>CM057453.1:1344837500-1349837500 GCA_016271365.2 Neoceratodus forsteri
ATTCTTTACTCCGCCTAACAGTGAAGTCGCTCCGGAGATTCCTCTGCTCGGTTCGATAAACGTAAAGCGTTCGGTTTAAAACTTATACTTTATTGTTTTTTCGGATTTTCCGCCTCTTGTCTACGGTACAGGTAGTGTGGTAGATGGGTAGTGACTGTATTTTATTTTAAATAACTTGTGGAAATTGTTGGTTTCTTCCCGATTGGTCCGGTTAGGAACCGACCTTGTGTTTCCTTCTAATTTTAAATTTATTATTTTAGAGTGGTGTTCCGGTACCGCTCAGTTTCAAAAGAACCGGGCTTTTTCTCGGTTCTTTTCCAAACCCGTGACACGGTTGTTACCGATCGGTTGGTATTACCTGGCTTGAACGCTTCTATAGGGTAGTTTTGGTAGGTTGGCCATGTCTGAGAAACACAAAAAGAAAACCAGTCCCACAGGGTTTCAACACTGTACTGAGTGTGGGGAGGCCTTTGCCAAGGCCGACCCCCACCTCTTCTGTGTTTATTGTCTGGGGTTTGACCACCTCCAGTCAGACTGCCAAATTTGCAGAAACTTTCCTAAAACCACTCTAGAAAAAAGACTGAGTAGGTTGAAGGAAAGGGAGGTCGAGAAGTCCGTAGACCCAGATGGCCAGCCCGGTTCGGTTATGGACGAACCTGGGGAGGTGCCTACTGACCAAGTCGATACCTCCTTGGGCAAAAGGAGAGCAGACTCTTGAGGAGTCGGTTCCGTCAAAAAAGAAACGAAAGTCCGCGGTTCGGATCTAGTACCGCTTACTTCAACCGCGGACGAGATAGCCAAAGCGATAGTATTGTCCAGTCGCTTCGTCCGGTTCCATCCGAACTGGTGCTGCCAGTTAGGCGGTCGGTTCGGTCTGAACCGGCTCCTTTGGATTACGATCTGGATGCTTTCTGTGAAGAGTGGGAGGGAGACGAAGACTATCCTGACAATGATGACGATGACTGCGACGGTGGGGATCTGGATTTGCCCATTGAACCAGACATCTCCCCAGACAGACCCTCTGATGTCTCCCCTCCCAGGCTTTCTGAGTCCCCTTCTCACTTCTTGTTTTACAAGAAGGTGGCTGAGACCCTCTAGCTCCCATTGGTTGAAGCTTCTGAGGAGGAAGAAGAGCCTGATTTGTGGAGATGATGGACATCCCAGAATCCAAAAGTTTGTCTGTTCCCCTTCACAAGTCCTTGGGGAAACAGACAAAAAAGATTCTACAGACTTCTAACTCGTTACCTCCTGTAGATAAAAGAATGGACAGGAGATGCATGTTATCAGGCTTAGCTGCGGAGTTCCTTTATTCACATAGCAGCCATGTTGGGGTAGTGCAGGCTGCAGCCTGTGACAGGGTAAACATTCCTTTGGCTTCACACCTTCCAGACAAGGACTCCAGGAAAGTCGATGCCATGGCCAAGACACTATACTTGGCATCCTCTTTGGGACTCAGGCAGGCAAATTATATGGCCTACACAGCCAGGTACCAGAAGTCCAGGTGGGATACGGTTCTGGAACTGGCTAAAAGGGCCTCCCCCCAGCTAGCCAAAGAGCTGGAGGAGGTGGCTGCGGATGGAATTGAGGCATCCAAAGTACAATTTCACGCAGCTGTCGACTTCAACGATGTGGCATCCAGAGTCATGGCTACATCTGTGTCTCTCAGAAGGTATGCTTGGCTCAGATGTACTGGCCTATCACAGGATACCCAGTCTAAGGCTATGGATTTTCCTGTAGTTGGTAACTCTGTTTGGGGAGCAGACATAGGCTTACATGAAGAAAATGGACGAATATAGAACCACTTACAGGAGTGCACAGGCCAAGGAAAGGCAAGCCACTCCTCAGAAGCAGCAGTCCAGGGGCAGGGGCAGGCCTTTTCATAGGCCTTTTTACCAATCCCAGGCCTCCTCGTCTTACCCACAAAGGGGGGGTTTCCGAGGGAAGGGTCGAAGGGGGATGAGCAGGGCTGCTTCTTCCTCCCAGTCTAAGGCTCCTGCCAAGCAGACACCCTGAGGTGTCAGCCCGGGTCAACTCTCCAATCCCAGTAGAAGGCGGGCTGGCTTACTACTTTCAGACCTGGAAGTCTGTTACCTCAGACAAGTGGGTCCTGGAAGTAGTAAGCCAGGGACTAGCCCTCAGCTTCAAAAGGTACCCAAAAAGGAGGGCCAAGTTTTTTTCACCTGCACCAGTTTCAGAAACCCTTGCCCTAGAGGCAGAGGTTTCCTCTCTCCTGGCTCTCGGAGCTGTAGAGAAAGTTCCTACTCAACACGGGGGAAAGGGCCTGTACTCCAGGTACTTCCTCACCCGAAAGAAAACAGGGGAATGGCGACTCATCCTGGATCTAAGGTATCTGAACAAACACATTTCAAAACCCAAGTTCAAAATGGTAATTCTGGGAATAATCCTTCCCTCTTTAAGGCCAGGAGATTGGCTAGCATCACTGGACCTCAAGGTTGCCTACTTCCATATCCCTATAAGGTGCTCCCACAGAAAATACCTCAGATTCGAGTTGCCTTCAGGCCATTATCAGTTCAAGGCCATGCCTTTTGGCCTAACATCAGCTCCAAGGGTGTTCACAAAGTGCCTTGCAGTAGTGGTGGCTTACCTCAGAAGACAGGGTATCACTATTTTTCAGTAGCTGGACGACTGGCTCCTAGTAGGGCAGTCTTCAGACCAGGACAGGTCAGCTCTGCAAACCACTCAGGACTTGCTCAGTTCCTTGGGGTTTCTTCTCAGTCTGCCAAAATCTGTCCTCGAACCAGTACAGCTTCTCACCTTCATAGGGGTGGAATTGGATACTACCCAAGCAAAAGCTTTCCTTCCTCTGCCAAGGGTGAAGGCCTTAGTAGACCTCGCTTCCTCCTTTCGGCCTCAGGTTTCTCTTCCAGTGAGACAGTTCCTCCAACTCCTGGGCCACATGGTAGCCTCCACTGCAGTAGTTCAGGGAGCCAGATTTCAGATGCAGGACATTCAGTTCCATCTAAGGTCCTCTTGGTCACAGAGAACAGATTCTCTCACCAAACTGATTCCAGTGACCCCGAACTCTGGTCCAGGCTCTCCAGTGGTGGCTGGACCAGGACAACCTCAGACAAGGGGTTCCATTTCTCCCTCAACTTCCATCAGTAGTACTGACTACGGATGCTTCTTTCCTAGGCTGGGGAGCCTACCTGGGAGCCCTAACAGCTCAGGGGATCTGGTCCCCGCACGAGTCTCTTCTCTTCTTCGTATCAACCTCCTGGAACTCAGGGCAGTGTTTCTAGCCCTTCAGACCTTTTCGGATTCAATCAAAGGCAAGGTGGTCCAAGTCAGGATGGACAACACTACCACAATGTGGTACATCAGCAAGTACGGAGGCACCCGGTCCACGGCCTTGTGCACAGAGGCCATGAAGATTTGGTCTCTGGCCTATTCCCCTTCAGACTTCCCTGGTAGCAGTTCATCTTCCAGGGAAGGACAATGTGCTGGCAGATGCCCTGAGCAGGATTTCACAGGGGCATCACGAATGGTCCTTGAATCCTCACATTCTGAGGATCATTTTCTCCAAGTGGGGCATTCCAGAAATAGATCTATTTGCAGCACCAGACAATCATCAACTTCCTCTGTTTTGCTGCAGACCTCCAGTCCTGGGGACAGTTCCCCAGGATGCCCTCATTCTGAACTGGAAGGGCAGGTTTCTCTATATCTTCCCTCTCATGTTCAGAGTTCTGATCAAGATAAGAACTCAACCCTGCACAGTAATACTGGTGGCTCCAGATTGGGCCAGACAACCCCGGTATCCTCTACTGCTGTCTTACGTCCCCTGTCTCTTCCCAGGAGATAAAATCTTCTCTCCTCCTCCCAGTGGTAGATCATGTACCCCAATCTCCAGTCTCTCAACCTCAAGGCCTGGCTCTTGAATAGTTAGAATATGCAGCTCTACATCTCTCTCAGGGAGTTCTGGATATTCTGAAGGTCTCCAAGAAACCTTCTACTAGAAAAACTTACAATTCCAAATGGAAGAGGTTCAGTATTTGGTGCTCTCAGAAAGGTATTGTGCCTGATTCTGCAGGCATTTCCACAACCTTAGATTATCTAGCTCATCTGAATAGTCTAAGCCTTGGGCCTTCCACTCTGAAGGTTCATCTAGCCCCTGCCTCTGCATTCCTTTCAGCAGGGAAGGGCTCTTCCCTGGCATCTCATCCTGTTTTTAGGAAGTTTTTCAAAGGCCTGGTTCACATTAACCCTCCCTTTAGGGAGCCTACTCTGCCTTGGGATCTTAATGTCTGCATTGCTCAGCTTATGCAGCCACCCTTTGAGCCTATGTCTTCAGCTGAATTGAAGTACTTGACCTGGAAAACTGTGTTCCTGGTAGCTATTACTTCTGCCAGGCAGATTAACGAATTACAGGCCCTGTCAGTTGAACCCGACTTTATATCCTTCCATAGGGATAAAGTGGTCCTAAGAACTAATAGGAGGTTCTTGCCTAAAGTGGTATCGAATTTTCACCTAAACCAGCCTGTGTCTCTTCCAATATTTTTCACTGACCATTCTTCCCCAGAGGAAAGAAGATTACACAGTTTGGATGTTAAAAGGGCACTTAGCTACTGCATAGAGCATACTAAGGCACACAGAAATGACTGTCTTCTATTGTTCCTCACTTATGGTGAAGTGGGGAAAGGTAAGCCTGCTACTAAGAGAACTATTGCCAGGTGGATTGTTCCCTGTATACAATTTTGCTATGACAAATTGGGTAGAACACCCCCTTCAGGCCTGAGGACTCACTCGACTAGGGGTGCAGCTGCTACTCTAGCTGTGACCAGAGATATACCCTTGTTAGAGATCTGTAAAACAGTACATACATTCACCAAGCATTACTCTCTGGACATCCAGTCTAGGAGTGATGCTAGGTTTGGCACAGCAGTACTGCAGAGCCTGTTCCCAAAGTAGGTTCTGCATTCCGTCCTCCATAGGGAACTGCTTGGTATTCTGCATTATGTCTGAATACAGCAAGACTTCATGTTGTTTGAAGAAAAAATTACTCACCATAGTAATGTTGTTTCTTATAATGGAGTCTTGCTGTATTCAGACCTCCCCCCCGCCTCCCCTCTTAGAACCTGTTTTTGGGAAGTGGGTTGGCAGGCACAGTGTTGCACCTCAGGGGTGTACCTTGTACCCTCCCTCTTGGTGGGGTAACTATTATGTTTTTCCTTCTTGTGTTGCATAGTTTGAATTGTCACTACCTTATTTCTTCTTGGGTTCTCGACGTGTCTTTTTTGGACCGCAAAAAGTATTTTGCCTTTTGGCTACGTGTTCAAACAATTTCCGCATTTTAGTGTCAAGTTAGTTAGTTGCTCGTAAGAATCTGACAGTTGCACTGGTAAGTACCACAGACAGAGGTTTGAAAACCGAGCTCGAGCTCAATGTTCCATGCTTCTGCATGGAGTTAACTCTTTCCTCTCTCTGGGGCAGTTCAAGTGCTGGGGCTAACTGCATTGTGTCTGAATACAGCAAGACTCCATTAGAAGAAACATTACTATGGTGAGTAATTTTTTCTGACAAGCATTTTTTAAGTATCGATTTAAAGATGACGTCTACTTAGGTCGAGGAGTTTGTGTGAAAAGAAGTGGCCTCTGCAGAGGAAGGAAGTCCGTAGCAGCAGCACCTAGTCCCAGGAATTGGCTGACTGTGTGTTCAGCAATTCCAACAATTTATTGACTGGATTCAAGCAATTTCTCAGTAACTCCCCATTCTCCAAAAGAAAAACAGTCACATCAACTCAACATAGTGTACTCCATTCAGAGTTTTCAGGCCTTTCCCACTTGTGTTCCATTTCAACACTCCCTCCTCTTGGTCAGCTAACACAAATTTTTTTATATGTGCATTGAGCAATAGGCTTGAATCTCAAGTCACTCCAGTGTTTTTTTTTTTTTTTTTTTCAGAAAGCAGTAGTTTCAGTTCACATACCAGTTCTGGAATAGCAACAGAGTCTGAAATTGATTTAATTAAATTATCCCTTACATCACATCTTCCACCTCTGCTTTCTAATCTGAATCTTGTTCGTAACATTTTCATAAAAAGTCTTGTAAATATTATCTAGAACCACTGACCATTGGAAGTCTGTGTGGGGAGACTATTAAATGATTGCTTAGTGGAAGATCTTCCCTTGTCAATCTTCACCATTCATTACTGTTGCATGTAAGCCGGAGGCATGCACCCGCTACGGGAGTTTATTTATTTATTTATTTTTTAGAGGAGATGGCGCCGCCCTCGAGAGCGACGCACTACGTGGTGCATGAGGGGCGGCTGTTAGGCGCCTCCTCCATCACAGTTCTGTTTCTCCCGCCGTCAAGGCTACACCTGCTCCGCGAGTTGAACAGTTTGTTTCTGCGCCACTAGGCCTTTTTAATGCTTTTCGACGCCTTCTCCACTCCTTCATCCCGTTTACTTCCCGACGCCGTTGAAAACTGGTAAGACCATTTCATTTTATTATTCGGTGCCGGGAGCTTTTCTGTGTTTTATTAATTGTTTTGCATCATGTCCAGTTCGGGAGCCAAGCGAAAGTCCAAAGCGGACCCATGCGTCAGTGCTCCTGTGACCGTCATTTCTCCATTACGGACCGGCATAATGTCTGCCTTCGGTGCCTGGAACCTAACCATGACATTGATAGATGCGATGCCTGCTTCTCGATGGACCGCCATGTTCTCAAAGTCCGCGCGTTTAAAGTCTGCAAGGCCCTGCCGACTTTCGGAGGACGGCGTCAGTCTCAGGTTTCCCAGGCCAGGACCTTAGGCCCTTCCTCCAGGTCCCCTCCCGGGCCAATACGGTCCGGTGAGGAGCAGGCCTCCTCCTTTTCAAGCCTTGCCAAGGAGGAGGCCTCTTTTGCGGTGTCAGAGGAATGGTGGCCTCCTGGTCGCGCCGGAGACACCGCCTTGCAGTCACCTCTTCGGAGGTGCAGACTTCCCCAGTGTCGCGGCCTACGGTTGCTGGGTCCAGCACTGGTGGACCCTCGATGCCGCCTGCCGGCGCCGTCTCTGATCCTGGCACTGTTTGCAGTGCCAGTGATCGGGGCAGCACCAGTTTGGTTCTCGGTGCCACTCATGGCGCCGTCCATCCGGTTGACGTCGCTGGCAGTGCCATGTTGGATTCCGGGGGGGAGGGGCGCGCGCAGCACCGGGGATTCGACCAGGGTTGTTGGTGGGTCAGGACCAGGTCTCAGTGCTGCGGTGCGGTGCTGGGATTGACCAGTGTCGTGAGCAACACAGGTGCCGCTTCCCAGCAGACTCTTCGGGTTGCCAGCATCGAGGTCCTTCTGGTCGACTCTTCTCCGGAAGCAGACGATTCAGACGTGGACCCGGTCTCATAGGAACATAGAATTTGATGGCATAAGGACCTCTTGGCCCACCCAGTCTGCTCATTTCCCTACCTAATGGATAAGCTGCAGATCCTAGTTAACCAGCAGCCTACTTCTTCCTACCCCCACACCCTAGAATTGCCTTATGACTGTCCCATGCATGCTTGAATTCCACCACTGTTTTTGACTCCACGACCTCCCCTGGAAGGCCGTTCCATGCATCCACAACCCTCTCTGTGAAAAAAATACTTCCTTACATTACCTCTGAGCTGCCCCTCTATCTTCAAATTGTGCCCCTTGTTCTTGTACACCTTTTTTTTTTTTTTTTTTTGAAAGATGCTACCCTCTTGGATTTTGTTAATTCCTTTGAGATACTTGAAAGTTTCTATCATGTCCCCCCTCTCCCTCCTTTCCTCGAGGCTATACATATTAAGCTCCTTAAGTGTCTCTTCATATGTCTTCCAGTGCAGACCCTGCACCATTTTAGTTGCCCTCCTCTGGACAGCTTCCATCCTGTCTATGTCTTTGCGGAGATTGGGCCTCCAGAACTGCACGCAGTACTCCAGATGGGGTCTCACCAGCTGTCTGTACAGAGGGATAATAACTTCCTGTTTTCTACTAGTGACGCCTCTCCCTGTGCATTCCAGTATCCCCCCAGCCTTCCTTACTGCCCTCTCACATTGCTTGCCAACCTTTAAGTCATCTGATATGACTACCCCCAGGTCCCTTTCCATTTTTGTTGTTGTTAGTATCTCACCCCCCCATTGTGTACTCTTCCCCTGGGTTTTTGTTTCCCAGGTGCATTACCTTGCACTTCTTAGCATTGAATCTAAGCTGCCATACATTTGGCCATTCCTTTAACCTTGACAAGTCCCTTCTCATCCTTTCCACCCCACCCGCCACCTTGTGCATCAACTCTGTTGCAGATCTTTGTGTCATCTGCAAAGAGACATACTTTTCCTTCCAGTCCCTCTGCAGTGTCGCTTATAAAGACATTGAAGAGGACCGGTCCTAATACTGAACCCTGCGGTAGCCCACTAGTAACCCCCCTTTCTTCAGAGTGGACTCCATTTACTACTACTCTGTGTCCTATTCTCCAGCCAATTCTTTACCCAGGCTATCATCTTGGGACCCACTCCCAGGCTGACTAACTTGTATATTAATCTTTTGTGTGGGTCTTTGTCAAATGCCTTGCTAAAGTCTAGGTAGGCCATGTCCACAGCCCCTTCCTGATCTACTACTTTGGTCACCCAATCAAAGAAATCTATTAGATTCGTCTGGCATGACCTTCCCGCTGTGAATCCATGCTGCCTTGAGTCCTGTGCCCCTCTGGCCTCTAGGTACTTGACAGTTCTTTCCTTTAGAAGTGATTCCATCATTTTCCCTATCACTATCCAGTGCCTCAATCCTCAGCACCACTGGGCCAGCTCAGGTTAGGTTAAAGGACATTCTACCAGGGGAATGGCTGCTTCCACAGCCTGTTTCAGAAACGTATCTGTGGCAGCTACTTGGAGTTCTGTCCACACTTTCATAAAACACTATAGTTTGGACATTGCCTCGAGGCGTAGGGCTGGTTCTGGACTAGCAGTCCCGCAGGGATTCCTGTCTTAAATTACTGGATTTTTCCTATTGAGATTATGTTCCAGCCTCCCATGTTTTCTTGTCCCATGGACTTTTTACTGCTTGGGACTCCATCCTACATGTAATTACCTACTGCAGGAGCCCTCTCAAGGTAAGATAGTACAGTTACGTAAGAACTTACCGTAACAGTAGATCTTCAAGAGAGGCTCTTGCAGTAGGTAATCTTTTTCCCCACCCACCTTATCCCTTTTTTTATTCACAGCTCTCTTTCCAGAAAGCCATTTTTTGGATTCAGGAGCCTCTTACTTTTCTCCTGTCATGATCCTTGGTAGTCAACAGTGGGAGAACTGGAGGGTGGACGTGGGGACCGCCCGCTATATAGTGTCACGCTGACGTCAGTCACATGACATCCAGTGGGCGGTCCCCCGTCAGACACTGCTTGCAAAAGTTTCCGTGTGGTCCTGACACCAGGAGGCGCAGTCCTATATGTAATTACCTACTGCAAGAGCCTCTCTCTCTAAGATCTACTGTTATGGTAAGTTATTGCATAACTGTACATCTTACTTCGAGAGGGTTCCTTCAGTAGGTCATAACTTGCAGGACTAGCTCCATCTGGCGTCAGGACCCCACGGCAGACTTTTCCAGAAATACCCGACGGGGGACCGCCGTCAGCATGAGTTTGTGTAATGGGCGGTCCCCAGGCCCACCCTCCAGTTATTTCCTGCCGTCCCCTTACGCATCTCCCTCTGGTAGACTCACTTCAGCGATCGCCGGTAGTTTTTCACGGTTATTATGTGCTTTTTTTCACTGTAGTTTCGGTTCTTGATCTTATGTCATCACCAAAGAAGTGTGATTCCTGTGGCATCCAGATTCCACATAAAGACTGCCATCGATAGTGCGTGATCTGTCTAGGCCTAGACCATCTGGTGGCCACATGCTCGGATTACCTCCTGTTTAACCAGGCCACCCGAAAACTGAGGCAGCAGGCTCTGGAGGCCCATCTGTTAAAGACCCAATTAGCATCACTCAAAAAACAGATGGAAAAGATCCAGGATTCGGCTTCGACTTCATCTTCTCCATCAAAGCAAAAGAAGAAGGACACACATCGGGAGAAGGAACACTCCTCGGAGAGTAGGCCTGAGGCATGGAGGCCTGCATTAAGCAAGGCTGCTCCCCCGCCACCTGTGGTTAAAGTTCAGGCCGTGTCCCGGCACGCAAAATCTCACTCTCCTCCTGGTTTCTGTGTCTGGCTCAGGTAAGTCGGTCCCCGGCTCCTCCGCGGAGCGCATTGTGACTGCCGCTAAGCCGCTCCCCAGCTCCTCTGGGACGCATGGCGCTAAGTCAGTTCCGCATCTCGGGGTTCCACGGAGCTGAGTTGCTGAGTCGGGGGCCTTTCCTCTCCGGACACAGCGCAGATGTCCAGTCAGTCATCCCCAGCGGGGAATCGCAGGGACACGGCTCTCCCGTTGGGGACTAGTCACCCAACCCGACATCCGGCAGAGCCCGGGGAAGACAGCCCCTCTTTCTCCTTCACCTCCGCCGGTTGCGGTCTCTCCTAATCCTGCTTCCTCGGCTGGAGATAGCGCTGGTCCCCTGGATGTCATCCCCACTCCAGGGTCGCACCCGCTTTCCCCTGTGGGGGTCTACAACCGAGAGGCCCCTCCTCCATTGGAGCTGCCCATGGAGGTCCCTCCTGTGCCCGATTTAGGGAGTCCTTCCCAGCCAGTAGGTCAGCCGATGCCGGACCCTACTCCCTCGTTGGACCCAGTCCATCCCATTCCTACACCGGCTCTTCCGACGACAGTCTCCCGGATGGAACCCGTATGCCTGCCTCCGGCACCCAATCTTTCGGCAGGAGCGGGTCCTTCATCGGACACTACGCAATGGACCCCGGCGCCGGAGCTTTCGACACCAGATCCCGTTCTGACGTCTGCCCCGCCAGTTCCGTCGATGGTGGTTCCAATGCCAGCCTATCCACCAACTGATCCTACGCGTATTTATACAATGCCAGGCCCAACGTGGATGCCCCTGACGTCGGAAGACCCCTTTATACCCCTTTGTACTCTTCAGGGCTGCCTATGGACCATACCCCAGCTCATCCTTCGCCAGACTGGCATCGTTTGGGGCATTATTACACCGGTTACAGTTCCCGGGTTATCTTCCACAGGGGTAACACGGGTACTCTTACTCTCCTTCCCGTGTTACCTCCGCCTCCTCCGGACCCACAGCCAGACGTCAGGCAGGTTATTCAGTCCTGGTGGAAGGAGGCGAGGGCTGAGCTGGTGACGGACCTGGAGAGTAGGCTTCCCCACCCTTCTCCCTCTGACACAGTCCACGTCCGGGGTGTGGCACGAGCAAATATCTCTCTTCTGGATATTCAGATTGGAGATGATGTGAACTCAGGCGGATTCATCAAGGGAATCTTCTCGTCCAGTATCTCCGGTCCCGGAGAAGGTCTCCCCAAAGTCCCCTCCAGAGGATCCTTCTCTCGTGGACCTTCTGAGGTCAATCCAGACATTTTATGAGTGGGAAACAGAGGCACAGGATCCGATGTAGCAAAGGCTGGCTGAGCATCTGGACCTGGAGGCTTTATCTCCGATTCCAGTGCCTCCATGGATTGGTCCTCATTTTGACCTCACATCGACTATCTGGCAACTGCCTAACTCCATCCTAGCTGTCCAGAAAAGAGCAGACAGATGCTCCCCTCCTTTCGGCACATCCTAAGGCGGACTCTATTGTCATCTCGGCTGCTCAGGATCGATCATCTGCTCCTAAGCACATGAGTACTGTTCTTCCCAACAAAGAGTCTAAGCAGTTTGACCAGTTCGGAAAGAAAGTGTACTCTTCGGCTATGTGCGCATTGAGATCCCTGAATTACGTAGCCCACATGGTGTCCCACCAAAAGGCTGCCTTAGCCAGGCTGGAGGATCGGATTTAGTCAATGCTGAATTCGGACCTTAAGGAGGAACTCGCCCAGGACATCTGGCTTTCCAAGATGTCTTATCGGCATGCTCTTCCAGCCACCTACGACTCTGATTCGGTGGCCCAAACCTCGGTGACCGCCTTCTCCCTTTGGCGGTATGCCTGGCTCCGCTATTCGGGCTTTGCTAATGAGGTCCAGTCGGCCATCCAGGATGCCCCCTTTCGGGGCTTGGTGCTCTTTGGTGGGGACACCAAAGATATCATTACAGATCTCCAAGAACGAGGCCAAACTCTTAGATCTGTGAGGTCTATGTACCATCAAGGCAACCAGCCGGGTCAACCCCAGCAGCACTTTTGGAAACGGACCTGGAGGCAGCGACAAAGGCGCACCCAGTTCGGACAGGGTAAGCGCAAGGCCACAGGTCCAACTTCGACCCCAGCCTCCAAAACCCAGCGTCATTCTGGAGGACGACCTCCAGCCCAACCCGCCACCTCCTGACTTCTTGGCCCCACCCCTCCTCCACTTTCGGAAGAGGAACCGTTGGGGGGGATATTCACCCGCCACGTGCAGGAGTGGCAGGGCATAACCTCTGACAGATGGGTCCTGCAGGTAGTGTCCTTAGGGCACAGTTTGGAATTTGTGGCGATTCCTCCAGAATCCCCTCCTCAAAGGTCCGCCTATTCGCGAGGCCAGGTACTTCTGGTAAGGGAGGAAGTGCAATCTCTCTTGCGAAAACAAGCAATAGAGCCAGTCCCTCTTCGGCAGAGGGGATGGGGTTTTACTCCCATTTTTTTCCTGGTTCCAAAAAAGACAGGCGACCTAAGACCCATCCTCGACCTCAGCAGGCTAAATCTGTTCATAGAGTACAAAAAGTTCGAGATTTTAACGTTCCAGAGCCTTCTGCCTCTTCCGCAGGAGAATCATTGGTTATGCACTCTGGACATGCAGGATGCTTACCTGCACATCCTGATATTGCAGAGTCACCACCACTTCCTGCGTTTCGTATTCCAGGGGGATCACTTTCAGTTCAAAGTGCTCTGCTTTGGTCTTTGCTCGGCACCCAGGATTTTTACCAAGTGCCTAGCGGTGGTGGCAGCGGCTGTCAGACGACAGGGTATTACGGTTTTCCCGTACCTGGATGATTGGCTAATCTCTGCTCCCTCCAGGGAGTCCCTTTCGGAGGCCCTTCAGATTACCCTGAACATGTTTTGCAGACGGGGGATTACTGTCAGTATCCCCAGTTCTTTTATATCACTCACTCATAACCTCTTCAGTTTATTGGAGCTATTCTGGACACAGTTCAGGGCAGAGCCTTCCTCCCTCTGGACCGGAGGGATACTCTGATGGAACAGGCCACCTTCCAGCCAGGGAAGTACTCAGTCTTCTCAGCTTGATGACGCCCTCTATCTCCACGGTACCCATGGCAAGGCTTCACGTGAGGATTCCTCAGTGGTCCCTCAGGATTCAGTGGAATCAGCTGTATCAGCCGATCCTTATTTCCTCTACTTGTCAGAGGGATCTGTTATGGTGGAGGGTCCCCACGAACCTTTCATTAGGCCTACCGTTTCGTGGCCCAGCTCCCGCAGCTGTCCTTACGACGGACGCTTCCAATCTGGGATGGGGAGCTCAATGGGGGACCATCAGTCACAGGGACTTTGGTCCCAACAGGAGATTTCCTTACACATCAGTGTGTTGGAGATGAGAGCAGTGCTGTATGCTCTTCAAGCATTCCAGACCATTCTCTTCAAGGGATTCCTACTCATCCAGACGGACAACACCTTGGTTGTCTGATATCTAAACAGGCAGGGAGGCACTCGCTCATATCCCCTCTGCATGGAAGCGATAAGTGTGTGGAACTGGGCAGTCCTGCACGGTCTGTCTCTCACAGCGGTGCGCAATCCAGGAGTGGAAAACGTCTTTGCCGACAGCTTAAGCAGATCGTTCACCCTCGCATGAATGGGAACTAGATCAGGAAGTGGCGGATTCACTTTTCGAGAAATGGGGGCAACTGGAAATTGACCTATTCGCCTTCCCATTCAACGCAAAGCTTCCCAGCTTTTGCTCTCTCGCTCCAGAGCATGGTGCTGTCTGTCACGAAGCGTTGTCTCTCTCCTGGACAGGGAGATTCTTATATGCCTCCCCCCCCAACCCACCTTTCCCATTCTTCAGATGGTGCTTCTCAAGCTCCAGACAGAGCGAGCATGAATGATCCCAGTGGCTCCTCTGTGGCCCAGACAGATTTGATTCCCACTTTTATTATAGTTGTCCAGGGGACCACCAGTTCCACTTCCATTGAAGCACAGCCTGTTAACCCAGGACAAGGGCTGGCTGGTGGACCCGGGGCGCAGGACCCTGCATCTTCATACTTGGCTCCTGCAGACATAGCGATTTCTCGCTTTGGGGTCTAATCGAGAGTGGCTCAAGTTATCGGGGAAGCCCGCAAGCCTTTCATGAGATCCACTTATTCTATGAAGTGGAAACGTTTTTCCGTTTGGGCGACCTCCAAGGGTTGGGACCCCTTTAGTTGTTCAGCCCCTCTCTTAATGGAATACTTGCTTCATCTTTCAGATTCTGGGCTTTCTTATTCTTCCCTTAAGGTCTATTTGTCAGCTGTTTCAACTTATCATGTGCTGGTGGATGGTAAACCCGTGGCTGAGTTGGAGATCGCCAAGACTTTTCTGAAAGGGATTCTCCATCTGAAACCCCCCATCCACAGCCCTACCCCACCTTGGGATTTAAATTTTATGTTGGAGAAACTTTTGTTCCCTCCTTTTGAACCAGCGATGAGTTATGATATGCGCTACCTTTCTTGGAAGGCACTCTTTTTAGTTGCTATTACTTCTGCTCGAAGGATTTCCGAGCTTCAGGCTCTGGTTTATAAAGAGCTGTACCTTTTTTTTTTTTTTTTTATAAAGACCGAGCAGTCTTCCACACTCATCCTAGGTTTCTTCCTAAGGTGGTATCGCAGCTCACCCTCAGTCGGTTGAGCTCCCGGTGTACTGTCTGGCCCCAACAAATAGAGGTGAGGCTCTGTTACACACTCTAGATGTACACCGGATTCTCAGATGTTGCACCTTCTGTACAAAAGAGACGCGTAAAGCCGATCAACTCTTTGTGCCCTCGCTCCCAGATCTTTGGGTCAAGCGGTTTCTTAGGAGTACCTTTCCAAGTGGCTAGCCAACTGCATTCGCTTCTGTTATCAGAAGTATGACAAGCCTTTGCCGGGGTCAGTCAAGACTCATTCCACTAGGGGAGCGTGGCTGCTTCCGCAGCCTTTCTCCGTAACATTTCTGCGGCGGAGATCTGTGCAGCAGCAACCTGGAGTTCTGTCCATACCTTCACAAAGCATTACAATCTGGACATTGCTTCTAGGCGAAGGGCTGGTTTCAGCCTTGCTGTCCTGCAGGGCCTTCTATCCTAGGCATGCTCCTTTTTGTTTCTGTTGTTCCTCCTCCCATGTTTCTCTCTGCCTCTCTTTAGAGTGACTGCTTGGGAATCTGTCCTACAAGTTATGACCTACTGAAGGAACCCTCTCGAAGTAAGATAGTACAGTTACGTAAGAACTTACCGTAACAGTAGATCTTTGAGCGGTTCCTTCAGTAGGTCATGTTTTTTCCCGCCCTCCTTCCTCCAGAATTTTTTCTTTTGGGTCTCCAGACCAGCTTCCTCTCCTTCCGGGCTCCAGCGGGAGAACTGGAGGGTGGGCCTGAGGACTGCCCATTATATAGACTCTCACTAATGTCGGTCACATGACATCAGGTGGGCGGTCCCCTGTCGGGTATTGCTGGAAAAGTCTGCCGTTGGGTCCTGAAACCAGATGGTGCTAGTCCTACAAGATATGACCTACTGAAGGAACCTCTCTCGAAGATCTACTGTTACAGTAAGTTCTTACGTAACTCTACTTTTCCTTCCCAAGGTGGTGTCTTGAGTTTCACCGGACCGGAACCAGTTCATCACCCTTCCAGTGTTCTTCACAGAACAGTCCATTTCTGGGGAGAGGATGCTGCACAGCCTAGATGTATAACGGTCTGTTAACTACTACACAGAGTGTCCGAAGGACCACAGGTCTTCCCACACTTAACTGTTCCTCACATATGGTGAAATGGGAAAGGGCAGCCCAGCCTCCAAGGGAGCCATTGCCAACTGGATTGTGTCCTGCATCCATTTCTGTTGCTCAGAAGCTGGTAAACAGACTCCTCAAGGTACACTGCATTCATTTCATTGCCACCTCTGTGGCAGCTGCAAGCGATGTCCCCTTGCTGGAAATCTGTAAAGCACCTACATGGAAAACAGTTCACACCTTTACAAAGCACTATTGCCTGAATATACAATCCAGAAGAGATGCCGGATTTGGCACTGCTGTACTGCAGAACATTTTCCCCGCAAGTTGGTTCTGTACCCAGACTCCCAAGATACTGCTTTGTAGTCTGCATATGTTAAGCATAATGAGGGATTCCTGGGTTTTAAGAAAAAAATTAACATAGTAATGTTTTCTTCCAGGGATCCCTCATTATGCTTAAATCTCCCAACCTACCTCCCTTTCCAGAACCAGGAAAAGATTCTACAAAAATCTGTTTTAACTTATACTTAATTGCTTCAGCATTACTTGTTGTTCTTTCACAAATTCTTTTAATTGACCTTTTTAGTCTGCTATGTGTTGGCCTCTGGGCCATATTTTGCAGCCTTTTAGGGCTCTTGGGTTTAGTTTAGCTGGATAGGTTAGCATAAATAGGGGGCTGTTTTTAAAATGGCCAACTAAGGATCTGACGTTAGGCTGCATAACGCAGCACCACCTAGTGAGCAGAGGTTTGAATTGCATTTGAAATTTCATTTCACGCACTCTGGGGCAGCTCGTGACGTCCGGCTAGCTGCATGTGTTAAAGGGGAAGTCTCCTATAGATCTTACTTCGAGATACAGCTCTTGCAGCAGGTTACACCATTAGGACTGAAGCCGTCAGGCTCCAGGACCCCACGGAAATTTTCTAGCTAGCAGTCTTCAGCGGGGACCGCCTCCGACGTCGGTCCCACCCCCGACGTCAGGCGTAGTATATAAGGAGGCGGCCCCTACAATCCTCAGTTCTTTTCCCGCCGTCGACATCGCAAGCATCGGCCTCTTGGTCACTTTCTAGCGTGCGACAACTAGGAACTACAAAGTTCTTTTCTTCTCATATTGAAATTGGATTCATCTGATGTCCTCTCCAAATACCTCTCTGGAAGGTCATCCATCGAAGTGAGCCTGCAGCAAACAGATCCCCTTCAAGGATCCTCACTCTGCCTGTGTGCGTTGTCTAGGCCCGGACCACGACACCAAGGCTTGCTCCTTTTGCCAGGGCTTCAACAGTCGCACCAGGATCCGCCGCCAGAAGGCCCTTCAAGCATTTCTCTTGGAGGAGAAACTTAAGGCAATGGATAGGGACCCTTCCTCCAAGGAGGAGTCGTCAGGGAAGACCCATAGACACCGGGAAAAACACCGGGAGAAGGAAAGGCCTAGATCCCCGTCGAGGGCCTCGGACTCCCGCAGCTCCGGTTCGAGGTCAGACTGCTCTCCCTCCAGGGCTCACTCTCAGCCTCCCCCGGTTCAGGTTAGATCTTCCAGCGGTTCCTCCTCCCTGCAGCCTGTCAAGACTTCCAGGCCTTCGGCTTCATTCACTCCTTCTAAGGCCTCGTCCAAGTCTGGGGAGCGCCACAAGTCTTCTTCCCGTCGTCTGGACTCCGACGCCAGGTCAGTGTCCCAGCCGCCATGTGGGTTGGACCCACCTCAGCGCAAGACTAAGGAGCTGACATCCCTGAAGCGGGCGTCGAAGCCAACATCGGCCCTCCGGCGTCGGTCAAGCACCATAGGCACTCCAGGAGCCGGCTGGCCGCGACACCCGTCGCCAGCCAGGCGTCGCCTCAAAGGCGTCGGCCAGGGACCAACGCCAGCCATACCAGAGGGGAGGACCGCACCACCGTCGCCTACCGACATCGGGCCGGAAGACATCGTGGAGGACACTACTCAGCCCGAGGACCAGGTAGGCGACTCCGGAACCGTCGCGCTTCCACGGGAACCCTCCCCGGGGCGGGAGACCCCGGGGACCCGGCGTCTGCCCCTGGCGACAGGCCATCGGTACCCGGCCCGTCGTCGGGCCTGAATCTGACAGAGGTGAAGGAGCTCTTCACCTTCTGGTGGGACACCTTCTGGTGGGACACCATCAGAAAGGATGTGGTCACCGCACACCCTCCTCCCACCCTGGCTACCCTTTCTACACCTGCGCCCCCTCTTCCATCCAAGGGGCCCGTAGGATGGTCACCAACACCCCCTCCTAGGGGCAGATCCTCTGATAGGAGAAGACCTCCCTCAAGATCCACTTCAGGGTCCCCCAGCCCTAAGAGTCCCAGACGACACCTCAGGGCGCTCCAGATCTCCTTCTCCCATCAGCGTTCCTTCTCCAGACCCACGCGACCTTCCTAGGTCTCCTCCGGATGACCCCTCGTTCGCTGAGATCATGAGGCATATCCAGGAGAACATGGGGTGGGATGCTGAAGAACTAGACCCCGAGAGACAAAGCCTTGCCCGCTACCTTCGGCAGAAAGACCCAAAGCCTGTGGTAGTACCACCCTTGGTGGACACTTTCGCGGACGTCACCACGGCTGCGTGGAAGCGTCCGCATTCGACTCCGGCAGTGCCGAAGAAGGCTGACGGCCTGTACAAGGCCCCAAGGGAGGACCAGTACCTGGCGAACCATCCTCTGGCCGATTCCCTGGTCATCACGGCCTCACATGACCGGTCTCAGAGACCTTAGCACTTGAGCACTCATCCACCGGACCCAGAATCCAAACGGTTGGATGTCCTGGGCAGGCGCACGTACGTGGCTGCAACTTGCGCCATCAGGTCTCTAAATTACTTCACCCACATGGTTCAATTCCAGAATGTATTGTGGGAGCAGGGACAGGACCTGGTCGAAAAGATGCCTGATGGTGGTCAAAAGGAGGAGCTTCTAAACCTCCTCCGTACGGGTTCGGATGTGGGGACCCAGGTGCTCAGAGCCGCATACGACTCTGCGGACTCTTCGGCTAGAGCTGCAGCCTCAGGCGTGTGTTTCTGGAGACACTCCTGTCTTCGTGTCTCCGGTTTTACCCTGGACGTCCCTTACTATGGTGAAGTCCTGTTTGGCGAAGCCTTGGAGAAGGTGATCACCAAACTTCAGGACGCTGGGAAGGCAGTTAGATCTGTTCAGGCTATGTACAGATCTCGGCTTAGTTCCTTTCGTAGGAACCAGAGTCGCTTTTGTGGCCAAACACAAAGCCAACAACCACGTTCCGGCCAACAGCAAAGGGGCTTATTCACCCGAAAAGCCCAGGTTGTCATCCTCAGGCAGAGGCCACCGAGTTGCAAAGCTGGCCCAACCTGTGGGATCTAACACTGCCACAGCATGACTCCTTCCCGGGCCCCGCCCCTCCTCAGGATCAACGGGAAATGAAGGTCGGGGGTCGCATCATGCACCACCTGCCAGGGTGGCGGGCGATCACCACCGACAGGTGGGTGCTGCAACTGGTCCAAAAAGGCCACTATATAGAATTCGTAGGCAGCCCGCCTACAAGGCCTCCTCTGCTTTCCCGCTACACCGGTCAGCATGCCCTGCTTATACAGCAGGAGGTGCTCACGCTTCTGGAGAAGGAAGCTTTGGAGCACGTCCCAGAGAACCAGAGAGGGTCAGGCTAGTATTCGAACTCTTCCTAGTTCCAAGGAAAACAGGGGACCTCCGTCCAATTTTGGACCTCAGCGACCTCAATCTGTCGGTCGTCTACAAACGCTTCCGCATGGTGACCCTTCCGGGTCTAATCCCCATGCTGAAGCGGGACACCTTCTTGGCGTCGTTAGACATGCAGGACGCCTACCTGCACATCCCTATTGCTCAGACGCACAGGAGGTTCCTGCACTTTGAGTTTCAGGGCCGCCATTATCAGTTCCAAGCGCTTCCCTTCGGGCTGTCATCGGCACCTCGAGTCTTCACGAAGTGCATGGCGGTTGTAGCAGCATCTCTAAGGAGACAAGGCCACTACGTGTTCCCGTACCTGGACGACTGGCTTCTCATGGCTCCCTCCAGGGAAGCCCTGATGATGGCCATCCACCGTACCCAGGCCCTTTTTCAGTCACTGGGTATCCTCATCAGCTACGAGAAGTCTCTCCTGGTACCGTCCCAGAAGCTGCAGTTTATAGGAGCAGTTCTGGACACCGTCAGAGGAAAAGCTTTTCTTCCTGCGGACAGAGCGGAACACATTCGATCCCTCATAAGGGACATGGCGGTGAAGAAGACCGTCCTGGCCAGACTGGTCCTTCGCCTGCTCGGACACATGGCTGTGGCCATTGCAACAGTCCCGATGGCAAGGCTCCACATGCAGGTCACTCAGTGGATGCTAAGGGTGCAATGGGACCAAAGGCAAGACCATCTGCAGCAGCCAGTTCGAATCACGAATGCCGTGATTCAGGATTGGCAATGGTGGTTAGATCCGGGAAACCGCTCCGCGGGGGTTCCCTTCACAGCGCCGTCTCTGACGGTGACTCTCTCCACAGACGCCTCAGGGCTCGGTTGGGGAGCACACCTGGATGGGGTGAGGTCACAGGGCACATGGACAGTCCAGGAATCTCATCTCCACATCAACATTTTGGAGATGAGGGCGGTCCTTTACGCCCTGCAAGCCTTCCAGTCGGAGATTCCACCGAGTACTCTCCTGTTGCAAACAGACAATATGGCAGTGATTTATTACCTCAACAAACAAGGAGGCACTCACTCCTACCCTTTTTGCAGGGAGGCCATGAGAGTGTGGGAGTGGGTAGTGCAGCATGGAGCAAACCTTATTGCAGTACACGTCCCCAGAGTGGACAATACTGTTGCAGACAGCCTGAGTCGTTCTCAGGCCAGAGTCCACGAGTGAGAACTTCTACAGGAAGTGGCAGAGGATCTGTTTCACAGATGGGGCACCCCAGAGTTAGACCTTTTCGCATCCCCATCCAACGCAAAACTGCCCAATTTTTGCTCGCTAGATCCAGGGCCTGGTGTTTTCTGGCGAGACTTGTTGTCCCTCTCCTGGGCGGGCAGATTCCTTTATGCCTTCCCTCCTTTCCCGTTAATCCAGAGAGTTCTCTTAAAACTTCGCAGGGAGCAGGTGATACTCATTTTGATAGCGCCTTTCTGGCCCAGGCAAATTTGGTTCCCGCTTCTGCATCAGCTATCCCAGGAACCTCCTCTTCCTTTGCCAGTCAGTTCCCATCTGCTGTCTCAGGAGGAGGGTTCATTAGTCCATCCGGACTTACGTTCATTGAACCTGCACGCTTGGCTCCTAGAGACATAGCCATGATGCGACACGGGGTCTCGCAAGGAGTGGCAGGTGTACTTTCTGCCGCCAGAAAACTGGCAACATACACCATGAAGTGGCGCAGATTTTGCTTGTGGGCTCAAGCGCACGGTTTCTCGCCGTTAGAATGTCCCGAAAAGCTTATCTGGAGTACTTGCTTTCACTTTTTTGGTCCGGACTGGCTTACTCCTCGATTAAGGTGCATCTTTGCGCAATTTCGGCTTACCATGCTCCCATAGGCCATCGGATGGTGGCCCAGTTGGACACTACTCGTGCCTTTTTAAGGGGAGTCCTCCACCTTAGGCCACCTATCAAGGATCCGGTTCCTCCCTGAGACTTGCCCTTTGTCCTAGAGCAGCTTACGCTGCCACCTTTTGAACCAGCCACAGATTGCGAGCTACGTTTTCTGTCGTGGAAAATGTTGTTTTTAGTTGCAGTTACTTCGGCAAGAAGGATTTCCGAATTGCATGCACTCATGTGCAAAGAGCCTTATTTAATTTTCCATCAGGATAGGGTATCCCTGAGGACAAATCCTAAGTTTCTGCCTAAGGTGGTCTCAACCCCTCACCCTTAATCAGGATATCGACTTACCAGTGTACTTTCCCAAGTACACCAATCGAGGAGAAGCATTGCTTCACACCCTTGATGTTCACAGGTGTCTCAGATATTATCTGACCAGAACCAAACAGTATCGAAAATTGGATCAACTGTTTGTCTCCTTCGCTGAGAGAATGAAAGGAGCTCCTGCTTCTAAACAGTCTCTATCGCATTGGCTCATCCAATGTATCTTTCTGTTATGACAAGCGCAACAAGCCCTTACCAGGTGTGGTCAAGGGTCATTCCACGAGAGGAGTGGCCACTTCCTTCGGGGCTAAGGAATGTCTCCACCTCAACTATTTGCGCTGCGGCCACCTGGAGCTCGGTGCATACCTTTATTAGGCATTACAGCCTGGACATCGCAACGAGGCAAAGAGCAGGTTTCGGCCTAGCTGTCCTTCAGGGGCTTCTGTCTTAGGCCCGAGTAGGGTTGTGATCCTTACCTTTCCTCCTCCCTGTGGCATATGATTGCCGCCATTGCTTGGGAATCAGTCCTAATCGTGTAACCTGCTGCAAGAGCTGTATCTCGAAGTAAGATAGTACAGTTACGTAAGAACTTACCGTAACAGTAGATCTTCGAGAACAGCTCTTGCAGCAGGTACCTTCCCGCCCACCATCCCCCTTCTTGTGGAGGTAGGTCATAACCAAACATCCATCTTACGAGATGGGATATTCTGTCTTTAGTCTTGGCCATCTGATGGCGGATCCTTGGTCTCCTCTTCTGATGTCATCCAGCGGCTGGGAGTCTCCGGCGGGAGAACTGAGGATTGTGGGGATGCCTCCTTATGTACTACGCCTGACGTCGGGGGTGGGACCGACGTCGGAGGCGGTTCCCGCTGAAGACTGCTAGCTAGAAAATTTCCGTGGGGTCCTGGCGCCTGACAGCTTCAGTCCTAATGGTGTAACCTGCTGCAAGAGCTGTTCTCGAAGATCTACTGTTACAGTAAGTTCTTACGTAACTGTACTTTCCACACCAATATTTTTCCAGCTCCTTATGTGTAACTGTTGTGTGCCTTCTCCAGTTGCCAGCAGTCCTATTGCTGTCCAGATCTAGATTATAAATAAAAAATATACAGCCCCCAAAAGTTATCAATGTGTTTGTCCTCCATTTTACCATCAATGTTGCTGGAGGATGATGTCATCAGAGCAACAGATAATGGTGCTGCACTAAATGCAGTTCCACCAGTAGACCAAACCCACAATGTTTGGTTCCTCACTTGAGTAATGGAGGAACCCTTTAAGTATTGTGCACATCCTGAAGTGCAGGTCTAATAGGGACTAGGACCATGTGAGTGTGATGCAGCACTGATTTGAGGTATATATAGTATTCACATAAGGAAGTGCCTGTATGTGTTGTGTTATTGTTTCTGTTAGCAAAAACAGTTTACCAATAAATGACTCTGGGTACCACAAGAGTTTTAAGAGTTATTATACAGCTGTTGTATTAAGGTGTGTGTGTGTGTGTTAACATTCTCTGTTTTGATTGACACCAGCAGTGAGAAACAATCTTGCAAAAGGCCCCTTTCCCTTTGTAACTAGGCAGTCAGTGACTGGATGGCCTCTGTAATGCAATAAAGAATTCAGCTATGGCAAGGAATAGGTTACCAGGAAAGCACATGCACAAGCACTGGGGGACTCTGGTTCAAATCCTAGTAGAGTCCCTTACTCTCCAACCCTTAAGAAGTTCCCCTAACCGCCTTAGAAACTGTGATGGCCCCACAGGTCCATGACTTTAAAAGTGACCCAATTCCCATTATAAATCATTAGCAGTGATGTGAGAGCTACAGCACTTCACTTTCAAGGTACTAAGGATAAGCTGTGGCAGCTCCCCCCTCGCTTTGTAATGCCAGCATTTGAAGTAGGATGTCCCTCACAAATCAGGTGCTACACCTCAGCTGTTGTAGATAAAGAAACTAATCAGTCTCTGTTTGTAGTGCTCTGTATTTGCTTAGCTCACTCCTCCCATGTCATATGCATTCTGTGTCTTGGTATTTCCAGTCAGAAACTCAGATTTAAGGAGCATTTGAAATGTAAAACAATGCACTTTATAAAGTAAATGATCTAGCTCTCCACTTTCAGGCTGCTGAAAGGGGATGTGTATAAGTCAGTCTTGTGTGATCCTTTGGTAAACTGCCCAGGCTCATCTTGTAACAAATCTTCTTAAGGGTGCTCACCTGATTCAATACAGAGTGACTGATTGACTGCTTGATTGATTGATTGGTTGATTGACCGATTCAGTCTACTGCTTTCCACAACATTACAACTGTCTCACAGAGAGAAATGAGCAGTACACAGAAGCAGCTTTTGTTTCCTGTGAATGAAATACTATTAGATGTATTATTTGCTCTACACATGCAGTATTAAGGCTACAGGTACCACTCCCTGTGTGAGTTGCATGACAGAACGGTCTTAAGCCATTGCAAACTTAAACTAAAATCAGGCTAGACAGCATTGATACCCTTATGTTTTGTTCTGCACTGTTGCTGTAGTGACATCAAGGAATGGGAGGGGCTGTATTACAAGTAACTCATTTGCATGTAAATGGAGGCTTGCTTGACATTTTACTACCTTGTGTCAGAGCCTCAAACTCTAGATATGTGTTGCAACAGAAGAAATGGCTGATCTCTTATTGACATATGTACAGTACTTGATGTAATGTATAATAAATACATCAGATATATCCAAATCATACATATCCAGGAGTCTTCTCCTTTAAGCATGAAGGATCCCCTAGAAGAATCAACATTACTATGGTAAGTAATTTTTTTTCTTCTACACCTAATTAAATGTTTTATGAAGCTGACATGGAATGTATATAGCTTTATGCATAAAACATACATTTCCACACTTTTATTGGAATGTTAATTTATGTGGTGTCATAATTTTGGTAATTTATAGTTTATTTGTACGTTGGTGAAAAAATGTCATTGTTAAATTTTTCTTTAGCACTCACATGGACATCTAAAACAATCCTAATGTTAATTGTTACAGATAATCTGACCCTTTACTGAGTTTTTTCCTAGCAAGAGGCATTAAGTCTCACCATGTAACCCAAAAACAAACATGGGCACACCATTGTATATTTTTTATGATTGTTAAAGGCTTATCTAACCATCGTATACTGTGCAGAAAATGGTAACAGTGATAGCATGGTAAACAAACACTAGGGAACATCCTATACCTCACTTCATAACTAAAAGCAAAAGTTTTTTTCCGTATGCTGACTATCCTGTTTGTAATATGACTAAAAGTATGACCATTTTAATCTCTCTAATTAAGAACTCTTAAGATAATATACCTTTTCTATGTAGGTCTGCACAGTAAAAGCAAATGAGTTGGTAAACCACATATCCATGGAGTCATTGCCCGAACACCTTGGAGGGACATCAAAAATTAGTCATGTAGCTTGGATTCAAGCATGTGTAAATTCCACCCGAGGCCGGCCAAATGGAGATTGCATGGACAATCTTTTTAATCCATACACAGAACAAAACCCTATAAATGATGGATTGAACTCAAACTGTACTCTGCAGTCTCCAACAGATAACACTAAACTGATACATAATCATTACCATGAGAACAGGACTAGTAAATTCCATTCTGAATCAAAGAGAGCTGGTAACTGTCAGCACTGGAATGGCTCTGCAGGTTGCATGAACTTTGAATGCTCTGACAAAGATTCTTCTGCAAACACGAATAGCAGGAGACCTCCCCCTCAATCTGCCACACCACCAGATACACCTTTGTACAAGCATGTGTCTGAGGAATTTAAAGTCCCACCTCTGCCACAGAAGTCACGCCCACTGCCTTCAGTCATGGAATTGTCTATTCATATGCCAGAAGAGGGTGGAATGACTGTGCATGAACTTGTTCAGTATGTAAAGAAAAAGAAAAAGAAGGGCGTCTACCAGGAATATGAAGAAATTAGAAAAGAACCTCCAGCAGGAACATTTGATCACTCCAAGTAAGTTCTGTTATCTAAAAACATTTCTTTTAATATTTATGTAATCAGAAAATTGGTCACTGATCTTGGATTAATCTCTTTTCCAGGAAGATCCTGGGTAAGGGGAGGGGGCTGTGGTACAGGCAGGGTACAACTTATTCCAGAGTAGCACCAAACAGTATAATAGGAACATATTCCAGTACAAGCATTTTATGTTGGATTTACAGGCAGGACTAAAGGGATCAAGTGTTTTATTATTATAGAAGGTTCAGTGGATACCTGCTCTATGCAGTGCACAAAATGGAAGAGCAAACAGTACAACTTGATCACAGTTGTATTTGTATGCAGATCATTGAGATTAAGTTGGATTCAAGACTGTGTAAAAAGGTTGCTGTTTAGGAAATAACTGGGAGTTTGTTCCAGACAGCAGGAAAGCTAAATGCAGATGTATTTTGGGCATTGGTAGTTGCTTGTGTCTGTGAATCGCAGGTGTTGGACCTTTACAGACTTGGGGCAGCTTGCTTTTTGTGTTGCTTGCACACATGTGCAAGAAACACATTGCGTCAGCTTCCTTCATAAGCGAGTTGTGGAGGCGCGGCAGTGTTGTGCTGAATGGCAGCAGTCCGTTCTGGGGCTGGTCTCTGCCTCGGCGAATAGAGGAGCATGCTGTCTGATGGCCGTTAGTGAGCATGCCACTATGATCAAGAAAACTCTGGCCGCTGCAATCACGGAGCGCCCCATCACTACGCATTCAGCTATTTTTGCTGCGGGGTGTCCCTGACTGCAGCAGCCAAATACAAGCTGTATTGTGTGGTGTCCCCATGGTGATGGCTTCTCAGTTGGCCTCTCACAGTCCCCACGAAGCCGATGGAAAGCCACGCCTGCCTCTCCCAGGTCTAGAATCCGACGGGGGGGTGCCCAATCCCCCTGTCGGCATGCCCCCTCCCCAGTTCATTTGCCGACTGGGTAGCCCAATCCCCATCGCCATGATTCGCCCCCCATATTTGTGGTGTGCCCAGTCCCCCTCGGCTCATGCGTTCTCCCCAGCACACTGTATGGCCAACGGGGTGCCCAATCCCTGTTGGCTGCACTCCTCCTTACCCAACAAACATCCAGGTGGCATGCTGGGAGCCCATCCCCAGCGTGCCAATAGTCCCGGGGTGTCCTCTTTCTGTGGGTTTTTTTTCTATCCTGTCGGCGCCCCCTCGCCCAACCCGCACCCACCCTCTGTGCACCCAGCTCCCCATACCCCCTCACCCCATACTTACCTCCAGAGCCCAGCACGACTGTCTTCGGTGGACCTGGATCACATCTGCACTCTTCAAAACCGACCGTGAACTGAAGAAATGCCGGTAAACTGTATAATGGCATAAATAGGGTTTTTTCAACTTAAGTGGATATCTCTGCCATTTTTAGGAATCTTTTCACCAGATGTTCAACATGGGTTCTTGGGACCCCACCTCATGAACTCAGTCACTGTCATTTTGTTATTCGGTCCCAGAAGGTGATTTTGCGGTCATTGTGTGGAACCACCCTTTGGGACCGATTAACGAAACGACCGTGTCACAGTTCATGAGGTAGGCCCCCAAAAATCCTATGTTGAAAATTTGGTGAAAAAATTCCCAAAACTGACTGTTTTACGAGTGTGCGTTGCGCTGTTCCTATGCACGCTCATAACTTCGAGAATTTTTAATATTTTCACTCCAGATTTTCAACATTACCATTTTACCACACCTCCTTAAGAACAGTACAGCTGTCATTTTCACATCTTGCCAAATGTGTTTTCGCACATGTAGCGCACAATGGCGCAGTAGGTGTGTGAAATCAATGTTCGGACAGATTAAGAAAATCACAGTGACACTGTTCATGAGCAGAGGTCTTAAAATGCCTATGTTGAAAATTTTGTGACAAAAGCCCATAAAATGACTGAGTTACGAGCGTGCATTTGCGCAGTTTCCACGCACCCGCGTAACTTCACGAATTTGTAATATTTTCACTCCAGATTTTTAACATTGGCATTTTCCACACCTCCTTATGAACAGTACAACTGTCATTTTTCACATCCTGGCCGAAATGTGTTTTTGCACTTCCGGCGCAGAATAGCGTGGGCTCTGTGGGAAATCATTGTTCGGGACAGATTAGGAAAATCACAGTGGCACTGTTCATGAGCGGAGGTCCCAAGATGCCTATGTTGAAAATCTGGTATAAACAATTCCCCAAATAATTACGGGGTGTGTGTTGCGCAGTTCCTACACACACTCGTGATTTCACCAGTTTTACTCCAGATTTTCTATTTTTTTACACCTCCTCATGAACAGTATAGCTGTCATTTTTCACATCCTGTTCGAAATGTTTTTTCGCACCTGTGGCACCAAATGGTGCAGTCGCTGTGCAAAATCACCTTTCGGCTAACGAACTGATGGTGTCACTGTTCATGCAGTGGGGTCACAAAAAGCCCATGTTGAAAACTTAAAGTAAAAATAGCAAGAAACGCCCAGGGTGTTGGGGTTTCCGACCATAATGCCCTACCCTGTAGGGACTGACAGGCGTCAGGGTTGTGACTTGGGGATTGTCAGCAGTAATGCTCACGCATTCCACCCCCACCCTGCAGCCAGCAACGGGCATCAAGGTGCACCTTGGACTCTTTGGCTCCAGAGTTCACCCCGTCCTCCTATGCTGCACCCATTTCAGCGTATTTCCTTATGGAATGAGGTGAGTGTAAAGCCCGAACACCCCAAGGCACACCTCAACACTTGTAACTGTCTGCAGGGTAGGGTGAGGTGAAATGTCGTGACCGTTATGGGCAACTACCCAAAGGCACACCCCAATGCCTATTCACCTCTGCAGGGTGCGGGTGGAGTTGGTATAATTTCATTACTTCACTGCCATTTTTATACTGCATCTGTCTAACTCCTGCACTTCCACTGCTAATGCCAGCAAGCAACCATTTGGCATTAACAAATAATTGTGTTCATTTGCAAGGCAAGAAAACATACTGGTATCGGTCTGAACTGTGAGGTGGCTTCGGGGGCAGGGGGCCTTCTCCTCCTCCACCTACCAAAGCTTCAGAATACTCAATCTGCTCTCTAATTACGTTCACTGTCTGCCTTTTTCTTCTGCTTGTGCGAGCACAAGAAATGTTTTGCTACAGAGAACGGCATTGCAGAGGTGTGTCACTGACTAGCCCAATGCAGGTCAAGCTGCACTGAGCTCGTCCTTGACAGACCAATTATCATGCATGCGAAGTATGGCAATGGTTTACAGTTTATGGGTGGAAACTTTGTGTACTTGAAACAAATGAAGCACTCCAATAAGAGAACACTTCTTCCTTTTCATATACATAAAGCTGTCCCTCCTCCTTTACTCCGTTTTCCTTGCTGTCTCTCCCTCCTCCCCTGCACACACCTTTTGTCTTGTGTGTTCCCCATACCTCATTTCTCCCTTGTCCCTCTGACCCTCCTATCTCCTTATGTTTTGTATTTCTTCGAACCAGGCTCCAGTGACCACGCTAGCATGACTGGCTAAGCTGTGCTGCTGTCGGCCTCACAAATTACGGGAGGAACTAGAGAAGCTTTAGCTTAAATGATGCACCACAAAGCTGCCTAGTGCTCTGTTGGACAAGCGTTGCTGTAAGAGCTGAAACCTGATATGCTCAGAGAGCCAGAGTGGATGGCCAACTCGGACTGTGCATGCATTTTGTGAATAACAGAATACTCCGGTAGTGCGCCACATATTCCCGCGCCTCTAAGAATACACTTTTTTTTTTTTTTTTTTAAAGCGAATCCGTACACTTCTTGTTTTGAATGGAATTGATTGACTGTGTGGCAGCACCTGACAGTGCGATAGTGCAGACCTCCGTGCAACCAGAGCACAGTTGACTTCTGTGTACACACTCAGCCACCCTGCAGTCCACCGGGTACCAAGCCCACGGTGAAATCAGTACCATCCTACTTCTGAGGCTCCAGTCCATGCTGTGTGCAGTCAGATTGCATTTTCAGACTGCAGTCCAGCGGCACAGACAGATGGTCCCCAAGTTGGTGAAGTGCAATGGGGACAAGCCGGGTGAAGTGATCCCACTGTGCAGTCTGACAGAGAGAGAGCATGCAACCGGGACACAGTGTCAGGCAATGGTACGGCAATCGCATGTCTGTGTGACAAGTTGTGACTAGGGACACAGAAACACCACACAGTGCAAGGCTGTGTGGGTGGGTGGGTGGGTGTGTGTGTGTGTGTGTGTGTGTGTGTGTGTGTGTGCTTCACCTGCCACTACCCTGTCCAGTTTGCAGATAATGAGTAGTCCAAGTGGGCAAAGAGGTAGTTGAGCGTGACAGCGGCCATGCGATCTGGTGTGTAAGACAAGAGAGAGAGAGACACACACACACACACACACACACACACACACACAGACAGTGGGAGACGGTAGGTACCAAAGTTGCGGCAATGTGTGCTGCATCTCTCTGTTTGTCTATGTGTCTGTCCACAGAAACAGTGAAAGCAATGATCAGCAGTATAGAGCCCTCTGACAGGCAGTAATACAGGAGAACAGAGGAGAGAGCGAGCATGACAGTGGCCACCCAGTGTTTCCTTTCCTGGCACCCTCCCAACTGTGGCTGCCCCCATTGCCCATTCTCCACCCTTTGTGCACAGACGATAGAGAGAGTGAGAGACAGCATCATCACCCTTCCACACCTGCACCATGGCTGAAATGTCCTGTGAGACAGCAAGAGAGAAAACATTGGGATGTTGTCTGTGGCCTCCCCTTGCTCCCTGGTACAGAACAGTGCTGTAGTTTGTGTGCAGGAGAGACCTGTGTAGTTGCTGTCTCTCTCTCTCTCTCTGTCTTTTTCTTTGGGAACCTCTGTGCTGCTTTCCCACCTCCCATACAACAAGTTCTCTATGTCCCATTCTGCCAACCTCCTCCATCCCAGTGAGGCGCAGCTGAGCCCCGGTTTCAAGAACTGAGCTCGGTGCTTAGAGAGAGACATAGAAAAGCGAGACTGGGAGAGTAACAGTGAGAGAGAGAGAGAGAGAGAGAGAGAGACAGACAGAGGTACTAAGGAGCAGCATTGAAGAGACAATGTGTGCTGTGTCCTCTCTTTCTGTGTCTGGATAGTAGTGTGTTAGGGAGGACATAGTAGAGACCAGCACATGCAAGCGGTATACAGTGGTGTGAAAAAGTATTTGCCCCCTTCCTGATTTTCTCTAGTATTGCATATTTGTCACACTGGATGTTTTCAGGTCTTTAGAGAAAATGTAATATTAGATAAAGGGAACCTGAGTGAACAAATAACACTTATTTTTTTTTTTAATTTCACTTATTTAATGAAAAAAAGTTAACCAACACCAACTGGCACTGTGTGAAAAAGTAATTGCCCCTTACACTTAATAACTGGTTATGCCACATTTAGCTGCAATGACTGCAACCAAACACTTCCTATAATTCAATATCAGTCTTTCACATCACTGTGGAGGAATTTTAACCCTCTTCCTCGCAGAACTGCTTTAATTCAGTAACATTTGGTAGGTTTTCGAGCATGAACTGCTCGTTTCAGGTCCTGCCACAGCATCTCTATTGGGTTTAAGTCTGGACTTTGACTAGGCCACTCCAAAACTTTAATTTTACTTCTTTTAGCCATTCTGATGTGGACTTGCTTTTGAGTTTTGGATCATTGTTTTGCTGCATGACCCAACTACGCTTCAGCTTCAGCTGACGGAAGGATGACTGGACATTCTCCTTAAGAATTTTCTGGTACAGAGCAGAATTCATGGTTCCTTTAATTATGGCAAGTCATCCAGGTCCTTAGGCAGCAAAGCATCCCCACACCATCACACTACCACCACCATGTTTTACTGTTGGTATGGTGTTCTTACTGTGGAATGCTGTGTTTGCTTTACACCAGACATTATGGGATCCATGTTGTCCAAAAAGTTCCACTTTGGACTCATCTGTCCATAGAACATTTTCCCAAAAAGGCTTGTGGATCATCCAGGTGCTTCTTGGCAAATGAGAGACGAGCATTTATGTTCTTCTTGGTTAGCAGTGGTTTCTGCCTTGCTACTCTCACATGAAGCCCATTTTTGCCCAGTCTCTTTCTGATTGTGGAGTCATGAACACTGACCTTAGCTGAGGCAAGAGAAGCCTGCAGTTCTTTGGATGTTGTTTTAGGATCCTTTGAGACTTCTTGGATGATATTACGCTGTGCCCTTGGAGTAATTTTGGCAGGCCGCCCACTCCTGGGAAGGTTCACTACTGTTCCAAGTGTTCTCCATTTGGAGATTATGGCTCTCACTGCGGTTCGATGGAGTCCCAGAGCCTTAGAAATAGCTTTGTAACCCTTTCCAGACTGATAGAGGGCAACAAATTTTTTTCTGATCTTTTCAGGAACTTCCTTTGATCATGGCATAATGTGCTTGTTGAATCTTTGTGCTGTGCAGCGTGACTCTGATGGTAAGGGCCAAAATAAGTGAGGTTTATATTGAGCAGGGCTGGCTGTAATCAAGCCTGGCTGTGTTCGATCATGCTCTAATTATCCCTTTAATTGGGTTGATTTATCTAGGGGCAATTACTTTTCACACAGTGCCAGTTGGTGTTGGTTAACTTTTTCATTAAATAAATGAAATAAGTAAAAAAAAAAAAGTGTTATTTGTTCACTCAAGTTCCCTTTATCTAATATTATATTTTGTCTAAAGACCTGAAAACATCCAGTGTGACAAATATGCAATAATAGAGAAAATCAGGAAGGGGGCAAATACTTTTTCACGCCACTGTATGCCTGTGTGTGTCTCTCTGTCTGATATCATAAGAGAAAGAGACATGGATATAGAAACATAGAAATTGTCAGCAGATAAGAAATGCCTGGCCCATCTTGTCTGCCCTTTAGCCCTTGTACTGGATTACTGCTTCTGACCCATTCGCTGCTGTACCGCTATGGTTTCCCTATGCCTTCCCAAGCATGCTTGAATACATCCACAGTGCTTGATCTTATCTGAGTCAATCTGTCAGTCTTCACCATTCATCACTGTTGGGTACTCGGCCAGAGGTCAGGACCCTGCAGGAGTTTTATTTTTAGGTAGGTGGAGCCGATGCACCATCGGCACCGCCCTCGAGGCCGGCGCACTGCGTGGCACTTGCAGGCTGGCCATTAGGCTGCGTCAACTCTGCCTGCCTGACAGTTCTTTGTCTCCTGCCATAGAGGTCACCTCATGGGACGCTGAGAAGAAAACTCCTGAGGCCTGCTCCGCAGTTTCTCGACCGAAATTCTTTCCTTCGGTGCCAAAGTCCGTCAGTTCCTCCTGCCAGTTCTGTTTTTGCCATACTCGACGTCGCCCGGTAAGATCTTTCCATTTTTCTATATTTCTGCGACGTCGAGTCTGTTTTTTGGTGTTTTTTTTCCCCATAGGTCATGTCTCGGTCGGAGAGCAAGAAAACTTCCAGGACAGGTCAGCCCCCCCGTGCAACAGTGCCCATGCAGCCGAAAATATTCCATCACCGACCAGCACAACTGTTGTCTTTCGTGTCTTGGCCCACTTCACGACATGGATTCGTGTGACACCTGTTTCTCCATGGACCGCCGGGTCATCGAGCAACGTGCGTGGAAAGTGGGGCGAGCATTCGTCGGGCCAAGCCATGCTCTCTCGGCCTTTCCTCCGGGTCCCCTCCCGGTTCTACACGAACCAAGGAGGAGGGAGCCTCGGCTACTAGTAGCCTAGCCATTGCCGAGGCTCTTTCCGCGGCGCAGGAGGCCCGTCCCGCTCCTTTAGGGGGGTGGGCAGGAGGCGCTGCCATATCAATCACCCCTTCGGGGGTGAAGGCTCCCCCGGTGTCGGACCCGCGGTTCACAAGGCCCGGGTCGGCACCATCCTTGACGCCATCTGTCGGCGCAGTCGCAGGCCTCGATGCTGTTTGTGGCGCCGTGGGCTCTGACGGAGCTGTCGTCTACGTTGACTTGTCACGCGGAGCCATGGCTTCTGTCAGAGTCATTTGCGGCACCAATACTGCTAGCGGTGCCATGGGAGCTGCTACGGTGCCGTCTTTGTCTATGTCTCACCTCGGCGCCGTCCGCAGCGCCGAGGTTGAGCACGGTGCCGTGTCCTCAGGGCTCGGCGCCGTGGGGCCGTCTGATTCCACCGTCAGCACTGTTGTCTGCTCCGTCTCTGCCCTCGGTGCTGTTCGCAGCGCCGTGGAGCCGGGCGGTGCCAGTGGCGCCATTGGCTGCGCCGCCTCTCCCCTTGGCACCGTTCATGGCACCGTGGAGCCAGGCGTTGGTGCCGTCTTCGTCCTGGGCGCCGCTCGTGGTGCCGTGGGGCCGGATGGTGCCGTGGCTGGTCCCGACTCTGGAGCTCCTGTTCGGGCTGGAGCCGTGGCCCCTGTGGATTCTACTCACAGTGCTGTAGGGGGCACTGGTACCGGCTTGGGCAAGGCTTTGGTCTCTGGCACTCCATTTGGCAAAGATGGCAGTGGGCGCCCTCCTATGGTCTGACACAGGGCCTCTACCTCTTCAGAGGCAGAGTCGGGCTCTGAGTCAGACAGACAGTCTGACTCTTTGGGGTTGGGTGTTGGAGTGGGCAGCCCAGTAGTTTCCTCGACAAGCCGGAGTCAGCCCCCTTCTGAGGTGGGGTTGGTGGCTACCGAGACTGGGGTCAGGGGTGCTGACCAGCGGGAAGTGGTGCAGGCCACCATTGCTCTGCAACCCAGTCTTGGTGGGTTCACTGACCCCTCAGCAGTGGTATCCCCACCTGTGGTATGCCTAGATCGCCCAACTTTAGGGCCCGAACAGAGCACCTACTGGAGGGGAGGGTGCTGTGCCCTGGGCAACTCCTTCGGGTGCTGCCCAGAGCTGTTGGCTACCTAGGCTGGCCCTCTCGAGGAGGAGGGCTCTTTCGGACTCTGAGAGGTCGAGGGGCGTGGAGTCGGCACGGCAGCCTTTTTCTGGGGTCCACCCGGGCTCTGGGAGAAGCCGTAGTGCGGATCTCCGCTCTTCCTCCTCGGGCTGTTTGAGAGAGCCCCATTCTTTTGAGGTAGGGGACCATCCTTCTGGACCTATATGGGCCCCGGTCGCCTCACAGGGGGAATTCTTCCGGGCGCAGCCAAGGCAGTACCAAAATGGTTGTTCAGTTGTCGGCTGTGGGGTCTTCCGGGTCACCTTCTTCCGCGGGTGCTCCCGGTCCACTCCTTAGCCCAGGCAGAGGTCAGCCGACATCTTTTCTCGGCTCTGTCCCCATTCCTCTGCCACATTCTCCTGTGCGCTCCCAGGCATCCTTGGTCCTAGCGGGCCTCTCTCCTGGGAGCAGTTCAGAGCAGTGGCTGCTCGGTTCCCAGCTTATGTTAGGGCAGTGGACAGTCAGGTTTTTCAACCTCCCCCCGAGCAGCCGCCCTCTGAACAGCCGATGCCCTCCAGCTCCTCATCCCCCTCTTCTGGGGGAGAGGAATCTTCTGTCCACATCTCTCCAGCTGCTGATCTCGCTGAGTATCAGAGCTTCCTCGTGAGGATGTTGGAGGACTTGCACCTCACACCTGCCACTGTTAGCAATCCTGAGCACTCTGCGCACACCTTTCTAGGCGATTTTGGCGAGGCCACCCTTGTGGTGCCGCCCTGGCCTGCTCCCTTTCAGGAGGTGTCGTTGCGTTCCTGGCAGAGGCCCTTCTCTGGAGTTCCTGCCCCTAAAGATCTCAGCCAGAGGTATTGCACACCCCGGAGCCTCCAGGTTCCATGCCTCATCCGCAGTCCGGATTGACGCAGTTGGATACTCCTGATGGACTTTGCGCCCTTCACCGTGACTGGCCCCCAGATCAAGACTCCTCTGATTTTGACTTCTGGGGTAGGAGGACTTTCTACTCGGCACGGTTATTGCTTTTCATTTCTGCACATCAGGCCCACTATGCAGCCTATGACAGGTTCTTGTGATCCAGGCTAGGTCAGCTCCTAGCCTCATTGCCTGATACGGAACAAACCAGACAAGTCATTGCACTCTCTGCGTGTGGCCTGGAGCTTGCAAGGCACCAAGCAAGGGCATCCTATGAAGCCAACAAGGTAGCTACCAGGGTCGTAGGGACAGCGATCTGCACTAGGCAGATGGCATGGCTGCATCTTTCCCGGTTGTCACCCTTGGCCTGGCGTAGGGTGATTAACTCTGCTCACCAGAGAACCTATCTCTCCTCCTGTAGAGCGAGACGGCGCTTGTCGGGTGCTTCCTTCCCCTCTCGGGGCCTCTGCAGGCCCTGGAGGTTCTCCCTCTTAGTGTGTCACCCACTGAGAGCTAAGGGACTTTGTCCCTTAGGGTGTAAAAGTAAACCCCCTTCAGGGGGGCTCGGCACTCACCCAACAGTGATGAATGGTGAAGATTGACACAGATAAGCTATGAAAATTATGTACCTACCATAATTATGATCTTTCTGTGTATCTTAACCATTCATCACGATCCCACCCTCCATCCCCCTGGGGCCTCAGTCTCTGGGTCCCCCTCCCTCTCTGTGCCCATCCCTTCCCCCTCTCCTTTCTTTTCAGGAGTGGGGTAAAACAAAGGCACACAGGGGGGATAATGTTCCGGGGAGAGTGGACAGCAAGGGGGGGGGGCACTTCTCCAGTGCTTTGGCTCCACCCCTGTGGAGTGGGAGTTGATAGTTGCCCTCCATTCTCTCCTCCTCCCTGTTTCCATCCAACTTATTTCTCCTTGTTTATAAAAAAATAAAAAATCCCTTTTTTTTTTTTTTTTTCAACAATCTTTCCTTGAGAGGGTGTTAATTCTCTGTACCCTGTCCTTCTTCCAGAATAGCCGACTCTGCTTATCTGGAGTGTTTGCCAGCCATTCCGTGCCTTGAATTCTGGCAGAAAGCCTTTGGCTACTCCTTGCCGTTCCTATGTAATCTGGAGACGAACCAGAGTCTGGGATGTTTAACTCCCCTCTCCTCCTAAATTCTTTACCCACCCTGCCTTCCTCCCCCATTTCCAGAGATTGGGGCCCCTCCCAATCCCTTTAGTTTCTGACTTTTTCTCCCTTTCTGTCCTCTCAGTCATTATTTCTCCCTTTGGTTTATATATCTTTTCCTTTTCCTGTCCCTTGGACTTCCTTGTCCCACCCTCCACTCCCTTCCTCTTACCTCTCCGGCGACTCAGAACTGGCAGGCAGGTGGAGTTGATGCAGCCTAACTGCCAACCCGCGAGCACCACACAGTGCGTCAGCCTCGAGGGCGGCGCTGATGGTGCATCGGCTCCACCTACCTTAAAAAAAATAAAATAAAAAGCTCCCGAGGGGTCCTGACCTCCTGCCGCGTACCCAACAGTGATGAATGGTGAAGATACACAGAAAGATCATAATTACAGTAGGTACGTAATTTTCATTTCCCACCACCTCCTGAGGCAGACCATTCCACACTTCCACCACCCTCTCTGTGAAGAACAACTTCCTCACATTCCCTCTTAACCTCCTACCTTCCAATTTCATGTCATGCCCCCTCGTCCTTGTCCTCCTCCTGTATTGGAAAATGTCTTCCCCCTGCACCTTGTTTATACCCTTGAGGTACTTGAATGTTTCTCTCATATCCCCTCTTTCCCTCCTCTCTTCCAGTGAGTATATATTGAGGTCCGTTAATTGCTCCTTATAAGTCTCTTATTTGCTCTTCTCTGGACCATCTCCAGCCTGTTAATATCCTTACGAAGGTGCAATCTCCAGAACTGCACACAGTACTCCACGTGAGGCCTGACCATGGTTTTATATAATGACATCACTACCTGCCTCCTTATGCTGGTGATACCCCTGCCTTTGCACCCCGACATGTCACTGGCCCTCCCAGCTGCCTTACCACTTTACTTTGACATTTTCAGGTCATCTGAAATAAGAACCCCCAGGTCCCTTTTCTTCGTTGTGACTGTCAACTCCCCCATCCTGTAGCTTTCCCCAGAGCTTCTGTATCCCAGGTGCATCTTTTTACTGTTTTGAATTAAACTTCAGTTGCCAGTCCTCAGACTATTTTTCAAGCTTCCCCAGGTCCCACCTCATTTTCTCCTCCCTCTCTGGGGTATCCATTGTGTTACGAATCTTGGTGTCATCTGCAAACAGGCAGACCTTTCCCTTCAGCCCTTCTGCAGTGTCACTAATGAAGATATTGAACAGGACTGGCCCCAGGACCGATCCCTGCGGCACCCCACTGGTCACTGCCTCTCCCCAGACTGCACCCCATTTACCACCACTCTCTGCCTCCTGTCTGTTAGCCAGTTTCTAACTCAGTTTGCCACTCTCCCCATGCCCAGCCTACTCAGCTAGATTATCAGCATCCTATGTGGGATGGTGTCAAAGACTTTGGTGAAATCAAGGTAAGCGCCGTCCATTGCCTTACCCTGATTTACTTCCTTTGTCACCCAGTCAAAGAAATCAACCAGATTTGTCTGATATGACCTCCGCACTGTGAATCCATGTTGCCTATGGCCCTGGGCTCCGATGGCTTCTAGATGCCCCACTATCCTTTCTTTAAGCAATGTCTCCATGATCTTCCCCATTACGGAGGTGAGGCTGACTGGCCTATAGTTTCCCGCCTCCTCCCTGCTGCCAGATTTGTGTAGAGGGACCACATGTGCCCTCCTCCAATTCTCTGGTACCACCCCTGCGTTGAATGACTCCGTGAACATGGCTTCCAGAGGTACTGCTATCTCCATTCGCAGTTCTCTTAATATCCTTGGGTGTATGCCATCTGGTCCCATCGCTTTGTCCACCTTCAATTTAGTGAGCTCCTGCAGGACTCTTGCCTGTGAATGGACTATTGTCCACCTCTTCACCCCCTTGGCAACTGCTGTGGCCCTTGCCCCTCCCCCTCTTCTGTGACTACTGAACAGAAAGACATAGTGGATGTCTTTTTTTTTGGGGGGGGGGGCGCACATGACAGTTATTAGGCATGGTACTATCACTTCCAAATACCTAAACAGCACATACAAGCAAGCAACATTTGGCATTGACAGTTGCTTGTTAGGTAGTCTGGTAACTTCTCCTTGAAGACAACAACAGTGATAATGAGTTCAAAACTCAGTTGGGGTTTAAATCAGAAAATTAACCTTCTCTCACAGAGAGGTTAATATGCAGCTCCATCTGACTCATTTCAGTAGCGATTGTAGGAGTGTGGGGTAACAGATGGACACAACAGTTCTTAATCAGGTTAACACACTTTGTCTAGTGTGATGTTTATTGCTTCATAAACATTTCTTCAAGGTAGATGCAAAAGAGAGACTTCATAAAAAAAAAAATTAGAAAATGAACACACAAAGTTCTTAGGATGCGGCAAACTTCTCTCAGCTTCCATTCAGCAGTAGTATGGGACTCTTCTCAGTCCTCTACCTACACCAGCCGGCATGAACTGTCCTTCTCTCTGGCTATCTGAAAACTCATTTCAGAACTGAGTTACTGCTTTTATAGGCTTTGTAGACGTTAGGAAAGTTCCACTCCCCTGTGATTGATATCAGACCTAACATAAAATTAGCCACTAGGGGCCACTGTTGCTCTATAGAGAACATAGAGGATTGTGTATGAGCAAGCATACGCAACAAGGCAGTTGTGATCGAGAGGTTTCCGTGGTAACCATAAGCAGTACTTCATGATCTCCAGAACAAGTCTATGACCAAAAAAAGGCTAACTTCGGTATCTGCTGCTGCATGCTTAGTTCCGCTTTGCCGTGGGCCACTCAATTGCGCATGCGCGAATGCATTCGATCTTGTGCTGCAAAGGTGATGTACTCGGTGCAGCACAACAAGATCATGACGCACGAAGTGCAGCACAACAACGCTGTTCCAGGCATGGATTTCCATGCGGAACAGCGTTCCACCATACACTATAGTTCAGATGGCACCTTCAAGTTTGTTTACAACGTTGGGAAAGGTTAGGCCTGAGGTCAGAACATTTTGTACTCGCAGACTGTCCTGCAGGAACATTCTGTCTGCTGTAAAAGATATCTTAGCAGTTTTATACATAATACTATGGGGCAGAAGGGAAACTAAAGGGATACAAAAACATAAAAGGGGGTGCTCCATTAACCAAACATCCGAGCCATTCGATCTGGTAAATAACATACTAACATACTAAAATGCCAGCAGAATAGGCCTAACGGTCTTTCGCGTCTGCTCGTTTGGTCAGCCCCCACCCTGGGAGCTGACCTTGCTGCCCCCCCCTCACCTTCTCTGGCTTCTCCCTTCACACTTCCAGATATTCTCACTGCATTGGATTTTGCTTCCAGAACCCTTCCCCTGTACCTGTCCCAACCCCTCTTGAACCCCTCCACCGTCTCTGCCTCCACCAGCCCCCTAGGCAGCACATTCCATGGCTTCAGCACCCTCTCAATGAAGTAGCACCTCCTCCTTTCTCCCCTCAATCTTCCCCCCTCCAGCTTCCACCCATGCCCTCTAGTGGCCCCCTCCTCCTTCCTTCGAAGCACCCTGACTGTTCCTCCCCTATTTATCCCCTTCATGTACCTGAAGACCTCTATCATGTCCCCCCGGTCCCTTCTCTCTTTCAATGTGTACAGTACATATTTAGCTCTTCGAGCCTCTCCTCATAGGTCCTGTCCCCCAAACCCCAAATCATTTTGGTTGCCCTCCTCTGGACCCTCTCCAGGAGTTTAATGTCCCTCTTTAAGTGTGGCCTCCAAAACTGCAAGCAGTACTCGAGGTGCGGCCTCACCAAGCAGTTATACAGAGGGAGTATCACTTCCCTCCTTCTGGAGGTGATCCCCCCCCCCCCAAGCGATGCATCCCAGCATCCTGTTGGCCTTGGCTGCTGCCCTCCTACAAGTCTCAGAGTTGTTCATCTTGACATCCACCACCACCCCAGGTCCCTCTCAGCCATCGAGACTTGTAGCATCCCCACAGGTGTACACTTGGCCGGGTTTCTGGCCCCAGGTGCAGTACCTTGCATTTCCCTCATTGAACCTCAGCTTCCACTTTCTAGACCATCTTTCCAGAGCCTCCAGGTCCCCTGTGAGGCCACCTCCCTCCTCCCGGCCACCACCGCCCCAGTTTTGAGTCATCCATAAAGAGACTCATCTCACTCCTTATATCTGTCCTTATATCAGAGACGTAGGCGTTGAACAGGAGGGGCCCAAGGACTGATCCCTGTGGGACCCCACTAATGACCATCCTTGGGGTTGAGACTATCCCACCAACTACGATCCTCTGGGTCCGGTCCTGGAGCCAATTGCCTATCCATCTGATCATCTGGTTCCCCACCCCATTTCTCCCAGCTTATCCAACAGGCCCACGTGAGAACAGAGTCAAATGCCTTGCTGAAGTCTAGAAAGAGGGCGTCCACTGGTCTACCAGGTCCAAGGCTTCGTCACCCAGTCATAGAACTCCACAAGGTTTGTCTGACACAATTTCGGGGACGAATCCATGCTGTCTATTGTCCAGGCACCCTGACTTTTCCAGGTCCCCCCTAGCCTCTCCTTGACAATGCCCTCCATCACCTTGCCCACCACCGGCGTCAGGCTGACAGGCCTGTAGTTCTCTGCCACCTCCCTTGATCCCCCCTTATGGATAGGCACTATATGCGCCACCTTCCAGTCCTGGGGCACCCACCCTGCCCTCAGAGAGATGGTGAAAAGCTCCGCCAGGACATCCGCAAGTTCCTTCAGCGCTCTGGGATGTAATTTATCCGGCCCTGGTGCTTTCTCCGTCTTGAGGGACCTGAGGGCTTCCCTCACTGTCTCTGCTGTGATTTCCACTTCCGCTACCTCTTCTTCTTGATTAGCCTTCCCCCCTCCTGCCAGTGATGCCTCCTCCTCTCCCCAGACCCACCGATCAGTAAGGGTCCCCCCCCTTCCTCAGTATCACTGTCTCCTCCCATGTAAGATGCAGCACCCCCATTTTCCTTGGCGAAAACTGAGGTGAAGTACTCATTAAGTACCTCAGCCTGCTCTCCCAAGTCTTGTGCCCATCTCTCCCCAGTTTTAATCCTGCTAATCTGCCCCTTCACCCTTCGTTTTTCCCCAATGTATCTAAAGAACCCCTTGTTCCCTCTCCTAATTTCCGTGGCCAGGTTCTGCTCCTTCCTTGCCTTAGCCGCCCTCACCACCCTAGTGGCCCTTCTAGCCATCAGCTCGTACTCCCCTTGATCCCTTTCACTCCTTGAGCACTTGAATTGGCTATAGGCTGTCTTCTTTCCCCGCACCACCTCCTGGACCTCCCTGGTCCAGCAGCAGGGTTTTCGGGCCCTACCGCATTTTCGTCTTACTCTTGCACAGGTGCTGGTAGCATCCTGCACCCCTCTCCTGATGATTTCCCACCTACTATCAGCGTCCATGTCTGACCCAATCCCATCCAAATGCTCCTTAAGGATCCTTCCCATTTCCTTAAAATCCGCCCCCCTGAAGTCAGTTACCTCCGTCTTTGTGCAGCCTTCTACCCCTCCTAGGTCCAGGCAGAACCAGACCGTGGCGTGGTCACTCCCAAAGCGGGTCCCTTATCTCCAAGCCCAAAAATCTGGTCACTGTCTGCCAGGACCACATCCAGTACCCACGCCTCCCTGGTCGGTTCCCCCACCTGCTGAGTTAGGAACGCGTCTTGAAAGACATCTAACAACCTCTGTTTCCTGGCCACCGAGGATGTCATAGTCTCCCAGTCTGTTCCTGGCATGTTTAAGTCCCCCAACACCACCACCCTTCCCCTGCCCAGTCTGCAGTGTCTCCCAACATCTGCCACCAGACTCTCCTCCAGCTCCTCCGCCAGTGCAGGGGGTCTGTACACCACTCCTATTTTTACTCTCTTGCCCCGGCTTGTTATCAAGGTGACCCAAATCGCCTCCACGGGTCCCTCTGCCTCTTCTACTCCCCCTGTGCCAATGCAGTTTTTGGCTATCATTGCTACCTCTCCTCCCCTTCCCTTCCCCCTGTCCTTCCTGAACATAGTGTAACCCTCCAGGTTCAGGTCTCAGTCGTGTCCTGCAGTGGCCGCCAGTTTATACATTCAAGTCCTGAGTGTACTGTTGCTTAGGGCATTTTGTTACCGGTATCAGTACTTTTCCTTATAATCCCCACATAGGCTCTGTTTATCAAATTGTTACAGAGGTCACTTTCTTAACCTCCCAATAGCTGGACCTTTAAAGAGTGAAAAAGGAAATTAAAGTGGGTGATGATAGGTAAGAGAAGGAGAGGGGGTGCCTAAAGGTGGCCAGCCTTTTAGACTAGAAAATACAGAGATAGAATAAAAGGAGAAATGAGAGAACTGTTGCAACAGAAGTTTCAGTAAATGAGAAAAGTGGTCCATTACTGTGACAGGGAGTTCCCCCGTCACACATTCCCCACCTTAAGAGGGAAATAGTTTTCTTTTAGACTGTTTTCCACCTTCCTACCCCTGGAAGTGATGGAGTGTCCATCCACCGACTTCAGAAACTCCGTCTCAAGGTCCTTATTAATAATTAACAATCATTAAGGTTTACTATTACCACAGTGAATGTTTACAGCAATACAGTTACCCTTAGACAAATATGTACATTATAGTTCATGATGTACATCTTTTACATAAACATTGTATAACAAACATTACATCGTCATCTTTCAAGATATTTCCTCAACACCTGCCCCATATCGCAACAAATCTGCATTCAAATGGTCAGTCCCTGCCATATGGGATACTGTGAAGCGACAGGGCTGTAAGGCTAAATACTGTACCACCTCATGGTGCAGTGGGTTTTCTCTCTCATTTGGTGGAGCCAACACAGGGGTTATGATCTGTCAGTACTTTAAATTCAGTTCACCACAAATAATACTTAAGGGATTCCACAGCCCATTTCAAAGCCAAACATTCCTTTTCAATTGTTGCATATTTTCTTTCCCTATCATGCAACTTTCTACTGATGTAGATGATAGGATGATCTTACTTCAAGAAACAGCTCTTGCAGCAGGTTACACCATTAGGACTGAAGCCGGCAGGCACCAGGACCCCTCGGAAAAATTCTAGCTAGCAGTATCCAGCGGGGGACCGCCCCCGACGTCAGCCCCTTCCCGATGTCAGGCATCACATAAAAGGGGGCAGTCCTTCAGCATCCCCAGTTCTTTTCTCGCTGTCGACTCGCCAGCATCGGCCTCACGGAAGCCTGCTCTACTGTTACGACGCGTGAAATCTTTAAGTAAGTCTTTAATCCATGTCTGCTTCTTCTACTCCTCCCGACGGACATCCTTCTAAGTGCGCCTGCGGCAAGCAGATCCCCTTTGCAGACCATCATTCTGCCTGTGTCAGGTGTCTGGGCGCGGAGCACGACACCTAGGCTTGCTCAAGTTTGCCAACAGTTTAATAGCAGGACCCGGATCCACCACCAAAAGGCCATTGAGGGATTCCTCCTCAAGGAGAAATTGAAAAAGATGGAGAAAAGACCTTCCTCCAAAGGGGAATCTTCTCCTAAATCTGAGAAGCACCGGGACAAGCATCAGGACTCGGACAGGACAAAATCCCCAAGCAGGGCCTCAGAGTCCAGGACCAGCTCCAGCTCTGCCCGGTCCGATAGATCTCCTTCCCAGGCTTGCTACCAGCCTCCCCCAGTAAAGGTAAAGTCTTCAGGGGGCTCCCCCACCTCCCTGCACCCACTCAAGACCTCTCGGGCGTCGGATGCCTCCAAGCCTGTTCCTTCGGACAGGCACAAAAAGTCTTCTTCCAAATCGCGAGGTTCGTCTGACCAACGCTGGAATAGTGACTTCAGGTCCATTTCCCAACCTCCAAAAGCATTGAAGCTCTGTCAAGCGCAAGCATGCCTTATTCTAGTAGCACCCTTTTGGCCCAGGCAGATTTTTTTTATTTATTTTATTTAGTTGTTTAACCAGGTATAGCACACTAAGCTGAACGCTTTTTTACAGGAGCGACCTGGGAGCACAAGGAGGTTAAGTGACTTGCTCAGGGTCACACAGTATGCAAGTGGAAGCTGTGGGATTCAAACCCAGGTCTGGTCTGCTGGATGTCACCAAATTTGCAGCTCAGAGCCTTAGACCACTGCACTATACTGCCTCCTATTTGATTTGATTTGGTTCCCTCTCTTACATCAGTTGGCCCAGGAACCTCCGGTGCCTCTGCCATTTTGCTCTCACCTTCTATCCCAGGAGACAGGATCCTTGGTCCATCCGGATCTTCGGTCTCTGAACCTGCATGCCTGGCTCCTAAGGACATAGCAGTTCTGAGATATGGGGTCTCTTAGGAAGTTGCGGACGTTCTGGTGGCAGCCAGAAAACCCTCTACTTATGCTGCTTTACGACATGAAGTGGCGTAGATTTTGTAGTTGGGCTTAGGCTCAAGCGTTGACCCCATTGGAGTGTTCTGTAAGGTCTGTGTTAGACTACCTCATATCCCTCTATGAGGCAGGACTGGCCTATTCCTCCATTAAGGTCCTTCTATGCGCTATTTCAGCATACCATTCTCCGATAGGTCACTGGTCTCTAGCTCAGCTAGAGGCTTCTCGCGCCTTTTTGCGCGGCATCCTGCACTTGAGACCTCCCATCAAAGACCCAGTTCCACCTTGGGATCTTCTTTTTGTTCTAGAGCAGCTTACACTGCCTCCTTTTGAACCAGCCATGGATTGCAAGCTATGTCTCCTCGCTTGGAAGATGCTTCTTTTAGTTGCTCTTACTTCTGCCAGAAGAGTTTCTGAGCTTCATGCACTCATGTGCAAGGATCTTTATTTGGTTTTTCACAAGGACAGGGTGTCTTTAGAACAAATCCTAAGTTCCTTCTCAAGGTGGTCTCGGCTGTCGTACTCAACCAGGATATAGACCTACCAGTGTATTATCTGAATTACGGTAACGGGGGAAGCCCTGTTGCACACTTTGGATGTGCATAGGTGCCTCAGATATTATCTAACCCAGAACCAAAGCCCATCGTAAATCGGACGAGCTCTTTGTTTCCTACACTGAGAGGATGATCGGTGCTCCTTTTTCTAAACAGTCGCTTTCTAGATGGCTGGTAAAGTGCATCATGTTATGTTATCAGAAGTGCAATAAACCCTTACCGGGGCTGGTGAACGGTCATTATACTAGGGGAGTGGCTACCTCCTTCGCTGCTCTTAAAAATGTCTCCACTTCAGCCATCTGTGCAGCAGCGAGCTGTAGCACTGTACACACATTCATCAGGCACTACAGTTTGGATATTGCTTCTAGGCGCAGAGCTGGTTTCGGCTTGGCGGTCCTTGAGGGGCCTTTGTCCTGAAGCTTGGAGCATTCCTCCTATCCTCCTCCCGATAACAACTTGATCCCTTACTGCTTGGGAATCGGTCCTAATGGTGTAACCTGCTGCAAGAGCTGTTTCTTGAAGTAAGATAGTACAGTTACATAAGAACTTACCGTAACAGTAGATCTTCGAGAACAGCTCTTGCAGCAGGTAGTTTTTCCTCCCACCTTCACCTCCGGAGGTTGTGTCTTCTAACCTAATTCTTAGGCTACAACGTCTTTTGACACCTTCTACGAATCTTCCTTTGGAAGCGGATCCTCTTTCTCCCCTTCAGATGTCACACTTGAGCTGGGAGTCTCCGGCGGGAGAACTGCGGATGCTGGGGGACCGCCGCCTTTTATGTGATGCCTGACGGGGAGGGGCCGACGTCAGGGGCGGTCCCCCGCTGGATACTGCTAGCTATAATTTTTCCATGGGGTCCTGGCACCTGCCGGCTTCAGTCCTAATGGTGTAACCTACTGCAAGAGCTGTTCTCAAAGACCTACTGCTACGGTAAGTTCTTACGTAACTGTGCTTTCCTCCCCATCAGTTCTCTGGGTCAGTACAGCCCCAATTCCTGCCTCTGATGCATCTGTATGCACTTCAAAGGGCTGGGTAAAGTCAGGACTCTGGAGAACAGGGAATGTACACAATATGGCCTTGATGCTCCTAAAGGCTGCATCACATTCAGGGGACCACTGTACCTTATTGGGACACTTTTTTTTTTTTTTTTAGTAAGGTCCAATAGTGGGCTGGCAATAGCTGAAAAATTGGGGATGAGTCTTCTACAATAGCCAGCTAACCCCGAGAAAGACCTAATGTGCTTTTTGGTATATGGTACCGGACTGTTGGCTACTGCAGTCACCGTATCCATCTCTGGCTTCACCTGCCCATTTCCCAGAATGAAGCCCAGGTACCTTGTTTCCACATTACTAATGGCACATTTGGATGGATTTACAGTCACCTCTGCTTCTTTAATTGCCTGTAACACCCTCTCAAGATGCACCATGTGGGCTTCCCAGTCGGGGCTAAACACCACAACATCATCTAGGTAAACTGAACAATACTCTGTATGTGGCCTAAGCATTTGATCCATAAACCGCTGGAACATGGCAGGGGCTCCATGCAGCCCAAATGGCATGTTTACAAAATGGTACAGGCCCAGTGGGGTACTAAAAGTGGACATCTCACATGACTGTGGGGAGAGGGGTATCTGCCAGTATCCCTTCGTTAGGTCTAATGTAGATATACACTTTGCGTTACCCAACCTATCAATGGCGTCATCAATTCGCGGCATAGGGTAGGTATCGAAAAGCAACGCATAGTTTAGTCGCCGGAAATCAAGCCAGAGATGGATCCCTCCTTCATTCTTATCCACCATCACAATGGGAGATGACCAGGCACTTTTTGATGGAACTGATATTCCCAGGTTTTCCAGTTTTTTTTTTAACTTTTTGGATGACCTCATCCCTCACCTTTTACAGGTAACCGGTATGGTTTCTGATGTATGGGCCTGTCTTGTGTTACTGTGATAGTATGGGTAATCCATTTAGCCATCCCTGGTATGTTGGTGAAGGTGCAGGCATACTTCTGCAACACGTCTTCTACTTCTTGGTGCTGCTGGGGGTTTAGCTGTGGGTTTATATGTATCTTATCTGCACTCCCAGGTTTCTGTAACCTACAGATTGCTATCTCCAACTATGACTTCCTGCCTTTGGGATGGATGTAGCGCTCAGAGGTACTCTTCTCATGCCATTTTTTTAGCAACTTAACGTGAGTACCTTTTTGGGGTGGGGGGGGGATCTCTTTCCTGGCATCCCAATCTTGTAATTCACTGGCCCTGTCTGTCTCAAGATAGGGAAGGGGCCTTGCCATCTCATTAACAATTTATTCTCTATGCTTGGGAGCAATAACAGGACCTAATCTCCTACTTGAAATGTTTTGGTACCCACCCCTTGGTCATACTGTACTTTTTGTACAGCCTGTTTGTGCCCTAGGCTTTGGTGCACTAGTTCCACATATCTCACTAGGCATTTTCTGAGGGTAGTCATGTATTCTAGGACATTACATTGCCCCACTGTTTTGCCTTCCTCCCAGTGCTCCTTCACCACATGTAAGGGCCCTCTAGGGTTCAGCTCATACAAAAGGGAGAAGGGGAGAAACCTGTAAATGCCTGGGGAATCTCTCGGTAAGCAAACAGGTAAGGGAGATACCTGTCCCAGTCCCTGCCTTCCTCACTCACAAACTTTTTTAACATAGTCTTCAAAGTCTGGTTAAATCTTTCAACTAACCCTTCCGTCTGAGGGTGATAAGAGGAGGTATGGACTGCAGCTATTCCCAAGAGACGGTAGAGTTCCTTCAGCATACTGGCATTGAAGTTGCTTCCTTGATCTGTTAATATCTCCTGAAGGATACCCATCCGGCTGAACACTTTGGCCAGTTCCTCTGCTAACCTAGGGGCAGTGACCATCCTCATAGGTATAGCCTCGGGGAAGCGGGTAGCATAATCGCAGATGACTAGAATAAAGCGATTTCCCCTTGGAACTTTTTTCCAGGAGGCCCACTACATCCATGACTGTTTTGTCAAATGGAAGGGACACTATAGGGATAGGTTGAAGGGGGACCTTATCCTTCCTCCCTGTTTGAGCCACTTTCTAGCACTCAGGACAACACTTTATGTAGTCAACAACTTGCTCATGGATAGCTGGCCAGTAAAAGTGGGACAGTATGCGATGTAATGTGCTGTCTCTATCAGCATGTCCTGCTAAAGATACATCATGGGCTAACTGTATGATCTGTGCCCTAAACCTTTCAGGTAACAACCTCCCCTGTCCTGGGGTTGATACTGTACATTCCCTGTATAACAGCCTTTAATTTATTACACATTTTGGGGCCCCTTTGACTGGTTCTTCCCCACCTGTAAAAAGAAAGGAGTTAGAAGCGGATCAACTGTTTGTTCCTCATGCATATTGTTATCCTGAAATAAGTGTCCCACATCAGGATGGACCACAGTATGCTTATCATGCCAGTCCTTCTTGTCTTTTCTTCTTTTGGACTTGGATTTTTGGTCCTTCCCAGGAGCCTCACATATGTCCTTATCGAAAGGAAACTGGTCTGGCAAATGCCCTTGTTTAGCCTGTGCCCTTGTAGTAACACCAATAAGTGGTGCCTGAAGAGTGACATTTCACAAAAGAGGAAATGTCTGGGTGGTCCTGTCTGATGATTATAGGCACAGACAAATGTGGACTAACCCCACCTCTATCTCATGGGTATTTCCTTGAACAGTCATTTCCAAAGGGGCGGTGGGGTAGCAATGGGTGTCACCATGGATGTATACCACAGCGGTTCCCTTTCCCTGTTTTCTTGGGGTGTCCACCAGATCAGCCCATACTAATGTTTGTCGACTGCCAGAGTCTATCAACCCCAATAGCTGATGCGATCCCACCTTCACCATGGCCAGAAAGGGTCCCCAGTTTGCAAAGGCCAAGTTCCCCAGTTCTTTCTTTATAGCAGAGCAGTTCCTGATCAAATGGCCCTTCTTCTGACACCCATGACACACAGTTTCTGACAAGGGTATCCCTCTTTTTCTCCACCTTCAAGTCACTTTTGCCAATCCTGAGTAGTATTAGAAAAAGGTGGATTTCTTACCAGGTTAGTGGAGGTGGTCCCTTAGGTGTGTTGCAGTCTCGAGGGTCTAGCAGTCAGGAAGTCTTCTGCCTAGGCTATTGTTTTCTCTGTTCCCTCCAGTTTGTGCTCCCACACCCAGATCTGGACATCTTGGGGTAACACCTTTATGAACTGCTCGAAGATGGCCACTAGCAGCTGATGCACTGTCTTACTATCGGGTTGTAACCATTTGTAGCAAAGATCCTTCAGTCTGGCAAAGGTTTCCTGTGGTGTATCTGCAGACTGCATCTTTAGGTGACGGAACCTCTGACGGTATGTCTCAGTGTTAATATCGTACCATCTCAGGATTTCCCCTCTTGACATTGTCGTAGTCCTCCAGATCACTCATGTCCATATAGCTGTAGATGATTTGGGCCCGGCCAGTGAGTTTTGAGACCAGTCTCTCGACCCGTTGTTCCTTGGGCCACCGACATGTTTTTGCAACCCTCTCAAATGTTGTGAGGTATGTCTCTATAGCATCAGAGTCCATTAATTTTGATAATTTAATGTCTCTTGGAAAACTCACTCTGTCCTTTGTCCCAGTTTGGATGGCATGCAGCACACGCATCGTGTTTGCTCACTTGGCATCTTGACTTCTGCGTTCCAGATCTCGCTCCTTGTCCATTTGCATCTGCTTAATGCATAGCCATTTCAGCAGCATTCCCATGTCCTCTTGGGGGTTGGGGGGCTTCCTTCAGGACTGGACAGCTTTTTTCCTCTTCCTCCTCCACCTCCAGCTTGGCATAGTCTTCCTGTGGTTTTGACTTCATCTTGGGTCGGACATCCAAGCCTGGATGCAGGGCAGCTCCTGTCTTGTCTGCCATTCTCCTTGTGAAGACACCTGTGGCTACTTTTTTTGGAGTCCTTGTCCTGAAACATGTATCCACCTGGGATACCAGGGCAGTACACGCTGGAACATCTCCCTTCCTTGGCAAGACACAGCCAGCAGTTATCCCTCTTCTGACACCATCTGTAGGAGTGTGGGCTAACAGATGGATGCATCACAGTTCTTATAAGGTTAACACACTTTGTCTAGTATGATGTTTATTGCTTCATAAACATTTTTTCAAGGCAGATGCAAAAGAGAGACTTCATAAAAAATAAACAGAAAATGAACATAGATAAAGTTCTTAGGATGTGGCAAACTTCTCTAAGCTTCCACTCAGCAGTAGTATGGGACTCCTCTCAGTCCTCTACCTACACCAGCCAGCAGGAACTGACCCTATCTCTCTGTCTCAGTCTAAAAACTCATTTCAGAACTGAGTTACAGCTTTTATAGGCTCTCTAAAAGTTAGGAAATTTCCACTCCACTGTGATTGATATCAGACCTAACATAAAATTAGCCAGTAGAGGCCACTGTTGCTCCATTGAGAACAGTTCAGATGGCACTTGCATGTTTGTTTACAACATTGGGAAAGGTCAGACCCGAGATTAGAATCTTTTGTACTCCCAAACTGTCCTGCAGGAACATGCTGTCTGCTGTAAAAGATATATTAGCAGTTTTATACAAAATACTATGGGGCAGCAAGGAAACTAAAGGGATATGCAAGCAATAACCCACGACTGGGTGTGCGGGTATTGGTGATTAACTGCGCCCTCGTGCTTCATAGCGCACCCGGGGTGTTGATTAAGCCCCAATACACCTGCATACCCTGGGTAGGTTATTGTCTTTCTCTTGATAAAGTGCTGTGCAAAACAAAGAAAACAACATAAAGGGTTTTTCTTCCAGTTTAAATACAAAAAAAAGGATTGTATTCTGCCACCTGGAAAAATAGTCCCCAAGAAATACTGAATTTCTCACTGCTTTTATGCACATACAAATGTCTGAAATCCACTGTTGACATGATTTCTGACATTTGTTGTAGATAAAACACTTGCTATCACTGGCAAAGCCCTTCCCCAAGACACACAGACGCTGCTTAACAGTGATTGCAGACATGGAGAAATGCTGGGCGACAGACAGACACACACAACACTGCCCACATTCACCAGGATCAGTCCCGGTCTCGCTCTTACTGTGTCTGTCTCTTTCTGTCTTAGCACATGCAAGGCACACAGGTAGCTTACTGTTACAGGCAAGGGAATGGGAACATCAGTATGCCACAAGTCTTTGCTGCTAATTTCCATACTGTCCCCCACCACGCATCTGCCTCTGTTGCGGTAAGACTATCGCTGTTCTGCTCCAAGGAGAAAGTTTTCTGTCACTGGCAGGATCGCGGCTGCTACTCTCCCTCTCGCTGCACAGTACTGCTGGCTCTCTGTGGGGAACAGCACTGTGTGGGGCTTACAAACCGGTCACAGTCTCCCCAGTATTAGGGGTTGCTTTTGCATCGGGTGGCCGCCAGATCACACAGAGGAAAACTACAGAGAGAGACACACAACAAAGAGAAGCCACCATCACTTGGGGAAAGACAGCGAAACACACAGCCCCCGCCCCCACCAAAATTATGTCAGGCAGTGTCCCTAGCTCGGTAGCATACAACACTGTACTACCCCCGTCTCTCTCTAAATGGCGCATGTTAGTGCTTGCAGTGTGCAGGCTAGGGGACACTGAAGCAACAGGAGTAACCCAGAGTTCCCATTCATTACAAATGAGAGCGGCACGCTTATCTTAAATATAGCCTCTCATTTTAAAGTGCACTCCACTGTTTAAGGACTCGTACTCGCGCTGGGACCATGCTTGATGCAAGAATTTCTCGCTTTAAATCATCGTGCTCGCGCTGGGACCATCTGCGATGCAGGCTACCATTGCCTTGGTGGGACTGGCATTCAGGTGCTGGCAGTGGCGTCGTGGCGTTGGGAGGATACTTCGGGTGCTGGCAGTGACGTTGTGACGTTGGGAGGACATTTCGGGTGCTGGTAGTGACGTTGTGAAGTTGGGAGGATACTTCGGGTGCTGGCAGTGACGTGATGACGTTGGGAGGACACATGAGTTCGGGTGCTGGCAGCGACGTTCAGGTTGCTCAGTTCGGGTGCTTCCGAATCCAGGATCATGTGATGACTGCTCCGATGGTTACCAGGTCGCTCGGGAGGAAAGGCGCCAAATCTGCAGGGAGTGACAGCTGACTTGCCCTATCAGAGGCTATTTTACTTGGGTAAGTCCCAGTTAAGTACAGACTGTCACTTTGGAGCTTCACATTTGGCTTCAGCCTTGCGTGGACAGTGGATCTCTGCAGTTTGTGTTCAGCATTGGTTCATTTGGTTGCGTTTTACCAAGCAGCTTGTCAGACAGTAGTTTGTAACATTTTCAGCCTGATTGTTTTCAGCCTGATTGCATTTTAATAGATGCAGGCACTAGCATTAGTGGAGTGGGGTCGTGGGGGGGGCGGAGGGAGAGAGTGGTCTCACAGAGACTAGTGCTAGGCAGCTCACTCCATAGTTTGGTTTTCTTTCTGCTTTGAAAAAAAAAAAATATAAAAATAAAAAAATTAAAATTAAAAATTAAAAATATAAAAAAAATATTTGTGTGAGAAAAAAAAAAATCTGGTCTCCTTAACTGTGCCACCAGGGGTCTGTCCCACTAGTCAGGTTGTGCAGTGTTGCTCCGTCAGTGGTCACTTGTTCTGAATCCTAATTCAGGGAATAAAAAAAATATTTGTGTGAGAAAAAAAAAATCTGGTCTCCTTAACTGTGCCACCAGGTGGTCTGTCCCACTAGTCAGGTTGTGTAGTGTTGCTCTGTCAGTGGTCACTTGTTCTGAATCCTAATTCAGGGAATAAAAAAAATATTTGTGTGAGAAAAAAAAATCTGGTCTCCTTAACTGTGCCACCAGGGGGTCTGTCCCACTAGTCAGGTTGTGCAGTGTTGCTCCGTCAGTGGTCACTTGTTCTGAATCCTAATTCAGGGAATAAAAAAAATATTTGTGTGAGGAAAAAAAAATCTGGTCTCCTTAACTGTGCCACCAGGGGGTCTGTCCCACTAGTCAGGTTGTGCAGTGTTGCTCCGTCAGTGGTCACTTGTTCTGAATCCTAATTCAGGGAATAAAATAATATTTGTGTGAGAAAAAAAAAATCTGGTCTCCTTAACTGTGCCACCAGGGGGTCTGTCCCACTAGTCAGGTTGTGCAGTGTTGCTCCGTCAGTGGTCACTTGTTCTGAATCCTAATTCAGGGAATAAAAAAAATATTTGTGTGAGGAAAAAAAAATCTGGTCTCCTTAACTGTGCCACCAGGGGGTCTGTCCCACTAGTCAGGTTGTGCAGTGTTGCTCCGTCAGTGGTCACTTGTTCTGAATCCTAATTCAGGGAATAAAAAAAATATTTGTGTGAGAAAAAAAAATCTGGTCTCCTTAACTGTGCCACCAGGGGGTCTGTCCCACTAGTCAGGTTGTGCAGTGTTGCTCCGTCAGTGGTCACTTGTTCTGAATCCTAATTCAGGGAATAAAAAAAATATTTGTGTGAGAAAAAAAAAATCTGGTCTCCTTAACTGTGCCACCAGGGGGTCTGTCCCACTAGTCAGGTTGTGCAGTGTTGCTCCGTCAGTGGTCACTTGTTCTGAATCCTAATTCAGGGAATAAAAAAAATATTTGTGTGAGAAAAAAAAAATCTGGTCTTCTTAACTGTGCCACCAGGGGGTCTGTCCCACTAGTCAGGTTGTGCAGTGTTGCTCCGTCAGTGGTCACTTGTTCTGAATCCTAATTCAGGAATAAAAAAAATATTTGTGTGAGAAAAAAAATCTGTTCTCCTTAACTGTGCCACCAGGGGGTCTGTCCCACTAGTCAGGTTGTGCAGTGTTGCTCCGTCAGTGGTCACTTGTTCTGAATCCTAATTCAGGGAATAAAAAAAATATTTGTGTGAGAAGAAAAAAATCTGGTCTCCTTAACTGTGCCACCAGGGGGTCTGTCCCACTAGTCAGGTTGTGCAGTGTTGCTCTGTCAGTGGTCACTTGTTCTGAATCCTAATTCAGGGAATAAAAAAAATATTTGTGTGAGAAAAAAAAAATCTGGTCTCCTTAACTGTGCCACCAGGGGGTCTGTCCCACTAGTCAGGTTGTGCAGTGTTGCTCCGTCAATGGTCACTTGTTCTGAATCCTAATTCAGGGAATAAAAAAAATATTTGTGTGAGAAAAAAAAAATCTGGTGGTCTTAACTGTGCCACCAGGGGGGTCTGTCCCACTAGTCAGGTGGTGCAGTGTTGCTCCGTCAGTGGTCACTTGTTCTGAATCCTAATTCAGGGAATAAAAAAAATATTTGTGTGAGAAAAAAAAAATCTGGTCTCCTTAACTGTGCCACCAGGGGGTCTGTCCCACTAGTCAGGTTGTGCAGTGTTGCTCCGTCAGTGGTCACTTGTTCTGAATCCTGATTCAGGGAATAAAAAAAATATTTGTGTGAGAAAAAATATTTGGGGCTCAACCAGCATTACGTTCTCGTTCTGTATTGACAAACACACGACAATAATTAGGAAAAAAAACTTTATTGTAATTTGTACAATGCAGAAACTAACTAACTTTGGTTTCAAATTAACTCAAAACGGAAACATCCTGATCAAGATGACAATTGTGAGTCGATGATTGGGACAATGCCAGTTGGTCCAGTTGATATCGATGTCATTGTCCAAAAACCTCCCTACACTTCCTCCTGTAATACAGAAAAAAACACCTCTAAGCATAGAGCAACAGGATTTTATACTGTCTGGCTTAACAAATACTGTTGGTTACAGTACAAAGAAAATGATGGCATGTTTTGTGCATTTTGCATAAAACATAAACAGATGCCCAAATCAGGAACAGTTTGGTACTCAGTGGGTGTAAGACATTCAGAGAAGATGCTATAAAAGGCATCAGAACAGTTCAGTTCACGTTGTTGCTGCTGAACTGGAAGCTAACTGCAGAAATTTCAGCTTCAAAGGTGGAATAGAGCAGGCAATGCAGCAGGCCATGACCCTGGAACAAGAAGCTTTTGTGGCATCCCTTCGTTGCATGTACTGGCTAATAAAAAATGAGCTGCCTCACACAACGAAATATGGCTCACTGTTGGATCTCGCCAAATCATTGGGATGCAAATACCTAGACAATATACATATTGCTGATGCTGTTAAATATCGTTCTGATCGAACTGTCAGAGAAATGGTTCTCTCTCTGGGTGAGGTGGTCAGGAGATCAGTTCTTGCAGATTTGAAGGCTGCCAAATTTTTTCATATTTAGTGGACTAAACAACTGATATTGCTGTTATGAAGCAGCTCATTTTGTATGGTATGTACTGCAAAGAAGGGAAACCCAGAGTTTCTTTCCTGGGACTTGAGGAACTAATTGATGGAAAGGCAGACACAATTGTTAAAAAAATGCTGGAGTTCTCTGATAACAATCAAATCTCGGTTGATCATCTTGCAGGGTTAGGCAGTGATGGAGCAGCCATTATGCTGGCAGGCAAACGGGTGGCTAAAAAGCTGAAAGAAGTCAGCCCAATTCTTGTTGAAAATCACTGTATGGCTCACCAGGAGGCCTTGGCTGTAAAGGCAGCAGCAAATGAAGTGAACGTCATTAAAAAGTTTAATCAAACACTAGATCACTTATACAGATATTATGAAAACTCTGCTGTTCGCATGGCTGCCCTGAAAGAAATTCAGCAGGCAATGGAAAACCCTGTTTTAAAGCCTAAACAGGCAAAAGCAGTTAGGTGGTTGTCCCATGATGCAGCATGTGACACACTAAGGAAGATTTTCCATCTGTTATTCGTCCTTGCATAGAGAGGCCTCTGAAAGGCATGATCCCAAGCTGTGGGCCTAGTAAAATGGTGGAAAACTGGGAGTTTTTCTATTTTATGCATGATGTGTGACATACTTCCACACCTTAGCATCTTATCTAAATGCTTTCAAACATCAGCTCTGAATTTTACTGATATAAAGAGGCATTTACATTCCACTTTAGAGATTCTTAGGGCACGCCTACTGGTACCTGGTCAGTACTTCTCCTCCGTTTAAGCCTGAACTAGTACTCCTGAATGATAATGGCCTGAACTTGCCATTTAGCGAACCACAGTTGAATCATTTCACAACCTCTGTGCATGACAAGTTTATTAGGGCCCTAATTGCTCAAATTGAGCAACGGTTTCCAAGCACAGAACTTTTGGATGCGTTCAGTATCTTTGACCCCAGCATGATACAGGAAGTTGATATTGAACAGTTGGAAGGGTATGGTAGTGATAGCCTTGAGATTATTCTTGGTCACTATGCTACTGTTGTGGATGTAGATGCTTCTGCATTGGAATGGGCTTCCTCGTGAGTCTCATGTTCACAGAAAAGATGGCCTTTAAGACTATTTCTGATGTGCTGCCGCTCTAACTACTAAGTATGTAGACCTGTATCCAAACATATCTACTTTGGCAGAGCTGGCAATGATAATACCCATGTCAACTGCAGATTGTGAGAGGGTTTTCTGCACTGAAACGAATAAAAACGCAGGAACGAAATAGATTAAGTGCCAGTGTGCTAAATGCACTTATGCTTATCTCAATTGAGGGCCCCGATGTTGACAGTTTCCCTTATTTGGAAGCTGCAGCTCATTGGGCAGGACTGCAAAACCAAAGATTAGATCTTGGCCTTACAGGCACTAGTAAAGAGTTGTAGTATGGCCTCACCAAACTGTTGCTGGCCTGCAACTAGAATGCAGAGGTTCTCCAGTATGTTTTATCACACATTTGCTGCTGCATTACTACAGAGGCCTCCAGATCATCATATTACTCTTATTTCTTGTTTCTTATGCATTTATTGCATCCCGAGCTACTGACTCCGCCCACCGATAGCTCCGTCCCTGGTGACCCCGCCCCCTGTGGCTCCTCCCCTTACCACCGCTCTATATTTTCACGCAATGTGGAACACTGGTAACCTTAATTGTAACAGCGGAACTTACCACTGCCACACGGACAGGAGCACTCCCGCTCACTCACTGATTGCAGCGTGAAGAAAGAGAGCGAGACACAAGGATGTGTCAGCAGCATTTGTAAATTACGCTCTGCTGTCTGTGTTGCTGACTGTCTCACTCTCCTGCTGCATGGCTGGGTGCGGGTGCTGAGCCGGTAGGGAGGGGGAGCTGTCACTCATGACAGAATTCATTAATCGTGCCCACAAGAGAACGACTGCTGTGGAGAAGGCCTTGCTGAGGGAGTCACTGATAGCAACATAATGATGGGACCCACACACAGGAAACTGCTGTGCACCATGCAACAGGGAACGGACGGGCCAACACTGCAGGGGATGGGACACACCACATGTCTGCCCGCTTGTCCGACATCCGGGGACGGCTGGGTGGGTTAGACTCTACTGCTATTGAAGGTGTTGCTTGCGCGACAGACAGACACATAATCTGTCGCAACTGAGCACTGCCTCTGGTGACTGTGCGCTCAACTGTGTGAGATCTGCAGGGCAGGTGATTGGGTTGTACTGTGGCACTCACTAAGGTGCCAGGAAACAAATGGCTGTGGTTGATGTTTCTTCCGTAGGAGAACAAAAAGAAAACCGGTTATGCCCAATGATTTCCACTGTTACCAACTCTCATAAACTGCGAGTATATCGTGCATTAATGCACGATCAGGTGGCAGCAGTCCACCGGTGCTCTTACTCATCCTACTATTCTCATGTTATAAAGAAATATTAAAGGGGGGTGCTCCATTAACCAAACGTCCGAGCCATTTGCTCTGGCAAATAACAGTTTATACATTCCTGCCTTGAGTGTACTGTTGCTCAGGGCATTTTGTTACTGGTACCAGTACTTTTCCTTATAATCCCCACATGAGCTCTTTTTATCAAAATGTTGCAGAGGTTACTTTCTTAAACTCCCAATAGCTGGAACTTTAAAGAGGGAAAAAGGAAATTAAAGTGGGTGATGGCTAAGAAAAGGGGGGGGGGTGTCTAACGGTGGCCAGTCTATTAGACTAGAAAATACAGAGATAGAATAAACTGAGAAATGAGAGAACTGTTGCAACAGAAGTTTCAGTAAATTAGAAAAGTGGTCCACTACCGTGACAGGGAGTTCCCCCTGACACAGCGACAAGAGTATTATTTTTTACCTAGAAGATTGTGGGTATTTATTTATTTATGCCTTTGGTAACTGGGTGAGTGAGCTGATCCAAAAAAACTATTTTAGTCACGACCCAGGCCACACAGGTGGCAGCAAGCACTCTACAGAAGTAGTAAAATACAGAGAATACAAAGATATAGAATTATATGGAATGAGTTTCAAAAGGGACTGGTTAACTGCCAAACAAAGGACACTTAAGAAGAAACTAGACACTTGCATGAGAGAGGAGTCAGTTGACCGATACTACTACTGCTGATGCTGGGGGTAGGCTCGATGGGTTTTATGGCTTTCTTCTGACTCATAGACTTTAGTAAAGCCATGTAGGAAGTTATCTGTGCCTCTGAGGTGGTGCAGCCTAGCTCAACAAGTAGCAGTGGTGAGTACAATGGTGGGGTGTCCCAAGAAGAATTGGCAGAGCTAGTTAAAAACCACATCCAGCTTAGCCATCTGGGATTTGGGTCTTAGGGGCTGTGTTAGACACAGTTTCCTCTTGTTCTGTGGAGGAGAACATTGTGTTACAGCTTGATTCTCTGTGACCTGTGATAGACCATCCTTATTGAGGGGCAAGGCACCAATTTGGAGTTAAGATGTTAGCTTGTCAGTGTGTATTGAATGATCAAGTCTTTGATTTAGCCAGATACCTAGGTACTTGAAGCCGGACGCTTCTTTAACAGGGAAGATGTTTCCATCTTGATTTTGAAGTTCTGGATTTGTTAACCATTTCTACATCGCTCCACGTTGTCAGTGGGTAAGGTAGTTAATACATAGAAGTAATGTGCTCCCCCACTAGGGATAGTGATACAGCCCAAAGGTGCGACCTCAGCATAGAACTCTAAGATGTATACATTCCGGATATAGCAGTAGCCTCCATTTCTGCTGTACCACTGAGGGGGTATAGCAGCATAGATGAAACTCTCTAGAAGAATTGAGAATTTTGGTACCATCTGTTTTTTCTCAGGAGTACAGGTTGGGGCTTCCAACTATTTTTCTTTGATCCAAAAAGCTTGGAAACATTATTATTTATTTATTTTTTATTCAAGAATAACTTGTTTGTTGTGTCTTGCATATGTGTGAACTTCCTTTTAGCGTTTGCCCTGCAGGCCCTCGATGTCACCACATTGATGTAGAGGACAGTGTCATTTGCATAGGACATTGTTGTTATTGCATATTGGAGATCCCCCTCCCAAGCTGATGGTCTGCACCATGTGTTGTGGTTCCTTACCTCTGCGGCACCCCATCTGACTATTTTTGACAAACATTCATTGCCATACATGAGTGGAAGGGATCGTAAATTTGTTCTCAGCTGATTCCTTCCTCTTCCCAGTCCTAGGAGCTGCCTAAGACCCAGCCCCGCACTCAGGCACGTAATGACTTGTGCCCAGGGAGAGCGCGGGGACACAGTCCATTTAAATCTATAGGGGGTAACTTCGAAAACATTTTTATATATCGTGACTGTTGTTTTGTCATTAACCTTGTTGGTGTCTTTCCTCTGAAGGTAGGTTTTTTTTGTTTTTTTTTTGTGGTCTGTCCTTAATAAAGACTTGACCTGAGCTATAATCTTGCTGGTCCCTCTGATGTTTAGTCTGCTTTTGCTTGAAGATTTCTTTTCATGTAAATTAATATTTTTAAGTTCTCGCTTTCTCTGTTTAAACTGTGGATTGATTGATTTGCTATAATTGGAACTCTAAATCATTATAAAATACATTTAAAAAAAAAAAAAAAAAAATCACTCTGGTTTTCTATGGAGGGTGTCCCTACGCTCTCTATTTACTGACCTCACAAAACATGGGAGCGTGGTGGTGGTGGTGGGGGGGGTTTCAGTAAGGAAGCGGCATCATTTTGGCTTTTGACTCCATAGAGCCAAATACGATCCGATGGATTTGATAAACCAGGCAGAAATAAATAGTTATACTGCAGGCAACGTGAGGCCAGGTAACCTTTCATATATGGGTGGGGCATGCAGTATGAAACTGTGAACCTACTCGTTAAGGACACAGAAGTCACGCAAACCATAGCTGACAAAATACAGGAAATAATTACCGATAATATACACCATAGGGTCACCTCCGCTTTATCGTGGGATACAATCAAAGTGCTCCTGCATGGGCATTTAATAGAATTAGCCTCACAAAACAAAACCAAAATAAAAGAACCGCAGTACCGGGCATTGCAGGAGAAATTGAACACCTTACAATTCATGACTACTCTTGGGAATAAAGTGGAACTCCAACACCTAGCACAGACTAAATGAGAACTTCAAAAACTAATGGCTCAAAGGGTAGAACAGGCTTTGTATTTACACCAATATTATTATTGGAGACATGACTCGTCAGTTAGCCAGGCAGCTACGTGCCAGAAAAAAACAGGCTTGCATCTTACAGTCAAAGGACCCTAGCTCCAGACGCTTAGCCAGAAGCCATGCAGACATACACAGAATTCCATCAGAGTACTATACAGCACTTTACGTGCAAAATTTTGTTGTCAACTCAGTTGAAACTAAATGCTTTCTAGCAGCTCTCTGGCTTCCTCAGTTAACCCAGATTCATTAGGAAAAGTTGCTAGCCGCTGTAACACAGGAGTACATTTTAGAAGCTATCAAGAAAAGCAAAATGGGCAAATGTCTGGGTCCAGACGGGTACCCCATGGAATTTTATAAAAAGTATCTTAATAGTATAATCCATCAGTTACAGACTGTATTCCACTATATCCAGGAGGGAGAGTAATCAGCACTATTGTGGGACTACGCAAGCAATAATACCGGACAGGGTGGGCGGTAGTGGCCAATACTGGAATGCCCAGAGGCATAATGCGGCCCGACACCACGGGCAGAGGGCCTTATAGCCCCTGGAAGGTCTGGTATTGACCAATACCTCCCACCCTGGAGGGTATTATTGTGCTTAGAAAATGGGCCACAGTATTTTATATGTTTGAAGAAAAAAAAAATAATTTGCGGTTAGATGTTTAAACTCTTGGATGTTTGATTTATTTTATAATAAAATAGTTCCTCCGCCTGTATTGAAATGGTGTATGTGTTGTTGTTTTTAACTAGAGATTCTTGTCCCAGTAGAGTCTCCATAGTGTTAAGCTTTGAGATGGCTGTCAGCAGTCATGGTTGCCTCGGTGTTCTGTCTCTCTCTCTCTCTCTCTCTCTCTCCCCCCCCCCCCACCACAGTCTTGAGCACGGTTGTTTTTGTTTTTTCTGTTTTTGTCTTTAAGTTTCTTTTTTTTAATATGGCACAGCTGGTAGGTCTTTCGTCAGTGAGGGGGACACTGCTGAAAAGGCAGGAATTATGTGTGGAGCAAGCTGGCAGCAAAACAAACAAATGTAAGTGTGAAAAAAAAGGTTTTTCTTTTGTATTTCTGTCTGGGTTAAATGAATAGACTTCATCATGGAGCAGCGAGACCAGACTTAAAATGAACAGAATTTACATCAGAGCAGCGAGAATGGACTGTGGAGACTTCGTTGGGCCGTGGAGGTAGTTTCTTACACGCGGTGTCTAGGGATCGCAGAAAGAAAGTTTTTTTTTTTTTTTTAGGTTTGGATGAAAGAAATATTGTGTCATGAGATTTTTTTTTTTGTACAATTACCAGCAGGGTACAGAGCTGGACTGATGATGTGAATCTCACTAAGTGAGGCAAAATAATGTGGCAGCTGGCCAGTTCAGGGTGCCTTAGGTAATGGGGCACCCTGAATTGGCACTAGAGTTCACCCGGGCATCTATGGAAATTTAATGTACCCCCTGGTGTACCTGTCAGCCAATGAGGAAGCTCTTAGTCTCGAGCCCATTTTCTAAGCTACGATAGCAGCCCTGCTGAAGTCAGGGGAAATCCACTGACGACCCAGCCTCTGACTGCCCCATATCCATGGATTAGAAATGTTTCACTAGTATTTGGGATCACAGACTGGGTAACCTATTACCGCATCTTGTTGATTGAGATCAAGCGGGATTTGACCGCATGAGACAGTCTCATGAGAATGTGCGTCGCACCCTACATTTGATGGACTACCTTACACAATGCTTTCTACCTATGGTGGTGGTTAGTCTTGCCGCCGAAAAGGTGTTTGGCAGGATGTCCTTGGTCTTTTTCTGGGACACTCTAGAGACCATGTGCTTTCCCCGGAAAACTCACCATGCCCTGTGCATTGTATCGATCTCCATAAGCCCGTATCAGGGCAAATGGAGCCATTTCTCCTCGTATCTTCTTAACCAGAGGTACCCAGCAGAGTTGTCCTGTCTCCGCTATCCATTTTGTTCTGTTTATTGAACCATTGGCAGCAGTAATCCAGTAGGCGGAGGGGGTTGAGGGTCTCCTCCTTTGGGGGGGGGACTTTAAAATAGTCGTAGTTGCTGATTATATTATCCTTACTATTTTATCCCTAAAGGAGTCTTTCCCCAAGGCACGGGGAATTGTAGATCTGTATAGAAAGTTTTCAGGTTTTAAAGTAAACACTCTCAGAACTGAGTTACTTTGCCTAAATTTTACCCCCACAGCATCAAAATTGCGCTTCCTTATTAGATGGAACAGAAGTGCGATAAAATACCTGGGGGTTCATCTGGTGAAAGACGTGCCTTGAATTACCTAATTATGACCCTGTCACCCAGCAGGTGGCTAAAGACTTTACAGGATTGGCAAACGTTACTTCTTTCCTTGCTGACACGAGTAGAAGCAGTTCAACAAAACTTTGTACTAGACTGTTACATTTTTTCAGACCCTCCTGATGGTTCCGAAACAATAATTTTCAGTACTGGAATACAATAATATCCCGATTTTTATCTGGGGAGGAGGCCACCTGAGGATTATATATCCTGCCCTGCAATTGCCAAAGGGGGGGTCTTAACTTGCCAAACCTGCGTTTTATACTCCCAGCACAGTGGCAAATAATTCGTAGCTGACTCATTCTGACATCCAAAACACAGTGAAAAACAATTGTATTTGCATTCAATGATTGGTTTGCTGTGGACCAGTACATATTTGCACACCCACAGATGGGGGTCCCATTGTCCCAGTTTACCAGATTTGCAGCCATTGGTATACAAAACTGGAGACAATGTTGTAAAAAAACTTACCCTGCACAAAGTGCTGGTATGGCTCTATAGATCTGTAGAACATGACAAAACCTATCCGCCTAGGTCCATTGACTCCACCCTCCACAGTTGGACGCTGACGGGTTTGAAATGCGTTCACCAATGTTACACAACACAGGGCTTTTTGGATCTATAATGGGAATTTGATCTTCCCAGATCAGTCCATTTCACTACTTACAAATAAGGTCATATCTCCTAGGCTTGAGCATGTATTATAACAACTTCCAGAAAAGGCTCCAACCATATATAACCTCTTAACGACCATCAACAGGGAGCCCTGTGGCTGCATTTAATAGGTAATTTGTACGGAAGCTTGATGGAATTGCCTCCCAACTCCTCGGCAACAATTCTAGAGCAGTAGAATAAGGAGCTCCAGAACATAGCGTGGAACTTTGGGCCAAATATGCTTCGACATATTACAGACTAACTTTCTCCACACAGTGAAGAGACTTCTAGAAGTCTAGGATGTGTTATTTCTGAACACCTGCTCTACAGACCACATAGAGTATGTGGACTCCCACATGGAAAGCTGTTGGCAGGAATGCGGGGAGCAAGATGCTAATCATACGCATATTTTTTTTATTGGCAGACTACTGGCATGGTATTCAGAATGCTTTTAGTAATGGTCTTCCCAAACCAGGATTTGCTCACTCCCCCATTGGTTTTCTTTCTATTTCCCCTAGAGGTGTTTGGGGAAAGGTATTGGAAGTAAAGCTTAATTTTAATACTGGCAACTAAAAAAGGGCTAACAAAATTGGAGCTACAGAAGCAACCACCACAGACCTCAAAATGGATGTCATTGGTAAATAACATATACAAAATGGAGACCTTAACAGCATCCATTCAGGGGCACAAAGCTAAAAATGAGGCATTCTTGGAGAAGATGGGTAGTTTGTCAGATGGAGGTGGCTCTGGAATTTCAGTTGTATACGGCTCAGAATTATCAGTACATTAAAGTAGGTCCCGGGGGGGTGTATATATTGCCAGTTATAAGCTGTCTTTATTCTTCTGAAAAGCAGAGCTCCCGATATAGTGGGACTAGAAGGAACCTTGCAAAATGTTGCTGTTATATCAGTCAATGTAACAGTGGCCTGCTATGTAGAGTACTGTGTAACAACAATTTTGTCCATCGTATGTTGACGTTCTGCTTTCATCTTTTGTACTGTGGAGAAACATTTTTAATAAATGCTTGAATATAAAAAAAGGTTCTGTATTTAGCATAAAATCCTAGGTTCCGGGGCAGCTCCTACCAGGGGTGATGCACTTGTTAAGCAATAGTTTATTTATTATTAGAGGAAATACTCCATTGAGCAAGCTCGTTTACAAAAGGGGGCCTGGTATACAAGACAATAACAACAAGAACATACATGTGTATATGCAAACAGATTTGCTAAAGATAAATTCAACAACATGAAGGGAACTGGGTGCGGGTAATAAAGGTACAACATTTATACTAACACTGGCTAATGCAAAGTGAGGAGCTAACTATTAGGGATATGACTATATGACAGTAAGTAAAAACACATAAGGGCCGGCCCGCCGGCGCAGCAGTAGCGCTACTGCTCACAACGCCGTCGACCCAGGTTCAGGAATGAGCCTGGGAAGGTGGAGGACAGGCCAGGGGGAGAAGGCTTGAGCATCTGCAGGATTGCTCGCCTTCTCCGGCAGGGAGGGGGGACTTGGCTTGGCGCTTGACTGTCTTCTGTTGGAAGCCGGAGGTTCTGCAAGCCCAGAGCAGAGAACGAGGGGTTGGGACGTGGTGTACATCGGTGATGACACCTTGACGTCTGGTGCACACCGCATCCAGAACAGGGAAAAATGGCGCCGGAACGCCGAGGGGAAGGAGCACCAGTGCAGAACCTAATGGCTCCCTCTTGCCTGGACTGACAGGGGACCCGACAAAAACAAGAAGCATCGGGGTGTTCGGGCCCCACCTCGTACCCGCCTGGGGGGTATATCAATGGCTCCTTGGGGGTCCACTGCAGGACAAGGTAAGGAGGTGCAGCAGGGTGGCACTTGAGCGTCTCCCGACAGAGCGGTGTTCGGGTGCAGGGGAGGAGGTAAAAATAGAAAGTAAAAAAAAAAAAAACACAAGAATCTGGTAAACCACCTTTGAAGCAGGAGAGACAGAGAAAGTGCGTGGAGGTAAGTGCTGAGGGTATTTCCTCTGCGGGCATATCAATATGGTACATCGATAAATTAAGGTTCATGGGTTAAAGGGGTGACTGGGATGTTGGGTGTGGTAGAGGCGTAGGGCAGAAGAGAGAAGGGCAGCAAATATGGAAGAAAGGTTGAGGGACAGGAGGCAGGGATGGTAGTGAGATGAGGACAGAGGAGAGGGGGGTTGGCATGGATGACAGAAGGATGGAGGAGTTGGGGGCCCTGAGCAGGGGTGGTAATAGGGATGGGGTGAAAATGAGGGTGGTGCAGCACTTGGGGGCGTAGGGTTAGCAGGGATTATGTGGTGGGAGGGGATAGCAGGGTAAAGGGATAAGACAAGTGGTTGAAAGATGAGAGGGATAGGGATGGTGAGGGCAAGGGGGAACATAAGACTGAATAGTTTTAGGAACAGTGGCATGCCACTTTGAATGCTTTCTTGGCCAGTATAATTTAGTGATACACTGGTGATACAATAGTGAGGGATTCCTTTGTTTTTTTTTTTTTTTTGTTCGTTTGTTTTTTTGTCAATATATTTTTATTAGTTTTAATTTCATACGTTACAGGTAAACAATAACTGAACAATAACATTAACAAAGGGATCCTTATAAATATTCTGAATACATTAAATCACTGCATGATGGAAATGTCAGATATACAGCAAATAATTATGTAACCAAACAATTTTATATTGTATAAGATTCATGTTAATTATCCTGGATTCCTGTGGTTTGAAGTAATGTTTCTTCCTAAGGGGTCTGTTGGTAATATTCGCAGTCCCTTATCCTGTCTTCTAGAACCTGGTAAAATTTTCAGAAAGAGAGTCTGTTTTTCCTATATGCTTGAGCATTACTTGTTAACAGTGCCTTTACAGTTGCTGCTCAGTGGTCTCGGTCAAATTCTTTCTCAAACTAGGCAAGTTTGTTCTGCCTTGCTTAAAACGTTTTTCAAAAAATGTTGTAGAAAAAATTTAAAAATATCTTTATTAGCTAGTTTCAGTTCCATCCTGAATAAACTGTGCCCCAAGTTCAGTGCCCTTTACAGGAAACGCAGTGCCCTACCACTTCCAGTTAGGCGTGATCTTGTTCAGAAAATGATACTTCCTTCTTTTGACTATTGTGACATAGTCTGCGGTGCTACTCCCTTCTTTTGACTATTGTGACATAGTCTGCAGCGCTACTCCCTTCTTTTGACTATTGTGACATGGTCTGCAGCGCTACTCCCTTTTTTTGACTATTGTGACATAGTCTGCAGCGCTACTCCCTTCTTTTGACTATTGTGACATAGTCTGCAGCGCTACTCCCTTCTTTTGACTATTGTGACATAGTCTGCAGTGCTGCTCCCTTCTTTTGACTATTGTGACATAGTCTGCAGTGCTGCTCCCTTCTTTTGACATTGTGACAGTCTGCAGTGCTACTCCCTTCTTTTGACTATTGTGACATAGTCTGCAGCGCTGCTTCCAAGTCTTCCCTCGCCAGGTTGGATACTCTTTTCAATGCTTTCTGTCACTTTGCTCTTGACTCCTCCCCACCCCACCCAATGCACTCATCACTGTACCTTGTATCACACTCCCGCTTTTCTCACTGCACCAAGTGCACCTCTAAATTCTGGCTTGGAACTCTCCTCACTCACTGCCCCTCCTCACTCCTCCCGCCCTTTCCGATCCACAGACTTGCGTACCCTAGCAATCACTCGTTGCACCACCTGAAGAGACCAGGCTGCTTTCTCCTACCAATTCCCAAAGCTTTAGATTGTGCTTCCTCTTCCTATCACTCTCCTCATCCCCATCTTCTGTCTCCTTGGCCCTACACAACTACTATTCCCCTAACTCTACTTGTTACCAGCTCCCGTCTTAACCCCCCTCCTTAACCCACCACCCTCCTTCCCTCTCAGCTTCCACCCCCTGTGCCGCTGCTAGCCCCCTTCCTCTCTCCCCACCCTTGTGTAAATATACCCTTTACCCCGTTTGTCATTATTCCCTGACTCGCCTCCCACTCGCCTTGTCCCTCCCACTGACTACACCCGCACAGGTTATTCTCTTTCATCTCCCCCCTACCTCTTCTGCCAGTGCCAGTGGCCGCACTACATGCTTCCCTACCCCACCCTCTCCTTCACCTATTCTCCCACTTTTTCCATTTCCAGATACTCCTATCACTCCTGCCCCAATTTCATACTAACATACTAAATAGCCAGTAGATTTGGCCCTGTGGTCTATAGAGTCTGCTTGGGGATCAGTGCCTACCCAGGTCATCGTTATGGCCCCCTACCAGATCACCAGACTCCTATCCCCCAGCGGGGCTCTGGGATGAACCCTTCCCCATGCCTAAAATGTCCCTGTTTTCCTTTCTCCCACCCCCAAGCCTCCCCACTTTTTTTTTTTTCCCTCCCACCTCTTCATTTTCTGCCTGGTCCTGTCCCCCTAACAAGACTTCTTCAGCATCCTGGGAGTGAACAGATCCTGGCTGTCTACCTTCTTCGCCTCCACTCCCCATCTCCTTCTCCTTTTCTGCCTGTCTCTTGTTCCCCTTTGCAGGGTTCTTAACATCCTGAAGTGTTACAGATTCATGGCTGCTCTCTCCTGTCTTCCCCTTCCATTCCACTACCCTCTATCCCTCGCCTCCCTACATCCCTTCTTGTCATATTCTAGCCCCCCCTTGGGCTTGCATTGGCACTTACCAAACTTGTGTTCAGCCTTCAATTTACAGCACTTCGCTTGAGATTACTTTTATTAACTTTCCTAGTATATTACAATGTCATGTAATAGTTCTGCAGTGTTATGCAATTCTAGTATACTTTTATTTCGCCTTGTACATATGTTTGCTTGCTCTCCCAACTTTTGTAATCCCCCTTCCCCAGGACGATTCTGGAAACAAGCTGTTTACAGCTCATTTTATCTTTCCTGGTGAAACATTTTGCAAAAAAATATAAATAAAGCAGGGCGGAGCAATTGTGAACTTCATTCTGAAGTTATTCATCGTTACTGTTGCTCTCTGGTTCAGTTCACCCACATCCAGGGCCTACTTAATGGTAGTGCCCCGGTTCTCGAGATCAGCTACTAGTATTATTTATCTGAATGTCCAGAGTCTTGCAGCAAACTGGACATTATTTAAAGCCTGGGTAGTTCAGTATGATTGTGATATTATAACATTATCTGAGACCTGGTTAACTGGTAAGATTGGTGGTAATGAGATCCCTACCCGATTATGATATATTTAGGAGGGATAGACTAGGCAAGAAGGGAAGGGGAGCTGCAGTTTATACCAAGGCTAAGTTTAAGACTCGGGAGATCACCCTGCAGTCAAGTGAAACTGGCTGTGATGTGATCTCAGTTAATATTTTATTTGGTCCAAAGAAATATCTTGCCATCACCTCCATTTATTTTCCCCCTGGCTTAGCCAAGCAAAGTTTATATTATATTTATGAATTTCAGAAATTCTTGCCAAATAATAGTGAGTGGATTCTGATTTGGGGGGGGGGGATTTTAATCTTAATTGGGGTCAGGAATCTAATCATCTTACTTTGAGAAACAGCTCTTGTGGCAGGTTACACCATTAGGACCGAAGCCGGCAGGCGCCAGGACCCATGGAAATTTTCTAGCTAGCAGTATCCAGTGGGGACTGCCCCCCGACGTCGGTTCCGCCCCCAACGTCAGGCATCGTATTAAAGGGGGCGGTCCCCCAGAATCCCCAGTTGTCTTCCCGCCATCGACTCGCCCGCATTGGCCTCATGGTCCCACTCTAGCATACGACAACTGCAACTTTCCAGTTTACCACTAAATGTCGACATCTCCAACTCTTCCTTCAGAAGGACATCCTTCCAAGTGTGCCTACGGCAAACAGATTCCTTTCAAGGATCCTCATTCGTCCTGCCTGCGGTGCTTAGGCCTGGAACATGACACCAAGGCCTGTTCCTTTTGTCAGGGGTTCAATAGTCGCACCAGGATCCGCCGCCAGAAGGCACTTCAGGGGTTCCTCTTGGAAGAAAAGTTTAAAAGCACGGACAAAGACCCTGCCTCCAGAGGTGAGTCAACCTATAGGGCCCACAAGCACCAGGAGAAGGCCAGGTCCAGATCACCTAACCGGGCCTCGGACTCGCGCACCAGCTCAGGCTCCACGAGCTCAGACCGCTCTCCCTCCAGGGCTCGCTGTCAGCCCCTTCCAGTTAAGATCAAGTCTTCAGGCAGCACTTCGGCTTCTCTGCATCCCATTAAGACTTCCAGGCCTTCAGCTTCCTCAACACCTTCCTGGGGCTCATCGAGGTCTTCAGACCGTCACCAGTCCAAGTTTTCTTCCAAAGCTTCTTCAGAGAGACGCCGGGACCCAGACACCAGCTCGGTCTCCCAGGGGTCCAGATCCCCCTCTCAGGAAGACATAAGGACCTGACTTCCATAAAACGGACAACGTACCTAAAAAGGGCTTCCGATCCTTCATCGGACCAATGTCTGTCGGACCAGACGTCTGCTAAGCACCCGACATCAGTGAGACGTTCGCCAGAGCCGAAGACTGCCTCCCCGTCACCGGTGGACACCGGTCACTGGGATTCTACAGAGAAGGACCTGACATTGCCTGATGACCAGGCAGGCGACAGTAAGGATGTCGGGCTTCCACAGGAGCCTTCGCCAATCCCGGAGACACCCTCCGACCCAACACCTGATACCGGCACCAGGTCCATCGTCCGGTATGAATATTCAAGGTCAAAGATCTGTTTACCTTTTGGTGGGACACAATCAAGAAGGATGTGATCCCAGTCAAACCTCCTCCTCCTACTCCACCGCAGGGGCCAACTGGAAGACCACCGACCCCCAAGGAGCACACTCCACCTCCTAGAGGAAGATCCAAAGAATGGAGAAGGCGCCCTTCAAGATCTCCTTCAGAGTCTCCCAGTCCTAAGCAACCCAGACGTTGCCGGTCCATTCCGCCAGGGGAGGATTCTAGACCTGACACTTCAGATACCGCCAGGTCGCCTTCTCCAATCAGCATCCCATCACGTGACCCACAAGACCTACCCACGTCACCTCCGGATGATCCTTCCTTTTCTGAGATCATGAGGTACATCCAGGAGAACTTGGGATGAGATTCGGAAGATCTTGACCTCAAGAGACAGGGCCTAGCTCGATACCTTCGGCAGAAGGACCCTAAGCCTGTGATGGTGCCACTCTTGGTGGACACCTTCGCGGACGTCACCATGGCTACGTGGAAGCATCCGCACTCCACCCCTGCAGTGCAGAAGAAAGCTGACCACCTGTACAGGGCCCTGACAGAGGACCAGTACTTGGCGCAACAACCTCTGGCTGATTCCCTGGTCATTACGGCCTCTCATGACAGGTCTCAACGACCACAGCATCTGAGCACATAGCCACCGGACCAGGAATCCAAGCAGTTGGATGCCCTGGGGAGGCGCATGTATGCAGTTGCTACATGCTCCATCAGGTCCCTGAACTATCTCTCATATGGTTCAGTTTCAGAATGCCCTGTGGGAACAGGGCCAGGACCTAGTTGATAAACTACCGGATGGCGAGTAGAAGGTGGAGCTGTTGAACCTCCTTCGCACAGGGTCAGACGTGGGGACCCAAGTGTTATGAGCCGCATATGATTCTGCGGACTCTTCCACCGGGGCGCAGCTTCAGGTGTCTGTCTCCGGAGACACTCCTGGCTCCGTGTCTCCGGTTTTAACCCGGACGTACAGAAGAGTATCCTTGACGTCCCTTACAACGGAGAGGTCTTGTTTGGTGAACCCTCTGAAAAGGTCATCACCAAGCTTCAGGACGCCGGGAAGGCAGTAAGGTCTGTACAGGCCATGTACAGATCCAAACCTGGTTCCTTTCGTAGGAACCAGAACCATTTTCGCGGCCGGCAACGACGACAGCAGCGACGTTCTGGCCAGCAAAAAAGGGGGCACCTTTCACCATAAGGCCAAACCTAAATCTTCCCCAGGCAGAGGTCAGCGGTATACCAAACCGGCCCAACCTGCGGAAACCAGCGCTGCCACAGCATGACTCCTTCCCAGTCCCCACCCCTCCTCTGGATCAACGGGCAGAAAAGGTCGGGGTCGCATCGCTCGCCACTTTTCAGGGTGGCAGTCGATTACCACCGACCGGTGGGTACTTCAAATGGTCAAGAGAGGTCACTTTATAGAATTCCTCGACCATCCACCGTCAAGACCTCCCCTGCTTTTCTGTTATTCAGGTCAGCACGTGCTGCTCATACAGCAGGAGGTGCTCACGCTTCTAGGAAAGGAAGCTATAGAGGACGTACCGAGGAACCAGAGAGGTACAGATTACTATTCCCACTTCTTTCTGGTTCCCAAAAAGACAGGGGACCTCCGTCCAAAACTGGATCTCGGCGATCTCAACACTTCGGTCCTCTACAAATGCTTCCACATGGTGACCCTTCCTGGTCTGATACCCATGCTCAAGCGGGGCGCCTTCCTAGTGTCCTTGGACTTGCAGGATGCCTACCTGCACATACCCATTGCTTGAGTGCATAGGAAGTTCTTGCGCTTCGAATTTCTAGGTCGCCATTATCAGTTCCGAGCCTTCCCTTTCGGACTGTAGTCGGCATCTCGGGTGTTTACGAAGTGCATGGCAGTTGTAGCGGCGGCTCTAAGGAGACAGCGCCACTCCGTGTTCCCCTACCTGGACAACTGGCTCCTCATGGCATCCTCTTGGAAGTCTATGATGTCCGCAATTCACTGTACTCAGTCCCTGTTCAGGACGTTGGGCATCATTATCAATCAGGAGAAGTCGCACCTAATTCCGTCACAGAATCTGCAGTTCATAGGTGTAGTTGTGGACACCGTCCAGGGGAGAGCTTTTCTGTCCCAGGACCGAGCGGAACACATCAGATCCCTCATCAGGGACATCTTGGCAAAGAAGACCATCCCAGCCAGACTGGTCCTTTGCCTGCTCGAACACATGGCTGCGGCCGGTGCAACAGTCCCGCTAGCCCGGCTCCACATGCGGGTGACCCAGTGGATGTTACGGATAGAATGGGATCAGAAACAAGACCATTTGCAGCTTCCAGTTTGGATCACGAATGCCGTCATCCGGGATTGGCAGTGGTGGCTAGATTCAAAGAACCTGTCAGTGGGGGTCCCCTTCATTGCACCATCTCTGATTGTGACGCTCTCCACGGACGCTTCAGGGTTCAGTTTGGGAGCACACCTCGACGGGGTCAGGTCTCGGGGCTCATGGATGCCCCAGGAAACTCATCTCCACATCAATATTTTGGAAATGAGAGCAGTTCTTTATGCCCTGCAGGCTTTCCAGTCTGAGATCCCACCAGGAACTCTGCTGTTACAGACAGACAATACCACGGTGATGTATTACCTCAACAAACAAGGAGGCATCCATTCCTACCCACTTTGCAAGGAGGCCATGAGGGTGTGGGATTGGGTTCTACAACATGGCACAAACCTCATTGCTGTTCATGTCCCAGGAGTGGACAACATCATTGCAGACGGCCTGAGCCGCTCTCAGGCCAGAGTCCACGAATGAGGACTACTCCAGGAGGTAGTAGAGGATCTGTTCCACAGATGGAGCACACCAGATTTAGGCCTGTTCACGTCCCCATCCAATGCAAAACTGCCCAATTTTTGCTCGCTAGATCCAGGGCCTGGTGTTTTCTGGCGAGACGCATTGTCCACCTCCTGGATGGGCAGATTCCGCTACGCATTTCCTCCCTTCCCATTGATCCAGAAGGGTCCTATTGAAACTCTGCAGAGAGCAGGCGACACTGATATTTATCATACTTTTTTGGCCCAGACAGATTTGGTTCCCTCTGCTGCACCAGCTGTCCCAGGAACCTCCGGTGCCTCTGCCATTCAGCTCTCACTTATTGTCCCAGGAGGCAGGTTTTTTGGTCCATCCGGGCCGTCACTCTCTGAACCTGCACGCCTGGCTCCTAGAGCAATAGCTATCATGCGGTATGGGGTCTCGCAAGAGGTAGCAGATGTTCTAGCAGCTGCTAGAAAGCTGGCCACTCACACCACATACGCCATGAAATGGCGCAGATTTTTCCTCTAGGCTCGAGCATGAGGATTTTCCCTATTGGATTGTCTGGAAAGGTCGGTCCTAGACTACCTCCTGTCTCTCTTCCAGGCAGGCTTGGCCTTCTCCTCTATTAAAGTACACGTTTGTGCCATCTTAGCCTGTCATTCTCCTGTAGGCCGACATCCCATAACTCAGTTGGACACAGCACGAGCCTTCCCAAGAGGTGTTCTCCACCTTAGACCTCCGATTAAGGAGCCTATTCCTCCATGGGATTTACCCTTTGTCCTGGAGCAGCTCACGCTGCTGCCTTTTGAACCAGCCGTGGACTGCGAACTACGTCTCCTAACATGGAAGATGTTATTTTTAGTTGCTGTTACTTCGGCCAGAAGGATTTCTGAACTTCACGCACTGATGTGCAAAGAACATTATTTGTTTTTTCACCAGGACAGGGTGTCCCTAAGAACAAATCCAAAGTTTCTACCTAAGGTGGTCTCAGCTCTCACCTTCAATCAGGACATTGACTTACCAGTGTACTTCCCTAAATACTCTATTAGAGGAGAGGCCCTGTTGCACACTCTAGATGTGCATAGGTGTCTAAGATGCTACCTGACCAGAACTAGGCACCACCATAAATCTGATCAGCTTTTCACATTTTAGGATGATGGGAGCTCCGGTTTCTAAACAATCACTGTCCAGGTGGTTCATCCATTGTATTACGTTCTGTTACCAGAAACGTAACAAACCTTTAACGGGCTCGGTCAAGGGTCATTCCACAAGGGGGGTGGCTACCTCCTTTGCGGCCATGAAGAACGTGTCCACTTCAGCCATCTGTGCAGCAGCTACTTGGAGCACCATGCACACCTTTATCAGACATTATAGCCTGGACGTTTCATCACGGCGAAGAGCTGGTTTTGGTCTAACAGTCCTTCAGGGACTCGTATCCTAGGCTTGGGTCCAACTCGCGATCTCTACCTAGCCTCCTCCCAACTGCGAAGGATTTCCAGTATTGCTTGGGAATCGGTCCTAATTGTGTAACCTGCTGCATGAGCTGTTTCTCAAAGTAAGATAGTACAGTTATGTAAGAACTTACCGTAACAGATCTTCGAGAACAGCTCTTGTAACAGGTAGTTTCCTTCCCACCATCCCCTCTGGAGGTGAGTTGTTCTGATATCTCTTTCTAGGATTAGGTGTTTCTAACACCGTTCTGAATACCTTTTGATGGCGGATCCTCAGTCTCCACTTCTGATGTCATCTAATGGCTGGGAGTCTCTGGCGGGAGAACTGGGGATTCTGGGGGACCACCCCCTTTTATATGATGCCTGACGTCGGGGGCAGGACCGATGTCGGGGGTGATCCCCACTGGATACTGCTAGGTAGAAAAGGTCTAGCGCCTGCCAGCTTCAGTCCTAATGGTGTAACCTGCTGCAAGAGCTGTTCTCGAAAATCTACTGTTATGGTAAGTTCTTACGCAACTGTACTTTCCTGTGGTTGAATTATTTCAGGAGATGGGCATTCAGCAGTTAATATCACATGTTACAAGATTTAAGCAAGGGGTAGATGGAGGGGGAGGTTCTATTCTGGCCTGGGTTGTGGTCACCCACCCCACCATGATCACCGATTCAGGTGTTTTGCCTGGTGTGGTCAGTATTTTGTCTAAGATCTACTAATCAAATTCATTGCCCCACCCACCCACACCCGTCCGTGTTATATAGAAACTAGGAACATTAAATGCATCTCCTCAGAGATTATGAATGCAGCCTGCGAGATGATTGATTGGACAGTTATTGAAAAGTCCCAGGATATTGATCAAATGTTAGATTTTCTCTACTATTCAACCAAGTTGTTAAGCACATAGCTGCTTTAGATCTAATAAAAATGAGTGGATTATTTTAAGATATGTTGTCCCACATGAATGTAGAGATAAAGCATGGAAAGTATTTAAGAAAAGTCAGGAAATCAGTCTGCTTGAGTATAAGATCTTGAGGAATAGATGTAAGACAGCTATCAGGAGGGCAAAGATAGATTTTGTTAAAAACATTTCTAGGGACGTGGATATGTTGTTCAATCCACACTTATTGGCAGGTTCCTTGCTGCTTTAAATGTTGCCGAAAGGTCTTCGAGCTGGCTCTTCCTGCCCACCCAGGTGGTAAAACCCTCAGCTCCACTCCATGATGCCAGATCTTCCTTACCGCTTGGAAGCTCAGGTTCCCTCCTTAGCGCTCTGCGTTTTAGGCCTGGATCCACACTCTTCGGTTAACCTGAAACTAATTCTAAAGTTTACAAGACTCCGGTCTTCGTCTTCCCTCGTGGCTGCGGTGGACAAATCGACTCCCGGCTTTAGAAACCGGTGCCCGTGGGCAGATGATGTCCGGACGATCGCACTCACGTGTATCTACTGCCTGGGGCAGCCACGATTAGCGAAGCTTCGCGAATTGTGCAGCTCCCTCGGCGGTCTTGGAGGACCGCTCCCTCGACTTCTTCTTGGGCGCCCTGAAAAATGGTATCCGCCGGTCAAGTCGAAGGAGGCCCATTGGGTGGTGTCCGTGACTGTGGGCTCCGCGGAACAGTTGGAGCAAATGATTGCCCTCGAGGAGGCAACGGCCCAGGCCGCTTCTTCTTCCTCCTCGGCCGCGGCATTTATCCCGCTCTCCTTGGGCTCTTCCTATACAGCTTCCTTTAAGGAGCTTTGTCAGTCCCTCCCAACCAAGGGAGAAGGACCATCGGGACATTCCAGTCGGTCCAAGAAGAAGGGCTCAAAAGGTAAGTCCCTCCATCGATGTTCATGGGAGCGGGAGAGATCCCCTTCACCGGACCATCTGCTTTCGACTTCGGTCGAGGTTGTGGCTAAAGCCGCTGGCTTTACGATGTCCCTGTCAGGTCAGCAGGCCAAGACAACGTCGACGCGGTCGAGATCTTTCTTGACCCGTCTGACAGTTTGTGGACTGGTGATGCCGACAACCCTACTTCACTGGTTTCCCCAGTGATTACCAAGTGATTACCGAGGTCTTGCCTGTGCCTCCTGTGCCGGAGTCCCCAGTTAAGGTCCCTGTACCGAAGGAAGGGTGGGTTTCCCCTGTTTCTTCTCTGACCCACCCTCTGAATCCCCAAAGGTCTCGGTCTCTGTCCTCTTCCAGGTCCAGCCGTTCCCGCCGTCAGCAGTCTCTGTCTCGGTACCATGGAAAGCGGCGCTGCCGCTCATCCTCTTCGGGAGATAGCCCCCGGTGCAAGTTGCGTCAGCGCTGCGAAGACTTGATGTGGCAGCAGCTCTTACTGTCCGGTAACAAGCCGACTCCGTCACCTTCTCCAGCCATTAAGTGGCTGTCACCGGAGTGACCGAAACAACCCCTCGTAGTAGTCGAGGAGCTGCCACCGGTGCCAGCTGTTTGTCCGAAACCGGTGGCTCCACCCATTGTGGTGGAACCTCCGCCTCCACAACCTAAGATTGGGGCCCCAACCAAGGATTCTCGGTCAGGTTGCCCCTGTGCAAGGAGGCTCTCCGCACTTGGTCTCTCGTAATCAGCCTGGAGGCGGATCTCCTAGCCATCCATGTGGCAGGAGCCTCCAACAGTCTGGCCGATGTCGTCATCCGATTAGGCACTGCATCTCATGAGTGGTTTCTCCTGCCGGAGGTAGTGCTAGATGTGTTCTCCCATTGAGGCACCCCTCAGGTGGACCTGTTCGCCTCCAGGGAGAATGCGAAGCTGAGGCTGTTTCATGCCCCCCACCCCCAAGCAGGGCTCGCTGCAGGAGGATGCCTTCTCAAGGCCGTGGACCGCGAGCCTCTTCTGTGCCTTCCCTCCATTTCCCTTGATCCACAGGGTGCTTCTCAAGGTGAAGAGGGACAAAGCGCTGGTGATTCTGGTAGCCCCAGACTGGCCCCGCTGGTACTGGTACCCAGATCTCCTCAGCCTCAGCTCCAGGCTCCCGAGGCGGATTCCAGCCCACCTGGACCTGCAGTCAGTCGACAAGGGGAAGGTTCTCCACCCGGATCTTCAATCCCTGCACCTGACGGCCTGGTTCCTGAGCAGCTAGAGTTCTAGGCCTTGCATCTTTTCAATGAGGTCCTCAACATAGTTGAGGTGTCCCGTAAGGAGCCGACCAGAAAATGCTGTGCTTTCAGATGGAAGAGATTCCCCATTTGGTGTCAGGACAAAGGATTGGACCCTTCTTCCTGTTCCTTGGCTAGCACTCTGGACTACCTGTAGTCCCTTTTTCAGCTAGGGCTTCGGTCAACGACCCTTAAGGTGCACCTGGTAGCCATCTCTGCTTACCGGGCACGGGCTGGCAAGCAGTCGGTGGCGCAAGAGAAAGTGGTCGGGCACTTTTTCAAAGGCCTTGATCACATATCCCCTCCGGTGCGAGAACCTCCACCTCCGTGGGATCTACTGCTGGTATTGGCTAAGCTCATGGGCAAGCCATTTGAACCAATGCACAGGTGTGACATCTCTCACCTGTCATGGAAGACCGCCTTCTTGCTGGCTATCACATCAGCCAGAAGGATGGGAGAGTTTCAGGCGCTTTTTATTGAGTCTTCTTATCTGGTCTTCCACAGGGACAAGGTTGTCCTCCGCCCCCACTCGAAATTTCTTCCGAAGGTGGTGTCAGAGTTTCACCTTAACCAGGTGTTGACTCTGCCGGTGTTCTACCCCAATCACACCTTGGAGGCTGAATATAAGCTCCATACCTTGGACCCTAGAAGAGCGCTCTCTTATTATAAGGAGTGGATGGCGGAAGGTCGGGGAGAGGTTTGCCAGCGGTTTGTCACCTACGCTGAAGCCGCACCTGGCAGACCTGCAACCAAGCGGATGATAAGCAGGTGGGTCACCTCCTGCATAGATCTCTGCTATAGTTTGGCGGGCATGGATCCTTTCAAAGGGATAAGAGCTCATTCTACCCACCATACCGCTGCTTCTAGGGATGTCCCTGTCCAGGAAATCTGCAGGGCTGCTACCTGGAAGTCAGCACACACCTTCATTTCCCATTACCACATTGACCTAGAGTCATGCCGGGATGCTGGTTTTGGGACCTCGGTTCTCCCAGTCCTTATTCCCCAAGTAGGGGGTGCACATCTTGCCTCCCTCCTCCCGGAGAACTGCTAGGAGTTTGCCAGTAAGTGTGGATTGAACAACATATCCACGTCCCTAGAAATACAGGTTACTCACCTGTAACAGCAGTTCTAGGAGTGGTATATGTTGTTCATCCACACAACCCACCCGACCTCCCCGGCTTCGATGCACAACCTGGCTTCCAGCGTGCTAGATCTGGCATCATGGGGCAGAGCCGAAGGTTTTACCACCCGGATGAGTGGGAGGAGCCAGCTTGAAGACCTTCCGGCAACATTTAAAGCAGCAAGGAACCTGCCAATAAGTGTGGATGAACAACATATACCACTCCTAGAACTCCTGTTACAGGTGAGTAACCTGTATTTGTCATCCCTGGGAAATCTGAAGCAGACCTGGAATATGCTTAATAATTTAATGGGAAGGAATATTAGTGATTCTGTGATTTCTTTACAGAAGGATGATCTTTTGGTAAGTGACCCGGGTCAAGTATCCACGATGTTTGAGTACTTTGGTGACTTGTCAAAATATCATAAAAATTCTGTATCACATATACCTCAGTCCTCCCGTGATGAAGGGAATAATGATCACCCTCGTTTTTATTTCCAAATCATCACTCCGGAGATACTTATGTTCATAAATATAATCCCAAAGCCAGTTATGGGTCAGGACATGATTGATTATCGATTTCTTAAGCTGGGTATAAATGTATTGGCTACTGCTTTGTCTGTTTTATTTAACTTTTCATCATGTAATAATGTCTTCCCGGGGATTTGGAAGTCAGCTGATCTTCCTTCGAGATACAGCTCTTGCAGCAGGTAACACCATTAGGACTGAAGCCGGCCGGCGTCAGGACCCCACGGAATTCTTCTAGCTAGCTGTCTTCAGCGGGGACCGACCCCGACATCGGTCCCGCCTCCGGCGTCAGGCGTGAGTACATAAGGGGCGTCCCACCAGATTCCCAGTTCTTTCCTGCCGTCGACTTGCATATCTCGACCCTTCGGATCGTTTCTAAGCGCGCGACGCACGGTCAAGTTCTTCCTTCGGGAAAACACTATTTTCTACGGCTAAGTTGCTGTCTGATGTCCTCTCCAACCTCCGCTGAAGGCCATCCCTCGAAGTGCGCCTGTGGGAAGCAAATCCCGTTCAAGGATCCGCATTCGGCCTGCGTCCGGTGCCTAGGCCCAGACCACGACACCCGGTCCTGCAATTTCTGGCAGGAGTTCAATAGCCGGACCCGGATCCGTCGCCAGAAGGCTCTGCAGGCATTCCTGCTCGAGAAGAAGATTAAGGCCATGGACACCTCCAAGGGGGATTCAGCAGAAAAGGCCCGGAAACACTCTGAGAAGCACAGGGAGAGAGTTCCTTCCAAGTCCCCGTCTAGGGCCTCTGACTCCCGTAGTTCTGGCTCCCGGTCCGACCGTTCACCCTCCCGGGCCCGTTCTCAGCCTCCCCCCGCTGCGGTGAAGAAACCTTCGGGCTCCTCTTCCTCTTCACAGGCCAAGACCTCCAGGCCCTCTTCGTCGTCTTCCTCCAAAGCCTTGGTTAGGTCTGGGGACCGTCACCATCATCACAAGTCGGGTTCCCGCCATTCCGAACCCGACGTCAGGTCTGTCTCCTTGCCTCCTCCTCCCCAGAGAAAGACCAAGGAGCTCACCTCTCTGAAGAAGCCGTCGGACCCGACGTCAGCCCGTCCGACGTCGGCCACCCATCACAGGTCCCAGGAGCCGTCGACCGCCAGGCGCCCGTCGGCGGTCAGGCCTTCTCCCTCTCGGTCGTTGGCAGAAGGGCCGACGTCCATACCCGTACGTGTAGAGAAGAGGACCAGACGCCTCCTACCGACGTCGGTCAGAAGACCATCACAGAGGAGGAGTTGACGCAGCCCGAGGACCAGACGGGCGAACCCGGTCCTGTCACACCTCCCAGGGAGCCCTCTCCACAACCCGAGGCCCCTGAGGAGCCAACACCGGAACCCGACAACCGGCCACCGGTGCCCGGTCCATCGTCGGGCCTTTCCCTTTCAGAGGTTAAGGAGCTCTTTTCTCACTGGTGGGATACCATCAAAAGGATATGGTTCCCACACCGCCTCCTCCTCCTCCTCCTCCACCACCTGCGACCCCTCCGGCTCCTGCGCCCCCTTCCCCATCCGGGGCTGCAGGCCGAGTACCTCTCCCCCAGGAGCCTACGGACCCTCCAAGAGGGAGACCTGATAAAAGGAGACCTCCGTCTAGATCTTCATCAGGGTCACCCAGTCCTAAGAGACCCAGAAGACGCCGTCGTTCGCCTTCGACGGAGGTTACGGGATCGGAGTTCTCAACAGGATCCAGATCCCCCTCTCTTCTTCACATCCCCTCTCCGGACCCACGTGAGCTTCCTAGATCTCCTCTGGATGACCCATCGTTCTCCGAAATCATGAGACATATCCAAGAGAACATGGGATGGGATGCGGAAGAATTAGACTCAGAGAGACTACGCCTTGCTAGGTATCTTCGGCAGAAGGATCCCAAGCCAGTGGTGGTACCACCCTTGGTGGACACTTTTGTGGACGTCACCAAGGCAGCGTGGAAGCGTCCACACTCACTCCCGGCAATGCCGAAGAAAGCTGACCACCTGTACAAGGCCCCTAAGGAGGACCAGTACTTGGCTCAACATTCTCTGGCCGACTCTCTGGTCATAACAGCCTCTCATGACCGGTCCCAGAGACCGCAACATTTGAGCACCCTGCCACCGGACCCGGAGTCCAAACAGCTGGACGCTATGGGCAGGCGCACGTATGCTTCCACTACTTGCGCCATCAGGTCCCTGAACTACTTGACCCACATGGTACAGTTCCAAAATGCCTTGTGGGAACAGGGACTGGATCTGCCGGAGAAATTGCCAGAAGGTGAGCAGAAGGAGGAGATGTTACAGCTCCTCCGTACGGGTTCGGACGTGGGAACCCAGGTGCTGCGAGCCGCGTACGATTCCGCGGACTCCTTGGCCAGAGCGGCAGCTTCAGGTGTATGCCTCCGGAGGCACTCATGGCTCCGTGTCTCCAGATTTACCCCGGACGTCCAGAAAAACATCATGGACGCCTCTTTCGAAGGAGAAGTTCTTTTTGGTGCACCCTCTGAGAAGGTTCTCACCAAGCTCCAAGAGGCGGGGAAGGCGGTGAGGTCGGTCCAGGCAATGTACCGACCGAGGCTTAGTTCCTTTCGTAGGAACCAAAGCCATTTTCGTGGATGGACACAGAGACAACAGTCCCACACCGGTCCACAGCAGAGGGGCTCCGGTTCCTGCAGAGCCCAGGGAAGACAGCCCGCGGGCCGAGGTCAGCGTCCAGCTAAACTGGCTCAGCCCGCGGGCCCCTCCGCCGCCACAGCCTGACTCCTTTCCGACCCCGCCCCTCAGGATCAACGAGATATCAAGGTCGGGGGTCGTATTGCAAATTTCCTGCCAGGATGGCAGTCCATAACCACCAACAGGTGGGTTCTTCAGTTGGTCGAAAAAGGCCACTTTATAGAATTCGCAGACAAGCCACCCTCGAGGCCTCCTCTGCTTTCCCGTTACTCAGGTCAGCACAAATTGCTTATCAGGCAAGAAATACTTGCACTCCTGCAAAAGGAAGCGGTAGAGTATGTTCCAGAGAACCAGAGAGCGTACGGATACTATTCCCACTTCTTTCTGGTTCCGAAGAAAACAGGGGACCTCCGTCCAATCCTGGACCTCAGCGACCTCAATATGTCGGTCGCCTACAGACGATTTCGCATGGTGACCCTGCAGGGTCTTATTCCCATGCTAAAGAAGGACGCCTTCTTAGCGTCCCTGGACATGCAGGATGCATACCTGCATATACCCGTAGCTCAAGCGCACAGGAGGTTCCTGCGCTTCGAGTTCCTCAGCCACCACTTCGTTCCGAGCTCTCCCGTTTGGACTGTCATCGGCCCCCAGGGTCTTTACCAAATGCATGGCAGTCGTGGCAGTGTCTCTAAGGAGACAGGGCCACTATGTGTTTCCGTACTTGGGCGATTGGCTTCTCATGGCCGCCTCCAGAGGCGTTGTTGATAGCTATCCAGAGCACCCAGACTCTGTTTCGTCTCTGGGCATCATAATCAATTACGAGAAGTCTCTCCTTGTACCGTCGCAGAAGCTGCAGTTCATAGGCGCAGTTCTGGACACTGTTCAGGGGAGAGCATTTCTTCCAGACGACAGAGCGGAACGCATCAGATCCCTCATTAGGGATCTCTCGGCGAAGAAGACTGTCCCTGCCAGGCTGGTCCTTCATCTGCTCGGACACATGGCTGCGGCCATTATGACTGTCCCTTTGGCAAGGCTCCACATGCGGGTAACTCAGTGGATGCTCAAGGTGCAGTGGGACCAAAGGCAAGACCACATGCAGCATCCGGTCAGGATCACGAACGCCGTGATTCGAGATTGGCAATGGTGGCTAGACCCAGGGACACTTTCTGCGGGTGTCCCGTTTACAGCACTGTCCCCGGAGGTAATCCTCTCCACAGATGCCTCAGGGCTGGGGTGGGGAGCACACCTGAACGGGGTGAGGTCCCAGGGAACGTGGACCCCTCAAGAAGCTCATCTCCACATCAACATTCTGGAGATGAGGGCGGTCCTTTACGCCCTGCAGGCCTTTCAGTCAGAGATCCCGCCAAGTACTCTCTTATTCCAAACAGACAATACGGCGGTGATGTATTACCTCAACAAATAAGGAGGCGCACACTCTTACCCCCTTTGCAGAGAAGCGATGAGAGTGTGGGATTGGGTAATTCGACACGGCGCAAGCCTGATTGCAGGTCACGTTCCCGGAGTGGACAATACAGTCGCAGACGGCCTGAGTCATTCCCAGGCCAGAGTCCACGAGTGGGAACTTCTTCAAGAGGTAGCAGAGGATCTGTTTCTTCGATGGGGCATTCCAGAACTGGACCTATTCGCTTCCCCATCCAACGCAAAACTGCCCAATATTTGCTCGCTAGATCCAGGGCCTGGTGTTTTCTGGCGAGACGCATTGTCCCTCTCCTGGGCGGACAGGTACCTCTACGCTTTCCCTCCCTTCCCGTTGATCCAGAGAGTTCTTCTCAAACTACGCAGGGAGCATGCAACAATGATCCTGGTAGCCCCATTCTGGCCCAGACAGATCTAGTTCCCCTTGCTAACGCAGCTGTCCCGGGAACCTCCAATTCCGTTGCCTTTCAGCTCCCATCTCTTGTCTCAGGAGGAAGGTTCTCTAGTCCACCCGGACTTACGCTCACTGAACCTGCATGCTTGGCTCCTAGAGACATAGCCATTTTGCGACACGGGGTCTCGCAAGAGGTGGCGGAAGTCCTTTCCACGGCAAGAAAGCTGGCAACGCATGCGACGTACGCCATGAAATGGCGCTGTTTTTGTCTGTGGTCGCAAGCACGCGGCCTTTCCCCTTTAGGTTGCCCGGTGAAAGCGGTGTTAGAATACCTGCTCTCCCTTTTCCATTCGGGTCTCGCCTACTCCTCTATTAAGGTGCACCTCTGCGCTATTTCTGCTTACCACTTCCTGGTGGGACAGCGCACAGTGGCGCAATTTGACGCCTCTCGAGATTTTCTGAGAGGGGTGTTACACCTTAGGCCACCCATTAAGGACCCTGTTCCTCCATGGGATTTACTCTTTGTCCTGGAACAACTCACGCTTCCCCTCTTTGAACCTGCTGATTATGAGCTGCGCTTCCTGTCATGGAAAACGTTATTTTAGTTGCTGTTACGCCAGCAGGAGAATTTCGAGCTTCACGCTCTCATGTGTAAGGAACCTTATTTGTTTTTCCACCAGGACAGAGTGTCCCTGAGGACGAATCCTAAGTTCTTATCTAAGGTGGTCTCTGCACTCACTCTCAATCAGGACATTGACCTGCCTGTATATTTCCCTAAATATGCTAATAGAGGAGAAGCGCTGCTCCACACCCTGGATGTTCACCGCTGTCTTAGGTATTACCTGAACAGGACTAAACAGCTTCGCAAGTCGGAGCAACTTTTCGTTTCCTTCCCTGACAGGATGATGGGCCAACCAGTATCGAAGCAGTCCCTTTCTCGCTGGCTTGTCCAGTGTATATCATACTGCTATGATACAAAGCAGAAACCCCTCCCGGGTACAGTCCGGGACCATTCCACTAGAGGGGTGGCTACCTCCTTTGCAGCACTTCGTAACGTCTCCTGCTCTGCCATCTGTGCTGCAGCCACTTGGAGCTCTGTGCATACTTTTATCAGGCATTATAGCCTGGACATTGCTTCACGGCGAAGAGCCGGTTTCGGCCTGGCCATGCTACAGGGTCTCCTGTCCTAGAGTCAGGACTTGGTATGGACTTTCCTAGTTTCCTCCTCCCAGAATGCTTACAAGCGTTATTGCTTGGAAATCAGTCCTAATGGTGTTACCTGCTGCAAGAGCTGTATCTCGAAGAAGATAGTACAGTTACGTAAGAACTTACCGTAACAGTAGATCTTCGAGAACAGCTCTGTACGATAAACTTCCGCCCACCTTCCCCTTGGAGGAGGCATGGCTTTCGAGCCTTGACGGGGTTTCGCTCTTTTACCTTCTGATGGTGGATCCTCGGTCTCCCCTTCTGATATCGTCCTGCGGCCGGAAGTCTCCGGCGGGAGAACTGGGGAATCTGGCGGGACCGCCCCCTTATGTACTACGCCTGACGTCGGAGGCTGGACCGACGTAAGGGGCAGTCCCCGCTGAAGATAGCTAGCTAGAAGAATTCCGTGGGGTCCTGACTTCTGCTGGCTTCAGTCCTACTGGTGTTACCTGCTGCAAGAGCTGTTCTCGAAGATCTACTGTTACGGTAAGTTCTTACATAACTGTACTTTATTAAGCCGATTTTCAAGTCCGACTGTAGAAAGACTGTTTCAAATTATCAACCCATTTCGCTGTTAGCACCCCTGTCCAAGATCCTTGAAAGAATTGTTTTTGATCAATTCCAAGATTATTTTGCCTAAATATCATTTATCAGCATAGATTTAGGAGGGGTTGCAACACGGAGACTGCCTTGATGGGGTTAACAGGCTGCGTGTGGGGTGCCCTGGATTTAGGGTGCTCCATGGCTGCAGTATTTGTGGACCTCACCAAGACCTTTGATTTGGTTGATCATTCCCAGTTAGTCCTTGAGGGAGGTTAATGTATCGGGCGATGTGACTCTGTGGTTCAAATAACATGAAGTCTTGCTGTATTCTGACATATGGCAGTTAGCCCCAGCACTTGAACTGCTCCGGAGAGGAAAGAGTTAAATTCTATACAGAAATTCTGTACAGAGCATAGAACGTTGAGCTCGAGCTCGGTTCAGACCTCTGTCTGCTGCACTTTGAAGTGTAACCGTCAGTTCTAGGGGCATGGATATGTTGTTCATCCACACTGTTTGGCAGGTTTCTTGCCACTTTAAATCTTGCCGAAAGGTCTTCAAGCTGGCTCCTCCCACCCACCCGGGTGGTAAAACTCTCGGCTCCGCCCCATGACGCCAGATCTTCCTTACCGCTTGGAAGCTTAGGTTCCCTCCTTAATGCTCTGCGTGATAGACTGGATCCTAATTCTTCGGTTCGCCCAAAACTCATTTTAAAATTTTCAAGACTTTGGTCACCTTTCTCCCTCGCGGCTGCAATGGACAAATCGACTCCCGGTTTTCGGTGGTGCCCTTGTGGACAGAAGATGTCCAGGATGGACCCGCACTCCACGTGCGTCTACTGCCTCGGCCTAGAACACGACCCGCAGGCCTGTAGGTCATGGCGTTACGTTTCGACCAGCGTCCTGGAGAACTGCGCTGCCGGTTACAGCTTGCCCCGAGAAGCGCCACCACGTTAAGTCAAGGAGGCCCATTGGGCGGTTACCACGGCGGCTGGATTGACTGAGCAACTCGAGCAGATGATCGCCTCGAGGAGGAGGCGCCTAGGCCGCATCATCCTCTTCCTCGGTCGCGGCATTTATCCCGCTTTCACTGGGTACCTCGTATTCAGCTTCGTTCAAGGAGCTTTGCCAGTCCCTTTCCATGAAGGGAGAGGGGCCATCAGGACTTTCCTCTCGGTCCAAAAAGAAGGACTCAAAGGGTAAATCCCATCGTCGGCATTCGTGGGAGTGGGAGAGGTCTCCTTCCCCGGACAGCCGACTGTCGACTTCGGTTGAGGTTGCGGCTAAGGTCGCTGGCTTCACGGCGTCCCTGTCAGGCCAGCCGGCCAAGACACCCGTCGACGCGGTCGAGATTTTTCTCAACCCGTCGGACGGGCTGTCGACTGGTGAGGCCGACAACCTTTCTTCACCGGTTCCCCCAGTGGAGACCGAGGATCTGCGTGCGCCCCCGGTGCAGCAGTCCCCGGTTAAGGCTTCCAAGCCGAGGGAAGAGCGGGTGTCCCCCGCTCCTTCCCAGACCCGTCCTCTGAAACACTGAGGATCTCGGTCTCGGACATTGTCTCGGTCCAGCCGATCCCGCCGACATTGGCGGTCTCGGTCTCTGCACCGAGGTAAGCGGCGCCGCTGCTCATCCTCGTCTTCCTCCTCAGAAGAGGAGAGGCTTCGGTGCAAATTGCGTCGATGCTACGAGGACCTAATGTGGCAGCAGTTACTCCTGTCTGGGAGCAAGTCGACGCCGTTGCCTTCCCCGGCCATCAAGTGGCTGTCACCCGAGCGGCCGAAACAACCCCTCACTGTAGTCGAGGTGCCCAAGCCTGGGCCGTTTGTTTGGTCGAAACCAGCTGCCCCACCGATTGTGGTGGAACCTCCGGGGGCGCCGACCAAGGACTCTTAGTCGGGTCAAGGCCTGCCCCACAGGTTGTCTGTCACCCTCACTCCCGACCGTCCTTGGCAGGTGGAGGGTGGCTCAAGCCCCAGGCAGCTCTTCATGGACTCCTCAGAGTCCGACGACTCCTCCCTGTTCTCCAGGCCCATTGACCTGGAGTCCTCCGCGGGTCAGTCGATGGACGAAAGCTCATCGTCCTTCATGGGTTTGCTTCGGCTCATCTCGGAGTCCACTGAGATGCAGATCGAGCCCGTATCCAAGCGGGCCAAGTATCCCCGACGGAGATACTGGACCGAGGGAATTCACCCACAGAGGCCTTTCCAGTGGCTGAAGCCATTGTTGGCCCAGCCTTGGAGCTCTGGCAGCGGCCTGCTTCCTGTCCTGCGTCTTCGGCCAGGATGGCCAGGAAGTATGCGGTCCCTACCGGCTCTTTGCCCGGTTTCGAACCCTCCTCTGCCGACGGGTTGGTCACTGACAGCTTCCGGCATTCCAGGAACGCGAGGACGTGGACAAGCCCCCGATAAGGAGTCCAAAAGCTGGACTACGCCGGGCGCAAGGTGTATGCTGCATCCTCCCTCGGCCTCCGACAGGCCAGCTCGGCCGTGCTGATGGCACACTTCTCCCACGCCCTCATCGGCTCCCAGAATGAGGTGATCCCTCATCTCCCGGCCGACCTGCAGACCACAGTCCGGCAGGTGTGGGACCAGGGTAGGGCAGTGGCTAAGCAGCAGCTCCAAACTGCTCTGGACATAGGAGACTCCTGTGTCAGATCGGTTGCAGCCGCGGTGGTCATGCGCTGCAGAGCATGGCTGAGGATATCATCCTTCACGGTGGATACCCAGCACAAATTGACGGATGTCCCCTTCCTGGGGACTGACCTCTTCGGCCCTGGAGTGGAAGGTCACCTCCAGTGGATCGAAAAGTCCAGTGCCACTCTGGACTCGGTCACCTCCGCCCAGAAGGACAAAGGCCGCCGACAGCAGCAGCACAAGTCCTTTCGTCCTTCTGCACCTGCGGCACGTCCGGCCCAACAGCACCATGGCCAGCAGGCTCGAGCTTGGCATTCCAAACCCAAGCCCGCGGCTTCCTCCAGTAGGAAGCAGGGAGGTAAAGGCCCAGGAGGTCCCTCGGCCGGTCCCTCCTCCAAGCCTGCCCAGTGACGGGTTGAGGGGTGTCACCCCAGCCTCGCCACTTCCTTTCCGCCTGGTCTGCTATCACCATGGACCAGTGGGTGTTGGAGGTGGTAGGAAAGGGCCTGCCTCTGGAGTTCGAGCAGGCCCCACCCTTCCGAGCCGTCGCCCCTCTGGGGGCTACAGGGTCCGCAGCCTCTCTGTTGGCCCACCGAGCCGATGTTGCCCTACTCCTCGAAAAAGAGGTGATCAGGAAGGTGGCAGATCCTCCTCCAGACCCGGGGCTTGTGTCCAGGTACTTCCTGGTCCCCAAATGGACGGGGGGCTGGAGCCCCATTCTCGACCTGCATGACCTGAACAGGTTCCTAAGGTCTCAGACCTTCAGGATGGTCACTTTAGCTCAGATATCCCATCCTTGGAACGAGGCATGTGGTTCTGTTCTCTGGACCTTCAGGACGCGTTCTTTCATGTCGCATTCCGTCCGTCCCACCAGAGATTGCTCTGCTTCAGAGTGGAGGGATCCCTTTACGAGTTCCGGGCCATGCCTTTGGCCTTTCCCTAGCTCCCAGGGTCTTCACCAAATGCATGGCAGTAGTGACAGCATTTCTGCGGCGCCGAAGGGTCCGGGTGTACCCCTACCTGGACGACTGGCTGATTGCAGCCCCCTCCATAGTGGAGGTGGAGCAGTCCAGAGATCTGGCCCTCCAGGTTTGCTCTCAGGTTGGCCTCCTCATCAACGAGGCCAAGTCGGAACTCATGCCAAAGCAGGTGATACACCATCGGGCAGAGCTCGACTCTCACAGCCAGAGCACGGCTCCCGTGGACAGGGCCGAGGTTCTTTCCTCCTTTGCCCAATCATTTCAGGTTGGGCAATCGCGCCCTGCCCGGAACTTCCTGCGCCTCCTGGGCCTCATGGCAGCCTGCACCAGCGTGGTCCGTTGGGCCCGTTGGTACATGCGTCCCCTTCAGTGGGGGCTGGCCAGCCAATGGTCACAGCACTTCGATCCGATGGATCAGCTAGTGACAGTGACCCAGGGGATGTGGAACACTCTCCAGTGGTGGACCGTTCCAGCACATCTGCAGGAGGGCATCCTGTTTGTCCGCCCTGAGCAGACGGTCTCTCTATCAACCAATGCCTCTCTGGGTTGGGGTGCCCATCTGGGGGAGCACAGAGCGCACTGCCTCTGGTCCCCTCGGGAGTCCTGATGCCATATCAACCTGCTGGAGCTTCGAGCGGTTCGTCTAGCCCTCACCGCCTTCGCTCCGTTTCTTCGGGGTCAAGCTGTTCAAATCCAGACGGACAATACCACGACCATGTACTACCTAAACCGCCAGAGGCGGGGACGCAGCCCATGCCTCTGTGCAGGGAAGCTCTCCGCATTTGGTCTCTCTTGCGCAGCCTGGAGGCGGATCTCCTCGCCATTCACGTGGCAGGAGCCTCCAACACCCTGGCCGATGCACTAAGCCGGATAGGGGCTGCGTCTCACGTGTAGTCTTTCCTGCCGGAGGTAGTACAAGATCTCTTCTCCCACTGGGGCACGCCTCAGGCGGACCTGTTCGACTCCAGGGAGAATGCGAACCTGAGACTGTTTCATGCCCGCCCCCTCAGCAGGGCTTGCTTCAGGGGGATGCCTTCTCGAGGCCGTGGACCCTGGGCCTCTTCTACACCTTTCCCCCATTTCCCTTGATCCACAAGGTGCTTCTCAAGGCGAGGAGGGAAAAGGCGCAAGTGATTCTGATAGCCCCAGACAGGCCCCACCAGTTCTGGCATCCAGATCTCCTCAGTCTCCGCTCCAGGCTCCCGAGGCGGCTTCCAGCCCGTCCAGACCTGATCTCAGTCAATCAGGAGAAGGTATTCCATCCGGACCTTCAATCCCTGCACCTGATGGCCTGGTTCCTGAGTGGCTAGAGTTCCAGGCCTTGGGTCTTTCCGACGAGGTCCTCAACATCATTGAGGCGACCCGTAAGGAGTCGACCAGAAAATGCTACGACTTCAAATGGAAGAGATTCTCCATTTGGTGTCAGGGCAAGAGCCTGGACCCTTCCTCCTGTTCCTTGGCAAGCATTCTGGACTACCTGTGGTCCCTTTCTCAGCAAGGGCTTCGGTCGACGACCCTTAAGGTGCACCTGGCAGCCATTTCTACTTACCGGGCGCGGGCCGGGAAGCAGTCGGTGGTGCAGGAGAAGGTGGTCGGGTGCTTTTTCAAAGGCCTTGATCACATATCCCCTCCGGTGCGAGAACCTCCACCTCCTTGGGATCTACTACTGGTATTGGCCAAGCTCATGGGCAAGCCATTGGAACCGATGCACAGGTGTGACATCTCTCACCTGTCGTGGAAGACCGCCTTCTTGGTGGCTATCATATCAGCCAGAAGGGTGGGAGAGCTCCAGGCGCTTTACATCGAGTCTCCTTATCTGGTCTTCCACAGGGACAAGGTTGTCCTGCGCCCCCAACCGAAATTCCTTCCGAAGGTGGTGTCGGAGTTTCACCTTAACCAGGTGTTGACTCTGCCGATGTTCTACCCCAGTCACACCTCGGAGGCCAAATATGGGCTCCATACTTTGGACCCTAGAAGAGCACTCGCTTATTACAAGGAGCAGACGGCTGAAGTTCGGGGAGAGGTTCGCCAGCTGTTTGTCACCTACGTTGAAGCCGCAGCTGGCAGACCTGCAGCCAAGCGGACTGTAGGCAGGTGGGTCACCTCCTGCATAGTTCTCTGCTATAGGTTGGCGGGCATGGATCCTCCCAGAGGGATAAGAGCTCATTCTACCCGCCATACTGCTGCATCGGTGGCTGCTTCCTGGGATGTCCCTATCCAGGAAATCTGTAGGGCTGCTACCTGGAAGTCAGCACACACCTTCATCACCCACTACCACATCAACCTTAAGTCACGCCGGGATGCTGGTTTTGGGGCCTCGGCTCTCCAGTCATTATTCCGTAAGTATGGGGTGTGCGCCTTGCCTCCCTCCTCCCAGAGAACTGCTAGGAGTCTGCCAGACAGTGTGGATGAACAACATATCCATGTCCCTAGAAATACAGGTTACTCACCTGTAACAGGAGTTCTAGGAATGGTATATGTTGTTCATCCCCTCCACACCTCCCGGCCGGCCGCACAACCTGGCTTCCAGCGGCTAGATCTGGCGTCATGGGCGGGCCGAGAGTTTTCCACCCGGTTGGGTGGGAGGAGCCAGCTTGAAGACCTTCCGGCAAGATTTAAAGTGGCAAGGAACCTGCCAGACAGTGTGCATGAACAACATATACCATTCCTAGAACTCCTGTTACAGGTGAGTAACCTGTATATTCTTTACTCCGCCTAAATGAACAGTCGCTCCGGAGATTTCTCCTCTGCTCATGGTTCTCGCTCGGTTAAAGTTGTCTGTTTTACTGATAAGTTCTTGGTTTTTTTGGTTCAGATCCCTGTCTGTGGCATAGTAAGTATGTAGGTAGTGGACTAAAGTTAGAAAAACGTGTGGAAATTGTAAAATTGATATTTTCAACCAGTTTGGCTGAACTGGTTGCTTTCTAGAGTGTGTTTGATTTTTATTTCTTCCTGAGTTTACTGTGGCACCGGTCCTTATCAGTTTTTAAAAAAAACGTGTTTTGCGTTTTTTTCAAATACCCATGACACGGTTAGAAAACAATAAAGGTGTCTTGCCTGGCTTAAGCCGAGTAAAGGGTAAGTTTTTGATTTAGGATGGCTAAGTCTGAGAAACCCAGAAGGAAAACTGGACCCACTGGGTTTCAACACTGCAGTGTGTGTGGGGAGCCCTTTGCTAAGGCTGATCCCCACACCACTTGTGTTTCAAACAACATGAAGTCTTGCTATATTCTGACTAATGCAGTTAGCCCCAGCCTTTAAACTGCCCTGGAGAACAAAGGGTTAACTTTCTATTCAGAGCATAGAATGCTGAGCTTGAGCTCGGTTGGTGTCTGTCTGTTTCCCATTGAAATCTAACCGTCAGATTCTTTACTCCGCCTCACTGAACAGTCGCTCCGGAGATTTCTCCTGCAGCTCGGTTCGAAAGTCAGTTGAAGTGTCGGTTTACTGTCGGTTTTTAACCGAAATTTAATTTCGCATAGTCGGTTCAGTCTCTGTCTGTGGTACCGTGTGCACTAGATAGGTTTTGAACTGTTTTTCTGTGTGGAACTTGTAAAAGTGTGGATCGGTTCAGCTGAACCGATCAGTTGTTAATTCTTGTATCTTACTTTAGTGTGTGGTTACCGGTCCTTATCAGTTCTAAAAATACCGTGTTTGGTACGTTTTTTTCCAAGACCCGTGACGCGGTTAGGAACCGATAAGGGAGTCTTGCCTGGTGGTAGCCAAAAAAAGGGTAACTTGGTTAGGTTGGCCATATCTGAGAAACCCAAGGAAAAAAAACAGGCCCACTGGGTTTCAACACTGCAGTGAGTGTGGGGAGGTCTTTGCTAAGGCCGATCCCTGCACCACCTGTGTTTATTGTCTGGGGTTTGAACACCTCAATTCAGACTGCCAAGTTTGTAAAAACTTTCCCAAATCTACCCTTGAAAAGAGATTAGGTAGACTGAGGGAAAAGGAGACCGAGAAGTCCGCTGACCCGGATGGCCAGCCCGGTTCAGTTCCAACCGAACCAGAAGGAGTGCCCTCTGTCCAGGGCGATACTTCTTCGGGCAAAAGGAGAGCCGATCCGTAGGGTTTGGTTCCGACAAAAAGGAAACGCAAAGAGAAATCATCCGGTTCGGATCCAGAAGCCCATGTTCCAACCACCGAGGAAATAGCCAGAGCAATTCGGATTATGAAATCGCTTCACCCGGTTCCGACCGATCCGGCACCTTTTGGCAGGGGCTGGGTTCGGTCAGTTCCCCTGGTTCACAATTATATACCTGAAGAATTTTATGAACCGGAGTTTGAGGAGGAGGGGGAGTTTGAAGATGGTGATGGTGAAAGTCTGGATGTACCTGTTGAACCGGACATCTCCCCAGACAGACCTTCAGGTGTATCCCCTCCTAGGCTTTCTGAGTCCCCTTTCCACTTTATGCTCTACAGAGAGGTGACTGAGACCCTCCAGCTTCCTATGGAGGAGGCAATGGAGGATCAAGAGGAGCCTGATTTTGTGGAAAAGATGGACATCCCAGAGTCCAGGAGACTGTCTGTTCCCCTTCACAAATCTTTTGGGAAGCAGACACAAAAAATCCTGAAGTCTCCCAATTCTGTACCTCCTGTTGATAGAAGAATGGACAAGAGGTATACACTTTCAGGCTCAGATATGGAGTTTTTATATCAGCAATGCAGCCATGTTGGGGTTGTGCAGGCTGCTGCCTCTGATGAGGCAAACATTCCCTTGGCTTCACACTCCCCAGACAAAGACTCCAGGAAGATTGCTGCCATGGCAAAAAAACGTACATGGCATCTTCCTTGGGACTCAGGCAGGCGAATTATATGGCCTATACAGCCACTTACCAAAAGTCCGTGTGGGACACTGTACTGGCACTGGCTAAACAGGCCTTCCCCTAGCTAGCCAAGGAGCTGGAGGAGGTGGCTGTAGATGAGATTGAGGCATCAAAAGTTCAGTTTTATGCTGCTGTGAACTCCAGTGATGTTTCATCAAGAGTCATGGCTACATCTGTGGCTCTTCGGAGAATGGCTCGGCTCAGACGTACTAGCCTCTCGCAGGATACCCAGGCTAAGGCCATGGATTTTCCTCTAGTGGGTAATTCTCTGTTTGGGGAGCAGACAGAGAATTACATGAAGAAAATGGATGAGTACAGAACTACTTACAGGAGTGCTCAGGCCAAAGAGAGACAGGCAACTCCTCAAAGGCAGCAGTCTAGGGGCAGGGGCAGACCTTTTCATAGGCCTTTTTACCAAGCACAGGCCTCTTCTCCCTTTTCACAGAGGGGATTCTTCAGAGGGAGAGGCAGAAGGGGGATGAACAGGGCTGCATCCACTCCTCAGCCTATGGCCCTGCCAAGCAGACGCCCTGATGGGCCTGCCTGGGTCGACTCTCCTATACCAGTATGGGGCAAACTGACTGATTTCGTCCAGGACTGGATTTCTATTACATCAGACAAGTGGGTCCTGGAAGTAGTAAGCCAGGGACTGGTTCTCAGCTTCAAAAAATTTCCAAAGATGAGAGCCAGATCTTTTTCACCTGCAGGTCTCTAAGAAACCCTTGCCGTAGAGGCAGAAGTTTAATCTCTTCTGGCCTTAAGAGCCATAGAGAGAGTACATACCCTACACTGGGGCAAAGGTCTGTACTGCAGGTACTTCCTTACCCCAAAAACGACAGAGGAGTGGCGATCCATCCTAAACCTAAGATACCTAAACAAATATCTTTTAAAACCAAAGTTCAAGATGGTAACTCTGGGAATAATCCTTCCCTCTCTAAGGCCAGGGGACTGGCTAGCCTCTCTGGACCTCAAAGATGCCTATTTTCAAATTCCCATCAGGTGCACCCACAGAAAGTACCTCGGGTTCGAGTTACCCTCAGGCCACTATCAGTTCAGAGCAGTGCCCTTTGGCCTAACCTCAGACTCAAGGGTTTTCACAAAGTGCCTGGCAGTAGTAGTTGCCTTTCTAAGGAGGCAAAAGATTTCCATTTTTCCATATCTGGATGACTGGCTAATAGTGGGCTAGTCTCCAGACCAAGTCAAGTCTCACCTGCAAGTGACCCAGCAGGTGCTAACTTCTCTAGGATTTCTTCTCAACCTTTCCAAGTCCATTCTCAAGCCTGTCCAGCTTCTTACCTTTATAGGGGCAGAGCTGGATATGGTCAAAGCAAGAGCCTTTTTTTCCCCTGGAAAGGGCAAGGGTTCTTATAGAACTAGCCTCTTCCTTCACCCTTCAGGTATCTTGACCAGCAGGGCATTTCCTCCAGCTCTTGGGCCACATAGCAGCTTCTACAGCTTTGGTCCAAGGGGCAGGATTCCACATGAGGGACATTCAGTTCCATCTGAGGGCTTTTTGGTCTCAGAGAAAGGATTCCCTTACCAAACTGATCCTAGTGACTCTGACCTTGATCCTAGCCCTTCAATGGTGGCAGGATCAGGACAGTTTAAGACAAGGGGTCCCATTTGCCACTCAGTCTCATTCAGTGGTCCTTACCACGGAGGATTCCCTTCTCCATATCAATCTCCTGGAACTCGGGGCAGTTTTTCTGGCCCTGCAAGCTTTCTCTGTCAGTACAGAACAAGGTGGTTCAGGTCAGAACAGACACCACCACCACCATGTGGTACATCAACAAGCAGGGAGGCACTCGGTCTACGGCCTTGTGCACAGAAGCCATGAAGTTGTGGTCCCTGGCTTATTTCCTGCAAACCTCTCTGATAGCCGTTCACCTTCCAAGGAAGGACAATGTGCTAGCAGATGCACTGAGTAAGATCTTACAGGGCCATCACGAATGGTCCCTGGACCCTCTGGTATTGAAGGTGACTTTTTCAAGGTGGGGCATTCCAGAGATGCATCTTTTGCAGCCCCAGACAATCACCAACTTCCTCTCTTTTATTGCAGACCCCCAGTCTTTGGCTCAGTCTCCCTGGATGCTCTGGTTCTGAACTGGGAAGGGAAATTTCTGTATGCCTTCCCTCCCTTTCCCCTTCTGTTCAAAGTTTTAGCCAAGATAAGGACACAACCTTACAAAGTGATTCTGATTGCTCCAGACTGGGCCAGACAGTCCTGGTACCCCCTGTTGCTGTCCCTAGCAGTTCATCTTCCCCTATCTCCTCCCAGGAATTACAACCTGTTAACCTCCTCTCAGGGGAGGATTTGGTACCCCAATCTTCAGTCTCTCAATCTCAAGGCATAGTTCTTGAAGAATTAGAGTTTGCAGATCTGCATCTTTCTCAGTGGGTTCTGGATATTCTCAAAGCTTCTCGAAAGCCCTACACCAGAAAGACTTATAACTCCAAATGGAAGAGATTCAGCATTTGGTGTTCTAAAAAGAATATTTCTCCAGATACTGCTGAATTGCCTACAGTTTTGGACTATATGGTCCATCTTAATGGCCTAGGCCTCAGAACAGCTACTCTCAAGGTACACTTGTCAACTGTTTCTGCTTTTCTGCCAGTGGGGAAGTCTTCCTCACTATCATCTCATCCTGTGTTCTGTAAATGTTTTAAAGGATTGCTTCATACCACTCCTCCCTTTAGAGACCCTGCCCCTGCCTGGGATTTAAATGTTTGCATTGCTCAACTTATTCAACCTCCTTTTGAGCCTATGTCCTCAGCAGAGCTTAAGTACTTGACTTGGAAAACTGTGTTTTTGGCAGCCATTACCTCTGCCAGACGTATCAGTGAATTGCAAAACCTGTCAGTGGAACCTGATTTTATCTCCTTTCACAGAGATAAAGTGGTCCTTAGAACCAATAGAAGGTTCTTGCCCAGAGTGGTTTCAGATTTCCACTTGAATCAGTCTGTCTCCCTGTTTTCTTCACTGATTATTCAAACAAAAAAAAAAACATGAAGTCTTGCTGTATTCTGACAATTGCATTTAGCCCCAGCCTTTAAACTGCCCCGAATAACAAAGGGTTAACTTTTCTATGCATGGCATAGAATGTTCATCTCGAGCTCGGTTGATGTCTCTGCCTGTTGTTATTCGAACTGCAACCATCGGATTCTTTACTCCGCCTCACCGAACAGTCGCGACAGAGATTTTTCCTGCTGCTCGGTTCAAAGTCCATTGAAGTGTCAGTTTTCGGTCGGTTTTACTACTGAAATTGTTGTTTCCACATAGTCGGTTCAAGTCTGTCTGTGGTACCGTGAGTACTAGATAGTTTTGTTCCGTTTTCTGTGTGGAACTTGTAAAAAGTGTGGATCGGTTCGGCTGAACCGATCATTCAGGAAAAATTTGTACTTTAGTGTGTGGTTACCGGTGCATATCGGTTCTAAAAAAAAAAAAGGGGGTTTTAGTACGTTTTTTTCCCCAAGACCCGTGACACGGTCAGGAACCGATGGGGGAGTCTTGCCTGACGGTTGCCGAGAAAAGGGTAAGTTTGGTTAGGTTGGCCATGTCTGAGAAACCCAAGAAAGAAAAACGGGCCTACTGGGTTTCAACACTGCAGTGTGTGTGGGAAGGTCTTTGCTAAGATCTGTCCCCACACCACCTGTGTTTATTGTCTGGGGTTTGACCACCTCGATTCAGACTGCCAATTTTGTAAAAAAAACTTTCCCAAATCTACCCTGGAAAAGAGGTTAGGTAGACTGAGGGAAAGGGAGGCCGAGAAGTCCGCTGACCCGGATGGCCAGCCTGGTTCGGTTCCGACTGAACCAGAAGGAGTGCCCTCTGACCAGGGCGATACTTCTTCAGGCAAAAGGAGAGCCAATTCCGAGGAATCGGTTCCGACAAAAAGAAAACGCAAAGACAAGTCGACCGGTTCAGATCCAGAATCTCATACTCCGACCGCCGATGAAATAGCCAAAGCGATTCATATTGTGGAATCACTTCGCTTGGTTCTGACTGATCTGGCACCTTTTGGCAGGGGCTCAGTTCGGTCGGTTCCCCCGGTTCAGGATTATACCCTGGAAGAATTTTATGAACCGGAGTTTGAGGAGGAAGGAGAGTTAGAAGATGATTATGGTGATGGTGAAAGTCTGGATGTGCCTATTGACCCGGACATCTCCCCAGATAGACCATCCGGTGTTTCTCCTCCTAGGCTTTCTGAATCCCCTTCACACTTCATGTTTTACAGAAAGGTGGCTGATACCCTCCAGTGGAGGAGGCAGTGGAGGATCAGGAGAAGCCTGACTATGCAGAGATGATGGACATCCCAGAGTCCAGGAGACTGTTCCCCTCCAAAAATCTTATGGGAAACAGACACAAACAATTCTTAAGTCTCCCAATTCCATACCTCATGTGGATAGAAGAATGGACAAGAGGTATACTCTTTCAGGCTCAGATATGGAGTTCCTTTATCAGCAACACAGCCATGTTGGGGTTGTACAGGCTGCTGCTTGTGATAAGGCAAGCATTCCCTTGGCATCACACCCCCCAGACAAGGACTCCAGGAAGATTGATGCCATGGCAAAGAAGCAGTACATGGCATCACCCTTGGGACTCAGGCAGGCTAATTATAAGGCCTATGCAGCCAGGTACCAGAAGTCCAGGTGGGACACTGTACTGGCACTGGCTAAACAGGCTTCCCCCAGCTTGCCAAGGAGCTGGAGGAGGTGGCTGCAGATGGGATTGAGGCATCAAAAGTTTAGTTTCATGCTACTGTAGACTCCAGTGGTGTATCAAGAGTCATGGCTACATCTGTGGCTCTTCGAAGAATGGCTTGGCTCAGATGTGCTAGCCTCTCACAGGATACCCAGGCTAAGGCCATGGATTTTCCTGTAGTGGGTAATTCTCTATTTGGGGAGCAGCCAGAGAATTACATGAAGAAAATGGACGAATACAGGACCACTTACAGGAGTGCTCAGGCCAAGGAAAGGCAGGCAACTCCTCAAAGGCAGCAGTCCAGGGGCAGGGGCAGGCCTTTCCAAATGCCTTTTTTACCAAGCACAGGCCTCTTCTTCCTTTTCACAGACGGGGTTCTTCAGAGGGAGTGGTAGAAGGGGGATGAGCAGGCCTGCATCCACCCCTCAGCCTAAAGCCCCTGCCAAGCAGACAATCTGATGGGTCTGCCCAGGTCGATTCTCCTATCCCAGTAAGGGGCAGGCTGGCTTACTTTGTCCAGGACTGGATGTCTCTTACATCAGACAAGTGGGTCCTGGAAGTAGTAAGCCAGGGACTGGTTCTCAGCTTGAAAAAAATTTCCCAAGATGAGAGCCAGATCTCTTCCACCTGCAAATCTCTCAGAAACCCTTGCCCTAGAGGCAGAGGTTTCTTCTCTCCTAGCTCTAAGAGTTATAGAGAGAGTACCTACCCTACACTGGGGCAAAGGACTGTACTCCAGGTACTTCCTAACCCCCAAAAAGACAGGAGAGTGGCGACCCATCCTGGACCTAAGATACCTGAACAAACATCTTTTAAAGCCAAAGTTCAAGATGATAACTCTGGGAATTATCCTTCCCTCTCTAAGGCCAGGGGACTGGCTAGCCTCCCTAGACCTCAGAGATGCCTACTTTCACATTCCCATCAGGTGCTCCCACAGAAAGTACCTCGGGTTCAAGTTGCCCTCAGGCCACTGTCCGTTCAGAGCAATGCCCTTTGGCCTAACCTCAGCCCCAAGGGTCTTCACAAAGTGCCTGGCAGTAGATGTTGCCTTCCTAAGAAGACAAAACATTTCCATTTTTCCATATTTGTACGACCGGCTCATGGCGGACCAGTCCCCAGACCAAGTCAAGTCACACCTGCAAGTGACCCAGCAAGTGCTCACTTCTTTTGGATTTCTTCTCAACCTACCAAAGTCAGTTCTCAAACCAGTGCAGCTCCTCACCTTCATAGGGGCAGAGCTGGATACGGTAAATGCAAGAGCCTTCCTTCCCCTGGAAAGGGCAAGGGCTCTCATGGAGCTGGCCTGTTCATTCAGCCTTCAGGTGTCTCGACCAGCAAGGCATTTCCTTCAGCTATTGGGCCACATGGCAGTTCTACAGCAGTGGTCCAAGGCACAAGATTCCAAATGAGGGACATTCAGTTCCACTTAAGAGCTTTTTGGTCCCAAAGAAAGGATTCCCTTACCAAACTAATCCCAGTGACTCGAACTCTGATCCAAGCCCTGCAATGATGGCAGGATCAGGACAATTTGAGGCAAGGGGTTCCATTTGCCACTGTCTCATTCAGTGGTCCTTGCCACAGATGCTTCCCTGCTGGGCTGGGGAGCCCATTTGGGGGAACTCACCATCCAGGGACCGTGGTCGCCTTAAGACTCTCTTCTACATATCAGTCTCTTGGAACTCAGGGCAATGTTTCGGTCACTGCAAGCTTTTTCCAAATCAGTACAGAACAAGGTGCTTCAGGTCAGAACAGACACCACCACCACCATGTGGTATATCAGCAAGCAAGGAGGTACTCGGTCTACGGTCTTGTGCACAGAAGCAATGAAGGTGTGGTCCCTGGCTTATTCCCTGCAAACCTCTCTGATAGCAGTTCACCTTCCAGGGAAGGACAATGTTCTAGCAGATGCACTGAGCAGAATATCTTCAGGCCATCTGAATGGGCCCTAGATCCTCTGGTGTTGAAGGTGATTTTTCTCAAGGTGGGGCACTCCAGAGATGGATCTTTCTGCAGCCCCAGACAATCACCAACTTCCTGTCTTTTGTTGCAGACCCCCAGTCTTGGTCACAGTCCCCCTGGATGCTCTGATTCTGAACTGGGAAGGGAAATTTCTGTATGCTTTTCCCCCCTTCCCTCTCCTGTTCAGAGTGTTAGTCAAGATAAGGTCACAACCTTGCAAAGTGATTCTGATTGCTCCAGACTGGGCCAGGCAGCCATGGCATCCCTTGTTGCTGTCCCTAGCAGTCCATCTTCCCCTGTCTCTTCCCAGGAATTACAACTTGTTAACATCCTCTCAGGGGAGGATTTGGTACCTCAGTCTTCAGTCTCAAGGCTTGGCTGTTGAAGAGTTGAAGTTTGTAGATCTGCATCTTTCCCAAGGGGTTATGGATATCCTCAAGGCTTCTCGAAAGCCCTCACCAGAAAGACTTAGAACTCCAAATAGAAAAGATTCAGCATTTGCTGTTCTAAGAAGAATATTTCTCCTGACACTGCTGAATTGCCTACGGTTCTGGATTATATGGTCCATCTCAATGTCCTAGGTCTCAGACCAGCTACTCTCAAGGTACACTTGTCAGCTTTTTCTGCTTTGCTGTTAGTAGGCAAGTCTTCCTCACTGTCATCCCATCCTGTATTCTGTAAGTTTTTTCAAGGAATTGCTTCACACCAATCCCCCCTTTAGGGATCCTGCTCCTGCTTGGAATCTTAATGTTTGCATTGCTCAGCTTATGCAATCCCCTTTTGAACCTTTGTCCTCAGCAGAGCTTAAGTACTTGACTTGGAAAAATGTGTTTTTGGTAGCCATCACTTCTGCTAGACGTATCAGTGAATTGCAAGCCCTGTCAGTGGAACCTGATTTCATTTCTTTTCACAGAGATAAAGTGGGCCTTAGAACTAACAGAAAGTTCTTGCCTAAAGTGGTTTCAGATTTTCACCTGAATCAGTCTATATCTCTCCCCTGTTTTCTTCTCTGATCATTCTTCTTCGGGAGAGAGGAGGCTACACAGTTTGGATGTTAAAAGAGCACTTAGCTATTACATAGAGCGTACCAAGGGTCACAGGTTTGACTCCCTCCAGTTGTTCCTCACTTATGGAGATGTTGGGAAGGGCAGACCTGCCACCAAGAGATCTATTGCCAGGTGGATTGTTTCTTGTATATAATTCTGCTATGAAAAATTGGGTAAAACTCCACCCTCAGACCTGAGGGCTCATTCCACAAGAGGTACAGCTGCTGCCCTGGCTGCTGCCAGGGATATCCCTCTTTTAGAAATTTGTCAAGCAGCCACCTGGAAAACAGTCCATACTTTTACCAAGCATTACTCTCTGGATGCTCGGTTTGGCACAGCAGTACTTCAGAGCCTATTCCCAAAGTAGGTTCTGTCCCTCCTCCATGGAGGTACTGCTTGGTAGGCTGCAATTGTCAGAATACAGCAAGACTTTATGTTGTTTGAAGAAAAATTACTCACCTTAGTAATTATATTTCTTCTAATGGAGTCTTGCTGTATTCTACTCAGTTTTGGCACCTTAGAGGTACCCGTTTACACCCTCTGTTCTCTTTGGGTGAACTGTTATTTCATTTGATTGGTTTTTGTTTTGGCGTTTCCTGACTTGAGTCTTCCTTTGAGGACCCAAAACATTATTTTTTTTCTGCCAGTTGGCTAGTTAAAAATTTTACAGTTTCCACACAGAACACCTAGTGAGTTTTGCTCATAAAGATCTGACGGTTGCAGTTTGAATAACAGGCAGAGACATCAACCGAGCTCGAGATGAACATTCTATGCCACGCATAGAAAAGTTAACCCTTTGTTCTCCGGGGCAGTTTAAAGGCTGGGGCTAACTGCAATTGTCAGAATACAGCAAGACTCCACTAGAAGAAACATAATTACTAAGGTAATTTTTTCTTCTTCCTCAGAAGAGAGGAGGCTACACAGTTTAGACGTTAAAAGAGCCCTTAGCTACTACTTAGAGCGTACCAAGGGTCACAGGTTTGAGTCTCTCCAGTTGTTCCTCACTTATGGAGAAGTTGGAAAGGGGAGACCTGCCACCAAGAGAACTTTTGCCAGGTGGATTGTGTCTTGTATACAATTCTGCTATGAGAAACTGGGAAAGGTTCCACCTTCAGGCCTGAGGGCTCACTCTACAAGAGGTACAACTACTTCCCTGGCTGCTGCCAGGGATATTCCTCTCTTAGAAATTTGTCAAGCAGCCACCTGGAAAACAGTCCATACCCTTACCAAGCATTACTCTCTAGATATCCAGTCTAGGAGTGATGTTTAGTTTGGCACAGCAGTACTTCAGAGCCTATTCCCAAAGTAGGTTCTGTCCCTCCTCCATGGAGGTACTGCTTGGTAGTCTGCATTAGTCAGAATACAGCAAGACTTCATGTCTGAAGAAAAAATTATTCACCTTAGTAATTGTTTCTTCTATTGGTATTCTGATCTCCCCCGCCTCCCTTCTGAGAACCTGATTTTTGGGAAGTGGATGGGCAGATGCAGTGTTGCACCTCAGCGGTGCTCCTTTACACCCTCTGCTTTTTTGTTTTGTTTATCTTGTTTTTCTTATTGAATGGGTTTTTTGTTTTGAGTTTCCTGACTTGAGTCTTCCTTTGGGAATCCAAAACTTTTTGTTGCCAGTTGGCTAATAAAATTTTACAGTTTCCACATAGGATAGCTAGTGAGTTTTTGCTCGTAAAGATCTGACTGTTAGATTTCAAAGGGAAATAAATGGACACACCAACCAAGCTTGAGCTCATCATTCTATGCTCTGCATAGAAAGTTAACCCTTTGTTCTCCGGGTCAGTTTAAAGGCTGGGGCTAACTGCATTAGTCAGAATACAACAAGACTCCAATAAAAGAAACATAATTACTAAGGTAAGTAATTTTTTCTTATTGTCTGGGGTTTGACTACCTCTATTCAGACTGCCAAATTTGCAAGAATTTCCCTAAAGCCACCCTAGACAAAAGATTGGGCAGGCTTAGGGAAAGGGAGCCCGATAAGTCTGTTGACCCGGACGGCCAGCCCAGTTCGGTTCCGACCGAACCAGAAGGAGTGCCCTCTGACCAGGGTGGGACTCCTTTGGGCAAAAGGCGAGCCAATTCCGAGGGATCGGTTCTGTCGAAGAGAAAAAGAAAAGACAAATCTGCTGAGGAAATTGCCCGAGTGACTCGCATAGTGGAATCGCTTCGTTCAGTTCCAACCGATCCGGCGCCTTCTGGCAGGCGTTCTGTTCAGTCTGTTCCTCCGGTTCAAGATTATGCCCCTGAAGACTTTTATGAACCGGACCTGGAGGAGGAGGATGATTATGATGATGATGAAGGTGATGATTATGACGGAATAGAACGTCTGGATGAGCCCACAGAACCGGACATCTCCCCAGACAGGCCTTCTGGTGTTTCCCCTCCTAGGCTTTCTGAGTCCCTTTCCCACTTTATGTTTTACAGGAAAGTGGCAGAAACCCTCCAGCTCCCTGTGGAGGAAGCTGTTGAAGAACAAGAGAGCCAGACTTTGTGGAGCTGATGGACATCCCAGAGTCCAAGAGGTTGTCTGTTCCCCTTCAGAAATCTTTTGGGAAACTGACACAAAAGCTGTTTAAAAACTCTAAATTCATTACCTCCTGTGGACAGACTGATGGACAAGAGGTACGTGCTGTCAGGCTCAGTTATGGAGTACTTGTACCAGCAATGCAGCCATGTTGGGGTCGTGCAGGCTGCAGCATGTGATAAGGCTAACATACACTTGGCTTCACACCCCCCAGAGAAAGACTCCAGGAAGCTGGATGCCATGGCAGAGAAACAGTACATGGCATCCTCCTTGGGACTCAGGCAGGCTAATTACATGGCCTATACAGCCAGGTACCAGAAGTCCAGGTGGGACAGTGTACTGGCACTGGCTAAGCAGGCCTCCCCCAAGCTTGCCAAGGAGCTAGAGGAGGTGGCTGCTGATGGGATTGAGGCATCAAAGATCCAGTTTCATGCTGCTATAGACTCCAATGATGTATCATCTAAAGTCATGGCAACATCTGTGGCTCTTCAGAGACTAGCTTGGCTCAGGTGTACTAGCCTATCTCAGGATACCCAGGCTAAGGCTATGGATTTTGCTGTAGTTAATAATTCTCTGTTTGGGGAGCAGACAGAGAATTATATGAAGAAGATGGATGAATACAGAACCACCTATAGGAGTGCACAGGCCAAGGAAAGGCAGGCAACTCTTCAAAAGTAGCAAGCTAGGGGCAGGCCTTTTCATAGGCCCTTCTACCAAGCACAGGCCTCCTCTCCTTTTTCCCAGAGGGGTTCTTCAGAGGGAGAGGCAGAAGGGGGATGAGCAGGGCTGCATCCACTTCTCAGCCTAAGTCTCCTGCCAAGCAGACACCCTGATGTGTCAGCCTAGGTCGACCCCCATTCCTGTAGGAGGCAGGCTGGTTTACTACTTCCAGGACTGGAAGTCTGTTACCTCAGACAAGTGGGTCTTGGAGGTAGTAAGCCAGGAACTGGCTCTTGGCTTCAGAAAGTTTCCAAAGCTGAGAGCCAGATCTTTTCCACCTGCAAACATCTCCGAAACCATTGCCCTAGAGGCAGAGGGTTTCATCTCTTCTGACCTTAAGGGTCATAGAGAGAGAGATCCTACAATCCAAAGGGGCAAAGGTCTGTACTCTAGGTGCTTCCTTACCCCAAAGAAAACAGAGGAGTGGCAGCCCATCCTAGTCTTAATATACCTGAGCAAGTATCTATTAAAACCGAAGTTCAAAATGGTGACTCTTGGAATAATTCTAGCCTCCCTAGACCTAAAGGATGCCTACTTTCATGTTCCTATCAGGTGCTCCCACAGAAAGTACCTCAGGTTCGAACTGCCTTCAGGCCATTACCAGTTCAAAGCAGTGCCCTTCGGCCTAACATCAGCTCCAAGGGTGTTCACAAAGTGCCTAGCAGTAGTAGTGGCATTCCTAAGGAGAAAAAATATCTCTGTATTCCGATACATGGATGACTGGCTCATAGCGGGTCAGTCTCCAGACCAAGTCAAGTCAAATTTGAAAGTGGCCCAGCAAGTGCTCACTTCTGTAGGATTCCTTCTCAATCTTCCCAAGTCAGCTGTTGCGCCAGTACAACTTTTGACCTTCGTAGGGGTAGAACTGGACACTGTCAAAGCAAGAGCATTTCTCCCCTTTGTAAGGATAAAGGCCATCATAGAGCTGGCTTCTTCCTTCCGCCTTCTGGTTTCTCGACCAGCAAGGCACTTTCTTCAGTTTCTGGGCCACATGGCAGCTTCTACTGCAGTGGTCCAGGGGGCCATATTTCAGATAAGGGACATTGTTTCATCTGAGGGCTTTTTGGTCTCGGAGAAAAGATCCTTTGACCAAACTGATTCCAGTGACTCAGACTCTGATCCAGGCTCTTCAGTGGTGGCAGGATCAGAACAATCTCAGGCAAGGTGTCCCATTCATTTCTCAGACTCATTCTGTGGTCCTAACCACAGATGCCTCTCTCCTGGGTTGGGGAGCCCACTCTGAGGTTCTCACAGCCTAGGGAGTGTGGTCCACTCAGTAGTCTCTTCTCCACATCAACCTTTTGGAGCTCAGGGCGGTTTACCTGGCTGTACAGGCTTTCTTACAATCAGTAAAGAACAAGGTGGTTCAAGTCAGGACAGACACCACCACCACCATGTGGTACATCAACAAAGCAGGGAGGCACTCGGTCTACGGCCTTGTGCACGGAAAACATGAAAATATGGTCCCTGGCTTACTCACTACAGACCTCTCTGGTAGCAGTCCACCTCCCAGGAACGGACAGTGTGCTAGCACATGCATTGAGCAGAATTTCCCAAGGCCATCACGAATGGTCCCTGGATCCTTTAGTGTTAAAAGCGATCTTTTCAAGATGGGTCACTCCAGAGATAGATCTCTTTGCAGCCCCAGACAATCGCCAACTTCCTCTCTTCTGTTGCAGACCCCCAGTCTTGGGCTCAGTCCCTCTGGATGCTCTGATTCTGAATTGGGAAGGGAAATTTCTGTATGTCTTCCCTCCTTTTCCTCTGCTGTTCAAGGTCCTGGTCAAGATAAGGTCGCAATCTTGCAAAGTGATCCTGATTGCTTCAGATTGGGCCAGGCAGCCTTGGTATCCTCTGTTGCTGTCCCTAGCAGTCCATCTTCCCCTATGTCTTCCCAAGAATCACAATCTGTTTAACCTTATCTCAGGGGAGGATCTGGTATCCCAACCTTCGGTCTCTCAATCTCAAGGCATGGTTCTTGAAGAGTTAGAGTTTGCATCTGTCTCAAGGGGTTCTGGACATTCTCAAAGCCTCTCGAAAACCTGCCACCAGAAAAACTTATAACTCTAAATGGAAGAGATTCAGCATCTGGTGTTCCAAAAAAGCATATATCCCCAGGCACTGCTGAATTGTCTACAGTTCTGGATTATATGGTTCACCTCAATGGCCTAGGCCTCAGACCAGCTACTCTCAAAGTACATTTGTCAGCTGCTTCTGCTTTTCTGTCAGTAGGAAAGCCTTCTTCACTGGCATCTCATCCTGGTTTCTGTTAATTTTTCAAGGGATTGCTTCATACCAATCCTCCATTTAGGGATCCTACCCCTGCCTGGGATCTTAACGTTTGCATTGCCCAGCTTATGCAACCCCCTTTTGAACCTTTGTCTTCAGCAGAACTTAAGTGACTTGGAAGACTGCGTTCCTGGTAGCTATTACCACTGCCAGATGTATCGGTGAGTTGCAAGCGCTGTCGGTGGAATCTGATTTTATCTCATTCCATAGAGATACGGTGGTCCTTAGAACCAATAGGAGGTTCTTACCTAAAGCCTGTTGCTAGCCTTGCTTGTAGAGCAGAAAGCAGCTAACTAAAAGAAGCTACATTTTCTTATTAATTTAAAACTTACATCTCAGCAGGAGTCAGTGTCTGTTAAGATTAAGTAGACAGATAACTTTATTAGAAGTAGAAGGGGGTCTTATTTAGGGTTAAAAAAAAGAAAGAAAGTCAGTGTGTGTTCTGTGCAGGGAAGAGTACTGTATCAGCTGACTTTGCTAAACCAGTAGGAGGAAAGAGAGCTTACCTGGGGGTGTGGTTTAGACACTGTAAAAGCAGGTGAGTCAAATTACAACTTTCTGTTGCTAGCCTTTTTTCTTACTAATTGCCCTCCATCCCACCCACCCAAAGCCAGTTCTACTTTTATAGCCACTGGATTTGACTGTCAACAGGAACTTCCTGTTTGGCAGTAGGAAGGAAAGGATCATAGAGAAACATTGGTTTTGTCAACCCTAAAGGAAAAAAGTAGCTCACTCTCTTCCCCCCCACCCCAGCTGCTGGTGGTCTGATATTGAGCAAGGAAGAAGGAGGCTACTGAAGAAGATAGGAAGTTGCTGTCCCAGAACAGGTAGGGTGAGAGTTGTAAGGAGAGGAGAGAGAATAAGCATCCAGAGAAACAGTAGAGAGGACACAAAATAAGACATGATAGGATTGGTGCAGTGCAATGGCTGTGGGGGCGGCAGTGTTCTGGGAGACATTCTGGAGGCTGCGATGCTGCCCTATTTGTAGGCACCTCTCTGGTCTGAGAGAGGAGGTTGCCCGTCTCCAGGCTGACTTGGCTAGGATTCGTGAAACCTCCCCCCCTACCCAGGGACCACCAGGGCCAATGCCACTACCTCAGAGGTTGCCAAGAAAGAGGAGAGGCTGGACCAGGGTGGGCTCAATGAGGGAGAGGGTGGTGGAACAGAGTTGCATCCCTCCAGCTGTACCTCTCCACAATTCATTCGCTCTTCTGGTGGATAGTGGTTCCTTTATGAAGGCACCTGCAGTGGAGATCAAGGAGGATGCTGGGAACCTTCACAAAGGAGACCCACAGGAGGGTGGCATGGACCCCACAGGGAAGGAAACAACTCTTGAGGGGACTCAATCATTAGGGGGTAGAAATGGGGAGGAAGGGAGAGGGAGGTAGGGTGCTTCTCTGGCGCCACGGCTTGGAGGGACAGGAAGCAAATCCTCAGGATCGTGGGAGGAGCTGCACGAGGGAGGGAGCTGGATGTCATTGTTCACCTAGGGACAAATGGTCTGGCTAGGAATGGGATCACAGCAGTGCAAGAAGAGTTTGTAGAGTTGGGAAGGGGCCTTAGACAAGTAGCGCATACGGTAACCTTCTCGGAGGTGCTGCCTATGGCAAGGGAGATGCTAGGGCACTTCTCACCAGGGAATTCAATGAGTGGTTGAAAAACTGGTGTGGAGCTCAGGGTTTTGGCTTCATTGGGGACTGGGGAGCCACCTGGAGGGATGCAGACCTATACTGGTCCAATGGTCTGCATCTGTCCAGGGGGGGAACCAGGATCCTAGGTGAGAGGTTTAAATGCTTCATTGGCCAGCATTTAAACTAGCCAAGGGGGGAGGCACTGAAAAGGAGCAGGGAAATCCTAGCCTCCCCCCACAAAACATGGTGATTAATGAGGTAAACACCAAGGTACAGAAGTTATTAGGGAGCAGAACAGATTTAAATGTAAAAAAAGGCAAAGGCAGTAAGGACAGAAATGGGGCTAAAAGGGGTAAGGTTATCAAAAAGTGGAGGATGATGAGTACCAATGCCCGTAGTCTGTGTAACAAGCTCCCTGAACTAGTGGCCTTGATGGAAGAGGGTTGCCTGGATATTGTGGCAGTCACAGAAACATGGTACACAGAGAACCATGACTGGGATGTCAACATACCAGGATACACAATCTACAGGAGGGAAAGGGAGGGTAAAAGAGGAGGAGAAGTAGCTCTCTATGTAAAGGAAGGGATCAAAGCAACAGAACTAAAGAGTAAACAGGGAGCAGATGAGGCACTTTGGGTCACCCTGGAGACAGGAAATGGCACCACAATCCGCATGGGGGGTTGTATACAGACCCCCATCTCGGGGAGGGAATGGATAAGGAAATGATAAAGGCTTTCTTAGAATGGCAGAAAAAGGGGAGATATTGTTGATGGGGGACCTGAATATGCCAGATGTTAACTGGAGCACCTTTGCTGCAGGCACATCCAAGAGCAGGGTCATTCTTGATGCCCTACAGGGGGGCATGTCTCAGACAGCTAGTGTTGGAACCCACTCAGGAGGGAGCAATCTTAGACCTGGTACTCTCAAATGGGGATGGAGAAAGAATCTCAGATTTAGATGTGGGTAGCCATCTGGGAACAAGTGACCACCAAACAGTGTGGTTCATGATAAACACAGCCATACAATCAAGCCATACAAAAGCAAGAGTACTGGACTTTAGGAGGGCTGACTTTGGGAAAATTGGAGAGTGCCTCAGAAAAGCACTAGCAAACAGGCAAGAAGGAGGGGTGGAGGAAAAATGGGGAGTGATCAAAACAGCCATCACAGAGGCAACAAGTCTTTGTGTAAAGCAAATCAATAAAACACAACGAAGGAAAAAACCGCTATGGTTCTCAAAAGAGGTGGCAGGGAAGGTTAAGGAGAAAAGGACAGCATTCAGGAAATATAAGGAAACACAGACGGAGCAGGAAAGAGAACTTTATCAGTTAAAGCAGAAAGAGGCTGAGAAGGCAGTCAGAATAGCAAAGGCCCAAACCGAGGAAAGGATAGCCAATTCTGTTATGAAGGGGGATAAGACCTTTTATAGGTACATTAGGGCGCGAAGAAAGCCCAAAGAAGGGATACTGAAGCTTAATAAAGGGGAGGGAATGTGGGTAGAGGGTGACAGTGAAAAAGCAAGGATACTGAACGAATATTTCTGCTCAGTATTCACAAAGGAAGAGGAGGGAGTTACCTAAACCAAACAAGAGAAACACTCTGAAGACGGGGGTCGATACCAGTCCATTTACAGAAGAAAGGGTTCTGAAAGAACTAATAAAATTGAAGGTGGACAGAGCAATGGGCCTGATGGGATTCACCCAAGAATTCTAAAAGAACTAAGGGTAGAACTAGTGACACCGCTGACTACTCTCTTTAACAAATCATGGGAGGATGGGGTGGTACCCTAGGACTGGAGGAGGGCAGATGTGATTCCTCTTCACAAAAGTGGGAGCAGGACAGAGGCAGGAAACTACAGACCAGTTAGTTTGACGTCAGTGGTAGGGAAAATGATGGAATCACTTCTGAAGGAAAGAATTGTTGAGTACCTAGAGGCCAGTGGGGCACAGGACCCAAGGCAGCATGGATTCACGATGGGAAGGTTGTGTCAGACAAATCTAATAGATTTCTTTGACTCTGTGACCAGAGTAGTAGACCAGGGAGGGGCTGTGGACATGGCCTACCTAGATTTTAGCAAGGCATTTGATACAGTCCCACACAAAAGATTAATTCACAAGATAGCCAGCCTTGGAGTGGGTCCCAAGGTGGTAGCCTGGATAAAAAAAATTGGCTAGACAACAGGACGCAAAGGGTATGAGTAAATGGAGTACACAGTGAAGAAAGGAGGGTTACTAGCGGGGTACCGCAGGGTTCAGTACTGAGACCGGTCCTTTTTAGTGTCTTTATAAGTGACATTGCAGAGGAACTGGAAGGAAAAGTATGTCTCTTTGCAGATGACACAAAGATCTGCAACAGTGTTGATACACAAGATGGAGTGGAAAGGATGAGAAGGGACTTGACAAGGTTGGAGGAATGGTCAGATGTAGGGCAGCTCAGATTCAATGCAAAGAAGTGCAAGGTAATGCACATGGGAAACAAAAACCCAGGGGAAGCGTACACAATGGGGGGTGAGATACTGACAACAGTAAAAATAGAAAGGGACCTAGGGGTAATTATATCAAATGACCTAAAGGTGGGCAAGCAATGTGAGAAGGCAGGAAGGAAGGCATGGGGGATACTGGGATGCATAGGAAGAAGCATCAATAGTAGAAAACAGGAAGTTGTTATCCCTCTGTACAGACAGTTGGTGAGACCCCATCTGGAGTACTGTGTGCAGTTCTGGAGACTCCATCTCCCAGAGACATAGAGTGGAGCTGTCCAGAGGAGGCAACCAAAATGGTGCAGGGTCTGCACCAGAAGACATATGAAGAAAGATTAAAGGAGCTTAATATGTTTACCCTTGAGGAAAGAAGGGAGAGAGGGGACATGATAGAAACTTTCAAGTACCTCAAGGGAATTAACAAAGTCCAAGATGGTAGCATCTTCCAGAAAAAGAGATGTGCAAGAACAAGGGGGCACAATTTGAAGATAGAGGGGGGACGGCTCAGAGGTAATGTGAGGAAGTATTTTTTCACTGAGATTGTTGTAGATGCATGGAACAGCCTCCCTGAGGAGGTCGTGGAGTCTAGAACAGTGGGGGACTTCAAGAATGCATGGGACAGGCATAAGGCAGTCCTAGTGGGGGGTAGGAGGAAGTAAGCTGTTGGTTAACTAGGATCTGCAGCTTATCTGTTAGGTAGGAAAATGGGCAGACTAGGTGGGCCAAGCGGTCCTTATCTGTTGTCAAATTCTGTGTTTCTATGTTTCTAAGTGGTTTCAGATTTTCTTTTGAAGCAGTCCATGTCTGTCCCTGTATTCTTCACTGACCCTTCTTCTCCTTCAGGAGAGAGAAGATTACACGGTTTGGATGTTAAAAGGGCCCTTAGTTACTACATTGAGCGTACTAAGGCACACAGGTTTGACTCCCTCCAGTTGTTCCTCACTTATGGGGAAGTGGGTAAGGGCAAACCTACCACTAGGAGAACTATTGCCAGGTGGATTGTCTCGTATACAATTCTGCTATGAGAAGCTAGGCAAAATACCACCTTCAGGCCTGAGGGCTCATTTGACTAGAGGTACAGCCGCTTCCCTGGCTGCTGCCAGGGATATTCCTTTACTAGAGATATGCAAAGCAGCCACCTGGAAAACAGTCCATACATTCCCCAAGCATTACTCTCTGGATATCCAGACTAGGAGTGATGCTTGCTGTGGTACAGCCGTACTGCAGAGCCTGTTCCCAAAGTAGGTTCGAATCCCTCCTCCATGGAGGTACTGATTAGTAGTCTGCAATATGTCAGAATACAGCAATACTTCATGTTGTTTTAAGAAAAAATTACTTACCTTAGTAATTGTGTTTCTTCTAATGGAGTCTTGCTGTAATCTGACCTCCGTCCCTCTGAGAACCTGTTTTGGGGAAGTGGGCTGGCAGGTGCAGTGTTGCACCCCAGAGGTGCATTTGGGCACTCCCTCTTTTTAGAGAGGGAGAGTGGATTATTTCATTGTCATGATAGTCATAAGTTGTTCACTACCTAGTTTTTGTTTTGGATTTCTCTACTTGAGTCTTTTGGGGATCCAAAATATTGGTTGCCATTTGGCTAGTAAAGCTTTTACAATTTCCACATAGTGGGGTTATTTAGTTAGTATTAGCTCATAAGAATCTGACGGTTAAACTTCAGAGTGCAGCAGACAGAGGTTTGAACCGAGCTCGAGCTCAACGTTATATGCTCTGCATAGAATTTAACTCTTTCCTCTCCGGAGCAGTTCAAGTGCTGGGCCTAACTGCCATATGTCAGAATACGGCAAAACTCCATTAGAAGAAACCCAATTACTAAGGTGAGTAATTTTTTCTTTTCTGATTATCTGCAAAAAATGGGAGCATAAGACCATTATTGCAAATATTTGTTCCGGGTCTCTTCCAATTTCCTGTAGGGTACCACCGGGCTTTATATTGGGCCCCTTTACTTTTTTCTCATTTTATGAATGCTGCCCCTTTGTCTTGTGTTAGTTCAAGAATAATATTATATGCAGATGATGCAATATTGTTTGCCGGTGATCCTGAATCTGCTCTGGTTCAGGTCCAACAAGGCTTTGAAAAGTTTCAAAATTGGTTATGTTCCCGTAATTTAATTCTTAACTCGTCTAAGACTAAGGCTATGGTTTTCACAGGTCCCAGGACATTAAAAACATCACTGTTCCTATAATAGTTTTGCAGGGTAATGTTATTGAACTGGTTGACAGTTTCAATTACTTAGGGATTATTTTGGATTCTCAATGTTCTTTTGAAAATCACATTAATACATTAAGAAAATTCATCAGAGATTGGGAATGCTGTTTAGGATAAAATCTTTTCTTGTTTTAGAATCCAAAAGGTTAGTGCCACATAGCCTATTGTTAAATCTGTTGGACTACGGATTGTTGATCTACTCAGGTACAATGAAAAAATGTTGCAGAAACTCAGGACTACTTGTAATAGTATTCTACGGTTTATGACTGGTTTGCCATACAGCACTCATTATTGTATACTAACCAGGGAAGCCAATTGCCCCTCACTCTTGGACTGAATGAATATTAAATTGGGAACTTTTGTGTTTAAGGGTACCCCAGGCCTACTGCCCCCCACCATCCTGGACCTTTTCCCGATTCCAACTGGTTTAAAGAATACCAGGTTCCAGCTTAGGGAATTATTCGGTATTCCTTTATATAGGAAAACCATTGGTCAAAAATCAATGATCTATAGGGCCATCGTGTTTTTTTTTGTAGTATTCCCACATTAGTAACAAACTCTAGCATAGTAAGGACATTCAAGAATAAGTTGGTTCAGTGACTTGACACTAAATCAGTGTGTAATTGTTTTAACTAATTATGTGTTTGACCTGAATGTGATATGTGACGGTAAGTTTTTATTTATATGTATTTTGTATTTATATAATGTGTGTTTTACATGTTAAACTTGTCACTTAGGAAAACGGGCAGTTTGCCCATCTTGCTTACAAGAATAAAAAATTAAAAAGAAATTAGCACAGAGTTCCAAATTTCCAGGGCTGCTAATTTCCTGGGAATGATTGCACAGTGTGAATATTGCTGATGGATCCTGTGAGAAGAAACATCATTCCTACGGTGAGTAATTTTCTGTTATTGCACAGCACACTATACTACGATATAATAAAACACTTCAACATTCTCATCTCTGCTGCTCCGGTGTCCTGTCCCTCTGCATGTGTAACTACAACTCCTCAATTCTGCACCACCCCCAGTCCAGTTTTTACTAATACAGTATTAGAAGTGCTTCAAGTAATTGTGGTAATATACAGTATATCTTGATATTTTTTTGCACAGATATTTTATTCTGAATTTAATATTGACATCCATAGTTGTCATGCTAATGGCATGCAATGAAGTGCCATGCTCAAAGCACAGCAACCCTGTCGCACCAAGCACAGAATTGCCCATCTTTTCAAAATACACCTCAACTTACATTTACTTTGTCCTTCTCCAAATAGGAAGCCTTACAATCAAGTGAAAAATCGATACAGTGATGTTCTGTGTTTGGATCAGTCCAGAGTGAAACTGAATATTCAGAATGGTGATGAGGTGAGTGCCATAAAAGACTTGAATGTTTCTTAGTGTTTCTTTGCACAGATGAAGTGGCTGGCAGATACCAGAGTTGAACCTTAGCTAATGATGACTGGAAAATCTTAGGGAATAAACAAATGCAGTAACCTTCTCAGAGGTGCTACAGGTACACAGAGCCAGTTCAGATAGGATGCAGAGAATCTGACTTCAACAAAGGCTGAATGGGTTGTGTAAGAAGGAGGGCTCTGGTAACATAGGGGACTGGGGCAGAATCTGAAAAAAACCTGTATGCCATGGACAGGCCGCATATAAGTGCGTGAGGGTGGGCTAGGACATTAAGGGACAAGCTGAGGATGTACATAGCACAACATTTAAATTAAGAGGAGGCTTCATCTGTGCAAGGAAACCCCAAGCTTTCCCAAGATGGGGACTGCCATGTCTCCCCCAACCACACACCATTTGCTGGTGCAGAGGGAAGGAGACTTTAGGGAGATAGGAGAAAGGAAAGAGGGGAGAGCAGGGGTTGGAACAGAGTTGGGTGGAAGGAGGGAGGAGAATTGTTCAGGGATGGGAGTGGTCAAGAGGGCAAGGCATGGAGGAAATCTGATCAGCGGCCATGCAGGAGGAGAAGGCATCAAGGTAGGGGAGACAGGACAACACTCATCCTTGGAGAGCAGTTTTAGTTCATGCCAGGAGCCTGGGGAATAAGATGAAGTACCCCCAGGTCTTGGTAACAGAGGGCCACTTAAATCTGGTGATAGTCACAGAGACACCTGGACATCCCTGAACCACGACTGGGATCTCATCATCCCAGGGTTGCCCTCCCCTGGAAGGATAGAGCATAGGGAGAAGGGGCGGCTCTGCACATAGTGGAAGGGATAGTGGCCTCAATGAAGGAAATTAGTGATACGAGCACTGGGACAGGTAGAGAGATTAAACCGGGGGTAGTCTATAGACCATCAAATTGGAATGAAGGTATAGACTGGGAACTAGAGGAGGAGGAGATTAAGAAGGCATCACTATAGAGAGAGGTGGAATTAGTGGGTGACTATAGTCTACCTGATATAGACTGGAGCATCCCTTAAGCCAGCAGTAGTAGAAACCAGTCACTTCTAGATACAGTTCAGGATGGTTTCTTAATCCAGGACATGAGAAAGTTCACATAGGACCGAGAGATCCCTGGACTTTGTGCTGACAAATTGTGATTACGTTAGGGAGCTCTACATATCTGAGCCCCAAGCTAACAACGACCACCTTATTGGAGTAGTTTTGACTAGATCTGAGGAAAGAAATCCTGAACAGCAAAACATGTTTCTTTGGTTTCAGAAAGACCGACATCAGCACAGTAGGGATGGTAGTTAGTAGAACACCTAGCTAAACACTCAGTAGCAAAGGAGGTTAAGGAAAAAAATGATCCATCGTATGAATGGGGCACTAGGTAGTCACAAACACCTGTCTCAAGCAAAAACTAAAAAACATAAGCACTGGAAATACAGTACATCGGGTACAAGGGGCAGTTAGTGAAAGCGGTGAGAGAGAAAATATTTTTCTAGGAGCATGGATATGTTGTTCATCCACACCCTTTGGCATGTCCCTTTCCCCTTTAAATCTGGCCGGAAGTCTTCAAGCTGGCTCCTCCCACCCACCCGGGTGGTAAATACCTCAGCTTCGCCCAATGATGCCAGATCTTCCTTTCCACTGGAAGATTCATGTTCCCTCGTGCTACTTCTGCAGTATCGAAGGCACTGGATACTAATCGACGGCTTTCACCGCAGTCGCTTCTTTGAAACTCGTATGAGTTTACTATTCCGATCTGAGCGCATCGGACATGGAGGACAAGTCGTCTCCCGGGTTTCGCCGGTGTCCGTGAGGACAGAAAATGTTGCACACCGATCCCCACCTCTCATGTGTTTGTTTGGGTGTCGTGCATGACACGTCTTTGTGCACCATCTGCTTGGCCTTCCATCCCAACGTTCTGGACGATTGCAAGACTAGACTTAAGCTGGGGAGACCGAAGCTTCGCAATCCACTGGTGAAATCGAAGGAGGCAAGGTGGGTGGTTTCCGCGGCCGCGGGATCCGCCAAACAGCTTGGCCAGATGGCGGCATTTAAAGAAGATGCTGCCCAAGCCTCGGCCAGACAAGGTTTTTTCATGCTGCTATACCTTGGCTCTACCTTCACAGGATCCTTTCAGGAGCTGTGCCAGTCTCTCCCCAACAGGGGTGAGGCGCCCTCAGGCATGCCCTCCTCCCGCCATAGAAAACAGGACAAGGACCCTATGTCGTCTTCTCGGAGAAGACTTTTTCCTGGGACCGAGAGAGGTCTGAATCCCAGGACCTTGCGGTCTCTGCCTCGGTCGAGATCGCTTCCTCGGCCGTCGGCTTCTCGTACCTTCCGTCAGGCCAAGGCACTGAGGCCGAGGAAACGGCCGAACCGGCCGAGATATCTCTCGACTCGATCGAGCCATTATTGCCGACCCCAGTCGATGACTCATTGGAGAAGACACCTATCCTTTCCTTCCCCGATGAGACCCAGCCCTCGGGTATCCCGATCGAGGGACAGGAGCCGGAACCTCGGTTTTCACAGACTCCGGCCCCTCCCGATCGAACAAGCCGACCCTGGCAGTCTCGATCACGGACCAGGACCCCTTCGGTCGAAAAACCGAAAAAAAAAAAAAAAAAAAAGTCACAAACACTCTCGGAAGAGTCTCCACCGATCCGCATCCTCCTCGGACGAGGAGAGACTTCGATGGAAGCTCCAGCGTTATGAGGACCTTATGTGGCAACAGCTAATTCTGACCGGTCATAAGCCGGCTCTGCCGACTACACTGGCCATTACTTGGCCCCATCCTCTTAGGCCGACGCCAACCCTTCCAGAACCGAAGACTCCGGTTCTTCCTCCGGTAGAACCGGCACGCATTCCTGTTCGGCCTGTTCCTGTCTCCACACCAATTTTGGTGGAGCCACCGCCTAAGCAGCCTCATGGAGGGGCTCCCTCGAAAGAGGACCAGACAGATACGGGCCTGCCCCGTCGTCTGTCCATCATTTTTGTCCCCGATCGCCCTCGGCATATTGAAGGGGGACATAGGCGGTAGACCCTTATATCCCGATTCTTCGGACTCTGATACCACTGGTCTACACTCACACCCTGATGATGAGTTGTCAGTGACAGGCCTGGAGGAAGGTTCTTCCTCTTTCCTGGGCATCCTTCGCCTTATTTCAGAGTCAACCGGTGTGCCTTTGGAGCCTGTCCAAAAGAAGGTGGAATATCCTCTCACGGATATCCTTAAGAGGGGGGATACCCCGCCGGAGGCCTTTCCAGTGGCCGAAGACATTGTTGGCCCAGCCCTTGAGCTATGGCAGTGCCCTGCCTCTTGCCCGGCTCAGTCTGCCCGCATGGCTCGCAAGCACACTGTAACCATGGGGTCCTTGGCGGGTTTCACAGAGCATCCCTCAGCTGAGAGTCTTGTGACTGCCTCTGTGTTTAGACGCACGGGTAGCTCAGTGGATACTGACCGCCCTCCAGACAAGGAGTCCAAGAATATGAACCATTCTGCCCGGAAGGTGTATGCAGCCTCATCCTTGGGCCTTCATCAGGCCAGCTCAGCAGTAATCATGGCACACTTCTCTCACGCCCTCTTGGGGTTGCTAGATGAAGTCCACCCTCATCTCCCAGCGGACATGCAGACCACGGTTAAGCAGGTCCATGACCAGGGCCGTAGCAGCTCCAGACGGCCTTGGATATTGGAGATTCCTGCCCGCTCACTAGCAGCCGCAGGTATTTTTCATGCATGGCCTGGCTGAGATTATCCTCTTTCCGGGGATGCGTAGCACAAGTTACTGACGGCCTTCCTTGGCACGATCTTCGGTCTGGAAGTGATAGATCACCTCCAGCGCATAGAGCTGTCCAGTGCCACCTTGGATGCCACTTATGCAAAGGATTCTTCGGGCAAGAACCAGCAGAAGCGCAAGAATAATCCTTTTCAGCACTCTTCTCCTGCGGTTAGACAGCCCTCCTTCCAGGGAGGTCAGCAGCAACAGCAGGCTCAAGCTTGGCACCCCAGGCCCAAGCAGGGTCCCCAACAGCCCCGCAAAGGAGGTCAAGGTGCCGGTCCAGGAGCCTCCTCCTCCTCCTCTAATTCTGCTCAGTGACGGGTCGGGTGTGGCCACCCCTACATCAGTCACACCAGTTCTGGGTCCTCCCATAGGGAGCCAGCTCCACCACTTTCTGTCCACCTGGTCCAGTATCTCTTCGGACAGTTGGGTTCTGGAAGTGGTCGGTCAGGGACTGCCTCTAGAATTCGAGCAGTACCCTCCCTGCCGAGCCCGTGCCCCTTGGGAGGAAGGGATCTCAGTTTGCACTCAGTCGGCCCTTTGGAGCGACATTGCTCAGCTCCTCCACCAGGAGGCGATGGCTCCAGTGCCAGATCCTCCTACAGACCAAGGCTTCGTCCAGGTACTTCCTAGAGGACGGGGGTTGGCGCCCATCCTAGATCTCCATGACCTGAATCAGTATCTCAGGTCCTGCACCTTCCAGATGGTAACTCTGAATTAGATCATCTCTGGAGCGAAACATGTGGTTCTGTTCACTGGATCTACAGGACGCGTTTTTCCCGTCCAATCCGTCCAATCCCACCAGCCGGTTCCTCCACTTCAGGGTGGAGGGACCCTGTCACAGTTCAAGCCATGCCGTTCGGCCTGTCAGCCGGACCCTCGGGTCTTCACCAAGTGCATCATAGTGGTGGCGGCCCATCTACGGTGTCAAGGGGTTCGGATATACTCCTACCTCGACGATTGGCTCCTGGCGGGTTCCTCCCTGCAGGAAGTGGAGAGGTCCAGGGACCTGGCCCTCCGAACCCGTTCCCGATTAGGCCTCTTCATCAACGAGGCCAAGTTGGAATCCGTACCCTCTCAGGTGATGGGCTTTATCGGGGCAGAGCTCGGCTCTCGGCAGACAGGGCAGAGGTTCTTTCCTCCTTTGCCCAATCATTTCTGGTTGGGCACTTGCACCCTGCCTGGGACTTCCTGCGCCTTCTGGGTTATATGGCGGCGTGCCCCTCAGTGGTCTGTTGAGCCAGATTGTACAAGCGCCCCCTCCAGTGGGGGCTGGCCACTCAGTGGACTCGGCGTCAGGGTCATTTCGACCAGCTGGTCAGTGTCACCCAGAAGATGTGGGACGCTCTCCAATGGTGGACCGTCCCAGGTCATCTGCAGGAAGGGATCCAGTTTGTCTGCCCCGAGCCAACGGTCGTTCTCACGACCGATGCCTCTCTCATGGGCTGGGGAGCCCACATGGGGGACAACAGAGCCCACAGGTTCTGGACCCCCAAGGAGTCCTGATGCTACATCAACCTGCTGGAGCTCAGAGCAGTCAGACTGGCACTGTCAGCTTTCGCTCCTCAGCTCCAGGGTCAAGTGGTTCAAGTCCAGACGGACAATACCACGACCATGTACTACCTCAACCAACAGGGCGGCACACACTCCCATCTGCTATGCAAGGAGAAGCTCCAGATCTGGACCCTCGTCAGCCAGTTGGAGGTGGCTCTTCTTGCCATCTACGTGGCAAGAGTCTCAAACCAACTGGCGGATGCTCTCGGCCACATAGGCCAGACATCCCACGAGTGGTCTCTCCATCCAGAGATAGCTTACAGTCTGTTCTCCCGTTGAGGAAACCATTGGTGGACCTGTTTATCTCCAAGGAGAACACCAAGCGGAGGCTGTACTATGCCCACCCCCCTCAGCAGGACTCACTGCAGGGGGATGCCTTCTCGAGGCCATGAACCCCAGGCCTCCTCTGCGCCTTCCCTCGATTTGCCTTGATCCACAAGGTGTTACTCAAGGTGAGGAGGGACAAGGCGAAGGTGGTCCTGGTAGCCGTAAATTGACCCCACCAGTTCTGGTGTCCAGAGCTCATCAGCCTCAGCTGCAGGGCCCTGGATCGGCTTTGTACATGCCCGGACCTGATATCATTGAACCAGGGGAAGGTATTCCATCCGAACCTTCAATCCCTGCACCTCACAGCCTGGTACCTGAGCAGCTAGAGTTCCAGGCTCTGGGTCTTTCCGAGGATGTCTACACAGTTGTGCAGGCATCTCGTAAGGAATCGACCAGGAAATGTTATGCCTTCAAATGGAAAAGCTTTTCCATTTGGTGTCAGAGTAAGAGTCTGGACCACTTATCCTGCTCTGTGGCTACATTTTAGACTACCTTTCGTCTCTCTCTCCAAAGGGGGTCTGTGGTCATCGACCCTTAGGTGTGCCTGGCAGCCATTTCCGCCACTGGCACGGCCAGCCAGCTACATTGGCACAGGAGACAGTGATCAGGTGCTTTCAAAGGCCTGACCATATATCCTCCGATGCGTGAACCTCACCTCCATGGGATCTTTTGCTGGTTTTGGCAGAGCTCTGGGCAAGCCATTCAACCCATGCACAAGTGTGAGCCTCACACTTGTCATGGAAGATGCCTTCCTGGTGACTATCACGTCAGCCAGAAGGATGGGGAGCTCCAGGTGCTTTCCGTGAACTCCCCTTATTTGGTCTTTCACAGGGACAGAGTTGTCCTGCACCCCCACCCGAAATTCCTTCCGAAGGTGGTGTCAGAGTTTCACCTTAACCAGGTGTTGACTCTGCCGGTACATTTCCCTAACTACACCTCGGATGCCGAGTACAGGCTCCATACCCTGGACTTTAGACATGCTCTCTCCTACTACAAGGAGAGGACGGCGGAAATTCGAGAAAAGGTTCGCCAGCTGTTTGTCACCTACGCTGAAGCTGCTTCTGGCAGACCTGCAGCCAAACGGACCATTGCAAGATGGATTACATCATGCATAGGTCTGCTATGAGTTGGCGGGCAAGGAGCTCCCAGAGGGATAAGAGCTCATTCTACCCGCCATACTGTTGCATCGGTATTACTCTAGGACATCCCTATCCAGGAAATCTGTCAGGCTGCTACCTGAAGTCAGCAAACACCTTCATTACCCATTACCACATCGACCTTAAGTCACATCGGGATGCTGGTTTTGGGGCCTCGGTTCTCCAATCTCTGTTTCCCAAGTAGGGGGTGTGCGCCTTGCCTCCCTCCTCCTGGAGAACTGCTAGGAGTCTGCCAAAGAGTGTGGATGAACAACATATCCATGCTCCTAGAAAAACAGGTCATTCTAGGGACATGGATATGTTGTTCCATCCACACTCTACTGACGGGTTCCTTGCCGCTTTAAATCTTGCCAGAAGGTCTCCTGGCTTGGCTCCTCCCCTCCCGGTGGTAAAACTTGCGGCTCCGCCCCGTGACTCCTGATCTTCCTTACCGCTTGGAAGCTCAGGTTTCCTCCTTAGCACTCTGCGTTTTAGGCCTGGATCCTAACCCGTCAGTTAAACCGAAACTCATACTTAAATTTTCTAGACTTCGGACCTTTTCTTCCTTCACGGCTGCAATGGACAAATTGACTCCCGGATTTCGGCGGTGCTCTTGTGGGCAGATGTCTCGGACCGATCCGCACTCCACGTGCATTTACTGCCTTGGGCTCGAACACTATCCACATGCCTGCGAATTGTGCAAGTCCTTCTCGGTCAACGTTCTCTAAGACCGTGCTGCCAGACTTCAACTTGAGTGCCCCAAGAGACTTATTCCTGTTGTTGAAGGAGGCTCGCCATGTGTCTGCGAGTGCTGGTTCGGTTGAGCAACCTTGATCAATGACGCTCTGAGGAGGAGGCGCCCAGGCTGCATCTTCTTCCTCCTCAGTCGTGGCATGCATCTCCGCCTCCTTGGGCTCCTCCTACTCGGCTTCATTTAAGGAGCTTTGTCAGTCCCTCTCTAATAAAGGAGAGGGGGCATCGGGACACTCCTCTCGGTCCAAGAAAAAGGACTCAAAAGGCAAGTCCCACCGTCGACGTTCATGGGAGCGGGAGAGGTCCCCTTCCCCAGATATTCGTCACTTGACTTCTGTCGAGGTTGCGGCTAAGACCGCTGGCTTCACGGTGTCCCTGTCAGGTCAGCCGGCCGAGACACCCGTTGATGCAGTCGAGATTTTTCTCGACCCGTCAGACGGGCTGTCGACTGGAGAAGCCGACAACCCTTCTTCACCGGTTCCCCCGGTGGAAACTGAGACTTGCCCGCGCCCCTCTGCTGGGTCCCGGTTAACGTTCCTGAGCCGGGGAGAGCGGGTTTCCCGGCTCCTCCAGACCCACCCTCGGAAACACGGGGTCTCTGTCTCGGACCTCCTCTCGGTCCAGCCAATCCCACAGACATCGGGCGGTCTCAGCACCGAAGGAAGGGCGGCACTGCTCATCCTCGCCATCGCCCTCCTCGGAGGATAGGCTCTGGCGCAAGTTGGCGTCGGCACTACAGGATTTGATGTGGCAGCAGCTCCTTTTGACTGGAAAAGCCGACTCGTCGCCTTCCCGACCATTAGTGGCTGTCACCTGAGCGTGTCAAACAACCTTCGTGGTCGTGAGGAGCCAAGCCGCACCGTTGTTCGCCAAACCAGCTGTACCACCCATTGTGGTGGAACCCCGCCTCCACAACCAAAAACTGGGGCTCCGACCAAGGATTCTCGGTCGGGTCATGGGTTGCCTCATCGGTTGTTGGTCATCCTCACTCCCGATCGTCCTCGGCAGGTGGAGGGTGGCTCAGGCCCTCGGCAGCTGTTTGCAGATTCCTTGGAGTCTGACGATGACTCTTCCCTGTTCTCCAGGCCTCTCGACCTGGAGTCCTCTGGGGGACAGTGGCTGGACGAGAGCCCATCCTCGTTCATGGGTTTGCTTCGGCTCATCTCAGAATCTACTGGGATGAAGCTTGAACCCGTGTCAAAGCGGGCCAAGTATCCTCTCACGGAGATACTGGACTGAGGGGATTCTCCCACGGAGGCCTTTCCTGTGGCTGAAGCCATTGTTGGTTCAGCCCTTGAGCTATGGCAGCAGTCGGCTTCTTGTCCAGCTTCCTCGGCCAGGATGGCCAGGAAGTATACCGTTCCCACCGGCTCACTCTCCGGATTTTCTGAGCACCCCTCTGCGGAGGGGTTGGTGACTGGCGGTGTTTTCTGGCGATCCGGAAATGCTCGGGACATGGACAAGCCACCCGATAAAGAGTCCAAGAAACTGTACTACTCCGGGCGTAAAGTTTACGCTGCATCCTTCTTTGGCCTTCATCAGGCAAGTCTGGCCGTACTGATGGCACACTTTTCCCACACCCTTTTGGGCTCCCTGGAAGAGGTGATTCCTCATCTCCTGGCTGACCTACAGACTACGGTCAAGCAGGTGCGGGTTCAGGGAAGGGCGGTGGCAAAGCAACAGCTCCAAACTGCTCTTGACATTGGAGACTCTTGTGCCTGGTCAGTACCGGCCTCAGTGGCCATGCGCAGCAGAGCTTGGCTGTGGATCTCCACCTTCACGGTGGATACCCAGTACAAGCTGTCAGACGTTCCCTTCCTGGGTACCGACTTGTTCGGCCCCGGGGTGGAGGGTCACTTGCAGAGGATTGAGAAGTCCAGTGCCACATTGGACTCAGTCATGTCTGCCCAGAAGGATAAAGGCCGTCAGCAGCAGCGTAAACCCTTTCGGCCTTCTGCCCCTGCGGCACGTCCTGCCCAGCAACACCAGCTTCAGGGCCAGCAGGCTCGCACTTGGCACCCCAAAGCCGAGCCTGCAGCTTCCTCCAGCAGGAAGCCGGTAAGGAAAAGCCCAGGAGGTCCCTCTGCCGGTCCTTCCTCCAAGCCTGCCCAGTGACGGGTTGAGGGGTGCCGCCCAGCCTAGTCACCTCTGGGGGACGGGCTCACCACTTCTTTTGCCTGGTCCACTATCACCGCAGACCGCTGGGTGTTGGAAGTGGTAGGAAAGGTCTGCCTCTGAACTCGAGCAGGCCCCCACCCCATGGAGTCACGCCGCGCTGCTCGGGGCTATGGGGTCTGCAGCTTTTCAGTCGGCCTCGCCGAGCCAACATTGCTTTGCTCCTCCAAAAGGAGGTGATTAGGGAGGTAGCAGATCCTCCACCAGACCCAGGGTTTGTGTCCAGGTATTTCCTGGTCCCGAAACGGACGGAGGGCTGGCGCCCCATTCAAGACCTACACGACCTGAACAAGTTCCTAAGGTCTCGAACCTTCAGGATGGTCACTTTGGCACAGATCATTCCATCCTTGGAACGAGACGTGTGGTTCTGTTCTCTGGACCTCCAGGACGCATTCTTTCACGTCCCAATCCGTCCGTCCCACCAGCGATTCCTTCGCTTCAGAGCGGAAGGGTCCCTTTACGATTTCCGGGCCATGCCATTCGGCCTCTCTCCAGCAGCCAGGGTCTTCACCAAATGCATGAGAGTGGCAGGACATTCCTTGGGGTGCAAGGGTCCGGTGTACCCTTACCTGGACGACTGGCTGGCTGATTGCAGCCCCCTCCAGGCTGGAGGTGGAGCGGTCCAGGGATCTGGCCCTCCAGGTCTGCTCTCAGATTGGCCTGCTCAACGAGGCCAAATCAGAACTCATGCCAACGCAGGTGATTCAATTCATCGGGGCAGAGCTCTACTCTCTTTGAGCCAGAGCACGGCTCCCGGTGGACAGGGCCGAGGTTCTTTCCTCATTTGCCCAATCATTTCTGGTTGGGCGATTGTGCCCTGCCCGGGACTTCCTGGGCCTCATGGCAGCCTGCACCAGCGTGGTCTTTTGGGCCCGCGGGCACATGCATCTCCTTCAGTGGGGGCTGGCCCGCCAATGGTCACAGCGCTCCGGTCCTCTGGACCAGCCGGTGGTGGTGACCCAGGAGATGTGGAACGCTCTCCAGTGGTGGATCGTTCGTTTATCTGCAGGAGGTCATCCCATTTGTCCGTCCCGAGACAACACAGTCATTCTAATGACCGATGCCTCTCTGTTGGGTTGGGGTGCCCATCTGGGGGAGCGCAGAGTGCATGACCTCTGGTCCCCTCGGGAGTCTCGATGCCACATCAACCTGCTGGAGCTTTGCGCGGTACGACTGGTCCTCACCGCCTTCGCTCCATTTGTATGGGGTCAAGTGGTCCAGGTCCAGATGGACAATACCACAACCATGTACTACCTAAACCACCAGGGCGGGACGCACTCCTTGCCCCTGTGCAAGGAAGCTCTCCGCACTTGGTCCCTCGTGAGCAGATTGGAGGCGGATCTCCTAGCCATCCATGTGGCGGGAGCTTCCAACACTCTGGCCGATGCCCTAAGCCAGATAGGTGCTGCATCTCACGAGTGGTCTCTCCTGCCAGAGGTAGTACACGATCTGTTGTCCCACTGGGGCACACCTCAGGTGGACCTGTTTGCCTCCAGGGAGAATGCGTAGCTGAGGCTGTTTAATGCACGCCCCCCTCAGCAGGGCTCACTGCAGGGGGATGCCTTCTTGAGGCTGTGGACCCCGGGTCTCTTCTACGCCTTTCCCCCATTTCTCTTGATCCACAAGGTCCTTCTCAAGGTGAGGAGGGACAAGGCGCAGGTGATTCTGGTAGCCCCAGACTGGCCCCACCAGTTCTGGTATCCAGATCTCCTCAGCCTCAGCTCCAGGCTCCCGAGGTGGCTTCCAGCCCACCCGGACCTGATCTTGGTCAACCACTCCACCTGGAACTTCAGTCCCTGCACCTGACGGCCTGGTTCCTGAGCAGCTAGAGTTCCAGGCCTTGTGTCTTTCCAACGAGGTCCTCAACATTGTTGAGGCATCCAGTAAGGAGTTGACCAGAAAATGCTATGCCTTTAAATGGAAGAGATTCTCCATTTGGTGTCAGGATAAGGGGTTGGTCCCTTCCTCCTGCTCCTTGGCCAGCATTCTGCACTACCTATGGTCCCTTTCTCAGCAAGGGCTTTGGTCGACGACCCTTAAGGAGCACCTGGCAGCTATCTCTGCTTATCGGGCGCGGGCCGGGAAGCAGTCGGTGGCACAGGAGAAGGTGGTCGGGCGTTTTTTCAAAGGCCTTGATCACATAACCCCTCCGGTGCGAGAACCTCCACCTCCATGGGATCTACTGCTGGTATTGGCTAAGCTCATATGTAAGCCATTCGAACTGATGCACAGGTGTGACATCTCTCACCTGTCGTGGAAGACCACCTTCTTGGTGGCTATCAAGTCAGCCAGAAGGATGGGAGAGCTCCAGGCGCTTTCCATCAAGTCTCCTTATCTGATCTTCCACAGGGACAAGGTTGTCCTGCACCTCCACCCAAAATTCCTTCCAAAGGTGGTGTCGGAGTTTCACCTTAACCAGGTGTTGACTCTGCCGGTGTTCTACCCCAGTCACACCTCAGACGCCGAATATAGGCTCCATACTTTGGACCCTAGAAGAGCGCTGTCTTATTACAAGGAGCAGACGGCTGAAGTTCGGGGAGAGGTTTGCCAGCTGTTTGTCGCCTACACTGAAGCTGCACCTGGCAGACCTGCAGCCAAGCGGACGATAGGCAGGTGGGTCACCTTCTGCATAGATCTCTGCTATAGGTTGGCGGGCATGGAGCCTCCCAAAGGGATAAGAGCTCATTCTTCCCGCCATACCGCTGCTTCGCTGGCTGCTTCCAGGGACGTCCCTATCCAGGAAATCTGCAGGGCTGCTACTTGGAAGTCAGCATACACCTTCATTACGCTCTTCCACATCGACCTTGAGTCACGCCAAGATGCTGGTTTTGGGACCTCGGTTCTCCAGTCCTTATTCCCTAAGTAGGGGGTGTGCGCCTTGCCTCTCTCCTCCCAGAGAACTGCTAGGAGTCTGCCAGTAAGTGTGGATGGAACAACATATCCATGTCCCTAGAAATACAGGTTACTCACCTGTAACAGGAGTTTAGGAATGGTATATGTTGTCCATCCACAATCACTGACCTCGGCTTCCGGTGGCAACCTAGCTTCCAGCGGGCTAGATCTGGCGTCATGGGGCGGAGCTGAGAGTTTTACCACCCGGTGGTTGGGAGGAGCCAGCTTGAAGACCTTATGGCAAGATTTAAAGCGGCAAGGAGCCTGCCAGTAAGTGTGGATGAACAACGTATACCATTCCTAGAACTCCTGTTACAGGTGAGTAACCTGTATTTCTACGAGTGCCATATGTTGTTCATCCACATGCACCCACTCGACCTCCCTGGCTTTAGGCACATCACCTTGCTTCCAGCAGGCTAAGTTCTGGCGTCATGGGGCGGAGCCGAGGTAATTACCACCCGGGTGGGTGGGAGGAGCCAACTGAAGACTTCTGGACAGATTTAAAGGGAAAGGGACATGCCAAAGAGTGGATGAACAACATATACCACTCCTAGAACTACTGTTACAGGTGAGTAACCGTGTTTTTTTTTTTTTTTTTTTTTTTTTGGGGGTGTTGTTTTGTTTCAAAAAGTACAGAGGGCCTCAAACGTAGGACGACAGTGGACTACTTAAACAAACTCCAAAGAAGCTAGCAGGGAAGTGTGGAGGGCCAAAGCAGGAGCTGAATTGAGAAAAGTGGAAGGAGTACAGTATGGAGATGAGATTTTATTTGTCTACATCTGGGGCAAAAAGGCAGACATGCGTTATTTATTACAAGGGGCTATGATACGAAGCTAGAGTTGGGTAGGCTTGGGGGCAACATGAGGAAGTTCTTTTTCACAGAAGGAGCAGTAGATGGCTTGGAACAGCCCCTGTGGAGGGTGTGGGGGCCAAAACGGTAGGGGAATTCAAGAATGCATGGGATAGACATGAGTACTCTCACAATAGGGAAGAGAGGATAAGCTGCAGATCAGCTAGGGTCTGCGGTATTGCATTAGGTATGGAAAAGGGACAGACTAGGTGGGCCACACGGTCCTTCAAGCAACTTGAAGTCTTGCTGTATTCTGACAAGTACAGTTAGCACCAGCCTTTAAACTGCCCTGGAGAACAAAGGGTTAATCTTTCTATGCAGCACATAGAATGCTGAGCTCGAGCTCGGTTGATGTCTCTGTTTCCCTTTGAAAGCTAACTGTCAGATTCTTTACTCCACCTCACTGAACAGTCACTCTGGAGATTTCTCCTGCAGCTCGGTTTGAAAGTCGGTTGAAGTGTCATTTTTTTTTTCCGTCTGTTTCTAACCGAAAAAGTTTCCCGCATAGTTGGTTCAGTCTCTGTCTGTGGTACCATGAGTACTAGATAGGTTTTGTACTGTGTTTTCTGTGTGGAATTTGTAAAAAGTGTGGATCGGTTCGGCTGAACCAATCATTTTTGCTTAATTCTTATGTTAACTTTAGTGTGTGGTTACCGGTCCTTATCGGTTCTTCAAAAAAAAAAAAAAACATGTTTTGAAACGTTTTTTTCCAAGACCCATGACACGGTTAGGAACCGATAAGTGAGTCTTGCCTGGTGGTTGCCAAAAAAAGGGTAAGTTTTGTTAGGTTGGCCATGTCTGAGAAACCCAAGAAAAAAAACTGGTCCACTGGGTTTAAACACTGCAGTGAGTGTGGGGAGGTCTTTGCTAAGGCCGATCCCACACCACCTGTGTTTATTGTCTGGGGTTTGAACACCTTGATTCAGACTGCCAAATTTGCAAAAATGTTCCCAAATCTACCCTTGAAAAGAGATTAGGTAGACTGAGGGAAAAGGAGGCCAAGAAGTCCGCGACTCGGATGGCCAGCCGGTTTGGTTCCGACCGAACCAGAAGGAGTGCCCTCTGACCAGGGCGATACTTCTTCGGGGAAAAAGGAGAGCCGATCCCGAGGGGTCGATTCCAACTAAAAGAAAGCGCAAAGAAAAATCGTCTGGTTCGGATCCAGAAGTCTATGTTCTGACAGCTGAAGAAATAGCCAGAGCGATTCGGATTGTGGAATCGCTTCGCCCAGTTCCGACTGATCTGGCACTTTTTGGCAGGGGCTCAGTTCGGTCGGTTCCCCCGCTTCACGGCTATACTTTGGAAGAATTTTATGAACTGGAGTTTGAGGAGGAAGGGGAGTTTGAAGATGATGATGGTGAAAGTCTAGATATGCCTGTGGAACCGGACATCTCCCCAGACAGACCTTCAGGTGTATCCCCTCCTAGGCTGTCTGAGTCCCCTTCCCACTTTATGTTCTTCAGAAAGGTGGCTGAGACTCTCCAGCTTCCTATGGAAGAGGCAATGGAGGATCAGATGGAGCCTGATTTTGTAGAAATGATGACTATCCCAGAGTCCAGGAGACTGTCTATTCCCCTCTACAAATCTTTTGGGAAACTGACACAAAAAATTCTGAAGTCTCCCAATTCTATACCTCCTGTGGACAGAAGAATGGACAAGAGGTATACACTCTCAGGCTTAGAAACTGAGTTTTTATATCAGCAATGCAGCCATGTTGGGGTTGTGCAGGCTGCTGCCTGTGATCAAGCAAACGTTCCCTTTGCTTCACACCCCCCAGACAAAGACTCTAGGAAGATTGATGCCATGGCAAAAAAGCTGTACATGGCATCTTCCTTGGGACTCAGACAGGCAAATTATATGGCCTATACAGCTAGGTACCAGAAGTCCAGGTGGGACACTGTACTGGCACTGTCCTCCCCCCAGCTAGCCAAGGAGCTGGAGGCAGTAGCTGCAGATGGGATTGAGGCATCTAAAGTTCAGTTTCATGCTGCTGTGGACTCTAATGAAGTGTCATCAAAAGTCATGGCTACATCTGTGGCTCTTCGGGAGAATGGCTTGGCTCAGATGTACTAGCCTCTCGCAGGATACCCAAGCTAAGGCCATGGATTTTCCTGTAGTGGGTAATTCTCTGTTTGGGGAGCAGACCAAGAACTACATGAAGAAAATGGATGAGTACAGGAGTGCTCAGGCCAAAGAGGGGCAAGCAACTCCTCAAAGGCAGCAGTCTAGGGGCAGGGGTAGGCCTTTTCATAGGCCTTTTTACCAGCACAGGCCTCTTCTTCCTTTTTACAGAGGGGGTTCTTCAGAGGCAGAAGGGGATGAGCAGGGCTTCATCCACTCCTCAGCCTAAGGCCCCTGCCAAGCAGACACCCTGATGGGCCTGCCCGGGTCAACTCTCCTATTCCAGTAGGGGGCAGGCTGGCTTACTTTGTCAAGGACTGGATGTCTATTACATCAGACAAGTGGGTCCTGGAAGTAGTAAGCCAGGGACTGGTTCTCAGCTTCAGAAGATTTCCAAAGATGAGAGCCAGATCTTTTCCACCTGCAAATCTCTCGTCGGAAACCCTTGCCCTAGAGGCAGAGGTTTCATCTCTTCTGGCCTTTAGAGCCATAGAGAGAGTATCTACCCTACACTGGGGCAAAGAGCTATACTCAAGGTACTTCCTGACCCCAAAAAAGACAGGGGAGTGGCGACCCATCCTAGACCTAAGATATCTAAACACACATCTTTTAAAACCAAAGTTCAAGATGGTAACTCTGGGAATAATCCTTCCCTCTCTAAGGTCAGGGGACTGGCTAGCCTCTCTGGCCCTCAAAGATGCCTACTTTCACATTCCCATCAGGTGCTCCCACAGAAAGTACCTCAGGTTCGAGTTGCCCTCAGGCCACTATCAGTTCAGAGCAATGCCCTTTGGCCTAACCTCAGTCCCAAGGGTTTTCACAAAGTGCCTGGCAGTAGTAGTTGCCTTTCTAAGAAGGCGAAAGATCTACGATTTTCCATATCTGGACGATTGGCTAATAGTGGGCCAGTCTCCAGACCAAGTCAAGTCTCACCTGCAAGTGACCCAGCAAGTGCTAACTTCTCTAGGATTTCTTCTCAACTTTCCCAAGTCAGTTCTCGAACCAGTCCAGCTTCTTACCTTTGTAGCGGCAGAACTGGACACCGTCAGAGCAAGGGCCTTTCTTCCCCTGGAAAGGGCAAGGGTTCTTATAGAACTAGCCTCTTCCTTCAGCCTTCGGGTATCTCGACCAACAAGGCATTTCCTTCAGCTCTTGGGCCACATGGCAGCTTCAACAGCAGTGGTCCAAGGGACAAGATTCCAGATGAGGAATATTCAGTTCCATCTGAGAGCTTTTTGGTCCCAGAGCAAGGATTCCCTTACCAAACTGATCCCAGTGACTCTGGCCTTGATCCAAGCCCTTCAATGGTGGCAGGATCAGGACAATTTAAGACAAGGAGTCCCTTGTGCCACTCAGCTTTATTCAGTGGTCCTTACCACTGATGCTTCTGTTCTGGGCTGGGGAGCCCATCTGGGGGCCCTCACTGCCCAGGGACTGTGGTCCCTCCAGGAATCCCTTCTCCATATCAATCTCCTAGAACTCTGTTCAGTTTTTCTGGCCCTGAAAGCTTTCTCTCAGTCAGTGCAGAACAAGGTGGTTCAGGTCAGAATGGACACCACCATGTGGTACATCAACAAGCAGCGAGGCACTCGGTCCACGGCCTTGTGCACAGAAGCCATGAAATTGTGGTCCCTGGCTTATTCCCTGCAAACCTCTCTGGCAGCAGTTCACCTTCCAGGGAAGGACAATGTGCTAGCAGATGCACTGAGCAGGATCTCTCGGGGGCCATCACGAACGGTCCCTGGACCCTTGGGTGTTGAAAGTGATTTTTTTCAAGGTGGGGCACTCCAGAGATAGATCTGTTTGCAGCCCCAGACAATCACCAACTTCCTCTCTTTTGCTACAGACCCCAGTCTTGGGCTCAGTCTCCCTGGATGCTCTGATTCTGAATTGGAAAGGGACATTTCTGTATGCCTTCCCTCCCTTCCCACTCCTGTTCAAGGTCTCAACCTTGCAAAGTGATTCTGATTGCTCCAGATTGGGCCAGACAGCCTTGGTGCCCCCTGTTGTTGTCCCTAGCAGTCCATCTTCCTCTGTCTCTTCCCAGGAATTACAGCCTGTTAACATCCTCTCAGAGGAGGATTTGGTACCTCAATCTCCAGTCTCTCAATCTCAAGGCATGGCTCTTGAAGAGTAAGTTTGCAGATCTGCATCTTTCTCAGTGGGTTCTGGATATTCTCAAAGCTTCTCGAAAGCCCTACACCAGAAAGACTTGTAACTCCAAATGGAAGAGATTCAGCATTTAGTGTTCTAAAAAGCATATTTCCCCAGATACTGCTGAATTGCTTATGGTTCTGGATTATATGGTCCATCTTAATGTCCTAGGCCTCAGACCAGCTACTCTCAAGGTACACTTGTCAGCTGTTTCTGCGTTTCTGTCTGTGGGGAAGTCTTCCTCACTGTCTTCTCATCCTGTGTTCTGTAAATTTTTTAAAGGATTGCTTCACACCAATTCTCCTTTTAGAGACCCTGCCTCTGCCTGGGATTTGAATGTTTGCTTTGCTCAACTTATGCAACCTCCTTTTGAGCCTATGTCCTCAGCAGAGCTTAAGTACTTGACTTGGAAAACTGTGTTCTTGGTAGCCATTACGTCTGCCAGGCGTATCAGTGAATTGCAAGCCCTGTCAGTGGAACCTGATTATATATCCTTTCACAGGGATAAAGTGGTCCTTAGAACCAATAGAAGGTTCTTGCCCAAAGTGGTTTCAGACTTCCATTTAAACCAGTCTGTCTCTTCCTGTTTTCTTCACTGATCATTCTTCCTCAGGAGAGAGGAGGCTACACAGTTTAGATGTTAAAAGATCCCTTGGTTACTACATAGAGCATACCAAGGGTTACAGGTTTGACTCCCACCAGTTGTTCCTCACTTATGGAGAAGTGGGAAAGGGCACACCTGCCACCAAGAGAACTATTGCCAGGTGGATTGTGTCTTGTATACAATTCTGCTATGAAATACTGGGAAAAACTCCACCCTTAGGCCTGAGGGCTCATTCCACAGGAGGTACAGCTGCTTCCCTGGCTGCTGCCAGGGATATGTCTCTCTTAGAAATCTGTCAAGCAGCCAACTGGAAAACAGTCCATACCTTTACCAAGCATTACTCTCTGGATATCCAGGCGAGAGTGATGCTCTGTTTGGCACAGCAGTACTTCAGAGCCTATTCCCAAAGTAGGTTCTGTCCCTCCTCCATGGAGGTACTGCTTGGTAGTCTGCAGTGTCAGAATACAGCAAGACTTCAAGTTGTTTGAAGAAGAAAATACTCACCTTAGTAATTATGTTTCTTCTGTTGGAGTCTTGCTGTATTCTGGCCTGCCTCCCCTCTCAGAACCTGTTTTTGGGAGGTGGGTGGGCAAGTGCAGTGTTGCACCTCAGGGTGCTTTTTTTACACCCTCTTCTTGTATGGATGTTTATTTTGTTATATTCCTGTTTGGGTTTTGAGTTTTGGGTTTCCTGACTTGAGTCGTCTTTTGGTAGTCCAAAACTTTTAGTTGCTAGTTGGCTATTAAAAATGTTGTTTTACAGTTTCCACATAGAATACTATTAGAGTGTTGCTCGTAAGAATCTGACGGTTAGCGTTCAAAGGGAAACAGACAGCGACATCAACCGAGCTCGAGCTCAGCATTCTGTGTTCTGCATAGAAATGTTAACCCTTTTTTCTCTGGGGTAGTTTAAAGGCTGGGGCTAACTGCACTTGTCAGAATACAGCAAGTCTCCAGTAGAAGAAACATAATTACTAAGGTGAGTAATTTTTTCTTGCATCCCTTGGATCCTAGTTCCAACCACACATCATCTGTAGAGCTTTCGACAAAGCACTCATACCAACTCCCAAAGCTCCTCTCACACACCTTTTTATTTGCTTATTTTCCTGCATGTACACCAGCTCCTCTGCCCCTCCTAAAGAGTCTTTTTCCCTTCTACTCTTGCATCCCTGCATATTTCTTGATTCCATCAGCTCTCTGTGTGAGTCCTCCTAGTAGGTAGTCTCGAAGTTTACACTTCAGCTCATCCATCTTGTTTGCTGAACTCTTCGCATTCAGTGTTACTTCAATGAATAAGTTTCTTCCTTTCCCTGCTTTCGGCCCTTAGAGCTAGCCATTTTAATTTTACTCCCGGTCCTGGCGGGGCCTAGATGTTCTCCTACAACAACTCCCTGCCCAAACCTTACTAGTTTAAAGCCTTCACTGTCACTCTTCTCATTAATCCTGTATGCTAGCACCCCCGCCCTGGACTCCTAGACATGCATCTACATTGTACAGTCTTCTTATACCCTCAGAATGCCCAGCACTGTAAGAGGATCCTAAAACCTTAGTCTCAACTTCAACCACCTGATTTCCTGCTGGTTCACTGGCCCTGTGTGTGGCACTGGTAGTACCATATCTCTCTCTTCATGCCCACCTTCACTGTGAAGTCTGTAATTGTCCGTCTCAAGTCCACTGTTTTTAAAATGTTTGTTTTCTTTACCCTTCGCTACTATAGAAATATTTGAAAAAAAAGTTTTGGTTTTTTTTTTTGGCACTTTCATGTTCATTATTTCTGCTGCTTTTTATGTCTAGTCTGCATAGCAGAACAGTTCCTGTTGGGATCGATGTCAGGAAAAGTTTTGCTGCTATACCATTGCAGTGCATTGGGGTCTGAGACGTGTGATAGAAAACAAGTGTCTGAACTCTCTTAATGACTGCTACTGCAGTCTGTCAGTTTATAAGTATGTGCGAATAGTTAGGAAACAGAGACATTGACAATGTTAGAAAAAGACAGTTGGTCCAGCCAGTCTGCCCAATTTTACCTTGCCCTACCCCATAATGTACTGATCTTACTTCAAGAGGCTTCCTGCAGTAGGTCTTCACTACAGCATCTGCCATTATGCCTCTGCATCCCCACGTTACAAACACCACTGCCAACTCCATTTTGACTTAAATTGGCCTAGCCCCTCTGCCCATTGACTCCAGTCCTTTGGCTCACTGATTGACTGCTTTGCCAGATCTGGCCTCCCACTATCCCTTGTCTGTCTGCTTCACTTACAACCTCTCTCCTATAGGCTCTGATCTGCTGACCTAGCCCCTTTTCACATCCCCAGATGTAAAACTAATATGGGTACACGTACTTTCTCATACATTGCTCCAAAGTATTGGAACTCCATACCTCAAACCATTCGTGGAGCACCTACCCATGCTAGTTTTAAGAAACTTCACCGGGACCATCTCCGTACAACTAGCCCATGCTCTTGCTTTCATCCGCCTTAGACCATTCTTCTCCCTGCCCTCTCTCTTCCTTAGGTTATCTACCTCTCTGATGTCACTTCCCTGCCTCTCTAAATAACCTCTTCACATGTCTTCTTCTCTCATCCTTTACCCGGTTCCCCTGCCCCTTCCACGCTCCCTTCTCCCTCTTTTCATTTAACCACAGATTTTTGGCATTTATGGTATTTTTGCTCTGTGTACAACCTTTCTCTTGCAATGCCTGTTTCACATTGTTTTGACTCTTGTTGTTACTTGACCTACATGTATTTGGTCTGCTTCATACTGAAAATTTGTCTCTACAGCTCGAATGTGATTTGTTTATTGAATCAGTGTTTTCTCTACACCTTAAGTGCGATTGTATGTTGATTTTCCCTCCTTACTGTGTCACATGTATGCTCATTTTTGTATTTCAAACTGTCTTTCTCCCACGTTGTGCCTGAAAATAGGCATTTCTATGCCTAGTGCACCACCGTTATCAAAAAGCAAATAAATAAATATAGGACTCGTCCTAGCGTCAGTCCATGCAGCAAACTGTAGATAGCAATCATCAGCGAGAACCGCCCCGATCCAGGCATCATGATGTTAGCCGACTATAAAAGGGGCGTCCCACGACCGCTCTCCAGTTATTTCCTGCCGTCGCCTCAGTAACATTCAGCTCGTGTTTGAACAGCAATCCAATGTCCACGTTGTATTTTGTTGAAGTTTTCTTCGCCTCTTACTAAATATTTCCACTCGAGTTTTTCTTCAATTGATGTCTTCTAGACAGAAAAAAAAGTGCTCTAAGTGCGGCGCTCAAATCCCACATGGGGACGACCATTCCCGCTGCCTCCTTTGCCTGGGTTCCAAACATGACGTCCAGGAGTGTTCCATCTTCCAGGCCTTCAACCAGGTGACTAGAACCAGGCGCAGACGGTCCCTTGAGGCCCATCTTCTGACCTGACGCTTGGCGTCTGTGGAAAAGGAGATCCAAAACCTGAGGGAAAGGTCGTCGTTGTCGGCCCCAAAAAATAAGAAAAGAAAAGAGAAGCGCCGGGACCGGAGTCGGTCGCCACACGAGAGGTCTACAACTGTGAGTACTTGGCGCCCCATCTGCCTCCTTGAGCTGGGCCCCTTCTCCCTCTTCTGCCGGTGACGGGCAGCAGGAAATGTATTAGCATCTTTGGAGGTCGTGTTCATCACCTTGTCCTGCAGTGAATCCTGCCTCCAGCGAAAGGCACGCGGCCTCCGCCGATCAGTCTTGTGGTGGCCTTCCAGCCGTCTCTAGCTCGGCTGGATCTGTTGTTTTGGACGTCGGCTCCTCTGACATCCGTCCAGATCCATCCACTCTTCTGTCGGGCTCCAGTTTGGCCCCCGACGCTGGACAGAGTGAGGGACAAGTTGACCGGTTGTTCCCTAGGGTTCTTCACTTCAGGGACTCTCCACCCAATCCTTTGCTTTTTGCATTAGCCAGATTGCACTCGGACCTGCCGTCGAGGGTCCTCGAGTCCCCTCGCCCAGGCCTTCCGCTGTTTCCGGACGGGAGTCCGTTGCGGCTGGGGATCCATATGGGCCTCCACCCTCTACTACTTGGCGCCCTCCCGGATCGATGCCATCTGCTGTTGCTCGGCTACCCTCTCTTGGTCATGGGTTGGGTTCCTTGACTCTGAACCCTCTCTCCCGCCCCCGAAAGGCCCTCCTTTGGTCACTCAGTACCCGACACCGGGCCATGTGCCTCTGTCGCCAGGCCTTCTGACGCCGGGTTACCCGACACCATCTTATCAGCCCCGGGGTATCCTACCCCAGGACACCCCACACCGGGTTATCCCGGGTACTCTTACTATTACCTTTCCTGGCAGTATCCTAGCTTCCAGCCTCCGCCTCCGGTACCGGACCGTGAGTCCGTTCACCTTTGGAGGATGGATGCCAGAACGCAACTTCTGTCAGAGCTAAGACAGTCGGTGGGTGAGGCGCCCACCCCCAGGGTCACCTCTCCACAGCCTCCTCGGACCAGAGCTTCGGGCTCTTTAACTGTTGGCACCACAGAACCAGACTCCTCTGCTCCTAGCAGTTCCGAGCCCTCTGACTTAGAGTTCGACACGGATGCATCGGACCCTAGGTCTCCCATAGAGGTTCCCCCGGAAGACACTCCCAAGTCTCCACCGGAGGATCCCTCTTTCAGATATTTGCTGCGTTCCATTCAGGTGGCTGTCCGTCCAAAGAGGTAGACCCGCAAAGAAAATGCCTTGAGGAGCACCTGGATCTGGCCACCTCCAACCCTATCCCCATTCCCCCCCATAGATGGGGCCCCATGAGGACCTTGTAACCACAATTTGGCAGCAACCGTCCTCCATTCCAGTGGTTTTGCGTAAGGCAGACCGCATCTGTTATCCCCCAGAAGGGATCCCTCACTTAAATTCCCACCCTAAGGCAGACTCCATGGTCATCACAGCTGCTCACGACCGTTTGGCCCAGCCCAGACACTTGAGCTCTTCACCTCCTGATAAGGACTCGCATCAGCTTAATCAATTTGGGTGTAAAATCTACTCTTCTTCCTCTTGTACGGTACGATACGTTCCCTTAATTACGTCTCGTATATGGTCGCCTTTCAAAAAGCTTCTCTTTTGGATCTTGAATGTGACCTCCAAGAGGTTCCGGATGAATCCTGAGGAAGAAGTTATTAGACAAAGTTAGGATGGGGAAATCATCGTGTCGTCATGCCCTGTGGGCGACCTACGACTCTGTGGATTCTGTGGCTAGAGCGGCAACCTCGGGGATCTGTTTCTGCCACCTCTCCTGGCTTCGAATAGCAGATCTGGCACAGGATGTACAATCCTCTCTTCTGGACGCCGCCTTTAGGGATTCCGACTCTTTGGCGGCGACGCTAAAGATATCATTACTGGGCTGCAGGAGAGCGGACGCTCTTTACGGGACGTCCATTCCTTATACAAGATGGGTCAGAAGAAGCAGCCTTTTTGCTGCCAAAGAAGGTGGAACAAATCCCAGGCGAAGCGCCAAGGAAAGAAACGCGCCCCTGGATTTGAAGCTCAAACCCCACAGGCCAAATTTCCTAAACAGGCCTCTGGGGCCAAAGCTTCCCTTACCATAGCGTCCTGAGTCCTTTCCCCTCCTTCCGCTCCCTCCAGTAACACAAGAGGAACCAGTCGGAGGGAAGTTCGGCCTCCACCTGGACTGTTGGAGGTTCGTCACCGCAGAAGCTTGGATACTTCAGCTCATCCAGCGAGGTCACTCTATAGAATTCAGCGAGATTCCGTCCCCTCAACCGCCGAGACAGTCCTTCTATTCTTCGAATCAGGTCCCCATTGTCTCTCAGGAAATGCAGGCACTCCTTCTAAAGAGGGCCATAGAACCCATCCCGTCAGACCAAATAGGAAGAGGATTCTACTCCCACCACTTCCTGGTACCGAAGAAAACAGGCGACCTGAGACCGATCCTGGACCTCAGCACACTAAACATCTTCGAGTACAAGAAGTTTTGTATGTTGACTTTTCAGGGGCTCTTTCCCCTGCTCCATCCAAATTCGTGGCTGTGCTCCCTGGACATGCAGGATGCTTACCTGCATATTCCTATTCTCCCGGCCCACCGCCACTTTCTCCGTTTTGTCTTTATGGAGAAGCATTTCCAGTTCAGAGCACTTCCATTTGGCCTCTCTTCAGCCCCCAGAGTGTTCGCCAAATGCCTAGCGGTGGTGGTGGCGTTTTTACGCCGCCAGGGCATTTATGTCTTCCCATATCTGGACTACTGGCTTCTCGCAGCACCCTCTCCTATCAGCCTGAAAGAGTCTCTCTCTTTCACTCTGAACTTGTTTTCTTTCCTGGGCATAGCGGTCAATTTTCCTAAGTCTCAGCTAGTACCATTCAAGAGACTCCAGTTCATTGGAGCTGTACTAGACACAGTTCAGGGCAAGGTTTTTCTGCCATCGGATCAGGCTGAGACTTTAGCTTCTCAGGCCACACTTGTGGCCCAGGCCTGATGGATCGCAGCATACACTGTGCTCCCTCTCTTGGGACTGATAGCGGACGCCATTTCTATAGGTCCCATTGCCAGGCTTCACATGAGGGTCACCCAGTGGTCTCTTCGAGTCAAGTGGGACCAGAGGACGGACGACATGAACCAAAAGGTCATGATCTCCAACAGTCTTCAGAGAGATCTTCGCTGGTGGCAGGATCTCTCAAACCTATTGAAGGGAATTTCTTTCCATCCTTCAGTTCCAACCCAAATTCTCACCACAGACGCCTCGGATCTGGGCTGGGGAGCCCATCTGGGGAGACACAAGGGTCTTGGTCCAACCAGGAGCTGATGCTCCACATCAGTGTTCTGGAGACAAGGGCCGTTCTTTACGTGCTCCAGGCATTCCAGTCGCTCCTGGTTCCGGGATCTCTTTTAGTCCAGACGGACAACATGTCCTCTGTCTGGTATCTAAACAAACAGGGAGGAACCTGTTCATATCCTCTTTGCAGAGAAGCAATGAGGGTGTGGTACTGGGCGATTCAGCACAGCCTTTACTTGACAGCAGTCCATTTTCCAGGCATAAGCAACGTCCTGGCAAACAGTCTGTCGATCAGTGGCCAGGGCCCATGAGTGGGAGTTAGTCAGAGGTGGTCAAAGATCTCTTTCTTCGCTGGGGTCGGCCAGAGATAGATTTGTTCGCCTCCCCATACAACGCAAAACTACCCGTCTTCTGCTCGCTCGTTCCTGGGCATGGTGCTTTTTGGCGAGACGCACTGTCTCTTTCATGGACAGGGAGGTTTCTGCATGTCTTTCCTCCCTTTCCTCTCATTCAGAAGGTCTTGGTGAAACTACAACAGGAGGGAGCTCACGCCATCCTTATTGCCCCTCTTTGGCCACACCAAATTTGGTATCCTGTGCTACAGCAATTGGCACTGGAACCTCCGGTTCTTTTGTCCATCTCCCATGACCTTCTGACTCAGGAGCAGGACACCCTGGTGCATCCGAGCCTTCAATCTCTCCACCTTCATGTGTGGCACCGTGGATATAGCGGTTTCTCGTTATGGGGTATCTTTGCAGGTTGCCCAAATTCCAGTGGAGGCCAGAAAACCCTCCACCAGGTCTACTTACGTAATGAAGTGGAAGAGATTCACAATATGTGCCCAAGCAAGGTGCTGGGATCCATTTTCATGCTCGGCTTCCCAGGTTCTAGAGTACCTCGCACATCTGTCTGAGGCGGGCCTTAGCTGTTCTTCCATTAAGGTCCACCTTTCTGCGATGTCGACCTACCAGGGCAAAACCTTGGCTCAGCTGGAGGTTGCCAAAACCTTTCTGAAGGGCATCCTCCATTTAAAGCCTCCAATCCAGAATCCTTGTCCGCCCTGGGACCTGAATTTCTTGCTCGAGAAGCTGACTTTACCCCCATTTGAACCAGCTTCTTCCTGTGACTTGCACTTCCTTTCCTGGAAGACCTTATTTTTAGTCGCAGTTACTTTGGCCAGAAGGGTTTCCGAATTACAGGCTTTTGTCTGTAAAGAACTTTATTTGATTTTTCATAAGGACCGGGTAGTCCTTCGGGCTAATCTTTCTTTTTTACCCAAAGTGGTTTCGGAAACCACTTTGAACCAGAGCGTGGAATTACCATTGTACTATCCACAATATTCCAACAAATGGGGAATACCTTTTGCACACCCTTGATGTGCACCGGATTCTGAGGTACTACATGAACAGGACTAAAGAGGTTCGGGAATCGAACCAATTGTTCGTAGCCTTCGCTCCACAGTGCCAGGGCAGGGCTATATCCAAGCAGACCATCTCTCGATGGCTAGCTAACTGCATCCATTTTTCATACACGAAATATGGGAAGTCCCTTCCGGGGGCAGTAAAAGGCCATTCCACCCATAGTGTGGCGACCTCTACTGCCTTTTTTAGGAATGTGTCCACGACAGAGGTCTGTGCAGCGGCCACTTGGTCGTCTGTTCACACTTTCACTAAGCATTAGAGGCTGGACATTTCCTGTCGGCGCAGAACTGGCTTTGGTCTTGCAGTCATGCAAGGCCTTCTGTCGTGATCTCTCATGGCGACTTCTCCTTCTCCCGGATGCACCTATGCTTTTGTTTTTTTCTCTTGGACTGCTTGGTATTCAGTCCTATATGTGAAGATCTACTGCAGGAACCCCCTCAAAGTAAGATACTGCAGTTACGTAAGAACTTACCGTTACAGTAGATCTTCGAGAGAGGTTCCTGCAGTAGGTCTAGTTTCTCACCCTCCTTCCACCAGTTTTTGTATTTTTTTATCCTTATTTTCCATCCTGTCTAGTCCTTTGGGACTAGAGTGGAAGCAGGGTCTGATGGGTTTTTACTCCGGTCTCATCCTTACATTTCTATAGGTCTCCATTGGAAAAGAACTGGAGAGCGGGCGCGGGACCGCCCCTTTTATAGTCGGGCTGACATCACGACGCCTGACGTTGGGGAAGGTCCCCGCTGATGATTGCTATCTACAAGTTTGCCGTGCTGACCTGATGCCAGGGGGCGCAGTCCTATATGTGAAGACCTACTGCAGGAACCTCTCTCGAAGATCTACTGTTATCACAAGTTCTTACGTAACTGAAATTTTTTTGCCTTCTCGTGCCCCCTTTATTCCCTGCCTTATTGCTATCCCAAAGTAACTGTTGAGCCCTTTACCCTGTCCCAGCTGTGCTTAAACCCATTAATGGTTCTGCTGGTAAACTGTTTCTACAGCTGAACTACTCTAAAACTTTACCACATCCCTCCTGATCGTCTCCCCCCCCCCCCCAGCATACATTCATGTTCCCTTGTTGTCTACCAGCCATTCCTGCTAAACAGTTCCTCACAGTTAACCTTGTTTATTCCTTTCAAGAACTTGAAGGACTGTACCATGTCTCCCCTTTCCCTTCAGGCCTCTAGCGAATACGTAAGTGCCCCGAGCCGATCCTAATAGGATCTGCCCTGTTTGGCCATGAATCATTTTGGTCCCTCTGTGCTGCACGTGTTCAGCTCGTCTCTGTCTTTCCTCAGGTGAAGACTTGAGAACTGGGCACAGTTGTGTAGATGGGGTCTCACCGGAGATTTATAGAGCGATAGTGTGACCTCTTTCGTCCTGCTATCAAAGCCCCTTGTAGTACACTTTATTTTAGGGAGTCACTTATGATGACTCCCTGGTCCCTTTTCTCTGATGTAGTGGCCAGCTTAACCCCTCCCATCCTGTATTCCAACATTATGGTGTTAACAATAATGGTACATGAGGATTTGGCAAGTCAAACTTGTCAGACACGTGGTACTACAGAACGTGAAGTTATCCTGAGCATGCTATGCTTCTGTGTCCAGTGCCATGAGATGAGAGCAGGAGCCGGAGGTTGATCTCTGTATTTGTCCTTGTGTCTGGGATTTAAGACTCATTGCTGCTTTTGTATGAGCTGACAAGGATGCCCCTGAGCTGTGAAGAGCCACGTGTGTCTATCAGCTGCCACATCCCACCTCAGCCGCCCCTCCCCCCAAAAAAAATAATCAGTCTCTGTTCTTTTGGACTCTGTTTTTTTCTTGGAGTTATTATGTTCTCTGCAGTCAGCATCTGAGGGCTTCATATAACTGAGAGTAGACCCATCTTCTATCACCGAACAGAGAAGGAACCCAGCCTAGACATATGGGAGATGCACAGTCTGGCCTCCATGCTGGGGGATCATCCAGGTCTGAAGTACAGTCTGGTTCACCATCTGTCAAGGATCAAAGAGAAAGCCTTAGAACAGGGTCACGGTGAGCTGAACACATTGGAACAGGCAAGACAGGAACAATGAAGCAGTGAGATCAAGCTGCGGCATCTGGTCTCCTTAGGATGTTGAGCCAGGTACAGCTCAGATGGGACACACTCAGAATTGAAGAAAAAGACTGAAGCAGGCAGCACAATAGTGGTAACCAGTGAGTGGGACCAAACAACTGAGAAACCCAGAGAAAGAAGCGTTGGCAGCATCCTGCCATCACACCAAGCAGCAGAGCATTAGTACACATCACTGCAGGACATGGTCAGATCTTGATACCCTGAGGCGAAGGCATGCTGTAGGAACAGCAAGCCGGGCCCAGGACAAGAGGAAGTCGAAGTGATTGCTGCTCAGTCTGGCTGCTGCTAACAGTGAGCAGATCCAACAGTCAAGGAGTGCCAGAGGTGGACAGCCTGAGTGGCGTAGAGCTCTGCCTGTGCCCCCCCACACCCACCGTTGTCTGCCTGTGGGTTGGACAAGGCGAATTATGCTCCTTCAAATGTTTCTAACTGTACAGTGTTTAACATACAGAAACTCCAGATACTATACACATCCAATACTATTTCAGCTTCCTAAATTATAAATGTTGATGTTTACGAGGTGATGATGATGCTAATGGTTTTAATGAGCATCACACTGAGCTTACTCTATTTCCAGATTATTTCCTTGTGTATTTGGAAAATTTAGGTTGTCTTTCATATCCGTATTCAGCTTTAGGACCTCTTCCCCTTTTTACTTGGACTGGGCCCTGTAGGTGTGGGGTCCTGTCGACATGCCCTCTGGCTCTTTGCCCTGTCGACGTAGAGTGCCTGCCCTTTCTTCTCTTCTCTGGGTTGTCGATGCTTTGCACGTTGCCGATCAGAGCCTTCCACTTTCAGTTGCTCACAGGACCTGGCACCACCTCAGCTCAGCCTCATTGATGTTTCTTCCCTCCTGTGGTTGACATAGCCAGCTTTTCTGTGGAGCTCTACCTTTTTGCCAACTGACCCACTGACAGAGGCAGTGGCCATGGTCTTGTTATCACTGTGGTGTACCAGTCTACTCTTTCCTGGGCTGCCCGCTTGGTGGACATGCTCCCCCTTCCCTCTTCTACGTAGTGAGGGGCGCTCATTCACTTCCCCAGAGATTGGGGCTTCTTCCATCCTCCTCCCACCCAGGTTATGGTGACCATGCCAGCGGGCTTTACTTTGGGGGTTTGCAGGTCTTTGCCCAATTCCCATCTTGTTTGGGCAGTCTTCACCGGAGGATCCCTCTTTCGGAGATTTGCTGCGTTCCATTCAGGTGGCTGGCCATCCAAAGAGGTAGACCCGCAAAGAAAATCTTCGTTGAGCACCCGGATCTGGCCACCTCTGACCCTGTACCCATTCCCCCCGTAGATGGGGCCCCATGAGGACCTTGTAACCACAATTTGGCAGCAACCGTCCTCCATTCCAGTGGTTTTCCACAAGGCAGACTGAACCTATTATCCCCCGGAAGGGATCCCTCACCTAAATTCCCACCCTAAGGCTGACTCCATGGTCATCACGGCCGCTCACGACAGTTTGGCCCAGCCCAAACACTTGAGCTTTTCACCTCCTGATAAAGACTCACGCCAGCGTCATCAATTTGGGCATAAAATCTACTCTTCTTCCTCTTGTACGATACGTTCCCTTAATTACGTCTCTCATATGATCACCTTTCAAAAAGCTTCTCTTTTGGATCTTGAAAGTGACCTCCAAGTAGTTCCGGATGAATCCTGGGGAAAGTTATTGAACAAAGTGGGATGGGGGAAATCATCATTGGCCGTCATGCCCTGTGGGCGACCCTCACGACTCTGTGGATTCTGTGGCTAGAGTGGTAGCAGGATCTGTCTCTCCACCTCTCCTGGCCCGCGCAACCAGACCCGGCTGGGGCGGTACAATTCTCTCTCTCTGGCGCCCCTTTAGGGGTTCCGACTCTTTGGCGGCGACGCTAAAGATGTAATTACTGGGCTGCAGGAGAGCGGACGCTCTTTACGGGACGTCCATTCCTTATACAAGATGGGTCAAAAGAAGCAGCCTTTTTGCTGCCAAAGAAGGTGGAACAAATCCCAGGCGAGGCACCAAGGAAAGAAAGGCACCCCTGGATTTGAAGCTCAAACCCCACAGGCCAGATTTCCTAAACAGGCCTCTGGGGCAGAAGCTTCCCTCACCATGGCGTCCTGAGTCCTTTCCCCTCCTTCGGAGGATCCCTCTTTCTGAGATTTGCTGCGTTCCATTCAGGCGACTGGCCGTCCAAAGACGTAGACCCGCAAAGAAAATGCCTTGCAGAGCACCTGGATCTGGCCACCTCCGACCCTATCCCCATTCCCCCTGGAGATGGGGCCCCATGAGGACCTTGTAACCACAATTTGGCAGCAACTGTCCTCCATTCCAGTGGTTTTGCGCAAGGCAGACCGCACCTATTATCCCCCGGAAGGGATGCTTCACCTAAATTCCCCACCCTAAGGCTGACTCCATGGTCATCACGGCCTCTCACGATCGTTTGGCCCAGCCCAAACACTTGAGCTCTTCACCTCCTGATAAGGACTCGCGCCAGCTTAATCAATTTGGGCGTAAAATCTACTCTTCCTCTTGTACGATACATTCACTTAATTATGTCTCACATATGGTCACCTTTCAAAAAGCTTTTCTTTTGGATCTTGAAAGTGACCTCCAAGACGTTCCGGATGAATCCTGAGGAAGAAGTTATTAGACAAAGTTAGGATGGGGAAATCGTGTCATCACACCCTATGGGCGACCTACAACTCTGTGGATTCTGTGGCTAGAGCGGCAGCCTCAGGGATCTGTCTCTACCACCTCTCCTGGCTTCGCATAGCAGACCTGGCACAGGACGTACAATTCTTTCTTCTGGACGCCCCCTTTAGGGGTTCCGACTCTTTGGCGGCGACGCTAAAGATATCATTACTGGGCTGCAGGAGAGCTGACGCTCTTCACGGGACGTCCATTCCTTATACAAGATGGGTCAGAAGAAGCAGCCTTTTTGCTGCCAAAGAAGGTGAAACAAATCACAGGCGAAGTGCCAAGGATACAGGACTCTTGTAGATCTGGGTGCCCTGAGTTCAGGATTGGGAATATTGCCCTCTCCCCCCAGGTTATGGGGGACTTACTGAACCCCAGCCCTTCCTCCACCTCCCTACCACTTACTGGTTGGTGTGCAGCATGGGCACCTCTTGGCATTCCTACCCAACCGGCTGCCTTTTTGTCAGGTTTGGCTCCGGTTGGGCCCTGGGGTGGTCCCCATCCATTCTCTCAGGACCTGTGCAAGCAGGGAGTCTGGATTTCTACACGCTATCATGGCCACCATCGGCATAGCGTTGTGGACATGCTTCACTCTTTAGGGCACTAACAGCTGCCATGCCCCTTCCTCAGCCACATGGGTCAGGTATCTGAGGTCTAGCCCACCCTGCCGGGGGGGCACCACAGTGGCGCCCATTACCTCCAGCAGCATACACTTTTAGGCTGCAAGATACATGGTCATGCTGTGGAGTTTTGTAGACCTACTTCCAGTTTGTGCCCCAAGTCATCTTGACCCTCCCATTGGCCCCTTTTCCGGGGCTGCTGGCGGAGTGGCCTGAACCCCACCCTCCACAAAACACTCCAGGGTGTGGCAGGGGTGTTTCCTTCCCCTCCACTGGTGGAGAGCAGTTATACCAGTTGCTTGGACCCCGCATTTCTTAGAGCAGGGACATGTACTGCCATCTTTGACTACTGCAACGTAGTCTACAGTGCCGCGCCTAAGACCTCCCTAACTAGTTTGGACACCCTCTTTAACTCCTTCTGCCATTTCTCACATGACGCTCCTATCCTCACTCATCACTGTCAGCTTTACCACACTTTGGTTTTCCCATCTCTTGATAACAGATGTATCTTCCACTTTGCAAAATTCGTCTCCAAATTTTGGTTTGGCTTCCTCCCTACTTATCTCAACTCTTTCCTAACAATCTTCCCCCATCATCCACCCATTCACTTAGGTCCTCAGTTTCCCGTACTTTAGGTATCCCATGTCGTATGACCACTGTTAGCCAGGCAGCCTTCTCGTACCACTTCCCTAAACTGTGGAATTTCCTCCCCCCCCTCGCAGATTCGCCTTTCTTCTTCCCCTATCTCCCCAGTCTTACACAATTACCCATCTGTGAACTGCAGCGGAGCAGACCATGGTGCATCTAAATGGGCTGTAATAGTTATCCTGTTACCGCATTGTGGGCCTTCTGTTCACTATAATGTAATGGAGTAAACATACCAACTGTAATTTCTTGCTGCATGTTACTGCTTGTTAATTGTTCTCTACTTGGTAACATACCGTATGCATGATTGGCACTGTATGCTGTTTTGTTGTTTGCCTGTGACTTATTTGTATGTCTTCGAATTTCCATGTATTGGCAATGTATACTGTTGTGTTGATTACGTTTTATTGTGTGCCTTCTAAACCCCCCCCCCCAGGACGTACCGTAAGACGAGCAACTTGTTGTTCAGTATGCCCTTCCTGGTGAAACTCTGAAATAAATAAATAAATGTGCTGGTGCTCCTGGGATCGCCTCCAGAACCTCTGCAAATTCCTTCTGCTTCCCCTCCAGAACCTCAGATGAGGGCTGCTCGGGGAAGTGCACACTCTATTGCACAACAGGGACGTGGCAACAGTTCCCTGGTTCGCAGACAAATGGAGTTCTACCCATGGTCTTTCTGTCCATGAGGGGCTTGCGGTCTGGTGTGGCTCTGCGGGAGTTATTCTTCTCCCTCTGGTCTGAGAGGTGCAGGCTGATCACTCTGCCGAGACTGTGGCCTTTTCTGCCTCAGGGCGACTGGATAAGGCCCCTGGACATTGAGGTATGCATACCTGGTTATCAAGGTTTGCGTTTCCCACAACTAGCACTTCAGGTCCTGTTCTGGGGGACATTACCAATTTAGGGTATTGCCCTTTAGCTAGTCATCTGCACCAGGAGTATTTGCCACCTGCTTGGCAGTTGTGGCTGTTGCCCTCTGTAGGAAGGGACTGTACATCTTCCCTTGCCTACAGGTCTGGTTTCTCAAGGCACAGTCGTGGAAGCGACTGTCTCATGCCCGGGCACGTTCTAAACAGTTGTTCTAAGCCCAAGGGACCTCAGTCAATCTGCCCAAATCAGTCTTGACCCCTTGCCTGCATCTACAATATATAAGGACTGCCCTGGACATTTACCTCCCTGCCCCAGGACAGAGCGGCCTGCCTGTTGGCTTGGGCCCAGCTGCTTACAGCCGCAGATATGTCACAGCCAGAACATTCCTAAGGCTGTTAGGTCTTATGGCTGCAACTGTTAGTTACCTAACCAGGCTGCCCATGAGGACCCCTCAGTGGACCTTGGAGGTCTGGTGGGATCAATGCGCAGCCGTACTAGACCAGCAGGTTATAGTCACTTCCCCTCTCAAGAGAGTACTTCCGTGGTGGATGGAACCCAACAATCTGTTGATAGGGGTTCCCTTCCTTGTTCTCTCCCCTTAGTAGATCCTTTCCGCAGATGCTTTGGGGCTGGGTGGCTGGGAAGGGTTCATTTGGAGCCTCATCAGACTCGGGGGGAATAGTGACCAGAATGGAGAACCACATCAATATTCTGGAGATGTGGGGCATTCTGTACGTTGTACAAGCCTTCCAGACACTTCTGCCCCTGGGCCATCTGTGGGTGCAAATAGCAGACATTGGTGTAGTACATTACCTACTGAAGTAAGTGAGAGACCCACTTGTACTCTCTGTGCCGGGCAGCAGTGAGGGTCTGGTACTGAGCTCTAGTCCACGGTCTACCCTTCTCAGCTCTCCATGATCCAGGTGTCTAAAACATCCTGGCGGATGGGCTCAGCTGGTCACAGTCTCACATGCTCAAGTGGAAGCTGCTGACCTCTGTGGTTGAAGACCTGTCTGACAGATGGGGTCATCCAGAGTTGGATCTTTTTGCATCCCCATTCAACGCTAGACTACCGCATCTCTGCTCGCTCGCTCCAGGGCCTGGAGTTTTCTGGTGAGACGCGCTATCCCTCTCTTGGGAAGGGAGGTTCCTTCATACCTTTCCTCTGATTGAGGGTTCTCATCATGCTGCAGATAGAGGGCGCCAATCTAATTCTGGTGGCTCCATTCTGACCTCATCAGATCTGGTTTCCCTTGCTGCAACAGCTGACAGTGCAGCCCCCTCTGTCATCTGGGCCTAGGCTTGCTCTCACTGGAATAGGGAACCCTGATCCATCCGGACCTCGGGTCACTCCATCTCCATGCCTGGCTCCTGAAGACATAGCCATTGCAAGATTCAGAGTGTCTCCCAAGGTGGTTGACGTCTTGGTGGCCACTGAAATACCTTCCACCCAGGCCACATGCTTTAGGAAATGGCAGTGGCCACTTCTCCTCTCTTGGGTCCCTCCACTTGTCCAGTGAACCAGGTTCTGAAATGTTTAATTGTCCTTGTCAGACAGAGGACTACGATACTCAACATGCACTTGGCTGCCAGTTCACTTTTCCATGTGCCTCTTGATAGCTGTATGGTGGCACGGCTAAGGGTGCCAGTACATTCCTGTGAGGCATCCTGTGCTTGAAGCCTCCCATTCGCAGTCCTGTTCTGTCTTGGGACCTGATTTTTGTCCTAGATGAACTCAATTTGTTTTGGTTTTTTTTTTTTGGTATTTTTTGAGCCATCCGTGGCCTGATTACTTACACTTTCTCTCTTGGAGAGCATTATTCGTAGTTGTGGTTACTTCTGCTTGAAAGATTTCCGAGCTGCAGGCTCTTGTATGTGAGACTCCTTATTTGCTTTTCCACAATGACAGGGTGTCTTTGTGAACCAGCCCTACGTTTCTACCAAAGCTAGCGTCGAGTTTACCATGAATCGAACCATCCACCTGCCAGTTTACCATCCTGCATATGCCACTCCAGGGAAAGCATTACTCTGTCTATTAAATGTACTTAGGATGCTCAGGTATTATGTTCATCATGCAAAGGTCGGCAGGCAGTCCTTGTAGCTTTTTGTTTCTTTCGCCCTTGGGAAAGAGGTCCTACTGGTCTCTACACAGTGCCTGTCCAAATGGTTGGCCAATTGTCTTATGTACTGCTACAGGACGTACAGTAGGAACCCCTTGGTGTTATGCATGGCCATTCAGCCAGAGGCATGGTCACCTCTGTTGCCTGTTTCAGGAGTGTGTCAGCAGCAGAGATCTGTGCAGCTACAACATGGAGTCCTGGCCACACCTTCACTAAACATGGCAGTCTGGACATTGCCTCTAGAAGAAGGGTGGGCTTCAGCCTAGCTGTGCTTTAGGGCCACCTGTCTTAGGCCTCTAGGCACCCAGACTGTCTTCTTGTCAGTACTACTTGGGACTCATTCCATAGGTATGACTTGATGAGAGATATCCCTAATGAAGATAGTGCAGTTATGGAAGAACTTAATGTAACAGTAGATATTTAAAGGAATCTCATCAGGTCATGCTGACCCGCCCTCTGTCCCCCTTGGACACCATGTTCTTTAGTTTCTGCTTTCCTCTTCAGGGCAGACTTTTTTTTTGTGCCAGCCCCTCCTGGTGGCTGGCCCTATCTGCTGTCTCCTTGCTGACTGGCACTTTGTATTTTTTTTTTCCTGGTCCTGGGAGTGTGGCCCTCTGTGGTGGTCCCTCTCTGGTCTTCGGGGGCTTTCCAGCTCTGCCCCTTCTCCTTTTAAGGGCTCCTGTGCTGTTTTCTACCTCAGCCATTCGGCATCTGGCACTTTGTGTTGTCTCCTCGTTCTCCGGAGTGTGGTCCTCAGCGCCTGTTTCTCTCATGGCACCAGAGGCCTTACGGTGATGCTCTTTCCTTTTAAGGGCTTCTCTTCCATTTTCTGCCATGGCTGTTAGGCAGAACTCTTGTCTCTCTATCCATGCTCTCTCTCAAGACATCAGAACTATTTTCAGCATTGCCCAACATGGCCTATTTCACCAGGACTGCTCTGCTGTTTCTCTGCCCTGCCTTTCTGGCAGAGCCATAGTTTCTCTCCTAGTTTCCTAGCTGCCCACTCTTACGTAGGGACATTACGTCAAGTTGTCCTGGGCGGCCCCTAGTGGTACTGCTTGGAAAAAGGTTTTTGTGTGGTCCTAGCGCCTAGCAGCTTCTGTGCCATAGGTGTGACCTGATGAGAGATTCCCTTGACGATCAGAATTGCCTTGCCTAAAATTACTACGTGGCTGGAGGGGCACTTTTAAGAAGTCTCCTTTTACACAAAAAAGATGTTTCAGGAGATGGAAAACACAAAATTAACAAACCTAGTTCCTTTCATATAAAAAAGACATTGGCATCACAAAGCCAGCCTTTTGGCACAAATCTCGTTTTACTTGTTAATGACCATTGTTTTACTTTCGTTACTTTCCATTTCCTAGAAACTTTTAGCAGGTTTTCTGGTAATCCTTAATGCAGTTCTCCGCATCCATATGTAACCAAATTGGATTCTGTTGTCCCATTAGAAACTTAGACCACATGATGACAGCTAAAGACTTGAAGGAGATGGGAAACAGTTTTCTGTATCTGTAATAAACTCAGATACCCATAAAAGCTGTGTTGATGTCATTTTTACACTTTTTTTTTACTGCAGTTTACACAAGTTCATTTGTAGGCCAAGAAGTTGCCAGTCTGATGTCCATGAAACGGGAGATCTCGTTTTTGTTTTTTTTTCTGTTATCTGTGCGCACCTGCAGTTCTGGCATGATGACATAGACTCCTGCTTAACTGTATGGTTAGGCTTCTGTGTTATTTTTGGTGGTGTGTGCCATATGTTATATTTGGTATGTTTTTTAATATGAAGTTGATGTTAAGGTGACTGTCGTTTCCTCTGAGTTAGAATTGTTAAGTTTACGTGCAGTACTGCCATTCTTGGCACTGGTGAACCGCAACCTGTCTGTAGCTGTTTACCACTGAAAAGGAGCAACTTCTCACACTTAGTGTGAATTATGTATAATATTTTCTGTTCTTATGCAGGCTTATTACACATGATATACAGTATATGTATGCCACACCACTACGACTAAGCTCAAAGTACTGCCCATAATTTAAATTATCAAGTTTGAAAAAATTAAGGCATAACACGACATTCTCAGTTTTGCTCAGTACAATAACAGACTGTTTTGGGAGATCGGTGGTGTTTCTCTGTGTCCCATCTAACTCTCTTTGTTTTGTGAATGAATCATCATATCGACAGTATGTAAAGTGAGACCTTTTTTTTTTTTAATGCCAAGCCGATTTGGAAATGTACTATGATCCCAAATCATCCGCATCCCAACCTGTTCCAATATGTCCCAACTGTTATACATTTTAGAGGTTTTGTAATTATGCTCTTCATAATAAAAAAAATTGTCCCTCATTATAAAATGTTGCTTCAAGTTTTCAGCGATTTGCGATTTGTTTGGAAGATATCTCAAGTCATGTGTTTGAGAATTCGATGTCGCAGACTGATTTAGTGCATCCTGACTGCTGCCCTCGGCAGGGAAAGCTGCCCAAAGGTAAAAGATGCAGAGTGCCATTTTTCACAAAGTTGATTGAAATGGAAGTGTCTGCTGAACTTTCATTGATGCCGACACTTGGATTTATTTGGCGATTGCTGTCTAACACCTATTTGTGCCTGGTTGGCTGAGGCATTTAGGATTGGAGCACTATGTCCGGGGGATGTATTCTGAATGTACAAAACCGCTTCATTAGGGCATGGGGTTTCCTTTCCTTTTTTCACATCCACCCCACTCTGCATCTTTTACCTTTGGTGAGATTTTGTGACACCTCAAAATGGACTGACATCCCACTCTCCCAATACACAGGCACCCAATAGTGAGGGGAACAGGGCAGTTTCCCTGCTGAGGGCAGTGGACAGGATGCATTAAATCAGTCTGTGACACCGAATTTTCAAACACCTGAGCTACAAGACATTTAATTGTGGAGTGCATAATAACAAGTAAGCTAATGGAGACTATCCTGAAGGAGAGGCTGGTGGCCCTCCTAGAGGCCAAAGGACTACAGGACAGCAGACAGCATGGCTTCATATGTGGCAGATCCTGCCAAACCAACCTGGTCGAGTTCTATGACTGGGTAACTAGGCAACTGGACAGGGGCCATGCAGTGGATGTCCTGTATCTGGACTTCAGTAAGGCATTCGACTCAGTGCCACATGGAAGGCTGGGAAGGAAGTTAGTAGGCACAGGCGGGTTCAAAGCTGGTGAGATGGGTAGGGAAACTGGCTGCAGGGAAGGCAGCAGAGGGTGGTGGTGGGTGGGGGCTCTCACACCCAAGGGCAGTGACGGTGTTCCACAGGGCTCGGTGTTCGGACCAGTGTTGTTTGGGATATTCATTGCAGACATATCGTTGGGACATCAAGAGCAAGATCAGTCTGTTTGCTGATGATACCAAAGGTAGTAGCAGTGGTGGATAACCTAGGGGATGGCAGGGGTTGCAAGATGATCTGGCAAGCTTGAAACCTGGTCAGACATCTGCAACTGGGCTTTAATGCCAAGAAGTGCAAGTGCTGCATTTTGGGATGAAGAACCCAAGGAGGAGTTACCAGCTAGAAGTGCAGCTAGCCCAGACAGAGGAGGAGAAGGATCTGGGTGTGCTCATTACAGGGTCAATGAACAACTCGGCACAATGTAGGAAGAGGCAGCTGCAAAAGGCCAACAAAATGCTGGGTTGTATTGCAAGGGTATATCCTCGAGGAGGTGATTCTGCCACTGTATAGGTCATTAGTTAGACCACACCTGGGTACTGCATGCAGTACTGGCGTCCGTATCTGAAGAGGACATTAAGTTACTGGAGGGTGCGGGCGCGGGCGACAAAGATGATCGAGGGGCTGGGGACTTATCAACGAGAGGAGGTTGAAGGACTTGAACATGTACTCACTGGAGGAGAGAGAGACAGGGGTGACATGATTGAAACCTTTAAATACATGAAAGGAATAAACAAGACGGGTACAGAGGGGCTGTTCAAAGTAAGGGAAGGGAGGGCCACCAGGGGCCATGGTATGAGACTGGAGCGAGGAAGGTTCAGGAGGGAGATGAGGAGACACTTTTTTACAGAGAGGGTGGTGGCTGGGTGGAATGCATTACCTGCTGAAGTGGTATGCAGTAGAACAGTGGACTGCTTCAAACGAGGATGGGACAGGACAAGGGGGAGGGTTAATGAAGGGAAAGGAGGGAGGAGGGGCAGCTACAGAATAAGGGTGCTAGCTGCACATTTGAGCAGACTTGATAGACCTCTAGGCCTTTATCTGCTGGCAATTCATTATTAAGTAACAAAGAGCTGGAAATGCAAACAGTTGGAATCTAGGAGAAACTAAAGTTTGTAAAAAAAAAAAAAAAATTGAAAAATCGCATGCATTATTCAGTACACACTCACGGAGCGAACATTAGGAGGCCAGCTTAGGTAGTAAGAAGAAGACAGTGCTGGTTGCTGACTCACCAGAAGTGGGAAAGGTCTGGTGATGGGAGAAGGGTGGTAGAATTCTAAGTGCCTGAGTGGGTATAAATAGATCAATCAGTCAATCACTATTTTTATAGCGCCTTTCAAAAACCAAGGCGCTGTACAATTTAAATACACAGATATAATAAAAACTGAATAAAACAATAATACAGAATAGTTAAAAAACAATCTGGGAAGGCTAATGTAATATAGTAGATGCACTAAACCGGCAGAGAAAAAGTAAGTTTAAGTGGACCACAAACAGAGAGATAGTGCGGTGAAGAGCAGGGCAGAGAGCCATCAGGGATTCAAAATTTATAAATCAGAGAAATCGGACATGAATAGGGACAGCTGGCCAACAGGTTCATAACATACTTTCTGCCAAAATCAGTAGTGAAAGCTACTACAGCCTTCGGAGTTATAAACGTCACTGTGACACTTGACAGCTCGCGCTACCTGGACCTGAAAATGAAGCGCTGGTGTTCGTAACTGCCAAAAATACATGTTTTAAAAAACTCTCAAGGCATTTTTCTCACCAGTTTATTTATTGAGACTGCCCTTAGTTCACCCTGCTACCAAAACAACATATTTAGACACAAATTCAGCGTTTTTTTCCCACTATCTCCTTTAAGATCTATTGCACATTATATGTTCCCAGTAATAACAGCTTTTTGCTTTCTTTCATTTAGACTACCGACTATATCAATGCCAGTTTTGTGGATGGATATAAAAGAAAAAATGCATATATAGCAACACAAGGTAAGACTGTTTTGTTAAAGATCTAACTTTCTGTGTCATTGGGACAGTCATAACTGCTTGGTAATTATGTATGCAATAATACACAACAGGTTAGGCAGTATTGGGCAATACCAGACCGCCCAGGAGCGTAATGAGGCCAGACGTCGCAGTTGGAATGCCTTATAGCCCCTGGACATAGAAACATAGAATTTGACAGCAGATAAGGACCGCTTGGCCCACCCAGTCTGCCCATTTCCCTACCTAATGGATAAGCTGCAGATCCTAGTTAACCAGCAGCCTACTTCTTCCTACCCCCACCCCCTAGAATTGCCTTATGACTGTCCCATGCATGCTTGAATTCCACCACTGTTTTTGACTCCATAACCTCCTCTGGAAGGCCGTTCCATGCATCCACAACCCTCTCTGTGAAAAAATACTTCCTTAAATTACCTCTGAGCCGCCCCCTCTATCTTCAAATTGTGCCCCTTGTTCTTGCACACCTCTTTTTTGAAAGATGCTACCCTCTTGGACTTTGTTGATTCCTTGACGTATTTGAAAGTTTCTATCATGTCTCCCCTCTCCTCTCTCCTTTGAGGCTATACATATTAAGCTCCTTAAGTCTCTCTTCATATGTCTTCCGGTGCAGACCCTGCAACATTGACGGTCTGGTATTGCCCATACCGCCCACCCTGGAGGGTATTATTGCGTTGAGAAAATGGGCTATGAGTAAAGTTGTTTTGCAATATTTAAGAATAAAAATTACTAAAAAAAAAAAAATTACAAATTAACTTAAAGTTGCTTTATTATTAAAGTAGTCCCTCTACTGGTATCCTTACCAGTGTTTACCAGTAGAGGGTAATGCAGCCTTTTACAGTTGTACTGTTTTCCTACTGGTATAGCATGTACCTATCTTCTTGGTCTTGAGCCTTTGAACTATTAACCCCCGTCAAGTTTCCTTTCGGTCCAGTTTTTTTTTTTGTTTTGTTTTTTCCTTTTCTTGTTTTTACGACAGTAGTTTGGGACACTGGCGGTGGGATCAGGTGATCGGGAGAGACAGTGTGTTGAAGTAAGCGGTATGGCATATCTGAAGTTTAAAGGACTTAATTTTTGTGCAGAGAAATAATCACTAACAATAATAATAAGAAAACAACAAATCTGTTACTGTGAGTAGCAGGAGTAGAGCCAGGGAGAGATAGGGATTTACGGAAGTTCCATCTATAGCGCTGATCACGTGACGTGCTAGTAGTTTAGAAAAGAAACCTTTCTTATCTAAAATTATTTTGTGAGATGTTACACATCTCACAAAATAATTTAAAAAAAGAAAGGCTTCTTTCTTAAACTACTGGCGTTAGCACATCATGTGTTACTCAAGTGGATGACTGTTGGGGAACAGAGCGGGACTGTAGCCTGGGCTAGTGGGTAAAGGTAGTTCTGGTAGCACCGAGATAGTGCTAGTAAATGCCGGAGGATAAAAATAGCACCGGCAGCTTTTGGGAGGAAGGGGAGTCAAGGATGTGCGTGGAATAAGGTACAAGGGCAGTAAAAAAAAAAAAAAAAAAAAATGCCGTTGTGTCAGGGGCTGTATTGTCCGTGTTTGGTCTGCATAGCAACTTTTGGGAGAAGGGCAAGTCAGTGATGTGCCTGGATGAAATCATGTACAAGAGCGGTAAATTTAAAAGAAAAACTGCCATTGTGTCAGAGTTGTATTGCCCATACATGGGGAGTGTGTGTGGTGGGGCTAAAAGTGTTGTTTTGCTGTTTAAAAAAAAAAAAAAATAAAAAAAAAAAGACATTATGGGACAGTTGTATGGACTGGTTTGAGGACTGAATGTGGGGAAGAGCTTCTCGCTTGGAGGGGAGGCCGGTATCTCTTGCTAAGCGAAATAGAAAAAATGGCGTCAGTTTCAAATTCATTTGGGTGCTTTCTGCCAATGAGGAGGGTGTGCACAAGGATATTTCAGTGGGTAAAGGGGCACTTGGGCTGGTACTTTTGAATGATCTATTTTTCTCCCCTCCGTGCCCTGAATCTGCCTCTCCTTCGGGCATCCAAGGTCACCAGCACCCCTTCTAAACCCCCCCCCCCGAGCCCCCACTTCACCTCACATTGCAGCCTACCTCGAGGTAGCTCGGCGTTGCCCTTTACCGAGTGGGTCCTTCTCCTCCATGGGGGAAGGCACCGGTTGTGGTAGCCCAGTGCGCTATATTTTTCCTCTGCCTGGGGTGCTGCTGAGACGCCAGCCCGCAGGAAGTCTTCCATGTGTGCTGGTAAACCGGATGCTGTCATCCGGCCAATCCAGAGCGTTTTTTCCGTGTTCTGGTACTTCCCACATTGCAACGCTTTTGTGCAGTGCACCCGGTCTCCACCGGGGGCTGCTGGCAGAGCAAAGCGACCCTGGAACCCTCCCCAGGAGAGGAGAGCAGTCCTGTGGACGCTCAATCCTCTCCTTCCCTTGCCGTCCCCTGATGACCCAAGTCCATTCCCGAACCCGGGTCGCCAATGTGGTGTAAGGTAAGGCACCAGCACCGTCACCCTCTGCGCCACCAGGCTGGCCCAGGCTGGTACTTTTAATACCCGGGCTCTGTTGTGTCATAGATGCCCACCTTACTGGGGATTCCAGCCAATCAGAGCTCGGGAATTTCTTAGACCATTTTCTAAGTCATCCTACCAGGTTTATTCACACACACTCAAATTTGTGACGTCATTTCGGAACCCTGTCTGCTCTAAAATTCCAATCCGGATTGTTCAGTTTGTGCTTCAGTGAAATGTGAGGCATCTCATCCTTTGGGCACCTTCACTAAGAATTGCTTCACAACTTTTATAATGAATCTTTCTAAATTCAGTTTGTGACAGTTTTACCTAGGAACTCCAGGCATTCTGTCAGTCTGCCTGCTTCAGTATTTCAGAGAACCAAATAAGTATTTTAAAAATTACAGGAAAACTTTTTTTTTTATGTTTGTCATTTCTAGGGGGTGTGGATATGGTATGGTGCACTATCCACACTCCTGATAGTCCTCCTTTCCCCTTTAAATCCAGCCAGAAAGTCTTTAAGCAGCACTCCTCCCACCCAGGTAGTATACTCCTCGGCTCCGCCTTGTGACATCAGATCTTCCTTTCCGCTGGAAGAGTCAGGTATCCTCCTTCGCAGCTTTGTGCATGGTGTGGGTCCAAAAGCTATTTCTGAGTTTGCCAGCGGCATGTGTCTTCATGGCAAATTTCTGTAGCTTTCTGCTATCATCTTGGATTGAGAAGACGCCCGGTCTGGTCCTGGCTTCAAACATTCCGTCACATGCACCAAAAAATTTCCTGGACAGACCCGTGCTCATCCTGCTTTTACTGCCTCAGGGCAAAGCACAGCGATGAGGCCTGCAACCTGTGTAAGTCTCTCCTGCCCTCATCGCTCGAGGATCATTACGCCCACCTCTTCCTTGGTGGGTCTGACAAACAGGACCCCGGATCTGCTCGAAGGACACGTACGGCAGTGTCTCTGTCGGCGGGCTCAGCTACCCAGCTTGCAGCCATGGAAGAGGCAGCTGGCCAGGCTGCGGCGGGTGCTTCCTTGATGTTGGCGCTACTCCTGGTTGGGAGCAGCGTTGGGGTATCCTTCACGGGCATATTCAGAGAAATGTGCCAGTCTCTTCAGACACTCGGGGACGGCACATACTGTGGTGATGAAAAAAGTGAAAAAATCCCACTTTCAGTCATGGGATTGAGAACAAGCATGTTGTTCCCTCGCCCACGATTCCCTCGACTGCTTGACGGCTGAGTCGGTGTTGGTCAAGGGTCAGGCTGCTAGCGCCACGGTACCCTTGCTATGCTTTTGACCCTCTCCCAGCAGTGTCAGGAATGGTCAGTAGACCAGACTTCTCCTCCCAGGAGTTACTGCATTCTGCGGCAGGAGCCGGTGCATGTTCTGTACATGGCCCCTCTGCCCACTTGTCCTTACTGTCATGCTCCAGTCAGCAGTCGAGATCTAGGTCTTGGTTGAGGGACTCCTTCCGTTCCTGTGCTCGACCTCAGCCTGGAAGACATTCCTGTCCGTCTTCAGACAAGGAGAGTCTCTGTCGCAGGCTGCGTCGGTGCTTTGAAGAACTGATGTGGCAACAGTGAGTCCTGTGACAGGGTAGGCCCCTTCCTCTGTACACCGCAATTCCTTGGTCACCCCCAGTCTGGCCTGTCCCGGTCCTTCAGTGCCCAGTGTCTCTGGTGCCAGCCTCTGCACCGATTCAGGAGGAACAACCGCCCAGGCAACCGTTAACAGGAAGCCCCTACCAAGGCTTCTCGCCATCCTGGTAAGCTGTCAGTCGAGATCACCCACTTGAACAAGTCCTGGGTGGTTCATGAGAAAGGCAGCCAAGAGCTGTCTTTGAGGCATCTGCCAACTCCAAAGGGTCCTCCATGCATGCAGTCTTCGAGGACCCCAGGCTTTGACTGTGAATCGGCTAGAGAGCTGACCACCGAACACAGGCCAGTGTTCCTTCAGGGCTTTGCTCCGGTTGCTCTCCGAATTAATGGAGATCCCCTTGGAGCCAGTCCAGAAGCGGGCCAAGTACCCCCTCATGGAAATCCTGGATTAGGATAATTCCCCGGGGGTCACCTTCCCAGTGGCAGAGGCTATTCTAGGACCTGCTCTGGAGCTCTTTGGCAGCATCTGGCCTCCTGGGCAGTGCCCTCAGCCAGCATGGTCTGCACGTATGCAGTCCCGAGTGACTCCCTGTCCATTTTCTGGGACCACCCCTTGGCCAAGGGGTTGGTGGTGAACTCCGCCTTCCATAAAACTGGCAGTGTCTGGGATGTGAACATGTCCACCAGCAAGGAGTCCAAGAAGCAGGGCCACGCAGCCAAGAAAATTTATGCTGTTTCCTCCCTGGGTCTCTGTCAAGCGAGTTCTGCCTTGATGATGGCCAACTTAGGCCATGCCCCAGTGGGCATTCTTGACCATGTTCTCCCCTGCCTTAATGCTGATTTGCAGTCTGTGGATAAGGTGGTCAGAGACGGTATGCTGGCGCAGGACCCCAGCACTGCTTTCTGGGGGTATTACACCCCCTCCCCAAAGCAACTCCAACTTGGAGTTGATTAATTTAGTAGTGGGGAGGCACTGTCCCCCTGCATGGAGGGTTCGGGAGGCAAAGCTCTCCTGAAGAAAACACACTGAAGTAACTCCCTTTATGCTGACCGCAAATGCGGTCAACATGAAGGAGTTGATGTAACGTCTGTCGACAATGAAATTGTCGACCAACTGTCATAGAGCCATCAGAGACCAGAGTTGAGCACTGGCTAAACACCAGCTTCAAATAGCTTTGGACATTAGAGACTCTTGCGCTCGGTCTGTGGCAGCAGCAGTTGCATTGCGCCGCAGGGCCTGGCTGGGGATTTTCACATTTGCAGCAGACACCCAGCCCAAATTAGCTGATGTCCCTTTTCTTGGGTATCGACCTTTTTGGCCCTGGGTTTGATAGGCACATTATGAGACTCAAACTGTCCAATGACGCTCTTGATTTTGTGACGTCCTTGCAAAAAGATCAGTCCGGAAAGCCGCCGAAGAGAAAACCCTTTCAGGTCTGGCCTTTTTGCCCCAGCAGCCCAAACATCAGCACCCTAATATAAGCTCTTGATATTTTGTTTGCTGGTCCTGCTGTCCATTCTTTGCTAAGTACAGTCACAGAGGACTGTACTTAGCCCTTGAAGAAGAGCAAACCCGGAAAGCACCTGATCGGAGATTATAAAAACTGTAACTTGTACTGTAGGCTATTGAATTCCCCACCATTGCTTACTGCTCTGATGTCAGCTGCAGTGGATTCTGGAATTTGTGGTAACAGAAGATGTCCGTCTAGAACTAAACAAAATTAGTGTAATACAGTCTCCTATACTGCAGTAAACAGGAGGTCATCGACAATGTTTCTGCACACAAAGTGCACATTGGGACCAATCCCAGACTTGAGTGTAGGGCCTTTTGTGCTGACTGTTCCCCTTTAAAAAAACAGGTCTGTAAATTGCACAGCTCTGGAATTGCTTTGCAAAGTATGGGACAGTTTTTATGCACTTAGTACCCTTAGTAGTGAGGCATAAAGGGGCAGTATTTTTATTACTAGAGAAGAGGGTTCCACGTCTTTTCCGCGCATACAAAATCGGCACAGTAAATAATATCGCGGTTAATTCCGCATATTCATTCTGCACGTATTAACTTTACAGCATGGTGTCTGATAGCGTAAGCACTTTGTTCATTCCTCACCCAGTCAACATGTAGGCAGAAATGAAAGCCAGTTTCACCAGTCTAATGGCTCAAATCAGTCATATACAGTGCTCCCCAAGCCCTCCAGCAGCACCTGCTGTTGCTTCTAAGTACCTCCTGTAGTTCCTGTCAAGTGGCCATTGGTCAAATCCCAGTCCAGTTTTCACAAAAAAGCTATCCGGATGATCAGCACTTCTTTCTCTATTCAGAGGCATCGAGTCTGACAATAACTTGACAGTTAAAGTTTATTAAAATATTGATTTTATGCCAGCATAGTTGGAGAGCCAAGGTGAAGTGTGACCTCCTGCTAGTGTGGCTTTCTAGTGCCCCCTATTTAATAGTATTTAAACCTTCCGTAAGACGCACCAAAGGCAAGATCAAGTACGATGTATCCCTCTCACATAACAGGATTTGCTGAACCGAAGCGTTTCAGAGTTTGAGTTTGGATTTTCTGATTTTCTGATGATCCTACTGATTTACTGGATTACGCTTACATTGTTTATGCTGTTAATGCTTATGCGCTTGCAGAAACGCTGATAACGCTGCGCTGAAATTACGTGTTACCAGAGAAGAGTAGTAATCTCCTTCTGTATTGACACCTTGGCTTTTCCTTACACCCTTTTCATTCAATAAGAGCGTGTCATAAGAGTCTCAGGTAATCGCCATACAGTATGTTCATGTCAGACAAGACAGTACAGCAGTCATGTATTACGTAAACAAGTAAGGCCAGATCTTCTAAGCTGTGCACAGAAGTTATGAAAATCCTGGGACCTGGTGCCGGCACAGCGGCAAGGTGTCCGTGTCGGCAGAAGTCCTGGGTTCGGGAGCGGACCCAGGAAGTCGGAGGAGCGGCTAGGTGGAGCAGGATTGAGCATCCTATGGACAGCTCTCCGAAGTGCATGTAGCAGCAGCTTCTGGCGGAGGTCAGGAGATCCATTACAGCCGGTGCCCAGAATAGTGTGTGGGAGGTGTGACAGATGTTGGACTTGTTCCTCTGATGTCATTGCACATCCCATCTCCAGGGGAAAATGTAGCATCCAAAAAATCCAGCCTCCTCGACATGACACCCTGCACTGTTCCTGTCTCATTGCCCTTTTTCGTCCGCTGGGGTTCCCACTCCTGTGTGGGGGGGCAAGTCCCGGGCATTGCGAGGCAGGGCAGAACAGAACAGGACTGAGCCCTCTGAGGAGAGGGTGAACCACCCCCCCTATAAAAAAATTTAATCTGGGATCTAGCATATGCACTTGGAACAGATTTAAGTGCAGTACACCTTGTAGGGAAGCACAATGTACTTGCAGATGCCCTGAGAAAAATGAGCCATGTCACTCACAAGTGGGCATTGAACCAATCTGTTCTAAACTCCATATCTTAGCAGATGGCATGTCCCAGAGATAGACCTGCATGTGTTCTGGAAAGAATGGAAACAGCTTCATTCTGCACGCTCTTGTCAAACCAACTTGATAGACTTTTTCGACTGGATCACCAGAACATTGGATCAGGGAGGGGCAGTGGGCATTGTTTACCTAGATTTCAGCAAAGCCTTTGACACCGTTCCTCTCAGAAGACTAACCCACAAGGTGGAACATACGGGAGTTGACCAGAAGATGGTCAGCTGGATCAGTAACTGGCTGAACGATAGGACCCAGAGAGTGCTAGACATTGGATTATTGTCAAGGGAGGGTAGGGTGACGAGTGGCGTCCCACAGGGATCGGTACTGGGACCGATCCTATTTAACATATTTATAGAAGACCTAGCGAATGGACTAACGGGGAAGGTTTGCCTCTTTGCAGATGATACAAAACTGCAACAGAGTGAACACGAGAGGAGCAGACAACATGGAAGCTACCCTTAGAAGGCTAGAGGATTGGTCCAGGGACTGGCAGTTACAGTTTAACGCCAAAAAGTGTAAGGTAATGCACTTGGGAAAGAGAAACCCTGAAAAAAAGTACACACTGGGAGGACATCAACTTGAGGCACAAACAGAGCGAGATCTCTGCATCATCACTGACAAATTAAAGGTAGGAAAACAATGTGAGAAAGCGGGTGGCATCCTCGGATGTATAAGTAGAGGTATTTCTAGTAGAAAGGAGGTTATCAAGCCCCTCTACATGTCCTTGGTAAGGCCACACTTGGAGTACTGCTTTCACTTCTGGAGACCTCACCTCAGGAAGGACATTGACAGTTTGGAAACGGTGCAGAGAAGGCTACTAAGATGGTGCATGGACTGAATCACAGGTCACATGATGCAAGACTCTGGGAGCTGAACCTATACTCCCTTGAGCAGAGAAGAAACAGGGGACATGATTGAAACATTTAAGTACATGAGGGGATTTAACACAGCTCAGACAGGCAGTCTATTTCAACAGAACAAGGCAGCACGTACGAGAAGGCATGATATGAGACTGGTAGGAGGAAGGTTCAAAAGCAACCTCAGGAAATACTTCCTCACAGAGAGAGTGGTGGACCCGTGGAACAGCCTGCCCCAGGAGGTGGTAGCATCAAAGACAATCAGGGAGTTCAAACTCGCATGGGACAGACATAAAGGACAAGTTAGGATGAAGGCTGCTTAGGGAGGAGGGTAGTTTCTAGGGCAGGCTAGATGGATCGCACGGTCCCCATCTGCCATCATTTTTCTTATGTTTTTATGGACAATCCCAGAGGATGCTCTTAGCCTGTCATGGAGGACCATATTCCTACATGCTTTGCCCCTATTTCCAGTAGTACAAAAACTTCTACTAAAATTCTGAAGGAATAGTGCAGCAGCGGTCTTTATAGTAAGACTGGTTGAAACAGCCCTGATACTCATCACTAATGAGTCTGTCTCTAGCTTCAGCTAGTCCTCCCCATGACATCTGCTAACAATTTCTCAAGGCCGAGTGTTTCACCCAGACTTTGGTTCTCTTTGGCTGAGAGCCCTTTTCTTGAAGAGTTACAGTTTTCTGAACATTAAAGTCTCTTAGAATGTGATGGATGTTTTGAAACTAGCAAGTGTGCCTGAAACTAGGAAAACTTAACATTTCTAAGTGGAAAAGATTTACAGTCATGTGTGACAGCATATCTGTTTCAGCCTTTAGTGACTGCTGTCCCTCTGGTACTTGAGTAACTTATGAATCTAAAAGAGGTGTTGTAGTCACCAACATCAGAAGTGCACTTGGTTGCATTATCTGCTTACCAGTCACTTGCAGTAGTTCTGGGAAAACTTTGGTGTCCTATCCAATCTGACACATAGGACAGCAGCTTTCATTAGAAGTGGCAGGGCATTACAGAACAGAGCAGTAGATAATGTTGTGGAGATTGAGAAAGGCAAAGATTTCTAGTCAGAGTGCTTCCTGGGGGCCAAGGAAACAAGCAGGGGTAGGCCTTGTTTTGTACTTCATGCACTTGAATGTCTTTGTGAAAAAAAATTGTAGTACAGAATGGTGTTTCTGGGTTCCTCTTGCCCTACCAGAAAGATCAGGACTGTCTGGCTTTCTTGGACATGAAAGATGTGGATCAGCAGATCCTGACCAGATCAAGCCATCACAAGTACACAAGGTTTTGCATGGGCTTAGAACATTTCTAGTTTAGAATTCTACCATTTGGACTTGGATTAGTTAGTACCTTTTTGTCTTTACCAAGTGCTATACAGTTCTAGTGGAACATCTGACAGCCAAGGATTCAGGTCATTCCCTGCCTATACGATTGGATCATAAGAAACCCATCCAAGATTCAGATGGAATCGGTAGTACAGGTGGCTTTCTTCTTCTTTCACACCATGGACATCGTGAATTTACCCAAGTCACCACTGATTCTGACTGAAAGACTGCAGGTCATAGTAGTGGTCATGGACTCCACAAAAAAGGTCAGATCCTTTCCCTAGGAGGAGAGAACAGAATCAGTTGTAGGTATGGCCAGTTGCATAAGAGCTGAGAGATGGTGAATCTGGACCAAAACAAATACAAGGAGTTCTAAGGCGGCTGGAAAGACTGGATTGGTACACTTGCAAGCTAGAAGCATTCCTCGGATGGAAACATAAAAACATAGAATTTTTCGGCGGAAAAGGACCGCTTGGCTCCCCAGCTGTCTGGTGCTGTACGTGCAAATGGAGGACTTTGACGCTTAGCTGATAGTGAAGTGAATAGCAATAATTCTGGATTTTCTTGAGTATCTCTTCTAGCCCCACACAAGGTACTTGGAATAATACTATAATTGATGCGGTAGTACATTACAAGGAGGGTGCTGCACTGTTGAGGTCTCCCTTCGGATGAGATGTTAAACCAAGGTCCTTCTGCCCCTTATTTGGTTAATGTCCAGGTTGATGTAAAAGACCCCATGGCACCTATAAAAGAAGAGCAGGTGAGCTCCCCCAGTGTCATGACCAGCATTCCCCCATCAGTAAAACAGGACTATGTAAGTCACCCCCAGGATGCACCTGGAGACAAACAATGGTAGCGTAGTGTGCCTTTCCTGGTCAAAAATTACAAACAAAAAATAAAGCCTTCCTCACCCACAAATGCAGAAACAGTGTTTTTATCCTTTCTCACAGGAAAGTTTAATAGGTTTCTCGCACACTTCCTGTACACTGAAAAAAGGTACTAGGGCAGGGAAGATTTTGGTGGCCGGGTTGTCAGTTGGCCCTGCATTCCCATGCCAACAACCCAGGTTCAGGAGCGGAATCTGGGTGAGTGGGTGGCCGGGATGAGAAACAGTGCCGCTGACTGCACTTCCCAGCCTGGGGAGGGGGTGGCACTTCAGCTGGTGCCACATCGACCCCTGTAGAGGCCCTCCAGTTTATCTGTGGTGTCGCAGGCTGTCTGCTGATGCTAATTCAAATTTTTGATCCTACTTGTAATTTCTTTGCTGGAAACTGGAAAATCACTTAAACTGCTCTCTCCAGTTAAGTACTGTCTGTAAGGAACATTTTACAGAATGCTTACAACCAGCTTCAAAGACCTGTGGAATGTTTCAGACAGCTGAACAGAACTTCGCATAATTGCCTTAAATTTGGTATGCAGGTATAACACAGACACATACACAAACTTAACAGAAACAGATTATCTGTAGAGATGAGGGTGTCCTTCATTCCCCTTCAGGTATTTAAAATCTGAGATACTGACTGCTTGGAGGATTGCAGTGCTGGTGTTTTGTCTAGCTTGCTGGCTGGGTGTCAGTACATCACAGTTCAGGCCAAGAGACCTGAATTAGGAATCACTAAAGGAGTCTCACTTCACACACCTTGGAAGGTGGGTGGGGGATTTTGTGAAATTGACTACTTGATGGGGAGGAAGGGAGTGTTGTTCATGATGAATTGAAATGGCTCCAGCCATTCATTCCCTTTCAAATATGTAGACTGATGCTTATTTTTATCTGATCCTTCTTTAGGTCCCCTGCCAAAAACATTTGATGACTTCTGGCGAATGGTGTGGGAACAAATGGTTTTAATTATTGTAATGACAACAAGGTAATTATTTGAAAAATCAAAATATTTATATATATTAATAGCCAACTGATGAATTTTCAAAAAAAACTCTTTTTTTTCTTTTCCAGAGTTATAGAAAGGGGGCGACTAAAATGTGGACAGTACTGGCCTCTTGAAGTTGGAAAAACAGAAGATTTTGAGCACTTTGTAGTTAGGAACATACATATAGAACTTTTTCAAGATTTCAAGCTTACACATTTAGAACTGTACAACAAAGAGGTAATATACAATTACGACTTTTTATTCTACTATTTCACAATACAAGTGATTCCCTTTGGCTTTAGGGTCCCAACATATTTTGTTATGGCTAAAGACCAGGATAAGTCATCATCTTGGGGGTCTTATTAATGTAAAAAGACTAGAGAGATTCAGTCTGCATACTTCAGAAGACAAGACATTGATGCTGAGGTGAGCAAGAGGATAAATGTAGATAGTTTGTTGAAGTTGACATAGAGTAAAGTGTTGTAAAAATGTGTTGGACACATTTTACAGCAGATAATGGTAAGTCACAGGTGCTAGCCTTTATCACATGTAAAGGAAATTGTCACAGGGCTGAAATTTACAGAAGGAACCAGCATATACGTAGATGTTGGTAGCAGTAAAAAGCTCTTGTCCTATCCAGTGTGCTCACCGTATCCAACTGTTCTGCCTTGCCCTAGTGGCGGTATCCTTCTTTGTTTTTTATTTTAACTATACCTAGGTGCCTGGCCACCTTGCTTGAAGATGGTGATTCATGTGGTATGTGCGACTTTCTTTGGCTACTACCCTCTCTGTGAGGAAGTGCTTATGGATGTCCTTTTTGAATCCCCCCTCCACCCCCTGCTTTAGTGAATTACCTCTCATCCCTGTATTTGAACTCAAGGAAAAGGGTTCCTTGACATCCACCATCTTTATCCTGTGCAAGCACTTGTATGTCTCAACCATGTCACCCCTTTCCTTCCTCTTTTTAAGGGCTTACATACTTCGGCTCTGCCGTCTCTCCTTATGTCATTTCCCCAAGGCCCTGGATCATCTTAGTTGCCGTGTGCTGCCTCCACTTTCTTGTAGTCTTTCTTCAGGTGTGGACTCCAGTACCTTGTTCAGTATTCCAGCTGCAGTCATACCAGTGGCGTGTACAGTGGGAGGATCACATCCCAACTTATTGCTTATCCCCGTCCCAATGCATCCCATCATTCTATTACTTTGCCCACTGCCCTGTTGCAATGTGCAGATGTTTTTAGGATATCCAACATTCATTACCACTAGATCCTTTTCTTCTGTAGTGCTATGCAGCAGCCCCCCACCACCACTGCCACCACCAATTTTGTATTGCACCCTTGGGTTCCTTTTCTCACTATGCATTACATAGAGAATAAAGGATGGGGTGGCGTGTGCTGCCTTAAGTAGTTTCATCTCATGGGATTCAGATGGACTGAACATTTTGCAGCTCATATCAGTGGCATCTGCCTTGTAGTGGAATGCAGCTGTAGACAGCAAATATCGGCTTGTGCAGCCTACCATATTGTGGCGGCCATGGGAGGTGGGTAGCTTCGACATCTAAGAAAGTTGTTTCATGTGTCTTTGGAGAATTACTGTCCAGCTCAGAGCTGGATGATAGTCTTGGCAGATGTCCAGAACATTAATGGACAGTTGTCGAGTTCTAGGCAGTAGCAAACCCCCAGCCCAGTGTCTTATGGAGTACGGGTTTGTCTGGCCAGACAGACAAGGAATGGATTCGACTCTTGGAAGTTTTGATCACCAGAGAAACAGAGGAGCCTGCTTTAGTTGCAGGGGCAGCGGTCTCAGAAGTGCCTTGCCTGTAGATGCAGTGAAGGTACAGGAAGGAGGCAGATATTCACGAGATAGGTACCTGGCCCGTCTCCTCCTCCCCCGTAGTTGGTGGAGTGAAAGACTGCTGAAGTTTTGTTTTCCCTTACCCCTTACGATGGACACAAATAACGTATGATATGGGGAACTGCAAATTCTTTCTCTAGGTTATGCCATAGAATTCTCGTTTGTACTCACGAGAGATTGTTTTCTTCAGTTCCTGATTTCTTTGAGCAAGATGAAACAGTCTGTAAGCCAGGCTCTGGATCTCCTGATCCAGATAGAGGCAGTCCTCCCAGTTCCAACCCACAAGGACGAACTGGGATTTTCCACAATTTGTTTCATAGTTCCCAGAGGTCATTAAGCAGTGAAACGGTTTTGTCTGGCATTTGACGTCCAAGATGGCATCACTATGGTCCATCATTAGGGCGGTCCAGCCTGGGTGTGACAGTGGTGCAGTACCTGGCTTCTTCTTAGCTTGGTAGCTATGCCAAGAGTGTTTACGAAAGTTTTAATTGTTCTGCTAGCGCAACTGAGGCAGTAGGGACATCACGTCTATTCCTACCTATACAAACTCCTCATAAGAGCTCTGGCACATGACTAAGAAAAAGCTGACATTTTAAACAAGTACTTCTGCTCAGTCTTCACAGTAGCGAGAAGAGGAAACGAACCACCAGGGAGAAGCAGGAATGGGGAGGAGGTGAACACGAGTCCATTTTCAGAGGAAAGAGCTCTGAAAGGACTTGTAGCCCTGAAGGTTGATAAGGCTATAGGACCAGATGGGATACACCCCAGGATACTAAAAGAACTCTGGGAGGTGCTGGATGCCCTACTGATCTTGTTCAAGCAGCTCACTGGAAACAGGCATGGTTCCAGAGAACTGGAGAAGGGTGACGTGATCCGTTTTATATAAGAGTGGCAGCAGGGAAGAGGCTGGCAACTATAGGCCAGCAAGTCTTACTTCAGGTGGAGAAATTAATGGAAGCCCTACTGAAAGAAATGCTGGTTCAGCATCTAGAATCCCACTGGGCTGCGGGACCTCAGGCAGCATAGATTCACTAGGGAAGGTCATGCAAACTAATATGATCGGTTTTCCTTGATCACCCAGTTAAAGAACTCTTATCAAGGGAGGGCAGTGGATGTGACCTGTGTAGACTTTAGCAAGGCCTTCAACACTCTGCTGCACAAGAGGCTGACTAAGAAGTTGACCAGCGTAGAAGTGTAATCCAGAGTGATAAACCGAGTTAGAAATTGATTAACAGATAGGAGACTGGGGGTGGTGGTAAACGGCAGTCACTCTAAGCATGGGAAAGTGACCAGCAGGTTACCACAGGGCACAGTACTGGGACCAGTCCTGTTCACCTTTTCATAGGGGGGGCATTGCAGAAGAACCAGATGGAAAGGTATGCCTTTTTGCAGACTAGACACCAAAATCTGTAATAGGGTGGACACACAGGAAGGGGGGTATAGAAGATGCTAAGTGCTCTTGGGGAAACTAGTGGAGTGACATAAAGACATAGCAGCTCAGGTTCATTGCAAAAAAGTGCAAAATCATAGATCTAGGACATAGGAACACCGGTGCTGAGTATAAAATTGGTGGTAGTGGGGTAGGCATTAACTGCCACTAGACAGGAAAGGGACCATGGGGTTGGGACCTTGCAGTTGTGATATCAAAGGACCTCAAGGTGACAGAACAGTGAAACAAGACAGTGGGCAGGGTTAGTGGGATGCTGGGGTGCATAGGAAGGGGCATCTCTAGCAGGAGGAAGAAAGAGGTGTTGCCACTGTATTGCTCCTTTGTGCACCATCACCTGGAGTACTGCACCTCAAAAGGGACAAGGGGTGGAGGCAGTCCAGAGGAGGGCAGCTGCAGGTAAAAACTGGACATACACCAGGCATTGCAAAAATAGAAAACTGATTTATTTAAACATGACAAATGAGGAAGACTCATTGTAGGAGTCGCTAGATAGAGGGTGTTAACACAGTTCTTTGTCCTGTTTGGATTATCATATTTTCTATTTTTGTAATGCCTGGTGTGTGCCCAGTTTTCCCCTGCCCTTTCTACTTGTTCACTAACTGGTGCACCTTTGAGGACTGTTAGTGTGTGCTCCTTTTCTGTATTCTGCAACTAAAATGGTGGTAGGTTTGCACAGCAAGCCCTACGAGGAAAGACTTGAAGGATCTCAACATGTACATCCTGGAAAAAGGAGCGAGGGGACATGAGCAAGACCTACAAGTACCTAGAGGGGTGATCAGGGTGTAGATGGGGAGTCTCTTTCAAATGAGAAGCAGCATGACCAGGGGCATGCGATGAAATGGAGGTCAGGGGGAGTTCAGGAGAGAGTGATGAAATATTTCTTCACTGAAAGGGTGGTAGACGCCTAGAACAGACTGCCAGTGGAAGCGGTGGAGACTGGAATGGTGGGGGGGGCTTCAAGCTTGCGTGAGATAAACATAGGGTTATATTAGAAAAAGAGGTAGGGAGGGTCACTGGAGACCAGATAGGGTCTGCAGAGGAAGACGAGGCAGGGAACACTTAGGCAGACTGGGTGTCCAAAAGAAAGTGGTTGTCTTGCACCACATGTAGTTTATTTCAATATGTCATCTGAAATCCATCTGAACCAGGCTTCCCTTTTTTTTTTTTTTTTTTTTTACAATTCTGTTTATCCTCCTTGGCAGGCCGTCTGCTTGTCTGCCAATAGACAAAGGCAATAAGGGCAGGGATGGGGGAAAAAATGATGCCAACATTAAATGGTCTGGGAAACAAGCTTCCTGAGCTAGTAGCCCTGATGGAAGAGGAACACTTGGATATTGTGGCAGTCATGGAAACATGGTACACGGAGAACCATGACTGGGATGTCAGCATACCAGGGTACAGAATCTACAGAAGGGACAGGGAGGGTAAAAGAGGAGGTGGAGTAGCTCTCTACATAAGGGAAGGGATCAAAGCTACAGAACTGAAAGGTAAAGGGGGAGGGCAAGAGGTACTGTGGGTCACCTTGGAGACAGGGAGTGGCATCACAGTCCGCACAGGGGTTGTATACAGACCCCTATCTCAGGGGGAGGAAATGGATAAGAAAATGATAGAAGACATTATCAGAATGGCTGAAAAAGGTGAGATATTGTTGATGGGGGACCTGAATATGTCAGATGTTAACTGGACGACATGACTGCAGCCACATCCAAGAGCAGGGTCATTCTCAATGCCCTACAGGGGGCATGCCTTAGACAGCTGGTGTTGGAACCCACTCAGGAGGGAGCAATATTAGACCTGGTACTCTCAAATGGAGAGAGGATCACAGATTTAGAAGTGAGTAGCCATCTGGGAACAAGCGACCACCACACAGTGGTTCACAATAAGCACAACCATGGAGACATGCCATACAAAAATAAGGATATTGGACTTTAGAAGGGCTGACTTTGGTAAAATGGGTGAATACCTAAGGAATGCACTAGCAAATGGCCAGAAAGGAGGCGTGGAAGAACAATGGAGAAAAATCACAACTGCCATCATGGAGGCAACAAGCCTTTGTGTGAAACAAGTAAAGAAAACAAAGCGGAGTAAAAAACACTATGGTTCTCAAAATAGGTGGCAGGGAACGATGGCGAGAAACAGGTAGTATTCAGAAAGTGTAAGGAATCACAGAAGGAGCACTACAGGGAACTGTATCAGTTAAAGTAGAAAGAAGTGGGGAAGGCAGTCAGAATAGCAAAGGCTCAAACCAATGAAAAGATGGCCAGCTTAGTTAAGAAGGGAGATAAAACCTTTTATAGGTACACTAGGGAGCATAGAAAGGTTAAGGGAGAGATAGTGAAGATTAATAAAGGAGAGGGGAGGTGGGCAGAGGGAGACAGTGAAAAGGCAGAGATACTGAATGAATACTTTTGCTCAGTATTCACAAAAGAAGAGGAGGAGTTACCTAAACCAAACAATAGAAGCACTCTGGGCAGGGGGTTGACACCAGTCCATTTACAGAAGAAAGAGTCCTAAAACTCAAGGTGGACAAAGCAATGGGGCTTGACTGGATTCACCCCAGAATCCTAAAAAAACTAAGGGAGGGACCTAGTGACACCACTGACCATCCTTTTTAACAAATCATGGGAGGATGGGGTGGTACCTGAGGACTGGAGAAGGGCAGATCGATTCCCTTCACAAAAGTGGGAGCAAGGCAGAAGCAGGAAACTGCAGACCTGTTAGTTTGACCTCAGTGGTAGGAAAATGATGGAATCACTTTTAAAGAAAGAATTGTTGAGTAATGAGAGGCCAGCAGGGCACAGGACCCAAGGCAGCAAGGATTCACAGCAGGAAGGTCATGTCGGATCAATCTAATCGATTTCTTTACTAGGTGACCAAAGTACTAGGACCAGGGAAGGCTGTAGATGTTGCCTACCTAGACTTTTAGCAAGACATTTGACACAGTCCTGCACAAAGATTAATAATCAAGTTAGCCAGCCTGGGAGTGGGTCCCAGGGTGGTAGCCTGGGTAGCAAACTGGCTGCACAACAGGACACAGAAGGTAATAGTAAATGGAACTCACTCCAAAGAAAGGGGTTACTAGTGGAGTACCTCAGGGTTCAGTACTGGGTCCAGTCCTCTTCAGTGTCTTTATAGGTGACATTGCAGAGGGTCTAGAAGGAAAGGTATGCCTCTTTGCAGATGGCACAAAGATCTGTAACAGAGTTCATACACAAGGGGTGGAAAGGATGAGAAGGGACTTGGCAGGTTGGAGGAATGGTCAGGCGTATGGCAACTTAGATTCAGTGCAAGTAATGCACCTGGAAACAACCCAGGAGAAGAGTACACAATGGCAGGAGGTACTAACAGCAACAATAATGGAAAGGGACCTGAGGTAGTCATATCAGATGATCTAAAGGTGGGCAAGAAATGTGAGAGGTCAGTAGGGAGAGCTGGGGGATACTGGGATGCATAGGAAAGGCATCACAAGTAGAAAAAGGGAAGTGATTATCCCTCTGTACAGACTATTGGTGAGACCCCACCTGGAGTACTGCATACAGTTTTGGAGACCCCATCTCTGCAAGGACATAAACAGGATGGAGGCAGTCCAGAGGAGGGCAGCTAAAATGGTGCAGGGTCTGCATCAGAAACCATATGAAGAGAGACTGAGAGAGCTTAATATGTATACCCTTGATGAAAGGAGGGATGGCGGGACATGTAAGAAACTTTCAAGTACCTCGGGGGACTCAGCAAAGTCCAGGAAGGTAGCATCTTTCAGAAAAAGAGATGTGAAAGAACAAGGGGCACAATGTAAGAGGACAGCTCAGGGGCAATGTGAGGAAATTGTTTTTTACGGAGAGAGTTGTGGACTCGTGGAACCGCCTTCCTGGGGAGGTTGTGGGGTCTAAAACAGTGGGGGAATTAAAATGTGCATGGGACAGACATAAGGCAATTATAGTAGGGGGTAGGAGGAAGTAGGCTGTTGGTTAATTAGAATCTGCAGCTTATCCAGTAGGTAGGGAGATAGGCAGACTGGGTGGGCCAAGTGGTCCTTATCTGCCGTCCAAAGTCTGTGTTTCTATGTAACCTACCAGACTTTTGAGGGGGGTGGATCGAGGGGTCTTTGGCGTCCATGCCATGCCCAGAAGCTCAGAGCTGGCCGAGGCTTCATCCTAGTTGGCTTCCAACTTTTTCTGTTTTCGCACCTACCCGAGGCCCCAAAAGTGGTGACACATGCACACCACAGCTCCAGTGCCTGCCTCTTCCACTCTCCCTCAGCCTAACACCGGCACTCCTTGGAGCAACGCAGCCACTCCAACCTCCACCAGGGGTGGCCAAGCTCCGAGGTGACCAAGTTTTCCCCTCCGTAGGCGGAGGGCTGTCGCTGGCAGCCACTGCATCCTCTACTCCCCGATGACCCAGGTGGTTGCTAGAGTGGCACGGCTTCCAACGCCTCCAGGCCGACTTGAACCAGGCTTTGATACTGCCTGTGTTCTTTCTTTTCTGATGACGAGCAGATGCTCCACATACTTGATTGTCCACCTGGCTGTGTTCTACTTTTATGAGTGCAAGGCAGAACAAATTTTATGGTGAGGATTGCCGGCTGTTTGTTACCTAAGTTGAAGTCACCCTAGGCAGACCAGCAGCCAGACGGATTATTGGCAGGTGGATCACGTGCATCATTGCTCTGCTCTGCAGCTGGCTGGCAAGAAGCCTCCTGAAAGGTTACAGGATCACTCCCCAAGATATGCTGCTGCCTCGATTGCTACTGCCAGATACATCCGAATTGCAGAGATTTGTAAAGCTACTACCTTGTCTAATACGTACACATTCATATCTTATTATAGCATCTATGTTCTCAGTCAACCAGTTGCTTTTTTTGTCCAGTCTGTATTCACGTAAACATTCAGAGTGGGCATTTTGTGCTGCTTCTAAGGCTGCTAGGAGTCTGCCGAAGTGTGGATAATGAACTAAATCTAAGTAGTTAGAAGAATAGGTTACTTACTTATATCCCTAGATCTTACTTCGAGAGGGTTCCTGCAGTAGGTCATCACATATAGGACTGCGCCCCGGCATCAGGTCCGCACGGCAAACTTGTAGATGGCAATAAGTTGGGATCGCCCCTGACATCGGGGCTTTGTGACGTCAGCCCGACTATAAAAGGGGCGGTCCCGCACCCGCTCTCCAGTTCTTTCCTGCCGTTGCCTCAGTAACATTCGGCTCATGTCAGAACAGCAATCTAACGTCCACGTTAAATTTTGTTGGAGTTTTCCTTCGCCTCTTACTAGATCTCTCTCAGAATTTTCTTCAAATTGATGTCTTCTAGACAGAAGAAAAAGTGCTCTAAGTGCGGCGCTCAAATCCCGCACGGGGACTACCATTCCTGCTGCCTCCTTTGCCTAGGTTCAAAGCACGACGTTCAAGAGTGTTCCATCTGCCAGGCCTTCAACCAGGCGAACAGAACTAGGTGCAAGCACTCCCTCGAGGCCCACCTTTTGACCCGACGCTTGGTGTCTATGGAAAAGGAGCTCCAAAAACTCAGGGATAGGTCATCATCCCCGAAAAAGGAGAAAAGTAAAGAGAAGCGTCGGTTCCGGAGTCCATTGCCACACGAGAGGCCTGCAACCGTGAGTACCTTTTCAGGCGCCCCATCCACGTCTTTGGGCCGGGCCCCCTCTTCCCCTCCTGCTGAGGTGAGCAGGCAGCCAGGGGTTGCCTCTTTAGAGGTGGTAATTTCATTGCCTTGTCCTGCCAATAAGTCACCCCTCGCCTCCGGTGAAAGAGTATGACCTCCACCAATCAGACTAGCGGCCTTCCAGCTGTTCTCTAACCCGGCCCGGATCTGCTGTTTTGGACGCCAGCTCCTCCGGCGCCCATCAGGATCCGTCCACTCTTCCGTGCGGGCTCCAGTTTGGCCCCGACATCGGATAGAGTTGAGGGACAAGTCGACCCGTTGTCTCCCCAGGGTTCTCCACCCCAGAGCTCCCGCCTCAATCCTTTGCTCTTGCTTTAGCAAGATTTGCACGTGATCTGCCTGAGGCCACCTTCGAGCCCCGCCAGGCCTTCCACCATCACCGGATTACATTCCGCTGCCGACAGGGGATCCAGTTATGGAGAATCCACCCTCCAGCTCTTCGGGTACGCTCCCGGATCCAACGCCACCTTCTGGCGCCACGGCACCACCCGCTGCGGGGTCATCGTCGGGGTTCCTAGTCCAGCAACCCTCTCTCACACTTGCGGGCGGCCCTCTGTCGGTTACTCGATGCAGGGCCAGGTGCCTCCGTCGCCGGGCTTCCCGACGCTGGGTTTTCCAACGTCATCCTTCCCGAAGGCCGGGATATCCTACCCCAGGACACCCCACGCCGGGTTATACCTGGTACTCTCCATACTATCTATCTCGGCACTACCCTCAGTACCCGAGGTTACCAGTCTCCCCCTCCTCCTCCAGTGTCGGACCAGGAGTCCGTCCCTCTTTGGTGTAAAGAGGCTAGAGCGAAGCTTGTGTCAGAACTAAGACGGCCGGTGAGGGAAGCACCCACCTCTAGGGTCACTTCCCCACCGCCGCCTCGAGCTAGAGCTTCAACCTCTATTACAGTGGGGACCACTGAACCAGACCCTTCCATGCCTAGTGGATCTGAGCCCTCTGACACCAACTCCAACTTGGTTGCGTCGGAGCCTAGATCTCCCATAGAGGTCCCTTCGAAAGACTCTCCAAAGTAGTCTCCTGAGGATCCCTCTTTTGGAGATTTATTGCCTTCAATTTAGGTGGCTGGTAGATGGCTGTCCAAAGAGGTTGATCCGCAAAGAAAACATCTTGCAGAGCACCTGGATCTTGCCACCTCTGAACCTATCCCCATTTCTCCGTGGATGGGGCCCCATGAGGACCTTGTGTCTATAGTTAGGCAGCAACTGTCCTCCATTCCAGCGGTCTCACGCAAAGCTGACCACACCTGTTATCCCCTGGAAGGGATATCTCACCTCAGCTCCCATCCCAAGGCTGACTCTAAGGTCATCACGGACGCTCACGACCGTTTAGCCCAGCCCAAACATCTGAGTTCTTCGCCTTCCGACAAGGACTCATGTCAGCTCGACCAATTTGGGTGCAAAATATACTCCTCTTTCTCTTGTGCGATATGTTCTCTTAATTACGTCTCGCACAAGGTCGCCTTTCATAAAGCTTCTCTGTTGGATTTGGAAAGGGACCTCCAGGAAGTTCAGGATGAAACCCTGAGAAAGAAGTTGTTGGAGAAAGTTAGGATGGGAAATCCTCTATGCGTCACGGCCTTCGGGCTACTTACGACTCAGTGGCTAGAGCGGCACCCACGGGATCTGCCTCCGGCACCTCTCCTGGCTCCGTATAGCGGGACTGGCGCAGGATGTGCAGTCCTCTCTGTTGGACACCCCTTTCAGAGGTTCTGTCCTCTTTGGCGGCGATGCTAAAGATATTATTACTGGGCTGCAGGAGAGCGGACTCTCCTTGCGGGATGTCCGTTCCTTATACAAGACGGGCCAGAAACAGCAACCTTTTCGCTGCCAAAGAAGGCGGAAGAAATCCCAGGCCAAGCGCTAGTCAAAGAAATGCGCACCTGGATCAGGAGCTCAAACCCCACAGGCCAAAGTTCCCAAACAGACCTCTGGGGCAAAAGCCCCCAGCGTCCTGACTCCTTTCCCCTCCTTCCACTCCCTCCAGTGTCTCAGGAGGAACCGGTCGGAGGGAGGTTCAGCCTCCACCTGGACGGTTGGAGGTTAGTCACCGCAGAAACTTGGGTGCTCCAGCTAATCCAGTGAGGTCACTCGATAGAATTCAGTGACATCCCAGCCCCTCAACTGCCGGGACGGTCCTTCTATCCTTGGGATCAGGTTCCCATAGTCTCACATGAGATCCAGGTTCTACTTCTAAAGAGGGCCATAGAACACCATCCCATCAAACCAAATAGGAAGGGGATTCTACTCCCACTTCTTTCTGGTTCCGAAGAAAACAGGCGACCTGAGACCAATCCTGGACCTCCGCACACTAAACATCTTCGTTGAGTACAAGAAGTTTCATGTGTTGACCCTTCAGGGGCTCCTCCCCCTGTTCCACCCAAGTTCTTGGCTGTGCTTCCTGGACATGCAGGATGCTTACCTGCACATCCGTATCCTCCCGGTCCACCGCCATTTTCTCCATTTTGTTTTCATGGAGAAGCATTTCCAATTCAGAGCACTCCCATTTGGCCTCTCTTCGGCTCCCAGTGTGTTCACCAAATGCCTAGCGTTAGTGGCGCATTTTTACGCTGCCAGGGCGTTTGTCTTCCCGTACCAGGACAACTGGCTCCTCGCAGCACCCTCTCCTACCAGCCTGAAAGAGTCTCTCTCTTTCACTCTGAACTGGTTTACTTTACTGGGCATAACGGTCAATTTTCCCAAGTCCCAGCTAGTACCTTCCCAGAGGCTCCAGTTCATTGGAGCTGTACTAGACACAGTTCAGGGCAAGGCTTTCCTGCCATCGGATCTGGCTAAGACCCTGGCTTCTCAGGCCACTCTCGTGGCACAGGCCCGATGGATCCCAGCACACTCGGTGCTTAGTTTATTGGGACTGATGGCGGCTGCCATTTCGACAGTACCACTGGCCAGGCTTCACATGAGGGTCACCCAATGGTCCAGTGGGACCAGAGGACGGATGACATGAACCAAAAAGTCATGATTTCCAACAGCCTTCAGAAAGATTTTCTTTTTTTTTTTTTTTATACTTTTTCTCCCTCCTGGTTTTTCCTACAATCTTGGTCCTACTCCTTCGGGCCTCTCAATGCTCTAAGCCGTCCCTGGATCTGCCCCTAGAGTGCCTCCTCTCCTTTCCTGCACAGTGGGGTCTTGTCAAGTATGGCGGTCTGAGCAGAGGCGTCATCAGGACAGCGAGGTGATTTTCCCTTGTCTGTTGGTCCCATCCTGAGGACGGCGGACTAAGTCCCGAGGTGGCGTGCTGGCGCATGTCTAGCCTCTCATGCGCCGTCGCTCCCCCTCCCGACCCTAGTTGGAGTCACCCATCCCTTTCAGGAATTGGTGCTTCCACCGTATCCATTCACGGAAATGGCGGATGCTTACACGTCCGGGTATCCCACCCTGAGGAGGAGAGCATCTGTAGGGCCTTCGATTCCACACCCGCCAGCCCCGGCTACCCAGGTCCGTTACTGAAACCGGTCTCCGGCATAGCGCGAGGTGTGGCATCCAGCGCCTCAACCTTCAGTGCCACCAGGCCGGCCTTCAGACAGATCTTCACTGATGGCAAGATCTCTCGAACTTATCGAAGGGAATTCCTTTAATTCCTGTAGTTCCAGCTCAAATTCTCACTACGGACGCCTCAGATCTGGACTGGGGAGCTCATCTTGGGTCTCACAAGACACAAGGTTCTTGGTCCGACCAGGAGCTGATGCTCCTCATCAATGTTCTGGAGACCAGGGCGGTTCTTTACGTGCTCAAGGCATAACAGTCGCTGCTGGTTCCAGGATCTCTCTTGGTCCAGATGGACATGTCCACTGTCTGGTACCTAAACAAACAGAGAGGAACCAGGTCATACGCTCTTTGCAGAGAAGCCATGAGGGTGTGGTACTGGGCGATTCAGCACAGCCTTTACTTGACAGCAGTCCACGTTCCGGGCGTCACCAACATCCTTGCGGACAGTCTCAGTCGATCAGTGGTCAGGGCCCCCGGGTGGGAGCTAAAGTCAGAGGTAGTCGAAGATCTCTTTTTTTCGATGGGGTCAGCCAGAAATGGATCTGTTCGCCTCCCCATACAATGCAAAACTACCCGTCTTCTGCTCGCTCGTTCCCGGGCATGGTGCTTTTTGGCGAGATGCACTCTCTTTCATGGACAGGGAGGTTTCTGTACGTCTTTCCTCCCTTTCCTTTCATTCAGAAGGTTCTGATGAAACTTCAACAAGGGGCGTCCATGCAATCCTGATTGCTCCTCTTTGGCCACGCCAAATTTGGTTCCCTCTTCTGCAACACTTGACATTGGAACCCCTGGTTCCTCTGCCCATTTCCCACGACCTTCTGACTCAGGAGCAGGGCACCATGGTGCATCCGAGCCGTCAGTCTCTCCACCTTCATGCATGGCACCTGTGGACATAGTGATTTTTCGCTATGGGGGTCTCTTCTCAGGTTGCGCACATTCTAGTGGAGGCCAGAAAACCCTCCACTAGATCTACTTATGCTGTGAAGTGGAAGAGATTCATGCTATGGGCCCAAGCAAGGAGCTGGGATCCATTTTCGTGCTTGGCATCCCAGGTTCTAGAGTACCTCGCACACCTGTCTGAGGTGGGCCTTAGCTATTCCTCCATTAAGGTCCACCTCTCTGCAGTGTCGGCCTACCACCTCCCGGTGGAGGGCAAAACCTTGGCTCAACTGGAGGTTGCCAAAACCTTTCTGAAAGGCATCCTTCATTTGAAACCTCCAATCCGGAATCCTTGTCCTCCCTGGGACCTGAATTTCATGCTCAAGAAGCTGACCTTACCACCATTTGAACCAGCTTCTTCTTGCGACTTACGCTTCCTTTCCTGGAAGACCTTATTTTTAGTCGCTGTTACTTCGGCCAGAAGGGTTTCCGAATTACAGGCCTTCGTTTGTAAAGAACCTCATTTGATTTTTCATAAGAACAGAGTAGTCCTTCGGACTAACCCTTCTTTTTTGTCCAAAGTGGTTTCAGAAACCACTTTGAACTAGAGCGTGGAATTACTGGTGTACTATCCACAATATTCCAACAGGGGGGAACACCTGCTGCACACCCTGATGTGCGCCGGATCCTGAGGTACTACACAAACAGGACTAAAGAGGTTAGGAAATCTAGCCAACTGTTCATAGCCTTTGCCCCTCAGTGCCAGGGCAAGGTTATTTCCAAGCAGACCATCGCTCAATGGCTTGCTAACTACATCCATTTTTTGTACACAAAATATGTGAAGTCCCTTCTGGGGGCTGTCAAAGGCCACTCCACCCGTAGCGTGGCGACCTCTACTGCCTTTTTTCTGAATGTGTCCACAGCAGAGATCTGTGCTGTGGCCACCTGGTCGTCTGTTCACACCTTCATTAAGCATTACAGTCTGGACGTTGCCTGTCGGCACAGAACTGACTTTGGTCTTGCGGTCTTGCAAGGCCTTCTGTCATGATTCCTCATGGCGACTTCTCCTCCTCCCGGATGCACCCATGTTTTTGCTTTTCTTTGGGACTGCTTGGTATTCAGTCCTGTATGTGAAGACCTACAGGACCTGCAGGAACCCTCTCGAAGTAAGATATTGCAGTTATGTAAGAACTTACCAGAACAGTAGATCTTTGAGAGAGTTTCCTGCAGTAGGTCTAGTTTCCCTCCCTCCTTCTCCCAGTTTTTGGATGCTTTATTTTCCATCCTATCTAGTCCTCCGAGACTAGAGTGGAAGCAGGGTCTCTGGAGTTCACTCCAGTTTTCTCCTTACCTATCATTAGGTCTCCGTTGGAAAAGAACTGGAGAGCGGGCGTGGGACTGCCCCTTTTATAGTCGGTCTGACGTCACGACGCCCCGACATTGGGCCCTGTCCCCACTGATTGCTATCTACAAGTTTGTCATGCGGACCTGACACCAGGGGGTGCAGTCCTATATGTGAAGACCTACAGCTGGAACCTCTCTCGAAGATCTACTGTTACAGTAAGTTCTTGCGTAACTGCAATTTCTACTACTAGTATTCCGTTCACATCCACCTGACCGTCTATGGCAAGGCTTGCTGTCAGTACCTGTTTCCATTGCACTGTTGTGAGGGGCAGAGTCAGAGGACCTCATGATTGGATGTTAGGAGTCGAGCTTAAAGATGTTCCTGTGCCTGAACATGCGCAGTAGAAGATTGCCCAAGTGTGGATATGAACTAAATACTAGTACCGGTAGAACTCGGCTACAAGTTAGTAACATCCATTTTATGTACTGAATCACACTGATTTAAGTGCTTCCCTTGGAAATGAAGTTAAGGCATAGGCTTCCAAGACAGTATAGCTGGACTGGTTCCTCCGCCATTTTCTTCCAGCAGTCATGCGGCAGCGGACAAGTGCAGAGGTAAAGTGTGAGCACTGGAGCCTTACCAGAGTCATACCGGAAACAAACCAAGGTACGGAAGTTTGCTGTACAGGGTGCATAACTCCGTTACCAGTAAGGACAATACTAATGTGGTGTGACTATCAAAATGGCATTTATAGGAATTCTAGCAGGATGTTTGTCTATTTTAAGCATACTAGGAACTGATGTACTTTCTAAATACTGCTTGAATAATGATGTACATACCATTAAAGTAAAGAAATGAGATGGGAGATGGAACAGTTTGAGCAAATGTTCACACAGTGTCAGTTACTGGGAGTAATGTATAAACAAGTGGGCTATAATTGTGGATATAGTATGAGAAACATACTGTGGCTGTTTGATGGGGCGGTGTTGCCCATGGTGAATAACACTTTGCTAGTTAGGGCGAGAGATGTTGATATTAATCCTGGTCCCATTGGTAATGATTTGGCTGATATGTAATATTTTGCAAACTCCCCAAAGGGAATACGAATGATGCATCTAAATGCACTGAGCATTGTGTTGAAATTTTATGAGTTGGAAGCATGGGTTGTACTTTATTAACCTGATGTTCTAGCAGTTAGTGAAACATGGCTGCAACAGTCAATATTGAATAATGAAACACTTCTGGAAGAGTATAACATCTTTAGGAGTGATAGGGTGAAAGGAAGGGCAGGGGGGGTAAAGTTTTACATAAAAGACAACTATACAGTGGATGAAAAATGCATCATGAAAGCTACCCCAAAATATTGTGAAGTCTTGGCAGTTCAGATTGCAGTTGGCCACATTAAAAAATGTATAGTGTGTTTGTGTTTACATCCCCCCCACTCCCCTCAAGTAAGTAAGGAAGGTTTACAGGAATTCTCAGCTATGCTATCCCTTAGTCTGTGGGTGAAACCATTGTGCTGGGAGATTTCAACTCCAGTTGGAAGGGGGATGAGATCCCTAGGCTTGGTGACGTTCTTGCTCAAACAAATCTGCAGCAGCTTATCACTTTACCTACCAGGTAAAATTTAAACACTAAGAGGCACACAGTACTTGATTGGCTTTTATCAAACCGGTTCAAAATTGTGGATTGAGTGCGGATTCCCTCAGTGATCACCACCCTGTGTTTTGTATTTGGAAACATTGTAATAAGCTGTACCAAAAATAGATTTTGGAAACTTTTCACGGTTTGATGCTGCAGGTTTCAGAAATAGTTTACAGAATACTGACTGGTCCTATTTTAAAATAATACCGGACATTAATTGTGCATTAGATAATTTAATTGGGGAATGTACTAAAGTTCTGGATGTATATGCACCAGTTATAAAAAGACATTTCCAAGGTGTTGATTCCAAATGGTTAACCCCCGTTTAAAATGATGAAAGAAAGAGACTAAGCCTGGAAACTGTATAGGAGAAATCGGTCAGTAGTAAACATGCAGAACTATAGGTGTTTATGAAATAAATGTAAGGCCAAAATTAAGAGCAAAGGTTAGTTACATAAGACAGCAGCAAACAGAAGGACTGACAAATAACAAAAGGTTTTGGAATACAATTAATGGCCTAATTAACCCTAGGGCAAATCTAAAAGTAACAACGTTGAAAGGAAATGACAAACTGAATGATTCTGTAGACATAGCCAAAGAATTTAGTAGAAAATTTACTGACTTGGAAGCTTATAGGATTGACCCTGGTGTAAATAGGCTTGTAAAAGGATAAACTGGGCCCCTTGGTAGACCCATATTTTATCTTAGGGCAGTTACTAGTTCTGAAGTGTTTAAACTTTTGAAAGAACTCAAATTTAATGCAGCTGGTGGATTCAGTGTGCTGTCGAAATTAGCATCAGCAGAAATAGTTTATCCAGTAAGTATTATTTTTAATTTGTGTTTTTGTTTGGGGGGAGGTACCTGATTTGTGGAAGCACTCATTTGTTGTTCCAATACATAAAACAGGACCTACTGGTAATTTATCTAATTATAGGCCTTATCTATATTGTCTGCTTTATCTAAAATACGAGAAAAATGATTTTCTAGGGATGTGGATGTTCTTATCCACACTTTTTGGCATGTCCCTTTCCCCCTTTTAAATCTTGCCAGAAAGTCTTCAAGCTGGCTCCTCCCACCCACGTGGTATAACCCTCTACTCCGCCCCATGATGCCAGATCGTCCTTTCCGTTGGAAGATTCAGGTCGTCTCCTCTTTGCTAATGCTTTTTGTAGGCCCTGGCATCAAATCCTTCAGTTATTCCCAACATTCGGCTCGTTCGAGCTAGCAACTGTGATATTTGTTACTCAGTCATGGAAGATGAATTTTCCCCTGGATTTCGCCGGTGCCCATGTGGCCAAAAAATGTCGCGCACCGATCCACATACCGCATGCATATACTGCCTGGGTGTCGGCCATGATACCCAGACTTGCAAGTTGTGCCTTGTGTTTCATCCAAACGTCCTCAACGATTGTCTCGCATACTTTAAGTTGGGCAGGCCCGAGAAACGGAATCCTCCGGTGAAATCCAAAGAGGCCTGATGGGCAGTCTCCGGCCGCGGGGTCTGCTGAGCAATTGGAACAGATGCAGGTCTTCGAAGCAGAAGCGGCGCGGGCTGCAAAATCCTCTTCTTGGTCGATTTTTGTTCCCCGCCCCAACCTAGGCGCTCCACGTTTTCAAGCTCCTTCCAGGAGCTGTGCCATTCCCTCCCCACTACATGACCTACACCTCACTAAGGGCTAGAGACCTGCGGGCTCGCATTCCTCTTGGTCCCATAGGAAGGAAAATGATCTGAAAAACTCTTCATCTTGGCAGAGACGCTCTGGGGATTGTGAGTGATCTCGGTCCCAGGAGCCGGCAGTATCGACTTCAGTCGAAATTGGTTCCTCGGCCGCTGGCTTCTTGGCCCTGCTATCTGGCCAGTCGACCGAGGGTCTTGATCGACGAGGTTGAGATCATCCTTGGTGTCATCGACCCATTGTCACCCAAGGCCGACAACTCTTTGACTAGGACTCCGCTCCTGCCTCTTCCTAATGAGGAGACCCAGCCAGCTGGGAATCCCATTGAGGAACTGGTCCCTGATCCAGGTAAATCACCGGTTTCCCCAGTGTCTCCCTAGTGAACGAATCTGCCAGTCCGATTACGATCTAGGACCCCTTCGACCGACAGGCTGAGGAACGTGCATAAGCGCTTCCAAAAGAGGCGACATCACCAGTCATCCTCGGATGAGGAGAGGCTTTGGCGGAAACTCTGTCGACGCTACGAGGATTTAATGTGGCAGCAGCTGATTCTGTCCAGACAGAAGCCAGCCATGGTTTCTACTCCAGCCATTACTTGGCTTTTGCCTCCTAGGCCGAAGATGACTTCTTTGGAACCAGTCAGATCTGTTCCCTCGCCTGCGGAGCTGGCCAAACCTGTTCCGGTTCAGACAAAATAGTCTCTCCACTGATTGTGGTAGAGCCACCATCTAAATGGCCTTTGGGAGGGGCTCCTACAAAGGATTCTCAGACTGTTCCAGGACACCCACGTAGGTTATCTGTCACCCTTACGCCTGATCACCCCCGGCGTGTTCAAGGGGACTTTGGTGGCTGACCAGTTTATCCGGATTCTTCGGATACGGATGGCACCGACCTACACTGTCACCCTCTGGACAATGAGTCTATTGGTAGTCTGTCGACGGAGGAGGGCCCTTCGTCATTTCTGGGGATTCTCTGTCTTATCTCTGAATCCACAGGGATGCCCCTGGAGCCTGTCCAGAAAAGGGTGGAGTACCCTTTTACAGATATCCTTAAAAGAGGGGATACACCACCGGCCCAGTGGTTTGGAGGGCTGAGGCATTACTGCCTTACCTCCTGTCATGCCGGTGACCCATATTTGCGGTGCGAGTGGGTCGCCAGGGGTCATCCAGGCAGGGAGAGGATTGAGCGTCCGGAGGACAGCTCTCCTCTCCTGGGGGAGGGTGGGGACATGGGCCAGCATTTGCCTGACCCCTAGCGGCGGATGGGAGGGGCCGACATGCCAGGCCCTACAACGTGGAGGCGGAGGTAGAGCAGCTGCCTGACGCACAGCATGCGGACGTGCAAGCTGGGCATCATTGGCGGCATTGCACGCTCTCAGCCACACAAGGAAACCTGAAAAATGGGGCACCCGCCGCAGCAAGGATGACGAATAGTCCCCCGCAACACTGCCCCAAGAGGACACCTCTCAGCTGGATCTGTGCCAGTGGGTCGAGTAGCTCCCCACCCCCTGCCATGAAGGGTAAATCGTGGGGGCATTAGGGAGGGGTTCTGATGCTCGGGGGCAGCGCGGGGGGAATGTCAGAGTGATAGCCGGTGGGGTCCAGGGGAGAAAAAGTAATTTAAAAAGAGGGGATACACCAGCGGAAGCCTTTCCTGTGGCTGAAGCTATCGTTGGCCCAGCCTTGGAGCTCCGTCAGCATTCTGCCAGTGCCATCTGCTCGGATGGCCTACAAGTATGTGGTGCCCATTGGGTCTCACTCGGGGTTCACAGAACACCCCTCGGCCAAGGGGTTGGTGGCTGCCTGTGTTCAGAGGCACAGGCAGCTCTGCTGACACAGATAGACCCCCTGGACAAGGAGTCCAAAAAACTGGACCACACCGCCAGGAAGGTTTATGCAGCATCCTCTCTAGACCTCCATCAGGCAAGCTCAGCCGTCATGGCGTACTTCTCTCATGCCGTGTTGGGCTCCTTAGATGAAGTTCTCCCTCACCTCCCCGTGGACCTACAGACAACGGTCAAGCAGGCCCAGGGCCATGCCGTTGCCAAGCAGCAGCTTCAGATGGCTTTGGACCTTGGGGACTTTTGCACCCGTTCGGTGGCAGCCGTGGTTGCCTCACGCCGCGGGGCTTGGCTGAGGCTTTCTATCTTTACAGTGGATACCCAGCACAAACTCACTGATGTTCCTTTCCTTGGCGCGATCTCTTTGGGCCAGGTGTGGATGGTCGCCTTCAGCGAATCGAGCAGTCCAGTGCCACCTTGGTCTGAGCCACTTCTGCTCAAAGCACTCCTAGCACCAAGAAGCAGCAGAAAAAGAAAAAACCTTTTTCGGCACCCTACTCCTGTGGCCCAGCAGCCCCACCTTTCATGGTGGGCAGCAACATCAGGCACAGGCTTGGCACCCTCAGTTCAAGTCCAGGCCTCCACTGGCCCACAGACAAGGCGATCAGGGTTCAGGCCCTGGACCCTCTTCCTCCAAGCCAGCCCAGTGACAGGATAGTGGTTGCCACCCCTATCCCTGTCACGCCAGCTCTGGGTCCTCCTGTGGGGGGGTCTGCTCCACCACTTTCTTTCCGCCTGGTCTGCTTTTACCATGGACAGGTGGGTCTTAGAAGTGGTCGGCCAGGATCTGCCTCTGGAATTCGAGCAGTACCCTCCCAGCCAAGCCAAGCCCCACGGGAGGAGAGAGTATCAGCACACACTCAGTCGGCTCTGAGAGACAACATAGCCTAGCTCCTCCTCAGGGAGGCAGTGGTTCGAGTGGCAGATCCTCCAGTCAGCCCAGGATTCGTTTTCAGGTACTTCCTGGTCCCGAAGCGGATGGGAGGCTGGCGGCCCCATTCTAGATTGACATGACCTGAATCAGTATCGCAGGCCACGCACCTTCAGGATGGTAACTCTGTCCCAGATCCCTGGAACAAAACATGTGGTTCTGCTCACTGGATCTCCAGGACACATTCTTTCACATCCCAATCCGTCCATCCCACCAGCGGTTCCTCCACTTCAGAGCAGAGGGAACCCTATACGAGTTCCAAGCCATGCCATTCGGCCTATCGTCGGCCCCACAGGTCTTCATTAAATGCATTGCAGTAGTGGCAGCCCATCTCGGGTGTCGAGGGGTCAGAGTGTACTTTTACCTCGATGATTGGCTCTTGGCAGGTTCCACCCAGCAAGAGGTGGAGAGGTCCAGGGACCTGGCCCTCCAGATCTGCTCTCAACTTGGCCTGATCAACAAGGCCAAGTCAGAGCTCATGCCTTCTCAGGTGATATGCTTCATCGGGGCAGAGCTCGACACTTGCTGAGCCAGAGCACAGCTCCCGGTGGACAGGGCAGAGGTTCTCTCCTTCTTTGCCCAGTCATTTCTGGTTGGGCACTTGCGCCTTCTGGGCTACATGGCGGCCTGCACCAACGTGGTCCATTGGGCCCAGTGGCATATGCACCCCCTTCAGTGGGAGCTTGGGCGCCCAGTGGACTCAGCGCCTAGGTTATTTCTACCAGCTGATCACTGTGACCGAGAAAATTGGGGACGCTTGCCAGTGGTGGACCGTCCTAGACCCTGTGCAGGAAGGCATGCCATGTGTCCGCCCTGAGTTGAGGGTCGTCCTCACGACCGATGCCTCTCTCATGGGCTGGGGAGCCCACATGGGGAACAACAAGGCCCACGGGTTCTGGACCCCTGAGGAATCACGATACCATATCAACCTGTTGGAGCCCAGAACGGTCAGTCTGACGTTGTCAGCATTCACTCAGCAGATTCAGGGTCAAGTGGTTCAAGTCCAACGGACAATACCACGATTATGTACTACTTCAACAAGCAGGGCGGCATGCACTCCCGGCTGTTGTGCAGGGAAGCACTCCACATCTGGACACTCATGAGCTAACTGGAGGCAGATCTCCTAGCCATCCATGTGGCAGGAGCCTTGAATCAACTGGCGGATGCTCTCAGCTGCATAGGCGAGACATCCCATGAGTGGTCTCTCCATCCATAGGTGGCTTATAGCCTGTTCTCCCACTGGGGCGAACCGATGGGGGACCCATTTGCCTCCAGGGAAACCACCAAGCTGAGGCTGTTTCATGCCCACCCCCCTCAGCAGCAATCGCTGCAGGGGGATGCCTTCTCAAGGCCGTGGACCCCAGGCCTCTTCTGTGCCTTCCCTCCATTTCCCTTGATCCACAGGGTGCTTCTCAAGGTGAGGAGGGACGAGGCACAGGGGATCCTGATAGCCCCAGGCTGGTTGCGCCATTTCTGGTATCCAGATCTCCTCAGCCTCAGCAACAGGCTCCCGAGGCGTCTTCCAGCACACCCGGACCTGATATCTATCAGTTAGGGGGGAAGGTATTCCATCTGGACCTTCAATCCCTGCACCTGACAGCCTGGTACCTGAGCAGCCTGAGTTTCAGGCTTTGGGTCTGTCTGAGGATGCACTCACAGTAGTGGAAGCATCCAGAAAGGAGTCGACCAGAAAGTGCTACGCCTTCAGATGGAAAAGGTTTTCCATTTGGTGCCAGGCAAGGGCCTGGACCCTCTGTCCTGTCCAGTGGTGAGCATTTTGGACTACCTTTGTTTTCAGTTCACACTTTAGTCACAAAATTTCCACAATACAGGAGGCAGTAAAACAAGTATGAACAGCCAGTTGGTAGTACAATCCAACACTGCCCCCCTGACCCCCCCACTCCCTCCCCAGCACAGCAGTTCCCTCGAATATTGTAGTAGCTAGTTAACCGTGATGATTACATACTTAATATGATGGCATGTGCACCAATTACACTTTAAATCCTAGCGGTAATAAAGTGTGAAGGGGATTCCATATAGACTTATACTTATGTAACCTATTCTGAAGGCTTGCTATGGCCTTCTCTGTGCGGAGATTAGCAAGGATTTCATGTATCCATTCCTGATATGTTGGACAATTCCCATCTTTCCAATGCCTGAGAATAATTTTTTTGACCGAGACTGCAATCATGGAAATTTGAAATCTCCGAATCTTAACCTTAATAGAAGACAAATCTCCCAAAAGGCAAATATCCGGAGTAAAACAGTCCTGTAATCCCAATAAGGGGTTCAGGCGGGTTTTAATTAAATCCCATGATGAAGCTATCTTGGGGCACGACCAGAATATGTGAAAAATGCTTCCTGGGAGCATCTAGTGCATCTGTCAATATTGAGAAGGCCCCATTTAGCCAGTTTAACTGGCGTGTAATACATATTGTGCAAAATATGGAATTGCATGAGACGTAATCTATCTTGGGACACGTATTTGTGACAAAACATCCAGAGAGCTGACCAATTGAAAGTGGACTGTGGGGAAAAATGGATTCCAAAAGCTAGTGGGACCGTTGCCACTCCCAAACCACCATAGATACAATACTCTTAGAGATAACCCCTGGGGATTCGAGAAGGGAAGAAAGTTCAGGTACCAATGCAAAAACTGAGGGGCGGGGAGGGACTTTACCAAACACCGTGATTAACAAATGCTTCAATTGACAAACCCTAAATGACTGAGAGTCAGGAATGTTGTACCTTCTGAGAATCTCGGTTACCGAGAGCCAAGCCCCCCAGCCGTCCAATAAAGAGGAGGCTATCCCTTCATCTAACTGAGGTAACCATGTATGAGAAATTACCTGCTTATTTTATATCTTAGAAATGAACACAACTGCGAGTGAACCTTCAATGAGGTCATGAGAGTAGGGCATTTACTAACATTCTGTAAAAGGGAGACTTTTACAAAGAGCATGGTCGAGGGATCCATGTTCATAGCCTGAATATAGTCTAGTTCAATGTTAAGCCAGGCTGGTCTCAGATTTTCCGGACCCGGCCTTACCCATTTCAGGTACTTGGCGAGAAGACTAGCCCAGTAATAAATTGCCAAATGAGGAATCCGTAACCCCCCTTCGTTTTTGGCGGCAGCTAATTTGTGATAAGCCAGCCTGGAGTGTTAATTAGACCATATAAAATTAGTGAAAAGCTTATGCATTTTCTGAAACCAGGATACAGGAACAAACGAGTTGAGATGCGACGGGATAAAAAATACGGGGAAATACATTCATCTTTATTATATTAATGTGGCCTCATAGTGAAATCGGAAGCATATCCCATCTCTCTAGGTCCTGCACAATCATCTGAGAAAGAGGTTCTAAGTTTTCTTTAAACCATAGGGAATTGTTACGTGTTAACTTGATACCCAAGTATTTGATAACACGTGGAGACCAGCACAATCCCAAGGGGATAATGTCTGTCTTAAAAACCTTGTGATTGAGGGGGAAAAAAGGACATCTTGTTTGCATTCAACTTATAATTCGAAAAACAGCTAAATTTGACTATCTCACTTAGCTTATTCAGGATAGAATTTACCGGGTGGGCCAAATGGAGGAGGAGATCATCAGCATATGCTGTTATCTTCACCATATTATTCCAGGTCGGAATACCTTTTATTCCCGTGTTAAGAATATTTCGAATAAGGGGTTCTAAATAAAGATTAAATAATAGGGGGGAAGGGGACAACCCTGTCTCGTACCTGAATTTTGGACTACCTTTGGTCTTTGTCCAAAGGGGGTCTTCAATCTTCAATCCTTAAGATGCACCTGGCAGCCATTTCTACTTACCGAGCATGGGCCGGTCAGCAGACGGCACAGGAGAAGGTGGTTTGGCACCTTTTCAAAGGCCTCGATCACATATTCGTTCCGGTGTGTGAACGTCCACCTCCGTGGGATTTATTGCTGGTTTTGGCAAAGCTCATGGGCAAGCCATTTGAACCAGTGCACAAGTGTGAGATGTCACACTTGTCATGGAATACAGCCTTCCTGGTGGCTATCATGTCCACCAGAAGGACTGGGGAGCTCCAGGTGCTCTCGGTGGAGTCTCCTTATCTGGTCTTCCACAGGGACAAGGTTGTCCTGTGCCCCTACCCGAAATTCCTCCCAAAGGTGGTGTCAGAGTTTCACCTTAATCAGGTGTTGACTCTGCCTGTGTTCTACCCGAACTACACCTCAGATGCAGAGTACAGGCTCCATGCTCTGAACCTGAGACATGCTCTCTCCTGCTATAAGGAGAGGACGGCGGAAGTTGGGGGAGAGGTTCGCCAGCTGTTTGTCACCTACGCTGAAGCCGTTTCTGTCAGTCCTGCAGCAGAGCAGACAATTGGCAGATGGATTACATCATGCATTGATCTCTGCTATAGGTTGGCGGGTAGGGAGCCTCTCATAGGGCTAAGGGCTCACTCCACCCGCATTACCGCTGTGTCAGTGGCTGCTTTGAGACATCCCTATCTAGGAAATCTGCAGGGCTGCTACCTTGAAGACAGCAAACACCTTCATCACCCATTACCACATCGAACTTGAGTCACGCTGTGATGCTGGTTTTGGGGCCTCAGTCCTCAAGTCTCTGTTTCCAAAGTAAGGTGTGTGCGCCTTGCCTCCCTTCTCCTGGAGAACTGCTAGTAGTCTGCCAACAAAGTGTGGATAAGAACAACATATCCACATCCCTAGAAAAACAGGATACTCACCTGTAACAGTAGATCTTACTTCAAGAAGAAGCTCTTGCAGCAGGTAACACATATAGAACTGACGCCACCTGGCGGCAGATCTCAACAGTTCTTTTCTCCAGCAGTACCGACGTGGGCCCGCCCACCCAATGTCGGCTCCACCCCCCGATGCCACCCAGTATAAAGGCAGGAGGCGGTCCCAAATGTGGTCCAGTTCTTTCCCGGTGCAGCAACGCGTTAGTCAGCTCTCGGCTCTCTAACCAGTTCCTCAGCTTTAAAACCATTATTTTTCTGTCTCGCTTAAGTGATTCTTTGACTGATGTCCTCTCCACTGACCGGGCACCGTAATAAGTGCTCTTGTGGGAAGCAGATCCCTTCTAAGGATGGACATTTGGCCTGCCTCTTTTGTCTGGGCCCAGACCATGACACTAGCGCCTGTACCCATTGCCAGACCTTCAACAGCCGGACCAGGATTTGGAGACAGAAGTCTCTCCAGGCCTACCTAGCCCAGCAATGTTTGGCCCAGATGCAGCAGGAGACGTCCTCCGGGAGGGAATCTCGTTCACCCCCTCCACTCAAGAAACATAGAAAGGAGAAGCGCCACCACCAGGATCGCTCACCCTCCAGACCTAGGTCTTCCAGCTCCTAGTCCGCTAGTCGCTCCGGCTCCTCCCTTAAGCCTCCCGCCTCAGCTTTTCGCGTCAAAGGGGCTTCTTTTCAGCCTATCAAGATCAGGCCCCCAGACTCTGGTTCCGCGGCGGCAAAAAGGCCCTCAGACTCCTGCTCCTCGGTGCCTAAGAGGTCCTCTGATGCCAGCTCCGCAGCGGCAAAGGGTTAGTCCTCCTCCCGATCGGCCTCGGTCGATCCCTCGGAGTCCAAGCAGACAGCGGGGCAGTCTTCTTCCAGGGCTTCGTCCCTGCCGCCATCCGGCATCCGTCCATGGATTCTGACTGATGCCTCTCAGATAAGCCCAGCAAGTCTTCTGAAAGGCTGGCCAAGGCCTTTTCACACTCCAACAATCCCCACCCTTCTCCTATCAAGGGACGTCCATCAGACGAGGCTTCTGGCCCGACGCCAGAGAAGCGTCCTCCTGTTCCTCCTCCGGTGCCAGATAAGCCACCCACCATACCACGGCCATCGTCAATCCCCCCTGACATTCCCTGTCAGCAGCTCCGACGTCTCTCCTAGGGACCATACTGGGATCCACCCGACGCCAGTACCACGGACGTCGCCCATTAGACCGATGCCGGATCCAGCTGATGCCGGTTTGGGAGAAGGCCGCCCGACGTCACTTCCAAAACCTGGGTCACCAAGGCTGGGCATGTGTCGGGTTAAAGAACTTTTCACCTGTTGGTGGGAGACTGTTAAGCAGGATTTGGTGTCTCCTTCTGCTCCTACTCCTAAGCAGCCTCCTGTCACCCCTGAGCCAGATGCTCAGGTCACCCCGTTTCATCTGGGAATGAGGAGGATAATACCCCCACTAGCCCCAGGAAGCACAGATTTAAGTGCAGGAGGACCAGAGCTCCTTCCTTCTCCCGCACTCCTTCACCAAGAAGACCAGACATACGAAGAGGAGACAACGTTCCTACTCTTCTTCAGAGGCCTATGGAGAATCAGAGCCTTCCTACTCAGATTCTGACCCTGGTTCGCTTCCTGGAGACACAGAGGACCAGCCAAAGTCTCCACCTGATGACCCCAGCTTTATGGAGGTCATGAGGCACATACAGGAGAACATGGGATGGGATACAGAGGCCCTGGACCCTGAACACTTGCGTCTGGCAGTGTATTTGCACCAGAAGGACTCCAAGCCGGTGGTTATCCCCCCCCCCCCCCATTAGTAGATGCCTTCTAAGACGTCACCCTTGCCACTTGGAAGCATCCTCTGCGGTGCCCAAAAAGGCAAATAATTTGTACCGGGCCCCCAAGGACCACTCTTACTTAGTGGAACATCCCACAGCTGATTCCATGGTTATATCGGCTGCACACGATCGTTCACAGAGGCCGAAGCACCCAAGTACCCAGCCACCAGACAGGGAGTCTAAGCAGCTGTATTCTTTAGTGCGTAGGGTGTACTCGTCTGCCACCTGCAGCATACGTAGCCTCAGTTTTTTTTACGCACATGGTCCAGTTCCAGAACACCCTTTGGGACCAAGAACTGGACATCCTGCAAGGCATGCCCGACTGCCCTCAAAAGGCAGAACTTGCAAAGCTTTTGCTCACTGGCTCGGATGTAGGTACTCATGTGCTCCGAGTGGCATACGACTCTGCGGACACCTCAGTGAGGGCGGCTGCAACCAGAATTTGTCTTTGGCACCATTCCTGGCTCCGGTTTTCAGGGTTCGACCCAGAGGTTCAAACTTCCCTTCTGGACGCCCCCTTTCAAAGGCTCTGGGCTCTTTGGTGAAGACACAGAGAAGAAGGTCATTGTTAAACTGCAGGACTCCGGAAAGGCCGTCCGTTCCGTGCAGTCTGTGTACCGCCCGAAATGGGAGTGTTTTCGCTGGCCCTGTTTTCGTGGCAGAGGGGGACATCAGCCTCCGCAGCCCCGTGTTCAGTCTCGCACACAGCGGGGAGGCTATGGTCGCTGCTTCAACCTCCTCTAGGCAGGCTAGACCTTCTGCCACCGCCATCCCTCCCCCTCCTTCAACCTGTCTGAGCGAGCCCCCCAGACCTGTCGTCAGGACAGCCGGTGGGAAGTCATTTTTCTCATTACGCCCAAGCCTGGAGAGAAGTGACCTCTGACCAGTGGGTCCTCGACCTCGTGGAGTTTGAGCACTCCATAGAGTTTGAGTCTTTACCCCCGGACAGACCACCGCCCCCATCTCACTACCCGAGAGACCACAGGGCTCCTAACAGACAGGAGATCCAGTCTCTCCTAGCCAAGGATGCCATAGAATGTGTCCCGGAGGCAGAGGTAGACTGTGGTTTTTACTCCCACATCTTCCTGGTTCCCAAGAAGTCGGGGGACCTAAGGTCCATCCTGGATCTCGGCGATCTCCTTGCGGTCAGGGATTGGATGGCGTCCGTGGACATGCAGGATGCATATCGGTCGGTTCTACCAGTTCAAGTTCCTTCCTTTCGGCCTTTCCTCTGCCCTGGGGGTCTTCACAAAATGCCTTGCCGTCGTCGCTGCTGCACTGCGCAGAAATGGACATTTCCTGTTACCCTATCTAGATGATTGGCTTCTGCTGGCCTTGTCCAGGTCTCATCTCTGGGAGACCATCCTGGACACACGTTCCCTCTGTCGGCACCTGGGGATCACAGTGAACCCAGAAAAGTCGCAGCTCCTTCCCTCCCAGCATCTACAATTTATAGGAGCCCTACTGGATACCTCCTTAGGGAAGGCCTTCCTACCTTCCGACAGAGCAGAGCGCCTCAGGGCGCTAGTAATCAGACTTGTTCAGCATCTGTCGTCCCTGCCAGAGCAATCCTTTGGCTTCTGGGACACATGGCGGCCGCCATAGTTTTGGTCCCCTTCGCCAGGCTGTGCATGCGCACCATTCAGTGGACGCTTCGCATCCAGTGGGACCAAACAAGGGACAACTTGGATTTGCCTATCCGGATCACAGAACCAGTTCGTTGGGAACTCCGCTAGTGGTGGTCCCCTCAGAATCTCTGCAGAGGCCTCCCCTTCCAGCCAGATGCACCTACCCAGACTCTCACTACAGATGTGTCTGGGGCAGGTTGGGGGACTCATCTGGGGAGTCACAGGACTCGAGGACTGTGGTCCCCACTAGAGGAGAACCTGCATATCGATGTGCTCGAGCTAAGAGCTGTCATGTACTCTCTACAGGCACTGACTACATACCTACTGCCCAGTCACCTTCAAGTTCAGACGGACAACACCTCTGTGGTGTTCTACGTCAACAAGCAGGGAGGCACACACTCTTCCCCCCTTTGTCGTGTGGGACTGGGTGATGGAGCATCAGCTCAGTCTTATTGGCAGTCCACGTTCCAAGTTCTCTGAAAGTGGTTGCAGACGCTTTCAGCCGGACCAGACCATTAACTCATGAGTGGTCCCTGTTACAGTCGGTAGCAGACACCCTGCTTGCCAGATGGGGGATGTCAGAGTTGGACCTTTTTGCGTCTCAATGCAATGCTAAACTGACCAATTTCTGCTTGCTCGGTCCCAAGCATGGAGCTTTTTGGTAAGATGCATTGTCCCTATCCTGGAAAGGTTGGTTCCGCTATGCATTTCCTCCCTTCCCCCTCTTACAGCGGGTTCTACTCAAAGCCCAGTCAGAGAAGGTGGTCATGATCCTGATAGCCCCTCTGTGGCCCAGACAGATTTGGTTCCCACTGCTCAAGCATCTGACAGTGGAGCCTCCGTGTCCCCTTCCACTTTCAGGTCAGCTACTCTCTCAAGAACAGGGAGCTTTGGTCCATCCCAATTTACGCTCACTCCATGTGCATGCTTGGCTCCTCAGGACCTAGCGAAGCTCAGATTTAGAGTATCGGACAAAGTAGCTCAAATTTTGATTGAGGTGTGGAAGCCCACTACCCACTTGCACCATGAAATGGAAACGCTTTTGTTTATGGGCCACAGCTAGGAGATTGGACCCTCTGATTTGTCTGGTCAACTTTCTTACAATACCTGTTATCCCTTTCGGGGTCAGGTCTCAAGTTACTCCTCCATAAAGGTACACCTAGCTGCTGTTTCAGCCTATAATCACTGCGTCCATGACAGGACAGTGGCTCAGTTGGAGGTAGTTAAAATCTTCCTTAAGGGGATTATGCATCTCTGTTCCCCTGTTCAGGATCCTGTTCCTCCTTGGGACTTACTGTTTGTTCTGGAAAGGTTTACGCTTCCCCCATTTGAACTGGCCATGAGTTGTGAGCTTCGTTACCACTCCTGGAAGACGCTGCTTTTGGTAGCAGTCACCTCTGCTAGACGCATTTCTGAGCTTCATGCTTTGATGTGTAGAGAACCTTATCTGATTTTTTCATAAGGATAAGTGTGGATAAGTGAAGTCATTATTACTGGAGGCTTCAACCTCGACTGGATAGGATCCTACTCTAAATCTTATGAGCCTCTGCTCTCAGGCCTCGCCCTGAACCAGATTATCACCAAGCCAACGAGACCATCCCCCAGGGGGGAAAAAGGATCACTGATTGATTGATTGGGTCCTGACCAACAGGCCTGACAGGATCACATCCTCGAGCATCCTACCTGATGCCATCTCGGACCACTCACCCACTTTTTGTACCTGGTGCATCTTTCAGGCAAGAATACCTAGCAAAGTGATACAAATGAGAGACTACTCAAAACTCTACTTGCCCGACTTCCTCACCGACCTCAGATCAATTGACTGGTCCGGGGTCACCGCCTCCTTGGACCCAAATCAAGCACTGGATGTATTCCTAACCAAATACATCCCAGTTCAGAACAAGCATGCGCCCCTCACTAGAAGGAGGGTGCTAGGCACCGTCACCAATTGGCTTCATGGGGGTCTATTCTGTCTAATGAAACTCAGGGACAAATGCTGGGAGACCTATAAGGCCGCTTTCAGCGTCGATGATCTCGCCGCTTACAGGCGCCTCAGAAACTCCTGCAGAAAAGCCATCAGGGCCGCCAAAAGTGAGTTCTGCCGATTCGCCCTACTCTTCTCTACCAACAACCCGAGGAGCTTTTGGCAGAACATAAAAAGCACGACTGGGGGCTCTGCGTGAGTACAAGTTACAGACTTGCTCATTGATGGGGTTAGCTGCAATAGCCGTCACACAATCGCTAATACCTTTAACACTATGTTCACCGAACAGGTCACCCCCCACCTCCTGCCCCCACCGCCCCCAAGTCCTCAAATTCTCAACCACCTGAAACATACCCCCCTAACGCCACTCGACCCAGACCTGTGTCCCGACCCTCCTCCTTTCTACAGCAGGTATCTATCACTGAGACACAGAGGCTGCTTGCCAGCCTCTCTCTCCCCCCACCGGCCCAGGGCACGACAACCTCGAGCAAAGCTGCTCAGGCTGAGTGCCCACCTCGTAGCCTGGTCAATAACGCATATCTTTAACGCCTCTCTAGCCACCGGTGTAATCCCAGATATCTGGAAAATAGCCAAGGTCACCCCTGTCCTAAAACGAGGAAACCCTAAAGATCCCCTGAACTACCGACCGATTGCTAGTCTATCGGCCGCCTCAAAACTTCTAGAGAAAGTTGTGGCCTCTCAGTTAACAGAGTACCTGCAGGAGCACAATCTCCTCTCTCCGGCCCAACACGGGTTTAGGAAGGGGCACAGCACGGCTACCGCCCTCGCTGTAGTCACCTCACAGATCAGAACTGCAACCAACCAGGGCAACCTCACTGGTGCGATTTTCGTGGACTTATCCAAAGCCTTCGACAGGGTAGACCACTCCTTCCTTAGCGCCACTCTTCTCTCCCTCGGACTCTCAAACGCCGCTCACACCTGGTTCCACAATTACCTCTCTGTTAGGAAGCAATACACCAACTTTAACAGGTCCCTCTCCAACCTCACCACTGTCCAATGCGGGGTCCCCCAGGGGTCCATCCTCAGCCCGACACTCTTCTCCCTTTTCATCAACGAATTACCATCTATCACCACCCATGGGCTTGCCACCCTGTACGCCGACAAAATTGTCATCCTGGATAGCGCCCGAGACATCGGCACCATCAATTCCCAACTAAACTCAGACTTCAAGTGGATCCAGTCCTGGCTGGATGAGCATAAACTTGTCATCAACCTCAAAAAAACCTAGGCTATGCTCTTTGGTTCCCTGAATAGAACAAAATCCTGCTCTGCCCCCCTTCTAATCCACGGGGCTGACGGCTTGCCCCTGAAGACAGCTGCAGCTGTCAAGTACCTTGGCGTCACTCTGGACCCCCAGCTGGACTTCTCCCTTCATATCCGAAACATCTGCAAGGCTACGAATGTTAAACTCGGACTCGCCTACAGAGCCAAAAACTGCCTCACCCCGGCCGCGGATGGCCCTAGCCAGGGGTGTTCTCCTCCCCTCCCTCTGCTATGGGCTAGTGACCAGCCCCTGCCAAAATCCAACCTCTTGAAATGGGATACGGCCTGCAACAGCATCTGCTGCTTTGCGATCTCTGCCCCCCACACACCGCCATGACCTTTACACTCACCTCGAGTGGCTCCCCCCTGAGAAGCATCGCATCTTCATAGTAGGGAACTTCATTGACAACATCGTCAGAACAGCCACCCCCGCTACCCTTGCCCTGCCCCTCAACCCCAACAGTTCTTCCCACTACCTTAGGTCAAGGGCGGCACTAAATCACCTGGTTCCCAGAACACATACCCTTGCGTGTGATCGGGCCTTCGCCAACTATGCCCCCAAACTATGGAACTCGTTCCCAGCCCTTACTCTGTCCACCCCGTCCCATCCAGGGTTTAAAACGTCCCTTTGGACCTTCCTGAAGGGCTCCTCTACCTGTCCATGCGCCTCATAGCCCCTTGAACTATACTCACATGGGGGGTCTCTGAGCACTCCAGGCCCACTGCACTTACTCTCCTGTTCACTGGTCAAGCAATTGGCTAAATGTAATGCCATAATTGCTAACGCCTGCAATACCATTGTATGTAATGTGACTCACTCACTGTTTGTGTATGCTCTAGCTCTTAACTCTCCTGGGTCGTCTGTAATGCCCCCCCCCCCCCGATGTGTGTCTTTTACTGGTTGCCTTTTTACATTTATTTCTCCATATGACATATTATGCTCTTTTGTATATAATACCAATTTGTCACTGTACCTGTTTATCCAAGCTTGTAACTCTCCCGGGTCGCATCTGAAAATAGGCACTTGGTTGTCTAGTATGACTTACCCGGTTAACAAAAGCAAATAAATAGATAAATCTCTGCACCAATCCAAAATTCCTTCCTAAGGTAGTCTCGGAGCTTACTCTTAATCAGTCGGTTCAGCCTCCGGTTTATTATCTGGAACACTCCAACAGGGGTGAGGCACTTCTGCACACCTTAGATGTGCATAGAGCTTTGTGCTGTTACCTGTCCGGAACTAAGGAGGCCAGGCAATCGGATCAACATTTTGTGTCCTTCCCGGACAGGTCCTTGGGGCATCCGGTTACCAAACAAATGCTTTCACGTTGGTTGGTCAACTGCATATCCTTCTGTTATGAGAAGGGTGAGAAAACCCTTCTGGGTGTGGTCGGGGCACATTCCACCAGAGCGGTTGCTGCTACATTTGCAGCACTCGAGAGTGTCGGCAGCCAATATTTGTGCAGCCGCCACTTGGCACTCTGTTCACACGTTCATCAAGCACCACAGCCTGGATATAGTTTCCAGGCATCGAGCAGGTTTTGGCCTTGTGGTTCTCCAGGGCCTTATCTCATGGGAGGTCTCTCTCCCGATGTGTGTCTGCTTCTCCTTTCCCCCTCCCAAGGGTTGTCTTAAGCTTTATACTGCTTGGGAGCATGGCTGTATGTTTACTTCCCTTTCCCAAGGGCTGTCTTTAGTTTTATACTGCTTGGGAATCAATCCTAGCTATATGTGTTACCTGCTGCAAGAGCTTCCTCTCGAAGTAAGATGGTACAGTTACGTAAGAACTTAGCATAACAGTAGATCTTCGAGAGAAGCTCTTGCAGCAGGTATGATTTTTCCTCCCTCCTTGCCCCAGGAGTGGGTCTCTCTGCTCTCATCCAACTTTCGTTCTTTCAGTTGTGGGTTTTGTGTTTGCCCTTGTTTGTTCTATGGAGTGTGTTTGATCCACAGCTGTTCTTTTTTGCCTGTCATTGGCATACAAGAACTGGAGCACGTGGGGCTGCCTCCTGCCTTTATACTGGATGACGTCGGGGGTGGAGCCGACGTTGGGTGGGCGGTCCCACGTCGGTACTGCTGGAGAAAAGAATTGCCAAGATCTGCCACCAGGTAGCGTTAGTTCTATATGTGTTACATGCTGCAAGAGCTTCTCTCGAAGATCTACTGTTACATTAAGTTCTTATGTAGCTGTACTTTCTAGGGGTGGTATATGTTGTTCATCCACACTGACCCACCCGACCTCCCTGGCTGTGACCTACAACCTGGCTTCCAGTGGGCTAAGATCTGGCGTCATGGGGCGGAGCCAAGGGTTATACCACCCGGGTGGGTGGGAGGAGCCAGCTTGAAGACCTTCCGGCAAGATTTGAAGGGGAAAGGGACATGCCAACAAGTGTGGATAAACAACATATACTACTCCTAGAACTACTGTTACAGGTGAGTAACCTGTTTATATGGTCAGTTGATTAAATATGTTGAAACTTATGATCTGCTGTCACAGAGCCAGCATGGTTTTCGGAAAGGGCAGAGTATGGAGACAGTCTTGGTCGGGTTCACAAGCACGGTCCACGGGGGCATGGAAAGTGGTTGACTGACTGGAGCCGCGTTCGTGGACTTGACCAAGGCATTCAATTTGGTTGATCATATTTTATTAATAGACAATTTGGAGCAGATTGGGGTAGGAGAACCAGGACTTAGATGGTTTGCAGACTATTTGTCGGAAAGATATCAGATGGTTAAAAAATTTTTTGGGGGGGGGGGTGGTCTGAGAACGCATTAGTAAAATGTGGAGTCCCACAGGGTTCCATATTAGGACCCGTTTTGTTTTCTATATTTTTTTTATTCTGTTACATCATTCATTAAGAATGGGAAACTTACATTATACGCAGATGATGCTGTTATGTACTATCAGAGTATATCAGTATCAGATTTGAATACAATACTAACAGAGGAACTAAACTTAATGCAAGATTGGTTAATGAGAAATAAAATGGTGTTGAATAAGCAGAAAACTAAAATAATGATATTTGGGACATCGTCAAGGATAAGAGAGTAGTGATGAATTACAAATTAGATCACTGGACGGCACAATGTTTGAAAATGTGAACAGCATCAAATATTTGGGAGTTATACCCTATACTTAATTATGGGTCTCATGTACAAATAATTGTGTTTAAAATTCATGCAAAAATTGTCTTATTATATAGACTTTGCAGCTATTTAACTTATGATGCACGTTTGGTAATTGCAAATCAGTGTTTGTTGCCTATACTACAATATGCCTCTATAGTAGTTGATAATGCCCCTGATAGTACAGTACAGCAGAAAGCTTTTGCATTATTAGCATCAAATACTGCACATCATTGTGACGTTATTAATGAGCTGAGGTAGTTAACTATTAAACAGTCGCATAAATTTAGCCTGGCTAAGTTTTTTATTTAGAGTACAATAGTTGGGTATACCCATTAGTCTGAAAAGCCAACTTGTGACAACACAGAATGAAATTCATATTAGATCAACATGTGACTCAACATTGTTAAAAGTTCCGTACAGACATGCATCAAGTGGGCAGCGCACTTTTGGATACACTGCACCTATGATTTGGAACGATATCCCCTCTGAAATTAGAAATATAAGAAGTAACGATTTATTTGCAAAAACCTTAAAATCACATTTTAGAATCTTGTAGTTTTTTTTTGTTTTTTGGTTTTTATGGACCACGGGTCGTACCTGTAAAAGGGATTGTATTCCAGTGTACTAACCTGTATACAAATAAAATCAAAATCAAATTTTTAGTTCCAGGCTACCACCAAGCTTTTGTGAACTGTTATGATTATTATTTTTGGCCCTTTGGTTCCCCTTTCCCCATTCATGCAGTAGGGTTACCACATCTGGCCCCTTTGGGGGGGAGTGAGAAGCCTCTTGGTTGGTGGCACAAATACTGACCAAGTAGCCCATACTCTCCCACCTAGGAGCTGAAGTTTGTACCTCTGTTACGCTCTCAGCTCCCCGTTACGAATTTGTGTCCATTCTGAAAATATGTTGGTGAGTAAAAGAAAAAAATCATGCAACTTAATTGATTCAGATCATTAAAAATTCTGAATAGACAACCACTCACAGTTTTAACATAATTTTTTTTATTTTTTTTTTTTAAGACAAGAGAAAGTAGAGACGTTGCACATTATCTGTACATGAGCTGGCCTGATTTTGGGGTCCCGAAGTCTGCTTCAGCTATGTTGGATTTTCGCGCCCAGGTGAAACAGCATCAGGCAGCAGCTGTGCAAGCTTTACGATCAGAGTGGGCTGGGCATCCTGGAGGCCCTTCAATTGTCGTCCATTGTAGTGCAGGAATTGGACGAACAGGTAAATAGCAAACATTTGTTAAACTAATACATAAACTGCACAGCTTGCTGTATTATACTGTAAAAGAGGCACTGTGGCATTTCTTCCTCCAGTGGATTGCGCTGCCGGAGGAGGTGGTATCTTCGAGGTTGGTGAGTAGCTTCAGGATGGGGTGGGGCAGGATCAAAGGGAGGGTCCAAACTGAGGGTGACCGGGGGGGAGTGAAGGAAGCAGGAAGAATTACAGAGGAGGGGGCAAGGGGATTGGGGGGGGGAGCTGCAGTCTAAATGGCTGAAGTGCTGCACACTCAAGCAGACTAGATAGACTGTATGGCCTGTATCTGCTGTTTGTTGGTCTTTTTCCCCTTTGATAGTGTAACCTGGAAGTATAAATCTAGTTTTATTTTCTTGCTGGCCAAGTCAATACTTTTAGTGGGTGGCCTTTGGTCTACTATATGCGTTGTAGGGCCATCCACAAAGCATGGAGACCCTCACACTGGCTCAGGCCTGTAGCATGCTTTTTGCATAGGCCCTCTCACTCTGGAACCCCACACACTTTACTGCTCCAGAGCCTGCCCCCACTGCTACTCCATAGAACTCCCAGACCCTTCCCACACTGAATAACCCCCCTTTTCCTCCCCCCCCCCCACAATGACCACCACAACCTTTGTCATCTCCTTACTGCCTACCCTCCTCCAAAACACCCCACTGGCCCTAACTAAAAAGTACATATGTTGTACAGTACATTAATTCCTTATCTGACTTCTCTGGGGTTCCTGCTGCTGCGCAGTTGGGTCCTGCCACACCTACTTCAGGTAGCAAGAGAGTGAAAGCTGTAGCACCCATACCCATCCATCCTCATCAGCAAAGTGAAATGGAAATCTGCCCACCCAATGCCTGTGTATATATAGTGTATTGAAAAAAAATATATTTATTTACCAAGAATAGCCCAGCTGAGATGCAACATCTAATTTTTAGCAGCTAGATAGACTGGAGCTCAGATGTTGTATGATTTGGCCAAGGTCAAACACAAGAACAACAAATTAAAGAGAACTGCTTGCAGATTGAGTTCAGAGCAACATCAAGAATGTCACCAGAACACCATGGCTTTACCCATAGTTTCTAATCCCAGGAATCACTCATTATGATTAAATTTATTTCAATCAGCCTCGTGTGTTGAACTGCCCGGAGAGATGGAATTAGCTCATGTCACTTTCAAACTGCTGCCCTAGCAACTGTTGCACTCTGACTACTTCAGATTCTTTACTCCGCCTGCCTAGTAAGGACGTCTCAGAGAGCTCTCCTTGAACTGTCTCAGACTAAAGTTTATCTGTAGATAAGTACTCATTTTCAGTTTAAATTTAAATTGCTACCTTAGAAACATTGTTTAGTATAGTTATTTAGTGTTTTAGTAGTTTATTTATTTGCGGTTCCCTCATGGTTCCTTGGAACCAAGGGTTCCACATCTGTTTTGGAGGTTTTACCTCAGTTTATTGAGATATATAGCGGTCGGTTCCTTGAACCGCTTTAGTTTTGTTTAACTTTAGTATATTTCTCAGTTCCATTTTCCTCAGGAACCGAATAGCACTCGGTTCCAGGAACCATTAGCGGTAGTTATTTTAAAGAAACCTCCGGTTCCGAGGTACTTTTGAATAACGGTTTTTATGAAGTAATTTTTTTGTCTAGCTTCAATGTCAGAGATTCATTTGGATAAACCTAAAAAAAGCACAGGACCCACAGGTTTTAAATGTTGAGTCTTGTGGGCTACTTACAGCAAAAGCAGATAGACACTCTCTCCGTATTTCTTATTTGAGTACAAGTCATATATTTGCCAGTTGTGATGTTTGTAAGACCTTTTGCCCTAAAACATTAAAGAAAAGGTTTAAAATTTTAGAAGAGATGGCTTCTGCTTCTAGTGTGGATAATTCTGCTTCTTCCTCTTCCCATAAAAAGGATGGAGGTAAAGCCAAGGATCCTGACAGGAGTTTGGATAAATCTGAACAAGGTAAAACAAAAAGGGGTATGAAAATAGACTCTGAATCTGTTCCACTAAAGAAAAACATGTCGCTGCACCTCCGGCCAAGAAGGCTAAGGAGCTCCCAGCAGACAAGCGTAGTATGCCCTCTGCTGAGAACATTGCTAAGGCACTACAAGTGTTACAAGCCCTACAGGGGGCAATCCCAGTTCCTACGCCAAGTGCCCCGGTTCTTCTTACAGCCCCAGCAAGGCAAGAATTGCTGGAAGTGTAGCGTGAGGGGGAGTAGGATGACTTTGATGGGGAACCTATAGATCCAGGGATCTCCTCCTAGGGGTCCTGAGGAATACTCCTCCCACTTTGCTTTTGTTAAGAGCATGGTGGAAGCCCTGAACCTTCCTCTTCAGGAAACAGAAGAGGATATGGAGGAGGCAGACTTTCTGGAGAAGATGGGGTTAACCCCCACAAAACGTCTGCTTCTGCCCATGCATAAATCTTTAAAGAAGGCTGCAGTGCAGATTTTTAAAACTCCAACCTCTATCCCTGGTGTGGATAAAAAAAACTGACAAGAAATACCAGCTGGAAAGAACTACAGCTAATTTTCTTTTTACTCATCCTGATCCTGAAGGAGTAGTCCAAGCGGCTGCCTGTGACAAGGCCAGGATCCCCTTGGCTACTCATCCACCAGACAGACTTAAGAAAAATGGATGCTATGGGAAAGAAGGGGTACATGGCTGCCTCTTTATTAATTAGGCAGGCCAATTACATGGCATATTCAGTGCAGTACCAAAAATCTATATGGAACACTGTTCTAGCTTTGGCTGATTAAGTCCCAGGTGAAGTGGCTGTAGACTTACAGGATACAGCAAGGGCTGCACTTGATGCTACCAGGTACCAATTTCATATGGCAGTGGATGCTAGTGATGCTGCATCCAGGTTAATGGCTTTGTCTGTCTCACTCAGGAGGTTTGCATGGCTTAGAGGCACCAACCTGACTTTAGACACCCAGGCCAAAGCAATGGATTTCCCCCTGGAGAACAACTCCTTGTTTGGGGATAAAACTGAAGCATACATGAAGAAGGTGGAGGAATATAAATCCACCTATCAGAGCAATTCCAAGGATAGGCATCCACCTCTTATAGACCCCAGAGTAGGGGAGGCAGGGGTAGGGGTTTTTACCCTAAACCTTTCTTTCAAGCGCAGGTCTCTCAGCCTCACCAGCAGACCAGAGGTTACTTTGGAGGAAGGGGCAGGAGAGCCATGAAAAGGAACGGCTCCTGCACCACAGGTTCAGGCACAGCCTGCACAGAATCCCTGATGGGCTAATGCAGGTCGCATCCCCTATTACAGGTCCACCAGTAGGTGGCAGACTGGCTGATTACCTTCACGCTTGGCATTCCATCACCACAGACAAGTGGGTGTTGGAGGTAGTGAGCCAGGGCCTGGCACTCAGTTCAAATCATTCCCAAAGCTGAGAACAAGAACCTTTGCTTCAGTAACAGCTACAGACAGGACTTTGCTGGAAGCAGAGGTAAAGCATCTGTTGGCAATCAAAGCAGTAGAGGTAGTGCCTCTAATAAGCAGGGGCAAAGGTTTTTATTCCAGGTACTTCCTCATAAGGAAGAAAAACCGGGATTGGCGACCTATTTTGGATCTAAGACTTCTGAACAAGCACATTTTGAAACCAAAGTTCAAAATGGTCACTCTTGTAATAATCATTCCTTCATTACAAAAGCGAGACTGGCTAGCCTCCCTAGATCTAAGGGATGCTTATTTCCACATACCCATCAGGCCATCTCACAGAAAATTCTTGAGATTCAGGCTGGCTTCAAGCCATTATCAGTTTGCAGCTCTCCCTTTTAGACTAACTTTGGCACCAAGGGTTTTTACGACGTGCCTATCGGTGGTAGAGTTCTTGAGAAAACAAGGTGTAACAGTCTTCCCCTACCTGGATGACTGGTTAGTAGTAGGACAGTCTCTGCAGCTTGCAGTACAGTCACTGGCATTAACAAAATCTACACTGGAGTCCCTGGGATTTCTGATAAATGAAGAGAAATCTCAGCAGGTTCCACTGCAGGTGCTGGAGTTTATCGGAGCAGAACTAAACACCAGACAGGGCAGAGCCCTCCTGCCACAAGACAGGGTGACAAGCATTCTACAGATTGTAAAATCTTTTGTGTCAGGGAGACCCAAAACAGCCAGAGAATTTTCCAGGCTACTGGGCCACATGGCATCTGCCACTGCAGTGGTAAAGGGCTCCAGGTTCCAGACGAGAGAGATTCAGATCTTCCCTTGTCAATCTTCACCATTCATTACTTCCTGGGTGTAAGCCGGAGGCGCGCACCCGTCACGGGAGCTTTTTTTTAAAAAGTTGCCTAACGGCCCCGCCCTCGAGAGCGACGTCATGCATCATGCGCGAGGGGCGGCCGTTAGTAGCGACCGACTCCTCCTCCAACTCAGTTCTGTTTCTCCCGCCGTCGAGGCAGCACCTGTTTTCGGAGCGTCCATTCTCCACTGCGTCAGCGACTCCTCTTTTCCACACACTCGACGCGCGATCGGTGAACCGTTCTTTTCTTTCTAAGCGGCGCGGGTGTGTTTTCTACTTTTTTCTTGTTGATTTAGCGTTATGTCGGGTCCGAAGCTAAACGTGTTTCGAAGACGGGCCGCGCCCCTATGCGTCGGTGTTACTGTGGCCGGCATTTCTCCGTCTCGGACCGGCATGACGTTTGTCTTCGTTGCCTGGGACCCAACCATGACATGGATTCGTGCGACGCCTGTTTCTCCATGGACCGCCGTGTCCTCGAAGTCACGCTGCGTTCAAGCTCGAAAGCCCGCCCGACCTTCGGGCGCGGCGACGCTCAAGGGATTCTCAGGTAAGGTCTCAGGCCCTTCCCGGGTCCCTCCCGGGCCTATACGGTCTGAGGAGGAGGGGTCTCCTCGTCTTTCTTGCGAGGAGGAGGCCCTTCTGCAATGTCGGGGCGTCGTAGTCCCTCCACGGCAGCGCGCGCCGACACACGCCTCGGCAGTCACCTCTTGGAGCAGGGCTCCCCGTGGCGAGGCCCTCGTCTTTTGGGCTAGCTCGGGTGGACCCTCAGCGCAGTTTCGGATCCTGGCGCCGTTCGCAGTCCGGTGATCGAGGCGGTGCCGTTTCTGGCGCCGTTTTGAGTCAGCGCCGTTATGACGCCGCTGATCAAGCGGCGCCATTGGCGGCGCCGCTTTGGATCGGCGCCGTTGCGGCGCCGGTGATCGGGCGGCGCCGTTAGCGATACCCGCTTTGGGCCTTAGCGCCGTTCGCAGCGTCGATGGACAGAAGCGGCGCCGTCGGCAATACCGCCTACGCCTTCCGGCAACGCCCGGCGTCGTGGGCCTAGTCCTTCCTGCAGGCGGTGCGGCTTCGCGCGGCACCGTTGAAAGTAATGGAGCTAGGCCTGGCGGCTACGGCGTGAGGAAGGCGGCGGCGCCTCGCGGTACCGGGGCGTTGGCGGCCCGAGCCTCGAGGACCCCTGGGGTGGCCAGCATTGAGGTCCTGCTGGTCTCGTCCTCCTTGGAGGCGATGATTCAGAGCGTGGACCCATCCTAGCACCCACTCTTGGAGTCTGGGTCCCGGTGGCTAGGAGGTGCCAGGCGGGCGCGGAGCCCCTCCTCTCAGCCCCCCTTTACGTCGCCTCCTGAGGGTTCCCGCGGGGTGGCCGGGAGCCCTGAGGGGCAGGCGCGGGGGTCGCGAGGGAGGCTCCCTCTCTGGAGGCCCGGTGACAGCTACCTTACAGGGTGCTGTCACTCTCTCTAGGGACAGGGGCGCTGTGGTCGGGAGGAGGGCCCTCTGAGTTCGAGGCAGGGGTCTGCTGCTCGGTCTTCCTAGCCACCTCAGGGGGTGGCCAGGAGCAGTGCAGAGCCTCGCCCCTCCCTCCAGGGATTCTAGGGTGTCCTTGCGGCGTTTGTGCGGACTGCCCTTCTGGATCCACAGTCAGGCGTCGTCACAGGGGAGTTCTCCCCAGGGCTCTTCCAGCTCCGCTTCCCCAGAGTTCCGTTCTGCGGCCTGGTCTGATATCGGGATCCCCCTTTCCAGGCTCCTTTCCTGGATTCCAGAGCCCTTGCAGAGGCAGTTGCCTCCAGCGGAGGTGCCCCTCTCCCATCTCTCTGCCTTCACCACCCCACTCCCAGGCCATGTCGTCCCTACGGGTCCGTTATCCTGGGAGCAGTTCAGGGTTCTCGGCGGCCTTCCCTCATCGTTAGGTACATGCATGAGCGGGTCTTTCGACTCTCCCACCGCCAAGGAATCCTCTGGGCATTCAGTTCCCCATCATCCGTCTCCCTCCTCGAGGAGGGAACCCCTGCTCATCTGTCCTCCGATGCTGATTTCACAGAATATCAGCGTTTCCTCGAGGATGGTGAGGGATCTCAGTTCCCTACGTTCGAAGAGCGATGCCAGGCAGGCAGCGTGAATTCCTTGGTGAATTCAGTGCCCAGCATCTGGTGGTACCTTCCTGGCCTATCCCTTCAGGAGGCGTCTATCCGGTCATGGCAGTCCCCTGCGCTTCTTCCCACCCGGCGGACTGCCAGCGTAGGTATTGTGCCCCTCTGAGTCTCTGGGTTCCCTTCCCAACCCGTCCTCAGGTTTGGTATACCGGATACTCCTTCTGGGCGCGTTGCCTGGCGCCGACGCCACGGATCGGACTCTCTCCAGCTCGACGTTGGGGGCGAAGAGTTCTCTTCTGCTGCGTGCAGTGCATGTATTGCATCATCAGGCTCACCACGCTGCCTACAACCGGCATCTGTGGTCGATGATGTCCAGCTGCTGGCATCTATGCCTGATACGAGCAAACCAGACAAGCGTTGCCCTCTCAGCGGTAGGCCTGGAGCTGGCAAGACACCAAGCAAGGGCATCTTATGGCGCCAATGTGGTGGCTTCAGGCCTCGCGGGACAGCGATCTGCATCAGGCGGACGGCATGGCCGTCTTTCAGGTTGTCACCCTGGCCCGGCGTGGGGTGATTCGCTCCGCCTTCCGGGGACCGCTCTTTCTCTTCCAGAGCTAGGAGACTTTCAGGGGCTCCCTCCGTCTCCTCGTCCTCGGGAGGCACCTCCTAGCTCTTTCTCCTCTTAGGCTTTCTGAATAAGCCAGGGTCTTCTCCTTCTGTTTCTCACCAGCAGAAGGCTGGGGTCTTGTTCCCTCAGGGTATGGCCTCTTCCCCTCCAGGGAGAGGAGCTTAATACTCACCCAGGAAGTAATGAATGGTGAAGATTGACAAGGAAGATAGGAAAATTGCGTACCTACCGTAATTCTTGATCTTCTCTTGTATCTTCACCATTCATTCTACCACCCCCACCATCCCCTCAGTGCCTCTTCCTGTGGCTTCTCCACCTCCCGTCCTCCTTCCTCTCTGCATTTATATAAAATATAGAAAATTCTTAAATTTTCCCAAAAAAAAAAGACAAGACAAAAGTAAAAAAAAAAGATCTTTCTTGGGGGTTCTAAAATCCAGAAAATTACTTACTCTAAGATTCATGGGCCATTCAGGATTGCATTGGCGATCAGACTGCACAACTATCTCTTGCTATTCTTATGGCAAGATACCTCTGGGGTTTTGGCCTGGCTCAGGCTATTCAGTTTGATCCTGCAATTCCGTGTTCAGATAGTTGCCCTGAAATCTGATTCCCCTCTATTCTTACCTTGCAGAGCAGAGGGCAAGTACGTCTGTTCCTTTCTCTTTTAAAAAAAAAAAAAAAAAAGGTCCGGTGGGAACTCTCTCCGACTGCTATAGGCATCTTGGTATCTGGGTCATGCATCTACTTAAAAAAAAAAAAAAAAAAAATATTTATCTGTAAAAAAAAAAAAAACAAATGGAGAAATCAAACAAGAAGGCAAATGAGAAGGTAGGCTATCCTTCTCGCTGTTTTGCTAGTGGTTTCTCCCTTTAAGTGTCTCCTGGACAATTTTTACAGTAGACCTCTGCTGACCATATCCAATCTTAGCCAGCCTAAGCCTTGGCGGCCTTAGCCAGTTCAGTCTGAGTCCATTTCTATCTTGAAAGCATACAGAAAGCTTACATTTTCTATTTCTAAACCCCTGAGCAGCGCTCTCATGCTCTGGGGTTTTATTCTTCTCCTCCCTCGGCTGTCCCTCCACTTAAAGGCCCCTCCATGCCAGGAGCCGAGGTGGGTGTCAAGAACAATGGCATGTTGAAGATGAGGACTATGCCTCCTGAGTCTGTCTAGCGGGTTGGTGAACCTTCTCTTCAGCTCTATCTCCGGGATTCTTGCTTCCCCTTTAGTCGAGCCTTCAGCTACAAGCTAACTATGCTCGTTGGGCCTTCTGGTCCCTTCAACATCCCATCTCTCTCTTTCTTCTTCTTCTTCTATTTTCTCATTTCCTTACTCATCTCTCCTCCTAGAGTCGCCCAGGTAAGAGGCCCTGCACTCCTAGGCTAGGGATGTTCTTATCTCCTCTGTCCTTCCTCCATCGGCTTATTCCTTTTTCAGTTCATTCTTCCTTCTTTGCTATCCCTCGGCTATCTTGCCTCGCTATCTATGTTTTCTGCTTTCACTTTTGCCTCTCCGGCTCACAGAACTGAGTTGGAGGAGGAGTCGGTCGCTACTAACGGCCGCCCCTCGCGCATGACGTCGCTCTCTAGGGTGGGGCCGTTAGGCAACTTTAAAAAAAAAAAAAAAAGCTCCCGTGACGGGTGCGCGCCTCCGGCTTACACCCAGGAAGTAATGAATGGTGAAGATACAAGAGAAGATCAAGAATTACGGTAGGCACGTAATTTTCCTTTCCACCTCAGACAGTGCTGGTCTCAAAGGGCGGATCCTATGTCTTAACTGGTTCCAGTCACAAAAAGTCTAGTCCAGGCATTGCAGTGGTGGCTGGACGAACACAACCTCAGGGTGGGTGTACCTTTTATAAGGGAACAAGCATCAGTAATCCTCACAGCAGATGCCCCAAGAGTCTCTGTTGCACATAAATCTCTTGGAGCTCAGGGCTGTTTACCTGGCTCTAAAAACATTTGCTCCTTACCTTCAAAACAAGGTGGTGCAAGTCAGAACAGACAACACCACAACCATGTATTACATCAACAAGCAAAGAGGTACCAGGTCAGATCTGCTGTGCACAGAAGCAATGAGACTGTGGTCCCTGGTATACTCCATGGGAGTATCCCTGTCAGCCATACACCTTCCAGGGAAGGACAATGTACTGACAGAGTCTCTAAGCAGGATTAGTCAGGACCACCACTAGTGGTGCCTGAATACTCAGGTACTCGGTACAATTTTCAAGAGATGGGGCATTCCAGAGGTGGATCTCTCTGCCTCCACAGAAAACCACCTGCTTCCAATGTACTGTTGCAGGCCTCCTCTAAGGGGCAAAGTTCCCCTGGATGCCATGGTCCTGGATTGGGCAGGGAGGTTTCTGTATGCATTCCCTCCTTTTCCTATGATACTCAGGACCCTGCTGAAATTGAGGTCCCAACCAACAAAAATTATACTGGTGGCTCTGGATTGGGCGAGACAGCACTGGTATTCTCTTCTGCTGACTCTCAGTGGTTCCCCCAATCCATTTGCCCAGGAGGCACAACCTGTTAACATCCTCTCAGGGCAGGATCCTGTACCCTAATCTCAAATCACTGAGGCCCAAGGCCTGGCTCTTGAAGATTTAGAATTTGCTAATCTTAAACTATCAGAGCAGGTGGTGACAGTGCTTAGGGGGTTCCAGGAAGCCGCCTACTAAGAAAATATATTCCTCTAAGTGGAAAAGATTTTCCATATAGTGTACTGGTAAGTCTGTGAGCCCCTTCTGTGCTGATTTTGGCTATTCTTATAGATTACCTTACACATTTACATTCCTTGGGTCTGAAGCCTTCCACCCTCAAGGTTCACTTAGCTTCAGTCTCTGCTTATCTGTCAGTTGGTAAAGAGAGTTTCTCAGCACCATGCACTCCGTCGGCACCATCCTCGGCGCCGTCCAGCTTTTCAGTGCAGTGTGGCCTCTCGGTGCCATCCAGCCTCTTGGCACTGTCTTCGGCGCCGTGCTCTTCTTCGGCACCAAGACCTGTTGGGACATCATCCAGTCTTCAGGACTCCTCCTCTTTTAATCCTTTTCCTTCCTCATTTCCTTCTGATTTTCACTCCTTTCCTGTTCATACAGTCCCTCCTGGACTATCAGGAGATGACACTGAGCCTGACCCAGACCTTAGGCTGGGTGATGATGTGGAAGGAACAGGAGCTATTCCTACTGCAGTGCCTGTGGTCGAGGACCTGTCTTTTAAGTCTCTGCTAAAAAACTTCAATTCCACTCTTTCTCTCCAAACTACAAATATCGATCCTGAGAAACTGTTAAGACTCCAATACCTCCATGTTCCGGAGATCCCTATGGATTTGACTCCTCCGGTACAGCCCTCCTTTGAGACGCTGTCTCAAATGGTATGGAATAATCCTACTCTCATTCCTTCGGTGGCTCAGTCCATAGATAGGAAATATGCTGCTCCCAAGGAACGACCCATTTTGGCATCCCAAGCCTTTGCAGAACCTATTGTAGTCTTGGCAGAGAATGATGAGGTCATCCTTCCCCAGACTACTACAGCTCGACCTGTTAACAAAGAATCTCATAAGATAGACACTTTAGGTAAGAGAGTCTTTGCTGCTTCCACCCTAGGTATGCGTATTGCCAGCTACCAAGGCTATTTCTCTCAATATGAGTATATCCTTTGGCATTCGTGCAAACAAATGGTTGAAGCTCTACCGGAGTCTGACACTAATTCAGAGATTCTTCAAACCATAACCATGGATATCGAGTCCAACAACCAACAGGTTAATGCAGCTATGGACGCCTTCTATACTATCTCCCGAGCGGCGGCGGCGGGCATTTGTACCCGCTGTCATTCCTGGCTGCCCACTTCAGGTTTCACGAATGATGCACAGCAACAGGTAATGGCGTTGCTTTTCGATGGTGTGTACCTCTTCGGCCCTCAAGTAGAACAAGCTCTAGAAGCTACACAAAAGACTAGGTCAGCCATTAAATTGGCTCGACCTCCTCCTCCTCCTCCTCCTGTCCCCTCTCGGGGGTGTTAATAAATGCCAGTTTCATAACAGTCAGTCCTTCGAGGCAAGGGCAGGGAAGTTTTAATAAAAACCAAGCCCCCCAGCCTCAAAAGAAAACGCAGCAGAAGGCGCAAGGGCCCAAAGTGCCTAGTGCCGCCTTCTGAGTTGTTGGCCGAAGTCCCACCTCAGCTGCCCGAGGTGGACTCTTCCTCAGCAGTGGGAGGTCGCCTGACTCACTTCTACAATCAGTGGGAATCCATAACCCTGGACAAATGGGTCCTCCGGATAATCCGCGAAGGGTATTACCTCAATCTTTTGGAGACCCCTCCGGATCATCCCCCCCCAGACGACAGCCCAGGCTGTCAGCTCTTCAGTCAGATCTTCTCGCCTCCGAGATAAAGGGCCTTCTGAGCAACAGGGCAGTGGAAGTAGTTCCACTGCATCAATGGAACACAGGGTTCTACTCCCATTACTTTCTGGTTCCAAAGAAAACTGGGGGCATGCGCCCCATTTTGGACCTCGAGAAACTAAACAAATTCCTTCCCAAAGAGGAATTCAAAATATCACTATGAACCCTGTTACCTTTGCTTCATCAGTACGACTGGTTAGCCTCCCTGGACATGCAGGATGCTTACCTGCACATTCCGATTCACCCAAAGCATCGTAAATACCCAAGGTTCGTGGCTTTGAGACAGCATTATCCGTTCAGAGTCCTACCCTTTGGGCTATCCTCAGCGCCGTCAGTTTTTACAAAGTGTTGTGCAATTCTCGCAGTGCATCTCAGAAAAATCTGAATACAGGTGATCTTCCTGGACTAAGTCTCCATCACTCATTCACACTAGTGGAATAAGCGCCGGGCTAGGATAGCCAGGGAGCCTAAAGTTTTCAGAAGGTCGGTGCCGAGAGGACGCATGCGTAGCACTGCGAGACTAGCTCAGCGCCTGTGTAGGCTATCTCGGCCTCAGCCCTCCAACCGCCTCAGTTCCTTTTCTCCCGCCGTCTAGTGCGCTTGGATGTCGACGTCGCTCGTCTGCCGGAGTCAAAGTTTTCGTCTATACGACAACAGCACTTAATGTTTTAATATTTTAAAGTAGTAATTTATTTTACGAACAAGAAGATTATGAAGAAAAAGAAATTCTTTCCTGCCATCAACGGAGTCGTCCTTAGACAGTAGCGGTGACGGTAGGAGGACTTCGTTTGAAAGTTTTTATGGCAGAGGGCTGTGTCCGTCCGCTACCCTTAATTAACGGGTTCTGACTATTGACAGTCCTGTGCTTGGGGTGGGGACAGTCCTCCAAGCACAAATCTAATGGCTCCGGTGATCCAGCTCCACTTGACCTCGAGCTCCTCTTCCTCGTTCGGGGAAGAAGAATCTGTGCTGCTCAAGGTTGCCCGTTGGTATGTCTGCACGAGGAATGGTCGTCGGGAGGGGCGAGTGGCCTGAACTGACTTTGGTGGGTTCCTCTTGGCCCCGGCCTCCTAACGTGCCTTCTCACCCCAGCTCCTTCCTGTCCTTGCTGGAGCCTGATGGGCAGTTTCATCTCTGGTCGCTGCTGTGGAGCAGGGGGTTCGACTTTCCAGTTTTCCTGGCTCTGTTCCGGATTTCGAGACCTCTGGGCCTCAGAGCCGTTGAACCGGAGCCGGGTCGATTGGATCACATATGGCGAGGTGCCCTATGGGTGCCTTTGCCATCGTGTTGACCCCTCGTGCCTACCCCCCTCTCCCTTTTCCATGTAGGGGCCGACACGGGTACCAACGTTTCAAACAACATGAAGTCTTGCTATATTATGACAATTGCAGTTTGTCCCACCATTAGAACTGCTCCGGAGGTGAAAGAGTTAACTTCCATGCCAGGCATGGAACTTAGAGCGAGAGCTCGGTTAGAAAAGCTCTGTCTGGATCATTTCAAACTGAAACTGTCAGATTCTTTACTCCCCTCACTGAACAGTCGCTCCGAGATTCCTCCTTCTGCTCGGTTCATTTCTCGGTTTAAAAGAGTTTTTCTCAGTTAAATTCAACCACGATTATTATTATTTTAGCCGCAAACCGATCGGTTCAAGCTCTGTCTGTGGTATTGTAAGTAATAGACAGGTTTATTTCTGTGTGGAACTTGTAAATGTTTATCGGTTTGGTTCAAACCGATCAGGTTGTTTTAAAACTTTATTCTTAAGCATTTAAAAGCTTTTTAGAGTGCGGTTCCCGGTACTTATCGGTTCTAAAAAAACTGGATTTCATTACATTTTTTTCCACGACCCGTGACACGGTTGGGAACCGATAAGGATGTCTTGCCTGGCACTGCGGGAAAAAGGGCAAGTTTTTGGTTAGGCTGGCATTATGTCTGAGAACCCAAAAGGAAAACCGGGCCCACTGGGTTTCAGCACTGTAGTGTTCTGTGGGAAGCCTTGCCAAGGCTGATCCACACACCACATGTGTTTATTGTCTGAGGTTTGACCACCTCAATGCAGACTGCCAGATTTGGTAGAAGAATTTCCTGCAGCTACCCTAGATAAGAGAGTTGGTAGGCTCAGGGAACGAGAGGCCAAAAAGTCCGCTGACCTGGATGGCCAGCCCGGTTCGGTGCCAACCGAACCGGAGGGAGTGCCCTCTGACCAGGGCGAGACTTCCTCGGGCAAACGTAAAGCTGACTCAGAGGAGCCAGGTCCAGCAAAGTTTACTAGAAAATCAGCAGGTGTGGAGTCAAAAATTCCTTCTCCAACTGCTGCAGAGATAGCCAAAGCAATCCAAATTGTCCAGTCACTTTCTCCGGTTCCGTCTGAACCGCCACTATCTGGCAAAAGGTCGGTTCGGCCGGTTCCACCGGTTCAAGAATATGATATAGAGGAGTTTTATGAACCAGAGGAGGGGGAGGATAATTATGAACAGTGTGAATGTGACTTTGAAAGTCTGGATGTGCCCATTGAACGGACATCTCCCAGACAGACCTTTAGAATCTCCCCTAGGCTTTCTGAGTCCCTTCTCATTTTCTGTTTTATAAAAGTTGCTAAACCCTCCAGCTTCCATTGGAGGAAGCTGTGGATGACAAGAGGAACCTGACTTTGTGGAGATGATGGATATCCCAGAGTCCAGGAGATTGTCTATTCCTTTACATAAATCATTTAGAAACAAACAATAAAAATTTAAAGCTCTAATTATGTCCTCCTGTGGACAAAAGATGGACAGGAAGTACACTTTTCAGGTCCTAATACAGAATTTCTTTCACAGCAATGCAGCCATGTTGGGGTAGTTCAGGCTGCAGCCTGTGATGAGGCTAATATTCCCTGGCTTCACATCCTCCTGACAAGGACTCCAGGAAGATTGATGCCATGGCTAAAAACAATACATGGCAGTCCTGGGACTCAGACAAGCAAATTATATGGCTTTGTGGCAAGATACCAGAAATCTAGATGGGATACTGTCATGGCTTTTAGCCAAACAGGCCCCTAGCCAGCTTGCCAAGGCTGGAGCAGGTGGCTGCTGATGGTATTGAGGCATCTAAGGTGCAATTCCATGCTGCAGTGGATTCTAATGATGTATCCTCTAGAGTCATGGCTACATCTGTGGCTTTTCGTAGATTGGCTTGGCTCAGGTGTACTAGTTTGTCATAGGATACCCAGGTTAAGGCTATGGATTTTCCTGTGGTGGGAACGTCTCTGTTTGGGGAGCAGACAGAGAATTATATGAAGAAAATGGATGAATATAGAACCACTTATAGGAGTGCACAAGCCAAGGAATGGCAAGCCACTCCTCAGAGGCAGCCCCCCGGGGTAGAGGCAGGCCTTTTCACAGGCCTTTTTACCAAACCCAGGCGGCCTCTTCGGCTTATGCTCAGAGGGGGTTCTTCAGAGGGAGAGGCAGACGGGGTGCAAGCAGGCCTGCTCCCACCCTCAGCCTTAAGCCCCTGCCAAACAGGCACCCTGATGGGATGCCCAGGGCTGGTTCTCCATTACCTGTAGGGGGCAGGCTGGCTTACTTCGTCCAGGACTGGGAGTCTTTAACATCAGACAAGTGGGTCCTGGAAGTAGTAAGCCAGGGTCTGGTTCTCAGCTTCAAAAAATTTCCAAAGATGAGAATCAGATTTTTTTCCACCTGCAAATCCTCTAGAGACTTTTGCTTTGGAAACAAAAGTCTCAACCCTCCTGGCTCTCAGAGCTGTAGAAAGGGTTTCTCCCCTACACCAGGACAAGGGTCTGTACTCCAGGTACTTCCTTACCCCAAAAAAGACAGGAGAATGGCGGCCCATCCTGGACCTAAGATATCTGAACAAGTACCTTTTAAAACCAAAATTCAAAATGGTGACTCTTGGGATGATTTTACCCTCCCTAAGGCCAGGGGACTGGCTAGCTTCCCTGGACCTCAAGGATGCCTATTTCCATGTTCTTATCAGAAGCTCCCACCGCAAGTACCTCAGATTCGAACTGCCCTCAGGCCATTACCAGTTCAGAGCAGTGCCCTCGCCTTACCACCTCTGCCCCAAGAGTATTCACAAAATGCCTGGCAGTAGCAGTTGCTCATTTAAGAAGGCAAAAGATTGCCATCTTTCCCTACCTAGATGACTGGCTCATTGTGGGTTAGTCTCCAGACCAGGTCAAATCACACCTGCAAGTTACCCAGCAGCTGCTTACCTCTCTGGGCTTTCTTCTCAATCTTCCAAAGTCAGTTCTGGAACCTGTCCAGGTACTCACCTTTATAGGTGCAGAATGGACACAAAGCAGGCCAGAGCCTTCCTTCCCCTAGAAAGGGTAAGGACCCTGGTGGCCCTGGCCTCCTCCTTCACTCTGCAGGTCTCTCGACCAGCAAGACATTTCCTACAGCTCCTAGGACACATGGCTGCTTCCACAGCTGTAGTGCAAGGAGCAAGATTTCAGATGAGGGACATTCAGTTTAGGATGGGGAGCTCACATGGGCGACCTCTCCACCCAGGGATTGTGGTCCCCTCAGGAATCTCTGTTCCACATCAATCTGTTGGAACTCAGAGCTGTTTTTCTAGCACTTCAGGTTTTTTCTGCATCTGTTCAGAACAAAGTGGTACAGGTCAGAACAGACAACACCACTACACTGTGGTACATCAACAAACAAGGGGGCACTCGGTCTTCGGCCTTGTGCACCGAGGCAATGAAGTTGTGGTCTCTGGCTTATTCCCTGAACACTTCCCTCATAGCAGTTCACCTCCCAGGCAAGGGCAATGTCCTGGCAGATGCTCTCAGCAGGATTTCCCAGGGCCATCACGAATGGTCACTGGATCCCCGAGTACTGGGGATAGTTTTTGCCAGATGGGGCACCCCTCAGATAGATCTTTTTGCAGCCCCAGACAATCATCAACTTCCACTGTTTTGTTGTAGGCCCCCAGTGTTGGGCTCAGTCCCCCTGGATGCCTTTCTTCTCGATTGGGAAGGGAAGTTTCTATATGCCTTTCCCCCCTTCCCTCTCCTGTTCAAGGTGCTAGTCAAAATCAGATCTCAGCCCTGATTCTGATTGCTCCAGACTGGGCCAGGTAGCCCTGGTACCCACTCCTTCTGTCCTTAGCAGTCCATCTTCCCCTGTGTCTCCCCAGGAACCACAACCTGTTAACTTGTGCCCAGGGGAGAGTTTGGTATCCAAATCTCAAATCCCTCAACCTCAAGGCCTGGCTCTTGAGGAGTTAGAATTTGCTGACCTACACCTTTCTCAGGGTGTTCTCAAAATCCTGAAAGCTTCTAGGAAGCCTTCCACCAAGGCTACTATAACTCTAAATGGAAAAGGTTTCCATATGGTGTTCTGGGAAGCATATTTCCCGAATCTGCTGATTGCCCACTGTTTTGGACTATATGGTCCATCTTAATTCTTTTGGGACTGAGACCAGCTACCCTGAAAGTGCATTTTGGCAGCTGTCTCTGCTTTTATTTCAGCAGGGAAGCCCTCTTCTCTTTCGCTCACCCTGTATTTCCAAGTTTTTCAAGGGATTGCTATACTAATCCACCATTCAGGGAACCTGCCTCCTGGGATTTTAATGTTTGCAATGCTCAGCTGATGCAACCCCCTTTGAACCTCTGTCTTGACCAGAGCTTAAGTACATGACTTGGAAAACTGTGTTTAGTAGCCATCACTTCTGCCAGGCATAAGTGAGTTACAGGCTTTGTCAGTGGAGACTGACTTATTTCCTTTCACAGGGATAGGGTAGTCCTCAGGGACTAACAGGAAGTTTTGCCTAAGGTGGTTTCAGATTTCCACCTTAATCAATCTATTTCTCTTCCAGTGTTCTTCACTTTCCATTCTTCCTCTGGTGAGAGAAGGTTGCACAGCTTAGATGTTAAGAGGGCCCTAAGTTCTAAGGCGTACCAAGGGTCACAGGTTTGACTCCCTCCAGCTATTCTCACTTATGGGTGAAGTTGGGAAAGGAAACCTGCCACTAAGAGATCCATTGCCAGGTGGATTGTCTCTTGTATCCAACTTTGCTATCAAAACTGGGTGAAGGTTCCCCTTCAGGCCTGGGAGGGCTCACTCTACCAGAGGTACAGCTGCGCTCTAGCTGCTGCCAGAGACATCCCTATCTTAGAGATATGTCAAGCAGCTACTTGGAAAACAGTACCACCTTTCACCAAGCATTACTCCCTGGATATCCAGGCCAGGAGGGATGTCAGTTTCACAACCGTTAGCTTCAGAGCCTATTCTGAATAGGTTCTGTCCCTCCTCCATGGAGGTACTGCTGTGTAGTCTGCAGTTGTCACTTATAGCCAAAGACTTCATGTTGTTTGAAAAAAAAATTACTGACCTTAGTAATGTTAAGTTCCTTCTAATGAGTCTTGCTATTATGCCCCCAAGCCTGCCCCTCTCAGAACTTCTACTTTTGGTATGGGGTGGGCAGTCCAGTGTTGGCACTGGTTGATGCCCATTTATGTTTCTCACCCCTTCTTTTTGGGTGTTTGGGTGCTGTGTTTATTTTATCTTATGTATTTATTTTTCTGGTCCCCTGACTTGAGTCTTAGTGTTGGGACCAGGAAAATGATGAATATTTAAGTAGCCAGTTGGCTAGTGTAGGTTACAGCTTCCACACAGAACCTTAGTGAGTTTTGCTCGTAAAGATCTGACAGTTTCAGTTTGAAATAATCCAGACAGAGTTTTTCTAATCGAGTCACGCTCCCAAGTTCCATGCCTGGCATGGAAGTTAACTCTTTCACCTCCGGAGCAGTTCTAATGGTGGGACAAACTGCAATTGTCATAATATAGCAAGACTCCATTAGAAGAAACAACATTACTAAGGTGAGTAATTTTTTCTTTCCTTCTGCTCAGGATTTCCATTGGCATTTTCCGTCGGCACCGTGGGTCAGTGCCTTGGTCGGTGCCGTGCCTTGGAGCCGTAGCTGGGTGGCGCCGAGCCTCGGGGCCTTAGTCAGCGCCCGTGCCTTAGTCAGTGCCGTGGTCGGCACCATCACTCGTGCAGCGCCATGGGGAGCCTTTGTGCCACTGGTTGTCTGCCATCAGTGGTGCCGAGCTCCAGCGGGTGGTGCGTCACCCTAGACGCCCGATCTCTCTCATGAGCGCAGCGAACTTGCAGGTGCCAGGAAGACAGTGATGGCCAGGAGCACCCATGGTGCTTGTGGTGACGTGGGTGCCTGTGGGTTCCATGGATGCTTCAGGTGCCATGGGTGCCACTGGTGCCTTGGGCACCGGGGATGACACCCGTGGGTGGCACTGCAGGTGTCCATGGATGCCATTGGTTTCCACTAGTGCCCTCAGGTGCCATTCTTGCCATTGTACCATCGGTGCCATGGGCATTGAAGGTGCCCTCGTGTGCCATTGCTACATGGGTGCTGGGAGTACCTGCGGATACTGCCGTGGCTGCCCCTGGGTCTCGCCCAGGGTGGCATAGGCACTTCTTGGTGCCCTCCTGTGCCACGAGTGGTGCTGATGCCACACGGGTGCTAGTGGGTGCTGTATGGCAGAATTAGTGCCACAATTTTCCTTTCGGACTCCTTTCCACAGAACTTGTGGCGAGATGTTGACTGCAGAATGAACTCCGGTTCTGCGGATTATCTTTTCCACACATTTTAGTGAGTGGTGGTCTGTGTGGGATTGTGCGTCATCCAGCAGTTTTCTGCCATGGAACTCTGCTGTACGGTTCTGCCAGCGGAATCTCATTCTGCTCAGCACTTTCTCTGCTTCCTACGTGGTATCAAGCTCCTCTACATCTTTCCTGATGGCGGAGTCTCTAGTGGCTCTGACCTAGACCTCTCTTGCAGGTGCTTCTTGGATAGAAGTGCATCTAGATGGGTCTTTCCCTGTCCTTCTGGTCAGTAACACAGCGGACGGCTCATTTTATATACTGGAGGGTACGTGCTCTCTATCATCAGAGTCCGTGATGGAAAATCCTTTCAGTAGTTCCTCAGTAATGGGGTCCACTATAGTATTTCACACTGCGTCCGTGGACCATACTCTTCTGCGTCTAGACTTTTTCAGTTGTCAAGACAGTTACACTCTGTGGAACATTTTAATTTAATGGTCAGGAGCCGCTCTGACTCTTCCGCGCCTTTGATTGGGGTATATAGCCCCCTTGTGATATTGCCTCTTCGGTGGGTCCTTCGGCACAGGTGGTTAACTTCTTTCCAGTTGTGATTGTTCGTCCGGTCATGATTTCAGTATGGACACTCAGGCTCTTTCCGCACTCGGATGGAAAACATCTTTGTCTTTTTGTATCAAGACAATCCTCAAAATAGCAACCTGAAGGCCTTGTTAGGCTCGGACTAAAAAAAAAAAAATTAAATATCAGTATAGTTTTTATTACAGCACAGGGCCTAGCCAGAATTACCCGGCACTTCCTTTTTGATCTGATCAGATTCCTCCTCAGCCCCTGAGGCGCTTGTCTCCGGGTACGGTAAAGAGTACCTGATTTCTTCTTCCCCTACGGAGAGCCTGATCCGGTGACGATATGGGTCAGCTCTTTCTCTGAGAGATTTGTCTCATTCAGAAACATTGCCTAGACCTAGGTGACTGCCCAGTCTGTTAATCCCTTTTCTTTTTATCAGGCTTTCTTCTCTTGAACAGAGCCTTGCAGCAGCAGACGCGACTCTCCACCGAGTCGGAACTCGGGTTCCTGTTTCCTTGCTTAATTTAACAGGTGATTTTCTCCTTCTTGACGGATGGTCAAGTAGGTCCCTTTTTCTGAGGAAGCTTCTCAAATATTCACACCTTTGGTTCCTGCGCTCTGGTCCATGCCAATCGCTCACGAAGCTATCCTCTTCAAGTGCGAGAGGGAGTGGTGATCTTTCTTTTTCAGCAAACAAATTAGAATCCTTTCCTACTCCTTTCAGGAAAGCTAGAGTGGTAGTGCCTCACCACATCGAGTCACTGCCTCTTTCAGTCACTTCAACAAATGGGTTAGCCCTAACTTGGTCCTGCTGTGTCCCTCCTCGACGCACATCTGCCTCTATTGACCTTAGAAATCCAGCCCGTTTTTTTTTTTTTCTGTCGGAATGTTTTTTTTCCGCAGTGGACACGTCCTCCTGTACACCTTTTTCCTTTCTTCCCTGAGTTCAGAGACTGCTGCTACAGGTGTACACACAGGGGCAGGATTATTCTTCTTGGAATATGCAGTGGGTAGGATCTGGTTTTACTAGACCACCACGAGAGGCTTCTAAGTTGTGCTTGGCCTTCCATCAGGAAGATCCTGTGACTAAGTGGAGACCATTCTCCTTGATGGGCTAACCCTACCTGGACCCCCCTGCTCACCAAGTAAGGGGTTCAAGTGCTTCTGGACCTGTTGTTTACAGTCAACCATTCTGGATAGTGGGAGTTTCCATCTGCACTTTCCGGTCTATCCTGAACCAGTAGACTTTACCTCCGACTCTTTCAGTTCCTGAGGTCCCTTTACATTACATTAGTACATGTCTTTGACACTATTAATTTTGGTCCTAGATCAGATTGTGAGACCAGGTTCTTGCCGCTCTCCTAGAGTGGTTGCGGCTGCCTGGCAGACTTTTATTTTGTGCCCATTGCAGTCGTCGGCAAGGTGACGAGTTACAACTCAAACGCTTATCTTGTAGGCACTATGTTCAAGATGCTGTTACAAGACAGCTCTTTTATTAACAGGACAGTCCTTGGCTGTCCTTTCTGAGTGAACCCTATCTCCTACCACCTTACTCAGGGTTGTTGGTTTTAGCTGGTACTCTCCTCACTGTGTGATGAGTAATGGAGACTTAGTCCAGGAAGATATGGAAATTACGTACTTACCGTAATTATTGATCTTCTTGGACAGTCTCCATCACTCATTCACACGCCCACCCACCGTCCCCTCGGTTCACTCATTTTCTTTCCTGGTCTTCACGGTCCTATGATTCGGACTGTGAGGACATTACTCTTTGGCCTTTCTTGCAGAGGCCTTCTGGGCCCTCTCAGGCCCAGAAACTCAGGATGAGTTATTCTCGTTAGTTATGCTGCACCTCCTCAGTTGAAAAGGTACTGAGGCGGTTGGAGGATCGACTCCGAGATAGCCTACACAGGCGCGAGCTAGTCTTGCGGTGCCACGCATGCGTGGTCCTCTCTCGGCGCCAACCCTTCTGAAAACTTTAGGCTCCGGCTTGGTCCTGGCACCTCCAGCGCTATCCCACTAGTGTGAATGAGTGGTGGAGACTGTCCAAGAAGATCAATAATTACGGTGAGTACGTAATTTCCATTTCCTATATCTGGATGATTGGCTTCTAGTAAGTCCTTCCAGTCAGGGAATTCTAGACGCTGTAGCCACGGCTTCACACTTTCTCATGTCCATGGGAGTCCTGCTAAACCTCAGAAAATTGCAGCTGCAGCCCTCCCAGAGGCTCCTTTCCATAGGAACTCTTCTGGACACCTCCTGTGCGAAAGCATTTCTTCCAGAGGACAGGAGGAGTGATATGCTTCAGATGGCCCGATACATCGGAGAGAGCAGCTCGGTGTCAGCTCTCTCGATGCAGCGGATGCTAGGTCTCATGGCATCATCGTTGTTCACTGTACCCCAGCTCACCTTCACACGAGAACATCTCAATGGATGCTCAGTACTCAGTGGTCCCCGACCACTCACCCTCAGTCCTTTCTTATCAAGGTGACAGAACCTCTGAAGAGATCCCTCACCTGGTGGTCGCAAGAGGACAATCTTCTGGAAAGGTACCCCTTTGCTCTTCTGGATCATCAGATTTCCATTACTACAGACGTGTCCCTGATGGGGTGCTCACTGTCAGACTCTCCACACTCAAGACACGTGGACTCAGGACGAGTCCCAGCTTCACTTAAATGTCTTGGAAATGAGCTGTCCTTTATGCAGTCCGGGCTTTGAAGGACATTATCTGTCACAAGAACATTCTCCTTCATGCAGACAACAAAGCAGTGATGTATTACATCAACAAGCAGGGCGGTTCTCTCTCTTACCCCTTATGCAGGGAAGCGATGAGGGTGTGGGAATGGTGCTTGGAGCACAAGGCTGTAATTCATGCAGTCTGTCTGCCGGGGGTGCAGAACGAACTGGCAGACCGTCTCAGCAGAACAGAGACAGATCCTCATGAATGGCCTCTCAACTCAACCATAGCTCAGTCACTATTCGCAGAGTGGGGAACTCCAGACCTGGACCTTTTTGCATCCCCACTCAACACAAAACTGCCTCTCTTCTGCTCCAGAAATCCAGGGCCTGGCACTTTGTCAGGATGCGTTCAGGCTGCGGTAGACAGAACTCTTTCCATACACCTTTCCACCTCTTCCTCTAATTCAGAGAGTACTTCTCAAATTCAAGTCCCAGGGGGGACAGAATGATCCTCATTGCTCCCTTCTGGCCTCAACAGAATGTCTGAAGCTCCTCCGAAACTGCTTCCCCTTCAGACGAGCCTTCTGACTCAGGGGCCTGTGGTCCATCCCAACCTGAGGTCGCTTCACCTTCACGCTTGGCTCCTGAAGAGATAGAAGTGAACAGGTTCAATGTCTCTCGCAGGGTTTCAGATATTCTTCTGGCTGCGCGCAAGTCAGCCACTAGGAAAACATACACAGCCAAATGGAAGCATTTTTTGCTCTGGTGTGCAAAATCCTCTTTCAATCCCTTTTCCTGCCCACCAGATAAAATTTTAGAGTACCTCTTAGACCTCTCAAATTCAGGTCTGCAATATTCTACAGTTAAGGTTCACCTTTGTGCCATTTCAGCTTATCATGAGCCGGTACTTTCCTTGTCACTGGCTCAGTTACCTGTGATTAAGAGGTTCTTTAAGGGAATTCTGAATACCGGACCTCCTATAAGACGTCCAGTCGCAACCTAGGACATTAATCTTGTGCTAGATATGCTCACTCGAAAGCCTTTCAAGCCTCTAGCTACCTGTGAGTTAAAATTTCTCACTTGGAAAACGGCCTTCCTAGTGGCCATTACCTCAGCCCGCAGGGTCTGTGAGATGCATGCCTTGGTCACAAACCCTCAGTATACTGTGTTTCATAAGGACAAAGTAGTTCTTAGAACCCATCCTAAGTTTCTTCCTAAGGTTGTTTCAGAATTCCAACTAAACCAACCTTTGGGCTTTCCTACTTACTTTGCAAACTTCCAAAATGAAGGAGAGCATTCTCTTCATTCCTTGGATGTCAAAAGAGCTTTGCATTTCTATCTAGATGGAACAAAAGACTTTCGCAAAGGTCAGCAACTGTTTGTTTCCTTCAGCGAGACCCGGCTGTGTCAACCTGTCGCTATCAGATGTATTTCAGCATGGCTGGTAGCATGCCTTCTCCACTGTTATTCCATGATGTAGGTTAAGCTGGATGGCAGAGTGTACGCTCACTCTACTAGAGCTGTCGTGGCATCCCTAGCGGAAATCCGCAACGTGCCCATTGCAGATATTTGCAATGCGGCTACCTGGAGCTCAGTGCATACTTTCGTCAAACACTGTGCCTTGGATGTCCATGCCAGACGACATCTTTCTTTTGGCAGAACCATCCTTAATGGATTCCTGTCTTAGAACTGTGAGCTCTTGGTCTCTCCTGCCGCCCTCTCGGGGGATTATTAGCTCAGTACTCTCTCATTAGTGTGAATGAGTGGTGGAGACCTTATGTCAAGGAATATATAGAAAATACGCACCTACCGTAATTCTTGATCTTCTTGGACTAGTCTCCACCACTCATTCACACGCCCACCCTCCATTCCCCGAGCTCACCTCTGTTGTTGGTCTTCAGTCCCTCAGTCTTTAGGCTGTGAAGACTTCTTTGTTGACCCTTCTTATATGGGTCGTCCGGACTATCTTATGTCAGGTTTTTGGCTAGGCTATCCTTCTAGGTTAGTTACGCTGCACCTCCTCGGAAAAAAAGGTACTGAGGCGGTTGGAGGGTCAACGCCGAGATAGTCATTACCGCACGAGCTGAGGCTTGCGGTGCCGCTCCTCGCGGCTCCATCTCCGGCGCCAACCCTCTGGCAAAAATGCTTGCTCCCGCTGGGTCCTAGTGTCTCTGGCGCAGATCCCATTAGTGTGAATGAATGGCGGAGACTCGTCCAAGAAGATCAAGAATTACGGTAGGTACGTAATTTCCATTTGTTACACAGGGTGAGGAGGGACAAGGCGAAGGTGATTCTTGTAGCCCCAGACTGGCCGCACCAGTTCTGGTCTCCAGATCTCCTCAGCCTCAGCTGCAGGCCCCCGGAGCAGGTTTGTACACGCCCGGACCTGATATCACTCAGTCACGGGAAGCTATTCCATCCGGACCGCCAATCCCTGCACCTCACAGCCTGGTATGTGTGCGGCCAGAGTTCCAGGCTTTGGGTCTTTCCGAAGATGTCTACACTGTGGTGGAGGCATCTAGAAAGGAATCGACCAGGGAATGTTATGCCTTCAAATGAAAGCGGTTTTCCATTTGGTGTCAGGATAAGGGCCTGGACCCTCTGTCCTGCCCCATGGCTAATATTCTTGACCACCTTTGGTCTCTCTCCAAAGGGGGTCTGCGGTCATCAACCCTTAGGGTACACCTGCTAGCCATCTCTGCTTACTGGGCGTTTGCTGGTCAGCCAGCGTTGGCGCAGGAGACGGTGGTCGGGCAAGCCATTCGAACCCATGCACAAGTGTGAGTTGTCACACTTGTCGTGGAAGACTGCCTTCCTGGTGGTTATGTCAGTTAGAAGAACAGGGGAGCTCCAGGTGCTTTCGGTGGACTCCCCTTATCTGGTCTCCACAGGGACAAAGTTATCCTGCGCCCCCACCTGAAATTCCTTCCGAAGGTGGTGTCAGAGTTTCATCTTAACCAGATGTTGACTCTGCCGGTTTACTACCCAACCTACACTTCGGAGGCCTGAGTACAGGCTCCATACCTTGGACCTGCGACGTGCCCTCTCCTACTATAAGGAGAGGATGGTGGAAATTCGGGGAGAGGTCTGCCAGCTGTTTGTCATTTATGCTGAAGCCGCTTCTGGCAGACCTGCAGTGAAGTGGAGCATTGCTAGATGGATTACATCAGGCATAGGTCTGTGTTATGAGTTGGTGGGCAAGGAGCCTCCCAGAGGGGTCATTCTACCCGCCATACTGCTACATCGGTGGCTGCTTCCAGGGACATCCCTATCCAGGAAATCTGCCGGGCTGCTACCTGGAAGTCAGCAAACATCTGTCATTACCTACTACCACATCGACCTTGAGTCACACTGGGATGCTGGTTTTGGGGCCTCAGTTCTCCAATCTCTGTTCCCTAAGTAGGGGATGTGTGTCTTGCCTCCCTCCTCCCGGAGAACTGCTAGAAGTCGGCCAATAAGTGTGGATGAACAACATATCCACGATCCTAGAACAACAGGTTACTCATCTGTAACAGTAGTTCTAGGAGTGGTATATGTTGTTCATCCTAGACCTAACCTCCCAGCTGCAGGCGCACACAACCTGGCTTCCAGACACAAAGATCTGGGCCATGGGGCGGAACGGTATATACCACCCGGGTGGGTGGGAGGAGCCAGCTTGAAGACTTCCGGCAAGATTTAAAGTGGAAGGGGACATGCCAGTAAGTGTGGATGAACAACATATACCACTCCTAGAACTACTGTTACAGGTAAGTAACCTTTTCTTACTGTCCTTTCCAAACTACTGCACATTTCTTATTCCTTGTCTTTTTTTTACTTTAGTAAGCATTCTCTTTCTAAAGTAGTTACATAAATATATAGATGGTATAGGATAGGTAATGGCTAAAATTCTATCCAGACTGCCCTGCTACTCCTGCCTAGAATTACTGTTTCCCTCTATAGCCCCAGAGTCCACAACATCCTTTTTGTTTCTTCTTAGCCCCTTTTAATTTTCCCATGGGTTTTGAATTCTGAGATAGTATTAGCATTAATCACATGACTGGAAGTCTGTTACACCTTTACACCACTCACTCTGTAAAGAAATACTTAGGTCATTCTTGAGTTGTTGCCCCCAAGGTAGTGTGAGGTTGTGTTCCCCGGTAGTCTGGTTATATTTCAGTTTAAATAAATCTAAGATGTCAGTCCTGTTGTGTTCCTGCATGTATTTGTAAGTTTCTATCACGTCCCCTGTCCCATTTTTCCACTGGTGAGTACATGTTCATCTTGTCTAGTATCTCCTTATAGGTCCTACTCTGTTGCCCTCGAATCCTTTTCGTTGCCCTCCACTGAATAGTCTCTAGCCTTTCCTTATCCTGTTTTAAATGTGGGTTCAAAAACTGCATGCAGTACTCCATGTATTGTCTAACCAATTATATGGACTGTGGCAAGATCACCTCATTTTTACGACTAGTAAACCTACTCTAAAATGTACTCCAACATCCTATTTGCTTTTCCTCATATGCTGTCCTGCATTGAGAAGAGCATTATAGACTGTTTGTTATAATCCCTATTATCATTGCCTTCCTTTGAATTCTCTGCTGCGACTCCATTAATACTGTATTCTATCTGCAAATTTCTGTTGCCCGTACGCATCACGTTGCATTTTCTGGCATTGAAGTTTTGCTGCCACGTTCTAGCAATATGATCGTAATTGTGATGCTCTACGAATAGCAGAATCTCGACCCCGCAGTATTGACCTGGCAATAGAATGTTAAAATTCAAAAGTCTGCAGTGTGATCACACTCACCCTGAAGTTCTAATGGCATTATAGCCTAGAGGTTAGAATAATGAGCTGTGAGTGAGCTTAGAACATCCAGCAAAACTGAGTTTATTACAACCACTACTAGATGCTGCATGACCCTGAGCATGTCACTTAACCCCCCCCCCAGTGCTCATGGGAACCCCTACAAACAGGCCTTGTGCCTAGTGGGCCTTACCTGGCTCTCAGAGATTTAAAATTAAAAATCTTCTGAAGAGATCAGTCTCACAAAGGCCTGTTCCCATGCCTGTGACAAACTTTACTTAATTTTGACTACAATTTTGTAAAGTTTCTGAGTTTGTTCGATACTCTGTTTAACTCAGTTTTTATAGTTTATCGGTTGTTTCACATGTTCTGTTAGGTTTCCTGATCCAGTTCTTGGTTTGGATTTTCATTTTCAAATTAAACAAAAATTATTTTGTGTAAATTGGATCCCTTTTTTTTTTTAAATAGTTCTACTTTTTTCTCAAATGCTTGCTTTAAAACATTTTTCTGTTACTCCCTGTCCGATTGGCATGGCTAGAAGGCCAAAAAATGAAAACTGGGCTTGTAGCTTTTAAACAGCATAGATCCTGCAAGCATTGGTTGGCAAAAGCAAACAGACAAACTTGGCTTCGATTGTTTGGGCCCAGATCACGATTGTTAAAGTTTTTCTGTCCCAAAGCAAAAGAGCAGCTAAACACCAGTGTGCACCAGCATCCATGTCACAACAGTGATCCTGTAAATCAGCCTGTGTATAAAAATAAGGAGAAAGGTACCACTGAAGGTAAAAAGTATGCTTCAGATGGCTCTTTTTCTATGCAGCGGTCTCTGGTACTCAGGGAGACTTATGCAAAGCACTCCTTTGGTTGCATCATTTTTTTTTCAGTGTATAATCAAATCGATCTTTATTTTTAATAAGCACTATTCCTAGGATCATAGCGCCTTCACAATAAATGCATAAAAACACAGTTAAAACGTCAGTAAAGCAACTATCAACAGTCCAGTGTAAATAATTTAAATACCGTCAGCAAAGGCAAACTCACATAGATGTGCTTTCAGGGCGGTCTTAGAAATATTGGGAAAGTGCCACTGAACGTAGAAACTACGTTTCAGATGGCTCATCTTCTGCACAACTGCACAGCAGCTCTGGCACCTGAGGCAACTTAAGAAAGCTGCAAACAGTCTAGCAGGGGTGGTAGAACCTAAATAAAAATGGATTCTTCGGGTCAAGCCAGATCAAATGTTTATAAATGTGCTTGCTTAAGCATTGTACAGTTTGACATTTCCCAGTTCATATAGTTTCATATTGTGATTTTTCATTTCTTATTGCATTTATATTTGTTAAAACTTGAACACTGTCAGGTTTCGTGGCTATTTTATGGTACCCATACTGACAGTCTATAGGAAGTAGTGTGGTCATAGAAAACAAGTCGTGGCAGCATTTTTTTAATACCTCAAGACATTTCTTATTTTAACCTTTAACGATATTATGGCCAATCCACTTAAAATACCTGCGACATGTGTCCACAAGCAGAAGAGGGTGGAGACGCAGGTGAACTAGTTCATGAACTTTGGGGTCATGTATCAGTAAATGGTAAAAGAGCATGCCTTGTATGCTAGTGATCCCTTCAGTTTTATTCTAATGGTAAACCAAGCGCTCCATCCTGATTTATTTTGTTTTAAAAAGTTGAAGCCATGTTTCCGGGCATGCGCATTGGTGTCAACTCCACTTGCATAATGACCATTGGTTTCTCCTCTCATCAATTTTTCCAACCCTGATATAGGATCCACCATCCTAGCACCCAGCAGGCAACAGAACAAGCAGTTCTCAGTATCACAGCTTCCTGTCTGTACATATAAGAATTCAGTGCCCTACCTCTATAGCCTAATGCATGCCTGCACTAGACTCCACCCTCCAGTAGTAGTAGTAGAAATGTTTTATTTTTATACAGGAATAGATCTCATAACATCAGATCATAGACCTATTTTCAAGATGGTCCTGTACTGAAAATTAAAATTTTACATACGACATAATACAAACATTACAACATTTACATAAAAATTTTGCATAGGATCAGGAACAAACCAGTGTGACTTCCATTCTATTAATAATTTTTTGTAACTGTCCCTGGCTCCCTTCCCCCAGCCTGGCTTAGTTCACATTAAAGCCCTGAAATTAACATCAAGATATCCCAGCTCTCCTTGGAGATAAAATAAGTAGCAATTCAGGCAGTAAGAAAACTGTTAAGATTCGAAAGATTTGCCAGTTGGGAGGATGTGCGCTGAATTATTTGTTTTTAACTGATATATGCCATACACCAGTAGCATTCTAATGGAAAAAGTGAGTAAAAGTTTGTGAATGAACAAGGGTCCAGCTACTCATTTTATGTTTGCTTTATATTTCTGTAGTAGGTTGTTACCCATAGGTTAAAGCAGCCTCATGTGACTGACTCTCAGCCAGTGAGGAGGTAGAATTTGTCAGATCCCATTCTGTTAAGCATTTTGAAGCACTTCCCAGGGCATAAGCCACTTGGCGATGCCTGGTTCCTCACAGACACCCCCTGGGATGTGTACTGGAGTGAACTAATGTGACTGTTTTGTGTTATTGCTTACTTAAAGGGAAAAAGTATTTCAGATAAAAATAGTTTTTGTACATTCTGTTGTTATAGTAACAATTCATTTATTTCATCTCCAGGTACATTCTGCACTCTAGATATTTGTCTGTCTAGACTTGAGAACATTGGAACAGTAGACATCTACCAGACAGTGAAGAAAATGAGAACTCAAAGAGCATTTAGTATACAAACGTGGGACCAGTATTACTTCTGTTACATGGCTGTCATAGAGTATGCACAAAAGCAAGGGCTGCTCACACCTGTGGAATGGTCAGACTCTGATTTGGAAACGGACAGTGAGTGAGGGAGAGGGTTTGTAATCCTCTGCTTGTGTAACAAGTCGAAAATGGACTTTCTGATCTCTGTGAGGTATACATCAGTATCACCCTACCAGTTTCTGAAGCTATTGCAAGTAAAGCACTGGAAGGTGGCATCCTATCATTGTAGCATTTATAAAGATATTGGAAGACGTTGCACATGGAAGTGAGAGACTTGAAAACAACTTTTGCACTTGTGCTCATGAAGTGTACACAGAAAAACTTGAACATGAAGTTCTTTTTTTCGTGAATGGGAGTTAAATCATAAAACCCTATGTACAGTTTAGATTTGTCTTGCTGTCTTTTTTTGTTACGTTACGTATTCATTTTTTTGTGATGGCTGTTACGCAAACTAACACTGCAACAAAAGTTACTAAGTACGAAACAGCATACACTTATAATTTGGTGCGAAATTGTGTATTTCTTTAAACATAATAGTACAGGTTTTGGAACTGGTGGGGTAGGGGTGGGTGGGGTCTAAGTACAAGAGTACACAGAAATATGCTTGGTCTCAGTAATACCAAACTATCATGCCCTTCTTAAGCCTATGGTCAGTAAAGCGATATGTAGACTGTCTCTTTTGTACCCGTCAGGAAACTTAAAGAAAATTGGCCTTAAAATTATTTTTTCTTTCTGACTGATGGTTTTAATTTAGAGTGGGACTGGATTATTTTAGCAGATTTATCACCTGACACTACGAGGTGCAGGGTTTTATGAACAGTAAAACACTGCCTGCATATATGTGCCTTTTAATATGCCTGTAGCACAGTGTCTAATGTTACTAGCAACCGTACTTGCATACCAGGTTTGAATTTGTATTCTCAGGGGTTAATTTATTGTTGCTAGTGTTCGGTGCCGTTTTATTGGCTTACTTACATTATCATGTTTGTCTGCATTTTAGATTTTCCGTTTTTGTTTTGTCCTTTTGTACTTTATATACTGTATATTATTTTATTCAATTTATTTATGTGGCTTTGTACACTTTGACAGTATTATTAAATGATTTCGTTGGTACGATGATAAAATAAATGTGTATTTTACAGTGGCAGCATAAAACAGCATACAGCCTACAGTAACTTTGTTGCCTTTCATAGGGTACTTATTCATGTAACTTCTGTTATGAGATTGAGACAGTGATGCTCTACATAAAGAGAATTAAATGCTCAAAACTGTGACACAGTTCATACTGGATATCTTGTAGTAAATGTTAAGTAAAGCAAAACTGAATTTGTATGTGTGGATAGTCCTCTCATTTGATAGAGAACTTAGATGATCCTTGCCAATTCTTTTATTCTAAATTGTTAAATATGTGTAATAAACTTATGTCCCGGAGAATGGTTAAAGGTTGAAGAGGTCCACCTGCCCTGGGTTGCTGCTGACCTTACTGCATTAATGCAGCAGCAGGACAGACAAGGCTCGATCAAGATATGTAAAACGAGATCAGACTGACTTGTAACAGAATGCCAAGAAGTGCTTGCACTAGAGCGACAAGAACTGACAAAGTGCAGTATTGCAAAACACCTTCCTTGAATGTAGCTCAAATACAGTAGCAGCCACTGACACTGCCAGCTATTTCCTGAAATTTCTGTGATATTTCCAGAAATATCTCCTGCTTTCTGCACTTCTACAGTCGGGGCAGCAGAGAGAAACTCTTCAGAAATTTCATGAAATATCTGGAAATAGCTGCCAATGTCTGTGGCTACCACTGTAACTCCAGACAATTCTGTTTCATTTTTTATACTTGTAAGCATATGAGTAATTTGCCAGTTTACACTTTTGGCAAGCACAGTTTAAAAAAAAAAAAAAAAAAAAAACTTTTTCGGGGGTATCTGTCATCAGGTCACACCATAGGAACTTCACTATAGGTGAAACAGGATCCACAAGGAACATTTTCAGCAGTACCACTGGGGCTGCCCACGCTGACACCTGCCAGTGTCACCAACCCTATAAAGGCGTGAGTGAACCCGCTCTATCCTCACTTCTTTCCTGCCCTCGAGATTGTTTGCATGGGTCTCCGCAGAAGCTCTGATGCAGATTTGTGCCATTTTCGCTTACGCCTTTTCTTTACTTAGTTTTTTGATATTTTTTTTTTTTTTTATAAGAGATTCCTTGACCTTGTTTATGTCGAGAGTTCATCCTTCCACTGCTTTCTTCCGTCGCTGCCACTGTGGAAAGAAGATTACCACTTCAGATGACTATATTCTCTGTGTCTGCTGTCTTTGTCCTGACGTCTCGGACTGTGAGTTCTGCCATAAGTTCAGTCAAACCACCCTTAGGCAATGCAAAAAAGCTCTCAAATAATTTCTGATGGAATAACAGGTAGCCAGTTCTGGGCAGTGGTCCCTCCTTCCCAGTCACCAGCAGGTTTGTCAAGCTCCCAGGCTGCAAAGGCCCAAGACAAGTCCTCAGGCAGAAGTCATAAGAAAGACCATGAATGGGCTTGCTTCCCTCAGGGGCGTTCCTGATCCTCGACCGGCCTCATCGTCTTCTTCCAGGGATACTCCGTCGGTTGCAGCTGCACCAACGCCTGTTGCTGTCCAGGTCTCCGCTCCTTCCAGGCCCATAACGATGGTGTCGCCTCCCACTTCTCAGGACAGCTGATCTTCAACCCTCGGGTCACTGACCCCTCCATTTTGTTGGTGCTTGGCCCGTTGACGACAGCCCCGCCGGCGCGGACCGATACCTCTCCAGACCATCAGGCCCCAACAGACGGGTTGTGCCCCGTGACAATGATCCTTCCTCCAGCAATACACCAGTCTCCTGCCATCGACATCAATGACATCCAGGTCAGGTTCACTACAGTCCTGGCCCAACAGTTGGTCTCTTTCAGGCCTGGGTCTCCTGTGCCATCAACAGCCCTGTCATCGATGCCACTTTGGCCTTCTCGGGCAATTTCCCCGTAGGCCATTGTCAGTCCCTCATTCATAGGCCCTCGAGTTGGAGCAGGTCAACTTCAAGGAGGAGTACCATCCTGACCTCATCCTGCCTGAGGAAGAGGAGGAACCTCTTTCCTCTAACAGGTCCACTGCCTCCTCAGTGAGTGAGGACTCTGTCAAGCATACTCCCAGGTCACCTCCAGAGGACCCTACTTTCTTTATTGCGCAGTTGTCCACAGCCATGGGCTTCCATACTGAGGAAGAGGATGTCACCAGTTAGGAGCTGGTGGATTTTCTGGAAATCCCAGAATCTCCTCCTAAAGTCATTCCTCCTATACTCCCAGCTTGGAGGAATGCCACTAGTGATGCCTGCCACAGGCCTGACATGGTCTCTGCCATGCCCTGCGGGGCGGACAAGTTGTATCATGCCCCCCCAGGGTCTACCTTACTATGATGCCCAACCTGAGATCGATTCTGTGGTCATTAAAGCAGCTCATGACAGGTCCAAGGTGCCCAAGCACCTTAGCTCCCTCCCCCCAACAGGGAATCTAGGTGGATTGACCTTTGAGGTAAAATAGTTTGTCTTCTCTACCTTGGGGCTGCAAATTGCTAATTACCTCTTGCATATGGTTAAATAGCAGAATACTATCTGGCAGAAGGGCAGGGTGGCTTCCCATGCCCTCCCAGAGTGCTCCCAGAAGCAGGAGGTTGTCAAAAGCTTGCAGAATGCTGAGGATATTAGCAAGCATCTCCTCAGGGCTTTGTATGATATCTGTGATACTGGTGCCAGGGTTGTTGTCACAGGCATTTGCCTTTGTAGGCATTTTGCTGCAGATGTCCAGAAGAAGGTGCTTAACATCCCTTTTAATAGCTCCAAGTTATTCGGGCCAGACGTCCAGGACATTATCAATGACCTGCATTCATCTGGTAGAGCTGTCAAGCCTGTCCACTTCCTTTACTATACGCAGCCTAGGAGCAGACAGTGACCTCCCTTTCACAAGTGTCCCACAAGTCTGGAGAAGCCTCCCATCCTTGGGGCAAGAGAAAAGCCTCCTCTGCTTTGCCTACCCCCTCCTCCAGCACTGCAGCAAAGCGTCTCAGGGGTGGTGGATCAGCCCCAGTGGCTGGATCCACCTCTGCTTGATTCATTGCCAGGCCCCCCACTCTCCGGGTTTCCTGACCAAGAGGTGATGGTCAGAGGTAAGTCAGTTCTTCCTCTATCTCAATCAGTGGAGAACCATCACTTCAGATGCCCGGATTCTTCAGATTATAGACAGGGGTCACACTCTGGAGCTTGTGGAGATGCCTTCAGAGACTCCTCCACTGTCCTCCACCTGTACCCCAGCCCAGCTGACTGTTCTCCGAAAGGAGATAGAGTCCATACTGCATAAAAAGGCCATCAAGCCAGTACCCAGGTGCCAAATGAACAGGGGATTCTACTTCAGGTTCTTTCTGGTCCCCAAAAGAACCGGAGATCTGAGGTCTATTCTAGATCTTGAGGACCTCTGTCTTTATATCCAGTACAAAAAATTCCACATGGTCACTCTGCCAGGCCTGCTGCCCCCACTAAAGCAGGGCGACTGGCTGTGCTTCCTGGATATGCAAGATGCTTACCTGCATATCTCAGAAAATAAGTACCAGGTCATCAAGGTCACAAAATGCAGTTTCAGTAGTTATACCATATTGTAAAACTACAGAAAAACAGAAGTCATTCAAACAGATTGATATCAAAACTTGGAATGTATTATCAGAAGGGTTACGTAATTTGCAAAATATAAGTAATTTCAGATCATCTTTAAAGAAGCATTTATGTACAAAAATTCAATGCAACCGTACTTAAGCATTGTAGTGGATTCTGGAAATGGAATGCTACCCTAGGTTGTGGATGTTCGATCACCAATGTTTACATGTGCACACTCTAAATCTATGTCAGTAAATAAGTTAAGGAAAATGTAAATATTACAGAACTTTTTCTTCTGTGTATTGTATTTTATACTTGATGTATAGTATGTTTTAAGTACATAAGTTTGTCATTGCGTAGTGTCTTTCAAACAACATGAAGTCTTGCTGTATTCTGACAGTATGCAGTATGACCAGCTGGTTCAGCTGCCCCGGAGAGTTAAGAGTTAAACCCTATGCAAATGTATAGAACGTTGAGCTCAAGCTCAGTTTTCAGACCAGTGTCCTCGATACATTCTATGTAACTGACTAGATTCTTTACTCCCCTCGCCTGTGAAGATGCCTCTAAGACTGCTCCTCAACTTCTTCAGCTGAATTACGAAATTCGATGTTTTTTCAAACTACCATTTATTTTCTTTAGTTTTTCAAACCTCTGTCCTGTGGTTACAGGTTAGGCTAGTCTAGGTTTACTTCATTTTCAGTAAGTTTTAGGTTTCTGAACTGTTCTTCGTGACCGGGAGGAAATCGAAGGTCTTCTTTTCATTTCTTGAGGTAAAATTTTATTTTAGCATTCAGTGTTTGGAGATCCGGTTCAAAGTTTTGGACTAAAAACCAAAACTTTTTCTCTGTTTTTAACGCAGGCGCTAAACCGTCTGCTGCCTAAAACATTCTCTCTCTGTTTTACCTGGCCTAACTAAAGTCACCAGGGGTAAATACAGTTATTTGAATTTTTCCTTATCCGGGCCTGACTAAGCGACTTCAGATAAAAGGGTATTTAACTGGCTTTGCTTAACTGGGCCTAACTAAGCCACTTGGTTAAGCTCTAAATTTTGAGGGTTATGTCACTGAAACACATGAGAAAAAACAGTCCCACTGGGTTTCAATGCTGCACTGAGTGCAGGGAGCAATTTGCTAAGGCTGATCCGCACTTTGTGTGTCTGTACTGCCTAGGGTTTGACCACCTGCAAACAGACTGCGAAATCTGTTTAAAACAAACAAAAAAAAGTTGATATACCTTAGATAGATGTTTGGGTAAACTGAGGGATAGAATGGCAGAGAAATCTTCTGATGAGGTTCGATCCGGTTCTAAAGACAAACCGGTTGAACCTCTGACCGCACCCTCAGACCAGGGCGAAACCTCATCGGGGAAAGAGGCCAGCAGATTCAGCCCCTGCTAAAAAAGACTAGGAAAAGTGGTTCAGAACCGCGTAAGCAGGTGTTGTGGCTCCAACCGCTGAGGAAATCGTTAAAGCTATTCAGATTGTTCAGCCTGTCAGAGTCTCGACAGTAAACTGCTCTGTGACCAGTAACCCATACCTCAGTTTAGGCTTCTGTTGGTTCGGTTCCTTTGGGCTCTCTGGACCCAGAGAAGTATTATGAGTCAGAGTATGAGGATTATGAAGAAGAGGATGAGCTGAGCGTATCAGTTGAGCCTGAGGTTTCCCCGAACATCATCAGTATGAGTCTTCCCCCTCACCTTGCCAAAGATTCTACCTCCCACTTTACTTTCATGAGGCAGGTAGCAGAGACATTACAATTGTCTGTGCAGGAGACCAGAGAAGAGGAGGAGGAAGATGACTACAAGGAGATGATGGATCTCCCTGTCTCTCAGGGGCATATGATTCCCTTTCATACATCTCTCAAGAAACAGACCAAGAATCCTTCAGACCCCAAGTTCTGTCCCACCAGTGGGCAAGAAAATGGATAGGAAATATGTTGGCTGACAGTGGCGCTGAATTCTTAAGTAGCCACTGCAGTCATGTGGGGGTAGTACAGGCTGCAGCTTATGAGAAAGCTGGCACCCCTCTTGCTTCTCACCCTCCTGATAAGGAATCAAGGAAAATTGATTCCTTAGCAAAGAAAGGGTATCTGGCTGCCTCCCTGGGTATCAGGCAGGCGTCTTACATGGCCTGCATGTCTAAATACCAGAAGTCCCTCTGGGAATCGGTGGGGCAGTTGGCTAAAAATGCTCCTCCTGAACTGGCAGCAGATCTACAGGAACTTGTCAGTAAAGGGGTTCATTCATCCAAATGTCAGTTTCACATGGCAGTGGATGCCAATGATGCAGCCTCCCATTCAGTGGCTTTGGCCATCTCCCTCAGGAGGTTTTCATGGCTGAGATGTATAAATATCTCCCAAGACACTCACAACAATGCCATCGATTTTCCCCTGGCACAAACTTCTTTGTTTGGGGAACAAACAGAGGCATATATGAAAAAGATGAATGACTATAGGGTAGTCTACAAGAATGCGGCTGCCAAAGAAAAGGCTGCCACCCCTCAGAAGCAGCAGACTTGAGGAGGCAGAGGTAGCCTTACCCCAGGTCTTTCTGTCAGGCTCAGGCATTCCCTTCCTACTAACAGCCTAGGGGTTACTTCAGAGATAGAAGAGGCACTGGCCGTGCTGGGTCCACCTCTCAGTCCACTACACCCTCTAAACAGACACCCTGAGGTGTCTGTCCGTGCCGCCTCCCCACTACCAGTAAGGGCCAGGCTGGCTTATTATCTTCAGGCCTGGCAGTCCATCACTTCAGACAGGTGGGTCCTGGAGGTAGTGGCCAGGGACTTGCTCTCAGTTTCCAGCTGTTCTCCAAAACGGGGGCAAGATCATTCAAACCTGCTACCCCCTCAGAAACAGCCCTGTTGGAGGCAGAGGATTCTACCCTACTTCAAGTCAAGGCAGTGGAGCCTGTTCCTTCTCGGCACAAAGGAAAAGGGTTGTACTCGTGGTACTTCTTAACCCTGAAGAAAAATGGGGAGTGGCGGCCCATATTAGATCTGAGATACCTCAAGAAGCACCTAACAAAGCCAAAGTTCAAGATGGTCACTCTGGCTATCATTTTACCTACTCTCAGACAAGGGGATTGGCTAGCATCCCTAGATCTAAAGGATGCTTATTTTCACATTCCCATCTGACAATCTCACAGAAAATACCTCAGATTCAGACTGCCTTCATGTCATTACCAGTTCAGGGCCATGCCCTTCGGACTGACACCTGCTCCAAGGGCCTTCACAAAGTGCATGGCAGTGGTCGTGGCACATCTGAGAAGGCAAGGAGTCTCTGTTTATCCCTGTCTGGACAACTGGTTGGTAGTGGGTCACTCCCCCCAACAGGTAGAGGAAGTCTTGATCCCTCACACAGGTTACCCTCCAATCCTTGGGGTTCCTGGTGAATCTCAAGAAATCAGTTCTAAAACCTGTCCAGATCCTAGATTTCATAGGAACAGAACTGGACACGATTCAAGCAAAGGCTATCCTGCTTCCAGGAATGGTGGACGCCCTGGTTCAGTTTGCAGGGTTCTTCTGTCTTCAGGTTCATCGCCCAGCGAGGTACTTCCTACAGCTCATGGGCCACATGGCTGCTACCACAACAGTAGTCCCAGGGGCCAGATTTCAGGTGAGGAACATCCAATTCCACCCACGGTCATTTTGGTCTCAGAAGAGGGATTCCCTGTCCAAACTAATACCAGGTACCACCACTTTGCTGCAAGCACTTCAGTGGTGGCAGGACAGGGACAACCTCAGGGCAGGAGTCCCCTTTCTGCAACAAGCTCCTTCAGTAGTGCTGACCACAGATGCCTCACTACTAGGGTGGGGAGCTCACCTAGAGGAACACACTGATCATGGAACATGGCTCCAGCAGGAGTCTGTCCTGCACATAAATCTGCTGGAGCTCAGAGCAGTGTTCCTAGCACTTTGGTCTTTCGCCAGAATGCTGCAGGGCAAGGTGGTGCAGGTCAGAACAGACACCACCACTATGTACTACATCAATAAACAGGGAGGAACAAGGTCCTTAGTGCTGTGCACAGAGGCCATGAAGATCTGGAGTCTGGCTTACTCCCCAAACATCTCCCTATCAGCATTACCTGCCAGAGAAGGACAGTGTCTGGCAGATGCTCTCAGCAGGATCAACCAGGGCCATCACGAATGGACCCTGAACAGACAAATCCTGTTGACAGTCTTCAGGAGATGGGGCACTCCAGAGATGGATCTCTTTGCAGCCCCTGGCAATCATCAGCTTCCCTAGTTCTGTTGCAGGCCCCCAGCACTGGGCTCAGTGCCTCTGGATGCACTGCTTCTGGACTGGTCAGGCAAATTTCTGTATGCCTTTCCTCCATGTCCTCTGATACCCAGAGTTCTAATCAAACTCAAGGCTCAGCCAGCCAGTATGATTCTGATTGCTCTAGAATGGGCCAGACAGCTATGGTACTCGATGCTGTTGTCCCTGGCATTGGCCAGTCCAATTTGCCTCCCCAGGAGGCACAACCTGCTGACATCCTCCCAAGGGAGGATTCTATACCCCAACCTTGAGTCCCTCTGGCTCAAGGCTTGGTTCCTGAAGACTTAGAGTATGCAGGCCTGCATTTCTCAAAAGGAGTCCTGGGCATCCTTAGGGTTTCTAGGAAGCCTTCCACCAGGAGGACTTGCACTTCCAAATGAAAGAGATTCTCCATCTGGTGTTCCCAGAAGGACATGGACCTACAGGAAGCCGACCTGGCAGTCCTGTTGGATTACTTGGTTCACCTTCAATCCCTGGGCCTGCATCCCTCCACCCTGAAGGTGCACTTGGCAGCTGTTTCTGCCTATTTGTCAGCCAGTAAGGGCCCTTCCCTAGCTGCCCACTGTATTTTTAAGACGTTCTTCAAGGGGTTGCTCCATCTTCACCCTCCTCACAGGGAGCCTACCCCTTCTTGGGATCTTAACATCTGCATAGCTCAGCTTATGCAGCCCCCTTTTGAGCCCATGTCCTCAGCAGAACTCAAATTCCTGACATGGAAGTCCGTGTTTTTGGTCGCCATCAATTCTGCCAGGAGGATCAGTGAGCTTCAGGCCTCGTCAGTAGAACTCAGCTACATTGCCCCTCACAGGGGCAAGATTGTTCTACGAACTAATAGGAAGTTCCTCCCCAAAGTAGTCTCGGACTTCTACTTGAATCAGTCCATAACATTGCCTGTCTTTTTCACTGATCATTCCAGTTCAGGTGACCGCAGGCTGCATAGCCTGGGTGTAAAATGGTCCATCAGCTATTCTATGGACAGAATAAAAGACCATAGGAAGGACTGTACTCAATTGTTCCTTACCTATGGTGAGGTGGGTAAAGGCAAGCCAGCCACAAAGAGGACCATTTCCAGGTGGATTGTGGCTTGCATTCAGTTTTGTTATGGCAAGCTAGGTAAGGAGCCACCAGTAGGCCTGAGGGCTCTCTACTAAGGGGACAGCCGCTTCCATAGCAGCTGCCAGGGATATCCCCCTGCTTGACATCTGTAAAGTAGCTACTTGGAAAACTGTTCACACATTCACCAAGCACTACTGTGTGGACACCCAGGCCAGGAGTGATGCTAGGTTTGGCACAGCAGTATTGCAGAGCCTATTCCCTAAGTAGGTTCTGTGCCCACCTCCATGGGGCACTGCTTGGTAGCCTGCATATTGTCAGAATACAGCAAGACTTCATGTTGTTTGAAGAAAAAATTACCATAGTAATCTTGTTTCTTCTAATGGAGTCTTGCTGTATTCTGACCACCCACCCTGCCTCCCCTCTGAAACCTAGGGTAGTGGCGTCTCTGCACTTCAGTTATTAATTCCTATTCCCAACAGTAGGTGGTGGTTTTTCTGGGCATCAGTGACTTTAAGTCTTCTTCATGCCCTATTGTTGTGTGTATTTACTCATGGGGTGTTAGTTATAGTTATGGTTTATTTTTATTGGCATTTCTTATTAGCAGCTACGTAAGAATTTGGTCAATTACATAGAATGTACCAAGGACAGTGGTTTGAAAACTAAGCTCGAGCTCAGCGTTCTGTGCATTTGCATAGGGTTTAACTCTTAACTGTCCAGGGCATCTGAACCAGTCGGTTATACTGCATATTGTCAGACTATAGCGAGACTCCATTAGAAGAAACAAGATTACTATGGTAAGTAATTTTTTCTTCCGGGTCAAGCCTGTAAAAGGGCCATGTGACCCAGTGCTTTTTTTACCTGGTTAACAAATTTTAAGTAAAATAAAAATATCTGTTTCCACCAGACAGGATTTTATTCCAGTTTCTTTTTCAGGGTGAGCACTACCAATTTGTATTGCCCTTTGGCTTATCCTTGGCACCACGGGTCTTTACAAAGTGCTTAGCAGTGGCTCTCTGGAGGGAGGGACTGTACATTTTCCCCTACCTGGACTGGCTTCTAAAGGCTGTGTCCAGAGAAAGTGCCTCGGGACACTGGAGAGAACCCTTCAGCTGTTTCTCTCCCTGGGCATCATGGTCAATCTGCCCAAGTTGTGCATAGGGAGAGAGAAAACTAGTAGAAGATGGGAGGTACTAATGCCACAGTTCTATGGTGTGGCCCCACCTGGAGTACGGGGTTCAGTTCTGGAGACCTCACCTACGCAAAGACATAAGTGCCATAGAAAGCATTCAGAGAAGGGCCACAAAGATGGTGCATGGCTAAGTGAGAAACCATACGAAGAGAGGTTGAGGGTGTTGGATCTGTACCCGCTGGAGACCAGAAGGGATGGGGGGGCGATATGATAGAAAGATTCAAGTATGTGAAGGGGATCAATAAAGTGGGGGGGTAACTTATTCACGGGGAAGGTAGGCACTAAAACTAGAGGGTGGACTGAGGGTGGAGGGGGATAGGCTTAAGGGGAATGTAAGGGGGCATTACTTTACTTGGAGGGTGGTGGCACCCTGGAACAGTCTGCCAGTGGAGGTTGAAACACTGGAGGGATTCAAGAGGGTGTGGGACAACCACAAGGTGCTGTCTAGGGTATGGAGGGGGAATCTAAGGGGGAAGGGGGCATGTAAAGAGACGGGAATGGGCAGACTCGATGGGCCAAGTAGGTCCTTTTCTGCTGACACACATCTATGAAATCTATAAGTCCATTCTAATTCCAACCCAGAGGTTGCAATATATAGAGGTGGTCTCAGACTCTACGAAGGGCAAGGCCTTTCTGCCTCTCAGCAGGTTGGAGTACCTTATTGCCCAGGCTGAGGGGGTCATCCAGAGCTGTTGTATTCCTGCAAGGGTGTACCTGAGGCTATTGGGTCTTATGGCTGCAGCCATTGCCATGGTTCCCTTGGCCAGACTGCACATGGGAGTTCACCAGTTGACAATCGGATTGCAATGGGACCAATGCACGGACAAATTAGATCAGTTAGTGCTGGTATCCTCCCCAGTACAGAAGGTACTCCAGTGGTGGGTGGACCCACAGAACCTGTTATAGGAGGTCCCATTCCAGTTCTCTGCCCCCCCAGTAGATCCTCACCATGGATGCTTCCAATTCAGGCTGGGGAGCGCACCTGGGTCCCCTTCAAACTCAAGGAACGTGGTCCCAGATCGAAACCTCCCTGCATATCAACATCCTGGAGATGCGGGCGGTCCTGTATGTCCTGGAGGCTTTTCAGAACCATCTCCTCCCAGGTCAGCTGTTGATCCATTCCGATAATCTCAATGTTGTCTTCTATATCAACAAGTGGGGACACATTTGTACTCCCTTGTCAGGAGGCCATGAGAGTATGGTACTGGGCATTAGTACTCAGCAGAACTCGGTCCAGCATTCATGAGTGGGAACTTCTCTCATCCATCTTAGAAGATGTGTTCACCAGATGAAGTAATCCAGAGTTGGACCTTTTCGTGTTCCCACTCAACGCAAAACTGCCCAGTTTCTGCTCACTAGATCCAGGACCTGGAGTTTTCTGGTGAGATGCATTGTCCCTCTCCTGGAGTGGGAGTTTCCTTTACACCTTCCCTCCATTTCCTCCGATTCAGAGGGTGCTAATCAAACTGCAGATGGAGGGGACCAGCAGGACCCTGGTTGCACCCTTCCGGCCATGGCAGATATGGTTTCCATTACTGCAACGGCGGAACAACCTCCAGTTCCTCTTTCTCTGAAGGGATCTGCTGATGCAGGCTCAGGGGACCCTGGTCCATCCCAATCTTAAGTCCCTTCATCTGCATGCCTGGCTCCTGAAGACACAGGCATCACTGGGTTTGGAGTATCTGAGAGAGTGGTGGGTGTCCTCGTGACAGCTCGTAAGCCCTCCACTAGAGCCACATATGCCATGAAGTGGAAGAGGTTTGCCATCTGTGCTGCCAAGCATCATCTGCACCCTACCTGATTTCACTGTCAGATTCTGGTCTCCAGTAGTCCTCCCTCAAGGTGTGTCTTTCTGCTATCTCTGCCTTTCATGAGCCTGGGGGCAGTTGCACTGTGGCTCTGTTAGATGTGTCCCATACCTTTCTTGGGCATTCTGCATCTGAAAACTCCAATCTGTGCCACTGTCCCAGCTTGGGATATAAATTTTGTTTTGGAGGAGAAGTCCCTTTCTCCATTTGAGCCAGTCATGACTTGGAAGCTACGCTTTCTGTCTTAGAAAACGTTATTTTTGATTGCCATTACTTCTGCTCAAAGGATTTCCAAGCTTCAGACTCTAGTGTGAGGAGCCTTATTTGTGGTGTCTGAGTTTACCCTGAACCAGTCTATCCACCTACCTGTTTATTTTCCGGAGCATGCTAATTCAGGGGACGCACTGTTGCATACGTTAGATGTGCACAGAATTTTGAAGTATTATCTGCTCCGAACTGAGAACTGCAGAAAGTCAAAGCAGGTTTTTTTGTTTCTTTCGTTCCAGGAAGAGAGGACATTCAGGTTTCTAAACAATGTTTGTCCAGATGGTTGGCACGTTGTATTGTGTTCTGCTACAACAAGCATGGCAGAGTTGCCAGGAGTGGTGAAAGCCCACTCCACAAGGAGCGTGGCTACGTCTGTGGCCTGCTTCAAGGGGGTCTCAGCGGCTGACATCTGCACTGCTGCCACCTGGAGTACCATCCACACCTTCACTAAGCACAATCTGGACATTGCCTGTAGAAGCCCGAGCAGGCTTTGGCCGGCTTGTCCTGCAGGGTCTCCTGTCCTAGGCTTTGGTTGGCCTTCCTTCCAGTCTTGCTTCAGCTGTAGTTGCTTGGGACTTGTTCCTATGGTGTGACCTGATGACTGAGATACCCCCAAAGAACAACATAGAACAGTTACGTAACAACTTAACCATAACAGTAGATCTTCAAGGGGATCTCAGTCATCAGGTCTGCCTGCTCCCCCACCATCCCCCTGTTAAGGGGTTCTCTTCTCAGAATTGACTTACTGGTGTATCCAGCCTTTTATTTTGGCCTGGGCACCTCTCTTTCTCTTCGGTCCCCCATGGCACGGGTTAGTTTTCTTGTCTTTAGGGTGTAAAGAACTGAGGAGGGAGCGAGGTCACTCGCACCTTTATGGGGTTGGTGACGTCTGCATGGGCGGCCCCAGTGGTACTGCTGAAAATATTCCGTGTTGATCCTGCTTAACCGGTGAAGTTCCTATGGTGTGACCTGATGACTGAGATCCCCACCAAGATCTGTTGTTACATAAATTCTTATGTAACTGTTCTTTTACATAAAAACGTGTTAGACACTGTTAAACTACAGAATTAAAAAACAATTACAAACATTCCCTTGAACAAACCATTGTTTTACACAGATTTTAATAGTTCCTACATAAAAGCTACAGAAATATGGGAGGAGCAGAGGTACTGTGGATCACCCTGGAGACATGGAAGGGGGCCACTATTTGCACAGGGGTGATCTATAGACCCCCCAACATGGGGAAGAGAGGTGGATAAGGATATGTTAGAAGAATTTATTGATTTTATTTATTCAAAGTTGGTGACCAGGTGATGTACACTGAGCCAAGGCTCGTTTCTAGGTGCAACCTGGGGGAGAGGGGAAAATGTGGAGTACAAATTTCATAGAAATTCATAGAACACTTTAAAATTTGACAATACAGGGAAAAGAACAAATATGCATTAGGTACAATATCGTAAACGTAGTACAACACTTTAAAATATGGCATACAGGAAAATAAATAATCTGCACAAGGTGCAATAGCATAAACGATAAATCAAAGGAGTAATTGGATTAAGAATGACAAACAGGAATAAACAAAATTACAATGGGGATAGTTAGGAACATAGAAAAAAATGAATTACAAAGATCATACATTGGGAAAACTGACAAATAGTTTAAATATTACTACAAGGAGACAATTTAGACTATGTAGAGGGACATTTGGTACATTGGTAGGCTCTTTAGATAATTTGGAGTATGACTGTAGCGATACAATCAAAGATGGAGAGTTGGGGTAAATGGGAGGCATATTTCTAGGAGAGGAGGATTATGAGAGGCAGTACCATGGTTACTGGGGGGAGGAAGGACAGGCGCATGGAGGAGGGATGGACTGAGAGTATGCTTCCAGCATAGCAGGGAGGGTGATTGTCTAAGGGAATTAGGGAGGGAGTTCCAGAGAGAAGGTAGGAGAGGGATGAGGGACGGGGAAGAGAGAAGGGGTTGGAATCTGGAAAGAAGGGGATAGGCTAGAGAGGAGGGAAGAGACCAGAAACAAAACTTGGAGATGAGAGTGGCATGGTGCTTAGGGCGCAGATGAATTAGGGAGAGGGAGGAGTAGAAGGAACAGTGGTGAGTGCGGGGGAAAGTCCACAGGATGGCAAGCAAGGGGGAGGTATTGCTGGTGGGGGACTTTGCTCTGCTGGATGTGGATTGGCGCCTCCCAGCTGCAGAAACAGAAGTAGGGGCATCCTGGACTCCCTGCAGGGGGTGTTTCTCAGGCAACTAGTTAAGGAACCCACTCATTGGGGGATATAACTGGACTTCGTACTGAAAAACAGGGACAGTGTTGCTGACGTGGTGGGTAGCCACCTAGGGACCAGCGATCATCATACGGTGTGGTTCAATATAAGAAATGGGCCAGATGCAAACCACAGTAAAATGAGGGTCCTGGACTTCATGATGTCTAATTTTAAGAAAATGGGAGAATGCCTCAGGGAACACCCTAACAGGGATAGGGAAATTGGGCTGAGCTGAGAAACAGTGGACAAAAATAAAGGAGGGCATTGAAAGGGCAACAAACCTCTGTGTCAAGCAGGTTAACGGGCAAGAGGAAAAAGAAGACACTATGGTTCTCTAAAGGAGTGGTGGAGAAAGTAAGGGCAGAAATGAGAACGCTAGTATTTAGAAGGTACAAAATGACATAGGAGGAGGATAGGGAGAGATATCAGGAGAAACAAAGGCAGGCAGGAAAAGCAGTTTGGAGTGCAACGCCACAAACAAAATATTGCTAAGTAATGAAGAAAAAAAAAAAGTGCTTTTTCTAGGTATATAAATGAAAAGAGGAAGACAAAAGGAAGGAATAGTAAGGCTAAAACAGGAAGGAGGGGTTTGTGTAGAAGAGAACCAAAAAACAAAAGCAGACATGTTGAACGAATACTTTTCAGTGTTTACAGATGAAGGGGTAGGTGACAGGCCACAGATAAAGGACAAGGGCATTAAAGGAAGGGAGGTGGACACTAATCCTTTTACAGAGGTGATTTCTCAAGGAATTAGCACAATTAAAAGCGGACAAGGCAGTGGGACCTAATAGGGGTACACCCTAGGATACTGAGGAAGCTCGGGGAGGTGCTGGCTGCACCTCTGACAGCCCTGTTCAACCTATCACTGGGTACTGGGAAAGTTCCAGGGGACTAGAGGAGGGTAGATGTGGTTCCATTTCACAAAAGTGATAATGGGGAGGAGGCAGGAAATTATACCTTGTGACCAGTGGATTACATGATCTGAGGCAGCATGGTTTCACAGAGGGGAGATCTTGCCAGGCAAACCTGATTGAGTTCTTTGACTGGGAGACCAGGGAAGTAGGTCAGGGTGGATCGGTGGATGTGGCCTACCTGGATTTCAGCAAGGCCTTCAACACTGTTCCACACAGAAGACTGATGAGCAAGCTGGACAGCCTAGGAGTGGATCCAAAAGTAGTAAAATGGGTAACAAGTTGGCTGAGCAACAGGAGTCAGAGGATGGTGGTAAATGGTGTTCACTCTGAAGAAGACAGTGACCAGCGGGTTGCTACAGGGATCAGTACTAGGCCCGGTCTTCTTCAGTGTTTTTATTAATGACATTGCAGACTGCTGGAAGAGAAAGTATGCCTGTTTGAGGATGACAGAAAAATCTGCAACAGAGTTGGCACGCTGGGTAGGGTGAAAAAAATGTGGAACGATCTGAAAAAGCTGGAAGACTGGACAAGGGTATGGCGACTGGGTTTCAATGCAAAAAAGTGCAAAATCATGCCACTTGGGGCAATGTACCAATTGGGTGGGGAGGTATTGGAAACCACAAAACAGGAAAGGGACCTGGTGGGGGGGGGTAATCATTTCTGATTATCTAAAGGTAGCAAAGCAGCGTGAGAAGGCAGTGGGGAAAGCTAGCAGCAGGATGCTTGAGTGCATTGGGAAGGGGTATCACCAACAGAAAGAGGGAAGTAGTGTTACCCCTGTATAGATCAAAGGTGAGGCCCCACCGTGAGTACTGTGTCCAGTACTGGAGGCCCCATTTCCGGAAGGACATAGGGTGAAGGCGGTACAGAAGAGGGCAGCCAGAATGGTGCAGGGCCTGCATCAAAAGCCCTACTAGGAAAGACTTAAGGAGTTAAATACATACTATCTAGGGAAAAGGGGGACATGATAGAAGCATACAGATACATCACAGGTATTAATAAAGTGCAGGAGGGTAGCATTATATATAGAAAAAGATGCTTGAGGACAAGGGGTCACACTATGAAGCTGGAGAGAGGGAAACTCGTCGGAGATGTGAGGAAATAATTCTTCACAAAAAGGGTGCTGGATGCTTGGAACAGCCTCCCAGCAGAAGTGGCGGGTGCTAAAACGGTAACAGTTTCAAGAATGCATGGGATAGACACAAGGGGACTTGAGAAATAAGTTATGGGGGGGGGAGTGACAGATCAAGTAGGGTCTGCGGTGGCACAGTAGGTTGGGAAGGTGGCCCAAGAGGTCCTTATCCACCAAATTCAATGTTTCTAATTGAGAACAATTAACTGTGACAGCAGGGAATTCTAAAAAGTATGGATATCTGTCCTTAAGACTTAAGGGGATTTTAAAGAGGCTCTTACTCTGGGATCTAGTAGCTAGCAAGCCACATAGCCTTGAAAAAAAGGGTAGCAACTGAGGTAGGAAGTTTACTCAACACCGCTTTACGAAGCAAAACCCTCATTCAGAGAGTAATCCTATTTTCTAGGGACAGGCACCCAGTAGTCTGACACAAGTGACAGTGATGTGTCATCCCGGGCAACTTAGTGAGAAAGAGGCAAATGCGATTAGTAACTCTCAGTTTAGCCAAAATTCATTCACTGGCTCTTGAATTATCTATAATCCAGAATAGAAAATAGTAAGTTCTGAGGGCATGGATACAGTTCAGTATCTGCACTCTGGCAGTTTCACTGTAACGGTCTGATTCGTCAGACTTCCTAAAGCTAAGCTCCCCCCAACCACCCAGGTGGTATATCTTCCAGCTCCGCCCCATGACGTCAGATCTTTCCACTGGAAAGGATTGATCTTAACTGTATCAGTCATCACTGGTGGGTACTGTGCCGGAGGTGCTACGACCACGTGGGAAGCTTTTTTTAGCTTCAAAAAGCTTTCTTCCTCCTAGGAGGAGGGGCCAGCGTTGAGGAAGACGCCGTTTTCAAGGCCAACGCATTGCGTGGGGCTTGCAGGTTGGCCAGTAACCAATGCTGTCCCCTCCAATACCTCAGTTCTGCTTTTCCCTGCTGTCAAGGTGCAATGACTTCGTGGGACAGCAAGAAAATCATCTGCGTCACTCCCAGTTCTGCTGGTTCTGCTCCTTCAGTTCGAATACTCGACGCCGCACTAGTTTGACGCAATGTTGGCATCATTTTTTTTTTTTCTCTTAAGTTCTCAGTTTGGCGTCGAGTCTTTCCCCTTCATTTCTGTTTAGTTGTGTGCAGTTGGATCATGTCAAGTGTGGGGAAAAAACGTTCAAAAGTGGGGACTTCCCCTGTGGAAGTCTGTTTTCCATAACGGACAGTGGAGGGGTTGTGGGATAACAGATAGACCAGACACCAAACTTCAAGTTAAACACACAATTTCTGTGTGATGTTTATCCAAAATACAGTAGAAGACCTTCAGCAATGGCATTTATATTCAATAATCACTGCCTCCAGAAATTGGTCCTTGCTCTTGTTCTCCGGTTGTAACCATTTGTAGCAGAGCTCCTTGAGACGGGTATAAGTCTCTCGGGGGGGGGGTATCGAGTGATTGCATTTTAAGAAACCTAAACCTCTGGCAATAGGTTTCAGTGTTTATGTCATAGCGCCTGAGGGTTTCCTGCTTCACATGGTCATAGTCCTCTGCATCTCGGGAGTCCATATGGCTATAAACCAACTGGGCACTGCCTGTCAGGTGCAGTGCCAGTCGAACAACCCACTGTTCCCTTGGCCATGTGCATTTTCAAGCGATCCTCTCAAACATTGTGAGGTAGGCCTCAATGTCATCACTGTCCAAAAGTTTAGACAATTTGATGTCTTTGGGCTACTGGCTCTTTTTGTTTACCCTGCATTGACGGCATGCAAGACCATCACAGTATCCACCCATTTGGCAGCTTGACTTCGCTCAATGTCTCATACTCTCTGCTCAATGTCTATCTCTTTCCATCTGCACCTGTTTTATGCAGCGCCATTTCAACAACTCCCTTACATCCTCAGGTGGAGCGTCTTCAAGAGGAGGCAGTTCCCTTGATCCTTCCATGTCTTCTTGCATCACTTCATCATCTTCTGGCTTGGCCTTTCTCTAAGCTCCCAGATCCAGTCCAGGCAGCAGCTTCTGTCCCAGTCTGTTGGCCTTGGTTCTGGTCAGAACTCCATGGACCTGAGAGGGAAAATGAAAATTAAAGAGGACACTATAGCATAGTCAAGAAAGGAAAGGGGGGTGCCCATAGGTGGCCAACCTTATGGACTAGAAATTGTTAAGAATAGATTAGACTAAGAAATAGAAGAACTGTTGTAACAGATTTAAGAAAAGGTCGGTCCTCAAGAGTGGCAGGAGCTCCCTGACACATATCCCCCACCTTAAGAGGGAATCAGTAATTGCAGACTGCTTACCACCTTCCTGTCCCAGGAAGGAATGGAGCTTTCACCCATCCATCTTCAGAAGTTGTCTATCAGGGTCCCTATTAACGATAAACATTCTATCATAGACCGTAGGTATCATCATTCTTTACCCTAAGGCATTAACACATTTCTCAACAGAGACTAATGCTACTTTCCCATCTCCTTTTAGGGAAAGTACGTCATATTTCACTGACATCAGTTCCTGCACCATATCTAGACATGAAATCAGCATTTACATGTTTTGTCCATGCACTGTGGGACACAATAAAACAATAAGGCTGAAGAGTCAAGTACCACTGCATTATATGTGGATTTTTTCCTCTGATTTAGTGCAACCAACAGAGGGGGTTTTAATCAGTTACCCTCTTGTACCCACACAAGTAATATTTCAGAGACTCAATAGCCTACTTCAGAGCTAAGCATTCTTTCTCTCTGGTAGCATATGATCTTATCTGTGTCAGTCTTCACCATTCATCACAGATGGGTACTGGCCGGAGATCAGGACCCTGCGGGAGCTTTTTTTTTTTTTAAAGAGTAGGCGGAGCCGACACAGCATGGGCACCGCCCTCGAGGCCAATGCACTGTGTGGCACTCGAGGGTTGGTTGTTAGGCTGCGTCGACTCCACCTGCCTACCAGTTCTTTGTCTCCCGCTGTCGAGGTTGCCTCATGGGAAGCTTGTCTCCAGTTTTTAAGCCTTCAGCCTGTTTGAAATCAACGTTCAGTCCGTCGGTCGTCTACCGGTTCTGGGTTCTGCTTCCACTCGACGTTGCCGGTAAGATCTTTCCTTTTATTTGAAATTCTGCAACGTCGAGCCTGTTTGTGGTATTTTTTTCTCCGTAGGTCATGTTTCGGTCGGAGGGCAAAAAGTCTTCAAAGACTGGTCGGCCCACCCATGCGTTGGTGCTCGTGTGGCAGAAAGTTTTCCGTCACCGACCAAAACGACCGGTGTCTTGCGTGTCTTGGCCCGCTTCACGACATGGACTCGTGCGACGCCTGCTTCTCCATGGACTGCCAGGTCCTCGAACAGCGCGTGTTGAAAGTGGGGCGAGCTCCGCCGACTTTCGGGGGTAAGGTTCGCACTCGGGCCAAGCCGCACTCTCTCGGCCCTTCCTCCGGGTCCCCTCCCGGTTCTATACAGACTGAGGAGGAGGGAGCCTCAGCTACTTGCAGCCTGGCCATTGCCGAGGCTTCTCCCGCAGCGCAGGAGGCCCGTCCCGCTTCCTCCCGGGAGTGGGCGGGAGGAGCCGCCATGGTAATCGCCCCTTAGGGGGAGAAGGCTCCCCCGGCGTCATTCCCGTGGCTCAGAAGGCCCAGGTCGGCGCTGTCCTCTGCGCCTTTTGTGGTGCAGTAGGCCCTGTCAGCTCCGTCGTCGGCACTGACTCATTGCTTGGCGCCGTGGGCCCTGTCAACGCCGTTCACTGTGCCGATGTTGCTCACAGTGCCGTGGGACAAGATCCAGCATCCTCCTTTGCCATGTCTTGCGGCGCCGAGGTTGAGCATGGCGCCATGCCTTCGCGGCTCGGCACCGTAGGGCCTTCGATTCCGGCTGTCGGTGCCGTCCTCAGTGCCGTCCATGCTCTCGGTGCCGCTCGTGGTGCCGAGGGGCCGGTCGGTGCCGTGTTCGGCACCGGGTCTGCCTTCGGGGCCGTCGTCAGTGCCTCTTCGGTCCTCGGTGCCGGTCGCGGCGCCATGGGGCCCAGCGGTATCATTGTTGGTGCCGAGGTTGCTGCTGGGGCTGCTGTCAGCGCCGTCCCTGTCCCTGGTACCACCCCGGTGCTGTTGGACTTGACGGTGCTGCGTCTGGCCCTGGCTCTGGACCTTTGGCTCGAGCTGCCCAGGTGCCTCCTGCAGGTCCCGCTCGCGGGGTTGCGGAGGGTACGGGTGCCATCTTGGCCACAACTCTGGCTGCTGGGCCTGCTGGCAAGGTTGGTTCTGCCCGCCCTCCTACTGTTTGGCTCAGAGCTTCCGAGTCGAGCTCCGAGTCAGACGTGCGGTCACACCCTTCGGGGTTGACTGCGGAGGAGGGCACTCCTGTGGTCTCGTTGATGAGTCAAAGCCAGACCCCTACCGAGGAGAGTCAGGTGGCACCTGAGGCTAGGGTCAGTGGTGCTGACCAGCAGGCAGTGGTGCGAGCCACCATTGCTCTGCAACCTGGCCTTGGGGGTTTCATCGACCCCTCGGTGGTGGTACCCCCTCCAGTGGTGTGTCTTGATTGCCCAACTTTGAGGCCCATCGAGAAACCTACAGGAGGGGAGGGTACTGTTCCCTGGGTCTCCCCTTCAGGGACTGCCCAGAGATGACAGCTACCTAGGCTGGCCCTCTCGAGGAGGACTCTCTCAGACTCTGAGGGGTCGAGGGGTGTGGGGTCGGCACACCGGCCTTTTTCTGGGGTCCACTCGGGCCCTGGACGGAGCCGAAGTGTGGATTTCCACCCTTCTCCCTCAGGTTCCTTGAGGGATTCCCATTCTTTTGAGGCAGGGGACCGTCCTTCTGGACTTTTACGGCCCTGGTCACCTCACTGGGGGGATTCTTCTGGGCGCAGCCAAGGCAGTACCAATGTGGTTGTACAGCTGTCGGCTGTGGAGTCTTCTGGGGCACCCTCCTCGGGTGCTCATGGTCCGCTCCCTAGCCCTGGCGGAGGTCAGCCGACTTCTTCTCTCGGCTCTGCCCCTATCCCTCTGCCACATTCTCCTGTGCTCCCAGGCATTCTTGGTCCTAGCGGCCCTCTCACCTGGGAGCAGTTCAGAGCGGTGGCTGCCCGGTTCTCTGTCTATGTTAGGGCTATGGACAGCCACGTTTTTCAACCTCCCCCCGTGCAGCCACCCTCAGAACATGTGGTGACCTCCAGCTCCTCATCCCCCTCTTCTGGGGGAGAGGAACCTTCTGTCCACATCTCTCTGGCTGCTGATCTCTCAGAGTATCAGCGCTTCCTCGTGAGGATGTTGGAAGACTTGCACCTTTCACCCTCTACTGTTAGCAATCCTAAGCATGCGGCGCACACCTTTCTAGGCGATTTTGGCGAGGTCACCCTTGTGGTGCCGCCCTGGCCTGCTCCCTTTCAGGAGACGTCCTTGCGTTTCTGGCAGAGGTCCTTCTCTGGAGTTCCTGCCCCTAGGGACCTCAGCCAGAGGTATTGCACTCCCCCGGAGCCTCCAGGTTCTATGCCTCATCTGCAGTCTGGCTTGATGCATCTGGACACTCCTGATGGGCTTCATGCCCTCCACCATGACCGGCCCCCAGATCAAGACTCCTTGGATTTTGATTTTTGGGGGAGGAGGACCTTCTACTCGGCACAGTTGCTCCTTTCTATTTCTGCTCACCAGGCCCACTATGCAGTCTACAACAGGTTCTTGTGGTCCAGGCTAGGTCAGATCCTAGCTTCTTTGCCTGACTCGGAGCAAAGCAGACAAGCCATCGCACTCTCTGCACGTGGCCTGGAGCTAGCAAGGCACCAAGTGAGGGTATCTTACGATGCCAACGAGGTAGCTACCAGGGTCGTAGGGACAGCGATCTGCACTAGGAGATCGGCATGGCTACGTCTTTCCCGGTTGTCACCCTTGGCCCGGCGTAGGGTGATTTGCTCCGCCCACCAGGGAACCTACCTTTTCTCCCAAAGAGCGAGATGGCGCTTGTCGGGCAGCTTCCTTCTCTCCGGGGACCCCATCTCACTCTCTCTCCCATTCTCGGCCTCCCAGGCCCTGAAGGTTCCCCCAGTGTGTCACCCACTGAGGGTCAGGGACTCTGTCCCTAGGGTGTAAAGAAACAGCCCCTTCAGGGGCTTGGTACTCATTTATCGAGATGAATGGTGAAGATTGACACAGATAAGATATGAAAATTATGTACCTACCGTAATTCTGATCTTTCTGTGTATCTTCACCATTCATCACAACCCACCCACCATCCCCTTGGGACTCAGTCTCTGGTCCCCTCCCTCTGTGGCTCCCTCTCCTCTTTAGGAGCAGGGAAAGTAGGGACACACGGGGTATTCTTTAAAGTACAGCTCGATCGCACTCCTTCTCTACTACATGTTTCCAACCCGATGGGGTGGGAGTTGGTGGTTGCCCTCCTCCTGTTCTCCTTCTGGTTTCCATCCAACTGTCTTTAAAAAAAAAAAAAAAAAAAAAAAAACTTTTTCACCAAACATTTTTCCTGAGAGAGTACTAAATCCCTGTACCCTGTCCTTCTTCCAGAATAGCCGACTCTGCTTCTGGGGTATTTGCCAGTTATTCTGTGCCTTGAATTCTGGCAGAGAGCTTTGCTACTCCTTGCAGTTCCTATACAATCTGGTGACGGACAAGGGTCTCGGATACCTTGATACCTCTCACCTCTCCTAAATTCTCTCCTCCCTACCCTCCCTTCTTCCGCTTCCAGAGATTGGGGTCCCACCCAATCCCTTAGTCTCATCTCTTCTTTGCTGTCCTCTCAGTCATTATTTCTCCTTTTAGTTCAGTTATCCTTTCCTTTTCTGTCTCTTGACTCTCTTGTCCCACCCTCCATCTCTTCCTCTTACCTCTCCGGTGACTCAGAACTGGTAGGCAGGCGTGAGCTCAAGCCTAATGGCCAACCTTTAGTGCCATGCAGTGCTACGGCCTTGAGGGTGGCACTCATGCTGTGTCGCCTATTTCAGCTTTTAAAAAAAGCTTCCGCGGGGTCCTAATCTCCAGCCAGTACCCATCTGTGATGAATGGTGAAGATACACAGAAAGATCAGAATTATGGTAGGTATGTAATTTTCGTTTCTCTCCCTCTCATGTAGCTTTCTGCTGATATGCATGATCGGATGTTCTTCCCCATCTATTTTCTGAGATAAGACTGCCCCAATACTATTCTGTGATGCATCGGTTTGAACCTCAAATGCTTGGTTGAAGTCAGGACTTTTCAATACAGGAGCTGTGTGTAGAATTGCCTTGATATTCCTTAATGCCTCATCACAAATAAGGGTCCATCGAACCTTATTCGGGCACCTCTTTTTAGTGAGATCAATCAAAGGACTAGCAATGGCTGAGAAATTAGGAATAAATCTCTGGTAATAACCAGCCAAGCCTAGGAAAGATCTCACATGCTTTTTTGTGGTAGGTATTGGGCTGTTTGCTACTGCTGTAACCTTTTCTACCTTGGGCTTCACTTGTCCGTTTCATAAAATGAACTCTTAGGTATCTTGTCTCGGTCTTTGCTAGGGCACACTTAGCAGGGTTAATGGTTATTCCTGACTCCTTTATTGCTTGCAATACCTGGGACAAGTGTCTAACGTGTTTCCCAGTCAGAACTGAATATGACCACATTGTCCAAATAAGCCACACAATACTCAGTGTGTGGTCTTAGTATGTGGTCCATAAAATGCCGAAAAGTGGCTGGGGCCCCATGTAGTCCAAATGGCATTGTGACAAACTGATATAAACTGATAGGGGTGCCAAATGTGGTTTTATCTTGTGAATCAGGTGACATGGGAATTTACCAATATCCCTTAGTAAGGTCCAGGGTGGAGATATACTGCGCATTGCCTAACCTGTCAGTGATGTCATCTATTCGAGGCATTGGGCAGCCATCGAATAGTGACACATTGTTAAGCTTTCTAACATCTAGGCATAGATGTCTCCCATCTTCTTTCTTGTCCACTGAGACCATGGGTAATGACCATGAACTCTTTGAGGGCACAATTATGCCTAACTGCTCCATTTGTTTGACTTCCTGAATCAGCTCATCCCTCACCTTCATGGGCAGTCTGTAGGGCTTTTGATGTATGGGCTTGTCTTGCGTGGCAATTATGGTGTGCACAATTCCTTTGGCCCACCCCCAGGACATTTGTGAATATGGGCCCAAATTCTTGCAATACCCCCTGCAAATCGTTCTGTTGCTGAGGCTCCAATTCAGGGTTTATCTGAATCTCCTCCAATGGGCCTGATTGCTCTAGCCTTTTGTAGGCAACCTCCAGCTCTGATTCCCTAACTTCGGGAATGGATATAAAGGGAGGGGTTAAACTTCTCACGCCATTTCCTAAGGAGGTTCACATGATAAATTTTCTGGGCGGGTATCTTTCCGGGCATGTTAAGCTCATAGTTCACTGCTCCTGTTTGCCTTAAAATGGTGAAGGGGCCTTGCCATTTCATGAGTAGTTTGGTCTCTGTGGAGGGAAGGAGTAAAAACACTTCGGCCCCTGACAGAAATGTTTTAGTCTTCAAACCCTGGTCATATTTTTCTTTCTGCTAGTCTTGCATCTTACTTCGAGAAACAGCTCTTGCAGCAGGTTACACCATTTGGACTGAAGCCGGCAGGCGCCAGGACCCCACGGAAATTTTCTAGTTAGCAGTATTCAGCGGGGACCGCCCCCGACATCGGTCCTGCCCCCGACATCAGGCATCCTACAAAAGGGGTGGTCCCCTAGAATCCCCAGTTCTTTTCCTGCTGTCAACTCATCAGCATTGGCCTCACGGTCCCACTCTAGCGCATGACGACTAAGAACTTTGCAGTTTTACCAACACTAAATGTCAGCATCTCCAACTCCTTCAGAAGGACATCCTTCCAAGTGTGTCTGCGGCAAGCAGATCCCTTTCAAGGATCCTATTCATCCTGCCTGCGGTGCTTAGGCCCGGACCCTTCTCATAGCACACTCTTGGGAGGTCCTGATGTCCACCATTCACTGTACTCAGTCTCTGTTCGAGATGTTGGGCATCATTATCAATGAGGAGAAATCACGCCTGGTTCCGTCACAGAATCTGCAGCTCATAGGCGCAGTTCTGGACACCGTCCAAGGGAAGTTTTTCTGCCCCAGGACCGAGCGGAACGCATCAGATCCCTCATCAGGGACATCTTGGCAAAGAAGACTGTCCCAGCCAGACTGGTCCTTTGCCTGCTAGGACATATGGCTGTAGCCATTGCAACAGTCCCGCTAGCCTGTCTCCACATGCGGGTGACCCAGTGGATGTTACGGGTTCAATGGGATCAGAAGCAAGACCATTTGCAGCTTCCAATTTGGATCACGAATGCCGTAATCCAAGATTGGCAATGGTGGCTAGATTCAAAGAACCTATTGGCGGAGGTCCCCTTCATTGCACCGTCTCCGATTGTGACACTCTCTGCGGATGCCTCAGGGTTCAGTTGGGGAGCACACCTCAACGGGGTCAGGTCTCAGGGCTCATGGACACCCCAGGAAGCTCATCTCCACATAAATATCTTGGAAATGAGAGCATTTCTTTACGCCCTGCAGGTTTTCCAGTCGGAGATCCCACCAGGTACTCTTCTGTTACAGACAATACCGCGGTGATGTATTACCTCAACAAACAAGGAGGCACCCATTCCTACCTGCTTTGCAGGGAGGCCATGAGGGTGTGGGATTGGGTACTACAACATGACGCAAACCTCATTGCTCTTCATGTCCCAGGAGTAGACAACATCATCGCAGACAGCCTGAGCTGCTCTCAGGCCAGAGTCTATGAGTGGGAACTACTCCAGGAGGTAGTAGAGGATCTGTTTCACAGATGGGGTACACCAGAGTTAGACCTTTTCGTGTCCCCATACAACGCAAAACTGCCCAATTTCTGCTCGCTAGATCCAGGGCCTGGTGTTTTCTGGTGAGACATGTTGTCCCTCTCCTGGACGGGCAGACTCCTCTATGCGTTTCCTCCCTTCCCGTTGATCCAGAGGGTCCTTTTGAAACTCCGCAGAGAGCAAGCGGTGCTATTTATCGCGCCCTTTGGGCCCAGACACATTTGGTTCCCTTTGCTAAATCAGCTGTCCCGGGAACCTCCGGTGCCTCTGCCAATCATCTCTCACTTATTGTCTCAGGAGGCAGGCTGTTTGGTCCATCTGAACCTCCGTTCTCTGAACCTGCACGCCTGGCTCCTAGAGACATAGCCATCATGCAGTATGGGGTCTCGCAAGAGGTAGCAGATATTCTAGCGGCTGCTAGAAAACCGGCCATTCATGCTACATATGCCATGAAATGGCGCAGATTTTGCCTCTAGGCTCAGGCACGGGGATTTTCCCCGATGGATTGTCCAGAAAGGTCGGTCCTGGACTACCTCCTGTCTCTCTTTCAGGCAAGCTTGGCCTACTCCTCTATTAAAGTACACCTTTGTGCCATCTCAGCCTATCACACACCTATAGGCCAACGTCCCATAATTCAGTTGGATACAGCACGAGCCTTCCTGAGAGGTGTTCTCCACCTTAGACCTCCGATTAAGGATCCTATTCCTCCATGGGATTTACTCTTTGTCCTGGAGCAGCTTACGCTGCCACCTTTTGAACTAGCTTTGGATTGTGAGCTGTATCTCCTTACATGGAAGACATTATTTTTAGTTGCCATTACTTCGGCCAGAAGAATTTCTGAACTTCACGCACTGATGTGCAAAGAACCTTATTTGGTTTTTCACCAGGACAGGGTGACCCTACAGACAAATCCAAAGTTTCTACCTAAGGTGGTCTCGGCTCTCACCCTTAATCAGGACATAGGCTTACCAGTGTACTTTCCTAAATACTCTAAAAGAGGAGAGGCCTTGTTGCACACTTTAGATGTGCATAGGTGTCTAAGATACTACCTGACCAGAACCAGACACCACCGAAAATCTGACCAGCTTTTCGTCTCCTTCACCCACAGGATGATGGGAGCTCCCGTTTCTAAACAATTGCTGTCCAGGTGGTTCATCCATTGTATCACATTCTGTTACCAGAAGCTTAACAAACCCTTACCGGGCTCGATTAAGGGTCATTCCACAAGGGGGTTGGCTACCTCTTTTGCGACCATGAAGAACGTGTCCACTTCAGCCATCTGTGCAGCAGCTACTTGGAGCACTGTGCACGCCTTTATCAGGCATTATAGCCTGGATGTTGCATCGAGGCGAAGAGCTGGTTTTGGTCTATCAGTCCTTCAGGGACTTCTATCCTAGGCTTTGGTCCAACTCGTGGTCTCTGACCTGCCTCCCACCTTGAGGATTTCCAGTATTGCTTGAGAATCAGTCCTAATGGTGTAACCTGCTGCAAGAGCTGTTTCTCGAAGTAAGATAGTACAGTTACGTAAGAACTTACCGTAACAGTAGATCTTCGAGAACAGCTTTTGCAGCAGGTAGTTTCCCTCCCACTATCCCCTCTGGAGGTAGAGTTGTTCGATATCCTTCTCCTAGGATTAGGTGTTTCTAATACCGCTCCGATTATTTTTTGATGGCAGATCCTCAGTCTCCACTTCTGATGTCATCTAGCGACCGGGAGTCTCCGGCGGGAGAACTGGGGATTCTGGGGGACCACCCCCTTTTGTAGGATACCTGACGTCAGGGGCGGGACTGACATCAGGGCGGTCCCCACTGAATACTGCTAGCTAGAAAATTTCCATGGGGTCCTGGCGCCTGCCATTTTCAGTCCTAATGGTGTAACCTGCTGCAAGAGCTGTTCTCGAAGATCTACTGTTACGGTAGGTTCTTACGCAACTGTACTTTCCTCTTCTGCGCCTTAGTTTTTCGGTCCTTGCCAGGATCCTCAAAAACATCATCAAATGGGAACACAGGTGGTAAATGTCCCTTCTTCACTTGACCTCTGGTGGTTACAGCAACTACAGCAGAGTCCTGGGCAGCATGACAATGTATAAATAAAGCAAAGTCTGGGTGGTCATGCTCGATAACTGGTACAGGTAGGCGAGGTACCATAGGGTAGCGATGGATATCACTGTGCACACAGATGACTGCTGTATTTGGTCCTTTATTATTCCCAGTCACCAGATCTGCTCACACAAGAGTCTGGCGGCTCCCTGAATCAATCAGTCCCATTATCTGCTGTGATCCAATATGCTCAGTAGCCATAAAGTGACTCAAGTTCACTAAGGCTACGTGAGCTATCTCTCTCTTTATATTAGGACAGTTTCTTACATAATGTCCCTTCTTTTGGCACCCATGACATAACAATCTCAGTTACTGGAGTGCACTCTCCTCTCTCTGCTCTCCAGTCTTGTTTCTCTGGGGCTGGATTTGACAGTTTATAAGTAAAAGGGTTCCTTACCAGATTGCTGGTGGTTGCAGCTGCTGATGTCCCTTGGAACCTCTTAGTCTGCATGGTCAGGCTGCCAGGAAGTCTTCTGCCAACATAATGGTTTTATCAGTGGAATCCAGTTTATGCTCCCAAACCCAAAGTTGTACATCCTGGGTAAAACTTTAATAAACTGTTCAATAATCACTTCCTGCAGAAGTTGGTCCTTGCTCTTATTCTCCAGTTACGAACATACGAACCAGCAGATAAAGGCTAGAGGTCTTTCAAGTCTGCTCGAATGTGCAGCTAGCACCCCTTATTCTGTAACTGCCCTCCTCCCTCCCACCTTCTCCTTCATTAACCCTCCCCTTGTCCTGTCCCATCCTCGTTTGAAGCAGTCCACTGTTTTACTGCATACCACTTCAGCAGGTAATGCATTCCACCCAGCCACCACCCTCTCTGTAAAAAAGTGTCTCCTCATCTCCCTCCCGAACCTTCCTTGCTCCAGTCTCATATCATAGCCCCTGGTGGCCCTCCCCTCCCTTACTTTGAACAGCCCCTCTGTACCCGTCTTGTTTATTCCTTTCATGTATTTAAAGGTTTCAGTCATGTCACCCCTGTCTCTCCTCTCCTCCAGTGAGTACATGTTCAACTCCTTCAACCTCCTCTAGTATGATAAGTCCCCCAGCCCCTTAATCATCTTTGTCGCTCTGCACTGCACCCCCTCCAGTAACTTAATGTCCCTCTTCAGATACGGACGCCAGTACTGCACGCAGTACTCCAGGTGTGGTCTAATGACCTATACAGTGGCAGAATCACCTCCTCCCTTCGAGGATATACCCCTTGCAATACAACCCAGCATTTTGTTGGCCTTTGCAGCTGCCTTCCTATATTGTGCTGAGTCGTTCATTGACCCTGTAATGAGCACACCCAGATCCTTCTCCTCCTCTGTCTGGGCTAGCTGCACTCCCCCTAGCTGGTAATTCCTCCTTGCGTTCTTCATCCCAAAATGCAGCACCTTGCACTTTTTGGCATTAAAGCCCAGTTGCCAGGTGTCTGACCAGGTTTCAAGCTTTGCCAGATCATCCTGCAACCCCTGCCATCCCCCTAGGTCATCCACCACCGCGCCTACCTTGGTATCATCAGCAGACTGATCTTGCTCTTGATGTCCCATGATATGTCTGCAATGAATATCCCAAACAACACTGGTCCCAGCACTGAGCCCTGTGGAACACCGCTCGTCACTGCCCTTGGGTGTGAGAGCTCCCCACCCACCACCACCCTCTGTTGCCTTCCCTGCAGCCAGTTTCCTACCCATCTCACCAGCTTTGCACCCGCCCCTGTGCCTACTAACTTCCTTCCCAGCCTTCCACGTGGCACTGAGTCGAATGCCTTACTGAAGTCCAGATACAGGACATCCACTGCATGGCCCCTGTCCAGTTGCCTAGTTACCCAGTCATAGAACTCGACCAGGTTGGTTTGGCAGGATCTGCCACGTATGAAGCCATGCTGTCTGCTGTCCTGTAGTCTTTTGGCCTCTAGGAGGGCCACCAGCCTCTCCTTCAGGATAGTCTCCATTAGCTTACCCACGATGGATGTGAGGCTCACTGGTCTGTAGTTTTCCGGTTCATCCTTGGGGCCACTATTGTGGAGGGGCACCACATGAGCCATCCTCCAGTCCTGAGGTACACACCCTGAATGTAGTGAGGCATTAAATAGGTCTGCCAAAGGTCCTGCAAGGACCTCTGCCAGCTCCTTCAGTACCCATCTGGGCCTGGCGCCTTGTTCACCCTCAGTGCCTTCAAACCCTCTCGAACTCTGCTCTCCATGATTTCCCCATCTGTCACCACTTCCCCCCCTGCTTCTGCCATTTCTCCCACCTTGGGTGTCACCCCCCTCTTCTCTTTAGTAAATACTGAGCAGAAGTACTCATTTAGTGCTTCCGCCTTATCACACCCAGCTTCCACCCAACCCCCCTCCTTCCTAATCCTTACTATGTGGTTCTTACAGCTCCTTTTCTCCCTGATGTACTTAAAGAAGTCCTTCTCCCCCTTCTTAATGCCTTGTGCCCGCCTGAGTTCCATAGATGCTTTGGCTCCCCTTACTGTCCCTGTCACCTCCTTCGATTCTGTCAAGTACTCCTTCCTGTCCTCCCCCCTCCCTGTTTTCTTGTACTTCCTAAAGGCAGCTCTTTTCCTCCTTACCTTTTCCATGACCTCCTTGCTCAACCAGACCAGTTTCTTAGCCATAGCCTTCTTGCTCTGGACTTTGCAGCAGGTCTTGGTTGCCTCCACTATCCCCAGCTTTATGAGCTCCCACCTCTGGTTAGTGTCCAAACTAGATTGAATTCTGGCCAGGTACCCTTTTACCACTTCCCCCATCCTCCCAAAGTCGGCCCTCCTGAAGTCCAGCACTATTGTGCCAGATTCCACTCCTTTCTTGCCCATATCCAATGTGAGCCATACTGAGCGGTGGTCACTCCTGACAGCGGTTCCTCCACTGTAAGTTCTCTCACAAAGTCCCCATTTGCCAGCACAAGGTCAAGGGTATTTCCTAACCTGGTTGGTTCACTGACCATTTGCAGCAGGAAGCTGTCCTGGAAGGCATCCAGCAGTACCTGCTCCTTCTGTTCCTGGTTGTTGGGGTGCTCCAGTCCACTCCTGGCATGTTGAAGTCCCCACAATCACCACACTACCTTCTCGTGGTCCTCCTGATCTGTCCTGCTAGTTCCCTGTCTAACTCCTCCGTCTGAGATGGTGGCCTGTACACCACTCCCATTCTAAGAATCCTATTCTTGGAATCCTGGATTTGCATCCAAAGTGACTCCGTACTATCCTCCTCCCCTTCCTCCCTTACATACTTCAGTCCTTCCTTCACATATAGTGCCACCACCCCTCCTTTCCCAATCACTATATCCCTACGAAATAATCTGTACTCTGGTACAGACAGGTCCCAGTCATTGTATTGGGTGGCCCATGTTTCCATGATGACTGCAATGTCCACCTCTCCCTCTGCCATGAGAACCTGTAACTCTGCAGTTTTCCTCCCAAGGCTCCTAGCATTAAGGGTAACCACCTTCCACCCTTTCCCCCCCTCCCATCCTGCCCTCCTTTCCTAGCATCACCAACAGTACTTGCCATTTGTCCTTTGTCACTGTTATGGGGGTAAGCTCATATGGTTTCCCAACCTGTGGTCTCTAGTGATCTCTTCCTCAACTGCCACCCCACTCCTAGTTTAAATTCCCAACTTCCTCTATGTACTTTCTCCATCCTCTGTTTCAACGCTTTCTTTCCTCCTCACTCAAGTGTAGTCTGTCCTTGGCATAGAGACTACTGTCCTCCCAGGTCCCTCCCCACCCCCCAACAGCCCATACCCTTTAGCACAACACCAGGTTCTTAGCCATCCATTAAATTCCTCTATTCTCAGCTTTCTGGTTGTGCTTGCCTTTGGCACAGGAAGTATCTCTGAAAAAGTTACTGATCTTCCTGCCCCCTCACATAATTGTGCTAGTTCCTCAAACCTCCTCTGGACTGTATCTACTGTCTTGTCAGCCAGGTCGTTTGTCCCAAGATGTATAATTAAATGAGGCTTGTCCCTACCCCTTCTAGCATATTTCAGAACAGACTGTCCCATCCTTTCCGCTGTCATTCCTGGCATGGCCTCCACCCAAATGCGACTATGCCTCTCCCCCTTGATACCCCACCTAACTCCTCTTAGTATTGAGTCCCCCAGCACTAAGATTCCACCCCTCTTACTCCCTGCTTGCTTCCATTCATCTCCCTCTCTCATTTCCAGCTCCTCTTCTTCCTCCTGCACATTATTTCCCCCTTTTACCCTGTTGCAATTCTCCCAGCAGAACTTCCCCCCGCTCCAGTTTGGTCCAGGAATTTATCAATTACTCCTCTAATTTAATCATTTCCCTCCTCCACCTTCTTCCTCTCTAGCAGTGCACAACTATTTTCTGAAGGCCCTTCACAAATGTCTGCTCCCTCTCCCTTCATGGTAACCTGTTCTCTCCTTTCCACTCCATGACTTTTGCCACTTCTTCGCCTCCCCTCACAAGTCCCAATCTCCTCTTTCCATTTGTCTTTTGTCTCCTGACCTGGTTTACCCGGCAATCGTTCTTCCTGGCCTGGGCCCCTTTGTCTCTGCTTCCCTTCTTCTGACCCTCTCCTCACCACTGTTGGCTTAAATCGCCCTCCCTCATCTCCCCTTCTTCCTCCCTTCAGTATTGGGCTAAACCCACCCTCAATCTGCCTTGCCTGTCTTAGTTCCTCCTGCAGACCCTCAATCTCCTTTCTAAGTTTTTCTATGTGGTTGCACACTAAACATCCTCCCACACTCCAGGCATTTTTAGAAAGATTGGTGCACTGCAGTTGTTGCAGCCTACCACCCTACCCATTACTGTCGTTACCCACCAGTTGTAACCATTTGTAGCAGAGCTCCTTGAGACAGGCATAAGTCTCTCGGGGGGGGGGGGTACCCAGTGACTGCATTTTAAGAAACCTAAATCTCTGGCAATAGGTTTCAGTGTTTATGTCATAGCGCCTGAGGATCTCCTGCTTCACATGGTCATAGTCCTCTGCCTCTAAGGAGTCCATGTGGATATAAACCAACTGGGCACTACCTGTCAGGTGCAGTGCCAGTCGAACAACCCACTGTTCCCTTGGCCATGCACATAAGAGCAATCCTCTCAACTGTTGTGAGGTAGGCCTCAGTGTCATCACTATCCAAACGTTTAGACAGTTTAATGTCTTTTGGGCTACGGGCTCTTTCTGTTTGCCCTGCATTGATGGCATGCAAGACCGTCATGGTATCCGCCCATTTGGCATCTTGACTTCTCCACTCAATGTCTTTCTCTCGCCGCTCAATGTCTATCTCATTCCATCTGCACCTGTTTTATGCAGAGCCATTTCAACAACTCCCGTATGTCCTCAGGTGGAGCATCTTTAAGAGAAGGCAGTTCCCTCGATCCTTCCACGTCCTCTTGCATCTCTTTGTCGTCTTCAGACTTGGCCTTCCTCTGAGCTCCCAGGTCTAGTCCAGGCAGTAGCTTCTCTCCCGGTCTGTCAGCCATGGTTCTGGTCAGAACTCCACAGACTTTCTTCTCTGGCAATTCCTGGTGCATCAGTCCACCCAGGATATCTGGGTGATATCCACCAGAAAAACATCCCTCTTTGGCCAGTCCAGACACTTCCAGCAAGTTATCCCACTTCTAAAACCAAGTCTGTGGAAGGGTTGTGGGATAACAGATGGACCAGACACCAAACTTCAAGTTCAACACACAGTCTCTGTGTGATGTTTATTCAAAATACAGGAGATGTGCAAATCACCATGGAATTTTAAACTGACTCAGTTTACAGCAGGAATGCATGGTACCAATTTACATACATTTAACAACACAACCGACTTAATTTCTATAATACAGTCACCTAGTACTTTTTACCTTTACCAAAAACACCTGGTGTCATGGTATTTTGAACATTTACAGGTTTCGTAAACATAAGGTATATACATTGAATATTTTATCACATAGTGCTATTACATACTAAATCCAACAATGATAAAAACAGCCTGTTGTTTTACATAAGCTCGGAGGTCACCACAATAACCTCCCTGTACGAGGACCTGAGAGGGAAAAGGAAAATTAAAGAGCACGTTTTAGCACAGTCAAGAAAGGGAAGGGGGTGGCCAACCTTATGGACTAGAAATTGTAAAGAATAGATTAGGCTAAGAAACAAAATAACTCTTGCAACAGATTTAAAAAAAGGTCGGTCCTCAAGAGTGGCAGGAGCTCCCTGTCACACGGACCCGCATGACCGATGCCTTACCTACCTAGGGCCAAATCACAACATGGATCACTGCGATGCCTGTTTTAGTATGAATTACCGCACCTTGGAGTTCTATGTGGAAAGGTTGGGCCATGGCCCCCCAACCTTTGGTGGTCAGCACTGCTAATGTTAAGGTCCTTGGGTCTGTCCCCCGGGTCTCTCCCTGCTGCTACATGCACCTGGGGAGAGCGGGCCTCCACTGGCTGGGGTCTTGCTGAGCCTGAATGCCTGGGCAAGTGGTCGGAGGAACAGTCAGCTTCCTCAGGGGGGCCAGCCATGGATCACTCGAGGCCTGGTTCCCCTTTGGGGGGCTGGCCAACCCCAGTGTCAAGGCCTCAGCCACACGTGGTGTCTGCATTGATGGTACCTTCAAGGGCTTCAGGAAGTGTGGCCTCGGCTCCTGGCACAGATTCCAGTGTTGATTAGGGAGGCCAAACCCCTGTTGCTGTGGAGTCTCCTCCCGACACCGCTCTCGGTGCCAGAATGGGCAGAGTGGCTGGAGTTGCCTCTCTTGGGATCGCCATGGTCTCCTCCTAGGATTCAGAGGATGAGCAGGCTAATCCAGATTGGCAACTGAGCTCTACGAAGTGACAGTCGCTCTCTCGGATCTGCACAATGTCTTCATCCATGAGTTCCGTTCATAGGGTCAACACTGTATGCGACACCACCCTTTCCTCTGTCGGTGCTGTGCTCGGTGATGCTGAAGACTACGGTGCCATCTCCGGCACCATCTCAGGTGACAGCACCACTTGTGGCACCGTGCCTGATGATGGTGCTGCACTTGGCGTCAGCTGCGAATGGTGCTGTTTCAGGGGTCGATGCTGCAGTCAGTGCCATCCCTGAAGACCGCTGCATTTGAGGTCGACGCCATGGCCGGCGACTATGTCGGCGCCGCTTCTGGTGATGGCGCCGGTGGTGCTGCACCGATGTCAGTGCCATGGTTGGTGCCACATTGGGTGAGTGTGCCACCTTGGGGGCTGTCCCAATGGGGGACGTCGGCCTTGGTGCTGACACAGAGTTCGAGCGGGAGTTGGAGGCTGACCGTGGTGCTGGCTTCCCTCTCTCCTGCCCCCCCCCTTCCTGGGAGTGGTGGCCATGGTGGGACCTCTCTTGAGGGGCAGGTCTTGGTCCTCTGGGTCAGGGGGGCGGGGGCCCAGTTGGCCTCCCGCTGTGCCCCAGTGACCTCAGGGCAGAGTCAGAGTGCTGGGCTTGGCACCCCCTTCCTGTCTATGGGTCAGAGTCCTGCAACAGGTGGGGACAGGGGTCGGCCTTCTGGGCCTGCTAGGCTCCAGTCTCCTCACCAGGGGTCTTCTCCTCTATGGCTTCCCCCTGCTGGCTCAGAGAGGTTTGAGCAGCAGGTGGGGTCTGGACAGCACACCTTCCTCGACTCAGAGGGGTCCTCCCACTTTTTCCCACAGCCCTGGCAGAGGGGTTCCGGTCTCAGGATCATTCTGCCCTGCCTTCAACCCCTCAGCATCCTCCACCCTTCTCCTGGGTCTTTCCCGGTCCCTTGGGACCTCTCAATTGGGAGCAGTATAGGGCAACAGTGAGTGCTTTCCCCATCTATTACAGGGCCATGGATGAGATTGTGTTCGCATCTCATCTTCCTGCACCATCGTTCCCCATGCAGAGCCCTTCCACTTCATCAGTTTTCTCCTTTGAGGAAAATTACTCTACCTTGTACTGGTCTTCTGACGCTGACTTCACAGAGTATCAACAGTTCCTGATAATGATGATGGAGGACCTCAATCTTTCCTCTACAGCTCAAAGCAATTCTGTGCATGCGACGATGGTGTTCCTTGGGGAGTACAGCCAGGAATCAATGGTGATCCCCCCATGGCCACAGCCTTTTATGATGGAGTCACACAGTGTCTGGCAGCTCCCCCCACCCCGCTTCTCTGGCCCCTGGGGACTGCCAGCACAGGTATTGCACTCCCTTGGGTCTCCAGGGTCTTTGCCCCTCTCCACATTGGGCTTGGAGTGGCTGGATACTACCCCTTCTGGGTTTCTGTGCCTAACAAGAGACTGTCCTCCAGACACAGACTCTGTGAAGTTCGATCGCTGGGGCAGAAGAGTTTTCGCCTCGGCACATCTCTTGCTGTCCATAGCTGTTCATCAGGCAAACATGGTAGCCTATAAAAGGTGCCTGTGGGCCATGTTGGGACAGATCCTGGTGGCCATGCCTGATAGTGAGACAACCAGCTGGGCCATCGCCATCTCCACCTCCACCAGAAGCCTGGAGCTAGCGAGACACCAGGCACAGGCATCTTACGACACCAACATGGTAGCCTCTAGGACTGTGGGATCTGCGGTCTGCATTAGGCGGATGGCATGGCTTCACCTTTCCCGGTTGTCACCCTTGGCCCAGTATAGGGTGACTGCCTCGCCATTATGGGGGGACCAGGCGATACCATGGTCTGGCCAGACCTGTGATGGGTCCTCTCCTTTCGTGACTCCCCCACGGAAGACTGAAGGCAATCTAACCTTCAGGGAGGTACCAGTGCTTAGTACTCACCCATCATGATGAATGGTGAAGACTGATACAGTTAAGGTATGAAAATTATGTACCTACTGTAATTCTTGATCTTACTGTATATCTTCACATTCAACACTGCTTCCCACCCACTTTCTCCTCTTGGGCCTCAGCTTTTGGGCAGTGCCTCCTCCCTGCTTGCGCCCCCCCCCCAGTTGAGGCCAATTGTGGGCAGAGTCTCACTGGTACCTCCGGGCTCCCTGCCACTTCTTGGAAGCATGAGGGGCCCACTCAAGGGGGGAGGGAACAGGAGCTCTTGCCTTCTTTTCCTTGGCTCCCTGGGGCCCTCTTGACAGTAGGAGGGGTCTTCAGGTCTTCCTATTCTAAAAGTTCTGCCTCAGACTTCTTCTGGTGGGCTGTCTGCCTTCTTGCTAGGGACCCTCTGCTGAAACTAGGGTGCCATGGTCCCTCCCTCTCTATATACTTTTTCAACTTATTTTCTACATTGCAAGACACCCTCGGCTGGGTCTCTTGGCAACACACAGTTCCCAGGAGTTAGGAACCTCGTTGAGGTCTCCTTCTCCAGTTAAATCACCTCCCTGGTGGTGCTGAATATAGGAGTTTATCCTCACCACACCCGTAATTTTTTCCCCTTGAGCTAAGGTGAACGTTGGCTTGAAGATGGGTTCTTAGAAAATGGGCTAAAAATTCTCCGGGCTCTGATTGGCCGATACCCCTGCCATGGTGAGCATCTATCAGACAACAGAGCCCGGCTATTAAAAGTACCAGCCCAGCCTGCCCCATCACCAGGATCCTGGTGCCCACCCTGCTTCCTTATTGGCTAAACCGCCTCCCCCCGTCTGATTTAAAATCTCCTTTTTTTTTGTCTCGCTAAGCGAGACATAGTGGCCCCCAAAGCTCTGTAATTAACTGCCACTGCTACAAAACCACATATCATACTCGGTATGAATATTTTTTTTCTTTAGTCACAGTGCCTTGTTCTCCCCTGCCTCATCATTGTTGATTCAAGAGTATCAGAGAGCGAACCACACTCTCATTCCTCCCTCCCTCCCTCCCGCAGGTACCCACACTCACTCACTCTCCTAAATGCTCTCTCTTTAAACACTGGCTAGGTGAACTCCCTTCCTACCTCTTCCCCTCATTTATAACACCCCCCTCCTCCTTCCTACTGCCTCAGATCTACCGACACTCGCACACAAACTGTCCCCCACCGCTCCACCCTCTCCGAACAGTCTGGGTACTCTCACCATTTCCCTAAAATATGGAACTCTCTACCTCCCCAAATCCGACACTCCTCTCCCTCTATTCCATCAACACTGCCTTCTCCAACCATCTTGCACCTAACTATTCCTGTTATGACTCACCTTAATTTCCCTGATCTTGCTCCTTACAGTTCTTCCCCCTTCAGAATTTACCCAGTGCCTCTATTGACTCTACTGACCTTAGGCCCTCCTGCTAGTTCTCATACCTTTCTCTCTTACCCTACTCTCTCCCCCTTTTCCCGTAGCCTTCACACTCCCCTTGCAGGGTTCTCAGCATCCTGAAGGGATCCTATAGTGCCTAGGCTTGCCAACTTTTCTTCCCCCATCTACCTATCCTTGGCCTTCCAGGTCCCCTTGCAGGGTCCCCAGCAGCCTGGTGGGTTCCTTAGATCAGGTCTCATCCCCTCCCAGGTGTTATTTCTTATTCCTTCCCGCTCACTATCCCTCTATAATTACAACGCCTTACCACAGGAGGGTTTACAATCGCCTGAACTTCCCTGCCCCTTTGCAGGGTTCATCGCATCCTGAAGTGTTCTCTTTTTGGGTTAGGCCTTATTTCCCCTACTAGGTGTTAACCACACTTTCTCTCTCTCTCTCTCTCTCTCTCTCTCGTCCCTACTCCAGTCCCTGTCCCCTTGCAGGGTTCCCCACATCCTGAAGTGGTCTCTCTGGGACACAACTGCACTATCTGTCATCTCATCCTCTCTCTACTGCACCCCTTATTTCACAATAGCACTTGTTCACTTATTACCATTGCACTTATTAATTGTTCTCGCAAATTACATATGTATGCAACACTGTTTGTAACAACTGCCTTAATTAATTGTATACTGTGATGATCTTTGTAACTTGAATGTAAAATGTCTCATCCTTATTGTACCCCTTCCCCCCAGGTCGCACCGGGAGACGAACAACCTCTTGCTTAGTGTGCCTTCTTGATGAAACATTTCAGTAAATAAAAAAGTAAAATGAAACAACAGCTTGTCTTTCTAAAATAATCAGTTGTGGAGCTGAACTACACCACACCACCGTGCTCAACAGTGCTGCTTCTGATACAGAGCATATTTAAAAAAAAAAACAACTTCCATTTCCAGTTACCCCCGATACTGTGTACTACAACCCAGCTCCACTGCTTAGCCATCTGTGGTCTGCAGTGCCAATAGTAAATTCAAAATCAAGCAGCCACCAGTTTTTCCTGCCCACTAAGCAGATGCATGCCCCTGCCAGATAAGAGCCATCTCACACACCCTGTACAAGCAGACCATCATGTTACAGGGGAAAAATGCACTCCTAAAATTAAATAAAACCTTCTAGGGACATGGATATGTTGTTCATCCACACTGTCTGGCAGGTTCCTTGCTGCTTTAAATCTTGCCGGAAGGTCTTTAAGCTGGCTCCTCCCACCCACCCGGGTGGTAAAACTCCTGGCTCCACCCCATGATGCCAGATCTTCCTTACTGCTTGGAAGCTCAGGTTCCCTCCTTAACGCTCTGCGTATAGACTGGATCCTAATTCTTCGGTTTGCCCGAAACTAATTCTTAAGTTTTCAAGACTTCAGTCAAATTACTCCCTCGCGGCTGCAATGGACAAATTGACTCCCCGATTTCGGCAGTGCCCATGTGGGGAGAAAATGCCCAGGACGGATCCGCACTCCACGTGCATCTACTGCCTCGGCCTAGATCATGACCCGCAGGCCTGCGAGTTATGCCGTTCATTTTCGGCTAGCGTCCTGGAAGACCGCGCTGCCCGGTTACAGCTTGGGTGCCTCGAGAAGCGTTACCTGCCAGTGAAGTCCAGGGAGGCCCGTTGGGCGGTGTCCATGGTGGCTGGCTCGGCAGAGCAACTCGAGCAGATGATCGCCCTTGAGGAGGAGGCGGCCCAGGCCGCATCTTCATCTTCCTCAGTCGCGGCATTTATTCCGCTCTCTCATGGATCCTCCTACACAGCTTCTTTTAAGGAGCTTTGCCAGTCCCTTTCCATGAAGGAAGAGGGGCCATCGGGACATTCTTCTTGGTCCGAAAAGAAGGACTCGAAAGGTAAGTCCCACCATCGGCGTTCGTGGGAGCGGGAGAGATCCCCTTCCCCAGACAGTCGGCACTTGACTTCGGTCGAGGTTGCGGCTAAGGCCGCTGGCTTCACAGTGTCCCCATCAGGTCAGCTGGTCGAGACACCCATCGACGCGGTCGAGATTTTTCTTGACCCATCGGACGGGCTGTCGACTGGTGAAGCCGACAACCCTTCCTCACCGGTTTCCCTGGTGGAGACCGAGGACTTGCCTGCGCCTCCCATGCCAGAGTCCTTGGTCAAGGCTCCCAAGCTGAGGGAAGAGTGGGTGTCCCCCGCCCTTTCCCAGACCCACCCTCGGAAACACCGAGGGTCTTGGTCTCGGTCTCGGACTTTGTCTCAGTCCAGCCGATCCCACGACATTGGTAGTCTCGGTCTGGCATTCGGCAGCGGCAATGCCTCATCTTCCTCCTTGAAGAGGAGAGGCTTCGCACAAATTGCGTTGACGCTACGAGGATCTAATGTGGTAGCAGTTACTTCTGTCCGGGAACAAATGGACGCTATCACCTTCCCCGGCCATTAAGTGGCTGTCACCCAAATGGCCGAAACAACCCCTCACTGTAGTCGAGGTGCCCAAGCCTGGGCCAGTTGTTCAGCAAAAGCCAGCTGCCCCACCGACTGTGGTGGAGCCTCCGCCTCCACAACCGAAATCGGGGGCGCCGACCAAGGACTCTCGGTCAGGTCAGAGTCTGCCCCACAGGTTGTCGGTCACCCTCACTCCTGACCATCCTTGGCAGGTGGAGGGTGGCTCAGGCCCCAGGCAGCTCTTCGCAGACTCCTCGGAGTCTGACGGCGACTCTTCCCTGTTTTCCAGACCCCTGGATCTCGAGTCCTCCGGGGGGCAGTCGATGGACGAGAGCCCATCGTCTTTTATGGGTTTGCTTCAGCTCATCTCGGAGTCCACCGGGATGCAGCTCGAATCCATATCCAAGTGGGCCAAGTATCCCCTGATGGAGATACTGGACTGAGGGGAATCGCCCATGGAGGCCTTTCGAGTGGCTGAAGCCATTGTTGGCCCAGCCTTGGAGCTTTGGCAGTGGCCAGCTTCCTGTCCTGCGCCTTCGGCCAGGATGGCCAGGAAGTATGCGGTCCCTACCAGCTCTTTGTCAGGTTTTTCGGAGCACCCCTCTGCGGAGGGGTTGGTCACCGATAGCGTTTTCCGGTGTTCTGGGAACACTAGGGATGTGGATAAGCCCCCCAACAAGGAATCCAGAAAGCTGGATTACGCCAGGCACAAGGTGTACGCTGCGTCTTCCCTTGGCCTCCACCAGGCCAGCTCTGCCATGCTGATGGCACACTTCTCCCATGCCCTCATGGGCTCCCTGGATGAGGTGATCCTTCATCTCCCGGCTGACCTGCAGACCGCGGTCAAGCAGGTGTGGGATCAGGGAAGGGCGGTGGCAAAACAGCAGCTCCAAATGGCTCTGGACATTGGAGACTCCTGTGCCAGGTTAGTTGCGGCTGCAATGGCCATGCACTGCAGAGCATGGCTGAGGATATCCACCTTCACGGTGGATACTCAGCATAAACTGGTGGATGTCCCCTTCCTGGGGACTGACCTGTTCAGCTCTGGAGTGGAAGGCCACCTCCAGTGGATTGAAAAGTCCATTGCTACCCTGGACTCGGTCATCTCCGCCCAAAAGGACAAGGGCCGTCATCAACAACATAAGTCCTTTCATCCTTCTGCGCCTGTGGCACATCCGGCCCAACAGCACCAACATCAGGGCCAGCAGGCTCGCGCTTTGCATCCCAAAGCCAAGCCTGCGGCTTCCTCTAACTGGAAGCAGGGGAGAAAGGCCCAGGAGGTCCCTGGTGGGGTCTCTCCTCCAAGCCTGCCCAGTGGACGGCTTGAGGGTGTTGCCCCAGCCTTGTCACCCTCCCCCGGTTCCCGCTGGGGATTGCTCTGCCACTTCCTTTTCCACCTGGTCCGCTATCACCACGGACTGCTGGGTGTTGGAAGTGGTAGCAAAGGGCCTGCCCCTGGAGTTCGAGCAGGCCCCGCCCTTCCGAGCCATCGCCCCTCGGGGGGCTACGGGGTCCACAGCCTCTCTGTCAGCTTGCTGAGCCGACATTGCCCTGCTCCTCGAAAAAGAGGTGATCAGGAGGGTGGTGGATCCTCCACCAGATCCGAGGTTTGTGTCCAGGTACTTCCTGGTCCCGAAACGGACAGGGGGTTGGCACCCCATTCTAGACCTGCATGACCTGAACAGGTTCCTAAGGTCTCGAACCTTCAGGATGGTCACTCTGGCTCAGATCATTCCATCCTTGGAACAAGGCATGTGGTTCTGTTCTCTGGACCTCCAGGATGCGTTCTTTCACGTCCAAATCTGCCCTTCCCACCAGAGATTCCTCCGCTTCAGGGCAGAGGGATCACTGTACGAGTTCTGGGCCATGCCCTTCAGCCTTTCCCTAGCTCCCAGGGTCTTCAGCAAATGCATGGCAGTGGTGACAGCATTCCTGCAGCGCCGAAGGGTCTGGATGTATCCCTACCTGGATGACTGGCTGATTGCAGCCTCCTCCAGAATGGAGGTGGAGCGGTCCAGAGATCTGGCCCGCCAGGTTTGCTCTCAGGTTGGCCTCCTCATCAACGAGGCCAAGTCGGAACTCGTGCCAAAGCAGGTGATATAATTCATCAGGGCAGAGCTCGACTCTCTACGAGCCAGAGCATGGCTCCCAGCGGACAGGGCCGAGGTTCTTTCCTCCTTTGCCCAATCATTTCAGGTTGGGCAATTGCGCCCTGCCCGAGGCTTTCTGCTCCTCCTGGGCCTCATGGCGGCCTGCACCAGGGTGGTCCATTGGGCCCGTTAGTACGTGCGTCCCCTTCAATGGGGGCTGGCCAGCCAATGGTCACAGCACTCCAATCCCTTGGATCAGCTAGTGACAGTGACCCAGGGAATGTGGAACGCCCTCCAGTGGTGGACCATTCCAGCACATCTGCAGGAGGGTATCCCGTTCGTCTGCCCCGAGCTGACGGTCTCTCTATCGACCGATGCCTCTCTGATGGGTTGGGGTGCCCATCTAAGGGAGCTCAGAGCGCATGGCCTCTGGTTCCCTCAGGAGTCCCGATGTTGCATCAGCCTGCTGGAGCATCAAGCGGTTCATCTAGCCCTCACCACCTTCGCTCCGTTACTACAGGGTCAAGTGGTCCAGGTCCAGATGGACAATACCATGGCCATGTACTACCTAAACTGCCAGGGCGGGACGCGCTCCATGCCTCTGTGCAGGGAAGCTCTCCGCATTTGGTCACTCATGCACAGCCTGGAGGCGGATCTCCTAGCCATCCATGTGGCAGGAGCCTCCAACATTCTGGCCGATGCCCTAAGCCAGATAGGGGATGTGTCCCATGAGTGGTCTCTCCTGCCAGAGGTAGTACAAGATCTGTTCTCCCACTGGGGCATGCCTCAGTTGGGTCTGTTTGCCTCCAGGGAGAATGCGAAGCTGAGACTGTTTCATGCCCGCACCCCTCAGCAGGGCTCGCTGCAGGGAGATGCCTTCTCGAGGCCGTGGACCCCGGGCCTCCTCTACGCCTTTCCCCCATTTCCCTTGATCCACAAGGTGCTCCTCAAGGCAAGGAGGGACAAGGCGCAGGTGATTCTGTTAGCCCCAAACTTGCCCCCGCCAGTTCTGGTATCCAGATCTCCTCAGTCTCAGCTCCAGGCTCCCGAGGCGGCTTCCAGCCCGCCCGGACCTGATCTCAGTCAATCGGGGGAAGGGATTCCATCCGGACCTTCAATCCCTGCACCTGACGACCTGGTTCCTGAGTGGCTAGAGTTCCAGGCCTTGGGTCTTTCCGATGAGGTCCTCAACATCGTTGAGGCGTCCCATAAGGAGTCGACCAGAAAATGCTATGCCTTCAAATGGAAGAGATTCTCCATTTGGTGCCAGGGCAAGGGCCTGGACCCTTCCTTCTGTTCTTTGGCAAGCAGTCTGGACTACCTGTGGTCCCTTTCTCAGCAAGGGCTTCGGTCGACGACCCTTAAGGTGCACCTGGCAGCCATCTCTGCCTACCGGGCGTGGGCTGGGAAGCAGTCGGTGGCGCAGGAGAAGGTGATCGAGTGCTTTTTCAAAGGCCTTGATCACATATCCCCTCTGGTGTGAGAACCTCCACCTCTGTGGGATCTACTGCTGCTATTGGCTAAGCTCATGGGCAAGCCATTCGAACCAATGCACAGGTGTGACATCTCTCACCTGTCGTGGAAGACCGCCTTCTTGGTGGCTATCACGTCAGCCAGAAGGATGGGAGAGCTCCAGGCACTTTCCATAGAGTCTTCTTATCTGGTCCTCCACAGGGACAAGGTTGTCCTGTGCCCCCACCCGAAATTCCTTCCAAAGCTGGTGTCAGAGTTTCACCTTAACCAGGTGTTGACTCTGCTGGTGTGCTACCCCAGTCACACCTCGGAGGCCGAATATAGGCTCCATACTTTGGACCTTAGAAGAGCGCTCGCTTATTAAGAGGTGAATGGCTGAAGTTCAGGGAGAAGTTCACCAGCTGTTTGTCACCTACGCTGAAGCCGCACCTGGCAGACCTGCAGCCAAGCGGACAATAGGCAGGTGGGTCACCTCCTGCATAGATCTCTGCTATAGGTTGGCGGGCATGGAGCCTCCAGAGGGATAAAGAGCTCATTCCTACCGCCCATACCGCTGCATTGGTGGCTGCTTCCAGGGACGCCCCTATCCAGGAAATCTGCAGGGCTGCTACCTGGAAGTCAGCACACACCTCATTACCCACTACCACATTGACCTTGAGTCACGCCAGGATGCTGGTTTTGGGGCCTCAGTTCTCCAGTCTTTATTTCCTAAGTAGGGGGTGTGCGCCTTGCCTCCCTCCTCCCAGAGAACTGCTAGGAGTCTGCCAGACAGTGTGAATGAACAACATATCGATGACCCTAGAAATACAGGTTACTCACCTGTAACAGGAGTTCCAGGAATGGTATATGTTGTTCATCCACACGACCCACCCGGCCTCCCTGACTTCAACGCACAAATTGGCTTCCAGTGTGCTAGATCTGGCATCATGGGCTGGAGCCGAGAGTTTTACCACCCGGGTGGGTGGGAGGAGCCAGCCTGAAGACCTTCCGGCAAGATTTATAGTGGCAAGGAACCTGCCAGACAGTGCGGATGAACAACATATACCATTCCTAGAACTCCTGTTACAGGTGAGTAACCTGTATTTTTCAGCCACAGCACACTATAACAGAGAGAGAGAGAGAGAGGTACTTATGCGGCTCCTGCTCCCTGAAAAACCGACAGATGCAGTAGTTCAGTCAAGCCGGCAACCCTCTGCATCTCCGTGGTGCTAAAGTTAACAATGTACCGCCACCGCTCCTCAAGAATTAAAATACTAGCCCTACTAAATACTCCCCCATTCGAAGGTCCACAGCAAAACCACTATTACTTACAGAAATCAACCTGTTTTCCTGACAGCATGGTGGAAACCTCCAGCCACCGCTCCTCACCCCAATCACTGAAGGCTCAAAATATGATCTCTGCTAAGTACTCCAGCTTACAAATTGTACAAGAAACCCACAGTAAAATATAGAAATACATCTGTTAGTCACAAGTTTTACTTTTGATCCTGTAGACCTCCTTCCATCCCTCACTAGCTCCATAGTGCATTCCTGTGTATTGTGCCTGAAAAGATCATTCTAAAAAATGAATAAGAAATAAATAAAACCACTAAAACAAAACTACCGATTTTTAAGCCCTGCGTATCTGTGTGTGGGGGGAAGGGAGGGATCAAATGGGACAAAAGTTCCCAAAGCTAAAAAAAGGAAAAAAGCATATTAATGCAGGCACAGGAACTATTTTATTACAAAATACATAAAACAATTAAGAGTTTTAACTTTTTAACATGAACATTATTTTGTTTTAAAACATATACAATACCATTTGCTATTTTCTAAGCGCAATAATACCTGACAGGATGGGTGATATTAGGGAATAACAGACCTTCCAGGAGCTATAAGGCCCTCCGCCCACAGCGTTGGGCCTCATTATGCTTCTGGGGGGTCCAGTATTCCCCAATACCGCCCACCCTGTCAGGTATTCTTGCTTATTTCCCACCTTCCAGCCTCCAAGGAAGTGGGAGAAGGAGCATTTTGGGATCATGTTTCTCCTCCCTGGTGGTCCTAGGGTTAGCTCCTGTTCTGTCGATCAATGTCACCTGTTAAGACTCTCTTGCTGGTGAGGGTTTGTTTTTTTTCTGTCTCTAGGTGGAAAGATCCAGTTGCCTCATCTTAGGCTTTCTACAAAATAAAAAAATTTTTTATCGCAAGAGGGTAAAGGACCAAGGAGTTAAGTCTACCTCTTGGTCCACAGGGACTTCTGGAGCATGTTGGGTGGATCTTCCTCCTCCCTTCTTCTTTTTCTTTCTCTTCACCCTCCCTCCCTCCTTAGCCTGTCCAGAGGTTGGGGCCCATACTAGGCTCCAACCTCTACCACTCTGGTTGGCTTATTCCTTTTTCAGTTGATATCCTTTCCTTTTTCTGTCCCTTGGGCTCCCTTGCCCCACTATCCTACTGTCATATTCTCTGTATCTGTTTTTCCTCTCCAACGAGCAGAACTGAGGTATTGGAGGGGCCGGCGTTGGTTACTGGCCATCCCCCGAGTGCCACGCAGTACATCAGCCTCAAGGCTACAAAAACAGGGTACTAAATGAGAAAAAGACTGAGGTAGACAGGTCAGTGGGGGATGCTGCAAAAGAAGGTAAAGCCATCAAAAAATGGAGAGCAATGAGTACTAATGCCCGTAGTCTGAGTAACAAGCTTTCTAAATTAGTGGCCTTGATGGAAGAGGAACATCTGGATATCGTGGCAGTCACAGAAACATGGTACACACAAACCATGACTGGGACATAAACATACCAGGATACACTATCTACAGGAGGGACAGGGAGGGTAAAAGAGGAGGAGGAGGAGTAGCTCTTTACATAAGGGAAGGAATCAAAGCAACAGAACAAAAGGGAAAACAGGGAGGAGAAGAAGCACTGGGGGTAAATTTGGAGACTGGCAATGGCACCACAATCCGCACAGGGGTTGTATACAGACACCCTTCTCAGGGAGAGGAAATGGACAAGGAAATGATAGAAAGAATACTTAAAATGGCAGAAAAAGGGGAGATATCGCTGATGGGTGATCTGAATATGCCAGATGTTAACTGGAGTGCAGTTGCAGCAGCCACTTTAAAGAGTGGGGTTATTCTAGATGCCCTACAAGGCATGCCTTAGACAACTAGTATTGGAGCCCACTTGAGAGGGAGCAATCTTAGACCTGGTTCTCTCATATGGAGATGAAGAGAGGATCACAGATGTAGAAATGGGTAGCCATCTGGGAACTAGCGACCATCGAACAGTATGGTTCACAATAAACACAGCAATAGAGTCAAGCCATACAAAGGCAAAAGTACTGGACTTTAGGAGGGTTGACTTTGCCAAAATGGGTGAGTACCTAAAGAATGCACTAGCAAATGGGCAGGAAGGAGGGGTGGAAGAACAATGGGGAATAATAAAAACTGCCATCACAGAGGTAACAAGCCTTTGTGTGAAGCAAATTAACAAAATGAAACGATGTAAGAAACCACTATGGTTCTCAAAGGAAGTGGCGGTAAAGGTTCAAGAGAAAAAGAAAGCATTCAGGAAGTACAAGGAATCACAGAAGGAGCAGGACAGAGAACTGTATCAGTTAAAGCAAAAGGAAGCTGGGAAGGCAGTCAAAATAGCAAAGGCCCAAACCGAGGAAAAGATAGCCAACTCAGTTAAGAAGGGGGATAAAACCTTTTATAGGTACATCAGGGAGCGAAGGAGGACCAAGGGAGGGCTAGTGAGGCTTAATAAAGAGGAGGGAGGGTGGGCAGAGGGTGACTGTGAAAAGGCAGAGATACTAAACAAATATTTTTGCTCAGTATTTACAAAGGAAGTGGGGGAGGTACCTAAAACAAACAATAGAAACACTCTGGATACAGAAGTTGATACCAGCCCATTTATGACATCCAGCAGGCCAGACCTGGGTTTGAATCCCACAGCTTCCACTTGCATACTGTGTGACCCTGAGCAAGTCACTTAACCTCCTTGTGCTCCCAGGTCGCTCCTGTAAAAAAGCTTTCAGCTTAGTGTGCTATACCTGGTTAAACAACTAAAAATAAATAAATAAATAAAAATAAATATAGAAGAAAGGGTTCTGAAAGAACTCTTAAAACTGAAGGTGGACAAAGCAATGGGGCCTGATGGGATTCATCCCAGAATTCTAAAAGAGCTAAGGGTAGAACTAGTGACACCACTGACTACCCTCTTTAACAAATCATGGGAGGATGGGGTAGTACCCGAGGACTGGAGAAGGGCAGATGTGATTCCCTTCACAAAAGTGGGAGCAAGGCAGAAGCAGAAAATTACAGAACTGTTAGTTTAACCTCAGTAGTAGGGAAAATGATGGAATCACTTCTGAAGGAAAGAATTGTTGAGTATCTAGAGGCCAGAGGGTCTCAGGACCCAAGGCAGCATGGATTCACAGCAGGAAGGTCATGCCAGACAAATCTGATAGATTTCTTTGACTGGGTGACCAAAGTAGTAGATCAGGGAGGGGCTGTGGACATGGCCTACCTAGACTTTAACAAGGCATTTGACACAGTCCAACACAAAAGATTAATATACAAGTTAGCCAGCCTGGGAGTGGGTCCTAAGATGACAGCCTGGGTAAAGAATTGGCTGGAGAATAGGACACAGAGAGTAATAGTAAATGAAGTCCACTCTGAAGAAAGGGGGGTTACTAGTGGAGTACCGCAGGGTTCAGTATTAGGTCTGGTCCTCTTCAATGTCTTTATAAGCGACATTGCAGAGGGACTGGAAGGAAAAGTATGTCTCTTTGCAGATGACACAAAGATCTGCAGCAGAGTTGATGCACAAGGTGAGGTGGAAAGGATGAGAAGGGACTTGGCAAGGTTAGAGGAATGGTCAAATGTATGGCAGCTTAGATTCAATGCTAAGAAGTGCAAGGTAATGCACCTGGGAAACAAAAACCCAAGGGAAGAGTACACAATGGGGGGTGAGATACTAACAACAACAAAAATGGAAAGGGACCTGGGGGTAGTCATATCAGATGACCTAAAGGTGGGCAAGCAATGTGAGAGGGCAGCAAGGAGGACTGGGGGATACTGGGATGCATAGGGAGAGGCATCACCAGTAGAAAACAGGAAGTTATTATCCCTCTGTACAGACAGTTGGTGAGACCCCATCTGGAGTACTGCATGCAGTTCTGGAGACCCAATTTCCGCAAGGACATAGACAGGATGGAGGCTGTCCAGAGGAGGGCAACTAAAATGGTGCAGGGTCTGCACCGGAAGACATATAAAGAGAGACTTAAGGAGCTGAATATGTATAGCCTGGAGGAAAGGAGGGAGAGGGGGACATGATAGAAACTTTCAAGTATCTCAAGGGAATCAACAAAGTCCAAGAGGGTAGCATCTTTCAAAAAAAGGGGTGTGCAAGAACAAGGGGCACAATTTGAAGATAGAAGGGGGTGCGGCTCAGAGGTAATTTAAGGAAGCATTTTTTCACAGAGAGGGTTGTGGATGTATGGAACGACCTTCCGGGGGAGGTTGTGGAGTCAAAAACAGTGGTGGAATTCAAGTATGCATGGGACAGTCATAAGGCAATTCTAGGGGGTGGGGGTAGGAAGAAGTAGGCTGCTGGTTAACTAGGATCTGCAGCTTATCCATCAGGTAGAGAAATGGGCAGACTGGGTGGGCTAATCGGTCCTTATCTGCCGTCAAAATCTATGTTTCTATGAGAGTGATGCCGTCCTCAACATCGGCCCCCTCCTAAGAGGGAGAAAGCTTTTTTGAAGTTAAAAAGCTTCCCACTGGGTCCTAGCACCTCTGGCATAATACCCACCAGTGACAAATGGTGAAGATATACAGTGAGGTCAAGAATTACGGTAGGTAGGTTCATGTCTCCTCTTTCATAGCCCTGCAGCATTCGAGGATTTCCTTGAGAGTTAGCACTTTAGCAAAATTTCTTCCTCTCATTCATACTCTGCCTTCTATGAGAGATCTCGGCATGCAAGTGGGGGCACTGACACTCGATTTCAAGTTCTGCATGACTTGACAGAAAATGTTAAACACCAACCCTCATGTTGGCCCAGTGGCACAGAGGATTGAGGCGCTGGATGCCACACCTTGAGCCATGCCAGTAACCCAGGGTAGGGGCCGACCTCATGTGCTGGAGGATCGGCTGGGGGGAGGAGGATCAAGCATCCCAGGGACTGCTTTCCTCCTCTGGGGAGGGTGGGAAGGGACTACCACGGAGGATGCACTGGCTCCTGGCGGCTGCAGATCAGTGCATTCCATGGTTAGCTGTGGGGTCAATGTGGGCCAATGTTGGGATGTGCTGTAGGGGGAGGAACAAGCACAGAAAACCTCTGTGGGCACAATGAAGGCAGATCTGGCATCGTGTCAGATGCACCTAAGTCAGCTCCTTTGGTGTCCATTCCCTGGCCTTCCATGGTGTGCAGGGTAAGTACCCACTGTGATGTGGCTGGGAGTGGCAGGACATAGGGGTTGGTGAGGTCTGGCTGTGGCTGGGGCAGGGTCGAGGAGACAGCTGGATAGGGAGACCATAGGTACAACCCCCCAGCTGAGGAGAATAAATAAAAGAAGCAACCTTCATGTGTCCTGCCTGTACTGCCTGGGTGGGGAGCATAACGTGGAGGGTTGTGACCTTTGTCAGGCAGTGCTCCCAGCATCACTGGAAGTTCATAAGGCCAGACTCCTCCTCGGTCGACCTGCAGATCAAGACCCAAAGGAGCGACCCAAGAGCCGCAAGAAGGCCTCAGCAGCTGCCAAGACCACTACTCAGCTCATGGCTTTTGAGGAGGCAATGGCTGCTGCATTAAGTACCTTATCAGCCTTGGCACTGCTCCTGACTGGGACTAGCATTGGAGGGTCATTTACAGATTTCCCTGAAATGTGCTGAGCTAACACAGACCTTTGTGGAAAGCCTTTCTCACCGGGGAAAGAAGCACAAGTGCCACTGACGCAGGTTGTGGGACCAAGAGAGATCACCACCCTCTTGTTCCCCAACTCCCCTGACCTTTTAACTTTGGCCGTGCGCTGAACTTCAGTCAAGAGTTTGGTCAACAGCTTCTTGGTACTCCCAGTGGGCTTGTCAACCTCTACTGTGGTCAAGCAGGCTGTCATGATTTTTCTCAAGCTTTTTGACTGGCTGTCGTGGGAGCATGATGAGGAGTTGATCTCCCATTCCCTGTTATCCCAGTCCTTTACTTAGGAGGATGTGGTCCAGCTGGTGTCCCTGACTGCTATACTTGAGACCACCCTCCACTGGTGGTCATACCTCTGAAGCCAATGCTTTTGAATATGGCTCATCTTGTGGTCTATCACGACTGTTCAGTGGCTTTCCCCTCAATGTCAGCCCCCGGGTGAAGGTTGAGATTGATGTACCACTCGCATTCTTGATCCCACTCAACTGTGAGACACCGCCACTGATGCTCCTCTACCTTCTTGGGAGGGGAAAGGCTCAGCTGCAAGATGTAGTGCTGCTACAAGGAGCTCCTCTGGCAGCACTGGACCATTGTGGGGTGGGATAGGACTCTACTCTCTGACCTGGCAGCCACCAGTCATGCCTTGCCTGTCCATCCTTGGCAGATACCCCAGCGCCACATATAGACTCCCATGTTGTGGCCAACTTGCCAGGCCAGCTGTCAGTGGAGGTTACCCAGTCCAAGGATAGAGTTCTCGGACAACTCTGAGGGGTCATCCATGTTGTTGAGGCCTCACACTTTCAACTGTGGTTCTGTTGATGATGTGAACATAGGCCATGGGCCAGTGTCCTTTTGGGCTCTCCTCCACCTTATGTCGGAGTCCATGAGTGTGCCCTTAGAGCCAGTACAGAGGAGTGCTAAATACCCCTTCACTGATATCCTAGACAGTGATGAATCTTCAGGGTTGCCTCCCCTATGGATGAGGCCATTTTGGGACTGGCCCTGGAGCTTTGACAGCATCAAGCATCCTGCCCAGCACGCTCCACCTGTATGGTCTGCAAGTAAGTAGTCCCTGAAGGATCCCTTTTGGGGTTCTCAGACCACCATTCAACCTAAGGGTTGATCTCAGACTCCGCCTTCCAGAAGTCTGGTGGCCAAGGGAACATGGACAAACTCCCTGACAAGAAGACTTAAGAAGCATGACCATGCAGCCAAGAATCTTTTCTTGGTCTCTACTAGGTGAGTTATGCCTTTATATGATGGCCAACTGTGGTCGCTCCCTATTGGGAGTGCTGGATAACATCCACCCACAACTTCCTGCAGACCGGCACCTCAAGGTGAAGTTAGGGACCAGGGTCTAAACACCAACTCCAGACAGTTTTGGACAGTGGTGACTCTTGTGCTTGTGCCATGGAGTCAACCATCGTGATGTGTCGAAGGGCCTGTGTGTGGCTTTCCACTTTCACGGTGGATACCCAGCACAAACTGTTAATTTATTTTCAAGGCCATAACTGATTGGAATGATCTTCCTGTGGAATTCAATTTTCTTATGTGTTATAATACCTTTAAAATGCATTTGAAAAGTTATTTTTTAGGGTTGTATTGCTGCACTTGCTTTGATTAAGTAATGTTATCTTGTCTCATGTTTCTACCGTGTATGTTTTTGTCAACATTGTATATTCAGGTCCCTCATGAAAATGGGCATTTATGATCTTGAGTTCTTACCCAGTTAATAAATATAAAACAAACAAACTAGCTAATGCCCCATTCCTGGGCACTGACCTCTTTGGCCCTGGGGTGGAGGGACATTGCACCAGGACTGAGAAGTCCCAATGCCCCCCTAGATTCTGTGGCATCATCCCAGAAGGACCTAAGGCTCAGAAGCCTAAGAAAAAGACCTTCCATTATCGGTCCATTCAGCCCACAGCAGTCTCGACAGCAGCCCCAGCAGTGGCAATACCAAGCCTGGCATCCGAAGCCCAAGTTTGGCAGTCAAGGGGCCAAAAAGGGGTGGGGGTAGGGAAGGTGGTTTCCCTTCAGCCCCAGTGCCAGTGCCCCTCCAAAGCAGCCCAGTGATGGGCTGAGGGTGTCATCCACCCACCTGCCCGAGCTCCCAGTGGAGGGTTGCCAACACCACTTCTGGCCACATTGGTCCATTATTACTATGGACAAGTGGATACTGGAGGTGGTAGGCAGAGGTCTGCCTAGAATTCAAGGCTCTCCCACCTTACTGATTCCACGTTCCTTGGAAGTCCATGATGTTGCAGGACGTGCTGTCTACCCTATGGGAGGATGTTGCTCAGCTCCATGTGAAAGAAGCAATCGCCTGCATTCCCAGATGCCCTGGCAAATCAGAGGTATGTGTCCAAGGTACTTTCTGATCCTGAAATAGTGGGAGGGGGGCTGGTACCTCATACTGGATCTGCATAACCAGAACCAGTTCATGCAGAAGTGCAATTTCCGAAGATCACTCTTACAGATTATGCAATCTCTGGAGCAAGGCATGTTGTTCTGCAAACCTCCAGAAGAAAACAGCATAAAAACTGAATATTGCTGAAGTATGATTTATTGCACATAGGTCGTGAAGTGCTCCTAGTGCCTCAAGACTCCCTGGATCCTCAGGACGCATTCTTTCACATTTAAGTCTGTCTATCCCACTAGTCTTACCGCTGGTTCCTCGCAGAAGGGGCTTTCTGTCAATTCAAGGTCATTACCTTGCCTTTTAGCCTCTCACCCTCACCCAGGGTCTTCACAAGGTGCATGGCAGTGGTGGCAGCCTTCCTGTGGTGCAGGGACATCAGGGTGTATCCCTACCTGGATTACCATTTTATAACCACACCATCCAAGGAGACCATAGAACAGTCCAGAGATTTGGCCCTCCAGGCCTGCAGAGACTTGGTACTGTTGGTCAAGCTGGACAAGTCCAAACTGATCCCTTTGCTGGTAATCAAGTTCATCGGAGCAGGACTAGACTCCCTGCAGGCCAAGACCCATCTCCCAGCAGACCAGGCTCAGGACCTTTCCAGCTTTGTACGATCATTTCAGGTTAGGAGCTTGCACACTGCCAGAGTATTTCCTGCTGCTGCTGGAGTACGCAGCATCCACCACCAATGTGGTCTGTTGGGCGTGCTGGCGAATCCGCCAGCTGCAGGGGGAACTGGGCCACCAGAGGTCTCAGCACCTAGGTCATCTGGACCAGCCAGTCTTTATGACCCAGCCAGTGTGGGATGTTATCCAGTGGTAGCTGGTCCCTCAATATCAGGAGGAAGGAATCTAATTTGTCCACCCAGAGTCAACCACCACGCTCACGACAGCCACGCATCTAGTGGAGTGGGAAGCACACCTGGGAGACCCATCACCACATCAGCCAGATGGAGCTTCATGCAGTATGGCTAGCTCTTGCAGAATTTGCTCTTCTGATCAGGGGTCTGATCATGCAGATCCAGACGGACAATATCACAACCATGTTTCTGTAGTGCTCCACATTGTCAATGGGTATTCACAACAACTGGGTATAGTGCAACCCTACCAGGGGAATGGCACAGCCCAAGCTTTAGAATGTTGAGCATATGTGGATTCCAAGCAGCAGCAACTTCCCAGTTCAGCTATGCCATTGAAAGGAGAAACAGCTACCTTTATCTTCTGTCAAGACTTTTCAAGATTTTTGTTGGTGTTGCAATTTTGCATAGAAGGTTGGGGCTGCCTGTATCCAGGGAGCACCCCTAAATGAAAATCATGCTGTTAAGCTGCAGCTTTCAAATTGGCTAACCTGCTCTACCCATTTCCATTATTGGACTGGGAGTCACTTCTGAAATGCTAGGGTGTTCTCATGGTCTTCGTTTAAAAAAAAAAATTAGTGCCACAGATAGGTACATTATACTTACTTTTGGGGTAGTGTAGAGTCCTGGGGGTTTCCCTCCGCTCTTGCGTCAGTTGCTATCCCCCCCCACCTTCAGGTTTCTGTGTGGCTAATTCTTCTTGAAAAAAAAATAGGAAATTATAATCCTAAGGAACTTGTGCCTTGGGGTTTTTGCCTGGCTTCTCCCCTGGCAGTCTACAGACATGTTCCTTGAGCAGCATTTCATTGCTGAGCTGCTGGGGATTTAGTCACCTGGCTAGGTGCTTGTCTGTTATCTGTTACTGTTTGTTCTCTGACTTGTGTTGCAATCAGAGGGTCTTAGGAGGTTTTCTCTACCTCAGCCCTCCGAGCGCTTTTGTTCGGCTGCCATTAAGCTATAGTGACAGTTTAGTGTGCGCGTCTTCCTCAGTCAGCTTTCCTTCTCTTGTTTTTTGCGTGCAAGAGGCTGTACGTGGGTGTGCATAGCATGGCATGTTAGTGTGCACAATCGCCTATCTTTCACATTGTGCTAACGTGCTTGCACTAACGTCACGTAGTACATTGTGATGTATGTGCTCCCACTAGTGAGCATGCACGCCTAGTTAGTGCTATCTAGCTGCGCTGATCCCTGCCTGCAGCTTCAGTTTGAGAGCCATCAGCGCAGGCAAGCTAATGGGACTAATTATTTTTTTCTCTGGTTGTTATTGCATTACAGTACTTTTGGCATTCACAATTATAAGTATACACTTGGCACCATGGCTTATCGGAGACCATTAATTATGAAACGACGTAAGACCTGCAAAGGGTGATGAGACCCTCCTCTATAGGTTCCTATTGCCCTCATTGTGTTGCTCATCATAATATTCCCTAAGGGTCCCCTCCAGCTGGTTCTCTGAGCTGGGGAGGGGGGCACCTGGTTCTTCAGTTGGTAGTGGCAAGCAGAATTACGAAAATCACTTTTGTTGCTCCTGGGCGAGCTTTTGAGCCCTGATGTTGTGCAGATGTCCCAGCAGACACACCCAACTCCAGACCAGGTCCTCAAGTCATAGGGGCCCACATAGGCATGTTCAGGTGTGTTGCAGTGAGAAAAAGGCTGAGGAGACAGATGTGCAGGCAGACCCCAACCCTGACTGCATAGGAGGTCAGGATGAGGATTTCTGGGATCTTGGGGAAGTTTCTGACCTTTAAGAAAGAAAAAATGGCTCTCTGAAGAAGAGGACGTCCCCGCTGAGGAGCAGGAAGGGGAGTGGACGGAGCCCAGGTCAAGGATTCTGATTCCTCCTGTTTGACAACATGTCCTTGTCTTTTTTGATAGCTGAGGCATACAGATTTTTTTTTCAACTTTGTTTGTATAATTTTCATATCCAGGACAATCCAACATTACATGGGCACATCAAAATGGAAAGGAGAAAACCCCCTCTTTAATCAAAGGATTCGTGCATCCCAGACATATTGATAACTCATCTTTAGGCAAAAACAAGATTTTTCCTTTGACATAAATCAAGATTAAAGCTGTGAAATGAGCCCATGAGCAGTGTGACTAATTTCAGTAATCTAAAGTCCCATATTAGGAAGTCCAAAAATTCACACTCCGTTTTGAAGCTCATGTCGTCACACTATCCACCTAAAAAGAGAGGAAACAATTCCAAGTCCTCAATGTCTGTTAATTATAGGCAGCACGTTTTCATAAGAATTTGAAAGTATTTAAAGTGTATAATGCGAAAGATAGAACTCCAATCAATCAAACATAGTAGGATGTTTAATACATGTTTTTTAAGAGGGTAACCCCGAACACAACTGTCCCCAGTCTAACAAAACCTCCCAGTCCCAGCAACACGCTAAAGAGAGGGAAGAATTTTTTTCCCCCAAAAACAAATCCTGGCACATTTTAACTTCAACAGGGACTGTAAAGTGTTCTATACAAGTAAGGTTATAAGGCAATATTTAAGATTGTTCAGCCCTCCTCAGAGTCCTCGAGTTCTAGTTCATCAGGACCCCGATCCTGACGTTGATTCTTACGGCTGGTCACAAAATGAGTAGCCCATTTACCCGCTTCTCCAGTGTCTCAGAAAACCCAGACCTTTCCCTCGTGCATGATTCTAAGTCTGGCTGGATAAATCATAGCATGGACGATACTGACTTCCCTCAGTAACTTATGAGTGCCGTCGAATTTCTTTCTTCTCATTTGGGTTGAATAACTGATATCTGGAAATAGATACACTGAGCGATCATTTTGTGTGAGGGGAGCCACACTTCTGGGCAGGTTTAAGATCTTGTCTCTGGTACCAATACCGTCGGTGACAAGCAACAGAATTCAGGGAATGTCTGAGTCCTCCCTTTATCCCCTTGGAGTGATGCGGCAAGCTTTTTGCCGCCCAAACCAAATATTTTGGCCCTCGGGTACTATCTTTTCCCTGAGCCAATCTTACAAAAACATAAGGGGATGATGCCCTTCAATCCCTTCAGGTAGGCCAAGGATTCTCAGATGGGAAGAGCAGGCCTGGTTTTCCAGAGTTTCAAGCCACGCTCGTAGATCAGTGTTTTCCTTTACCATTAGTGTGGTTGCAGCCATAGAAGATTCTGACTGTTTTTTAACATTGCACATTTCAGTCTTTAGCTCCATTACCTCCACTTCAACCACAGTCATTCTTGTCCTGAAAGTGTCCATTTTGGCATTTAGGTCTGAGATTGAAGAAATTATTCTCTGTAGCTTCACTCCGATTGTAGGCATCGTTTCCTCAGACTCCTGCAATGAAGCGGCCTGCGTCTCACTGCAGGTCCTCGAGGACTGATGGGTAGAAGAAGATTTTCCTCCGGTACCACCACCTCTGTCTGTCCGAGGATTTCCCATTACAGCCTTTGAGGAATCCTCTTTTCAGCTGTTCTAGAATTAAATCTGGATCGCCTCTCAAAAAGGTTGATTTTATGTAATTTTATTATATCCACCTTAACAAGCTATGAAAAATTGCTGCCACTCAACTCAGGCTCCACAGCGCCCCCAGCATATAGATCTGTACAGCTCAAGGAGGAACAGTCCATGGAGACGGTGGATGTCAATCCGAATCTTCTTCGGGAGTATCTCAGTCAATAGGTCACACCACAGGAATTTCACCATCAGTGAAGCAGGATCCATGTGGAAGATTTTCAGCAGCAGAACTGGGGCCACTCATGCCTTTGATGTCATCAACCCTACAAAGGTGTGAGTGGCCCTACTCCCTCTTCAATTCTTTCCCACCATTGGCTTGTTCACGTGGATCTCCATGGAAGCTCCAACGCAGTTTTGCATCATTTTTGCCTACGGCTTTTTCATACTTATTACTTTAAGAATCTCTTTTTGAGATTCATTTTGTTTCTGTTGAGAGTTAATCCTTCGACCTCTCTCTTCCATCACTGCTGCTGTTGAAAAAAGATTGCCTGCACAGACAAACACTCTGTCTGTTTCTGCTGTCTTGGGCTTGACCACGGAGTCTCAGACTGCTAGCACTGACAGAAGTTTAATCAAGCAACCCTCAGGTGACGTAAAAAGGCACTAAAAAAATTTCCTGATGGGGAAACAGGTAGCCAGTTCCGGGCAGGGATCCTCCGGGGTCCTGGCCTTTCTGTCATCGAGCTCCCAGTCCTCTAAGACCCATAACAAGTCCTTGAGGAAAAGACATAAAAGAGATAGAGATCAGCACAGCTGCCCCTGGCAGCAATCTCATTCCCTGATGGCTTCTCCTCATTCGTCCAGGGGTTCCTCGTTGGCTGCAGCTGCATCGATGCACAAAGTCACTGTCCAGGTCACTGTGCCCTTTCAGACCCATACTGGCAGCACAGCTGCCCAATTCTCAGGGCTGCTAGTCATCAACCTCCAGGTCGTCGGTCCCTTCTTCAACAATGGGCACATCAACAGCCCTCCCATCAAGGCCTGACCCCTCTCCATCCACTCGTGCTACAGGCTCTTTGGGTTCACAGGATCCATCGGGTGGGTCATCACTCCCTTCACCGTCGACTCCCTCTCCATCGATGCAGTCTTCAACGGTCATCGACCTGAACTAAATTTTAACAAAAATTACTTTGATGATTGTTCACCAGCTGGGTGCATATAGGCCCACATCACCAGCGCCATCAAACACACGTCATCATCGGCTCCTCGTAGGCAGCGCTGAAATATCGCTGTGAAGCAAGTCCTATCTTGACATCAGAAAATCATTAGTTAACTATTGTGGAACTCAGACTGGCTTCATTCACTTACAAGTGTGCCAAAGGTTTAGTATTGGAACCACTATTCTTTTTACATCTTCAGTAACAACCATCTGAAATTAAAAACTACCACCACCTATAGCTATACTTGAATGACATGATACTTACAGTGAGACAACAACCCTCTCTGAAATCCAGTAAGCATTGCAAACAGATTTCAGTTCAGTTCAGTTGGTTTGCTGACAACAGCCTTTTGTTAGGTAAAGCTAAGATTGTGACCATGATGTTTGAGTGTGACAAATTGCCAAAAAAAAGCACAAACTGCAAATGGACCATGGCAACCATGAACTTGAATGTGTCACCTGTTTCAAGCATTTGGGAGTGTATTTGGACCCAAAGTATGAGCTTCAAACTCCACATTGGCCATCTGAATAAAATAAAGTTAACCAAAGACTGGGAAGTCTTACTGAGCTAAATCATACCTGAATCTGACCCCCAAAAACAAAGAAAAGTGTGAGTCAGTGGATTTACAGGGACCTGGTCGGCAGCTTCCAAAACTGCTCTACATCCACTCAATACTGCATTTAACAAACTCTTATTTCATTCTATCCCATCGTTTTAACAGTCATCACTTTATAATAACCTACAATAGGTCTTGTGTCCCTCCATACAAGACAATCCTACCATTGGTACTGCTTCCTTGAAAAATTGTCTCTTGAAGAGAGGCTGCTGTACTTTTTGGATTACCACATACAATACTAGGTGCAGTACTTCATGAGGTCTTCCACTTTGCCATGCTTCAAAACTTCCTGAGTAAGAAATGAAAAAGGAAAATTAATCATTTGCCTATGATTCACCTCGTTCATGGAATGACTTATGTACATGCTTTTAATTTTCATATAGTATTACTTATAAAGTGTTTGAATGTTGTAACCGAATGTGCAGCTGCCAGTTGAACACCCTTGTAAATGGAATGTTTTTATCTCAATGGGGCTTATCTCAAGACACCATATTTTAATTATTAAATATATTATGTCAGTTGTGGTTCTTTCTAATGTCATGTGCTGCCCTTGGTGCTTCTGTGACTTGGCATTTGAGAGCAGCACTAGCTTTTCGAATGTCATTCACATTGTGTTCCTTTCGGCACTTCTAGCTTCAAGTGCATCAACATCATCATAGTTGAAAATAGCAGTAACTGTCTTTAAAATGATGTCATTGGTTAGTTGATTTCAATGGCACCAAGCAGTGGGGAAACATTCTGGCACACTGGCTACCTGCAGTTGTGCCCCAAGCCCAGGATTTTGGAAGGGAGGCCAGCAGGGTGGATGAAAGAGCATTTATACAGATGTTCTCCCAGGGGAGGGAGTAGCATTGCACCACTTAGAGAGCTGCTTCTAGTGGTAGCTCAAGGCCTTGTCTGGCCTAAGCGACCAGGTGGTGACTGGCACTTCCCAAGAATGCCAACATGGTACCCTCTGTAGTGTGAGGAGGAAGAGGGGAGTGGCTACTAGAACAAGAGAAAAAAAATGGCCTACTGCTGCACCTGTTGACGGTTTGCTTAATCCCTCCCACTCCGCCAGGCCCTTTTTAGTCCCACCTCTTCAGGTCTGCTTCACAGAAGACTGAGGCACTTCCTCCATCTGGCATGGTCTGGACATTGGGGGCTCCAGCTAAGATAAACCGGATCTACGAAAGAACAGCCAGGAAAGCATGGATGTGTCAGTAGACAATGAGGTGAGTCCAGCTGGCAGCAGGAGGTGTGTGGGGGGCTAAAAGGAGTGGGGCACCAGAGACATGTGGGAGGAAAAACAAAAAAATCACTGACCAATAAATACAGTGGTGTGGCATCTTCTCATTTTACTGCCACCTAGGAAACCAGAGTAAGCTCCCAGATCTCACACTGGAGTCAGCTCAGTTGCAGAGGTGACTCTACTTCTGGGAGTGAGGGAAGACGAAGGCCTCTCTGCATTTATGCACCCCATGTTGGTCAACCAAAGTGCAGCATCAGTGTCAGACTGAAGTAAGTCACTTGCCCACCTTTCCGGATGGAGGAAAGGTGGATGTTCTTTGAGAAGACCTCTTCCATAGGGCTACACACATCGTACTGAAGCTGTCTGCTTCAGCACCTTGCTGGGAAACTTTCAAAGTATGGATCCACTCACGTCACAGCATGGCCAACATGTGGTATCTTGCACAAGTGCCACCTACATGACAGGGAGCCAGTTCACTTCAGTTTATATTGACCCATCGTGTTAATGCTGGATTCTGTTGGAAACTCTGCCATCAGCCTCTTTGCATTGGTGATTCTGGCTACTGTTTTAGTTGTACTTGATTGCTTTCTCCCTCAGTATTGTCGACTGACCTTGGTCAATAGTGATTTTTTTTGTAAACTTTCTTTAGAAGTTTTATGCAGGCTTATGGCATACATTTTATATGAGACATGCTATAATGTGTGCAGTGTGTCTGTGGTGTTTACAGAGAAAGTATAACTGCCGATATGTTACATTTTCTTACATATTGTGGTTACTTTCGGTTCTGCTTATTTTTGTTACATTTGTTCACACTTCATCTTCTACCAGACTTGTATTTTGTGAACGCTTAGGGCTTACACCACCCTGGCATTCTCATATTTGCTCCTGCCTCTGGGCTTAATTCATTGCTTATTTATTTTATTTCCCACCTCTGGGTGGTACTGTCTGAATGGTTTAATTGATAACAGCATGGGTTACCTTTTTAAGCCCTCTCTCCAGGGTTATGTAAACTCACTCCTTTGTGATACCTTCTTCCAGTGTTCTTTAACAGTGGCTCCTGTATGTGCTCAAATTTGAATTCCTACCCCTTAGCTTACAGTTTGGCTCTCTCAAGTCTCATGTACACCATGAGATTATGTATCCAGTGACTAATTAGGGGGTGAGGACTGACACCTGTTTAATGTTGTGCAAGCAGTGTCCTTGGCATTTACCAATGCTAACTGTAATACTGGGTGTCTTGGGCCTTGTCTTGGAATAATTTTGGTACCCAGAAGCTTTTCTAGTGGGCAGTGGGGTAGCTCAGTTTGCAAAACTGCCTCAGTGATTTTGTGGACCTCCCCGCAGTATGCCCAAATCTCGGGGCATTCATAGACCATGTGACAGTAATGTATCAACTGCTGCCTGGCCACAGTTTCTTTAGTTTGATGGGAAAAGTATGTTCTATACAGGAAGTTGTATTGAGCCTTTTGAAGTCTGTTGCTTGTTTTACAGTTGACTGCATGTTGTTCTATGTATTTCCAAATCTCCTGGGTAATATCTACATTGAGATCTACCCCCCACCAAGCCCTTCTATAATCCTTGCTATGAGGGGGTTTGTTTCCCTTAATCAGTCTATAATTCCCCTTACTCAGAGACAGACAAAGAAGGAACTGGACAGTAAGTTATATTTTTGTTTCAGTGTCAAAAATTCGACTAGTTCTCCTTATTTTCAAACAGTTCCCTTACCCTGATCAGCCCTTTTTTATTCCATTCTAGTAACCCTTGTGTACAAAAGCTCATTCTGCTGGACATCCCAAGACAAGCTATGTTGTTTAATAAATCTGCAATTTCCTGTGTTATTTCTACAGCATGGAACACTCTGAAAAACTCATTCAAACTGAACTTCCTAGTCAGCCGCCGAAGCATCTTCAAAACCCGTATAGAAGTTCTTTGTTCTATACCCATGTGGCTAAATAAATGTGTCTACATTTTGGGTAAACTTTATCATTATGTTACTGTCCTCTACAGTGTTTTTTTTTTTTTTTTTTTTTGTAATGTGATGCTGCTGTTTTGAGTATAATTTATGGTTATATTTTTCCCTTGAGCTTTATCTGCCTGTGTATTATATTATTCTCTGTCTGTATGCCTATATGTAATTGTTTTGAATCTTGAACCTCATTGTATCCTGTTGTAAACCACTGCCGTATGACTTGTTATGCTACCTCTTTGTAAATGAGCTTGCTCAATGAAGCCTTTTCCTGGTGAAGCAAATAAATACAAACACCATATACCCTCTCTGATTTTTAAATACCTGTGTCTGTGCCCAATGTATTGGTGTACTTGCTTACACATCTGCAAAGAGTCTTCTAAAGTAGTTTGAGACCTGTTGATCTTGTCCCCCTCAACACACACACTATCCTGGGTTCAGAATGGTCTCTTGGATGGAGGAGCCCTATAACATTTCTCCCACTAGCTGCCTCCAGAGGGGCCTATCAAGCCCCCTCTCAGCTCCCAGAAAGGATAGATCTTCATGAGGATATTTCCTCTATTGGGCTACACCTTTGGAACTGTAAGCTGTTGGTGCCTGGACCACTCAGAAACTTTTGCTAGCTGGGGGCTGCCACAATGACATGCAATGCTGGCACCTACATAATCGTGGTGGTCCCATTGCTCCTCAGTTCTTTCTCCCACCATCGACCACTCATAGGACCTGAAGAGAAACACTGTTGTTTCTTTGACTTTATTATTTTTGTAAACTGCCTTACTGATGTTCTCCTTTTTTTTTTTTTTTTATTATTTAGTTGTTTAACCAGGTATAGCACACTAAGCTGAAAGCTTTTTTACAGAAGCGACCTGGGAGCACAAGGAGGTTAAGTGACTTGCTCAGGGTCACACAGTATGCAAGTGGAAGCTGTGGGATTCAAACCCAGGTCTGGTCTGCTGGATGTCACCAAATTTGCAGCTCAGAGCCTTAGACCACTGCGCTATACTGCCTCCTTATGTTTTATGCTGCCTTTGAAAGAACCTTTACTTAAATGTTTGTGCCTCCGGTTCAAAATGTACAGGGACGACTCTCACATGGCGTGTGTTTGCTGTTTGGGTCTGTCACACAACAGGGCCTGCAAGATCTGCCACTGATTCAACTAGGCCACAAGGAGACACAGAAAAATAGTTCTAGAAACCTTTAGTGCCATTAAGGCTATGAAAGCTCAAGTCAAGGAAATGGGCTCCAAGCTGGCTTCTACCTCTCGTTCGACCAACTCCAGGAAGGACACCATGGTCATCAAAGACTAAGGAAAAAGACAAGGATAAGTCGTCATCCAAGTCCTTCTCTTTTGGCCATCATCGCAAGCATAAGGATGAAGCTGCTGCTTTGCAGTGAGGTAAACATCTCTGTTGAATGAGGGTAAGTCTTCACCACTGTCTGCTCTGGCAGTGGCAACTACAGCCCCCCGACCATCAATATGACACCAAGGTTGAGATCTAACTCTGGCACTGCTGTATCTACTATGGATGGTATGCAGCTGCTGTCATTGAGTTGTGCCCCTTGGGCATTGGTTGTCCTGGGCCTTTTACAGGGTGTTGACTCCCAGGTTGTGCTGGCATCATTCACTGAATTGTTTTAATGCCTGTTACTTTCACTCCCGCTGCTGACAACAGCTATCCAGTTGACTGGGCCTCCCCTGTTGGCACCGTTGTTAAAGGGATCCAGAAACACACCTTTCACTCTTCAGTCACTGGCTCTGATTGCTCCCGCCGTCATCCCAGATGAAGGCTAGTATATGAACCTGATCTCCTTAATATGGAGGAGAATTTGTGGAGGATGATGAAAGAGATAATGATCCCTATGAGGTGGATTTTCTTTTCAGCTCTACCTTTTCTCACTGCAGCGTGGACTCTGTGATGTATACCTCCAGATCTCCTCCTGTGGATGCCTCTTTTCAGGCTTTACTCAGACAAATCCAAAGTATAATGAGATTTGAAGCTGAGGCGGAGGGGGACTCCAGTAAGAAAACTTTAATGATGTTTTTAGAGGTTCTCACTGTGCCCTCCACTGTGGTGCCTCCTATATATCCTGCCTTAGAGGATGCTACTTTTGCTGCTTGGCATAGGCTTAGTACCTTGCCTGCAGTGTCTAGGATGGCTGATAAACAACAGCCTGCTCTCTCTGTTAAGGCTTATTATGCTTCCAAGATCGAAACACATTCTGTGGTTATAATGGCTACTCATGACCACTCTAGGGCCCCTAGTCACATGAGTATTTGCCTTCTGAAGAATCCAGGAGGCTGGATGTTATTGGCAAAAGAGGAGGTGGCATCCTGTAGTACAGTGGGTGGCTTTAAGAGGGGTTGGGACAGGGTGGGGGGTTATGATGATGAGGGTGGGGAGGATGAGGCAGCTGCGAGATGAGGGACTAGCTGTACAATCAAGCAGACTCAATAGACCACAAGGCATGCTTCTGCTGGCTTGTTCGTATGTTCATATGCTCGTAAAAGAACTTCGCCTCTGCATCCTTGGGTCTAAGAACTGCAAACTATCAGGCCTACATGATTAAGTATTAGAATAGCCTATGGAAATCTGCTATGTCCATCATTCAGGTTCGGTCTGATGGTCCTGCCAAAACTGACTTGCTTAAAGCCACCTTAACCGGTATGGATACTAAAATGCACAAGTTATGCTCTGCATATGATGCTTCTGCAAGGGCTGCTGCCTGCAGCATCTACCTTCAGTGATATTCCTGGCTTTGGGTAGCTAAATATGCTACTGATACCTTTAAGAGTGTAATTACAGGGAATGAAAAAATATTTTTGTATCAATTTTTGTTTCATAATTACCAAGAATCATGCCTTGGTTAATATTTCCAAAGTTTTAATTATAGAACTATTACTTTCCATCGTTTTGCCTTCCAGAAATCAATTCATTACAGTATTCTAATCATATTTTATTTATTGAAATGTTTCATCAGGAAGGCACGCTGAGCAACAAGTTGCTCGTCTCCCGGTGCGACCTCGGAGGTAGGGAACAATGGGATACATACAGAGAAATATTAAAATGTTAGAATACCATTTGCTTACTTGCGCACAATGAGAGCAGGAGGGATTACAGGTGGATCACATTGGTTAACATTGCAACAGTTAACTATAGTAGATATGAAGACATATACAGCAGTTTGGCAACAGTTGATGACAGCTGGTAACACTGGAACACAAATAAAAACTTGGCAACAGTATGTAGCACTAGACGGTAAGGTGACACAATAGTAATTGGTAGCCATTAGAGTAACATAGATATTCAAGATTTACAGTGATTGGAGTAAAGGGAGGAAGAATGGAAGGAGGGAACGAAAAACTGTGGAGGGCAGAATGGAAGAAGGGAAAGGAAACTTATGGAGAGACACAGGCAGAACACGATTTTCGAGGCAAACAGAGATGACAGGGTGGACTAAAGTGCATATAAGAGGGGTATAGGGGTAGGTTATAAGTGCTTAATTGAGAGTAGCAGTAGGCCAGTGTTAGGCTATGTTAACCAGAAGGGGGGTAGGAGGAGAGGAGAGGTAGAGTGTGGCAGGGTGATGACAGACAGGTATTGTGGGGGGGTATTCAAGGGAGGAAAGGGGGAGTTGAAATTCAACAGTGTCCTGTTACCCTATCTGGGCAGGGCAGTGAACAGCCCTACTGGTTGGATACAGGTTATAAGTGATGAGAGTTATTTATTATAGTGATGTGATAGAGGGGAGTGTTGGGGGAAGGATGTTGTGGGAGGGGGTAGCAGAGGTCAACAATAGTGGGGGGGGGTAGTACACCACCAGTGTGCTGGGTGACCCTGCCTGCATAAGGCAGTGATCTAGCAGTGAATGAGGGGGTGCAGTAAAAGGAGAAATAGGGAGAAAAGGGGGAAAAGTTGTTGCCCACCATGAGCTATGGATCTTGCCTTCACAAGGCAGTGGTTAAGCTCACAGGAGGGAGATAGATTAAGGGTAGAGAAAGAAGGAAGAGGAACACTTTAGGAGGAGGGAGAGTAGGGGACTAGGAGGAGCACAATCAGAGGGAAGCAGGAGTGGTTAAGGGTTAAGGCATATGGTAATATGGACTTGGGGGAGATGGCAGGGGGATTAGGGAGGGTCATGGCAGGCACAGGAAGGAGCAAGGACACTCTTGAGGGCAGAGTTAATGGAGTAGCAAGAGGATGAGTGGCGAATTTGAGAGAGACGTGAATTCCAGATTTTTGGGAGGTGATAAGAATAGCCCGATTGGCCAAGAAGGGTGGAGTGGCATGGGACCACCAGGGTTCGTGAGTCGGTAGATCTTAAAGAGTCTGAAGGGGGGGCAGTTGTAAAAGCAAGGGAGAGATAAGAGGGAATTTCACCCAGCCAGTGCTTGGAGGAGAATTTTGTGCAGTGAAAGAGATGTCGGTTTGTTAGGGAAGGGAAGGATAGGGCATGGTAGAGATCACAATGATGAGTGCAGAGAGGGGCGTGTCAGAGGCAAAATGGCAAAAGGAGATGAAGAGGGTATCTAGTCTGTCAAGGGAGGACTTAGAGGCAGCACTGTAGACTATATCACAGTAGTCGAAGATAGGTAAGATCATCTTCCGGACAATCTCACGCCTAGCCGTGGGTGGGATGCAAGCATGGTTCCTGAATAAGACGCCGAGCTTGGGACACAATTATTTCTGAATGACATCGATATGACCAGAGAAGTTCAGGTGTTGTTCCAGCCAGACACCTAAATACCTGAAGGAAGATGTGTCCTCGAGTAAAGTCCCATCAAGGGTGCGAAAGGAGGGTAGAGAGGGAAACCTGGCAAGTCTCTGCCTGGTGCCAAAGGTCATGGAGACTGTTTTTTTGACATTGAGAGATAGTTGATGGTTTGCAAACCATCGCTGAACTTTGTTGAAGTCGTGCTGCAAGTTGGATGCAACCTCAGTGGGGCAGGAGCCAGATGCATACAAGACTGTATCATCAGCATACATGTGAATGGAGGTGAAGGGAGAGCAGGTGGATGGGAGATCATTTAGAAAAATAGAGAAAAGTATGGGGCCTAACACTGATCCCTGGGGAATGCCAGTTCTTATCAGGAGGGGTTGGGAAATTATGTCAGAGATCTTGACTGATTGGGTTATGCCAGTGAGGTATGCTTTGAATCAGTCTGTGGCTAAGGAGGATAGCCCAGCTGTTGATAGGGTGTCAAGGAGAAGGGAGAGGGAGACTGTGTCGAAGGCTTTGGCCAGATCAACAAAAATGGCTGAGGTGATTTGGCCATTGTCCATTCCCATGAGGATAGAATCAGTGAGCCGAAGAATGGAGGTGGTGGTGGAGTGATTTTTCCTGAAGCCAGATTGATAAGGGGTGAAGAAGGAGGAGTCACTGAGGTAAGCGGTGAGCTGGGAGAGGGCTAAGTGTTCCTGAAGTTTGGCAAGGGTAGAGAGAAGAGAGAAATGGGGCAGCAGTTGCCAGTGAAGGTGGGGTCTCCACCTTTGGGAAGGGGAAGGACCACTGCGTGTTTCCATGGGAAGGTACTGAGGCGGTTGAGAAAGAGAGGTTTAGGATAATAGAGAGTGGGTAGGTGATGGCTGGAGCTGAGAGGAATAGTAGATCATATATTAACCGTATGTTCATAACTACTAATATTTTCAAACTAAAGACTTTCAAGATAAAAAAGGGAAAATAGATTTACATTTGGATATTATACATCAGAAATATTGATTGCTATATGGATTATTCTCTGTTATGAACTGGATAAAAAAATTAAGAAAGCTGATTGGCGGAGAGGTGCCTGAAGCCATGGTTATATCTGACAGCAGAATTACGGCTTCAAAAAAGCTCCAGCCACCAGCCTTCTCACTGCCCACAACCTCCTCCACATGCCTACCGTCAGATTTCCCACAGAAGCGGAATGGAGTGAGTCCCAGCATGAACCCACACATGCAGCATGAAATCATGGCAGCAGGGAGAGCAAATCAACAGCTGAATCCCATTTCTCCCCCCATGGCCAATTAAAAATAAAGAAAGAAATAAAATAAATAACTAAACACACAAAATTCTCAGAAGACTAAAGAGCTTACATAAAAAAATGTAAAAAAAAATGCCACCAACTGCAGCATACAAAAAAATACATAAATGAGGCACGACACCACCAGGACAATCCAGCAACACCCCCTCAGAAACAAACATCCCCCGGTAGAACAACAACCCCCCTGAAGCTGTCTCAGGATTTAAATTGAGCGGTGGATGCTCCCCAGGCTTCAGGTCCACATTTCCCTTTGCCTGGGTGAAAAACAATCAAATACAGTACCTGGGGATGCAGATTATGGTAAACCTGTCCAAATTATTCGAGGTTAATTACAAGAAATTATGGGGGAGCTGCAAGGAGATATGGCCAGATGGTCTCTGTTACCATTGACAGTGGCAGGTAGGATAGATTTGATTAAAATAAATGTGTTACCTTGATTTTTATTTCTTTTTACCACCCTACCATTGCCTGTCCCACTGGCATTCTGGAGAATGGTAAATACTGGCCTTAGTAAGTTTATTTGGGGGGGTCAGAGGCTGCTCATATCCTAAAAAATATTGCAACTGCCTAGAAACAGAGTTGGCTTGGTGCTGCTGGGCCTACCAAGACACTATCTGGCTGCCCAAATGAGAGCGGTGTGTATGTAGACAAAACAATGCCAGGCCTCAGGCTCGTATGACACTGAAGATGGAGATTGCGCAGGTCAACCTCTATTTACTCTAGCCCTCTTGGACTTACCAAGAGACCTTAGAGGTGTCATCAACAACACCTGGATAAAACATACTCTCAAGATATTATCAGGTTACTCACCGGTTGGCCTCCGCCCACATTCTGGGCCCCTTGTCATTCATTAGATATCACCCAGATTTTTTGGCGCCTCGTTTGGACCGGGGTTATGCTGGCTGGGAGAGTAGGGGACTAACTCGCTTTGCACAGTTTATAGAACGGGGAACATGCATGTCATTTCAGCAACCGAAAGCCAGATTTAATTTACAAAATCAAGATCTCCACGGATATCTCCAAGTGTGACATTTTATCAATAGTGCTACATGTTCCCTCCAATTTTTAGACTCTGTGTGGGTAGGCGACTGATACGTGTGCGTGGCACTTTGAGCAAACAAATGGATTCATGTGCGCAAATTGGGTGAACCAAACAAGTGATATATTTTATTGCCAATAAACAGTACAAAACATAACCAAACATTCAATTACTCAGTGCAAAGCATAAATATACATTCTGGCACAATCCAAAGCATGGATGTGCATTGTGCACCATAACAGTCTGAACTGAAAACGTGTAACGTACGTACATTTTAAAGAGTCTTGCATGCATCTAAAATGGGTGCTGCTGATGATGCATCGCTATGAAATCAGCATTTACTGTTTTTCTCTCCTGTCTTTCCCATTCTTCCAGTGGACATATATTTTATTAAGGTCCATTTTTCCACCAGATGCTAAAAACAAGTTTGTTCGCATCAGTATATCTAAGTGGCTTTCTTCCAAGCGGTTTCTTTGTTTGCTGTTAATGCAGTTCATAAGGCTGAAGCCTCTTGCACAGTCAACACTAGAAGCTTGGAATGTAGCACATATATCAATAAGTTTAGCCGCCATGCTGTACTGCATGTTAGTCAAAGCAAAGTGGACCATGCCAATAAAGGACTTTAATGATCCACCCTTTATTTTTTCAGCCACTATAAATTTGAAGTCATTGTACTGACTAACAATGACTGCGTGGTCCACTGATGAAAATAAAAAGTCCTGATATTTGCTGTACAGTCTCTCAATATCTGATAAGCCAAACTCAAAGCTGCAGTGTGGCATTGCTGCAAAATCAAAGGCAGACCAGTCAGAAAGTTCACCTGCAGGAAATCGACTGTCCAGATGGTCACATAACAAGCCAATGAATTGCAAAATTGCTGTTGTGCTTACTTCAGCTGTGCAGTTAGCCAAAAGCAGTTTTACTGGCTGGCTCCTGTAGACAGTTTTACCCAGGTACTGGCTTCTGATCTTTTTTTAATTTTGCCCTAGCAATCTGTACAGCTTCAATTGTTATTAAACCACTTTTCTGAAACATCTTAAACAACTCTGCCAGCTCCAAAAGTACATCATTTAATACTGTTATGGCAATGTGGTATTCAGAGTTGGACAGCTTCTTAAAGCAGTACTTAACAACGGGATCATTGCTTGCTTGTAATTCTGTCTCAAAATACTGCAACAAGGTATCATAGTTCCAAATTAATGCACTAACTGCAAAGTGTCTTGAAAGCCAATGCACTTCATTAAGTGGGCGGGAAGGCACTGCATCACATTCATGGACCTGAGCAATTTCCTCCAGTATAGATTTCCTCACAGAAGACCTGAAAAACACAGTATATAGTGTTCGCAGTAATATTTCACTGTCTTTTACCAGTGGTATCCATTTCCAGGCATCATCAATACCCAAGTCTTCTCTGTAGGTGACACAGTGCCGTTCAACTAAATAAGGAATACACTGCTTGAGTTGCGCTGATACGTCTTTATTTTTCCCAAGCATAACAAATGCTTCATCAGATGTGAACATCATCATTTTCACTAAGTCAAGTTGATGGGCTCTGTAGAACTCCTTCACAACATTTGTAATGGCCTCAGCATTACAAGAGGTTCATTTAACAATTCCTCCAAAAGATGTTGTGTATGTGGTCTGATATAATGGATGAAACTTGAAATATGTGATAAGCATCTTGCTTACTGATATATCAGTGCTCTCATCAATAATAATAGTATGAAATGAGGCATTCCGAATTTCATTCAGTGTTTCATTTTGAATGACCGAATTAATTGAATGCAGGAATTCAAAAGCATAATTGTTGCTTCGCCAGTTTTCTGTCATATTATTATATTCTACCATATGGTCATGTATTTCTTGTACTGATAGCATTGGATTGTTCATCTTGACAGCTAGTAGTACATTGTCTATTAAGATTTTTATGTCTTATGCCTTTGTCCTCTGCCGTTCCATCTGGGCCAGTCTATTTTCTCTGACTTCTGCTGTTTCTGTAAGCATGCTACATAAGACACCAGTATTCCTCCCCCGACCACTGAAACTGCAGTTTTATGCGTCTTGCTGAATAAATGCCGTTTCAAATAATCCAGCTTCCAGCCATCAGTCCATTTTTTCCCTTGTACAAATTCTCCTCCAACTTTTCCATCCACACAGATCTTGCAAATCAGCCCTGATTCTTCAGAATATGTATAGATTTCACACAGTTTTACTCTAGTCTTCTGAGAAGAGGCAGGTGTTGCAGTTTCCACAATTTCATTCAGCCATTCTGCTTTAAAACCAGCACAGCACTTTTTCTTTGAAGCAGGCCCACCATCTCTACCTGAAGTTGTGGAGTGGATCGCTCTTCTCTTCAGCATGTTACCTACGGTATTCAACTCCTTACAAAGAAGTGCAAAACATATCGATAAACACACTTGCTTAATATTATCATGTGCTAGCCTTAATGCACAGCAGGTAAGCAAGCCATTAGTGTTCAGCAGACATGGGGAAGGACCTTGCCATGGTTCTGCTGCTCACAATCTACTGGTTGCGCTAACGCTTTCCCACATTCCTTCCCATACTGGGAAATAATGATCAGAAGACACAGACTTAGTGCTACTAAACCACTTCTGTTGGAAATGTGAGCTGCACCAGTTTTGTTCCAAGGGCCAAGCCCACATCACTGACTCCAAGGAGCTCTGTCAGGAGGTGGGCCAGGTGAGCAGTGTGGTAAGCCAAGCACTGACTAAGCTCTTTGGAGTCATTGATGTGGGACTGGCCCTGGAAACAAAACTGGTGCAGCTCACATTTCCAACAGATGTGGTTTAGTAGGAACATTGTGAAGGCAGCAATACATCTGCCTTGTGAATTTCTTTATTTTTAATTCTATTTTGTGTTACCCATATTGCAGACTAGTTTCCTGTCTTATGTGATCCCCAATAGAGTCTGCTTAACCACTTCTTTCTACATCTGAAATCATAACATGGAGTTTCGCTTTTAATATGGCTCAATCCAGGTTTTCATCATTATTCTCTTTTTTTACAGCACTCATTTTAAAGTTAGCTAGCATCCATGCATTGCATGCCATGCAGCAAACACTGCTCTCACTCTGACCTCACTGGACAATAGGTATGTAGTACTACTGGCACAGCTGAGCTTGAGAATAATAATGGAAAGCTGGTGTGGGGTATAATAAAAACAGAGTGCTCGTTTCATTATTTCAGATGAAAAAAAAAAGCTAGAGCATACTCCAAATGAGGAAAAAGAAAGGCATTGTACAAGACAGGTAAGGTACCAAGGCATGGAAAAAATATGGGTCAGATTTATCATTGCAACATGCACTGCTGCTTTAAGTATACTGTTATGGATTATTCAACTTAGGCACTAAATCCTCAAAACAAAGTCACACACAGGTAAGTTATTTTACTTTAGTACTTTAAAACAACACACAAATGTGCTCTGAAATGCACTATTAGGCATACAAAACTTCACACAATTTACTCAGATGGACATCATCAATCTCCTTGGCCTTCAAAACAGCATACAAAAAGATCTTTTGTTAAATATAACATTAGATCAGCTAACTATAACATTAGATCAGCTGCTGCTCTGAATCCCTCATTTTGCCCCCTCCCATGTTTAGTTTTGTTTTACAGAACCAGTTTACCCATTCAGGTCCCTAACAAATCATTTTGCCCCATAATAGGTTATGTTTTACAAACAAATCAGAGATGGACCTTTGAAACCCAAAACTGTGTGAGATCATTTCTGTACCCTAATGCTGGCAAATCAGGAAATGGCTACCCCTTCCCATATTCAGTTCTTGCCTCTTCCTCCTCTCTTCTCCTTCTGCCCTTCTGGGTCACTAGTGTGCACAGCCTAATCCCATCCTTTTTATTCCAACAGCACTTGCGTACTACCTCGAGCCTGCTCCTGGTACACTCATGCACTATAAATGGTTCTATTGCATTATTACTGTTCTTTTGTATGATTTTGGACATGTATTGTAATTTACCTAATGTTCCACTACTGTTTATTGTACAATACCTTGTGTACCAACTGTTGCACAATCTTACAGTGTTGTATTGTTTGTACTACCCACATACTATTGTAATTGATCAGCCTTCTCAACCCTATGTAACCCCTCCCCCCAGGCTGCACCGTGAGACGAGCAACTTGTTGTTCGGTGTGCCATCCCGGTGAAACATTTCAATAAATAAATAAATAAATCATTTTAATTCATTTTATTTTGACCTGTTAGCTGAGGAATTCATTTTTTAAGTACAGAACCTTGCCAGTGTAACCCCCGGACCCCTGCCTTTTTGCAAAACGACAGGTGGCGTGCTGTTGAAGCTGACAGCAGTACCTGGTGGGGACTGGGTTCGGGGAGGATGAGGTTACTCGGCACAGTGGGCCTAGGTTTGGCTACTCTGCACAGGGACACCCAAGTAAATCCAAACACAGGAAGCAATAATTGTAATGTCCAAAACCAAGAATGGGATTCTAAAGTGTGGCTTTTATTCACATCCAAACTGAACAAACAAAGCATAGATGGACCCCCACTGGGCTACATTCCTGGTAATGCAGATTAGAGCAACAGAACACTTCTTCATTATTCCATCCCTCAGGCTCTGAACCCACCAGGCACACAGTCCGGACTTGCATGCAGCTTTGGGTACACAGCCCGACTTGTACACTACTTGGGTTTTTCCCATGGCCCGGCTCCCTTGCCAGCCACTTGATCTTGGTCCATATGAGAATGAACCAGTTTTCCTGTTGGTGGCTCCCCAAACCACCTTAGAGCCTTCGACTCCTTAAGGGAAATTTTCCTTCCAATCCCACGTCTGGGTACTTCCCTCATCACTGGCCAAGTGCATGAGGCAAAGTAGAAATCCACAGAGCAAATCCATAGAGGTGGACCTGGTTACTAAAGATGGGGGGTCTCCCACCTCCAGCTCCCACAATCCATACCCGGCCATTTCTCTGGACACTAAACAATTCTTTTGAAAGCTTGGTAATGTAGAATACTGGGTAGATGTATATCACATCTCCTCTACATGTCTTGACCTTCCCCTTGTGCTGGACTTGAACATACTTTTACTTTTGGCTAAGCCTATTACTCTAGGCCTCCTACTACTTCAGCAGTCCAATCCCCACTTTAACACAGTTTAGGATGAAACATGGTCCCTTTAGAAAGAGCAGAACTCACCCTTTTGTTGCAGGTGCCCCACAGGCGAATCTTGAAATCTTCTTGTACCCCACACACCTCGGGAAAATAAGGCAGCTTCTTCTCTAGCAGTAGCCAGGGGGTTGCCCCTGGAATAGCAGGCAAACCTTCCACCCCCATCCTCTGAGGGATGGGGCACAAAGACCCATATCAGCGGCCTCCACCACTTTAAAGAACAGCTTACTGTGTCCCTCTTTAGGCGGAAACACACACCTTTCCCTAAATGTAGCTCTATTTCAGAGCTGAGGCTCCAAGAGCCTGTGCACAGAACTTCTGTGCTCCTCACACACCAATCTCCAACTCCAACTGACTGTTCAAAACTCCCAACATTCTAATCTAACTCCCTTCTGCAGATTCCAATGTGGCTCATGCAGCTGCGATAGTTCTATGGTGATGTCATCCCTCAGTCTCAGCTGAGACTGAGAACTGAGTGAGACAGCGTGAAATCCATTTAACTGGAGTTTCACAAGCTGCCTTCCCTGCCTACCACTAAGTCTTACTGGGATTCTAGTAACCCCAGGTAATAAGGGGGTTACACTCACCCTTGACCAGGAAAATGACTGTCCGCAGTCATTGTTCACCCAGCTCAGGCCATCCCACCCTATGTGCTACCTGCGGAGGGGGGTGATCAGGCCCCCTCCTACCATGTGCGAGCACAGGCAGGCAACACTAAGGGCCTAGAGGTCTTCAGCTGACATATCAGCCTCTACTCTACCAACTTACTATGGACTCAGTGGCCCTGGTAGAACTGTCCAGAGCATAGCCCTAATAGATCAGCACTGCAGTCCCTAGGGTCCTTCAGGACCACAGCCTGTCTATCCCCCCTAGCCGTCTAGGGAAAATCTGTCTGCCTCTAACTCAACACCCAAAAACAAAAACAACCCGGGGACCTCCCCGACCTTGGGCACCCTGCAACCACACACCAAGAAACTAATACCATACCATTACATTACATTACATTACTGCCTCCCTACCCCCACAACCACACCTGTGGAAGGAAAGGGTTACTACAGTAACAACAACAATAACAACCACAGTACTTTAAATTACTACACACTAAAGTACTAGTGAGGAACTCCGATGATCCCCTCCTCCTCTTCTTGTCTTCTCTTCTATCTTCTTCAGGAACACCTGCAAGAAAAAGAAAGACAACACACACTCCTAATCTGCATATACAATCTACCTAAACCCCTACCATTGAAACACTGGAGAATCCCAAAACAAATTTTTTTAGAAAAGGTAGAAAACAGTATATACATTAGAAAACAGTAGAAAAACAATGGCATTATTTACAATACACATTTGGGGGATGGAGTGCCCTAAAAGTCCCATCTAGTGACCACAGTGCCCGAAGGCTAGTCCATTAAAGAGTCTCTCCTGGGCCAGAGCCTAGTGAAGCACAGTTCTAGCAGGCCAAAGTCCCGAAGGGGAGAGTCTTTGAGGACAGTTCACATATTCTGGAGTCTGCTAGTGTAGGGTGTGTACTGCAATGTCATAAGGATAGAAAAGTTTGGACTTACCAGCCCCTTGTAGAAAGATTAAGATATACCGACCTGCTCCTCAGCCGAAGACTGTCCCTGGCAGCATTTCTTCCGATACAGCTGGGCGGACATCTTCCAGGAACTATAGGAGGGCACATCTGGGAACTGCTGGGTTGATGTCATCTCTGGAGATGGAACCTTAGAACAGGAACAAAAAGGAAAACAGCTAGTCTGACATCATCCGATTACCAGGCGATGAAGCAGGATACAGCTGGGCTGGTGTCCTCTCTGGATCTGAAGTCATCTGCTGGGCCAGTCGATGGATTCTGGAAAGGCCAGTACTCTGAAGAACTGATGAATGTGGGGCACCTGAGTCCTGGATGTCCATACTGGTGGATCAACAAAGGCACTGCAAAGGCTGGTGTGGCAGTATTGACTACCACTGCTCTGCTTTCCATCTAGTAGGCACGGGCACATTTGCTGGGAGGTCCTTGCATTGAGGCCAATAGTACTGGGGGTCAGGAGCTTGAATTATTACCCCGTCTGGGCGCACACAATTCACACAGTGGAAGGTTTCACGTCCCACTCTGTCCATAAACAGTGCCCTGCCTCTCTTCCACTGAGTGTATTTCTCATGAAACAGTCTGTTCTTGACATGCTTGTTTGCACCAGGATGCACACATTTCATTGCTTTGGCCCAGATCCAGGATTTCCTGCTGTTCTCAATCTCCTCCCAGACTTTCCGAGGAAAAGTAGGAAAGGACATTCCATAGATTTCATTCGCCTTCCTACAAAACAGTCTCTCCTCTTTACTAGCTTTGGTCAACCTGAGACCGCTGACCTGGCTTGGGGGTGGCCAGTCCTGGTTCTGCCAGCTACGCAGCCTCAACTAGATGAAAAACGGATCCCTGACTTCTTCTTCTTGCACAGCCAGGGCAGTGGCATCACCACTCTCTTCCACACATTCTTCCGAGGCAAGAGCTTGAGGCTGTGTACCTGTTCCTTTTTCACAAGGCCACATAGGTTCCCCCTCATCTTCTTCCTCACTTAGAATCTGTGCCCAGGAGTGACCAGTCGTCCTCACTCCTGAGACTTTCCACTCATCACTAGGCGTGGAGGTCGACACCTCCCATTCAAAGGCCTCCCTCATCTCATCTTCTCCTATGAGACTTGGACTAGGCCCCACCCCCTCCAGAGGTCTACTGATGCTTTGTCTGAATTTTCCTTCTGCGATCCAACATCCGAAACATCAACATCTGGTTGTTTCTCTAAATCTGCACCCTCTAGCTTTGTGCCACACTCCTCTGAGGGGCCTTCTTCAACAGGCTCCACCTGGTGCTGTGTGCTGCCAACTACAGATTCCTGGATCTTTGTCCATGTGGTAGCCAAATGAATCTGGGGCACCTTATACAAGTCATATTTCTCTAGGCACCCAGAGCAGTGAGGTATCATGAAGACGTCCTTTCCAGCATTCAAGCATATTTGACACACTTACACTGGATATCCAGGAATCACCACATGAGAAGGCAATTGTCCTCCATAATAACACCTTTCAATGTCCCTTAACCTATTTACTGCTGCTGTTACTGCAGCCCGGGCATGATCCGGGTAGTGAGCTGGTCCTGAGGCCATAACTGCAGGGAAAATAAAAAATGCTCACTGTTACTGAAAGTCCCACTTCACTGAACACTTTCTTTACTTTTAAAATGGCTCCTCTGCGGCTGTGTTTACTTTACTACCTCACTCTGTAATGGCGGCGGCAGCACTCCTGCACATCAACATTCAGAAATTGGGTCAAGTCACTGCGCATCTGATTTACACACACTACTGATAACTTTTGCTCAAACTGCACAGACTTGCACTGTTCTTTTTCTAACACTTTTACATGATTTGCCACGGACTTTACACTTGCTGAAAACATTTCTTTAGCTCACAGTCCCTTAAAGCCTCAAGTTTCAAGCACAGGCTTGCCTGTAAACTAGTGCTGCACATTTGGCTACAACTCTCAGTCTCTCTCTGGCTTTGAAACTTTAAACTGATGCTGAATCCATAACTATGCTCACAGTCAATGGCCTAGCAGACTTGCACTTGCTGGTAAAACTTGACACAGTCGTTATTTGCAAAGCGACTACACTGCTGAACACATATTCAGCTGGCTTTTGGCAGAAAATCACTGTTTGAGCAACCTTTACTGTTGGTACTCACTGTTATCAGTAGCTGTTTGCTGCGATGGAAAAATGGCCTGCAGCCAGTCTTGGAGGCCTCAGAAAGAAAACGGGTGGCCAGTCCTGCCGATCGTCTCCCCGATCACCACACTCGCAATTCAGTCGATTGAGATGCGGGTTGAGCCCGATTTTGCACAGAGAAGTCTATTTTTACAAGTTTTACAGCGCTTTTTAATCACTGCGACGCTCCTCCACCAAGCCAGTACACGCACTCCACTCACACTCCCTCTCGAATGTTGGGCAGTCACTGTAGAGCTGGCTGAGGGGCGGGACTGATTGCAGCCTCACCAATCACACAACACCATTCAAATGAACCTCTTCTTCCTCGCGAGTGCTCGTCTCCTCACGGCGATCGTCGAGCAGGCAAATTTAAACTGCAGAAACCACTTTTTTTTTTTTTCTTCAACTGACCCCACGGCAGGAGCCATTTCAGCCACTTAGCATGGCCATTTACACAGCAAGTCTCTCAGTTTAATCAAAAGCATTTCCAATGTCCAGGGCACAATTTTCCTGTTGCTACCCCTAGTCTTCCACACTTTTCTTTATCACACCACAGTTCTTTTAAAAAAGCATTTCCAACGTTCAGGGCACAATTTTCCTGTTGCTACCCCTAGTCTTCCACACTTTTCTTTATCACACCACAGTTTTTTTAAAAAGCAGGCAAAAATGCTGTAAACATTTGATGCAGGACAAGGGCACACTCTTTTAGCTTTACTGCTCCTTGGTAAACAGTTGGCATTTTAACAGCAGCATAAGATCCACAGCACACAGCGACACACTAGTTAACTTGCTTCAGCTTTTTGGGCTACCCACTGCCAGATAGCCAAAATGCTAGCCCCTTGCCGAAAAACCTTTCCTCCCAAAATTAAAATCCAAAGTGGTGCCTCCATTTTGTAAGGCCCTCACCCCTGCCTTTTTGCAAAATGACAGGTGGCGTGCTATTGAAGCTGACAGCAGTACCTGGTGGGGACTGGGTTCGGGGAGGATGAGGTTACTCAGCACAGGGGACCTAGGTTTGACTACTCTGCACAGGGGCACCCAAGTAAATCCGAACACAGGAAGCAATAACTGCAATGTCCAAATCCAGGAGTGGGATTCTAAAGTGTGGCTTTTATTCACATCCAAACTGAACAAACAAAGCATAGATGGATCCCCACTGGGCTACATTCCTGGTAATGCAGATTAGAGCAACAGAACACTTCTTCACTATTCCAGCCCTCAGGCTCTGAACCCACCAGGCACACAGCCCAGACTTGCATGCAGCTTTGGGTACACAGCCCGACTTGTACACTACTTGGGTTTTTCCCATGGCCCAGCTCCCCCGCCAGCCACTTGATCGCGGTCCATATGGGAATGAACCAGTTTTCCTGTTGGTGGCTCCCCAAACCACCTTAGAGCCTTCGACTCCTTAAGGGAAATTTTCCTTCCAATCCCACGTCTGGGTACTTCCCTCATCACTGGCCAAGTGCATGAGGCAAAGTAGAAATCCACAGAGCAAATCCATAGAGGTGGACCTGGTTACTAAAGATGGGGGGTCTCCCACCTCCAGCTCCCACAATCCATACCCAGCCATTTCTTTGGACACTAAACAATTCTTTTGAAAGCTTGGCAATGTAGATTACTGGGTAGACGTATATCACATCTCCTCTACATGTCTTGACTTTCACCTTGTGCTGGACTTGAACATACTTTTACTTTTGGCTAAGCCTACTACTTTAGGCCTCCCACTACTTCAGCAGTCCAATCCCCACTTTAACACAGTTCAGGATGAAACATGGGCCCTTTAGAAAGAGCAGAACTCACCCTTTTGTTGCAGGTGCCCCACAGGCGAATCTTGAAATCGTCTTGTACCCCACACACTCGGGAAAATAAGGCAGCTTCTTCTCTAGCAGTAGCCAGGGGGTTGCCCCTGGAATAGCAGGCAAACCTTCCACCCCCATCCTCTGAGGGATGGGGCACAAAGACCCATATCAGCGGCCTCCACCACTTTAAAGAACAGCTTACTGTGTCCCTCTTTAGGCGGAAACACACCTTTCCTAAATGTAGCTCTGTTTCAGAGCTGAGGCTCCAAGAGCCTGTGCACAGAACTGCTGTGCTCCTCACACACCAATCTCCAACTCCAACTGACTGTTCAAAACTCCCAACATTCTAATCTAACTCCCTTCTGCAGATTCCAATGTGGCTCATACAGCTGCGATAGTTCTATGGTGATGTCATCCCTTAGTCTCAGCTGAGACTGAGAACAGAGTGAGACAGCGTGAAATCCATTTAACTTCAGTTTCACAAGCTTCCTTCCCTGCCTACTACTAGGTCTTACTGGGATTCTAGTAACCCCGGGTAACAAGGGGGTTACACCAGCATTCCATGTATTGTGTTTATGGAACATACACAACACACAAGTTGACAGATACAACAGAAAGTTATGCAGCTCACTGACCCCACCAGATCATCCCTGATGAAAACATCCCTTAACATAAACCAAAGGTAAGGGAGATCTGTCTGCAGTTATCTGACTCTGGAGTGGACAGGGGAGACTGGCGTAGTTAATAAAATACAAGTGGACATCTATCAAGCAAACAGACAAACAAATGGAAAACACAAAAGTAATACTGGAGAACATTTGTCTGGGGCTTGTAGACAGCAAATCATGATTTATTTGTGTAATCAAAACTGATTATTTAAGTAACCAGAGAGAAGGTAAACAGTTTTCAGTAAAATAAAATGAAAAAAGGCAAGAACCTTTACTTTTTTTAATTTTATTTTACTAAAGAATTGTTGCCTTCCTTTGGTTACTTAATGAATCCATCCCTGCAAATACAGTCAAATCTCCATTCTCCGTCCCATAAGAGTTTCACCATCTGAGTCTTTGTACTAAACAACCAGCCCAAAAAATAAAATAAAATACAGACTTGTCTTAAAGCTAAGAACACTGTCATTATTATTTTATACAAGAATTTCTCCCATTGGAGTCTTTGTAGTAAACAACCAGCAAAAAAGTAAATAAATAAAGCTGACACTAACTTTGTTTTTTTCTCTTTTAGATATTTCCTGAAGAAGACTTAAGGTCATAATGTAGATTTTTAACTCTATTTTCTATTTTCAGTGTGCATTTAATATAACCATTTTGTTTTGCTGAATAAAACTAAGACTTATCTTAAAGCTAAGAACACTGTTAGTATTATTTTACCATAAGGGTTTCGCCAATCTGAGTCTTTGTAGTAAACAACCAGCAACAACAAAATAAATATTTATCTTAAAGCTAAGAACACTGTTATTATTACTTTACCACAAGAGTTTCCCCATCTGAGTCTTTGTGGCAAACAACCAGCTAAAAAAAAAAATACTTCTCTTAAAGCTAAGAACACTGTTATTATTATTTTACCAGAAGAGTTTTCCCATCTGAGTCTTTGAAGTAAACATCCAGCAAAACACAAAAATATATAATAAATACAATAAAATAACATAAAGACTTATCTTAAAGCTAAGAACACTGTTGTTATTATGTTTTAGGATACTATAGCAATCTTATAATTACTCTTACCTTATATTCCTTAGAAAGCAAGATTAGACTTCCAGTCCCATCCAAACTCCAGTTCAGTCCTTTGTTATAAAAATGTATCTCCAGAGCAGCAGACGGCGTCAGTGAAGTTCATTTCAATTCACTCCGGTCAGTATAGCAGCAGTCCTCCTTCTGTAAAGCATCAGGAGCCTGGAACCTAGCCCTATTTTATACCCTCACGAACAACATAAGTGTTGGTCAGTGGCACCTCTAGTCTAACACCTTTTTGCTGCCGGCAGGAACATTCAAAATTGGGAAGAATGATGTTACTAAGCTGTAGCAGTTGGCTAGGAAATTATCCAGATTCCAGGCCAATCATGCTCCTGTGTGGAAGTGAGGGATTTAACTCCAAGTCCGAAGTGAATGTGAATCATTGATATATTAAATGATTTCCCTCTCTACTCTGGCCCAACTTAAATGTCAGCCGTAAGCAGACACACACTAAAAAAAAAAGCCAACCGGAGCTCCCACTTAGCGGTCCCAGAATAAAAGTTATGTTGCCTTTAGAACATGTGCCATGAATGTACAGGATCTACCTCAGTGCTGCACTGCTGCTATATATTGTATTTTTAGTAGTATTTAGCACAGACTCTTGTGTTGCTGTCCAGGAGAAGAGTTTACATGCTGAGTTTCACCCACCCTCCCTATACAGTGCAATGCGGGACCAGGCCACGATGTCCCTCCCGAGTTCGATTCCCTATCCCATTCTGAAACAAAAATGCAATACAGCAGCATAAGTGCCTGCAGTAGTCTAGGTAAATTAATTATTTTTTTTATTATTGTGATCTTCCATTCATCCCCATCTCGCACTAGACTATATTGAACCGCCACCCCCCCCCCATATACAGATGAGCCATGGGGGGGACTGTAACATTGGAAAGATGACACAGTCAGTGCACAATTTCTCATGCTCTGTGCAATATATTTCTTTGGTTTGTTGGATGAATAAATTCATTCCATTTATCAAGGATGTGTGCTACATGTTCAAGATAAGTGTATCATATAAGTTACTATGTCCACTGAAATTATAGGAAGCTTGACTAGTCAGACACAGATCGGTCACTGGAAGAAACAATAATCAGTGGAATGCATCCTTATATGACAAACTTGCATCTGTAGGACAACGCATCCTTGATAAATGGGATGAATTTATTCAGTATTGTAATGATAGGAAACGTAACCATTCCTTTATTACGAACATATGAACATACAAAAATGCCAGCAGAAACAGGCCTCACAATCTATCGGGTCTGCTTAAGTGCACAGCTAGCACCTTATAATGCTGCTGCCCCTCCCTTTCCCATATCCTATTACCCCTTCCCCTATCCCAACTCCTCTTGAAGTTGCCTACTGTCTTGCAGGCCACTACCTCACCCGGCAAGGAGTTCCACTTGTCCACCACTCTTTCTGTGAAAAAATTTCTCATCTCTCTCTCCTGAATCTACCCTCCTCCAATATCAGTTGGTGTCCTCTCATGTCCCTCCCCTTTCTCCTCTGGAAAATCCTCTCTGTATTAGTCTTGTTTATTCCTTCAGGCACTTAAAGGTCTAAATCATTCTCCCCGCCTTCCTCTCTTCCAGAGAGTACATATTCAACTCCATATTCAACAATTGCTACAGAATTAAAAAGTTGTAGGGTTGCACCACAAAAAATAGCATTTCTGATTTGTTTGCCAGTGGGATCGTACTTGTCTAGCTGTATAAATTAAACTGTAAAACTGTTTAATTGGACCATTTATTAATGTTGCCGTTAACGCACTTCAGGGTGCAAAGTTACCTTCCCGGGATTGCTGCTGTTAAAGGCGCCTACACCACAGCTACCAATTAATGTAGACAAAATGTAAATTTGTAATCTGTTTTGTTTTATAAAATGGTGACTTGTGCTGAGTTGAAATCAGAAATGGAGGGGGCAGTACAGCAAGCAATGCAGACAGAAACATCATTTCACCACCAGTATTAAATTTAGTTGTGCTGCATATCCGCCAAGCCAGACTAGCACTATGTCCATTGTCCAGTCCACCAACAACTAATCTACATTTACAGATTGCTGCATTATTATAAAGATATATTACTGGCTGCCTGACACAGAAACAAAGTAAATGCACAGAATTAAAACCCAAATTGGTTGACTGTCGGTGATCACACTGCTTCAGCGCTGATCCGTGGTGCTGGCAGACCTCTGATATAATAACTAGTGAAAATGTTGTTTTAATTACTTATGTATTTTTTTAATAACTTACTGTGAGAAGTCAGAAAGAACAGTGATGGCAGATTCCATCTAGACTTAATGTGACAGTATAATGTCAGCTGCCTGAAGGGAGGGGGAACTGGTAAAGCAATGATCTCCCAAATTGTATTAAGTTGTTTTAATATGGTCTTTCTTACTGTATGTAATATTTATTTTAACTTTTAACATGCACTTATTAAATGCTACTATTAGCATTCATAAAATCATCAGTTTGATGGATGTATTGTATGTGATGTCATTTACCCCAGGTATGGTGCACAATAACTCTCCTGAAAGTTACTGCCTATCCTTGTCCTTCTAAATAAATTAGCTACATTTTTCTGTGTTTTGATTACTGTATCAAGAAAATAACTATGCTGGTATTGTCAAGCTCAATGGGGTTTTAAAATGTATGTTTGCAATGTAGTGAGTGAGTGTGACATGAGAGGAGATGCATTTAGGAGACTGTATTTCTCTTCCGTTCTGGCTCCATATAGTTACAGTAAGTGCAATCTGAATTTATGAAATTAAATGAAAAGGACGTTTTTTTGTGCTGCCATTTCTTGCTGTCCACTTTAGAATTACTATCCCTGTGTAGCCAGCATGAGACAAGTTGGGCAACCTTTTGCAAGCACTGATTCACTGAATATCAAATGTGTATATAATGTGAGATCCTGTTTTAAAGAGAAGAGCAATCTCATCTCTCTAGACATATGTACAGTCAGTGTCTCAGCCTGCTAATTGAGAAGGTTATACCTGTCCTGGCCCCCAACAAATACATAGAAAAATGACACAGAGACAGACAGTAGGTTGCTTTAATACTTTTATTACAAACAAAAACTAGTTTTCCCATTTTCTTGTACTGAAAAAAAAATGAACATGCTTTCAACTGTGAGGCCATAAATCCATTATAAACACAATTTTATATGTGAGACTCTGCTTGGGGAGGAGGCAGCTTACACTGAAGTTGCCAAACTTTAAAATTGAAATAATATATTATATACCCTGTCAGAGAATCTATCTCATTGCTAATAGGGGCAAGTGCTTTTTTCTGGGGCGTGTCTACTAAAAGAAAAATGCCATTTCTGTGAACAGCAGGGGAATACAGTTCATTATCAAGTACCGCCTTACTGAAAGAGGTGTTGAGCCAAAAACATTGCTGTAACTGCAAAGCTGATTGGTTGGAATTGCAAAGCCAATCAGTCCCTTTGTTCAATAAGTGGAGCGGGAGTGAGGTGTCTGACTTGTTAACTGCTGGCTTGTTAAAGATAATGGGTTGGGGCCTTGGGGGGGGGTGGGCATACAATGTTTCTTTCCTGTTCACGTTCATGTCCTGCTGGCTGTGTCATAAATCTGACTGATGACTGTTTTCACTACTTCATGAATGTGAGGATCCCTGTTAGCTGCTTTGTGCACTACTACTGAAGCAGTGTGCGGGTTCTTTCTGACTGCTGTGCAGGCGCACATGTGCGCACCTTAAGGGGACCATGCTAATCATGTATCCCTTTTAAACAGACCAAAAACATCTTGGGAAGACTTTGTCTACAGGGTTGTAACACTGAATGTAAAAATGAGGTATATATCTGATCTTTATAGAAGATTAAGCACTTTGGACCCTGTTCCCCTTGAAAGTATTAAATTGGCTTGGGAAAGAGAGATATTTCTTACTCTATCCTTCTGGAGGATTGGCTATGGTGATTAAGAGAGGGCTGGTGGGTATCCTCCTTCCCCACTTGGAGAGAATTTTATTGGAGAATCTTAGTTTGCTTTTTTCGGACTCCCACAGTCACAAAACATTTTCAAGTAACTAACATTGCAGATTGCTGGTGAGCTTGTGGGGGAGTGGGGTCCCACTGGCATGTATTCTAGGATTGTCCTAGGCTTCTGGGGTTCTGGTCTGAAGTTGGGGGCAATTCAGCAGCTATTACAATTAGACATACTGGGTAACTTCACAGATTGGGTACTGGGAACCCCCACTGTGGTGGGACTTCATTCCCCCTAATGAAGACTGGCACTTATTTTGCTAGTGGTTGCCCTAAAGTGCATAACCTCCCACTGGTTGCCGAAGGATCCCTCCCAGCCCTAAAGGAATGGTGTAATGGGGTGCACCAGATTTATGATATGGAGACCCTGACTGCTTGCTTACTTCTCCAGGAAGATAAGAAGAGGGAACAATGGAACCCATGGATTATGTGGGTGGAGGGGAGGAATACGGAGGGTTCTTTGAGGGAAGACAGGATGGGCAAGGTCCCCTAATCATGTGTTGGGAACACCTTAATTATACTTTATATGTGTCTTCTCCTTACCTGGTCTCTCTTAAATGAGTTTTAATTTAGGATAGGAAGGTTTATATAGTGATAGAGCTTTACGGTTTAATAGGTACTTTTTGATCCATATTAATTAAGCTTACAAAGAGTATAAGTAATGATTGTAGCTTCCTATTGCATGGATTAACGTGACAGAGGTGAAATTCAGGAAAGGGCTTGCTTATGTAACATAACCAAACGTTGTTACTGATACTGAATGGACATACAGAGAGTAGATCCTAGAGAACTAATTTAATAAAATTAACTGATACCCAATAGTTCCTGCAATCAGTACTCTGTCTGTGAAGCCTTGAATAAAGTTTAGTTACAAAACAAAAAAGAAAAGAAATACTTGTGCCTTTCAGAGGTATATAACTGGCATACTTCCCACCAATTTCTATGATCTCTTCTCTGAAAGACAAAAAACATCTATGACTCAGTCTGCATGGACAAGTCCGGATATACGTAAACCTTTATGTCTTTGTAGAGAACAGCTCCCTTTAACCTTGCTTGCCTTAATACTGCTTCACAGCCCATTTCAAAGGCTAGGATATAACCACAATTGTAGCAGGTTTCTCCAGTTTTTGATCTACAGATTTTTGTGCATCTTCCCTAGCTGGGATCCTGTAATCTCTAAAAGTTAAGGTGTAATGTCAAAATACCGACAGATATTGTTTCACAATGTCCCAGGAGCTAGTTTTCCACCTTCCCCAAGTGGCAGCACTCCAATAAAGGGCAAGTTATTCCACTTAGCATAATTCTCCAGTTTCCTTGCTTGTTGCTAAGTATCCCTTAATCACTGGCAAATTGATTCTTCCTGACTAGGGGCACGAGACCAGGCTTCCCCCTATCCCTCTGCTCTTCACGCTATGCATTGACCCTCTGGCTATAGCTGTGAAGAAAAATGCTAATAATACAGTGATAAATGTGGGAGACAGGATGCATAAAATATTGTATGCAGATGATTTCCTGTTCTTTTTTACATCCCTAGAAACATCTGTACCAACCCTGCTAGGGAAACTGTAATTATACAGAGAGGTTTCAAGGAATAAAATAAATTTCAAGAAATCGGAACCCATCAAAATGGGAAACGCATGCTCAAGGGAGTTTTGCCTACATCCCCTTTATATGGGCAACAAAACAACACAGTGCAATACTTAGGAGTGAGGATAACACCCAATCTAGCCTCACTATTGAAGGTCAACTACAAAAAGCTCTGGGAAGAAATTAGAGCCAATATGTCCTGGTGGGTATCCCGTGAACAAGGCGACTGCAACTGAGCACTTACAAAAACGGTGACTCAATTACAGCACCTGTGTTCAGGGCTACCTGTCAGGGCAGCGACCGGATACCTGGATGGGTGAGGTAGGGCAACGGGAAGTACATGCATCTACGCATGTGCAGACATGTGGGGGAAGAGGAAGGGGAAGGAAGGTATGTGGGAGGGGGTGTGGTGGGCAACTGCCAAGCCGGTCCACTAGTGTGGTGGGGAAGGTGGCTGATTAGGAGGTGCAGAGTTCGGGTCCAGTGCGGCACAGTGTTTTTTTTTTTGCTGGCAGGTGGCTTGTTTTTTTTTTTAAGTATTTCACCCCCCCCCCCACATGCACCCACCTGGGGTTGAGAATCCTTTAGTAGGAGGGTGCGGGGGGTGCGGTCCCCTGCATTAAAAAAACAACCCATAGTTCTTGGGTCACCCTCATTGCTGTTCGCTGCAAGTGTTCATCACCGAAATTCATTTTTGATGATGTAAACCCGCCCAAACGGCAATCACTATTCTGTGATCACCGTTATGACATAGAAACATCCAGGTGGGACATGCTTCCCTCTCATTAGGGGGTAGAAATGCAACCCTGAAAATTAATATTTTACCCCCTTTGTGTTTCTCTTTCAAGTCCTCTCCATCAGCATACCTCAATATTTCTAGACAGAAGTTCATAAACTGCTGGGGTCCGATATTCAAAGTGTTGTGCTGATGCAAACAAGCGTTTGCACACACAAACTAGGTTTTGCACATGCAAACAGAGTTTTGCACCCAGTGTGTGGATAGGGTCTATCCCCCCCCCCCCACAGCATGGTCAAAACCTGTTTGTGCCTGAGCGCTAAGATACCGCTGCGCCTATGCAAAGGAGGGGGCCCTCCCAACATATGGGCACAGTGGTATATATTCAGAGGTTTAGATTGGCAGTAATTTCCACCCAAATGGGTGCAAATTACTGCTGGTACAACCCCTCTTAACTGGGTGCAAGGCCTTGGTATTGGACAAAGGTGCTGCAGCTGTCCACCACGGCCCAATCACCTAAACATGTTCCTGGTTCCCAGTGCCCCCCCCAACCTCTGACCACCACACCCTGATAAGAAAAAAGTATCCCTGGTGCCTAATGTGCCCCTCCCCATTATCCCTGGCCTGGTACTCTGACACTGTACCCCTGTGTCCTGGGCTACCCCCAATGACCCATCCAATACCACTACAGTAGTCCCTGGTGTCTAGCACCCCTCCCACCACACAGCTGGAACTGTCCCCCTGGCATGCTCAGCCCTCCCCCCACCAGGAAACACCAATGCCATGGACAGATATGGTGAATGGCACAGCCCTCCTCATACCTCCTCTGCCAGCTGCCATATGACATGGCAGGGCTCACACATCCTATGTATAGCATAGGGCATGTGTCCACTGTGCTATATACTGTATACGGTACAGCAGACATGCACCCAGTGCTAGACATAGGCCACGAGAGCCCAGCCTTCTCAGATGGCAATTGGTCAAGGAAGCGTGAGGAGGGCTGTGTCAGTCAACGTATCTGTCCGCAGCACTAGCAGTTTCCACTGAAGGGGGTTGAGCATGCTGGGGACATGGTACCAGCTGTGTGGTGGGGGGAGGGCTGCTAGACAACAGGGACTATTGTAATGGTACAGGATTGGTCATCGGGGGGACCTCAGGATGGCCAGACAATTTGTATGTTCTGTCCAGTACAGTACACTGGACTCAGATGTGGATAGCAGGGCATGCTGCCATGGGCCTTTTGTCTGTGTACCCAGGATTAAACAATGGAGGGGAGAAGTCATGGTCCAACGTCTGTCACCATGATTGAACAAGGTCAGGGATTGGAGCAGGGAAGGGTTCTCCAGACACAGGATTTTGGTTTTCATAATGGGGCTGCCAATCAGCCAGGGTGGGCCCTAGGCACCAGGGCACTGTATGGAGCTTACAGGGCCAGTGGTCAGTGGGTGAGTGGGGCCAGTGGACACCAGGGACACAGTGTCAGAGTACTGGGCCAAGGATTGGGGAAAGGGGAAACATTATGCATCAGGGATCAATTAACACATTATCACACCAGTGACTGGAGGGTAGAGGAGTCCACTAGACACCTGGAATACAGTGCCTAAGTCATGGAATGGCACTTGGGGTGGAGGGGACCACTGGGCACCGGGGACTTCCACACACTGATGGGACTGGGCAATCAGGGGTGGCCGTGCTAACCTGCTGCCAATACTCATGCACATGAGCCCATAATGGGCATGCAAAGGGCCCCTTAGCAACTTGTATGCCCAATGGGCTATTTGCATGGGTCCCTCTGAAAAGTGCAGCTAGCAGTCTGGCACTAGCCACTCTGGTGGCACTATTCCCTCTGCAGCAGGGATCCATGTTGGGCAGTGCTACTTGAATTAGCGGTTAGCGCTGTGCCATCATGGCCCTATATTCAATCAGATAGCACCGGTGCACTGTTCCATTGAATATAGCATCCTTGGGCTCCTGGACACTTGCACAGTGTACTGCAACCCTTTGCACTCTGCTTTGCACTTTTTTGAATATTGGGCCCCTAATGTCATTTGTATAGGCTAAGGGTGGACATAGAATTATTAAAACAGATGCTATCACTGCCCTGGGAGAGAGGAGGCTTGGCCATGCCAGACCTCAAGCTATACTGCTTGCTGCTCAATTAGCTCACATAATATCATGGATAAAGTCAAAGGAGTGATACAGGGTGGTGGGAAATCGAAGCTCAACAGCTCTGTACTATCCCCTTGTTTGCTCTGTCTCATATCACTCTCGCCCCAGAGGTCAGGAAGGATATAACCAATCCTTGGACAAAGCATGTCCTTCAAATGTTAACTAAAGCCAAACTCATTACACAGACACAGAATGAGATAGGACCCCTCACAGTAATAACTGGAGACCCTGACTTCATACCACCCCACGCTGATCCAGGATTCTCAAGATGGAACAGACTATCCATAACTAAGTATCAAGTCTTGATCAGTAATAAATCCCTATTACCTTTTAGGGATCTGTGGGGAAAATATGGATTTTTGTAGAGTGACTTGCATAGATACCTACTGTACAAGTAGGACACTATATTCAGTCCCAAAAACCTATATATCTCAATCAATAATAAATCCCTATTACCTTTTAGGGAACTATGGGGAAAATATGGACTTTTGTAGAGTGAGTTGCATAGATACCTACCGTACAAGTAGGATACTACATTCAGTCCCAGAACCTAATTCCTAAAGTAGACACCTGAATCCCCTGGAAAATACCCTTTACTGGGCAGCAATGGGAAGAGAAGGGATAGTCTCCAGAGCCTACAGAACTCTGGTGTGGGAAGATCACCCAGGATTCAGCAGCCTGACAGCACACTGGGAAGTGGAGGTGGGGATTACCATATCTAAGGATGAGTGAAAGAAGATCTGGGAAAAGGGATCGACGGTAACCACCTCATATGTGTGAATGGGATACAAATGGAAGTGTATGACTGGATTCTTTCATACGCCGGCAATAGCACACACTTCCAGGCGGGGAACACTAATTTATGTTGGAAAGGGTGCGGTCTTATAGGTACGCACTATTACATATTCTGGGCCTGCCCAAACATTACTTCATTTTGGTCTAATATCTATGCAGAATTAAATAAGGTATGGAATGCCCCCATCCCACTGGAATTCAGAAATCTGGTCTTGGAGTTGAAAGTTAAGGAAATAGGTAACAATAAACATTAAGGCCTTCAAAGAATTCTGTGTACAGCTGCAAAAAAAGAAATCACTGCCAATTGGCTAAAAGTGACAACTCTAGCTTTTGAATCCTGGGTTACTGGGGTTGATGGGATTAGCAGAATGGAAGAGATGATGGCCAATCTAAGGCTCATCCTAGAAAAACACACTGAATTATGGACAAAATGGGACTCCAGGCTGGTCAGAGATCCAGTTATTACAGTGAATGTAACAGAATAAAGAGGAGAGAGCTATTGTTCTAATCTCAGATACTCTCTGAGAAACAAGCTACTCTAGAGATCACTTTCTAGTGGGCAACATTCCCCTGTATATGAGAATTTGCCCAGGGTTCGGGTAGTACTGTAAATTTAGTTTCAACATGGTTGGTACAGTTACTGAGGGTTTTTCTGGCACTGTTGTAAAGCTTGAGAAGGAAGTTACACAAAATGGAAGACACAAAGTAAAATGTCAAATTACAAGTGTTCGGATAGCAATGCATTCTAAGCCAAGTACTGAAGAACAGCTGTATTGTCATCTGTTAACATTCCTCTCACTGTAGATCATAGCTATTCTTGTGATACTGTGCTGTTACGACTTGTAATAAATTATCTTCTCATAATAAAGATGAGTTAAAAAAGGAAGATACAAGAGCATTTATAAGTCCTGACTCATGCTTTGAAATTCCTTTTTCACAGATTCCAATGATTTTTCCATCTCATCCAGCCCGCCCTCAATTTCTTCTGATTGTACTATTGTAAGGTAAAGGTTTTTTTTCCCTAAAGCTAAAATAATCTTTATTAAATTTTGAAAAGACTTGTTCACATCTTTAAAACTGTGTTTTCATTTTTGTAGATCCAGTGGTTTCAGTAACAGCAGACTATTTGTTCCAACTGTATCTGGCTGTGCTCTGTCATGGTTATTCCTTTAAGCAGAAAAGTGGCCTCCAAAACCTGGGAGACCACCTCAACACTGGGACCATGTGCAGTGTCAGATGTCAAGTATTTTATTATTGTGCCTTGACATGCCTTGTTGTCCATATTTTCTACATCAGTTGGTGAAACACCTGCATCTCTATTCTTTCTACTGAGCTTTATTTCCACATTGTAGTATTCTTTTGTACTCTTTTATTTGAAAGTTTTAGCCATTCAGCCTTCTCTGCCAAGTTGAACAGTTCAGAATACTTGTAGCATTCAATGCGTTTAGTGTAACTGGTGCACCTCATGCTGTAGGTGTTGTTGAGATGATTAGAGTACTCAAGAGTATAGATAAAGTTATAGGAGTGAAGAAGAATCAGCATTTATAGAACACTTTTCATACACATTGTATCCCAAAGCACTTTACAAGCATTGCTAGACTGGTAGTGAAGTGACTGAATGGGTACTGGCAGCCATATTGCACATCATCAAACACACACACACACACATACACACACACACACAGCCTTGGACAATTGCATGAACCCATTCTATGGGAAGGGGAATATTGTCCAGGACACCATGAATATCCCCTACTCTTTGCTAAGAGTGCCCTGGGTTCTTTTACTTCCACCTGGACACCCACCAAAACAGTACTAGGCTGGGTAGAAGGGACATCGGTTTAACATCTCATCCAAAAAGATGGCACACTCCAAAAGCACAGCACCCTCCTAATACTGCTTTCAGGTACCAGCATGTAGGTATGAGCCCAATCCCAGTGTGGGACTAGAACCCACAACCTTCTGGTCTAGAGGTGGATGTTCTACCAACTCAGTCATGCTGACACCTTGGTAGAGTGGTAGAAGATGACACAAAACTCATAGGTGCGTTCCTTGAAGCTATTCTCTCACTGAGTCCTGGTAGGAGAGTTTTTACAAAAAAGTTCAATCAACTCTGTAGTAAAAAAAAAAAAGTTTTTTACAAGAGAATTTGGTTTTCCATATATAATACTGTGCTAAAATACAGTTATTTATTAAGTTTACATTGAGGAGCCCTTGTATAGGTGTTAGCACACAATGGCCATCTTGAAATCTCTCTCCCCCCAATTAAAGACTAAGTTAACAAGAAGGAAATTAAGAGCATGCTAGAGAGAATAGCAAACAATTTAACATATTTTGATGACTCAGACAAATGAAACTCAAAAAGTACACAAGTTATATTTTAGATTACAAAGATGGAGAGGTGTACTCCTTGAAAAAGACAGAAAAGGAAAGGGAAAATGTAAATTGTTTAACTTGGAAGGGCACACTAAGCTGAAGCTTGTTTCCAGGTGCAACCTGGGAGTACAACAAAGTTAAGTGACTTGCTCAGGGTCACACAGTATGCAGGTGGTGGGATTCAAACCCCGGTCTCTAGGTTTGCAACTCAGAGCCTTAAACCACTGCGCTATACTGCCTCCAAAACTATCATGGAGGAGCAAGAGATGCTTCTTAGAAAGTGACACCTCATTCAAAGGCTCTGATAGCAGTCAAAAAGGTTGGCAGAAAAGACAAAGTAGCCTTTTTTGGTGTAAGATGCATGGGATGAGGAAAATTGAGAACATACGAACATATGAAGAAGCCAGATGAAGAAGGCAATTTTTTTTAATTTTCTTTATTTTTTCCCAGTTTATTACAGCAGGAGTACATTTTACTATGGTAACATCACAGGTAAAGTTCTTACAAATAACCATAAGGTATACGGAGGTTGAGAATGCCAATGCCCTAGTACATTCAGGGGAGGATAAAACAGTTGCCATCCTTACATCAGCTTAAAACAATCCATCTGATCAGTTTTTTATGGAACAAAGGAATCATCCAAGGGTGTAATATAGAAGACCCAGGGTCTCCATATAAGTTCAAATTGAGATACCCGCCACAACCTGGTTGCAACGGACCTTTCCAGGTAATAGATTTCAGACATAACTGTGTGCCAGTGGGACAATGTGGGTACAGTGGCAGTCCTCTAAATATGGGTTATAGGTATTTTGGCTGCTGCCAAATAAAGATACAACTTATTCTTATTGGGAGGCCCCACTCCATCTACACCAATATAAAGGGGTATCATTTGGTAAGACAGATTTACCACTGAGTCTATTAGAAGCCTTAAATTTTCTGTAATATCCTGCCAGTATTGGATTACTTTCGGGCAGGTGCAAAAAATATGTGTAATATTTACCAGTGATTCACCACATTCCATCCAACACACCATACTTTGCCAGTAAGAATTTAACCAGCTTGTCAGGAATAATAAAAAATTGTATTCGGCATTTCCAAATATATTCAGACCAATAAGGGGCTTGTATAGCCTTCATGGAATATAAAATTGGTTCTAACCATTCCTCATATGTTATTTGAGTATGTAATTCCTTATTACACTTGGCTACTATATCCCTAGTGGACTCCTGCCAGAACTCCCTGAGGGACCTATGTATCAGGCCTATCAGATGAGTGTGTCCCCTTCCCTCAAGCGCTTCCAGAAGCAAGCTCATTAGTGGTGGTATTGGAGTGGAAATGTATGCCATGGAGGGTCCCTCTCCAATAAAAAGGTCCTAACCTGTAGATATCCATAATGGCGTGTGTGGGGTAAACGGAATTTAGATTGCAAGGCAGCAAAGGGCACTACACCATGAGAATCTAAGAAATGATAAATCATGAATAAACCCCTCTCCTGCCACTCCCCGTAGATATGATCGAGGCGGACTGCAGGAAAGACCATCTCTGTCATTAAGATTCTGAAGTAGTAGAATATTTTGTCTGTTCCTGGGAGGGCCCTGACCTTGTACCAAGTTTTTAATGCATTATGGGTCCCATACGTGAAGTCCCCAGGGTTCGGCAGAGCATCCAGTGAGGCAAATATAATGGGAAGAAAATCAAATAGGTCATTTAATATAAACTCAGTGTATTTCCATGTGGGATCCATTTGCTTATTAAGCCATGTCAAAACCATTTTACAGACTACAGACCTATGGTAGACTCTTAGATTCGGGAGGTTCAAGCCCCCCTTAGCAATAGGTAGCTGCAGCAGGGACCACCTAACTCTTGGCTGTTTCTCCACCCAAACAAATCTAGATAACATTCTATCTCATGAGTAAAAATAGAATTTGGAAGGGGTAAAAGGTAAGGTCTGAAAGAAATATAAAATCTTAGGGAACACAGCCATCCGTATAGTCTGTATTCGGAGACAGAAAGGAAGTGAAAGGTGTGCCCATATCCCTAAATATTTTCTATTTCCAGTGTCAGGGGTTCCAAATTAAAAAGTTCAAGGAAGTCTAGCATTTGGGGGATAAATACCCCCAAATATTTAACTCTGTTGTTTCTCCATCTCGAAGGGAGCTGAGCCTTCAGAGTTGGAGACGGGAACAAATGTAGAGGTAAAATCTCTTGTCTTTTGTATATTTATTGCATATCCTGCGATGTCTGAAAAGGCCTCTATCACCTCCAGGGTGGCTGGAATGGAAACCTCTGGATCCAGCAGGGTCAATAAAATATCATCTGCATACAAAGAAATACTAAGCTCCCTCCCTCCCAGGGGTATGCCCTGAATATCTGGGTGTCGTCGTATGGCTGCCACCAAGGGTTCAATATAAAGGGCAAAAAGAAGGGGTGATGGGGGACAGCCCTGCCTGGTCCCCTCTACTAAGAGTGACCTGAAGCGTAAGCTGGCCATTCACCTTTATATAAGCGTTGGGTGCAGCATACACCCATTGGAGAAGGCTGACAAATTCCTTGGGGAATCCAAACTCCGACAATGCTCTCCAAAGGTACGGCCAATTGACCCGGTCAAATGCACGCTGACAAGGACCGCTGGTATCTGCCTCTGATTAATGTGCTGTAACAAGTGTATTGTTCTACGAATATTGTCAGAGGTTTGCTGGGAATGGATGAAGCCAGACTGGTCCGAATTTACAAGCTAGGGCATCATCTCCTCGATTCTGTGTGCCCAAATGGACATAAAAAGTTTGTAGTCCATATTTAAAATGGATATTGGCCTACAGAATGTGACAAAATCAGGGGATTTGCCTTGCTTTAGTATAGGAGAAATGTTAGTGTAGTCCCATGAGGGTGGGGGAGTTCCGCCCTCCTGTATCTCCTGAAATGCCTTCATCAATGGAGGGGCAAGGTGCCTAAAAAAGGTCTTGTACCTCTCAGCGGGCAGTCCATCAGGGCCTGGGGTTTTTAATGTTTTACTGTGAGACACTACCCATTTAATCTCCTCCATTCTAAGTGAGGCCTTCAGTCTCTCTTCCATATCTTGGGAGAGTGTCGGTAACGGAAGAGGGCGGAAGAATTCCTCTAGCCTAAAAGAGGTGGGGGAGGGGGTACATTATATAACTGCGTATAGTAAGTCCAAAAAATCTCCATAACCTGTGGCATGTTCGTGGCTCTAATATTACGTGTAGGGTGGACAAGATGAGCAATGTAAGTGGCTGTTCTATGGCCTCTAAGTCTCCAGACCAAGTTTCTCAACCCTTTAGGGTCCCCTTGATATCTATAGGACTTAAGATAGAACATCGCCTGCTGCGTCTTTTCATCTAAGATTTTCTGCAATGTTGCTTTTTTCTGATTAATCTGCAATCTGATCTCAGCAGTAATCAGGGTATGGGTCTGTTGCAGTTCCCTTAGCTCTTCATGGACTTTATGTTGCTGCTCCCACTGTTGTTTTTTGTGCGCAGCATAGGCGCTAATTTCACCACAAACTACTGCCTTCAGTGTATCTCACACTATTGTTGCAGATACCTCAAGAGTGAAGTTTTCAGAAAGGGTTTGGGAAATTGCGGTACTAAAGCTGTCCTTAAAAGCTTTGTCTTTGAGAAAGGAGGTGTGCAGGCGCCACCCAGTGGTTTTCTTACGTATTTTAAAATCTAACTTTAGAAACAAGGGAGAGTGATCTGAGAGAAACCTAAGGCCTACAGTAAGCTCCTGTAAGTAATCTGAATGCTCCTTAGAAATGAAAAAATAATCAAGTCTTGAGTGGGAATTATGTCTGGCAGAATAAAAAGTATATCCCCTAGACAGGGAGTAAAAGAGTCTCCAGAGATCTAAAAGCCCCATTGAAGCCAATTGAGAGCAAAATGTTTTCTGGGCTGGGGAAATGCAGTGCCTAGAGGGGGTAGCCGAATCCAGGTGTGGGGACAAGGTTAGGCTGATATCCCCTTCCATTATCAAACAACCCTGCATATGGTCCAAAAGTTTTGCAAAAATCTTTTAAAATTCGCAGCGTTCGTGAAGGGTGGGAAATATACATTAACTTTAGCAGATGGTGCCGTTTTATTATGTATTGGAGATTCTTGTCAATCTGTACAACAGCAGTTGCAAAAGGATTTTAGCTTACTGCATAATTGGTTTCTTGGGCATAATTTAGTGTTGAATCATGTTAAAACAAAATGCATGGTATTTAAAAATCCTAGATCTAAAGTAAATTTTGAGCTGACCTTGAATGATAATTATGATAATAAAATTGAAAGGGTTTCTGAAATTTGTCATTTGGGTTTAACTATTGATTGTAACTTATCTTTTGAATTACACATACAGAAATTAATTAGTAAGTTACATCAAAGATTAGGAATGCTGTATCGATTAAAAAGATATCTAACATATGAAACTAGGGCAATATTGGCACATAGTTTGTTGTTTTCAGTTATTGATTATGGGTTATTAGTATATATTTTTTTCTTCAGATAGAATGCAAACTAAGCTTACATCAACTTATAATAATATAATTCGGTTTGTTACTGGTCAGAATAAAATAACTCAGCATTGTCTTCTTTACAGTACTTTAGGGTGTCTGTCCTTGGTTAATAGATTTAGAATGCGTGCTGCAATTTTTCTGCAGTAAATACATCTAGGATTCTTACCAAGTATTATTTGTAAGATGTTTCCAAGATTGTTAAATTCTGTTACGACAAGGTCACAGGTTAGCTTTAAAGTTCAAATTCCCTTTTATAAAAGTACAATGGCTCAAAATTCACTATAATATTATGCAGTTAAATTATACAATGATTTGCTTTGTAATATTGCAAAGTCTGTTACTATTTCATTATTTAAGAGTGTTCTAGCAAAATTTATGTCAAATGAAGCAAAATGCTGTTGTTTTAATTGATACATCTTTTGTATGATTTTGTACGTTTTGTATTATATATTGTATTGTAATCATGTTGTGACTGGGCACCAGTGAAAATGGGCATATTATGCTCACTGGTTATACAGTATAAAAATAAACAAACAAACTAATGTAACTGATTTTGCCAATAAGGTGCCCTGTAAAATTACAAAACACCCCTGTGAGTCCACATACTGTGAAAGTAAGTGAAAAGGAGAAGTCAAGGGGATTAAAATTGCCACTCCCCAGCGTTTTCCCCTTGGATATGAAGAGGCATATACCTGGTACCATCCTCCTCACCCTAGTTGGGAGTGTTCTTTGTCAGTGAGATGTGTTTCCTGAAGGTATATAATATCACTAGGATGTTTTTTGATATACTGGAACAGCCTTGATCTCTTTATTGGATTATTTAATCCATTAATATTAAGGGAGAGGGCCTTTATTGTATGTATTGCCATCATTGTTTACTGTTATCCAAAACTTCTCCCAACAAATTGTCCTGTGACCATATCATGTTCCCTGATTTACAATGTACAAACCAAGTACCAGAAATCTGTCTTCCCATGTCCCATCGATTGATCAGTATATATCAAAAGGGTGCTCTGCCCACCTCCCCCTGCTGCTATCTCTTGCTCGCTGTTGATCAGGCACTTTCCCCATAATCGATGTTATACAGTCCTGCTGCTGCTGTAAATAACTCTGGTAAATTGTATAAGTAACCCATTTTTTATAACTATAAATCATCATTACTGGACCAAACTCGGTTAACACTATTAACTGAAAAAACACAGAGTCAGCATTAAGTTGACCCACATAGTGATAACTATTTACATGAACTGCGACTTCCAAGGTAGGGGAGATAAAAGGATTCTCCTTCTTTGTGCCCCCCGAAATCTTTGGAGGCGCTGGAGGAAATCCAGTTGTTACTGTGTACACTCCCAGGCCCCCGGGGGTAGCTGTTCCACCTAAATAACAAATAAAAAGTGGGCAGAACATAACACAGCCAAAATAAAAAAAAGTAAAAAATTAGACTGCCCCTTTATCTCCAGCATGAGCCTCCTATCTCTATGGCAGAAGAGACCCCCTCCCCATTTGTATTGCTCTTTAATGAGACCACCAAAAAAGCTTATGTAGGTACAGTGTGCATTACAGCAAAGCCACTTAAACAATTTATCCCCCAACTGTCCTGTAACAAACAAGGGAGTTCATCTAGGATCCTGCAACAAAAACTAGTTCCACAAAAACATGAGTGAGGAATGTGAGGCAAGTTTAACCAATCCGAGGAAAAGTCTTAGTCCACTTAAAGTATAGCCAGGACCCAAAGCTCCATAGTACAGTGGCAAGATCTAGCGCAGCTCTGAAATCGCATGTCTGACCCTGAAAAACAACCATGCGGTGATTTTAAGCCAGGAAACGAGCCTGATATACATACCTGCTGTGCGGACTATTTTATGATTAGGAATATTCCTACCAGTCAGGGCCTGCCCCGTGCAGGTCAGCAAAAGGCTACCAGGGGGTTGGAAATGTTTTCAGGCTTCGAAGAGCCTCCCCTCGGCTGATTTCCAGAGAGTGGTACTAATTGCCATTGAGGGGGGTCCGAAGTCAAAGTTGTCTGTAAGAATCTCTTCTTAAACTGTGTGCCTGCCTAAAGGAGCTCTTCCCTGGCCTCCTCTGCCAAGTGAAACTCTCCTCGCCCCTTGGGGAACTGCACCAGGAGCCGAGCTGGATAAGGTGTAGTGAACTTTAGATTAGTCTCCTTTAGCACTGGAAGAATGTCTGTGTATGCCCTCCGATTATGCATTGTTTGTGGAGCGTAATCGTTATCAATATAGATTTGGGTTTGGCCATAAAAGATCTTCCCTTTACTCCATGCTATAGATAGGATCTTTACCGTTACTGCATAGCTGAGAAAATGAAGGATGATTGACCAAGGTCTGGCAGTCGGATCCACTGGTCAGGGACCCAAGGCCCTGTGAACGCACTCTAAATCAAGCTGAACATTGGAGGGGCATTCCAAAGCTGTTTTCAGCAGGGTGGTAGTGAAGTCAGCAATATCCTGGCCCTCAGAACCCTCCGGAATGCAGTATAGCCTCAGATTCTTAAGGCGGGCCTGATTCTCTGCATCTTTTTGCTTTGCTTGTAACTGAGCATATTGCTCCTGTAGGGTCTGCACAGCTGTCTCCATGTTGTCTACCCGGTTCTCCATGACTGTGTTCTGCCACTTGAAGGCATCAGTTTGCTGCTCCAAATTAATTACGTCCTATGAAGCTCTCCATACAGATCTTTTATTTCTGCACGGAAAGAGAGCAGTTCTGTATATATGGTATTGAGTTTGACCCGTTTGTTCTTTGTTTTACCTCGCTGGGTAACAGGTTGGTCGTGTGGGTCTGCAGGGGCTGCTGAATGGTCGGAGTCAGAGGCCTCTGGGGCAAACATCACTGCGGCTTTAATTTCCACCAGGCTCAGGTAAGAATTACTGTTTCTAGGTGATCCGGTTCAATTTCCCTGCTGTCAAACAAATCCGGTCATAAAATCTGTAGATGCTGTGAATGTGCAGGGATTTTAGAGAGGGGTAGTCACGGAGCTCATCTAGTATGCCGCCATATTCTAGGAATGCTCAACCAGAAGTCAGATGAAGAAGACCATTTCGTCTATCAAGTCTGCTCATATTGCAGGGTCCACAGCTTGAGCTAATGTCCCTGCCCTCCATCTCCACTCCTCCCATCCTCCCTACACATGATCCTTACCTTCCCCCTATGCCTATCCCAGCCTCTCTTAAAGCTGCCTACTGTCTTCAATGAGATTACCTCTTCCAGCAGCACATTCCAAGTGTCCAGCACCCTCTCTGTGAAGAAGTGCTTCCTGACCTCCCTCCTAAACCTCCCACCCTCCAGCTTAAGACTGCATCCCCTCATATTATGGTTGCCACTCAGCTTTAAGAGACTCTCCTTATCAACCTTATTTATCCCTTTCAAGTACTTGAAGGTCCCAATCATGTCCCCACTCTCACTCCTGTCTTCCAGGCAGTACAAGTTCAGTGCCGTCAACCTCTCCTTGTATGCCTTACCCTGCTGACCCACTACCATCTTTGTAGCCCTCCTCTGGACCTTCTGCAGCAGGTTAATGTCCTTGTTGAGATGTGGGCACCAGTACTGAACTCCATACTCTAGATGCGGCCTTACCAGTGACCTGTACAAGGGCAGTATAACTTCCTCTCTCCTACCACTGATCCCCCTAGATATGCATCCCAGCATCTTGCTTGCCTTTGCTGTAGCTTTCTTGCACTGTGTGGAGTACTTCAGGTCACTAGTGGTCATCACTCCCAGGTCCTTCTTCTCCTTTGATGCAGATACTCTGACTCCACCCAGGTAGTACTCTGTCCTGGGATTCTTGGCTCCAATATGCATAACTTTGCATTTCTTGGCATTGAAGCCAAGCTGCCAGATCCTGGACCACCCCCCAGCTTTTCCAGATCTTCCTGCAGGTCCTGTATCCCTTCAGCTGTGTTCACTCTCCTGCAGAGCTTGGTGTCATCTGAGAATAGGCACATTTTGCCCTTAATACCATCCCCAATGTCATTAATGAAGACGTTGAACAAGACCAGCCCCAGCACTGAGCCCTGCAGGACCCCACTGGTTGCCTCTCTGGTGCCAGATAACTCTTCCCCTACAACCACCCTCTGGTTTCTGTCCCTCAGCCAGTTTTCCACCCATCTGGCCATCTTTTCCCCGACCCCAAGATCCACCAACTTCTTGATCAACCTTTTGTGGGGCACAGAGTCAAAGGCCTTGCTGAAATCAAGATAGAGGATGTCTACCACTTGGCCCCTGTCTACTGTCTTAGTGACACAGTCAAAGAAGTCAATCAGATTAATTTGACACAATCTCCCCCCATGAACCCATGCTGCCTTGCATCCTGGAGACCATGCTCCTCTAGAGAAGCAGATACAGTCCTTACAATCATTAGTAATGGGATGCAAAAGGACTGTACAGATAGATTCAGAGGAAGGGATTCACTGGATTTACAAGAACACGGAAATGAACCAGGACTAGGAGCTTCAGGAAAATAATTCAAAAGAGGAAAAGAACAAAGAAAACATACAATATCAGGACATAGACCAAGATATAGTCATTTTACATTTTTCTGACAGAAAATTATCCATACATGAAAAGAGTGTTTTGTCCAAAGGGGCAAGCTTCTGTTCTTCATATGCTTAAAATTCATCTGAACTGAAAATGGATTTTCAAAGGCTGTATAAGAGAAGTTGAGGAGAAGACGAGTTTTTGATAACAGACCAGAAGAAGAGAATATCACAGTAAATCAGACTAAAAGAAAGATTCGAGAGAATTTGAATACGTCTACTTTCATACCACCTGGGAACACCACACACATTATTGAAATCTTCATAACTACAACCAATCATGATACTGAAATTATGCTAGTAACCAAAGAAAACACAATTGACATGGAACTATAACCTTTTATTTTCCATACTTTGTTTGTGTTTCCCTGACTGTGATGAGGCAAGGCTCTTACTCTGCTGGCTTCCACTACCCCACCCACCATCCACTGTCTCCCCAAGCCTTACCTGCTTTCGAGGGTACCCCCATGGATTCCCCCCCCCTACTGGGGTCAGGAGAGGGAGGGCCATTCCCCCCCCGAAGTGCATTATCCAGCCCTTACTGCAGGTCGGCCTGGTGACCTGGCAGATGGGGGTGTGGCGGAGTGGGCATCATGTGTTCTCATCATGCCTTACATTTTTCCTCCTGCATTTTCTCCCCTGAACACTCAGGGACCTCAGCAAACTTGGTTATGCTTGTGTGTGGGAACCGGTGGCCCCTCTCCACCCACCTAGTCTAATGCCAGCTCCCCACCTGCCTGATGCTACCACTGAGCCTCCACTCAGTGGCAGCCAGGAGCAGAGAAGACCAACATCCTCAATCTGGGACAGGACGGCTGTCTATCAGCTGCTCAGTCCTCTCCCAGCCTTCCCCACTGGCAGCCCAAGCTCATTCCCGAACTCAGGTTGCCAGCATGGGAGAGGTAAGGCACCGTAACAACCTCAGCCCTCTGCGCCACTGGGCCAGCTGAAATATAACCTTTTAAAGGTAGAAAAGGAATCATTAGACACACGTGAAAAAGGTGAATAGTTATTGTGAATAAGAAAGCAGACAAGGGGGTGATACTGTTGTTTTGACCTATGCTATATACCAACAAGAGTGCATCAGGTGAATTGTCTGAAGTCTTCAAGCCTAAGCTCCTCCCACCAATCAGATGTTATATCTTCCAGCTCCACCACGTGACATCACATCTTTCATTCTGCTGGAAGGAACAGGTCTCCTCCTTTGCAGCTTTGCAGTGTTGAAGGAATTCAAGTGATTCAAGTGCTTCTTTGGTGATTCTTTGACTTTTCAAGTCTGATTCCAACTTTAAAATACTGTACCTTGCTCGTCTTCTGGTTCCACTTCATGACTGATGATGGAGAACAAGAAACCTGTATTTACGTTTTGCAACCAGTGCTGGCACAAAATGTCAGCCATGGACCAACATGACATGTATCTGTACTGTCTAGGTGAGCAGCACGACATTATGAGATACACTTTGTGCTGGGCCATGCTGCCCTCATCCACTGAGGGCTGGAAGGCTCGACTGGCTATTGGTTGGGTGAAAGACTGGCAAATGGCCCCGATGGCTGCACAGATGGTGGTCATGGAAGAGGAGGTGGCAATGGTTATGGTGAGTTCCTCATCTGTCTTGGTGCCTTTTCTCGCTGGGGCTTGCATCAGAGGGTCATTATCTGATGAGTTTAGAAAAATATAACAAAAGAAAAATATGTCTGGCCCTCCAGACCTTTGGGAAGAGTCCTTCTCACTACAGCAGGAAACACAAATATTGTCATTGCAGGTCATGAGACTGGGAAAGATCACCCTCCTCTTGCTCCCTTGACTTCCCTGACTGCTTGACTCTGATTGAGCTCCCTTTAGTCGAGGATAAGGTTGAGAGCTCCACAGAACCACTGTTGGACTTGTTGACTTAGACTCTGGTCGAGCAGGTTGTTCAGATATTTATTGAGCCTGTTGACCAGCTGTCTGATGAGGAATTAATCTCCCACACATCAGTTCTCCCAGTCCTCACTCAGGAGAATGTGGCTCAACCCACCCGATAGGCACCTCCCTTTTGGTCAGCAAGAATTTACACAGACTAATTGGCACCACTCCAATTCTACACCCCATTCAACCCATTCCAAACAACCCCAATTTCAAGATCCAGGGTAGCCCACTTCCACCCACCTTTCTAGGACAAGCTGATATCACAAGGCTTAGTTCCTTGGTCAAGGATGGCAATCAGATTCCTTTTGAGCACTATAAAAGAAATAATGTCCATACTACAATATCTACCTTCTCATTTCTCCAACACCAACACATGCTAGGCCACACATTAGGCTCCAGGCCTTGGAACATATCCAGATTTCTTGTCTGGGACCAGTTGGAGGCACTAGCAGCTCAAAGACACTCAATCTTTTTCTTATATAAAAAACTAGTCCACTTATCCACCCCTAGAGAAAGTGACCTGTGCCACTTGTGGGTGTCTGAATTTCAAGAAATCTCAACTTCAGAGGTCAGTACCAAAATATGGAAAAACATTCACAAATACTTGAAGTTTGACAGATTTAGGCTTACGCAATACAGACTAGCTAATAACATGTATTGTATGCTAACTAAACTCCACGAGATGGGGCTCTTAAATGTGAACACATATATGAGATGTGGCCAGGAAGTGGGTACTCTCAAACACATTCTGTGGGACTTACAAAAAGCACACCCACTATGGAATGAAATCCATAAGCATATGGACCCACTATTAGGTTTGAACTCAGCCTTCACACCCCAAATTTGCCTCCTGGGTCTTAATCTACACCACATTATGGGGGCAAGAAGATACCACATCTCCTTGACCTCTGCAAAAGCCAAAAAACTCTTTTTAAAGCATTGAATGGATGATGCCATCCCTACCTACTAAGAGTGGCACAACGCTATGTTAGATGCTCTCCACATTGAGAAAATGATCTATTCAATTTGTAACATCCCCAGGTTCATCTTAAAAGGTGGGGAGCTTTAGAAGCTCTATTACCCATTTCTTGAATCTGAGCTGACACTGTGGTTTTTTTTTTTAACCTATCCCCATATAGATTTGCTTCCACATCTCTAATTACCACTACCTTTTTCCTTATATTTTTTTTAACTATTCTTTCTGGCTCCAGTAGACCAGGGCATCTCTTGGGAGTACCCATTCAACCGATGCCTCTACTCCTGGCCTGAAACCACCCTCCCCATAAGCCTCCACCCCAACCCACAGACTCGCTCAGCCCCCCGGATCACCGGAGGGCCCACCCCACCTACCTGTTGGTCTTTCTGTAATTAGAGGAGTGGTCCTGGGTTGGGGCCAATGGAGGGTTGGTCTGGTGGTGGGATGTGGGTGCAGGTTCCTGGGGTCTCTGTCACTATCCTAGTCCTCCAGGGGTTTTCCTGCTTCACTGTTTCCCCCTCAGAGTGCGGACGTGTAAGGCGCACCTCCGTGCAGATATCCACCGCTGCTCTGCCCCATATCTTTTTGGCATTGCTCCCTGATCTCCATCAGGGGCTGCTGGGGAGTGAGGCATGCCCCAATATCCATCCCGGGAGGGGAGAGTAATCCTCTGGACACTCAATCCCCTCCCTCCCCTGCTGACCCATGATGACCCGAGTCCGTTCCCGAACCCAGGTCACCGGTGTGGTGCCACCAGGCCAGCCTTACCTTTTTCCCATATATGTAACCTGCTTATTGTGCTCTTTAGCTTCTCCATCATTTCTGGTGATGAGCTCTGGTGTAGCCTTTTTTGTTATCTGTTAACCATATAAGCTGGTCTTTGCTTGTTGTTTGTTCTGTAATGTTGCTGTTTATTGTTTTTTAAAGAATTTTTCGACAAAGTATACAGTTTAAAAAAATTAAAAAAGGATGTGGCCCATTCGTGTCCCCAGCTGGGTTGCCCTGGTGGTCATTCCTTCTAAGACTACTATGCTAACCAAGTGGCAGGTGGTTTACCATAACCTTCTGGAGGATACCCATGAACATAATCCTCGGAGTGATGATCGAAGTCGAGGTGTCACTCTCGCTCTTGATCCACCTTGACTGGGAGGCACCTCTGTTGATGTTCCTCGACTTTCTTGTTCTTGGGCGAGGAGAAGCATCGCTGAAAAATTCATTGATGCTACAAGTAGCTTCTCTTGCATCAGTAGACCGTTGCTGGGAGAAGTAGGGCTCTGCCCTCTGGACCTTCTGTCCCATGGCCTACATTGCCCATTCCTGTGCTAGTCGATGCTTTGCAGCTGTATCTTGAATCTGCTTCTCCACCCCTTTGGGTGGAACCACCTCCACCACAGCCCCTGTTTGGGGCTTCAGTCAAGGGGTCCAATACTACTGCCAGCTTACCAGGCCAGCTCTCAGTGGAGATCACACAATCCTAAAATACTAGGGTGATTCATGGCGGCAAACAGCTGAGGGCTGTTTTCAAGGAATCCTCCAATGACTCTGAAGGTGGGCCGTCCTTGACCTTGACCAGGCTCACACATTTAATCGAGAGTCGGCCAAAGAGTTGACCACTGGCCACAGGCCAGTGTCTTTTGGAGCTTTATTTTGACTCATGTCAGAGTCCATGAATGTGCTCTTCGAGCCTGTCCAGGAGTGATCTAAATAACCCTTCACCGATATACTGGACAAGGACAGTTCCCTGGGGCTTGCCTTTCCAAGGCTTAAGCCATTATAAGACCTGCCCTGGAGTTTCAGCAGCATCCAGAATCCTGCAGCGCCCTCCAGTCATATGGTCTGCAAGTACACGGCCCCTATGGGCTTCCTAGCTAGGTTCTCTGACCATCTATCTGCTAAGGGCTTGGTTTTGGATCAGCTTTTCACAAACTGGGTGGCCTAGGCAATGTGAAAAGGCTCTGGACATAGCCACATACATGGATACCTGCCAGAAAAGACAATCTAAGCACAGTTAGGTGCCCCCCCAATCTTATTACATTCTCCATAGAGCACCTGCAACCCCGTTCCCTACTTCGCATCATAATTATGCTGTTTTTAGGGATGGGGCTGCAGCACTCAGTGGCTGCTCAGCTTGTACATGGAAGTTATGAGCCGGTCTTTACAGAGGCTATAACTTTTTCTGCAAGTCAAAAAAAAGTGAAATATGTCTGAAAGTAAAAATACCACCAACAGCTTAATCTGGTTCAATTTCACTTGGTTACCATCTGTATTCCCCCCAGGTCGCCCCTTAAAAAGGGACTTCTAGTCTCAGTGGGCCTGCCTGGTCAACAAAATTCAATAATAATAATAAATATAAATAAAAGAGTTCCTAAGGCAGGCAACTCCATTTTGTGGGTTGCCTGCCAGGATCGTGTCCATTGCTCTTTAAATGAACCTTCTTCTGTATTTGAATTTTACTACAAAACCAGTTCCACTTATTAAAATCTAGCATTCACTCATTATTTACAACATAACCTTTTAAACTGATAATGTAATTCATAAAATGAGCAGTTTATGGGGGAGCCTGGCTAACAAAGTTGAATAACAGCATAGTTCTGAAACTTATGCTTATCATAAATGTATGTAATTCATTTTTGTGTTTTGAACAGAGCATTGACTAATTACAGTGACTGAACTGTGGTACTGTATAGTACAGTACTATACTTATAGTTAATGATATGGGAAAAACTCAAAAGGAAGTCTCTGTGGACAATGACGACTTTTACAAGCTTAGGCTATGGCCTCTTATACTGTACTTCACAAAACTAACAGCCCACCATTTTGGAGGCAGCAAACCTGTCTGCAAAACAGCTCAGCTCATTCTGGGGTAGATAATGCCCACTTTCAGCAAATGTGCTGCACACGCATACGCATAGACAAAACATAAATATGCTTCCCATACAGAAACCACAGCGCAGCACCTGAAGGGGGTGCACAATATTGCAACAACTGCTTCACAGCCTGCAGGATAGTCACAAACATGACAAACCAGGTTTTGAAGTTGAACACATATCTTTCGAGTCTTCAAGGCTGACATATGGCACCCTCTGTTTTTCTATCAACCCGGCTGCCCAAAGTGCTACCTATCAGTCCAGATGTAAATCTCATTCATGCAGAACAGCCCAATGATACAGATACAACCCTTGGCTGAAACTGGAATTTAATGTATGTACTCTTCGGGTGGTATTTCATTTATTTAGTTTTTGTTAACCGGGTAAGGTGCACTAGCCACAGGAATGGCTATTTTCAGGCATGACCCAGGACGTTACAATAGAGAATATACAATGCAGAAGAGAGAATACAAATATGGGATAGATAAATACAATATCACTTGAATGGCAGAGACAAAATAAAACATAAGAGATACAGCCATTGCCCTAGTTTTACAATGTAGTTCCTATAGAAGAATAATGAAGTCACATAAAACACTGGAAAGTAGTATTTAGGGGTATTATATAAGGTAGTAGGAAACAGTTTCAAGAGACAAAGAGGGTGGAAAATGGAGGGTGGACAACCAGCTACGTAAAATATAATGGTAAAAGGGGGTACAGATTAACAACAGAAGGGGAAAATCAATCACGGGGAGAAACAACATAGTGCAGCAGAACAAGTTAAGTGTAAACAAAGAAAATGAGCAGAGAGATAAAAGGGGTAGAGGTCAAAATAAACAGAGAATTGAGCAAGGAGAGTAGTTCAGAGAGGCAGGAGTTTGTAAGAAGTTAAGGCAATATGAATAGAGGATAGATAGTGATAGGACTAGGTAGGATAAAAGCATGTACAAGGGACAGATCTGGTTAGGAAATTTTGCAGCTCCTTTTTAAGTAAAGCACGTAGTGCTGAGAGATGGACGGGAAGGGAATTCAGTGCATTGGGACAACGTGAGAGAAAGCACAGCCACCCTTGGAGGTTTTACATCTTGGGACATGTAGAAGAGATTGGTCAACAGAGTGTAGGCCGTAGGAGGAGGATTGAGGGAGCAGTAAGGAGGCTAGAGACGAGGGTGTTTGCAACCTGATAACGTCCATCAGGGAGCCAAGGGAGAGGATTCTGAGGGCAGAAGGGGAGGGCCAGTTAAGGTCTGCATAGAGCCGACAGTGGTGCTTACGCCGATGGGATGAGGAGATGTAACGGCAGATGTTATTGTTGGTGACATCTCATCTGTGTAGAGTAGATTTAGACACAGCAGTATAGGTAGCAACTCCATAAGTAAGGGAAGGAAGCAGGATGCCCCTGGCAATAGCCACTCTGGTGGACGGGGTTAATGCATGATTTGCTTTGTACGCGATCCCTAATTTTGCGTTAACAGATTTACAGATGGTCTGGATGTGGATCAGGGTAGGGACATGAGATTGTGTACTGAAGCTTGTAAAGGTGCAAAGAAATGTTATCCTCTAAAAGCACCCAAATCTATATACTGTGCCACTAATGCCCAACCTGAAATATTACACTACCAATGCCCTACGCAATTGAGTGGGGTTTGCAGTTGGCTTTGGGCTCTGGCACTTGCAAGTAGTCTACCCTGCAAAGCTACACATCTGTTACCAAGACAAAAAGTCTCTCTTATCTCAGTTACCAAAGAAGCCAGTAAAATGATAGCGTGAATTGAACTCCCTCCACTATTAACCAGCCCAGTTGGATAGGGAGGAAGAGGGATGAACACTTTCCTGAACTGTGCTTTCACAGTCAGCACCACATTTTGAACTTTTGAAGAGTGTTTGTTGGAGAACTACAGGTACATAAAACAAAGGGAGACTGGGCTCTTGCATGTGTGAATTTACTGTTTGTAGCTCAGTTTATTGATGTATTAAAGCAGTTCATGCTGAAATATTTTTTACATATGTCATCATTAGGTACTTCTGTGCAACCCCCGATGCTGATCCTCGCCGTTCATTTTTGTTTCCAAATGTGTTTATCTTTAACTGAAATTACTCCAACAGGGAAAACCTCATGAAATTCTCATTATCATGAGGTCCCATGGAGGACAGTAGCAGTAAACATGCTAACATTGTCTAGCAAGAATCAATGCATACAGGCTAAAATATGCAAGGCAAAACAAACGTAAGTACATCCAAACAGTAATCAATACAAGCTGACAAAGTGGAGCTGCAGCAAATATAGCATGAGCATCGTTCTGCAACATGATCATGTTTGAGGAGAGAGGGATTTTGGACTGAAACAAATACATGGAGTTAACAGGTGGCTGGAAAAACTGGACTTGAACACTTGCAAGCTAGAAGCATTCCTCAGCTACTGAAGGAGTTTGTTCTAGGTGTCTGGTGTTGCAGATGCAAAGTTTTCTACCAAATACATGCCTCATCCTGGGAAGTGAGAAGGTTAGTACTGCTGCTGAACAGAGTGAGTAGACACTGCTTGTCTATGAGGTTGACTTGGAGATAATCAGGGGGTTTTCCTTGTGCACAGTTGTACAACAAGACAGATGGGGGTAAGGCAAGGCAAGTTTGTTAGACACCCATTACAGAAGACTCTAGATGCGTACAGCAAGTAAGAAGATCATGGTGATTTGCATATATACACCATGATGCTTTCCATTATGGCAGTATGTGCGATATTTTGTTTCTTTGAAATTTGGCTTATTGCCAATGCCCTTTGGGGTAACCCTTGTTTCAGTGCTTCTGCACTGAGGTTTTTTGTCTTTAGCCTGTTTTTTTTTTTTATTTTATTTGTGCCCCCACCACCCAAGCAAACAAGGCCCACACAGGGGAGGCTGAATCTCAACTGATAAGTTAGATCACAAATTAGTGAGTCAGTAGGTGCTGGCTAAGTGTAGAGGAAAGACTTGCATGGTCTGTTGCTACAAACTGACGTACTGAAGAAGGGATATGCCATTGCTGAAGGTTAGCACCTGCATTTTGAATAAACATCACACAGAGATTGTGTGTTGAACTTGAAGTTCGGTGTGTTGTCCATTTGTTATCCCACAACCCCTCCATAGACTTGGTGTGAGAAGTGGGATAACTTGCTGGAAATAGCTGGACTGGCCAAAGAGGGACATTTTCTGGTGGATGTCCCAGGTGGACTGATGCACCAGGAGTTGCCAGAGGAGAACCCAGAGAAGAAAGTCCGTGGAGTTCTGACCAGAACCATGGCTGACAGACAGAGAGAAGCTGCTGCCCGGACTGGACCTGGGAGCTCAGAGGAAGGCCAAGTCTGAAGATGACAAAGGGATGAGGAACTACTGTGGGGTTGAGGCATACCGACGATGCAGAGAGGTGGAACACCAGTGCCAGGTGCTCAAGAGGTCCCTGCCAGAGAGTTTGGATAAAGAATCGGAGGATTTTTCATGGGCTCAGCTGGAGGAGAACCCCCTGCCCAGAGTGCTACCTATCAGTCCAGATGTAAATCTCATGACTGAGCAGGATGTTCCTTTGTTGCCTGTGTTCACGGGATGTTACCTGTTAGAGGTCGGAGATGCAAGTATGGAATTTGAAAGTGAGATCCTAGGTAAGGCTGTGCCTAGTGATATTGTGCTGGGGTTGAAGACTCCAAGCAAGCAAGAAGAAGCCTATGAGGCCAAAGGGACTTTTTCTTGTATTAATACAATGAAATCATTGTCATTCCATCCACTAACCAGGGCATCACCTCTCAGGTCCTGGCCGTCAAAGTTCTCCTTGGCACCCATAATAAGGAACTCACTGTTGTCTCAGTTTACCTACCCCCAAAGGACCAGGCCACTGGCTTCAACAGCATCATGGAATACCTAAGAAGCTGGCATTTTAACTCAGAAACCATAATTCTGGGCGATTTTAACATTAACTGGCTCTTGCATGAGGCCTCTGTCTATAAGGATGCAGTCACGGCGCAGCACCTCACACAGCTTGTCCTCACCTCCACCAGATGCAACTATAGAACTGCTACTTTCACATAACTAGATTGGATTCTGTCAAACTGCCCCGAACGTATCTCTAATGTTTCAGTACTCCTGGATGCAATGAATGACCAATCACTTGTCATCTGCTCCTGGGCTAACAAATTCCACAAGCCCCCTCCCAAGCTAATCCACACAAGGGTTATTAATCAGGGGCACCTTCAGCTGCTAAAATCCCTTCTAAACAGACTGGACTGGGCAGTGATTGACACAATCAATGACACTAACAAAGCCTTGGACTTGTTCATCAACCTCTTTACCGCAGCCTGTGACATCTATGCCCCATTGAAAAAGATGAAGGTCAAAGGACAGTCCAACCCTTGGATAACTGCTGAGCTTGTAACATGGCTCAAGCACAAGGGACCACCACTGGCACTGTAAGAGAGCTACTCAACGTAAAGGAAACATACAAAAAAAGCAGCCAAGAAGACAGTACTTCACAATATACGGAATGCTAAAAGCAAATATTACAAGGAGGCACTGACTAATCCCTGGGTGATGGGAAATACTTCTGGAATAACCTGAAAGAACTCACAGGCAAGGATCCTAAGGCACCCCCCACTATGCTCAACATTCTTGGTACTCGAACGCACGACCTTGGTACCATCACCAATACCTTCAACAATGCATTCTCTAACCTGGGCAGTGTCCTTCCTCCTAATTTCTTTGATGACTCTTCCTCCAGTACCTCCCATGAGACCCCCCAACACAATCACACAGCTCCACAGTTCTTCTTCAAAGAGATTCCACCACAAGTGGCCAGTACCTATATCCGCAGGGCCATCCGCAAATCTGGGTACAGTGGAGACTCCCTTGACCTGAAACTGATTGCACAAGTTCTGGATGAAATCCTTGAACCCCTGATAAGGATCTTCAACCTCTCACTAAGACTGGGCCAATTCCCCTCGCTCTGGAAACAGGCGACTGTCACACCGGTGCACAAAAGCAGTGACAGGTCTCTACACACCAACTACAGACCAATCTCCCTCCTCCCTCCTTCATTTAAGGCATTGGAACAAATAGTTTTGGACCAATTAGTTTAATTCCTGGATAAGTACGAAGTCCAATGCCCAGAACAGCATGACTTCAGAAAAGGGCACAGCACCACCACGGCTCTTCTGGAATTTACGGGTTTCATCCATGCCACTCTCGACAAAGGAAACTGTGGAGAGGGGGGCAGTATTTATAGACCTGATGAAGGTCTTTGACACCGTTAATCACCCTCTACTACTCAGGCAACTGTCCTCTATCGGGGTCTCCAATGATGCTCTTCCATGGTTTGCTAGCTACCTCGGGAACTGGGTCCAATGTGTCAGGATAGCTGATATCTCATCTGGTGAAAAGCCAGCTCTCTCCAGAGTCCCCCAGGGGTCTATTCTGGGCCCTTTACTCTTCCCTCTTCCTCAACAGACTCCCTAGTGTCTGCCAGCAAAAAATACTACTCTATGTGGATGATGCAGTCCTGTTCGCTAGCCACCATGACTCTAAAATCCTTGAATATCAGCTGCAGCTTGACTTGAAGCGTGTTGAAGATTGGTTCAGCACACATAAACTTGTCCTGAACTACAGCAAGACCGAAGTCATGACCTTCTGTAATCCAAGGAGCAGGCACAAATCACTGTCCCTCACCATCAAGAACCATTCTGGGACCTCACTTGAACATGTCCCTGAGTTCAAGTACCTTGGTATCACGCTGGACAGTACCCTCTCCTACATTCGGCATACTGACATTTTTGCCAAGGCCGCCAACGTACGGATTGGACTGCTGCACAAGCACAAGCACTGTATGTCCGCTGATGCCCTTAGACTGGCTATCTACAGCTCTGTCACATCTATCACTGACTACAGTCTTGCCATCTACAGCTCTGCTTCTACAACTGCACTCTGCAGGATCTCAGTTACACTCAACAAAGCCTGCAGGCTTTTAATGGGCGGTGCCCACCAAGCACACACCTGTGACCTCTACACTTAGGCTGGCTGGCTTCCACTCCTCAGTAGAATACAATACCAGACCTGCCTGCTAACCAAAAAGGTTTTCCTTGGGCTCATACCTCCAGGTGTCGGTAAGCTCCTTACTGCCCATATTGGTAATCAGCATATACGTAGTGCCAAATATCAAACCTTCCAGGTTCCAAGATGTCGTATCTCCATGGGTCAGTGGTCTTTCACCCACAGGGCTCCACAGTGGTTCAATACCCTCAACAAAGAAACAGTTTCCTCTGCTACGTTTGGACCCTTTAAACGGAATCTCCGACTTTACCTCATCTCTACCACTCAATGTGACTGCTTCTCCTAAAAGGACTGCTCCAACCACCACCTAATCGCTCAAGACCAGTGACCTGTCTCCTACCAGAGCATTATTCTCTCTGGGTCCTGCTTTTCTATGTGGCCCCTTTCCTTCTCCCTCCCTCCCCCCTTCCCTCACACCTCTACACCATTTCTCAAACCTCACTGCCAAATTTCCCTGTACTATATCTAGACACCCCTCCCTCCTTTCCTCTGACAGTGGCCCCTCAGCCTGCCTACTTCTTTCTATCCCCCTCCTACCCAATCTCACGCTTATAGTCAGTTGCTTCTTAATCTCTTAATCTGTTACCTCATCTAGCTGCCTATTAAATTGCTCTCTAGTAATGTCTTGCATTACTAAAGTGCGTTATGACTGTAAAACATTGCCAACCTTTGTATGTATCATGATTGTAAACCATTGCCAACCTTTATATGTATGTTTCCCCCATCCTTCGACGTGGAACTTTTGTAAATGAGCAGTTCCTGCTCAAAGGTACTTGTAATCCTAGAGTTTATGAAATAAAAAAAAAATAATCTATTGACAGTATTGACTAGGGTATACCGCAGGCTAAAGATGCTAATGTTACCAAAATGTTACAATACAATATGTTAAGATCAAGGAGGTGGTACATGTGTTTTATTTTTTTTTAATTTTTATGGGAAAACCTACAAATGAGAAGGTGTGTGGAAATGAATTGGAACATGTGTTGGGGCAACACCTAGAGTGTCTACCCTCAGGTGTCTGTATCAGTAGCAAGTGAAATGAATGGATCAAGAGACGAAGAGGGGTTGAACCTAGGACTGGGCCCCTGCTTAAAACTGACATGTCTGGTGGGGTTTGAGCTGGTAATTACTCACGCCAGAGAAAGTCTTTCTGTGGTACTGGACTTTACAGTCATCCAGATTTTTGGTTAAGAAATATGACAGATTTTCCCTAAAAGGATATGGGAAGGTACAATTAGTCTCTGTTGAGAAACGAGTTAATGCCTCAAGGTAAAGAATGATGATATCCACTATGTTTATGATACAATGTTTATCATTCTCTGTGCTATGCCACAGCCTGATCCCAGACTGGAGAGACAGACTCAGATCTAATAACATTCCATGTGACTCCAGCTACATCACTGCCATTCTTTCAGTTACCTTCTCTAAAAAGGGTAGGTTTGAAACTGGCCTGTAACTTGCCTGACTGTCAGAGTTCAAACTGATCTTCTTTAGGAGGAGTCTCACAGCACGGTGCCTCCACCCAGAAAAAAATATAGTGGGACAGTTGTTTGTGAGGTACAACCCTCTGGGATGCTGTACCTACCTACCTCCCCTCACAGTCACCCCACACACAGAATACCATAAACAGTTGAACTCTTTCACTGTGCATGCAAAAAATGGCTATCACTAATAATATGCTCACAGACAATACTGAACATTAACAATAACACAATTATTAGACAAGGGAAAGGGGAAAGGGAATGCAGAAATAAATGTTTGAAATACTTGATAGACTGATAAACCATAAGAAACAACAAAACAGCACCCACCCATCAACAGCAACACAAGCCCACCTCCCCACTGGTACCAGTGTTCCCAAAAGTTAATCTGGGTACCTAGGTACAATTGCAGGCCTGTATGGTGCCACGGTTTAACTGGCATTGGTGCACTTCAAACAAAACAGGAACTTTTGTCTGAACTGAATTTAACTCCCCAGAACTGGGCAGGCCCCATGGCTACTCATGGTTCTGGTCACAGTCTCACAAGGTCTGAGAAACAATGGATTCAGCTAGTTGAGCTGGGGCTTAAGCAGTAGAAACAGGATGCCAACTTGCTTGATGGTAAAAAGGCTCTGGCAGCTTATCACCTTCCTGCAGCATAGAAACATAGAATTTGATGGCAGATAAGGACCGCTTGGCCCACCCAGTCTGCCCATTTCCCTACCTAATGGATAAGCTGCAGATCCTAGTTAACCAGCAGCCTACTTCTTCCTACCCCCAACCCCTAGAATTGCCTTATGACTGTCCCATGCATGCTTGAATTCCACCACTGCGGAATTCAAGCATGCTGTCAGCATGGCAGACTGGCAGCTTCTCACCTTCTTGGCAACTAGTTCTCAGGTGCTGGAACAGGCCAGTACTGGGGACCAGGGCCACACACCTTCCCCACATGTCAAGGCATCTAATTCTCAAGGGAAGATGATGGGCACTGTCTAGCTGTGACGATACCTGACTGACTTCCTAGACAGTCCTGACAAGTATAGAGTCTCTCTAGGCTGCAGATACACACAGTCTCTCTGTTCAGCAAACAGTAGTCACTGCCTCCAATAATGTAGATCTGGCTCGCCCCCCAAGATGAACAGCCTCGCTGGTCACTCTACAGAGCCAAGGCAGCTGTCACAGTTTTCTGGCTTTCCCCAGGTGATGGGGAAACTCTGAGAGCTCTTCCCGATCTCTCGCGTCAGGACTTGGGTAACCAAGTCAGTCTCCAAACAGAGTGCAGTCCAACCCTCCTTTTCAGGCTGAGAAGGCTCTTTGAATGCTGCAGAAATCCTGCTACACACAGTCAATCTGGCCCTCCAAGAAACAGAGAGCTCTTGGCAAGTCTTCCCAAGGTCGGTTGTGAAAGCCATAGGCCGACTTCCAAACTGTCTTTTCTTTCAGACTCTGCGCTCATTTGCTTCACAGAGAGTGCCTCAGGCAGAACTGCAGCGTGTTGTATTTTCTCCCATCTGAAGCTAATCTGGCAGCTCCCATTGGTTAACAATGATGTCTGTCTCTAAAATCAATGTACATGAGGCTCTCCTGGCACCCGATAGGTTTCCACGGAAGGCACCAAGAACACAGTTCAGTCTCCCTCCACAGGAGCCATAGCAGCAGTCCTTCCCACTCCTTGAGTATTGATTGGGGAAACAGGGTCAGAGGTCACCAAACTGGAGTCCAAGCAAACAGTTTATACAGTATCCCAACAAAGTATTTTAGCAAACAAACCAAGCAGTTTTTAGAAGGTAACTGTCCAACAGTTTGATAGCTGCACCACTGCGCTGTCATCCAGTTATGGAACTGGCTCTAAAGGAGTCCTTCCCTGCCTGTTGCTGGCCCCATAACACTTAAGTCTCCCTGCGACAGACAGAAAACACATCCACAGTACAGTCTTGGCTATTTAAAGCAACTGTACACTTAAATCACTTATACAACTATATACAAAGTTTAATTCTCTTTTTCTCCCTTAGGTGTGTCTGAGACCCCCACATACGTATACTGGTATCCCAGGAGTTGGAACACAGGCACTGCTTTCTTTTAGTGGTGAAACCGAATTAACTTAGACACCATAATGCTAAAGGATCCAGGAGCTAAATGCCAGCTTGAATGATCGCACACTTAAGTGTGTGGCACCACTAGGTGGCAAACCTTAACTATTTACAAGGCTCCTCCACATCATATAGCCGACAGGTACAGAGACTGAGTGGCCATTCTGATTCCTCACAATATGCCATTTCAAGAGTGGAAGGTAATTAGGGACAAAGAGGGTCACATGGTTTTAGGTCAGGGCACTGTATGTTAAACAGAGGTCACTCTTGCCAACCTTTATATACCACCAGTCTCAAAGACCCAAGAGACCTTGCAGCTTATAGATAGTATCCTCCTTATTATAGTTGGTATGTTACTGCTGGCAGGAGATTTTAACATGATCTGCTCTGCCACCTGGGACATGTCAAACTCACACGCTCCTAGGCAGCCAACTGCCCTTAAGGCCTGCTTGCAGCTTCTGCAGGAATTAAAATGGGTAGATATCTGGCAGGAGACATCCTTGAATTAAAAGCTATACCCAATACTCTGAAGCACACGACATATACATGAGAATCAACTGTAGTTACACGCAGCAGGAATATATTGCCCAAGTGGCAGATTGCAGATTGGGAAATAACAGTCCTGTCAGATCATGCCCTGGTCCTGACCTGCTGAATGCTGGGAATGGACAGACTGACCACACAATGGTGCCTTAATCATTTTTATTTGAGGCTGGAAGGCTTCTGGACCTTCTTAGTTGAGATGATCCCTGAAATTTTGGAACTAAATGGTGGTGGTGGTGGTGGGGGGGGGACTACTCTGAGGCTGTCCTTTGGGACACTTTAAAAACAGTGTTATTGGATCATATTACTGAGTACTCCACTTGGAAGCAAACACAGTGGCAGCAATGGGTGCTACAGCTGCAAGATACCACTTCCTGCTAGAGACTCACAAACGGGGCCAGTGAAGGAGAAGATGCATCAGGTAAAGCAGGAGCTTGAAAAACTATTTTGAGAAAACTGAAATAGCCTTCTTGCACTTATGATACAAGTATTATGATGTGGGCACCAGGGCTACCCATGTTCTTGTGCATCAAGTGTGATGGCAGAAGGCACAGGACATAGTAGCTAGCCTCAAGCACCTGGTCACATCCCGATGTGCTGAATGGCACTAAACAAATTGTGGATGCCTTCTGTGATTATTATATTAAGCGCTATGCCCTGGAGCCACTTTGTGATATGGAAGCAGCAGCAGCTTTTCTGGTGCCCTGACTCTTCCTCAACTAACTCTAGAATTGGAAGACACACTGCTCCATCCCATACAGATAGAAGACCTAGAGGGCACAGTCAAAAGGACAAAAACCTCAAAAGCCCTGGGCCCAGACAGCTAAATTACAGAATTCTACAAGAGGCAAAAAGAATGACTACTGCTTCTTCTGGTGAGGGTCTGTAATGAAGTTTTTCTGGGGGAGATCCCCAGCACCCAGAATTGTGCGACGATTTCAGTGATACCTCTTGTTTATGGTTTATATAGAATCCCTGGTACAGGCTTTGAGGAAACATCCTAGATTAAGGTGTATCCCTAAGGGGGGTAAGAGACATCATGTGGCCTAACACGCCAGTGATGTTCTCTTACATTTGTTGGAACTTGAGGACACACTGCCGGAGGTCTTTGACTTACTAGCCAGATTTATCTTCATATTAGCGTACAAACTTAATACCACTGTAACAGAAGTCCTCCCCTTGTATTTCAACCCAACCCCTGCCTTACAGCACCGGTTCCCTTTCTGTTGGGACCTCCACTATATTACATATCAAGGTATTTGGCTTCCCCTTCACTATGGATAAGTTTTATGAGGTAAATGATGGGCCTTTGCCTGCACAATTACAAGTAGATCTTCAGGACTGGCATTCTCTCCCTTAATCTCTGATAAGTTGACTAGACAGCATGCGGATGGTAGTGCTACCATGTTTTCTATATGTGTTTCAGATTGTCAGAGGGATTTCCCAGAAATAAATACACCTGACTAATTCTTTTGGGTGCTTGAACGGCAAGAGTTTATTGATCTAATTATAATATTACATTTATTCAAACCATCATTAGGAGGCAGTATAGTGCAGTGGGTTAAGGCTCTGAGCTGCAGATCTGGAGACCTGTGTTTGAATCCCACAGCCGTCTAGGTGCATACTGTGTGATCCTAAGCAAGTCATTTAACTTCCTTGTGCTCCAGGTCGGGTCTGGAAACAAGCTTCAGCTTAGTGTGCTACTCCTGGTTAAACAATGTTCCCTTTCCATCACCATCATCTTATTTTCATCAATTACAGAAATACATTTTGATCAATCTATCTTAGCCTCTTGCAGGCTACTGTCCGGTATCCTCTCTGGTCTTCACAGGGGCCCAGGTGCATGACCCTGATGCCCCTCCCGGCCTCTTCATCAGCCAACTCTAGCTTCCAGGGTCAGGTGCCTCCAAACCGTGAACCCCCCCTCTCTCTTCTATTACTCCATGGCCAGGTGCTGTTGACTCTTTCCCGTGCCTATTGCCCTCCCTCTTTCCTGACCCTTTCTTAGCTGCCCACTCCCTGCCCATTTTTTATTCTATTCCTTCTATTCCTCCTTTAGGGAACCATTCTGCCTACCCCGGCAGACTCCTGGCAGACCACGCCCCTGCGTGTGACCCAGCCTTGTTAACTCCTTTGCCTTGCCACCCTCATGCAGTGGCCCACTTCCCCTGGGTCTGCCACTCCCTGGGCTGACCCCGTCCATCCCTATGTATTGCACCCCCCCTCGACTGCTCCTCACCAGGGTAGGTGAGTGGGGTTCAAAATGAGTTCCAGTAGAAAAAGGAGGGTGATCCCTTGCTTACCTGCTCTTTTATACCCCCTGAGGACCCCAATCAGGACCCCATGAGGCCCCTCCCCCATCTCCCAATTGTAGCCCTCCCTTCTAAACCTGTTTGTGACCTCATCTTCCCCGTATCACTCTGCCCCCTTGATTTTCTTGATCTCAGACCCCCCCCCCCGGACATGCCTTGCAAAACCTGTTATACAGGATTTCTGGTGGCAACCCCTTACACTTCAGGTTGCCTGTTTTTTGGCAACTCTATTTGTCAGAGGGACTCCCCAGAAATGAATAAACCTCATTCTTTTGGGTGTTCAAATGGTAAGAGTTTATTAATTCAATTATAATATTACATTTATTCAAACCATCACCATCATCATATTTTCATCAATTACAGAAATACATTTCGGTCAATCCATCATAGCCTTTTGCAGGCCACTGTCCAGTATCCTCTCTGGTCTTTGCAGGGGCTCAGGTGCATGACCCTGACACCCCTGCCAAACTCTTCATTGGCCATAGAAACATAGAAGTTGATGGCAGATAAGGATCGCAAGGCCCATCCAGTCTGCCCACTCTAGCTGCCAGCTCTAGCTGCCAGGGTCAAGTGCCTGCAAACCATAACCCCCCTCCCAATTCTCTCTCTCTCTCTCTCTTCTCCCTATCCCCCCATGGCTGGGTGTTGTTGACCTTGTCCTGTGCCCATTGCCCTCCCCCTTTACCCTTTCCTGCCCCCTTCTTAGTTGTCCACTCCCTGCCCATTTTTATTCTATTCCTTCTATCCCTCCACCAGCCTACCTCCAGCTTGCGATGGACCGGTGGGCTCCTCCCCCGACTTCCCCCCTTGGGTCCTGTTCCCTCTTATTCTTCTCCCATTCTTCTATTCCTTTCATAATACTTCCAGTAAAGACGGCTTTACCCACAATGGACATGTGTACCCCATCTTGCTTGTAGTAACCCGGGAATGAATAATTTATCTCTTTGTGATTAATGTAAATCCCTCCCACCACCCTTATGGCTGGCACCAATTTCCTATTGAGGCACTTCCTCGCCTCTTCCACTGCCTTCATGGCCCTAGCATATCACAAGACTCACCTGGGAATAATTTCCAACCATCCTACGGTCACCCACGGTCGCCACCCCTTAATGGTGGTGAAATCTCATTTCCTGAAGTAAATTTCCATGCTTGTCCCCCAAATCATTTCCTCCCAGATGAATGATCAAAAATCTGGTCTTACCCCTGTCGCCTGATTTCTTCCAGTGAGGGGAGGAGCTGGGCCCATCTCATGCCTCAGACCTCTTTCCATAGCACCCATGCTCCATCGATGTCCTTATGGAGTTGCTTCCCTCCAGCATAAGTGCTGCATGTCTCTCTGCCCAGTACCCAAAGAAATGCCCTACGATCCATATCTGTTTCTGCCTAATCGAGCCTGTTGATACAAATGACAAACGTTAGACCATCTTCCTCACATATCTCTTATAACAGTCTGATCTCCACCTGCCTAGTCCCTTGATTGCCTCCTCAGAAGCTCCCTCTACTGTCTTCTCCAAGGCTGCTCCAATTCTAAATGAGTGCAGTGAAAATAGGCTTGGGTTCTCGTCCAGAAACACTATGCCTTTCTTCAGAACCACTGCCACCTGGTAACTGGTGAGTGGGTCCTTATTCCCATGAATGAATAAAGCCCCCCTTGGCTGCAGCTCCCTATATTCTTTTAGGGCTGCTACTGGGCACCAGCTTAGACCTGCTTGGCTAGCCAAGCTAATGGCCACCCCTTTACTTACTTGGTCTGTCTTGGACCTCCTCAGCCACATTGAAATTTTTGTGGGTGCCCATGTTACTTCCTCCGACAAAAATTCCTCCCCCCCGCTGCCCATTTGTTCTAGGCCACCATCTCCACTACCGTGAAGGCACCTCTTGCCACCACTGAAAATACCACCCAGAACAAACATGCTTCGTAAGTTGAGCTACATATCTGTACCAGCGAGTTAAGCATCCTGACCAGTAGCTGGCCTGCTATTGGTTTCCTGGTCCCACACTTGTTGTCTTGCGTTCTCTGCCACCCCATGAACATGCACCTAACTACCCTAAATTTGTTTGGTTCTGCCCATCCCTTATTACTGCAAGCCCAACCTATCCCAGCTATCATTACCTTCATGGCTGCATGTGTAATCCTCACCTCCCATCTCATAACCAGGTATTGCATATTCTGGCCCTCTGTGACTGGTCTACTCACCTCAAAGCCCTCCCACTGCCGAAACTCTTGGAATGTGGCCCACACCCTCATAAGTCTTTAATGTGTTGATGGACCAAGAGCTTCGGTATTGCCATTGGGCTCAGTCCATCCAACTGCCCATAGATGATATGGTACCAAAGTCCTCTGTGTGGCAGCTTCCAGTACCAGTGACTAGAACCTGTCCAACTGAAGACTGGAAAGGCTGTTGGCAGTGTCATTCTTCACCCCTCTATATGCTTCGATCTGAATGACAAGTTAATTTTCAGCCCTCCTAACACCAGCTGATGTCAAACCCTGATTACCATCTCCGTGGACCCCTTCTGTCTGTTATGACCTCGACCACTGCTTTGTTGTCGACCAAAATTTGATTTTCTGGTTCACCAGCCGGTGACCCCATACCACCACCGCTACCCATATGGGGAAAATTTCCAATAATGTGATGTCCTTCAGTAACCCCCTATGCCTCCACTCTACTGGCCATGCCTCCAATATCCACTCCCCCTTAAAATATGCTCCCATCCCCAGAGACCCGGACACATCTGTATAAAGTTCTAAGTCATTGTTAAACAGCCAATCTGCTTGCCAAAATGTGATCCCATTATAGCTGTCTAGAAACTGCACCCACACTATCATGTCCTGTCTAACACCTTTTGATATATCCACTCAGTAGTGTGATAACCCGGCCTTTCCCTTGCATCTTGCCAGTCTCCTAGTAAATGCCCTCCCTGGGCCAATTGCCTTACAGGCAAAATTCAGGAGTCCTAATAACCACTGCACTTGCATCAGTGGCACCCACCTCTGATGAATCACATGATGCAGTAACTCCTTCAGCCTCTGCACCTTGCCCACTGGTAGCCAGAACAGCTCATGTTCTGCATCTACTGTACCTCTATCCCCAAGAATTCCAACTTTTTGGCTAGAGCTTCCATTTTATCTGGTGCTAGCAGGATGCCAGTGGCCACGCACATGTCTTAAAATTCCCCCAACCTCCTTGCTGTTTCGCGCTCACTTTTGCCTATTATCAAAAAATCATCCAAATAATGCACCATGGTTGTATGCCAGTATATGTCACCAAAAACCCTCTGTACCCAAGTGCTGAACCTCTCAAATGTAGAACAAACTATGGAACAACCCATGGGCATGGCCTTCATAAAATAGTAGTGGCCTTGGAATTGAAAAACCAGCCAGCAGATCCCAGTCATCAGGGTGTACCGGCAGCAGACAAAAAGCAGATCCAATGTCCATTTTTGCCATCCACTTCCCCTTTGAGAGCCTGATCATATCCACCACCTGATCTAGGGTTGCATAGGGGGGGCAGGATAGAAGTAGTTAGGTACAGAAGGTGCCCTGGGGCTAGACGGGCCCTAGACAGAGCCCAAATGTGTTTGGTTCCTGTTCCCAGGGTTCCCACCAGACCAAGTGGGCAAGTAGCCAGAGGGGCTGCATTGCCTACCAGTACCCTGAGGGCAGTGCTTTGCAATGCAAGATTGATCAGAAACAAGACCGCAATTATAGCAGACTTGATTTCTACAGTCAGTCTGGCTTGCATTACTGAGACCCGGGTGGGTGATGATGCTGGCCCAGTTTTGGAGGCTGCTGCCGACCTCCCAGGTACTCCATGATGCACTGCCCCAGAGTGGAGTGCAGGGGTGGGGGAGTGGCCATCTGTTTTAGATCTGACCTAGGCTACACCGTGCACCCAGTGGGAACATCTGGTTCCTTTGAATGTGTGGCAGTACATGGAGGTCCAGGTGCAGGCTCCTCCTGATCTACCACTCCCTCGGGGGTGGCGGGAGAGTTTCTGAAGGAGGTAGATGATTTCGTCGTCAGCGAAACATTGGAAGTCCCCAGATGTTTAGTACTGGGGGACTTCAATGTTTGGGCTGATGATGACTCCTCTAGACTAGGTTTTAACCTCCTCCAGATGATGTAATCTCTGGGCCTGTCACAAGAGGTTTCTTCCACGATGCATCAGGTCGGTCACATGTTGGACCTGGTGTTCTCACTGGGGCTTGAGATTAACAACCTCAAGACTGACCGAGTCTTTTGGTCCGATCATTGCATAGTGGAGTTCTGGTTTTGTCCCCCCCCCGACAGCCCTCCCCCTGCAGAGATGGTCAATTACCGACCTTTGAGGGAATTGACCCCGGAGGGTTTCTTGGTGGTGGCTGATCTATCTGGTGTGGGTAATGCATGTGCAAGGGGACAGAGCGAGGCAGTTACCGCCTATAACAAGGCAATGCCCGACATGCTCAACACCCTTGCACCAGTCCGTGTTTGACCCAAATCCTCTCACTTGAGATCCCCATGGTTTGATGGGGATCTCAAGGCGATGAGGATTGCGGGTTGGAAGTTAGAGTGCTACTGGCAGAAGACTGGGCTGGAGGTGGATAAACAGGCCCTGCGTCCCCACTATAGTGAGTGCCAGGGGGCAATCAACTATAAGAAGGCAGAGTTCCTGTCCAGGGAGATTGCTGCAGGGAAGAATTGACCAACTGTGCTCTTTCAGACTTAGACAGGCTACTACACCCAGTCTGTCTACAGCCGAATAAAACCTTTTCCAATGCCTTATGCAAGGAGTTTGCTTGGTTCTTCTCTGACAGGGAGTCCACCATCCAGTGGGGAATTCTGCCAGCAAGCCAGAATATGGCCAACAGCAATCGCCTTGGATGTCGGAGGGGCACTCTGACCTGTTTGGGATGAGTTTAAACCAGTGGAGGAGGCTGTGGTTATTGAAGTTGCTTCCAAGCTGAAGCACACATATTGTGAACTGGACCCGGTGCCAACATATTTTTTAATGGGATGTGTCAACTCCATTAGCCCCGTGTTCACCTTGATTGTATGGTGATCTTTACTGGAGGGGGTTTTCCCCAGATTCCTTGAAAGAGGCACTGGTGAGACCCCTTCGGAAGAAACCATCTTTATACCCTGACATCAAGGTGAATTACCAACCTATCTCCAACCTTCCTTTTTTAGGAAAGATTGCTGAGAAGATTGTGGCCCAGCAGCTTGAGGAGCACCTTGTGACCCTTGATATATATGAGTCACTCCAGTCTGGGTTTTGTGCAAGGCATAGCAATGGAAACTGCGTTAGTTTGGGTGCACAATGACCTCCTCAGGGCAAGAGATTGAGGGGAGGGGTCAATTCTCATTCTCCTCGCTCTCGCCTCAGTATTCGACACAGTGGACCTTTGTGTGTTACTCAACCACCTGAGAGAGTACTGTGGACTTGCCAGCACTGTCATTTGCTGGTTTGAGTCCTACCTCACAAACAGGAGGCAATGGGTGGTGATGGGGAATTTCTCCTCCTCCCTGAGCCTCCTGTCTTGTGGGGTACTTCGGGGTTTGGTCCTGTCACCAATGTTGTTCACTGTGTACATGCTGCCCCTGGGTAAGCTCATTAGGAAGTACAGCTTGGGTTTTCATTGCTATGCAGATGATACCCAGCTGTATCTCTCCTTTGCCCCTGGGACATCCAATGCAGTGGAAGTACTAAATAATTGCCTTGCCAAGATCAATGACTGGATGGCCTCCAGCTGGTTGCAACTGAACCCTGATAAGATGGAGATACTGGTGGTGGAGTCGAACAGAAGGCATGACAGGATGGCCTCTGGTACAGCAACAGGATTATTCCTGGGGTCTACACCACTGAAGGCCTTCTCTAGGGTGTGCGATCTGGGCATTATCCTCGATGATAGGCTGACATTTGAATCCCAAGTGTCGTCCATTGTCCAAACTAGTTTTTACCATCTGAGGAATATCGCTAGGATCAAACCCCTAGTTCAGCATGAGGACCTCCTCACCTTAGTGCATGCCTTTGTGACATCCAGGCTGGAATATTGTAGTGTGCTCTACTTCAGGGTCTCTTGGGGTACCCTGCACCGGCTGCAGCTAGTGCAGAACGCAGCCACTAGGCTGCTGACTGGGCAGTCTAAATACAGTTATATCACTCCACTACTATGTGAACTGCACTGGCTGCCAGTTAGTTGGAGGGTTCTTTTTAAGGTGAGCTTACTCACCTTTAAGGCCCTAGGCGGACATGGCACTGGCTACCTGACTGACCTTCTAACACCTGCTGCACTGGTCTGCTCCCTCCATTCTTCCTCTAGGGGCCTCCTTGCGATTCTCAGGACAAGGTTAAAAACTGCCAGCAACAGAGCTTTTAGTGTCGCCAGCTCCGTCCTGTGGAATTCGCTTCCTCCAGCTATAAGGGAAGCCCCTTCAGTTGAGGGATTCAAAGCCCGCCTCAAGTTCTATTTTTGTTATAGGCCTGCTGTCTTATTATATTTTAAGTTATTTATATTTATGCATTTTTTTTTGTGTTTGTTTTATTATGTTTTATATTTTTACTTGTACAGCACCCAGAGCCTCCAAGATTGTGTGCCTGAAAAATAAAATTTGCCTTGCTGTGTGAAACTGCACTCTGATCCTCTGGTATGCCATCACTGACTGACACGCCCTCCGGGTAAGAGAGATGGTGTATCAACCGGAACTCACCCTCCTGTTTCTTGGAGACCACTCCTAGGGGTGATATCCTTAAGTTCATGAGAGGGAGGGACCTGAATGGTCCCTTCACCCTGCCAGCCACTACCTCTTTCTCAATTCTTCCTCAGTACTATTCCCTCCCTATCCCTTATTAATCCCAAGCTCTTTGCCCCCATTGCCCTATGTGGTCCCACGTAACCCCCTAGAAAAACCCTCCTGTAGAAGTTTTCCCCCTTCCTGATCTGGGCAATTCTGTCACCAGTCGTGTATCACCTGCATCTTCACCGGGGTTCAGGCCAAGTGGAAGCTTCGTCTGCCCCCAGTCAGTTACCCCCATAACTGGAATTGTAGTTTCCCTGCCCAAATGACCCCCATTGTCTACCTCCTTGGTAGTGCCTGTTTCCCTCTGCAGCGTTGAACCTGCTCCGAAAGGATTGTTCACCTTGCTGCTGGTAGCTTTGCCTTTCTTTCCCTGTCCTACACCAAGACACCAGGTGCTGCCCTGTACATTTTGAGCATAGATGTCTGAACTTACAGTTCGCCCATGTGCACAAGGCTTTGTTATAGCTCCAGCATGTCTTTGCTACTGGTGTTGCCCCTCCTTTTTTGTTAACTTCCTCTGAGGTTCCCCTGAGCTGGACAGTGTTCTCACCCACAACTCTGAATGGGTGCAATCTCATCTCAGGCCCCCTCAGGCTGCCATCCTTTGCCGGAAGGCCTTGTCATATTTAAGCCACCCATAGGCCATCTTAACCTTATATGCATCTCTAATTATGGTGGAATATGCCAGTAATGGAATGGCCAGTTCTGGCTTCTTCTCTAATAAAATAGCACTAAATATCGTGAAACCCACCTGCCAAGTCTCAATATTCTTCCCCTTATATGTCACTTCTTCCACTGGGTTCCCCACTACCGCTAGTGCCACCACCATTTCTGATTTCCCAACTGTTTCTTTCTGTTCATATTTCTTTGCCGTGTCCTTGTCGACCAAGGAAAACAGATCCACAAATTCCCCTTTCCATATCTTGTCTTTTATGATCTGTATCATGTGATCCCCAGTGTCACCCCTGGAATTCCCAACCCTGCATTCTGCCCCCATGCCTGTCCCCACCCCCCCAAGAGTACCCCCTTTATTTCAGCCAAAACCTTCTCCATTTTTCTATGCCTGCATCCACCATATCGCTAATAATCCCCTCCAAGTATTCTTTTAAGTCCCCTTCCCCCATTAAGTCAACCTTTCCCTTACCAAGCCCTGTATCCGGCACTTCCAGCTCAGGCAGGGGTTCCGGCTCCAGCTCTGGGACTGGTGCTGGTGGTCTCTTTCCTTTTCCCTTCCCCTTGGGACCTAGTGGGTTCTTCCGCTGTTTGCATCTCTCTTCCTCTTCTTCTCTTGCTGCACTGATGAGCTCCGTCATCTTGGACATCAGCTGGGCTGCCTCATCTCTCAGCTGGGCGCTGGTAGGAGGAACAGGAACTCTCTTTGGGGCCATCTGGAACTGTGTCAACAGTTCTTCAAATCTGAGATAAGATAACAAGGAAAAACGGAAGGAAGGGGGCAACAAGGAAGGAAAAAAAAACACCTGGCCATGTTAGTCCCTTCATTAATAAGTAAACCCTTTTTTTTTTAACCTGTCAGCCTCATATCCACCACAAGAGAATGGTCCCCTTTGTTCTCCCATGGCCCGTTCGGTCTGTCCCGATGCAAACCCTCCCCTTAGCATGGGAGATTCTTGCCCCTCCATGCCCTTCCCCTTCCTCGTTTGAGTAGGCCTCCCTTGGCCTGCTACTCACTGCACCTCGGTACTCCCTGTGGTAGGCCCACTGCACGTGCCAGGCCCCCGGCCACCTCGCCACTGCATCTTGCTAATGATATTTTCCTGTTTCCATTCTCACAATAGAAGCTGAAACAAAATGGAGCACTCTAGGAATATTTCTTATACTTTATTTCACAATGTCTACAGAAATGAAATGCCATTTAAGCTGTATATAGAATAGAAGCCTTGATTTATAGCATTTAACTGTTCATATACTAACTACAAAACCTTTGCCTTATATTATAAACACTTAAGGAATTTAATAATCAGTTAGTTCTGTGGGCTACAGAATGCCTCTCTGTACCCCTAGGCCCCCCAGCCATGCCCTGTGGCCTTGCTCCCATGCTTGCGGTTCTGCCACCATGCAGCTTCCAAATCCCTTTTGTCTCGGCCATCCAACCATCCCCCACCCCTAAACCCAATCATCCGGGCCACAAAAACAAAACGCAGTCAATCCTCTTTTTTTTTTTCTTCTATATTATTATTTGTTTTGCAGGAAGTGCTCTTGCCTCCCCGATTGCGCTGCTGCGTTTAAACGTCCAGGGCGCTTTATGTTATGTTCCAACCATGTAGCACCGCGGCTCACATGTTTTAATTAGAATCTACTTGCCAGGCGCTGCGGTCATGTCTTTGACCGCGTGGCACCTCCTCCTCTCATGCAGCATGTCCTTTTTTTTTTTGATATTGGGACAGTGTCCAACGCCTGCACTCTTTCGGTTGCAATTCCAGCTGCAAGCAACCAGACCCAAAACAACGGTGCAAGAAAACAACTGAAGCTGTGGCCCTGTCTCCACCACACAGCGCCACATCCTCCGCTTAGCATGTGCCCTTTTGTAGTCGGGCCAGCGTCCCTTCCCGTACTGATTGACTGCAGTGCCAGCTGTAAATGGAACCACCAGCACAGCTCAAGCAACAAAAAGCAAAAACCTTTCCGAGCACCGCAGCCTTCTCTTAGCCATGTTGCGCCCCAACCTCAATGTGGCCTATGCCCTTCTAAACCATGGGCCAGGATCCCCACCCGCACCCCTCGGCCACGAATCTGCCCACCCCAAAACAACAAAATGCAGGGAAACTGCTTCCCAGAGGGGCTGCACTGCCATCCATTCTGGTGAGCAGGTCCCTGATTCTACCAATACCGCATCCCCATGTGGGCACAGCTGGGAGCAGCGCCAACACACAAACTGCAATTAGCTCTTTACAGGGGAGCAGGTCCCCTGATTCTACTAACTACCTGCATCCCCAAGTGGGCACATAGTGAACCTGGAAATCGCTCTATAAATACTCCTGCCTAGCCACAAATGGCCTCAAGTTTTGCCGTGAAACATCCCTGACCTAGCCTGAACTTCATTCTGCAAGCTACCCTACCCCCCCCAACAAATCTAACCCCACAGTGACAAATCATTATTATAATTGCCTAAGCATCCTATCAGGCCTTCTTTTATTACAAAGCAACTTATTTAAGATTTTTTTTTTTGTTAACCTTTGCAACATCTTCACAATGCACTGTAAAATTACCCGACTCTAGCATTCAATAGCTTATTTAACAATTTTAAAAACATTGGCAAAATCCATTACATTCACAAACATTTTGCAGTTAATAATTACAGCCTTGAGAGGGTTGAAATTCATTCTGCTGTGTTGTACAAGTTTTTTAAAAAAAAAGAGACATGAAGCACTACCTTAACTCGCATTATGTTTTCTACACATTGGACTGCATTAAGTAAGAGTGGGCAACCTCCTCATTTGTCCACCCTGCTAGTTTTTGGTTTAACTTTCCAGCATCTCCTCCACCCATTCGTACCTTGGCAGGGGGCAGTGTGACCGGCTTCCCATTTTCCTCTGGGGGCAGGCCTGGTAAGGGGGGACTCTGCCTGAACACTGCTCCGAGTGTCTTCTTTGCATTGAACTTGTCCCCTGCCCTCCAGTGTTGCCTCTATGGCTCAGGAGACAAAGGTGTCATCCTTTGCCATATAATAGGGCAGCCACCCATACCATCGGGAGGAGCACCTTTCACCTTGATCATTCAGTCTGTGAGTGACTTTTTCCATATGGTATATTTGGTTCACTATAGCCCACCACTCCTTTATAGTGGGCACCCTGGGGGTGAGCCATGCTTTGGTGATCGCTTTTATTGCTGCGGTTAATAATATCCTGAGTCAGTATCAGGAATTTGGATCCTCGTTTGGTTTATTTTATTGCAGTAGTACGTAGGATTCTGGCATAAGTGGAACTTCCCTCCCAAAAAGCTCCCCAAGCTCACTCTGCACACACTGCAAAAAGGGAGCTGGCTGGGGCAACTCCACATCACATGTGTGTGATGTGTGTTAGTCTCACCGCAGTTGCGCCAGCAGCTGGAGGAACCAGATATGGATTAGTGTTTGGTAATAGCTGGGGTTAAAAAGTACCTTATCAGGTGTCTCCAGGAGTATTCCCATCATTGGCATGAGCTCGATACCTTGGCTGATCTTTGTGTTGCAACTGCCCACTGGCCTTCCAAGATTGGGCATCCCAGCTCCTCCACCCACTTCATCCTAATTGTGTTGGTGAGTTTGCCAAGGGGCTCCATTATTGGCTAATATAGGGTGGACACCAGGTGAGCAGCACACCCTGCACCTATGAGTAGTAATATATGTGTCAAGATAATTAGATAGAATTCAGGCTGCTTAGCAGCACTTGGCAATTGTAAATAGCTAAAGAAATCTGTTCAGTTCAGCTCAAATTTCCATTGCACATTGTCAAATGTTTTGAAAGTGCCCAGGACTGTGAGTTGGTGCAGGTAATGACGTATGAGGGAGTCACATTCCTTAAACCTGCTGTCCACAGTTGTTGTGGCAAAGCCTGGCAGAAGGTATATCGGGCATAATAGTGGCAGAAAGTGTGTCAAGTCCAGGAGCATTCTGGCCAAAGCCCAAGCATTTTGTCTATGTTGGAACCAGGGATTGTCTGTGGGTAAGTCCCTGGGGAGGCATCCTGCGTTTTATATGGCTTTAAAGTACTCCTTGTCAGAGAGTAGTGCTTGTTCGATCCTGCGCCAATGAGAATTTGTCGTACCCAACTGCTTCACCAGGAGATGTCCTAGCTGGACAGCTATGTTGTACATCTGTAGGTGTGGTAGGGAGAGGCTGCCTTTTTCTCTAGGGAGGCACAATAATTGGAACCGAATTCAGGGTCTGTGTCCGGCCCAGACAAACCTGAAGATACTCCTGTTGCAATCAGAATGTCTCCTGTGGGAGGGCAATGGGCACATTCTGGAATAAGTATAATGCTCTGAGCAGGACTATCATCCTGATGAGATCTGTACATCTTGTCAGGCTGAGTGGTAACGTGTTCCATTATGTTAGGTCTGCGTTGAGCTATACCGAGAAGTTTGCATAGTTGTTGTCAAATGCTGATTTGTGTGATCTTGCCAGGTATATTCCCAAGTACTTTGTTTTATCCAGGTCCCATCTATATGGGTACCTCTGCCTGGTATGTTGGGATGGCTGGTAGTTAAAGGTTAACACCTCAGTTTTGGAAATGTTTAGTCTATATCCTGAGAGTCTGCTGAATTCCTCTAGGATATCATGTACTGCTGGCAGTGCGCTCTCTGGGTTGGTCAAATATAGAAGCACATCATCCGCATACATGGCTAATCTGTGTTCTGTATTCCCTATCTGGATCCCCCCACCAGGTTCGACTCCCTGATCCTTTGTGCCAGGGGTTCTATATATAGGACAAACAGGAGTGGTGATAATGGGCATCCCTGGCAGGTGACCTTTTAGAGTGGGAAATATTGGGAATGGTGGCCGTTCACTTTTACACATGCTTTTGGGGATCAGTAAATGTTTTTAAGCACCTGTATAATTGGTGCTGGAAACCCAATCTATCCATACAGATATATTGGGTTTCTCATCACCATCACTCCATACAGCACCATCACTCCATACAGAAAGGGCCAGGATACCCTGTCAAACACCTTCTCAGCATCCAGACTGATCAGTGCTGAGGGTCCTGCAATTTATTCATTTCATGGATGATATGTAAGGTGCGACTGACATTATCTACAGTTGTCCTAGACCTGACAAATCCGGTCTGGTCTGGGGCAATTAGCTGGGGCATTAGTGGATCTATTCACTTTGCCAATACGCTCATGACGAGCTTATAGTCTGTATTTAGGACTGATATAGGCCTATATGAGGTGCAGAGTTGTGGATTCGTCCTGGGCTTTGGGAGCACAGATATAGCTGCATGGTCTCAGGATGGTGGCAGGGGTTCCCTTCCATGGTGCAGTTATATACTGCTAAAAGGGTCCGTGCGGGTGTATCCCGCATGGCCTTGTAGAACTCTGGGTCACAGCCAACTGGTCCAGGGGCCTTTTGTGTTTTGGAGCAGCTGATGGCTGCCCAAACCTCCTCCAGGGTTATAGGGGCTGTCAGTTGTTCTCCCTGCTCAGGGGACAGGCTTGGGAGCTGCAAGGACTGCGGGAATGTGTTAATGGTGTCTCAGGGACCTGCTGTTCCGCATTGTACAGATCCCTGTAGTAAGTACTGAAGCCTTCAGTTATTTCATGCAGTTTGGTGAGCCTATGACCCTCCGACGGATGTAGTATCGAGGTGACTGTAGCTAAGCACCTCTGTCGATGTACCTGGTAGGCAAGGAGCCTAGTGGCCCTGGGACCTCCCTTGTAATAATTTTGTCTCAAGTATGTGAGTCCCATTTCAGTTTGTTGTTTGACAAGGGTGTTGAGCTCATCCCTCATCTGTTGTAACTGTGGCAATACTGAATTATCTCCCTGTTTATGGGCCATTTGTAGGAAATGAAGTATTTCCTGCAGTCTTTCCATCTGCTCCCTCCTTGCCTTGGTCTGTGTAGATGTGTACTGAATGATATGTCCCCTGAGTACTGCCTTTAGGGTGTCCCAGTATGTTGCTGGGGTAGTGTCCCCGGTGGGTTGTCTAGCCTGATCTCAGTTTTTTCCCCAGGAAGTCTTTAAATTCCTGGGATTTGAGGTAGTGGGTGTTTAGCCTCCAAAAGGTGTTTCTGCGCTGGGTCCCCATTTCCCGGTACTCATTACTGGGCCATGGTCCGATATCTATATATCACCAATTCTGCAGTTCACCAAACTTTGGAGGTGTTCCACCTGTGTGTAGCAGTGGTCAGTTCTGGAGTAGGTTTTGTGAACTGCAGACTAGTGGGTGTAATTTCTGATGCATGTGTGCATCTGTCTCCAGGTGTCCACCCAGCCTACCTCCCATACAAACCTCTTAAATAATTTTTGTGCTGCTGTTTGTCTTCTGGGTGTTGGGTTTGAAGAATCCCATCCCAGGTTGGGGGCAATGTTAAAATCCTCCTGCCAGCATCACAGTGCCATTCATTAGCTGGGCAACTTTGTGCAGGAGGGGTTTCATTGTGGCTACATTAATGCCTGGAGGGAGATATATATTAGCCAAGGTGACCTCTCTGTCATTCAGTTACCCCCATGCAATCACCAGGCGACCATCAGGATCTGCCCATTGGGAAGTGAGGGTGACTGAGGTACTTTGTGGGATCAAATTGGCAACTCCCCTTTTTCTCCCCCTCCGAGGGATGAGGAAATGACCTCTGAGTAGCCAAAGTTTTTTAGTTTTAGGTGCTCTCCCTTTGTCAGGTGAGTTTCCTGAAGGTATATTAGGTCCGCCCTGGCCGTTTTGATGTGTGCCATCACTCTTGACCTGTGTATAGGGGTGGATAGCCCATTCACATTAAGTGAGTACAAATGCAGTTCATCTGTCATCATTTCTGATGCTTATTAAAAATTGCCTGTTCAATATGCAGTTCTTAAACTTTGTGTCTAGAGTATATATTCCCCTTTTTCGCTTCCCTCTTGGTCTTACGATTTTGTGCCAATGCTCTTCAACTGACTTTGAAACCTTGGGGACTACCTGTTGGTCCATCAATATCTAAACCTTGAACTACAGATATCAACCTATGGAAACTAGGGTATTGAAGCACCAACTGGGTGTCTGTAGACCCTTTAACTAGAACTGTGACTTCCATTACAGTGGATCTTTGGGTAGATCCAAGGGGCAGGGCCTCTGCCCTGCGTGCAGGCATTGCCTCTGTTGAGGGGCCTTTTGACATCTATGATGTTTAGGACAGTATGATAGGGGTCATTTGAGAGGGTGACATCACAATCCTCCCCAGGAACCCTTCCCCTAGTGGGGGTTACTTTCCCTTGGGTGTTTTTTTGCCCTTCCCCAGTGGGGTCCCTGGTTGTTCCATTAGGTTGTTCTACTTCTTAAGCCCCCCACCCTTAGCGTCCCTTCTGCTTCCCTCGCCCCACCTCTTTTTTGTTGAGAATTCCATTTCCCTGTGGGCCTCTGCTGTCCTCAGGGGCCTTCCCCCCAGGATGTCAGCTTCACTCGCCTGCACTTTCTATGGGGTATGAGGAAAATAAAAATCACACAGTACCTGATCAAAGGTGTCCAGGCCCCATTCGGTGATTGAGCAGGAGAATCCATGCTGCCTGGTGCTGCGTCGTCATCACATTTATTCGCAGTCAGGACCACATGGAGGCAGTGTACCACTCAGTCTGAGGCTCAAACACAGAAAGAAATAATAGAATTTCAGGAATTGAAGTCTATACAACAGCTGTCCTATAGTGCCTTAATTACTAAAAATGAAGCAATGCAGAGAAAAAGAATAAATACAAGAGCCAAATGCTTATCTGATAGAGCACAGCATGATGCATCGATCCGGGCACTCTCTGGACCTGTAAAGGAGAATTTAGGTAGCTGTCAGTAATCACTTATTGTGGCACTGGTTCCATTTTAAGGGCTCCGCTTTCCCTCCCCCTCCCCATGCCTTGCTGTGGGTTGCATTGCAAGTGCCCATCGGGTCTCAGTAATGTGTGAAAGTGGTCCTATCCATATTTTGCTACCTCGCTCTCCACTCTCCACATTTGGTTTTTGCAATCCCCTTCACAACAACCTCCTTTGCTGAATTTTATTACTCCTTTTGGTTTCCCCTGTGCCTCCTTACCTCACCCCTCCCCCCGGTTAAACAACTAGCAAGCCTGCAGGTGGTGGCCTAAATCGCTTTGTAGTAATCTGGTTTTCCCCCTCCCCATCCCTGTTGCTTTCTGTGCCAGGTTGCCCGCATTATTGATATGGCCCCAGCCTGGGTCAGCAGCACTCTGAACTGTATTCGTGGAGCTGCCACGAGCAGGCCCGACCATGTGGGGACCACGTCGCCTCCCCCCCCCCAGATAGCAAGAGGGCCCCTCCTGCCCAATCTGCATAGCAACAGCAGTTTATAGCCAGGATCCGGTCCTCCTCCTCCTCCTTGCCTTGATTTTAGTTGTGCACCATGTCAGGTCGCCCACAGTGAACTGGCCCCAGCTCCCAGGTCCACGATGCTACAACTGCATACATGAAGGAGCTACATGCAGGCTGGACCACGCGGGACCACGACGATCAGTTCCGGTTAACCCCCCCCAACCCCAGTAACAGAAGAGCACCACCTGCACAATCTGTATAGCTGTAGTTTTTTACCCATAAAGCTGCTTATAACGGGAAAGGACAGTGGAGAAAAAAGGCAGGTACATATTGTTCAACAGCTGAGTGGTAGTGGATCTTCCCCTGTTCAAGTGTTTAATCCAGGCACGAGACAGTTCCGGTCAGTCTGTTCTTTGGGTTGTACACCGAGCTGTCCATAAACAGTGCACCCTTCCCATTTTGTGTTGATGTGGGGTAGGGGGAAAGGAATGAGCCAATACTCAATTCACTCTCTGGGGAAACAGTGGGGGCATCCTCCCTCCCAGTGTATGATCAGCCATAGTTTCCTGTCTGAGATCGCAGGAAACAGGCCGTCCACCAGCCTCGGACAGCAATAGCTCTGGTTCCCCCGGCCCCAAGAAACAAACAAAACTGTAATTGAAAGAGTCACTCACTTTACATTGGAGGAGTTTGGTGGTGGCTTCCGCTGGTTCCTCAGGTCTTCCATGATTTTCTGGAGGGCATCTGCCCCCGACTGCCTCAGTGTGTCTCTTCGGCCCTGTTGCCATCTCATCTGCGCTAATTCAGTTGCAGGAGCCATTGCCTGGTGTGGTGGTTTTGGCAGCAGATCCATCTTGTGCTTTGCTAGCTCCTCCATTACTGCCTCCGGGGTTTTGAAATGTTGTGTGCCGTTTGGGAAGATGGTCATTTTTACTGAGTACGGTGTCCTGAAACATATTTTGGCATTTTGCAAGACTTTCATTATTGGAAGGTATGCCTTTCTTTTCTGCATTGTCTCCGGGGAGTAGTCATTCTCTAGGTATAGTCTCTGCCCATTCAGCATAACAATGCCTTGCTTCCAGGCTGGTTATAATGCTGATTCCTTCTCCTGGAATCAGAGGAACTTGATGAGGATGGTGCATGGGTTGGCTCCCTTGGGGGAGTCGTGGTCCGAGCGTGTGGTGGGCCCTATTTCCAGGGTCATGCTTTCAGGTAGCTGTAGGCAGGATTGTAGTGGATGTTGAATATAGCTAATACGGTTCGGTCCATCCATGCCCTCGGGGACACCCGAGAGCCTGATGCTGTGCCATCTATTTTGGCTCTCGGTGTCCTCCACCCGCTCCGGCTGTGCCTTAACTGTTTGGTGGAGCTGTATGATCACCTGCTTGGACATATCTATATGTTGATCTGTGGTCATGAACTGTTCCTCCAGGCCCTCCTGTCTGTGTCGAGTTTACCAATGTCCGTTCGCAATGCTGTTGTGGTTGACCTTATTTCCTTCCTGAACTCCCTCATCTCTGTCAGGGGTAGGGTCATTTGTTTCTGCAGGGAGGCACTGCTTACTTTCCCGGCTCTGCTTCGACCGTGCCAAGAGGGGAGCAAGGCCTCTGAGCTCTCACTCTCCGATCCTCCGTCAGTATATCTCTCTCTCCATCCTGGGACCCCACTGGCTTGCAGGTGGATTCTCCCGAAGGGTTTGGCATGATGTAACCTTTAGGCTGGTTTTTATATGAAATATTTAGTTGAAGCTGTTATAAAAGGTTTTTTTGTTTGAGTTCCTGGGGAGAGCTAGTCCTTTAGCATCTACTCTGGTGCATGATGTCATTGGAAGTCCTCAATAGCCTAATATCATGGGATGCCTGCAGTGTTTGAAGTATCTCAGCCATCTGGTCCCCCAGCATGCAGGCCATCCCAACTTGGTCACGCACCTCACCTGTAAGCAAAGGATCACTCTTACCACTCGAAGTGCTGGACTCACTGGTTCAAAATTAGTTCCAACAGGAAAAGGAGGGTGATCCTTTGCTTACCTGCACTTTTATACCCCCTATGGACCCCAACAAGGACTTCACAAAGCCCCTTCTATTTCCCAGTTGTAGCCCTCCCTTCTACACCTGGGCACCTCCCCCTTTGTGACCTCACTTTTCCTTTATCCCTCCGCCCCCTTCCTTTTCTTGATCTCAGACCCTCCCCCTGCTTAACCCCACCCCCACTCCCTCCTCTCTGGCCTTGCCCTGCAATACCTGTTCTACAGGATTTTGGTGGCAACCCCTGACAATTCAGGTTGCCTTTTATTGGCAACTCTATATGTCCCTCTCCGAGTATGGACTGCCGATTGGCGCAAGTAGTTGGTGGACATCTCCAGGTATATATAAAGTGGAAAGAGACCCAGGGTGAAAAGGCAGACCCTTCAGAGTAACAGTTCCATTTTTTTTTTGCGTTATTTCTTTCTACCCCCACGTGCTGTACAGCAGCCACTCCTTCGGGCTTACCAAGGCAGTCCTCCAACCCATCCATCCTCCGAGATTCCGCCTCAGATCGCAGCTGATCCCCAGGGTGACCCGGCGTAACCCTTCGCCGGATGGGTCCCCCTCCTCTGAGGGGGGAAGGCACCAGTCAAGGGGGGCAGACCAGCACTCCACTTTAGCCCCAGGAATGCTGCTGAGACGGAGAGCTCGGTAGGACCTTGATGGCCTCAGAGCGCCAGGCAGCCATCATCCAGCTACTGTGAAGCGGTATTTCCGCTGTTCTAGTTACTCCCTCTTTCTTGCATGCATCAGCAGTGCTCCTGGTCTCCACCAGAGGCCGCTGCAGTGCGACGACAACCCACTGCCCACCCCCAGGAGAGGAGAGCAGTCCTACGGATGCTCAATCTTCTCGCACCCCTGCCAGCCCCCGAAGACCCGAGTCCGTTCTCGAACCCGGGTCGCCGGCGTGGGGGATGAGGTAAGGCGCCAGCACCTCAACCCTCTGCGCCACTGGGCCAGCAACAGTTCCATTTTAATTATGTAGGGGCTTACCCAACCACACAGGAGCTTCAGTCCCCATATCTGGATAATTTTTCCCAGTGGCCTCTAACTTTTTCCAGGTGATGTTTGCCTTCTGAATTAAAATTCTGTATGAGCTGGAGTTGTAAGCTGTAACATTATTTACTTTCAAAGATGAGCAAACGATCAGTCTTCTCTGTACCATCTTGTGTCCCAGGTTTTGTTTATACAGCACTTGCTGTTGCAGACACCTGGGTTCTCTTTTAAATTGGTATTGTCTGTACTGGTGCTTTTCTTATTGCTGCGGGAACTGCATCACTTGTTGAATTATGACGTATTGCTAAAAAGCTGCACTAGTAACATGCTGACTTCCCAAGTTATAAATTCGTAAAACTGAAGCAAAAACTCAAGGCTGGTGTCCTGCTTGTTCTGCACTTGATTGCCGTCTCAAAAGCAGGAGGTGGATAATGGTAAGGAAAAAAGGTATAGGACAGCAGCCCTAAATATATGGCTCTGGCAGATGCAAGAGGGGTGTCCAAGAATATGACCCCCTTGCAAATGAGATAAGTGCCATAATATGAAAAAAGGACACCTGGACTTCCAAAAAAGGATACCTCCATGCTACCCAGATAAAGAACTGAGTAAACTTGAAAGTAAGCCCAGGTCCCCCTGTTTCTCATGTCAGACAGAAAACAATGGAGCTCGGGAGCATTTGGAGTTGCAGGACTGGGCAGTCCCAGGGAGTCAAGATGTGTTCATCTCCTCTGGCCTCCCCAAGGGTAGTGGGCCAAGATCCAAAAGCAGAAAGAGAAGAAACAAGGGGTATACCAACCCAAAAATCTAACATGGTGCAGAAGGGATTAGAAGCACGTCCTGCTTCTCCATGGAACAACAGGGATGTACCCTGTGTGAAAGCTTGTGTATTGGATCCAAGGGTGGATGCACCATATCCCCCCCCCCCCCCACACACACAGAGCATCTGCCCAGTGGAGTTAGACTGGATAGTGCTTAGAGCACGTTGCATTTAGCAACTAATAGTGATATACCCATGGAGTAGATATGCACCAGGCAGGGAGAAGAAGGACAAGGAAAGAAAAAGTGGAAAGAAGGAGCTGCCTTCCTCGCCCACAAGAAGTCCCATTTTTTTTATATACTTTCTTTATTGAAGGTTTTTCACTGAATTTAACAATCCATATACGTTTTATAATGAAGTTTGTTAATCCAATATTACAGCCAAGATAGATGAAGCATCCATTTACTGACATACTACAGTAAACAAGGTTGAAACACATCATGAACTTTAACAAGTAAGAAATAGAGGCCAGCTACCAGGACAGTATCACGTTTTTAGCATCAGTAGGTATACGGGTCCCTGAGTGGGTGGACAAGTGTCTCAGAGATGTTCAGTACCAAACTAAGGATTATCCTCACCCTTAAACCTATCACAACCCCATCTCATAAGTTCCATTTTTTGGAGTGGCGAGAAGGCCACTAAGGACCATTGATTTCCACTTATTGGTCCAAGTACCAAGCTTCCCTTTATGTGAGGGAGGAGCTAGCTCACCCTGAAGATAAGAAAGACCTTCAGCTCTCTTGTGGTGGTGAACACCAGAAGGCAGCAGCTCCTTAATGATTTGGTGGGACTGAGACACATCAGGCCCAGACAGAGACTCCTGTGGCACAGGAGCAGGACGGTGGCCCCCTGACAGCTCTCATCTGACCTGATGGGAGAAGAAATTAGCCCCTTGGAACTGTGAGTTAAGCACCTTATGCCACGCCAAAGGTGCCAGCCTGGAAAGGCGAAGTCCCGCCATCTACCTGATTTAGACTGCAGTTCTCACCAGCCAGGAGGCCATCCCATTGGCATCATATGATGCACTTGATTGGTGCCTTGCCAGCTCCAGGCCCTTGGAGGAAAGCCAAATGGCTTGTCTAACTCACTAGAAAACAATACAGCTTGGAGCTGACCTAGCTGTGATCATAAGCACCTGCTGAATCATGAATCATGTTGTTTGCTGAAGCAAAAACCTTTCTTCCAAGGACATCTGCCTGAGCAGAGTCAGCTTCATGAGGACGATTATGCACAGCGTGTTTAGGTCCTGTAGGGGGTCTGCAAGACCTGAAGCCCAAAAGTGAGGTGAGGTACTGCCCTTGCAGACCTGGTGGGTGCATAGTACTGCAGCTGAATGTCCCTGGGTGTTGCAGAGCATGGGAAGAGACACCTCCAGACTGCTGTTGATGATTCCTCAAAGGCTCTAGGCCAAGGAGGGATGACTGAGGGATTACCGATGAGCCACTGCTGAAAGCTCCTAGGAGTCCCAGCTGCAAGGATACATGACTGTGACTAGAAAAACAGCACACTTCCAGTGCCTCTAACATTTTTGCCAGGAATCTCTGGTACAGGGTGTACTCAGAAGCCAGGGACATATAGTGGGTAGATTCTGTGTCTTCTGAGGAGGACGCTGATGGAGAATAGGTGCTAGTAACAGAGGGGGTGGCACCAGGAGAACAGGTCTGAACTGGACCTTGTCAGCATGCTTAAGGCACCAGCCACCCCTCTGCACTGAGACTAGGTAAGTAGCCCTACAGGGCCCATGATCCAAGGTAGCTCAGGCAAAGGTGGCAGGAAGGAAAGGGGAGTCAGGGATTCCAGGACCTCTGCCTGGGCTGTGGGAATGTGCAGGCGATCTCACCTAAGGTGAGGGCCTGGTAGGACCACTCGAATAGGGTCGACCTACATCAGAGGAACAGTGGGGAGAGCAGAGCCATACAGTACCTAAACGATGGCCCTGGTCTCCACTGGTAATGGTGTCAGCAAGCGACTCCAGTGAGAACTCCACCTCCTGGCCGTTGTCTCATTCCCAGCTGGTGGTGCCTTCAGCAATGGGCTCAGGGTCAACAAATGGCCTGGAAACAGGTTCACCCCACCTAGAAGGAGCCAGCTGTCCACCAGACTCACTCCCAGGACCTCCAATACCTCAGTAAAGTGAGGTTAAGGAGGATCCTGTACTTCTGCAACACCAGAGGTGCAGGAAGGGGCCCAGGAGAAAGACCTAGAGTGGTGCCTTGGCCTGACAAGTGTGACGCCTACCTCTGAAGCTAGGGTCAACTGACACCACTTCATTGTGTGGATCTCGAGGGTATGGCAGTCCATGGAGGAGCAGGCACTGCACTCATCCATACTGTGATCTGGGAGAAGGCAGATCCTGCAGCATTGATGCTGGCCCATTTGCAGCCATCTGCTTCCCACAGAGGCAATAACACATGATGGGTGAATGATAGATTTTCTTCATCTTCTTGGCCCCTTCTTTTCAGACTTTAGCATTGCAGAGAAGTAAAGTACCAAAGCGAGATGGCACTGCGAATAAAAACTATGCAGTGAGTCAGTTTAAATTCTAATGGATAGACCCAGGCACTGTTGCTCTCATGGTGTGCATTCAATGTTGGCAAGAACAAAACTAGATATCAATGTTTATTGGCTGGCATGCACAGTGCTATGTGAGGTGTGAAGACGCCATCAGTACCAGACGCTGACTCCCACCTGCAAAAAATTTGCTTCCCCAGGGTCCTAGTGCCTCCAGCTCCAGACCCATAAGTAGGAATCAATGGTGAAGACTGATTGCTGGAAGATCAGTCTTTTTACAGAAACACAGAATTTGTCAGCAGAAAAGGATCACTTGGCCCACTCAGTCTGCCCAGATATTCCCTACGTATTCCATCTCCGCAGACCCTACTTGGTCTCTGGTAAACCTCTCCCCCGTCTATTTGCCAGTATTCCTGTGTCAATCCCATGCATACTTGAAGCCCCCCCGCTGTTTTCACCCCCACCATTTCTGCTGGCAGACTGTTCCAGGTGTTCACTGCTCTTTCAGTGAAGAAGTGCTCCCTCACCATCCCTCTTAAACTTCTCCCCTCAAGCTTCACTGCATGCCCTCTTGTTCAAGTGTACTTCTTTATTTGAAACAGATTCCTCTCCTGCACCCTGTTCACCTACATGAGGTACCTGTAGGTCTTAATTATATCCCTCACCTCCCTCCTCTCCTCTCCTCTATGTTGTACATATTGAGATCCTTCAGTCTTTCCTCGTAGGCTTCTTGTGCAACCCCTGCAACATTTTAGCTGCCCTCCTCTGAACTGCCTCTACCCTATGTCCTTTCTGAGATGTGGCCTTCAGATCTGAACACAATACTCCAGGTGGGGACACATCAGTGACCTACATAGCAGTAAAACCACCTCCCTCCCTCCTCCTGCTGGTGATAACCTTCCCAATGCACCCCAGCATCCTACTGACCCTGCTTACTACCTTGTCACACTGCCCTGCCACTTTGAGGTCATGAGATATTATAACCTAATGATCTCTTTCCTGTTTAATGACATCAGTACCTTCCCCCATTTTATACTCGGCTCCTGGGTTTCTATGCCCGAGGCAGATGATTTTGAACTTTTTGGCATTGAACCCCAGCTGCCATACCCATGACCACTCCTCAAGTTTTCCAAGGTTGTTCCAGTGCAGAGCCATGTGGCACCCCACTGGTCATTCTCCCCTCATTAAAGTGAGTGCCATTTACTACCACCCTCTGTAGCCTATCCTTTAACCCATTTGTACCCCGTTTACCACTTTGGAGCCCTACCCTAGACTGTCCGATTTCTTTATAAGTCTCCTATGTGGCACAATGTCAAAGGCCTTGCTGAAGTCCAAGTAGGATGTCCATGTCCATGTCCACTGCCTTTCCTTGATATGTTTCCCTGGTCACCTTAGTCTGACTCACCCTACAACACCTCCTTCTAACTGACCCAAATGGGCAGACTGTGAATCTCATTTGATAGGCAGTTCATTGTATCTAAGTACTCAGTTTGCAACAGAGCACCCTCAACTGTGTCAGCACCCACCCCACTGCTCGACACATTATACAAGTGTGGAAGTGGGCAGCCAAGCAAACAAACTGGTCTGCATGGTGTTCTATCCCCTTGCTCTCTGGAATAATGATAGGGTAAAACAGATGCCAAACCAGTCTGCTGATCATCCTGGGTGAATAAAGGGTTGGTATCCCTTGGGAATGTCCTGGATAATCAATCAGATTCGGCTGGTATATCTTCCTGCCATGAATCCATGCTGGCTTTGGTCTTGTAACCCGCTAGATTCAATACATTCCACTAGCCTTTCCTTTAACAGGGTTTCCATTAATTTCTCCACCACTGACGTGAGACTGACCCGTCTATAGCTGCCAGCCTCCTCCCTTCTGCTACTCTTAAGAAGCGGGTCTACATCTACTCTCCTCCTGTCCTCTGGAACCACTCTTGTTTAAAGTGAGTTCTTGAATAGGGCAGATAGTCAAGTGCCTCACTGAGCTCCTTTAGCAACCTTTGGTGTATCCCCTCTGGTCCCATTCCATGATCTTGTCCATTGTCAGATTTGCAAGTCCCTTCAGAACTCTTTCCTCTGCAAATGGACTTGTGTCCACCCCCTCCCATGTTCCTGCTACTCCACGGTGGTCCATTCCCCCTTCCTCCATTGTACAGACTGAGCAGAAGAATCTGTTCAAAATGTTTGCTTTTTCCAGATCCTCCTTTGGCAGCCTCCCTCTACCATCCCACTTATGTGCGCTATCCCTTCCCTTTCTCTTCTCAGTTAGGTACCTGAAGAAAGTCTTCTCCACTTTTGCTACTCCTTTGACTATCCTTTCCTCTGTTTGTGCCTTTGCTCTCTTCACTGCCTTACCTGCTTCCTGCTGTTTTAGCTGGTACACCTCCCTATCCTCCTCCTGTTTCTTTATGCTTCCTGAATGCCACTGTTTCTTTTTCACCTTTGTGACTACTACTCTAGAGTAAGTCTAAGCAGAGTTCCAGGTGGGCCCTCTTCTCTTTCATGTAGCTTAAGTGGTAGCTTCTGAGGCTGAAATAGTGACTATCCAATAACCAACCAGCAGAACATCAGCTACACAGACTTAAAGTTCCGATCCAGAATTCTTCAGTTTTTATTCTTATACCAAGCAAAAATCCTCCAGACCTCACCCAAACATTGGTTTATTGGGGAAAGAGGATCCACACTCAAATCATAAATATTAAAATTAAAATCATTACTAATTTATCTACTGTCTTCAGTAAACCACACCAACCACAGGCCGATAAATACAGCCCTGGTTTCCCACAAATACGTTGTCCGTTAAATCTCATATTAATTCCACCATTGTTTTTTGTTTTTCCATATACCATAGCTATCATAGGAATCAAGTATGTCCATTATCAATCTACTGTATACTGCAGCAGACTCGGTAGCCCCTTGGTGGGGAAAAAGGTCCTCTGCATCTTTGCCAGCTCGGTTTGGAGTCCAGCGACCTCCACCCTTAACCTAGAGAGGAGAAAGGTGCATGGAAATGGGACAGCACCTCAGTCTCCAGAATGTGTCCCTAAATACTGCGGCTCCACCGCACTGCACTGCACTACTCCCATATTTGTTTATCTGCTTACTTTTATTTCCATTAAACCTAGCCTGTCCCATTCTGCTTCCTTCCTACATAGAAACATAGAAATTGATGGCAGAAGAGGACCACAAGATCCATCTAGTCTGCCCAATATGGGTAACTGCCCCCTCTATCCTTTCTGTGAAATGATACCTTGGTGCCTGTCCCAGGCATTTTTGAACCCATTTACCATTTTGGCCTCCACGACTTCCTGGGGCAGGCAATTCCAAGGGTCAACTACCCTCTCAGTGAAGAACTTCTTAACATTGCTCCTGAATTGCCCACACTTGAGCCTCATATATTGTGTCCTCTAGTTCAGATGCTTTTCTTCTACTGAAGAAGTTCCTGTACCCCTACCTAATTTATACCCTTGATACACTTGAATGTTTCAATCATGTCCCCCTCTCCCTCCTCTGCTCCAGGGAGTATATGTTGAGCTCCCACAACCTATCCTCATATGCCATTTGATGCGGACTCCGAATCATTGTTGTGGCTCTTCTTTGCACCGCTCAATCCTGTCAATGTCTTTCCTAAGGTGCTGCCTCCAGAAATGTATGCAGTACTCCAAGTGGGGGTGCACCAGCTCCCTGTAAAGTGGCAGCACCACCTCCTTTCTGTGACTCATAATTCCCCTTCCTGTGCAGCCCAGCATACCACTTGCCTTCAGCACCACCTTTTCCGCTATGGTTCTCAAAAGAGGTGGCAGGGAAGGTTAAGGAGAAAAGGACAGCATTCAGGAAATATAAGGAAACACAGAAGGAGCAGGGCAGAGAACTTTATCAGTTAAAGCAGAAAGAGGCTGGAAAGGCAGTCAGAATAGCAAAGGCCCAAACCGAGGAAAGGATAGCCAATTCTGTTAAGAAGGGGGATAAGATCTTTTATAGGTACATTAGGGAGCGAAGAAAGACCAAAGGAGGGATACTGAAGCTTAATAAAGGGGAGGGAATGTGGGTAGAGGTGACAGTGAAAAAGCAGGGATACTGAACGAATATTTCTGCTCAGTATTCAGAAAGGAAGAGGATAGGAGTTACCTAAACCAAACAAGAGAAACACTCCGACGGGGTCGATACCAGTCCATTTACAGAAGAAAGGGTTCTGAAAGAACTGATAAAATTGAAGGTGGACAAAGCAATGGGGCCTGATGGGATTCACCCAAAATTCTAAAAGAACTAAGGGAGAACTAGTGACACCGCTGACTACTCTCTTTAACAAATCATGGGAGGATGGGGTGGTACGTGAGGACTGGAGGAGGGCAGATGTGATTCCTCTTCACAAAATTGGGAGCAGGACAGAGGCAGGAAACTACAGGTCAGTTAGTTTGACCTCAGTGGTAGGGAAAATGATGGAATCATTTCTGAAGGAAAGAATTATTGAGTACCTAGAGGCCAGTGGGGCACAGGACCCAAGGCAGCATGGATTCACGATGGGAAGGTTGTGTCAGACGAATCTAATAGATTTCTTTGACTGGGTGACCAAAGTAGTAGGCCAGGGAGGGGCTGTGGACATGGCCTATCTAGATTTAGCAAGGCATTTGTTACAGTCCACACAAAAGATTAATTCACAAGATAGCCAGCCTTGGAGTGGTCCCAAGGTGGTAGCCTGGATAAAAATTGGCTAGACAACAGGGCATAAAGGGTAGTAGTAAATGGAATACACAGTGAAGAAAGGAGGGTTACTAGTGGGGTACCGCAGGGTTCAGTACTGGGACCGGTCCTTTTTAATGTCTTTATAAGTGACATTGCAGAGGAACTGGAAGGAAAAGTATGTCTCTTTGCAGATGACACAAAGGACTGCAACAGGGTTGATACACAAGATGGAGTGGAAAGGATGAGAAGGGACTTGGCAAGGTTGGAGGAATGGTCAAATGTATGGCAGCTCAGATTCAATGCAGAGAAGTGCAAGGTAATGCACAAGGGAAACAAAAACCCAGGGGAAGAGTACACAATGGGGGGTGAGATACTGACAACAGTAAAAATAGAAAGGGACTTGGGGGTAATTATATCTGATGGCCTAAAGGTGGGCAAGCAATGTGAGAATGCAGTAAGGAAGGCAGGGGGGATACTGGGATGCATAGGAAGAGGCATCAATAGTAGAAAACAGGAAGTTGTTATCCCTCTGTACAGACAGTTGGTGAGACCCCATCTGGAGTACTGTGTGTAGTTCTGGAGACCCCATCTCCACAAAGACATAGACAGAGTGGAAGCTGTACAGAGGAGGGCAACCAAAATGGTGCAGGGTCTGCACCAGAAGACATACAAAGAAAAGACTAAAGGAGCTTAATATGTATCCCTAGAGGAAAGGAGAGAGGGGACATGATAGAAACTTTCAAGTACCTCAAGGAATTAACAAAGTCCAAAGAGGTAGCATCTTCCAGAAAAGAGATGTGCAAGAACAAGGGGCACAATTTGAAGATAGAGGGGACGGCTCAGAGGTAATGTGAGGAAATATTTTTCACCGAGAGGGTTGTGGATGCATGGAACAGCCTCCCTGAGGAGGTTGTGGAGTCAAGAATAGTGGGGGACTTCAAGAATGCATGGGACAGGCATAAGGCAGTCCTAGTGGGGGGTAGGAGGAAGTAAGCTGTTGGTTAACTAGGATTTGCAGCTTATCTGTTAGGTAGGAAAATGGGCAGACTAGGTGGGCCAAGCGGTCCTTATCTGCCGTCAAATTCTATGTTTCTATGTTTTCGCACTGCTTCCCCACCTTTAAGTCATTGGATATAATGACTCCTAGGTCTTGCTCCTGGTTGGTGCATGCCAGCTGCTCCCCTCCCAGGTAGTATCCCACCTTGGGGTTTCCCTTGCTTAAGTGTATGACCTTGCACTTTTTGACATTGAACTTCAACTGCCAGGTGTCTGACCACTCCTCGAGTTTCCTCAGGTCTGATTCCATGCTCTTGACCACTTCTGGGGTGTCCGCTCTGTTGCAGATCTTGGTGTAATCAGGAAACAGACACACCTTCCCTTTCAATCCATTACCAATGTCGGCTATGAACACATTGAAGAGTAGGGGCCTCAGCACTGACCCCGAGGCACTGTACTAGTCACTTCCCTCTCTGTCGATACCATGCCATTTACCTGCACCCACTGTGTTCTTCTCTTCAGCCAGTTGCTCACCCAACCCTCCACTTCCTTACCTATGCCGATGTGGTCCAGCTTCTTTACCAGCTTTCTGTGTGGAGCCAAGTCAAAGGCCTTACTAAAGTCCAGCTAGACCGCGTCCACTGCCTTCGTTACCCAGTCAAAAAAGCCAACCAGGTATTGTCTAGCATGACCTTCCTGCCGTGAAACCATGCTGTTCTGGGTTCTGTTGCCCACTGGATTCCAGATGTGCAACTATTCTTTGCTTGAGCAGTGTTTCCATCAGTTTTCCTACCACTGATGTGAGGCTCACTGGACAGTAATTTCCAGCCTGCTCCCTGCTCCATGATTCATGAAGTGGGACCACTGTCACCCTCTTCCAGTGATTTGGTGAAGAGCTCTACCAGGGGTGCTGCCATCACACTCCCCAGTTCCTTGTGAACTCTTGGGTGAATCTCATCTGACCCCATGGCCTTATCTATCTCTAATTTATTTAGGGTTTCCAAGACTTGTCCCTCCGTGAAGGGGCTCGAGTCTACTCCTGGTCCCTGGGTGCAACTGCTTTGCAGGTTTGGGCCATCCCCTGTGTTCTCCCTAGTGAACACGGAACACAAATATTTCTTTAGTGTGTCAGAGGATCGGCTGGGGGAGGCTGGATGAGCATCCCATGCACAGCTCTCCACCTCCAGGAGGGAGGGTTGTGATTTCCTAGCATACTAATGATGCCTAGTGGAGACTGGGTGTCCAGCAGCCAGGACTGCCTGACACTATGGAGTCATCAGTGGATGTCTGTGGGACAGGTGCAGGAGCGCACTCCCTTCCTGTGCTGATGTCACTGCACATCCGCGTCTTCTGTGGAACTAAGCAGGAACACTCTTGGTCACAGCACTGTGAAGCCCCTGGACCGCCTCCCGAATTACACCCCAAGTGTAAGCCTCAGCTGGGGCCTCTGGTGGATTTTGCCCCGCCCCCATGGGAGCCCTGCTGTAGGGGGAAAGCTACAGGCCACCCAGTCCAGGAAGCCTGCAGGGGGATGCTTGGAAGGAGAGTCCAGGCACTGATTAGGAAGGTATATCCCCCACCCACTGTCTGGGAGATAAAGAGTCCACAAAAAAAAGAAAATAAATGTAAATATAAAAAAAACACAACTTCAATTGTAGAGAAAAACTTCACCAGTAATGCTCAAGCAGCCTAAGTAAAACTATAATTGATTATTGAGAGAACCTATTTTCAAGTTCTGGAAGGGGAAGCAGCATGGGGGAATGAAACCACAGTGAGGGATCTCTGAGAAAAAACATTACTATGCAAAGTAATTTTTTCTTCTAACCCCAGGCATCCCTCACTTATGGTCTTACTCTATGCAGACTACACAGCAGTACCTTGGAAGGTTGGGTCCAGAACTTACTTTGGAAAAAGATTCTGCAATACAGAAGTTTCAAAGCTGGCATCCTTTCTGAACTGTTTGTCCAGACTATAGTGCTTTGTGAAGGTGTGTACTGTTTTCCAGGTAGATGCTTTGCAAATATCTAATACAGGGATGCCCCTTCAGGATGCCACAGAGGCAAAGGTGTCCCTTGTGGAGTGTACCCTTATTTTATTTATTTATTAAGCATCAGTTTACAACCTTTGAGCCAGAGGCTCGTTTACAAAGGTATCTCGTCACAGAGAGGACAATACAGTGATAACAACTTGGTACAGAGAAACAGTGTACAGTTTTTTTGAGGATACAGGAGGACAAATGAGATCAACAATTTACAACATACAGGACTGGTGAAGTTAACATTGTTCAGGGAAATAACTAGAACATCAGCAAAAACATAGGATATCAATACAGTGTGTTTTAGCGGAGTCAACAGGGAGGTAACAGGAACCAAGGGTAGAGAAGGTAGAGGATTTGAGCAGCCAACAGGGGCTTTGTCAGAGAGTGAGCAAGATAGCTTAGAAACAGCAACAGCTGCGAGTAGTGAAAAGGTGGTTCTGGAGGGTAGTTTTAAAGCAAGAGATTGTGGGGGTGTCTGAGATACTGGCAGGGAAGGAATTGTACCAAGAAGGGGCACGGTAGAGGAAAGCCCGTTGTCCATGAGAGGTCCTTGCCCTAGGTACCTTCAACTTGGTTTTACAGGAGGACTGTGTTGAAGCTAGTGAGTTTACATGGTGGATAACGGCAGTCAAACCAGGAGGAGAGAGCCCAAGGAGAGTTTTTTTTGTAAGGATGCAGGTTTGATACCCAAGACGTTCGTCAAGATTGAGCAGATTTGCCTGGGAATAAAGATGGCAGGTATGTGTAAGTCTGGGAGCACCTAAGATTAGTCGACAGGCCTTATTTAAGGTAAGGCAGATTTTGTTTAGCGAGGTCTGGTCAGCAACCCCGTAGACTGGTAAGCCATAGTCAACAAGTGACAGAATGGAGGACATAACTGCGAGTCGGAGGGCGTCGGGGGGAAGACAGTGTTTGTGGCAGTAAAGGATTCCCAACCTAATATTGGTGGTGGAGGCTAAGGCGGAGATATGGGAATGGAATGTGAGGGCAGGGTCAAAGGTTATCCCAAGGTATTTGTATGTGTAAACTTGTTCGAGTGGGAACACAGAGCTGGCGAAGACTTGAAGTTGGAAATTACTGGCTTTGTTTTGGGGGTGGGAGAAGATCATAGATTTGGTCTTTTTAAGATTGATAACCAGTCTATGTTCTTTAAACCAGGCTTCCACGTCTTTATAGGATAATTGCAGGGAATCTTGGAGGGTGGTGGGGTTACGGTCAGAAGCGAAGATAACAGCATCATCTGCATAAAGGAGGAGTTTACTAGTACAGGCACCTGGCAGGGTGTTGAGATAAAGGAAAAGAGCAGGGGCCCAAGAATAGAGCCCTGGGGAACCCCAGATCGGATAGGGCAGAGGTCAGAGAGGGTGCCATTGATTTTTACACGCTGGGACCGGGCAAACAGATAGCTGGAGCACCATGAGACAGGTCCTGCAGCAAAGCCAGCGTGGCTGAGTGCATCCAGCAGAAGAGGATGGGATACAGTGTCAAAGGCTTTTGACAAATCGATGAACCCTGCACCAGCAAGAGAGCCCGAACCCAGGGAGGAATGGAGGAAGTTAGAAAACTCGATGAGGGCGGTATTGGTGCTGTGCCCAGCATGGAAGCTGTGTTGTTCAGGGCACAGGATATTGTATTTGGTAAGAAACTCAGATATTTGGGAGGATACTACTTTCTCTAAGGCTTTTGAGAGTGGTGAGAGGATTGAGATGGGATGATAATTACCGGAAAGGGCCCTATCTCACCCTTATGTATGGGAGTGACAATGGCAATTTTCAGGCAGATGGAATTGCCTAGACAAGTGATTTGTTGAAGAGGCTAGTGATTGGGGCGATGACCTGGTCCAATGCCAGGCTGAGGAGTCTGGGGTCCAAGGGTCACTGGCAGTGGTGTTGCTTCTTAGGGCCTTGGTCAGATATGGTCTGAATTCATTGACAGTAACCGTGGAAGTGGAAAGATCGTGTGAGGAGCAGGGTCAGGAGAGTGGGGGTCAAAAAGTTGCTAGGGAGTACAGAGCTAAGGTCAGTAAAGGATTTATTGAGATGGTTAGCAATGAGGGTAGGATCAGTAGAGATAATACCCTCAATATTGATTGGGAAGCGGAGGAAGTGTGTACCACCATTTAGTTGTTTGATGTTATCCCAGAAGGTTCTAGCATTCCCCAGGGCAGGGTGAGTGATGCCGATAATGATCGGCCTTTGCTTTATGTATGGCCCAGGTACATTTATTTGGGCAGCAGCATATGCCTGTCTGTCAGCAGGGTGGCAGTTTCCTGGCTAGGTGCCTGAGGTTATCCCAGTGCCTAAAGAGTTGGAGTAGGAAGGGTGATCAGGAGTATGCATGCCTTGGAGCGAAGTTTGGTTAGGGAATGTGACGATATCACAACTGTTAAACATTAGGTGAAGAAGGCCAGGGCTGAATCAAGGTTGAGAGCGGTCTCAATGGGAGACCAGTCAACTAGGCTAAGTTGCTTCAGGCCTCTCAGCCACCTAGTGCGCAACCGCCGCGTAGGGTGGCCTGTGCAGTGGGTTTGGTTGGGGCGTAATCTAGCAGGAAAGAATAGGGGAGTGGTCACTGATTCCATCCGGAAGGACTTGTAGATTGCAAACTTGGTTAGGTCGGTTGGTGAGGACTACATCCAGAAGAGTGCTCGACCCCATTGTGGGGTTCACTCTTGTTGGTTGGGTAACAAGTTGCGTTAGGTCAATAGCAGTAAAGGAGTCGCAGGTGGAGGAGGATGTGGGGCTAAGCCAGTTGATGTTTAGATCACCCATGAGAATATGCTCAGGGGAATGTGGTAGAGAGGTGAGATACTCTATTAGAGGGACCAGGGCCTGAGTTTGATTTTTTGGGGAATATAGGCGGAGGTTAGAAAGAGGGAGCCTTTAGAGGGGTCGGGGGTAAGTTTTAGGGAAAGGGCCTGGGCCCTGAGGTTAAGGACGGGCTGGGAGGGCTAATCCAGGAACAGAGTCTTTGATATAAATAGCACAGCCTCCACCTCGTCTCCCTACATGTTCTTCTTGAAAGAGGGAGTAGCCAGGGAGTGAGACAAGGGAGTCAGGCGTAGAGTCAGATAGCCAGGTTTCGATTAGGGAGATGATGTCAGGTTTGTGGACAGTGACCCAACATTGGAGCGAGTCAAATTTCTTCAGGAGACTGCAGATATTCATAGAAGCAATAAGAAGCCCAGGGGAACTAGTCAAGGAGTTATTGTGGGTTGGGCCCTTAAGCCTCCAGGTGGCATTGTCCCTGCCTTTTCATAACAGAACTGAATGCAAGAGACCACCTAGTGAGAAATAGACCTCTTGGAAGCTGGTTTACCTTTGCTAACCTCCCCATAGGTAACAAAACATTGAGTAGTTTTGGATCTGACATCTTTTGTCCAGTCTATATAGATGCTCAGAACTCATTTACAGTCAAGGCTGTGCAATTTTTGCTCACTTTTAGAGGAGTGTGCGGGGTAAGGCACAGGAATTGTTTGGTTCAGGTGAAAATCAGGCACCACCAGTCTCCTCTGAGAGATATAAATCACAATATTTTAACTCCTCAAAAACCATGTCCTCAAGTGTAGTGTTTTGAGGTTTGGACTGGTGTCCTATCCCGAGATATGGTCAGCAGATTGTGACTTAGTGGCAGAATGACTGGAGGATTGCTGGATAAGGTCAAAAGAACTGAATACCAGGTCTGTCTGGCCCAGTTTGGGGCTATTAAGATCATTGTTTCAGATTCCCTCCTGAGATTTAGAAGAACATTAGGGATGAGTGGAAATAAGAAGGAAGGCATATAGGAACTTCCCTGTCCCGTCCAAGACTAAGGCATCCTCTGGGACTGTCCCTCTGTCTGAGTGTCTGCTACAAAATAAGTGGAAGCCATTTTTCCCAAGAAGTGAACAGGTCATCTTCAGAGTGCCCCACCCTCTGAACACTGAGGCCAGGACTTTTTTTTTTTTTAACTCTCTCTGCACCCTCCCCATTACCCTCTCTCCAACTAGGTCATTCAGCTTACCGGCTTATCTGGCCCTCCTGAAGCCTGACGACTCTTCCGGGATGCAACTCCTTCCTTGCCACACCACCTGAAACCGCCCGGATCTGTGCCCCTGCGAGCAAGGACCGCCACTCCATCCGGTGCTCTATCTGTAGTGTCTGGTGGGGACAGGTGAGAGGAGACTGAGACGATGACTGGGCCTAGAATTGGGTGTGGTGCCGAAGCCCCTAGACCCACCTTTGCCTACCAATGAGAAGGGGGTATTTCTTAATGCTGTTCCCCCATAGGCTCAGCAGTGTAATGCACTCCAGCGCAGCGCATGAACACTCCCGCCCGCAGAAGTGCCACTGTAGCCACTCCCCTGGCTTACGCCTGGTTCCTGACTACTGTATGGCTCCAAGTCACCACTAGGGGTTGCCAAACAGTGAGAAGTGGACCCCCCCCCAGGAAAGGAGAGCTGTCCTCTAGACACTCAGTCCTTTCCTCCCCTGCCAAACCCCAACGACCTGAGTCCGCTCCCAAACCCAGATCGCCGGTGTGGAGTCCAGTGCCTCAACCCTCAGTGCCACTGGGCCGGCTTACTGTGGCCAGAACTTGTCTGTTCAAGGCCCATATGTGATTTTTCTGCCTGACTTCTGTTTAAAGATTTTGCTAGGACATTGTCTTTGCCTGGCAAGTGCACTGCAAAAATGTCTGCTAGGTCCCAGATCCTCATTGCTCCTTTACAGTTTTGAGGATCTTGTCCCTCCCCTGCTTATTTATGCAATACATTGTTATGGTGTTGTCTGTTCTGATTTGGACAGACACCCTGTAGCTGGGAGGAGAAAAACTGCATTGCTAGCAGCACTGCCCTGAGCTCCAGGAAGTTGATGTGTACCAGTGACCCCAGTGGGCTCAATCTGCCACTCACTGTGAGGTCCTGTAGGTGGGTGCCCAGCCCCAGGAGTGAGGCATCTGCAGTAAGGATACTTGCTGGTGATTGCTGAATGAAGGGGATGCCCTCCTTGAAGTTGCTTTCTTCCTTCAACCACTCTAGTGACGTCACCAGTGTTTTTGTCACTGGCACCAGTTCTGAGTGTGGATCCTACTTTTGAGACCAGTTGTCTCTTAGATGGTACTGGGTATCTCCAATTTGGAACCTGGCTCATGGGATGACAGCTGTGAATATAGCCATGTGTCTTAATAATTGAAGGAAGTCCCTTGCAGGTTCTGACTGACTGGTCGTGAAGGACCCTGCTGTTGCTATCAGAATTGTAACTCTGGCCTGCAGGAGGAAAGCTTTACCTTGTAAGCTGTTTAGCTCTGCTCCTATGAAGTCTGGTACTTGAACAGGTTCTAGTTGGGACTTCAGCAAGTTTATCAGGAATCTCAGAGACTCCAAGGTACCTTTTACAGTTTTTATGGAGTGTCTCGTCTCGTTTTCCTTGAGACTAGCCAGTCATCCAGGTAGGAAAAACTATTACACATTGTTTTCTTAGGTGTGAAGACATCACCATGAAGCACATAGAAACATAGACTTTGACGGCAGATAAGGACCACTTGGCCCACCCAGTCTGCCCATTTCCCTACCTATTGGATAAGCTGCAGATTCTAGTTAACCAACAGCCTACTTCCTGCAACCCCCCCACTATAATTGCCTTATGTCTGTCCCATGCATGTTTGAATTCCCCCACTGTTTTAGACCCCACAACCTCTCCAGGAAGGCGGTTCCATGTGTCCACCACTCTCTCCGTGAAAAGAATTTCCTCACATTACCCTGAGCGTCCCCCTCTAACTTTAAATTGTGCCCCTTGTTCTTACACATCTTTTTCTGAAAGATGCTACCCTCCTGGACTTTGTTGATTCCCTTGAGGTACTTAAAAGTTTCTATCATGTTCCCCCATCCCTCCTTTCATCAAGGGTATACATATTAAGCTCTCTCAGTCACTCTTCATATGGTTTCTGATGTAGACCCTGCACCATTTTAGTTGCCCTCCTCTGGACTGCTTCCATCCTATGTCCTTGCGTAGATGAGGTCTCCAAAACTGCATACAGTACTCCAGATGGGGTCTCACCAACTGTCTTTATAGAGGGATAACCACTTCCCTTTTTCTACTTGTGATGCCCCTCCCTATGCATCCCAGTATCCCCCTGGCTCTCCTTACTGACTTCTCACATTGCTTACCCACCTTTAGGTCATCTGATATGACTACACCCAGATCCCTTTCCATTATTGTTGTCATTAGTACCTCCCCTCCTAGCACTTTGTGAATACCCTTGGTGCTGAGGTGAGGCTACACGGAAGAACTGTGAACTGGTATTGGCAGTTTCCTAGCTTGAGCCAGAGATATCTTCTGTGTGATGACCTGACTAGGATATGAAAATAGGAATCTTTCAGATCCTCTGGTCCCAGCCAGTGCCCTGATTGCAAAGATGGTATCACTGTTCTCAGGGTAACCATCTTGAATGTCTCTTTCCTTATATGCTTGTTTAGAAACCTGAGATCTAAAATGGACTGCAACTCCCTATTTTCTTGTGAGCGAGGAAATACCTTGAGAACATGCACTTGCCCCACTAAGAGGCAGAGACCGTTTCTGATGCTTTTGATGTCAGTAATTTTTTTTTAGTACTGTGGGTGGAGCCTACAGCACTATTTGGATCATACTGTAGCTCTAAAATGGCTGATCGTGGCACTCCTTTTTGGACATTTGGAAGTATTCCTCCACAGTTGCAAAATAGTGCACTCCACCTCTGATTTTTGCTATTTGCTGCTCTATGCTAAAGGCATCTGAAGGGAGGGGGTATGCTACTGTATTGTACCTCAGAACTTCTCAGGATATTAACAAAAAAAAACCTTTTAAACTGCTGTTTCTATCATCTGTCCAGCTCAGTCCAATAGATTTATTCTATTTCTTTCAGCAACCTAGGACTTAACTCATTATATGTTGTCTGGAATTTACTGAACCTCTGAAAGTCAGACTACAGTGTCTGGTTACAGACAGTGCAGCTGCTGTGTGTTACCTATCTCATTCCTATGGGCTGACACACACACACACACACACACACACACACACACACACCATGTACTCTGACTAAATAAATTCAAGAGGACTGAATTAGCAGCATGCCAGTTTTTAATGACTGTGACTAAACAGCACTACATGGCACCAACAAGAAAATAACTCTGGTCATTTGGTAGCTCTTCACAGCCCTATCAGCTCTGGCTAGAGGCTGTTTATGTCTAGTGGTCACACAATTCTTTCTATGGAAGAGTGTGCTAGAAAATATTTGTGCTTCAGCAATTTTTTTTAACTGCAGAGACAGTCTGTTGCCCACTATCTCCAGAACTTGCTTGTCTGAGTTAATATTTACCTATTTCTGAAGGTAAGGAGTCAATTTTCCTCTCATAATAGTGACACATGTGATGTGTTAGATAACTTCTAGGGTGGTAGTAAGAGGAAGGGTAGTATTTGATACACTCTTTGCTCTGGGTGTCACAGGCTCACTCCTGTGGGGCAGGGTTCCCTGGGCTTACAGTGAATTCCACTGAGTGCAGCCTGTGCAATGTGGGTCAGAATCCTTCTCCCGTCCTTCCAGGGTGCTCGCAGGTGTACAACTGAGCGGCCGCCAGGAGGTCCTGGGGTTCTCTCTGTGTGAGAGGTGAATATACAGCCTCAAGTCTGTGTTCCTGGGAGGAAACCCTCTTGGCCACTGTGCAGCAAACAAGAAAAGCCACAGGCATTTATAAGCCTTCGGGATGCCCTATAAACCCTATATGTGGCTTTTCCAGAGAACTGCAGAGACTGGTTCAAAGTCCACTCTGTGAGACCTTGCTTATCTCCCCGTACACCCACAGAGTCCCTTCTCGTGTTCCATCCTGGTAGTGTTTGGCCTGTAAGTGTTAGGTCAGGCGTGGCATTGTTTGAACAAAACCCTCCGAAACTTATACATACAACAGACAATTTCAGAGGTATTGTAAAAATTATGCCAAAGGCTTTACTAATATCTATTACATAATATAAATTAAGCATATAACTAGCATTCAAAATTTGGTTACAGGATGTAAGAAATGAAAGTTGGACAATATACAAAAAAAACCTTACACTTAACATTCCTAAATCTAACATATAGTTTCTACCTTGTGTTCCAGTTGCAGTTAAATGCAGTTAGAGTAAAGTAAAAATGTCCTTGTTACCTGTTTTGTGATGGAATTCAAAACAGGGGGCCCATTTAATCAGTTTCTCATCCCAAACAGAACTAAATTCAGCAAGGCTTTACAAGGCAGTTTCAAAATGCTTGCCTCTGGTTTTGTCCTTCTGTGATTGGCTGGCTAAAGTCCCTGGCTGCAAAGAGTCAACCAGCTCTTCAGGTTTGGATTAAAAAAATGCAACTGCAGTTATGTGGCTAGAAGGTTCTCTCCCCCCAACCCCGTTAGAGAGAAAAAAAAAAAACAGTTTCACTCCCAACTTGCTTTGGAGACACTAACACCAGCCCCTGCTGAGCTCCCTAGGATCAAGGCCTATGTTCTGCTTCTTTTTCCCCCCAGAACTATTTAGACCTAGATGGTTGGGCTGTTTAGCTTTTAATTACTCTTCCCATTACTGAAGCTGCCTCACTCAGGCTCAGTTTTCTGAAACAAGAAAACTAGTTAAAACTAGCAGGGATTTTGTTTTTCCTTGAACTCAGATGGGCAGACAGAAGAACCAAGAAATATCCTACGCCAACAGAAGTTTACAGAAAAAAAAACATGCTTGACCAACACCATAACAGCAAAAGGGAATATTAATTACAAACACACAGAAATATGACATGGCACTATTCCGCCACACTGGGTACACATTCGTGTGTGCCATGCACAGGCTGTGCTTAATCATATTCAGAGGTTTGTCTCGCTGCTAGCATGGGCAGCTAGGACAGTCGCAGTTATTTCTTCTGTAGTTGTCACTGTCATCCGAGTTGCCTCACTCTGCAGCAGGGGGGAACCCAAGAGAAACCCCAGGACCTCCAGCCTACCCAAGTGTGCACTAAAATGGTACACCTTAACACCAAGGAAGTGCGTGTTGCTTGCTTTTCAAATCTAGGTGCTCAGTAACATATCACTGCAGAGCCAGAGATGCAGCTTAGGGGGAATGCTGCAACGGTCAGCCTGTAGGGCATCACCATTGCTTATATGCAGGTTCCCCTGTTGCTGGTAAGAAATTAACTTTCTGAGAGAATATCACCACATGCTGTCAGGCATGTCACTATTAGGTGTTGGAGGGGTTAACACAGAGGAAGAAGGCTAATACAGGACAGCATGTATGTCTTTTGCCTTGGGGTAACCCATGGAAATCCCTGCACTAGAATGGAAATCTGCTCTCGCTGCCTGATGCCTCTCAGGAAGGCGGTTCTATACAGGCATGCAATCTTCCTAGAACTGTGTGCCTGTATAAACACTGCTCATCACACTCATGTATTCTGAGGATTTAAGTTCTGCAATAAGGCTGTGGCACAACAGCCTGGATCCAGTACTAAAAAAAAAAAAATAAATTACACACTTTATTCAACGTACTTCCAATAAATAATGAAAAAAGAATGTTTCTGTGTGCTCGTTCTTATACATTCCAGAACCAGAATGGGGAGTTTGATTTAAACGTCTCTCTCTTGTAATTGATGAGGCAGATGTTTAATCAAACTCTCCAGAACTCAGGTTAGTTCAGTTCACTGTATGTTTCCCTCCACAAGGCCAGATACATTTTAAGAACACAAATGCTCATAAACACCTGGCGTGTGAAGAAATGAAAGTACATCTGCCTGCATATAGCAGGCATATGTCATAGGCATGCTCTTGGCCGTCACAAAGATCGCAGCTTTCAGTTCTAGTGCCTAGGATTCATATGGGGTAACTGTTCTTTTAAGGAAGTGTCTCTAGTAGCCTAACTGACCAATGAGATGGCTAGACTGGTGAAACCACTACGGATTCTAGGAAAGGAGGTGGTCTGTAGATGAGGAATGGTAGGAAGCATGCTACAATATAAGGTGTCATGCGGGTTGGTCTGTAGGACTGACTGGCCATGAGCAGGTAACTTTAATGTTTGCTCTTATATGCAAATAGCATTGGTGGGCAAGGGAAATGGAGAATGGGGGGTTCTATGACAATGTAGATGGGCCTCAGCTGCACTGCATCCATGTTAACTATGGAGGTGAGTGGAAAGTGGGTCCTTCAATATATCTATCTGATTCTGAATGTATCTACGTGGCCTTTATGTGCAGAATTGGAGGGGGGAAGGTAGCCATTTAGCCTTAAATAACACAGCTACTTGATTACCAGTGTGAGCAAGCTAATGGAAGCAAAGATCTTGAGCAATCGCTGCATTCCCCCTCCTGCTTTGAAACAGTAGGAACTTTGCAGTAATTCTCGCTAAATTGCCACTATCGAGTGATGCTAGGTGGCTGAAGAGGGGAGTCTGTAGACCCAATATTTGTGGATCTGTTTGGGCCCCTTCTATGTTCCCTTCCTGATGGATTCAACTTAGGTTGTGTGAGCAGAAGGAACCAATTAGCATTTTGGCCACTGTGGTTCTGCCCATCTGATCATGCCCACCAGAACTGCTCAACACAGAGGGTTTATGCAGCAGCTTTTCGAATGTGCATACATTTGAGCAGAGAGCCAGTATGCTACTCATGTTACCATAATGTTACTCTAATGTTGCCACAGCTGAGCGTGCTTATCTCCGATTGGCTGACCATGTAATCACCTTTCTAGTAACTTGTTAGCAAATTTCACTGACAATCTATGAGCAGCCTAGCACTACTGTCAGCACATCTGTGTAGGGAAAGAAAAAGTTAAGCGGTGGGATGACACAGATCAGTGATAGTACTTGGACCCCAGCAGTAACAAAGCCATCAAGGAAAAAGACTAAATAACACATTATGGGTTCGAAAGTTCTGAGTTACCCTGATGTGTGTGTGTATGGCAATTACTTTATCCCACATTATACAATGGCAAGAGAGAATCCTGGTCCCTGATTGGTCTAATTGGGACTGGACCCGGGATGTTATCCCAGCGTAACATCCCGCATCTAGTCCCACCACGCTGCCCGACCGCATTAGATATAAAAAAAGAATCGCTCCACAGCATCCCTATTAGCAGCTTCAGTACTCTCCGCTCTGCTCGGGACCAGTGCTCGGCCTCGCTCTACATCCCACTCTTAGCCCACTGACCCACAGAAAAAAAGCATGCAATCTTCCATTCCCACACACCCAAAGTTTAATTATTGCTTCAGCATTTCACAAAAAACAAGTGTACCTGTCGGTCTAGCGACTTGTGGCATGTCGGAAACGGACTACAAAGAAGTCTTTCTTGATTCATACTGCTTCGGCATCGTGAAAAATATTTTGCTCGGTCCCACGACAAGCAGTAACACCAGATAAATCAATGTAGCAAAGCGGGAGAACAAATTTCCACCAGCCTTGTCAGAATTGGGTTGAGATAACAGAGGCAGCAGAGACATGAAACTCTCATTTACTAGCAGCAATAGCTTGTATTGCCAAACAAATTCAGCACAAAAGAACATCAAGGAGGAAAAAAAAAAAGCTTTAACACTACACAAAGGGAATACAGTACCAAGAAATACAGCAAGGCACAGTTTGGAGTGGAGACTCAGGATTCCAGACCAACAGTTACAAACCTGCAGCTCCATCTGCTGGCAAAAAGCTAAATTCGCACTATTTTATTAGAAAGTAAACCTACTCATTGGAAAAAACAGCAAAAAATGTACTTTAAATCTACTTTTCAACTTTTTCATTTGTTAAACTTAGAGCCATTGTATAATAGGAATAATGCCCTCCAGGGTGGGTGTTATGCTGGGATAACATCCCTTCTCGGGTGTTGGGCCGCCCTCGGCGGTGGCCTGGGGCCACCAGTGAAGTTAACTCCATTCTCTACTGTCGAGCTTGATATTCGCACTAATACCAGCAAGCAGTAGGAGTAGAGACTCCTCTAGAGAAGGACAAAAGCCAATGCAGTGCTGCCCACCTTATCCTCTCCATCAGCTCTATCTAAAACTAAGAATGGGTTATGCAGCTACTTTTCAAATGTATGCACGTTCAAGAAGAGAGCCAGTATGTTGCTCAGGCTTTCAAAGTGCTGTTGTGCGTGTCTATCTCTGATTGGCTGGGCATGTTCCCACCTTCCCAGATGTTTGTCTGCCAGTTTCAGTGTCACAGTCTGCAAATGACCCACCTCAGCTGTCATCACATCTGTGTATGGAGAAAAAGAGGAGGTTAAGCGGTGGGATGGTACAGACCAGTGACAGTGCTCAATAACACTTCACCTTGAAATTCACCTACAGGGTTCTAGTGCTACCACAGCAACCAGCACCTCTGTGAAGCTTTTCCATTTCCACACCAGTTCACTGGAGAAATCACTGAAGATGGGTTCAGTACTTGGGCTGGTCCTTTTTAATGTCTTTATAAGCAACATGGCAGAGGGACCGGAAGGAAAAGTAGAAAAAATTACTCACCACAGTAATCTTCCTTCTTCCATGGGGTCCTTTAGCATCAGTAACGTTTTGCACTTAGCTGGCTAGGTGCAATTGCCCCGGAGGTGTGCCTTTAAGAGATTTTTTAATGAACGTAGGGCCAGCCAATCAAAAGACAGGAAGGGGTGTGAACTGACTGAGAGCTGTTGACTGCTTTAGAATTTGTTCAAGGAAAAACTAGGGCAAATGCCCCAAAAAAGAATTAACAGAATTCAAAAAACATGCAAAAGTCCAAAAGTGGAAATTGAAACAGCAAAACGAGGTAAAAACTCATCAATAACAATCACCAAATTTGGTAAAAAGTGACGTAAGAGCCCTTCTCTGACAGGTGAACTGGGGAGGAAGGGTAGGAGCTTACTGATGCTAAAGGACCCCATGGAAGAAAGAAGATTACTGAGGTAATTTTTTCTTCTTACCCCAGGAGTCCTTTAGCATCAGTAACTTTTTGCAGACTACCAAGCAGTACCAAGTGGGAGGCGGGCAGAGAACCTACTTAGGAAAGAGGCTCTGCAGAACTGCCTTGCCAGATCATGCATCAGATCTGGTCTGCACATCCAAACTGCAGTGTTTCATAAAGGTGTGCACAGATTTCCAGGTAGCTGCTTTGCAGACATCCAGTAGGGGAATGTCCCTTGCTGCTGCAAGAGAGGCTGCAGTGCCCCTGGTGGAATGGGCCCCGAACCCCATTGGAGGTTGTTGACCAGCTTTCTCATAGCAGAATCTAATACAAGAGATCAACCAATGAGAAATAGTTCACTTGGTAGCTGGTCTTCCTCTGCCTATATCCCTGTAGGTGAGGAACAACTGAGTGGAAGAGCCTCTGGACTGTCTAGTATGCTCTAGGTAGTGAAAGATGGCTCTTTTGACATCCAAGCTGCAGAGCTTTTGCTCGCCAGGAGTGGATGGCTCAGTAATGAAGACAGGCAGAGTAATGGACTGGTTCAAGTGAAACTCTGAAATCATCTTTGGCAGAAATTTCCTATTTGTCCTGAGCTCAACTTTATCGTTGTGAGAGATGATGTAATTCAGCTCAGTGCACAGGGTCTGTAGCTCTGAAATCCTCCTGGCAGAAGTAATGGCTACCAGGAAGATGGTCTTCCAAGTTACAAACTAGAAATAGGCCGTGGACATAGGCTCGAAAGGTGGATTCATGAGCCCATCTATGCAAAGGTTCAGGCTCCAAGGAGGAATAGACTCCCGGTTGGAGGCTGCAGGTGCAAGAGGCCTTTGAAAATCTGTTTAAAAATGTCATTGGAAAACACTGATTTCTTCTTTCCCACCAAAAGGTAGGCTGAAATTTCCGCCAGGTGTAGCTTGAGTGAAGATGGTTTCAAGCTCGACGCCTGTAGGTGTACCAGGCAGTCTAGCAGCTAAGGGTCTGAAGCTGACAGGGGTTTGGCATTTTCGCTTCTGCACCAGAGGGAAAACCTTTTCCATCTGGCTGTGTAAGTCTTCTTAGTGTTCATTTTTTTAGCCATCCTCAGTATCTTAAGGACCTGTTCAGAGTACTGTGAGGATGGAAACTAACTCCTCAAGAACCAGGCTTTGAGGTGAAGAGAGTGTACATCTGGGTACTGCATTTCCTGTCTGAGGAAGGGTCAGCAGGGAGTGAGTTGGGAGGCAGTGAATGGGCCTGTTGCAGGACATTGAGAGAAGGAGAGGGTACCAGGCTTGCCTGGGCCAGTCCGGAGCCACTAGGATCATGGATGCAGGCTGCTGCCTGAGTTTCAGCAAAACCCTGAATATCAGGGGAAAGGGAGGAAATGCGTATAGGAACCTCCCTGACCAGTCCAGGATCAGGGCATCCAGAGGAATTGTTCCCGGAACTGGGGGCCTGCAACAGTACTGAGGAAGCTGAAAATTGAGAGGCGAGGCAAACAGATCCACGTCTGGTGTGCCCCACTGCCTGAACACTGTGGCTAGTACTTCCTTGTTCAGTGTCAACTCGCTCTGACCTTGACTGATGCGGCTTAGATTATCCGCCAGAGTACTGAGTTTGCCTGGGAGGTGAATAGCTGAGAGGCTGACTCCCAGGGAGAATGCTAGAGACCAGAGCTTCCAGAGTATTCCTGATCTGGTACCACCCTGCTTATTTATGTAGAACATTGCAGCGGTGCTGTCTGTTCAAATTTGAACTGCCTGCCCTTCTATGCTGGGAGCGAAAGGTTTGAGAGCTAGTAAGACTGCTCTGAGTTCCAAAAGATTTATGTGCAACTGTGACTCTTCAGGAGTCCAGTTGCCACTTACTGAGGCACAGTCTAGATGAGCTCCCCAGCCCAACAGGGACGCATCTGTGGTGATCACCTTTGTGGGAAGAGGAGCTTGAAATGGAACCCCTGCCTGCAAATTTGCAGGATCCTTCCACCACAGTAAAGTCTGGAGGAACTGCTCCGACACCGGTATTAACTTTGAAAATTTGTTGCTTCTCTGAGACCAGCGAGCTCTGAGGTAGGCTTGCAGGAGTCTCATCCTGTATCTGACCCCTAGGACTACTGCAGTCATAGAGGTCATATGTCCCAGAAGTTTGAGGAAATGTCTGGCTGGTCTTGGCTGTCCCTGGGTGAAAGAATCTGCCACTGAAAGGAAACTCTGAATTCTTTCCTGTGGGAGGAAAGCATATCCCTTCTGAATGCCCAGCTGGGCCCCATGAAGGTGAGCAGCTGGGTGGGTTCCGGGTGAGACTTCTTGAGATTTACCAGGAAACCTAGAGACTCCAGAGTGCGTTCTGTGAGGCAGAGAGATTCCTTGACTTGGCAAGGAGACTTTGCTACTATGAGCCAGTCGTCCAGATAGGGGTAGAGAGCAACATCCAATCTCCTGAGATGTGTTGCTACCACTGTGAGACACTTGAAGACTCTTGGGGCTGAGGACAGACAGAAGGGCACTGCGGTGAACAGATAGTGACCCAAAGGAAGTGTGAACCTGAGAAACTTCCTGTGAGATCTCCTTATGGGCATGTGGAAGTAGGCATCCTTTAAGTCGAGGGAGGCTAGCCAGTCACCCTGCTGTGAGGACTGTATGACCAGTGACAGAGTGACCATTTTGAATGTTTTTTTTTTTCAGATGTTTGTTAAAATATCTGAGATCTAAGATAGATCGCCACTTCCCAGTTTTCTTTTGTGTCAGAAAATACCTGGAATAGAGGCCCTTGCCCTTCTCGTGGGTGGGGACCCTCTCCACTGCTCGTAAAGCCAGAAGGTTTTGTACCTCCATTTCCAACAGTGGCATCTCTGATGGTGACAGAGGTCTTGACACCTGGGTATGCTTGAGGTCTGGCAGCTGCTTGTACTGTAATGACAGACCCTTCTTCACTATCTCCAGCACCCACTTGTCCGATGTGATGAGGGACCAGTGCTGAAGATAGTGAGAGAGTCTGCCTCCAACCGGAAACGAGGAGGCGACCTGGACACTCACATCAGGACTTAGACTGAGAGGCAGATGGCTGGGTAGAGGTGGATCTTCTTTGGCCCCTTCTGCCCTGCCTCTGAAAGACCCCCTGTACTGGCTAAAGTCAGATTGGGGATAGGGACTGTAAGGCCTGGGAACAAAACCTCTGCCCCTACCGCCCCCGGGACGGGATCTCTGAGGGGTGGCGGGTTTAGGCTTGGATGAATGGCTCTGCCAGGAGGCCTTGTACTCGTTGACCTTTTTCATGTAGTCAGTGGTTCTGTAATCAAACAACATATTTTGATCACAGGAAAAATCCATGGCCTTGTTCTGAGTGTCTGTGGTCAGACTGGTTGTTCTAAGCCAGATGAAGCGTCTCAGAGATATGGCATGGGCCATAGCCCTAGAGGCTGCATCATTATTGTCATCTGCCATGTGGAACTGGTACATAGTAGCTTCCAAGGCAGTTTGACATATCCACCAGCTCCTGTACCACAGAATCTGATCTGTTGCGAGCGATAGCCTGGACAGATTTCCAAAGGGCTTTCTGATATTTGGCTGTGAATGCCATGCAAGAAGAAAGCCTGAGAAGCAGGGAAGCTGTGGCATACATTTTCTTTGCTATAAAGTAAATTTTCTTGGAATCCTTGTCAGGGGGAGAGGGTAACAAGGAGACTCCAGCTTTCTCACAAGCTGCCTGCTGCACTATACTCTCATGGCTAGGGTGTGCTGACAGGAACTCTGTAACATTTTTAGACAATTTATATTTTTTCTCAAGCCGCTTATCAACCCCTAGTACTTGAAGTGGGGTGTTGAAGCACCTTCATGTATTTTTTCTAAATGCATTATAGATAAGGACGACCAGGGTCTTTGAGGATGAAAGACCCTTCATCTCCCTATAATCATTCTCTTCATCGACATCCTGGTTGGGTTCCTGTGTAGGGAGGTCTGGGGTATCCAGCATATTTTGTATAAATGAAAACAGAGGAAGGATCCTCGTGGTCACCCGGGAGATCCCCAACGCGAGGGTCTGGGGACTTCTGGGGCTCAAGGCCCTCAAAATCCATGTCAGGGGCATCACAGAATTGATCATCATCTGCATCACCCTCACAGTCTACAGAACAGAGAACTGTGGAAGAGTGCTTGCCAGCCCCAGTAAATAGAGGACCCATCTTTTGAAGGGTCTGAAACAGTTGCCATGCTTTTTCAATATCTTGCACTGACAGAAGAACCTGCACAGTTTGTAAGTGCTTTGTTTTTTCTGAATACTTTAAGCTGCCTGTTGTCTCACTATTGGCTTTCCCAGGAGCGACGGGAGCATATCTGTCTTGACAGAGTTTCTTTTTAGCCACTTCAACAGAGGCTTGATCAAGCTTTCTTTTTTCGTCACTCTTATTATTTTTCAATTTGTGAGGAACTTCATCTTTGGAAGCTTTATTTTTTGACTGAGATCTGGAGGGTTCCTCGGCACCTCTGCTTTTGGTATTAGTATTTTTGAATGGCCCCTCATCAGAAACCTTTGATTTATCCTCAGTCATAATTATCAAAGGTTCGTCTGCTACATTTGCCAATTTAAACAAAGCAAACCAGTTCTGGACCTATGAACTGAGTGTAAGTTTCTGTGAAAATGCCACCGGCCAGTCCTGCCCCAGTTAATAAAGTCCGTCTACTACCAGTGCCTTTTTTTTTGGCTGTAAAACTGGAATCTATACAAGAGCCAATCTTAATAGAAAACCAGTAATACTCAACTGCGCACAGGTGGCTGCTGGACCCTTACGGACAGTCCTGACACAGATGATACCAAGGTCCAGTAATATAACAAAAAAGGTTTCCTCGTAATTGCCAATCTAGAGAGGAACCCCCCAGGCACTGTTTAAGTTTGAAGTCTACTGCAGGTGCCTCACGGTAAACCCCGCGAGGTCTGAGGTAAAAAACAAGGCAACCGTCCCCAATCCGAAGGGTCCCACAAGAAATTAGTCAAAAATGAAGGAAACCGTCGAAAATAAACACCCGCGATAAAATTAGGCGTTAAAGTAAATAGTCGCAGTAAAATAAAGTCTAAATAGCGCCGTCGCGCTAAAAATTAAAAATTTGCGAAGCGCTAATGAAAAAGTAAAAGTTGTCACTCATCACACTAAAGGAAGTGATTTATGAGGAAAACTTTACCCAGATAAGCACTAGGAGGCTGTCAACAAGGAAAGTTGGGAGACACCTCAGAGGAAATACGCTCAGTCCAGCGGAGAAAAAATCCTGAAGCAGTCAACAGCTCTCACTCAGTTCACACCCCCTCCTGTCTTTTGATTAAGATAAGGTAAGAACGTCTCTTTGCAGATTACACAAAGCTCTGCAAGGTGGGGTGGAAAGGATGAAAAGGGACTTGGCAAGGTTGGGGGAATGGTCAAATGTATGGCAGCTTAGATTCAACGCAAAGTGCGAAGTAATGCACCTGGGAAACAAAAACCCAGGGGAAGAGTACACAATGGGGGGTGAGATACTGACAACAAAAATGGAAAGGGACCTGGGGGTAGTCATATCAGATGATCTAAAGATGGGCCAGCAATGTGAGAAGGCAGTAAGGAGGGCTGGGGGGATACTGGGATGCACAGGGAGAGGCATCACCAGTAGAAAACAGGAAGTCGTTGGCCCTCTGTACAGTTTGTAAGACCACATCTGGAGTACTGTGTACAGTTCTGAAGACCCCATCTCCGCAAAGACATAGACAGGGTGGAGGCTGTCCAGAGGAGGACAACCAAAATGGTGCAGGGTCTGCACCAGAAGACATATGAAAAATAAAAAGCCAAAAGGAACTTAAGATGTATAGCCTCGAGGAAAGGAGGGAGAGGTGGGACATGATAGAAACTTTAAAATACCTCAAGGGAATCAACAAAGTCCAAGTGGGTAGCATCTTTCAGAAAAAGAGATGTGCAAGAACAAGGGGGCACCATTTGAAGATATAGAGGGGGGACGGCTCAGAGATAATGTGAGGAAGCATTTCTTCACAGAGAGGGTTGTAGATGCATGGAATAGCCTTCCTGAGGAGGTGTAGAGTCAAAAACAGTGGGAGAATTCAAGAATGCATGGGACAGACATAAGGTAATTCTAGTGGGGGGGTAGGAGGAAGTAGGCTGTTGGTTAACTAGGATCTGCAACTTATCCATTAGATAGGGAAATGGGCAAACTAGGTGGGCCAAGCGGTCCTTATCTGCCATCAGATTCTATGTTTCTATGGCCTTTCCATTGTAGGGGTCCCCTATCCCTGGTTAGGTCCAAGATTTTCTCTTTGTGAGGGTATCAAAGAAACTTTGCGATGATGGGGCATGGCTGACCCCCTTGTTTTGGTGGTGAGGCAAGAAATCTGTGTGCCCTCTAAATCTCAAGGGTGTCGGGCCAGCTGTGCCTAAGGAATTAACATACTAATTGCCAGCAGATTAGGCCTTATGGTCTATAGAGTCTGCTCGAACCTCAGATCCCTAGTTGGGTGCCGAGGCCCTCCCCCTCCTTGTGTTCCAGAAACCCCTATCATCCATCCCCACCCCCCCGTGCCAGGCCATCATCTGATACATCCACTTTCTGTGTCTGTCCCACCCTCTCTCGAAGCCCTCCACTGTGGATCTCTGAACCAGCTCGCCAGGCAGCGCATTGCAAGGGTCCACCACCCTCTCAGTGAAAAATCTCCTCCTGTTTTCCCCCTGTGGGAGATGTCTTTCCTTTCAGCCCCTTTTGAGAATCCTATGAATTGAAGGTTGTCCCTTCAATTGTGATTTTCTGCATCTTCTGCCCTGTCGCACAGCATCATCACCATTCATTCCAGCTCTTGTATTGTTCTCTCATGATGGGTGACCTTCTCATCTGTGTGTCGAGAGGAAGGTTTTGGAGTCCTGTGCCTTCAGAACAGAGTTTGGATTTTTTCTTCTCGAGTAGAGACTGCTGACTTGAAAGTGCTAATTTCTCTCAAAACTGTTTGCAGAAGCCCCTTCATTTAGTCAGTCTCAGACAGCATAGCAGTAGCCATTTTGACAGTTCCTGTCAGGCAGACAGCCACCACAGTTTTCTGTTAACTTTAAAACCAGGTCATCTAACTTGCTGAACTTTAGTAATTCATTAAAGTGATTTTTTTTCCAAAACGAGAAAATCTATTATGGTTAGTCTATCAGTGCATATGCCGTAGATTCAAAAGACATTTTGTACAGTCCAGGGAGCGCTTCACTTCTGCGCCACTCCAGGTGAAGCTTCTTAAGGACATTGCATGAACTAGAACTCTGTCTGCTGGGGCATTAGTGTCCAGGGCAGAGTGGAAATGGTATTTAGTGGCATCCGGGGCTGATCTTGCAATGGCAACCAAGTCCTGCACCAGATCACTGTCTACTTTATCAGCAAGTGCCAGAATTGTGTCCCACAAAGCTTTCTGTTACTGTGCTATATCTGCGAATAAGCTGCCTGCCTAATCTGCTGTATAAACCTTCTTGGCCATAGAATCCCATTTTTCAGAATCCTTTTTTAGAGGCTGTGCAGAGAGAGTGACTTCTGCTCTCTCACAAGTAGCAGTCTGGACTGCACCTTGGTGATCAGGGTAGGCATACAGGTATTCTACCTCCTGTCTGTCCATCTGGTATTTTCTATCAATCTTTTTGCAGATGGCTGTAGCTGAAGTTGGAGCAGTCATGACTTTTCATATGGCTTGCTTAAGAGACTTGTGTATGGAGATTACCAGCTTCCCTGAGGAAGCAATACCCATCATGTCCATAAATTCAGCATCCCCTCCATCTTTTTCTGTTCCCTGTGGGTGGATGTTTAGAGTACCACACATATGTCTAACAAAGAGGAAAATAAATTGTGGTCCTCATTATGCCCTGGAGGGGAGCCAGCATCTTGCTCAGGTGGATCCTTTGATTGCATCCTCTTGCACACAGTATTCTTCTTCCTCATCCTCTGCAGGCCGATAGGCTGGTACCTGGGGGGGGGGCAGCATTCACATTATTAACATTTCTCATAGCCTGGATGGCTTAGAAAAATTGCCACCTTTTTGATATGTCCTCTAATGAAGGCATTTTTTCTTTATCATCTGTCTGCTCCTTTTTCAAATCAGGAGGGCTCCTCCTCGAAGGGGAACCCTGAATCCAGTGATGTGCAAACATAAATAAAGAGCCTCTGAGCAGACACTGGAAATGGTGCCTGCCAAAAGAAATGAAAAGAAAAAAAGTCACTGCCACAGTGACATTTTTTCTTTACATTCTTTGTGAGCATCATTCCAGTGTCTGCTCAGAGGCTCTTTTATTTATATTTTTGCCATCAATGGATTCAGGGTTCCCCCTTTTGGACTCCTTGATATCTGATCCACCTTCACCATGCCTTTCAGGTGGCTGAGCAGCTTTATCTTTTTTCTGATCATCTTTTACATTATTTGTTGCTGCTTTTGCATGAGGCAGCAAAACCCTCTGAGGCATGCGTTCCACCAGCATTAGGAGCTCCCTTTATTTATTTATTTTTTGTGACAAGGAGGCAGACTGAGAAGCCATAATGACTCCTAGTTTATTTGCCCTTTTATTTCATGCTTTTTGGGCAAAACAATGTAGAATTCACAATCAAAAGTTGTGATCTGAACACAGGCAATTTTATTAATGCTCTTGGCAGTCTGCCTTTGCCAAGAACTGAAAAACGACTCCGAGAAATCTTTTTAGCCTTTGTATACACCACTCTCTCTTATGCCAATTTACAGAAATATTAGTAATAAATGAAAAACGATTACAAAAAAATGCTAAAACAGGAACGTAACAGCCCAGAAAAAAAAAAAAATCTCTTACCTTTAAAAACAATGCCAAATATCAAAACTTCCTGTACAGGAAGCAATTAAAGCGAGAGGGCACATACTGAAAGTAAAATTGCTTCCATTTCTGAGCAGCTCGTCTCAACAAAAACAAACCACTTACTTAAAAAAATAAGGTAAGCACTGGAAAGAGCCAACAATAAAAAAAAAAGTAAAAGAGGTAGCCAAAAATGTTCTCCAGTCCCGGGAATCAAAACTGGAACTGGAGGTACCTGTGTGTTACATAAACACTACATTTACTGTTTTAAAATAAAACCAACTGGAGACCCAGCTGTACCAGAGCTATATTTGGGACCTTTCTCTCCAGGCAGAGAAACAAATCTGACAACTGCCAGGGTGGAAGATGTCTACAGAGTTTTTCAAACACCCATTCTAAATTCTATGTTCCATTATTAGAATAGGGTTGGTATCTGGAGCATCTGTTTCTATGGAGAATGATGCCTAGAGTGAAACCATAAGTGAGGGATACCTTGTGTTATAACATCAGGAAGCAGTGTCTGGTGCATGCTAGTTCATCTCTGTCACAAGAAAAGTGATGCGAGACCATACACTTGAAAATACTGATAGAAGCCCTGTGGCTATTATATCTGATGATGTTCACCATAAATTATTTTTAATCTAAGAAAATGCTAAACCAGACCCAAAATGGAGAAAAGGGGCTCTAATAAGACTGGAGAAAAAGGGTAGTCTAAAAGGTATAGGCACATTATTTTTCCTGTAAAACACTAGTGCTTTAAAGAAGCACTAATTGTTAGTTGGAAAGAAAATTAACTTTTTTGTTTTGTAATATATGGATAAGCCCTAATAATAGTGTACTAAGTCATACAACAATTTCCCAGTAACACACTACTGCTCTCTCAATAATACTATCCTGAGAAGTGATAATAATATAGTGTATGGTGGAATGTGGTTGTGTATGGAAATCCATACACCGCAAAAAGTTGTCCTGCTTCAGTAGTGACATCCTCACTAACGCAGAACGACTTTTTGTTCTGCATTAGTGAGGATATCACAATACAACCGCCCCCAAACAGCGCTGTTCATTGGATAGAGGGTGGTTGATGAGCTGCGTGCGCAAGCCGACTCAGTGAACGGCAAAATGAGAAGGGATTGTCCAGTGTCAAGGACTGATCACAGAGAAATACTAAAGTAAGCATACTTCTTTTCGGGGGCTATACACTATATAGAAAAGTGTATGGAAGCCCCCATACACAACCACACTATTCTAATACCTTGTGGTTTCCACTGACGATAGGGACCTCTCAAGCTTCGCTCTCGAGGTCCTCATCATCAATGGAAACCACTCGGTATTAGAATAGCGTGGTTGTGTATGGTCTCCCATACACTATCCTATATATTGTTTCTGTTGATAATGCTACAGTTCAAAGGTCATCCTCACCTACAGTATTATCAATGAACTTCAGCAGCACAAGAGCTGGCTACCAGCGCGCTGAGCTTGCCAGCATGTCACTTAAACTGTTTTCTGACAGAAAGCCAGCTTGCCACTTCCACTTCGTAGTTTCAATTTCCTACTTCCAGTTTGCCATTTACTTAGTGCAGTTCCTCTTCCTGCAGCAACTGTCCCAGACACACCCAGCAACACCAGGTAAGAAAATAAAACTGCACTGGATCCGTATATTACAAAAAATAACAGATAAGTGTGGTACAAAGCAGTAATACCATCTCAAGGTTTGGGGGACTTTGGGAACCTCTCGAGCTTCACTGTTGAGGTTCCATGTCCCCAAAACCTCTTGATGGTATTACTGCCTTGTAATACACACATGTATCTATTATTTTATTTATCTATGATGTATTTCTGATGTGACAAGGTTCTTCTTACATGTATTTGCTGGTTTTGTAATTAATGACAATCCAATAAATATGGCCACCACTAGCAATTTCTGAAAATCTCTTCCACTGAGATTACTTTCTGCCTGTAGAAGCTAGATTTGTGTAGTGGATGTATTAGGACAGTGTTAGCATGTTTTTGAATGAAAACAGCAGAACATCACACAAGCCATTTAATTTTTAAAGCAAGCAAGGCAAGAGATCAGGAACTTTTAAAACCATCAAGACCACATATCTCTAGCCTGCCCCGTGGTGTTGAGGATTAAGACACTGGCCACTCCAGTGACACTGGTTTGGGACAGAATCAGGGCCAAGGGAGGGAGGACTGAGCATCCCTGGGACAGCTCTTCTCCCTTGGACAGGGAGATTAACATATCTCGCTGCTCATCTGCCACTTGGAGGAATCTGGGATGCAGTGCTGCAAGACCACGTAGAGAAGGGAACCCACATACAGGAAGAGGGGTTTGTCTCCGTGGAGGCGGAGTTTGCATACTGCACCCACTGCATGTGAAGTGGGCCAGGGGCTGAAAAGGGAAAAAATCCCGATTGCAGGATGAAGGTCCAGTCCCTCACAGGCCCTGGACCGGAGACTGGGCGACACCATGGATAGACTGGTGGCTGAGGATGACAAAGGAAACCTAAGGCCCCCAAAAAACCACATGACAAGGTTGAGGAAACGGGTCAAATGAAGGCAGTTGGGCAGACCAGGTGGCAAAAAGTACTGCAGGGGGTGGGGGGAACCCTAAAACAAACATATATCTCAGTTCTGGAATGAAAAAAAAAAATAAAAAAAGAAATGGGTATATTTTATTTTTGCTGGAACTAAATTATTTACAAAAAACTATAGTTTTACTATACCTGTTCAAGTCACACTGCTTTTGTCTGACGTTACCATAAGAAATAAGAAAGTAGCCAGCAGGAGATCACTTGGCCTATCTAGTCTGCTTGTGTATTTGATGAGTCCTGGCTGTTCACCAGTGCCTCATGCCCCCCCCCGCTCCCCTTCCCCGTCCCTGCGTCCTTGTTTCCCCTTTGTGCCCGTCCTATGCCTTTTTAAAAGCTCCAACCATCCTAGCCTCAACCACCTCCCCTGGAAGCTCATTCCCGGCCATCACCACCCTTTCCGTGAAGAAATGCTTCCTCACATCTCTCCTGTATCTCCCCCCTGCCAGCTTGAGACTATGCCCCCTTGTAGTGGTGTTCGCACATTTGTTGAAGAGACCCTTGCACTCAACTTTATTTATCCCCTTCAAGTATTTGAAGGCCTCGATCATGTCCCCCTTCAGCCTTCTTTCCTCCAGGGAGTACATTTCCAGCACTTTCAGCCTATCCTTGTACAACCTATCCTGCTGTTCCCCCGATCATCCTGGTTGCCCTCCTCTGCACCTTCTCTAGCAGCTTGATGTAATTTTTTAGGTGTGGGTTCCAAAACCTCACTTCGTACTCCAAGTGCGGCCTCACTAGTGACCTGTACAAGGGCATGATTACCTCGCTGTTCCTGCTGCTAATCCCCCTTACTACACATCCCAAAATCCTGTTTGCTTTTGCCGGTGCTTCAGGGTTTCACTTATTCTTTACTGTACTTCAGAAGAAAAGATGCACAGGGACAATGGAACATGCAATGAAGCTGACAAGTGGTCAATCTAGGAGAGTTGTGAGGAAGTACTTCTTCACTGAAAGAGCTGTGGATGTCTGGAACAGTTTTCTAGTGAACGCAGTGGGGTGAAAACTGGTGGAATTCAAGAATACATGATATAGGTACAAGGGAGTATTAGTGGTAAAGCAAGGAGGTGGAGATCAAGGTGGGTATGCAGTGAAAGTACAGGCAGGGGAGAAATGGGCAAGCTGGGTGGGCCAAGTGGTCCTCATCTGCCATCAAATTCTATGTTTTGGATAGACCTACTGAGTTGGTGGACTTGTGGTGCATATTAGTGCTGTGCTGTTTAAAGGGACACTGTCAACCCCCTTAGGTCTCAAAGTGTCCCTAATTTAAAACAACACATTTTATGATTGCCAATATTCTGTAAAGATTGCTGATGTAGCTGGTAGTTTGATTCTTTTGTCTTTAAAACACAAGTTTGTTTACATTCCTTGATCAACCCCAACTGCATCTTTCCTGGACTTAGGAACACCCCAACCCAGTCTAGCCCCTCATGATGTAGTGGGAGTTTAGGAGGTTACTGCCTCATGAGTGACTGCACTGTTTGGGTGTGTTTCTAATGCTCAGGAGGTATGCAGTAAGAACAGATCCAGGATTGTAAACAAAACAAGGTTGTTTAGAAATATACATTACCATGCATTTTAGTTCTACTAAATGAGACAGACAAAACAAACAGCAACATCAATGAATTTTAGAGAGGGTAAACAATCATAAAATGTAGGTTTTTAGCTAGAAATAATATGATGAAAAACAGGTCCACTTTCTTTAAGTGTTTCAAAAAGGGTTAATACTGTATCTGCTTTAAATCCCCCAAAGCATTCTAAAAATTCACTTGTCTGTATACAGCCTAAGTTGTTCATCTAGGTTTATGTAGTCCTCCTCATGTAATGGAAGGCTTACAATATTACTGTAATGACTACTTTTTTACATGTCTCCCTCAGGGGGCACTTGCATTATACTGACTTTCTAGCAAAAGCAACAAATATGAGTAAAAATTAGTAATTTATCATAATATGCAGAATTGTATTTAATGACATTACATTAGACAGAGGCATTACCAAGTTTATTTACTTGGTTTTTGGGAACCAGGTTAGTTCTCTAGGCAATATAATATCCATTTTTGGGTTCAACCCACAGGCCACTCAGGGACATGGATGCCCACGTCCTTTATGCATAGACTGGCATCAGGATGCTGAGGAATTTTTGCAGAAAGTCTCAGAGACGCTCATTGTACATGGACCCAGGAGTCCCAAAGGGCTGACACAATGCGCATGCGTGAAACACATTTTTTTTTCCTTAGCACATTCCAAGTCACCTGCGTGAGGGTGCTTTCCATTCCATTCAGACCAGAGAGGACCACAGCACAGAAGGGAGGGGCCGGAGGCAGCAGTGAACAGTGCTCAATGAAGAAACTTGTGAATTCCACCCAGTGAAGCAATGGTAAAACCTGGTGCATAGACACTGTGTCTGGCACAGGAGCAGCCATTTTAGAAGCACCGGAGACCACAGCAAGGTTGCAAGCTAAGAAGCATTTGTTTTATTTCACAATTAATTAAAAAAAGTCATTCCTCACAGTCTTCTTGACCCAGGATGAGTTGGGGCATTGACTACTGGGCCAGGCTGCATAGAAAATACAACTGACAGACTCAATGCAAACCTAAACAACTAAGAGTTGGATGTTATTCTTTGTAGGCAGTTAGGGTATTGGGTGACTATTTTTGTTTATGGTTATTAAGCTTAGGTATAGCTGTTTCACCTTGTAGGGATCTCAGCTAGCCAGTGCCACAGACAGTGGTGAAATGTCACAACAAAGCCTAAATGACTATTTTGGTGGGAGGAGATTCATCAGCAAAAAAGAAAGAAACATCATCATCTTCGGAGTGTGAAATTAACACATCTCAAGAGATTGTTGAATGTTGAGACTGAGAATGGTAAGCAATCTGAACAGACTGCATCTGAGGGTTTAGCTAAAAACAAGAAAAGATTTTGGTGGGACAGCTGGACAAAGCAATTTCCATGGCTTGCAAAGGAAGAAATAGAGGGAAACTGTTGGGAAATGTAGTTGGTGTAAAAAAAATGTGGGAAAGGCGATCCATTTGACACAACTGGCACGACCAATCTGCAACTGTATGCTTATTATAGACATTAAAGAAACAGAAAATATTTGCTCAGCAAACAGGAAGGGGAATAACAGAAGGAGAACAGCAGAAAAATTGTCCCTTCCAGTGGCATGCGAGAAACAAATAGCAGGTCCCAAGCCAAAAGATGACAGTAAGGTTGCGAAGTTACTAACAATGTATTACCTTACCAAGCAAGGTCAATAGCTGAACCATTTTGAAACACTGATATCTCATCAGGTGAAGTATATGAATTAGGAAGGGAATCAGTTTACTGGCGGGGCCAGGGGCTAGTTTTGGAACCAGATCTAGTGATTTTGTTACTTTACTTTCACAGAAATGAAAGGGCTGTCTGGGGCTGCAAGACAGTGGCATAATCTACTCTGGTTGGGATGCAAGATATGACATGCTGGACTCCATAAACAAAGTCATACAGGAAGAAATCAAAGCCCACTTAGGTTCTCAGTTTTTTTGGTTTAATAGTGGATGAAAACCACTGATTTAACCATTCACAAATAACTGAACATGCACGTAAAGTGCATACTCACTGCAGGGTCAAAACTTCATCTCATTGACTGTACTGCAATATCTGACGGGAGAGCAAAGACAACACTATAAGAAATCTTAAAAGTTTGTTCTGATAATGTGTTGAGCCCTGAAGCTGACCCCATGAAGATCAGCACACTAGCAAGTGATGGTTCAAGCGTAGTGACTGAAATGCACAATGGGGTTGGTGTGAAGTTAAGACAGAAAGCAGATTCAAGGCTGAATCAAATCCATTGTGTTGCCCACAGATTGGCACTATCAGCAGGACAAGCGTGTAGGGACAACAATGTTTTCATTGAATATCAAATAACCATAACAAATGTGTACAGGTACTGCAGTAACTCTGCGGTGCAGTACAATGCTTGTGTTTCATTCAAGAAACACTCAATGATGACAACAGTACGTATCTGTCTCTAAAAGAACCTGTACATTTCTGAGTGGCTGTCACTGCATAGTGCAGTTCCAGCAATTTACAGATCCTACCCTGCACTATTACAAGTTTTAGAGCAAGATGCAGCAAAAGGCATCCCAGAAGCAGAGGGCCTACAGACAAAAGTAAAATCAGTCTGCTTTATCTTTTTTTCATGGATGTCTTAGATGTGGTGAATAACCTGTCTCTAGTCATACAGCAGGATAATGTTGACATTTCAGTGGCCAACATGACAGATGCCACTGTTACTAGACTGCACCAGTTCAAAGAGCAGAATCGGGCAGAGCTTCAAAAGACATTTCAAGAACTCGACCAGCATCCTGACACGTGGCAGAACAAAACGTGAATGATCAACCAACACTGTGTAAGCAATCCCAGACTCAGGAATATCTGACATAGCTCTTTGAAAACATCCACACAAGATTTGAGACATCTTCAATGCAGTATGCTGCGTAACCTGAATGTTCTAAATTCTAAACGTCTCCCTGATGACTCCAAGATAATGGACCATGGACTGCAGGAAATTAAGGATGCTTGCACTTATTACCAAGACACAACCTTCAAAGAGGAAGCACTGCCGGCACTTACTGACAAAGAAAGGGCTGAGAAAGATTACGAACAATTCAAATTTATTCTCAAATCTAAAAAATTAGTGACTTTGCTCAGCAGTGCTTGCCAAGACTTGTCACCTGTTATACCAGTGGCATGTAAACGAGGATTTTCTGTGCAAAACAAAATAAAAACAAAAGGCAGAAGTTCTCTAAAGGTTGACACTGTGAGTAAATTCATGCAGATAGCCCAAGAAGGACCTGAAGTTGAACACTACAACCCTCTTCCAGTACTTAAAAAATTTAAGGCCATTAGACTGTGCTGAAAATAATGTTTTAAAATTGTATTTGAAATTAAAATTGTGATTTTTTTTTTTGCTCCTGTCCCCTGACTGGCCACTCTTTGGGGCTGCACATTGTTTAACACCCTCCCACCAGCCCGTTCCCCACTGCCATTTTCTTTGTCCCCTACTGGTCCCATGCCCCAGTACATCTGGTGTATCCTTGCCTTGGGGCCAGAGGAAGGGAGAAAGAGTTCTGCTGCCTTGACTGGGAGTGCTAGGGGCTAAGGGGATTGACGTGGGTCACAGTGAGAAGCTTCATGGGGTGGGGGAATGCGGCCGCCATCATCCGGTCAGCTGGGCGGGTGTTTTTTGGGGCCCCTCCCACCTCCAATTGTGCAACCACAGTGGTGTCCTATGTGTAAGGATGTTCGGCAGCATGTGGTCACCCACACCAGCAAGAATGTCTCTGCCAAGTGTCCCACCAAGAGAACCTACAGATGGTACAGCACGACCCCCTGGCCTAGAAGGGAAGCATCCAAATGATGCTCTAACTCTGTCAGTCTCCACTCCTGATGTCCGGGCTCAGGCGCAAACCCAGGTCGTCAGCACGCCACAGTGATGCCTCATTCCTCGGCACCACGGAGGTGGCTTTTTTTTTGTTTTAACTTTTAGACCCAGACTGGAGTGACTCAGAGACCAAAGATGACTGATGGGTTAACTTGACTAACAGCATTGGGCACAAGAGAGAAGATAAGTATTGCCATCATAATGTTTCCAAAGGGGGGTTGGGGGATGTCCATTACAAGTTATAGCCTCATTTTGCTTTTTTTATCTCAAGAGCACCATTAGATAAATGCTTCCAAATGGAATGCTTGGTGAGAGGGAAATGTCTAAGTGAACTATCCCATTCTGCTCTTCCCAGTCTGTCAACAGTGGCTTCTGTTATCAAAAGAGAATAGATTTCAAGAAATGGGCAGGAGAGAAATGTAAGGAGAAGTTATGGGGAGGAGGGAGTAAAGAGAAGTTATGGGCAAGAGGAAAGGTGGAGAAGTAAGTGCCATGAAAAAAGAACAAAGAAATGCAAGTCCACAAAAGAACCCACCATGTAAATTGTGCTACTATCTTAACCATGATGGGACACTAATGGAAATGGGTAGGGGGAACTCTTTTATACAAAGACTTGTGCAGGACAATACAGAGGAGAAGTATTGGGCAGGAGAGACGACTGGGAGATATAGGTGACTGTCACCACTGACTGTGTTTTTAGCAGTAACAACTATGTTTTAGTTAACATTATTGCTTTTTGCTATATGGAGTTTTTTGTACCCCATTTGGCACATGTCTGCTTGAGGGCAGAGCAAGCTAGAATTACCATGTCAGACAGGCAGAAATAAGACTGCAAAACAGTATGTACAAATTTTAGTTTTTTTTAACTGGACTATGAGCGAAACCACATAAAGTACACATACATCAGGTTAACATTTTTGGCACTGTGATGCCATTATGGTTCCCCACTGTCTTACTTCTTTCTAAATAATGACACTTTGACTATTCAAATCTGATGTGAATTTCTTTATTAACAAGAACAAACTGTATGACAAGAAAATCTATTGTCATTAATGTCATCCTGACAAAGGAATTGCCTGGAAAGTAAAAATAACCATGGCAAATAAACACACATTGAGTAATTGTACTTTCCAGACTCGCTGCATTATTTTGAATGGGGACCCCTAAACATTTCAGGGGAGCTCCTGAATTTTAGCTGAGGACCCCCATTTTTTCCCAGAACGTCCAGGACCCCCAAATAAAAAATTCCACTGAGAGCCCTGAACCTAGCTATTAGAGTACACAATCCAAGTAGAAACAGAATTTGGCTGACACTGCAATTTCTCACTTCGTCACCATGAATTAACAGCAGAACAGGAAAGCCATGAAGTAAATCGTTGTAAATAGTTGCTTCAACAGTTATCTCACCCTTTTGTCCCCAAACCGGGACACTGTCCCTTAAAATATATGCCTGTTGTAGAGCTGAACAAAGAATCAGAATTGCAGAACTGGATTCCAAGTTTTTTTTGTTGTTGTTTTGTTTAGGAATCAGGATTTTCAGAACTGAAAGCCAAAAAATCTAATAACATAGTCACATGTGGAATTGGAAATTCTGATTCAGAGTCCTAACTGGCATCAGAATGGTATTGGACCTGGACCTGGAATGTCTGAAAATTCGATGGATTAGAGACAGAATGGAATCAATGGATTTTGATCACCCCTAGTGTGTGCTGGTGGGGGTGAACAATACGAGACATCTTTCATGAAGACAGAAGTTAAGAACAGTACAGGAATTAGTACTTCCATGTTTAAGTTATTGTACAGCAGAGTAAGCGGCAGTTCTGCTTTCATATCTCATTGGACAACAAGGAACATCACATTTTCCATATGTGACAGAGAGGCCTTCAGAGTGGTAAAATCAGGGATCTCCCTTCTAATATGGGAAAGTTCGCACTTAAAATGATGTCTGATAAAACCCCCATGTGCTGATTTAACATACACATTTGCCTGCAACAATGTTAACCTCACTATACATCAAGGCTACAAGTTCATATCAGGCATACCAAGTTGGCAGGACTGCTACTTGGAACAGCTGTGACCTTCTCCCCCCCAAAAAAAAAATTGGAACATTTGTCTATCAGAACAAAAGGTAGTCCAGTTAAAGCAGTACTATGAGAAAACTCAAATATGTACCATCACCCCACCACGACCACAAAACTAGGCTGTCAATACAGCACAACAGCACCCAATGAAAGGAAAGGGAGACAGGCTCAAAGGGAGATAATGGGGGAGATACAAATGAACCGTCTTAAGTCTCAAAGCAGTGACCAGCAGCTGCATAAAGGGCTAATTACACGTTCATGTCTCCTCACCGTTAGAAACAGTATGAGCCATGTCAGCTTCTCCAGCAGCTAGAAATTGAAAAAAGAAAGATGAACCCAGTTCTTTTACAGTGCAATACAGAGGATATGTGTATCGCAGAAAATGTTCAAATAAAAACATCAACAACCTAGTTACAGACCAAATTACACCTCAACGCTGTCAAAAGCTCTTGTAAGAATGAAGTCAACTCCGGCTTAAGCCTTATAGGTTGATTACTGGTAACATGTCCCAGGTCCATATGTTTATAAGGTGTCATCTCTAGACATGGTTATTTATTTTTATGTTTTTTATTATTGATTCCTTGGACTTGGATCCTACAATCTTAATATTTGAAACTGATGGGTCCTTCAGTTTCTATTGTTTGACTAGTGAATTTGCCAATGTGTGCTATTCCAACTTAAACCATCCTGTATGTCCTCCCATGTATTCTGTGTATATTGTATGAAATATAAATAGAATAATAGATAGGTGAGAGTGTACATTACAAGTGAGTAATACCATTGAGAGGTTCCCTTGTCCCCAGAACCTCGAGATGGTATTACTTCCAAGTAATACACTCTCACCTATTTTTTTAATTTTTGTAATATATGGATCCGATTTTAAACTTGTGCAGGCACTGCTGCTTTGAGGACTCGCTTCCTGCGTTTCTGCTGCTGCACTGAGGACTCGCTCAGTGCATGTTCAAGAACTGCCCCCCCATCTCCCGTTGTCTGTCTCTGTACTACAGTGGTCTGCTTAAGTTTCGTGGGGAGCCCTACCTTTTTGCTGTTTTGATGTGCAGGGAAGGCAGAATCCACCGAAAAAAAGCCTTTGTTTAAAATAAAAAATATGACAGAAACAGCGAAGATGAGATCCTCTCTTGCTATGCGAGAGACTGCCGCCATGTTATTTCAAATGTTTCGCCCGACCACAGACAGAATTCGCCAATCATGAGCCGAGATTTGAAACGTAGGACGCTTGCTGTCTGATTGACAGTTGGGGGCATGGCAACCACTGAAGGGAGGAGCTGGTGCAATTTGCATTGTTAAGATTTTGTGGATATAGTATCGTTCAGAGGTCGGAACGATAGTATTACGGGCTCTGAACAATACTATTATCACCTACAAACGATGGTATTATCACTTTGGCTCCGGTGTATTACCGGAAATTTTTCGTATGCTTTTTGACGGTATTATTTTAACTATCCATATATTACAATAAAATAATAAAATATTTAATAACAACATCAACAACAAAATAGACGACACTACAGATTTCATTACTTTTAGAGTGGAAATTCATCCTATGATTTTGTTGTTGAGTGTGAGTCTGAGATACAGCCTATAAAGTTATCTATACAACTTCACAGAAATCCACTTACACCCTTGCCTACAGAAATAGTTGGCTAGCCAGACATAAACAGGAACAAGCTGAGCACAGATGGCATCCTTCCACAAGTTATCCAACCTTTGTAAGATGGGAATCTTAAAAAAAAAAAATGCCAGTGGAAACTTGACAAATGCATACTTTCCTGCGATTTCTGTAGTGCCTGGTAGCTAGTTTCCTTTACTCATCACCCTGGCTATCTAAGGTCAAAGTGACTTCAGTCTGTGGTTACACTGAATAAGTAACCCATATTGTATTATAGTTCACTGTAGTTCAGCTTTTATCAAATATAAATCTCTGAACTAAACTAATGATTGTTCAAAGATTTTATTCCATCAATAGCTGGATACTGTCAGCCGGATTCTGGTTTTGCTGTTGGTCATACTTCCTGGCTGTAAAAAACAAAATAAGATGATTAAATTACCATTTGTAACATCTACAATTCTTAAAGCTACAGATTACAATGTAAGATCAAATACAAGTCCAAAATGGCAAAACTGACATATTACTTTTCATTCATAGGGCTCTGTATTGTGGCAAGCAAGCCCAGGTACAAAGTGGGCTGGCTGCACCTGCGGCCAAGAAGGGCATAATGGGCTGAATCACAATGCCCCCCTAACTCATTATAATAGTGCAGATTCAGCTATGTGACACAAATCAAGTAGCTAGCATTCACACTGTGGAATGGTTTGACAGAGGAAACGTGAAATCTTACTTCTTGTACAGAGCAAAAAAACATCAGAATTCCTATGAACTGCTACACAAAATTACTGATGTACTGCAATCACATGCTATAAATCTGATTTTACCCAAATGTTGCCATGCATTTTCATATATGGTTGACTGCTAAATGCTGCAAGTATTTTTATTACTGCTACTCAAATTAGGTTTTGCGCCATAGCACTTACTACGCAAAAATGTTTAAATAAATTTTCCAGGATGCAAACATGACTCTGGCTAGCCAATGGCCCAGCACTTGATCAACCATTACTGTCCAATGGCCTGAGACAGTTGATCAAGTGCTGGGCTGTCAGTAATCCTCCAAGGATAACGCCCTCCCCAGCAGAATAGGTCAACCCCATCTATGATCACACCTTGAGCTAACCATATCCTCCCAATCAAGCAGCACCATCCACATTATAAAAACCCTGATTGTCAAGCACTCCAGTCCCTTGTATATACCCTGATCCTTAAGCACAACACCCCCTGATGTACACTGCCCCGGATCATCGTGCACCCCGATCTGATGCTGATACACTTACATCTCACCTTCCTTGATGATGACATACACATACCCTTCTGCAAGCTTGACCCCCATTATACCTGTTCACAATGCAGACACACACACACACAAAATCCCAAGGCTGATCACATCATCCCCGTTCACCTAAGCGTGCATGGATGCATGCATGCATGCCCTATCCCAAGACTGACACCCTCCCCCATCCCTGTTCACTGAAGTGGACACACACATGCCCTATCCCAAGAGTGACCCTCCTCATCCCCATTCATGAAGCTGACACACACACCTTATTCCAAGGCTGACCCCCTCATTCCTATACAACCATGCTGACACAGACACACACATGCACAGACAGACACACACACACACCACCTTACCAAAGGCTGACACCCTCATCCCGTTTGATAGCAGCAGACACACACACACCTGATCTCAAGACTGACCTCCCTTATCCCTGTTCACTGAAGCTGATACACACATACACTATCTCAAAATTGACCCACTCATCCCCTTTCACCAATGCCAACACACACAATACCTTATTCCATGGCTGAACCTCCCTCACCCCTGTTCCCCAATGCTGACACATATAGGAACATAGGTGACCACAGAAGAAAACCTTACAGACTATCTAGTCTGCCCAGCCCTACCTACAGCTGGATGCGATGGTCCTAGTGGACAATCGCTCCTCCTTTTCCCCTTTCTATTTTCCTAATATTCTTACCAACTACATGCATCTGGCCCACCCATGTCTGAATCCTTCCACTGATTTTGCATAGACTTCCTCTCCAGTTTATTCCAATTATTCACCACTATCTATGTAAAGAAGTATTTCCTGATATCATTTCTAAATCTCCTAACGCCAGCTTCACTGAGTCTCCTCTAGTGCCAGTGTTTCCATTTAGTATGAATGGCTCCCTGCCATCAACTTTACTTATCCCAGGAAGGCATTTATACATCTCTATCACCCCCCCCCCCTCAATTCTAGCCTCAAGAGTAAACAGATTGAGGTCCCACAATCTCTCCATGTAGGACTTCCCTTGCTGTCCCTGAATCGTCTGGGTTATCCTTCTCTGCACTGCCTCCACCCTGTTGTTATCCTTCTTTTCTGCCTCCACCCTGTCCCTATCCTTCCTTAAGTGTGGAGTCCAGAACTGTACACAATATTCCAGGTGAGGTCAACCTAGGGATCTGTACAGGAGCAGAATCACCTCTCCTTACTCTGTTCATCTCCTCCCTATGCATTCCAGCATCCTAGTCATCTGCCTCACTGTTCAGCACTGAATGTTTCCAAACTGTGATTACCCCAAGTACTCTTCCTCAGTTCCACTCTCTCTACAAAAAAAAAAACCCTCATTCTGTAATCTTTTCTCGGGTCCTTCATAGGTTCTATAAACAAGATGAGGCACAAGCCTGTCAAGCTTGTCTGCCATTTTAACAGAAAATGCCACTGAATCCACACCCCCACCACAAGTATTTATCAAGCTGGTACTTAGAAGGTGTCTAAATATCTACCAATAACTACTTATTGTGGTATGTTTTTCCATGCTCCAGCCACTCTCTCTGAACACCATCCCCTTATTCTTTCAGTTTTAACATGACTGTCTATGTATTTTGTCCTCTTGTCATCTTCTCTTGTTTCTTAGACTCTAGATGCAAACACTGCAGTGTGCCAGTACTGGACACAGCTTTATAAACTTTCGTCAGGTCGCCTTTATATCTCTGCATTTCCAGGCTATATAACCCCAACTCTTTTAGTCTGTTCTCATATGACATTCCCTTGAGCCCCTTAATCACCTTTGTTGTCCTTTATAACACCTCCACCTTGAAAATGTTGCACTTATGTTGTGGTGACCAAAACTGGACACAATACTCAACATGAGGTCTCACCAATCCTTGCTGGTGATATTTCTCATAATGTAAGATACAATTTTATTGCATTTGGTGACAGTCTCATCATGCTGTCCCTTGTAACCCTCACTCCAAGGTCTCTCTCACTGCTAGGTTCTCTCACCTCAGCTCCATCCATTCTGTACTTAAAAGCTCTACTGCTCTTACCAAAATGCATAACCACGCATTTTTCTGGTTGAACTTCCATCTTTTTCCTTACGGTACATTCAAACAAACCATCAGGTTCTTTTTGAAGTTCTGCTGCCTCCTCTTTGTTGTCAACTATATAACCAATTTTCATGTCATGTGTGAACTTTGATATCTGGCCACCCTCTCTTATCTGTAGTTCAGAAATATAGATATTAAAGTGTTGGTCCCAGTACCGACCCCATTGGGCACTCCGCTAGTCACTTCCACCTCACTGGAGTCAAAACCTTTACTTCTAACTATTTCTGTCCGATAAGTCAGCCATGATTTAATTCATTTCACTATTTGGATATTAATTTTAGATTCGGTCAATAGTTACACTAGTTCTGCATGAGGCACAGTGTCAAATACCTTACTTAAATTGAGATAAACCACTTCCACTGAACTCCCCTCATCCAAGGCATGGTTCACCTTCTCAAAAAATGTCCACCAAATTAGTAAGCTAGGACCTACCCCTTGTAAACCTATGCTGTGATTTATGCTTCACATTATTTTGGTTTATTGTTGTTTCAGCCCTATCCCTGATTCAGCTTTCTAGGACCTTACCCAGTACTGATGTTAAACTGACTGGTCTATAATGAGCTACCTCAGCCCTATCTTTTTTGCGGATCGATACCACTACTGGAATCCTCCAAGCATTTGGAACCTCTCCTTGTTCCAATGACATGTTAAACATTTTGGATACTGGTCCAGCCAGCACAGATGCCAGCTCCTTCAGTGTTCTCGGATGCAGCCCATCTGGGTCCCTGTGATTTGTTTAAATCTAGTTTGTCTAACAATTTCTGAACCTCATTAATAGCCACCCTAAGTGTTGCATTGTGATCATCCACAATATTACTCCTGAGTTTTTTTTTTTTTTTATTAATTTTAAAAACATGAAATCATACACTGGTATAACTATTGATAAGATAGGTACGCTAGAGCAATAATATTTGCTAAATACATATTCCACAGCAGGTATGAAGTTAAGCAATACTATAATATGACAGATTTTATCTGAGAGATCCTTTATAGAGGAGAAAAGTACTATATCTCCATACAAGTTGACTTTCTCATTATACATTTTATATATGATGAGTTTAACCCGATTTTCTTGATAGATACTGTTCTTTATCTTGCCACCACTTGCCTTCTCTTTGTCTTCTGCTTCTTCTCCCCCATACATCTCACAGACTTCAAGTATCTCTGTTGTGGATTCATGGGACAAAGTCTGGGTAATATGCCAGTTGATACATTGTCCATTTCCTCCAACGGTTTTCAAAACTACGAGTCCTGTTGTTTATTCTGGGTGACATTCTCTCCAGACCATACACTTCATATGATAACCTTCTCTAAGACTCTTTAGTCGGCAACCGCGTGGAGAGCCACAGCCTTGTAATTATTTTTTGGGCTATCAAGATTAGTAGTGTTAATATTCTATAGAGCATTTCCTGTGGGTATGTTCCATCTAGGGGGACTGCAGTTAGTAAAAAAGTCTGATTTAAAATCTCTGGTCGCTCGTATATTGCATTTAATTCTTGTATGATCTCCCGCCAGTATTCTGTTATATAAGGGCATGACCATATAATATGACTCAACCCTGCCTTTTCCTGCCCACAATTCCTCCAGCATGAACCACACGTCTCTCCCCGAAAGTGTGCAGTTATAGCAGGTGTTCGAAAGAATCTTATTCTAACTTTCCATGCATATTCCCTCAAATATCAATTGGAAGTTATCTTTGCATATAATCTCGTGGAGGTTTGCCATCGACTTTCTTCTAAATCTAGGCCCAGAACCCTAGACCACCTGACTCTAAGATATTCAGAGGAATCATTGTTATATAATCGAATAGCTGAGTATAGGGTCCCAATAATATGTTCTTGTACCTGTCCTTTTAGGTGATAGATCACTATTTGGATTAAAGGGGAAGGTGACTCTGCTATGCCTGAAAGGGCTTCTTCAAATGGCAGCAAGTTTTGTTCGATTTTCAGACAGGGTCCATATTGGTTTTGGGGTATTTTATATGTTGATTGTAAGGAATTAAAGGAATATAGGCCCAAAGAGCCTACTAATTGAAAGGTGTATTGAAGACCATAGTTCTCCCAGCGCTGGTCTGATATCCTAGAAGGATATCTATGTTCTCAGGGGGATAGAACATACTGCCACATTTGTTGCCAAGCCTTTAGGAATGGTGACATATATTTCATAAACCGTTCGTAGGGGATGTCTCCTGGAGAATCCTTTAAAATAAGGGAGGGGAATGTTTCTAACCCATTGAGCGTGACCTCTATTTCTTTCCAGTATGTCTTGTACTGAGCAGCACAATGAAGTAATGCTATACGAACTTGAGCCGCCTGGGCATATCTTTTCATATTTGGCAAGTTAAGGCCACCCTCCGCTCTAGAGTTGTAGAGTAGAATATTTTATCCTAGGAGGCTTACCCCCCCATATAAATCTAGAAGACAACTTATCCCACATTTGAAAATATGCATTTGATGGTATTATGGGGAGGGTTTGTATAAAGAAAAGCAGGCGAGGCAGTACATTCTGTTGTAGAGTTTCTACTCTAGATACAATTCCCAAATGAAATGAAGTCCATTGGGACAAATCTGCAGTAATTTGCTGGGTAATGGGCTTGAAATTCATCAATTCCAGATGAATCAACTTGTATGGTATTTTGATTCCCAGAGATTGCATCTCTACTCTATTCCATTTAAATGGAAAATCTGTTTTAAGAGTCCCCTTGGGCCGAAATGAATAATATGTCAGTACATCTGTTTTAGTATCATTAATTTTGTACCCTGCTAATTTACTGAGTATGTCCAATTGTTCCCACACCTCTGGGATCGAGGTCTCCGGAGAGGTGAGGGTCAGCAGAATATCATCTGCAAACATTGTCATCTTATGTGACCTCCCTCCCCACAGAATTCCTTCAATATTAGTTTGCGTCCTAATATGGGCGGCTAACAGCTCCAAGTAGAGGGCAACTAATAATGGGGAAAGTGGGCAACCTTGCCTCGTACCTCTACTTAAAGGAAAAGGAGAGGAAAGCATACCATCCAGTTTTAGATAAGCCGTGGGGTCTTGATACATAGTTTTAAGTTGTGTTATAAATCTGTCTGGAAAAGCAAATCTCTCTAAGGTATCCCACATATAGGGCCAGGAAACCCTATCAAATGCCGAGAAGGACAAAGGGAATCTGTCTCTGTGTGGCATATTCCGTAAGTAATAGAACCCTTCTAACGGCATCGTGTGCCTGTCTCTTCATAACAAAACCTACCTGATCTCCATCGATTAAGGTAGGTAGGTAGCAATGTAGCCATCCTATGTGCCAGTATGGATGCAAATAATTTATAGTCACACTTAAGTAATACTCAAGAGTTCTGAGGTCTGAAAAAAATAATCCAAAGAAACTGTTCAGTTTGTTTGCAATTTCCCTTTCATTACTGATTCTAGTACCCTCCACTTTCAGTGGTCCATCTCCTCTATCTCCTCCTCTTTCGTCTTGCACATATGCCCAAAACAACTCTGCACTATGTCTAGAGTTGCTGGCTATACTTATTGCTTAGCTCTTTTGATCTCCTTTTTACAGTTCCTTGTTTCAGCCTTAAAGTTATTCCATAGGAACTGATCACTTGTTTCTTTGGACCTCCTGTATAGATATATTTGTTCTATACTTCTCAAGTTTCCTGTTTAGCCACATTTCCTTTTTCCCTCGCTTACTGTATTCACTAAAAGCTGGTACGGATTTGTTCTCTATCTCTTTGATTTTGGTTACTAAACATCCCTATGCTTTGTTGATATCAACCACCATGAGTTCACTATACCAGTTCCATTTTAGCCCTCATAGCATCTCCATAGCATTTGTATTTGGTTAATACTTTTTGTCCTTGTAACCTCTCAATTTATATCAAGCATGATCACAGCATGGTCTCCATCATCTAATGGCTCCTGAATAATACAGTTATTAATTAATTCACACAGATCACCAAGTACCAGGTTTAAAATATTTCAGTATCCCATCAAGTTGATAAGTACAGGGTGACAGTGAAAGGGGTGATTCTGATTTTAGATCGCCCCTCACTCCTGTCGCCCTTTGCCCCCACTCAGTTTCTACCCCCTCCAGAGCATGCCCGCCCCGGAGGAGGTTATATTTAGTTCTGGGGGTGCGGGGCAAAGTCCCCTGCAAAAGGCGATAATTTCTCGGGAGGGCGCTTTGGTGCTGTACCTCCTGGGAGACAAAATCCCTGGTGCTGCAGTGCTTGGTGACATTTTGCCGGCGCCATAATATTTTTTTTGTAGACTATTTTTATGCTCCTCCTAGGCCAGGCATCCATCCAGGGTGCACACACGGCTAGGACCACTACTCCCTGCCTGAACCCTGCAGTCTGACAGGCCTCCCCCGACAACCCAGCAGCCCTAGTGCACCGGATCACCCCCTCAGGCCGGGCCCACTCAACCTCAGCGGCCTATCTGAAATTAGAGAGGGCTTACTGCAGTTGCCGGGTCGGCCTGGAGTCTCTTGGAGATCGGGCCAGCAGTGGAATGTGCTTCCTGCCCCTGGTGCCCCCATCATCTCCGCGATCCTAGGCGGGGAATTTTCATGGTTGTTGCCCTCCTTGGGAGTGTGTCGTGCAATGACGTCCGCGCACGGCTTCCCTGCTGATGTCTGCTGCACCTGCCCCTCTCGCCTGGCTGGCGTATGTGCTGCCCCGATCTCCATCGGGGTCGCTGGATGCCGAGGAGCCCGGTACTCAGAGAGAGGAGAGCAGTCCTCCGGATGCTCAATCTCTCTTTCCCCTGCCGACCCCGACAGTCCGGGCTCGTTCTCAAACCCAGGTCACCAGCGTGGTGTGAGGTGTGGCGTCCAGCGCCTCAACCCTCAGCGCCACCGGGCTGGCCTGCCGGCACTATAATTGACGTTGACAAAATGTTTAAGTCACTGTGGCTTGGGTGAACCAAATATTTCCATTCCTTGTCAGGTCTTTAACCATTTGTTTGAGGTTTAAATGTAAAAGTTCCTTTGTCAAGATTCTGTCTTGAGGACTTCCGGCCTCACTTGTTGACCAGTTTATTCTGGGGAGGTTTAGATCCTCCGTAATAATGCTTGTATTTTTCCCCAAGTAAGGCCTCTCTCTACCTCATTTATTAGCTCTGTGTCTATTTCCTCCTTTTGATTTGGTGGTTTTGCCCATGTTATTTCCCACCTTGACCCAGACTGTCATTTTCAGACTTGGTTGATAATGTCAGTTCCTCTGCCCATATATCCTCTGATACATACAGGGCCACACCACCACCACTTCTTCCTGTTTGGTCCTTCCTGAACAGTTTATACCCAGGAATGTTGTTATTTCAATTATCTTCTATTTGCCACCAAGTTTCTGTTACACCAAACATTTCTGGCCTTACTGTATGGAGTAGGATCTCTAGGTCACCAAATTTGTTACCCAAGCTACTGGCATTAGCCAACATGCATCTCCATTTTATTTTTCTATTATTACCATTTTTGCATTTTCGCTTTCCTCTTGGTTCATAACAGCATACCCTGGGTCTTTGCATAATGATAGTATTTCTGGAGCAGATGATGCTGTTTGTTTTGTGCCCTCTCCCCATTCTCCTTCTGCCTTAGTTTAAATAGTTTGAAACTTCTTTATTTATACCATCTTCCAATCTCCTTGCACCTAGCTTATTAAGGTGGAGACCAACCCCTCTATAGTGGCCATTCAGGTGAATTAATGTATTCCAATTTTTAATAAATCGGTACCCTTCCCTTTCTGTCCACTCCTTGACCTATACATTCATTTTCTATACTGCACATGTTCTGCCTGTCCCTGCCCTTGGGACAGGTAGAATTTCTGAGATAAGTAATTTACATACCTTGTCTTTCATTTTACCCCCAACTGCAATAAAATCCACCTTAGTATCATTATCAGTTCTATGGCCTACATCAGCTCTGACGTGGAATACCACAACTGGTTTACGCCCTGCATCTTGCATTAACCCTTCAATGCATTCCCTCACATCCTTCACCTTAGCTCCTGGCAAACAGCTCATGGTCATTAAACTCTTTCCTAACTCTGCAAATGATCCCATCTGTAAATCTTAAAATTGAATCTCCCAGTATGACCAGTTCCATTTCCTTGTTCATCCTCTTGGCTACCAGATTCAACAACAGTGTTTGTTGCCTCCCATTCCATTTCTTTATCAACTAACTGCTCCAGGGGCTCTACACAGATATACTTTTTGCTGATGCTGTTTGAACCATACGAACATACAAAATTTGCCAACAGATAAAGGCCTAGAGGTCTATCAAGTCTGCTCGAAAGTGCAGCTAGCACCCCTTATTCTGCTTGTTGTCCATAAAGGCCTCTAACTATGTTATGTTATTTGCAACACTCTCATTGTGGCTGATTATGTTTAATTCTTCCTCTGCATATGTATGTATGTATGTATGTATTTATTTATTTAGTTTTTGATGACTGGGTTGGTGCACTAGACAAACAAATGCCTAGTTTCAGGCACGACCCAGGAGAGTACAATATACAAGACATTACAGGGAGTGAATGTACATGGTAATGATGGTTTCAACATATCAAAATCAGTGTTACAACACAAAAATATCAATACATAAGAACAGTGTAATACTGTATATAGTGGCTAAACTAAAGCAGTCAAAGGAGGGGTGATGGGTGTACGATTAACACTAGATTCTAAATAACAAATAAGCATACAGTATGCATTCAGAAAACAGGTACAAATAACAACAGAAGCACATCTAGGTCAGTACATTGGACAGCACAGCTTGAATATAGATGTGTTTGGTGTATACTTAATCTGGCACATTTTCCATCTCATTACCCCAGATAAACATCTGACATTCTGTACAAATCATCATTACTTTATTTGCTTTGATATTATTACGTTTCTTTATAAAAAAATTTAAAATGAAGAATGCTTACGGCTACTGACACTGAAAAGCCATTTGTCGACCAGTTTATATACCAGGTAAGTTAATTTACTGTCAGGCACTTAAAGTACTCTGTAACTCCTACTTGTCAAGTTGGCCAGAGTCCCTGGCGGCTATCTAGCTATCCCCAACTGACACGGCAGACACTTGCCTTTGCTATATCCGCCTCTGCTCGCTAGTGCCTGGATTTATGGGACTGTTTCCTGGAAGTGCTCACCTTCGCGAGTACCAAAAAACATAAAGCGGCATTTAAAAATACCCAGATAAAATCCTACAAGGAGAACACAGTTGTCCCCTTATACCAAAAAATCATTCAAAGCTGCATCTCTTGCAGTTCCCCCAGTAGCTCTTGCAACAGCTACCACTCCCACAATCCACTGCTTCCCTAGCTGTAGTCTTACTGGCTGCTATTACAGCTAGGGTTATGATAGGAAGAGATTAGATGATTTTTAATTTTTTAGGACTTTCTGTTTTTTGTTTTGAGAAGAGTTAGAGAGCTACAGAATGCTCTTGGTAATTTACTAAATTATGCCCCACGGCCTGTGCCGTGTCCTGCTTCACCAAGTGTGTCTCCACTTGCTAGTTCCTGGAACTGCTTGCCTTAATGAGTACCAAAAAATGCGAAGCAGTGTTTAAAAATGCCCAGATAAACTCCTGTAAGGAGTAAACGGCTGTTCCCTTATGCTTAAAAGCTAAAAAGCTCTGAATCGGAGCCTGCTGCATTTGTTAATGTTCCCCCAGTAGCTCTTGCAAGAACCACCACTCCCACAATCCAGTGCATTCCTGGCTGTAGTGCTACTGGCTTCTATTACAGATATGGTTATGACAGGAAGAGATCAGAGATTTTTTTATTTTTTCTGTTTTTGGTTTTAAGAAGAGGTATAGAGAGATGGAGAATGCTCCTGGTCATTTCCGAGTAATTTATTGCCCCATGGCCTCTGCCGTGTCCTCCTTCACCAAGCACTTCTCTGCTCACCAGGTCCAGGATTTATGGGACTGAGTCTCAGAACTGCTTGCCTTGGTAAGTAATGAAAAATGTGAAGCAGCATTTAAAAATACGCAAATAAACTCCTATAAGGAGTATACTGCTGTTCCCTTACGCCTAAAAATCCTTAAATACTAAAAAGCTCCAAATTAGAGCCTGCTATGTTTCTTATAGTACCCACAGTAGTTCTTGCAAGAACTACTATTCCCACAATCCACTGCTTCCCTGGCTGTAGTGTTACTGGCTGCTATTATAGATACGGTTATGACAGGAAGAGATAAGCAAGTTACTCTCCTGTAACAGTAGTTCTAGGAGTAGTATATGACTAACTAAACACAACCTACTATGCCCGGAACAGCATGGTTTCCGGAAGGGCCACAGTACTATCTCTGCTCGCCTGGAATATACCATTTTCATTCACCAAGCTCTAGACAGAGGACATCTAGTTGGGTCTGTGTACACAGACCTGACTAAGGCGTTCAACACTGTAAACCACGCCCTCCTCAAAAGGTTCCCCCCCCCCTCTTTGGGGCTATCCCATGATGCCTCCTCTTGGTTTATCGACTACCTACGGAACAGGTCCCAGCAAGTCCGTATAAACAATACCCTCTCCTCCAGCCTCCCTGTGAGGTCTGGGGTTCCCCAAGGCTCTATCCTTGGACCACTTCTGTTCAGTTTGTTCTTGAACTCCCTTCCCAAGGCCTACTCCGGGAAACTTATACTCTGTGCAGATGATGCTGTTCTCTTCAGAAGCCACCCTAACCGCACCCCTCTCCAGCTAGTCCTCCAAAATTTATTCTCAGAGGCTGAAATCTGGTTCTCTACCCACAAGCTTGTACTTAACTACAAGAAAACAAAGGTCATGGTCTTCTCTCACCACCAGAACAAACATAATGGTGCCCCTCTGCAAATATGCAACCTTTATATCTCCTACCTGGATCAGGTTAACTCCTTTAAATGGCTCTGAGTTGCACTCAGTTCTGCAATTGCTTTCCATGAACATATCCATCTACTTAGCTCTGCCATAAACACTAGAATAGGGCTCCTGTACCACCATAGACACTGTCTGCCCCCTGATGCACTTCGCCTCGCAGTCTCATCCTCCGTCCTCTCCCTTGTAGACTATAGGATTACTATCTATGGAGCCGCTGACCATACTGCCCTCCGTAGGATTAAAGTGTCACTGAATGAAGCCTGTCTACTTGTCACGGGCTGTGTCAGGCACACCCACACTTGCAATCTCTACAGTCTGTCTAATTGGCTGAATTTTGATGGCAGGCTAAAATATCAGACCTATCTGCTCGCCAAAAAGATCTCAATAGGCCTTTCCCCTCCTGGGCTCCTAAATCTCCTTCAAACTGCCTCTTCGCAAAGATCCATTAGAAGTTCTTCCAAAGCCTCCATGCAGGTTCCCCACTGTAGGACCTCCCCTGGCAGCAAGCTTTCCATTATAGGGCTCCCCTTTGGTTAAACTCTCTACCGACTGCTACTTCGGCTGTATCCAAACTTGGCCCTTTCAAAACTCTCCTTAGGGAACATATGATTTCCTCCAGCTCCTGTGATTGCTTCTAACTTTACTCCCTGCCTACCCTTTACTCATCTTCACTAGTTATTGTTAACTCTCTCTGGCTCTCTCTTGCCTCCTTCTCTCTTCCTCCCCTCCCTCTCCCACTCCTTTCCTCCTCAGTTTTTTTCCATACCTACTACTTTCTGTTTGTCCCAGCTCTGTCTGGCACCGTTTACCTGATTTCAGTCTTGTTCTTGTTTGTCTAATTATATAATGTGTTAACTTGATCTTTGATAGTTTTTATCCTGTAGAATATTGTTTTGTCTTATTTGTACCAAATATGCTTGTCATTTCCTGTATCTTCATTTTGCACATCCCTGATGTGGAGCTTTTGCAAAAGAGTCTCTGACTCAAAGGTCTGTAAGAAGAAATTACTCACCTTAGTAATGTTGTTTCTTCTAGTGGAGTCTTGCTATATTATGACATATGCAGTGAGTCCCAACCTTCGAACTGCTCCGGAGGTGAAAGAGTTAACTTTCCATGCCAGGCATGGAACTTTGAGCACGAGCTCGGTTGAAAACTCTGTCTGTTGTTCTTCAAACTCAAACTGTCAGATCTTTACGAGCAAAACCCACTAAGACTCTGTGTGGAAGCTGTAAACCTACACTAGCCAACTGGCTACTAAATATATGAACACATTTTTTGGTGCCAAAAATAAAGACTCAAGTCAGAAGACCCAAAAAATGACAAACACAACACCAGTCACCCCAAAAAGGAGGGTGAAATACAAGGTGGGCATCTACTAGGTGCCAACACTACCCTGCCCACCCACATCCCAAAAGTAAAAGTTCTGAGAGGGGCAGGCAGGGGGGGAGGTCATAATATAGCAAGACTCCATTAGAAGAAACAACATTACTAAGGCTAGTAATGTTTTCTTCAAACAACATGAAGTCTTGCTATATTATGACATATGCACACTACACAGCAGTACTTCCATGGAGGAGGGACAGAACCTACTTAGAAATAGGGCACTGAAGCACAGTTGTGCAAACTGAGCATCGCCTCCTAGCCTGGATGTCCAGGAGTAATGCTTGGTAAATGTGTGAACTGTTTTCCAGGTAGCTGCTTGACATATCTCTAGGATAGGGATGTCCCTGGCAGCAGCCAGAGATGCAGCTGTACCTCTGGTAGAGTGAGCCCTCAGGCCTGAGGGAGGAACCTTACCCAGTTTTTCATAGCAGAATTGGATACAAGAGACAATCCACCTGGCAATGGATCTTTTAGTGGCAGGTTTCCCTTTGCCAACCTCACCATAAGTGAGGAACAGTTGGAGGGAGTCAAACCTGTGACCCTTGGTACGATCTATGTAGTAGCTAAGGGATCTTTTAACATCTAAACTGTGCAATCTCCTCTCGCCAGAGGAGGAATGGTCAGTGAAGTGCACAGGGACAGACATAGATTGATTAAGGTGGAAATCTGAAACCACCTTAGGCAAGAACTTTCTGTTAGTCCTGAGGACCACCTTATCTCTGTGAAAGGAGATAAAATCAGGCTCCACTGACAATGCTTGTAACTCACTTATGCATCTGGCAGAAGTGATGGCTACCAAAAACACAGTTTTCCAAGTCAAGTACTTAAGCTCTGCTGAGGACAAGGGCTCAAAAGGGGGTTGCATAAGCTGGGCAATGCAAATATTAAGATCCCAGGCAGGGGCAGGATCCCTGAATGGAGGGTTGGTGAAGCAACCCCTTGAAAAACTTGGAGAATACAGGATGGGCTGAAAGAGAAGAGGGTTTACCTGCTGATAAGAAAGCAGACACGGCTGCTAGGTGCACTTTTAGGGTAGCTGGTCTCAGCCCCAAAGTATTTAGATGGACCATATAATCCAGGACTGTGGGTAAATCAGCAGATTCTGGGGAAATATGCTTTGCAGAGCACCATATAGAAAATCTCTTCCATTTGGAATTATAAGTAGCCCTGGTGGAAGGCTTCCTAGAAGCCTTCAGGATATCCAATACACCTTGGGAGAGGTGTAGGTCAGCAAACTCTAATTCTTCAAAAGCCAGGCCTTGAGATTGAGAGATCTGAGGTTCAGGTACCAAACTCTCCACTGAGCACAGGTTAACAGGTTGTGATTCCTGGGAAGACACAGGGGAAGGTGGACTGCTAAGGACATGAGGAGTGGGTACCAGGGCTGCCTGGCCCAGTCTGGAGCACTCAGGATCATCTTGCAGGGTTGAGATCTGATTTTGACTAGCACTCTGAACAGGAGAGGAGGGGGGAAAAGCATAGAGAAACTTCCCTTCCGAACTGAGAAGGAAGGCATCCAGAGGGACTGAGCCCAACACTGGGGGCCTGCAGCAAAAAAGGGGAAGTTGGTGATTGTCTGGGGCTGCAAAAAGATCTATCTGAGGTGTGCCCCATCTGGCAAATACCACCTCCAGTACTAGGGGATCCAGTGACCATTCGTGATGGCCCTGGGAAATCCTGCTGAGAGCATCTGCCAGGACATTGTCCTTGCCTGGGAGGTGAACTGCCACAAGGGAGGTGTTCAGAGAGTAAGCCAGAGACCACAACTTCATTGCTTCGGTGCACAAGGCCGTAGACCAAGTGCCCCCTTGTTTGTTGATGTACCACATTGTGGTGGTACTGTCTGTTCTGACCTGAATAACTTTGTTCTGAACAGATTTGGAAAAAACTTGAAGTGCTAGAAAAACTGCTCTGAGTTCCAACAGATTGATGTGGAGCAGAGATTCGTGAGGGGACCACAATCCCTGGGCAGTGAGGTCACCCATGTGAGCTCCCCACCCCAAGAGGGATGCATCTGTAGTAAGGATTAAGGAGTGAGACTGAGGGGTGAAGGGGAACCCCTGTCTCAGATTGCCCTGGTCCTGCCACCACTGAAGGACTTGGATCAGGGTTTGAGTCACTGGGATTAATTTGGTTAGAGAGTCCTTCCTTTGAGACCAAAAGGCTCTCAAATGGAACTGGATGTCCCTCATCTGAAATCTGGCTCCCTGCACTACTGCTGTGGAAGCAGCCATGTGTCCCAGGAGCTGGAGAAAATGCCTTGCTGGTCGAGAGACCTGCAGAGTGAAGGAGGAGGCCAGGGAGATGAGGGTCCTTGCTCTTTCCAGAGGAAGGAAGGCTCTGGCCTCTTTTGTGTTCAGTTCTGCACCTATAAAGGTGAGAAGCTGGACAGGCTCCAGGACTGACTTTGGAAGATTGAGAAGCAAACCTAGAGAAGTAAGCAGTTGCTGGGTTATCTGAAGATGTAATCTGACTTGGTCTGGAGACTGGCCTACTATGAGCCAATCGTCCAGGTAAGGAAAAATGGCAATGTTTTGCCTTCTTAGGTAGCACTGCTACTGCCAGGCATTTTGTGAATACCCTTGGGGCAGAGGTGAGGCCAGGCATTGCTCTGAACTGGTAATGGCCTGAGGCAGTTCGAATCTGAGGTACTTGAGGGGAGCTCTGATGAGAACATGAAAGTAGGCATCCTTGAGGTCCAGGGACACTAGCCAGTCCCTGGCCTTAGAGAGGTAAAATAATTCCAGAGTCACTATTTTGAATTTTGGTTTTTAAAGGTGCTTGTTTAAGTATCTGAGATCCAGGATGGGCCGCCATTCTCCTGACTTTTTTAGGGTAAGGAAGTACCTGGAGTACAGCCTTTTGCCCTGAAGTAGGGGTGGAACCCTTTCCACGGCTCTGAGAGCCAGGAGGGTAGAGACCTCTGCCTCTAGGGCTAGTGTCTCTGATGGAGTTGCAGGTGGAAAGGACCTGGCTCTCATCTTCAGAAATTTTTTGAAGCTGAGAACCAGTCCCTGGCTTACTACTTCCAGGACCCACTTGTCTGACGTTAGAGACTTCCAGTCTGGACAAAGTAAGCCAGCCTGCCCCCTACTGGGGAGGAGAATCGGCCTGGCTACCCATCAGGTGCCTGCTTGGCAGGGGCTTTGGGCTGAGGGGTGGAGCAGGCCTGCTTGAACCTGTCTGCCTCTCCCTCTGAAGAACCTCTGAGCATAGGCAGAAGGAGGCCTGGGCTTAGTAAAGGCCTATGAAAGGCCTGCCCCTGCCCTTGGGTAGCTGGTTTTGAGAGTGGCCTGCTTTTCCTTAGCCTGTGCACTCCTGTAGGTGGTCCTATATTCATCCATTTTCTTCATGTAATTCTCTGTTTGCTCCCCAAACAGAGAATTGCCCAAACAGGAAAATCCATGGCCTTAGACTGGGTATCCCAGACAGGGTAGTACATCTGAGCCAGCATTCTGCGATGTGCCACAGATGTAGCCATGACTCTTGATGAAACGTCATTAGAGTCTACTGCAGCATGAAACTGCACCTTGGATGCCTCAGTACCATCCATAGCCACCTGTTCCAGCTCCCTGGCAAGCTGGTCAGGGACCTGTTTTGCTAGAGCCAGCACAGTATCCCATCTGGATTTCTGGTACCTAGTAGCATAAGCCATATAATTAGCCTGTCTGAGTCCCAAGGATGCTGCCATGTACTGTTTCTTTGCCATAGCATCAATCCTCCTGGAGTCCTTTTCAGGGGGGTGTGAAGCTAGGGGAATATTTGCCTTGTCACAGGCTGCAGCCTGCACTACCCCCACATGGCTGCATTGTTGTGAGAGGAACTCCGTATCAGAGCCTGATAAAGTATACCTCTTGTCCATCCTTTTATCCACAGGAGGTATAGTATTAGGAGTTTTAAAACTTTACTGTCTGCTTCGAAAGATTTATGCAAAGGAATAGACAGTCTCCTAGACTCTGGAATATCCATCATTTCTACATAATCAGGCTCCTCTTGTCATCAACAGCTTCCTCAACAGGGAGCTGGAGAGTTTCAACAACTTTTATAAAACATGAAATGAGAAGGGGACTCAGAGAGCCTGGGAGGAGAAACCCTAAAGGTCTGTCTGAGAGATGTCCGGTTCAGTGGGCACATCCAGACTTTCAAAGCCACACTCACTCTCCTCATATTCCTCTTCCCTCCTCCGTTCATAAAAACCCCAAATCATAATCTTGAATGGTGGAACCGGCCGAACCGAGCGTCTCCCTGATGGTGCCGGTTCGGTCGGAACCGGGGACAGAGACTGTACAATTTGAATTGCTTTAGCTATTTCCTCAGCGGTTGGAGAGAGAACTTTTGGCTCCAAACCAGCTGACTTTCTAGTCCTTTTTGCTGGAACCGGCTCCTCAGAGCCAGCTCTACGTTTGTCCGAGAAAGTCTCGCCCTGGTCAGAGGGCACTCCCTCTGGTTCGGTTGGAACCGAACCGGCTGGCCATCCGGGTCAACGGATTTTGGCCTCCATTTCCCTGAGCCTACCAACTCTTTTTCTATGGTGGCAGCAGGAATTTCCTAAATCTGGCAGTCTCTGCTTGAGGTGGTCAAACCCCAGACAACAACACAGGTGGTGTGGGGTCAGCCTTGGCAAAGCTTCCCACAGCCACTACAGTGTTGAAACCCAGTGGGCCGGTTTTCTTTTGGGTTTCTCAGACATGGTGCCAGCCTAACCAAACTTGCCCTTTATAGCAATCCGCTAAGCAAGACTCTCTTATCGGTTCCCAAACCCGTCACGAAGTGTGGAAAAACCGTAATGAAATCCGTCTTTTTTAACTGATAAGAACCGGGAACGCACTCTAAAAGGACTAGAATGATTTTTTAAAACAACCTGATCGGTTCAAACCGAACCGATGATGCGTTTACGTTCCACAGAAGTAAATGTAAAACCTATCTAGTACTTACAAATACCACAGACAGAGCTTGAACCGACGGTTCAGGGTTTAACTTCAGTTAAAAACCGAAAAATTAATACTTTAACTGACAAAATGAACCGAGCAGAAGGAGAAATCTCCAGAGTGACTGTTCAGAGAGGCAGAGTAAAGAATCTGACAGTTTGAGTTTGAAGAACAACAGACAGAGTTTTCAACCGAGCTCGTGCTCAAAGTTCCATGCCTGGCATGGAAAGTTAACTCTTTCACCTCCGGAGCAGTTCGAAGGTTGGGACTCACTGCATATGTCATAATATAGCAAGACTTCATGCTGTTTGAATTCCGATTCTCTTACTAAATAAATACAATAAAAATAAAATTATATTCATCCACACTTCAGGCAGTGTTCCTTTCCCTTTAAGACTCAACTGGAATGTCTTCAAGCTGGCTCCTCCCACCCACCCACCCAGGTGGCAACTCCTTAGCACTGCCCTCGTGACATCAGATCTTACCCGCTGGAAGCATGATCGATGTGCCATTTGCCAGGGGAGGTCGGGTGGGTCAGTGTGAATGAACAACATATACCACTCCTAGAAAGTATAGTTACGTAAAAACTTACCGTAACAGTAGATCTTTGAGGAGTGTCTCTTGCAGTAGATAATACTTTTAGGTATCCAGCAGAGGTCACTGTGGCCACAGCAGCTCTTCTAGCAGTTTTTCACCAGGGACTTCCCGCACATGATATCAGCTTCCTGTTTCCTATATAAAAGAGTGGGCGGTCCCTGGGATCCTCTGTTCCCCCACCGATTCAGCTCGCAAAGTGAGGACCGAGGGGAAGCCGAGGTACCAAAGGAGTCCCAACCCAAAGTCACTGGACCAGAATTTTGCTCTCTTAGAGAAGGAGGGGGACGGAGGGTGGGAACAAACCAACTGCAAGAGACACTCCTCAAAGATCTACTGTTACGGTAAGTTTTTATGTAACTGTACTATCTTCCACAGAGTGGTCTCTTGCAGTAGGTAATACTTTTGGGATGAATCCCAAGCAGTAAAGCCCATGTGGGAGGACAGTTAAGATAGGAGACCTTGTAGGACCGACGGCCAAAGGCCTCCCTATGTCGTGAGGCAATATCCAGATTGTAATGCCTTGTGAATGTATGAATCATGGACCAGTTAGCTGCACTGCAGATATCCGGAATGGAGGCTCCCTGAAAGCGAGCCTCAGTGGTGGCCACAGCTCTGGTGGAGTGGGCTTGGACAGGTCCAGGTATAGGCTTGTATTTTTTGTAGCAAAATGTAATACAATTTGTCAACCAGGATGCCGTCACAACCCGGGGCAAAAGAGACTAACAGTTGAGACGTCTTTCTAATCGATTTTGTCCGATTAGTATAGTAGCGCAATATACGATGGACATCTAAAGTATGTAGCAGATGTTCATCCTGATTGGAGTATTCAGGATAGTAGACCGGAAGCTCCAAGGACTGATTTAAAGTATGTTCGGAGACTAATTTAGGAAGGAAGGGTTGGTACGAAGGACCACCATGTCTTTGTGGAAAATCAAGTAAGGTTCCTTACACTTGAGGGCATGAAGCTCGGAAATACATCAAGCGGCAGCGACAGCCACCAGAAATAAGGTTTTCCATGATAGAAAATGAAGGTCACAAGTGGATGCTGGTTCAAAAGGCTCAAGGGTCAATTTTTCTACCATAAAATTGAGATCCCACAGAGGACTGGGTCTTCTAATAGGAGGTTTAATATGCAACTTTCCTTTCAAAAACATCTTAGCTAGATGATGTTGGTACAGTAACCTGCCATCCAGAGGTTCATGGAAAGCTGAGATGGTGGCCAAGTGGACTTTGATGGAAGAGTAACTTAAACCGGACTCAGATAATGAGGCCATGTAGTCCAGAACCTTTGTCAGTGGACAAGACTGAGGGTCCAAAGATAGAGAGGCTGACCATATGGAAAAGCATTTCCATTTGGAATTGTATGTTGCTCTTGTTGCTGGCTTATGGGAGGCCAAGAGAATACTGGCAACAGGAGAGGACACTTGTAGTCTAGTTATGAAAGCGTCCTCAGGAGCCAAGCATGAAGGTGTAAAGCCTTCAGGTTGGGATGTAGGAGACACGCTTGACTCTGAGTCAAAAGGTCCGGTCTGACTGGCAATGGAACAGGGTCCCATACTGACAGTTGTAGGAGTAGGGGAAATCATGTCTGGCAGGGCCACACTGGGGCTATGAGTATCATTGTGGCTGGTTATAGTTGTAGTTTCAGTAGGATCCGTTGCAGGAGAGGGACAGGGGGGAAGCATATAATAAGAGTCCTGTCCATGACTGGGACAGGGCATCTATACACCGTCCTTTTTTGTTCGGGATAATAGAAAAATACCTGGGAAGATGGTAATTCACTGGGGAGGCAAACAGATCCAGCTGTGGAGTGCCCCATAGGTTGAAGATTTCTTGGAGCACTTGTTCATGAAGTGTCCATTAGTGAGTTGTGGACTAGCGACTCAGCCGGTCGGCTAACTGGTTGCAATGTCCCGGTAAGTGGACAGCTGTTAGCATCAAGTGTTGCCAGGTGGCTTCTTGCCAAACCGCAAGGGTTTCCTTGCATAGGGTGCAAGATTTCATACCTCCTTGTTTGTTGAGGTAGAACACTACTGCAGTATTGTCAGATTGGATCAGTAACGAGCTTGGGGTGAGACAGGGTCGGAACACCCGAAGGGCTAGATGGACTGCTTGCATCTCTATGAGATTGATGTGAGACTGATGGGGAGAAGTGGGCCACCGGCCTTGGGGGTCTAATAAGGACCGAAGTGAGCACTCCATCCCTGTAGGGAAGCATCCGTGGTTAACATTTGCATAGGGGGGGGGCGGAAAGGCATTCCTTGATTCAAATTGATTCTGATTGTCCACCATGTTAGAGGTGACGTCAGAGAGGGAGTGACCCTGATTTTGTCTTCAAACTGTCTTGTTTTTTGGGATCATTGATTCTGGAGGGTCCACTGGACAGGTCTCATATGGAGACGGGCGAATGCCACCATAGGGATGGCAGTGGACATGTGACCCAGACAGAGCAGCATTTGTCAGGCTGTGACCATTTTCTGAGTCTGTATGTGTGACGCCAGAGATATAAGCACGTCCTGACGGGCAGGCAAGAGGTAAACCCTGGCTGTAACTATATCTAGGACAGCCTCAATGTATTGGAGAGACTGTGTCGGATTTGGACTGGACTTTGGCCAATTGACTGTGATCCCCAGATCTGCGAACATGTTCAGGGTAGCATCTAGGGAGGCAAGCAGAGCTACCTTGGAGTCTGCTTTGATTAGGCAATCATCTAGATATAGAAAAATGAAGTGCCCTTTCCTTTGTAAGGCTGCTGCCACCACCGCTAGGCACTTGGTGAACACTCTGGGGGCTGATAAGAGGCCAAAAGGGAGTGTTCAAAACTGGTAATTTTGACCCAGTAGGTGGAATCGTAAAAATGTGTGGTGGGCAGGATGGATGGGGATATTTAAGTAGACATACTTCATGTCTAGGGTGCAAAGCCAATTGCCCTGTTTTAGGATCATCACAATGGTCGGTAGGGTGATCATGCGAAAATGTTTGCAGTAAATGTAAAGATTCAGTTGTCTTGGATCCAGTATTGGTCTGAGGTCTCCCGTTTGTTTGGGCACCAGAAGGAAGTGGGAGTAAAATCCCATTTGATGTTCCAGAAGGGGCACTGGGACAATGGCCTGTTTGGTCAAAAGGGCCATCAATTCCTCCTGTAATATGGGTATATGATCTGGAGGATAGTGAATCTTCCACGGAGGGCAAGGGTATGGAGTGGAGAGGAACTCTAGAATATGACCCTTCTGTATAATCTGAAGTACCCATTTGTCTGAAGTGATCATTTTCCAGGCCTCCAGATGGAGGGCAAAATGATCCCCCACAGCCTCCGAGGCTTGGTCGAGGAGGCGGAGGAAAGCCCTAGTGGGTCACTGGGAGACCGGCTGTGCAGCGCCACTGGAAGGGTGGAAGCGGGCACCCTGGGCAGCAGAGGGGTTGCCTCTGGTGGATTGAGCATGACCTCTGAAGCCGCCTTTATTATTACCTCTGTATCTTCCACCTCCTTTGGAATAGAGGACTGTTGAGTATGGTAGGTTGTAGATGGAGTATGATACATGCCATGGACCGTACGGAGGGTCTGCCGTATACCTGTAAGTCATCCAGTAGAGTTTGAATACGTGGCCCGAACAGCTTGGATCCGTTAAAGGGGGCATTAGCTTCTTTATGTTGTATGTCAGGTGCAAAGCCTGAAACACGAAGCCAAGCATGGAGACGCAAGGTAATACCGGTGGCTGATAGTTGGGCTGAGGTATCTATAGCATCATATCCTGACCTGAGAAGGTGACGGGAGATAGAATTACTACTTGTCACTGTAGCCAATAATTTATCCCTTTCCTGTGAGGGAAGGAGTTTACTGACAAGCTCAATGGCAGAGGACCCAAGGGTATGCTGATATTTAATCATGTGACCCATATAGTTCAAGATTCTGATATTCATAGCACCTGAGGAAAATACCCTTTTCCCCAGATAGTCAATTGTTCAGGATTCCTTATCAGGGGTTAAGGAGCTCATGTGCTTGGTTTTCTTGGTACGGTCACGAGCGGCAGTAATGACCACAGAATCTGCCTCTGGAATAGTAGACAGAAAGGGGTGGTCCAGAGGAGCCTGGTATAGACGATCCACTTTGAGGGGAACAGCTGTTATAGCTGAAGGCTGATGCCAAGCAGCCAGCATGACATTCTGGTAAGTTGGTATTAGTGGGGGAACCACTAAAACGGGCTCCTCAGGTAATTCAAAGTATTCTGCCATATCCTTACAATGTTTGTCATGTTCAGTAGTTGAGAATCCCATGATCTTTTGTATTTGAGTCATCATCTTACTAAAGGTCGGGACTTTTTTTTATGGGCAAAGGCATTTCCTGTTTTATCTTGATTTATATTTTTTGTATTTGAATATATGTTTGTTTGTATTCTTGCTGTACAGTGCTTTGAAATTATGAAAGGCGCTTTATTAAATACATTTTATTAATATTATTGTTATCTGAAGGAGAGGCTGCAGCAGGTATAGGCAGGTCCTCATTCAGAGAAGAGATTTCTGAATAGGGAGATTCAGGATTGGGAAAATCCAGATCTTGGAACTCTTCATCCTCAAGATTACCGGGGAAATCAGGTGGTAATTCTTGGTCATCTGACAAATAGTACTCTATGACAGGAGGAGGAGACCAGGGTGGCATGGTATCCCTGTCAGTATGGAATCTTTAAGGCGGAGGAGGAGATCGGGAAAGACCACCCAGCTCTTTGGAGGGCTGAGAGTGCCGCATGGCCATGCAAGACATGTTGTACTACACCTGGGAAACAAGAACCCAGGGGAAGCATACACAATGGGGGGTGAGGTAGTAACAACAACAAAAAAGGAAAGGGACCTGGGGGTAATCATATCAGATGACCTTATGGTTAGCAAGCAATGTGAGAAGGCAGTAGGGAGGCTGGGGGATACTGGGATGCATAGGAGAGGCATCAGCAGCAGAAAACAGGAAGTTGTTGTCCCTCTGTACAGACAGGTGTGAGACCCCATCTGAGTATGCGTCCAGTTCTGGAGACCCCATCTCCGCAAGAACATAGACAGGATAGAGGCAGTCCAGAGGAGGGCAACTAAATGGTGTGGGGTCTGCAAGAGAAGCCATATGAGGGAGACTAAAGGAGCTAATATGTGTACCCTTGAGGAAAGAAGGGAGGAGGGGACATGATAGAAACTTTTAAGTACCCTCAGTGGAATCAACAAAGTCCAAGAGGGTAGCATCTTTCAGAAAAGAGACATGCAAGAACAAGGGACACGATTTAAAGATGGGGGGGGGGGGGCGATTCAGGGGCAATGTGAGGAAATATTATTTCACAGAGAGAGTAATGGATGCATGGAACAGCCTTCCTGAGGAGGTTGTGGGAGAATTCAAGAATGCATGGGACAGACATAAGGCAATTCTTGTGGGGGGTAGGAAGAAATAGGCTGTTGGTTAACTAGGATCTGCGGCCTATCCTGTAGGTAGGGAAATGGGCAGACTAGATGGGACAAGCGGTCCTTATCTGCTGTCAAAGTCTATGTTTCTATGGGTGATGTCCCTTTCTTGAGAAGAAGGGAGGGTAAGAAAGGGTGTGTGTTGGGATACAAGTTGGGTAATAGAGGGGATGGGACAAGCAGCATGAGCAGGTCTTGCCCCAGGGAGGTAAAGACCAGGGTCCCGATCTCTGTCCGCCTGACCCCTATAGGAAGGCACCTGAGAAAGTGGAGAGGCAGTCAATAAGGCATAAGCCATAGGCTTCCCCTAAGGAATGCAGGGTCTCGTCGACAAGCCCATAGGGGAAAGAGTTATTTTCACTTAAATTATCAGATGCTGTCGACGGGAGAGGAGACCCCAGCGACGGACCAGTTGTATATTTAGCTGCATGTAAAGTGCTGGAAAGTGTCATCGACGAGAGGGTATGAGCCTCCATCGACGGAGCAGTTACAAGTTGAAGTGCATTTAAAGTGATGGAAAGCATTGTTGACGAGAGGGTATGAGCCCACGTTGACGAAGAAGTGTTTAAAGGATGCCCCGTCGACGGAGAGACACCTGAAACGGTAGCTGTCAATGGACGATGAGGCAGGGAGAGTGAGAAGGGTTTCTCCTTCTCCTTTTTCTGCCTGGAATGAGAACTAGTAGAGGGAGAGTCCTTGGTACGAGCCCCCAGTTCTCTAAGAGAGACATTCTCTGCTCCATCAAAAGTTGTTTAATTTCAAGCAACCGTCGATGACAAGTTGCCTGATTAAATTCCTGACATAAAGTACAGGAATTGGTGTTGTGTGTGGGTCCCAGACACCATACATAAAGTATGTGGTTGTCAAAGCGGTATATCTTCCTACCACAACAGCAGGATCAAAATAATGCTTGCTTTGTTGAAGAATTTGTAGACATTCGTTTCTTAGTTCCAAATTTCTTGTCAATGACTACTACACAGAAGTTGCACTAGCTGCTGCACGAGCTGAAGATGGGAAAATGAACTGAGGATACCAGGGACCGCCCACTCTTATATAGGAAACAGGAAGCTGATGCCATGTGTGGGCGGTATCTGGTGAAAAATTGCTAGAAGAGCTGCCGTGTGCTACAGCGACCTCTGCTGGATACTGTAGACCACTCCGTGGAAGATCTACTGTTACAGGTGAGTAACCTGTTTTTCTAAGGACATTGATATGATGCTCTATCCACACTTTAGGCAGACTCTTAGCAGTTCTCCGGAAGGAGGGGGTGAGGCACACACCCCCTACTTAGGGAACAGAGATTGGAGAACTGATGCCCCAAAACCAGCATCCTGGCATGACTCAAGGTCGATATAGTAGTGGGAAATAAAGGTGTCTGCTGACCTTCCAGTAGCAGCCAACAGATTTCCTGGATAGGAATGTCCCTGAAAGCACTCATTGAGCCATCGAGGGAGCGGTATGGCGAGTGGAATGAGCCCTAAACCCTATGGAAGGCTCCCTACCTGTCAACCTATAGATGCAGGATACAATCCAACTGCCAATTGTCCGCTTAGCTGCCAGTCTGCCTGGTGTGGCTTCAGCATAGGTGACAAATAGCTGGTGAATCTCTTTCTGATCTCCAGCCATGCACTCCTTATAACAGGCTAGTGCTTGATGAAGGTCCACTGTATGAAGCCTGTGCTCGGCCTCTGTGGTGTGGTTGGTGAAATACACCAAGAGATTAATCACCTGGTTAAGGTGAAAATCAGACACAACCTTCGGGAGGAACTTTGGGTTGGGGAAAAAGGACAACCATGTCCCTGTGGAAGACCAAGTAAGGAGACTCCACCGAGAGTGCCTGGAGCTCACTGATCCTTCTCTTCTGGCTGACATGTTAGCCACCAGGAAGGTGGCCTCCCATGACAGGTGTGACATCTCACACCTGTGCACTGGTTCAAATGGCTTGCTCATGAGCTTTGCCAATATCAGCAGCAAGTCCCAAGGTGGTGGTGGTTCACTCACTGGAGGAGAAATGTGGTCAAGACCTTTGAAAAAGAACCAGACCACCCTCTCCTGTGCCAACAGCATACCAGCCCACTCCCGGTAGGCAGAGATGGCTGCCAGGTGCACCTTAAGAGTCGTCGATTGAAGGCCCGACAGAGGGGGACCAAAGGTAGTACAGAATGCTAGCCACCAGATAAGATAAGGGGTCCAACCCCTTGCCCTGGCACCAAATGGAGATCCTCTTCCATTGGAAGGGATAGCATTTTTGGGCCGACTCCTGAGAAGCCTCGACAATGTGGAGGACCTCTTCGGGGAGAACCAAAGCCTGGAACTCTAGCCACTCAGGAACCAGGCAGTCAGGTGCAGGGATTGAAGGTCCGGGTGGAGTACCTTCCCCTGACTGCATGGTAGCAAGTCTGGGTGTAGATGGAGATGGAGATACCTCAGGAGCCTGCAGCTGAGGAGAGCGGGGTACCAGAACTGGCGAGGCCAGTCTGGTGCCACCAGGATCATCAATGCCTTGTCCCTCCTCACCTTGAGCAACACCTTGTGAATCAAGGGAAATGGAGGAAAGACACAGAGAAGGCCCGGGGCACAGGGCCTGGAGAAGGCATCCCCCCACAATGTTCCCTGCTGAGGGGGGTGGGCACAGTACAGCTTCAACTTTTAGTTCTTCCTGGAGGCAAACAGGTCCGCCAGAGGGGTGCCTCACTGGGAGAACAGGCTGTGTATTACCTCTGAGTGGAGAGACCAGTCATGAGACACCTCGCCCACATGGCTGAGAGCATCCGTCAGTTGGTTGGAAACACCAGTCACATGGATGGGCCAGGAGATCAGCCTCCAGGCTGAGCATGAGGGTCCAAACACAGAGTGATTCCCTGCACAGCGGAAGGGAGAGCGTTTTGCCCTGTTTGTTGAGGAAATACATGGTCGTGGTGTTGTCTGTCTGGACCTGAATGACTTGACCACGGATGTGTGGAGCAAAAGCAGTCAGCACCAGCTGAACTGCCCGGAGCTCCAGCAGGTTGATGTGGCACCAGGACTCCTTGGAGGATCCAGAGCCCGTGGACTCTTGTGTTCCCCAGCCCATGAGGGATGCATCGATCATCAGGATGACCATCAGCTCTGGGTTGACAAACGGAATACCTTCCTGCAGATGTTCTGGGACTAACCACCACTGGAGGACGTCCCACATCAGTTGGGTCACAGTGATCGGCTGGTCGAAGTGGCCCTTGCGCTGAGACCACTGGCGGGCCAGCTCCCATTGCAGGGAGCTCATTCTCCAGTGGGACCCTGGTGCATGTCGCCATGTATCCCAGGATGTGCAGGAAGTCCAGAGCAGGGTGTGACTGCCCAACCAGAAATGATCGGGAAAAGGAGCAGACAGCCTCTGCCCTGTCTGTTGGTATCTGAGCCTTGGCTCTGCAAGAGTTGAGCTCCGGCCCGATGAAATGAATCACCTGCGAAGGCACGAGTTCCGACTTGGCCTCATTGACAAGGAGGCCAAGAGAGATGCAAGTCTGGAAGACCAGATCCCTGGATCTCTCCACCGCCTGCCTGGAGGGACCCATGAATAGCCAACTGTCCAGGTAGGGGCAAATCCGGACTCCGCGGCACCTCAGGTAAGCTGCCACCACTGCTATGCATTTGGTGAAGACCCTGGGGGCAGAGGACAGGCCGAATGGCATGGCCTGGAACTCATAGAGGATCCCCTCTGCTTGGAACCAGAGGAACTGATGGTGGGATGGATGGATTGGGACGTGGAAGAACGCATCCTGAAGAACCAGAGAGCAAAACCACATATTCTGCTTGAGAGATGGTAGGATCTAAGACACAGTGACCATCCTGAAAGTGCATGGCCTGAGAAACTGGCTCAGGTCATGCAGATCTAAGATGGGGCCCCAGCCCCCCATCCGTTTTGACACCAGGAAGTATCTGGAGACAAACTCTGGTTGTACCGGAGGATCCGAGACAGGAGCCACAACCTCCCTGCGGAGGAGCTAAGCGATGTAGTCCCAAAGGGCTGACAGGATGTCGGTGGAAACTATGCCCTCCCGGGGGGGAGGGAATGGGCTCGGCAAGGCAGGTAAGCCTTGAATTCTAGAGGCAGACCCTGACCGACCACTTCGAGGACTCACCTGTCCATGGGACAGCAGACCAGGCAGAAAGGAAGTGGCGGAGCTGATCCCCCATGGGAGAACCCAGTGGGAGACAGGATGGGCATGAGGGAGGCACCCCTCATCCCATCAATGGGCAGGCTTGGAGGCAGAGGAGAGACTGGCTGAGGAGCCACCAGGACCTCGGCCTCCTGGAACACAGATGACCGTGGTCAAAGACTTCAGTCATGGTTGCCAGGCCTGAGTCTGCTGTCCGGTTTGGCCGCAGAGACACAGAGAGATCAAAAGGACTTCTTCTTCTGCCGTTTGGAGCCCATGGGATCCCTCTGGGCAGAAGTCGCAGAGTCCAAGGTGGCACTGGACTTTTCAGTGCGGGTGAGGTGCCCCTTGACCCCAGGTCTGAACAAGTCGGTGCCTAAGAAGACGACATCTGCCAGCTTGTGCTTAGTAACTGCCGTACAGGTCGAGATCCTCAGCCACACTCTGTGATGCATGGCAACCGTGGCCACCACGGACCTAGTGCAAGAATAGCCAATGTCCATGGCAGTCTGGTGCTGCTGCTTAACCACCACTTGGCCTTGATACTGGACCTGCTTGATCGTGGTTTGTGAGTCCGCCAGGAGATGAGGAAGTACCTTATCAAGTGTGCCCTGAAGGACATGGGCAAAGTGAGCCATTAAAAGGGGAGAAAATGCTTGCGGAAGGCAGAGAGAGGAGGCAGCACATACCTTTTTGGCCATGTGTTCCAGTTTCTTGGACTCCTTGTCAGAAGGCTTATCAACGTCTCCCACGTTGCCTGTGCACCGAAACACAGAGTTGGCCTGCAGACCCTCAGCTGAGGGTTGCTTTGTGAATCCCAAAAGGGAACCAATAGGGACCGCATACTTGTGGGCCATCTGGGCTGAGGGCACCGGACAAGAGGCCAGATGCTGCCACAGCTCCAATGCAGGGCCAGGAAGGCTTCCCCAGGGGAATCGCCCTGGTCCAGGATCTCGGTGAGCAGGTACCGAGCCCGCTTCTGAACGGGATCCATCGGGAGACCCGTGGACTCTGAGATAAGGCGGAGAAGACCCATAAAGGAAGTGGGGCCTTGCTCCATTGCCAAATCCTCATCCAACTCCACATCCACCAGACGGGAGTGCAAGGAAGAGCCCTCCAATTCCGAGGAATCATTAAATAAAGGTCGACTGCCAGAGTCCCTGCTGACCCTATGGGGTTAGTCGGGGGTGACGGTGACCAACAGCTGATTGGGGGGGGGGGGGAGTCCTGATGCCTGGCAGACCTCCTTAGTTGGTGGGCCAGACTTTGGCTTTTTTGGTGGTGACTCCACCAGAATCGGCAGAGAGGCCAGGGGAGGCCAAGCTGGAACCTGACGGGTCGGCTCCTGCCGAGGTGGGGAAGGCTGCGGCCTCTGTGGTGAAAGTAGTGTAATAGCCGGGGTCGAGGCCAGCACAGGCTTCAGCCTGGTGAACATGAGCTGCTGCCACATCAAATCCTCACAGCGCCAACGCAACTTGCGCTGGAGCCTTTCCTTGCCCGAGGAAAATGAAGAGGATGAGGAATAGCGGTGGCGCCGCTTGCCTAAATGTCAGGAGCGTGAGCGTCGATGCCGACGCAGGTTGCTTGACTCAGGACAACGGGACTGGGACCTTGACCATCGGGGCCTCTGATGGCAGGTTTCAGAGGGGGCCGGCAAGAGCTGAGCCTCCTCCTGGTTTAGGAGATCCTTGGGGAGAGGCAGCGGATCAGCGGACTGGTCTCTCCCTCCATGAGAGGTAAGCAGTAGGACCGGGGTCCTAGATAAGGAGGTATCGGCCTCTTCTGGCGACAACGGTTCGACAGGCTTAATAAAAATCTCAGCCAAAGATCGACCTGCATCTTGACCAACTGGCCCAATGGGGAGACCTTGGGTTTGGCGGCCTGGGCGGAGGAATCAATCAAAGTCAGAACCTCCGGAGAAGCATGGGAATCAGAGGCCCGAGAGCACTCATGGTCTCACGATCGTCAATAAGACAGTTTCTTAGTCTCTTTTTTAGGTTTAGATTTGCCTAAGCGACCATGCCCATGAGTAGGAAGGGCCTGGCACAAATCCCTGAATGCCCATGTGAAGGAAGCACCCAAGGAGAGTGGCAAAAAAGCCACAGTTGAGGTTCCTCAAAACCCGGAAGTTGTTCAGCAGACCCTGCTGCCGTGAAGACCACTCGACGGGCATCCTCGGACTTAACGGGTGGATTCACATCGTCTAGACTTCCCAACAGGAGGTGGGCATGCCGATCCTCTAAGGTGGACAGGTGAAGAGTGCGGCACAAGCCGCAGGCCTGGGGATCATGCTCATGGCCCAGGCAATAGACGGACATGGTGTGCAGATCTGTCCAAGACATCTTCTGCCTGCAGGCACACTTCTTAAATCCCGGCGCTGACTTCGGGTCATCCATACTAGATGAATGAAGGAGTCGACTGAAGACAAAGTTTTGCAATAATTTAGTTTTAATAAGCAAAGGGCCTACTCAGCACAACAGCGATGAGGAGGGAACCTTTTTCCAGCGGAAAGGAAGATCTGACATCACGGGGCGGTATTAGGGGAGGTACCACACGGTAGGGTGGGAGGAGCCAGCTTGAAGACATTCCAGTGGAGTCTTAAAGGAAAAGCAACACTGCCTGAAGTATGGATAGATCATCATATCCACGTCCCTAGAATAGAATTTTTTTTTTGGTTAAGGGAGTTCTGTTTTTAGTTTTGATAAGAGGTATACAGAGCTAGAGAATCCTCCTGGCAATTTCTGAATAATTTATTGTCCCATGGCCTCTGCCATGTCCTCCTTCACTAAGGACCAAGTTTTCAGCTCTTAAGTTCATTACCTCACAAATGTTTGCATAAAATTTCAACTGCCATATCACTGACCATTTCTCTATTCTTTCTAGATCCTTCCCTCATGGTTTTGCCACCCTCCTTACTGTCCAGTCTTCCACAGATCTTAGTGTCACTTGCAAAGTGGCACATCTTACTGTGGATTCATTCCCCATGTCACAAAGGAATATATCAGCCAGCCCAGTGGTGCTGAGGGTTGAGGCACTGGACGCCACACCTCGCATTACGCCGGTGACCTGCGTTCGGGAACAGACTGGGCGCCAGGTCTGGCAGGAGAGGATTGAGCATCCCATGGCTGCTCTCCTTCCTCGGGGTACGGGTATGTGGCATGCTGCAGTGGCGCCTAGTGGAGGCTAGGCACGCTGTCAGTGGCTTGCATTCAAGGGAGGGCGTGGCGGATGACTGCGTGGGTGCATCAGATATCATTCACGTCCGGCTCCCTGGGGCACTAAGGGTAGAAAATTGTGGGGTGACCATGTGGCCTATAAGCGCCTCCTGACATGAGAGGTGTGGCCACCTGGTTCTTGGTCATGGGCCCCCGGGGTGGGGGGTTCCATTAACTTCACCTGAGCCTGTGTGAGTCAGGTGCATGCAGCGTATGCCAGACCTGGTCCAGGGGCTCGGGTGCCGGCGGTCGTTGAGGCCCGCTCCACAAACGTAGGAGCAAAAAGTATTAAATGATAAAAACTAAGGAATATATTAAAGAGAAACATCTCCAAGACCAACCCCTATGGCACCCCACTGATGACTTCCCTTACTCTGGAGTACTCTCTAGAGGACAACCCTCTGTGTTCTCTACCATTCCAATATCAAACCCATTTTGCAATCCTCTCCCTCACCCCAAAGTCACTCCACTTCTTCACGAACTGTCCATGAGCAAGTAAAGTGAGTAAAGTTTTTTTTTTACTTTTACTGGAATGGAGTTGAAAGCTTTACTGAAATCTAGGTACACGTCTACTACATGACCCTTGTGCATCGCCTTCATCACACAAAGATATCGATCAGATTCATCTTCACATTACTTCCTTCCTGTGAACCCATGTTATGTCCTAAAGTTCATTCACCTCCAGGAACCCCACAAGCCTCTCCTTTATTATAGCCTGAAGTAATCTTGCCACTACAGACTACATCAGTCTCACTGGTCTATAAATTCCTGGTTCAGTCTAGCTTACACTCTTGTATATGGGTACCACATCTCCTTTCCTTCAATTACCTGACACCTATTTACCTTTAGGGCATTTAGTCCTTTTGATACCTGTCGCTTAGTGATTGGTTCTAAACAGATTACCCTCCCTCTCCGTTGGCCCTGATGACATACTCCGGCAGTGACTCCTCATTTTCCACCGTAAACATCAAGCCAAAGATCTGGTTTGGCATACCCTTCCCCAAGGATAATCATCCCATCCTTGTTCACCAAAGTGGACACACACATACCCTTCCCCAAGGATAATCATCCCATCCCTGTTCACCAAAGTGGACACACATACCCTTCCCCAAGGATAATCATCCCATCCCTGTTCACCAAAGTGGACACACACATACCCTTCCCCAAGGATAATCATCCCATCCCTGTTCACCAAAGTGGACACACATACCCTTCCCCAAGGATAATCATCCCATCCCTGTTCACCAAAGTGGACACACATACCCTTCCCCAAGGATAATCATCCCATCCCTGTTCACCAAAGTGGACACACATACCCTTCCCCAAGGATAATCATCCCATCTCTGTTCACCAAAGTGGACACACACATACCCTTCCCCAAGGATAATCATCCCATCCCTGTTCACCAAAGTGGACACACACATACCCTTCCCCAAGGCTCACCCTGGTTATCCCCATTCCCCTGATCCTGGTGCTAACACGCACATACAACTTCCTCGAGGCTGACCTCCCTCACCCCCATTCACAAATGCTGACACACACACACACACACCGATTCAAGAAGTCTAGATGGACCTCATGGTTTCCTTTTCCCTATAACATCCTAGTAAACATCTCCTTCCCTAAGGCTTATCCTGTCATTCCCATTCCCTGAAACACACATAAATTCACAAGGCTGACCCTCTTCATCACAGTTTACCAATTCTGATAGACGCATACCCTTCCCTAAGGTTGACCACCCTTATCTCTGTTCACCAATGTGGAAATACACATACTCTTCCCCAAGACTGAACTCCCCTATTCCCATTCACTGATGCCTGCACACACTCCTTCCACAATCCACTTACTGCCAGTTCTGGTCTTTCTGACTCCCAAGTGTCTAAGACATGTCCTCTGCACAACATGTGGCCCGTGCTGATAACGGAGGTTGGCATTTCATATATCTGCATGCAAGGCATATAAATAATAGCACTCCACACCCGCCACCCCTGCATCCCTGAGGAGGTTGCATACTTGTAATTGTCACTGTGAATGTGCCAAGGCTATCGCAGAACGGTCACCAATTTCCTCCAGTAAGGCATTAACAAACACTCACTGTCCCCCCTGAAATAAGGGCCTTTACACCTGCATAGAGGGTGCAGCTCTTTGGAACAGGCAGCCCATACAATAACAGTGAGGAATAAAGACCTGATGACCTAGAAGGGTGATCTATAGAAGGAACCACTCTGGTTCTATGCAAAACTTCAATCTGTAAACACTGCAATAAGGTCACTGTATGTTACCACTGTATATAAACAGATGCATTAAAGGAAAACAGCGAAATTGTACAAACTGCAACAGCTGCTGCAGAAACACTTGATGAAAACTTTAAACACTGAATTACAGTTTTTATTTACATTCCATAGCTTTTTTTTTTTTTGTACATACCATGGATCAGCCCTACCACACGGCTGATATGCAAACATGCTTGCAGCCATCTCATGTACACTAGCCAGCGGTGCTCAGACTAAGCTACTGAATGCTTCTGACTCTCCAATAGTTGGCAGCACTCATTTGCACAGCACATTCCGAGCACAGGAACCCAGCTGGTGAGCGTTAGATAGCCACAGGCATGTCTGCATATTGGAAATTCGGCAAGGCTGATATACAGTGTGTTAAAAAAACTGCTATACCTGTAGCAGGTAAATAACAATTAAATTCAGTGTTTAAAACTCTCAAGGGAGAGGGGGGTCGCAGCAGCTGTTGCAGTGTGTACAGTTTCCATTGTTTTCCTTTAAGGTTGGCCCAACAAACTCATAATAAGTGCTTCCGCTCACCAAATGGGAGATCCCAGGCTCACTTCTCAAGCCCAGTGATCCCAGTTTGCCCTTTTTGTCTTTCCTGGCCTTGTGGCTAAGGTACACAGTAGTGAAACAGGAGCCCCGGGTTTGAATCCCACAACCTCCATTTATTGACATGTGATCCTGAGCAAAAGTTACAACTTCCCTGTGCTTAACTTCACTGTAATTTCTTTCTAATCAGTCTTTGTACTGATTCAATCTCTGTGTGACTAGTGGCAGCAACATTTTTTTCTCTCCCTCTCCTGGAATGCAAATACAAATTTTTACATGAGCACTGTCAGCTTCTTTTTAAACTTCTACTTAGCTTTCTGATTGGCTCAAAATACAGGACACTAAGACACTCCTGTAAGAAAGACCTAAAATGTGCCAAAATGACATACATCAAAAAATCTCCAAGCCTTGAACCTGTCTGACCCTAAAAACGTCTGGAAACAGATCAATTACCTCCTCAAAGGGCTTGCAGCTGAACCTACTCGGAATATTACTGTTTATGGTCTCTTGATATCAGAACCTACTGCATTAGCAAATGCCTTCCACAACATTTTCACCAACCTGGACAAATATGTCGACCCAAGACCAGGGAATACAAGGAGCTCTACCCCTTGATGTACCCCCTGCCCCCAATTTCACTTCTGGCTAATCACCAAGAAAGAAGTACTTAATCTTCTGAGATCGATTAAACCTGAGGGCTCCGCAGGTTTCGACAAACTGGAACCAAAATACCTGAAAATAGCAGCCCCCATACTAGCCAGTCCACTCAACAACCTGTCCTACTAGGGACTATGGCTCTCAGTCTTGCCACTGGGACCATACTCACAGACCTCACAAAAGCATTTGACCTGGTGAATCATGATCTCCTTCTTGCCAAACTTGGTCATCTTGGCCTGGATACTCATGCATGCAATTGGTTCCACCGCTACTTACTGGAGAGGAAACAATTGGTCAAATGTACGGGAACTGTGTCCAACATAAAACCTGTTACCCGAGGTGCCCTCAAGGCTCCATCCTTGGTCTGTTATTCTCAACATTTATAACAAGCTGCCAAAATATTGGGGGGAGAGAAGAGAGGCCATGGTCCAACTTTATGCAGATGACACCCCGTATATCTGAAGCTCAAGCAACATTAACCAGATAAACCTGGACCTAAACACTGACTTTGGGACCCTAGAATAATGGCTTTTGGATAACAAATTAGTCCCCAATCTAAAGAAAACCAAAGCCATGCTCTTTGGTCCTCGACACATTGGTACTGACAGAAGCAACCTATTTCATCTATTATCCTCCAACAGCACCAGGTTGGAAGTCACTGACTCCATAAAATACCTTGGGATGCATCTTGACCAAGAGCTTACACTAAAATCCCATGCTGAGTCAGTAACAAAGACACTGCACCAGAAAATCAGGCTCCTATACAGACTTGGAGGGTATATCAGTAATGAAGCTCGAATGACAATCGCCACAGGAGCTCAGCTACCAGTCCTATTCTATGGGGCATCTCTATTACAACCTCTCCATGGTATGGAGCTAAATAAACTGATGGTATTGTACCATAAAGTTGCTTGCATTGTAACCGCAGCACATCCTCAAGAACACCACTGTAATGTTCTCACCTCTATAAAGTGGCCCACACTTGAAGACAGACTAGCCTACCCTACCCTACCCTCTGTCTTGCCTTTAACTAAGGTAATCAAAGCAGTCCCCCCCCCCACCTCACTGGGTTACTCCAGTACAAAACCCAGAAGAGGTCGCTCAGATCATCCACCTGCTCCACTCTGGCGGTCCCTAGGTCCAGAACATGCACTGGTGACAGGTCATTTGCAGTCTCTGCCCCTACCCATTGAAACACACAACCGCCAGACGTCTCCAAGTGTACATAACCGAACTTGTTCAAAAGGGCCTCAAAATCCCGCTCGCTAGTAGTAAGTCAATGTAGCTGTAATAGATAAATCATGTGATACCTAGCACTTACCCCCTATTTCTCCACCCGATCAAATTACCAGGATCCAATATTAATAGTATGTAACCCAGTTGAATACTCTGAAGCAATTACGTCTATGTATAGTATGTATCTACTGTGATTATGTGTACCTACTGTTTGTTGCTGTTACCCGTTCTCTGTATTACATATGTATGTGCTCATTCTTCCTGCAAAACTATTCTTCATAATGTGCTTGTTCAATAATACTGTTTGTAACATGGCTCACTGTCGAGCGCTGCAAAGGAGCACGAGGACTGGCTGAATGGCCACAGCTGACAGAAACCAAGCGGGTATTAAGCCACACATAACGCCCACTCAGTCAGTACCAGCTGTGGCCATGAAGGCACCCGAGGGTAGCAGCCCGCTCCGTGACTGCGAGCCCCCGCTGTCTGTTATGTCACTGCAGTATTGTGGGAAAGGCAAGGAAAAGTTGTCATACGCCTACTCTGTTGACTGATGAACTGAGCTGCAGTTAATCAGAAGACCTGCTCCGTAATGTAAAGTAAAACTTCAGCGTTTACCTGCCTTCACATGTCACAATATGGGGAGATGTTTTATTTTTGTACAGCCGAAAAGTGACGGCCCTTTTGAACCAAACGGTGGAAGAAGATATTGTGCTTCGGATGGGCAGTTGGCAACTGTTCCTTGCCTTTCCCACAGTACTGCAGTCACAAACAGACAGCGGGTCAGAGTGACAGAGCGGCTGTTACCTCGAGGCCCATGGCTACAGCTGGTACTGACCGAAAGTGGCGTACTCTGTGGCTTAATACCTGCTCGGTTTCAGGCAGCTGTGGCCGCTCGCGCCCGGCTGCAGTTGTACAGCACTCGGAATCCTAGACAAACAGCACTGATGCTGCCCGGGCCGAGGTGATGCCGTAATATAGGCTCGCTGTCACGCTGACGAGCCTATGTTACAAGCGACATCACCTTTCAGTTTTCCGCCGCGGATTAACGCCCCGTGCTGGGTGGTAGGACCCTCCCCAGCGGGCATTAATCCACCAGCAGAGCCCTCCTCTGGCGGTGACTGACGCCTACTTATTGCTCTCAATGTCATTAATTGTTATTAACTTGTCCCTCTATGTAAACTGGTGCATGGTTGCAAATGTAACAACATTTCAGTCGACAATAATCTGTTTTCAGTTAGCCACTTCTCATAGTAATGCCTTCAAAAATGCATGCAGTACAGAATGACCCCAGATTTGATCAAACCTTTTGATTTAATCATTTTTCTCAGATTAGAATAAATTGCAAGTAGTCCAGCTTGGAAGGCCACCAAACAATTTTCCCCACACGTTCATGGTGCCAAAATGCAGGGGAACTTGTTCACGTGCGAGGTTGGTACATTTTAAACAATATCAATTACATATACTCAACTCTAGCATATCTATATGTTGGCAATGGTACTCTTTTTGAAAAACAAGCGTGTTTACTCACGGTTTGAAAACTGAAGCCGTGACTCTAAGCATGCACATCAGCATCTTTCTACAGTGAAATGAAAGCGGATACAAAACAAATCATGCCATTTCAACCTGCCAAAGTGAGAGTTACAACAGCATCACTTGTTTTACATACAGGTTTCATTAGCTATTAAAAACTGGTTAGTATTTATCATCTCCCCTGCAGGAACAGATGCAGTGGGGATTAATGTAATTGAACTGTCCTTTCTGTGAACCCACAGGCTAAGCATTAAGTGAAACACTTGATTTAAGAATAATACGTGACTTATTTCAAACTACAAAAAAACAGAGAAAATACTGTTTTTGCTAAACTCTTTATTAGCCAAGTACAAATCAGCCACATGCAGAATGCTGCAGAAACACGTATGGGACCAAAACAAGGGGGACGTTGTGAGCCAATTCATTAGCTGGAAATGTCCCAATGGTGTCTACTATTCTCAAGAGCAATCTACAGTATGTGGTGCTAGCTACAGTGCCATCTATTTAAAAGGCTGAGAATGCTGGCAATTCCAGGAAGTGTTGCTGCATATGTCTGCACTCACACAGCCCCCAAAACTCCAAGTGCCAACAAAGCAAAAAGACTGCTGACTACACTGGCTACTATCAGCAGTTACAGAAGAAGCATACAAGAGTTAAAAAAAAAAAAAAACGCCATTTCTTCTGACTTTTCACACACTATTACGTCCTAAAACGTCAGATGGATTAACAGCATCATTCTTATCGGTAGTACTCTATTTCTGTAACTATTCTATGCTGATAAGCTAATGGTGGGGGCCTTTTTATGGCTGCAGTGGGTTTAGCCCTGCAGTCATGTTGCGATCACTGTGGAGAAAAGGGAGCTTTTCGGATACCGAACAGACTTTTTAAATAGTGGAGGTGAATGGCAATCACTGTGCGTTTACCGCACTATTTTGTCCATCAGTATCGGTGGAGCACGGCACTGTCCGTCGTGTTCAAGATGGCCACCCAGGTTTTCTGCACATGTGCGATGCATGCGCAGAGAACTCAGTTCAGGTTACTGTGCCTAGTCATGTTGCTTCTGGGCTTGTAAATGCAGCTTAATGTGTGTAAATGTACTACAGTTCATACCATTTAGTGATCCTTCCATATGCTAATCCATACTCCCTTATCTTTCTGACCCTCATTATATTCATGTTTCACATCATAGTTCTTTCTTTAATCTATTTGTACAAAATGATCAAATCTCCCACTAATCATCTTCTTTTTGCTTTATCACACGCTTATTAAAACAGGCTCGTTTTTGTGTATACTTCATCTGTTCATGTTGCTGGATACTGCAGTCAGCTCCTAATCTTCTGCTTATGGCACAAATATAACAATTTATTTTGCTTGTATTGTATTTCTACTAGCAAAGTAATCCTGTTGGTCCTAGTGTGCACTGGTGTAAAGTACTGAAACAAGTGATTATTCAGCTGGGAGCAGCTGTGGTGTAGAGACAAGCTGCTCAGTGCACTTTGTAATTACTAGTATAGTATGTGTGAGAGATGGGCACAGAAACTCACTGAAAGCTCCACTTCACAGTCTCTGACACCGAGTGTATGCATACTGTCTTGCTCCATTTCATCTTCTAGTGTGCTACAGACTTGAACATACAGGATTCATCATAGCCTGCATGGGATATATGCTGTTATGTATGTTCTGATGACACAGAATCATTGTGATTGGCAAGACCAAAATTTAAAGAGGTAATTCAGTTACTTTTCAAATGTACAAAGAATTTTTAGTTATTATTATTGCTTTTTTAAAAAAATGTTATTCAGCCACAGAGCTTTGGATAATACGGACGGATTTTTGTAAACCATGAGCAAGGTACTTGCCTATTAACCTGCTAACACAAACGCCCTGCCTGATGTAAGAAACAGGGAGCGGTACGGATTTTATTGAATTAGTACAATGTAACATTTGAGACTTGTGAGATAACCAGAACTGTTTACAGAGCATTTCTGGGATCATTAGCGAATGTGCTGACCCACTGCTGCTACCTACGGGTACAGGTCTTTTGCTTATCAAGGTATATGTTTGGGTGTGTTCAACAAGAACAGTTTAAAAGTGACCAAGGAATTGCTACTCCCAAATATGTGAGGCTGATACTCCTCCTTGCTGTGCAATACAGGTGGGCACTACAAGAAATCCAGTAAATCAGACCTGCCCTTCCAGAAATGATATTCTGTATGGCTTGCATGGTCACCAGTAAAGGTTTAATGCTGAAACAGAAATGAATCAGGCATCACATCTGTGCCTGTAACAACTGGAACATTTCCATCCACCAGCATAGCTCAATATGTAACAGCAACTGATCACTCAAAACCCTTTTTATGTAGGGACACTGTGTTTTTGAAATGAAAGTGCATATTGTCCGCGATTATTTGGACTGCATTTATCAGCTACCTGTCATCCATGTGGATTTTATGAATTAAAAATTGACTGGGTGATGCTGCTGTAGGAACAAATTGCGTAACTTGTTCACTTTTACCAGCGATTTATATATGGGACAAGTATCCCCAGTACAGAACATCGCTCCCCTTCTCCAACATTTTTCATGCTACACAGCTTCTAATGAGACATTATCCAAAGCACCTATTTCAGTTTCTTTTGTTTCTGCAAAACAAATTATGTGATTTCGTGGCTGATTAGGCAAAGTAAACAAGAGTGCTACTGCAGCTGGACCATCCGACATTATACAGTGTCTGCAGTTTCAATGGCATGAGCCAATGCGCAAAACAAGACTTGGCCGTGCTATCTATGTCAAGACTGTGATTGCCACTGCACCACCTACAGAAAGCAAAATATGTAACTGCATTCATGTTTTAGCAGCACCATTTGTAGGGATATGCTTATTGGGCACACTGAAGGAGATATGTCCCTTATAAAGGTTTACATGAACGATTCCGTGTCATGTCGGCAAATGCCACAAAGCTAAGGTAAAAACAGCGCCAGCTTTACAGTGACCGTAAAGATAGCGACTTTTGTATTTGTGGGGGCTACACTCCCCACACTCCCCCATTGTGGGGAGCAACCCCCCCTTTCTATAGATACCAACTCCAAGGTTGTAGCACCTCAGGAAGGGAGGGAGGAATGCAAAAGTGGCCATCTTCCTGGCTGCTGTAAAGCTGGCACCATTTTAACATTCGCCTTTTAGCATTCGCCGAATTGATGTACTACCTGCATGAAATACTGAAATTACATTGCATCCCTTTTTGATCATCCTAATCAGCACAGGGCACAGATGAAATAGTACCTGACACACGAAACGTGGAATGCCAAACTTCATAGAAACACAGAAGTAGATGGCAGATAAGGACCGCAAGGCCCATCCAGTCTGCCCATTTTTTCTACCTTACGAATGAATGTGCCACAGGCCTGTACTCTGTCAATGGCCTAGTCATACTCATCTGTATTGCCATCTTATGCTTATCCCATGCCTGTTTGAAGCCCTGCACTGTATTCGTATCCACCACTTCCTGAGGTATGCCATTCCATGCATCCACCACCCTTTCTGTGAAAAAGAACTTCCTCACATTACCCCTTAATCGACCTCCCTCTAATCTCATGCTGTGTCCTCTTGTCCTGCTGTTTTTCTTATACTGAAACATGTTAGACTCGTTCACCTTGTTAATGCCCTTAAGATGTTTGAATGTTTCGATCATATCACCTTTCTCCCTCCTTTGCTCTAGGGTATACATATTTAGCTCCGTTAATCTGTCCTCATATATTTTCTGATGCAGTCCCTGTACCATTTTAGTTGCCCTTCTCTGGACTGCCTCCATTTTGTTAAGGTCCTTGTGCAGGTGTGGCCTCCAGTACAGCACGCAGTACTCCAGATGGTGCCTAACCAATGTCTTGTAAATAGGGATTATTACCTCGCTCTTACGACTTGTGATACCCCTACTAATACACCCCAACATCCCTCTAGCCTTACCTACTGCTTTAGTGGACTGCATGGATGATTTCGGGTAATCTGTGATGATGATGATGCCCAAGTCTCTTTCTTCCCTTGTAATTGCCAGCAACTCCCCTCCCAACCTATAGGTAGCTTCAGGGTTTCTGTTCCCTATGTGCATGATCTTGCACTTCTTTGCATTAAACCCCAGTTGTCACTCTTCAGGCTGTAATTTTGAGCTGTTTGGACCATGCAAGCCATGTCAGCACATGAAAAAAAAATATAGAAAAAAAAGGTTTTGTTGCTGGTGGTAGTGCGTGCGTGTGTTGGTTACAGCAGAGTCATTCTTCCATTCAGAATTAGCAGGCAAGACCAAGTCCGCTACCTTGACTTTGAGCAAGAAGCACAATCTGTACGTGAAACAGATTCATCCCATCACTGAACTCGCCAGGGATGGAAGGGAGATGAAGAATGCTGACCCAATGACTGCAGTGGCCGTGCATCAGCATACAACGATGAAGAGGAAATCGCACACAGCAAAACATTCTTTATTCTTTAGTAATGATATTGAACTAGTAATGACTTTTTATTTATTTATTTATTGAACATGCTTCACCAGGTAGGGCGCACTGAGCAAAAGATGCTCGTCTCGGTGCAACCTGGGGATACATGGGAGGTAGAATATACATTACAAGAGTTATACATAGGAGACCATAGTACATGATACAGAGTATACATATACATTTCATATAGTTATACATAGGCGTACATGATACACAGTGTACTGGGAATACATAACATTGAGTTTACTTTAGGGTCTTGGTACATTGCTTCATACAGGTTTACAGAGTGCAGATACATACAGGGGGAGGTGGAATATCGTGCCTAGAATACAGACAATAGAGTGATACTGAGAATTTGTACTGCTGCTGACAGGACTGTTGTCTATGGAGAGGTTGAGAGCAGGGTGGGTAGGAAAGCGCAGGGATTTTGAACGCGCCCATAGCAGACAGACATAGTCAGAGGGATAACTGTGTTACTGGGGGCTGGTTCCCTGGAAAAAGGCATCGCAACATCGGCATGCAGGGGTCTGGAAATTCAGAATATTGCAGGAACAGAACATTGGGGGTCGAGGTGGGGGGGTGCTACTATGCAAAACATTCTGAATCAGTTGTGTGAATCTTGTGACGTTGCCTATACGCAAGGGCTATGTTTCCTCAAAACTCCATTTCTGCCCTTGACACTGCCACTTTTTGGGAGTCATTTCTGCCCACCTCTGAGTGCTGCCAGGATTTAGTTTCCCCAAAAGGGTCCAAGACCTGCCCTCCCATTTGTGGTGCCACAGCTGCCCTTTTACACTGCAGTACTCTCTGCTTATAACTGTCGGTTGGGTAATATAGTAGTCAACTGTGTAGGTAGGTATCTCAGAGGATATCCAACTCACAGGATTATGCAGCTATGAAACATGGTGGGAGAAAACTTCTGGTAGCTCAACCCACTGACGGCTGCCCTGTGCCATTAGGTGAAGCCCATTAGGTGAAACCGACCCTTGATCATGATACAGTAGTGGTACTTTACCTCTGAAACTGTCCAAGATCATTTAAAAAAAAGATTATCTAATAGCCTGATGATGCGATCAATAAATTACATAGCTAATACATCATCTCATTTTCACGAGGGTCCTAAGTGGGGAAGCAGCTTTTAAATTAGATGGATATCCATATTTTAGCTTTGAGAACCCCCACGTCCCAACTCGGCTAAAGCTCTGTCCCCAGCAAGTGTTTACAGTAGAGACCTGTACCACAGCAGTAAATGGGGTAGTAAAGATGACATAAATAAGCAACCTAAAACACAGCTGTTCAGACTCCGCTAACCAAGAAACAACAAGTACTGTAGCAATACTTACTGCTGAACAGTCCCGGTATCTTTTGATTTCTAGTTTAGTCTCCAGCCTCGTACTACAGCCAAAATATAACCTCCGTGAGCAATCAAAGAAATAATATTATAAAATGGCTAGAACAAATCTAGTTATTGTGTGGTGGGGGTAACAGAAGGAATTGGTACAATTTGTCAAAGTAACCCCAATTTGATTTTCACATCTTGCACAGGCTCCCAATGCATCAATTTTCTTCATTTGACCATTGAAAAAGTGAGGAGGAATTATTTGTGACTGACCTGTACATAAGCCCATGGACAGGAACGGTCTCCTCCTGGCCACCAGCCCGCCACTTAGTAAACAACATTCCTAAGGGTCAGTTTATTAGAATGAGAAAAAATTGTAGCTCTCACACACCGTTTATAAAATGAGGATCTCTGAACTTACAGAGAGGGCTAAACAAGGAGGGTATGGTGTAAAAATGAAAAAAAAAAGAATGTATTTTTTCTATTATGGTGTTCCGTTGTATGCCTAGTCCAGTTTTTCATAACGATTTAATCGTTACTGCAAGGGTCCCTAGTTGTTACATATGTGACCAGGGCATGAAATTCGTGAAAAAAAGTACATACCCACTTGGGCATGCAAGAAGAAAATGTACATGCCCAACAAACTATTTACATGCCGTCCCTTAGTTTACATAATTTTAGACGTCATCTTCACTGGACCAAGCACTTTCGTTTTCATCACCACCACTAGGGCTGGCAGAAGCAGCATGCAGTGACAGTGTTCTGGAGCCATAAGCTTTGGTAGTGGGCCTTCTTTTTGCCATTTTTCCACCACAGTGATATGGCACCTTCAGGGTTATAGTCACTAAGCTGGGGTCCATTCAGAGATATAGACATTAGGTCGTGTAGGGTGTCTGGGCGTAATCCAACCCTCCAGTCATTTTTTATTCTTCCCATCAGAGAGAAACCTCGTTCTGCAGCAGCAGTGTGAACAAGAATCAGGAGAATGATTCTGACAATGGCCAGCACATTTTGAAATTGTTGATCCTGCACATCCGCAAGAATCACTTTCTGCCACAACTTCAGAGACTTACAACTTTCAACAGACAGCAAGTGGAGTACGTGTTTTTTTAAGTCTAGCCACTCCAGCAGTACCAAAGTAACATCAACTCCACGAGACTCTAGGACCACTTTATAGTGATCAACAATTGTTTGAATTGCTTGATCTCCATATGTTTCAAGTGCCTCTGTGGATGTTGGCCAGGACTGAAAATGTAAAGCTCTTGCAGCTAGTAGCACTTTATTGGTTGTGAAGGACTGAAAGCGAGATTCAATGTGCTGTGATGTTTTCTGAAGGATTTTTTTGATCTCTGAAATTGTGGCTTCTACAATGTCTGAGGGAGAACCTGATCTGTGCCTGCTAGTTTCATTAGTTAAGTCAACACTGTTGTACTGAGTTAAGTTCTTATTTACAGATGTAAGTGTTATACGGTGAAGAGTTTCTTGATTCGAGAGACCATTTAGTTTCTGAATTGTTTTCTCTACTCTGCTGTGAACTTTTTCAACAGTGGCATACTCTTGCTGAAAGCACAGACTAAGAGCAGATAAGTAACCAAAAAACACTTTCAGAAGTTCATGTATATAACACATTTTAAAGTCTTAAGCACTTTAAGTATTCCTAGTGCTTTTTGGCCATGATCCTGCTTGTTTGTCAGTGACACATGTTCGAAGTGAGGCACTAATGCAGCCCAGTTCCTTTCAAGGGCAGAAATGGCCAGTTCTCTGTGTGCAAGCCACCTAGTGCCACCAGTGTTAACTGGTTTGACCACATTAATATTTAAAAGGATCCCGTTTCCTGTAGGCCTTTCCAACTTTTTGGTGACCTGTGGTAAAACGAGTAAATGTCCAGCAGAAGTTGTTCTAATGACTTGTAAAAGGGACAGTCTCTGAAAGAATCCTTTACAGCAAGCTCTAAACGATGTGCACAGCAGTGTATGTCAATGAGGTGTGGGCACTGGAAATCTTGCTTTATTCGACTAAGGACACCTGAAGTGCTCCCCAACATTACAGCAGCACCATCAGATGCCGCACTTATCAGCTTATGTTTCCAACCACCACCTTTAAACCACCTTCACCCTCTAAAGCATTAATCACAGTATTTAAAATGCTTTTTGAATTAGGGACACTGACTGGTTTCAGTGCAAGAAATCGTGTTACAGGTAGGCCATTTTCAAAAACACGTACATAAATGCCCTCCTCCTCAGTCACACTTTTATCTGTGCAGGAATCAGCAAGAAAAGAAGTCATTGTCTTGTAGCAGACTAGCAGTAGTGCTTTGAATATCTTGGGCAATATAGTGAATGAAGCCACGGCATTGCTTGTCACTACTGTAACTGTGACCCATAGCATCATCCCCATGATTTCTTCTTTGTAAATCTATCAACCCAGGAAAATCCCTGAAAGGCCTTTCGGTCCTAGCAACGTAATATGCAGTACAAAACAATTTACAAATTTGATCCATTTCTTTTTGTTCCATTAATTGTATGGATTTCTCTACTGGTCTTTCTCCAACTTTTGTTTTATTTGCAATGTGTGCCCTCTCAGCATTTTTGTGTGCTATGGACACTTCATGTGCTGAGATAATGTGTACTCTAAAAGTACTGCATCCAGTTCTGAAATTATTTTTGCTTTGGCTTTTATCATAATTCTGACACCATGTACACAACATGGCACATTTATCGGTGTCACTATGTAAGCCACTGCCTGACCTTTTTCCACGACTCCTGAAATTTTCTAACTTTCGGGGCCTTAGCTAGGCTTTCAGTACAAGCAGTAGCACTTGAGAAATCTTCAGTGGTCATCACAACAGATTCACTGTCTGGGCAAGGAGGAGGTGTGGTTATAGCTGTAGTAGTAGTAGTAGTAGTACTAGTGCTTGGTGCTGAGGAATCTGAGTCAGCTCCCACAGTCTCTTCAAGACGCTTTCTCTTAAATCCAAATTTAAAAAGACTCATGGTGACTGCCTGAACTTGTGAATACTGACTTTGAGAATTTTTGTGTTACTCAGTATTAATAAATGCAACAAGGAAAAGTGTGTCATGTCTTTTTTTTTTTTTAATAATAAACTTAACAAGAAAACCTGACTGTCTCGTCTGATTATTTTTTATGAAGATTTTAGATAGTCCACACACATACAAAAGATTGTCAATTTTTTTATAACAGTATTCAGAGTTTAGATAAGTCCACACAACATAGCTTGTAAAAAGCTTAACACTCAGATTATTTTTTAACAGTACTCAGATTTTAGATGGTGAACAACAGCATAGCTTGTAAAAAGCTTATACTATAGTCAGATTTTTTTTTATAAAGTATTACGATTTTAGAGTAGCTTGTAAAAAAACAGATTATAGATTTTTTTTGCAGATCCTTCTTAAATTTTAGTGAAGCAAGCGACACTCCACAATCCACAGAGTAGATTGGTAGGTCAAAAAGTTACAAGTTGTAGTAGCTCATAGAACTGGCTTTTTAACTAGCTTTGAGCTACCTGGGCTAGCAATAGCTCTTTAATTACTTTTCTGTGATTTAGTTCACACAGCAAGTATAGTAAGCTGTAGCAGGCACCCTTCACAGGAATGAAAAAAAAAAAAGACCTGTTTAAAATTGACTTCAGGCACCTCAGCTACAAGTAGTTTAACTGTTATAAGATCAGAGAGACAGCTGTGGCTTGATAGCTTTAGCTTACTTAGCAAGAATTAGTTAAAACAGCTGAACAGCTCTAGCCTCTTAGTACAGATTTTTCAAAAGTCCCCACCCCAGACAGTAACTTGACTGAGTCTGTAGACTGTGAATATAATGATGAGACTACTAAACTTTTTTAGTCTTATCTTACTGCTTCAGGGTCAGCCTTCAAACTAAGAGAAAGGCAGTAAAGGCACCCTCACAGACAGTAGCCCTTTCTCAACTTTTTAATGACTTGAACTTCCCAAAATAGAAAGCTAATTTCCTCAGCGCAAGTTATAAATAGCTTTTTGATTTGATGGCCAGATAGCTTCAGTTAGGTAAGGTTTGGTTAGGCATAGGCAGGGCAAGCATTAGTAATACTAATAACAACAAAACTTTTTACTGTATTGAGGAAGGCAGGCACTCAGATTAATATATATTGATAAATTCAGACTGTTGCAGCCTGCAAAGTCTGTAATTAATGGTCCCCGACTGACTTCTATATGCTGTAGTCAGCACTTTCTGCCTCTCTTGCTGTAATTTCAGCAAAATATTATGTTATACAACAAGCTAAGGTAGCAGTATCTACTAGCAAGCTATAATATGTCTATCTTATGCAATTAGACTGGTAAATTCAGCTTGCTTCACTGTCTGCAATGCAGACTAAGTGCTTCAAGAGGTAATATGTCTCACTGAGATACCCCGGCCCTCTCTCCACGTGTCACCACTGATTTTTGAGATCCTGATTTTGGCCTTTTTTTCCCCCCACTTTCAAATGCCAAACTTAATGCTCTCCTCCGTGTTGTTTCAAATTTCTGCCCCTCTGGAGAGAGACCTTAACAGTCTCACACTCGCTCGCTCCCCTTCCCCGATTAAGTACTCTCAGGTTCAAAAAAAAAAGTAAATACAGCTCTTAAAAGAGCTTTTGGTTTTTTTAGTTTAATTTAAACTGATCGTCGATCCCGATTGCAATGGGGCAGGAAGGCAGCAACTACCACACAACGAGTCACTGTCTGCAGACTAAGTGCTTAACAGTCTCAAAAAGCCGCTCGCTCCCCTTCCCCGATTAAGTCCCGCACAGTGCACTCAGGTTCATTTAGTTTAATTCAGACTGATCGTCGATCCCGATTGCAGTCGCTCCCCTCCCCCGATTAACTCCCGTCTCCCGCACAGTGCTCTTTCAGGTTCAAAAAAAAAAAAATTTAACAGGCAGGCTGGGCAGCTCTTAAAAGAGCTTTTGGTTCTTTTAGTTTTTTTTTTGTTCCAACAAGAAAGTGGAACTGGAACTACTCTAGCAGGCAGCAACAACACTACCACACGAGGAGCCGACCTGTCTCTAAACTACCAAGAGACAGAATGGCATTGGCGCGCTTTGCGATCCTCTTCCTTGGAGACTCTCAGCATGTCAGCTGATGCCATGAAGAGCACACATGTGATCGGCTCTTCTTGGCATTAGCGGTTTAGCATTGTTGCGCCTGCGCTTCTCCAGTCTGCTTCTCAGTCCCGATGGCTCCCCCGCCCAGACAGTGAACCTTGAAGAAAAAAAAAATGAAGTGAGGCAAAAAAAAAAAAAAAAAAAAACGGGCTCCACACAGTTACCTTAGGTGCCCAAGTGGGCATGTACTACACAACAGTAGGTGTCCTTAGGCAATAGTACATGCCCTTGGGCACCTAAGGTATAGGAATTTCGCACCCTGTATGTGACACATTTCTTGCTAGCTCCTTTTTTCACAATACTATTTAAATTCATCTCTGTCCTATAATATCCCTGTTTAGGTCAGGGACCCTTATGCCCCACCCTTTCCTCTCATCATCCTAGACAGCCTCTTCAACTTGTATTTCTGTTATTAAAATAGTATGTGTATTTTCTCACCCAGTGTTAGCTGAACAAAAACAGTAAGGTCAATTTTTTGACCTCCACCAAAGATGTAGTTCCAGCAAGCAACAAGTCTGTACATCGCTAGGTGAAGTGGATAGTCACAGTAGAAGTATACTTACACTGCTGACGTCCGTTTTTGTGTGGTTAGGTTGTGGTACTACGAGTCACATTTTGATCTTGGCAATGAAACAAATATTCAGGTGGCAGGTGTTTCTTCATGAATTATATGTTGTTTTGTGTCTAATTATTGCTTGTTTCTGCAGGTATACACTGTGAATTCCTTGCACTTGATATATGGCTCACTTCTGCGTTTTACTGCGATTCACATCACTGTTTTTCCATGGATGTGTTTCTGTATGTGTTTGCCCTTCTTTATGTTGCTGAACAGATGCTTTGAAGACAAACTGCGAACAATGGGGCGCCTCAAGGAAGCTGTGCCAGTACCCACCCAGGATACTGAATCCAATATTGCACAAGAACAAGAAAAAAGGTGGCACTCTGGTCGAATGCTGACGCTCAAACGTATCAAAGGTGAGTTCACGCAGACACAAAGAAGACACTGCTTCTGACCCCGGCGCTTTGACCACATCCCCTAAGGAAGACATGTCTTGCTGTTGGAACTGGCGACTGCTCTATGAGAAATAAGGTAAGAGCTGCTGAAAACCCACTGAAAATACATTGAACCGCACTTACCTTATTTCTCATATTGTAGTCGCCAGTTCCAGCAGCAACAGCCGTCTTCAATGGGAGAGTGGATCTTCACACTGGAACTTGTTCAGGTGAGTGAGAGAGTGTGTGTGTGTGTGTGTGTGGGGCTGGGGCTAGAGGTGGTGGGTGCTCAGTGGGAGGTCGGGCTGGGGGGGGGTGGCAGTCACATCACCACCCAGTCTGCCTTATCAATCCGTATCTAGTGTGAGGCCCCATGCCTAAACTGAACTAACTTTGGAGCACCCCCTTGCCTCCAGGATACCCATGTATCTATCCCACTCCTTAAATTCTGTGATAGTTTTAGCCCCTTCCACCTCCTCTGGTGGGCTATTCCAGGCATCCACCACCCTCTCTGTGAAAAAACATTTTCTTGGGGGCGTGGCCAACCTGCAGACAAGATGGTGACTTAAAAATTCACTTCTGCAACCCCAGAGCCAAGATCTATTAAAAATCCATCTAGAAGTCAATCTATCCCTGGGTACTCTCGAGATTTAGTGATCGGAATACTTGAGCAGCTTCGATACTGATCAAGAACCTGATCAGACGCCAGGGAGTTGTGGTTATTGCTTGACTGCCACTGAGCTGCCTGTGCTACAGGCCTAATGGCGCACTCAAGAAAGGAGACTGAGGACCTGTCGGTCAGAGAAATGTTTACATCCATTATTACCAGTATCGATGCTCTAACTCTGGCTTCTAATACAACTGCAGTCTCAAGTCAGCAGATTGATGGCCAACTAGACAGAGTAGAACAAAAGGCATTGGCACAAGAAGACGTGGTCCAAGGTCACTGCGCCACTCTATGGAATCAAGCTGCACAAATTATCGCACTACAAGACAAAATCGATGATCTCGAGAACAGGGGCCACCGTAACAACTTGCGGTTCCTGGGATTCCCTGAGGGTTGTGAGGAAGGCAAAACCATTCACTTTCTCCAAACAGCTTTGCCCGAAGTACTGGATCTCCCCCAGACCACTAGGATAATGATAGAAAGGGCGAGCAGATCGCTGCAACCTAAGCCACCAGTGAGAGACAAACCGAGGCCCATTATCACCAGACTATTAAATTTTGCTGAAAAAGAAGCTATACAGGGGCGTGCTAGGGAACTTGGGTCACTACAATGGAGAGGTCATCGTATCATGGTCTTTCAGGACTTTTTGAAGGAACTGGCAAACAAACGAAGAGCCTTTACAGAGATACGTCATAGATTACGTGAATTGCAAATACCCTTTGCTCTATGGTATCTGGCAATATTGAAAATTACAGTGAATAGAGTTTCACATCAATTTGCCACTCCTGAGGCCGCCCTTGATTGTATTTCAGTGACCTGGCCTATCTCTGGCCCCTCAGAATCCTGTGCTGATGGTCTGAATCACTCTAATAACCAAGCTCTGAAGAACCCTCCTCAGAAGCCTGACTCTCCGGGTTCCCTGGGACCTGCCCCCCACCGTTCTTTCAAGAATGGGCTGGAGCCCAGGAACCCTAAAGTTCGGAAGAGGCCTCCACAATCTCCACACTCTAAGAGGGATCACCCACAAGGGCGCAGACGAAAAGAGGCTGGTACTGATCTGAGTGTTAGCAGAGTGGAAGGCCAGGGAATTGTGTATACCAGCCCCTACTTTTCAAAGAACAGATCGGAGCCGCTTGAATCGCTTCAGAAGGAGGACATACTGAGTGCTATGGAACTTTCCACTGCTGAATGTAAAAGATCAGACCTGGTGGGCTCTGAGATCTCTTGGGCCAAGGACGTTGCGGCAGCTTTCCCGCTGCAGGACTTAGAACTGAATCCAGCGGCCTCCGCTGCAACACCAGGCCTGGAATCCATGGTGCAACCACCTGAGGACATTAATTTAACTTGAACAGCCATCCGAGAGATGGTTCTCAGACAAGTACTCTAGGTTCTGTGTCTGGGGGCATTAGGGAGGATGTCATCGCTCACTGGGGGTAGCATATTAGGGGCCTATAATGGAGCTGCTGTTACTAAACAATTATCCCCGACTGGGGCCCTAGTATCTCAAGCTGGGTTACTTATACTGCCAGATTCTTCGAGGCCCCCTTAGATAGACACTTTACCGGGATACTCTGCTGTATGTATAGGGGCCAGTTGGCTCGAGAGTTAAAGCATATAGGAGTTTATAAACATGAATATGTTTAACATGCTGTTTGTCTTCAGACACAATTGCATCTTGTTGGTGCATTTTTCATGGAGGTTGTGGGTCTCTCTCTGAACTTGAACCTGCATCGCCTGGGTTACAGTTCAGACAACCCGTGAGCATCGACAGCTGAAGCTGATCTTTACACTACTGTTTGGTTAATTATGCATATCTGTTAGGCAACAGATCCCTTTCTTTTTTGAGCTGGATGCCAGCTGCATAGTGGAAAACACCGATTTTCCAGGCATACGCATTCCTCCCCCTCTCTAACTGAATAAAAGCATCTGGGATAACTCCTGCTAGGCTCTGGGGTATAGCTGTCGGTATCTATACCTTGACTACAGTCTAACAGTACATTAAAGGTTTCTGTTAGTTACCCTAGTGTCTGCTGGGCTGGGCCTAGAACTGGTGGTTTTTGCCACAGGCGCCACAGAAGTGAGAGGGTTTTCCATTTGCTGATCTCAGCTGGATAAGCCCCTCACCAATCTCACTATAGGATAAGTTTTGATAGTTTTTTTTGTTTGTTTGTTTTGAGTGTACAGAGTTGATTAGATAGAGAAACGCGGTGTGGAATTCTACATTAGGCTCACAGTGTATTAGGTGCTCTAACTTTCACTAAGAGGGAAGATACTCCTTCGGGGTTATACCTTCAATACCTTAAGGTTTTATCACACCCTGGTGGACATACGTAGTACAGTCTCCCCGTTAAATCTTCATACCCCCCATCCCCACAGTTAATCCTCTTTAACTAGATGCCTGAGTAGGATAGTATGACAGACCTATTAGTACACACTTGGAATGTGTGGGGTTTAAACTCCCCTGTCAAAAAGAAAAAAGTTTTAACCCATTTAAAGCTTCTTAAATCTCAGGTGGCGTTTCTTCAGGAGACAAAACTTTCAGGGGAGGACCACATTTGCCTGATTAAGGACATGGTTGGACAACAAGTATCGTCCCATGCCACTACTAAAAAACGCAGAGTAATAACTTTAATTCATAAATCTTTGCCCTGGACCCTCTCTAAGACGCTACCTAGTGCTGAAGGTAGGTGGGTTTTAGGTACCTATGATACCCCTTCAGGACCCATTACTCTCTGTAACCTTTACGCCCCAAATGAAGATATGCCACAGCTTTTTCATGATATAGCACAGGCTATTTTGGAATTTACCCCCCCTTCCTGCCCTCTCCTTATTGGAGGAGATTTTAACCTCTCACTAGTTCCGTCTCTCGACAGGAATGATGGAAGCAAAGAGACACACATTAGATGTATAAATGCTCTCCACCAAATGATTGTAGATCAAGGGTTAGCAGATATTTGAAGACTTTTCCACCCCAGAACTAGAGATTATACTTTCCACTCGGAAACCAATGCCTCCTACAGCAGATTGGACTTTTGGTTGGGATCCTCGGCAGTTATAGCCAAATCTCTAGATGCTACCATTCTTCCTAGGGTAATTTCGGACCACGCCCCAGTGCAACTTTTAATGCAATGGGACACTAATCCTCCCCCATCCCAACACTGGAGGTTAGATCCCATACTAATCAGAGACCCCGATGTTATCCCATGGGCTCAGAATGAAGCTGCCCTGTTTCTAGCCCACAACCCGATAGCCGATATGACTGCTGGTAACACGTTGGAAGCATTTAAGGCCACCATGCTGGCAATATAATGGGATTTGCAGCAGTAAAAAGAAGGGAGAGGGAATTACAGCTGGCATCTCTAGAACAGAAATTGAAAGAGGCGGAAAGCCTTTTTAAGGCTACAACCTCCCCCACCCCGAATTCTCCAATAGGCAAAGTTGTTCTAAACCTGCGGTTTGAGATTAATCAGCTCCTTAATAGAAAAGCTGAAATAGCCACATTACAGTTACAACACTCCTTCTGGGAAGGTGGGGACAAAGCCGGCAAGATACTTGCGTATCAGCTGCGTAAATGACAAACGAGTACATATATTGCAGGCCTTATGGACGTAGGTGGAAATCTGACTACAGCCCCCAAGGCAATAAATGATACAATTGCCGCCTATTATAAGAAGTTATACACCTTCACTCATGCCCACCTGAACAAGGAGATACAGCCCTTCCTCCAATCCTGCCAACTCCCCAAACTTACTGACCAACAAGCTCAGGCACTTGAGTCCCCAATATCTGCTGAGGAGGTTAGTAATGCGATTAAGTCTCTCAAATTGGGCAAATCCCCCGGAAATTATGGATACGCTGCAGATTTTTACCAGGCTCTAGCGCCCACTCTCACTCCACTGTTAACAGCAGTATTTCAAGATATTGAGCTCAGAGGCGCCCTTCCTCCTTCACTTAGAAAGGCAACCATTGTACTCATCCCGAAAAAAGGCTAGGACCCCACCAAGCCCAGCAATTATCGACTGATATCCTTGATTAATATTGATAGTAAGCTTTATGCCAAAATCTTTGCAACTAGGCTAAATCCCCATCTGCCATGTCTCATACATCCATCCCAAGCGGGGTTTATCCCCAGACGACCAGCTCAAACCCATTTAAGGACATTAATGAATCTCATGCACATAGCAAAAAAATCTCCCTATCCCTGCTGCAGCAGTCGCAGTGGATTTTGAAAAAGCTTTCCACTCCGTGGAGTGGGACTATTTATATTTGGCTTTGACATCATTTGGAGTTGGCCCAAAATTCCGGTCAAGAGTTCAAGCTATTTACACATCTCCCTCAGCTAGAGTTAATACGAATGCCATACTCTCTGGCTCTATTCCCCTCGAGCGGGGCATAAGACAAGACTGCCCACTGCCCCCCCTTCTTTTTGTTTTGGCAGTGGAGCCTCTAGCTCTGGCACTCCATAGTCATCCAGGCATTAGTGGTATCAAAGTGGGTAATATAGAGTACACTTCCCCTATGTAAGCTGATTATTTGCTTCTCCCCTTGGTAGACCTGCAAAGATCCGCCCCTTCGTTATTGGAACTGTTGGATTTATTTTCCCAATATTCAGGACTGAAACTGAATCAGGCCAAGGCGGAGGTACTCCCCCTGAATGAGAAATGCTCCTAAGAGATAGCTCAGACTGTAGGCCTTATGTGGGCACCTAAGGGGATCACATATCTGGGTGTAACCCAGGGCCAGTATGCCATTTGTATCTGACAGCAATACCAGGTGGGCTGGGTTCGGGGAGGAATAAGTAACTCGGCGCAAAGGCTAGGTTTGGCTAATCTGCACAGGGGCACCCAAGTAACTCTGAACACAGGAAGCAATAACTGTAATGTCCAATACCAGAAGTGGGATTCTAAAGTGTGGCTTTTTATTCACATCCAAACAGAATAAACAAAGCATAGACGGACCCCCACGGGGCTACACTCCTGGTAATGCAGATTAAAAGAGACTAGAACACTTCCTCAAAACTTTAGCCCTCAGGCTCTGAACCCACTGGGCACACAGCCCGGACTTGCATGCTGCTTTGGGTTACACAGCCCGAACTTGTATACTGTTCTGGATTTTCCCCTGGTTCGGCTTCCTTGCCGGCCACTTGGACACCTTCCGTACTTCATGGAAACATTTTCTGGTGGCTCCCTAAACCACCTAAGAGCACCTCGGCTCCATATAGGAATTCTTACTCTTAATCCCACATCTGGGTACTTTCCTCAGGCACTGGCCAAGTACCTGAGAGAAAGTAAAAGGTGTCTCAGAGCAAATCTGTAGAGGCGAATTTGGTTACTACTGATGGGGGGGGTCTCCCACCTCTCGCTCCCACAATTCATACCCGGCCATTTCTCTGGACAGTAAACACCTCATCCTGTAAAGCCTTGCAATGTAGATTCTTGCTAAATGTATTTCACATTCCATCTACTAGTCTTGCTTTCCATTTATGCTGGACTTGAACGTACTTTTAAGTGGCATTGTCCATTACTCTGGACCCCCCACTGAGTTAAGCAGTCCAATCCCCAGTTTACTTCACTCTTTGTGCTGGACTTGAACATACTTGAATTAAGTGGCAATGTCCACTACTCTAGACACCTCCCACAGATTAAGCAGTCCAATCCCCACTTTCCAACTGTACTTGGCTGTCTTTTCCTGACCCCACAGTAACAGTCCCTTTAGTTTCCTTCTGTTCAGGTGAAAAACACTTGGCCCTTTTTCAGAGCGAACTCACTCTTTGGTTGCAGGTGTCCCACAGGCATTTCCTCCACAAGGAATTTCCCTCTCAGAGCTTCTGTTGCCTCAGCACAACTTGAACAAGCAACTTCTTTCCCTTAGCTGGACCCAGGGGGGGTTGCCCTTGGAAAACAGGCAAAAACCTTCCCCCCATCCCCTCAGGGATGGGGCTTTCGAACCATTGAAAGCGGTCTCCACCACTTCAATTACCAGTTCCTGTGTTCCTCTTCAGGTGGAAGCATACACCTTCCAAAAGTAGCTCTAAAACAGAGCTTAAAGCTCTGAGAGCCTGTACACACTCAGCTGTACTACTGTCTCTCACTCAGACTGCACACAGACTGAATGCAAAATCCCGAACGTTCTACACTAACCTCCAACTGCAGCATTCCAGTGTGGCTTATGTAGCTGCGAAAGTTCTATAATGATGTAATCCCTCAGTCTCAGCTGAGACTGAGAACAGAGTGAGACAGTGTGAAATCCATTTAACTGGAGTTTCACAAGCTGCCTTCCCTGCCTACCACTAAGTCTTACTGGGACTCTAGTAACCCCGGGTAACGGGGGGTTACACTCACCCTGGGCCAGGAAAATGACTGTCCGCAGTCATTAATCACTCGGCTTAGGCCATCTTGCCCCATGTGTTGACTACGGGGAGGTAGCGCTACCATCTGCCCTACCATGTGCCAGCACAGGCAGACAACACTAAGGGCCTAGAGGCCTTTGGCTGATGCATCAACCTGTACTCTACCTGCTGACTATGGGTACCTAGTGGCTCAGGTAGAACTGCCCAGACCATAGCCCTAATAGATCAGCACTGCGGCCCCTACGGCTGTTCAGGACCACAGCCTGTTTATCCCTCCTAGCCCTCTAGGGAAAACCTGTCTGCCTCTAACTCAAATCCCAAAACAAAACAAACAGGGGACCTCCCCGACCCTGGACACCATGCAGCCACACACCAGGAGCTAATACCATACTATTGCATTACTCCCACACTCCCCCACAACCATACCTGTGGAAGAAAAAGGTTACAGATAGTAACAACAACAGTACTTTAAATACTACACTCTAAAGTACTAGTGAGGAACTCCGATGAGTCCCTCCTCCTCTTCTTGTCTTCTCTTCTATCTTCTTCAGGAACACCTGCAAGAAAAAAGAAAGACAACACACACTCCTAATCTGCATACGCAATCTATCTGAACCCCTTCCATCAAAACACTGGAGAAACCCCCCAATTTTTTTTAGAAAAGTAGAAAAACAGTATAAACATTAGAAAACAGTAGAAAGCAATGACATTATTTACAATACACATATTTGAGTGATGGAATGCCCTAAAAGTCCCATCTAGTGACCACAGTGCCTGAAGGCTAGTCCATTAAAGAGTCTCTCCTGGGCTGGAGCCCGGTGAAGCACAGTTCTAGCAGGCCAATGTCCCGAAGGGGAGAGTCTTTGAGGACAGTTCACACATCTGGAGTCTGCTAGTGTAGGATGTGAACTGCAATGTCATAAAAATAGAAAAGTCTGGACTTACCAGTCCCTTGTAGAATGAAAACAGCACCGACCTGGTCCTCAGCCGAAGACTCTCCCTGGCAGCATTCTTCCGATACAGCTGGGTGGACATCTTCCGGGAATGACAGAAGGGCATATCTGGAAACTGCTAGGTGGATGTCATCTCTGGAGATGGAACCTTGGAACAGGAACAAAAAGGAAAACAGCTGGTCTGATGTCATCCGGTTACCAGACGATGAATCAGGATACAACTGGGCTGGCATCCTCTCTGGATCTGAAGTCATCTGGTGGGCCAGTCAATGGATTCTGGAAAGTCAGTACACTGTAGAACTGATGAAAGTGGCGCACCTGAGTCCTGGACGTCCATACTGGCGGAACAACAAAGGCACTGCAATGGCTGGAGGGGCAGCACTGGCTACCACTGCTCTGCTTTCCATTTGGTAGGCATGGGCACATTCGCAGGGAGGTCTTTGCATTGCGGCCAATAGCACAACGGGTCAGGTGCCTGAATTATGATCCCGTCTAGGCGCACATAATTCACACTATGAAAGGTTTCACGTCCCTCTCCATCCACTATTCAAACAGTGTCCATTAACAGTGTCCTGCCTCTTTTCCACTGACTGTATTTGTCGTGAAATATTCTGTTCCTGACATGCTTGTTTGCACCAGGATGCACACATTTCATTGCTTCTGTCCAAATCCAGGATTTCCTGTTGTTCTCAATCTCCTCCCAGACTCTCCGAGGGAAGGTAGGAAAGGACATCCCATAGATTTAATTCACCTTCCTACGAACCAGTCTCCTCCTCTTTACTAGCTTTGGTCAACTTGGGACCTCTGGCCTGGCTTGGGGGCAGCCAGTCCTGGTTCTACCAGCTACGCATTCTCAAAGACACAAAAAATGGATCCCTGACTTCTTCTTGCACAGCCAGGGCAGTGGAATCACCACTCTCTTCCACGCATTTCTCTGAGGCAAGTGCTTGAGGCTGTGTACCAGTTCCTTTTTCACAAGGCCACATAGGCTCCCCCTCTTCTTCTTCCTCACTGAGAATCTGTGCCCAGGAGTGAGCCGTCGTCCTCACTCCTGAGACTATCCACTCTTCGCTGGGTGTGGAGGTCGAAACCTCCCATTCAAAGGCCTCCCTCATCTCATCTTCTCCTATGAGACTTGGGCTAGGCCCCCCTCTCCAAGTGTACTACTGATGCTCTTCCTGAATTGTCTCTCTGCGATCCAGAATCCGAAACATCAGCACATTGTTCTGTCTGTAAATCTGCACCCTCTAGCTTTGTGCCACACTCCCTTGAGGGGCCTTCTTCAACAGGCTCCGTCTGGTGCTGTGTGCTGCCAACTGCAGATTCTTGAACTTTTGTCCATGTGGGAGCCAAACGAATCTTGGGCGCTTTAGATAAACCGTATTTCTCTAGGCACCCAGAACAGTGAGGTACCATGAAGACGTCCCTTCCAGCATTTAAGCATATTAAACATACTTGCACTGGGTATCCAGGAATCGCCACATGAGGAGGCAGTCATCCCCCATAGTAACATCTCTTAATGTCCCTTAACTTGTTTACTTCTACTGCTACCACAGCCCGGGCATGATCCGGGTAGCAGGCTGGTCCTGAGGCCATGGCTGCAGAGAAAAACAAACAAACGCTCACTGTTCTTGAAAGTCCCACATCACTGAAAACTTTCTTTCTCCTTCAAAATGTGCTCCTTTGCTGCTGTGTTTATTACTACCCCACCCTGTAATGGTGGTGGCAACCTCTATCAACATTCTGAAGTTGGGTCAAGCCACTGCATCCGATTTACACTCAACTGATAACTTTGCTCAAACTGCACAAACTTACACTGTTCTTTTCCTAGCACATTTTATATGATTTACCACAGACTTTTCACTTGCTGAAGACATTGCTCTAGCTCACAGTCCCTTAAAGCCTCAGTATTTCAAGCACAGGATTGCCTGTAACTCTTGCTGCATATCTTGATACAACTCACAGTCTCTCTCATGGCTTTGAAACTTACACTGACTGAACCCTTAACTATGCTCATGATCGATGGCTTAAAGGCTTGCTTTTGCTGAGACTTAAGACAGTCTTTGATAGCAAAGCGACTATACTGCTGCACACAGATTCAGCTGGCTTTTGGCCAAAATCACTTGTTTGAGCAATTATTTCTGTTGGTACTCACTGTTATCAGTAGCTGTTTGCTGCGATGGAAAACTGCCTGCAGCCAGTCTTGGAGGCCTCTGGACAGAAGGGGGTTGGCAGTCCTGCCGATTGTCCCTCCGAACACCACACTCACAGTATAGTCGATCGAGATGCGGGTTGAGCCCGAATTTAAACAGAAACATCAGTTTTTTACTCTTTTTACAGCGCTCTCAGTCACCGCGATGCTCCTCCTGTAAGCCAGTACGCACACTCCACTCTCACTTCCTCTCGAATGCTGGGCAGTCGCTGTAGAGCTGGCTTGGGGGCGGGACTGACTGCAGTCTCACCAATCACACAATGGCATGCAAATGAGCCTCTTTCCTCTCGAGTGCTGTTCTCCTCACAGCGATCATTGAGCAGGCAAATTTAAACTGCAAAACCACACTTTTTTTTTTTTTCGACTGACTCCATGCGGGAACCCATTTCAACCATTTTTCATGGCCATTAACACAAGTCTCTCAATCCACTCAGAAAGCATTTCCAACGTCCAGGGCACAATTTTCCTTTTGCTACCCCTAGTTTTCCACACTTTTCTTTGTCACAACAGTTTTAAAAAGCTGGCAAATGCTGTAAATTTTGATGCAGGACAAGGACATACTCTCTCAGGCTTTACTGCTCCTTGGTAAACAGTTGGCATTTTAACAACAGCACACAGTGGCACATTAGTTAACATTGCTTCAGATTTTTGGGCTACCCACTGCCAGATAACTAAAACGCTAGCCCTTTGCCCAAGCACCTTTCTTGCATTCCTCCCTAAGTTCCAAACCCAAATCCTCAGCGGTGCCTCCATTTTTGTAACCCAGGGTCGGTATGCCGTTTGTATCTGATAGCAATACCAGGTGGGCTGGGTTCGGGGAGGAATAGGTCACTCAGAACAAAGGCTAGGTTTGGCTACTCTGCTCAGGGGCACCCAAGTAACTCCAAATACAGGAAGCAATAACTGTAATGTCCAATACCAGAAGTGGGATTCTAAAGTGTGGCTTTTATTCACATCCAAACAGAATAAACAAAGCATAGACGGACCCCCACGGGGCTACACTCCTGGTAATGCAGATTAAAAGAGACTAGAACACTTCCTCAAAACTTTAGCCCTCAGGCTCTGAACCCACTGGGCACACAGCTAAGACTAGCACGCTGCTTTGGGTTACATAGCCCGAACTTGTACTGTTCTGGTTTTCCGTGGCTCGCCCCTTGTTGGCCACTGACACCTTCCATACTTCATGGAAACATATTCTGGTGGCTCCTCAAACCACCTAAGAGCACCTCAGCTCCAGACGGGAATTCTTCCTCTTAATCCCACGTCTGGGTACTTTCCTCAGGCACTGGACAAGTACCTGAGAGAAAGTAAAAGGTGTCTCAGAGCAAATCTGTAGAGGTGAATTTGGTTACTACTGATGGGGGTTCTCCCACCTCTCGCTCCCACAATTCATACCCGGCCATTTCTCTGGACAGTAAACACCTCATCCTGTAAAGCCTTGCAATGTAGATTCTTGCTAAATGTATTTCACATTCCATATACTTGTCTTGCTTCCCATTTATGCTGGACTTGAACATACTTTTAAGTGGCACTGTCCATTACTCTAGACCCCTCCAGTGAGTTAAGCAGTCCAATCCCCAATTTCCTTCACTCTTTGTGCTGGACTTGAACATACTTGAATTAAGTGGCAATGTCCATTACTCTAGACCTCCCACAGATTAAGCAGTCCAATCCCCACTTTCCAACTGTACTTGGCTGTCTTTTCCTGACCCCACAGTAACAGTCCCTTTAGTTACCTTCTGTTCAGGTGAAAAACACGTGGCCCTTTTTCAGAGCGAACTCACCCTTTGGATGCAGATGCCCAACAGGCGTTTCCTCCACAAGGAATTTCTCTCTCAGAGCTTCTGTTGCCTCAGCACAACTTGAACAGGCAGCTTCTTTCCCTTAGCCGGACCCAGAGGGGTTGCCTCTGGAAAACAGGCAAAAACCTTCCCCATCCCCTTAGGGATGGGCTCTCAGCTCATTGAAAGCAGTCTCCACCACTTCAGTGCAGTTCTGTGTTATTCTTCAGGTGAAACACACACCTTCAAAAGTAACTCTAAAACAGAGCTTAAAGCTCTGAGGCCTGTACACACTCAGCTGTACTACTGTCTCTCCTCAGACTGCACACAGACTAGAATGCAAAATCCCAACGTTCTACACTAACCTTCAACGGCAACATTCCAGTGTGGCTTATGCAGCTGCGAAAGTTCTATAATGATGTCATCCCTCAGTCTCAGCTGAGACTGAGAATAGAGTGAGACAGTGTGAAATCCATTTAACTGGAGTTTCACAGGCTGCCTTCCCTGCCTACTACTAGGTCTTATGGGGATTCTAGTAACCCCAGAAAACAGGGGGGTTACATGGGTATTAAGCTTACATCCTCTTTAGATAATCTTTGGCAGACTAACATTCAACCCCTTCTCAGCTCTCTAAAAATGGAGTTTGACAGATGGAAACCTCTGCAAATGACGCTGGCAGGCAAAATTGCTGCAATTAAAATGGTTTCTGCACCCAAGATTTTTTATCTGCTAATGCATATCCCTATTCCCCTTCCTAAACAATGGTATCTGGCTTTGGATAGGCTTATTGAAGATTTCCTATGGGAAGGCAACAAACCCCGTTTTAGCCGTGCCCAGTTGAGAGCTCACTGGAGCAAGGGAAGGTGGAGCCTCCCATGGGTAGAAGGATATCGTCAGGCATTCTTTTGGCACAAACGGTTAAAGGGCTGCACCCTCTAACACCATTATCCCCACAATGGGTACATATAGAGCTTGATGTCACTGAGTCAGTACATTTTTCATCCCTTCTGATGCCCCACAGGGCTCATAGAGCTAGCCCTTCTGTCAGAGGTAGGTCCCCTTACATGTCTCCATCTGTTGAGGCAGCCAGATCCAACTGGCTTGGTGTTCACAAAAGACTGAACCAGACTCCTTTTCCTTTGTCTTACACCCCTTTATGGTTTCATCCAGATATTTCTGTTGATGCACAATGGGTATATTGGAAATCCTGGGCAGATAAGGGTATTCTCATATTAAAAGACTTGCTAGATCCCACTCTTAAGACCCTCTATACATTTCAATCCCTTCAGCGTATCTGGAACCTTGCTCGTGCAGATTTTTGGAAGTACCTTCAGCTTAGAGCAGCACTCAGATATATATTGTACCCTTCGAAGCCCCAAACACACAACTCAGAGCTGCATATTTGGATACAACATCCAATAGGTCTAGCAGGGCGCATTTATTCTAAACTAAGAGATCCCCTTCCCCAATACTCTGAGAGGGCAAGACTTAAGTGGGAAAAGATGCTCCGGACCCCTATCTCCTCTATAGCCTGGGAACAGTCCTGGAAAGATACCCACAAATGGCTGATGGATGCTAGGTCTAGATTAATACAGAATAAAATAGCCCACTCTTGATATAAATCGCCAGCTGTGCTGTATACGGCTAAGATTCTGGAGTCCGACTCTTGTTGGAGATGTCAGGGCTTGGGTGCGGATATTCTGCATATACTGTGGCCTTGTCCGCAATTGAAATTCCTGTGGCAAGGCATCCATGATATCACATGCAAAGTATTAGTGAAGAAGCTCCCATTTAGTCCACTTTTTTACATCTTGGGTATCCAAAGGGAGCGCCCACAGATGACCCCTCATGAGACTAGATGGCTGGCACTGATCTCGCTTCAAACTAAGAGAGCTCTATTATGCAAATGGAGGTCACCTCTGATGCCTACAGTGATGGAGGTATTAGCATCTCTTTCCTCTTTAGCCAAATTGGATAGGATTTCACACCTGCAGAAGTACCACATGTCCAAATTCAATCAATGTTGGTCCCTTTACCTCAACTTTCTCAAGCTCCAGAACTTGAACACCCCCCAGCAGGGTGTTGGCTGACAGATTTTTTTTTTTGTTTGTTTTTACTTCCGGCTGATATAGCTATATATATCCCAGGATATTATACAAGTTGGGTGGGTTGTACCCCCCATGGAAATCTCCACTGGGCATATGACCTTGTGAAAACACAGATTAGGCTCTAGTACTTTTAAGGTACCTAATTTCCCCCCTTGAGGCCTAGGAGGGAGTTTGGTGGGTCATCACGGCTCTCTAAATGATCCCATCTAAGTAATACACTTTATGAGGTTAACACCTTTGGGTAAGAATGACAACCTGTCAGACATGAAGTCACTGCTGCTATAATTAATTATATTCCCGCATTTTACAATTATTAATTTGTTCTAGGAGATTGCTAGTTATGAGCCTTGTATCAATTAGCTCTGCTATCCCTACTAGTTATGTCACCCCATGTCCTTTGTCTTTTCCCTCTTTCCCTTCCTTATCTGTTTCCTCCATCCCCTCTTTCTTCCCTTACCCTCCCCATCTTGTTTCCCTGGAGTGTTAAGTACTGTAACACTGTATTGCCAATGAGATTTTGATCTGCTGTTTCCTCCACTCTGTAGGTCTGTACTGTTGGAAAACAATAAAAAATGTTATCACTAAAAAAAATATTTTCTCACGTTTCCCCTGAGCCTCCTCCCTCCCTCTAACTTCATTTTGTGCCCCCCCCCCTTGACTTGCAGCATCTCTTACTTTGGAAGATTGCTTTCTTCCTGTACTCTGTTTATACAAGTGATGTATTTGTATGTCTTACTCATGTTCTCCCCCCCCCTTTTTTTTTCCTCCAGGGAATACATATTTAACTCCTTTAGTCTTTCATTATAGGTTTTATCCAGCAGGCCCTGCACTATTTTACTTGCCCTCCACAGCACCGCCTCCACCCTGTCTATGTTCTTTCAAAGATGGGGCCTCCAGAACTGGACCCAGTATTCCAGGTGTGGCCTCTCACGAGTGTCTTATACAGGGGCAAGATGACCTCCCTCTTTCTACTCGTGATACCCCTCTCTATGCATCCAAACATCTGACTAGCATTTCCAGACACCTTATCACACTGCCTAGTTTCTCTTGAGTCCTCTGAAATGATGACTTCCAGGTCCCTTTCCTGCTTTGTGGCTGTCAATACCTCCCCAGCTAGTTTGTACTTTGCCCCTGGGTTCTTGTGCCCTATGTGCATGATCCTCTACTTCTTTGCACTGAATCCCAGCTGCCATTCTTCAGACCATTTCTCCAGTTTAAGGTCTTCCCTCATTCTTTCAACACCATCTGGCATGCCCACCCTATTTCATACCTTTGTATCATCTGCAGAGAGGTAACTTCCCCTCCAGTCCCTCTGCAATGTCCCCAGTAAAGACATTGAAGAGGACTGGCCCCAACACCCATCCCTGTGGCACCCTGCTCATCATCGCACCCTCTCCAGAGTACTCCCCGTTTACCACAACCCACCACAAACCATGGAATCCTGCCAATCAGCCAGTTCTCCACCCGTAGTACTGTTTTAGAATCCACCCCTAGGCTGTGCAGTTTGTTACTAGGCCTTCTAAGGGAAACAGTGTCAAAGGCCTTTCTGAAGTCCAGATAGGCCACGTCCACTGCACCTTCCTGGTCCACTACCTTAGTTTCACAGATGTACCAGTAGATTAGTACAATGAGTTAGTGCAAAACATAGTGCTTATCCTACACACAGTAAAAGTAAGGGTTATATGTATAAATAAATAAATGCTATATAAGGCAGTGTATGTAGGTCAGTGTGTGTGTATACACAGTGCACTGTTATGCTATACTGGAATATATATGTATTAGTCAGTGTATGTATGTGCATATCACAACAATTAGAAAGTGCAGTTAGAAGCTGGCCCAGTAGCATGGAAGGCTTAGACATCAATGCCTTACCTCCTACCACATCAGCGACCCATGTTTGCCGGGCCAGCGGGCACCAGGGGTCAGCTGGGGAGGGAGGGGACTGAGTGTCCAGAGGACAGCTCTCCTCTCCCGTGGAGGGTCACCTGGCTGTTCCGCTGAATGACTGCCACAAGGTGGAGTCCTGAGGGCAGAATGGGTCAGGGACACCAGTGTAGGGAGGGTGCTGTGGGACTCTGCAGCGTGCGTACGTACGCCTCCATGTACGCTGCTGACGTGTTGCACCCCAGCAACGGGGAGGGCAGAAAACCAGGAAAAACAGTGGCGACCAGGAGGAGCATATTGATCCCCTGCAAGCTCCGCGCCTGACCAGCTAGACACCTCTGAACCAGGAGGTGAGTAAAGTGGTGGACGTATTGGGATGGGGCGGGGGGAGTGATAGAAGGAGGAAGTCAGGTCGTCAAAGGAGGAGCATAAACAGAATATGAAAAAAAAATGTGCAGTTAGGTGTCTTAGTGGTTACTGCAAAAATTACTAGTCTACATTCCCCCGCTATCTAGATCTAGGTTCAGCCTTATGCATGTCACTGCTGATTTAAATGAGGTGTCCAGTTGCAATCCCCACCCTCCAATTTTCCTCAGAACCTGAAAAGAAGAAAACCGTCCCTAAATGTCTTTTTTTAATCTGTAAAAATGTGTGTAGACAGTGCACTGCTACGTTATACTTGAATATATATGCATATATGTAGTAGTCAGTGTGTGAGTGTATCAGAACAATTAGAAAGTGCAGTTACAGTAGTGGCCAAAAATATTGGCGCCCTTGCAGTTTTTTTCTAATAATGCACCATTCCTTCCAGAAAATTGTTTAAATTAAAAAATATTTTGGTATCCACATATGTACTTCTTTGGTTTGCAGTGGAATAAAACACAAAAAGCAGAAAAATTTACTAAGTCTTAGCTTATTCCACACAGAAATCCTTAAATGGCCCGGACAAAATTATTGGCACTGTTTAGAAGTAGTTAGAAATAATTAGATTTCAAGCAGGTGATTCTCCTTCACTTTGGAACTGAACTCACCTGAGCTGAAGGTGCCTACAATATAAAAATCACTCCTTCAACCAGTTTGAATAGAGAAAACGACTCATTCTCCTGTTTTGTGTCACTGTGTGTACTGCAATGAGCATGGAGAAAAGAAAGACAGCCAGAGAATTGTCTGAGGAGGTCAGACAGAACATTTTAGCCAAGCATGGACAATCTCAAGGCTACAAATCAATCTCCAGAGACCTTGATGTTCCTGTTTCCACCGTATGTAATGTTATCAGGATGTTTAAGGCCCATGGCACTGTAGCCAACCTCCCTGGACGTGGCCGCAAGAGAAAACTTGATCGAAGATTGCAGCGCAGGATTGTTCGAATGGTGGAGAAAGCACCTCGATCAACTGCCTAACAGATTCAAGCTGACCTTCAGACACTAGGTACAACAGTTTCAACTCGCACCATCCGTCGCCAACTCAATTAAAGGGGGTTATATGGTAGGAGACCCAGGAGGACCCCACTGCTGAGAGAGAGACATAAGAAAGCCTGACTGGGGTTTGCCAAAACACACCTGAACAAGCCAAAATCCTTCTGGGAGAATGTCCTGTGGACAGATGAGACCAAATTAGAGCTTTTTGGTAACGCACATCATCTCTACGTTTACAGAAAACAAAATGAAGCCTTCAAAGAAAAGAACACTTTCCCTACAGTCAAACATGGAGGAGGTTCAGTGATGTTTTGGGGTTGCTCTGCTGCCACTGGGTACCTTGAACGTGCGCATGGCATCATGAAATCTGGAGATTACCAGGCCATTTTGGAGCGCAATGTTGAACCCAGTGTCAGAAAGCTGGGTCTCGGTCGAAGGTCATGGGTCTTTCAGCAGGACAATGACCCCAAACACACTTCAAAAAGCACCCAGGAATAGTTCAAGACAAGACGCTGGACTGTTCTGAAGTGGCCAGCAATGAGTCCAGATCTAAATCCCATTGAAAACCTGTGGAGAGATCTGAAAACAGCAGCTGGGAGAAGGAACCCTTCAAATCTGGGAGAACTGGAGCAGTCTGCACGAGAAGAATGGGCCAAACTGCCAGCAGAGAGGTGCAGGAAGCTCATTCATGGCTATAGGAAGCGGTTGATTGTAGTTATTTTGACCAAAGGCTGTGCTACCAAATATTAAGTCTAGGGTGTCAATAATTTTGTCAATGCCATTTCTTTTCATTTTCTGATTTAAAAGGATATATTAAATTCTGAATCAAAAACAAAGATTCTGTAATATTATCAGAGAAATAAAGAATTGTGGAGACCAAATACTGTACTGTTGTTAATTTCAACTTATTTTAGAGGAAATTGTGAGTCATTTGAAAAAGTGCATGGGCGCCAATATTTTTGGCCACGACTGTAGGTGGCTCAGTGGTTAGTGCAAAAATTGCTAGTTTACACATTCCTCACTCTCACTCTCCATGATACCATTATTTTGCAGCTATATTGGCTCTTGCTAAATTTGTTTTTTGTGTTGCTAGCACTTTTGAAAGGATGGGGGTGAGCAGCCGCACTTTGCCAACCCGAGTGTGAAGAGGTACAGCTGAGGTGCCAATTTATTTTGTGCATCTATGCACAAAAGTATTTGAACTATTCTCAATATATATATATATATATATACATAAAAAATCACTCTGCACCTCTCTCTTCATCTGTCCACAGCAAAGGTGGGAAGGGTGTTTCAGTGCTGCAAATATTCATGCTGCTCCCAAGTGTGTCTGTCTGACGGACTAGAACAGAAAGATAAACTGCAAAACTGCACACTCACAAATTGGCATGGTGCTGGTGTACAGCAAATCAAAGTACATGAATACAAAAAACAGCACACACAGAAATAACAAGCATTTGTCAACGCCGAATGTTCCCTTGCATGGTGTATGTGGCAGGGGTATATTAAAGTTATGTTTCAATTATATAACAACATTTATAAAATGGGTAGGGACAATCCTGTATCCCGATTGGATAAATCGTATTTATACCTAATGGACCGGGAGAACACCACAACCAATGGGTATGAACAAGTTATGGCAATCAGGACCGAGCAACAAAACAAATCACTATGCCAGTGTATAGAATTTGTTCAATTCATGTTGGGGCCGGGACACAGCAAATTCATAGTGTCAGTTTTATTAAACACATTTTGGCTGTTAAGAAGATTCTGTAGGAGACATGAAACACAAACACACAAGTTGCTGGCAGATAAGGACCCCTTGGCCCACCCAATCTGCCCAGTTTTCCCTGCCTACTGTGCCACCGCAGACACTACTCCATCTTCGGTCAAGACCAGGACTGAACCCTGTGGCACACCGCTAGTAACCCCCCTTTCCTTGGAGTGGACTCCGTTTACTATTACCCTCTGCATCCTGTTATCCAGCCAATTTTTTACCCATGCTACCACCCTGGGACCCACTCCCAGGCTGGCTAGCTTGTTTATTAATCTTTTGTGTGGGGCTGTGTCAAATGCCTTGCTAAGTCTAGGTAGGGCACATCCACAGTCCCTCCCTAGTCTACTACTTTGGTCACCCAGTCAAAGAAATCTATTAGATTCCTCTGACATAACCTTCCCACTGTGAATCCATGGGTCCTGTGTTCTGCTGACCTGTAGGTACTCAACAATTCCTTCCTTCCTTCCTTCCTTCCATCCATCCATCATTTTCCCTACCACTCAGATCAAACTAACTGGTCTGTAGTTTCCTGCCTCTGCCTTGCTCCCACTTTTGTGGAGGGGAATCACATCCGCCCTCCTCCAGTCCCATACCATCTTCCTATAATTTGTATAAAAAAAACTTCCTCACACAATATTGAGGTAGTTATTGAGGGATGCATAATACAGTATATATGTATGTGTGTGTGTGTATATATTTATATCTATATATATATATAAATATAGATATATACACACACACATATATATATATATACACACACACACACACACACACACACACACACACACACACACACGTCCACCGATCAAGATCCTCCCGAAGCTGTTCATACAAAAGGCTCAAAATTCAAGGAATATGTCATACTGGGATCAGATGATATAAACACACCCAGATATTTTAACTTAGAACATGTCCAGCAATAGGAGAAGGTATTTATTATATCTGGGGAAGAAGAGTAGTGTAATGCAAGGACCTCAGACTTAGTGGGGTTGATCTTATAACCTGAAAGTTTTTCAACTAACTGCAGACCTTTATTTGATTCCAGTAAAGAAGTCTCAGGGGATGTGATATGCAATAACAAATCATCTGCATAATACACAAGTTTGTGAGTCATCCCTGCTATGCAATAACCCATCAATGATGGGAGCTGTTGCAAATACTGAGCTATCAGTTCGGCATACAACACAAACAAACATGTAGAAAGGGGGCAGCCTTGGCGGGTGCCCCGATGTAAGGAAAACTGATTAGAATGAGAACCATTTAATTTAACCGAGGCCACTGGGCAGTCAAAGACCTGCTATTATATCTAAAAAGGAAGTGGGGAAGCCAAACTTCAACAGGGCCTCCTGGAGAGAACGGCTTTTTCAAGTTTATGCATCTCCATACACAATAGCGTTCCACCATACATTATAAATGTGTTATTCCATTGCAACCCACTATGTATTCCCTATTTGCCCAATTTATTCACCACTAGTGTGTTATATTAATTATATTTCATATATATCCTACCACTTAAGCAATAATGACTGAAGAGACAGTCATTTCCAAGAGATTAACGACCGACTGGGGAGGGGAGGGTGGCCTGAGGCACCCAGCTGGTTATTAATCGAGAGGAAATGACTGGCTCTGAAGTCAATATTGCAATTATGAGTCTAATTGCAATAATGATTTATTTTATTTTTAAAAACGTTTTTGTGGTGCTGTGCATGCCGCTGTAGAGGGAACAGCTGAGCGGCTGCCATGCTGGTCACTTCTAAGAGATTTCAGACCGGCACAGCAGCCAATCAGCAAGCTACATCAGGCCATGAATAATTAATTAGACTTATACTATGTGTTTGTGCAGTTTCTGTCAATTGATTGTACATGTTTTACTGTGTTTCAGCATATTGTACTGTGTGTTTTTATGCCCCCTGGATGGCACCTGGAAAGTAGCCTTGCCTCTGTGCACTTTTCCTGACCTTTTTTTTATTTTTTTTTTAATTAAAAATAGTGATGCATCTACAACTAAAATAGCATGGTATTCTCTCTGTAAATGCATCCATCTCACTCAACTATCACTCATTATGACTGTTGTCACTAACTTCACCCATCTGCAGCCCAGTGGCATCAAAGCAGAAACTGATATTTATTTGTGGTACTGTGTTACTAGTAGATGTCATGGTCACCAAAGCACTGTTTTACGGTATTATTTCCTTCATTTGAGGAGGTGCCAGCCACAATTTAGCTCTCCAACACATTTTGAGGGACAGACACATGGATGACTACTAGTTGAGAGGCATGGCGGATGCATGAACAAAAATAATTCACTGATTTTGGCAGACTTCTTTTCTGCAGATGCAATATCTGTATCGTCCCCTTTATAATAATGTATACCACAATGCACATGTTTACAAGAAGGGTTACATAAAAATTAACTGCAGTCCTATTTTATTCTAAAATGCTTGTTGCCTCTTGACTGCATAACTTTTATGTTGCAAAAGCATGAGGTAGTACTATTTAAAAAAGTTCCAAACTAGGAAAAACATGTTGATAAACGTCCCTTTTACACAATCCCAGTGTAATAAAAATATGGGCAAGGCCACTCAGTCCAATAGCTTTATGTCAAGAGTTGCACTGGCGTGTAAATAAATAGCTTTATGTCAAGAGTTGCACTGGCGTGTAAATAAAGTTATATATTCAGTCGTAACAGCCCAGGTTACTTGCAAACTTGTATAACCTTGTGCGGTGCCCAGCACTCGGTGACAGTAGATTGATCCCTGGCTCTAGCGTGGAGTGGGGACGTGTCTTCGTCTGTTGTGCGGGGTGCGATCATTGCTGTGTGGGCAAAACGAGAATCGCGATCGATAGACCAAACAAGTCCGAAAGATTAACTGCAAAAAACTCTTTAATAAAGTGTCTCACTTCCTTTGGTAATTACAGCTTGGCAGACGTACGTCAGTTATCATCTGCTTTTGGCTTTGCTGCTGCTGCAATGTACAATTCAGAGAGAAAAAAAATCTCCCCTCTTCTCTCTCTTTGTCCTTTAAGAGCTCGGATCTAAGCTTTAAATTAAAAATTTCTTCTCCATTTTGGTTGGATCAGGTTGCAGATTGGGGCCCGGGGTGAGGATTTCGGAGAGGGTCCAGGTTCGGGACACGGCTGGCTTTTTTTAAAGGAGCAGCAGCCGCCCATAAAAACGTCCTGCATCCTGTGTCAGCAGCCGTCCGGGAGCACGGAGTGTCTCTGTTTGATGTTGCTATAAGGTGTGTGTGTGTGTGTGTGTGTGGGGAACGAAAGCAAGGATGGAAATGCAGCTGAGCGACAACAAGGACGGGGGCCGGGGAGAAGGGACCAACAGCTGCAAAGGGGTAACAATGAGAGGAGGAGGCATGCGGTAAAAGGGGAGGGGGCAAGACAAGAAAGACAGTCATCTCCTTGTACAGCAGGCGAAATAGTGTGTCCAAGGGGGGAGGGGGGAGTATATGTGTTGCAGTTTCATGTGCCTTCAGTACAGGTATAAGTAACTAAGAAAGAAAAGGGACAGCGAACAGAGGATCAGGGATGGGACTAAAGCCGCTCAGCTGCTTGCCTCTGGCTTTATGCAAATGAAAGAAATGAAGTGCTCTAATTGGAGTGCTTCATTTCTTTTAACTAGAGAACGGCTTCCGGCTGTGAAACTGTGACTAGTGTCACAGTCTGGTTGCATGCTCATTGGTCTGTGAGGGACGAGCCCACTGTAGATTGCTCTGCATTGGTCCTGTCCCTGACACACCTCTGAAAGTCGTTCTACCGCAAGATGTTTCTTGCGCATGCACAAGGAAACATAAAAATACAAGTGCATTTATTGTAAACTGCCAGGAAGAATCCCAGTGCTTTGATGCGCACTTCCTTTTCATCGGGGGTCCTTTACACTAACACTTTATGTCTATGTGTGCACGTCTTTTTGTGTTTTCATCTGCCTGACAGGCAGGCTGAGGCTGGGTTATTTTTTCTGCTTGCGGCTGTGAAAATACTTATATACAGACACAGACTCACTGTGTTATAATTTTGCTTGCTGCAGTATCATTTTTGCTGTGAAGTCACTGCGTCACTTACAAGCTCTGTCAAGGTTAGGAGGTTGGGTCCTGGTGCAGATCTGAGTCATCAGAAAGACAACTAGTAATCTGCATACAGTATTTAGAAAGCAAAAAAATTGAAAAGCCTAACATCAAAGACAGCAGTACGTGCTGCAGGCACCAAAAGGAGGACTTTTTAAGTCCTAAGTATTTTAATTATTATGACTACTCCTGGCTTTGGCCAATTCCTTGTTAAGCCAAAACATTTGTATTTGTAATGTTTTGACTAGGAAAGACACACAAAGCTGCAATAGCTGGTTTCCAGGTGTGTCCTGGAGGTGAGTTATATGGACCTGTTTTAAAGCAGTAGGGGCATGCAGTAGGGGTTTAGGCACATGATAGAAAGCAGTCTGCGTAATTTCAGGAAACAAATTATTGAGCTCCAGGCAAGGGTGAAAGATGCAGGATTGGACCTTGTAGCCATTATGGAAATTTGGGCCACAGGAAATAATGACTACCTGGCAATGCCAGGCTACACCATGTGTAAACATAACAGGGAGAAAGGTAAAGAAGAGGGGTAGCTCTTTATGTCAGGGAAGATTATGAGGCAGTGTAAGACAAGCCCATCAGGAGTGGGAATGGGAAAACTGAATCCGCAGCCGCATCAGGTAAGAAACTGCACAAAGGGGTGGCCTGGTCCACTGACCACCAGGAGAGGGGGACATGAGGGACTAAGGGGCAGAAATAGAGAAGGGTGTTTGAAAAGGAGAAGTGGTGATAATGGGGGGATTTCAACCTGCCAGACATTGATTGAGACATTCCAACATTCCAGTGATTCCAATATGGCGGCTATATTGGGCTAACCGTCTGTTCGTTTGTTTAGGAGAATCCTTTTATTTTTACTTTTATTGTTCTTTTTATATTTATATTCTCTTTTAATTCAGTTTTAGTTAGTTTACTGTAGGGCTGGGCAAGTGTTAGGTAGGGGTTAAAGTGAGGCATTACAGGAGCGCAAAGAGCACTAGGTTTTGTGTCTAGTTAGTGCTTTAATGTGTAATAATGCCTGTCCGTTTCTGCCTTCATATTACTCCCCTCTTATTGTGTTTTGGCTCACTAGCTCCCTGCAACTTCACTATCTCTGAGTTGGAGTTGACCTGTACCTGCAGTTATCCTTGCACTTGGATTTCCAGCTTCTGAATCTACTTCGTCTGTTGCCTGCTTCCTGCCCGGCGGTGCTTGCGTGTCTGGATTGTGAGAGGCCTTTTGACCTTTTGCGTGTCCGGCGTTTCCTGGGTCCATGTCATTGCTTGCATTTCTTGGGAGTGTTGGACCTGGTGGCTGGGGTTTGTTCCTCAGGTCAGTACGCCCCTGGTTTCTGTTCTGTGGGTCAGCTGCTGGACAGCGGTTGGCTGTGTGGCTGGGTCCAGGGAGTTGCTTGGCATGTGGACTTCCTCTGTCTCTTGGCTCTGCTGTTGGACACTGCCTGCAATTTTAAGGTACCCTGTCTGGTCTTGGGCCTCTGCTGGTGTGTTGGCAACTTGTGTTTGGGAGGTGTGCTGCTCCTGTGGATTACATTCCTAATTATAGGCTATGCTCTACTTTGAATGTGGCCTGAATTCTGTTGGGGGTGAGTGGCTTTATTTGACTTTCCTCATCTGGACCTCCCGTTTTGGAGTGCATGGCTGTCACAGATTTTCTCCAAGCACTGGAGAGTTAATAAACTATTAAGTGGGACTGTTTGGGCAGTGAGAGTGCCCTTTCTGCTGTTACTTCTACATCCGTCAAGACTATGAGAGGGTCTTGTTTCTTTTTGGACCTAGCCTTTGGAGGTGAGAGCTCCTCAGACTTTGCATTTTTATTGTACTGTTTCAGTGACTTTTTGGAACCTTTACTTTTTCAGTATTGCTGGTGGGAGCTACTGCTTGTAACTTTTAACCAAAGAGGGTGAGAGCCCTGAAGGCTTCTATTTACATCACTGTTAGTGACTTTATAAGCGGACAGTTTCTACAGCGGACATTTTGAAATATTTATTGTCATAGGCACAGGATTCTCCTGTCTGTACTGTTTATTGGTGGGTTGGGGTTTTTGGGGCTGTGGGTTTTTATCTTTAGTGGGATTTTGCATTATGTAGTTGGTTGTGTGTACGGTGTGTGAGTGTAGGTCATCTTCTGTATTAGGTATTGGTGTTGGGTGCGAGTGGCTTAGTGTGGCTGTTCTGCATGCTTTTGTATTATTGAAATAAGTTTTGGAATTTTTAGTTATCATCTCTTTAGCCCGGGACATGCAAAGGCCTTGAACGGTCTTGAATTACCTATAAGCCCTACCTGCTATGTGATCTCCAGCATTTTACTGACCTCCCTGTTCCATCAGTGATAGCAAGGCACTATCGGGAGGTCAGGATCACTAAGAAAAGGACTAGCCGGCAGCACAGGAGGGCCACAGATCTCAGGGAGGGAGGCAGGACTGGCGTGATCAAGCCTAGGAGGCACCCTGGGTTTAGATGGGACCTAGGGAGATGCCCGGCGTGCTTGGTTGCTGTCTCCAGGGATTCCACTGGACCGCGTGGTCAGGTAGCCGGGGCTGCATAATCTACTTGTCCCATTAGGGTGGTGCTTGTAATGCCAGGTTGATCAGGAACAAGACTGCAATTATAGCTGACTTGGTTTCCTCAGTCGACCTGGCTTGCATTATGGAGACCTGGGTGGATGATGATGCGGACCTATTTTTGAGGCACCGCCCCCGGATACTCTGTAGCTCACTGCCCTAGGGTGGATCGTAGGGGTGGGGGAGTAGCCATCTGTTTTAGATCTAACCTGGGCTTCACTGTGCACTCAGTAGAGTCCACTGGGTCTTTTGAATGAGTGGCCATCCGTGGGGGCCAGGTGTAGGCTGTAGGATCCTCCTAGTTTATTGCCACCCTGGGGTGGAGGGAGGATTCCTACAGGAGGTGTTAGAGCTCATGGTCGGTGAGACAGAGTCCCTTAGAGGTTTAGTGCTTGGGGACTTCAATGTCTGGGCCAACGACAAATCCTCTAAGCTTGGTTCCAACCTCTTTAAGTTGATGTTATCACTGGGCCTGTCACAAGAAGTTTCTTCCATCACGACGGTCACATGTTGGACCTAGTGTTCTCTCTGGGGCTTGAGGTAACTGACCTCAAGATTGGTCAGGTTGCTTGTTCTAATCACTGCACAGTGAGGTTCTCGTTCAGGGCTCCCCCCAACAGCCCTGCTGAGATGGTCAGTTACTGCCCTTTAAGGGGGTTGTCCCCCGAAGGATTTTTGGTGGTTGTTGACCTATCCAGTGTAGATGCTGCAATGTTAGTGGCATGACTGAAGTAGTCGCAGCCTATAATAGGGTTATGACTGCTGCATTTGATGCCCTCGCACTGGTTCGTATACGACCCAAAACTTCTTGCTAGAGGTTGCCTTGGTTTGATGGTGAGCGTAAGGCGATGAAGATTAAGGGTTGGAAGATGGAGCACTGCTGGTGGAAGTCCACACGGTAGGAGGACAAACTGGCCCTGCGTACCCACTATCATGAGTACCAGGGGGCAAACAACCATAAAAAGGCAGAGTTCCTGTCTAGGGCGATTGCCGCAGGGAAGAACTGACTGGCAATGCTTTGTCGTACTGTTGACAGGCTACTGCATTTTGGCTGTCTACAGCCGAAAAAAGGTTTTTTCCACCACCTTGTGCGAGGAGTTTCCTTGGTTCTTCGCTGGAAGAGTGTCCTTCATCTGGCAGGGTACTCCTCTAGTGGGCCATGTCATTATCCACGTGACGTGATAGAAGCACTCCACCTCTTTGGAAAGAGTTTAGACTGGTGGAGGAGGCCATGGTCACTGAGGTTGCTTCTCAGCTAAAAGTACATGTATTGTGAACCGGACCCTGTCCCGACACATTTTCTTATGGGATGTGTCGGTTCAGCTGGCCCGGCGTTTGCCATGATTGTTCGGTGTTCGTTAGCCGAGGGGATCTTTCCAGATTCCATGAAAGAGGCGCTGATGAGACACCTTCTGAAGAAATCTTCGTTCGACATGGACATACTGACAAACTATCGTCCTATCTCCAACCTTCCCTATTTGGGTAAGGTTGTAGAGAAGATTGTGGCGCGGCAGCTAGAGGACCAGCTCATGACCTTTGCCATCTATGAGCCCTTCCAGTCTGGGTTTTGAGCAAGGCACAGCACAGAAACAGCATTAGTTCGGGTGCACAATGACTTCCTTAGGGCAAGAGCAGAGGAGACAGGTCTGTTCTGACTCTCCTAGATCTCACCTCAGCTTTTGACACTGTTGGCCACAATGTGCTGTGCGATCATCTCAGAGCATACTGTGGACTCGCTGGCACTGTCATTCACTGGTTTGAGCCCTACCTCACATGCAGGAAGCAACAGGTAGTGATGGGGAATTTCTCCTCCTCCCCAGTGCCCCTGCCATGTGATGCAGCCAGAGTTCGATCCTGCCGCCATTGCTGTTTGCAGTGTATATGCTGCCCCAAGGTGAGCTCATTAGGAAGTACAATGTGGGTTTTTCTCTTCTATGCAGATAATACCCAGTTGTACTTATCCTTACCGTAAGAGTAGATCTTCGAGAAGAGCTCCTGCAGCAGGCTACACCATAAGGACTATGCCGGCAGGCACTAGGACTCCATGGAAAACTTCAAGCCAGCAGTACCCAGCTGGGGTCCGCCCCTTAAGTCGGTCCGCCCACCCACATCACCAGTTGTATAAAGGAGGCGGTCTCCAGCCCCACCTCAGTTCACCCGCCAGAGACCCAAAGGTTACTTAGGAGAGCTCGAGGCAGGTGCCGAAGCAAATCCCAAAGAGAAAAACATAATGGAAGAAAAATAATGCCTGTTGCAGAAGCTCTTCTTGAAGATCTACTGTTATGGTAAGTTCTTACGTAACTGTACTATCTTACTTCGAGTAAGAGCTCTTGTAGCAGGGAGGAAGGGAAATAAACCTCTGAAATATTGGATTTTTGTTATTCATGAGATTAGGCCTTGGAGCACAGCAAGGCTGAATCCTGCTCTCTTTCTGGAAGCAATATCCAGGGGGTAGTGCTTAACAAAAGTATGCACAGAATTCCATGTTGTGGCAGCACATGTCTGCCATTGAAACATTTTTCATGGCTGCAAAGGATGCAGACATCCCCCTCATGGAATGTCCCTTAACCAGTCCTGGTAAGGGTTTTTCGTACTTGTAAATGAAAGTAATGCAATTGGTTAACCATTTGGACATAGTTTGCCATGCATCTGGTTTCCCCGGAACCCTGGTGGTAAAGGACACAAACAACTGATCCGATTGCCAGGTCAGTTTTGTACAGCTCAAATAATATCTAAGGATTCTATGTACTGTACATGTAGAGTGTGAAGAAGGGCCTCCCCTTTATTTGAATACTCAGGATAGTGAACTGGAAGGGAGATGTCTTAATTCAGGGTTAACTCAAACACCACCTTGGAAAGAAACTTAGGATTAGTGCGCAGAGACACCCTTTCTCTATGAAAAATAAAATAAGGTTCTTTATACATCAAGGCTTGCAGCTCGGAAACCCTTTGAGCTGAAGTGATGGCAACTAAAAATAATGTTTTCCAAGAAAGAAAACAGGTTGCAATCCGCGGCCGGTTCAAAGGGAGGTAATGTCAATTTCTCTAGAACAAAAGGTAAGTCCCATGGGGGAACAGGATCCTTAATGGGAGGTTTCATATGAAGCATGCCTCTAAGGAATGTATGGGCAAGGTCCAGCTGGGCAATATTCTTACCCTCCACAGGTGCGTGATAAGCCGAAATGGCAGAGATGCACCTTTATGGAAGAGTATCTCAGCCCCTGCATCTGAAAGCGATAGAAGATATTCCAGGACCGATTTCAATGAGCAAGACAGTGGGTCCAGGGAATGTGCAGCTGCCCATATACAGAAACGTTTCCATTTCATGGCATACGTTGCCCTTGTAGAAGATATTCTTGCTTCTACTAGGACTTCTGCCACCCTTTGCGAAACCCTATGCCTGGAAATGGCTAAGTCTGTAGGAGCCATGCATGGAGTTGTAAGGACTGGAGGTCCGGGTGGACTAATGTTCCCATGTCTTGGGATAGCAAGCTGGGTAAAACTGGTAGCTGAAAAGGAGGTTCCACTGCTAATTGTTGCAAAAGAGGGAACCATATCTGACGTGGCCAGAGAGGGTCTACCAGGATCATCATGGCACAGTCCGTCTGTAGTTTGAGTAACACCCTCTGTATAAGTGGAAAGGAAGGGAAGGAGTATAGGAACTTCTCTGTCCAGCAAAGGGACAGTGCGGCTCACCTGAAAACACCATGCCCTAGATCTAGCGAGCAGAAATTGGGTAGTTTTTCATTGCACGGGGATGCAAAGATGTCCAGCTCTGGACGTCCCCATTTTTCAAAAAGGTCATCCATCACTTCTTAAAGGAACTCCCACTTGTGGTTTCTGGATCGCGAGCGACTGAGCTTGTCTACCAGGATGTTTTGGACCCCTGGAACATGAACCGCTGTCAGTGTGAGTCCGTGTTGTAGGGCCCAGTAACACACCCTCATGGCTTCTCTGCACAGAGGGTTGGAATGTGTCTCCTCCGTGCTTGTTGATATAAAAGACCACCGACATGTTGTCGGTCTGGATAAGAAGGGGACCCTGGGAAAGGTGAGTCTGAAAGGCCTGCATGGCATACAGAATCACCCTCATCTCTAAGATGTTGATGTGTAGGGACACTTCCATGTCTGACCATATGCCCTGAGTACGCTGATTCCAAAAGTGAGCTCCCCATGCTAGACCAGACGCATCCGTTGAGAGGATCTGGCTCGGTGAGCCTTTCTGGAATGGAACATCTGAATCCAGTTTGGGTGAAGTCAGCCACCATGACAGTGTTTGTTGGACAGCTCTTGATACCCTTATTGGGTGTTCGAGATTGTTGGACATCTGGTCCCATGGCACCCTTAAATTCCATTGAGGAACTCTCATATGCAAGTGTGCTAATGGTACTGTGGGTATGGCCACCACCATATGTCTGACTAGCTGTAACATGGTTCTCGCTGTGACTGTATTGGCTGTAGCTATTCTGGAGGCCTGGTCTCTCAGTCAAGTGGCCCTGATGGGTGGGAAGAAGGCACTTCCCTGCTGGGTATCCAGGATCGCCCATATTTACTGTAGACGCTGGCAGGGCCAGAGACAGGACTTTGGGAGATTGTTATCCCCAGCTCTTGGAACATCTGAAAAGTATCCGAGAGGGTGCGGACTAACTGTGACCTGGTGGGAGCAGTTAGAAACCAGTCATCCAGGAAAGGATAGACAAAATGACCCTGTCTGGTCAGCCCGGTGGTGCTGAGGGCTTAGGCGCTGGATGCCTTACCTCGCGTGGTGCCGGCGACCCGGGTTCGGAAACGGACTCGGGCACCGGGGGTCGGCAGGGTGGAGGAGAAGATTGAGCATCCAGAGGAGTGCTTTCCTCTCCAGGGGTGGGGATCGGCGAAGCATTGCTCAGCAGCGGCCCCCAGTGGCGAATGGAGGCCCTGCATGAGTGGTGCGATGGGGAACTTAGGAAAACAGCTCCAGGATCCGCTGGATGACGGCTGCGATTTCTGACGCCACCAAAGCCCTCCAGGGAGCCACCCCAGGATCTAACAGTGAGTGCGCTGGCAACCTCCCACCAGTCCCTTCCCCCTCGGATGAGAGGGACCCACCCAGCAAAGGGTTACTCTGGGATATCTCAGGGCCGGCAGCAAAGTGAGGACGGAAGGCTCTCGAGAGAGGATAGTAGGAGTAAGTTGGGGGCTTTGGCGGCCTGAAGGAGTGGGGGGATACTGGAGCATATAGGGGGATAAATAGATAAAAATAAATGACCCTGTCTGCGAAGAGCAGCTGCCACTACTGCTAAGCATTTGGTGAACACCCTTGGGCCGAGGAGAGACTGAACGGCAAAGCCCAGAACTGGTGATGGTTCCCTTGAAAGGTGAACCGAAGATGCCTCTTGTGAGCTGGAAACACTGGTATGTGCAAGCATGCATCTTGCATTTCCAGAGAGCATAGCCAATCCCCTTGGCGCAGCACAGGCATCAGCCTTGGTAAGGTTACCATTTTGAACCTTTTGTATTTAATGCACTGGTTCAGGAAACTCAGGTCCAAAATGGGTCCTAAGTCCCCCGTCTTCTTGGGAACCAAGGAGAAATGGGATTAATACTTGGTCCCCCACTGGGAGTGTGGAACAGGCTCTATTGCTCTTTTTGACAGTAAGGTCTGTATTTCTTGTCTAATGAGGGATATGTGGGTAGGAGCGTATTGAGAGGGGGCTGGAGGTTGTAAACTCCAGCGTATAACTCTTTTCAATGATGTCCATCACCCATGTATCTGTCGTTATTTTGGTCAACCTGTCTAGGTAGAGGGGGAACCGACAACCTACTGCTTCCTCCATCGACTCCGCCAGAGATGGGGGGGGGGGCTGGCATGAAGTTATGCACGTGCACCTGGGGTGGGCAGGGAAGGTTAGGAAGATTTTGCATTCCTGGGTCCACTATTCCCTGCTTGTTGAGAGGGTGCCTTGCGTTTGAAAGGACCTCGGGGCTGTTGGTTTTTCTGCCGGTTGGCACCTTGGTGTCAAAATGGCTTTTGCCTAGGTTGCTGAAGGTCTGTCCAGTACATATGGTGAACTGATTGGACTGCTTTGCCCGAGTCATGCAGTTCTGTAATTATCTTTTGTACCTCCTGTCCAAAAAGGACAGACCCATAGAATGGGACATTGAGGACTGAATCCTGGAGATCTTGCCTAAAACCAGAAACTCTCAGCCAGGAGTGGCAATGGAAACGCACTCTGGTGGCCGCTGTTCTGGCTGCTGTGTCCGCTGAGTTGCAGGATGCCCTAAGTACGTGTTTTCTTATGTCCAAAAGTTCAGTACGTGCAGGATTATCAGGCTGCTTTTGGGCCAACTCGATGGCTTTCTTCCATAGGGACTTTTGATATTGCACCATGTGGGCCAAAACATTTAGGGACTGAATAGAGCAAGTGGAGGAAGCATATACCCTCCTACCGAACTGGTCTAATTTCTTAGACTGCTTGTCGTGAGGTTGAGAGCTCATATATTTCAGTTGCTCTGTGCTGCTGTGAGCTGCGGTCAGGACCATACAGTCTGCTCTTGGATTTTCTCCCAAGAATGGCTCTGCTTTAGGAGCTTTATATAGTCTATCTGCCTTCTTAGGAAGGGCCGCATAAGAGGAAGGGTTGTCCCAAGCTAACATGGTTAAGTCCTGAAAAGGAGGGATCGGGGGGATGACCAAAGGTCTCAGGTTACTCATTCCCAAAAATGTATGAAGCTATTTCCTCTCTAGGTCCAATTCCTCAGTGTCCCATCGATTTAGGAACTGTATGTGATGCATCACACCCATAAACTTTGGGTCATCTGGGGGGGGCCTGGGTGAAGTATGGGGGCCCTCTGGCTCGGGAGAATAACCTCTGGAAGAGGAACCTGAGGAGTGAGGGCTGCTTCTGGAAGAGTCGGAAGATGCTGACCGCAAGCGCTTACGCCTGCGCTGACTTCTGCTCCTATCATCTGAGAAAGATCTTTAGGAGTTGTCGTGACATCTACCCCTATGCCTGGTATGCTAGGAGTCTGACCATTTTGGAGTTGGGCTTCTGGGCGTGTGTGGAGACTGGCCGGGAGTCTGGGACTAGTACTTTATCTACTTTACTGGTAGGGGGTTGTGGAGGAGGAGGGATGGCATCTTTCTTTAATAAATCTCCTTTTACCATGTTCCACCAGGAGATAAAGAGTTGTCCCAAGTCTGCCAGGGGAACCATCGGCACCTGGGGTGGTATGTCGCTGGGTTCTGTGGGAGTGATGACGGGGTTGCACGGTCCTGGAGTCTCCTCATGGGGTACATGAGGATTCTGTGGAGTAGCACAGTCTGTTGTCTGATCGCCTGTCATCGGGTCCCCTGACGTCAGGTTGCTGGGTGCCAAGGGGGTTTTATTCGACGATTTATCGAGAGGTGGCCTGTCGTCAGGCTGCCGTATGGTCTCAGCCGACGTCAGCTTCTGAGGTGGCTGCTCCAGAGGCGTCCAGCTCTTGGTGGTTGTAGCGCACGTCTGGGTGCCTGATGTCTTACTTTGAGATGGCTGCCTTTGGTCCTTCCGTTTGTCGGAAGACTGTTCGTCCAGGACATGTGTCTGGGTCTTTTCCTTAGCTGCTGATGACTTGTCCCTAGGGAAGCGTTCCCTAGAGTGGGAATGTTCCCGGCGTCCATGTTTGTCATCCGATGCCGACGACTGGCTGGGGGATGAGGACACCAACACTGCAACCTTGTCAGTTGCAGTTCCCCTCTAAGGCCCCGAGGATTGGTGAAAGGGTCTAAGGCTGAGGGATGGACCTGAGGGTCCTTGCCCTGAAGAGCTGCCACCCGTTGAAACTGCAAGGGTGGGAGCATTCGTCAATATCAGGCCTGACAGAGGGGCTGAATCCGCTCTCTCTCCAGAGCACGAACTGGAAGACTTCTCCTTATGAGGAGACTTAGATCTGGACTCCGACCTACTGTGCTCCTTGTCCCGCTGATGGTGCTTCCCTCCCGAGTGTTCCTCCTTTTGGGAAGTTGCTGATTGGGAGGCTGAGGAGCTGGCCTTTGATGGGCACTGAAGAGCGGCAAGCTGTTGCTCCATAATGTAGGCCTGGAGAGTCTTATGGTTGCAGGTCTGTTGGTTGAACTTGCCGCAGTCTGGGCAGGATTTGACATCATGGGTAGGCCCCAGACAAAAGAGGCACTGCGAATGACCATCTTTGGCAGGAATCTACAGCCCGCTTGGACACTTAGATTTCTGTTGCAATGTTGAGGAAGATGGAGATGGCATAAACTAATGTTCACTCGATACTACACTTAGAAAATAAAAAGAAAAAATGGGTACTTTTGACTGAAGTAAAATAGCAGTCAACAGATACAACGAGGCGTCTGGTGGAGCCGAAGTGCACAGGCTGACGGCGGGAAAAGAACTGAGGTAGGGCTGGGGACCGCCCCCTTATACAGCTGGTGACATCGGTGGGCAGACCGGTGTAAGGGGCGGGCCCCAGCTGGGTATTGCTGGCTGGAAGTTTTCCATGGAGTTCTAGTGCCTGGCGGCATAGTCCTTATGGTGTAGCCCGCTGCAGGAGCTCTTACTCGACATCCGACGCTGTGGAAGTGCTAAATAATTGCCTGTCCAGAATTAATGAGTGGATGTCCTCCAGCTGGTTGCGACTCAATCCCGATAAGACAGAGGTCTTAGTAGCGGAACCTGGCCGTCAGCGTGATAGGAGTGCCTCTGGTGTGGCAACAGGTCTTTCTTCTTGGACTACACTGCTGAAGGCCTCCTCTTGGATATGAGATCTTGGCTTGTTCCTGGACGATGGATTGACATTTGAGTCTCAGTTATCATCCATGGTCAGCAGTGTTTTTTACCATTTCAGGAACATTGTCAGGATTAAATCCCTAGTTCCGCCTGATGGCCTCCCAACTTTGGTTCACGCTTTTGTCACGTCCAGGCTTGATTACTGCAATGATCAATACTTTGGGGTCTCTGGAGGTACCTTCCACAGACTACAGCTAGTGCAGAAAGCGCCTGCCAGGATATTGACGGGCCTTCCTAGGTCTTGTCACATTACTTCGGTGCTGCATGAACTGCACTGGCTGCCAGTCAGGTGGAGAGTTACCTTCAAGGTGGGACTATTCACCTTTAAGGCCCTATACAGACTCAGCCCCGGCTATCTGTCTGACTTCCTAATGCTGGCCACCCCAGTCTGCTCCTTCCGCTCCTTGGCTAGGAGCCTCCTGACTATTCCTTGGACAAGACTGAAAACATTTGGCGACAGGGCGTTAAGTTTTGCCACTCCTGTCCTTTGGAATTCTTTTCCACCATCTGTCAAGGCCCAACTCTATTCACTGGCCTTCCCGGACTTTGACATTTAACTGTTAATTTATTATTTAATACTAATACTTGATTTTAGTCTGGCTTTCTTGTTTTTTGATTCTGTTGGGTTAATTATTTATTTTTAGCATTATGATTTTACGTGTGTTCATATGTGGTTTTGTTAATTATATTTCTGTGTCACTTTAGTATGTTTTTAATTGTAAGGCGCCCAGAGCCTCCGGAAATGGGCGCTGCAGAAATAACATTTGCCTTGCCTTGCCTAATGGCACCAGAAGTCAGGCTCTGCTAGAAACACTGCAGGACTGCCTAATGGTGCAGCTGGTCAAGAAGCCCACAAGGCAGACTGCCATTCTGGGTACATGACAATTCGCTCCCATGATTTCATACCGCGACAATTCACTCCCGACTATACACTCCCGTGTCAATTCATTCCTATGACACTATCTGCCTACGACAATTCGCTCCCGCTGTAGTCATTGTCATCTGTGGAAAAAATGCCCCCATGGCAGTGCCACTGATTTGAAGATAGAATTTAATACATTTATGTTTTCAGGTGCAATACTAAGACAAATCGGGCTAGGTTCACCAAAAACTCAGTCTGGGGGTCCTCTACCTCTGTCTCGATTCAAATAATACTGTAAAAGTCAGTTCATAAGAGCATGTCGCAACTGTAGCGATGACAGCAGCTATGAGCACTAAGCAGGGGATTTGGAAAGGCTCCTGTCACACTGAGTAAAATGAGTTGTACCTCTATCATTACTACCTTCTGATTTGGAGGTAGGAGCTGCTGTGCCTGGTAGCTACTTTTTGCCCAATACGGACCATGGAGAAAATGAGTTTGTCTCCCCTACTTGGTCTCACATATCTTGCAGATTACCTTCTGTTGTACATCGTGGGTAAAGTTTGCCTCTTTGGGGGTTTTCTCTTAATTTGTTTATGTAACTAAGCTTATTTGAGCTGGTGGGAAGTCGAGCAGAGGCAGACATGCTTTCAAGCCTAGAACAAACTCTCACAATATCCAGATTACCTTAATGCAGCACTGAACCACAAACTCTGCTTGCATACTTTTTGGAAATTCTGTGATAATGCAGAAGCGAGGCATTCTGTGGAGGTGGATAGGGTCATAGGAATGAATTGACGCGGGAGTGTATAGTCGGGAGTGAATTGTCGCGGTATGAAATCATGGGAACAAATTGTCGTGCTCCCTGCCATTCTCGATGTGGTGCTCACCAACTTGGAAATGGTGGGCAGAGGGCAGGCATGGGAGCCACTGGGGTCCAGTGACGATAATACCATATGGTTAGAATTGTCCATCTGTACAAATACGCCCTCATCACAGTCTGAGGTTCTGGATTTCAAAAGAGCAGACCTGAGTCAGATGAGGGAATTAGTCTAGGTTAGATTGGTTGGAGTTGACAGACTCACAGAAGTGGAGGAAAGATGAGAAATTAAAGGCACCATTCTTGAGGCAATGAAGTCAAGCTTGATCATGGTTACTGAGAGAAATAGGTATAACAGACTAATCTGGTTCTCTAAGAAGGTGAGGGAGGTGGTGATGGCTAAAATGGAACAGGATCTAGGCATGATCATTACCAACGACTTAAAGGTAGGAAAACAATGCGTAAAAGCAGCGCAGAAGGGAAGTGATATCCTTGGATGCATATGAAGGGGTATTACGAGCAGAAAGCAGGACGTAATCATGCCCCTCTACAGATCCTTGGTGAGGCCCAGTGTTGGGTAAGTTACTTTTTCTATTACTTTCTATTACTTTTGTAAACTTGTTCCAGAAAGCTGTTTGCAGTCACTAGCAAGGATGGAGTAGTACTGGAGAAAGCAATACACCTTACAGTTACAATTACTTATGTCTTTTTATACAAAAGAAACACGTAACTGTAACTGATTACATTTATTTAAAAGTAACTAGTAACTAACCTATTACTTTCAAAAAATTTAATCTGTTATTTTTTAATTTTGTATTGTTTTTGTACAAAAAAAAATAAGTAACTATAATTGTAAGGTGTATTACTTTTTCTAGCACTTCTCCATCCTTGCTAGTGACTATACAGAGCTTCCTGGAACAAGTTTCCAAATGTAATAGAAAAGTAATAGAAAAAGTACCTTACCCAACACTGGTGAGGCCACACCTCGAGCACTGTGTCCAGTTCTGGAGATCTCACCTGAAAAAGGACATCAACCGTCTGGAGACGGTGCAGAGAAGGGCCACAAAGATGGTGCAGGGGCTGCATCATGAACCATATGAGACAAGCCTCAAAAAGTTTAATTTATTCTCTCTGGAACAGAGAAGAAATGGGGGGACATGATAGAAACATTTAAGTACGTCAAGGTAATTAACACAACTCAGAAGGAAAACCGGGTGGCGCGTACAAGAGGGCACAACATGTGTCTGGTGGGAGGCAAGTTTAAAAGCAACTCTAGAAAGTACTTTTTCACCGAGAGAGTCACAGACCCATGGAAGAGCCTACTACCAGAAGTGGTGGCATCAAAGCCAGTAAGGGAATTAAACTTCGCTCGGGACAGGCAATGTGGGAAACTTACCACAGGGTCCCCATCTGCCAACCCTTTCCTTAAGTTCTAGGAGTTATTCATGGCTCCCGACCACCAAATCCTTATCTTGGCACCTGATCCAATAAACAGCTTACAGGAAGTTGCTGGTGGCAGACAGTTACTGACATGGGCCATTAATGCCAAAACTAGTAATAAAAACATTTTTTAAAAGATTCTACATGAATTAAAGAACTTGCAACACCCCTGAGAAAAGTTGGTAAATTCTACGCAGTTCTAATTGTATTTCTCACATCTCCTATTTTTATATTCCCCGTGTTACTAAAGAACTTTGTAAGGAAACAGGATCCTTTTCCTTTAGATTGCATCAGCTACTGTGGTTTGTCTACAGGTGACAACGTCCTCCTCATGACATACTAATCTTTCCATGGCAACCAACTGTGATTTATAAATGGAAGATAATGACATCACATGGTGACAAGGCAGAAGGAACAGATGAAGTCTAAGGGACAAGGATCCTATATTCAAGTAGCTGCCCTTAGTAACTGTGACAGATGTAGTAATAGCTAGGGTTTTTTTTTTTTAATGTTATTAATTTTATTGTCTGTAAAATATTTTAGTTCCTCCGCGAGGCAGGTAGAAACTGCGGTTGCAGTTTTTCAAATTTCAGGTCTGGAAGAGTAATTGGGTATGGGTAGCAGAAGTCTTTTGATTTAAAGGCTTTTGTTTTGGGATAACAGACTCCTTTTCTAGTATAAGACATGTTTTGAATGTAAACGGAGCCAGACATTTCATCTCAAGGCAGAGTAAGACATTTCCAGCTGTGCAGAGGGACATGATAACAGGACCGAGCTCAAATACACACAATCAGTTTGGACACATTCAGGGGAAGGGGCGGTCCTCTTAGAGCAAAGGAATGTCTGGGGGTCTGATGTCAGAGATACAGGGCTAACCATGTAGGCAAGTGGGCCGGCTGGCTGAAGGTGTTTCTGTCTTGTTTTACTTGGAGTAAGTCAGCAGTGTTGGGACACTGAACTTGTAACCTCACATATTCAAATCTGCCACAACTCTCAAGATCCCAGTTAGGGGTACGCTTCTACTGTGCTTAGAAATTAAATGTTCTAGGGACATGGATATGATGTTCTATCCACACTTTCTGGCAGTGTCCTTTCCCCTTTAAGATGTGCTGGAAAATGTTCAAGCTGGTTCCTCCCACCCAACCGGGTGGTAACTCCCTCGGCCCCGCCCCATGACGCCAGAGCTTCCTTTCTGCTGGAAGAAGCAGGTTCCCTCCTCACTGCTGCCGTGTTACGTAAATTCTTCAGAATTACTTACAAACCAGCTCTTACGAGTTTTGTCTTCAACTTAATCTTCGATGGTGAATGCAATGGATGATAAGTCCACTCCTAGGTTCCGCTGGTGCCTTTGTGGGCAAAAATGTCCAGGACCGACCCACACGCCACGTGGGTCTACTGCCTGGGGCACGATCACAATCCCCAGGCCTGCGACTTTTGCCGCTTGCTTCATCTGACCGTCCTGCAGGACTGTCTCGCCCACCTAAATCTGGGTCTCCCAGAACAACGGAACCCACTGGTCAAATCCAAAGATGCCCATTGGGTGGTCTCCGCGGCTGCCGGGTCAACCGAGCAGCTTGTAGCCTTTGAAGAGGAGGTGGCCCAGGCCATGTCCCATTCTTCCTCAGCTTCTGCCTTCATGCAGCTTTAGCTGGGCTCAACTTTTATGGGTTCCTTCAAGGAACTGTGCCAGTCTCTGCCGACCTTTGGTCAAGGACCCACCAGCAAATCTAAATCTAAAAAAAAAAGAGTATAAGAATGAGAAGACCCATCGTCTATTGTGGGATTGGAAGCGCTTTTGGTCGAGGGCCTCCGATTCCTGCGCTTCTCCAGAACTGACTTCAGTCTAATCCTCAACCTTGGCTACTGACTCCATGGTAACCCCGTTGGCCAAGACGCTGGTCGAAGTCCCAGCTGAGATTTTTCTTGAGGCGACCGACCAGTTGTCGACCAAAGAAGCTGATACTTCCTTGTCTAGGACCCCGGTCCTGATGCAGACCGCTGGAGGGATGGATCAGTCCGCTGACCTGCCGCCTCTGGTCCCTGACCAGGAGGAGCCTTGGCTATCGCCGACTCCCTCCGAGCCCCACCACCGGTCCCCGGCAGCCAAGGTTGAGGTCTCGGTCTTCTTCCCATGGGTCGAGCCAGTCCTGCCGTCATCGGCACTCCCACAGTCGACACCACTGGAAGTGGTGCTGCCTCTATTGTTCATCCTCGTCCTCCTCGTGTGACGAGAGGCTTCAGTGAAAGTTTAGTCGATGCTACGAGGACTTGATGTGGCAACGGTTTCTATGCCAGTCATCACATGGCTGTCACCTGAAAGGCAGATGCCGACTCTGCCAACGGAACCGATTCAGATGATCCCGACTTGGCCGACTCCGGCTTCTCTGTTGATCATGATGGAATCACTGCCTAAACAGCAGACGGTCGGCACTGACAAAGGAGTCTCGGTCGGCCAAGGGGCTTCACCATCGGCTGTCGGTCACCGTCACCCCTGACCATCCGAGGAGGGTCAGTAGGGACTCCGGCGGTTGACCGCTCTTTGACGACCCTTCAGAGTCTGAGAGTTCCTCCCTGTACTCTCGTCTGGTCGACGTGGAGTCCGTGGGGAATCTCTTGACGGACGAAGGTCCATTCTCTTTCATGGGCCTCCTCCATTTGATCTCTCAGTCGACGCGTATGAAGATGAAGCCCGTCCAGAAATGGGCTCATTACCTGTTGACCGAGATCCTCGACTGGGAAGACTCTCTGACTGAGGCTTTTCTGGTGTCAGAAGCCATTCTTGGCCCTGGATCTCTGGCAGCACCCCGCTTCCTTCCCTGCACCTTCTGCTCAGATGGCCCGCAAGTATGCGGTGCCCACTGGATCCCTTTCTGGATTCACAGAGCATTCCTTGGCCAATGGGTTGGTAACCGACTCTGTGTTCTGGCACTCTGGCAACACTGGGGATGTTGACAAGCTACTGGATAAAAAGTCCAAGACATTGGACCATGTGGTTAAGAAGGTCTATGCTGCCTCCTCACTTGACCTCCGCCAGGCGAGCTCAGCCCTCCTCTTGACCCACTTCTCCCATGCCCTGCTGGGCACTTTAGATGAGGTGCTCCCTCATCTGCCTACAGACCTTCAGACCACAATCACTCAGATCCGAGACCACGGCCAGGCTGTGGCCAAGCAGTAGCTCCAGACAGCCATGGACATTGGGGACTCCTGTGCCCGCTCCACGGTGGCCTTAGCGGTCATGTGCTGCAGAGCTTGGCTAAGGATCTCTACCTTCATGATGGACACTCAGCACAAGCTGGCAGATGTCTCTTTCCTAGGTACCAACCTGTTCGGGCCAGGTGTTGAGGGTCACCTCACTCACACAGAGATGTCCAGTGCCACCTTGGACTCCATGACATCTGCCCAGATGGATCCCAAGGGCTCCAAGCAGCATCAGAAACAGAAGCCCTTTTGGTCCACCTCCACTCCTGCGGCCAAGCCAGCCCAGCAACTGGCTTGCAGCAGGCTCAGGCCTGGTGACCTCGGTTGTCTGTAAACCAGGAGGGAGAGGCTCCAGTGGCCCCTCAGCCGGGCCATCCTCCTCCTCCAAGCCTGCCCAGTGACAGGATGAGGGGAGCCTCCCTCATGCCCGTCATGCCTTCCCTGGGTCCTCATGTGAGGGTCCGGCTCCGCCACTTCCTTTCTGTCTGGTCCGCTGTCACCACAGACAGGTGGGTTCTAGAAGTGCTGGGTCAGGGTCAGCCTCTAGAGTTCGAGTAGTACCCTCCTTGCCGAGCCTGTGCCCCACAGGAGGACATGGTTGCCACAGATATGCTGTCAGCTCTCAGAGACGACATAGCCCAGCTCCTCTGCAAGGAGGTCATGGTTCCTGTTGCAGATCCTCCGGAACACCCAGGATTTGTCAGCTCTCAGAGGACACAGTACAGTGTAGTGGTTTAAGGCTCTGAGCTGCAAACCTGGAGACCTGGGTTTAAATCCCACAGCCCCCACTTGCACACTGTGAGACCCTGAGCAAGTCACTCAACTTCCTTGTGTTCCCAGGTCGAACTGGAAACAAGCTTAGTGTGCCTTTCCTGGTTAAACAATTTCCCCTTTCCCTTGTCTCCAGGTACTTCCTGGTGCCAAAGCGGATGGGGGGCTGGTGCCCTATTCCAGATCTGCACGATCTGAACAAGTTCCTCAGGTTGAGCACCTTCAGAATGATAACTCTGTTTTAGATTACACCCTCTCTACAGCATAACACGTGGTTTTGCTCCCAGGATCTGCAGGAGGCGTTCTTTCATGTCCCTATCCATCAGTCTCACTGAAGATTCCTCCACTTTCGAGTCGGGGAAACCCCTTTACGAGTTCCAGGCCATGCCCTTCAGCCTCTCCTTGGCCCCCAGGGTCTTCAACAAGAGCATCGTAGTGGTGGCAGCTTACCCAAGGTGCTGAGGGGGTCTGGGTTTATCCCTACCTGGATGACTGGCTGATAGCAGGTCCCTCCAGGCAGGAGGTGGAGTGGTCCAGGGACCTGGCCCTCCAGACCTGTGTCAAACCTGGCCGGTTCAACGAGGCCAAGTCAAAACTCGTACCCTTACAGGTGATCAACTTCATCAGGGTGGAGCTAGACTCTTGCAAAGCCAGAGCCCAGCTCCTGGCAGACAGGGTGGAATCTCGCTCTCTCCTTTTCCCGATCATTTCAGATTGGGCAATTGTGCCCTGTCTGGGACTTCCTGCACTTGCTGGGCTACATGGCGGCCTGTACCAGCATGGTCTGTTGTGCCTGCTGGAGAATGCGCTCCCTGCAGTGGAAGCTGGCCAGCCGTGGGTCTCAGCGTAAGGGGCACTTCAACCAGCCAGTCATGGTGACCCAGCGGATGTGGGACACCAATGAGTGGTGGCTGGTCCCAGCACATCTGTAGGGAAGGGATCCCATTTGTCCGCCCAGAGCCAACGGTCATCCTGATGACCGATGCCTATCTCACGGACTGGGGTGCCCACCTGAAGGAACACAAAGTCCACGGGTTCTGGACCCCTGAGGAGTCCCGATGTCACATCAACCTGCTGGAGCTCCGAGCTGTTCAGCTGGTGCGGACTGTGTTCGCTCCACACATCTGGGGTCAAGTGGTCCAAGTTAAGATGCACAACACCATGACCATATACAATCTCAACAAACAGGGAGGGACGCACTCTCTGCCTTTGTGCAAGGAGGCTCTCAGTGTCTGGACCCTCATGTGCAGCCTGGAGGTGGATCTCCTGGCCATCCATGTGGCAGGAACCTCCAATCTGAACCTGTTCGCCTCTAGGAAGAATGCAAAGCTGTGGCTGTTTTGTGCCCAGTCCCATCAGCAGGGAATGCTGCAGGGGGATGCCTTCTCGAGGCCCTGGACCCTGGGCCTCTTTTATGCATTCTCTTCACTTCCCTTGATCCACAATGTGCTTCTTAAGGCCAGGAAGGACAAGGCACAGTTAATCCTGGTGGCTCTGGACTGGCCACGCCAGTTCTGGTACCTCGATCTCCTCAGCCTCAGCAGCAGGCTCCCAAGGATCTTCCCCTCCTACAAAACTGCTAGGAGTCTGCCAGAAAGTGTGGCTAGAACATATCCATGTCCCTAGAAACACAGCTTGCTCACCTGTAACAGTAGTTCTAGGAGTGGTGTATGATGTTCATCCACATGGGTCCACACGACCTCCCCAGCTTCAGCGCATGCTCTCTACTTCCAGCAGGCAAGATCTGGCATCATGGGGTTGAGCCAAGGGACTTACCACCTGGGTGGGCGGGAGGAGCCAGCTTGAAGTCTTTCTGGCACATCTTAAAGGGAAAGGACACTGCCAGAAAGTGTGGATGACCTCTGTCTTTTCTAATGTTTAATTTTTTTTCATTTATGCAGTATTCTGCATTCCCCATAGTTTTTAGAGTGCATAATACTATACCATATGCAAATACTGTGGAGCATTAAATGTAATTTTCTATATACGTCATGCTTTCTGTGACTGAATTCTAAAAGGTACAGGTAACCTTAGGTAAACTGACAAGTCTATGACCCACTTCCAAAGAGACAGGATACTAAACTACTCTATCTGAATCAAACATGTTTTCAGCTGTGACTAAAGGGGTGGGCCGGCTGCCCTTTTGGGCAAAGTCACTGTTCTGTGTGGGCTTTGGCTCTGGTGTGATTTGGATCTAAAGATATCCCACGTGACAGCCACGCTGAGTAGTGGCAGCATACCAAGGTGACCAGTTACACATCTGAAGGGTTATCAAAACTAGCAGCAGTGCAGACTGAGTTCTGGAAGAGAACCAGTCTGTGACAAACTAGTTGGCAACAGTATCATAAATGGATTGTCAATAAAAAGGTCACGTTTCGAGTCACAGAACAGGATATACAAAGGGAATACTGTGCAGACTACCATTTTTATTTCTGTTGTAAGTTAAGAGTAGACAACTAGAAGACACTACGTTTGGCCATATGGGGGTTGGACAGTGGCAGACCTTGAGGAGCTGTGTAAATGAAGAGGGCTCATCTTTGAGGAAAACCAGCCACGGGCAGAACTCTGACATCGAGAACAGTAACCAGCAATGTGGTGCAAAAGTGCTCACTGTTAGCTAAAGTCATGAGACAGAGGTTAGGGAGTGTGCCAGTGAACCAGAGCCAAGAACTGGGGCAGCTGTGCAGACAGAGACGATGCAGCTAGAGATTAACCTGGTTACCGTGAAGGCAGATGCTGAGTGACAAAAGGCGGATGCTGAGAAGCAAAAGACCTGCTGAGCTGCACAGGACAAAGCTGAAAGCTAAGCAACGAGAAAAAGAGAGAAGAGCAAGAAAGGCAGTGCCAGAACGAGATCCAGCGGAGCGATAATCAGATCCAGATGAGACAGAAGCAAGAGCGTGAAAATGAGAGGGAGATGGAGATTCTGTGTCAGAAGGCACCACCACAAACCGTAAGTTCTGGCATCAGTGGTTCAACCCATGAATCCAAAATGTATTCCAAAATGTTTCCTAAATATCAGCAGGGGGGATAATCTTGATTTATTTTTAAAATCTTTTAAGAGAATCTGTGGGCAATTTGATCTGGACAGGCCTTCTTGGGCAACTCATCTTTTGCCACTACTTATGAGCAGGGTGCTAGAAGCCTTCATGAGGACTGTATGAACTATAACAAAGCGAAAAATGTTTTGATAAAACATTCTGACCCGACTCCTGAGGCCTATAGACAAACATTTAGAGGGTTAAGGAAGGCACCGGGAACTAGGTATTCCGAAATATGTATACATCAAAACACAGAATGTGTTAGTAGATAAGGGCTGCTGGGCCCACCCAGTCTGCCCATGTTTTTAATTTTCTTTTTTGCTGCAGACCTAACTTTATCTATGGTGCCATCTCGTCCCCTCCCTTCTTTATCCCCTACGACTCTCTTGTGCCTGTCCCAGGCATTTTTGAAGCCCTCTACTGTTTTCGCCCCCACTACCTCCACAGAAAGGCTGTTCCAGGGATCCACCACCCTTTCTATGAAAAAGCACTTCCTCATATCCCTCCTGAATGTAGCCCCATACAGCTTCATAGCTTGCTCTGTTGTTCTAAAGTTCCTCTTTCTCTAAAAAAATAAAAACAAACAAACAAACAAATAAATAAATAATACCACCCTCCTGTACTTTATTAATCCCCTTGAGGTATTTAAAGGTATTATCATAACCCCCCCTCCTCCAGAGTGCACATATTTAGCACCTTAAGCCTCTCCTTGTAGGGCTTTTGATGCACACCCTGCACCATTTTGGTGGCCCTCCTCTGGACTGCCTCCACTCTGTCCATGTCTTTCCTGAGATGTGGTGCCCAGAACTGTACACAGTACTCAAGGTGAGGTTTTACCAGCGATCTTCCTGGTGGCGATGCCCCTTCCTATGCACCCCAGCATCCCACTAGCCCTTCCAACTGCCTTGTCACACTACCTGGCCACCTTTAGGTCATTTGATATGAGTATCCCAGGTCTCTTTCCTGCTTGTTCCTTGCCAGTATCACTCAACCCATTTTGCACTCCATTCCTGGGTTTCTATGGCACAAGTGCCTTATTTTTACACTTTTGTGCATTGGAACCCAACTGCCATACCTTTCACCACTCCTCTGGTCTTTTCTGCTACTAGGCAATCTGTCAAAGTGATGGTTAGAGGGTGCAAAGGCTAGCTACATGGAACAGATAAAAGACTTATTCCTCATAGAATAGTTTCTAAAGGCTGTACCAGTGGAGTTGAGGATGTGGTTATTGGATTGGACTCCTAAATCCATGCAGGAGGCATTCGAGAGGACTGATCAGTTTGTGTCCAGCCGACCATACACTCAGCATAAAAACAATGGTGGAGGGACGTCAGGTGGTTTTAACTTGAACCCCAGAGGATGGAGGCAACCTAAGGGAAGCCAGCATGTACCCAAACAAAAAGGGAAGCCGAATGGTCTCAACAGAAAGGAGTCAGGGGAATGCAGGTACTGTATCTGCCAAAAACTGGGACACCTGTCATATGACGGTCCTGAAAATATAGCAAAAAGAGTGACTGAAACTAAAGGGTGAAGCTCTGGAAGCTCCCAGCAGCTACTGGCCTGTACCCAGAGTGCAGTTCCCACTAGCTCCACTACACACATGCACCTGTGTTAATTAATGGGATGATAAGCCATGGACTGAGGGACTCTAGGGCCTCCATTTCAATGGTAAAACAGGATTTAATTCACAAGGAGCAAATCTGTTGGGCCAGTTTTCCAGTATTACAGGAGAGACAGATCCTGGGGTCTCAGTGCCAGTGGCACGGATCTTCCTAAGCTGGAAAGATGGCTAGGGCATATGGGAGGTGAGTGTTGTACCGGATCTTCCTGTTGATATAATTATGGGTAAGGACTTTGACAGTCAGGCCAACGCTGTGTGTATTACTACCCACGGTAAGGCTAGGGAACCAGATCCTGAGGACACAGAGGGGGCAGTGCAGCGGGAAACAACCCCTTCCTCAGCAGCAGGGGAAGTGGTGTGAAGAACGAGCTAGGAGCAGCAGTTCAGACTGGGGAGAGCCCAGCCATGGGTGGTTCTCCTACAGAACAGTGTGTTTTAGGGAAAATCAGGCATGTGGAGCTGGGGAGAGCACAGGAAGCTGACCCATCCCTACAAAAATTAAGGGAGTTTGCCACCAGGGTAGAAAGTGATTCTCAGGCTTCAGAAGAAAGGAGGTATATGTGTGTGTGTGTGTGTGTGTGTGTGTGTGTGTGTATATATATATATATATATATATATATATATATATATATATACACACACACACACACATACACATACACACACACACACACACACACATATATATATATATATATATATATATATATATAGATATAGAGAGAGAGAGAGAGATAGGCTCCCTATATCATGAGTGAGTTCCAAAGGGAGGACAGAGAAAGGAGTACCCTGGCAGACGGTAGCTACTAAGGAGTACACGAAGCAGCTTCTAGCTTTACCCATGAAATACCCTTTTCTGGACACTGTCCGCAGTACCAGAGGGTGGGAAAGGTTGGGGACAAGGCTAAGGCAGCACTGATTCCCCTGCCTACATAAGAAGACCCATTTTTGTAAGTTGCTGTGGACACCATGAGGCCACTCAGCATGCCAAGTTGCAGGGAACAGGTACAGTTTGGTGCCCATGGATTACACTATGAAGTATCCAGAGGCCATACATTTGCCCTCCACTGAGGCAGAAAAAGTGGCCAACAAACTGCTGGGGAATTTTCAGCCAGGTGGGATTTCTCCATGAGATTCTGTCGGCATTAGTGGAGGAACTATCTGAAACACGGTAGGATGAAGAATGTAAGGGGTAAATCCCCTCCCCCCCATTGAATGGGTTCATCCACAGAAAAAGTTATTTCCCATCCAAATTTGTAAACTGTGAAGTAACTCACCACCACCACCACTGACTGACAGCATCTTCCAGTGCCTAGTTTCTTGATACCCACCTGAAGGCCTGGCCCTTTATTTTCATTTTTAAAGTCTGCTCTCTTGTGTCTTAACTCAGCAGGCCATGAACCCAGCCCACCCCATCAACATTACTCAGATCTTCACTTTTCAGAATTCTGCTGACACCCTGCAAGCCACACATGGAGTGATTTGAAAGTAACACTGCTTACTACACATGCTGCAACAAAAGGGTCTACAAGGAAAGGCTAAAGGATCTAAATATGTGCACTTTGGAGGAGAGGAGGAAGAGGGGGGATATGACAGAAACCTTTAAATATGTTACAGGGGTTACAAAGGAGCAGGAGGAGAGCATTTTTCAGAGAAAAAGGTGTTGTATAACAAGGGGGCATAATATGAAGCTGGAGGAGGGTAAATTCAGGAGGGATGTGAGGAAGTACTTTTTCACTGAAAGGGTGGTGGATACCTGGACTAGCCTTTCAGAGGAGGTAGTGGGGTGAAAGCAGTAACTGGGTTTAAAAATGCCTGGGATAGGCACAAGAGAATTGTGGGGGTAGAGAGAGAAGAGACTGCGATGTGGATTAAGCAGGGTGTGGGGGGGGGGAAACAAAAACACAATTGGGTACACTGGATCGGCCCAGCGGCCCTTATCTACCGTCATATTCTATGTATTTACCTATCTATGTATGCATGCTGCATTTTAAAGGCACAGTCCTCCCTAGTAATAAATTAAGAAGACTACAAAAACTGATAGGGCCAAGCCCCACCCACTAATGAAAATGGCAGGGCCATGGCCACAGTGGCCCCCCTCTTTCGACACCTAAATCTGTCAGACCAGGGCACTGGTTTTATGTCTGCCCTAATAACTAGTCTATGGAAGAAGTGTGGGGTGTGGCACTTTGGGGCCTCTCCATACCACTCCCAGACTAATGGACTGGTTGAGCATTTTAATGCACAGCTTAAAGGGACACTGATTTCTGACAGATATGTTTACTCCCATAAGAAAATATGCCTGCAGCGATCTGTAGCATTCTCCTTTTTTATATCCACTAAAAATACCACCAACAGCTTAATCTGGTTCAATTTCAGTTGTTTACCATCTGTATCCCCCCCAACCCCTGACTCACCCCTGAAAAAGAGACTTCTAGTCTCAGTGGGCCTACTTCGTCAACAAAATTCAATAATTAAATATCCAGTACTTGCATGAGTGAAAATTAGCATTTTTCGAAGGTCTGGTAACATTTTAGACTTTTTCTCGTCCCAGCTAAATCCCTGGCTGCCCACTCTTCCTTCGCATGCACATTCAGCAGGCTGCTGAAGTGCACCCACGCTCGTTTCTAGGAGTTTCAGTTTTGTAACTTAATCCACAAACACAATTTCCTAAAAGGTAATGGCGTTCCGAGCACCAGAAAGTGAGTGCACCATTAAAACAAACACTCTCATATGTTAAATCTAATTTCTGACTTCTAAAACCGTGACTCCTGCATGTGGATTTGCATCAACGCTAATGTGCATGCCTGGAGTCATGGCTTCAGATTTCAAACAACAGATTAAACATGTTAGGGCACTTGTTCTAATAGTGCACCAACTTTCTGACTCTCGGGACGCTATAACCTTTTTGAAAATTCCTTTTGCTGACATAAGTTACAAAATTCAAACTTGTACAAGTACAAGTTTAGATGTGCTTTGGCGCCCTGATGAATGTGCACGCGTGGGAGAAATGGGCACCGGGAAATTCAGTTGGGGGAGAGAAAATGTCTAAATTGTTACCAAAACTTGGAAAAATACTCATTTTAACTCACACAAACACTGTATATAGAAAGGGTAAAGCTACAGATGCCTGCTGGCATTGTTTTTCACAGGGGTATAAAAATCTGTCAAAAAGCTGAAAGTGTCCATTTAACTCTATAGTATGTTAAGGGCATTCACCAACCAGCATGCAGGAGCGTGGGACACGCAATTACCCATTTCTTATTCACATAGTGGGAAATCCCCCAGGAATCCACAGGGTTCTCAAACTTTGAGCTCTTGTTTGGCCACAGGGGTTAGGGGCCCCTAGATTTGGTAAGGGATTAATGGGAGGGTGAGCTTGCTCCCCAAGGGGAAATCAGTTGTGGAGTATTTCCTGAATTTCAAGTCACGGCTCAAAGAGTTACATATGAACATTTAAAAATGGCAGCAGAAACAGGCCTCACGGTCCATCAAGTTTGCTCAATTGTGCAGCTATTTCCTCAACTTGCAGCTGCCCCACTGACCCCTCCTGTTGTCATAACAAACCCTCTCTCACTCCGTCTCATTCCCTCTTAAAACAGTCTACTGTACTACAGGCTATTACCTCCTCCGGTAGAGTATTCCACTTATCCACCACCCTCTCAGTGAAATAATGTTTACTGACCTCCCTCCTGAATCTTCTCCCCCTCCAGTCTCATCTGGTCACCCTCGTGACCCTCCCCCTTCTAATCTGGAAAATCCACTCTGTACAAGTCTTGTTAATCCCCTTTAAGTATTAATTGGTTTCGATCATGTCCCCCCATCCCTACTCTCCTCCAGTAATACATGTTCAGCTTGCCCAGCCTCTCCTCACAGGAGTATCCCTCTAATCCCTGGATGATCACTGTTGCCCTCTGCTGTACACCCTCCAACAATCTGATGTCCTTCTCCAGGTAAGGGCACCAGTACTGCATGCAGTATTCCAGATGCAGCCTGACCAGAGACCTGTAGAGGGGCAGAATCACCTTCCTATTCCTGGAAGAGATTTCCCATGCTATTCACCCCAGCATCCTATTGGCTTTTGCTGCCACCTTCCTGCACTGAACAGAGTTGTTCATACTCCCCGTAATAAGCACCCCTAGATCCTTTTCCTCCTCAGTGCATTCCAACTGTACTCCTCCCAGCTGATAGCTTCTCCCCTGGTTGTTAGCCCTAAAGTGCAAGACCTTGCACTCTTTGGCGCTAAACTCCAACTGCCATGCATCTGACTACTCCTGTAGTTTGGTCAGGTCCTCCTGCAGCCCCCTCCACCCTTCGATGTCATCTACCACAGCTCCCATCTTTGTGTCATCTGCAAAGAGACTAATCTTACTCCGGACTCTGTGGGAGAGATCAGCTATGAATATCCTGAACAACACTGGTCCCAATACTGATCCCTGCGGCAACCCACTCATCACATCCCTCAGAGATAAGAGTTTCCCACCCACCACCACCCTTTGCTTCCTTCCCTTCAGCCAGTTGGAGATCCAAGTTGCCATCTTTGTTCCCACCCCTATATATTCCAGCTTCCCCCCCCCCCCAGTCTCCCATGTGGCATGTAATCAAAGGCCTTGCCAAAATTCAAATACAGGACATCCACCACATGGCCTTTGTCCAGTTCCCTCGTCACCTAGTCATAATATTCAATCAGGTTGTCTGACAAGAACTTCTTGAGACAAACCCATGCTGCTGACAGTCTTGGAGACCACTGATCTCCAAAAAGGTCACCAGCCTCTCTGTTAGGATTGTCTCCATGAGTTTTCCCACAACTGATGTGAGGCTCACTGGTCTGTAGTTGCCCGGTTCGTCCTTGGGTCCACTTTTGTGAATGGGTACCACACTGGCCATCCTCCAGTCCTGTGGAATGTATCCAATGTCCAAGAAGGTGTTGAACAGGTCAATCAGTGGTCCTGCCAGGATCTCCGCTAGTTCCTTAAGTACCCTAGGGTGAATGCAGTCTGGACCCAGTGCTTTATCCCCCCTCAGAGCCCTTAACCCTTAAGAGTTCATGAGGTTTGCCTAGTAAAATCTAGCCACCGCACAACAGAGACAAAAGATACAGTATGACCGTGGGGCCAGAGCCCAGGAGTATGAAGTTGGGCAACTGGTGATGGTATTTGTCCCTGTCTGACAGGATAAACTGAAGGCAGCTTGGAAAGTCCTTACTTGGTGGTCAGGAGGGGGAACCATGTTAATTATAAGGTGGAGCTACAAGAGAGGAGGCACAAGTAGTGAATCTATCACATAAGCATAAAGCCCTAGAATGACCGGAAACAGATGGTCCTGGCTGTGTGCAGCTATCTGGAGGAGGAAGAGGCAGAAGCAGACCCGGTGGTAGATCTCCTTGGAGAGGTTAAGGGAGAATCCTCAGTAAATGCTGTTACCCTCTTGGAGTAGCCGACCCCGGCCCAAGCTGCTGAAATGCATGGGGTGCTGCAGACATTTGGGGAAATGTTCACAGGGAAGAAAAAAATATCATAGTAATCTTGTTTCTTCCAAGGGAATCCTACTGTATTCTGACATATGCAGTATGGTCTCACCATAGGACTGCCCCAGAGCCGAAATGGTTAATAGAACCTATGATAATGATGGCATGTTAGGCTTGAGCTCATATTTCAAACCACTGTCCCTGGAATACATCCTGCAACTGTCAGATTCTTACGGAGCATGCATAACAACAAGCTATCTAAACTATAGTAATAAATAATTAACTAATTACCAACCCCCAAAAACAAACATTTCACTTTATTTAAAAATGTGGGCAATACTAAGACTCAAGTCACTAAGCCCAATAAAGAAAACACTCACAGGTTTCAAACAGCATGGACTGCTGTGTTACAGTGCCCATAGGTTCTAGTAGGGCAGGTAGGGTGGGAGCTCAGAATACAGTAAGATTCCCTTGGAAGAAACAAGATTACTGTGGTAATTTTTTTCTTTAAACCCCAGGAAATCTTACTGTATTCTGACAAATGCAGACTACCCAAGCAGTACCTTTGGAGGAGGGTAGAGAACCTATTTAGGAAACAAGCTCTGCAGTACTGCTGTGCCAAACCTGGCATCACTTCTGGTCTGGGCATCCAGGCTGTAGTGTTTGATAAAGGTGTGAACTGTTTTCCAGGTAGCTGGTTTACAAATTTCCATCAAAGGAATATCTCTTGCAGCCGCTATCGAGGCAGCTGTAGCTCTTGTAGAATGGGCCCAAGGCCTACAGGGGGCTCTTTACCCACTTTACTGTAGCAAAACTGAATACAGGCAACAATCCAGCAGGCAAGAGACCTCTTTGAAGCAGGTTTGCCCTTTCCCACTTCTCCATAGGTCAGGAAGAGCTGTGTTCTATCCTGTCTGTGGGCCTTTTGTGTGATTCAAGTAGTAGCTTATAGCTCTCTTGACATCAAGGCTATGCAGTCTTCGTTCTCCTGAACTGAAGTTGCCAGTGAAAAAAACTGGTAAAGTAATGGATTGATTAAAGTGAAAGTACGAGACCACCTTAGGGAGAAACTTTCTGTTAGTCCTAAGAACCACTTTGTCCCTATGGAATGCTATGTAACCTGGTTCTGTGGACAAGGTCTGGAGCTCAGTGATTCTCCTGGCTGAGGTGATAGCTACTAGGAACACTGTTTTCCATGTCACGTGCTTAAGCTCTGCTGAGGGACATGGGTTCAAAAACGGTGGCTGCATTAGCTGGCCAATGCATATATTGAGGTCTCATGCAGGAGTGGGTTCCCCGTGAGGGGGATGCAAGTGCAGTAGATCCCTTGAAGAACTTTCTGAATTTGTGGTTAGCAGCCTGGGATGCCCCTTTTCCTGCTGAAAGGCATGCACAGACAGCTGCTAGGTGCACCTTAAGAGTGGAAGGCCTAAGGCTAAGGGAACACAAGTGAGCCAAATAGTCGAGAATAACTGATAAACCAGCCTGCCGATTGCCTATCTGTTTCTGCTGGCACCAAATGGAAAACCTCTTCCATTTAGAAGTGTAAGTTCTTCTGGTAGAGGGGTTTTCTAGAGAGGTGCAGGTCAGCAAATTCTAGGTTCTCAAGAGCCAAGCCTGGAGTCTGAGGGACTGGAGATTGGGGTAAAGGACCCTGCCCTGAGAGGAAGTCAGTAGGTTGTGCCTCCTGGGTAGGGAGACTGGCTTGGATATTGACAGAGCCAGTAGCAGGGAATACCAGGCCTGCCTGACCCAATCTGGAGCAATGAGGATCACTGTCGCTGGCTGAACCCTGAACTTATTCAGTACCCTGGGCAACAGGGGAAATGGAGGAAAGGCATATAGGAACCTCCCTGTCCAGTTCAATAGCAGTGCATCCAGAGGGATTGTGCCCACTGCAGGGGTCTGCACAAAATTGTGGCAGCTGGTGACTGTCTGGGGCTGCGAAAAGGTCCACCTCTGGGATGCCCCACCTTCTGAACACCACCTGCAGGATCAGCCTATTCAGTGACCACTTGTGAAGGTTTGGTTAATCCTGCTTAAGGTATCTGCGAGGACACTGTCCTTCCCTGGAAGGTGAACCACTGATAGGGATATCCCCAAGGGAGTAAGCCAGACCTCCACATCTTCATGGCTTCTGTGCTTTGGGGGAACCTGTGCCCTCTTGCTTGTTTATGTAATATATTGTGGTTGTGTTATCTGTTCTGACCAGAACCACTCTGCCCTGCAGCAGTGAAGCGAAGGAGTGGATGCCCAGATACACTGCACCGAGTTCCAGCAGGTTTATGTGGAGCAGGGGCTCCTGCTGGAGCCAGGTACAGTGTGCAGTGTGTTCCCCTAGGTGGGCACCCCATCCTAGGAGGGAGGCACCCGTTGTCAGAACTGCTGATGATGGTAGCTGGAGGAAAGGCATACCTACCCTTAGGCTGACCTTTTCCTGCCACTATTATAACGCTTAGAGGAGGGTTCCTGTAACTGGCATCATTTGGACAGGGAATCTCTTTTCTGAGACCAATGAGACCTGAGGTGGAACTGAATGTCCCTCACCTGGAACCTTGCGCCTGACACTGTTGCTGTTGACGCAGCCATGTGTCCTAACAGCTGTAGAAAATCCTTGCTGGTCTGGGGAAATGCAGCAGGAAGGAGCTTGCCAGCTGCACCAAGATGTCTACCCTTCCCTGGGGCAGGAAGGCTCTTCCCCCTCAGGGTGTCCAGTTTCACCCCTATGAAGGAGGTGGACTGGTGTCAGTGTAACAGGGTCCTGTTATGAAGTAAAATATCAAGACATTACAAGATGCCACCCCCCCCCTTTTCACTCTATCCTGTCTGCTTCTATAATCTTATCTATTCTAATTTTCTTGTCAGGGTGGCCAACCTGGCAATCTTTAAACCTTTCTTTACTGTCCCTTATTAATATTATCTTTAAATAACTGGCATCCAAATATTGATAAGCTGGAATACAGCTGGTTAATGGTGTAGGGCTTTATTAAAGTATTTGCCCTTATGCAGCTATCCCCAGCTAAGCAAGTATCTAAATAAAAAGGCAAGCAGTATGTTTATTGTAAAGAGCTCCCCTACACTCTTTTAGAGTGCTTGGTGTATAAATATAGAGTAGAAATATTATTTTCTTTGAAGAAAGCGCTTAGCGCTAAGAATTTCAATTGCAGCAATCCCGAGTGATAGTATTCGCATGTTCATGTTACTGTACGCTACACACAGAGGACCCTACGACAGTTGTGCAGAAAAGGGCAAAAGAAAGAACGTTGTATGGAGAAATCGCAACCGCTTGTTGCGATTAAGACAAGAAGCGGCTATGCGACTTAAAGAAAAAGCCGAAAAGGCGCAACTGGGTACAGTTGCTAGGGAGCAGTGCTACGCTTCCTGTCTAAGAACCCCGAAGTCCTGTTCTAGTGTCCGCTCCATGGAGACAGTCAAAAAGGGCTGAATTAAAGGACACTGAGGGCATAAAGTAGAAAGCCCTGCAGTGTCCACACAAATTCTTAAAAGAGCTGTAATTTTTGGATATGAAGCCCTCAATCAAGTTAGAAGGCTGAATTACATAAACAGCTGTCTGCTGAAATTTGCAGCCGTCGGGTAAATAGAAGGTATGAAGGAAAACCTTCTAAAACAAAGACTAAGGCTTGTGTAGCTTGAAATATAGTTTAAAAATGCAAGAGATTACTGTGCTATTTAAATAAAAGATTTTTCTTCTGTTTTTGCATTATTACAGAATAAAGAAGTTTAAAGTATAAAAGAATCTAAACCCTTACAAGGAGACAGATAGGGAGCACGCCCCTCATCTGCTTTTCTTGGTTAAAATTCTAGGTTCTTTTTAATAACTAACCATGTTTTTTTTTTCTTTCTGTACAAAAATTATGTTCTTTATATATTAAAATTGCTGTTTACCTGATTGAAGCTTAACCTGGAAGTTCCTACCATAGGGCTGGTAGCCCACGAAATGACTACCTTTATAGGAACTGGGGAATGTGATGTCACAGAGGAGGAGAGACTCAGTTCAAACCACGCTCCTTCTGTTTACTATATAAACCCTCCACTAGGAGACACTAACAGATAGGGAGAAGAGAGAGGTTGGTCAGTACCTTCAGGCCAAGTGAAGGGAGAGGAGGTGTGAGTGCCTACACACCGGATTGAAAAAGTATTGGATATACAGAGAACAGCAGGGAGTCTGACTAAAGACTTGCCTGAGTGTAACCTAGAGTTATGGGTAGACCCCAGCTACGACGTTCATGATGTATTTAGTTAGAGATGACAGGGACACAGCCAGGAGAGAGTTAGCGGATTTAATTAGCGCCTTGCCTTGCATTACACATTGATGTTGGGTCTCTCTCTCTCAGTGCCTTGACAGCACCCACTTATATACATTTAGCCACTACTAGATATGCAAATCTCGGAGCCAGCCAATCATAAAACAGAATAACAAGTTGATACCAACGTGTGGTGTACTTTTCCACAACTTACTTCATTTTTTTTTTTTTTTTATAAACACAGTATTTTTTTATACATATATCAGTGGGTCAATTTGACCTAGGTGAAACAATAAGTTTCACTTACACTATAGCAACATACAACAACTTAAGGCTTGCCCTTAGTGCCTAAACATGCTGTTGTTATCTTATACTTTGCCCAAGCATGCGGTCATTAGTTTGGAGCTGAGCTACTCAGCTTACATACAGTGCTTTTATAAACTAAATTTTACAATTTGTATCTTGAAAAATCAATTAGTACTGTTAGTACGAAACTTATCAATGGTTGCTATCTTAAGACAGAATTGGTGAGGTTGTACTTCCTATCTAATACATTGATAGATTAAAACTGACTGCAATATTCTCAATGACCAGTAGATGGCAGCATTGTATAACTAATGATTTAGATGCAATGGCTTAACTTTCCAGCAGCAAATAACGGTATGCAGTAACCAATAAATAAATCTTTGATAGACTCATAGCCTAATTTGTGTTTTGGTTACACAGAATAACACATACTCTATTATGCGTTGTGTTTTTGCATCTTTTATAGTTGCTGCTGTTATAGAAACACAGAAAAAGTCATTGGTAGCCTTTATTAACAAAGCAGAAGCTTATTTACTTGCTAGCATTTGAATAGGCAGTTACAAATATACAGTTGTGTTGGGTCTCTCCCTAGTACTTTTAGCTTGGGGAGTCTCTTAACCCATACACTGCTGTATCTCTTCATGAACTAACTGGTGATTTAAGGTCATATAATCTGTACATTGTCACAGCTCCCTGTGACATACATATACTGACTGGCCTTTCCTTTTAGTTCAACTGACTTTAGTACGGCATTATCATGTTTACTGTACTAGTGTATGTAACTACATATAACTACCAACATTTATATACTGTAAGGCTCAGAGTATAAAATGCGGAAATAAATGCAGACGTGGCCTATCTGAGCTAACAGTGGTAAACGGGTCACAAGACCCTTTAGCTAATGGTTGCAACATAAGCACACATGTGGAAATACCCTTGCTTTTTAGCTTTTAGTCACAAGATGGAGAAAAAATGCAGCATATTATGGTCTGCAATAAAGAAATAAGAAAATAAAACAGTTTGTTACAATGGTTGTGTTGGGCCACACACTAAAAATCATTTTATTGTTGCACTGAGTTTTTGTTTTGCTTTTATTTTTGGTGTGAAAGCATAAACACCCATTTCATTTTTGTAAATATTTTTGAACTATTATTTTTCTTTATTGGAAACAAAATGATAAACGCAATACCAGTATTTTTTATGTACTTCATTTTGCGACTGGTGTTTGTTATTGAACCCACATGTTTACAGTTAGCACTGACTTTTTCTGGTTTACTAGAAAGCCCAATGTATCCAAGACATCTTGAGTGATGGTCAGTGCTTCTCTGACTTGCTGAGAGGACTGACCAACTACTAGCCAGTCATCCAGATATGGGAAGACTGTAACCCCTTGCCTCTTTAGGTGTGCTACCACTACTGCTAGGCATTTGGTAAACACCCTTGGAGCAGAAGTCAGGCCGAAAGACATGGCCCTGAACCGGTAATGACCTGATGGCAGTCTGAACCTGAGCTACTTTCTGTGAGATTGCCTGATGGGGATGTGAAAGTATGTATTTTTTAAGTCCAGAGATGCTAGCCAATCTCCCTACCTGGGTGTTGGGAGAATGGAAGTCAGAGTGACCATTTCGAACTTTGGCTTTGTCAAAAGCCTGTTTAAATGTCTGAGATCCAGTATGGTCACCACTCCTGTTTTCTTTCGGGTGAGGAAGTATCCCAAGTACAGACCCTTTCCCCTTTGGGCTAAGGGAACAGGCTCTACTGCCTTGTCCTAAAGGAGCTTTGCTTCTTCCTCCTCCAACAGAGCTGCTTCTGATAGTGTGGCAGGTCTGAAAACTGTTGCCCTCAGTTTGGGTAGAACCTTGAAATGGAGAGCAAGACCCTGGCTCACTACCTCTAGGACCCACTTGTCTGTGGTGATGGATTCCCAAGCCTGGAGATAGCAAGCCAGCCTGCCTCCTACTGGAAATGGGGAGGCGACCCTGGTACATCCCTCAGGGGTCTGTTTTGGCTGCGCACTTGGCCAAGTGCTGCGGCCAGCATGGCTGCTGTCCCTTCTGCCTCTGCCCCTGAAGTACTCACTCAGAATCTGGTAGGCTGGCGCTGCCTGAGCCTGGAAGAAAGGCCTGTAGTGGGTTCTATCCCTGCCCCCTTTGCTCTGGCACGTCTGAGGTATTGCTGCTTTCTCCTTTGCAGCAGCACTCTTATAGGCCACCTTGTACACATCCATCTTCATGTAAGCCTCTGTCTGTTCACCAAAGAGAGATGTGGGGTCGCAAGGAAAATCCAACACCTCTGTCTGTGTATCCTGGGACAAATTAGTGGCCCTCAGCCAAACAAACCTCCTTAGGGACACTGAAGTCGCCATTTGTCTGGCTGCTATGTCACTGGCATCTACTGCCATTCGAAATTGGCATTCTTAAGCCTCTATGCCTCTTCGTGCAGCTTCAGACAAGTCTGATGCCATGGGTGTAGGGCACGCCTCGGCAATCTCTAAAACTGTGTTCCAGAGGCTCTTTTGGTATCTGGACACATAAGCCATATATGTAGCCCGTCTGACAGCCAAAGAGGCACCCAGATAGGATTTCTTGGCCATAGAATACATGTTTCTGGAATCCTTATCTGGTGGGTGTGATGCCAGGGCGATGCCTGCTTTGTCACATGCAGCAGCCTGCACCACCCCCTCATGGCTGGGGTGGCCAAAGAGGAACTTTGCTCCAGACTTGGCCAGCCAGTACTTCCTGTCCATCTTCTTGTCCACTGGAGGGATGGACATGGGAGTCTAAGATTTTAGAGGCCTACCTTTTTAGAGATTTGTGGATAGACAGTAACAACCTTTTTGTTGCTGGCACATCCAACATCTCCATGTAGTCTGGCTCCTCTTCCTCCTCTGTTGACTCCTGTGTGGAGAGGTCCAGATTTCATGCCACTTGCTTCATAAAAGAAAAATGGGAAGAAAAATCCTCAGCTCCCTTGTCAGGGGAGTCAGGACGCTGGGGATCAGGAGGTACATCTGGCTCAGTAGGCTCCCCAGAGTCCTCATCATCATCCTCATCTTTATCTTCCCCCTCAGCATAAACTTCAGCAAACCGTTCAAGTGAACTGGGAACTGAGGATAAACCCAGATCCTGAACCGATGGTTGTGAACTGGCCCGCTGAACCAGAACTGCAGTACTGGTTTGCAGCACCTGAATTATTCTAATAGTGTTCGCTATTTCTTCTGCGGTCGGAACTGACGGGATTGTCGGTTGCAGTTCCTGAACCGGTTGTTTTTCCTTCCATTTCTTCTTTGCAGAACTTGCCAGTTCAGCAGCAGTGTGTGCGGTTCTCTTTTTAACTGAGGAGCCATCACCCTGGTCAGATGGTTGTTCACTTGGTTCCTTGGGTTTCTCCTTTAGAGAAGAGGAAGGTTTATTTGAAGCTGGGTCAGCAGCCTTTTTGGACCTTTTTCCCTTCAGTTGGTTCAAGCTCCAATCAAGTGTCGACTGAGGAAAATCTTTTACAGATTTCACAGTCTGCCTTCACGTGGTCTAACCCTAGGCGGAAAACACAAACTAAGTGAGGATGAGCTTTAGCAAACAGTTCCCCACACTCTGCACAATGCTGAAAACCAACTGGGCCGGTTCTTTTCTTGGGTAGTGACACAACCAAAAGAAAACCCTAAAAAGTGGGTTTTCTGAGAGTCAGAAACTCACACACATAAACAAAGGCATCTTTCTTTCTTGCGGTCGGTTAAGCAACTGAAGAAAGAACCAAGAGTTACCCTGATTTCTTTCTAAAAGAGACCTAAACTAAAACAACTGGCCCAGGGAAAGTTTTAATACACAAATTTACCTTTTAAAATGTAAATAAATGTTCGGTTCCTTCCTGGTTAAATGAACCGAGAAGAAACCGAAAAACTTACCGGAATAATGCTAAATCTAGACTAATTTACCTGTAAACTCAAGGACTGTGCATTAAAAACAAACAGAAATAAAAGTTTACTTCAAAAAAATGAGAAAATAAAATCTTCAAGAAAGATGAAAGAGGGCTCTCTGAGGCGTCTGTACTAGGCAAGCGGAGTAAAAAATCCAGCGGTTGCAGAATGTATTCCAGGGGCAGTGTTTTGATAACCAAGCTCGAGCCTAACATTCCATCATTGGCACAGGTTCTATTAACCATTTTGGTTCGGGGCAGTCCTATGGTGAGACCATACTGCATATGTCAGAATACAATAATATTTCCTGGGGTTTGAAACCAGGGTATATCACACTGGGAGCACCATACCGATACAAGGTCCCAGTCTCTGCAGAGGCAGCCATCCTACAGTGTCCTTGAGGCAGTGAAATATACCACTGAGGGGACAATCAAGGAAATGCTGGCTATTTGGGTAATCCAGGAGTCCAGTAGACTCTGGGTCCTCCGGGGGTACAGATTCCCAAGAGAATGGGATCACAATGCTCTGCATCGAACACCACAAGCTCAATAGCTGTGTGGAGTTGGATGCATACCCCGTGCCCAGGATGGATAATGTCCTAAAGAAGTTAGGGGTAGCCCTGTACCTGACCACCACAGAACTGGCAAAAAGGCTACTGGCAGGAACCCCGACTCCTGAAGCTACAGGGAGGTTCACCTCTGTCACTCTGTTTGGCCTATTCGAGTTCTGAGTAATGCCACTTGGAACGAAGCATGCACCTGCCACATTTCAATGGCTCATGGACTGCATTCTGTCTGAGGCAGGTGACTCTGTGCTGGCGTACACAGACATTGCCATCGACAGTCACACATGGAGGATCGTATCATACATGTGACTGAGGTGCCCTGCTAACTGAAAGATGTGGTCAAGCCAGGGAAGTGACACACAGGGATGCCAGAGATGTCATACCTTGGGCACTGGGAATGGAGTGGGGACATCTGGCTTGAAACAGTAGAAAGTGAGGCCACACAGGGATGGACCATGGCTACCACAAAGAGTAAAGTATGGGCCTTCCTAGGGACAGCAGGGTACTATTGAAAGTTTGTGTCAAACTTCAGTAGTATGGCCAAACCCCCTGTCCGATCTCACTAGGACCAAAATGCCAGAAAAAGTTCAGTGCATGGATCACTGTGAGACAGCATTCTGCCAACTGAAGGAGGCATTATAACAAGTACCTGTGCTCGCAAGCCTTGACTATTCTCCGATGTTCATTGTGCAGGTGGATGCATCTGATCATGGGCTGGGAGTGGTTCCAAGTCAGGTTATGGATACAGGGGAGGAAAACCCAGTGGTGTACCTGAGCAGGAAGCTGCTGCCCAGATAGGAGGCCTACCCCACAACTGATAAAAAGAGTGTCTTGCATGGACAGATGGAGATGTCTGGGCTCTGCAGAAGCTGCAGCCATATTTGTACACTGGTGCTGTCCCTCATTGGTTACTGACCACAACCCCTTCACACTGCTCCACAGTACCAGCAGGCAAAACCGCCGATTGTTTAGATGAATAATGGTGCTGCAGTGCTATAACAGACATAATGCACTGCAGTGGGTCACATCAAGGCAATGCAGATTGTCTAGGCAATAACCAGTGACTCAGTAATTAAAGTTAGGTGCCTTACACAATGGAAAAAATTGTTAAACCAGAGAGAGAACTGGGGGGTGGCACATACAGCAACCTGCTAACATGAAAAACACCTTACAGGGTCACTAAAAGATGCCCTTTCATTCCTCTGAGGGATGGGGATGTCACAGATTTAACACCTAGGGCACTTATTTTTATTAGTTATGTTGTCTGCAAAATAATTTTAGTTCATGTGGGAGGTAGCTAGGAACCGAGATAACACTCTTTCAAATATGCATGCTGGAAGGACAAGCAGGTATTGGTAGCAGAAGTATTTTGATCTAAAGACTTTTGCTTTGGGATAACAGCATCCCTTAAAAAAAAAAAAAACAAAAAAAAACACATACGTTTTAAATGCAAACAGGACCAATGCAGAGTAAGGCATTTCCCGCTGTGCTGATGGACATAACAATAGGACCAACCCTGAATACACACAACCTGTTTGGACTAGTTCTGGGGTAGAAGAGGTCTTCTTAGATCAACGGAATGCCCATGGGTGCGATGTCAAAGAAATAGGGCTGATGATTTAGATGAGTGGGCTGGCCAGCCACAGGTATTTCTGTCCAGTTTTACTCTGAATAAGTCAACTGTTCTGGGACACTGAACCTGTAACATCGAGTCAGAGTCTGCCATATCTCACAAGACCCCAGTTGGGGGTAAGCTTCTACTCTGCTAAGAAACAGAGTTAGTTAGGTATTTCTCTGTAATCTCTATTTTTTTGGCCCCATGATGCCAGGTCATGGGGGTTATACAGAGACCATAGGCAAACTAGATCGACCATTGGACTTTTTCTGCTGTCATCTATGTTTACTTTTTCTAAATATTTTTTTCTATAGTCTCCGTAGTCTTTAGTATAATCCTGTACCATATATAAATAACGTAGAGTATAAAATATTATATTTTTCTACATGCAATACTTCATGTTTTCTGTGACTGAATTCTTGAGGTATAGATAACCTGGGATAAACCGGCAAGTCCGTGATCCATTTCGGAAGAGACAGGATACTAAGCTGCAGTGTCTAAAGGAAATGTGTTCTCAGCTGTGACTAAAGGGGTGGGTCGTTTGCCCTTTTGGAAAGGTCACTGTACTCCATGAACAGTGGCTCTGGTATGATTCGGACCTAAAGATAACTTGACTGAGAGTCAGGCTGAGTGGTGGCCACCAGCCAAGGTGACCATTCAGGCATCTGTGGGGTTGGGAAAACTAGCAGCAGTGCAAACTGAGTTCTGAAAGAGAACCAGCCTGTGACAGTAAAGAGGAAATAGAGGAAAATAAACACATAAAATACATGAAAACAGGAGCAGTGTTGTGTGTAAATATTATGCTTTTTAATGTCTTGCCAGAGATGTAACACGGTATTTTGAAATCTTTTGATGATGAATCGAAGGAATATATTATTGCTATAAAAAAGTATGATGAAATGTTTTGACGACTAACAAATATTGGCATCTTAAAAAGCAACCATTAGACTATTAAACCTTGGACTGAAATGGAGCGGTCACACTGGCTAAAAGCCGGTCACATGGTTGGAAACGGCCTATACTACTGCCCTCTGAGTCCACAGCAATGGGCAACAGTGCAAGGCAATGGACAATAATTTTAAAGCTACTGACCAATAACATGGCATTTAAATATCTGACTTAAAATGAATAAAAACAAGAAAGTATTTTAAAAGGATAAACATTGGACCTTTTATTGAAATATTCTTCCATTTTAACTGAACACAAAAATAGCCCATATTCTGTTAACTGGAGGGTAGCTGAAACAATAAAACATAAGGAAAACCATGTGTGGCACACATTTTTCTAATGAAAAACAACATGTTACCTTGCATTTCAAACTGATACAAGAATGGAAATGTGTTCAAAAGTTTAAACCTGCTAGGTTACCTTTTGGGGGGGGACAGATTTCACTTGAAAACACCCATACAGTATTCAAATGTATGTGCTTTTATAAACTTCAGGAATGTATCTGTGCAGTTTGGGCCTGCTTCTACCTATGTAACTGTGTTTTCCTACTTTTTCCCCTTTGTTTATAAAGTAATATTGCCTACTTTCTTCATCCTGTTCTTTTTTTCTTTCCCCACATTCAACATATGGAATGTTTACCATGAAATACAAAGATTCAAAATTCTGCTCAATTCCACTGGCATAATGTTCCTCTCCCAATATACTGTACACACACATACAACAAAGGTGTCTTGTAGAGCCAGAGACTGAATTATTCAGTTTTAAAACATGGGTCTAAAACTTAAAGAAATTCAGTTGGGTAAAACCAGTCAGGTTACCATGCATAATTAGAGTACAATGCGCAGTCCTCCTGGTGCTAAACTAACCAGATTTGTTTGTAGCCACACCGCACAATGAGCAAATCAGTCCCCCTACAACCAGAACTAATAATTTACACTCCCCCTACAACCAGAACTGATCTTCTATCACAAACATGGCTTCTATCTTTACACAGTAAAAATCTTCAACTGGGTTCTAAAAATAAAACTACCTTAAATTAAAAAAAATTGTTTTTTTCCTGACCATCACATTATCCTTACACACAACTCAGAAACATTAAATGTTGTTCATAGTTTTCATTACAACTGTTTCTTTGATGACCATGAAAAATCCTCCCTTCTGTCTTTACCTGCTTAACAGGGAAATCTCTTTTGCTTGCCCGGACAGTGATATAAGAGCAATAAGACACTCCAGGGTGTGTTGTTATGATGAAATAATCACACTTCTCAGGTGTATTTAATGCTACACACCTGAGACATGCGATTATTTCACCATAATTCACACCCCGTCATGTCTTACTGCTTGCCTAATGGAGTTACGCATGCATCTGTTGATGTAGCCAAAGCAGTCCAGTCAGAGCTGCAGAAGAAGATGTGTTAAGAGCTGCCAACATGGACGCCATTCCCATGGCAGTGAAAGAAAGACCAAGAGGACTTCTTTTTATTTAATTAACTCATTGGGTCCAGTAGATGCCATATGGCGTCAGAACCATCTATTACAGTGCCTGACCCAAACTGGCCACCAGGACTCAATGAGTTTTTAATGCCCTGAGGGGCTCTGAGGCTCCCGATTGGGAACTGTCTTAAGCTGATGTGAAAGCCACTCCCATGGCTGTATCAGAAAGTTGCAAGGGGCATAGTTAAAAAGACAGCTCCCGGCAGGCAAGTAGGCAGGTGGCTGAGACTGCCGATAAAGTAAACCAATGCACTTGTGGGTCAATGTCCGAAGCTGGAGGGGCTTAGTTAAAAAAAAGCTAATCTGGGGATTTAACTTTTTAAGTCGGGGGGGGGATGGGGGCAAGGTTTAATCAACATATATTGACCAGAGTTGAGGAATATAGTAGGAAAACTATTGACCCCTTGAGATTACCCATTGACTTCCAAAATTCATCCCGAGGGGGTCAATATTTTTCCACTTTATCCCTCAACTCTGGTCTAGATTTGTAAATAATAGCAGCTGGTTATAACGGCGAACATATGCCAGTCTTTCCACCGGAAAGCCGCAAGCCTAACTTTAACTCATGCTACACTGCTGTCTCTCACCGCATGACTGTAAAAAGACCCGCTCTTGCCTTCCCTCTCTGAGGAGACACTTCAGTGTTCAGCAGACTACTGCTGCTTTTCTCCCTGACTGACAGACTTCACGTGGGAGTTTTTCTATGGGAAATTCCTCTGCCTCTCTCCACCCCCTCCCACCGCTGGTTACAAGCTCATCACTTAGGAAACCACTAATTGCCATGACTATGGTGATAACAGTTTCTATTCTACAAACTTTCAACTTTTCTTCAGAAGTTTAGTGGATGTTAGTACAAGTTGATAAATATTTCTTGTTCTGCCTTCTCTTTCCTGACATGTTCCATGAGTTGCTATGTTACGACTGAAACTGTTTTGAAGTGTTAAACTGTAAGTGCCCTTAATCTACAACTCATTTCATGTTAAAATTATTCTAACCAACGTAAAGCAGCTATTGCCAAAGCAAAACGTAACTTCATGAGCAGATGGGAAGAAGCAATAATGCCTCTATACAGGGCATATGTGAGACTTATACTGGATTATGGTAGCCAGGTCTGGTGCCCAATCAGTAGAAAGGAGATAGACAGAGTGCAGAGGCTGTAGCGTTGGGCCACAAAAATGATTTATAGTACAAGACGGGACAGCTATGAAAATTGTCCACTACTTCTAAACTTAATGTCCTTAGAGACAAGGAGGAAAATGGGTGACCTATTAATGCATTATAACGTTATGCAGGACCATTATTTATTCAACGTGTTCAACTAACAACTGAAAAATGACAGCTTAGGTACCAACCTGCAAGGGTCACTAACTGCAACTAAAACTGCAGAAATTTAATACAGCTAAATGAAAATGTTTTTACACACATTGTATCATCAATCCATGAAATAAATTACCAAGAGAAATAATAATTAGCACAGACAAAAAGGAATTCAAAGCTGATCTAGACAAATACATCCTAAGTGGGCTGTGGTGCAGTATTACAGGTGAATGACAGGAACAAATACTGGCAAACTGCCTTCTCTGCTCCTTTTTCTTTTAGTATGACCTTAGTAAACATCCCTGATTCCTTTATTGCGTCTCTTGAAATGAGTGTGTCAACAGGCTTATATTTATATAATTGCGGATGTGAAAAAAAAAAACACCACCACAATCCCAGCAATTACTTAAAACAATACTTGGGGTAGTGTGTAAAAACTACAGTTATGTAAGAACTTACTGTAACAGTAGATCTTCGAGAGTGGATCCTGCAGTAGGTCTTCACGTATAGGACTGCGCCCCCTGGCGTCAGGTCCGCACGGCAAACCTGTAGATAGCAATCAGCGGGGACCGCCCCCCCGACATCAGGTGGCATGACGTCAGCCCGACTATAAAAAGGGGCGGTCCCGCGCCCGCTCTCCAGTTCTTTTCCAACAGAGACCTATAGAAAGGTTAGAATACGACCGGAGTAAAAACTACTCAGACCCTGCTTCCACTCTAGTCCCGAAGGACTAGATAGGATGGAAAATAAGGATAAAACATCCAAAAACTGGGGGAAGGAGGGTGGGAAACTAGACCTACTGCAGGAACCTCTCTCGAAGATCTACTGTTACGGTAAGTTCTTACGTAACTGCAGTATCTTACTTCGAGAGGGTTTCTGCAGTAGGTCTTCACATACAGGACTGAATACCAAGCAGTCCCAGAGAAAAACAAAATATAGGTGCATCCGGGAGGAGGAGAAGTCGCTATAAGAAATCACAACAGGAGGCCTTGCAAGACTGCAAGACCAAAGCCAGTTCTGAGCCGCGAGGCAATGTCCAGACTGTAATGCTTAGTGAAGGCGTGAACAGACGACAATGTGGCCGCTGCACAGATCTCTGCCATGGACACATTCCTTAAAAAGGCAGTAGAGGTCACCACACTGCAGGTGGAGTGACCTTTACCTGCCCCCTGAAGGGACTTCCTATATTTCGTGTACGAAAAATGGATGCAGTTAGCTAGCCATCGAGAGATGATTTGCTTGGATATAGCCTTGCCCTGGCAATGTGGAGCAAAAGCTACGAACAGCTGGTTGGATTTACGAACCTCTTTAGTCCGGTTTGTGCAGTACCTCATGATCCTGTGCACATCAAGGGTGTGCAGAAGGTATTCCCCCCTGTTGGAATACTGTGGAGAGTATACTGGTAATTCCACGCTCTGGTTCAAAGTGGTTTCCGAAACCACTTTGGATAGGAAAGAAGGGTTAGTCCGAAGGACTACTCAGTCCTTATGAAAAATCAAATAAGTTTCCTTACAGACGAAAGCCTGTAATTCAGAGACCCTTCTGGCCGAAGTAACTGCGACTAAAAATAAGGTCTTCCAGGAGAGGAAGTGTAAGTCGCAGGAAGAAGCTGGTTCGAACGGGGGTAAGGTCAGCTTCTCGAGCATGAAATTTAGGTCCCGGGGGGACAAGGATTCCGTATCGGAGGTTTCAAATGAAGGATGCCTTTCAGGAAGGTTCTGGCAACCTCCAGCTGAGCCAAGGTTTTGCCCTCCAATGGGAGGTGGTAGGCCGACACCGCAGATAGGTGGACCTTAATGGAGGAATAGCTAAGGCCCGCCTCAGACAGATGTGCCAGGTACTCTAGAACCTGGGAAGCCAAGCACGAGAATGGGGTCCCAGTGCCTTGCTTGGGCCCAAATCGTGAGTCACTTTCACTTCATGGCGTAACTTGATCTGGTGGAGGGTTTTCTAGCCTCTACTAGAATTTGCGTAACCTGCGAAGATACCTCATAACGAGAAATCGCTATGTCCACAGGTGACACGCATGAAGTTGGAGAGACTGAAGGCTCAGATGTGCCAGGGTGCCCTGCTCCTGAGTCAGAAGGTCATGGGAAATGGGCAAAAGAACCGGAGGTTCCGCTGCCAATTGTAGCAGAGGATACCAAATTTGGCACGGCCAATGTGAAGCAATAAGAATGGCATGAGCTCCCTCCTGTTGTAGTTTCACAAAGACCTTCTGAATGAGAGGAAAGACATACAGAAACCTCCCTGTCCATGAAAGAGACCGTGCATCTCGCCAAAAAGCACCATGCCCGGGAATGAGCGAGCAAAAGATGGGTAGATTTGCGCTGTTTGGGAAGGCAAAAAGATCTATCTCTGGCCGACCTCATCGAAGAAAGTGTTCTTCAACCACCTCTGACTTTAGCTCCCACTTGTGGGCCCTGGCCACTGATCGACAGACTGTCCGCCAGGACGTTGCTTATGCCTGGAGCGTGGACTGCTGTCAAGTAAAGGCTATGCTGAATCGCCCAGTACCATACCCTCATTGCTTCTCTGCAAAGAGCATATGATCGGGTTCCTCCCTGTTTGTTTACGTACCAGACTGTGGACATGTTGTCTGTCTGGACTAGAAGTGATCCCAGAATCAGGAGAGACTGGAATGCCTGGAGTGTGTAAAGAACCGCCCTGGTCTCCAGAACACTGATGTTAAGCATAAGCATCTGGTCGGACCAAGACCCTTGTGTCTCGCGAGTCCCTAGATGGGCTCCCCAGCCCAGATCTGAGGCATCTGTGGTGAGTATTTGGGTTGGAACTGAAGGATGAAAAGAAATTCCCTTCAAGAGGTTTGAGAGCTCCTGCCACCAGCGAAGATCTCTCTGTAGACTGTTGGAGATCATGACCTTTTGGTTCATGTCGTCCGTCCTCTGGTCCCACTGGACTCGAAGAGACCATTGGGTGACCCGCATGTGAAGCCTGGCCATGGGAACTGTCGAAATGACGGCCGCCATCAGTCCCAAGAGACGGAGCATAGAGTGTGCTGGGATCCATCGGGCCTGAGCCACGACAGTGGCCTGAGAATCTAAGGTCTCAGCCCAATCCCATGGCAGAAAAGCCTTGCCCTGAACTGTGTCTAGTACAGCTCCAATGAACTGGAGTCTCTGGGATGGAACTAGCTGGGACTTGGAAAAATTGACCGCTATGCCCAGGAAAACAAACAAGTTCAGAGTGAAAGAGAGAGAGACTCTTTCAGGCTGGTAGGAGAGGGTGCTGCAAGGGGCCAGTCGTCCAGGTATGGGAAGACATAAATGCCCTGACAGTGTAAAAACGCCACCACTACCACTAGGCATTTGGTGAACATTCTGGGGGCCGAAAAGAGGCCAAAAGGGAGTGCTCTGAATTGGAAATGATTCTCCATAAAAACAAAACAGAGAAAGTGGCGGTGGGCCAGGAGGATAGGAATATGCAGGTAAGCATCCTGCATGTCCAGGGAGCACAGCCACGAGTTCGGGTGGAACAGGGGAAGAAGCCCCTGAAGAGTCAACATACGAAACTTCGTATACTCCACGAAGATGTTTAGTGTGCTGAGGTCCAGGATCGGTCTCGGGTCGCCCGTTTTCTTCGGTACCAGGAAGAAGTGGGAGTAGAATCCCTTTCCTATTTGGTTCGATGGGACGGGGTCTATGGCCCTCTTTAGAAGAAGAGCCTGAATTTCTTGAGAGACAATGGGGACCTGATCCCAAGGACAGAAGGACCATCCCGGCAGTACAGGGGCTGGAATCTTGCTGAATTCTATTGAGTGACCTCGCTGGATGAGCTGAAGCACCCAAGCGTCTGCGGTGACGTATCTCCAACCGTCCAAGTGGAGGCCGAACCTCCCTCCAACCAGTTCCTCCTGTGTTACTTGAGAGAGCGGAAGGAGGGGAAAGGAGTCAGGACGCCGAGGGGAAGGGAGCTTTTGCCCCGGAGGCCTGTTTAGGAAATTTGGCCTGTGGGGTTTAAGCTCCAGATCCAGGGGCGCGTTTCTTTGCTCGGTGCTTAGCCTGGGATTTGTACCACCTTCTTTGGCGGCGAAAAGGCTGCTTTTTCTGGCCCATCTTATACAAGGAACGGACGTCCCGCAAGGAGCTTCCGCTCTCCTGCAGCCCTGTAATGATATCCTTGGCATAGCCGCCAAAGAGGACAGAACTCTAAAGGGGTATGCCCAAAAGGGAGGACTGCACATCCCATGCAGACCTGCTATACGAAGCCAGGAGAGGCAGCCGGAGACAGATCCCCGAGGCTGCCGCTCTAGCCACTGAGTCCACCAAGTCGTAAGTCGCCCGTTGAGTGTGACGACATGATGACTTCCCCATCATAACTTTATCCAATAACTTCTTTCTCAGGGTTTCATCCTGAACCTCTTGGAGGTCTCTTTCTAGATCCAAAAGAGAGGCTTTTTGGAAGGCGACCATATGCGAGACGTAATTAAGGGATCGTATCGCACACGAGGAAGAAGAATAGATTTTACGCCCAAACTGATCTAGCTGACGCGAGTCCTTGACAGGAGGCGAAGAGCTCAAGTGTTTGGGCTGGGCCGAACGGTCGTGAGCAGCCATGATGACTACAGAGTCAGCCTTAGGATGGGAGTTAAGATGAGAGATCCCTTCCGGGGGGTAATAGGTGCGGTCTGCTTTGCGAGAAACCGCTGGTACAGAGGATGGTTGTTGCCAAATCCTGGTCACTAGGTCCTCATGGGGCCCCATCCATGGAGGAAAGGGGATAGGATCAGAAGTGGCCAGATCCAGGTGTTCCGCAAGGCATTTTTCTTTGTGGGTCCACCTCTTTGGTCGGCCAGCCACCTGAATGGAACGCAGCAAGTCTCCGAAAGAGGGATCTTCTGGTGGAGGCTTGGGAGAGTCTTTAGGGGGAAACTCTACGGGAGACCTGGGGTCCGACGGATCCAAGTTGGACTCGGTGTCAGAGGGCTCAGAACCACTAGGAACTGATGGGTCTGCTTCCGTGGTGCCAACAGTCAAGGAGCCCGAAGCATTGGTCCAAGTAGGCGGTGGAGAGGTGACCCTGGGAGTGGGTGCCTCTCCCACCGACTGTCTTATCTCTGACAGAAGTTGCGTTCTGGCGTCCTTCCACCAAAAGAGAACGGACTCGCGGTCCGGCACCAGAGGTGGTGGAGGAGGGGGCTGGAAGCTTGGATACCCCGGATACTGCCAGGATGGATAATAAAAGGAGTACCCGGGATAACCCAGCGTGGGGTGTCCTGGGGTGGGATATGACGGCGTCGGGTAACCCGGCGTCTGGAGGCCCAGCGTCGGAGGCACATGGCCTGGGGTCGGATGCTGAGTGGTTGACGGAGGGCCACCCGGAGGTGGGAAGGAGGGTTCAGGATCTGGGGACCCAGCTGAAGGGCCCGCAGGGGGCTGTTCCACAGCGCCAGCAGGTGGCACAGGATCCGGAAGCATGCCCAAAGTACCAGAGGGTGGAGGCTCCATGGCAGGATCCCCAGCCGGGGACGGTGGAAGGCCTGGCGGGGGGGGGGGGAGAATCCAAGGGGCCCCTGACGGCAGGTCCAAATGCGATCTAGCTAGTGCAAAAAGCAGAGGATTGGGTGGCGAGTCCGGGATGAAGAACCTTAGGGGACGACGGGTCGACTTGTCCCTCACTCTGTCTGGCGTCAGGGGCCAAACTGGAGCCCGATGGAAGAGTGGATGGATCCGGATGGACATCGGAGGAGACGGCGTCCAACACGGCAGATACGGCCAGGCTAGAGACGGCTGGAAAGCCACTGCTAGACTGATCAGCGGAGGCCGCGCACCCTTTGTTAGAGGTGAGGGGTGTCTTACCAGCAGGACAACACAAAGAGAGTACAACCTCCAAAGAGGCTACCCCCGGCTGCCCACTCACTTCAGCAGGAGGGGGAGAAGGGGCCCGGCCCAAGGAAGCGGAAGGGATGCCCAAAGAAGTACTCACAGTTGCAGGCCTCTCTTGAGATGACGGACTCCAGTACCGCTTCTCTTTGCTTTTCTTCTTTTTTGGGGCCGGTGACGATGACCTTTCCCTCAATTTTTGGAGCTCCTCTTCCAAAGATGCCAAGCGTCGGGTCAGAAGATGGGTCTCGAGGGACTGTTTACGCCTGATTCTGGTCGCCTGGTTGAAGGCCTGGCAGATGGAACACTCCTGGACGTCGTGTTTAGAACCAAGGCAAAGGAGGCATTGGGAATGGTCGTCCCCGTGCGGTATTTGGGCGCCGCACTTAGAGCACTTTTTTTTCTGTCTAGAAGACATCAAATTGAAGAAAACATTTTGAGAAATACTCGTAAGAGGCAAAGAAAACTTCGACAAAATTCAATGCGGGCATTGGATTGCTGTTCAAGCACGAGCCAAATGTACTGAGGCAAAGGTTGGAAAGAACTGAAGAGCGGGCGTGGGACCACCCCTTTAATAGTCGGGCTGATGTCACGCTGCCTGACGTCGGGGGGCGGTCCCCGATGATGATTGCTATCTACAGGTTTGCCGTGTGGACCCGACGCCAGGGGCGCGTCCCATGTGAAGACCTACTGCAATAACCCTCTCAAAGTAAGATCTCAAATTACACACACACCCTTAGTGTTGGATGTTTGTATATACCTCTTCAAGCTTCGCTCTCAGGGGTTTATGTAGCATCCAACACCTTGGGTGTGTTTAAAATCTCGTACACACACCATACCACGTTATACTGTATATGTTATGATTTACACAAACCTTTTTACAGAGAGCTATAGTTTCTTTCAGGATCACAAAAAAAGCTCTTCTGACAAGAGGAATAATAATAATTTTTATTTCTTAAGCGTAATACTATAACCAAAGCGCTGTACAAGTTAAAACTAAAAACAGATACATAATAAAACATACAAATTCCAAACATTACATTAAAATATGGTCAAATTATTCTACTCTCCATATGCTTGATGAAAAAGATACGTTTTTAAGGCCACCTTAATGCTCTCCATGGTCCCGTACACTCTAATCTAACGAGGCAGAGAATTCCACAGGGTTGGAGCCGCAGACATAAAAGCACGGGTCCCAGAAGTTTTAAGCCGTACTCTAGGGATCTCTAACAACCCCTCGTCAGCTGAGCGGAGAGGTTGGCTGGGCAGTAGGTATTCAGGAGCTCTTGCAGATAGCTCGGACCCTGTCCGTGAAGGGCCTTATAGGTCAGAAACCAGACACTGAAGGTGATCAGCCACGGAACAGACAGCCAGTGCAGTTCGTGCAGCATGGGAGTGATGTGATTCGAACGAGGGGTCCCCATCAACAGCCGCGCTGCAGCATTCTGCACCAGCTGCAAGTGGCAGATATCAACCCCCCGGAAGGCCTAGGTACAGAGAATTGCAGTAGTCCAGGCACGAGGTCACAAAGGTATGGATCAGTATCGGAAGGTTGCCGGGCGGAACAAGGTGCTTAATTCTGGCAATGTTCCTAACATGGTAAAAAGAAAGACTTGACTGCTGACATCTGCAAATGCAGTGTCAGACCGTCATCAAGAACCATCTGGCAACCTGGATCCACAATCAACACCTCAGTCTTCTCAGAATTCAATTTCAACCAGCTGGATTTCATACAGTTCTGGATTTCTATAAGGCAGTTGTTAAAGACCGAGATCGCACTATCCTGGTCAGGTACGAAAGACAGGTAGAGCTGGGTATCATCAGCATAGCAGTGAAACCTCAGCCCATACCATCTTACAGTGTCTCCGAGGGGCAGCATATACACCGCAAACAACATGGGGGACAGCACCGAGCCCTGGGTTAACCCTACATGCAGAGAGAATGGGTCTGAGGAAAATATCCCCAACACATCCCTCTGAGATCTGCCAGTGAGAAAAGAATGAAACCATCCGAGAACTGAACCAGCCAGGCCACAGATGACCCTCGGTGCTCGAGCAGCACCCCATGGTCCACGGTGTTGAAGGCTAAAGAGAGATCAAGGACCACCAAGATGGAACAGCGCTTCTGATCCCTCGCCATCAGGAGATCATTGAGTACCCGAACCAGAGCAGTCTCAGTACTATGCCTCTTCCATAAACCGGACTGGAGAGGATTGTAGATATCGTGGATGGTAAGATGGCTCTCCAGGTGTAGCGCAACTACTTTCTCAATCACCTTCCCTACAAAGGGAAGGTTAGACATAGGTCTGTAGTTAGCGAAGCAGTTTGGGTCCAGAGCAGCTTTCTTAAGGAGCGGAATCACCACCGCCTCTTTCAGGGAGCTAGGGAACTCACCCAACTCAAAGGAGCATCAAATTATCTTCGCAAGAACGGGGCCGATAGAATCAATACACCCCATAATCAGGTGTGTTGAGCCCGGGTTCAAACTACTGCATGTTAACCGCATACACTGGACAATCCACACATTAGACCACAAACTCCGGGAGGTCGAAAGATATCCAGGAAAACCAAGGAGGAGTGACCAAGCACTGACCACCATCAACCCCCATAGAGTGGGCAGGTCGGATCTCAGCCCTGATGTTTACCACCTTATCCGCTAAGAATCGAGCAAACTCGTTACACTTAACTTCTGAAAATGCACTTCGAGCATGCAGACAGGTTGGGTTGCACAGCCTGTCCATGGTTCGAAAGAGTTGAGCAGGTCGATTCTGAGCTGCTGCAATCTCCCCAGACAGGAACTCTGCCTTCTTACGGGTGACTGCTGATTGACAGATTTGGTAATGCTCTATCAATCTAAGGTGCTCAGCATCCAGGGCAGATTTCCGCCAGCGTCGCTCTAACCTTCATCCAACTCGTCTCAACTCCCTCAAGGTCCCATCGAACCAAGGGGACCGTGGGTGGAGGTGGAGAGAGAGAGAGAGAGAGAGAGAGAGAGAGAGAGAGAGAGAGAGAGGACGAACACAGACAGGAGCGATAGAGTTCAGAGCTTCAGTGACAGCCTTATTATAGGCCTGAACCAAACTCTCTGGACCCTTGCTTGTCCCCAGAAATCCCGATAGGTCTAATACTGCGAGTGGACCATCATGGTTCACATCCCTCAAAGGGCGGTATCTGACAAACTCCACAGGGGTTGGCTTATAAGGAGGAGCCTGGATATTGAACCTTATGGTGTGGTGCTCTGACCATCCGACTGGTTCCACCACCAAGTCGGAGGTCTCGATCCCCAAGAGGAAAACCAGACCAAGTGAGTAGCCATAATTAAGGGATGCAGAGGCAGCTACCTGTGTGAAGCCCAATGAAATCATAAGTTGGACGAAGTCCTGACCAAATTGTAAGAGTTCATCGTTGACCCAGGCATCGAAGTCACCCAGGACCATCAGCCTAGGTGACTCAAATGCCATGTCGACCATGAAGTCTGCAACTTCCTGTAGGAACAGTTTCTCACCCCCGGGGTAGAAAATAGATGAGAACGATCCTACAGCCCATACCTGCAACCGTAGTATACTCAAACTATCTGGATTCCTCAACTGGCACACCTATAAGGAAGAAAAAAAGGAAAAGAAAGCGGTATTCTTGGCAAAGTACCAAAAAGCCTGATTTTGGTATTATGGCTTATTTTGCAAGCCGACCTCTGTATTGCAAGTTGTGAGCCCTAAATATGGCGCATGAGCCCGTTCTGAGGAGCAACCCAATACTGAGTATCTGTAACAGTGATTGAATATTGTGCTGTTGTGTGACTGGGGTACTAACAGGAAACAGGAAGAACTAGAGTTGTAGTTTCGCTAACACTGCTGCAAACTACTCGGCATGTTAGCAGGGACAAAAACACTGTTTGGAGATAATACTGACCTTGGGACAACACTAAGGGACCTGTGAAACAGGCTACTGCTTAAAAAACTAAACTTTGAATAAAGGGGAATCCATGAGGTGGGAGTGATGTCACTTCCGGTCCTTGGGACTTAAATCCCGGCTCCAGAGTGAGCACCATTAAGACTCAGTGGCTATCTAGAAACAAGCTGCGTCTTAGCTGCGTGTCAAGCGTGTCCAGAGTGGACAAAGGGATAAGGGCAAAATGCTACACACAGAAACAAGGTGATTAAAACCAATAGTACTGCTCAAAACATGGGTAAGTGGTAAAGGCTGTAAGGTGTAAACAAACAGCAAAATGCAAAATACAGTGGTAACTGAAGGTTTGCTTAAAGTGTTAGTACAGAGTAGGGGCATTAAGCAGTGCTGTAACTGCCAGATGTACAGTAACCCAACAGAAGCTATAATGGAGGAGCAGTTTACATGCTACAAATGTCAGGAGGTAATGAAAATGAAAGAAGAAATAAATACCTTCAAGCATAAATGAATGCAGTTGGAAGGAGACACAATTAGACCACATGGGCCATTACCTAACCTAAGGGACTCTGAACCTCAGGAGACTGAGGAAGATGGGGCAGAATATTCAGGAAGTGAGGACGCCAGCTCGGCTACTACAGTGTAGTTCCCAAAAAATAAAAGAAGGCACGCGCTAGGTAGTGATGAAATAGCTCTCCATAATAGAGATACTCTTCTAGGCATCGAAGGAGAGGAAGTACTTGCATCCCCTGACCGGGGGAAGGTGGCGGCAGAAATGGGCCCCTTAACTTCTATTAAGCAGAAAGAATACAAAAATGTGCTGGTAATCGGAGATTCAATTTTGAGGAAAGCAGATTCCATCATATGTAGACAGGATAAAGCACATACAGTGTTATGCTGTTTACCAGGGGCCGAAGTGCAAGACATTAAAATAAGGCTACCCAAACTACTGAATACTGAAAGAGATACTCAAATAGTGGTAATTCATGCAGGGATCAATAACGTAGGGAAAGAGCATGAGAAGGATGTGGTGAGAGAATGAACTGAATGTGCAAACATCATTAAACAAGCTGGTCAAATAGCACTAATTTTGGGGCTGCTCCCAAAATTAAATGCCAATGTTGAAAAAAACCATACCATCTACAGAATAAATGCCCGACTAATAAACAACTGTGCAGCAGAGCAAATAAGCTTTTTACACACATGGGATTCTTTTGCACAAAATACAAAAATGTATGCAAAAGATGGTCTACATCTTAGCCCCCTTGGCACTTCAACCCTAGCAACCCAAATTACCAATAAAGTGCAACAACATTTAAACTGACTGAGGGGGTTGGGAAGCAAGAAATCCATTCCCCCTAAAGAGTAAACTTACCCAGAGGGAGCAGGCTAGACATGTAAATGGGCGGAGTGAGAAAGCTAATACAACCAACCTGAAATGTCTACTAGCTAATGTAAGGCGTAACAGAGAGAAAAAAGATGAACTTGAAGCCATAATATGTAACGAAATGGATGTGGTAGGTTGGACATAAACCTGGTGGACCCCCCAAGATACTTGGGGGAGGGACATAGCTCCATACACACTATTCCATCGAGACAGAAGGGGACAAAAAGACAAAGGAAGCCAAAAAGGAGGGGGGGATGGCAGCATATATATCAAATCTAATAAAATCTGTGGATATCTCAGATAAAATTAAACAAGGATCAAAAGAAGTAGAGACCATATGGATAAGACTCGAAACAGGTATAAATGTAAATTCCTCTATTATTGTGGAAGTCTGTTACAGACCTCCGGGATTTACCCATGGAGACAGTAGCCCCATATATGACGAGATTGAAAGAGCTTGCACCATGGGAGAGGTGCTGTTGATGGGAGATTTTAACCTTGGGGACATAGATTGGGCGCAAATGCAAGGTAGCAATATGACCAGTAAAATATTTCTAGAAATAATAACTCAAATAGGCATTACTCAACATGTTAGACACCCCACAAGAGGGGACAACATACTGGACCTGCTGATGTCAACAAAAGACATCAGAGTTACTGACTGTAGAGTGACCCCCCCCCCCGAAATAGTGATCATAACTGTGTTCTTTTTAACATAAACAAATATGTCCCCCTTACCAAAGACTGTAAATACAGGTTACTCACCTGTAACAGGAGTTCTAGGAATGGTATATGTTGTTCATCCACACTCATTGGCAGTATCCTTGCCGCTTTAAATCTTGCCGGAAGGTCTTCAAGCTTGCTCCTCCCACCCACCCGGGTGGTATAACTCTCGGCTCCGCCCCATGACGCCAGATCTGCGCCGCTTGGAAGCTCAGGTCTGTCGAGGCCGGGAGGTCGGGTGGTCGGTGGATGAACAACATATACCATTCCTAGAACTCCTGTTACAGGTGAGTAACCTGTATTTCTAGGGACATGGATATGTTGTTCATCCACACTCATTGGCAGACTCTAGCAGTTCTCCTCGGAGGAGGGAGGCAAGACGACACCCCATATACTTACTTGGGAAAGAGAGACTGGAGAACCGAGGCCCAAAACCAGCATCCCGGCGTGACTCAAGGATCGATGTGGTAGTGGGTAATGAAGGTGTTTGCTGACTTCCAGGTAGCAGCCCTGCAGATTTCCTGGATAGGACGCCCCTGGAAGCAGCCACCGCTGCAGCAGTATGGCGGTAGAATGAGCTCTTATCCCTCTGGGAGGCTCCATGCCCGCCAATCTTATAGCAGAGATCTATGCAGGAGGTTACCCACCTGCTTATCGTCCGCTTGGCTGCAGGTCTGCCAGATGCGGCTTCAGTCGTGAGTGACAAACAGCTGGCGAACCTCTCTCGACTTCAGCCGTGGCGCCTTTATAATAAGCGAGCCCTCTTCAGGATTCAGAGTATGGAGCCTATATTCGCCCCTCCGAGGTGTGATTGGGTAGAACACCGCAGAGTCAACACTTGGTTAAGGTGAAACTCCGACACCACCTTCGGAAGGAATTTCGGTGGGGCGACAACCTTGTCCCTGTGGAAGACCAGGTAAGGAGACTCAATGAAAGCGCCTGAGCTCTCCCATCCTTCTGGCTGACTGATAGCCACCAGAGAAGGCGGTCTTCCACGACAGGTGAGAGAGCACACCTGTGCATGGTTCGAATGGTTGCCCATGAGCTTTGCCAGTACCAGCAGTAGATCCCACGGAGGTGGGGGTTCTGACTGAGGGAAATGTGATCAAGGCCTTTGGAAAGCGCCCAGGACCACCTTCTCCTGCGCCACCGACGCTTCCTGCCCGCTCGGGTAAGCAGAGATGGCCGCCAGGTGCACCCTTAGGTCGCTGCACCCAAGCCCTTGACTAGAAAGGGACCATAAATAGTCCAAGATGCTTGGCTGAACAGGAGGAAGGGTCCAAGCCTTGTTCTGACACCAAATGGAAAACCTTTTCCATTTGAAGGCATAACATTTTCTGGTCGACATTACGGGACGCCTCAACTACATTGAGGACCTCGCCGGAAAGACCCAAAGCCTGAACTCTAGCAGCCAGGAACCAGGCCGTCAGGTGCAGGGATTGAAGGTCCGGATGGAACACCTCCCCTGATTGACTGAGAGCAGGTCCGGGCGAGCTGGAAGCTGCCGCGAGTCCTGGAGCTGAGACTGAGAGATCTGGGTACCAGAACTGAGAGCCAGTCTGGGGCTATCAGAATCACCTGCGCCTTGTCCCTCCTCGCCTTGAGAAGCACCTTGTGGATCAAGGGAAATGGGGAAAGGCGTAAGAGAGGCCGGGGTCCATTGCCTCGAGAAGGCATCCCCTGCAGCGAGCCCTGCTGAGGGGGCGATGGAACAGACTCAGCTCGCTCTCCATGGAGGCAAACAGGTCCACCTGAGGGTGCCCCAAAGGGAGAACAGATGCTGTACTACCTCCGGCAGAGAGACCACTCGTGATGCAGCCCCTATCCGCTCAGGGCATCGGCCAGGGTGTTGGAGAGCTCCTGCCACGTGAATGGCTGGGAGATCCGCCTCCAGGCTGCGCCACAGTGACCAAATGCGGAGAGCTTCCTTGCATAGAAGCATGGAGCGCGTCCCGCCCTGGCGGTTTAGATAGTACATGGTCGTGGTATTGTCCGTCTGGACTCGGAGCCACTTGACCCCGGAGGAACGGAGCAAAGGCGGTGAGAGCTAGGCGGACCGCCCGGAGCTCCAGCAGGTTGGATGTGGCATCGACTCCCGCGGGGACAAGAGGCCATGAGCCCGGTGTGCCCCAGATGGGCACCCCAACCCATCAGAGAGGCATCGGTCGACAGAGAGACCGTCGGCTCGGGCGGACGAACGGGATGCCCTCTTGCAAATGATCTGGAGCGGTCCACCACTGGAGAGCATTCCACATCCCTGTGTCACCGACTAAGCTGGTCCAAGGGATCGCAGCGCTAGGACCACTGGCTGGCCAGTCCCACTGAAGGGGACGCATGTTCCAGCGGGCCCAACGGACCACGCTGGTACAGGCGGCCATGAGACCCAGGAGGCGCAGGAAGTCCCGGCAGGCGCCAATTGCCCAACCAGAAATGATCGGGCAAGGAGGAAAGAACCTCGGCCCTGTCCGCGGGGAGCGTTCTGGCTCGAAGAGAGTCGAGCCTAGCACCCGATGAATAAAATCACCTGCTTCGCTCGAATTCGACCTGGCCCTCCTTGATAAGGAGGCCCAGTTGAGAGCAGACCTGGAGGCCAGATCTCTGGACCACTCCGCCTCCTTCCTGAGGGAGCTGCTATCAGCCAGTCGTCCAGGTAAGAGGCACACCGGACCCCTCGGCACACGCCCAGAATGCTGTCACCACTGCCATGCATTTGGTGAAGACCCTGGGAGCTGGAGACAAGCCGAGGGCATGGCTTGGAACTCGAAGAGATCCTTCTGCCTCGAAGCTGAAGGAATCTCTGGTGAGGCAGAGACGGATAGGGCCATAGCGCAGCGTCCTGCAAGTCCAGAGAGCAGAACCACATCACGGCTGCTCCAAGGATGGTATTATCTGAGCCAGAGTGACCATCCGAAGGGTTCGAAACCTTAGGAACTTGTTTAGGTCGTGGTGTAGAATGGGCGCCAGCCCCTGTCTCGTCGGAACCAGGAAGTACCTGGACACAAACCCTGGGTCTGAAGGAGGGTCCACCACCTCTCTTACCACCTCCTTCTGGAGGAGGAGAGTGATGTCGGCTCGACGAGCCGCCAGTGAGGCTGGGGATCCCGAAGCCCCCCGAGGGGCGACGGCTCTGAAGGGTGGTGCCTGCTCGAATTCCAGAGGCAGGCCTCTTCCCACCACCTCAAGACCCACCTGTCCGCGGGTAACAGCGGACCAGGCGGAAGCGGAAGATGCTGGAGCCGGCCTCTCACGGGGGACCCAGGGAAGGAGTGGCGGGATGGGGGCTAACTCAGCCGTCACTGGGCAGGCTTGGAGGAGGGACCGCCGAGGGACCTCCTGGGCCCTCTCCTCCTGCCTCCTGTTAGAGGAAGCCGCGGCTTGGGTTTGGGATGCCAAGGCCGAGCCTGCTGGCCCTGGCGTTGCTGGGCGGGCGCGCGGGGGCACAGAAGGACGAAAGGGCTTAGGCTGTGGTTTGCGGCCTTTGTCCTTCTGAGCGGAAGAGACCGAGTCAAAGGTGGCATTGGACTTCTCGATCCTCTGCAGGTGACCTTCCACCCCAGGGCCGAAGAGGTCAGTCCCAAAAAGGGAACATCCGCCAACTGTCTGGGTATCCGAAGTAAAGGTGGATATCCTCAGCCAAGCCACGCCGACGCATAGCCACTCACGGCAGCCACCGATCTAACACATGAGTCCCCTACATCCAAAGCAGTCTGGAGCTGCTGTTTGGCCCACTGCCCTGCCCTGGTCCCGCACCTGCTTAACCGTAGTCTGCAGATCGGCGGGAAGATGAGGGATGACCTCATCCAGGGGAGCCCAACAGGCATGAAAAAATGTGCCATGAGGACGGCCGAACTGGCCTGACCTAAGGCTGAGAGAGGACGCAGCGAAAACTCTTTCGCCCGACATAGTCCACCTCTTTTGACCCCTTGTCAGAGGTTTGTCCATCCCTGGCGCGCTGCCGGGCGCACCGAAACGCTGTCGAACCAACCCTCAGTAGAGAGGGGTGTCCAAAACCGGACAAGGAACCGGTAGGGACGCATACTTCCTGGCCATCGGCGGAAGGCGCAGGAGCAGGAAGCAGGGCGCTGCCAAAGTTCCAGTGCGGACCCACATGGCTCTGGCCACGGAAGAGCCTCCGTCGAATCCCTCGGTCCAGAATCTCCGTGAGGGGATACCTGGCCCGCTTGGAAGCGGAGTTCGAGCTCCATCCCGGTAGACTCGAGATGAGCGAAACAGTCCTAGGAAGAGCAGGACGACTGCTCGTCCATTGACTGACCTCCTGAACTCAAGTCCAGTCGCTGGAAAGAAGGAGGAATAGATCTTCGGACACCGGAAGGAGTCCCTCGAAGAGCTACCTCTGGCCTGAGCCACCCTTCTGCAGTGGGTCGGGAGTGAGGGTAACTGACAGCCGATGGGGTAAACCCTTGCCCGACCAAATCCTTGGTAAAGACCAATGTAGTGGCTGAGCGGAGAGTTCCACGAATCGGTGGAGCAACTGGTTTAAGCAGACAAACGGCCTGGGTAAAAACTCCTCAGAACAGTCGAGGGTTGTACCGGCCGTTCCGGTGACAACCACTTAATGGCAGGAAGGCGAGTCGGCTTATTCCCAGCCAGGAGAACTGTTACAGCATAAAGGTCCTCGTACCGTCGGCGTAATTCGCCAGCCTCCCTCATCGAGGAGAGGGCGAAGGAGCAGCGGCGGCGCCGCTTACGCGGTGCGAAGACGGGAACGCCTATAGCGGTAGGAAACGGCTGGACGCGAAGGTCGAGACCGAGACCCGAGAGTCGGAATTTCGGGGTCGATGCGAGGAGATATCGGCGGAACTGGCGCCCGCCGGCTTTCCGGAAGGTCCATCCGAGACTCGGAACCCGGGCACAAGCGGCTGACCACGGGATCCTCAACTCTCCCGGGGGAGACGGAGAGAAGATCTCGGCTGCTAAGGCGACAACCCGTCCAATGGTCGAGAAAAATCTCGACTTCATCAGTCAGAGTCTCGGTCAACTGATACAGCGGGGACACCGTGAGGCCAGTGGCGAGCGGCCAGTCGACCGAGAAGCCGGCCGATCGGCGGCCGAGAGAGGACCTTTCGCTCCAAGAAATGACGGAGGGACTTACCCTTGTCCCTCTTTTTGGACCGAGAATAAGGTCCAGCAGGCGCATGACCCGCCTCCTTGTGGAGGGACAGACAAGCTCCTTAAAGAGCGTGTAGGAAGAACCCAGAGAAGCGGGATAAATGCAGCGGCCCGGTCTGACCCAGCGCCGCCTCCTCTTCCCGAGGCTGACCATCGCTGAACTGATCCGCCGAAACCCGCCCGCTGACACCGACAACGAACCTACTTGGACTTCACGGAGGAAAGCGCTTCTCGGGGCGGCCCAGTTGCAATGCGGGCATACGGTCTTGAGGGGCGTGGCCGAGAAAGATGAGACACAGGTCGCAAACCCTGCGGGTCGTGCTCAGGCCCTAACCAGTAGACACCGTGGAGTGTGGATCCGTCCGAGACATCTTCTGCCCGCATGGGCATCTCCGAAATCGGGTCGATTTGTCCATCGCAGCCGCAGGGATCGAAGACTGAAGTCTTTTGCAAAATATTATTTTAAATCCATAAGCGGAGAAATAGGAACCAGTCATAGCGCGGAAGGCGTTAAGGAGGAACCTGAACTGACTGAGTGATGGAAGATCTGGCGTCATGGCGGCGGACGGGAAGGTTATACCACCCGGGTGGGTGGGAGGAGCAAGCTTGAAGACCTTCCGGCAAGATTTAAAGCGGCAAGGATACTGCCAATGAGTGTGGATGAACAACATATCCATGTCCCTAGAAAGAGATTTATCTCTTTAACACAGCAAACAAAGAACTCCTGAGTACAGAGTTACAAAAAATACAATGGGAAACCATCTTTAAAAACCAGTCAATGAAATGTTGGAAACTTTTAAACAGCGTGTGACAGAAATATGTGACAGATGCCATCAAAAAAAGGAAGCAAATACAATCACAAAGGAATGAAACCCAAATGGTATACAAATAAAATTAAGATAGCACTAAAAAGGAAACAGAGAATGTATGAACTATACAAAAAGGATGGGTCTACAGAATCATGGGAAAAATTCAAAACAGTACAAAAAGAGTGCAAAAGCCTAATTAAAAAAGTAAACAAAGAGTGGGAAGAAGACTAGCTGGGGGAGGGCTAGGAAGGACAACATGCAACAATTCTATAGCTACGTAAACTCAATTAGGAAAACGAATAAGGGTTTATGCGCTCTTACAGTAAAGGGTGAAATGGTAGAAGACCCGGCAAGCCTGGCAAACATTTTTAATTCCGATTTTGGGACTGTGTTCTCCCCGAAAACTGCAACGCACCACCAAATAAGGACAAATACCACACAACCTATTCAGATTACAGAAAACTCTATAAATGAAAAAATCACAAAGCTCATAAATACATTCTCTACCGGACCAGACAATATATCAAATGCTATGTTAAAATTACTATCCCCCAAGGTCGCAAAACCATTAAGGCACATATTCCTAAAGTCCTTACAAAAAATGAGGTCCCACAGGACTGGCTAACTGCTAATGTTGTACCTATGCACGAGAAAGGAGGCAGGGCAGACCATACAAACTACCGCCCAATTAGTCTCACATCAATCCCGGGAAAATTGCTCTAAAGCTAAATGAAGAATGAAATCAACTTCTATTTAGAAAAAAGTGGCAATACAGATCATGAGCAACACGGCTTTCAGGCAGGGAGGTCATGTGTCACAACTTGCTATGTTTTTACAAAAAATATCCCCTGCATTAGACAATGGGAGGCCGGTGGATTGTACATGTTTGGATGTTGCTAAGGCCTTTGATAAAGTACCACACTACAAAATCATAAATAGCGTAATGAGTATAAGATTGGACATTGAAATAGTGGTCTGGATACATACGTGGACAGGACCCGGAGAGTGTGTATAAATGGGTACTACTCCCATCCAGTGTCAGTGATGAGTGGGGTCCCCCAGGGGTTGGTTTGGGGTCCGGTACTGCTTAGAATATTTACATCCACCATGGGGAGGGATGCAGCAAGTTGGTTAAGTAACTATGCAGATGACACAAAACTCGCAGGAATCTCAACTCAGGCAGAGGATGTCGCTATAATACAGAGAGATCTGGATAGAATAAATCACTGGGCTGTCAAAAAAGGCATGAGCTTCAATGTGGACAAGTGTTGTGTCATGCACCTTGGTAGACAAAATAAGCTTGCAAACTATACCTTAAATGGACAAACGCTAAGGCACTCAACTGAGGAAAAAGATTTGGGTATAATTTTATATAATAAATTAAACTACAAAGCTCACTGCACAAGCCAAATTAACAAGGCAAGCAACGTGCTATGGGCCATAAAAAGGGGCTTGAGGAGCAGAGACCGGGGGGTGATTATGCCACTGTATAGGGCATATGTCAGGCTGTTGCTGGACTACGGTAGTCCTGTGTGAAGTCCTTTAGCTAGGGGTGGTGTGGATGGACTGGAAAGGGTGCAGAGGAGTGCATCAAAAATAATATGTGATCTAAGAGATATATCATACATGGAAAGACTCCTTGACTTGAATCTTATGTCCTTGGAGACAAGAAGAATAAGGGGTGACCTTTTATTGTGCTATAACATAATGCAGAATGACTATTTAATAAATAAACTACAACTAAAATTTAAGAATACATTGGTAAATACAAGAGGGTACCCACTGCAGCTGCAGCCTAAAAAATGTAATACAAATAAACAAAAAGGTGTTTTATTTTTTTGTTTTTTTACACAAAGAGTAGTGTCACCCTGGAAGTTATTGTAAGTACGAATAAGCAACAATTCAAACAAAGGTTGGATGAGCATATACTGGAGGGAAACGTTATGCAGCATTACGGGTAAATAAGAACAGGAGCTTTAAACATGGGCCTACCGCCCCCTTGGCTCCTAAACACCTTAGTATGTCAACAACTCTTGTACGGGACACAGTGTTATAGTGTCCCCCATATATCTCAACTGCCTCAAAGTAGAAGGGACATCCCTAATTTTTTCCCTTAGAATTCACAGAAGAGGTGCTGCCCACAAGGAGCTGCTTAGACTTCAACAGCAGAAAGCATTAAGACTCTTGGTTGCTAAATCAACACTCACCTGTGCACAAAAACACAGTTTCCAGATTGTTCTGAGCCATTTGTTACCATATTGGATTATGTGTCCTACACTCTGCGGGCCAGTGTCTCACATGGATGTCAATTTCCCTCAGTTCAGTGACAAAATGGTCGAGAAGTGTGCACCCCTCCCCAGCCACTACCATCATACAGAAAACCACCCTGCCCATCTGAGCCCCACCACCCTCTCTCTTCCAGTCCAAGGCATCACTTTAAATACCAAGTATTTTAAAACTCCAACACAGTAAAATGATTCTCATCCTCTCTGTCTCACCAAAAGGATCAAAGGAGAAATTCCTTCATATTTAATTTCCTTTTCTGTTAGCTCCAATGCTGTCAATGGGGAAGGTAGTTAATACACACAGAACATTACCCATATGTATTAACTACCTTCCCCATTGACAATGTGGAGCGATATAGAAATGAAAATTACGTGCTCACTGTAGTTCTTGATCTTCCAGAATATCTTCACCGTTCATTATAGGTGGATCTGTGCTGTAGGCATCTGAACCCCGCGGGAGTGTACACCTTTAAAGCTTTAGAGGTAGAGGACCAATATCAAGGATGGCACCATCTACGAGGTGAATGTATGACATGCTCGTGAGCTGCCTAGTAACCGACACCAGCCCCTTGCCTTTTCAGTTCTGTTTGCCGGGAAAGGAAACAAAGGGTAAGAAAAATAGAAAAGGGTTGAGGCAAGGGTGCCCAAGGGACAGAAAAAAAAGATATAGGATATAAAAGGAACAAAACAATAAAAGCCATCTACCAGAGGAGAAAAAGGAGAGGTCAGGGGGAGGGGCCTTGTAGCGGGCTAAAGGATGACCAGAACAACTGGACAAAAGAGAGAGAGAGACAGACAGAAAGAAAGAGAGAGAGAGAGAGTGCAGCGGGGACCCTAAGCTCCCATCAGGAGAACAGTACTGTCAGAAGAGTAGGCTTACTCCCAACTGCAGGGGAAAATAACTTATGCTATTTAATACATATAGTTAAGACTAAACGACTCTCAAGCAGAGTCCAAGGTCCTCAAAATACCATAGGTCCTGCAAAGAATGTGGTAAATTCCAGAGGAAGGATGCGCTTCCCTGAAGACTCAGAAACCTGAAACTCTGTTGCCAGTGAGGATTCTCCATCTGCAGGAATGAGAACTATAGAGGGCCAGAGGCTCAGGGACCCCACATGACCAAAGCACAAAATAGGAGGAAATTACTGACAGCCCTAGTATCGAGAGGCCTGGCTATAACAGAGCCAGGACCCATGAAACACACCACTAGCCAAAGTTTTCGAGTCAAGGAGAAGACCCCTAGGAGCTCAAGAGGTAATGGAGCAATCCCCAATAGGGGGAAAAACAACAGAAAAGGGGGTCCCTGCTAGAAGGATAGATGCTAATTAAAGGGATTTATGGAGGTTTGCCATAGCAAATGGGAGTAGTGACCTGTAGGAGTTGTGAATCAGTCTCCTACCATTCAAACTATTAAAAAGTGCTGTTTTCCATGACAAAAATCCGTTTATGTCTGTGTTCTGCTTTATTTGCATAACCCTGACCCTTTTTTCCCCCTCAGTGCTGCAACCCCCAACTGTGATATCATGCAAGGGAAACTGTCAGTTTTTAGCGGACTCTTTACATTGTTTGCTAGTAGTTGTATCTAGCATCATAACATGTAGAAAAATTCTAGTGATCTGATTGGCAGAAAGCAGCTCAGAGCCGTGTAATCATTTTGACCCATAATTAAATTCCTGAACTACTTACAGCCATTCAAGCCATATAACAAACACAGAAAAGTATCATCACACTCTTACAGTCTGACAGGAGCTGTCACTTCAGACCTGTCACTACCAGCAGGCAGTGAAAGTGAAACATCTGCTCAGAATGGCAACTGATCTTTTTGGCTTACTTGCATTGCAAAAACATTTTTCCAAAAGCTTTTCTACAGATTGTACTGCTGTAAACACTACCGAACTAGGAGACTGCACTCTGATCAGGGAGATAGAAAAATCAGCTATTTACTGTACCCACAATGCCTCACTATCTAAGTCGGTATACAGGCTATTATATTTCTGTGCTAACTACAGGAATAGGAGACTACATCTCTCAGTAAAGAAATCATGTCAGCTAGATACTGTATGCACAATGCCTTGTTTTGAAAATAAATATTTGAGAGCTCATATTGTAGAAGCCACTACGAAATAAGAGACCGTACCTCACAGGAAGGAAATTGGAAAACTTCTTATTGTATCCACAATGCCTTGCCATGCACATCTATATATGTTAGATGCTATACTGCATTCACCACTACTGAAGTAAGAGACTGCACCTCTGAGTAAGGAACATTTAAGTCAACTTTATAATTTACCCAGAATTCCTTGTTGCCGTATGTAAAACATTGACAGCTCATTTGCATGCCATAATTCTTTGGGTGTGGCCACACAGAGATAACTGGAGGATGGGCAGAAAAAAAAGCACTGATAAAACAAAAAAAAAAAAAATGATTGACGGATTTTTCTTTACAAAACAAATTGCAGCTTTAACATCTGAAACATGGCTGACAATGGCATACTGCGTAAAAAAGGCATTTGGGAAACTTCCTTAAATCACTTTAAAGGAAACTCCACAAACTATATGATTCCCTTACCACATGTTGCCCTTCTCTTACTGAAGGTTATCCCAGACACAGGGGATTAAGAGAAATGTAGCACACTACCTGGAAGAAAGCACAAAAGGCATACTGCAAGGAAAAGAAAGTTACACCAGGTAAAGGAGTTTGGGCTACAACTCCAAATATGTCTCCTGCTCCCTTACTATGCCTGCTCTCCTGAAAGTCGTTCCCCCCAGGAAAAATGGACTGAAAAGTGAAGCTTATCCAACAGCAAACAACTACATACTCCTCTGCGGGGTGGGGGGGTTTCTGCCCCGTTTCTTTTCCTCACAACAGGGGCCACTAGGAAGGAACAAAGTTCTCCATAGTGTTTTGGCACCTCCCAAAAGTGCCTCCCTCTTTTTTTTTTTTTTTTTTAAAGGAAAGCCTAACAAGGAGGCAAAGGTGAAAAGAAAAAAAAAGATTGCCCAGAAGCCTAGTCATTGCGGGGGAAGGTGGGTGGGTTGCAGTAATGAATGGTGAAGATATTCTGGATTATCAAGACTCACGGTGGGTATGTAATTTTTATATCTTCCAAGAATCAATCTTCACCATTCATTATTGGTGGGTCTGAGTGCCAAGCTTACCATCAAGGGTGGTGCTGGCCAACCCTGTGGGTAATGGTTGGTCCCTCAGCTTCTGTGCGGGGAAAACAAAGAGATGGGGGGCCTTGTGGGCCTGGCGAGGCCCGAGATTGGTCAGGGGCAGGAGAAAGCTCCAGTGACCTGGGAGCAGGAATGTGCCCTGCAAGCTCACGCCTGGCCTGCAGGAGTGGGCCCACTAGAAGAATGAGGCAATCACCCTACGGCAGATAAAGGGTGACAATCTGGAGCGACTCACGCCATCCGACTAATACAGACTGCAGTTCCCACTAACCTGGAGGCTACCTCATTGGTGTCGTAGGATGCCCTTGCTTGGTATCTTACTAGCTTCAGGCCCTGCGCAGAAAGGCATATTACTTGTCTGGTTTGCTCAAAGTCCGACAAGGATACCAGGAGCTGTCCCATCATTGCCCACAGGTGCCTGTCATAGGATGCCTAGTGTGCAGAAATGCATAACATGGTGCATGCCGCCGAGAAAACTCTTTGACCCTAGGCATCAAACTCAGCTGAGTCCAACTCTGGGGACAGCTGTGCACTGGGTGCTTATGCCCAGAGGGGGTGTCCAGGAGCTGGACCCCCGGAAGTGGGGTGCGGCATGGCTCCTGGAGATCCCAGGGGTGCACAATACCTGTGCTGGACATCCCTCGGGGCTGGAGAGGGGGCAGAGGGACAGAGCCAGACATCTCTCGACACCTCCACAAAAGGCCTGGGCCATGAAGGTATGACTGTACTCCCTAAAGGACAACGTCAGATGTGCAGGATTGCAGCCAAAGACATGGAACAGTTGTAGCTCTCTCCATCTCTGAAAGAACTGCTGGTAATGAGTGTACTCAGCACTGGAGGATAGAGGGATAGAAGAGTCCTCTTCCTCAGGGGAGAAAAACGAAGATGAGGAAGAGCTGGACCCAAGGGGGCTGCGGTGCTGGGGTTTCAGGCTGGAAAATAGCCTGGTCCAGTGCCCTCAGCTAAGTTAGGAAGGCACTCGCCAAGGCTCTGAATTGTTCAGAGGTCTGTGGCCCTGTGGGACCAGAAATGCCCAGGAGTGCATGCGGGTAGGCGGGGGAAGTGGAGGTGGGTTGTGGCGGTCCCAGCCAGATCCTCTTCCAGGGCTATGACAGCGAACAGGGGACCTCGCTTGAGGGGAGGACCTGTGTAACTTGCCCACCTGTAAATGGCCAACTATAGCGGGGCAGTCCAGGAGGTGCCCTTTGGGGGAAAACCCCAGGTGGGAGATTAGAGCCATTGAGGTCCTACAAGGCAGCCCCTATCCTGACCTACCACAGGCCCACATAGTTCTGGGGAGGTCAAAGGACCCAAGTCAACACTCTAACTCCTGCCAGAGCCACCAGCAACTCTGGGCATGAAGCGTGGTGCTGACTGTGACCTACTAGACCCCACCTCACCAGAATAAGCTCTGCTCCTTGGGCCATGCCTGAAAGCACTGACAGCAAGAACCTGAGCTAAGGGGGAACTGGCACAGCAAGTGGCAACAGAACCCTCATCGACACTGCGAAAAGCACCAGAGTTTGATTCGGTGCCTGAACCTGACCCGGTACTAAGGGCAGTGCCAAAACCCAATATGACGCTGTGCCTGGTGTTGGCCTCTCTCCTGGCACTGGAATCAGCACTGGGACCATCCCCAGCATCATGAGCAGTGCTGTGAAACTAAAGAGAGGAGGCGCCGCAGCTGGCATCAGACAGAGAAGCAGCCAAGGATGACACCGCAATCACCAAAGGCCTAGGACTAGGCCCAGAAAGGTCCTCTTCCTCACCAGAGCCCAGAAGCCAGTTGGAATCATCCCAGTCCCCATCCGCTGGGTCATCCAACTGCTCAGGGGACGTGACCCAGATGATCTCAACCAGGCCACTGGCTCCAAAGACCTTCTCTCTCCTAGTGGCGCAAGTGGCATCAGGAGAGGATCCGGCCACGCGGGCAGCACTGGTCTGCTCACTGGAACTGGCCTCAGTGCCAGGAGCCAAAGCAGCGCTGGGCCGCAGCCCCAAGGAGCCCACTGGTGCAGGCCCAGCGTATAGCTCTGACCTTGCCACTGGTGGCATCCAGACATTTGAGGGGGTGCCGGACTGGGAGGGGTGCGCAACTGGTCCCTTGGAAGGAACTGGTTGTCCCAGACCCCCCCCCCGAAGCTCTCCGTCTTGGTGAGATGAGGACTAGAAGAGACCTGGTCTCTCTAGTATGTGCAGTACTGGGGAGGAGCTGAGGGAAAGAGCCCAGGGACCTTACCTTGGAGTCCTGTTTGCGACGTCTGCCTCCAAAGGTGGGTGGGGGAGGCGACCGATCCCACCTCATCGTGTGGCTCTCTAAAGTGTGGAAGTCCATAGAGAAGCAGGTGTCGCTGTGGTCCATATTGTGTTCTGCTCCAAGGCAGGTCCAGTATTGGTCATGCCAGTCCCGGACTGACACATTTCTCCCACTGGGGCACCAAAGCATATGGGTAAGACTGAGTCTTCCTGTTTGACTTCTTGGATCTCTTAGAGCCCCCCGCCGACGAGACCCGGACATGACTGACGAAGAAAAAGAATAAAAAAAAAAAATCAACAAAAACAGGGATCAGTGCCATGAAAAAAAGGTACTGAAAGGAAAGCAGCGATGAAAGATGCTGAAATAAAGGGGTTATGGTTTCAAGCAAGTGGCGATGAACAGAACTAGGCTAAGCTATGCAGTTACAAATGGTGAGTGCTCCCACAGAACGTTACCTTGATGGCAGGAAGGACAGAACTGAAGAAGGCAGGGGGCTGGCACTGGTTACTGGCCAGCCTGTGAGCACCACCTCATATGTTCACCTCACAGGCGGGGCCGTCCCCGACGTTGGTTCCCTACCTCTGATGCTTTAAAAGGTGTACTCTCCCGTGGGTTTCTGATGCCTCTGGCACAGACCCACCAGTAATGAATGGTGAAGACTGATTCTTGGAAGATTTATCAGTATCTTGTCCCAGAAGGCTGGCAGTATAGTACAGTCTGGAAGTTAGAGCAACGAGCTGTACATAAGTTTGGTCCCTCCAGTACACCTGGTCTTGATTCCCACAACTTCCACTTGCAAACCATTAAATCCTGAGCAAGTCACTTAACTGCCCTGTGCTCCCAGGACCCACCTGAAGCGAGCTTCTCTTCAATGTGCCTTGGACAGCCATAAACTGTAACCCCGTAACAAAGGTAGGCTTTGCTCTCAATCATTCAAAGCACTACTGGGATAAGAGTCTGGCATTCGGGCCCAGTGGTGAGACCAAAGGAGCAAGGATCACTGCGCTGCATTTGATTTTTATTTTTTTTTATTTTTAAATACTCAGTATTGAAGGTGACAGGGTACCCTGGACTAGGAAGGAGGGTGGTGGGGCTCAGATGGTCAGGGTCAGTTTTCTATATGATGGCAGTGGCAAGCAGGGGAGAGTCTGATAATCCAGTCAGCTTACTACAGGGGATTTTGGCATCACGGCATGTGCCATTCCAAACATGCTGGAATACAGTTAAATCTGAGCCCTGCCTTTTAACTAAATTTTAACTAAATTGCCTATTTATTCTTTACTTAGTGAATACTGTTTACTGTACTAATTACAAATTAGTTGGAAGTATGATTTGGAAGTAGTTTTAAAAATGTATTGTTGAATAATTTTCAATAAAAATTTATTCCTAAAGCAACACTTGAGCCTTGTTAACTGTATGGAATGCTAGTCTGAGCTTACCAATGTAATACATTTCCAGCTGCTGGCGCAAGCGGACTTTCTGCATATTGTCATAAAAGTTGGATGCTGGTGATGTCTCGGTAGTAGGTGGTACAGAGAATATTCGCATGATCTTCCTTTTGTTTCTAAAATGAAGACACAAAGAACATGGTAAGACACAACTCAAACCTGATAAACTTCAGTGACTATCTGGGACAGAAAATTGATTGGGGGGGGTGAAAAGCAATGCTTAATCAATGAAATTGCACTCTCAACTAAAAACAATCCTAATATGGTAGCAAATTAACCCATGCAAATCTCAGTTTTACTTATGAACAACGAAATGCATTCCTGTGCAGGGACAGAAGCTATATAAATGGGATTGGAATTGTTAGTTTAACTTGCTTTGTAATTGATATTTCACTGGTTTTTAAAGAGCAGCTGACGCCTTCAGGAACATTTTTGGAAAACACACTATTTAGACAAAATTAAGCTTATATTTCATATATCTTCTATAGAATTTTCCTCCACATTTTTTCTGAAGAAATTTCCCCAAAACATGATCTTTGTCCTTTACAGTTCATCTGTCCCTATAGTTTACTCTCTACTTGAAATTATAATGCTCTTTTGTGACATCACAGTCTGTTACCGTGGGAATAACTGTGATGTCACAAACAGAGTATTATGACATCAGGTTGGGAAAAGGCAATATGAGCTAATGAATCTTCAAGGAACAGCTATCCTGTTTTCATGCATACGACCTCGGTGAAAAATAACTGGGATAAGAAATGCAGAGCCAATGAGGAATATAAGTTGCTTTGTGCCCAAATATTTTCTTTTTCAAAGTTCTTCTCAAGGCATCAGTGGCTCTTTAAAAAAAAAAAAAAAAAAAAAAGGAAAATGCAACAATCATTTTTATAAAGAACAATTAAAGGCGATCATAAAACACACTGCTTATAAAGCACCATGCGACCCCTACACCAAAGCATAAATAAGCAGGTTCGTACAGCAATTTGCTACCCACAAAATGCTATTTGCTAATCAAATGCAGCCTTGGTTAGTGGAAGTTACTAATCAACTGACTTCTCCATGCTACCACACTCTTCTGGACTGTATCTTATAGATAAAAATAACAATTTAGTGAAATTGCTCCTCATACCTGGCTGGTTGCTAATCAAAACAATGTTGATTAGCAAGGACTGCTAATCAGGTTTACAAAACTAATGTTTGCCTTCTACACAATTCTTTGCTATGCTCCTAAAAGGCTGGAAGCCCTTCCTACATGGTGGCAGAAGTCTGTGCTGTTGCTGGAAATGGGGGTTGGGTCTACCATGCAAAGGTCCAACAGGCCATTCACAAAGAATTATTACAGACAGGTTTTAAGTTGGTCAGTGTTGACCAGAAGTGGAAGGACACCGCTGAAGCATGGCTTCACACTGGAACAAGGGTTAGGGAAGATATTAGGGAGATACTGAGTGTATTTGGGAGAAGGTGGGTGCTCCATTAAACCATTGAGAAATATGATCAGTGAGCCAGGACAGCTGGAACCAATGTGCCCACATAGATATGTACGGTAAGGGAGGGTAGGGACGGGTTGAGACTTCCAGGTAGCACATCTGCTTGAACTGCTTCACTACATGACCCATGGGTGCTATTTCACGAAGCAGCTTAGTGGGTGGGACTAACCAGTATGTTAGCAGGTGCAACTGGGTCTGTGCCTGGTAACACTGGGGGAGGGGGCGGAGGGGGACAGGGCTCCTCCAAATGTGACTCAAGCCTGGCTTTGTGTATAGGGTTGCATACACTCTCTTTGTGACTAAGAATGGGGTCAAATAAATTATAACAACATTTTAAGCCAATCAGAATTGTCGTGTTCAAAAAAAATCACAGGTACTTATAAGAGGAAAAGTGTCTCTTGAAAACAGTTTCAAAATTCTACGTTTATTTGGCACAGTCCATTCTTCATACAGGGGTTTCTCTAATTTTTTTGCAAAGTAAAATATTTTTATTTTATTCATAATACATACGATACTAGTTCTATAAAATCTGAAGACTTTGAGCAGTAGGTATCCAGTCTATAAATACATTAACATACTATGTTTAGCTATTTTAATATACAAGATAGCTTACTAAAAATTAAATTTGGCTTTCCCTGGTTTTTCAGGAAATGTTTGTATACATTTCGATGACATACAGTATCCATAAAAAGCTTCTGTCAGTAACTTCTGACTTCACAGGAACATAGACATCGACAGCAAAAAAAGGCCTCACAACCCGTACAGCCTGCCCAGTCCTAGCTATGTTATGTTGTTCTCCTGTCATGACATCACAGTGCTTTAGTACTTTCTGTAAGAAGTCACTATAATGTCACAAACACAGCAATTGTAAGGTCAAGAGGGGACAGTCAGCTTTTTTTTTTATTCTGTGTTTGTCTCCAACACTCACTGCATTGCTTTGCATGTTACTTGCTTTAATCTCTTCCCATCCTGGTCTCCACTATGAGGCCCCCACACCTCCTGATCCAGAATATCCACATGTGTGAAAGTACTTCCCACCCCCTTGAAGCGGTTGCTCTCCCTGTTATCCAATATCAAAGCTCCAGATCTGCTGACCCACTCAGCAGTTCGCACAACTTGCAACCTCTGTTCTTTTAGAAGGGAGCAACTCTGTGCATGCTGTTTATTTAGTCATTTATTTACCAGGTAGATGAACTAGATCTAACACTTGCCTATTTTCAGGCACAACTGGGAGATTACAACACAAGAGGCCATCACAACAGTATACAAATAACAATTAAGCAGGGTGCAATACATACAGCAAGCAGCAGTACAGGGGAAACAAATAAAGCAAGGCAATACACAAGATACAATATATAAAGGGCATTGTGCAAAATACAGTACTGTGTACATACAATCAAGATACAGGGATATGTAACATTCACTGGTATGGTGTTTGGCCAAAACAAGCAAGCTGACTCAATTCCTAGCAGCCTAAGGTTCAGGAACACACAGAAAGACGCCTGGTTAGGAAGAGTACAGTACTCTCTTCTCAAGGTTGGGCTGGAGGGACACTGACGGGCCTTAATCATGATGGAGTTCCAAAGTGTGGGAGCAGAGTAGGAGAAGGAGATTTCTCCAAGTTGTGGGTATGTTTAAGCAACCAGGGACATTACACCTCAGTGGACTGAATCGGCTATCAGGCGTAAGTAGTACTGAAAGTGACATGGAGGGTCGATTGGTCACGACAGTATGTATCACACCTCCCATGGCAAATTTGTGCAAGGCTGGTGGAGGAAGCGATCTTAGTTTATTGTAAACGTCACAGTGGTGTGTGTATCTGTTTGTGAATAAGGCAAACCTGCTAATGCTGTAATAGGCCACATCCCATTTTTATAAAACAGTTTTAGTGTGGAGGCCAAGTAGTAGACTGTCATCTCATAGGTCAGGTTGGGGAGCAGGATGCCCCAGGCGATGGCAAGAGGGGCTTTGGGTGTAAGGTTGTCTGTAATCTTATAGGAGAGCCCCAGCCTGGTGTTCACAGCCTTACAAGCAGCACAGATACATGAGCGGAGAAGTCCAATAAGGTGTCAAGTGTAACACCCAGATAGTTAAAGGAGGAGACTGTGGTAAGGCACGATCCATCAATACATGCTGCTGCTAGTGGGGTATGGCACATTTCACCCTTGGAGCTCAGCCAAAAAGCATGGCTTGGGTCTTAGCAATGTTTGTAAGGAGCATGTCTGAGTGTAGTCATGTTTGTGCTGACTGAAGGTCAGAAGATAGTTGACAATTTAAATCTGGGATGTTGCGAAAGCTCGTGAAGAAGACAAGGCAATCACCGTATAGGACTGGAGTGCAGTGCCTAAGACAAGTCGGGACTGAGTTTATGTATAAAGAGAAAGGAGGTCTGTATGTAGCCTTGAGGGACCTCAACTATGGTAGCAGCTGGGTCAGACAGGGCGTGACCAAATTTAACTCGCTGATGCTGATCACCCAGGTAGCTTTTGGACCATGACAAGGCAGTGGAGGAGATGCCCTAGGCACTTAGTTTCTCACTGAGTAGGGTGTGGTTGACCAAATCAAAGGCCTTAGTAAAGTCAGTGAAGACCAGTAAGCTCATCCCTATCAATGGTAGTAGAGATGGTGGAGATTAGTGACAGGAGAGCTGCAGTAGCGCCACGCTGTGCAGAAAACAGGAGGTGCAACCCCTATGTGAAGGCTACAGTTTTTGGGGCATATGCACAGTTTGTACAGTTACCCCTGACCCAATTCTTGAGTGCTTACAAACAACTTTGTGTCTAGGAATAATCTGCAACATCATCAGTCATGGCCCAGCATTGCTGCAAACATGCTATGGACTCTAAAGTGAGAGCACAGACCACTTAGTGTCTACAAACTGCTTTCAAAATCGGGTCCTGGATTGTTTTTGCTGTTTATTTTCCCCTTGCATGGAAGGGTACATCTGAGAGGTACACAGGGATACATGGAGGCAAATTACAATGCTACTGAATGACAGATGTCTTTCCTGGCTACTGGTTCATCTTTGCCAACCTGTCCACAGATATACAGAGTTGTCTGCTATCAGACCTGACAGCCCTTGTCTGGTCCATCTAGTAGCCCAATGCTCTTTTTTTACATCAAGACAGTGCAACTTTCGTTCACCTTACTAGAGTGTTCTAGAAAAAGCACAGGATGGGTCATGGACTAATTTTGGTGGAATTCTGACGGAATCTTCCATTGCTTCCAAGAACTACCTTATCAATGTGGAACATAATATAGTTAGGTTCTGTACAGAGGGCTTGCAGTTTGCTTACTCTTCTGACAGATGTCATAGCTACTAGGAAAACTGTTTTCTAGGTGACACATTTTAAGTCTACTGTAACATGCTCAAAGGGGGCTTCCATCAGCTGGGCAAGGTACATTTTCAGGTCCCATGGTGGAACTGGTTCGCTCACAGGAGGGTGCAGGTGATTGAGGTCTTGGAAAAACCTTTTAAGACAGGTTGTGACGTCAAAGACTTGTCCTTGCCTGGCAATGTGTAAGCTGACACAGCTGCCAGGTATACTTTCAGGGTTGAAGGTCTCAGACCTAAGGACCATAGGTGTACCAGGTAGTCTAGAACTGTGGACAGACCTGCCTGCATTAGGATTATCTTTCTAGGAACATACCAATGTGAGAATCTCTTCTACTTGGAGGAATATGCTTTTCTAGTGACTGCTTTTCTAGAAACCTTTAAGACTCCGCAACCCTTCTGACAGATTCAAACCAGAAAATTCTAGCTCTTTAAGAACTACACCCTCAGGCATAATGTTCTGAGATCTGGGAAGGTTATCCTGCCCTGAGACAGAGTTATTAAGTTGCATAAGAGGGAATTTAACCACCAGCAGTAGTTAATTTTATATGCACTCTGAAAAAGACTTTGTAATCGTCTTCATTTTAAACCATCTGGTTAGATTTATTATTTGGATCTTAATTGCTCTCTTTATATATGTACGGTGTGTGCAGTTTTGTAGCAGATAAACCGAAAACCACAATTTATTTTGGCAGTTACCTTAATGACATCAGTGTTTGATCTGAAAAAATGTTCTCATCTAGGCATAGAGCACTGTCGATGTCAACTGTTCAGGTTAAATCTGCAGAAGTACTTATCTAGGCTTCCAGCCTTGGTGACACTGACTTTCATTCACTTCATGGCTCAATCACCTAAATCCAGATTACTTGTTCCAACTGGAAGTGTTGTTGCTGAAAAAGAGTTGAAACGCTCTTCCGACGGCCATTCCTTGCATGCTTGGTACTTGCAGTGAATTTTACTTTTGCCGTCTTGCGGCCATGTACTACGCACTTGCTATTGCAGTTCCTGTTGGCCGTTCTGACTGCACCCTCACCAGGTGCAACTGCGTTGTGTTGCATGCCGATGTTTCGGAGTGAACCCTCACTCCATCCTCAGAACTGTCGTGATACTGCACTTGATCCTTCTTTTATTGTGGTTCTTAATTATTTTGTAAGAGTGTCTGGACTTGATCTCCTGTTTCTGTGTGACCTCCCACTTCTAAATGTGTTGTGAGCATTTTTTAATAAACTATCTCATACGATAGAAATCAATGTGAACTTGATTATACAGATTAAACATTAATTTTTCAGGGTCACATATGTCTGGGATTGACCTCCTGTGTTTTCTTGACCTTCCACTTCTAAATATGTTAGAAGCACTTTTTAACCCTTTCTAATAACTATCAACTATCTCTTATTGTTGCTTATTCAAACAGAATTAAACATCAATTTTCATAGTTACATTTTCTTGTATGTTACTGTTAAAAGCATTGATTTTTCTGGAAACTTTAAACTCAGCAGAATTTAAATAGCAAGCAGCAAGTGCGCAGGGAATGGTCGTCAGAATAGCATTTCAACTCCTGTTCAGCAATAATGCTTTTGTTTGGAACAAGTAACCTGGATTTAGGCAACTGAGCCATGAAGTGAATGAAAGACAATGTTGCCAAGGCTGGAAGCCTAGATAAGTACTTCTGCAGATTTAACCTGAACAGTTGACATCGACAAGGCTATATGCCTAGATAAGAACATTTTCAGATCAAACACTGATGTCATTAAGGTAACTGCCAAAATAAATTGTGGTTCTCAGTTTATCTGCTACAAAACTGCATACACTGTACACATATATAAAGAGAGCAATTAAGATCCAAATAATAAATCTAAGCAGATGGTTTAAAATGAAGATGATTATGATGTCTTTTACAAAGTGCATATAAAATTAACTACTGCTGGTGGTTAAATTCCCTCTTGTGTATTCATACCCTGTTATATAGTGCACCTGACCCTCTAGATCCTACAGAAGAATTTTTGAGCACTACTTAAAGCTTTTTTGTTTGGTTACTAAGTTGCAACTCAGTGGCAGGTTGATTTAGAGTTCCACAAGACAGGGCCAGCAGCACCAAGTACCACGCCTGCCTGGCCCAGTCTGTAATTATCAGGATCATTGTTGGCTCGTTCCTGAGCTTCATAAAGTACCCTCTGTATAAGGGGAAAATTTTTTTGGGGGGGCATACAGGAACCTTCCTTTGCAGGTCGTAGAAAAGGCATCCTGTGTGACTGTACCTCTGGAGGCCTGCAGCAAAACTCTGGGAGCCGACTGTTCTCCCACGAGGCAAACAGGTCTATTTCTGGAGTACCCCACTTTCTTAAAATTAAAGACAACACTTTCACTGGCTGATGCTGCTTAATGAGTCTGCCAACACACTCTCTCTACTTGGCAGATGTGCTGCAGACATCTCTGTGTCAAGGCCAGATCCCACATCCTCACAGCTTCTGCGCAGTTTTTGAGGACCTTGTTTTTCCCGTTTATGTAGTACATTGCTGTGGTACTGTCTGTCCATATCTGGATGGACTGACTATAACTGGGAGACAGACTGCATTGCCAGCATTACTGTCTTAAGTGTAAGAAGGCTGATAAGCTCCTGAGTCTCATGAGGGCTGTAGATGTCACTTAACGTGAGCTCCTCCAGGTGGGCACCCCACCCTAGGAGTGAAGCATGTGTTGTGAGGACTTTGGTGGGAAGACTGCTGGAGGAAGGGAATGCCCTCTCTGCACCACTTCACTACTTGTGAAAATCTCTTCGTGACTGGCACTAGGTGAGACAGAGAGTTTGATTCTGAGGATCGGTAAACTTTTGGATGGTACTGTATCTGGAAACAGGGGCCATGGCATCACAACTGTGGCTGAAGACGTGACCCAGCAGCTGTAGAAAATCCCTTGCAGGCCTTGGTCTGCCTACGGTGAATGATTCTGTGCTGGCAAACAGATTTATTACCATGTCCTGTGGGAGAAAGGCCTTTTCCCTCAGGGAATCCAACTCTGCTCCAGTGAAGTCTGAGACCTGTACTGGTTCTGTCTGGGACTTCTGCAGGTTTATTAGGAACCTCAGATTTGCTTCTTACCAGCTGTATGGAGCACAATGCCTCCTGTTTTGTTTTCTCTCAGGCTAGCCACTCGTCCAGGTAAGGCAAAACCACCGTATCCTACCTAGGCTGCCACCACAGCTAAGCACTTAGTTTGTGAACACCTTTTGTGCTGAGGTTAGGCTAAATGGGAGTGCTGTGAACTGATATTGGCAGCTTCCTGGCCTGAACCTGAGATTCTTTCTGTGGCTAGATCTGACTGGTCTGTGGAAGTAGGCATCCTTCAGATACAGTGACCCCAACCGACCTCTCCTAACTGCAAAGATAGGTTTACTGTTCCCAGTGTGATCATACTGATTTTTTTTCTTGATATATCTGTTCAGGTACCTTAAATTTAGAGTGGGTCACCAGTTGCCATTTTTCTTGTGGTTATGAAGCATCTTGAAAACCGGCCCTAGCCCACTGTGATGCAGAGACCCTGTGTACTGTCTTTGCTTGTAGTAACAACTTTATTTCCAGTTCTAACAGAATTCTTTATGTTGGTGAGTAAGCTGGAAAGTTAGAAACATAGAAACAGAATTAGATGGCAGATAAGGAAGGACTGCTTGGCCCACCTAGTCTGCCCAGTTTCCCTATCGGTTTCATATACTGCAGATCATTTAGTTTACCCTTTCTTTCCTATTGCTAGAGTTCCTTTATGTCTGTCCCATGCATTTTTGAATTCCCCTACCATTTTTGGCCCTACAACCTCTACCAGGAGGCTGTTCCATGGGTCCACCACCCTTTCCATGAAAAACATTCTCACGTTATCCCTAAGTCTACCTCCCTCTATCTTCATATCATGGCCCCTTGTTCTTAAACATTCCTTCTATATATATATATATATATATAAACATGCTACCCTCTTGTACCTTATTTACACCCTTGGAGGTATCTGAAAGTCTCCGTCATATCCCTTTCTCTCTCTGCTCTCCTCCAGGGAATAAATATTGAGATTCTCCAGTCTCCCCTCTTATGACTTTTGGTGCAGCCCCTGCACCATATTTGTTGCCCTTCTTTGAACCGCTTCTACTTTATGTCCTTCTGGAGATGCAGCCTCCAGAACTGGACACAGTACTCTAGATGAGGTCTCACCAATGTTCTACACAGTGGCATCACCACCTCCTTCCTTCTGCTGGAGATACCTCTCCCTATGCACCCCAGCATTCCACTGGCTCTCCTCACAACCTTCTCACATTGTTTGGTAATCTTTAAATCATCAGATATGATTATTCCCAGGTTCCTTTCCTGTTTGGTGGCCGTCAGTACCTCCCTCCCCCATCATGTACTCCTCCCCTGCATTTCTGTGCCCCAAGTGCATGATCTTGCACTTCTTTGCACTGAACCTTAGCTGCCAAACCCCTAACCACTCCTCAAGCTTGCTTAGGTCCCTTCTCAATTTCTCAACCTCCTGGAGTGTCAACTCTGTTGCAGATCTTTGTGTCGTCTGCAAAGAAACACACCTTCACTTCTAGCCCCTCTGTAATGTCGTTTATCAAGACATTAAAGAGGACTGGTCCAAGCACTGATCCCTGCGGATTTTTGGTCTCTGTAGCTTGGGAAACCTTTGAAGTTGCAGGGACACACCTCGCCACGCTACTTCCAAGACCCACTTATCTGTGGGGATTTTTTACCATCCCTGAAAGCTGTGAATTAGCCTTCCTTGACAGTGGCAATGGTTGACTGGCAACATGGGCAAAACTGTCAGGTGTTTTGTTTTGGCTGTGGCTTAGCGACTAGTGCTGAAGCACACCTTGTGCCCCTTCTGCCCCTACCTCTAAAGTACCCTCTTTGTGACTGATACTTAAAGCCGTGGTAGGTGTCAGCGTGGCTCAGTTGGTAGCACATCCGCCTCTGAACCAGAAGGTCATGGTGTCTCGTCCCACACTGGGACTGGACTTGCACCTTAAATGCTGGCATTCGAGTGCAGTATTGGGGGGGGGTGTTGTACTGCTGGGGTGTGCCATCCTTTGAATGAGACGTTAAACTGAAGTCCCTTCTACCTATCCTGGTGTTGTCCTGGTGGGTGTCCAGGTGGCAGTAAAAGAACCCAGGGCACTCTTCGCAAAACAGTAGGGGACATCCCTGGTGTCCTGGCCAACATTCCCCTTCCCAAAAACTGGTTCATGCAATTGTCCAGGCTGAGTGTGGGTGTTGATGTGTGATATAGCTGCCACTACACATTCAATCACTTCACTACCAGTCTAGCATTGCTTGTAAAGCGCTTTGGGATACACTGTGTATGAAAAGCGATATAAATGCTGATTCTTCTTCTTCTTCTAACTTATGCCCCTGCCTCCTCTTTCACATGGCCCATAGGAAGAGGATGCCTTTTCCTTCTCAGTAGAATTTTTGTAAATAGTCCCATACATCTTTTTATATATGCCTCTGTGTTGTCACCAGATAAAGAGTTTCCCTCAAAGGGGAAATAAATGGCTTTTGCCCAAGTGTCCTGGGTAAGGATTATGGCCCTTACCCAGGAAAACCTCCTGAGTGCCAGTGCATGAGCAAAGACTCCTGATGCAGAGTCACTGGTATCAGCAGCCATGTGAAGCTGGTATTTTGTGGCGTCCAGGCAGACTTTGCTGTTGCTGCCAGATCCTGTGCTACTTTACCATCTTTAGTCACTCTGTGCCAGCACCGTATTCCAAGTGGTTTCTGGTACAGAGCTCTGGAGGCCAAATAAACTGCCAGTCTTAAAAGAAGGGAAGCTGTTGTGTACACTTTTCTGGCCATGGTATACATTTTCCTGGAAACCTTGTCAGGAGGCTATGCAAAGATATGCACCTTTGCCTTCTCAGTGGCTGCTGCCTGTACCACTACTTCATGATCAGGGTAGGCATACAGGTATTCTACCCACTGCCTGTCCACCTGATACTTTGTTTTAGTTTTCTTATCCATTTCAGCTGTTGAATTTGGTGCTGACATGAATTTTTTTTTTTAAACCATATTTTTATCTTCCTGCCTTGCTCCACACTGGCACCCCTCTTCAGGACTTCACTTGTGGACCTACCCCAGAGCCGTCTATGCACATGGATGCCCCACTCCTATGGACCCTTGATATCCAGATTGCCCCCCGGTGGGGTGGAGGAGCCTCTCCCTAACTCCTCCGACCTTGATGGGAGTGTGCATCTTGCCTGTCAGGCTTACTGGAGCCCTCTGAGAGCCATCCACCCGTGATCCGTCTACAGGCGCCAGTGCTGGAGCTGTTTTTCTCCTTGTTTGCTCCGCCCACCCAGACGCCGACGTGCAATAAGGGCCAATGAGCCAGGAGACGCGCTGAGAAGTGCCTCCTGCTCCAGCCCTCTGCCAACGTCTGATCCTACCTAGCGCTGCTTTCCCCTTGCCGCACCATCCACCCAAGCTCCCCCAGGTGGTGGTATTGTGGCGGGGGCTTGCAGATCCTCTCCCCGGACCATGACAGCAGCCGTTGGCCGCTCCATCCTTCTCTAACCTGCCGACCCCCAGTGGCCCATGCTCATTCCTGAACACGGGTCGCCGGCGTGCGGCGAGGTAAGGCATCCAGCGCCTCAGCCCTCCGCGCCACCGGGCCGGCCTGACATGATTTTTAAGGTGGCTTTTTTAAGGGACTTGTGAATGGGGACCATTAGCCTCCATGAAGGAGTTAACCAATCATGTCAATAAATTTCTTCTTGTCCTATAAATTCCACTTCCTCCTCATCCTTCACTGTTTCACATCAGTAAGAGTTATAACCCTAAGTAACTCTAGGAAGGCAGCCAGACTCCTGATCAGGAGAGTCATCAGATTCTATAGGTTCACGTTCCCCCTGCTCCTCCTCGTCATAACAAATGTCCTCATCTGGTATAGGCTGCTGGTCTGGAACTGGCTCCCATGGTAAAGCTTATCACGGGTGAGGTGCCAGGGTGACTGTTTGGGCCCTTTGTGTGCTAGCTGTAAACAACCATTTCAACTGCCTGTACTGGATTCTAGGGGTTTCAGGCTGAAATAAAAAAGCCTACTAGTGTTGCATGCGGTTCTTTTGTGGAGATTGACTCAGCCGGGGCTGGCCGCCCTGGAATTAGCACCCACCTACCCCGCTTGGCAGACGCGCGAACAACAATGGATGGGTGAGTACCTGCTGGTCTGGAACTGGAGATGAAGGAGGGGGCAGGCACATTAAATAAATTTCCCATTGCCTGGAAGGCCTGGAAAAACTGCCACACCTTTGACATATCTTCCACTGTTGGCATCCGATTCTGCTCCACTGCCTTCTTTTCCTTTGCAGGAGGAGTGGCAGGATAGGCTGTTATTCTTTTTTTTTTTTTTTTACTTGGCAGGCACTGGTTCCTAATCCTTCCAGTACCTACTCTGAGACTCTTATTTGTTATTTTTGCCACCACTGGAGTCAGGGTTCCCCTCCTTTGGATACTCTTTATCTTTTTTATCTGTTCCTTTTGACAGGAACTACTGCTTATGAAGAGAAAGATCCTCTGATGTGGGTTTTCTGCTATCATTAGGAAAGCCCTCTGAGCCTTTACTGTGCTTTAGTGACACAGACGCAAACCTGAAAAGCCATATTCTCTTTTTTTTTTTTTAGCCCTTTTTACTGCTGCACAGTGAGAGCTATGCATGACATACTGCAATGAGAAAGGGGGCACTGAAATGTCTGGAATGTTGTGAATACACCACAGCCTGTCTCTTTCCACTGAGTGGACTTGAAACACATCTCTCTGTGTCCTCTATATTCAGTACAGTGTGGCTGCTGACTCCATCACCCCCCCCCCTCACCCCGCTGCACTATTTTCTTGCTCTGGTCCCCATTGGGCATATCTCTGTAGTGGTAGCTGGTAGCGCTGGCCCCCATCACACAATGAACAGCAAAATAAATAAAAAAACAAAACTAACCTGGTGTGTCTTTTTGTAAACTTTGTTTAAGTTACAGGTCTGTAACCTGTGGTCCGAGTCGATAGAGCTGCCTGCAGCCCCATTCGTCCGTCGGCATCCTGTACGCCCACTAGTCCTCCCTCCCCCTAGCTTCCTCATACTTCCTCCCAATCAAGAACACACACAGGCTGTTTTTCCTAAGAGTAACTCGAAAAAGGACTTTTCTAAAAAAAATAGTAAATGTGCTGTCAATAGGATTAAAATTATTCCTAAAGGGACTCAGTGTTTGTCACTGTACAAGCGCACTGCCAGTAAACCCGCCCACTCTCCAGCATCAACCTGCCTGCCTTCCTGCCTGCTCTCAAATGCACTTCCTACAGCACATTTCAACATCACAATGCAGCTCAAGAGGAAATCATTTTAAATTGCACAGCACCTGATCGGCCTAAAGTACCGTGAGATGTAACTGTGCCACCAACAAATTTTATTTACTCAAGCACGCAGCTTCAGTCAGTGTGTGAACTACCAATTGTGAATCCTATTCATCGCCTGCATGAACCTGCCCCTCTACAACCTCAACATTCCACGATAACTTTATTGGGTTATTAAGCTTTTTCCTACGTCCACCAAGTCACTCCAGATTACTATCTTCTAAACATTCAAATCTATTGTTATCCCTTATTTTTAGCGGGTTACTTTCCAATGAAATCTCCGTAGTAGTTAACACTGATGTTTGTTCAACAGTAGCTATTTCATTGTTTATCCTTGCTTCTCTAATTTTTCTTCCTACTATTTGCTCTTGAAATTCATCGTCTCTTAGTAGCTAATGTTCTATTTCTCCGTTTTAATAAAGTCCATTGTATAAATGGAGCTGCACTCAAAAGTTAAAAGTAAGCCAAATATTATGGCTGAGGGCAGACTTTCTAAAGTGCAAAGTGAAGAAAAATCTGGAGAAGAAATGTTTACTTAATACTTAGGTGACTCATCAGTCAGCCTCTTGCGGGCATTACAGTCTGGGTCTATGGACTCAGAGCAGCCTCCAAGCCCAGGAGAATGGCCACGAGTAAGATGCCTCTTGCAGGTGCTGCAAAGACAGGCAGTAAAATGGCCGTGGATTCAGAGGATACTCTGGCCTTAGTGCTACAAACTGTATAGAACTTACAAGCTACAAGAGAAAGCAGTTCCTCCAATGGGTTAGACTCCAGGCTCCTCTATCTGCCTGCCTCCGCCACCCCCCCCCCGGCCTCTCTCCTGAACCTCTCCTTCTCACTTGCATCTGTCCCGGCTGCCTGGAAGCATGCTACTGTCCTACCTCTCCCTAAAGGTGGTGATCCCTCTACTCCGGGAAACTACCGGCCTATATCTCTTTTCCCCATCCTTGCCAAGCTCCAGGAGCACATGGTGCTATCTCAGTCTTCTCCTACCTCAATGACTCCTGTTTCTTCACCCCTCTCCAGTCTGGTTTCCAGAAGCATCACTCCACTACCACCTTGCTCCTCAGGCTCACTGACTCCATTCAGGACCATGGCCTATTCATCTCTGCCATCTTTGTAGACCTTGCAAAGGCATTCGACATGGTCTCCCACCCCCCTCCTTCTCAACAAACTCTCTACAGCAGTGCTCTCGGACACTGCCATAAATTGATTCTGGGCCTACCTCATGGGAAGGACAAAATCCGTTTGGATTGCCGACTCTCTATCCCCCCTGTCTCCATCAACACAAGAGTCTCCCCAGGGCTCTGTACTTGGCCCTCTCCTATTCTCCGCCTTCCTCAATGACCTTTCCACTGTCTGTTCATCCACTTCCATCTACATTTATGCCGACAACACCACTCTGTATACCTCTGGACCTTTCCCTACTGGTGTAGCGTCCAGACTTCAGCATGACATTGACAAAGTTCAGCTCTGGTTACACTCAAATCAACTGTTCCTAAACACTAAGAAGACTGGCTCCATGACCTCTGGCACAAAGCAGAGATTCTCTCAGCACCTCTGCTTTCCCTCTTTTCACACCCTATATTGGACTACTCTAGAGGACACCACTTCCTTTAGATATCTCAGGGTTTGGCTTGTCCAGCACCTCAACTTTTCTGGACATGTGGATGCCATCCTCAAAAAACTGCACCCTAAGCTAGGTACCCTGTACAGGAATCGGGGATGAATTCCACTGCCTGCCAGGCGCGCACTGGTCCAGAAAATGATCCTCCCAGTTTTCAACTACGGTGATGTAGTCTACAGTGCCACTCCCAAGACTTCCCTAGACAGACTGGACATTCTCTTCCATTCCTTCTGTTGCTCTGCCCTCGAATGCCCTCCTTGCACTCACCACTGTGCTCTCTACCAAACTCTCTCTTTCCCCCTCTCTAAATGACAGGCGCCGTTCCCACTGTGCTAATTTCCTATCTAAATTCTGATTTGGCTCTCTCCCCTCCCTCCCACTCCCACAGATACTATGACACTCGGATCCTGGCTGTCCCCCCAGATCCTCCTCTGTTGGCCAGGCCTTCTCCCACCACGTCCCTAAACTGTAGAATTCTCTTCCCCTTCCATCCGCCACGCCACCTCCCTGTCTGCCCTCTCTTCCCTCTTACATAAGTTCTTTTTCTCTACTTGCAGTTGCTCCTAGTTCCCCCACTCCCCATTCTATTTTATTCCCCTCCCACTTCATTCCCCCCGCTTCACTTCCCTCATGCTCTAACCATCACCTGTTTAGCTCCCCTGCCCACCTTTTGTGCCCCCACTCTCCGCCTGGCCCCCCTATAAACTCCACCCTAGAACCTTTCTTTGCTCAATTGTCAGTTCTGGTACAGTCATCTTCTGTCACTGTGTACCGAGCCCATTTTTTTCTGATCCAGTAGGGCTGTCCCTATGCTAGTCCTTTCCCCTTATTATCTGCCAAGTCCCAATCAATTTGCACTTATTGCTGCGGAATACTGTAACTGGAATTTGAATATGTGAACTACTGTAATCTCTTCCTATCTGTTTGTTATACTGACTGTTGGTTCAATTGTACATTCCCAACAATTGTACTTATTACCATGAATACTACGACTGAATGTGAACAGGTGAACTACTGTAAGCTCTGTCTGTTACATGTTATATTGTCGAAATACTATAACTGGAGTGTGAACATGTGAAGTACTGTAAGCTCTACCTATCAGTTCTATGTAATGCTGACTGTTGGCTTGACTGTATATTCATTGCTGTTTCCACTTCCCCTCTCCCCCATGAAGCACCTCGAAATGAGCAATTGCTGCTCAGTGTGCTTTTTCTGGTGAAACTCATCAATAATAAAATATTATGGCTGAAATACAGAAAAGGCTGAACACTGTTATAGAAATGCTGGCCTCTACAAATGTATCACAAATTTAACAGACTAAAGCTGGTGGAGTCTGACCCACAGCAGTTAAAAGCAGACGTGACTACTGTGAGTACTATCTCTAAACTGCACATAATTGACAACACCATTAAAAATGCTGAGACTGAGTATTTGTGGGGGTCCCAAGAAATGCTGCACAGGCCGGGGGGGCAGAGCTTTAACTTTTATAAATCAGTTGCTATCTTCCCTTGGAAGATTACCTGCTCACTGCATATTAAAAAGGTTTTTCTAATTCCTCAGTATTAAAGAACCACATCTAGTCCTGTTTCAGCAGCTCTCTTTCAGGACAATGCAAAGACCACATTAATAGCAACCTTTGCAAAACTGCAGGACAGAAATGCTGTGTGGGCCTTAGTCAGGAAATCTAAAAGTTTGCAGCATAATCAGGAAACAATTCATGTCTTTGTGATTTGGCTAGAGAAGGAAGAGACTGTTAACTCTGACATCTGGGTTAATTACGAATGCATAGTGAGTGCTATGAATGAAGTGGTGCTATTACATTGAGAAGGGGGCTCTGGAATCATGTGACTGCGAATGCACCATAGCTGTCTCCTTCCACCAAGTGGCGCTGAAACACATCTCTGTGTCATTTCCATTCAGTACAGTGCCACTGCTCCTCCCCCCACCCCGCTGCACTATTTTCTTGCCCCGGACCCCGCTGGCCATATGTCTGTGGTGGACGCTGGCAGCACTGGTCCTCATTTCTTTCATAATTATTTTTTCTTTTGTGAATTTTCAAGGAACAAGATTTCTCACCGTGACAAACTTAAAGAGCATCTCTGTCTCTAGACAAAGAAAAGGCTGCAGTAAGAAAAGCCACAAAAATGGATGCGAGAAAAAGGCAACTCAAAAACATCACCTCCTTTGCTGTATTTTTTTTTCCTATCAAACAACAGAGACACATACACACACACAGTGCACATAGTACACATGGAGTGGTGGAAGTGAAGGTTAGTGGGTGAGACAGATGCACAGACTCAGGTAAAAGATGCAGAACGCACTTTGCGATATTTTATAAAATAAAAAAATAAAATAATAAACATACAGAAAGGAAATAGGTGATTAGTTCTTCAGTTCTGCAAAAACAGTACACAACTTTCAGGCTTAGTTTCAGCCAAACAGATTCCTAGCACATGAAAACCTGCATGTACTATGAGATGCTTCCTCCATGACAGTCAGGTCTCTACTGATGGACACATCTGTTTTGTATCTCAGGAGGCAGGTTTTTATACCTGCCTACTGATGATGTCAGCACCATGTGACCTGTCTGGCTCACAATTCTCTAAGTAAACACAGGCAGGCTGACTCATCCTAAATAAACACAGATAGGCTGACTCATCTGACATGAGATTATATTTCTTTAGAAAATAGGGTATAGCATGTTTACACACCTAGATTACTACAGCATCTCTCTTCATTTTCCTTACAATCATAGGTATCATAGGTCATACAGAGCTAGAAGACCGCAGTCCATAATGCTCGCCCAAATTAATTATATCCTACTATACAATTTCATTTCAAGTAAATGTCCAAGTGTCTTTTGAAGGTATCAACATTATCACATGACACTATTTCCACGGGTAAGCTATTCCAAATTTTACAAACTCTTATTGTAAACCAATTGCTTCTTTTTATTGATTTGCACTGTTCTATTTTTAATTGCAATGGATGTGCTCTGGTTGAATCAATTTTGTTCCTTACTTCTAACCCCAATAATTTACACAGCTCATTATCATGCATTGCTTTGAAAACCAGACACAAATCACCCCTTAATCTATGATATTCCAAGGTAAACAAACCCAATTGGTCTAGTCTAGCATGATAATCAAGACTTCTAACTTCAAGGATCTTTTTAGTTGCTCTATGTTGGATTTTTTCCATGGATTTTATGGTACCTTTATCCCCTGGTGTCCAGAACTGGGCACAATACTCCAAATGAGGCCTCACCAATGAGGAATACAATGGGAGCATAACATCACAACTTCTGCTGCTGATATGTTTATTAATACAATGTAGCACACGTGCCTTTTTAATGACAGCCTGGCAATGGAGTTTGGGGCTGAGATGTTAGAAATTCTAATACCCAAATCACGCTCATTACTGACAGTTTAAGGGTCATTCGCCCAGATGATATTTAGATTTTATATTTTCATTCCAAAGTGCATTATCACACATTTATCTATATTGAAGGGCAATTTTTTTTAAGATAGCCCACTCATATAGCTCATTTAGGGCAAACTGGAGGGTATTACTATTCTCAGTATTAATTGGGTAACCTATACGTGTATTATCGGCAAACTTTGTTATCCAAACATCTGTCCTAGTTTTTAATGATGCTATGTATAGGTTAAACAGACACGGCCTCAGAACTGAACCCTGTGGCACACCACTAGTCACTTCATCCCAGTCTAAAAAGGAACCCTTGATGCACACTCTCTGAGAGCGTCCTTTTAACCATGATTCCACCCATCTCGTTATATTGCCACCTATACCAAGGTTTATCATATCCTCGATAATTTGACCATGAGGGACCTTATCGAAAGCCTTGGAAAAATCCAGAAAAACGACATCCACAGACTCGCCCCTATCCAATGCCATGCTCACTCCATTATAAAAATTTAACAGGTTTGTTTGGCATGATCTAGCCTTAACAAATCCATGTTGGGTAGGATCAGGTACTGTCAAGGTACATAGATGTTCTTTTATAAGTCCTTCTAATAATTTTCCCAAAATAGATGTCAAACTGACGGGTCTATAATTTGACACCTCCTGCCTAAAACCTTTTTTATAGATCAGAACCACAGTTGCCTGTCTCCAGGCATCAATAGCCTGGCCTTCCTGTATGGATTTATTAAATAGAGCAGTCACAGGTCCTGATAAGGGAATTGCTAATTCTTTAAGGATACGGGGATGTAGGCCATCTGGCCCTGAAGACTTATAGGGGTCCAAATTTTGGAGTAATTTAAGTACACTGCTGACGTCTATTGTAAAATACCCACTGATGATATGATCATTATGCTTCTTTGTAGACTCAGTTTTAAGATTAAATACTGATGAAAATTGATTATTACACATACTAGCCATACATGTCTTATCTACTACTAAGTCACCAGAGATATTTTTTTAGCGGGCCAATAGTCGGAGTACCGCCCCTTTTATTATTAATATATTTATAAAAGGATTTATAATTATTTCCCACATTTCTAGCCAATCGTTCTTCAAAATCCTTTTTAGCCCTTTTAATACTATGTTTAGTCACCCTTAACTGGAATTTAAAGACATCCCAACTTTTCTTGGATCCACAAGACTTAGCTCTTTTATAGGCCCTATTTTTATGTTTAATATGTTTGACAGATTTATTTATCCACGGCCTTTTCAAATTAGTTTTATCCTTTTTATTAATAACAGGAATATATTTGTTAGTCAAAGAAGTTAGCTTACTCATCAGCATTTGCCAAATATCAGAAAGTGAATGATCTAAAAGGGAGTATCGCCAGTCCCAAGATGCACATTCTGATATCATACCCGAGAAATCACCTTTTTTAAAGTTGTAAAGTGTAGTGTTGCCTTGGTCTTGTCCTAAATTCCCACTAAGGGTAAAATGCACAACAGAATGGTCACTGGAGCCCAAGGGATGAAGTACTGAGCAATTAGAAATTTGATTTGACATATTATGTAATACTAAATCCAGAATATTATTTCCCCTGGTACTGATATTAACTGTTTGTTCCAAATTTGCTAATAAAAATAACTGCAAATATTTGTTGTCAGCAGAAAATGGAGTATACAAATTCTTCCAACTAATACCAGGGAGATTGAAATCTCCCACCAGAAGGGAGTTTTTTTGTGGACGATATCTTCTCCACAAACTGTAGCAGCTGGATATCATCTTCTTGTGTGATTGCTGGGGGTCTATAAACTACTCCCACATTAATACATGATGCCATTTTGGGAAATATTTTGACCCATACAGCCTCAATACTTGGCCACTGTGTGAGTTCGACGTTCTCTGCATTTATAAGGTTTGACACATACAATGCCACCCCTCCCCCCTTAATAATACTTCTATCCTTGTGAAACAGTGTATAACCTGGAATATGTTTGTCCCATGTATCATTTTCACACCACCATGTTTCTGTAACAGCACACATATGGACATTTAATTGTTCCAGTAATAGGATAAGTTGTGACTCTCTAAATTGGCACAAGCCCCTCTTATTCAAATGACATCACATTTTATGGGTAACAGTATAAAAGAACTGGCTTTTCATCCGACCGAGCGGTTAGCTCTTCAACTTGGGGACAGCTACAGTATCACTGTAGCTAGCTGCCCCTTTTATCTTCATTCCTCACCAACTCAGAAGCGGGAACAATAAAAAAAAACAAAACAAAAAAAAAACAATGTTGTTCGTCCTTCATTCATCAGATAGGACCTCCCTATCACACATCCCCCCGCTTAAGAGAAAACCAGGGTAAACAGTTTTTCATCTTCCAACACCCTGGAAGGGTTTGCGTTTCCACCCCTTGCTTACCAGCACGACTGCTGTGCATGAACCCTCTCTTAGAGGCAAAGAACATCTCTAAATGACAGACCAAATAAGATTTTAAGTAAGCTGACAAAGGTCTGTACATTCCTGGCCAACAGACATGTGGTACCAGATATTTCAGTGTGCTTTCTTGACTGAGGTACCCACAAGTACTGGAATGAGCAGCAGCCTCTAGTACCCTCTGCTGACATCTCTTTGGCACCACCACTTGTATATCTATCTTGTTACATCTGGGCTTGGGTCTTATATGGTACAAAATCTCAATACATTCATACCATGAATACATTCAATTACCCACCCCACCGTTTACAGGTACCCCATCTTTCATTTTTATACACAGTTTTAGTTTCTCTATAGTATGGTTCCCAGACTGCAATTTACCCCAATCCACTGTTTTCCTATTTTTGCCTAGTGCATCTACAAATGAAGTCCCTTCAGCCAATTTACAGGCCTCTTCTTGCTTGTCTATAGTTTCACTGCCCAGCACAATATTTAAAGGACCAGTCTCACCTGGGATTTCGATGGTATTCAGGCAGCTGTCCATGCTTTCCTGACACAGACTCCCCTCACTTTCAGCATCCATATCACACAGAAAACACCCTGGGAATATGGGGAGCTCTGGGCAGTCATTACACAATTCAAACCTTTCTGCTGGCTCCTGCAGTTGGGTACAGGACTCTGTCTCCTCTCGTTCCTCCTCCTCAAAGTGCGTCGCACCTGTACGCAAACTCTTCTCGACCTCCAACACTTTGTTCTCTGCCTTTTGGCAAAGTTGCTCTGTCTCTAACCACCTTCAGGTCAGCCATGTCATCAAGGCCTCTATCACCTGGAACACCACAGTCAGCCCATCTGTTTCTTCACGGACGCTTATCACTGGTACTGGCAGATTGCAATAGGCTTGTCAACATAGCCTGAAACTGCTCCACAAAGGCCTCTTCATGCTTTAAATTGAACAGAACCACCAGCTCTAGTCCAGGAAATAATGGCGCGCACAGTTTTTCTGCAATGGTTCTTGTTAAGACTGCACTGTCAGCAGATGAGTGACCTTCGTCTCTTACCAGAACCTCTGCCTTGCTGCTACTGTACCTCCTGTGACATCTGCCAGGATATCAGGGCGCTATCTCCTGGTAACGTCTATCTCTCCCAGCCTAGACGCACCAGTATCCGACTTCTCACACCAGATGTGAAGGTTAGTGGATGAGATGGATGCACAAACTCAGGTAAAAGGTTTAGAATGCACTTTGCGAGTGATGAAAGGTCATTGATCATTTAGGGTAAGTGGACACATACATGTATGGGGCCCATGGGCAGACTAAATGGGCCTGGAGGTCCTTATCTGCCAACAATTTCTAGGTTTCTATTTTCCAAAATAAAATAATAAATGTACAGAAAGAAAATGGGTGATTAGTCCTTCAGTTCTGCAAAAACAGTGCCCAATTCCCTTGGTGCACACCTTCCAGGCTTACTTCCAGTCAAATAGATTCCTAGCACATGAAAACTTGCATGTACTATGAGATGCTTTCTCCACAACAGTCAGGTCTTTACTGACTGACTCATCTGTTTTGCATCTCAGGAAGAAGTAAGCTTTTATGCCTGCCTATTGATGATGTCAGCACCATGTGACCTGTCTGACTTACAATTCTCTCCGTAAACACAGGCAGGCCAACTCATCCTAAATAAACACAGGCAGGATGACTCATCTGACGTGAGATCATATTTCTTTAGAAAATGGGGCATAACATGTTTATACACCTAGATCTTTACAGCATCTCTCTTAATTTTCCTTAAAATCAATGTTACCCTCTGAAGTGGCACAAGCCACTTTTGTTTAAATAACATCACATTTTATGATAACAGTATAAAAGAACTGGCTTTTTATCTGACCGAGCAGTTGGCTCTTCAGCTTGAGGACAACTACAGTATCTCTGTAGCTAGCTGCCCCTTTTATCTTCATCTTTTATCTTCCCCACCAACTCGAAGAGGGAATAAAACAATAATATATATATATATATATATATATATACACACACTTATATATATATATATATATAGTGGGTCCTTCATTCATCAGACAGGGCCTCCCTATCACAGTGGGACACTCACTGCTCAGACACAACACCAAAGTCACATACTAACATGCACAAGATACCCCTCTCACACGGATAGGGAGAGGGACCAGCCAACGGATAGAGTGAATCAGCTACGACTGTCTGAACAGCATGCAGGATTTCGTGTCTTCCACCCGATTTCAATGCCTGTGCCCTGCACCTACTGCCTCTCTGCTGCTGCCATCCATGAATGCTTGCTCTTATTCAGCCTCTGGACACTGCTGGGTATATGTCTGTAGTGGCCGCTGGTGACGCTCTCACAGTATGTACGGAGTGGTGGGACACATACTCGTCACACACAACACCAAAGTCATGTACAAACATGCACACCCTCTCACATGGACCCATACAGGGAGAGAGACCGATTGACAGATGGAGCACGTCAGCCACCGCCATTGGAACAGCGAGCAGGATCTTGCGTCTTCCGCTCGCCTTCAGTGCCCACATTTTGCACTAACTGCCTCTCTGCTACTGCTACTCATGGATGTTCGCTTTTACCCAGCCGCTGCCCCCACAGCCGTGGGCTCCCTCCTTGCACCGTTTGGACTATTACCAGTGCAACAAGGTACTCTCAGCACCACCTGTTTACAATACGGGACTTCTAGCAGAAGTAGCAGCAGGTTGTACACAGCAGGCCTGGCTCTTTCAGTGAATGGCTCTGGAGACTTCATTTTAGTTATCTCTTTTTTTTTTTTTTTTTCCCTTTTCCTGGCAGGACCACCGGGGCCATCCGCCCTGTTCACGGCCCCCGGAGACCTCTACCTCCGTCAATTGCTGCTGGGGACCCACAGTCACCCCCGGCTTGCCCCCCGGAGGGTGGGGCCGAGGGCCACCTTCGTGACCCCGGAACTGTAACTGGTCGGGGTCCCTGTCTAGCGGCGGCAATGTGAGGCTCTCCAGGAGGCTTCATAGATCGGTGGTCCTGCCGCCTTCTTTCCACCAGATTTTCTCCGAGGAGGCGGGGGCGTGCAATAGCGCCAGCGTCACCCAGCCCCGTCGAAGCGTCGGTTGCGTGGAACTCCAGTCTCCACCAGGGGTCCCTATTGCACGAGTGCTGCCCGCTCTCCCGAGATAGGAGAGCTGCCCATCGGACGCTTTCGATCCTACTCCCCGGCCGGCCCTCCAACGACCGGATCTGTTCCTCGAACCCGGGTCGCTGGCGCGCAAGCGGAAATCCCACCGCTGCGCCGACAGGCCGCCAGTTATCTCTTAAAAATGTAGTGACTTGCGTATTGTCATGTTACAGGTTTATGGCATTACTCTGCCTCTCAGCTTTGCTGTTTATTACTGCAAGCAGGGCACAGAGGTCTCTCCAGTGCAGATCCCCCCATGCACTTGCACTTTGTAAAAGAAGAAAATAAGTGTTCATGTCTGTACTCAACGCTCACCGATCACGTGAGGTTGGCAAAGAAGGGCTCCTCAAACAGTCCTGTAGGTTTTTGCTGGATGATATCAAATGGTGACTGTGTAAGTCCTGTAGAATTGTTTTCATTTAGGACTGGTAAGTCATGTAAAGAATCTTTGCAAAAAAGCTAAACTAGACTGACGTTTTTTCAAAGAAACTGACTTGGAGTGTAAATGCTTCAGTGAGAAAAGTTTGTGTTTATGGTGTGTGTGTTAGCAGCAGCTCAGGCTCCATACACCTTCCAATGGAAATTACCCTGTAAGTGTAAAAGATTAAAACTTGCTCAGGGATATGGGTTGTTGCATACCAGTAATATAGACAAGAAAGGGATGATACTGGAGTGAAAAGAGCAAAGCAAGTTAAAAGACTGCAAAGAAAAAACTTGAAATGACGAATACACTGGCGTCTATTAGGGTGTGTGTAGATAAAGAAAACATAAGTAAAATGCTGTAAATGTGCAATAGGTGTCCAAGGAAAACATTCTGGATTATGGGAGCAGGCTATGCTACATATATTGTTCTAAGTATTTTATTTTTTGATGTTGTAAACAAAGAATCATAGAATTTGACAGCAGAAAAGGACTGGTAGACCCATCTTGTGCTCTCTGTTTTTCCATGCCGATTACTACATATTGGACCCTATTGGTAGAAGTGTCCCTTCCTCTGCAAATACATCAAGCCTAATCCTTACTAAATGGGATCTCATTAAATGTTCTGTACAAAAGAGAATCTCAGATTCTTCTAACTGGTATTAATCTGGTCGCCAAATATAAAACGTATAGTTTCTCTCTTCCCAGATTATATAGAGAATAATATATGGGCTGGTGTGTTTAACGAGATTTTACACACACCCGAGTTGTGGGACGTACATAAAAAGCATCCCACAATGAGGGTGTGTGTAAAATCGAATTTTACACACACCACCCCATATTTTATTTTTTATAATTGCAGGAGTGGCTTCCCTCAGCAATGATAAAAATTAAATTACCTAACAGATTAGTGTTCAGGAGGTTGCGGACCAGTCTTGATTTTGGCGGTCACAGTCTTCCTAATTATAGGGCTGTACTTGTTGTAGAAAAGGAAGAGGATATTTCATTTAAAAAAAATGTGTAGACACTTACGATTTTAGTTTTCATATAAACTTACCGCCGAGCGGCGGCTGCAGCGTCCTTCCGGGCTTTGAGAGGCAGGGGCAGTCTGACATGGACTCGGCTGTGGTGTCAGAGTGACGGGAAAATACTTGTTTCCGTTTTCAAGTGGTTTACTGCAGGAAAATAGTTTTTATTTTTTTTTTTTTATGAGAAGTTCATTTCCCTGAATAGGAGGGACCAGGAAGTGTGCTGCGCAATGGAATTCCGTCACTGAACGTGAACATCGGAGAACAGTGACTGAGGGATGGCTGTTCCTAGGGAAACCTGGCGCGTGTTGGCTGGTTATAACGGCAAATTATAACCAAGTTTCCCTATGGGAAAAAGCGCTCGCCGGTAATTATAAGACAATAGAGTATGGACAATTACAAAGTGAAAGCTGGGGGTGTTAAGGTAAAAATGCGTTTAGTCTCAGCAAACAGACTTGTGTGAAAAAATGTTGCTGCTTTGTGCTGAATATTAAACTGAAATGAGCCATTTAGAAGTGAGGTTAGCACTGTTTAATAACTCTGGTCATAGCCAACACAGCTGCAAAATTATGTTATTGATTATGCAAATTTTTACAGTATCACTGTGCTCTTCATAGGGTGATAACTGAACAAAGGCATTATTTTTGTAGATACCGTACACTTCAAACTAAAGAAGTCTTGAATGTGGGCTTCCAAGATCCTATGAATGGTGAGCTGATAGGCACTGCGTGGGTTGGGGGTGGGTGGAGGGGACCATGATCGAAGTAACATCTCACAGAATGCCGAACTGATAAGCACTGAAATAATGTTGGATTTCCCGAAAAACATTTTCCTGTACAATACATCAATCTCTGTAGATAGATCTGACGGCGTGAGATACCACTTCTCTGGTGCTTAACAGTTTGGCATTCTGTGAGATGTTGCGTTGATCATGCTTCCCCCCTTTCTGCAGTGCTAATCAGCTTGGCATTCTGTGGGACCTTGGAAGCCAACATGCAAGACTTCTTTAGTTTGAGGTGTATGGTATCTACACAAACAATTTCCTTGTGTGGTTATTATCCTACAACGACTGCAGTGACACTGTAAAAGTCAGTATTTCCATAATCAGCAATAATACTAATAATAATAATGATAATTTCCATCATCAACATCATCATTTTGCAGCCATACTGGCTCTGACCACAGTTTGTTCTTTGGGGTTTTAGGGCAAACTTTGTTGCAAAGTTCACAATTAAGAAAATCATGATCTGGCCCCAGGCACCTTAAACAAAGATCATGGTAGAATAAGTCTGCAAGGAGCTGGAAACAAGCAGCACATTTTTAAAACCTGTAGGCCCTGTTTCCTTTTTTGGCCTATCAGTCATGCCAAACACTGATAGGACCTGTAAAATAGGTATAATTCACTAATAAATATCACCAACAGCTTAATCTGGCTGACCCAGTGGCACGGAGGGTTGAAGCGATGGACACCACACCTCATGCCACGCTGGCAATGTGCGTTCGGGAGCGAGCTCGGATAATTGGGGGTTGGTGGGGAAGGAGAGGATTGAGTGTCCAGAAGACTGACCTCCTCTCCTGGGGAGGGTGGGTGGATGACCCCCCGACGTGAGAGGCTCCCAGCGGAGGCTGGGAGCACTGCAGTCCGGGATCACGCAGACGCAAGGGGATGAGACTCAGCAGGTGTCAGTGGACTGGGTGTGAGAGCGCGCCCGGCCGCAATGGACGACACTGCATGTCCGGGCTCTTAGGGGGAGCTCAAGAACAGGGGAAAACACCTGTTGGCTGGGAGGTACAGGTTAACTACCCCCACCTCCAGCACCGGATCCTGCCCAACATGGGGCTGGTCGCTGTGCCACCTCTGCCCATGGAAGAACCAGAAGAAAGCGCTGAGGAGCAGAAGGTGGCCCCACTCCAGGGGGTGGATTCTGGAAGGACTGCTCTACGTAGCATGTCACAGGTGTGCCGAGGACCACGTCACAGCTGAGAGGATTTCAGGTAGGAGGGGAGCAGGTAAGGTCAACTGAAGGGGCCCCAGCCAGCAGTGACGGGAGGGAAAAATAGTCAACCTTCCCCAAAAAAACAGCTTAATCTGGTTCAATTTTACTTGATTTCCATCTGTATCCCCCCTGCGAACGAGGCAGAAAATAGGCGGAATTGCCTATTCCTCCTCTACTGGTCAACAAAAACTATATATAAATAATTTGGTTTCCAAACACAAATTCAGTAAAAACACTTAAAACTGCTATAATTAGTTATGAAAAAAAAGCGGTTCATTTTTTTCCCCTCTATCACAAATAGCAAATGGTTCCCTCAGATGGGAACAGAGTTCAGAGCAGCCTTCTCCGGGTCCTGGGAACCAACTAGGGAACTGGAGAAACTGTAAATAAATGTAATAAAAAATACACAACACACTAATGAAGGGCATTCAAAAACTAACTAAACTGGACCAAATAATCAAATGCTTGTACATAAACATATAAAAAGTGACCAGAAGCCTGGAAATGACTTCAAACTGCTATCATCAAGCAAAGAAACAAATCTGGCATTAAGTCAGTAGGGGAAGCATGACCACAGCATGGAGTCTAAATATGATCCCATGGTCCATAATTTACACCTGTGGACTGATGCACTTTTGTATGGCATTATTATTACATTCCTATTAGAAGCTGCAAGAACACAGACAAGTACCCCATAGCAGATTTCACTGATGAGATCAGCCAAGGGGGCTTGCCGGATACGACAGTGATCCCGATGGCGACCTGAGAACGACAGGATCAGCCTGCTAAAAAGAAAGTTTTTAGATGGTTTCTAGTTGTATTACAAAAATGACTACTGGGAACCAATGTAGATGGAGACTTCCTGGTTCCAGTATTTTACTTGTGGCAAAGTTTTTTTTCCACTTTAACTCCAAAAACATAGAACACTCCCTGACCTGGTAACACTTCCATGCATTTTGTCTGGGCTAACTTGAACAGTTATAGCTATAAATTACAGAAGTCTGTTACAGTCTTATAATTATTCAATAGACACCATTCATTAATGAACAATAAAGAATTCATGCATACACTGCACATTTATAAGGCTGTAAATATTCAGTACTTACATCACTTGTTAGCAGGGCTGGGTGTGAGAGTTCCAGATATAGACAGGTGCACCGGCCTAATCTTTCGATTTACGACGCAGAGGTTGGTATCTCTGCAGATTCCTGTGTAGTTAGGCCTCACCTTTCAGAATTTGGTCTTGCTACCCCTGAGGAAATTATGGATGGCCCCTTGGGGGCCTATTTCTGATTTTGGACATTGTGGGCCCTACGGGCCCCATACCCCGGCCTAGGAATGCCTGATTTACAATTCAAAGGTGTCATTTTCTACATTTATTGCCATGCCAAGTTGGATGGAACAACTTAGAAAATCCAAAATGGCCACCAAAATACAATATGGCCACCATATTGCTAGTAAATACTTGATTCACTAATAATTTCCAAATCCCAAGCTTCCAAGATACCGATTATCAATGATTCATGAATGGGCAGTTTATTATTATTACGTTTAATATAAACACATATTAAATATTATAGAACATTAATATAAATAAACGATGCATAATTAACGGCTTCCTCTTTTTCCCATAGGGAAACCGTGGCATAATTTGCCGTTATAAAGGAGCGTTTATAACGGCAAACACGTGCATGATTTCCCCCACTCTGCGCAAGCACCTGGTCGAACTCCTCCATTCTCTGGCACAGTCTTCCGAACGGCAAACCCAGCATGGACACAAACTGCCACGGACACTCAGCAGTGAGTAACATTTAAAAAAAAAACTTAAATATACTACATTTGCTACCGGATTGCCCACCCTCACAATATTTAAAAAAAAAAAAATTGTTGAAATTAAAGTGAAAGCCGGCCATGCGCCATGCCATAGTCGGACTGCGGCGCACAGGCAGCTCTTTTATTTTATGTAATTGTTGAGGCGAAAAGAGAAACCAACAATTATATAATATGGTCTGGTATAACTGAATTTACACACACCCTTGGGGTTTATGCAGTATCAAACCCCTCGAGTGTGTGTAAATTCTCATTACACACCCAGACCCATACTTTATCCTCTATATAATGCAGCAATCTGCTTGTTTGTGCCATTGACCCAAAACTGCGTCCACTCTGAGAATTCGTCACTTTGTTCACAGGACTGCATGATGTGTTCACGTAGGATGTATGCCTGTTTAGTTTGTATTTCTAGTTTCTAATTTTAGTTTTAGTTTCTGTTTCTGTTTCAGAAACATGGATAGCCCTCTAGCTGTACCTGTTGGATTGGTCAATCCATCCAATTTGCCTACCTGTATTCTTTGTGAGAACCAAATTAGAGATATGGAACTGCAACAAATATTAGGACAGAGTGGGCTGAATACCGTCAAGGCTTTTGCAAAGAAATGGTCAGTCACAAAACCAACTTCAGAGTACGCCAGAAACTTAAAACTCGTATGGAATGAAATCCATGACCAACTCCACCCCCTTTTCCGCCCTGGAGAAACAGGCCTTCCTATTCATACAAAGTGCCACCAAAATTTCACAAGTGAAAGGAAATTAAACACCAACTCAACGAAACAAACTTTCTTCGGATCAATGTTCTGAAGCTGAATTCTCTGGAATACCTGACCCACAGACGTCCAGTAGCAATGAAGTGGTCCATGTAACTCGATGTAAAAGGAAATCATTGTAATTTAAGAAGGATGAGACCTGCTTAGTCTGTGATAAGAACACAGAAAAGAGAGGAAATATGGAAGAAAAACTCCAAAGAGTTGAACTTGAGGATGGAAAGATTACATTGCATGAAAGCATGTTATGCAATGAAAATTCTGATGATGCTCTTTTGTCTGGTGCAGCCAAACGTTGAAGGTCGCTACCGCCAATGTTGATGTCTTTGCTGCAGACATCAAATACCATCAAAGTTGTTACAACACTTTTGTCTATGTCAGTAAATGAGAGAGGGACAAACACCAAGCGGATTGGAAAGCATTCACACAAAGAGTGCTGAAATAGAGTTTCTTCAAATCGTGAGAAGAAAGGTTGTTGAGCAGAAATGTTGCTATTTACTCCCAGAGTTACTGGAGGATCTTCGTAACCTCTACGAGTTCCATGGATGTGAACAAGATGCTGGAATAAATCACACATTTCAGTTGAAGAATCTTATCAGCAATGAATTTGGAGATGAGATAGGTTTTACTGCGGGGAAGGGGACACACGGGAATCCTCATTCTTCACTCGATAAAAGTAAACCCACTTGATTACTGTTTGTCAACCTTGAGAGGAGCTGGGCTCAGAGATAGTGACATCACTAAGGCATTTGCAAAGATGATCAATTGGAAAGAAAAAGATAGACAAACTGAGTCACCACAGTTTCCTATGGCATACAAAGACTTGATTTCTGAGCTTGATAATAATAAACCCATTCTGGAAATCTTCAATGCAATAGCTCTCTCCATGAGCCCTTCTAAGAAGATTAATGCTCTAGGTTATGCAACCATCCCAACAGAAGTTCAAGCTGCCAAGATATGGTCCATTGCTAGTGACTGTCAACACCTCATTACCGGAGAACATTCTCCAAAGTCGATAGTTCCATCCATGGTTATTTGTCGTCTCACCACAAGTAACGAAGCAGTCAATCTTCTACATCATTCAGGGTCTGGTATTTCTTACAGAGACGTCAGAAGACAAAACAAGAAATTGGTCCATGATAGTAAATCTGAGAAAGAAAGAAAAAAAAAAAAAAGCACCGCACACAATTCCGCCTGGACAGCCAACTCATGTCACAATTGATAACTCAGATGATAAGCAACAGACATTAACAGGTGTCTCAACAACACATGACACTAACTCAATGATTTATGTACCTTGAATTTCACATCTTGTTGTCATCTGTGATTTGCCAGTAAAAGAACAGAACATTCCAAGCAGCTCAACAATGGAAGTCCAGGGCTGGCCCGGTGGCATGGAGGGTTGAGGCTGTGGATGCCATGCTGGCGACCCGAGTTTGGGAATGAGCTCAGGTGCCAGGGGTTGGCAGGGGAGGGACTGGATTGAGCACCCGCTGGGCTGCTCTCCTATCCGGGGGGAGGGTACTGGGGAGTCCGACGCTTCGGCAGCCTCTGGTGGATATCGGGCGCATCGCAGAGCACTGGGCTGCACGTATAGCATGGCCAACACTGGGGTGCCGTGCGCCAATGTATCGGGGTGTGCCCATGCAGGGTGGGGAGCAGCGCAGAACAAAGGAAAAACCCGGCTCATGGGGCAGGCAAAGGCACCAGTCCCCCATGCCCTCTGCCAGGTTCTCCTCGGCTGGTCTTCCAGTTGCTCCCTCCAGGGCCCACCTGCAGTCATAGTCTGTCTAGTAAGAGAGCCCAAAGAGGTGAATGGCTACCCTCCCCGGGCAGGTGAAACTGGGGGGTGCCGGCTGCATGGAGGGGAAGGGGAAGAGAGGAGGCTCAGTCAGCGGGATCCGCAGGTGGGCAGGATAAAGGACTGTATGCCTGAGAGATGGCCCCACGAGCCGCGACTGGAGCGAAATAAATTAAAAAAAAAAAAAAAGAGAGAGAGAAGTCCAGGAAACCTTTGAGAGCTCAGAACCTATTGACAAGGGGGATTATGAAACAGGAAAGAGAAAACCCCCACCGATCGTACCATCCTACGATGAGGATGAAAGAAGGACCAAGCTTGATCTTTGTTTGAGCAAAGACTGCATTTGGGCTCTGGCAGCAAGCACAGAATCTTCCAGAGAAGATGAATCTCTTCCAGTCCTAGGATCATGGACAGCTTTCAATAAAAAAGCAACATCGACCACTACCTTCAAATCCAAAATTGATTTCCTGTCCATTATACCACGTGAACCAGATGATGCAGTTTGCAAATATAACCTTGACTTACATACAGTAGATACATAGACAGTGTCGGCAGATAAGGGCCTATGGCCCACCCAGTCTGACCATTTGAGCTTGTAATTTCAGTTTATGTTTTCCCAGAAGTCTGCTGCCCCTTAACCCTGACCTCTAGAATTCCTTTATGACTATCCCATGCATTCTTAAATCCTGTGATTGTTTCAGCCCCCACCACTTCCTCTGGCAGGGTGTTCCACTTGTCCACCACCCGTTCTGTGAAGAAATTGTTCCTCACGTTTCCTCTGAATCGTCCTCCCTCCAACTTCATCCCATGCCCTCTAGTCCTGGAACATCTTTTTCGCTTAAAAATAGTGCATTCCTGCACCCTGTTCCTCCCTGTAAGATACTTGTATGTCTCTATCATATCCCCTCTCTCCCTCCTCTCCTCCAGGGAGTACATGTTCAGTTCCTTCAACCTGTCCTAACAGGACTAGTGATGCAATCCAGTGATGCAATCCATGCAGTCCAGGCACCATCTTTGCTGCCCTCCTCCGAACCTTCTCTACCCTGTCTATGTCCTTACGTAGGTAAGGTCTCCCGAACTGTACACTGTACTCCAGGTGGGGCCTCACTAGTGTCTTGTATAGTGGAATTATGACCTCCCTTTTCCTGCTGGTGATGCCCCTGCCTATGCATCTCAGCATCCTATTTGCTTTACCTGCTGCCTTGTCATACTGTTTCCCTACCTTGAGGTCATCAGAGATGATAACCCCCGACATCCCTTTCCTGCTTGATGCATGCTATATCCTCACCCCCCAACTGATATACTGAGCCTGGGTTTTGTGCCCCATATGCATTATCTTGCACTTCTTTGCACTGAATTTCAACTGCCAAACCCCTGACCATTCTTCCAAGTTTCTGCAGGTCCCTTCTCATTCTGTCTACACCCTCTGGTGTGTCTACTCTGTTACAGAGCTTTGTGTCATCAGCGAACAGTGAAATTCTGCCTTCTATGTCCTGCGCAATGTCACTGATGAAGATGTTGAATAGGACCAGTCCCAGCACTGATCCCTGTGGTACCCCACTGGTCACTCTTCCCTCTGTGGAGTGACAGCCATTTACCACCACCCTCTGTGTCCTGCCACCCAGCCAGTTACCTACCCACCACACTACTGTCCTGCCCACACCCATATTCCCCAGTTTGTGTAATAGTCTTCTATGTGGCACAGTGTCAAAGGCCTTGCTGAAGTCCAGATAGGCCACGCCCACTGTCCTCCCTGATCCACCTCCCTAGTCACCCAGTCAAAAAATTCAACGAGGTTGGTCTGACATGACCTCCCCCTGGTGAAACCATGCTGCCTTGGGTCCTGTAGTCCATTGACAACCAGATGTTCCACCAATCTCTCCTTCAGTATTGCTTCCATGATCTTCCCAACTACCAAGGTGAGGCTGACTGGTATGTAGTTCCCCGCTTCCTCTTTGTTCCCACTTTTGTATAAGGGGACTACATCTGCTATCCTCCAGACTTTCTCATGGATCTAACGGATGACCTACAAACTGACCATATCTTCAGCCATAGCGATCATGTAGTTTTCTACAAGACTGCACAAATAATGTGAAAAGAAGAAAAATATACAAAAGTGGTTAATTTGATAGGAGGATTTCATGAACTGATGGTGAGGCAGAAGATCCTCTATAAACGATACGGTGCTATGGGACTTCATGACTAGTGGTTCAGACGTAGATTATAGCGGATGGATCTGTTGACCAGGCCTTGGAAGGACATCACTATTCTAGATCGATGAGGTTACATAAACAGTCCCTCAAGGCTCTCCTACGACTCACGGGATCCAAGATTCACGGCTCACTAACTGACGGACTACGAGAAAAGCTCAACATGAGAAGATCTGTATCGGCAGAATCCCTGAATCTTATCCTCTTGAATGAATCTTTCCCTGAAATGCAGTCACGAATGCTGGAAACCTCTGGCAACATGGGACAGTGGGTGACAGGCTACATAGGTGACACCAGTTCTCTTCTTGCCCAGGTCACTGCATACAGAGACAAGAATCTGAACTTGCATCTGCAGGCTCAACAAGATATTCTACCTTAACTGTTTGCATTCAACCATCAAACCTACTCTTGGTATTTGACATGACATCATGTAGACCTCATCAATCTGAAAACCATCAATGAGAACGCATACAATGAACTGCAGGAATATGGCATTGGGGTTAGTCTGTCTGGTGATTTGTTCTCCATGATACCTGGTGACCAGGTGACTGAGGTCTCAATCAACAGAGGGGTCAAGGTGAGGGGTGGACCCATGAGAGGCGGTTACAGTACATCTGAAGAAGCTGCTGGCGACTTCGTTTTGAATTCCCACAAGCTCGCTAAAATTCATTTGTCGCTGAAGGAAAAGATGCTTCTGAAAACATCGGCCGCACACAATGAGTTGACATATGGTGCCATGAAGAAACATGATGGTCAAGTGAAAGACTAGTGAAGAAACTTCACGCATATTCAGATTCATGTCAGGGTGCAGCATGGCATCACAACAGACAGTGAAATACCTCCAGCAACAGTAGAGGGCCTTTTGAAGGCATGGGCTACAGGAGAAGTTATGTTGAGTGCATTTATAAATGACCACCTCCTATCAAGGAACGTTGGTTTCTTCGAGCCCATTAAACGCAGTGGAATTTCCACGGGAATGGACAAGAAGAAAAAGAAACCCAAAGCAGAATCAGTCTTGAAAGAAGACTGTCGGGCTCTCTGTATCATTGTTGTAAAGTGCCCCAACAAGAAAGATGCGTTTTCCCATCCGCTCACAACATATCCTCTTGAATAGCAACTCCAGATGGAAACCTCTACAAACCTAATACCAAACATGTCTTAAGAAATTATCTCATGAAGCAGGAGCTCGAAGTTCTTCCCCTCCTCCGTTATGCTCAGTGTACATATACAACGCCATGGCGATGGTCAGAGCAGTTCTTGGACAGCGTACATGGGACAGCCTTTGGAAAGCACTTCTTGTCACAGTCACACCTCCATCTACAGCAAACCCAGTGGAAGTCATCATTGTTTTTAATAATTATAAGGATGATCGGGGTTCTCGGTGAAACAGCAAGAACGAGTTGAGCGAGCGATAGGAACAGGAGGAATGCGACTTCACATGGGTTCAGATTTGCAAGAGATGCCACAGGGAAAGGTGCATCAGCAGTACCTTCACAACAACGACAACAAAACAGATCTCATACAGCGCTTCAATGAGTGTGTCTGACAAGAGGATGTCAGAAGAAACTTATGATACCTGCTTACTATCAGCAATGGCAGAAGCACGTATACTATATACCAGATTCAGAAGAATTCCTTTTTTTTTTTTTGCAACTGTGAGGAGGTAGATACAAGGATACATAGAAACATAGAATTTGATGGCAGATAAGGACTGCTTGGCCCACCCAGTCTGCCCATTTCCCTACCTACTGGATAAGCTGCAGATCCTAGTTAACCAGCAGCCTACTTCTTCCTACCCCCACCCCCCAGAATTGCCTTATGACTATCCCATGCATGCTTGAATTCCACCACTGATTTTGACTCCACAACCTTCCTCCGAAGGCCGCTCCATGCATCCACAACCTCTCTGTGAAAAATACTTCCTTAAATTACCTCTGAGCCGCCCCTCCATCTTCAAATTGTGCCCTCTTGTTCTTGCACACCTCTTTTTGAAAGATGCTACCTCTTGGACTTTGTTGATTCCCTTGAGGTACTTGAAAATTTCTATCATGTCCCCCTCTCCTCCTTTCCTCGAGGCTACATATTAAGCTCCTTAAGTCTCTTCATATGTCTCCGTGCAGACCCTGCACCATTTTAGTTGCCCTCCTCGACAGCTTCCATCCTGTCTATGTCTCATGGAGACTGGGTCTCCAGAACTGCACAAGTACTCCAGATGGGGTCTCACCAGCTGTCTGTACAGAGGATAATAACTTCCTGTTTTCTACTGGTGATGCCTCTCCCTATGCATCCCAGTATCCCCCCAGCCCTCCTTGCTGCCCTCTCACATTGCTTGCCCATCTTCAGGTCATCTGATATGACTACCCCCAGGTCCCTTTCCATTTTTGTTGTTGTTAGTATCTCACCCCCCATTGTGTACTCTTCCCCTTGATTTTTGTTTCTCAGGTGCATTACCTTGCACTTCTTAGTATTGAATCTAAGCTGCCATACATTTGACCATTCCTCTAACCTTGCCAAGTCCCTTCTCATCCTTTCCACCCCACCCTGTGCATCAACCCTGTTGCAGATCTTAGTGTCATCTGCAAAGAGACATACTTTACCTTCCAGTCCTTCTGCAATGTCGCTATAAAGACATTGAAGAGGACCAGTCCTAATACTGAACCCTCATGTACCCCACTAGTAACCCTCCTTTCTTCTGAGTGGACTCCATTTACTATTACTCCTGTGTCCTATTCTCCAGCCAATTCTTTACCCAGGCTGTCATCTTGGGACCCACCCCAGGCTGGCTAACTTGTATATTATTTGTGTGGGACTGTGTGAAATGCCTTGCGCAGTCTAGGTAGGCCATGTCCACAGCCCTCCTGATCTACTACTTTGGTCACCCAGTCAAAGAAATCTATCTGATCTGCCTGGCATGACCTTCCCGCCAGGAATCCATGCTGCCTAGTGTCCTGTGCCCTCTGGCCTCTAGATACTCGACAATTCTTTCCTTTAGAAGTGATTCCATCATTTTCCTATCACTGAGGTTAAACTAACAGGTCTATAGTTTCCTGCTTCTGCCTTGCTCCCACTTTTGTGAAGGGAATCACATCTGCCCTCCTCCAGTCCTCAGGTACCACCCCATCCTCCCATGATTTGTTAAAAGGGTAGTCAGTGGTGTCACTAGTTCTACCCTTAGTTCTTTTAGAATTCTGGGATGAATCCCATCAGGCCCCATTGCTTTGTCCACCTTCAGTTTTAAGAGTTCTTTCAGAATCCTTTCTTCTGTAAATGGGCGGTATCAACTTCTGTATCCAGAGTGTTACTACTGTTTGTTTTATGTACCTCCCTCTTCCTTTGTAAATACTGAGCAAAAATATTTGTTTAGTATCTCTGCCTTTTCACAGTCTCACTCTGCCCACCCTCCTCCTCTTTATTAAGCCTCGCTATCCCTCCTTGGTCTTCCTTCGCTCCCTGATGTACCTATAAAAGGTTTTATCCCCTCTTAACTGGAGTTGGCTATCTTTTCCTTGGTTTGGGCCTTTGCTGTTCTGACTGCCTTCCCAGCCTCCTTTTGCTTTTAACTGATACAGTTCTCTGTCCTGCTCCTTCATGATTCCTTGTACTTCCTGAATGCTTTCTTTTCTTTGAACCTTCACTGCCACTTCCTTTGAGAACCATAGTGTTTCTACATCGCCTTGTTTTGTTTATTTGCTTCACACAAAGGCTCGTTACTTCTGTGATGGCAGTTTTATTATTCCCATTGTTCTTCCATCCTCCTTCCTGCCCATTTGCTAGTGCGTTCTTAGGCACTCACCCATTTTGGCAAAGTCAGCCCTTCTAAAGTCCAGTACTTTTGTCTTTGTATGGCTTGACTCTATTGCTGTGTTTACTGTGAACCATACTGTTCGATGGTCGCTAGTTCCCAGATGGCTACCCACTTCTACATCTGTGATCCTCTCTCCATCTCCATTTGAGAGTATGAAGTCTAATATTGCTCCCTCTCGAGTGGGCTCCAGTACTGGTTGTCTAAGGCATGCCCCCTGTAGGGCATCTAGAATAACTGCACTCTTCGAAGTGGCAGCTGCAACTGCACTCCAGTTAACATCTGGCATATTCAGATCACCCATCAGCAATGTCTCCCCTTTTTCTGCCATTCTAAGTATACTTTCTATCATTTTCTTGTCCATTTCCTCCCCTGAGAAGGGGTCTGTATACAACCCCTGTGCGGATTGTGGTGCCATTGCCTGTCTCCAAATTTACCCACAGTGCTTCTTCTCCTCCCTGTTTACCCTTTTGTTCTGTTGCTTTATTCCTTCCCTTATGTAAAGAACTACTCCTCCTCCTCTTTTACCCTCCCTGTCCCTCCTGTAGATAGTGTATCCTGGTATGTTTACGTCCCAGTCATGGTTTTGTGTGTACCACGTTTCTGTGACTGCCACGATATCCAGATGTTCCTCCTCCATCAAGGCCACTAATTCAGGAAGCTTGTTACCTAGACTACGGGCATTGGTACTCATTGTTTCCATTTTTGATGCCTTTACCTTCTGTTGCAGCATCCCCACTGACCGCTCTACCTTGCTCTTTTCTCATTTAGTACCCTGTTTTGTAGGGAGAGGCTGGGATTTTTCTGCTGCTTGTCAGTGCCTCCCCCTTTGACTAGTTTAAAAGCTTGCCAATGAAGCATTTAAACCGATTGCTCAAAAGACTTGTTCCCTTCCTGGACAGATGCAGACCATCCTGTTAGTATAGGCTGGTGTCCTCCAGGTGGAACCCCAGTCCCCAATGAAGCCAAACCCCTGTGCTCTGCACCATTTTTCAATCATTCATTAAACTGCATGGTGCCAATTACCCTCGCCTCACCCATGCCTTTGACAGACAGCACCTCTGAGAAGGATACTGTGTGCTACTTGTCTTAGGCCCCTCCCAACTCTGCAATGTCCTCCTGCACTGTTCTAACCTCATGATGAGCCAAGTCATTTGTCCCTAGGGTGGACTACTACGTCCAGCTCAGAATCCCTTGCAGCTGTTGTTGTGATCCTGAGGATGCGCTCCTGTCCCTCCAACCCATGGCACCAGGCAGGCACCTTACTTCAGTTTTCCGAGCTCCTCCCAGTTCTATCCCCCTAATAACTGAGTCCCCCACCAGGAGCTGCTTCCTTTCCTTGTGGTGTCCTCTGCCTCCTTCCTGTGGGCCTCCCTTGTGACAGCTGTGACAGCTGTCCTCAGCCTCCTTAGTCTCCTCTGTGGGTGCATCCATAGGGGAGCTATGCTCCCCCAGAATGGTGTATGGATTGTGGAGTGGAACAACTGACTGGGTGTGCCTCCATTCCACCATCCTCACCCTTCCTGAGCCCACTGTGGTCCAACTGCTGTGTTTTCTTCGCAACCTCTGAGGTAGTGGTGGTGGCTGTGGTGCTCCCTGGATGGGGGAGGTTCCCTTCCTACTGTCCAGTGTGGCCTGGGGGAAGGTCCCCGCACTACTGTCCAGCGTGGCCTGAAGACGGGCAACTTCCTCCCTCAGGGCAGAGAGTTGTCTGCAAATAGGGCAGCATCTCAGCCTCCAGAAAGACTCCCGAAGACTGCTGCCCCACAGCCATTACATTGCACTACTCCCCACATTTGTTTTGTTTTTTTTGTGTGTGTGATTGGTTTGTAATATAGAAATATATATTTATAATATACAATGTGTATGTTTATATTGTCAGTGCAGTGTGCTAGAGAGGATATGACAGTGACATGCACCTTGCACTCTTGAGGAAATGATGTCAGAACCCCAGGTATAAAGGAACTATTTCCAAGGGTGGTGGGTGAGGGTGGAAGGGTTGGGCCTAAACTGTGCCCTCTCAAAACAATCAGCTAAAAGCTCTGACCCACTGCTGCAATGAGTGCCTTCATGTCAGCAAGATGCCCTACACAACAATTTAATAGAGAAATGCCCTGCTAATCAAACAGAGAAAATCCACACATCCAAGTCAGACACAGGTAAACCTTCCCAGCCCCAAACAGGCCTGGTGGTTTGTGCTCGAGCTGTCAGCCCCAGAATAAGTCAGCTGTTTTAAACTCTTCCTGCACTGAAAATCTTAAGAATTGTAACAAACAAACGTAAACCTAGATCCACCACCCTCTGTTGCTTGAAAGACTGTCTTTTCCTGTTTCACACTGCAGGTTTTTCTGTGACCACTCCTTAACCCCAGTAACTCTGTTAAAAAGAGTTTAACTATCACAAACTCCTACGCACCAGTAAATTATTTAAAAATAGTTTCTGTCCCAAAATCCTAGTAGTCAATCCAGCTACCCCAAGGGACAACCAGAATGCAGTATTCAAACACTTATGAGGTTACTTCCAAGATAAGCAGAGTTTGCAAGTTTCTTTTTCAACTCCTCAGCCAACTGTAATTCATTTAAAAATAGTTTAACTGTCAGCAAATCCTAGTAGACAATCTAGCTACCTCCAAGGACCTACCCAAATGCAGTATTTAAATCCTTCTGAAGTTACTAGCCCCTTCTTGGTTAAACACTAAATAAATGTGAATAAAAAAGCAATTACCAAGGGTGGTTAGTTTCACTTCCCACACAATTAAAGCAAAAGTGCAAATTTGTTGCAGATATCAAGTGCAATATAGAATTTCTCACACAGCTCGCAGCTGAAGAAAGTAGTGTCCTTCCAGCTCCAGAAAATGTGCTTTGTGTCCGCAGAAGTTTGTGCATTAGCTGTGGAATGTGTGTGGATAGTGCTGCATTGTGCTCTTGCGGCGAAAGGCCCAGTGGTCGTTCAAGCCAAAGATACACACAGCCTCATCCTGATGGTTTATGCTTTCGCAAAGACCCTTCCAGATTCACCACGGATGCTCCAAATCAACCCAGACATATCTGTAAACATAGGATCTATATATGATCACATTGGACATGCTGCAAGTCTCAGTTTGCCAGCATACCACGCTGTCTCTGGATGCGATGGAGCAAATTACCTCTATAAGGTATCAAAGAAATTAGTCTTTCAACATTCACACAGGGTCGAAGAAAGAATAAATCTCCTTTCAGGGCTTGGGGAAAGTACATATGCTTCACAAGACACTGAACAAAATGTCAAGAACTTCATTCAACACTGCATGTACAATGGTAAAGGAGGAGAGGATCTGGTAGACACATGAGTAAGGCAATACAATAACCTGAAAGTGAAGACTACGCAAACTATTGTACCAGACAGAGCAAGCCTATGTCAACACATAAAGAGTGCAAATCTCATAGGCTACTGTTGGCACCTCTGCACAGAGCCGGAAACCCTGAAAGTTGACCCTTGTTTGTCAAGTTGGAAATGAGAGGATGTAATGCTGAAACCTGTGTGGTCCACTGGGTTTCATTTACCTGACATCCTACATCATAGAAGAAAGGGCGGGAAGGTTAGCCGGCTGACGATGTGCAGCTGATGGAGATGAGGCAGACGATGAAGGTGAGTCAGCACCTCAAAGACACACACAGAAGACCAAACAAAAACCTTCGACCACAGTGCCAATGACTGATTGTACAGGAGATGATGACACTGAAAACAACAGATCAGCAGCTAATGAACAAACTTCTACGGACGAATCTTCAAGCTTCGAGAGTGAATGTGCCAGTTCAGATCCACAGTGGACTCCTAATATAAGGACTTCAAAACTGGACATTACAACCAAGGTGTACTGCTGACCTAAAATATTCATAGTGTTGGGTCAAATCATTGATAAGATGACTTAATTCTAAACAAATCAGTACATGCAACATTTAGATTTTAAGCATTACTGTACGTACCTCAAACTATTTTATCAGTAAATCGCCTCATGAATTCAATTGTTTTACGTAGTATTAATGTGTGCATTTGCTCCTGTGTCTAATAGGGAGCCTCAAAACAATATACAGATGTCACAAATGTTCATGAATAAATGTTCAATATATAGATGTTCATGAATCACTGATAAATCGGTATTTTGGAAGCTAGGGATTTGGAAATTATTAGCGAATCGAGTATTTACTAGCGATATGGTGGCCATATTGGATTTTTTGTGGCCATTTTGGATTTTCTAAGTTGTTCTATCCAATTTGGCATGGCAATAAATGTAGAAAATGACACCCTGGATTTGTAAATTGGGCATTCCTAGGCCGAGCTATGGGGCCTGGAGGGCCCACAATCTCCAAAATCAGAAATAGGCCCCTCGAGGGGACATCCACCAATTTTCTTGTGGGTAACAAGCAAATTCTGAAACGTGAGGTCTATCTACACAGGAATCTGCAGAGATACCAACCTCTGCATCGTAAATGGAAAGATTTGGCCAGTATACTTGTTTATTAGGAGACTGAGACTGAAATGATGTCCTTTGGACAGAATGCAGGAGAGGCTGGCCACGTCTACAAAGCATGGATTATGCAAACAGTAACTCACAGCAGGGTATGAAATTATGCAGAATTAACACGAGTGTTGTGCAGAATAGACAATCATTGTAAATGGTGCACTTTCACTACCACACAGTCCTCTGGCATGCCCTCAGAAAGGGAAGATGCCCATTTGAGGAGGGTTCCAGACACTAGAATGGCAAGATAATTCACCCTTTTGCCTGCTCCCGAGAAACCTCTGCAGCAAGTGGCTACTACCCTCTTATTGTTAGCATCAGATAGGGCCAAGAATCCCTCAAGCGGTACTGTAGTGTGTTTAACCATGTTTATTTAGTTTTTGTTGAACGGGGAAGGAGGGCTACCCATTTCAGCTTATTTGCAGCCTCGTCTAGGTGAGGGGGGCACATATATGCAAAACAAACATACTGAATCAGGTTAAGCTGTAGGTGGTGTTTTTGTGAATGGGTGAAATTTGGCCAGGACCCCAAGGAAATTCTCCTACTCTTCTTGAGAAGTGCTATGGGATCTTTAACATCCACTTGAACAACCATCAGAACAGGCAGACGGGACCCCGGTTTAATGTCTCATTCCCAAAGACGGCACCTCAAGAGTGCAGCACCCCCCTCAGGTTGCACAACAGTATTTGGATTTCAGTATTCAGTACAGTCAGTATTTGGATTTTACCCCACATTCCCAGTGCTGGGCTAGAAACACAGCCTGGAGTACTGTGTGCAGTTCTGGAGACCCCATCTCCACAAAGACATAGACAGAGTGGAGGCTGTCCAGAGGAGGGCAACCAAAATGGTGCAGGGTCTGCACCAGAAGACATATGAAGAAAGACTAAAGGAGCTTAATATGTATACCCTTGAGGAAAGGAGGGAGGGAGAGAGGGGACATGATAGAAACTTTCAAGTACCTCAAGGGAATCAACAAAGTCCAAGACGGTGGCATCTTTCAGAAAAAAAGATGTGCAAGAACAAGGGGGCACAATTTGAAGATGGCGGGGGGATGGCTCAGAGGTAATATGAGGAAGTATTTTTCCACAGAGAGGGTTGTGGATGCATGGAACAGCCTCCCTGAGGAGGTCGTGGAGTCAAGAACAGTGTGGGAATTCCAAGAATGTATGGGACAGACATAAGGCAGTCCTAGTGGGGGGTAGGAGGAAGGAAGCTGTTGGTTAACTAGGATCTGCAGCTTATCTGTTAGGTAGGAAAATGGGCAGACTAGGTGGGCCAAGCGGTCCTTATCTGCCACCAAATTCTATGTTTCATATTTTGGGACCTCAGAGGAGTGTGTGCAATCTGTTGAGCCACTGCCACTGACTAACCATCCTCACTCAGTGGACACTCCCATTTTAGCATATTCTCTTGAAAAAGGACAGCATCACCCTGCTTTTGCTGAAAGATCTGCTTTTGTCTGCCTCAGGTCATTCCTGGTTGATGAGCTGGTCACAGTGCTGGAAGCCTGAAAAGCAGTTTGGTGCACTGCCCATAGTTGAGAGAACTGGTTTGACTTGGAAAGGGGTCACTGATTGGACTTCCACGAAGTCCAGCATCCTGCAGGTCTCAGATACTAGGTAAGAGGTAAAACTGGAGTCAGAAAGAAATGGGATAGATGCTGCCTGGGAACAACATGACCATTCTCCTTCTTCCTCCTCTGAGGGGGAAAAAAAAAATCACATTTGTTTGATGGTACGTTTTTTGGATTTAGGTTCAGATCCATCCAGGTCATCACCCTTCCGTTCTTCATTTAATACTTCCTTCTCCTGCTCCGACACTTCTAGGGAAGAATGTGACAGGCCTCCCCAGATGGATCCACCTCGAGGGCCTTCAAGGGAGTGCAAGACTCCTCTGCCTGGAAGATGTCATTAAGGATCTTCACTAGGAACCTATGTAGCACTAGTTGGTCACAGTTTTTGTTTGCTCCAGACATGCCCATCCATGCGCCACACGATCTCTGTGGCTTGGGGGCTGAAAATATGGTATTCATAGAAACATAGACTTTGACATCAGATAAGGACCACTTGGCCCACCTAGTCTGCCCATTTCCCTACTTTTAGGATAAGCTGCAGATCCTAGTTAACCAACAGCCTATTTCTTTCTACCCCCCACAAAAACTGCCTTATGTCTGTCCCATGCATTCTTGAATTCTCCCACAGTTTTAGACCCCACAACCTCCTCAGGAAGGCTGTTCCATGTGCCCACCACCCTCTATGTGAAAAAATACTTCCTCACATTGCTCGTGAATCGTTCCCCCACCCAGCTTCAAACTGTGTCCCCTTGTTCTTGCACATCTCTTTTTCTGAAAGATGCTACCCTCTTGGACTTTGTTGATTCTACTGAGGTACTTAAAAGTTTCTATCATGTCCCCTCTCTCCCTCCTTTCCTCAAGGGTGTACATATTAAGCTCCTTTAGTATCTCCTCGTATGTCTTCTCTTGCAGACCCTGCACCATTTTAGTTGCCCTCCTCTGGACTGTCTCTATCCTGTCTATGTCCCTGCGGAGATGGGGTCTCCAGAACTGGATGCAGTACTCCAGATGGGGTCTCACCAACTGTCTGTACAGAGGGATAACAACTTCCTGTTTTCTGCTGGTGATGTCTCTCCCTATACATCCCAGTATCCCCCCAGCCCTCCCTACTGCCTTCTCACATTGCTTGTTAACCTTAAGGTCATCTGATATTATTAACTCCAGGTCCCTTTCCTTTTTGTTGTTGTTACTACCTCCCCCCAACCCACTGTGTAATCTTCCCCAGGGTTTTTGTTTCCCAGGTGCATTACTTTGCACTTCTTTGCATTGAATCCAAACTGTCATACTTCTGACCATTTCTCCAACCTTGTCAAGCCCCTTCTCATCCTGTCTACATCTCCTTGTGTATCAATCCTGTTGCAGATCTTTGTGTCATCTGCAAAGAGGCATACTTTTCCTTCCAGTCCCTCTGCATTGTCACTTATAAAGACATTAAAAAGGACTGGACTCAGTACTGAACCCTGCGGTACCCCACTAGTAACCCTTCTTTCTTCAGAGTGGACTCCATTTACAATTACCTTATGTGTCCTGTTGTCCAGTCAATGTTTTACCCATGCTATCACTCTGAGACCCACTCCCAGGCTGATTAATTTGACTATTGATCTTTTGTGTGGGACTGTGTCAAATGCCTTGCTAATGTCTAGGTAGGCCATGTCCACAGCCCCTCCCTGGTCTACTACTTTGGTCACCCAAAGAAATCAATTAGATTCGTCTGACATGACCTTCCCACTGTGAACACCCATGCTGCCTTGGGTCCTGTGCCCCACTGGCCTCTAGGTACGCAACAATTCTTTCCTTCAGAAGTGATTCCATCACTTTCCCTACCACAGAGGTCAAACTGACAGGTCTGTAGTTTCCTGCCTCTGTCTTGGTCCCACTTTTGTGAAGAGGAATCACATCCGCCTTTCTCCGGTCCTCAGGTACTAAACCATCCTCCCATGGATTTGTTAAAAAGGGTAGTCAGTGGTTTCACTAGTGCTCCCCTTAATTCTTTTAGAATTCTGGGGTGAATTCCATCAGGCCACACTGCTTTGTCCACCTTCAGTTTTAGGAGTTCTTTCAGAACCCTTTCTTCTGTGAAAGGACTGGGATCGACCCCCCTATCCAGAGTGCTTCTGTTAAACTGGATTAGGCACCTCCCCCTCCCCTCTTCTGTGAATACTGAGCAGAAATATTCGTTCAGTGTCCCTGCTTTATCACTGTCCCTCTCTGCCCGCCCCCCGTTCATTCTATTCAGCCTCACTATCCCTCCCTTTGTCTTTCTATACTCCCTGATGTATCTATAAGAGGTTTTATCTCCCTTCTTAACCGAGCTGGCTATCTTTTCCTCAGTTTGGGCCTTTGTTATTCTGACTTTCTTTCTTGCTTCCTTCTGCCTTAACTGGTACAGCTCTCTGTCCTGCTCTTTCTGTTTCCTTATACTTCCTGAATGCTATCTTTTTCTCCCTGACCTTTCCTACCACCTCTTTTGAGAACCATAGTGGCTTTTTCTTTGATTCTGATTTATTTGCTTCACACAAAGGCTTGTTGCTTATGTGATGGCAGTTTTGATGTTTCCCCATTGTTGCTCCACCCCTCCTTCTAGCCTGTTTGCTAGTGCTTTTCTAATGCACTCTTCCATCTTGTCAAATTTACAATTTTTCACCCACATTGTACAAAAACACATAAGCCAGATGAGGACTGCCTCATTGTTCTTTTTACATTTCTTAACATCTTGAATGAGGAGGGTCTCTAGAATGTCACAGCGCTGCTTCAACCAAGTCAGGGATTAAAATTCTGTACTCTGCCTGACTTTTCCTTTTCTTTAACAAACCAAAAAAAAAAAAAATCCTGATTTCGCCTCTACAGCATATTAGAAACTTTTCAGATCACATAATGAAAAGTGAAGCATCAAAACACAGTCTCTCTCTCCTGTTTCAACTCTCAGTAATAGCCCCCCGCCGGGGAAAACAGAGAAAAACAAATGAGAACTGGAGCAAATAAGGTAGTACCTGCTCCCAGAGACCAGTGCCTGCCCAGGGAGAGTGTGATGGCGACCATGAGCCTAACAATCCTGCGGCGGTTCTAAAGGCATGGTATACAAGGTTGCAAGTGACTGTGCTACACAGGTGATTATGCTACTGATCATGGAGGCAGGCGTGCCCCACAGAACATGGGTGGGCAAGAAACTGTGGGGAGGGCACTTGTGCAAGAAGGCACAGGTGTGACTAGCTGTTAAGGAAAAAAAAAAAGAGTGTGAACATGCGCCTTGTGCCACAAATGGCCCTGCCCTTACCCTTCCTGCTCACCCACTGAGAAACTGAAGGCCACAGGCAGCGCGGAACAACAAAACACACTACCAAAAGTGCAACAGAAAGAACAGCCCAACACTTGGGGGGAGGAAGTATAAGCAAACCCAGAGCCAAAAGATGCAAGGGGGGATGGGGAGGTACTAGACCCAAAAGCCCTCACCCACCTCAGACAGTACTGACAAGGACAATCAGACCTCTAAATAACAGAGAAAACTAAGGATCAGGCCACTCAAGGCACCAGACAGTGGCAAAGACAGCTGGAACTTCAAGACTGAATCTGTAGTGCACCACTTGCAATGATTACCTATTTACAACATGGAGTGACACAGAATAACACACAGGTGTTGTACAGAACAAATGCATGGGTGTTATGCATGCCTTCAACCCACCTGCTTCCATGCCCTGGACTGGGTAATGTGAAAAAAAAACAAAAAAAACAAAGAAAGCAAAATCTAAAACATAGGGTAACGTGATGGTCACGTCAGTAAGGTAAATGTATGAATTAGCCAGAAAAAATTTTCCAAAAGTGGAAGTAGTGAGATCAATGGATCCAAACGTGAACAACATTGACCTTTGCCGCACTACATAACATGCCAAACCAATCTGTACTACATAACATGTCAAAAAAATCCATTTAAGTAATGTTTCAGTTGTACTGGATTTTAAAAATGTTCTCATATTGCCATTTTTAAGAACTTAACAGTAAGATAGTAAGTGTGCACAGAAAATTAAATGCGAGTGCGCCCTTGCTACTCGCATCATACCAGCAATGCTGGACCACTGTATTTTGGCATTTTTTTTTTTTTTTTTTTTTTTTAAGACCAAGATAGCAACTTTATCTCCCCAACCCCACCCTACAAAATACTGAGAAGGAAGCAAGTCAGTGAACAAAGAAAAAATTACTCACCTTAGTAATGTTGTTTCTTCTAATGGAGTCTTGATGTATTCTGACTAATGCAGTGATCTCCAACCTTTGAACTGCCCTGGAGAACAAAGACTTAACTTTCCATGCAAGGCATGGAACGCTGAGCTTGAGCTCAGTTGAAGCCTCTGTCTGCTGTTGTTTGAACCCCAACCGTCAGATCTTTACGAGCTATACTCACTGGGAGTTCTGTGTGGAAACTGTAAACTCACACTAGCCAACTGGCAACTAAATTTGATAAAAAATTTTTTCTGTTTCAAAGCAAAGACTCAAGTCAGGAAACCCAAAAAACAAAACACAACACACACCCAAAATAAAGGAGGGTGAGAAAAAAGGAGGCACCTCTAGGTGCCACCACTGCTCCCGCCCACCCACATCCCAAAAACCAGATTCTGAGAGGGGAGGCAGGGGTAGGTCAGAATACATGAAGATTCCATTAGAAGAAACAACATTACTAAGATGAGTAATTTTTTTCTTAAAACAACATGAAGTCTTGCTGTATTCTGACGTAATGCAGACTACCAAGCAGTTCCCTATGGAGGAGGGAATGCAGAACCTACTTTGGGAAGAGGCTCTGCAGAACTGCTGTGCCAAACCTAGCATCACTCCTAGCCTGGATGTCCAGAGAGCAATGCTTGGTGAAAGTATGGACTGTTTTCCAGGTGGCTGCTTGACAAATCTCTAAGATAGGAATATCCCTACAGCAGCCAGGGAAGCAGCTGTACCTCTAGTAGAGTGAGCCCTCAGGCCTGAGGGTGGGATTCTACCCAATTTTTCGTAGCAGAATTGTACACAAGAGACAATCCACCTGGCAATAGATCTTTTAGTGGCAGGTTTACCCTTACTGACCTCTCCATAAGTGAGGAACAACTGGAGGGAGTCAAACCTGTGACCCTTGGTGCGCTCCATGTAGTAGCTAAGGGCCCTTTTTACGTCCAGGCTGTGCAGCCTCCTCTTTCCAGAGAAGGAATGGTCAGTGAAGAAAACAGGAAGAGACATAGCTGATTAAGATGGAAATCTGAAACCACCTTAGGCAAAAAATGTCCCGTTAGTTCTTAGGACCACTTTATCTCTATGGAAAGAGATGAAATCAGGCTCCACTAACAGGGCTTGCAATTCACTGATGCGCATGGCAGAGGTAATGGCTACCAAAAACACAGTTTTCCAAGTCAAGTACTTAAGCTCTGCAAAGGACAAAGGCTCAAAAGGGGGTTGCATAAGCTGAGCAATGAAAACATTAAGGTCCCAAGCAGGAGCAAGGTCCCTGAAGGGAGGATTGGTGTGCAACAATCCCTTGAAGAATTTGCAATATACCAGATGGGCTGAAAGAGAAGAGGGCTTGCTTACTGACAAAAAAGCAGAAACAGCTGCCAAATGTACTTTGAGTGTAGCTGGTCTGAGTCGCAAGCCATTGCGATGAACCATATAGTCCAGGACTGTAGGCAACCCAGCAGATTCTGGAGAAATATGCTTACCAGAGCACCAAATAGCGAACCTTTTCCATTTGGAGTTGTAAGTCTTTCTGGTAGAAGGCTTTCGAGAAGCCTTTAGAATATCCAGGACACCTTGAGAGCGGTGCAGATCAGCAAACTCTAACTCTTCAAGAGCCAAGCCTTGAGATTGAGAGATTTGAGATTCGGATACCAAACCCTCCCCTGAGAGGATGTCAACAGGTTGTAATTCCTGGGAAGAGACAGGGGAAGGTGGATTGTTAAGAACAGCAACAGTGGGTACCAGGACTGTCTGACCCAGTCTGGAACGATCAGAATCACTTTGCAGGGTTGAGACCTGATCTTGACTAGTACCTTGAACTGGAGAGGGAAGCGGGGAAAGCATACAGGAACTTCCCTTCCCAACTGAGTACCATCCAGGGGGACTGAGCCAAATACTGGTGGTCTGCAGCAAAAAAGAGGAAGTTGGTGATTGTCTGGGGCTGCAAAAAGATCTATCTGAGGAGCGCCCCATCTGGAGAAAATCACTCCCAAAACTAGGGGATCTAGGGACCATTCGTGGTGGCCCCAAGGTATCCTGCTGAGAGTATCTGCCAGGACATTGTCCTTCCCTGGGAGGTGAACTGCTGTGAGAGAAGTCTGCAGGGAACAGGCCAGAGACCACAACTTCACTGCTTCTGTGCACAAGGCCGTAGACCGAGCACCCCCTAGCTTGTTGATGTACCACATTGTGGCGGTATTGTCTGTTCTGATCTGGACTACTTTGTTCTGAACAGACTTGGAAAAAGCTTGTAGTGAGTTCCAACAGACTGATGTGAAGCTGAGATTCTTAGGGTGACCACAGCCCTTGGGTGGTAAGATCCCCACGTGAGCTCCCCAGCCCAAGAGGGAGGCGTCTGTGGTGAGGATTAGAGAATGAGACTGAGTGACAGAAGGAACTCCTTTCCTTAAATTGTCCTGATCCTGCCACCATTGCAAAGCCGGGATCAGGGTTCGAGTCACTGGGACTAGTTTGGTCAGGGAATCATTTCTCTGGGACCAGAAGGTTCCCAAGTGGAACTGAATGTCCCTCATCTGAAATCTTGCCCCCTGAACCACTGCTGTAGAGGCTGCCATGTGGCTCAGGAGCTGCAAGAAGTGCCTTGCTGGTCGAGACACCTGAAGAGTGAAAGAAAAGGCCAGTTCCATTAGTGTCCTTGCCCTGTCCAGGGGGAAGGAAGGCCTTTGCTCTTATTGTATCCAGCTCCGCCCCTATAAAGGTGAGGAGCTGCACTGGCTCTAGAACTGACTTTAGAAGGTTTAGGAGGAACCCTAAGGAAGTGAGCAGTTGCCAAGTTGTCTGAAGATGTGCCTTGACTTGGTCTGGAGACTGACCTACTATGAGCCAGTCGTCCAGGTATGGAAAGATGGAGATCTTTTTTCTTCTCCTTAGGAAAGCAACCACTACTGACAGGCACTCTGTGAACACCCTTGGGGCTGATGTTAGACCAAAGGGCATTGCTCTGAATTGATAGTGGCCTGAGGACAACTCGAACCTGAGGTACTTTCTGTGGGAGCACCTGATGGGAATGTGCAAATAGGCATCCTTGAGGTCCAGGGAGGCTAGCCAGTCCCCTGGCCTTAGAGAGGGCAGAATTATTCCCAAAGTCACCATTTTGAATTTTGGCTTTAAAAGGTGCTTGTTTAGGTATCTCAAATCCAGGATGGGCCACCATTCTCCTGTCTTTTTTGGGGTTAGGAAGTACCTGGAGTACAATCCTTTGCCCCTGTGTAGGGTAGGAACCCATTCTATGGCTCTGAGAGCCAAGCGGGAAGAAACCTCTGCCTTTAGGGCAAGGGCTTCTGAAGGATTTGCAGGTGGAAAGGATCTGGTTCTCATCTTGGGGAATTTTCTGAAGCTGAGAACCAGTCCCTGGCTAACTACTTCCAGGACCCACTTGTCTGATGTTAAAGACTTCCAGTCCTGGACAAAGTAAGCCAGCCTGCTCCCTACAGGTAGTGGAGAATCGGCCCGGGCAGACCCATCAGGGTGTCTGCTTGGCAGGGGCTTTAGGCTGAGGGGTGGAAGCAGGCCTGCTCATACCCCATCTGCCTCTCCCTCTAAAGAACCCCCTCTGGGAGTCACGTGATGCAAGTTCCGCGCTAGCAGCCTGGTCGAATAGCTCCAGCCTCCCACTCCAATATAAGTCGTTATTACACGGATTCCAGAGGATCTACATAAAGAATTTACTCAGATTAAGTCTGCTAAAGGTTTCTAGAACGTGGTATACGGAAATTGGGAACAGATGGAAGCAGAGATGAGAAGGATCCCACCTAAACATACCCCGCCAGTATCCCCGGCGAAGGCCCTTCCGAAAAAAGCCAGAGTCTCCATACTCACGGGAGGCCCGGAGAGTGAAATAAACAGTCCGGAGAATGAACCCTGACACTGGCACAATTTCTTGCCAAATTCAAACCTTTTCGATCGGAGCTTTGCTCGGTAACGGAAGAATTGAAAGCTGTAACTCAGGCCTTAGAGGATCTATCTCGTCAGCACAGGGATACGGAAATTAAAATTACCTCCTTGGAGAAGCGGTGCTAAACAGGAACCGGAGATTGTGAACCTGAGGCAAAAATTAATAAATGGATCTAAAATCAAGACCTGAGGGACGGAGCAGAAGGAACAATATGATAATTATTGGTCTCCACGAGAAAGAAGAGGGAGCGGACACAATCCTGTTCGTTCAGAAACTTGTAAAGATCGCAGGCCCTCACGCCTTTGGAGAAAAGTACACGATTGAGCGGGCTCACCGGGCGCTATGGGCAATGCCACCATCAGGGTCCCCGCCGCCTACGTTAATTTTCCGGTTTCTGAACTTTCAGGAGAGGCAGTTTGTACTGTCTAAAATTAAGGAATTAAAGGAAGTAAGGTGGGAAGGGACCCCGTTAAGAATCACACAGGACTTGCCACTATCGGTACGTCAGAAGAGGGCTGAGTACCACCCGATTGTAACCAAATTGATTGCCTCAAGTACCCGCTTCAGAATGGGATACCCAGCGAGACTACAGTTTTACTGTCTGGACAGTGGTCCAGTTTGAGGACGCCCAGTCAGCGAGGAAGGGGTTGCAGGAAGCCCTCCCAGATTTATTCAAGCAAGGGTGAAGGGGGAGAAGAGGATCAGCCTTTAAAATCGAAAGGAAACACAATTAAGTACAGGAAAATAAAGAAAAATAAAAGAGTAACAAGATATGTTAGTCTCCCAACATAAGTAAAATTACGGGGCTGCAGGAGTAGTTAAAGAACCCCCTCTAAGCAAAAGCAGAAAAGCAGGCCTGGGCTTGATAAAAAGGCCTATGAAAAGGCCTGCCCCTGCCCCTGGAATGCTGCCTCTGAGGAGTGGCTTGCCTTTCTTTGGCCTGAGCACTCCTTTAGGTGGTCCTGTACTTGTCCATTTTCTTCATGTAATTCTCTGTCTGCTCCCCAAACAGGGAATTACCAATGACAGGAAAATCCATGGCCTTAGCCTGGGTATCCTGTGACAGGCTAGTACATCTGAGCCAAGCCATCCTCCGAAGGGCCACAGATGTAGCCATGACTCTAGACGAAACTTCACTGGAGTCTACAGCAGCATGAAACTGCACCTTGGATGCCTCAATCCCATCCGCAGCCACCCGCTCCAGCTCCTTGGCAAGCTGGTCAGGGGCCTGTTTAGCTAGAGCGATTACAGTGTCCCACCTGGACTTCTGGTATCTAGCTGTGTAGGCCATATAGTTAGCCTGCCTGAGCCCCAAAGATGCTGCCATGTACTGTTTCTTTGCCATGGCATCAATCCTCCTAGAGTTCTTGTCTGGGGGGTGTGAAGCCAAGGGAATATTTGCCTTATCACAGGCAGTAGCCTGCACTACCCCAACATGGCTGCATTGCTGGGAAAGGAACTCTGTGTCTGAGGCTGAAAGAGTATACCTCTTGTCCATTCTTCTGTCCACAGGAGGTATGGAATTAGGAGTTTTTAGAATTTTAAATGTCTGTCTATTCCCCTCCATAAATCTTTTGGGAAACAATCTCCTGGACTCTGGGATGTCCATCATCTCAACAAAATCAGGCTCCTCCTGATCCTCTACTGCTTCTTCCATAGGAAGCTGGAGGGTTTCAGCCACTTTCTTGTAAAACATAAAGTGGGAGGGGGACTCAGAAAGCCTAGGAGGAGAAATGCCTGAAGGTCTGTCTGGGTCAACAGGCACATCCAGACCTCCTTCTTCTCCTTCTCCATCATCATCATCCTCCTCATCCTCCTCCTCCTCCTCCTCCTCCGGTTCATAAAATTCTTCTAAAGTATAATCTAGAACCGGGGAAACCGACCGAACCGAGCCCCTGACCGATGGTGCTGGTTCGGCCGGAACCGAAGTTAGCGACTGAACTATCCTTATCGCTTTGGCTATCTCATCAGCGGTCAGAGAAAGAACTTGTGGTTCCGAACCGGATGATTTATCCCTTCTTTTTCTTTTAACTGGAACGGACTCCTCAGAATCGGTTCTCCTTTTGCCCGAAGAAGTTTCACCCTGGCCAGAGGGCACTCCTTCTGGTTTGGTTGGAACCGAACTGGGCTGGCCATCTGGGTCAGCGGACTTCTCGGCCTCCCTTTCCCTCAGTCTACCTACTATCTTATCCAGGGTAGCTTTGGGAAAACTTTTACAAATTTGGCAGTCTGAATTGAGGTGGTCAAACCCCAGACAATAAACACAGGTGGTGTGGGGGTCAGCCTTAGCAAAGGCTTCCCCACACACACTACAGTGTTGAAACCCAGTGGGCCTTTTTTTCTTGGGTTTCTCAGACATGGCCAATCCTAACTAAAACGTACCCTTTTTTCAGCAATCCGCCAGGCAAGACACCTATATCAGTTCCTGACCGTGTTACGGGTCTTGGAAAAAGCCATAATGAAATCCGTTTTTTTTTTTTTTTTAGAACCGATACGGACCGGTTACCACACTCTAATAAAGACAGAAGTTTTTATACACAAACCTGATCGGTTTAAACCGAACCGATCCAATGTTTACAAGTTCCACACAGAAAAACTAATATAGAAACCTATCTAGTACTCACGGTACCACAGATAGAGACTTAAACCGACAGGTTAGAAGCAGAAATTCGGTTGAAACCGAGCGAAAAAACGACACTTTAACCGACTTTCTTTTGAACCGAGCTAAGGAGAAATCTCTGGAGTGACTGTTCAGTGAGGCGCAGTAAAGAATCTGATGGTTGGGGTTCAAACAACAGCAGACAGAGGCTTCAACCGAGCTCAAGCTCAGCATTCCATGCCTTGCATGCAAAGTTAACTCTTTGTTCTCCGGGGCAGTTCAAAGGTTGGAGATCACTGCATTAGTCAGAATACATCAAGACTTCATGTTGTTTGAACCATACATATCCTGCCATGCCTACAGTATGTACTAATCCAGTTAACGTAAATATAGTAGACATCTTTGCTTGTTGTGGGATGGGTGGCCTTCCCCCACCATAGTTTTATCCAAGGTGCAAGTTCTCACTCCTACCCCAGTCATACTTTGCCACCTGCCAGGAGGCTGGATAAGTGATATATCTGCAGTCCTGATGTTGGCAAACGGGTGTCTGCAGGTAGAGCACCAGCTCTACTCCCCCTCCTCCTGTACATACAAACCTCCGAAGAACCTAAGCATACCACCTGCAGGACACATTCAAAGGTGAGAGTCCTGAAGCAGTTCCTGAACCCAGCCACCGCTCTTCATATTCTTTCTGTTGATAGCTCTGAACAAACTGATATGCTGTTTACTCACTTTCTGGCGTACATCAACAGTCCAAAGCTGACAAGAATTACTAGGAGGTAAACATTGGTGGCTTCATTCCAGGCCTCGTGGACAGAGTAATCAATTGTACCATCTTCTGCCATGACTGCGTATCTTCTCACAACTGTAACTTAAAACAAAAATACATAAATGGAGTACATTTGGAGACAGGTATAAAAAACAAACATTATGCACAGCAAGAGGGTGGGGAATGGAGGACACTGCACACCTGTCAAGGAATAGCTAGCTTTCCTGGCAGAAAACAAGCAATCCTTTAAATCCACAGAACTAAGAGGACCAAATAGCAATAGCATGAATACCGATGTGTATAGTTCTGTCATCCTAGAAGGATGGTAAGTAATTCTCTTTGGGGAAAAACAGTCACATGACATGATAGGACTTGGACGTCACGGTACTGCCATTCTAGTCCTCTTACTTCTATGTAGCTTAGCTTTAAGCAGGACTGCCATGTGAAATGGGCCTCACATATCATTCACAAGGTCTGTAAACAGCATAGAAACATTCTGTCCTCAAGCACTGCCACTCTAGTCCTCTTAGTTTTATGCTTAAATACCCCTGATGCGATGCATCATGGGTCAATACTGTATATGCAACCAACATAATTATTAATGGATGGCTTAGCTTTAAGCAGGACTGCCATGTGCAATGAGCCTCACAAACCATTCACAAGATCTGTAGACAGCACAGGCACATGTTTTGTCCTTTCAGAGTCTGTCAATGTGGTGACAGGTTTTGGGGTCATGGTAACCCAAAACCAGTTAAGCACAGAAAGCAACACTACAACACAAAGAGGCACAAAATTACACATTTTACCCAATGAATAAAACAAAACCAGCTCCTACTTGTTCTGGCTTGTTCCTGTATCTACAGTTTGAAAATCTTAATGGGGAACAGTCAGCAATAGGAGCCCCACATCCAAATGTGGGGTTGGTCCCAATTTGAACTCAGAGCGCCAAAAATGTTTTTACTTACAATCTGCTAATACTGCAGTATACAGTATCAGGCTGATTCTACTGACTCCATGTGCAACAAAAGGAGCACACGAAACCAACACCCTTGAAGGTGCCCTTCTAAACCAAAAAAAAGGGAAAAAAACCAAACACACAACAAAAACAGATTTGGCAAGCTTTATTAGCGTATCTCAAGATGCTATGGGAAGACACCCCTGTGTAGCACTGCCTGCTTAAGGCTTCATCGGAGCAGTGCCTGCCAGTGAAAATGGTGCATTTAAAGTGCCAATACATGAATATTTACTAATCTATTTGAAATTACAGCATACCATGTTCTTATACTTTGGCTAGGTTTCGGCAGAGAACCATCTAACTTGATAGTGCATAGCAAGTGCTAAAGTGTGACTTATTGACGTGCAGAAGTATAAAAAGTGCGTAACCTGAAGGGTCCAAAGGACCAGTTCTGGTGTAAAACACTAACAGCTGAGCATGTTATTCCTCTCAATGTTTTGAATAAATAATTATATTTCTTACTGGAAATATACCTAAACCTAGAGTTCATACATTCTGGAAACCTGTAGCTTTTAAACAGAGCACGTAAACATGAGGAATGAGATACTCATATTGCACCCAAATAAGGCTGTGCATGCCCGGAGTCATGGCTTCACCTTCAAAATTTTTTATATGATATGACCTTTGTTTTTGTAAACTACTGCTACTGCCAAGCTCAGTGCAGTACCTACTATGCAACCATGTCTTTAATTTGATGTGCCTCCAAAATTGCCAAACTCGTTCCTGACCGAGTTTTGCACGAGTCAGCAGCATAGCAGTTCTGCCCACAATGCTTGCCACAGGTGCAGCGACCAACATGGACAACAAATCTGGTTCTGCCGTCTACTAATGCTTGCTATCAAATGCTTGTCCTATTTGTGGGTGTTTAAAAGTATTACCTACATCTGCAAAAGTGCAGATATTACATCTCCTGTATTTAAAAATGCCAGGCATGTGTTGTCTCTTATTTTTGTTTTTACTGATGTAGTGACTACTGGTTAAAGTGGTCCCTCTACCTCTCTTGAAGATTATGCAGGTTGTCAAACCCGCCAAATGCCTTAGTTCTGAATCTGCAGTGAATACCTGGCCTCTGTTTTTTGATTATTTTGCGCATCTCCATCGCCGGATCTCTTTAAGTGCACAAGTAATGCTGGGCACTGGCTGGGGCAATTTCATTTTAACTTTAATACTGACATCCATCAACCAAGTCTGCTTTCTGATAAGCTTTGTGAATTACCTCTGCAGAATAGCCCCTCTCCGGAAATCTGGTTGTCAGCACCCCTGCCTAAATCCTGTATGTTTGTTCCAAAGTACGATTTCTTTTAATATGCAAGAATGCACTGTAAGGGATGCTACTGACTGGTGACCTATTTAGTTACTGAATTTTGATAACCGGGTGGACCCACTGAGACTAGAAGTCCCTTTTTCTGGGTTGACCTGGGATTAATTAATTGCTAAAATACAGACAGTCAAGAACTAGTAAGATACAAATGTTCACAATATTCACAGGGATACAAGAGTTAGCAAACAAAAGTATATTTACAGCCAGGGACAGTGACAACATTCAACAGAAGGGGAAAACGTTGCAACTTGCCACAAAATGACCCCTCTTCCCTTTGCAAGTGGGTCCAAATTGATGCACCTACTTCATAACACTCTCCAAAGGATGGAGACTGTTCAAAATCTGTCAATGATTATGTTTTGACCCAGTAGGTTTCTCTTTAGACTCACATTTTTTTACATCAGTGGGTCCAGTTTGAACCATGTTTTAAACCTCCCAGCGCAGTCACTGTTTAATAAGCAAAACCAAAACAAGCATTTGTCAATGCCGAATGTTCGCTTGCAGGTATTTGCAGTGGTGTTTGGCACTTGGACAGGGCTTAAAAAAATATCAGTGACAAAGAAGTAAAATGAGGGAGACAGTTTAACAATTGGTTCTATCCCCCGAAGCAGGCAACGTAAGGGTATTGGTGTAAAAATTCTTTGTCTGCAGAACAGCAAGTCTGTAACTCTGTTTGACAATATTGTGAGCATACCCACTGTTCAGTCACAGAAACACAAATTTTAGGAGGGACAGGAACATTTTGAGGCAAAATCAGGAACGTCCCTGAAAATCAGGGAAAGCTGAGAGGTATGGTCCCTCTTGCCCCCCACTGTCTCACTCTCTCTCCCTCCCTATTCTCTCTCCCTTTCTTTTCCTCTGCCTCTCTCTCTGTCTCTCTCCCCCTCTGTCTCTCAACCCCCGTCTCTCTCTGTTCTCTCCCTCTATCTCTCTCAGCAAACAAGCATTTGTCAATGCTGAATGTTGGCTTGCTGGCATTGGCATTAGTAGTGCAGGAGTTAGAGAGAGATGCATAATAGGACTGGCAGAGAAGTACTGAACTGATGCCAATTCCAGCCCCACCCTTCAGAGAGTAACAGGCGGGTGTGCCTTTGAGTCGTCGGCCATACTGCTCACGCCATTTCACCTCACCCTACCCCACAGACACCGAGAAGTGTCACAGTGTGCCTTGGGCCTTATGCTCACCCCATTCCATAAGGAAATATGCTGAGATGGGTGCACTATAGGAGAATGGGGTGAACTTTGGGGCCCGAAGAGTCCAAGGCTCACCTCGATGCATGTCACTGGCTGCAGGGTGGGGGTTGAATGGCGTGAGCATTACAGACGACAATGCCGAGTCACACCCTTGAGACCCATCAGTCTCTACAGGGTGGGGTATTACAATTTGAAACAGTAATACCCCAGGCGTGTGTGTTGGCATTTTCACTCCAAATTTTCAACATGGTCTTTTTGTGACCCCACCTCATGAACCGTGGCACTATGAATTTGTTAGACGAAAGGTGATTTTGCACATAGACTGTGCCATTTGGCACCACAGGTGCGAAAACACATTTTGGGCAAGATGTGAAAAATGGCACCTACGCTGTTCATGAGGAGGTGTAAAACAATGGCATTGCTGAAAATCTGGAGTGAAAATATGAAAAATTTGTGAAGTCATGAGCGTGCATATAAACTGCGCAATGCACACCCGTAACGCAATTATTGGGGGGATTTCTTTAACCAAATTTTCAACATAGGCATTTTGGGAACTCTGGTCATGAACAGTGTCAGTGCCATTTTGTTACTCAGTCCCGAACATTGATTTCCCACAGGGATTGCGCCATTGTGCGCCACATGTGCAAAAACACATTTCAGGCAGGATGTGAAAACCGAAAGCTGTAATGTTCATAAGGAGGTGTGAGAAAATGGCACTGTTGAAAATCTGGAGTGAAAATATTAAAAATTGCCGAAGTTACGAGTGTGTGTTGAAACTGCGCAACGCACGCTCATAACACAGTCATTGTTTGGAATTCCTCCACCAAATTTGCAAGATAGGCTTTTTGGGACCCCACCTCATGAACAGTGGCACTGTTGTTTCATTAATCGGACCCGAAAGGTGATTCCGCACAGTGACCGTGAAATGACCTTTTCGGGACCAAGTAACGAGATGACAGTGCATGTGTTCATGAGGTGGTGTCCCAAGCACCCTATGTTGAAAATCTGGTGGTAAAATTCAAAAAAATGACTCAGATATCCACCTAAGCTTAACCCGCCCCATTTATGCCATTATACAGCTTACCGGCATCTCTTTAGTTTGCAGTCAGCTTTGAAGTGTGCAGGCGTGTTCCGGGTCCACCAAAGATCGCAGCGCTGACCTCCGGAGGGAAGTATGGGGTGAGGGTGTATGTGGGGAGGTGGGGTGCGCAGAGGGTGGGTGCAGGTTGGGGGGGGACCCGACAGCAAGGGACCATTGTCCTTCTTTCAGGTAATAAAAAAAAACAACACACCATGGACAGTTTTCTTTTTTTCCAAGTGTAACAAAAATGTTGAGCACACTGGGGTGCTCTGAAGGCAACTGGAATAGATTTAAAGTAAAAGCAAATAAAACAAAAAAATACTAAGAATAGTTAAAAACTGGAACTTAACTTGGCTACTAAAACCAAAGATAACAAAAAGAAGTTTTTTAATTATATTGGATCACTTAAGAAAAAATCTGGGGGAGTTGGCCCACTAATAAAGGATCACCAACTAATTTTGGACGAATATGAAATGGCTGAGGTATTAGACACTTATTTTTCTAGTGTCTTCAAACCAAAAGAAGATGCTAGTGAGATTATAAGCAATGAATCCGATATACCTTATCATTTTCACTCAGAAAGAAATTTTGGATGCTATCAAAAGAACAAAATCAGATGCATCACCCGGGCCTGACAACATACCCCCTTGTTTCATGAAAAATCTTTCAGATGAACTGTTGGGCATTCTTACTTTATTATTTAATACCTCAATTACTGAGGGTGTGGCAATACCAGAATGGAAAGTTGCAACAGTCATACCAATACATAAAAGTGGAAGCAAAGAAAACGCTGTTAACTATCGACCAATAAGTCTCACCTCGTGTTGGGAAGTTAATGGAGAGACTACTCCAGCATAAAATCAATTATGCATTTAAAAAACGAGGACTTTCAGGATATAAACACAACACGGATTTATGCTGAGAAGATCGTGTCACAGCAATCTTAGAAGTTTCTTCGAACCAGTAAGCAATGCCCTGGATCTGGGCCTCCCTGTTGATATTATATTCTTAGATTATGCCAAAGCCTTTGATTCCGTATCCCATACAATCCTAATAAACTCACTTGCACAAATGAAAATACATAGTAATATTATAAAATGGATCAAATCCTGGCTAGAAAATAGACAGCAACAAGTTGTTATCAGAGGTCAGAAATCTATACGGTCTGCAGTCACCAGCTGTGTGCCCCAGGGCTCTGTTTTGGATCCCATATTATTTAACATTTTTATTGCAACTATGCTGACTGCCCAGGGGGTATGGATTAGTAAATATGCTGAGAACAGCAAACTGGGATGTATTGTAAACAATGATTTTTCTGCAAAATTATTACAGAGCAATCTTAACAATCTTGCGTCATGGGCTGATGAATATAAAATGACATTTAATGTAAGTAAATGCAAAGTCATGCATCTGGGAAAAAATAATTGCTTAGCTGATTATACTCTAAATGGTACACAGCTTCAAACAATCACAACTGAAAGAGATTTAGGGGTCACTATCTCTAGTGACCTAAAGTTCACTACCCAAACTAATATAACAGTTAAAAAATATTATGGTATAACTGCATGCATGCTTAAAAATATCAAGGGTAGGAAATCAGAAGTAATTGTCCCATTCTATACTAGCCTAATCAGATCCCAGATAAAATACCGTACCCCCTTCTGTTCCCTTACAACTATTGGTGACAAAACCTTGGTTGAAAAAAAGAGTTCAAAGGAAAGTTACTAAGAAAATAAGTAACTTGTCAAAATTAAAGTATACTAATAGGTTAAAATCCTTAGGTTTGTATTCCTTGGAATATAGATCTCTCAGGGGAGAACTATGTTTAGCCTATAGAGCCACACATGACCCTGTCTTGCTTGAAACTATTGGCTTGGTGAAACAAGAATCTGTCAACGGTACCCATTCACATAAATTTAAACTAGCTGTTAATTGTAATAAAACTGTTAATAGAAATAAGTGTATCACACAGAGACTGCCACCTGTATGGAACTCTCTCCCCCCCCACCATATAGTTTCAAGTGACAATATTACCCAATTTAAACACAGATTGGACGAACATATGGGCGATAGGAAATTTTTCTATCACCATTAGGACATATGGTGGCGAGTTCTATATGGGCTTGCCCTCGAACTTGTAAAACAATCTATGAACCTATGACTTTGGGGGGGGGGGGGTTGATATTAGCCACAGTGGGATGGGCTCCCAGTGTGGCACCACAATGGGGATGGGTGGGAGCAGATACATGCCGTCGACTTCCTTCCGAACACAGGGAGACACACTGGAGTGGGCTCCCAGTGTGCCACACAATCTTGGGGAAGGGGTATTAAACATGCTGACAGGGGGATTGGGCACCCCCGAAGTCGGCTTTCTGGGGATTGTGTGTGTTAGACAGCTGCAACAGCCGTTGCCATGTTTATTTAAAGGGCCACTGTCTCTTTAAATGCATTATGATGACTGCTCGCAATGTTGATTCAACTGTAAGAGTGTAGAAACCTTACAGATAACTTACTTAAATGTTATCTAATCCTTTGATTTGCCTTTCATTTGTTTATGTAAAAGACTCGGTTGGAGCGGTCTGCCTGATATTTGTTTAGATTTTTCATCACGGGCGTACTCCCTCTCATAGTTCTGTTTCTGTTGCACACTTGGGAGTGCATGTTATAGCTGTCCATCATCCTTGTGCAACCAGTAGTTTGTTATATTTCCTTTTTAATCTTTGCTTCATCAGGAAACGCTGGTCGGGAGGCATATCATCGGTGCCACTGCAGGACAAGCTTGTCTCCAATTGTAGCGGCACTTTTCTTAGACGTTGTGTCCACTTTGCATAATGCTGGTGTCACTGCTAGCATGCTGGTTTATTGGGGAATGAGGGATGCACCTACTAAAGCATGCCCTGCATTCACCAACACAGACACACCTCTAAAATTCCTTGCACAAGCGAACACAAAAATCAGATCAAGTCAAGACAAGCAGCGCACTAAGCAGTAGTGAGCTATCATACAAACAACTGAGAACAGGTCAGAGACTGAGGATCCTTAGGTGTGGACCAATGGTGCTGAATATAGTGTTACAGATCAATGATTACAGGAACACTGACTGCGTGCAAGCAAAAATACCATAAGCCTCCAAGACAGTAGTTTGGGTAAGGCAGCTAGGAGAATGTTCCACAGGGATGGAGGCTAAGGCCCCGTCCACACTACACCACTAAAACCCTGTAACGGTTTCAAACTGTTACAGACAGTAAATGTTACGGTGTGTCCACACTGCCAGTGAACCGTTATGATAATGGTTCGGAACCATTACAGCCGGTCCACATTGTGGGTGACGGGTGACCGTTACGGTCGGCACCCTATCCCACAATGCAGTTCGTGATGCACTGAGGGCAATGTGCTGGGGCTACGTGTCTGCGCCTACCACTACAGCTGGTAACGCATAAAGGCAGAATGCATTGTGAATCGCTTGTTGAAACCACCTCATAAGTGGTTTCAACAACGGTTACGAAAATGCCTCCTGTAACGTTACAGGTGTAAACGCAAACCGTTGAGGTAATGGTTTGGACCCCCTGTAATGATACAGAGGGGAGTTTTCAGTGTAGTGTGGACAGGGCCTGCGGTGACAAAGGATCTCTTCCCCGCACAAGATCTCACCCTGGGGGTATACATAGTAGGGTACCATCGGAAGACCAGAGTGCTCTCCATAGGGGGTTGGGAACTAGGACATCTTGGATGTAAGGGGGCAGGGTTAGGACCCTTGACAAGTTTGTAAGCAAGGCAGTGGCAGGGATACTCCAGTCTACCTTCCAAGGAAGGCCACTTTATGGAGAGAAAGACATCACAGTGGTACTCTCTTGGTGGGGCACCAGAAGCACAACAGCCAAAGTTACTGTAATGGACGTTGTGCTTATCAAGTTCAGGGCACCTCACGGACTGGAGAATAGGGGCACCATGATGTAGAAGACGGCGCAGTGTGCTATTGGCAATGACTGGCCATAATTCCTTAGATAGACAGTTATCCAACAGGTAGAGCAACTCAAATTTTAGATGCAGGGATTTTAAAATATGATCAGTGTGGGTTCTGAGAGCAACTTCCAGGTCCAAGCATACCACAAGTTATTTGAGAGCCTAAACCACCACAATATAGGCTCCCATTGATGTTTTAGGGGTTAGCAGGTGCTGCCTTCTACCTGCAGGTGTCATGGGCTAAACAAGATAGCCTCGGTTTCCTTGGCATTCAGGACCAACTTACTGGAGGAGAACCACTTTTCTAGTACCAGGAACTTACCAGCTAGTTGACTACTGATAAGGCTGATATCACTAGAGCTTCTGCAGAGTACCAAACATCAACATAAAGCTGTAAGCTAGTCCCACCATGAACTTCCAATCCTACCATTTACAGTGAGGGAAAAGAGCAAAGGACCCAGAATGGAACCTTGGAGGACACCGTCAGTGATGGGTCGTAATGTGGATTGCACACCCTTTCATTTCACTTGGGCACTTTCTGCACAAACTATTACCAGAGGCAAATAGGACTGTGTAATTTGTGTACATATAAATGGACGCAGATGAGCAAGCAAAGGGGAGATCATTTAGGAAGACAGAGAAGAGTAGTGGGCCAAGGATGGAATCTTGGGGGGGGGACGCCTGTGCTGACAGGAAGGGGGAAGGGGCAAGGAGTCACCAATTCTAAACACACTGAGATCGACCCACAAGGTAGGAGCAAAACCAGTTGGTTGCGGAGTCACAGAGCCCCACTGCCTTGAGCTTGTCAAGGAGGAGAGGGTGGGCAACCATGTCGAAGGCTTTGGCCAAGTCAACAAAGATGGTAAGGTGAAGAGGCCCTGATCCATACCTGAGAAACTGAAGTCAGTAAGCCGGAGGAGGGAGGAGGTGGTGGAGTGGTGTTTACAGAAGCCAGACTTTAAGGGGGTGAAAAAGGAGGAGGAAGAATCAAACAAGGGGGAAGAGTTGAGACAGCATGATGTGTTCCTGCAGTTTAGCTAAGGTGGGGAGCAGGGAGATACGGCAGCTGTTGCCAGGACTGGAAGAGTCCCCTCCTTTAGGAAGGGGTATAACAGTGACATGCTTCCAAGAGTCAGGGACAGAAGCAAGGAGAAAGGAGAGGTTAAGCAGGGAAGTGACTGGTAAAGCAATGGCAGGGGCTGAGAAGTGTAGGAGTTTGGGGTTGCGCCCATCAGGGCTCCTACTTTTGAGAGGGTCAAGGGCCAAGAGAGCACTGAGAGAGACAGGAGTGACCAGAGAGAAGGAGAGGGAAAGATGCCAAGGTGGGAAGGGGAGGGCACAGGTGACGAAGATGGAGTTCAACTCCAAGGCAACAGAAAGGGAGTTGGAAACGAGGTGTCACCCACCTTGAGGACTGGGGATGAGGGGGCCGGAAATGAGGGTGTCACCCACCTTGAGGAGTACTGGGTAGTGGGGGAGAAGAGAACATGAACGACCTTCCAGAACTTGGAGGGGTGACTAAGGTTGTTCTGGAAGATGGAGGAAAAGTACTCAGTCTTGACAAGCCTGGTGGCTCTGGTACAAGCATTCCGAAGGGCTTGGTACCTGCTAAGGTCAGCCAAGGAGCCAGAGCACGTATGAGTCTTCCAGGCAAGATCTTGTGCATGGAGGCAGGCCAGTAAATTCGGCTGAGATCTGGGGGAGGTGGAAACCACGGACCCTGGTTTTCCTGATGGGGGGGCATACAGATCCCAGATTGACAGGAATCTGGAATGAAAGTAGTTGAGGGCAGAGTTGATTTTACTGGCAGAAGAGATGGGAGACCAGTCAGTAGCTAAGAAGTATGCATGGAGTGGGGACAAGTCCAGTGACCGGAAGGACCGGATCTGGAGAATTTGGGGGGCTTGGGGCAATTGATTTTCTGCACGAGTAGATCATATGGTGGACATCAGGAAGGGTGCCAGCATCTGTGATACAGTGAGGGTGAAAGGTAAGTACCCAGTCCAGTAAGGAATGACTGACCATTCTACGATTGTGTCGGGTTGGAACCAAGATAAGTTGAGTCAGCTGAATAGACTTAATATTTTGGCAGTGTTTCGATTATGAGGAGGATAGCCAATTAATATTTAAGTCCTCAAGAATGAGTAGTTCGCCGGACGAAGCATGAGTGGAGATAGTGGTTAGGAGTTCCGTTGCAGATGAGGCGGACAGGTCAGGGCAGCAATAAATGCCAGCCATGAAGATGGGGACAGAGAAAGGGAGGGAGAGTTTGAGGAGGAGCATTTCACATGCAGCGAGGGAGATGACACAGAGTACAGGAGTGAACTGGATGGTACAAGAGAGGTAGATGGCAACTCCACCTCCCTTCTTAGTATGGTCCTGCCAAGTGAGAGTGTATCCAGGGATGGCAACAGCGATATCAGGTATCTCGGGAGGGAAAGCCAAGACTCGGAGATTATCAACACATCAGGCTGTAGGGTAACAATGAGAGGTTGAAGTTGCTCTATCTCAGGGAGGATTCTTTGGATACTGATGTGAGCCACTCTCAGCCCTTCGGGGAGACAAGTGGGAGAGGAGCGTGCAGGGCTGGGATTGGGCTCAATATCACCTGCCACGAGGAGCAGCAGCAAGATGAGCTTAATGGAGTCCAAGATGCATCTGCGTGGAGAGTGAGGAGGAGAGAGGGGGTGAAGGGCAGGGGGAAGAGAGGATCTAAGGGTTTCCAGAGGGAGTTAAGAGGAGGGAGGAGGAGCAACCAGGAAGCCAGGGGAATGGGAGGGAGAAGACTGGAGGAGGGAAGGTAGGAGAAGAAGGGTGGGGGTGGGAGAAGGGAAGGGAAGGAGAAGGAAAGCCGTCAGGAGGGAGGGAGGGAGGCTAGGGAAAGCAGGAGGGGAAGGAGGGAAAGGGTGATAAGCAAAATATTAGAAGGCAGGAGGCTGTAGGATCAGTACTTGAAATAGAGTGCAGGGGAGAAGAGAAAACTAAGCATGGAATCAGAGCAGCTGAAGAGCAGGAGTACAGGAGCAGCACAGTGGTAGAGAGCTAAAGGGGACCCTGTAGACTGCGCAGTTGACAAAAAGTAAGGTGGAGAGAGAGGGACCCTAAGCAGGGAGTTGTACAGTTGACAGAAAGTAAGGAGGAATAAAGGGGAGTGAAGGCAGCCTAGCTGTGGGATCAGAACTTGATGGAGAACAGGAGGGGAGAGGAGAGAAGGGATGGATTTGCGTAGCCAAGAAGAACAGGTAAAGGAGCAGGTAGGACAGGAGCAGCACAGTAAAAAGATAAGGGGACCCTTTATATGGCGTTTTTGGGATTGACAAAAAAGTGAGGTGGAAGGAAAAGAGATGGTGGCCAGGCGGAGAAGGAGGAGAAGAAGAGATCAGCTGGAAGGGAATTGGAGCAATACAGTGAGGGAAAGGTGGGGGGACCTAAATTAGGGAGATGAGCAAATAAAAGGAAGAGTGACAGCAGCACCAGTGAGGCAGCATAGGGGAGAGGGAAGAGGCGTACAGTGGTGGAGGATAAGGGGACCCAGAAAGGGAGTATGTGTAATTGCCGAATAAAAGGGAGAGGGAAGACTGAAGGCAACCAGAGGATAGGGGAAGGGGTGGCAGGCAGAAGTGAGAGTAGGGGGACAGAATGCAGAAGATGGCAAGCCAAATAGGAAGCAAAACAAGCAAAGCAAATGCCATTTTAGTGATGCTGTCTCAAACTGGCCCCTCTTTTTCCCCCTGCTAACTTCCCGATGACAAAAGGTGCAGACAGAAAAACATTCATTTTTTTTATCAATATGATTTTATTACATTTTCAATAAGTATACAAAGCATATATATAAAACCATTCCATTAAACACTGAATAACAATCTACTGAATTAACACCGACTAAATGTAATGAATAAACATAAAAACCTTTAAAAATATTCTACAAATAATTACAGCAAAAAAATAATAGAATGTGTATTTATATATTGAAGTTTATTGCAGGAAAAGCTCCACTGAGCAGGCTCATTCACAAGGAGGTCCTGATTACATAAAAACAGAGAACTATATACACACACACACACACATATAGACAACAATGGTAGGTGCAACACACAAAAGCAATCACAATAACTTACAGGTGACAATCTACGGAACAATTGCATGACAGCAATAAGATAAAATAGTGTTATGCACAGACAAATAACAGGAGAATCATGTAATAATCATACAGTATACATATTCCCACAGAAGACTGCATCTGTCCTAACTATTTTCCCCTTGTTATAATGACAGAAAAGTCCAAGAAGAGAGAAAGAATAAAGAAGAAAAGGGAACTCCGATGCAAGAGAAACAAGGTCATATATGAGACTATAGCGAGAAGATCTGTCTTGAACTGGATGAGAAGAGAGTGTAAATTGTGTACCATTTAGCTACACATTTGTCCTGTTGCCCTACCATGAAGTGGGCAACCCTCTTGGACCCAACAGTCTCCAGGCCTTCATTCCTTTATTGGGGGCTCTTCCTATCCAGATTTTGAGGATATTTTTCACAGAAGCTGCAATAAGGGATATCATGTGCATTTGCTCTTTTGACCGTGTTTTCACATCGTCAAAGTGCCCAACTAGACATGTTTCAAGATTTAAATTACTGCCAAGTCCTGGTATGTTCTCAAACAGAGACTTAATATTAGACCAAAACTGCTGTATGTTTGGGCACTCCCAGAACATGTGTATTAGGTTGCAATTGGCTATCCCACATACAGTTAGATATACCCAAGTTCCATTGTTAAAAGCTCAAGTAAAGTGTAACATTTTAAATTGCATCATCTTCACATTTACTGTTTTGAGCATTTTTGCTAGGTTTAACCAAATCTTCCCCCAGCTCAAATGCTCCAAATCTGCCCAATTTTTGCGACCACCCACTTATGTTTTCTTTGTCAGAGTCTTTAGCGATTTCCAAGAGAAGATTACAAAAGTTAGATATTTTAGTGTTTAACTGCAAGCATGCCAAGGAACTACTTGTATTACCATTGGTGTTTAGTAACGGAAAGCTACAATGAAACTGCTTTTTATATTGTCAGTGAAATAAAGACATCTGAATCCCTGTTCTGCATGTCTTCCCTTACTACATTTGAGAATCGTTTAAATTCATTTTGGTTTAGAATGTCTTTTATTCGTATTAGTCCATTATTAATCCATTACACCTGTTATACATCTGACCACTGAGTGTGAAGTTTGGATTGCCAAATAGGGGTTGAAGTTTGGAGCTCTTCAAGTTTAGGTTAAGTAGTTTATTACCAAGCAAAGTTCTCAATGCTGTCTGCCACTATCTTGAATTTTAAAGGTTTTATTTGTCTTGCAAATAAAACACAGAAACAGAATTTGACGGCAGATAAGGACCACTTGGCCCACCTAGTTTGCCCATTTCCCTACCTGATGGATAAGCTGCAGATTTTAGTTAATCAACAGCTTATTTCTTCCTACCCCCCACTAGAATTGCCTTATGCCTGTCCCATGCATTCTTGAATTCTCCCACTGTTCCCAACTCCACAACCTCCTCAGGAAGGCTGTTCCATGCATCCACAACCCTCTTTGTGAAAAAATACTTTCTGACATAACCTCTGAGCCATCCCCCCCATCTTCAAACTGTGCCCTCTTGTTCTTGCACATCTAATTTTCTGAAAGATGCTACCCTCTTGGACTTTGTTAATTCCCTTGAGATACTTGAAAGTTTCCATCATGCCCCCCCCTTCCTCAAGGGTATACATGTTAAGCTGCTTTAGTCTCTCCTCGTATGTCTTCTGGTGAAGACCCTGCACCATTCTGGTTGCCGTCCTCTGAACAGCCTCCACTCTATGTCTTTGCGGAGATGGGGTCTCCAGAATTGCACGCAGTACTCCAGATGGGGTCTCACCAACTGTCTGTATAGAGGGATAACAACTTCCTGTTTTCTACTGCTGATGCCTCTCCCTATGCATCCCAGTATACCCCCAGCCCTCCTTACTGCCTTCTTACATTGCTTGCCCATCTTTAGGTAATCTGATATAATTACTCCTAGGTCTCTTTCGATTTTTGTTGTTATTATCTCATCCCCCATTGTGTACTCTTCCCCTGGGTTTTTCTTTCCCAGGTGCATTACCTTGCAATTCTTTGCATTGAATCGAAGCTGCCATATATTTGACCATTCCCCCAACCTTGCCAAGTCCCTTTTCATCCTTTCCACCCCACCTTGTGTATCCACCCTGCTGCAGATCTTCGTGTCGTTTGCAAAGAGACATACTTTTCCTTCCAGGTGCTCTCCAATGTCACTTATAAAGGCATTAAAGAGGACCGGTCCCAGTACCGAACCTTGTGGTACCCCACTAGTTACCCTCCTTTCTTCATTGTGGACTCTGCTTACTATTACCCTTTGTGTCCTGTTGTCCAGCCAGTTTTCTATCCAGGCTACCACCCTGGGACCCACTCCAAGGCTGGCTAACTTGTATATTAATCTTTTATGTGAGACTGTATCAAATGCCTTGCTAAAATCTAGGTAGGCCATATCCACAGCCCCTCCCTGGTCTACTATTTTGGTCACCCAGTCAAAGAAATATATTAGGTTCATCTGACATGACCTTCCTGCTGTGAAACCATGCTACCTTGGGTCCTGTGCCCCACTGGCCTCTAGGTACTCAACAATTCTTTCCTTCAAAAGTAAAGCTACCAACAGTCCCTATTTTAGGCAGCATGTCCCAGTGTCCCCACAAGTTTTGCAAAATGTCACTTTTGTCCCTTTTTTTGCTTACTTGTCCCAGTTTTGTCCCTTTTTTTTTTTTGCTGACTGCTAGTCCGTGAGTGACAGTTATTTCAGCACCACTGTGGCGCTGCTCAGGCTGGACAGCAGTTTGCAACTTCAACCCCTGTGCCTGTGTTGCACTGCAAGCATGTCAGTGGCATCACAGTAAAGCATGTTCCTTCCTGTTAGATTAGACTGGGTAGTAGTGCAAACAGGCACATGTGGATGTCTGTCTGCCAGCAGCTTAGAGGGACTCCAGTCAGAGAAGAGACTGGCAGCAGGGAACTAAGGTACCCAAACCTGATCAGCTGTAGGGAAGTGTATGAAAACAATCTGGTGTGGTGGTGGGAGTCACTGAAGTGAAGTTTACTCAGCAAATGAGGTGAGTATGAGTGGGTTGAATGGGACTGTCAGGAGGAACAGTACATGCAGCTTGAATGTCTGATCACAGTTTAACGCAGGTTTGCTTCTAATGAACTTTCTGTACATCATGATTTGGAACTTGCTGCAGCAGACTTATGTATTGTTTTAATCTGAATGTTTGCTACTGGTGTTACTGTAGGGCGGGACGGCCAGAGTAAGCAGAAAAAATGTAACTGATTGTGCGCAGCGTTGTCTGCGGCGGTGCCCATGAGAATGATACAGTGGTGGTGGGGTCACGGTCAGGATGGACTGTCCCAGTTTTAGGCGTTGGAAAGTTGGTAGCTTTATTCAAGAGTGATTCCATCATTTTCCCTATCACTGAGGTCAAACTAACTCATCTGTAGTTTCCTTCCTCTGCCCTGCTCCCACTTTTGTGAAGTGGAATCACATCTGCCCTCCTCCAGTCCTCAGGTACCACCCCATCCTCCCATGATTTGTTAAAGAGAGTAGTCAGTGGCGTTACTAGTTCTGCCCTTAGTTCTTTTAGAATTCTAGGGTGAATCCCATCAGGCCCCATTGCTTTGTCCACCCTCAGTTTCAAGAGTTCTTTCAAAACCCTTTCTTCTGTGAATGGACTGGTATCGACCCCCCTATCCAGAGTGTTTCACTTGTTTGGTTTCGGTACCTCCCCCTCCTCTTCCGTTGTGAATACTGAGCAGAAATATTCATTCAGTAGCCCTGTTTCACTGTCACCTCTGCCCACATTCTCTCCCCTTTATTAAGTCTCTGTATCCCTCCCTTGGTCTTTCTTTGCTCCCTAATGTACCTATAAAAGGTTTTATCCCCCTTCTTAACAGAGTTGGCTATCTTTTCCTCAGTTTGTGCCTTTACTATTCTGACTGCCTTCCCTGCCTCCTTCTGCTTTAACTGATAAAGTTCTCTGTCCTGCTCCTTCTGTGTTTCCTTATATTTCCCGAATACAATCCTTTTCTCCTTAACCTTCTCTGCCACCTCTTTTGAGAACCATAGTGTTTTTTCCTTCGTTTTGTTGATTTGCTCCACACAAAGACTTGTTGGCTCTGCGATGGCTATTTTGATTATTCCCCATTGTTCCTCCACCCCTCCTTCTTGCCCATTTGCTAGCACTTTTCTGAGGCACTCTCTCATTTTCCCAAAGTCAGCCTTCCTAAAGTCCAATACTCTTGTTTTTGTATAGCTTGACTCTATGACTGTGTTTATTGTGAACCACACTGTTTGGTGGTCACTTGTTCCCAGATGGCTACCCACTTCTAAATCTGAGTTCCTTTCTCCATCCCCATTTGAGAGTACCAGGTCTAAGACTGCTCCCTCCCAAGTGGGTTCCAACACTAGCTGTCTGAGGCATCCCCCCTGTAGGGCATCAATAATGACCCTGCTCTTGGATGTGCCTGCAGCAAAGGTGCTCCAGTTAACATCTAGCATAGTCAGGTCCCCATCAACAGTATCTCCCCTTTTTCTGCCATTTTTAAGGATGCCTTCTATCATTTCCTTGCCTATTCCCTTCCCCTGACATGGGGGTCTGTATACAACCCCTGTGTGGATTGTGGTGCCATTTCCTGTTTCCACGGTGACCCATAGTGACTTATCAACCTCCTGTTTACTTTTTAGTTCTGTTGCTTTAGTCCCTTCCCTTATATAGAGAGCAACTCCTCCTCCTCTTTTACCCTCCCTGTGCCTCCTGTATATTGTGTATCCTGGTATTTGGTGACTGCCACGATATCCAGGCATCCCTCTTCCATCAAGGCCACTAGTTCAGGGAGCTTGTTACACAGACTGCAGGCACTGGTACTCATCACCCTCCATTTTTTGATTGCCTTACTCCTTTTAGTCCCATCCCTGCCCTTACTGCCTTTTTCTGCATTTACTCCTATCCTGCTCCCTACTAACTTCTCTGCCTTGGTGTTTACCTCTCTAACTACTGTGTTTTGTGGGGGGAGGCTGGGATTTCCTTGCTCCTTGTCAGTGCCTCCCCCCTTGGCTAGTTTAAATGCTTGCCAATGAAGCATTTAAACCTATCACCTAGGATCCTGGTCCCCTCCCACCCCATGAAGAGATGCAGACCATCGTGCCAGTATAGGCCTGCATCCCTCCAGGTGGCTCCCCAGTCCCCAATGAAGCCAAAACCCTGAGCTCCACACCAGTTTTTCAACCATTCATTGAATCCCATGTTGCAGAGTACCCTAGCATCATCCTTGCCATAGACAGGCAGCACCTCTGAGAAGGTAACCGTACATGCTACCTGTCTAAGGCCCCTCTCCAATTCAACAAACTCTTCTTGCACAACTCTGATCCCATTCTCAGCCAGGTCATTTGTCCCTAGGTGGACAATGACATCCAGCTCCCTCCCCTGTGCAGCTGCGTCCACGATCCTGAGGATTCTCTTCCTGTCCCTCCAAGCCGTGGCGCCAGGCAGGCACCTTACCTCCCTTTCCCCTTCCTCTCTAATTCTACCCCCCTAATGATTGAGTCCCCCACCAGGAGTTATTTCCTTACCCTGTGGTGTCTCGTGCCACCCTCTTGTGGGTCTCCTTTGTGGAGGTTCCCAGCATTCTCCTTGGTCTCCACTACAGATGCCTCCATAGAGGAACCACTCTTCCCCAGAACAGCATATGAATTGTGGCGAGGCACAACTGGAGGGATGCACCTCTGTTCCGCCACCCTCTCCCTCCTTGAGCCCACCTTGGTCCAACTGCTCCTCTTTCTTGGCAACCTCTGAGGTAGCAGCAGTGGCCCTGGTGGTCCCTGAGTAGGGGAAGAGGCTTCACGAATCCTAGCCAGGTCAGCCTGGAGATAGGCAGCCTCCTCCCTCAGACCAGAGAGGTGCCTGCAAATACAGCAGCATCGTCTCCCGGAACACTGCCGCCCCACAGGCATTGCACTGCACCACTCCCATCTTGACTTATTTTGTGTCCCCTCTCCTGTTGCTTTGTATGATTACTGTCTCCTCCCTCTATGTATTTTTACACCTACTTTCCTACTGCCTATGTGCCCTTACAACTCTCGCCCTTCCTGTTCTGGGACAGAAACTTCCTGTAGTCTTCAGTAGTCTCCTCCTTCCTTGCTCGGATTCAGACCTCCAGCAGCCGGGGGTAGAAAGAGCTTTTTTTTTTAGTTTTCTTCAAGGTTGATTAAACTAATGTGTCTCAGTGATCCTTCTCTTCCTACTGCCAAACAGCAAGTTCCTGTTGTCAGTCAAATCCAGTGGCTATAAAAGTAGAACTGGCTTAGGGTGGGGAGGAGAACAATTAGTAAGAAAAGTTGTAGTTCTAATCCGCTGTTGCTCTGAAAGCAAGATTCTTCTCTGTCAAAAACTAACAGCAGGAAGGAATATTAAGGAACTTATGTTAAGACCAAGGGAATGCACCCACTATTGTCAGGGACAAGGCAATTCTGGACATTGTACTGACCAATGGGGACAAAATTATGGAAGTCCGGGTAGATGGTCACCAATGGTCCAGTGACCACTCACTATACAGTGTGGTTTAAGATGGGTACAGCAAGACAGGCGAGCCACATAAAGACAAGGGTCCTGGATTTCAGGCAGGTGGATTTTGCAAGGATGGGGAGGGGGATCAAAGAAGCCCTGGTGAGAAAGGAGGCGTGGCGGAGGCTTGACGAGCAGTAGGCACACCTAAAAGGAGCCACAGTGGAGGAGACAAATCAGTGCATTAGGCTGAGAAAGAAGGGGAAAAAGAAGGAGCAAACCAATATAGTTATTCCCCCCCCCCATCAGCAAGTTCTTTCCGATCCTGTATTTTCTATGAAAGATAACGAAATAGGAGAGTGATCCGATATTACATGTTCTTTAATTTCTGCAGTAATCACTCTACAGACCATGTTTTTTGGGATGTAGCTTTCGTCAATTCTAGAGCCAGACTTATGACAAAGGGACCAATATGTACAGACTTTGACCTCAGGATTTAGTACCCTGCAGTTGTTCACTACTCTTATTCACCTACAAGACTTTGTAAGTCTCTATCTGCTCCAGTCTTAGCGTATTGTGGATTAGTTCTATCCAAATGTGGATTCAAAATACAATTAGTGTTTCATGACAGAATTACTGTGCTATCCACAAAGTTACTAATTTTATCATAGGTCGCTACAAAAACATTGTGGGATGGATTTGCGGGGTTGTAAATATTTACTAGCGTTATGTATGTCTTCCAATTCACTGTGGGCTATTATATAGTGACCAGGGTAGTCCACCACAGTGGTATACATTTGAAAATTCAGACCCCTCTTGATTAAGATTAAAACTCCAGCTTTTTTAAAAATTTGGCTGGCTAATACCCGACTTGTCCATTCCTGTAACATCAATTTAGTATTACCACTGTTTAGATGTGTCTCTTTCAAAAACACTATTGCCAGATTACGTAAGTAATAAGCCACAACAGAGTGTGCATTAAAGGATTCTATTGCATGCCCCAGGGGCGTGCTAAGGCACAGGGCTGAAGGCCGAGTGTCCTTATGCCCCTGGAAAGTGCAGTAAAATGCTTTAATGCATAATCTGGAGTTACTTATTACACTGATAAAAATGGCCCACTTGCATCAATAAGGACATCTAAAAAAATAAAATAAGTTTTTCAAGTTAAAAAATGTGTTTTAAATGTTTCCAAATTTAAAAAAAAAAACTGAAGTTTAACAGTTTGTTTTTGTATTCTCTCTAGTGTGTCATTATTTCATTAATGCAGCAGGTGGTGTTGTGAGCCCGATTTGGACTCAGTATGTGGTACCTTCATTATGAAGAATCCCCCACTCCCCCCCCCCCAAAAAAACAACAACAACAAAAAAAAAAAAACAGGAGCCTTATTAGCGCTCAATTTCTGGCTGTTTTTTGTTTCTCTGTGTGCCTCTGCTGCCGCAAGTTTTTTACCGGTCAGCCTGCCTGCCAGGAAACTGAAAGACTGGAATTCGGCACTGTTCCTTACACACACACACACACACACCCGCCAAGAGCAAAGAATATTGTTAAATATTGCTTAAACAGTGGCTCCTGCTGGCTCTTGCTTCTTTAGCTGCTTCCTCTGCCATCCTGCTTTTTTTAATTCTGCGTTCTGCTGCAAGTCTCTCATTGGTCTGTCAGTCGGCCTACCCATCCAGAAACAGCAAGACCAGAATTCGATAGTAACAGTCTCCCGTGCTGTGCCTGATCCCATGCAGATGAAGGCCACTACTTTTAAATATGCTCTTCCCATTCGTCACCAATTTATGAAGGTAAACTAAGCTTTTTTAATAAAACTTAAGATGGGGCTCTATTTCAAGCATTACATTAATGGATAAACTGGTCACAGACCATTGTACGGTGCAGTGCTGGCTAGTGGAGGATCGAGGGAAAATGGAACCTTTTAAAACAGAGGCCACAGTGTTTATTGTTAGCTGTGAGGAACTGCTGTGTTTCATGTAAATGGCAGGGAAAACTCAGAATGTTTACTGAATTAGGAGTCGTAGTTTGTTTGTGGTTATAGATTGACTACATTACATGAAATATAGTTAAAATGTGGTAGTAGTAAAGGCTAAGATTTTCAAGATGGCGGCGACAGGATTTTTTCATTTTACAGGCTTACCGGTGGGGGGGGGTGTGTGTATGTTAGCAGGTTTATTTTAGATGAAAATGAGATTTGGCAGTTGACCGTATGTTTATACAGATTTTATGTATGGTCAGCTGACATCTGTCAGCGAATGAACACAAGATTTTTTTTCCTGCCATTTTATAATTTTTTTTTTTTTAAATGTCTGAATACTGTATATCTCGAGTTTATGATTATGGCCTCTAACAGTCCACAACATTTTAAGTCTTACTCCTCGCCATGCTTGCAATCAAAACCAAAATAATTTCTCTCACTTTAAATACTGCTCCAACATGCACCTTCTTGTAATACCCCGGCTATAATTTATACAGACCTGAACAAACCTGTTGCTTCTTTATGAAAAAAAAAAGACAGCTCTAGCTTTAGAAAAACAAAGGACAAAGTAAGAAGAAAAACATAGTACCCATCAACCACCTGTCCTTCTTGACCAAAACATCCTTATTAACCTCCCAAACTCTCAACAATACCACATCTCCCAATATCCCTATGTCCCAGAAAAAAACATATTAACCATAAGATGATGCTATGTCTGATATCCTAACCCCAACTGCTGCAGACTGTGCCCATGCAGGTGGACACCTTGAGAGCACCCCCTCCCGCACAAGCTGTTAACCCATACATAAAGATTTTTCTTGTTTTTAAAATTAAATTCAGAATTTGAAGGTACCTCTTATTTATTTGAACAGTCCATCTTACTATGATCATTTGAGCCAATTAAATATACGACCTTTGTCAGTCTTCATAGTACAAAGCTACTACAGTAGGGTGCAAATAAAAACAAGTTGGCACCTCCTCACAAAGCAATTGTTAAAATATCTGAAGGTTAAGTTGATTAGTATTTGGACAGTTTGTTGACGGACAATCAAATATAGGAAGTGTAAACCATAACGTAACCCATCTAGAGAGAATAAACTGTCAAACTGTATTGCTTTTCCCTTCAAAACTCTTAACCTGAAATAGAAACATAAAAACATAGACTTTGACCGCAAATAAGGACAGCTTGGCCCACCCAGTCTGCCCATTTCCCTACCAATTGGAAAAGCTGCAGGTCCTAGTTTACCAACAGCCTACTTCCTCCTGCCTCCCACTAGAATTGCCTTATGTCTGTCCCATGCATTCTTAAATTCCCCCACTGTTTTTGACCCCATGACCTCCTCAGGAAGGCCGTTCCATGCATCCAACTTCTCCGTGAAAAAAATAATTCCTGACATTGCCAAAGTCGTTCCCCCTCTATTTTCAAATTATGCCCCTTTGTTCTTGCACATTTCTTTTTCTGAAAGATGCTACCCTCTTGGACTTTGCTGATTCCCTTGAGGTACTTGAAAAGGTTTCTATCATGCCCCCCCCCCTTTCCTCGAGGGTATACATATTAAGCTCTTTTAGTCTCTCTCTTCGTATGACTTCTGGTGCAGACCCTGCAACATTTTATTTGCCCTCCTCTGGACTGCTTCTATCCTGTCTATGACCTGGCGGAGATGGGGTCTCCAGAACTGCATGCAGTACTCCAGATGGGTCTCACCCATCGTCTGTACAGAGGGATAACAACTTCCTGTTTTCAACTGGTGATGCCTCTCCCTCTGCATCCCAGTATCTCCCCAGCCCTCTTTACTGCCTTCTCACAATGCTTACCTACCTTTAGGTCATTTGCTACGACTACCCCCAGGTCCCCTTACATTTTTGTTGTTGTTAATACCTCCCCTTCCCCACTGGGTACTCCTCCCTTGGGTTTTTCTTTTCCCAGGTGCATTATTTTGCACTTCTTTGCACTGAATCTAAGCTGTCATACTTTTGACCATTCCCCCAACCTTGCCAAGTCCCATCTCATCCTTCCTACCCCCCCCCTTCGTGCATCAACCCTGTTGCAGATCTTTGTGTCATCTGTAAAGAGGCATACTTTTCCATCCAGTACCCCCATGGCGTCACCTATAAAGACATTAAAGAGGACCGGTCCCAGTACTGAACCCTGCGGTACCCCACTAGTAACCTTCCTTTCTTCGGAGTGGACTCAGTTTACTATTACCCTCCGAGTCCTGTTATCTAGCCATTTTGTTAGCCAGGTTACCACCCTGGGACCCACTCACAGACTGGCTAACTTGTTTATTAATCTTTTGTGTGGGACTGTGTCAAATGCCTTGCTAAAGTCTAGGTAGGCCACGTCCACAGCCCCTCCCTGGTCTACTACTTTGGTCACACAGTCAAAGAAATCTATTAGATTTGTCTGACATGACCTTATTGCCGTGAATACATGCTGCCTTGGCTCCTGTGCCCTGCTGGCCTCTAGGTACTCAACAATTCTTTCTTTCAGACGTGATTCCATCATTTTTCCAACCACTGAGGTCAAACTAACAGGTCTATAGCTTTCTGCCTCTGCCTTGCTCCCACTTTTATGAAAGCGAATCACATCCACAATCCTCCGGTCCTCAGGTACCACACCATCCTCCCATGATTTGTTAAAAGGTGTAGTCAGTGGTGCCACTAGTTCTCCTCTTAGTTCTTTTAGAATTCTGGGGTGAATCCCATCAGGCCCCATTGCTTTGTCCACCTTCAGTTTTAGGAGTTCTTTCAGGACCCTTTCTTCTGTGAATGGACTGGTATCTACCCCCTATCCAGTGTGCTTCTTGTATTTGGTTAGGTACCTCCCCTCCTCCTTTTCTGTGAATACTGAACAGAAATATTCATTTAGTATCTCCGCTTTTTCACGGTCACCCTCTGCCCACCCCCCTTCCCCTTTATTAAGCCTCATTATCCCTCCCTTGGTCTTTCTTCACTCCCTAATGTACTTATAAAAGGTTTTATCCCCTTCTTAACTGAGTTAGCTATCTTTTCCTCAGTTTAGGCCTTCGCTATTCTGACTGCCCTCCCTGCTTTCTTCTGCATTAACTGGTCCAATTCTCTGTCCTGCTCCTTCTGTGTTTCCTTATACTTCCTGAATGTGGTCTTTTTCTCCCTAACCCTCCCCGCCACCTCTGTTGAGAACCATACTGTTTTTTTTTCCTTTGATTTGTTTATTTGTTTCACACAAAGGCTTGCTGCCTCTGTGATGACAGCTTTGATTTTTCCCCATTGTTCCTCCACCCCACCTTCTTGCCAGTTTGCTAGTGCTTCTAGCACTCCCCCAATTTGCCAAAGTCAGCCCTCCTAAAGTCCAATACCCTCATCTTTGTGTGACTTGACTCTACGGCTATGTTTATAATGAACCACACTGTTTGGTGGTCACTTGTTCCCAGATGACTACCCACTTCTGAATCTGAGATCCTCCCTCCGTCCCCGTTTGAGAGTACTGTACCAGGTCTAAGACTGTCCCCTCCCAAGTGGATTTCAACACTAGCTGTCTGAGACATGCCCCCTGTAGGGCATCGAGAATTATTCCACTCTTGGATGTAGCTGCAGCAATGGTGCTCCAGTTAACATCTGGCACATTCATGTCCCCTATCAACAATATCTCCTCCTTTTCTTCCTTTCTAAGGATGCCTTCTGTCATTTCCTTGTCCATTTCCTCCCCCTGAGGTGGGGGTCTGTATATAACCCCCGTACAGATTGTAGTGCCATTTCCTGTTTCCAAGGTAACCCACAGTGCCTCCTCTCCTCCCTGTTTACCCTCTAGTTCCATTTCTTTGATCCCTTCCTTTATGTAGAGAGCTACTCCTCGTTCTCTTTTACCCTCCCTGTCCCTCCTGTAGATTGTGTACCCTGGTATGTTGACATCCCAGTCATGGTTCTCTGTGTACCATGTTTCTGTGACTGCCACAATATCCAGGTGTCCCTCTTCCATCAAGGCCACTAGTTCAGAAAGCTTGCTACCAAGACTACGTGCATTGGTACTCCTCGCCCTCCATTATTTGATGGCCTTACCCCTTTTAGTCCCATCCCTGTCCTTACTGCCTTTGCCTTTTTCTCCACCGACTCCTGTCCTGCTCCCTATCGATGTCTTTATCTTAGTGTTTACCTCACTAACTAGTCGGTTTTGTGTGCGTGTGTGTGTCTGGGGGGGGCTGGGATTTCCATGCTTTTTTTTCAGACCCGCCCCGGCTAGTTTAAATGCTTGCCAATGAAGCATTTAAACCTATCATCTAGGATCCTGGTTCCTCTCGCAGACAGATGCAAACCATTGCGCCAGTATAGGCCTGCATCCCTCCAGGTAGACCCCCAGTCCCCAGTGAAGCCAAAACCCTGAGTTTCGCACCAGTTTTCAATCATTCATTGAATCCCACGGTGCGGAGTACCCTAGCCTCCTCCATGCCACAGACAGGCAGTACCTCCGAGAAGGTTACCATGCATGCTACTTATCCAAGACCCCTCCCCAACTCTACAAACTCTTCTTGCACTGCTCTGATCCCATTCCAAGTCAGGTCATTATTTGTCCCTAGGTGGACAATGACGGCCAGTTCCCTCTCCTGTGCAGCTGTTCCTGAGATCCTGAGGATTAGCTTCCTGTCCCCCCCCCCAGCCATGGTGCCAGGCAGGCACCTTACCTCCCTCTCCCCCCCCCAAGTTCTACCCCTAATGATCAAGGTCCCCACCAGGGAGTTGTTCCTTCCCCGTGGGGTCTTGTGCCACCCTCCTCTGGGGCAGCCTAGGAGGCAGTATAGCGCAGTGGTTTAGGGCTCTGAGCTGCAAACCTGGAGACCCGAGTTTGAATCCCACAGCCCCACTTGCATACTGTATGACCCTGAGCAAGTCACTTGATTTTCTTGTGCTCCCAGGTCATACCTGGAAACAAGCTTTGGCTTAGTGTGCCTTTCCTGGTTAAATAACCCCACCCCCGTCTCCTTTGTGGAAGTTCCCAGCATCCTCCTTGGTCTCCACTGTAGGTGCCTCCACAGAGGAGCCACGCTCCGTCAGAGCAGCATATGAGTTGTGGAGAGGTACACCTGGAGGGATACGCCTCTGATCCACCACCCTCACCCTCCCTGAGTCCACCGTGGTCCAACCGCGCCTCTTTCTTGGCAACCTCTGAGGCAGCGGCCTTTGCCCTGGTGGTCCCTGGTGGGGGATGAGGTTTCACCGAATCCTCGCCAGGTTGGCCTGGAGACCAGCAACCTCTTCCCTCAGACCAGTGAGATGCCTGCAAATAGGGCAGCATCGCAGCCTCCAAAACATCTTCTAAAAAACTGCTGCTCCACAGCCAGTGCATTGCACCACTCCCCATGTCTCTCTCCCTTCTTGTTTAGTCTTTTTTTTCCTTTTTGTTAGTGTGTGTGAGCATGCGTTCATCCCCTATGCAGTGTGCTGGGCTGTTAAGGTTATGACAGGTTCATGTCCTTTGCCCTTTTGGGGAAGTGATGTCAGAACCTCTAGTATGAAGGAAATGATGCGCTTGGGGTGGGTGGTGTGAGTGGCAAGGTGGACAGGACTAAGCCTGTGCCCCCCAAGAAAGAATCAGCTACAGCTCTGACCCACCACCCTGGGGAGTGTTTTCCTTCCTTTCATCAAGGCAACTTGCACAACAATTTAAAAGAAAATATACCCTGTAAAAAACTATTTCAATCAGAGAAAAATAAAGCAGTAAACTGTACAACCTGTAAGCACAAAACAGTAGTAAAACCCATACGCACAACCTGTAAGCACAAAACAAAACAGTAACACAACAGTAACTCTGCTTGGCCAAAATAAGCCTTAATGTTTCTCCTTGCTCTGTTAATATTGCTCCTTGCTCTGTCCTTTCAAGCAAACCCTAAAAGAAAAGAGCTCAGGTGAAGCTAGGTGCTTCATGCCAGCAAACCTAGTCCTCCACCCTACTAAAAGATGTATTATCCAGAAAAAATATAATTAATTGAGTGACCATTTAACTTTAAACATTAACCATGTAAATACTACAAAGGTAGGACATTGAGAAAAAAAACCTTTTGCTGTTACATATTCAATTTTTCAAGAAGGCTGATAAAATGTGACTATTCTGAGTTGTGATCAAGTTCAAGAACATTAAAGTCACATTACCGTCCCAGAGGGTCCATCAGAGGTCATGACTTCTGAATCCTCCTCGATTCCTATCCTGCCTGCATGGAAATATTAATAAGAATCAACTATTTAAATTAAAATAGGGGAACGAAATCAAAGAAATTATTTCGTAAGATACATGTTTTTAACAAGTTCAATGTCATTCAAGTCCATTTCATAAATTTTGTCCACCAGAGGATAAGCCTCCACATTCAGCCCATATGACTGGTACCTCAGTACCTTTGCTCTCTGAACTCGTAGTTAAACTGTGCACTTGTGCGGCATGAAGAAGAAAACTGTGAGTAAGCTGGTGGTTTAGACTGCAATGACTGTTAAATTGCTTGCCTTTACAAGATTGCAGAAACTGAAAATGTTGGTGCACTTGGTAAGACCGCTTTTCCCTTAAAGACTAAAGGCTTGTTTTATGTAGTAGTAGTATGATCAGTTGTATATTTGAGCAGAGTAGACTTTCAGAAAAAAAAAAACACCTCCCAGCTACTTCAAAGGATTACCTTTTTCTGGTTCTGGTTCATTTTTATCAATTGTATGTCCTTTGTTCCCTGAATAATTTTAGGGAATATGTTTCTGTTTACCAATTTCTACAGCACTGCTGGTGGTGGCTACATGTTCCGTAACAGATTCTGAATCTTTTTTTTTGGCACAATAATTAGTAGCTCAGACGCAGAGATAGGGAACACAGAGTCTGAGATGCGACTACCCCTTCAAAATCAGTGAAGCACTATGGCATAGTAGTTGTTCGGGTGCAGAACACAGAGTCTGAGATGTGATGCAGAGCTGGGGAATAAAAGAAGTTGTGAATTTCTCAGAATCACTGAGGCACTGTAGCCAGGTAGTTCAGGCCAGTAGGGTGAGGCTTCAGCAGGCAATAACTGCTCTTTAATTTTTTTTTTAAGTGCAGGGCTGCAAGCCCCTCTAGAATTTCAGGCAGAGTTCTCCTGTCTGTGCACCCCTTATTGATGTTCAATTTTCTTTATTATTTTTATTATTTAATAAACATTTTTTTTTTTACGTTTTTAAAGTCCTCTTCCTTAACACCAGCTGCTAGTGCTACGCTAAAAGCCTATTACAGCACCAATTCTCTTTTCGGTTGCTGAATGATGAATCTCTGTCTCACGGCACTGCAGACTGCAGTCATGCAATGTTCAAGTGTATGCAGGCTATGCTTCTTGAAAAAAAAAAAAGGGCACCTTCAGTTTTTTTTTGAATCCTTTCCTTTCATTAAGCAAGTGGTATGTTGTGTAATAACATGATGTAACAAAAATATTTTGTTTATTAAGCCGTTCATTTTCTTTCTCTGTTGTTCGTACTCTGTGTCTGATCTGAATAACACTTTATGTCTGCATTCTCTAACTGCAAAGCCCCCAAAATGAGCTGCCCATAGGGTTACTGTGATGAACATGTGGTAGGTAAGCCACACGAATGGCTAGCACCAGCAATCTCCCCAAATACCGCTCAACTGGAGGGTTCCCTTCAATGCCCCAATATCACAACTGCAATGTTTGTTGGTCATGAGGATCCAGTGGGTTCCGCCGGGTACCAACCGGTAACGCGAGGTGAATAAGAAAATATACTTTTTTTTGGTGTCCTCCATCCCGACTTCCTCATTTACTGAGCTGGACTGTGGTCATTTTATTTTTACTTTTTTGTTCCCCTGAAGTCTGCCTGACGTCATTCAGTAGGGCTGCTGCTGACCCCTTAATGCTTTCAGTCCCCATCTCCCATGACCTGGCCCCCCCTTACCATGTATAGTACAGATTTAGAATTAATCCAGTTATGTACTCTACTTATTACTGTAGAGCCAATTATCTTCTATTTTCAAAAATGACCAATTTATTTGGCAAAACCTTAAAATCCATTTTTTCCTTTTTTGTTTTGTTACTCAAACTTAGGGCAAATCAGCATGTTCTGTACAAAAATATGGATTAAAATGGAGGGATGTGACCAAAAAAGCTGGTGCAAAGTGGGGTTATCATGAAAAAGTGTCTCTCAAGCGCTGCTTTAAAAATAAAAAAAGTGAGGGGGAGAGGCACAGTCGCATTTGGGAGGAGGCCATGCCAGGAATGACAGTGGAAGGGGTGGATCAGTCTGTTCTAAAGTAAGCTAGGAGGAGTAGGGAGAAACCTCATAGTTCTGCATTTGGGTACACATGACCTAGCAGAGAATACAATGGAGGTAGTTCAGAGGAGGTTTGAGGAACTGGGGCTGATATGTGAGGAGCCAAGAAGATCAGTAGCCTTCTCGGAAGTATTTCCAGTGCCCAGGACGAGCACTACAAGTAAACTGAGGCTAGAGGAATTTAATAAGTGGCTAAGAACCTGGTGCCAGTCCAAAGGGTATGGGCGGGTGGGGGTGAGGAAAGACCTGGGAGGACAATGAGCTCTCACGCTAAGGATAGGCTCCACTTGAGGCAGGAGGGTACTGAAACAACAACTGGGAGATTACATAGCAAAAGAAGGGAATTTTAACTAGGAGCGGGGGGGGGGTGGCAAGTGGGCAGAAGGCATACAGAATCCACAGGAAGAGAAGCAGAATGAGCTTACCCCCATACCAGAAGTAAGGGACTAAAGGAGCATACTAGAGGGAATGCAGGAAGGGGGGGGGGAAGGTGGTCACCTTGAACGCTAGGAGCCTGGGGAACAAAACAGCAGAGTTACAGGCTCTCATGGCAGAAGGGGAGGTGGACATTGTGGCCATCACCAAAACATAGGCCACCCAGTACCAGGACTGGGACTTGGTGGTACCAAGGTACAGGATATCTCGCAGGGAAAGGGTAAATGGGAAAGCGGGGGCTGGCGCTGTATGTGAGGGAAGGGTGGAAGTGTGTTTGAGAGGAGTGCAGTATGTTGTCATTATGGATGCAGATCCAAGATTCCAAGAATAGGACTCTCAGGATGGGAGTGGTGTACAGGCCACCCTCTCAGACAGAGGAGTTAGACAAGGAACTAGAGGGACAGATCAGAAAGACCTGCAGGAAGGGTAGCATGGTAATTGTGGGGGACTTCAACCTGCTGGAAGTGGAGTACCCCACCCACCACTAATAAAAGGGAGCTGGTACTTCTAGACGCTTCCAGGATAGCTTCCTGCTGCAAATGGTCAGCGAGTCGACCAGGTTAGGGAACACACTGGGCCTCATGCTGGCTAATGGGGAGTTGGTGAGGAAGCTGGGGGTGGAGTATTCGCTGGTGGGGAGTGACCACCACTCAGTGTAGTTCACGATAAATATGGGCAAGGAGGGGGTAGAAACAGGTATAAAGGTGTTAGATTTCAGGAGGGCCAACTTCGAGAGGATGGGAGAAGTAGTAAAGGAGTATCTAACCAGAATCCATCTAATATGGACACAAACCAGGGGTAGAAGGTCATCAAACTGGGGATCGAGAAGGCAACCAGAACCTGCATCAGGGTCCAGAGTAAGAGCTAGGGCCAAGAAACCTAGCTGGCTGAGCAAGGGGGTCATGGAAAAAGTAAGAAAGAAAAGAGCCACCTTTAGGAGGTTCAAAAGAACAGGGAGGGGGAGGACAGAGATGACTACCTGAAGGAGTCGAGGGAGGTGACAAGGGCAGTAAGGGCAGCCAATGCATCGACGGAACTCAGGCTGGCACAGGGCATTAAGGTGGGGGAGGGAGAATGACATCTTCTGGTGCATCAGGGAGAAAAGGAGTTGTAAGGATCCAGTCATAAGGATTAAGAGGGATGGGGGTGTGGAAACAGGGGCGGAGCAGGCTGAAGTGCTTAACGAATACTTCTGCTCGGTATTTACTAAGGAGAAGGGATGGGTGGTACCAAGGGGAGGTGGGAGGGCAGGCAAGGAGGGGAGGAGGTGACAGACTGGGTAACCACAGTGGGCAGAGTACTGGAGGGCTTGAGGGCACTGAAGGTGGGAAAGGCACCAGAGCCAGATGGCATACACCCCAGGGTGCTAAAGGAGTTGCAGAAGTCCAGGAGGGGCCCTTGGCAGACGTGGACTCAGGGTGTGTCCCTCAGGACTGGAGGATGGCTCACATGGTACCCCTCCATAACAGTGGCCCCAAGAATGAACCAGGGAACTACAGACCAATGAGCTACACATCCATTGTGGGTAAACTGATGGAAACAATCCTGAAGGAGAGGCTTGTGTCCCTGTTGGAGACTAGTGGGCTGCAGGATGGAAGAAAGCATGGGTTTGTCGCAGGCAGATCCTGCCAGACCAACCTGGTGGATTACTATGACTGGGTAACTAGGCAGTTAAGACAGGGGCCATGCTGTAGATGTCCTGTACCTGGACTTCAGTAAGGCATTTGATTCGGTGCCACATGGGAGGCTGGAAAGTAAGCTGGAGGGCACAGGGGCAGGGGCAAAGATGGTGAGATGGGTAGTGAACTGGCTGCAAGGGAGACAGCAGAGGGCGCTAGTGGAAGGATAGATCTCATCCGCGAGGGTGGTAACAAGCGGGGTGCCACAGGGCTCTGTGCTGGGGCCGGTGGTGTTTGGGATATACATAGCAGACATCACGATGGGCATCAAGAGCAAGATCAGTCTTTTCGCAGATGACACCAAGATGGGAGCAGTGGTGGATGACCTCGGAGGGTGGCAGGCGTTGCAGGGTGATCTGACAAAACTGGAGACCCAGACACCTGGCAGTTGGGGTTCAATGCCAAAAATTGCAGGGTGCTGCATTTCAGCGCATAAAACCAAAGGAGGAACTACCAGTTGGGGAGGGGTTTAGCTAGCCACGACAGAAGGAGGAGGAGGAGGAGGAGAAGGATCTGGGGGTGATCATCACAGGCTCAATGAATAACTCAGCACAATGTAGGAAGGCAGCCACTAAGGCCAACAAGAGGCTGGGTTGTATTGCCAGGGGTATATCCTCCAGGAGAGGGGAGCTGATCATGCCACTATAAAAGGTCACTGGTTAGGCCACACTTGGAGTACTGTGTGCAGTACTGGCACCCGCACCTGAAGAAGGATATTAAATTACTGGAAGGGTTGCAACACAGGGTGAATAAAGATGAGCCAGGAGCTACGGGACATACCCTATGAGAGCAGGCTGAGGTAGTTGAACATGTACTCACTGGAGGAAAGGAGGGCCGGGGAGATATGATTGAAACCTTCAAGTACATGAAAGGAATAAACAAGACAGGCACAGAGGGGCTTTTCAAGTTAAGAGGAGGAGGGACACTCGAGGACATGATCTGAGAATGGAGGGGGGAAGGTCCAGGAGGGAGATGAGAAGACACTTTTTCACAGAGAGGGTGATGTCCGGGTAGAATGCACTGCCTGCGGAAGTGGTATCCTGTAAAACAGTGGACGGCTTTAAAAGGGGATGGGAGGGAGGGCAGCTGCAGTATAAGGGCTGATAAGGCTGTTTGTTATCTGCTGGCAATTTCGTGTGTTCGTATGTTAAGTTTTTACTGATGTTTTCACTAAAAAAAAAAAAGAAAATCACTGGTCCTACTACTGGTAATGCAAAGTTACTTAATAGTTCCCTGATGGAGCAGTCTCAGCCTGGGGAAAACTTGTATGGTTGCCAGCCTGCCGTTTCTCCCATCTCTGCGCCAGGACCCCCTTCCCCACACCATGAAGATGATCCAGACCACACTTCTGAACCAGGCAACTCAACAACATGAGGTGGAGCCACGAAAGGCTCTGTATTCTCGAGCTGAGCCCACCAGGTCTGGGAAGGTTTGAAAGTGCCGCAGAGCCAGTTTGCTCACCCCTAAAGAACAGAACAGGATGATTTACTGAAATACTGGCGGTGGCAAGGGATGGACAGTAATCTGAATCTGGCTGGGTAAGTGGGAAAAATACCATAACCACAGAAGTAATTTACAGATGCCCTTGGGCCAGATGAGATAATATAATAGGAAGTGATATTACGCTAGCTTGTAAGAGATTTTTGTTAGTGGGAAATTTCAATTACCCTAAAATTGACTGGGAAAATATACAGCTGAGGGAACATAGAGAAGATTTTCTAAAACTGCTGGGGTGTGCTGGTTCTTACGAAACTATACAGGAGGCAATCCGAATCTTGCATTAATCCATGCTCTCCCTGACACTCATGTCACTAGACATTGGCATTGGTGGGAGGGGCCTTCTGCAGCAAAATAAACCGTCTCTGAATTCTGCTGATGGTTAGTCAAAATTTGAGTTCCACTGAGTAGAGGAAGAACGGCAGCATCTTTTTTGAGGTGGAATGGACACCAAACCCAGCAGTGAAGTGGCAGAGGCCATTCCATATAAAGCACCTAGCTGGGGTGCAGCCACAATACAGTGTTTGTCAGCTGGTCTGTGAATAAATGGGACTTTTCACTGTGGGAACTTCACAGTAACTACATGTTGCTGCCTAGAGTGCAATATTTCCAGACAGACAACTGCTAATGAAATGAGTGGGGAGTAAAGTCCAAACTTTGTTAATTGAAGATTATTTTGTGCATATCCTGGTAACAAAACCTGCATTTAACAGCAAACAGCATAGTTTCTCGTAAACCAATGTTTTCCAGTGAACACAGCAGAAGGAGATCCAGAAATGGATGACACACAACTGTTTGCGACTCAGCCCAGACAAGACAGAGGTACTAGTGGTGGAACCAGATCATCATTGTGATGGGAAGGGGTTTGGGGACCACCCTGGGCTAGTCCTAGGGGGTGTTCACCTGGTTCCCTCCACTCAGTTGAAGGATCTGGGCGTGGTCCTGGACCATGGCCTGAAACTTGAGGCTCAGGTGTCGGCCGTCGCTAAGAGTGGTTTTACCACTTGAATATTGCCCGGATCCGAGCCTTGATACCATCTGACGACCTGCCCACCCTGGTGCATGCCTTCATCATGTCCAGGCTGGATTACTGCAATGCCTTGTACCTGGGGCTATCTAGAGGCAACCTTCGCCGGCTGCAGCTGGTGCAGAACACGGTGGCGAGGTTGTTGACTGGCATTTCAAAATGTGTCCATATCACACCTGTCTTCTGCGAACTGCACTGGCTGCCAGTGCGATGGAGGACTGCCTTCAATTTCAGGTTGCTGACCTATAAAGCCCTACACAGGAGGGGACCAGTCTAACTGCAAGACCTCCTGATTCCTCATCACCCATCTTGGGCTCTCCATTCCTCCGAGGGTTGCCTCCTGATGGTTCCCAGGACCAGACTGCAGCAATCTGGGGACTGGACATTCTTGTTTGCTGTACCAACTCTGTGAAATGCTTTACCTTGTTATTTGCGGGAGGCACCCTCAGCAGAAGCCTTTAAAAAAGGCCAAAAAAGGCCTAAAAATGCTGTTCTTTGAGGAGGCATTTAATTTGAGCTGATAATTACATTACTGATCTATTAACTGAGTGATCTATTGACTGTTGATAGTGGTTTGTAATTATGATTTTATCAATCTGTTTTATTAGTATATTGTCTGTCGTTGATTGGATAGGTTGGATTATGTACAAGTCTCTGCTTCACAAGCTTTATGTGTGATTTTGTAATGTATATAATTATAATATTGTTAAGCACTAAGAGACTCCGGGAAGGAGTGCTATATAAATAAAGCTCCTATCCTATCCTACCCTACCCTACCACAGGGGTATACTGTTCACGCTACCTTTACCTGCTGTGTGCATGCAAACATGGTGTATAATGCCTAAATGTTTTATAATAACTTGCAAGTGTTTTTTTCCCCATACAGAAACCTCATTATAATTCACCATATAACCAGCTGGTTATAACAGTGAACACATGTCTGGTTTCCCTCACTTCATGCATGCGCCAGCTGCTGCCTTCCCGTCATTGCGCTGGACATTTCACTACCACTCGAACTCCAGTGATAAGTAAATTAAAAAAATAAACTAAAAAAAGAACTTGGCTCTTTTAACTATACTATTAGGATTAAGCTCTTTACAAAACAAACAAAAAGAAAAAGGAGGAAACATTTTGTTTGAACAGCCGCTTCAACCTGACCGCAGACTGCACTTAGACCTGACTGGACCGCGGCTGTACAGGGATATGTTTCAATGTTATATAACTGTTGTAGCAAATAATTGCTCCCCAGCAATTATATAAAACATGGGTTGGTGTGTAAAACTTGAATTTTACACACACCCTCCATGTTGTATGCTTAAATAAATCCCTCAATCTTCACTCTCGTCGGGGTTTATGTAGCATCCAACACCTCAGGTATGCATAAAATCTCATTAAACATGTCACCCCATGTATTATTTTATAAATCTATATGTATGTGTATATATATATATATATATATATATATATTTATACAATGGGGTGAGTGATAAATGAGTGTAATAAATCATGTTATTTTCACAGGTGTTTGATAACTGTAAGAACTGACATTTATCACATCCCCGAAACCCGCACTAAACCCGTGCAAGGCCATGCAATCGCGCAAAGCTGCGCAAAACCGCACACATGGTACATTTTGCAACAGTGAGGCCCCACTGTATAAATAGAACACATGATGTGCACATCGTGGAATATGAAAAATATTTTCACTCCTGCCTCGTGAGCACTGTATATTTCACTCGTGCCTTTGGCACTCGTGAAATACCCAGGCTTACTCTGCAGGAGTGAAAATATTTTCCATATTCCACTCGTGCCCATCATATATATATCTCTACACACATACACACACAAAACACACTAGCTGCAGCTATTAGCTTCATAGAACTGTTACCACTATTATTAATTCTATGATTCATGTAGCGCAAAGCTACGGACCAGCATAAAACTAGTGCAGGGAAGCACGACAGTACCCTATGCCAGTTATGCTGCTGACATATGAACATATGAAGAATGCCAGGAGATACAGGTCTGATGATCTATTTAGTCTGCTTGAGTGTGCAGCTAGCAGTCTGTTACACTGCAGCTGCTCCCCCCTCGCCTAACCCCCCACATATCCAATTTCATGCTTGTACTAGCGGTTATCCCTCCCCCCCAGTGCCTAAATGGCGACCCTCCCCCTGACTTTGTCCCATCCCCTCTTAAAACTGCCTACCGTCCTCAAGGATACCACCTCCTCAGGCAGTGCATTTCCACCCTGTCACCATTCTTTCCATGAAATAGTGGTTTCTCATTTCCCTTCTGAATCTACCACCCTCCAACTTTAGATTGTGTCCCTCCTCCACCTTAATCTTAAAATTCTCTCTATACCATCTTTATTTATGCCTTTCATATATTTAAAGGTTTCTATCATGTCCCCTCGATCCCTCCATTCCTCCAGGGAGTGCATGTTGAGCTCTCTCAGTCTCTCCTTGTAGGGTGCGTCCTCCATACCAAGGATCACCCTGACTGCTCTGCGTTGACCCCCCTCCAGCAATTTAGCATCTTTCTTTAAGTAGGGGCACCAGAACTGCATGCAGTACTCCTGGTGCAGCCTTTGCAATGACCTGTACAGTGTCAGGATGATCTCCCCTCTCCTGGGCAGGATTCCTCTGGCAATACACACCAGCATCTTATTAGCCTAAACTGCCACTTTTCTGCACTACACTAAATGGTTCATTTGCCATGTTATTATCACCCCAAGATCTTTTTTCTCCTCTGTTGGGGATAACTGTATCCTCCAGTTGGCAATGATTCCCTGGGTTTCTAGTTCCCAAGTGCATGACTTTGCACTTCTTTGCATTGAACCCCAGCTGCCATGTTTCTGACCAGTGCACGAGTCTAGCTAGATCATTCTGTAGCCCCCGACACCCCTCTGTGTCATCCACCACTGCACCTAACACTGCGCCATCTGCAAAAAGGCTGATCTTATTCTTTATCCCATGTGAAATGTCAGCAATGAAAAGGCCAAACACCGGACCCAGTTACTTTACATATTTTTTTTTTTTTTTACTTACGGTTCATTGGCATGGAAGGCATTTTTGTCAATTTGTTGTCTTCCCCATCCTTTTGGGGATTTTACAGAGGGAAGCCCACTAACTAAATAACTTGACAAAACAAAAACCTACACAACTACACCAACTAACCCTGCCATAGCTGCAGGCATAAGTGGGTCTACATTCCTTCCACTACTATGAAGTTTCCATAGTGTTATGATTTTTGCACTCAGATTTTCCCTTGCTCTGCCAAGGTTTGCTGATATTCCTCATTATGTTAGAGCTATTATTGGACACAAATGCTATTAAAAAATGTCACTGACTTGACAGAAACATTCCTTAACACTAAACCTCTGGGGCCCACTATTCTTCGACATATTTTTCTTTAAAACAATAAAGAGCTACTCAGTCTAGCCATTTGTTCTGAATTTTGAAGAACAATGCTATTCATTTTAACGTTGAGAGGCTGGGGGGTATGGGCATACCCATCAGCTTTAAAAATCATTGCACTGGTCTTTATTTATTTGCAAAATGTTTCACCAGGAAAGACAACATGAGCTGTAAACAGCTCCTTTCCAGAAGCGTGTGTGTGGGGGGGGGATTACAAAAGTTGAGAGAGCAAGATAACATGTACAAATGAAATAAAAGTACACTTACTATTGCATAACCTTGCAGAACTACTACATGACATTATAATACACTAGAAAGGTAAATTCAGGCCTTCAGACATCATACCAAATAACTTTCTTGTTTTAAACAATCACATGCCTACAACTAGTGGGTCCCACTTAGTGATACTGACGGTTTCTATCAACTTAGTTCAATGATTTAATAATGAATGTGTTCAGAAACAGCTTTAACATTAGTAAGCACATCAGTAAACCTATGCGGAGCAAGGCTAAATTTGAGAGTGAAAATCATAGCGCTATGCGAAATATATAGCAGCTGACAGGTATGTGTAGAAGGCATGAAATGAAAACACCACATATCACCCAGCGCACAATGACAACTAACAATGCGGCAGTAAACGCAGTCTGTGGATACAGGCACACACCAGCTGCGAGACCTGAGCTGCCAGATTCCGAAATACAGTCGTCTTATAGAGATGATGGGCTATTCCTTGACCTGGAATTCATATTAATTTTAATACCGTCAGCCTAGGGTCGTGTCCACCCTTAAACATTTACACAAGAGATGCATGCGTCAATTTCGTCATTACTTACCTATCCCTCGTTCCTTCTTTCAGTTCGCTCCAACGCTACAACTTGCATTCATTCATAGCATAGCATAGCTTCATAACGATGATGGCTATGCATCCATTGCTGTGGCGTAATTTCCTGCTAGTTGGTGTGTTGCCTTCCCAGCATTCCGTGTTTTGTAGTTTCTAACTGTGTTCCCAAGCACTGTGCAAAGCAGTGAGCTAGTACTTGGCAATATGAGATGCAGTGTTGTGTGCATACACAGTGGTTTCTGCTACTTCTGTGATTAATACCATAGTCCCATGTCGCACCTGATAGCGAGCCTTTGCTCAGCGTGTTTTTCCTGGTCAAAGTCGAAATAAATAACACAACTCCTATTTCTATGGGTATGTATGACCTATCCACCTTTAGAGACATCAGTGCCTAGGAAGCCCAGAGTGAGTGGCACGCAGGCGTGGGACGAATGCAGGCGTTCTCAGTCGCGGTAGCTGCCGGAACTTGTAGTTCCGACTGGCTCAGCCTTTTCTCAGAGGCCCCAGAACTAGAATCCGAAGGAGTTGTTGGTTCGCCGAGTCTCAGTAGACTAACACTGGGAAGATGAGGCTGCCTGGTACAGGCGCGAAGGTCGGCGATGTGGTTCTGCCGGGCGACGTGCTCACCTTTGATGCCCCCGTTCCCGACAGCGAGGACTGCTTGCTGGAACAGCCGCGCCGCGAGAGAGTGATCTGTGGGCCAGGGCTGCGGCGGCAGGGGACCAGGGTGCTGGTGTGCAAGTGCGGCGTGCTGCGCTTTAAGGAGCCCAACGTGTTCTGGGTGGACTCGCAGCAGAAAAGGGTGAGGAGCGGTCGAACTCATCATACCTGCTGTATTGGAACAGTACACTTTGGGGGGCCGCTGTCATACAGTACCTCTCAACCGTCTCTTGATTACGAGGGACGTTCTTCATTTTACCCCTTAAACTTGCTCTGTCCCTCATGGAATAGGTGCTTCCCACACAGTAAATGTTCTTTTAAATTCAGACTTTAAAGCAGAAATCCGTAATATTCTAATATGCTAAATCAAAAATAAACGTTGTACCAGTCAACACGATGGTTTCTACAGGGTTCTGAACTTGTATCACCCTGTTTAAGGATGTTGCCCTCATTCTGGGGGTCCCTGTCCCGTCATTTTGACTGTCCAAAAATGTCTATGTCGGCGCTATTCCAAAAGATCATAGTGCCTGTACATTAAAATTCAATAAGTATTCAACCATAAAATCAACGAACAAAAACTCAGTCAGTAGTTACAATCTGGAAAGGCAAGTCCAAACAAATATGTTTTTAAAGCCCTCCACAGTCGGGCATTCCCTATCCAACGAGATGGAGAGCTCCACAGGGTAGGGGCCACGAACTCGAAAGCATAAGCCCTTCAACCAAACCCTGGGAACCTCTAGCAATCCCTCATCGGCGGAGCGGTCAGAGGGGGCCATAGGGAGTCGGATGAAGGAGCTCTTGTCCCTCATTTCAGTGACAGGAGGTTGAGAGGTATGGGGTAAATGCTTTTAAAAGTGTGTAACTTTCCAGTTATATGTCTATGGTATGGTCACAGACTGATTAGTTATTTTCCCTGTAACTTTAGGCCAGTTTTCTTGTGTTACCCTGTAGTTTACATTGTTTCCAATGGAAGGCATAATGCTCTTTTCCCCATATTTTATTTAGTTTTTGTTGACCAGGTAGGTGCACTAGACAAAAAATGTGTGTTTTTAGGCACAACCCAGAAGAATACAAAGAACAGCTTATAATTACAAAAGTTGCAAAGTCACAACATTACAAAAGAACAGAAAAGGCATAAAATTTGTCATACATCCTGACCAGTGCAATTTCCCTGAAGATTGGTTAATTTTCCTGTAAAATATAGGGATCCCTGTAGATTTTGTGAGCCCTGTGGTAGTGATGCGAGAACTACATGGGCTCACTTCAGAGCTATGGGGGCTGTGCCTTGGCAAGCCCCCTAATTACAGCACACTAGAGCCTTGCTAATTCTGACCCTGTCCCACCCCTTCTTGACACCCCCCTCCCCCAAAGAAAATCTTCTAGTTGACTACCTTGTGTGGGAGCTCATTCCACTCTGCCACCACCTGTTCTGTAAAGAAGTGCCTCCTGTCCTCGTTCTTCAACCTTCCCCTGTTCATAGCAGTGCCACCTTGTGGTCTTGTTTTCTCTGAGATGCAAAAGGTCCCTGATATTCACCTTGGATACTTTTCAGGTGCTTGAAGGTTTCAGTCACGTCTCCTCTGTTCCTTCTCTCCTTGAGCAAGTACATATTGAGTTCTTGCAGTCTGTCCTCATATGCTCTGAACCATCTTTGTTGCCCTCCTATACAGTGCCTCAAGCTGGTTGATATCCCCCCCCCCCATCATGTGGTGGGGCATGTAGGTAAAATCTGAGTGGCCTGGCATTAAAATTCCAGTACTTTACTGGATTTTTCCAGTAAAAAACAAAAAACAGTGGCCTTGATTATGGACCAGTAATCGCATGACTGGGTGCATTGTACTGCAGAAGTTTGATTACTAAGCACTACTACGTGACAGTATAATACTGTAATACATCTTTTAGATGTGTATCAGACAAGCTGCCTATCTTTCAAACCAATATATGTGCTGTTAGTTTTTTATTCTGAACTTATAAATATGCATTGATGTTAGGGGGTATCAGTTAACTAATGGGCAAGGAGGAGTGTTTTACTTGTTTTGTAAAATATTGTAAACAGATTAACAGTGGATTTCAGTTACTAATACTAGAATTAATGTAATAAGGCTTACTAAGGAGTCACCACTAAATTATAGTGGTTATAGCAACTAAGTGAGATGGGCCCAAAGCTTTATTTATGACTTTGATAACCGGGTATGCACATTGATCCCAGGGACCGTTTACAGACACGACCCGGGCCAACACAATGGCACAGGAGCAAACTTAAAACAAAATACATAGAACAGGGAATAGTAGTTAACACACTGATCCAAAGTGAATAAAAGAAAAAATACAAACAATAGATCGTACCAATATAAGGTACAGAAAACTTGATACAAGGTAATAAAAATAAGCTCAAATACAGTGAAATAGCAAAAAATACAAGGCGTCAGGTAACCATAGCAGACAAACAAGCAACTACATGGGATAGAAATGGAACTGGCAAGAACAAGTGCAGATGGAGAAAACCCCTTAGCAAAGGGAAAGGGGGGCCCAAAAAAGTGCCGGGGAGGGATGGTGTAAGTGTTAAGAAAGGAAGGGATGGCGGCATAACACCTTGGAAAGGTGACTAGGAAGACTTCGGAAGTAGTAGAGGTCAAAGGGAGTGGGAAAACTACACAGACTAGCACTGGGAGCATGACTCCACTAGGAACCATTCCTCGAGGTGGGATTTGAACAGGCGGGGGGGCCAGGGAACGGAGCTCTGCGGGCAGCCTGTCCCATAGCGAGGGGGTTGCAGCCGACAGGGCTGTCGCACCCATATTGGTAGCTACTCTGGGAACATTTGGGGGGGGCATTTGAGTGGAGACAGCAGGGTAAGGTTCTGAATTTACCAGGTAAAGTGGGTAGAACAGGGAGGTCAGATTTAAAGTGTAAAATAGAGGAGCAGACAAAAGTGAAAACAGGTAAGAGGGTTTGGGAAGGCAGGACACACGGTTTCTAGGATAAGGTTACAAAATAGTTTCAGGGAAGCAAAGGGGTGAGCTAGTAGTGCCACGGGACTGGGAAGGAGATAGAGAGGTAAACCCAGCTTGCGTAGACAATAAGCAGAAAAAAGCTAAGACTTATGAGAGTGTTGCAGTGTGGTGGCTGTGGTACAGCAATCTTTCAGGAGACCTTCTGGAGCCTGAGGTGCTGCCCCATATGTACTCGCCTCTCTGGGTTGTAGGCACAGACTGCTGGACTCTGGGCTGAACTGGCAAGATACAGAGGACCTTCTGCACCACCCAGGGGCCACTGAGTCCACCGCAGCTCCCCTAGAGGATACCTAGCAAAGGCAGAGCAGATTAAGATGGTGGTGGTGAGGGGAATGGTACATGCTCTTCCACCTGTACCACTGCAGAACACCTTCATCTTACTAACAGAATTAGGCAACTGAGAAGAGGTACCCATTGAACTGGGAATGGAGGAGGTGGGTGTCCTTAGAAGTAGATGCCCCAAGGAGGCAGGCAGAGGCCTCCAGCCCAAGAGAAGGCAGCTGCTGGTGGGGCACTCAGTTGTGAGGGGGACAGACTTGAAAGCAGGGGGAAGGAAGGATAGGGAAGTGAGGGGTGCCTCGGCTGGGAGGGATGCAGAGTGGATCCTGAGGATTGCTAAGGCAGTGGGGACTGGGAGGGATCTAGATATTGTTGTCCACATTGGGACAAATTATATACAGGGCTGGCTCTGGGTTTTTATTTTAGTTTCTTTGCGCTACCACTTGCACCAAAAACTTTTTTATTGCGCCACTTTCTTTTATTTATTGCTACTAATTAATGAACATATATTTGAGTAAATAATATGCTTCTACAGTGAAGTACTTTTAAAATGTAATAACTCACTTTAGTTTAACAGATACATTCTCAGGGAATAACATATTCACTGAGATTCCTCTGTTATATTTAAGAGGGCATTATTGCAGTTTTCCAAAACTGTAGGAGCAAACTATTCCCTTATGTTCACCCCCAAGTAACTAACTGAAAAATGCACTAAATGACTACTTGAGTTGAGGCTATAGAAGAGACTTGAGCCTGCTTGCAAAAATCTCCTACTAAACCCCACTAGCAGTGCTGGGAAAAGCTGCATCTCACCATCTTGCGCTGCCAGGCTTACAGTAGCTGCAACTGCCGGCTGCTTTAGCCGTTCAGCAGCACAGGCAGTCAGGCTACTAAGTTCAGAACTTCATTACTGTTTGCTTCTGTCTGCACCGTAACTTCATCGCTGGAGTCTACAGGTCAGTACTGCTGATTGTAGAGGGTCATTAGTCTATCTCAGTCGGGCCAACAGATCCATACTGAAGTATAACAATTTGGGGTTCAAAAAGTAATTGGTTTTATTGTTCAACTGAGCCCAGATTCTTATGCTGCAGTGTAATGCGGTTATAACAGTAAGCCAGACTGTCCCCAAGGGGGCTAGAAAAGGTGGGTCAAAACTGAAACCTGAGTTGCATTTGCCACAGTCCACTCTCTGAAATGAACATTGGGCCATTGTGGGTATTCTGTTGTGGTATTAAAATGCATGTCTTTTAAATCATGCCATTTTTGTTTTCAGTATGTCCCAGCAAAAGGAGAATATGTCATAGGTGTTGTGACCGCTAAGGCTGGAGATATATTCAGAGTAGACATTGGAGGTAGTGAGCAAGCTTCCTTGTCGTATTTGGCATTTGAAGGAGCAACAAAAAGAAACAGACCTAATGTTCAGGTAAGAACTGGGCAGTGTACTTTCTTGAGTTATGCTCCCATTTTTTTTATTGTAGTGCTTTCACTACAACAGTAAAACTGCGTGTTACAGGATGCGGTGATTAAAGCAAAGAGCTGTGAACACAGGGACACAGAAGATCCATGTTTAAATCTCACAAGCTCCACTTACTGTGTGACCCTGAGCAAGTCACTTAACTTTCCTATGTCTCATTTTCTCTCTCTCTCATCTGCCTCACTCCTTCTCCCACCCCCACCCCACCCCTGTTGTCCTTTCCATAAATGGCTAGACTGGTCTAGTTATTAAAAGCTACCTTCTCCAGTACAAACTCATAGTGTTAATTTAAAAGAACATTTCACAGGCTTGATACAAAATGTAATGTATTTGTTGAAGAGGCAGTATACATTTCGGCCTTGGCAGTTTCTCGTAAGTTATTTCAAACCATGTTTTAAATTGTGGGCATTCTTCTGGTCAGTTGGAGCTCTCCTTTCCCTTGCATGTGAGACATTTTTATTCTATGAAGGGTGCACGGTGCCCTGTAAATGTGCATGTTCAGGGAAACTTTTTTGACTTTCTAATGTATTACTTGATTACTGTTGATCAGTAATATATTGATACAATAATGGAGACCATTCTTACAACTGTAAGAGTTGTCTCACATTCTTAGAGTCTGAGATCACTCTTAAACTGTGAGAGTGACCTCCACTGCTATTTTAGCATAATCAGACTTTTTAAAACCTCTCAAAAACATCCAGTCATCTCACTCCACTTGAAACAATGTCCCTAGATGTGAAACAAAATGCTGTAAAGTACCCAAATTAATATACGGGGTGTGTTGGCCACTACAGAGTCACAAAGTTTTACTTATTTTATTATTGCTCCCTATTTTTTTGCCACCCTTCATGCTCCCAGGAGCTTCACTTTTTCAGGCCCCACGTGGTGCCATTCCTCGGCCCAGATGACTCTTTTTCTTGCAGACACTGTCCACTGCCTGATCCCAGTTTGTCCCCTTCCCCTGGGGTCCCCCCTCCTCCCTTGGGACACATTAGGAGAGGAAGAAGCGTGATGCCAGGGCCATTACCAGGCTGCTTGTGCTGGATAGCAGATGGGCCACCGGAGAGGATAAGGTGACTTGGGGGAGCACATAGGGAAGCAGTCATCCAAGGCTTCCTGGGCTGGCATATTTGCCATGTCTCCCCTTCCCATCCCCACCTCCCTGTCTGGAGTGTGCGCCACATGCCCTGGGGGAGGGGCCAGATGGTGTGTGGTCACCCATGCTAGCAGTGGCCCCATGCAGCTGCCAGGTGCTGCTCTCCAAATAGTGCATGCCATCCCCTTCCCCAGGAGGAGAGCATCATAGTTGGACGCTGTTTCACCTTCCCAGCCTCCTCTCCTGACGTCTTGGGCTCAGGGCATGAACTTGGTTCGCCAGCGAGTTAGAGTGGTCCCACATTGCTCAGTGCCATGGAGTCAGCATTAATGCCGTTTTGAGTTGGCTAGCTGTAATCTGGCAAATCTTCAAGTCTCTGCCTGCTGTTCAATCCCACATCCTTCCTAGTAATACCCATGACTGACGTCAGCTGTAGTACTGTCTGCAGAAACTTCAGCAGGACTGTGCACAGCTCAGTGATACTGCAGCTCTTAGCACTCTGAAATCTGATGCTGTGGCAGAGCCAAGCACTTTAGAAACAGAATTTGCATAGCTACTCAGAAATGACAGCAGAATGTAAAGGACACTAAAAATCAGTTTGCTTAATGCAAAGTCCTCCTCAGATGGCATAGGACCCCCTAGAAATGTCATAGTCGGGGCTTGATATCTATAGACAAGTGCTGGAGATGTCACAGTGCAACAGGCTGCATCACACACATTATGTGGCGCTGCCCTAAACTCAAAGAATACTGGACAGAGATACAAACAATTTGTGCCTCTTCTCCACACCAAGCTTGACTTTACTGCACCCTAGGTTATGTTGGGCCTTGACTCCACCAAAGAACGAAGTTTACACCGCCCACCTAGTTGGCTCACAGGGTCACTTACTACTGCCAAGAGAGTGATTATGAGACACTGGAAACAAGAAAACTCACCCACAGTGCAAGAATGGCTGTTGAAAATTGGGAAAATGGCATGCTTTGAAAGAGTTCACTTTCTCAATATAGATAGAATGGATAAGTTCTGGGTTATATTGGGTAAATACCTCCCATCACAGTATTGTGTACTCCCACAAACACACACCTGTCAGGACACGTCACCATGCGTGTAGATGTAGATAGTATATCATCTGTACTGGCCAGTAAGAATTATGTGTTATCTTTGTATGATTATACATGACCACTTTGAAACCAGCTTCCCTATATCTTTTTTAGCTCATTTTGAACTGTTTTTGTACTACGCTACACGTTATATCTATCTATAAAATTAGAATTGTAATCTCCAAGGTGGAGCCCAGACTAGGCTTCTTCAAAGTGAAATGGGATGTAAGTGTATATTTATTATTTGAAACCATCAATAAGCTTTTATTTATAAAAAGAAATGATGGCAGAGAAAGACTTGACCTCTGTCCATTTTGTCCTCTAAACAAGTTCTGTATCTGTGATATCTCATTGGCCCATCGCCTTTGCAGGACAAGATCTCCTCCCCGGACACTACCCCTTTTGTCCTTACAAATCACCTAAATCTGTCCCACCCAAGTTTGAAACCATTAATTGACCCTTTCTGTGACCCCCTTGGCATCTTACTCCATTTGTCTACCACCCTGTCTGTGGAGAACATCCTGATGTCCCTCTTAAACTTCCTGCCCCCCCAGTTGCCAATCATGCTGTCTCATAATTACGGTTTAGTTTTTGGTGGACATGTCTCTACTATCCATCTGATTTACACCTCACAGAAACTAGAATGCTTCTGCCATAAAGTGTCAGTATGGCTCAGGTTGTAGCACATCACCATCTGGGCTTGAAGGTTGTGTGTTCTAGTTCTACACTGGGACTGGGCTCGTACCATAACACTGGCACCTGAGTGCAACACTAGCGGATGCTCACTGTCGGGGTGTTCGTCCTTCAGATGAGATGTTAAACTAAGATCCTTTTTGTCCATCTCTGGTGCTGTCCTGGTTGGTGTCCAGGTGGATGTAAAAGAACCCAAGGTACTCTTTGCAAGAGATGGGAATTTTCCCTGGTTTCCTGGCTGACATTTCCATTCCCATAAAACCAGTTCATGCAATTTTCCAAGTCCGTATGTGGGTGTTGATGTGTGAAATGGCTCCACCACACACTTATTGCCACTTTGCTATCAGTCTCTCATTGCTTGTAGAGCGCCTTACATAGATACACACATAGATGTTGTTGGCCGATAAGGGCTTTCAGCTCACCTAGTCTGCCCATGAACGCTAGTACTCCCCCCACCCCGACTACCAGGATCACCTTATTCCTGTCCCATGCATTCTTAAATCCTGTAATCATTTCTGCCCCCACTACCTCTTCTGGTAGGCTGTTCCATTTGTCCACCACCCTCTCTGTGAAGAGGTTCTTCCTCACATTCCCTCTGAACCTCCCTCTCTCCAGTTTCATCCTATGTCCCCTTGTCCTGGAGCATATTTTTCTTTGAAAAATTGTAGTTTCGTGCACCCTGTTCTTCCCTGTGAGGTATTTAAATGTCTCAATCATATGCCCCCTCTCACTCCTCTCTTCCAGGGAGTACATATTTATGTTCTTCAGCCTATTACTATATAAATGCTAAGTCTTCTGAAGTGGTGCTAACTTAACTGTGGCCATCTTGTGCACAGTGCAGTCACTACAGAGCCTAGCAGCCATATCATCTGACCATGTGGTGCGCAGGACCTTTGACCCTGCAGCCATATTTAAATTATGAGGCTTATGCACCACATACATCGGTGCCTTACCTTATAAGAATGCACACTATTCATATGTGCTCCATAAATGTCCAGTAGGTGCGCCTTCATTTCATTCGTAATTTTATCTTCACCGGGATACTTTCACTACCTGGACTTTAGATTCGCTCCTGCGCTGCCCTGCGCTCGGCCAATTTTATGACATGATGACATGGAGAGCATGGGGACGCGCTATATTATAGTCTATGGGGGATACCTTTTACACCAATTTTATATACGAACATACAGATGTGCCAGCAGAAGCGGACCATCTGGTCTATCTAAGTCTGCTGGAGTGTGAAGCTAGCACCCCTAGTTTGCAGCTGCCCAACCCCCCACCCTTTGTCATCCCACTGCCACCCCCACCATCACTCTCCCTGCCCTTTTGAAGCTGTTCACAGATTTACCTGATACCACCCATTCTGGTAGTGCGCTCCATTTTACTACCACCTCTCTGTGAAATAGTGTCTCCTCATTTCCTTCCTAAATCTCCCCCTATTCTTAGCCCATGCCCCTGATGTCCCTCCCTCCTTAGCTTAAAGACCCATCTGCCTCATCCTTATTGATTCCCCTCAGATACTTGAATGTCTCTATCATGTCCTCCCTGTCCCTTTTATCCTCCAGAGTGTACATATTCAGGACTCCCAGCCTACTCTCATAGTATCTCCACTCCATTCCACATATCATCTTTGTTGCCCTCCACTACACCCCCTTCAGTAGCCTGATATCATGTTTTAGGTATGGCCTCTAAAACTGCACACAGTATTCTATAAGTGCGGCCTTACCAGTGACCTGTAGAGGGGCAAGATCACCTCTCTTTGCCTGGATGAAAACCCCCTCGCTATGCACTCCAGCATTTTGTTCACTTTGCAGCCATTCTCCTGCACTGGGCAGTGCTGTTCATGGTCCCTGTTATCATTACCCCTAGGTCCTTCTCCTCCTCAGTGATCCCCAGTTTAACCCCCCTCCTAGCCAGTATTCTCTCCTTGGGTTCTTCGCCCCAAAGTGCATAACCTTGCACTTCTTTGCATTGAATCCCAGCTGCCACCTCTCTGACCACTCCTCTAGCTTGCTTAGGTCCACCTGCAGCTGCTTCCATCCCTCCCCTCCATTCACCACTCAGATTTTGGTGTCGTCAGTGAACAGACTTACCTTGCTTACCACCCCGTGTGCAATGTCTGATATGAAGAGCCCAAATAATACTGGCCCCAGCACAGAGCCCTGTGGCACCCCACTCGTCACCGGCGTTGGAGTTGAGAGCTCCCCTCTCACCACCACCCAGCCAGCTTGTAATCCAGTTCATCATGTTTGCCCCTACCCCTACACCAGTTAGCTTCCCCCCAAGCCACCCATGAGGCACCGAATCGAAGGCCTTGCTGAAGTCCAAGTAAAGAACATCCACCGCATGACCCTTATCCAGCTCACCTGTTACCCAGTCATAATATTGTATTAAGCTGGTTTGACAAGACCTCCGTGAAACGAACCCATGCTGCCTCACATCCTGGAGGCCATTGTCCTCCAGGTACGACACCAGTCTTTCCTTTAGTATAGTTTCCATGAGTTTGCACACTATGAAGGTGAGACTTACCAGACGATAATTACCCGGTTCATCCCTTGGCCTGCTCTTGTGTAATGGTGCTACATGTGCCATCCTCCAGTCCAGTGGCACTCATCCCGACTCCAGTGAGGTGCTGTACAGATCCGCCAGTGGCTCCGCCAACACCTCTGCCATCTCCCTCAGCACCCTGGGGTGGATACCATCTGGCCCTGGTGCCTTGTCTACCTTCAGTGCCCTCAGTCTCTCAAGGACTGTACTTGCCTCAATTCTTCCATCTGTTGCCTCTTCTTCCCTAGTCCCCACCCTCCAAGCCCATGGTGGTAGCGGTCCCCCCTTTTCATCCGTGAACACTGAGCAAAAGTATTCATTCAGTGCTTCTGCCTGCTCCTCACCCTTTTCCGTCCACACCCAGTGCTCTCGTTTAATCACCACATAATTATTGTAACATATAAAATTGATATTAAAGGTACCCCCATAGATTATAATGTAAGTGCATCCTGCACTCCCAGTCATCCGTCATAGGTGGCTGGTCACGGGCGCAGGGCGGACTAAAAGTCTGGAAGTGGAAAGTATCCTGGTGAAGATAGAATTATGAGTGAAATTACGGTGCACCTACGGGACATTTATGGGGCATATATGAATAGACTGCATTCTTATGAGGTAAGGCACAGATGTATGTGGTGCATCTGCCTATCTTGGTGAATCTCTTGAAGTTCGAGGTGGCAGCACAGGCTGGTTGGGAATGTGTTTGCCCAACCATATTTTTTTTTTATAGTGTATAGTTTATTTTTGTGTTGGTTTTTTTTTCTATTTCTTTAAATTAAAGTGTTTTCTCAGCATTCCGCTGCAGCAGTGAACATGCTTGCGGTTTCAGTTCAGAACTTGAACTGATTGCTTTGTGTGCGGCAGTGATGTGAAAAACATCGTCTGCCACAAGGAATTCCTATCAGCTGAAGGCGTTGCTGTACCACGGTAGGGTACAGCTGCTTTCCATGACCTTTGAACTGTGGTACAACAAGGTTTCAGCTGGCATGGAAATCCATGCAGAACAAGCCCTAACTATTCTCTGTAGTCTTCTATTCTTTAAAGGGCCCTAAGTTTCTTGGAGACCCTTGAGACTGGAGGTTAAATACAGAGAACTTCAAGTTATTAATCTAAGAGATCTCCAGACATTTGTATTAAGTTATAAAAACTTAGTATGCTGTCATGAATGGATTTGGTTTCCAAGCATGAAGAGTTCTTCAATCAAGTTTAGTAAATCCTAGGTTTAGCAGTATTTCTGATTCAGAAGATGATTATATTTGTGTGTTTGGCTTATTCTTGTATTTGTATTTTGTTATAGGTTGGAGATCTAGTTTATGCACAGTTGATTGTTGCCAACAAAGACATGGAACCAGAGCTGGTCTGCATCGATAGCTGTGGACGTTCAATAGGAATGGGTGTGTTTGGCCAGGGAGGACTACTGTTCAGAGTTTCATTGGGTCTTATTAGAAAGTAAGTTTGCATGTACAACTACAAAAATAAGTATACTATGTTGTGAAGAGAATGCTGGATTGTGAATAAAGACATGCAAAGTCAGGGAAAATTCACTTTGCAAAATACTTCAAAATTTCTGACTTTGCAGAGTACCCACTTAGCATAGTTCTTCACCTAACATGGTGCCTGTGTTATTGAGCGATGTAGCACTGCTCACAAAGAAGAGTTCAGACTTTCTACTTCAGTAATGTATTTTAACAAAAGGGGAACAATAAAACCACACCCTTACCTCCACACCATGTATTTTAATAGAATTCCCCATCCGTCCCCCTTGTTAGGACCCCACTTCCCTCCTCCAACTGGTACCCAGCGAAGTTTATTATCAGGCCACACTACCCTTCCCCCACTCACAAAAGTAAAATCCCATTCGTCCCCTACCCATCTCTTTTACTGATCACACAAGTCCCCTTCCTTTGCTACCCTCTTGCTGAAACAAGCCCCCACAATTCCCCCAAAGCCACAAGTGTATTAGCCAAATCAATGGTGAGTGACGATGTATCTTAGTATTAATACCTGATTTGTCGGATAACCAGCCAGTCAGGTGCGACTACTATGATATACATCGCTCACAATTCATTTGGCTTGTAGACTTTGAAGAGTAAATGACACACTCTCTCCAGTGGGGGACAGTTTTCTGTTTAACAAATCTTACATTGGTTAGGGGGCTTTGGGAAAGAGGATTGTTTTGTTCTGGCAAGAAGGTAGTGAAGAGATGGGGTTTGTGTCATCAGTAAGAGGGACGGGTAGGAAGGAGTTGGGGGGACTTGTTTTGTGGGTGGCTGCATTCCCGTTGCCACTCACCATGTGTCCAGCGGCGAAGCCGGCAGCCTTGTGGCTAAAGAATCCTGCTCTTGGAGTGCCATGGAGGTGCAATTTCAGTGTTGCAGCCATTTTTCACCACCTCTTTCACCATGTCATATAGAACTACAGAGGCAAAAAACTACTGCCTGCTGGCGCCATGTTGAATCTTGCATGCTCCTGCGAGACTTTGTCGATGGAGACTCTCCGATATCGGGCACGGAGAAGACATAGAAAAACACAACATAGAAACATAGAAGTTGACAGCAGATAAAGGACCACAAGGTCCATCCAGTCTGCCCATTTCTTTTTCTACCTTATGAATGGGCCATAGGCCTTTGCTCTGTCAATGGCCTGTCTATTCATACTCATCTGTATTGCTCCCTTATGCCTATCCCATGCCTGTTTGAAGCCCTGCACTGTATTCATATCCACCACTTCCTGAGGTAGGCCGTTCCATACATTCACCCCCCTTTCTGTGAAAAAGAACTTCCTCACATTACCCCTTAATTGGCCTCCCTCTAATCTCATGATGTGTCCTCTTGCCCTGATATTTTTCTTATATTGAAACATGTTAGACTCTTTCACCTTGTTAATGCCCTTCAGGTGTTTGAATGTTTCAGTCATATCACCTCTCTCCCTCCTTTGCTCTAAGATATACATATTGAGTTCAGTTAATCTGTCCTCATATGTTTTCTGATGCAGTCCCTGCACCATTTTGGTTGCATTTCTCTGGACTGCCTCAATTTGGTTAATATCCCCATTCACAAAAAGGGCGATGTCAAACTAATGTCCAACTACTGCCCCATCTCTCTCTTACCCACTCTCAGTAAACTTCTTGAAAAATAGTCCACCGCCAGCTCGCAGAACACCTTGCCAAGTTTAAACTCCAAACCCCCTGCCAACATGGTTTTAGGCCTGGACACAGCACCACTACAGCCCTGACACAACTAACCAGCGACATCAAAAGTAACATGGACCGTGGCCTACTCACAGGTGCTGTCTTCATAGACCTGTCCAAAGCTTTTGACATGGTTCATCACCCTCTCATGCTTAATAAGCTCCAATCCGTAGGAGCATCTGACTCAGCTCTATCTTGGTTCCGTAGTTATCTGGACAATCACACTCAGGCGGTAGCTTTTCACAAGGCCCTTTCCTTCCTCATAAAGATCTCCTGGGGAGTCCCACAGGGGTCCTCTCTCGGACCTCTTCTTTTCTCCCTTTTCCTAAATGATATTCCCGCTCTTTCCCAACACAGCTGCACTTTAATGTACGCTGATGACCTTGTCCTCTACTCAGGGTCTAAATTGATAAATGACATCAACTCCACCCTGTCAAATGATTTCCAAGTCCTTCAGCTCTGGCTCTCGAACAGTCATCAATACCTTAACCAGGACAAAACGCGTGCCATGCTATTCGGTTCCTCAAAAAGACTGCCCTCCACTGCCCCCAGGCTCTTGGTTCACTGCCTAGATGGTACCCCCATCACCAACACAGCGTCCTTTAAATATCTGGGGGTCACTCTTGATCCCTCCCTTGACCTGTCGTTACATGTCAACACGGTTTGTCGTGCTGTCAATGCAAAAATTGGTGGTGCCTACCGAGTCCGCCACTCCCTCACACCTTCTGCCAGATTATCAGTAGCAAGGGGAATCCTTTTACCCCAGCTACAATATGCTCTTCCCCTCATCTATGCCGCCAACTCTTCTATACTTAGCAAATGGGACACCGTCTATAACAACATCTGCAGATTCGCCTTAACTGCCCCTCGCTTTACTCATCACTGTCTCCTCTACTCTGGTCTAAATTGGCTGTCACCTAAGGATCTACGGGCCTACTCCCTGGGGTGCTTTATTGATTCACTGTCCAGACCCCCTAATCCGGACTATCTGGCTAACCTGCTGACTTCTGCCGCCCAAACCCATACCCTCAGGTCCACCTCTGTCCCAATGCTCTCTACCAGACCTTGCGCAACTAAAATGGGCGAACAGACATTCTCTCACTTTGCTCCTAAGTTCTGGAACTCACTACCCCTTCAGGTTAAAAATTCTGCCTCACACAGGGAATTTAAAAACTTGCTTTTCTCTCACCTTCACACCCATGGTCATTGCAAATGCTAATCTGCTTCACCCTACTGCCGGCCTGTGGCACATACCCTAGTCTACTTTGTTACCATATGTCTTTTTATGCACTATATCTGACGTTGATGCTCTAATCACCTTATGTTGTTAATTGCTCTTGCTGTCATTGTGTACCCTGATTGTTATTATGTTCTACTGTACTGTGTACACCAATGTCCTGTGCTCTCCTGGGTCATGCCTGAAAATAGGCAGGATTGTTGCCTAGCGCACTTACCCGGTTACCAAAAGCTAATAAATAAATAAATGTCCTTGTGAAGGTGTGGCCTCCAGTACTGCATGCAGTACTCCAGATGGGGCCTAACCTGTGACTGTATGTGATTGGCTCCAGTACACACTCTCTTCTGGCCAGTTAGAATGCGATCACGCAGTATTGAGGAGGGCTGGCTGTAGAGCACGAGTCACAGAGGCCGAGGTGGTGAAAGGAAGCAGTCACATGTGGAGCTCTCGGTAACAAAAAAAATAAGAGAACAGAGGGGGGACTTGTTAAAGAACATTACCTAGGGCAGCCAGGCAGGCAGGGAACTAAAAAAGAAAGTTAAAGGAAGCATGACAGAGAGGTAGAAATGGCAGGCAGGCAGGCAGAACTGACATAGGAGTGAGTTGAGTGAAATGTGAAGAAGTACCATGCTCCCAGATTGATTTGGCAGTTTCCCTGTATCTCCAGGGCAATTTTTAGGTGTTTTCCTGTAGAATATATTATTTCCAGTAGAGGCCAAATTGCTCTGTTTTCCTATATAACTAATTCAAGTCAGTGGGAATAATTTCCCTGTAGAAGGCTCCAAGTCCTTGTAAATACAGGAACCACTGTAGATCTGGAGTCCTGAGATTACAGAATAAAAGCCGGAGGTAAAAGCCAGTAATTGGAGGGCACTACACAGAAGTGAGAATCATCATGTGTGGCTCTAGGTTTGTTGTGGTGGCTAAAAAATATGGAGCGTGTTTAGCCATGGTGGCTAATGATTTCAAAATCTGTGGGGGAATGGAGAGTTGGGGAAAGCAAACATAGCTTGATAATAAACTTTGCCAGGTACAGGTGTAGGAGGGAAGTGGGGACCTTGTGGAAGGATTAGGGGATTCTATTAAAAAAAAAAAAAAAAAAAAAAAAATGGGTCTTGGAGGTTGGGTGATGAGCTACATGATCTAGAGGGTGGAGGTAAGTGTGTGTGTGTGTGTGTGTGTGTGTGTGTGTGTGTTAAACACAGGTGAAGGTGATGCCATCGGTAATTTTGCAGTGCCTTTGCAGAATGCAAAGTTCTTGATTTCTCACTAACTTTGCTTGTGAATTAAAACTTTAAGCATGTGAAACATGCATCTGAAGGAGCCTTGGTTGTAGTCACACTATTGGCCTTTATTTTGCCATATAATAGTCTTACTGTGTAGAAAAGTGGCATATCCCTGATTGAAAGCAGTAGTGCATGTTAGCAGTGAAAATTTTTACCTATACGTTTTATGTTTGCTTGCGAGTACAGTGCAATGCAAACACCGTGTGGCTGTCCAGGAGAGCAGAGGCTGCATCCAGTTCAGCTTAGGCTGCGGGAGGCTTGCCAGTGACAGCCCATTGAGGAGCAGACTGATAGTGACGGTGTTCAGCCTTACTGATGGGTGGAAACTTTGTGTAGTTGAAAGGAGGCAGCCACACCTATCAGAGTGCAGCTGCATCCTTTCCTCTACATGATGATGCTGCCCAGCAGCCAGCTGAGCTATGTCATACTCAGCCTACCCCTCATCTAAGCTCAGCAACAGCCACTCGCCCGTCCACTGTTTTGTGCATGCCCCCCCTCAGACTGGGATGCCGTCTCTTTCATCAAGGCCCCTAAGGGCAAGGCACAGATAATCGTGTTTGCTTCAGACTGGCCCGGACAGTTCTGCTACCAGGATCTCCTCAGCCTCAGTAGCGGGTCTCCTTGGAGGTTGCCTCTTCACCCACCCTACTGATGAGATGACTTGAGGCCTCAGCCCTTCAGTCTCTGTTCGCTAAATTGAGGCATGCATTTTGCCCCCTCCTCCTGGAGGACTGCTAGGAGTCTGCCAGAGTGTGGATAATTAACTATATCCTCTGTGGTAGAAAGATAGGCTACTCACCTGCAATGGTAATTCTACTAGTGGTATACAGTTCCCATCCACACAACCCACTTGACCTCCCTGACAAGTGATACACTGATCCCTGCTTTTAGAGCACAAGATCTGATGTCAGTGCGGTGGAGCCAGACAATGCCATGATGGGTAGTGGGAAGAGCTTAGCTTAAAGACATCCGGGTACTCAACTGAATCCAGAAGAACTGCCCGAGTGTGGATGTGAACTGTATACCACTAGTAGAACTACAGTTACAGGTGAGTAACTTATATTTCGGTATTGCTGCACATTGTCAGTAGGGAAGGTAGCTAATACATATGGGTAATGTGCTTCCTCACTGGGGTAGTTGGTACAGCCCAAAAGCCGTGGCCTCAGCACTGGCCCCCTTGAACATACCACCTGCAATAGCTACCCCAATTAATGCTGTACCAAGAGAGGGATAGGCAGCATGGATTGCGCTGTGAGCAAGGTTTGAAATTTCTGCTCCTAGTTTATTTTCTTAAAGGAATGTGTAACCTTAAGGCAGGTTGAGGTCCCCTGGTAACAGAGGGCTCCCTAAATTAAGAAATCCATGCCTGTTAAGCTGAGGCTTTCAAATTGGCTAACCTGTTTGCTGACTACCGATTTTAGTACCTTCAGTGCCTAAAACAGTGACCACATGCCATTAATAGGGTGTTTTATGTGATGGGTGTACTTTTATGTCCAGCCTGGTGCCTCGGGTAAATGAGGACGTTTCAGTTTCTGGCAAGGAATTAGCTAGATGGGCTGTATAGTGTTACTGTGGTTCCTTTCTCTTCCCTGCTAACTGAGTTTTCTAATTCTTTCCTTTCTTTCTAGCCTTTGTTTTCCAGGCAAGCGTGTCCCCCACTCCTTTAATGTAGATTGATGTGCCCACTATCGGGGGGATTTATGCCAGAAATGTGTTATCTATGGAATTGGTGCGTGACATTCCTACAGGTTTATTTCCGGCCACACTTTATTTGGCTGGGCAGTGTGTCCCCCGCCTTCTGCTGTGGGAGTTTGGCTGGGTGGCTTGAGTGTGGTTCATGGCATGGAGGTTTGCCTTTTTTCTTTTTTTTTTTAGTGAACCACCCTTCAGGGGTTCTCTGTTTTTCTGTTTTCTGCATTTGTTTTCTACCCAAGTTACTTGTTTAGGCAGAACAGCACTCTTCAGTGCGTCTGCCTGTTTAGTGGAGCCATGCGCACATTTGTTTTCCTTGTGAAGACATGCGGCTTGTCACCATTGCCAACTGTCTGCCAGCATGTTCCCATGCCTTCTTGGCCCTTCCGTCTGGCCATTTTTGCGCTCCTTTTTTGCCAGGAGCATACATGCAGTGGTCGGGCACACTCACGCCCGATGTGGTGATGTCACATGCATCTGCATGACATCATCACGCTAACATACGACTGGGTGCACTCCTCCTCCTCGCTCACTCAGCATAGTGGCTGAGGTGGAGCGTTTATCTCTTGGGGCTGTTGCTGACAGATTTTGGATAGCCGACAATACCGAAGGAGGGAACAGATGTGCGTTAACAGCAGGGCAAGCAAGCAATAGAGCAGTGTTTCTGCTACAGTTAGTATCAGGTTTTGTTTTTTAATTATTTGGGCTCAGTATTCAGATATGGGGGCTAGCTACATCTGAGATTGCAATAGGAGCCTGCCCCTCAGATCGTTTGCAGCCACAGGGCAGCATAAAGCTGTAGGGACTGTGTGGAGAGTTTGCATATAGATTATAGAAAGGTATTTTTATCTGTGTTGGGTCGTAGAATCTGAATAGTAGAGTCTGACATCTGCATTCCATTTTCGATCAGAGGGTCCCGGACTGGAGGTAGGCCATCCTCAGTTCTTTAACAGAGTCAGCACAGTTTTCAGTGCATTTTTAGTAGCTACATATAGTCTTCTAGAGTCCGCAGGCTCTCCCTGCAGCATTCTTTTTGCAAGGCGAGGCAACAAGCATCCTTAAGTTGTGGACCCTGAAGGGTTTTGGGAGCTGGGTCTCCTGATGCCAGTGTTCATTCTGCATGGGCACTCTGACAGCAGATCCTGTTGGGGGCATGTTTGTTAAGCTCACTGGCTCGCTGTATGTGTGTTCAATAAACAGAGGAAAACACAATTTATCCTGGCATATGGTGTGTGTGTATGTGATGTATTCTTGTTTGTGAGCTTAAAAGGGGGAAGAAGGCAATCTGGGTCATGCTGCCCATGGTGTTTGAGCATGGTTAAGAGGTTCCTGACCAGACAGAGCCAGGTCTGTTGAAGGGGGAATGTGTCCCTCCAAGGAGGAGTGAGTGGGTGGAACATAATATATTGCTTCAGTACAGAATGATGCTTCCTTTTTGGTTGGGTCACTGTGGTGTTCAGTGGATTCCCAGAGGAGGCGGAGAGGCAGCAGTGGATAGAGTGGGAGAAGGACCAGGGAACAAGGCAGAGGGGAGTGCACAGGTGACAAAAAATTCATTAAAAAGAGCAGCAACAGTATGAGAGTCAGACAGAAGAGCCATCTACAAAGATAAGTGTGTGTGTGTGTGTGTGTGTGTGTGTGTGTGTGTGTGTGTGTGTGTGTGTGTGTGTGGGGGTGGGGTGACTGTAGGGCAGCTCAAAAAGGGAGTGAATAACTTTCCAGAATTTTGCTGGGGAACTGAGGTTTGATTGGAGGTTGGATTTATAGTAAATGGCCTTAGCAGCATGGACTACCTTTGTACAGAGTTCCTGATTGATCTGTAGGTTAGGAGGTCAGGTAGGGAGTGTGAGAACTTGTGGCAGGCCCAAGCCTTGTCACGTGACCTGCATGAGTCAGTAATGTCATATGTAATCCATGGGTGGTGGGAACTTTTCACCCTGGACTTCCTTGGGGGGGGGCGTGCTTGTCTCAAATGTAATTAAATTTGGTGAGAGAGGAGAGAGCCAAGTCAGTGTCAGGAGCAGAGTAAATTGTGTGGGGGGGGGGGGGCAGTCAGTGACTGCAAGGTCATTTAAGAGGGCACTGTAGTCAAGGGACCAGAAAGATCTGGTCAAAATGCATTTTGGGATAGATGGGGTGGGCTTAACTTACCTAATACAGTATGTCATGCAGTGGTCACTGAAGGCATCCAGCAGACTGCCAAATACAGCAGTGTGGTGTGGGTAGGAGGAAAGCACCCAGTCCAGAAGAGTGTGATTAGTGCAGTGAGGACTGAGTCAGGTGGGATCAGAGATTAGCTGAGTATGGTTTAAGGACCCCAGTCTTGTTGATGAGGGCATTGGAGGCAGGGGAAAGTCAACTGGTGTTGAAATCCCCAAGGAAAAGTGGCTCACCAAAGGAGGCATGAGAAACGACACCCCTTCATTTCAAAATAACTGTACCGATGACCCAGCATGGTGTTCAGGGGTCACGCTAACTTTTTTTTTTTTTTTTGTACTGGTCTACCCGGGAAAGTGATGGCCCAGCTGCACGGGCCCCCCCTAGAGATTGCACTAGCCCCAACATTAACGTTAACATTTTACGAAAAGAAGCACATAATGACAAAGTTAGATGTTACACCCCCATGCTTTCTGTCACACTGTGCATGTGACCTAAAAGTTGGCAGCTACTATCAGCAGAGGATGCTTCCATTAGGTCGGCAGCAGTGGTGTGCCATATTGCGATCAGCTGTGTCGGTGGTGGTTCGGGGGAAGGTGCAACTACTGCAGCATTGTTGCTGTAAATGTTACAAAAAATTGGCATGAAAAGAGATTCTCTCAAGTTGCCCACCACATCTCGGAGCTGAGCAAAGCAATAGGATTTTGTCACCAAGTAGGGGACAGCCTCAAGTTCACTGCCCCCCCACTATCGCCACCAAGCATGCTGTGTGCTGGCCTGGGATTCTTTCCTCCATATCTGATCTCTCCGTTCTGTGTCCCACAGAATTCCCACATCCTCCATGATGTGTCAAGAGTGGGCATAGCCAGTCCCCCACCCCCACCAGCCACATTAAGATTGCTCTGACCTGGGATTCTTTTCTCCACTTTTCACCATATTGAAGTTCACCTCCCCTCATCCCTCCCAGAATTCCCACCATGATGACTCTTGGCTTGATCAGGTGCTGGCATCATTTGGCATGCATGATTTTCTGCCAGTTCTTCACAAGATCCATTCAGCATAAATCCAAACACACGGACTGACAGTACACATCAGTGCTGGCAACAGTTCAGCATTCTCAACTTGGATCTGCACGAGAACAAACTTTCATTAAACCTGACCTCACTACTACTGGGATCTCACATTGAGCTCAGACATGCATTCTAATCTTGCAGCAGTGGGGATTGGGCCTCCAAACAGACACCCAGGCCACATGCACACTCCAGCCACAGTGACCCAAGAAAGAAACCTTATGTCCGGATTCTTTTTTTTTTTTTTTATTACCGCTGCAGCAGGGCCAGACACGCACCTATCCAGCTGCCTTACAGTGTCTCCAAAGTGCCTGCAATAATGCTCAAGATCTCTGTGGCAAAGTCCGAGGCAGGCTGGTTAAGCTTATTTATTTCAGTGAGTTGATTTCACATGAGAGCGAGAGTTAGACATGGTGTGTGCTGTGGCTCCTTGGAGTGCCAGTTGGTGGCACTTCTTTAGCGAGGTCCTCTGGGACCAACCTTCAGCCTTCCATGTGAATATCAACACCTCCATTTGACACTGAGTATATGAATATTACCCCCCGGCCCACTCCCCCAAAGCAAAGGACTTTAGAACGAGTGGGACAAAAGCAGCGATTGTCTGGATATATGCTGCCGGCAACATAGTGGGACTTCTATGCTCAAAAACCGTGACTACCTCACCCCCCACAAGTGTAAAGCTAACAGTCCATCCCTCACGTGTGTTACAATACTGATCACATCTCAGTATACAGTGCACCTCACACTGCCAACGACACATCTCAGATTGTAAAATAACAAAGAAGTGTCCTTTTCTAAAACATACCAATAAAATACTTGTTGCTTTAAGGAGCCTTGCTTACCAGAAACCGGTCATGGTGGCAAAATTGGGGCATACTGTGAGATGCTCAGTTTTCCCCAAAATCCTTGCTAACGCTTCATCCAACTGCACATGCAGGTGCCAGCAGCTCAAAAGGTAGGGATGGGCTCCAAGAGGCGCAAACTCTGCCTCTTTGCCAATTGGAGAGCTCAGCATTGATGAGCTGGGAGGAGTTTCCATGCTAAAATGTGTATTCAGACAGACAAAAAAAGAAAAACAGGAACTGCGTTTCTCCTTGCGATTCCCTGAAAGAGCCAGACACCAAATAATGGCTAAATTGCACTAGTCAAGCCGGGAAAGTTGGGAGACAATCGCAGTGGCCCGAGGCAGTTTGCACTATGCCCCGGGCCAGTAAAATAACGTTAAGATCGACCCCTGGGTGTTTTGGGGACACTGTGCCATCGGAGGTGCTCTCTTTCAGATCAGACATTAAATGTGGAGGTTCCATCTGCCTTTTCTGATGGTGGTTTAGGTGAACATTAAAGATTCCATGTCACTTTTCGAAAACAGGCACTGAGTCCAAACAGTGCTGACAACAATAGCGTTAGCTAGGAGCGCGTGGTTAAAATGGTGGTTATATATAGATACATATTTTTTTGCGGGGAGTTCCACCCCCCGCATCCGCCATGTGTTTAGGATTCTCACTGCAGGGGCGGATCGGAGAAAGTTAAAATTCGCGGGGCCGTTACGGCCCCACGTTAAGAAAAAAAAGAGGTCCTGAGGTGTGCTAAAAGGTTGGAGACCAGGATTAGAACCCTGGTCTCCACTGCTGCTGGCCGAGCTGCTTGATGCCCCAGCCCTCCACTCCACAGGAGCAGCTCAGCCAGCCTCCTGGCTCCTGATGCTCTCATCTTCTTTCAGTACCTTGGACAGCAACAAGGGGAGTGCTTACAGCAAGCGCAGTACATCCCCCTCTTGCCGTCCATGTGAGCACTTACCAGACTGGCGCCACATGGTGCTGCGCTATTTTGGTAGTCCTTACCTGACGGGGTGCCCTAAAACAATAGAGGAATATTCCTAGTGTCCCTGCTAAAAAAATTCCCCTATTCACTAAACCACCAACAGCTTAACCTGGTTCAGTATCAGTGGGTTTGCACCACATCTGTTCCAACCTTGGACAAAACTGAAAACCATGTTTCTTAGCCTTCCTTTCCCAGTCAACAAAAACTAAATGAATAAGTAAATTCCTAGGTTCCTCCTCCCCTACCACCCCTGCTTCCCCAGCTCAGGTGACCTAGATCCCTCCTCCGCAGCCTCCTCTATAAATCACTATTTCACCACCTGTGCTCTTCCACCTGGCCCACCCCCTTCCTTGTCTCCCTCCCTCACTCCCCTCTCTCCTCCTCTGCCAATGGGTTCTCCTTCCCTCCTGTTACAATCACAGAAGTACTTTGGAGGGGTTTATGGTATTTAGTGCCCAAACAGAGCCCAGATGGCCTTGATCTGAAGCTTCTTAAGATTTCTGCTCCAACAGTTGCCCCCTCCCTCTCCCACTTTTCAACCTGTCTGTTGATTAATGTGTAGTCCCTTGGGCATGGAAACTGGCCAAGGTCATTCCACTGCACAAAAGAGGCGATCCCTCGCAGAAGGGCAACTACAGACTGATCTTCCTCCTCCCCGCTCTCTTCAAAATCCAGGAGGCACTCATAAAAGGTTAAGCTCCTTCCTGGATGACTCCAATGCTCTAAGCCCCTTCCAATCTGGTTTCAGGTGCATCTATTCCCCCTTCTCTTCTCTGCTCCCCCTTACAAGCCACACGCATTCCACCATGGACAAGGGTCACCTCACCTTGGCGATTTTCGTCAATCTCGCCAAGGCATATGACTTGTTCTCCCACAGTCTCCTTCTAAATAAATTAACCTCCATAGAACTCTACCCCTCCTCCATAGACCGGATTAGATCTTGCCTATCAGACAGATACCAATACATCCAATTAGGCCGATCCACTTTCTCCCCCCTTCCTGTTCATGCTGGTGTCCTCCGGGGTCAGTTCTGGGCCCTACTCTTTTCTGTCTTTGTAAACGACCTTCCCTCCTTGCTCGCCTGCTCACCTGCATATGTACATGGATGACACCATTATCTATGCTTCAGAGGTCCAATCATTCCTGCAGGTTACCTTTGTGAACGCCCTCAAGGGGTTTGAGGCAAACCTCCTCAAGTGCAACACCCAAAAAACTGTTGAAAGCACAGAGCTGAAGAAACAGCGGGGGGGGGGGGGGTCAGCATCCCAAATAAGTATCCACAAAAGTTGTGCATCACAAATGGGCCAAGGCTTTTAGTAAATTTTCAATGTCACTCGATCAGCACCTGACTCATTAACGTTTCAACGTCACTATGATGTCTTCATCAACGATTCTGATGAAGACGTCATAGTGATGTTGAAACGTTAATGGGTCAGGTGCTGATCAGGTGTGCCCAGGCTAGAATGCTACAGTGAACCCATGGCAGATCATTCAAAGTGGAAAAGTTAAGTTGGATTTGTTCTTACCACATGCTGTTGTTCCGTATGCTTTTATGAAGGAACTTTGCCTGGTACTTTACTTAGTCTGTGGCCCCTGCTCTTTACTGCTGTGTCTTTTTGGAATAAAATAAAGTCTGTGACATTGAAATTTACTAAAAGCCTTGGCCCGTTGGTGACTCACAACTTTTGTGGATACTTATTTGGGCTATTTTGGAGTGCTGACCCCTCTGCTGTTCCTTCAGCTCTGTGCTTTCCTCATTGTCTACACCAGGGTAAGTGCACCCACTGCTTGTGACATTTTGTCTATTTTGAGCTACTGTTCTTCTGCTTCATTTCAGTACAAAAAATCCAAAAAATGTTTATCACTTAAATAATACTTCACTCAAAGCATCCAGTAGGGAAAGGGACCTAGGCTTACTTGTCAAGCAATACTCTCTCCTCTAGTGACCACTGCAACAAAGTAGCTAATAACAGCAAATGGATTACTCGGACAAATAAGGCGTTCATTTGTCACCCGAACAGAACAATGCCTCATTCCTCTGTACAGGTCTTGTATCAGACCATACATGGACTGCGGGGTCCCCTTTTTGGAACCCTTACCTTAGGGGCTCCCTTCCCAGCAATCCTTCTTTTCCTTGGATGGCTCAAAAATAGAAATGGTGCAGTCTTTCAAATACCTAGGAGTCTTGCTGGACCCCAAGTTAGATTTCTCTCACCTCATTGACTCCATCCACTCCAAACTCTGGCCCAAACTGGGAGCCTTGCACAGTATTAAGGATTGTCTCTCCCTCCTGATCTGTAAAGAGCTCTTTACCAAACAAATCCTCCCCTTGATAGATTATGCCAACGTAGTCTACGGCTTGGCCCCTAAATCATCTCTCACTAAACTAGACCCCCTGTACAACGCCTTCCGTCATTTTGTTTCCAACCTTCCCTTTCGTACCCACCATTGCTGCCTATACTCTCCCCTGTCCCTCTCCTTTCTCGAAAATCGACGGCTGGCTCACTGTGCTGCTTTTGTCGGCAAACTCTGGTTGGAGGTCCTCCCTCCCCTCCCATCTCTCCAACCTTCTAGTCGCCTCCTCAGCATCAACCTACTACCTCAGAACCTGCGACTTCCGCCCCTTCACTCTCCCCCAACCCCATTCACAATCAGGTAAGGTTGCTTTCTCCTTCAAACTCCCAGATCTTTGGAATCATCTCCCCCATTCGGTTCGCCTCGTGCCCTTCCTAGCCACTCTCAGAAAGCAATTAAAATGCACCCCCCCCAGCCTGCAGCTGCCCCACTTCCATCCCACCTTGACCCCCCTCCCTCTGCCCCTCCCCCCTTCTCGCTACCATTTTCCTCCCACCTGATACACAGTGCCCCACATATTTCTTTACACCTCCAGTTTTTTCTTTCTGGGCCCACGCTACCTACCTGTCTTAACCTCTGCTCTTTCCCTCCCTGTGTTTTGTATGGATTTACCCTAGCTTTTTTTTAATTGGTAACACAAACTCGCTTGTCTTTGTATATAATTTATTGAAAACACAGAATTGTTTATACTGTATAATACTGCCTGTTGCCCTTGTTCTTTGTAAATCTATGCTGCAACAAATATGTTGCTGTACGTATACTTACCAAGGTATTTATTGTTTTACCTGTTCATCCAGATGTATTATTTTCTCAATGTTTTACTACTCTGACTACTATAATTCCCACTACCTTCTTCCCAATTTGCACCTGGAAATGAGCCTCGGCTAATGTGTGCCTTTCCCGGTTATCAAATTTTAAATAAATAAATACATTTTGAAGTAGTTCACCATCTGTCTATATTTTATTTGCTTTTCTTGTGCATTTAATTGACTTATTGCTTTCTCTTTATTTCAGGCTTTTATCCCCCAATTGTGAAATCATCCAGGAACTTGGGAAAGTCTACCCCTTCGAGGTGGTGATAGGAATGAATGGAAGAATTTGGGTGAAAGCCAGAAACCTTCATCAAACCTTAGTAGTGGCAAATGTTTTGGAATCGTGTGAACACATGACAGCAGAGCAAAGAAAATGTGTCTTTAAGAAGTTAACAGAAAATCTTAGCTGAATAAATGACTTAAGGAGCATTTAGTGCTTGTGTCTGCTTCCTTGCATTTGTTGGGTCAGTGCATTCACATAGTAACTTAAATCATTTAAAATCAGAAGGGACTGTTGGTCCATCGTGTTGCCTGTGCCCCTTCCACTTCACAAGCAAGGTTGAATTAAGTGTGCTGTGCAGACTGGTACCACTTGATAGGATTTCCCTACCCATTCTACTACCCAGGGTACCTTTTAATAAGAAGAAATGTGTCCATTCTTACCTTAAAGGCCCGTACTGTCTTCATGTCCAATGTCTCCACTGTATAGGTTCACAGCCATCTGGGAGAAAAAGTGGCTTCTAACATTACCCCGATCTTCAGAGCACGTGCCCACATCTTGCTGCAGGACACCAGATCAAACATGTCCGACAGTTTAATCTTGTTAATACCTTTGAGTATGTATTATGTATGCAGCGTCAGTGGCTCAGCAGGTTGCACACTTGCCTCTGAGGCTGGAAGATTGGAAGGCTATGGGTTCCATCCGCACACTAGGAACTTTGGTTAAATTTGAGTACTGATACTGAAGGGCTGGGGGGGAAGGGGCTGTACTCCTGATTTGCCATCTTTCAGATGAGATGTTAAACCCAGGTCGTGCCTGAAAATGGTCCCCTGGATCAGTGCACCTGCCCAGTAATCAAAGACTTAAATAAATAAATAAACCGAGGTCCCATCTGCCTTTTCTGGTGGTGGTTCAGGTGGATCTTAAGTATCCCACGGCACTTCTCAAAAAGAGTAGGGGAGTTTCTTGTTGAAGGATACAATACCATATACAAAAAACATCTCAGAAGAGATTTTGTATTTCTTTGAAACTTGGCTTTCCAGCCAAATGCCCTTTGGGGTAACCATTGCCTCAGTGCTTGCACAAAGAGGTTCTTTGTCTTTTAAATAGTTTTTTGTTTTAATTGGGTTCACCACAATATAACCCAGATAGACCATCTTAGGGTAGCTGGTTCATTACACTGGGGTGTCAAACAGACGAGGCATACTGATGAGTCCTGGTAGGACGAAACACGTGTCTATGTCTTCTGTTGGCACCCTTTGCAAACTGTGTGAGAGGCCTTTCGGCACCATGCATTTCTGCTTAAAGTTGAACCAACATAGTATTCTGTGGTGATTTGCATATGCAGCCCATGATGCTTTGCATTGTGGGGGCATGTGTAATTTTGTGTGTGTGTGTGTATGTGTATATATAATATATACATACAGTGTGTGTGTGTGTGTGTGTATATGTGTGTGTGTGTGTGTGTATATATATATATATATATATATATATATGAAAAGAATATTATAAAATAAATATCCTATTTATAAGCAGAAGAGCAACAAAAAAAAATCACATACAGTGCTGTATAATTAATGATAAAAAAAAACAACCTTCGTATATCAGATTTTAACCTAAAGATTTCAAGTCCTTCTGTCGTGTTCTAGAAGTCCATTTAAATTTTATAAAAAGGAGAGGTCTGTACACCATGATTTAACTGTCTGCAAACCATATTTCACAACCTCCTATTCATAAATAGTGTTTTGGGCATTCTCACAAATTTATAGGGCATACTTTGCTGATGAATCACCCACTGTACTCAAGCATTGCATCAATAAAACTTCAAAACTGCAAAAAACACGGATAAAGTTCCTGCGTTATACTTGGACAGTCTATTTGTGTAATCGCCCAAAATCAGTATCCTCATATGTGATGTTCTGGAGCCAGGGTAGATTCCAGACTTGAGTTAAGAATTCCCATAAATTTTGGGAAAAAGTGCAGTGTAGAAAAAAGTGCTCCATTGATTTCTCTGGGGCGCCACGCCCCATGGACGGGCACGACTGTTCCTCCATTGGTGTGTGTTAATTATTTCCCTGAACATTTCTCCTCCCATACACACGCAACCAAATTATTTCCCACATATATTCCAGGATGCATTTCTCATTCAAAAGTGTTAAAACTTTATCTTACTTCTGGGGCCTGCAATTTTTAAATTCTGGGTGTGAGGGCCGACAACCATATCTAAAACATGTTGGCATAACCGTTTCCTGGATGGGGTCTCAAAAAGGGATTTTCAGACATTCCACTGAAGTATTTTCTGGGCTGTGGATTGTATAGACTCAGGCAACAACAATGACTTAGAAAATTTCGGGGGGGGGGGGGTGCAATCCCATTTCATTTTCCAATTGTTGGAAAACCATTTGTTAACAAAGGAGTCCATAATTTTCCAAGGTATTTTAAGCGAATGAAACCAGAACAGTGAATGAAAGAAGGCTGCTGGATCTATCGTACCCAGTCCTCCCTTATTACATGGCAAGTATGTGTATCCTCTTTTTATGGGATTGAGGTGACTGCCCCATAACATACGGAAAAAAAACCCGATACAGACGAGTCTCTAAAGATACCGGTAATAGAAAGATCGTTCCTATATAGATTAAGCTGGGGATCAGAAATTGCTTTATTTATTTTTTTTAATTCATCTTTATTAACAAAACAGAGGTACATATTATATTACAGTAGTTGATTCAGTACAGTAGTATAGCATTACATTTTCAGAGTTCACTCTTCTATACAGCAGCCTTTAAGTTGTTAATAATATATTGCATCTCTCATATATATTTTCTTGTATCTTATTGTCATACACTCTACCTGGGAATTATTTTATTAAAAGGTGAGTTCAGGTGATTGACCTTTTCTTTCTTAGGCTTTGTTTATGCTTCAGAGCTAGGTTTCCAAGTTCCTCCTGGTCATATCTCAGTCATCAAGTGCTCTTGGCTTCCCTCTGGGGTGTTGTTCCACAGTACCCATCTTGCCCATCTGCTGGTGAAGGTTTGGATTTGGAGAGTCACTTTGTACATAATTCTCTCCATTAGGGAGATCTCATTGACCATCTCCACCCAGCGGTGGGGCTGTGGAGGGTCTGGTTTTAGCCAGTTACGGGTTATGGCTTTGTGGGTACCTGCAATTATAATACACCATAGATATAGTATATCTGTACCATGAATTTCTGGGGGTGGTAGGCCCAGAATTAAGTTGGTGAAGCCCAGAGGTGAGTTCAGGGAGAATAGGTTCTGTATGTCTCTCTCGACTCCTTGCCAGAATTGTCTCAGTTTGGGGCATGCCTCAAAAATGTGTGTGGGGTGTGTTTTGTCTTCTCCTCAGCCCCTCCAGCACCCCTGTGAGTAAGCAGGGTCTCTCTTATTTTGCAATATTGTGGTAAGAAAGAATCGTGTTCTCACTTTCCATGCAAATTCTTGTCACATGGGTGAGGAAGTAGTCTTGGCTGTCAAATGATATATCTTGTTCCACTGTTCCTCTGTCAGCTTGAAGTCTCCTCCTTGTTGCCATCTTAGTTTGATAGGGGCCAGGGAAAACCTGTTAAAGTTTCTTGGGGCTCAGTATATTAGAGATAGCGGTCCCTTCTGTACCTGAGCATCTAGAATTTTTTTAAGGTTTTCTTATAAGGGTACTGCTCTAGACGGATTTATGTCTGCCTTTTGTAGTTGGTCTATGTGTGCACGTAACTGCAAGAACCTATAGTGGTCAGAGTTATGGAGGCCACATGCCTCTCGAATTGTTTGAAAGTCTTGCAGTGTGTTTGCAGTCATTAACTATATGGGGCAACTCAGACCCTGTCTATCCCATCTACGGTACGAGTGATCCATCCTTGATGGAGTAAAGGTGTCATGCCAGGCGAACCATCTCAGAGGCCAGAGTGATGTTTCTAATTTATACTTCCTCCAGGCCCTGTGGACTGCTCTGTGTGTGTCTCGGGTGGTAGTTAAGAAGAGATTTTCTGTAGTGGACCTGGTTAGGGTGGACATCACTCGAGCACCCAAGGGAGTGAACCCTGGTTCCTCATCAATTTCTGTTTGTTTCTAGTTGGCCTGGTAGGATGATACTGACCAGAGTAGTGGCACTCTAAGGTGTGCCGACAGGTAGTAGTCTTCTAAGTCTAGAAGTGAGCAGCCTCCATCTAAACGGTGGGTTTGTAGTATTGAGTGCTTAATCCTAGGTTTCTTGGTATTCCATATATATTTTGTTAAGATTCTACGCCAAACCTGGAATTGAAATTGGGGGATATATATTGGGAGACACTGGAAGAGATAAAGAAATTTTGGGAGAATGTTCATGGTGACAGATTGAATTTTAGCATCCATAGGGAGATTAAGGAGTGATCAATGCTCTATATCTAATTGCAGTTGTGTAATTAGTGGGTTAAAGTTTGCTGCATGGAGGTGTTTTAGGCGCCTATATATACGTGCCTAAATATTTAATTTTGGAAGCATTCCAATTGAGGGGCAAGAGTGTTCGTATATTCTGCGAGGGACTGAAGTGGAAACTCAAGACTTCTGTTTTTGCCCTGTTAAGGATATATCTGCTGTGTTTACTGAACTCGTACAGTATTGCCCATACTTCAGGAATCATGGTTTTGGGTTGAGTCAAATAAAGAGGCACATAGTCCGCGTATAGTGATATTTTATGAATCGGTCCGCCCACTTCTGTGCCCCTCACTCCAGTCGTCTCTCTTGTGGCCTCTGCCAGGGGTTCGATATCAAGAGCAAACAACAGGGGTGAAAGGGGGCAACCCTGCCTGGTACCCCTGCCGAGCCCGAATCTGTCCGATATGCCTCTATTAACCCTGATATAGGCTTGGGGTGAAAAGTATAGGGCCTTGATACTCTCTATAAACCTTTTTGGAAAGATGTGGGACCAGATACTCAAAGTTTTGCCCCTGGGCTGAATTAGCACTGCCTGGTGGGCAAACTTATCCCAGAGCACAAAGCAAGCTATATTCAGAAGGAATAGCCCGGGGCAAACAGCTTCTGAATATAGCATGGGAATGAGGCCGGGCAAACTGGGCTGGGAGTGCAGGGCAAACTTAGCCCTGAAATAAGACAGCTCTGAATATAGTGACCAGGAAGTGCAGACCACAACAGCAACACAGTGCACAGTGATGTGAAGGTGGCTAGAGGTGACTTATGTGGCCAGTGTGTGTTCCAACAAATGCGTGGACCCAGTACAGCTGCAGGGAGCAGCCTATGGGAAGGTACAGTGTGCAAAACAGTATAATATTCCCCGAACCATTTGCGCGGCGCTAACATGTTTGCGCGGGATTAGCGTGGAGCTAAGTTGTTTGCCGGTGCTAAACATTGCCATATTCAAAAGTGACATACAAATGAGGTTACTCAGGTAGTCTCTGGGCAAACATCCAGATTAGCATCACATTATGCCCTGATTTGCATGCAGTTTGCACAGCGTTACTGCAGGGTCCCACAGAGCCACCTGTAGGTCAGTCTGGAAGTACAGGGGCTGGCCAGGTCTGACCACAGCTCCACCTGTAGGTCTGTCTGGCAATGCAGGATGATAGCTGCAGGCTACATGTACACAATACAGCATAGCTGAGCATATCGTACCCCAGGGGACAACACAGCATAGGCACAGGTGGTGGTGACGCTGCATGCAACTGTAACACTGTTAGGCATGCTACAGTGCACAGCAGACACTACAGTAGCAAGGGGGCCAGTAGTGTGTGGGACACAGCACTGCCTATGGTGTGTAGGGCAGTGATGCTGCCTGCACTGTACACAGTGACAGGCCCAACTTGCAGGTGTTTCCTGACAGTGGACATTACTGTTACGCTGTAGTGTGATCCACGATCCACAGATGCTGCACCTGTGGCATGGGATGCACACAGTGACATATACATGGCCGGCTGTGTGTGCTGTGGCATCTGTACAGTTGTGCTGTATGTGGTTGCTGGGGGCACGTAGTATCTGACAGGCACACGGGCAGGGGGATATTCCCACTACTGGCCCATGTGCACTGTGTGCTGTGTCCCAGTCCGGTGGCCACACCTGGGTTGTGGTGAGATCTGGCCACCAGTACACCCTCCCCTCAATGGCCACCATGCCCACAGGGCTGCCTGTGTGTGCTGGCATGTGTTGGGCACCACAGCCGTATGGTCTACAGATGTATGCTGCATGGCCACACTTCCATGATGTCCCCTGCGGGCTCGATCACCCCTTACTGCCTGTGCGTGGCTGGGACCTGTGGCAGCTGTTGGCATCATGGTTGTGCCATCAGTGAGCAGCATGTGTCTCTATGTCAGTTTCTAAGTGTCATACTCATATGTTAGGGTCGCACAAGCAGTGCTAATGCTGTGCTAACACCGCGCAAAGCAACAATGTCATGCAAAGCTGTTTGCTTAGGGTTAAGACCAGCTTTCCCTGGGCGGTAATTTGTACCGTGTTATAGATTGTGCTAAGTCGCGTTCAACACCTTAGCGTGGTGCTTGTCGCTGAATATTTCATTGCACCTGTATTCATGTTCTCTTTGCCCCTTACATATAATTATGGTTTGCCCGCGCTATTTGGCCTTTTGAATATAGCAGACCCACGCTAATCTCGCGCTAAACCCGTGCAAACGTTTTTTGGCCGGCACAAAGCTTTGAATATTTGGCCCATAGTGTTCTAATGTTGTGAAGAGAAAGCTCCATAAAACTTTATCGAACGTTTTCTCTGCGTCCAGGCTCATGAGGGTGGTTGGTACACGTTCTATGAACAGCACTTATTACATTAATTGTACAATGTACATTGGGGCTTGTCTGCCAGAGATAAAGACTGTTTGGTCGGGATTTATGAGCTGATAGAGAAGTTTATTAAGTCTGGCTGCTATTATAGATGTGAATATCTTGTAGTCTGCATTGAGGAGTGAGATGGGGAGATATGAGCCGCATTTCCTGGTTCTTTGCCCAGTTTATGTATAACAGAGATTATGACATATTGCCACGTTGGTGGGATGGGGCTACCTTCTTGCCATACCTCCGTGTATACCTCTCTCAGCAGGGGGTACAGTTTCTTTAATAAAGGTCTTCTAGAATTCTCCCCCGAACCCATCTGGTCCCGGGCACTTTCCTGTTTTTGATAACTCCAATTATCTCATTCTGCATAATTGGGGCTATATGTTTTTGTGCTAGGTCTTGTGTGAGACAGGGCAGTTTCAGGGAGTTCAGGAAATTTAAATATTCTTCTATTGGATTCTCATTAGGAGCTCGATATAGCTCCCTGTAGTACAATGTGAAAGTATCCGTTATTTGTTCTGACCTATAGGACAGCAGACCTGTCTTTGGGTGTCAAAGCTTTGCAATTGTTGTCCTCGCCACCCTCTGTCTAAGCCTCAGGGCTAGGAATTTGGTAGCTCTAGCGCCACCTTCGTAGTATTTTTGTTTTAAGTACCAGAGGGCCTTCTCTATTTCTTCCCCCTGTATTCCTTGTATTGTCCCTCATAACTCTTTTTCTTTCTTTTCCCTTCGCTTTATTCCATTTGGCTTTCTGTTCATTTTCTAAGGCTTTCAATTGGTTATGAAGTTCTTGCAGCTGTTGCTGTCTAAGCTTCTTTTTATGAGCTGCTATGAATACAAGTCTGTCTCTTACTGTAATCATAACAGTGTCCCAAAGAATTTGGGGTGTGGTGTCTGGCTTGTCATTTTCCTCCAAAGCCCGTTTGATGGTTTCCTTGACTTCTGAGATTACTTTTTTGTTCCGGAGAAGGGAGACATTGAGCCTCCAGTATGTAGTGTTTCTAGATAATTTCAGGTCCACCTCCAGGAATATCGTCTGGTGGTCCCAAAGGGTATTAATGCCCACCCACATAGCTGAAAGGGAGGACAGATCTGTCAAGTTAGTGATGAAGGTGTCTAGTCTGGAGTAAATTTTGAAACGTGGGGAGAAGCATGTGTATTCTCTGACTGTTGGGTATTTGGACCTCCAGACATCTGCTAGTCCCAGCTCGGAAAGCAGCTGTTCGAGGGATTGTGCTTTTCTGCCATCCAGGTTAGGAATTCGGGAGGTGGTGTCCAGATATCTATCGAATATTATGTTCCAGTCACCCCCATTACCAACAGACCTTTCACCTTTTCCACAACTTGATGAATAAGGGAGGTGTAGAAAGTCAGTGGGGAGGCCGGGGGAGTATATACATTCACAAACGTGACTGGGGTATCTTGGATCCTCCCCACCACTATAATATACCTGGCTCCTGGGTCCACCACAACCTCCTCTTCCACAAATGGAAGGGAGGCAGACAACATTATTGCCACTCCTCTCTTCCTTCCTTTCTCTAGGGAGGCAATTTGGGTAGGTTCTTGTTTTCAGCTTGGCTACCTCTGCTGGGGACAGGTGTCTCCTGTAGGAAGATGGCTTCACATTTCTGTGAATCCAGAAATTTAAGTAGTCATTTTCTTTTTGTGGGATTCGTAATGCCATTTATATAAAAAGAAAGGATCTTACTACTAATTGTAGCCATCTTTTCTATACATTATAAGCTGTACTATACTAATGCCTCTGTTAGCCATGTTAAAGGCTGCATATTGAACTACCAGCATCAACCATTGTGTGTGCCTTTAAAACATTAATAAAAAACCTGATAACTGTGTAACATCAGTAGGAACAAAAACTGCATTAAATCAGAACTTATTTTCTAGGCAGATATTCAATTTCTGACTCATTCTTGTTGAAATATTAGTATAACATGTTAAATTAACTAAGGTAGTCCCCTTTAAGAACCCTAGGGGGCTATCAAATCGTGCAATGTTGGTGTCATGAGATTGACTTCCAAGGCTGAGCTGTGGTTTATCACCCAGCCCGTGGGTCACTGCCACAGCAGTGAAAAGTTCCGTGCCCAAATCAGGCATTAGCCCGAAAAAGCTTAAGGCTGTTAGTGTCAGAGCTTCTTGCAAACCCGACATCAATAGCCTTTTGGTTTGTGTATAGGCGCTTACTCAGCCATGGACCCATCTACCCTCTGACCCCTAGTAATTTTCAATTTCTTCTCTTGTGGCTTATTATTTTCCACAATTCAAATTAGTTCATCTGTTCCCCTTATTAACTTGTATCTCTGCATGATGCTGGTCCAGGCTAGGGGCAATTTCATGCAGATGTAAGTGGTATACCACAGATCCATGTCTGTACTGACCCAGACCCGCAGTTTTATGTGATAATTTCTTTCTCCCATGTAACACGGAAAAAGGGAAAAAAGCGGGAGGGGAAGAGGGCGCGGGGCCCCTCTCTCAATGGCATCCCCCCTGCGAGACTCAACGGGAGCACAAGGCACCTCCAGCAGCAGCACTCACCTTATATGTTTAACATCTCAGGATCTTCAAGACTCAACCCTCTTCCCCGAGATCCCCAAGGCAGAAAAATCATCCTGCAATAAATCATGACTGCAAGACCCCTTCAGAAGAAAGCACCTCCCGTCGACATCCTTCAGTAGGGCAGTTTCAGTTCTATATTCTACCTTACATTTTTATTTCTGAAACAAAAACAGGTTACTCACCTGTAACAGTAGTTCTAGGAGTGGTATATGTTGTTCATCCACACTGTCTGGCATGTCCCTTTCCCCTTTAAATTTTGCCGGAAGTCTTCAAGCTGGCTCCTCCCACCCACCCAGGTGGTATATACCTCGTCTCCGGCCCATGACGCCAGATCTTAGCCCGCTGGAAGCAAGGTGGTGCGCCTAAAGCCGGGGAGGTCAGGTGGGTGTGTGTGGATGAACATATACCACTTCTAGAACTACTGTTACAGGTGAGTAACCTGTTTTTCTAGGAGCGTGGATATGTTGTTCATCCACACTGTCTGGCAGACTCCTAGCAGTTCTCCGGGTGGCCAGGCGCACACCCCCTACTTAGGAAACAGAGATTGGAGAACCGAGGCCCCAAAACCAGCACCTCGGCATGACTCAAGGTCGATGTGGTAGTGGGAAATAAAGGTGTTTGCTGACTTCCAGGTAGCAGCCCGACAGATTTCCTGGATAGAGATGTCCCTGGAAGCAGCCACCGATACAGCAGTATGGTGGGTAGAATGAGCTCTTAACCCCCTGGGAGGCTCCTTGCCCGCCAGCTCATAACACAGACCTATGCATGATGTGATCCATCTTGCAATAGTCCGTTTGGCCGCAGGTCTGCCAGAAGCGGCTTCAGCATAGGTGACAAACAGCTGGCGAACCTCTCCCCGAATATCCGCTGTCTTCTCCTTGTAGTAGGAGAGAGCACATCTAAGGTCCAGGGTATGGAGCCTGTACTCGGCATCCGAGGTGTAGTTAGGGTAATATACCGGCAGAGTCAACACCGGGTTAAGGTGAAACTCTGACACCACCTTCAGAAGGAATTTTGGGTGGGGGCACAAGGCAACTTTGTCCCTGTGAAAGACCAGATAAGGGGAGTCCACCGGAAGCGCCTGGAGCTCCCCTGTCCTTCTGGCCGAAGTGATAGCCACCAGGAAGGCAGTCTTCCACAACAAGTGTGAGAGGTCACACTTGTGCATGGGTTCGAATGGCTTGCCCATGAGCTTTGCCAAAACTAGCAAAAGATCCCACGGAGGTGGAGGTTCATGCACTGGAGGGGATATGTGATCCAGGCCTTTGAAAAAGCACCCGACCACTGTCTCCTGTGCCAATGTCGACTGACCGGCCCATGCCCGGTAAGCGGAAATGGCTGCCAGGTGTACCCTAAGGGTCGATGACCGTAAACCCCCTCTGGAGAGAGACCAAAGGTAGTCTTAAATGTTGGCCAGAGAGCAGGATAAGGGGTCCAGACTCTTACCCTGACGCCAAATGGAAAACCTTTTCCATTTGAAGGCATAACATTTCCTGATCGATTCCTTACGAGATGTCTCCACCACAGTGTAGACATCCTCAGAAAGACCCAGAGCCTGGAACTGTAGCCGCTAAGGAACTAGGCTGTGAGGTGCAGGGATTGATGGTCCGGGTGGAATACCTTTTCCTGGTTCAATGATATCAGGTCTGGGTGTGTACAAAGCTGCTCCAGGGCCCTGCAGCTGAGGCTGAGGAGATGTGGATACCAGAACTGGTGGGGCCAATCTGGGGCTACCAGGATCACCTTCACCTTGTCCCTCCTCACCTTGAGTAACACCTTGTGAATCAAGGGAAATGGAGGGAAGGCGTAGAAGAGGCCTGGGGTCCACAGCCTCAAGAAGGCATCCCCCTGCAGCGAGCCCTGCTGAGGGGGGTTGGCATGGTACAGCCTCAGCTTGGTGTTCTCCCTTGAGGAAAACAGGTCCACCAACGGTTTGCCCCAATGGGAGAACAGACTGTAAGCTACCTCTGGATGGAGAGACCACTTGTGGGATGTCTGGCCTATGCGGCTGAGAGCATCCGCCAGTTGGTTCGAGACTCCTGCCACGTGGATGGCTAGGAGATCCGCCTCCAACTGGCTTACGAAGGTCCAGATCTGGAGCGTCTTCTTGCATAGCAGACAGGAGTGCGTGCCGCCCTGTTTGTTGAGGTAGTACATGGTCGTGGTATTGTCCGTCTGGACTTGAACCACTTGACCCCAGAGCTGAGGAGCAAAAGCTGAGTGCCAGTCTGACTGCTCTGAGCTACAACAGGTTGATGTGGCAATGGGACTCCTTGAGGGTCCAGAACCCGTGGGCTCTGTGGTCCCCTATGTGGGCTCCCCAGCCCATGAGAGAGGCATCGGTCATGAGGACTACCGTCAGCTTGGGGCGGACAAATGGGATCCCTTCCCGCAGATGACTTGGGACGGTCCACTATTGGAGAGTGTCCCATATCCGCTGGGTGACAGTGACCAGCTGGTCAAAAAGACCCTGACGCTGAGACCACTGAGCGACCAGCTCCCACTGGAGGGGGCGCATGTGCAACCTGGCCCAACGGACCACTGAGGTGCATGCCGCCATGTAACCCAGAAGGAGCAGGAAGTCCTGGGCAGGGCGCAAGTGCCCAACCAGAAATGATTGGGCAAAGGAGGAAAGAACCTCTGCCCTGTCTGCCAGAAGCTGAGCTCTGGCTTGATGAGAGTCCAGCTCTGCCCCGATAAAGCCTATCACCTGAGAGGGCATGAGTTCTGATTGGCCTCGTTGATCAGGAGGCCTAATTGGGAACAGGTTTGGCAGGCCAGGTCCCTGGACCTCTCCACCTCCTGTAGAGAGGAACCCGCCAGGAGCCAATCGTCAAGGTAGGGGTATATGCAAACCCCTTGACGCCGTAGATGGGCTGCCACCACTGCAATGCATTTGGTGAAAACCTGAGGGGCAGATGACAGGCTGAACGGCATGGCTCGGAACTCGTACAGTGTCCCTTCGACCCGGAAGCGGAGGAACTGCTGATGGGACAGATGGATTGGGACATGAAAGAATGCGTCCTGTAGATCCAGTGAACAGAACCACAGGTTTCGCTCCAGAGATGGTATGATCTTTGATAATGTATAATTGCCCTCCATCCCACCCACCCTAAGCCAGTTCTGCTTTTATAACCACTGGATCTGACTGTCAACAGGAACTTCCTGTTCGGCAGTAGGAAGGGAAGGATCATAGAGAAACATTGGTTTTGTCAACCCTAAAGGAAAAAAGTAGCTCACTCTCCCCCCCTAGCTGCTGGTGGTCTGACATTGAGCAAGGAAGAAGGAGGCTACTGAAGAAGATAGGAAGTTGCTGTCCCAGAGCAGGAAGGGTGAGAGTTATAAGGAGAGGACAGAGTAAGCATACAGAGAAACAGGAGAGGGGACACAAAATAAGACATGATAGGAGTGGTGCAGTGCAATGGCTGTGGGGCGGCAGTGTTCCGGGAGACATTCTGGAGGCTGTGATGCTGCCCTATTTGCAGGCACCTCTCTGGTCTGAGAGAGGAGGTTGCCCGTCTCCAGGCTGACCTGGCTAGGATTCGTGAAACCTTCTCCCCCACCCAGGGACCACCAGGGCCAATGCCACTACCTCAGAGGTTGCCAAGAGAGGAGAGACTGGACCAGGGTGGGCTCAGGGAGGGAGAGGGTGGTGGAACAGAGTTGCATCCCTCCAGCTGTACCTCTCCGCAATTCATTCGCTCTTCTGGTGGATAGTGGTTCCTCTATGGAGGCACCTGCAGTGGAGACCAAGGAGGATGCTGGGAACCTTCACAAAGGAGACCCACAGGAGGGTGGCATGGGACCCCACAGGGGAAGGAAACAGCTCCTGGTGGGGGGACTCAATCATTAGGGGGGAGAAATGGGGGACGAAGGGGAGAGGGAGGTATGGCTTGGAGGGACAGGAAGCAATCCTCAGGATCGTGGGAGGAGCTGCATGAGGGAGGGAGCTGGATGTCATTGTCCACCTAGGGACAAATGACCTGACTAGGAATGGGATCAGAGCAGTGCAAGAGGAGTTTGTGGAGTTGGGGAGGGGCCTTAGACAAGTAGCGCATACGGTAACCTTCTCGGAGGTGCTGCCTGTTTATGGCAAGGGTGTTGCTAGGGCACTCCTCACCAGGGAATTCAATGAGTGGTTGAAAAACTGGTGTGGAGCTCAGGGTTTTGGCTTCACTGGGGACTGGGGAGCCACTTGGAGGGATGCAGACCTATACTGGTGCGATGGTCTGCATCTGTCCAGGGGGTAACCAGGATCCTAGGTGAGAGGTTTAAATGCTTCATTGGCAAGCATTAAACTAGCCAAGGGGAGGCACTGAAAAGGAGCAGGAAATCCAGCCTCCCCCACAAAAACATGGTAATTAGTGAGGTAAACACCAAGGTAGAGAAGTTATTAGGAGCAGGACAGAGGTAAATGTAAAAGGCAAAGGCAGTAAGGACAGGAATGGGGCTAAAAGGGTAAGGCTATCAAAAGTGAGGGTGATGAGTACCAATGCCCATAGTCTGTGCAATGCTCCCTGAACTAGTGGCCTTGATGGAAGAGGGCTGCCTGGATATTGTGGCAGTCAGAGAAACATGGCACACAGAGAACCATGACTGGGATGTCAACATACCAGGATACAAATCTACAGGAGGGACAGGGAGGGTAAAGAGGAGGAGAGGAGTAGCTCTCATGTAAAGGAAGGGATCAAAGCAACAGAACTAAAGAGTAAACAGGGAGCAGATGAGGCACCTGGGTCACCCTGGAGACAGGAAATGGCACCCAATCCGCATAGGGTTGTATACAGACCCCATCTCAGGGGAGGGAATGGACAAGGAAATGATGGAAGGCTTCTAGAATGGCAGAAAAAGGAGATATTGTTGATGGGGGACCTGAATATGCCAGATGTTAACTGGGCACCTTTGCTGCAGGCACATCCAAGAGCAGGTCATTCTTGATGCCCCAGGGCATGCCTCAGACAGCTAGTATTGGAACCCACTTGGGAGGAGCAATCTTGGACCTGGTACTCTCAAATGGGACGGAGAAAGAATCTCAGATTTAGAAGTGGGTAGCCATCTGGGAACAAGCGACCACCAAACAGTGTGGTTCACGATAAACACAGCCATACAGTCAGCCTTACAAAAAGCAAGAGTATTGGACTTTAGGAGGGCTGACTTTGGGAAATGAGAGAGTGCTTAGAAAAGCACTAGCAAACAGGCAAGAAGGAGGTGTGGAGGAACAATGGGGAGTAATCAAAACAGCCATCACGGAGGCAACAAGCCTTTGTGTAAAGCAAATCAATAAAACACAACGAAGGAAAAATCGCTATGGTTCTCAAAAGAGGTGGCAGGAAGGTTAAGGAGAAAAGGATAGCATTCAGAAATATAAGGAAACACAGAAGGAGCAGGACAGAGAACTTTATCAGTTAAAGCAGAAAGAGGCTGGGAAGGTCAGAATAGCAAAGGCCCAAACCGAGGCAAGGATAGCCAATTCTGTTAAGAAGGATAAGACCTTTATAGGTACATTAGGAGCGAAGAAAGACTAAAGGAGGGATACTGAGGCTTAATAAAGGGGAAGGAATGTGGGTAGAGGGAGACAGTGAAAAAACAGGGATACTGAATGAATATTTCTGCTCAGTATTCACAAAGGAAGAGGAGGAGGAGGTACCTAAACCAAACAAGAGAAAGACTTTGAAGACGGGGGTCGATACCAGTCCATTTACAGAAGAAAGGGTTCTGAAAGAACTAATAAAATTGAAGGTGGACAAAGCAATGGGGCCTGATGGATTCACCCAAGAATTCTAAAAGAACTAAGGGTAGAACTAGTGACACCGCTGACTACTCTTTAACAAATCATGGGAGGATGGGTGGTACCTGAGGACTGGAGGAGGGCAGATGTGATTCCTCTTCACAAAAGTGGGAGCAGGATAGAGGCAGGAAACTACAGACCAGTTAGTTTGACCTCAGTGGTAGGGAAAATGATGGAATCACTTCTGAAGGAAAGAATTATCGAGTACCTAGAGGCCAGTGGGGCACAGGACCCAAGGCAGCATGGATTCACGATGGGAAGGTCGTGTCAGACGAATCTAATAGATTTCTTTGACTGGGCGACCAAAGTAGTAGACCAGGAGGGCTGTGGACATGCCTACCTAGATTTTAGCAAGGCATTTGATACAGTCCACAAAAGATTAAACACAAGTTAGCCAGCCTTGAGTGGGCCCCAAGGTGGTAGCCTGGATAAAAATTGGCTAGACAACAGGACGCAAAGGGTAGTAGTAAATGGAGTACAGTGAAGAAAGGAGGGTTACTAGCGGGTACCGTGAGGGTTCAGTACTGGGACCGGTCCTTTTAATGTCTTTATAAGTGACATTGCAGAGGAACTGGAAGGAAAAGTATGTCTCTTGCAGACGACACAAAGATCTGCAACAGGGTTGATACACAAGATGGAGTGGAAAGGATGAGAAGGGACTTGGCAAGGTTGGAGGAATGGTCAAATGTATGGCAGCTCAGATTCAATGCAAAAAAGTGCAAGGTAATACACATGGAAAACAAAAACCCAGGGGAAGAGTACACAATGGGGGGGTGAGATACTGACAACAGTAAAAATGGAAAGGGACCTGGGGGTAATTATATCAGGGCAAGCAAGAAGAAGGCAGTAAGGATGGCTGGGGGGATACTGGGATACATAGGAAGAGGCATCAATAGTAGAAAACAGGAAGTTGTTATCCCTCTGTACAGACAGTTGGTGAGACCCCATCTGGAGTACTGTGTGCAGTTCTGGAGACCCCATCTCCGCAAAGACATAGACAGAGTGGAGGCTGTCCAGAGGAAGGCAACCAAAATGGTGCAGGGTCTGCACCAGAAGACATACAAAGAAATACTAAAGGAGCTTAATATGTATACCCTTGAGGAAAGAAGGGAGAGAGAGGACATGATAGAAACTTTCAAGTACCTCAAGGGAATCAACAAAGTCCAAGAGTGTAGCATCTTTCAGAAAAAGAGATGTGCAAGAACAAGGGGCACAATTTGAAGATAGAGGGGACGCCAGAGGTAATGTGAGGAAGTATTTTTCACAGAGAGGTTGTGGATGCATGGAACAGCCTCCCTGAGGAGGTCGTGGAGTCAAGAACAGTGGGGGAATTCAGGAATGCATGGGACATACATAAGGCAGTCCTAGTGGGGGGGGGTAGGAGGAAGTAGGCTGTTGGTTAACTAGGATCTGCAGCTTATCTGTTAGGTAGGAAAATGGGCATACTAGGTGGGCCAAGTGGTCCTTATCTGCCGTCAAATTCAATATTTCTATGTTTCTATCTGGTTCAGAGTTACCATCCGGGAGGTGCGAGACCTGAGATATTGATTCAGGTCGTGGAGATCTAGGATGGGGCGCCAACCCCCATCTGCTTGGGCACCAGGAAGTACCTGGACATGAAGCCAGGGTCTGTAGGAGGATCTGGCACTGGAGCTACCGCGTCTTTGCAGAGGAGCTGAGCAATGTCATCCCGAAGGGCCAACTGAGCGCCAACTGAGATCCTTTCCTCCCATGGGGCACGGGCTCGGCTTGGGGGGGTACTGCTTGAACTCTAGAGGCAGTCCCTGACCGACCACTTCCAGAACCCACCTGTCTGAAGTGATACTGGACCAGGCGGAAAGAAAGTGGTAGAGCCGGCCCCCCACGGGAGGATCAAGAACTGGCGTGACTGGTGTAGGGGAGGCCACCCCTACCCATCACTGTGCAGGCTTAGCGGAGAAGGAGGAGGCTCCTGGACCAGCACCTCAGCCTCCTTTGTGGGGCTGTTGGGGACCCTGCTTGGGCCTAGGGTGCCACGCTTGAGCCTGCTGTAGCTGCTGGTGCTGCTGACCTCCTTGGAAGGAGGGCTGCCTAACCACAGGGGAAGAATGCCGAAAAGGCTTCTTCTTGCGCTTCTGCTGGTTCTTGCCCGAAGAACCCTTCGCAGAGGTGGCATCTAAGGTGGCATTAGACTGCTCAGTGCGCTGAAGATGACCTACCACTCCCGGACCAAAAAGGTCGGTGCCTAGGAAGGGCACGTCAGCTAGCTTGTGCTGAGTATCCGCTGGAAAGGAGGATAATCTCAGCCAGGCCCTGCGGCGAGTGGCCACTGCGGCAGCTAGTGACTGGCACAGGAATGTCCAGGGCCATCTGGAGCTGCTGTTTTGCAACAGCACGGCCCTGGTCATGGACCTGCTTGACCGTGGTCTGCATGTCTGCTGGGAGATGAGAGAAGACTTCATCAAGCGACCCCAATAGGGCGTGAGAGATGTGTGCCATGATCACTGCCAAGCTGGCCTGATGAAGGCCCAGGGATGAGGCCGCATATACCTTCTGGGCAGAGTGGTCCACATTTTTGGACTCCTTGTCTGGAGGGCAGTCAGTATCCACAGAGCTCCTGTGCGCCAGAACACTGAGGCAGTCACAAGGCTCTTGGCTGAGGGATGCTCAGTGAAACCCGCCAAGGACCCCATGGGCACGGTGTACTTGCGAGCCATGCAGGCAGACGGAGCCGGGCAAGAGGCAGGGTGCTGCCATAGCTTGAGAGCCGGGCCAACAATGGCTTCGGCCACTGGGAAGGCCTCCGTCAGGGTATCCCCCCTCTTAAGGATATCCGTGAGAGGATATTCCGCCTTCTTTTGGATAGGCTGTAATGGCATACCCATGGACTCAGAAATGAGTTGAAGGATGCCCTGGAAGGAGGAAGGCCCTTCCTCCAGGCCTGTCACTGACAGCTCATCGTCAGGGTGTGAGTGAAGGCCAGTGGTATCTGAGTCTGAAGAGTTGGGATACAAGGGTCTCCTGCCCACATCCCCTTCAATGCTCCTAGGGCAATCAGGAACGACAGTGATGGACAGACGACGGGGCAAGCCCGTATCTGTCTGATACTCCTTCGAGGGAGCCCCTCCCTGAGGCTGCTTGGGTGGTGGTTCCACCAAAATTGGTGGGGAGACTGGAACAGGCCAAGCAGGAATACGTGCCGGTCCCTCCGGAGGGAGAACTGGAGTCCTCAGTACCAGAGGGGTCGGTGTCAGTCGAAGAGGCTGGGGCCAAGTAATGGCCGGTGCAGCCGGAGTAGACGGCTTTTGACCGGTCAAAATTAGCTGCTGCCACATGAGGTCCTCATAACGTCGATGAAGCTTCCGTCTAAGTCTCTTCTCATCCAAGGAGGATGAGGAATGGCGACGGCGCCTCTTCCGGGATTGTTTGTGACCCTTTCTCGGTTTTTTGACCGACAGGGTCCTACTCCTCGATTGAGACTGACGGTGTCGGCTCTGTCGATCGGGAGAAGCCGGATCCGGCGAAAACCGAGGTTCCGGCTCTTGTTCCTCGATCGGGATGCCCGAAGGACGGGTCTCCTCGTTGGGGAAGGAAAGGGTGGGTGCCCTTTCCAAGGAGTTGTCGACCGGAGTCGGCGACAATGGCTCGATCGGGTCGAGAGAAATCTCGGCCGGTTCTGCCGTATCCTCGGCTTCTGTGCCTTGGCCTGACAGAAGGTCTGAGAAGCCGGCGGCCGAGGAAGCGATCTCGACCGAGGCCGAGACCGCCTGATCCTATGAATTGGACCGCTCTCGGTCCCAGGAACGTCTTCTTCGACTAGAAGAAGAAGATTTGGGGTCCTTGTCCTTTTTCTTGGAGCGGGAGGAGTGCGAACCTGAGGGCGCCTCACCCTTAGTAAGGAGAAACTGGCACAGCTCCCAAAAGGACCCAGTAAAGGTGGAGCCCAGGTTGAGTGGCACGAAAAAACTTCGGCTGGCCGAAGCTTGGGTAGCTTCCTCCTCGAAAGCCACCATCTGTTTGAGCTGCTCGACGGATCCCGCAGCCGCGGAAACCACCAACCTGGCCTCCTTCGATTTCACCGGTGGATTGCAAAGCTCTGATTTTCCTAGCTGAAGGCGTGCCTTGCGGTCATCCAGGACATTGGCATGGAAGGCCAGACAGATAGAAACCCAGGGGACAACTTGTCCTCCATGTCCGAAGCGTTCGGATCTGAGTCGTAAACTCTTAGGAGTTTTAAAGAGAGCAAATGCGGCAAAAACCGTCGATTAGACTCCACTGGCCTACGGTACTTGAAAAGTAGCACAAGGGAACCTGTATCTTCCAGCGGAAAGGAAGATCTGGCATCATGGGTCGGAGCCGAGGCATATACCACCTGGGTGGGTGGGAGGAGCCAGCTTGAAGACTTCCGGCAAGATTTAAAGGGGAAAGGGACATGCCAGACAGTATGGATGAACAATATAACCATGCTCCTAGAACAAGCCATGATATACCTACTCCAGGTTTGTGTGTCAGGGGGTCAACACAGGTGGGGGTTCTAGCCCCCAGGCTCGAAAATTCAGATTTGTCCTTCCCAGTTCCCCCTCCACCTTCCTGAATTTTCAATTAGTTAGCAGATATAGGAACCCTTTCAATATGTACAGTATTATCCCTTCCCATCCTGATCGTGCTGAAAATATTAGCATGAGACCTTATTCAGAAGGGTCTTTTATATGTCAGGTCTCCAGCCTCCCACCCCTTCTCTGAGGCCCTATACATATGCTCTCGACATTTACTGGGCTTTTGTTTCTATTTACTCGGGTTAAGTTTGTATGTCCCAGCTGTCTGTCTGATGTGGTACTCATGGCTCAGGACAGTACTAGTGGTTATGGAGTTCATCCCCAGTTCAAAGCACAATTGCGAAGGTGTTCTGAGGCAGAGGGCTTAGCTGGTAAAACAGGCCCTCTGGGGTGAGGAAAAGAGTCTGAGACACATCAAGGCTCCCGAGCAGGAGCGTCTCTGTCAAAAGTATGCGGCAGACTCCTTCCTCATTCAGGTCTCCATCTGGGATGCTGCACCATTGTCCGTTACACTGCAGTGGGTTTCTGTTTCTGAGACGTGAGCCACCTTTTTGTTAATCTTCGTGGGGTCTCCATACGTTCGGAGCTTTGCAGCGAGATCTTCCCTGAGGTTCATAGGGGAGGCCTGTCAATCCGGTCCTCTATTCTTAACTCCTCTCTGCGCGACTGACCACGCCAGCATCAAGAGGTCCTTCTCCAGGCGTTCGTTCATCAGTGGTGGGACCAGGATGCTCATCTCCTCCAGGTATTGAGTCGCTTCTAGTAAATCTGAAAAAACCTTAGTGCCCTTGTCTGTCTCAACTTTCAGTCAGGCCGGTTAGAGAATTTGAGCCCTGATGTTCTTCATGCGGAGCCATTAGGAATTGCTTTATGATATGTACTCATTTTATTTTGGACAATTTACACCCCTTCCAAATGTTCACCTTTACCTCACAACCCTGTAAAGCTTGTTCCCAGTTTTTTGGGCCAGATTATGTGTTCCAAAAGTAACCCCTAAAATGTTAACCGGGCCACTGATTACTGGGAAATTCCCCACTAAAGAGGGGAAATCTTTTCCAGATCCTAACAGAACTGCTTTGCATTTCCTAAGTTTAACTGGGCCGAGGATGCTTCTGGAAAACGCCGCAATTCCTTGCTGGCTTCAATTATGCTTTTAGTGTCTTTAAGTAGTAGGCAGGTGTTATCTGCGTAAGCTAGGACTTTAACTTCATCCCCCTGGATGTCTCCCATCAGACCCTGCACTGCTGGATTTCCCATAATTTTCTCTAAGAATGGATTAAGAGAGAAAATGTAGAGCAAAGAGCTCAGGGGACATCCCTGCTGAACCCCCTCCCTTATATTACAGTGTCAGTAGCTCAGTAGGTAGCACACTTGCCTCTGAGGCTGGGAGATCAGAGGGCTGTGGGTTCAGTTCCCACATCTGGTGCTTGGGTTAATATCCCAGTACTGACATTGTAGTGCAGCATAAGAGGGGTGCTGCACTTCTGAGGTGCCATCTTTCGGATGAGATGTTAAACCGAGGTCCCATCTGCCTGGATTGGTGGTAGTTCAGCTGGATGTTAAAGATCCCATGGCACTTATCGAAAAGAGTAGGGGAATTTTATTGAGAAATGGACTTCAATACAAAGCAAAAAACAATAAAAGAACAAATAGAAACAGAAACATACAATATTGAAACAATCAGTTTGCCCATGGCATACAATTGATCCAATAACTTTGAAAACATTCCAGAGGAGTGCAAGACAAGTCATAACCCATCAGGTGTTGCAGTGCTTTACCAGTATTGACAAATAAATCCTCATGTGTAACATGCTTTTGTTGTAAAATCCAGAGACCTCTAGACTGCCAAACATAATAATGTAGGATACAAAAAATAACATAAAGATTATCACTATGATATTTAACAAAATATTTGGAAAAGGACCGAACAAAAGAGTAGGATAATCAATAGTCCTTAACTCTGGTTCCTGCCACTGGGCAGCCAAGAAAGTCCAGAAAGGTTGTGTGTAGGCACATTCTATAGAAGATGACATTGAGTCTCCAAGAGTTGGATACAAGTAGGACGAGGACAAAATCTTTCAGACAGTTGCGTATGCTTACTGTTCCCCTTAACCCCTAACTTCCCAAAATTACTAAGCCATAAGCAATCCCATGCATAAGGAGGGATACGTTTGTCTAGTAAATGCTTGAGAATAACTACCTGCCTGTCCTGAGGGCACTCTGGAAAAACAGCGCCAGTGGTACGTTCAGCTAATAAGATAGTCCTATAGACCGTTTTCCTATCAGCAGTCAAAAGGTGAATAGGGGTAATATTCCATTTAGTAAGCTGTTTTATGCAGTCTTTAAAACCACAAGGTACAACAGGAAGTTTAGACAACAGTCTAGGATTACGAGACTGCCAACTAGGCCTACATAAAGTGAGCCAGTGATCTAAAAAAGGTCTCCAAATGAGATCCCCTGGTTTCAACACCTTGCCAAAGTTATACACCACAAAAAGGGTATAAAAAAAGCAATAGGATGGAGCTTAGAGACACCACCTTCAGCAATCGGCCGATAGGTTATCTCCCGCTTAAGTGGGTTCGAACGAGACCCCCAAAAAGCTTGAAAAAACACACTAAAAAGCTGTGTCCAAATACTAAACGGGGGAAGAAAAATATAACAAATATATAAAAAAATAGGGGTAAAGACAGTTTTAATTAACAGTACCCTTTTTTTCCTCGACAGTTGCTGCCCTTTCCAGTCTTCTACCATCCTAGAACCCCTAGCCAAAACTATATCCCAGTTTGTCTTGGCCATATCACCAGGGCCAAACAATGTTCCTAGAATTTTGATAGGTTCCCTAGAGACAGGGATCCCAGCAATAACCCCACTGGGCAGAACAGGGGTAGAGCCAATAACACCCCCTTACTCTTACTATAATTAATTTTGGAACCGGAGAGATGTAAAAAAAGGTGAATAGAGTCTTTCAGAGCAGAGACAGAAAAGTGAAGGGGCAAAAGCAACACCAAATCATCAGCATAAGCCAACACCTTGTGTTGTGGTAGAGAGGAAAGCACATCAAGGCCCTGCAAAGCAGTGTTCGCATGTAACAACAGAATAAAAATATCAATGGTGAAAGCATAAAGAACAGAACTGAGTGGGCAGTCCTGTCGTACCCCTTTAGTAATAGCCAACCTGTGTCCTAGCCAGCCATTAACATTAGGGATGAGAACAGCACCCTTGTACATTGCTGAGAGCCAAAAAATAAACTGATCCAGGAACCCAAAGGCTTTTAATACTAGAAATAAAAAGGAATGAGCCACCCGATCAAAGGCTTTTTCTTGGTCCAAACCAAAAACAAACCCACGTAAGGTACCAACATCGCACCTGGCAAACACCTCTCTTAAATAGATCAAGTTGTCCTGCTGTTTGCGCCCCGGGACAGCACAGGTCTGTGTCAGGTGCAGAAGCAGAGGGGTAAGTGTAGAAAGCTGGGCCAAAATAATTTTACTGAGAATTTTTAAATCAGAATTTAACAGACTAAGGGGATGCCAATTACTTAAATTAGTCTTATCACCTTTCTTATATATAAGAAGCAAAATAGCCTCAGATATGGAGGGAGCATATTCCCCAGAACGTAAAATAAAATTCAGGAGGACCACCAGCACAGGGCCAAGGGACTGTAAGAAGGATTTGTAAAATCCTGCAGTGAGACCATCTGTACCTGGGGCAGACTTGGATGGCAACTCCTGAACAGCTGTAGTAACTTCGGCCAAGGTAACATCAGCTATCAAAGCCTGCTGTTGGGCCTCAGACAGTGTAGGCAGCTGCAGCCTATCCAATATTGGAGTAACCACCTCGTCTACCCGAACAGAGTCCGGGGCCAGGGAGGATGTCATATAGGTTTCAACCACATCCAAAAGCCGGTGTGGATCACTAACAGCATGGCCATGCACATCAGTCAAAACAGAAATGAATGTAGAATCAATCCGTTTTTTGTTTTCTGTAAAAGGGTTCAAAGAGTGTTTCGTCATAGTTGTGCCAAATCGTAATTCCTGATCTAAAGATTTACCCCTATCATATTGTAGGCCCATCATTTGTTTCTTTATAGTAGCAATAGACCCACTATAATCCTGTTTGGTAGTTTCAGAGAGAGAAATAAGATGCTGCAATTGGTGTCTCAACTGTAAGTACCCCATGTATTCAGTAGTAGATTTAACATGTGCCTGATGTTGAAAAAAGGTTTTCCAACCTTGTTTAGAATCTTCTCACCAGTCTAAGATGGAATCATAACATTCCAATACCGAAAAGTGAGCCGCCCAGTCCCTCTCCCATAACTGATGAATGCGAGGATTTTCTAACAGTGATTCATTTAACCGCCACCCATTTTTTTTTACATCGGGGAGCCCCCTCCCAGGAAATAGTAACTGTAAGAGTGGAATGATCAGAGAATTCAGTAGGTCAAGTGAAAGCCTGCACAACCTGTAGAACCATAGACAAAAAAATGAAATCAATGCGAGTCCGAAGAGGCCCCCGAAAATATGTGTAACCCCCCTGTAGGATAAAACACCCTATAGGCATCTGACATGTGTGCAGTAGAAATAATATTGTTTAAAGCCACAGAATCACAAAAAAGTTTATCCGTAACTAAGCCCCTATCAGCAGTAGATAATCCACAATTAAAATCGCCCAACCAAACAACTAACCGAGAAGTATGCAAAAAAGGTTGTACTTCTTTAAAAAGTGCTATTCGTTGTGCCTTGGTTTGGGGGGCATAGACCGTGATGACCCAAAAACATTCTAAACAAAAGGAAATATCCAAACACATAGCCCTCCCTGGGTGTTTATCCACTATTCTGGAAACAGATAGGTTAGGATTAGAAAATAAAATGCCCAAGCCATCGCGGGTGTCTTCCCCCACAGACCAAAAGGAAGGCCCTAGGGACCAACAGTGAGAGTCATGCTGAAGATCCCGGTGAGACTTCAGACGGATGTCCTGCAGGCAAATAATGTCAGAGGTAAAGGTTTTAAGAAGGGAAAAAAAACAACGCGTTTCTTCTCACCCTTAATACCATTAACATTTAAAGTAGAAAATGTTAAGGAAGACATAAGAGGAAGAAAAAAAAGACGAAATCAGGAAAATCCTAAACTGGGAAACATTTTCAAGGGGGTTTTCCTGCCTGTCTATGTCTAGTCCTCTTAGCTGTAGAGTCCTCAGAGTGGCTGTCAGTGTCAGTAGTGGAGACAATAGAAGTGTCAGTCTCATCTCCAGAGTCCCCACCAGTATCCTCCTCTAAAGGGGCCAAAACATTTCCTACTTGCATGGAATCCTTTGGAGGTATTGGCTTCTGGAGGGCTATTGGCTTCTGGAGAGGTTTGGGCTCAGACATGGTTTTACCACGTCTATTCCATTTCCTATGGGGAACTACCATAAAAGGGACTTCTGGGGGCGGAGGGGGGCATATGGTCCGCAGGACTAACTACAAGGGGGCCAGCAGGGACAACAGCATCAACCGAAGCCAAATCTACGTCCAAACACGAGGGAGTAGGCACAGCAACCAGAGGCACAGGGGGAAGGATTGGGGGAGTAATATTCAGCTCTGAGGCTGGTGCAATATCAGCAGGTACAGACGGAGCAACAGCAACTTGCGTAGCTAAAGCATGCTGAGCCTGATTAATAAGACCTTCGTGTGAGGGGCAGTGGTCATGATTGTGAGAGGCCCAAGGACATCGGCCGTAGGCATGACCGGTTTGATCACATAAGTTGCATTTAAAAAGATTCAAACATGCCGAGGCCAGATGGCCGTACTCTAAGCAATGACTACGTCTGGTTGTGTCACAGGCTGAACTAAGGTGGGAACGAGAGCCACATTTAAAACAGGATCTGGGCTGCCCAATATAGAAAATAGACCCCCTATCCCGACCCCAAAAAAATACACTGGCAAGGTGTACAGAACCAGAATTAGTGGAAAAAAGTTTAACCTTCGCCTTCCAACCCCCATCCCAAATCTGCTCGCTATCCATAGTAGGGGTGGGTCGTCCCAAAATTTCACAACGTTGCTGCAACCAAAAAAGGATATCTTCAACATTAACCCCTTCATTTTTAAATAAAACTGTAATGGTTTTAATCAGAGGCTTAGTAAGGGGTATGGCCTGGAAAGGCACCCATAAAGTGTAATTTTTAAGAGTATTATATTGAGTCCAGAACCTATCCAAATTTGACATGTTTTTGAAACTGACATCATAAATTACCATTCCTTAACGAAATTAAAGCAAAAATCTCAGAGGAAAAGAATTTCATAGATTTTTTTAACAGAGTCCTAGCTATAAGTAACCTGTCAGGAGCATGTTCCAAGCCCCCTTTGTATAAAAGCCGAACTGCATTCCTCTGAGGAGCAGATTCCCCTGTGGAGTGAAACAAATCAGCAAGTTTAAACAAAGGGGCCAGGGAAGACTTCTCCTGGTGGTCAGCTAAAGCCTGAGGGCTAGGCTCCATCCTATGTTCAGCAGGCAAAGTAGATACACCTTCTGGTGTGGTACCGACACCAGAAGTACCAGCATTAGATATAGTAGGTAATAAGTTCTGAGAATTATCCCGGGGTGTGATGGAGCTCATTGCAGGGTCGACGTTGGTGGCCACAGTAGAAGAACACATCCTTCGATATGAGGGATCAGAAGGGTCCGGAGTCCAGTGTCCTGAAGCCGCCGGGACCCAACCAGCTGCTGAGTGGGCCCTTTCTGGAAACCAGGGAGCATCCCGAAAGGCTACAGAAGGCGGTGCAGGGGCCAAATCACCCCACCTGGAAGACTTATGGCGATCCAAAAAGGAAAATGTTTGCTCCGAAGGTGCTGGAGGAACAGGCAGTGGAGGAGGAATGTTCAGAATAGCACAAGGCATACCCAGTCTAGGCTTCCTAACAGCACCAGGCTGCAAAGTCATAGATGCAGGAGGAGGGTCCAAAGGCTTTGGACACACGGGAACAACACCACAAGAACTGCCAGCCTGAGCAAATACTGTAGAGTCCACAGAGGGAGGAACCATCATCACAGAACAAGCGTCCGACCGTGGTGCTTGCTCTATCCGGTCCCGCTCAATACTGGTCCCCAAGGAAACCGGAGACACCAACGGAAGGTCTGCTACCAATGCTGTGTGAACTCGCAAATGCTCCTGCTGTCCAAGAAGAGGATCCTGTGAACTGGGGGACTCCAACAAAATGGAACCAGCACAAAAAACAGTTGCCGACGGAGAAACAGGTAGGTCCGTAGAAATGGACCCGAGTTCCATACTTTCTTCAGCAGCGCTGTCAGGAGAAAAGCCAGCAGCTGCCATAGCGAGATCCATGGCCTCCTGCATTGACAGGACAGGAGCTGAGGCCAGAGCTACCATCCGAACAGCGTCCTCACCCTCTGGAGTGCAAGGTGAAATGGCCATCACAGCAAGATGGCCAGCAATTCCCCTGCAGTCAGAGTAAGGGAATTTCCCTGGTGTCATGGCCAAATTTCTCTCATTCACTAAAAATACCACCAACAGCTTAATCTGGTTCAAGGTCAGCTGGCATTCATCTGTATCCCCCTCCTCCGGGTCGTGCCTGAAAATAGGCAGGATTTGTCTAGTGCACTTACCCGGTCAACAAAAACTAAATAAATGTTACATTCTGGGCCTATTTTGGCCTGAATAATTGGACTACAGCTTGCTTTGTGAAATAGCATTTTAATTTTCGCGATAAAGGTGATTGGGATAACCAAATGCTTCTAGGACTTTACGCAGAAAGCTGTGGCTTGACTTTGTCAAAAACATTCTTCTGATTGAGGGATATGACCCAACCTGTTTGTTGACGTTGCTGGTATAATTCCTGGAGCTCCCTTAAAATAATAAGGGGATGGTGGATCGCCCTATTTGGCAAGCCACAGTACTGACCTGGGTGTATGATGCTTGCTGCTGTGTTCCTTAATCTGAGATGTAGAATTTGTGAGAGTATTTTAAAATTTGCATTTAGGAGACTTATCGGTCTCCAATTGTGCAGGAGTGTTCTTTCCCCTGCTTTGTATAGGTAAATTATTAAGCTTTTAGAAAAATGCCCCGGGACAGAATTTTGTTGAAAGAAGAATTTAAATACCCATTCTAAGAAGAATGTTATTTCCGAATTAAAAGAGGTATAAAATTTGAAAGGTAAGTCATCCAACCCTGGGGCCGCCCCAGTTTCCTAGTTTGTGTGACCTTTCTGTTATTTCTTGGATTGTTATGAACTGAGTTAGAGAAAAGGAATCTTCTTGTGATACTGAGTACTTAGAAATATAGGAAAGATAGCATGACATTTCCTGGTTAAGAGATTCATTCACTTTCCCCCCGTGTCGTGAAAGGAGTCTGCAATGGTACCCTGTCAAGTGAGCGCTGCCAGAATAGCATCGCAATTCACAGCGCTAGTCTGGTAGGCGCTCACATGGACGAGTGGGGATTTACAGCACTTGCTGTAAGTGCTCCCCTGGTTGCTGTCTGTCGTCCTCTAAAAGGACAAGGGCTGAAAGGAACAGGAGGCTGGCCGAGCTGCTTCTGTGGCTTGGAGAGCTGGGGCGTTCAACCAGTGGCAATGGAGACCAGGGTTCTAATCCTGGTCTTCGACATTTTGTAACATATTGGGATTTTTTTTATTTTTTTTTTATATGTGGCTGTGGAAACAATATTCCAGGGCCCATGAATTTTAACTTTTCCCCGGAATCCACTCCCCCTCAGAGTGACAATCCTATAGACGGGGGGAGGGTGGGTGTGTGGAGCCCTCTGCAAAAGAAAAATCAGCGGTATTTTTACAACGCACTCCTTGCCAACGCTATTCTTGTTGGCACTCTTTGGACCCAGTGCCGTCTGCAACAACACTAAAAAGTTCCTCAACAGCGGTAACCAGTGAACTATCCTTGTTTTGTAGAGTAGAGATTGTGGCCACCTGTCGTCTTGCTTTGCAGGCTGCACAAGGGTCAAACACTGGGGACTTCTGTGTCCCGTAAGAAGGTTCGGCCCTAGCCCTATCATATTGGAGTTTCTGCATCTCAGTTTTTACCATTAGTTTGAGAGGCTAGGTCATTCCCTGCCGTGGGTGTCATTGATAATAAATACAAAAGAACCCCAGAGCAAATACCCTGAGGCATGGGTTTTTTGGGCTCCCCATGACCCAGACAAATAACATCCCCCGAGGGGTGGCTGGCTCCCTTTCCCTGGGCTAAGACACAGATATGGCACACTGATGAGTCCAAATGAGGATGAAACACGTGTATGTGTCTACTGTTCTTAGCCTTTTCTGGTTGCACTGTGAGGCCTTCTGGCACCATGTAATTCTGCTTTAAGTTGAGCCAGTCCAAATTCTCTCTTGGGGATTTGCATATGTTTCCCATGATGCTTTGCATCATTAGGGTATTTGCAGTTGTGTTCTCACTGATAATAAATGCAGATGTTTTCTTAGTGTCAGATACTTAAAGTACTACGTTCTGGATTTTTACTTTCCATAATATTGGAAGCATTGCTGAATGTCATATTTAGTTTGGTTCCACCATTCTCCTATGTCATTATATAGCCTGACGACTGAATCTTGTGCTAATAATAATTGTTTAATAGCCAACTGCATACCTGGGTCTGCAAGAGCTTGTGTGTTTAATTTCCAGCGGGTCTTTGCGATGGGATGTTTTGGATCCGTCCCCAAGGAGGAAATAATAAGTTGGTGGTCCGAAAATTCAATTGGGCATAACTTTGTGGAACTCGCCATGAAGTGTTTAGACACAAACACATAATCTATGGTGGTGGTATATTGGGCCCTTTTATAGGTAAAATACTTGCATTGTTGTATGTGGCTACTACAGTTTGTTAAATCTGCCACTGTAATACACTTTTTAAAGGCTAGGGAGTTGCAGTATATTTTTGATGGAGGATTTTGACCTTTCAGAATTGTTATGCTACAATTAAAGTCTCCTCACAATATGACTGATTTAGCTGTAGTTAAGTAGGGTTGTATTTGATGAAAAAGATTCACCCTTTCTGCCTTAGATTGCTGGCCATACATGTTTACTAGTTGACAGGGGTCCCCATCCCAGTACATGTCCAAAATTAAAACCCTCCCTGGCATAAGGTCCAGTAGCCGGAAGAGTGAGACTCGGCTTCCTAAAAAAATTAAGGCCAATACCATCCGCCCTATCGGTGCCAAAGGACCAATAAGATGGTCCTCAGGGCCATTCCAATTTAAAGATTGTAAGGTGGGTTACTGATCCCATCCATGTTTCCTGGATCATAATGATATCTACTTTAGATCAAATATCAACTGAAAAACAGCCTGTCGTTTTTTATTATTCAAGAGACTGTGGTAGTTGGGAGATGCCACTGCTGTGTTATGGATGTTATAGAGTCCTTATTTTTTCTTTTGTCTCTTCTTCTTTCCACTATATAGTTTGTCAGGTGGTTGGGCGAGAGTATTGTCCACCTCCATTGTGCCCTGGGGGTCTTCTTCCAGCTCTGATTTTCCCCATGTGGAGGTTGCCAGACCTTCATAGGGATTATCTGTACCCACTGGCTGTATTATCTCATCTGTTTTCAGTCTTCTGGATGATCTTCTGTGGTGGTGGAATAGTTTCCTTTGAGGGAGGTAGTGAGTCTCTCTGTTCCACTACCTGGTCCATATAGCAAACTAGTCATAACAGAGGTGTTCCCAGTATGTTTAGGCTTCATGTCCTCTTTAGGTGACACTCTCTGTGCCTCCGGAGCCTTAGAAGTAGGTGCAGGATCAGGTGATTTCCTTTTCTTTGCAGAAGCTGATTTGGGGGAAAGCGGGGGAGGTGGGGGGTGGGGATGTCATTGTCAGATGTCAAATCTGCCTGGGCTTTATTTATTAAATCCTCTGGGTCCACAGTTCTATGAGTTGTTTGCAGATGCCCATGGGCATTCTTGATAGAGGTGGGCATACTCTTCACAAATGTTGCAGCGGGTGTAATTCATACACTGTGAGCTGATATGGCCTACTTCATTGCAGAGGCTGCACTGGAGTATGTTGTAGACACTTGACAGGTGTGTTCATGATCTGCAATGATAACAAGCCTTTGGCTGTCTGGGGTAAAGGCAGACCCCTCGATCCCGACCCAAGAAGAAACAGTTTCGGATGTATATAATCCTTTCCTCTGTTTGATGCAGTTTTACTTTGAATCACCATCCTCCAGTCCAAAATTGCTCTTCATTCAGTATAGCTTCTGGAGCACTCAAAACCTGACATTTTTGCCGAAGCCAACTGTATATGTCCCCCACTGGGATACTTTTGATCCGGAACATAATCGTGACTGATTTCACCAAAGGTTTTGTCAACGGGGGCGGGTGGTCTGACTGGGCAAGTTAGAGTGCTAATTTGTCTCTGCTGAGAATCTGAGTGAAGATCTCGACGTATTCCCAACCTATCTGAGCTGTCATATTTATATACTAGATAGATCAAGATCTCTTTTCTCCGATTACCTCTGGTGCGACTTTCAGCTACCTCGGATGCACGGATTCCCTAATTCCAGTATACCGGCCTAGAAATAGCTACGCAGCCATGTCATCATGGCACAAACATATAAAGGTGCCAGAGAACCATCCGTCCGAGACATGTTTGCCTCTCTAATGACACAAATGGAAGCCCTCACAATGGCTACTAATATAGCCTCAGGTGCCTTACAAAAGCTTGATTCACGAATAGCACAATCGGAACAAAAAACAGGCTGCCATGAGGAGAAGCTCCAGGGCCACTCTGCAGTACTTAGAGAACAGGCCACTCAGATTAATTACAGGAAAGAGTGGAAGATATAGAAAATAGGAGTCAACTAAACAATCTACGAATCCTTGGCTTTCCGGAGGGCTGTGAAGGACCTAGAACTACTACTTTCTTACAACAAGCCCTTCCAGAACTCCTATAACCACCACCTAACACTAGGATCACCATTGAAACAGCACATAGTTCCCTGCAAAAGAGGCCTTCACAGGGTGAACGGCCGAGACCCATTGTGACCCGTATACTCAGTTTTGCCAAAAAAGAAGCCATCCAGCATAGGGCTAGGGAACTGGGAGCTCTTGAATGGCGAGGGCACAGAATAATGATATTTCAGGACTATTCACAGGAGCAGGCAGCGAAGAGGAAAGCATACACAGAGGTCAGAAGACGGCTCCATGTCCTCCAGATTCCCTTCACCCTCAGATACCTGGCTATCTTATCAATCATCCATAATGGCACAGGGATCCAGTTCCACACGCGCCGGAGGCAGCTACTGACTTTATAAACACTACCTGGCCCATATCACAGAACTGACGTTGTAGCCCAACGCCAGATAGGCCTGAAACGGCATGCAGTGCTCCCCTTGACAGACGATCTCCACTGAAGCAGGACCACCCCACCACGACCACAGAGACTCGGCGAACAGTGGGTCCCAGATGAGAGTTAGAACCCTCATTACCCAAAGGTTGCTAACGTCCTCCATTTGAGACCCAGGCCAGATGAGAACAGCCCCGGGATAGATCCTTCTCCGAAGATTATTCCTACCCATCGGACGTACGCACGCTGCGGGCTGCTTCTCATGAACTGCAATAAACTAGCCCCTATTTCTCTCAGAATAGATTCTCACCCATTGCTCCAACCAACACTTCAGCTACAGATGAAATGGCATTAGAAATGGAGATATCAGAGCAGAAAGATCGGATCTGTGAGCAGGAAGATGTGCGCCGTTCCTGGGCTCTAGAGGTGGAAGGGGCCCTCCCTCTGGACAGTCCTGAACTTCCGACCGTGGACTCGGGCCCACCACAAGATCTGATGCAGAAGCAGGATACCAATGCTGGAAAGGAGGATCCCCAAGAATTGCACCCAGTTTGAATGGCCTACAGATAAGTCTATTTGGCTCTGTGTCTATAGGGAGTAAAGGTGGGAGGCTTATTGGGGTTGAGAATACGGTGTGACTCAGGGCTATACGATAAGCCCCCCCCACATCCTTCTCATTTAACTGGTAGTTTGAACAGCAAGATGGGCAGCTCAAAATCATTGCCCCCCTCCCATTAGACACTTCTCCATTGGCTTATACGGGCTTTATGTATGTATTCAGAATGTTACTTGTAGATAGATAGGGGTAGGAAGTGTTATGGTCCTGGGACACAGCAGATACTGTGAGTACAATTCTTCTGGTGCTCCCACCCCCCACTATTTTGGCTAAGGAAACTCCTGTCTACCTTCCACAAGGACCAGTAGGTAAAGGACTTAGTCCACGTTGCATCAGGTACTGATCCCCAGTAGCTCAGAGGGATATAATTTAAACCTTATTGCTCTGAAAGACAGCTCGCTCTGTATATACTATACTGGTTGCAAGAAGCTTTCCATCCTTTCAGACTGTTATTCGGACAACAAGGTACAAATAACAGTAGATTTCAAGTAGATCTACCCCCCCCCCAGGTACAGCAGGCATGCCATTGGCTGGGGCCCCAGCCGGCTAAGCCTTGCTTGAGACCCTCTGAATTTTTTCTTTTTTTTTGAGGCACACCTCTCCTGAGGTACGATTCTCTTTAACACCCACCTGGTACCATTTAAGGCTACTAAGGGCATAACCTATTATACCTGCTGTCTCACCCCACTGTAATAGGACCCAGTTATATAAGGGACACATAGTTAATTTCCGTTTCCTAGAACAATGGCAGAGTTGTTTTTTCACACCTGGAATGTAAGGGGACTGAACTCCCCCATTAAGTGCAAAAAGGTACTCTCTCACCTTAAACGTATTAAATCAAAGGTGGCCTTTCTTCAGGAGACAAAATTAACAGAATTGACCACCGCAATATGATAAAGGACTGGGTGGGACTAGGAATACACTCCGGAGCTTCTTCTAGGAAACATGGTGTCCTTATTCTAATACACAAATCCCTTCAATGGACCCTATCAGACTCAACACTGACTCAGACGGAAGGTGGCTCCTGGCTACATAACTCACCCCAGTAGGCCCTCTCACGCTATGTAATATCTGTGCCCCAAACACTGATGACTCGCATTTTTTTCATAAACTTGGGGAGAATATCAGTACCTTCCTACCCCCCAACTGTACCCTACTCCTTGGAGGAGACTTCAACCTGGTCTTGGAACCACCCCTTGATAGGAGCGACAAGAGGAGGGAAATACATATTAAAGGGAATAGTGCTTTGCTCCAATTAGTCAAAGATCATGGCCTCACAGATGTATGGAGACTGTTCCATCCTAGGGACAGAGACTATGCATATCACTCAGATCCTAATGCTTCATACAGCAGGTTGGATTACTGGCTTACTTCCCCATCACTTCTTCATAATTCCTGGATGCCACTGTCCTTCCCCGAATCATATCTGACCATGCCCCTGTCCAATTATTAACAACGTGGGGGATACCAACAACCCCCACTCGGCAATGGAGACTCGACCCTCTCCTTATTCGAGACCCAGAGTTTGTCTCCTGGGCCAGAACAGAAGCCTCCCAGTTTCTGGCACATAATCCCACCTCAGACACCTCGGCAGGGAATACATGGGAAGCCTTCAAGGCCACCATGAGGGGCAGTATCATGGGCTACGCAGCATCCAAGCGCACAGAAAGAGAGAAACATCTTCTAGACCTTGAACGCCAATTAATGGCTGCCGAAACCCAATTCAAAAAGAAACCCTCCCCTTGGCAGAACTATTCTTGGCTTACACTTTGAAATGAATCGGCTTCTAAACAGGAAAGCTGAGGTGGCCATTCTCAGACTCCGACATACATTTTGGGAGGGAGGAGATAAAAGGGGCAAGGTTCTGGCTTACCAACTTAGAAGACAGCAGGACTGCCGGTTTATCCCAGGTCTGAAAGACAACCAAGGGATTTTGGCCACCACCCCACAAGCCATAAATCAGAATATGTCTGCCTTCTACAAGGACCTCTACTCCACCACCCATACCCACCCAGTTCCTATGATCCAGACCTTCCTAAACAGCGTGTCCCTTCCCACCTTATCTCTGCAACAGTCCTCCGAGTTAGACGCCCCCTCACTCAAGAATGCGGTGATCACAGCTATTCAGGATCTTCGGTCTGGCAAATCCCCTGGGAATGACGGTTACACTGCCAGTTTTTACCAAGCCCAGGCTCCAGTGATTTCCCCTATCCTCACTGAAGTATTTCAGGAGGCTGAGACCCAAGGTATCCCCCCCCCCCAAGGGAGGCCATGATTGTAGTTATCCCCCAAAAAAGGAAAAGATCCCACTAGCTCGGGCAGCTATCGACCAATTTCCTTTATAAATGTAGACAGCAAAATATATGCTAAGGTCCTGGCTGCCAGATGTAGTCCCCTACTCCCACACTTGATTCACCCCTCCCAGGTGGGTTTTGTACCAGGCCGTCACAGTACCGATCATCTCCGTACCCTAATAAACCTTATGCATACAGCGAAAGCTCTTACAACTTCAGCTGCGGCCATTGCTGTAGACTTTGAAAAAGCTTTCAACTCCATTGAGTGGAACTACTCATACCAGGTCCTTACCCATCTGGGCCAGCTTTATAAACAAAGTACAAGCCATCTATAATACCCCAACAGCACGGGTTACTACTAACTCGACCCTCTCATCCACCTTCCCATTGGAGCGAGGAACCAGACAAGGTTGCCCCCTTTCCCACCTTCTGCTCATTCTAGGGGTCAAACCATTAGCAGCTGCTTTTAGACAGCACCCACATATCCACAGGATAAGAATTGGGGATACAGCTTACCTGACCTTGAAGTATGCAGATGACCTCCTCCTCCCCTTAAGGGATGCCCACCATTCCCTTCCCCACTTGTTAGAGCTGCTGGTGGCCTTTGCTAGCTATTTAGGTCTCAAACTTAATCAGTCTAAGACTGAAATCCTTCCCCTTAATGAGCATTGCCAACAAACCTTAGCTACCACCCATGGGTTACTATGGGCCCCTAAAGAACTAACATACCTGGGCATTAGGCTCACCCCTAAATTGGAACACCTCTGGCAAGCTAATATACAACCACTGCTCGATAGTACAAAGACTGAATTAGATAGGTGGAAACAACTTAGACTCACCTTGGCAGGTAAAAACACAGCAATAAAAATGGTGACGGCCCTGAGGTTCTTGTATCTCCTAGCCCACATACCCATTTCCTTGCCCAAGCTATGGGCACAACCCATAGATAAACTATTCAGGGACTTTCTTTGGGAGGGCTCTAAACCCTGTTTTAGCCATGCTAAGTTGAGAACCCATTGGACACATGGAGGCTGGGACTTACCATGGATGGAGGGATATAAATGGGCATTTCAGGTTGCACAAACTGTCCATTGGTTTCATCCCCCCTCCCTCCCCCCTCGCCAGCCCACAATGGGTCCACCTGGAACTAGACATGACGAACACCTTGGTCCCCTCCTCTCCTCTCCTATTCCTCTCTCAAAGGCCTAGTTCAACAATTCCTCCTTCCTTAGTCCATGCAGCTTTTTCCCCCACTGTGGAGATGTCTAGGAAAACTTGGTTTCACATCCATCATAAACTGAACATAGACCCACTCCCACTTCCATTTACACCAATCTGGCAGAACTCCTCCATTACTATAGACAAACAGACGGTCTCCTAGAAACACTAGTCCACAAGAGGCCTCCAAACTCTAGGGGACATATGTGACAATGATCTCTCTAGAGTCTCTACCTTTCAAGCCCTACACACCAGATGGAATCTCCCTTTTAAAGAGTTCTGGAGATACCTTGCTGGAACACCCCGCAGTTCAGGGTGACCCCTCACCTTTGCAATCCTGGATAAAACATCCCAAGGGTCTTGCAGGTCGAATTTATGCCAAACTCCATGACTCCCTGCCCCCCCAATCAGGGCTCTCCAAGAACAAATGGGAAAAAATGCTACAGTGTCATATCACTGAATCTCAGTGGGGACAAACTTGGAGGGATGCTCACAAATGGTTTCGAGATGCTAGATCTAGGCTGATCCACAATAAAATATTACACTCGTGGTATAAAACCCCTGCTGTATTACATAGAGCCAGGCTTCTTGACTCTGATTGCTGCTGGAGATGTGATGAAGAAGGGGGAGACCTGGCTCACATACTATGGTCTTGCCCTAAGATTCAAACCCTGTGGAGGGACATTGTCACATTGGCTACTAAAGTCCTGCGCAGACTGATCCCCCTTACTCCACTTTTTTTCTTGCTGGGGATTAAATCAGACCTTCCACTACTGTCTCCACAAGAATATAGGTGGCTAGCGCTCCTGGCCATACAGACAAAAAGGGCACTACTATGCAAATGGAGAACCCCGTATACTTCCACATCTATAGAAGTGGAAGCTTCTCTTTTTACTCTAGCAAAGCTGGACAGGATCACCCACCTGGAAACCTCCCAAATGACTACTTTTCAGCAATGCTGGGCCCCATATTTGAGATTCGCACTACCCCCACAAGGAATAGGTTGACCCCCCCACATGGTTAAAACAAGGGTTCAGCATAGACTATTACAGAGGGAGGATAAGTAACTGGAGATGGGGTTTTAATATCCTTTATGATGGTTTGACAAGGCTATCAGCTAGTAAGTAGCTGCAGTGGATCAGAGAACTTTCCCACTAAAAGAGATTTATATCAGTACAGTCTAAGTATGGTCCGATAATCCAATCAAGGTAGTAGATGTATTATACCGATTCTTTGTGTATCTTTCTGTTTTGTTTTAGAAATTACCCCTTGGAATATTAGAAAGGAGACATACATATCCAACCCACCTGATGCCTTGCCGTGGCGAGCCTTATTCTACAGATGGATAGTGTGTCTTCAATCAGGTATTCCAGTTCCCCCTCACAGAGAGCTACTTGGTGAGTACTAGAATGTGTTAAACTGCATAGACCGAGCTCTGGTGGAAGATCTCTTAAGCTCTCACCCTAAGTTTTGGCCTTATACTGGAATTAGTAACAACTTGCACTCTGTTACCTTGTGCAAACTGTGTCTCTTTTGAATCTTTCCCTATGCCTTCCCTCTTAAGCCCCCTTGCCCTCCTACCCCCCTGGCTTTACCTTACTCCATTAGTTATGGTTAAGTGTATGAGATAATATTGTTATGTGATACTTACGAAGATGTACTGCATTTTATTATTTCTGAAAATAAAAAATTTTACAACAAAAAAAAAAAGGTTTTGTCAATGGAATGGCTACAAAGAGTGTGCAGAGGGGGGAAGAAAAAGAGTAGGGGAATTTCCCTGGTGTCCTGGCCAAATTTCCCCCATTCACTAAACATACTACCAACAGGTTAATCTGATTCAATGTCAGTCGGATCCATCTGTGTCCACACCACTGGGATGAGGCTGAAAATAGGCAGAATTGCCTAGTCCTGCTTTCTGGGTCAACAAAAACTAAATAAAATAACTAAATAAATAAATGAAAGACTGATCATGTCCCCTCTCTGCCTCCTTTTCTCTAAGGGAAATTTCCATGTTCTCCTCATAGCTTTTGTTCCCCCATTTGGCTGATCAGTTTGGTGCTTTGCATTGCACATCTCGACTGCCTCTGTATCCTTACTGTACTGAGGAGCCCCACACTGCACACAGTACTCCAGGTGTCACCTGACCGTGGCCTTGTAAAGTGGTAGAATTCTTATCACTCTACTTTGGATTCACTGTTAAGGGTATTACTTCGAATGTATTGTTTATGATTGTTATGATTATAAATCTGGATTATTTCATCTTGTACTTTATCTTTGGAATGTAACTTTATTATATCGTACTTTTATGTATACTCTTGGACACCATTGTAAATGAACTTTGGCTTAGAGTTTTTATCATAAATGAAATAATGCACCCCAATATTCTGCTGGCCTTCTTGACCATGCCCTGCTTCAGCCCCTTGACTCTCCCGCAGTCCTTTTCCTTTTTTACTACAGCAAGAGTTGCCGGGGGGTGGGGGTGTCAGCTAGCTGTGACAGAGGAGAAGGATCTGGGGGTGATAACGGGCTCAATGAACAACTCAGCACAGTGCAGGAAGGCAGCTGCAAAGGCCAACAAAATGCTGGGTTGTATTTCCAGAGGTATATCTTCAAGCAGAGGGGAGGTAATCCTGCCGTTGTATAGGTCACTGGTTAGGCCACACCTGGAGTACTGCGTGCAGTACTGATGCCCATGCCTGAAGAGGGACATTAAGTTACTGGAAGGAATGCAGTGCAGGGCAACAAAGATGATCCAGGGACTAGGGGACGTACTCTACTTGAGCAGACTGAGGGAGATGAACATGTACGAACTGGAGGAGAGGAGAGATAGGGGATATGATTGAAACCTTCAAGTACATGAAGGGAATAAACAAGACAGGCACAGAGGGACTATTCAAGTTAAGGGGGGGTAGGTACACTCGAGGTCATGATCTCAGATTGGGAGGGCGGAAGGTTCAGGAGGGGAATGAGAAGACAGTTTTTTATGGAGAGAGTGTTGTCTAGGTGGAACGTGTTGCATGTGGAAGTGGTATCCTGTAGAACAGTGGACTGCTTCAAAAGGGAATGGGATAGGGTAAGAGGGAGGAGAGGGGGGAGGGGAAGGGCAGCTGCAGGATAAAGGTTGTTAGCTGCACACTCGAGCAAACTCCATAGACCATAAGGCCTTTATCTGTTGGCAAATTCATATGTTCATAAGAGGAACTGCATACAGTGTGTAGGTCCTACATTTGTTTTTCCTTGCCAGGTGTATCACCTTGCTGTTGGCTACATTAAATATTTGAGGCTCCAGGAGTCTGACCAGTTCCCAGCATGTTCAGGTTGTCTTGAAGTATGCTCCTATCCTCAGTGGAGTCCACCACCCTGGGTAGCTTAGTGTCATCCACAAACTTCCACAGCCTGCTGTGGACCCCAGGTTCCATATTGTTGATGAAGATGTTAAAGAGCAGTGGACCCAGCACTGATCCCTGAGGGATGCTGTGGAGTAGTCCTCACCACAGAGAGTATTGCACATCAACCATTCTCTGCCTCCTGCCTCCACAACAGTTACCAATCCAGCTTGCCTGTCCTCCACCACCATGTGATTTCTGTCCCCAAGCTAGTTCGCAATCCTCCTTGTGTGCCTTGTGTATGCTATACTGCTTTACTTTGGCCAGAAAGTCGTTATGCATAACAGTATCAAAGGCCTTACTGAAATCCTGAAGGATTACATCTGTGGCCCTGTCCTTTCGAATTGCCCACTTTGGGTGGTTGGTTTGGCTAACTTTTATGGTAGGGATTCACAAGGACGTGACAGTAATCCCCAACATGGATAAACACTGGCTCTTTACCAGTACTGGCAAGCAACTACCAACACATAATGGATACAAGTATGACTACTCAGACATGCACCTGTCAGTCAAAGCAAATTTATTTAGAATAAATTGACGGAATGTTTGAGAGAGATATTAAAATTGCAGTTTATCTCACAGTATTGCAATTAACACACAAGAGTCCTGATATCATACCCTTCTACACACAATCCTGGAGGGGGAAGTGAGAGACAGTCCAAGAAGCTCAGTTTCTGCAACCACTGTTTCGAGGCACTAATCCTGGTGTCTTTTCTGCATCATCCCTTCTTCTCCTGGTGTTTGACATTAACAGTGTTATGGCTTTGGCACTTCAACTGTTTTACAAAGTACAAAAGTAAGTCCAAAGTCTCATGTTTGAATCATGTCCATCGACTCAAATGGATCAGCACAGGTTATGCTTTCACTGTAGCTTGTTCATGCTGCAAAAATGATCACACCTCTGGCAGCAATCACCTGACCTTTGGCAGTTACAAATCTTTGCACTGCTACTGCTTGTGGCTCTTTTGTGGTAAGGTCATTCAGTTGTCCAATACCTGCCCTGGAAGCAGATGCTTTCTGTGCACAACTTAGATGATGGAAAGCTCAGAGGCTGGCTCTCAGGGTTAAGCTTCTTTGTCTCAGCCTGCCCTGGCTCTCATAAGCCAGACAATATCAAAATGGCTTCTGTTTCAGGTTTGACGTACAAGTCCAACTCTTTCACCAAAGTTCATGAGACCTCTGGGAGCCCCGAGTCCAAGTCCATTTTAGTCCCGGATTCTAATGTAACTTTGATATTCTGTTTTTTTAAATAAGACTTTATTTATAGTATATACTGCAATCAAGCAGTAGAGAATACAGGTATACATAATTACAGTATTCTCACCCCTGGAATTCTTCAGTATGCTTGACAGGTACAGTATGCCAGCTGGGATAAAGACTGGTCAGAATAAAACAGATAAAATAATTCTGACATAGCTAAAAAGAGACAAAATGAACAGGTCACTGATGAAGAAACTGCCTGCTAAAAAGAAACAGAAAAAGAAATACATCTCTGCCCCTTTCACTGAGAAGCAAAGGGAGACACCAGTGACACAGAAAACTATGCCTTCTCATGAAGAGTTGGCTAAGGCTTGGCATTTATACCAAACAGTGCAGGCTATGGGCAATATTTTTAACACCCCTCCTGACCCTACTAGTCCTCATACATCAAACTCTAGACATACTTAGCTTTTTATTATGTGGGTAATGATAGTGATGGATTGGGTGATGAACTTTTAGATCCAGAAGCTCCCTCTGACCCAGAGTTTGGTGTTCCCACTAATGGGCAGGAGGATTTTTTCTCTCACTTTATTTTAATTCAATGTATGGTGGACGCCCTTGATCTCACTATACAAGAAACTACTGACCAAGAGGTGGAGGAAGACTTTTTAGATATGATGGGTCTCCCTCCTTCAAAGAAGTTGCTTTTGCCCATTCATAAATCACTTTGCAGAGCAACTTTTAAAGTACTTGAAAACCCCGCTTCCAGTCCTGCAGTGGACAGGAACATTGAGAAAAAAGTATCAACTGGAAAGGCTTAATGCAGAGTTCCTGTATACTCAACATGATCATGAAGGGGTTGTACAGGCTGCTGCTTGTGTCAAAGCTAAAGCACCCCTTTCTTCACAGCCTCCTGAAAAAATCTAAAAGGCTTGATTTAATGGGGAAAACAAAATCTTATACCACAGCCTCTCTGCTGCTTCGCCTATCTACTTGCATGGCTTATGCAGTCCAGTATCAAAAAGCTCTCAGGAACTCAGCATTAGCTATAAGCCAACAGGGAGGCAGTATAGTGCAGTGGTTTAAGACTCTGAGCTGCAAATCTGGAGACCTGGGTTTGAATCCCACAGCCCCCACTTGCATACTGTGTGACCCTGAGCAAGTCACTTAACTTCCCTGTGCTCCCAGGTCACACTTGTAAACAAGCTTTCAGCTTAGTGTGTCTCTCCTGGTTAAACAATTTGAAAAAAAATAAAGTAGCCCAGGACCTGATAGAAACTGTCAAAATGGCCTTGAATGCCACTAAATACCAGTTTCACATGGCAGTAGATGTTAATGACACTGCCTCCAGGGCCATGGCCGAGGCAGTCTCCCTTAGGTGTCATGCCTGGCTAAGGGTAACTAATCTTTCACAAGACACTCAGAATAAAATTATGGATTTTCCCTGTGAGAACAATTCATTATTTGTGGACAGCACTGATGCTTATATGAACAAGCATTTGTCAATGCCGAATGTTGGCTTGCTGGTACTGGTGTTAGTAGTGCAGGAGTTAGAGAGATGTATAATAGAAATGGCAGTGAAGTATTGAAGTAACGTCAACCCCCATCCTACAGAGACTGGAGGGCATTGGGGGTGTGCCATTGGGTCTTCGGCCATAGCACTCATGCCATTCCACTTCACCCCACCCTGCAGACATTGACAGGTGTCTCAGTGTGCCTTGAGGTCTTCGGCTGTTACACTCACCCCATTCTATAAGGAAATAAGCTGAGATGGGTGCAGAATAGGAGAATGGGATGAACATTAGGGCCGAAGTCCCCAAGGCACACCTCGATGCCTGTCAGTGGCTGCAGGGTGGGAATGGGGATGGAATGGTGTGAGCATTATGACCAATGACCCCAAGTCACACCCCCAACACCTGTCAATCTGTACAGGGTGGGCGGTATGGTTGGAAACCCTAACGCCCCAGGCGTTTGTTGTTATTTTTACTCCAGCTTTTCAACTTGGGCTTTTTGGGACCCCACCTCATGAACAGTGGCAGTATCATTTTGTTACTCAATCCCAAAAGGTGATTTCGCACAGCGAGTGTGCCATTCAACGCCACAGGTGCAAAAACACATTTTGAGCAGGATGTGAAAAATTACAGCTGTACTGTTCATGAGGAGGTATAAAGAAATGTCAATGCTGAAAATCTGGAGTGAAAATATGAAAATGTGGCGAAATTACGAGTGTGCGTAGAAACTGTGCAATGCACTCTCATAACACAGTCATTTTTTGGAATGTTTTCACCAAAGTTTTTTTTTCAATTGAATATACTTTATTAGACATTTTTACATGACACACAGCAACATAATGATACATGTCGTACATCAACAGCTTCCCCCCCTATTCATAATTAAATCTACACATTCCAAAATGGAATGCTGTGACCATTCATCTGTAAGGCCTAGTAATTATCTAAACTGAATCCACTAATGATCAGGCCTTGTCAGGTCAACTTATCTACAGCCTAACATTTTAACCCCTTCCCACCCCTCTCCCCCCATACCCCTCCTGTCCCGCCCTCTTGGAGCCCCTAAATGTATAGCACCAGATGAATGACTTATCCAGATGATCTCCAGATGTTTGACAGACTGACGGAGACTAGAGCTACATCTCTATTCTTATACAGTATTTGTTAGGTAATTGTTTAAGTGGGGATATCCAATCTCACTTACATATTGGGAATCGTTGGAGTGCAGCCCATGATAGATAAAAGAGCTATCAGGGGACTCCATCTCCTATTGAATGCCTCCTGTCTGTTCTGCTGAGAAGCAATGTGTCTGTCTAGTTCAGGAGTTTGGAGGACTTCTGAATGCCATTCCCTCAAAGAGGGGCTAGTTTGATCTAACCACTGTCATGTTATAACAAGTTTAGCCACTACTGAGATTATGGACGTAAAGGGTTTATGGCAGTTTATCATGTCCCTAGAAAAATAGCCCAACAGACAAATCTGCTGAGTAAAGTAAGAGTCCAGGCCCAACATAGGAACCAGAGTACCCCGAATTACTTGCCAGAAGGGAGTCACCAGGGCACAGTCCCAGAGAATGCGTTTTAGTGTACCTTCTGATTGCCCACATGTAATACACAGGAGAGATGCCGATCTACCCATCCTGTATAATCTAGTAAGAGAGAAATACAGGTTATATAAGATACAGAATTACAAGAATCGTAGATGGTCCTGCTTTACATACTTATACAGGCGTTGCCATTCCTTATCATCTAAATTAAGGTCTAACTCATGCCTCCAATAAAAGCAAGCTCCCCATGGTCTGTTGGAATCATGGTGTTGTAAGATGTAAAACCTAAAAATCGGGTGGGGTTGAATGGCTGTGTCTGTAAGTACCTGCAAAAGGGGGTTAGAGGAATCCTGCCAAGGGGAGGGGCCCAGGAAGAAGGAGGCTGCTCCCTGTAGTTGCAGATGTTTAAAGAAATGGTAAGTGGGTATAGAAAACTTTTCCTGAAGCACATTTGCAGGGCTAACTTTCCCATTTGAAATCAAAGATGAAATGGAGACCATGCCAAGGGCTAGACAGAAACTCAACGAAATAATATGGTTGGCAATTCTAAAATGTGGGTTGCCAAATAAAGGTTGAGACAAATCTTTATACAGTGATAGATTCAGGTAGGAGCAGATCTGATGGAGAGGTTTGAGAGACCACCAGACTGGGGAATTCTGCTGAGAATTAGGGAGTTCTGAGAGTTTGGCGTAAATTAGACAACCTAAGTCAAAACCCCGAGAGCGGCATAAATGCTGTTCCAGAGCAATCCATTGAGGAATATATGTTTCAGCTAGGGACCCGTCAGTGTTGGTACACCACCTAAATATTTTACAGCAGTGTATTGCACAGTAGTAGAGAAAAAAGTTGGGAAGCCGCAGACCACCCAAATCTTTCTGATGGGTCAATTTGGGGTATGCCCTCCTAACCGTTTTCCCATTCCATAGGAAATCTGAAAGAGTGGCTTGTAACTGAAGTAGCCAGCATTTGGTGAGAAATGGACTCACCATATTCAGTGGATAAAGCAACCTGGGCAAGATGTCCATCTTTATCACATTCATCCACCCCCATAGTGAGAGTGGAAGAGATTTCCATCTCTGGAGATCTGTTTGAATAGTGTGACAAATAGGGGAGAGATATAGTTTAGCCCCAGATAGGTGAGAGCGTTGGGTTCCCAGGCAAGGCCCAAATTCTCAATCCAATGTTTCTGGACATGTATATTAAGAGGCATGACTTTGGATTTATCCGGATTTAGTTTGTATCCCATCACTTGAGAGAATTTATCTATAATATCCACGGCTGCTGGTATAGAAATATGGGGGTTCTCCAGACGCAGTAATAGATCATCTGCATAGGCTGACAGCTTGTACCTGTCATTGCCTACTTGGATGCCCATAACGTCTTGACTATTCTGAAGGGAGCGGATGAGAGGTTGCAGATATAGATTAAAGAGAAATGGCGAAAGAGAACACCTTTGCCTGGTACCCCAAGACAATGGAAAGGGGGTAGAAAAAACTCAGTTACAGTGGACTCTGGCCATGGGCTGATGATAGATAACCTTAAGCTAATAACAGAACTGAGCGGGAAAGCCGTATTTTTCCAAGGTAGCAAACAAGAAAGACCAAGAGACATGGTTGAAGGCCTTCTACGTGTTGAGTGAGACCAAAACCGATGGAGTTTTCCGCTCTCCAGCAATTGATATCAGATGAAGGACCTTACACATATGGTCCGAGAACAACCACACCACCATGAATCCCACTTGGGTTGGACTGATGAGACCTTGCCATAATTTTAGGAGACGGTTAGCCAGAACTTTGGCGAGACTTTTCAGATCAGAATTTAGAAGTGAAATAGGATGACAGTTTCCCAGTACCAGATGCAATTTGCCAGGTTTAGGGATAATAATGATCCAAGCCTGAGTGAATGAGCAGTCTGACAGTCCAGACAAGTGTAGATAGTTAAATAACCTAATGAGAAATGGTGCCAAGTCATCTATAAAGGTGGCATAAATGGCGTTATTAAACCCATCTGGGCCTGGAGCCTTTTCCTTAGGAAGTTGCTCTGTCACCTGCCTCACTTCGTGTAGGGAAAAAGAGGCTTGTAAGATCTCCTGTTGGGATTCCTTAAGGGTGGGCAGTGACACTGAGTCTAAGTATCTAATAGGTCCTCATCAGGGGCCCTCTCTCCTTCTGGGGCATAGAGGGTTTTATAAAATTGCTGAAAGGCCTCAGCTATATCTCGAGGGTAGGTCAAAATATCTCCCCCAGGGCTTTGTTGAAGATTCTGGATCACGTCTTGGGTGTCTAGCTGTTTGAGCCTCAAGGCTAGGAGCTTGCCTGCTCTCTCACCTATCTCCAGGTATCAGAATTTAACTCTCTGCAAAGCTAGGATGGCCTGTTCTGCTAACAGCCCATAATATTGGGCCCTGAGAGCATGTAACCGAGTCCACATATCTTGATCGTCCAAAGCTGAGAGACGGTGTTCCAGATCTTGGATCTGAGCTAACAGTTGTCATGTATTTTCTGCTCTATGCTTCTTCATCTTAGAAGTAAGCATAATACATTCTCTCATCACACATTTTGGTGCTCCCCATAACACATCCATAGAAGACACGGTACCGTAATCTTCCTGAAAGAAAGTGTGTATGAAATCCGTGAGGGTTTTAACAAAATGGGTATCTCTCAGATGCACAGAGTAAAGCGCCAGGCCCTATCTCGGTCCTCCAGCCCCCTTAGTAAATGCTCCATAGAGATCAACGCATGGTCAGATATCACAATAAGCAAAATATTATAGGCCAGAAGATCCAGAGGGCTCGAGGTGGTGATAAAAAAATAATCTATACGAGAGTACGACTTGTGCGGAGGAGAAAAAAGGTCTATTGTCTATCATTAGGGTTTAGGATTCTCCAAGGATCTCCCAAGCCTAGCGAGTCCATAAGTTTGCTCAGCCCCCATTGAGGCAGTGAGAAACCTTTACAGTGCAAACCAGATCTGTCTGGATCCAGATGGCAAACTAAATTCCAGTCCCCGTCGAAGATGATAGGAATATGTGAGAAGGCCAGTAATTGAGACAGAAGGTTAGAGAAGAACTCTGGGGAGTCTAAGTTCAGGCCTTAGATTCCCCCCTAAAAGCAATTTTGTTAAACTCAGATGCACTTGCAGCAGAAGATAATGGCCCTTGGGATCACTGCATTCCTTAAGTAACTGGAAAGGGGTTCCTCTACGAATGAAGATCCCTACCCCTCCTTTTTTATTACTGGTTCCTACCCCAAAAGCCTGACCAACCCATTCCCTATGAAAATATTGTATGTTTTCTTGTTTAAGGTGGGTTTCTTGTAAGAAAACCACATCTGTACCATGAGTGATCTAATCTTACATTCAAGGAATGTCAAGGGACTCAACTCTCTTTGTAAATGCAAGCAAGTACTTACCTTAAAAAACATAAAACACATGTTGCTTTCTTACAAGAAACTAAACTTTTACCAGAGGATGTCGGCAGACTTAAAAGGGACTGGGTTGGTCAAGTATATGCATCATCTTCTCTATCCAAAAAATGTGGGATTGCTATCTTAATACATAAATCTCTTAATTGGTCCCCCATAAAAATCATTAGGGACTCAGATAGTAGGTGGATTATAACTCTATTAAACACTACTGTAGGTCCGCTCATGTTTGTGAACGTATATGCACCCAACTTTGACTCACCTATTTTTTCCATAATCTATCTCAAAAAATCATGATTAACAATAAAAATAACTCACCTATTCTTATTGGTGGTGACTTTAACTTAGCACTACAAGCATATTTAGACAGAAGTAACTCATCATATGATGCCCACCCCCGCAGTATTAATGCTCTATCAATGCTTATGAAGGACCTAGGTCTCTCTCTGACATTTGGAGATTACATCATCCATAGACAACGAGATTATACTTTTTATTCCTCTTTACATAAATCTTACAGTAGGATTGATTATTGGTTCTCTTCTCCCCTCATTACTGAAAAAAATATTGACACGGCGATTCTCCCTATTGTTATATCTGATCATTCCCCTATAAGTTTGCACTTACTCTGGGACCCACCTTCTTCTAAATCCCCATCTTGGCATCTAGACACACTTTTACTGAGACCCTGAATTTACCCCTTGGATTAAAACCCAGATTCAAGATTTTCTTTCTATTAACGACACTTCAGATATGTCTCAAGGTACTATCTGGGAAGCATTAAAAGACACTATTAGAGGTAAAATTATTAGTTATGCAGCACATAGAAATAAAGTAAGAGAACAACAATTAGCTAATTTAGAAAAATCCCTTAAAGAAAAAGAAACCCACTACTATAAATTAAATAAACCCAATCATAACTCACAGCTTCATCTAGAAATTCTACAGTTAAGAATTAAAACTACCGAGTTGATAGCCAGGAAGGCTGAACTTGCACTTTTTAGGATTAAACACAGCTATTGGGAACAAGGGGATAAATACGGAAAGTTGCTTTCTTACCAGCTTAAAACTCAATAGATGCATAGACATATAGCAGGCCTAAAAGATCCATCAGGTCAGACACACACAGACAACCTCTCAATCAATCGTATTATGCAATCTTCTTACCATCAACTATACTCACAACCTAATACTACAAACCCCAACATAATAAAACATTTTCTGGAAAAATTTAATTTACCCCACCTATCCCATCAGGACAAAGCTATGCTTGATAAATCAGTCACTTTACAGGAGATACAAACTGCTTTATTTTCATTAAAAAACGGTAAATCACCTGGCAGTGATGGGTTCCCCATTGATTTTTATAAAACCCTATCTGATACTCTTTGTCCTGTATTAGTCAATGTTTTCCAGGAAACAACCTCAAAAAAGAAACTCCCATACGCAATGATAGAAGCCATTACAACAGTCTTACCAAAAAAGACAAAAGATCCCTCTCTTCCTTCAAACTACAGACCGATCTTACTTCTTAATACTGACGGGAAAATCTTTGCCAAATTATTAACTCTCCGCTTAGAATCTTTAATAGCCAAACTTATTCATACTTCTCAGTCAGGATTTATCAAAAATAGGAATAGTTCAGATCACCTTCGCTCATCAATTTAATCTATAAAGCAAAAACTCTTAAAACCCCTGCAGCTCAATAGCCATTGACTTTGAGAAAGCAATTGATTCCCTCAGTTGGGAATATCTATCTATCTCATTTTGGCTTTACAAATAATTTTTGTGCTTGGATTCAATTATTGTATACCTCCCCCTCAGCTCAAGTTCTCACAAACTCCATTTCGTCCCCCTCCTTTTAATTAGCAAGAGGCACCAGACAAGGATGCTCTTTATCACCTTCATTGTTTATACTTGCCATGGAACCTCTCTCTGTGTCCCTACGTCAATCTGGTACAATCAAAGGCATCACTATTGATAACTCTCACTATACCCTCTCTTTCATATGCAGATGATCTCCTTATTTTACTTGAAAATCTTGAAAGTTCCGGGCAACCTTTGGTTAAACTACTAAATGACTTCACCTCCATCTCTGGACTAGCTCTAAACCTTAACAAATCCGAAACGCTACCACTGAATTCCCTTTGTAGTCCCCTTATGAATAGTTCATTGGGCTTTCGTTGGGCCCCCCCCCCAAGGTATATCTCATCTTGGCATTCAGATCACCCCGACATTGAATAAATTATGGGATGCTAATCTTTCCCCTCTGTTAACCAATATTAAAACAAAACTTGACAGATGGAAGCTACTTAAACTTTCTTTTAATGGTAAGATTTCCACCATTAAAATGTCTATAACTCCTAAAATATTATACCTATTTTCCAATATCCCTTTGATACTTCCCTCTCTAGTTTCCTTACCCAAATAGATAAAATTATTGGCAGCTTCATTTGGGAAGGCAAAATACCTAGATTTAGTTGTAATAAACTTAGATCCCATTGGTCAAAAGGTGGCTTTGGCCTTCCTTGGTTCCAAGCCTACTTATGGGCTTTCGGTACATCTCAAACAATTAAATGGTTTAACAAATCTAACATCCAGTCTCCTTTATGGATCAATATGGAAGCATCCTTATGTTCTGGCAAAGTGGCTACTTCTTTACTTTATAATACCCTTACTTCTTCTTTAAAGTCTCACCCCATCATAGCTGCTTCTATATTCTATTGGAAAATAATTCACAGACATCTTAAATCGAACCCCAAATCCTTAGCTTATACCCCCATCTGGTGTAACCACCATATATCGCTTGACAATCACCCAATTTTCTGTCATACCTGGAAAAATAAGGGTATTCTCTTCTTGCAGGATATACTTGAACCCAAGTAATTAAATTTAAAATCTTATACCGACATACGAGGCATATGGAATCTTCCCCATCGGGAATTTTGGAAATATCTACAGCTTCATACCGCATGTAACTCTTACCTTGCACCCTTCTGTACCAATTCCCTGTATGATAAGTACATCTCTAAATGGATAAAAACAACATCCAATTTAAATAGCACTGTTTATAAAGATATTTGTGATATCCTTCCTGCCTATTCTGTTAATGCTAAAAACAAATGGAGTACTTTGTTACAATATAATATCACCAATGCACAATGGTCCAAGTGTTGGTTCTCCTGTCACAAATCTTTTAATGATAAACGCAGTTCCCTCATTCAAACCAAAATCCTTCATTTGTGGTACAGAACTCCTGTTGTTTTACAAAAAATGGGTTTATAGAACAATAACAACTGCTGGTGCTGCAATTCCCCCAATGGGGATTTATTGCATATTTTAGGGTACTGTCCCTGCATACAAAAGCTTTGGCACTGTACTCATAGATTTGCAATGTAAGTGATAGGTCAACCCTTTACACTGGACCCTAAACATTGCATTCTTGGTATTTTTAATTACCGTTTTTATAAAATCTCATATTTGCAGAACAGATGGTTAAATATACTCTTTTTTCAAGTCAAACGCATAATCCTCATGCGTTGGAGATCCAACATAATGCCTACCCTTCCCGATATTATCAAACAACTATCGTAATATGCCTCTCTGGACCGTATGACATATATCTCGTCTGACCGACTCATAGAAACATAGAAACATAGACTTTGACAGCAGATAAGGACCGCTTGGCCCACCTAGACTGCCTATTTCCCTACCTAGAGGATAAGCTGCAGATTCTATTTAACTAACAGCCTATTTTTTCCTACCCCCCCACAAAAATTGCCTTATGTCTGTACCATGCATTCTTGAATTCTCCCACAGTTTTAGACCCCACAACCTCCTCAGAAAGGCTGTTCCATGCATACACTACCCTCTCTGTGAAAAAGTGCTTCCTCACATTGCCCCTGAGCCATCCCCCCTCTATCTTCAAATTGTGTCCCCTTGTTCTTGCACATCTGTTTTTCTGAAAGATGCTACCCTCTTGGACTTTGTTGATTCCACTGAGGTACTTAAACATTTCTATCATGTCCCCCCTCTCCCTCCTTTCCTCAAGGGTATACTTATTAAGCTCCTTTAGTCTCTTCTCATATGGCTTCTCTTGCAGACCCTGCACCATTTTAGTTGCCCTCCTCTGAACTGCCTCTATCCTGTCTATGTCCTTGCGGACAGGGGGTCTCCAGAACTGGACGCAGTACTCCAGATGGGGTCTCACCAACTGTCTGCCCAGGGGGTTAACAACGTCCTGTTTTCTGCTGGTGATGCCTCTCCCTATACATCCCAGTATCCCCCCAGCCCTCCCTACCGCCTTCTTACATTGCTTGCCAACCTTAAGGTCATCTGATATGATTACCCCCAGATCCCTTTCCATTTTTGTTGTTATTACTACCTCCCCATTGTGTAATCTTCCCCTGGGTTTTTGTTTCCCAGGTGCATTATTTTGCACTTCTTTGCATTGAATCCAAACTGCCATACTTATGACCATTCCTCCAACCTTGCCAAGTCCCTTCTCATCCTTTCCACGCCTCCTTGTGTATCAACCCTGTTGCAGATCTTTGTGTCATCTGCAAAGAGGCATACTTTTCCTTCCAGTCCCTCTGAAATGTCACTTATAAAGACATTAGAAAGGACTGGACCCAGTACTGAACCCTGGGGTGCCCCACTAGTAACATCTTTTTCTTCAGAGTGGACTCCATTTACAATTACTTTCTGTGTCCTGTTATCCAGCCAATGTTTTACCCAGGCTACCACCCAGGGACCCACTCCCAGGCTGGTTAATTTGACTATTAATCTTTTGTGTGGGACTGTGTCAAATGCCTTGCTAAAGTCTAGGTAGGCCATGTCTACTGCCCCTCCCTGGTCTACTACTTTGGTCACCCAGTAAAAGAAATCAATTAGATTCGTCTGACATGACCTTCCCACTGTGAACCCATGCTGCCTTGGGTCCTGTGCCCCACTGGCCTCTAGGTACTCAACAGTTCTTTCCTTCAGAAGTGATTCCATCACTCTCCCTATCACAGAGGTCAAACTGACAGGTCTGTAGTTTCCTGCCTCTGTCTTGCTCCCACTTTTGTGAAGGGGAATCACATCTGCCTTCCTCCAGTCCTCAGGTACCACACAATCCTCCCATGATTTGTTAGAAAGGGTAGTTAGTGGTGTCACTAGTTCTCTGCTTAATTCTTTTAGAATTCTGGGGTGAATTCCATCAGGCCCCATTGCTTTGTCCACCTTCAGTTTTAGGAGTTCTTTCAGAACCCTTTCTTCTGTGAAAGGACAGGGATCAACCCCTATCCAGAGTGCTTCTGTTAATTGGATTAGGCACCTCCCCCACTTCCTCTTTTGTGAATACTGAACAGAAGTATTCATTCAGTATCCCTGCTTTTTCACTGTCCCTCTCTGCCCACCCACTGTCTATTCTGTTCAGCCTCACTATCCCTCCCTTTGTCTTTCTACGCTCCTTGATATACCTATAAAAGGTTTTATCCCCCTTCTTAACTGAGTTGGCTATCTTTTCCTCAGTTTGGGCCTTTGATATTCTGACTACCCTCCCTGCTTCCTTCTGCCTTAACTGGTACAGTTCTCTGTCCTGCTCCTTCTGTGTTTCCTTATACTTCCTAAATGCTATCTTTTTCTCCCTGACTTCACCGCCACCTCTTTTGAGAACCCTAGTGGCTTTTTCTTTCATTTTAATTTGTTTATTTACTTCACACAAAGGCTTGTTGCCTCTGTGATGGCAGTTTTGATATTTCCCCATTGTTGCTCCACCCCTTCTTCTAGCCTGTTTGCTAGTGCTTTTCTAAGGCACTCTCCCATCTTGCCAAAGTCAGCCCTCCTGAAGTCCAGAACCCTCACTTTTGTATGGCTTGACTCTGTAGCTGAGTTTATCGTGAACCACACCGTTTGATGGTCACTTGTTCCCAAATGGCTACCCACTTCTAGATCTGAGATCCTCTCGCTGTCCCCATTTGAGAGTACGAGGTCTAAGATTGCTCCCTCATGAGTAGGTTCCAAAACTAGCTGTCTGAGGCATGCCACCTGAAGGGCATTGAGAATGGCCCTGCTTTTGGATGTGACTGTAGCAAAGGTGCTCCAGTTGACATCCAGCATATTAAGATCCCCCATCAACAGTATCTCCCCTTTCTCTGCCATCCTAAGTATGCCTTCTATCATATTCTTGTCCATTCCCTCCCCCTGACATGGGGGTCTGTATACAACCCCTGTGCAGATTGTGGTGTCATTTCCAGTCTCTAAGGTGACCCACAGTGCCTCCTCTCCTCCCTGTTTACTCTTTTGTTCAGTTGCTTTTATCCCTTCCCTTACATAGAGAGCTATTCCCCCTCTTCTCCCCTCCCTGTCTCTTCTGTAGGTTGTGTACCCTGGTATGTTAACATCCCAGTCATGGTTCTCTGTGTACCATGTTTCTGTGACTGCTACAATATCCAGGCATCCCTCTTCCATCAAGGCCACCAGTTCAGGGAGCTTGTTGCCCAGACTACGGGCATTGGTACTCATTACCCTCCATTTCTTGATGGCCTTACCCCTTTTTGCTCCATCCCTGTCCTTATTGCGTTTGTCACTTTCTCCATTTACCCCTTCGCTTCTCCCTATTGACATCTCTATGTTGGTGTCTACCTCACTTAGTACCCTGATTTTTTTGGGGGCTAGGATTTTCCTGCTCCTCTCCAGTGCCTCCCCCCTTGGCTAGTTTAAATGCTTTCCAATGAAGTATTTAAACCTATCACCTAGGATCCTGGTTCCCCTCCTGGACAGATGCAGACCATCATGCCGGTATAGGCCTGCATCCCTCCAGGTGGACCCCCAGTCCCCAGTCCCCAATGAAGCCAAATCCCTGAGCTCTGCACCAGTTTTTCAACCACTGATTGAATCCCATGGTATGGCGCACCCTAGCCTCACCTGTGCCATAGACAGGCAACACCTCCGAGAAGGTTTCTGTGCGTGCTGTTTGTCTAAGGCCCCTCCCCATCTCCACAAACACTTATTGCACTGCTCTGATCCCTTTCTTAGCCAGGTCATTTGTTCCTAGGTGGACAATGACATCCAGCTCCCTCCCCTGTGCAGCTGCTTCCGCGATCCTGAGGATTCGCTCCCTGTCCCTAAAAAGAAAAAAAAAAGAAAACCCCATCTGGTTGGTATTTGTTAAGATGATGTAGGATCATGTACCTTTTACGTTTATCATTCGCACCCTTTATGTTCCAAGAAATAAATTTATATGTGGTCCCCATAATTACTCTTTAAGGTTTGTGTTGCCCAAATCTCAGTCCGCCTGCTAGCCAGTCTGTAGGGTGCTCCAAACACCCCCAAGGCCCCTCCCTTTGATCCCCCAAAGTTGGGATCGTGGCCTATACCCGCACATGTGGATGTTATCCCCCTCCATCCTCCCCTCCTTCTCCCCCAACCAGATAATAACCTAACAGCAATACTACTACAGGAACTACCTCAAAATAGAAACACACTCTACCCGGCCCTACAGGCTGAAACACCAACATCTCTTTGACCATGATGAAATATCACCACCAGAACGAACCCCAACCTCCCTCCCCAGCTCAGTCTGTCCCAAGTAATTAACAAATCTACATTAACATTCTTCAAACACCTTTGAATAATAATCAAACATTTATGTGCACATAACTCCAACTCCCTCCCCATCCAAATCAATGAACAGGATCTGTGATGAACAGCTTAAATCATATTGAGCATCAGACTAAGCCTTCCCTGTAACGCCTGGTTTAGGGCAGGCACCCTGTGTAGGGAGACTGAAGGGGTAGGCAGTACATCACAGCAATGTTCTCCCTCTCACCAGCGTACTGGGGAAAGACAGGCTCCGCGGATCTCATCCATGCAAGGCCAAGGCGGACAACAGGCATATCAGTGTACTCCTCCCTGTCCATCACCTGGGGACTCGTGTGGGCAACCTACCTTATGTTGTCCAACCAGAGCAACAGAAATAATGACCAGACCACTAGGCAGACCAGAGAGGATCATGTCACTGGCCCCATCACAGGAGGAAGATATTCTCTAGGGCTCGGGGCTGCCACGGCTGTAAAGGTTTGCTCAAGCTCCAGAAAATCTTACTGTATTCTGACAAATGCAGTATGGTCTCACCATAGGACTGCCCCAGAGCTGAAATGGTTAATGGAACCTATGCAAATAGTGGAATGCTAGGCTCAAGCTCGGTTTTCAAATCACTGTCCCTGTTTGCACTTCCTGCAGCCGTTAGATTCTTTTCTCCGCTTGCCTCAGTAAGATGTCTCTGGAGAGCTCTCCTTCACTTACTTGAAGAAGTTTATTTTTCTCGGTTTTGTCGAAGTCCGTTTATTTCTTTCAATTTTTAAAGCACTGTCCTTGGTTCACAGATAGACTTATTATAGATTAATGTTTATCAGGTAAGTTTTTCGGTTCCTTATCGGTTCTTCTCAACCAAGAAGGAACCAATATTTTCCCTTTATTTCCTGTGGTAAATCTCAGTATTTTTTTGCCTATTCCGACTTATAAGGTAAGTCGGACTATATTTAGTTAAATTGTACTGGGGTAAATCTTGGTTGTTCAGTTTTAACTGACCAAAAAAAAAAAAAAAAAAGGGATTTAAAGGTGTTGTTGGACTAAATGTCACAGGCCAAGAAAAGAACGGGCCCTACAGGTTTTCATCATTGTACAGAGTGTGGGGAACCATTCGCTAAAGCAGATCCTCATCTGATTTGTGTGTTTTGCTTGGGATTTGACCACCTGAAAGAGGACTGTGATATTTGTAAGAACTTCCCTCAGTCGACGCTTGAGAGGCAACTTAAACGACTACAGGAGAAGATGTCTAGAAAGCCGCTGACCCAGCTACAGACAAACCGTCTGCCAGCCATAAAGAACTGGAGGAACAACCCTCTGACAAGGATGATGGTTCCTCAGGGAAAAAACGGCCCCCGTATACTGCCGCTGAACCGGCAACCACAGGGAAAAGGAAGAAAAAGGAAAAACATACAGCATACGAACCGCAACCAAAAAAGACACCGGTTCCAAATGCTATAAGAATTATTCAATCACTTCAACCGAGTGCTCCGGTTCTGGTTGAGAAGTAATTACAGTCACAAACCTCCGGTTCTTCCTCGATTCCTGGTTCATTGGAACAAGGGGCAGAACTCTTTGGAGAGGATGAGGATGAAGATGAGGATGAGGACTATGGAGGTCCAATTGAACCAGCTATCTCTCCTGATACCCACTGTCCTGATTCCCCTGATAAAGGATCTGAGGACTATACATCCCATTTTGCTTTCATTAAGCAAGTGGCCCAAACCCTGGACCTCCCTACTCAGGAATCCACTGATGAGGAGGAAGAAGAGGATTATATGGAAATGATGGAGGTTCCAGTCTCCAAAAGACTACTACTCTCCATCCATAAGTCCTTGAAGAAACAGGTGAACAAGGTATTGCAGGCACCCACTTCTGTGCTACCTGTAGATAGAAAGCTGGACAAGAAATACTGGGTGGCTACAGGTGGAGCAGAATTTCTCTTTGTACACCCAAGCCATGAAGGGGTGGTGCAGGCTGAAGCTTGTGATAAAGCTGGCATACCTTTGGCATCAACCCACCGGAGAAAGATTCCAGAAAAATGGATTCCATAGCCAAGAAAGTTTATCTGGGATCCTCTCTGATTATTAGCCAAGCCTCCTATATGGCCTATGTTGCAAGATATTAGGACACTATGGAATACTGTTCTGGAGATAAAATCTGTCCCAGCTCCCATGGCAGCTGATCTGGAAGAGGTTGCAAAAAGGGGTATAGAGGCATCTAAAGCCCAATTCAGGATGGCTGTAGACAACAATGACACTGCTGCCAGACAGATGGCTGCTTCTGTGTCTCTTAGAAGATTTGCTTGGCTCAGAACTACCAATTTGACCCAAGACACAGTCAAAGGCTTTGGATTTTCCATGTGAGCTTACATCCTGTTCGAGGAGCAAACAGAGGCTTACATGAAGAAAATGGATGATTACAAAACAGCCTACAAAAGTGTTGCTGCCAAAGAAAAGGCATCTACACCCAGAAGCACCAAGCTGGGGGGTAGAGGTAGGGGATATTATAGGCCATTCTTTCAGCCTCAAGCATTTCCCCAGTACCAACAGCAGAGGGGTTATTTCAGGGGCAGGGGCAGAAGAGGCAGCAACCATACTAGCCCCAGTACCCAGACAGCAGTCCAAGCCAAGCAGACACTCTGAGGTGTCTGCTTGTTTCACTTCCCCAAACCCAGTATGAAACAGGCTGGCCCACTACCTCCAAAAATGGCAATCCATCACCACAGACAAGTGAGTCTTGGAGGTAGTGGGCCAGGGCCTAGCTCTCAGCTTCAAGTTCATGCCAAAGTTGAGGGCAAGGGTCTTGAGACCTTCTTCCTCATCAGAAACAATACTGTTAAAGGAGGAAGTATCAAACCTTCTGTCTCAAAAGGCAGTAGAGCCAGTTCCTCAGACACAAAGAGGAAAGGGCCTCTATTCAAGATACTTCCTTATAACAAAGAAAACCAGGGAGTGGTGACCCATATTGGATCTCAGGCACCTAAACAGACATTTGTTAAAACCAAAGTTCAAAATGGTGACTCTGGCAACAATCCTCACAACTCTAAGACAAGGGGATTGGCTTGCATCTCTGGACCCAAAGGATGCTTACTTTCACATCCCCATCAGGCAGTCACACAGAAAGTATCTCACAGAAACATAGAAACATAGAAGTTGACTGCAGATAAGGACTGTAAGGCCCATCCAGTCTGCTCATTTTTTTACCTTATGATTACGCCATTGGCCTTTGCTCTGTCAGTGGCCTATCTATTCATACTCATCTGTATTGCTCCCTTATGTCTATCCCATGCCTGTTTGAAGCCCTACACTGTATTCATATCCACCACTTCCGGAGGTAGGCCGTTCCATGCATCCACCACCCTTTCTGTGAAAAATAACTTCCTCACATTACTCCTTAATTGGCCTCCCTCTAATCTCATGCTGTGTCCTCTTGTCCTGCTATTTTTCTTATACTGAAACATGTTAGACTCTTTCACCTTGTTAATGCCCTTAAGATGTTTGAATGTTTCGATCATATCACCTCTGTGTCTCCTTTGCTCTAGGGTATACATATTGAGCTCCATTAATTTGTCCTCATATGTTTTCTGATGCAGTCCCTGCACCATGTTGGTTGCCCTTCTCTGGACTGCCTCAATTTGGTTAATGTCCTTGTGCAGGTGCGGCCTCCAGTACTGCATGCAGTACTCCAGATGGGGCCAAACCAGTGTCTTGTAAAGATGGATTATTACCTCCCTCTTACGACTTGTGATACCCCTACTAATACACCCCAACATCCCTCTAGTCTTACCTACTGCTTTAGTGGTCTGCTTGGATGATTTCAGGTCATCTGTGATGATGATGATGCCCAAGTCTCTTTCTTCCCTTGTGACTGCTGGCAACTCCCCTCCCAACCTATAAGTAGCTTCTGGGTTTCTCATCCCTATGTGCATGATCTTTGCGTTAAACCCCAGCTGGATCATCTGCTCTGTTGCAGATCTTGGTGTCATCTGCAAACAGACAAACCTTGCCCTCCAGTCCATTTGAAATGTCACTGATGAAGATATTGAAGAGAAGTGACCCCAGGACTAATCCCTGAGGTACCCCACTTGTGACTTGCATCTATTCTGACTGTATACCGTTTACCACCACTCTCTGTTTTCTGCCCGCCAACCAGTTTGCCACCCAGTTGACCAACCTCTGACCCACCCCAAGCCTACCCAGCTTATTAATCAATCTTCTATGTGGAACAGTATCGAAAGCTTTGCTGAAGTCAAGGTAGATGACATCAACTGCACCCCCTTGGTCCACCACCCTGGTCACCCAGTCAAAGAAATCTGAGATTCGTTTGACAGGACCTTCCTGTTGTAAACCCATACTGTGCTGGAGCCTGTGCTCCTATGGATTCTAGGTGTTTCACTATCCTTTCCTTAAGGAGTGCTTCCATAATCTTGCCCACTACTGAGGTAAGACTGACTGGTCTGTAGTTTCCTGCCTGCTCCCTGCTGCCACTCTTGTGGAGAGGGATCACATGAGCCCTTCTCCAGTCTTCTGGGACCTCTCCTGTGCTCGGAGACTCACTAAACAGTTCTGATATGGCTCTGCTAATTCCACCCTTAGCTCCTTTAGTACCCTGGGATGTATGCCATCAGGTCCTATTGCGTTGTCCACCCTGAGCTTAGTGAGCTCTTGTAGGACCCTTTCTTTTGTGAAGGGACTTGTGCACACCTCTCTCCCCCCTGTGTCCATGGTGCTGAGCTGTGGGCCCTGCCCTACCTTTCCTCAGTAAATACTGAGCAGAAGTATCTATTTAGGATAGATGCTTTTCCTTGGTCCTCCTCCACACACTTCCCCTTATCCTCTTTGATCTTAGCAATACCCCCTCTGGACTTTCTCCTTTCACTAATATATGTATAGAAAGTCTTGTCCCCTTCTTTTACTGTTTGTGCTAGTGTTTCCTTAGTTTGGGCCTCTGCCTGCCTTACTGCCTTCCCTGCTTCCCTTAGGGAAGTTTGGTATGCCTCCCTATCTTCATCCTGCTGCGTTGCCTTATATTTCCTGAAGGCCAGCCTTTTGGCTCTAATCTTTTCTGCTACTGTTTTTGAGAACCAAAGTGGTTTCCTCCTTCATTTGCTTCTACTTTTCTCCCTAACACAATGGGATGTTGCTTCAAGTACTGCATCCTTAATGCTTGCCCACTTTGCCTGTACCCCCTCACCTGTATTTCTTTTGCCAGGGCTAGCTTAACTCTGTTGACCATCTTATCAAAGTCAGCTCTTCTGAAGTACTATATTTTTGCCTTGGAATGGGATGATTTAGTTCTAGTGGCCAAATTGAACCATACCATGTGATGGTCACTGGCCCCCAGGTGACCTTCTACCTGGAGATCTGTGATCCTTTCCCCATTAGTCAGTACTAGATCCAGGACAGCCCTGTCTCTTGTGGGTTGTTGTACCCTCCACCTGCAGGGAATCCACTATATGTCTAGTTCTGGTGGATGTTCCTGCTGGTATTGACCAATCTGTATCTGGCCTGTTGAAGTGTCCCATTATCAGAACCTCCCCTTTAGCTGTCAAGTTTTGTATATCTTCTAACAGTAATGCATCTATGCCCTCCCCCTGCTCTGGAGGCTGTAGACAACCCCAGTTCCTATGGCTGTCCCATTTTCTGTTTCCAGGGTGACCCACAGTGTAGCGTTGTGAAAAAAATTACAGTTAGTACATTATCTATTACAGATACTTAGAAAGGAGACGAACGGAGACGAGACTGAAGCCGGAAGAATTTAATGATTATAACAATAATCACAGCGAGAGATTACAAGTGGTACATTCTTCAAAATAACAGTGTGTGCTGGCTTGCTTATATAGTGGAAGACAGCATCACCATTTCCTATGGTTTTCTATGATTGGTTTAAAACAAGTACAAACATCAACTTACAAGGCAATACTCCTGTGGTATATGTATGAGCTCATCCTTGGTCAGCACAAGTATAGATAGTGTACATTCTATTATTATATATGGCTAGTAACAGTTGTCACTACCAGTTACCAAAGTCCAGGAGGAAGAAATAGGTTTGGACTTAGGAATGTGCATACAAGCATTTTGGCCTGTCCTGATAAGGACAAACACTAGAGATAGTCAGAAGGGTAATTTGGACTCTATCCTGTGTTTCTGTCTTGCAGACACATAAGACAACTGTTTGCTATTACTCACATGGTCAGCACAAATATCAAAAGGCACTTTAATATTGCAACTTGTGGCTTAGTTTATCTTGTGGCTTCACAAGTTTTATATGATCCAATTATATAGGCCAACATTTGTTACACACACACATTATGTTTTAGACCAAAATGAGGTTAGGCTGAAATATAGGGACAAACTTCTTTATCCCTTGTTACACACAGTTCTTCTGGCTCCTTATGTGTATTCTGAATTTCTGTAGCTTAGATATTTTCATTGACATAAAGAGCCACTTCCCCACCCCCTTTTTGCACCTTGGTCTCTTCTGAACAGTACATAGCTGGGTACTGAAGTCTCCCAAGTGTGGTTACTGGTGAACCATATCTCGCTAATAGCTACTATGTCCAGTTCAGCGTCTGTCATTGTTGCCTTCAGGTCTGGGATCTTGTTTCCCAGACTGTAGACATTTGTGTAAATGATTTTCCATTGGCCAGATTTCGATGTGGAAGTTGTTGGGTGAGGTCCGGCATTTCCCCTGCACATCCTATGGGGAGCCAGACCTTTTTCCTTACCTGGTGATGCAAATGAACTACAAACATGCTGAGCTCCTGTTTGATCACTAGCTGAGGGGAGAGGGGTGTTCTTCCCATTCGATATATTGGGTGCTGCACCCCTCTCCTCATTTGCTAGTTTAAATACTCTGCAAAGACATCAAACGTCTGCCCCAATACACTGACTCCCTCCTTAGTCTGATGCAGTCCATCGAATTTAAAGAACTTTCGCTCCCCAAATTATTGCCAGTTACCTACAAATTTGTTTCTTTTTTCCTGCCACCAGTCCTTGAGCCACATGTTTAGCTCCCCATCTCCCCTTCTCTGACCTTCCATCCATCTGCCCTCCTCTCCCAGACTGGCAGGATTTCAGAGAAGGAGATACTGGATGAAATGGATGACAGTTTGTCTCCCAGCCTGGTCAGGTGTTCCTTGATCTCCACAAATTACCGGCTGGTGAGATTGTTAGTCTCTATGTGTACCACAACGTCGTTGTTTTCTCCTGCTTCCTGCATGATTTTAGCAATGCGGTCAGTGTGTCTCTCCATGCTGATGTACCTGGGAGACATCTGACTATTACCCCCGGCTGGAGGTAGAAACCAACTCTCTGAATCATGGAGTCACCTATGATCTCAGATTTGGACTGCCATCAGGCCATTATAGTTTCAAGGTAACGCCCTTCAGACTGACTTCTGCTCCAAGGGTGTTCACAAAATGCTTAGCTGTGGCGGTGACACACTGAAGGAGACAGGGCGTGGCAGTGTTCCCTTATCTGGATGGCAGGCTAGTCGTAGGTCTATCACCTCAGCAGGTCAGGGAGTCTCTGACACTCACACAGGACATTCTACAATCACTAGAGTTCCTAGTCAACCTGGGAAAATCTGTATTGGAACCAGTACAGCTTCTGGAATTCATTGGAGCCGAACTGGACACTGTGAGAGGAAGGGCTTTTCTTCCACAGACAAAAGGGGGCAGCCTCATACAGTTGGCAAGTACCTTCATACTGCACAGCCTAAGGCCCGCAAGGCACTTCTTACAGTTGCTGGGTCACATGGCAGCTTCCACAGCAACAGTATCAGGGGCAATGTTCCAAATGAGAGACATTCAATTTCATCTCAAGTTGCACTGGCATCAAAAAAGGGACTTACTATCGAAGCTGGTGCCAATCATAGGAAAACTCCTTCAGGCACTTCAGTGGTGGCTGGAAAAAGATAATCTCAAACAGGGTGTACCATTCCTACAGGTGAACCCCTCCTTGGTGCTAACCACAGATGCTTCCCTCTTGGGTTGGGGGGCACATCTGGAGGAGCACGCTGCTCATTGCACATGGCTCAAGCAGGAGTCACTGTTACACATAAACCTGCTAGAGCTCAGAGCAGTCTTCCTGGGAATCAAGTCCTTTACCAGTATGCTACAGGGAAAAGTGGTGCAGGTCAGGACAGACAACACAACCACTATGTACTACATAAGCAGGGAGGCACAAGGTCAACCCCCCTGTGCACAGAGGCCATGAAAATTTGGAGTCTGGCATACTCCCTGGGAATTTCCCTCTCAGCAGTCCACCTACCAGGGAAGGACAATGTCCTAGCAGATGCTCTCAGCAGAATCAACCAGAACCACCATGAGTGGTCTCTGAACAAGCAGGTGTTGCAGATTGTTTTCAAAAAGTAGGGCACTCCAGAGGTAGACCTCTTTGCAGCCCCAGACAACAATCAGCTGCCCCAGTTTTGCTGCAGGCCTCCTGTGAGGGGCACAGTCCCTCTGGATGCACTACTATTGGATTGGACAGGGAAGTTCCTGTATGCCTTCCCTCCATTTCCAGTGTTACTAAGAGTCCTGAACAAGCTCAGATCCCAGTCAGTGACAATGATCCTCATTGCTCCAGACTGGGCTAGGCAGCCCTGGTACTCCCTGATTCTGGCTCTGTCAGTGGCAAAGCCGATCAGCCTCCCCAGGAAATACAACTTACTGCCTTCCTCCCAGGGCAGGATGCTATACCCCAACCTCCAGTCCTTCAGGCTCAAGGCTTGGCTCTTGAGGACCTAGAATATGCTGATTTACATCTCTCGGAAGGGGTCATGGAGGTCCTCAGGGTTTCTAGAAAGCCCTCCACTAGGAGGACCTACACATCCAAGTGGAAAAGGTTCTCCATTTGGTGCCAGAGTAAGAATATAGACCACATTCAGGTGAGCTTGCCAGTTGTCCTGGATTACCTCACCCACCTTCATTCTCTTGGTCTAAGGCCATCCACTCTGAAAGTACACTTGGCAGCTGTCTGCTTCTTCATCAGCAGGAAAGGCATCATCTCTTGCTTTGAACCCAGTATTCAGAATGTTCTTCAAGGGGCTGCTGCATTTGTACCCCCCACACAGGAATCCCATCCCAGTGTGGGATCTCAACATATGTATTGCACAGCTCATGCAGCCACCTTTTGAGCCTATGTCCTCAGCTGATCTCAAGTATGTAACCTGGAAAACTGTGTTCTTGGTGGCAATTACCTCTGCCAAGAGGATTAGTGAGCTCCAGGCTTTATCCATGGAGACTGATTACATTGCATTTCACAGGAACAAGGTTGTCCTCAGGACTATCAAGAAATTTCTCCCTAAGGTGGTATTTGATTTCCACCTTAATCAGTCCATTACACTGCCAGTCTTTTTCACTGACAATTCCACTTCAGAGGAACATAGACTGCGTAGCCTAGATGTTAAGAGAGCTATCAGCTACTACCTGGACCATGCAAAGTGTCACAGGGGGGACAGTACCCAACTCTGCTTCACCTATGGATAAGTGGGAAAAGGTAAAGCAGCCACAAAAAGGACTATTGCAAGGTGGATTGTGGGCTGTATCCAGTTTTGCTATGACAAAGTGGGCAAACAGCCTCCAACGGGTCTCAGGGCCCACTCTACTAGAGGAACAGCTGCTTCCATAGCAGCTCCAAGAGACATTCCTCTGCTATAAATCTGCAAAGCAGCTACCTGGAAAACTGTTCATACATTTGCAAAGCACTACTGCTTGGATACCCAGGCTAGAAGTGATGCCAGGTTTGGCACAGGAGTACTGCAGATCCTGTTCCCTAAATAGGTTCTCTGCCCACCTCCAAAGGTACTGCTTGGGTAGTCTTCATTTGTCAGAATACAGTAAGATTTCCTGGGGCTAGAAGAAAAAATTACTTACCATAGTAATCTTGTTTCTTCCAAGGGAATCTTACTGTATTCTGAGCTCCCACCCTACCTCCCCTACTAGAACCTAGGGACACTGCATGTCAGCTGTCCGTATCCTATAGCAAACCTGTTGGTGTAGCTGTTGTTTTCTTGGGCATCTGTGACTTGAGTCTTAGAGATGTCCTACTGTTTGAAAAAGGGGTTGGTCTGAAAAGGGGGTTGATTTTTTCTCTGTTAGAATAGGTTAGTTAGTTTGTTTTAGTTTATGCATGCTTCGTAAGAATCTGATAGTTGCAAGAAGTGCAACCAGGGAGAGTGGTTTGAAAACTGAGCTCGAGCCTAGCATTCCACTATTTGCATAGGTTCTATAAACCATTTCAGCTCCGGGGCAGTCCTATGGTGAGACCATACTGCTTTGTCAGAATACAGTAAGATTCCCTTGGAAGAAACAAGATTACTATGGTAAGTAATTTTTTCTTACCCTCGCACAAGTCGGCAAAATGCCCCCTAGCCCAATATCACCATGTTTCTGGCAATACATTCTGGTTTACCTAACCTTTGGTGTATGTTGGGGGAAGGCAGGGATATCCAACCTCCCCATCCCTCTGCTTCATTCATAGCCAGAGTCATCACCAGAACCTCCGCATATGGGGACACAGCATGCTACCCCTCCAATCCACCACCGCAGTCTGAGTGGTGTCCGACCACCTCTAAAAATCAGACCCTGCATAGTTTTCCTGCTGCAATTGATTTGCTCACAGAAGGGTTCAGAATAAAAATGCTGGACACCAGGTGGTTAACTCACCTGTGCTACTGACAGAGGTGCCCTGAGTCCCACATCAAGGATGTACAGAGGAAGGCCCCACCGAGCATCCCTGTAACCACCCTGCCCCAACACTAAACAAGATCACGGACTTACCTCAACCTTTCCACCAGTGAGATGGTGAACCCTGGAGGGTAGAATGTTCTGTCTACCCTGCTCCAGTCTCCCCGCACAACACACCCCACTCCCATGTTCTTCTCCAGCACCTCAACCCTCTGTTCCCAAGGGAAGAGCGTCCTTTGCAAGTGTACGGGATCCTTCCAGTTCCAGCATTTGGGTAGTAGGGTTCCACAATAGTCCTTATTACTCTGCAGGTCAGTGCTTCCTAAACCAGTTTGTTATGTGTGATCCCAAGGTTCCATCACAGTCCATGTCGTAGGTAATTTGGTGAAGCCAATCCCTTTGGCTTAATATAGTACAGAGCTACAGATCTGAATACTCAGATCGGTTATAATCCAACACAACACTTTAAACTTTTAATAGTCTTCAGACAAGCTGAAACATCTCCATCGTGTCAGGAAAAATAGAGTCATTTAGGGGCTTGGAAGAGGTCAGAAAACATGGGTAGTTCTTGCTTAGCCTGATCTTCTGACTCAGAAGTTTTCATCGACTCTCTATGGTTTACCTGCAATCTTGCTGGGGACAACATTTTAAAGCAGATCCCCACTGCCAGTGACTTTGAGACCAATGGGTTGAATTCTGCCCGCTTCAGCATACCGAGTGGGGTAGATCCTGGGTCATTATGATCTTGTTGCCCTCCCACAATAATTCCTTCATGTCCCTTAGCTTGCCAAAATGTGAACTTTATCCAAAAAGTTCAGAAGTTTAAATATCATGGGTTGAGGTGGGGAGTTCGGTGGGAGAGTGGGCCTCAGCACCCTATGAGCTCGTTCACTTATGTAGCCGAGGCCGTTAGGCGATGGGCCAGCCACTTTTTTACAACATTTTTGCATGAGCAAAATAGGATTCTGACCTTCCAAACCCTCAGGCAGACCAATAAAAAGAAGGTTGTTGCATCTACTCTAAATCCAAATCTAAATCTCTAAACCTTCTTTTAATTTTTTCCTCTAGCCTGGAGACTGTCCTGCGAATGGCTACCGAGTAAGTTTCCTGGCGTGCTCTCCAGTCCTCCAGAGAACTGGTTCTTACTTCCATATTTCCACCTCTACAAGACAGGATCTCCGATGTCTTTTGGAGGGTTGTCAGCTGGCTTGTAATGCTCAGGAGAGCCTCTTTTATAGGGGAGAGTTCCTGTAGAAACTTTTCTTCAGTCAGTGGAGTAGGCACCGTGCTAGGCTTGGTGATAGCCGCCGCTTGCATTTTTTTTTTTCTTTGTGGCCTTGGCTTTTTCTGGCGTGGGTGGCAGGGTGTGTGTCGGGCCTGCAGGTCACATCCCAGCCTCCATCAAGTAGTTCATGCCCCTGCAAAGATTATGATCTAAATGGTACAGGTGAGAAGTAAAACCCCTTGCAAACACTAAGCAACCACTATACTGTGCATTTACAGATCTAAACTTTAATTAATTATACTTTTTTCCCCGGAGTCATGGAGCGAAGCCAAAGAGAATGTGTCCTACCCACTCAGATGCATCGTGTAACCTCATCTATCCTGAAAGTTGATTTCGCACAGCAACTGCGCCATTCTGCGCCACATGTGCAAAAACACATTTCGGGAAGAATGTGAAAAATGACAGCTGTACTGTTCATAAAGGGGTGTGAAACAATGGCAATGTTGGAAATTTGGAGTGAAAACATTAAAAATTAATGAAGTTATGAGCATGCATAGAAACTGCGCAACTGACACTCATAATGCAGTCATTTTTGGGAGTTTTTTTCACCAAATTTGCAACAAGGGCTTTTTGGACCTCACCTCACGAACAGTGGCACTGTCATTTTGTTAATTCATCCCAAAAGGTGATTCTGCTCAACGACTGCAAAATCACCTTTTGAGACTGAGAAATGAAATGACAGTGCCAGTGTTCATTAGGTGGGGTCCCAAGAACCCCATGTTGAAAATTTGGGACCAAAACTCCAAAAATTGGCTGAGATATCAACCTAAGCTGAAAACCCCCCATTGACTGCCATTATAGGGCTTACCGTCATTTCTTCAGTTCCCGGTTGGTCTTTGAAGAGTGCAGACATGTTCCCAGTCCACAGAAGATCGCTGCTCCCGACCTCCAGGGGTAAGTATGGGTGAGGGAGGGGGTATGGGGAGGTGGGTGTGCAGAGGGAGGGTGCAGGTGGGAGGGGGGCCAGCGGAACGATTTAGGACCATTTTTCTTTTCAGGTTTAAAAAGAGATGCAGTGGGACTATTTTCCTTTTTACAGGTGAAATATTAAAATGGATTTCTGCACACTGGGGCGAGGTCCCAGTGTGCCAGAGTACTGGGGAGGGGGGATCAATGCCGACCCAGGGATTGGGCACCCCGAGTTCAGCTGAGAACATAGGGGTGTGGGGGGGTAGGTGTATCCAACACCGGGAGTGGGAATTCCGGTGTCGGAAACATCAAAGAAGTATTTTTTTGCACACTGGTGTGGGCTCCCAGTGTGCCACATTAATGGGGGGAAGGGGATACATATTGACATGGGGATTGAGCACCCCAATGTCGGCAGGGGACAGAGAACGGAGGGTGCGGGGCAAGCAGCAGCAGTAGGAAGGAGCTAACATTTAAATTTGTTGTCCTGCTGTGTGCCTGGTTGGGATGGAGGGAGGACTGCTACTGCAATGGCGAAACTGCCCCTGATTGCAGCTGCAGATTTCTTTCAAGTGCAGTGCTCACTCTGAAACTGCCATTATCGACAGCTTCAGCATTAATTGGTGGCCAAGGGACGCGCCCATTAAAGTGTCTGCTGCATTGGCCACAACACTGTCACACCTCTGCAGTGCTCTACTATCTCAGTATGTTTCTTTTGCACTGCACGTGCAAGCAAACATAAAAAGATTGAAGAATACAAATCCACCTATCAAAGTAATACAGCAAAACAGAAAATTTCCACTTCCCAGAGGCCTCAGAGTAGGGGAAGCAGAGGTAGAGGCTACTACCCAAGGGCCTTCTACCCAATGCCAATGCTCCTGCTCCTGGACTTCTGTCAGGTGAGGGGTTTCTTCAGGAGAAGAGGCAGGACAGGTCAGAGATGGTCTGGCTCCTTTCCTTCCTCTAACAATCAGTCCAAACAAATCTCCTGACTACAAAAGCCGTGTTGCCTCCCCTCTCCCAGTAGGAGAAAGGCTGTTCCACTACCTCCCCCACTGGCAGCTCATTACTCAGACAAGTGGGTACTAGAGGTAGTTAGTCAAGGTCTTAACCCTGCAGTTCAAAAAGTTTCCCTCTCAACAGGGTCACAGATCATTAACACCCCTAACTCCTATAGAAAAACTACTGCTGGAGGTAAAGTCCCTTCTGTCTGCAAAAGCAGTGGAGAAAGTTTACCCTTCCCAATGGGGGAAGGGTCTTTACTTCAGATACTTCCTAACTCGAAAGAAAAATTGGGATTGGTGACCCAGTTTGGACCTCAGGTACCTAAACAAATATATCAATTCCAGATTCGAGATGGTCACCCTGGCTGTGGTGATTCTATGCCTGCAAAACGCAGACTGGTTAGCCTCCTTGGATCTGAAAGGTGCCTATTTTCACATTCCAGTCAGGCAGTCCCACAGAAAATTTCTCAGGTTCAGATTGCCTTCAGGCCATTATCAGTTTACAGCAATGCCCTTCGGTCTTTCTTCTGCACCCAGGGTGTTCACAAAGTGCCTGACAGTAGTCATAGCCTATCTCAGAAGACAACAGGTGTCTGTCTTCCCTTACCTGGATGACTGGTTAATAGTGGACCAGTCTCTACAGGAGGTCAGAGACTCTTTTAGATTAACTCAGAGTACCCTGGAATCCTTAAGTTTCCTAATCAATATTCAGAAATCCCACTTTCAACCACTTCAGCTATTGGAATTCATGGGGGCAGAACTGGACACACAAAAGGAAAGGGCCCTGCTCCTCCTTGACAGGGCACACAATCTTCAGAATCTAGCAAACTCTTTCATCCTGGGCCAGCCAAGACTGGCCAGACACTTCCTGAGGTTTCTAGGCCACATGGCCTCTACCATGGCTGTGGTACCAGGTGCCAGATTTCAAATGAGGGACATTCAGTATCCCCGCAGGTCTCACTGGTCCCAGAAAAGGGACTCTATGTTAAAACTCATTCCAGTCACAAGGACTTTGCTCCAAGCCCTGGACTGGTGGGGATACTTACAGAGTCTCAGGGAAGGGGTTCCCATCCAGCAAAGGGAACCTTTCAGAATACTTATTACAGATGCCTCCCTTATGGGATCGGGAGCACATCTGGCTGATCAGTCCATAAGCGGGACATGGTCCCCCAAGGAATCCACTTACCATATAAACCTCCTCGAACTCAGAGCTGTTTATTTGGCAATAAAAGCATTTGCTCCTTTCCTAAAAGGCCAGTCTGTTCAGATTAGAACAAACAACACCACAGCTACGTTTTACATCAACAAGCAAGGGGGCACTATGTCCACAAAGCTCTGCAGAGAGGCCATGAAACTTTGGTCTCTGGCATATTCTCTGGATATCCAGCTATTGGCCATTGACAGGCAAGACAATGTTCTGGCAGATGCTCTGTGTCACATCAGTCAAGACCACCAGGAGTGGACCCTGAACAAACAGGTACTGGCCACAGTTTCAGAAGGTGGAGCACCCAAGAGATCTCTTCGCCAGGAGCCTCAGTCATCAGCTACCCCTGTACTGTTGCAGGCCTCCAGCTCTAGGCACAGTACCAGTGGATGCCCTAAACTTGGATTGGACAGGGAAGTTTCTATATGCCTTCCCTCTATTCTCCTTAATTCTCAGAGTCCTCCTGAAGCTCAGGACCCAGTCTGCCACCATGATTCTAGTGGCACCAGACTGGGCGAGAAAACCTTGGTATTCCCTACTCCTGGCCCTGGCAGCCAAGCAACCAGTTCAACTGCCATTGAGCCACAGTCTCCTGACTCTGCCTCTGACAAGAATAACATACTCCAACATAGAGTGTCTTTGCCTCAAAGCCTGGTACTTGAAGAGCTAGATTGCCTAGACTCTCAGTGCTCAGAACAGGCTCTAAGGATTCTTCACCTGGTTAAGAAGCCTAGTACTAAAAAGTCCTATGCCTCAAAATGAAAAAGATTTTCTCTGTGGTGTAAGGATAGGCATATTCATCCACTGAAAGCTTCTCTCCCTTCAGTGCTTGACTACATGGTACATCTACAGGCTTTGGGCCTATGTGCCTCATGTTTGAAAGTTCATCTAGCAGCTATGTCTGCTTATATTACAGCTGGAGAAGAAAAGTCCTTATTTTAGGGGTGTGGATATGGTGTTCTATCCACACTTGGGCAGTGCTCCTGTCCCCTTTAAATCTGCCGGAAAGTCTTCAAGCTGGCTTCTCCCACCCACCCTAGTGGTAACTCCCTCAGCACCACCCCATGGCATCACATCTTCCTTTCCACTGGAAGAAGAAGGTTCCCTCCTTACCACTCTCGTGCTGAGAAGGCCCTTTGCTTGAATCTTCAGATTTCTTCATTAAAAATAAAAAACTTTATCTTCAGGCTTTTTCTTCATGCTGCCGACATGGATGACGCAAAGTCTCCTCTGGGTTTCCAGACATGTGCCTGCGGGCAGAAGATGTCCCAAAGGGATCTGTACCCCTTGCGTATGTACTGCCTGGGCCACGAGCATGATCCCCAGACATGCGACATTTGCCACACTTTTCATCTGTCCATTTTAGAGGGCTGTCATGCCCACTTATTTTTTTTTTTTTTTCAACTTTATTTTCCTCCGGTCACGGCCCCATGGAACTCTCTTGGGCATCTGAGTCCTTATCCTGCCCGCCAGAGGACCCCCCGAACTGAACCTCCTCTCTTCCTCACCTCCCTGTAGCCAGCACCCCTGGTCTAACCCTCCCAGTGTGGGTCACCCTCCGCCTCTTGGGCACTCTTAGATTCAGAATCCGGCTGCAGGGCAGGACCGAGGTGAAGGACCTGGAAGGACAGACGGAGATGGCCCAGCGAAGGGCATGGGGGACTCGGTGCCGTCGCCTATCCATGGCGCTGTTGTTTTCCACTTTTTCTTGAAACTCCCCGAGAGCTCAGACGTGCAATGACATCCAGCTCGGCCGATGCACGCTCCCGTGCACCCCTGAAAGACGTCTGCCGAAGCTCCGATCCCCAGTGTCTTGCGGCCGAGTACTGTAGTGCCTCCAGCCTCCGCTAGAGGTCACCAGTACATCAGCTGGTGGAATCCCCCCTCCCCGGGGAAGGAAAGCAGTCCTAGGGACACTCAATCCCTCACCCTCCCTGCCGACCCCCACTGACTCGGGCTCGTTCCCGAACCCGGGTTGCTGGCGTGGCGTGAGGTGTGGCGTCCAGCGCCTCAACCCTCAGCGCCACCAGGCTGGGTGATGCCCACTTACTTTTAGGGCATGCGAGTGATTGGTACCCACCGGTAAAATCTAATGATGCCTGTCAGGTGGTCTCCGCTGCTGCGGGGTCTGCCGAGCAACTTGCAGCATTCGAGGAGGCGGCCGCCCAGGCCGTGGCTCAGTCTCCTTGGCTTTGGATTTTTTGCCGCCCTCTCTTTGGATGCCTCCTTTACAGGGGCATTTAAGGACCTGTGCCAGACCCTTCCTACTCATGGGCAGGACCCTTCATCGGTGCACAAGTCCAAATCCAAGAAAGAGACAAAAAATGGTTTTGCCATCGATCGTGGGATCGGGAATGCTTTTGGGCTCCCGATTCCCATGCTTCTTCAGAGGTTCTGACTTTGGTCAAATCCTTGGCCCATGCCACCAGCTCCACAGTATCCTCATCGAACCAATTGGCTGAGATGCAGGTTGATCTTCTGGCCAAGATTTTTCTCAAACTGGTCGACCCGTTGTCACCCGAAGAGGCTGATACCTCCTTGTCTAGGATTCCAGTCCTGACTCAGACCCAGGGAGGGATGAATCAGTCCGCTGACATGCCACCTGTCATCAATGAACCAGAACCAGAGGTGCCCCAACTCTTGCTGGCTCCCTCTCAGGCCTGCTGTCTGCCATCCGATGGTCGAGGTCGAGGTCCTGGTCTCGATCCCATGGGTCAAGTGGCTTGCGTAGATATCAGTGCTCCCACTCTCGACACTCTGGTAAGCAGCGCCACTGCTATTCTTCATCCTCGTCCTCCTCGGGTGAGGAGAGGCTACAGCACAAGTTGAGTCATCACTACAAGGATTTAATGTGGCAACAGCTGGTGTTTGCCAGGAAGAAGCCCCTAACGGCTTCTACCCCGGGCATCATTTGGCTTTTTTTTTCCAACTCTCTTTTATGCACCTAGGAGGCAGGGCATCCTTCCGGGGTACCCACATGACAAGAGCCTCTCACTCCCTGCCTGAACCCTACCAGGAACTCCCCACCCGAACAGTCCAGTCCAGACACAGTCCCCCGGCAACTGGGTACCCCCGGGGGAGGGTTCACACACCCTTGGCAACCTTACAGATTCAAGGGGCCCTACCTGGCTGCTCGGTTTGGCACCTTGGGGAGGATCCTGATATGCAGGCCGGCGCTGGGATGCGGGCCATGTCACTGGAGTACCCATCATCTCCACTGTCCTTCAGGGGATTTTATGTCCTTCCCACATCCCCCAACAAGCACGACTTACAATGACGTCTTGGCGCATGGCAACCCTGTCGACATTGTTGCCCTCACCCGACTGTTACGTGCGAAAGTCATCCTGCAGTATCCCGATCTCCATCGGGGGTCACTGGGACACTGGACAGCCCTTGACCCTCCCCCCAGGAGAGGAGAGGAGAGCTGTCCTCTGGATGCTCTATCCTCTCCCTCCCCTGCCGACCCATGGCAGCCCGAGTCCACAACCAAACCAGGGTCACCAGCGTGGCACGAGATGTGGCATCCAGCGCCTCAACCCACAGCACCACCAGGCTGGCATCATCACTTAGCTTTTGCCGCAGAGGCCAATGCCTTCTCCGCCTCTTCAGGAGCAGACCCGTAAAATGGTCCTGGCTCAGCCCCCTCCAGCTTCTCTGCCGATCCTGGTGGAGACACCCTCGAAACAGCCGATGACTGGCGCTCTGACTACGGAGTCTCAGCCGGCCTTGGATCTTCCCCATCAGCTGTTTGTCACCATCATCCCAGACTGTGAGCGGAGGGTCAGTGGGGATTCGGGTGGTCAACCCTCTTCGACTCTTCTGAGTTGGAGGGTTCCTCTTTGCACTCTTGTCCAGTGGACACAGAGTCGGCAGGGGGCCTCTTGATAGAGGAGAGTCCTTCCTCCTTTTTGGGCCTTCTCCACATCATCTCAGAGTCCACAGGTTTCCAGATGGAACCCGTTCAGAAGTGGGCTCGGTACCCGCATACTGAGATTTTGGACCGGGGTGATTCCCCTGGGGAAGTCTTCCCAGTAGCATAGGCCATCCTTGGCCCTGCCTTGGGGCTGTGGCAGCATTCCATCTCCTGCCCATACGCCATCAGCCAGGAAGGGCGGTGCCCATTGGTTCCCTCTCAGGGTTTATGGAACATATGTCGTCTGAGGGCTTGGTGGCTGATTCTGTGTTTTGCGCTCAGGCAACATGGGTGATGTTGATAAGCCGCCCAATAAGGAGTCCAAGAAATTGGACCATCTGGCCAAAAAGATCTATGCTGCCTCTTCACTTGGCCTTCGCCAGGCAAGCTCGGCCCTCCTGATGACCCACTTTTCTCATGTACTGTTGGGCACTCGTGATGGGGTTCTCCCTCATCTCCCAGCAGACCTACAGACTACGGTAAAGCAGATCCAAGACCAGGGCTGGGCTGTAGCTGAACAACAGCTCCAGACAGCCATGGACATTGACAACTCCTGCGCCCGGTCCATGGTGGCTGCAGTGACCATGCACTGCAGGGCTTGACTGAGGATCTCGACCTTCAGGGCAGATACCCAGCACAAGCTGGCAGATGTCCCCTTCCTGGGCACCAACCTGTTCGGGCCTGGTGTTGAGGGGCAGTCACCCGCATTGAGAAGTCCAATACCCCCTTGGACTCGGTGGAATCCCCCCCCAGAGGGATCCCAAGGGCTCCAAGCAACAGAAAAAGAAACCCTTTTGGTCCACCTCCTCTCCTGCGGCCAAACCAGCCCAGCCCCAAGCTGGGCAGCAGGCTCAGGCCTGGCGACCTTGACCAAAGTTTGTGGCCATCGTCGTCCATAAGCATGGAGGATGAGGTCCCAGTGGCTCCTCAGCTGGGCCCTCCTCTGCCTTCAAGCTTGCCCATTGATGGGATGAGGGGTGCCTCCCTCATGCCTGCCGTGCCTCCCCTGGGTCCTCCTGTGGGGGCTCAGCTCCATCACTTCCTTTCTGCCTGTTCTGCTGTCACCACAGACAGGTGGAGTCTCAAAGTGGTCGGTCAGTGTTTGCCTCTAGAGTTCGATGTGTACCCGCCTTGCCGAGCCCGTGTCCTAAGGGACGGCCTAGTGTCCGTCGATATTCTGTTGGCCTTTCGGTATGACATTGCCCAACTCCACTGCAAGGAGGTTGTGGCTGCTGTCTTGGACCCTCCGGAACACCCAGGGTTTGTCTCCAGGTATTTCCTGGTGCCAAAACAGATGGGGGGGCTGGTGCCCCATCTTAGATCTGCATGATCTGAACAAGTTCATCAGGCTACACACCTTCAGGATGATCATCTGTCGAGCAAAACATGTAGTTCTGCTCTCTGGATCTTCAGGATGCATTCTTTCATGTCCCAATCTGTCCGTCCCACTGCTGGTCTCTTCAGTTCTGGGCAGAAGGGATTCTTTACGAGTTTCAGGATATGCCCTTCAGCCTGTCCTCAGCCCCCAGGGTCTTCACCAAGTGCATTATAGTGGTAGCAACTTACCTGAGGTGCAGAGGGGTCCGGGTTTACCCCTACCTGAATGACTGGCTGGTTGTGGGTCCCTCCAAGCAGGAGGTGGACCAGTCCAGGAACCTGGCCCTCCAGACCTGCATCTCCCTTGGCCTCCTGGTCAATGATGCCAAGTCAGAACTCGTGCCCTCGCAGATGATCAGTTTCACTGGGGCAAAGCTTGACTCTTGCGGAGCCAGGGCTTGGCTCCAGGTGGACAGAATGGAGGCTCTCTCTCCTCCTTTGCCCAATCATTTCAGATTGGGCAATTGTACCCTGCCCAGGACTTTCTTTGCATACTGGGATACATAACAGCTTGCACCAGCATGGTCCATTGGGCCCACTGGAGAATGTGCTCTCTGCAGTGGGAGCTGGCAGACCAATAGTCCTAGCACTCGGTCCTCTTCGCCCAGCCGGTCACAGTGACCCATCTATTGTGGGACGCCCTCCAGTGGTGGTTGGTCCTAGAACATCTGCAGGAAGGTATCCCATTTATCCGCCCAGAGATGACAGTTATCTTGATGACCGATGCCTCTCTCATGGGCTGGGGTGTCCCCCTTGGGGAACACAGATCCATGGGCTATGGACCCCTGAGGAGTTTTGGTGCTGCATCAACCTGCTGGAGCTCTGAGCAGTTTTGCTGGTGCTGACTGTCTTTGCTCCCCACAATTGGGTTCAGGTTGTTCAGGTCCAGGCGGACAACACCATGACCATGTACTACCTCAACAAGCACGGTGGGATGCACTCCCTTCCTCTGTGAAGGGAAGCTCTCCATGTGTGGACCCTCATGCGCAGCCTGGAGACCGATCTCCTGGCCATCCATGTGGCTGGTGTCTCCAACCAGCTGGCGGATGCTCTCAGCTGTGTAGGTGAGACATCTCATGAGTGGTCTCTTTACCCAGAGGTTGTACACAACCTGTTTTCCCAGTGAGGCACCCCTGTGGTGGACCTGTTTGCCTCCAGGGAGAATGCAAAGCTGAAGTTGTACTGTGCCCACTTCCTCAGCAGGGAACACTGCAGGGGGATGCCTTCTCGAGGCCCTGGACCCTGGGCCTCCTCTATGCCTTCCCTCTATTTCCCTTGATCCACAAGGTGTTGCTCATGGCCAGGAGGGACAAGGCATGGATGATCCTGGTGACTCTGGACTGGCCGTGCTAGTTCTGGTACCCGATCTCCTCAGCCTCAGCAGCAGGCTCCCGAGGTGTCTTCCCCTCTGCCCAGACCTGCTCTCCACCAATCAGGGGAAGGTACTCCATCTGGACCTTCATTCCCTGCACCTGACAGCCTGTTTCCTGAGTGGCTAGAGTTCCAGGCTTTGGGTCTCTTTGAAGATATCCTCAAAATAGTCGAGGCTTCTTGGAAGGAGTTGACCAGGAAATGCTATGCCTTCAAATGGAAGAGATTCTCTATTTGGTGTCAGGGCAAGGGGCTGGACCCTTTGTCCTGTCCAGTGGCTAGCATCCTTGACTATCTCTAGTTCTTCTCTGTTGGGCCTTCATTGGATGAACCTTAAGGTGCACCTGGCAGCCATTTCTGCCCACTGGGCGCGGGCCAATCAGCAGTCGGTGGTGCAGGAAAATGAGGTCTTCTTCAAAGGCCTTCACCATATTTCTCCTCCAGTGCATGAACCACCACCACCTTGGGGACTTGTTGCTGGTGCTGGCAAAGCTCATGGGCAAGCCATTTGAACCAATGCACAGGTGTGAAATGTCTCACCTGTCATGGAAGACCACCTTCCTAGTAGCTATCATGTCAGCCAGAAGGATCAGTGAGCTCCGGTCGCTTTCGGTGGAGTCTCCTTACTTGGTCTTCCACAGTGACAGTGTTGTCCTTTGCCCCAACCTGAAGTTTCCCCCAAAGGTTGTGTCTGATTTTCACCTTAACCAGGTGATTAATCTCTCAGTGCACTTCACCAATCACACCTTGGAGGCCGAGAACAGGCTCCATACATTGGACCTGTGGTGAATGCTTGCCTATTATAAGGCTTGCACGGCTGGAGTTTGGGGAGAGGTTTGCAAGCTATTTGTCATGCTGAAGCCACACCTGGTGGACTGGCAGCCAAGCAGACAGTTGCTAAGTGGATAGTCTCCTTCATTGACCTCTGCTATAGGTTGGTGGGTAGGGAGCCTACCATAGGGCTAAGGGCTCATTCCACCTGCCATAATACTGCCTCGGTGGCTGCTTCCAGGGATGTCCCTATCCAGGAAATCTGCAGGGCTGCTATCTGGTGGTCAGCACACACCTTCTTTTCCCATTACCACATTGCTCTCAAGTCATGCCAGGATGCTGGTTTTGGGGCCTTAGTTCTCCAATCTCTCTTCTCTAAATAGGGGATGTGCGCCTTGCTCCCTCCTCCCAGAGAACTGCTAGGAGTCTGCCCAGGTGTGGATAGAACACCATATCCATGCCCCTAGAAACAGGTTACTCATTTGTAACAGTAGTTCTAGGAGTGGTATATGGTGGTCATCCACACAAACCCAATGAACCTTCCCTGGCAAGTTACACACTGTTCTTGCTTCCAGCGGGAAAGATATGACGGCACGGGGCAGTGCTGAGGGAGTTACCACCCGGGTGGGTGGGAGGAACCAGCTTGAAGACATTCCGGCAGATTTAAAGGGGAAAGGAACACTACCCAAGTGAGGATGAACCCCACATACCACTCCTAGAATTACTATTACAGTTGAGTAACCTGTGTATCTCCCATCCCATCTTTAAGAACATTTTCAAGGGCGAGTTACACCTTCAACACCCTCTTATATCACTCCCTGGGACTTGAATGTCTGCATAGCCAAGCTCATTTTTTTTTTTTTGGCTATTTGTTTAACCAGGAGAGACACACTAAGCTGAAAGCTTGTTTACAGGTGCGACCTGGGAGCACAAGAAAATTAAGTGACTTGCTCAGGGTCACACAATATGCAAGTGGGGGCTGTGGGATTCAAACCCAGGTCTCCAGGTTTGCAGTTCAGAGCCTTAAACCACTGCGCTATACTGCCATGGAGCCCTCTTTTGAGCTAATAGTCACAGCAGAGCTAAAGTACATCACTTGGAAAACTGTCTTTTTGGTGGCAATCACCTCAGTCAGAAGAATTTCAGAGCTGCAGGCTCTCTGCACTGAACCTAACTACATTATCTCCCACAAGGATAAGGTAATGCTCAGGACAAATAGGAAATTCCTTCCTAAGGTGGTATCAGAGTTCAATCTGAACCAGTCCATAACACTTCCTGTCTTCTTCACAGACAAATCCGTTCCTGATAAATGAAAGCTCCATAGTTTAGATGTGAGAAGGGCACTGACCTATTACCTGGAGCACACCAAGCAGCTCAGGACTTCACATACCTAGCTTTTCCTTACCTATAGCGAGGCAGGAAAAGGCAGGCCTGCCTCTAAAAGGACTATCTCTCGTTGGATAATCTCTTGCTTTAAGTTATATTTCAATAAGGCTGGCAAACAGCTTCCTCAAGGCCTCAGGGCTCACTCCACTAGGGGCACTGCAGCCTCTGTGGCAGCTGCAAGGGGCATACCCTTGCTGGGCATCTGCAAAGCAGCTACCTGGAAGACTGTACACACTTTAACAAAGCATTACTGTTTGGATGTACAGTCCAGATCAGATGCCAGATTTGGCACAGCAGTCCTGCAGAACCTCTTTCCAAAGTAGGTTCTGTACCCGCCTCCCCGCTGCACTGCTTTGCAGTCTGTACCTGTTAAGCATACTGAAGAATTCCTGGAGTGAGAAGAAAAAAATTACTCACCGTAGTAATGTTATTTCTTCCAAAGTATTCTCCATTATTCTTGACCTCCACCCACCCTCCCCTACATAACCTGACTGAGTAGTTCTGCAGTCCATTCTTTGGGCCAGATTTCACCATTTGAGCTTTATGATTAGAGCTTTTCTGGTTATGGGTGTTTTATAATTCTTATGTATTGTTCTTGTTCCTATTTTTATAGTTCTGATAAGTACTTTGGGGGCCTTTTGCCTGTTAGCTTTGAAATGAATCTGACTGACCTCCCACTCTAGCTCAGGCAGCACTCTCTTACTGCTCTCTGATTGGCTGATGCCAAAAATTCACTAGCATAACCTCCTCCAAGGCAGCTGAACCCAGCTGGCATACTGCACCTGTCAAGTATACTGAAGAATACCTTGGAAGAAATAATATTACTACGATGAATAATCTTTTCTTTTAGACCATTTCATTTATTCTTATTCCCCATGTACAGTATGAGTAAGTATTTTAAAAAGTGTAAGTGGGGGGGGGGATCCTTATTTGCTATTTTCTTACCCATATCAAGTTATTAAGTTCTTAGTTGTATTTCCCACTAAATAGATTTTGGCAAAGGGGAGCCAAATTTTTCTCCATGTGTGTTGACAATTCCTAATATAGTAATGAATTTTCTCTATTTTATTCAAGTCAATCATGAGGTTAATCCATTGCTTTATTTCCAGGGGGTTTGTGCTCTTCCACTTAAAAAGTATAACTTTATTAGCAGGTAGGTAGGTAGGTAGGTAGGTAAAAACTTTATTTTTATACAGGGGATGCATGTCATTTGAATCAAAGATTCAGTTTACAAGACAGTCCTGTGCAGAAATTGTGCAAACATTACAAACAGTTTACAAGTAGTTACAATAAATAACATAAAAACATAGATGAAAACACTAAGGACAATAAACATCTACATTTGAACAATAAACATTTAGACTTACAAAAGGAACACTAGAGCAAAACTTTTCAAATACCATTAGCAGTCACAAACACGGCAATACATTTCATTTATGGAGTGTTTAAATAACAGAGGATCTGAGATTTCATGGATATGGAGAGGAAATTTATTCCAAATGCCTGCTGCGTTCTGAAGCAAAGTTCTATCACTAAATTTATTTACGCTAAACACAGTGATAATTTTGTTTAAGTGAACTGAACGAGTCAAAGTCCTCTTATGATTGGTACTAGAGGGGAACAAAAGTTGTGAAATAGAATGGGATAAAAGAGAATATTTCATTTTGTGGATTAATGTTAACCACTGTGTCATGTAGACCTGAACCAATGGTTGCCGTTCCAGAGTGGTCAACAAAAGCCAGTGATGAGTTCTATAATCGGCTTTCAAAACATCTTGCAATACTAGGTAATAGGTTTCATCTAGTTTATCTAACAATTGTTTATTGGCTGATCTATAGACTAGCTCCCCATACCATAAAGATGATAGGATCAATTGCTCAGCTAATTTCTTTCTGTCTTTTTTACATATGAAGTTAGTTTTTCTCCAAAGAACTCCAATTTTTTTTATTCACCTTGTTCACAGTGGAAAGTATGTGTTGAGATAAAGAAAGATGTGAGTCAAAAATCACACCCAAATAACAGCATAACAGCAGTGATGACTACTAGATGGATACATTTCTGTTGAAATGTAGGAAGATAATTGATTCTATCTTTACCAAATAATATAAATTCTCTATTTAATGTTAGATGAATCCCCAAGATTTTGGAGATAATTGTCAGGATTTCATGCCAAAATATTTGTAATGCAAAGCAATTTATAAACATATGAGTTAGAGATGCAGGAGATTTTTTTGCATCTTGGACAGAAGTCGGTAATATCTGGATTCATTTTATTTAGTTTAACTGGTGTGTAGTACGTATGGTGAATGATAGTATATTGAATGTGTTGTAATTTAGAGAAAATTAATCATTTTAAAGGGCATTCTAAAATTTTCTGCCATCTGTCATCTGAGAGAGGATTATTTAATTCCAATTCCCATTTGAGCTTTACATTCAGTAATGTTTTCCAAGTAGATGTTGAGCAGAATGTATTGTAGAGATTATTAGGTTTTTTTGTTTTGTTATGGAAGCTTCTGGAATTATAAAGTTGAAAATAGGTGAATTGTCTGGTACGTTTAAGTCGTTCAGTTGCAGGTATTGATAAACATGTCATTTTGAATTTTGTCTGAATCTGTAAGAATTTCATAAATGCAAGGGTGCCGGAAGATGGTGAAAGCTGAGGGGGCTGAGAATCAAAAGGGCACTAATGAGGATACAAAGGGCACTTTTTTATATTAGTTTTTACCATGCAGAAATAAAAAGTGGAGGGGCTACCGCCCCTTCCGCCCCTCCGGTTCCGGCACCTATGCATAAATGTGCCATGATCAAAGCACTTTTTTAGATGGCTCAGGCCAAACTTTTTCCGTGGGTAAAAGTCTGCCGACTTGATGAGCTAGTGGACCACACCGTTTTCTCCATTTGATGATTACTGGAGCACAGTTATAATGCGGATGTTTGGTAATGATAAAAGTAAACTGTTTAGTACAGGTATGCAGAGGCAACAGCAAAACTGATTCCGTAGTTGTACCTGATGGGTCCAATTGTGGCGAATGGACCACAGCCTGGTGAAGCAGAAATGACGTACTGGAGGGAAGCATAATGATTTTGAACTGCAGTCAGCTTTCCTGTAGCTAGCACTGTGGCTCTGTCTGTTTAGTTGTGTGTGTGACTGTTTAGTTAGTGAGGTGCCGTCTCTCCGAAGGGGGGGAAAAAATGAAATGGTTTTGCTAGAAACATTCTAGTTGTCTGATTCATTGTTTTTGTTATCACATTCACCATGTGAGTCATTGTTTTTGTTATCACATTCACCATGTATACATGCAGAATCATTATTGGGTAACTGGCTTGGTAATAGAGATCTCCAGTCCTTACCCCTCTAACAATACTGCCACGTATATGACAACAATCCAAAGTATCTGGGCACTTTCTTACCCAAGGAGTATGCCTGGATAACAGCCCTGTTCCCTGGTTTCTTTTCTAAATGTCTATGCTCCCGTTGTCTCAGTGCACACATCTCACACGAAAATCCCTCTAACATCCTGAGTGCTGCCTGACCTCCCTTCCCTCTCTCTAGGAGTCCTATCTGGTGTCTTACCTCACAAGCTGAAAGGAGAGAGAGAGATATGAGCATGAGATAAATGCTGCTTGGTTGTCTTCTTGTAGCTGAAGAGGTATGAAACGTGGCGGGGGAGGTAGGAAAAGCGGGGCCACAAGGCAATGATCAAGTGTTTCCAGAGGCGCTCAAGGTTTCATAACTAACATTCTAAAAACTGCTGGGAAACATAAAAGAAACATTATAGAAGAGGGATTTAGACAAAAATGGTTTACAAATGAAAATCCATGAGCTGTACATATACAAGTGCAATGTCACATGACTTTCGCTTGTGGGTTTGCATTAGTATCATTCCCTCCAACAAAGTTAAAAATAGAATTGTACTGTATGTGCACAAAAAAAGAATTCCGTATTTGGCAGCATTCTGACAATATCTTAAATGAGGAAATTCAGTGTCAAGTTTGACTCACCTGTCAGACATGCTTCTTTCCACATGTAGATAAGAGCAGCTGACTGACACTGTTCCTTCGACTACGTCAGTTTGAATGCTGCAATGTGAATGGTGCCCTACAAACACACAGACTCGGAATTATGATAAACATAATAAAAAATATGGTATAAAACTACTGAATAAGGGTAGCATGTCAAATGTGTATGTCAGTTACAGGGCAGTAAAAACTATGCCATAAAAACAGTGTGAGTGAAAACAGCTCCAGGGAATAATTGCATGACCATTACAACACTATAGAGGGAGCTTTTTTCACTCAGGTCCAGCACATTAAGAATCAGGCTGTGCGGAGAGTGAACCAGCTGGCTTCATGGCATGGTGGTTAGAGTGACAGGCCATGAATCTGTGGGATAGCCACTGGACTGGGTTTAAGTCTTCCCCCTTACAGTATTTTTTTTCTTTTCGTCTACCTGTAGTGTGTCTCACAGGATGTACATATATTTTATGGAGGGTGTGGGGGGGCAAAGCACCTCACATAACATTATGTAAATAACATGTCTGTTGTTTTTTGTTGCTGCAGAGAACTGAGATGGGGGAGAGATTTGGGCAGGTGAGTGGGACTCTGCCAGCGCCCCCCCCCCCCCATCTGAGTTCATGCTCTGCTGTTAGATAATATATTCAGCGTTCACTCTTTTTACTGAGTGCTGTGTTGTTTGTAGTGGTTTTTCCTGTGTGGATTTTGACCTCACTGTATTGTCTGCGAAGTACTGACATGGAACCCTATATAAGAACTCTACAAACAAGAAATAGGTAATTGAACACTCGGGGATGGGGTCAGGAATTCTATACTGCTAATGCAGTACACTAGCTCTTTAATACCTGGAGAGGGTTATAATTCATTTCAGTGGGTGAATACGATGAACTGTTTTTGTTCCATTTTATCAATTTGTGAGCTTAAGTCCAGATCTGAATTGAGGAAATGGTTGATGGTAAGAAAGGTAGATTACTGCTGATGGGTACTGCTGATGGGGTACGTTGTATAGAGGATGTGTGGTATGGCTGTGTATGGAGTATTATCTAGTTCGAATTGACAGCAAGCTATGGCTGAATTTCTAAGTTGGCTTTGCAGCTGGTTTAATTGTTCAGCACAGTAATATAATTTAAAGTTTGGATGACTTAAACCTTTATTTGATTTGGGTAATGATAATTTTTGCATGGCAATTCTAGGCTTTTTGTTTTTCCAAAGGAATTTAGTTATGGCTTTATTCAGCAGAATAAACATAGTTTCAAGTATATTACTAGCAATTGACTGACAAAGAAAAAGAAGTGTGGGTAGAATTCCCATTTTGACTACATTAACCTTTCCATTTAAGGTCCGTTGGGTGGAGTCATTTTATAAGATCTTTGTTATTCACCAAGGGAGTAAAGTTGAAATCATAAATCCGTTGAGTATCTTTTAGAATTACCCCTAGGTATTTAATTTCATTTGATATTTGGATAGTATTGGAGAAATTATAAGGCATATTCAGTGGGGTTCTGAGTGATAATAATTTGTATTATGCCAGTTGATTTTATAATCAGAGGCAGCACTAAAGCTATTGATATAATCTTGAATCATTGACATAGATACCGCTGGGTCATAAGTTTTAATAACATATTATCAACTTAGAGGCTGATCTGTGTGTTGGGTGACTGTCTATTAGTGAAAGCCAAATGTTCAGTTACTAAAGCAAAGATAAGGGGATAATGGACAGCCCTGTCTTGTGCCTCTATGAAGATTCAGTACTAGGGAACTATCATAATTGTTTTTTACGTAAGCACGGGGTGAGTAGGTAAAGCATTTGGATCCATTTCCTAGTGTGTGTATGTAGTCCCATTCGACCCTATTGAATTCTTTCTCTGCATTCAAAAATAGAATTGGTGTTTCTCGTAGCATCAACACAGTTGATTGTACACTTGATGTAATTACTTAAAAGTGGGCCTTTAATAAAACCAATTTGATCATTATGTATTGCAAAATATAATATAATCTGTAATTTAGATGCTAATATTTTTGCTAAAATCTTATAACCTGTAATTAACAGGCTACTGATCTGTATGATATACATAATTCTGGATTTTCGCCCTTTTCAGAAATAAAAGGATATTACCTTCTGAGAAAGAATCTGGTAGTTTCCAGAATTAAATGCCTGAGTAAATATATCCAATAATTGTTCACTGATTAATTTTTCTAATTATTTATAGAAATCCAACAGGATTACGTCTGCACCGGGGGCTTTTCCAGAGGGAAGATTCTTAATTGCTACTTGCATTCCCATAGGTGTCATATCTCTTTCTAAATCATTGATTAGTTCTACCATACCATACCATACCATACCATTCCATACTTTCTTTACAAAAAGCACCTTTCCAGAGATCAAGGCACTTGTACATAATTTATCATACAGACATAACAATAATTAAAATCATATCATAAACAAATCAATACATCAATAAATTCATAAAATCAGTAACTTCAAATAAATATCAGAACCAAGCTAAAAAGAACCCCCCAAACCTCCAGCACTTACCCTTCCCTTCTTTTTCCTCACTACCTGCCGGTATCCCTCTGTGGTGACTGTATCCCCCTCCTTCTGTCTTCCCCCTTTCCGCATTCTATTCCTACCGCTGTCACTCTTCTCCCCCCGGGGTCCTCTGCCCAGGCAGATTCACCCCCCATTCTCTTCTCACCCTTGCCCACCTCCTTCTTACACATACCTCCCTCCACATCTCATCTGCCCCTTCACCTCTGTGTCCTCTTCCTCCTGCTTGACCTGTGCCTGCACTTGCCTTTTGTTATTTAAGCCCTGCTCCTGATGCCTACTGTGCACATTGAGAGTTTTCACTGTTTGTTGACCCCTGTTCTGTTGTATGACTGTATTTGCACCTGTCCTTTGTGTCCAGGACCATCTTGCAAATGAACTTGCTCAATGATGTAATTGCCTGTTTAAATAATGTTTGATTGATTGATTGATTGAATCTGGATAAGCCAAGCTAAACAAGTACATTTTCAATGCTGTTTTAAAGCTCTGAATGGTCAGGCACTCTCGTATCCGATGAGGTAGAGAATTCCACAGGGTAGGGACTGCAAAAGCAAAAGAACAAGCTCCAGATGTTTTTAATTGAACCCTGGGAATCTCTAGCAATCCCTCATTGGCAGAGCGGAGTGGGTGGAGGGAGCAGTAAGGGTGAAGGAGATCTTGCAAGTAACAGGGTCTCTGCTCATGTAGGGCTTTGTAGGTCAGTAACCCAACCTTGAAGGTGATCCGCCACTGTACTGGCAGCCAATACAGTCCGCGGAGCACAGGTGTAATATGACTGGCCCTAGAAGTGCCAGTCAACAGCCTGGCTGCTGCATTCTACACCAGCTGTAAGCAGCAGACATCAATCCCTGGTAGCCCTAGGTAAAGGGCATTGCAATAGTCAAGGCGGGAGGTCACAAATGCAGGGACCAATGTTGGAAGGTCATCAGGAGGAACCAGGTACTTTAACCAGGCGATATTCCTCAGATGATAAAATGAGGTCCTGATAATGGCCAACACCTGAGATTTAAGGGTCAGGCCATCATCAAAAATAACACCCAGGTTCTGCACCTGATCTGAGGTAGTCAGCTGACAACCCCCGAGCCAAAGCCTGGATGGTTGTCCAGCTGACAGACCTACCTCCTGATGATCTGGGTCCATGACCAACACCTTAGTTTTAGCCAGGTTCAACCACATCCAGCTGGCACTCATCCAGTCCTGGATCTTGGAAAGGCAGTTGTTAAAGACTGAGAGGATCCCATCCTGCTCGGGCACAAAGGACATGTACAGCTGAGTGTCATCTGCATAGCAGTGAAAACTAAAGTTGTACCACCTGATGATATCTCCCAATGGCAGCATGTACACTGCGAACAACATGGGTGACAAAATGGAACCCTGCTATACCCCACAGGGTAGGGAGAGGGGGCAGAGGAATAAATTCTAGACACCACTCTCTGGGTCCTACCCTCGAGGAATGATCAAAACCATCTGAGGACTGTATCAGACAGTCCACAGATAAACCACAGGTGCTCCAATAGCACACCATGGTCTACAGTGTCAAATGCTGCAGAGAGATCTAGGAGGACCAAGATGGAATGAGTCCTCTGATCTCTCGCTATTAGGAGGTCATTTAGCACCCGAACAAGAGCCATCTCAGTACTATGCCTCTTCCTAAATCCTGGCTGGAGAGAATCATAGACATTGTGGGTAGATAAATGATCGTCCAGCTGCAGCACAACCACCTTCTCAATAACCTTGCCCACAAAGGGCAGGTTAGAGACTGGTCTGTAGTTGACCAGACAGTCTGGGTCAAGGGAGGACTTTTTAAGGAGAGGTCGAACAACTGCCTCCTTTAGGGGGTCTGGGAAGAACCCCCTCTCCAGTGACCTCTAGACTATCTCAGCCAGGACTGGGCTGATTACATCAACACACCCTACAAGAAGGCACCTCGGGCCCAGGTCCAAACTACAGCTGGTTGGCTGCAGAGTCTGGACGATCCTCAAGATGTCAGTGATCTCCGGCAGGCCAAAGTCAAACCAAGCATACTGGGCACCCACAACCTCCTGCCGACCTCCTCAGTACCCCATAGAGGGGGTTGAACAGATCCCAGACCTAATGGTGGCAACCTTATCTGCGAAGAACCGAGCAAACTCATCACACCTCTCTTGTGAAAAAGCTCCACCAGGCTGAAGATAGATTGGATTGCATAATCTGTTGACAGTCCGGAAGAGCTGGACTGGTCAGTTCTGTGCAGCGAGAATTTCCCTGGACAGGAACTCTGCCTTCTTACAGGTGACTGCCGATTGATAGGCTGCATAATGGTCCATCAATCTAAGTCTGTCACACTCCAGGCCCGATTTCTGCCAGCATCTCTGTAGCCATCATCCCACTCTCTTCATCTCCTTCAGGGTCCCATCAAACCATGGGGACCTTGGGTGAAGAGTGAGAAGGCGAACACGAGTAGGAGCTATGGAGTCCAGGGCCTCTGTCACTGGCTTATTATAGGCAAGTACCAGATTCCCTGGATCCATGCATTCTGTCAGTGTACCTGATAGGTCCAGCACTGCCATTAGGCTGTCTGGGGTCATGCCCCTCAAAGAGCGGTACTGGACCATCTCCATGGGGGGAGCCACAAAACTGAACCCTATGGTGTGATGGCCAGACCATCCAACCGGCTCCACCACCAAGTTGGATATCTCCGTCCCCAGGAGGAACACCAAATCCAATGAGTGACCACAAATGTGGGTTGCAGAAATAACCTGTGTAAGGCCCAACAAAGTCATCAGTTGGTGGAAGTCTTGACCAAACTGCAAGAGTTCATTGTCGCCCCAAGCATTGAAATCCCCCAGAATTAACGATCTGGGTATCAGAATCTGAGGTAGTAATAGTTAAAAATTTGTCAATAGCATTTGGGAATAGGAATCGTTTTGAGGAATATAGTTCTATGTAATACTGGAAAAAGGTATGATCAGTCCTTTCTGGATGATTATAGATTTCCCAGTTGAGTTCATAATACAATTAGTACTTCTTTCCCCTGTTTCTTGTTCCAGTTACATAGCCATTAGTTTATTTATTTAAAAAACTGGTAACCGGGAAAGGCACACTGAGCCGAAGCTCATTTCCAGGTGCGACCCGGATGAGAGGCACAATATACTATACACATAACAGGGCAATAAGACAAATTGGATAAGGTACAGAAGGCAGGTTTTGTACACATTACAAGAATACATACAATTGCAAAGAGAATTTATACAGTAGTAAGCATAACAAATCAAGATTGCAAAACAATAAATAATTTACAGCAGCAAATGACTAAACACAAATAAGCTAGATGTTAAAGTGCAGTGTGATGCAGGATGGGCAAGGAAAGAACATAGATTCATACAAATTGCAAGCAGACAGTGAGGGGTTAAGTTGATATTGGACAGATAGCTAGGCTACAGGCGGTCAGGTCAGGGGCCTAGGTCACCTAGCGTGGAGAATGGAGTAGCGTGAATTGAAGTAGAGGGGGTGACTAGGGGGGTGTAGGAGGGGGATGGGGGTTGATGGATGACAAGAGCATCTAGTGGAAGGTGGCATTTGGAGTTGAGACTTCAGCACAGTGGGAGAGGAGGAGTGGTGAATATTCCAGGGAAACTGATTCCAGAGGAGAGGGAGATGGTAGGAGAAATCTGCCTAACCAGAGGAGGTGCATGGGTGGGGAAGGGAGAAAGTTCAAGCATCCCTAGATTGAAGGGAATATGTGGACGAGCTTGCAGGGGAGGCTGGAGTTGCAGTAAGGGGGGAGAGTTCCAAACCAGAATTTGGCAATGAAGGAGAGGCTATGAACCCGACACCTAGCAGGTAGAGGCATTAGGGATAAGGGGGCATAGAGGAGACAATGATGAGTGGGGGGAGGAGGTGACAAAGAGACAGAAAGAGTTAAGTAAAGTGTCAAGTTTAGCAAGGGCGGTTGAAGGTGCAGAGCCGTAGACAATATCAGCATAGTCGACAACAGGTAATATAGTTTTGGAGACCAGATCACAGCAGGTTGGCAAAAGGGAGATAGTCTTTGTGGCGATTGAGGGTTCCATGTTTAGGATGAAGTCTGGTGCAAATGGAATCAATGTGAACAGAAAAGTCAAGGCTGCTGTTCAGCCAGACCCCAAGGTACTTGAAGGAGGTGACTGTGTCCAAGGGAGAGCTTTCAAGGGTTGTGAAAGTGGGGTAGTTTGGATATTTGGATAGTCTTTGCCTAGAACCAAAGAACATAGATACTTTCTTTTTTGAATTAAGTTTGAGCTGATTTTGCTGAAACCAGTGCTGCACATTATTGAAGTCGTGCTGCAGGGGGGCAGTCACTTTGGTGGAGGTTAGGCCAGAGAGGTAAATCACGGAGTCATCCGTGTATATATGGATTTGGGAAGGGGAGTAGACAGATGGGAGGTCATTTATGAATTAAGAAAATAGACTAGAGCCAAGAATTGAACCTTGGGGGATGCCAGTTTTGATGGGGGAGAGAGATGGCGCTCCCGACTTGAACAGATTATCTGTTTTTGAGATAGGACCAGAACCAGTTTACAGCACATGGCAGCAGGCCGGAGGAATTGAGCTTCTGAATAAGAAGGAGGCTGGAAATGGAGTCAAAGGCCTTTGCCAGTTCCACAAAAGTGGCAGCAGTGGCTTGGCCTTTGTCCATTGCAGATTGGATATGGTCGGTGACTCTAAACAGGGAGGAGTCCATAAAATGCTACTTCCTGAAGCCTGACTGGTAAGGTGAGAGACTATCAATGGATATTCCAGGAGCCTAGAGTAAATAAGAGACTCCTGGTGTTTAGCAAAGGCAGGAAGGAGGGAAATGGGCCTTTAGTTTCCAGGCAATGTGGGATCACCACCTTTGTGGAGGGGGAGTACTTTGGCCTGTTTCCAGGCTTGGGGAACAGAACTGTTGGTGAGGCAGAGGTTAAAGAAGTGAGCTGGGGGCAGCAATAGCAGGTGTAGATGTATGAAAAACCATCAGGTGAAGGCTGCTGGGGCTGGTTTTGGTAGGGTTTACTGCCATTAGTACTTGGTAGACTTCTTGAGTGGATATGGGGGGAAGGCGAAACTAGAGTCAGGAGTAAGTGGGGGTTCTGCTGGGGTAGGAATAGGGTGATCAGGAAGAATACCACAAGAAAAAGGTGTGCTCTGGAGTTCACGGTGCAGGAGCATAAGCAGCCAACTTAGGTTTACAACAAACAAAGAAACACTCTGCACTTGAGAATCTGTGCAAAAATAGCTTAGTGCTGAGTTTAACAACAAGGTTCCTGGTACCTCGTTATTAAACTCAGCACTAAGCTATTTCTGTACAGACTCTTGAGTGCTGAGTGTTTCTTTGATCAGAAGAGCTCAGGTTGTAGAAAGGGTGTTAAAGGTGTTGGCGATTAAGGAAGGCTCAGATACTGTTGAACCTTCAAGATTTAGGACTAAGGGGGCTTGAGAGACAGGAGGGTCTAGGTGGAAGTGGATAAATTTCCAGAAGTTTGATGGGGAGTTTGAATTTTCTTTTAGTTGAGACTTGAAGAAGCTGGATTTGGTGAGTCTAATGACCTTGGTGCAGGTATTTCTATGGGTCTTGTATAGTTGAAGGTGAGAGGGCAGGAGGGAAGCCTTGTAGTTTGCCCATAGCTTGTCCTGAGTTTTACACATGGAGAGGAGGTCGGGTGTTATCCAAAGGTGGTGATGACATTTTACTTGGGCCTTTTTTAAGGGAGCATGGACATCCCAGGTACGAGTTTAGGTATCAGTGAAAAACTAGAGAGCTGAGACAACGTCAGGGGCTGCAAATAAAGGAGATCAGTCAGTTTGGGATAGGTTTGGTTTGTCACTCATTGAATAATATTTTGACCTGGATTTGAGTATAGCATTTTCAACTTTTATTGTTAATAAATTATCTAATTTAGTTTAAGTAAATTTGTATTCACATTAGTTGGTTGATATATGATGGCTGACTCCAAAGTTTGAATTGTCCTTTCTAAGTTATTCAGTGTTTTATAAATATCTTTAGTGGCGGAGTAAGCTATTCAGATGCCTCGAAGATCAGTTTTAAAACAATCCCATATTATTTGCTTTAAAACTGACTGGTATATGTTCTTGGCAAAATGAAAAAAAGGGATTTTCTCAATTAATTTTTTGGATAAATTATCATCGTTGATTAGTGCAGGGGGCATATGCCATGTTTTTGCTGGCTTTCTATTAGGTTGTTTTTCTGTTATTGTTATAGGTGCATGATCAGAAATTAGAATAGTGTGGTAATGCATGTCCAATATTGTGTAAATTAAAAACTCTGATACAGGCAAAAAATGCTATGGCCCGCTGGGTAATATGAGTACTATATGGTAACTGATTCTTTTTTCTCCAAAGATGAGCTGGTTTTAAATCTTGTATCAGGTTTCTTAATGTTTTACTGACACTCCTTTCCACATCAGCATTTGGGGGATATCTGTGAATGATATTATTTAAAGTAGTGTTAAAATCTCCCCCAATTACATAAGGAGCAGAAAAGTGAAGAGTTCCAAGAACAGATTCATGAAAACTCGGGGGTCATTTTCATTAGATGCATAAACATTAATTAATGTAAATCTGAATCCTAGTCATATTCTCTTGGTAATTAAGAGGCAACCGAAGAAGCAACTGTGAGGGTCAGGCTATGAATTACCAAATTTAGCAAGACAGTTTTTCCTAAGAAGGTTGCCACTCCTCTGGAATTTGTTTTATAGAAGGAACCGATACCCACCCCCCATTTTTTTACTTACAAAATCCAAATATTTTTCTACAAAGTGTGTTTCTGTAGTGCTCCACATTGTCAATGGGTAGTGATTACAGATGAGTATTGTGTACCCCTACTAGGGGAAATGGCACAGCCCAGAGTATTAGAATGTTGGGCAGATGAGCATTCTGAACAGGAGCTACTCTTCAGTCTTAGCTGTGCCACTGAAGGGGAACATCTCTCAAGCTTCTTTGAAGAAGAAATCAACTTCTAGGCCTAGGGGCTGCAATTCTGCATAACAAGTTGGAGCTACCTGGTGACAGGGAGCACCTCAAAGTTAAAATCATGCCTGTTAAGCTGTGGCTTTCAAATTGGCTAGCCTGCTCCTCCCATTTTCACTGCATGTGCTTGGATTGGGGACCACGTCTGCCACATATTTCTGAGACATTTATTTTTTGGGAGGTCTCAGATTTAAAAAAAAAATCCAAAAAACAATAGTGCCACAGCTAAGTACCTATCTTTTCTTGGATTATTAGTTAGGGTTTCCCTGGGGCCCCCCCCCCCATCTTTGGGAATCAGTACCCTCCCTCCACCTTCCCAGTCTTTTTAATTTTCCCCGATTGGTTGTCCTTGTTCAGGTGCTTGATTTGTTTTTCTTTGTTTGGGGACATTTCCCTTTTAATTGGGCTCAGTTGTGAAGGGACATCCCCCCTTTATTTCCACACCAGTTTTCAAATGGAGCCTGCCTGAGAGGAATTTTGACTCTGCTAAGATCAGAGTCTCCTTTTTTCAGCAGTTTCGGTGTTTTATCCCACCCTTTTAGCCAATCTGACGATTTTCTTTTTGGCTCCATTGAGCTGCGCAGTTTAAACAGCTCCTGTGGCCATTGGGCACGTACCCTGTTTTATTCTCTTAGCGCATCCTTTTGCGTGTTTGTGTTATGCACACCCCCCCTCAACATGCTGACATCATGCTTAGTGTTGTGACATCACACATGTACTCTTTGGAAAGAGCGTGTGTGCACCTGCACTGATACAAGGCTAGATGTGGCAATTCTGTTTTGTTTTTATACCCTTTTGTTTTTCAGCCTGATGGTCTACTTCAGTCCTTTTCCTAGTAGCAGGCACAGCTGACCAGAAGATTATTTAACCTCGTTGGCCACTTGGACCCACCTTGGTGCCGGGGGTCATGGCAATGGTCCTCTATATTAATTATCAGCATCAACATCAACCCCTTATTCTTGGACAACTGTAGGACTATTTTTCCTTGGCACCATGGCATATCGGAGACCTCTTACTTTCAAGAGGTGTAAGACCTGAAAAACAGAATAAGAATAAGACCCAATCCCATGGGTTCCTATTGCCCCCATTGTGTTTCTCAAGCTATAATGTCTCTTATGGTTCCCCCCAGTTGGACCTCCAGGCTGGGGGAAGGTGCACCTGGTGTACTAGTCGGCAGTGGCAAAGCATAGTTGTGTAAATCCTTATTACTGCTTTTAGGAGAACTTTTGGGCCCCAGTGTTCCACAGGAAATCCCATTAAACACACCTGACCCCAAACCAGGCTCAGGTTGAGGGTCTCTCACAGGCACGTCCAGTGTGCCATAGCAGGACAGGGTTGCTGTTACAGATCTGCAAGTAGACCCCGACCCTGACCATATAGAGGGTCAGGATGAGGATATTGGGGATCTTGGGGAAACTCTTGACCCACAGAAGTTACTTGATGCAGAAGAGGATGAACCCTCTGAGGAAGAGGAGGAGGAGGAGGAGGAGGAGGAGGAGGAGGAGGAAGGGGAGAGAATGGAGCCAAAGAGAAGGATTCCTATTCTTCCCCAGTTTGATACCAAGTCTTTGTCCTATCTGATAACTGAGGCGTGTTGGTCATTACAACTCAAGGAGGTACAATCCATGCCTGTCCACGTCCTTCTTCACACCAAAATGTTTTCTGAACTTTATTCACTGTGCAAAATTACTGAACAGGAATGGGCAGGTGAGGACCAAAGAAAATATCTGCCAAGACCTAATGCACGGTGTTTCCCTTTTTTGGAAAAAAATGCTCGAAAGTGGGAAACCCCTCCTCTGGCAGATAAGGCGGTTCATAATTCTATCAGACATACCACTATTCCTATTGAAGAGTCATTGTCCTTAACAAATTCGCATGACAAGTGAGTGGATGCTGCGTGCAGAAGAGCCTTCACCCCCAGCGATGCAAACCTGCGCACCTCCTATGCCTCCTTCATTGCTCCCGGAGCCTTTTAAACTTGTGGGTTATGACCTTGAGCAGCTTCATTCCCACAGATTTAGAGGGCGTGGGCATTTTGCAGCTGGTATCCATGGCCTCCACCTTCTTAGGTGATGCCATTGTGGAAAACTTACGCATGTCAGCTCGCACCACCTATCACATTGTGTCAGCAATGCTAGGTGTGTGACTTTGGCAATGAATAGGTGATTAGGCTTCAAAGACCCAATCTAACCTTTGAGGAAGGCTTATTATTTGGTTCTGGCCTGAATTATATTTTTGAAGGAAATCCAGGATAAAAAGGGCCTCCTTCCAGTGTCAGAGCAACAGCAGAAGGCCATATCATCTCCAAAAGGTCAAGAAGGTGGCCAGAAGAGGCAGTTCTGAAATGGTTTTCATTCCTTTTGGAACTTCAGGAACCAGAGGAGCAAAGGAGCCTATTCTGGTTTCAAGAGCAGTAGTAGCAGAGGAGCTTTTGCCCAAAATCACAATAGAGGCCTGAGGGTACATGGGCCCACCTCTGCCTCCCTTCCCTTGGTGGAAGACTGCACAGTTTTTTCACAAGACGGGCCCAGATAACATCAGATGCTTGGGGTTTGGAAGTTCTGGCTTTAGGTTATGCAATAGAATTTTTAACAATTCCCTCAAAGGGGCATTTTCCTCCCCTCCCCCATTGCAAAGGACCCTGTGTGAAGACAAGTGGTGTCACAGACCCTGGACCACCTCTCTCAAATCAGGTTGATTGTTCTGGTGTCTTCTAGTGAGCAAGACCAGGGATTCTACTTGATCTATTTCACAGTTCCCAAGATGTTGGGGGGTCTGAGGCCTATTCTGGATCTGAAACACCTAAACAAGTTTGTTCACCACACAACCTTCAAGATGAAGACCTTGCATTCAATCATCCAAGCTGTTCAGCTGGGCAATTATCTGACTTCCTTAGATCTGAGGGATGCGTATCTCCGAATTCCCATCCATTAGTCTCATCAGAGGTTCTTCAGGATCACAGTCCTGGGACAGCACTTCCAGTACAGGGCACTCCCATTTGGGCTGGCGACAGCCCCCAGGGCTTTCTTGAAGGTGCTTATAGTCCTGGTGGCTCAACTTCAAGAGGAGGGACATCATGTCTATCCCTATGTGGACGATCCCATTTGAGTGCCATATGTGCCATTGGCAAGGAACTCAGTGACCAGAACTCTTGAGGTGTTGGAGTCTCACAGCTGGATGATGAATTGGGAGAAGAGCTCTCTCGAGCAGTCACAGACCCTGGAACACTTAGGAGTGGTGTTCAAGATGGATGAGGGGAGGTCTTCCTTTCACCACCCAAGAAGGATACCCTGATGAGAGTGGTTCAGTGGCTGAGGAGCCAATTGTCAGCTTCAGCTCACCGCCGTCTGCAAATTCTGGGCCTCATGATAGCAGCAATAGAACTAGTTTCATGGGCTCGCATTCACATGCGACTCCTACAAATCAAGTTGCTTTCAGCCTGGGATACAACCTTGGAGGATTATCAGGCCAGGATCCCAATCTCACCCAGACTGCATCAGTCTCTGAATTTGTGGGTTAGTTTGGAGAACCTGAGAAAATTGCCTCCCTTGGAAGTCCCCCCAGAGTTGATTTTGACATCCAGTGCCAGCCTGTCAGGTTAGGGAGCAGTCCTGGACCACATTCCCATTCAGGGGACTTGGTCAGAACAGGAACAGCAGCTACACATAAATGTTCTAGAGATGAGGGCTGAGCGCCTTGCTCTCCTTTATTTTCAAAGTCAGGTGCAGGCAAAAGCTGTGAAAATAAGGTCAGATGACACGGTCATGGTAGCATACACAAACAATCAACGAGGCACAAAGAGCAGGGAGAGGCTGAAAGAAGCCACTGATCTCCTGCTGTGGGCAGAGGAGAATTTTCTGTCTGTCAGCAGTTCACTTGATGGGGGAGATGAATAATCAAGCCAATTGGCTAAATCACAAAAATGTTCATCCAGGGGAGTAGATGTTGAACCTAGAGGTGTTCGATCTTCTATGTCAAAGGTTCAGTCATCTTCAGATTGACCTCTTTACCTCTAGCCACAATACTCAAGTTCAATGTCTCTTCAGCTGCTGCCGGTGTCGACAGGTGCAGGCAGTGGATGCCCTGTCACAAGAGTGGGATTTCGGCAGATCATATGCCTTCTCTCCTCTGCTGCTTCTCCCCAAGGTCATATGCAAAATAAGGCACTCAAGAGAAAGCTTTCTTCTAATAGCTCAGGAGTGGCCCAGAAGACCATGGGTCTCGGACTTAGTGAACCTAGCTCAGTGCGCACTGTTTCATCTTCCAGTGAGATGGTGACCTTCTCCCACAGGATCCATTCTGCATCCAGATCCGGGAGTGATGCAGCTTGCAGCCTGGCTCCTAAAAAGAGGCTACTCCTGAAAAAGGGTTTCTCTAAAAGGTGGTGGACACCCTGGTGGCTTCCAGGAAGAATTCTACATCGGCAGCTTATGCTTGTGTGTGAACCACCTTTTCGGTTTGGGCCAAGGAAAAAATATCCAGCCTTGTAAAGCCATGGTGCTGCATATTTTGGACTTTCTGAAGGAAGGAGTGGAGAAAAGTTTGGCCTTGAGCACCTTGAGAGGTCTGGCGTTGGCCCTTAGAGCTCATTTCCCTAGAAACTAACAGGAGGTTTGTTGATTTTTCTAAGGCTGTCTGCAGGATGTGACCTCTAGTCCCATCTCCTGTTCCCCATAGGGATCTGAATCTGGTTCTGAATGCTTTTTATAAGGAGTCTTTCAAACTGCTTTTATTGGTACTGTTGGACATGCTGTCTTTCAAGGTATGTTTCTTAGTTGCTATGTGCTCAGTCAGAAGTATTGGTGAGTTTCAGGCTTTGTCCCACAAAGAACCATACCTTGTCATGCATAAGGACAAAGTGGTGCTCAGAACAGTCCCATCTTTCATTCCAAATGTTCCCATGGCCTTCCATGTTAGCCAGAAAATCTGTCTCCCATCTTTCTGTCTGCAACCTACTCACCCAAAGGAAAAGGAGTGGCACAAGTTAGATTTGCGATGGGCTGTTAGGACATTGGATGTTAAGAAAAAAAGCCTCCAATGCTACCCTAGCTAAGTGGGTGAGGGCCGGCATTGCCAAGGCTTATGTCACAGAAAAGAAGAGGCCTTCGGCTGTCTCATCAAGGGTCACTCCACCAGGACAATGGCCACATCCTTGGTGAAGAGAGGTGAGGCATCTGTTTTTCGAGTTGTGCAAAGCAGCTATGTGGTCCTCTATCCACGCATTCACCAAGCACTACAGATTGGATTTTAAAAGTTCTGCTGATGTGACTTTTGGTCACAGAGTATTGCAAGTGGCAGTTAGCAGGTAAATTCCTTTCCTGTATGTAGTTGACATATGGGACAATGTTCTACCCCACCTGTTTTTTTTTCATGGGTACTGCTTCTTAGAACTTGTCTGTAATTACTACCCATTGACAATGTGGAGCACTACAGAAAGAAGAAATTTCTTCATACTTACCATAAATTTCCTTTTCTGTTAGCTCCTGCATTGTCAATGGGGCCCACCTGGGAGCCTTGCTTCTGAGGGAGAATATTGTTCAGTATGCCAGCACTTGGGTGTCCATAGTTCTGTTATAAACTCTGATTGTAAGTCTGTCTGGGTATCACTCTGTAGTTTACCTGTTGCACTTGTGTTTATATGAAAAAAAAAGTTTCACATTAGAACGTTGGTTGCTATCACACAGTTTTAACAGGTTCAAATGTGATCCTAACCAAGGATGCTTTTCTTGATGCAGGTGAGTGCTTACACTGCATGCAATCCTTTGCTTTTATAAGTCTGTTTTTCTTTCAAGTTAATTCAGTTCTGCAACACCTTCTAAGATGTAGACTTTTGGATGATCACTCACCTTCTGTCATCTGACTAGGTAGGCCACTGTTTACTGTATTTTATTCTGGCTAGAGTCATATCTGTGTAGACAGCTAATGTGGGTGCTTTGCATGTCAAGCTGACCGGTATGGCATTTATTTCTATATTTAGAGGCACTACTTGGACAATAGTCTCTGGAGAGTTGCTGCTGTCCGGATTGCTCATGTACCCAACATTCTAAGCCTTTGGGCTGTGCCATTTCCCTTAGTAGGGGTGCAGAATACCCATTTGTAATTACTACCCATTGACAATGTAGGAGCGAACAGGAAAGGAAATTACGGTATGTATAAAGATATTTTTTCTTTCTTGCACTAAAAGAACATCAGTATATTTCCTATCAATAAAATCCAGAACCTTACCCAATTTAATTCCAATCTCCATACCCTTCCAATTTCAAGTTATTTTAGCGTACCCATATTTTTCCTTAATACCCATCCCTTAGCTGTAGCTATGCATTTCAAAAGCCCTGCATCTCTATCCGTATATCCACACAGTCATCTCATTTCAGTATTTTCCCCTTTTTCAGCTATTGCACCCTTCCCCTCACTTCTCCCCAACTCTCCTAGCCAATAAAAATATACAACCATTACATTATTACCTTGTTTGACTTTCATCTCTTTCAGCTGCAGGAGGAGCTTTATCGTCCATCCCACCCAATTCCTTGATTCCCATCCCCCACCCTAAGTAATCCTTCCCCAAATTAACAAAGGTAGCCCCAGTGCTGTAGGAAGGGTGGGGTGGTGGTCTCTGCCCCGGGTGCAAGCCTCTGAGGGCACAGTTTTCAAGTCTAAATCTCACTTTTAATTCACTTGCGCTGTCGCTTTGAGGTTTCTATATATATATATATATATATATATATATATATATATATTTTGGTTTTGTAATTACAACTGGCTGTCAGCAGGGGTGCATCTGTGGACCAAAGATCAGCAAATCGGGGGGGGGGGGTGTGACATGGTTGCGCCGTCTGCTGCAGACAGTATAATCATGTGGTAGTGGTACAGAGAAAGAGAAACTGTGGGTGGGCTACCGCCGCCCAACCCATTAGTATAAAAGATACTGGGTTGAGCGCCGCGAGCACGTGGCACTGAGAGGTGGTTAAATAGAGGCTGGAGATACAGTAGTTTGTTGAGATGAGACAGAAAGAGACTAGCAACAAAAAACAGCAATAAACTATAGAGTGTAGAGAGGAGAGACGAGACCAAGAGACAGAGAGATATTGGATTTGTGTAAGCAATGCACTACTGTCTTCTGTGATGTCTATAATGTAGTAGTCTGACTGGACTGCATTAAGTAAAAGCAACAGCAAGCATTTTTCATTTCCATCCATGTCCGTCCTGTGTGTGACCCCAAATGATTTTTTTTAAATGAAAACTTGTGTCATATTGTGTGTCAGTGAGATGAATTATGGTGTATGTGGCAGCAGTGGCGCCAGGTGGGGGGTAATAGAGTGGAAAAAATGCAAACTCAGGAAATATGCTTTGAATTTGATTACTGGGCTGGCTCAGCTGACTAGCTGGCAGCTGCTGTGTATTATTTCATGATCGAGGAGTGCATTCAGTTCACTTTTGTGACCGTCCGTGTGAAAGAAGTTTTAACTTGTACTGTCCACAGTGAATTTTTTTGCTCAGCATGTTAAGCTAAGTTTTACATACAGTGCTTACTTGTGAATTTCTTTAGGGAGTGACTGGGAGCAAAGAACAGAAGTCATTACCTTCCTAAATTGGGCTGACTTCCATGGCGCAGGCTGCGTGGCACCATCCTCCCGTCCACATGTTATACGTTTTAATTTTTCTTCTCCTCTTGACCCATCCCTTGCACTCCCATTCCATTGCCATTGTGTTTTTTTTCATGTCTTCCATTATCCCCACCCCACCCACACCAGTCTTGCTGTAGAAAATGAAGCATTGCCTTGCCTTGGATGGAAGTTGTTAGTTGGCCTGCTGGCAGGCCTGGCTCTGGCTGCTCCAGTTACATGGCAGGCAGGCTCCCGCACTGCTTTCCTAATACTCCAGGTGGGTGTGGCTGTTGGCAGTGGGCTTTCTCATCCCAGTCCCAGGGCAGACAGAGCCTCCAGACCTGAGACAGTTCTTCATTCTGACTCCACTGCCCTGACTCCCCCTCAACCAGAGACCCCTACTACTACTACTGTAGTACTGAGTACCTGCCAGGCTGCTACTGAATGAAGAATCAGCTGCAGCAGGCCAGGCAGCCAGCACTGGGAAGTAACACTTATAGGTACTGCAATCAATTGTATTTAAGACAAGCATAGATATACAATACCCAATACATACAATACAATTGAATCAGTCAAGATTTGTTTCTTCTTATTCAGTTAGCCTCCCTCTGCCACCTTTAGGTGGCATCAGGCAAGTGTAGATTAGTACATTTTATTTGTTGGTTGATCAGCAAAAGAGAACTTCATTTTACAGCTCACACTCTGATGCCAGCCAGCCAGAGTCTCACACACCTCAGATTCCATGGGAGCAACATTTTCCTTGAAATCAGGGGTAGGGAACTTATACCAAAACTATGTTTTTACCTTATGAAAAGGCCCAAAACTCACCACAGAGCATGTAAACCCCACAGGACTTCTGGGGGCCGCCGGCTGTTTTCTGGATGGGGGGGACACTAAATTAGCCCCTTGCCCAGGGCACCGAAATGCCTTCCTACGGCTCTGGGTAGCCTACAGAAATAGGGAAGCCCCTTCACTCACCAGTATAGAGTGTGAATGCCACCCACGTGCAGACATTGGTTAGTATATCTGTGTTGTAGGTGACTACTAATTTCTTCTATGATAGAAAATAGAGAGGAATGTGCTTTGAGAAGGTACATACATCAGTGACCCAAATGAGATAGAAAGTAGTAAATGAAATATGAAGAGATTAGTTCATGTGAAGTGTTGGTTTTTAAGAGCTTAGAATTTCTATAAACAAAAGTCCTTGGGTTCTGCCTTCTTGTTTGGCTAACATAATACAGTGGATTAAATCTTCTGAGCCATGGTCTCGGTTCATGCATCATTTCTTCTTGCTTCAAAAGTTTCATCTTAGAGGGGCCTGGTTGATATCAGGTGAGTAGTCCACAAGGGAGTCTGTTGGGGGTGTTTGTTCCAAGTTGGCGTGAGTTTAAAAAGGCCCTTTTTGCATTTACTGTAGCTGTGATTGTGGCAGACAGTCTTCAAGTCTGTTCAGTTGGATTGGGTAACAAGGGAGAATATCTGTTAGTCAAGATTATCTGGGTCTGTTGAAGCCCATTTTGAAAAGATTGAGCCTGAAGATCTTGAGGGTGGATATCTGCCACCTCTAGTGCCTGGGATGCCTCTTCCGGTGAAGTAAAGTATCTTATTCTACCATTAAGGTAGAAGTGGAGCTTTGCAGGCTGTAACAAGGCGTAGTTAATGCCTCTGCTCTGAAATGTAGCTGTAACTTGTTTGAAGGATTTCTGCTGAGTCATTATAGCTTGACTGAAGTCTGGGTATACATGGAACTTATTTTGTTGCAGGTACGTGGGTATGAAAGGATAACACAGGACACAGTAAATAGGGTACAACACATCTGCAGTGTTTTTTATTTTATGCAAAAATAAAAATAATAAATATAAATAGTTCAAACAGAACTAGAAAATAAACAGTAGCACAATGTTCTTTCACCTTACTTCAGGTATCTCAAAATTCAGTCATCAGCTTTCCTGCTGCTCAAGATAAATTCCTGCTCAGGCACAGGTCCTTCTGCTTACCTTCCTTCAGGTAAGTGAGTCTGGTTATCCAGCTAATCTGACTCTTGGAGTTTGAGGAAGGCTTATATAGCCCTCTCACTTATGGGAAAGTCCCTCCCATAACATCCAGTTAGTTCTAGAATGGTGCCTAAATAGGGAAACTCCTCCTCTATTACATAATGAGGTTTTACCTCTGGGAAGAACCTCTCTAGGAAATCCCCTTCCTGAGATCTTACCTATGGGAAGTCCCTCTATAGAAAATACCCTTCTCAAGCTCTTGCTAACAGGTTAGCACCTTATTTTCTATAAAAGCAAACAGTGCAAACTTTTATTTCATTTATACACGTGCTGTATTGTTATATCATGAACACTAGCCCTTTAATTTATATCTCGGGGCTCTATACATAATGGGGCTCCTTTAGAGACCTGCAGTGTCTCTTTATTCTTTAATTTGTTTAATTTCTTTATTGTGTTTAGTTTATCTTTCAGCCCTCTCCTTATTCTGAGGGTTACTCTAACTGTATAGCATTTCCTCATACATAAGGATGTTCCTGTCCCTTTAAATAATGTGTTTTCTAAGTTGAAGCAGAGCAGCAGACTGCTAGATAATCATTATCTAACTGCTCTGCTTTGGGGCTCTGCATAGCTTTGGTAAGCCCCTTTTTATATAAGCATTAATCCCTGAGAAAGGAGGCATTTACTAGGAATTAATGCATGGTGGGGGTGCAGAAGGCCAAAGGCCGAGTGCTCCCACCACCCAACTGTGACTTAATTCCAAAATAAATGCCTCCTTTCAAGGGGATTAATGCACTTGTAACATGGCAAGTTGTATGTAGAGATTTTATAAATAAAATAATGACACTGTTAAATATTGAATGTTTTTATGGTCATTTTTCTATGGAACAGTACAAAAATACAAAAAAAGCACAAGGTGTGCATTAATATTGTGACTGTTGAAATAATGCTTGGTTACTAAAACTGGAAATGCACTAATCATACTTTGATATTAGTATGCTGATCCATTATTTTCTGAAACAGTATATAATGTGCTACAATGCTCGTAAATTATTTAGACAACCATGCAATGATTTGTGGGCTCTAGATGTGGAATTTGCATAACTTACTTACAGTGCGGTGAGTTTTATCTCTGTTTTGTAACACCACACCACTTTATATTGAAGAATATAACATTATCTTAGTAACATTTGTGTTAAAATAACACCGCTTGGTACCGTGTTCTTCACATAAACATACAGCATACTTTGAATGGAATGTGCGAGACGCGATAACATTATTAACTGAACTGGAACTGTTCTGCTTTCTACTGTTCACTTGGAAATTTCTCCATGGCCTATGATGTAATCCCATAATGCCACTTACAGAGAATGGCCTACAAAAGTTCTGCATTTTCTTACTGACATTATTGCGGCGATAGCAACAGTGTTAACTGGGCTGGTGGGAAACATAACACACTAGCTTGCTATGTGGCTGTTTTGGGTACAACTTCAGTGGGCATATCTTAGGAATTGATGCACACTAGTTTTGAAGTCACATGGGGTGTTTAAGCCAATGAAATTGTTGTTTTCCTGTAAAAATGAATTGCCATGTTACAATTCTTTTTAAACTGGGCTGTAGCTTTTTTGTCTGGGGACAGCACAGTCCCTTTTTATTTTCAAGTGCTCACTTTTCAGAGTGCACAGATTACTCAGGGAAGCCTTCCTCTCTAGCAGCCTGGACTGGCTGAACACATGCCACGGACTCCTCCATGGCTAGCTGGCACAATTGTACAGCATATTTTATACAAAGCCAGCAGCCGGAAGTCTTAATAATGTAGGGGCATCAGTAATTATTTGCACAGATACCAAGCGACAGCAAAAGTAAAAGTTAAAGTTTGCCACTCGGTTTAAACAGTTCCTGCTTTGATGCAGGATTTCTTTGGCATAACATTCTACATAACAATGGAACGGCAGCAAAATAATTTAAACAAAGGAGACATAATGTCGCTTCATTTGTTTCCATAATCCACCTATCAGAGTGAACATTATTTTGCATTTTACTGCCATTTTAAACATTTCTAAACATTCCTGCACCATATACATAAAGCCTAAGCATTTTTGCTTCTTCACTTAATTAAGTACTGACACACTTTAAATGGATAACATGGCAAAAAAATGTACACTATGCACTTTATTTATTGTTATGCATTTTATTCAACCAGCACCTTGTATCTCTTTAAAGACACTTTATATTGTTGGCACTTAATGCCATAAATGTACCTTATTTCATTCTTGCCACCTGGCCTTAGCCTGGTGCATGATTTTGGGGAGTTCTTGGTGAGGGATGGAAATATGGAAATTAGAAATAAAAGTAGTAAGGAAAAAGTTTAGTGAGAGATAGAAAAGACTGATGTAGGTAGCCAACCTACACCAGGGGCTGAGAAAGGTAAAGTACAGTATAGGAAGGTACTGTTGCACAACAGATTTCAGTAGGGAAAAGAAGATAGGAAAGGCATCCCTCCACTGGGGTTATCGGACTGGCAGAACGCAGTTCTGCCACATTATACCATCATAAATGATCCCCTCCTCCATCCTTGCCTTCTTCAGTATCGCCTCTTTATCTTGAAATCTATATGGTTTGATGTAGACAAATCTAGGCAGATTAAATTTAGTAGCTTGGGGTGGGGGGAGATGCTTATTAGGAGCTGCTCAATGTGCTCTGTCCAGTGTTGTTATTTCTTCTGAATATTTTCTGCCCATGGCAATAGTAATTAATTTTTCAAAGAATAACAGTGTATCTTCTGTCCCTTCTAGGCCTTCCGGTATCTTATCAAAAAGTTAAAGGCGGCACATAGAGCTATCCACTGGAGCTACCTCATGGCTACAAATATTCAGACTGAAAGAGGAGCTACACAGTGACGCGCGAGTGTTTAAAAATACACTCACAATCAATTAGAAAAATCAGCAATAAATATACACAGCAACACATAATCCCGACAGCACGCCAACATTTCATATGTTACTCCACACTTTTTCAAGGCGGAGTTACAGGGCTAACACACCTCCTTTTATAAGACGCTCATCTTAAAGGCATAATGCCTATTTATAAAATCACACATAAAAAAACATTTCTAGCCAGTAACTAACACACAATAATCCTAACTTAACATACATTAAATTTAAACCAACACCATCCTATCTCACTATATATAAAGTGCTACATTTCATATACACATACTAATATACAGTTAGAATGCCATATAGTACTATTTCTTACTACTATCACTGTCTCAGTGCATACTATTAAAGTGCTATTTGAACATTAAATTATACAGAGTTATCTGGCCTCATCTGCACATCATATTGTATCTTATCTTTTTGTTGTTTTCAAAACAGGCACAAGGCTAAACATTTCATTTAAACCCCCATCCCTACTTGCTTTCAAAATATACTGCTATCTACTTTCTACTTGTAATAGTGCATTATCTAGGTCAACCCCCCTTCCCCGAATACCTAATCTTACCCTTTGTAGACCCTGAAATTTAAAAAACATGTTCAGCACCACTACACATTTTATGCATTGCCAAAGCATTTGTCTTGTCACCATGTGCAATACTTCATAAATGCTCTCCTATCCGAGCTTTAAACATTCTCTTAGTCTTTCCAACATAAATCTTATTACATGTACATTTCGCTACATAAACTACATGTGTAGTATTACAATTCATAAAGTCTCTGGTGTCATAAATGTTTCCAGTCATAGGATGCACAAAGTCCTTGTTCTTCATTATATGTTGACAAAACATACAGTTGCCACATGTAAAAGTTCCTGGTCTCTAGATAGGAAAAATATAATTTTAGAGTCTATATGTGCCCCTTTCTTGTCATATGCAGATTTCTTAGCCGAGTTCATGCAAGCCTTGTTTCATTTAGGGAGAAGTACTAGAAATTTAGGTGGGGATTTTATTTTTTTAATGGATTATGCAAAAGATAAGTGATGCATACCAGTAGGGGATGATAAGAGAAATTCACACTTTTTTAATATGTCTATGAATCATAACATGTTACACCTTCAGCAAGTGTGGGAAGTTAGTACAAGTGGTACAGAGGAAAATGGAGCACTACATGGAATCTCCTGTAATGCACATTACACAGAATTGACAGTAACCAATCAGAACAATACAAGCATGTTAATAACCAGTAGAAATGCAAATTATAAACCAAAACCACTTCCAACAACATTTTGTCTAAGGTCATGGATCATGGAACAAGAGTCATCACAGCACATCACATGCATGACCCAACTTTGCCATTTAGCTTGAAACTGAGGCAGTTAGCCACAGATAGAGGCTGTGATTCATTCCATGTTGTATGTGTGTGTTTATGAGTGTATGGTGTGCGGTCGGGCACCTATAGTTAGGCTTCAGTCTTCACTTCTATGTTAAACTTGAAATTTTGCACTTTAGTAACTTTGCAACCATTCAAGTGATTCAGATGGCCATGGGCTGTCTTCAAAGAGTCCTTGGACGACCCGGACGGGTCATCCATGGTGTTCTCGAGGAATAATTCCTTCAACCATGTCTTGGTCAAGGACCTAGCCACTGACCATGAGCCAGTGTCATTTGTTTTGGTAACTGGGTAAAGCCCACTAGGCACAAGTGCCTGTTTTCAAGGGCAATCTGGGAGCACTGGGGTGGTTAAGTGACTTGCTCAAAGTCCCACAGTATGCAAGTGGAGGCTGTTGGAATGAAACATGGTCTGCTGGATGTATCAAGCTCATTCACAGCTTGTTACTCTAACCTTTAGGCTATACTGCCAGCCCATGGCCATTTGGGTCTCTTCTGCATTTAATACAGGAGTCCATGCACGTATCTTTGGAGTCAGACCAGAAGTGGGCTAAATACCCCTTCACAGACATTTTGGACAAAGACAACTCCCATGGGGTTCCCCTTCCCATGGTTGACGCCATTTTAGAGTTGACCCTGAAGCTCTAGTTGCACCCAGCATCCTGCCCAACACTTTCCATCCGTGTAGTACACAAGTGTGTGTCCCTTTCAGAGTTCTCTGACCACCCCTTAGCTGAGGGACTGGTCTCAGACTTTGGCTTCTGGAAGTCCAGGGTCAAGGGGACATGGACAAGCCCCCTGACTAGAAGTCTAAGTAACCTTATCATGAGATCAAGAAGGTTTATGCTGCTGCTTCTCTCAGTCTCTTGTTAGGCGAGCTACACTGTGATGATGGCCAACTTCGGTCACTCTCTGATGGGAGTGTTGGATGGAGTCCTCCCTCACATTCCTGCTGGGGAACTTGGTTAGAGACCAGGGTCAGGTGCTGGCTAAACACCAGCTCTAGACAGCCTTGGACATGGGTGACTCCTGTGCCTGTGCCATGGCAGTGGCTGTCACAGTGAATTACAGGGCCTAACTGTGGTTGTCTACCTTCATGGACACATAGCACAAGCTGACTAAGGTCTCTTTCTTGGGCACTGACCTTTTTGACCCAGGGGTGGAGGGACATCTCACAAGGATTGAGAAGTCTAGTGCCACCCTAGACTCAGTGACTTCATCCCAGAAGGACCCTATGGCCCAGAAACATAAGAAGAAGCCTTTTCAGTTTTGGTCTTTTCAGCCACAGCAGTCTTGCCAGCAGCAATTTCAGCAGGAGCAATGTGAAGCCTGGTGGCCCAAGGCCAAGTTCTCTGGCCAGGGCCTGAAAAGAGGTGGGGGTAAAGGAACTGGTTCTCCTCCAGTCCCAGTGACTGGTGATCCCCTCCAACCCCCCACAGTGAAGAATCAGGGGGTGTCTACCTCCTGTCTGTGCAGTCCCTGACCCAGCTCCCTGTGGAGGGTCTGCTATGCCACTTCTGGCCTCATTGGTCCATCATTACTACAGACAAGTGGGTACTAGAGGTGGTAGGCAGAGGGTTACCTCTTGATTTCGAGGCTCTCTCACCATACCAGTCCCATGTTCCTCAGAAATCCTCAGTGTCACAGGACGTGCTGTCCAGTCTATGGGAGTACCTCACTTTGCTCCTTGTGAAAGAAGCCATAGCCTGTGTCCCAGATATCCTGACAAGTCAGGAGTACATGGCCAGGTACTTCTGGTCCCAAAACAGATGAGGGGATGGCAGCCCATACTGGATCAGAATGACCTGAATCAGTTCATGTGGAGGTACAAATTCAGGATGGTCACTGTGAACCAGATCATATCATCTCTGGAGCAGTGCATGTGGTTCTGTTCCCTGGACACTCGCCTTTTGGGAAAAATCTCCTCCAACTTATGACGATGTTGGGACTTACACAGGTGGTTACCTCTGCTACCCATATAGGGGGTCACTCATTGGACCTGGTGTTCCTACTAGAGTTGGAAGTCATGCATGTGGGGGTGGAACCAAATGTGTGGACAGACCATCACACCATAAGATTCAGCTTCGGGGTACCCCAAATAGGTCTGCCCCTATGGAGATGGTCCAGTATCGCCCTTTAAGGGAGTTACCCCAGAAGACCTTTCGGCGGTACTGGACCTATCGGGTATTTCGAGTGAGTGTATGGGTCCAGGGGATCTGGTACTTGCCTATAATAAGGCTGTGGGTGAGGTCCTGGATCAAATTGCACCTGTTCATGTTCGCCCACTCACTCAGCACCCAAGATCTCCATGGTTTGATGGGTTTCTGAAGGAGCTAAGGAGAGTGGGGCGAAGGTTAGAGAGGGCTTGGCAGAAATCCAGCTTAGATGTTGACAGGCTTAGATTGATGGACCATTATAGTGTCTATCAATCAGCAATCACCTGTAAGAAGGCAGAATTTCTGTCCAGGGAGATTGCTGCTGCGCGGAATCGACCAGCTCAACTCTTTCAGACTGTTGACAGATTGTACAATCCACTCTATCTGCAGTCTGGAAGAGATTTTTCATAAATAAAGTGTGATGAGCTTGTTCGATTCTTCGCAGATAAGATTGCCAGCATCAGGTCGGGTATCGGTTTTGCTCCCTGTTCAGGGAATTGCAGTGATCGGCGAGAGGAAGCGAACTCTTGTGTCACCTGGCCTGACTTTAGTAGGCTGGAATGCATGGATGTTGTGAGAATTGTTCAGACTGTATGACCAACCAGCTGAAGTTTGGATCCGGGCCCTACGCCACTACTGTTAGGTTGCGTAGATGTTATCTGCCCGATCCTTGCTGAAATTGTCTGGAAGTCTTTGGAGCAGGGTTTTTTTCCTGATCCCCTAAAAGAGGCGGTCGTTCGATCACTCCTTAAAAAACCTTCACTGAATCCAGACTGTCCAGCTAACTACAAACCTGTCTCTAACCTGCCCTTTGCGGGTAAGGTTATTGAAAAGGTGGTTGCGCTACAGTTAGACGACCATCTCACAAATCACAATATCTATGATGCTCTCCAGTCGGGGTTTAGAAAAAGACATAGCACTGAGACTGCTCTCATCCGGGTCTTAAATGATCTCCTAATTGCGAGAGATCGAAAGGCTCGTACTATTCTAGTCCTTCTTGATCTCTCTGCGGCATTTGATACTATGGACCATGGTGTGCTGTTGGAGCACCTGCGGCTTTTTTGTGGGCTGTCTGGTACAGTTCTACATTGGTTTCGATCTTTCCTCCCGGGCTGGACTCAAAGGGTTGTCACTGAAATTTATTCCTCTGATGCCATCTCTCTGTCCTGTGGGGTGCCGCAGGGCTTCATCTTGGCACCCATGTTGTTCGCAGTTTACATGCTGCCATTAGGAGATATCATTAGGCATTACAGTTTGGGTTTTCGCTGCTATGCAGATGATATCCAGCTGTATCTGTCCTTTATTCCAACACAGGATGATGCAATCTCTCTGTTTAACAGCTGTTTGGCCGAAATCAATGACTGGATGAGTGCCAGCTGGCTGAGGTTAAACCTGGATAAGACTGAGGTGTTGGTTGTGGACCCGGGTCACCTTGAGGCGGGCCATAGGGCTGGGATACCATCGGGCCTTTGGCTTGATGGTGTCCAGCTCTTAACCTCAGGCCAGGTGCGTAATCTGGGCGTTATTATTGACAATGGTCTGACCTTGAAATCTCAGGTGTCAGCCATTGTTAAGTCCTCTTTTTACCATCTGAGAAATATCGCCCGGGTGAAGCACCTGGTTCCTCTGGTTGACCTTCCTATTTTGGTCCACGCCTTTGTGACCACCCGCCTTGATTACTGCAATGCCCTTTACCTGGGGCTACCGGGGGTTGATATTCGCCGCCTGCAGCTAGTGCAGAATGCAGCAGCCAGGCTTTTGACTGAGACATCTAGAAATTGTCATATTACGTCTGTTCGGTGTGGGCTGCACTGGCTGCCGGTTCAATGGCGGATTACCTTCAAGGTTGGATTACTGACCTATAAAGCCCTACACAAACAGGGACCGCAGTATCTGCAAGATCTCCTTACTCCCTACTGCCCCTCTCGCTCGCTCCGATCCACCGATGAGGTATTGCTAGATATTCCCAGGGTAGGTTTGAAGACATCTGGGGCATGTGCGTTTTCATATGCTGCCCCTGCCCTGTGGAATTCTCTACCTCGTTGGATATGAAGCTGCCTGACCATTGAGAGCTTTAAAGCAGAGTTAAAAACATTTTTATTTTTAAAAGCTTATGGTGATTGATTTTATTATTGTTCAATGTCTGTTATTTAAATGTCATTTGTACAGCGCTTTGGTTTCTTGAAAAGCGCTCAAAAATACATTTTTATTTACTTTTTTACTTTTACTTTACCTCCTGAATGCGTTCCTTCACATTCCAGTCCATCTGTCCTACTGGCAGTACCTTCAGTTCCATGCAGAAGGGGTTCTCTATCAGGTCCATGTCATACCCTTCAGCCTCTTTTCTGAGACCAGGATTTTCACCAAGTACATGGCAGTGATGGCAGCCTTCCTGCGATTTTTTTATTTTAGTTTTTGTTGACCGGGTAAGTGCACTAGACAAATCCTGCTTATTTCAGGCACGACCCGGGGGAAGGGGATACAGATGAATACCAACTGAACTTGAACCAGATTAAGCTGTTGGTGGTATTTTTGGTGAATGAGGGAAATTTGGCCAGGACACCGGGGAAATTCCCCTACTCTTTTCGATAAGTGCCATGGGATCTTTAACATCCACCTGAACTACCACCAGTCCAGGCAGATGGAACCTCAGTTTAACGTCTCATCCGAAAGACGGCACCTCAGAAGTGCAGCACCCCTCTCATGCTGCACTACAGTGTCAGTATTGGGATACTAACCCAAGTGCCAGGTGTGGGAACTGAACCCACAGTCCTCTGATCTCCCGGCTTCAGAGGCGAGTGTGCTACCTACTGAGCCACTGACACTAAATGCAAGGGCATCAGGATGTTTCCCTGCCTGGATGGCTGGTGGATAGCAGTGTCATTCAAGGAGGCCATGGAGCAGTCCAGAGATCTGGGCCTGCTGAGAATTGAGCCTGTTGGTCATCCTGTACAAGTCCAAACAGATCCTCTCACAGTTCATCAAGTTCATTGGGGCAGAACTATATGCCCGGGGGGCAAAGGCCCATATTCCTGATGACTGGACTCAGAACCCTGTCCTGATCATTTCAGGTTGGGTGCTTGCTGCCTGTCTGGGATTTCCTTTGGCTGTTGGGGTACCTGGCATCCACCACAAGTGTAGTCCTGGGAGATGCACCACCTACAGTGGGAGCTGGGCTGTTAGTGGTCCCAGTGCCTAGGACATCTGGACCAGCTGGTCTTGTTTATTTTATTTTTATTTTATTTAAGATCTTGGATTAACACCTTTGAGAACAAGCTCATTACATAGGTTCCACATCGGAGTTGAGACAAGAACTAAACATGTTAATGGAGTGCAGTAGCAAAACAATATACATGGCTAGCATAGACAATACATAATAACAATGTGTAAAAGACCATACTGTACAAAGCATATCAACTTTAACATCATCAACACAGGACTAATGAAAGGAAATTACAGGGCATGAGAGAAGAACTTCAGCCAGTAGGTGTTGTCAGAAGTAAGTAAAGAGGTGAAGGAAACAAAGGATCAAAGTAGTAAGAAGGCAGGCATCCGATACCAGCCAGCGATTAGGGGAGGGAGGGGGGAAGTGGAAAAGATGAGAGTTGGGGGGCGGAAGGGGAGTGAGGGGGCAGAGATACTATTTGAAGGAGTCCAGATTGGTGGGTGACAGAACTGGTCAATCAGATATAGTGCAAGCTGAGTTTAAGGATGGCAATCACATTTGGAATTTGCAATAAGATGATTTTGAAGCTTTCTCTTAAAGGGGCCCAATTTACTCATAGAGGAGATGCCTGGAGGAAGAGCATTAAGCCAGTAAGGAGCTTGGTGCGCAAAGGACCTTTACCCTAGTGTGGTGTGGGAGCGGGGAATGTTGAAGATTAGACTTTCAGAGCTTCTGGTCCAGTGGTTGGGTTCATAGGGGGTGAGTAGTTTCAGAACCCCAGCGGGCACGAGGCCTAGGTTTACCTTTTTAGCCATAATACAGGATTGGTACTTGAGTCTACCTGTGCCTGGGCATAGAGGTCACATGTGTGAGTGAGTCAGGCTGCTCCAGTTGCGAGCTAGCACTCTCTTTTTAATGCCGCTTTGAGGTGGTAAAGAGCAGTATCAGTAGGAGAGCCATAGATCACTAGGCCATAGTTGACAAGCGAAACCATAGAACTATGTATAGCAAGACTAACAACCTCGGGGGTTAGGCAATTCCTGTGCCTGTATAACAGTCCAATGCGCATATTGACTGCCTTGGCCGTAATATCGATGTGTTGGGAATAGGACAGGGTGCTGTCCACAGTAACTCCCAGGTATTTAAAGTGCTGTACTAGCTCTAGTGATGTACCTATTGCATTTGTGATTGAGAGTGGGCAGGATTTATACTTGCTTTGTGTGCTGGAGAACAATATTGTTTTTGTGTTTTTGTAATTCATGATGAGTTTATGCTCACTAAACCACCTCTCAGCTTCCATAAATTTTGTCTGTAAGTTGCGCTCAAGTATTTTTGGGTCGTGGTGGCTGGTGAACAGGACTGCATCATCTGCGTATAGCAAAATGCAGCCTTGGCAGGAGAACGAGAGCTGGTTGAGGAATATGCTGAATAAAAGTGGGCAGTATTGACCCTTGTGGAACTCCAGAGCGAACTAGTCAACTGTCTGATAGGATATTGTCAATCTTGACTTGTTGGGAGTGAGTATGAAGGTATCTTTTAAACCATGCAGCAGTATCAACAGAGAGGCCTAAGGATGCTAGATGTTCGATAATGAGGTCATGGTTAATGGTGTTGAACACTTTCATTAAGTCAATGAAAGCTGCCCAACAAGGTTTCCTTGGTCCAAAGCATTATGTATATAGTCTATGAACTCTAGGAGGGCCATTGTGGTGCTGTGACCCTTCCGAAACCTGTGTTGCTGCCCGTCTTGTGATCATGTCAGTGTGGGACGCCATCCACTGGCCAATGCAATGGGAAAAAAAAAATCTTGTTGCATTTGTAAATGTCCTGTGGTTTATATCCATTGAGCAGTGTTGACAGGACATCACGGATCCACTGCTCAGTACTAGCCATATCTGCATTTTGCTACTCCTTGTGGGCTTTCTTAAAGCCTTTATTGTTTTTTATTTTCCATCGGTGGAGCCAACCAGCAGATGGAATGAAGTCTGTTTTGCCCACTGCGGTGGCTAACTGGGCGGCTTTCTGCAAAAGAAGTGGGTTGGAGATCATGGCTTCCCTGCTTCTGATATTAACAAACCACTTAAGGAGTGTTTCTTCTAAATCCCCCTCTTTTCCATCCCACTTTTTCAGGATTTTGATTCAGGTGTAAAACTGACATGATCTGATCTTTACTTTTCATAAGATCAGACAAAACGACTTTGGAAGAACAAAATGCACTGCCATTTCTTCTCCTTTTCTGTAAGAATCTCAGCCTTCCTGGCTATAGTTACAGTGGATTGTTTGGGAACCATTGTGTTTCTGAGTAAGGTGTACTCGGGTGTCAGTTCAGTGTCAGATTACAGCTGCCTGAGCTGCTGAGAGGTGAGAGACTTGTCTTTTTATACATTTTTTATTAGCACTCTGATTATTTAAAATAAAATAAAAATAAATAAATAAACAAACTCATCTGGTCCTCTGACAGGTGCTTAAGGTTGTAATAGCTGTGAATGTGGGAACCCTGTTGTGTCCTCCATATAGGGGCTACAACATCCATTTAAAATGCAAGATTTAACAGTAGACTAATAGCTTTTGGCTTTTTTTGCAGCCCTCTAATGTCCAGTATAAGCAGGCATCTGCTACATTATAAGTGGGTTGCACATACATATATACATATATATATAAAATATAGTAGGGGTGCGGTCACACCCCTATATTTAGGGTTATGAAGACGCTTCTATGTTAAACTTGAAATTTTGCTCTTAATAACTTTGGACCTGTTCAATGGATTTGCAAAGAATTTGGTATGCGGGGTGGGGCATGGCAGCTCTCTTGATTTTCCAAATTTTGTTTTGGTCGTACTTATGGTTTTTGCGCACCAAAAACACTGAAAAATGCACTTTTTGCCAGTTATGTGGGCAGTTTTTTAGATTTTGTCTGTGGCACTGTGCAGCCATTGTGTGGCGTGCTGCTCTGCAACTTGGCACGTCCAAAAGAGCTTGGGTCAAGGAACGTGCCACTTTTTGTTTGGTGAAAAAATATTAATTCATTCAAAAGTTATTAAACTGTTAAGTTCCCATTATAAGTCAGTGGGAAAATTTATATGGTTATTTTGCGAAAGAAGAATGGGGTTTTGGCCATCTGGTCCCTCCTCACGATTAAAGAATTTGCAGACTCGCATCAAAGAATCTTTGATCGCGAGGAATTCTTTGATCGTGACTGCCGTCATCTTGTTTTAGTTTGCGGTTGGAAAAATACAAATATCTCGGCTCAAGGGGGACTTCTGAAGAAAAATGATGTTGGGTTTTGCTCAGGGGTCTTCCCTCTATTGAGCCACATTTGTGGTTTCTTGTAAATTGGTAAAAAAATAGAGTTTTTAAGTTTTTAATTCTTTGATCGAGGCTTGCTAACGATCTTTGATCGCGAGATTATTTGACTGCAATCTTTGAACAAGAGGGCATGACTAGATGGCCAGATTAAAAAATCAATTTTCTCAGTACAGGGGTGACTTATAAAGCCAAACTAGGATGGGTTTTGCTCAGGAGCCTTCATTCTATCGAGTCATGGCTGTGGTTTTATGTATTTTTGTCTAAAACTTGACTTTTACCATTTTTTATTCTTTGATAGCGAGCTTGCAAATTCTTTGATCATGAGACTCTTTGATTGTGATCCTTGATTGCGAGGGAGGGACTAGATGGCCAGATTTGGAGGGACCAGATAGTCAAATTTTAACAATTTTTGAAATTAAAATATCTCAGAAACAGTTTGGTCTTTTAACTTGAAATTTGGAGGGTGTTGACAGGATGCGCTGTAGATGTGAATTAGGGTGTTTAGGTATCAGAGGATACAATTTGTGGAGATATTAAATGGCGCAATTTACAATTTGTGGACAGCATTTTGCATTGTGGTAGTGGCTTGAAATTTATAGGGTAGCACCCTATTCTTCTTTGCTGTGGCTTGTGAATATGATTACACATGGAATGGGGTGACATTTAGGCCTCACAACCCCAGTGACATACGCCGTTATCTGTCAATCTTGGGAGGATGGGGGTACACGAGGGGAGGGCAATTCTAAAGCTCTCATTTCCTGACTTTTATGTTTTAACTCTAAATGATGCATTAACAACGTTTTTTGCATAGAATATATATATATACACATATACATACTATATATATATATATATATATATATATATTTTACTGGGGTAGCACCAGTATAGTTAGGGTTGGCAGGGCAGTTTAATGTTAAACCTCACATTTTGCACTTTAATAACTTTGGAACCATTGAAGGGATTTGCACACAATTTGACATGCTATATGTGTAGGGGAAGGTCTCTTGATGTGCCAAATTTTGTGTCATTCTCTTTTTTAGTTTTCGAGATACAGAGTGCTGAAAAACAGAGGGGTTTGCTCTTTTTGGCTGTTTTTTTTCTCATCTGTATCTCAAAAATGGGTTAACATTAGTGGCTGACAATTTCAGGGTAGAAAGCCTTAGCCTCACAGATGTGCCTTTTGAAGATTTGGTGTAAAAATCATAATCTGTTCCAAAGTTATTGCATTACATATTTCCCATTATTTCCTATGGGAAAAAATGAAATGTCAGGCACGATGAAGGGCTGCGGGCATTTTCGATGCAGAATCCTGCATCGAACTGTGATGTTAGATGCAGAATCCTTAATCAAAGTGCCATTTAAGACACTGTGCCCTTTTTTATTGTATTGCTGACACTGGGGGCCCCAATACCTGTGCTGGCAGCAGGAATCAACCACCACCACAAGCACCACAGATGTGGTACACTGGGAGCCCACCTCAGCATGCCCAAATGTTGTTGTTTTTTTCCCCATTACCAGTTAAATAAAGAGAACTGTCCCCCAACATTTTTTATCTTTGATGCGGAATCCTGCATCAAAATATGAGATGCAGTATCCTGCATCGAAGTACTGTGGTCTGCCCCCACACCAAAATTTCTCACCCACACTGGGGTGCTCAATCCCCATGTCGGTATACCTCCCACACCACACACACACACACACACACACACACACACACACACACACACACAGTTTTGAGGCACACTGGGAGCCCACTCCATTGTGCCCCAAATTTTTTTTGTGTTAATTACCTGTTAAATACAGAAAACTGTCCTCCAACGTCTTTTTATCTTTGATGCAGAATCTTGCATCGAAATATTTGATGCAGGATCCTGCATCAAAGTACTGTGGTCTGCCCACATACTCAAATTCCTCACCAACATTGGGGTGCCCAATCCCCTTGTTGGTATACCTCCCACCCCCCACACACTCAGTTATGTGACACACTGGGAGCACACCCCAGTGTGTCCAAATATCCTTTTTTATATTTCTGACACCGGGATGCCCAGCCCCGGTGTTGGATGCCCCCTTCCAAGCCCACTTTCTTTGCCGATGGGGGTGCCCAATCCCCTCGTCGGCATGATGATCTCCTCCCCAAAAACCATTATGTGGCACACTGAGAGCCCACTCCAGTATGCCCACATTTTTGTTTTTTTTTTTGCTCCTGTAAATGACAAAAACCATCCATCAAAGTATTTTTTTAATTTTATTTTAACCTGTAATGAAGAAAACGGTCCATCTTGGTCTCCCGTCCCCTTCCCCATCAATCAATCAACATTTTATTTGTATAAGATGCCCTTCCTATGCTCAGAGTGCCTTTACAATACACAATAAAAACACACAATATTACGTTTAAAAATGAATAAAACACATCAGTGTGCACTTAATAAATTCCTGAGAAAGGCTGGTTAAATAAGTGGATCTTCAACAGCTTTTTAAAACCCTCTACGGTCTGGCTGTCTCATATCTGGCGAGGTAGAGAATTCCACAGGGTAGGTGCCATAAAGGCAAAAGATCTTCCTCCTGATGTTTTAGGGATACCCTGGGAATCTCTAGCAGTCCCTCACCAGAGGATCAGAGTGAATGGGTGGGGCAGTAAGGACATAAGAGTTCTTTCAGGTAGTGGGATCCCTGCTCATGTAGGGCTTTATAGATCAGCAACGTGACCTTGAAGGTAATCCACCACTGTATTGGCAGCCAGTGCAGTTCACACAGCACAGGTGTTATATGACTGGATCTAGAGATTCCAGTCAGAAACCTGGCCATTGCGTTCTGCACTAGCTGCAAGCGGCGGATATCTAGCCCCAGTAGCCCTAGGTAGAGGGCGTTATAGTAATCAAAACTACTGGTGACAAAGGCGTGGACCAAGTTGGAAGATCTTCCGGCAGGGCCAGGTGATTCACCCGGGCTATGTTCCTTAGATGTAATAGGAAGATTTGACTACAGCCAAAACCTGCACCCTCAGGGTCAGGCCTTCATCAAATACCACACCCAGGTTTTGCATCTGGCCCGAGGCAATGAGAGGGGTGCCCCCAAGATTTAATCCTGAGGATTTTCCAGCCCATGCCCCTGTCGTCCTATAACCAGGGTCCACCACCAATACTTCTGTTTTTCCTGAGTTCAGTTGAAGCCAGCTGGCACTCATCCAGTTCTGAATCTCCAGTAGGCAGTTATTAAACACCGCAGCAGAATCTATTTCCTGTTCGGGCACAAAAGACATGTACAGTTGAGAATCGTCATCATAGCAATGAAAACTCAACCCATACTGTCTTATAATGTCACCTAATGAGAGCATGTACACTGTGAATAACATGGGGGACAGCACCGAGCCCTGTGGAACCCTGGAGGGTAGCCCATGAGGGGCCAAGGAATAAATCCCTAATACCACTCTCTGGGATCTACTCTCGAGGAAAGACCGAAACAAACTGAGGACTGCCCCTCTCAGTCCACAGAAGAACCACAGGCACTCGAGCAGCATCCCATGAGCCATGGTGTCAAATGCTGCTGAGAGATCATGGAGAATCTAGATGGAGCAGGTTTGCTGATTTCTCGCCATCAGAAGGTCATTAAGTACTCGTACCAGGGCTGTTTCGGTGCTATGCCTTTTTCTAAAGCCAGACTGGAGAGGGTCGTAGATATTGTGGTTAGTTAAATGGCCTCCAGCTGCAGAGCGACCACCTTCTCAATAACGTTCCCTACCCCACCCTCCATCTGTGCACCCAGCTCCCTGCACACCTCTTACCCATACCTACCCTCCGGAGATTGGGAGCTGTGATTTTCTCTGGACCAGGAGACATCTGCACTCTTCAAAGCCAAACTGCAAAATGAGAAATCGGGTAAGCGCTGTATAATGGAACTGAATGGGGGTTTCAACTTAGGTTGATATCTCAGACAATTTTAGGACTTTTGGCCCTAAATTTTCAACATGGGGTTCTTGGGACCCCTCCTCATGAACACTGTCACTGTCATTTTGTTTCTCAGTCCCGAAACGTGATTTCAGTCACTGCTTGGAATCACCTTTTGGGACCGATTCCCGAAAGGACAGTGCCATTATTCATGAGGTGGGGTCCCAAAAAGCCCATGTTGCAATTTTGGTGAGAATATTCCTAAAAATGACTGCGTTATGAGTGTGCATTGAGCAGTTTCCACGCACACTCGTAACATTGCCAATTTTTAATATTTTCACTACAGATTTTCAACATTGCCATTTTTAACACCTCCTTATGAAAAGTACAGCTTTCATTTTCAATATCATGCCCAAAATATGTTTTCACACCTGTGGCGCAGAATGGCATTGTCGCTGTGCAAAATCAACTTTTGGGATGGATTAACAACATGAGCGTGTCACTGTTCATGAGGGGAGGACATATAAAGCCCATGTTGAAAACATGGTGAAAAATTTCCAAAAAATGACTGCTTATGAAGGTGTGTTGCGCACTTTCTATGCACGCTTGTAACGTTGCCACTTTTTCATATTTTCACTCCAGATTTTCAACATTGCCATTTTTAACACTACCCTATGAACAGAATAGCTGTCATTTTGCACATCCTGTCTGGAATGTGATTTCACACCTGTGGCACAGAATGGTGCAGCCACTTTGCGAAATCAACTTTTGTGATGGATTTACAAAATCACAGTTGCAGTGTTCATGATGGGAGGTTCCGTAATGCCAGTGCTGAAAATCTGGTAAAGAAATTCCAAAAAATGAGCATGTCACGAGCGTGCATTGCACAATTTCTATGCACACTCGTAACTTTGCAATGGTTTCCCATTTTTAGCACTGTTGTACTATATGGATGGAGGGATGGGAGCACAGGGTCTGAAGGACCCTGACTACCACTGTAACATATGGATACTGTTGTGCTATCTTGATAGAGGGATGGGAGCTCAGGGTTTGAAGGACCCTGCGCTCCTTGGACACTGCGCTCCCACCATGACATATGGATACTGTTGCACTGTCTTGATGGAGGGACCCTGTGCTCACCACCATGACATATGGACACTGTTGTACTATCAGGATCACGGGATGGGAGTGCAGGGTCCGAACAGCCCTGCACTCCCACCATGATGTATGGACAGTGTTGTACATGCCCCAATGCCTGTTGGTGACAGTAGGGTCATTTTTAACATCGTGCCTGAAATGTGTTTTCAAACCTGTGTTGCAGAATGGCATCGCTGTGCCATTTTCACATTTCAGGATGGATTAACAAAATCACAGTGCCACTGTTCATGAGGGGAGGTCCCAACAGCCCATGTTGAAAATTTGGTTAAAACACATGGCAACTGAAGTGCTATGCAAAGAATTACACAGTAATGCGCATGGGAAGAGAAAGCCCTGGGAAGCGCTATGGGATGGGTGTGGAAGATGCTGATGATCAACAAAGAAGAAACGGCCTAGGAGTTCTCTTTTGTGATCACCTAAAGGTGTCAAAACAAGGGAAAGATGATAAGGCGCTTGGCATATGGAGACAATCCTATCCTAATTTTCAGCCCTCTCTTTCACCTGTAGAAAAATATAGTTCAGTTCATAAAAAGTGAGGCAATTAAATGCAAAAAAACTTCATTCATGCACCAGTTAGGGCTTCTGTCATGCCCTTGATAGTACGGAAATATCACGTTAGGGTGTCGACTCATAATAGCACACCCAGATTCAAAACACAGTTACAGACATTGCTAACATACAGAACTTTAACTGCAACACTTACAGTACAACAGCTTATTTTACACACACTCATAAGGGTCAGCATTCTTAAGCCAACTCATGTTCCTAACGCTCAGTAGAATACATTAGTCAGTTATATGAAATCCTAACTGTACTGCAGAATTCCTATTCTTACCTATTCTACTGAGCGTTAGGGACATGACTTGGCTTAAGAGTGACGACCCTTATGAGTGTGTGTAACATAAGCTGTTGTAAGTGTTATAGTTCTGTATGTTAGCCATGTGTGTAACTGTCTTGTGAATCTGGGTGTGCTATTATGATTCTACACCCTAATGTGATACTTCCATCATATCAAGGGCATGACAGAAATCCTAATATATTCTATGCAAAAAATCTCATTCATGTATCATTTAGGGTTCTTCTACAGCGAAAAAAGTGAGGAAATTCAATTTTAGGGTTCCCACCCCTTGCACCCACCCCCAGCCTGCCCCCACCAACAGGCATCGGGGTGTGCTTTGGGGTCATCAGCTGTAACTCTCACCCCATCCCATGTGCAAACAAGTTGAGGTAGTGCAGTGTAGGAGAATGGGCTAAGAGTTAGGGCCGACGACCCCAACGCACACCCCGTGCCTGTTGGTGGGGTGCAAGGGTGGATCCCTAAAATTGAATTTCCTCACTTTCTTCACTGTAGAAGAACCCTAACTGATGCATTAAAGACGTTTTTTGCATAGACTTTCCTTACTTTTTAAGAAAGAATAGAAAAGTAGAAAGTTGCACAAATTGGTAAAGGGCTCCACGCTCCCACCAACTTGTAAGTGTTGGGCCACATTACACACCCAATGACTAAAAAGTACATTGACAACAGCAAGGCTAGCCACCAAACAAATGTTACTCTAGTAGAACAATAGAAAACACTGCCCACAAAATGTAAACTGCGCTATGCAATATCTCTGCAAAAAATATATTGTCTGACATGTAAACACCACAATTAACATCTACAGAACATGCTGTCAACACCCTCTAAATTTTAGGTAAAAAGACCAAACCGTGTCCGAGATATATCATGTCAAAATTTGAAATTTTCATTCGTCAGGAGTGGCACAGTTCCACACCTGTTGATATTTAACACACACAACAACTGAAAACTACATCCATGGCACTAAGGCTAGGTACCCTATCAATTTCAAGCCACCAGCACAATCCAAAACACTGTCCGCAGCATGCAAAGTAAGTCACGCAATATCGCTGCAAAAAAGATATTCAGTCTTAAAGATTGGTAAAATTTCCCTATCTATTCCATTATAAAAAATCTGGCTGTCTTGTCCCCCCCTCGTGATCAAAGATGGTGATCAAAGAATCTCATGATCAAAGAATTTGCAAGCTCACAATCAAAGAATTTGCAGGCTCACGAACAAGAATAAAAATGCTATAAATCAAAAAATTGAAGTAATTGCAGTAAACCACTGCCATGGTTCGACAGAATGAAGCCCCCTGAGCAAAACCCACCCTCATTTGACTTCCTAGGGTACCCCTGGGTTGAGAAAATTGATTTTTTAATTTGGCCATCTCGTCCTTCGCTCGCGATGCACGATTGCGATCAAACAATCTCACGATCAAAGAATTTGCAGGCTCGCGATCAAAGAATTTGCAGGTTCATGACCAAAGAATAAAAACTGTTCTAATTTAAAAAATTCAACGACTTGCGGTAAACCACCACCACGGTTCATCAGAACTATGCCCCCCTGAGTAAAACCTACCCTCGGTAGTGGGAAAGATCATGGAAGCACTACTGAAGGAGAGATTGGTGGAACATCTGGTTGTCAATGGACTACAGGACCCAAGGCAGCATGGTTTCACCAGGGGGAGGTCATGTCAGACCAACCTCATTGAATTTTTTGACTGGGTGACTAGGGAGGTGGATCAGGGGAGGGCAGTGGACATGGCCTATCTGGACTTCAGCAAGGCCTTTGACACTGTGCCACATAGAAGACTATTACACAAACTGGGGAATATGGGTGTGGGCAGGACAGTAGTGTGGTGGGTAGGTAACTGGCTGGGTGGCAGGACACAGAGGGTGGTGGTAAATGGCTGTCACTCCACAGAGGGAAGAGTGACCAGTGGGGTACCACAGGGATCAGTGCTGGGACCGGTCCTATTCAACGTCTTCATCAGTGACATTGCACAGGATATAGAAGGCAGAATTTCACTGTTCGCTGATGACACAAAGCTCTGTAACAGAGTAGACACACCAGAGGGTGTAGACAGAATGAGAAGGACCTGCAGAAACTTGAAGAATGGTCAAGGGTTTGGCAGTTGAAATTCAATGCAAAGAAGTGCAAGATAATGCATATGGGCACAAAAACCCTGGCACAATATATCAGTTGGGGGTGAGGATATGGCATGCACCAAGCAGGAAAGGGATCTTGGGGTTGTCATCTCTGATGACCTCAAGGTAGGGAAACAGTGTGACAAGGCATCAGGTAAAGCAAATAGGATGCTGGGATGTATAGGCAGGGGCATCACCAGCAGGAAAAGGAGGTCATAATTCAGCTATACAAGACACTAGTGAGGCCCCACCTGGAGTACAGTGTACAGTTCTGGAGACCATACCTACGTATGGACATAGACAGGGTAGAGAAGGTTCAGAGGAGGGCAACAAAGATGGTGCATGGGTTGCATCACAAATCCTATGAAGACAGGTTGAAGGAACTGAACATTTACTCCCTGGAGGAGGGAGGGAGAGGGGATATGATAGAGACATACAGTATCTTACAGGGAGGAACAGGGTGCAGGAAAACACTATTTTAAGCGAAAAGATGTTTCAGGACTAGAGGCATGGGATGAAGTTGGAGGAGGGCGATTCAGAGAAACATGAGAAAGAATTTCTTCACAGAGCGGTGGTGGACAAGTGGAACACCCTGCCAGAGGAAGTGGTGGGGCTGAAACAATCACGGATTTAAGAATGCATGGGATAGACATAAAGAATTCTAGAGGTCAGGGTAAGGAATGAACTTCTAGGAAAACAAACTGAACTTACAAGCTCAAATGGGCAGACTAGGTGGGCCATAGGCCCTTATCTGCCGACACTGTCTATGTATCTATGTATGTATCTATGTACCTCATTTGTTTTCCTAGGACACCCCTGGGCTGAGAAAATTGACTTTTTAATCTGGCCATCTCATCCCTCACTCACGATGCACGATCACAATCAAAGAATCTTGTGATCAAAGAATTTGCAGGCTCACGATCAAAGAAATTGCTCGCCTGCAAACAAAGAGTGAGGGACAAGATGGCCAGATTTAAAAATCTATTTTCTCAGCCCAGGGGTGCCCTAGAAAGTTAAATGAGGGTGGGTTTTGCTTAGGGAGCTTCGTTCTGCCCCACCTGAATAAAAAAAATAATGTTTTCAATATTCCTGGTAGTCTAGCCCCAATCATGATAAAATGGATTACGATCTCTAATTCCTTGGTAGTCTAGTGGCCCCCAATGTGTATTTCATAAATATTGCTTTTCTATATCCCTGGTAGTCTGGTAGCCCCCAATCTGTATAAAATTATTATAGTTGTATATATCCCTGGTAGTCTAGCATCCCTTCCCCGATCATGATAAAATAGATCATGATCCCTAATTCCCTGATAGTCTGGTTTCAGGTTCTATGGAATCTAATAAATATAATATTCTATTTGGTAAATTTGAAGCTGCCATTACTATATGCTCTCACTGTGCTGATGAGACTTGTCTGATTACAGACACTTCTGACACATCTGGAATTTATAGAAAAAAAATAAACAATAATTTCCCTTCTCTCTCTATTACTGGTGCTTTCTTTGCTGCAGTTTGAGAGACAGAACAATCACATCTATGGACAAGTGAGAGTGATCATGACAGGCAGTGTCTAGATCAGGGATTCTGCAGCTTGAGACTAGAGATGCAGCAAATTTAAAATCCACCTGCGAAGCGAACGCGAAGTGGCCGCTCGTGTTGGCGCCGCTACGAGTGCCTTAGGAAGACTCACTTTGCCTTGTTATTATTATTATGCTGTCATTCCACTTTAAACGCGCAGTAAGGCGGAGTGACAACAATACTGGCAGCACCCCACCCACACAGTCACCAGAATTAATGTGCATCCCCAAAGTGCTACTGCCCTGTGTCCAGAAAACTCCCCAGTGCTGACGAAGTGAAATGAGAGCATAACAAGAAATGCAAAGTCTCCCAGAATTAATGGCGCACTCAGTCATACACGCAGTGGTCACACTCCGTCACCAGAATTAATGTGCATCCCCAAAATGCTACTGTCTTGTGTCCAGAAAATTCCCCAGTGCTGATTAAATGCTACTGTCTTGTGTTCAGAAAATTCCCCAGTGCTGATGAAGTGACATGTTTTCCATCAAGATTCACCTAAGCAGCTTGAATAAAATTCACTTTTTTGGCACTTTAGCAGGTATAAAATAAAAACTGTATTGATTACAACTGGTTGCATAGCACCATTGGAAAGGCATTTTTGTGCTCATCAACGTTCATGCTGATACTTTGTGTGTATCATGTATACTTTTGGAGTTATATGCATTTGTTTATGATATGGTATGTGTGGTTGAGATTTAGCCCTCAAATCTCATCAAAGCACCTTGACTAAAATAGGGAGAAATTACATTTTATAGTAAAAACATATCTTTTTTTTTAGCAAACATGATATCAAAACACCATCTAATGTATGTATGCTTAATTTGGTGTTGATATTTTACATATTTTCCAACAAAAAAAGGCTTATGTTGCCCTTTTTTAGTGAAAAAAATATTTAGTTTGCTCTTTCAACCAGCATAGAAAAAATATAAAATTACATTTTATTACATGCATGCCACCGTTGGAAAGGCAATTTTGTGCTGAATAACTCTGCCACTCATACTTTGTGTCTAGCATGTACAGTTATTGAGCTATTAGCATTTGTTTGCGACATACTGACTATGGCTTGATTTTGCTTAGAAAGGCCCAGGATTCACTTTTAAAAGTATACAGGAGATTCAGGAGGCAAGTGGTGTAATCTCAGAGTGAGCCTGTGGAGGCAATGAGTTAATGTACCTACCCCACAAATACGCCCCTCCCACAAAGCACACTTCACAGTACACAGACTGACTGTTCTAAATTAGCATTTAAAATCCACACACAACAATAATCACTCGATGAAATGAGCGCAGAAGGGTTTCCTACAATTGATGTAGTAAATTTTGAGCAAAACAAAAAATCACTCAAAAAGGCATTTTAAACAGCTTTCAGAGGTTTTGAATCGCAGAGCTCTGAGAGCAAACTGTCGCCAGCTACCACTACACATACTACCCAGGCCAGAACTGAGGGTGTGCAGAACAATCTAGAGCCCATGTGACCTGCAATCCCATGAATCACGGCAGAATTTCATTTGGAGCTCAATTACAAGGTGAAGTGAGGCAAATTACATTGATTTCAATGTACTTCACCTTAAAATTGGTGGAGAAGTGGCTTGGGGAAGGCGGAATAATGCAAAGTCATTGGTTTCACTGGACTTTGTGTTCCTCATTATGAAGCGAAGTACTCCGCTTCACATTGTGGTGTACTCCACGGGTTCCACGTCTACTCCGAGAATCACTTTGTGGAATGAATTGGGTCCACTTCACCCACCACTACTTATAGTACTGTAACTCACATGCTGTATAGGAAGGAACGCGAATGCTTATGGCTGTACTTCCTCGTGAGCTGCAGCACAAAACTCCCCTACTTAAAGACACGTATCAATGAGTACAGTGGTGGGGTAATGAAGAACATGATTCAGTGTCGATGGTGTGAGATAGCCAGTATGAAACTGTATTGGGAATGCAAATGCCTATGGCTGTACTTCCCTGATGAGCTGTAGCTTAAAACTCCCAGACTTAAAAACACATACAGTATCAATGAGTACAATGGTGGAGTGGTGAAGCATGTAGAGATACTACAAAACAGGCTTGCAATACATCCAAGTAACTAGAAAAAAAAATGAATGTTGTGATTCATGACGTTATTGTGAATCATGATTTGTGACTGCATTTGTGACTGTGATAATGAAGAACGTGATTTGGTGTTGATGGTGTGAGATAACCAGTATGAAACTGTATTGGGGATGTGAATGCCTATGGCTGTACTTCCCCGAAGAGCTGTAGCTTAAAACTCCCCGACTTAAAAACACGTATCAATGAGTACAATGGTGGGGTGGTGAAACCTGGAGAGATTCTACAAAACAGGCTTACAATACATCCAAGTAACTAGTAAAAAAATTAATGTTGTGATTCATGACCTGATTGTGAATCGTGATTTGTGACTGCATTTGTGACCATGATGATGAAGAACATGATTTGTATCATGAGTGACTCGTGATGATGGTCCTGACTTAAAAATGCGTATTAATGAGTACAATGTTCATGCAGAATTATGCACCACACCTGTCCAATACACTGAAGGGAAGCTAAAGAAACAACTGTGACTTAAGTTACAGATGGAGATTGGGCCCTAAAGAAATGCAAATACACAGACAAATTAAGATTGCGCTGTGCACTGAAGAGATGCAGACACAAAGGCACAACACCTAACCAGTGCTCACCATCAGAATTTCAAATCTGGAGAAGAATACCTTTGCTGGTTGGGGCAGGCTGCGGGGGGGGCGCAGTGTACTGCGCTGCTGCAGTAACAGTCACTAGTACTAATACCAGTAAAGATACCACAAAGAAGTACAAAAGTCACACAACTGCAGTGGATAGCAGGCTCACATTGCTGAAATTATTATGTGGCACAATAAAAGGTGTCTGATTTTATGACATGCGTCAAACACATACTCACACACACACTAAGTAATGCATAGCAAATTGAAAACTTCAGTAATGTAACCACATATTTTAAACAAACTAAAATTGTGCACTGCTGCACCACAACAATTAGCAAAAAAATGGCAAGAATTATTGAAAATATTACTGTGTGTACATTAACACAGTTATACAAGAAAAATATAACCAAAACAGAAAGCACTGTCTTTTTCTCCAAGTTAATCTACCTACATCACAGATACACCCCTCCCCAAAGCACACTTCCACTTAGTCTTTAAGTACACAGACTGAATATTGTACATTAACATTCAAAATCCATACACAGACAATAAACGCTCAATGATATGAGCACAGGAGGGTTTCCTATAATCGATGAACTAAAGTTTCAGGAAAAAAATAACTCAGAAAGGCTTTTTTTAACAGCTTTTAGAAGGTTTGAATCACAGAGATCTCTCAGAGCAGATTGTCTCCTACAGCTTCCTACACACACTACCCCAAACTGAGGCTGTGCAGAACAATCTAGAGCACATGTGACCTGAAATCCCATGAATCACTGCAAAATTCGCCTTTGGAGCTTAAAAACAAGGCAAAGTGAGGCGAAGGCATTGTTTTCAATGTATTTCGCCTTAAGAATTGGTGGAGTGGTGGTTTGGGGAGGCGGAGTAACGTGAAGTCATTGTTTTCAATGGACTTCGTGTTACCCATTATAACGCAAAGTACTACGCTTTGCGTTGTGGAGCACTCCGCGAATTCGCCTTCACTCTGCGAATCACTTCATGGAGCGAATTGGGGCCATTTCACCCATCTCTACTTAAGACTGTAAATTACCACTCCCCCCCACCTATGTAGTTTCTTTAAACAAAATGTCACATTGATGTGACAATATTGTCAGCTCTGATAGAGAGTAAATGTTTTATGTGAGGTTAGATTAATAGGAGTGAAGGAAAAATAAATTATGACTGTAACTGTGATGAGGACATTCTGGAGAGGGATCTGATGACGTTAGTCACTCAGAAGCAGATGTCGTAGTTCTCATTCATCCTTTTATTTCCTTAAGCTTTAAAACAGATCTTACTTGCAATTTTTAAATGTGCCTTTTTCTGCCACCAAAACTGTGATGAGCTACAACTGAGTTTAAGATTAGTGATAGTGTAGCTGATTGTGATTAATTGTGGCCGTTTGAAACTACCATGGAATCCTGGAGAGCACTTATGCTTTACATTACAGCATTACAGCATTCCATGACAGGACTACTTACTTTGAATCCTGCTGCATGTTATGAGGCTCGACAAGTATAACAATTAGAGATTAATGTAAGCTTGCAGGAAAGGTTTCTACCAGTCAGAAGATAGAAATCTTTCTTGCATTGCTATAAGCATAAATAAATGAATGCTACATAGAATGCAGCATATTAAAGTGCTGGTGCAAGATGTACTGGAGCAGCAAACATTTTCTTGCTTCACATGCAGTGACTCCATAAAGTGCAAACATGATTATTAAAGTCTACAAGTTTTTTTTCAGCTTAAGTAGACCAACACATTCATAACTAATTACAAACAATGGGGCCTATATATAGGGGTGCGGAGCAAGCGTGCAATGCACGTGCAGCTCCGCACCAACAGCAGAACCATGCAGGAACCGCATTCATGAAACAGTGGTTTCTGCCCAGCTCCCTTCCACATCCCTACCCCCCCAGGCATGGAGCTGTGCAGGGGTGGGGATGCAAGCCTGGGTGGCAGCCAATCGGCTGCCCTACCCGGGTCCAGAGTGGATTGCTTGTGTCAGTATGGTGCCATCTTGCCGGAGGGGGCCAAGAGAGACAGCAATGTGGCAGGGGGGCAAGTGCTGGCCATCCGCCCGGCCCGTTCCCCATCTCCTGACCACAGGGGCACCTTCCTGCAGGGGTCCAAAGACCCCCCACCAGCACCAGCAGGTTCGGTGCTGACGACTGGAGGGGCACATAGTCATTACAGCTGGTTTCCAGACATGCAGCTGCCAGCACCCTGCATAAGGCACCCTGCCCATTTGTGCATGGGGTGGAGTGCTGGAACGCCTCCCCCCGTGGAGACCCCTGCCCGCCCACATGCAGAGCTCCACCCTCGGCCGGGGTTCTGGTATGGAGGGGGGGTGTAACTGGTTTGGGAATGCCGCGGTGGGTGCGTACGGGTGTGGGTGGGCTATGCAGCTGGGTTATGTGGCGCATAGCCCATGTGTACTGTTAGTGAATAGGCCCCAATATGAATACATCAGAATAGAAAAGGGGGGTAAAGTTACATGGGTTTTTTGTAGAAAGTTGGTAAAGGATGTGAAGGTTTAACCATTCAGCATTTTTTTTTATTTCCTACTATCCTATCTCACTACTGTTCATAATTACAGTATATTTTGTTTAACTTTTGTTTACTGATTTCTTTATCTTAATATATTAAAGTGTTTAATGGAGACTGCAGAACTCATTCTCCTTCAGTGTCTTTGTACTGTATATGTTCTCTCTCTCTCTCCTTGTTCTTTTGTATTACATTTTCCTAAAAATTAAGGAATAGAAATACAGATAAAGAGCTGATACCACACACAGTTACTAATCCCATCTAACAACACTACTGAAAAATATGTTTACTGTATTTACAAAAATGGAATGAAGGAGAATTCCTTACTCAGTCCAACAGGTGTTAAATATTTTAAGTACAAAAAAATCCATTTGGATTCTTTTTGAAGGAGTTTCTTGCGTTGCTCTTTAACCTTTCTTTATCAGTGTTACATGTTCTATACCCGTTACTTTTAACTGTCTGGGGTCACTTCTATGGTAAGAGTTTAAAATGTGCACTCAGTGCAGTGTCCATCCTTCCATTTACTATAGAGTGGACATGTTCATAGATGAACACTCTCATAGGTTCATATGGTGTGTCCCACATTGATTTTGATACATGTAAACCAAGCTACAGTATATCTGCCATTAAATTAGTTTTACTGTTAATAAAGAGATTTTTCTTAGGACCCAGAATATCTCCAGATTTATACCCTATTCCATGTATTTGTTACAGTGCCCACATTCATATGTGCCAATTGGAAACACGATTAGCCATTTTTTTTGTTTCTTGATGATTTTTTTTGTTCCATAAATGGCTGTTTGCTAAGATGTTTTTTTGAACTTTTTCCTTTTCTAAATGTTTTATTTATTTAGTTTGTTGATGACTGGGAAATGTGTTCTTCCCAAATTCTACAATTTTTCAATATTCCTTGATTTTTTACAATTATATTTCCTATTTGCCCTGACTAACAATGGAAATATGTTATTAATTTCACTCTTTGCTTATTATATTATCTTTGTTTTTAATTTTTGGTATTAATAAGACCACTCTGTTTAGAATCTTTTTTATGGCATTTTTCATGCAAAACAGCACAGAGTTAAAATACAGAAACAAGTATAGCAAGTGACAGGTTTTATACTCTCTGCCAATAAGGTATATAGTAGGTTATACAGAGCAGCAATGGCCGGCTCAGTGGCACTGAGGGTTGAGGCGCTGGATGCCACACCTCGTGCTGCGCTGGCGATCCAGGTTCAGGAATGGACTTGGGTCAGTGGGGGTCAGCAGGGGGGGAGAGAGGATGGAGCATCCCCACGGATGCTCTCCTTCCTCGGGGTGGTATGCCAGGGGTGCTTTCTAGCACCCAACGTCCTATGGGAGCCAGTGGATGCATCAACTCATGAGGGGCACAGTGGCTTTGTATCTCGGAGCCGGGGAGTGGGGATGTCATTAGGCACTTGAGAGTGAGTGTGCATCAGCATGTCGACTCTCTGCACTGGCGTCTCAGGGGGTTGGGTTACAGGGAGTACAAGCTTGGAGGAAAATGCCTCTGGCCCCTTAGAGGAAGTTCTTCAGAGCCATTCTCAGCATCAGGTCAACCAAAGGGCAGATCCCGCTGTGCAGGCTCGCTGCAGAGGACAAGAGGGGAGGTAGTGTGGGGATGCCTCTCCTTGCTCCGCCTGGGGGGTAATCTGGGCCATCAAGTTAGGTCCTGATAGCAGCAAGGCCCTCTAGGGGCAGACCCAGATGGCCGAGATTGATGTGGAGGATGTCACTCCTTGAATACGGAAGGAGATGGGGTCATGGGGATGTAAGGCTTAGATAAATAATGAGTAAAAAAAAATTAAAAATACAGGGCTGCAATAAAATAGTGTTTGCCTTTCCAGCATGGTAAACAATTGATGTTGGCATGTTGAATGTACAGTAGTATATGTAGAAGTGATAATAGTATGTCAGCAATGAAAATAGGAAAAAAATGTGAAGATAAGAATAATAAATCAATAAACAGCATCTCATGGTACAAATGAAGAGTCTGTGTCAGATTTATAGAGTGTTTAGTGTTGCCATGTTTCTTCGAAAACAGGCAGATGATAGTAATGTTTGGTTTTGCAGTTGATAAAGGCAATCAATAAAATCTAGTCATTGTTGGACAGTAGGCAGGTGTGGTTTCATCCAGAGCCCCGTTAGCATCTTTATGACCCCTTCCACAAGAGGAAAAAGTAGTTTCATTTGTCCCCCTTTTATGTGAATTCCCTACGGGATGATAGACGGCACAAGCAGGCGTGGGAAGAGGGTACCTGGGATGTCAACTAGTTCTCCCAAAACACAGCAGACTGCTGCCCAATAGTGAGTAAGGACAGGGAAGCTCCAGAATGTGTGGGCTTTATCTGCCTCGATCTCCCTACAGTTTCTCCAGCAGTGTCCTGCCTGGGGGCCCAGATACATGCTAAGGACTCTCGGTGTTCTGAGGTTGTGGGTCCTACATTTCCAGTCAAACTCTTTCACACAAGGGGCCATTGTAATTTTATAGTTGGGAATAACAAATTTATACCACAGTTTGGAGGTCACATTCAACATGTAATTCCTCAGTCCATTTGTGGAACACCAGAAGTGTAGAATCAGGCCAGTGGAGAGATCCCGCAGGATAGCATGAATTTGCCCTACCATGTGTGTGCCTACCCCACCACCTGATGTTAACCAGGAAAGGCACACTAAGTTGAAGCTTGTTTTCTGGTGTGACTTGGGAGCACAAGGAGGTTAAGTGACTTGCTCAGGGTCACACAGTATGCAAGTGGGGGCTGTGGGATTCAAACCCAGGTTTCCAGGTTTGCAGCTCAGAGCCCTAAACCTCTACACTATACTGCCTGTATGTAGCAGGGCAAGGATTGCTGAAGGTGGTGTGGGGGGCTTGCGGAGATGCTCCGGCAGAGTTGCTACTTATGTTCCGAATTGAAGACATCTAAAATGATCTATGGGCAGGAGCTAATAAGTGTCCTATGATGCTGGGAAAGGTAGCACTTCCCTATCATCTAGGAACTGGTGAAGATGAGTAGCACCACTTCTAATTGAGTAGTTAACTAAAGGGTCTGTACTATTTAATGGGTTGTCCCTGTAATGGCCTGGTGCCAAAAGGTGGGGTCCAAAACCCTGAAGAACATCCTGCAGGTGGAGGACATGCCAATTTTAAGAACTGTACCTATGGCATGAAGATCATTTAAAACAAATTCAACATTTTTCCAACAAGCTACATAAGTCGGAGAAGTCCAGAGGCAAACTAACCTCAGCTGAGTTGCCCGTGCACATAGCCTTAGATTAGGGAACTTAACTCCGCCATTTGCAACCGATAGTTGAAGATGGGAGAGGCAGATCCATGGCCATGCCCCATTTCGAAGAAATCTAGTCAGGAATTTATTCATGTGATAAAAAAAGTTGTGGTCTGGTATAATGGGGGAGGTCTGAAAAAAAAAACCAGCATGTGAGGCAGAATTTTTTGCTGAATAGCTTATACTTTGTGTAAAAAGCTAATGTGAAGTTGTGCCCAGGCTTGCAGATCATTCCTCATTGCTAGGGTGAGGGGTTCATAGTTGAGGATATCTAAATGTTAAGGATTTGTGGTGAGTTGTATACCGAGATATTTAAGAGAGGTCCTGTTCTACCTGATATTAAGTCAAGTTTTTACGGTAGCTGAAGGGGTGTAGTTAGAGTTAAGACTTTTGTTTTAGTTGTGTTCAGTCAAAATTTTGAGACTGTTTCAAATTGTTCCAGAATTTCCCATACTGCGGGCAGGGAATCTCTGGGTTCAGTAACTGTCAAATATATGATCTGTGAACAGGGCAACTTTATAATCCCTGCCACCCAGTGGGATTCTTTGAACTGTGGGTGATAGCCAAGTGAGAGCTAAGTGCCCTATATAAAGTGCAAAGAAAATAGGCAAGAGGTGGCAATCTTGACACGTGCCCCTTCCCAGGAGAAATGGTGGAGAGAGGGAGCCATTAGCCCAAACATAAGCTCATAGTGACTCATAGTCTCTGTGAAGCATAGTGAGAATAGCTTCTGAAAAACCAAATGCTTTGGGAGTAGACCAGAGAAAGGGCCAGGAAACCCTATCAAAGGCTTTCTCCACAACCAGGATGGCCAGATCCCCAGGGATGGAACACTCATGAACATGATCCAGGAGCAGCAGTGTTCTGCAAATGTTGTCATGGGCCTGTCTTTTTCACACAAAGCCCTACTGGTCCATGTTCGGAAAAGGCCCTCAAATCCTGTGGCCCATAGAGACATAAATAACTTGTAACTCAGACTAGAAATAGAGCAGTAGGAAGCAGGGGCAAGAGGGTTTTTGCCCACCTTTGGCAGGGCAAAATAGTGGCATACTGTCACAATGGGGGGGTTCCCCTTCTTGCAGATCTAGGAAAACTTTAGTTAAGAGTGGAATCAGTAGGCCCTTAATGGAGGCAACTCTGTTTAGGGTCTTAACTTTCTCCATGGCTGAAACTAGGGTAGCTTCTTCATGACTTCTGTTCAGAAATCTTACTTTCCTTTTGTCTGCCTGTTCAATAAGCTCTTCCTCCTGTAAGCAGTTTCTCTAAATTCTAAGGCAATGTCCATGGCAGACACAGTTTATCAATTTCTCTGGGTGGGCACTCTAGGCATGTAATCCCATTATTAGCTACTGTTGGTTTTCTAAATCCTGTTGCTTGAACTTGATCTCCTTCATCAGTGTAGGGTCTCGGATCCAAAATGTTCACATCAGTTGTTCTCGTACTCCTAGTGAATTGTAAATTCAAGTTGCTTTGAGAAGGCAAGAACCTTGGAGGCAACAACTTAATCCTCATCCCAGTGTTCCATTATTCTCTCCTGGATAATGGATTCTATGACCTTGCCCAGCACTGATCTCAGACTGGCTTGTAGTTGGCTGGTCAAACCTTGCCCCTTCATGATGATGAGAACTTCATTGTCTGGATAGATCAGGTGTCAGAGGACTGAAATGCAGAGAGACTCCTGAAAAATTATAATAAGGGGCACCACCTGCTGTTCCCTTAGCTCCTCTATGATCCTAGGGTGTATCCTGTCCACCCCTTGGGACTTACCTGGCTTGGTCTTTGCCAGTATCCACTACTGGGGCAGCTGTGATGTCCAGTGGCTGGATAGTGGCTATGCACATTTTATGGAAACTCTCAATGAGCCCCCTCCACTACCTGGGGCCATTTGGTGAAAACTAAGGGAAAGTATTTGTTAACCATCTTAGCCATTGCCTCTAGCTCTGTCACAGGTTCCTCCCCACTACTCCTATTTTCAAGGGCCAAATCTCCTCCACCTTCTTTCTTCCATTTATGAACAGGTAGAAGGCTTTGGTGTTGCCTACTGCTCCCTAATGCTGCAAACCATGCTTCCCTCTTGTATGTAAGCAACTAGTCTCTTTCCATTGGTCATAGAAATTTTTGTTTAGAATCAGATGTCTTTGAATTCTGTTGTGCCAGAGGGCCCCCTTTTGGGGCAGTTTTCCCTTACTGCTTACAGGAATGTTGACTTCGAGAAGTAGGGGTTCTGACAAATCTCGACCAGCTGGAAGCAATACTTGCTCCTTTCTAGATATGGAGATTAGTGTGATAGGAGGTCAGTATGATAAAGAAGCCTCGCATGCTGCAAAATTAAAAATAAGACAGAAGGTCCTTTTTCTCACAATTGTTAGGGGAGTTCAAACCACACATGCAGTTGATTAAGAAGTTTTAAGAAGAGGTTTTACTGTTCATCTTGTCCTCAACCCATGGGAGAAGAGGTCCTCTCTATAATTCTTATGACGAATGAACCCTGTCCATGTTAGCTGCCTAGGTGCTAGGGCTCATTCCACCAGGTACTGAGACGTTTCTCACACTGTACTCAAAGGACTGGGCTTTCACAACTTCCAGTATCAAGAAAACTCAAGGGGTGTCAAGCAGTGGACCAGACCCTGGCACAACTGTTCAAGGTGGTGTTCAGCCTGGGGATTTCCTGTTTCCAAGATCAGAAGGAATCATCAGCTCATTCAGCCAGTAGGGGAGATCAAGGCCACAGCCCTCTGAAAAGGCAAAAAACAACCACCTAAAAATACTCATCAATGCCATGTGAGTATTGCTCAAAGACAGATGGATAATTCTGATAGCCCAGATAGTGCACCACCAGAGCCACAAATGAGCCACTCGGTTAATATTTTAGACCAATTACTGGAAAGAAAATAAGAAATAAATATAAAAAGTGGTACAAAGGATGAAAAAAAAAAAGAAGAGAAAATAGACATAGGTGGGGGAACACAGCAAAAATGTAAATCAAGCTGTACCAAGACAAAACAAGTAATTCATTTGTCAGATAGACTCCTCACACATCTCAGTTAGACCTAATGTCAAACTGGCTCTCTTTAGTCCATAACTCCTCCAGGAATTATTTTGATTTGGAGGTTGATCTATTTAGGTTGTATAAACAATGATTTTTTACTGCCACTCCTTGAAGTCTCCTCTTTCTACCTTCTGCATGTCTGCCTTAATATAGGGCAGGCATCACTAGTAAGTAAACAAGGCAAAACTGAAAGGTGAGGGCTTGCTGCGGATACAGGGGCTCACTACTCTCCAGCTAAAGACAAGGCAAGCAAGGAAGTATGGCACTCACTAAGCAGGACCAGATTTGTTTCAACAAAAAATTTCCAGATACAGTATGATAACTGCAGGTGCATTAATTTAAACAGCACAATACCGGTGAAACAGAGACAGATGTCAATGCACTTTGCACAACCCTAAGTCCTGGTAATTCACTCATAAGGTTTGTCAGGGGTATGTCTTAAGGGTTGATTACTCCTTCCTTAAATAATGCTAAGCTGGCTGGTTAACTACTCAATAGCTGCAATTAATTATGCTGGTGGCCAACATGGCTACTAAAGCAGAGGGATCAGAACAAGTGTAACCACCTAGTCCCCTGGGGTTACTAGAATCCCTTCAGTATTAGTGCTAGACAGGGAGAGGCAGATGGTGATTAACTAGTTAAATGGGGTTTTCACCTGCTCACTCTTTTGTTTACTTGGCTTCAGCTGAGATGAAAGTGATGAGCTCATTTGGAACTCTTGCAGCAGCATACACCTTTGCCAGCTGTGAGGAGGGAGTTTAGAATCTTGACATGGTAGTCAGTGTGAGTCTGACGTTGGAAGTGAGAGGAGTGAGAACTGCTCAGCTGAGGGTTCTGAGTGGGAGCCCTGCATTCTCACCCTAGTCCTGGTAATTTTCCAGTTTGCCAAGAGAAGTGGTAGAAACCGTTATCTACAGAAGGATCTCCTGATTTTCATCCCTGGAGGGGTGAAAAGGACTGCTATTGGATGGATCCAAGGGGCAACCCCCTTTCTGATCCAGGAGTTTTTGATGCTGCCTGAAATGTCTAACAGTGAGTAGGATTTGGCTTTTGCTAAAGGAAGCAAGTACCTGTACTGTTGTGTTCTCTGGATAAAAAGGAAATGCCCAACTTTTCTGTTCAGAAATGTGAGACTGTTCTCATTTAAAGTTGGCTGAAGTGTGTGATGTCCAGAGGTGACTATATCACATTGTTTGGGACTTTAGTTCTTCCACTACCAGTGTAGTGAGTTAAATGTCAGATGCCAAAGTTTCATTCAATGAGCATTTTCTGAAGTGTGTTTTCAAATGTTTAAGTTTTAACTCTGAAAGAATGGCTGAGTATGGATTTTGGAGCAAAGGGTGGGCAGACCCCCATCTGGAATAACCAGTTCAGGACTAACAGGTTCAATAAGGGTGCCTGGTTACTTTAGACATAGGCCCAATGTCTGAAGAGGATTTTACCCCCTGAAGTGGGTTGTGTAGTTCTTAGCAAAATATATGTTCAGTTGTGGCCAGTGCCACTGGAAAAAATGGCATATGCTATATGGGAATTCAAGTGTAAGATGTTCTATGTTCTACAATGTGGGAAACAAGGTGAAAGAGCTCTGTCAGTAAATGTGTTTTCAGTTGTGGCCAGTGCCAATAGCAGCAGTGTTCAATGTCTTACAATGTGGGAATACAAAGACAGTTTTTTTTGTCAGATACAGTTGATTTTATTGTTCTGCAAGTTCCATGACTATGATGTTAACATACCAGAGTATATAACTTACAGGAGAGACAGGGAGGGGAAGGGAGAAGAGGGGGATGAGTAGCTCTTTATGTAAGAGAAGGGAGAATGCACTGTGGGTCACCTTAGAGACTGGAAATGGCACCACAGTCTGCACAGGGGTTGTATATAGACCCCCACATCAGGGGAGGGAATGGACAATTATATGATAGAAGGCATCCTTAGGATGGAAGAGAAAGGGGAGATACTGTTGATGGGGGACCTGAATATGCCAGATGTTAACTGGAGCACCTTTGCTGCAGCCACATCCAAGAACAGGGCCATTCTTGATGTCCTACAGATGGCATGCCTCAAACAGCTAGTTTTGGAACCCACTCATGAGGGTGCAATCATAGACTTTGTACTCTCAAATGGTGACAGAGAAAGGATCTCAGATCTAGAAGTGGGTAGCCATCTGGGAACAAGTGACCACCAAACAGTATGGTTCATAATAAACTCAGCTACAGAGTCAAGCCATACAAAAGTGTGGGTACTGGACTTCAGGAGGGCTGACTTTGATAAGATGGGAGAGTGCCTTAGAAAAGCACTAGCAAACAGGCTAGAAGGAGGGGTGGAGCAACAATGAGGAAACATCAAAACTGCCATTACAGAGGCAACAAGTCTTTCTGTGAATCAAATAAATGATTAAAATGAAAGAAAAAGCCACTATGATTCTCAAAACAGATGGCGGGGAAGGTCAGGGAGAAAAAGACAGTATTTAGGAAGTATAAGGAAACACAGAAGGAGCAGGACAGAGAACTATACCAGTTAAGGCAGAAGGAAGCAGGGAGGGAAGTCAGAATAGCAAAGGCCCAAACTGAGGAAAAGATAGCCAACTCGGTTAAGAAGCAGGATAAAACCTTTTATAGGTACATCAAGGAGCATAGAAAGACAAAGGGAGGGATAGTGAGGCCGAATAGAATGGACGGTGGGTGGACAGAGAGGGACAGTGAAAAAGCAGGGATACTGAATGAATACTTCTGCTCAGTATTCACAAAAGAGAAGGGGGGAGGTGCCTAATCCAGTTAACAGAAGCACTCTGGATAGGGTGGTCGATCTCTGTCCTTTCACAGAAGAAAGGGTTCTGAAAGAACTCCTAAAACTGAAGGTGGACAAAGCAATGCAGCCTGATGGAATTCACCCCAGAATTCTAAAAGGATTAAGGGGAGAACTAGTGACTCCACTGACTACCCTTTTTAACAAATCATGGGAGGATGGTGTGGTACCTGAGGACTGGAAGAAGGCAGATGTGATTCCCCTGCACAAAAGTGGGAGCAAGACAGAGGCAGGAAACTACAGACTTGCCAGTTTGACCTCTGTGATAGGGAGAGTGATGGAATTACTTCTGAAGGAAAGAATTGTTGAGTACCTAGAGGCCAGTGGGGCACAGGACCCAAGGCAGCATGGGTTCACAGCGGGAAGGTCATGTCAGATGAATCTAATTGATTTCTTTGACTGGGTGACCAAAGTAGTAGACCAGGGAGGGTCTGTGGACAAGGCCTGCCTAGACTTTAGCAAGGCATTTGACACAGTCCCACACAAAAGATTAATAGTCAAATTAACCAGCCTGGGAGTGGGTCCCCAGGTGGTAGCCTGGGTAAAACATTGGCTGGACAACAGGACACAGAAGGTAATTGCAAACTGAGTCCATTCTGAAGAAGAGGGGTTACTAGTGGGGTACAGCAGTGTTCAGTACTGGGTCCAGTCCTTTTTAATGTCTTTATAAGTGGCACTGCAGAGGAACTGGAAGGAAAAGTATGCCTCTGCAGATGACACAAAGATCTGCAACAGGGTTGATACACAAGGAGGTGTGGAAAGGAAGAGAAAGGACTTGGCAAGGTTGGAGGAATGGTTAGAAGTATGGCAGCTTGGATTCAATGCAAAGAAGTGCAAAATATTGCATCTGGGAAACAAAAATCCAAGGGAAGATTACGCAATGGTGGGGAGGTAGTAATAACAACAAAAATGGAAAGGGACCTGGGGGTAATCATATCAGATGACTTTTAGGTTAGCAAGCAATGTGAGAAGGCAGCAGGGAGGGCTGGGGGGATATTGGGATGTACAGGGAGAGGCATCACCAGCAGAAAACAGGAAGCAGACCCGGATTAAGGCATAGGCAACATAGGCATTAGCCTAGGGCCCTCACCTGCCAGGGGACCTCCAACAACCCCCAAAATATATTTACTACATACCCATTTCTTTCTGCTTGAGCTGCATTTTTTTGTAGTGGACTTGGCTGCTGAGTAATCTGTTCAAGGTAGGAGCTGAACTGTGATGTGAATCTCATCTCCCTGATTAGGTGTTAAGTACAGCTGACAGCTTCAGGGGGCTCCAGCCAGAGTGACCTTTAAGGTGTAAACATGACCCTTTCCTTTTCTTTGTCTGCTTGAATGTGAATCTCACCTCCCTGATTAGGTGTTAAGTACGGCTGATAGCTTCGGGGGGGAAGGGGCTCCAACCAGACTGACCTTTAGGGTAAAAACAGGCCATTTTCCTTTGTCTCCCACCCCACTGGTATTCCAAGTGGGAAGAAGTGGATATAAAGATCTCTGCCCCCAGCTGGTGTTCCTGATAGAGAGTGACTGATGCAACTCTTAAATGGGGGCCCCATGCAATAGTTTGTCTACTACATGTCTCAGCTTGTGCGTATGAGGGGGCCCCTATCATTCATCTTGGAAGGATTGGAGAGCCAGAAAAGCCTGCTTATTGGAGAGCCTGTTTCAAGTTCCAGGGGCCTCTCATTAGCACATTGATGTTCTGTGACATACCCTGGCCCTGGGTCACTTAATATGCAGACAGAGATTGTGGGTCACAAATCCAAGTGTTCTGAGTCGACTTGTTTTCCAGGTTTTTAGCTTGGGCTGTAGTCACAAGGCTATACTGCCTAATGTATTTATCATTTATTTGCACTCCTTGACTGGAAGAGAATTATCATAAATAAGTGCATGGGATAGATATAGGTAAATCTTAGACAAAAAGCAAGTGAAGGGGTACTCTGAGGCTGAGTAGGGCCTCACATGAGGTGGCTATGTAAGCAGGGAAAAAGAGCAGACTGGATGGGCCAAGTGGCCCTTATCTGCCCTCAGCGTCTATGTTTCTGTTGTTAAATGTATTTCTCCTCTTAGGGAAAATTAGTAGGAGGGTTCATGATTGAGATTGGGTTGGGGTGATGAGTGTCATGAAAATGATCATTAACGTTGTGAAAAAAGAAACAATGGTGCTGAATTTCCTAAGTCATTTAACAATACTATATTTTAGTTCCCAAACAGCATGGCTAAGCCTGATCTTTAACACCACCTACAAAACCACATTTTAATGACACAAAGTATTAAAGAGACTACAGCGTGATAGATCGCATGCTGAGTCGCACCTAGAAACAAGCCTCAGCCAGTGTGCCTTTCCTGTTTACCAAGTGTTTAAATAAATTTAAAAAAAAGATAGGCTTACAATGCTGTTAGAGGCAGCAGTGGCCTTTAGATCATATTTATTTAATAGTCAGGCAATTGTATATGTTATGGAGCTATATACATACAATACTACCGCTGAATATGTACAATTGCCTGCAAAGCAACCGATAGTATCTGAAGGACACCACTAACCCTGACCACTGTAAGTCTATCTAAAGCACTACAACCCCTTCCCTATGTGGTTTTTGTGGGTGGCGCTGTATCAGAAAGTAAGATTGTAGTTGCACTTAGTTAAGTACCGTAACAAAAGTGGTAATCATGAATGCTGAGTAGTCTTGCACATACAGTGATCCCTCGATTATCCACCAGATGTTTGTATAAAATGTTACCTGTTCCATTGCCCCTTATTATCTTGCACCCTTGATTAGCCACTCAAGTTTGCTTGTACAAAAAATGGGCATATAGTCAAGGCTGTACTGTAGATTATCCGACTGAAATCAAACAGTATATTACACTTGGGGGAAGGGAGAAGAGAGAATGGTGTTGCACTGTTGCAAATATGTGGGAAACAGTATAGTGCAGTGGTCTAAGGCTCTGAGCTGCAAATCTGGTGACATCCAGCAGACCAGACCTGGGTTTGAATCCCACAGCTTCCTCTTGTGTACTGTGTGACCCTGAACAAGTCACTTAATTTCCTTGTGCTCCCAGGTCGCTCCTGTAAAAAAGCTTTCAGCTTAGTGTACTATACCTGGTTAAATAACTAACTAATTAAAAAACTAAAAAAAATATGATTTTGAGAGGGGAACAGAAGGGTAGGGATTTTGATTTGTATTCTGTTGCCTACAGCTCTTTACATACAAACTGTATCCTAACTTGGGATACAGTTTCTGTTTAAATCGAATCACAAGATGCCTTATAGTCTGTGACAGGGTCTCTTTACAACAAAGGGGCACAGTTGCAATGAGAGGGGGCCCCAGATTTCTCTTGTGCCTAGGACCCCATGTTACCTTAATCTGGCTCTGATAGGAAGTTGTTATCCCACTGTACAGACAGTTGGTGAGACCCCATCTGGAGTACTGCGTCCAGTTCTAGAGACCCCATTTCCGCAAGAACATAGGATAGAGGCAGTCCAGAGGAGGGCAACTAAAATGGTGCAGGGTCTGCAAGAGAAACCATACAAGTTGAGACTAGAGGAGCTTAATATGTATACCCTTGAGGAAAGGGGGGGCATGATAGAAACCTTTAAGTACCTCAGTGGAATCAACAAAGTCCAAGAGAGTAGCATCTTTCAGAAAAAGAGATGTGCAAGGACAAGGGGACACAATTTGAAGATGGGGGGGGGATGGTTCAGTGGCAATGTGAGGAAGATTTTTTTCACAGAGAGGGTGATGGATGCATGGAACAGCCTTCCTGAGGAAGTTGTGGGGTCTAAAATGTGGGAAAATTCAAGAATGCATGAGACAGACATAAGGCAATTCTTGTGGGGGGGGTGTAGGAAAAAATAGGCTGTTGGTTAACTAGGATCTGCAGCTTATCCTGTAGGTAGGGGAAATGGGCAGACTAGGTGGGCCAAGCGGTCCTTATCTGCCATCAAAGTCTATGTTTCTGTGTTTCTAGTGCCACAATGCATAAACCTTGGGTGTCCACCCTTGCTTTAGAGAACATCTTTTGGAATAAAGTCACACTCTAGAACCCCAACTTTGGTTTGGACAGTTATATTATTGCGTCCTGTGTGTGGATTTACTGGGTACCCATCTATAAGTTAGGCCTAGCATAGCCTTAGCAAAAAGTTCTCTCCCCAGGACCTGGTTTTGTAAATACCTAATAGGTTATATTGCTTTTATACACCCCACCCCTTGATCTCTTGAGTAATGAGCGTGGTATACATTCCCAAAGCTAGGGATGGTACCAGTTGTCTAAATGTTTCTGACGTCTGTGCCCGTGTTATGTGTGCCAAGGATAGCTAACTGTGTAAAGTAGCGGGGGGGGGGGTCACACAAATATACAATGACGCCAACTGGAAAGTTGCAACATGCAGTATATATGCACTACACAAAAAACATAACACTTTAGCTACTCTGTAGAAAAGAAAAAGCCAAAATAACCTTTTACTCGTTAAGTGACCAAAAGTATTTCCTATATACCTGTATGTATACTAGATTTTTTTAACAAAAAATTTTGTTATAGCAATAGGTCATTAAAAAGCCTTAAGCCAGCCCACTGATGAAGCTTATGAGTGAAGCATTGGGGTTTAGGGCTGTACAGAGTTCCTTTGTCTCTATCTGTATTTCATCAGTATTGTGCTATTTTAGTAAATGCAGCTATAGTTAACTTACTGCATCTGGAATTTCTTTTTTCATAAAGATCTCTATCCTCCTTTGGCATAATGAGTGGCTTCTCAGCCCTGTCCCCATACACTGTGGCCGTCTCTTACCTCTCTCCCGGTCAGGTGTCTTATTCCTGTAGATTCCCCCCATGGCAGGGCGAGGGGGAGATTCATCCTCCCCCAGGGCCATGTATCCAGATTACATCCTGTATTGGAGCAGCAGAGTGGGCCACAGAACTATGAGCAGGGCTTCACAAAGCCCGGCCTCCATTTTTTGCTCCTGTTTTCTCCCTGGTCCACAGACATGCAATGAGCAAAATTTGTGTACTGTGCCTTGGAAGAGACACCTCCACTGCTCTGTATGTGGGACACCTTCCCCAATGTGTCACTCACTTGAGCTACCACCTAAATACCTCCAGGTGGCAGTCAGCAGTGACACACTGCAGTCTCCCCGAGGGAGGAGAGCAGTCCTGTGGACACTCAGTTCGCATCCCTCAGCCAGATCCCAAGTGACCTGCATCCATTTCTAAACCAGGGTTGTTGGTGTAGCAGGAGGTGGGGCACCCAGTGCCACAGCCTTCCATGCCACTGGGCCAGTCCCTGGTCTGGCGATTTTTTGTTAAAACACCTCTTGTCCTACACAGTGAGTACCATGCTTTCTTGCTTCCCTTGTCTTTTGTTAGGTAATAGTGACCCCCCCAACATTGTCACCAGACCCTGTGCTGCCGTGTACGCTCCTTTCCATTTTGTCTTGTTTGATTCACTTGGTAGAGCAGCCATGAGTGCCATTGCCATGGCGTTTTGGATTCTTAGACTGAGCAGAGGTTGTGTAGGTAATTATACCTGACAGGGTGGGCAGTATTGGGCTATACCGGACTGCCAAGGGGCATAATGAGGCCCAACACCACAGTTGGAGGGCCTTATAACCCCTGGAAGGTGTGATATAGTTCATACTACCCATCCTGCAGGGTATTATTGCGCTTAGAAAATGGGCCATGGTATTATGTGTTTGAAAAAAAAATAATGTTAAAAAAATGTTAGGTTTTAATTTGTTTTGTGAAACAAATTGTTCTTCCACCTCAATTAGAATGTGTTTGAGCTGGTTGTCATGATTACCATCACCCCCACACACACATCGCACTCACCTAGGAAACATGTTAGATACTGTAGTTTTTTTTTTTTTTTTTTAGTTTTTCTTTGTTTATTATGCACCAGTTTACTTGGAGGATAAATACGCACCCCATACTCGCGCCTTCTATCCTTCTGTCTATCCCCTATGTCGCGTCACCTATCTTCATGTCTATCTCATGACCAAACCCCTACCTAAACATACCTATCTCTCTTGCCTGCTCTTGCTGTAAAAGCTTCCATTATTCAGGTTAATGCACTTACCTCCGAAAGTTTAGTACTTATACCTTTGCACCTGTAGCCGACCTCATAACGACTAGTGTAATTGTTTCAGTTGGATAAATGGCGTAAAACAAAAACATATCTTTCTCTATTGTTCATCTATATATCTAACCTATTCTATTGTGTTGACTATTGTAAAATATTATTTCTGTATTTTTACCATTTGCTACTTACGTATCTTGCACCAAATTGTCCGTTTAGGACCTCCTGGTAAATGAGCATGCTCAATGGAGCTATTCCTGCTAATAAACCTGAACTTGGTTAGTGTTATTTCTTTCTTCTTTCTTTTTTTTTAGAGAGACTGGTGCTTGTCCTGATTCTGCTTCTGGGCTGTTATTGTGCAGAGCCTTATCTCCCCCCCCACCGCTGCATGTCTGCTTGTTGTACTGCTGCAAGCTGGCAGCAGCTCTCCATCTGTGGTAGGCGGGTCGAGGAAAACAACAGTCTTGTCATTTTGCTTGGGCTGGTGCTGGAGGATTAGAATTCTGATTGGCAAAGGAACAGCTGAGAATGGCTTTTCAGAGGTGTACAGTTTGGAGACACGGTCCATTGTTATTTCTGTACCCAGCCACAGATTTAAACCTGGAGGTTCTTGTTTTTTAATTATTGTTTTTAAACAAGCAGCAGTTGAGCTGTAGACACTTGCATTGTAATCGGGATCGGGTGGGATGCAGTGTCTGTGGAGTCCTTATGGTCAGCAGCAGTTAAAGTGGAAAAGGTGTGTTCAAAACAACTGAGTTGTGCAAGGGTGGATGTGCCATTTTCTAGGTGGTTGCCATTTATTCATCAGAGAAGCTAGTCAAGGAGTGGTGGGGTGAGCTGGGAGGAATAGAAACATAACTGGAATCAAAGTGCTTTACTGTTGAGTCTGTGTTGTGTTTTGTGTTGCTATATTGAGGGCTACAATTTTAAACTGCTAATGCATCAGGGAATTGGGCAATGGGGCAGATATGGTGGGGGAGGCCATCCCATTTATTTATTTATTGTTTTCTGAGTGTGACCATAGTCTGACTCTGATGCCGCTCTCACTTGTAGAGCCAGTGGACAGAGGGCGGGTAGCTGGCTTGAGGAATGGGCACAACAGTGCAGTTGGCTCTTAGAAAGCATTAATGTGCAGAAAAAAATAAAACAAAACAAACCAAAGAGGTAGATTTAAATGTGCCCAGGGGAGGTTGATGTGCTGTTTCTGGCAGCTGGCACTGAACAAGGGAGTGTTGAGGGGCAGTAGTATCTCTTGCTAAGCGATAGAAAAAAGTGGTGGCTTCAACTAATTGAACATTCTAAGGGCACAGGGATTTAAAAAGGTAATCAGGCAGCCGGAAACTTGGGCTTATTATTTGCCGGTCTCTGTTGCCTGATGCCCGACTGAGTAGTTGGTGGTATTAGCTAATCAGAAATCAAAATGCTCTCTACCCATTTTCTAAGCTGTTTTATGTGCTGTAACAAAGCACTCTACAGCAGTGATGCACAACATATGGCCTGGGGGACACAAATGGCCCCCAGAGCAGCTGTCTGTGGCCCCCAAGGACCTAACTGTTTCCCTTTGCAGTCTTTGTTTGATTTTGTTTCTAGTTTTAGTAACATGTTGATAGATAGATAGATAGATAGATAGATAGATAGATAGATAGATAGATAGATAGAGGTTTTGATTTATTTTATGTGTACATTTAATAATGTCTTGCTGGACATTTGTCACTTTGGGCCATTTTACAGTGGCCCTCAACCAGTGGGCCCTTGGTCTTCAGCCTTGACTCAAGTTTTCAGTCTAGCCCTCCACAAAAAAAAGTTGTGCACAACGGCTCTACAGTATCTAACTCTAAGCAAAGTGGAAAAATGACTGCCAAATCCAGGAGCATGAATACTCAGAAAGGGGTTTCTGATTTAAATACAGAAGATGCAGTGATACTGCCAGCCTGTCTCCAGTCAGTGGATGAACTAGCTGCAAGGAAACAAAAAGCTCAAAACACGTTTGGTAACCTTTTCTACATGGATAGCAACACTGTGGAAACTAAAATTAAGGTACCTTTTTCCTCTCTTGAAAAGTTAAGGTTCACTGAGTTGAAAGTAACTTACAGTTATATGACAGGTATCTTTCTAAGCCAATCAAAGCACAGGAAAACTGTCAGTTACTATCCCATAAGCTACTACAATCACATTTTAGACATGCCCACAGTAGGTTATCCACATTCTAGAGACACCCACAGTAGGTTTTCCACATTTCAGACCCACCCACAGTAGGTTATCCACATTTCAGACACTCCCACAGTAGCTTATCCATTTAGTCTACAGACAAAGAAGGGGGACAAATATATATTCCTCTTTAACTGTCATAGCACTTTTAAAATCCTAGGTTTAAAATTTCTAATCATACAATAGTAATAACATTCAGTTAGCCCGCCTATACTTGGAATAACAGGCTTCAACTTCCAAGCCGGGAGTCGCTATTTCCCATCTTGTATTGAGAGTACCTTTGTGCTGTGAGTCAGGGAAATAATGACTTGTCATTTTCCTGGGTTATAGCTGTCAATCTAAGTAAAATTATTAATTTTTTTTCATCTGTAATTAGACTGACAACCTATATTCACTTCAGACCAGTTTTAGATGTTTGATATTTTGCCAAACATTTGTTTTTATTGAATAAAGAACATGTGTTCTGATTTCTTTCAGAGTGTCCCTTCTGAACGCAGAACTGCATTATGCTAGAGGTTAGCATTCTAAATAGACACTCTGCTGCAGAGTTTTATGAAATGGGTAGCACAATGTAAGCAGTTTAATTGAACATTGAGCATGCAATAAAGTGTCTAACACACGGGAGGAAGTTCGACTGAGCATTGATATGGGCGATGGTACCAGCTTAGAACTTTCAAAATTGAAACGGCAGCCATTATTTTTATCCACTAGCCACAGCAAAGTAAGCAGGTCTCTGTCATCTGTGCCACAGACCCCAAGTCTTAAAAAACCCACCTCAGTTCATTGCAACACATTTTAGTGCTGAGATGTATTCTTCTAAAGCTGTCGAGATCTATTTCCGTTCTGTTTTACCTGCCCATCTCATAACCCATCCTTCTGTTCAGTCACCCGGCTGGCTCATATGCTACAGGAACCACGCAAAGTACAAATCCCCCCAGCATGAACACACATCAGTTTTCTAACTTCTGCTCTTCAGCTATAATTTTTCACAGCAGTACAGCTCCATTTATTTCTATGCAGTTGCAGCCACACTGCATCATACGCTCACTTTCATCAAGCATGCCCCCCAGCCTGTATTATTTCAAGGAGAAAAAATTACCATCCTCCTTTACTTCTGTGCCTTCAGATGTTCCCTTCTCACAGCACACAGTTACTACCACACCACCTGTTTGTCCATCTGTCTGAGGGAAGCAATACCAACTATGGGGGGCACAGTAGGACAAAATTCAAGTAAAAACAAAAACACATCCAGGCGGAGAAACTATTTTATTTAAAATATGATGAAAAAATCACTTTTTTCTTAATCCTATAAATTTCAATTTCTATATGCATCTAAAATTTAGATGCCCATTTCATAAGTGCAATAAACCACTCCAGGGTATGTGTGCTAGACACTTTAACACATGGCTAGGAGGCTGGATGCACTCGGACGGTGGTCTTGTGCCTCACTACACCTCCTAGCCGTGTGTTAAAGTGCCTAACACACACCCTGTTGTGTCTTATTGCTTATTTGTGGTCTCCCACAGACAACAGACCGAAGAGCGTTCATTCTGTTATGGTACCGGCTGAAGCAAACATTGAATTTCCAGCAAGTGTTTTAATCTCTTTTTGCATTTGTGATATTCAGTGCAGCTGTGTTGTGAACAGTAAAGCATGTTGTCTTTCAGAAACTGGTCAGTTTGGTAGCTGGTCTGTGGTGTTTCAGTGGGGTTAAATGCAGGGACCCTGGTTTTCCATTTTTACTGGTAACACCGGTAACAATCACGGAATCCTGCTTGGCTTGCGGATTTTGAATTCTTGTACCGGTGCCTCACGGAAATTCATGTCACTGCACAGAATCTCTAAGATTTCAGCTTTTTTTTTAAAATTTTCTCTATGTCCCCTTCTCAGAGCATCAGTCTCCACTTTTCAGGTTGGGTATCCCTTAGCTTCACTCCCAGGTAATGCTCAGGAGCTCCTGTGGTCCTGACCCTATCCTGCCTGGGTTGTACCCCAGCCAGGTGGAAAGGGAGGGGGACCCCAGGACCCATCCACACTCCCTTAGTGTGTGTTGGGCAGCTCAGTGGGTCCCTCATGGAGCCTGGTTATGAAGTCTGGGGCATCTGGGTCCCTTCTGCCAGTGGCCAATGTGGGGTGATTGTTCCTGGTCTCTGTCCCTGAGGGTACTGGCACTAGAGGAGATCCAAGGAGGTAGGTCACATAGAGACATGCCACTGCTCCAGTTCCTGGCTAGGGTCCTCCCCTCCTGATCACTCTGCAGCACCATTGCATCACCACCCATGGTCACACAGTTGGTGGTAAAGCTGCAGAACCTGCAGCCCACCCTCCCTGGAGGAGGAGAGCAGTCCCCCCAGGTGCTCAGTCCTACTCCCCTGGCCAGACCTCCAGCAACCCAAGTTCGCTTCTGACCCTGGGTCTCTGGCATTGCAAGCAATAGTGCTACCACAGTGCCAGCAGGCCGACAGATTTCAGCATTTTAAAATGAATGCTGCTGTGCTTTGCATTCTTTCTGCTTTGCTGCATATAGAGTCAGTAAGGAAATCACCTGCACTGCTTTGTTGTAATCAGCCATTCAGTTTAACGACCCATACCTAGTGGTTAGAGTAACAAGCAGTGAATGAACTGGGTACATCCAGCAGACTTGGGTTTGATTCCCACAACCTCCATTTGCATACTGTGACTTCAAGCAGGTCACTTAACCTCCCCAGTTCTTCTAGGTCACTCCTGAAAATAGACAGTCCTGCCTAGTGGGCCTTACCTGCTTTACAAAGAATATAAAAAATACCAATATATGTTTACTACATCACAGAATAGTAGTCAGGGTACCATTTAATTTACCTGAGTTTTACTTGGGCTGAAATGATTGTATAGGTAAAGATAAATGTTCAGATACATTTATGTGTTTTATGCTTGTTTTTAGATTTTAGTCAGGTAACGTATTGTATTCTTTGCATATAAGCATCTAGGTTATAGATTGCTAAATGCAGGATCACTGTTACCAACTAGCTTATTCAAGTTTATAATCAGTAGGGCCATACACAATTCTCAGTTGTTTGAATGAAAACTATCTAAATGAAAGTATGTTCACAAAGAAGAAACTGCCTTACTACTTATGAAAATACTTCACAGTTAGCACCTCATCTAGGTGAATTGGATCATTTGCAGCTTTCTCCCACCTACTGTTTCAGTCTCTGTGACAACAAAAGGTTTTCTGATAGACTGCTTCAACAAAAAGCAAATGTTAAGTATTTAAGTGTACTTATGTTTGGCCAGTGGATTTTGAAAGCACAGTCAATGATATACAGAAGGTAAGACCCCAGGGGCTGTATGATGCTGGTGGGCAGAGTAGTGCTCAATTCGCATCTGAACAAAGACATGAAAACTGAGAGACACCCTTTTCATGGACACCAAGGGAAGAAAAAGCATCCACATGTCTGGCAGATGCATGAATCCATTTGAACATCCTCCACTAATCACTTGTGGATTTTTTAGGTGAAGACACTTTATTTCAAAGAAGCAGATTCAAGCAGTTTTTTTAACCCCTGGCCATTCACTCCTTCAGGCCTGACAACGCCCCTTACCATCACTTCTGAGTGCCGACCACCATCCACTGCCCCTTACTGCTGTGCTACTAGGTAACCCAAAGTAACCTTCATTGAGGGGCCCCACCCTGTGGGAGGCTACCAGGAGGAGAATTGCCCTAAAGAGTTTCCAGTGTATCCTGGGCATGGCAGGGTCAGAACGGACACATGTCTGGGGATTCTGGCTTATGGAGAGACCAACAGCTGTCCTTCGGTTGGGTCAGTGGGTGTTTTCCCATTTTCTTTGGAGCATGACAAGCCATACGATGTCAAGGCACAAGCCGACGTCTGTCATGCTCCCTCCTGCAGTGAGGGCTGACATGTTGTCATGCCTCTGGCCTCCACCAGGGACCAGCAAATGCTGAGCCACAAACCCAGCCTCCCTCCCAGGAGAAGTTGAGTGGTCATTGGACACTCAAGCCCTCACCCACCAGCTGGCCCTCCAACACCCAAGTCTGTTCCCTAACCCTGGTCAGCAGTGTCACAGGCAGAAATCCAATTCAGGCAGTTAAATTACAGATAGGAAAAAACAAAGGTAGTCCACCTTAGCGGTGATGGTTCAGATTAATTCACATCTGAGTTCTAACAAGCAAAGAGACCAAGTAATTTGTAACTTGTGCATGTGGGGTGTGGGTGGTGAAGAAAGGGGATCATAGTGCTGTCACTACTGACATCACCCAAGAGGAATGTGAACTACATTGTTGCTACTGCCATCGCACCGAAGGAGTGGGGGCTGTAGTGCTTCTGCCATCTCCACTGGTGGATGGGAAATGTAGTACTGCTGCCGTCACACCTAAAGGATGGGGGCCGCAGTGCTGCTGCTTCTGTCACACCTGAGGGATGGTGAATGTAGTACTGCTGCCATCACACCTAAGGGATAGGGGCCGCAGTGCTGCTACTTCTGTCACACCTGAGGGAGGGAGGCTGTAGTGCTTTTGCTGCTGCCATCACACCAGTGGGATGGGGGTCACAGTGCTGTTGGTGCTGCCATCGTACCTGAGGGATGGGGCCGTAGTGCTGCTTCCATCACACCTTAGGGATGGGAGCTGTAGGTTGTTGCTACTATCACATCTTGTACCTAAAATAACTTTAAATTGGTACAAGGATGGAAGGATGTAACAGTGGAAATCATAATTGCTAAAATGCATGTTAGCAGAGTTAAAAATTGTTAAATAAAGTACACAAAACCAAACACCAGTAAAAGTGGATTTTGGCTTAGCAGACACCGGTGACAATACCATTTTTTACAATGTGCAAAACGGAATATGCCCTTTCTCAATCCCGGTAAACCAGTGTCCCTGGTTAAATGGTATGTGTTCAGCTGATCAAAGTCTCTAAAATGTTTTTCTTGTTTTGATGGAGTAAAAGATGCGTTCGTTGTTTAGACAATAAGATCACTATCAGGTTCGGAGTTGCAGTACCGTGAAATTCAGACATATACATTGGATGTGTGTGGTGTCTTTGTCTGCTGGAAGCACTCCTTTTCCTGTTTGTGTGAACTCTGCCTTTCTGTTTGTGTGTGCCAGCAAGAAACTAAGTCTTGTAGCTCTCATGATGTGTTGTTTTGTCTTCTGAAGTCTGGGTCATTACACTTGTTTTTGATTGCTGATGCAGGTCGATCTCAGAGCAGCACTTTATTGTAATTCTTGCCGCAAGTGAGTAATATTACCGATGGTGGTAACTGCAACACAGGAAATAGATGCAGTGCTTCTGAAAGCATTTCTAATATTCAAAATCTGACAACTGCAGCCTCTGAGCACAAAGCAGCAGACATGCAGACACACACTGGAAAGCATGTGTAAGGCGAGGTGTTTGTGTTGAAGAATGGTTCAGAGTGCTGCAAAATTACATTTTATTGTGTCCACGAAGCAGTCTATTTCACTGACGTGTCATGAGATGCTGTCTGTATTTGTTTTTTTAAGAATCACTAAATTGTGGATATTATACATGTGGCAGTTCCGTATACCTGAGTAGTTTCGGAGCAGTAGATAAATTGTGGATGGAACAGGGAGTATAGAGCAAAGATGCAATCATGGTACTGCTTCTGAAAATAATTCACACACATAAATCATAATCGATATTCATATCATCAATAACTGTGATCTCTGAACTGCAGCATAAGTAAAACTTAGATCTGCATACGGTAAAAGTGAAAGTTTTTGTCGTGTGGTGTGGGAGAATTTTACTATGTGCAGGGTCGGACTGGGAAGCAAAGGGCAGACCTGGAAATGGGACCGGGGGGGCCTTGGTGCTGGCCTGGGGGGGGCTCTGTTACAGAGTCATGGGGGGCCTTGGTACCAGTCACAGGTGGGGCCTTTGTACCAACCATGGCATGCCCTGGTATACAAACTGTAGCCCAATATTTACAGCCTGGTACACCCTGGCATGCTGTAGCCAAGTATAAGATATCAGCATGTATTTCATTTGGAAGAAAGCTATTACATTACTGGTAAAGTTACATTAACTGTTTCGGAGGCTTCAGTCCCATTGATGTAAAGTGAACTCCGCTACCTTGCAAAAATGCTGCTAGGCATGAACTGCTAGCCTCACCCCTACAGCAATACTTCAGGAAAGCAGGTTACCAATTTAGCAATACTGGTTCCATTAAGTGATCCGGCAACATTACATTGGTCCTGCTACATGGCTGCAGGTGAGCAGAGATTTCCCCTTTCAAACAAAATCAGTGGTTAAGCTCAATGCCCCGGTAAGGCACCTCCGGAGGTTGAGGCCCTACCTTTCCCTACACCTTCCTTGTCTGAGCAATTTTTGAGGCAACATGATGTAAACAGGAAAAAAAAAAGAGTGCTGTGCAATGTGTTCTATACTAAGATTCTGCCAAAAGCAGCCTATGTGCCCCCAACATGGTTGTCATAGTACTATTGTAATGTTAGCCCCAATTAAACAAAATGAGGATGTAACTCACAATGCTCTGCCTTAAGGCAGAAATGAGGTTGCACTTATCTGAAGAGATTGGTGTGTTGGCTTATTGTATACACAGTGAAAAAAGTTTCGACCAAGGCATTGTCACAAAGTTTTGAAAAATGTGTAATTTTGCTTTGGGTTGCCCTCAGATCTGCATATATACAGTTCCACTCAGCTGCTGCTTTCTGTTCATATGTCTAAGAGTTTTATGACCTTAATAACACCACTCCATGCTATGCATCTGAATGGTCTGGAATGGTGTTACTGATGTCACAGAATGTTCCGGCAGTGTATGTTTAGGCAGTGTGAAAAAAGCAGCAGCTGCTGAGTAGAGGGGGGATTCAGGGTAGTTACAAAGGCAATAAAATTAGATGTAACCAAAAAATGTCTGAGTCACTAAAAGGACAACTGAATGCCATCTAGAGGTGTAAACACAGTGTTGTTCTACTGTATATCGATGTTAGTGCTGCAAGTGTAGCATTTCATACTGTATTAAACTGCACTGTATTGTGGGACATGAATTTAGTCACATTGGTAAGATGTACACCGAGTCATGGCATGTCTCCAGCCAGGTGCAACCCTGGTAAAAGGGGAAGAGGAGAAGCACAGGTGGTGGTGTTCGTGAAGGGGACAATGCGTATGTTTAAGTGCAGCACAACTAAAATGGTTGGTGATAGTTCTTATGAACTGGCATAGAAAATGATGAATTGGGAAAACTCAAAATGCATGGTGCCAGAGCAAAGGGAAGCCAAGCTGGTGCTCAAGGTAGCCAAAACAGGGAAATAGCTGTGAGGTTGTTGCAACTGAGGTTGGGGGGGAGGAGAGAAAGAGAGGTAAGGGGTGGTCAAAGGCCCAGCCATGGTAAGAAAGGATTCAGAAAAGGGGTTTTCATGGAAGCACTTGAAAATGGACCTTTGACTCGTGAGCCTGCTACACAAAGTAGGTCTATCCTAATCTTTCCCTTACACTTTCCCTAATTCTAAACATTAGCTGCACTGTAAAATCTCTGTTGTATGTTTCTCATTGTCATTTGATCTGTTATACATTAGTCTGCCAACAGTGTCTTGAGTGTAATTTGTATTTGAATAAAATTAAACTGTGTGTCTGTTTTATGTTTTTCATTATCATTTGATCAACTATACATTAAAGTCTGCCAACAGTGTCCTGAGTGTAATTTTTATTTTAATAAACTTGAAATGTGCATCTGTTTTACCACATACAAGATATACAAATACAAATTCAATGATATGGTCTCCATACAAAACAAAACCAATGACTAGAACAGTGCATACAATTGTTTATAGTCAGAAGAAATTAAAAATGCATACTTCCACTCAATTAAGTTTCTGGATCTATTCTTCATGCACTCCCCCTAACTAACAACTGCTCCCAGTTCACATTACAGCCAAGACCAGCATGGTAAATACCCCTTTCTTCAGTTCAGACAAGATCGCTACTCCAGGTAGCAAATCAACAGTAGCCAGTCTAATTCATTGAATCTTTCTGGACCCGGGTACCTGAACACAGCATCCAGCTTCGGACCTCTAGTGACAGTAGCAATAGCCTTCCAGTGTCAAACTGACAGTACTCGCTTGTATACTTCAAATCATTGAATTAGTTTCTGGATGACATCTTCTGCATGCACTCCATCAAGAAGGTCTCTCTCAGTTGCCATAATCATGAATGCCTCTAGTTTCTCTTGTCCTAGCAATGAGCGCAATCGAGTATTATACTTAGCTTGCTGAAAACTCTCTCACAGGACACCTGGGTAAACGATAAAGTCAACAGGTACTCGTAGACAACAAACAGGGTTGAAAACGCGGATGACTGCATGTTGTATTGTGCCAAAATTTTATAACAGCACATTAGGCATTCTTTGCAGGACTTGCATTTGTCTGGCAAATCTCCTCTTCTCTCTCTTTGCTCATTCTAGTCACTAGTTTCAATTTCATGACTGTCTTCAGAGTCTTCAGAGTCATGAAAGTCAACTTCTTCCATTAGCACATCTGCACTGTATTCTTCAGGCAGTGATCTTTGCAGTCGGCTGCATATTTCAGTGAAAGTTAACAACTCCAGTTTAAGTCTGCTATGGTCTACTTCTGCCAACAATGCCACTTTCTGCAGACTTTCATCTGGTATGCCATCTTGAATTATTCTTTTCAAGTGACGTGGGTCCATGCAGCTGGTATCCAGAATCAGTTACTTGTTGTTATCAAAGCGATTACTTAAGCTCATCCGAACTTAATCCATAATGCGAGTGTACACTTCACATTCAAATTGCTTCACAGGATCCACCACTCGTTCGTCACTGACATTTTCCCCTGCCATTTTCTTCTTCCTGGCTACCCTTTTATTTGGCAGATGATCCTCAATGCCAATATCAATACCTAAATCATCAATTTCTTCTTGTATTCTAGCAACACAGTTAGAAGCTTTTTCCTGGATGTTCATAAATTCAGACTGTTGCAACTCCATCGTAGCGTGATCCACCATGTGCCATGCCGAAAGATAGTCTAGTCTTTTTGTCTGCAGATACTTTGATACTGGCCCAATTACTGTAGAGATATTCATAAACACAAAGGCTATCAAAATGACGTCAAACTTTTTCCATTTGTCAAACAGTGAATCTGCCTCACTGGTAGCTTTAGCATCAAATTTTCCAGAGGTACTGATAAAAAGCAAAGTCTGGAGAAGTGACACATACAGATTCTTCTCTTGGTTTTCATATGCTCCAAGATGCATGCCAATGCTCTTGGTTTTGCCCACCATCTAGTTTCACCAATCTTTTGAAGCCTTCTGAGTTTGTTTTGTCCCGTTCTATCGATGCTAGATTTCCATATAGTCATCCTTTTGTGAGATTCGCTAATGAAGACTGATGTGATGTCCTTTGTAGCAAACCAAATAGTGTCTTTGCTTCCACAACAGCTTCACTACAATCTGAGACACATAAATTGAGAACGTGCAAAACACCAGGTATAGACACTGTTGGCAAATCATTTTTTATTAAAGCTCGTAACCCCACAAACTCGCTCCTCATGTTGGCTGGACCATCAAATGACTCCCCCATGATGTTCTTCATATCGAGTCCATGCATTTCAAAGTTCTCCTTTAAAATCTTGTGCATTCCTTGTCCGGAAGTGTCCCGCACCTCAACCTCAGCAAATAGACACTCATGAACTTTAAGGTCCTTCACATACCGTAGAATGATAGCCACTTGGTCAGTCACACCAATGTCCTGAGTGGTATCCATCTGAATGCTGAGCTTCTGGTCTGTAGCATCTCTTACAATTCTGTCTCTGATTATCTGCAGAATAATCTCAATAATTTGATTTATGGTGGTCTTTGACAACAAGATAATCAGCCCTCCATGGCCACAAGCTTCTGAAGTGTAATTTTCTTTCTCCATTCTCTGCTGCCCTCTCTTGCTGTGCTCTACTGCTTTTTGGATGTGTGTATTCAGAGGAACATCAAGCTGGGACAACAGAAGAATCAGCTCCAAGAAATGTCCATGGTTAAGTGCTGGGTCCTGCAAGCTATATAAAGCTTCATCTTTTCCACGATATGGCAGGCACTGGCATCCAATAAACTTGACAGCTTCAATTATCCTCTGCATGACATCTATGTTCTGCTGGAGTTGCTTCCTCCAACTCGCAACCATATCTTTGTTCACCAGCGTTTCAACATCAGCATCTACTAAGCATGCCAGATATGCATCCACAGCTGCATTGTGAGCTCTGGAATCCTCGTGTTCTATCATGCCTTGGTAGATGTGCTTAAAGTCTTGGTATCCTGTAACAAACCCAGTTTCCACATCTGAAAATGCCATGCAGATACTGCAGTGGAGAGAATGCACCAAACAGTCAACCACCTGTACCGTGACCCAGTTCCTTGGTATAACTTTGTTGCTCCCAGGAAGAATCCGTGTTTAGATTTTTGACGGTTTATATGGTAGGACTTTAACATCTGCGAATCCAGGCTGAACTGGATGCCTTTGTACAAAGGTGGCCTTTACATGTTGCGAGGCAGTCCTTTTGGGGCATTGAAAATCGGAATTTGTAGTCTTCACAACATCAAGTTGCACAACTGTTACCCTTGCAGAGTCCACTGGCTGTATTTGTTGAATAGTTAGATTCTGCCTTGCAGTGCAGCTGGTCACACACTGAGCCACAGTTTGTCTGCCTTGTATTTCAGCTGTGTCCTGAAGAGTAGTTTTGTTCTGTGGGGTAGTTGCTTTGTTTTGTATACCTGTAAACAGTGATAGCTTCCTTTGTTTTTGATCATTTGATGCTGCCAATGGTGCAGTCAAGTTAGCCAGTTTTCTTTTCTGTGCACCAGATTTTACTTTGTTTAGCACAGACATAGTTAAGACTTTGATTTCTACCATGCAATAAGGTGATCCTCCAGACACACTACTGTTCTATCTTAAATGCAGTAACTGTACCAAAAAACATGGACAAACACGCAACAGACAACAGAACCAGAAAAGACAAACAACTGAACCCAAAATTCAACCAGATTTACCTTTGCTAGTTCTGCTCCTCTGGTCAAGCCACACTGCCAGTGATGTGCTGCGCCAAGCTCGGTCTGTCAGTCACCACACTATCCACTCTGTTCCTGCTGCTTTTACCTGCCCATTACAGTAATCTGAAGTTGAATTATATGGCAGACAATTATGCAACAACATGAGTGGTTGACCAGTACCACTAAAAATATTTCCTTTCTATGTACGTAAGAGAACCCCCTGGATAACTGAAGACTTGCAGATACCAACATGGCTCCATGATAGGAATGGCATTGTGCAGGATTTTGAACCCGTTTTCCATGAAAAATGAAGACAGTTTGAAACTGGGTTTTAGATGCTGGTATAGCATAGCAAAAGCACTATGCAAAACAGTAGGTAATACTAACCATTTCCAAAACTGCGTAGCAGTAGACCACCAACCATTTTCTCCAGTGGATTTATGACAAATCTATGACATAGTGGACAAAGATGGTACAGGGCTTACACCAAAGTCATATACGAGTAGAGCACATGACCTCAATACGGAGACAGAGAGAGAGAGAGAGAGAGAGGGAGAGAGAGAGACACACACACACGATGTGAGAAAGTCTTCAAATATCTTAACGGAATAAATAGGGTACTGGAGGGTAGCATCTTTCAGAAAAGGAGATGCCGAGGAACGAGAGGGCATGACATGAGGTTGGAATGTGTAGACTAAGATGTAGCATGAAGAAGCATTACTTCACCGAAAAGGTGGTGCAGCATGGAATAGACTTCCCAGTGGAGAAGTTAAAAAATGCATAGAACATGCACAGGGCAACCCTAGAGATAGGAATGAGAATGTGAAGCCACTGAAGTAGGAACTCTTTCGCATGTACCATGCCACAACCAAAGACAAACTGCACAAGGTTCCAAAAGCCAGCCCACACTATAACCAGCCTCAAGGTGAACAGTTTCCATGACATTCCATCTGGCCCTATGTTTTAAACATGAAATGCTTCAGACTTACAGAACTTTGAGAAGTGAAGCAAAGCACAACATCTCAGCTGAACTGTCAACCAGCACTACAGGCAGAACACGGCTAAAGAGCAAGAGCCAAGTTTCATTAAATTCTCTCCAACCCCAAATATACATGCAGCTTAACCACCTTTACTGTATTAACTCACTGAGGCTGCAGGTGCTCCGAGAATTCCACAACATGTGGCCTGTATATCTTTACTGGTGTAACCTGGAGCTTTTGTAGCAAAACCAGCATGCCACAAATGCGAGTTCCTCAAACTAAACCGTAAGTGCTGCACACAAACGTATGAGTGGCAGAGCTGTTCAGCATAAAATTACCTTTCCAATGGTGCTATGCAGTCAATTGTACCCACGCTGGTTTGTTAATATTTAAGTTTTAGGCAGCGACGTTCTCAAGGGGACACAAGACCTCAGGAATATCTGACATTTTGCTCATACAACTCCCACTGTTTATGTAAACAAATTTTAGGAGAGAGAGAGAGAGAGAGTAAAATTGAGGCGAAATCCGGGACAGTGGAGACGTATGCCCTAGTTCGTCTAGATGCTCAGCAGCTCAGGTGACCATAAAAATGCTGCCATTGCATTGTATTTCTCCTCCCTTGTCCCCTTCATCCTGCTGTGCACTGTTATGGGAAATTTGCCAAGCAGAGTCCCTCTAGAGGAGTGTCACATACCATACCGGACAGACTTGTAGTGGCTATTACATCATCCATCATCTATGGCAATGCGGAGCAGGCCACACAGTGAAATGCTATGCAAGTGACCCAGCACCATAATGACAATAAGCAGCTGAGCTTCCAACTAAGCAAAATGTTCATTAACTATTTCTTAACTTCAAGTTCTTATGCTTTTTATAATAAGCAGTGATATTCTTGCTGTGGAGCACTCTGCCCCCCACACGATGCACCCGGAATGGTGTAGGGGACGAGCCCCCCCCAGAAAGAATATTACTAAAAGAACATTCTAACTTTGAATAACAGCCTTTGTAAAGGAAGTTTTCAATATAAGGGAGCTTACTACTACAGCAATTCATTTAAAAACGTAGTACTTTTAGGGGAAGGCATCTTAACTAGCGCTGAACCCTCGGCCAGCTGATACCTTCCAGCTTTCTGGTGCCCCATGCCACAAACCCTGCCCTGACCCATGCTCTCAGAATTTGTGACATGTGGCCAGTCCCATACAAGTCTTTGGGGGCCATTTTTTAAGCTAGTTTAGTAATTTTAAAGAGTCTTACAGGAAAATTAAAGCAATTGCTTAAGTAGTAGAGACCCTTCTAAACCAGCTTTAAAAACAGCCCCCATAGACTTGTATGGGGCTTGCCCCCACACTCTCCCTAGACACACATCTAATTCAGAGTGTGGGGATGAGTTGGGGCAGAGCAGGGGCACCAGGAAGCTGGAGAGAGGCTGACAGAGGGTTCGGCTTCAGTTACAGCCCCTTCCCCTGGTAAAACTACCACCTTAAGTTAAACTTTTTGTGCCAGTGAACTCACGCCTCTTCTATAAGGTATTGGGCTATGAAGCCCAATACCTTGTAGCAACCACATGGGAAATTCAGTTTAAGCAGCAATATAAGCAACAATGTTCAGTGATATTCTGTGGGGGGCACTCTGCCCCCTCACCCCCTGGCAGCATAAACCCCCAACCGTGAGGAATTTATTGCCCAACACATACACAGGAACCCTCGCTGGGGGTGTTTGTGTGTGAGGGCAGAGCAAAAGCAAAGTTAACTAATCACAACACAGCAAAATAGTGGGACAAAAAGAAGATAAATAATCCCCACACACAAGCCACACTGTTCTGAAGTTTTGTCTGACCGACCATTCCCTGTAGGCTGTGATGACGCAGATGTGTGAGACAAGAGCGCTAGTCAGCACTTAAGTATCATATTGCAGTGCACTTTCAGGGGTCAGCCTTAACGTTTTTTGCACTAGCCAGTAGGACAAGTTGATTCCAAATTGCACTAACCAGCAGGTGATTGCACTAGCCCACAATTATAATGGTAAATTTTGATCACATACACTAGAAAAAAATGCAAGTCAGGAAATGCTCCGATTATTGCACATTTATCCTGCCCTCACATTGCTTCATGTCCCAGAAAAAAAAACAAAAAAAAAACAAACTGCAATGTTATCACACACAGTGTGCCAACCATTGTTTTGTTCTATGGCCTTCTCTCTTCCTCTTTCTGCACCCCCCCCCCCCAAAAAAACTACAGGATACTATAACAGCAAATGTTCAATCGGGCAGTCCTAGCTCTGCACACACAATAGCTGATGTCATTATGCACCTCACCACACTGTCATCACCACCACCACCCACAACCCACATGGCATTGAACAGAGGCAGGCAGAGAAAGACACCATAAAATCAACTGAAGACCTGCACTTCTGGAAGTTTTTGTACAGTATCCAGTGAGCCAGAAACACATCTAGGAATTCTTTGTGGAGGGGGCTACATAAACCTAAGGGGCTTGGGAAATAGAACACTGACATTTTTATTTTTAAAAGTACTGACTAAAATTTTCTGCCCCAACAATAACATTTTTTTTTTAAACATTGTCCTTTCATTAGCCCAAGGGAAACAGCACACAGGCATGATGCTATACAATCTCTTTTTCTATACAGAATGATCGTTGCACCCCAGGAATGCCTGTTTTAACCTTTCAGATTATGTATGGATGGTGTTGGCTGGCATGGTCCATTTAGCAGGGTTGGAGACCCCCTACACTTGCCAGTAATGGCAGCTATGGATCTATGGATATGATCATTTTGGAGTATGGTCTGCAGTGGTGCCCAGGGAAGGTATAGAGCTGAGAGGTTTAGGAGAAGCTACGGTGAGGCTAGGATAAAACCCACCACCTGCAGGTTACCGAAATATATAGAAAAAACAGACTTTGTTGGCAAAAACGGAATGCTTAGCCCACCTAGTCTGCCCATTTCCCTACCTATTGGATAAGCTGCAGATCCTAGTTAAAGGAGCACTGTCAGCTTTGCCCCTCCATTTTTAGTCACACGTAAGAAGTGAGCCTCATGGCTCACACTCATTAAAGAATGACTCTAGTATGTCCCTGTACACCTGAAACTTAATCCATTGTGCCAGTTTTGATAATATTTGCATTATTAGTTGGGCGCTTGGACTGACATTAATTCACCCGCCAACCGGAAGCACATCCTTGGTGAGACCGCGCACCTGCTGTGAGCGCGATCCCGAAGTGCGTTCGTTTGGGAGATTTGTCAAGCAGGGTTCCTCTATCTTTTAAAATAAAATCAGAGTGCACAGCATGGGGGTGGGGGCCTTGGGCCTGGGGGTGGAGGAAGAACAAGGGAGAAAAACAAAATGGCAGCATTTCTACTTTCACCTGATGAACATCTAGATAGAGGGGCCCTGCTTGGCAAATCCCAAAGTAGCTTATAAATATAAAAACAGTCAGTGCACAGCAGGGGGAAGTCTGCAGTAGCATTCTGTACATGGAGCCTACTACAGACTGCTATGAGTGGCACAACCACCAGAAAAACAGAACTTTAAACTTCAAGGGCAGCAGTGGCCAGTGTAATGTAGATTGGTACCAAATTGCAGTATCAATATAGGGTACCAACCATTTCAACTACCCCATCATGGGTCTGAGCAAGAACAAGGTTTGAGACTGGAGTACACAGTACCAATTAATCGTGATCACCACAAGGAAAGTGTAATCCTGCCTCCTGAGACAGCCCCAGCCAGCCCCCCCACTGAACAACCACCAAGTCTGGTTTCCTTCTCCTTCCTGGTGATAAAGTCATTTTTTGAGGAACAAAAAAAAAATAAAACATACAAGGGAGAAAGGTACGAAGGCAAACCATTGGGGACCACTAGCTGGCTGTTTTAGTTATTCTGGTAAGGTAATAATGCAGCCAACCACCACTCAACTCGCTTGCCATGGCCACTAGGCCAGGCCACATGGTCCGCATCACCCTAGACCCCCCCATTCAATTCAATGATTTATGCTTTTAAAGGTATTTTTTGGGAGGGAAAAAATTCAAACAAACATACATGGGAGAAAGGTCCGAAGGCAAACCATCGGGGACCACTGGCTGGCTGTTTTGGTTAGTCTGGTAAGGTAATAATGCAGCCGACCACCACTCAACTCGCATGCCATGGCCACTAGACCAGGCCACATGGTCCACATCACCCCAGACCCCCCCATTCAGTGATTCATGCTTTTAAAGGTATTTTTTGGGAGGGAAAAAATTAAAACATACATGGGAGAAAGGTCCGAAGGCAAACCATCGGGGACCACTGGCTGGCTGTTTTGGTTAATCTGGTAAGGTAATAATGTAGCTGACCACCACTAAACTCGCATGCCATGGCCACTAGACCAGGCTACATGGTCCATGTCACCCCAGACCCCCATTCAATTCAATGATTCAGGTCCCCCAAACAAAAATCGAGGATACTGAATGATTAAGGACCCCTCTTGCGCTCGCTGATAATTACGGCAGTTTCGCATGCTATTGTTCCGCCCACCACTGCATCAGAGGTTACCAGTGCATGCCCATGTCTACAAAACTGATTCAACTACAGTAAAGGGACAGGGGGGTGTACAGAATAATAAATCTATTTGGGCACAATGCCTGATAGGGGTGTGGGGGGCAGAGCCCCCCAAATACAGAAAACTCAAACAATAACACAGTGCAGTGGTACAAATACTGTGCAAGTACAAAGACTGTGCAAGTTAAGACTGAAATGTGTGACCGGGAGTGTGGGGGTGGAGCCCCCCAAATACAGATAACTCAAACAATAACACTGTGCGGTGGTACAAATACTGTGCAGGTTGAGACAGAAATGCATAACGGTGCCCCCAAATACAGAAAAATCAAACAATAACACAGTGCAACTTGAAATGGTCACAATAACCCAGTACTGTGCAAGTCACTGTATTCTAAATAAAGGCACACGGTGTCAATGTTAGTTAATGGCCAAATAACCAGAAGCCTGCTGAGGTAGAAATACTGTGCTAGTTGAAATGGTCACAATAAATAGACTTTCGCTAAGATGTCATGGTTGGGTGTGTTACTGTATGGCAGTTTTCTGTGTGGAGGCATGTGCATTGCATGTGTCTGTAACGTAATGATGTGAATTTTTATTTTCACGCATGAGGGATCCTTAATCATCTGGTATCGCCCAAAAATCATACCGTCAACCTTCCCACACTGTGCCCCACCCCCACCCCAACCAACCAACCAACCATTTGGAGAGGAAAAAAAGTTGTTTTTTTAATTAACATAACATGCTTGGACCCTGTTCCCTATACAACTACAACAGGGGTACCCATACTGAGCTGAGCAGCATCCAGTCCAGTCAAGGTCCAGACAGACCACAATAACCTTGTTTGCTTGGTCGGCTCGGCTCCCAGTACTCCAGATCATTGATGCAATTTTTGTAAATCTTACCAGGCAGCTGCTGCTCCAAGTGGAATGATGAGGAGGACTCAGTCGTCGGGAGACTGGGGGGGTGTGAGTCGCGTTGGGATCAGGGCTAGGCCTGGCCTGCCTGTACACACAGCCTCACAAGTCATCTTTTTTGCTCAAGTAAATGCTCGGAGTCATAGAAGATTTTCTCGAGTGTTGCCCGACTCCCGATTGCCTCTGATGTTGTTGAAGTTCAACTGACTCTAACTCTTCCTTGATGAGCCATGTGGTATCCGCAAGTCACTGAACACTGCACAATGAATAGGCCCAGGGAATAAGTCACAAGCATAATTGAGATACCCGGTTACACTCAGTCAGGATCATTTGCCACCACTGGTAAGAGAGAGAGAGAGAGAGAGAGAGAGACTGAACTCTATGATGGGTTGTGGCTTTTGAGGTACCCATGCTGGCACACTGAGTGACGTCAGTCAAGGGTGTCATGTCGGTGATGTGCCTGGGTCTGCTCCATCTCCAACCAATCAGTGCACAGCCCCTCCCTCCAGTACATACTCCTCCTAGACAAGCAAGCCAGATGATGAATTAAATAGCTTGCTTGGCTTGCTCGGCTCCGACAGCAGCACTGAGAGTGTGAGACTGCTGATGCCATGCCCAACGGTGACTGACTGAATCCTCCCGACCAATCCACATCTGACTGGTATGCACACAAAGGGGCCCAGCTCCCTACAGACAATGTTACATTGCCTACAGGCTGGCTGTGTCTGTATCATCATGTAAGTGCTGCTGTAAGTGGCAATCAATTGTGAGCAATAACAAATCTGATTACTTGCCCCCCCCCATACCCAGCATCAGTACGCATGTGCTTACAGCTGGGGGGCCCACCCAGAAAATTCCAGGTATCTGGGCAGGCCAGTCCGACCCTCACTATGTGACCGAATCACCTTATTTCTTTTTTCTCATCAAGTTTTCTAAATTTGTGTAGCATCAAGAAACATTAGATTTTCACAAGGGCCATTTATTTTTTGGTGATACACCCTATGTTTGGGCTACATGGTAGTGACTTCTGGATGGGAGTTGTCTTTTTAAAACTGAATTTTGTAGTGTCATGTGTGTGGGGGGGTGTCTGTAAATTATGTTGGTGACGTTTTCCCATGCTGAATCTGTACAGCTGAGTGATTATACCACATGTTCTTAAGTCTGCATTTGGTTTGACAGTCAATCTGATTATAGATTTCTGTGAGAAGGTGGGACAATTAGCTAATTCTGTAATTTAATTGGACAAATGTCAGGTGGTGAGAGCAATTTTGCGCCATGCTGCTGTCAGAGAACTGCAGTGTTAGTGTGGTGACAGAGGTGGCAGGACGTTCTTCGACTAGCACTGTGCATTCTTTTACATATTCTATTGGAGCAATTTGTGTAGTGTTATAACCAGTTCACTAACTTGAAAAGCTTCACAAAATGTATTGATCTTGACTTCCATGAGGGCAACAGGATGAAGATAGGGAGGCATACCAAATTTCTCTAAGGGAAGCAGGGAAGGCAGTAACACTTGCACAAACAGTAAAAGAAGGTGACAAGACTTTCTATAGATACATTAGTGAAAGGAGAAAGTCCAGAGGGGGTATTGCTAAGATCAAAGGTGATAAGGGGACATGTGAGGAGGAGGACCATGTAAAAGTATCTATCCTAAATAGATACTTCTGCTCAGTAGTTACTGACGAGAAGGTAGGGTAGGGCCCACAGCTCAGCACCATGGACAAAGGGGGAAGGGAGGTGTGCACTAGTCCCTTCACAAAAGAAAGGGTCCTACTAGAGCTCGATAAGCTCAGGGTGGACAAGGCAATAGGACCTGATGGCATACATCCCAGGGTACTAACGGAGCTAAGGGTGGAACTAGCAGAGCCATTAGCAGAACTGTTTAGTGAGTCACTGAGCACAGCAGAGGTCCCAAAAGACTGGAGAAGGACTCATGTGATTCCGCTCCACAAGAGTGGTAGCAGGGAGGAGGCAGAAAGCTACAGACCAGTCAGTCTTACCTCAGTAGTGGGCAAGATTATGGAGGCACTTCTTAAGGAAAGGATAGTGCAACACCTGGAATCCATAGGAGCACAGGCTCCAAGACAGCATGGGTTTACAAAAGGAAGGTCCTATCAAACTAGACCCCAGAGTCAGTTGAAAAACCAATTATGACTGACTTACCACACATTATGACTGATTTTTTCAACTAGTTTGAAATTTATGACTTCAACTAACCAAAGAAAATGTAACCAATTTTTTCAACTTTCACCATTGTTGAATTTTATTTATGTACTAGTTTGTCATACTTTTTGAGACCAGTTAGTGGAAAAACTTCACAGAACATTCATTTACTTTGTGAATACACTAGTATATAACAAGATACAGGTTAGAACTATTCAGACGTATCCACATCCACTTTCGACAAAGACAACCAGGCATTCAAACATAATTTTGCAATAATAAAGTGATTGATGACTTAAGACACATACTACTATTATTGTTTTGCCCCCTTTATGAGAAAGGCAGGAAACATTGGTTGGGTCCAGTGCTACAGAACCTCAGTTTATTTTGTTACTATTATTCTTACTGTTTTTGGTGTGGCCTTGCTTGCTTGCCTTGTGTACCATTACCTTGTGAGCATACTTGTCTTGTACCCTCACACTCCCCGGCCCCCAAACCACATAAGCAGCCTTAGGCCCTGGTGTGGGAGGATTCAAGCCTGGTGATGGAATCATGCCACAGTACACCCCTGAAGCCACATGTCATGAACACCCTTACCCACTGGTGTGGGAGTGGGATGCTGATGTACACCCCCGAAGCCACCTCAGCAGCCTTGTATCAGTTGAGGTATGCTAATGTACACCCCCAGGCCCAAAGTCACATAAGCAGCCTGCTGCAGCCTTGTATCACCTGTGGCATGCTGCAGTATAACTCCACAGCCACATAACCAGCTTTTTATCCAGGATGCTGCAGAAGCCAGTAAACCTCCAAAGTAACCGAACATAACCAGCCTTAGACCTGTGAGATGCTGCAGTACACAACTAAAGCCTCATAACCAGCCTTGTATCCAGTATGGGAATGATGCTGCACTGCATAGAAACACAAAAATTGTCGGTGGATAAGGACCGCTAGGCACATCCAGTCTGTCCATATGCTTTACTGCGTTCCCTGGCCGGTAGCACGTAATAACGGCTACTCAGTAATGACTAAGTCAGAAGGTTGATTCAATAATGGTGAAAAGAATGGTGACAGTGACAGTGACAGTGAAATAACGGCAACTATGCAATTACGGCTACCCACTGTAATAGCAATAGTAAGTATCAATGAGGGCCTCACATTGAAACAGGTGAACTGTGTGCTGAAGTGGTGCAGTGATAATGGCTCAGAAATTTGCTCTAATCTATGGTCGCCATTATCTACTGTCATCATTATTGCAGTCACAGTTATGGAGTTGCTGTATTGACGGTCACCATTATTGATTAGCCGTTATGACATGGAACCCCTCTGGCCCTATCTGGCCAGCAGCTTCCCCCCCTTCTTCCCACCTCTAAGGATCCAGTTGTGCATGCCCCAGGCATGTATAGAAACATAGAAATTGTTGGTGGATAAGGACTGCTAAGTTCTGCAGCAGTAGTACACTCCTGAGGCTACATAAACAGACATGTGTTTGAGTAGTACACCCCTTCAAGTTCAAAATTCAAAGCAACATAAACAGCATTAGACCCTTCTGTGGGTGGATGCATCTTGCAACACCCTGGCCTGAAGCCACATAAACAGCAGCCTTACACCCTGATGTGGGATGCTGCAGTAGACTACTTCATCCCTGCACTGAATCAGTGAATTACCATAATCACACTTTCCTTTTGTACATACACACCACCAAGTCCAGGACTCATACACTGTTCAGACGACTCCAGCTGAGCTGTAGCAGTGCAGGGCAGGCCAGGCTAGCAAAGCCCAGTGAGCCAATGCATGCCTACTTGAGCTGACAGCTGTTATTAGGGTAAGTAACAGGGTCACTTGGATCATTGTTGTACATGTAGATTATAAATAATAGTCGTGCAAGAAATAAAACTACAGCTCCCATGTCAGGATGCTCCAGTCCATGTCAGGCTAAGACCACCTGCCCTACCCTCGGCCACTTGCCCCCCCCAAAAAAAAAACAACAACTGGCAAGTACCAGGAGATACATGTAGCACCTTCATGACCACTACAGTCTGCAGGGATAGTGGGTAATCCAAGCAATCAAAGGTTATATATATGCCTTCCCCAACCAAGCCTTCACCCTGCTCCCCCCCGCAACTTCCCTCTCATTATGCCATTTAAAAATTTGAAATATTAAAACAGAGCATAAACGTTTAGTTTCAACCACGCATACACACACATACACCAGCACTGTATAGTAACTGTACCTGTGTAAGGTTTTTCTTATAAGGATTTTTCAGACACCTGAGGAAAATCCTCATAAAACACACCTGCATAGGCATTATTCTCTGTATAACAACCATCTGCGATCTCAAAGGTGCAATCTTTACTAGGAAAGATCATTACCCTAAAAAAATATATATATATAGCCACCTGCCTGGGCTTCTGCCACCACAGGCAGAAAGAAACATTCTTCCTGCAGCCATGCCGCTCCCCTGCCGTGCAACAATCGAGGTGCCCCATCAGAAATGGCCTGCTGCAAACAGACAAAATCACATCATCAAACTAACAAGGCATCATGCCCACACACTCAGAGATCTGCAAGTGAAAAAAAAAAAGTTAAAAGGGTCGAAATGACCATCAACATAGAAGCACATTGGAAACCAATAAAAAAATATGTAAAAAAAACCCAAAAACATAGAAGCACAAAACACCCTGCCTCAGCTCAGACCTTTCTGTTGGTGTGAACATAGAACTTTCTCATTCTCTCCCTCCTCCTCTCTCTCTCTCTCTCTCTCTCTCTCTCTGCTGGCAGATAGTGTTTGCTTTAAAGGAAAGTTGACATTTGTAGGGGCTCCCGCCCCTGCAAAGCTTACCCTGCTGTTTAGCTTCTGTGAAAAAAGTGACTTTTTTCTAGCACTGCAAAGTAATTTAATTTCATTCTGAAAAGTCCGCTACCCAGAAGTTTGGCAGATGCTGGGGCAGCCCCATTAACTGTAAAGGTGCGATGCCACACCATGCACTTCAGTGCATTTGTATTGAAACACATGGTGTGGTGCTGTGCCTTTACAGTGATCAATGCCCATAAATTTAAGTGTGTAAGTCCGAGTGCCATGATGGCACTGTAAGTTACTGCACACAATACATGTAAATCCATTAGATACCCAGGCACTTTAAGCACCTCAACAGATATATATATATCTATACTTTGCAAATAAATACATATTGTATTCTTCTTAAATTTTAGTTCCCCCACCCACATTTCAGCTTACTGCCTCCCTTACACACCAAACACTTTTCTCTGCTCCATAAATCATTTTAGCAAACACACTTTATTTTATAAAACCTGTCTAATTTAGTTTTCAGTACCTTTCTTCTTTTCCCTTTGTTTCTACTAGCAATAATGGGCTTACTAACTGCTCATCCTGATGCTCGCTCGATAATGAACCCTCTGTGAGTGATACTGAGGATCCTCAGCTGCCCTCCAGCATCGACGGTTCAGATTCAGAATCACTGCTTTTTAAAAAAGAAAAAGACTCACTAAGCACACTCGCAGCCAACAGCTACTTTAGTTCTTTCTTTCTTTTCATTGCATGAAATTCTTACCTCACCAACACCAGCACTTCATCTGCAGCCTAGGCCCATTGTCTGCTCGCTGCCTTGCTCCTCGTGTTTGTGCCCAAGGCCAAAATACCAGCCAGGGCCGGGCTCCCCCCTCGCACTGAGCATCAGTTAACAATATGGTGCGAGGTGAGCTGCATTCTCCTGTGACATTTACCCTCAGAACAACTGCAGTTTTTAGGGTGTCTGTAATCCTGACAGCAGCCCAGACCCACCCGCAGTACTACACATCCCAGTCTGTCACTCATCTCTCCACATTCATGAATCCCACCCATGGCTTGTACCAAACCAGCTGCTCAGCCAGATGCTATCACTCCTGATGCCCCGTGGCGCGACCTGCCAGACACCGCTGCCCTTCCTGACTTTCCTCAAGTCTGCTGACTGCTGGTGGTGGGACCCGGTAGAAACTCCACACATTGCGCAACAAACCCACCAAGCCATGGTCCCCCTTGTCCTCCCGCCGTACTCGTTCCTCCGTCCACTTCGTTCTCTCACCAGGCCTACACTAACTGAGCTGATGTGCAGCACGCACAATGCCTGGCTCCTCCCTCTCTCTCTTACTCTCTGTTGGAGGACTAGCGGGCACCGAGTGAAGGCAGCACTTGGCATTGGTTGGGAGGGGGATGGAAGAAGGGCTGTGGCAAGGGCCACTCACAAATGATGTCTCAGCTTTTGTGGGACGGCGGCAGGGTGAACAGCAGTAAACTAGAAAGGCATTCTGCATCATGGATTTAAAACAAAATACGACTACAGTCAATTATGGTGGCAACTCAGGGCAATTCCAGCTAACTGCAACTGCCCTGAATTGCGGCCCACAATTCCGACAGCCAACGGTGGCTCTGGGGTCTAAGTCAAACTAATCTCATAGATTTCTTTGACTGGGTAACCAGAGTGGTGGACCAAGGGGGAGCAGTTGATGTTGCCTACCGTGACTTCAGCAAAGCTGTCCATACTGTTCCACATAGAAGATTGATTAATAAGCTGGGTTGGCTTGGGGTGGGTCAGAAGTTGGTCAACTGGGTGGCAAACTGGTTGACAGACAGAACACAGAGAGTGGTGGTAAATGGTATACAGTCAGAAGAGATGAAAATCACAAGTGGGGTACCTCAGGGATCAGTCATGGGGCCAGTCCTCTTCAATATATTCATCAGTGACATTGCAGATGGACTGGAGTGTAAGTTTTGTCTGTTTGCAGATGACACCAAGATCTACAACAGAGTAGATGATCCAGATGGGGTGGGCAGAATGAGAAGACAGCTGGATAAACTAGTGAAATGGTTGGAAGAGTGGCAACTGGGGTTTAACGCAAAGAAGTGCAAGATCATGCACATAGGGAAGAGAAACCCTGAAACCACCTATAGGCTGGGAGGGGAGTTGCTGGCAGTCACAAGGGAAGAAAGAGACTTGTGCATCATCATCACCGATGACCTGAAATCATCCAAGCAGACCACTAAAGCAGTAGGTAAGGCTAGGGGGATATTGGGGTGTATTAGTAGGGGTATCACAAGTCGGAAGAGGGAGGTAATAATCCCTCTTTACAAGACACTGGTTAGGCCCCATCTGGAGTACTGCGTGCAGTACTGGGGCCACACCTTCACAAGGACATTAACTAAATTGAGGCAGTCCAGAGAAGGGCAACCAAAAAGGTGCAGGACTGCATCAGAAAACATATGAGGACAGATTAATGGAGCTCAATATGTATACCCTAGAGCAAAGGAGGGAGAGACGTGATATGATTGAAACATTCAAACACCTTAAGGGCATGAACAAGGTGAAAGAGTCTAACACACGAACATACGAAATTTGCCAGCAGATAAAGGCCTAGAGGTCTATCAAGTCTGCTCGAATGTGCAGTTAGCACTCCTTATTCTGCAGCTGCCCCTCCCTTCCACCCTTCCCCTTCATTAACCCTCCCCCTTGTCCTGTCCCATCCTCGTTTGAAGCAGTCCACTGTTCTACTGCATACCACTTCAGCAGGTAACGCATTCCACCCAGCCAACACCCTCTGTAAAAAAGTGTCCCCTCATCTCCCTCCTGAACCTTCCTCGCTCCAGTCTCATATCATGGCCCCTGGTGTCCCTCCCCTCCCTTACTTTGAACAGCCCCTCTGTACTTGTCTTGTTTATTCCTTTCATGTATTTAAAGGTTTCAATCTTGTCACCCTGTCTCTCCTCTCCTTCAGTGAGTACATATTCAACTCCTTCAACCTCCTCTCGTATGATAAGTCCCCAGCCCCTTGATCATCTTTTGTCGCCTTTGCACACCCTCCTGTAACTTAATGTCCCTCTTCAGATATGGATGCCAGTACTGCATGCAGTACTCCAGGTGTGGTCTAACTAATGACCTATACAGTGGCAGAATCACCTCCTCCCTCCTCGAGGATATACTCCTTGCAATACAACCCAGCATTTTGTTGGCCTTTGCAGCTGCCTTCCTACATTGTGCCGAGTTGTTCATTGACCTGTAATGAGCACACCCAGATCCTTCTCCTCCTCTGTCTGGGCTAGCTGCACTCCCCTAGCTGGTAACTCCTCCTTGGGTTCTTTATCCCAAAATGCAGCACCTTGCACTTTTGGCTTAAGCCAGTTGCAAGGTGTCTGACCAGGTTTCAAGCTTTGCCAGATCATCCTGCAACCCTGCCATCCCCCTAGGTCATCCACCACCGCACCTACCTTGGTATCATCAGCAAACAGACTGATCTTGCTCTTGATGTCCCATGATATGTCTGCAATGAATATCCCAAACAACACTGGTCCCAACACCGAGCCCTGTGGAACACTACTCGTCACTGCCCTTGGGTGTGAGAGCTCCCCACCCACCACCACCCTCTGTTGCCTTCCCTGCAGCCAGTTTCCTACCCATCTCACCAGCTTTGCACCCACCCCTGTGCCTACTAACTTCCTTCCCAGCCTTCCATGTGGCACTGAGTCGAATGCCTTACTGAAGTCCAGATACAGGACATCCACTGCATGGCCCTTGTCCAGTTGCTTAGTTACCCAGTCATAGAACTCGACCAGGTTGGTTTGGCAGGATCTGCCATGTATGAAGCCATGCTGTCTGCTGTCCTGTAGTCCTTTGGCCTCTAGGAGGGCCACAAGCCTCTCCTTCAGGATAGTCTCCATTAGCTTACCCACGATGGATGTGAGGCTCACTGGTCTGTAGTTTCCCGGTTCATCCTTGGGGCCACTCTTGTGGAGGGGCACCACATGAGCCATCCTCCAGTCCTGAGGTACACACTCCAAATGTAGTGGGGCATTAAATAGGTCTGCCAAAGGTCCTGCAAGGACCTCTGCCAGCTCCTTCAGTACCCTGGGGTGGATGCTATCTGGGCCTGGCGCCTTGTCCACCCTCAGTGCCTTCAAACCCTCTCGAACTCTGCTCTCCATGATTTCCCCATCTGTCACCACTTCCCCCTGCTTCTGCCATTTCTCCCACCTTGGGTGTCACCCCCCTCTTCTCTTTAGTAAATACTGAGCAGAAGTACTCATTTAGTGCTTCCGCCTTTATCGCACTCCTGCTTCCACCCAACCCCTCCTTCCTAATCCTTACTATGTGGTCCTTGCAGCTCCTTTTCTCCTGATGTACTTAAAGAAGTCCTTCTCCCCCTTCTTAATGCCTTGTGCCAGCCTGAGTTCCGTAGATGCTTTGGCTCCCCTTGTTCATGTTTCAACATAAGAAAAATAGCAGGACAAGAGGACACAGCATGAGATTAGAGGGAGGCCGATTAAGGGGTAATGTGAGGAAGTTCTTTTTCACAGAAAGGGTGGTGGGTGCATGGAACGGCCTATCTCAGGAAGTGGTGGATATGAATACAGTGCGGGGCTTCAAACAGGCATGGGATAGGCATAAGGGAGCAATACAGATGAGTATGAATAGATAGGCCATTGACAGAGCAAAGGCTGATGGCACATTCGTAAGGCAGAAAAAGAAATGGGCAGACTGAATGGGCCTTGTGGTCCTTATCTGCTGTCATCTTCTATGTTTCTATGTTCCTATGGTTGAAAATATATAAAATAATATAAAATAATAAGTAATTCATTCAGTCACGTTCATAAAGGGCAGCATGCCACTGTGAATGTCAAGTGACGAACTAGTGTCTGAAACACCAGTCTAGACAGAGCTTAAAGTTTTGTAATGTCCTCACAGAGATAAAATACTGTATCAAGCGTTACTTTACTTAGTCTGTTGTGAGTTTGCTATACTCAAACAGTGCTTTTGATTTGGGACAGTTCCATGTGATAGATTTCTCTCAAGCTGTGTGTGCAGAACCAGGTGGTTTAACATCATTATAGAGACAGGATTTTACCTATAGAATCTCTTTTTAAATATATTCACTTAAAATTGTTTTTTTAATCCAATTTATGAAAAAGAAGCTCTTTACTAGTGTCTGTATATTTGTCAGACATTCTGTTTTACAATGTGTGTCTGTAAGTCTCCTGCTGTCACTGTCAAATTTCACAACCATGTAGTTCAGTTTACGTGTATCTGTGTAGTCTACAAAGATAAGTACATTTGAGTTCGCATACTAAAAAGTCTAATCGGAAGTTCCTGATATATTTTAAAAATAAAAAAGATATACCTATATACTACTTGTTTGTTTGTGGGTCTACTAAATCAAAAGTTGTTCAAGTCAAATAACTAGACAACTCTGGTTTTTGTGTACTGTATATCTTCGATTTATGACCGTCCTCAATTATAAATGACCCTCAAACTAAAGCCGCACCATGAGAACCAAAGTTGTAACATTCACATTATGGTATAGTGGCAGGGTGCAAATGGAACAGCCGAAGCAGGGTTTCCATTCCCCTCCCCTCCCCTCTGTCACCCAAAACCCACATTTCTGTACCTGTAATCATTTCCACAGTAGTACACATTTGGCATTCCAAAATGCCATGATAAAAACACCACACACACTCTGCATTCCAGGTGTGTCATGCTCCGTGTTTGTTCAGTTTTCTTCTCTGCATAGTGGCATATGCGGTTGTGACCTAGGAACTTCTCTGTTAGCCTGGCAACCTCGTAACCTAGCAACTTGCGTAGCAACCCCTCAAAACATGGTAAGAGACACAGTTGAGTAGTTAAAATATTAATCTTTATTTTGACCACAAAAATTAAAAAGAAAGAAATTCATGTGTGAGTCCATCAACTCTTGGGACCGGACTCCTTACTCCTCACTTAATCTCGTCAGAACTCGTAAACTCGCAATTTGAACAGCTCTTGGGTTCACAGCTCTCCTAGTTCAGCTGTTCATCACAATTTGGACTTCGATCAATTTTGGCTGTCTTCTTAATGAACTCTTCTCTGGCGTCTTGAAGCAGCTGTCCCTCTTTCAGGCAGCTGATAACATCAGGATCACAGCTTGTGGTGGTATGCACCTAAAAATAAAAAAAAATAAAAAAAACACGTTATAAGATTAGTTTTTGTACATGTTTACCAATTTATGCCAAACACAATAATAGTACCTGAAATGATTTGACAATAACCACTCTGGATATACACTTCCATGCAGTTTTAATCCACTCTAAGATTTTGTCTTTTCCTGATGCTAGTGGGTTGCCACCTTTGGTTAGTTCCCTCTCCTCAGTTGCCATCCACCTATCGTAGCACTCACGGTATGGTGCCTTGAATGGTGCATTCCAGCTAACATCAGCTGGTTGTAGTACTTTGGTGCACCCAACGGGGATAACAGAAATGAGTTTTTTTTGGTTTGGCATGAGATTTTACAGCAGGGCTAATGTGGCACCAGAATGCATCCCAAACAAGCATTCTGTTTCCAATAGCCATTGAACCCCACAACTTGCAAAGCCATTCAAGTGTCAGAGGTTTGTCCATCCACCCATTATGGACCCATTGTCCAAAAATAGACACTAAAGATATTGTAGTGACGGAACTGGTTAAGATGCAGGAGTAGGCAGGGCTTGTAACACCAGGGCACCAAAAATCATTTTCCCCTTTTAGGTTTAAAAAGTTAACAAAAGATGTAGGAAAAAGAACTAAAAAATCTTAACAAACACAAGGCAGGAGGATTGGATGGAGTTGATCCAACCTTTTTAAAAATGGGGGTGGATATATTGGCAACCCACCTAACCTACCGGTATAACTGGAGCTTGTGTAGTGGAATTTTTCCTGATACCTGGAAAATAGGGTAAGTGGTCCCTGTTTATAAAGGGGAAGATCCAATCAAACCTTCCAGCTATAGACCAATATTTTTGTTGTCAACAATGTCCAAAATGTTAGAAAGAATGGTCCATAAACAACTGAGCCAACATTTGGAAGACTATGGTCTATTGTCAGCTGTTCAACTCGGGTTCAGGGCAGGGAGGTCCATGCCCTCATAGACTTTAACAATCTAGTCACCTCCTCTATGAATAAGGCGAGTGAAATGGGGGTGGTAGTAAAGCCTTTGACCTGGTTTACCACCAGACAATGTTGATGAGGCTTCTGGGGATGGGAGTACATCAGGAGCCCCTATATTGGTTTAAGTCATATTTATCTAATAGAAGACACTGTGTTATAATTGGCTCTAATGTTACCCAGTTGAAAAAGGTAATTTGAGGAGTTCCACAGGGATCCATCCTGGGTCCACTGCTTTTTAATATCTATGTGAATAGCATTGAAAAGAGTGTGAGGAACTGCAACATGCACCTGTATGCGGACAACACCGTCCTGGTGCCGTCCATGTGCAGCCGCCGTCTTCTGGAACTCAAGCTCCAAGAAGATATGAGTAGTTTGGAGGCATGGTTCAACTCATTGGGACTTTTGCTTAACAAGAAAAAGACACAACGTCTTTACTTTCAAAATGGAAATAATAAAGGACAAGGTAACACCCTGGAAGTAAGATATAGCAGTGGACCCAGGATGGACAATGTAACCCAATATAGGTACTTGGAGGTCATGAAAGACCAGAAATTAGATGATAAAGAACATATAAAGATGATGTTAGGAAGACTAATAAAAAATTAGGGCACTTAGGAGAGTGCCCAATTGTTTGTTATCAGAGACCAGAAAGAAAATAGTTAATTATATGATAATTCCAGTAATAGAGTATGGATTGAACTTATACAGAAGTGCTAATAAAGCAGAATTAAATAAACTTGATCAACTGTATTATAAATGAGCTAAATTCATAACTCGGAGTAAACATGGGGTACATCATTACAGTGTATATGATGGCTTAAACTGGCTCCACCCTGTGGAAAAAAGGAACTATGTCTGGTTAAACTGGTGCCACAAAATAATTTATGCAAAGGGGAATATGAATTTAGGTACCACTGTAAATTTTATGCATAATAAGGATAAGGGTTATAATTTAAGAGCTAATCATTTAAACATCCAAACTAACAGAACATATAATAAATTTGGAGATGTCATGTTACAGTCCTGAACTTCTAGAATTTGGAATAAATTGCCGAATGAATTAAAAAGTATTTCAACTTATAGTGCTTTTCAAAAAGCTCTAAAACAATATCTGCACCATACTTGTACCTGTTTTTGATAGCTAAGTATTTATTGCTGTAATTAATTGTATGTTTTATGTTTGTACGTCTTTTCATGTTTTAAATGTTTTGTACAGGACATTGTTGTAAATAGGGTTTACCCTAACAGTCTATTAACTGTATAAATATAAACTTTCATTCATTCATTCATTCATTCATTCATTATGTGACATAACAACAACAACACCGGTGATACCAATGGTCTCTTTGGGAACCCTTTTGCCCTTTAGAACTACAAAAGGAGCAAGTTTTCGACCATCTGCCATAGCAGCAAGGTAGACGGTGGCATGTTGCTTTTCATTGCCAGTTGTAATGAGAGCCACTGACCTGGATCCAATGTGATCCACAGTTCTATTCCCAGGCATGTCAGCCCAAATTGCTGTTTCATTCATGTTTCCGATGATGGATGCGGAAAAGCAGTAGGTAGAAAGCTGTTGTTTGCAGTAACAGGCAAAGTCAATTATTTTGGGGATGAAATCTTTTGGCGGTCTTTGCCCAACAGCTGTTTTAAGGCATATAGTAAACCCCCACCTCCACAGAAATGTATCTACCCAACCCTTGCTGGATGAGAAAGAAGGATCTTGTATTATCGCAATTGCTTTTAAATTGCTTTTTGGGTTACCGTGTAGTGTTGCTCCCTTTGCTCTGTTATCCAGGCAACAAGAATTTACTCACTTTCAGGGTACTTAGGGCAGCGACCACCACCACCACCAAGCCATCTTCGTTTATGGTTTCAGTCCATGTAACCTGCTACAGTCACCTTCTCCTCAAGAGAAGGAAGTTTCTTTCACCATTCTCGCAACTGTTTGTCATCTATATGCAGTGCTGTGGAGACCGGGTGATTGCCTTCTTTTTTGCCTCTGTGAGTGGCGGCAATTTCAAACTCCAAATCAAAAGACTTTCACTTCGACATTGTGGATTACAACTACAACTGCTACTTACTCCAGTTACAACAATGGTAGGGACTACCCAATGTTCTGGTTTACTCAGGTTTTATTCATTTTACAGTAAGTGCAGTAGGTTAAATTGGACAATTAATTAATAACCACCCTCGAAAATTAGCTGCCCTCTAACACAAGCTGCGAGTGGTAACACACTTTTAAAATAATAGCCATGGTTTTAAATCGAAGATATACAGTATTTGGTCTTTTATATTGTCTTGTGTTTACTTCTACTGTTTTTTGTCTTGTGCATTCTTCTCGTGCAAGGAGCATTGGTTTCCTGATTGTAAACTATACCCCAGACCACTGCATTACACCAGTGACACCAGTCATTTAAAATAAAAAGAAAATATACCAAAAAAATGCTCTAGCTGTACATTGTATATGTAGTATTGCAGTTGGACTGCTTAGTTAGTTATTGCTGGGCATCAGGCCCTTTATCCCCCCACCAAAAAAAATACTGTTTCAGGGATGCAATAATATTTTGTGTTTACAGTGAGTGTAGCTCTTTTCTGGACTTGTCCTCAACCCTGTTGGGACTACTGGTGTAGTGCAGGCCAACCAACTATAGTTCCACTAAGAAACAACCAGATTTGTTTGTAATACTAGCCAAAATATGCATCTGTGTTTGTTGTTTATAGCAGTACACTGCTGAGTATCTATAACCTCTGATCTGCATAGCTGTGCAAGTAATCCTCTTCCACCACTCGTAGAAAAAAAAAAAATATATATTTCTATTATTGGAATGCATACATTTGTGTGTGTAGTGCGAGCATAGCTCATCCCAGAACTTGTCCTCTACCCTATCAGGACTACTGGTGTAGTGCAGGCTGACCAACTACAGTCCCACTAAGAAACTACCAGACCTGTTTGTAATACTAACCAGTATAAGCATCTGTGTGTGTTGTTCATAGAAGTACAGTACATTGCTGAGTATCTAAGTCCTCTGGACTGTGTAGTAGTGCAAGTAATCCTCTCCCACCACTTGTAGAAAAAAGCATTTCTGTTCTAGGAATGCATACATTTGTGTGTGTAGAGCAAGCGTAGCTCATCCCTGGACTTGTCCTCTACCCGAATGCAGTCTGACCAACTACAGTCCTACTAAGAAACAACCAGACTTGTTTGTAATACTAACCAGAATAAACATCTGTGTGTATTGTTTATAGCAGTATATTGTTGAGTATCTACTGTATAGTAGGTAATATTAGCGCTCCGTTTATATTAGCGATATTAGCTGACATAATAGGAAGCGCTAATATAAACAGGCTGCTAATATTATCGGTAGTATAATCTCTGGTCTGTGTAGCTGTGCAAGGAATTATCTCACACTACTTGCTGAAAAAAATATATATTTGTACTCTAGAAATGCATACATTTGTAAGTGTACAGCGAGTGTAGCTCATCCCTGGACTTGTTCTCTACCATATCAGGACTACCGGTGTAGTGCAGGCCAACCAAGTACAGTCCCACTAACAAACTACCAGACTTGTTTGTAATACTAACCAGAATAAACATCTATGTGTGTTGTTTATAGAAGTACACTGCTGAGTATCTATAACCTCTGGACTGCGTAGCTGTGCAAGTAATCCTCTCCCACCATTCATAGAAAAAAAAAAACGAATAGTCCTCTGAGTGTGTTGTGTATAGCAATACACTTTTGACTGCTGAACTATCTGTGGTTTCTATGGCTTTCCCACCCATGAACGCTTCTGACGTGTTTGAATCAGACTCATCTGATGGAACCTTCGTGGGGTACGATTCTGATGAGATACTGCTTGCTATGATGTTACGGCATGAGCATGCCCAACATTGTACAACTACTGACTCTGACTGGTCACCAGAGTCATCTGAAACATACAGTGATTCAGATGATGACTTACCATTATGTAGGTTAGTCAAGAAATGACAAAACCATGCTTCTGACATTGGTAGAGACAATCCACCACAAAATGATATAACACTTGATGAAAATGGGCTGGACACCAAATGTACAGAAAGGAATGTTCCTGAAACTGTTGTCAGTTCTACAGTTCTCAGCACAAGAAGAACCCCCCCCCCAAAAAAAAATGCAGTGACAGATGGGTGTCAGACATTATAGTGCCATCTGAAAAATGGTTTGGGGTAAACCTCATGGGGTTGTGGTTGAAATAGACACAAAAAAGCCAATTGATATCTTTGACATACTATTTACTCCAGATGTCATGGAGAAGAAAGTGAGATTAACGAATTTACAGTTTCTATATCAGAAAGCAACAAATCTACGTGCACCTAAGGGTGATTACCCACCATTGATAGTGGCTGAACTACGGGCATTTTTGGGTCTCATGCTGGCTATGGGCATAGCACAACTGAAGGGTGGGTTTAGAGAGTACTGGTCTACCATGTGCCAATTGATCTGACTCAAGAGTTTTCAGAGGTTTCCCAGCGCGATAGATTCTTTGTGATAAAACCTTATTTGCACTTCGTAGGCAACCGGAATGCACCAAAAAAAAGACACAGACCCCTTTTACAAAGCGCGTTTTTTGCTTGATTCTATCATGCCAAAGTTCAGGGAAGTGTACCATCCCCATCATAAACTGTCCATAGATGAATCGATGATTCATTCAAAGGGCAGTGCACCTCACAAAGTGATGATGTGGAACAAACCAATAAAATTTGGAATGAAGGCGTATGCACTTTGTGAGGCACACATAGGCTATGTGCTCAGTCTGAACATGGCGAATGGTGAGAAGGCAGAGAAAGTGCACAAGATTCATCAATGGTCATGAGTATGTGTGACCCATAACAAGACCTAGGTTATAGACTGTTCTTGAACAACTGGTACACTTCCTTTGAAATGTTTAAGCTCCTCGGATCGAGATCATGGCAGGCATGTGGAACAGTATGCACTAAACAAGGGGCACAAGATAGTTTCACTGAAAAAAAAGTCAAGGATATTCACACTCCGGAGCATGGGGACTGTATGTACCAGATTAAAGAAGGTATTTTGGCATGTGCATGGTGGGACACAAATGCCATCACTCTGTTCTCTTCCCTCCCTGATGGTCCCAGCATGAGCCCAATTTCCCGGAAGGTGAAGGAGAAAGGAGAGTGGAGGATCGGTGTTCAAGTTAATCGACCTGAAATTGTTGCAATTTACAATCATCACATGGGTGGCATTGATCTTTCTGATCCATGACTCGCGGCATACAGAAGACATATGAAGGGCTTAAGGTGGCCACATAAGATCTTATGGTGCATACTGGATGTAGTGGTCATTAATGCATACCTATTGTATGCAGAATTGCACTGATTGACTGAAGAGAGACCCTCTACACTCCCTGACTTCTGTAAAACTTTGGCAACTGAACTTGTTACAAGTAACAGCTTCTGCAAGAGACAAGCACTGAAAAATTGTGAAGATGCAACAAGATTCAACCGCAGCCTCTAATATGGGCCAAAAAGACTAGAAAAGGCATCACGCTACATGGTGCACATAAAGAGATGTGACACCATATATTCATGTGCCCAGACCCATGCTTTATCCGATACCACCATATGTATGGCTATGCATACAATGACCCTTCCAAAACTGGGAAAATGCAATATAAATAAAAAAATCCAGCACTTCAGACTCAGCCATAAGATTCAGTGAAGGTGTATTTATTAATAAAAAATACTTAAACAAAAATGTAAGTGTAAACATTGAATTACAAGCTGTTGCAAAATTTTAGAACCTCCACCCACATCCAGCCTCGACGCTTTGGGACACAAACTTCCCTTCTTCAGGAGGCGTGACCAAGCTGTTAAACAAGTGATTTAAATACAAACTAATACAGGTGCCATCAATCTAGTACTATAAGAATTTAAAGTGACATCAGTGCAGCAAGTGTTTTCTCAGCCCCTGTAGAGACCTGCATTCCATCCAGCCCAGCTATCATTAGTGATGCAGTATATTTGCTATGTATGTAAAGGAAAATTCCCTGTATTACATACTGTCATCACTGCTGAACTCGGTGGAATGTAAAACACAACTGACAAAGGAAAAACTTTTAATGTTAAAAACTCAAAAAGTGTGGCACCATAGTTATTTGTACCTTAGTTTATTACCACTTCAATATACCATGAACCTTGCTTTACTAGTAAAACATATACATAACAAAACCATTGTATCAAGAGGACAGAGGGAAGGATAACAGTGCAATTAAGATGAAAAATTGTAATGAACACAACACATACACACATGAGTATTCTTGGTACTGGATACAGTAAACAAGGGGTGGTTAGATCAGCCTCATTAGAAACAAAATGAATCCCTAATTTTTAATAATACCCAGAGAAGAATACAATAATGATTACTGCAGACATAACGGCATATACACACACACTCTCTGTTTTCCCCTTATTTTTTTTATCTTTTTCTTTATTTTATTTCGTGTTACAACCAAAACATAAAAAATAATAAGTTTCACTCAAAAAAATGATTTGTTAAATCAGTTATACTGAATATTCATGACCATAACCAATTGTGGTCCTTTATACTAACTGTTAGAATCAAACACTTCCTAATTCTTTTAATGTATGTGTGGACGCCAGTTCATTTGATCATTAAACCCTTAAGGCTTCAAAGTTTTCAACCGAAAGATCCACATGGATTCTTTTCTTTCCAAATCCAAATTTCTGTCCTCTTCTCTTGTATTAAAGGGGACATGGTCTATACCCATGTACCAGATTTTAGGTTGATCCAATTGTAATTGATCTAGCATATGTTTCCCTATTGGATGCTCAGGATCCCATTTTTTGTATTGGCCCAAAGTGCTACTGTATACGTTACTTAAGTGTCCTTGTGGTTTCCCTTATGTATATTTTGCTGCAGGAGCACCACAGTGCACACACCACAAATGTCACTGTACAAGTAACAAAATGCCTGATCTGAACTTCTCTCTGTCCCCATCTTCCTGGATTACTAAAAACTCTGCCTTGCATTGCCAATCTGCAGGTTTTACAATGTTTGCAGGGGTAAAAGCCCTGTGGTTTACTACACTACCATGTATTTGAGGGAGGTGAAGTTTTAAATTCACTTTTAACTAAGAGATCCCTAAGGCTATGACCGCTTTTAAAGGCAATAAGGGGACCCTTCTCTGCAATTGATTTAATATCTTTATCAACCCCTAGGCCGACCAGTGTTTTTTAATTATTGCCCTCAGTTCTGTAGAACCTGGTCCATATTCTGTAGTGAAAACAATTCTTTCCAACTCTTTTGCTTTCTGTCTATAATTTAACAATTCACCTCTGTCCACCTGATCAGCCCTAAGGGCTGCTTTGTCCAAGACTGGTGTAGAGTACCCATGTTTCCTTAATCTGTCAAATAAATCTGACTTTGCTATGTGTAATCCTCTGGCTCCAAGCAATTTCACTTTAAGCGAAGAAGCTGTCCATAAGGGAGTGCCTCTATAGTTGATCTGGGATGGGAAGTTTGTCCATGCAGTACTGAATTACCTGCGGTGGGTTTTCAAAATACTTTAGTACTGATTTTTGTACCTAGAATTCCCTGAAGATGTAAATCCAAAAAATCAATTTCTCTGCAGTGAGAGTTAGCTACAAATTCCAAATCGATTTTGTTATTGTTCAAACAATTAACAAAATCTATAATAGATTGCTTGGGACCATCCCAGATAAAAATTAAATTGTCGATGTAAGGTTTATACATTACGATATGAGACAAAAATGAATTCTGATTTGGGTCCTCTAGTGGCCCCCCCACCATCCCAAACACAGGTTTGCATATGATGGAGCTACCAGGGAACCCATAGCCACCCTCCCCGTCTATAAAAACACCCATCAAATACAAAAAAGTTACCGTTCAGAATCAAATTTAATGCCATGAGAATAAATTCCAATGGGTACATGAGGGTTGATTTCTCAAGATGTTTTTTACTGCTAAGAGACTTAAGTCATGAGCAATACTCGTGTATAAAGATGAAACATCTACGGTGAGCCACCAAAATGACTCATTCCAAACTAGCAAATCCATTGCATTTAAAACTGAACAAGTATATTTCAAGTAGGAATTTAATTTAACTACTTCTTGCTTAAGATAACTATCCACAAAAAGAGCCAAGGGTTTAAATAAAGAACCACAACCCAACACTATTGGGCATCTCGGAGGTTCCGTACCATGTTTATGAATTTTTGGGATATGGTAGAACACAGGAATTCTAGGATATTTGCAATTAAGAAAGTCAAAATCATTACCTGTGATCCAGCCTTGATCTAGAGAGAACGTGAGAGACTCCACTAACTGTTCCCTTTACTCATTTAATGGGTTCTGATGTAATGTTTTGTATGTTAGTGTATCCTGTAATTGTCTCAGAGCTTCCTGCCTGTAATATTCCCTATCCAGCACTACAATGTTACCCACTTATTGGAAGATTTTATGATTATGTCTTTCAATTGTTGAATTTCTAAAATAGCCTGTTGTTCACCCACAGAAAGATTATCTCAAGTACGTACTGTTTTTAATTTTTTAACACTCTCCTCTACATCATGCAGAACGACTTCTTGAAAAACTTTGATAGAGTCACTACTTGGAGCTGGTGGTAAAAACTGTAAGGGATTTTTGGAAAAAGGTTTGGTGGCTGTGCAGCATGAGTCTGATGAATTCAGTCATGTAAACTCTTGATCCTGGCCATTAGATGCAAAGGAATCAATTGAACATTCTGCATTGCTAGCTGCTAATTGTAGCTCATGGTGCAATTCACCTTCACAGAAATAATCGATCAAGGGAACACTTGGATCTGACACTGCCGAACCTTCACCAGACTCAAGCTCCATTTCATCACCATTCTCACCAAAACTTGATTTACCTGCAAACAATTTATGCAAATTCAGCTTCATAAATAATTGAAGCAGGTCACAATAAACATGAAAATCATTGAGTTAATGCACATGTACAAATGATAAACCTCGAGACAATAAGCTTAATTGATCATTAGATAGAGACTGTTTAGACAAATTAATCACCATCAAATTACTGACAAGTACATCATTAATGACAGTATTTTGCCCATTAATCCCATGGTCAGTCAATTTGCTTCCTCCTCTTCCTCGTTTTTCCCTGTCTTGTCCTTTTTTTCTTTTTTGGGGGCTGGAATTGGAGTCCGTCTGTTATCTATGGTTTCAGAGTCAGAAGGTTGTGCACTTCTATTAGATGAAACTGATGATAAATTTGAACTTGACCGTGGAGTGGTGTTTTTAAATCTGCCCCTTGATCTTTGTGTGCTCCTTGATTTACTTCTTGGCTCATTTTCCCATTTGTAAATTTGGCCACTCAAATAGTTTCTTTCATCTCTTATTAGCTTTGTTTTCTTATGTTCAATCAGTTCATTTTCATGTTTTTTGGCCTTTTTAGTAAGCTTACTGTCCAATCCTGTTATTAAGGGGACATCTCCAATTTTCTCAGGTTGTTTATGCAGACTCTCAATTTCTTTCAATACTTCATTTTTGTTATAAATATTTTCATCAGTTTGTACTTGTACCAGTTCAGTTGAGCACTTATGTGAATTGTCCTCCATCTTTATCTATAATGAATTTTTTCTAAGCCACAGGCTGGCAGTATGTTTAATCATAGACAGTGGTGCCGGAACAGTTTGAAAAGTGGTAGGGCCAAGGACGAAAGGGGTAAATGTTCCCCTATTAAATATATTACCATGATAGCAAAAAGTGATAGGGCCACTTACGAAAGTGGTAGGGCCATGGCCCTAGTGGCCCCCCCGTTCCAGCACCTATGATCATAGACCTTGTGGGACCCATTTTTGCCGATATATATTTTTGCAAAGAAATCATATTGTAGTGAAGTGTAACTTCATTTAATACTGCTTTCTCCAATTGAAAAAAGATAGATTTAATTTCACCTTCTTGCGATGTTCCTGGTTCATGGATCGAAGTGGTATGACTTCAGTACTGAAATCTGATTCAGTGCGATGCCTGGCCAGGCTTGTGCTGGAGAGAGAAAACGCCATCCTCCTTTGTGAAAGTATTTATTTCCAGACTCGCTCAGGGGAAGAAACTCTGAGCTAATTGTCCATTTATTTGGCATTTCATATTCTCCTGGGTGGAAGTGAACCTTCTCTGTAACGGAATGAGTCATACCAGCATGGAAATGCCCCCAGTCTACAGTCAAAATTAACACTCGTATCAGTGAAAAAAATATATATATAAAGACTGCACTCACAGGAATTGATGGGTGCGGGAAAAAGAGAAAATGCAATATAAATAAAAAATCCAGCATTCCGGACTCAGCCATAAGATTCAGTGAAGGTATATTTATTAGTAAAAAACACTTACAAAATGTAAGTGTAAACATTAAATTACAACCTCCACCCACATTCAGCCTCGGCACTTTGGGGCACAAACTTCCCTTCTTCAGGAGGCGTGACCAAGCTGTTAAACAAGTGATTTAAATACAAAATAATACAGGGTGCCATCAATCTAGTACTATAAGAATTTAAAGAGACATCAGTGCAGCAAATGTTTTCTCATCCCCTGTAGATATCTGCATTCCATCCAGCCCAGCTCTCATTAACCGGGAAAGAACCCACTTGTAAGAAGAAGGAACTGGAAAAAGCAGCATGTCAAGATTAGATGGTTGGTATCACTGCATATGGAACTCACATGGTAGTGCTTCTTGATGTCTGAAAAGCATAATTTTTCTGATCACTCTGTAATGTGGACAGGCCCTTTTCCCTTGTGGGACACACACCTACCATATTTCAGTTTGTATGGTAGTGCATCTTCTTGTCTGAGAGGCATAATTTTTCCACGTTTAGTTGTGGGTGGGAGATACCCTTTCCCTTGTGACACACACATCTTTTTTATTCTCTATGTTTTACCCCCCTGCCACCAGCTGTCCAGTACCTCAGCCCGGTCATGAACCATGGGCTTCCACCTCCACAGTGTCTGTGACCCTCTGATACCCCCTGACTTACCCCCCCAGGGCAGGATTGCAGCACTAGACTCCCATTGTGCCACAGAATTTGGGATAGGTTGGAGGGCCAGCCTGGAGGCTAATTGAAGCTGTGGCGGGCTTCATCTAGGGTGACTGGCAGCTGCTTTTTTTCCTGGTTTTCGTGGGGGGTGGGGATGTGCAATGACATCCTGCATCTGCCCCACCCCCTGAACGTTCTTGGCACCAGTCGCTTGCACAACCCTCGGCCTCTGCCAGGGGTCTGTCAAGCGCTGGTCACACCCCCCCCCAGAGAAGGAGAGCAGTCCTTGGGATGCTCCATCCTTCTCCTGCTGGCTGGCCCTCCAGCATCCCAGGTCCGTTCCTGAATCCAGGTCACCAGCGTCGCAAGCGGAAATCCAACCACTGCGTCGATGGGCCAGCATTACACACATCTGTGATACTTCATTTTGCACAGCGGTGCAGCTTCATGTCTGAGAGGCATAATTTTTACCATGTTCAAATGGGGTTGGGGGGGGAACCGCTTCCCTGGTGGGACACACATCTACCATATTTCAGTTTGAACAGTGGTGCATCTTCATGTCTGGGAGGTATAATGTTTACCATGTTCAGTTGTGGGTGGGGAGATCCTTTCCAATGTGAACCAGTCTGACACCAATTAACTGAAAACTGAACTGACACAGAGTGTGGAGGACCGGCGATCAAGTCAGTCGTAATGATACTGTTACTCAGTAAAAAAAACATCAGATACTGTAAGTAACATTGACATGGCTGAATAATTGCTATCTACATGCAAGCAAATCATCAAATGGATAAGGTGGACTCAGAGGATACTTTGGTACATACTGAACATCTTCGTAATTTATATTTTTTCAAAGTTATTCAGAGTACAGACAGTTTGCAGATGACCGATAACCCACACTCTGTGAATTCAACAAATCACATCCAACAGTTGTTGCAGGCAGCATTTGTTATCAATGAAAAGTTAAAATTAACTGACAAGATGTCAAGTAATGCAACCACCGAGCTGGGTAGGCTGAATGCCCTCATTCTGCAGTCTTGTGCTTCAAAATGCACTGCAATTGTGCTTATATATGTACATGACTCAATTCTCTGAAATGGATTTCCTATTATTTAACATTATGTACACATACTTAGAGAAGACTGGGTGGACAAACATGCACAATCAGTGTGTTATGCCACAGTGGGGTTGTGATTCCTTGTGTGTTCTTGATATCAAAACCCAAGAGGGCCATGGGATTCATAACCACAAGATGGCTAAACACACTGGTTGTGCATAACGTTGCCCATCCTTTATTCTTTATACTTTATAGTATCACGTGAAATGACTTTATTGTGGTTTTCCTCTATCAAAATGAAACTTAACTTGTGTAGCCTCTACAGGTTCCATTATGCTGAGCTTCCATATAAGGTGACAATCCAGTTCCATGACATTTGAACTGGGCCACAACATAATTCTGAAATGGAATTATCTCTGTTTTTTTGTGAACTCTATTTATCCCTCCTGCTCTCTGGCCCCATAGGACTCTCTCCAGTGTGGGCACACTGGGTTGGCTTTCTGCCACTCAGCCGAGACCCCTTAACCGAACCTATGCCCAGCCACTTCCAGACCCACCCTGACCTACCGATCCCCCAGCTCTGAGCCCCCTGAGGTGGGGCCGCCACTCCTCCAGTGCTCTATCTTATAATCTAGTGGTCAGCCGGAGTGAGGGTGGGAGCTGGAGGATGGCTGGACTGGTCCCACGGTGAACGTAGGTGTCTTCCCATGTGTCCCACCTTCACCTTTGCAGGTGCCAGGATATTTCCTCTTATGCTAGTGTACTTGGGGGCACAGATGTGCAATGACATCCAGCATGCAATGGGTGCACTCCTGCATCCATGCACAAGACGTCTGCCGACACCACCCCACCCCAAGTATGTGCTGCTGCAAATGCTGTGCTCCCAGTTTCCACTAGGGACCACTAGAACTGTGGCATGCAACACCCACCTTCCCCAGGAGAGGAGAGGAGAGCAATCCTGCAGATGGTCAATCCTACTCCTCCCCTGCCGACCTGAATCTGTTACTTAACCTGGGTCACTGACATGGTGCGAGGTGTGGCGTTGAAATGGATTTATCTCTGAATAGAACAATACTGTACTTTACACTATATATACATAAACAATAAGAAAAAATAAATACACAAATCAAAATGACTTTCTACAAAAGAAATCTTTACTGACCACCACATGCATTTAGTATCTAATTTTTTGTTCAATCCTTTATCGGTGGACAGCAATGTATAAATATATTATATTTATGTACTGCTGACAGGCCATCACTAGCACAGAAACAAGTGACAAAAATTAGACCTCAGGTATCATATAGGTGTAATAACAAGATCACATCTTCTCATGGCTTTCACTCATGATAAATCCATCGGTTTGTTTCCTTCACAAACTTGCAGCTTGATGACCAAAGTTCCTTGCAAACATTGCTGAGCAGGCTATGTATGAAATAAAAATTAAGTGTTAGTCACAGCATTTGACACAATTACTGTACTGTATGATCAGTCGAATAATTATAACTACCTTGTCCTTTCTAACCAATAATAAATCTTCTTATTTACTATTCACTAAAAATAAAAATAGGTTCTGTAATTAGCTCTAATTAAATGTTTGGGTTCATGGGTCCACCATTTTGTGAAATGGTGGTGGTGGGGGGGCAAAGACAGGGAGGCATCAGCCCATCATCCTCTTTCTCCCCAGCCCTCCCTCTGACCAGGCTGAAAGGGCGCTGCCTCTCTTCTGCAATGCTTCCAGCATTTCAGCCACCCCTGGACCTTCAGCCGTATCCTCTGAACCCCAGCCCTCCCTCTGACCAGGCTGAAAGGGTGCTGCCTCTCTCTCACAATGCTTCCAGCATTTCAGCCGCCCCCCCCCCCCTTGGACCTTCAACCACATCCTCTGGACCCCAGCCCTCCCTCTGACCAGGCTGAAGGGGAGCTGCCTCTCTGTTGTGGTGCTTGAAGCATTTTAGCCGACGCCCTGGACCTTCAACCACATCCTCTGGGCCCCAGATACGTCTCAGCTCCTCCGCTGCTGCAGAAGCCACCTTGGAACACCAGCAGAGGTTTCCTTACTTTGAATTAAGGGTGCTTCATGGCCAAAACCTGATTGGCTATTTCTCAGCTTCATGGTGTGCTGATTGGCCCTTTCACTGTATGCCCTGCACTCTGTGACTTGCTGCAAATCTATCTTTTTCTTTGAGCTTATTTTAATGTGAAAGGCTACTCAATTCTATTTTTGCTATGACTGCTGACATTTTACTGCTTAAACTGTGGGATATTTAAATGTATGGCTAAATGTATAAATTTTGGGCTGCTAAATGTGCTGGGCTGAGTTACTTATGTAATGTATGTTTAAAACTTGCAGCCTATATGATTTCTCTTAAGTTGCCATTTTGTGCCTTGTTTTTATTTCCTTCTTAACTCTGAAATATCTTTCTCCTACTCTCCTGGCCTCCTGCTTAAACTGTTGGGCTATTTAAATGTGTAGCTAAAACAATATTTGGGCTATTTAAATGTGTAGCTAAAAAAAAAGTTTGGGCTATTTAAATGTGTAGCTAAAAAAAGTTTGGGCTATCTAAACGTGTAGCTAAAGTGTCCAGTTTCCCATTTGCAAGTTATATCTAGCTGTTCCTAGAGGTCACTGTTTCCTTCTTCACACACTGAGTATTCCTCTTGACATTCTTTTGCATAGCTCTTGTTTAGGTTTAGGGTGCTTCGGCTCTTATTTTAGAGGCAGTGACCCTAACCACCCACATTATCCTACCTCATGCTTTTCCAGTAGTTCCCCCTAGATACTGCTCAAGCCCAACATTTATTTATTTATTTTTTCTTCCAGCCTGGAAGCTACTTGACAAACTCACTTCCAATCCAGTAGGGCACATTGTTACATTGTTGTGATACCCCAACATACCTTATGTGATTCACCTAATTTCTGTATAATTTTCTGGCCATCAGCTCTTGTCTGTAACTCTTCTCACACAGACTTGATTTACTTGACTGCGTGCCATCTTTTGACAATATTATACGGCACTCCACTGTTTCCACCTTCGCTCATCCCCAGGTTTGCTAACACTCCCACTGCTCACTGCTCCCACTGGTAACTCTCTATCTATTTATTCCAGGGCACCTACATTCTAGTTGCTTAAATTCTCTCTGAGCCTTCAATTCCTGCTCTATTTAAAGATTTACTTTAACTCCCCTGTGGAACTGCTGTACATCCTCAGTCTTCCCACTCTGGTTCTGGAGTAAACTGTTTTTAATCCAGGGAGGCAGCTCAATGTTAAGACTGATTCTGAGCCTGCCTTTTTCTATTTTAAATTGGGCGGCAGTTTACTCAAAAGTCTTCCTACTGGAGTCTGCCTCTCAAATTCATAAATAAGTATTGTCTTGTGGCAGCCTGTTTAGTTAAATTAATTTGGACTAGCTCAGACCACAACCCTACTTCTCTCAGAATTAATTAACAGCAGGTAGAGCCTGCATAGCCGGAACCTGTTCTCTGAGTGATTTTTCGGCCTGCCCCCCCACACCCCACCCCTGCCACTGACACTCTATTAAATAGACTCTCTCCACTTTCTCCGCTCCATGGAACACCCTACCCAGCTGTTACAATATCTTCTATCACTGTGACTTCCTTACATAAAGGGACCTCACCTTGATCTTCCTACCCTGCTAATATTTTAATTATTGCTACTGTGACCAATCCCACTCAAAGGAACTTCACCGCAATCCCTTCTTGACCTCATTTCCAACACTAGCCAGCTAGAGCACTAACTTCTGTCACTGTGACTTCCTTACTTAAAGAGATCGCACCTAAATCTTCCTACCCAGCTAATTTTTATTACTGACTCTGCGACCAACACCACTTTTTATTTATTTATTTTATTTCGTTTTTTTGTTGAACGGGTAAGTGCACTAAACAAATTCTGCCGATCTTCAGGCACAACCCGGGGGAGAGGGATACAGATGAAAGCCAACTGACCTTGAACCAAATTAAGCTGTTGGTAGTATTTTTAGTGAATGGGGGAGAATTTGGCCAGGACATCGGTGAATTTCCCCTACTCTTTTCAAGAAGTGGCATGGGATCTTTAACATCCACCTGAACTACCACAGAATAGGCAGGTGAGACCTCAGTTTAATGTCTCATCCAAAAGACGGAATAAAGGGACCTCACCGCAATCGCTACTTGACCTCATTTCTAACACCAGCAGGCTTATCCCTATGGCCAGCTGCTGTTATCCCATACTCATGCACCTAAGCGTGCTACCACAGCTACTACTTATCCTTGCCTTGCTCACTTGCCTATGCTGGGACTGCCTCTCCGCTGGCCCAGGCATAGACAATGACTCAAGCTAGCCCCCTTCCCCCTTCAAGGTGCACTACAGTGCTCTCTCCCTCATGGGAAGCCACCTCAACCCACACCTTCCACCAAACCTCAAAAAACTGTGCCCATTACACACCTGCAGAACTCAATACCATCCCTTCCTCCACATTCACTGGTGCCCTTCCACTCATCCTCATGACCTGTCCCCTTTGCTTCTACCACACCAAGTAATGGATTCACAGAGGCCATGCCCAGGCGCACAAGGTGCTATCCATGGCTCGACAGCACCTCATGAAGCTCATCCTGCTTCTCCTTATTTGTTCGGGAAATGCTGAAGTAAACCCAGGCCCCCCCAGCTCTATCACCTCCCCCCTGGAATTCGCTTCTGCCCCAGCCTCAGACTAATGCTAATAAATGCAAGAAGCCTGATCAATAAAACTGACCAACTACAAGTGTGGGCAGCTCACACCAAACCAGACCTTATCATCATAACCCAATTCTGGCTGAAGCACTCCATCTCAGACCAAGCTATAGCTCTTCCTGCCTACAACCTACACTGTGCAGATAGGCCCTCAAGAGGGGTAGGGGGTGGAGTGATCATCTATTACAAAGATAAATTTAAAGTTTCCAATATCCTGACTGCTTCTGTGTCCTCCACATTATTGGCTGCTACAGACTCCCCTCTGGGGGTAACGCAGTTATTCGCATCTTCAGAATTCTGGTAACACTCTGCAACAGTGAGACCATCATTCTTGGTGATCTAAACTTTGACTGACTAACTCATAAATCAAATGCCTTAAATGGATTCTGCAACAAAGTCAGCTTTTCCCAGCTTATCACAGAACCTACCAGGGAAAATTCCAGGATTTGTGGCAACAGCTCTTTCCTTGACATCATCCTATTGAATCACCCCACAAGATTCTGAATACAGCAGTGTTTCACAATGAGCTGAGTGACCACGGTAGTGTGTGCACACAGGCCCAGGAGAGGGGCTCCTCCCCCACTAAATTCACTACCAAACACAGCTTCCATAAATTCAATGCCTATCACTATCTCAACAACCTCAGGGCAACTAAATGGGAAAGCCTTTACCTCACCAAAACTGTGGATGAGGCCACCACTATCCTCCATACACATCTTCAACCAGCTGACAAGCATGCCCCCTTCATTAAAATTAGAGCCCGTAAACTTTCCCACTCTTGGATCACACCAACTCTGAAGGCTGCACTTACAGCATGGGATAAACTTTGGGCCCAAGCCAGACACTCCAAGTCCCAAGCTGATTGGCAGGCTTTCAGAACTGCCAGAAACTCCTGTGTCAAACTAATCCACTCAGCAAAATCTGACTACTATGTTGACACTCTTGAACAGGCCAAAGGAAGCTCAGCCAAGACCTGGCACACTATAAAATCCATAGAAGGACGTAAAGCGGCAACCTCTGTCCCCAGCAAGATCATCAAGAGTGGAAATGTTCTTGAAGACCGCAACCTTATTTTAGAGAAAATAAACTCTCACTTTGCCACTGCTAGGCTAGCATTCGACTCCTCCCCTATATAGGGCCATCCTGCTCCTTTCCACCCTCCACTGCCCCTCCTGCATCCCCTTTGCTGCACCTTCTCCGACTTCTTCCTGTAACATATACAGATGTTGAAGACCACCTTCATAGACTTGACACTAAGAAGGGTAGTGGTTCCGATGGGATAGAGCCCTTTTTTTCTTAAACTTGGATATTTTTTATTTATTTATTTAGTTTTTGTTGACCGGGTAAGTGCACTAGACAAATCCTGCCTATTTTCAGGCACGACCCGGGGGAGGGGGATACAGATGAATGCCAACTGACCTTGAACCAGATTAAGCTGTTGGTGGTATTTTTTTTAGTGAATGAGGGAAATTTGGCCAGAACACCGGGGAAATTACTATCTCACTGCCCCATTCTCCACATTTTTAACATGTCTATCTCAAAGGCCACTGTCCTCTCCTGTTGGAAGTCAGCCCACATTCTGCCCCTCTTCAAATCCTGTGACCCCTCCAACTTAAACAACTAAAGACCATTTTTGATACTACCAGTGCTCTCCAAAATCCTAGAAAAACTTGTATACTGTCAGCTGAACCCTGCTCAATCGGGCTTCAGACATACTCATAGCATTATCTCTGCCGTAAGTAAAGTCACCAATGACTGGTTTTCTGCCTGGGACTCCAGGCAAGTAACAGAGGCAGTGTTCCTCGTTCTGAGCAAAGTGTTTGACACTGTGGACCATAACCTGCCCCTGCACAGCCTCTCCAACCTAGATGCCTCTGCCTCCTCATTCTGTTGGTTCTCCAACTACCTCACAGGGCTCATTCAGCAACTGAAAGCAGATGGCCTCCTTTTGTACCCCCTTCCCATCACTCAAGGCATCCCCCAAGAGTCCATACTTGGTCCCATCCTCTTCTCCATCTACATCAGCAACCTTAATTGCAATATCACTAACTCAAAACTGCACATCTTCGTGGATGATACTGTACTTTACACCTCCAAGCCCTCACTTCTTGGTGTACGTGAAGAGCTCCAAACCAACTTCCTTCAGCTTGAACTAATCTTACCTGCGCTAAGCTTTTGCTCAAGGCTAAGAAAATGAAGATAATGTTCTTCCACCACCACAACGACCCTCCCCTCCTCCGTTGGGACCAAGTCCAACTTCACAACTGTCACAACTTTCCTAGGGGAACCACTTGAAGTTGTTTACATGTTCAAATACTTAGGAGTCTGGATTGACAACAAACTATCCTTCAACATCCATATTGATAATCTCTCCACCAAGCTTAAAGCCAGATTAGGCTTCTTTTTTAGACAAAGAACCCTCTTCCCACCCGAGGTCAGACTCAGACTCATCCAGGCAACATTCCTCCCACTCTTAGTCTATGGTGATATAATATACAACTCTACTTTGGCTACCAACCTCCACAGGCTCAATGTCCTCTTCCACCGTGCCCTTCATTTTATTACAATGCATCCCCCAGGACCCATCACTGTGACCTATAGTCTACTGCTAGGTTAATGTCTCTAGCCACTAGAAGACTGCTCCACCTTGGTATATGGATGCTCAAAGCACTGCATAATCAACTCCCAGACTATATTTCCTTTCTCATCCACAGCTCGCACTGCGCTTATTCCATTATGAAGTCTTCTTTCCTTCTCCTGGACATCCCTGGAACTAGAACATCACTCGGCAAGAGAGCTATATTGTATTCTCTCCCTGTGGCTTGGAACAGCATTCAAACAGTACTCAAGCTCACTGGCCTGGTCACTATTAGTTTCTTCAAGACACTAGCTTCAGGATTCTTCATGGATCCTTACAAATGCCCGAGGGCTTAGCTCTCTGAATCCCTCTTCTTCTCCTCCCCCCTTCCTCTAACCTTCTCCTCTGGCCCTGTCTCATGTGTTATCCTGTCGCTGCCTAAGTCCCCTACCCTCTCCTGCAGCATTCCACTCTCTATTAACTGACTATTTCACATCCTTACTCACTCCTTTTCTGTCCCTCCCTCTGCTGCATTTCTTGCCTTCTCTACATCCTACTGCAGATTACCGCATTGTTGCATCATGTAATTTGCCTCATTATTGCACTATCTTGTTGCCAGAGCCTGTTTTTACTGTGATAGTATGTTGTGATGTACTACACCCATTGTCTTATGCATCCTACCACAGATTGTTGCATTGTTGCAGTATGTAAATTGCCTAATGGCTGCCCTATCTTATCGCCAGGACCTGTTTTCACTGTGATTGTACGTTGTGATATATGAAACCCATTGTCTTATTCAAAGTATATTCCTTTTATTTTGTAAACCTGTTATTGTACACCTGCCTTGTACTAGGATCTCCTTGTGAATGAGCTTGCTCAATGGAGTTTTTCTACAATAAACTTGAATTGAATTGAATCAATGTAATAGGTGGCAATGGCGGTGCATCCCACAATGGATTCCGGGACCAATTTTCACAGGCAAGTAAAGTACTATCACCAAATGACATATATTGACAGAAATGCCTTGACATATATTGACAGAAAGGCCTTGTAATTAGCTCTAATTAAATTAATGGGTTCTTGCGTCCACCATTTTGTGACAAGGCTGGGGGGGCACAAAGACAGGGAGGTATCAGCCGTCATCAATGCAATAGGTGGTGATGGCGGTGCATATGTTGTTATTAATGCAAAATGCGATGTCCAATCCACCAATGTGATACGAGACCAAAAGTGTATGAGGTATGGCCACTTCAAATAACAGACAAAGAATGAAAGATCCTGGTGGCAGGGGACACCTAATCTCCAGATTTGCGCTTTTCTCAAGCAATTAAAAAATTTGCCACAATGGTTTCAGGGACCCATTTTTGTGGTCAAGTAATGTACTATCACCAAATGACATATATTGACAAAAAGGTCCTGTAATTAGCTTTAATTAAATGTATGGGTTCATGGGTCCACTATTTTGTGACATGGCTGGGGGGGCATCAGCCTGTCATCAATGTAATAGGTGGTGATGGCAGCGTATATGTTGTTACTGACACCAAACACGATGTCCGACCCACCAATGTGATACAAGCCTGAATGGATATCAGGTAGAGCTACTTCAGATAACAGTCAATCAGACATAAAATGAAAGACACTGGCAGCAGGAGACATCTAATCTTCAGATCTGCAGTTTTCTCAAGAAATCAAAAAAATTGGTGCAATGGTTTCCGGGACCCATTTTTTCAGGCAAATAATGTACTATCACCAAACGACATATATTTGCAGAAAGGTCCTGTAATTAGCACTAATTAAATGTTTGTGTTCATGGTCCACCATTTTGTGACATGGCCAGGGGCCCCAAAGGCAGGGAGGCATCAGCCCGTCATCAATTTAATAGGTGGTGATGGGGGGGGTGAATATGTCATTACTGACACCAAATTCGATGTCTGGCCCACCAATGTGATACAATTCTGAAAGGGTATCAGGTAGGGCTACTTTAAATAGGAGTTGCCAAGAGAAAGAATTAAACAGTCTGGTGAATAACAGGAGCCCAAACATAAAAATGTTGATCTTTTTAAAAAGGAGGACATTTGCCATAATGGCTTCCAGTACCCACTTTTCACAGGCAGTTGACATACTTTCACCAAATGCCATACATTGTTAGAAAGGGCCACGAAAGCTTTGAAAAATATAGGGGTTAGTAAGTGCTTCATTTAGTGTCATGGGTGAAGGGGGGCCAAAGTGAGGTTGGCTGGAGACTGTATCACAAACGGTGGGTGGCGATGGCAACTTTTCAGTCGTTATTGCCATCAAACGCAATGTCTGACCTGCCAATGTGATGCATGTCTGAATGGGTATTAGGTGTTGCAATGCCTAATGAATATTACCTTGCACAGCAGATTTACCAGTTATGTGCAAGATGCTCATGTTTTGTAAGATTAGGTCTGCTTAAAAACAGTGTGTGCCGTGATTGCTTCTATTACCCCTTATTTATTTATTTATTTGATATTCAGAAAGACCTTTGAGTCAGAGACTCATTTACAAAGGTTCCACGTCATACATAAATTGCACAGGAGACGGGACTGAAGATACAGAAAAAAACAGCACATTACATAGTAACATTAAATAAAAAAAAAAAAACAGGTTACATATTTTCCCATACAAACACCACATTTCACCAAACTGTCATCCATGTCATCAAAGGTCATATAATAAGCTTTCATTCAACATTGGTGATGGAGGATTTCTCATGAAGGTACTTTGTGATAAGGATATAAAATCTTAATTTGATGGAGCAAGTAATAATATATATCGGCAAGAAATTGTGCAAAATCAGTGCAAAACTGTGAGTCAAACATGAGAATGTCACACAGCGTGTGAAGGCTACCATCTAGCTCAGCCACCAGTGGAAGGTAATTGGACATTAAAAAAAAAACATGCAAGAGATAGGTGGAACAAACAAGGGCTACTTAAATGTATTCACATTCATGGCACAATCTTTGATTCATTATCACAACCTCCGGACGTACCTGATTTGCATAATTTTGTACCATGGTCACCACCATTTTGAAATATATATTCCACCAATGAAGAATATGTTTGACATATATAGTAGTAGTTAAAGAATGTGGCACTGTGCGTGCTGAAATGCATACTGTCCAGATGTCTCAGAGCTATTATGAAATGTGCTTAGGCCCATAGGCACTTTTAAAGAGGAACTTTCATGATGGTCCAAAAGGTTACAGCTTATAGTCATTATATGCAGCACTAAACATGAAAAGGTGTGTGCATTTGTTATTTTTGGCCAAGGTTTACTCTGCCTTCCATAATTTGGATTTGTTTGTGAGCCCTGCTGCACTTGCCTTTGCTGTTCAGCTGCTGGACTGCTAGCTCCCGATGACATCACTGTAGGGTAGAGGAGTGACTCACACTGTGCAGTACCAAGCAGTTGCAGCAATGTTGCAAGGGAAACCTACCAGTATTCAGTGTACATACTGTGGTTCCTCTTCCCCAAGACACCCTGTTAGCAATGCATCATGCCAAAATCCAAATGCCTTGTCAGTATTTTTTTTTTTTGTGAAATTGACTCTGCCTTATAGTGATGTCAGCAGTACAGCCCTGGGCTCACACAGCAACACCAAGCTTGCTATAGAAACTCTGGTACACCCTGCAGTTTTTAGCTGCTCAGAGTGCAAAAACTAACTGCAGCAGAGAGTAATGAAATACAATTCCAGAAACAGTGCAAGAAGGAGTAATTTATTCATGAAAGTCAAAAGGATTGGGGAAGTTCATTTTTAATGGGAAAATGGATAGGCCCCATAGAGTTAAACATCTTGGCCTTGGCATTTAATCATCCACTTCAGCTGGTTATTCTTTTGTGCACTTCGACTCACTGAAGGTTATCACGCTGAACCATATTAGAAACATTTGTAGAGATGAATCAGGCACCGAGGGGGGTTAAGTATAACCAAGATACCTTCTGGGGGTCTGGATACATTTTGCAACAAAGTAGCATGGGAGTTTAAGCAAACATAAAGAGCTGCTGCACAATATCAGATGGTAAATCTGAGGATGGGGCACAGTGATTGAAGAATCACATTGATTGCATGGTATATTCTTTCTATGGTTTAAACTGCATTATGGGTTTAAATTGCATTATGAAGTGCATGTAAGCCTAATTTTGACATGCTCTGTCTCAATACAAGAACACTTTTTGCTGTGGATATATGTCAGTGCTTGATAGATAGTTCAAATTATTTGAATAAATTGAGTATTAGAAAGCCTTAAAACTACTGCTATTTCCTGAAATAATGGAGCTCTGTATATTTCCACAGCATGGGCTTGCTTTTTCAAAGTGAGAACTATGACACAGTGTGGCTGCGCCAAAGGTGTATGACGCAAGTGGCACCTTGTACCATAGTTTGCAGCATTCCCAATTTTCAGAAGCTGGCTGCGGCAAAATTGGGGTGTCGGGTGGCAAAGACCCCCTGCGCCACCCTTGCATCAAAAGTGACTGTGCATCAGGTCACAAGGATGGGTGTGCCATGGCAGGGCTGCACCATCCCCTTATTTGGGATTCTATAAGCTCCTCTGTGACTTCAACAGAGGGCTCTGATTAGACTAGCCAGTAAGTGGTCTAAGGACCCTGCACCACTGCTGGGTGGGGCAGTAATTTGGGGGGGCTGCCAGAAGGGGACCAGGGGCATAAGGAGCACAGGGGTGCCCTAGGGGGCAATAGGGGCATGGTGGTAGTGTGCAGCAGGTTGAGGTGGCATCCTGTGGGGATGCCTTGTGCTATTAGATACAGCTGACTGGCCTGGATAATGAGGCCTGGCAGACAGGGACTGGGACCCAGCCCTCGGAAGGATACAGTCCTGTCACCTACTCCATAGATACCACTGACCCAAGCACCATTAATGGGCAGCAGTGGCTGCAGGTTGTGGGGTGCAAATGGTGGCTGGTAATGGTCTCTGGGTACCATGGCAGTCCTCTGGTACCTGTCCTCCTGTGTGGAGGCATGCTGCTGCCCACTGATGGTGCTGAGGTCAGTGGCACCTAAAGGGCAGGTGGGGCGGTATCTTTCTGAGGACCATCCTGGTCCCTGTCTGTCAGCTGGCTTTATCCAGGCTGATTGGCTGTGTCTAATACCCAGGGCACCCCACAGGGTGCCACTTCAACCCCCTGCACATTGACAGCATGCCTCTGTCACCCCTAGGGCACCCCTGTGCTCCTTATGCCCCCAGTCCCCTTCTGACAGGCATATTTACCCCACTCCCCACCTTTGTTATCCTTTGAGTTTTCCTCCGGGTTGGGGGGGGGTTGACAGAGGTGCACCATCTGTCCGGTGCAACCCTGTGGTTGCAAAACATCTCAGGTCTTGTGTGCAGGGACCCTCCTTTTTGTTTTTTTAAATGTGGCAATCTAAGGGCTCCTTGAAAATCAAGCCCCATGTCTTGATTTGGAAGTTAGATTTGGTGTAGACTATAAGCCTCCCAAGTTAAGGCTAGGGTGAAGAGAATGGGACAAATGCATCAGGGACCAGATTTTTCAAAAGTGGAAAAGTTGGCACACGTGCAGGGAAAAAAGTTGAGCAAGGCAAGGTACCTTTACACAACTGCAATTATTTTTCCATGCATGTGGTTTCAAAATGGTTGCCTTTTTGCTTCATCTCCTCTCTCTCTTCCTTAATCTCTGCCCATTCTCAGGTGACCCAACCAGCTCTATCAGACACTCCCATCCCTGGGTCTTAACCCTTTATCTCCAAACCTCCACAGCTTACCAAATCTGGTGGGGCCTCTTGGGTTCCCCAGGCTCCCCTGGATATTTCAGTTTGGTGGTGGCAGGGTGCGCAGTAGGCAATGTGGAACCTATGGTAGGTTACCTGCATCATCCTGCTCTTTTGGGCAGTCTTTCATTGTTCTCCCTGGACTTCCCAGGGCACCTCTTGGGCTCAGGTTGGCAGTGATGTGAGCTTGCTGACAGGAGGTTCCCACCCTCCCAACTGTCGCTCCAGCCTGGTGCCACCTGTGGTCACCTGGGTGGCAGTAGTACAGCAGAGTGCTCAGCCCTCACTCCCCTGAGTAGTACAGCATCCTGGTGGATGCTTGAACCATCTCTCCCCAGCTGGCCCCAATGACTCTAGTTTGCTTCCAAACCCAGTTTGCCAGTGTCGTAATTGGTAGTGCTACCACTGCACTGATGAGCCTTATAGTTTTCCATATTTTATGGCAACTTGCATAAAGTGTTTTACACAGATGCAATACCTTATACTACCAATTATAGTGTCTCTGCAAAAAAATAGAAGATATAAATGCAAGAAATGCAGACAACAACATTTTTGCTGGTGCAGGTGTTTTCTTCCCTTACACTGGTGAGTTGTGCGTTGAAACATAGTCCCTGGGTCATGCCAGGCCCTTTAAAATTCAGATCCCATGTCTGCAGTAGGTAGTCATGCTTGAAGTGGGAGTAGTATTTATTAGCTAATGTACATGATACTAGGGGCCTAAATTTTCTAATGCCCTGCGTACGCTGCAAGTCCCTGGTGCGCCGAACATATGGCACAGGAGGCTTGCTGCATTCTTTTGATGCTGAATGCAAGTCTCAGTCTGGTGCACCAAATGCCGTGAGCTAGACCAATTGCCCTCTGGTGTAACGTGTGCCATTTGGGGGATCTTTTTTACAGGGCTTGTGCCAAATATTTGGTGCAAGCTGTTGTAAATTGTGGACACTGTTGCAACTGCATCCAATGTACTAAAATTGGGCGTAGTTGCATCAAAGGAGTGTGGCGCAGCTATGTCAAACATCAGGGTCGACACAGGGTTTGATGCAAGCCCAGCATCAACCTTTGAAAATTGGGCTATAAATGAATTCCCATTTTCTCTCAGGTGTTCTATGGTTTAATTGAAGTTTAAAAATGCTGCCATCCTCAACAAAAAAGTAAAAGGTTCTAATAAAGCTCATACAACTTCAGTATCTCAACTTACGGCTAGTTAGAATCCCAAAATCATTTATTGAGCCCCCTCCCTATCAAATAATCTATTTTTTAGTTTCAGAATTTGGTAGGCTAGGATTACAACCACTAGGTGGTGCTTCAATATTAGTCTTTAGGTATCTGCTTACTATGTACGGGATAGCTTCTACTCCAGGAAAGTGTTGGCACTGTAGAGGTCAGTGCAACATACTGGAACACTTTAAAATATTGTATCTCCTGAGGGTCAACAATTTTGAGTCCATCAATGAACTGAAGTCAAGGTGGGCTTGGGAGACAAAAAGATATGAGAGCTCCCATTCACACCCTAGAATAAGCTTTGGCCACTACTTTCAGTCCTTTGCTTTGTCAGCAGCTGAAAGGGGATGAAGTTAGCTAAGATAACTTGTTATAGCAAATGGGGTGGTTTTGGATTTTCCATAAAAGGCAGTCCTAAAATGAATCTTCTGATTATATGGGTGACACTCCTGGTACCATTTTAAATAGGGGCAAGTAAATAAACTGTTTGTATATTACTAAGTAACCAAGTACATAGAAACATATTTGCTGGCAGATGAGAACTGCTTGGTCCACCTAGTCTGCTCATTTATCCCATAGTATCACCACCTTTGATCTCCTGCCCATTCACCCACACTTTTCCTTTTCCTATGATTCCCTTATGACTATCCCATGCATTCTTGAACCCCACCTGTTTTCACCCCCACCACCAGCACTGGAAGACTGTTCTAGGAATCTACCACTCTTTCTGTGAAGAAGTACTTCCCTACATCTCTCTTGAATCTACCCCTCTCCAGCTTCTTATCATCCCCCCTTGTCCTTGAGCACCTTTTTTTTCCTGAAAAATACTTTGTCTTGTACCTGATTTACTCTGGGAGGTATTGAAAAGTCTCTATCATATTACCCCCCCCCCTCCCATTTAGGTCTTTTAATATCTCCTCACAGGGCTACTGATGCAGACCCTGCACCATCTTAGTTACCCTCCTCTGGATTGCTTCCACTCTGTCTATGTCCTTTCTGAGATGTGGTCTCCAGAACTAGCCACAGTACTGTAAGTGGAGTCTTATCAGTGGTTTATACAGAGGCAACACCACTCTCTTTTTGCTGGTGGTACCCCTCCCTATGCATTCCAGCATCCCACTCGCCCTCCTTACTGCCTTCTCACAATGCTTGCCTACCTTTAGGTCATCTGATATGACTACCCCCAGGTCCCATTCCATTGTTGTTGTTAGTATCCCTCCCCCATTGTGTACTCTTCCCCTGGGTTTTTGTTTCCCAGGTGCATTACTCTGCACTTTTTTGCATTGAATCAGAGCTGCCATATTTTTGACCGTTCCTCCAACCTTGCCAAGTCCCTTCTCATCCTTTCCACCCCCCTGGTGTATCAACCCTGTTGCAGATCTTCATGTCATCTGCAAATAAGCATACTTTTCCTTCCAGCCCCCCTGCAATGTCTCCTATAAAGACATTAAAGAGGACCTGTCCCAGTACTGAACCCTGCCGTACCCCACTAGTAACCATAATTTCTTCAGAGTGTACTCTGTTTACTATTGCCCTCTGCATCCTCTTGTTCAGCCAGTTTGTTATCTAGGCTACCACCCTGGGACCCACTCCCAGGCTGGCTAACTTGTTTATTAATCTTTTGTGTGGGACTGTGTCAAATGCCATGCTAAAGTCTAGGTAGGCCATATCCACAGCCTCTCCCTGGTCAACTACTTTGGTCACCCAGTCAAAGAAGTCTATTAGATTTGTCTGACATGACCTTCCCACTGTGAATTCATGCTGCCTTGGGTCCTGTGCCCAGCTGGCCTCTAGGTACTCAACAATTCTTTCTTTCAGAAGTGATTCTATAATTTTCCCTACCACTGAGATCAAATTAACAGGTCTGTAGTTTCCTGCCTCTGCCTTGCTCCCACTTTTGTGAAGAGGAATCACATCTGCCCTCCTCCAGTCCTCAGGTACCACGCCATTCTCCCATGATTTGTTAAAACGGGTAGTCAGTGGTGTTACTAGGTCTCTTCTTAGTTCTTTTAGAATTCTGGGGTAAATCCCATCAGGCCCCATTGCTTTGTCCACCTTGAGTTTTAGGAGTTCTTCCAGGACCCTTTCTTCTGTGAAATGACTGGTATTGACCTCCCCCCTTTCCAGAGTGCTTCTATTGTTTGGTTTAGGTACCTCCCCCTCTTCTTCCTTTGTGAATACTGAGCAAAAGTATTTGTTCAGTATCTCTGCCTTTTCACTGTCATCCTCTGCCCACCTCTCCTCCCCTTTCTTAAATCTCACTATCTCTCCGTTGGTCTTCCTTCGCTCTCTGATGTACCTATAAAAGGTTTTATCCCCCTTCTTAACTGAGTTGGCTATTTTTTCCTCAGTTTGGGCCTTCGCTATTTTGACTGCCTTCCCCTCTTCCTCCTGCTTTGACTGATACAGTTCCTGTCCTGCTCCTTCTGTGATTCCTTTTACTTCCTGAATGCTATCTTTTTCTCCCTAACCTGCTCCGCCACCTCTTTTGAGAACTGTAGTGGTTTTTCACTTCATTTTGTTTAGTTTATTTGCTACACACAAAGGCTTGTTGCCTCTGTGATGGCAGTTTTGATTTTTCCCCATTGTTCTTCCATCCCCCCCCTTCCAGCCCATATGCTAGTGCATTCCTTAGGCACTCACCCATTTTGCCAAAGTCAGCCATCCTAAAGTTCAGTACCTTTGCCATAGTGGTCTCTTTTTCCTCTTTCTTTTGCCCACTTGCATGATGCAGAGGTTTGCTGCCTTCACTGTGGCCCTTTTTAGTTTCCCCCACTGTTCCTGCACTCCACCCAGTTTATTCCCCCCCTGGCTAGGTCATCCCCAAGGCATTCACCCATCTTTTTAAAATCTGCCTTCAGGAAGTTCAGGGCCTTCACCTTTGTGTGGTTCAATTCAAATGAGGTGTGAACAATCTTGATACATCCAGCAGACCGGATCTGAGTTTGATTCTCACAGCCTCCACTTGCATATTGTGTGACTCTGAACAAGTCACTTAACCACCCAGTGCTTCCAGGTCACCTGTGAAAACAGGCACTTGTGCTTAGTGGGCCTTACCCAGTCACCAAAGACTAAAATAAAAAATAAAAATAAAACATTCTGCAGCTGTCCTTCTATTGAACCACACTGTATAGAGATCTCTGGTCCCTAGGTGCCCCCCCATCTTGACATCTACAACGCTATCCCTGTTGGTGAGTCCCAGGTCCAGTATTGCCCCATCACAAGTGGGTTCACTGACTAGTTGCATGAAGAACACCCCCCCTGCAGGGAATCCAAGATTTCCCTACTTCTAGCAGAAGCTGCACCTTGGAGGCTCCAATCTTTGTCCAGCAGATTGAAGTCCCACACCAACATCACGTCCCCCTTTCTGCCATCTTGCTGATGGCTTCCATCGGTACCTTATATAACCCCTTCCTCTGTGCTGAGGTCTGTAGATCACACCAATGCAAACAGAGACATGTCCAGCTAGGTTTTACACATCACACAGTGTGCACTGATGTTTTTTAGACAACTGTACTGGTAATTCTTGTCTTTAATGCATGCATTGTAATTTCATGAGCCCTATAACTATCTTAGTTTGTCTTTAAGCTGGGTGGGGGGTTGCCTTTCAGTAATCACATCCTTATACTAAATGTGACACTCATAGCTTGATTTAGGAGTTATCTGCTTCAGCAGTGTTATCTTATGTCAATTAAATTTATATGCAGTAGGATTCTTTGTATGTGTGTTGCACCAAGCACATCTGAACCCAAGGTTCTTTTGGACTGAGGGCAGTATTGTACTGTTAAACTTCTCTGACATCATCCTCTGGTTTTTTTTTTTAAATGAGTATTTTAAACCAATGGGGATTTTTTTCTGTTTTTCTCTGCATTATCTAGCTGTTATAAGTATTGTATTTTCTAAACAACTGCCATGAGCTTCTGAAGAAGGACTGGTTGGTCCGAAAGCTAGAGCACTTTGTTCTTGTTGTTACATCTATGTTGGTCCATTAAAAGGTATCAAATCAATGGCTTCTGGATCTATTCTTGCAAGGACCAATATGGCAACTACTAAATCTAGATTCCATCTCTAGGGTGACTTACAGGACCTCTACCCCCCATATTCCCTGTATTCCTGTAGTTTGAGCCCCAGATTGCAGGATACATTACATAGAAATTTTAATAACACAGTTCTACTGTACCTTCGAGCTACTGTAGTAGAAATTTCTTCCTTCTGACTGGTAAATCTGCTGTATGTAGGGCTTTTGGTCTGTGGCTTGATTCTCAATGAAGACCCTTGCTGTGTATTTTAAGCACAGTTGGGGGGGGGAATTGTTTAACCAGGAAAGGCACACTAAGCCAAAGCTTGTTTCATGATGCGTCCTGGGAGCACAAGGAAGTTGAGTGACTTGCTCAGGGTCATACAGTATACAAGTAGGGGCTGTGGGTTACAAACCCAGGTCTCCAAGTTTGCAGCTCAGTGCCCTTAACCACTGCGCTATACTGCCTCCTGTCGCAGTTTACTGGTGAGTCTGCCCACAAGCTGACCTGGACATAACGTCTCTGTCTAAGGAGATGTAATCCAAGACACTTAAATCAATGTGGAACTGTTTGTGTTATACCATTCTTTTCAGTACAGTGGCTGTCTCTCACTGAAAGTTACCTCCATGGCCCCTTGGATGAGTTAAATGACATAAATTCTGTTAAGCCATATGTATGTACTATACTCAATATTTTGTATGTAATCTCCCAGGTTGTGCCTGAAAATAGGTATTTGTTTTCCTAGTGCTCTTACCTGGTCAACAAAAAGTGAAAAATAAATAAACTTGTTGCTAGACCATAGCCCAGAATTTAATGTCCTCATTAGTACAATTGCTACATTTAAGATGAAGCTACAGTGGTGCTCAGTGTTTTGTTCCTTGTTGTCTAATCATGTTGGGAACTATTGTCATGATGCCACGAGCAATGATTGACTAGACATAATAATTAGAAACGGATAAGTAGGACATTAAGCAGCTGGCAGAGGTAGCTCAGTCTGTTCTTACCAGTTCATGTCTGAAGGTGCTGACTGACCTGAAAAGACAAGAAGGAACATAATGTTGAGCACCACTGTAGTGTTGCTGTGCAGACTGAGGGACTATCTACTGTATACTTTGCAACTAGAAAAAAAACTTGTGCTCAGCCTTCTACTTCTAGTCATAGACTTTGGTGACCCACTTAATGGCTGACATGGCAGTTCTTCCTATAGCTGTGTTCCCAGACATCCCGGTGAATTACCATCCAATCTCCAGTCTGCATTTTTGAGCAAGGTTGTTAAGAAATTAGTGGCACAGCAACTCAAGGATCGCCTTCTGTCCTTTGACATCTATGAGCTATTTCAGTCAGGTTTTCGGGCCAGACATAGTACAGAAAGTGCATAATGATCTACGCAAGGTTAGAGACAGAGGAGACAGGTCAGTTCTTGTGCTCCTTGATCTCTTTCTCTCTTCAGCATTTGACACTGTGGACCATGTAGTGCTTCTTGATTGGCTCTATGAGTTTTGTGGACTTGCCAGTGTTGTCATCAAATGGTTTGAGTCCTATCTCTTGAATAGGGTGCAGAAGGTGATGATGGGGAATTTCTTCTCTTTCTTATTGCCAATGCTGTTCACAGTGTACATGCTGCCCCTGGGTGAGATCATTCAACAGTACAGCATGGAGTTTCACTGCTATGCAGATGGCACCCAACTGTAGTTGTCACTTTCAGAAGACAGGTGAGCAAAAATGTCACTTTCAGATCCAGTCTGTTATTTTGGCAAAAAATGAGGCAATTTTGGTGATCGCTGGAATTCACTGGCCCTAATTATCAATGTAATGTTGAGTGGAAGCCATTGCTGTATTTGTCTTTGTCCACTGACTAGTGTCTGTGCTGTTTAATGTTCTGTTATTTATGACATAAATATAAATGGATTTAAGTTCACAAACTGAGACTAGATGAGACATCTTCTGGCAACAGTTCAAGTTTTTTTTTTTTAAATCCATACACAATGACACATGACCACACATAACAGAGCACCAAATGCTTCACTGCAGAGTTGCCTTGAAGAAAAATCCACATAATGGCCGTGAGGAAAGCGTAAATATTTATTTCACATAAGTTGGTAGCTGTAGAAAATGGAGAACCTTCAACTTGTTCTTCTGTGCTCCTAGAGTGTCCTGCACTTAACTAGACTGGTTTAATAGCTGCATCTTACATGCACATTTGCTGGAGTTCCCAATCACTTCCTGTATGAAAGCAGACCTCCCGTAGATTCCACAGAGAGCGATAAATCAGAAATAAAAAAATACAAATGAAAGAAATACAGAGGGGAACATTTATGTATTGATGATAGTTTGGCTATAATTTCGGGTGTATTTGTGTTGATGAAGGTAAGTTAGGGATGGTGGGAGCATGACAATCAGGGAGGCTGAAATCTAGAAATCAGGAGCTCCAGTAACATGTCACTCAACAGTAAGGTACTACATGGTGGTCTAGTGTCCTAATAAATGAACCAATGCAGTCAGGTTTTCTTTTTTGTGCGGTGGTGGTGGGGTTGATGAGTTTGGCTCAGTGCAGCAGTAGCCAGCAGATGAGGCGAGATGAGGGTATACACTTATGCACTATATTAAAAATGTTTTATTAAAAATGCTGTTAGTGCTAACCGAACAACTCTTGGCATTAGTATTTGGAAATTGGCAGGTCGAAAAAGTCAACCAGTCCAGCCAGGTTTTTTTTTTCACAGAGAACCTTGGAGTGCAACAAGTACTGCAGGACATTTAATTCAGACCACAAACAGCAAGGCACAGAATTTCAACAACTAGGGGTTCTGTTTTGGACAAGCGTAGTCAGGAAAAGAAATTAATAAAATTAATGAACATTTTCACTGTAAAACCAAAACATTTTTATAGTGAAAATTTCCAGTTCTACAGTATATTCTAAATGGTATTAGGAATTGCCCTAAATTGACAATTTTTAACCACTGGAATTGGGATAATTCCATATCCAGAAAACACTGGCCCTTGTGATAATGATTGAAAAAGATGTATGGTTTTGGACATGTACATATTTAGACTGTATGTAAATGTGGGTATGCCTACCTACGCCCTTGTGAGATGTGCACAGTGCTTACAACATCTTACACGTCTTGGACCATTCCAGGGTTCACTCTAAGATAGGTAAGCAACTTAAGCAATCCTTCATATAATAAACATCACTGTGTTGAAGCAGCCTCACATTTATAGTCAAATCAGCGGACTCCCAAGGTTTTTTTTGTCATATAATGGATTGTAAACTCGTTGTTGATCCCCATGCACTTATCCTTCCTATCATGCATTTTGCAGATATGTACTAAATACTGAATACTTAAGCTTATCCACAGTGCCAAATTATAAGTATCACTTCACCTGTTAACACACATTTTTAAATATATTTGTTTAATATTTTGTGCATGGGATATACCCACTTAGGCTCACACCTAATTTTCAAGAGGATCCAACAGGAATAGATACAGCAGCAGACATTCCTAACAGTTACAAGACTAGCCTAGCACAAAGTTAATAAACAGTAGGTAAATAGTTAGCACTGTTACTATACGAGTGGTGATCGTATAAAAGTTTTGAAGTGCTGATGTATACCTCGAGGTACCTTGAGGTACCACTGAGGCACTCAAGTTCACATGGTGATTGTATAAAAGTTTGGCAGTGCTAAGGTATACCTCGAGGTACCAGGTACTTCCTCAGCACTACCATACTTTTATATGATCACCACGTGAACTTGAATGCCTCAGTGGTACCTCAAGGTATACCTCAGCACTTCCAAACTTTTATACGATCACCACTGTATATACATATTTACAGCATTACATGACAGACCATGGATAATATGTAGTGGTCAATGATAGATGACTAGGTGACTGGAGTATCAAAAGAATGGGGAAGGGTGCAACTGTATGGGGTACTGAGGTACATAAACATGGCTCATGTGCAAGCAGCAGGACTGGTGACCATTTCCACTATAAAGTCTATGATATGTTTACAATCCCTATTGTCTATGGTTGGATATAGTTATTCTTTAAGTTTAATAATATATATATATATATATATTGAATTAATCCATACTGTAACAATAGGGAAAAATCAAAAACTTGTAAAGAAAATACAAGGACATTTACAAAAAGTATTACCTAAGTAGTGTAGGCAGCAAATACAACAAAAGGAAAAGGTTCTTGAAAGCTTCCCAAAACTCCTCCCTATGACTCTAGACTCCAGTGTTATGTTTTAAACTTATGAATAGACCTTTATTACAATTTTAGTCTCTGTATCAGTGTGTTCATACAAATATACAGTATGTAGTGTAATGTATCTTTTCTTGTTTATTACAGTCTTGTAGCATGTTCTACAAAAGGTCTAAGAGAGGTGGTTTTCATTCCTTCCACTTTCTAGTAATACACCTTCTTGCATTGATTAGGGTCAAATGTAACTGTTCTCATACGGGGCCTTTGGGAAATGCATGTTTGGTTGAGGTTCCAAATTTGCATAATTTTGGTTTGAAAAAAGAGGGTGAATCCTTCAATTTTGTTTATAATCTTACAGATCTCATTCCTGAATGGTAATCACTATGCAATCACAGTCAAGTTATAATTATTCTAAGTAATTTGTTTATCTTGCTTGTGCCCCTGGACCACCTTGTAAATGAGATGTTGCATCTCAAGGTATCACATCCTGGGGAGTCAGGTATTGCATCCTGGGTTGCCAAGCTACAAATAATAAATCAAGTGAAATAGTTCTTTGCCCTCCACAACTTGATCAGATCCAGCAAGATATGTTGTCTGTTCCTATCATTTTAGAGGAGATTGGTTGGTTATTTCATCATCTTCATTCTGAGACATCTAAATTTCAGTTGTTTCCCTTAGATGTTATGGGCAGGACTTTCAAAGTGGTCAGACATGATATGGATGTGTCCATGTATCCTGAGAAACCAAGCCATTTCTCTTCAGCAGGGCCAAGTTCTGAGGCCACTGAAGGAGAGGAATGGAGGCGTGACTTGCCTTTGGTCAAAGGATATTATATTCCATCCTTGTGGGCCCAAACACTCCGATGTTCATGGACCTGCAACCGTTCTCTCTGCTGTGGATGCATATGGAACATGGGTTGCAGGAGGGTTTCTCTACAAGTGTGCAACCATACAGTAAATGGTACAAGAACCTTGCTCACTACTCCTGTATTCAGACATCCTGTAAAGTTTGGGAATCATTGAAGAAGCTGATGCACACATACTACTACCTATGCCTCTACCATCATGATAGAGAAACCCAATTATTTGGATAGGGGGAGTCCCCACACTGGAAGAGATGGGGTCATCAGAATCAGTAGGGTCTGGAATCGTTTGGTGCCTGGGGTAATGACCATGGACAGTTTTGAATCTATTAGCTAGAAATACCGTATACCATATATTTTTTATTTGGAGGTACCACTGAATTAGAAGTGCTCCGATGTTCTATTTGGGGGACTGTCTCAGCCTTTAGTGGAATAATGAGTCTGGACTGGTTCTCCAATGGATCCCTCAGGCAAAAGTGGTGGGAGGGAGTATCTGTAGGGAAGTATGAGTGGCACGTCCTCTATTACTATTGCCTCTGTGCAAACTCAATGGGAAGAGGAGCTAGGTGTACACATATCCAATCTGTAATGGGAGGGGTTCTGACGGAGAGGTCACCAAACATGCCAAGATATAAGGAGCCAGTTAATAAAAAATAAATAATTCATTGAAAGTACCAAATCTCCAGAAGGTTGCACAAACTGTGAACACTGGACAGTGATCATTGTCGTTGGTGTGAATCTCTGGGGGAAGTGGGGTACACGGACATATGTCCTTTGGTCTTGTCCACTACTGTTACCTTTCTGGGAAGGGATATGAAGAGCCTGTAAGACAATGTTAGGGATAAGCATCCCACTGGAAGTGGATATTTGGCTCCTAGGGACTGTCACTCAACTGTTAGGTCTGAATTCCAATGAGTAGGATTGGCAGATAGTAGCAGCCATAGAGGCAAAGCCCGGAGGCAAAGTGACTGATACCATGAAAGCTGAGATCCCTGATGATTCCTTCCATACAGGAATGGCCCAAAGCACTAGGCACAATAGCTGCCTATGAAAGGATGAGCCACCATGCAGCTTACTCCCTAAACACAGATCTAGACATCTGGGGGCTGTATCTAAAACCACATCTGTTTGTTAAGCAATTGGCCTTGGGACAGAGCTGAAGGACTTGGGATCCCCCCGCCAGTTGGCTAAGCTGCCACACTGAAGTGGGGAGGGTGTAAGGAGGGTAAGAGGGACCCTAGTCCTGATGGAGATGGGAAACCTAAGATGTCGGGGAGTGGTGGTCTGTTTCTTTATTTGCACAAATTACATAATACAGTACTCCCTCACTATAACAAATCTCGTTATAGTGAATCCTGGTTATAATGAACAGGTGTGATGGCTCCCATTGTTTTTAGCTAAAGCCATTAGCGCTTAATACGTGAGTTTAGTTGTTAGACTGAAAACAATGTGAACCACCCCAGCTGTTACCTACTGCCAGCCTGCTGTCTCACATTGTCTCTATTTCCCTACTGAGAAGAAAGCTTATTTAATTTGTTACGTTGCCCTGGTGTTCCTATTGCAACATAAACTACAGTGCAATGAGCCATACTGTGGTTAGTAGCTAAGGGCGAGGACTAAATAACTGAAAAAAAACCCAATAAACATACTGGCTCCTTGTGCTTCTCTCATAGCTGATCTGTGCTGGGAGGTGGAGAACCAAGGGACAGCATCGTTTGGGCGTGCTTGCTGCCACCACCATTTGGTCTCTTCCCTGCTTTATCTTCACAAATTAACATTTCCTATCTGCACAAAGGAGCCAGTACACCAGCAATACTTCAACATTACTGTACTTCAGTGCTCTCTTGCTTGCTTAAATTCTCAGTGGCCCTGATGTGGAGAGGAGCTGCAATCTGTCAATGAGTCTGCTCCTAATGCATTCTGCTGGATGGGAGCTGGGAAGTCAAGCGTCTTTTCATGACTTGCAAGCAGTTGACTGTATTAAGAAAAATAATAATATCATACCATCAAGCTCAGGGATACTGAGGACTCTTACCTAAAACTCTTAGCTGCACCTGATACATGAAGGGATTCCCTACTGAATAAAAATGCAGTTCCTCCTTGTAACGAATTCTCATTATAGCAAACTATTGTGATGGACCCAGAGGTGTTCATTATAACAAGGAACTACTGTATATGTATAGTGACTGAGGTGATCAAAAGTGTACCTGTTATGAAGTCATTTTTGTAGTTTTGTAATTGCTTGTTATGAAGTCATTTTTGTAGTTTGTAATTGCTTTCATGTCTGTGTTTGCAACGTTTTAATAAAAATCATTTAATGACAAGATACATTTTTCTTCACAACTGTTAAAGTATTCCTTTCTCTTTAAAAAAACATTTCCTTCCAAAACCTTGGAGTAGAGATAATTGGATACTGTAGATGCAAATTTATTTATTTGGATTTTGTTAACCAGGTGTGCTCAATGAGACTAAAAGTTCACATTTGGGAGCGACCCAGAATTAATTATATTCAACAAACATAATCATGAAAGTATAATACAGTTATAACCATTTAAGTACAAGTGAGTCCACATGTGATGAGAGCCTTGAGAAGTCAAGGCAAAAATATGTTTACAGTACATTAACTTTAACAGCAACAATGTTAGAAAAGTACAACCTAGGACTGTAGCAACAAGTGTCCAATTTAGGCAGGACAGAATTCAAGCCCATTACTGAAGGAGGTACCTCAGCAGAAGCATGTACACTGACTACTCACAAAAGTAGGCCCTTGAGGGAGGTTTTAAAGAACAACAAATTAAGGTATTCTAGGACATTGGAGGGGAGGTTATTCCACAATCTGGGTGTGATGGAGGCAAAGGACCTTAGACCAGCAGCCAATGTAACTCTCGGGTCTGCTACCTACCGGGTCATAATGTCATACGCTTAACAGCGTACGACATTATAGCTAACCTGAAAGAGTGCTGTTCAGGAGAGAATGGTAATCACAGATACTGCTGCACGGTATTGCACCATTCACACACTCCCAGGCAGAGGATAAGACCTCTGCTGGGAGTGGGTTCTACTGAGCAGCTGCCGTGGCTCACTGGACTGAGTCACAGCAGCAGGAACCCAGGTGCTGCCTCTGGGACTGGGTTTGATTCCAGGTCTCAGACATTTTATTTTTGTTCACAATTTGTGTGCTTCCCGTGTTGGACCCCCCTGGAGTTGAGAATCTTTAGTGGGGGATACAGGGGGTGCAGCCCTCCATAATGGGGTGTGTGGGGGGGCAGAGCTCCCCCACAGAAAAAATAATTATGCCACATGGCAATATCGGCTGTATTAGCAGCTGAACTTCAGCTATGTGGCAGCAATGTCATTACATTATGACCCTGTGCCGGATCAGCTAGAAGCATCTGAGAGGAAAACCAAAGGTACCTCCTGTGTGGTTTTGAGTTCACGGTCTTGGGGGGGAGGGCAGGGTGTACAATTTTATGCATCAGACAGAGTACAGCGTAGTGAAGTCTCTCTTCCAGGGGAGACCAGGTAAGAATAGTGAGTGCCTTGCAATGGTGCTCCCTCCAACAAGCCCCTGTGGCAAACCAAGATACCCGGTGATACAAGACCTTAAGTTTGGAAAGCTCAATGTCTTTAATTGATGATAGTACCAGGGTTCCATAAAGCATAACAGGTAGTGGAAAGTATTGGCTATAGATATCCTAGCCTCATTTGTAAACTAAGGGTTTAGCTGATATAGTAGAATCAGTTTTTGATTTAGTAATTTGGTCACCCATTCAATATGTGGATTATGTGAGAGCTCCTGATCCATTAAACACCCAAGTATTTAACCAAGTCAAAAGTTTTACTTGGATCACCCTATAGCATACAAATTTTTAATAACTCCCTCCTGTCTTGGCTGAGACACAGAGCCGAAGAGTACAGGCATCATTTATTTTTGTAGTTTAATAGGAGCTTATCGGTTTGTTTAAGTAGGTGGAAGTCAGAGTTCAGACCCAGTTCAATGGACTGAGGCTAGAATGGCATTGAAACAATACCACATCCAACTGCCTCCCCATTTGACCTGTTGCTTGTTGTGAGACAGGTAGTCACTGAACCAGGAACAAGACATTTAGCTGAGATCCAACCCCTTAAGTTTAAGTAGGAGTGGAGAGATGTGATGCAGGTCGGTTGAGGCAGTCGCATGGCTCGGGGCTCCCCACAACTCCTCAGATTTAAACATTATATACTTATATCTTTAAGGTGCAAACTACACAGTTATTTCATTGTTAAGATCATGTGTCTGCAGTGTCTGCATTGTAGCACTGGGAGTGGACTCGATCTTGTAGATTTTCATGATAAAGCTACACATTATGAAGGCTATGGATAGCACAGCTCTCTCCAACCTGCCACAGCACCATACTCCTCCCCACTCCCAGAAAGATACCAGGACTCAAAAAGGCTCAAGACAAGACCTCCAAATCACCCACAGCACTGGAGATGGATTCCAATGCTGAAAGCACCATGAAAAGGTTCTTTCAGGAGTTTAACTCATAAAGGAAGTGATACTGGATTTAGCAGGGGACATGAAAATCATCCATCTGGCCTTGGACACCCTTACATGCAGAGTGGGGGACACTGAAACCTATATTAGTTCAGTGGAAGACAGACAGAGTTGCGAGGAGTCTGAAATAATTGCCTTAAAGAGAAAAGTCATTAACTTAATAGCTAAAATTGAGGACCAAGAAAGGCACAACAGACAAAACTATTTGTTAATAATAGGAATGCCTGAGAAAGAAGAGGGGGGTTGATATATTGGATTTTGTGCAACAACTGTGCATGAATGTAGCTGGGCCCTTCCACACAGAGATAAATACATTATTGAAAGTGTGCACCACTCTTTGAGACCAGCCCCAAGACCCAATGAGCACCCCAGGCCCATTTACTTAAAAATGCTGAACTTCTTAGATAAAACATACAATGGAAGCTGTGGGAAAAGGGAGCGCTCTTCTGGCAATCAAAGAGATTTTATATCTTTAATGATTTAACTCTGCTAACCAATCAGCTACAAGGGGAATACAAAGGGATCAAATCAAAGTTGATTGCAGCTGGGATCTGGCAAGCAAAGCTGCCAATCACCACCAACTCCAGCACCAAGCAATATTCCTCCACTCAAAAAGTGTGGGAAGGACTGCCAGCCATTTTTCCTGATTTGTTTCCTGCACAGAGACAGAATGGCAGAGGGGAACCATGACAGTAACCTGTGGGGGGCTTTACTGCTTCAGACTTTTTACACTGCTTTAACTGTCAGTACTGTTAAACTGTATGAAAGGTCTATGTTCCCAGAAACAGGAGTGGCTCTTGGATGTGAACTTTCAGTACTTTCATTATTTTTTGATACCTGGGACAGTTGTGATACATACGGTGGTTTGTGGGTGAATTTGGTACAACACTTAGGGTCCACACACTAATCGATAGCATGCCAGCAGAGTGCGATACTTGATCAGACAGGGACATACTGAAGTCTTCGAATCTGGAGACTTGAAACTTTCTATTTGGTATCTATGGTATTGGGATCCACTTAAGAAGCATGACAGAGATTGGGGCATCAGAGAGGAAATGAAGTGTCGGCTGTACACTTTAACTGGATAATAACTGCATACTAGAGACATATGCACGTGCCCAGTTCACTGGTGGCCATTAATGTACACTTTCCCAAAAGTCAGCTGTATTTTTATTCTGGGTTTCAACTGTTGAACTGTTTAACTGGTTGGCTTTCACTGTTTCTAGTAGTTTATAATATATATTAGGCTGTAACTTAGAGTGCCATGGGTTTAGGAACAGAGATGATTACAGGCTCTAGTTAGACTCGTTCTTCTTGTCAGGTCAGGGGAGAAACCCCTGCTATTAAATTACCAACCATGTGATATGTGTGGGCAGCATTGAGTAGATCACAGGGATGCACTGACCAAGGAGCCCAGTGCACCTTGACCCAGACAGTGCATTCATGTTTTGTGGATTGTTCTAGGGATCTTTGTAAAGTTGGGGGAAATGGGTTCTGTTGCGAAAGGGAGGGTGCTGGTACCTAAGGTTGTTGGCCTCTATAAGTGCATACTGTTTTGGGTGGCAGGATGCAGGATGGTTCTAATCTATAGTTTGCACATTCCTAATTGCTACAGTGATTAAATTTTGCGCATGGAATGTAAAAGGGGCACAGACTCCTGGGAAAAGGTACCAAGTTCTGAAACACTTGAAAAACTGCAGATTGATATCTCATTTCTACAGGAAACCCACATGAAAGCTAATAAAATTAATTTACTTTGCAGGGAATGGGTGAGGCAGGTGTATGGGGCGAGGGATGACACCTGTAAGAGAGGGGTAGCAATCTTAGTGGCAAGACAGATACAATTTTATTTTCTGCAAGAAACTATGGATCTGGCAGGGAGATATATCCTGGTCAGAGGACTGCTGGGGCAAAAGGAGGTAATTCTGGCATCAGCATATGGGCCTACAATGGATAACCCACATTTCTTCTCAGGTCTCCTGGCCCTTTTGGCTCAGTGTGCCAATTCACCCACTATATTAGCGAGAGATTGGAATATAGTGTACTTCAGTTAGTTGGATCAGTCAAGCTGTAGAAGTGGACATCTGTCTCCAGGACAGAGAGTAATTAGGGAATTCATAGATTCAATGTTTGGGGAATAGCAATGGGGTACATAGTGCTTGTGTAACATGTAGTACTTTTTGTGGCTTAACTCTATTCCCAGCCTTGAGTAGTAGGTATCTAGGTAGTAGTTTGTAGGGAATAGAAGGCTCAGGAACAAGGGTGAAGAAGAGTGCCAGGGAAGGAGGAGGAGGGGATGGCAGTGGAAGAAAAACACTCACTAAGAAAAGGAGGTGCGGTTAGTAGAAGGCTTAAGTAGAGGTTGTGGGAGGAGCTATTTCCCACACTGAACCACGGGCAAAGCCCTCCCATTCAATGCTTGGGGACTAGCAATGGGATATATAGTTCTTGTGTAACTTGTAGCACTTTTTGTGACTTAACTCTATTCCCACCCTTTAGTAGTAAGTATGTAGGTATGTAGGTAGTAGTTTGTAGGGAATAGAAGAACCAAAAAATACCTCCTCCAACTCATGGAGAGTACGACCCCCCTGGCACTCAGAAGAGGAAGAACCTCAAGGTGGAGGAAACCACTGAGGACCCTTGGCCGGTGGTCTGCCCATCCTCTGCGCATACTAAAAGGAGAAGGACCTAGGTTCTGGTAACCATGACTAATTTTTGGGGAAGGTGATCTTCTTGGAGAGATGATAGTCCATCCTTGATCCATGATGATGCTGATTGAATGATGATCCTGAAGTTGATGAGTCTATCATTTCTGTAGGAGCGGTAGAATCCTAAGTGTGAAGCAGATCCAGTTGAACAAGAGCAAATGAAGTCCAAATTACCAAAGTGATGAAGGATTCTTATCCATAGGGAGATGCATGAATGTAATGAGCAAATACAGAATTAATTAATTGGAAATTACTGGACAGTACAGGGTGGACATGCTATGGTACGAGAAGTCATGGGTAACTGCTCAAACTTGAGTAAGGATGGACTTTCGAGGTAAGATCTGGAGGCAAGGAATTCAGTAGTAGGCGAGGAGTCCCTAAGACAGCTTCTGCAAAGTAGAAAATGAGTAGAAGAGAGTCTTTGAGTGCCTTGGAGATGATAGTCCATTCTCAATCCATGGGTGATTAGGTTTGACTGATGATCCTGAGGATGAAGAAGGGGCCTTTCTGAAGGAACAGTAGAATCCTAAGTGTAGAGCAGATCCAGTTGAGGAAGAGCAAATGGAGTCTAGATTTCCAAGGAGATGAAAGATGTGTGTACAAAGGGACTGCAGAGATGTAACGAGCTAGGAGAGAATAATTTGATCGATTTGCTACCAGACAGTGAACTGAGGGAATTGGACTGATTTGTGCAGTCATAGGTGAAAAATACAACTTGTATAAGGTTGATTGTCAAGGTAAAGTCTGGGGGCAAAGAATGTAATAGTTGAGCAATGAGTAGCTAAGTAGGCAGCTGTACAGTAGAAATAAGTAGAGGAGAGTCTGAGTCTGCCTTATAGGAGGACTGCCTTAGGTGATTAGTAGACAAATAGAGGGAGATGTGCAGATGCAGTCCTGATGGCAATCGAATATGTATAGAGACTGTATACTTGTATATGCTCAGCTAGTACTCTGGCTGAAGTAAATACAGGTATTTCTGTGACATGATTGTATGTGAGATGCACTGAGGTGGCTTATGTTGGGTTAGATTTACAGGTAATCTGATACCGAAGTCCTTGAGAGCAGCTTGGTGGTGGATACTTTGAAGGGTCTGTAGACTTAACAGTTGTGGATTTCCGGATGGAAATAGGAAACGCCTAGTCTTGGTGATGGTCTTTACTGGAGAGATTAATATAGATTGTTCATGAAGGAGAGCTGGAGGGTCTGCTGGAAGGGTGATTAACTTAACTGAAAGTACTAGATGGAGAAGTGCAGATGAATGTATGGGGAATGGTGATGTCTGGGAGCCAAAATTATAGTTTGGATGGTGTGACGTTCATAAGCAGCTAGGCGGTGGAGATCCAGTGATGAATAATCTGAAGTCAGCTGGAAAGGTCTTAGAACAAGTAAAATTTGTTGAGGAAGTAAGAGTCTAATATTATAGTCAGCAAATTTGATAATGGTGGAAAGCTGCGGACTGAAAGTAGGTAATGTCTGAGGTGCCATTCTGTATCTTGCATGCCCCAGTATCTGGCGGAGCGATGCTGGAGAGTAAGTCAGAGCATAACAGAAGTTACATCCTTACCGTGTGAGAAGATAGCCTGTGGCACATGGTAGATTGGAAAGTCCATGAAGATTGAATAAGCAAAATTCATAGGGAGTATCCAATGTAGAGAGATGTGTAGGTTTCCAGTGTCCAGAGAAATGAGAGTCCAGAATGATCGAGGGGAGTTGATTGGGTAGTATGAAAAACATTAAATTAATGTAAGAGTTTCTGAGGCATGTTGCTGAGCAATGCTTGATAGAAGTAGTTTCCTCAAGTGAAATGAGCAGTGATCCACCTAGTAGTGGATAGGAGCTGTATAAATGGCCAAAGTAGGAATATGCAATGAATAAATGAGGGTAGAAGTTGCCTGAGTAGGAATACTAGCCAGAGATATGGTAGAATGCCCAAAAGAGCCACAGCACATGGAACGAAGCCCCAAGCCAGCAAGGTGGAGATGGAAAGCAGCTATGCAAATGTAACCCCCAGGGGGCGCTACCCTTAGGGCTACTACCCCTGTCTGCCCCCACAGAGGCAGAGTGAGGGGCCCAGATCCGTTGACGGATGCCTCCACCCAGAGGTCGGGGTTAGCACAGTTAAGACTACCACGGTTACAGCCCTCTGAGCTACTGCAACCCCCCCTTCGTCCCACTAGTGACTCACACTGGGTAGCAGCAATTCTGTTCACCAGTACACTTACCCCACGGAAAATATAATCCAGCTCCCTTCGGGGACCCCTTGTAAAGTAAGGCACAGTTATGTTGCAATCACCAAACAGCAGTTCACCATTAACATACACAATAGCCAGGATGTAGCTGTGCAAAAACAATCTGATTTATTCAAGGGGGAAAACAACAAGGACAGGGGGATCAAGTTGATTAGCTTATCACTATATTTATCTACCTAGGACTCTATGCACAGGCCTATCCCTATCAATTACTGTCCCTGGGTACCCAAGCCCTTGCGGCTAGTCCAAACCGTGGCAGCTGGTAGGGGCCCTTTCACACAGAGGAAAGAAAAAGTTAGTTAAACAGTCAGCAGTACAGTAATCCCATTTGGTTCCAATGTGGCAATTCAACAGGGAACTACCCTGAGTTAGTACTCACGATCTCCAGACAAGATAGGGTCCTTAAACGTTAACAGGGCTACTCCTGAGCTCCACGAGACTCCTCACACATTTATATGGCAAACTGCAACAGGCAAAGTCCTTTAATTGCAGCAGGATTCACTTGAGCTACACAAGCCTCCTCGCGCATTTATATGGTAAACAGCAACAGAGGGGTACCACACCAGGCAACTGCTTCCAATGCTTCCATAAACTCACCGTCCCTGAAATACTGCAAACGGCAGCTTCCACTTGTCTTCGGACCGAGTGCGATTCAGCAATTTTCCCCAGTCCTACTTCAGGTCGAGCCTGGTGGGTAGCTGTACAGAGCACAGCCTCCTCTGACCGCCCGCCAACGGGTTTCGTCCGCTGGAGCCGACAACACAAAAACGGCCGCTTCAGGCCTTCACGCACTTCCCGCGTGAACACTCTTCAGCGCAGAAGCACACAGCTCCTCTCTCCTCACCAGCCACAGTGCATCTGTCTCTCCACAGCTTGGGGCACTCCTTTCCACTCGAGCACGACCCAATCCAATTGGCTGGTTGAGCCTGCCAGTCACTTCTCCCAGCTCTCAGTGGTGCAGAAAAAGCACCATAGCCCATAATACCTTTCTCAAAACAAACAGCTCTTCCATTGGTCAGTCAACTCTGTAGGGTCCCAAGTACTGATTGGTCCAATTCTGCAGTTTGGGACCAAAATGGAGGAAGCAATCGAAACTCTCAATGCTGCAAAGCAAAGCAGGTTAGAACAACTACATTATCATTATTTTTACAGCTTATTTCAAGCACCCACCTACATCCTTTATTAGGGCTCCCCCTGCACTATTAGCGATGGCAGAATGGAGCATTCCTTGACAGCCCAGGTGGGAGTCGAGCATAACAACACTCAATCCCCTTCCCATTTTAACCCATTCCGACTGCAAAAGGCAGCCCTTAAAGGGACTGTATATGGAGGCCTTAAAAAGCACTCCACGGACCCTCCTTTCGGCAGCTTTATGCCGATTACCAACCAGGCATAAGGCACATTAGGAACCCCCATTTGCAAGGGGGTTACACCCTCCCTGGCCTGGAAAAGCTTGGTGTCCACATCAAGCATATGCCCTTAAGGCGCTTTAGGTAAACACCCAATGAGTAGCATATCACAGTTTCTTTTTACACATTTAAACATTGGATTTACAAAATATCATAACCTTTACACATCCTACACATAAACTATTACTTTGGTTTTAACACAGATCAGTAGTTCCTACCCATGACACCCAGACTGAGGGAATCTGTCTTCTCTTAGGTACCACCGGGTCCCCTGAAGTAGGGGCGCCACTCTTGAAGGGCATCACTAACAGTCTGGAGTTATCAGCCAAGGCTAACTTAGGCAAAGAACTTGGGGACACATATACCCCTTTGTGAACCACATTTAAAGGCAGATCCACTGGTTGACCCAAAGATTCATAGCTCAACTTTATTACTGGCTGAATTTGTCGGCAGGATCGTCTAGGGGTTTTAGGGGATTCTGAACCAGGCCCTGACTCCACTCCCATGTCAGGGACATTAGCAACAGGGATCCCTTCAAGGGGAACAGGCTCGATACTCATAATACTATCAGGGGCTTGACCTTCTATCCCTGAATCCACCCCACTGGGCTCATCTAGGGGCTGTCCAGTTACTAATGGGAAACCCTCAGGGCATTCAAAATACTCTTCCGGTTCTGGCATATCACGGACTTGTTCCCCCACCTCACTCTCTTCTTCTGAAAAATCAGATAACTCAGCCAGACCAGACAGTTCAGCCAAGCCTAAGGACTCAGCCCCTTGAGTTTGTCTGCTACCCCATTCATCTTCTGGAGGCAATTCCTCCAGGGACAAAGTAGAGGGCTCAATCAACACAGATGGGCTAGCTTCAGTTCCTGAGTTAAGGAGAGGATTGCCCCGAAACAATTGGCTTAGTTCAAAAGAGGGATAATATTCAACATCATCTTCGCTGTCTTCTGACACTGAGTGTTGACCATCTTCTTCTGCAGGGGGGGTTGGACAAGGCTCCCTGGGTGGACTTGTTGAAGACACCACGGGCTTGGTTCCTCTCTTAGTAACAGATCTAGTCACGGGCCTGGAAGGAGGGGTAGAGGAAGGTTCAACTTCAATCAAGATCTGCCCAACTGGCAGTAGATGATTTCTGTGTATGGTTTTCACATCTTTTGAATTGTTTTCAGGCTGCACTTTATACACAGGTAGGTCTGCCAGCTGTCCCACAACAATATGAGGGAGGTGATGCCATCGGTCGGCAATTTTATGTTTGCCATGCAGTCCTAGATTTCTCAACAACACTCTATCCCCTTTTCTCAACTCTATTGTTTTCACTTTTTTGTCATATCTCTCCTTGTTAGCCAGATTTCGTTTAGCAGCCATGGTCTGGGCCAGTTGGTAGGCATGATTTAATTGGGCCTTTTAATTTCTGTACGTACTTGTAGATGGTTTTCTTCTCACACCCCCATCAGGGAAACCCCAAACACACATCCACTGGCAATCTAGCCTCTCTTCCAAACATCAGTCGAGGGGGGAGAACCCTGTGGCATCACTTTTGGTACAATTGTAGGTGAACTAGAGTGCTAATCTGTTGACTCCATCTCGATTTATCTTTTATTGTAAAGTGCCCATGTCAAGCAATGTATGATTGAACCTTTCAGGCTGAGGGTCTCCTCGGGTGGTAGGGGTGGTTTCGTGATTTGCGACTTCCACAAAGATAGTATCTCTTTAATCAAGCGACTTTCAAAGTCCCTTCCTTGATTGGAATGAACTGCCATGAGCCCCATAGTGACCTAAAAAATTCTCAGCAAGTATTCTTAGCCACTGTAGTTGCTTTCTGATCCTTGGTTGGGAAAGCCTGTGCGTACTGGTAAAATGATCAGTGACCACCAATATGTTGCTAACACTTCTCAGATCAGGCTCTAGACTCAGGAAATCAATACAGACCAGTTCCATAGGAGCACTAGTAGTAATGTTGACCAGTGGAGCAGCTCGCTGGGGTAATGCTTTTCTTTGCAAACAATCGACCACAGGTTTTGACATACTGTTCACGTCCGCACTCATCTTTGGCCAATAGAATCGAGCCCATACCAAGTCAAGTGTTCGATCTATGCCCAGGTGCCCCATCTGATTATGAAATGACCTTAGAACTAGTTCTCTGAAAACTGAGGGCAGCACCAGTTGTTGTCACTGCACCCGGCCCTCCTTGCTCACAGTCTCTCTATATAGTAGTTGATTGATCAGCTTTAATTTGGGCCCTTCTTTGTACAACAAGGTAGTCCGCAAGTCAGTGGAACGTAGTTTGGATACATCTCTTCCAGCCTGCAAAACCTCTACTGCCATTCTTATCATAGGGTCACAGGATTGAGCCTGTTGGAGATCATTATTGTTGAGTTGCGGCAGGGAGCTGATATCCAATGCAGAGAAGTGGCAGTAGGCTGCAGGTATACAGTTTTCCGGTGGCCCCAAACAATCTACCACACAGTCCACCGTGTCAGGAGACTCTTGTTCTTCTTTATCAAATTTCTGGCACAGGGCTCTTATGTCAGGTTCAGACAACTGGACCCATTTAGTCTGGGACACTGGCCTCCGAGAGAGAGCATCCGCATCTATATGGTTTAGACCCGCCCTGTATTCTACAGTGTAATCGTAGGTGGCCAAGGCAGAGAGCCACCTATGCCCAGTAGCATCCAATTTGGTGGAAGTTTGCACATAGGTTAGAGGATTGTTATCAGTCTTTACTAATATCTTGGCACCATACAAATAGTCATGGAACTGATCAACAATGGCCCACTTCAAAGCCAGAAACTCTAATTTGTGCATGGGGTAATTCTTCTCTGACGGTGTCAGACTTCTACTGGCGAATGCTACAGGTCTCAGCCCATTCGAGTGCTCCTGGTACAATACAGCCCCCAATCCTTGCAGACTGGCATCAGTATGAAGAGTGTAAGGCTTGGCTGGGTCAGCATAGGCCAACACAGGTGCGTGGGTGAGTTGATATATGATGTCATGAAAAGCTTCCTCACACTCAGCAGTCCATCGATCCCTGAACATATCGTTTGGCCGAAAATACTTCTTTTCTATGTCAGTGTGCACACCCTTCTTATATTTTTTATGAGTAGGAGGATACCCCTGGGTGAGATTAAGGAGGGGACGAATCACTCGTGAATAGTCTCTGACAAACTGCCTATGGTAGCCACAAAACCCCAGGAACTGTTGCAGCTTTTTTAAATTTCTGGGTTGAGGCCAAGTGGTCAACGCCTCCACCTTGCCAGGGTCAGTCTCTATGCCTTCAGTGGATGCTATGTGGCCCACATATTTCATGGAAGTCTGGAAGAATTGACACTTGTCGATAAACAACTTGTGGCCGAAATCCTCCAACCGATCCAGGACCTTGAATAATCATTGCTCATGTTCTTCCAGTGATCGTCCAAACACTATAACGTCATCTAAATAGACCAAACACTCGAGTAGATTCATGTCCCCCACAGCTCGTTCCATCAAACGCTGAAAAGTGGCTGGGGCACCCGAAATTCCTTGAGGCATCCGAATAAATTCATAGAAGCCTAAGGGGCAAATGAAAGTAGTCTTCCCGATTGTCTGGGGCCATCGGGATCTGGTAGTATCTGTTCAAGATCCAATACAGAGAACCACTTACTACCATTCAGACAATCCAAGGTGTCTTGTATGCTGGCATGGTATATTGATCCGGAATGGTCCGCCTATCCAAAGTACGATAGTCTACACACATCCGAGCTGCCCCATTCTTTTTCCTTACTACTACAATGGGGGAGGCATAGGGGCTTCTAGACTCTTGAATTACACCAGCAGCCAACATTTCTTGCAGATGCCGCCGTGCATCATCTATGTCAGCAGGAGCCAGATGTCGGGATCTCTCTCGGAAGGGTCTTTCGTCGTGCAATCGAATGTGATGCTCAGCCCCTAGTACACATCCTACATCCCACCCTTTCAGGGAGAAACCCTGGTTCCTCTTGGCAAGCCTCTCACTGACCCTGCGCTTCCACTCAGTCGGCAGCGGAGAGTCACCAAAGTCAAACAGATCAGGAGCAACTCTATCACCCATCCAGGAACTCTTTTTATTTGGTAGGACAGCAGTATCCGCACAATGGACGCTAGCCAGGGTACACCCTCTTTTTATTCGAATCTCTTTATCAGACACATTGTGCACTTGAACCATTACCCTTTTAACATAGGCATGGGCCCTGGCTGGCAGAATGCTGGGTTTTAGCAACAACCCTCAGGTAGTTCTCCTCCATAGGCACATCCAACATCAACAACTTATTCCTGACATCTGTCTTTAATCATACCTCTCCATGCAGAACACACTGTGCATTTGGGGGCAAGCACCACAGGGCCAGATCCTTCTTCCATACCACTCCCACAGGGCCTTCAGGTTCCTCCGTCACCCTTCTTCTGGAGTGGCCCTGACCATTTGAATTACAGCAGGTACACTCAGAACTCACCCAGTCTGAAATGCTCGCTTCTCTGAGCACAACTGGGCCAATCATCCAAACATGTGCGCATTTGTTCCAATCAACAAGGGCACCCCATCATACAGTCCAGTGGGTGGGCAGACCAAGACCAAGGTTTCCACTTGCTCATCTGTTCCATTCACAGTTGCAGGGAAAGATAACCATACACGGATGTACCCCAAATACGGATAAGCCTTGTCACTCAACCCCCATACATGTAGGTCAGTTAGAGGCTGCAGGGGCACTTCAGATAAGTGTGCTTGGTACCAGTCCTGAAACATGATGGTCACCTGGGAGCCACTGTCCAATACAGCTCTAGTGGGAATTCCATTCACCTGCACCCGGGTCTCCATAGACGGCACGACCACATCAGACCAGTTGGGGGTAGCAACACTGTTAGCCCGGCAGGCATGGGCCTGAGTCACACAACTTTTCTTGGGGGCCCGAAACTGGGTCTGGCGGCCTCGAGCAATCAGTCTGCTGTTAACTTTCCTTAAATTCTCCGGCCTCTGGCAGTCAGGCTGGAAATGCCCATCTTCCCCACAGTGATAACAAAACTTAGGGTCCCGGGAATCACTATTCTGAGGGGGGCCCTGAGGGGAGGGAGAAAGCTCTCTAGGGCTAGGGTTCGGGGCTCTACATGACTCAGGGCCCCAGCTGAGTAGGGCACAGTAGACTGCTTTAAGTCCCTCACCACTCCCGTGAAATTCCTGATCTCAGCCTCAACTCACTCTCCATGTAGGGGTCAGAGGAAACAACCCGCATCCCCACAGTACCTGGGAAATCTGGGGACCCCTCGGACCCTCCAGGTGAGCCAGTCTCCTCAGGGGTATTAGACTCAGGGGTCCCACTAGGGTTCACTGCCCCCACACAGGGTTCCCACCCCTCTTCATCAGTCTCCACTTCTCGAATTTCCCTCATCAATTGACAATATTCAGGTGGGGTGGCCCACCGATCATGCAACTTAAGTTTCAATAGAGTTACACTAGAGAATCTGGCAGACTTTAAAATATGTTCTAGCCAAACCTGATTCAGGGCTGCAGCAGTGATTCCCCCTTTTCTACAAGCCTTCTGCAATGCCCGCTCCACTCTAGTAACAAAAGTGGACAGTTTTTCATTTCTCCACTGCTTAGTAGACCTGAATTTCCATAATAAATCTTCACCAGTCTCTGTACTCCCAAAAACCCCTTCTAAAGCAGAGAAATACTCTGCAGCAGTGGCTTCCGGATGAGTGGCCTGGAAGAATCTAATGGCTTCTAAGGCAGGACCCCGCAAACTCTCCATCAGCCTCTTCCTTTTCTCCCTCTCGGAGCATTGCCACTCCTGGACTAAAGGGGTGGCATAGTCCATCCACGCCTCCAGGTCATCCTCCCCGGAAGGCACTGGTACCATGCCAGAGAAAAGCTTTAACTTACGGTAGGAATCAAGCTGTATGGAGGGGACTGCCAAGGGCAAAGAAGCCAGCACGGAGCTTTTGGGTGGGCCAGGGGAGGCGGCCGGAGAACCCCGAGGAGTAGTATCGCTGGACAGAGTCAAGGCTTGTAGCAACTCCTGGGTAGTCCTCCCTTCCATAGCTAACAATTTAAGCAGTTTATCTTTAAAACTGTTCATTTGAGGAGACCCCCCAGGAGTGACTGACCCACTTCGGATATGGATTAGCCTCCGCCCCTGGGATGCACCCTCCGGGTAAAGTACAGGAGGTACCTTCTCAGGGTCGATGGCCACACTGCATAGGAGTAGCACCTGCAATGTCTGGTCAAACAATCAGCCATATGCCCTTTCACTTCAACCTTACCCAAACACTTTACTCATTCTGCAACAGAGACAATATCAGCAGCTGAGGTACCTAAGGTACATCTAACAATAATGCAATCTTATGGGAATCTAGCTCTTCTGCTTCACCCCAACCCATTAGTTTATGTACCATGGTTCTGATGGGTCCCAGCTTAATTTTTTCCAACATATCCCCTTCCATTTTTTCCATCTTTGGGGTATTTCCTCACGGAGCCACTAGGGGACGCTAATCCCAGCGGTGCCTCCAATTTGTAACCCCCAGGGGGGCACTACCCTTAGGGCTACTACCCTTGTCTGGCCCCACAGAGGCAGAGTGAGGGGCCCAGATCCGTTGATGGGTGCCTCCACCCAGAGGTCGGGGTTAGCACAGTTAAGACTACCACGGTTACAGCCCTCTGAGCTACTGCAACCCCTCCTTCATCCCACTAGTGACTCACACTGGGTAGCAGCAATTCTGTTCACCAGTATACTTACCCCACGGAAAATATAATCCAGCTCCCTTCGGGGAACCCCTGTAAAGTAAGGCACAGTTATGTTGCAATCACCAAACAGCAGTTCACCATTAACGCACAATAGCCAGGATGTAGCTGTGCAAAAACAATCTGATTTATTCAAGGGGGAAAACAACAAGGACAGGGGGATCAAGTTGATTAGCTTATCACTATATTTATCTACCTAGGACTCTGTGCACAGGCCTATCCCTATCAATTACTGTCCCTGGGTACCCAAGCCCTTGCGGCTAGTCCAAACCGTGGCAGCTGGTAGGGGCCCTTTCACACAGAGGAAAGAAAAAGTTAGTTAAACAGTCAGCAGTACAGTAATCCCATTTGGTTCCAATGTGGCAATTCAACAGGGAACTGCCCTGAGTTAGTACTTACGACCTCCAGACAAGATAGGGTCCTTAAACGTTAACAGGGCTACTCCTGAGCTCCACGAGACTCCTCACACATTTATATGGCAAACTGCAACAGGCAAAGTCCTTTAATTGCAGCAGGATTTACTTGAGCTACACAAGCCTCCTCGCACATTTATATGGTAAACAGCAACAGAGGGATACCACACCAGGCAACTGCTTCCAATGCTCCCACAAACTCACCGTCCCTGAAATACTGCAAACGACAGCTTCCACTTGTCTTTGGACCGAGAGCGATTCAGCAATTTTCTCCAGTCCTACTTCAGGTCGAGCCTGGTGGGTAGCTGTACAGAGCACAGCCTCCTCTGACCGCCCGCCGACGGGTTTCATCCGCTGGAGCCGACAGCACAAAAACCGCCGCTTCAGGCCTTCACGTGTTTCCCGCGTGAACACTCTTCAGCGCAGAAGCACACAGCTTCTCTCTCCTCACCAGCCACAATGCATCTGTCTCTCCACAGCTTGGGGCACTCCTTTCCACTCGGGCGCGACCCGATCCAATTGGCTGGTTGAGCCTGCCAGTCACTTCTCCCAGCTCTCAGTGGTGCAGAAAAAGCGCCATAGCCCATAATACCTTTCTCAAAACAAACAGCTCTTCCATTGGTCAGTCGACTCTGTAGGGTCCCAAGTACTGATTGGTCCAATTCTGCAGTTCGGGACCAAAATGGAGGAGGCAATCGAAACTCTCTATGCTGCAAAGCAAAGCAGGTTAGAACAACTACATTATCATTATTTTTACAGCTTATTTCAAGCACCCACCTACATCCTTTATTAGGGCTCCACCCGCACTATTAGTGATGGCAGAATGGAGCGCTCCTTGACAGCCTGGGCGGGAGTCGAGCATAACAACACTCAAACCCCTTCCCATTTTAACCCATTCTGACTGCAAAAGGCAGCCCTTAAAGGGACAGTATACGGAGGCCTTAAAAAGCACTCCACGGACCCTCCTTTCGGCGGCTTTATGCCGATCACCAACCAGGCATAAGGCACATTAGGAACCCCCATTTGCAAGGGGGTTACACGAAGATGGGAGGAAAGTCTGCAGTAAATCCAAGTTGACTGAAGGATTGATCCAGGACTGCAATGAGCTGAAGGAAGCTGGATGGCATACCGTGCAGGAAGGAACAGGACCGGGGTGGCCCCACTGCAAATGGCAGTAGAATGCAGCAAGGTTGTAGCAGTCACTAGATGAGGATCCATGGAGGGCTGAGGAGCGAAGTGAAGTATTAGAGCCACAATGGGCAGACTAGGTGGGCCAAGTGGTCCTTATCTGCTATCAAATTCTATGTTTCTATGTAACAAGGTAAAGTAACGTTAGTCCCACATCAGACAAAGTCTCCAACCCACTAGCAAAGGGACAGAAGATGCTGGAGTGAAAAAGGATAAAGTTCCCATATCCAAAGGAGGAATCAAATATGGACATCAACTAGATGGGTGACCTGCAGCATGGAAGTCACAGAAGCAGTTGAACAGGAGTGAGATAGATACCTGACCAGCTGGCAATATCCAAATCATGAGGGAAAATAGGCCAAGGGGTGGAAGTATGAAGGTTCATGAATGAGCGTGATGGCTAGAGGTGAGGAAGGCTGGAAGTTAGTTGGAGAATTTGGTTCTGAGACTGGAGAGAAGTGGTAATGAGACAGGATATGGATAGTACAGAAGGTAGAAACTGCAGGTACATGCACAGGCGGTAGAAACTGCAGGTACATGCACAGACTTCCACCCAGCATAGGTAGGGTGAGATGAAGGGCATGACGCTCCAGATCATGGGTAATGGTGAAGGCATGGGAGGGAAATGCTCAAGTTCAGGAGGGAGCAGCAAGCGACAGTCCAGTGGAGAGCAGGTAAGATCAAAACAGTTGATTGTAGGAACGATCTACCATGTGCGGTTAACAGGAGAGAGAACAAACCTTCAGTATCCTTCTGCTAAGGTAGAATGATGGAGGCAAATGAAGAACGTAGGTCCTCTTCAAACTGGAAGTGCTACTGGCAGGAGAAGGTCCAGTTCCAAAAGGGGATTGGCGTCAGACAGCAGGTGGAGAATGAATATATGTGAAGCAGTGGAATGGACGTTCATGTGACTAGGCATAACAATCAATGCTAGGGACCAGGAATCGAGGCTGCAGACCAAGTAGGAAGTAGAAGGCAATGCTGGCAAAGTCATATTCCAGAAGAGAAGCAGTGGCTGGGCATCGGGCTGAGAATACTTAAAGATGCATCTCTGGGATGGAGGTTCGGGCACACATCTACAATGGCTGAGGTGGGATGATACTGTCTAGAGACATCTAGACATAGGTAGGATGAGGAGACACATGGTGAAGAAATTCCATTCCCAAAGGGAAGCAGCAACTGGTATAAGGTAGAGAAGTGTGGTATGACTCAGTAGTTTGTAGACATGACTCCCATCCATGGTAGGCGGGGCAAACTAACCTTCACTCCATGCTGCCAAGCAGTTAGGGACGAAGGCTGTCAGGTTGGTAGGAGGAGGTAGTGAATGTAACAGAATCCCATTCCTGGCAGACAGGGGAAGCCTACCTTCGCTCAGCACCTCAGAAGGCACGAGTTAGGGACAGAGTCCGGAATACTGCTGGTATGGGCTGGCCAAAGCACGACACTGCTGCAGAGAGAGCGAGGAGATGTAGTGAAAGGAGCAGACAGTGAACAATGAAGTAACGGACAGCATTGAAATTGTGGGTAAAGTAAAGAAACACAAAGCAGTGGCATGATAGACACATATCGAGGTAGGTATGGTAAGTGCAAATGGCAGTAGTAGATGGCAAAGCACTCAGGATAGTATTCTGAAGAGAAAACTGGGGAGTACGGAAGGACCAAGGAGTGAGATATAAAGAAAAGCTCCATACTGTAGGTAGAGTGATTCGTTGAGCAGAGGTCAACTACTGGAAATGCAGCCATGGGGAGGTCCCATATCCCTGGAGGTTGGGTAATCTGTATAAGGAACTGTAATGTAGGTAGAGAACAGCAAGGGCTAAGGAAGTAGCTCAGCTGCTCCCTGCAGGCGTCAGTAACTTGTTACTACAGTCGGTATGCTGTTTTTGAATGGGGACATTCAAGGAGCAAGCACATGAACTACAAAATGATCATGAAGGCCTACCCCCCCCCCCAGTATACCGTGGATGATAGGAAGGGTTAATGTAGTAGGGAAGGCAGCATGCAAAAATGGGTGCTGAGGGAAAACTAGTACCAGAGTGGGGCAGTAGAGCACAAGGCAGATAGGTACTCGTAAATGCATCAACAAATGGACAGCCCTGGAGTGAGACAGATCAGCAAAAGCTGATCCATGGTGTGTGTAAAAATTGGTAGTGGAGAGGTAGGGAACCCACAAATGCAGAAGGCAAAGAGAAAAAACATAACAGTGGCATACTTACTGGCAGGGAGTTGTGAAAATCTGAAGTAGAGTTGCATCAGCTCCATGGAGTAGGCAAGGACTGAACGAAATGAAAGGCCTGGGAACCAGAGGTCTGGTGCAGGAGAAGGAGCGACAGGTGCAGAGGGGCCATAGAAGGTATGGGTCCAAAATGGAAGGCGAAAGTGAGAGCAGAAGTAGAGTAAATTCTGGGTTGTCCACGAGATGAGGTGTGAGGTTATCTGAGAACTGCGTGGTAAGTAGCAGTCGGAACTGCTGAGTCAGCCAAGAGGCATACTGGAAAGGGAGCTAGGCAGAACAAAGCATACAGGACTGGAGGAGAAAAGTGGGACTCGTAAGCTGCATCTGAGAGTTACGAGGATGCCCAAAAGGAACGGCAAAGAAAGAATAGGGAAACCCCAACGCGAAAGGGAGGGAGCGGGAGGCAGCTGAAGTGGCCCAGGAGACAGGATGGAGGACAAGGGGGGGGGGGACATGGGGGAAAGGGAGATGAGAGGGGAGCTCAGGAAAAATGAAAAATGCAGCAGGTAGCACAGAAATGCACAGCCGCACGAGCCACACAGGAGCCCAAGGGAAAAACACTCCCTAAACAAGGGAGGTGTAGTTAGTAGAATGCTTAAGTAGAGGTTGTGGGAGGAGCTATTCCCCACATTGAACCACAGACAAAGCCCTCCCATAGAATGGGGCACACTGATCCATGGCAGTTATTACACTCCACCCAGAGAGACTATACATTTTTTCTATGCCACATGAAACGTTTTCTAGACTTGATTTCTTTCTGGTTGGTGCAGCCTCTCATCATCCAAACACTCCCTATCCATGGCCCTCACTAATTTCCTTGCACCAAATTGCAACTGCCCCTGACCCCCCACCCTGTCAGCTCTCTCCCACCATCCCCCCTTGTGCCTGACCAGTGGCTTGGCCTTCGCCAAATTGCCTGGCTTGTACACTGCCCCACGACTTCATCACTCCACTAATTTTTCCTCCTAATCTCTCCCTACCCTCCCTCTCCTTCCCTCCCTCCTCAGTTACCCACGCTCTCAACCTCACGCACTACTACTGCTCACCTCCCCCACCTTATCACCCCCACTCTCCTCTCCTACTTCTACTGTCAACTTGATGCATCTCGCTTCAACTCTTGTCATGCTACCGCCACTCATGCATTGCTACTGGCACTTACTTAAACATGTATTAACCGGAAGTGTTCCATGTTATGTATACCCTGTCCTTCATGCTCTGATGTCTGTACTGTTTCACCTATTGTTTACATGCGCTATAGTTCTCCTGTATTGTTCCACCTATTGTAAATAATGTGCTTATGTTATCCCTCCCAGCTATGTACATCATCTGTATTGCGCAATTCAATATTTTTTGTCTGTATATGATCTGCCTCCACTGTAACCCTTCCCCCCAGGTTGCACCGTGAGACGAGCATCTTTTTGCTCAGTGTGCCTTTCCTGGTGAAACAATTTCAATAAATAAAAAAATAAATAAATTGTTCATGGGATCCGCAGTTATGGCATAGTGCTAAGGTTATCTCTGACCAACACCCAGTCATATTTCAGAATAGCTTCACGCAGGCCACTTAGGCAGATAAGGTATGGAGACTGAATAATCAACTACTTACATCTAAGGACATGATAGAGTGGATACAAAAGTTCATAACATATTTCTTGGCAACAAATAAACCTTCAGTGCCTAAGGGTGATATGTTATGTGCAGCTCTAAAATGTAGCTTGACGGTAGGACCTATTAGATTCATCACAAAACATAAAAGGCTCAGAGAACTACTAACCCAAAATTAGGGACATTGAAAAAAGCTCTCCCTAAATATATCTCGGAGGATACATGGCTTAAACTAAATAGTCTTCGAGCTAAATATGGTGAACTAATGCAGGAAAGAGCAGAGCATGCAATATGCTGCTCTAATGCTGAGTATTTTGATCAGGGGAATAAGCTGGGTAATTAATGGCACTACGCCCTAGGAAACAAGAAATGGATAGGTTTATTCAGAGTACTGTTATGGACCAAAGTCAGGTAATAACTCATCCTAGGGATATAGCAGCACAGTTTCAGTCTCTTTACCAGAAACTGTATAGTTTAGAACCTGTGGAATCCCATGCAGAAAAAACAGGCGTTTTTGCAGAATACCCCTCTTCCTAAACTAGATGAGGCCCAACATGCTTTTCTTGAGACCCCCATAACCCTACAAGAAGTAGAAATAGCAATTCAGGATCTCACTTTGGATAAGGTCCCCAGCCTGGATGGCTATACTCCGAACTTCTAGAAAACAACTGAAGTGGGCTATAGCTCCTATATTATTAGAGACTAATAACTACGTTTGTGAAAATGGTACCTCAGACTCCAGTGTAACAGAAGCCTAAATCAGTATTTTATTAAAACTGGATAAGGAGCCTATGAATGTTGGGAGTTATAGACCAATTTCTTTAATAAATCTATACTACAGGATACTAGCAAAGGTATTGACAATACACCTCAACAAAGTATGAGGTGGATTTATTAGTAGGGAGCAGGTGGGATTCATCCCCAGGAGATTGTCTTCAGATCATCTCAGGAAACTGGCGTATCTGTTTTCTGTGTCCAGGGACAGCCCTGATCCAGTGGTCTTGGCCTCCCTGGATGTGGAAAGCTTTTAACCGGGTGGCATGGGTATGTTTGTTTAGAGTACTGATGGAATTTAACATTCCACAGGAATTCACTGACTGGATCAAACCACTGTACACCAGCCCCAGAGCCCTGATATTTTGTAATAGCATTTGTTAGGAAGTTGTGAGCCTTCATTGAGGTACCAGGCAGGGATGTCCCTCTCGCCTACCTTATTTAAGCTGTTTTTGGAACAGTTGATTACGAGAATTAAAAGCACTCCATATATTTATGGTATACCAATTGGCCAAGACCATTATGGATGATATACCGTTACACCTCACACACCTGAGGACATCCCTGCCTACGGTGTTAGATATTAAAACATTTGTAACTATTTCTAATTACAAGCTCAGTATAGACAAAACTGAAGTGATGCCTCTGAATGTTAGAACACGGAGGGATAAAATAGAAGGACTGGGTTTAACATGGAAATCTTTTAAGTTCAAATATTTAGGAATTTATTTGAGTGTGTCACATACACAGATGAAACAGCATAATTTAGATCAATTGTTGGATCAGCTTAGGCAGAACAGAACAGTGGGTGAACTCATCAGTCACACTCTGGGGCAGAATCAACATTTGTAAAATGAATCTGCTCCAGAGGGTACTCTACCCATTATGTATGCTTAACCAAGTAGTGCCTCTGTCTTGGTGTAAAACTTTGCATAGGGCTATCTCAAAGTTTATATGGCAAGGTAAAGTGGCACGAAGGGCATATAGTAAATTTGTAGCCTCCAGTGATGTTGAAGGTCTATGCCTGCCTGACTGCTTCCTCTAGTATTTAACTATCTAAAGCAGCAAATATCTGCAGTGGCACAGAGAGTTGGAATGAACTGGAATTGGAGGATATGTCTATCTATGTCCCCCAGTGGCTGGACATTGAACAGCATAGCTGCTGCAGCCAAGGAGTTGGTATCACCTCCTTCTTCAAGACCTGGCCAAACGACTGCCACGTAGCTTTAAAAATACCCCAATAGAAGCCTCAGTGAGAGTCCCCAAGCAACTATGCTGGATCTTGCATCTGCATCCTATAAAAGACATATCACAACCCTTACTGGGGAACCCCAGTTTTAGGATAGATGGCTGTGTCATCATGGCACCTTTCTGGGCCACTAAACAAATTAAACAAGTGTATCAACTGGTATTTGATGGCAAATTAATTATGTATGCCACCTTTCAACAAAGGTATGCTACCACCAACATGGACTGCTTTAAAGTTTTGTAAGCAACACATTTACTTACAAAACAATTTTGATTGCACAGATAGACAAAGAAAGGAACATGGTAATAAAATATTGTCTCTGGCAATATAGGCCACTTTACCAAAGTCTGTCTTAAATCTCTATATGTAGATATATAACTTACTGCTCACTAAAATAGATGGCTCCACCCCATACTGGGATCAGGCCTTGTCTCCACAGGCAGGAGCATATAATTGGAACACCATCTGGAAAAATATATACAAATTCCTAAAGTGGGCCAGGTATTGATTTATGCAAATGAAGCTCCTTAATAATTTATATTATACCCCAGAAATGATATAGAATGGTTAAGTTATCTTCTGGCCTTTGCTCTAAATGTTTATACAGCCCAGATACACTACTACATATCAAGTGGGAGTGTGAGAGGGTAAGAACATTTTAGTCAGTTATAAGGGACACATTAGATCCACTTTTAGGTCTGGAACATGCTTTTCAATGTGTTATGTGTATTATAGGGAATTACCAAGATAAAACCATAGGGGAACAGAGGTAGTATATGCCTCTGACTTCAGCCTGTCCAAAGGAAATAATACTGAGACATTGTTTAGACACAGAAGTGCCGACATACGTTGAATAGCACAAAAACATTCTCTGTGCATTACAGGCTGAGAAAATGACAGCCAGTATGAATGATAGGCCCCCGGCATATAAGAAGAGATGGGAAAAGCTCCATGTTCTTCTGATGCTACCCAACTGATAATAGATTTTTAGGGATTGCTTCTGGTCATTTGTATCTGCATCTGGTATTCCTGTCACAGGCTTCCAGTGTTACTATCAATTATTTGATGCTTGTAGTTATCACTGGAACTTGTTGGTTTTTATATTTACCTTCATAGCATGACATGTATGTACTGGGGGGTGTTGTTTGTGTGTTATTGTATTATAATAACTGGTCAGCAATTTCTCTCAATGTACTGACCAGGTTGATATTTTCCATAACAACCGGCTGGTTGTTATGATATTCATGAGCCATGCCAGTCAAACTATGCTGCTGCCTCATTGGCCAACATTCTGCATGTGGGCGGGACCAAACAGTCTCACAAACTGCTGGAGAAAAATTGCTGGTCTGTTATAAAAAATAAAAGATGAGGAGGGTGTTTCATATGAGAATTTAATGCACACCCTCGTGGGATGCTTTGATAAACCCCTCGGGCTTCACCCTCGGGGTTTATGTAGCATCCCACAACTCGGGTGTGCATTACATTCTCATATCAAACTCTTCCCCATCCATTATTCTCTATGTTATGCCTCGTTTTATGAAAAAGTTGATTAAATGTTAAAAAGTTTAAGTAGGAGCAGTTCATGATTTACTAAATCAAATGCCTTGATCAAGCCAATGAAGATCGCACCGGGTTGCCTGACCAGCCTCTTGGGTGTCGAGAAGGTCCATTGTGAGCCAAATAAGGGCAGTGTCTGTTCCGTGATTCTTCCTGAAGCCATGTTGGGCATCAGATAACAGAGAATGTGTCTCGTAGATCTGTAGTTGTAGTACACAAGTCTTTCTAAAGTTTTGGCTAGAGTACAGAGTATGGAAATGGGCCGGTACTGTTCTATAGGTTGCTTTGCGCCCCCTTTGTGAATTGAGACTACATGGGTAGCTTTCCAAATCTTCAGCAGTTCACTCTGCAGGACTGACCTATTGAAAAGAGCTGCAGTGGAGGCAGCAAGAATAGGGGCATCAAATTTGAGCAACCTTGGGTTTGAGATTGCCATGGCCAGCAGAACCTTCGGCTTTTATTCTAAGTAGTTGGTTTGGCACCTCCTTCTTGGTGAATAATCTGAAGTGGAATTCATGATGCATTGACAGGAGGGCTGCAGGGCTGGGGGAGAAAGGATTCAAGGGAGAGCCATTGTGGGGCTCCTTAAACTGTATGAGATTTGTAAAGAATCTATTGACTGTCAGCCACAAGGACAAGATCACTGGTTGTTTTATACTCATAGAGGATGCCATTAGGGGGGTACTCACTTGGCCTTTGAGATGGCTTTTAATTTAAGACTAGAGATGTTTAGGGTTTTGAAGGTTAGAGGACTGTAAATTCTTTACAAACATTATCATGGTCTTCTTAAGACTAGCCTTGCAGAGTTTTTTTTTAGTGTCTGTTAGTTATGTCAGTCTTGGTGTGAACCAGGGGCCATAAAGGTACCCCAGAGGTTATCCCTCTATTTCATAAGTGTATGGAGATCTGATGTGAGCTACTTTGAGTGCAGTCACTTTACCTTCCTCTGAACCACTGGGGAATATTTAATTACACTAAAAAGGCAGTTTATCAGACAGTTCAGGGCAACGTTGCCATTTTTACCCCTTCCAATAACATTCCAATTAATGTTGTCAAGATCTTCAAGAAAGGCACCCGCATCAAGTCGAGAGTAGTCCCTAACAGTTATTGTTCTTGGAGGAAGTTTTGTGAAGACATTGCTCTAAGTAAAATAAATTAGGGAATGATCACTGAGTGAGTCAGCTAGCATTCCAGCTGCCCTGATCCTTATGTTTCTGCTAACTAGGATCCAGTCCAGGAGGAAGTGGGTACCTGTTTTAGCATTATGGCGAGTGGGTTCATTTATAATTTGAGTGAGGTGTAGTTCTTGTAAGGAGGATTTAAAGCTGCAGGGCCAATCACTAATTCATTTGAGGTAAAAAAACATGAAAGATTATTAATTCTCCATATGTGAGGGTCCCTAGGCAGGTAGCAAAGTTGTCAAAGGCAGATTGTGCCATGGGGGGGGGGGTTGTAGATGCAGCCTATAACCAAGAGTTTTGTGTCCCCTAGCAGGAGTTTCAGCAGCAGCCATTCACAGGAGGACTGATCTAGGAAGGGTAGGGGAATCTCCGTCACCCTGAGGGTGTCTCTCACATATAGGAGACCACCACCCCCTTTCTTACAGTGCTGATCCTTCCTAAAAGTAGAATATCCCAGGATGGCCACTTTGTGGGGGAAGATGCAGGGTTTTAGCCTGGTTTCAGTCATGACTAGAGCATCCGGGTTAAAGAGGGACAGCCACGCTTAGCTTGGGCTTCAGGCTACCAATATGCAGATGTGCTAGTTTTAGCCTCCTGGACCCAGACCAAAAACTGTCTGAATGGGAGATGTAGTGGGGAGCAGGGTTGGGCTCAATTTTCCCAGTGCAGATTAGATTGGACACCTCTAAAGTTCTGGGGAGCCAGTAGCTTACAGAAGGGCAGTTGCACCACAGTGGACTTGAGTGGAAGTATGACAGTATGTAAAGGAATCCTTTTTGATACATCCCAAACTGAGCCACTGAGCAACTGAGGGGAATAAGTAACAGAACAACCTGCAATACCTGAGGGATGAGTGAGATTACATTGGTACACATGGTGGTGGTGGTGGTGGGGGGGCAGGAAGCCACCAGGAAGAGCAACTATATGATGAGGATGCACACAGCTGCGGTGGATAGTCAACTGCAAACAGTGCCATTGTTTTAAAGAACTCACTGTTCAAACTTATCAGCACATTTTATAGTGAGATTTGATGTTTTAGCCTTGCCTGAGCAAAGCCTTATGTAATGTAAAAGCTATTGGGTCATGTTCAACATTAATGGGGTGAATTCTACATTTTACTTTGATCCATGTCCCAATCTCTATATACCTGAAGTTGGGAAGGATGAGCCAAATAGGAAAGTTTCAATACTTCCCCATATCAAACTTGTACAAAAGTGTAAACTAAAGTAAATATTTTTATTATTAACAATGTTTTGCCTAGCTAGGAATTCAATATGGACAAATAACACAAAATTGTATATTACTTACAAGCCATTGAAGTACACTTATTGTGGTCAACAGAGGACAAAATCTGTACATTTAATTTTTTCTTTGGGGGTAACAAGGTTCCATGAAACTCCCTAACTGGAGTTACGTAATATCACATTTCCTTTTTCCTGAAGGGGATTATCTAGACCATGTAAAAGTGCATGACTTACAGTAGCAGAGGCGGTAGTTTCACAAGTTCACTTCTTTAGCTTGTCCTCAGACAGCTGAAGTCAAATGGATGTAAAACTTGTTCTGTCATTTTCCAGTGCTGTCAAAGCAGTTTTTCACTTCTGCCCAATATGGCAGGAAACACTAGAGCTGAAGCTTGGTGACCACAAAAAAGTTTCTATTTCAAAACACTTGCAGGTATTTTAAAGCTTAGTTGCTGTTCTGCTAATAGCCAGGTTTTCTAGACAAACATAATGGACTAAATACTGTTGGATATGTTGGATAAAAAAAAAATAATTATCTATCAGGGGCCTAATACACAGTTGCTAATTGTGGAATTGCAAAATGTGGGCCAAGAGAGTATGGGAGAGGGCTATTAACAATGGAATTCAATGAATTCCTATTGTTGTACCATTGTTGTGACATCACGAGTTTGTTGTACCCTCTTGAGTATGTGACAACGATGGTACAACATCGACTGTCTTTGAGCATGCATGTCTCGCAAACTTCTGCACTTTGAGAAATGGCAGTGGCAGTGCTGGCCCTGAAAGAAAGCGGCGCAGAACAAAAAACAGAAAAGTAGGGACGCACTTTGTTCAACTGTTGCCCATACACTATAAAAGACAAAGAATGGGCAACAGTAAACAACACTGCTGTTTGTACTTCTCGAGGCTTTATGACAACAGGAAATTTACTTGGTTGTCATGACAACCTATCGAAGTGAACACAGCATTGTTGTTCACTGTTGCCTATCCATTATCCTCTATATCTCCCATCCACAAAAGACTGCCTTAGTCGCTAGGGGGAGTTGGAATGCAAATTAGGCATTCCAGATGTTAGTGTGTACAAACAGGGTTAGCACACATTGACACCTACTTAGTGACCACCATAGACGTCTATGCATTAACTTGCGGCACTGGCACTATCTCTTTAGTTGTCCCCTCCAGCCACTTGACCTGTACTTTTAGGTCTACTTCTTGACCATAGTATCCCAGACCTCTTTGTGTCCTTATGGTTGTCCTGTAGCCCCACCCCACCCCAGCCCTGTACAGTCCTTGGTGTCCAGTGGAAATTCCCTTCTTTGCCCCGTTCCCTTGCATGAAGTGTCTGTCACTCTGGTGCTTTGACAGCCATGTCCCCTAAATGGACATACTTTAGCGATACCCTCAGCTGCTGCCTGTAGCAGTCCTATATGCTATAGTGTCACTAAATTTGCGACTAGACATGTGAGGGTTACTATGCTTTGTGAGTGGTGCCATAAGTCATTTTCATATTGCACCCTGCCCCCTTCCTGCATGCTTGCAATGAAGTTAGTGACTGTGTGGGGAAGGTGTGGGGCCAACTTTGAGCATAGCTCAGGGGGTTGCACTTACAGGAATGGTACAAAATTGCTAGTGGAGTGATTTTGTAACAGCCTATTGTGACGTACATGGGGTAAAATGTTTGCAATGCAAATATGATTTACTATTTACACAGTAACTAAAGAGGGGCTCCATGTTATGGTCACAAGGGTTTAGTAAAGTTGGGATTGATTTTAATTTGGTTTTGTATTTGCCAAATCTGTGATGAATCTGAATTTGTTTTTGCAAAGGATTTTGATTTTCCTATCTGGATATAAGGGATGAAAAAAGAGAACATGAAGAGCAAAATACCATGAAATATAAAAGCACATTGGCATAACTTAACAGAGTATACTATCTAAGATACACTGCATCCTGCTCTTTTTAAATGTCTTTATTTTGACAGACCTACCAAGCAAAACCCCAAATAGTATTGTGTGTAATGAAACATGACTTATGGGGATCCCCCACTCAGCTTTTGCTAACCAGCTTAAATTTAGGGGCAATTGAAAAATGTAGCAAAGGAAGCAAATAATTATTATTTTATTCAGTTTCTAACATCATAGATAATCCAGCTTTTGTTTCAGTTCCCCAAAACAGGTAAGAAGAGTGAAAATGCACGTTGGTTACATTGTTTCAGTCTTACTACTATTGGCTATGTTTATTTCACAAGTGGAGTACTCAAGCAGATAATTAATGGCATTAATAAATTCCAAAATAAAAAGAAAACAAAATGAAGTAATTTGCTAGCCATATTTAAAACCAGCTAATTTGTTCATTAAGGCTAGCCAGGATCTACCTATGGGGTGTTTTTTTTCTTCCTTGGAAATGATGGGAGCAATTCACACAGCTGTTCACTATAATCAGTATGCACATGATTCTTTGTGGTATTAGTGGGGTTAACTAAGGCCCTGTCCACACTACACTGCTCTCGCCCAGTAACGGATGCAATCCGTTATGGCCGCGGAGCGGTGCAGTGCCCAAACCTCGGTGGTGTCCATTACGGCACCGCACCGCCGTCCACACATTGGGAGCCGGCGACTATTACGGGCGGTGCCCGATCCTACAATAGAAGCTTGTTGTGCTTCATGCCCTGGTGAGCGGACCATTACCGCCATCCACACTACCGCCGTAACGTTACTAGGGTGGGACTGTTTCATAACCGTTGTTGAAACCACCTCATAAGTGGTTCCAACAATGGTTACAAAAACTCCTCCTGTAACGTTACAGGTGTAAACGTGACCTGTTACGGTAACGTTTTACACCCTCTGTAACATTACAGAGGTGTAGTGTGGACAGGGCCTAAGGGATCACTTCATCTTTTATTTCACTATTGAGTGACTCCTCATGGAGTACATACTGATGATGCATTGCTTAAAGTTGCTCGAGAAGCTTTTGTCATCAAGTTACAATACACAAAATAAAAACAAACAGGTGGACCCTCCTCAGTTTTGCCTTCTACATTTTTTCATTAATCCTCATTTTTAGCTGACTGAGTTTAAGCTGGCTTTGGTGCTTCTTCTTTTAACCAGCATTGGAGTCACCCACAAGATGTTTCACTCCACACTGTACATTTCAGATACAGGCCAATCCCCTTCCCCTTAATTTTTTAAACATTTGTTACAACCTTACAGCTTCTTTGTTCTTCTTAGTCAGGTGCCCTTTAAGAGACCAGGGCCAGGATTCACAAAAAGAATGCAAACTGGGCACAAATGTTTGCGCTGCACTTTCTGGCTGCGCCGGTGGACAATGGAACTATTTACAGTCTGATAGCATGGTGTGGTATCCAATTGTGAATAGGGGCTGGCAGTGGTGGCACTAACCCAGGAAAAGCAATGTAATACCCAATAGAGCTGCCCCCACAGCCAGCCAAGACAATGGCCCCACAGCCAATAGCACTGAGGAGCTAATGTGCTATTCACAAAGTGAGCCAGGCAAATGAGCCCATTGGGCATGCAAGGCACCAGTGGCTATTAGCATGCCCATTATGGGCTCATTTGCATACCATTAGTGTGAGAGTGCACAGCCACTCCACACAGCTGCATGCCACCATACTTCTAGTGGTGCCCACCTCATCCCAATTGTAGACTCAATTGTAAAAAAAGTGTATGCCATAGTGTAGGGTCCCACCCTGGCTGGTCCCCGATCGCATGATCTCCCACCTGGTAATAACAAAAAATATCTTTCCATAGTATAGGTTCCACCCCATTGCCCAATCCCCCACCAGATATGAAAAATAATAACTGTCCATAGTGTAGTGGTTCCAACCCCCTCCCCGGTCACTGATCCCATAAGAAAGAAAATGATTCCATAGTGTAGTGTCCCACCTCTTATGCAATTTATGTGGTATAAGAGGTATTGTTAGATGTGATTGCTGTTGTTAGTGATAGGCTTTCAGTGATATTTAATGCTCTATATTGTTAATAACTTGAAAGGTTACATCTCAGACTCTGAGGTTTAATTGCAAGTTGGCAAACATGACTTCAACTAGATAGACTATTCATGACAAAAATTCACTGCAGCTGTGTGTGTGTGTGTGTGTGTGTGTGCATGTGTGTGTGGGGGGTCTGCACTCAGTGCTAGATGTCCTTCCCCACAGAACGTAACTCCTGCCTAGGAAGCTTAGTACAGCATTAGAGCTACAGGCTACCAAGCAGTAAAGAGTAAGATGTCTAGGTTTGATCCCCAGAGGGGAACATTTTTTTCTTTCTCATTACAGTTTATAGATACTGTGTCTCAGATCCCATCCCCAAACCACTTCTCGTTTCATTGCCAAGAAGCCTGTCAGTCTTCTTTCTGGCAACATACTGTAATTATTTCATACAGATCTTTGGTGCCTTTAGAAACATTGGTACTTTGATTTAACCTACAATGGTAGAAAAAATGTACTAGTGCTCAGTGACTGCTAACAAATTAATGTGCCAGCATGACAATTTTTAAAAAAGTGACTTGTCAATGTTTTTCTTACCAGCCCATTCGCTGTCACATAGTCTCTTGGTTTGTAATGCTTCTGACAATTTATGTAGTATAAGAGGTATTGTTAGATGTGATTGTGATTTGTTTATTTTTGTTTTTTTCTAACATTCTTTTAGCTTAAAATGCAAGCTATTTCCTGCTATAAGTCGCTCCACATCTGATGTAACTCTCTGCAGTCTTTGAGACATACTGTCCCTGGCTTCTTCATCACCCCCACAGTGCTCATTTACCATGCTCATTCCATGTAAAGATGCACCAAACTCACAACAGCCAGTAACTTAAGCTCGCACAAAGATCCACCTCACAGAAGATAAAAAAAAACATACAAAAAAGTATTGTACTTCAGTAAACTTAAAGTACTAGCCTACCAACAATACAGTACATCAAGCAGATATGCTACAGTACAGTAAGTACTGGCCACATTAGCATCCCTTGTGATAAACAACCAGCAGAAGGCCTATTTTCTATAGAATGAATAATTTTAAACCTTTTTTTTTTTTTACACGATTTTTGGTGACAAACCCCATTGTATAAGTGCAGTAAGACACGCTAGTATGTTGAATATGCTAGGGTAAACCCACTTCTGGGGACTGCAAAACTGTCAGCCTGTGGCTTCATCCCTCACTACACTCCAAGTCAGGCATTTATCCCAGCATAATCAACACCATATCATTTCTTATTGCTTACTTGTAACTGGCTGGACAGAAGCACAGAGAGCCCTGTTACATTTTATTTAGTTTATGAATTTATGTTATTTAGTTATGTGACAATTGGGTAGGTGCACTGATCCGAGGGACCATTTTCAGGAATGACCTGGGCCATCTAGATGGCACGTACAATATGTTAGATTCCTCATACAGTACTTTAGAACTGACATACAAGTGGAGGTGATACATACAGTCTGTCAATTCATACACATAAACACCAGTGTGGGGGCACACGGTTCAGAGTCTCACAGTAAGTGCATCTGTGTTGATTTGAACCTTGGTTTGCAGATTCCCAAGCCTGTACTGTAAGCACTAGATCACTTAATGTCCAATGGATCGTCTTCAGCTTGTATAGTACTTTTCAAAAGAGTAGAGGGAGGAGAATATTCTCTGTCTCAGTAATTTGGGTTGTAAGAAAATGTGGCAGTATACAGTATGTGATACAATATTAGCACACTTCATGGCTGCTGCATATTCCATATAGTTGCTGCGCTACTACCTAATATAACTCATCACTTTGTAAAGTACTTTGGGATACAGTTTATATGAAAGGCATTCTGCAAAACAAAAAAGAGAACAGAGATAAAATAGGTGCCTTAGTTGAGATTTGAACAGAGGGTTCTCAGAATGTCATTCTGCTGCCTTACCAGCTGGACCAGGTAGCTATGAGAGAAACTTGGGCAATGCAATGATTGCATTTTATTTCACTAAACATGGAAGTACTAGCCTACCAACAGTACAAAACATCAAGCAGATATCAGTACACTAGGTACTGGCCAGCTAAGTACTGGGCACACTAGCACCCCCTAGTGACAAATGACCAGCGGAGGGCAGATTTTCTTTACAAGGAACAATGGATAAACATTTCCAACCCATGTACTGCATACTGTGTCTGACACCCGCTTCTCCACCACCAAATGAAAAACCATGTTCCTCCATACATGCTACCCTCATAACAACCACATCCCCCCTCCTCCAGTGTCCCAGCAAAGCTTCCAACTTATAGTATTTAAAAACTCTTACCCCCACCCCGTCATGCAGCACATCACTTAATTACAAGTATGTAATTTATTTATCTGTCTATCTATCTATAAAATGGGGTATGAAAAACTGACCAAATTGAACAAATTCATTGGTTAAAACATAGCACCTGACCATTGATTATTTACCTAGAAACTGCACAGTTTTAAACTAACCTGCTGTAATCTACCTAGCAACAACCTAGCTAAATGAAACAAAACTTTTTTTTCTATTAAAATAAATGTTTCCACTTTCTAAGCACAAAACCCCACAGCAAGGCATAGGTTTATTCAAAATAAATGCCGTTCCCAGGTTAAGTCAAAGGCACACTGCCTTTGTTACCAAACTCACCTATTCTATCTAGCAACAACCTAACTAAAGGGAAAATGAAACCTCCTTCCAGAAATTTAGTTTTTCCCATTTTATAAGAGCTTGAGATTCTTGAGAATTAATGAACTTCCTGGGTGCATTGAAAGTCCCTCAACCAATGGCCTTGTGTCTTCCAGTTCACTCAGGATGTACAGTAATTCTTTAGAGCACATGCCCTGTTGTGAGTTATTGCTTGCACACATATTTATATAGCTATTCATTGCAAAAAACTGTATTGATGCACCAGTTAGGGTTCAACTGACCCCCACAAAAGTAGGAAAATGTGTTACAGTTTCATACCCTAACACCTCACCCCTGCAAGCAGCAAAAGAACAAGATGCACAAGCAACCAAAGACAGCCATCATCAGGTAAGACAACATACAACTATTTCAAGATGACACAAATGCAGTAGCACTGATGTGCTACTGTACCTTTATAGTTTTGTATCTGCAGCAAGGTATGTGTGTATGTCTTGCACTGTTTATGAGTACCTGTGGCTGCAGAAGTGCTGACCCCACAGGAGCCTGCACTTCTGTGGACAGTAGTGTTGCAATGTGGATATCATTATATCATGGATTTTTATCTGCAGCCAAAAGCCAGTGTGTATGTCTTACACCTGTGACTGCAGATGCACATACCTCTCAAGGGGCTGTGCTACTGCAGCCTGAAGTGTGTGTATGTCTTACAGTATGCATGAGTACAAGTGGCTACAGAGGCGCTGGCCCCATAGGGGCCAGTACTTATACAAACATGAGAACTGCTGTAATTTCGGTATCATGGCTTTGTATCTTTGGCTGCAGGGGCCTGTACTTCTGCAGACAGAAGTAGTATTGTGATTTAAGTATTGTAGATTTCTATCTACATTTAGAAATGACTATGTATGTCTTGCAGTGTGCATGCTGCAGATACAAATCTATGAAGGTAGTACATCAGTGCTACTGCATTTGTATCATCTGGAAACATTTGTATGTTGTTTGTCTTGCCTGATGATGGTTGTCTGTGGCTGCTTGTGTGAAGTTCCTTTAATTGTGAGATAGTGAACCTTCATGAACAGATGCAGATGCACTGGGCCCTCCAGGCCATACGCCAAGCTAAGAGTCTGTCTGCCTCCAGAAGTGCAGGACCCTTCCATACAGCTATGGATGCAGAGGATTTGTGGGGCTATCTGGGTGGCTGTTGGAGTGCAGGGCCCTCTGGACCCTATGCTTCCATGTTGCTACAGATGGAGACATGCAGAGCCAAGAGTTCATCTGGCTGCAAAAATGAAGGGCCTTGTGGGCCCTATGCCACCATATAGCTATGGGTGCAGAGCCCTCTGGGTCCTGTGCTGAGAGATGTCTCTTGACTATATGGTTACTTGTAGTCTGTGTGGCCAACACTGCACCATCCCTGCCCAGACTGGGGGTGGTGCCACATGGCAGTGCCAATCCCAAGCCTTGACCCATCCCACTGGCTCACATAGATTGCCCCTGAACTCAACTCACTGACATGGAATTACAATGCATTATCTGCTTGGCTAAAGGCTGGCCATGTACACAACATTTCTTCATAACTTTTTTTTGTTTCACATTTTGACTTCATATCATGAACTTGGTCTCTAGAGTGTGTTAAATCTCATCTGAAAAGCAATATCACAGAGTGACTACAAAATCACCTTTTGGAATGTTCTCATCATTCCTATTCATGAGGAAGGGTCATGTACACAGTATATTCAAAATTTGGGAGGAAAATATTGTATAACGGCTAAGTTCTGAGTAAAGGTGTTGACTCCTTGGGTTGCACATTTAAATGCATTCAAATAATTTTTTGTGCACACCAAAAATGGAATTTTTGGGTTTCTCATGTAAGTGCAACCCAAGAATTCTGTTTTTGATATGCATGAAAAATTCTTGGGTCACACTTCTATGTGCAATCCAACAATTTGTAGTTCACAGCACAACAATCTACTGACAGCCACAGCGTTTAACAAAGTCCAACAAAGGTATTTCTAGCCCATGTTTTTTTATCTTTATTTATAGATCAGCGTGTCGTACAGAACATCAATGTATAATAACATACCAATGTACATTAGCACCAACTGAATGCATCACAGACAAATTACATAAGTCTGTCTCAAATCAGAATCAATAGTGGAGATACAACGCTAATTACTCCTTCTATTCAATCCAATTACTGAACTATTTCTATTGTGGGAAACCCCTTTGAAAAAAATGAGGTCCAGGATGCTCTTCCCCACCTAATCCAAAATGTTCTATCAGGAAAACAAAACAAAACAAAAAACAAAACTGAGCTCCCCTAAATCTTGTGTGGGTTCCAAAGTTATGGTACAAAGCTGGAGTCTTTCTGGGAAATATAAAGCACCCAATGACACCATTTAAGTTCAAACTGTGAATCCTGATTCACCACTGAGGCTGTAATTCATTCCATTCCGTATATCATATTAACTATATTATGCCACATAGCAACAGTAGGGGGTTGGGGGTGGCTTATGCCGAAGTCATGTGATGGCTTTTTTGCTGCCAATATATACAGATTGAACAATGATTGAGTGGAATAATGGTAGCCCTGTGGAGGGATGGCTAGAAAGAACAGTTTCAGGGTCAGGGGGTCACTAAAATTGGATAGCTGAGTTATCCTGTCTCCAATCTGCTGCTGAAAAGGAGTTATGAGTGGGCATGTCCAAAAGATATGAGTGTGAGTGGCAAATGAGTTGCCGCATTTCCTCCAGCAGTTGCCAAGGTGCAGAGAAAATATTTTCCAGTGTCGAAGGTGTATGGAAGTATCTGGCCCAATGTTTGAAAAATAGACACCAAAATTAAGATTAATGGGGGCATTTAGCAAGATTCTTTCAAGATTCATGTATTTTGTGTCTTAAATAACTCATTTTTAAAGATTTGGAGCAGAATTCTATACCAGTGTGGCTGTAGGTGACAGTAAATAAATAGCCTGAAAGTGGCAGTTCTATGTTTTTTTGATGTTTCTGGATCTTAGATGCTGGTCAAGCAGCCACTATAAAAGTTTCCATGTCTTGAGAATGTGTTATCTGAACATCATATGCCCAATTTTGCACAATGTATTTGAATGCCACCAAAGTTATTAAGGTGCAAAGATTGGTGTTTAACATTGAACACTCCACTCAACCCTATGTTTATATATGCACATATCATGCCTTACTTCTCCCCTGGCCGTACATTAGAAGTATCTATTGCATATCCTGTCCTGTCTTATTGCTTACATGAAAAGTGGTCCCAGAAGCAACTGTGGTGATTTTCTACTTTTTTTCCATGAACTGAAAATGTTAGGGTCCCCTTTACCACCAGGGCCTATTGGTGTGTGCAGGGTGGGTGTGTGTGTTAGCTTTGAAAACCTGAATGCCACATTTCCCTACTTTTGTGGCTTTATCCCTAACTAGAGCATTAACATAGATTTTTGCAATTTATTTCCTTACTTTTTGAGATAGTATAATTGTATCCTTATTTGAGGGCCCTGCACTCCCATCCCTCCATAGATGCGTATATGTATGTAGCTGTGAAAGCACAGGGCCCTCTGGGCTCTTCACTTCCATTTATAAGACAACAGTGGCCAAATTGTCAGCATAGCCATCTTATTACCCCACCTCATGTGCCCAATACAGAACATTTTCAAATCCCTGCCTAAATGTAATTCTGCACATCTGCAGTACCATTCCACGCCACAGGTGTGAAAACACATTTTGAGCAGGATTTGAAAAATGACAGCTATGACATACATGAGGTGGGGTAATAAGAAGGCTATGTTGAAAATTTGGTGTTAAAATATTTAACATTTCCAAAGTCATGAGCGGGTGTAGCGAAATTGAAAGGAATTGTCATAACCTTGGCATTTTTTCATATTTTGACCTAAAATTTTCAACATAGTCTTCTTATGACTTCACCTTATAAACCCCAATAGCTGTAAATGTTCAAATCCATGCCAATGCCATTCTGCACCACAGGTACAAAAAACACATTTTGGACAGGATGTGAAAAATGACAGCTTTACTGTTCCTGAGGTGGTTTGCAAATTTGCTATGTTGAAAATTTGGAGTCAAAATATTGAACATTACCAATGTTATGCACATGTATAGAAAATTTCCAATGAGCACACATAACTTGGCCATTTGCAGGAATTTTTCACCAAATTTTTAATATAGCCTTTCTGGGACTCCACCTCATGAACACTGGTGGTGAAATTTTATTATTCAGTCCCAAAAGGTAATTTCATGTAGTGACAGTAAAATCATTTTCCAGACCTGATTAATGAAATGGCAGTTGCAGTGTTCATGAAGTGGGGTCCCAAAAAGGCCATGTTGAAAATTTGGCAAAAAAGAATCATAAGAATGGTCAAGTTATGAACATCAGTTCAAAATGCCATTGAAATACATTATACGGCACTTACCTTGATTCTTCAGTTCACGGGTTTTGAAGAGTGCAGACATGTCTCAGTCCACAGAAGATGATAGCCGATGACCTCTGGTGGTAAGTATAGGGTAAGGGATGGTGTGTGGGGGGTGCTCAATGGGAGGGTCAGGATGGGGGAAGGGGATGACGAGGGACCATTTTCTTTTTTTATGTCTAAAGAGCTGCTCAGTATTTAACTTAATTCCCTGTTTTACCACATTTTAACATCATTAAATTCATTTTCACAAAATTACATTCATTACAGACACTCACTTCTTAAAGAAAAACTACTCCCTCATATCAGTTCAATTTTATTTGTTTCCATGTCAACAGACAGCTCTTTTCTTGTAGCTGTTAGGGCTATATGTGTTAGGTTTAGTTTGTTTTCACTACTCATGGTAGCTCCCTGTGTGTCTGGGAGTCTCCATTTCATGGCTGTTGCAATCTCATTGTCCATGAGAACTGTATTAGCATATGAGAACATGTTGTCAGATCAACTATTTATAGCATGTATCTCTATGCCGAAAGAACAAATACCCTGCAAAAACTCTCTGGAAACTCATAAGCTAAATGGAGTTTAAAGAAAAAAAACTGCATTATAACTCAGATAGTTTGCAAAGTTCACTGAAGGTAACCGGTATTTCACACCTTCTTGCATGTTGTTTCTTTTAGGACTAATTAAGCAGATAGGCATATAGTGGAGTTTAAAGGTTGATTACGCATCATGTTCTCATATGCTAATGCAGCTGTCAGGGACAATGAGATTTCAACAACCACAGAATAGAGCCTCCTAAGAGAGTAACAAGTCCTAGTATGAACTGTGAAAACAGACTAAACCATTTGCATACATCTTTAACAGCAACATGAAAAGAGTTGTCTGTTGACATGGAAACAACATTTAGCAGATATGAGGGTGTTTTTTTCCTTTAATGTTTATGGTGTTCCCTTTTGTTGGTTGTAGTGTGCATACCAGCTGGAACCCAAGTAGTGGCAAACAAGTATTTGGTTATTTTTGGAAAATGCTGAACTTCACTGCATCACTAGGGTAACACATGCACTGATTTGTCAGGTTCTGGTGCTTTAAATAACCAGATCTGTCACTGCAGGCACCGTGTCTTTATGCTACAGATCAATGTTTGCAGGATCAGTAGCGAAGGAATACTTATGTATTTAGGGCTTTCCATGACAAACTTGTAGTTTAATTTGTTTCTGCAGTAGTGAGAGTGATTTTAGCAGTGAATTAGTAACCAAATTTAACATTTGTTCAGTTAATTCATTTCTGAACCGTCATGCTGTATCAGGGCAAAACTCATTTTGTTTCTATTTTCAATGCCTAATATTCCCTGTGTCCCTTTCCTTTTGGTACTTTTGATATTGTGAAAGTGTAAGAAATTTATGTGGATCAGAAGTCAGTACAGTACTTCCTTAGATGTACTGTACATAAACTGAGTGGCTGAAGTGAATTCTTAAAAAAGAATAGCCGGCATTGGATTTGCTTACGGTCATCTGCAGTGAAATCATGTTGGTTTTTCTGATTCTTAAATTTGGTAATGGGCAGACTAGGTGGGCCAAGCGATCCTTATCTGCCATCAGATTATATTTTTCTATGGTATTCTGTAGTCTGTCAGGACATCTCCCGTTTGTGTGTGTGTGTGTGTGTGTGTGTGTGTGTGTGTATGTATGTGTTTTTTGGTTTTGTGTGTGCAAACAGTGTATAGTACTTATTTATTTATTTTTATTTTTTTCCTTGACTGTGAATCATAGTCTGTAATTTACTTGCGACAATCACCTACTGTAAATCAGCTGACTAAATTACAACTAAGAAGCTTATGAATCACAGGTAGAAAATGGACGCCCGATGTTGTTACTGCTTTTTCATGTGTCTTTTTTTGACATGCAGCTTTCCATGGAATGATTTAACCTCATCACTGTCATGTGGAGGTTAAATAAAATGAAGTTTTAATATGCTTTCATGATGTGGCCATAACTGAGTTTTGTCCAACAAGATGTTTTTTTTGTTCCGATTGGTGCATATCAAGGTTATTACTTTGCAAGATCTCATTCAGTGACAGAAACATAAGTGGTTTAGCACAATGAAATAAAATGATTCCTATTTACTAATAAATTATATTAAAACTTGATAGTTCAATATAAAATGTTGGTGTTGTTTAATGCAACTTGTGCTGGACATTACAGCTTTGTATTTGCTGGCTATCTGAAAAATGTTTATGTATGAATTTTGTTTTTTGTTGTAGGAGAACAACCAGATTTTTTTCATTTTTCTATTCTTTTCTTTTTTTTTTCTTCTTTTTGTTGTTGTTACAGTGCCCCTGTTGGCTCAGCCCACTGATTTCCTCTGTTTCTGCTAAATTATTGGAACTTACCTCTGGCTGCCGATCCATCCCAGGATGACCCCCCCACCCCTGGGTTGACTAGTTGGCATGCCGCCAACTGAAACTTGGCATGAATACTGTCAGTCCATCTTCTGCTGGCAGTGTCCCCTGTCTTACCGATGGATGACTAATCAGCATGATTTTGGAATGAAATGGATAAATGAATCAAAATAAATGAATATATGTTTATTTATGTTTCCTGAGTTAAAAAATACTGTCCCAGTGTGCTGAAAGCTTCCAATATGTTTTTTTTTCTGTGGTTATATAAGTGGCACTCAGGCAACATATAAGGGACATAGTAGAATAAGATAGTGGATTAAATATGAAAATAGAATTAAAAAATAAGAAGGCTGTGTCTGTCAATTTTATATATTTGCTCTGATCACATGCAGCTAAGGGAGGGTAAGGTGGAGATATGATAACAGATATGAAGGCAAATTTCATAGTTTCAGTGGAAGTCTTTGACATCCATGTACCATGCTCGATGCTAATCATGAGCTTCAGACTGTCACACAGCTTCCAGCACCTCACTTTCCATCAGTTTCTCTCCAGCAACAGGTAGGTTAACTAACTTTCTCTGAAGTGCTGCCTGCCTGTGGCATGGGTGAGGCTAGGGTACTCTGCACCATGGGATTCAATGACTGGTTGAAAAATGGGTGCAGAGCTCAGGGATATGGCTTTACTAGGGACTGAGGGTCTACCTGGAGAGATACAGCCTATACTGGTGTGATGGTCTGCATCTGTCTGGGAAGGGAGCCAGGATCCTAGGTGATACGTTTGAATGCTTCATTGGCAAGTATTTAAACTAGCCAAGGGGGAGGCACTGAAGAGAAGCAGGGAAATCCCAGCCCCCCTCCACTAAACAGGGTAGTTAGCAATGTAGACTCAAAGATAGAGAAGTTGATGAGGAGCAGGACGGGGTAAATCCAGAAAAAGACAGTAAGGACAGGGATGGGCCTAAAAGGGGTAAGGCCATCCAAAAAATGGAGGGTGATGAGTACCAATGCCCATAGTCTGGGTAACAAGCTCCCTGAACTAGTGGTCTTGATGGAAGAGGAATGCCTGGATAACGTGGCAGTCACAGAAACATGGTACACAGAGAACTATGACTGGGATGTCAACATACCAGGCTACACAATCTACAGAAGGGACAGGGAGGGTAAAAAAGGAGGAGGAGTAGCTCTCTACATAAGGGAAGGAATCAAAGCAACAGAACTAAAGGGTAAACAGGGAGGATAGGAGGCACTGTGGGTCACCCTGGAGACAGGAAATGGCACCACTATCCATACAGGGGTTGTTTACAGACCCCCATCTCAGTGGGAGGCAATGGACAAGGGAATGATAGAAGGAATCCTTAGTTTGGCAGAAAAAGGAGATATATTGTTGATGGGGGATCTGAATATGACAGATGTTAACTGGAGCACCTTTACTGCAGCCACATGCAAGAGCAGGGTCATTCCTGATGCCCTACATGGGGCATGCCTCAGACAGCTAGTTTTGGAACCCACTCGGAAGGGAGCAGCCTTAGACCTGGTATTCTCAAACGGGGATGGAGAGAGGATCTCAGATTTAGAAGTGGGTAGCCACCTGGGATCAAGTGACCACCAAACAATGTGATTCACAAAAAACACAGCTGTAGAGTCAAGCTATACAAAAGCAAGGGTGTTGGACTTTAGGAGGGCTGACTTTGGCAAAATGGGAGAGTGCCTCAGAAAAGCACTAGCAAATAGGCAAGAAGGAGGGGTAGAAGAACAATGGGGAAACATCAAATCTGCCATCACAGAGGCAGTAAGCCTTTGTGTAAAGCAAATCAACAAAACAAAATGAAGGAAAAAGTCACTATGGTTCTCAAAAGAGGTGACAGCGAATGTTAAGGAGAAAATGATAAGGAGCAGGACAGAGAACTGTATCAGTTAAAGCAGAAGGAGGCAGGGAAGGCAGTCAGAATAGCAAAGGCCCAAACTGAGGAAAATATAGCCAACTCTGTTAAGAAGGGGGATAAAACCTTTTATAGGTACATTAGGGAGTGAAAAAAGACCAAGGGAGGGATAGTGAGGCTTAATAAATAGGAGGGAATGTGGGCAGAGGGTGACAGTGAAAAAGCAGAGATACTGAACGAATACTTCTACTCAGTATTCACAAAAGACGAGGAAGGGGAGGTACCTAAACCAAACAATAGAAACACTCTGGATAGGGGGGTCAATACCAGTCCATTCACAGAAGAAAGGGTTCTGAAAGAACTCTTAAAACTGAAGGTGGACAAAGAAATGGGGTCTGATCAGATTCACCCCAGAATTCTAAAACAACTAAGGGGAGAACTAGTGACATCATTGACTACCCTCTTTAACAAATCATGGGAGGATGGGGTGGTACCTGAGGACTGGAGGAGGGCGGATGTGATTCTACTTCACCAAAAGAGGAGCAAGGCAGAGGCAGAAAACTACAGACCTGTTAGTTTGACCTCAGTGGTAGGGAAAATGATGGAATCACTTCTGAAGGAAAGAATTGTTGAGTACCTAGAGGCCAGTGGGGCATAGGACCCCAGACAGTATGGTTTCACAGCAGAAAGGTCATGTCAGATGAATCTAACAGATTTCTTTAACTGGGTAACCAAAGTAGTAGACCAGGGAGAGGCTGTGGACATGGCCGACCTAGACTTTAGCCAGGAATTTGACACAGTCCCACACAAAAGATTAATAAACAAGTTAGCCAGCCTTGGAGTGGGTCACAAGGTGATAGCCTGGGTTAAAAATTGGCTGGACAGCAGGATGCAGAGTGTAATAGTAAATGGAGTCCACTCTGAAGAAATGGGGGTTACTAGTGGGGTACCACAGGGTTCAGTACTGGGACAGGTCCTCTTTAATGTCTTTATAAGTGACATTAGGAGGGACTAGAAGGAAAAGTATGTCTCTTTGCAGATGACACAAGAATCTGCAACAGGGTTGATACACAAGGTGGGGTGGAACAGATGAGAAGGGACTTAGCTAGGTTGGAGGAATGGCCAAATGTACGGCAGTTTAGATTCAATGCAAAGAAGTGCAAAATAATGCACCTGGGAAACAAAAACCCAGGGGAAAAGTATACAATGAGGGGTGAGATACTAACAACAAAAATGGAAAAGGACCTGGGGTAGTCATATCAGATGACCTAAAGGTTGGCAAGCAACGTTAGAAGGCAGTAAGGAGGGCTGGGGGGATACTGGGATACATAGGGAGAGGCATCACCAGTAGAAAACAGAAAGTTGTTATCCCTCTGTACAGACAGTTGGTGAGACCCCATCTGGAATACTGCATGCAGTTCTGGAAACCCCATCTCCGCAAAGACATAGACAGGATGGAGGCAGTCCAGAGGAGGGCAACAAATAAGGGTCTGCACCAGAAGCCATAGGAAGAGAGACTAAAGAAGCTTAATATGTATACCCTCTAAGAAAGGAGGGAGAGGGGGGACATGATAGAAACTTTCAGGTACCTCAAGGGAATCAACAAAGTCCTTGAGGATAGCATCTTTCAGAAAAAGAGATGTGCAAGAACAAAGGGGCACAATTTGAAGATAGAGGGGGGATGGCTCAGAGGTAATGTGAGGAAGTATTTTTTCTTGGAGAGAGTTGTGGATGCATGGAACAGCCTTCCTGAGGAGGTCATGGAGTAAACAACGGTGGGGGAATTCAAGAATGCATTGGAAAGACATACAGTAAGGAAATTCTAGTGGTGGGTAGGAGGAAGTAGGCTGTTGGTTAACTAGGATCTGCAGTTTATCCATTAGGTAGGGAAATGGGCAGACTAGGTGGGCCAAGCAGTCCTTATCTGCTGTCAAATTCTATGTTTCTATCCTGATGTTTAAACTGCACCCTTATGCCAACTTATTTTTTTATTCCACTTTCATTGCTCAACCACTCTTTTCATTCTCCCATCCCCCTGTAGGCTACCTCAGTGCCATAAAAATATTTCCACTGAAAATAATCAAACTGGACACTTTCCTCACACTGGGTCAGTGTTTTGTGTTCTGGGAAGATAACTAAGAAATAACAAGGAAAGTTTCTTGAAAGATAACTTTTGTGTTTGCACTTGGTTTGCAGATTGTCTTAGAGTTAGTAGAGGTGAGGGTGACCCAATTAATGCCAGCAACTGAACTGGGGACACTGGATTAAGTGTGATGTGTGAGTTTGAAGAAGTTCCGACTGGTATTCACTGACAGATACTACTCATAACAAATAAATGTCCTGGTAATGACTGGACTGATGTACAGCATCTACAATTAGATAAGTGCAAGGGGCCATAACCATCGAAGTGGGAACAATGCAAAAGGAAACATTAAACATCACGGATCCAATATCTGGGTTAAGAGCACTGTCAGATATAACAGACTGCTTGTGGCCCCCTGCCCCACCAGCACAATCACCCTATGACATAAGGTAGAAGGCTAATTGTCTGATAGGAGGGAGCCAAGATGTCTGCATGCTATGCTGTTGAGGAGAAACAGTAGAAGCAGGAGCAGTGAGAAGCCTATTATTTCTTTAATACAGGTATGCCACCATTGCTTCAAATTTTTAGACTCATTGCTCTTTCCAATTCAACTTGTTGGCCCTTGGCCCCTGATTTTCTGCTGTCTCTGTGTTTGATTCTTCTGCAGTTTTCTGAGCGGAGTCCGGAGCGGTGGAGGAGCTGCCAGAAACTTAATAGAAGACAAGCCACCCTGCGGAGGGTTGTGAGGTGAAAAGACTGTCTGTTGCTCCTGTGCATTCTAACTTTTTCTCTGCTCCTATGATGAGTAAAAACAACAAGCCAGCACTACACCAAAGCTAGGCTAATAAGGCTTTTTATTACAAATAAAAATACATACCCAAATGGGCAGGCTCCACAGACAGACAGGAGACAGAATGCAAACGGAACTCTGACCGGTTTCGCACCTATTGCATCATCAGGGGGATGGAATGTAACTTCACGCACTCATTACTTTGTAGTAGTTCCTTAAAGTGATAGTACACCCTAATAATGTATACAAATATTGATGGCCATGATCTGTGCCCATGTCATGCTGTACAGGTCCATGTTCAATGTCTACAGGGGACGCATCACTGGTATCCTGGACTGGTGCATCCTCCACATCCTGCTCCTGTGGGATGAGTGCAATGTCTTGGATGGCCCCATCATCACCAGCATTGATTGCACTGTCCACACCTGTGGGACCACTCTGTTCATATTCCAGTGGCAGGACATCAATGTGTGTGGCCTCACCATTGCCCACTGTGCCGTGGTCCTGCTGTCCATCCACATTGCCTGCATAACCCACTGGCCTGATAGGTGGTGTTTGCTGCTGGTCATCACTGTCCTTGTCACTGGTCTCCGGTGGCAGTGGCTGGGCCCTCCGTGCATGCATTCTCGTGCATTCCACATATGCTTGTGCATCAATATCCTTCTGCCTCCTCATTGCCCTCAACAGGGCCCTGTACTGGGGATTGTTCTGCAGTTGGTCACCATGGTGTGTGCACCTGTGTGAAGGAAGTTGGACACATGTCAGCACACTGGTCGGGGACAGGCCATGCAACACTACATGGGGTATTGCTCAGGACATGTAGGTTACCACATCCAGTAGCCACCAGCTGTGCAGTTGGGGCTAGACGTCCCCACACTATGTGGACACTCATTCCTGTGCCTTCCCCGGTGCCACCCCATCAGTAGCCTGCATAGCTGTACTGTACTCAAACCACCCCAGCCATTCCTGCACCCCTATGAGGCATGTTGGAACAGACATGTTGTGTGCCACACATCATACAAAGCCATTGCCGTTGTGACCATGGCAGGCCCAGTGCTAGGGGCACACCATGCCTACCACATGTGTGAACACATATTACCCATGTACCCAGGGAGCAATACTCACCCATCCGGGTCTGCTGCAGCTGCCTGGTCCACTGTGCAGGCTGCCTAGTCAACCACTTTATTCCCATGCTCAGTTTGGCCTATTCATATGTGACTGGTGGAGACATGGGTGGCACACATGTATGAGTGTGTTGCCCATAGGGACATGATGGACATGCTATGTGGCTATGCCAGGGTGTCATGTTCTTTGTCAAACTTACCATGTGCTGGTCACTGCCCACTTCTGATGGCCACTTCCTTCATGCTGGCCATGTCCAACATGCACCTCAGTATCATGGGGTCATGCCTGGTCATGTCCTGCCAGCGGTGTTTTAACTGGTGTGGGGTGCATTTGACCCTTGACAGACAATCCAGGCATGCCCCAATCTGCTTCCATGCATCCCTTTGTGTGGGAGTGTGCCTCCTGCAACCTGGTGGCAGCAGTGTCCTTCGCCACTGCTGCATCAGGTTTACTAGTTGTGCAGTCTCCTGTGGCATGAAATCAAGTGCCCTTCCACTAAGTGATGTCATTTTGTTGTTGGTTTGTCTACACTGGACTTGCACTGCTGCACTGCGCTGTTTTCTTCCCCACTGTGTGACTGTGGCATTGTGCTATTGTGGCCACACATGTTTTCACATGCAGCATGTGTGTAGCATTGCAATATGCATACATGGCATTATTTTTTGCTGCAGGCATGGCACAGATCACTCACGTAATGCAGGTGCATGCTTTGGCACATGTTGTACATGTGCAGCATTTTCTCACCGCAGTCCACAGGTGTGGCATTTTGGATATCTGCATTCTGCAGACTGTATCTGCGATTGTATCCACCTAGTGCATATGCGTGTACATGTCCATAGGGCAGTGGGGCATTCATGTGGTGGCTGGCTCCAGTTGCAGCTACATGGCAGGCTAGCACAACCACTCATGCCAGTGCCTTGCAGATGTGGGCACGGCCCATACACACCATTGTGATGTCAGGAACACACACACAACCCGCCATCCCATGAGAAGGACGGCCATCCCGGTGCCACACACCCAACATGGCATCACTGTATTTCAACCATTGACCATTGTCAGTGGGCAGCATACATATGAACATACGAAGAAGCCAGCAGAAGAAGACCATTTGGTCTATCAAGTCTGCTCTTTTTACAGGGTCCATGCCTTCACTCCCTACTTCTCCCATCCTCCCTACCCATGATCCTTACCATCCCCCATGCCTATCCCAGCCTTTCTTAAAGCTGCCCACTGACTTCAATGAGATGACCTCTTCTGGCAGCGCATTCCAAGTGTCCACTACCCTCTCTGTGAAGAAGTGCTTCCTGATCTCCCTCCTAAACCTCCCACCCTCCAGCTTAAGACTGTGCCCCCCTTTGTATTATGGTTGCCACTCAGCTTAAAGAGACTCTCTTTATTAACCTTATTTATCCTTTTCAAGTACTTGAAGGTCCCAGTCATGTCCCCTCTCTTGCTCCTGTCTTCCAGAGAGTGCATGTTCTGTGCCCTCAATCTCTCCTAGTATACCTTGCCCTGTTGACCGGCTATCATCTTTGTAGCCCTCCTCTGGAACTTCTCCAGCAGGTTAATGTCCTTTTTGAGGTGTGGGCACAAGTACTGAACTCCATGCTCTAGATGCGGCCTTACCAGTAACTTGTACAAGGGCAGTATAACCTCACCTGGGTGACATAGAACCCTGCGGCGTGTGGAAGGTCTGTGTATGTCACATGCTGCATGTCACATACATAGGACTGTACTTACGTTCTACCATCTGCATAGTGGCCTGCAGGGGCTTGCCTAGCAGAGAGGTCACCATGGTGGGGACATGGGCAATGTGCGTGTGTGCAGCCAGGGTGTCCTGCTGTGGTGCAGTGTGCTGTGGCTTTGGCATTGCATCATACATGTACCACATTAGAGGGACATGGGCTGCTGTCTGCCATTGGTGAGGAGGGGTCCAGCATCGTGGGCTGGCAACTGGCTGTCCTCTCTCACTGCCCACCCTGGTATTCATACACACTGCAACCTTTGGTCTGTCCACCAGGTGTTGGTCATGGGACATGGTCACTGGCAGATGTATACAGTGGCACCTTGTTATGTGCACAGCACCGGGCAATAGGTCAGTCTGGTGGTTTGCTGTCCATGGCCTGCTTGCCTAATGCTGCTGATACCAGCTGCTGCTGTTTGGTGTCTCTCAGGTGAAGTGGTGATTGATCAGATCACATCTGGAACATTGTCCTGCCTGGCACAATGTGACATGGGCCTGCAGCTGTCTGACATGGTGACCACGCTGGTCTCAGTCGACATCATCCTCCATGCCATCCAGATCAGGGAGTGGTAACCTGTTCCTCAGTGCCAGGTTGTGCAGTATGCAGCTCACAGTGAATATTTTGCAGACCATCTCTGGGCTGTAATGCAGTATTTCACCTGACTGGTCTAGGCACCAGAACCATGCCTTGAGGATGTCAAAGGTATGTTCTATCACTGCCCTGGAGGCTGCATATGACTCGATGTACTACACATTGTCTACACTATGCGGGTTGCAGAGTGGAGTCATGACCCATGGTAGCTGTGGGTATTCACTGTCATCTGTGGAGAGTCAATGGGATATCTTGACTGCACTGGACACATGCTACACACACATGTTGTTTAACATGGGTCGGAGTGTTGCCCTGTGTGCCACGGACTCCCACCTACAAGCCATCTACCTGTGATATGTCCCCTCCCAAATGCCTCGTGTAGGCCACAGTTCCATAATATGTACGAATCATGGCAGGAACCAGGGTACCGGACTACCTCATTCAGGATTCTGCACTGCCTGTCACACACCACTTGGATGTTCATGGAGTGGAACCCCTTTATGTTTATGTACACCTCCGCCTTCCCTGGTGGTGCCTGGATGGCCACATGTGTACAGTCAATTGCACCTAGCACACGAGGAACTGGGCCACATCATAGAATGCCTGCTTTACATCCTGCGGCTGTTGTACGCCCCTTGGGAATGATATGTACCTGTCCATGCACTGCATCATCACATCCAGGACCTGCCTTAGGCAATGCGACATGGCAGGCTGTGAAATACCCATAGTGTCACCTGTAGGGGTTTGGAATGAACCTGTGGCAAGGAAGCACAATGCTGTGCTTACCTTTGCCTCCATGGGTACAGGATGCCCCTATGGGTGGCACTCTGGAGATCCTCCTGCAGGTCGTCACACAGCTGGGCTATGGTGGTCTTTGTCAGGCGGTAGAGGCTGATACACTGCTGAAGTTATGACTTCCTGGCTTGGTACACACATGGTGTGATGCGTCTGGTTGGTATGTACTTCTCTGACTGCTGCCTGTTCCCCTGGTTCCTGCCATCACACCTCCTGCAGTGCCTATGCCACCTCATTGCAGCTTGGAGTATGTCTAATAAGGCTCCGGGTGTTGGCATCTCTCTGACAGTCTCTACCGATGTGTCTGTACACTGCTTGCTCCACAGTGTCTCTGTTCTGTGTCTCTAAGTGGGCCCCTTTTATACTCTGCTACTGTTATACCTGCTCCCACCTGGTGTAAATTACACCATTTGCATTTGGCCTATCTTGGCCCTTGGAAGCTTCCAAAATACCACTTCTTGTGCAACAGTTAAATTTTTATGGCGCATCTTGCATTATGCATATGTGCATCTCAGGGTTTGGGGCAACTACAGAGTAAGTCAATTTTGGTGTATCCATTCCACATGATGCAGGCCACAATTCTAGAATCACATTTGTTGCATGTTTTGGTGCAAGTTGCCATTTGTGCCATTTGTGGGTGGTGTATCTCAGTTACGCTTTGCGTAACCTTTTGAGATAGGTGCCCCCGGACTTTAGGAGGGTGGATTTTGGCAGGATGCAGGAGCTGTTGCTGGAGCAACTGGAAGGGGTGTGGATGGTAGAGGAGGTGGACAAGAAGTAGGAACTGATTAAGTATGGGATGTGTGGAGCCTAGAGTCTCTGTGTAAGGGCAGTAGGCATAAATAGATGGTATAGGAAACCCCTGTAGTTCACAGGGGAGGTGGGGAGGCTGTGAGGTTGAAAAAGAAGACCTTCAGAGAATATAAAACCAGCCAGGAACAGGGGAAAGGGTAGTGTTTCTAAAGAGAACAAGAAAGGCCAATAAGACTGTGAGGTGAGCAAAGTCTGATGCTGAGCGATGGATAGCTGCGGGAATGATGAAGTGGGCAAAACATTCTTTATTATATACAGGAGAAACACAAAACAAATGAGGAAAGAGTCAGACTAAAGAATGGGGAAGAAGTAAGGGGGGACAAAAGAAAGGCATATATTCTGAACCAGTTTTCATGTTTTGTGTAACAGTGGAGATTATGTATTTTTTATATGCAGGTGTTTGTCATGTGATTCTGCACGGCAGCCCAACTTTGTCTGACCTCCCCAGACCCGTTACCTGTCTTGTCCAGGATTTATCTTCCCCCATTGTCCTTGCCACAGAACCTGGGAGGCTGGGAGGGGTGCCCACTTGTCGGTGTGGAGCCTGTGAGAGTTTGGTTATCACCCTGCCATCAGGAAATTTTTCCCACAGATTTTCACCGCAGGTCCAGGGACGTGTAATGGGTGCAATATACGAGCTCCATCTCCATTCCTGGCACCCTGAACATGGGGTCCTTTCCCTCTGGACATCTCCAGGTGGCAGCCAAGCAGTGAGCCACAGTGGCCCCCCTCCCAGAGAGAAGAGAGCAGCACTACGGATACTCAATTCTCCCTCCCCCAGTTGAACCCCGAGTGACTTGCGTCTGTTTCTGAACCTGGGTTGCTAGCATGGCAGGAGGTGAGGTGCTAAGCACCTCAGCTCTTCACACCACTGGCCTGACCTATAGTGAGAATAATTTGTTAGTTATTTGAAATAACTCAAACTAGGATAACGTCATGAGATGCAGCATCTTGTTTTCATGGGAGTTCCAGTGAGTAGAGCATCAGTCAAGAGGTTAACATTGTCCAGCAGAATAGTTACTTACAGGCTAAATTGTACAAAGGAAATAAACACTGTAAAGGTTAGTACATCCAGATAATGATCAAAGCAAGCTGCAATAACAATGTGAGATCACAGCAAATGAAGAGCTGGAGCATTATGCAGCATGACCATAGTCAGGGAGTTGGGCATTCTGGACCAAAACAAATACAGGGAGTTCTAAGATGGCTCCAAAGACTGGACTTGAACACTTGCTAATTAGAAGCATTCCCCAGATGGAGATGGAGTTTGTTCAAGTTGTCTGATGCTGCAAATGCAAAAGCATTTCTACCAAATTCACACTTCATCCTGGGAACTGAGAAGGTAAGTGCTGCTGTTGAATGGAGTGAGTAGGCACTGCTTGACTCTATGGGGAGGGCTAGGCAATAATCAAAGACTTTTCCTTGTGCACAGCTGCACAACAAAGAAAGCCAGTGGTAGTCATGCCTGCTTGATGGACTTGTCCAGTTAAGTTGGTCATACAGAAGAGAATGATGGCTAAACCATAGACTGGAAAGGATGGACCTGCAAAACATTTTTTAAAAATCATCCAGCAGCAGAATGGTTTTGCTAACACAGTGGTGTATAATGTCTCCATAGTCAATGGAATGGACCAGGAAGTGGTAGACTACCTGCTTCCTCATATCAACCCTTTTATCATGTGTAATTTTATTTTATATTTAAAGAAGTAACATACATTGTTTATTATGCATTCCTGACCAGAGTGAGAACTAACTGCCTCTTTGAATTTACATGTCCAAGGTACAGCATTTAGAAGATGACAGGAATAGCACTGTTTACTATACAGACAGATTATATTGTTTCAATGAATACGGTATTGTTCTAGAACTAATATGGGTGCTGCACTTTATTATAATTGCACAATGTAACATCATACCTTGATTATCATCCTTTTTTTATGGATGGGGTCCAAGTGGAAAGATGACTAGAGGTACAGTTAAGGTGGTAGTCTGCAGTGAAAGCTTGTACAGTATTCTTAGTTATGCATTGTGAGGTTGTAGAATAGCAATAGGGTAGACAATTGCCAAGAAAAATGATTATTTAGTGAGTACCATTTTGGAGTTCTTATCTCTCTTTCTATTTTTCCAGGTTCCTGGCTGAGGCAAGGAACTTGTATATTTTAACACAGCCAACAAGGCAGATCATGGAACAAATGCCATATCTATTCCCATTATGTAATGAATCTATGGAGACCATTTTTCAATAAATACATTTTGATTCTTCATTGAGATTGTGTGTCATCAGTTCTATAACATAGGTCTGATTGGCCAGGGCATACCAGTCCCGGGGGGATCACCATTAAGCACGGTCTAGTTACAGCTTTCCTGGCCATGGTGAGTAATATACACAGCAGGCATCTTTCCTTAGCAGCCTTAATATCTGAGGGGAAACACCATAAATACTATGATATGATCCTCTTATGGTATGTTAAGAGATAATATATTGGTTATTGTACTATATACCTCTGTCCAATATTGTTGGATGGTTGGATATGTCCAGGATATACAATACAGCAGTGGTCAGCCCTATTATCTCCACATTGCCTCCATGAGTCTGGGACCTGAGGCTGATATTTGGACTGATTGACAGCATTCTAAGGAACTGGATCAAGACCTTTCAAGTGTATTTGCTATAGATAAGGGAGGAGATGCATGCCTTTGCTGCAAGTATAGCTTGGTCCCAACCTTTTTTATGTAATGGTTCATTAAGTTCTTGTACTTATTTATTTTTAATGTAATCACTTTAGATGGGTTATTGTATGTGAAGTGCTTGGTAAAGGATTGAGATTAGGTGTGGTATAGGCCAGTAAGTACTTGTCACAGTATGTCTAGGAGAGGGTGGACATGCCCTAGATTTGTTATCCTAGTAAGATAGGGTTGCAAGAATTGATGGACCTGTAAGTACTAGAAATGATCTCAACTGCAGTAGTTTAAACCTATGTCTTAGCAATTGGAAAGTTACTATTCCATCACTATCCAACAACTGGAAGAAACGGTGAATCACAGGTGTGACCATCTTTGGTAACAAGGATCTAAGGATCGTGGGAGGAATCACGTTGTATAGGCTGTAGCTGTATATGGTACAAAGAACTCCACTGGTACAGGTTGGCAAATTGTTTTGGCCCAGCAATGCAGGGTGGTGTATATGTATGAAGAGTATTGCTGGAGGAATGGGGGACAGGAGAGTGTTTAGGGTGTGTAAACAATACTTTTTTTCTAGGGGTTGTAATAATGAGTCCTGTGTCAACTCCAATGCTTTCCAGTTACTCTGGTTGCTGGGTGACAGCCAATACATAGTGGTTTGAAGTTGTGCTGCTTGAAAATATAATTTGAAGCTACAGTAGGTATGGCAATGTCCCCTTTGTTTCTAGGGAGTTGAAGAATGCAGAACTTATCATGGGGGTGTTTACCCTGCCAAATAACTCTAGAAACATCTTGTCCCATTGCGTGAATTCTGCTGGTGTAGAAGGGATTGGGAGAGTCTGGAACAAGTAAAGTAACTTGGGAAGTATATTCATTCAAATGTTTATCCATTATAGTAGTCCAAAAGAAAGGCCCCATGCATTGAGAATCAATTGGAACTGCCTTGAGAATGGGAAGTAGTTAAAGGAATGAAGATCTTCTGGGGTCAATGTCAGATGGATCTTCTGGTACTTTAGAGAGGTGAGGTCCCATTTGAAGGGGAACTTCTGTTTGATTCCCTCTGAGGGTTGGTTCTTTATTGTCAGGACTTTTGTTTTGTTGTGATTATGCTTATAACTAGCTAATTGGCCAAGTGCTTCAAGTTATCCGCTTCAGAGTTCTAAGCGTTCTTTCTGGGCGTGCCCACTAATCAGGAGATCATCAGTGTATTGTATAATGATGTGCCATTGCCCTTAACACTGGCCATCGGGTTGGAGAAAATGGCCAGTATGAGATGGCAAAAGGCTGGAGGAAAACCAAGCTAGTCAAGGGTGTACTACACAAAAGGCCAGGCTACCTCGCCTCCTCACATCAGTCCTGAAGCAGTATGTAGACCTGTAGAGGAAGTTGAGCTTGTGCCACGTGGTTGTTAAGATGTGATAAATGTGTATACTGATAGGAAAGAGGGCCATTGGTTGGCTGAGTCATCAAGGCAAAGAGGAAAGTGGAAGAGTATCAATTAGGATCTGATTTCAGAGCAAAGGTGTTAGAAGGACAAAATGCACTGAAGGTAGACAAGTCAATGAGCCCAGATGGGCTACCAGGGTCAGACTGGCCTGCCCGGATACCCAGCAATTTCTGAGTGGGCCCCCCTCAGCTGTAAGCACATGTACCCTACTACTGTGCATGGGGGGGGGGCGACAGTCAGAGAGGTGTCTCACACACTACTGGGACTTGGCTTGCCTTGTGCACAGATGGACCTCCCCCACCCCATCACACACACACACATACATGTGTGCACCAGCCAGCCAGCCAGACCACCTGTAGTTCAGAAGCCACAGACAATAGTTAAGTGTACCAGTAACAATAAATATTTACCATACTTCAACACAGAAAGTCACAGCCAGGCAGCCGCAGTGTCCATGGGAGTTGGGCCCCTTTGTCTTACCTACCAGGTGGTGCTGCCACGGTTTGGGATGGGCAGGGGTGGGGCAGTAGTTTAATTGGAAAAGTAACAAAAGTATTGTCAGAGTTGCAGTTGCCATGTGTAGACAGGGTTGGGATAGACAGGATAACAAACTAGGCAGACCAACAATTCAGTGCATAAAAAACACCGGCAAGGCACTTATTTTGTTTTTCTCAGAAAAAGTTGAAATCAGGTTTCACAGAAATCAGGAAAATAAGGTTAGTTCATTCACTTTCAAAATATCAACAAACAAACAAACAAACAAAACAAAACAAAACGAACAGATGCAATATGCTCAGGAAGAGCCACCGTTCTGCCCAGCAGTGCCACCAGGCTATTTCCTCATGTGTTTCACACAGTCATGTGCACTCCAGCAGCCCACCACCTCAAACAGTCTGCTCCAACTGACTCCCCTATCTGACTACAGCTTGCCAGGGTAGGCTTTTGATACCTCCCTTGGAAGTCATGTGACCACACCATCAACTTATAAAACTTTTTGTTTAGGCCCTCATATAAAATTATATAATGACAGAGGGCCTTCTCAACATAATAATTAACAACAGAAACATTCAGACATCAAAAAGTTCTGCAAGAAAAGAATATAAAAGTAAGAGGAAGTGGAAAACTTTCCACTGAGCTGTGATTGACAGCATCATTAGTACAAAAAGAGCACACTAGAGGTGGCTGGCATCCTATTGTGCACCTCATTTGGTATATCATTCTTGCAGTGGGCAGACCTACAAGCCTAAAGGCCTGGGGCTGGATTCACAAAGTTTTCTGAAGGTGCAAAACCTTCCCTAAGTCCTCAAAACTACCGTAGCTATGGAAAAACAGAGGAGAGTGCTCTGAACGATATTCATAAAACCTCCGCAGCTGCGAAAAAAACTCCACTACAGACTCTGGAAAAAAGTGTAGCTGAAGAAGTGCCTGAGGGAAAAAAGGTGTTGGATAAATAAGGCACAGCCCCTCAAAGTCTATTCTCAGCCAGATTTTTTCCACGGTTGTGGAAAAAATGTTACACACATTGGAGTGAGGTGTAACTCTCCCTCAGCAAACTTCAGTAGTGCCCCAACAATTGAAATCAATTATGGTGGAGGTGAGGCACAGGTAATAACATCCCTGTGAGTATAGTAGTGGCTGCTGTTACAGCAACACTAGCACACAGTGACATGAAATGGCAACAGGCAACAACCACCAGACCCAGTGCAGCCCATGATGGAGCCCCACAGGCAGTAGAGCCACCTGACCAGCCTGCAGTGACTACTACCCCTGTAGGCAACAGGAACACCCCAGGGAGGGACAACCAGCAGTGACAGTCAGCCACTGTGGTGCCACGGTAGTACTGGTACCTGTGGTTCTGCAGTGGTCCCAGTTCAGGGATTGGTTGCTGGTGTCTTTGTGGGTGCTTTTAGTTTCTTGCTATGGCAGCAACGTTAAAGTCTGCTGCTCCAGCTAATTGTTCCCTGTTGCTGTGCCTCCCAAGCCATTTTCCACAGCTGCGGATCCGCAGTTGCAGATTTTCAGCACTTGCGCAATCTCTGCGGCTGCTAAAGTACCTCAACTGCGGCACTTTTTACGGAAATCCATAGCTCACTGGTTTTCTTTGTGAATACTGCACAGCTACATTTCCGCAGTGCTATAGGCCTTTTCCCCGCAGCTGCAGGATGTTTGGCTTTCTTTGAGAATCCTGCCCCTGATATTTAGTAATACAATATATAGTAAGTTTATTTTTTTTCTTTTATTTCAATGACTGTTCATACTATGTTGCTCTTAAGCCTCTTCAGCCTAGCCTGGAAGACATAAAGAATGTCTGTTTTATCTGTTTTAAAAGAAACCACAGGCAGAGTCACACAGTTTTCCTCTAGATAGACTTTTTTTTCAAGCCCCTTCACTTGTGTACACTCACGCAGCAGGGCAGTGCCTAGAGAAACTGTGTGGGGGATTTTACTGAGACCTGGGGTGTCTTTTTATACATGTTCACTCTATCTTTTTTTTTCATTTGTGCATTTTCATTCTTTAGACGTGCAGGCTACTCTTATACTGAAGGCTGACACCATTTTACACTGTGTGGTTTCACAGGGATATTCCTGTCCCTTTAAATCTTTAGCTCCTTCAGGTTTGCAGAAAGGCAGCAGTCTCTGTAAACAGAAATTTAACTTGCTGCTCTGCTGTGGAGAACTGCAAACACTGGTGAGCCCTTTTTTATGTTGCTTGTGTGCATATGCAAGAAATATGTTGCGACAGCTTGCTGCAGAAGCAGGTTGTGGAGGTGCAGCATGGTTGTGGCCAATGCCCCCACTGCCTTTTGAGGCTTGGCCCGCTTTCCTCAATGGGGTGGCATGCTGCTGCTGACACTAGTTCAGCCAGTGTGTCACCACCTTGAAACGTTTTAGCCACTGCAATCAGGGGCCACCTCGTCATTGCAGCATCAGCCATTCTGCTGCAATGAGGGAGTGATCCGTCATTGCTGGCGGTACATACATGCCCGACCTAGCTTGCTGACAGGGAGCCCAGTCCCCATCAGCATAATGTCCCCACCCCAAGTTTCTGCTGTATGCGAGGGCAATCCCTCGGCATCGCCTCTCTTTCTTTGCCGACGGGCACCCCAATCCCCGTCGGCTCAGTCCCATTCCGTTGAAGTTGCCGATGGGGGAGCCCACTCCCCGTTGGCATAATGTCCCCCCCAATGTTTTGTCTGCCAAGGGGGGTGCCCAATCCCCCGCTGGCTACAGCCCCCCCAAACCACTCAGGTGGAATGCTGGGAGGCCATGCCAGCATGCCAAATGTCCCTGAAAAAAAAAAAACAGTCCCACAATGTTTTTTTTTAACCCTGTAAACAAGAAAATGGTCCCTCATTGAGTCCGTGGCCCCACACCCAACCCACCCACCTCTCGCACCCTGCTTCCCACATCCTCCCCTCACCCCAATACTTACCTCCGGAGCCCTCGCGATGATCTTACAAACTGAAGAAATGCCGGTAAGCTGTATAATGGCATAAATAGGTTTTTTTCAACTTTGGTGCATATCTCAGGCATTTTGGGGAATTTTGGCAGCAAATTTTCAACATGGGGTTATTGGGACCCCTCCTCATGAATTCAGCCACTGTCATGGCATTATTTGGTCCTGAAAAGTGATTTCTCGGTCACTGTGTGGAATTACCTTTTGGGACCAATTAACAAAACAACAGTGCCAGTACTCATGAGGTAGGCTCTCAAAAAGCCTATGTTGCAAATTTGGTGGAAAAAATCCAAAAAATAACTGTTTTACGAGCGTCTGTTGTGCAGTTGCTACGCACGCTTGTAACTTCGCGAATTTGCAGTATTTTCACTCCAGATTTTCAACATTGGCATTTTTCCACACCTCCTTATGAACAGTATAGCTGTCATTTTTCACATCCTGGCTGAAATGTGTTTATGTACTTCTGGCGCAGACTAGCACCATCACTGTGGGAAAACGGTGTTCGGGACACATTAAGAAAATCACAGTAACACTGTTCATGAGCAGAGGCCCTAAAATGCCTATGTTGAAAATTTTGTGATGAAAGTCCATAAAATGACTGTGTTACGAGCGTGAGTTGTGCAGTTTACACGCACCCTTGTAACTTTGCAAATTAGTAATATTTTCACACCAGATTTTCAACACTGGCTTTTCTTCACACCTCCTTATGAACAGTACAGCTGTCATTTTTCACATCCTGGCCAAAATGTGTTTTCGTGCTTCCGGCGCAGAATAGTGCAGTCGCTTTGGGAAATCAGTGTTTGGGACAGATTAAGATCGAGCGAGTGATAGAGGTGGAGTGACTGAGCTCAACTGAGCTCTGTCAGGACTGCTGCAGATTTCTTTGTGGGCAGAAAAAGGCACCAATGCAGGCAGGAGCCCAGTACAAAAGGGCAGCCTGCAGTTCCTGGAGAAACAGAACGAGCGCGTGAGAGAGTGGGAATGAGCGAGCTTAATGGAGCTCTGTTGGGACTGTTGCAGGTTTCTTTGTGGGCAGAAAAAGGCACCAACACAAGCAGGAGCCCAGTACAAAAGGGCAGCCTGCAGTGTCGGGAGAAATAGAATGAGTGAGTGAGAGAGGGGGAGTGAGCGAGCTCAATGGAGCTCTGCTGGGACTTTAGAGTTGCCCACCCTCCTGCCCAGGGTCCTCTGTGTTCCTATATTACAGCAGGGTCTCTGCAGTGGAGACAAAGCAATGATTGGATACTTTTAGGATTGCTGTAATAATACAGATTTGGTTGTTCTGTTTATTTCTCTAACTGAGCAGAGTAATATTTGGAGTGCAATAGGATTTCTAACTGGGCTAAGTGAAACTATATAAGAGCTGAGAACAAAAAGTATGGGAGCTGAGGGGTGAAAAACGGACAAGGAAGCTTTAGTATTGCTACAGTAATACAGTATCTAATGGATAAGATTTGAGACTGAACTAACCCAGTCGGCACGGGGTCAGTAGGGGGACTAGTGTGGGGGGAGGGGACAGGAATTTGAGTAAATAGGGGCCTAACAGTTGTAGTAGGGGTACAGAACCTTGGAGTAAGAGCCCATAACATAAAATGGGGCAGGTGCCACATGTCAATAGGGCGGGCATCTTTGGAAGGGTGGTGGGGTGTACAGGGTGCAGGTCCACCATGATCCTGGACTGGGCTTGGAGGATGGGAGGGGGGTGTATGGTCTGTAGATGACTGACTAGTTTGAGGGAGGAACTGTAGAGGTTAGGGAGGAGTCTAAGTGGCAGGGCAGATGAGTATGGTAGGCATCCTGGGGGGAGATAGGGGATGGCAAAGGGGAATGGCACTAACAGAAAAGACAGAAAAAGGGAGGGGGTGCCAGAGGTGGGGGGGAGGCCTCCTGATGGGGGAGGAAGACACCCCGAGGAGTACAAGGGGAGAGAGCACATGGCTGCGGGTAGGGAGGGACCAGAGGTGGCACAGAGGGGAACAAGTAGGAGAAGGGAACCAATGGGGGAAGAGATGTTGGAGGGGTATCGACTAGGAATAGATTCAAACCTCTTCTGTGGGAGAGAGAGGGGGAGCAGGAACATATTGAAGGGGGGAGGACAAGCGGGGCATGAGAGGGATGGCAACAGGTAGGGAAGAGATAGTGAGGACGAAAGGGTAGAAGGGGCTAGTAAGGAAGGAGGGGTGGTGACTGGAGGAAGAGGCTACAGGAAAGGAAGGGAAGGATGGGAGGGCATCACTATTGGGGTAGAAGGGATGGGGACTCTAAAATTGACAACAGTGGGGATAGGAGAGGGTTGGAAATCAGCAGGGGGGGAAGGGAGGTTGACATGGTAGTCAGGCTGGGAAGGGGTTCAAGGGGGATGGGAGGAATAAGGCAGAGAAAAGGGGTGAGGTGGAAGTAAGGGGTACAGATACAAAAGTCACAGAGGGTGCAGCTGGTGGAGATAAGGGGCAGGGAAGAACAAATACTGAGGTGGTAAAATGGGGTAAGGGACAGGGGGTGCTCATACTGGGGGATTCTATACTGAAATGGGTGAGATGGGGCGGAAAGGGGGAAAGGCACAGCCATATTTGGATTGAAGCTGTTTCCAGGTTGACTGCAGGAGGGACAGGGCAGGAACTGTTGAAGCGTGCAGCGAGGGGGAGAAAGAAACCTCATTTACTATTGCATGTGGGTACAAATGACTTGGCAGGGGACACTGTGGAAGTAATGAGGGGGAGGTTCGAGTAGTTGGCCAGGCAGTGTGAGGGGGTGGGGAAGTCAGTGGCATTCTTGGAGGTACTGCTGGTACCATGTGCAAGCATGAGGAGGAAGGGTAGGCTTGAGGAGTTCAGCAAGTGGCTGAGGGATTGGTGCCACACCCAACATTATGGGTTAGTGATTAACTGCGGTAGGGTCTGGGGGGAATAGTGACTTGTATGCGGGGGACAGGGTACACTGGAGCAGGAAGGGGAGGAGAGTATTAAAGGCAGCATTACTGCCGGCCCACTGGCACTGAGGGTTGAGGCGCCGGACGCCACACCTCACGCCATGCTGGCAACCTGGGTTCGGACGCGAGCCTGGTCTGCCAGGGATCGGCAGGGGAGGGATAGGATTGAGCGTCTTGAGAACTGCTCTCCTATCCCGGGGCAGGATCCAGGGACCAACCCCATGCCCAGCCTACTCAGCTAGTTTATCAGCCTCCTATGTGGGATGGTGTCAAAGGCTTTGCTTAAATCAAGGTAAGTGTTGTCCATTGCCCCACCCTGATTTACATCCTTTGTCACTCACTCAAACAGATCAACCAGACTTGTCTGACATGACCTCCCCACTGTGAATCCATGTTGCCTATGGTCCTGGGCTCCGTTGGCTTCTAGATGCCCACTATCCTTTCTTTAAGTAATGTCTCCATGATCTTCTCCACTACTGAGGTGAGGCTGAGCGGCCTATTGTTCCCCACTTCCTCCCTACTGCTGGATTTGTATAGAGGGACCACATGTGCCCTACTCCAATTCTCTGGTACCACCCCTGTGTTGAATGACTCAGTGAACATGGCTGCCAGCGGTACTGCTATCTCCCTTCACAGTTCTTTTAATATCCTTGGGTGTATGCCATCTGGTCCCAGCGCTTTGTCCACCTTCAATTTAATCACCGCCTGCAGGATTCTTCTGCCTGCGAATGGATTATTGTCCACCTCTTCACCAACTTGGCAACTGCTGTATTGCTGTGGCCCTTGCCCCTCCCCCCCTCTGTGAATACTAAACAGAAAGACAGAGTGGATGTCTTGGGCGGGGAGGGGGGCCCACGACACTTCTTAGGCATGGTACTTTCACTTTTCCAAATACCTAAACAGCACATATAAGCAAGCAACATTTGGCATTGACAAATGCTTGTATTTATTTGCTTTTAGTAAATGGGTAAGTGCACTAGACAGAACTGCCTGTTTTCAGGCACGACCCGGGAGAGTACAAGTCAAGGAACAGGTAAAAACAAATACATATACAGTGTTGTACAATAGGAGATTCCAAACAGTTATACAGAGGTGCAAGTTACATAGTACATAGAGGAGGTACAGTATAACAGGAACAAAACAGACAAAAAGGCACAATTTATGGTTAAATAATGTACAAAACATGAGTTGGTAAGTCAGCAAGGAGACAAATCCCAGGCAGAGACAGGGAACAAAGTGCGTAGCTGCAGCTGAGGAAGAGTGGGGACGGGAGGAATCAAGAGGCTACAGGGACATTTAAGTGCAGGACAACGGTAGAGTTGCATGTTATATTTATGTATTTCAGAAAAGACCTGGGGCTCTTTATCAACTCCTCCTTTCCTGTGGAATCCTTTGTCTTGACAGTTTTTACCAATTTATGTAGCATAAGTATTTCAAATTGTGTTAATTCTCATTTGTTTCATAACTAACATCCACTACAAAATGTTACCTGGCAAGCACTGCTGCCTTTTACTTTCTTTCAAGACAAAAAGCACTTTATTATTTAAAAGCCCAAATGCACTTTAGTTTAAATCCAGTGAACATTTGTAAATGCCTCTCATGCACTGTATTTAAACTTTCAAAGTACATTATTTAAACCATAAGCACCTTATTTTTCTTATAGGCACTTATTACTCTTTATAGGCATTCTATATACTCTATTTAAGCAACCAGCACCTTAATTACCTCGGCCAGCGGCATGCTGGACATACATGCCTGGTGCTTCATTTTAAGAGGGGGGTTAAGGGACCCTCATCTTTCCACCAGGGCATGATCCTTGACAGGGGTCACCCTGTCACACCATGGAGATAAGTGACTGTACAAGACGGGTAGTTTGCAGCATCGGGGGGGGGCTGGGCACAGGACTGGAGGCAGGCTACTATTGGATAGATATTGGGCTTTAAACAAGGAATAGAATGTCAGCGTCAGCACGCCATCACTCATGACAGATGTCACAGGCTGCACCAGTGGGGGCACCTCAAAAAGGTCCAAGAGCAGGAATTTCAGTCTCTTCCTTGTACCGAGCAATCCCAGACAGATGTTGAGTCTTGGGAGGTTGATACAGCGTTGGAAGATTAAAAAGAAATCAAAGCGCTGATTGGAGATCCCAGATTCCCAGGCAGCAGCTCTCCTCTCCAAAAAACCACTCCAGAAGGTCATGCAGTAAGCTATTATTCATGCTGCAGTTGCACATTCAGTCTGTGGTCGGTGGAGTGAACTGTAATGAAATAATGGGGACAGGCAGCCAGGACAGGTGGAACAGGGGCGGTGGGGGTGGCAGTCACACATGGTGGTGGTATGGCCAGGCTGTGGTAACATACTCTGACAGATTCATTGATTCAGTGCCCTGGATTGCCTGGTCTGGGCTAGTGGCTAGAGTGGTCATGGAAATTGGAAGAATGGGACTGGGGATAGATGGAGGGAGTTTGGGCCCATTGGTGTGCAGATGCATGGACGTGGCATGTGTCTGTGTGAGTCGGCATCTGCAGAATCTGGCAGGCACCCCACCGGCATGTGCCACTGCCTTGCCTTTTGTTATACTGAGAAGCACTAACTGAAGTTGAACTCCGGGATTCAGATGCCTTTCCTTGGCGAATTGAAAGTTAGTTCTGTTTAATATTCATTCTGGGTCTGGGTGTGGTGGAAAAGAGAGAATGGGCATGGAGGAGGGGTCAGTCCATGGTGGTGACATGGTGGACTGGGTGGTAGTGGCATGCGATTCGGTGTCTAATATCTGGTGACCACTCCACTAGCATGAGCCAGCCTCTGTTCTCCCTGCCTTCTCTTGTTTGTTTATTTCTAAAGTTTCACTAGGAAAAATCAAAAACAGAGCTGAATAGCAGCTCATTTCCAGTGCATCCTGGTGGAAGGAGCTAGGGAGAAGAACTACAACATTTGGACTCAAAAAAAGAACTCAAGTTCTACCAGAAAAAAACAAGCATTTGTCAATGCCGAATGTTTGCTTGCTGGCATTGGCATTGGTAGTGTAGGAGTGAGAAAGATGCATAATAGGAATGGCAATGAAGTATTTAACTGAAGCCAACCCCACCACCACCTTGCAGAGACTGACAGGCATCAGGGTGTGCCTTTGGGTCGTCAGGCATAACGGCCACACCATTTCACCACACCCTACCCTGTAGACTCCAAGTGTTGTGCCTTGGGGTCTTTGAGCCTTATGCTCACCCCATTCCATCAGGAAATATGATGAGATGGGTGCAGTATAGGAGAATGGGGAGAACTTTGGGACCGAAGAGTCCAAGACACACCTCGATGCCTCTCACTGACTGCAGGGAGTGGGGGGGGGGTGGAATGGTATAAGTATTACAGGTGACAATCCGAAGTTACACCCCTGATGCCTGTCAGTCTCTACAGGGTGGGGCGTTATGGTCGGAAACCCTAATGCTTCAGGCGTTCGTTGGTATTTTCACTCCAAATTTTCAACATGGGTTTTTTGGGACCCCCACCTTATGAACAGTGACAATATCAGTTTGTTAGCTGAAAGCTGATTTTGCACAGTGACTATGCCATTTGGCACCACAGGTATGAAAACACATTTCGAACAGGATGTGAAAATGACAGTTGTACTGTTCATGGGGAGGTGTAAAAATGGCAATGTTGAAAATTTGGAGTGAAAATATAAAAAAGCTGGTGAAGTCACGAGCGTGCATAGAAACTGCGCAACACACACCCGTAATGTAATTAGTTTGGGGATGTTTTACAGCAGATTGTCAACACAGGCATTTTGGGACCTCTGCTCATGAACAGTGTCACTGTGATTTTCTTAATCTGTCCCAAACGTTGATTTCCCACAGCGACCACGCATTTCTGTGCCGGAAGTGCGAAAACACATTTCAGCAGGGTGTGAAAAATGACAGAGGTACTGTTCATAAGGAGGTGTGGAAAAATGCCAGTGTTGAAAATCTGGTCTGAAAATATTACAAATTCATGAACTTACGAAGGTGCATGGAAACTGCGCAATGCTCCCTCATAACACAGTCATTTTATGGACTTTTGTCACCAAATTTTTAACATAGCCATTTTAAAACCTCTGCTCATGAACAGTGTCACTGTGATTTTCTTACTCTGTCCCAAACATTGATTTCGCACACCGACTGTGCCATTGTGCACTACATGTGCGAAAACAAATTTTAGGTGAGATGTGAAAAATGACAGCTGTACTGCTCATAAGGATGTGTGGTAAAATGGCAATGTTGAAAATCTAGAGTGAAAATATTAAAAATTTGCGAAGTTATAAGTGTGCGTAGGAACTGCGCAACACACGCTTGTAACACAGTCATTTTTGAGAATTATTTTCACCAGATTTTCAACTTAGGGTTTTGGGGGGCCTACCTCATGAACTGTGCCACTGTCGTTTTGTTACTCAGTCCCGAAAGGTGGTTCCGCGCAGTGATTGCAAAATCACCTTTCGGGACCGAATAACAAAATGAGAGTGACTGAGTTCATGGGGGGCCCAAGAACCCCATGTTGAAAATGTGGTGAAAAAATTCCCCAAAAAGGCCGAGATATTCGCCAAAATTGAAAAATAAAATACATTTATGCCATTATACAGCTTACCGGCATTTCTTCAGTTCATGGTCGGCTTTGAAGAGTGCAGATGTGTTCCCGGTCCACTGAAGATCATCGTGCTGGGCTCTGGAGGTAAGTAGGGGTGGGTGGGGAGGTGGGTGACAGAGGGTGGGCGTGGGTTGGGGGGAGGGGCAAGACAGTCAATGAGGAATGAGGGACCTTTTTTTTTTTTACAGTTTTTTTTTCTCCTGCAGGAAGATGACGCAGGACTTTTGCCACACTGGGTGGGCTCCCAGAGTGGCAGCTGAAAGGTTATTTTTTGGGGGCGGCAGTGGAGCCGATGAGGGATTGGGCACCCCTGTCAACCATACCAACTTTTGCCACACTGGGTTGGGCTCCCAGCGTGGCAGCTTACGATACGGGACTTTTGCCACACTGCGGTTGGCTCCCAGCATGACAGCTGAAAGGTTATTTTTTTGTGGGGGGGCCTGCAGTGGAGCCAGTGGGGGATTGGGCACCCTTGTCGCCCATACCAGTGTTTGCCATGCTGGGGTGGGCTCCCAGCGTGGCACCTAGAGATCTGTTTGGGGGGGCAGTGGAGCCGATGGGGGATTGGGCACCCCCGGTGGTCATACACTGTACGCGGGTGTAGGGGAGCACATGAGCACTGGAGTGGGCTCCCAGCATGCTACATAAGCGGTGGGGGTGACGATGAACTGTCTATGACAGTTCAGATGCAGTGAAGACGCACTTATAGGCAATTTGCATACTGCCAACGTTACCACCTCTGTTTGTGGCGGTATTTTCCTCAGAACTGTATGCCACTGCATCTGAATGCTGTCATAGACAGCTCAGACATTCATTGGCGTGGTGTGCCATGCCTGTAAAAGGGACCAGGGCACTGGAAGTGGGGGAGGCACACCTACGAATTCTCATATGGTGGCACTATGTTACTTGCACATGCATGCAAGCAAACCTAAAAATGAGCAAATCCCCTGTTAGTATTGTGTAGATTCCCAGACCTGTTTGATCTGGATTTTGAATGCACTCTGCAGGAACTATAACCCACAGAGGTCTCTATTCACTAAAAAAAATCTGCACTCCAGTGCAACAAGAACCATCCTGATTTTTGTTGAATTTGAAGTGGTCCTTGTGCAGTAGAGGGCCCTAAGCAGGGGCCTAAGTTTAAATATATCATGTATTTAAACTTAGGTCCCTTCCGCCTGCCGGGTGCTGATGTGTTAGCTTGGAGAGGGCCATGGTTGGAGTTATGGCTGTAAAATATCCAGTTTTATTAAAGGGCATGTGTGTAATACAGTTTTGTGTGAAATGAAGTTATCCACCTACCTTAAGGCTGATTTATAAAGTGCATTTGAGAATGCCACAACTGCAAAAGGACCACTTCAAATTCAGCAAAAACCAGGATATTTCTTACTGTACTGGAGTGTAGACTTTTTTGTGAATAGAGACCTCTGTAAGTTATAATTCCTGCATAGTGCACATCCAGGCTTCAAGGTGGAGGTGGTTCAGCTCTGGGGTGGGGGGACTTTTGCTTAAACACAGTTCCCAAAAGTAAAGCAGTAAATTTGTTGTGCAAACAGAAATCATTTTTAAAACTATGCAGCAAGTTTATTTAATTTCCGTCTACTTCCTACACTTATTATTAAACTGAGTCTCCCCTTGATTCAGAACCTTTTGCCAGGGGCTAGAACAAGTTCACCATTTACCACTCTTGTGTTACATTCCTGTCTCCCTGACGTCAGAGCAACAGTGTGGATGCCGACAGTTATAAGCACTGTTAAACTGCTTTAATTTAATTAAACTTAGTTGAACTGGTTTAAAACTGCAGTGTGGACAGAGTCAAATTGACTGACTGCACAGAGAACCTGTTACCCTTTTACTTAGCTGTGCAATGATTTTCACCTGTATCCCATACAGACATCAATGTTACCCACAGTCAGTTTTGAACCTTCCCTTACTGCTCTGCACTTTTTAAGTTTAATTCAAATGTTACCCAGTCTCTGTTACTCTAAGATGTTAAACTTGTTTGGATACTGTCATATTATTCAGGCTCTCATGTTTTATTAATTTTTTTTGTGGTCTCCTTTCCCTCTGAGCCAGAGGGTTTGGCCTCCCACCCCACTCGCTGGCCCCTATGCCCAGGCTTCACCCCCATAGATGGGGCATCTAGGTGGGTGCCTCCTCCCCAAGGAATTTAGTCTCTTGCCCCCTGGCTTATCCCCCAGAGCAGAGCCATGGCAGCGGGACTCCCTGGCTGGCATTGTTTTCAGTGGGAGCAGCCGCAGAGGTGGGGGCTGTCATAAACAGAGCCAGAATACCTTTGTATGCTGGGTTCCTGGAGGCATAGACATGCAATGATGCCAGCATCCACCCCGGCCCCCCAAATGTGTGGCACGAATGGTGGCGGTACCCCCAGCCTCTGCCAGAGGTCCGCAAAGTGCCAGACACTCTTCATGCCTCCCCCTGGAGGAGGAGAGCAGTCCCTGGAGTGCTAAATTCTTCTCCCTCCCCGGCCTGCCCTCCAACTCCTGAGTCCATCACTGAACCCAGAATATCAGTGCCGCAGGTGGATGCCTTGCCACTGTTCTGGTGGGCTGTCTCTCATGTTTTATGATGTTATTATTTCATACTGGCAGCTTTCTCTTCTGAGTTCATTTACAGTACTGGTCCCATCGAATATCCACTTAAAATTTCCTATACTATTATTTTAATCTTTATTAAATTTCCAACTTAATAACCACAGACATGAAAAGATGAAATTTTTCCTTCAGAAGTATATATATAGTCAAATGAAACACCCATGTATCTAGAAAGAATATTCAAAACTTAAAGGGTACTAAAATAACATTCTCTCCATCCCTACAACTCCCTAATTACAAACCAGCATAACAAAACACAAGTCAACACATTGTGAGACCTAATATTGAAATATGAAAGTGAATTCAAAGCAATATCAGAAGCTTTATGGTGTATGGTGTTAAATAAACTAAGAAAATTCAATAATATATACTATCTAAAGTAAAGTTATACAGTATCGATTTAATTTACAGGAGGATTCAGGTGCTAGAGCTTAGATTGATGATCAAATTATTAAATTTCTCCATTTAGTAGTAAAACCCTCTAAGTTTTATTTCATACTTGCAATACATTTTTCATTTCTTGTGATACTGGTGAAGGTTCCCTCGCTTATATTTTGTGGGAATGTCCATTAGTTACCTTGCTTTGGTCTGTAATTAAAACTAAAATATTTAGTCAATTAGATCTGGCCAAATACTTTACCTTTCAGGTATGTAGTACTGGAGATTTGAGTATTGTTTCTACGACAGTAGCAAAATATCATATTTGTATCATTGCCTTAACAGCGAAGAAAATCATTATCAAACATTGGAAGGATCATCAAATTCCCTCTGTGATGGAATGGAGAAACAAAATCTTATCAAACCTAAAATTCCTATTTTGGCCTACCTAGACTTTAGTAAAGCATTTGACACAGTCCCACACAAAAGATTAATAAACAAATTAGCCAGCCTAGGAGTGGGTCCCAGGGTGGTAGCCTAGGTAAAAAAATTGGCCAGACAACAGGACACAGAGGGTAATAGTAAACGGAGTCCACTCTGCAGAAAGGGGGGTTACTAGCAGGGTAACGCAGGGTTCAGTACTGAGTTTGGTACTTTTTAATGTCTTTATAAGTGACATTGCGGCAGGACTGGAAGGAAAAGTATGCCTCTCTGCAGACAACACAAAGATCTGCAACAGGGTTGATACACAACAGAGAAGGGGTGGAAATGATGAGAAGGGACTTGGCAAAGTTGGATGAATGGTCAAAAGTATGGCAGCTTAGATTCAATGCAAAGAAGTGCAAAGTAATGCACCTGGGAAACAAAAATCCAGGGGAAGAGTACACAATGGGGGAGGTACTAATGACAACAAAAATGGAAAGGGACCAGTGGGGTAGTCATATCAGATGAACTAAAGACAAGCAAGCAATGTGAGAAGGCATAAGGAGGGCTGGGGGGGGTACTGGGATGTATAGGAAGAGACATCACCAGTAGAAAACAAGACGTTGTTATCCCTCTGTACAGACAGTTGGTGAGACCCCATCTGGAGTACTGCATACAGTTCTGGAGACCCCATCTCTGCAAGGACATAGACAGGATGGAGGCAGTCCTGAGGAGGGCAACTAAAATGGTGCAGGGTCTGCACCAGAAGCCATATGAAGAGAGACTAGAGCTTAATATGTATACTATCATTGAAAGGAGGGAGAGGGGGGCATGATAGAAACTTTCAAGTACCTCAAGGGACTCAACAAAGTCCAGGAGAGTAGCATTTTTCAGAAAAAGATATGTGCAAGAACAAAGGGACACAATTTGAAGCTAGAGGGGGGATGGCTCAAGGGCAACATGAGGAAGTATTTTTTCACAGAGAGGGTGGTGGACACGTGGAACAGCCTTTCTGAGGAGATTGCGGGGTCAAAAACAGTGGGGGAATTCAAGAATGCATGGGACAGACATAAGGCAATTCTGCTGGTGGGTAGGAAGAAGTAGGCTGTTGGTTAACTAGGATCTGCAGCTTAACCAATAGATAGGGGAAATGGGCAGACTTGGTGGGCCAAGTGGTCCTTTTCTGCCATCAAAGTCTACGTTTCTATGTTTCCTACGCCATTATATAATGGCCTCTGCTGGAATCCAGCAAGGCCTGAGGGGCCACAGGAACTTTGGCTTTCCAAGTGTGGAGCCATATATTCCTGGCTTATATGAATGCGTGGGCCGGGGGGCAGAGGCACTCAGAATGTTTAAATGAGGTAACAGATTTTTTGAGGGACTAACACTTTCACAAGAAAAAAATGAATTGACATCTAAATGACAGCAGCATTCTACTGAGAGAAATATATGTGGTGTGTTGTATGTATGCCCTTTCTTACCTTACCCTAGCTATTTCTACAAATGTTTTAAATTGATAAATGGGAGAATGCTGAAGATTAAGTTCATTCAACAACCCTCAGTTCTCTAAGGCACTAAAGATTGCGAACAATGGTTGCTTTCATTTGGTAAACCATTGAATTGCATCATGATGTGTTCCACCTCTGTATTGCCTTGTAGCTTGTTTGTGTTTTCTTGTCCTTAGCAGGACCTCCTTGTAAATGAGCTTGCTCAGTGGAGTCCTCCTGGTGAAATAAAGCTGAACTTGAACCATTGCACTTTTTATTGTGAGCTAATAGGATGAGAGCACAGACTGCTGAAACCTGGGGTATGGGAGGGGAGTGGGGTTGTGAATATAGCAAATAATGGCGGCTGTATAAGTAATGGGGAGATCCTGATTAAGGGAGGGTTGGCCTACTTTTTATTGTGAGCTGAGAAAAGGGCATGACTAGATCCACCTAAGTACCATTCAAGTTTCTTTCTGCTAAGGTTAGGAAGCACTGGGTTGTAACACTGGCTGAATTGGATGGCAGATAAGGACTGCTTGGCCTACCCAGTCTATTTTCCTTACTGACTATAATCCCATAGACCTACTTGATCTCCAGTTAGCCCTCCCTCCTCTAATGAGTAATGTTCTTTTATGGCTATTCCCAGGCCTTTAGATAATCTTTTTTGGGTGGAAGTCAAATACTTCCAAGGGTTGAACTTTGGAAGTCATTTTAGTTTTATAGGAGTCAAAATACTTCTAGCTGTGAATTTTTGGAAGTTGAAATAACTCCGAGTGACAAATGTTGGAAGTCAAAATACTTCAAGTCCTATAGTTTTTGAAGTCAGCTCATGGGCCTTCTGTATACGGTTCCCTCATTGTAATCCATGCCACATCCACAAAAGAATGTACCTGCAAAAATCAAATATTTGTGCCCTGACTGAGGCTGTTAGGCTGTTCCTAAATAGAGCAGTTTTGATTAACTGAAGAACCCCATCAAATCAGTTTGGCACCTTCTCTGCTGTGTGTGGACAATGGACTTACTTAAAGTAGGTCCATTGTCCACACACACAGAAGGTGCCAACCAAGGGGTGCTGGCAGTTCATTTCTTCTGTGGTGCTGCTGGCGGCTGTAGGGGCAGGCTGTTGTTTGCTGAAGTTGCAGTTACTAAGAAAAGTAATTTACTTTTCTTGGTGATTGTAATTCTGGTGGGCAGGGTTTTGCCCCTTCAGCTGTCAGCAGCAGCACCCTAGAAGGAGTGAACTGCCTGCACACACCCCCACCACCACCACTCAGCAGTACCCCTGCCCTTAGTCAGTATCGGTTGAAAGTCATGACTCCATAGCCCTCCCCACCCCCAGCTCAGGGCCACAGTAGGTCCATGTGCAAAGAAACCAAGGTTGCCATGCACAAGCATCCAGGGGTCTTCATACAACAAAAAGGCAACATTTTTTCAATAGATCTTATCCCTGGCTAAACGTCCTCCTAGATTACTATTATTCATAAGTCCTAGATTCATACATACTATAAATTCTTAGCATATAAATAGGTAAATGTCACAAAATCTATACATTACAGACTATCGAAAATTAATACAGTGTGGCTGTGTGTTAAATAAAATGAACAAGTAATGATAATGCAAGCCAACAAACCACATATTAGTATCTTAGAAGTCTCCTTAGATTTGGAGTCCAAAAAAAAAAAAATCAACTGGGCAATACAGGAATTATCAGACACTGGGTTTGCTAGGTTCACATTAAAATTACACTTTTTTAGACTGCTTCAGAGTGTTCAGAGTTTTAGCTGTGAGCTATGAGTGAACCTATAGCACTCGGATCAAATGCTCATCCTCCTGAGAACAGGCAGGAACAGGCAAAAAACCACTTAATAAAACCTACTGCCTCTATAGTTATTAAAGAGCCGCTTTGTACTGCGGAGAAACCAGTTCATTCATTAGTTCCGCTCCTTAGCCAGGAGTCCCCATACCTGTATACTTTGCTATCCAGACAGGCTCAAAAGCTGTTACCATACAACATAAGTTGCCACACTGATCAAGAACAGGCCACAGATATCACAAAGAGTTAGAGTCCTTCAGAAATATTAACTAATTCATTTAGACCTTTCCACTGTAGTCCCATTTTCCAGGAACTCATTGTTAGATACCAGGCCATAGGCAGTGGCTTTGATTTAATTTAATCTAAGAGTTTTTTCCCTCACAAATGACTGAAATCTCTCACCAAACAGCATTTTTCTGTTTCAAACTGCTAATAGTAAGGTGGCATACCTTTTAAAAAGGCTTAATAAGCCTATTAGTACCCACAGTGCTGCTGCAGTGAAATATCGACAATCCTTCCCGTACAGGACATCCTTTCTCCTGTCACTACATCACCAGTCGGGGCTCACCAAACAGATCCTTCCCCAAATCGCAAAACCACGAACTCCAGGCAACCGGTTCAGGGCCCACCAGGCACATAACTTCAGGCTGAGCACGACCAAACAGTAACAAACGCAGCTCTTTGTCATTTTAAACCCATTTTAGCGATTAGCTAAAGGAAAGGTTTCATTCGACAACTTGAGCTCTGGTTAATCAAAAAACTATCTCAGCTCTCTCGAGTTTAAATACACAAAGCGCCTATACACAGAACAGCACAGCACAAAACATAAGACAGCCAAAATATGAATGTGAACGATTGCTGGACTCAATAAAAGCACTCCAGCAGAAGAAAATAATAGTGGTTTAATTCAGAATCTGGTCAACATACTTAAAAAAAGAGCTTAAACCGAAAAAACTTTTTACTTTAAATGCCGGCTAACTTTGAATGCTGGATAGCTAAAGCTTTAAAAAGAAACAACGTAGCTTTCTATCTGTCACCTCATCTCTGCTGCTCACTGGTGACTGGGCTGCTCAGCGCATGACGACTATTTGCCAGGCAGCATAGAAAGGTGCCAAACTAACTGTGCATGCGCAAAGCCAAGCAAATGTGGTTGGCAGTTTGCTGGGGGGGGGTTTGGATGTAATTTGAAAAAAAAAAAAAAAGATTCCATCTTGTCTCCCTGGGAACTGGCACCGGCTCACAGCAGGATAAAAAAAAAACAGACGTGACGTCCACACCTGGAAAAACATACGTTAGCTGTTAAGGGATTGTTAAGTGGACGTCAATGACTCCAAAGAGTACATTTCTGGATGTTTTAAGTAAATTTATGGATGTAAAATACGTCCAAAATAGAGTTATTTGAAGGGCTGGCTATCCCATGGTTTCCTGAATCCCGACACAGTGTTCACGCAATCTGAGGAAAGGAGGGTGACCAGTGGGGTGCCACAGGGATCAGTTCTGGGGCCAGTTTTCATAAGTGACATTGTGGAGGGGCTGGAAGGGATAGTGGGCCTCTTTGCAGATGACACTAAGATCTGGAACAGGTAGACACTCCAGGAGGGGTGGAAAAAATGAGGAAGGATCTAGGTAAACTGGAGGAATGATCTAGAGTGTGGCAGCTGAGATTCAATACGAAAAAGTGCAAAATCATGCATTTGAGGCGCAAGAACTCAGGGGAGGATTTCATGATGGTGGGGGATATACTGATGTTCAATAAACAGGAAAGAGATTTGGGGGTAATCATATCTGATGACCTAAACTTGGCTAAACAATGTGACAATGCTATGGGGAGACCAGTGGGATGCTGGGATGCATAGAGAGAGATATCACCAGCAGATGAAAGAAGGTGCTGATGCCATTGTACAGATCAATGGTGAGGCCTCATTTGGAATACTGTATCCAGTTCTGGAGGCTGCATCTCTGTAAGGACATAGATAGGGTGGAGACAGTTCAGAGTAGGGCAACAAAGATGGTGCAGGGGCAGCACCAAAAGTCATATGAGGAGAGACTGGGAGACCTCAATATGTATACCCTGGAAGAGAGGAGAGACAGGGGAGATATGATAGAAACCTACAAATTTCTACAAGGCATAAATAGGGTATCAGCGGGTAGCATCTTTCAGAAAAGAAAATGTCCAGGAACAAGGGAGCATGTCATGAGATTGGAAGGGGGTAGACTAAGGGTAATGTGAGGAAGTATTTCTTTCCTTTTTTTTTTTATACAGGTGTTAGTGCTCCTCAGAGGGCCACAGCTATGCATCTGTCAGCCTACCCGACTCTGTGGATGTTCAGGAACTTGTAATGCCTTGTGTGTCCCATCAGACCCCCACAGCTGTCTTGGAGGCTTCATCTTGCCCCCATCCATTTCCTTGTTTTCTCCCCATTACCCAAGACCCCAGAATGTGGATGTGAATGTGTGTGGAGGCAGGCATGTGCACTGCAGCTCTGGTGACAGCTCCATCTGCCCTCCTGGCCAAATGCCAAGTTCCCCCCATGGCATGGCACTGCCACCTAGCTTACACCGGGTGGCAGTCAAGCACCAGGGAAGCCCCACATCCATTCTCAGAGAGGAGAGCTGCCTGCTGGCTGCTTAATCCCTCTCTCACCCTCCCCCCTGACCGACCCCAGATGGCATGAGCTTGCTCCTGAACTCGGGTCACCGGCGTGGTATGAGGTGTGGTGTCTAGTGCCTTTGTCCACAGCACCACTGGGCTGGCTATAGGAAGTATTTCTTCATGGAAAGGGTGGTGGATGCATGGAATAGACTCCCAGTGAAGGTGGTGGGGGCAAACACAGTGGGGGAATTCAGACATGCATGGGACAGGCATCGAGGAACCCTAGCAATAGGTATGAGGAGGTAAAGCTAGAGATCAGGTAGGGACTGTGGTTTTTAAAGGAGACAAGGAAAATGGGCAGACTGGATGAGCCTAGTGGTCCTTATCTGCCATCAAATTTCTGTGTTTCTATGGGAGCTTAGTTTTGTCCCTGAGCAAGTCCAAAGTGTCCCCAAACTTGATTTGGAGCAAGCCACAAACTACAGAAACTCTTAAGACTTGCTAATAGAATTAGCAGATTTTCCCCCTTCTCAAGTATGTAAGCGTCTCATTCAAATTGAAACAGCTGTGAGTGTGTTTTGATTGCTGTAGACAGGATCACAAAGGAGATGCACTTGGCACATCTCGACTGCTCCAGCACAGAGGAGGTGCACTGAGCGCAAACCATGATATTCACAGAAGATGTGCAGGGGAATGCCCCCGGCGCATCCCCTCTGTGAACACCACAAATGCAGTCAGCCTTGGCTGTGCCAGCACATCCCCCACATCGGGCTAGGATTCCAATGGGACAGTGCATCTCAGGATGTGCTACGCCCAAAATTGCCATTCACAGCCCTGAACATGCAAATGTGGCCGTTAGGCGTGCAAGGTGCAATGGGGCCATTTACATGTCATTATGGCCCCATTTGCATGCATAGCGCAGAGATGCACATGGCAGAATGCATTGGGAACCATGCAGGGCTGTCTGGTCAGCCAAGATCCACCTCCCCGTCCAGGCGGTGAGGCATCCCCTGTACCCAGCCCCCCAAAGGCACCAGCATGAGACCAGGTGGCACCCCCACCATGCTGGGCACCTAGTAGCAGCCCGACACCTTCCCTTGTGGTATTGGGTTCCCCATCCCTGACCGCAGCACAGACCCACACAATGGTCCCATGTACCCAGCATACTGCATGTTGCCATCCACAGACAGCACAGTTGGCTGGCAGCCGAGGTGGTGTGCAAGAAGGTTGAGCTGTCTGCTGACAGTAGCCTGTGACTAGATAGTGGTGGGGGATCCACTGGGCCACCAGGGTGTTTGTAGCCACTGATGCTACCTTGGGGTCAGGACGGGAATAGGGGTGGGGGGCCACCATACCACTAAGGGCTATGTCTGTTCCAGGATTCGGGTGGCTGTACAGATATAGGTTGGGTGGGGGGAACCACTATACCACCTGGAGTCTGAATGGGTAACAGGTGGTATAGTGCTGTGGACTGGTTGGGGGGGGTGCTTGGTCTGGCAGGGTGTGCAGGCTGCTATGCTGCTGTCTGCAGTATGGCAGCCTGCCTGTGGGTGGCCACCCACTTAAGTCTCGATGAAATAGACTTATCTTTTGGTGGCACATTCCTGGACTTGCCCCGGGGATGCGCCTCCGATTTGGACTGTGAATGGGGCTGTGCCTGGTATGCATGGGCATGCCCCCTTCACAGCCCCCCCAGATGCACTGCTTATCATTACCAGCTTTATGCGGTGCATCTGTAATGCGTTGGTGCATTGGGTTTGCGCCGGTGCATTAGGCCCCTTGCTGAATCATTTTTCAGCACAAGTTGGGGATGCACGGGCACATCCCTTTTGTGAATCCTGCCCTGTATGTCTTTTTGCCTCATGTTCCTGTCTTGAGTTGCCAGTGCTTCACTTAAGGAGCCTTCTCCTGGACAAGCCCACAGGGCTGCTTAAATGTCTTTACTAACCTGCCCCATACAAAATCTATCAGCATTTGCTAGTGAGAGAGTGCCAGTTTCAACCCCTGGTTTTGCTACTTCACTGCTTTTCCTATATTGTCTGCATGCAGTCCCGGCATGGCAGTGATTAGTTCTTCTGCTTCTTCAGGAGGTGAGGGGGGAATATGGGACTCTTCCTCTGGGTAATGGGGAATGGGGGGGCTGTCATGGAACTGCTTGTTATGAGTAATAGGGAAAAATGCCTCTTTTTGCACTTAGAACTTTGTTCTTTCTCATGGAAATGAATGAGAAAAAGTAGATTTCAAGCAGGCAGCTGACAACCAGGCAGGATGGAGGTCGGTGTTGTTGCCCACCACTGCATCATCTGCTGCTGGTGCTGTAGCGCTGGCAAAGCCATGGCTGCATCCTGCTTTGTGGAACATGTCTGATACCAAGTTGCTCTCTGATGCTAAAATGGGTGTCATTTTATGGATTAAAACTCAAGAAATTGTTGCTGATGAAAGTGTGTTTTTTTTCCTTACTTGTTCATGAGTAAGTCACCTTTCCCAGTGAAATAATTTGATAGTGCAAGGAACAACTTTTATTAAAAAGAAAAATGATGCATGTTTTTACAAGACAGAATGTGTAGTAGAAGCAAAAATGGCTTGGGAGAAAAGACTCCTATGAAGAGGCTGTCCTGTAATTGCTGCAGAGTGTGAATCAGATTTGACCTTTGAGACTACCCTAAAGAGCTGAAAACTATTAGGTGCTGTATGGCATTAGTGTTGCTGTCCTTGTAATGTGCTACCTGACCACATCAGCATCGTAATTATCTTGAAGATGATCCAGTGGACTGGGGGGAGAAGACAGGATTCTTGTGGGATGTACACACCTTAGAAGTTTCTGGCAGAGGTATAGATTTATACATGGCATAAAACGTGTGTAAAAAAAACTGAGGTTTGCTTCAGCCACGCACCGAGGTGCTTGAAAAGGAGCGCCACCTGAAGTAGCCTGTTTGCAGTTACAGTTGTGAGACTGGGATATCATGGAGTCACACTGGTCTCTTCAGTTGTTGGGGGGGGTTGCTAATGGTCTGAGCAAACAGAAAGGATCTGTTTAGTGGTACTGGTCATCCACTGCTGTTGTTGCATGATGTCTGTGCCATATCATTCAAATCCAGATTATAATGTGATGGGCGTGTAAACAGCAGCAGGAGCAGAGTGGACCCTGTGGTAATGGAAGGAGACGGAGCTTGGCACAGCACTTCAGTGACAGAGGAGCAGAGCTAGCAAAGATAAACCTGGCTGTATTTTTGGTAAAGTTGTTTGTCGTCATTTGTTAGTCATTGTCATTGCCTTCCTCATTTTCTGTGTAAGATTTAACAGTAGTAAAAAGAATTTTTTGAAAACATTGAACCAGTGTGGAAAACATGGAAAAATGTGAGATTTAGACAGTTCAGTTTATAGTTCATGTATTTTCTCTCATTATTTACCTTTTTTGTTTATTACCAAGGACAGCTGTATGAAAGAGGCTTACTGTCCCTTAGACCCTATCTGCTATCCTACATATGACATTATAATCCGGGTTGCACCTCGAAATGAGCTTCTGTTCATGATGCTTTTCCTGGTTACCAACTTTTAAATAAATTAATACATAAAATAAACAATCCCCCATTTATGGCATCATAATTATCCCCACAGCAAAAGATTGTGATGTCATAAACAGAACTGCGATGTCAGATGTAGGCAAGCAGCCAGAATAGATAGGGCAGCGATCCTGTTTACATGTGTAACTCTCTCTGTCAATGGGAGTTCCTAAAATTGCCAGCTTGGGCTTACCTGTCTCCTTAGCCCTGTCATTCCCTGTCTCTTTTTTGCTATCTCTCCTGGGCTTCTCCCGAATCCTGCCATCAAGTTTCTGGTCCCCAAGGTCTTGTTTGCCCCTCTGGTGCCCTGCCTTGTAGCCCAAATGTGAAATCCAGCCCCTCGGGGCTTAAAAACGCCACTCACGATATCCCATTGCAAAAGTGCTGCCTCCAGGGCAGCGGGAATCACATAGGTGTGAAAAGTGCTATTGAAGTCAAACTGCTTCATTTTGCAATCACCTTGGGGACTGTGCCATTGGTCCCAGGATCCCTTCCACCTATTTGGGACCCAGTGACTATGGACATCCTGCTGGGGGGGGGGGACTGCTCCAGTGCCAATTTAAAGAGTTTGATCGGGGCTCATTTAAGTATGCCTGAGCTGGGCTCCGGCCATCTGTACAATACATAATGTATGTCTGGCATCCCCCAGGGTAGCTATTCTTGGCTTTGGCCAAAAACAGAGGAAATTAATATTTTTTTATTATTGTAACTTGTTGCTGCATATTGGGGAAGTACTGTGTGTGTGGGGGGAGAGTGTTTTAATTAAAATAAATAATTTTCCTGGATTCACCAGAACTTTTGGGACTCTATATGTGTTTAACCTGTTAGCTGCTGCAGGGGGAGCCTCATTATAGGCAACAGCGACAGGAAAATGAGTGGAGCAATTCAGTCACTGTGTTTGGTGATTGCAAGTACAACCTCTGGGATAAAGAACTGTGGGGCATTGGGGCAAATATATTTTATTCTCTGGCTGCACCAGAACATTGTTTCAGGACTGTATCTTATCTGCTGAGGGGACAGTGGGTTAAGCAGCCATTGCCAGCAGTCACAGCCAATCGGAAAGTCAGGAAAATAAAGCCTGGACATGTGGCACATTCACTACACCTCATGGGTAAATGCAAGTACTCATGGGGACTTACAGGGACATCATTTTAGGTGCCAGTTCTTTAGACCATCTGTGCCTCGAGTATTGTGATTAACAGGTCCTCCAGCCATTCGGAGACCTGTCACCCCATCTTCTCTGTCAATCAGGAATTGAAAAAGAGCTGTATAAGAGACAGTGTCTGCCAGCATTTTGCCAGACTTACAGTGAGATAGAGAAGAGCAGATTCCAGCCTGCAGATTCGAGCAGGACCCCCCCCATGGGGGAGGGTACCCAGGCCCCAGTCGTGCTGCCAAGCCTGGAGTTCCAGTTATCCTTTCCTAAATAAAGTTAAAGTAAATTTAGTTGTGCTGCAACTGCCAGTCTGGAGGTTGCCAGAATTGTCCTCCAGAGGCTATCCCTCCCTCCCATGTCATGGAAAGAAGACCAGCTACCACTTAGCCTCAGTTATGCCAGATGACTGAAGACATCAGGATGCCTTTGATTGCAGATGCGACCCATGGAGGACCTGTGTGAGTACCTTTGTACCCCCCCCCCCCCGGCGCAAGGGAGAAGCCTTTCAAATAATCTTGGGGGCCTCAAGCCTCACTACTAGATATTTACCTGCTGAATTTGTGTATGAAAACTTAGAAGCTATCAGTCTGGGCTGATAAGCCACACAGAGACTGCATAGCATGGAAATTGTGTGGATGCATGTTTCCTGCTGCCCAAATGGCCCACTGCAGGTGCATCAAGATGTTTTGATAGTTAATCATATAAATGTGCTGATTTTTGACTGTGCCCTTTGGGTTAGTTTCTGCCCGTGTGGAGTAGCCAGCCAAGACACGTTTGTCACTTCATGAGACAGGTAGGCCTAGAGCATATTGTGTGATTTATTCTGAAGAGAATCTACTTCTGTCTTTAATGGATTTCGTCTGAGAATGCTTGATAAAAGTGTTAAATATCTAGATGTGCTGGATAAGGCTTTGTCTAAGAAAGCCTGTTTGGTATTTAAATGTACTGGATCTGCCGTCACTTTAATGACTATGGATGCTTGATAAGAGTATTGCCTTCTAACTATACTGGATGGGACTTTGAGTTGTAATGTGCTGAATGTTCAGGATGTGAAATCCAAGACCTAGCTGAGTAGATTGTCCTGGAATATTCGGTTTCTGTGATGTGCAGGCAATCCCTGTCTTTCTGTGACCAGCAGGGTCAAATCCTGCTACTTCTGCCAAATGTAGGGCAATCCCTGCCTACTTCATATTGTTTAGGATCAACAGTACTTGTTGAGACAATGCACTTCCAAGTTCGCCCCCTCACTTTAAATCAAAAGCTGGCCAGCTCAACCAGCTGCAACATCCACCAGGCCTGCAACATCCAGGACTTTGGTTTCTGAGTACCCAGTATAGTACGAGATTGCAGGGTTTCAGCTGTATCTGGGACTGAAACCATGTGGGGAAGAATCTTATCAATGTGACATCTGATTGGTCAGCAGCTAGATAGCCAGGGCTCCGGGTATCATCTGTTGAATTGGGATATGTAATTGTCTTTGTCTCTTAGTAATGTAGCCACCCAGCTGGAGGGTTCACCAGCAAAAGTCAAACAATCTGTGTACATATGTAAATAGCCAATCAGATAACCTCTATTCCATTTCCCCATTCCTAACTCCTGTGTCCCTTAAATAAATTGTTACTATTTTTGAATTTCTGAGTGTGAGCATATTATTAGAGAAAGTCTTTAAATGCAAAAATGTTAAAGTGTGGGGAAGTGTTTATTGGGACATGTCTGGGTAAGGTAAATGGTTATTGTGGGTGGTGTAACATCTCAGGGGGTTATACCTGTAACAGCTTGCCCACATAAAGCACACTCTGAGTGGAGGCACTGCACATTGTTTAAAATTGTGATTAGTTAACGAACCCAAACCCCTTAGCCTATTATCCAGAGTAGTAGGCAGGGGTGTAACATTGGGGATAGTGCCACCCAGGGGTTACAAATGCAAACGTCCTTAGTAATAAAGAAGAATGAGAAATACAGAAACAATATTAAAATATAAGCTGACTTGTGTAAACATTACGTTTCCTAAAAGTTGTCACAACGGTGTCAGGGGCCCTTTAAAGCTAACTGCATGGTACACATCAAAAGAAGACTAATGACATCTGAGATGATCAAAGCCAAATCTGGTGCCCAGGAAAGGAGACAGACAAACCTGTCTGCTCTGTTAGCAGCATCGTCTGATCCAAAACAACGCAAGCTATCGCTGTTTAGAAGTCTACAAAACAAAGTGACTACCCTATAGAAAAAAATACTCCTGAGAAGGCAGCTGTAACAAAAGAAGGTGGACAAACTGTATCTCAGTGTGTGACCAGCTGCACTGCTGAAGTCAAAATAGTCAAGAAGTACAGCCAGTGGACAGTTGGCAACTTAATGCTGGGAAGACTACAAATTCCAATTTTCAAGGCCCAAAAAGGATTGTCTCTCAATATGAAAAAGCTGCCTTTGTTCAAAGGCATCCAGTTCAGCCCAGACCCACTGATGTTAATGCCTACCATACAATCCTGCAAGAATCTGCAAGTGGCTACTTCTTGGGAGCAAAAAAAATTATACCAAGAAACTGGGTTACTCTACATGTGGTTGACAGTCTGGTGCATTTTATCCACTGCATGGTGTCTTCTGATGTGGAAACTCAATTTGTTACAGGATATCAAGACTTTAAGCATATCTACCAAGGCATGGAAGAACACGAGGATTCCAAAGCTCACAATGCATCTGTGGACTCATATCTGGTGTGCATAGTAGATGCGAATATTGAAATGCTGGTGAACAAAGATGTGGTTGAGAGTTGGAGGAAACAAGTCCAGCAGAACATAAATGTTATGAGGAGGATTATTGAAGCTGTTAAGTTTATTGAACACTAGCACCTACTATTTCATGGAAAGGGTGAATCTTTATATAGCTTGGAGAACCCACTGCTTAACCATGGAAATTTCTTAGAGTCGATTCTTTTGTTGCCACAGTCTGATGTTCCTCTTAATACATATATCCAAAAATCAGTGGAGCAGAGCAAGAGAAGGAAGCAGAGAATGGAGAAAGAAAATGTCAGTTCTGAAGCTCGTGGCAGTGGAGGGCTGATTAACTTTCTGTCAAAGACACTGTAAACCTTATTGTTGAGATTATTTTGCAGATAATCAGAGATGCCATTGTACAAGATGTAACAGACCAGAAGATCAGCATTCAGATGAACACCACGCAGGACATCAGTATGACTGGCTTTATGATGCCGGTTCAAGAACACTTTTGTCCACCGGCATCTCAGCGACAGGAATTATGCTGACCACAAGTTGCAGTAGACATAATTCCCAAATGTCTCCCAGTCCTGTGTTTCTAGCAGGGGGCTTTGCCTCCTGAATCCACCATGTGGTGGGCTCTGCCCCCTGCACCCCCCGTACTTAGTTTATCAACTCCGGTTGGAGTTGATTTTGGGAGGGGGTGCAGGACCGGGAGACAGGGTGCTCCTGTTTTGAGTGCACCAACACAGCGACCTGTCGACAAAGTGTTGATTTTGCAGACAGTGAGGTATGTCGTGGTGTTGGTTTCGCTTTCGGGAAGGGGGCATACTGGTGTAATTGTCCAAGCAGCTATCATTCTACGGTATGTGAAAGACCTTGAAGTTCATGAGCATCTCTTTGCTGTGGCAGAAGTGCAGGACACATCTGAACAAGGAATGCATAAAGTTTTAAGGACAACTTTGAAAAAACATGGACTCAATATGAAGAACATCGATGGGGAGTCATTTGATGGTGCACCCAACATGAGAAGTGAGATTGTAGGGTTACAGGCCTTAACAAAAAAGGATTCACCAAACAGTGTGTATACCCTGGTATTATGCACATGCTCTAAATTTATGTATTTCAGATTGTTCTCAAGTTGTTGTGGAAGCAAAGACACTATTTGGTTTTCTACAAAGGACATCCATCTTTATTAGTGAGTCTCACAAAAGGATGACTATATGGAGTTTGATCATTGGTGGGACAGGACAAGACAAACAGATTACTTCAAAAGACTGGTGAAACCAGATGGCGGGCAAAACCAAGAGCACTGGCATTCATCTTCAGAGCATACGAAAATCAAGAAAAGAATCTGTATGTGTCACTTCTCCAGAGTTTGCTTTTTATTGGTACCTCTGGAAAGTCTGATGCCAAAGCTGCCAGTGAGGCAAATTCGCTGCTTGAGAAATGGACAAAGTTTAATGTCATTTTGATAGCCTTTCTATTTACAGTATGAAGATATTTACAGTGATTGGGCCAACATCAAAGTACCTGCAGACTATTGGACTAGACTACCTTTCTGCATGGCACATGGTGGATTGAGCAAAGATGGAATTACAGCAGTCTGAATTAATGAACATCCAGGCAAAAGCTTCAAACTTTGCTGCCAGAGCACAAGAAATAATTGATGATTTAGCTCCTGATATTGCACTAGAGGATCATTTGCCAAACAAAAAGGTAGCCAGGAAGAAGAAAATGCCTAGGGAAAATTTTAGTGATGAATAGGTGTGACAGATCCTGTTAAGTGATTTGAATGTAAAGTATACAATCGCATTATGGATCAAGTTCGAATGAGCTTAACAGATCTGTTTGATAACAACAAGCAACTGATTCTGGATACCAGCTGCATGGACCCACGTCACTTTGAAAGTATTATTTATGATGGTATACCTGATGAAAGTCTACACAAAGTAGTATTATTTGCAGAAGTGGACCATAGTAAACTTAAAATGGAGTTAACTTTTGCTAAAATATGCAGACGACTGCAAAGATCGCTGCCTGAAGAGTGCCATGAAGCTGTATTAACTGATGATGTTGAATTTCAAGATTCTGAAGGCACTTGTTTACAAGGTGAAACTGGTGACCAAATGAGCAACAAGAGAAAAGGGATAATTTGCTAGACAAAGACAAGTGCAGGTCTTGCAAAGAATTCCTAATGTGCTGTTTTAAAATCTTAGCACAATACAACATGTACTCATTGGCATTTTTAACCTTGTTCATCGTCTATGAGTGCCTGCTGGCTCTGTTGTTTACTCAGATGTCCTACGAGAGAGCTCTCAGCAAGCTGAAGATAATCATGACTCAACTGCATTTATTGCTGGGGCAAAAGAAATTAGAGGTATTTGTGTTTATGGCCATTGAGAGAGACCTTCTTGAGGGTTTGCATGAAGAAGACATCATCAAGAATCTAATTGAAAGATCTGAAGTGTACAAAAGAGTAATGTCGCTTTGACCCTTGAAGGCTACTGTTCAGCTAGAGGGATGAAGTTAGATGTCAGGTTCAAGATCCGAGTCTAGAATGGTTCAATTGATTGAAGAGTACTGTTAGTTTGACAGTTGAAGGCTACTGTACATTTGCAAAAGAACATTTTAAAGCACCCCCCGATGAAGACGGATTGTTCCTTCAAAGTACTGAGGTAATGTTTGTGCATCCTCAGATTAAAACACATTGATTTTTCTGAATTTTTCTGTGGTTGAGTGTTTTGCCACTTTAAAATGTTCTTTTGCAGTATTTTGGCAGTTCTAGAAGCTGATCTTTGAAGTGGCCTGCAAGCGCCATCATTTGTGTTCTTTTGGTACTATCCATTTGCAACCTGGAGTGCAAGATGCTCTTGACTGAGGACTGAAGAAACCAATATTTACTGTGCTTGTCTTTGCCCTCAGACTTGGCTGTAAGGGAGCTAGGGGCCATTGATGCCTTCATGAGGTGTGCAGAAGACTTCCGGAAACTTAATTGAAGAGCTTGGTTTGAAAACTATCTCACGGACAGAAGCCAACAAGTCAAGATCAGTGATACTCTTTCCAGTAGCCTCCCAGTGCATTTCAGTGTGCTCCAAGGATCCATACTTGTCCTGCTTTTATTCAGCCTCTTCATTAACAACCTCCCCGCAGCTTGTGAAAATAAAATGCTACTCTATGCTGATGACACTGTCCTTTTTTCTACCCACTCTGACCCTGCCCCCCGGACCTACAGAAAAATTTCAGTCACACAGAGTCCTGATTCAATCAGCATAAGCTGCTGATGAATTATAAAACAACAAGACCAAGCTTTTCCATGGATCCCATAGCAAGTTCAGAACAGCTGCCTTGTTATCCACAACAAACAAACAACAATCACTCTACCAAGTGTAGGAATTTAAATATCTTGGTATTACCCTTGACTGCGCACTCTCCTACAACTCGCATATCCACCAAATCTCTAAAACCATTAACTCAAGAATTGGAGTCCTCTACCGCCATCACCATTGTCTGACCAATGAAGCCATAAGAACCACAGTAACTAGCTCCATACTGTCTATAATTGATTATGGGCTGGTATCCTACGGTGCTGCTTCAGAAACTGCCCTGAAAAGAAATAGGACCTCCCTAAATAAGTGCTGCAGTTGCATTCTGTTATCAGCACATCTAATAAGGTGGTTTGGTCAATCCTTCGTAACATTAGTTCCAGAGATCAAAATGTGCTCATGCCCTTGTTTAGGTCTTCTGTCAGGCCCCACCTTGAGTATGCATCACAGATATGGTGCCCATTTTAAAAATCTGATGGTGGATCCCTGGAAAAGGTACAAAGAAAATTTACAAACAAAAAATCCGGTCTTAAATATTTATCTTATGAATATAGGTTAAATTCCTTGAACCTTATGTCACTTTCCACTCGACGTCTGAGAGGTGATCTATTATTTTTATATGATGTGGTACATGATCCCTATATCATGTTTGAGTTAGGCCTTCAATTCAAGTTCTCTCCATACAATACCAGAAGTCACCCCTTTCAGTTAATTAGGAAACCCTTTGAATGAAATAATTGGAAATATTTCTTTACCCTCCGTACTATTGGGCCTTGGAACAAGCTCCCACCCTCCGTAGTTCTGAGTGACTCCAAGATTATTTTCAAACACCATCTGGATAAGTTAATTAGCTCTGGGTATAATCTATTATACTATCCTTTGGTCTAGTATAAGAGTAATATGGGCCTCGGCCTACTGGCTCTTTCTCCTTACTTTAGTATGAACCTTAGTATGAAGTAAGTGCACGCATACCTGTGACCTTTACAAACACTCCAGCTGAATCAGCCTCGGTGGTAGACTAGCCTATCAGACGTGCCTCCTGGCAAAGAAGGTTTGCCTTCATCTCACCCCTCCTGCCACACATACTCTCATGCAATCTACCCATAACTCATGTTTTACATGCAGCTCCCTCAAATCCATGTATCTTGCCCCCTTCTGTAACACCACTTAGGCCCAACGTGCCTTCTACATCAGGGCAGCATTCCTCATGAATGGTCTCCCATCTGAAGTCAATGATGAGAACAAGCTCAGCCCATTCAAGCAAAAATTGCATCACCACCTAACTAACCTTAGCAAGTGTGACTTTTTACCTACTAGTCCGGGTTACGTCCCTTCCATCATCCGACCCCTTGTGCACATCCCACTCCCCTGCCTACCTCTCCCCCCACCTCCTTATCCCCTTTACTTCCATCTCCCCACCTCTCTCCTGTCACCCTCTCCTGCCACCCTCGATCTGTCTTCTCCTCCTCTCCCCCTTTTTTGCTTTCCCCAGCCATATCGCAACTGCACCCTTTCCCTTCTTTTGGCCCTTGTCCTCTCCCACTCTCACTCCTCACTACCTAACTGTTACTCCTACCTGATCCTCCTCCCATCCCTTGACCTCTTCCTTACTCCTTCCTTCCTTCTACCATTCTCCTCACCTCCCCTTAGTACCCCTTGGCACTTCTTGTGAATGCAATTTATGACAATGTCCTAGCTCTGACAGCTTCTCTCCAGTCTCGTCTCTTTCCACAATGATCTCCACCTGTTAGGCGCCTTAAGCCCACTGAGACCACTTGCAACTCTACTTAACAAACTCCTCCTTGTTGCGCATCTTGAGGTTATGACTCCCTGTAATCTAATGTTATCACCTCCTGTACTGAGGTGCACCTACTGTTATTACCTTATGATGTTTACATTTTATCGCATGATGTTATACTTTTGTCTATGTATTAATTGCATCTCTGAGTTATGTAACCTGAATTGTGTATCCTACTTTATTACTGTATGATTCCATGATGTTCTGTTTTCTCCTTTATTTTGTTTAATTCATATTGGCGCAGAACCTTTGTAAAAGAACCTATGGTTCGAAAGTACTTTTACTCCTAGTATTCAATAAATAAATAAGAGGTGAAGTATATGAAGAGTACTGTCAGTTTGACACTTGAAGGCTACGCTACAGCTTTTGATCTGGGTTGTGCCTGTAAAAATGGGCCATTTGGCCCGGTGCTCTTAACCGGTTATCAAAATGGACAAATCCTCTTGACATTTGTAACCAAGTGTTACCCTGGCACCTTGTGGTGGGGGGGGGTGCCTCCCAGAGGGCAGAAACTGGGCGTTGACTTGAGCAATGAGGTTACCCCACTTGATAGTGGTTTTGGAACATTTATCTCCCTTCTTTCAAATGGTTTTTGTTTGACAATTTCTTTGTGTTACTATAGATAAAATGTTATACGTTGTTCTGGTTATTGGTTGTGCAGTTGTTTTGTTATGAGATCATGTCATTGAATTTGTATTTTTTACCTTGTATGTGACACTGACAGACATACAGTACAATTTATTATAAAAATAACACACCAGACACAAAATATGTTTGCAGAGTTTACTGTATCAAATGACATAATGAAAAACAAACAGAAAGTTTATAGTGCAGCTACTGTTTTGAGCTAGGGAAAGTGTATGGAAAGATTAGGATGGATTGCTAATTTGTTAAACCAGAGAGGCACTTGAGCCAAAGGTCCATTTTCAAGACTGTCCAGGCAACCCCTCTTCCTGAATCCTTTCTTACCCTTGCTGGGCCTTCCACCACTTCTTACCTGTCTACCCCCCCAACCTCATAGTTGCGGCAACCTCACTGAACTGCATCACCCTGTTTCCTATTTTTAGCACCAGCTCGGTCTCCTTCACTCTGGCACTATGCACTTTGAGTTTGCCCAATTTGCATCAATTTCTATGCTAGTTCATAACTCTTCCATATGCAATGTGTCATTATTTTATTTGTGGTACACTCAATTTATGCTCTTTGTCACCCTCATTGTAACAACACCTCCTGACTGGCTGTATTTTGTTTGTGATTGTGCTTTTCCCATTCCCCTTTCTCCCAGTTCACACTTGGAAATGACATTCGGCTCAGTGTGCCTCTCACACTTGCCAACTGTAAATAAATAACTAAATTCATGTCACACAATACAGTGCAGTGTAATAAGTAAGTAATAACACATGACAGGATGTGTTGATATTGGGGATTAATCAACACCATGGGTGCGTTATGAGGCATGAGGCCAAAGGCCAAGTGTCCCCACAGCACCCGGGGTGTTGATTAATTCCTAATAACCACACACCCTTGAGTGGGTTATTGCGCTTATAACATGGGGTGTCACCAGAGTGGGAAAACACTTGAGGAAAGCATGATCAAGTCATGAAATGATAGCAACTCTTTTATGTGTTCTGCCACCACCACAACTACTGTGGTGCTGACAGTGCTGAATTTTGCATGAGAGAGAGAGAGAGAGAGAGAGAGAGAAGTCTGGGACAGACACACAGTTAATGTTCCACAGCTGCTGCAATGTCTTGTATGCCCCTGTATCTGTGTGTGCGTGGGTGTCTCTCTCTCTCTCTCTCTCTCTAGTATAGAGAACTCCAGCATCGGGAAGCTGTAGGGAGACACACACACACACACACACACACACACTTTTGTGTGTGTGTGTGTGTGTGTGAGACACCAACCTTCACCCTCTCTCTCTCTCTCTCTCTCTCTCTACCATCTCTCCCTGTCCGACATAGGCAGCTACATACAGGAAAAACCACAGCCACCAACTGGACCGGTGGGGAGAAATATCTGCAGCAGCAAACAAGTCATCAGTGTGGCTCAACTATGCCACTGGCAGGACTTCCGGCACTGAACTGTATGATCAACAATTCCATTGCCACTTCCAAGAACTGTCCTGGAACCTATTCAGCAACTGTACACATGCTGTGAAACGGAGGGACAGGATACTGCAACAACCACAGAGCAAGTGAGTGAGACCCAGAAGACTGCAGAAACTGCCATGCCTGCTCCCACTGTCTGTACCTCACTTGGCATGGTGCCTGTCACTTCTGTGCTTGGTCCTACTATGTGTGTCTCTGTCTACCGGGAGTAAGTGAGACTGAGACACCGTGCTGTTTCTGTTCTATTTTCCAGCACCTCTCTCCTCACTTCTCCCTGATCACAAAACTGTCCTTGTCTCCTAGGGAAGCCACTAAAACAGCTGCATTATTGCAACAGTCAAAAGGGAGGGAGGGAGACTGCAACAGTCAAAAGGGAGGGAGGGAGGGAAGAGAGAGAAAATGAGAATGAGAATGTGCTTTTCTAGTCAATTTCAGCAAGTCTCTCTCCTCTGCTACACAGCAGTATGTGGGTTATGGAGAGATTAATTAAATAAAAAAAAACTGCAGCTAGTGCAGAATTCCACGGCCCGAGTATTGATGGGTACTCTTAGATCTTCCCATATTATTCCGGTGCTGCGGAAACTACACTGGCTGCCAGTCCAGTGGCGGATCACCTTCAAAGTTGGATTACTGACTTTTAAAGCCCTGCACAATCTGGGATCCGATTACCTTAAAGAACTCTTGATTCCTTATCGCCCAGTGAAATTGCTCCACTCAGCCAATGAGGGGTTGCTAGAGATTCCAAGGGTAATATTAAAATCTGCTGGGGCCCGGGCTTTTATGTTTGCAGCACCTTCCCTCTGGAACTCTCTACCCCGTCGGATAAGGGAGTGTATGACCGTGGGGAGTTTTAAACAAGCTCTTAAATCTTTTCTATGGGTAGGGGCATATGGTTTGACTGTTTAGTAACTATTATCTGTGTTTTTAATATTTTCTTATGTTTTTATTTTGTATTCTGTATTTTTATTATTTTATTGGAATGCGCCTTGAAATTCAAAAGGCGCAATATAAATAAAAAATATTATTTTTCCTTCTGGAGGGGGGGAGGGAGAAAGAGAGAGAAAATTGCAGCAGCACTGACTTGAACAGTAGAATGGGGAGTGGAGGGCATGCAGTCACTGTCTCTGGAGACAGAGAGAGGGAAAAAAACATTGCTGTAGGACTAAATTGAACAGTGGAATGGGGAGCAGATAGCACACATGGTCCTAGGGAAACACACACACACACACACACACACACACACTCACATGTTCCATGTTACCGATCGTTTGCTGTTCTTTCTGTCACTCTCTGCCCCTGATGTTTCACCGCACAATTTCTCTCTCTCTCTCTACAAAGGGAAATGAGGGGTTCTGCTTAGTGCAGGTCATGGAAGTCTGCGGGGTGGGTGGGGAGACCAACAGCACCGATGGGTACTATCAATCATAACATGTGGTGGATGTTTTTTACTGACTGCCCTTTGTGTACACGACAGGCTTCACCTCTTGCTTACTTAGCGAGGAGAATAATGGCATCTGTTCAGAATGTATTTGTAGAACAATAATTGGATCAGGACTGCTGCTTGATCACTCACAGCAGATGGATCACAATTTGCTGTGTGTATATGCTGGATTAATCAACGATCACCAGATGGCACTGTACCAATTGGCTGCTGTTCTTTCTCTACCCAATGTTATAATACAGTATGCAATTCAACATATGCAGCACTAAAATCAATATACAGCATACCACAAAAGGTGATAGGAAACAAATTTTTTTTTTGCACCTCCAGATCTTGGTCTTCTGTTTTCTATTATTGAATATTCTGATAAGTTTTTGAAATTTTTTTGTTAAATTAATAATCTAATTTTAGTGCCTTTGTGGCTACTCTGAATCCCCCCTCTCCTTGGCAGTTGCTACTCTTTCCACATTGCCTGAATATTCTGTGACATCAATAACACCACTCCAGGCCATTCAGGTGCATAGCATAGAGTGGTGTTAATTATGTCGTGGAATGTCTTAGACATATGAACAAAAAGCATGGCAGCTGATGAGGAGAGTGGAATTATATGTAGATCTGAGGGCACCCCAAAACCAAATCATGGATTTATTAAAACTTGGTCAAGGCATGGTCAACGCATATTGCAATACATAACTGGCAATGAAAGGAAAATGAAAGGGCAGTAAACTATGTAAAAATATTTTCTGTCTCCTTTAAAAATAGCACAGCACACTTGTCCTTGAGCTTTAAATTACCGTGGCCTCAAAATGCAGTCACTGGACTTTATTGGTGGACTTGCATTTATTACATACACCCCAAACCCCTTGGTGGGATTTTTTATTTCACAGTACGCAATAAGCAACATCCCAATCTCTTCATAGGAGATCAACCTTGTCTCTGTCTTAGGGCAGAACACTGCAAGTTACATCCTCATTTTAATTAGCGCTAATTAGAGCACAGGGCTTTGGCTTCATTGGGGACTGGGGGGTCCACCTGGAGAGATGAAGGTCTATACTGACATGATGGTCTGCATCTGTCCAGGAAGGGAAACAACTCCTAGGTGACAGGTTTAAAGGCTTCCTTGCCAAGCTTTTAAACTAGCCAAGGGGGGAGGTGCTGATAGGAAACAGGAAAGTTCAAGCCTCCCCCCACAAAACATGGCAGGTAGTAGGGTAAACACTGAGCTACGGAGCTTGACAGAGGGCAGGACGGGGTAAATGGAAAAATAGATAAGGGCAAAAAGACCAGGGATGGGGTAAAAAGGATAAAGCCAACATTAAATGGAGGGCAATGAGTACCAATGCCCATAGTCTGGGAAACAAGCTTCCAGAGCTAGTAGCCCTGATGGAAGAGGAACACTTGGATATTGTGGCAGTCACAGAAACATGGTACACAGAGAACCATGACTGGGATGTCAACATACCACGGTACACAATCTACAGAAGGGACAGGGAGGGTAAAAGAGGAGGTGGACTAGCTCTCTACATAAGGGAAGGGATCAAAGCTACAGAACTAAAAAGTAAAGGGGGAGGACAAGAGGCACTCTGGGTCACCTTGGAGACAGGGAATGGCATCAAAATCCGCACAGGGGTTGTATACAGACCCCAGTCTCAAGGGGAGGAAATGGACAAGAAAATGATAGAGGGCATCCTCAAAATGGCTGAAAAGGGGGAGATACTGTTGATGGGGGACCTGAATATGCCAGATGTTAGCTAGACAACATGAACTGCAGCCACATCCAAGAGCAGGGTCATTCTCGATGCCCTACAGGGGGCATGCCTTAGACAGCTAGTGGTGGAACCCACTCGGAAGGGAGCAATATTAGACCTGGTACTCTCAAATGGAGAGAGGATCACAAATTTAGAAGTCAGTAGACATCTGGGAACACACGGCCACTGCACAGTGTGCTTCACAATAAACACAACCATGGAGACTAGCCATACAAAGACAAGGATACTGGACTTTAGAAGGGCTGACTTTGGCATAATGGGTGAATACCTGAGGAATGCATTAGCAAATGGCCAGAAAGGAGGGGTGGAAGAACAATGGAGAAAAATCAAAACTGCCATCATGGAGGCAACAAGCCTTTGTGTGAAACAAATAAAGAAAACAAAGCAGAATAAAAAAAAACACTATGGTTCTCAAAAGAGGTGTCAGGGAAGGTTAAGGAGAAAAAGGCTGCATTCAAAAAGTATAAGGAATCACAGAAGGAGCACGACAGGGAACTGTATCAATTAAAGCAGAAAGAAGTGAGGAAGGCAGTCAAAAAGCAAAGGCCCAAACCGAGGAAAAGATAGCCAACTCAGTTAAGAAGGGAGATAAAACCTTTTATAGGTACATTAGGGAGCATAGAAAGGTTAAGGGAGGGATAGTGAAGATTAATAAAGAAGAGGGGAGATGGGCAGAAGGAGACAGTGAAAAGGCAGAGATACTGAATGAATACTTTTGCTCAGTATTCACAAAAGAAGAAGAGGAGGAGTTACCTAAACCAAACAGTAGAAGCACTCTGGGTAGTGGGGTTGACGCCACTCCATTTACAGAAGAAAGAGTCCTGAAAGAACTCCTAAAACTCAAGGTGGACAAACAATGGGGCCTGATGGGATTCACCCTAGAATCCTAAAAGAGCTAAGGGAGGACCTAGTGACACCACTAACCATACTTTTTAACAAATCATGGGAAGATGGGGTGGTACCTGAGGACTGGAGGAGGGCAGATGTGATTCCCCTTCACAAAAGTGGGAGCAAGGCAGAAGCAGGAAACTACAGACCTGTTAGTTTGACCTCAGTGGTGGGGAAAATGATGGAATCACTTCTGAAAGAAAGAATTCTTCAGTACCTAGAGGCCAGCGGGGCACAGGAACCAAAGCAGTAGGGATTCACAGCAGGAAGGTCATGTCAGATGAATCTAATTGATTTCTTTGACTGGGTGACCAAAGAAATAGACCAGGGAGGGGCTGTGGATATGGCCTACCTAGACTTTAGCAAGGCATTTGACACAGTCCCGCACAAAAAGATTAATAATCAAGTTAGCCAACCTGGGAGTGGGTCCAAGGGTGGTAGCCTGGGTAGCAAACTGGCTGCACAACAGGACACAGAAGGTAATAGGGAATGGAACACATTCTGAAGAAAGGGGGGTTACTAGTGGAGTACCTCAGGGCTCAGTACTGGGTCCAGTCCTCTTTAACGTCTTTATAGGTGACATTGCAGAGGGTCTGGAAGGAAAGGTATGCCTCTTTGCAGATGACGCAAAGATCTGTAACAGAGTTGATATACAAGGGGGGGTAGAAAGGATGAGAAGGGACTTGGCTAGATTGGAGGAATGGTCAGACATATGGGAACTTAGATTCCATGCAAAGAAGTGCAAAGTAATGCACCTGGGAAATAAAAATTCAGGAGAAGAGTACACAATAGCAGGGGAGGTACTAACAACAACAATAATGGAAAGGGATCTGGGTGTAGTCATATCAGATGACCTAAAGGTGGGTAAGCAATGTGAGAAGTCAGTAAGGAGAGCCAGGGGGATACTGGCATGCATAGGGAGGGGCATCACAAGTAGAAAAAGGGAAGTGGTTATCCCTCTGTACAGACAGTTGGTGAGACCCCATCTGGAGTACTGTGTGCAGTTTTGGAGACCTCATCTACTCAAGGACATAGGATGGAAGCAGTCCAGAGGAGGGCAACTAAAATGGTGCAGGGTCTACATCAGAAACCATATGACGAGAGACTGAGAGAGCTTAATATGTATACCCTTGATGAAAGGAGGGACGGGGGGGCATGATAGAAACTTTTAAGTACCTCAAGGCAATCAACAAAGTCCAAGAGGGTAGCATCTTTCAGAAAAAGAAATGCGTAAGAACAAGGGGGCACAATTTAAAGTTAGAGGGGGGACAGCTCAGGGGTAATGTGAGGAAATTCTTTTTCACGGAGAGAGTGGTGGACACATGGAACCACCTTCCTGGAGAGGTTGTGGGGTCTAAAAAGTGGGGAATTCAAACATGCATGGGACAGACATAAGGCAATTATAGTGGGGGGTTACAGGAAGTAGGCTGTTGGTTAACTAGAATCTGCAGCTTATCCAATAGGTAGGGAAATGGGCAGACTGGGTGGGCCAAGTGGTCCTTATCTGCCATCAAAGTCTATGTTTCTATGTTTCTATGTTTCTAATAGTATTGTAAACAAATTGTGTTGGGGGCACATAGACTGTTTTTGAAAAAATCTTAGCATAACACACATTGCACTGCACTATATCTTTCTGTTTACATCCTGTTATTTCATAAGAACTGTGTTCAGACAGGGAAAGTGTAGGGAAAGCATAGGGTCTCAACCTCCAGAGGTGCCTTGCCAAGGCGTTGAGCTTAACCATTGATTTGATTTCAAAGGGGAACTCTTAGCTCCCCTGCAGCAATGCAGTGGTACAGTGATATTCTGATTTAGCAAAACACAATTTAATTCTGGGGTGCAGGAGGGGGCCATAGGAGTCCTGGTACCAACCCCGGTATGCCCTAGTGTACCAACTGCAGCCTGAATTTTACAGACAGTGGCATACCCTACCATACTGTAGCCCCAATTTTTAACTATAAGAAAAACCCTTCTATTCCATTTGGAAGAAAGCTGTTCTATTACTGGTATTAGAGTTATAGTAACTCACTATTTTGGAGGCTTTAGTATCACTGATTTAAGGCGAACTCTCAGCTAAAATGCAGAAGTGCTGTGAGCCTTGAACTTGGCTCCCTGCCCATGCAGCAATGCTGTGGGAAAGAATGGTCCTGATTTAGCAAAATGCAATTATTTTTTAATTCACTTGTTGATAAAGCGATTTCCAGGTGGGCCCTTTGTTATCCAGTCCAACTCTGCAGGCTACATCCTTGTGTACTTAAGAAAATGGGGCATATCCTAGTTTTGTTACTGGATGAGCTCATCAACACATCACTGGAGTTGGTGTTGTACCTAGAGACTGGAAGGTAGCAGTCATAGTTCTGCTGCATAAGAGTGGAAGTAGGGATGAACAAAGGAACTGCTGAGCTAAATGCCTGATTCTAGACTGGGAAAGTTAACTAGAGATATTGATAAAGGACAAGCTCGTGAATTTCCTCGAGCCAAATGGACTTAAGGAAATGAGATGTTATGAGTTTATGAGAAGAAGGTTGTGTCAGACAAACATAATTGACTTTCTAATTGGTTGATGATGGTATTGTTTAAGAACCAGGCAAGGACATACAGTACCAAGAGATAAGAAAAGTATTTGACTCTGTTCACATGGATGGTTGGTCAAAATGTTGGGTGACCCGGGAGTAGGGCCACAGACCACAAGATGGGTAGGAAATACCTTGTATGCTAACTGATAGAACCCAAAGGGCTATCCTTAATGGTAAAAAATTAGCCCATTAGGGTAGCCACCACTGTTGTGTCACAAGGACTGCTTTTTGGTCCGATCCTCTTCAACATTTACATCTGTGATGCTGGAGTTGAGATCACTTTACAGTTAACTAGTTTGCCCATTTACTGTGTGCAGTTCTGGAACCCTTTCTTGAAGAAAGACAAGGATAGGGTAGAGGTGATATAAACGATAAGCAACATGATCCAAGGAGCAGTTTGACGATCCCAACATGTACACACTGATGGCAAAAAGACAGAGAGCATAACTGAGATGTACAGTACTAATACCTCCACAGGATAAATACTTAAGACCTCTGCTGCTTGTTATGAGAATTAAATATGTGATACAAGTATTGTGTGGGGCAGAAATATGTGATATTAGGGATAGAGAAAAACTATTTATTCCAGTATTTAAATTACTTCGATCAGTCATGGCTGCCGGCCATTCTATACTAGATTCTTATCTTAGGCCAGAACTTGGTATGATAAATATTAATGCTACTATGGATATGAAAACAAATCAGTTACTTCCTTCAGACAACTAGAGTGCTAAAACATAGAATATCCCATATGTTTCTTCAGAAAAAAAGAGTTGGCATAGGCTAGAATGCGGAGGATCTGTATGGTATGGAGATCTTTACTCCAAACTGAATAAATATGATTGGATTACGCTTAATATATATTTGCAAAAGAATATTACACTCTGTTTGAAATATAAAAAAATACATCAAGGCAAAGTTCAATCATTTGTAGGTAAATTCAGATCTGGAAAGCATTACCAAATCTAGATACTTGAAACTGTTTGTAGCTAACAACAGTAATTTTGGTTATAAATATTATCTGTGTGATTCTCACTGACCCCCAATTGAGGAAGGCTTTTGTAAAATAGAAGTTCAAGCTGTTTGAGAGTAATGTGCAGGATGCTACAATAAAACTGCTAATAGTGATACAAATTGTTGGCATTTGCATAAGGGTAAAGAGGATCTTATTCATGTCATGTGATATTGCACATGGAACAATAAAGCAAGGATGCACTGGCTGGGAGCTTACATAGAGCCCTGGAAAGGCATAGACAGGTCTGCAATTACCACTATTCTTTTAACTACAGAAGATGATAAGACCATAAGTAGAGTAGCAAAGTTGTTTTGAATTGTTGGCAAAGTCAGAAAGAAAAGTTTTGCAAAAATTAAAAATAATTAACAAGATAACGGATAAGGATCTGGAGAGACTTATAGAGTATAAGTGAATCTATGCAGCAGAAGCACAGATTCTGATGGGAGATAAAGGCCGCTTGGCTCACCCAGCCCTACCTATTGGATAAGCTGCAGATCCCAGTTAATCAACAGCCTACTTCTTCCTACCCCCACTAGAATTGTTGTGTGATTGAAGTGTACCTGAGTTGTAATGCTATTTATAATTCTTTTTCTTTTTAATGGTAAGGGAAACAAGATATTGCCCATGAATTGTTATTGATGCTTGTCTTCATCTTTTAAAAATGGATGATCAATAAACAATACTACTACTACACTGGCTAAATAAATCAGATAGCAGAGAGTTGTTCGTACTGAGTGGGAATGAAAGTAAGAGGGAAAATTCAATGTGCTGATAGGTGGGGATCTCAGAGCGACTTCAGAAGGCATTTCTTCTTGGAGATGGTGGTGGGGTGAAGTAGACAACCAAAGAGAGTAATCTGTGCAAAATTAGTGGGGGAAGGGTCAAACATGGGTGGGACAGACATGTGAGGCGGGTAAGGATGGTGGAAAAGAGAGAGACGGTAAGGCGGAGTGGAGGGCCAATAGGGTCCTCATAATCAACATTAAATAGGTAGAGTTAAGCAGGACTGATGGACTGCAGGGCCTTTTTCTGCTGACATTTATGTATCTATGCACAGTGTTGTACATGAGTTGTTCACAGTCACTCCTATCCAAACTGGATTTCCTCTACTATAAATTTATAAGTTTCATTCTCGAAACTCACCAATGCCTCCAAAGACAGCTTTAAGAGAGGCTGAGATACGCATAGGGGGAAGGTAAGGATCATGGGTTGAGAGGATGGGAGGAGTGGGGAGGGAGGGCAGGTACATTAGCTCAAGCTGTGAACCCTGCAATACGAGCAGACTTGCTAGACCAAATGGCCTTCTTCTACTGGCTTCTTCGTGTGTTCATAATATGATGTCCTGATTTGGACCTCCCCAGGGACTATGGCCCTATGGTCCACATATTCAAAGGAGATATGCTGCCCAAAATGGAGATGTGTGGCACATCCCAAAAACTGTGTGGAAGCACGATATTCGAAAGGGGAGATGCGTCATGCATATCCAAATGCTTGACCGCACAGAAATAATGTATGTAGTCCCCCAAGAAAGGGATGGGTACGTGAATATGCCACACAATCATACATTCAGCCAAAATGTGCAGCGCACTTGCTGCACATTTCAGAAATGGGCCGTGCAAAGTTAGGCAGACAAAAGGATTGCCTAAATTGGCCAGCCACCTGCAGGAAGGCCACAGAACTGCAAACAGGCAATCCTGAGACAGCCCTTGGAGGTGCACCAGGACATGCTCCAGGAACCCATACACAGCAGTCATTCCAGGATGGAAGTACCCAAAGCCACAGGTGCCAACACACCATGTGCACTGCCCAGAGAGCCATCCCCCACATCGCACCTGGGACATAGACACTGAGCTGCCACATGCCACTGCTGTTGGGTGCCCCCCTAGCACACCAGCAGAGCACATGGCCACACTGCAGCACATGTACCAGGGGCCATGGCCTGCACCCATGTGGACTGCAGGGCACCACCTGGTGGTGGCATGCACCCATGGTGACATCTGGTACAGTGGTGTCCAGGTTGCCTGGTGGTGCAAGTGGCAGCCTGGCATGGGCTAGGGACTGACCTGTGGCACACACCCACAGTGGTACACCACAGATGCACACAGGTGGAACCCACCCACCTGGATACCTGATCACCCTCTGCACACTGCCATTCCTTGCAGTTATCACCATGTTTTTCCCATATGGGGGTATGTGGGGCACTGCTGGTGGCTGTACACTGCATATGGAGCTGGTATATCACATGCATGTAGTACACCGATCAGACTGTGTAATCCTCTGCTCTCCCCTGTTGCTTGTCCAGGTGGGCCCCTGTGACCACTGTCCAGGTTGGCCCCCCTGTACCTCAGTCCAGTTCTGTACATGGCTATTGTGAATAGCACTATACCTAGGCCAATTCAGTCTACCCACCCACACACAAACATTCCATCACATCTGCCTGCTAGGCTGCAGTAGCTCCTATTCACCTTACTGAGGTGCTGGGGCAGCCCTGCAAAGCTGGAACTCAGCATGCCTAGGGTATGCAAATGGCCAGAATACATTCCAGTAATGAGTTGCACATGTGGGAAATGGGCTTGGAATATGCAATGAGGTCATTTACATAGCCATGCAGAATCTTGCAATTTTATGCACTATGCATGTGGCACCTAGTGTGCATTTCCCTATGTTCTGCATAGGGCTTAGATCACCTGCCATGGCACACATCTCCCACTGCACAATTGCGCATGTTCATGATATTCAGCTAGACATGCATGAGCGCATCTCACAGTGCATCTTCTGAATATGCCATTATTTTGTGCCGGTGCATCTCAAGAAAATACAAAGTCACAGATGCCCCCACAATGCAAAGCATCATGGGCTGCATATGCAAATCACCACAGAATGTTATTCTGGTCCAACTTTAAGCAGAATTGCATGGTGCCAACTTTTGAATATGGGGCTCAATGAGACTAAAATATTTCTGGAAAAGGATCTATAAGGCCATAAATTGTTACTTCCCAGCCTATATATAAGACTTTTTAAATATAGTTAGTTTTATTTATTTTCTACTACATTTATCATGAATAATCCTAGAAGTCACTAGACATAGCCCTAAACTGGGCCCGGGGTTGTCTTCCTTCGGATGCAATTCACTATCCTACAGGAAATAAACTTTTGAATCTGCTAGCAGCATCAGCTATCAAAGGCTACACTATGTTTAAAATGTGTTAAATCACCACTGTATTAATGTTATCAGTCATAACTAAATATATGTTAACTGTCCAAAGTCATTCATGTTCGAGTTTTATCTTCAAAATTTACTCTTGTTTATACTACTGAATTTACTACTTAATTTACTCAGTTACTGCATAGCTTTTTTTCTGTAGCTTTGCAATTGTATTATTCCTTGTATTTTCTTTATTTTTGATGTTCCTTGTATCTTTCAAAGAAAACTACACCCTCCGATCTTGTAAACTTAATTTTTCCCCATGTCAACATATAACTCTTCTCCTGTAGCTGTTGGGGATATATGTGTTTGCTTTATCTTGTTTTCACTGTTCATGCTAGTCCCCTGTAACCATCCGGGGGAGGGGGGCATTTATAGCTGTTGAAATCTTATTGTCCATGAGTGCTGCATTAGCATATGAGAACATTAAGTCACAGCACCCATTTAACCATGTATCTCTATGCTGATAGTACAAATATCCTGAAAAAAAAAAACTCTGAAAACACACAAATTGAAAGTAATTTGTAGGGAAAGCCACGCATTACAACTCAAAAAATTTGCAAAGCTAATTGTAAGGTACATGTGGTATTTCACACCCTTCTGCAACTTGTTTTGTTGAATTGAAAGGTTTCACGTGTGATTCAATGAGTGGCTGAGAGACTCCACCATCTGCCCTATATAACCCATACAGAAAAAGGAGGGCACATTTTCAGTTGTTTTAGTCTCAAAGTCCTTTCATTTCTCAGTATATATACCACTCAATCATTCATTTTCCATGTTTTATCTTTACCCTTCATTTTTTGTTCCAAATATCCCTTTAAGGCAGCAGTGCAATGAAAAATGTTTTTCAAAAAAATCTGGTTTCAGCTATAATTAAGAAAAATATTAGCATACCTGTCAAATATACTTGTCTTGGTGCTTCCTATGCTGCACAGCATGACTCTTTTTTTTATTTTTTCAAACCTAACCCTTTACAGTTCTACAGTGCTATTTCTATGGAAAATGTTGCGGCCATCTTTTTTTCTTGAGGAAAAATGTAATTGAAACATTTAAAAAATACTCAGAGTTTGGTTGAATTAGAAACGTGTAACACCAAATAAAATGGGAAGATGTGCCGGCCCACCGGTGCAGCGGTTGAATTTCTGCTTGCGACGCCAGCGACCCGGGTTCGGGAACAAGCACGGGTTGCTGGAGGGCCAGCTGGGGGGAGAAGGATTGAGCGTCCCATGGACAGCTCTCCTTCTCCGGGGGGGAGGGTAAGGGACTGGTCCAGCACCTGCTGGCTCCTAGCAGAGGCTGGGAGTATCACAGGATGCATGGCCCAAATGCTAACTGGGGGAGGAGCGGATGTCGGCATATGTCATGATGTCACTACGCTGCCCCCAACAGAAAAAGGGAAAAATTGCTCGCTGGCCGCCGGATGACAGCTCTCTGTTCCCCGAGTGCCTCCAGCGCCTTCCCAGGGCCTCCTGCTCCTCAGCAGCATCCCTGGGCCCTAGTAGTGTAGTTGCCATCCCCTCCCTGGTGCCTTCCTCGGAGGAGGGGACCCACCCTGGAAGGGATACGCTGGGATATCCCGGGGGTTGGCTATATGGGGACCAGAGGAGGGCTGGGTAAGGACAGTGGGGCTGGAGGGAGCCTGTGGAGCCTGAAGGAGTGGGGGACCAGTGAGCACTAGGGGGTGGAAAAAAAATGGAAAGATGCCTGGAATCTTTTATAGGGAAAAAAATATAGGTTCAGATTTGTTGCCCAGTTTCATTGCACTGCTGCTTTAAATACTCTTCAAATGATTAATCTTTTTGAGTAGTTTATTCTGAACCATTCATTTTACATTTTTTATTATTCTGAATGATTCCTTTTCCATTTTTTATTATTCTGAGCCATTCATTTTCTATTTCGTATCTTTCATTGTCAAAACTGCTCCCAATATCCCTTCAAATGCCCTTCAAATGATCCATCTTGAAGCAATAATTATTGAGAATCTTTCGTTTTACATTTTTTGGGGGGTTGTTCAGTTTTTCTATTACTACTGTTTCCTCGTTTATCATTAACGATATTGAAACCAATAGTTGGGTGAAAGAAACAAAATCCAGAGCAGGACTGAGAATAGCTGGGGGGCTGAAGCAAGAGGATAAGGCATTCTTACCTTATATACTGTATGGGAGAAGAATAAAACTTAAAGGAGTAGTCCACCCAGAAACTGCAAAAATATATGTTGTGAAGAGTGTTTTAATTTGTGTGTGAAGTCCTAGTGTGTCCTTCCCTCAGTCTGCTATTAGGAGTTTTTCCTAAATTAGCCTGTTAGCTTTATGGTAGTTGTACGACCCCTGGGGATCTCCATCTGAGTTAAGTTTATTGCTTTTCTTGTATCTACAATGCATCCTGTCTCATGTGACAGTGATGTAGCTGAGAACATCGATCCAGCACACACGCCAAACATACCTAAATAACTTGGAAACTTTACAAGCTACAAAAAAATGACTAGCAGCAAAGGTGTTCAGGACAAAAAGACCTTTACAATGAGAGTAGTCACTAAGCTGAACTCTGTATAGTTTTTAAAATATAGCCTAATAGCACTGCTTGATGCAAGAGATCAATACTGGCTAAAAGCTCGATCACAGGGCTTTGTAGCAAACATCCAGTGATATAAAATGGCTTGCAACAACTGTACGAAAGCGATCAGACAGGCAAAGAGTAAATTTTATCAAGAAGCCCTCTCCGATCCATGGAACAACAACAAGTCCTTCTGGCAAACCTGCAGGATATTACTAGAGTGCAGCGAATTTAAAATCCGCCTACGAAGTGAACGCGCAATGGCCACTTCGTGTTGGCACTTCGCTATGCGGAGTACCCCATAGGAAAGGCTCACTTCACCTTATTAGTATTACTTCATGTTGTCATTCTGCTTTAAACGCGAAGTAAGATGCAGTGACAACAATATTGACAGCACACCACCCACACAGTCACCAGAATTAATGTGCATCCCCAAAGTGCTACTGTTTTGTGTCCAGCAAATTCCCCAGTGCTGACGAAGTGAAATGAGAGTGTAACAAGAAATGCAGTCTCCCAGAATTAATGGTGCACTGCAAACGCACAGACAGATTAAGATTGCGCTGCGCACTCAAGGGATGCATACGAAAAGGCACAACAACACCTAACTAGTGCACACAAGTCACAAATCCAAATCTGGAAAGGAATACATTTTGCCAGTTGGGGGATTAGTGCATGGCAGTAACAATCCACTACCAGTAAAGATATCACAAAGCAGTATAAAAAATTCATGCAGGTGCGGTGGATAGCAGGTTCACACTGCTGCAATTATTCTATGGCACAATAAAAGGTGTCTGATTTAATGGCACGCATTGCACACACACTCACACACATACTACAAGTAATGTGCAGCAAATTGAAAACCTTTAGTAATATAACCAAATGTTTTAAACAGACAAATTATACACTGCTGCACCACAACAATCAGCAAACAAAATGTCAAGAATTACTGAAAATATTACTGTGTCTACATTAGCACTGACCCCCCAGCTTGCTCCTCACAAGCATGATTGTTCTCTCTCTTATCCCCCTGTCTTATCAACACTAGGCCTGTCCATCCCCTTATCCTTCCTCTCCCAACCTCAGATAGGAGCTCACTACCCCTGGGTTGTGACATCCTACCATACCCCGTACTTTATAGCATTCAATCCCGGGGCTCACACATACTCCTTTTCTCCATCCACCTTCTCTACATTCTGTTTTACCAACTCCTCTCTGTACACCGTGCTCTCCTAGCCTTTCTTCCCCTACCTCCCCCCCCCACCTTCACCTCTACCTAGCGTTATTTTTATTTTTTTTTCTTCTGTTACTTCCTCCTGCAACATTAGATAACCTGCTTTATCTTCCTATAGACACTTCTATGTATGTAAATACCCTGTAATCTGTACAATATCTGTATAATTCTATGTACATATGAACTTCTTTTTCTTCCTCTCTGTAAACAGTATTATCTGTATTGCCTTGTAAATACCTGTGTTGACCTGTATATACAACTGTTCATGCTCCACCCAGGTCCATCTTGCAAATGAGCTTCTGCTCAACGATGAACGCCTGGTTAAATAAAGACTTGATTGATTGATTGATTGATTGACATTAACACAGTTATACAAGAAAAATATAACCAAAACTGAAAGTCTGCCCTTTTCTCCCAGTTAATGTACCTACACCACAAATACGCCCCTCCCCGAAAGCACATTTCACAGTACACAGACTGATGGTTCTAAATTAAGATTCAAAATCCACACACAACAATAAACAGTCGATGATATGAGCACAGAAGGGTTCCTACAGTCGATGTACTACATTTTGAGAAGAAAATGACTCAAAAAGGCATTTTAAACAGCTTTTAGAGGTTTTGAATCGCAGAGCTCTGAGAGTAAACTGTCTCCAGGTACCGCTAGTACCACTACACACACACTACCCAGGCCAGAACTGAGGCTGTGCAGAACAATCTAGAGCCCATCTGACCTGCAATCCCATGAATCACTGCAGAATTCCATTTGGAGCTCAATTACAAGGCGAAGTGAGGTGAATTACATTGATTTCAATGTAATTTGCCTTAAAATTGGTGGAGAAGTGGTTTGGGGAAGGCGGAATAACGCAAAGTCATTGGTTTGAATGGACTTTGCATTCTTCATTATGAAGCGAAGTACTCAGCTTCACATTGTGGAGTACTCCGTGGAATCCGTGTTACTCCATGAATCACTTTGAGGAGCAAATTGGGGCCACTTCTCCTACTACTTACAGTACTGTAACTCACATGCTGTACAGGAAGGAACGCAAATGCCTATGGCTGTACTTCCCCGATGAGCTGTAGCACAAAACTCCCCGACTTAAAAACACGTATTAATGAGTACAATGGTGGGGTGGTGAAGCCTGGAGAGATACTACAAAACAGGCTTACAATACATCCAAGTAACAAGTAAAAAAATTAATGTTGTGATTCGTGACATGATCGTGAATCATGATTTGTGACTGTATTTGTGACCGTGATGATGAAGAATGTGATTCGGTGTTGATGGTGTGAGATAAGCAATGTGGAACTGTATTGGGAACGCGAATGCCTGTAGCTGTAATTCCCTGATGAGGTGTAGTACAAAACTCCCCGACTTAAAAACATGTATTAATGAGTACAATGATGAGGTGGTGAAGCCTGGAGAGTTACTGCAAAACAGGCTTACAATACATGCAAGTAACTAGTATAGAAATTAATGTTGTGATTTGTGACGTGATTGTGAATCGTGATTTGTGACTGTTTGTGTGACTGTGATGATGAAGAATGTGAGTTGTATCACGAGTGACTCGTGATGATGGTCCTGACTTAAAAATGCTTTTTAATGAGTACAATGTTCATGAAAAATTATGCACCACACCTGTCCAGTACTCTGAAGGGAAGCCAAAGAAACAACTGTGACTTAAGTTACAGATGGAGATTAGGCCCTAAAGAGATACAAATGCACAAACAGATTAAGATTGCACTGTGCACTGAAGAGATGCAAACGCAAAGGCACAACACCTAACCAGTGCTCACCATCAGAAATTCAAATCTGGAAAAGAATACCTTTGTCGGTTGGGGCGGGGGGGGGCAGTGTACTGCACTGCTGCAGTAACAGTCACTACCACTAGTACCAGTAAAGATACCACAAAGAAGTACAAATTCACACAGCTGCAGTGGATAGCAAGTTCACATTGCTGAAATTACTGTTTGGCACAATAAAAGATGTCTGATTTGATGACACGCATCACACAAATGCTTACACACACATTAAGTAATGCGTAGCAAATTGGAAACTTCAGTAATATAACCACATATTTTAAACAAACTAAAATTATGCACTGCTGCACCACAACAATCAGCAAAAAATGTCAAGAATTATTGAAAATATTACTGTGTACATTAACACAGTTATACAAGAAAAATATCACCAAAACAGAAAGAACTGTCTTTTTCTCCAAGTTAATCTACCTACACCACAGATATGCCCCTTCCCCAAAGAACACTTCCACTGTTTCTCAGTACACAGATTGAATGTTGTACATTAACATTCAAAATCCACACATAAACAATAAACGCTCAATGATATGAGCACAGGAGGGTTTCCTATAATCGATGAACTAAAGTTTCAGCAAAAAAAAAAAAATGACTCAAAAAGGCTTTTTAAACAGCTTTTAGGAGGTTTGAATCACAGAGAAATCTCAGAGCAGACTGTCTCCTACAGCTTCCTACACACACTACCACAAACTGAGGCTGTGCAGAACAATCTAGAGCCCATGAGATCCCATGAATCACTGCAAAATTCACCTTTGGAGTTTAAAAACAAGGCGAAGTGAGGCGAAGTTCATTGTTTTCAATGTACTTCGACTTAAGAATTGGTGGAGTAGTGGTCTGGGAAGGCGGAGTAACGCAAAGTCATTGTTTTCAATGGACTTCGTGTTACCCATTATAACGCAAAATACTCCACTTTGTGTTATGGAGCACTCCACAAATTCATCTTCACTCCGCGAATCACTTCGTGGAGCGAATTGGGGCCACTTTGCCCATCTCTAGATATTACAGGGAAAGATCCAAAAACACCCCCTGCTATGCTCACTGTTGAGGGTATCCCAACCTTAGACCCCCTACTCATTGGCAACTCACTGAATCAGGCATTTACTGACCTCAGTAGTGTTCTCCTGGTGGACTTCTTCAATGCCCCTATCCCAAGAGACACTGCAAGGGTGTCTACACCTCCTCCCCTCTGACTGCTTTTCCGCTTCAAGATAGTATCAAAGGCAGATGAAAGAAAATATGTAGAGAATGTCCTAGGAAAGTGTAGGCATAGTGGGGACTCACTCGACTTCAAATTCTTTCGCCTGACTCTGGACTAAATAATTTGGACCACTAATAAAAATAATTAACCTCTCCTTCTTCCACTCTCAATTCCCTCAAAGATGGAAGTCTACCACAGTAACTCCTGTGCATAAAAGTGGGGACCAAACTTTACACAACAATTACAGACCAATCTCCATACTCCTGCCACTCTCCAAGGCATTGGAGCGGATTGTGGCTGACCGGATGGTGGACTATCTTAACCAACACAAGCTCCTCTGTCCAGAGCAACATGGGTTCTGGGGTGGCCACAGTACCATCACGGCCCTTCTAGAATTCAACAGGTTCATCAATAATGCCTTGGACTACAGCCACCTAATAGGGGTGCCCTTCATTGACTTATTAAAGGCTTTTGATATGGATCACCATGCCCTTCACCTCGAGCAGCTTTCTGAAACTGGACTTGCAACAGAAACCATGAACTGGTTTAATAGCTACCAGAGCCTCTGCTCCCAACAAGTTAGGATTGGGGAAGTCCTATCCGTTAGGTGATCTGTCAGATCCGGTGTACTACAAGGGTCGAAACTGGGACCACGGCTATTCAGTGTCTTATTAAACAACCTACCGGCCACTTGCCAATGCCGTATGCTCTTATACACTGACAATGCGGTAATCTTTGCCAGCAACAAGTGCCTAGAACTCCTTGAAACAGATCTCCAAAGCGGCTTCACATCAGCCAAAAAATGGTTCGCAGAACAAAAGCTGGCCATAAATTATAAAAAGAGTAAAGTCATGCTTTACGCAACAGCCCAAAACAAACTAAATAACTACCCTTTGGCAATACAGAATGACAGAGGCAGCACCCTGGAACTTGTCTCACACTGTAGATACCCAGGAGTTATAATCGACTCCTCAATGTCCTTCACACAGCACATTGACAACACTGCTAAAGCCATCAACACCAGAATCGGCATCCTCTGCCGACACAGGCACTGTCTCATCCATGAAGAGTTGAATCTGGCAATGTACACCTCGATTGTATCCCTTATAGAGTATGGACTGGTAATATACAGATTTGTAACTGTCACAGCATTCCAGTGGATTGCCCTAAATAAAATCCGCCACTTGCTTACAGATGCACCTAAACTAACCCATACCTGCGTACTCTATACCTGTGCTGGCTGGCTCCAACTTAATGACAGAATGAGATATCAAACCTGCCTTTTCTCCAAAAAGGCTACACTAAACTGGCTTCCTCCTGGAGTTCAGAACCTACTGTTCCTACCGTTAAACACCAAACAAGCCAGGAGCTCCTCCACACAAACCTTCCATGTGCTCAGATGCCGCACATCCATGGCACAACATGCTTTCTCCTACTGGGCATCATTCTGGACAAATGTGCTACCGCCTGACATCTCTGGTGCTACTACTCTTGGATCCTTCAAACTCAGACTGCGTCAACACTTAATTGACAGGAGTTCCTGCAGGAGCCACCGCTGAGACACCCCAAGCACCGACTGACTACTACCAGCACTTCCCATTCCCTGTCCCTTGGGCTAGGCAAACCCCGGCACTTAGCAATCCCTTCCAACCTCTTGTACCCCTATCCTGTCCCAGTCAAACCCCTGCCTCTTCTCACACAAGCTTGCTTTCCCTGCCCCTCTTTCTCCCTTCCTTCTCCTACTGATGCAAGCATACTCTGTACAATGTAGCAGCTTACCTGTTCCTGGATGGATTCTATGTACCTGTTATGTTTAATACTCTCATTATCTGTTTGCTGAACTCTCATTGTATTATCTATAAATTTTCCTCAGTCTTTTTTTTTGCCTTGTTGTTTAATGTATTTGACGTGGAACCTCTCAACAAGCATCCACTCACAGGTGTATCCAAGACTTCAATAAAATAAAAATAAAAATATAGCCATCTCTACTGTTGTGAAATGATTGTAAATCAGTGCTTTCTGCTAAATCTATTATCGCTGCTACATCACTGACACATGAGACAGGATGCATTGTAGGTACAAAAACAGCAATAAATTTAACTCAGATGGAGATCCCCAAGTGTCGTAAAACTACCATAAAGTTAGCAAGCTAATTTAGGAAAAACTTCTAATAGCAGACAGAGGGAAGGACATGCTAGGACTTCACACACAAATTAAAACACTGCACAACATGCTTTTTGCAAATTCTGGGTGGACTACTCCTTTAAGAGATTAGACTGAGGGAGAGGGAGGGAGGGGATAAAGTTAAGGCCAACATGCAGAACCAATGTTTCAATATCCTTATACAACTTAGTATAGTGCTGTGGTTATGCAGCTTGTTAAATGAACTTCTGTGCCATATGCAACTTATTGAATAAACCTTTGTGGCTGTTTGGCTGTCTGTTCCTTGAATAATACCACCCTGTAGGGATGCCGAAGGCAAGGAACCTTGGAGGAGGGTTCCACTCTTAGAGGTGCCATGGGGAAGGATTCCCTTAGTCTAAAGGTACCTTTGGAATGAGCCCCGAGGAGAGAGGCGATACCACTGGAAGAGGAGCTGGAGAAGATGGTATGACAGAGAAAAAATGTTTCTGAATGAAGCAGAAAGAATGGTGTTATAACTTAGGAAGGGAGCGTGACTGGTTGCTTCAGCCCATAGAACCACAGGCTAAGCCTTTTCATTTTGTTCAGTTTTCACATTGGAAAAGGAGGCCCCGTTGCCGGACTGTGCAATTAATTTGACAAGAGAAAAAATGAATGTCAGGAGGAGGTACCCGCATTTTTTACACAGTGGGCAAAAGTGCTAATCTGTGAGTGTGCCCCACACTGAGGGTGAGGCTTAATGACATAGGCATTTCCCTTTAATGTATGTCTACAGGCTGAATACTGAGTAATGAACAGCCAAGTTTCTGGGTTGCTGAAGATGAGTAGTATTCTCAAAACAAAATTTTGAACACCCCTAGGGAGAATGTGTGTGTGGGGGGCATCACAGAAGGGATGGAGGGGAGACAACAAGATGGGGGCAGGTGATAGGAGCAGGGAAGACATGGAGCTTGTGTGGAGAAACAGGCACAACAGAGGCCAAAATGAACCTTAAGAAGAGGTTTCAGAAATGAGTGGAGGAGTGGAGATAAATGGGGAGCAGGAGTTTGTTCCAGAGGTTATGAAAGTGGATAGAAAAGGCAGGTTGTTAAGCAGACGTTTTACGTGGTAGATAAATAAGGCGATAATATACAATTAGGATGGATTGAATGAGAAGAAGGGAAGGCAGAAGGCAACAATTTAATGACAAAATAAGAATAGTGGTAGAAATGAAGAACATAGTGGGAGAGGTTAGACTAAAAGGAAGAACACCGTGGCCCACTGAGATGGGGTGGGACATGACAGCAGCAACAGGGGCGTAGCCAGGATTTGGTAGTGGGGGGTTTCCCAAACAATTCTAGGGGGGTCTGGGGGCATGCCCCCCCAGTTAATTTTGGAAATGTAGGTGTTAAATGGTGCACTTTCGTGCATTTTAGGCAATAATTGTTGAGTCACAAAATGTTCAAAATTCGAATCATCATTCTCATCCATCCCTGCAATCTCAAGTATTTCAGCCAGGTGCTCCTTCTAAACTTTTTTTTTTTGGGGGTAATTTTCATTTCCCCAAATTTAATTTATTTGTTCAGCTATTGCCTTGCCCTTTATGTTCCACCTTTCCCACTGCATGTATTCCCCTTTTAAAAACTGTCCGCAGTTTGTATGGTTGCTGTTAATTCTTTTCCTCCCTTTGCCTCTTTTACATGCGTGACCCCCACTCTTAAGGAAAATAAATAATACTCAGGTACTTTTTAATTTTAAATGTTTATTGTTTGTGTGCAGCTCACATATTAAACAGTAATGCATTAAAAATATTTAAAACATATATAAAGTGCCTGTCTATAATGTACGCCGCATATTGATACACATGGGATACACAGCTTTTCCCATCAAAGTAGTATGCAACCAGTGAATGACACATTTGACAACTGGGTGTTAAGAGTGTTTTAAATGTTAACTACAAACATTACATTAACTGCTTTTCATCAAACACATATAGTTATTTTCCTAGAACTCGCTTGTTTATCAGGTTATCTTCTGTACTCATGTTGAGTTTTTTCAGTCTGTGAATGACACAAAATAAGGAGTCCCAGCTTCAAAATAACAACATGTAGTATGGAAATAAACAGAAAAATCATGCTGGTTGGAAGAAATTAGTGGATCACAGCTTTCTTACTCTAGTTCTAATTTTGTTACTGCCATCACAGAACCACCACTGCCCTGGATGTTTTGTTGCAAACCTTTCAACTTCCTCAATTTACACTTTTTTGGCACATGAATATGCATTAAGACAATGCTGGCTTTCTGTAATTATCAATGTGATTAAAATTATCAAACCAGTAGAACAGATACAGATGGTAGATTGAATTATTTGACAACTGGGTGTCATCAGAGTGTAAGAATAACAAGTAACATGCACACTACAACTATAACCCACAACTTCACATAGTTATTTGCCAGGCTCTCTTGTTTCTTTATCAGATTTATCTTCTCTAATCTAGTTCTGTAAAGTCTGGATTGATGCAAAATAAGGATTCCCAGCTTCAAAATGGCAAATATACTAAAGTATTTTAAGATGCCTGGTAGGAAGAAATTACTTAAATGGACCCCTGCTTTCTTACTCTAGTTCTCATTTTGTTACTGTGACATCACATTCACAAGCAACATCCGTCTTGGATGTTTTGCTGCAAACCTTTCAATCACTTTATCAGTGTCTACTTTAGCTCCATAATGAATCTGCATTAAGGCAAGGCCTGACATTCTCTCATTTCCCATTGTGCTTCTCACATAAGTTTTGAGCCTGCGAAGAGCACTGAAAGAGCACTCACATTGTGCACTACTGACTGGAATTACGCAGAGTATCTTGAGTAAAGTGTATATATTTGGGAAAAAGGATGCATCACAGGCTCTGAATGCTTCTACAGCAGTATCAGGTGGGTTTTGATTGTTTTGCCATTTAGTTTTCCATGTTAGCAGTTCCACATCTATAACCTGAGGAGAAGGAATATCTTTTTTATAGAAACTGATAACTTCATCTAGGTTGATGTTTCCACCATTGCATTTAATCACTGATGGAATAAGGCCCATTAGCTTAGCCACAACTTGCTGTGTTCTTGAAAATTTCACAGCCAGTGCCTCAAGGAGATAATAGCATTGGAATTGCAATCACCCTCCTGTAATACTCTTCAGGATCACTTGCAGGAGTATTGCTTTGGTGAGTCTGTCTCCCAACAGTGCGTGGTATTTCAGGTTGAATGTTGACTTTTCTGAAACACTACATGCCTCAGTGTACCAGCTGTGGAAGAGAGTCTCAATTTCTTGTCGAGCTACCTTTATACTGTCCTCTACTGTGGTAATCATGTTGTAAGCATTAATTATATCAATTGCACTGTTTTGCAGTTTTACACTCAGTGGTTGCACAAACTTCAGTACCTTCATGACTGTGATGAAGCAAATAATGTAACGGAAATTCTCCATAGAATAAAGGATCCCATTTGCTAATGTCTTAGTCTCAGCATCCCAATTCCATTCTCCATACTCATCAGCATATTGCTGTCCATTACTGATGACATGTAGTGCAATGAGAATACAAAAAGATCATAAAATATCTCATATGCTGTATGCCTCATTGCCCATGTTGTTCTGCAAAGAAATTGCAATGTCACCTGCTTAGCTTCAGGATAATTACGCCTTACTACTTTCAACAGAAGCTCATTTCTTTTGGGTGAGAAATTGAAGAAGTTACAACACTGGTTGCAACATCATGCATGTTCCGATTTCAGGGTGTTGACAAGAGTTCACTATGCAAATTGAGGCAATGCGCATTACAGTGCACGAACAGCGGATTCATTCTGTGGCAAATTAAACCTTTGTGTGCCTCGAACGCTTGAGGACATGTTTGAGGCCCCATCATATCCTTGGCCTCGCATGCTTGAATGTCAAGACTCCAATGTACCAATTTATGTAATATGTTCTTTGCAAGTGCCTCACCAGTTATTCTCTCACAAGGTACAAAGTCTAGGAAGTCCTCTCTTATATTTTGAGTTTTGTCAATATATCGCAGTACCAGAGACAAAACTTCTCTGTTACTTACATCTGTAACTTCATCACCAAGAATAGAGTAGTACTCAGCATCTTTTATGTCTTTAATTATATTGTCTCGAATCTGATCCCCAATAATCTCTATCAACTCATTTTGAATATCTGGCGAGTGATATTGTGCATTTCTCCCACCGAACTGTAAATGTTCAGCTAAACTTGTATCTCCAGCATTTACCCTGAATTTTAACAGGGAGATAAAGTTTCCTGGATTGTGGGTATCATCATCTATTTTCTCAATATGGCCACGTAAAGCTATATTCTGGCGACCACAGACAAGTATAGTTTCTATTATTGATCCTAATATTTTCCTGTTTTGTTCAATTCTTGCAGCACACCTAGCATCAAGTTTGCTCCTCACTGATTTTTCTGGGGTTTCCATAGTTATTTTAAAATTCTGAGCCTTTTCCAATGCATTCATGTGATATTGTTTCTTGCAGTGTTCTTTTAGAATCTCCTTTGCTTTTGTCCAGTTAGTTAATGGTTTAGTGACAAGAGTGCCCAAGCTATCACTGTAGCCAAACAAGCTACAAAACTTACACAAGCCACCCCTCAACGATTCACTGTAAACTAGCCAAGGGTATTCAATACACCATTTGTGTTGGAAGGATCGTTGTTTAGCATGCATCACTGTCTTTGGAAACATATAAGTAGCTGATGGACTGAAGTGCTGAGTGAGGTATTTATACTTCTCAGAATCATTGAGTGAGGTGCCAATGATTCTACCAATATCATAAGGGCCCTCCTCTGGCATACTGCTACTCTCATTTTGCACATTTTGCACTACTATGCTATTACTGCTGTTTTCATTGGAGAAGCTTTCTTGAACAGTACTTCTGTTGTCACTGCCTGCTGCAATGCCTGAATCTAAAAATACAAAAGGCATTGTTAAGTTCTTCATGCATATGGGAAAATGAAAGCAGAGATGAGACAAGTGTTTTTTTTATGTGTTGCTCAAATGCTGTTTCCCAAATAACAGTATTGCAAAACTGCTGGGGGTTGAGACAATGGGGACATGCAAACGGTGAAGTAGGTGGTAATGGGAATATTTTAGTGAGATAGATCATATGACCAGCAGGATTAAGTCTGTGCAGAAACTACATGAACCTTTCATTTCCTGCCATGAAATAATTGTAGCAATAAGTGCATTCAATGCTTGAATGTATTTATTGCTCAGACTAATGTCATTAATGACAAGTGCAAACTACCTATGATAATATGAAAACATGGAGTGGTGGGATGCACAATACAAGAAAGAAAGACAATCATTCTTATGCAAATAAGAATCATGACTCTGTTTTCTGACTATAATTCAGTTGTTTCAGAAAAGACTGATAATAAAAATTAGACAGTGCGTTTCCAATATGCAAGAGACACACCTTGAGAGCTCCCACTTTCTGATGGGCTTAATGGTCGTTTTGTTCCAAATCCAAATGAAGAAAGAGTTGCCTGATTGGTAAATCCTCGCTTCTTAGTAGTTGCCATCTCAGAGACTGATCCAAGTCAATGTCCCTTTTTGAAATGGAGGAGCAGAATTTTACTTAATGCATGGTTTCAATATCAATCACATTACTTTAAATGTATTTGCCTTGCAAACAGAGCAAACGTCACAATATTAACTGTAACCCCTGCCAAAAGGCCCCAGCCAAGTCCAATCATCTGTGCCTGTCAACTGATTGCAAGACAAGATAAGAACTTAAGTAAGAAAGCAGGGTGTTGTAATACAGTTAAAGACATCCGTAACCCAGCATCTTTCAGGGATTTTCTCTGTATTTATTCATGTGCTGAGTAACTGACAGCAATATGTTGATAAGCATAGAGACAACTGGATGCTGAGACTAAGGCAATGGGAAGGGTATCCTTTATTGTACAGAGAAGTACTGTTCCATTATTTTGTGTTAGTACTTCTTAAAAACTGATGGCAAGAACAAGATAAGAACTTAAGTAAGAAAGCAGGGTGTTGTAATACAGTTAAAGACATCCGTAACCCAGCATCTTACAGGATTTATTCATGTGCTGAGTAACTGACAGCAATATGTTGATAAGCATGGAGACAACTGGATGCTGAGACTAAGGCAGTGGGAAAGGTAAGGAGACCTGGGGGATCTTGAGGTAGTCAGTGTCTTCACCAATAAAAATAGGAAGTTGTTATCCATGTACAGAAAGCTGGTGAGACCCATCCTGAGTACTGCGTGCAGTTTGGGGATCTCTGCAAGGACATAGACAGGATGGAGGCAGCCCAGAGGGCAACTAACATGGTGCATGGTTTGCAGCAAAATATGAAGAGAGACAGACTTTAGGACCTGAATATAACCTCTAGGTGTGAGAAGCCTGACTGGGAAACATGAGAGAAACTTTCATGCCTAAAAGGAACAAAGTCCAACAGGGTAGCATCTTTCTGAACAAAATGTGAAAAGGGTCACAATTTCGAGATAGAGGAGGGTGACTGAGGGCAACATGAGGAAGTATTTTTCATAGAGGGAGTGGTGGATGCATGGAATGGCCTTCCTGAGGTTCAGGTGTGAAAATGAATGTAGGGACACAGGTGCAAGACAGTTCTAGTACGGAGGGGTTAGAAGTGTATGCTGTTAGAACTGATCTGCCAGCTTAGCCACTGGGAAATGGTGGGCGGACCAAGTGGTCTTTATCTGCCAGAATAAAGTATTGTGAAATTATAATCTTTGTGTGCTATTTTTTACTACTCTCATTGTCACCCAGCATGTCGTGGAATAATTTAATTCAAATCCCCATTAATCTTACGGGCCTGTGTAAGTTTAATCAGTACTCCATGAATGAGATGGATTACACAGGCAGCTCACAGATCAGCCCACCACCCTGGCTGTATTTTAATATGCAGTCTCATGAGAGTAATACACACAGCTCACAGATAGAACCCCTTTATGTTTTTTGACTTGTGTGTGATGTGGTCAGCAGATATAAGTAACCTCATTGGATTCTGTGTCCAGTTAGCTGTGCTAATTCATAAGCCAGCCACACTTTTATTTCTATTCACCCAGTCCCTCAATCACAGACATTGCAGATGGACTGGCGGGCAAGTTTGTCCGTTTGCAGATGACACCTAAGATCTGCAACACAGTATGATCCAGATGGGGTGGGCAGAATGAACAGAGATCTGGATAAACTAGTAAAATGGTTTGAAGAATGGCAACTGGGGTTTAATGCAAAGATATGCAAGATCATGCACATAGGGAAGAGAAACCCTGAAGCCACCTGTACGCTGAGAGGGGAGTTGATGATGCACAAGTCTTTTTCTTCCCTGTGACTGCCTGGCTTGTGCATCATCATCATCACAGATGACCTGAAATCATCCAAGCAGTCCACTAAATCAGTAGGTAAGGCTAGGGGGTGTTAGGGTGTATCAGTAGGGGTATCACAAGTCAGAAGACACTGGTCCATCTGGAGTACTGCAGCTCATACCTTCACAAGGACATTAACCAAATTGAGGCAGTCCAGAGAAAGGCAACCAAAATGGTGTAGGGTCGTCTGCATCAGAAAACATATGAGGGGGCAGATTACCCTACAGCAAAGGAGAGGAGAGAGGTGACATGATTGAAACATTCAAACACCTAAAGGGTATTGACAAGGTGAAAGAGTGTAACATGTTTCAATATAAGAAAAATTGCAGGACAGGACACAGCATGAGATTAGATGGAGGCCGATTAAGGGGTAATGTGACGAAGTTCTTTTCACAGAAAGGGTGGTGGATGCATGGAACAGCCTACCACATTTCACCTCAGTCACGGAGTTGGACATGCTACCTGAAATATCCACCTTAATTCCTACGTCAGTCTTTCCGTAACTTTTCCCTGAACTGCTATTTACCCCATTTCTCCTCACTCACGAAACTGCTTGCAGTGCATGAAATATCTCTGGCTGAGGTTACCTTATTTCCTAGCTATTTAATTCCCTGTTTAAATATTTGCTTCATTTTCACCTCAGTAATGGAGCTGCAGTCATGGAAATATCCTCCTGGCTGACTGAGGTATTTTTTTTTCTTAATTCCTAGCCATGTCAGTTTATATGCCTTCTGAATCTGTTTGTCCCACCCATTTCACCTCCACAGGACCTGCAGCACTGTCATGATGTTACATCAGAAATATCCTCCTGAGGTAATTATTTTTACCTTAATTCCAATCATAGCCATGACAGAGTCACTTATTTTAAATTCAGGATGGAAATAAGTTACTCTGTACTTTTCCCCAGCCACTTAGTGATCAGCTGAGCACTACAGTGCATGTTACCTGAACCATGCTAGTAACAGTGACTTATAATCCCTACTGAGTTTTACCCCATACCATTTCAAATTCACCTCGGGACTCACAGCAGTTGCTGCAGACCTGAATAATCCCTGTGTCTGTGATGATGAGAAAATAATTACCACAGTCTGTGGTAATTATTTTTTCATCATCATTCCAGACCTTGACCCTTACTTCCCCATTGATATTTTGCCCAGAGTTGCAGCAAACATATTTTCAATTTATATATTTGTCTTCCCTGACTTCACCTCCTGGTCCTTTCAGGCGAGTCTGCCGCCCCTCCGCGATGCTAACAAGGCCTAAGCAACTCCAAAGTATTAATTTGCGAAAAATCCTCCTCCGAAGATCCCCCCCAGTGCCCAAGTCAAGTTAAACAGGTTCACAGTATATTTGTCGACGGCCGGGACTTCAGTGTTTGTGATTAATTCAAATCTTAGGCACACGCGCCGCGGGCAAGCTGCCTCCTCACAATACGGGTCTCCTGCCCTAAATGAGCTCAAGTCGCACTCTTTGGCGCTTTGCGGTGGCTCTGCATCATGTGACTGCCAAGCTGCACTCACACGTGATGCAGAGCCGAGGCGGGCCGAGGTCTCATGCCTACAAGCCGAGCGTCGCCGACTGGGAGGGTGCCCGACTTCCCCGCATGCCTTGCGCCAGTCCAACGAGGGGCTTTAACTGTTTGCCTGCCGGTAGGATTAAGCAGGCGCCGCATGGCTCAGAGAGACACCTGAGGTCCGAGTCCGACGTCGCTCGCCTGGAATAGTGGATGCCGGTGAGTGTCAGTGACTCAGGGTCTCTTAAATGGATTGGGAGGGCCGGCGGGTAGGAGGAACAAGAAGATGAAGACGATCGGCTGCGGGCAAAGAAGGGGGGGGCGCCGGGTTGCACAGTCGGGAAGCGGGGTAGGGTTGCACGGTCAGCGGGGGTGGGGTTCTGAGCACCCAGGAAACCCCCCTAGCTACGCCCCTGAGCAAGAGCAGGCACAGCAGTATACTCGGAATAGTGCAGCACAGATTCAATATCTTGTTGACTGAGAGGTCTATTTGTTTTTATTTAATATGCTTTAGGTGTCAGCCTTCCGAGGACTCAGCCCTTGACTTCCCTGAACTATGCCCACCCTTATGATTGACTCGGAACAGTAATCTACCCAGACGTTTCCCCTCTGGGTGGGGCCATTAGTCAGACATGCCCCCCCCATGGAAGACTAAACAAGGGTCCCAGCAGGGAGGATCACCAGGAGGCCTCTCTGGCTTTTCCCCAGGTGTGATCGTGGGATGTTGCTGCACTGACTGAGACTTTCAATCAGTCTCTGGCTAAGCATACCAGAGGTCAGCTGGCAGCAGTTTTTGTTGTAATGGCCTCCCCATGAGGTGTGGTGTGCAATGACATAGGTTGCTATGCACAAGTTCTGGCATACCTCCCTGACAGGTAGGCACCAGCAGCTGCATTTCCCCCCTGGCCACTGCCAGGAGTCAATCATGCACCAGTTGCCCCCCCCCCCAGAGGAGGAGATCAGTCCCAAGGATGCTCAATCCTTCGCTCCCTGTCAGGCCCTCTGATGTCCCGAGTCCATTCTGGAATCTGGGGCATCAGCATCACATGAAAATCCATCCTCTGTGTGGGCCGGCCAGCCCCAGTGAGGTCTATTTTTACCTCATACTGTTGTGAGGTCTGAAAAATTGAGAGTGACTTGCTCAGGATCATTCAGTGAGAAATGACTCTGGAGGGATTTGAACCTAGGTTTCCCCCAGGCTAGTGTGCATTTACAGGGAAGGGAAGGAGAAATTGTTTAACTAGGAAAGGCACAGTAAGTTGAAGCTTGTTTCCAGGTGCAACCTGGGAGCACAAGGAAGTTCAGGGTCACACAATATGCAAGTGGTGGCTGTGGGATTCAAACCCAGGTCTCCAGGTTTGCAGCTCTAGTGCCCTTAAACACTATGCTATATGCAACAGCTTAAAATAAAAATAAATAAATAAAAAAGCTACTAGAAAATTCTGCTAAAAGACCTAAAATCCAATGCCACTGCAGTATCCACCCCTTTTATCAGCTGTACCTTGGACTGATATATCAATCCAGAATTCCTATATGTTCTAATTCTGTTGGCAGCTTAAAGGTTAACACCCACCCTCATCCCTTATTTTCTCTGCCAGTCTGGTTTAGCCTGCTTCCCTGCTGATGTCAGCATGGTCCTATGTCAATGTCCATTGTATCATCCTGCAACAGGGCTTGCCTTCTGTCACTTCATGGACTGCTTGTTTCCCCCCCAGGTAAATATATTTATTTGTATTTATAACCCATCAGGGCTTCTTCTATTTGCTGATGTGCGTTTTGAATTATGGGGTCTCCAGGCCCTTGCACTGCTCTTTTCCTCCCCCCCCAAATCCTTTACTTAGCCCTAATAGCCCCTGGTGTTCTGAAATCAGCTGCTGTGCTCTATTGCATGGCGCTTGCTTCCATCCTCCCATCAGGGAGCCCAGTGATTCCTCATGTCTGCCTCCTACAGGTATGCTCATTTCGGACATGGCCTTCAGCTGCAGTGTAGCTTTTCCTTTCTGACCCCACCATCCTGTGCATTTGCTCTCCCAGTCCCTTGCAGGCTAGTACACTTGGCCACCATGCAGCTTAGCTGGCAGTCACTGCTGCCTCCTGCTGGTTTCCCACCCTTTGGACCCTCTTAACAAGCCCCTCGGGGGCTCTTCACATAGCCACTGTGTGGCTGATCGGTGGAGGGAGGCATATTTGCCCTAGCCTCCTCTCCCTCCCAAAAATGTCCATCTTTTCTCCCACCCACACAGAGCAGGCCACAACCTGAACTCTGAGTGGGCTGGGAGTTGAAAGCACCCACCAGTACTGTCACTCTAGCACAGTAGTGCTAAACTTGAAAACCAAGATAGCACCCGCCAGCACTGTTACTCTAGCACAGTAGCACAAAACTCGAGAACCAAGATGGCACCACACTGAGGGCAATTAGTGTAGTCAAGGTGAATAGTGAGAGTTGAAAGTTTTGTTTTTTCAGTTAGGCTTGCACTGCGGGGCGGCGTGGTTTTTGAATGGGATGCTGGATGTCATCATCATCTCCTGATCCAGCGTTTACTATGCTGTAGTGCTGTAGGAGAGTTGCCCTGTTGACATCACTGCTTTGAGCTGTTTTCTTTTCGGGAACAAGAACTACAGCCTGACCTACACTTCATCTGCACACCCGCTGGGTGAGAGAAGGTGGAGAAGGCATAGCCAACAGCACCAGCTGGGGGGGCAGCTTTGGCAGCACTGAGGAGTAGGTGCAGGTCACTGAGTTCAGATCATTGACCATTGGATTTCTGTCACTGTAAACTCCAAAGCTGGGAACCCTGTCCCTGAGCTTCAAGCTGCAGCTTTGATCAGTTTTTCAGCTGAAACTGTATATTGTGAACTGAATTTTTTATTTTTTTTTTATTTATGCATTTTACAAGTGAAAAACACTCATAATACATATACTGCACAGAAGGAGGGACCGCAACAATTCTTGAAGCCATACTTATTCTTAACAATGATCTATGTAGGACATCCCCTCTTTAGATACAACACGGGGGGGGGGATACTAATATATTATACAACCAAATATACTCCAAACGCACGCAGCCCAGGAAGGACAAAGGAGACACATGTCCAAAAGAGAGTTCAAACAATTAGCCTTTTTCCAAAGCGACATTCAAGTCTAAAATGGGGTACCCCAAAGTAAACATATTATTCAAGGAAAATTTTCAGTGCCCAGGAAAATTGTGTAACTAACAACTTTTCTCAAAAGAAATGCAAACAATCAAGTTTATAATAATAATGTCCATTCTAACAGACATCTAGTCTTCAGAGTGATGAGAAATTGTCAGAGCATAAACAACCATTAATGAAATCCAGACAATGAGGACAGAGTCAGTGCCTCAATGCCACATGTATTGGAGGACCCTCCACCACTGTATCATTGCTACTGACAATAAAACAGTAGAACAACTTTAATAAGCCAGAAGGATGAATACTTCCCAACACACAGTCAATAACTTACAAAACAGTACTTGCAAGAGCTCCTCATTCTTCACCGGAATATTGTCCTGCTTCCTCCCCCTTGGTCATTTCTTGGTCAATATGCTGAACCAATTTTTCAGCCTCCTTGGGATCATTAAACAAATATTGATGTCCATTCCACACCAAATGAAGTTTTGCAGGAAGCAGTAGCTGGTGCTGCATTTTAAGCTGATGCAGACGACCCCTTATTCTATTAAAGGCCTTTCTTCTTTGCCGAGTACCGAACGAAAGGTCTGGGAAAAGCATTAAATTATTGTTTCCATATTGCAGGGTTATATGTCTCCTGGCAGTTGTCAAAACTCTGTCCCGGTCCCCAACTCCGGTAAAAATAATCCTCCATGTATGAGGAGCAGTGGAATCTGGAACCACATGATGAGTGGTAACACGATAGGCCTTCTCAACAGACAATGGAGGATCAGCATCTGTAAACCCCAATAAGGTAGGCAAAAAGGTGCGAATGAAAGCCAGGCAATCGTCTCCCTCAGTCTCTTCAGCCAAGCCCACCAAACAAATGTTCTTTTCCCTGGCTTGGTTCTCCACTGTTTCCAAGTGCTGTCTCACCATGGAATTTTCCTTGATAAGCTGGGCCATGGAATCCATAGACTTGAGCACCGATACCTTAGAGTGCAGGACCGTTCTCTCACACTGGTCCATCCGGTTTTTAAGTGCAGACACTCTTGATGTGATAGCATCGAGTTTTTTATCAAAATCCTGAACCGCTTTGATGAGCTGACTCAAGGTGGCATGGACAGAACTAAGAGAAAATTCTTCTGATGATGTATCACTTGAGCCCGTGGCCCCACTGCCCTGAGTAGGTTGCTCCTTGCATTGTGCCTTCTTGAGTGTGAAAAAGTCCACTGAAGGGGTATAAGCTCCTCTGATTTAACTCATGTTTGAAATCTCTGTAGTGCTGGCCACTGATTTAGCTATTTAGACTGGTGAAAATGGGGAAAATCAAACTTTTAACAAGTTTTATAGAATTTCTCTTGGGAGCTCAAGAGAAATTCTGCTTCCTCATTGGCTGCTCCACAGTGCTGCCTCCATGTACTTAATCTTTATTGGAGAATTGTCCCCCACTTTTACGGTTGTTACTGTAATGGGGCAGACCATGGCTGTGGCTGGTTCCTACATGATAGTAGTAGTAGTTTTATTCTGATAAATTTCAGGAAAGGATAGCCCAATTTAGCTGAAGTTCATTTGCAATGGATTCCATGGTACACAAAATCAGTTCCACAATAAAATTTACAAAGTACAAAACATAACAATCATACAATACAATTAAATACAATTGAAACATTTAGGACAGAATAATAAATGACCATGCCTACTCAACTACAACAAGATTTTGTTATCTTAGTAGTGTCTGCAAAATAGGTTTTAATATCCCCTCAGGATGTATTGTTGCTTTGCAAGCTCAAATGTCCAGGTAGGCTATTCCATAGCTTAGGGCCTATACACACAAAACTAGAGCTGCCTCTAACAGTTTTCATAACTGGCACCACATACTCAATAGTCCCTTAAGTACGCAAACCATTCCTAATGTACCGTGCCCTTATTAGTTCTAACATATACTGGGGCATTTTCTTTTGCTTGCATCTGTAGATGCATCGTATGCAGTTTGCGTTGTTCCAGCAAGCTCATCCAATTTAAAGCTCTATAAAGGACAGTGATGTGTATCTCAGGGGTCTCCAGGATATACCATGCATATCTATTGTTTAAGACATTCAGCCTGTGCAGTACCCCCTCCCCCAGATACTCCCCCAATAAACAGCATCATCCTAATCCAACAAGGGGATTACCATGGAATTAATTATCTTTTGTCTAGCATCCTGTGGTGTACAGTTTCTATACTTACACAATACCCCCAATTTTTTATTTAACTTTTTCATTAGCAGGTCAATATGTAATTCTCATTTACGCTGCAAGTCTATCCAGACTCCCAAGTACTGTATTTGTATGAGCTAAATACAATTAGGCTGTGGTCATCAAGTGTTCTTATATCCAGGGTGCACTCGCCTTGGGCCTTTCTCCCAGAAAGCAACATGACTTGTGATTTCATAGGATTTAGGACAAAACCATGATCATGAAAATAATCCTAAAGTATATTAAAGTCTTTTTGTAACTTTATTTGACTCTCACTGACACTCCTACCTTCTATATACAGCACCATGTTAGCAGCATACAAATGGTGTCGGACAACTTTTAATAGTTGTCTGACATGATTTGTATATACATTGAACAGTACAGGTCCTAACACTGACCCTTGGGGAGCCCCAGCTTTGATATTCAAAAATCCTGAGATATATTTATTATTCAATGGTACACACTGCTATCTCCCTGTCAGGTAGCCATGGAACCATTCTAGTGCTCCATGTGTGAGGCTAATCCATCTTAAGTTTTCAATTAACCGATCATGTTTCAAAGCATCAAACACCTTTAATAGATCTATGAAAATGGCCCCAACCAGGAGGCCTTTGTCCATGGCTACCTGAAAGTCAGACACCACTTTGACTAGTGCCGTAGTGGTACTGTGTAACACCCTGAAATCTGATTGATGTCGATTATATAGTTTCTGGGTTTCCAAAAAAGTTCTTCTGTTGCCCCATTACAATCTTTTAAAAAATGATTGAAGTAACTGTTAACAGCGATATGGGTCTATACTTCCCCATAACGCTTTATTTGACCACCCTTAAAAATTGGGATGAAGTTCTCATGATGTTCTCGGGGCTGGGAATTATTATTTCCTTTTCCACCTCCAGATGAGTTTCTTTCCCCTCCTCCCTTGCCCACACAGAGCAGGATGCAGCTTGAGCTCCATATGGTCTGGGAACAGAAAGAGCAGCCTAGGATTTTCACTTTTGTATGGTCTCTTGCACTAGCTGCAGCAGCAGCAGCCTCACCATGTTTTCCTCTTCCTCGGTGCACACTCCAACTCTCTGCCTGCCAAAGCAATATTGGGGCCCAGGACCCACCCTAGAATCCAAGGAAATTATTTTAATACAGTGGTCACCAGGGAAACCAGCCCACCAGGGATATTTAAATTACTGGCCCCTCACAGAACAACTTTAGCACCCTGGACCATCAGTGCTGAATTATTTTACTTATGCTGGGCAACGAGACCAAAAGAGTCCCCACTAACCCACCTGGGTTACTTGTTTTAATTATTGCCCATTAGGCCATCTAGGGCGATAAGTGTTTTTTGCTGCCCCCCGTCCACAAACTAGCAGCATGTTTCTCCTCTATTTTTAATTTTTTTAATTTATTTGTGTTTTTTTTTTAACTATTCTTTATGCTTCACTGGCCATAGGCTATGACCACCTTCTGCTTCCTCCTTAGTGAGCTACTCTTTCTAGTGAGGCCCTGCTGCAGCTACCGACACCTGGCCCCCTACACCCACCTGTAATAGCAACCCTGTGCTGGCCCCCCCTCTAGCTTACACCCTGATGTTTGGTACACCATCAGCCCTTGGCATTTCTTCCCCGCAGTCATCTGGCCACCCAGGGGAGATGAAGGTGTGGATTTGATCCAAGAGTGTTGCATCTAGGTCTGATGCTGGAGTGGGCTGCTGCAGAGACTTCACCTTCCTGGCCCTTTCATGCCTTTGCCATGTTCTCACTGTCCCACCCCCACCAGGAGTGTGCATTGTGATTGGCTGCCAGTGAGGCCTGATGCAGCCAACCTATTGGCATGTGCCAATGGCCCTACCTGTCACTGTCAGATCCTGTGCACTGCCATCTGGGGTCACTCAGGTGGTGGTAGAGCAGTGGGATGTGCAACCCTCCCTCCCCAGAGAGCATCTAGTGGGACGCTCTGTCCTACTGCCTTCAGCTGGACCTCTGACAGTTCTGGATCACTTCCAGAACCAGGGTCATTGGTGTTGCGAGTAGTAGTGCTACCATAGTGCCAGCAGGCTGGCTGTTATCTGGTTATTCCTTGGTTTTCTTTCTCTATATTTCTGTCTTCCTGCTTTGTCCTGTTTGTAACTTTTTACCTAAAGCTCCTTTTTAGTTTACTCCTGTGCTGTCATATACCTCTTTCGTATCCCTCCAGTCCCTGTTTCTGCCTTTGTATTTTCTCCATATTAACCTATTTTTCTCATTTAACAGAAACATAATATAGAAACATAGAGGTTGATGGCAGATAACGACCACAAGGCCCATCCAGTCTGCCCATTTTTTCTACCTTATGAATGTGCCACACACCTTTACACTGTCAATGACCTATCTATCCATATTCGTCTGTATTGCTCCCTTATGCCTATCCCATGCCTGTTTGAAGCCCTGCACTGTATTCATAGCCACCACTTCCTGAGGTAGGCTGTTCCATGCATCCACCACTCTTTCTGTGAAAAAGAATGTCCTCACATTCCCCTTTAATCGGCCTCCCTCTATTCTCATGCTGTGTCCTCTTGTCCTGCTATTTTTCTTATATTTAAACATGTTAGACTCTTTCACATTGTTAATGCCCTTAAGGTGTTTGGATGTTTCGATCATATCACCTCTCTCCCTCCTTTGCTCAAGGGTATACATATTGAACTCCGTTAATCTGTCCTTATATGTCTTCTGATGCAGTCCCTGCACCATTTTGGTTGCCCTTCTCTGGACTGCCTCAATTTGGTTAATGTCCTTGTGAAGGTGTGGCCTCCAGTACTGCATGCAGTACTCCAGATAGGGCCTAACCAGTGTCTTGTAAAGAGGGATTATTACCTCCCTCTTACGACTTGTGATACCCCTACTAATACACCCTAACATCCCCTAGCCTTACCTACTGCTTTAGTGGTCTGCTTGGATGATTTCAGGTCATCGGTGATGATGATGCCCAAGTCTCTTTCTTCCTTTGTGACTGCGAGCAACTCCCCTCCCAGCCTATAGGTGGCTTCAGGGTTTCTCTTCTCTATGTGCATGATCTTACACTTCTTTGCATTAAATTTCAATTGCCACTCTTCTGACCATTTTGCTAGTTTATCCAGATCTCTTCTCATTCTGCCCACCCCATCTGGATCATCTACTCTGTTGCAGATCTTGGTGTCATCTGCAAACAGACAAGCCTTACCCTCTAGTCCATTTGCAATGTCACTAATGAAGATATTGAAGAGGATATTGAACAGGTCTGAGAGGATGCGGACTCCTTCCCTATCAGTTAAGTATTACTCTGTGTCTAACCTTTCTTATCCTTCCTGTTTGCACTCTAAGAACTAAAGCTCCTTTGTGACCCCTTTTCTATATTTTATGTTACAGGTCCATCAGATGTTATCTCTTCAATGCTTCTACCTCTTGCTCCCTAATACACAGGTAAGAGATGCTCAAAATATTACCTATACATTGTGGGTTGACTGTAAAGGTGCTGCTACACCCGGTACAGTGTGTTTGCTTTAAGGTGATGCAGACTGCAGCACTTTTTTATTGCATGAAAGTATGCTGTCTGTTAGGTGGAATACATGCTATGCTCAACAGTTGACACAGCTGGTCCAGTGTGTGTGTGTGTGTGTGTGTGTGTATCTGCAGAATTCATAGTTCACAATGATTTGTAAATAGACAATAGTTTTCTCACTGTGATGGGGGATGCTGTTAATACCTGCCATGGAAGGCTTTGTGTGTGTGTATTGTGTGTGTGTGTGTGTGTGTGTGTGTGTGTGTGTGTGTGTGTGTTAGGGACCTTGGAGGTAGGGGGTTAGTGTTGCATCTGTGGAGGAAGTAGGGTAGTTATGGGGACTGTGGAGGTGGGATATATTTTTCATAGTCTGACCTGACCCCCATTGGGCAGTCGCCAGTCCCATGCCACACCACAGAGCACCCCTCCAGCCTCCTACCCCCAAGCACCCCCGGATTACCCCCCGGGGCTGAGCCACCAGCTTCCCAATGAATTCTAGCAGTATTGGGGGAATAGAATTGACCGTACCCTGGATTATCCCCTGGGGTGGGGCCACAGGCTTCCTGGCAGTGCTTTAGCAGATCCAGGTTGAGAGAGGACCCGATTTGCAATGCGGGACCGGCACCAACATCATTTGTTAGCAGACATATTTTTTTATAAATTACTGGACCCCTGGGGGCGGGGATGTGCCATGATGTCCAGTATCCACCCCCCCCTAAGGTTATGATGCCAGCCGCAGTGATACTCCCAGCCTCCACCAGGGTCCACAAGTGCTGGACACTCTGCCCTTCCCCTCAGAGAAGGAGAGCAGTCCCTGGGATGCACGATCCTTCTCCCCTGGCTGTCCCTCTGACTCCTGAGCCCATCGCCAAACTCGAGATGTCAGCACTGCAAGTGGATGCCTTGCCGCTGTGCTGGCAGGCCGGCTCTGGCGGTGGAGATATTGGTGGTGGTCATGGAGGGAGGGTGTAGTAGTAGTAGTAGTCATCAAAATCTTTATTTTTTTATACAGGAAAAGATAAAAGTTGGTACATTTCATGTCACCCCTTTAGGACTGGGGTCCTATTTTCAAGGTGGTCCTGCATTAGATTATAAGGTACAGATTAGAATATGACAAACATATAAACAGGGTGCTGTCTGGGGCAGTGGAGAAAGGGGGCTAGCTTAGGGTGCTGTGAAGGGTGGGAGGCTAGTGTCTGGGCTGTGAGGGGCAACTGTCTTGTACTGTGGAGGGGAGGGCTAGTGTCAGGGGTGGTGGGAGGGAGGCTAATGTTAAGAGCTGTGTGAGGGAGGGGGGCTAGTGTCAGGGGGACCATTGAGGGAGGTGGCTGCTGTTGGGTGCTGTGGACAGAGGTGGGTTGGAATAGGGTACTGTGGAAGCAGGTGGGTTGGTGCCAGTTCCTGCAGAGGGAGTGGGTAAGTGTCTGGAGCTCTGGAGGGGGGAGGTTAGTGTTGAGTACTGTGGAGGCAGGAGGCATAGTTTTGAGTACTGTGCAGGGAGAGGGGGAGACTAGTGTTAGGTTCTTTGGATGGAGGTAGACTAGTGTAGGGGCAGTAAATGGAGAGTGGCTACTGTTGGGGGGCTCGGGGGAAGGGGAAGTGTTAGCTGGAAGGGGGGATAGTGTTAGGGGTGAGGAAGGTGATGGGTCTAGTGTGTGGGGGTGCGAGAGCTAGTATCTGAGGCTGTGTAAGATGGGGTAGCTGGCGTTTGGTACTGGTACTAGGGGTTTAGTGTCTGGGCCAATGAGTGATGCTGGTGGCAGTAGTAGTTTATGGTGTAGTAGTAGTCGTAGTAGTACTATTGTGGACTTTATTTTATGTGTCGCTCTTCAGAGGTGGTACCATTACAAATATGAAACAGTAGCAAAATACATTTTTTATTTGGAACTTAAAAAATGGCATGACATAACTGTGGGGATAATTAACCCCCCAAAGCATGAGCGAATAAGGTTTTCAGACCCTGCCTAAAAGTCTCTACCCTTGGAATGCAACATACCCCCTCTTGGTCTTGTGGTGTTAGACAAACTTCCCTTCCTGTGCCCTTCACCAGGGAATCCCTTGAAAAGAATAAGCAAGGTAAACTGCAGGGAACTATTTTGGCTGAGCATTAGATGAAGGACATGGGGGTTTGAGTGGAAAATGATGGAAAGGAGGTTCAAGAGGGGATATGAGAATGTTTTATTTGATAGAAAGGGTAACAGAACAATGGAACAGTCTGCCAGCCAAGGTGGTGGATGCCAAAACCATAAATGATGTCTAGCATAGCTGGGACTGAGTGAAGGGTGTAGTGGTTACTCAGGGTGGCTATAGTAGGTAGGGGAACAGTGGGGTAGATAGTGAGCGGTAGTCCACTGTATGGACAGTTGTTCCCGGGGTTTAAAAGGGGACTACACACTGGATGGACCTTTGGTCTTTTCCATCGTCTTTGTCTATGTTTCTATAGCATGTATTTTCCTGTTACCCACTGTGGGGATCTCCTCCATCTTTGACCTTTCTGTCCAAATGTCCTCCGTGATTCTTGTGGTGCAGTTTTTTTTTTTGGGGGGGGGGTTGGGGATTCTGCATTGGTACCCTGCTCCTGAATGTAGGGTGCATACTGGATACAGGCCCCACCCCCACTAAAAAGGGCAGAGAATGAACTGTATCTTTACAGGTATTGTACAGGGCCTGTACAACTGCTGTGCAGGTGTGCTCTTTAGTCCTGCTAATTTTTTTTAGTGGGCCAGTGCAGGTGCTGTACAGGGCTGGTTGTAATTCAAAGTGCAACAAATTCAGTGCCTGTTAATTACCTGGGATATGCCTGTAAATGGCTCATTAGTATACACACTTTCAGTCTCATTATGCACACTTTCAAGCAAACTACAAGCAAATTATATGCACGCTTTTGCAGGTATAAGACAGGTACTAAGCAGGCAAAGAAAATGCAATGTGCAGACATTGGACAGTACTGCTTATTTTCAGCAGGGACTCCCCCTCAGCCTTTTAGCCAACCCTACCTGACTCCTGATTGGTGCTTCAAGTTGCTAAGGCCCCTGGCAGCCAATCAGGAGTGAGCTTGTCCCCCCCCCCCAGGCGGGAACCGGTCGAAGTAGCACCTCCCAACTACTGTCCTTGCCTTTTTTGAGCCCCTTGTTTCCCCCCTTTGTGAGGTAAACACTGCCAAGTTATGGTGTGGGTGGATAGGGCTGGCAATTCCCTAGACACCCTACCTCATACTTTTTTAAGTTATATCCTCTAGCTGTTGGGAGCAGCCGAATAACAGGACTCCTCCTCAACTTTCATCTACGATCTGGCTGATCCTGCTTTTTGCTGTTGATGTTAAGATGTCCTGTTGGCGTCAGCACCTGCCAGCAAACTCCAAACAATGGTCTGCCTGGAGGATTGCCTGCCCCCAGTAGCCACTTAATTAAATCTATATTTTTATATCTCTGTAATTGTGTGTGTGTGTTTTTTTAATGACCTTTTGGGCTTCTGCTGTGACTGCCTCTGGGTTCTCCCAGCCCTAATGTGCACTCCTTTCCCCCCATCTCATTTACAGCCCCTCTCAGGCTTGATTGCAGCTGCAGGTGGCTTGTCTGTCACTCCCCTTGGGAAACCCTCAATCTTGCCTGCATCCTATAGGTCTTTACAATGAAATTTATCCCCTTAGCATTCCTAAAGCTGCAGTGCGACTTAAACTATGCGACACTTGCCACTGCTACTGTTGCCATCCTGTCTTCTCCCATTCTTACAACCCCCCTTCCCCAGGCTTTACTATAGCAGTGGGAGTGGCTTTACTCCCTGGCAGATCCTGCCACCTCTGCACTCCTTTCCTGGCTTCAGCATTACTGCAGGAGTGGTTTCACTCAATGGCAGCGCCTGCCGCCTTACAGTCCAAACTTCCCAAACTGCTGTTGCAGCTGGGGGTTGTGGCTCTTCCATGGCCTCCTCCTTGCTGTTGCTTCAGCCCCTTAGGGCATACACAAACTCTGCCTCTGAAGTGGTGATTTGAGTAGGTGGGGGGTGCTTCCATTATTGCCTCCACTTCCCACTGGCTGCTTTCTCTGTCTCTCTCTCTCTCTCTCTCTCTCTCTACCTATCCTCCACCCATGTGGAGTGGGTCGCAGCCTGAACTCTGTGTGGGCTGGGGCTGTAGCACAACTGCGCTATGTGGTTGGCTGCAGGTGCAACCTAAGCGTATCCTCCTCCTGCCACTATTCCACATCAGCAGCACCCACACAATAATAGAGCTCAAAGAGCTCCCACTAAATCCCAGAGAAAGGTACTATTTCATTTGAAAGGAAAATTGACCTTAGCCACAGCGTACAAGACCATCAGTGCTACCATTTTACTTAGCCCCATCATGGCATTCCTAGCCCACAAGAACACCAGTACCTTTCTTTTATTTACCAACAGGCCTACTAGTCCCCGAAGAGCCTCCACTAGCCCACCTGGCTATCAGGTACAATACTGGTCACTGGGCCACCAATAGGAGCACGGGTGTTTTTGGCTGAGCCCCCTCCCAAACTACACTTCCTTTCCTGTCTGTTTCAGGTCTGCTATTTTTTTCCCCAGCTAACCAAATTTTATTTGACACGTCCATCAGGACATGGACTGCTACCCATTAGATAAATATACATCTAGGCCTAACCTGTCCTTTCCACCCTTACTGTACCCCCTAAGAGCTATGGATCCTTTGTGACCCCCTTTCTATTTTTTTTTTTACAGGTATGGTGGACAACATCCCTTTGAGACTCCTACCTCTGGCTCCTATAGTACTCAGGTAAGACCCTCTACTTAATCTGTATTGGGTGGGTTGCTTGTAATGGTATGCCCACACCCATTATATGCTGAAGGTAGGGCCACTTGCTTTTGAGCCCTCCAACCATGGTGTCCTACTCCCTGTCTTACCCCTCTTAGCCCTGACAGCAGGCTCTCGAGCCCCATCCCCATCCTCAGCTTCAGGCTTCCCCACCCCCATAGCCATATTGCCAGGCTCCTGACTGCCCCCAATCATGGTCATAGGTTTCCAATCCCCCCCAGGGTCCTGGGTGGGGGCAGTATGTTTCAGGTGGTCCCCTAGGTGGTCAAGATGGGAGAAGAGGGTGAACATATGTGGGGGAGTCTAGTATGTGGGTTCCCTTCGAGGTCCAGATGGAGGAAGAGGGGGTCATAGCTGAGGAAGCCTTGTTTGGAGGGTTCCTTTGGTGATTCAGATGAGTAAATAGGTCCCAGGTTTGCCTGTAGCTGTGGGGGGCAGAGTATGGTGGCTGTTGAATCCTGATTCTGGGGTTTTATAAATGGTCTGAAAGAAGGTGCAGGTGGTGTCAGAATCCTGGTATGATATCCCTAAGGGCAGTCCAAGTGGGAGATGGAGGAGTATGTGGGTATCTGTGCCCTGTTCAAGAGTCCTAAGGATGGTATGAGTGGGAGAAGTGGATGCAGATGGGTTTCAGACCCAAGTTCTATGGACCTAGGGGTGCTCTAGATGGGAGAAGGGGGTGGGAGTGAGCTGGGACCCTTGTATAGGAGTCATATGGCTAGTCCAATTGGAAAATAAGGGAAAAGGTGTGACTTGGACACTCATCCATGGGCCCCTTGTCTGGTCCTCCTAGAAGCAGACGGTAGAGGTGAGTTTAGGACACCTGTCTGGGAGTTCAAGGGCTGAACAGCGTGGGAGATGAATGTGGAGGTTGGTGTCAAATACTCATCTAGGGTTTGCAGTACTAGTCCTAGTGGGCAAAACGATGGAAGTACAGTAGGTGGGAAATGCCAGTCAGATTCCAGAGCTAGTCTGGGTTGGGGAAGAGGAGGGACTTAATTGAGGGAGGGCAATATAGTGGTCTCAGTGCTGGTCCGGTTGGAGGGATATTGGGACATAGGTGTGAAAAGCTGGTCCAGGGGTCCCAGGGCAGGTCTGGGTGGGCAGACAGGGGAGTCGTATCTGTGGAAGGCTAGCCTCATGGTCCAAGGGATTATCTGTGTGAAAGAACATGGTGACATACTTAGGGACAGCCAGTATGGGTTCCAAGGGATAGTCCAAGTGGGCAAAAAGGGGAGATGTTTCTAGAGAAAGCTAGACCTTGAATCTCAACACTGATCCAGATTGAGGGACATGGAGGACATAATCATACAGTGAAGCCCGCCAGGATGAAGCACAGTGTCAATTTCCTGCATGACAAAAGGGACTGATTACCATTGAAATTGCATTGTTTACTTTAGTAACTCTGCAGCAGCAAGCTACAAAACTGGGTTTAATCCTGGCAAGTTTCTTGTATAGGTGTGGAGGCAGATCCAGTGCTCCCAGGGTTGGTCTGAGTGGGTGGACAATGGAAAAGTACACATGGGAGTCCATTCCAGTCATCCCAGGGCTGGTCCATTTGGGGATGCCATGGGGACATAGGTGAGGTAGGCCAGACCAGCAGTCCCATGGCTGATTCCGGGTGGGGGACAGGGAGAATGTAGGTGGGAAAGATTGGTCTGGCTTCCAATTGCTGGTTAGGGTGGGCAGAGGTGGGATTTGTAGGTAACTGATACTAGTCAAATGTCCTAGGGCTGGTCTGAGTGGAAAAAAATGGGTTCTTAGGTGGGAGAGACAGTTTTACTATTTTGGCGGCCATTTGATTCATATGTTTCAGGACTGTTTGAAATTTGCACTTTAAAAGGTATTTTGGGTACAGCTGAAGGTCTTGTTCATAACAGTTTATTACCATTCTTTCAGTTTTCTTTTTTGAAAATTAATTTGCATTTTTCACGATTTTTGAAGGGCATTTGAGAATAAATTGAGAAGTTTTTCAATGGATAAAAACTGGTGTATGATAAGTTTTTCAAATGATTAAAACTGCTGTTTGACGTACAATTGAAGTCAATTTGAATTACTTCAAAAACTGAAGAATACTTGAATGGAATTTGAAGACCTTCATTTTAGGTGGAAAAGAGGGGTGTTCTACATGCAGTTGAAGGGCTTTTTCATAACAGTTCGTTACCAGTCTTTTAACCTTCTTTTTGAAGGCTAATTTGCATTTTTCATGATTTTTGAAGGGCATTTGAGAACAAATTGAGAAGTTTTTCAAAGGATAAAAACTGGCATTTGATACCTTTTTCAATGTATAAAAACTGGCGTATGAGGTACAGTCGAAGTCAATTTTAATTACTTCAAAAAACATGAAAATAATTGGATCAGTTTAAAAAAAAGTGAATACTTGAATTGAATTTGAAGGCCTTCTTTTTCTTTATGGGTCTCACTCACACATGTCTGCTGCCTAATGTTTTTCACATTTTGTCTTACCTCTGTGCTGCCTCCTGATTGTTGGCTTCCTCTGCCATTTTGTGTCACTCTCCTTGTGTACCTCGCTCCTGTCCATTTTTGCCTGTTATTCATTCCTTGTTCTGCTGTTTCTGCTGGTTCCATGTCAAAACGGCAATCGCAGTTTTGCGAGTGAACATCACCGAAAATAAATGACAACAATGTACCCTCGTGGTGACTCCAAAGGCAGCGATGGGACTGTAACATAAAGATTCTCAACTCCAGGGAAGGCGCATGTCTGGGGGTGAAAAACGTTAAAAAAAAACTCTGCAGCAACGCAAAAAGCGCCGCTGCCCCAGAACCGAACCCGGCACCCTCCCAACCCCAGCCGGCCACCGTCACCACCACGCCGCATGGCCAGCTCAGCAGTCGACTGGCACACTACCTCCCACATATGCTCCCTCCATCCATTCTGCCCCTCATGTGGTGTGGTTCCCCCTGTGCGCATGTACTTCTTGTCACCCTCCTTCATCCACTGTGGTATCCTGTCGCTATCCTGCCAGGAAGCCCAGAACACAGGCGCCATGATTGAGTCTCTGTTTTGCAGCCACTCAGTCGTGGTTGTCATGTTCACAGGATACCTTTCTGCTCCCTTTGCTGCTACTGCTGTTGTACTTTTTGTGGCCTGCTTGTTCCCTTTGCTTCTATTGAGTGTTGCTTGGATAGTGCCCCCGTGGATCCAACTGTGCTCCATTAAATGGCGGCGCTATCCGGGTGGAATCCAGCCGAATTCGGAGGTTGGATCGCAGGTTGGATCCAGAGATATCCAAAACCGGATCCATGGATCTGACCCCAGATCCTGGCACTGAATCCAAGGATCTGGCATCTGAAAACATGGGATCTGACCCGGATCCAGAGGGGGTCGGATCCATGGTCAGATAGCTGCTGCTATCTGACAGATCCACTATCCTACCGAAATGGTAGGTATTTGATGGATCCGGATTACTCAGGATACTATCCAAGCAACACTACTTCTATCCCCCCATTCCCCAGTTTTCGTTTCCATTGTTTTCTTTCCTGTTCAGTTTATCATGCTTTCCTTTTCATTTTTGTGTTGTTGCCTTGCTGTCCTTCTCTTTTGTGCTTGTTTCCACTGCAGCCCCCCCCCCCCAGGTTTTTGTGCATTTTTGCCCTGACTGCATTTTAGTCTGTGGCTTCCTGCCACTTGTCTGTCCCTCTTTTCTGTGCTTTTGGAGTCCTGTTGTTCATACTTTTTTCAGGTCTCCTTTCTCATCCTAATTCCCAGCTGCCTATTTTTCTTTACTGGGCAACTATCTCCTTTCCCTTGTAGATCCAGCCACAGATTTCTTTCCCTCAGTTGCTACTTTTGGATGTCTGCCTAGCAGCCTTTATTTGTATTCCCTGCTGCTCCTGGTTGGTGCCTCTCTTTTGCTTATCATGCTCAGGTGTGTCAGTGGTGTCACTTTCCCCTTTGGCCCTCCTAGGACACGCTCTGGTGGATGCCAGATTCAGAAACCTCTTGTTTGCTCAATAATTCTTTGTTGACTTTGTTGTTCATTAATTTCTGTTCCTTCTGAGATGAGCAATGTAGTGGTACCCCAACAGCTTGTAGCAGCAGAGCCATGTGCCTAGCCTAGCCTGTACTTGGAACTGGGTCCATTCCCCGGAGCATCACTCATCATGCTGGTGGCCATTTGCCTGTAGCAGTTATCAGCTTGGGACAGGCTCCGCACCCCATGGTTCACTCAAACTTATCCAATACTCTTCATTATCCTTTCCGGTTCTCAGCCAAGAACATCATGGTCACTCACTCTGTCAATTCAAACCTGGAGGACATGAATTCCATACAGTTTGTGATCCACTAAATTCTTCACAGGTACCTCCACAAAATCTGTTTGGCATGAAAGATGGACTTTTCCCAAGCTACTGTCTGCACACCTAGTATTGAAGGTCCAATATTTCTTCCCATGCCAGAAAGCAGGAACTGTTTCATTTGCATCTCATACCAGTAACAGCAAATCATCTTCAGTTTCTCCACCAGTACCTGCACCTACTATCTATTGAGAGCTGAATGTGGAATATCCTGGGTGGCTTTAAATAATAACTTATATCGGAGGCACTCTGCCAGACTACATGCTCTACCTGTTCCATATGTGGTCATTTTGCAGCATTATGTACTCTCTTTTCATGAATATTTAAAGACCTGTAGTTGTTCAGTAGTTCTTTATTATCTTTGTTTTTCAATCTCCTGTCAATCTCCAAAGTTCCATTCATCTTATGGTTCAATATCTGGCAGGTATTTTTATGCAAATCAATTCAAACACAAGAGAGGGACTCAGCTCATTCATGGTGAGCTACACAGTCTGGTGCTAGAAATAACAGAGACCATAGCTACTGTACATACATTGGGCAATACTACCCAAACAAACACTGCTGCACTCGACCAAACTAGTGTAAGGTATTCCAACATATAAAACTGTAAACTTAAATGATTAATTAATAATCCTGCCACTCTGAAAACTACAGGCTATAAGTACACACATGCCAGAATCAACAGACATTAAGAGATGGATCATAGCACAGCACAGCATGTCCTGTATAGGGGTGCCTTTGGATGAAATAATTACCAGACTTTCAACCTTGAAGTCTCTGTGGGAAGAGACTTATAGCAGTTGTTGAAATGTTGTGTGCTAAGTGAAAAACAAAAACAAACAACCTCTCTGAGCTAGATTTCCAATGAATTGCTGCATTGTGTTGCTACAATTTTACTACCTGAGACAAACAGTCCACATAAGATGTGATCTAACTTCATGTCGTAAGTGAGTCATGCTGCACATCAAAAATGATGTATGCTTCAAAACAAAAATGGACACATGCATGATTTTTCTGCTGTAAAGTGAGAAAAGTGTTGTAAATACATTAAAATGTTTGGAAATTGCAAATAAACATTATTGCGCATTTTGCAGTGTTGCAGTTCTGGCAGAACAGCTGCCACAAATCAGTCAGTCTTTCTCTCTCTCTCTCTCTCTCCCTCCCTCCCTCTCTCCCTCTCTCTCTCTCGCTCACAAACATTATTGTGCATTTTGCAGTGTTGCAGTTGTAGAAGAACAGCTGCCACAAGTCAGTCAGTCTCTCCTCTCTCTCTCTCTCTCCTCCCTCCTCTCTCTCTCTCTCCCTCCCTCCTCTCTCTCTCTCTCTCTCTCTCCTCCTCTCTCTCTCTCTCTCTCTCTCTCTCATTGTTTGGGCAGGCAGGAAAAGGACACTGGGATCCAGAGCAGCACAGAACCAGTTTTTCTCAAAGGGAAAGTGCAGTTTGGTAGCACTGACTGAGCTGTAATAGAGGGCTTCATATTGGGCCCTATCTTGTTCTTTCATTTTTGTTTTTTCTCAGTGATCTATCCAAATCATGTGCCTCCTCTCACATTCATATGTATGAATTTCAAATTATTCAATCCTTTATTGCTAGAAGGGATGCACTGCATCATTTCCAATTCATATGTGCATGCCACCTGTTCTCTTTTCACATATGACCTTCTGTTTCCACCATTACCTGCATTTTATCAGCTGCTTTTGGGCTAACAGACTGCCTCCCTCCCAGATATTAAAATCCCTGATGTCAGACAACTGGCTCAAGTTGAAAGGGGACAAGAGCAACCAGCAAGTTGGGATCATTAATTTGTTTATTTAAAAGTTTTCTTTGTCCAGGAGGGCACACTAAACTTCAAGCAGCTTGTTTTTAGAAGTATCTATTGGAGAGTTAAGAGGGTACACAATAAAAGCAGTTAATGGAACACAAAGAGAATAGCAACATTGATTAAGTCCATAATGCCCTAAGAACAGTCAGAATTTTGTTGCAGCAAAAGTTATAGGATGCAATTGAGCCTCTAAAAAATAAATAAGTAAATCCCTGAATACAATTCAGTTTGATTACAGCACAAATTGTAATGTGCAATAGTGCATAACCATGCATACAGTACTTCCTGTATGCACACGCATATAGAAAAAGTTCACTGACAGTAGACAAATGTTTTTATTTTGATTAGTTAAAAAAAAAACAAGAATCAATGAATGTCAGTCTGATTGCTGGTGTACTGAAGTGGAGGGGGATGGGGGTCCACTAGACACCAGGGAACAGCATTCCTTAATTTTTTAGGGGATCATGGATAGGGAGAGGGTCCTCTAGAAACCAGGGAATGGATTATCTGTCATGTACAGGGGAACAGGCTGGGGGTAGTGATACGCTGGACACCAGAGAAATGGTGTCTGTGTGTCAGGTGGGTGATTGGGTGGGGGGAGGGACCACTGGACAACAGGGAATACCAGTTATCACATTGGGCATGGGTGCAGGTGGGGGAGGGACCACTGGATACCAGGGAATACCTGTTATCATATCGGGCATGGGTGTGGGTGGGGGAGGGACCACTGGACACCAGGCTATAACTGTTATCACATCTGGCATGGGTACGGGTAGGTGGAGGAACCAGTGGACACCAGCGAATGAGTTATTTTAACACTGGGTCAGCAATCTGTGGGAGGGTTCCACTAGCAGTAGGGAATGTTGTTTTTTCCAAACTGGATCGGTGATCGGAGGAGGGGGACCACTAGCACCAGGGAAAGTTTATTTTTTACATTGGGCTGGTGATCAGTGTGGGGGTTGCACCACTACCACTAGGGAAGGATGTCTGTATACAATCAGGCCAATGATCAGCAGGGAAGGGGCATCACTAGATGCCAGGGACTACTGTGCTGGGGGGGGGGCTGTGGCACTTCAACTGCTATGGTTGCAAAAGTAGTAAGTCGGGGTTTTGATCCACAATATATGTGCCATGCAAGAGAACTGAGCAAAACGGCCTTGCACGGTGCACATACTTTGAATATTGGACCGTGCCAATATTTAGGACCTCACCCTTCATTTGCATTGTGCCCCCTCTGAATATTGCCTGAGCGCAAACCCTGTCTGCCTGCGCCAACTGGGCTTTTAAATATGGGACATCCACGCAAAGCTCGATTTGCATGGGCAAACTGGGCTTCAAGCCTGGGCAACATTTTGAATATTGAGCGCCAGATATTCTAAGGACAACCTCTTTATCTGAGAATGATGAGTTATATCCTTGATCAGCTAAATGAGAATCCAAAGTTATTGAAGTTTGCATAGTAGTTTTAGTTCTGACTGACTTGTCAGGAATCTCTTCTGCTAATGAAGGGATAATTAGATTCTCCTATATCCTTAAAGCCTATCAAAACGTAGTAGGATCTTAAACTAAATTTGCCGTTCTTTTCTTTTTTTTTATTTCTCATTTTTAGATGATTTCATTGAATGACGGTATCATTTTTCCTTGAACTAAATTCTCAGCTTTTGCTAGGTCTTTGTTGCCTAGTTCATTGAACCAGTTCAACAATATTACTAAAGACAAATTAACTTTATCCAACCTTAGCCCAGGTTTAACCTCATCAAATGTAACACTATTAATTGCAATATATTCTCAAATTTGCTCTACACACTCTTTAAGTATTATCAATTGTGCAATCAAAATATATTAGCAAAAGGTTGATTTAGGAGTAATTCAACTAGTTTTTAACTTAAAAAGAAATAATGTTTAGGATTATTATGAGGTTGAGCACAGTTCAAATTTCAGTTTATTATAAAATATGGTCTCTGATTATTTTGGTTAAGTGTTATTTTGGTTAAATATAACATGGGTAGCTGGAAGCAGATATTGGGCATTTTAAGCTCCCCAAAAGACTTTGTGGTATCCCCTTCATAGAACTTTTGTAGTAGTTGCATCTTATTTCAATTCCAAATTTTGAAGACTGGTTCTTTTAGAAGTGTGGCCCTGAAGGTTCCGCTAAAATAGGGTATTTTGACATAGTGGATTATAATGTGTGCTTGTCCCTCTAGTTCTGTATCAGCATATTTTAAAGTTACCTTGGTGAATGGATTGCCCATGTAATTCTGTATGGTTCTCTCAGTTCCTGTGTATGGACCTTCCCTTATATAAGTTTGTGTTTTAAAACTTCACTTTCAATGTTCTTCCATGCTGAATTTTTTTTCCAGAATGTCAACCATCATATTAGCAGTCTCAATTTGCAGGTCTTGCAGTACATCTTAAAATCAGGTAACACTAGGATTCCTCCAGTTCTCTTGTTGGAAAGTGTGTGGAATTGTACATGAAATGTCTTGTTGGACCATAGGAATAAGGTTGTACTCAGTTTGGGCTGTTTAAAGAAGAATCTCCAGGATGTTTATTAATAATGACTTAAAAACCAGCCTGGTGGCGCTGAGGGGTGAGGTGCTGGACACAACACCTTGCACCATGCCAACAACCCAGGTTTGGGAACAGACTCAGGCCACCGGGGTCAGCAGGGGTAGGGGAGGATTGAGTGTCTGATAGACTGCTTTCCTCTCCTGGGGAGGGTTAGGGGCTTCACTCGCTGCACTGGCAGCTTCCAGTGGAGACTGGGGAAGCAGTGATCAGCATGCCAGTACTCTGAGTTAAGAAGCGGTGGATGACCTGTGAGTGTGCATGGGAGCATGCGTTCTGCATGCTGAACGTCACTGCATGTCTGCTCCCTGGGGAACTACAACACACAGTCTCCTTCTCTGCAGCAGCATGAAGACGCCAACAGACCTGGTTTAGGTGCCGAACAAAGCCCAATGGTTGGGGCAATGGCTCCATGGTAGAGATGCAGTGAAGTAAAATTCTGCCCACAAAGTGGGCGCGAAGTGGCCAGTTCACGTTAGTGTTCTGCTATGCAGAGTGCTCTTTATAAACCCTCACTTTGCCATGTCACATTGTAATTATGACTTTGTGTTGTGCTCACTGCCTTATTTTGCTTTAAGGCAGAGTGAGAATTCACAGGCAGCCCACACACATCACATAGGTTACACAGTGTAGGTCACATGCTTCAGGCAGGCAGGCAGAAGGTTAGAGGCAAAAACACTCTTCAACGTGGGCTGACTTACTCATTTTGCTCAGGGTGTGACAAATGTCTTGGCTCTGCGTATGGCCAGGGGTGGGGTGTGGACGTGTGATGAAGAGGGGTGCACAGGTGACAAGTCCACAAATTAAGTTATTTTCCCCATTTTACATACATATTTTGATGTACCACTTGCACTAGACATACTGCATTGACCACCACCACCACTGCTACTCTGACCACCACTTGACAAGACTCCTAAATCATAATCCTACCCCTCATCATGCCTGTTGTAATCCTCTGGTGTTATTTCATAGCTACTGCAGACATTCCTACTTGGTCTTACACTCATGAAAGGGGATAACATGCTCAGCAAGGTTGATGACAAGGGTAAACGCCCCACTATGGCATTAGCTACCATCTGGTGCCAGGTCTACAGTGCCATGTGCCTGTTCTTAAGATGTGTATGCTGGCCCCCCATGCCCAGATGACTCCCCTTTTTACCTCGATTCACACACACACATATGACAAAGCTGGCAGATTGCAACTGACTCATCATTTGCATCTTGGACAAAAAATCCCAAACAAGGGATTGTGATCCCCTATTTTTAACATATCCCTGATGCTGCTTATTGGACTCTGGTTTTTCAACCCCTGAAATGGGAGGTGTGCTACGTGATTTTTCAGGCTAGACACACTTGGACTCCAACTGACCACCATGACTACCTATGATTATTACTGGGTCATCATCATTATCATCAACAGGAACCGCTAATCACAACTTTTTTGAGGACGGGAGGATTTAATACCAACAGACTCAGACACAGCCACCTTGACTTTCTTTTTCTCCAGTTCCCAACAGGGGTCACTGACATCATCATCATATTCATCAACAGCATCCGCATCCACATTTTAGCTTGGATGCTGTCATGTGGAGAACATGTTCCAACCACAACATCATCATCATCACCTGATATTTTTGTGCCACACTTTGAATCATTGGATGGCAAAGGCATGACCTCAACAGTGCTGGAAGAAATATGACATTGTGTTATCATTGCCAGGATCAGAAGCATGTTCAACTATCATGGGGATGTTAAAGGGGAATATGACATCATCTACACTGTCAGTCACAGCTTTATACTCAACTATATTTTCTGAAATGGTTAACTGGTCAGAAGTGGAACTTCAGGCAACAATGCTCATGCCAGCAGAAACTACACTAACACCACCAGCTGGGACAACATCATCTCCTCCAACTATAAGAGAAGCTACAGATTGCACTGTAAAAAACATTGATGAAGAAATCCCTTTACTGACATCAGCTATGCACTTCTGTGTACTACCACGCCCATGGACAATCTTGCCACTGGCAGCAGTGCCATGGCCAGAAACAGCTTTGCTTGCATGTCTCTTTGCAGGCATTTTGGGGGATCACCAAGAAAACAAATTGAAATTTCTGAACTTTCATTCTGGGCAGGTGGATGTGAAGCCAAAAAAAAAAACAACAACTGTGGCTTGCAGATGGAGATTGGGCACTAAACAGATGCAAAAGCATAGGCAGATTAAGATTGCACTGAGCAATCAAGAAGAGATGCAGACGCAAAGTCACAACATCACCTTAACTGGTACTCACAAGTCACAATCCAATCTGGAAAAGAATACCTTTGCTATTTGGGTGCAGTACACTGCAGTAACAGTCCACAACCAAGATACCACAAAGCAGTACAAAATCACGCAGGTGCGGTGGATAGCAGGTTCACACTGCTGCAATTATTCTGTGGTACAATAAAATATGTCTGATTTGATGGCACGCATCTCACACACACACACACACACACACACACACACACACACACACGTGCACACTACAAGTAATGCATAGCAAATTGAAAACTTCAGTAATATAACCAAATCTTTTAAACAAACTGAAATTATACACTGCTACACCACAACAATCAGCAAAAAAGTCAAGAATTACTGAAAATATTACTGTGTGTACATTAACACAGTTATACAAGAAAAATATGACCAAAACAGAAAGACTGCCTTTTTCTTCCAGTTTTAACCTACCTTCACCACAGATATGCCCCTCCCCCAAAGCACATTTCAAGTGTCTGTCAGTACACAGACTGAATGTTCTAAATTAACATTCAAAATCCACACACAAGCAATAAACACTTGATGATATGAGCACAGGAGCGTTTCCTACAATTGATGTACTAAATTTTGAGCAAAATAAAATGGCTCAAAAAGGCTTTTTTAACAGCTTTTAGAGGATTTAAACCATAGAGCTCTGAGAGGAAACTGTCCCCATCTACCACTACACAGAACTGAGGTTGTGCAGAACAATCTAGAGCCCCTGTGACCTGCAATCCTATGAATCACTGCAAAATTCGCCTTGGAGCTCAATAACAAGGTAAAGTGATGCGAAGTACATTGATTTATATGTATTTCACGTTAAAATTGGTGTAGAAGTGGTTGGGGGAAGGGGAAGTAACACAAAGCCATTGTTATTAATGGACTTTGCATTCCTCATTATGATGCGAAGTACTCTGTTTTACATTGTGGATTACTTCGCAGATTCCGCATTACTCCACGAATTGCTTCGCGCAGTGAATTTTGCCCACCTCTACTCCAGGGTAATGCGGTCTCCTCTCCCAGTTCCCCTTTGCCAGGGGAGGCCCCTTCATAGGGGGCAAGCTACAGTCCTCCTCACTTCGGCAGTTGTGGCGGAGGCTGGCACCAAGGAACCAGGTGAGTGACTGCGTAACTGGCTGGAGGAGTAAGTACCCCAGCTGTTGAGAGTGCAAAATCAGAGTCTACAAAAAAAAAAAAAATAATGACTTAAAAAGTATAATAGTCTAGGTAGGAGACTCATTTTGAGAATGTTTGTCCTTCCTGTGATAGATAAGGGCAATAACTCCCTTTTGTGGAGGTTGTGTTTATTATTTATCAGCATAAGGAGAATGATTTTGGGGAACAGTTTTAATGTTCTGTGGGGAAGGTTGATCCGTAAGAATTTAATTGTTGTATTTAACCATTGGAAGGAGTTGATTTGCTGCAGTTCGGTGATATCTAGATCACCTATTTAGATCAAGCAGCTTTCCCCTCAGTTTATCTTGTATCCTAATAATGGGCCAAAATCTTCTATAGTATTTACATAACAAAAATAGATCATATGGACAGATAAGAATGATTGTTCTATCCAATCTTTCTAGTCCCCTCCCTCACTCCAGTCAGGCTATATCCAATGGCATAACTCCCTTTGACGCTAGTCCCTTACCCCACCTTACAGTCACTTGACACTCCCCCATCTCTCTGAGCCCCCCTACCCTGTCCCATATCTCTGTCCCATCTGTGGTTAAAAAACATTCACCATATACATACTTAACAGCCCTTACTGCAGTTGGTTTCATTTGCCCACCATTGTTTCTGTGAAAATGTACATCTTTGTGCTCCTTCTTAATTTTCTCCACTCCAGCTTTAGACTGTGAACCCTCATTATGTTTCCTTCCTTGAGCCCGAATATCTTCCGGCAGTCCACTCTGTTACAGCTTTTGAGATACTTGAACGTTTCATTCATGTCCATCCTCTCTCTTTTAGTCTCCAGAGAGTGCATGTTGAGGTTATCCATCCTTTTCTAGTAGGATCTTCCCTGCTGGCCATAGATCATATTAGTCACTATTATTTAAATGGCCTACAGGTCATCCCCATTCTTCTTCAGGTGTGGACTCCAGAACAGGGGACATAAGTCTAAGTGAGGTTTGCTAAATGAGTGGCATGGCGGCAGGATAACTTCCTTTCTTCTGCTTGAGAAGGTCCTTCCTGAGCATCTGAGCATCCTGTTTGCCTTGCTGTATGCCTTACTGCATTGTGTGGAGTTCTTCAGGCTGTCACTGATTATGACTTCCAGGTCTCTCTCCTATGTTGAGTGTTCCAGGTGTACACCCGCCATCCAGTATTTGGCCCAACAACTTTTTCTTCCCACGTGAATGACCTCTCTCTTTTTTTCATTGAATCTTAACTGCCCAATCCTGCACCACTTCTGCTTGTCAAGATCTTCCTTCAGTTCCTGGATGCCTTCCCCATTTTCCACTCTGCTGCATATTTGGGTGTCATCAGCAAACAGTGACATCCTGCCCCACGTGTCTTCTCCAATGTTGCATGTGAACCTGTTGAAAAGCACTGGGTCCAGGACCAATCTCTGCAACAGTGCATTCTTTACCCTTCTCATTCCCATGCTAACCCCATTAATGGCCACCCTCTGAGTCCCGTCCCTAAGTCTGTTGCCCATCCACCTTGTTATTGTATCACCCACACCTATGTATCTACATTTCTTAACTAATCGATTGTGGAGCACAAGACAAAAGCCTTACTGAAGTCCAATGTCCATCAAGGGTCTTTATCTTAATTATTTTCTGTGCAATCTTAGGGAAGAATTCAATGAGGTTTGTCTGACAAGATCTTCCTCTGAGAAACCGATGCTACCACAGTTCTCTTGGAGCCCTTGTGCCTTCAGGAATTCCAGCAGTCCCTCTTTCACTATGGACTTCAGTAGCTTACTAGATTGGATGTCAGGCTTATAGGCCTATAATTCTACTGGTCAAACCATCCAGATACGCAGGGTGATAATGTCTGCCACCTTCCTGTCATCCAGAACCTGTCCCATATCCAGGGAACAGTTAAACAGGTTTACCACTGGTTCTGCCAGTGCACATGTAAGCTACTCTAGCACCCAAGAGAGCAGTCCATCTGAACCAGGGGACTTGTCCACTTTTAACCTGAATAGCTCCTTTAGCACTCTTTTCTTTGAAATTGTTCCCATGGTTTGAAAGATTTATTTTGTGTGTAGCTTTGGTGATGAGTCATTTAAGTGTTTGACGGTGGTCACTAGAGCTGTATTTCAACAGATCAAATACTATTCTTTTCTTTCTATTGGAAATAGGATGCTGGTATAACCGGGGCATAGTCAGTAAACACTGTGTGGTTGCCAGGCAATGCTTAGGACTCCTGGGACCCGTAGATCCAGAAGCAAATGGTTTGATACCTTTATAAGACCAAGTTAGATGTTACAAAAAGAACAAAGTGCCTAAGCTTTCGGACCAACCAAGTCCTTCCTCAGAAGATGTTAAGCTTCTAAGGAAGGGCTTGATTGGTCCGAAAGCTTAAGCACTTTGCTCTTTTTGTAACATCTAAGTTGGTCCAATAAAACATATCAAACCATTTGCTACTGGATATGTTCTTACAAGGACCAATACAGCAACTAAACTAAATCTGTTGGAACCTGTAGCTCATCCATAGCCTAGAGGAAATACAACTAACAATAACTGATATTCACCACTGCTACTTTTTTTAACTCAGATTGCTGGTGCAGTCTTTTAAAGGTGAAAGGGAATTATCCCACAGCATTTAAATTTATTTTACTAAGTAACTGGTGGAGAGGTTCATGAGTGACATGGTGGTGTTACGTCTAGAGCAATAGATATAAAGGGTATCTTCCTAGAGAGCAGGGTATGTTTAAAAGATTTATTTTGTGTGTGTGGTTTTGGCGACCAGTCATGTAAGTGTTTGATACTGGTCACTAGAGCTGTATTTCAACAGATCAAATACTATTCTTTATTTTCTATTACAGATAGGATGCTGGTATAACCAGGACATAGTCAGTAAACTCTGTGTGGTTGCTAAGCAATGTTCTGGATTCCTGGATTCACCTGTAGCCTCGAGGAACTACAGCAAACATTAACTGATATTCACCACTGCTACTTTTTTAACCCAGATTTCTGATGCACTTTTTTAAAGTACAAAGGTAATTATCCCACAGCATTTTTAATTTATTTTACTAAGTAACTGGTGGAGGGATTCGTGAGTGACATGGTGGTGTCACTTCTGGAGGACTAGGTATTGTAGCGGCTGAAATTTTAACCACATTGGGTGCTCCGCTGGAAGTTTAGTTGGACATCCTGTCAGCTGCTCTGCTGACAATTTATTTGTTTATTTATTAAAACAGTGTATGGGTAATTAAGAGGGGGTCAGGAAGGACTCTCTTTGTCTTCCCTGACCTCCTGACACTGTTTCAATTAAAAGTGAAAGTACCACCTGCATGCTAGAGGCTCCTGTGGCAGCACATCATAGGAGCCTGCTGTCAGCATTTGAACTGTAAAAATGGCAGTTAAAGCTGTTAGGGTAGTGCATGCTAGGGAGGCACCATGAGGGCTGGGCAACAGCTCTCACTGCTGATTGGTTCTGCAGTCAAGCCCTTGATTTACTTAACCAATTAGCACTGCCCCCTTAGCCATCCAGTCAGGGGTCCCCCAGGTAGCCACACTCCCATATTTAAGCATAAAAGGAGACTGCCAGGGGACTTAAAGGCAGTCAGATGGGGGAGTCTGGGGGGGTCCCAAGAGAAGGAGCCCCAGGAGCACTGCCCCTGGAATAGAGCTCCTGGGGAAAGAACTCATTGGAGAAGAGCTCCTGAAGAAGGGGCTTGTTGTAGAAGGGTGTCTGAAGAAGGAGCTCAGTGGAGAAGAGCTCCCGGAGAAGGAGCATGATGGATACAGAGATTGGAAGGAGAAATGAGCGGTTCAGAAGGGACCCTGAAGAAGAATCCCAGGAAGGATTCATAGGACCCACAGGGGCAGCTGGAAGAGCTCTGCCAGCCTAGTAGCCTTACTTTAAAAAGAGGGCTTAAAAGAGCTGTATCACTCAAGCTTGGCAGTTGACTCTGGCATTCAGCAGCAGGGGGGGGGGCTGGTGAAGCCAGACAGCCTGCCCTGAACCCTCACAGGTACCTTTGGGACACTCGACTAGCAGGTTGGCTAGCAGTGTAGCATCTTGGGAGACTTGGCTACGAGTCAGCTAGCAGTGCAGCAACTTTGGGACACTCAGCTAGCAGGTTGGCTAGTAGTGCAACATCTTGGGAGACTCGGCTAGCAGGTCAGTTCATGGCACAGCATCTTGGCAGACTCGCATAGCAGGCTGGCTAGCAGCACAGCACCATGGGAGACTCAGCTAGCAGGTCTACTAGCAGCAAAGCACCCTCGGGATACTCAGCCAGAAGGGTGGCTACCAGCAGAGCACCTTTGGGAGACTCAGCTACCAGGGTGGCTAGCAGTGGAGCACCCTCAGGAGAGTCGGCTAACAGGTTAGCTAGCAGTGGAGCACCTTTGAGAGACTTAGCTATCAGAGCAACTAGTGGCATAGCACCTTTGGGAGACTTGGCTAGCAGGGCAGCTAGTGGTGCAGCACATTGGGAAACTCAGCTAGCAGAGTGACTAGCGACAGAGCATCTTTTGGACATTTGGCTTGCAGGGCAACTAGCAGCACAGCACCTTGGGACACTTGGCTAGCAAGGTGACTAACATAGGACCTCAGCTTCAAAGGCCTGTATTCTTTTGCAGTTCTTGTAGCAGTCCTCGGGGGAGGTGTGGCACTAGGGGAAGGAGCCCTGGGGTGGAGGTGTGGTAAAGTTTTATTGTCACCAATATTATAGTGATTTTGTTGTTAAAATTACAATGGTAAGCCATTTATAGTAATTTTGTTAAAGTTAATGATAAGCCTTGTACAGTGATAACCCTTTTTCTATTGTTAATGTTAGTGATAATTTTGTTAGTAATGAATATTTTGTATGACTTTGCTATTTACTTTCTAGTAGTAAATTATTTATTTTACTTCTTTCTGTCTGTGGATGGTTATTTTTAGTTGGTCTTGGTGCTTCTTTTTAGTCTGTTTCTCTGGGTGGTGGCAGTGGTATCTTTTCAGAGGGAACAGTGCCTCCTCCTTATTAAGGCACTTCTTCATTCCTGTCAATGGCTGACTCTGCACCAAACTTTGGGTATCCAGTTGTTGGGCTGAACAACTCGACATTGTTTCCTCTGTCAGTTTAAGGTCGCTACCTTTGGCTGAGGGTGGCGCCACCAAGGAAGCCTCTTGGTGGCATCAGCAGACAGGTATAAAAAAAAAAAAACAAGTTTATTTATTTAGTAGTAGAGAAATAAATTTGTTACAGTATAAAGGACATCCCCCTAGTGAGTGGGGGTGAGTGTGTATCAATGCCACGCGCTGAGACAAGTGCTCCTTGTCACACATCTGGCATGTCAGGTGGGACAGCTGGCACAAAGGGCCAGGTATTTTACTTTCATCTCTCAGTAGTAGAAATCACAGTCAGTACTTCGAACAGCTCGTAATTGGACAGTTCTCCTATGGTTCATTTAAAGCCCTTTAATTAGAGTACTGTTTACATACCCTCAATGAAGAAATTTATCAGCCCAGTAGGAATTACAACTAATAGCAGAAATTGTCTGTTGGTAGCTCTAGAAAATATTCCTCAAATTATGTGGTGAGGCATAAGGACTATAGTAAGTGGAAAGCTCTTGACTGAGACTACAGTACGGTAAATTCATTTACTCAGTCAGAAGCAATTACACAGTTTATGTACCTATAATTACCACATCTGCTTTTCTTTTGCTTTCTCCAGTTTAAACACTATTGTCTAAAAGCTTGTATAACCTTTTAAAGGAGAAAAAACAAACAAACAAAAAAAACACAGGGAATAGTTACACCTCCTGCTGGTTTTGACTAGCAGCACCATGGACCCAAATAGGGATATTTAAACATTTTATGTCAGGAGGGATCTATCATTCAGTGTATCAAATATAAAATGCATGGTGAAAAGCAACAAGTGAAGCTACTGAAACATTTACCTGCAACAAATACAAGGCTTTTACTGACCTCAGAAATTAGTTAAATAAAAATGGTAATAAACTAAATGAGGCTTTAAAAGCAAATAATATAGACCTTTTTGTACCAAAATTCCGAGGAGACACTGCCATGAGTCCCAACAAATTGAATGGTAAAAACAAAAAAACTAAATGACCGGACTAAAGCTCGCATGGGGAAGAAAGCTCATCTGATACATTGAACAAAAATGAGTTGAAAGCACAATGTAACGATAGTGAGAATGAATGGTGTACAGTTGAACATCAAAGGGGGAAGTTAAAATTGAGAAGGATATGTCATGCAACAACCCCCCCCCCCATGGAAGTATCAAACAAGTATGAATACCTACACATAACAAGCATTTGTCAATGCCGAACGTTTATTGCAGGCAGCAGTATTTGCAGTGGTATTTGGCACTTGGACATGGCTTAAAAAAATCAGTGACAAAGAAGTACAAGCATTTGTCAGTGCCGAATGTTGCTTGCTTCTATGTACTGTTTAGGTATTTGGAAGTCATTGGAGTGCAAATATTGAAAATTCGCGAACTTACAAGCATGTGTAGGAACTGCGCAACACACGCTCGTAAAACAGTCATTTCTAGGAATTTTTTCACCAAATTTTCAACATAGCCATTTAAAGACCTCTGCTCACGAACAGTGTCACTGTAATTTTCTTAATGTGTCCCATACATTGAGTTCGCACACCGACTGTGCCATTGAGCGCTACATGGCCGGAAACACGTTTTGGGCAGGATGTGAAAATGACAGCTGTACTGCTCATAAGGAGGTGTGATAAAATGGCAATGTTGAAAATCTGGAGTGAAATATTGAAAATTAGTGAACTTATGAGCGTATAGAACTGCGAACGCATGCTTGTAAAAGTCATTTTAGAATTTTTCACCAAATTTTCAACATAGCCATTTTAAGACCTCTGCTAATGAACAGTGTCACTGTGATTTTCTTAATGTGTCCCATACATTGATTTCGCAAGACAACAACTGCGCCATTGTTGGATAAGCTGGGAGAAATGGGGGTGGGAAACCAGATGATCAGATGGATAGGCAATTGGCTCCAGGACCGGACCCAGAGGTCGTAGTTGGGGGATAGTCTCATCCCCAAAGAGGGTCATTAGTGGGGTCCCACAGGATCAGTCCTGGGCCCTCCTGTTCAACACCTGCCTCTGACATAAGGACAGGAATCAAGAGTGAGATGAGTCTCTTGCAGATGACTCAAAACTGGGGGCGGTGGTGGATGGGAGGAGGGAGGAGGGTGGCTCTCACAGGGGACCTGGAGGCTCTGGAAAGATGGTTCTAGAAAGTGGAAGCTGAGGTTCAATGCAGGAAATGCAAGGTACTCCACCTGGGGCCAGAAACCCGGCCAAGTGTACACCCTGGAGGGGAAATGCTACAAGTCTTGATGGCTGAGGGGACCTGGGGGTGGTGGTGGATGTCAAGATGAACAACTCGGAGACTTGTAGGAGGGCAGTAGCCAAGGCCAACAGGATGCTGGGATGCATCACTAGGAGGATCACCTCCAGAAGGAGGGAAGTGATACTCCCTCTGTATAACTGCTTGGTGGGGCCACACCTTGAGTACTGCGTGCAGTTTTGGAGGCCACACTTGAAGAGGGACATTAAACTCCTGGAGAGGGTCCAGAGGAGGGCAACCAAAATGATTTGGGGCTTGGGGGACAGGACCTATGAGGAGAGGCTCGAAGAGCTAAATATGTACACATTGGAAGAGAGAAGGGACCGTGGGGACATGATAGAGGTCTTCAAGTATATGAAGAGGGTAAATAGGGGAGGAACAGTCAGGGTGCTTCGAAGGAAGGAGGAGGGGGCCACTAGAGGGCATGGGTGGAAGCTGGAGGGGAGATTCAGGAGAAAGGAGGAGGTGCTACTTCACTGAGAGGGTGGTGAGCCATGGAATGCACTGCCTAGGGGCTGGTGGAGGCCGAGGCGGTGGAGGGGTTCAAGAGGGCTGGAACAGGTACAGGAAGGTTCTGGAAGCAAATCCAATGTAGCAAGAATATCCAGAACTGGGAAGGGAGAAGCCAGAGAAGGCAAGGGGGGGAGCAGGGTCAGCACCCAGGGTGGGGGCTGACCAATCGAGCAGACTCGAAAGACCGTTAGGCCTATTCTGCTGGCATTTTAGTATGTTAGTATGATAGTATTGTGCGCTACATGGGCGGAAACCCGTTTTGGGTGAGATGTGAAAAATGACAGCTGTACTGCTCATAAGGAGGTGTGGTAAAATGGCAACATTGAAAATCTGGAGTGAAAATATTGAAAATTCACGAACTTACGAGCATGCATAGGAACTGCGCAATGCACACTCGTAAAACAGTCATTTTTAGGAATTTTTTCACCAAATTTTCAACATAGCCATTTTACGATCTCTGCTCATGAACAGTGACACTATGATTTTCTTAATGTGTCCCATACATTGAGTTCGCACACCGACTGCGCCATTGTGCACTACATGGGCGGAAACATGTTTTGGGCAGGATATGAAAAATGACAGCTGCACTGCTCATAAGGAGGTGTGGTAAAATGGCAATATTGAAAATCTGGAGTGAAAATACTGAAAATTCGTGAACTTACGAGCCTCCGTGGAACTGCAACGATGCTTAGAACGGAAACATGGATGCCACCAAATTTCAAAATGCTTTTGAGAGCCTACCTTATAACGTTGGCACTGTCATTTCATTAATTGGGCCTGAAAAGTGATTTTGCGCAGTGACTGTGAAATCACCCTTTGGGCCCGAATAATGCCATGACAGTGACAGAATTCATGAGAAGGGGTCCCAAAAACCCCATGTTGAAAATTTGGTGCAAAAATTCCAAAAAATGCCTAAGATATGCAACAAAGTTGAAAAAAACCCATCTAGCCCATTATACAGTTTACTGGCATATCCTCAGTTGGCAGTCGGCTTTTAAGAGTGCAGACGTGTTCCCGTCCAGCGATGATCGTGCGTGCGAGCTCCGGAGGTAAGAGTATGGGGTGGGGGTGTGGGGAGGCAGGGTGCGCGGTGGGTGGGTGCAGGTTGTGGAGGGCAGCGGGAGACTGTGTTGGGCGGTTTTAATTTACAGGTTTTTTTCCTACAATTGATGATGCGGGATGTTTGCGCACGCTGGGGTGGGCTCCCAAGCGTGGCAGAAGGATGGCTGGGGGCCGTGAGCCGACGGGGATTGGGCACTCTACGGGCAGACAACACGTGATGTTTTGCCACGCTAGTGGGCTCCAGCGGCAGAAGGATGGCTGGGGCCGTGGAGCCGTGGGGGATTGGGCACCCCGCCTGCAGATGACGCGGATCGCTTGCCACGCTGTGGCCTCAGCATGGCATCAAAGATTTGGGGCGTGACGCGACTGTAAGCACACAGTGGTGGTTTTTGAAGAGAAGACCACCGCTGTCATACACAGCACCGCCGTCGATTGGTGCAGGATCGCCATGCCTGCTCAATGGAGCAGGATTGCACAGAGAGGCACACCTCAAAGTGTCCCATTCTCCCAAGACGTCCCTTGCGCATGCGCGCACGCGAATGTAAAAAGGGAAACTAACCCTATAAACAATACACCAGTAAATGAAAACAAACAATTGCTTGTTGTTGGGGATTTAATAATACAGCATTGTGATACCCACATTTGTGACAATAACATGGAAAATACAACTGTGTCCTGTTTCCCTGAGGCTAGGATTAAAGACATGGAGCAATATAAAGACAGTAAATAACTAGTGGTTGTAATTCACGTGGGCTCAAACAATGCAGGATATGGCCACAAGAAGGATATTTGCACCAAATTCATAGAACTGGGTAACTCTGCAAAGGAAACGGGTGCATCAGTATATATTTCTGGTATTCTTCTCAAGTCGAGTAGAAAACAAAACAATAGAAAAAAATAATTCAAGATGGGTAACTGGTGCAGAAAGAATACTATCAAGTTCATTGCCACCTGGAACTGTTTTTTTTAACAAACAAGGGCTTTATAGCACAGGTGGGCTACATTTGAATAAAAAAGGAGCTCACATTTTAGGGAGACACCCACAATCCAAAATTATATCTTTAAACTACTAAGGACAGGGGAACAAAGTTGTAAAGGTATACAAAGTAGTAATAACTTGTATAGTATAAACAAAAGTATGCACTAAAGAGTAAGTATAAAGTATGTTCTAAGATACCCAACATGTAATGCTAGGAGTTTAAACAACAAAACTGAACAACTGCAGGCATTGACAGCCACTGAAAATACTACAGACATGATAAGTATAACAGAAACCTAGTGGAATAAATCTAACATATGGGGTAAAAACATAGATGGATATAATTTGTACTGAAGGGGCAGAGGAAGCAAGAAAGGAGGTGGTATTGCTATGTTCATTAAAAAAAGCACAAGTGCAATTCATATAACAGATAACATTAAGGACCCAAAAGGTCACTCAGAAACATTATGGGTTAAAATACCTGAAAATAATAACTACACAAATGATATCATTGTAGGTGTGATGTACAGACCCTCCTAACACTGTTCATGAAGTAAATAATACCTTATTGACAGAAATGGAAAAGGCAAGTTTACTGTGAGAACTAGTCATTACTGGGCATTTTAATTGCAATGACATAAACTAGAGTACCTTACAAGTCCAAAATGATGATAGTTACGACTTTTTATCCTTATATAATGAACTAATTTTTATACATGATGTCAAAAGCCCAATCAGGTGAAAACACACTTTGACCTCATTTTGTCCTCTGATTCAGTTGTGATATCTAGTAGTCATACCTCTCTTCTCTTAGGAGATTGTGATTATTTGACCATATTCTTTAAGTAAGTAATAATACCTGACAGGGTGAGCATTATTGGGATATAATTACCGACGCGTGCTTTTTCCCATAGGGAAACCCGGTTATAATTTGCCGTTATAACCAGGCAAACCGCAGCATGGGTTTCCTGGAACAGCTTATTCTTCAGTCGCTGTCCTCCGACGCTCACGCCCGTGGACGGAACTACAGCGCAGCACAATTTCCTGGTCCCTCAGATTCTGAAATGAACTTTTCATAAAAAAAACAAAAAAAACTATTTTCCTCCAGTAAACAACTTAAAAACAGAAACAAGTGTTTTACCGTCAGCCTGACACCACAGCCGAGTCCATGTCAGACTACCCCTGCCTCTCGAAGCCCGGAATGAAGCTGTAGCCACCGCTCGGCGGTAAGTTTATATTAAATCTAAAATCTGTCGACACATTTTTTTTTATTAAATATCCTCTTCCTTTTTTCGACAACAAGTGCAGCCATATAATTAGGAAGACTGTGGACCACACAAAATCAAGACTGGTCCGCAGCTTCCTAAACACTAATCTGTAAGCTAATTTAATTTTTTATAATTGCTGAGGCGAAAAAGCGCACTCCTGCAATTATAAAAAATAAAATATGGGGTGGTGTGTGTAAAACTCGATTTTACACACACCCTCGTGTGGGATGCTTTTTATAAACCCCTCGGGCTTCGCCCGAGGGGTTTATGTAGCATCCCACAACTCAGGTGTGTGTAAAATCTCGATAAACACAGCACCCCATATATTATTCTCTATATAACAGACTGCCCATTGGTGTAATGAGGCCCGATGCTGCAGGCGGAGGGCCTTATAGCCCCTGGAAGTTTCGTTATATCTCATGATGCCCACCCTGGAGGGTATTATTGTGCTTAGAAAATGGGCTATAGGTGACTTTTTAAAAAATATACAAAAATAAAAATACATATCTGGAAAATTAATTAAGAAAACTATTAAAAGGAATAGTTGTAGTAAAGTAGTTCCTGTATTGATATAATTTCCACTGGAGGCTGATACTGTTTCTTTTTTCCTTTGAAAGCTTTTTTAGATGAGCATGCTGAATTTTGAAACCAGGCACCACAAAGTGCTGTGAAAATCTTGTTATATTTATTTAAATAGTTCTCCATGCATAGTAGCAGCTGGCCTACAAACCAGGGACACCTCGACTGGTTTCACACATCACGTGTGTCCTCAGGAGGATGTACTCCACCATATCCACATCTACTTAAAAAGGTACCACTTAAAGTGCCAGTGCATCAAAATTTACACACACAAATATAAATGAACAATTTATTGCAATACCATTAAAAGCACCAATTATTGTATAGTCCACATAGTCAAAACATCATGTATAATTAAAAGTGTAAAATATATAAGTATTTTATGTATGGCTACCTGTTTGCAAAAAATGGCAAGTTGCCTAAAATGCATATATTCAATTTGTGCCATTAACATCTACACATAATGGGCCAGATATTCAAAAGCGTTGAGCCATGTGCAAGTCTGAAATTGCACCATTCTGCGATATTCATCAGGAGGCAGTTGCGCCCTCGAAATCATGCTGAGCAACAGCGCAACTGAAGGGGGAGGAACCATGCATAAATGGCGCAGTGTGATATTCAACGACTTGCACCATGTGCAGTAGGGGAGCAAGCGGAAGTTGCGCCATAGCAGAAATGAGCCAAAATAAAAAGGAGCAAGGGAGAGGCGCAAGAACGCCACAGGGAAGCCACATGTGTCAGAAGCATAGGCAGACAGACAGGGCAGGAGGCACAAACAGGGCAGGCCAGGGAAAGGGCACTCTGAACAGCCAGGCACAGGGAAGGTGTGGGGAGCCACACAGCACAGAGGCCAGCACAAGCAGGTGTTCCCGGTGCAGTGGAAGTAGCAGCCAGGACAGCGGAGGGAATACAGCAACAGCTGCCGTGGGGGGGGGGTGAACACAAGCCAGGGACATGGCCAGTGCCACCTTCCAGATGGAGGCCATTATGGGGGGGGTGAGAAGGTGGGCGGCAGGGGAGCGTGGCCGTGGAAGGGCCCATAGGCGGTACGCCCCCAACAGGCAGTACCAAGCCCGCACCAGCTTTGAGCTGTACACTGATACTGAGATTGTGGGCCGGTACTGACTGAATAGTGAAATTCTGAGGTGGCTCTGTGAGCTGTGCAGTGATGTGATGCAGGCACCCACACGACGGAGCCATGTCCTCTCAGTAGAGACTAAGATAACAGCCTGCATGTGCTTGCTCACCACGGGTACCTTCCAGAGACCAACTGGGGACACCACAGGCATAACCCAGTTGGCCACGTCACGCCACCTCACCCAATTCCTCAGTGCACTGCTACCACATGCTGTGGAGTACATCCATTTCCCCAGCACAGCAGCGGTGCACACAGCAAACATACAGGAGTTCCACAGGGTAGCACGTATGCCTAGTGTGCTAGGGGCAATAGACTGCACCCATGTGGCCATACGCACACCACCTGGCCCCGTGGGGGCCGCATATATAAATCACAAGGGCTATGCCAGCATCAATTGCCAGGTGGTGTGCGATGCCAGGGGGCGCATAATCAACGTCTGTGCCATGCACCCTGGGGGAGCACGTGATACGTTCATCTGGCACCAGTCGGCACTGTGCCATAGATTCGAGAGTGGGGACATCCCCACTGGACACCTAGTGGGTGAGTATGCAAACCACATGGACAGTCATAGGGCCTGGGGGGGGCATGGCCAGAGGTGACATGGGTAGTGGCCTACATGGCCTGGGGCAGGGTGATGCTGATCACCAAACTAACCTCTGCCCTCTACACACAGGTGACATTGGATACCCACTCCATCCCTGGCTGCTCACACCCTAGCACATGCCACCACACATAATGTCATTGAGTGGGTGTTCAGGATGCTGAAGACATGTTTCCTTTGCCTGGACACCTCTGGCGGTGCCCTACAGTACAGCCCCTCAAAGGCCTGTGGGCTATACCTGGCCTGTTGCATGCTGCACAACATGGCCAATGAATGTGGGATAGCCGTACAGGTTGAAGAGGGGGACAGCGATGGGGACAATGGGGATGCCGGTGATGATGGTGATGGGCAGCCCTTCCTTGGCCGATGGGACCCCCGACTGCTCCTGCTGGCACAGCTGCACCGGCACACCATCACTGAGGAGCACTTCAGCCAACCCAGGTAAGTCATGGAGCCATGTGCAACCACCAGTGGCTAAGGCACAACCCACAAACATGCATGGACACACACCAGGAGCGCATGCCATCAAGAGAAGTGGCAGGGCACAGAAGCACACACACTACTAAGGATGGGTGGGGATTAACATGCCACACAGACGGACACACACACACATGCACACACACAATGCACCAAACGTGCACAGAGGGCAGGAGGTACACCGACCCAGAAAGCCAACCCTAGCAACACACATGTCCACAGGCCACCACGCCCACTGCCTGTCCATGTGCGTGTGTCAGATGCTGAGCACCATTGCACACTGGTGTACAGCGCAATGCAGGCATCATCATGCACATGCAACTGCGGACAGCAGCCGGGAGGGTGTGCAGGTGGACTGTGTGTCCACGTGCAGGGCCGGGTACCCACCCGTGCACTGCCCACTGAAACACACAATGCACACAGGGCAGCACCAGACAATAGCCACGCTGGGAGACAGGTCAGTCCTGCGACACAGTGCCCCAGCCGCCACGGATGCGTGGGCGGCCCCGCCGAGACCCGCCAGCACTGACAGGCTGACCACTGGCCTCATGGGGTAGCACCGATGGTCCCCCAAGGGTTCCACTGTGTGAACACGACCATGCTCGCGCAGGGGTCTGCAGCACACCAAACATGCCTGTGCCAGGAGTGCTCGGGATGCCCACAGCTGAACCCGGTGTCGACAGGGAGGGAGTCGCATGATGCCGGAAATGGGGGGTGGATAGTGCACTGTGTGGTGTCCACGATGCATGGGCACATGACTGTGTGCCCATTGTGGCCATGACAGCAGTGAATGCCTGTGCATGCCTGTCAATGGCAGTGGTCACATCCTCCCACAAACGGTCCATCCCTGCCAGGATCAGTGCAGTGTCCCTGCTGCGATGCTCCTCTGCCCGCTCCAGAACCACACGCAGTGCATCCATGGACGTCGCAAGCCGCATCTGCTGCTGGACCGATGCATGCAGTAGGCGGGTGTGCTCGTCCAAGAGGTCATCAGCCTCCTCAGCATCTGGTCCCTCAGGGTGTGCACGGCCCCAATGATCAGCACCCCTTGAGGGTGGGTGCTGCACACCAGGACCAGGTCTGGGCATGTCCACAGGTGGTGCACAGATGCCGCTGCTGAACCCTGTACCTCCAAGCCCATTGGGTGACTGCTGATGCTGCCCCTCTGGCTGCCACTCCCCAGGGCTCAGTGGTGCCGCCGCAGTGGCTGCAACAGTCCCACTGTCCTGAACAGACACCAGTGCTGCCCCACTGGTGCTGACAGGCACAGGCTGGGACTGTGCTGACACACAGGCCTCCACAACAGCACCACCCACAGCCATGGGCGTGAATTGCCCTGCTGTGTGGCCATCCCATGGTACACTCGAGTCACTGCCCTTAATGGTAGCATCATCATCACTGGTGACAGACTCTGCACCAGCCACAATCACAGCATGCTGGCATCCGTGGATGCCAGCACGCTGGGACACAGACAGGTCTTCCTCCACACCTGTTACAACGACATCAGTGTGGACAGCCAGGCGGCCCCACTGTCGCAATGATCCACGTATATCTGTGGAGGTGGATGGGCCCTCCTCCAACTCCAGCTGACTGTCCCCAGTGGACAGACCCACCACCGCTGACCCATGCACACGCTCAGGATCTGTAGTCGCGTTACTGCATGTGACCTACCCTGCCCTCCCCATAGACAGACCATGACTTACCATGCAGTGATGGGCCACCACCCGTCTGGAAGCCACCACCCAGAACACCCTCAATGGCACTGTACTGCATGCTTCCAGCAAGCCTCTCCTCCTGTGGGGTCAGCTGTACCACCTCTGTCTGTCCCCCACCTGTTGCAGCATGTGCTGCCCTGATGGCAGCCACCTTCTCCTTTATCCTCCTCCTGTCCGTGCCCATCTTTTTCTTACACTCTTGCACAGAGCGCTAGTGGTTGCCATGCAGGTTCACAGCACATGCCACCTCCTCCCATGCAGCAGCACGGGCTTGAGGTGTTCCCCACCGTCCACTGAGAAGTGGCTCCTGATCTAGATAGGCCTCAAACAGGGCCTCGGTTTTGGCCTTTGTAAAGTTCAGCCTCCTCTTCCTCCCACCACTGTGTTCCTCCTCTCCAACAACGTGCTCAGTCATTATGTAGCCTGTAAGAATGGCAGTTGTTACCTGTGACTGTGCAGTCCCATGCAAGTCCTTAAATCCACAGTCCACACTCCCAAACAGCATGCAACTCACCAATAGACTGCAGTAACCGACTTTGGCCACTGCAGCACAATGTCGCACTTTTATAGCACAACCAATGCAAATGAGGTGAGGAGCAACTTTAAGTAGATGCAAATTGCAGTGCTGCACCATTGAATGCCTGATTAGATGATTTGCATATGACGGCTGAATATCATGCTGTTGCGCTTTGTGCATTTGTGTTGAACATGCTGAGCCAGTGGCGCAGTTCTGTGACATGCGTAGTACACACCTCACTGTGCATGCCCGGGTTGCTGACGCAGGCATCTGCCACACTGATGACGTGCTGTGCACGGTAGGCTATGTAGGACATGGCCACCATTCTGCCAGTGGCGCTATAGCGATGGTCACTACATGGTGCTGTGGCACTGGGCCATCATAGGCGTAATGGGCCAACTGCGAGGTAGGCCACTATGGCACTGGCACACAGGCAGCCAATCGCGCTACATGCATTGTGTTCCAATGGTGCTGTGCGTGGCCATGCACCAGAGACCCCTGACCCTGTGCCCGACCTTTGCCCCCTAGGTGCCATGCATCAGGCATAGGTGCACCTCTATCGCACTGTTCGTTAACAGCGTGATAGGGAATGGCAGCGCTGTACCGTGCAGCATCTGCATGTAGGGAGCCACGCTGCAGAGCGCCATATTGCCATCTATTAGTGAGAGAATGACACGCAGACGGGCAGCGCAGTGATCTGTAATAGAACTTGCCAATTTAATGGCAATTGTGGAGCCACACCATGGGCCTCTCTTCAGCGAGGTGCCCCTGGACAGGGCCAGGACCCAGGTGTGGCAGGAGGTGGCCACTGCTCTGGAGGAGGCCACTGGATGGGGGAGGAGTGCGGAGCAGTGCAGGCAATGGGGACCTGCAGAGGAGGGAGCCTGGGGCTACTGGCACGACTGCGAGCATGTGTTAGTAGGGGCACGGTGCCACGGCCAGGTAAGAGTTCCATCAACACACTTTTTTCATCCATATGGATAACAGTGTTGTATGTGTCCAGCACATAGGGGAGGGACCATCTGGGGTTGGCTGTGGTGGTGTTCACAGGGTGTGGGGTGTGTGGGTCTGGCTAGGTGGGAGGGCACACACCTGGGGGCAGGGGGACTTTGCTTCAGGATTGTACTGATCTTCCTCTCTCCTTGTTTGCCCCACAGGCCCGGAAGAACACCGCCGTGCGAGGGAGGAGTGGCAGAGGGAAGAAGATGGTGCAGCCAGGCAGGGCGAGGGCCATCACCGCCCACCTGACTAGCCCAGTGAGGGTGAGTGCCATACATCCATGATTACTATTGCATGCTGTGTGACAGGGTGGGCAGCGGGGCATGGCCACCATACATTGACACCACTGCCATGCACGCGACTTGTTACAGTCAACACTGCCCAGTGGCAATGCATGTCTGGGAGTGTGTCAATGGTGGTCCATACGTGCACCAGGTGCATGGTTGTGCCACTGCCTTTGCACCACATAGTCATGTCACTAAACGGCCACGGTGGTGCTGTGCGTGACTTGGCCGGTGGGTGTGTGCAGCGTTCCACATGGCTGTATGCACCTGGGTGGGCAGGTCCTGTGGACGTGATCACTGCAGGTGGTCACACACCATCACAGTGGTATGTCCCACGGTCGTATGCCATGCACAGTGGGAGGGCTGTATGGGGTTGTGCATTCACACCTATTGACTGTGCTCCCTTGTCCTAGGTACCCGCCATCTCCGACAGATATGGGAGGCACTGCAGGAGATCCTGGTGGTCGCACAGGCGTCGCTGGACATCCTGCGATGGTTGGATGAGACTGGAGTTCTGAGGAGGCACAGGGCCAGGAGGAGCCAGAGCAGGGAGAGGCACTCTCGCTAGTGCTGGATGGCTCACAGTATTCCCCTACCCCCCTGGACCCACCCTCATACCCCTCCTTCACCATCCCATTTGTCCACCCCTGCCCTCTACCCACCCCCACCTTGTTTGTGGCCCCCCCAAACCTTGTATATAGTTCCAATGTTTTATTGTATATAGTTTGTATTATTGTAAATAGTTGATCGTTATATATTTTTCAATAGATTTAATTTTGATATGAATACTGTTGTGGTCTCTGATTTGCAGCAGGCTATAGGTGCTCAGCCGCAGTAGTGTGCATGGCATTAGGGGTGGTGCGGTCATGGTGTGTGTGTGTGTGTGTGTGTGTGTGTGTGTCAGTGTGGAGGTGACTATGGTGTGGGGGTAGCTATCAGTCAGTGTCTGTGGTGTGTGTGTTGTTCCCTGTGCGCTGGCTGACTGTGTGCAGTGGGCCATGGTGCATGCTCTGTGTTCATGGCGCACCCATCGGCCTGTCCATGGCCTGTCCAGCTGACACACATGCATGTCTGTGAACTGCACGATCTGCTGGCATGTCAGTGGTGGCAGTCCCTGCAGGGAAGCCACTGTACCCGTCACTTTGCTGGGTTGCCTCCTGTCACTGGTGTGGTGCATGCCTGGCTTGGGTGGCACTGGGGGCACTACAGTCGTTGTCCCACCTCCATGCTGTGCCTTGTGTGTGTTGCAGGGGATGTGCCCCACTGTCTGTGACTTGTGCTCCGGGCGACTGCTGGTGGGGTACATGTCCATAGTGCCTGCGCAGGGTGGCTGGCACTCCAGCCATGGAGGATCATGGGCTGTGTGTACACAGTTACATGGGCCCCTCAATGGGGGCTTGGCTGCCCCACCACTGCGTCCCTGTGTTGTTGTGCCCTTGGGTATGGGTGGTGTCTGTCCATGCACTGTGTGGCATCCGTGTGGTGCATGCTTCCACGCACCACTGTGGGTGGCTGTGCTCGCTGTTGTGGCCAGTGGTGGGTCGGGGTGTGTCACTGGACTACTGTGCAGGGTGCTGTACCACTGGTGGTGGTGTCAAGGGCACGCCCTGTCCTGTGTGGGGTACCTCTTGTGCCGATGCATGGTTGGTCTCTCAGCAGTACCTCGGGGGGACTATGCATGGTGGCACTGTGTCTGCTGTTGTTGCATTGCTGTGTGCTGCCACCCGCTGATGGGTGCTCATGGTGGGGCTGGCATGCATGGTTCTGTGGTGCACAGGGTTGCAGTGTCAGAGTGGGGGTGGTGGCATGCATGGGGTTTCCTGCAGTGGTGGTCACTGCTCATGGGGGAGTGTCTGGGGGTCATGGTGCAGGGTGTGCTCTGCATTGGGGGGGTTGGGGTGGCACAGGGTGGTCAGCCCTCCTTGTGTGCCAGTCACAGTTTGCCAGTAGGTGTGATGGGGCACTGTGGCCCGGCTGTGGGTTGTTTGCTTGTCTCCATGGGCCAGTGGTTATTCCAGCCCTCCCCCAGTTGTGCAGTGCATGGGGTATGGGGGGACGATGTCTGTTCTGCTGTGTGTTCCTGTGCCCATCCGTGGCATGGGTGGTGGTCCACTACCTCCCTGGTTATGCAGTTACAGTGCTCTGCTGCTGGGGGGCGTCCCTAGTTGTGCTATGGCACCTCTGGGCTGCTCAGCTGCACATCCCTTGTTGCGCTATGGCGCATCAGATCTGCTCAGCTTCTCCTCCCTAGTTGTGCTATGGCGCAGGTGGTGATATTCAGTCGTTGGCTGTAGGCGCAGTTTGGCCTGCTCCATTTTTGAATAGCGTGTCTCTTGCGCATGGGCGCAATAGACTTGCGCTTGCTCCTGCTATTGCACACTTTTTGGGTGCAGTTTCAATATCTGGCCCAATGTGTCTACAATATTGCTGTAACCAATAAATATATGTATATACTTAAGTTATGCCATATAGTGGGAATGCCAGCAATTTCCGTACTCTTTTTCTCTATTCCTTCAGGTTGTATTGAAAACTTGTACACATATGCATATAAACGACCAGTGATGTAACAAGATATTACCAGTTCACATATATTGTATATAAAGTTATCCATGCATTATAGATACACTTGCTGAATCCATTTAAATATACAGGTTTCAAAGCTTCTTGCTGCATGTCAGTGGCTCAGTAGTTAGCACACTCGCCTCTGAGACCGGGAGATCAGAGGGCTGAGGGTTCAGTTCCCACATCTGGCACTTGGGTTAATATCCCAATACTGATGCTGTAGTGCAGCATGAGGGGGGTGCTGCACTTCTGAGGTGCTATCTTTCAGATGAGATGTTAAACTGAGGTCTCATCTGCCTGCATTGGTGGTAGTTCAGGTGGATGTTAAAGATCCCATGGTACTTATCGAAAAAGAATAGGGAATTTTTTTATTAAACAGAAAAGTAACGTACAAACAAAACAATGTTTCATCACTCAAAACATAAAAATAAAGAAAGTCATATTTTCCCAGCATACAGAGTTATAACAAAACCAATTTCCCTTCATATAATCATATTTACAGTGCATTACAGTAGAATAGTTGGAAAAGAGCATAATGATGTACATAAAGCTATAGTCAGTGATGAAAGTGAACAGGAATGCATAGGAACTCGGTTCCTGTACCTTTTTTGCAGCAGGAACCAAGTTCCTGTACTTCTTCCCACTGATATTGGAACTGAAATACCTAAAATAGCAATATAATGATAATTTCTGGGCTGGCAATTTGAAATCAAGGGTTTCCATGACAAAATTTGACTTGAACAATAATATACAGTATGTGCCCTAGATACATTGGATATACAGTACATGAACCATATAAATAGATGTACCTTGATTGAAAGGGTTATCCTTCAGATGGAGGATCTTCATTCTGCGTTTCATATTTTCTAATGTCTGAGTTCCTGTACTTCTTGTCTACCACTTGCAACACTGGCTAAAGTCTCAACACTAAATGAAACTCAGCAATCCTAAAATCCGTGAAAAAATGTTTACTAAGTCAGGATCCACCCACAATTCTTCCAGCACCTTCTATGTAAAGTACTTATTTAGTGTCTTCACTACAATAAATGGCTTGCAATTGTGACTGAATTTGAAACAAAACTTGTTCTGCAGTATAGCATTTTTGCTGTAATAAGAATGCACAGCGTGCTTGCCATAAATAAAACCTACAAAATGGTGAATATAAGTCTTAGAGCGCTAGGGTAATATGAGGATAAATTAGAACTGAAAACACCATAAACTAAGACTTTATAAGGTAGGGGGATGAGATATTTTTCCTTCCATTTATGCAATAGTAAAGTCCATATGGATGCACTGTATGGACATTCTAAAAAAAAAAAATGATAGATTGTCTCAAGAACCCCAGAACAAGTGCTTCGGGAACACATTCTCTCCTCTATGGATTTATGTTTGTGATTACCCCAGACACCAAGGCGCCCATGGCACGATAACCATGTAACATCCCAGAGTCTCAAGGGAAGTCTATGGTCAGTAAGCTGCTGAAAAAACAAGTTAGAGTCTAAACTATTTCCTTGTAAATCCTGAATTAAGGGGTTTTCAGAATAATTATTGTCTAATACATAATGATACATTTGCTTTCTGGTTGACGTAAGTAGCTTGCTTGGGGAAATATGCCATTGCCGTATTTTGGAAAATGCAGGTATTAAATAAGGTAAGGGAACAAATTTCCTAAAATTTCCGGGAAGTTCAAAGGGTGCTTTATTCCATACCAAAAGCAAAGGAGTGGTTGAATGTTTGGCTATAGAATACCAGAATGATGGAGAGGCATGTAAAATGTGCAATATGCCATGTGAAAAAAATAAAGTATGAAAAAAAAAACTTTGGGATTTATCATCCGCACTCTCCCAAAACAATAGTCTGGATGGGTATACTGCCTTTTGACAGGATTTAACCTGCTGCCCCAGAATCCTTGGAAAAACATATTATAAACTTTAGCTTCTAGGGCCAAAGGCAGTGGGTAGATAGAAGCAACATATACAAATTGAGGTAGAATATGAGTTTTTATTAGGTATACTCTTTTCCTTTTGGAGCTGGATCGGCCTTTCCAAGAAAATACTATTCTGTTAGCTTTTTCAATAGCAAATGTCCAATTACTGTATGAGAGGAGTCATCGTTACTACCTAAAAAGAGCCCTAATATTTTAATAGGTCCAGTAGCCACAGGTATCCCAGCAAACAGACCAGATTGTACTGGTGCTGTTTTTAGTGGTAAATATAGAACTGAACTTTTATTATAATTTAGTTTTGACCCAGACAGGTTTTCAAAATCAGTAATGATTGCTGTCAGGTCAGAGTCTCTGAGAGAAGAAGGGGTAGTGCAGATACATAAATCATCTGCATAAGCTGTAATAGCTGGAAGTGACACCCCTGTAGGTAAAAGCATACGAGGAATTCTGGGGTGTTGTAAAATCTTCCGCAACAAGGGGTCTATTTGAAATGCATAAAGTATGGGACTTAGGGGGCAGCCTTGGCGTAACCCTCTTTGCCCTAAAAAGGGAGGCCCAAGGCAGCCATGTATATGAGGGGTAATCCAGGCAGTATGGTATAACAATTTAACCCAAAGAATAAATGTCTGTGGAATGTGGTAATGTCTCAAGACCTGAAATAAATAATTATGGTTGTCAGTAATTTCGAACAGAAAGAAGGGTTAAAAAGTCAGGTTAATTGATATCTTGGAGGTAGAAGACTTGGTTTGCTGGCCAAGGCACCTAGCTTCACCTGAGCTCTTTCCTTCTAAGACTGCTTGAAAGGCAGAGTAGAGAAACTTACCAGAGCAAGGGAAAAGGATTAAGACTTATTTTGGCTCAGCAGATTTACTGTGTGGTGGTGTTTTTATTTTTTACTCACAGGGATTGCTACTGTTTGTTGCTAACATTTCATTGTTTTATTTTTCTCTGTAGCAAAGTGTTTCTTACAGCGTATATCTTCTCTGAAATTATTACAGGTGGTGCTTTACAGGTTTTACAGTTTTATCTAACATTAGGATAAGCTTTCAGGGTTACTGCATTTGTTGCTGACTGATTGTTTCTGCTCTTACCTCCTTGTTCTTTCATCCGTGGTTCTTCTTTTTCGGCAGGGGAAGGGCCCAGCCACCACCCCATCCCCAACCACCCCACTACACTCCTTTTATAGGGTACCACAGTTGTGACATTTCCTGTGGCAGAGCAGGAAGGGGTGGATCAGTGGGGCCTCCAAGGTGAGCTCATTTACAGGGCATTAGTAATTTAACTTGTTATAACAAGTTAAACAACACACAATCAAACCATTACTTGCATTTTTTTCCTTTTTTTTCCTTCTAATTACTCTGACTAGGTTATAAACCCAGCAACTTATCTGGAGTGGATATCATTAACTGCAGGTACTGTGGAACAATTTTCAGAAGGACAGTCTTACAGGATTTAGGACACTGTCCTACATGCTGGGCCTTTGGAGATCTTAAGGCTCAGCTCCGGGCAGCATGGGTAGAGATTGCACACCTCAAATTTCATATTCAAAAGGAAATACATTATAAGAACCACCCACCATTTCCCTAGCATCCAACAGAAAACCTCGACCGCAGAGGTAGTTGGTCCAGGAGGTTGGCGGGTGGTTAGGAGGGGGCAAATCAGGTGCCCCATCCTCTGCCTCCAAACATATTACCTCCAAAACCATATAAACACTACAAACAGGTATCTGCCTCTATCTCTGAAATCAAACAAAGAGGCAGAAGACACTGCAGAGCAGGACACTGCAGCACAGGAGCTAGCACAACAAAACTCACCCAAATCAGGAACCAAAAAAAAAAGCAAAAGGAAATCCAAAAACTTCTGATCATAGGATACCCATGATTCAGGAGTTGCTGTCCAGCCAGGGGTAATGGTTAGATGTCTCCCAGGTACATCAGCATGGAGAGACACTGACCGCATTGCTAAAATTGTTCACAAAGCAGGAGAAAACATTGATGTCCTAGTACACATAGGGACTAATGATCTCGCCAGCCAGTCAGTTGTGGAGACCAAGAAACACCTGACCAAGCTGGGTGACAAACTATCATCTATTTCGTCCGGCATCTCCTTCTCTGAGATCCTGCCATTCTGGGAGAAGGGAGCAGATGGACGGAAGGTCAGAGAAGGGGAGATAGGGGAGGTAAACATGTGGCTCAAGGGCTGGTGCCAGGAAAAAGGACACAGATTTGTAGGGAACTGGCAACAGTTCTGGGAGCGAAAGTTCTTTAAATTTGATGGACTGCATCTGACTAAGGAGGGAGTCAGTGCATTGGGGCAGAAGTTAGACGTCTTTGCAGAATATTTAAACTAGCAAATGGGGAGAGGGGTGCAACAGCCCATATGTCGAATGGGAAGAACACCCCTCCCCCCTCAGCTAGTGGTCAAACAGGGATTCAGCATGTTTGCAGTTCATTTGCATCACCAGGTAAGAAAAAAGGTTTGTCTCCCCATATGACGCACAGGGGTAATGCCAAACCTCACCCAACAACTAACACACCAAAATCTGGCCAATGGAAAATCATGTACACAAATGCTCACAGCCTGGGAAATAAGATCCCAGACCTGCAGGCAATAATGTCAGAGGCTAAACTGGACATAGTAGCAATTTAGTGAGACGTGGTTTACCAGTAACCACACTTCGGAGACTTCAGTACCTGGCTATGTATTGTTCAGAAGAGACCGAGGTAAAAAAGGGGGGAGGAGTGGCCCTGTATGTCAATGAAAATATCAAAGCTACAGAAATTCAGAAAACACATAAGGAGCCAGAAGAACTATGGGTCACCCTGGAAACAGGAAATGGGACAGCCATAAGAACTGGGGTTGTCTACAGGCCCCCAGACCAGGGGGAGGACATAGACACATTACTGTTAGAAGATATACAAAACATGACAGCTAAAGGGGAGGTTCTGATAATGGGAGACTTCAACATGCCGGATACAGATTGGTCAATACCAGCAGAAACATCTGTCAGAACTAGACACATAGTGGATTCCCTGCAGGGGGAGGGCCTCAAACAACTGGTACAGCAACCCACAAGAGACAGGGCTATCCTAGATCTAGTACTGACTAACAAGGAAGGGATCATAGATCTCCAGGTAGAAGGTCACCTGGGGGCCAGTGACCATCACATGGTATGGTTCAATTTGAGTACTACATCTAAATCATCCCATTCCAAGGCAAAAATATGGGACTTCAGAGGAGCTGACTTTGATAAGATGGCCAACAGAGTTAAGCTAGCCCTGGTAAAAAGAAACACAGGTGGGGGGTACAGGCAAAGTGGGCAAGCATTAAGGATGCAATACTTGAAGCAACATCCCATTGTGTTAGACAGAAAAGGAAGTGCAAAAGAAGAAGAAAACCACTTTGGTTCTCAAATACAGTAGCAGAAAGGTCAGAGCCAAAGGCTGGCCTTCAGGAAATATAAAAGGAACACAGCGGGATGAAGATTGGGGGCATACAAAACTGCCCTAAGGGAAGCAGGGAAGGCAGTAAGGCAGGCAAAGTCCCAAACTGAGGAAACACTAGCACGAACAGTAAAGAGGTGACAAGACTTTCTATAGATACATTAGTGAAAGGAGAAAGTCCAGAGGGGTATGCAAAGCTTAATGGAGAAAGGAGCATCTGAGGAGGAGGACCCTGTAAAGGCATCTATCCTAAATAGATACTTTTGCTCAGCATTTACTGAAGAGAAGGTAGGGCAGGGCCCACAGCTCAGCATCATGGACAAGGGGAGGAGGTGAGCACTACTCCCTCACAAAAGAAAGGGTCCTACAAGAGCTTGCTAAGCTCAGGTGGATAAGGCAATGGGACCTGACAGCATACATCCCAGGGTACTTAAGGAGCTAAAGGTGGAACTAGCAGAGCCATTAGCAGAACTGTTTAGTGAGTCTCTGAGCACAGAGAGGTCCCAGAAGACTGGAGAAGGTTTCATAGATCCCGCTCCACAAGAGTGGTAGCAGGGAGGAGGCGGGGAACTACAGACCAGTCAGTTTTACCTCAGTAGTGGCAAGATTATGGAGGCACTCTTTAAAGAAAGGATAGTGCAACACCTGGAATCCATAGGGCACAGGATCCAAGACAGCATGGGTTTACAAAGGAAGGTCCTGAAAACTAATCTCATAGATTTCTTTGACTGGGTAACCAGAGCGGTGGACCAAGGTGGAGCAGTTGATGTCGCCTACCTTGACTTCAGCAAAGCTTTGACACTGTTCCACATAGAAGATTGATAAATAAGCTGGGTAGGCTCGGTCGGGTCAGTAGTTGGTCAACTGGGTGGCAAACTGGTTGATGGGCAGAAAACAGAGAGTGGTGGTAAATGGTATACAGTCAGAAGAGATGCAAGTCACAAGTGGGTACCCAGGGATCAGTTCTGGGGCCAGTCTCTTCAACATCTTCATTAGTGACCTTGCAGATGGACTAGAGGGTAAGGCTTGTCTGTTTGCGGATGACACCAAGATCTGCAACAGAGTAGATGATCCAGATGGGTGGGCAGAATGAGAAGAGATCTGATAAACCAGCAAAATGGTCAGAAGAGTGGCAACTGGGATTTAATGCAAAGAAGTGCAAAATCATGCATAGGGAAGAGAAGAGAACCCTGAAGCCACCTATAGGCTGGGAGGGAGTTGCTAGTAGTCACAAAGGAAGAAAGAAACTTGGGCATCATCATCACTGATGACCTGAAATCATCAAGCAGACCTCTAAAGCAGTAGGTAAGGCTAGGGGGTGTTAGGTATATTAGTAGGGGTATCACAAGTCGTAAGAGGAGGTAATAATCCTCTTTACAAGACACTGGTTAGGCCCCATCTGGAGTACTGCGTGCAGTATTGAGACCACACCTTCACAAGGACATTAACCAAATTGAGGCAGTCCAGAGAGGGCAGCCAAATGGTGCAGGGACTGCATCAGAAGACATATGAGGACAGATTAACAGGGCTCAAGATGTATACCCTTGAGCAAAGGAGGGAGAGAGGTGATATGATCGAGGCATTCAAACACCTTAAGGGCATTAACAAGGTGAAAGAGTCTAACATGTTTAAATATAAGAAAATAGCAGGACAAGAGGACACAGCATGAGATTAGAGGGGGCAATTAAGGGGAATGTGAGAAATTCTTTTCACAGAAAGGGTGGTGGATGCATGGAATAGCTTACCACAAGAAGTGGTGGCTATGAATACAGTGCAGGGCTTCAAACAGGCATGGGATAGGCATAAGGGAGCAATACAAATGACTATGAATAGATAGGCCACTGACAGAGCAAAGGCCGATGGCACATTTATAAGGTAGAAAAAGAAATGGGCAGACTTGATGGGCCTTGCGGTCCTTATCTGCCATCAACTTCTATGTTTCTATGTTTCTATCCAATCAAATGCTTTCTCCTGATCTAAAGAAATTAGCATGGAAGGATTAGCTGTTGAGGAAGAATATGCAATATCCCTTAATAAGGATAAGTTTTGTTTTATTGATTTAAGTGGAACAGCACGTGTTTGTGACTCAGTGAGGAGAAGGAGAGCCACTGAAAGTAGCTTACTCAATAAAACAGATGCCAAGATTTTCTAATCAACATTGAGCAATCTAAGTGGTTTCTAGTTTCTTATATCTGATCTATCTCTTTTTTAAATAATAAACTCATGATAGCATCAAAAAATTGTTTTAGAAATGAATGTGAAAATAATAAATTATTAAATACTGTTGTCAAAATAGGGGAAAACATTTCAATATAGTGCTGGTAAAACTCAGTTGTGAGGCCATCCTGCCCTGGAGAAGTAAGTTTCTTTTGATGGAAAATAGCCTGTCTAGTTTCTGATACAGAGATTGCAGCAGTAAGAGAAGACACTTGCTCCTGGGGGATATTTAGTATGATGATATCAGTGAAAAAATCAGAAGGCCCCTTAATGGGTGATGCTTCCCCAAACATATGCTCTAAATATTTCTGAGCCACTTTTTTATATGAGGTAATGCAGTACAATGAATATTTGTGTCTGGGTCTAATAAGCTTTCTATATGAGTGGCTGCTACTTTATCTGAGCATCCCTTAAATAAATTCAAAGAGGGTTTAGAGTCCTGAGTGCCACTATGTGCTTCCATTTTTAGAGACATGGCCCTATTGTATTGATAGGACTCCATTTGACTTTTGACATTTTTAATGGCCTGAGCATTGTTTACCTGATTTTCATATGAAGATGAGATAAGATCTTGCAATTTTTTGCCTCAATTTGGAATATGTAAGGTATACTGATAACGTTTTAGACCTAGCCTTACTTTGAAAAATATTCTTTAGATCCAATTTTGTATCCTCCCACCAGCTTAAGGGAGAGGGATAGGCATCAAGAACAGTGTGCCAGGCCCTTAGGAGTTCTAGACATGCTGCAGCTATGGCAGGGTCAGTTAATAAAGTGTTATTGAATTTCCATCTGGTGGTGGGGGTGTAAGGCAGAGGTCCCCCTGCAGGAAAGCAAGTTAAGGAGACCTCCATATGATCAGAGGTCTCACAAGGGATAACTGCCCCATGAGACACAGTAACATTGTCAGATAAAAAAAGGAAATCAATTCTTGTGGCATGTGTGCCCCTATAATAAGTTTTTTGTCACTTTGGGTGTATTGCACAAAATCCATCTTTCATTTTAGCAGTAGCTAAAATTTTATTGAGTGCAGCAGCGTCCCCAAACATTTTTTTTTGTTGCACCCCCTTTATCAGTCAGGGATAACCCACAGTTAAAGTCTCCTCCCAAAATCATTTGCTTGGAAGTATGTAAATAATGTTGAATTAAATAAAAAGTTCTGATCTGGCAACAATGCTTAGAGGGGCATACACATTAATAATTCTTAGTTTTAATTGCCTGAAAAGACAGTCAAGTAACAAAGCTCGCCCAGGGAGAATGTCAAGGACTTTTGTTACAAAAGTCCTCACCATGAGCCCAGAATGAAGGGCCTCTTGACCATTTCAGTTTTGCTTGATCGATTTCATGCCTTGTTTTCATTCTGGTATCCTGTAAGAAATAGATACCATGAGGCAGATCAGATAAAAATTGTATGGTGGCAAGTTGTTTTTGAAAGGACTTCATACTGCATACATTTAAAGTAAGGCACCTTATTTTAGTAGCAGTATGCATAAGGGTTTAGGCAGAAAAAAGAGGCGGAATAAATCACCTTTATGGAGGGAGTGTCTTCTCAGCATTGCGAGTTTTGCCCTGCCCTTCTAAGGGAACCTCCATTTTAGAACAAGATGCCCTGGAGGAATTAGAGTCCTCCTCTTCTTCTACTTCTTCTTCTTCAGTATCCCCCCATTGTTTGTGTTAGAAACATAGACTTTGACGGCAGATAAGGACCGCTTGGCCCACCTAGTCTGCCCAGTTCCCTACCTACAGGATAGGCCGCAGATCCTAGTTAACCAACAGCCTATTTCTTCCTACCCCCACAAGAATTGCCTTATGTCTGTCCCATGCATTCTTGAATTCTCCCACAGTTTTAGACCCCACAACCTCCTCAGGAAGGCTGTTCCATGCATCCACTACCCCCTCTGTGAAAAAATACTTCCTCACATTGCCCAGGAACCGCTCCCCCTCTATCTTTAAATTGTGTCCCCTTGTTCTTGCACGTCTCTTTTTCTGAAAGATGCTACTCTCTTGGACTTTGTTGAATCCACTGAGGTACTTAAAAGTTTCTATCATGTCCCCCCTCTCCCTTCTTTCCTCAAGGGTATACATATTAAGCTCCTTTAGTCTCTCCTCGTATGGTTTCTTTTGCAGACCCTGCACCATTTTAGTTGCCCTCCTCTGGACTGCCTCTGTCCTGTCTATGTCCTTGCAGAGATGGGGTCTCCAGAACTGGACACAGTACTCCAGATGGGGTCTCACCAACTGTCTGTACAGAGGGATAACAACTTCCTGTTTTCTGTTGGTGGTGCCTCTTCCTGTGCATCCCAGTATACCTCCAGCCGTCCCTACTGCCTTTTCACATTGCTTGCTAACCTTAAGATCATCTGATATGATTACCCCCAGGTCCCTTACCTTTTTTGTTGTTGTTACTACCTCCCCCCCCCATTGTGTAATTTTCCCCTGGGTTCTTGTTTCCCAGGTGCATTATTTTGCACTTCTTTGCATTGAATCCTAGCTGCCATGCTTCTGACCATTCTTCTAACCTTGCCAAGTCCCTTCTCATCCTTTCCATGCCTCCTTGTGTATCAACCCTGTTGCAGATCTTTGTGTCATCAGCAAAGAGGCATACTTTTCCTTCCAGTCCTTGGTAATGTCACTTATAAAGACATTAAAAGGACTGGACCCAGTACTGAACCCTGCGGTACCCCACTAGTAACCCTCTTTCTTCAGAGTGGACTCCATTTACAATTACTGTACCTTCTGTGTCCTGTTGTCCAGACAATGTTTTACCCAGGCTACCACCCTGGGACCCACTCCCAGGCTGGTTAATTTGACTATTAATCTTTGTGTGGGACTGTGTCAAATGCCTTGCTAAAGTCTAGGTAGGCCATGTCCACAGCTCCTCCCTGGTCTACTACTTTGTGTTTTTTTGCTAAAGCCTGAAATGTATTCCTGTTTAGGATTGTCTTTCTAGGAGTATAAGCTTCAGACTTCCTCTTCCCTTTCCCTCTCCTAGAGGTCTTCACAGGAGAAAATCCCTCAGCTGGTGTGGGGGGGGGGGGTTGCATATGACCATGGTCTGAAGCTGTGCCTAAGACATCTTCTGCTCTTGGGGTTATTTCATTTCAAGCAAGGACGTCATCCTGTGCTGTGTCCATAGATGCTAAAGGAGAGGAAGGGGGGTAGTATCGCAGGTTCAGATGCTGAGGTGCCAGGTATCTCTGGTTCTTGTGGAACTGGAGGGGTTACTGTTAGAAAGGCTATCTCTTCCCTACGCTTAAGGACCTGTGACTGAGAGTCCGTGATAAGAGCAACCTAATCTTGTGGGGGCCGATCTAATCTATTGTGGTCTGCCCATGGGCATTGCTGATAAGTATGGCCCTGTTTATCACAAAGATTACAAAGTAGGGGGTTAGGTCAACCAAGACTAACGTGCCCATATGCCAAACATAAAGTACAGTGAAGTTTATCACAAGAATAACTAAGGTGAGTCCTAGATCCACACTTATGGCAAGTTCGGGGCTGCCTTGGGTAGAAACAGATGCCCTTATCCCTCCTGATATAAAAACTGCTAGGGAGATGTACAATGCCTTTTTCATTCTGATGCAGCTGGACTTTAATTTTCCATCCTCAAATCCATACAAAGTCATCATCCAAAATTGGTCGGGGGTATCTAAAATATCACACCTCTGATGTAACCAGTATTATACATCAGCAATGCTAACCCCTTCACTTCTGAACAATAATGTAATAAACTTTACTGCAGGCTTAGTGAAAGGAATGAGAAGAAAGGAGGCTCACAAAGTAGAAGTTTTCACTAGGTCATACTTCACCCAAAAAGGCTCCAATGTTGTCACAGTTTTAAAACTAACATCATAAGTGAGTTCCCAATGAACATGAATGAATGCAAAAAGCTCAGATGGACTAATGCCTAACATATCTTTCAACATATTATGAAGAACTGTTTTCCTGGTTGGAGCAGTGGATGTATCTCTTAAATATTTTAGCCTTACAGTGATGCGTCGCTGAGCAGGCTGTCCCACAACTGTAAATAAGTCACTCAATTTGAAAGGCTTGTCCATGTTCCCCATATCTGTTTGCGGGAATGAGTCTCTCAGTGAAGTAGCAGGAGGTAATTCATCCTCAGAGGAAGAAGAGTCCAATTGGGCACTGTTGGGGCCCATAGAGAGAGAGAGGATCCTGTTGTGGGTAAAAGTTGCCTCTGTTTACTGTGTGTGAGTCAGAAACACTCCTGGGAGCTGCGGAGGGTTGCTGCAAGGAAGCCTCCGTCGGGTGAGGGATTTGTGCAAATGTTAGTGCCACAGAGATTATCTCCCCAGTACTGACAGGTCCTGGTGAAGACCAGGGATCTTTCTCGGTAGGTCTGTGCCAGCCAGCTGCTTTTAGTGCTGCTGCAGGGGACCAAGTGGTGGAAAAGTCATGCTGGTCTCTGTTTGTCAACGTACGGTGCAAAGAAGCACGTTGCTGAGAGCTCACAGAAGAAAAGCTTGCATTGATAATGTAAGGAGAAGGTACAGCATCAGCAATGTGTCCCACAGCAGCAGACTAGGTGGTGTCTGGTATATCAATATTTAAAGCATTATCCTCTTTCATCAATTGTTTCATAAAATCCTTGCGCATATTAAAAACTTGTCGCAAACTCTCTTGTGACAGTTCAGGTGTAGATAAAGGTGTAGGATTAAATACAGTACCTTGTAAATCTCTTCTATTCTGAGTAAGAGGAGCCATAGGATGGTTAGAGTTGTCTTCTGCAACAAAAGTAGTATTTCCAAATTTAGATTCCTTTCCATCAGGCCCCACTGAGATCGGCTGGCTATTATCAGTCCTGCTGGGTCTTTCATCCACCTCCTCATCAGCACTTCCTCCTCCTCCTCCTCCTCATGTGTCTGGCTCCAAAATGGGTTCCTCCATCCTGTCCACAGGAAGTGGCAGCACTCCTGCAGGCAGAGTAGGGGAATTTCCCTGGTGTCCTGGCCAAATTTCTCCCATTCATTAAAAAAATACCACCAACAGCTTAATCTGGTTCAATTTCAGTTGCTTACCATCTATATCCTCCCTCTCCCCGGCCGCCCCTGAAAAAGGGACTTCTAGGCCCAGTGGGCTTACCGGGTCAACAAAATTCAATAAATAAATAAAATGTGGACAGCACCACCTGGTGGAGAAAGGAAAAATAAAAGCACATAAACAACACATCGCAACCTGCTTGCATTATTGTTTCTCTATTATTTTCTATTTTTTGTTTTCTTAATGTAAGGCATTATGTTAGTTTTATCATTGAGACCCGGGTGCTTTAGACCTCCCACAGTGTATATCCATTAGACCTCTCTGTCCAATAAGATATCGTCTACACTGCCACCTCTGGGTCCCAACTTAACAACCTCAGTTCCTCAAAATTTAAATCGGTGATGTCTACCATCACCTCTGCATTTATGCATAGCTAAGGAGTTTCTTTCATCCTGATTATTGATAGTATGCATCTGTTCCCTCACCCTCAACTTGAAGGGCCGGGTAGTCTTCCCCACATAAAACACCCCACATTTGCAAGTCGCTAGATATAACAAATCTTCTGTAATATAATTAAAGAAGGCTCGTGATTCATATACTTTACTGGCATTCACTGTTGTAAAAGTGTTGCTTTTCAAAATACTGCTGCAGTATTTACAGTTCCCACAGGGAAAAGTACCATTAGGTTTTGGAGGCAACCGTGTACCAATATTCCATTCCCCGCCTCTGGGCTATAGGCTGATAGCTGTGTGTGACTATGTCCTTAGTATTTTTTGCCTCTCTTATACACCATATGTGGGGGGGGTCATGTTAATTTCTCTTAGACAGGGATCCAAACTAAGTACGTGCCAATGCTTTCTTATAATGCTTTCTACAGCACCAGATTGCCTACAGAAAGTACTCACAAAATGCATTCTGTCTGTTGTTACAACCCAGTCCTTAAGAATGAAAGCCTCCTCCCTACTCATACCAGACACTTTTCCGCTAGCCTCCTCTGTTAGAGTAGTTGAGTATCCCTTCTCTTTGAATCTGGTAAACATCTCCTGGCTATGGAAGTCAAAATCTACTTCTGAGCTGCAGTTTCTTCATGCCCTAAGTAATTGTGTCTTGGGAATATTATTCACCATATGTCTGGGATGACAACTGGGATGGTCAAGAAGGAGTTTCTATCAGTTGGTTTATGGAAGAAGGATGTCTGTATTCTATCAGTTTCACCCCTTTTTGCTTCCAAATCAAGAAATGTGACAACATTTTGGTCACTTTGGACACTGAATTTTAGATTTGAATTGCTGTTCTCCAAAAAACTCACAAATTCTCTGAGTTCGTCCTCTGTGCCTTTCCAGATCATAAAAATGTCATCAATAAAACCACACCACAGGTCAATCCTATGGTAAAAAGGATTGACCTCTGGGTCACAGACCTCTGGTGTCTCCCATAAGCCCAGATAGAAACTAGCATAATATGACGTAAAGGTAGCACCCATAGCGGCCCCCTTAATCTGTAAGTAGAAATCCCCCAGAAAAAAAAAACATTTTTAGTTAGGACTGCTTCAGCACAGTTCAAGATAAACATTTTCTTATTCATATCAAGAGTGACATCCTTATCAAGCCACTATTCCAATGTCTGAAGCCCATCCATATAGGGGATGTTCGTACACAATGAACCGATATCCACTGAAATGAGGAGACATTCTGACTCAAGTTGTATGTCCCTGACAATCCCTAGAACATCTGTAGCATCCTTCAGATAAGAGCATAATAGGGGCACATACTACTTGATGTGGGCATCCACGAATCGGGACTGGGGTTCAGTAACAAACCTAATGCCAGGCACGTTGGGGCAACGAGGCAGATCTTGTAGATTTTTATAAATTTTTGGCAGGACATATATAGTGGGTTATATTGGATGGGGTACTGAAAGATAAGTGTATTCTTTTTAACAAATAATGCCTTCTAAAAGGGCTTCATCAAGAATGGAGTCTATTTGTGCCTTAAAGACACTGGTAGGGTCATTCCTTAATTTTTAATAAAATCTGGTGTCCCCCAGCTGTTTCTCGGTCTCCATAATGTATTTATCCATGTTCATAACCACCATGGCTCCCCCCTTGTCTGCTGGTTTAATAACAATGGCCAGGTTTTCTTGTAATTCCTTAATGGCCTTCCTCTCATTTTTAGATATTTTGACAAAGGTAGGCCAACTGAAATTTTTATGGAGAAGTTCAAGGTCAGTCTCACATGATCTGTCAAACAGTCTCACAGCATCCACACAGGGGGGATTAAATGTGGAGAGTTGTAACACTTGTGGAAACACAGAAACATAGAAACATAGACTTTGACAGCAGATAAGGACCACTTGGCCCATCCAGTCTGCCCATTTCCCTACCTACTGGATAAGCTGCAGATTTTAGTTAACCAACAGCCTACTTCCTGCCACCCCCCACTATAATTGCCTTATGTCTATCCCATGCATGTTTGAATTCCTCCACTGTTTTAGACCCCACAGCCTCTCCAAGAAGGCGGTTCCAAGTGTCCACCACTCTCTCCGTGAAACAAAATGTCCTCACATTGCCCCTGAACTGTCCCTCCTCTATCTTTAAATTGTTCCCCCTTGTTCTTATACATCTCTTTTTCTGAAAGATGCTACCCTCCTGGACTTTATTCATTCCCTTGAGGTACTTGAATGTTTCTATCATGTCCCCCTGTCCCTCCTTTCATCAAGGGTATACATATTAAGCTCTGTCAGTCTCTCTTCATATGGTTTCTGATGCAGACCCTGCACCATTTTAGTTGCCCTCCTCTGGACTGCTTCCATCCTGTCTATGTCCTTGCGTAGATGAGGCCTCCAAAACTGCACACAGTACTCCAGATGGGGTCTCACCAACTGTCTGTACAGAGGGATAACCACTTCCCTTTTTCTACTTGTGATGCCCCTTCCAATGCATCCCAGTATCCCCCTGGCTCTCCTTACTGACTTCTCACATTGCTTACCCACCTTTAGATCATCTGATATGACTACCCCCAGGTCCCGTTCCATTTTTGTTGTTGTTAGTACCTCCCCTGCTATTGTGTACTCTTCTCCTGGGTTTTTGTTTCCCAGGTGCATTACTTTGCACTTCTTTGCACTGAATCTAAGTTGCCATATGTCTGATCATTCCTTCAACCTTGCCAAGTCCCTTCTCATCCTTTCTACCCCTCCTTGTGTTTCAACTCTGTTACAGATCTTTGTGTCATCTACAAAGAGGCATACCTTTCCCTCCAGACCCTCTGCAATGTCACCTATAAAGATGTTGAAGAGGACTGGATAAAAGTGGAGGGGGCAGAACCTCTGAAACACCTTTTTCTTCAGTTGTACCCTTTATTTCAGTCAGTGTTTGTGACTCTACACTATTAATATTGTCATTACCCATATCTATGTTATAAAAGAAGGCCCTCAGGTTTAAGGAACTAGAGAACCGCTTTAGATCTATACAGAGTTCAAAGGGGTTGATTTCAACAGTCGGGACAAAAGTTAGACCCTTTTGGAGTACCTGATCACTAGTTTGGTTGGCCTGTGGTATATTAATCACAATATTTTCCGAGGTACCTGTTATTTGTACCTGTTGCTCCCTCTACATTCTCTTCTTCCTTGCCTGGTATCTACTACAGCCTCTTCTTTCTTCTTAATGTCCATTTCTACTGTTGGCTGCTGTTCAATATATACATCTATCACTGCCTTGATTAGGGCATCAGTCCCCAGTTGCAAACCTTTGTTCCAATTTGTCTCAAAATTCACCCTTTCAGTCCCTTACCTGTTTTTGTGTGTTGCTCTAAGACCCCGTGGGGATCTCCCCACTTTCAAATATTCCCCAAGTGACACCTGGTTCCAATAGTGGCACCACCATCATAGTGTAGCTCTTTCAAGGTGCAAAAACACCAGATCAATATCATTAATTGTAGTATCCTGTCCCAAATCTGCAGCAGGATGTGATGTGCCCAGTGTACTCTCACTGTAATCCCTCTCCACAAACAATTCAGCTTCACCATCAGCTGAAAAAATGAACGTGGATACAGATCCTAATGCATCCCTCAAATGGAAACTCACAAAATTATTTTTTGACATACCTTGTTGTTTGTATCAATGATACTTGATTCCGTTTCTGGGGGATGCCGCCTTCTGTCCCACTTCCCCCGTTGAGCTCAATCACTGTTAAGTTATCCAAGTATTCTAGTCAAAATTCTCTTGATAAAACACTCTTTTTTTGAGCTTTTATGAAACTCTAAATTCAGCATAAGACGCGTAAAGAGATAAATGCGTTGTACAATGGGGTTTGGTCCGAGCATGAAATTAAAACTGCATCAGACGCTAGCTGCTAGATCACAACAGTGCTAGTGGTGAACTACTGAAAAGGTACTAAGTCAGACAACAAAAAATTCTAGCTGCACACACAAAGCATGCCTCTGGTAGAGGACTACACATGATAATTTCTAAACCAGGCACAACAAAGTACTGTGGAAATCTTTTTTTATTTATTTAAATAGTGCTTCATGCATAGTAACAGCTGCCCTACAAACCGAGGACTCCTCGACCGGTTTGGCACATCACCTGCGTCCTCAGGAGGATGTACTCCACCATATCCACATCTACTTAAAAAGCTACCACTTAAAGTGCCAGTGCATTAAAATTTACACACACAAATATAAATAATTTATCACAATATCTTTGAAAGCACCAATTATTGTATAGTCCACATAGACAAAACATCATGTATAATTAAAAATGTAGAATATACAGTATAAGTATTTTATGTATGCCTACCTGTTTGCAAAAAATGACTAGTTGCCTAAATACATATATTCAGTTTGTGCCATTAACATCTACATATATAGGGCCTGATATTCAAAACTTTGCCCCAGGGCTAAATTAGCACTACCCGGCGTGCTGAATTAGCCTGGACCCAATAGCCTGCTATAGTCAAAAGGGATAGCCCTGGTGCTAAACCTGCTGAATATAGCATGCTAAGGAAGCCAGGCAAAACTGGGCTGGGAGTACAGTGCAAACATAGCCTGGGAATAAGACCGCTCTGAAATATAGCAACCAGGAAGTGCAAACCACAACATCATGCCAGTTCACAGTGATGTGAAGGAAGGTAGAGATGAACTACGTGGACAATGTGTGTGCTAGCAAAGGAGTGGAGTCAGTAAAGCTGCAAGCAGCAGTGCATGAGAAATTACTTTGTGCAAAAAATGTACAGTATTTCTGAAATGTTTGTCCGGCGCAATCGCATTTATCTGGGGCAAAACTTTGCTATATTCAAAAGTGACATGCAAATGAGCCTACTTAGGAAGTCTGTGGGCAAACATCCAGAGTAGCATCTCATTATGACCTGATTTGCATGCAGTTTGCCCAGCACTATTGCAGGGTCCCACAGCTCCACCTGTAGGTCAGTCTGGAAATACAGGGGCTGGCTGGGTCTGCCCACATCTCCACCTGTAGGTCAGTCTGGGAGTGCATGGTGGTAGCTGCAGACTACATTTGTACAGTACAGCATAGCATATTGTGCCCCAGGGGACTACACATCACAGGCACAGGTGGTGCTGCTGCATGCAACTGTCAAACTATAGTTCATGCTGCAGTGCACAGCAGACACTACAGTAGCAAGGGGGCCAGTAGTGTGAGGGACACAGCAATGCCTATGGTGTGTAGGACAGTGATGACCACTGCACTGTACACAGTGACAGGCAGAACGTACATGTGTTTACTGACAGTGGACATTACTGTTATGCTGTTGTGTGACCCACAGACAGTGACATATACACGGCTGGCTGTGTGTGCTGCGATGTCTGCACAGATGTGTGGTATGTGGCTGGAGGGGCACATATCATCAGACAGGCACACTGGTTTTAGGGTATTCCCAACATTGGCCCATGTGCACTGCTTGGTTTGTCCCAGCCTTGTGGCTACACCCAGTTTGTGGTGCAGCCTGGCCACTTGTGCACCCTCCCCTCAACACCCTCCATGCTCACAGTGCTGCATACACATGAACATACAAAGAAGCCAGCAGAAGGCCATTTGGTCTCTCAAGTCTGCTCATACTGCAGGGCCCATAGCTTGAGCTAATGTCCCTGCCCTCCCTCCCTCCACACTCCTCCCATCCTCCCTCCCCATGACCATTACTCTCCCCCTATGCCTGTCCCAGACTCTCTTAAAGCTGCCCACTGTCTTCAACGAGATTACCTCTTCTGGCAGTGCATTCCAAGTGTCCAGCACCCTCTCTGTGCAGAAGTGCTTCATGACCTCCGTCCTAAACCTCCCACCCTCCAGCTTAAGACTGTGCCCCCTTGTGTTATGATTGCCACTCAGCTTAAAGAGACTCTCCTTATAAACCTTATTTATCCTTTTCAAATACTTAAAGGTCCCAATCATGTCCCCTCTGCCTCTCTCCTGTCTTCCAGGGAGTACATGTTCAGTGCCCTCAACCTCTCTTTATATGCCTTACCCTGCTGACCAGCTATCATCTTTGTAGCCCTCCTCTGGACCTTCTCCAGCAGGTTAATGTCCTTTTTTGAGGTGTGGGCACCAGTACTGAACTCCAAATTCTAGATGCAGCCTTACCAGTGACCTGTACAAGGGCAGTATAACCTCCCCTCTCCTAATACTGATCCCCTAGATGTGCATCCCAGCATCTTTTTTGCCTTCGCTGCTGCTTTCTTCCACTTTGTGGAGTGCTTCAGGTCACTAGTGATTATCACTCCCAGGTCCCGCTCCTCCTCGGATGCAGGTACTCGGATTCCACCCAGGTAGTACTCTGTTCTAGGATTCCTGACTCCAATATGCATAACTTTGCATTTCTTGGCATTGAAGCCAAGCTGCCAGATCCTGGACCACCTCCCCAGCTTTTCCAGATCTTCCTGTAGGTCCTGTATCCCTTCAGCTGTGTCTGCTCTCCCACAGAGTTTGGTGTCTTCCGTGAATAGGCGCAATTTGCCCTTAATGCCATGATACATGATGAGATGTTATGGTCATTCGGGTCAATGCATGTGTGTGCTGGCATCTGTTGGTGTCCACAGAAGGGTGGTCTGCAGGTGTGTACTGTATGGCCACACTGCCATGGTGTCCACTGGGAGCTGGGTCACCACTTACTGCCTGGCATGGCTGGGGCTGGTGGCAGATGATGGCATCATAGGAATACCATCAGTGAGCAGCATCTTTCCTCTTAATCTGTCTTATTTCTATGTGTCAAACTTACTGGTTAGGGTCATGCAAAGCTGCGCAAACATAGTGCAAAGCCATGCAAAGCCACAAAGTCGCGCGCATAGCTGGTTTGTCCAGAGTTAAGACTACCTTTTCCTGTGTAGTAATTTGCACTGCTCAATGTGTTGCACTAAGTCACGCAAAAACACTTTGCGCAGTGCTATTTGCTGAATATAGCATTACGCCTGTATTCATGTACACTCCCCCTCAGTTTGCACCTTGCATACATTATAATTTTGCCCAGCACTAATGCAGTTTGCACATGCTATTTGACCTTTTGAATATGGCGGACCTGCGGTAACCCGGCACTAACCCTGCGCCAAACGGTTTGTGCCCAGTTCAAAGTTTTGAATATCTGGCCCCTAGTGTCTACAATATTGCTGTGGCTAATAAATATTGATTTACATTGCAGCCCATGGTGCTTTGCATTGTGTGGGCATGTGTGATTTTGTATTTTTTTCAATAAATATATGCCATATAGTGGGAATACCAGCAATTTCCACACTCTTTTTCGCTATTCCTTAAGACTGTATTTAAAACTTGTACACATATACACATAAACGACCAGTGATGTAGCAAGATATTACCAATTCACATATACTGTATATAAAGGTATCCATGCATTATAGATACACTTGCTGAACCCATTTAAATATACAGGTTTTAAAGGTTCTTCCTGCATATGGACAGCACCACCTGGTGGAGAAAGGAAAAATAAAGCACATAAATAGCACATCACAATCTGTGTGCATTATTGTTTCTCTATTATTTTTTTTTCTTTTCTATTTTTTTCTTTTCCTAATGAGAGGCATTATGTCAATTTTATCATTGAGGCTCGGGTGCTTTAGACCTCCTAAAGTGCATATCCAATATGCCTCTCTGTCCAATAAGACATCATCTAAACTGCCACCTCTGGGTCCCAACTTAACAACCTCAATTCCGCAAAATTTAAATCAGTGATTTCCACCATCACCTCTGCATTTCTTGCAGTGCATAGCTAAGGCATTTCTTTCATCCTGTTTATTGATACTACGCATATGTTCCCCCACCCTCAACTTGAAGGGATGGGTAGTCTTCCCCCACATAAAACACCCCACATTTGCAAGTCGTTAGATATACCAAATGTTCTGTAATACAATTAAAGAAGGATCTTGATTCATATACTAGCTTTTATGTAAAATTAACCAGTGTCTTTAAGGCACAAATATACTCCATACTTGATGAGGCTCTTTTAGAAGGCATTTATTTGCTAAAAAGAATACACTTATCTTTCAGTACCCCATCCAGTACGACCCACTATATATGTCCTGCCAAAAATTCATAAAAATCTGCAAGATTCACCTGGACTTCCCATTGTGGCTGGCATTGGGTCTGTTACTGAACCTCAGTCCCAATTCGTGGATGCCCACATCAAGCAATATATGCCCCTATTACGCTATTATTGTATGTGAAGGATATTACAGGTGTTCTAGGGATTGTCAGGGACATACAACTTGAGCCAGAGTGTCTCCTGGTTTCGATGGATATTGGTTCACTGTGTACAAACATCCCCCATGTGGATGGGCTTCAGACACTGGAATATTGGCTTGATAAGGATGTCACTCTTGAAATGAATAAGAAAATGTTGATCTTGGACTGTGCTGAAGCAGTCCTAACTAAAAATGTTTTTCCTTTTCTGGGGGATTTCTACTTACAGATTAAGGGGACTGCTATGGGTGCTACCTTTGCATCATATTATGCGAATCTCTGTCTGGGCTTATGGGAGATATCAGAGATCTACGACCCACAGGTCAATCCTTTTTACCATAGGATTGACCTGTGGTGTTGTTTTATTGATGACATTTTTATGATCTGGAATGGCACGGGGATGAACTCAGAGAATTTGTGAGTTATTTGGAGAACAGCTACCGAAATCTAAAATTCAGTGTCCAAAGTGACCTTAATGTTGTCACATTTCTTGATTTGGAAGTAAAAAGGGATGAAACAGATGGAACAGACACACACCTCTACTGTAAACCAACTGATAGAAACCCCCTCTTGAGCACCCCCAGTTGTCATTCCAGGCATAAGATGAATAGTATTCCCAAGGCCCAATTACTTAGAGCAGGAAAGAAACTGCAGCTCAGAAGTAGATTTTGACTTCCATAACCAGGAGATGTGTACCAGATTCAAAGAGAGGGGATGCTCAGCTACTCTAATAGAGGAGGCTAGGGGAGAAGTGTCTGGTATGAGTAGGGAGGAGGCTTTGATTGAGACCAGGTTGTAACAACAGACACAGTGCATTTTGTGAGTGCTTTCTGTAGGCAGTCTGGTGCTGTGGAAAGCATTATAAGAAAGCATTGGTGCTTACTTAGTTTGGATCCCCATCTTAAAAGAAATTACAGAAAACCCCCCACCTATGGTATACAGGGGAGGCAAAAACATTAAGGACATAGTTACACATGGCTATCAGCCCATAACATAGAGGGAGGGGGATGTTGGTATTGGTACACGGTTGCCCCGAAAACCTAATGGTACTTTTCCTTGTTTGAACTGTAAATACTGCAGCAGTATTTTGAAGAGTAACACTTTTACAATAGTGAATGCCAGTAAAGTATATGAATCAATATCCTTCTTTAATTGTATTACAGAACATTTGGTATATCTAGCGACTTGCAAATGTGAGGTGTTTTAAGTGAGGAAGACTACCCGTCCCTTCAAGTTGAGGGTGAGGGAACATATGCATAGTATCAATAATCAGGATGAAAGAAATGCCTTAACCATGCACAGCAAGAAATGCAGAGGTGATGGTAGAAATCACTGATTTAAATGTTGTGGAATTGAGGTTGTTAAATTGGGACCCAGAGGTGGCAGTGCAGATGATATCTTGTTGGACAGAGAGGCATATTGGATATACCCTTTAGCAGGTCTAAAGCACCCATGCCTCACTGATAAAATTTACATAATGCCTCTCATTAGGAAAAGAAAAAATAGAAAATAATAGTGAAACAGTACTGCAAGCAGATCGTGATGTGCTGTTTATGTGCTTTTAATTTTTCTTTCTCCACCAAGTGGTGCTGTCCACATGCAGGAAGAAGCCTTGAAACTTGTATATTTAAATGGATTCAGCAAGTGTATCTATAATGCATGGATACCTTTATATACAGTATACAGTATGTGAATTGTTAATATCTTGCTACATCACTGTTCGTTTATATGTACTGTATACGTGTACAACTTTTAATTGCAGCCTTAAGGAATAGCAAAAAAGAGTGCGGAACTAGCTGGCATTCCCACTATATGGCATAATTTAAGTATGTACATATATTTATTGTCCACAGCAATATTGTAGACACTATGGGCCAGATATTCAAAGCTTTACGCCAGGCAAAAAACGTTTGCGCGGGTTTAGCGTGGGATTAGCGCGGGTCTGCTATATTCAAAAGGCCAAATAGCATGCTGAAACCGCATTAACATCGGGCAAACCATAAGTATATGCAAGGGGCAAAGGGAACACGAATACAGGCGCAATAAGATATTCAGCGACTAGTGCCGCGCTAAGGTGTTTAGCTCGACTTAGCGTGACCCATAGTGTGGTACAAATTACCGCTCAGGAAAAGCTGGTCTTAACCCTGGGCAAACAGCTTTGCATGTCATTGTTGCTTTGCGCGGTGATAGCGCAGTATTAGCGCGGCTTGCGCAGCCCTAACATATGACTATGACAATTAGAAACTGCCAGACATGGAGGACACATGCCGCTCACTGATAGCACCACCATGATGCAAACAGCTGCCACAAGTCCCAGCCACGGGCAGTAAGGGGTGATCAGGCCCACAGAAGTCATCAAGGTAGTGTGGCAATACAGCACACACCTGCAGACCGTACGTCTGCAGTGCCCAACAGATGACAGCACACAGGCAGCACTGTGGGCATGGTGGCCATTGAGGGGAGGGTGTACAGGTGGCCAGACCTCACCACAGGCCAAGTGTGGCCACAAGATTGGGACACAGCACGCAGTGCACATGGGCCAGTGGTGGTAATACCCCACCACCTGTGTGTCTGTTGGATCCTATGTGCCCCCCGCCACATACAGCACAACTGTACAGATGCCACAACACACACAGCCAGTCATGTATATGTCACTGTGTGCACCCATGCCACAGGTGCAGCATCTGTGGATCACACAACAGTGTAACAGTAATGTCCACAGTTAGTAAACACCTGCACGTTGGGCCTGTCACTGTGTACAGTGCAGTCAGCATCACTGTCCTACACACCATAGGCAGTGCTGTGTCCCTCACACTACTGGCCCCCTTGCTACTGAGGTGTCTGCTGTGCACTGTAGCATGCCCTACAGTGGTGCAGTTACATGCAGCACCACCACCACCTGTGCCTATGCTGTCTTGTCCCCTGGGGTACAATATGCTAAGCTATGCTGTACTGTTACATGTAGCCTGCAGCTATCATCGTGCACTGCCAGACTAACCTACAGGTGGAGCTGCAGTCAGACCTGGCCAGCCCCTGTACTTCCAGACTGATCTACAGGTGGCTTTGTGGGACTCTGCAGTAACACTGGGAAAACTGCATGCAAATCAGGGCATAATAAGATGCTAATCTGGATGTTTGCCCACAGACTACCTAAGTAGGCTCATTTGCATGTCCCTTTTGAATGTGGCAAAGTTAACTTGGGGCAAATGTGTTTGCACCAGGCAAACAGCTTAGCTCCGCGCGAATCCCACACAAACACATTAGCTCCGTGCTAATGGTTCAGGGAATATTATACTGTTTTGCACACTGTACTGGGGCCACGCATTTGCTGGAACACACATTGGCCACATAGGTCACCTCTACCTTCCCTTACGTCGCTGTGCACTGTGTTGTTGTTGTGGTTTGCACTTCCTGGTTGCTATATTCAGTGCTGTCTTATTCCAGGGCTACGTTTGCCCTGCACTCCCAACCCAGTTTGCCCAGCCTCATTTCCATGCTATATTCAGAAGCTGTTTGCCCCGAGCTATTCCTTTTGAATATAGTCTGCTTTGCGCTCCAGGCTAAGTTTGCCAGCCAGGCAGTGCTAATTTAGCCAAGGGGCAGAGTTTTAAATATCTGGCCCTATATGTGTAGATGTTAATGGTGCAAATTGAATATATGCATTTTGGGCATCTAGCCATTTTTTTGCAAACAGATAGCCATACACAAAGTACATATATATTCTACCCTTTTAATTATACATGATATTTTGTCTATGTGGACTATGCAATCATTGATGCTTTTAATGGTATCATGATAAACTGTTTATTTATATTTATGTGTGTAAATTTTGATGCACTGGCACTTTAAGTGGTACCTTTTCAAGTTGATTTGGATATGGTACAGTACATCCTCCTGAGGATGCACGTGACGTGCAAAATCGGTAGAGGTGGCCCCGATTTGTAGGGCAGCTACTACTATGCATGGAGCACAATTTAAATGAATAAAAGAAGAGTTTCACAGTACTTTGTGGTGCCTGGTTTCAAAGTTCTTATGTGTAGTCCTGTACCAGAAGCATGCTTGGTGTGTGGCGCTAGAATTTTTTTTGTCCTACATGAGCATGTTCCCTAGGGACACTATCAGATACAGTAGCCCTTCATATAGTCATTGCATTTCTGTTTCTGCTGAATGAAGTCTGAGTCACTGTTTGCTCCCATTAAGATGGCATTTCATTGGGAGTCTTTTGTCAATCAGTCATCCAGACCAAAATAATGTGATCTGCATTGTGCTGCGCATCCCCCAACATTGCAGTAGCATGAAATGATGAGGACTTGAGGTCGGTGTTTTAGAAGGGCTATGAAAGAATAACAGCACTGTGTAGTGCTTTTTATACTGAGTCCTACAAATATATTATTTAAGGAAACCGAGGGCTAACATCTCAAAAATTTACATTTACAAAAGTGAAACTGGCACTCCATGATCGTGGCATGTGTGCATCTGTGGCGTCCTGGTTCCTTTTGAAATGTCGGTTGCAAGTTAGCCTCGGTTTCTAAATAATATGTTACAGGAAATCAGTGTGAAAGCATTATACAGCACTATCATTCTTTCAGGCCTACTGACGTGCCAACCTCATTCATGCAGGAGTCCTCCTCATTTCATAAGTGGGGAAAACATGCCAGCTGGCCAGTTTTGCCATTTGGGAGGCCCCAGGATTCCTTAACTAATGGGGCACCTGAAAGTGGCGATTTTTATTTAGTGGGTGTTATTGAAAAATAAATGCATGGTTGAGTAGGCTTTTAACAAATCAGCATGCCTTATTTTTCAAGCCCATTTTCTAACATAGAATACAACCGTGTACAGTCTCATAGATGTACATGGATTTTTGTGTATAAAACAGCAAATACAAAATGAATTCAACCATAAAATCAAATTGGCAGGGTACACTTAAAGACACAACAGTAAATGAAATTTGGGGCTTGATAAAAAACACTATTAATTCTACATGTGACACCCATATTGAGAGGATCAGGAAATACAATTATAAAGGTTTAAAACCAAAATGGCTCAATAATAGAATAAGACAATAAACAAGAAAAAAAAGGAATATGCTAAGTATTTGGCAGACAACAATGACTCTTGATGGGGCACATTTAAAAGTGCTCAGAAAGCTTGCAAAAAGGAAATTAGAAAGGCAAAGGCCACAAAGGAATTAGAACTGGCCACAAACACAAACAAACATAATCCAAAACTATTTTATGGATATATCAACCCACTATCAAAATCAGCCCGAATACTGTCTTATATGGTAGTCAATAGCCCAGACTTTTCTGATCCAACTGAAATAGCAGAATAATTCAAGAAATATTTTTGCTCACTGTTTAATGAAAAAAAACAAAACAAACAAACAAAAAAAACAAAACAACCCAGCACATTGAAAATAAACTTGAGGAAAAAATGAGGATAAAATCACAAAACAAAAAACGAATGGAGCTCCAAGCCCAGATGGTATCTCTGTCAGGATGCTCCAGATAAATGTAATTGAATGGGATTATTGTATCATATTTTGTGAATTATTGTTTTGATTTTGTTTATATCCTTAACAGGACCATCTTGAAAATAGGACTATGTCCTAATGATGTGATATTCCACCTAAACTCCTGTCTAAAAATAAAGGTTTTAACTAACAGATAATGAGTAACATCATAGTCCTTCCCCTCAAAATTCCCTTCAATAAATCCTTATATAGTGGCATTGTTCCAGGAGACTGGACATGTGCAACTGTGGTCCCTGTTCACAAGAAAGGGTTAAAGCAGGAGCTTTCAAATTTCAGACCTATTAGTCTTACATCGGTTGTGGGTAAATTGTTGGAATCCATAATTAAAGATGTGTTGTTGGATTATATGAAAACCCCTGGCAAAATGGATAGTGAGCAGCATGGGTTTACTATTGGAAAGTCCTACACAACCAATCTCGTATGTTTTTGTGAACATTTAAGTAGCCATCTTGACAACACTGGAAGTGCAGATGTAATGCTGCTTGATTTTATTAAAGCGTTTGACATAGTACCCCACTGGGCAATAATTAACAAGCATTTGTCAATGCCGAATGTTGCTTTCTTGTATGTGCTGTTTAGGTATTTGGAAGTGATAGTTCCATGCCTTCCTCCCAAGACATCCACTGTGTCTTTCCATTCAGTATTCACAGAAGAGTGGGAGGGGCAAGGGCCACAGCAGTACAGCAGTTGCCAAGGGGGTGAAGAGGTGGACAAAAGAGTCCTGCAGGAGCTCACTAAATTGAAGGTGGACAAAGCGATGGAACCAGATGGCATATGCCCAAGGATATTAAGAGAACTGCAAAGGGAGATAGCAGTACCTCTGGCAACCATGTTCACTGAGTCATTTAACATGAGTGAATTGGAGGAGGGCACATGTGGTCCCTCTACACAAGTCCGGCAGCAGGGAGGAAGCAGGGAACAATAGGCCGTTCAGCCTCACCTCAGTAGTGGGGAAGATCATGGAGACATTGCTTAAAGAAAGGATAGTGGGGCATCTAGAAGCCATCTGAGCCCAGGACCATAGACAACATGGGTTCACAGTGGTGACATCATGTCAGACAAATCTGGTTGATTTCTTTGACTGGGTGACAAAGGAAGTGAATCAGGGTGGGGCAGTGGACAGCGCTTACCTTGATTTCAGCAAAGCCTTTGACACAATCCCATATAGGAGGCTGATAAACTAGCTGGGTAGGCTGGGCATGGGGGAAAGGGTGGTAAACTGGGTTAGAAACTGGCTAACAGACAGGAGGCAGAGAGTGGTGGTAAATGGTGTGCAGTCTAGGGAGAGGGGGTCACCAGTGGGGTGCTGCAGGGATCGGTCCTGGGGCCAGCCCTGTTCAATGTCTTCATTAGTAACATTGCAGAATGTCTGAAAGGAATTTTTTCACCAAATTTTCAACATAGCCATTTTAAGACCTCTGCTCATGAACAGCATCACTGTGATTTTCTTAATCTGCCCAAAACATTGACTGCGCACACCGAATGCGTCATTGTGCGCTACATGTACGGAAACACATTTTGGGTGACATGTGAAAAATGAAAGCTGTACTGCTCTTAAGGAGGTGTGGTAAAATGTCAATGTTGATAATCTGGAGTGCAAATATTAAAAATTTGCGAACTTACCAGCGTGCGTAGGAACTGCACAACACACGCTCGTTAAACAGTCATTTTTAGCAATTTTTTCACCAAATTTTCAAACTAGCCATTTTTAGACCTCTGCTCATGAACAGTGTCACTGTGATTTTCTTAATGTGTCCCATACATTGATTTCACACACCGACTGCGCCATTGTGCGCTACATGGGCAGAAACATGTTTTGGGCAAGATGTGAAAAATGGCAGCTGTACTGCTTATAAGGAGGTGTGGTAAAATGGCAATGTTGAAAATCTGGAGTGAAAATATTGAAAATTCGCGAACTTACGAGCGTGCGTAGGATCAGCACAACAAATGATCATAAAACAGTAATTTTTGGGAATTTTTTCACCCAGTTTTCAACATACCCATTTTAAGACCTCTGCTCACGAACAGTGTCACTGTGATTTTCTTAATCTGTCCCAAACATTGACTGTGCACACCGAATGTGCCATTGTGCGCTACATGCATGGAAACACATTTTGGGCGACATGAAAAATGACAGCTGTACTGCTCATAAGGAGGTGTGGTAAAATGGCAATGTTGAAAATCTGGAGTGCAAATAATAAAAATTTGTAAACTTACGAGCGTGCATTGCGCAGTTCCTACGCACGCTCATAAGTTTACAAATTTTTATTATTTGCACTCCAGATTTTCAACATTGCCATTTTTAGACCTCAGCTCATGAACAGTGTCACTGATTTTCTTAATATGTCCCATACAATGATTTCGCACACCGACTGCCCCATTGTGTGCTACATGGGCGGAAACATGTTTTGGGCAAGATGTGAAAAATGACAGCTATACTGCTTATAAGGAGGTGTGGTAAAATGGCAGTGTTGAAAATCTGGAGTGAAAATATTAAAAGTTAGTGAACCTACCAGCGTGATTAGGAACTGCGCAACGCATGCTCGTAAAACAGTCATTTTTAGGAATTTTTTTACCAAACTTTCAACATAGCCATTTTAAGAACACTGCTCATGAACAGTGTCACTGGGATTTTCTTAATCTGTCCCAAACATTGATTGCGCACACCGACTGCGCCATTGTGCACTACATGCATGCAAACACATTTTGGGTGACATGTGAAAAATAACAACTGTACTGCTCATAAGGAGGTGTTATAAAATGGCAATGCTAAATATTTGGAGTGAAAATATTAAAAATTAGTGAACCTACCAGCGTGCTTAGGAACTGCGCAATGCATGCTCGTAAAACAGTCATTTTTAGGAATTTTTTTACCAAACTTTCAACATAGCCATTTTAAGACCACTGCTCATGAACAGTGTCCCTGTGATTTTCTTAATGTATCCCATACATTGATTTCGCACACCGACTGCGCCATTGTGCGCTACATGCGCAGAAACAAATTTTGGGTGTGATGTGAAAAATGACAGCTGTACTGCTCATAAGAAAGTGTGGTAAAATGGCAATGTTGAAAATCTGGAGTGCAAATATTAAAAATTCGCGAACTTACGAGTGTGCGTATGAACTGCACAACGCACACTTGTAAAACAGTCATTTTTAGGATTTTTTTCACCAAATTTGCAACATAGGCTTTTTCAGAGTCCACCTTATGAACACTGGCACTGTCGTTTCATTAATCGGTCCCAAAAGGTGATTTTGCGCAGTGACCGCGAAATCACACTTTGGGCTCGATTAACTCCATGACAGTGACAGAATTCATGAGGAGGGGTCCCAAAAACCCCATGTTGAAAATTTGGTGCCAAAATTCCAAAAAATGCCTGAGATATGCAGCAAAGTTGAAAAACCCCTATCTATCCCCTTATACAGCTTACCAGCATTTCCTCTGTTCGCAGTCGGCTTTGAAGAGTGCAGACGTGTTCCTGGTCCACCGAAGATTGTCACGCCGAGGTCTGGAGGTAAGTATGGGGTGAGGGGGGGTGTAGGGAGGCAGGGTGCACAGTGGGTGGGTGCGGGTTGTGGGAGGGGGGAAGGGAGAAGCGCTGAGGGACAGTTTTCGCATTTACAGGTTTTTTTTTTAATAAGACGACGAGGGACGTTTACCACCCTTGGGGTGGGCTCCTAGTGTGGCAGCTGGATGCTTTGGGGGGGCATGGAGCCGATGGAGGATTGGGCACCCCTGTCAGCCATAACACATTTTGCCACACTGGGGTGGGTTCTCAGCGTGGCACCTGGATGCTTTGGGGGGGGGGCGTGGAGCCGACTGGGGATTGGGCACCCCCGTCAGCCATAACACATTTTGCCACGCTGGGGTGGGCTCCCAGCATGGCACCTGGATGTTTTGGGGTGGTGTGGAGCTGACGGGGGATTGGGCACCCCCGTCGGCCATACAGTGTGTGCATGGGGGGAGGAGGAAGGTGCATGAGCATGCAGTGTGTGTGTGTGTGTGTGTGTGTGTGTGTGGAGGGGGGAGCTCTGCTCACTGAAGCGGAGCTCTCCCTTTCAACTGTATGACCACTGCATTTTCAACTGCTGTCATAGACAGCTGCAGCATTCATTGGAGAATTGGGGCCATGCCTGCAAACACAGTGACTGAATTGGAAGACGGGTGCCACACCTCCGAAAACTCGGATGATGACACTATGTTTCTTGCACATGCGTGCAAGCAACATAATAAAATGAGTAATATGGAAAAAATCCCCCAATTTATATGCTGAGTAAACAATTGGTTGTCCTACAGATCACAGAGTCTCGATATGCGGACACCTTTCTGGGGAGGGATGAGTGTTTGGTGCAGAGATATTTCCACTAGAGGAGATCTCCTTCAACTTAAGTCAACAAGATTCAAAAGTATCAATAGAAAGTACTGCTTCTCCAATAGAGTCATAAATCCCTGGAATCATCTTCCAAATACTGATATTACATGTTCTGTGGACAAAGGTTTTAAGGACAGATTAGACGAGTTATTCAGTGATGGTAGTGCCGTATCATGCTATTAATAAGGTTAGGAGCAACTATGAACTAATGCCTTCTACGCTCCTTCAGACCTTTGTCAACCATTTGTGAATGGTCCATTTTAGCACTTCTGTGACCTATATGCTACACTCCACAAGAAGGCCATTCATTTACACCATAAAGACTGAACAAACATATTTGTTCAGAATTTTAGTTTTCTGGTTAACCAAGTAAAACCAGGAGTCACTCTTTTTTTTTGGCCAGTCAATTCTGTTTTTCCTTTTCTTCTTTTCCTAATATAGCTGAAGAACAGCTTGTAAGGTAGTCGTGAGGGCCTCCTGTGCTCCCTGCCCTCCCCCAAGACAGACCCCCGCCGAAATTGCCATTCAGCCTGTAAGATGGTCGTGAGGGCCTCCTGTGTTCCCTGCCCTCCCCCAAGGTGGACCCCCACCGAAATTGCCATTCAGCCTGTAAGGTGGTTGTGAGGGACTCCAGTGCTACCTGCCCTAACCCAAGATGGACCCCCGTCGAAATTGCCATTCAGGTACACTGCTGGAGATGCAGGATTAATTTTGAACTGCGTGTGTGTGAGGCTCCACCACCACCCTTGGTGAGCTCTCAGTTATATAAGGCTGCATCACGTGCCATACTGAACCAATCAGCCTGCTCTCCCATCTGCAGATTATCTGAGCTCACCACTAGTGGCCACCCTAGCGCTTTCTCCACTACCTTCCTCCCTGCCAGCAATATGCTACCCTGGTATCTATCAATATTATGCCTGCTAACACCACTAGCTTCCCTACCTCCTTCCACCTACCCCCTACCTCAGCCATGCCCCCTGGCTCTCTACCCCAGAGTAGTGCCTCAGCCACATAGCACCACCTCCCCACTATAGCTGCCACTCTCATATCACCTGAACAATTGGGATTTAGGAGCCTCCTTCCTACTTCCCTCCTCTCACACAGGGCCGAAGGCAATTTGGCCCCAGCTATTACTTGCCTTGCCCTCTCTGCGATCCCTTCCCATCCCGGTCTCACTCTCCACTACCCCTACCCCTACCAAGGTTACTGCCCTCAGACATCATAGGCATATCAATGCTCCTCTCAGACTGATTGCACTACTCCTTCTTCTATCTGGTAATGTCCACCCCAACTCTGGCAATCAGCCTTGTCCATCAACAACTGCAGGCCTCAAAATTGCCTCCATTAACATCTGCAGCCTGCTGAAAAACATTTGCTGGCTTGCAAGTATGGGTCGCCCAGCACCAACCAGATGTGCTGGCACTAGTTAAAACATGGCTACCCAGGACAATGCCAGACTCAATCATCTCCCTCCTGGGTTACTCGTTATACAGGGAGGACAGAGTTGGGAACCAGGGGGGCTGAGCCATCTACATACGGGACTCACTTCTATGCCTCCCCTTTCAAAAGCCACTGCTAGAGCATGGTGCACAGGCAATCTCTCTAAAAGGCACTGTGGGCCCCTCAAGAGCCCCCCCTCATCCTCACAGCCACCTACATTCCTCCACGTAACCAGAACCATGCACTGCAATCCCTACTAGACTACATCACCCATCAACCCAGCAAAATGGAACATATTTTCATGGGTGACCTAAACATCAACTGGCTCACCAATGCTGGGAATAGTGCCAAAGATGCCCTCTGCTGCACTCAATCTCACCCAAATTGTCTCCTCCACCATCCGCCCCCACCCGACTACTGGTAGTGCCACTCTACTGGACCTGGTACTCTCAAACAGGCCCCATAAGATCACTGACTTGATAGTATTACCAAATGCCATCAGTGATCACTGCCCAGTCATTTTCTCCTGGTCATGTAACCTTGAGAAGCCAAACCCCAACCTCATCTCCAGAAGGCGCCTATCTGCACATAACCTTGCCTTTCTCTGCCAGCACCTTACCAACTGTGATTGGTCCCCAGTAAAACTGGCCCCTGATATTGATGCTACCCCCACCTACTTTATTTACTACTTTAACAAGGCCTGTGATGCATATGCACCCATCTCCAAAACCATACCAAGAAAACACAACTCACCCTGGATCACCCCTGCACTCATAAAGCAAATGTACCTCAGGGCTGATCTTTGGAACAAAGCCCTGGATTCCAGGAAGCTGGCCGATAGGCAAGCCTATAGAACAGAGCACAACAAATGCTCCTGGGCTATCCTTAGTGCAAAGGCAGCATACTACAGGAATACCCTTACATCCACCTGGGGCTCCTCATGCAAGTTCTGGGACAACATAAAGGAAATTAGCAGCAAAACCCAGTCCCCACCCTCCCAACTTGTTATCGATGGCACTATCACCACTGACCAACACGGCATTGCTAATGGGCTAAATGATGCCTTCTCAGATCTCTCTGCTATCCTACCTACCAACTTTTTTGATCCAGCCCCTGATCCCTCTACCACCACTCTCCAACACCCATCCTTCTATTTCTGAGCTATCTCCCCATCTGCTGCCAAACCCTATCTGGTCAAAGCCCTTAAGGGTGCCAGACACAGTGGTGACTCACTTGATCCCTGCCTTCTCTACTTTACCCTGGATGTTGTTTTCACCCCCCCCTCACTGACCTTCTAAACCTCTCCCTCTGACTGGGTCAATTCCCCAAAGCATGGAAAGAGCTATCATCACCCCATACACAACGGTGGTGACAAAATGACCCCAGGCAACTACAGACCAATCTCCATCCTCCCTCCCCTCTGCAAAGCCCTAGAAATGATCGTGGCTGACCAGATAACAGAATACCTTACTATATATAACCTCCTCTGCAGGGAACAGCATGGCTTTTGCCAAAGTTTCAGCACCACAACTGCCCTCATTGAGTTCACCTCCTTCATTCACCCTGCCTTGGACAAAGGACATCCTGCCAGGGCAGTCTTCATCGATTTGTCAAAAACCTTTGACATGATCAGCCACCCCCTTCTCATTAACACCCTCACCCAGTTTGGTTTCACCTTGGGCCCTGTAAAATGGGCTGCCAGTTACCTCGCTGCCCGTACCCAGAGTGTAAAAATTAACAATATCTTCTCTAGCCCTCATCAGGTCTGCTGTGGTGTTCCCCAAGACTCTATCCTGTGGCCACTACTCTTTAACTTATACCTATGCATGCTACCCAATGCCACACCAGGGAACATTCTGCTTTATGCAGATGATGCGGTCCTCTTCTCACCCTAGCCTGACCCCATCCAACTCCAGCTGGCGCTACAATCTGCTTTTGCTCAGACCGAGCAATGGCTCTTCGACCACAGGCTTGTGATCAACCTAAAAAAAACAAAATCCCTGCTCTTTGCCCCCAATCAGAACAAACTCAAGGGCTCTGCCCTGTCCATTCAATCCCTATCTCACCACCCTATTGAGCAGGTTACCTCATACAAATACCTAGGTATCATCCTCGACTCCTCCCTCGCCTTCCATGATAACATTCTCACATCCACACCATCTGCTCTGCCTTAAATTCCCGCATAGGCTTGCTTTTACGACACAGAGCCTGTCTCCCCCCAGAAGCACTAAGACTCGCCATTGACTCATCGGTCATGTCCCTAGTGGACTATGGACTCCTAATTTACAGCGCTGCGGACAACACTGCCCTGGGCAAAATCAAACTCTCAATCAACAAGGCCTGTTGGCTACTCATTGGGGCTGATAGGGTAACATGCACATGTACACTTTATGCCTTGTTCAACATCCTCTCCCTTGAAGAATGGCACCTCTACCTGACCTGCCTGCTCACCCAAAAAATCTGTGTTGGGCTAACCCACCCGGTCTGTCTAAACTAATCAACATGGTCACCCCTTCTGTCCACACCCGTAGCTCCACTAAGACCCTGCTAGTAGACCCCAGGGTTAGGACAACTCTCGTGTAGAGAACTTTTTCCTACAGGGCACCCTCCTGGTTTGACACCCTCCTTCCTGATACCTCCTCTGAGCTCAGAATTGGTCCTTTCAAGTCATCCCTATGCAGCCACGTTTTAAGCTTCCATCACTGCAATTGTAAATAACTGCTCCACCACTTGTCTGCATCCAACCCACAAATCCCTCACCACCCACTCCACTCATATACTTTTCAAGTGTACATATCTCTTGATTGCTGAGCTACAGTCATGTACAAGCCTAAACCTGCAGTATTGTGCTCAGCACCGCATCCCCCCTGCCATATACTACCACTGTCCTCTAAGTTTACAGTATATGCCCAGTAGTCACTCCTTCTTGCCTAGCTGCCATCATGTATAGGCCAGTCTCCGGCAAGAAGGGGCCTCTCTCCTGCTGATATGGACCTCTCCACCTGTATTCAGTTTGTACAAACTGTAAATTGTATATAGTTTGCCAAGTCTGCACCTACACTATTGTCTTTTTGGTCTGCTCACCACTCACTGTATGTTTCTCCTACCCTGTCCTACTCTGTGTTATAACAATGAGCCTTTGTAAATGAGTCTCTGACTCAAAGGGTTAGAATTCTGATACTGTAATAAATAAATAAATAAACACTCTAGTATTAGTCTTCATCCCTTCCACACTCTGGAGTTCATAATTGCCTTTGCCATTCTTACTACCTTACTTGTCTCTTTAGAAGACTTCAGCTAGCTTTCCCTGCTGGCCTCTGACTGGGATTTCCTGTATTCTTGGAACACAACCCTCTTCCATGTAACCCACCCCTCCCCCTTACCCCTCTAGTGAACCAAGCAAGTCTTTTTATCTTTTTGTTCTTCCCAATCTGTTTAAGGCACCCATTAGATACATCTGTTGTCCAGTTGTTAATGAACTCCCACTTTTTCTAGCCCCTCAATCTGCTGGTACCTGACCTAGCTTGCCCTGAGGTCTTCTTCCATTTTCTTGAAGTCAGTCTTTCAGAAGTTCAGCACTATTGTCCTATTGTTCTATTTCTGTGTACTTAAACAGTAATACTATCTACCATGTTGTTGAGAGATTCTTAGTGTTCAGTCATATACTGTACAACGCAAGGTCATCATTATCATATAGTGAGAGGTAATAAATGTAGCTAGTAGTTGTTAGTCCACTGATTCGTGGGTATTGCCTGAGCATAGTACCTCACCTTACTTTTTCAAACAATAGTGGCAATCAGAGTCATCTCTGCCATGTTCTCTAGTGCAGGGAAAATGAAGTTGAATAATATCCATTTGTGCTGATCTCTGTCTTTGATGATTTACATAAGGTATCTATCATTTTCCAATAAATTTCGATAATGCAGAAGTGTGTTAGTGTCTGCTGGAAGTAAAGCCATTAGAGCCTATCTAAGGTCTTCTCTGCATCAAGAGAGACCAGTAATTGGGTCTGTTTTAGAATTTTTGGTCTGTGTATGATATCAGGTGCCCCTCGTATGTTATCTTCTCTATATTTGCCTTTAATGAACCCTGTTTGGTCCTGTTGAATGATTTGTGCTAATACATTTTCTAAGCAGTGCGCTAATATTTTGGAATATATTTTGATGTCTATGTACAAAAGCAATATGGAGCAGAAGGAGTTTTATTCTGTGACATCTTTCCTTGGCTTATAATATACAGAGATTATGCCATCTGCATTGTTGGTGGCAATTTATTTTCTGCCAATATGTCTGTGAAGGCCCCTAGTAGGGGGGCTGCATTTCATGTAGGAATGTTTTGTAAAATTTGGCCCCCCAAATCCATCCTTTCTGAAGCTTTTCTTTTGCTATTATTTTTTCTCTTCTCAGTGCGGTCCCCCATCTGGAGGGTGCCCCCAGCCCCATCCACCGGCATGCACCAGCCAGCGCTGGCACTTGCCCCAAGGGCTTGCCCCCCCGGTAGGGCTGGTGTGATTCCCCAACCCCTGCTGAAGACTGGATCTAGTGTGGCCAGTGCCGTGGCTAGCTGGGAGTGGGGCCTGCGAGGCGTCCTCCTTCTTTCTGCCACACTGCTCTTTTTCACAATTTTCTACACTCCTTGTGGGTGCATGGCATGCAGTGATGCCTATGATGGGGTCGCACATGCTCCTGTGTGTGCCCACATCAAGCTTCTGGCATGCTTCCACTCCACACTATTGCAGCTCTGTTTTGCTGAGCTCTAGCCTCAACTAGGGGTCAGACATGCACTGGCCACTGGTCCCCCCCTTCCCGGAGATGAAGAGCAGTCTGTCGGATGCTCGATCCATCTCCTCCCCTGCTGACCCACAGTGGCCCGTGCTAGTTTCTGATCATGAGTCACTGACGTGGCATGAGGTGTGGCATCCAGTGTCTCAACCCTCAGCACCACCATGCTGGCTACCCTGAGGCTTTTCAATTGTTGAGTGAGCATGTAGCTGTCACCAATCTTCTGGGACAATGGGTCTCTCTAGTTCTAATTTAATATTGTCACTTATTTTAGGAAGTTTGACAGTATCCAGGAATTTTGGGATGCATTCTAGGTGCCTTGTCTCTTCGGATAGGTATAGTTCCTTTAGAAATTCTCTAAATCTGAGAATGAGCTCTTTTAATGTATGAAGTAGTTTCATCTGTTTTTTATTGGTTATGATATGTTTGCCAGATGTTATTTTCTTATCTCTTGGCCAGGACCCTGTCTGCTTCTTTTTGTGAACTCCTGTGGGTTTACTGTGTTTGTAGCAGATTAGGCCACAACCATTTTATAAAAGCAGCTTCCTCAAACACGGTTGCAAAATGTGTGGGTCTCTGTTCCTGTGCCAGGGTTTTAAATAATTGATTAGCAGTTTTTTTCTTGGGACAATACTAGCTGTACAGAAAGCATTTATATAGGTTTTCTAGAAGTGTCATGTTTGTTAAACGAAGTGAGGAAAGTGATATGCATTTTCACAATGTTTTAAAACTTTTATGAGCAAAACACTAATCAATTTTAAGAGTTATTTAAAACCCTGCTGTCTATTTGAAAATCCATTAAAAAGTGAGATGAATACCAGACTCTTGCTCCCTGTAGAACTTTTCTAATAGGGGTGTAGACTGTACATTTTCATGCCACTTCCCTGGAGTTGTCCTGGTATAGTGAGCTATGAGTTCCATTCCACTGTAGGGGACCCTGTTTCCTGGCTAGGCACAGAAGTTTCTGTTTCATTCTAAACTCCAGGTAGATAATAATGATTACTCTGAGGCAATAATGGGACTGTGGCTATGTTTTGCCTGTTCTGTGGGATCTCTGTATATTTAGTGGTTATTCCAATGACAATTTTAGGAGTTTTTGCAAAAGGTTGTTGAGGTAGTCGGTTATGTCCTGGCCCTCTACATCCTCTGGTAGTCACACAATTCTCATGGCATTTTGTGTGCCTGCCTCTGTTTTCCAGGTTTCCAAGATTTATAAGATTTGTATGGTTCTCTGATGGTTTTGTGATGTGTAATGTTGGTTCCTTGAGAAGTCCTCCAGAACTCCGAGATGATTCTCTGTCTCTAACCTTTCTCCTAAGCCTTGCCGATGATATTATACAGAATCCACTTCAGTGTTTCAAGAGCTGCTGAATCCTCAGAACAACTTTTAAAAAACATGATATTAAGACAAACTTCAGCTGCTTCCTAAATATCTTCAACAGATTTCTCTTCCCCATCATTTATTACAAAGGACACTTGGATGAACACAGGATCATTTGAACACAGGATCATTATCCCTTAGAGTTTTTCTGTCCCAGCAGCCCATTCCTCACTTGAAGTCATAATCCTCTGTTGTGACATCACAGTTTGCTGCCATTGGACTGATGGTGATATTATAAGCAGAACACTATTACCTCATATAGAGAATAAACAACTGGAACAGATGGACTTCTAAGGAACTATGATCCTGTTTTTATGAAAATGAGCTCAGAAATAAATAACAGGGAGGAAAAATCCACAAGTAATGTGAAATATAAACCAGACTGTGTCTCTATTTTGTATTTTTCAATATTCTCCTGTTGGTGTCAGTGGCTCTTTAGATAGGTCATGTCTTTGAGTAGGGCTGCCATTATCTTTTAATAAGGTAATATCTGCTGATGGGGCAACTATTCCTGTATCCATTTTGTCACCTTGAGTGCTGAGGAGATGGGCCCAAAAGTTAAGTCAATGTTATTTGGCTGTAGATTGCTAAAACTAAAAAGCAAAGCAATGCATCACAATTCAAGTAATAGCTTATCATAAAATCTGCTCTCTGAGGATTTACTGTAGGTTCACTGTAACTTTTGCAGTATCCATGTGGCCTGGGGTATCTACAAGTCTGTAGACCACTTCAACCCTCAAGCTTTGCACTCCTCCTCCTTACCAACTGTAACCAGAGATGTTCTGCATCTCTCACCCCAAATAGCTGTATCGTCCACTACTATGATGGTGCTCTTCACATACCTTATGATCCTACCCTGTTTGACCATCCCTCTAGCTTCCCTAAATATTGCATAGCCAGATATAATGAGGCCCGAGCTATGATGTTGTGTTGACTAGGTTTCAGTAATGGACAGAATGCCAAGCTCCTCCCCTGCCACTAATGGCTATAGCTCCACCATTTTGTTGGCCAGGCTGCAGGTGTTCGTACAGAATGCCTTCCAAGTTGCCGTATGTTTTCTTAACCTTCTACTGCTGCTGTTCCTCTTCCCTCCACAGCTTCCCTTACTCCCCCTGCTCTGCCCTCATGCACCATTTCTATCTTGAAGATGGTCTTCCAATCCTAACCCCCCCCATTGTTCATAAGTGTGGTGAGTCCTATCACTGCCCCTTCCCCTGCTTTAAATGTCTATTAATAAAAATGTCTATCTTCTGCCCTGGTGCACAGGCCCTCCAATGTTAGGATGTATTGAATGCTTAATGTTCTTATACAAGGGCACTGATTACATTTATTTTTTAATTTTTTATTTACAAGATTGGTGCACTAGACAAAACATTTGCCTTTTTTCAGGCATACCATGGGAGAACACAACAGTGCAGACTGATACAATATACAAAATGCAAAGAGGGTCTATACAATTTCCTAGAATTTATACAAAGAACTAAACCAAAAAAATTAAATACAATATGTGGTAAGCATGATACAAAGAACAGGGCAAGGTGCAACAATAAGATACAAGTAACAAGCACAGGGATATGTTTCATACATTTAAAGTTGATAATCAGCATTTCAGGTGATCCAACAAAAGTGGTAAATGTGTGGCCAGCTTTTTTCTGATCTAAATGTTTTCTACTTGTGATTGTTCTAAACTAGTAAAGACATTTACTTTGGTCCTCATAGCTTAATGAAGTACTAATTACATTTTGATTAACCATTTTTGTTTTGTAACAAATTTATCTGAGTATACTGAAAAAAAAGCATAATATTCCTTTAAAGTTACTCAAATATTCATATTGCACTCCCTAAATAGGTAGTGGTAAATATATACTACTGATAGAGTGGTGTCCCATGTGGTTTGGGTCCATAAAAGGAGGATAATGAAACAGAGCATGTAAATTGCAGGTAGCCACAGGGCTTGTAGATTTTAAGTACATGTCAGAGTTTGGCCCTGCATTCAGAACTTTGCTTAAGATTTGCACTTCTTTGTACTGTATTTTAAATTGCAACTGCAGGTAGTAGAAATTCACTCCACTTTCACATCAATTAGTTTTTTCGGGGAAACAAGAAGTTACTTCTTAGAAAATTCCAAAGGATTATTTTTGTATTCATTGAGACGGGAGATCCCCAATTAGTGTGGTCTGCTACTCTAACAGCAGTGCAACCTTTTTTCTTCAATCTGAGGAAGTAAAACTAGACAGCTGCACTAGAACCAGTATATATAGAGGCTCAGAAACACTTTCTCTTTAGTACTTTGTCAGCTTTTCAACCTGCTGAAAGATTCACAGTAAGGAGGACTCTGGAAAAAAAAGATGAACAGAACCCCATCTCTTGTGTTTTTTGTACTGGTGCTGTTTGCAGCCATTGTTCATGGTAAAGTATTAATAACATATTATTATTTTTAGTTTATAAAATGTAAATTTATAAAATGCAAACTGTGTGTATGCACTCAGTTTTTCCTGCAAGTCAGTGCAAGCTCATAAGATATTCACTAAATAGAACTTGAAAAACTAAAAAATTGTGCTTTCTCCTATTGTCTGTTAAATACTATTACTTCTTCACTGACTGTGGTGTAGTATGCATGCTGTGTACAAATGACTTAATAATGGTAAAAACAACCATTGATGATGACAGTGAACAAAATGACACTCCTTTTTCAATTCAGCATGAAGTGTCTAGACTTCATTATTGAACAGTGCTTCTGTAAGCAAAAAAAAAAAAAAACTTAGGAAAAATAGTACATTTTTTTCTTATTTTTTGAGGATCCTGAAAAAGTTACACTTTTTTGCTCTGCTGTCTGTAGACCAATCATCATGGACATCCTACGCAGACATCTATCGCTGTTGGTCAGTCAGCAGGGGCAGTCCAATACCATCTTATCTTAGAATACTGAGAAATAACTAAGATATAAATAAGCTATTTTACCTAAGTTATTTTTAACTTACAGTAACACAGTTTAGTAAGGGAGACTAGTTGCTCCCTTATGGAATCAAGAAAAGCAGGGCAAAATTTTTGACATTGTCACACAAACTGCTACTTTAACTTATAGGAGTTCTGTAAACTAGACATTATTTAAAACAATTTGTGACACATGTAGAGGAGCTCCAGTATGGTGAGTGCTATGGCAATTTGTGACTGTCATTGAAAACCTGCAGAATTCATACTTTAAGACAAAACAAAACATTCTCATGAACATCAATAAGAGGCCTCCTGTTGACGTTATTATTCCATAACACTGAATGTTTTTGACCTCAGTTCTCTTCTTTTTGCTTCCATACAGCTATTTCTTTTGTTCCTGGGGTGCTGGCTGGCTATTTAGCCCCTACTCACCTCCCTAACTGGCCACCATCTGCCTCCCAGGACTTACTTGCTTAGATGTTCCCATGGCTTGCCCCCTGTTGTGGGGTCAGGAAAGAAATGGTCATGGCCATCCTTCTGAACCCCTGGAGTCTAGATCTGGTTTGCAGCAGGGTCCTGAGGTGATGGCATAGGTCGAGGCAATCGGGCTGGGCTTCTTCTTGCACAACCCCAGAGTTTCTCTCTTTCTGTCCCTTCATGAGGTCAGCATGCATGTACTTGTGTGGGTGTGCAGTGTGAAAATGCTGCATGTACTTGTACACACATTCACCCAGCCTTTTGATATGTGGCTGCATGCTCTGCAATAGAGCCTATGCTGGGCAATAGTCAAGCAGCAGCATATGCTATCCCACTCTCTGAATCAGGACAGCTGTCTATGGACACTCAATTTTCCTTCCCCCAGCTGGCCTCTGAGCAACCCTGGTCTGTTCCTGAACCTGGGTCTCCAGTGTGGCAAGAGGTGAGGTGCCCAGTGCCTCAGCCTTCCATGCCACCTGGCTGGCTTATCTCAGTTTTCTTCTTCACTTTAACTTGTCAGAATATTGCACTTAGAAATTTGAGAATTTGGGTGTTTTATTATCTGTTTATGACCCCTTACCACTCTGTACTGCCCCTTTCTACTGACTACTGTCCAGCCCTGTGATCCACCTTCTACTGGTAGATATAAAATCCTCTTCTGTTCAATTGCTTGCACCCATGGTTGAGACATCTGGGCTCTGTCCCTCCTGGTTTCTCTGCATGACAGAGTTGGGTGCCAAGATCAGTGGTGTGGGACTGGCAAGAGGAGTGTAGCTTCATCCCACATCAGGTGGGACTGCCTTCTCTGCTTTTGCATTGCCCAACCCCCTGGGTTACCACTGGGGAGTCCATTTTTATTTTTAATAGTTGTATGTGTGAACATCAGGAGGCATTTTCAGCTTGTCCCCTAGTGGTTCCAGCTTGCAGCACCACCCATGGTTACCCAGGTGACAGTAGAACATCAGAGTACATGTGTTCACCCTCCACAGAGGAGGAAAGCATGCACATTCAGTCCTCCTTCCCCAGCTGGCTTCCAACAATCTAGCCTCGTTCCAAAACTGAGGTTTCTGGTAGTGTGGGCAGTAGCTGTATCACTGCACCAATGGGCCGGCTCCAGACAATGAGATTGTTAAATCAGTATCTCATGTTTGTCTTGGGAATGGGGAGATATCTCAGTTTTTATATTTAATGGATCTCAACTTTCACATCTGCCAGTTAAGTTAACTAAATTGTTCCTTAACGTGTAACTCGAGGTCATAAAATGTTTTATTTGGGTATATAATTTCAGGGTCACCAATCAGTGGTAAAGGACGTTGCCTATGCAAAGACAGTGGTTTAAATTTTATTCAGCCAAAACTCATAGGAAAGATGGAGGTGTTTCCAAAGAGTCAGTCCTGTGAACACACTGAAATTGTGTAAGTATTTTTTAATTCTAAATATTTTCTGCTGTCATGTAATAAAACATTACTTATCATACCCATGACACCATATTAAAGTATTAGGTTGTGAAAATCTAAACAACAATGGTAATGTCAGAACACATCACTGACATGTACTTGGCATATAATGAACTGTACTGCATATAATATTATATGTGATATACTAAACGTTTTGCTTTTTAATTTGGATTCGTGTAAAATTTTAAGAAAAGTATTTGATTAAATACTTCCTTTACTAGCATTTTTAAAAGTTTTTTTATCCAGTAGTCACTCTACTTTTTTTGTTTTGATTAATATAATTTGCTATACATCAAAATTGGTTTTGTAAAATATATGTCTTTTTTGAATGCAATATGAATGAATAACTTGTTTCTTGTTTCAGTGCCACTGTGAAGGGGACTGGGAATATAATGTGCTTAAATCATCAATCAAAATGGGTGCAGGGCATCATTGATGCATTGATGAAGAAAAGGTAAGTGATACTGGAAGTTGTTAACTCAAAAACTCTGTGATATACACATATTTATGCGGCACTTAAATGTGACATATCAAACATATAACAGTATTTTAATTGGATCTATAAAATATTTTTTATAAACTTGATGTAAATTCATTTAAGTTGCTTTTACATGTCCTAACGCATTAGTATTTAATGCTCAGCAAAGTTACACATAAACCTATAGATAAGATGTTTAGCTTACCTATTGGTGGTATTTCTTTTGATTACCCCAGGTAATTCTACTCTAAATTACATAGTTTTACTGTGTTACACATTTTCCTGCCTGCAGGTACCTGCAAGGAATACAACGTGCTCATACTGTTTTGCTTATCTTTCACAAAATACTATTGAATGATTTGGACGTTGTATATAAGCATCCGGGACCATTGATGCCATATTTACAGTATATGCTAGAATATGAAAACACATGTTTGTATCTCAGGAGAAGGACAAAAAGATATTAGCTTGGCAGAAGTCTCTTTATCAGGAGACAGCTCCTTAAAGCGAGTTTCTATGTTTCTATGAGAACATTACGGTTAGCATTGGATGGAGTGCCACCTCATAAGGATTGTAAAACAAAAACTGAATTTCTGGACATTCCACTCTTTATTACTGAAGACAGCTGCATAAAAACATAGTCATTCCCATTGTAGACATCAGCTTTTCCTACTTTGAAGTCATAATCCTGTGTTTGTGACATCAGAAACATATCTGTGGTAAGAGGTTTTGGTGTAATATGCAGAGGATTTTGATCTCACAGCAGGTAAAAGCAACATAAGCAGATTAAGTGTAAAGGAAAAAAATAAATTGTTTAATGAAAATGGCTTCTATAATACAGAATAAAAGGTCCTGAAATTCAAATTTTGGGGGAGTTCCATGTAACCATGTTCTGCTGATTTAAATTATTTTTGCTGGAAATCAGGAACTCTCTGTTAATTATTAAAGAGCAGCTGACACCTTCAGGACATCTTTAACAAACCATAATAGTTAGACACAGTTCAACTTGTATTTCACGTTAGTGCTGTATCCCCCCCCCCCCATCATTATTTATTACTGAGGCCATCTGCATTAAAGCAAAATCTTTGTTCATCTATTGTTGTTGCCTTTTCCCTACCTAAGGCCATAATGCACTAATATCACAGTTACTTTCACAGCAACACATTGTGATGTCACAACAGAGGACTATGACTTAAAGTAGGGAGTACGCTATAGAGGCAGATGAACTCTGATGGAACTCTAAGGGGATAAAGATCACATAGTCATGCAAATTTACTCTGTAATAAATAACGGGTAAGAGAAATACATAGAATATATATGGAATGCAAGCTGAATTGTACCAAATTATTATGTTTTTCGAAGTTTTCTTTGAGGTGTCAGTAGCTCTTTAATAAACAAAGTAAATACTTGTTTTGAGCTGTGTAATAGTCTGTATTTCATATCCTGACAGTTGTTTATGAACTTCTGATGTTTCCTCTGGTGTTGCTATCAAGTATATAAAAGATATGCAGTCACTGGAGGGAACTTTCTGTGGTACATTTGGTTACATTTAGAGTTATTTACACCGACACAAATTGTTCAGGCATTTTAAATGGCTACATGAAAGAACAGCTGATGCCTTCAGGAGAACTTTAACAAAACATAATATTTAGACACAGTTTGGCTTGTATTTCACATTAGATCTGTGTTTCTCCTGCCCATTATTGTTTACTGAGGTTATTTGCATGAAAAAAAGTATATCTGCTCCTGCTTTATCTATTCCTGTTGCTTTCTCCCTACCTGAGGTCATAATGCACTGCTTGGGACATCACAGTTACTTCCATGGCAGCAGACTGTGATGTTACACCAGAGGATTATACTAACATAAACTAACATACTAGACACCATCAGAGCAGGCCTATTGGTCAATCAAGTCTGCTCATGCTTCAGCACCCTGATTGGGTACCGTAGCCCTCTATTTGTCTCCTTCCACTGTTACTGCAACCCCCCCCCCATCCTGCCCCCCCGGTCAAACCAGCCTCTGCTTCACTCCTTGCCTATACCTGTCCCACCCTCTCTTGAATCCCTCCATCGTAGCTGCCTGTACCAGCTGCCTAGGCAGCACATTCCATGGTTCCACCACTGTCTCTGTGAAATACCTCCTCTCCTTTTCCCTCCTAATCCTACTACTCTAAGTCTTCCAGCTGTGTCCTCTGGTGAGTCGATCCTCCTTCAGTTGAAAGATCCCTTCTTGGCTTACCTTATTTACTCACCTGATGTACCTGAAGACCTCAGTTATGTCCCCCCCCGGTCACTCCTCTCCTCCAGCGAGAACAGGTTGAGCTCCCCTAGTCGTTCCTCATATGTCACATCCCCCAGGCTCCAAAGCATTCTGGTTGGATGTCCCTCCTTAGGTGCAGCCTCCAGAACTGCACACAGTATTCAAGATGTGGTCTAACCAGGCTGTTGTACAGAGGCAAAATCACCTCCCTGTTCCTTGAGGTAATCCCCCTAGCGATGCATCCCAGCATCCTATTTGCCCTGACTGCATCCCTCCTGCACTGCTTTGAATTATTCATGTTAACATCCACCAAGACACCTAGGTCTCTTTCCCCTACGGTGGCCTGCAACTCATCCCCCCCCAGGGTGTACTCATAGTTGGCATTTTCCAGCCCTAGGTGTAGCATCTTGCACTTGGAGGAGTTACATTTCAATTTTCAGGTGCAGAACCACCTATCCAGAGTATCCAGGTTCTCTTGCAGGGCCAATCTCCCCTCCTTCCCCTCCACCACTGCCCCCAGCTTAGAGTCATCCACAAAGAGACTCATTTCACACCCAATACCTTCCCTGATATCAGAGATGTAGGTGTTAAACAAGAGTGGCCCCAGGACTGATCCCTGTGGGACCCCTTTTATGACCTCCCTAGGAGACGAGACCTCCTCTCCAACCACCACCCACTGAGTGTGACCTGAAAATCAATTTCCAATCCACCTAACCATCAATTGGCCTACCCCATCCCCCTCAGCTTCTCCCTTATGCCAATGTGAGGGACCAAATCAAATGCCTTGCTGAAGTCCAGGAACAGTACATCCACTGGTCTCTCCCTGCAGAGTGCTGATGTCACACACATAGAACTGTACAAGGTTTGTTTGACATGCTCTACCTGGTACAAACCCATGCTGCCAGTCATCCAGGTAACCCATCTCCTCCAAGAAACCTCCTAGCCTTTCCTTAAGTATGCTGTCCATTACCTTCCCCGCCACTGATGTCAAACTGATGGGTTTATAGTTTGCTGGCTCTTCTCTTGATCCCCCTTTATAGATGGGCACAACACATGGCTGATTCCAATCCCTTGGCACCCTCTCTGTCTGGAGCAACAAGTTCAAGAGATCCACCAAAGGTGCAGCCAAAACATCTGCCAACTCCCTCTGTACTCTGGGATGAATAACATCAGGCCCCAGAGATTTATCCTTTTTTAGGGACTGAAGGGCTTCCCACACCCAACCAGCAGGAATATCAATATCTGCCCCCCCCCCATTCAGCAGAACCAGCCAGATATCTCATCCCTGGCCTACCTCCTTCAGTGGCTTGTTCTTCAGTAAGCCCTTTTTTGGAAGTTCCCCAGCCTCCTCCATAGTGAACACTGAGGCAAAGTACTCATTCAGTACCTCCACCTGCTCTCTAGCCCCTTCCACCCACCCTCCAGCTGTCCTCAACCTACTGAGCTGGCCCTTGACCTTCCTCCACTCACCAGTATACCTAAAGAACTCCTTTTCCCCACCCTGTATCCCTGCGCCAGCCTCTGCTCTTTCCAGGCCATTGCCCCCTCACCACTCTAGTGACTTTCCTGGTTGCAAGGCAATAGTTCTCTCTATCTCACGCTCCTCTCATTTGTTTGTACCTACTGTAGGCAGTCTTCTTTTCCCTCACTGCTTTCTGGACCTCCTTGGTCCACCAGCATGGTTTATGAGACCTAATGCCCTTGTGATTCACTCTTGCACAGGTCCTGGTGGCCTCCTGTAGCCCCCACTTTATGATCTTCCACCTACCTTCTACGTCCAAACCTGGTTTTAGCTCTTGCAAATACCCTTGAGAATTTCCCCCATGTTCTGAAAGTCCACCCCCTAAAATCAACTGCCATTGTCCTTGAATGATCCCCCCCAGTTTAAGCCAAAACCAGACTGTGTTGTGGTCACTCCCAGCCAGGACTTCTTCCACAACCAGATCTCATACAAGATCCCCAGACGCTAAAGCCACATTCAGGATATGACCTTTCCTCATTGGGTCCATCACCTGCTGATTGAGGAACGCATCCAGGAAGCCATCCTGCAGCTTCTGCTCCCTGGTTACAGTGGATGCCATAGTACCCCAGTCAGTAGCTGGCATATTAAGGTCCCCCATCAACACCACTCCTTCCCCTTCCAGTCCACACTGCCCCTTAACGTTAGCCAACAGGCAATCCTCCAGGTCCTCCACTAGTCCTGGGGACCTATATACCACCCCCAACTTAATCTTCCCTCCTACGGGGGTTTGCAAGGTGACCCATAGGGTCTCCATGTTGCCCTCTGCTTCCTCCACTCATAATCTTGATGTTATCCCTAATGAACATTGCTACTCCTCCCCCTCTGCCCACGTTTCTGTCCTTCCTTAGCACAAGGTACCCACTCAGATTAAGGTCCCAGTCATCACTCGGGGTGGCCCAAGTTTTAGTGACTGCTGCTACATCCACCCCACCCTGAAACAGCATGGCCTGGAACTCAGGCATTTTATTCCCCAGGCTCCTGGCATTTATTAAAGCCACCCTCCAATGCTTGTCCCTACCCCTCTTTACCATATCCTCCCCAGATCTTTTATACATGACTTGAAGTAGGGAGTAAGCTAAAGAGGTACATTAACTCTAAAGTATAAAGGTCATGTATTCATGCAGATTTTCTCAGTAATAATTAATGGGGAGGAGAAATCTATTGAATATACAGTCAAGCCCGCCAGGATGAAGTGCAGAGTCACAGGTTTCCTGCATGACAAAATGGATTAACTCCCATTGAAATAGCATTGTTTGCTGCAGTAACTATACTGCAGAATTCTGCATAGTTGGGCTTCATCCCGGTGAATTTCACAGTATATGGAATGCGAACTGAATTGTACCTTATTATCATGTCTTTCAAAGTTTTCTTTGAGGCATCAGCATCTCTTGAAACCTAACTCACTAATTATTTACAAAGTTTTTAATGATTTCATTTTTGTTTATACAGTCTATACATATTTCCTAATAATACATTTTAAATTACACAACTTACCCATAACCAAGCTTCCCCTGCATCCTTCTGGAAGGTCCTAAACTCCCTTATGGACCCTCCTGATAAGCAAGCCAGCCCAGTCCTCAGCTTAAATGGTAGAACAGTAGAAGATCCTGCTTCTGTAGTTGAACTCTTTAATTCGTTCTTCATCTCCTGTGCTCTTCCAGACTCAGCCCCTCCACCCAACCCCACTATCTCCTCATGGCCTGGGAGGTCTACTCTGCCCTCACCACTCTAAACCAGTCCAAAACCAGCCCTGGTGGCTTACACCCCAGATTGCTCCACATCTCTGCCTCAGCCATAACTGCTCCCTTAACACACTTACTCAACCTCTCCCTCTCAACAGCCATGGTCCCCACCACCTGGAAACTGGCCAAAATCTTTCCCCTGCATAAAGGTGGAGACCCCTCAAAACCAGGAAACTACCGACCCATCTATCTCCTCCTCTCCCTCGCCAAACTCCAAGAATCACTCATAGTCTCCAAACTGTCAACGTTTCTCTCCTCAAACAGCTCCCTCTCTCCTTTTCAATCAGGCTTTAGAAAACATCACTCCACTATCACCACCCTGCTATGTGTAACTGACTCTATTCTCACTGCCATGGGCAAAGGCCATACTACCTCCACTATCTTCATTTACCTGGCAAAAGCCTTTGACTCAGTCCCCCCCCCCCGCTACTCTGCAAATTAAGCTCCTTTGGCCTTGGTCAGCCAGCCATCAACTGGTTCGCTCTTACCTCCAGAACAGGCAGCAGTCGGTTCAAATAGGGACACTCCCCCCCCCACTACCCATTCTTTCAGGCATCCCCCAAGGCTCTATCCTCAGCCCCATCCTTTTCTCCCTTTTCATAAACGACCTCCCCTCCACCTGCCTGTCATCTAACGTGCATCTATATGCAGATGACACCATCATCTTCACCTCAGGCCCTTCCCATGATAGAGTGCTTCCAGATCTTCAAAGTGACTTTAACAGGGTCCACACCTAGCTCCAAAAAAACAACTTAAACTAAACACCAAGAAAATGGTAACCATGGTATTCGGCACAAGACAAAAGCTCACCTTCCTACCCACCCCACCACCAATCGGCACCCTAGAAGGCTCTCCCCTCAAGATGGTGCCTGCCTTCAAGTACCTGGGAGTCTGCTGGACAGCCACCTCAACTTTTCCATCCATATTGAGGCAGTCTGCACCAAACACTGGCTCAAGTTGGCCTGCCTCTATTGCCACAAAGCTAGTCTTCCCCTCCCCACTTGTAGCGAACTCGTACGTAAAACCATCCTACCAGTCTTGGACTATGCGGACATCATCTACGGCACAGCCCCAGCCTCAACCCTCTCAAAACTCGACATCCTTCTCAGCTCCTTCTGTCATTTCACCACAGCCTCTCCCCCACTTACTCACCACTGCCTTCTCTACTCTTCTCTTCTCTTCTCTATCCTTGACCCCACTCTCACGTAGGAGGACCATCCACTGTGCCTCCCTCTTAGCTAAATACTGGCTAGGTTCCTTACTCCCTACCTCTCCCCCCCCCCCACCTCACACCAGCCAGTTACTCTGGCTACCTGCTCCGCCACAGAGATGTACGCACCTTCCAACTCACATGCTCCCTCTCTGCCTCAGGACAGGCAGCCTTTTCCTACCATCTTCCCCTCCTCTGGAACAATCTCCCTCCAAACCTCCACCAGGCCCCCTCCCTTGCAGCTGCAAAGTTACTTCTCAGGCTCCTCCCCTCCCCTCTTGCCTCAGTTGCTCATAAGTTCCCTCCCTGATTCGGGCCTAGCCTTTTATGGCTAGCCCAAATGGAAATTTTCTGCTGCAGACAGCCCCACCTTTCACTCTCTGAGAACTCTTACTGTCCAATCCTGGTACTAGTCCACTCTATCAAGTTACCAGTTGTGATAAGCTGTATACACTAGCTTCTGACTTCTGCTAATTATGCAATCAATAGACATGAAAGTCCTGGATGCTGTATTCCACGTCTAAACAGAAATTAGCTGTGCTGTCCTGTATACTGCTGTTGTATCATATGTCTGTAACAAGAACTTGTTGTATTTCTCTATTTAATTTTCTGTGTGCACCTTGCACCCGAGTCACACCTGGAAACGAGCCTCAGCTCAGTTTGCCTTTCCAAGTCACCAATTTTAAATAAAAAAAATATAACAAATTAGTACATTAGTACACTAGGGATTACTGTCATATCAAACATATAACAGTATTTTAATTGCATATGTAAAATATTTTTCATAAACATGAAATGAATTCATATAAAACTGCTTCCACAAAGCATTCTTTACAAACACTGCCTTTCTTCCAAAAAGAGAATGCTGATGCATTTCAAGTATATTTCATTATAGTACAGTATTTCTAAATTTTGCACTCTTATTTCATATAACACTGCCTTAAGTAACCATACCGAGAGGCAATAAGCCACAGCACAGTGTTTCTCATTGTGATATATCAGCATACTTCAGACTGCATGGAACCTGCAAAGTTTCACAGCACCCAAAAAGAGGAGATATCCCACAATAATACATATCATAAGGTGCATTTACAAGTACTTGAGCTGTGTGCTTTACTGTGCACAATGTTACCACACTCCATCTTCACCACCGCCAACATGCATTTACACAGTGGCAGTTTGCATCATTGCTGGTGCAGTTCCTGTATTTTGGCAGAACTTTCAGATTGGGGGGAGGGGGCTGGGTGTGACTGACAAGCAGCAAGACATGTACTGTATATGATCCCAGATTGCACTGGATGGGAAATTTGGGACATTAGACTGAGTTACTTGTGTATGGAAATACCAATATTATTCCATTTGCCCTTATATCACATGGTCCTGGACAGAAAACCAGCTAGTGTAATGAGATCACAGGCTCACATTATTTGTATTTATGAATGTATAGCAATTCCTGCCAGTCAACACAGCAGCTGGCTGAGTAACTGTGTGGACAAATTATTCATATTGTTGAAAGAGATGTCTCAGCAATAAGAGGGATTGCCATTCCAAACTGCACTACCAATGTATATACACAGCAATACTGCTGAAGTTTATTTTGCATTTCTGGTTTTATTCACAAAAAAGGTAGACATGTAAACGTATGGTTGCACCCAGGACAGTGGGAGTGGTGCAAGGACTCAAGGGGCAGCACAAATGCTGATGGAGCTGTATGTTTACATGCTACCCATCAAACGCCTGTACTGATACAGCTCCCCACCAAAACATTGTTTGCCCTGCGACACATTGGAGTGACTTAAAGCCCTCCAAAAGCTGTTTACACTACAGGATCTGCACCAGTGCAACTTATCTGCATAGAAGGGTGCAGATCAGATAGTATAAATGCACCTATAGATTATGTTTTCAATGTTATAAAAAAAGAACACAGTTTTACATTTTTTAAGTTTTTTGAACAAGGACATAAGATATACTTTTTAAAACACTAGTATGAATTTATGTGTTAGAAGACAGTAAAGAGAAAATACTTATCTAGTGATGTGCCAGAAACATATCTTTGGGGTCCATTATTTAATGCATATAAATGTTTAGCATAGAGTAGCTACAAAAGAATTTGATTATTTATATGTTAACAAGTTATAAATCACGTTTCATGGTATTCAGTTAATATGATTATTAGATTTTACTTTTCTTTCTGGCATTCATATAAGTGGCATAATGCCTTATTGCCATGTTTACAAATGACAATTATATAATGTGTAGGATAAATAGGGGATAGGCAATGGCCTAACTCAAACTATGTCTTATCTTTAGTAAGTAAGTGGGCAATACCATAACTCATGAGTGGGGAAGTCATCAGATCCAGCAACCTAATAAATCATAGATCATAAACATAGACACTTAGAAACACAGACAATGACAGCAGAAAAAGACCACTGGCCCATCCAGTCTGCCAATAAACCATAACAAATTGAGGACCTATTGTCCATACAGGGTTCTAACTCACACTGTCCACCCCCATACTCCCTGCACTACCCCTGATCAACCACTAAGCCCATCACTCTGTCCCAGCTGTGTTTGAAACCATTGATAGTTTTAGCTCCCATCTCATCAACTGGCAGATTGTTCCATAGCTCCACCACCCTTTCTGTTAAATAAAACATTCTCACTTCCTTCTTGAATCTCCCCTATCAGTTTCCACTCAAGCCCCCATGTTCTTGATCCACCACTTATGCTGAATAATTCCTCAGAGATTACCTTATTCATTCCTTTCAGAAACCTGAAGGCCTCTATCATATCTCCCCTCTCCTGTCTGGCCTCTAGCGAGTACATGTTCAGTGCCTTGAGCTGATCCTCATAAGATCTGCCCTGCAAGCTCTGAATCATTTTTGTCACTCCATGTTGCATTGTCTCCAGCTTGTCCCTATATTTCCTGAAGTGGGGATTGCAGAGCTGGGCACAGTACTCCAGGTGGCTCCTCACCAGTGAGCCATAGAAAGGTAATAATACCTCCTTTCTGCTGTCAGTACCCCTTTCCACACACCTCAGCATCTTGTTTGCCTTACTGTAGGCCTTGTTATGCTGGTTTGATTGTTTTAGAGAGTCACTGATGATGACCCCTAGGTCACTTTCCTCAGAGGTCATACACAGCTAACTCCCCTATCCAGTACCCTGTCCTAAGGATCCTTTTCCCTACTGTATGTGTATCACCTTGCACATTTTGGCATTGAATTTCAACTTCCAAATCTTTGACTAACTCTCTAGCTTTTGCAAGTCTCTCTGCATCTCCCTAACCCCCTTCTTGCAGTCTACCCTGTCATAGAGCTTAATGTCATCTGCAAAGAGTCACATCTTACCCTGGATTCATTCTCCCATGTCACTAATGAGCATATTGAAAACAACTGGACCCAGGACCGATCCTTGTTGCACCCCACTGATGGCCTCCCTCTCTTCTGATTTGACTCCATTAACCACAACCCTCTACTGTCTTCATTCCAACCAGTTTCTTACCCATCTATGTCATTCTCTGTACCCTGATCCTCTGGCCTCTTCAGCAGCCTTCTGTGAAGCTTCGAGCTGAATGCCTCACTGAAATTAAAGTAGAGTAAATCCACAACATTGCCCTTATCTGTCACCCTCATTACTTAGTCAAAGAGTACTACCAGGTTTATCTGACAAGACCTTCCTGCTATGAACCCATGCTGTTTATTATCTTGGAGTCAATTGCACAACAGCCAATTTTCAAGGTCCTCTTTGACTGTGTCTCCATCAGTTTACCTATACAAGAGGTAAGACTGACAAGTCTGTAGTTACCTGGCTGTTCCTTGTTCCTCCTTATGGAGCAGGACTGCAGGACAGTCTTTTGGGACTACCCCGGTCTGATTTGACCTATTAAATAGCCCCACCAGGGACTCATTCTAAGTCAGGTCATTGCATGTCAAATTTATAACATACATTTGTATAAGTACAGTTTTCAAATTACCTTGCTCTTTTTTTGAATCTCTGTTCTATTTGACATTACTACTCTGGTGTGAGAAGTAATAGCTGAACTATGATGCCATCAAGAATTGCATCAGCTGCTCTTCCCTTGGTTACAGAGAAACAAACAAATTGTCAGCAGATAAGGACTGCTAGGTCCATCCAGTCTGCCCATAGGCCCTATACATTTTATGTGGCCACTAACCCTGTGTGATCAATGGCTTTTCATCACTCCCTACCCTCTCAGACTTCCCTTGTGCCTGTCCCAGACATGCTTAAACCCTTGCACTGTGCTTGCCCCCACTACCGCCTGTGGCAGACTATTTCAAGCATCGACTACAATTTCTGTGTAGAACAACTTCCTATACATTACCTCTTAATCTACTCCCTTCCAATTTCGTATTGTGCCCCCTTGTTCTAGTATTTTCTACATTGGAAAAGGTACCCCACCTGCACCTTGTCTATGCCCTTGAGGTACTTGAAGGTTTCAATCATGTCCCCCCCACTGTCTCCTCTCCTCCAGTGAGTACATATTGAGGTCCCTTAGTCTCTCCTCATATGTTTTGTGGTGCAAGCCCTGCGCCATCTTTGTTGCCCTTCTCTGAATAGTCTCCACCTTATCTATGTCCTTGCACAGGTGTGGCCTCCAGAAATGCATGCAGTACTCCAGGTGTGGCCTTACCAGTGTTTTATACAATGGCATCACCACCTCCCAACTCCTGCTAGTGATACCCTTGCCTATGCACCCCAGCATGCCACTGGCCCTCTCTGCTGCCTTTGTACACTTCTTTGATACCTTAAGGTCTTCAGAGATGATAACTCCTAGGTCCCGTTCCTGTTTGGTGACAGTCAGCTTCCCCCAACCAGTAGATCTTCCCAGGGTTCCCTCTATCCAGGTGCATTATTTACTTCTTTGCATTGAACCTCAGTTGCCACATTTCTGACCATCTTTCAAGCTTTACCAGGTCCCTCTTCATTTTCTGCACCCCTTCTGGAGTATCCACCCTGTTGCAAATCTTGGTATCATCTGCAAACAGGCAGATCTTTCCTTCTAGCCCCTCTGCAATGTCACTAATAAAGACATTGAACAGGACTGGTCCTAGTACTGATCTCTGTGATACCCCACTGATCACCCCCTCCCCAGATTGTACCCCATTTACCACCACCCTCTGTCTCCTGTCTGTAAACTAGTTCCTAACCCAGTTCACCACCTTGTCTCCCATGCCCAGACTACCCATCTTGTTAATCAGCCTTCTATATGGGACGGTGTCGAAGACTTTGCTGAAATCTAGGTAGGTGACATCTACTGCCCCTCCCTGATTTAGTTCGCTAGTCACCCAATCAAAAAATCTATTAGATTCATTTGACATGACCTTCCTGCTGTGAATCCATGTTGCCTCAGATCCTGAGCACTGCTGGATTCCTTATGTGTCACTATCCTTCCTTTCAGCAGTGTCTCCATGATCTTTCCCACCACTGAGGTTAGGCTGACTGACCAGTAGTTCCCTGCCTCCTCCCTACTGCTGCTTTTGTGCAGTGGGACTACATGTTCCCTCCTCCTGTCCTCTCTAACAACACCCATTTTGAGTGACTCTGTGAACAGGGCTGACAGAGATGCTGCTAGTTCCCTTCACAGCTCCTTTAATATCATTGGGTGGATGCCATCTTGCCCCATGGCATTATCCACCTTCAGCTTTGTGAGTTCTTCCAGAACTCTCTCCACTGTGAATGGACTGGTGTCACGTCCCCCATTGCCTCTGCAACCCAACTGTGGTCCTTGACCCTCCCCCTTAGTGAATACTGAGCAGAAGTATTTGTTCAGTATTTCTGCCTTGTCCAGATCCCCCTCCTTACACTCTCCCTTCTCCCCTTTGAGCATCACAATTCCCCCCAATTTTTCTTCTTTCACTGATATACCTATAAAATGCCTTATCCCCTTTGTTTACAGACTGTGCTAAGCCCTCTTCTGTCTGCACTTTTGCCCTCCTAACAGCCTTCCCTGCTTCCCTTAGATATTCAAGGTACACCTCCCTGTCCTTCTCCCTTTGGCTCCCCTTATATTTCTGAAACTCAACCTTTTAGCCCTGAGTTTGTCCCCCACCTCTTTGGAGAACAATTGTGGTTTCCTTCTTCCTTCCCCTTTGGCCACTATCCTAATGCATTGTTTTGTTATATCCACTATGGCTCCTTTCAGTTTCTCCCGTTGTTCTTCCACCACTCTATTACCTCTCCCTTCCCCATTACTGCTTGTATACATCTTTCCATTTCAAAGAAATCCACCCTCCTGAAATCTAATACTCTTGCCCTTGGGAAGCTTAATTAGGTCCATGTCTCCATGCTGAACCACACCGTGTGGTGTTCTCTGGACTCAAGCTGCCCTTCCATCTGCATTTCTTTGAGTCTGTTACCATTGGTCCATACCAGGTTCAGAATTGACTTGTCCCTGTTGGATCATGCACCAGCTGCCTGAGTCCAGCCCCCTGCAGGTATTCAAAGATGGCTGTGCTTCTGGCTGAAGCAGCCATCCAGGTGGCCCAATCCACATCTGGCATATTGAAATCCTCCAGTTGCAGGATTTTGCCTTTAGCTGCCATGTTATGTATGTTCTCCACTAGTTCCCTGTCTACTTCCTCCCTCTGTGCTGGAGGTCTGTAGATCACGCCTGTGTATATTGTTGTTCCATTCCCTGGCTCCAGGGTGACACACATTACCTTGACCTCCCCCTGTCTTCACTGAACTTCTGTAGCCTTTATACCATCTCTGATGTACAGGGCCACTCCCCCACACTTTTTACCTTCCCTGTCCCTCCTGAATAGTGTATTGCCTGGTATATTAACATCCCAGCCATGATTAGCAGAGTACCATGTCTCTGTTATTACTGCTACATCAAGGTCTGCATCTGTCAACAAGGCCTCCAGGTCTGAAACCTTATTTCCTAGGCTACAGGCATGCGTTAGCATGACGTTCCGTGTTTTACAGTCTGCCCTCCTTCCCTCCCTCTTCTTTTGTTCTCCCTCTCCAGCATCTTTCCCCCATCCTGATTTCCTTTCCTATGTGTTCTTGCCCTTCCATATCACTCATTATACATTCTTCACCTGCCTGCCCCTCCTTGCTTCAGTTATTCCCATAGTCAACTTATGTTCTTGCATGCTCCCATGGGCGGTGTTCTTAAGTCTCCTGACCATCCTGACTCTCCCCCATTGGCCAGTTTAAATGCTCACAGCTAAAGCATTTCAACTTCTCACTAAGGACCAAGGTCCCCCTCTCAGACAGATGCAGGCCATCCTCCTTATATAAGCTTGCATCTGCCCAGGACAGGCCCCAGTCCCCTATGAAGCAAAAACCCTCACTTCCATACCAATCCTTTAAACAGGAGTTGAAGGTATGGCTGTGGAGTGCCCTAGCTTCCCCTGTGCCCTGGACATGTAGCACCTCTGAGAATGAGATGGAGCTTGCTATCTGTTTCAGGTTCCTCCCAGTTTCCTGAAATCTTCCTGGACTCTGGCTAACTCCACCCTTCTCCTGGTCAGGTCATTGGTCCCCAGGTGGACAATGACATCTAGCTGCTCCCTCCTAGCTATTGCTGTAGCGATCCTTTGGATCTGCTTCCCATTCCTCCATGCAACATACATCATTGTTGCATATGTAATCTAGGTTATTTTTGTTTGTAAAATTCCAAATATCAAATATAATGTGATTTTGATGATAGATATGTCAGTAACAAAAAAAAAACACAGGTTATCTGGTGAAATTTATTCTCATGACTACAGTATCTACAAGGCAATAATGCATACATTGTCATGCATCATTGCTTAATCTCCAGTGTTATATAACACATGCATGTCACAGGCTAATGAAAGAAAAGGCTAAAGAATTTTTTTCTTCTATTTCAGGTCTTCCTAATAGTTTTCAAGATGATTATGAGAAGAAATATCCATCAATGAATTTTTCCTCATCATGTGACAGATCTAGGCTATGTGACATCATGATATCAATGTGTGCACATACGGAATATTTTTCCATCACTTAAAAAATGTAGCATAATGTGCAACTCTGATAACTTGAGAAATATTCAGAGTAAAGTATGACAGGCCTTACAGAGTTTGAGTTATGCATAGTCTATTGAAAAAGCCATGTTTAGGATTCGGTCTGACAGAAACTGCTGCATACCTTGAAGTAAGAGAAACAAATCATGCAGGTTCTCTGTCTTTATATCCTTAATGCATTTTGGAACAACATCTCTGTTCTTAGATGTTGTGGAAATAAGAACACCAACAATGATACCACTAACTACATTTCTGAATCCTACTCCAAGTACCTAATATGGTATGAGATAAAACTATGTAGTTGTTTAAAACTATATAATACTCTACCTTTGTATAAGCTACTAATAGACAGACAGATAGATAGATTCTGTATATAGAGAGACAGGAGATTGATTTAAAATAATTGTAACTCTGAATGTAAAATGTATTTAAGCTTCAAATTGTCAAGTAATTAAATGCAGAATATAGATATATAGACTGAATATTTTTTTTTAAATGTACATACAATATAAACAGTATTACTAAAATATATGCATGGGATATCAGGACAGGTTAACTAATATATGTTCTTTTACAGTTTGGGTATTAGGGAAGCAGAACTAAAAACTATCTTCCTGCATTCTGTATTTATTGAGACTAAAATATTTTACAATGGTTTTGGCTCTTCAGCTATATGGTGTCTTGTAAGACTAGATTTTTATGGGGGAGGTAGATGTAACTGAAAACTAGTCTCTTGTATCCTGCATTTATTGAGAGTGAATTGTTTTACAATGATTTTTGTTAATATAGCAATATAATGTCTTGTAAGATTAGATTTTTGGGGGGCGGTTGACATCTCTGAAAACTATTCTCTTATATCCCAAATTCATTGTGAGTGAAATGTTTTACAATGATTTTGGTAATTTAGCTATATAGTATCTTGTAAGAACAGAATTGTGTGGCACAGTGTGATACAAAACCCCTGAAACTCCAAAATCTTGTGTAGTATAGCACCTCTGTAAAATAATTTGTATTGGTCCATAAAAGGTATCACATTCTGCATTGATCTCAGCTTGTGGTTTTACCAAATCAAATGCTGATATACAGTATATGCTATAGGGAGGCAAGAAAAAAGTTAGTATACACAAAGGGTTCATTCGATAATATATTTATTGCCACCAGCACAATATGCTAAAATAGTAAAATGCTACATGTATATTTTACAGTGCTAGTAATCATGTGGACTGGAAAATTGGAGCACACTACTCCTTACTAACGGGTCCGCCATGGTGTTCAACTGTATTATGTTACTGAAAACATAAGCCTGGCTTTCCTATGTTATTATAATTACGGACAACCTTCTGTATATAAAGATGAAACACAGGCAAATCAATCACTTTGAGATTTACTTAATATTGTTGTAAATTTGGGAATGTATACATTCACCTTTATCTGACTATATTCCTTTATCTTGTGTTTTCATTGGGATAATCTTGTTATAATAACTGGTCAGCGCAATTTCTCTCAATGTACTGACCAGGTTGATATTTTCCATAACAACCAGCTGGTTGTTATGACATTCATGAGCCATGCCAGTCAAACTATGCTGCTGTCTCATTGGCCAACATTCTGTATGTGGGTGGGGCCAAACAGTCTCACAAACTGCTGGAGAAAAATTGCTGGTCTGTTATTATAAAAAATAAAAGATGGGGAGGGTTTTTCATATGATAATTTAATGCACACCTTTGTTGTGGGATGCTTTGATAAACCCCTTAGGCTTCGCCCTCGGGGTTTATGTAGCATTCCACAACTCGGGTGTGCATTAAATTATCATATCAAACCCATCCTCATCCATTATTCTCTATTTATCCTTCTTCAGGGTCTGTAGTTGATGCTAACTCTTTTCCACCTCATATTCATCACTAAATTACAGATCAGTTCTGTAATCTGGTGGCATGAATAGTGAGGATGCCTAAAGTGAAAGTTTCGCTGCCAGTTTCTGTTAAACTGGTGTCAGTGGATTCAGACCTGATTAGAAATTAAATACAGAATAATGTATGGATAACAGTGTGTTGTGAGATATTGTTTACACTCTCAAGGTGCGTAATACTACTTAAACACAAGAGCAAAGCTGAGGGGTTGTAAAAAATGATTAATAACACTGATGTCCACTACTTTATTTTTTATAATTACTGGGCTGAGAAAAGAGGTATTGTATTAAACTATAGAGAGTGGCTTGAAGGGCTGAGCTCCACAATACATGTTTGTGCCATCACAAACATGTATCATAGAGTTTGACAGCAACTGGTTTTAGAATAATATCAACTGTAACCAGTGATTATAAAATGAATATCAGTGGTAAAAAAGCAGTATCGAAATGGGACCCGAAAAAGGCAAAGTAGAGTAGTGAAATTATGGAGGGCATACACGTTCAAATCCCAGACTGTAGCATAAAAACAAAAGCCAAGTTTATGTCTCTCTTAAATTTAGTAATATTTTTTTTTATGCTCATCAAAAACCTATTGCGTAACATAATGATCTGTATTTGATGTATTAATATTGGTTAGCTTTTTATGCTTATAAAAATTTTATACTGTAAGATAATGATCTGTATTATATGTAAGATGTTTCTTTTTTAAATGTTAATAAAATGTTTGTCATTTCTGTACAAATTCAATGAATGTAGAAAAAAGTAAATGTACTTGTATATTGAGGAATGCTTGTAAATAAAAATACATACTTTTAAAAAAATATGTCATTTGATATGCACATACAGCAGATTTTATGTAGGTTTCTTGTTTTGTTTCATCTAGGATATGAACTACCAACCATTAAATTTAAAATGGTCTCAACAGTTAAACTGTATGCCATATGCATTGTCATGCATACAACATGGAGTTCTTGGATTTTTTTTTCTGGGTGTTTTTTTTCCTTTGCATTTTATGTTCTACAGATGAAGTAGGGTTACATCAGCCTGTCCAATTGAGATAGTTAAGTTTCCACATTGTTCTCCTGTCTTTAGAGTCACCAGGGGATCCACACACAGTTACTATTCAAAGTAATGCAAAATCAGGGTGCAACAGCCTCTCCATTGTGCCGCCACCAAAAACTGCCTTAGTTACTGTGGGTAAACATCTTCCAGTAAATAAATCACAATGCAAATATGGCTGCCACATGTTTAGTGGCACAGACTGGGTTTGCACCAGGAAACATATGGTCCCGCATAACCTACAAATGCCAGAGAATGGCATAGGACCATACCTCTCAACCTCCTGCCTCATAAATTAGGGACAAGGCTTAAAACAATCAGGGACAAAGGACCAAAATCAGGGACACATCTTCAAACTTGATGATATCCACTCAGGAAACTAGTAAAATATGGGGCTTAGTGCAAAATGCATTTTCTAAGGAAGAACAATTCTTTAACTTTAATGATTGACACCATTTTGTGCTTCCAACTCTCACTGTTTGGTCACAGAAACACAATTTTTAGGAGGGACAGAGTAAAATTTTGAGGCAAAATGAGGGACGTCCTTGAAAATCAGTGACAGTTGAGAGGTATGCATAGGACCAACTGCATAGTGCTATGCCATGCCCAGAGCTCTGGGTACATGGCACTTCCATTATAGTGGAAGCAGTATAGTGCAGTGGGTTAAGGCTCTGAGCTGCAGATCTGGAGACCAGGGTTTGAATCCCACAGCTGCCTAGGTGCATACTGTATGATCCTGAGCAAGTCACTTAACTTGCTTGTGCTCCCAGGTTACAATAGGAAACAAGTTTCAGCTTGGTGTTCTACTCCTGGTTAAACAATGTTACCTTTCCTTATAGTCTTTGCCCTACCCCCACCCCTACCCCTTACCCTATGCCAGCTTCTGTGTCCACTAACCCCCTAGGGGTCCAGTGGTCTCCAATCCTTTCTGCGTTGTCTTTCTGTCCTTGATGTCCATTGGAACCAGACATCCCTACCACTGTCCTGGCTGAAGTCTGTGCACTGCCTAATCCCCCTTTAGTCTTTTCACTCCATTTCATAGGTCTACGTCTCACTGTTTAACTCCTATAGTAGATCAAATGGGCTTAGAGATACTGTGGTTTGTAACCAGGCGTGTTAGGATGGCACGTGGTTGAGCGTGGTTCAGTGGCTCATTAGCATGCCAACATTCCCGTGGCTCCCTCAGCCCTTTCATGCGAGTCCATGCAGAAAAAGGCTTGTAATACTACTGGGCACAGCACGATGTGGTGCTGAATACAAAAGTGATGCAAAGTGATCATTGTGATGACTTTGTGCCAGTAAATATTTATTGTGTGTGGAGTCCCAGAAACATATGTCCATGATAAGACTTTAGGAAAAATTGGTAGAAAGTATCAGCATGGCATACAGTAACATAAAGTTACATATGAGTGCACATTAATATAACAATTCATTGTAAATGCTGTTAAGATTACATTTAGGTTGTGGACAACATGTAAAATAGAAGATCCAAAGTTAGGATTTTGTGAGTTAGTCTAACTGTATCTAATCTCTGTAACTAAAGTAGTTGATTTGATAGAAAGTTGTATAAACTACAATTTGGTAAAGCAGCCCTACCTAGCGGATGAGATGGAGCAGGTATAGTTAGGGCGAGCATCTTGCAGACCTCATTTTTGGATTTTCTGTCTTTTCCTCTTTATCTGTGACCTCAGGAAAAAAAGCAATAATGTAGTCCTTGTTTTTGTGTAGCTTTTTGCTCCTTTGTTGCCACCTATGCAGTACCATCAGGCCTTGTAGCTTGGCAGCACCCAACCTTATCATCTACTACCCCCACCATCACACCAATAGGGATTCACATGGAGCATGGTCCGAGAGCCTTGGGGGCCACTACACTTGGCAAAGGAAAGACATAGGGTGTTTCTGCATTTTCTCCCTATTTGACCTTTAGCTGTGAAAGCACAGTGGATGTATACACATGGAGGTGTGCATGCAGTCACAGAACCATAGTCTTCCTCCACCCTCCTGACATAATGGCAGTCCTCCAGACCTCTGCTCTGATACCCAGCTTCCACCAGGTGTCAGCCAAGAGTGAGGAAACTCGCCTCCGAAATCCAGGAGAGATCAGTCCAGTGGCTGCTACAATCAACTCCATGCCCTCCTTCCCACCGACCTCCCATGACCCCAGTTTGCACCCAAACCTGCATCGCTAGCACAGTGCCAGGTGTGGCACTCAGTGCCTCAAGACAATAATGTATTTCTGACATCCTTAGACTCATCATCAGTGCATTTGTAATTTCCACATGTATAAGGAAATCTGAGATTTCATTGATCTACCTGATGGTCCAGTGCAAACACTATGTGCTTACAGTAGATGTTGCTGACCCAGGTTTAGGAACTGACTTATGGAGACAGAATCATGGCAGCCAAGGTGGGAAGTGCTGCCAATGGCAGTGCAAGTCAATGGGGGGGGGATGATGGGCGTCTCTGGTGGCACAGCAACCCCTTGCAGTGGACCCAGACTGCACTGTGTCATCTGGGACTTTGGGACATCTGGGCTACATCAGAGAGTAGATGTAGGCAGGAACAAATGGGGAGAAAACCCCAACTGCTGTCTAAATGAGGGCAGGAGCCTGAACAGGGCATATAATTGAACGCAGGATATATACCTAAAAACTGCAGCTGACTGAGAGATAAAAATCTACATGTGGGGAAAAAAACTGTTTTTATTTGTGGTATTGTGATTAAATACTCATCAGTAAATATGGCTGTCATTGATCATTTTTAAAAATCCCTTCTAATGTGGCTACTCCTTGTGCATTCTAGATTCATACTGCTGCTGTATTAGGGTGATGCTAGCACAGATTTTTGTGAGTAAACAACACTACTCAAACGTTTAATTTTCTTGTGTTAGGCAAGTGTGGCAAAAAAGCAGGAACATTTAGAAATTATGAAATTCATGCAAGTACAATATCAATATAGTTATTGTACAACACTAGTGAATGACTTGCATGAATGAAGCAGCAGCCAGCAGTGGATGTGAGCACAGGGTGAGTACTGGGTACCATCTTGGAGAGGTAGGCAGAGGAGGGGGTGGGCAACAGAGGATAGCAATGGGAGAGGGGTGGACCAGGAGGTTACCAGGTAGGGACTATTTAACAACAGAGGGTCGGGTGAGGGAGGGGTACCACTAGCACCAGGGATATGTATCAAATGGGGATTGGATGAGGAAGGGGGGGAATACTACCAGCACCAGAGATACATATTGAAACAGGATTAGGTGTGGGAGGGGAATGTTTTGCTTTCTTTTTAACTGAAAATGGCACCAGTGCTGTGGGAGGGGGTGTACACCAGCCATAGTGCACATTGTTAAGAATACGGTTTGAAGCATTACATGGCCCTACCACAGTAACTTTTTAGTGCTTCCAGAATCCTCTTAAAGAAAGTGCAATGAAAAAATGGTTTTCTAAAAAGTTGGTTTCAGCTCTAATTATTAAAAATATTAGCATACCTGTCAAATCTACTTTTATTTTTTTTTTTAATTTCTTTATTGTCATTTTCATAACCATTAGACAAACATACATTGATACTCGGGTACCTCCCGAGCCCACACCCCAAAACTGAGTGTAGTCACTATATACAATAATAACTATATACATATATACACAGCTGCAGTAAGTACCCCCCACAGGCAACATCCACAACTGTACTAGCTTATACTGTAGAAGGCATCTTATGTCTAGAGAGCTAACTTTTACACTTAAGCATCAGTTTCAAGAGGTGTCTCCTCATATAGTTAAAACAATTTCCATCAGGGTAACGACACATTGGGGTAAAACCCTGGAGCTGCGTCCCTAGGGAAAAGAGAGAGTCCACCCCACCCACAATCATTTGGCAGATTCTCAGACTCCCATTGTATAATCTCAATAATAATCAATAGGAGTATACATGACCTCCTACAGTAGAAAGTAACTAAATATAACCCACTGCTAAATCATCCACTCCCTATCCATAAGTCTTAAACTAAGCACAATCAGACAGACAGACCCGTGTTTGGGCAACTTTAGACTGTATTGAGTAAACTGCCTCCAGGATCCTCCACCTCTTATCATAAGTTCCCTTCATCCATCCCGAAGCATTTGCCTCCTGACCCTATCAAGCATCTTCAACAAATCTCCCACCCACTGCTCATATGTATAGATAAGGTCATTCTTCCAATGCCTCAGGACAAAAGCTTTAACTAGGGCGGACATCAAAGATATATGGTGCTTAGTAAGTACTCCTGGAATTTGGGTCATATCTCCCAGAACACAGATCTCTGGCAAAATAAAGTCCGTATAATTTACCACAGGGTCCATATTTTGTTTAATTTGATCCCAGAGGGGATGAACTTTAGGACAATACCACATTACATGTAATATATCCCCTGGGTTCATGCTACATCTAAAACATAGGTCTGTCTGTCTAAGGCCCGGAGCACATAGTTTAGCAGGGGTATAGTATATATTAGAGAATACAAAAAACGGCATGATCCTGTACTTAGGTATAGGAATATACCCACTGCTCTTCCAAATTTCTTTCCAATCAGGCCCCAGGGGGATATTCTTTTTTTCCCAGTATGAAACCTTCACAGAAACATCCCCGCCTAGAAAATCTAATAGGACCTTATATATGTTAGAGAGGGGTTTTCGTAAATGGCTAATTTCCTTAAATCTATCCCAGGTAAAGGGGGTACCCTGAGCGCCACTATTCTCTTTCACCTTTTATTTGCACCATTTTAGTAACCTGTATCTTCTTAAAGAAATTCATATTCTTGCACTGAGCTGGGAAGACCACCTTGTCTTCTACTATAAGATCTGCCCAATTTAAATTAGACAATTAAGGAGCCCATTGCTTTCTAATTATTTGACCCCCAATAGTCATATTGGGATAATCCAATATAGGCTGCTCCCTGAAGCCCTTTTGAACTTTTTTCGGACTTGGAGATAAGAGAGCCCACCAAGCCAACATTGACTTGTATATTGGAGTTTGCTTCCCCCCATTCGGTAGTCATTCTGGATTGGAGAAGAGCACTGCTTCTGGGGAAATACCCATGTCTTTAACAATTTGTCTCTCAACATGAAGCCAAGTTGGTATATATCCCCCTTCCTCTGACATTCTATACCACCGACCCATTATACCTAGTTGTCCAGCGATATAATATAAATGGAGGTCTGGAATTTTAAGACCCCCCCATACTATGAGGAAGCCGTAGGATATTATATTTTCTCCTAGGGGGTTTAGAGTTCCATAGAAAGTGAGAAATTAGTTTTTGCACTTTAATGAACCAGCACTTTGGGACATTATACGAGGAGAAATGTATTGGATACAAGAGTCTAGGCAATAGATTCATTTTAATCAAACCAAGTCTAGCAGTCAAGTTCAAGAGGAGTTTATTCCATCTAGTCATATCTGTTCTGACTACTAATAGCACCTTGCCTATGTTTGCTTCCACTCCTTCCTCCACATTGGCAGTGATCCAAATGCCAAGATATTTGATCCTTTTTGGGAACCAATTCAGCTGTAAGGGTTCAAAATCCGCTTTATAGGTATATAGGGTGAGAGGGAGAACCTGTGTCTTACTCAAATTTTAACTTATAATTCAAGACCATAGAAAATCTCTTTACTATTTCAAGTACCCTATCAAAGCTCTTTGCTGGTTCCTGCAGGTGCAACAGTATGTCATCTGAGAAAACAGAGATTTTCATTTCCCTCCCCCCGACAACAATCCCCTGTACCGCTGAGTCCATCTGGATCGCTCTTAATAGGGGTTCCAGATATATGTTGAACAAAATTGGTGATTGGGGGCATCTTTGTCTGGTCCCATTATCAAGGCAGAACTCCTTCAACAGATAGCCATTGCAAAGAACCCTAGCTGTAGGAGCAGCATAAAGATTTTTAATGCCTCTAAGAAGGCCCTCTGGGAAACCCATCCTCCTCATGGTCACAAATAGAAAAGTATGGGAGACCCTGTTGAAGGCCTTCTCAGCGTCTAACGAGATTAGTGCCATGGGTAACCTAGAGCTAGAGGCTTTGTTAAGTATATGATGGAGCTTCAGAAGGGCATCATGTGCCCCTCTACCTGGCATAAACCCAACTTGCTCTTGACTGATTAGCGTAGGGGCAATTTTTTAAATTCTATTGGCCAATATCTTCATCAGCAATTTAAGATCCTGGTTCATCAAAGCAATTGGTCTATAGCTCCCAGGGAGTTCTTTGGGCTTATCTGGTTTTGGGATGAGTGCAATGTAGGCCTGATATAGCGGTGGGTGTGGGACCCCTTCCTGCATAATATTTGAAAATATTTCTTTCAATAGGGGCAATATAGTTGAAGAGTGGGATTTGTAAAATTTTGCTGATAGACCATCTGGTCCTGGTGTTTTGCCATTTGGCAACAAATTGATCACCTCTATTATTTCAGACTCCAATATAGGGGCTGCCAATCCTCGGGCTTGCTCTTGATCCAATCTAGGTAACGGTATACTTTCCAAAAAACCCCAAATATCCGCCTCCTTAGCGGGCACGCCCCCTTGATAAATCTCTGCAAAATAGGCCGCGAAGGCATCAGCCATTCTCTGAGACTCTGTTATTATTTCCCCCTTGAAATTTATCAATGGAATCATATGAGCAGCCTCCCATTCTTTAATTCTATTTGCAAGAAGCCGACTAGGTACATCCCCCTGCATTAGATATCTAGCTTAAATCTTTTCAAGCCAAAAATCTATCTTACCATAAACGATGCTTGCTATTTCATCTCTTAATTCCTTAAGCTCAGTGTCCACCCCATTGGAAGATCCCTCTAGGGGAGCCAGTGAGTTGATAGCACCCAATATAAACTCTTCCCTCGCTTTTCGCATACTATTTCTTCTGGCTGTATACCTCTGGGCTATACCAGCGTATAAGACTTTACAAGTGGGCCACGCTAGTCTCTTATCCAGAAGTGTTGGGATTTGGGTCTGGATAATTTCCAGCAATGCTTCCTCTAATCGGGATAACATACTATCATCTACTAATAAGGATTCATCTAACCTCCATCTATAGGGCTTCATTGGAATAGATTCCATCGCCCAAGTCAACTGGACTGGGGAATGGTCGGATAAAATTCTGGTATGGGTGATCAGCTCCCTAGTTCCCTGTAGTGCATCCTTATTAACCAAAAAAAAATCAATTTGTGAATGGGTTTTTTGCGGCCCTGAGTAAAAGGTCATATTGCGGTCCCCTTTATTATGAATCTGAAGTGGGTCAACCAACGCTGTTACCTCAAGGAGTCTAGCCAAAGCTACCTGGGCTGTAGAAGGTGGCTTTTTAGATGAAGGTTTCCTGTCCATCAAATTATTAAGACACAGGTTCCAGTCTCCTGCTATAATTAAAGGATGAGATGAAAAGGAAGCTATGTCCACCTCCAACGAAACAAAAAATCAGGGTTAGATGGAGTAGGACCTTATATAGAGGCAATCGATAATAATTTCCCTATGATAGTACCCGTAACATATATCCCTCTAGAGTCTTCTCTAGCTTTAATTTGCGATACTGTGAACGGGCGGGCTCTCCCAATCAAAATTGCTACCCCCCCAAGGCTTTCGCTTTTCCCTCTCCTAAAACTTGATCTACCCACAGCCTCTTTAAAAGACCTAGCTCATCTTTTAAGAAGTGGGTTTCCTGCAATGCTGCTATTTGAGCCCCAACTGATGAATATGTTTTAAAATCACCATTCTTTTCTTTCTCCCTCTGAGGCCTTTAACATTCCAGGAAATAATTTTGATACTTATCATATTATCTTTCCATACCCCTTCCTCTCACTCTAACAAGTTCTGCCCTTGTACATTTATATACTATGGACTCTCTCTCTCTTCCCCAATCCCACTGATCCCTCCCCTCTCAGCATAATCCCCGATCCTTTGATCGCCTGCCTACCACAAGTAGATATGAAAATGAGACATCCCCTGAGAGTGCCCCCAGGTCCCCCAGATCTTTATAGAAACACTGAATCTTCCTGACTCCCCTATGTCACTACTCGCCCCCTCATTGTGCCCCATTAGCGTTCTCTCCTAACCCCAAATATAATATATCGAGCTATGCAGAAAGTAGTAACTATAGTAATAATGACTATGATATATGATATGGCCCCACATAACCAAAAACAAATATAAATACACGTCGTAAGACATCAATTTCCTGTCTTTCTGGGGCCCCATATTAGGATCCAGTCCCTTTAAGTCCAGGGTTAAATCAGTGTACAGATTCTTAGGCCCACACTTAAGCCTAGAACATATAACAATTCGTATTTGACCACCTTTAATGAGTTTTATGTCGTCAATAAAATTAATCAGTCCCCCTGCATATTTTTAACCCCAAAAAAATGAAAATAAAAATAAAATGGCAGTCCCATTAAAGAAAATGCTCCTTGAATAAACTTTAGGGCATTTCTGCCTTACTATCTTGCTTCAAATAAATGTGTCCACACAATTAGCAAGTCTCAGATCTGCCTGAGGTCTTCTCCCACGACTCACAGTCAGGTCACAGGCCTGAACAAATCTGGGAGCTCAACTCGCAGTCCCTCTGTCGCATCCTTCACAGTTAAGTATCTCTGATCTCCAGACTGCAATTTCACCACCAGAGTAGCAGGGTGCTGGATTCTAAACTTCACTCCAGCCAAGTAAAGCTTTTTCTTTATATCCACATACTCCTTCTGCTTCTCCCAAATCGCAGGTGTTTGATCTTGGAATACCCACAAGGATGCTCCGTTCCATTGCAGGTTTTTGAGTGCTCTGGCTTTACTTAAAACATGGGCTTTCTCCTTGTAATTTAAGAACCGCATAATAATGACCCTTGGCCAAGCTCCTGGTGGAGGTATTTCTCTGAGCTAGTGGTGGGCTCTCTCAATATCATATGAGTCTCCATATGGCGTTGGGCCCAGCAGCTTCAGTAGTAGATCCTGGGTAAAAGCTATGCAATCAGATCCTTCTGATTGCTCCGGAAGACCCTCCAGGATCAAATTATTCCTCCGGCTATGAGATTCATGGTCCTCAACTCGATCCTCAAGCTTTTTAACTTGCTTTTGTAAGGCCACCAACTCCTGCTCATGTGTTACAGTTTTCCGTTCCTGAGAAGCCATTTGCACCGCTACATCCCCTATTCTCTGTGCCAAAGCATTTAATGTTGGTTTGACTGTTGAAAAATCAGCCACTAGCCCCCGAAGTAAGGCTTTGATTTCAGATATGTCATCGGGGGATGCCTGACCGCCTCCTTCCATATTCGATAGAGGCTCTTGATCTTCCAGCACTGGTGAGGGGGGTTTCAGATGCTTTGTCACCGGCGCTCGCGCATCCAAGATCTTAGGGATTTCATACTCCATCATGGGCATCGCCTCAGCCCTACGAGTCGCCGCAATATTCAGAATAAAGTCCCGCAATCTACACAGAAGGGTTTCTCAAGGAGTGCTGCTGTCTTAAGATGCTTGGCCACGTTATTTCCACCACCACACTGGAGTCAAAAATAAATTTATTATCTAATAGATTCGGCTGGGCCTGGGAGCTGCACTCAGGACATCCTTCCTTGATCAGCTCATCACGTGATCCCCAAATCTACTTTTCTAGGTACCCTATGTGCTGAGCACCATGAGTTTTTTTTTACTTTCTCGATCCCAACCATTACTAGATCTACAGTGTTATTTCCAAGCCAAATTTGGTGACCATTTATTTTTCTTGAGAAAAATTAAAAACTAAATTAAAACATTGATGAAATATTCACATTTTGATGGAAACAGAACATTTTACCACCAAATAAAACTGGAAGATGCCTGGAATCTATTGTGAAAAAAACCAGGCTGGGTCAAATTTTTTTTACTGGTTTCATCACACTGCTGCTTTGGTATACCACTGCACCCTGAATGCAGTAGGTTTCCCTCATGTGCATGGGTGCAGTGGTACATTTAGCATGATGGTGCTAACTGCTTAGTGCCATATTACACGTCTCTGAATATAGCAGTGGCCGTGCTAACAGGCTGTCGATCATGCTGTATCCACCCAGCCCCACACTAAGAGCGTTATATGGGGGCCATGATGCCTTACAGTAGAATAATACTGTTCCCGTCTACCATAATTTGATAGAACTCTTTTTAAGTGAGGGTTTTCAATAAATCACTTGTGAGGATAATGTGTTATTAATGCAGGGATGCTATTGCTCTGTCCTGGTTTTGAAACTGTGTAAGTAATCAGCTCTAATGTCAAGTCAATCAATTGAAAAATACAGTCTGTGATCCTCTCCATTTACAACAAGCATTGACCAGTCTCAGTCATGTTTGCTTGCTTGTATTTCCTGTGTAGTTGTTGGGCATAGACAGAATAGCAGTTAAAATTAAAAATGATAAAAACACAAGTTTTAATAGTGAAATTGTCATGATTGGTAAAGGAAGGGTTTCACATAGAACATATAGAATAGTGTATGGGTAACCATACACAACAAGGCTATGTTTTTACCGAGGGGTAGCGATGACATCATAAGAACCTCAAGAGGCAAGCTTGAGAGGTCCCTGATGTAATCTCAGCCCCGAAATGGACACACAGGCCTTGCTGTGTATGGTTGCCCATACACTGTTTTATAGAGTTTATGGTTTCAGAAATTTCCATAATGAGAGAGATAGCAGTTTTTAGACAGTGTGCAATGTGAGCAGTTCTTTGCGACTACACTGATGGCACACCCTGCTCCCGCCAGAACTGAGCTTGCTTAAACGTTTTAATTAAGGAATACATTACTTCATCTCATCTGAGTCATTGTTCTCTTCGGTCACAGAGTGTCTTTGACACTTTTTGTCACCAGAGAAAATGGGGTGCAGACGAGATGTGAGACATGCAGTGGCTCATGGTTTAAAGAGACAGAAGTTAGGAAATCAGAATAGGAGTGCAGTTCAGGGTAGAAAAATTTATTGTAGTATCATTGTGATGTCATAATGATACTACAACAACATTTTTTTACCTTTACAATAGAAACATATAATTTGTCAGCAGAAAATTACCATCTGGCCTACTCAGTCTGCCCAGATGCTCCCTGCCTAGTCTGTCTCTGCAGACCCTTACCGGTATCCGTCGACCTTCCCTCCTCTCTGCCTATTTACTTATATTCCCCTGTGTCTATCACATGCATGCTTGAAGCCCACTACTGTTTTCATCTCCACCACTTCTGCTGGCAGCCTGTTCCAGGCATCAACTACTCTTTCAGTGAAGTAGCATTTTCTCACATCCCTCTTAAATGTGCCCCCTCTCCAGCTTCATTGCCTGCCCTCTAGTCCTGGTGGTTTTTTTCATTTGAAAGAGACTCCCCTCCTGCACTCTGTTCACCCTGTGAGGTGCTTGTAAGTGTCCATCATGTTCCTTCTCACTCTCCTCTCTTCCAGGGTGTACATATTGAAATCCCTCACTCTCTCCTCGTGGGGTTTTTGGTGCAACCCCTTCGAACAGTCCTGCAACAAGAAAATGCAGTGTATGGATTTCCATCCACAGGAAGGGGCAACTGTGCACTATATTGTTGTTCCCTTGGACTGTGAGCTTGAAGTTTCAAGATAGTATTTTTTATTACTCCAGAACATGTGCATGACAGGTGCCATTTATTAAATCCCACCAGAAAAATGATTTTGTGAAATGGCAGAGAAAGCACCTGAGGGAGGGGAATTTGAAAATGTGTCTACTATGTTCATAAGGTGGGGTGAAACAACAAGACTATGTTGAAATTGGTGGTTCAAAAGATAAAAAATTGCAATGTTATGAGTAAACCTTTCAACACAGTATTTTTATTTCCCCACCCTATGCGCACAATAGGTGTCATTTATTGAATCCTGACTAAAACACCATATTGCGGCATGGCCATGAAAACTGTCATGTTCATGAGGTGGGAGAAAAAAAGTTCAAAATCTGTGGTGAAAAGTTCAACAAATAAGAAAGTTATGAGTAAATGTTAAACAATATCAATATTTCTTCCTGTGTTGTTTTTGTAATTTTGACCCCATATTTTTATGTTTGCTTGCACGCATGTGCAAGAAACATAGTGCCATCATCGGAGTTTTCGGAGGTGTGTCACCCCCTCTTCCAATTCAGTCAGTGTGTTGGCAGGCGTGGCCCCAGTCCGCCAATGCATGCTGGAGCTGTCTATGACAAGCTCCAAAATGCAGTGGCATACAGTTGAAAGGGGGAGCTATGCTTCAGGGAGCAGCGATGAGATATCGCCTGCTCATGCGCAGCTCCCCCTACACACACACACACACACAGAAACGCATGCACGCATACTGCGTGCTGCCCCCCCAGGTATGGCGGTGCCCAATCTCCCATCAGCTGTGCTGTGCTCCCCCCCCAAAGTCTTCCACATGCCACGCTGGGTGCCCACCCCAGTGTGGCGACTCATAGAATAGCCAACGGGGGTGCCCAATCCCCCATCGGCTCCACTGTCCTCACCCCCCCTGAGTACTGGTGCCATGCTGGGAGCCCACCCCAGCGTGGCAATAGATGTTATGGCTGACGGGGGTGCCCAATCCTCCGTCGGCTCCACGGCCCCCCCAGCCGTCCTTGTGCCACACTGGAAGCCCATCCCAGTGTGGCAAACATCCCGCATCGTCAATTTAAAAGAAAACAACCTGAAAATTAAAAATGGTCCCACGGTGCTTCTCCCTGCCCCCCACAACCCGCACCCACCCACTGCACACCCTACCTCCCCCCACCCCCCCCACTCCATACTTACCTCCGACTCGACGCGACGATCTTCGTGGACCGGAACACGCCTGCACTCTTCAAAGCCAACCGCGAACTGAGGAAATGCGGTAAGCTGTATAATGGGATAAATAGGGTTTTTCAACTTTGTTGCATATCTCAGGCATTTTTTGGAATTTCTGCACCAAATTTTCAACATGGGGTTTTTGGGACCCCTTCTCATGAATGCTGTCACTGTTATGGTGTTATTCGGGCCTGAAGGGTGATTTCGCAGTCACTGCGCAAAATCACCCTTTGGGACTGATTAACAAAACGACACTGCCAGTGTTCATAAGGTGGGCTCTCAAGAAGTCTATTTTAAAAATTTGGTGGAAAAATTCCAAAAAATGACTGTTTTACGAGCGTGTGTTGCGCAGCTCCTACGCACACTCCTAAGTTTGCGAATTTTCAATATTTTCACTCCAGATTTTCAGCATTGCTATTTTATCACACCTTCTTATGAGCAGTACAGCTGTCATTTTTCACATCTCACCCAAAACGTGTTTCTGCCCATGTAGTGCACAATGGCGCAGTCGGTGTGCGAAATCAATGTACAGGACAAATTAAGAAAATCACAGTGACACTGTTCATGAGCAGAGGTCTTCCAAACAATGACTAACTAACTTGTTCAATAGTCAGCTGTCATGCTGGCCCTTGGAAACCTTGGCACTTTTCTCTCTATCTACTCAAATGATTGATACAGTTTTCATCATGGGCCCTTCTGAAGCCTTGGTCACCTTCCAAGCACTGAACCGGTTTCTGAGGGCTGAAATGTTAATAATTTGTACCTTTCTATAGCGGCCTGGATAAATGTGTAACTTAATTTCTATGTCTATGAAGGTTGTATATACCACAATAATGTTATGTGATCTCACGTGAATACTTGGAATGTATATATTGCACCTACCACTTATTTGTAAGTCTGCTTTTACCTTGCACATTTTGTATACTGCACCTTTAATCTATGTATGTATAACTGTCCCTTGACAACAGCAGGTCCACCTTGTAAATGAGCTTGCTCAACGGTGATCGCCTGGATAAATAAAGATTTGATTTGATTTGATTTGACTGTTTTACGAGCGTGCATTGCGCAGTTCCTACGCACGCTTGTAAGTTCACGAATTTTCAATATTTTCACTCCAGATTTTCAACATTGCCATTTTACCACACCTTCTTATGAGCAGTACAGCTGTCATTTTTCACATCTTGCCCAAAATGTGTTTCCGCCCATGTAGCGCACAATGGCACAGTCGATGTGCGAAATCAATGTGTGGGACACATTAAGAAAATCACAGTGACACTGTTCATGAGCAGAGGTCTTAAAATGGCTATGTTGAAAATTTGGTGAAAAATTCCTAAAATGACTGTTTTACGAAAGGTGCTATGCAGTTCCTATGCATGCTCGTAAGTTTGCGATTTAATATTTTTCACTCCAGATTTTCAACATTGCCATTTTATTACACTTCCTTATGAACAGTACAGCTGCCATTTTCATATGCCAACTCAAAATGTGTTTTCAAGACATGTAGCTTACAATGGTGCTGTTGGTGTGCCGGAAGCAATGTTTGGGACAGATTAAGAAAATCACAGTTACACTGTTCATGAGCAGAGGTCTTAAAATGGCTATGTTAAAATTTGGTGACAAAAGTGCATAAAATGACTGTGTTATGAGTGAGCATTGCGCAGTTTCCACGCACCCTCATAAGTTCATGACTTTGTAATATTTTAAGTCCAGATTTTCACCAGTGGCATTTTTCCACACTTCCTTATTTACAGTACAGCTGTCATTTTTCACAACATGGCCGAAGTGTGTTTTCACACTTTCAGCGCAGAGATGCGTGGTCGCTGTGAGAAATCATTGTTTGGGACAGATAAAGAAAATCACAGTGACACTGTTCATGATCGGAGGCACCAAAATGCCTGAGCTGACAATCTGCTGTAAAAAAATCCCCAACCTAATTATATTACAGGTGTGTGTTGAGCAGTTTCTATGTACACTCGTGACTTCACCATTTTTTTAAATATTTTTACTGCAGATTTGCAACATTGCCATTTTTTACACCTCCCCATGAACAGTACAGCTGTCACTTTTTACATCCTGTTCGGAATGTTTTTGCACCTGTGGTGCTAAATGCCGTAGTCACTGTGCATAAGCAGCTTTTGACTAACAAACTGATAGTCCCCCTGTTCATGAGGTGGGGTCACAAAAAAACCATGTTGAACATTTGGAGTGAAAATACCAATGAATGCCTGAGGTATTAGGGTTTCCAACCATAACGCCCAACCCTGTAGAGAATGACAGGCATCAGGGTGTGACTTGGGATTCTTGCCTGTAATGCTCCATACCATTCCACACCCTGCAGCCAGTGAGGAGGCATCGGGGTATGCCTTGGACTCTTGACCCCAAAGTTCACCCCATTCTCCTATATCGCACCCATCTCACCATATTTCCTAATGGAATGGGGTGCGCATAAGGGCCAAAGACCCCAAGGAACACTGTGACACTTGTCAGTGTCTGCAGGGTGGGGTGTGGTGAAATGGCGTGGCCGTTATGCCTGACGACCCAAAGGCACACTCCAATGCCTGTCACTCTCTGCAGGGTGGTGGTGGGGTTGGTTTCAGTTCAATACTTCACTGCCATTCCTATTACGCAGCTCTGTAACTTCTACACTACCACTGCCAATGCCAGCAAGCAAACATTCGGCATTGACAAATGCTTGTTAGCATAGTGTTTCTATTATCCTATCTTATGATCAAGGCTAATGTAATTTTTTAAATCCTGTCCAAAAGGTGATTTTTGTGGCGCAAATGAGAAAATATCTTTTGGAAGGTATTTGAAAACAATGACACCTGTCTTGTTCACGATGTGGGATAATAAAAGGCAATGTTGAAAACTTGGGGCCAAAATATTGAAAAATGACAAAGTTATGAGCAGATGTTCTAAATGCATTTAAAAGCTATTGACTGCACTTACTTTACTTTATTTTCAGGTTATTGATGGTTGGGCATGGTAGGGAGAGAACTGAAAGAATAGCTGAGAGGATTACTTCATGGGATGCTAATGAAGTAAGTGAGGGATTAAGTTGCGTGGGATGGGGGTGCAGAGAAGGGGGGGTCATGGTGGTGGTCAAAGGCATCATTGGATGGTTTTCTTTTTTCAGAATAGAAAACTAAAAGGGAAATAATGATGGATGGTTTTCTTATTTTCTTGTGCCTTACACTAGTTATTGGGAACCCAGTGTCGGTGTGCTGTCTGATGGTGTTGCAGACTTTGGTGGTGCAGGTATGTGTGTTGTTTGGTGGCACTGGAAGGTGGCATCCCATTGTCAGAGTGTGGTGGAGGGGTGCCAGTTGAGCACAGAGTTGTCTTTTTCCCCAGTGCCACAGTCATTTGTCTCTGGTGTTGGGTGGTAGCTCAGTGGAAGGGCTTTGAACTGCCAAGCTCAGCTCCTTGGAGCAAGGCAAAGAACGCACTCCACCAAGGGTGGCAGGTGAAAGAACAGAATAAATGTCACTGAGCAGCAATATCACAGAACCAGTGCTGCTCAGTATGGGAGGCAAATGACTGAACATGTGCCAAACAGCAGCATAGCTGGCAATGCAGCCATAGACAGGAACAAACTGAGCTTGTTGTGCAACCTCTCTTTCATTCCCAGGACATCAGAGACACAAACACTGTGCAGTATCCAGTACAGTGGTGCTGGCCAGGATACAGTGCAAAACTGCAGTATACTGCAGTACAGTTTCTGCAATAAACAAGGCAATTTCAATGGCAGGTAATTCCTTTTGTCCTGCAGTAACTCAAGATACTGCATGGACTACTGGTCAGCACCACTGTACCTGGAACAAATAGCACAGGAAACATTGCAAGTAAGAACTACAAGCTATACAAGAAAACCCACTGTCAGCCTGTGCTTTACATCCTTCTGATGGGCCAATTACTTGATCGCCAAAAGCAGCAGAAAGGCAGAGAGTTGGTGGAACTGGAGGTGAGATTGGGGATTCTGAAGCTTTGATAGATAAAGAACATCCGAGCCCCAAAGAGCCTTCTCAGTGTTCAGACTGATCATGTAAGGTGTGCTAGCCTTTGGCAAGCAAACATAAAAAGGGAGAAAGGAAGGCTGCCTGATGTTTACAAAGCAACAAAGTTTTGTAATGGAATGGAATTTGGGTCCATCTTGTCTATCCCTACTGCTGCATGACACTGACTATATGTATTTGAGTATGGGCACACATTCAAGTTTATGAGCCAGAATATTATCCACCTTATTCTGTGTAATCCTCAATGTTATTCTCCCTCAGGTATCTGTCTAGTCCTGCTTTGAAGGCACAAAAAGTGCTAGTTTTCAAAACCTTACCAGGTGGATATTTCTCATGAACTAACCTCTGTATGAGTTAATGTGTCCGCCAAATTCTACCACCTTCAGTTTGAAAGAATGTCTTCTGGTTATGGAATACTTACACTACCAAGTGTAAACTTCTGTGCGTATGTCTCCCTGCGTACTCCCTTTAATAGTCAAAAACTGTACTCATGTCTCCTCACAGCCTTCTGTTTTCTAGGCTAAATAATTTAAGTATGTCCAGTCTCTTCATGGCAGGGTTTGCCTCTTACACAGAATGAGGAAACTCAACACTTGTCCACAAAGCACAACAGGATACTTGATGCAAATATCAAAAAAAGATTTATTGTGGTAGGATAGCCCAGGACAGCACCCTACATCCCCAGCTCTTCATACCAACACATGGCCTTCCTCAGGGGTTGGCTGCCCTTACTCGAGCACCACAAGCCTTCCTCAGCACGCCATCTACTGTTTTGGAATTACTTGCCTCTTACACATTAGTATAATAATTTTTCAGGGTAGGGATTCATTATATAAAGTTCAATGTGTGGTGCATAGCGTAGTGACTGTGTATACTTATGAACTTGAATGTTATGGATTTAAGGTTATGAACTTGGATTTGGGCTTTTCTCTATTCCCACCTTCATTAGGAATGCTGGGTAGGTGTAGGAATAGAGGCCCAGCAATAACGGTGAGATAAGAGTGCTGGAGGAGGCTGGGGAGGATGGCGGGCAATTCAAAAATGCTCAAAGCTGAGCAACGGAAGTGCTGAGGTTAAGTAGGGGATGTGGGAGGAGCTATTTCTCTCCTGTTGAATCTCAGGCTTTTAGCCCTCCCATTTAATGTGTGGTGCATAGCGTAGGGCTTATGTATACTTATGAATTTGAATGTCATGGATTTAAGGTTATGAACTTGGATTTGGGCTTTTCTCTTTTCCTACTCTCATTAGGAATGATGGGTAGGTGTAGGAATAGAGGCCCAAAAGATTGTTAACTGTTCGATTACCTCCTCCAGCTCCAGAGAGTGTGACAGGTAGCATGCAGGAGAGGAAAAACCCTGAGGGTGAAGCCTCTGAGGACCCATGGCTACTGACCTGCCCATCCGCTGGGCAAACTATGAAGAGATAATTCTAAAAGATGTGGACTGAGGTTTGGTTCTGATTATGCCTAAAAGTCTTATCCTCTGAGTCTTGCCGGTCGATGAGTCATGTCCTCTGATTCTTGATGGTGAGCAGTCAATTCTGAAAGATGGAGGATTCTGGAAGATGAAGGAGAGTTAGATTTGGATGGATGTACGGATGAAGGAACATGTTAAACGATGTCCAGGATTTCTGTTGTGGTATTTTGAGAACAGAAAGCTTGACACGAGGATGGATCCAGGAAATGAAATCAAAGGATGGTTGAGCACTAGACGGTGGTTCACTTGAAGATCCCAAAAGGAATACAAAAGAAAGAAGTCTAGGAGGCAATCCAGAGTCAGTCCGAAGGCAAGGAAGTCAAGTTGATGTCGAAGGAGGGGCCAGCACTGAGGGGGTTTAATGCTGGCAGAAGATGGACTAAAGGGAGGAACGGATATGAGGAACCTTCTCCCACTGCTGGTGGGCAGGAAGACCGGCACGGTTCAATGCCATTTAGGCAGAGCTATAGATGGAGACTGCCTGAGAAACAGAATGAAGTGGAATGAGTAGAGAACGAAGTTGGAGACAGGGACTCCCAACCCCAGCAGCCTGGGAAGCACCCCTTCATTCAATACGCCAGAGGCAGAGCGAAGGGACAGAGACTGTCAGGCAATATGTGCATGTGAGAAGACCTCCACGTAGGTCAGCGATGAAGGTCCTTCATGGAGGACCCGAGATGGCGTCAACTGAGACCTCCACATATGTCAAGGTATAGATGAATTCCAGGATGCCGGGGACATCCCTCACCAAAGGACAGGAACAGCAGATAGAGGTGCAGGAATGTCTGATGAAGCCACTTCAGAGGGAGATGAAATGCCACATGACTGCGTAGATGTCATAGCACAGTAGAATGGGAGAGAACAGGAGTCCTTCAAAGGCAATCTGACTAGAGAGGCAGCAGCAGTGGGAAAATCTGGTGAATGGGGTGTCTTGAAGCAGTGGAATGGGAACCCCATGTAGATAGAACCAGGACTTGGGAGCAAAGTGACCACCATGTAGGGCATCGCTGATGGTCCATCCCAGAGGCCCTGAGATGGGCTGGAACAAGACCTCCACATAGGTCTTTGGTAAGCCCAGAAACCAAGGACTCACATGAAGCCATGGAGGAGGTGGCAAGGAATGGACCCCCATATAGGTCATCAGAAGGGCTGCCAGCCTCCGTGCATGCATAGTGAAGGTTCAGCGGGTATTGTAGAACAATGAAGAGTGTGCAAAGTAGCCTGCACATAGGTCATCGCTGATGGTCCTTCCCAAAGGGCCCGAAATGGAATGGAATGAGAACTCCACATAGATCTAAGGGTATAGCAATATGCAAGGAGGGATGGGACCTGCCACTAGTGACAGAGAGATAAGGCAAAGCAGCACTGGACCTCCACACAGATCGAAGGCAGAGACATACCCCAGGAGGCTGGGTCCTAGAATGATGCGGTAAGTGTTCGGCAGTGCCAGGCTGAATTTCCCATGTGTTCCCATAGAGTGCAGTATTTCCTATGGAAGCAGAAGTGCGCTAAAGTCCTGAACTTCCCAGTGCTGGTATAATGCAGGTCCATGGCAGGGCAATATTAAACTTAAAGGAATCAAGCACTGACTGCCATGGAGTCCGAAGCGTGCAGCCTCATGCATGCCTACGAGTCCCCTAGTCAGAGAGCCAGAGTCCCAGATGGTGCGCAGGTGCCCAGAAATATCAAGTTTAAGTCACCAAAGTAAATAAATATAATGACAGCAAGGCAGGGTAGGCCTTAATTTAAACTGCAAGAGGTAGCCAATGTTGTGGTGCATCTACACTTCAGGAAGGCAGTGCTGAAAAGAACTGATAACCCTGGGCAGGGAAGAGGGTGAGGCCTGGGCATTGCTTAGGTTGATTTTGCTCTACAAATAAGTGCTGCAATTAGTTTGAAAACATCACTGAAAATGTAGACTACTGCTGTTCCACTTTCCAGTCCATACCTGGATGTGTGCAGAAGCAATTCAGACACAGCATTAATAATGATAATAAGGTAACCAAAGCAGCATGATTGAATGAACATGCAGTAGTGGCCCAGAAAATCTCACAGATACATAGACATATACATCCTTTTGGCAGATAAGGGCCTATGGCCCACCCAGTCTGCCCATTTGAGCTTGTAAGTTCACTTTATGTTTTTCTAGAAGTCTGTTGCCCCTTACCCCTGACCTCCAGAATTCCCTGATGTCTATCCCATGCATTCTTTTTTTTTTTTCTACCTTGGCCGGCATTTTCTCAAGAGGGCACTCCCAGCCCCATCCCCAGACGTCCACCAGCCATCACTGACCCAACTCCAGGGCTTCCCCCCTGGCGGGGTCGTCAGGATTCCCCCAACCCCCATCGAGGACTGAATTTCAGTGAGTCAGCACTGTGGCTAGCTGGAAGCACAGCCTATGAGGTGTCCTCCACCATTGTGCCGTGGCCACTTTCCATTTTTCTCCCTGGAGCTGGGGGACATGCAATGATGCCGACAGAGGGGAGCAAGCATGCATCCATGCGCACTCCCTTCCAAGTGTCTGCCTCAACTCCTTCTGAACTGCAGCACGACGCCCTATCCCCCAGCCTCCACCAGGGGGTGAACGGGTGCCGACACTGAGAGCCCCCTTCCCCAGAGAGGGAGAGCAGTCCATCAGATGCTCAATCCTTCTCCTCCCGTACTGATCCCTGGCGGCCCATGCCCATTCCTGAACACAGGTCACCAGCGTGGCGTGAAGTGTGGCAACCAGTGCCTCAACCCTCAGCGCCACCAGGCCAGCCCTGCTATCTCTTGCATTCTTAAATCCCGTGATTATTTCAGCCCCTACCATGTTCTCTGGCAGGGTGTTTCACTTGTTCACCACCCTTTCTGTGAAGAAATTCTTCCTCATGTTTCCTCTGAATCGCCCTTCCTCCAACTTCACTCCATGCCCTCTAGTCCTGGAACATCTTTTTCACTGGAAAATATTGTATTCCTGCACCCTGTTTCTCCCTGTAAGGTACTTGTATGTCTCTATCATATCCCCCCTCTCTCTCCCTCCTCTAGGGAGTACATATTCAAGTCCTTCAACATGTCCTCATAGGACCTGTGATGCAATCCCTGTACCATCTTTGTTGCCCTACTCTGAACCTTCTCTACCTTGTCTATGTCCTTACTTAGGTAGGGTCTCCAAAACTGTATGCTGTACTCCAGGTGAGGCCTCACTAGAGTCTTGTATAGTGAAATTATGACCTCCCTTTTTCTGCTGGTGATGCCCTTTCCTATGCATCCCAGCATCCTATTTGCTTTTCCTGCTGTCTTGTTGCACTGTTTCCCTGCCTTAAGGTCATCAGAGATGATAACCCCAAGGTCCCTTTCCTGATTGGTGCATGCTATATCTTCACCCCTCAACTGATATATTGTTCCAGGGTTTTTGTGCCCCGTATGCATTATCTTGCACTTCTTTAGATTGAATTTTAACTGCCAAACCCTTGACCATTCTTCAAGCTTCTGCAGGTCCCTCCTCATTCTGTCTACACCCTCTGGCATGTCCACTCTGTTACAGAGCTTTGTGTCATCAGCAAACAGGGAAATTCTGAGGTTTGTCTGGCATCACCTCCCCCCGGTGAAACCATGCCACCTTGGGTCTTGTAATCCATTGGCAAACAGATGTTCCACCAGTCTCTCCTTCAATAGTGCATCCATGATCTCCCCCACTACTGAGGTCAGGCTGACTGGTCTGTAGTTTGTTGCTTCCTCTTTGTTCATGCTTTTGTATGAGGGGACTACTTCTTCTGTCCTCCAGTCTTTGGGTACCTCCCCTGTTTCCAGCGATCGGCTAAACAGGATTGCCAGAGGTTCAGCCACCACCTCTCTTAGTTCCTTTAGGACCCTGGGGTGCACCCCATCTGGCCCCATTGCTTTATCAACTCATTTCTTCCAGTTCCTTTAGGACCCTTTCCCGTGTAAAGGGACTTGTGTTCATTTCCTCACCATTCCCACCCCTTGTACTCCCTTCAGACCCATTACCCTCTTCTTCCTCAGTAAAGATTGAGCAGAAATATCTGTTCAGTATGTCAGCTTTACTGTTTTCATCCTCCACGTGGTCCCCATCCTCCCCCTTCGGTCTCTCTATCCCTCCCTTTGCCCTTCTTTTTTCACTTATATACCTGTAAAAGGTTTTCTCTCCTCTATCCACTGATTTTGCGATGTGCTCTTCTGTCTGAGCTTTGGCTCCCCTTACTGACTTCCCTGCCTCCCTTTGCTTTTCCTGGTACTCCTCCCTATCCCCTTCTGCCTGCTTGTTTTTGTATTGCCTGAATGCGATCTTTTTGGCTTTTACTTTCTCTGCTACCTCCTTGGAAAACCATAATTGGGTCCTCTTCCTTTTCCTCTTGCTAACCTGCTTAATGCATAATTCTGTTGCTCTTGTAATCCCTTTTTAAATATTACCCATTGTTCCTCAACCCCTGATTCCCTCCCCATTCCCATTAATGCCTCTTTCAAGCATCTCCCCACTTTCCCAAGGTCTGCCCCCCTAAAATCTAGGATATGTGTTTTTGTATGGTTTGGTTCTGCTCCTTCTGTGATTTCAAACCACAGTGAATGGTGGTCACTGTTTTCTATGTGCTCCCCCACTGTTACCCCATCACACTGTCCCCGTTTGTGAGCACGAGGTCTAGTATTGCTTTCTGCTGAGTTGGTTCCATGACCAGTTGCTGGAGGAAGGCACCTTGAAGGGAGTACAGGATAAATCTGCTCCTGGTTAATGTTGCTGCTGGGAGGCTCCAGTCCACATCTGCTCAGAGCACATTTTATCGATTATAGGCAGTGGTTCAGTCGGCATGTGATGTCTGAGCTGAAACAAGGTACAACATCAAGCAGAGAGTCACCAAGCAGACACACTGATGTGCCAGCCTCACACTGGCAGAATTACCCTTGCACACCCGGGCACTGGCAGAGAAGGGATGGCGGGCCCCAGCCAGGCAGACACAGGTCAGGGGAAGCTCCCACAGAAAGAGCAAGAGTGTTAAGGTGGTCTGGCACAGGCGCAGAGGAAAGGAATCCAAATAAGGTGCAACTGCACCAGACTGAAGTGCTACAGCAAGAGCCAAGCATGGTGGGGGACATCACACGGAAGAGAGCAGCTGGAGGAAGGGGTGGCAGCCTGACTGAGACAGGCCCCAAGAGAAACAAACAGTAGGGGAAAGAATACGACACCAGAGGTAAATGGGGAGGGCAGACGAGCAGAAGAGAAGGGGGGGCAGGAGACAAGCAGCAGAAAATGGGGAAATGGAGGTGAAAGGAGGGGAGACAAACAGAGGAAGGGGGAGAGAGCAAACAAGCAAACTAGGTATACGGTCAAGGAGAAACAGAAAAGATGGCAAATGGGGGGGAGAAAGAAAGAAAGAAGGAGCCAACCCAGCCGAGCTGCTGGAGGAGCTGTGGAAATGGAAGCTCCAAGCAGGTGAGCTGGGGCGAGGTGAACAGGAATCCTGTGCAAACAAGAGGCCCCACAATGTGCAACATTCTGAAACACTCTAAGCTGAGTTTCAGGAATTTGTCCCCCCCCCCAGATGGAACCCAGAGAGATTATATTCCCAATATCTATCTACATTTCTTAGATTCTCTGTATCCATCTAAAGATCTGTCGTCCATATCTTTGATGGAGTCCTTAATGTAGAATGCAACCTTTCCCTGTCTAGCTATCGCTGTTCCTTCTGAGTAAGGAAAAGACTATTACCTTGAGGTCCTGGCTGTGAATTTGTATTGCACATGTTTTTCTGAAGGCCTTACTTTCACATTAATGCCTTGCCACCAATACCTGAAGTTCCTCCATCTTTTTGGCAAAGCTTCTGGCATTTATGCAAAACATCTTCTATCCCACCTTCTGCTTGCCTCCATCCCATTAATACTCCCAGTTATCTCCCTATTACCCATATCCTTTCCCTGTTACACCCCCATGCACTTCAGTGAGATGGGGAGAGTGTACCAGGCCCAAAAAGCATTTTTTTATGTGGGGTACCCTGACATTACCCTTCCCCATCTAGTTAAAATTCATGGCAATAAAAGCATCTAGCTTCTGCCCCATACTCTGGCTCTTCCTCTGTTAGGATGCAGACCCTCATTTCTGAACAGGCCATTATCCATTTAGTAAGGTCCCTAGTCCCCCAGGAAATGAAGGCCATCCTCCCCACATCAACCCTTCAGACATGTGTTATATAAGTGGATCTTTAACTATCTCCTCTGACTCTCACCTGGCACTTGTCTCAGCTTTCTGTCTAGAGTACAGAAACTATCCTTTACCTGTCTATAGATGCCTAGCCTGGTCATTAGTCCCAATGTGTATGACTGCATCTGGCTTCCCTAGTCCACCTTCTGTAAGTTCTATTAGCCTGGGAATGATCCTGTCCACTGTTACTTCAGAGCAGCAGTGTGCCTTTCCCTTATCTGGGAAAGTGGCACATACAGTATTACCTTCTCCATCTCCCTAGCTACTGACTCCCCAATTACCACTACCCTCATTTTATTTCACCTACCATTAGCAATCTCCTATCAGTTTGTCCATTTTCATTGGATTCTACCCTTGTCCAAGTACTGCTAGATTCCTACCCCTCACGTGGGAGTACAGCAAGATGTGCATCTACCAAAGGTTTGAAGCAGTTCCTGATTGCCACATTCAAACTCACTCTCACCTTTCTCCCCATCTCTGCCCTCTGCCTGTCCCCGGCCACTTCCTCCCACCCCTACTCCCTTGTGAGTTGTCTGCTGAGGGACTAGGATGGAATATACTTCTACTTACCTCTCAGAAAGACTCCAAAGTAGATGTATTTCAGCCCTTGTAGAAATCAGTTCCAAAGCCAAAGCCCCCAACATCCTACTGTACATATTGGGCAACATCTGTTCATCCAAACTACCCTGTGGAAAACAGTTGCTTTACGGCCCCCTACAGCTTGATGTCACACTGTGTGCATAGCACTGTTTGTGTGTACTTATTTAATCAGTAACCCCAGTTTGTACTTGCATACTGAATTATGGTTATCGACAGTCAAAGATGCTTCCAGTCGATAGCATCTATTTAACTAGACAGGATTAGTATTACTGCAAAGTGATGCAGTATGCTGCAGGGAATTGTGTGATTCATTGGTAATTAAGTCCTTTTGTCATGCATTATTTTGTGACATGTCATTTATTGCAAGGCACTTCAGTTTATCCTGGATAATCTTAGCAATTAGCTGTGACCCATTCTTATACACTGAGAAGTCATCATATGTGATACACTGCTTCAGTAAACCAGCTATCAGATTCTGTCCTATCCATTTGTTTACATACAGTTATGCTGAGCATAAGAAAACAAGCATGAAACATGGAGGCAGTTGCAATAAGTAATGTGTAGTATTACTCAATATTTTTATAACCTAATATATTGTTGACATCTTGAACAGGTTCACATATGTAAAATGTAAAGTAAAACAAATTCCATTCATGTAACTATGTATGATTAAATAATGTAAAATATATGTGTGAAGCACTTTAAAAAGTTAGAGGGCTTAAAATAGATCACATCTACAAGCAATGACTTATCATGGGAAAAGGTAAAGGTGATTAGGCAGCCACAAGATACTATAATAAAAAACATGGATAGGGAGCAGAACCTGCAGCTGCGGTGAGTGCATATGCTTTTCAGTGCTCTGTATATCCATAATGAACAACTTAGCCTAAAGACAAAAACAGACCTCTTTAAAGACTTTGCCACTACTGCTAACTGGAGCTTGAGGAACAGGAAGACATAAAAATTGACATTTCTTCACAATTTGTGATCATGAATCACAGTAATCACTGCACCCCTGCATGAGATGGAACAAAGCCTCAGGAAGAATGTGCAGAATGCAGTAAAGAAGGAGAGGTAGCCTCGGGTGATGCCCAACAAACCAACGTGGCCATGCTGAAGGCCATACAAACTGTCAACCACAAGCTGGAGGACTATTCACTAAAAATTAATGTTGCTGAACACCAATGTTGCACTTTTCCAGGGTGAAATGACAACAGCTATTAAGACAGTGGAGAGAGCCCCCACAAACACCACAGGACTGGTAAAAGAAAACATCTGATTATGTGTTAGGCTGGAAAGTTGGAAAATGTTGTGTGATCTAACTTACAACAGCAGTATCTTTTAGTCATATTGTTATTTTTGTTAAGTAATAATGTATTTCTAACAGAAAACATCACTACACCAATTTTTATTTATTTCATTTTCTTTCATTCTTGAACTGAGAGACAAGATTTTGAACTTTTTAAAAGTTCTTGCACTGTTGCAATGCCAACTATGAAAAAATTAAGCATTATGGTGCGATGAAGTGCTGTTTACCATCAGAAACGTCTACTTTTGGAGTATAAACCCAACATTTACGGTTATAAGGTACCATCAACGTAAGAGATTTTAAAGATATTGAGTGGCAGCTATCTTCAATGACATAGAAACATATAATTTGATGGCAGATAAGGACCGCTTGGCCCACCTAGTCTACTCATTTCCCTACCGAATGGGTAAGCTGCAGATTCTAGTTAACCAACAGCCTATGTCCTCCTACCCCCCACTAGAATTGCCTTATGTCTGTCCCATGCATTCTTGAATTCCCCCACTGTTTTTGATTCCACAACCTCCTCAGAAAGGCAGTTCCATGCATCCACAACCCTCTTTGTAAAAAAATTCTTCTTCACATTACCTCTGAGCTATCTCCCCTTTATCTTCAAATTTTGCCCCTTGTTCTTGCACATCTCTTTTTCTGAAAGACGCTACTACCCTCTTGGACTTTGTTGATTCCCTTGAGGTACTTGAAAGTTTCTATCATGTCCCTCCCTCCCTCTCCTTTCCTCAAGAGTATACATGTTAAGCTCCTTTAGTCTATCTTTGTATGTCTTCTGGTGCAGACCCTGCACCATTTTGATTGCCCTCCTCTGGACAGCCTCTATCCTGTCTATGTATTTGTGGAGATGGAGTCTCCAGAACTGCACACAGTACTCCAGATGGGGTCTCACCAACTGTCTGTACAGAGGGATAACAACTTTCTGTTTTCTAGTGGTAATGCCTCTCCCTATGCATCCCAGTATCCCCCAGCCCTCCTTACCGCCTGCTCACATTGCTTGTACACCTTTAGGTCATCTGATATAACTATCCACTGGTCTCTTTCCATTTTTATTGTCAGTATGTCACCCCCTATTGTGTACTCTTCCCTTGTTTTTTTTTTCCAAGGTGCATTACTTTGCAGTTCTTTGCATTGAATCTAAGCCACCATACATTTGACCATTCCTCCAACCTTGCCAAGTGCCTTCTCATCCTTTGCCCCCTACCTTGTGTATCAGCTCTGTTGCAGGTCTTTGTGTCGTCTGCAAAGAGACATACTTTTCCTTCCACACCCCCTGCAATGTCACTTATAAACGCATTAAAAAGGACCGGACCCAGTATTGAACCCTGTGGTACCCCACTAATAACCCCCTTTCTTAAATGTGGACTCCGTTTACTATTACCCTCTGCATCCTGTTGTCCAGCCAATGTTTTACCCAGGCTACCACCCAGGTACCCACTCCCAGGCTGGCTAGTTTGTTTTATTAATCTTTTGTGCAGGACTGTGTCAAACGCCTTGCTAAAGTCTAGGTAGGCTATGTCCACAGCTCCTCCCTGGTCTACTACTTTGGTCACCCAGTCAAAGAAATCTATTAGATTCGTCTGACATGACCTTCCCGCTGTGAATCCATGATGCCTTGGGTCCTGTGCCACTACTGGCCTCTAGGTACTCAACAATTCTTTCTTTCTTTCTTTCTTTCTTTCTTTCTTTCTTTCTTTCTTTCTTTCTTTCTTTCTTTCTTTCTTTCCTTCCTTCCTTCCTTCCTTCCTCCTCCTCCTTTCTTTCTTTCTTAAGTGATTCCATCATTTTCTCTACCACTGAGGTTAAACTGACAGGTCTGTAGTATCCCGCCTCTGTCTTGCTTCCACTTTTGTGAGGGGGAATCACATCCACCCTCCTCCAGTCCTCAGGTGCCACACCATCCTCCCATGATTTGTTAAAAAGGGTCGTCAGTGGTGATACTAGTTCTCCCCCTTAGTTCTTTTAGAATTCTGGGATGAATCCCATTAGGCCCCATTTCTTTGTCCACCTTCAATTTTAGGAGTCTTTCAGAACCCTTTCTTCTGTGAAAAGACTGATATCGACACCCCCTATCCAAAGTGCTTCTATTGACTGGATTAGGTACCTCTCCCTCCTCTTCTTTTGTGAATACTGAGCAGATGTATTCATTCAGTATGCCTACTTTTTCATTGTCCCTCTCTGCCCAACCACTATCCTCTTTATTCAGCCTCAGTATCCCTCTGTTTGTCTTTCTTCGCTCCCTAATGTACCTATAAATGGTTTTATCCCCTTTCTTAACCGAGTTGGCTATCTTTTCCTCGGTTTGGACCTTTGCTATTCTGACTGCCTTCCCCGCTTCCTTCTGCTTTAACTGGTACAGTTCTCTGTCCTGCTCCTTCTGTGTTTCCTTATACTTCCTGAATGCTATCTTTTTCTCCCTAACCTTCCCCTCCACCTCTTTTGAGAACCATAGTGATTTTTTCTTTCATTTTGATTTGTTTATTTGCTTCACACAAAGGCTTATTGCCTCTGTGATGGCAGTTTTGATGTTTCTCCATTGTTGCTCCACCCCTCCTTCTTGCCTGTTTGCTGGTGCTATTCTGAGGCACTCTCCCATTTTGACAAAATCAGCCCTCCTGAAGTCCAGTACCCTCACTTTTGTATGACTTGACTTTACAGCTGATTTTGTCGTGAACCACACTGCTTGGTGGTCACTTGTTCCCTGATGGCTACCCACTTCTAGATCTGAGATCCTCTCTCCATCCCCATTTGAGAGTACCAGGTCTAAGATTGCTCCCTCCCAAGTGGGTTCCAACACTAGCTGTCTGATGCATGCTCCCTGTAGAGCATCGAGAATGGCCCTGCTCTTGGATGTGGCTGCAACAAAGGTGCTCCAGTTAACATCTGGTATATTCAGGTCCCCCATCAGCAATATCTCCCCTTTCTCTGCCATCCTAAGGATGTCTTCTATCATTTCCTTGTCCATTTCCTCCCCCTGAGATGGGGGTCTGTATTCAACCCCTGTGCAGATTGTGGTGCCATTTCCAGTCTCCAGGGTAACCCACAGTGCCTCCTCTCCTCCCCTCCCTGTTTATCCTTTAGTTCTGTTGCTCTGATCCCTTCCCTTACATAAAGAGCTACTCCTCCTCCTCCTCCTCTTTTATCCCCATCCCTCCTGTAGATTGTGTACCCTGGTATGTTGACATCCCAATCATGGTTCTTTGTGTACCATGTTTCTGTGACTGCCACGATATCCAGGCATCCCTCTTCCATCAAGGCCACCAGTTCAGGGAGCTTGCTACCTAGACTATGAGCATTGGTACACATTACCCTCGATTTTTTGATGGCCTTACCCCTTTTTGCCCCATTTCTGTCCTTACTGCCTTTGTCTTTTTCTCCATTTACTCCTGCCCATCTCCCCATATTGATTTCTCTATCTTGGTGTTTACCTCACTAACTAACCTGCTTTTTTTTGGGGGGGGCTAGGATTTCCCTTCTCCTTTTCAGAGCTTTCCCCCATGGCTAGTTTAAATGCTTGCCAATGAAACTTTTAAATCTATCACCTAGGATCCTGGTTCCACTCCTGAACAGATGCAGACCATCGCACCAGTATAGGCCTGCATCCTTCCAGGTGGACCCCCAGTTCCTGATGAGTCATTAATTACAAAAGGAGTTATAAAAGCTGTTTGAAAATATTTGGGGAAATTAAAAAGATACTGATTATGGGCCCTATGCATGAATGGGGCATAATGGCTATGTGTGCATATCTGGGACTCGTAGCCACTCTGCACCCATAGCGCCCCCAGCATGGGATGCACAAAGGGGGATATGCAGACACACTGCACCTGATCTGAATACAGCACCATGTTGGGGGAATTACAGGGGTGTGCCAGCACTATACGGTATGCATGAACCCGTGTAGTGCTGGCCACATAGGTGTGGAACGGGGCTTTGGTAACAGCGGAGGGACCCTGCCATAACTCACTGTGTGCCCCCCATGGACACAGGCCTCCAATCACTAGGGGACTGGGACAGGGCTCACCATGCTGCTCCTGACCACTGGGCAGCAGGAGGTGGCAGGGGCAGTTGGAAGGGGCGAGCGCCCGGCAATTTTGGGAGCGGCAGAACAGGGGTAGGATGGTGCCATGTGGGTCCAGGTGCCTGCAGTCAGCATGCACAGCCCCAGACCCATGCTTCCCTACATGTGGGATCCACCAAGGATCCCAGGGGGGCATCCCATTAGATGTCTGCCTGAGACAATGACTCCTTCCCTGGCCACCCTGCAGAGTCAAGCACTGGGAGGGGGAGAAGCTGCAGACAGGTGGCTGGCATTGGTGAATGGCAGTATGGCTGCACCTGTATATAGGGTGCAGGGCCATGGATGGGGTATGTGACATTTCCGTGTACCCATGCCCACTTGGTGCATAGTGCCCTATGAATCTAAGGATGTCAGGAATACAGTTTGATAAAAAACTAGAAGATGAACATGTTTGCTGACTAACAAATGTTGCTGCTTTAAGGCTTGTTTGGTCACTCAAAAGGGCAGAAAATGAGGACCCCAAAGGTTTCATTGCACACAAATTACAAAGAGCACTGAGATCTGGTGCATCGGGTTTTGACATCACTCCTACATAGGTACAAGATTCAGACTCACAGGTGAGGACCCTGTTGCTCATAACTGTGAATCTGAGTGAGAAGGAAGAAGTTATGTCCCTATCCCTTATGTTTCCTTCCTCCACAGTTCCCCCCTTCTACCTCCTACTCCCTTTGCAGTTCTGGCACTCACTGTCTTGCACTCCCTTCCATAAATCCTCTGCCTTTTTCTGTTTTCGCAGACTGTGGTAGTCTCTTCCCATTATCATTTCTACTGCTCATTCCTTCCACTCATTTAAATATCTCCTCTTTGAATTCACTACTCACTCCTGTAGTTATTGCTGATCCTGGTCTGTATTTTACTGTCCTACAATTCTGCACCACTGCTCTTGCCCTGCTCTAATGAATTCCCCTTGCCCCTACAGTTTCCTCCATCCTTCCATGCTGAATGAAGCACTGCCACTACTTTGTTCACCCTTCAAATTGCTGCCACCTGCTCTTTAATACAATAACTAGCTCTTCATTTTTCATGCTCCAGTTACATTCCAATCTGCATTTATATTACTTGTTGCTCTTCAGATACTCTGCTTGCTCACCTTGTTCATTTTGTTGCTACTTAATTGTTTAACTTATATTTTTGATTTGTGTAGCTGACTGCTAACTTACTGCTGTACTCTCCACATCCTACCCCCATGACACGTCTGGAAACAAGCCACTTTAGTTCAGTATGTCTTTCCTAGTAACACTTTCAAAATAAATGAATCATATTCACAGTCCATTGACCAGGCCTGCTCACATGGGAAGGAGATGGTGGTTTAGGTGTTCTCTGACCTTAGGTATGCTACCTGGAGGAAAAGGAAATGTTTTGCTGGAGTGCTGAGGCGGTTGTTTGAGTTGGGTATGCATCATGAGCTTATGATTCTGGCCAGACTTTGCATCACCAACACTGGCAAAGACTACCTGAATACAGGCCCTGCAGAAGCAATGAAGCTCCTAACAAAAATTCATAGTTTTCTCCCAAAGGCAATCTGACAAAATCTGAAGAGGAAGTGTCAGATGACAACATCAAGAGAGGGAGAATCATATGATTTGATCTGTAGTTATTATGGGGGAAATATTGCATTTGTTATTTGCTTCTGGTGCCAAAACAGGATGCATTGGGATTGCTGTGGTAGAGAATTGTCATCTCTTCTACTTTTCAGAGCCTTTCTCTTACACAAGATGGCTGATTCCCGCCTTTTCCTGCTTCTTGTTGCATAGCCTAGTTTCTCATTCCCAGAGTGCCATGTGAGATTTGCGTCATTGGACATCTCGGCCTGTTTATTGCCTTAATTGCAGTTTTGTTTCAATCAGTGTCTGTATTTATTTGGGTGGGCCAATGGCTGAGACATCAAGTGCTTAGGTTGTCACTTTTGTATCCATTCTAAGCATATGTGATTGAGATTAGATTTGGGAGAACAGAAATATTTCACTGTCTCTATTCAAAACTGGAATCCAGCAAGGCTTTAAGCATGGAGGATATCTTTTGATTATAATTACCTTCTGCCTAGTCTGAGTGATTCATTTAAAGTAATTTTAGTTGCATGCCATTGCTAATATGAAGGGGGGGGGGCGCTGCACAGGGCTAAACTATTGTTAGTGATGTGTTGTTCAGTATGAAAATTAAATGTTTGAAAATTAGAGAATTGTAGCGGGGTTGTGGGATAACAGACGGGAGCAGACACCAAACTTCAAGTTCAACACACAATCTCTGTGTGATGTTTATTCAAAATACAAGAAATAACCTTAAGCAATGGCATATTCCTTCTTCAGTACATCAGTTTGCAGCAACAGACTATGAATGTCCTTCCTCTGCTCTTAGTCGGCATCTACTAACACTGATCTCAGATCTAAACATTTTTAGTGAAGACCCTTGTGGGCCTTGTTTGCTTGGTTAGTGGGAGCTCAAAAAGAAAAGAAAAAAACAAAACAAGCTATAGAGAAAGAACCACAGTGCAGAAGCACCGAAAAAAGGGTTACCCCAAGGGCACTGGCAACAAGTCAAGTTTCAAAGAAATACACCATCATACATACTTCCATAATTCAAAGCACCATGGGATATATGCAAATCACCATGACATTTCAGTTGTGTTCAACTTACAGCAGTTTACATGCATTTTAAATAGCACAACTAACTTAATTTCTATAATAGTCACCTAGTACTTTTTATCATTATCAAAAGCACCTAGTGCCACAGTATTTTCAACATTTACAGGTTTCATAAACATAAGGGGCGGGACATTCAAAGGGGTTGCACATGGTGCAACAGGGGTGCGCCATGCATAACCCACAGATGCACCCCAGCACGATATTCAAAGGGTCTGATTGTGCTGCACAACCCCCGATGTGCCGGGGCGCACCAGTAATGTATGCGGCGCAAGTGCGGGGGCATGCCCATGCATATGCGGCACATCCTGATATTCAGCCCGGGATGTGAGGCGCATATGCAGGCACAAACCTGCCTTTCACCACACGGGGAAGGGCACAATGTTGAGTCCCTTGTAACCAAGAACAAGTCAGGGACACCCACAGGTGGGCTGCCATATTGCTGGGTACAACACGGCAGCCACCTGCTGTGGGTGGCCACCTGACTGCCCAGGACACAGTCATCGAGCTCTCTGTCCAGGGGGCATTGTGCCTCCCCTTGCCCATTCATGAGCATGTCATAATACAATCCCTGGTGGTCCAGTAATCCCTACCCCGTTGCCTGATCAGGGGTGTGTAGTAATATACACCCTGGTGGTCCAGTGGACTGCTATCCTCCGCCCAATCGTGGGCATGTATAATAATATTCCCTGGTGGTCCAGTGGACCGCTATCCTCTGCCCGATCACAGGCATGTAGTAAAATACACCTGGTGGCCCAGTGGACTGATCTCCATCGCCCACTTGAGGGCAGTAGACAAACACCCTGGTGGTATAGTGGTACCCCCTCCCCAACTGGCCACGTAGACCCCCACCACCCTGCACCCCCCATCAGCATTCATTCACAAATCAGGACTGTGTAGTACAGTATGGACTGCATGCCCATTGGCCCATGCAGTGGACCAGTAGGCATACAGCCCTACTGTACGCTATCAGTCAGTGGGCAGCCAGGCAGCTTGCAGGCGGGGAGTTGCTGCCCGCCGCTGATGGGGGGTGCAGGGTGGCATGGGTCATGTGGGCGGGTGGGAGGGGTACCACTGGACCACCATGGTGTTCATTTACCACCTGTGAGTGGGCAATGGAGATCAGTCCACTGGACCACCAGGGTATATCATACTATATGCCCATGATCGGGCAGAGGCTAGAGGTCTACTGGACCACCAGGGTGTATATTACTACACGCTCGTGATCGGCGATGGGGTAGGGTCCACTGGACCACCAGGGTTTACATTACTGTCTGCCCACGATCAGGCGAAGGGGTATGGTCCACAGGAGCACCAGGGTTTATTCTATACATGTCTGCAATCAGGCAAACAGGTGCAGTGCCCACAGTGGGGCATCGGCCCCCGATGGCTGCAGCCTGGCAGGGTGCCAGGTGCAAGCCGCCGGGTATTGGTGCACTGCATGCAAATGGAGCCATAATGACATGCAAATGACCCCATTTGTGCCTTGCATGCATTATGGCCTGAGTTGCATGCCCACTGCTAAATATTGCTCTTGCTGCACCTAGTGCAACTGCACTTGCATTGGCGCAGCCCCCTGTTCCCCTGCTGCCACATCCACTGGCGCAGTACCACTGCACCATGCACAGTGTGTGCACCCTCACTGCCGTATTCAGTGGTACTGAACCATGGCACAGCACTGTTGATTATTGCCTGGACATTTCCCTGGCTCAACCCAGTTGTGCTGCACCAGGCTTGCGCTCCTGCCTGGCACAGTCTGAATATCTAGCCCCAGGTGTATACATTAAGGTATTTTATGACATAGTGCTATTACATACTAAATCCAACAATAATAAACACAACCTGTTTTACATATGCTTGGAGGTCACCACAACAACCTCCCTGTATGAGAACCTGAGAGGGAAAAGGAAAATTAAAGAGGACACTATAGCATAATTAAGAAAGGGAAGGGGGGGGGCCCTTAGGTAGCCAACCTTATGGACTAGAAATTGCAAAAAATAGATTAGGCTAAAAAATAGAAGAACTGTTGCAACAGATTTAAGAAAAGGTCGGTCCTCAAGAGTGGCAGGAGCTTTCTGTCACAAGAATGAAGACATTTAATGAAAGTGTTTTATATCCAGTGACGTTAGTGGCCACCGAATGAATAGGTCCAACTAATGGGATGGAAAGTATTCATATCAGTGATTCAGCAGGTTACGTTCAGGTTCAGGCTGTGTAAGGCTTAATAATAAATAATTTTATGCTAACCCTTGATATGACATAGCACACTAGAGATTCTGTTAACCCTATCATTACATATCACTATGTACTACTGTGCTTTCAACTGAATTTCTTGCTTCTCTGGGGAAGCTTTTGCATGAAATTGATAAACTCAATAAAACATAAGTGAAAATAGAAACATGGATGATTGTACAATCACACATAGAAGACAAATGATAGTTTGCAATAAGAGTGAGACTATTACTAGAGTGATGCAGAGAGAAGAATATTACATTGAATCGGAACGTTATAACTCTCATCAAGAAAGGTATCTTACAGTGGCTAGAATACATGAAGTAACTCCATACTGGATCTTACTTAGAATGCCTTATTCATTTAAATGTATTCATTTGAATGTGAAAATGCAATAGCAAATTGGTCTAGTAGAACACAAAAAAGGTTTAAAATCATACCTTTAAAAGTACTATTTCATAAAACATTGGAATTGAGCACTGAGATGTAACATAAAAGAGAGGTGATATTTTTGTATAAATTTCAAATGTCATGGGGTTGCTAAAAATATCAGATTTTCTCTATAAATTTCACAGTTAATAAAGTTGGAAACCTGTAGATGAAAATAACTATGATATGTTTTGCCAGTATAAGTACACGTGCAAGTCAGTACAAGTCAAGCTTATTAATGGATAGTCCAGCAAACAACTGCACAAACGCACAGTTACTCAGTAGTCTAACAAGCAGCAACTGCGTTATCCCACTGACACTTGCTGCAAAAGGATTAGAAGAGCATGCAATAAATAGCCGTTGGTGAGGTTTGTCTGTGGACATGCCCTCGAATGACACCTGAGCAGACAGGAGGGAGTAGCTTCTGCCACGAGGGATGGTAGGAAGGTAGGCTGGGTTCCCAGGAGGTGGGAGCTATTACCTACTGGTGGGGAGGAGCATTGTTAACTTAAGCTGGTGTAATGAAGGCTCTACCTTCTTTCAGCTTCTACCTCTCCAGCAGATAGAACAGCTCTAGTGAGAACAGCAGGAGATTTTCAGCTCTGAAAGGGATTAGTGCAGCAGCAGGAAGTGGGACTTTTAAATGTGGAACACTTTGGTAAATGCAGTTTGTTTTAACCCTTAGGCTGGCCTGGATTTTACTCTCAACACACAAACAATCGGCGGGGGAGGGGGGTACGTAGTTCCCATCTTTTTGGTATCTGTGTAAAAAAAGGTTTTTATTTTTAATATGATGACTGATCTTCTGGGGAGGACTGTTAATTTATGAGGCTGTTTTGTTTCTGGATAAATAATTTCATCTTCAGATAGTTTTGGGGAGGGTTTTCCATAGAACATTTCATAAACTGTTGCCTATTATAGGTTTCTCTTGTTTGGAGTTGTTAAGCCAACTCCCTCCACCCACTGCATTGTTGGCTCTGGCTGTGTGTTTCCACAACTGCTTTGTTTGGAGACCAATAAAGTTTGTCAGTTTGGCTGGTAATTTTCAATGCTTTTATCTTATGGACATGTGACCGCTTGCTGGAAATATTGGCTTGGTACATTTATAAAATAAATAAGTAAATAAAAATGACAGAAATACATTTGGTGAATATGTGTTTGGGAAGGTGGCAAGGCTGGAAACATAGGATTTGTAATTGACAAAAAATGTTATGCCGACCTTTTGGTTATAGACCTATCTGAAAACATAGGAGCTGTAAACTAGCAATATTTTGTCCTTCCTTGTGGCATTAAAGGACTAAGTGAGAAATTCATGACTGGCAAAGATGGAGAGAGAAACTTTAAAATATGGGATTTGTAACTGGAAAAAAATTCTTTTGATTCAGTGCTCTGCTTTTGTATGCTGTTATTTAGAGGGCAAGATCTGAGTTCTAAAAGAGTACACAAGACTACAGTGAGTAATTTTAGTAAATGTTTTAAAAAAAAAGTGTCAGCATTGGCTTGAGGGGCTACTTAAATGGCAGGCTATTGTCTGTTGGCAACTAGGCCTCATGTTCCCCTCCTCCACTGGGTCTGTATGTTTGGATGGAGGCAGCATTGCTTGAAAGTGTTTGTTTGAGGGGAAGGGGCAACCTGGGTTTTTCACAGATTTCATGAAACCTGGAAGGGCATGCAAATGGTTTCAATAGCATTTATTATCCCAGCAGAATACATTTTTAAATATATAAGTGAAAGAATGTTGGGGCTGAAGATGCAAGCTGAATGAAAGGCAGGAAAACAACATTAGTGGTTGTTTGGTCAAATAAACCACATCATCTAAGTCAGCTCCTAGCATTCAGGGGTCTTCATGTCATTATTTTCCAAAGCTTTCAAAGATTATTTTAACCTACCCTCTCACTTCAGTGAGATAAAATTAAATGCAATTGAATTTCATTGATAAACAAGTTGTAAAAGAGAGTGTATATTATAAACATCCTTACTTTACAATAGCTTAAAAGGTATGTAGCCCAACCCCTGCTGCTATATTATTACATACAAAACTAAACAAATAAATCAGACACTGAGGAGTCTAAGAGTAATGTGTCAGTCTTTAGGACAATCACATTTTGAGTTTAAATTGATTTAATAATAATAATAATAATAAGTGATATACAAAAATAGGCATGGGTTGCCTGGTGCACTTACCTGGTTAATACACACTAAAATAAATAAATTAGACACAGAGGTGCCTAATAGTAAGGCATCAGTCTGCCAGTTTTTAGGACAGTCACATTTTGAGGCTAAGTTGATTTAATAACAGCAATAAAGGATTTACATCTTGCATACATAGTTGTTGAAGTCACTGCATTGATATCATGGAATTTACAGTTTTTAGCTTTTTTGTGTATTATATGTGTGTACATTCTTTAAACAAAATCATTATTTGTATGCACAGGAGACATCTATAGGGCAAGCTTTCATGATAAGAAACATCTTGTAAAAAAAAGAGAGAAAGAAACTTTACAGTATGCAGCCTACTACCAATGGTGACAATTGCAGTGGGAAAACAGAAGACTTCCTGAAGGACCCCTGGTGTTAAAACTTACTTTCATTAAAAGGGAATCTGTGTGCATTTGTTTTTTAAGACTCTGAGACAGCAGAGCTTAATTAAAACCATTCTAGCTTTGTATTCTTATTTTAAAGCCTAGCAGTAACTTTTCTCAGCTACAAGCCCATTGTTAAGGATATTGGCCATGATCAGGGCCACTGGAAAATTGCGGAAAATGTTACCCAAAAATGCGAGGATTTTCTTGCAAAAATTGCGGAAAAATTGAGGGGGTTCGCTATACATCCCAACTGCCCCCTAATAAATATTTTATTGTTTGCTGCAGCATGTATTGATCACATAAATTGTTAGATAAATGTATTGCCACTTGTAAATGCTTTTAATATGAAGAAAGATGCGTGTTTTTGAAATGCACTGTAAACTAATCATTATGTAACATATCTTCTAAAAATCAAGACATCTAAGTCATGCAGTGCTAACTAGATTTTATTCAGTAATTTACAGTTACTCTGTTCTGAATACAACCTGAAACAACATATTTTGCCAGTTTCTAGATGTTAAGTAATGAAGCCTGTTTAAACTACTTGCTGTGGTGCAAGAACAAAACAAACAGATAAGCAGGCTGCCTAATAAAGGTCTAGTAAGGAAAATATTTATTTTTGTTAAAATTATTACTGTTCTTAATCAGCACTGTAAGTACATTTTAAAATCACATGATAAAAGTATCAAATCATACTAATAGCTTTTCATTACATCATACAATAGTTTTCAACACATTATACTTTTGTTCTACTCGGTTTGCAGTGATTTTACTTGGGTTGCAATTACTTTGTCTATTTGAAGGTAACTGTTTAACCATACTTAACCTGTTCCGCATGTTTTCGGAAATGTTTCCCTTTGTAGGTTTTGTATGCGAGTATGCAGTTGCGGCAAAATGACATGTAAGGAATCACTGTCACCAACCCCCTCAGAAGCACATTCAAGTTTATAATTAGCAAGGCCATCCAAACTCTTGACACATTTGAATCAAAATCCTTTCAGATTGAAAGTATTTATACTAGGAAAATCTACCCTACCATTCAAAAACAAGCATTGTGGTCAAGGCTTCATTTAGGTGAATGGGGAACTTTGCACCTCTTCTCACACATATTGTTTCAGTCTCTGTGTCAGCAAAAAGTTCTCTGATAGTCTGCTTTAACACAGATTTTAAGTGTTCAGGTCTACATCTGCATGACCAGAGGATTCCAAAACCAAAGTAGGGAAGTGAATCACATGAAAGCAGTCACATTTGACCCCTTCTCACCTCACACTGTACTGTTTTGGTCAAATCCAAGTCTGTGTACTAAACTGTTAGTATACCTGAGTAGATTTCCTTGCTAATTGAAATATTTTTATACAATTTCAGTCAAAAATTCCATAAATGCAAGAAACTGCAAGAAATTACGGATTTTGTGCGGAGAAGGGTGAAAATTGAGGAAATTGCGGAAAAATTGCGCCCGCAATTTTCCAGTGGCCCTGGCCATGATTCACAAAGGCGTGGGGTTCATGAATGAATTGTGTGTGAAATGACCTTGCAGCTCGGCACCCACAGACAGGCATGCACTGGCTGGCAGTCACAATTGCCAGCTGCCTATCTGCCCACCTGCCCCCCTCCAGCATGCATGGTCACAGGTGGTGGATGGCTGCAGAGTGGTGGACCCAGGCTGGTGTCCAATTGGATGCCCATCTTGGGTCCCAGATTGGATCTCTGTCCACACACATAGGATGGGGGTCCTGGGATGGTGCATACATCCAGTGTTTAGCCAGCAGGCGTGTTCCAGAACATCCACCCGGCCCTCCCAGGTGGACCAGCCAGATGTGGCAGCTGTGTGCAGGAGGTTCCCATGGCTGCCACACTCCACTGTTAACATGTTGGTGTGTATGTATGGAGGTACAGTACAAGTCACATTAAACTGCTCCCTCAACTCACTGGTGTGGCATTGTTCAATGAGTTTCCTAATCTGTGCAGTGTTTAATTCAATGAATTAGTAAAAGTGTAGTATTGGTTTGCAACTAGCTGTTATGCATTATAAGCTTTATTTTCAGCTGAGTGCTTATGAGTTTCATTTCAGAAGGCAGACTAAACAACTCTTATGGAATGCTGTGATATTTATAAACAATGCTGTTAAGGAATGCTGTGATATTTCTAAACAATGCTGTTAAGGAATGCTGTGATATTTATAAACAATGCTCTTAAGGAATGTTGTGATATTTATAAACAGTGCCATGAAAATCCATTGCATAAACTCTGCAAAACAGCTACCGCCATTCACTAAACAGGTACAAGTGAGCTGAATAGGCAGTGAAGGATAGTTGGAAAACAGTTAAAAGCTTCAACAGTTTGAGCTGGCAATGCAGTAGCATCACAAAAAAGAAATGCTGCCAAGGTGGCCAGGGATCCAGCACGTAGGGCATTAGCACACCTGAGGAGACTGCCATGTGTGGGTCCACTGTATGGCTTTGACACTTAGGGTGCCCTTACATCTCTTATATGCATGTAGGCAATCCACCCCTTTGTGAATCGAGACCATTGCAAGTAGAATAACAATGGGAAGAGTTCACCCATTCACTTTATGGTTTTAACATTTACCTTCAGCTGGGCACGCACACTTATTTTTATTTATTTATTTATGTATTTATTGAAATGTTTCACCAGGAAGGCACACTGAGCAATAAGTCGCTAGTGTCCTGGTGTGACCTGGGGGGAAGGGGTACAATAAGAATGAAACATTAAACATTCAAGTTACAAGATCAACATTAACATATAGTTGTAAGGCAGGTGTTACAAACAGTGTTACAACAGTGTTGCACATAATAGGTAGAAAGAGTGGACAAAAAGTTGGTACAGTTAATAAGTAAAACAAGGGCTTACGGAAAGAAAAAGGGGGAAAGGAGAGGGAGGAGTGTGGTGGGGGAGGGGAAGAGTCGTGTCCCTGGAGATCCCTTCAGGATGCGAGGAACCCTGCAAGGGGACTGGGGGACCAGAGAGAAGGGGGAGATAAGGCATTGTCCCAGAGAGAGACCCCTTCAGGATATGGGGAACCCTGCAAGGGGGCTGTGGGGCTAGATAGAAAGGAGGATAAGGCTGTAGGGATTTAAAGAGGGAGGAGAAAGAGAGAAGGGAGGAGATGTGACTTAATGCTAGGAGGAGTAATAGGACCTAACCCAAGAGAGGACCCTTCAGGATGTGGGGTACCCTGCAAGGGGGTTGGGGAAGGTCAGTAGACAGGGATTAAGAGAGTGATAGGAAAGGGAGTGAGTGAGAATTGAACACTTGAGGGGAAGAGAATTCACACCTTTGGAGGGGATGGGGGCCTGATCAATAGTCCATCAGGATGCTATGAACCCTGCTAGTAGTCATGGAAAGCCAAGATAGTGGCTAGATAGAATAGGGGAGATACTGTATACTTAGGCTCAGTTTGACCCCTTCAGGATGCTGAGAACCCTGCAAGGGGACTGCGATGGCCAGGGAGAAAGGTAGATGGGGAGGGGAAGGAGAGGAGACAAGACTAGGAGCAGTAGGACCTCCTCAGTATACTGAGAACCCTGCAAGGGGGACTGCAAAGACTAGGGAGAAAGGTAGATGGGGAAGGAGAGGAGACAAGCCTAGGCACAGCAGGGCCCCTTCAGGATGCTGAGAACCCTGCAAGAGTACTGCAAAGGCTAGGGGGACAGGTAGATGGAGGAAGGGGGAAGAAGAGGATGTAAGCCTAGATGCAGTAGGACCACTTCAGGATGCTAGGAACCCTGCAAGAGGACTGCAAGTCTAGGCAGATAGGAGGCATGGTGGGGTAAGGGAGTAGATGAGAGATACAAGCCCCTTGGGGGGTAGGAGAGGGACCCATGGAGAGCATTCGGGGTCCCTTACATTCTATGAGAGATCAAGGGAGGCCAGTAAGGGGGAGCAATTTGGGGAAAGGGGAGGAGAGCTAGAAATTTGGGGGTGGAGGTGCATAGAGTAAAATTAAGGTGACAGTAGAGGGGTAGGGTTTGTCCAGGTCTTAGAGGAGGGAATTAGTTAGGGACACAGCAGGAGCAGCTAGGTGCAATGTAATTATTGAGGGCAGAACTGATGGAGTAGGTGGAGGATGAGTGCCAGATTTGAGGGGGGAGGGAATTCCAAATTTTTGGGAGGAGGTGAGAGTAACCAGATTGGCTGATTTGGGTGGATCTGTGGGGGACTACAAGGGTGCGGGAGTCGGTTGATCTAAGGGAATGGGAGGATTGGGGGGTATTATAAAGGAGGAGGTGAAGTAGGAAGGGAGCTCACATAACCAGGGCTTGGAGGTGAATTTAGCACAGTGGGAGTTAAAGAGGGACTTAAATGCCTGGGCCAGCACAAAGAACTCTGGGCAGGACTGAGAAAGATTTGTTGACTGTTACTGCAGTTCAGATGCAAATGCTGTTTAAACTGAGCAGATCAGCTCCCTCATTTTTAGTATCAAAAGGGAGTGATTAGTGTGATACATACAAACATATGAAATGCCTGCAGAAACAGACCTCATGGTCTATCGAGTCTGCTCGATTGTGCAGCTAGCCCCTCAACTTGCAGCTTCCCCACCCTCCCCTCCTCATAACCACCCCTCTCACTCTGTCCCACCCTCTCTTAAATCCTCCCACCGTTCTACATGATACTACCTCCTTGGGCAGAGTGTTCCACTTATCTACCACCCGTTCTGAGAAAAAGTGTCTCCTGCTTCCCCTCCTGAATCTCTACCCCCTCCAATCTCAGCCGATGCCCTCTCATGTCCCTCCCCCTTCTGATCTGAAGAAACCTTTCTGTTTTAATCCTGTTAATACCCTTTAGGTACTTAAAGGTTTTGATCATATCCCCCATCCCTCCTCTCTTCCAGGGAGTACATTTGCAGCTCTCCCAGCCTCTTCTCATAGGATTTTCCCCTCAAGTCCCTGTATCATCTTCGTTGCCCTATGCTGCACCCCTTCCAGCAATCTGATGTCCTCTTCAGTAATGGATGCCAGTACTGGAACGCTGTATTCCAGGTGCGGCCTGACCAGTGACCTCTACAGGGGTAGGATCACTTCTCTGTGCCTGGAGGAGATTCCCTTCTCTATGCACCCCAGCATCTTGTTTGCCTTTGCAGCCATCTTCCTCCACTGAGCTGAGTGGTTCAAACTCCCCATTATTAGTACCGCTACATCCTTTTCCTCCACTGTGCTTTCCAACTGTTCTCCTCCCAACAGATATTTCCTTCCCTGGTTCCTTGCTCCAAAGTGCAGTACCTTGCACTTCTTGGCGTTGAAACCCAACTGCCATGTCTCTGACCATTCATGTAGTTTGGTCAGGTCTTCCTGCAGCCCTCTCCACCCCTCTATGTCATCTACCACTGCACCAATCTTAGCATCATCTGCCAACAGACTGATCCTACTCCAGATCCCATTTGAGATATCGGCTATGGATATCCCGAACAGCACCGGTCCCAGTACTGAACCCTGGGGCACCCCACTCATAACATCCCTGGGTGATGAGAGTCCCCCCCACTACCACCCTTTGCTGCCTACCCCTCAGCCAGCTGGGGATCCAGTTGACCATTTTTGTCCCCACCCCAATGTATTCCAGTTTCCCCCCAGTCTCCCATGCAGCACTGAGTCAAAGGCCTTGCTGAAGTCCAAATATAGGACATCTACTGCATGGCCCTTCTCCAGTTCCCTGGTAACCCAGTCATAGTACTTGACTAGGTTCATCTGGCAGGATCTGCCTGACACAAAACTGTGCTGATAGCCATCTTGGAGCCCATTGTCTTCCAGAAAGGTCACTAGCCTCTCTTTTAGGATTGACTCCATAAGTTTCCCCACAATTGAAGTGAGACTCACTGGTCTGTAGTTACATGGATCATCCTTTTGGGCCACTTTTATGAATGGGCATCACATGGGCCATCCTTCAGTCCTGTGGCATGCATCCAGTGTCTAGTGATGTACTGAACAGGTCTGCCAGTGGTACCACCAGGATCTCCGCAAGCTCCCTAAGTACCCTAGGGTGAATGCCATCCAGTCTCAGTGCCTTGTCCACCCTCAGTGCCCTTAGTCCCTCCAGCACTCCTTACTCTGTAATTCTGATATCAGTCACCCCCGCTCCCCCTTCCAACTCCACCCTTCCCATGGGGTATCTGCCCCCCTATTTCCTTTGTGAACACAGAGCAGAAGTACTCCTTCAGTGCATCTGCCTGGTCCTCCCCTTTCTCCACACACCCCCCATCTTTCTTAATCCTCACAATCTGGTCTTTGTTTCTTCTTCTCTTGCCAATGTATCTGAAGAAGTAAATTCCCCCGTCCTTGATTCCCTGTGCCAGTCTCAGCTCTCTGGAAGCCTTGGCTACTCTGACTAGCCTGGTAACCTCCCTGGACTTCTTCATGTACTTGTCTTTGTTCCCTTGTCCTCCCAATTTCCTAAGCCTCTGGAATGCTTTTCTCTTGGCCCTCATCCCTTCCATTACCTTCCGAGTCAGTCAGCTCAGCTTCTTTGCTCTCCCCTTCTTGCTCTATGTCCTGGTGCAGGTCTCAGTAGCCTCTGCCAACCCTTTCTTAATGATATTCCATTTTTTGGCTGGCACTCATGCATGTCTGAATTCCCACCAGATGCTCAACCAAAATTTCCCCCATCCTTTTAAAGTCCTCTCTCTTACAATCGATCATTCTGGTACCTGTTCCTCCCATTACCCTTCCCATATTGAGTGTTAACCACACCGTATGATAGTCACTCCCAGCCAGGGGGTCCTCCACTTCCAGATCTTTTACAGCCTCCCCATTTGTTAATACCAGGTCCAGAGTCCTACCCTCCCTAGTTGGCTCATGGACCAATTGCAGCAGGAAGCAGTCCTGAAATGCATCTAGTAATCTCTGCTCCTTTGCACACATGGTGGTTGGGGTGTTCCAGTCCACCCCAGGGAGGTTGAAGTCCCCCACCACTACAGTGTCCCCCTTCCTACAAACCCTTCTAATCTGCTCGGCCAACTCCCTATCCAGGTCATCCCCCTGAACTAGTGACCTGTACACTAACCCCACCCTCAATGTCTTTCTTTTAGAGTCTTGAAACTGCATCCATAGGGCTTCTGTCCTGCCCTCCACCCCCTCCTCTCTCATACACCTTATCCCCTCCCTCACATAGATCACCATGCCCTCTCTTTCCCCCTAGTCTGGTCCTTTCTGAATATCCTGTACCCTGGGATCATCATATCCCAGTCCAGGTTCTGGGTGGCCCATGTCTCAATGATGGCCACAATGTCCACCCTCTCCACGGCCAAGAGAGTGCCTGTAGTTCAGCTGATTTGTTTCCTAAGCTTCTCACATTCAGTGAGGCCACCCTCCAACCTGTGTCTTTCTACTTCCATCCTGGTTCCCCCCCTCCTAATCCCTCCTTGTGTTCCCTCCTTAAATGGCTCTCTGATAGCTTGGGGGGTAGGCACGCTTGACTCCCCCCTCTGGGATCCCTGCCTACTAGCTTTCCTCCTGTCATCCCCCCATCTAGTTTAAATTGATCCTTGATGCAATGTAGCCCTGAAACCTCTGCCTTAACACCCCTTTCCCCTTCCCACTCAGGTGAAGTCAATCCCTTGCATATAGATCCTTATTTTCCCAGGTACTCTCCCAGTCCCCCACTACCCCATACCCTTTAGATTGACACCATTTCCCCAGTCATTTGTTGAACTCCCCAATCCTCCCTTTCCTTCTCATACTCATGCAGGGTATTGGGAGCACCTCTGAAAAGGCCACTGTTTCCCCTACTTCCTTACATAGCCCTCCTATTTCCTCATACCTCCTCCTCATTACTTCTACCATCTCCCCTGCCAGGTCATTAGTTCCCACATGCACCACTACATGTGGTTTCTTCCTGCCCCTCCTTGTGCACTCAAGAACTGCCTGTCCCTCCCTATCCACCGTTAACCCGGGTATAGCCTCCACCATATTCTACTATGCCTCTCCCTCTGCCACCCCATCTGATCCCTTCAAGTATGGAATCACCTAGCACTAGTACACCCCCTTCTTCATTCCTTTTCCCTGCCCCCACCCCTTTCCCAGGGGTGATGAACCTGTTCATCTGAAACTCAGCCAATGGTTCACTCCCTCTGCCAGGTGGAACTGGAACCTCATAGATAATTGTTTGATCTGAGGGTTTATGGCCTCTTCATATGGACTCTAATCCATTTCTCCACAGTGGGAGCCCTTTTTAAGTTTCAGACAGAATACATATGCTGAGAAGAAAACAGATCTACAGAATCCACTTTTCAGTTGCAAATGTATTCACATTTAATTTTAGAATGGTATAATTTAAGTAGCTTTATTTATTGACTAAATGAATGGTCTGGCTGGAGCCTTGAGTGCATGCTGGGGAGTACTTTGTTTCTACAGTTAACACTGGGCAGCAGTAGCAGAGCCCCAAACTGGAAACATCTCACAAAAGTGCAATGGACAGTTTAAGTTGGAAAGATGGAGACCTGCTCAGGACATAAAACCAAAAGTTTTATTTACAGAGCTCTGCAGCAGTGTGAAATAATACAAAATTAGGTGTATATCCATTTTATCATCCGTTGTACTGCAGTCATCTTTTCCTTTATTATTAAGTTGCACCAGAAATTTCCTACTGAACTGAGAACAGAACTTTTCTGGAAGAGTTCTATGGAAGTTTCAAGAGAGGATTACATACAAGGAAATAAATTATGAGAGTCTATGGAAAAGGCCACTCCCACAAGATGGTGGAACTGAACTGCTGAAGGCAGCAACTCTGCATTCTCCTCCTAGGCATGCAGATGCACACCATGGTGCCACAAACTCTTTGAATTGAATGAACGACATGGTAAACTTCAGCAAAAAAGACCTGAATAAAATACTTAAGGTTAAGAAAATCTTCCAACTATACAGACTTAGAATGACTCCCCAAAAATGTCCAAAGCCCAGAAGCAGGTGAATGCCAGCAACACGGTTTCCAAATCTGTTAAACAACTAGAAATACAAACAAGGCTATGAATTACTACCTTGCATAAAAGGTAGACAAAAGAAGCTGGGTTGGATGAACAACAGGAACAAAAAGAAGTACGATTTCAAACCTAGCCAGGACCCTCAACATCAGTAAGCACTCCTGTTTTAAGTGTCCTGCAGTTTTGGGACTGATTTTGCCCACTCCGATATTCATTAAAAAGACAAACCTACCTAAAGTGCCAGTGTGTGATTCTGTCCTGGTGATGAAGAAGTATTTGCTTATGGAACAAAGTAAAACAGGTGAAGCCGCTGAAAAGTATCTCACTTTGAGTGCGTTAGAGATAGAACAGTAAATAACACCTTTGCCAGGAGCAACACCAATGGACCCACCAGGTGCAGTGCAGGGAAGCCAGAGAAATACAGAGCAAGATGCCATGGATCAAAGGCCTGCTGACTTGGAGCACTCTGCATAGGTATACAACTTTGGGCTTGGTTCTTTAGCTTCTACAAAAGAAGAAGTGAGTCTTGAAGGATAATGAATGAATCAGATTAATGCTGCTTGTGACCTATCTGAGATTTTAAGTCCACTGGGCAGATGGGCATAGGTTGTAACAGGACAGGTATGGAAAAACAGCTATTATAGGAGATGAGAAAGGAGGGGTACAACGGGCAGAAGAAAAAATGTAGATTTGAATAAAAGAACAGAAAAAGAAGTATAGAGATTGTGTCAGAGTGGGACAGTCACAAATATGTCATGTCCAGAAACTGATGCAAAAATAGAGATACAAGAAGCTAGCCCTAATCCTGCACCTTCAGAGGAAACTATAATTCAGGGGCCATGGGAACTTTCTGATTCTGAACCACAGAACTCTCAATATGATTCAGATAGTGAAAATTCAGTATCATCTGCATGTGCTAAGCAAATACTTGATCAGTTAGATTAACTTCAGGTCTGCAGAAATTGGAAACTATGGAGTACAAAACAGACAGTTTTTAAACAACAGTCAATACACTCCTCAGCAAAAATATTCAAATTAAACAACAAATAACTACTACAACCAAGAATATCAAACCAAGAGGATGAAGTATTGCCTTTTTAGAGGCAAATAAGGGATTTAGATCAAACAAGTAAAGATTTCAAAGCTAAATTAATAGTCTTTGAAGCACCCACCAGAGAGAAGAATATTCGAATTCTGGGAGTCCCTGGAGGCGTGGGATAATGTGAGACCATTAAGAGACTCACTAAATCAGTTTTTACAGCTTACCTACTATAGGTACTGACACTTTGAATATACAAATGAGTACTGGTACAGTCCACAGAACTTTCAGTCCTGTTTCATCTTCATCTATTCAAGCTCCTTCCAGACCCATCATAGCAATTTTTTTTTAAAATCCAAGGATAAAGAAACTTTGATGGACCAAGTCTCTAAAAAAATGAATATCTCAGATGGGGGCCACTATCTCTATTTACAATGATCTTCCTCCAGAAGTTGTTCTGGAAAGAAAAAAAATATGATCTCTTAAGAAATAAAGAGCAAAAGGTCATAAGGCAACAATGATTTTTCTAGCCAAAATGAAAGCGGTGATTGGGGGAGTTCAGCTGTTATATGATTCAGTGGAAGAAGCTGAACAAGAATTGAAAAAAAATTACCTAATTTGTTTCACTAAAAAAAGAAAATATTTGAATGTGCTTTGTTTGCCTAGACTCAGAGTAGCAAGGCGGGGGTTGGGTGGGAGTCATCTGGAGCTATGTAATGTGGTACATGGAAATCCCTTTGGATTTCATAATATCTTCTTTTGGAAATGTTTGTTAATAATTTGGAAAGGAAGGAAGGGAAGGAGAGTGGGACTTGAGGGAAGGGGTGGGTGAGATTATGGTGGATATCGGAAGACATTAAATACTGTGTAGGTGGTGATGGCCTATTTCTATGTGTTTTCTCAGAATATAATGGCTAAATGGGAAAACTTTAGGTGTGTTTCCTTTAATGTGAATGGAATACATTTACCCATGAAGAGAGCTAGATTTTTAAGTTATATTAATAAAACAAATGTGCATTGTATAGATTGTATAGCTGTGCAAGAAACACATTCAGATAAAAAAGAAAGCCTAAAGCTTAAAAGGAAATGGATTTCCCATATTTCTTTTCAGAGAGCACTAGGAGAAGTGCAGGGGTCACTCTTCTTTTAAGGAAAAAGGGGAATTATAAAATGTTGAACACTTTTTCAGATAAGAATGGAATAATTTTACTAGTGAAGATTAAAGTATTAAACTGCATTTTTACACTAGGATCTATTTGTGCATAGTTCACAGATTATGGAGTGTTTTTGGCCAAAATTACCAAGGGGTTAATAATGATTCAAGTTGAAAATGTGGTGTTACTAGATAACTTCAATGCTCTTCTAAACCTGGATCTTGTTAAAACATTAAAAATAATTCCATCAAATATATACAATGCTAAACTGATAAACAACTTCCTACAATTACATGATCTGATTAATGTATGAGAATATTATATTTGATGGCTGGTGAATATACTCATCATGACAAAAAAATCAGTGGTTTTTAAGGATTGACTACATTTTTACCTCAAAATCATTAATGTCTTATATATCAGATCCAAAAATAAATACTGTTTTGCTTTCTGAACATGCACTTATTCAGGCTGATATTAGACTGGAAGACTCAAATAGACTATACAGTAAACAATGGAGACTGGATAATGAATTGTTACAGGATTCAGAATTTAGAAAGCTAGAACAGGAAGCAATTAAAGAGTATTGGTTTTATAACTATGATGGCAGTAAGCCTGTAACATCATTATGGGATGCCTTTAAGGCAGTATTAAGAGGAGTAATCATTTCCTATAAGGCTCATAAAATTAAACAGAGGAAAAAACATCTAGAAACTTTAGATAGAAGATTAAAGGAATTGGATACTTTGGTTACCCAAAACTATAAGAAGTATTGTGAAGAATGGTACCGACTTAGGCTTCAGAAAACAGAAATTATCAACCAAGAAGTAGCAAAGAACATGTGTAAAATTAAAAAAGCAAAATATATTCAGGGCAGCAAATCGGGTATAATGTTGGCATTCCTTCTCAAGAAACAAAGTGAACAAAAAATTATTCCATGTTTAGAAGATGAATTGGGGAATATTCTTTACAATGATAAGGGAATGGGATCTGCAATAGTGGAAGCATATAAAAACATTTATCAAAGAAATTTAGGACCAGATCCATCAAAAATAATGCAATACCTAGATACAATAAATGTACCTACACTTAACTGTGATTCTGCACCTTTTTCCCAAACAGAAATGGAGGGAGTAATTAGATCTATGCCAAAAAATATAAGTCCAGGATTGCATGGTCTAACTTCTGAGTTCTATAATATTTTCAAGGATTATCTAACTCCATAGATTAATTTAATGATACGGGAATTATGTACAAATGAAGGTTTCCTTCTTTCATCCATGGAAGAGGCTAAGGTCATTTTTATTTAAAAAAAAAGATAAATAACTTGTAAATATTGAGAGTTATAGACCAACTGCATTGTTTGACATGGACTGCAAGATCCTGGCAAAAATAATTGTATGTAGACTAAGAAATGCCTAACCTAACTAGGTTAATTCTGATCAATTTGGTTTTAGACAAGGGCACACATTGTTTCAGGCAACAAGAAGGGATCCAAGCCCTATTTCACCATGCTCAGGTAGAAAACATTGTATCCCATTCAGTTGCAATAGATGTGTCTAAAGCATTTGATTTATTAGACAGAAGTTATATGGTGTGCTGTTTGAAACATTGGGGGATTTATGATATGTTGATAAAATTGATAGAATTGTTCTATAAAAACACAATGGATGGTTAGATTCACTATGAATTCATATATGGGTGATGTTTTCAGGATGGAAAATGGTGTTAGAAAGCATTTTCCCCTTCCCCAGTACTTTTTGTTTTATCCTTGGAACCACTTTTGAATAAGATAAGAGCAAACTGGGAGATAAAAATCATACCTGTTAATAATGAAAAAATTAGATGCTTGAGGCCACTTCAACACACCTGAGGTGTACCATTATCCCTACACAACACACACCTTAGAGTGCCTTATTGTGATTATGAAATAGGTCCAGGAGGAATAAATGTATAAGACATAGGTTGTGTTTAACAAAAAAAATCATTTATTAGTGAGTTTTCAAGGTAGAAAGCATTAAATATCATTTTTTGAAAATATTTTTGACATAAAATAGTTCATCTGAAATTATGAGTACATAATACTTGTACACGTTAAATAAGTAATAAATAAACTGTTGTTAATTTAAATAGTACTTTAAAAACATTATCAACATTTTTACTACAGCTACATGTTAAAGCTGGAGTCAACTGTTTTTATCTGTGGCAACCAAAGGGGGACATCAACTTCATTGCAGGAAATAGAGACGCAGTCGCATGGGACTGTTTGTAACTGTAAACATTAAACTAAAAATTTCCAGTTAAATGTGTGATCAGAAACCTGTCAAATTCCTTATTTGTGCTGGCTGGCTGAATTTTGCTGTTGTAATTTCAGTCACAGCTGCAGGTATTGCTGGTGGTTGATGAGCGGCTCCATCAGACATTGGCCTGGGGGGTCCCGCACTAGGAGGAGTGCCTTCAAGGAGCATGGTCTCATGAGAAGATGTGGATGCCAGGTCAGTTTGCATACAGTGATCTGTGTAGAGGATCATAGTGTTTCCAGCTGGCGTCTATTGTTGGAAGATGTGTACAACCCTCACAGGACTGGAGATGGCATACAGCATGTTTTCATTTGAGGTCCCAGTGTGAGCTTCTCTCAGCAATTGCAGCTTGTTGGTCAGTGACAGCTCATCATTTGATGCCTCAGAAGTGTTCTGGTCGGTCATAGTGGTAGTAGCTCTACAGCTGGGAGGATGTGAAGGCACAAATGGCATTTTAACATCTTTCCCTGCTAATAAATGGAATCACTGTTTTCAAGAAAGGACCCCAGTAACTTCACAAGGATGTTTCAGATTTATGGCCTGTACTGACCATTATTTCCCATGCTTCAAGGCCAGCAGTGGAGACGAGGGAGACAGCACTGCTTCATAGACAGTGATTGGTGTAAATGGTGGTAAGTCCAGCTAATTTGTAGATTCATAGAAGCATTCCTGAAAGCTATCTTTTCCCCCCGGGCTCAATTGTAAACCACACATTTGCTTATTCAAAATCTGATTGACTTAGTCTGTGTGGGTGAAGATGAAAAGCAGGGGGGGTTCAGAGGTAATTTGTTTGGTTTATTTTTGAAGCATTCAAAGGCCATAGTCTGTCTCCAGGTATTTCAGGCATATATCCTCTGTGCAAGTCTCAGCTACTTTCAAGGGGACTGCCATGATTTTTAGTTGTCTCATTGTAGGTCATTGTGGCATATTGTAAATTGTTTTCATCTGTTAGAATTTGAAAAACACTTTGTTTTAGTGCTGATTCCCTCCTTCAATGAGGGAAGAAAAGCTGGTCGTCCAGCCATACTTTTTTGACAAGCCCTGCAGCAGTGCCTGGATTTGGGGCCTCACTGTGTTTTAATTTTTCCAGCTCACCTGTACTCTTGTCTGGGTGATGGGCTGCTTTATCTTTACCTTGTCTTCTTATTTTTTTAAGGATGCTTATGTAACCCTCATGCCGTTTTGGGTGTTTACTAAGTTGGATGCCCTGTTGGCATCTGAAGGTGCGCACAATGCCAGGCTGGCCGGAGGGCGGGTCCTGGGCATCTCGAGTAGTGCACCAACTGGGGTGAGGGAGACCAATCAAAGAGGAGTTAACAGTTGGTCATCAGTCAAGGAGGAGCAGGAGAGGTCTCCACGTAGGCTGCGTGGGGCCAGGTCACGAGTTGGGGCTGCAGAGGTCCAGGGTTGGGGTGGGGAGATTGCCCCCTGGCCCCACAGTCAAGGAAAGGGTACCCACCAGTCCATCAGTGGAAAGCAGAGCTGGAGAAGCAGCAATGAGGGAGATTGTCTGGAGACTGCCCATCTGTAAAATCCTGTGAGGAGAAGATGGTGGCTGCCATGAAAGGCCCGATGCACCGAGGTGGCAGCATAGCACTGGAGAGGTCTGCGGTGGCAGATCAGACCCTTGTCACCTGTCTGTGTCCTCTAAAGGTTTGGCTGCTATTTGTTTGGGCACTGCTAGTACCATGAGGGAGCTGGCTGCTGCCCTGTGCGAACCCTACCCAAGGATTGGCACTAGCGGATGGCCTGAGGTGAAAGGACTGTGCCCAAAAGGTTCTAAGAATGTAACAATACTTGAAGAAATGCCCTGTTCCCACTGGTGGGGAAAATGAGAGTGTGGACTGCCATAAAGGACTCCCGAGAGTTCGAGGGGGAAAAGAAGAGCCCAGTATGGCTCTGACAGAAGACTGTGCTTTCCACTGGTCTGGGGTTCAATCCCTGGGGTTCTCTGTTCAAGTGTGGCACCATGGCCATGGCCAACAGCCATAGTCTAATGGAGTACAAATAAACTAAAAAGAACCTGTTGCTCTCATGAGAGAAGAAATTGTGACTTGAGCCTTTGTTTTTAAAAATAAACTGTTGCCGTTTTACATCAAGTTTTGGTATAGACTAAATCTTTAAAGTCAAGTGATTGCCCTGCCTTGCTTTTCCACTAAGTGTTGTTTCTGGACTGCAGTTATCTGAAGGCCCCTCAGCTGTGCTGGGTGTATGGAGAGTCACTAGAGGTTGCCTCGGCAGAGCTCAAGCCGCCACCAGAGAATCCCTACTTGTAAAAACAACCGAAGGACTGAGGTACTGTGCAAATCACCCTGCTAATTTTAAAGTGTACCGCCTGATCTGTCTGTTGGTACTCCCCCTTTTTCTCAGAGACTTAATGCCATCAAACCCCTATACCAGGAGGGGAGGGTGGCTGCCTGCAGGACTGTGTCACTTCAGAGATGGGGAGTAGATCTGCCTGCTAAATTAATTCAGACTACAAATAAGTCCCCCAAGGGCAGGAGTTGTGAAAATGCTATGTGAGCCACTGCTGAAATAATATAGAGACTGCAGGGGGGGTTACAAAATGGAGTCTGTCATCAAGGATTTGAGGAGGCAAGAAAATACATACCTGACAAGACGTGGGACAGCTGGGAGATGTTGAAATGTGGCGGGCCCAAGCACTCAGTGGTAGTTTGGGAATAGTGTTGGATGCAGCGCTTCATGTGGAAACAAGATGGCGCTTGAAACACATGTGTGAAAATGTGATGAATGAATAATTAATGAGATTCCTGTATGACCAATTGGTGGATGAATTAATAAGATGCGAGTACTTGTAAAAGGAGACCATGCGATCTCTGGCAAACTCTAGAGACACATGTGGAGGAAAGAGAGAGAGAGACTGACATAGAAAACAACAACTTGATAAAACATCCACACCCCATGGTGTAGAGGTCTAAAGTTCTATTGCTAGAAAAAAACAAAAACAAAAAGAGAAGAAACGATGCAACTTTGCCCCAAGGTTGTGAGTTGACATTGGGAGCTATAGTGGGAACATCAATTGCTGAGGCTGGTTTCAGAGGAAAAAGAAAACAGGAGAAATGACTGAAGTGCACCCAGGACCATCAAGAATTTCAGGATGGCGTTTGCTCCAGGATTTGGGGGTTGTACAATTAATGTGCCTGAGGGACTAGTGAAATGGCTATGCAGCATGGTGAAGAGAAGTGGCTCAGGTGAGTCCTGTATTTTCTGTGGACAATGTGGGAGTGGGGTTCTAAGGCAGCCTGTGTGCTTTTTATGTTCTTGTGGAAATGTGCCATGGGTGATTGCATCTCCTACTATGCCCGTGCTGGTAGGAAGCTATGTGGCCCCTGTGCCACTGCCTACAGTGCCCCGGCTATGGGCCCAATAAGGGAGGAAGGCTTCTCCTGCTCCTAGTGAGGTCTCCACACTGGAGCCATTGGAACAGTGGGGGGGAGGTTTCAGCTACACTACCTGAAGCAAAGCCAGAGGTGGTTGCAAGGGCACAGCCATCTTCCCAGCCCTGCACCTCTGCCAAGGGCCCCAGAACCTCCCCGTGGCAGAGAGAGGGGCTGGAGGAGGACCTCAGACCTAAAGTGTACTGCTGCAGGGTATGTGAGGGACAGACCCAGGTAGGAAGGGTCCCCCAAGGCTGTGGTGCTTGGCTTGGAGGAGAAAGAGATGCCGTCTACTCAGACAAAGCTCACACAGGAGCCTGCAGCTAAACCTAAATTGCTGCCTAAGAAGTTGGAAGAAGCAAAGCCACTGAAAAGGAATACCCCACTCCCCATGGCATAGAACAGGCCCCAAAGTGCTGCTGACCCAGAGATAATAATTGAATCCACCAATAAAGAACACTGGTTCTGATGAGGACAGTATGGTTGACCCCGCTGAAGCCATTTCTGTGTATTCCCAGCCAAAAGAGAGCATTACCTGCATGTTTGAGGACTTAGTAATTGAGAGAGACATTCCTAAGCCATACGCTATACTCATCTTGGGAATGCTTGAAACTACCCCCATGCTCCCTGACAGATGCAAACGTCACCAGGTGGACATGGATGCCAAGCATCATCTGGACTTAACAGTTATCAACTACAGAGATGGTATATGGTTACCAAAAGGAATGACCCCCTCCCCGGTCCATGACCTGTTCACTGCCAAATTGGAGCCAAGCTGAAAGATGGGTGAGGAGGTACTTCAAGCTGGAGTGCCCGGATGAAAACGGTAACCCATGAAGTGGGCACATGAGGAAGGGTGCCGTCAGTTATGGCGACTCCTTCCCGGTGCAATCCACTCATGGCGATTGAAAGGTAGGGCAACCGGATGAGGGGGTGGGTGAACTAGGCGACAGGATGTCGCTATACGTACGCACAGGGGATGGTGGGAGTGAGCACAGTGAGCATGGGCTGGGAGGGGGTGGAGAGGCTGTAGGGGGTGGCACTGCGGTTACTGGTCAAGCTGCATCATGATGTCGGGAAGTGGCTAGTGGTTGGGGTGGTTGAGGTACTGGGTTTGGGTCCGGGCGTGAATGCGATTTTTGTGTGCCCAGTCAGAACCTTTTTTTTACTGCTTCCTTTCGCCTGACATACAGCCTCTGGAGTTGAGAATCCTAAGTAAGGGGTGCAGGAGTGTGAAACCCCCATGAGGGGGTGGGGCAGCAGCCCCACAGAAAGCAGAAAAATCTGTCCTGGCACCTGCTGTTCTGGTGCAGCTAGTAGTCAGAGTGCCAAAATGTGTTCGGCACCTGACTGAGTGGATAACGGTGATCGCCTTTAGGCATTCACCATTATCACATAGACCCAGTGAAAACTACCCTTATGTGAGTGAGCACACCTGGGACTTAATTGAATGCCATAGATCTGTTTGGGTTTTCCAGGGAGCAGTAGAAAAGGTGCATTTGAGGCATTGGGTGGACCCCCAGGACTCGGCCTATGACAAAAATAAAGTCACATCTTTGGCAAGATCCATTTGCACTTCATCCATGTGGGAAGGTACAACATTGTTCAAGAGTTTTGCCATGGAGCAGGTCAGGTTTGGACATAGAATAAAGCACTATGTGATCAGTCATGACAGCCAAGGCATGAGTGTATCAAGCCAGATCCCTGTTTTTATTATGCACTGGATGACCCTCCTCAAGGTACAAAGGCAAGCGGGAGACCATCTAAGAAACCAGTGCCCCCTTGTGCTGAGGGATGCAGAGCAACTACCGGATGTGATTGTTCCAATTTTGTTTTGTTTTTGAAAAAAGAAAAAAAATATTCAGTACCTTTAGCATGGACAATAGCCCTGTCACAGAGCTTTGTTGAGGTTTGAAAAAAAAAGTTGAAATATATTTCTCTTCATGCCTATGTTTAACAAAAATTGCAATTTTCATTGCAACATGGTGTAAATTCTGTTTAGTTAGTTAGCCACTAGGGTTATTACAATAGGATTGTATTACAGTAAGTATCACATCACAACAGTAACGGGAATACAGTGAAGACCATCACAGGGACATTTTTGGCAGGTTGCTGTGATCGTCTGCTGGGTTCCCGACCCTGTTGCCTCCGGAGTGTTTGCCCCTTCCCTGAACCAACTCAGACTCACAGTTGGTTAATTTAAGTGCAGGGGGTGAAGCCCCCCACAGAAAATGCCAGTTGCCCCAGTGATGGCACAACACCAATTAGCGGTGCTGTGCTGTCACTGTGCCGACGGACGGCAAATTCCGTGTCTCCACGGCATGGTGGAACCATTGTATTATACCATAGCTTAAAGTAGTAATTAGGATTGTGAAGTGGGGACCTCTTTGAATTGTGCTCAGTTACACACTGGTGTGATGCTAGATGCTTGGACTCAATTTACAGAGACTGCTATGTAATGGAATGTGGTCTGTTACCAGTACATTTTGAAAACAAGTAGTTTAAAGCGTGCCCCTATTCCCATTGGAAACAAGTAGTTTAAAGCGTGCCCCTATTCCCATTGAAAACAAGTAGTTTAAAGCGTGCCCCTATTCCCATTGAAAACAAGTAGTTTAAAGCATGCCCCTATTCCCATTGCTAAGTAGTTTAGAAGGTAGAGCATTGGGTGTAGGATAGTGACAGTGTAGCTTCTAATCTACTCATTTATGGAATGTTTATGCAGGTAGTTGCCAGGGATTTCTGTGGGGGGAACCATGCCAAGTGTAGCAGTAAAAGCAGTTTAGAACTTAGTCCTCCCCTCCAGTGGAGAAATAATAGTAGCATTTAGCAGTAGATAGGTAGAAATGTTGTGTTTTGGAAACATTTTGGAAAATGTGTTTTGGAAATGTTTTTGGGATGACCCAAATTGGCCCTGGTGGGTAGTTTTCAGTCCGGAATGGTAAAAGTGTAGAGGGTGTCCCTTTGGGGGTGAGTTTGGGTGGGACACCGGCTTGATGTATCAGCAATACATCTTGGGAAGTCAGATTGGGTTGCCATGCCCCTTAGTGGAGCCAGAGAACTTCACGTAGGTGGGTGTGCCCCACCTAATTCACATTCAGGCTGTTGTTATGCAACCAAGCTGGTGGAGCCTGGATGTGGTGGCCTGTGGGAGAGTGCGCATTACCCCATGGATCACAGCAGCCATGGATAGCCAGATCAGGGAGCTTCACTGGGAGGTGAAGCATCTCTGTGGGGGGAAGTGTAACGCCAGTGCCATTTTGGGGGGTTACTAACTTGGATGCCCTGTTGGCATTGGGAGGTGTACATGATGCCAGACTGGCCAGAAGGCAGGGCCTGGGCATCATGAGGAGAGCTCCAACTGGTGTGAGGGAGACCATTCGAAGAGGAGTCGGCAGTTGGTTATCAGTCGAGGAGGAACCGGAGAGGTCTCCGCATAGGTCACAGGGGCCAGGCCACGAGTTGAGGCTGGAGAAGCCTGGGGCTGAGGTGGGAAGATTGCTCCCTGGCCCCACAGTCGAGGAAAGGGTACCCACCAGCCCATCAGTGGAGAGTGGAGCTGAAGAAGCAGCAATGAGGGAGATTGTCTGGAGACTGCTCGTCTCTAAAATCCTGTGAGATGTTGGTGGCTGCCATGGAGTGCCCGATGCACCAAGGTGGCAGTGGAGCACTGGAGGGGTCTGTGGTGACAGATCAGACCCTTTTTGCCTGTCTATGTCCACTAAAGGTTTGGCTGCTATTTGTTTGGGGATCGCTAGTGCCATGAAGGAATTGGCCGCCACCCTGTGCAAACCCTGCCTGAGGATCGGCAGGAGCAGATGGCTTGAGGTGAAAGGACTGTGCCCAAAAGGTTCTGAACTATGTGGACCCCCCCCCCCACAAATGTAAAGGTATTTGAAGAAATGCCCCATTCCTACTGGCGGGGAAAATGAGAGTGTGGACTGCCATAAAGGACTCCCGAGAGTTTGAGGGGGAAAGAAGAGCCCAGTACAGCTCTGACAGGAGACTGTGCTTTCCACTGGTCCGGGGTTCAATTCCTGGGGTCCCTTGTTCAAGTGTGGTGCCACGGAAAATGGCCATAGTCAAATGGAGTACAAATGAACTGTAAAAAGAAACTGTTGCTTTCATGAAAGAAGAAATTGTGGCTTGAGCCTTTGTTTTTAAAAATAAACTGTTGCTGTTTTGCATCAAGTTTTGGTTTGGACTAAATCTTTAAAGTCAAGTGATTGCCCTGCTTTGCTTTTCCACCAAGTGTTGTTTCTGGACTGCAGTTATCTGAAGGGCCCCTTGGTTGTGCTGGGTGTGTGGAGAGTCACCAGAGGTTGCCTCGGCGGAGCTCAAGCCGCCACCAGAGAATCCCCAATTGGAAAAACAATTGAAGGACTGAGATACTGTGCAAATCACCCTGCTAATTTTAAAGTGTACTGCCTGATCTGTCTGTTGGTACCAAACCATTTTCTCAGAGACTTAATGCCATCAAACGCCTAGACCGGGAAGGGAGGGAGGTTCACCTGCTGGGCTGTTTCACCTCTGAGATGGGGATTAGATCTTCTGCCTGCCAAATGAATTCAGAATCAAATAAGTCACCCAAGGGCTGGAGTTGTGGAAATGCTATGTGGTCTACTGTTGAAATAATATAGAGACTGCAGGGGGTTACACTTACAAAGGCATTGTTAGCAGTTTGAACGTTTGTGTCTTTCAATATATACAGAGACCGGCTCACTGTGGGGTAATTAATAAATATATTCCATCTCCCATGGAGACATATAATGAGGCACTGTACATTTCGCCTTGTGAATTTTTAGCTATGGCATACATTTCTCTTAGGATTTTGTTCAAGTTTTCTGTGGAAACCGAGGTAAAATCAGCAGTGAGTTTTTCTTTTCTTTCAGCCAGCCACTGAAATCATTCATCACCCAGGAAGTCTGTATTTTAGTATTAATCTCATTTCTGTCTAATTCTATGAGATTTAGTTCTGCCTCACTCCCTGTGCTGTGGTAGTTTCAGGTTTCATTTCCAGTTGTCTGAGGTGCAGAGTCAGTAGTTTCTATCACAGGAACTTGTTCAGTTTCTCTTGTCGAAAGTGCTGTTTCAGCATTTCAGCAGTCTGTCTCACAGTAAATTGCTCAGTTTCTGTTCTGTGACATGAAACACACAGCACAGTGCCATAAGGCAGCAGCCAAAGCAAATAAAATGCTGGGCTGCATCACCAGGGGAATCACCTCAAGAGGGGAGGAAGTTATTCTACCACTGTACAGATCACTGGTGAGACCACAGCTGGAATACTGTGTTCAGTTCTGGCGCCCTTACCTGAAAAGGGATATCAAACTACTGGAGCGGGTCCAGCGAAGGGCAACAGAAATGATCCAGGGCATGGGGAACAGATCATTTGAGGAGAGGCTGAAGGAGCTAAACGTGTACTCCCTGGAGGACAGATGAGAGAGGGGGGATATGATAGAAACCTTCAAGTACCTTAAGGGCATACACAGGGTTAGTACATAGTGCATCTTTAACTTAAGAAAGGAGGGTACAACAAGGAGGCATAACCTGAACTTGGTGGTGGTGGTGTTGTGGGGGCAGTTTCAGAAAGGAAGTGAGGAGGCACTTTTTCACTGAAAGGTGGTGAAGCAGTTGAATGAGTTGCCGGAGGAGGTAGTGGCGGCAAAGACAGTGGCAAGTTTCAAAGGGGGGGGGGCAGGGTGACAAAGAAAATTAGGATGGTAGGATGCATTACAGGGAAGTGGAAGGGGAGGGAATTGGGATGGTGGTGGATGACTCCAAGAGGAGTAGGGGAGGGGGTCAGCTCCAGTGAAATAAGTGATCTGTGCACTCGAGCAGACTCTACAGACCATGATGGCCCATTTCTGCTGGCAAATTTTTATGTTCGTATGTTCATAGCAATGTCTTGGATGTTGTTTTCAGAAGCCAGTAACTGTGACATGCTGGGATCATCAAAAAAGTGAAAGCTGATGTCCATTTTAGTCTCTCAGTCAGTAGTCTGTCACTTTGATATGCAGTGGTGGCTGTCAAGTGAGTCATGAAGGCCACTGATTTATGATGATTAAAATAATGAAATTCTGCTTTCAAGACTTGAAATTCTGAGAATCACGCTGGTGATTGTTAGTTTAATTTCTGGATTTTACCAGGATTCTACTGTCAGTCTTTCATTATATGAATAAATAATCAGAATAAAAGAAGGCTTAATATACAGAGCATTAAATGAAGCACATTGAAACAGTACAGGAAGCAAGTATAAGAAAATGACAAGTTCTGCAGATTTACTGATCTGATCTAAAATGCCAAATTCCATGAAATTCTTTGTTGTTATCGGTGTGCAGACAGTCCAGAATCCAGAATTTTAACAGGTTTTCCGGTTAAAACTGAAAACCAGTGGCCTTAGTGATAAATAAGAGTTGGACAATGTAGGGATTCTGGGCACTGGGTGAAAGGTGAACATTCTGGGCAGGCTGACGGATTTGTTTCCAGTGCTGTTGTGCTGAGGTAACAGACTTCAGCTCCGAGGCTCTCAACCAATCAGGTTTCTGGATTTTTTTGACCCATTTCATAATCTCTGTATAACACTTAAGGTCAAGTCATGGCAGAAATGTACACTTCATAATAAAAGGTATATTACACAAACTAACCTCTCAGCAACCCCTAACTTAGCAAAATACTGCCATGACTATTAGATGTTTTTGGTGCAGTAGTTACATAGAAACATAGAAGCTGATGGCAGATAAGGACCGCAAGGCCCATCCAGTCTGCCCATTTCTTTTTCTACCTTATGAATGTGCCATCGGCCTTTGCTCTGCCAATGGCCTATCTATTCATACTTGTCTGTACTCCTCCCTTATGCCTATCCCATACCTGTTTGGAGCCCTGCAATGTATTCATATCCACCACTTCTTGTGGTAGGCCATTCCATGCATCCACCACCCTTTCTGTGAAAAAGAACTTCCTCACATTACCCCTAAATCTTGCCTCCCTCTAATCTCATGCTGTGTCTTTTTGTCCTACTATTTTTCTTATATTGAAATATGTTAGACTCTTTCACCTTGTTAATGCCCTTAAGGTGTTTGAATGTTTTGATCATATCACCTCTCTCCCTCCTTTGCTCTAGGGTATACATATTGAGCTCCATTAATCTGTCCTCATATGTTTTCTGATGCAGTCCCTGCATCATTTTGGTTGCCCTTCTCTGGACTGCCTCAGTTTTTTTAATGTCCTTGTGAAGGTGTGGCCTCCAGTACTGCATGCAGTACTCCAGATGGGGCCTAACTAGTGTCTTGTAAAGAGGGATTATTACCTCCCTCTTACGACTTGTGATACCCTTACTAATACACCCCAACATTCCCCTAGCCTTACCTACTGCTTTAGTGGTCTGCCTGGATGATTTCAGGTAATCTGTGATGATGATGATGCCCAAGTCTCTTTTTTCACTTGTGAATGCCAGCAACTCCCCTCCCAGCCTATAGGTGGCTTCAGGGTTTCTCTTCCCTATGTGCATGATCTTGCACTTCTTTGTGTTAAACCCCAGCTGCAACTCTTCCGACCATTGTGTCAGTTTATCCAGATCTCTTCTCAATCTGCCCACACCATCTGGATCATCTACTCTGTTGCAGATCTTGGTGTCATCTGCAAACAGACAAACCTTACCCTCCTGTCCATCTGCAAAGTCACTGATGAAGATATTGAAGAGGACTGGCCCCAGGACTAATCCCTGAGGTACCCCACTTGTGACTTGCATCTGTTCTGACTGTATACTGTTTACCACCACTCTCTGTTTTCTGCCCTTCAACCAGTTTGCCACCCAGTTGACCAACTTCTGACCCATCCCGAGCCTACCTAGTTTATTAATCAATCTTCTATGTGGAACAGTATTGAAAGCTTTGCTGAAGTCAAGGTAGGCAAAATCAACTGCTCCCCCTTGGTCCACCACTCTGGTTACCCAGTCAAAGAAATTTATGAGATTTGTTTGACAGGACCTTCCTGTTGTAAACCCATGCTATCTTGGATTCTGTGCTCCTATGGATTCCAGCTGTTGCACTATCCTTTTCTTAAGGAGTGCCTCCATAATCTTGCCCACTACTGAGGTAAGACTGACTGGTCTGTAGTTCCCTGCCTCCAGCATGCTACCACTCTTGTGGAGCAGGATCACATGAGCCCTTCTCCAGTCTTCTGGGACCTCTCCTGTGCTCAGAGACTAACTAAACAGTTCTGATAATGGCTCTGCTAGTTCCACCCTTAGCTCCTTTAGTATCCTGGGATGTATGCCAACAGGTCCCATTGCCTTGTTCACCCTGAGCTTATCGAGCTCTTGTCGGACCCTTTCTTTTGTTCACTGCTAAGCAATTTAGATCACAAATTATAGAGAGAAAGTAATAATGTGACCCACTGGGATTTGAATCCAGGCCCCCAGAATACCGTCCTGGTGCTCTAACCTTTAATTAGATTGTTATAACAATATTGTTATAAATAAATGAACAGACAAACAGATAGATAGATAGATAGATAGATAGCTAGATAGATACTGTAGATAGATAGGTAGATAGATAGGCAGACAGAGTGAGAGAGAGAGAGAGAGAGAGAGATTGAGAGCTTAATAGATACAGTAGATTAGATCATCACAAGGGATTGGTGCCAGCATTTTGCAGTCGTCCTCATTAACTGTAATGAAGAACCACACCTCTTTTGGAGTAATGGAGTAAAACAGATTATACCATGGACATAAGTGAACAGCCAATGAAATGGTCAGACTGGCAGTTTACCACCAGTGTAAATCCTCTGATAATCACTGGCTGTTGATGGCCAAATGGTAATCATCTAAACCCTAAGCCCAGGAATAAATACAATAAAAATTAAAAAACAAAGCAACCTCTTTAAAAGTTGTATTTTATTATAGTAAAAAAAATTAACCTTGGTATAATCGCAATAAGCCACTCAGAGGATGTAGGTTATCGGGAGTTTACCACGGCTGGTGAGGATTTACCCACTCCAGCCGTGGTAAAATCCCAATCCCCCATGGCTTATTGCTTAAATACCTATCTACAGTGAAAAGTACACTGGAGCTTAGAATGTAACATCAGTATTAATTCTACAATGGCGGAAAGGGCTTCTCCACCTCTGATTGGCCAGTGGCATCCTTGAACAGTGATGTTATCTCAGCATAACATCACTGTATCAAGGTCTGGCATACATAACCTCAGCAAAAATTAAAAAGTCACTCCCCCCCATCTTCAGAACATTGAGAGACAACAGCATAGTGCAGTACAGTAAGCTGCACCCTGAGACTGCACCTAGAGTAACTGTGTAAAGCAGCATCAGAGGATGCAGCATGTAAGGTACACCAATTGCCCCAACCACTACTGTATTTTCTTTTAAACTGCCACTGTTCTGTGAACGCACACCTATAATCCACTGCAAGCAGCTTATCTCTCCCGCTCTCAGTTTTAGTGGACCTGAAGTCAGCTAGTGACTTCCAACAACAGAAATAGTTTAATCAGCCCTGCAACTTCCTACAGCACAAACCAGACCCCCCCAAGTAGCACATCTTACTGATCTCTCCCCAAAACCAGAAATCTCTCCCCTGCTACTTGGTTCAATCTTCCATTGTCATCTGCATTGTGGCCACAATAATAGTTTCAGATTTATCGGGTTTCCCAAGGGGGCAGATGATCCAGACCCAAAACTGTTCCCACAGTGGGTGATAACTATAATGCTAAAAAATATTTGGGGATTAACCCACCAAAACTGACAGAGCCCGCCATTCCTTGGCAGCCATACCAATGTCAGTGGAGAAGCCGTGACCTCTGCTAGCCCACTTCCTCAGGCTTCAAGACAAAGAGGTCATCCTCCATCTGGCCAGGGAGAGGGGCACCTGCAATGGCAATGGCATAGAATATTTATCTTTCTGGACTACTCAAATGATTTGTCCAAGAAACAGAGGGCCTTCACAGGATGCAAACGGGCTCTACATAGCTTTGGTACCCCCATCTCCCTCCAATTTCCAGCTTAGCTCAAATTCACAGTTAATGGAACTACCCAAGTGTTTCATATGCCAGATGCAGCTGAGAAAGTTATCCTTAAGATGTGGCTGGACCATAAACTGGGCTTTGAGTTTCAGCCACCCAAAACAACAGGCCCTGGGGAGAACTCATTTGAAATTTATACCACCTGCATTCCCACCCATTGATACCCTAAAGCAGAGAGGAACACAGCATATATAGGAACACAGCATATATACGACAGCACCCCAGGATGACCAGTAGTGGGGTCAAAGATGCGGCAGAAGGAGACAGCACAACAGGACCCACAGCCGCTAGGATACTGAACCACCATCATCCAGATCCAGAAGCTGGGGCAAGGTCAACCTGTCATATCCCAGATCCCCAGATATGCTTGCAACACACCACTCCAAGAACAAATATGCTGTATAGAGCCAATGCTGTCCACCAGAACCTCTGAAAATAGCATCTCACAGCCCTCCTGAAATCCAGCAGTCCCAGGAAGTTCCTGAAAAACTGTGGGCCGAAGTAGCAGCAGTCATGGCTTTATCCACCAGCAGGTCAGCAGGGCCAGAGTACAGAAGGACCAAAACCCGCTACCTTCAGTACCCCAGACTGTAATCACCTGAAATGTGGCCATGAGTGCTCTAAGTTTCTTTTTTCCCTCTCTTGGTCAGCGGAGTATGTGACAGTGGGACTGGCCAGTGTAAGTGTCACAGCTCAGGAAAGGGAGAGCACATTGACATTGTGTGAATGTTTTATGTTAATTTCACTTGTCTATGCTCCTGAATCAAACTGTGCTGTCCTTCAGACTAACAGCTTAACTCCCATTAGCCACCAATTCAAGGCTGACCTGGCCTTTTCTTGCCTCACGGTGCCACTGCTGCACAACTGGCCGAGAGGGCACTTGTCTCCTGCTTGAATTATGTCACGAGAGACACTTCCACTCAGACTGTTGTTGTGTATCATGGTGGCTAAGGCCCATTGCACACAAATAAGGAACAAGTCTATTTTATCTCTCTTAATCCTCTGTCCTAGAGGGGACATATAATTTGGACCATCCACTGGTGGTAAGCTAAAAGCATCCTTTCCACAAACAAAACATTTATTTTTTGAACTCTGAGCTTTTCCATAGCCCACACAATCAAAACTTTTGTTGCTGCCACCTGCACCTGCAGGATTAGGGTCTACCTGGTGATCATTGTTGTCAACCTGAAACAGCAAAATGAAACAGCTGAAGTTGAGGCATGCCACAAACTACTGCACACTGCTGGCATTGTACAGGCTATAGACATGTACTGTAGTGACAACATAAAACCTTTACTGACAAAACTCATTAAGTTGCTGAGTGTTGAGGCATCTCTGACTTACCTCATGTTATGCCAGTGACCTGGGTTTGGTAATGACCTTGGGTTATCGGGGTGCCAGCAGGGGGGAGGGTGGAGCAGGATGGAGCCTCATGGCTCTTCTCTCCAGGGGAGGGAGGTTGCCTTCTGTAGTCCTGCCATCACTGTGTGGAGGTCCAGTGGTGGTGTAGGCTGGGTACCAGCGAATGGTAGGGTAGGGCATCCCATAGTGTGTGGTGTGTGCATGCCTCCACACGTTTGCACTCGCGCCAGGAGTGCATGGGTTGAGAGGGCATAAAATGGGAAAAACCAAAGGGAGGACTCTCACTGAGCTGCTGGGCTCTTTTGCAGTCTTTGGTTCCTTGTGTGTCTCATTGGAGTCAGAGACTTTCGTTCTGACTGCTGGGTGCAGACTTCCTGGTGCTGACTCTGCCCCTTGCTCCAATCAGCCAATCAGGAGTGTCTTTGGGCAGAGGGGGCATGACTGTGTTCCAGAGTGACTTTCAAATAGCTGTGGGATTCTGTTTGTGACTGGTGTTGTATGCTGCTGCAGGGAGGACTCTTGCTCAGCCAGTGGGCTCTTTTGCAGTCTTTGGTTCCTTGTGTGTCTCATTGCAGACATGGACTTTTGTTCTGTCTGCTTGTTACAGGCTTCCTGCTGCTGACTCTACCACTTGCTCCAATCAGCCAATCTTGAGAGTCTTTGGGGTAAAGGGTGCATTACTGTATTCTGGAGCAGCTTTCAAACAACCACAGGATTCTATTTGTGACTGGTGCTGTGTGTTGCTGCAGGGAGGACTCTTACTGAGCCGGTGGGCTCTTTTGCAGTCTTTGATTCCCTGTATGTCTCATCAGAGACATGGACTTTCATTCTGCCTGTTGGGTGCACTCTTCCTTTTGCTGACTCTGCCACTTGCTCCAATCAGTTAACTGGGAGCATCATTGAGCAGACAGGGGTGGGGCTTTATCCATAGTTTATAGGTCCACTTTGCAAGTGATTCTCCACTGTGGTCTATGCTAAAGGGCCGAAGTTTAAGGCCATTATACTGTGGGCATCAGCATGGGAGGGCAGTCAGCAAAAGATGCTGCACCCTCAGTAAGGCAATATTATACACATCAGCAGTTCACTTGGGGTATATGCACTATGTCTTGTATCAGTATGTTCCTGCAATGTATCCAGGTGTATTGTTTAGAACTGTGTGCTCCAGATTGCTTAGCTGCTAGCATAAGTGCCTAATTAACCCATTGACATCTTATATAAGTTGTGTTCTGACCAAATACTGCTGATTTTCACAGTTAACTATACTGTTCTTTATTTTAATCTTAATGTTCTGAGCTACTTAGTTGCTCTTAAAACCATTAGAGATATTATCTACTGCCTGCATAGTTTATGTTAATAAAATAGTTAATTTCCTACCTAGGTGAACTCTACGTGCAGGTTGAAAAATCAGAATTCTGGGATATAACAAAAGGGGTAAAGAAAGGCTTTCAAGGGTATGCATCATGAGCTTATGATTCTGGCCAGACTTTGCTTCACTGACATGGGCAAGGACTACCTGAACACAGGCCCTGCGGAAGCAGTCAAGCTCCTAATGAAAATTAATAGTTTGCTCTCAGAGACAATCTGGCAAAATCTGAAGAGAAAGTGTCGGAAGGGAAGATCAAAAGAGGGAGAAACATAATATTTGATCTGTAGTTATTATGGGGGAAATATTGTATTTGTTATTTGCTTGTGGTACCAACATGTGCTGTATTGGGATTGCTGTGGGAGAGATTTTTCATCTCTTTGACTTTTCAGTGCCTTTCTCTTACACAAGATGGCTGGTTCCCACCTTTTCCTACTTCTTGTTGCATAGCCTAGTTTCTCACTCCTGGAGTGCCAGGTGAGATTTGCGCCATCAGACATCTCAGTCTGTTTATTGCCTTAATTGCAGTTTTGTTTCATTCATTGTCGGTATTTACCTGGCCGGGCCAATGTCTGAGACCTCAGGTGCTTAGGATGTCACTTTTGTATCCATTCTAAGCCTATGTGATTGGGGTTAGATTTGAAAGAAAAGAAATATTTCACTGTTTCTATTCAAAACTGGAATCCAGCAAGGCTTTATGCCTGGAGGACATCTTTTGATTATAATTACCTTCTGCCTAGTCTGAGTGATTCATTTAAAGTAATTTTAGTTGCATGCCACTGTTAATATGAAGGAGGACACAGGGCTAAACTATTGTGAGTTATGGGTTGTTCAGTATAAAAATCAAATGTTTGAAAATTTGAGAATGAAGACATTTAATAAAAGTGTTTTATATTAAATGAAGTTAGTGGCAATAGAACTAATAAGTCCAAGTAATGGGATGGAAAGTATTCATATCAGTGATTTGGCAGGTTACATTCAGGTTCAGGTTGTGTAAGGCTTAATAAACATGTTTATGCTAAACCTTGATATGACATAGCACACCAGAGTTTTCGTTAACCCTATCATGACATATCACTATATACTATTGTGCTTTCAATTGAATTTCTTGCTTCTCTGTGGAAGTGCTTGCATGAAATTGATAAACTCAATAAAATATAAGTGAAAAAAGAAACATGGATGATTGTACGATCACAAATAGCAGACAAATGATAGTTTGCAATAAGAGTGAGTCTATTACTAGAGAGGTGCAGAGAAAAAAATATTACACTGACTCAGGGAACATTATAACTCTTATCAAGAAATGTATCTTATAGTGGATAGAATACATGATGTAACTCCTTACTGGATCTTACTTAGAATGCCTTATACATTTAAATGTATATATTTGAATGTGAAATGCAATAGCAGATTGGTGTATCAGAACACAAAAAAGGTTTAAAATCATACTTTTAAATGTATTGTTTCATAAAACATTGGAATTGAGCACTGAGATGTAACATAAATGAGAGGTGATATTATTGTATAAATTTCAAACATCACGGAGTTGCTAAAAATATCAGATTTTCTCTATAAATTTCACAGTTAATAAAGGTGAAAACCTGCAGATGAAAATAACTGTGATATGTTTATTTATTTATTTTATTTATTTATTTTTAACATCAGTTTAACAACCTTTGAGCCAGAGGCTCATTTACAAAGGTACCTCGTCACGGAGAGGACAAAACAACGGTACAACAGACAACAGACAGGCAGCAATACAAGTACACAGTAGACATCAGTCAAAGCTACAGGCATTTCTAAGACAGTATAAATAATGCATACAGGTGAGTTAGGCATAATAGACAGTGGATAAAGGAAGATCGATTCAGAAGACGGATAGTAGAGGATGAGAGGAGGTCAACAGAGAGAGGAGAGCAGACAAGTGAGGGTGGCTCTAGTCGGGAGGTAAGAGTGCTGCTCAGCGAGCATTGTCAGGGAAAGGAGAAGGTTAAGGGCAGCAACAGCTGCATGAGGTGAGCAAGCGATTTCTGAGGCTGTATTTAAAACAAGATAATGAGGGGGCGTCAGAGATTCCGGCAGGGAGGGTGTTATACCAGGAGGGGGCTCTATAGGGGTAAGCCCTTTGACCTTGTGAGGTTCTCGCCCTCGGTATAACCAGTGCAGTTTTGCAGGAACTATGGGTGTGCACTGTGGGGTCAGCCCAGTGGATAGTGTCAGATAGGTCCGGGGGATAGACCATGGAGAGCTTTATAGGTTAGTTGGCAGGTTTGGTACATGAGGCGCTCATCCAGGTTGAGTAGATTGGCCATGGAATAAAGAAGACAGGTATGGGTAAGTCTAGGAGCACCAGTTATAAGTCTACAGGCTTTGTTAAGGGTAAGGCGTATCTTGAGCAAGGCCGTCTGGTCAGCCGCACCATAGACAGGAAGGCCATAGTCGATTAGGGATATAACAGAGGAGGTGACTGCAAGGCAGAAGGCATCAGTGGGGAGGCAGTTTTTATGATGATAAAGGATACCCAGCCATGTATTGGAGGCAGAGGTCAGAGCAGAGATGTGGGCATGAAAACAGAGGGCAGGGTCAAAGGTTATACCTAGTTATTTATAAGAGGGAACTAGTTCAATAGGGAGATTGAAGGTGGAGTGGACAGAGAGAGGAAAGTTACTGGACTTATTTTGGGGGTGGGCAAAGAGCATGGCTTTGGTTTTCTTTAGGTTGATGACGAGTCTGTGCTCAGTGAACCAGGCTTCTGCGGCATTGTAGGATTGCTGAAGAGAGTTCTGGAGTGAGATTGGGTTACTATCGGAGGCAAAGAGTACTGCGTCATCAGCATAGAGTAGGATTTTGCCAGTACATTCACTGGGCAGGGAGTTGAGGAAGAGGGAGAAGAGCAAGGGTCCAAGAATAGAGCCCTGAGGGACTCCAGAACGGATAGGGCAGGTGCTGGAGAGTGTTCCACTAACTTTCACACATTGTGAGCGGGCTGACAAGTAGCTGGAGCACCAGGAGACTGGTCCAATGGCAAAGCCTAGGTGCCCAAGGGTAGCTAACAGGAGGGTGTGTGAGACAGTATCAAAGGCTTTTGATAAGTCAATGAACACAGCACCAGCCAAGGAGCCAGAGTCCAGTGAGGTGTGTAAAAAGTTAGAGAACTCCAGGAGGGCAGTATTGGTGCTATGGCCAGCTCTGAAGCCATGTTGTTCAGGGCAAAGGACACCATATTTGGAGAGGTATTCAGAGATTTGGGTGGCTACAATTTTCTCTAAAGCCTTAGAGAGAGAAGAGAGGATTGAAATAGGCTGATAGTTGCCCGGGTGCGTCCTATCACCACCCTTGTGAATTGGGGTAACAGTAGTGACCTTCCAGGCAGAGGGGAATTGCCCTAGGCAGAGAGACTTATTAAAGAGGCAGGTGATAGGTGAGATGACCTGATCCAGGACCTGACGAAGAAGACAGGGATCAAGGGAATCATTGCCAATAGTGTTGCTCTTTAAGGCTTTAAGTAAATATGGCCTGACTTCCTGGGCAGTGACCCGATGCCGGTGGAACGGGGGGTGTGAGATGGTAGGGACAGTGCCGGAGGGAGGTGGGTTGAAGAAATTATCTGGGAGCACCGAGCTAAGGTCAGTGAAGAAGTTATTGAGGTGAGTGGCAATAAGGGCAGGGTCTGAGGAGACTGTACCATTAATGTTAATAAGCGAGGGTGGGGGGGAGCATGTGCCACCATTCAGCTGCTTGATATTGTCCCAGAAGGACCTGGGGTTCCCCCATGAGGAGGTGAGGGAAGCTTGATAATACTCAGCCTTTGCTTTGCAGGTAGCCCATGTACACTTGTTCAGAGCAGCAGCATAGGCCTGCCTGTCGGCTGGGCGGCCAGTTTCAACAGCAAGGTGCCATAGGTTATCCCCCTGCTTAAAAAGTAGGCGCAGGGTGAGGGTGACCCAGGGGGCATGCATTACTTTGGACCTGTGTGCAGTTATGGATGCAAAAATGTCACAAGCAGAGTTGAAGGTGCAGATAAAGAAGGCCAGGGCCTTGTCAATGTCTGGGGTGTTTTGTAACAGGGACCAGTCAGTGTGGGCTAGGTGAAGCTTAAGGTCTTTTAACCCACCAGGTCTGAGCCACCGCTGATGGGTAGTTTGTACAGTGGGCTTGGGCAGGGAGGTTGACCAGTTGAAGAGAACAGGGGAGTGGTCACTAAGACAGTCAGGGAGAATTTGGATATTGTGGACGTGGCAAGGGCGGTTAGTGAGGACCACATCCAAGAGAGTACTAGAGCTCCTTCTGGGGTTTATTCTAGTAGGCTGGGAGACTAGTTGAGTTAGGTCAATAGCAGCAAAAGCCAGTATAAGTACAAGTGCAAGTCAGTAAAAGTCAAACTTATTAATTGATAGTCCAGCAAACAACAGCGCAAACGTGGAGTTACTCAGTAGTCCAACAAGCAGCAACTGCTTTATCCCACTGATGCTTGCTGCAAAAGGAATAGAAATGCCTACAATAAATAGCCACTCATGAGGTTTTTCTGTGGACATGCCCTCAAAAGACGCCTGATCAGACAGGACTGAGTAGCTTCTGCCATGAGGGTCAGGGTAAGGCAGGTAGGCTGGGTTCCCAGGAGAAAGGAGTTATTACCTGCTGGTCTAAAACTTGCACAAAAAAGAGCTGTACTTACTTATTGCCTAAGAGTTATGACCATTATTTTTTCCTGTTTAGAATGTCAAGAGTTGGGACTCTGTTTTATTACACTCCTTTCTGAATTTCTGTGGTTGGGCCAGGGGTGTAGCCAGGAATTTTAAACTTGTACTCAAAACTGATGCACTGTTGCCCCGTTATGTACACATAAACCAAAATATGTGCTGCCATGCCACACCAACAATAGCCATCCCCTTTGCCATGTCTGAGTTCAAGTAATCAGTTTCTTCCTGTAATCTTCCTTCCTTTGTTTTTCTGCCTGCCTGGTAAATTGTTCTTGTTTGTGTATTTGGCTGGTGGCATCACTGTCCCATAGCGAACAACAAAAGCAAAAGGACTCAGCATCACTCAGACACAATGTATCTCACCATGTCCTTGCTTTCCTCTTTTTGTTGCCCCTTCCTGGTTTGTTGCCCCTGCCTGAATTTTATTACTGTACTCTGCTGAGTACAGTGCATATGCCTGCCGACACCCCTGGGTTGGGCCAGTCTTTAGGCATCAAGGAATACCCAATTCAGTTGTCCTGCTGTTTTGGTCCTCCTGCTGGTTCAGATGTTCCATTGTCCATGGCCCAGTACTTATTTCTGACCCCTTCTTCCATCCCCTGCCAAGGATATGCTCTCCACGGGCTCCCTGCCCATAGACATGGGAAACCTGGGAACCGGGCAGTCGGCGCTGCCTCTACCACCACCTGAGAACTTAAGCTCAGACTCTCCATTAGCAAAGCATGGCATTAGCAGCCATCCAAGCAGAACTTGAGTGCTCTTCAGTGTTGGCTTCCAATTGGTTCCTGCAGTCTGCTTCTGTGTCCATTCTAAACCAAGCATAAATCTGATTTCCATGCTGAAATTTGCCAAAAAAGAGCTGTAATTACTTTTCTCCTTGACTGTTAAGACCTGTATCCTTCTGCTTAGAGTGTTACATTTAGGGATACTGTGTGATTATACTACTTTTGAAATTCTGTGCTTGCGTCAACTCCCTACTCGAGTGGGCAATCACTTCTCCCTACTGAAGTTCCTACTAACCCTCATCTTATGTCCTCCTTAAATATTACAGAAGCACTCTGAATTGATATGGCTGATGTAACATTGAGTACTTACTTGCATTAATTGTTTTTTACTTGTGTTATTTGGCCCTATTGTAAATATCTCTGTATGTCTCTATTGTAAATATCTCTGTATGCATTGTACCATTTGACCCGGAGCTAACCAGGCCCATCTTGCAAATGAGGTTGCTCAATGATATTCTCCTGGATAAATACAGATTTTGATTGATTGATTGATTGGTGGGGAGGAGCATTGTTAACTTAAGCTGGTGTAATGAAGGCTCTGCCTTCCTTCAGCTTCTTCCTCTCCAGCAGGTAGAACAGCTACAGCGAGAACAGCAGGAGATTTCCAGCTCTCCAAGGGATTAGCACAGCAGCAGGAAGTGGGTCTTTTAAACTTGGAACACTTTGGTAAATGCATTTTGTTTTACCCTTAGGCTGGCTTGATTTTACTCTCAGCACACAAACAATCGGGGGTGGGCACGTAGTTCCTTGTTTTGGCATCTGTGTAAAAAGGTTCTGGAATTTAATATGATGACTGAACTGCTGTGGAGGATTGTTAGTTTATGAGGCTGTTTTATTACTGGATAGACAATTTCAGCTTCAGAGAGATTTGGGGAAGGTTTTCTATAGCACATTTCACAAATTGTTGCCTATTACATGTTTCTCTGGTTTGAAGTTGTTAAGCCAACTCCCTTCCCCCACTGCTTTGTCTCTGGCTGTGTATTTCCACAACTGTTTTGTTTGGAGACCAATAAAGTTTGTCAGTTTGACTGACAATTTTCAATGCTTTTATCTTATGCCATGTGACTGCTTGCTGGAAATATTGGCTTGGTACATATACAAAATAAATAAGAAAATGAAAATGAGAGGAATACATTTGGTGAACATGTGTTTGGGAAGGTGGCAAGGCTGGAAACATTGGATTTGTAATTGACAAAAAATGTTATGCAGACCTTTTGGTCATAGACCTATCTGAAAATGTAGGAGCTGTAAACTGGCAACATTTTGTTCATGCTTGTGGCATTAGAGGACTAAGAGGGAAATCTGTGACTGGCAAAATATTGTTTTTTCCTATTTGTGGAGAAAGAAGTTTTAAAATTTTGGATTTGTAACTGGTAAACATTTTTCTTGATTTCGTGCTCCTCTTTTGTGTGCTATTATGTAGAGGGCAAGCTCTGAGTTTTAGAAGGGTACACAAGACTATTGTGAGTAATTTTAGTGAATGCTTTTAAAAATGTTTCAGCACTGCATTGAGGGGATACTTAAACTGCAGGCTATTGTCTGTTGGCAACCAGGCCTCATGTTCCCCTCCCCCACTGGGTCTGCATGTTTGGCAGGTGGCAGCACTGCATGAAAATGTTTGTTTGGGGGGAGGGGCAACCTGGGTTTTTCACAGATTTCATGAAATCTGGAAGGGCATGCAAATGGTTTCAATATCATTTATTATCCTAGTAGAATTAATTTCTAAATACATAAGTGAAAGAATGTTGGGTCTGAAGATGCAAGTTTAATGAAAGGCAGGAGAACAACATTTGTGGTTTTTTGATCAAAGAAATCACATCATCTAAATAAGCCCTAGCATTCAGGGGTCTTCATGTCATTATTTTCCAAACCTTTCAAAGATTGTTTTAAACTGCCCTCTCACTTCAGTGAGATAAAATTAAATGCAATTGAATTTCATTGATAAATTGTAAAAGAGAGTGTATATTATAAACTTTCTTACTTTACAATGGCTTAAAAGTTATGTAGCCCAACCCCTGGTGCTATGTTATTACATATAAAAACTAGATAAATAAATCAGACACTGAGGAGCCTAAGAGTAATGTGTCAGTCTTTAGAACAATCACATTTTGAGTTTAAATTGATTTAATAATAATCATAATTATAATAATAATAGTAGGACCTCCTTGAAAATGAGTTGACATTCAACAGAGTTTATCATGTTCCTGTTCACATTGACATGAATAAGAATAATATTTTATAAACAAACAAACACTTACCTGGGTAACAAAAACTAACTAAATAAATAAATCAGACATTGAGGAGCCCAAGACTAATGCGTCAGTCTTTAGGACAATCACATTTTGAGACTAAATAGATTTAATAGTAATCATAATCATCATCATAATAATAAGTGATTTACTAAAATAGGCATGTGTTGCCTAGTGCACTTGCTTAGTTAACACAAACTAAAATACATAAATTAGACACTGAGGTGCCTAAGAGTAAGACATCAGTCTGCCAGTTTTTAGGACAGTCACATTTTGAGGCCCAATTTAATAGTAGCAATAAATAATTAACATCTTGCATGCATAGTTGTTGGAGACACCGCATTGATATCATGAGGTTCAGAGGTTTTAGTTTTTCTGTGTATTAGATGTGTTTGCATTCTTTAAACAGTTTTTTTTGTATGTACAGCAGACATTTATAGGGAAAGTTTTCATGATAAGGAAAAACTTACAAAAAAACCAAAACAAATAAGAGAAAGAAACTTTATAATATGCAGGCTACTACCAACAGTGATAATTGCAGTGGGAAAACAGAAGACTTCCTGAAGGACCATTAGTGTTAAAAATTACTTTCATTAAAAGGGAATTTGTGTGCACTTGTTTTTCAAGACTCGGAAACAGCAGAGCTTAAATAAAACCATTCTAGCTTTGTATTCTTATTTTAAAGCCTAGCAGTAACCTTTCTCAGCTACAAGTCCATTGTTAGGGATATTGGCCATGATTCACTAAGGCATGGGTTTCACAAATGAATCACATGTGAAATGACCTCTCAGCTCAGCATCCATGGACAGGCATGCACAGGCCATCAGTCACAATTGGAAGTTGTCTGCCTGTACACCAGCCCCCCCAGGCATGCATGGTAGTAGGTGGTAGACAGGTGCAGAGAGGCAGACCCAGGCTGACATACAATTGAATGCCCATATTGGGTCCCAGAGTGAAACCCTGCACATGGGAAAGGGGTCCTGGGATGGTGTGTATCATCCAGTGTTTTAACTAACAGACATGTGCCTGAACATCCACTCCAATCCTTCCAGGTGGCAGCCAGATGTGGGAGCTGTGTGCAGGGGGTTCTTGTAGCTGACACACCCCACAGTTGGCATGTGGGTGTGTGTATATATGAAGGTATGCTGGATTAACCCCACAAAGATGTTGCAGCCTCAGCACTGCATGCTACTGTATGCTGTGGTGTATGGGTGCAGCCTGGGGTGCTCTCCCAGGCATGCCCCCAGCCCACCCCTGGTGTGTAGCTGCTAGGGAAGCCAGGGATCCAGCAGGTAGGGCATTAGTATGCTCGAGAAGACTGCTGTGTGAGGGTCCACTGCAGTCTCCTTGGTTGTGCTAAGGGCAGTTTGAGTTGAAAAGATGGGGCCTATTCAGGATATAAAACCAAAAATGTTATTTACAGAGCTCTGCAGCAGTGTGATATAATACAAAACTAGGTGTGTATTCATTTTATCATGAGTCATATTGCAGTCATTTATTCCTTTATTATTAAGTTTCACCAGAAATTTCCTGCTGAACTGATAACACTGCTGTTCTGGAAGAGTTCTGGGGAAGGTTCAGGAAAGGATTTCATGCAAGGATATAAGTTATGAAGAGCTTATGGAAGAGGCCACTCCCACAAGATGATGGAACTGAACTGCAGAATGCAGCAACTCTGCATTCTCCCCGGTATGCAGGTGCATAACAAAGTGCCACAAAATCTGAGTTGAATAAATGACATGGTAAACTTCAGCGAAAAAGACCTGAATAAAATACTTAGGGCTAAGAAAATATTCCAACTATGCAGACTTAGAATGACTCCTCCAAAAAGATCCAAAACCCAGAGCAGGTGAACATCGGCAACAGTTTTCAAACCTATTAAACAACTGGAAATACAGACAGGGCTATGAACTACTACAGTGAAAGTCAGATTAAACTGTTCCTTCAACTCACTGGTTTAGTATTTTTCAATGGGTTGCTGAATGTGTGCACTGCTCATTGCATTGCATTAATAAAAGTTTCCTATAGGTTTGTGTGTAGTTGCTTTTTAGTTTTGTCTTACTTTGCAACTCTCTGAAAACTCAGTGCAGTGCAATGATCAGTGCACACATTTAGCAGTCCATAAAAAATGCATAAACACTGTGTTGGTGCCTGATTTCACTTCTGCATTGCACTGTACCTAATTTCAGCCTCTTAGTAAAATGCCTACTCTCTCTCTCTCTCTCTCTCTCTCTCTCTCTCTCACTGGGGAGCCACAGTTGGGTACATGAAAATAAAATGATATTAATAAATACTGTACTGTAAATGACTGTGTGGGCATATAAATTAAATAAAGCTGGAAACTGGAGCACCATCTATGGGTCCTCACTTCTGGGTTGACTGATCTATCACATGATGCATCACAGCAATGTTACTACTGTACAACTCCCTCTGACTACTGTAAAGCACTGCCATTCCTGTAAATATAAGTTTACTAAATACATAAATTTAAGCAGTCAGTGAGTCTGTGGGCTGAAATCAATGCCTATCACTGAGAATCAGTTGGGGGTGCGAGCAGTAGCGAGTGAGCAATTGGGATAGTGAGAAGCACAATGGCACATTTAAGAAGTCCAGCATACAAATAAATTATTTATGCTTTGTTTTAAAATGCATAAAAACGTCAAGGGGCATAGAACGTTTATAACTCATTCGTGCATTAGTACGGTGCCAGTTTGGGGACCATCCTTTCTTTTTTCAAAGAATGCGCAACAGCAGAGGCATGAGCAAGTGATGATCGGCAGTCAAATTCAGTAGTACAGTGCAGCAAATTCTATTTTTCAGAGAATGATGAGCCTAAAATCATGAATTATAAAACACAAATGTAAACTGGATTAAACACAACAGATTTGATGCCATTCATAAACTGAATGCCAGTAATTACTGCATTGCAAATGTGTTTAAACATGGGGTACCAAAGGAATTTACAGTGGCTGAAAGTGCACTGTATGTGCATTGCATGACAGATGATGATTGGTAGAAATAGAATTTCTAGTTTAAGCATTTTGAGTTGCTACTGCATTGCCAGCATAAAAAAACAATGCCAGCACAGTGAGCTGGAGGAACAGCTTAATGTGTCTTGCACTGTACCTTGCATAAAAGTAAGAGAAAAGAAAACAGGTCCAAGGAACAGCAAGAACAGGAAGAAGCATAATGAGTTCAAAGTCTGCCAGGACCGTCAACATCAGTAAGCACCCCTGCTTTAAGTCTTCTGCAGTTTTGGAACTGATTTTACCCATTCCGGTACTCATCAAAAAAACAAACCTACCTAAAGTGCCAGTGCGTGATTCTGTCCCGGTGGTGAAGAAGAATTTGCTTATGGAACAAAGCAAAACAGGTGAAGCCACTGATAAGGATCTTCCTTTGAGTGAGTCAGAGATAGAACAGTGAATAACACTTTTCCCAGGTGCAACATCAACGGACACACCAGGTGCAGTGCAGGGAAGGCAGAGTAATACGCAGCAAACACCATGGCTCAAAGGCCCACTGACTTGGAACACTCTGAACAGGTATAAGACTTTGGACTTTGTTCTTTATCTTCTACGAAAGAAGAAGCAAGTGTTGAAGGATAACGAATGAATCAGATTCACTCTACTCATGACCTATCTGAGATTTTAAAGCAGCAGTGCAAGGATAAGTTGCAATTTTGGGGTCACCTGTAATTTTACTTTAGTAACATGTTGCTTGAAGTCCGTTTTAGGTTACTGTGTGGAATTCCTTCGCTTCTTTATTCTTTTTCACTAGTTCAATAAAAACTATAATTAATTTGCGTGAATTAATATACTGGCCGACAAGTCACATAAAGAGAAAAAAACATGTCGCACATATTAATTACAAAATAATAAAGAATCAAAGGAAACCCTTAGAGTAATTTAAAATGGACTTCAAGCAGCATGTTTTAAATTAAAATCACAGACGCAAAAAGTTACATCTTTTATTGCACTACTACTTTAAGTGAACAGTGCACAACCTTCATAGACTGTAACAGGACAGGTACGGAAAAAACAGCTATTGTAGGAGATGATAAAGGAGGGGTAAAATGGGCAGAAGGAAAAATGCAGTTTTGAATAACAGAACAGAAAAGGAAGTACAGAGATTGTGTCAGAGTGAGATCGTCATAAATATGTTGGGCCCAGAAACTGATGGAAACATAGAGATACAAGAAGCTAGCCCTAATCCTGCAATTCAAGAGGAAATTATTATTCAGTGGCCATGGGAACTTTCTGATTCTGAACCATAGGACTCTCAAAACGATTCACATAGTGAAGATTCAGCACCATCTGCACAGGCTAGGCAAAAACTTGATCAATTAGTTAGACTAATTTCAGGTCTGCAGAAGTTGGAAACTATGGAGCACAAAATAGACAATTTTTAAACAACAATCAATCCACTCCTTACTGAAAATATTCAAATTAAATGACAAATAACTTCACTACAGCACAGAATATCAAACAAAGAGGATGAAGTGTTGCCTTTTCAGAGCCAATTAAGGGATTTAGAGCAAACAAGTAAAGATTTCAAAGCTAAATTAATACACATTGAAGTGCATGCCAGATGGAAGAATATTCATATACAGGGAGTCCCGGAGGTGTGGGATAATGCGAGACCCTTAAGAGACTCACTAAATCAAATTTTTGCCACTTACCTAGATACTGACACTTTGAAATTAGAAATGAATATTGGTAGAGCCCATAGAACTTTTAGACCGTATTCATCTTCATCTACTCAAGCTCCTTCCAGACCCATCATAATGATTTTTTTTTAATCTGAGGATAAAGAATCTTTGATGGCCCAAGTCTATTAAAAAAATGAATATCTTGGATGGAGGCCACTATCTCTATTTACAAATTATCTTCCACCAGAAGTTGTTCAGGAAAGAAAAAAATATGATCTAAAAATTGTGGGCAAAAGGTCATAAGGTAACAATGATTTTCCAGCCAAAATGAAAGTGGTGATTGAGGGAGTTCAGCTGGTGTATGAGTCAGTGGAAGTAGCTGAAACAGAACTGAAAAAAAAACACCTAATTTGTTTCACTGAAAAATAAAATGTGTGAATGTGCTTTGTTTACCTAGGCTTGGATTAACAAGGTGGGGTGGGGATGGGGTGGGGTAGGGGGTTTGAAAGTCATCTGGAGCTAAGTAATGTGGTACATGGAAAATCTATTTGGATTACATGATATCTTCTTTTGGAAATTTTTGTTAATAGTTCGGGATGGGAGGGAGGGTGAGATTATGGGTGGATATCGGAAGACATTAAATACTGTGTAGGTGGTAATGGCCTTTTTCTATACATTTTCTCAGAATATAATGGCTCAATGGGATAATTTTAGATGTATTTCCTTTAATGTTACTGGAATATATTCATCCATAAAGAGAGCTAGATTATTAAGCTATATTAATAAAACAAAGGTATATGGTATAGCTTTGCAAAAAACACATTTAGATAAAAAAGACATCCTAAAGATTAAAAGGAAATGGATTTCCCATACTTCTTTTCTGTGGGCACTAGGAAAAGTGCAAGGGATGCTCTTTTTTAGGGAAAAATGGGAATTATACAATTTTGGACACTTTTTCAGATAAGAATGGAGGAATTTTACTAGTGAAAATTAACGCATTAAATTGTATTTTTACAGTAAGATCCATCTATGCACCGTTCACAGATTATGGATAATTTTTGGCCAAAATTACCAAGAAATTAACAATGGTTCAAGCTCAAAATGTTGTGTTATTAGGTGACCTCAATACTCTTCTAAACTCAAATCTGGATAAAACATTAAATGTAATTCCATCAAACAAATAGAATGCTAAACTGATAAACATTTCCTACAATTACATGATCGTGACTGATGTATGTAGAATGTTATATCTAAATTTAACTCTAAGTTGCATAATTTTTTGAAGGTTCAATGTCATTGTTTTTAAATAATTTTGTATTGTATATCAGATCTTGTTTGCATGTTTGATGTATGTATTAATTATGTAGTTTTGTCACATATGTTATGATTTTTTGTATTGTCCTGTTGTTAAATAATGTGCAACCTTTTAAAAAGAACAGGAATTTGTTGTAAATGGGGTTTTCTCCCCAACAACATTACCTGTATAAAAATAAAGCTTTTATCAATCAGTCAATCAATATCTGAAGGCCCAAGAATATACTCATCATGACAAAGAAAAAAACACAGGGGTTTTCAAGGATTGACTACATTTTTACCTCAAAATCATTAATGTCTAATATATCAGATCCAAAAATAAATACTATTGTGCTTTCCAATCATGCACTTACTCAGTCTGATAGTAGATTGGAAAACCCAATATAATATATAGTAAACAATAGAGATTGGATAATAAGTTGTTACAGAACTCAGAATTTAGAATGCTAGTACATGAAGCAATTAAAGAGTATTGGTTTTATAACTACGATCGCAGTAAGCCTGCAACATCATTATGGGATGCCTTTAAGGCAGTATTATGAGGACTAATCATTTCCCATCAAGCTTATAAAATCAAACAAAAGAAAAAGCATCTAGAAACTTTAGACAGAAGATTAAAGGAACTGGACACTTTGGTTACCCAAACTAACATACTAACATACTATTTGCCAGCAGATTAGGCCTTACAGTCTATCGAGTCTGCTCGAACCTTAGATCCTTAGTTGGGTGCCGAGGCCCTCCCATCCCTTGTGCTCCAGAAACCCCTATCATCCATCCCCACCCCCCTGGGACAGGCCATCATCTGATACATCCACTTTCTGTGTCTGTCCCACCCTCTCTTGAAGCCCTGCACTGTGGATCTCTGAACCAGCTCACCTGGCAGTGCATTCCAAGGGTCCACCACCCTCTCAGTGAAAAACCTCCTCCTCTTTTCCCCCCTCACCCTGCCACCTTCCAACTTCAAACCATGCCCTCTGGCGATACCTCCCTGCTTTAGTCTAAAGATCCCCTCCATGTTTACCCTATTTATTCCCTTGAGGTACTTGAAGACCTCAATCATGTCCCCCCGTGTCTCCTCTCCTCCAATGAAAACAGGCAGAGCTCCTCAAGTCTGTCCTCATACATCAAATCCCCTAGCCCTCGTATCATCTTAGTTGCCCTCCTCTGTACCCTCTCCAGGAGCTGTATGTCCTTCTTCAAGTGTGGTCTCCAGTACTGTACACAGTACTCAAGGTGTGGTCTAACCAGTCCATTGTACAGCGGCAGAATCACTTCCTTGCTCCTAGAGGTGATCCCCCTTATGATGCATCCCAATATCCTGTTTGCCTTGCTAGCCGCTCTCCTGCACTGCTCAGGTAAGAACTATAAGAAGTATTGTAAAGAATGGTACTGACTGGTTCAGAAAATGGAAACTATCAACCTAAAAGTAGCAAAGAACATGTATAAAATTAAAAAAAAGCAAAATTATTCAATGTGACAAATCTGGTAAAATGTTGGCATTTCTTCTCAAGAAACAAAGTAATCAAAAAATGATTCCATGTTTAGAAGATGAATTGGGGAATATTCTTTACAATGATAAGGACATGAGATCAGCAATAGTGGAAGCATATAAAAAAATGTAGGACCAGATCCATAAAAAAATAACGCAATACCCAGATACACCAAATCTACCTACACTTAATTGTGAGTCTGCACTTTTTCCCAAACAGAAATAGATGGAGTAATTAGATCTATGCTAAAAAATTAAAGTCCAGGATTCGCTGGTCTAACTTCTGAGTTCTATAATATTTTCAAGGATTATCTAACTCCATAGATTAATGATATGGGAGTTATATATAAATGAAGGTTTCCTTCCTTCATCCATGGAAGAGGCTAAGGTCATTTTTATTTTAAAAGAAGATAAAAGACCCTGTAAAAATTGAGAGTTATAGGCTCATTACATTGTTGAACATGGACTACAAGATTCTGGCAAAATTAATTGTAAATAGACTACAAAATGCCTTACCTAATTCTATTTATTTTGATTAATTTGTTTTTATACAAGGACACACGTTGTTTCAGGCAACAAGAAGGATCCAAGCCCTATTTCACCATGCTCAGGTAGAAAACATTGTATCCCATTCAGTTGCAATAGATGTGTCTAAAGCATTTGATTTATTAGACAGAAGTTATATGGTGTGCTGTTTGAAACATTGGGGGATTCATGATATGTTGATAAAATTAATAGAATTGTTATATAAAAACACAATGGATGGTTAGCTTCATTATTAACTAATATCTGGGTGATGTTTTCAGGATGGAAAATGGTGTTAGACAGAGCTGTCCCCATCCCCAGTACTTTTGGCGTTATCCTTGGAACTGCTTTTGAATAAGATAAGAGCAAATTTGGTGATAAAAGTCATACCTGTTAATAATGAAAACATTAAATGCATGAGGCTGCTTCAACCCATCTGAGGTGTGCCATTATCCCTACACAACATACACCCTACAGTACCTTATTGTGATTATGACAGGGGTCTAGGAGGAAAATTTGTACAGGATATAGGCTATGTTTAGCAATAAAAATCATTTGTGAGTTATTGTGACAGGGTGACCCCTTTCAAGGATGGTTACCCTGGTAGAAAGGCAAAGATCTCCCCCCCAATGAATAAAGTGCCAGAGTGCAAAAGAATAAAAGTCTCAGGAATAAAAAGTCCAACATGTTGGTTGGCTGGTTAAGAAAACAATATATACATATATAGTGCTTTATAAACATACAGTAATTACAGTGAAAAGTCCTTGAAATGGCCATAAAGTGCTTTTAGTGCCTATAGATGTGAAAGTGCTTAAGAGGGAAATTAATGTGCAGAAGTGCCCATTAAATAAAAAAAGAAAGAAATAGATATAATGGAACACACTTCTGGGAGCAGGAAGAATTATTAATTATCCCCATAGCTGTATCATTCACTGGGCTGTGTTATATCTGTTACCATAGAAATGAATATAAGAATTAATTGGAACAGCTTGTATTTTTCCTTTTGTTTATTTTAGCCATGTATAGTCACTGCTCACCTTGTAATTAAGTCAGACTAGGAAGACACTTATTTATACTGGAGAAAAGAACACTGTTGCACAGTGCTGCAAAATGTTCACTTTCATTATAGCCTCAAGCTGCTCTGTGAATAGAAGCTTCTGCAACTGCCTCTAAATCTTAAACAGAGAGAGGCTTATTTTTTGGAAGGAGAAGCTTCCTGACCTTAGAAAAATGTGGTCTTAATGCTGAGGAGTGTATTTTACTGTATATGGTAGACAAAGACATGGCAGACATAGAACAACCCTGTAATGGTGCAGCTTCACTTTTCCTTCCAATAAAAGAGCCGCACTGCAAGAAAACATGTCCCCCTTTTGAGACAAAATTAAAGAAGCAGGTTATTCCCTAAGGAAAGGGTTTAGCGGACCCCAGAGAAATAATGTTAGGGTCATCTTCTGAGAGAGAGAAGCTTCTGAAATTGCAAATAGGAGCACACTCACAACTTGCTCTCTCTCTCTCTCTCTCTCTCTCTCGCTGCTTGTGCTGCGGCGCAGTTAAAGTGGGGTGGCAAACAAACTTTCACATTTCAACAAAAGTTGCCCCACTTCTAAATATAGCACAACTGTGGTGTCCCTAAATATTATAAATAAAAGACTTCTGCTCTTAATTAATCAGCTTTTGAAATAAAGAGAGAGAGAAAGAACCTATAACAAAAAGAAAAGGGAGCACGTAAGCTCCAGCGTTCTCTCTCTCTCTCTCTCTGGCTGCTCTGACACAGTAAGTGTAATAGAGCAGGCAGCTATAGTTGTTTTGTAAATTTCAGCTGCTGCTCCGATTCTAAACCTTCCAGGTTCACCGGAAAAAAATGAGGACAATGGTGATGCACTGCTAGAGGTCCCTATACACTGTATTTGGGAAAACAGCTTTTAAGACATTAAATAAAAATACTGGAATGAAATAAAATAAAATAAAAGCATAAAGGGCTAAAATAATTAAAAACAGTAGTAAGAGAAACTGACACTCATTACTAGGTAGTTAGACTCTTGAAGTAAATAAGCCCATTTTTGCTGTTTTCCACAGTTTGTATTCCAGTAAAAGTTATTCCAGAGAATAAGATATTGTGGCTCACCTTCCTCCTGGGCTGCATGACTATGATCTCTATAGGTAAAACAGCCCCATCTCTTGGCTGTTTATATATACGTTGGAGCTGCTACGCAAAGAAAGTGGGAGGTGCATTGAGCTCATTTGAGTTCAATTAATCTTACAGAGCCCTGTGTGAGCTTACAAAAGACCCATATTGTTGATGTTATGAGTTTAATAATACATATAAACAGAATATTTTCATGGAAGTGTCATCCTGCCTGATTGTTTAAATATAGAGTTAGTTACTTGAATGTCTAGCTTAAGAGCCAGGTCAGGTGACCCCACCAAAAAGTAAAAGTATAAAGTTCTGATATTCCAGACGTGGACTGGAGCCTCCTAGCAGCAGCATCAACCAGGAGCAGATTTATCCTGGACTCCCTTCAAGGTGCCTTCCTCAAGCAACTGGTCATGGAACCAATTCAGCAGAAGGCAATACTGGATCTCGTGCTCACAAATGAGGACAGTGTGATGGGGTAACAGTGGGGAGCACCTGGGGAACAGTGACCACTGGTCACTGTGGTTTAAAATCACAGAAGGAGCAGAACCAAACTGCACAAAAACACGTATCCTGGATTTTAGGGGGGCAAACTTTAGGAAAATGGGGAGATGCTTGAAAAAGGCATTAATGGGAATGGGTCGGGATTTGGGAATCCAGGGTTGAGGACCAGTGGGCAATATTTAAAATGGGGATTACAAGATTAACAGAATTATGCATTAAACAGGTTAGCAAGGGGAAAAGGAGGCCATTATGGTTTTCCAAGGAGGTAGCAGAGAAAGTGAAAGCCAAAAAGATTGCATTCGGGCAATACAAAAAGACTCAGGCAGAAGGGGATAGGGAGAAGTACCAGGAGAAACAATGGGAGTCGGGGAGTTCAGTAAGGTAAGCCAAAGCTCAGACAGAAAAGCGCATCGCAAAACCAGTGGGTAGAGGGGACAAAACCTTTTACAGGTACATGAGTGAAAAAATAAAGGCAAAGGGAGGGATAGTGAGACTGAAGGGGAAGGATGGGGGCCCCGTGGAGGATAACAAAAGGATAGCTGACAAACTGAGCAGGTATTTCTGCTCAGTTTTTACTGAAGAAGAGGAGGGTAATGGGCCTGAAGGGAATACAAGGGGTGGAAACAATGCAGACATGGACACAAGTCCCTTTACACAGGAAAGGGTCCTAAAGGAACTGGAAGGAATAAGAATTGATAAAGCAATGGGGCCAGATGTGGTGCACCCCAGGGTCCTAAAGGAACTAAGAGAGGTGGTGGCTGAACCTCTGGCAATCCTGCTTAGCTGATCACTGGAAAAAGGGGAGGTACCCAAAGACTGGAGGACAACAGATGCAGTCCCCTTATACAAAAACAGGAACAAAGAGGAAGCTGGGAACTACATACCAGTCAACCTGACCTCGGTAGTGGGAAGATCATGGAAGCACTACTGAAGGAGAGATTGATGGAACATCTGGTTGCCAATGGACTACATGACTCAAGGCAGCATGGTTTCACTGGGGGGAAGTCATGTCAGACCAGCCTCATTGAATTTTTTGACTGGGTGACAAGGGAGGTGGATCAAGGGAGGGCAGTGGACATGGCCTTCTGAACTTCAGCAAGGCATTTGACACTGTGCCACATAGAAGGCTATTAAACAAACTGGGGAATATGGGAGTGGGCAGAACAGTAGTGCAGTGGGTAGGTAATTGGCTGTGCGGCAGGACATAGAGTATGGCGGTAAATGACTGTCACTCTACAGAGGGAAGAGTGACCAGTGGGGTACCATGGGGATCAATGCTGGGACCGGTCCTATTCAATGTCATCATCCGTGACATTGTGCAGGACCTAGAAGGCAGAATTTCCCTGTTTGCTGATAACACAAAGCTCTGTAATAGAGTGGACTTGCCAGAGGGTGTAAACAGAATGAGGAGGGACCTGCAGAAGCTTGAAGAATGGTCAAGGGTTTGGCACTTGAAATTCAATGCAAAGAAGTGCAAGATAATGCATATGGGGCACAAAAACCCTGAAACAGCATATCAGTTGGGGGTGAGGATATAGCACGCACCAAGCAGGAAAAGGACCTTGGGGTTATCATCTTTGATGACCTCAAGGTAGGGAAACAGTGTGACAAGGCAGCAGGTAAAGCAAATAGGATGCTGGGATGCATAGGAAGGGGCATCACCAGCAGGAAAAGGGAAGTCATAATTCCACTATACATGACACTAGAGAGGCCCCACCTGGAGTACAGTGTACAGTTCTGGAGACATTACCTATGTAAGGACATAGACAGGATACAGAAGGTTCAGAGGAGGGCAACAAAGATGGTATAGGGATTGCAACACAAGTCCTATGAGGACAGGTTGAAGGACTTGAATATGTACTCCCTGGAGAAGAGAAGGGAGAGAGGGGATATGATAGAGACATACAAATACCTTATAGGGAGGAACAGAGTGCAGGAATACACTATTTTCCAGCAAAAAATATACTTCAGGACTAGATGGCATGGGATGAAGTTGGAGGCAGGGCAATTCAGAAGAAAATGTGAGGAAGAATTTCTTCACAGAACGTGTGGTGGACAAGTGGAATACACTGCCAGAGGAAGTGGTGGGGGCTGAAACAATCATAGGATTTAACTATTTATGGGATAGATAAAAGGGAATTCTGGAGGTCAGGGTAAGGGGCAACAGACTTCTAGGAAAACATAAAATGAACTTACAAACTCAAATGGGCAGACTGGGTGGGCCATAGGCCCTTATCTGCCAACAGTGTCTATGTATCTGTGTATAAAAGCTCACCACTAGGGGCTTGAAGTCAGGTAGGTAGTCAGTTGGATCTGACTACAAGAAGTAGAGGACCTCTTGGGCTCACACAACCATGCTAAACAGCCTAGGAAAAAGCTGAGTGACCCTGCTGGGCAGAGCAGGGGGCCTTTTCGATGTCATTTCATTCAATTTATTTTGTCAATATTATGCAGTGAATTAATTAATCCTTCTTTATTATTTCTGTGAAGTACAATTTTAAAAGTAAAAATAAAATGATAAGTGACTTGCCGGCGCTTTTTATGCACTAAGTCTCTTGGTCTGCCTGTTCTTATTATCCTGTCTATCCCAACCCCGCTACAGTTATCAAAACAGAAAGCATTAAATATCATTTCTTGAAAAGATTTTTGACATAAAATAGTCCATCTGAAATGATGAGTGACTAATACTTGCACACGTTAAATAAGTAATAAACTGTTTTTAATTTAAATAATAGTTTAAAAACAATGTCAACCTTTTTACTACAGCTACATGTTAAAGGGAGAGTCAACTGTTTTTATCTGTGGCAACCAATGGGAGACATCAACTTCATTGCAGGAAATAGTGACACAGTTGCATGGGACTATTTGTCATTGTAAACATTAAACAACAACTTTCCAGTTAAATTTGTGATCAGAAACCTGTCAAATTCGCTTTTTGTGCTGGCTGGTTGAATTTTGCTGTTGCAATTTCAGTTAGAACCATAGGGATTGTTGGTGATTGGGGAGCGGCTCCAGTTGACATTGGCCTGGGTGATTCTGCACCAGGAGGAGTGCTTTCAGGGAGCATGGTATCATGAGAAGATGTGGATTCCAGGTTGGTTTGCATACAGTGATCAGTTGTAAGAAGATGTGTACAATCCTCACAGGACAGGGGATGGGATACAGCATGTTTTCATTTGAGGTCCCAGTGTAAGCATCTCTCAGTGGTTGTAGCTCGATGGTCAGTGACAGCTTGTCGTTTGATGCCTCAGAAGTGTTCTGGTCAGTAAAAATGGTAGTAACTCTACAGCTGGGAGGATGTGAAGGCACAAATGGCATTTTAGCATCTTTCCCTGCTCACATATGGAATTACTGTTTTCAAGAAAGGGCCCCAGTAACTTCACAAGGATGTTTCAGATTTATGGCCTGTATTGACCATTATTTCACATGCTTCAAGGCCAGCAGAGGAGATGAGGGTGACAGCACTGCTTCATAGATTGTGATTGGTATACATAGAGGTAAGTTAATTTAATTTGCAGATTCTTAGAAGCATTCCTGAAAGATAGTTTTGCCCCCTGGGCTCAAGAGTAAACCATACATTTGCTTTCTCAAGATCTGATTGACTTAGTTTGTGTGGGTGAAGATAAAAAGCAGAGGGGTTCAGAGGTAATTTTCTTAGGTATGTTTTCAAAGCATTCACAGGGCATAGTCTGTCTCCAGGTATTTCAGGCATATATCCTCTGTGCATGTCTCAGCTACTTTCAAGGGGGTTGCCATGATTTTTAGTTGTCTCATTGTAGGTCATTGTGGCATACTGTAAATTGTTTTCATCTATTAGAATCTGAAAAACACTTAGGTTGAGTGCTGAGTCCCTCCATCCTTTGATGAGGGAAGAAAAGCTGGACATCCAGCTATACTTTTTTCCCAAGCCCTGCAGCAGTGTCTGGATTTGGTGCCTCACTGTGTTTTAATTTTTCCAGCTCACATGTACTCTTGGCGAGGTGATGGGCTGCTTTATCTTTGCTTGTCTTCTTAGTTTTTTAAGGATGCTTACCAACATATTGTTAGCAATTTGAAAGTCTGTGTCTTTCAAAATATACTGAGACCAGGTCACTGGGGGGTAATTGATAAGTAAGAATTTAACCACAGCAGAGCCTGGTTCTGCTGTGGCATTAATCCATGGTTGGGCTGGTTGGGGTACGAGGCCGAAAGCCGAGTGTGTCCAACCTGCCAACCATGGATTAATGCCTCAAGTAGAACTATGCTCTGGAGTGATTTAATGCACTTGTAACAAGGCAAGTGCTGGTAGAAGTAATATGTTAAACAGGAAAAAAAAGTGGAAAAATCACACAGTAGGATTGCTTTCTATGACATGAAAACTGTCATGTTTAATAAAACTATATGAGATCAACAGCTGTGACTGTTTTATATTGCTATTGCTGCCAATATTCAACATATTTGACAACTCTTTTTACATGTATCAATGTTTTCTAACTGTAACTACAGTCTTTTTTTTTTCATTTGCAAACTGGTGAAGACATTGTTAATATGCTCCGTTTTTAAGAATTTTTCGTCAGTGACACTTGCTAAGTTGTCGGGGTAACGCTGTGGCTTTTTTTAATATATCCCTTTTGCATGTGAAGACTTTAAAGACCGTTTCTCTTACAACTATTTCACTTACATTTACTTTCATTGTTAAGCTATGCAATGCGCTCCTCCTATGCACTCCGCTATCCCATTCTAACTGCGGAACTTAGTTCAGTTTTTGGCTGCTAATAACATAAACATCACCTGGTATGCATTATGGGAAGAGCCTACACAGCCGTCATCTGCAACATCATCGGGTATACAAGTGGAAATACAAACAGTACTACTTTTTAATGTTTAAAACAGACATTTTGGAATATTCAAATACAACTTTTTTACATTGCAAACAACATTTGAAAGCTGCACAGATCTGAGAGGAACTACACATTTATGAGGTACAGTACCTCAGGGATTACCTCTGGAACAAGATTGGGTACTGGGAATTTTAATGTTTGATTTATCTGTATGCATCACTGCTTTGCAGATAGAAAATACAACAGTTTATATTCCTATTCTCCATGACTCGGCATAAGCACTTGTGAATAGTGTCCCACAGGGTGGGTAGGTGAGAACAGCTCAGATTTCTGCTCCTTGATTTATTGTGGTTTCTAAGGGTATTACACAGAAACCATGGTTCTACTGTGGCATTAATCCATGGTTGCTTTATGGTCATCTGTTGCCATTCCTCCAATTTATGTCAGTTATTCTGGTCTTTTGTTTTCTGCCATGTTAGAAATATAGTTATTCAATCTCTCATGGAGACATATGATGAGGTGCTGTGCATTTTGCCTTGTGAATTTTTAACTGTGGCATATATTTCTCCTAGGATTTTGGTCAAGTTTTCTGTGGAAACCGAGGTAAAATCAACAGTGAGTTTTTCTTTCCTTTCAGCAAGTCACTAAAATCATTCATCACCCAGGATGTTTGTCTTTTAGTATTAATCTCATTTCTGTCTAATTCAATGAGATTTAGTTCTGCCTCACTCCCTGTGCTGTGATAGTTTCAGGTTTCATTTTCAGTTGTCTGAGGTGCAGAGTCAGTAGTTTCTGTCACAGGAACTTGTTCAATTTCTCTTGTCGAAAGTGCTGTTTCAGCATTTCAGCAGTCTGTCTCACAGTAAATTGCTCAGTTTCTGTTCTGTGGCATGAAACACACGGCACAGTGCCATAAGGCAGCAGCCAAAGCAAATAAAATGCTGGGCTGCATCACCAGGGGAATCACCTCGAGAGGGGAGGAAGTTATTCTACCACTGTACAGGTCACTGATGAGACCACAGCTGGAATACTGTGTTCAGTTCTGGCGCCCTTACCTGAAAAGGGATATCAAACTACTGGAGCGGGTCCAGCGAAGGGCAACAGAAATGATCCAGGGCATGGGGGACAGATCATTTGAGGAGAGGCTGAAGGAGCTAAACATGTACTCCCTGGAGGACAGATGAGAGAGAAGGGGGCTATGATAGAAACCTTCAAGTACCTTAAGGGCATAAACAGGGTTGGTACATAGTGCATCTTTAACTTAAGAAAGGAGGGTACAACAAGGAGGCATAACCTAAACTTGGTGGTGGTGGCTGGGGGGTAGTTTCAGGAAGGAAATGAGGAGGCACTTTTTTACTGAAAGGTGGTGAATGGGTGGAATGGGTTGGCGGAGGAGGAAGTGGTGGCAAAGACAGTGGCAAGTTTCAAAGGGGGTGGGACATGGTGATGAATAAAATTAGGACGGGAGGAGGTATTACTGGGAAGTGGAAGGGGGAAGGAAATGGGATGATGGCGGATGACTCCAAGAAGAGTAAGGGAGGGGTGCAGCTCCAGTGAATTAAGTGATCTGTGCACTCGAGCAGACTTGATAGACCATGATGGCCTGTTTCTGCTGGCAAATTTGTATGCTCGTATGTTCGTACGAATGTCTTGGATGTTGTTTTCAGAAGCCAGTAACTATGACATGCTGGGATCATCCAAAAAGTGAAAGCTGATGTCCATTTTAGTCTCTCAATAAGCAGTCTGTCACTTTGAGGTGCAGTGATGGCTGTCAAGTGAATCATGAAGGCCACCGATTTATGGTGATTAAAATAATGAAATTCTGCTTTCAAGATTTGAAATTCCAAGAATTACAGTGGTGATTATTAGTTTAATTTCAGGGGTTTACCAGGATTCTACTGTCAATATTTAAGTATGTGAATAAATAATCAGAATAAAAGAAAGCTTCAAATACAGAGCATTAAATGAAGCACATTGAAACAGTACAGAAAGAAAGCAATTATAAGAACATGACAAGTTCCACAGATTTACTGATCTGATCTAAAATGCCAAATTCCATAAAATTCTTTGTTGTTATTGGTGTGCAGATAGTCCAGAGTCCAGAATTTGAACAGGTTTTCTGGTAAAAACTGAAAACCAGTGGCCTTAGTGATAAATAAGAGTTGGACAATGTAGGGATTCTGGGCACTGGGTGAAAGGTGACCAGGCTGGGCAGGTTGACTGGTCTGTTTCCAGTGCTGTCATGCTGAGGTAACAGGCTTGGGCTTCGAGGCTCTCAGCCAATCAGGCTTCTGGATTTTTTAGACCAATTTCATAATCTCTGTATAACACTTCAGATAGAACTACATGTCAAGGAAGAAATGCACACTTCCTTATAAAAGGTATATTATACAAACAAACCTCTCAACAACTCCTAACTTAGCAAAATATTGTCATGACTATTAGATGTTTTTGGTGCAGTATTTTGCCACTGCTGAGCAACTTAGATCACAGATTGTAGTGAGAAAGGAATAATGTGACCCACTGGGAATTGAACCCAGTCTCCCAGAATAACATTTGTGGTGCTCTGACCATCGAGGTATGAGCTCACATGGTTGGCCTGACTCTTCCTGGACACAGTTCCTTTCTTGAGTATTGCAAATCCTGCAACTAGAAACAATTGACTGACCATTAGATGTTTTTGGTGCAGTGTTTTGCCACTGCTAAGAAATTTAGATCACAAATTGTAGAAACATGGAAACATAGAAGTTGACAGCAGATAAGGACTGCAAGGCCCATCCAGTCTGCCCATTTCTTTTTCTAATTTACAAATGTGCCATCGGCCTTTGCTATGTCAATGGTTTATCTATTCATACTCATTTGTATTGCTCCCTTATGCCTATCCCATGCCTGTTTTAAGCCCTGCACTGTGTTCATATCCACCACTTCCTTAGGTATGCCATTCCATGCATCCACCACCCTTTCTGTGAAAAAGAACTTCCTCACATTACCCCTTAATTGGCCTCCCTCTAATCTCATGCTGTGTCCTCTTGTCCTGCTGTTTTTCTTATACTGAAACATGTTAGACTCTTTCATCTTGTTAATGTCCTTAAGATATTTGAATGTTTCGATCATATCACCTCTCTCCCTCCTTTGCTCTAGGGTATACATATTGTGCTCCATTAATCTGTCCTCATATGTTTTCTGATGCAGTCCCTGCACCATTTTGGTTGCCCTTCACTGGACTGCCTCCAATTTGGTTAATGTCCTTGTGAAGTCGCGACCTCCAGTACTGCACGCAGTACTCCAGTGTCTTGTAAAGAGGGATTATTACCTCCCTCTTCCGACTTGTGATACCCCTTCTAATACACCCTAACATCCCCCTAGCCTTACTTACTGCTTTAGTGGTCTGCTTGGATGATTTCAGGTCATCAGTAATGATGATGCCCAAGTCTCTTTCTTCCCTTGTGACTGCCAGCAACTCTCCTCCCAGCCTATAGGTGGCTTCAGGGTTTCTCTTCCTTATGTGCATGATCTTGCACTTTGCATTAAACCTCAGTTGCCACTCTTACAACCATTTTGCTAGTTTATCCAGATCTCTTCTCATTCTGCTCACCCCATCTGGATCATCTGCTCTGTTGCAGATCTTGGTGTCATCTGCAAACAGACAAACCGTACCCTCTAGCCCATCTGCAATGTCACTGACGAAGATTTTGAAGAGGACTGGCCCCAGGACTTGTGATTTGCATCTCTTCCAACTGTATACTGTTTACCATCACTCTCTGTTTTCTGCCCATCAACCAGTTTGTCACCCAGTTGACCAACTTCTGACCCAACCCATGCTTAGCCAGCTTATTAATCAATCTTCTATGTGGAACAGTATCAAAAACTTTGCTGAAGTCAAGGTAGGCGACATCAACTGCTCCTCCTTGGTCCACTACTCTGATTACCCAGTCAAAAAAATCTATGGGACTAGTTTGACAGGACCTTCCTTTGGTAAACCCATGTTGTCTTGGATCCTGTGCTCCTATAGATTCCAGGTGTTGCACTATCCTTTCCTTAAGCAGTGCCTCTATAATCTTGCCCACTACTGAGGTAAGACTGACTGGTCTGTAGTTCCCTGCCTCTACCCTGCTATCACTCTTGTGGAGTGGGATCACATGAGCCCCTCTCCAGTCTTCTGGGACCTCTCCTGTGCTCAGAGACTCACTAAACAGTTCTGATAATGGCTCTGCTAGTTCCACCCTTAGAGCCTGTCATACCCTGGGATGTATGCCACCAGGTCCCATTACCTTGTCCACCCTTAGCTTATCAAGCTCTTGTAGAACCCTTTCTTTTGTAAAGGGACTAGTGCTCACCTCCCTCCCCCCTGTGTCCATAGTGCTGAGCTGTGGGCTCTCTCCTACCTTTTCTTCAGCAAATACTGAGCAGAAGTATCTGTTTAGGATAGATGCTTTTAAATGGTCCTCCTCCTCACACACACCCTTATCTCCTTTGATCTTAGCAATCCCCCTTCTGGACTTTCTCCTTTCACTAATGTATCTATAAAAAGTCTTGTCACCTTCTTTTACTTCTGTGCTAGTAGTTCCTTGGTTTGGGCCTTTGCCTGACTTACTGCCTTCCCTGCTTCCCTTAGGGAAGTTTGGTATGCCTCTCTATCTTCATCCCGTTGCGTTCCCTTATATTTCCTGAAGGCCAGCCTTTTGGCTTTGACCTTTTCTGCTACTGTTTTTGAGAACCAAAGTGGTTTCCTTCTTCTTTTGCACTTCCTTGTTTCTCTAACAAAATGGGATGTTGCTTCAAGTATTGCATCCTTAATGCTTGCCCATTTTGCCTGTACCCCCTCACCTGTATTTCTTCTTGCCAGGGCTAGCTTAACTCTGTTGGCCATCTTATGAAAGTCAGCTTCTCTGAAGTCCCATATTTTTACCTTGGAATGGGATGATTTAGTTGTAGTGGCCAAAATGAACCATACCATGTGATGGTCACTGGCCATCAGGTGACCTTCTACTTGGAGATCTGTGATCCTGTCCCTGATAGTCAGTACTAGATCTAGGATAGCCCTGTTTCTTGTGGGTTGTTGTACCAGTTGTTTGAGGCCCTCCCCCTGCAGGGAATCCACCATGTGTCTAGTTCTGGCAGATGTTCCTGCTGGTATTGATCAATCTGTATTTGGCATGTTGAAGTCTCCCATTATCAGAACCTCCCCTTTAGGGAAAGGGGAAATTGTTTAACCAGGAAAGGCACACTAAGCCAGAGCTTGTTTCCAGGTGCGACCTGGGAGCACAAGGAAATTAAGTGACTTGCTCAGGGTCACACAGTATGCAAGTGGAAGCTGTGGGATTCAAACCCAGGTCTGGTCTGCTGGATGTCACCAGATTTGCAGCTCAGAGCCTTAGACCACTGCGCTATACTACCTGCCTTTAGCTGTCATGTTCTATATATCTTCTAACAGTAATGTGTCTATATCCTCCCTCTGGTCTGGGAAGGGCTTCTCCACTTCTGATTTTCCAGTGGCCTCCTTGAACAGTGAAGTTATCTTTGCACAACATCACTGTATCAAGGTCCGGCATACATAACCACAGGAAAAATAAACAAATCACCCCCCCCCCCGCATCTTCAGAACAGCATACTGCAGTACAGTAAACTGCACTCTTAGACTGCACCTAGAGTAATTCTGTAGAAAGCAGCACCACAGGATGCAGCATGTAGCGTCACCAATTGCCCCAACTGCTACTGTATTTTTTTAAACTGCCACTGTTCTATAGAACGCACACCTATAATCCACTGCAAGCAGCTTATCTCTCCGGCTCTCAGTTTTAGTGGACCTACAAGTCAGCTAGTGACTTCCAACAATTACAACAGTTTTAATCAGCCCTGCAGCTGTCTACCTTCTATAACTCCCTAACACCCCAAGTAGCACACTCTTACTGATCTCTCCCCAAAACCAGAAGTCTCCCCCCTGCTACTCGGTTCCATCTTCCATCAACATCTGCATTGTTGCCACAATAATAATTTCAAATTTGTTGGGTTTCTCAAGGGGGCTGATGATCCAGACCCAAAACTGTTCCCACAGTGGGTGATAACTACATTTATAAAGCTAAAAATAGTTGGGACTAGACCAACCAGAACTGACCGAGCCCACCATTCCTTGGCAGCCATACCAATGTCAATGGAGAAGACATGACCTCTGCTAGCCCAGTTCCTCAGGCTTCAAGACAAAGAGGTTATCCTCCATCTGGCCAGGGAGAGGGGCCCCCTGCAATGGCAAGGGCATAGAATATTTATTGATTTCTGGACAAATGAATTGTCCAATAAATGGAGGACCTTCACAGGACCCAAACTGTCTGTACATATGGGTACTCCCGTCTCCCTCCAATTTCCATCTTAGCTCAGATTTACAGTTAATGGAACCACCCAAGTGTTTCATATGCAAGATGCAGCTCAGAAATTGATTCTCAAGGTGTGGCTGGACCATAAATTGGACTCTCACTTTGAGTTTCAGCCACCCAAAACAACAGGCCCTGGGGAGAATTCATTTCAAATTGATACCATCTGCATTCCCTCTGATTGATACCCTAAAGCAGAGAGGAACACAGCATATATGCAACAACACCCCAGGATGACCAGTAGTGGGCTCAAAGATGCAGAAGAAGGAGACAGTGCAGCAGGACCCACAGCCGCTAGGATACTGAACCACCATCATCCAGATCCAGAAGCTGGGACAAGAACAGCCTTTCATATCCCGGATCCCCAGATATGCTTGCAACACACCACTCCAAGAATAGATATGCTGCATAGAGCCAATGCTGTCCACCAGAACCGCTGAAAACATCTCATAGCCCTCCTGAAACCCATCAGTCCCAGGAGGTTCATGCAAAAATGTGGGCTGAGGTAGCAGCAGTCATGGCTTTACCCACCAGCAGGTTGTTAGGACTAGTAACAGAAGGACCGAATCTCATTACCTTCAGACCCCCAGGCCTTAATCACCTGAAATGTGGCCATGAGTGCTCATTAATTTTTTCCCCCATTAGGCGGGCAGAGTATGTAACAGTGGGACTGGCCAGTGTAAGTGTCACTGCTCAGGAACCAGAGAGCACATTGACATTGTGTGTGTGTTTTGATGTTAACTTTGCTTGTGGATTTATGTGACAACGGCGAAAGCCTAAAGGCGATCGGTGTTATCAAGAAGCCAGCGTGACAAAATTCAATTTCAGCACTCCGACTCCCTGTTGCACAGCAAAATGGCACCAGGGACTTGTATTTTAAACATTTTATGTGGGGGGCTGTGCCCTCCGCATTCCCCTGAAGGGGGGCTTCACTCCACACACCCCTCTACTTAAGGATTCCCAACTCTAAGGGGGGGTGCAGGTCAGGTGTGTGTGTGTGTGTGTGTGTGCAAAAACATTTAAAAAAAATAATTCAGGCTGGGCTCAACAAAAATGCACCAGCACTTGGACCCAAACCCAGCACCCTGCCCACCAAGGCTGCCAACCCACCCAGCACGCCACAGGGCCAGCTTGGCAACCCACCATGGCACCACCTACAATAATCCTCCCACCCTCGCTGTGTGTGCCTGTCTCCCCATGAGCATATGTAGAGCAACATCCTGTTGCTATTTTTCAACCCCCCATCTGGTCACCCTATCCTGTCGGTAGCCCTGATGACATGCGCCGGGATTGAGTCACCGTTATTGCAGGCGCTCAATCGCCGACGCCCTTGTCACGGGCTACCTCACTTGTCTATGCTCCTGAATCAAACAGTGCTGTCCCTCAGACTAACAGTTTAACTCCCAGTAGCCATCAATTCAAGGCTGACCTGACCTTTTCTTGCCTCACACTGTCACCACTGCACAACTGACTGAGAGGGCACTTATGTCCTGCTTGGATTATGTCATGAGAGACACCTTGGCTCAGACTGTTGTTGTGTATCATGATAGTCAAGGCCCATTACACACAAATAAGGAACACGCCTATTTTATTTCTCTCGATCCTCTGCCCTAGAAGGGATAGATAATTTGGACCATCCACTGGTGGAAGCTAAAAAGCATCCTTTCCACAAGCAAACTGTTTATTTTTTGATCTCTGAGCTTTCCATAACCCACACAATCAAGACTTTTGTTGCTGCTACCTGCACCTGCGGGCTTAGGGTTTGCCTGGTGATCATTGTAGTCAACCTGAAACAGCAAAAGGTAACAGCTGCTGTTGAGGCATGCCACAAACTACTGCATACTGCTGGCATTGTACAGGCTGTAGATATATACTAAAGTAACAACGTAAAACCTTTACAGACAATACTCATTAAGTAGCCAATGGCCTTGTACACACAATTGTAGGGACCATGTTAAGCATCTCTGCACCTTGGCAGGTGAGATACAATGGTAGTGGTGTACTATCCACGTTAAATGACACCCAGCTACAGCCTGATCCACCCTGGGATGCTTTTGGAGCCCCATGAACAGAGCTCTATTCACTTCCTTTAAAAACATAAATTGGAAGTGTACCGATGCTGATCAGCCACGGGATTCTATTTGTGACTGGTGCTGTGTGTTGTTGTTGCAGGGATGACTCTTGCTGAGCTGCTGGGCTCTTTTGCAATCTTTGGTTCCTTGTGTGTCTCATTGGAGTCAGGGACTTTCATTCTGCTTGCTGGTGCAGGCTTCCTGTTGCTGACTCTGCCCCTTGCTACAGTCAACCAATCGGATGTGTCTTTGGGCAGAAGGGGCATGACTGTGTTCCAGAGTGGCTTCCAAACAACCGCAGGATCCTATTTGTGACTGGTGCTGCATGTTGCTGCAGGGAGGACTCTCTGACTGAGCTGCTGGGCTCTTTTGAAGTTTTTGGTTCCTTGTCTGTCTCATTGGAGTCAGGGACTTTCATTCTGCCTGCTGGGTGCAGGCTTCCTGGTGCTGACTATGCCCCTTGTTCCAGTCAGTCAACTGGAAGTGTCTTTGGGCAGACAGGGGTGGGTCTTTATCCCTAGTTGATAGATCCACTTCCCAAGCGGTCCTCCGCTTTGGTCCACTCTAAAGGGACAAAGCTTAAGGCCATTATACTGTGGGCATTAGCATGGGACGGCAGTCAGCAAAAGATGCTGCACCCTCAGTAAGGCAATATTATATACATCAGCAGCTCACTTGGGGTATGTGCACTATGTCTTGTATCAATTTGTTACTGCAATGTATCCGGGTGTATTGTTTAAAACTGTGTGCTCCAGATTGCCTAGCTGCTAGCATAAGTGCCTAATCAACCCATTGACATCCTACATAAGTTACAGTATGTTTTTACCAAATACTTCTGATTTTCACAGTTGACTATACTGTCCTTTATTTTAATCGTAATGTTCTGAGCCACTTAGCTGCTCTTAAAACCATTAGAGATATTATCTACTGCCTGCATAGTTTATGTTAATAAAATAGTTAATTTCCTACCTAGGGGAGGTTTACACGCAGGTTGAAAAACCAGAATTCTGGGATATAACAAGAGGGGTAAAGAAAGGTTATCAAGGGATGATATGGGATCAAAGGTGGTCAGCTGTAATGGGTGTGGGCTGTCATCTTAGGTACAATGTGAAGAGTAGGAGGTTGCAAGTGTGTAGACAGTTTACGCATCTTAGGGATGAGATATGGAGGCTGAGATGGGACGTGGGTAAGGGGCTGGGAGGAAACTCAGAGGTGGAAGGGTCAGGGGTTGTCTCCTCTTAACAGCATGATAGGTAGTCTCAGGGCATAACCAAGGAGAGTGACACAGAGTTCAGAGACATCCTCACTACAGGAACCACAGGGAAATGGGGTGGAGAATTAGGAGGTGGTGAAGGGTACGAGCAAGGTGGGAAAGGATTTAGTACAAGGAGGGTGGAGAAGTGAACAAGAAGGGAAATCAGAAGTTAGTCCTGTCGGGGGGCTTCCTCAAACAGGTTTGCAATATTGGCAGGTCTGGAGGTGTAGTAGGAAGAGAAGGTGGCCAATGATCAGTAAGGTGTGTAGGCCAGTAACAGAGCCAAGGGGAAAAGTGGGGCAGGAGGGGATGAGGAGAGGAGGATCAGTGGAAGTGATGAAAGGGAAGGGGATATACAGGGGAGGAGGAGAAGCCTTGTCTGAGAAGGGAGAACAGTGAGAGGGAGGCAGGGAGGACACCGGGGAGGGGCAAAGCTGGGCATTAGTGGGGGGGGAGAGGGAAGCTGGGATGGTGGGAATGGGGCTCTGTGAGGTGCACAGCAGGGTAGGCAAAATAAGAAGGTGGGAAGGGTGAGAGGGTTGTTATCCTGGGAGACTCAATACTGAAGGGTGTGAGATGGGGGGCAGGGTGCAGGGAATAGCTGTAGGTGGGGAGAGTGTATGCCAGGCATGATGGCAGGGATGGTAGGACCTTTTATACCAAAGTGTGTGAGCAGGATCTGGAGAAACCTCACATTGTGGGGCATCTGGGTAACAATGACCTTGCAGGGTGTGTGGTGGAGGTTGTACAAGTATGGTTTAAGGAGGTGGGGAAGATCTGTCGAGAGGCAGGAAGATCAATTTAATTCTCTGAGGTACTTCCAGTCCCATGGGGAAGTATTGTTAGGAAGCAGAGGATTGAGGAGCACAACACATGGTTAGGGTAGGGAGGCGAGGGAGTCCCTGCTCCAACGGGCCCACCGCCGCACCTGACTCCTCTTGACTCGCTACTTTTCCGCTATGAAACCGGATTAGAGGTGCCGGCTCACTTGCATCGCCAGGTGGACCTCTCCCGGCACCTCCAAACTATCTCAGAACTGGGACTTTAGCTAAAAAAAGGGAAATCGGATACCACTTTCCAGTGGTACTGCTGCAGGTTTGGCCAGGCTTCTTCTGTTAGGTTGCACTGCTAAGCAGGGGAAAAATCTCTTGCCTGGAATCACAAAGACTGCAAGGGTTTGGTGGCAAGTTCAAAAAGTGCACTTGTGACTGATTGGCTCCTCGGCCCTCTGACCACCACTCAAAAGGCTTCACTCTGAAGCCCTGTGACTCTTTACGCAGCATCCTGTCTAGGAGGTGAGGGAGTCCCTGCTCCAACGGGCCCCCCAAGACCTGACTCCTCTTTGTCTGGCCATTTTCTGCTAATGAACCAGGGTAGAGGGCGCTGCTCACTGCATCGCTGGGTGGACCTCCTCCGGCACCTCCGAACTATCTCAGAACTGGGACTTTTCTAAAATAAGGGAAATCGGATACCACTTACCAGTGGTGCTGCTGCTGGTTTGGCCAGGCTTCTTCTTGTTGGGATGCACTGCTAAGCGGCGGGAAAAAATCTCCTGCCCACCCACCTCATTCCCTCCTCCCATTAAATACTTAGCTAGCCCCTTCCACCAACCTAGGGGCTGGCCTATGTAGTCTTCATCCCGGTTGGCTCCGTGCTAGGCTACCCTTTTACTGAAATTATCCTCACTAATGATGTTGCATCCTGCTGTTACTAAATGATAGCAATAATTTATTGCAGGGAATGTATCTTTATTAGTGTAGTGAGTTGTTTATCCTGCTGTTACTAAGTGCTATCAATACTGTTGTCAAGTGCTTGCGACTATTTTACTTAATGTCCTGGTGCATGTGGTAATGTTGGGTCTGAAACAACATCCTGCTGCATTTAGAGTTAACGCCAGCTCAATTTCTGCAAAGTTAGTAAACCTGGTGACCAACGCAGCTATCTGTTATTTTTCTCCTTTGTTAGGGGTTACCAGGTAACCTACCAGTGCTTCCTGTACCAGTTGTGACGCCACCAACTAGTCACGAGTCACCTCCCTTAGCCTCCACGGCCCTCCTAACCTCCCCCAGCCTCCTGGCCCCTCACTGTTACCCTGGGAGGACTAATCTAGGGTACATCACCTTTTCCCCCAAGCGACCACTACCTGTGCTCGTCACAGACCTAAGTTCAGTCCAGTTGGACCACCCTCCTTGTGGCTGCCAAATATGCCACTGCTGACTGGTTGCTCTGGGGCCTCAGTCCAATCACATGGACTGCAGGCTGCCAGGTCCTCCCTGAAGTCCCCTTCCACCTGGCTATCTGCCAAAGGTATGAAGCTGGTGCACCCGAATATTAGAAGTTTACTACCTAACTTAGCTGAGCTGACAGCTTGGGTGGCCCATTACAACCCTGATATTATGGGGGTCTCAGAAACCTGGCTGAAGCCACATGTCCCGGACTCTGCATGTGCCCTCCCAGGTTACAACCTCCTCAGGCAGGACAGAGTTGGGAACAAGAGGGGGGGTGGGGTGCTCCTATGCTACAAGACTCACTTCAACGTATCCATTATAGAGCACAACATTCTCCTACCCCTTGCTGTTGAATCCTTACATGCTCTACTCCTGCTTGGCAATACCAAAAAGATACACTTGGTATGTGCTTACAATCCACCCAAGGGGGGCGTGCTAGGGCTCTCCTGTCTCCTTAATAGTCTCAGTCCCTCCGTTGGCTCAAATGAGCTGCTGGTCCTGGGGGACTTCAACCTAAACTGGGTGGACTACGACGCTTAGCAATATGAGCCCTTGCTGGCGGGTCTCTCCCTCAGCCAAGTCATTAAGGATCCCACGAGGCTCTCCTCATGAGGTGACAAGGGATCCCTCATTGGTTGGGTGCTGAGTAACAGACCAGACAGAATCGTGTCCAGTGGCACCCTCCCTGATGTCATCTCGGATCACTCTCCCATCTATTGCATCTGGGGTATCTTTGCTCCCAAAATTCCCTGCAAAGTAATCCAGGTGAGGGACTTCTCCAAACTTATTGTAGAAGATTACCTCTCAGACCTGTGACAAACAGATTGGTCTCAGGTCACGGCCATAATGATCCTCTGTGGCCCTTGACAATTTCTTGCTGTCTTTGCCTCCCCATAGAGGCAAGCATCGCCCTAATAAAGGAGGGTAGGGTACAGTCGCTAAGTGGCTCCAAGGTGATCTTCTCTCCTCATGAAGATCAGGGACAAATGCTGGGCTCGCTACAAGGTCTCCCTCTCCAGTACTGACCTTCAGGAGTACAGACAAGTGAGAAACACTTGCAAAACAGCCATTCGCTCTGCCAAGAGTGAATATTGTCAAACTACCCTACTCTCATCAGCCAGAAACTCGAGGAGCTTTTGGCAGAACATCAAAAACTTGGTCGGTGGGTCCAACAGAGCTCAGGTCTCTGACATGCACATTGGTGGGATAAACTGCAATAAACCCCTTATAACTGCCAATGCTTTCAACACCCTGTTCACTGATCTGCCGGCTCTCTCCTTCCTCACCCACATCTGCAAAACTTGAGACACTACCCCAGTTGATGCAAGCCCTCGACCTCCCTTCTACCTCAGGGTCAACTCCGTCCTGGAGACCCAGAAGCTTCTTGATGGTCTCCCCCTCACACTGGTGCCGGGCACGACAGCCTTGAACCTTACCTACTCAGACTTGGGGCCTCCATACTTGCACGCCCTATCACCCACATTTTCAACAGATTCCTTCTGACGGGCACCATCCCTGACACTTGGAAGGTGGCCAAAGTCATCCCTGTTCACAAACAGGGTGACCCTAAGGACCCCAGGAACTACCGACCGATAGCTATACTGTCAGCTATCAGTAAGCTTCTCGAAAGGGTGGTTGCCTCGCAGGTCTCCCATTACCTGCAGACCTATGATTTACTCTCCTCTGCCCAACACGGCTTCTGGAAAGGGCATAGTACTTCTACTGCCCTAGCGGTTGTCTCCTCTGAGGTCAGATCTGCTGCTGATCAAGGCAAACTGACTGGGGCCATCTTTGTGGACCTCTCCAAAGCCTTTGACAGTGTTGACCACTCACTTCTGCGCTCCTCTCTCCAATCTCTAGGCTTCTCCTACCCCACCCTTGCCTGGATCAGCAACTGCCTCTTGGGCAAACAGCAGTACACCTCGTTCAACAAGGCCCTGTCAAAGCCTGCCCCAGTCAGCTGTGGGGTCCCTCAGGGCTCTGTCCTTGGGCCCCTCCTCTTTTCCCTCTTGATTAATCAGCTGCCCTCGGCCCCGGCCCATGGGTGTTCTACTCTGTACGCTGATGACTTAGTCATTCTATTCAGTTCCCAGGATAGCTCTGACACCAACTACAAGCTCAACACTGACTTCAACCAGATCCATTCATGGCTGGAGGTCCACAAGCTTGCTATCAACTTGCAGAAAACTCAAACCATGCTTTTCAGCTCCACAGCCAAATTAAAAGCAGTCCCTTCCCCTCTAAGGATCTCATGTGCCGATGGATCCTTCCTACATGATGCTGAATCTGTCAAGTACCTGGGGGTGACTCTTGATCCACAACTGGACTGCACTCTGCACATTCGCAATGCCTGCAAGGTCTCTAACAGTAAGTTGGGCCTTGCATACAGAGCAAAACATTGCCTCACCCCGGCAGCATGTCTCACCCTAGCCAAAGGAGTCCTCTTACCCACGCTGTCCTATGGCCTTGTCTCCTTTGCCCTCACCACAAAAAACAATCTCTCAAAATGGGATTTGGCGTACAATAATATATGTCGCTTTGCACTCTCTGGCCCCCTGCCTCACTCACTGCTGCCAGCTCTATTCTCAGTTGGAGTGGCTTCCACTGGAAAAATACCTGTCCTTTGTCCTAGACAGCTTCATCAACAAGGTTATCAGAACTGCTACCCCTCCTGCCCTTGCCGCAACTCTCATTCCACCTTCCTCCTCCTACCACCTAAGGTCCTGCGATTCCCATGTCCTTCTGGTTCCTAAAACGCGCACTCAAATGGGTGACCGGGCCTTCACTACTCTTGCCCCTAGACTATGGAATTCTCTTCCAGCGAACACTCGCTCCTCCACCCCCCATTCCTGTTTTAAAGCTTCCCTCTGGGGCTTCCTCAAATCTGCCTTTACCTGCCTCTGCACTTAAGGTACTCCTGCCGCATGTCCCACTGTTTCTTACTGCTTTAGGGTGAAGGGTCTCCTGACCTTCCCTTCCGGTGAAACATACGGGGATCAATGAATCAGCCTGGGATGGATCCTTCCTTGCTCTACTGGATCAATTTGTGCTAGGCCATATGTTTTATTCCTCTGAGTGATTCACTGGCTCTCCTATGCCCCTTTTGTAATCTCCTTGATGTACTCTACAACCCCTAGCCTACAAAGCCCTGTTGCCTGCTATACTCAGCTGACGGCCTGCCTCCTATGTACTATGTTATTATCTTCCTACCACTGCGTAGGTAAATGTCTTCTGGTGTTGCTGCATTTACCATGTTTATGACTGCTGCCCTTACTTGTACCTGCTCTTATCGTCTGCCTGTTGTACCTGAATGTATCCTTGTAATCTTGAATGTATCTCTGTAATCTCCCGGGTCACACCTGAAAATAGGCACTTGGTTGTCTAGTGTGCTTACCTGGTAAACAAAAACAAATAAATAAAAAATAAATAATGGGTATTTGCTGATGGCTGAGTGGGGTAGGACATAGAAGAATAAGAAACTATATGCACCACACAGGCTGCATTTAAGTAAAGTGGGCACAAAGGTCCTGAAAGATAAATTAGAGGAATATTTAACAGATACGCCTAATTTAAACTAAAGATGGGGGGGTGAAGGGGTGAGTTTTACTCATAGTCTCCAGTGAGGGAGGGAGGCCATCAAGCGATTATACCAGGTGTCAATTATTAAAATGTAGAAAAAGAATTGTAAAAAAAAAAAATCTTATTTCTATTTTTTTATATATTTGTGTATATATATTCTTCCACCATATATTAAGTAGTGTCTTGTTGCTGGGTAGAATAAGTGATGTTGACAGAGAAGTCAGATTGCCATTTATTTATTTATTTTTTTTATAATTTAGTTTTTGCTGCCAGGTTTGGAAATGTGTTTAGAGCGATGAGTGGTTGAGAGAAGGAGAGAGCGGTGTTGGTCAGTGCTGTGAGTGGAGTAGAGTGGGGCGTCTGGGATCGTGTTTTTGTTTCTACTTCTGGGTATGATTTTGCAGGCATACGGTGGTGTTTGGGGGAATTTGTTTTTAATAGTTGTTTAAAAAAAAAGTGACGTGTAGAGTACTGACAGAGAGAAAAAGTGAGTGGGGCAGCAGTGTAGATTGAGAACTGGATGGAGTGGAGCCGAAAACACTAACAAGCGAGGTGGGTGCAGAGGTGCCAAACTGTTTACTGGTCAATGATTTAAAAAATACTATGGAGCGCTTCAAGTTAGCTGTCATGTAGTGCTTTTTGTGAAAAGTTGATCGAGTTTCGAGTTCAGTTTCGTCGATTAGGTCACATGATGCCGCCATTTTTTTTTTTTTTTTTTAAATATAGGAGCCCTAGTGCGATTTCTCAGCGAGAGGAAATATGGCAGCTTTCCGGTTTCGGTGGGGGTATCGGAGTGATCCCTTTTCAGGGTGGCACGAGGATGTGGCAGACTGGCACCTTTGCCAGTGATTATCATAGGATTTACAATGGGGCTAAGGTGGCAGTCTGCCTTTCTGACTGGCTCTTGGTTAATGTCCATGGTATAATAATAGGTGTTTGCTGGTGGTTGAGTGGAGCAGGACATAGGAGAATAAGAAACTATATGCACCACACAGGCTGCATTTAAGTAAAGTGGGCACAAAGGTCCTGAAAGATAAATTAGAGAGGAATATTTAACAGATAAACCTAATTTAAACTAAAGATGGGGGGGGTGAAGGGGTGAGTTTTACTCATAGTCTCCAAGGGAAGGAGGCCATCAAGCCTTCCCCCAGTAGATCATCAGATGGAGGAGAGGGGAAATGGGAGTGGGAAAGGGGAAAGACCACAGGAGGGGTGGGGACAATCGAGGGTTGACAGGGAACAAAGAGACACAGGGGTCATGATGGAAGGTGGCATCCTCGAATGCAAAGAGTCTGGCAAACAAAATGGCAGCTCTTCAAGTACTGTTGGTGGTAGGTGGGATGGACATAGTGGCCATCATAGACACATGGGCAACCCGATATCAAGACTGGGAGCTCGTGATCCCTGGGTACAGATTGTACCAAAAGGAGAAGGGGAGGGGGGTGGTGTAGCCTTATTCATAAGTGAAGGATAATATGCACCAAGAAGGCGGGGAGAGGGTGGAACAGAAGCCTTATGGGTACTACTCCAGAACAACAAAGGGAGAAGGATTTGATTGGGGGTGGTGTACAGGTTAACCTTTCAGGACATGGAGATAGACAGAGAGCTTGGGAACCAGATCAGAAGGCTAGGAGGTAGAGGAAACCGCATCATAACAGGTGGCTTCAACTTGCCTGGAATAGACTGGAGTTTATTTTTTATTTATTTTGAAAGGTTTCACCAGGAAAGACAACATGAGTTGAGAACAGCTTGTTTCCAGAAGCATCCTAGGGGGAGGGGTACATAGTGGGGAGTGTAAAAATAAATACAGCAATATACATAAAATGCAAGAACAGCAAATGACAAAAACAAGCTAATTACATAAATCCTAGAAGTGCGTCACATACATAGTCCATCAACCTTGGCTACAGTATGGTTAAGACTGGTAGTAACGTAGAGCAACAACGTAAGAATTCATAATACCTTAACCCTAAGAGGAAGACAGGTAAGACAAGGAAGGTGTTGACAGGAGGGGGAGGACACCTTACAGTGCTTGAAGAGACAGGTTGATACAGGGGAGTAGGTAGTGCTAGGTTACCTGTTTAGAAGGTACTGAAAGACAAGGGGAAAGGGCTTGTGGGCTTGAAGGAGGAGAGGAAAGACAAAGAAGGAGTTGACGGGAGTACCTGGAGCAGGACCTCTTCAAGGTGCAGAGAACCCTGCAAGGGGCTGGGACCCAGCCAGGATGGGAGCAAGAGGGGGGAGAAGTAGAGAAGCCAGGGGTGATCCCACCTCAGGATGCTGAGAACCCTGCAAGTGGGCAAGGACCCAACAGGATGGGGGTGAGAGAGGGAGCGGAGGAGTGGAAAGTGATGGGAGAGAGGGGGAGAGTAGGAGCCAGATTTCTCTTCAGGATGCTGAGAACCCTGCTAGGGATACTAGAACCCGGTAAGGAGGGCGGTGGAAGTGAGGAGGGGGGTAGTAATAGGGTGAAGGAGGGGGAAGTGGGAGTGGAGACTACAGTCAGCAGGAGCCCAGAGGTACAAAATTAAAAGTATGGAGTGAGAGCTTGGTATGTATGTAAATAAGCAAGTAAGTAAAGTTTTATTTTTAGAAGGTGCCCTTCCATTGCTCAGAGCACAATTACAATTAAAGTGCAGATAATAATATACATCTTAAAATACATACCATAATCCCTTTAAAATGGTGTATGAGTTCAAGGCCTACATTGTTAAGAATGCCTTTTGAAATAAATATGTTTTGAGGGAGCTTTTAAAACCCTCTACGGTCAGATGTAGAGAGGGGGGCAGTGGATTGGAGAAGGGTTAGGAGCAGCTGCAGCTGTGATCAGGGTGCTTCCAGAGGTAGTAGAGAGAGTGAGTGGTGGGATTGGGCTGAGCGAATTTCAAGTGGGAGGGAGTTCCAGATACTAGGGAACTTGAACAAGAAAGCAGCAGGACCAGATGTTGTACGCCATGGAGGAAGAGCTAGTGTTCTGTGTGTGGATGCATGGAGGGTGTAGCGGGGGTAGGAGTTGATAGGAGGGAGTATAAGTAGAGGGGAAGAGAACCAAGCCAGAATTTCCCAACTAAATTCACGCAATGTGATTGATGTCTGGCATAGAGGGAGGGAAAGGAGAGCAAGGTATATAGAATACAGAGATGCGAGAGTGAAGGGCAACCAAGAATATAGTGACAGAAGGAGCGGAAGAGGGTGTCCAGTCTGAAGAGGGTGGATTTAGAGGCAGAACAGTAGACTATATCACTGAAATCAAGGATGGGGAGAATCATCTTTTGGATGATCTCTCTCCTGGCTTTCTGGGGCAGGCAGCTATGGTGTCTGTACAGAGCATCAAGTTTGGGGAGTAGTTTTTTTTGAATAGCATCAATGTGAGCACCAAAATCAAGATGCTTGTCCAGCCATAGCCCAAGGTACTTGAAGGTGGTGACATCCTTCAGTGTGGTACCAGAGAGGATAATGAAGGTAGGAGTGGAGACAAGTCTGGACAGCTTTTGCCTGGAACCAAAGGTCATGGAGACCATTTTTTGTTGATGCTTATAGAGAGCTGGTTTGAATTGAACCAGTGCTGGACATTGTGAAAGTTCTGCAGAAGTCTGGAGGTCACCTCCAGGATAGAGCTGCCTGACATGAACAAGACAGTATCGTATGTGTACATGTGGATGTGTGAGGATGAGCAGACAGTGGGATGGTCAGTCCAAAAAAATAGAAAATAGTATTGGTCCAAGTACTGAACCTTGGGGAACACCCGTGGTGATAGGGAGAGAAGGGGAGGTGGAGTTAATGATTCTGACAAATTGGAAGTCGCCTAAGAGGTAGGACTGCAACCAGTTGGTGGCTGATTCTGAGAGGCAAGTCACTGACAGTTTGCTCAGGAGGAGGGCATGGGAAACAGTGTTGAAGGCTTTGGCCAGGTCTACAAAAATGGCAGAGGTGATGCATCCCTGATACATGCCTGTGAGAATGCAGTCAGTGAGTTGGAGAAGGGAGGTGGTGGTTGAGTCATTTTTATAGAATCCTGACTGGAAAGGGGTGATGAAGGAGGTAGAGTTGAGGAAGGAAGAGAGTTGTTCCAGAGCCAGATGTTCTTGGAACTTTGCTAGAGAAGGGAGTAAAGAGATAGGGCAAAAATTGCCTGGGTTGGAAGGGTTCCCACCTTTAGGCAGCAGGATAACAGTAGCAGACTTCCAGACATCTGGGACTGTTGCATGTAGAAAGGAGAGGTTCAGTAGATTAGTCAAGGGATGTGCAATAGCGTAGGCTGAAAGGTAGAGTAATTTGGGGTCAAGTTCATTGGGGCTTCTGCCCTTGTAGGGGTATAGGGCAAGTAAGACACGTAGGGTATCCTCGGGAGTACAGGTATGAAGGAGAATCATGAGGCAGGAGGGAGCAGGGAAAGGGTGGCAGAGAGGGGACATGAAGAATTACCAGCAGGAATTGGGGGTAGTGAAGCAAGGAGAGAGGAGGCACAGGAAGTGAAGTAGTTATTGAACTCTGCTGCCACTGAGGGGGGGGGATCCTCAATTGTGCTGTCACCAGTTTTTAGGATGGAAGAGGTGGAGCGAGTGGTGGTGGGGAAATAGAGTGTGAATAGCCTTCCAGAATTTGGATGGGTTGTTGATGTTTTCGTGGAAAGAGGCTTGGAAGCATTCTGCCTTGGTGAGGCGGATGTCTCTGGAGCATGCATTCATAGTGTGCGATGCTGTTGATGGTCATGGGGAAACAGGTTTTAAACCTAGACCTGGCTTGGTCTCTTGCACGCTGACATGCAACGAGTTCAGCTAAGACCCGGGGATGTGGTTACCCCGAACCCACACATTCCTAAATAGCATGTACTTGTCCCATACATTTAAGAATTGAGAACTGAAGTTGCTCAGCGCTGCATTAACTGAGGTGGCAGAGGAGATAGGTGACCAATCTATTTTGGACAGGTCATTGTGGAGGGAGGACAGGTCGAGGGAGCGGAATGAGCAAAAGTTGAGAATGACAGGAGGAGACTTAGTACGGAGGATTTTATGCATGCAGTAGACCATGTGATGCTTGCTGAGAGCATCAGGGAGTATGCTGGAGTTTATGACACTGTGTGGGTGTGAGGTCAGCACCTAATCAATTAGGGTGTGATTGCCAGATTTGTGGTTTAGGCGCGTAGGGTCAGTTATGTGTTGCTTTGGGTTCAGTGATGAGACATGGTTGCAGACTTTGGACTGAGGACTGGTCAGCCAATTTATGGTGAAGTCTCTGAGGAGGAAAAGCTCACTGGGGGTGGCAAGGGAGGAGACAGAGAATATTGGTGATTGAGGAGGAGGAGGAGGAGACAGGGAGGTTGGGATAGCAGTAGACACTGCAAACATAGATAGGGAGAGAGGAGGGGAGGGACATTTTTACAAGCAGTAATTCATAGGCTGAGGGAGAGGTAGTGGAAAGGCAAACTGAGTACTTGATAGGGGCAGATATATACATGGCAACACCACTGTCCCTGGACTTGTGGTCCTGCCGAATGAGAGCGTAGCCAGGGATGGAGAGAGTGGCATCTGGGATTTTTGGGCTAAGTCAAGACTCAGTTAGAATAAGGACAGAGGGCCTGATTCTCAAACAGGGCTGTATTCGGCACAAGCTGCAGCAAACAGCAGTCTGCGCCACAGCCCCATATGCCAGGGACCCTGCACCGGATTCAGGTACAGGAGGGATCCCAGTATTTAAGTCCCCACATTTGCACCATTTCGTCCCTTGTGGCGAACACCTGGTGCATGGGAGGTGTCCGTCGCAAGCCTGGTACGGCACAGGATACGGCGCCTACTGTACATATGTGCACAATGACTGCCACCAGTCTCAGACACTGTGCCCATATGTACAGTCTGGTGCCGATGCAGACCACAGTTGGTGGCTGGCTGGGCACCAAGGGGTTGGGTTCCACTAGACCACCAGGTAGTGGACACTGCGGTGATCAGGCACATGCCCATGCCACATGCAGGTGGCCGGGCAGCATCGGGGATGGGGTGGTGGCATTGGGGATGGGTGACAGGACCTGGCAGGGTGGGGCACCATCGGCGAACCGGGGGTCAACCTCAGCATACAGTGGTACATAGGCTGACTGCCCCAGTGGAACATATTCTAAGTCCCACTACGCCAGCCCTGGTTGGTCTAAGGGCACTTAGAATATCTCTCACTGGGTGCTGTCTGAGAATAGCAAGCTGCTGCTTACATTAGCGTAGTCCACCTAGCACCATGTCGCAGCACTGTGCAGGGCACAGGGCTGGCACAGGACCCTGCTTGGGGCAGGCAGCCTGCGATCGACGCAGGCTACCTTTGTGAATTGCGTGGAGGCAGCCCTGGATGCAAGGTGCACCTTGCACCATCTCTGTTTGGTGCATGCACCTTGCGTCAGATGCAGGGCTTTGAGAATTGGGCCTAGAGGGTTTAAGGTGCAGCATCAGCAGCTGAAGGAGATTGATTTTGGAGAGTAGAATTCTAATATTTAGATGCAGAAATCTGAGACCTTTTGGTAGATCAGGGGGAGTGGTGAGAGGGGGACCAGGATTAGGTTTGATGTCATCGACTGTGAGAAACAGGAGTGTTATGAGTGTTTTTGTTAGGGAGACAAGCAATTTTTTGGATGGGAGCAATGAGTGGTGGGTAGACAAGAGTTGCTGAATCAAAAGATAAGGGCTCTCAGGGAAGCTAAGTGAAACCAGAGTTATGGAGGACGCTATAAGCTATGCACCAGGGAAGTGGAATTGGGGCTACAGGAGGAGGGAGGGTGGGGAGAGAGAAGGGGCAAGAGAAGGGGCAGAGGAGTGGATGGAAAAGAGGAGGGCGGAGGTAGGCCAGGGTGAATAACAGGGGGAAACAGGCTAGAAAGAGGGGTGACGTAATTGGTGGAGAATTGGCGGAAATAAGACAGTGGCAGAGAGAGGAGAACAGGGAACAGATATGTTGATGAAGGAATTGGTGAAGGGGGGGAGATTTATGGATGTGCCTTGAAAGGAGGACTAAGGGGAGAAGGGGGATGAGAAAAGTGCTACAGTCTTGTGTAGCTACTGTTAGAACTATGGAAGATAAAATAAGGCGACGTTGCAGGGAGTAGTTTGGAGGGGGGATGGGGGGGATTGAGAAAAAGCTCCACAACTTGGAGGGAGGAACCACAGGGAGGAGAAGTGCAGTTTAATACACAGTGTAAGGGCACGTAGAAAAGGCAATTGGACAAAGCTGCTGTCAAGACAGAGCAGTGGTGAGTGCAAATGTTGGGCATGGGAAAAATAAAGAAGTGCTAGGAGTGGGGTCAACATGGGCAGCGGAGTTTAAGGGCAGCAACAAAAATGACAATTGCTCAGTTAAGGCAATCACAGGTGATTGATGCAATGAGGGAGTGACAGAGCTTCTTCTTGAACGCGCCCAGAGTTGATGAGGCAGAGATGTCACTGGTAATATCATTGAGCCAGCTGGGTGCCTTGTAAGCAAATGACCTTTGACCTTGGGTTGTACAACAATGAGGGATTTGCAGTAATTGTGGTTTTCAGCTCCTGGTGTTGCAGTTGTTTACTCTGGTCTTGAGATGGGAGCAGACCCCTGGGGGGGCATTGCCCATCATTATTTTCTTGGCTGTGATGCAGGTTTGATACTTTAGTCAGTTGTTGAGTTGCAGCCATCCAGTTTGAGAGTACAGGTCACAGGTATGGGTGAGCTGCTGGGCTCCGGTGATGAGACAACATGCTTTATTTAGGGAGGTAGCAACTCGTTTGAGTGTGGAGGCAGTGGCAGAGCCATAAACAATGAGTCCATAGTCAACAACTCTCACAATGGAGCTTTGAATGGCAGCAGACAATGCTTCAGGGGTTAGATGTTTTTGGTGATGGAACAGTAGGCCCAGCCTGGTGTTTGCCATCTTTGCAACATTATTGATATGGGCAGCATAGGAGAGTTTGGAGTCAAGGGTGATGCCAAGATATTTAAAGGTGTCAACTTGATCAAGGGTGACTCCTTCTTTGGTATTAACGGTGAGGTGATACTGTTTATTTTTGTTTTGTGAGCTACTGAAAAACATGGCCTTAGTTTTTTTCTGGTTTAGTATCAGTTTGTGCAGCAAGAACCAGTTTTCAACTGATGTGAAACCCCGTTGGAGGTTTCCTTACTGTTTTTCTGGATCATGATGGAAGGCAAGGATAACTGCATCGTCTGCGTAGAGTATAATTTGTTCTGGACAGGAGTCCGGCAGTGTGTTCAGGAATAGGCTAAAGAGGAGGAGGCCCAGAACTGACCCTTGTGGAACACCAGAGAGTACCGGTCTGGCATCAGAGAGCATTTCAGCTATTTTTACTCTTTGGGACCAGTTGTCTAGGTAGCTATTGAACCAGTCAAATGAATCAGGTGCAAGCCCATCCTTCCGTAGTTGGACAAGCAGGAGACGGTGGTTGATGGTATCAAAGGCTTTAGTTAGATCGATGAAAGCAGCCTCTGTTAGTTTACCATTGTCCAATTAGTGGTGAATGGCTCCGTTAAATTCGAGTAGTGCTATGGAAGTACTGTGACCCTTTCTAATGCCATGTTGCTGCTTGCACAGGATGTTGTGTATGTCCAGGAATTCAGTAAGCTGGTCAGCCACAATACGTTCCAGGGCCTTGGAGAGTGGCAGTAGGCTGGAGATTGGATGGAAATTTTTATGGGCAGTTTTGACACCACTTTTGTGTATAGGGGTCACAGTGGCCAATTTCCATTTATCCAGGAATTGGCTGAGGCTGAGAGAGAGGTTAAAAATCTTAGTCAGTGGCCTGAGGACTTCTTCAAGGGGGAGGGATAGAAGTTTGAGGTCGAGTGAGTCACTGCTGGATCTGGACTTGGTAATAGCTTTGGTAACATAGCTGTGGACCTTGTACATATTGACCGATTTAAAGTGAAAAGGAGGGTGGCCAGTGGGGGAAGAGGAGATTGGGGCATTGAAGTGCCCTTCTCTCTAAAAAAATTGGGGGGAAGTACAGAACTAAGGTCAGGGAAAGCAGCATTGAACGTGTCCACAATGATTTTCGGGTCAAGTGTGGTAACTCCATCCATGCAGAGCACGGATGGTGGGGATTTAGACTGCTTCCCGGTGACTTCTTTAATGTTGTTCCAGAAATCTCTTCTGTTTCCCCAGGAATTTGTGAGAGCGCTCTTGAAATAGGCAGTTTTCTTTTGCCGGATGGCTTTGGTGCAGTCATTTTGAGCACGTTTTTAGTTAGAGATGTCTATTTGCCTCCCAGAGTTTCTAGCTAGTTCCCAAAGATGATCCCTTGCTTTTAGTCACCTTAGGAGGTCTCCTGAAAGCCAGGGGTTACAGAGGGCTTTTACTTTTCACTTTTTAAGAGGTGCGAATTTGTTGTAGGATCCATTAAAGGTTTTGATAAAGTAGTCCAGGGTGATGTTTACATCAGTTGCAGTGAAGATTGGTGACCAGTCCAGTTGAAGGAGGTGGGTTTTGAGATGAGTTAGATGGCCACAGGGAAAGACTCTGCTGGTTATGGTTTTCGGGGGTGGTTTGCTAATTTATTGGACCAGGTGCAGCTGACAGGGGAGTGGTCACTGATTACGTCAGGGAGGACAGTGGTGTTGGAGATCCGGATGGGGTGGCTGGTAAGGATCCCGTCCAGAAGGGTGCTGGTGCCCATTTTGTAGTTTTTCCTGGCTGGGGAGTCAACCATCTGGGTGAGGTTTGCCACTGCTATAGAATCCCTGTGAGCCACTGCCTCAGCAGCAGACCAATTTATATTAAAGTCCCCAAGAAAGATACACTCAGTGTCCAGCGGGACAGACCTGACAAAGTCCAGGGCTGCGTTTAGGCCACAACTTTGTTCTTTTGGAGGAATGTAGATTGTGATAACTGTGAGGGCTTTGTTGTGAGCACCAAGGAGGATTTTGATTGGAAGAATCTGTGACGCACTGGTTTGGGGAACAGTGCTAACGTGGTGATCTACGATAGTATCCTTTCAGTATAATGCACAACTGCCACCTCTTTTTGTCATCCAGACAAGCTGAAAAACATTATACCCAGGTAGTGCGAAAGCATGGTCTGGGACAGATGGAGAGAGCCAGGTTTCAACAATACCTAGGATGTCGGGACAGTGTTGGCTAGCAAAGTGATAGTCAGAGGTGACATGAAACACGCTGTACAGTGGCAGCCAAAGCAAATAAGCTGTTGGGATGCATCACCTGAGGAATTACCTTCAGGAGGGAAGAAGTTATTCTGCCTTTATACAGGTCATTGGTGAGACCACACTTGGAGTACTGTGTGCAGTTCTGGTGCTCTTATTTGAAGAAGGACATAAAACTACTGGAGGGGGTCCAGTGAAGGGTGACCAAAATCATCCAGGGCATGGGGGAAAACCATATGATGAGAGGGATCCCTGGTGGTCTAGTGGTTAGGATTTGGAGCTCTTACCGCTGCCTTGGTTTGATTCCTGGTCAGGGAAGCTGCTATACCTCTTTTTAGGTAGAGTGCCTGCCTGGTGCCATGGCTTGGAGGGACAGGGAGTGAATCATCAGGATCATGGGAGCAGCTGCACAGGGGAGGGAGCTGGATGTCATTGTCCACCTTGGGACAAATGACCTGGCTGGGAAACAGCAGTGCAAGAGGAGTTCGTAGAGTTGGGGAGGGGCCTTAGACAAGTAGAATGCACAGTAATCTTTTCGGAGGTGCCGCCTGTCTATGGCATGGGTGATGCTGGAGTGGTCTGCATCATGGGATTCAATCAATGGCTGAAAAACTGGTGCAGAGCTCCAGATTTTGGCTTCATTGGGGACTGGAGGGTCACCTGGAGGAATACAGGCCTATACTGGTGTGATGGTCTGCATCTGTTCAGGAGAGGAACCAGGATCTTAGGTGATAGGTTTAAATGCTTCATTGGCAAGCATTTAAACTAACCGAGGGGGAGGCACTGAAAAAGAATAGGAAAATCCTAGCCTCCCCCCCAAAAAATCAAAGTAGTAAGTGAGGTAAACACCAAGATAAAGTTGTCAATAGGGAGATGGGCAGGAATAAATGGAGAAAAAGGCAAAGGCAGCAAGGACAGGGATAGGGCATAAAGGGGTAAGGCCATACAAAAATGGAGGGTAATGAGTACCAGTGCCTGCAGTCTAGATAAAAAGCTCCCTGAACTTGTGTCCTTGATGGAAGAGGATGCCTGGATATCATGGCAGTCACAGAAACATAGTACGCAGAGAACCATGACTGGGATGTCAACAAACAAGGTACACAATCTACATGAGGGACAGGGAGGGTAGAAGAGGAGGAGGAGTAGCTCTCTATGTAAGGGAAGGGATCAAAGCAATGGAACTAAAGGGTACACAAGGAGGAAAGGAGGCACTGTGGGTCACCCTGGAGACTGGAAATTGCACCACAATCCACTCCGGGGTTGTGTACAGACCCCTATCTCAGGGGGAAGAAATGGACAAGAAAATTATAGAAGGCATCCTTAGGATGGCAGAGAAAGGGGAGATATTGTTGATGGGGGACCTGACTATGCCAGATGTTAATTGGAGCACCTTTGCTACAACCACATACAAGAGCAGGGTCTTTCTCAATGCACTACATGGGGAATGCTTCAGGCAGCTAATGTTGGAACCCACTTGGAAGGGAGCAATCTTAGACTTGGTACTCTCAAATGGTGACAGAGAGAAGATCTCAGATCTAGAAGTGGGTAGCCATCTGGGAACAAGTAACTACCAAACAGTGTGGTTCATGATAAACACAGCCGCAGAGTCAAGCCATACAAAAGTAAGGATGCTGGACTTTAAGAGGGCTGACTTTGTCAAAATGGGATCGTGCCTCAGAAAAGCACTAGCAAACAGGCAAAAAGGAGGGGTGGAGCAACAATGGGGAAACATCAAAACTGCCATCACAGAGGCAACAAGCCTTTGTGTGAAGCGAATAAACAAATCAAAATGAAAGAAAAAAACACCATGGTTCTCAAAAGAGGTGGTGGGGAAGGTTAGGGAGAAAAATATAGCATTCAGGAAGTATAAGGAAACACAGAAGGGGCAGGACAGAGAACTGTACCAGTCAAAGCAGAAGGAAGTGGGGAAGGCAGCCAGAATGGCAAAGGCCCAAACCGAGGAAAAGATAGCCAACTCGGTTAAGAATGGGGATAAAACCTTTTATAGGTACATTAGGGAGTAAAGAAAGACCAAAGGAGGGATAGTGAGGCTTAAAAAAGGGGAGGGTGGGTAGGCAGAGAGGGACAGTGAAAAGTAGGGATACAGGGATACTGAACAAATACTTCTGCTCAGTATTCACAAAAGAGGAGGTGGGGGAGGTACCTAATCCAATCAATAGAAGCACTCTGGTTAGGGGGGTCAATACCAGTTCTTTCTCAGAAGAAAGGGTTCTGAAAGAACTCCTAAAACTGAAGGTGGACAAAGCAATGGGGCCTGACGAGATTCACCCCAGAATTCTAAAAGAACTAAGGGGAGAACTAGTGACACCACTGACTATTCTTTTTAACAAATCATAGGAGGATGGTGTGGTACCTAAGGACTGGAGGAGGGCAGATGTGATTCTCCTGCACAAAACTGGGAGCAAAGCCGGGACTGGAAACTACATACCTGTTAGCTTGACCTTAGTGGTAGGAAAAATGATGGAATCACTTGTGAAAGAAAGAAAGAATTGTTGAGTACCTAGAGGCCAGTGGGGCACAGGACCCAAGGCAGCATTGATTCACAGTGGAAGGTCATGTCAGACTAATTTAATAGATTTCTTTGACTGGGTGACCAAAGTAGAAAACCAGGGTGGGGCTGTGGACATGGCCTACCTAGACTTTAGCAAGGCGTTTGATACAGTCCCACACAAAAGATTAATAAACAAATTAGCCAGCCTGGGAGCAGGTCCCAGGGTGGTAGCCTGAGTAAAAAATTGGCTTGACAACAGGACACAGAGGGTAATAGTAAATGGAGTCCACTCTGAAGAAAGGGGTGTTACTAGTGGGGCACGGCAGGGTTCAGTACTGGGTCCGGTCTTTTTTAATGTCTTTATAAGTGACATTGCAGAGGGACTGGAAGGAAAAATATGCCTCTTTGCAGATGACACAAAGATCTGCAATGGGGTTGATACACGAGGGGGGTGGAAAGGATGAGAAGGGACTTGGCAAGGTTGGAGGAATGGTCAAAAGTATGGCAGCTTAGATTCAATTCAAAGTGCAACGTAATGCACCTGGGGAAAAAAAATGACGGAAGAGTACACAATGGGGGGTGTGGGTGTGAGGTAGGAGGTATTAACAACAAGAAAAATGGAAAGAGACCTGGGGCTAGTTATATCAGATGACCTAAAGGTAAGCAGGCAATGTGAGAAGGCAATAAGGATAGCTGGGGGGATACTGGAATGTATAGGGAGAGGCAACACCAGTAAAAAACAGGAAACTGTTATCCCTCTGCACAGACAGTTGATGAGACCCCATCGGGAGTACAGCATGCAGTTCTGGAGACCCCATCTCCGCAAGGACATAGACAGGATGGAGGCAGTCCAGAGAAGGGCAAATAAAATGCTGCAGGGTCTGCAACAGAAGCCATATGAAGAAAGACTAAAGGAGCTTAATATGTATACCCTTGAGGAAAGGAGGAAGAGTGGGAACATGATAGAAACTTTCAAGTACCTCATGGGAATCAACATCAAAGTACAAGAGGGTAGCATCTTTCAGTAAAAGAGATGTGCAAGAACAAGGGGACACAATCTGAAGATAGAAGGAGGACAGCTCAGAGGTAATGTGAGGAACTATTTTTTCACAGAAAGGGTGATGGATGCATGGAACAGCCTTCCAGAGGTGGCTGTGTGGTCAAAAACAGTGGGGTAATTCAAGAATGCATGGAACAGACATTAGGCAATTCTGGTGGTGGTAGGAAGAAGTAGGCTGTTGGTTAACTAGGATCTGCAGCTTATCTAATAGGTAGGGAAATGGGCAGACTAGGTGGGCCAAGCAGTCCTTATCTGCTGTCAAAGTCTATGTTTTTGTTTCTATGAGAGGTTAAGAGAGCTCAATATGTTGTCCCTGGAAGACAGAAGGGAAAGTGGGGGGATATGGCAGAAACCTTCAAGTACCTAAAGGGCATAAACAAGGTTAGAGGGGAAGGCATTTTCAATCTAAAAAGGAGGGGGACCACAAGGGGGCACAGTCTGAAACTTGTGGGGGTACAGTAGAAAAGGTAATGAGGAGGCACTTTTTCATGGAAAGGGTGGTGTCAAAGTGGAATGAACTGCAGAGGAGGTGGTATCATTGAAAACAGTCGATGTTTTAAAGGGGGTGGGACAGGGTAAAAGAGAGTGACAACAGGAGGGAGGAAGGTGAGGGGCTGAGGGGGGAAGAGAGGGTTGGGGAGGATAACTCTGGGGGGCAAGAGGAGGGAGGCATCCCCCAGTAAAATAGACTGAGCTGCACACTCGAGCAGACTTGATAGACCACTTCAGCCTGTTTCTGCTGGCAATTTTCACATGTTCGTATGTTTGTTCTGCAATTTAGAGAATGGGCTACATGCTCCAATCCAGATATCATGGTGATATCAGAGTCATGGTTAAATGACAGAAACTCAGATAATCAAATTAATATTACTTGTTATAATGTGTGGAGAAAAGACAAAACCAAATGGGGAAGGGGTGTCATAATCTTTGGGAAAACAAATTCAGAGATTAAAGAACTTGAGACCAAAATTGATTGGTTGGGATCTGAAGTACTAATTTTAGAAATTAGTGTAACCCCCAGCCACTTATAGCAAGTAAGCACACCCTCATTAAATCTGGAGACTGGTACCCACATATTGGCATACCATTTACTTTTCAAAGGATGGTACCACCCTTGGTGTTAGAATGTATACCTGACTCATTTCTAGAGGAAGAGGGGTGGGGGTACAAGTACAAAACACATAAACCTTGTGTAAAAATTACAACCCAGGTCCAGGGTGGAGGCTGCTAGGCATATGCTAGATCTAAACTGCTGAGGGGGTCCCAATAAATCCAACAATCAGAAGCAAGAATCAGAATGTCCAGAACAGGAACTGGGATTGTGCAATATGGCTTTTTTAAAAGATGTAAAACTAAAGCAGTAGTGGACCCCATGGGTCAGTCAAGACAGGACAGGTACATTTCACGAACTCTCCTTGCATGCAGTACAGTTGGAGAACACACAAAAGAACATCTTCTTCCCATTTCCCAATGGTGCATTTAGTGGACACCTGGCCACACACCTGAACATTTTCATCCCATAAGTGCACATATTCTGAAACTAAGCCACACACTTAGAGCTCTTCTTCAAAAATAGGTGCAATTATGTGAAACTCAGTCACACACCTAAACCTGCAGCACTAGCCTTTGCTCAGGTAAAAACTGGTGCCCTTTATGAACCATTAAGCCCTGCCTTGTAAGCATCCAGATGGCATTCCTCCCACCCTTTGCCCCAACCGACAGTCTCTGCCATTCCTTCAGAGTTACACCATTGAAACTGCCATTTCCCATTGAAATGCTAGAGGTCCCATACTTTCCATTCCTATCACTCACTGAGGTGACCACAGTACAAACTGCACTCTCCTGGCTGAACAGTTTCCAGAAATTCACTCTCCTGGAAGAACTAGGGGCACTGACAGGTGCAGTCTAGCCTTATCTATGAGCACACACATTCCAGAAATGATTCCCCTAAATATGTGGAGAATTGTCTCATTAGAACAGTACTCACAAACTAGTTGCCCCGTCTACTGGGCATAGAACAACAAAAAGGCACCTCACTTGGGTAGCAGGTCAAAACAGTCTCTCAAGCTCTTTTCTAAGGCAGCTGAAACATGCCAAAGGATCTTCAGGGGATTTCCCCTTGAACCCAGTGAAGAAAAGCAGTTCCTTCCACTTTACTGGGATTAGAAATCAGGAAATCCTGCTGTAGAATGGTTTCCACCACTTCACTGGAAGCTGGATATTGTACTCCACAATAGAGTGAAGCGTTATGGGCCCTCAACACAAAGCCCACTGGCAGACCTTCTGCCACTCTCACCTCCACTCAGCTACAACTCACTACAGACTGAACATTCTAAGCTCCCCAGAGCAGCTGTACACAGGAAAGGATTATGCTGCTGTGATACTTCCAAATGACATAATCATTCTTCTCTCAGGCTAGCTAAGTAAACAATGATGTCATTGTGTAAGAAGCCCCTAATGAGCTCCCTATCAGCTGCCTGCTACTTCCTAACACTAACACTAATACTGATAGGATTCTAGTGACCCCAGGGGACTGTGTGGTTACATTAGACTATACTTTATTAAGCCTATTTTCTTGGTTGGTAAGTACCACCCTCCAAAGGCAAAGACAGATGTTTTTGACACCCTACAGGACTACCTATCACAGTATTTAAAGAATCATGAGTTATTAGTTACTGGGGACCTAAATGTGGATTGGATGAAAGTTGATAATAATCATAGCTTAATGGACTTACAATCAAATCTGGACATCACAATTTATAAATGATTTTGCAAGACTAAATCCAAGAGATCACCACCCTCTGCACTGTTGGATATACAATAATTTTTAACCACCTATCCAGCTTATTTTGAATCTTATGGTGTGCTGCTGGTCTCCTTTTCTGATCATCAAATTATTTTCTAAATTAGAAAATGGATCAGGGAAGGTGGACCTGGCGAAACAATTAGATATAGATCATTCAAAGGATTTTACTATGTTGACTTCATGTTGGATTTAGAAACCAAAAATTGGGACAGAATAGCTTTAATTCAAACTATCGATGAGGCTTGGTCTTTATTTTAATGGGAATTTGTGGACAGTTGTAATACATTCACACCAGAGAGAATCATGGAAATAAAACATAATAATTCCCCATGGAACATTCTTACCTCCATAAAATGAAAAAATTAAGAGATAACTCATGGAAACAGGTGAACAAAGCTAATACTTTACAAAACTGAAATAAAGTATGCTGACAAGTGAGAAACCCCTACACCTCAGAGGTGAGAAGAGTAAAAAAGGAATATTTTAGGAGCAGTTTAACACATAATATAAAGATGAACTCAAGGGAATTCTGGAAAATTTTGAGGAAATTACAGGGACAGCAAAGTGCAGAGATTCCAAATTATTCTGACATTGATGGAAAGGATATTCCATTAATTGACCTTGTGGCCCAAACATTTATTGAATAATTTATTAAAATGGGAACAAAGGCTTTGAGACAAAATGTTACACAGCTTAATATAGAAAAACCTATTGACATACCCCAGGAAACAAAATGTGACTTTGAATCATTCACAAAAGCACAGATCTGTGATGAAATACTAAAAATTAATCCAAGGAGAGCAGGTAGATTGGACGGCATCCCTTTCTCATTGTTTAAATAGGCAGCACCAAAAATAGCTTCTCCACAGGCATATTTGTTTAATTTATCTATGTAAACAGGTGTTTATCCCAGGAATGGAAAATGCAGGTAGTCCATATATATATATATATATATATATATATATATTTATTCATAGCAAAAAAACTCTGTTTAATGCATCAGTCAGGGTTGTTCCACAGCTGCAAGCAGAAATTCGATGTTAGGGTTGAAAATCCCACCTTGAACCCCCACCCTCCTCCCAGCCGGCATCAGGGTGTGCGTTGAGTCATTGGCCTAACTCTCACCCCATCACATGTGTAAACAAGCTGAGGTGGTGAAGTATAGGAGAATGGGGTGAGAGTTAGGACCATTGACCCCAACATACACCCCGATGCCAGTTGGGGAGATGGGGTGGTGGTGGGTCCAAGATGGGGGTTTTCAACCCTAACATCGAATTTCCTCACTTTTGTTGCTATGGAACAACCCTAACTGATGCATTAAATAAAGTTTTTTTGCCATGAATTACCCTTCTTTTTGAGAATGAGGACTATAAATAGTGAATGAAATGTGGTGGTGGTGAAATAGTAACAGTAACCACAAGGGAAACGCAAGCGCAAACTGTAATGCACATGGTGATGGAAACATAAATGGTAACGCAAACGGTAACAGAAACGCAAGTGCAAAGTGACGCCAAAGCAAACAGTAATGCAAATGGAGATGCAAAAGCAATTGTGTACAGAAAGGCAAGTGGTAATGAGCATGGTCATGGTACCGCAATTGGAAATGCAAATGGTAATGATAACAGCAAGAATAACAGCAAAGAGAACAGAAACGGAAATGGAAATGGAAGTGTGTACGGAAACACAAACCATAACGCGCACGGCCATGGCACCACAATCTGAAATGCAAATGGTAACAGTAACAGCAACAATAATGCCAAAGGAAACAGAAATGCAAATGCAAGCACATATGGAAATGCAAACCGTAATGCGCACAGGCACGGTACTGCAATTGGAAACGCAAATAATAATGGTAACAGCAACGATGATGCTAAACAAAAGAGAAATGCAAAAGGAAGGGCAGCCAGAAACGTAAATCACAATGCACACGTTGACGCAAACCAAAATGCAAAGACAAACAGTAGTGGAGACGCAAATGGTAAGAGTGACACAAATGCAAGCACAAACAAAAATGCAAAAGGTAATGCACACGGTGGCATACATGGGAACGCTAATGCAAACGGGCACAGAAGGAGCAGTGTAAAGCCTATGTGTAACAATAAGTGGAGCGCACACCCTATTGTTCCCCAAAAGTTCCACTGAGAAACACAGTGAAAACAAAGAATGTATGCATAATAATGGGCCTCGTAGCAGAAAATGAACAGTTGCAATACTAAATTGCTAATATCTCAGTAACCGTACGATGTAGAAAAAAATGCAAATTTCACATGATTCATGACTTTCCTGGCTACATTTTCACTGTATGTGTAGCCCTATTGGCTATGCATTTTAGCAGCAAAAATTCCGTATCTCCCACCGGTTCTGAGATACGAGCCCCAAACGGCGTGGCGGATGCCACCATGTTAGTCTATGGGAAAAAACATCAACTTTGGAGTACCGTAACTTTGCATCCATGCTATATTTTTTCACCAAGCCACCAAAAGGCACATCTGTGAGATGTTGGCTGCTTTTCCTCCAAATTTCAGCCCAAAAGACCAAACCATTCTTTTGCAGCAGGGTGGCAAAGAATTCTTGTCATTTTGGCCATAGTCTAGAAAAGTAGTGTCGTGATTTGTGACACATTTTGCAAAAATTTGTGAAAGTGTCCCAAGTGCGACACTACTTTGCGACACTACTTTTCCAAAAATTTGGAAAACATATTTCTGGGGTGTTTAACCCCAAAATAAAGACATGGATAGCATCCTGAGGGTCTGACTAGGAGAACAGAAAAAGAATTGTGTTCCTAGAGGGTCCCAATTTTAAACACCAAACATTTTTCTGATCAGTAACTGAAAATAAAATGGCAGATTTGCGACACTACTAGGGTCATTTGAGACACTAAAAAGTGCATTTGCAACACTGTTGAACTTTTTGTTAACTTTTCCCATTGACTTATAATGGGAACTTGTTTTTTGAATAACTTTTGAACCGTTCAATAGTTTTTCATGAAATGTTCAAAAGGCACATCAGGGACCCTGGACACATGTTCCCTGAAGTTTTCGGACTGGTCATGTAAACCGTGTGACCTGTAGGCACGAGCAAAGAATACGCAAAAAACATAATTGCACTCACAAATGTCGTTTAATAACTCTGCAGCCGTATACATGACCAGAAAGAAAGTTGGCAGATCCCAAGATCTATGGTTATGCCTAATGCCTACCAAATTTCAGGCAAATCCATTGGTGATGTGAAGTTATTAAATTGCAAACTTTCACCATTTAACCTTAAATGGGGTACTCAACCCTAACTATAGCTGCACTACTGTATAATATATATATATATATATATATATATATATATATGAATGGTCCAAAATATAAAATTAAAAACTGTCCTGCACACTCTCTCTTACCTAGGAATTCCAAGATTTTTGAAAAACTGGTATGCTTGCAGTTAAAAATAATTTGGAAGAGGGAAAGCTGTTGAGTGACTTTCAGTTGGGTTTCAGGCCACTCCACAGAACCACCAGCTCCCTATTAAAAGTTACATGGGGTTTTCAGGAGGCCCTAGATAGGAGAATGTCAGTGGGAGCCATTTCTGTAGACCTTTCTAAAGCATTTGACACTCTGGGCCATGACATCCTCCTGTCCAGACTAAAAAAGAATAGGAGTGGTAGGTGGTGCTGTGGACCGGTTTGTTTCCTACATGTGAGGGTGCCAGAAACTGGTTGTAATAAATGAGTTTCATCAAAACTTGCTTTAGTAGTGTCTGGGACACCCCAGGGCTCAATAGTGAGGCTTATTCTCTTTAATGTCTACATGAACACACTTGTTTTGAATAACCCTCACATAAAGTTATTTTTTATATGGACAACACAATAATATGTAGGGAAGGAACAGGCCCAAAGCAAATAGAGACCAGGTTACAGTAGGTTTTTGATGACCTACTTACATTCTATATTAGCACTTAATGTAAAAAACCAAAAATCAAGTAATGTATTTTTTTCAGTTCATTTCATTTTTAATTTTTATACTTATAAGCCAATAGGCATAAATGCCTGTCTTCATTGGTGACAAGTTTAACAAAGAACGGGAGGGTCACATGATGAGGAGAGCCGACTAGCAGCCTAGCTTTACAGCTCCAGCCTCCTGCCCCGTTTTAATTCATTACCTGTTTTTTTCATAGGCAGATTCTGTGTCATTTTCTGTCTGTAAACAAGCAGAACTGAGCATGACTTACCCGGACCAGTTTTTATGGAATATGGAGGTGGAAATGCTGGGAGCTCAGACCAAGTACACTCTGCCCCAGTCTCCAGTTAAGGCCCCGAAGAAATACAGGGCTTCTACATTGGGAGGTCACCCAGGGCCTGAGCATAACCCAGAGGATGAACCACTAACTCTCGCACAGTTTCTAACTGAATTTAAACCTTTTAAAGAGGAGATGCACTTGGTTACAGGGAAATTGAAATCTATCACCATGGCCCTGGAAGCACTTGCAGTGAGAACAGGTGACTGCGAAACCAGAATAACCTCGATGGAAAGAAAGAGAGAGAAAAGTGATGCAGAAATGGTAGCACTTAAACAGAAATTACAAAAAATTGAGAGCAAATTAGAAGATCTGGAGGGCCGCAGCAGACAGAACAACGCTCTTGTCATTGGCTTACTGGAGAAAGAAGAAGGGTCTGATCCGATTTTGTTCATACAAAAACTGCTACTGAAATTGGCAGGTCCCACAGAATTTGGGGTGAATTACACAATCGAGAGGGTTCATGATGCTCTAAGAGACATCCCCCGCCACGGTGCTCCTCCGCGCCCATTCATATTTCATTTTCTCAATTACCAAGAACGACTGCACTTCTTTACTAGAACTAAACAGATTCAGGAAATCAAATGGAAAGGTACCACGTTGAGAGTTGTGCAAGATTTACCACTTTCTGTTCGACAGAGGAGAGTTACATTCTACCCAGTCATAACAAAGCTGATCGCCGCTGGCTTCTGTTTTCGAATGGGCTACCCTGCAAGGCTTCAGGTTTTCCTATCTGGCACCTGGGTCACCTACGAAGATGCAATGGCTGCAAGCACAGCCCTAAAGGATGCTTTGCCAAACTTGTTTATTGATGGCTGAGGGGAGAAAGTCCTTAAGAGGAATCAATGTGTGAATTCACTGGCTCAGTGCTACACACTCTCTGAGAGATTGGAAAGAAATTAATCTGTTTAGATGCATTGTTTTACCCTTCATATTTTGGGCAGACAGTTTACAAGTCTAAGAGGGGTCCTGGCATTTTTGGCAACAAGTTTTGTGGCCAGTTGCTCTGATTCAGCTGCTAATCTCGGTATCATCGTTTATCATCGGAGGGAAAAGAGCTCATACACTTGAGTGCGCAGCACGCATTCCACTGACTGTTTTGCCCGCTTTCAGTGGCTAGAGGGACCCTGAGCATTGATCAATCATGATCATCCTACACTGGGCCAAGAGACTAAATGGAGAATCTCTTGTATTCAGTATGCCCAAATACGTATTTTCGTTGTGTTTCTGAAGTTGGAATTTGGCAGACAGACAATTACCCCGCAGATGGGAGTGAATCAAACGAGGGGGGCACTCTCCCCTGGACTTTTATTGAGCCATTTAGATTGAGTGTAAATCGTTATAAATGGGGTGCTGAAGATTCTGCAAGACCATTTTTTTTTTGAAAAGGGGAGTTTTTATGGGTTTCAATCCTGGCGTTTTTTGGCCGGAGGTTTTGAGTTAGTGGCTGACATTGGTTTTGCTGCCTAACATCAGGGGGATAAGAGCTCGTACACTTGAGTGAAGGCCATGCATTTCAGGGGCTGTTTTGCCCATTTTCTGCCACTAGAGGGATCCTTAGCATTAATTTCTGAAGATCCTGCAGGAGCATTTTTGGAGGAAGAGTTTTTATGGGACTCAGCTATGTGTTTAATCAGGATAGCTGGCTCCCATGACTGTTGTCCCTAATCGGGAGTGGGATTTTCTAAATCACTGCTCACTGGCCTTACTGGGTAAGACCTAAATGAAAATATCTTTGTTAATACTACACTCGGAAGGGTCCTAAAGTCAGACCCATAAAAAACAATTTTTTGTATATTTGCCTAACAAGGATTTTTTTGTGGGGTTAAGGGGGGGCTGGAGTTGGGGTAGTGAAGCAGATACTGCGCAAGCATGGACCATAAGACATTTTGGTTGGTGGGGAGGGGGGTTGGGATATTTTTTTTGTGTAACATTTCAAGTGTTAATTCCTACTGAGGGGGATTTTTGGGAGGGAGGAGAGAGGGTTGTTTTGGATTTTGAAAACTTTGTCATTTTAAATACATACAAATTCTATTACTCTATGCTTGGTTTCCTTGTCTATTTGGGGGGTTGGGTTTATGCTGGGGAGGGGGAGGGACAGCCTTGCCTGTTCCAGGGGAATTTAAATTTAGAAGGGAATTTACAATGTCAAGTATTATAACAGAATATATTAAATATCTGTCACATGGCATAAGAGTAAGGGTCCAGTTAAGAAAACTGCGATATGGGGAGTAACATTCAGTGGATTACCTGGAATGTTAATGGGTCATGAAATAAGGTAAAAAGATATAAAATTCTAAAACATTTACAACTATATAAAGGGGAAATTATTTGCCTGCAAGAGACCCATATGCTAGATACAGAAGCGAATCTGCTTAGGAGGCAATTTGTTGGTCAGATTTTTATGGCTGGCTACAGTACAGCCAGTAGAGGGGTAGCTATCCTGAATTCAAGATCTATTCCCTTTGTTTGTGAACACTGTCTCAAAGACCTGAATGGACGTTACATTTTCCTACAGGGTTGGTTGGGTCAAATGAAAATACATATTAGCAGTGTATACAGCCCTAACTCAGATTCTCCTGGGTTCTTCTCCAAATTGTTGAAAGCTTTAACCTGCTTAGTTAACTTACCCATAATAATGGGTGAAGATTAGAATCTCCCCTCTTCCCCTGATCTGGATAAGGATGGAAAGCATTATAGAGGCCTATCCCTGGCTCAAAGAGCAATCCAGGATCTTTCAGATCAGCTGGGATTATACAATCCATGGAGGGTGCTGTGTCCCACAACTAGAGAATTTGCATTCCGATCAGAAATGCACAATTCCAGATCGAGAATTGATTTCTTCCTTATGTCCCACTTTCTTCTTCCTGGCTTGTTGACATGTACAATTGAGCCAGAAGTAATCTCAGATCACGCTCTGGTCAAATGCTCTCTAGATCTGGCCCCCAATTGTCCCAAACAAACTAATTGGAAATTAAATCATCAGTTACTCAAGTCTGATCTAATTAAAGATGCCATTATGCAACGAATAGACCAGTTCCAGAGGTAAAACTTTAATCCGGAAGGGAAGGGAGATATAGAGTGGGGAGCTTTGAAGTGTGTTCTAAGGGGAGAACTCATAAAATTAGCCAAGGAAAGGAAGAGAAAGAGAGAATATAAAATAAAGTGTCTACTGGAACAAATACGAGCCATAGAAAGAAATCTTTCTTTGGCCACTGAGGATGAGATCAAACAGAAATTAGCTAGTCTCAGGAACCAATACAATGATCTTTTAAGAGAGAAGGCAGAGTATGCTATACTCAAGTCTAGGGTGCTCTATCTGGACCTGGGGGAGAAAGCTAGTCGTTTGTTAGCTTTGAGGTTGAAAGCTACAGAAGCGTCTAGAATTATTCAAATTATTAAGTCGCATAAGGATGGTTCTACTAAATTCCTCCCCCAAGATATAATCCAAAAATTGGAACACTACTATAAAACACTTGACAGTCCAATGGTACCTCAACCTAAAAAAGAGGAAGTACAAGAATACTTATCTAAAATCCAGCTTACATCAATTCCAGAAGAAATGAAGGCTGGGTTAATTTCCCCCTTACTAGACTCTGAAATCTTAACATCAATAAAATCTCTATCTTGGTATAAAGCTCCGGGTCCAGATGGTTTTTCCCCAAATTTCTATAAATGGTTTGCTGAGTACCTAATCCCATTTCTGAAGAGGCTGTTCTCAAGTATATTAGAGGCTGATGAGGTGGACAGACATTTGTTTGAAGCACTTATTATTGTAATTCCCAAACCGGACAAAGAGCTAGATAAGCTTATTAGTTATCACCCAATCTCCTTAATTAATTATGATCTTAAAATCCTTGCTAAAATCTTAGCATCCCATCTAGTGAAAGTTATGCCTCTCATTATCCATCAGGATCAAGTAGGTTTTATGGCAGGAAGAAATTCTTCGAATCACCTCCGTAAATTGCCCCACATCTTCTCTGTGTCCAGGGATGCAGACACGTGTGGTATGGTGTCTCTGGATGCAGAGAAGTCATTTGATAGAGTAAACTGGCAGTTTTTGTTTTTGACCATGAACAGGTTTGGGTTCCCTGCAGTTTTCACCAAATGGGTCACATCCCTATACAAAAACCCCACTGCCAGAGTATATTGTAATGGACTTTTTTCCTCTACTTTTCCTCTTCTCTCGGGAACCAGACAAGGGTGCCCGTTATCACCTCTATTGTTCAACTTATACCTGGAATCTCTTCTGTGTCATTTCCGTGTTGATGATAGAGTACAGGGAGTGATTATAGGTTCTCAGGAATTTAAGGTGTCTGCTTATGCAGATGACGTTCTGCTTCACTTAAGGCATCCTCAAAAGTCATTCCCCACTGCCGTAAATATAATAGAGCATTACAGTAGGTTGTCAAATTATAAGATCAATGTAGAAAAAAACACAGAAGCAAGTGGCAATAGATCTGGGACTACGATGTAGCCCAAGTACACTAAACTATTTAGGGGTAATGTTATCCAAAAGTGAAAACAGAATGGTTTAATTGAATCTTGATCCCTTACTTCAGACAATTAAACAGGATTTGTTGAGGTGGGGTAAACTCCTGCTTTCCCTCTGGGGCCAGGTTAATCTTATTAAAATGAATATCCTGCCCAGATTGTTTTATCCTATGAGTATGCTCAATGTCTGGATCTCATTGAAGTGGTTCAAAAGAGCACATTCACTGATTTCAGATTTTGTCTGGTCAGGCAAGGTGCCCCGTAGAACATATCACAAACTAGCTGCCCCCAGATCCAAAGGAGGCCTGAGGTTACCACATCTAGGGTTACACTACTGGGCAAGTAATGCAAGTAAATATTTAAAGTGGTTAATTAGCCCGGCAGAGATAGCCTCCTTACCTTATGTCCCTTCATGGGTTACGTTGGAAGTAGAATTAATCAGGAGGTCTGGTATTGATCTATTATCCCTGATATACTCCTCATGCCAAGCTCTCCAAAGGGGTTTAACTTCTCTTCTCATTCTTACTTTCATCAGGATTTATCACAATTATGCTAATTTTTACGGTTAACTGCGTGGAAAGACCCATTTCAACCCTTATGTAAAAATCCTAATCTGAAAATGGGTGGTAAAATGATCCCAGAGAATTGGATCCCATCATTGGCAGGAAGGAGGATTGCCAACCTGATAGAAGATGGGAAAGTGTTACAGGTCCAATCTATTCTGAGTAGGTATAAGGTAGGGCATAATTATACTTTTAAAGAATATCAGGTCAGACATTTACTTGTTCAGATTCAAGAGAATATAAAGCAAAGTGAATTATCAGAAAGGTACTTTGAAATGCTTGCCCAGGAGGTTTGGGATCGACATGCAATTTCTGTTCTATATGCTTCCTTATTTGATCAAGCCTATCCCGATCTTGATGGTACCCCTAATTACTGGCCTGATGAATCCAGAAATTGGCAAACAATATGGCAGAATATGTATCATTACATTACTCAGGATAGGTTAAGATTGATGCAATTTCAATGCTTGAATAATTTGTATTGGACCCCAACCATAATTACACAGACTTGGTAGAGTGCCTAACTCCTTATGCAATAGATGTCATGGGGAAGAAGGTACTCTACTTCATATTTTGTGGGAATATCCTTCGGTAAGGGACCTATGGGAAAGCATTCAGGTTAGAGCTGACCCTCTTCTAGGTTTAGAGCATTGTTTTACTCCTGAGATTTGTATTTTAGGGGACTACAAAAGTGTGGATGTGAAGGTTCGTAGATATTATATGGCCATTATTTCCTCTTCTCTTAAGAAAATAATCTTAAGGCATTGGCTCGATGACCTCCACCTAACTTATACAGAATGGCTGATCAAGCTGTTATCTAATTTGAACATCGAAAAAATGGGGGCAAGTATATCGAACCGATCAGGTAGATACACCAGAATCTGGAATGAGTTTCATACCCTTTACCTACTCCAATCTGGATCACTACAGAGGAAGGATACAGTGTAAAAGGTTGGATAGAGAATTGGTAACCCTGTCTAGAAAATTCCCTCATCTAAACAGGCAAGGCTGGGGAGGGAGGGATGATCTTAGTTTGGGGAGGTTGAATGTATGAATGAGGGGACTTGGGGAGGGGGGTTCGAGTTTGATTGTACCTGTATTATAGTTGTTTGTATGGTTACATTTTGCTTTAATCTGTGAGCTGTATTTGTTAAAATCAATAAACTTAAATTTCAAAAAAAAAAAGTTTAACAAAGAACAGCACAGCACCGTCAAATACATGGTAGGTACAAACAAAGATAATACAATCAATGGGGTTCAAAGTATGTACCATGCTTTTGTGGCATCTCGGCTTGATTACTGCAATGCCCTTTACCTAGGGCTATCGGTGGGTTGATCTTTACTGCCAACAGCTGGTGAAGAATGCGGCAGCCAGGTTGTTGATGGGCCTTTTGAGGTATTGTCACATTATACCTGTGTTGTGCTCTCTGCACTGGCTTCTGATTAGGTGGTGGATCAGCTTCAGTGTTGGATTGCTGACCTATAAGGCCCCGCATGGACTGGGGCCCAGATACCTGCAAGACCTCTTACAGCTTTACCACCCATCTGGTCCTCTCCAGTCAGCCGATGAAGGCCTGCAGGTGATTCCCAGGGTTTATTTGAAATTATCAGGTGCCTGGGCATTTTTGTTTGCGACACCAACACTGTGTAACTCACTGCCTCATACAATCAGAGAGGCCCCATTGGTTAATGCCTTCAAAAGGGAGCTAAAGACATTTATTTTTAGAGAAGCTTTCTATCCAGTGGATCTTAGTTGATTATTAATTAATTGAATGCTGTATTTTATTTTTGTTGTTTATATGAATTGCTCGCTTGTACAGTGCCTTGAATCACAAAGAAACAGAGTGCTGTATTAATTAAATAAATGAAACGAAATGTACAGGTCATTTTTGATCATAAGAAGAGACAATACTAGCATTCCAAATCTCAACTGGGAGAGAATTATAATATAATGGGGCCCTATATAATGGAGATCTTTGACTATATCAGTTTTTAAAACAAGGCACTGTATATTGCCTAAATAAGGCTAATCTGGTGTCACTTGAGTATGCATTGATCTTAAACAATCATGAGATTGATAAAGACAGTGTACCCAAACATTTTTTTTGCATTAATACGACCAAGTTGAAATTGTATCTCTTCTCCAAAGGGAGATAGTCAGCAGCAGAATAGAGAACACAGTGACAAGTATGTCTTGGTAAGATAGTTATGAATTTACAAATACTGTTATATGTTACTCGTAGTTTAAAGATAAGAGAGTCATTAGCTGAGAAATAAAGTGAGACCACAGTTCCTAATCCTAAATAAAATGCCTAATCTCTGATGTATTCTTTTAATCACAGATTTAACATGGTGTTCAAATGATAGGGTTTCGTCAATATGTATGTACTTGAAAAATTCATCTTGTTTGAGTGGTTCATCTTTAAGATCGTAAATCAGTGCTTTGGGATGCCTATCAGTTTTTGGCCCTGTAAAAATCATATATTCATTTTTTTTGGGGGGGGGGGTTATGACCATCTTCTTTTTTTCAAATTAAGTAAACTTTATTAAAGTTTAGTAGGCAAGTAAAACAAGATACATAAGACACAGTACTATAATGATATAACCAGTATCCAGTAAAGGAAGTACATAGCATGCTTAGATTCAGACATACATATGTTAATGCAAAAATAGCAACTACCTCTACTGATAAAACATCTGGTTCTCACCAATCCCTCTTAATATATCCAACCCACCCACCCAAAAGTTTGGAGACTAATAATACTACACTACATAATATATAAAGAAAATAGAACAGAGAAAGCACAAAAGAAATCCCAGCTCATGAATGTTCTTAGAAAGTATAACAGGGGGAAGGTATTCAAATTAAACCATGAGAAAAGTCCTACACTGGTGGTAAAACCTACATAAATCCTTCCTCATATAATGGCTTATCAAGACCGTGGATCGACAAATCATCACCCAGCACTGCAGAGTCAACAAAGTGTATAGGGGCTCCCAAACTTGATTGTAACCCATCTTTTTGTCTGCTAAACCAGCAATAATCCAGTCTGCTTATAAAGCAAAAAATATCTCTTTATACCATGCAATGTAAATTGCAGTAATCTGATCACACCAGTGCCTAAGGATAACCTTTTTGGCACATGCTAATATTAGAGCAATGTGAGGCTTCTGGTTGCCAATTAGGCCCTCTGCATAATCCCTTAGCAAACACATTTCTGGGGTGAAAGCCTGCTCCAGGCCCAGCAAAGGGTCTAGATGCTGCTTAATGGTATTCCAAAAAGGTTTCACCTTTTCACAAGACCAAAGGATACGAAATAACAATCCTGTCGCTTTCTGGCATCTAGTACATATGTTGGAGGCAAGCCTGCCCATTCTATGCAATTTAATTGAGATATAAAACATGTTATACAAAAGTTGAAATTGCATAAAGCAGTATCTGTCCCACTTAATATACTTATAAGTGTCTTTCCAAATGTGAGTCCAATTATGAGGGCCCCTCAGGGAAGAGAGCCTGAAACATGTCAAGTGTTCTCTTTTTCTGAAGCTGGTGTGCACTCTAAATAAAATGGAAATTTGGCACCTTTAGAATTTCAGTGTGGCATCCCTTTATTCAGGTTAGTGTCGTGCAGAAACTGTTAGTTTTTGTATGGTTCCAGTAGTTTCCTTGCACCACGTCCTTGTGCATACTCCTTGGTTGATATACTTATAAGTATCTTTTCAAATGTGAGTCCAATTATGAGGGTCCCTCAGGAAAGGAAGAGCCTGAGCCCAGGAGTAAAAGAAGTCAGATTCCTTAGCAGAGAGGGCCTCATGCAATTGCGTGTAATAAAAAGCGATGGTATGAGAACTGGGAGCAGTTAAGACCAAACTGAACACTTGCTCGCCATATGTCCTTTGCCAGAGGCCAGGACTGAAATGTTGTAGCAACATGTGGGATAGCTGAAGATATTTAAAAAACGTGGAAGAAGGCCAACCGAATTTCTGTTGGACCATCAAAAAAGTAAGCAGCTTGCCATTGCTCATTAAGTTTTCCAGTAGATCCACCACTTGGAAAGGCTAAGCCATTCTTGTCAATACCCTGTCTGCAATTCTCAGGTTATGATTTCCTATGAAAAGCTGCATGATATTGTTGTGGGGGTCTAGTTTTAACACAGAGCATAACTGTCTATAGGCCTGTAGGGAGCAACCAATGAGGGTATCCCTCAAAGGTCCAGGGAGCCTTTTGTGAGGCAAGTACAACAAAGCACGAAGGTCCAACCCCAGTTGGAAACATAAAGCATGCTCAATGTCCAACGACTGGGGAATATAGGGTGAACCCTGTGCATTTGGTGTGGTTCAAAGCCAACAAAAAATGGGAACAATGTATAGCCAGATGATAAGAATAAACATTAGGGACCTTTAAACCTCCTGCATCCCTGTGTTGCATGAATTTAGGAAGGGATCTCCTAGGAGGTTTCTCTCACTATAAAAAGCTGGAAAGGAGTCAATTAATCTAAGAGAACCATGTGCTAGACAGAACCAGATTGAGCATTATAAGGGAATAAAGAAGACGCGATAGCACATTCATTTTAATTATGCTCAGACGGCCCTACAAAGACATTGGTAAAAAAGACCAATGATCCAAATCGACTTGGAGTAGGGCGACCACTTTATCCCCATTATATTGTTTTTTTTTTTGAAATTTAAGTTTATTAATTTTCAAAAAGTACAACCCACACAACATGACAGAAATAGCAATCACAGAAATTACATGGTACAACATAAAATTAAAACAAAAATAAGAAAAAGAAACCTCGCCCCCCAAACCCACAGCCCTCCTACACCCTCCCTACCATCCTCCTCAAAGCTGAGTGTGCTGAGCTCATAAAACCCCTGAGCTGGATATTCAACATAATAGCAATTCCAAAAAGTTTAGTCTCCCAGTACAGAAAGAATAAGTATCAAAGTCAGAAAGATACAGGAAATTACTGCAGGCAACAAGAGAGGGCCAAGAGATCATTGGTGGAAGTATATGAGTACAACTTACCCACGTTTTGTGGAACAGATCCACACAGTTGTGTAAGCTAGCTGCCAATCTTTCCGCATTAAGGCATGCAGAAAGCTCACTCAACCATTCAGTATATGACAGGGTCAACTGGTCAGTCCAATGCCTAAGGACCAGTCTCTTAACCACAATAGCTACCAACACCATATGATATCGGCGTTCCACACTATCTATATTGGCGTAGTCTCCCAAAGTACAGATCTCTGGGACAAAAAACCCTGAGAGGCCTAATAATGGATCTAGGTTATCTCGAATAGAGGACCACAGAGGAGTGACCTTGTTACAACTCCAGAAAATATGCAGGGAGTCTCCTTCACTTTGAATACACCTGGAGCAGAGCGGAAGGGGAAGTCTTTTGAGTTGAAAAAGCTTCTTGGGAGTGTAATGCATATTACCCACAATACAATATTGGGTGAGTCTTAACCTATCCTGGGTGTGGAACTTATGGAGGTCCCTCCAAATACGGGACCAATTCAGGGTAGTGTCAGGAAAGGAGGAAGACCAAATCTTAGAACCAACAACAGACTCTGAGAATTTGTAATTTAGTAGAAAGGAGTATATTAACGAGATGGCATGCGGTTTAGAAGCAAGGGTTAATACCTGAGAAAGGAAGGGGTGGACATCCGAGTCCCTGAATTGAGTACCGAACTTCGCCGCGATAAGGTGCCTCAGTTGATGCACTTTAAAAATTTTTGCACTGGGAATAGCGTGTTTGCCAAGAATGTCAGCGGAAGAGAGGAGGGATCCGTGGTCATAGAAATGCTCCAGATTAGTCTCCTTAATTTGTGGAAGTCAATCGGGAGTAATCATTGAGTTTCCCACCTTAATATTAGGATTAAGCGTAACCGGTTGACTCAGATCCTCTCTCGGAAAGATTCTAACAAAGCGCAAACACTGTGAAAGGGATTTAAGGGGTATGAGAACTGTGTGATCAGTTATCCAGTGTGAAAGTATGGAGGGAAGGGTGTAGAAAATAGCATAGGGATCAATTCCAGAGTCCAAAAGGATTGACTTCTCAATTTGAAGCCAAATCGGGAAGAGAGATCGGGATTGGCAGGTAGCCATCTCCCCAATTTAGCCAGATGAGCCGCCCAGTGATAAAGCAGCAGATTGGGAAGCCGTAAACCGCCCTTATCCTTGGGAAGGGATAACTTAGAAAAGGATCGAACTCCTTACCCTGCCAAATAAAACTTGAGAACATCGCGTGGAACTGCGGAAGTAAGAGATAGGCAACCAAGATTTAATAAATTAAGAGGGTAAAAATGCGGGGGAGGACATTCATTTTAATAATATTGATCCGACCTCAAAGGAAATAGGAGGGTGGACCACCATTGCAGGTCTTGCTGAATGTGAGTCTTAAGATCATCTAAGTTGAGCTTCTTAAGTAAAGAAGGATCTGTTGAGAATAGAATCCCATAATATTTAATTGATTTGGGGACCACCTCATGCCAAAATTAGCAAGATCTTGTTTACAGTATGGATATTTAATGGAAAAATCTCTGATTTAGAAATATTTAATTTATATTGAGAAAGAGCCCATAGTGCCTGATGACATCAACGATGCCTTAAAGATTCAGCAAGTGCGCAATATGCAGAAGTATGTCATCTGCATACGCCGAAAAGACTAATACCTGCCGCGTATTGAACACCCTTTAATGAGCGGAAGGATTTAAGTTTGATAAGAAGAGGTTCCAGATATAGATTAAATAGAAAAGGTGAAAGGGGACAACCTTGCCTGGTACGGTATATAACCGAACAACGAGGAAAAGAGTCCATTACAGTATATCTTGGCGAAGGACATTTATAGAGAATCTGGACCCAATTTAGAAATGAAGCCGGAATTCCATCCTAGTCATCACAGCCCAGAGAAAAGACCAATCTACTCGGTCAAAAGCCTTCTCTGCATCTAACGAAACCAGAGCCATAGGAGCTGGAGCTATACAGGCATGCTGGGAAATAGAGAGGGTTCTAAGGTGGTCCGATGGAGATCGAGAGTATACAAAGCCGACCTGGTCCGGACTAAGAAGATGGGTCCAGACCCCTTTAACTCATTCAGCCAAGATCTTAGAATTTTCATATCATAATTTTGGAGAGATATAGGCCGATAACTCGCCGGATCAGTAGGGCCCTTACCCGGCTTAAGGATCAAGATGACCGTAGCTTCAAGAAGTGTAGGGCCTATGTCAGGAGAAGAGAAATGTATTCATAAAGTTTAAGGAGTACCGGTGCAAGCTCTTTAGAAAAGACCTTATAAAAATTGGCAGGAAAACCATCCGGACCGGGTGCCTTATCCGGAGTCAAAGAAGCAATGACACTCTCTATCTCAGAAAGAGAAATGGGGGCAGTTAGGGCCTTCTTATGAGACAGCAAAAGCTGAGGGATGTCAATCTCGGCCAGATATGCAGCAATGTCTGAAGGGGATGCAGGGGAAGCAGGCAAATTATAGAGATCCCTATAATAATTCTCAAAAATCCGCACAATTTCTTTAGGGGAAGGTTGGATGGAACCCGTGGGCGTCTGCAAGGCTGGGATTAATCTGGAGCCCTCTAAGGTGCGAAGCCTTAAGGCTAACAGCCTCCCGGCTTTTTCACCGTGATCGATATACTTAGCCTGAGTTTTAACTATACAATATTCGGCTCTTTCCTTAAGAAGATCAGTGTACTCATTCTTAATCACCATAAGGGCTTCCAGAGAGGATAGCGACGAGATCGGAGGATAGGCAGCCTCCAATTCCTTAATTTTGTTCATTAAGGAAAATGCTCGCGCTTGCCGGGCTTTTTTTCTTGCTGAGGCTAACTTAATTAGCTCCCCTCTAAGGTAGCACTTTAGGGAACACCAGATGGAATCAAATCTTGAAGTGGATCCAAGATTGTCCGCCAGAAACAAAGAGATTAGGGATTTTATTTGCGTCACCGTATGGGGATCCTTAAGCAACTGAGTATTCAGCCTCCAGGTAGTATCCCGATGAAACTCAGGGTCTGGGGAAATTTTAATCCAAACAATTGCATGATCAGAGAGGATTATCGGTTTAATACCGGCTTGAAGAAAGCCGGGGGAGAAGGTTCGTACTAAGCAGGATATAGTCTATCCTAGACCATGATCCATGGGACTGGGAAAAAAATGAAAATGCCCGAAGAGAAGGATTGGAAAGCCGCCAAGGATCACATAGCCCTAACGTGTGAAAAATCTTGCAAAGCCCTCTGCGAGGGGGTGAGGGGTCGGGTAACCTGGGGATCCCTATCCAGGGAGTGAGAAGGTGATATATTCCAGTCTCCCCCCAGGATAAGCTGCGAGGGAAGCAAAGCACTGATTTTGTCTGTGAGGTCCATAAGAAAATCAGGACTACCCCCAACAGGACCATAAATTGAACCCAAGACTACAGTGTTCCCATTAAGGGAGCCCTTGGCCAAAACAAACCTCCCCTCTGGGTCCGCTATTACCAAATCCTTCAAAAATAGGACGTGCTTTTTAAGGAGTATAGCTACCCCTCTACTAGAACTAGATCCACTTGCCGCATAGATCTGCGAGAAGCCAGATCTAGATAGCCCACTTAACCTCTGCACTAAGTAAATGGGTTTCCTGAAGGAGTAATACATCCGTCTGCAGCAGGGTACAGTGATTGAAAACCTGAGTTCTCTTGACCCTCTCTCTGAGCCCACGCACATTCCAAGACATCACTTTAATAGCACCAATAGCCATTTTAACAAACGTATCAAAGGGAGATAGGTACAGAAATATCCAGCAACATGACAAGGAAGAAAGCACACTCGAATCCCCGAACACCATCTACCCCAGCCTGCCATCGAGAGCCTTTAAGAATAACCCTAACAGAAAAAGATTAACTACATTTAAAGTACACTCCTGAGCATAGTGAGATTGGCAGGCTAACCCCCCAAAATACTCCCCGTGAACTCCAAATCCACCAACTATGTACATTATGGTGCCAGGTCTGAGGATGTCCAAACCAGTGTGAGAGAACCAAAATCCTGAACACCAAATCCCAAACGTGAATCCAAAAACCCAACTTACAGGGACCCTCTAAAAGATGGAAAACCCAGATCTTTGACAAGCAAAACCCAACCTTTCCCAAACCAAACTGGAAAACCCTAGGGCCCTGCAGAGGGGCTGATTGAAACCCCTTCCATTGGCTCTCGCGATTCAGCTACCCTCCGACACAGGGCCCAAAGCCCGCCCTCCCCCAGTTGCCTGTTCATCAGATAAGTTCTGACACTCAAGCACATTTTCCCCCTTTTATTTAAGCCGGAGAGGGGACAGTATCCAAAAAAGCAGCTTGAACTCACCCTCTGGAACAAGGCAGGGAGAAGAAACTCCCAACCAAGCAAAGTAGGTCATGGTGGCCGGAAACCTGTCGTCAGCCAAGCACGAATGTTCCCGGGGGGGCGTTATTTAGCGGCGGGACCAAAAGAGGGCCTACATTCAAAACCAGCACCTTTGGGGAACACTACTCCTAACAGTGAGTTCTGGGAGGAAGTCTACGGTCCCGCCTTCATGGCCCCGCTCTGCCCCCACGTGACCATCCTGGATCCTCGCTCATCGCAACAATCCAAGGACGGCCTAATCAGGTAGGACATTCCAGGGTGGGACCAAAGGGAGATACAGCCAGGGAAATAAGGTACACCTCAGAGGGAGGCAGCCGGAGGAGAATATCCACGGCTCCTTCCAGCACTCTAGCTAACCCAGAGCATCATTAGTAAGAGGTTACCCACTAATCAAATGTTATTCATTCAGCAAAAGATAATGAAAAAAGAACCCTCAGCCAGTGACTCTGGAGATATTTGAGGGGGAATCAGCAAGGAAAGGAAATGACAAGACCCTCCATCCAGTAAGCCAGCTAAGATCAGGCCCTCTTACTTATATATAAATCAGTAAGTCTCTCAGCCCTGGGATTTAAACAGATCTGGGAGTCTAATGTCGAGGTCCTTATAGGCCGCTTCTGGCGAACTGAAGCTGTGTGTAACACTTCCAATCGAGACCTTGAGCGTGGCGGGGTACACCATCCTAAAAGGAATGGACGCCGCAATCAGCTTCTGGACTGTAGGGTGGAAAGCGGCCCTTTTCTCTCGCTTTCTTTCGAAGGTCCTGGGTGATGCGAATTTGGCCGACCCCCATGTAACTGCGTGCAGGTCACGAGATTTATTATAGACGTGCTTCCTTTCGATGTAGCTCAAAAACTTCACAATTATAGGTCGTGGGGGGGAATCTGGCAGTGGTCTGGGCCTTAGCGACTGGTGGGCCCTCTCAAGGTGGTAGCTTGGGCTGAGTGGTGAGGGACCAACTACCTTAACAAGGAACCTCTGCAGGAAGGCCATTAGATCGGGCCCCTCTTCCAGCTCTGGGAGGCCAAAGATCAGTAGGTTATTCCTCCAGTTGCGGCCCTCCAGATCCTCAGATTTTAACTGAAGCTTCCGCACCTGTTGGACCAGCCCAGCCATCTCTCCTTCAGCTTTTGCCTTCCATTGCTCTAGCGAGAAGAGTCTGGCCTCCGCTTCTGACACTCTTGTAGTAAGGGAGGAGAGGTCACCCCGCAGGGACTTCAGCTCAGTGGTGATATCTTGGAGGATGCTCTTCAGTAGGGCCGATTCCTGCATGAATTTGTCCTCCGTAAGAGGACCAGATGGCTGAGTCTTCTCTCCGCTTCTTTCCGACCCCGGGCCCACCTGATTCCGTGGCTTTTTAGATGACTTCTCAGGGGTCGCAGGCGGTGTATGTCTCATCGCGGCCTGCTTCTTATCCACCTCCATCTTCTTGTAGGGCTAAAGAAAACCACCAGAGACACACACTCAGGATGACAAACGAGGTGTGGACAACCCAGTGGTGGTGATTTATATGAAATCAGTACTCTGGGGATCCCAGAAAGTGGCGATTAGGATGGTAGGAGGGGAGAGTCCTAAGCCCCTGCTGCCATTCAGCCAGCTGCCATCACGTGACTCATTATATTGTTTTAAATTGAGAGGAGCAGTACTTAAGTGGATCCCAAGGTATTTAAGTTTGTCCTTGACTCAAAGGAGCCCTAAGTGTTCCACACTCGCCCGCGTAGCAGCTACATTCAGAGGCAAGACTTCTTTTATGGAGTGATTAAACTTATAGTTTGATATGGTGCCAAACTGAGCAACAATGTCCAAAGCAGCAGGCAACAAGACAGTACGGGATGTTACATGTAAAGGAATATCGTCTGCACATACCTCTGAACTGTCCCTGATTTTCAGGGACATCTCTGATTTTGCCTCAGAATTTTCCTTTGTTCCTCATAAAAGTTGTGTTCTTGTGACAGAACAGTGGGGATTAAAAGCACAAAATAATGTCAAACATTAAAATAACAGACTTGTTATTCTTCAGAAAATGCATCTTAACACAAATCCCTTTATTCTATCGCTTTCTGAGTTAATAGTACCAGATTTTAAGATGTGTCCCTAATTTGCTGTCTTTGTTCCTGATTTTTTTAAACCTTGTCCTTGATTAATGAGGCAAGAGGCTGAGAGGTATGCGTCCACATAAACTGAGAGTTTACATTGATGCAGACCCACTGGGACACCATGGATCTGGGGAGATATATTCATTTTCCAGATTAAGGGTTCCAAAACAAGATTAAATAACAGTAGGGAAAGAGGACAACCATGTCTCATGCCTTGTCGCAAGGGAAAACTGGCAGATAATACATCACTGCATAGAATGCGTGCTGAAGGACGAGTAAAGAGCACTTTTATCCAGTGGATAAATTTGGATGGAATTACAAATCGAGGAAGTAAGTGGAACAGATACTTCCAGGAGACCCTATCAAATGCTTTCTCTGCATCCAGGGAGGCCAACACCGTAGGAGTAGGGGAATCCCTGGACGCAGAAATGAGATGCAAGAGTTTCCGAAGGTGGCCAGCTGAAAGTCTCCCCAACACACATGCCACTTGCTCTCTACTGATAAGGTGGTCCCATATGAACTTCAACCTTATGGCTAATATTTTGGGTAATATTTTATAATCTACATTAATTAATGAAATTGGTCTATAGTTAGAAACAAGCAAGGGGTCCCTCCCAGGCTTTGGCAGTACAAATATAATGGCAGCTGTGAGAGAGAAGTCCATTGATACGTGAAAAAAAAACACAGCTAAAAGTGTCTAGTGAGAGTGGGGCAATCAGTCCCTTGAATTTTTTGTAAAAGTTCAGGGAGAAACCATCTGGTCCAGGGGATTTATCTAAGGCCATTGAGTCTATAGCGGTATGAACTTCATGCAGGGTCAAAGGGGCTCGCAATAATGTTGCCTGGTCATCCCTTAATGAAGGTATGTCTAAGTCTTGCAGAAAGGCTTTAAAATGGAAATAATCAAAGGAATCCTGAGGTGAGGAATACAAAGCGTGATAATACTCTTGAAATTGAGCAACAACGACCCAAGGGGAAGTCAAAATCTTCCCCGATTCCGACTGTAAAAACAGAACTATCCTATCAGCAATCTGGGAGTTCAAGCGAAGTGCAAGAAGTTTTCCAGCCTTCTCTCCTTGGTTGAAATATTTCACTTTAGACCTTAATATGAGATGTTCAGCTTTCTCTCCCAGCCAAGATATATACTGCTCCTTGAGGGACTCCAAGTGTTCCCATTCCGTTTGTGGGGAATTAGCTAAGATCTGTTGTTCCATAGATCTACTCTGAGCCAAGACCAGGGAGGTAGCCTGCGAGGCTTCTTTCTTGCCTTTAGAAGCCAATCTAATTATTTTCCACTGAGGGCATATTTGAATGCGCCCCAGAGGATATCTAATTTAGGCATGTGGGTGAGTTAGGGTAAAAAAATAACCTAATCTCGCCAGCCGGTCAATTGTGGAGACCAAGAAACACCTAACCAGGCTGGGAGACAAACTGTCATCCATTTCATCCAGCATCTCATTCTCTGAGATCCTGCTGGTCTGGGAGAGGGGGGCAGATGGACGGAAGGTCAGAGAATGGGAGATAAGGGAGCTAAACATGTGGCTCAAGGGCTGGTGCCAGGAAAAAGGACACAAATTTGTAGGTAACTGGCAACAGTTTTGAGAATGGAAGTTCTTTAAATTCGATGGACTGCATCTGACCAAGGAGGGAGTCAGTGCATCGGGGCAGAAGTTTGATGTCTTTGCAGAATATTTAAACTAGCAAATGGGGAGAGGTGTGCAGCACCCGATTCATTGAACAGGAAGAACACCCCTGCCCCATCAGCTAGTGATCAAACAGGAGTTCAGCATGTTTGTAGTTCATTTGCATCACCAGGTAAGGAAAAAGGTCCGGCTCCCCATACGATGCACAGGGGAAACGCTAGACCTCGCTCAACAACTAACGCACCAAAATCTGGCCAATGGAAAATCATGTACACAAATGCCTGCAGTCTGGAAAACAAGATCCTGGTAGAGATGGATGAAGTGGCCTCAATTAGCTCCATGGAGTGATTCGCTGAGTGAAGGTATATTTGCGGAGTGGAGTACTTCACGTTATAATAGGTAACACAAAGTCCATTGAAGACAATGACTTTGCACTACTCCTCCTTCCCAAACCACTACTCCGCCAAATCTTAAGGTAAAGTGCATTGAGAACAATGTACTTTGCTTCACTTCGGCTTGTTTTAAAGCTGCAAAGATGAATTTTGCAGTGATTCATGGGATTTCAGGTCACATGGACTCTAGATTGTTCTGCACGGCCTCAGTTCAGGGTAGTGTGTGTAGAAACTGTAGGATACAGTCTGCTGTGAGAGCTCTCTGTGATTCAAACCTTCTAAAAACTGTTAAAAAAGTCTTTTTGAGTCTTTTATTTGCTGAAACTTTAGTTCATCGATTGTAGGAAACCTTCCTGTGTTCATATCATCGAGCGTTTATTGTTTGTGTTTGGATTTTGAATGTTAATGTGCAACATTCAGTATGTGTACTGAAAGACAGTGAAATTGTGCTTTGGGGGAGGGGCGTATCTGGTGTAAGTAGATTTAAGTTGGAGAAATAGGGAGTTCTTTGTTTTTTGGTTATATTTTTCTTGTATAACTGACTGTGCTAATGTACACATAGTATTATTTTAAGTAATTGTTGAAATTTTTTTCTGATTGTGTGTGTTGCGGTCTGGAGGGACCTGGTGCAGCACTGAGGTTGTTTAAACTACATTGTATATTACTGAAGTTTTAAATTTGGTACGCATTACTCATAGACAAATTCTGTGTGTGTGAGTGTGTGTGCGGTTCATGATGTGACATCAAATAATACACCTTCTATTGTGCCACAGTGTAACTGCAGGCGCAGCAGTAGGAATCTGCTATCCACAACAGCTGTGTGATTTTGTACTGCAATTGTGGTATCTTTTCTTGGTTTTGCACTGCAGTAATCTGCAGTCAGTGCCCCCCCCCAACTGGCAAAATGTATTCTTTTCCAGATTGGATTGTTTGTGACTTGAGAACACCACTGGTTAGTTAAGGCATTGTTGAACTTGTTGTGACTTTGTGTCTGTATCTGTTGTTGAAGTCACAGTTGTTTTTCTGGCTTCACATCCAGCGTCACCCCCCCTCACCCAGAGTGAACATTACAAAATCTGAATTTGTTTAGAATATTCTTGTTGATCCCCCAAAATGTCTGCAAAGAGATGTGCAAGCAAAGCTGTTTCTTGCCATGGCACTGCTGCCAGTGGTAAGATTGTCTGTGGACGTGGTAGTAGTATGCAGTCATAGAAGTGCATTGCTGATGTGAGGAAAGGTATTTCTCCTTCAAAGCTTTTCACAGTGCAATCAGTAGCTTCACTCATAGTTGGAGGAGATGATGTTGTCCCAGCTGCTGGTGTTAGTGCAGTTGCTGGTGGTGGCATGAGTATTGCTGCCTCAAGTTCCAGTTCTGACCAGTTTACCGTGTCCAGAAATATAGTGGAGTGTGAAGCAGTGGCAGTTAGTGACAGTGTACAAGATGTCATACTCCCCAGTAACATCCCAGTAACTGAACATGGGGATTCTGATCATCATGTCAATGATAGCACACAAAGTGACATTTCTTCCACTGCGGTTCAGGTCATGCATTTGCCATGCAGTGATTCACAGTGTGGTGAAAATATTTCAAGTGATGGTGATGCTACTGCTGCTGATGATGTTGCTGTGGTTGCATCATGCAGTCCATATGCCAGCATCCAAGCAGAAGATGTGGATGATGCTGATGAATATGATGATGATGTCAGTGACCCCTGTTGGGAACCAGAGAAAAACAAACTCAAGGTGGCTGCATCTGTGTCAGTTTGCATCCCCCCCATAAAAAGTTGTGATTTACCAGTTTCAGTTGATGATCATGACCCAGTAATAATGATAGGTAGTTGTGGCGGTGAGTTGCAGTCCAAGTGTGTCCTGCCATAAAAATCATGTAGCACCCCCCCACTTCATGGCTTAAAAAAACCGAGTCCAATAAAGAGCATCGGGGGGACATGTTAAAACTAGAGCATCAAAATCCCTTGTTTGGGATTTTTTTGTGGAAGATGCAAATGATGAGTCAGTTGCAATCTGCCAGGTTTGCCAGGTGTGTGTGAGTCAAGGTAAAAAGGGGAGCCAGCTGGGCACAGGAGGACAGCATACACATCTTAAGAATAGGCACATGGCACTGTGGACTCAGCATACAATGGAAGCTAATACCTGTACCATAGTGGGGCATTCACCCTTGTCATCAACCATAACAAGCATGTTATCCCCTTCCATGATGGTAGCATCAAGTAGAAAATTAAATGCTTGCAGTAGTGATGAAATAACAGCAGAGGATTACTACAGGCATGACGAGGTGGAAGAGCAGAATGATTTTGAAGTCTAGTCCAGTGGTGGTGAGAGTAGCAGTTTTGGTGGTGGTCAATGCAGTATGTCTAGTGCAGGTGGTACATCAACCCCTGTTGGTAAATCTGGGAAAATAACTGCATTTCTGGGTTTGTCATCACCTGTGCAATCGGCTTCATCACACATCCACACTCCAGCCCCCTGACATTTGCAGAGCAGAACCATTTGTCATCACACCCCATGTAAAACATTTAAGTCAGCCCACGTTACAGAGTGTTATTGTGCATTAGATGAAGTACCCACCCAATCATACAGTGTCATGTGAATTTAATGCTGCTGTAGCTGAAATGCTGGCAATTGATCTTTTACCTTTCTCCTTTGTGGAGAATTCTGGGTTTCTGCAGTTTGCTGCACATGCCTGTCCAAAATGGAAAGTCCCATCCAGGACATGCTTTTTGACCCATGCTGTCCCCAAGTTGTACAGTACTGTGTCTGACTCGGTAAGACATGCAGTTCAACATTCCTCCTCTCCATTCATCCATTTAAGTATGGATATGTGGACAAGTGGCAAAACAGCAGGGAGTTCATATTTGTGTATAACTGCACACTGGGTGAAGGTGCCGGGGGGTTGTTTGTGCTGTTGGTAGTGTGAATAATCAGTGTAGTAAGGTGGAGTGTCATGGTAGCAATCTTAAAGGAATTTGACAGCATACAACAATTTTCTATGTGCAATGTGACCTGTTCACACACTGGTGAAAACATGTTGGGCATGGTTCTGACTGAAATCGACAAGTGGCTGAATCCCCTGTCCCTGAGAGCTGGCTTCATTGCAAGTGACAATGGGTCAAATGTGGTGAAATGCATCACAAATGGTGGCTTTTTTTTTGGGTTCTATGCATGGCCCACTGTTTAAATCTTGTGGTGCAGGAGTTTCTGCAGCACCCTGATATAGAGGAAATGCTGACAGTTGCACACCGTATCTGTTCTCACTTTTCATGCTCTGCAAAAGCCTGTGACCAACTTTGGCAGTTGCAGATCCAAAACAGCCTCCAGCAGCATTGCTTGATGCTGAAATTTGTCACCCAGTGGAACTACACTTTATACATGGCAGAGAGGTTGTATGAACAGTACAAAGCCATCTCAGAATATATTATCATGCACACTAGCTGTGACAATTCTGGGGCCCCCAAGTCTATGACGACTGAACAGTGGTGCCTCATGGACTCTGTAATAGGAAACATGAGGCCTTTTGAAAATGCCACACAGTCAGGTGCTGAGGCAGACATTGGTGAATGTACAGCATAGCCTTGATGTTGCCGGAGACAGTGCTAGCAGTGTGTTGCTAAAACACATGCTGACAGTATTCAACCAGAATCATCACATCTTGAGCATTCAGCTAGTGACAACTTTGCAATAGCAACAATGCTGGACCCATGATACACATGTGGAATTGTCTCAGTACTGGAGGGCGGGCCTGAACAGGTAAAAAATGTCAGTTGGCAACTGGTGCGCTTGGGTCATGGGGCACAGAAGTCACGTGCCATGGTCAGGAAACCTGAGCAGTATAATCAGGCTGAAGGTGAACCTGGAGTAGTATCAAGCATATCCTGTAAGGGGAAGTGGACTGCAGTTCCAGGTGGTCTGTCATCAAAAGCGACTGGTGTTAACCCACTTTGGGAGGCTTTGCACCAAGTGAGGATTTGTGACATAAATGATTCCGGAGAAGCGGATGATGCATCAATCACTTGACTTAGAGCAGCACAGCGAATGGTTGAGTCATATGTGTCTGAAAACAGGCATCTGTCAATCACTGATGATCCCCTTTTATACTGGAGCAGAAAGGTCAGTGAATGGAAAGAGCTGACCACTGGCACTGAAGTACCTGACATGCCCACCCTTAAGTGTGAGTGTTGAGAGGGTATTCAGCTCAGCAGGTGCAATAGCTCAGGATCATCGTACAAACCTCTCTCCTGCAAATGTCAGTTCACTGACATTCATAAAAATGAATGACAGGCACATACCAGCTCAGACTGCAATCTCAGTATTTGTACCCTGGTGCTCATGGTTTTGCTGATGTTGAAGAAAGGGACCATCTTGGTGGCGGTGACAGCATGAAGCAGTCTACCACTGATGTAGATGATAACACAATGGAGAAAGAATTTCCCTGTGGTTCAAATTCAGACATAGAAGACTGTGAGGGCAGCTTTCTTTCTGAGGATGATGATGAATGACGATGAGGTTAATGTTGGCAGGTTTTAACTTAGGTGATTAAAAGGCTGTCACACATCTTGCATGTTACATGTTCTCTTTTTCATAAAGTTAAATCACTGTCCCACTCATACTGACTCAAATTCTATACGTCATGTCATCACATTTATAACACAGAGCACAGTATATTCTTGCCCCCGAACTAACACCACCATAAGACCGCTGTTCTCCACTGCCACCACAAAGAATGTGACCTTGTGTCCCCCTGGACTACCACCACCATAAGACCACTGTTCTCCACTGCCACCATAGGGAATGTGACTGTGTTTTCCCTCCAGACTACCACAACCATAAGACCGCTGTTCTCCACTACCACCATAGGGAATGTGACTGTGTGTGTCCCTGGACTACCACCACCATAAGACCACTGTTCTCCACTGCCACCATAGGGAATGTGACCATGTCCCACCCCGGACTACCAGTACTATAAGACCACTGTTCACCACTGCTGCCACCACCACCAGATGCCGGAACATGTGAGAGGGAATGACATCATGTGCAATAGCTGTGATCACCAGTATCCATCACCAGTGTCATTGTGATAATGTTTTTCCATTACAGTGACCATGCCAAGGAAGAGGGAGTCAAACAGGAGACCACATTCATCAGCCACAGGCACAAGGCTTCTTACTATTAAAACTATAAAGTGAGTATGTGTACTAATGTGTTTTATGCTATTCAACTTCCTTTAGCTGTGTGTTTTGTTTTCTGTTGCTTTTCTTTGCTGCAATGGTCAAACACATACAGTCAACTTATTTTGTATTTTTTACAGGTTAACAACAAACAATTCTCCTTCACTGAAGGTCTGTATCAATGGTACAGCAGCAGTACTGTGTACAGGAACCTATAGAATATCCATTTCCAATCCATACTGGTAAGTATATCAATTTTATTTCACCTGTTTCTTTTTTTTTTCATAAGAGGACAACAAATCCAACTGATGATTCATAAACTAGGTGACATGTACGTCACAAAAAATATTTCTGCAACATACCATGCACTGTATTCCAGATTTGCAGTTGTGCAGCCATGACAGTGTTGAGAAAGTTGGACCCAGGTTGTGTTACTTGACAAGATGTGGTTTTCAAATGTAACTTGAGTTGCAACACAGGGACACTGACACAGAATATTTGTTACACAGCCTGGTACTGAATTAAGTTGTGCTCTGATGACTGCAGTGGGACAGCTTGCTATCTGTTTTAATCCAGATACCTGTGGAACAGCCACGGCTTAAATATAATGTCTTACTGCTGCAATCAAGTTGTAATGAGTCCTTCATTTCTTTTTCTAGGAAACTTCCAGATGCTTTGTTGTGTCATAGTTGCCTTATCCAAAGAACGCCTTCAACATCAGTCCCCCCCCCGCACTGGGGCAGACATGCAACAAGCAGAAGTCATTTCAGTCGATGACCATGACCATCATTACCAGATTGGAGAAGGATGCAGATTAAATCTGTAAAAAGAAACCAAATAATAAACCATTAATCAGACCTACTTGCAAATATGCTCCCCCCCAAAAAAAAATACTTACCTTCATTAGCTTGAGAGTATACCATTTCCAATTTCAATGCCAAAATTTCTCATCAAGCACTGGAATGTACACACCAGCAGTATGTGACCTGTGATACAAAACAGTACAATGAGTACATGTCTATATATGTCAACCCCCCCACCTAGAAAATACATATATATATTTCTATATATATCAACTCACCAGGGCTACTATTAGTGTACACACAAAGGGCACCCTTCCATCCGGCTGAGGTGATTGCATCACAATCGTGGGAATCACAGCCCACTTTGGACCAGCAATAGTTCTCTCATGGTCATAATTTCTGATGGAACACTGAATGGATTCATGTCATGTTATTCTTCCTTCACACAGTTTGGCAAGACACTGTGCATCATGACATCATCATCAAAGAGTATGTAAACTTTCTGGACACAAGACAGTTGCATTTTGGGGATGCAGAAAAATGCTAGGGACTCTGTGTGACCACTGTGTGCATGAGTGACTGCACAATAAATTCTGGGGACTTTGCATGTGGTGTAACACTCCCATTTCACTTCCTCAGCACTTGGGAATTTTCTGGACACAAGACAGATGCATTCTGGGAATGCAGAAACATTCTGGGGACTCTGTGTGACCACTGCACGCATGAGTGACTACACAATACATTCTGGGGGACTTTGCATGTGGTGTAATGCTCCCATTTCACTTCCTCAGCACTTGGGAGTTTTCTAGACACAAGACAGATGCATTTTGAGGATGCAGAAAAATTCTGGGGGCTCTGTGTGACCACTGCATGCATGAGTGACTGCACAATACATTCTGGGGGACTTTGCATGTGGTGTAATACTCCCATTGCACTTCCTCAGCACATGGGAATTTCTGGACACAAGACAGATACATTTTGGGGATGCAGAAAAATTCTGGGGACTCTGTGTGACCACTGCATGCATTAGTGACTGTGCAATACATTCTCGGGGGGGGGGGCTTTGCATGTGGTGTAATGCTCCCATTTTACTTCCTCAGCACTTGGGAATTTTCTGGACCAAGACAGTTGCATTTTGTGTGTTGTGATTGTGAGCACATAATGTCATATTTGAATTATAAATTAAAGCAGCTGTGCAACAATGTGGTGAAAACTTTGACCTACACTTTTTTATGCTATTTTACATTGCCAACCACTAGTTATCTCCTGAGTCTGACTTGTATGATACCCTTCTTTTCACAATTTGTGTCTGCTTTACTACTTTTTCTCATGTCTGGAAATAAGGAGCACACCTTTTAATATGGCTCGGACCAGGTTTTCATCACTATTTGCAGCTGTTTTTGAATAAAAATTGTTCAGTGATGTCATAAAACTCTGCCTGTTACATAATTGTTAATTTTACAGCAGAAGTAATATATAACAACTGATGGAGAAAACCAGCTAAAAATACTGACGAAGACCTGGTCTACACCATATTAAAAGGTGTGCTCCTTTTATTATTTCAGTCATGAAAAAAAGTGCTAAAGCAGACTCAAATACTGGAAAGAATGGTATCATACTAGTCAGGAGGTAAGTAAAGTGGCAATGTAAAATAGTATAAAAAGTAGAGGTCAAATTTTTCACCAGATTGTTGCACTGCTGCTTTAATGTCTATTTCAAAAAAGAAATATTTCTGGTGCCTCAGTAATGTTTACTTTATGTTGGGACTTGTGATTTGAAGTGTTTCACAAAAAACATGACTGAGCAGTGCAAGTATCTTGTGCTAAACTGCATGCGTGCCATCAGTGTTCTTTTCTGTGTATGCAGACATTGTCCAGCTTTGTGCAAACATATACTGTATATGGTGTGACTTGTTGCAGTATGTCAAGAATAAAGATAAGAAAGAATATATGATGTATATTTTATTTGTACTATCATCACCAGTGGAGTAAGTGATATGATATTTTTTCAGAGGTATTGGGTCACATGCAGTTCAGTCACTCACAGTGCACACATGACTTTGCAGAGATCATAGCACAAAAACCACATACTTCTCCTAAAAGTCATGTGTGCAGTATGTGACTAAAGTGTACTCTGGCCAGACACCTCTGAAAAAGTATCATATCACTTAGTCCGCTGATGATGGTGACAATAAAATATACGTTATTCTTATCGCTATTCTTTATACCATAAACACTGCAATAAGTCAGCAATATATATTTGCAAGAAGCTGTACAATGTCTGACATCACACACACACACACACACAGGAAACAACACTGACTGCACACACGCAATTTAGCACATCATACTTGCACTGTTCACACCAGCTTTTCCACAACATCACTCCACAACAGAAAGTAAACATTACTGAGGCACTGAATTATAATAACAGGGCAATAAGGAGCATGTATGTCTGTATGTGTATGAATATATTTACAGGGAAGCAGTCAGCAACAGGAGCTCCTGCCCCCTGCATGGCTTACCCTCTGGTTAAGCCTTTTAAGTATGTTGCAGCATTTTTCTTGCACCCCAACATACTTTATTTTAATAGAGAAAAGTCAGTGACATGGAAGTATGGTGCATGCTATGGGGGCTCCATTATGTGTAAAGGAAAGGTGCAATGGAGATGCACCATGCACTTCAATACTTTTGTTTTGAAGCACATGGTGCATTGCTGTTGCACCTCTACACACATCACACATAATGGAGCCCCCATAGCATCTGCCATACTTCCGGATCACTGATTTTTCTTTATTAAAATAAAGTAGGTTGCGGCATGAGAAAAACACCACAACATACTGAAAAGGCTTAACTGGTGGGCAAGTCTTGCAGGGGGTGGGACCTCCTGTTGCTGACTGCTTCCCTTTAAACTAATACTGTGGCCTTCCCTCTGTCTGTTATTAAACATAGACAAAAGACAAAACACTACAGCAGTAGGGATGTGTGTGTGTGTGTGTGTGTGTGTGCTAAAAAAAAAGCTAATGGGGATCCCCTGATGTTCCAGCAGCAGATGGAGCATCAACACAATCTGTAGCTGGTGTTGCTTGATCTACTCCACCTGCTGCTGGACAGCATCCACCCTCTCATTATTTTCCTCTACCGCAGCCCACAAAAGTGCTATGTCTGCCTGAGTTGTAGGCATTGTGGGGTCCACTAGTGCGCGGGGGACCAGGTAGTGGTGGTGGTGAGGGTGGTACTGGTGGCAGTGGTGGGGGTACTGGTGGAGCAGCTGCTGCTGTGGCCCTCCTCCTGCTTTGGTGATGCACAACAGCAGCACCATCTGCCATTGTCACAGAAAGGCCAGCAGGTAGAGGCCTGGCCCATTTGGTGGCAGACTGCCACTCCACCTTGTGGTGGTTCAGCATATGCATGCACAGGCCCCCAGTCCCCAGATGTGTCCCATGGGGGCCACGGCACACCTGCACACCACAAAGCAGACACTCAACAAGGCTTCTGTCCCCATGATGCAGTTGAAAAACTGCCAAACTGGGGAGCTGCAGGGGGGGAACCAGGCACAGGAGGGGCAGATGTAGTGCTGGCAACATGGTCATGCACCTGGGGCTCCAACTGCTTCTGTGGAGGTGGTGCTGCTGCTGGAGCTCCTGCGACTGCTACTGGTGGTGGTGGATGTGGCAGACTTGGTGGAAGTGGCGGTGGCACTGGTGGTGCTGCTGCTTCTGGAGGAGTGGAGGCAGGACCAAGAGTCTGGAGTGGTCCAATGCCTCCCGGCTATGACCCCCACATGTGTGCACTCCCCTCTGGCCACGGGCCACATATTGTCACTGATCCAGCGGACAAAAAAACACCCCTTCTCTCTCCAAGGTGATAAGTGACTTCACACACACACATACACACACACACAATCACGTACACGCACACAACAAAACTTATAAAACAAAGAAATCGGTCACCAAAAAGAACTGACAAAACAAAACAAAAAACCACCCGAAAGAATTAGCTTTTAAAAAAGCTTTTGGGTTTTTGGAATTTGCTCAAGAAAGAAACTAATAACAAACTCTACTCTCCTACACAAAATGCTTCCTCTTTCTACCTCTGCAAAGGCGAAAGTGAAAGTATCTGCTTGTATGGCTCACTTCCTTCCTGCCTGGCTAAAGCATGTGACTTACAGTACTGTAAGCCATGTGATGTGTGTGGAGGGGCTGCCTAAAATGCCTATATTGTTGTCATTCAGCCTTACTTCATGTTAAGGCAGAATAACAATGCAAAGTCATAATAACAAAGCGAAGTGAGCACTTTTCAATGGCCACTTCACGTAGCATTATGATAATGCGTAGTGGCCAATTCACGTTCACTTTGCAGGCGTAATTTAATTTTGCTGCATCTGTAGATCCCAGACCTGGAGGCAACAATGACAGAGGCTAAACTGGACATAGTAGCCATTAGCGAGACATGGTTCACCAGTAACCACACTTGGGAGACTTCAGTGTTCTGTTCAGAAGAGACTGAGGTGCAAAAAGTGTGTGTGTGGGATGTGGCCCTTTATGTCAATGAAAATATCAAAGCTACAGAAATTCAGAATACACATAAGGAGCCAGAAGAACTGTGGGTCACCCTGGAAACAGGAAATGGGACAACCATACAAACTGGGGTTGTCTACAGGCCTCCAGACCGGGGGGAGGACATAGACACATTACCGTTAGAAGATATACAAAAGATGACAGCTAAAGGGGAGGTTCTGCTAATGGGAGACTTCAACATGCCAGATACAGATTGGTCAATACCACCAGAACATTCTGCCAGAACTAGACACATAGTGGATTCCTGCAGGGAGAGGGCCTCAAACAATTGATACAATGACCCACAAGAGACAAGGCTATCTTGGATCTAGTACTGACTAATAGGGAAAGGATCACATATCTCCAGGTGGAAGGTCACCTGGGGGCCAGTGACCATCAAATGGTATGGTTCAATATGGCCACTAGAACTAAATATCCCATTCCAAGACAACAATATAGGACTTCAGAGGAGCTGACTTTGATAAGATGGCCAACAGAGTTAAGCCATCCCTGGCAAGACAAAATACAGGTAAGGGGGTACAGGCAAAGTGGGCAAGCATTAAGAATGCAATACTTGAAGCAACATCTCATTGTATTTGGGAGAAAAACAAGAGCAAAAGAAGCAGGCAACCACTTTGGTTCTCAGAAACAGTAGCAGAAAAGATCAGAGCCAAAAGGTTGGCCTTCAGGAAATATAAGGAAGTGCAGCAGGACAAAGACAGGGAGGCATACCAACCTTCTCTAAGGGAAGCAGGGAAGGCATTAAGGCAGGAAAAGGCCCAAACCGAGGAAACACTAGCATGAACAGTAAAAGAAGGGGAGAAGACGTTCTATAGATACATTAATGAAAACAGAAAGTCCAGAGGGTGTATTGCTAAGATCAAAGGGGATAAGTGGTGTGTGTGGAGGAGGACCAAGGAAAAGTATCTGTCCTACTGTAAATAGATACTTCTGCTTAGTATTTACCGAGGAGAAGGTAGGGCAGGGCCCACAGCTTAGCACTATGGACACAGGGGGGTGAGAGGTGCGCACACATCCCTTCACAAAAGAAAGGGTCCTACAACAGCTTGCTAAGCTCAGGGTGGACAAGGCAAAGAGACCTGATGTCATACATCCCAGGGTACTAAAGGAGCTAAGGGTGGAACTAGCAGAGCCATTAGCAGAACTGTTTAGTGAGTCTTTGAGCACAGGAGAGGTCTCAGAAGACTGGAGAAGGACTCATGTGATCCCACTCCACAACAGTGGCAGCAGGGAGGAGTTAGGGAATTACAGACCAGTCAGTCTTACCTTAGTAGTGGGTAAGATTATGGAGGCATTCCTTGAGGAAAGGATAGTGCAACACTTGGAATCCATAGGAACACAGGCTAATCTCATAGATTTCTTTAACTGGGTAACCAGAGTGGTGGATCAAAGGGATGCAGTTGATGTCACCTACCTTGACTTCAGCAATGCTTTCATTACTGTTCCACATAGAAGATTGATTAATAAGCTGTGGAGGCTCAGTGTAGGTCAGAGGTTGGTCAGCTGGGTGGCAAACTGGTTGGTGGGCAGAAAACAGAGAGTCATGGTAAATGGTATACAGTCAGAAGAGATGCAAGTCACAAGTGGGGTACCTCAGGGATCAGTGCTGGGGCCAGTCCTCTTCAATATCTTCAACAGTGACATTGCAGATGGACTGGAGGGTAAGGTTTGCCTGTTTGCAGATGACACCAAGATCTGCAACAGAGTAGATGATCTGGATGGGGTAGGCAGAATGAGAAGAGATCTGGAAAAACTGGCAAAATGGTCTAAAGAGTGGCATCTGGGGTTTAATACAAAGAAGTGCAAGATCATGCACATAGGGAAGAGAAACCCTGAAGCTACCTATAGGTTGGGAGATGAGTTGCTGGCAATCACAAGGAAAGAAAGAGACTTGGACATCATCATCATAGATAACCTGAAATCATCCAAGTAGATCACTAAAGCAGTAGATCAGGCTAGAGGGATGTGGGGTGTATTAGTAGGGGTATCACAAGTTGTAAGAAGGAGGTAATAATCCCTCTTTACAAGACACTGGTTAGTCCCCATCTGGAGTACTGTATGCAGTACTGGAGGCCACACCTGCACAAGGACATTAGCAAAATGAAAGCAGTACAGTGTAGGGCAGCCAAAATGGTGCAGGGACTGCATCAGAAAACATATGAGGACAGATTAATGGAGCTCAATATGTATACCCTAGAGCAAAGGAGGGAGAGAGGTGATATGATAGAAATATTCAAACATCTTAAGGGCATTAACAAGGTGAAAGAGTCTAACATGTTTCAATAGAAGCAACATCGCAGAACAAGAGGATACAGCATGAGATTAGAGGGAGGCCAATCAAGGAGTAATGTGAGGAAGTAATTTTTCACAGAAAGGGTGGTGGATGCATGGAATGGCTTGCCTCAGTAAGTGGTGGATATGAATACAGTGCAGGGCTTCAAACAGGCATGGGATAGGCATAAGGGAGCAATACAAATGAGCATGAATAGATAGGCCATTGATAGAGTAAAGGCCTATGGCACATTCACAAGGTCAAACAATGGGCAGACTGAATGGGCCTTGCAGTCCTTATCTGTGGTCAGCTTCTATGGTTCTATGTTTCTAATAAAATGCTGTAGGCATTCCACCATGGCAGGAACTTTTAACAGTTGATTATTTATTTATTTTTTTCAATTGTTTTAGGTGCCACATTTTGTCTTGCGCTGTAGAGGAGACAAGGTTGGCCTGTAGAACAACTGGGTGATGATCTGACACCACTTTGGCACCATAATGACATAAGACAATACCTGGTAAAGATTCCAGGCCCAGTAAGAAAAAATAAATTTGGGAAAAGGAATGGCGAGGGGCAGAGTAGTCTCCTATGGCTAGTTGACTCAGGGTAAGAGGTTGACCATGCCTGCTGGACTGGTCCAGTTCATTATTTAATACAACATTCCAATCCCCAGCAAGAATCATAGGAAGGAAGGCCCATGGGGGCAATAATGGTATTAATTGGGGAAAAAAAGGAAGGGTCTTCTGCATTGGGACCATATACCGACCCCATTACCATTTCTACATGTCACAGCAGAGCCTGCCCAAATATGTACCTCCCCTGGGGATCTATAATTTCTCAAAGTAGACAAAAGGGGACTGATCTGGATACTAAAATGGCCACCCCTTTCTTGTGGTAGTCTGCCCCAAAGCCAAATACATGTCTAACCCAGGAACGTCTAAATGACAGAACCTGGGCTGGGAGAAGATGAGTTTCCTGGAAGAATGCTATATCCACCTGCAACTTATGCAGGTGCAACAGTATTTTAGATCATTTTGCTGGAGATTGAGCCCCTTTAATATTCCCCAAACAATATGTGTAATTATAAGCCATAGTCACCAGTATCACAAAACGCGTATCTAGCAAATAAACAAACACTCCTGTTAAAACAACCAAACACACAAAAAGCATCAAATAATCTCTGGACTAAAATCCCTCCCATCCCCCCAACTCCTAGCTCCCCTTATTATCCCCCAAAGGACAGTATAATATGACATAACCAGCCCCTTGGAACAAAGTCATAAAGCTCCCAAACCCTCCCAAGACTAGTCACTGAAGTGCAAGAAGAGGTTAAAAGGAGAAAGGATCTTCGTAGAAAGGTAAAAATACCCCTTCCAGAGTAATAGCAATGCAGCAAATCCTTCCAAGAAAATGGACCCCACCCACAGTTTAAGCCCCCAAGAATAAAAGCAAAAAAAACCTCCTTCCCTTCAAACTGGTGCATGAAGCTCCTACCCACTGTACTCTATCTCTCCACACATCCTTGCTCCCCCACATAACAACCTATACAAACCCTTGTAAACTACCTCCCTTAAAACTAATATTGTGATTTACATCAGTGTGTCCCTAAATTACTACAGAGAAAAACATGAGAAATCTAACCTGTCCAACAACGGTGTAACAACCAAAAGAAAAAAAAAGAGAGAAAATAATTAAGTAACCCCAAAGCAGGCCTGGTCCCCTATAAACTTTGAGCCACCATATAAATGCTAATGTCTTAAAGTAAGCCAAATAAGAGAAGAATGTGATGTTAGCTGATAACAATGGTGACCTCCATAACAGCCATCTAAATTATTATTTAGATAGAAAATATCAAAAAGCTAAAATGGTCCAATACACACAAGAATCCCCCAATGGGTACTGGACAACAATATTATTATAAACCTCAAAGGTGTTGAATAAAAAGAACAGTAAACCACTTTAAACATATAATTAAATACATTAAACTAAAGCACTCACAGGACGCTTATAATAGTCCACCAGCAGGGATAAAGCCAAGCAAAGGTTCAGGCTGCCCCACCCAGTGTAATATGTTTAACAAGTAGAGAGAGCAACTTCCCTGAACCAGTAGCCTGATAAAACTAATCAGGCCCCAGACAGCCATATAAGATGCGGCACATATATATATCCCAAACGAGTTGCCAAGTTCGAGCCGGGATCAAGTATCACATCTTAATGCCCCACACTACATAAAAAGAGTAATGCAAGTCAAAATCTTCCATCGAAGTAGAAAAAAGTCCAGGCTGGATTGACTACGGGTTCTAAAAGTCGCTCAAGTTAAGGGTGTGGGGAGGTAATATGTAGACAGTCTCCAGGGGCCATTGATTGTGCTAATATATATTTATCCCAAGACAGTTGCCAAGATCAAGCCGGGATGAGTTGTCATATCTTAATGTCCCAATTAGCAGAAGAACAGCAGTGCAATTCAGGATTCTCCACTGAAATAATAGACAAGTCCGAACCTGGATGACTGTGGTGTCTGAAGGTGACGCAAGCTGAGGTTGTGGGGAGGTGATATGTAAGCAGTCTCCAGGGGCCATTGACAATGCAGATATATATTCGTCCCAAGCCTGTCCCCAAGTTCGAACTAGGATCGCTGATCCCAACTTGGTGTCCCACGTCGCATGAAAATATCAGCACAAGTCAGAGTCCTCCATCAAAGTAGAAAACAAGTCAGAATGTGGAAGACTGTAGATTCTGAGAGTGGAGATGTGGGGAGGTGATGTGTAAACAGTCTCCCGGGGCAATTAATATTACTGATAGATACCATCTGATAGCATGGGTCTAGTGAGGGCAACCACTCAAACCAGATCAGCTAAATTCATGTCGGCTCCCCAGTTGGTAGCGATGTCATCCTTCGGTGCAGGATATAAGTTGGAAGCAAGGCGCAGTGCACCGCATGGGAGCCACCCACAATGGAACATCTGAAGCAGTAATTGAAGAAGATTCTTTTAAGCAACAAATAGACCATCCTCAGAAAGTGCCAGCCAAATCAATAGTCAGATACTTCCCCAACAAAAAGAAGGGAAACAAAACAAGTAGAAAATGGGCAGATACTGTTATAAGCTTCACCAGTGATAAATAGAGAGCAGATAAATACCTACCATCACAACACTACAGTTCCATGGCTCTGCCACACATATACACTGAATACTGAAGTAATGAGATTTAGGGGTCCCAGGGGATCAGTGTCTAGTGAAGGTCCATCCCTGCTGACATATCTTAGAGACAGGCAGAACAGCACATAGACAAATGAGGGTGAGTAGTGACACAATTGCAGATTGTCATCCATTACAAGGATGCCCCCCTATAGAATAACTGACCAAATCTTGTCGGGTGAAAATTAGGTACAGGGGTTACTTAGCTGCATGGACCAGGGGACCACAAAACAAAAAAATATGTTCTAAAAGATAACACACTGCACTTAACAACAGGTTTTAATAACTGGTGCAGTATGTAGCCAGAGCACTCTCTCGTCTTCCAATTACCGAACAGGTGTCACTCATTGGTCTCTGAAGAGGTCAAGCAGCAACTTCTTAAGGTCTTGGGTGCCTGCTCCACAGTATCAGAAGGGTGCCAGGTATTTTTCAGGGAGATGTGAAGATGAGCGGGATAAGTCATAAGAAATTTAATCCCCACTGCAATACGTTTAGCCACCACAGGATAGAAAGCGTCTCTTTTCTGGTGAGTAAGAGCTGAGAGATCTTGTGTAAGCCAGAGTTTGGAGGCTTCCCATAACATTTCTTTTAGCTCTCTGGTCTTTTGTAAAACGTATTGTTTATTGTGCTAGGATGTTAATAAACAAACAACAGGCATAGCTTAAAATTTCAACTACCTTTTCACTCTCTCCTATCTTCTTTCCTTTTTCTGACTATCCTTTTATTCATATCAGGGTGGCCAACCTGATACTCTTCATTCTTATCTATCCCTTGTCTGAAATGCAGCCTGAACACTCTTCCCCATTTTGTCTTAAAGACATTCTTAAAACATGTTCCCCATTACACAAGTTCCTTAGTCATAATTAAGAAAACAAAGGCATCTGTGTACCAAGAATCCAAGGCTACTGTTCAAAAAGTTATCGTTAGGTTTCTGTTTCCAAATGAAGAAAGGAGACATGGTTTTCGTTTAGTTAAGCTGCCATGTGTATCCTAAGTCCTTTGCAAATGAAAATGTTGATTCTACCTTCTTAATGGTTCTGGAATAGAAAGTCATACCCTTGCAAAAACAAACAGATAAAGGAGCGTGCCCTTGTCTGTTTGGGTTTCCAAGATAAATGCCCTTTTCTTCTAGTAAAAAAGAAAAAAGGTATAAAAGGTAACATGATTCCATAGAAATATCAAGTATAGTTACCCTGTTTACTGAGATAGGTCCTCAGTAGCTGAGACAGGTGCTGCTACAGGGCTGGCTGCCCACAGACTGACAGGTTTTATAGACCCAGGAGAGAGTGATGTCATGAGGGGGAGGAGCTAAGCTAATGCTCTGACATCATTAGCCCTATAATTAAGCATTTAGCTCCCTTCTGTCTTGGTGTGCTGCATTAAATGAACATATGTTCAAATGTTACGGACTTGAACACATTGTTTGATGATATAAAACATATGTATGGTGTATCCAAAGGCTCCAGTAGATCTTTTTGCCTTAATAAGGGTGTCACATGACTTATGAGGTCACCCCTGATTGACTTAAAAAGTGCTTCTCTAGGGGGCTCAGACAGGTGTAGTGATCAGTAGCTTGCTGATCACAGTGAGAGAAGGTTCTAGTGAGAATGTGCCAGTTTTCACATTGTTCCATGGAAAGGAGAGACTGTTGGAATTCTTTTATATTGTCTGAAGGAAGAAGAATAATATCCTGTGTTCTGAAGGTGTGAAGGACTAACACCATTTATTTCCTTTCTGTATACAAGTATTTTTTATTTTTTTTAATTTTTTTATTTATTTATTGAGACTATAAAATGATAAATGCAGAAGTATGCATTTTTTATGCATCTTAAACTGGTTGTAAGATCTGTTATTGGAACCCACACTACCACAACTGGTATCTGAAGTGGGATTTCAACCTCGGGGCTATCAGAAGGTACTCCAGAGGGGGTGTTGCACTGTAAATACCCTGGTAGATCCAACAACCAGAACAAGTGGAGTTGGATGCAGTACATTTGACCAGGTCGGTCAGATTGAAGACTGGAGTGCAGTTGTTGTCTGGGATTGAACCTACCACCAGACCAAAGAAGATAGAAGAAGGAGCCATGGCAGTGGCTGGTACTTCAAAAAGGGAGGAAAGCCAGATGACCCCAGCACCAGAGGACCTGAGTGAATTATTGAAATGGCTTTGTCTATGTCAAATTGAGATGGAGCGCCAGAGAGAAGAAGACCAGAGACAGAGAGATGAAGATTGGAGGATACAGGCAGAAGAAAGATGGAGACAGGATGAAAAATGGACAGCTACTCTAAAAGCTATGCAGGACATGACACAGGGCAGATGGAGAGGACTGTCTCTAGAGACATAAATTAACTAAATTAATGGAGGTTGATGACATCGAGGCCTACCTGACAACCTTCGAGAGGGTGGCTCAAACCTGCAACTGGCCCAGAGATCAATGGGTGATTCATTTGGTCCCATACCTCTCTGGACGGGCACAGATAGTTTATAGTCAGCTAAGTGGAGCTGACAGTACCAACTATGACAGAGTCAAAGAAGAAATATTACGTAGATATAATATAAATGCAGAAACTTATAGACAGCTGTTTTGGTCCCAGAAAATTGCTAACCTGGACACCCCAAGGGAAACTTACACTCGTCTGAAGGACTACTGTGGTAAGTGGTTGCAGCCCACCTCCAAAACCATAGCTGAAATAATGGAACTGATAATAATAGAACAGTTCATCCAGATACTACCAGGGGATGTTCAATTGTGGGTGAAGAAGCATAAACCCGAGACAGCTGAAAACACCGTCAAGTTGGCAGAGGACTACTTGGCAGCATGAAGCACTCGAGCTAGACATAACCAGAACAACCCAGGACTATCCAGCACATTGGTAAGGCCACCTTTTTATACTTCTCATAATCAAAGACAATTTTATTGAAGAGAGAGAGGTGGGAGAACTCCTTACACCGAGATTGTATGCCATGGTTGCCTCGGAAAAGGACATATTGTGAGGAACTGCCCTAATAAAAGAACTGATTTGGCACATCTTGCCCTAGCTAATTTTGGGTATGTGACCTCAGTGGCTACTGGGGAACAACAGACTTTGGGCCTGCTGGACTCAGGGAGTATACAGACTTTGGTTAGAGCCAATTTAGCTCACGATATGCCTAAAAATGACTCAGCTACCACTGTCCATTGTGTTCATGAAGACATACATAAATACCCCACAGCATGTCTAAACATAACTGTAAACAAAGAAAGCCATGACATGATGGTAGGCCTTGTTCCACACCTTCCCGTAACCATAATTGTTGGACAAGACTTTCCCCATTTTGATTTATTAATGCAACAACATAAAACCTTTCCAGAAACAGTCAATGTGGTCACTAGATCCCAGGCCAAAACACAGCCCTTACAGGAAGTTTTTCCTTTTGAGGAGGACTATTTTGAAACTGTTAATGCAACCAAGAAATCCAGAAAGGCAAAGAGAAGAGAAAAAAGGGCCTGGAAGGAACTGCAACAGGCTGAAGGTCAATTTTGTATTCCAGGGACTACAGTACAAGACATTGTACAGGACCAAAAATGTGATAAAACTTTACAACCTTTATTTTCACAGGTAGACAAGGCTGGACATCATGGACAATCTCGTTTTATACTTAATCATGAGATACTGTATAGAGTTGTTATAGATCCTGATAAAGCTGAAGAGATTGAACAATTGGTAGTACCTAGCAAATACAGGGAGCAGATAATGCACCTGGCCCATGGCATCCCCATGGCTGGACATGAGGGCAGAGATAGGACAGTGCAATGGATCTTATCCCGGTTTTGCTGACCTGGGGTACATCAGGATGTTGCTGCTTATTGTCGGTCATGCCCACAATGTCAGTTAGTAGCAAAAGGGGGAAAGAAGGATTTAGTACCCTTACAGCCCATTCCCTATGTAACTACTCCATTCAATAGAGTAGCAATGGATGTGGTAGGTCCCTTATTAAAGAGTTCAAAAGGGAACCAATACATTTTGGTTATATGTGATTACACCACTCGATACCCTGAGGCGATACCAATGAGAACAGTCACTGCCCCTCGTATCGCTGAAAAATTGGCTAAAGTATTTAGCCAGATGGGAATACCTAAGGTTATTTTGACAGATCGTGGTAGTAATTTCATGTCTATAATGTTACAGGAATTATACAGTTTATTAGGGGTATCTGCTGTAAGAACATCACCATACCATCCCCAAACTGATGGGTTAGTTGAGCATTTTAACAAAACCATGAAATGTATGTTGCAGAAATATGCACAGGAGGAAGGTCGAGATTGGGATAAGTTTTTACCTTACTTACTGTTTGCATACAGGGAGGTTCCCCAAGCCACTACTTGGTTGTCCGCTTTTACCATGCTGTATGGACTTAACCCTAGGAGCCCATTGGATGTTGTTAAGGAGCATTGGGAACAAAAGGATAATGTGGCCTGCAAGAACATATTAGAATATATGACCTCCTTAAGAAAACAATTGGTAAAATATGTGTCCATAGCACACCAGAATGTAGACCAACGGCAAATGAAACAGAAAGAATTATATGATGTGGGAGCTAAAAAACAAAACATTTGTACCAGGAGAAAAAGTATTATTGCTACTACCTGCCACTGAGAATAAATTGCTGATGCGTTGGCAAGGGCCATATATGGTATTACATCAGACCAGCCCAGTAAATTATGCCATTGAAATGCCAGGGCATAGGTCACTTAAATTTACCATGCCAATCTTTTAAGGAAGTGGGTAGAAAAACCATCAACCCCGGTGTTATTCATACATCCTGAACAAGGGAGGACAGAATTAGACATGGCATATGACAGGCTGGATAAAACAGGGAATGAGACTGAAATTCAGATTAATACAGAATTGACCCAAGTACAAAGGGAAGAGATTGATCATCTCTTGGAGTATTTTGCAGATACATTCACAAGAAAACCAGGGAAAGCAAAGGGGGTGGTACATGAGATAAGGGTTACACAATCAAAACCAATCCATCAAAAACCATATAGACTGCCTGAAAAGATTAGACCAGATGTAGTTGCAGAAGTTAAAAGAATGGAGCAAATAGGAGTTATTGTTCCATCCCATAGCCCCTGGTCTTCACCACTGGTAGTGGTACAAAAAAAAGAAGGAGGAATCAGGCTTTGCCTAGACTTCTGGAAAATTAATGAAGTTTCAGAATTTGATGGGTATCCAATGCCATGCATTGATGATCTGTTAGACCAGATAGGTTCTTCCAAGTATATTAGCACACTTGATTTGACTAAGGGGTATTGGCAGATACCCTTAACACCCCAAGCTCAAGACTCACTGCTTTTTGTGCTCCACTTGGTTTATATCATTTTACCACTATGCCGTTTGGTCTTCATGGGGCCCCGGCTACTTTCCAAAGGTACATGGATCATGTTTTAAGACCACACAAATATTACAGCGCAGCCTATTTGGATGATGCTGTAATTTACAGTACAGACTGGGACTCTCACTTAATACACCTTAGTGCTGTCATACAAAGCATCAAAGACGCTGGTCTTACCATCAACCCATCTAAATGTGCTATTGCCAAAACTGAAACGCGCTATCTAGGCTTCATAATTGGACATGGGGTGGTTACACCCGAAGTGGACAAAGTTGAAGCGGTAGCAAATAGTCCCATACCCACCACCAAGCGACAAGTCAGATCTTTTCTTGGACTGGCGAGTTATTACCACTGGTTCATCCCAGATTTCTCAACAATTGCCACACCACTTACTGACCTCACTAAAAACAAATTTCCAAACAAAGTAAAATGGAGTCCAGCCTGTGAAGAGGCATTCCAAAAGATCAAGGCAATTCTGTGTTCAGCTCCAGTGTTGAGCAGTCCAGATTTCTCTAAACCCTTTGTAATACAAACTGATGCCTCCGACACGGGTATAGGAGCAGTACTAACCCAGCATAGTCAGGGAGAGGGACACCCCATATTGTTCCTCAGCAGAAAATTGCATGAAAGGGAGAGAAAATATTCCACAGTGGAAAAAGAATGTTTAGCCATCAAATGGGCAGTAGAGGCCCTTAAATATTATTTATGGGGAAATCAGTTTACAATAGAAACAGATCACAACCCGTTATGCTGGCTGAACTTAATGAAAGATAAAAATGCACGTATTTTACGGTGGTATCTGTCATTACAACCTTATAAATTTGTTGTAAAACATAGAACTGGTTCTCAGCATCAGAAAGCAGATTTTCTATCACGTTTTGGTGCTGATCAAGGTAGTGCATCCATTCCGGGAATGAAAAATAGAATTAAAAATGGAATGCATGGTGCCAAGAAGGCACAACCCCAGGGAAAAGAATGAATACAAATGGTATTATTATAGGTATAGTAATGTGTTGAATACTGTTTATCTTATGGTCCCTGGGGGAACTTCTGGAGTGGTGGGTGGGCGGAAGTTCCAACCTCCCTTCACAGTGGTGAGGTCTTAAGACAACAACTAGTTGGTTGCCTTCTTGTGTGGGAGGAGTGTGCTAGGATGTTAATAAACAAACATCAGGCATAGCTTAAAATTTCAACTTCCTTTTCACTCTCTCCTATCTTCTTTCCTTTTTCTGACTATCCTTTTATTCATATCAGGGTGGCCAACCTGATACTCTTCATTCTTATCTATCCCTTGTCTGAAATGCAGCCTGAACACCCCCCCATTTTGTCTTAAAGACATCCTTAAAACATGTTCCCCATTGCACAAGTTCCTTAGTCATAATTAAGAAAACAAAGGTATCTGTGTACTAAGAGTCCAAGGCTACTGTTCAAAAAGTTATCATTAGGTTTCTGTTTCCAAATGAAGAAAGGAGACATGGTTTTTGTTTAGTTAAGCTGCCATGTGTATCCTAAGTCCTTTGCAAATGAAAATGTTGATTCTACCTTCTTAATGGTTCTGGAATAGAAAGTCATACCCTTGCAAAAACAAACAGATAAAGGAGCGCGCCCTGGTCTGTTTGGGTTTCCAAGATAAATGCCATTTTCTTCTAGTAAAAAAGAAAAAAGGTATAAAAGGTAACATGATTCCATAGAAATATCAAATATAGTTACCCTGTTTACTGAGATAGGTCCTCAGTAGCTGAGACAGGTGCTGCTACAGGGTTGGCTGCCCACAGACTGACAGGTTTTATAGACCCAGGAGAGAGTGATGTCATGAGGGGGAGGAGCTAAGCTAATGCTCTGACATCATTAGCCCTATAATTAAGCATTTAGCTCCCTTCTGTCTTGGTGTGCTGCATTAAATGAACATATGTTCAAATGATACGGACTTGAACACATTGATGATGTAAAACATATGTATGGTGTATCCAAAGGCTCCAGTAGATCTTTTTACCTTAATAAGGGTGTCACATGACTTATGAGGTCACCCCTGATTGACTTAAAAAGTGCTCCTCTAGGGGGCTTAGACAGGTGTAGTGATCAGTAGCTTGCTGATCACAGTGAGAGAAGGTTCTAGTGAGAGTGTGCCAGTTTTCACATTGTTCCATGGAAAGGAGAGACTGCAGGAATTCTTTTATGTTGTCTGAAGGAAGAAGAATAATATCCTGTGTTCTGAAGGTGTGAAGGACTAACACCATTTATTTCCTTTCTGTATACAAGTATTTTTAATTTTTTTTTGATTTATTGAGACAATAAAATGATAAACGCAGAAGTATGCATTTTTTATGCATCTTAAACTGGTTGTAAGATCTGTTATTGGAACCCACACTACCACATTTATCCAGAAAGTTAAGTAGCTTGAGGATAAAGGAATATGGTGGAGATCCTCTTGGGAGGGCGAAGAGAGCATGCACCTGCTCCACCACATAAACCAAATTGTTCGGGGTGGGACCCGCTACCATTTCTAGAAGTTTCTGGGAGAACAGTACCAGAGAGGTTCCTCTGGTCCTTCAGGAAGCCCAAAAATGATGAGGTTATTTCTATGGCTTCTCCCCTCAAGGTCCTCCAGTTTTGTCTCCAGTTTAGTAAGTCTCTGCCGCAGGATAGCTGTGTCCAACTCAGAATGATCCCTCCATTTTTCCAACAAAAATGCACAGGCTTCAACATCCCCCACACATCTGCCCAAATCCCCCAGATCTGTTCTCATGGATTTAAGTTCTTCAATAAGCTCTTTGAAGAAATCTTTAAAAGGTTGAAATTCAAGAAGAAGACGCTCCTCAGAGAGTGATAGTGATGCTGCCGTGGTCATAGTAGTAGTAGAGCAGCTGGCACCTGCCCATTGGACCTTTGACCACTTGGACTGTTCATCTGGCATCTGAGGAGGAGGAGTGTGCTGTGGGGGATCCTGCTGCATCTCTGTCTCCAACATAGTAGAAGTTTGCAATCTGAAACCACAGACAATGATGTTGGGCACTCTGCAGGAGAGATTCCTCACCACTAAAGAGGTTACAGGTATTAAATAAAACTGTAAAAGTGGAGAAGAGGGGAGCGCTGGATCTGAGTAGCTACTCTGGTGAGAGTATCATGTGACTCCAGGACCATCTTCTTATTTAACAGCCAGGTCTGGAAAGAGATAAAATCTGCCCGAACCTCTTCAATAGCTTTATTTACATCAACATTGATGTTGACTATTATGGCAGTGTTGGCATATAAAATAACTTCTGAATTTTACAGGAAGTAGGAATTGAATTTAAAAACAATGTGAAATGGAGGGGACGGAATATGGATCCCTGTGGAACACCACACTGTATGGGGAGGGGTCTAGAAGTATATCCAGAAACCAATGTAACTTGAGATCTTTCACTTAAATAATTTGAAAACCATTTTATAATGTCCAATGAAAAATGACATTCTGAAAGTGTATCAACTAACAAAGAATGGTCGACCAGTTTAAAATCCTTGGTGAGGTCAACAAAAACTCCTGCAGCACAGTGGCCATTATCTATGGCACACGGAATACTGCTCGTAAACCTGACAAAGGCTGTTGTTGTGCTATGTAGGGCCCTAAACCCATGTTACATCTCTGATATAATTTTACTCTCCTCCAGAAAGGTTGAGACCTGGTCAAAGATTATTCTTTCAAGCATTTTTGACTGTGGTGCCGATAGGGAGATGGATTGATAATTGGTTACCTATCCCTACTACCGCCCTTATGAATAGGTCTAACTGTGGCCACGTTCCATGTATCAGGAAAAATACTTAATCTTAAAGAATAGTTGAGAAGTAAAGATTTAAGTTTGACCAGCTCAGAAATAGTCAATTTAACAATTTTGTAGTCTAGTTAATCAGTGCCAATATTAGGTAGTGGGTTATACTTATTGATGTATTTCAGAACAGTGAATGGCATGAAAATGACATTTTTGATTATTGGTCTCAACTTGACTCTTGCAGCAGGGATGTAAGGTATCAGAAAATGGTTCAGGCCTAAATTTATCTAGGTTGCCAAACTAATCATTAAACATTTCAGAAATTAATTTTGGATCATTTATAACTGTTTGATCACTATTTAGTGGTGCTAAAGGTGTGGATCTGCCTACAACTACTTTACAATTAAAACCTTGGACCAATTAACACTGCAAGTTCAGATGTTTAGATACTTGAAACTTGAACTTGAGATACTTGGGAGTCTGGCTGGATGACAAGTTTAAATTGAATTTCCATATAGACAACTAAGTAAAAAAAAATTGGGGAGGCATCTAGGTGCATTGTGTAGAATCAAGCATTGTATGAACAAACAGGTCAGGAAGCAGGTGGTAAACACCATGATTTTACTTACTTTTGACTATTGTAATCTACTGTTTGCTGGGGCATCAGAGATGGGAGCTGGCACAACTAGAAGTTATGTATAACATGTTTGCCTGCTTCATCCTTGCTCCAAGCAGGACCCATAGATGTGAACTCTATAAGGAGCTGGGGTGGGTGAGACTGGAGGAACATGGGAGAACCACTGTGTCACCTTTATGTGTAAATGTTACAGAGCTAAAGTCCCTGGATATCTGCTTGATAATATAAAACAAATAAATATTAAAAATGCATTAAGATCAGTGGGTGGGGTTGAATTTTTACCTCCCAAAAGAAATCTATGGGTGTGTGGATCCCATTTTTCAGTATGGACCCAAATTTATGGAATGCTATCCCATTACAACTAAGATCCATAGAAGGTAATATTAGTTTGAATAAAATAACAAATGGCATATCAAACAAGTAAAATAAGTTACCTCATGCAGTTTAGTAATAGATACTGGATGACTTTACCTATCCAGAGTTATAGCTACATTTTTTTCATCTACATTATTTTGTACTGAACTCTGAGGTCCTGCTATGTAGACCACAGCTGAATTATGTAGCCCTTTGAATAAATCGTATTATGTATGCATATTTATCGACTAACACTGTGTATTAACTGTGTAAGTATTAACTGTGGTGAATAGTCTTGTACGGTAGTTGTTGCGTAAAATGAAGTATATGTGTTTATTGTTCAGTTTTAATTGGAGTTATGGCTCTGCTTTATAAGTTAAGCTATGAAACCCAATGCTTTTTTACATGTGTTCTGAGGAATTTTAGCAAATGAATAATGTAAATTTTAGGTAATAAAATTTCATACAATAAGGACCTCACTGGAAATTAGGCTTGCTCAGTTGAGTATCTGATTAAAAAGTTTACTCCTACGCACTACTACTGCAAACCTGCAGAGCTGCATGTCACATACATTCAGTGTGCAAGACTGTAACTCCTACTTATAGTGTAACACACAGCCCTCCATTGCTGGTACAAGTCGGCACTGTACTCCTAACCATTGGGCTCTCTGTAGGCCATAATTAGCCATGGGTTAAGGGCATCCTATCTTCCACCCACTGACATCTTTGGCACCTATCCAGTGAGGCCAAACAACTGCAGCACACTTACTGCAACACAGCCATGGGGTTATGGAGTAATAGGCTATATAGCTGCATGCATATCACTCCAAGCAGTGTATGCCTCACAGAGCACATGGCACATGACAGACAATGCACACAACACATGATGATCCCTAAACACCATTGGCAACATATGGCAAGCAACAGCCCCACTCACGGTACTGTAACAATTACTTTCAGCAGTGGCACAGATTCATGTTGACCACAGCTGCAAGTTAAACATGTGCGTTTAGTCAATCTATGTACAGAAAGTGTGTGGGAGGGGAGTGTTTCAGACTGATTTCTTGGGAGCTGTCTCATGCAACCTCTGCAGCTACAGAACCCACCCTCATCAGCTGAGTTTGTCACCTGGAACGCATGACAAAATGTGCAGTTATCATAGCCATTGCAATGCATCCTTTGGCATGCTTAACACACATTCACACTAAAATGGACATTCAGCATACAGAACAGGACACACTAACATGATAGCCCTCAAGGAGCACTGCACCAGGCCCCACAGTAGCACAGGTTGAAGTAGGGCAGCATGATGCAGTACTTATGGATGGAGCAGAGTTGTTCTGTGAGATCCAGGCCTGGATCTCTCACTGTCATCCCCATGTAAGCAATAGGAGACAGTTAATTTTACACATGACCACTGAATGTTATGCATTGCACTGTAAGTACATAACAACATGCCATGCAGTACCTACCATATGAAATTTGATGCTCTAGTTGAGGCAGGGGGGAAGGGTCTTAGGTACACCAATGCTCCCTTGGGCCTGCAGCTGGCCAAACTGATCTGATTTGGTAACATTGCAGTCTTTTAAGCTGCCCCTGTCATGGTCAACTTAGAACTGTTTTTTGAGTACTGTTCCACACATGCAGGAACATATGTCCTTGGGGTCCCTGACCATGCACTGTAATCATTCTGCCATTTGTGTGAGATCAGTGTACTTGAGATGTTACATCCCAGTCTGGCTTTCAAACCACACTCATCATTTTGGATGTCCATGTGTGTCACCCAAATCACACAATGAAGCAAAGAAGGGTAATGGCTCTGTTGACAATGTCCATGATGTATGTGATATCGTTGCCATGGAGAAGGCCTTTACCATGGCACACATGGGAACATGGCAGTCTCATACACAATGCCATCTCTGAACCATATGCTTCTTTTAAGACCAACACAAACTGGTCATGTCCCTGTCCAATGAGAGTATGTGGGTGTGCCCCACAGGAGGTTGAGTGTATTGCCCCCAGTGCACACATTTGGTTATAGACTAGACCACAGGAAGGTCACTAAACTGAAGGTAATGTCATACATCCTCTACCTGCAAACATTCTTGGCCATGATTGCCATGGACCCAAAGAAAAAGAGGGTTATCAATCCCCCACCCTCCTCGGGTGAGTACATGTTGTTGCCAGGCCATGCATTGAGAGTGGTCACTTATACAGTATATAAAGCCTGTGTAGTGATGTCCACTTTCATCTGTCATTGTATGATGACATGAAAATAGCTAGCCAATGCCATTGCATTTTGCAAGGAAAGGCACAGGATGCCACCGAAGATGCTCCAAAATCAGACATAGATGGCTACAATCCTGCTCTGATGGGAACATGGAAGACTGGTTTGGCCAGGCCTGTGACTGTTCTAAAACATATGAATGTATTTACTCTGGTCCTTATTGCTTAAAGAAGTGCCAATTACATTTTGATTAGCTTCTTTTGGTTTATAACAAATCTTGCTAATTATACTTTAAAAAAATCCTTTTCCTTTAGTTGCTCAAATAATTATAACTATATACTGCTAAAAGATTTCTGCTGCTTAAGTCTTGGCTGCAAAACAAGAAAGGTAGTGAAAGTGAGCTTCTGAATTGCATGTAGCCACAGGGCATGTGGTTTTAAGCACAGTGTCAGAGTTTGGCCCTACAGTAAGATTTTTACTTAAAATTTGTGCTGTGCAGGTACACAATGGGCACCCAACTTTCACATAAATTACGTTGTTTTGGAGAACTGAGAAGTTACTTTATAGAAAATTCCAAAAGATAATTTTTAGTTTACTAAGATGGGAGATCCCCAATTAATGTGGTCTGCTAGTCTGACAGTGGAACAACTTTGTTCCTTTAATATAAGAAAGTAAAATTAGGTGACCACACTAGAACCAGTATATATAGAGGCTCAGATACACTTTCTCTGTAGCACATAACCAGCTTTTAAACCTATCGAGAGATATACTGTACTTCTTTTGGGAGAAAGTGAACAGAACTACAGCTCTCGTGTTCTTTGCACTGGTCTCGTCTGCAGCCTTTGTTCATGGTAAAATATTAAATATATTATTATTTTTGAATAATAATGTAAACTGTGTATATTCTTAGTCTTTCTGCAAGTCAGTTCAGGCTGTAGTATTTTCTGTTAAATGAAAGAAGAAAAAATTGAAAGGGTCTTTTCTCTGCTTTCTGTAAAATACTGCTTCTTCATTGATTGTGACATGCATTCTGTGTAAAAAAGAAAAGATAAAAATACAAATGGTTGTTCCAACTGATGGTGAAAAAATGGAACTCCCTTTTTAATTCAGTGTGAAGTATCTAGACTTCATTGCAGAACCATGCTTCTGTAAGAAAACAAAAATAGCTGAAACAGTTTTATTTTGACCTTAATTATTTTTTGAGGATCAAAAGAAATGGCATTTGCTTGCTCTGCTGACCCTAAACCAACCTTTATTGGCATCCTTTACAGACATATATCGCTACTGGTCTGCAGTCCCGAGGTGCGGTCCAGTGCTATAATTTTCAATGGATCCTAAGGAAATAAACTATTTTATCTAGCTTAGTTTTAGCTTGCAGTAACAAGATCTAGTAAGGGAGTCTAGATGGTCTCTTACAGATTCAAGAAACCAGTGCAGTATTTTTTGTCATGGCCAACATATTCTGCTGCTTTAATGTAGAACCTTAAAACTACACAGTATTTAACCAGTTCATAACACATACAGATGAAGTTTCGGGTATAGTGAGGACTATGGTAATTTTTTTATAACTGTAATTAAACACCTGCAGAAGGCATGCATTAAGTAAGCAATAAGACACGATGAGGTGTGCATGGAACAGATTTTACCACATGACTAGGGGTGTAGTAAGGCATGGGGCCACAGGCCAAGTGTCTTCAGCCCCTGAACTGCAGTAAAATATGTTCCATGCACATGCCTGGAGTGTCTTATTGTGCTTATAAAATGGACTTTTTTTGTAAACTTTTTACAGTTAGGGAAAAAGCATGTCTATATGTAGACACAATAGATTTCCTTGTGTGCATTCATGATATAATGGTCCTTCCACCCACTGCAAATGATGCCATTGATTATGTTATTGTATTACTGCTGGACAACGTTTGTCCTTTGCTGGCATCAAGATTCAAGATAGGGAATGTTTATAATGGAATGGGTATCATAGAATGCTTACATGGAACACACAGATTCAAAATTCTGCTCAGTTCCACTAGCAGAATGTTACTGTCCTCACCATATTGTACACACACACAACAAAGGCCTCTTCTACAGCCAGGGACTCAATTATCTCACTGTCAGAACAAGCAGAAGAGATTTCCCTGATGAACAGGTAAAGATAGAAGTGGGATTTATTATTGTCAGCAAAGAAACAGTTGTAATGAGAACTATAAACAATACTTAATGTTTCTAATTTGTGTATATGTATAAGGAAAGTGTGATAATCAGGGAAATAGCATTTAATTTGTTTTATTTTTTATTTAAGGTAATTTTATTTTTAAGGCCCAGTTGAAGGATTTTTTTCCCAATGTGAAGGTAGCAGCCATGTTTGTGATGGAAGATCAATTCTAGTTGTAGGGAGACTGATGGAATATAGTTCTGGTTATAGGAGGACTGATTTGCTCATTGTGTGCTGTGGTTTAGGACCAGGGTGACTTGCATGAAACAGATTTCATGCACGGTCAAATGATATATTTTGACCAATGATATTTCTTTATTTAGGATGCCCATTTTTAAAGAAAAAATACAACATTCCCATGAAAAACAGTAAGAAAGTCTCCTCTTGATTTTATTACTCCATAACATTAACTGTCATTGTTGTTTTATTTTCTGTTGTCACTATGGTTTGTCAGAAAATTGCCCTTACAACTGTCCTGCCCCTTCTTCTGGCTTCTTCCCAGCCCTTTTACCTGCCTTATTGGGGTACTTGCCCAAACTCCTGGGTGCCATGGCTTGCCTAACCAGTGCTGGGTTTACTGGTGCTCCCTTCCTTTAAGCTCTTGTCCACAAAAGAGGCAGGTGCCAAGGTCAGTGGTGTGCAGCCTGCAGGATGAATGCAACTTCATCAGGCATCAGCCAGGGTAACGTTTTCTGATTTTTAAATTTCTAATCCCTCAAGGTCATCAGGGGAATGGCCATGTTTGATGCTAGCACATGGTTCATGCATGAACATCAAGAGGTGTCCTTGAGTTCCCTTGTGTGGCTTCAGCTTGTTCATCTTCTCCCATGGTCACCCAGGTGGCAATAGCACAATGGAGTACACTTACCCACTCACCTGAGACATGGAAGAGAGCATCTGCAGTGATGCTTAATCTTTGTCCATGGGACAGCACCTGCCAATCCATTATCATTGCCAAACTCAGGTCACTAGTATTAAGGGTCGTAGCTCTACAGCTGCATCAATGGGGCAGCTCTAGAAAGTAAGACTGTTAAATCAGCACTTGAAATTTACTTTGACACTGTGGAAATGTTTCAGTTTTTATATTTGATAAGTTACAAGTTTCATGTCTAGCCACAAAATAAGCAAAATTGTTACTTAACATGGTAAATTCATGTCATAACATTTTTTATTTGGTTGCATAATTTCAGAATCACCGATCAGTGGTAAAGGACGTTGCCTTTGCACAGACAGTGGCTCAAGTTTTATTCAGTGAAACCTCATAGAAAAGATAGAAGTGTTTCCAAAGAGTCAGTTTTGTGAATACATTGAAATTATGTAAGTATTTTTGTGTTATTATGTTATGAAAACATTATTGGTCATACCCATGACATCATGCTAAACTGCTATTATGTTATGAAAGTTAATATGCCAATGTAATGCCAGGACCCTTCACTGTAATGTTTACATCATATTATGAAATATGTTATCTATAATATGATACTGTGCTGTTCACATTAAACTTATTGTGTGGCTAGTTTGCAACCCATTAATTTTATGTGACTACGATGAGTCGACAACTAGTTGGTTTGTTTCTTTCCCTTCCGCTAATGTGGCCTTTTGTCTGAAAGTGTATTTAGTGATCTCATACACAGCTCAGCAGAAACCAGCGATGAAGAGATTTCCTACAATATGTAGAGCCATAACAGTGCAGATGCTAACTGACTGTTAATTTGTTTCACAATAAGTTTAATGAAGTGTTTTCTGTATATCATATGCAAAACATTTTTTTTTTTTTACTGGGATTAATGTAAATTGTATATACTTCTTTGATTAGTTTCTTTATCAGCAATTAAATAAAAATTGATTTCCAAAATTCAAATTGTTTGTTTTTTATTTTGGTTAATATAATTTTCTATACATCCTAATTTCTTCTGCAAAATATTTATATTTTTGAAAATGTGATACATTAATAAATATGTTTCTTCTTTCAGTGTCACTGTGAAGAGATCTGGGGATAAAATGTGTTTGAACCACCAATCAAAATGGGTGAAGAACATCATTAATGCCATGATTAAGAGAAGGTAATTGATGGTGGTAACTGTTATCTCAAAAACTACCTGGTGTTCTAAACCATTAGTGTTAACATTTAGCAAAGTTATGCATTGAATTACAATACTGATGCTCAGATTATCTGTGTATATTTAGGATACTCCATGTAACTGTACTATAATTACATAGCTTTATTGTGTTAACAATGTGCCCATTTGCTGGCACTTTAAAGGAATACAAAGCAGAGAGCCTATCTTCCACATAAAATACTATTGAATGATTTGCATGTTGCATGTAAGAATCTGAAACCAGTGATACCATGTTTATACATCAGATTATGTGAAAACATGTTTATATCTCTGAATGAGACAAAAAGATACTAGCAAGGAAGACATCTATTTTCAAGAATCAACTTTTAGGATGAATAAACAGAGTAAATGCTTGTTTTGAGCTGCTTCATAGCTGATATTTCATATACATGGTCAAACAGGGATTCAGCATGTTTGCAGTTCATTTGTATCACCAGGTAAGAAAAAAGGTTTGTCTCCCCATACGACGCACAGGGGTAATGCCAAACCTCACCCAACAACTAACACACCAAAATCTGGCCTATGGAAAATCATGTACACAAATGCTCACAGCCTGGGAAATAAGATCCCAGACCTGCAGGCAATAATGTCAGAGGCTAAACTGGACATAGTAGCAATTAGTGAGACGTGGTTTACCAGTAACCACACTTGGAGACTTCAGTACCTGGCTAGTGTATTGTTCAGAAGAGACCGAGGTGCTGAAAAGAGGGGGAGGAGTGACCCTGTATGTCAATGAAAATATCAAAGCTACAGAAATTCAGAATACACATAAGGAGCCAGAAGAACTGTGGGTCACCCTGAAACAGGAAATGGGACAGCCATAAGAACTGGGGTTGTCTACAGGCCCCAGACCAGGGGGAGGACATAGACACATTACTGTTAGACAATATACAAAACATGACAGCTAAAGGGGAAGTTCTGATAATGGGGGACTTCAACATGCCGGATACAGATTGGTCAATACCAGCAGGAACATTTGCCAGAACTAGACACATAGTGGATTCCCTGCAGTGGGAGGGCCTCAAACAACTGGTACAGCAACCCATGAGAGACAGGGCTATCCTAGATCTAGTACTGACTAACAAGGAAGGGATCACATATCTCCAGGTAGAAGGTCACCTGGGGGCCAGTGACCATCACATGGTATGGTTCAATTTGGCTACTACATCTAAATCATCCCATTCCAAGACAAAAATATGGGACTTCAGAGGAGCTGACTTTGATAAAATGGCCAACAGAGTTAAGCTTAGCCCTGGCAAAAAGAAACACAGGTGAGGGGTACAGACAAAGTGGGCAAGCATTAAGGATGGAATACTTGAAGCAACATCCCATTGTGTTAGACAGAAAAGGAAGTGCAAAAGAAGAAGGAAACCACTTTGGTTCTCAAATACAGTAACAGAAAGGTCAGAGCCAAACGGCTGGCCTTCAGGAAATATAAGGAACACAACGGGATGAAGATAGGGAGGCATACTAAACTGCCCTAAGGGAAGCAGGGAAGGCAGTAGGCAGGCAAAAGTCCCAAACTGAGGAAAAACTAGCCTGAACAGTAAAGAAAGTGACAAGACTTTCTATAGCTACATTAGTGAAAGGAGAAAGTCCAGAGGGGGTATTGCTAAGCTTAATGGAGAAAAGGGAGCATGGAGGAGGAGGACCCTGTAAAGGCATCTATCCTAAATAGATACTTTGCTCAGTATTTACTGAAGAGAAGGTAGGGCAGGGCCCACAGCTCAGCATCATGGACACAGGGGAGGGAGGTGAGCTACTCCTCTTCACAAAGAAAGGGACCTACAAGAGTTTGCTAAGCTCAGGTGGATAAGGCAATGGGACCTGATGGCATACATCCCAGGGTACTTAAGGAGCTAAAGGTGGAACTAGCAGAGCCTTAGCAGAACTGTTTAGTGAGTCTCTGAGCACAGGAGAGGTCCCAGAAGACTGGAGAAGGGCTCATGTGATCCCGCTCACAAAAGTGGTAGCAGGGAGGAGGGGGAACTACAGACCAGTCAGTCTTACCTCAGTAGTGGGCAAGATTATGGAGGCACTCCTTAAGGAAAGGATAGTGCAACACCTGGAATCCATAGGGCACAGGATCCAAGACAGCATGGGTTTACAAAGGAAGGTCCTGTCAAACTAATCTCATAGATTTCTTTGACTGGGTAACCAGAGTGGTGGACCAAGGGGGAGCAGTTGATGTCGCCTACCTTGACTTCAGCAAAGCTTTTGACACTGTTCCACATAGAAGATTGATAAATAAGCTGGGCAGGCTCAGGGTGGGTCAGAAGTTGGTCACCTGGGTGGCAAACTGGTTGACAGGCAGAAAACAGAGAGTGGTAGTAAATGGTATACAGTCAGAAGAGATGCAAGTCACAAGTGGGGTACCTCAGGGATCAGTCCTGGGGCCAGTCCTCTTCAACATCTTCATTAGTGACCTTGCAGATGGACTAGAGGGTAAGGCTTTGTCTGTTTGCAGATGACACCAAGATCTGCAACACAGTAGATGATCCAGATGGGGTGGGCAGAATGAGAAGAGATCTGGATAAACTAGCAAAATGGTCAGAAGAGTGGCAACTGGGATTTAATGCAAAGAAGTGCAAGATCTTGCACATAGGGAAGAGAAACCCTGAAGCCACCTATAGGCTGGGAGGGGAGTTGCTAGCAGTCACAAAGGAAGAAAGAGACTTGGGCATCATCATCACTGATGATCTGAAATCATCCAAGCAGACCTCTAAAGCAGTAGGTAAGGCTAGGGGTGTAAGGGTGTATTAGTAGGGTATCACAGAGTCGTAAGAGGGAGGTAATAACCCTCTTTACAAGACACTGGTTAGGCCCCATCTGAGTATCATGCGAGTATTGAGGCCACACCTTCACAAGGACATTAACCAAATTGAGGAAGTCCAGAGAAGGGCAACCAAAATGGTGCAGGGACTGCATCAGAAGACATATGAGGACAGATTAACAGAGCTCAATATGTATACCCTTGAGCAAAGGAGGAGAGAGGTGATATGATCGAGGCATTCAAACACCTTAAGGGCATTAACAAGGTGAAAGAGTCTAACATGTTTAAATATAAGAAAATAGCAGGACAAGAGGACACAGCATGAGATTAGAGGGGCGATTAAGGGGAATGTGAGGAAATTCTTTTTCTAGAAAGGGTGGTGGATGCATGGAATGGCTTACCACAAGAAGTGGTGGCTATGAATACAGTGCAGGGCTTCAAACAGGCATGGGATAGGCATAAGGGAGCAATACAAATGACTATGAATAGATAGGCCACTGACAGAGCAAAGGCCGATGGCACATTTATAAGGTAGAAAAAAGAAATGGGCAGACTGGATGGGCCTTGAGGTCCTTATCTGCCGTCAACTTCTATGTTTCTATGTTTCTATATCCTGTTTTTTGTTTTTGAGCTTATGATGCTTCCTCTTTGATTACTATCAAGGACACAAAACACTAGCAAGCAGTGTTGGAATTACACCTTTTGAGCATTGGGAGCTGGGTCGGGCATAAGAGCCCTATCTTAAACTGAGCTCCCATTCCCATCATAAGTCAATGACAGTGATGTGCGAGCTACCAGGGCTCACTTCAGAGCTGGGGGTGTGAGCCCTGGTATGCCCCCTATTGTTCTAACACTGCTAGCAAGGACATTATTTTTGTGGTGCAGTTGGTCACATTATGAATTCTTTACAAACATGAAAATTATTGTATAGCTCTGTTGTATCACTAAATGAAAATCAAAATCACTAATTATTTAAAAAGTCTCAATACTTTCATTTTTGTTTAAAATGTCTGTACATATTTTATTGCTATACATTTTGACTTTTCAAATATATCACATTAAAGGAACAGAGTCAACTTTTTTTGGCATCCTTTTAAGTAGAAAACCCACATTTTATGATTGCTGACCTTCTTTTAAATGTATTGGTGTTACATGCTAATGGTATAATTATACCAAACTTGTTTTGTTTCAAATCCTTAATCTACTCTTATTGCATTCTTCTAAATAATTAGGAATACCCCCAATAGTGCATCCACTAATGATTTAGTAGTCTCCTCACCCCATTGTATCATGAATGGCTAGATGTTGTTGGGAGTGTTCCTAAATCCAGGAAAGATATAGTGAGAGTTGATCAAGGACTGTAAACAAACATGTTTTTGTGTGGTAACACTAATATGGGGGACAATCTGGTTTTCACCTTTAAAAAGGAAAAAAAGGAATCGGAATCAAACTGTGAGCTACATAAGCAATCTATGCAGAATGTGATCTATCACAAAATGTGTTTTTTAAACTAGAGACATGTTGAGGCCTAAAGGGGTTGACAGTGCCCCTTTAATATGTTTGGAATTAGATGGCATATCAAACATTTCAAAGTATTTTAATTGCATCTATAAAGTATGTCTTATAAATTTGATGTCAATGTATTTAATCTCCTTCCACATAACAGTTTTTTTAACAAAACATGTCATTACAATTCCGACAAAAAGTATATTAAATTTTGACAAACACTTTACTCAATGTCACTACAATTAAAATGCAATCACATTGCTTTTCTTTCAAAGACTGAATGCTGATGCCTCCCAAGTGCATTACTTTATATTACTTAATTTGCAACTCATTTCATATAACATTGCATTAACTGTCAAAACAGAGAGGCGAGAGCACTGTGTTTTTTACTGTGATATACAGTATTAGCATGCTTAGGACGGTATGGCACCCTGCAAAGTTTATAATCACCCAGAAAGAAGAGATATCCCACAATAATACACATCACAGAGTATGTTCTTAATAGTGTAAAAAAATAACACAATTTGAAATGTTTTACTTTTGTAAGAAAGGACACAATAGATACTTTTTAAACATTTGTAATTAATTTGAATATGTATTAATTACATGCAACAGAGTAATTACACAGTAGCTACATGTTTGTTGCATACAGCTATGTTGCAATTGCAATGCAGTTACAGTGTAATTACACTGTAAGTACAGTGTAGTGAATTGACAAATGAAATTGACACTTAAAGTGCAACCGTTGGAAAACTTTAGGGGTTTCACATTAGGGAGAAGATGTCTTTCCTAGATACAGAATGTGTCAGAAACACATTTTTGTTTGTCTGGTGTCATTATTTAATAGCATAAAAATATTTAGCATGAGGTAGCTACAAAAGCATTCAGTTATGTAAATGATAATAAACTATAGATCACTTTTGATGCTATCTAGTGGGTTTGATTGTTAGACTTTAGTTTTCATTCTGCCTTTCATTCAACTGGCGTAATCCCTTATTGTCTTATGAAAAATGATAATTATAAAATGTGTGAGATAAAATAGGGGAAATACAACTGCCTGACTCAAAATATATCCATTTACCTTTATTTGTGAGGGGGTATGACCATATCTCTTGAGTGGTCAACCATCTAGTTCTGTACCTTAATGAAAAAGAAAGATAACATATTCAGAATCTGGTCATGGCATGTCCAGTTTATATTATACAATGGTATATGATCAACTTTCAAATGGGCTCTTTTTAGAGTTCTAACTGCTGTATTTGACTTTACTTCTCTTGTTAAAATGCTACATAGCTACTCTTTGATGTCTTCAAGCATTGAGTTAACTGATCTCTGCTTGGTTAAATACAACATAATTACATAGCTAACCTATGTTATTTTTGGTTCTGGCATACTGAACATCATGTGCTGTAGGTATGTCATCAACATAAATATATACTTTATCTGGCGAAATTTTTTCTTACTATTATTGTATAAACTGGGCAAGACACCACAGCATAGCAGCACTACTTAACTTTGTGAACTTCATTTGTCAGTTTTAAAATGAATAAGCATGGATGCCACTTTATTACCACAGTAAAGCAATCTAATATATGTGAAGCTGAGGGATAATGGCAGTTAGGTGCATATGGTACTTTGTTTAATCTCATTTCACTCTTCCAGAAACATGCCATTGTACTACAATAATTACTACTGTCATACACTGTTGTTTAGTCTCTAGTGCTACATAACAAGTGCATGTCAAGTGCTAATGAAAGAAAATGCTAAAAAATGTCTTTTTTTTATTACAGGTCCTCCCAATAGATTCCATGATGACAATTAAAAGAAATATTCATCAATGATTTTATTCTCATCATGAAACAGATCTTGGTCAGGTGACATCACCATATCAATGTCTACACATAGGAGTATTTTACCACCACTTTCAATAATGTAATACAATGTGCAATTCTAATACTATGAGAACAGAACTGAGAATAATTTGTGACAGCATTATAGAGTTTTATTATGAACAGTTTGTTAAGGAAGTCATGTTTTGGATTCTGTTTGACAGAAGCTACTGTTATACCCTAAAGTCAGAGTCACAAATCATGCAAGTTTTCTAGTTTAGTACATTTTGGGACAAAGTGTCTATTTTTAGGAGCTGGGGTAATTAGAACACCAATAATGATGCCGTTAACTACATTTCTGAATCCTACTCCTGCTCCCTAATATTAAATGATGTGATAAAACCACACAGTACTGCACCTTTGTATAAGTTACAGATAGATAGATAGCTAGACAGACAGACAGACAGATGGATTTTAAATTATTGACACACTGAATGAGAAATATATGTTATATGTACATTATACAGTAGATAATGGAACATTATTTTTAAATTTACACATGTACAGTATATGTACTATAATATATGAATAAGATGTTAGGACAGTTCAACTAATTGAAATTATTTTATATTTGTTGTTAGGATGTAGACATAACTGTAAACTATTCCCTTGCATTCTGCATTTATTGAGAGTGAAATGTTTCACAGTAATATTTTGTAATATAGCTATACCTATATAGTGTCTTGTAAGAGTAGATTTGTCCAGTAGAGTGTGATACTGAAACCCAGACAAGAGAATGAGAGTGGCCCATAAATCCTGTGTATTATAGAATCTCTGTAAAATAATATGTATCAGACCATAAAAGGTACCATACTACACAAAAAGTCTCTAGTTGTGATTTTACCAAATGAAATGCTAATATACTGTATGAACTATGGTGTTCAACTGTATTTTATGTTACTGGAAATATAAACCTGACTTTCCCATTTTATGCTTTCAGACAACATTCTGCATCAAGCTCACACACAACAGCAACTCAAAGATTTTGAGATTTGCTTCATATAACTTTAAATTTGAGGATCTATGTATTCATCTTACTCTGGCCACACTACTGTAGCTTGTTTTCTGTGAAATGACCATGTCTTTTTTCCTTCTTTATTTTCTATTGTTGATGTTAACTCATTTTCAACTCATATTCACCACTGAATAACAAATCAGTTCTGTATCCTGATTTCATCTCTTGAGTGAATGCTTGAAGTGAAACTTTAACTGCTGCCTTTCATTCAACTGGTGTCAGTGGGTTTTTGAACTGATTAGTAATTAAAAAGTAAATATCAGGGTAGTAGAAAAGAAGCACCAACAAGGGATCCCCCAGAAAAGGAAAACTACATCTGGGGAAATTATGGAGGGCACATATGCCTAAATTTACAATTGTATTACAAAAACAAAAGCCAAGTTTATGCCTTCCTTTAATATTAGTATTAGTTAGTTTTTGTATGTTAATTAAAACACATTGTATTATAATCTATATATTCCATGTAAGATTTTTTTAAACATTCTGAGGAGATATTAAAAAAATGTTCCAGTAATTTCTGTACAGATTCAATGGACATAGGGAAAAAAAACATTTTCTTGTATACTGAGCAGTGCTTGTAAATAAACATACATCATTTTTAAAAATGTGGAATTTATTATGAGCATAGAGCTAATGTTATTTAAGTTTTTGGCTTATTTTTTGTTTCATTGATGATTTGAACTACCACACAATAAATCCAAAATTATCTCAGCAGATAAACTACATATACAGAATAACAAAAATATGAAAATTGAAGACATATGTTACGATAACTGGAAAATTTGAAATCCAGTTTTAAAACTTAGAGTATCCTTTCCCTTCCTTTCCTTTCCTTTCCTTTCCTTTCCTTTCCTTTCCTTTCCTTTCCTTTCTTTCTTTCTTTCTTGAATTTTGTGTTTCATAGACCAAGACAGGTTATAGCATCCTGTCCATTTCAGATTGTTAGGTTTCCACAGTTTTCAAGCAGTGCAGAATCAGGGTACAGCAGCCTACCAGTTGCCACCAACAAAAACTGACATACACAGAAATTGCCCAAGTTGCTGGGGGTAGGAGACTTCCAGTGATTAAATCACAATGCAGATGTGGCTGCCAGATATAAAGTGGTACAACCCACAGAAGTCTGAGAATGGCATACTGTCGGACCAATTACATGGGGATATGCCATGCCCAGAGCCCAGGGGGCCATAGCACTGCCACTAAAGTTATTCCCCACCCTCTCACCTCTCCTCTTATGCCCACTTCTGTGTCCACTATCCCCATCAGGGGTTTAATAGCCTGCTATCCTTTCCTCATTGTTTTTCTGTCCACAGTGTTGAATAGAACCAGCCATTCCAAGCACTGTACTGTCTGAATTTTGTGCACTGCCTAATCTTTCCACCCCCAAAAAATATTTCCAGTTCATAAGTCTGTGTCTCACTATTGAACTAACTATAAAGAATCTGCTAGGCTTTTAGATGCTGAGCCTTGTATCCAGGGGTGTGGGGGATTGCAGGGTCTGAGCTTGGCTAGCCCCCACATTTGCATGGCTCCCTTTTCCCTTCCCCCATGGTCACAATGCCTTAAGTGACCACACAGAGAAAGAACTGTTATCTCATTGTACTTAGCACAACACAATGAAGAAGATAACAGTGGCAAAAAGTGGTCATTCTGATCACTTTACACCAGTTAATTGCTATTGTGTCTAGGGGCCCATAGTCATATGTTTCTGATGGGGCTTTAGGGAAATAGGTACAAATAATAAGAATAATATATGGCAAAGTGTGGGTGCAAAATAAAATAACTTATTTATTTTAAAAACTATGTTAAGAGAACATTTTAGTTGTGGACAAAGCAGGGGTAAAACAGTTCTCTCTAACTCTGTCTCTAAATCCCATTTGAAATGGAAAATAGTACAACAAAAACTCTCCCCCACCTGGTGTGTTCCAGCAGGGTGCATTATGGGACTGTGGAGGACCAATGCTTGGTGATCTGGAAATAGCCTTTTGTGAATACTATAAAGCTCAATTGCTGACCAGAAAATAAAACAAAAACTCAGTGGACCATCTATGGGGGCTCATGAAGCCCTTAATAACATTTTTAGGCACCTTGAAGAGGCTGCACACACTAGAAGAGCACAGCTTGCTGCTTCCTATCTGGTGTTCATAAATGCCTGTGCCTGTGTGAGCACTGGGTGGAAATAACATGACAGGGGTGGTGTCTTTTAGTGTTAGCCAGGGAGGCCAGGAGCAGGAGCTGAAAACTCTGTCAAAAATAAAAGGCACATTTGTCAGTGGGTCTAGAACTAGTTATAATTGATGGTGCTGTAGTATTGCAAAGGGAGTAATTGCATCTGAATATGAGGTATGCGGAGATGAGAGCATAGGTACTCCCACTGAACTTGCTAGTTTCACATGTAGACAATGTAACAGAATCAAAGATCTAGAAGAAGAAGAAGAAACTGGCATGTTAGAAAAAGAGCTAAGCAAGTTAGCAAACTAAGGGAAAAAGAATGCTTTAGTTAGTGCCACAAAGAGAGAAAAGACTGACAATGAATCGATCCAGAGCACCCCTAACTCTGACCAAATAACAGCCCCAGTTGAAATAGGATGGAAATAAAATCAAATTTAGCTATAAGCTATTAAATAGAAACAGAGGAGGTGATGTAGAAGGTGAAACAGATTTGGGATGGAGAACTATTAGGGAGGCAAAAAAATAGCAAGGAAGGGAAGCATGGCAGGAAAATTAATACTACCCACTATAAATAAATATGATTGTAACTGATAGGTTCCTCTAGAACCCAGTCTGCACTGTGCTACCAGACACCTGAATGGTCACCTCTATATTCTGCCACACTCCAGCTTGACTCTGATGGGAGTATCTTAAGGTTAGAATTCCACCACAGCCACAGCTCACACAGTACAGTGATATTTCCCAAAAGGCAAATTGCCTACCCCTTTGATCACAGGTAAGAACACCTTGCTTTAGATAGCTTAGTAGTCTGTCTCTTTGGAAACAGATCATAAACTTTCCAATTACCCCAGGTTATCGATACCTTTAAACACAGTCACAGAGAACATGATATATGTAAAGAATGTATGCAATACTCCATGTTATTTACATATGGTACAGGCTTATACACACTGGGCTGGATATTCAAAAGGGTTACGCCATGCGCAATAGGGTTGCGCCTGCGCAAGTCCGAAATTGCGCCATTCTGCCATATTCAGCAGGAGGCAGTTGCACCTCCCAAGTCATGCTGAGCAACAACGCAATGCTAATGAAGGCATGCTCAACCAGAGGGGGAGGAACCATGCATAAACTGTACAGCCCGATATTCAGCCGGGCTGTGCAGAGTTGTGCAGGTGCAACCCCCAACCTGCGCCTGCACAATTTTGAGCAAAAAACAAAAGGAGTAAGTCGAGGGCCACCCACAGGTGAGCTGCCGCATTGTAGGGCGCAACACAGCAGCTGCCACCTGTGGCATATCTGGACTGCCTTGTACGGTATGGGCTGCATGCCCATTGGCTCTTGCGCTGAACCAATGGGTGTGCAGCCCTACTGAGCAGTCAGTCAGCGGTCGGCAGGGCAGCAGGTGGTGGGGTGCTGCCGCCCACTGGCTGGCCGGGGGAGGGCGGTGGTGGGGCTCCGTGGGTGGGGTGGGGGCCACTAGATCATCAGGCTACTTGGACCTTAAGGGGTGGACTCTAATGCCCGCGATTGAGCTCAGCGGTCCACTGGACCACCAGGGATATTGTTCTTGAGGGGGGTTGAACTCCTTCTGCCCGCGATCTCTGGCTAGTGGGGGAGGTGGGGTTACTACGGTTTTGCCTGCGATTGGGCCAGTCAGGGGGTGTGAGGATTTCTACAGTTATGCCTGCGATCGGGCCAGTTGGGGGGAGGGGGGATTTCTACAGTTATACCCGTGATCAGGCTGCAGGGGGCGTCGGTCCCTGACGGCTGCTGCCTGGCATGGCACCAGGCACAAGTCGTCGGAGATCGGCGCACCTGCATGCTAATGGCATGCAAATGGGGCCATAAGTAGATGCAAATGGCCCCCCCTGTGCCTTGCATGAATTATGGCCCAATTTGCATGTCACCTTTTGAATATCAGAAATTTGCACATGGCGTAATGGAACTTGCGCCACCGCATCTTGAATGCTCCACTCTGACCACTTGCGGTGGCGCAAGTTCCACTGCGCCATGCACAGTGGCTGTGGCTGGTGGGTGATATTCAAAGGAGTTGCTCACTAGTGCAACTCTGTTGAATATCACCCCGGCCACACCCCAGCGCAACTATTTTGAGCAGCGCAAGGGCTTGCGCCACAGAATGGCGCAGTTTGAATATCCAGCCCACTAAAGATTAAGGAGAATATAGTACACTATAAAAAAGGGAAACCAAAGTATTTGAATGAAAAAGGATTTACACAGAATAACATAAGATAACTTATAGATAAATAGTTAAGCTTATCCCAAATGGGATCTTGTGAGTCTTAGCAAACCGGACTGTGATGGTAAGGCATCCACATACCAAGATAAGACTAACTTTCATAACAGAAATACAGGCCAGAAATACCCATGACAGGCCCACCCCTTTTCTCACATCATCTGCCTACCTCTTTGACATCACATCCTGGACATTCCTTGTGATCTGTGAGATCTCCTCCACAACAGAATCAGTATGAGCATGTTGTGTGCATTCAGACTCTAGTTCATTTGTGCTACATAGCATCTAACATTACAGAGTGTCTCTAGCTTAGCCAGCCATATGCTTACACCCAAATCATAACCTCTTTTAGATGAAAGGAGCTCAGCTTTTTTGTTGTTACCAAAAACAAAGTCTTTCAGATTAAAAGTGCTCAGCTACAGTATCTACAACCCCAGCTTATTCCCCTCTGTAAGAGGTATAAGAAAATGTAATTTTATCTGAACATACGAAAATGCCAGCTGATTAGGCCTTGAGGTGTACCCGTCTGCTTGAGATGCAGCACAAAGTTTGGATAACTACTGCTCCCCCCCCCTCCCTTTCATCCTTCCCTTGATTTCCATTCAGAGTCCCTCTGGTCTCTACCCACCCTACCTGTACCTTGCCCATGTATCTATCCCATCCCTTCTTAAAACCTCCCACTGATTCCCTTGATACCAACTCCTCAGGTAGTGCATTCCAAGGCATCACCACCCTTTCCATGAAGTAATGCTTTCTCAGGTCTCTTCTATACTTCCCATCAACCAGTTTCAGGCTATGACCCCTCGTGGTCCCTTCTCCCTTCAGTATGAACACCTCCTCTGTGTTTACTCTATTAATACTTAAAGTACTTAAAGGTCTTGATCATGTCCCCTCTGTCCCTTCTGTCTTCAAGGGAGTATATGTTTCGCTCACCAATTCTCTCCACATAGGGCTTATCCCCCATTCCAAGGATCATCTTAGACACCCTCCTCTGGATCCTCTCCAGAAGCATAATGTCCCTCTTTAAGTAAGGGCACCAAACTGCACACAGTACTCCAAGTGCAGCCTCACCAAGGATTTGTATCATGGCAGAATTACCTCCTCCTTTCTCGAAGTGATCCCCCTAGCAATGCACCCAGCATTCTGTTTGCCTTAGCCGCTGCTTTCCAGCATTGTCCTGAGTGATTCATTTTAACAGTGATCACTTCTCCAAGATCTTTTTCTTCCACTGAGACTGTTAACTGGGTCCCACCACTTGACAATGTCAGGGATGTCCTCGACATCCCCGACAGCGACAGGAACAATGCTGACTGTCAGCATTGTTCCCATTAGGAAATGGTCTTTTTCTGCAGGGATGTGCCCACCGCACTCCCATCCCTAAATATACAGTTCCAAGTCAGAGTTGTATCGGGGATGGGGCAGAACATCCAGAGTGTGAGCAGCACTGTTCGGCGAGTCACCATAATGACCTGGTAAGATTTGTTGCCATGGTGTTGTTCGCTGAGAAAATGTCGAGATTGTGTCGGTACACCTGTACCCCCCAATTAGGGCTGTAACCTGGATTCTTAGCTCCCAAGTGAAGTACACTGCACTTCCTAACATTAAACCCCAGCTGTCACCGGCCCAGTGGCGTTGAGGGCTGAGGCGCTGGTGCCTTACCTCGACCCACGCCGGTGACCCTGGTTTGGGAACAGAATCAGGTTGCCGGGAGTTGGCAGGGGGAGGATAGGTTCAAGCATCCGATAGACTACTTTCCTATCCTGGGGGGGGATTGGGAATGGCCTTGCTCGGTAGCGGCCAAAGTGGATACTGGGGGCACTACATGAGAGGTGCACTGAGGGAACTAGAAAACCAGAAAAAACACTCCACAGACTAGCTGGATGATGGCTTCTGACCCCAGGCACCTCTGAAGACTCCCCAGATGCCACAAAACACCTCAGTAGCACCTGAGATGAAGAAGAATAGTGTGCTGCCCTCCCCCACTGGTGCCTTCCCCCTCAGAGGAAGGGGAACTACCCAGTGAAGGGTTACACTGGGCTACCCCATGAAGGCTGCAGATCTGAGATAGGTGGCTGAGGGGGAGATAGTAGGAGGAATGTCTGTGGGTCTTGATGGCCCAAAGGAGAGGCAGCCCCGGAGCATGTAGGAGAGCATAAACAGATAATACAAAAAAAAAACAGCTGTCATGTGACTGACCACTGCTCTAGTCTTTCTAGGTCTTCTGGGAGTGTCCTCCTTCTTTCCTCACTGTCCACCTCCACACCTAGTTTGGAGTCATCAGTAAACAGGCTCATATTATTCCTAACTCCCACTGCAATGTCTGAAATGAAAGCATTAAATAACAATGGACCCAGAACTTAACCCTAAGGGATCCCCCTAATGATCTTTCTGGGTGTCAGTAGCTTCTCCCCAACCACCACCCACTGTTGTCTGTTTCTTAGTCAGTTCCCATACACCTCACCAACCTTTCCCCCACCCCCAAGTCACTCAGCTTGCCCAGCAGTCTCCCATGTGGCACTGAGTCAAATGTTTTACTGAAGTCTAGATATAAAACATCAACCGGCCTGCCACTGTCCAGAAATCTTGTCACCCAATAAAAAAATTCAACCAGGTTAGTCTAACAAGATCTCCTCTTGGGAAAACCACATTGCCTAACATCCTGAAGTCCACTTACCTCCAAGAACTTCACAAGCCTTTCCTTCAATATACTTTCCAATAGTTTCCCCACTACGGATGTCAGGCTGACCGGTCTATAACTTCCTGACTCATCCCTTGACCCACTCTTATGGAGGGGCACTACATGCCCCATTCTCCAGTCTAATTGTACACTTCCCATTATACTTTTACCTTACATCCCAACCCTGCTTACTTATTTTAAAGAGACATTAGATAATAAAAGAAAAAAAAACATATTACCTGGGTGTTACATCACCATCCCTCAGAGAAATGAAAAGGCAACTTTTAGTGTCCCTAAAAGATGTTTTTCAAGTTAGTAAGTTTGCTCTACCTGCTACATCTCATTTCTGTTACTGTTTGACTGTTTAATTCATTAAGTCACCTCCCTTTCTTCACTGAGCCACTGGTTGCTGCCTAGACAACACGTCTGCATCGACATGTTGTGTTCCACTGTAGTGCCTACTGTTTATGTTACAGGACTATAACAGCAGGCTCAGTTTTAACAATTAGGGATTGATCCTGTGGAGCCACATGAGGGGGTCGCAGCTGGTGACCAGCATGAATGCTGTCCCATACAAACATGGCTATAGCTTCTGCAGAGTTCAAACTATACAAAGACATTCTATCTCAAATGTGGCATAGGCCTCCTTTCTGGGCAGCATCTTCCTTCTCAAGTACTTGACTGGGTGTTTCTCCCCTCTGTGCATGACCTGATTCAGTACTTCATCTTGCCCATGATCAAATGCACATTGAACTTTAAAGAATAGTTAGGACTTATGAGCATAGGTACCTGACTCAACGCCTCCTTCAACTGTTGAAACACTGTTTCACAGTGATCCATCCACATAACATTTTCTGGCATTTTCTGTCTAGTGAGATGTGACAGGGGTTTAGCCGTACTACTAAAGTGTGGCACAACCTTTTAATAGTAGCCTACCACCCTTAGGAATGCATGTATCTTTCTGTTTGTGGTGAGCATGACCCATGCTTGTATTGCCATTGTTTTTATTGGTTCAGGTCAGATGTACCAACTCTCTACCCTGTGTCCAAAGTATGACACTTCTGCCATCCCTATTTGGCACTTCAATGCTTTGACTGTCAGCCCTGCAGTGTGAAGTTGGTGAGGAACCTCAGTCATGTACTTGACATAATCCTCCAGGTCTGACCATAGATGGCAACGTCAGACATATGTGCCAGCACAAAGTAACTTGCCTCAGACAGAATGTGATCCATGAGCCATTGAAAGGTTGCCAGCACATTTTTCATCCTGAATCGCATTACTCAAAACTTGAACATTACAGAGTGACAAAGGTCAACTTCTCTCTGGCTTTAGGGATCAGGGGGTACCTTCCAATAGCCCTTTGTCAGATCTATGGTGCTAAGGAATGAACAAAAAATAAAAACCTGCCATTGAAGAACCACCGAGAAATTCAAGAACTGTAGATAGTCATTTATTAATCCACGTGGTAACCAAATAACCTGCCAAAGGGCTGTAATCTGCAGCTGTTTGCCTGTACACTCTGGCCTTCATCAGGGGGCTCCCTGATGAAGGCCAGAATGTATTGGTGAAGCACTGGGGATTACAACCCTCTGGCAGTTTATTTGGCAACCAAGTGGATTAATAAATGACTACCTATAGTTCTACTTGAATTTCTCTGTGGTTCTTTGAATGTGGGTTTTTGTTTTTTGTTCATACTGTAAATGCATGGGCTGGCCGATCATTCCCAGCACCACAGTGTTCCTGTGATACGCTGCCTCTTTGCACTCCAGTGATGGTAAGGTACATGACTCCCCCTTAACCATTGTAGGACCTCATCCATCCTGAGCATGGGTATGTGTCTGACTCTGTACAGCTGCTGAGCCTGCAGTAAATGCAGAACCTCATGGTCCCATCCTTTTGGGGATCAGTACCACAGGGGAGGCCGAAGAACTACTGGACTGTTGGATTACCCTAAGAATCAGAACCTCTTGATCTCCCGCTCAATGGCATGTTTCACTCCTTTGGGGACTCCATAGGGTGGCTGACTCAGTGGGGCCTGGCATCCTGTATCCATGTGATGCTTCACCAATGGGGTACACCCAGGTTGTTCCGTGAATATTTGCCAAAATATCTGCTACACCCCACCCATTTTGGCAGCTTGGGCCAGTGTCAGTCACTCCAAGACAGTGACAACATCCTCTGAGAATTCCCCTTTACCTCTCCCAAGAGATCCACTAGTGGGTCTGCTTCTGCCTCCATCTCCAGATAGCTTCACCCCACAATGGCTACAGCAACTTGCCAAGTGACTCGTCAATTATAGCCAGGGAATCAAAGCCACTTTGGCCTTATCCCAAACCTATTCCACCATCTGGCATGGCAGACAAGTCCAGCAGTAGTTTGCCACATCCTTAAAGATAATGGGCTAGAACAAATTGTTAATCAGCCACTGTTTTGTACAACTGACTTCTAAACGTTCAGAAAAGGGTATGTCAAGGGTATGGGCCATAAAGTATTAACTAAAATAATGGAGCAGATAAAATCCACACACCGGTGCATGGCACAGTGGTCAAGCACTAACACAGCCCCAGTTATGTCTTCTACTCACAGGCACTGGCATTTATGCAGAGAATACCCAAAGTAGCGAGTAGTGCACTCCTGGTGCGCTTGGTCTCTTCAAGGTGCATAAAAGTATTATTAAGGACTTTTTAACCCCCCCTTAGATGGTTCATGCAGTTTTACTGTTATTTTGTGATCAGCAGCTGAGTTTTGTAGCCTTCAAAAGGGCTATCTCTAGACTGCCAGCACCGGTCCTCCACAGTTCCACAGTATACCCTGCCAGTACACCTCAGGTGGCGAGGGAGGAGGGGAGAGAGAGAGAGAGAGAGAGAGAGAGAGATAGATTTATGTTAAATTTGTTAGACGGATTTAGAGACAACTGTTTTAGTCCTGCTTTGTCCACAACCAAAATGTTCTCTTAATGTAGTTTTTACAATTAATGTTATTTTATTTTGCACCCACATTTTACAATCTGTTACATCATTCTTGTCCTTCGTACCCATTTATCCTAAAGCTTCATTAGAAACATATGACACTGGGCCCCTATACACCACAGCAATTTACTGGTGTAAAGTGATCAGAATGACCACTTTGTGCCACTGCTGTGTTCTTCACTATGTTGTGCTAATTACAATGAGATAACAGTGCTTTCTCTGTGTGATCACTTAATGAGTTGTGACTGTGGGGGGAAGGGAAGAGAAAAGGGAGCCATGTAAATGTGGGTGCTGGCATGCTACAAATCCTCCTTAGATGGTCTACTGAGATTTTACCTTTATTTTCTGGTCAGCAATTGAGTTTTGTAGCCTTCACAAGGGTTATCTCCAGACTGGACTGACAAGCACTAGTCCTCCACAGTCCCACAATGCATCCTGCTAGGATACTCCAGATAGAGAGGAAGGGGGTATTTTTGTTGGATTTTTATTTTTCTTTTCAAAAGGGATTTAGCGAGAGAGAGAGAGTTAGAAAAAGATGTTTTAATCCTACTTTGTTCACAACCAAAATGTTCTCTTAACATAATTTTTATAACAGATAAGTTATTTTATTTTGAACCCACATTTTATCATATATCATTCCTATCCTTTATAACCATTTTTCCGAAAGCCTCACCAGGAACATATGAGTTTAAATTCTTATACATGATAGCAATTTACTGACACAAAGTGATTGGAATGACCACTTTATGCCAGTGTTCTGTTCAGCACTACTGTATGTTGTGCTAAGTACAATTAGGTGACAAGTTGGTAGCTCAGACATATGATGGCGTGGCAGTAATGACAGGTGATGTAAGTGGACTTCAGAGATGTGTTTGTGAAAGTTCCCATATGCACTTTTTGTTCATTGCTATGCTCATGTTTTAAATCTTGTACTCAGTGGTACAGCAAACAGTATAAAAGAGTGCTGCATTTTCTTCAAGAATTTTGAAGGAATATCAGCATTCTTCGCTCAATCTCCAAAGTGGGGCGAACTTCTTCAAAACGTAGTGAAATGGAGACTGCCATTCATTTGTCACACAAGGTGGAACTTTCATTCCAGACTTGTACAAACTGTTAAGGAGAGCAGAGAAGGTCTGATCAAACTGTTTGAGACTGTTGTGCAAAATCCAGCAGATTGGGATGCACAGGCCTTCTCCTCAGCCAAGGGTTTTCTGACCATGCTTAATGATTTCCATTTTGTGTTTCTCCTTTGCCTCTACTGCAACCTATTTTAAGTGACAGAAATATTGTTTGATGTTCTACAAACCAAGACATACGATATCAGGTTTTGTATTCAGCATATTCAAGACACATTAGAACAAATTCACAGCAAATCATCAGCAAAAAAGAGCAAGAGAAGAAAGATCAGAAGACCAAACCCAAGTGACATACAAACGTCTCTTCTATTAAGTCATTGACAATATCAGTGAACAGTTATCAGTATGATTTGAAAGTGTACAGAAACTTTCATTTGTCCAGTTGCTGAATCCAAAAAAATTCCAGGAGTTCCAGACATCTTTTCTAGTCGAAGTTCTTGCATCACTGGAAGCATCCTAGCCTACTTTTCCGGACATTAGCCAGTTTCATTCCGAACTGTGTCTGTCTACAACTCAGATCAGCTGCAAGGGAAAGGTGCATTTGAGATGTACCAAACTATGCATAACCTGGATTTACAGACTTGCTTCTCTGAGGTCAACAAGTTGGCTGCTTTAGTTCTTACCATTCCATAGTGTACGACCACTGTTGAAAGGACTTTCTCAACTTTAAAGCACATTAAGTCATTCACACGCAACACTTAGGGTGACAAACGCCTGTCCAACTTAACCTTGCTGACAATAGAAAAATAATTGCTTAGATATATGTGCAGTTTACCAGATTTCTATGATTTGGTCACAGAGGAGTTTATTTAAAAGTCAGGAGAATGGATTTTCGCTTTAAGCAGTAAAGCTGAAGCACATGTTTGAGATGTACTTTCACACTTTTTGTTGTAGCTTGCATTATATCAAGTGTATATTTTATGTGTCTGGACGATTACTATGGTATGTGTTTTCATTTTTTGTAAAGATACAAAGCACACAGTATGCATTTTCAAGATGTTTCTGTTTTACAAAGTGGCAAATGAGGCAGCTGTGCTGTTGGATGTTGTTAAAACAGTGTTCTCACTACTTTACATGAACAGTTTCTATTTAATGGTAGTGTGCATCACAATATTTAAACGGTTCAGATGTTACCATGACAGTAGACAATGTTAATACAGTGCATGTCTCTACAGAACCATGATTCTAGGTCTCATACAAATTTATTGGCAGGGACCTGCTGAATACATGATTTATTTTCACAAGAGCTGTTTGCCATGGCTAGCCTTAGGAGTGGTGTAAGCCATGAGTGAAGTGTCAAAGATGAAATGGTTCACATGAAATAAATCATGTATTCCACAAGGTTCCTGCTACGTATTCCATTTATGCAATAGTGATCATTTATGATAGTCCAGCTAGTTTTGTCTTAAGTTGTTTATTTCATTTAGCAATGTAAACTTAAATTGTCTTTTTGTTGTTTTCCATGTGTAGTTACAGTACAATTAGCATTGTGGTTGTGAAGCAGGTGCAAGTGATGCTATAACTTTACATTATGGCCAGTACATATTGGAAAAGTTAGATGCATAATTAGATTAGTTAGATGCGAGCCAACTAGGTTGGGAAGAACTATGGATGTGGAACCTTGTACTATCAAATGTGGAAGTCATAAGGGACCTGGCGGTGGAGGACCCTCTGGCTGGGAGTCATCACCACTCAGTAAGGTTCACACTCAGAATGGGGAAGCAAACTGGTGGTTTGGGTACCAGGTTAATTGATTTTAGGGGGGTAGACTTTAACAAGATGGGGGAAATTCTGATAAATCATCTGGAGGTGATCCAACCAACCATGGATGGCAATCAAAAGTGGGATATTATTAAAGTAGGGCTGGCAGAGGATACTGGGACATGTACTAGGGCACAAAGTAAAAAGGGAAAGGCAAAGAAGCCCAGTTGGCTGACCCAGAAGGTAATGGAAGGGTGAGGGCCAAGAGAAAAGCTTTTCAGAAATTCAAGAGTTCAGGAAGGGGGGACAACAGGGAGAAGTACACAAAGAAGTCCAGGGAGGTTGCCAGACAAGTCAGAGCTGCCAAGGTATCCAGAGAGTTGAGACTGGCACAGGGCACTGAAGGCAGAGAGAAGGACTTCTTCAGATGGATTAGTGAGAGAAGGAAGAACTGGGACCAGATGGTGAGAATTAAGAAGGACGGGGGTTGAAGAGGGGATGGGCATGCAGAGGCACTCAATGAGTACTTCTGCTCTGTATTCATAGAAGAGAGAGAGACAGATACCTCATGGGAGTATTGGGATGGGCAGGGGGGGGTTGAGGGAGTGACAGAGAAATTACGGAGGACAGGATACTGGAAGGATTGAGGGCACTGCGGGTGGACAAGGCATAGGGACATGATGGCATTCACCCTAGGGTACTCAAGGAACTGGCAGGGTGCCTGGCAGAACCACTGGCTGACCTGTTCAATACCTCTCTGGACACAGGATGCATGCCACATGATTGGAGGTTGGCCCATGTGGTGCCCATTCACAAAGGCGGCCCAAAGGATGATCCAAGTAACCACAGACCAATGAGCCTCACATCAATTGTGGGAAAGCACATGGAGACAATCCTTAAAGATAGGCTGATGGAGGGGGGTGGAGCCTGGCAGCCAACATGGTGGCATGCTAAATCTTGCTGGAGATACCCTATGAACCCCTAGCAGCCCATCCGTGACATCCAGTCAGGAGATCAGCGCTTCTAAGAGCAAGTTCTCATTGTTGGATCACCAGATCTTTCGATTAAGATTTTTCTTGCTGGAATCGGAGACAGACTCACAATTCTACGACGTGATTAACAATCCAGGCCTGGCTGCATCTCACGCTCTATATAGGCCAAGATACAAGTGCCACCTGAGTTTCAGAGCTCCCAGTCTGACGCACGGTGAACAGGCAACAACCCTGAGTCTGCAGGGTGAGAAATTGCCTCCTCCACCACCTCTGAAAACTTGGCTAAGGACATTGCAAATATGATGGCGATGTTAAGTAAAGTTTTATAAGATACTACGGAGCTAAAGCAGGCATCTACACAAATAAATGAGGAGCTGTGAGTGTTAGCCCTTCGTGTGGAGGGCTCCGAAAAAGTTATAAAGCAGCATTCTGAACAAATCCTACAACACGATGGGCATCTGAGAGAACATCATGGCCAGATTCAGTACTTACTCTCCAAAGTGGATGACTTGGAAAATAGAGCTCAGAGATGGAACATCAGAATAGTGGGAATTCCTGAAGGAATGGAGGGTAGGGACATGATATCCTTTTTGGAGGATGTGTTGCCAGCAATGCTAGGGCTGGAGCTCGAGGCCCCACCAGAGACTGACCGAGCGCATCGCACACTGACTCCCAAACCTAAACCTGGGGAGCGCCCTCGTCCAATATTGAGCAAATTTCTATGGTACCCAGTGAAGGAGCGATATCTCCGCCTAGCAAGAGAACTAAAGACCCTAATGTGGCAAGGTTGCACCATCCATCTTTACCAAGATTTCTCTCAGGCATTAACAAGGCGGAGAAGAGCATACGCAGAGGTGAAACAGCAACTTTACAAGATGAGTATTCCCACCTCGCTCAGATATCCAGTGCAGCTAGGAGTCCAATACAACGGGGTCTTTCATACATTTAGCAACCCTGGAAATGTGGAATACTTTTTGCAAAACACGTAAGTATTGAGCAAGGGCATGACCAAATCCCCGCAACCTCTGAGCAGCACAAGTAGACCGCATAGGGTGAACTCCCCAATTTCCAAGTAGATAGCAACCAGCTCTGAGCCAAAGGACACAGAACCACGGGTGCCTGACAGAGAGCCCAACAGGGTTGTTTGAGGAAGCCTGGGAGGTATACACCGAGTAAAAAGTCATTGGCCAGGAAGAACAGATCTAGGAGCCATCAGAGATTGCAAATCCTCTCAGATGACAGCACGATTTCCCCAGCTAATACACCTATTTAACTGTCCAACAGATATGAAACTCTGGGAGACCTTGTGCCACATGCCCTGGACTTAACAAAGAATTCAGACTGTCTGTCCCCAGAAGACCTTACGGACCAGAGTCTGCTTAAGGACTGGGCCCCATACTGCACAGATTGGGCAGAATGTGAGGAGGAACTGCTGATCGAGCAACAGCCACCAAGATTGCTGAGCATCCTGATTTTTCCTGCCCAGCTCACTGTACTTTGAAGGGCTATGGAGAGGTTGAGTTATTCTCCCCATCCTTCCCTCTCGCCAGTTAACATATAGGGGTTGGGTCTCCATGATTGACTGGCACCCAAGTAGGGCTTTTTCTGTTTGGCCGGTTATGGCATGGAGGCAGTATTTGGGGCTTGCCCTGCTTCCTTTGCTGGAGGGCCTAAGGCCTGATATAGGTCATGATGTTTTGGGGAACCATTTTAGGTGTTTTCTAACTGCAGGAGAGCATTAGTGCAAAGCTTTTTATTATTTCTTTTGTTTTGCACAGCATGTACTGGGTTCACTCAGTTAGACAGAGTGCTTCTCCCCTCTAGTGGTTATAAGGAGGAACTGATCTGGATTTTATTGTTTGTTCAAGCATGGTATAAATGTGTCAATTTTTAAGATCCATGGTTTGCTGCTTCATACCCTGGTACTCCCTGCACAGTGAGTTTAGAGGGGTTCACAGGGCCCTATTTGGGGTCAAATAGCAGAGATGGTCACAATACAAGATGATTGCAAAATTAGCGGTTCCTGGTAAACTACCAGGCCCTGTGCTCAGGAGGGGTTCTCTTAATCATGGACCAGACCCACATGCACTGGTCAGATCATACAAGGAGAGCCTTTTAGGCGAAGGTTCGGTGCTAGGAGAGTGGTATGGTAAGGTAAAAACAAAAGTTGTTATAGGGACTAGAAGGGTATTAAGCAAATTAATTCACAGTGTATGTGGGGAGTGCTGAAATTCAGAGAGCAGACTTGGGAAGGGATTAGAAGTGGATTTGAAGGACAAGCTTCCTACTTAGAGACTTCTTGGTTTCCTGGTAATTAGGTGGGGTCCTCGGGCATTTCTGACTGTTACAACTCATGGCAAGTAAAAATATGGTAACAGCTACCTCATGGAATGTGAGGGGCCTGAACTCACCTATTAAATGTAAGAAAGTTTTTGCCAGACTTAAATCCCTGGGAACTAAGATAGCCTTCTTACAGGAAACTAAGCTAAATCACATGGAAGTGCAAAAACTAAGGGGGGAATGGGTGGGATGTTAGGTTCATAGTATGGCTAACAAAACTAAACGGGGGGGGTAGCCATACTGTGTCATAAAAATTTAAAATGGTCTATGCAAGAACAAAGGGCTGACAAAGGAGGCAGATGGGTAATAGCCAAAGTAGGAACCCCCACAGGGAATATAGTTTTAGCTAACATTTACACCCCAAATGAGGGCACCCTCGATTTCTTTCATAAACTCTCACAAGATCTATTGGAGGTGTCGGCAGGGGAGGATGACATTCTCCTGGGGGGGGATTTTAATTTAACTATGGACTCCCTCCTGGATAGATCTAACTCCAAGCCAGACGCACCCCCCCCCGATCTATTAGGGCTTTAAAGGATTTGATATCCCTGCACAAGCTGCAAGACATATGGAGAGTTGCCCACCCGGTTGAGAAGGACTATACCTATTTCTCTGAGGCTAAACAAGTTGCTAGTAGATTAGACTATTGGTTAATTTCTCCGAACATTATAAATAAGGTACTTGATGTTACAATTGCCCCTTTATACATTTCAGACCATGCCCCTTTAACATTAGCCCTGGGTCCGTTTGCTCCCTTTACTAGGTCAGTCAGTTGGAGGTTAGACCCTTTATTGTTGCAGGAGACAGACTTCGACGAGTGGCTTAAAGAGGAGGTTAAAACCTTCTTCTCTGACAATCCGCATGGGTCTGCAACTGCAGCTGTCATCTGGGAGGCTTTTAAAGCCACGATTAGAGGTTGCATTATCAGTTATGCTGCCTACTGTAGGAAGCAGAGAGAAAATGAGGCTAGGGAACTAGAGAGGGCATTGGGAGAGAAAGAACGCCAGTACAAGAAGGACCCTACTAAGCTCCGGGACCCTGATCTGCTGCACGACCTCCTGGCTGTTCAAATGAAATTGAATATGCTTGCATCTAGGAAAGTGGAATTACAAATTCTAAGATTAAAACACAAATACTGGGCAGGGGGATAAAAAGCTGGGAAACTCCTAGCCTTCCGGCTAAAAAAACAACAAGCTAAGAGGCACATAGCCCAACTTAGGGACAATAAGGGGGTAAAACATAGTAAACCAGAGGCCATTAACCAAATCATGTTATCTTTCTACAAAGCCTTGTACAGCTCCCATACTACCTGGGATGAGTCCAAATTTGAGAAGTTCATGGCAGATACACAACTTCCTAGACTCACAGATGCCCAGAGAGACCTTCTAGAGAGGCCCATGGAGTTACAAGAAATAAGGGAGGCAATTAATAAGATGGTCCCTAAAAAAGGTCCTGGGGGAGATGGGTTCTCTATTGATTTTTATAAGGTAATACCAGAGATAGTATCTCTTCCCCTGAGAGATATCTTACAAGAAGCTTGGGAGCAGGAGATTCTCCCCGCCACCCTCAGGGAGGCGATTATCACAGTCCTTCCTAAAGAAGGTAAAGACCACACCCTACCTACAAGCTATAGGCCCATTTCATTGATTAACATGGACACCAAAATTCTAGCTAAAGTACTAGCAGCTAGATTGGAGAAAATCCTTCCCTGTTTGATTCAGACTTCCCAAGTGGGCTTTGTGACGGGCAGTGCTAGTTCAGATCACATCAGAGCCTCAATCTCCTTAGTACAGAAGGCAGGGATGGCCCCCACTCCAGCAGCTGCTATTTCTGTAGATTTTGAGAAGGCCTTTGATTCAGTAGAGTGGGATTTTCTCCACAGGTTGCTGCAGCACTACAACTTTGGGGATATGTTTAGTGGCTGGGTCAAAACACTGTATATGTCACCTATGGCTAGACTGCTAACCAATAACACAATCTCTGAACCATTTGAATTACATAGGGGCACCAGGCAGGGATGTCCCCTCTCTCCAATGTTGTTTGTGCTGGTCATAGAAGCCCTGGCTAGTGCTCTGAGGGAACATCCAAATATTAAATGTATACGGGTAGGCTCTGAGTTGTGTCAGGCGCTGTTATATGCTAATGATTGTCTCATTCTAATTGATGATTTTCAATTCAGTGCCGAACATATTGTGAAGTTACTGCATTCCTTTGCTAGCATCTCAGGCCTTAGGGTTAATCAGGGTAAAACAGAAGTCCTCCCCCTGAATAAGCAGCTTTCATCTGAAGATATCTCAGCGGTGGGTTTGGTTAGGGCCAAGGCGGGTATTAAGTACCTAGATATTAAGGTAAATGCCAATGTATCTTCCCTTCTGGAGGCTAACCTTTCTCCACTAATTGATAGTCTCAAGGTAGAAACCCAAAGGTGTAAACAGTTAAATCTCTCCCTTCCCGGAAAAGTGGCGGCAATTAAAATGATTGCACCGAGGGTGTTTTACATACTATCCCACCTTCCAATTGAGATCCCCAAGAAATGGTTTCAATTACTTGATAGTATAATATGGGCTTTCATGTGGGAAAATAAAACCCTGTGGTACAGTACAGCCAAACTCCATGCTCCATGGAGCAAGGGTGGGTGGTGCCTCTTGCACTTTCAACACTACGCATATGCATTTTCAGCCACAGCCACATGCAGACTGCTTCAAAGAAATAACTCTGACTTACCAGCATGGGAAGCAATAGAGAGGATGGCCCTGCAAGAGTCCCATCTGGTTGGATATATGGGTAATCCCTTCCCTCTACTTTTTAATTTTTGCTCACAATAAAAGCAGCCCACAAGGCCTGGTATCAAGTGGGGGCCATAAGTAAATCTTGTTTGAACTTGGGAAAACACCTCCCCCTATGGAATAACCCAGGTTGGACCATTGATCACAAACCCCTTTATTGGGAGTGCTGGAAAGGGAAGATCAACACTCTACAAGATATACTGATGGAGGATGGTCATACCATAGACAGTTTTACCTGTCCGAAAGAGAAGTTTAAGTTGGGTCCTGGTGATTTTTGGAGATATCTTCAAATGAGACATGTTTATTCAACCTGGTTGAAAGGAGGGTGCTCGTGCATGATGTGCCAAGGCAATGGCAAAGCCAAACAAAACAAACTGCCTTTTAGATGGCTGCCTACAATCGCAGGAAGGCCTTGCAGGCCGTATTTATAAGTATATGAGGGTGCCTTAACAGGCCCATCCCTACCGCCAAAACAAGGTGGCAGCATATGTTAAACCTTCCCTTCAGTGAAGATGCCTGGCAAAGGGGCTGGTTAATAGCAAAAAAAAGCCTGTGGGGACCGAAGAAGCTTCTTTATCCAAAATAAGATAAGACACCTCTGGTACCGTACTCCAGCAGTACTAAAGAAAATGAACTTACTTGCAAATGATAGGTGCTGGAGATGCAATGTGACTGGAGCAGACTTACTCCATATATTGTGGCAATGTGACCCCATCCGTCCTTTCTGGTCAAAAATACTTACATGTTGTTCCAATGTATTGGGGCAAAAGATCCCTTCCTCTCCTAGTTTTTGGATCTGGGGCTCCCACACGAATTCAGACCATCTAGCCTCCACTTGTCATGGCTTATACAAGCCTCAGTGGAAGCTAAATGGCTGCTTCTACATAGATGGAGGACTAGAGATGTACCCTCTCTCACGGCTTGGTTAGTTGCCATGGCTAATTTGGCCAGTTTCACCAAGCTGACTCACTTGGCTGCAACAACCCTGCTTGCCTTCTCGGATAAATGGGATCCATTTATGAAGTACCTTCAGAATGTACCCCCACATTCTGTAAACCCTTTGGGTAAAGATATGTTAACGCCACCTTGAGAGGTCCCAGGCTTACTTCTTCCTGCCCTCTGGTGATAATTGGTTTGGTGAATGAGCCCCCCCCAGCACCCCACCTTGTAAGTAACAACCCAGTCCCATGTCATGACTGTGATTTCATCCACTCCTTTCTAATGTATTGTAAATGCACTGTCAATACTTTACTATGATACCGTATGTAAAATCTGATTGAAATGTAATGCTTATATGTGTGTATTGTGATATATGCCCTGTCTCTATAACAAAATAAAAAATCTAACTGCAAAAAAGAAAAGAGAGGCTGATGACATTTTTGTAGGACAATGGTCAACAGGATGGGCAACAACACAGGTCTGTCTCAGGCAGATCCTGCCAGACAAACCTGATTGAGTACTATGATTGGGTGGCCAGGGAACTGGACAAGGGCCATGCAGTGGATATCCTGTACTAAGACTTCAGCAAGGCCTTCGATTCCTTGCAGCATGGGAGGCTAAGGGGGAAGCTGGAATATATAGGGGTGGGTACTAAGATGGCCAAATGGATCACTAACTGGCTGAAGGGCAGGCAGCAAAAGGTGATGCTGTAGAGGAAACTCTCATCAACAGCAGTAAAAAGTGGGGTGCCACAGAGATTGGTACTGGGACCAGTGCAGTTTGGGATAGTCATAGCAGATATATCACATGAGACCCAGAATAAGAAGATGGGTCCCAAGATGGGAGCTGTTGTGGATGAGATCAAAAGGTGGAGGGGACTGCAGGAAGACCTGACTAAATTACAGGAGTGGTCAAAAACATGGCAGATGGGGTTTAATGCTAAGAAGTATAAAGTGCTGCACTCCGGAGCTAAGAACCAGTGGAGGAGCCATCAGCTGGGAGGGCTACAGTTGTGGAGCACAGAGTAGGAAAACAACCTGTGATGGGGGGAGGAAACGGTGGGGCAGCTGCAAGGTGAGGGGCTAGCTCCACAATCGAGCAGACTCAATAGACCGTGAGACCTGTTTCTGCTGGCATTTTCATATTTTCTTATATATGTTTGTAATTCTTTTGTTTTGTGTTTTTCTTTTTTTGGGGGGTGATATTTGTTAGTCAAAAAAATAATTAAAAATGGATTTTTCTGTAATTTTTTGTTGATTGTAAAAAAAATCTAATACGTATTGATAAATGTAACACCTCTTATCTAATGAAACACCACTTAATTTGTACACATGTTTCTGCTGAAGTACCTTTTATGCACAAAGCACCATGCTATTATTTTTTTGTTTTAAAGTTATTCACATTTGTTTGTTGAAAAAATGAAAAAAAAAATTCTGCTGTTGTTTGCAATTATACAAAAAATGAAATGCATCATAAAACACAACTCATTTTGTAAATACTGTAGTGCTGAACAACTTTCGGGATCACAGCAACTTGCTATCTTTTTGGTTTTAAAGTTATTTGCATTTCAATATGGTTAATAACTGGTACTGACTTTGAACATTGAAAATGAGTTCTGAGCTATTGACTGCTTGCATTTATCACTCCTATGTGTGATACATTTTGGATTCTAAGGCATCACACATGTGGAAATAAATGGATTTATCACATAGCATTTGAGTTCACACTTACTGCATTAATAGTTGTACTGAACTTTTTTTTCTTTCTTTTCAATAAAGCTGTTTCAAAAAAAAAGCATTACTATTTTCAGAAAAATTGTTGTATGTGCATTCATTTTCTTTTTTCAGACAGTTGTTAAAGACCAAGAGAGCTCCATCCTGGTCGGGAACAAAAGAAAGGTAGAGCTGGCTATCATCAGCATAGCAGTGAAACCTCAGCCCATACCTTCTGGCACTGTCTCCGAGGAGTAGCATGTACACCGCAAACAACATGGGTGATAGCACTGAGGCTTGAGGCACTCAACACACCAGAGAAGTGGGGTCTGAAGAAAAAAACCCAGACACCACTCTCTGTGTTCTACCCATGAGGAACGATGTAAACCACCTGAGGACCATACCCGACAGTCCACAGATGTGCCTCAGGTGACCAAGCAACACCCTGTGGTCTATGGTGTGAAATGCTGATGAGAGATCCAGAAGAATCAAGATGGAACTGCTCTTCTGATCTCTAGTCATCAGGAGATCATTGAGCACCTGAATCAGTGCTGTCTCGGTACTATGTCTCTTTTGAAAACTGGACTGGAATGGTTCATAGATGTCATGGATGGTCAAATGGTCCTCCAGTTGTGCTGCCACTACTTTGTCAATCACCTTCCCTTAAAAGGGAAGGTTAGAGATAGGTCTGTAGTTTGCGTGGCAGTCTGGGTCCAAGGTAGCTTTATTTAAGAGAGGTGTCACCACCACCTCTTTCAGAGAACTTGGAAACTCTCCAGATTCTAGGGAGCACCAGATTATCCATGCAAGGACTGGACCGATGACATCACTACAACCCAAAATTAGAGAAGTTGGTCCAGGGTCCAAACTACAGCACACAGGCTGCACACCCTGGATAATTCGCATGACACACATGAACTCCAGTCAGCTGAAGGTACTCCAAGAATACTGAGGTGCTACAACCTCAAACTGATCAAAAACAGTACCCGTAGAATGTGCTGGCTGAAGAATTGCCCTGATATCAGCCACCTTATTAGCAAAGAATCAAGCAAGTTCATTGCACTCTAATTGCAAAAAGACTTTCTGGACATGTAGACAGGCTGGGTTGCACAGTCTGTCCATGTTTGGAAGAGCCGAGCTGGTCAATTCTAAGCAGCCGCAATCTCCCCAGACAGGAATTCTGCCTTCTTACGGGTGAGTGCAGATTGATAGGCTTGATAATGGTCTATCAATCTAAGATGGTCGGTATGCAGGGTGGATTTCTGCCAGCAGCGTTCTAACCTTTGTTCTACTCTCTGCATCTCCCTCAGAGTCCCATCAAACCAAAGGGATCGAGGGTGAAGAGAGAGAGGACAAATGTGGACTGGAGCAATGGAATCCAGAGGCACTGAGACAGCGAAATTATAGGCTGTCACGAGGGCTTCTGGGCCACTGCTTGCCAACAAGAGGGATGAGAGGTCAAGCACCACCACTAGGCTATGAGAACTTGTATTTCTTAAAGGACAGTATTTAACCATCTCCACGGGGTAGGCCTACAAAGGGGGTGCAAAAACTAAACCCAACAGTGTAGTGATCTGACCACCCAACTGGTTCCACCCCCAAGTCAGATGTTTCAATCCCTAGGAGGAAGACTAAGTCAAGTTAGTGTCCGTGTTTGTGAGTAGCAGTGGTAACCACCTGTGTGAGGCCCAGAGATGTCATCAACTGGAGGAAGTGCTGACCAAATTGTGAGAGCTCGTCATTGACCCAGGCATTGAAGTCACCCAGAACCATCAGTCTGGGTGACTCAAATGCTGTGTCGATGATGAAGTCCACCACTTCCTGAAGGAATCATTTTTCATCACTAGGTGGACGGTAAATGAGGACGATCTGATAACCTACACCTGCTACAACAGTGCACTCAAATGACTCAGCCTTGTCAACTAGTACACTTGTGAGGTTAAGTTCAGTCTTGAAACAGACCACAACCCCCCTGTGGTCCAGTCTTTGGCTGTGGATCACCAAGTACCCAGCTGGAGTTAAAGCCTCCAAAATGGGTCCAGAGTTCTCATCTAGCCAGGTCTCTGTGATGTATGCCAGTTTCACCATTTCAACAAGAGCTGCAATAATTGCAGTCTTGTTTTTGATGGACCTGGCATTACACAACACTGACCAAGTTGGATGAACCTCCCGGGGTGCTCGGACTAACTGCCCACCACAATTGGAAGTGCCCTTGGGTATGGAAACCAGACATGGAGAACCATGTTCTATGTTCCATTTTGCCCCAGGGCATCTCCTAGCTCTTACCACCCTGATATGATGACCCCCCCTCTTTCACTCTCCACTGTTCACAACCCCCTGACCTCCTCCATCTCCTTTGCACAATACCCAGTGCTCTACAGCACTGGTAGCTTGTAAATTCAAGGGGAGGAGTGAAGAAAGGGCAGAGGGCCCAAAGAGCACTGTTGGTTTGGGAATTTAGTGTGCTGCTGTTTGAATTAATTTGAGCTACCTGGCCTACCCTGAGACTCACCTTTATCACTGTGTTTCACACAAAGAGAACCATATGCTGGTGTCCCCTTGACTGCTGGTGGTGTGGTGGCACTGAGCAAGATCAATATGAACAAAACAGCACTCCAGTGAGCTGTTACACCTTGTGGAGTCATGACACTGTAGCCTAGAATTTCCAGGTTAGGCTGGAATCTATATTTAGGGCATGCTTGCAATATATGAGGTCATCAAAAATATCTCAAGAGCACTCTCCAACAAGCCCCCAAGAGCACCCCTGCATCCCCTTCTCTGGAGTAATGGTGGTGGTGGCTTATACATTGTAAAATGTGTCAAAAACCTCCAAAATGCACCCCAAAACATGAAGAATCCTATAGCTTCTGGGTGCAAAAGCCCCCAGACCCCAGCATCTATTGGGGGCCTAGATGGCCCCCAGACCCCAGGCCTTTTACCATTGTATGCCTTCCTAAAAAGGTCACCGGACACCACTGTCTGTAACTTATGAAAGAGGAAAATTAAGGATTTTTTTTTATTGGAATGTTTGAGTATTGAACTTAAAATTTATAACATTGGCATCCCTTTATGAACCACTCATAACTGCACACAGGACTCTATATTATATTGTTCATTTTGATTTTCATTTTGATTTTGTTTTTTTATTAAATAGTGTATGATTTTTTTTTCTCGAAGAAGCCAGAAGGGGAAGGAAGGAAACATATTCAATTCAGTGCTTTAAAGTAACTGGTAATTGCTATTTTTCTTTTAAACTTAGGTTGTGGGCTTTTAGTGACACTACTTTCTTTGTTGTCTTTACTTAGAATTGTTTTTGGGCTGTTGAAAATTTAAAACGTAGTGGTGGTGTAATTCTGTGCTGTCTTTAATTGCTGCAAATTTTATCTTGGCTTGTCTGACTGCTCTGTAGTTGGGTGAAGGGTGTTAATTGTCTGGCCTCTGACCTCAGCTATGTGATAACTGGAGGTGGGGCTTAGTCAGAGTTGAGGTAGCAAGTAGTGTTTTATTTTCCCCCTTCCCCCAACTCTTAATTATATGCCCTGTTAAATCTGATTGACAGGCGCTAAACACAGGGTATAGTAAGAGGTGTGAAGTAGGAGGGGCATAAGGGGGAAGAAGCCCACCCTCAGCACAAGTGTTTTGACTCATTTATTTATTTATTGGTTTCTTTTTTTTTTAAAGAAAATTATCTGAGGATCAGTAGCAGGATTTTTAGGACAGTAAATTAATAAAAAGGGAACTAGGAGAGCTTCAGTAGCAGACAAGCAGTGGAATAGCAGTATAATTGCAGTATAATGTGGGGAGTGGTGCAATGCAGTGGCTGTTGGGCAGCCATATTCAGGCAGACCTTCTGGACACTGAGGTGCTGCCCTGTCTGCATGCATCTCTCTGGACTGAAGGATGAGGTAGCCAGACTCAGAATGGAAGTAAACTTGGTCAGGAGTACCATCACCCCTATCCAGAGACCACCCAGTCCAATGCAACTGCCTCAAAGGATGCCGAGAACAAGGAGCACTTGGATGACAGTGGGCTCAGGGAGGGTTAGAGCAGTCAGGCAGAGGCACATCCCAGATTCTATTCCACTCAAGAACTCATATGCCACATTGGCAAATGAGGACAACCAAATAGAGGTACCCAGAGAAGTGGAAGGAAATGATGTGGAGGTTAGCCAAGGAGGTGACCTCAGCGGGGAAAGCAGTGGACCCCAGGGAGGAGGAAGCAAATCCTGGTGGGGGACTCCATCATAAGAGGGAACCAGCTAGGAACACAGGAGGGGGAGTACAGGGAGGTGTGGTGCCTACCAGGTGCCATGGCATGGAGGGATGGAAGAAAGATCCTGGGGATCACTGGGAAGGCAAGATGGGAGGGTGAGCTGGATGTTATTATCCACCTAGGTACTAATGACCTGGCAAATAGGGGCAAAAGAAAGTTCAGGAAGAGTTTAGGAAGTGGGGAGGGGGTCTCAAGCAAGTAGCTACTTCTGTCTTTCTCAGAAGTACTACCTGCGAGAAGGCAAGGCAAGCATAGGGTGCATGCACCAGGAACTTTAACTCATGGTTGAAGAACTGGTGCTGTGAGGAAGGGTTTGGATTCATTGGTGACTGGGGACCCACCTGGAGGGATGGAGGTTTGTTCAAGCCTGACGCCTGCATCCATCCTGGAGGGAATCAAGCACTCAATGATAAGTTTAAATGTTACATTGACAAGCATTTAAACTAGTAAAGGGTAGGCAGGCCAGCAAGGAAGGTACCTACTTGCTCACCCTCACAGCTAGCAGTGGAACCAGTGAACCAGAGGAGTGGCTATCTCTGCAAAGCAGTGTGCAAAGATGGAGATTAGTGCCCAAGGGTGGATAGGCAGAAAGGGGCAAAATTGAGCAGAAGGGCAGACAGCAAGGAGAACCAGGGATAAAGGACAACCAAGGAAGGGGCTGGAGTAGAACAGCAAAACAGTCTAGGAGAGGTCAAATCATGGAAAGCCATGTGTGCGAATGCCGGAGCCTTAGCAACAAGATGGAAGATCTGGAGGCTGTCATGGTGCAGTCAGACCTGGACATTGTGGCCATCACTGAAACCTGGTGTAATGATAACCAGGACACTGGAGATGGCCATCCTGGCTTCTAACATATTCAGAAGAGACAGAGCAGGCAGGAAGGAGGAGGAGTGGCAATGTATGTGAAAAAAATGACATAAGGGCCACAGAGATCCAGGAGGAACAAAATGGGGAGAGATACTGTTGGTTAAGCTGGAAAGGAAAATGGGCCAGCCATCCGCACAGGAATGGCCTATAGACCACCAGCCCAGGAGGAAGAAACAGATAGGGAGCTGATGCTAGCCATCCAAAGGATGGCAGACAAGAGTGAGGTAGTACTGGTTGGAGACTTCAATATTCCAGACGTGGACTGGAGCATCCCAGCAGCAGCATCAACTAGGAACAGAATTTATCCTGGACTCCCTTCAGGGTGCCTTCCTCAAGCAACTGGTCATGGAACCAACTCGGCAGAAGGCAATACTGGACCTTGTGCTCATAAACAGGGAAAGTGTGATGGGTAACAGTGGGGAGCACCTGGGAACAGTGACCACCAGTCATTGTGGTTTAAAATCACAGAAGAGAGCAGAAACAAAACCACACAAAAACAAGTATCCTGGATTTTAGGGGGCAGACTTTGGGAAAATGGGGAGATACTTGAAAAAGAGGCATTAAGGGAATGGGACAGGAATCAGGGGTTGAGGAACAGTGGGCAGTATTTAAAATGGGGATTACAAGAACAACAGAATTATGCATTAAGCAGGTTAGCAAAAGGAAAAGGAAGAGACCATTATGGTTTCAAAGAGGTACAAAGAAAGTGAAAGCCAAAAGATTGCATTCAGGCAATACAAAAAGACACAGGCAGAGAGGGATAGGAGAAGTACCAGGAGAAGCAAGGGAGGCAGGGCGGTCAGTAAGGAAGCCAAAGCTCAGACAGAAGAACACATTGCAAAATCAAGTGGGTAGGGACAAAACCTTTTACAGGTACATAAGTGAAAAAAGAAAGACAAAGGGAGGATAGTGAGACTGAAGGGGGAGGATGGGGCCACATGAGGATGACAACAGTAAAGCTGACATATTGAACAGGTATTTCTGCTCAGTCTTTACTGAGGAAGAGGAGGGTAATGGGTCTGAAGGGATTACAGGGTGAGAATGGTGCAGAAAGGACACAAGTCCCTTTACGAGAAAGGGTCCTGAAGGAACTGGAAGTAATAAGAGTTGATAAAGCAATGGGGCCAGATGGGGTGCACCCAGGGTCATAAGAACTAGAGAGGTGGTGGCTGAACCTCTGGCTATCCTGTTTAGCTGATCACTGGAAACAGGAGGTACCCAAAGACTGGAGGACAGCAGATGTAGTCCCCTTATACAAAGTGGGAACAAAAGAAGCAGGGAACTACAGAGCAGTCAGCCTCAACTCAGTAGTGGGGAAGATCATGGAAGCACTACTGAAGGAGAATTGGTGGAACATCTGGTTGTCAATGGACTACAGGACGCAAGGCAGCATGGTTTCACCAGGGGAGGTCATGTCAGACCAACCTCATTGATTTTTGACTGGGTGACTAGGGAGATGGATCAGGGAGGGCAGTGGACATGGCCTATCTGGACTTCAGCAAGGCCTGACACTGTGCCACATAGAAGACTATTACAGAAACTGGGAATATGGGTGTAGGCAGGACAGTAGTGTGGTGGGTAGGTAACTGGCTGGGTGGCAGGACACAGAGGGTGGTGGTAAATAGCTGTCACTCCACAGAGGGAAGAGTGACCAGTGGGGACCACAGGGATCAGTGCTGGGACGGTCCTATTCCAACATCTTCATCAGTGACATTGCACAGGACCTAGAGGCAGAAGTTCACTGTTGCTGATGACACAAAGCTCTGTAACAGAGTAGACACACCAGAGGGTGTAGACAGAATGAGAAGGGACCTGCAGAAACTTGAAGAATGGTCAGGGGGATGGCAGTTGAAATTCAATGCAAAGAAGTGCAAGATAATGCATGGGGCACAAAAACCCTGGCACAATATATCAGTTGGGGTGAGGATATAGCATCCACCAAACAGGAAAGGGATCTTGGGGTTGTCATCTCTGATGACCTCAAGGTGAGGAAACAGTGTGACAAGGCATCAGGTAAAGCAAATAGGATGCTGGGATGTATAGGCAGGGCATCACCAGCAGGAAAAGGAGGTCATAATTCCGCTGTACAAGACACTAGTGAGGCCCCACTTGGAGTACAGTGTACAGTTCTGGAGACCATACCTACGTAAAAACAGACAGGGTAGAGAAGGTTCAGAGGAGGGCAACAAAGATGGTGCATGGATTGCATCACAAGTCCTATGAGCACAGGTTGAAGGAACTGAACATGTACTCCCTGGAGGAGAGAAGGGAGAGAGGGGATATGATAGAGACATACAAGTATCTACAGGGGAGGAACAGAGTGCAGGAATACACTATTTTTAAGTGAAAAAGATGTTCCAGGACTGAGGGCATGGGATGAAGTTGGAGGAGGCGATTCAGAGGAAACATGAGGAAGAATTTCTTCACAGAGCGGGTGGTGGACAAGTGGAACACCCTGCCAGAGGAAGTGGTGGGGGCTGAAACAATCACAGGATTTAAGAATGCATGGGATAAACATAAAGGAATTCTGGAGGTCAGGGGAAAGGGGAACAGACTTCTAGGAAAACATAAACTGAACTTACAAGCTCAAATGGGCAGACTGGGTGGGCCATAGGCCCTTATCTGCCGACACTGTCTATGTATCTATGTATGTATCTATGTATATATTTTTATTTGTAATGTTTTAAATATTTGCCTCTCTGTTCCCCTCAGTCATCTTGAGTATGTGGATCCCCTTCTATTGAATTCAACTGTCGCTGTTTTAGATTTTCGGTCTGGTTAGTGCTTTTTACCCACACAGTGTTTATGAAAAAAAAATGAATGACAGTGCCCTAGAATAAGGACATGCCTGCTAAAAAAAAAGTGTGTGTATATTAATGGACTTTACTTTTTTGCAAATGTAATATGAACTGTGTCCACAACGAATAGGGTGGTAATATTGGACCCTAGAGTGAAGAAGATGTTTTATTATATAGGGGTTTTGTGTAATAAGTAAATCAACTTTTCTGTACTACTTAATGAATTCATGGAAATATTTCTATATTTAATTGTGAGGCGGATGTAGAATTTTGTCCAGAAATGTTTAATATACAATGTTTATAATTAATTGAGAAAGTCTTTAATACTAACAAACTATTGAATCAGGTGTTATATTGGTAACTTTGTGTAGTTAATAAATATTGATGTTACTTGCCTATATCTATAGATAAATATTTTTGTATTGAATTTTTAATATATAGTATGTTTGCCAAGCTATTTAAAGTGAAAGCCACTATGTAACATTAACCTAGGAAACCAGATTCATTGAACCATTTTATGTGATTTAATAACACCTGCACCTTTGGGTATAAAAGTAGTACTGGGGCATTGCAACCATGCCCTCGCAGGAAGCCTTACGGTGAACCGCTGGTGTGAATGGTGCCTGGCAAGTTGGACTGGGGTAGGTCTCCTTCTTTACAAGTGTTTTGGTAGCTGTAATTTCATACACTTTGGATGTACACTGCTATTTTGCACAAATAAAGTCATTGTTGGTTTTGGAATTTAGTGTGCTGCTGTTTGAATAAATTTGAGCTACCTGTCCTACCCTGATGCTCACCTTTTTCATTGTGTATCACACAAAGAGAACCATATGCTGGTGTCCCCTTGACTGCTGGAGGTGTGGTGGCACTGAGCCTGATCTGGATCATAGGCACCCAGTATGGCTATATGGACCTGAGACCAAACAGCTGGTAGCGCCTTTCTGTGCATCACAGCACACTGGGAACAGATAATTGGGGCAGTATTCAACTCTGGTTGGGGGAAGAAATTGTAGTAAGCTCAATTGCAGTGGTGCAGCACTCTGGGTATTTGCCAACATGTCACACTGGCAGTAAAGAGTGCAACTGGATAACAAACACAGGTCAGAAAGTGTTAGAATTGCTGAGATTGAGGAGTAGATGCAGTTTATGGAGCTGGTACCACAGTGGGGTGGGGGTGGCATCGGAACTTCAGGATGCAGAGTTGAGGGGGCAGGGGACTGCTGACCCTAAGACTTTTGTGTATCAGCAGCTTCATTTTAACCCTACTTCACCTAGGTGTACCTCAAGAAGAAGTTACAGTTGAAGTTGCAAAGCAATGTTATCAACAGCGAATTTCGCATTAAATAGAAAAACTTCACAAAATTATCTGTGAAGCTGAATTTGCCATCTTTGCCCTAAGTTCATCTGTGAATTAAAACTTTGCAACATCTCTAATAACTCCACAGGCTGAGGTAGGGCTCAGCATAATGCTGTTCTTATAGATGGGGCAGAGTTGTTTTGTGAGGTCCAGGTAATATGTGGTACCTTTAGGAAAAAGCCTGACTCTCCTTGTCATCCCTACATGAGCAATGGGAGACAGTTAATTTCATTCTTGACTACTAAGTCTTTTGCAGTGCTCTGAAAGTACAGTACAAGAGAACATGTCATGTAGTACCTACCATATGAGATTTGATGCTGCAGTTGAGGCAGGAGGAGGGGGTCTCAGCCAGGTACACCCATGCCTCCTCTGTCCTGAAGTTGGCCAGACTGATCTGATGTGGTAACATTACATTCTCTACAGCTGTCCCTGTCACGGACAACTTAGAACTGTTTTTGAGCACTGTTCCACACATGCAGGAACATATGTCCTTGGGGTACCTGACCAAGCACTGTAACCATTCTGTTGTTTGTGTGAGATCAGTGTACTTGAGGTGTCACATCCCAGTCCGGCTTTCAAACCACACTCATTGTTTTGGATGTCCATGTGTGTCACCCGAATCACACAGTGAAGCAGAGAAGGGTAGTGGCTCTGTTCACAATGTCCATTATGTACAGGATGTGACATTATTGCCATGGAGAAGGCCTTTGCTATAGCACACGTGGCAGTCTCACACACAATGCCAGTCCTGAACCAAATGCTTGTTTTAAGACCCACACAAACTGATCATGTCCCTGTCCAATGAGAGTGTGTGGGTTTGTGGATGTGCCCCACAGGGGGTTGGGTGTAGTGCCTCCAGGCTACACATTTGGATATATGCTAGGCAACAGGAAGGTCACCAAAGTGAAGGAAATGTACATCCTCTGCCTGCAAACATCCTTGGCCATGATTAGAATGAACACTAAGAAAAATGCAGAGTCTGCAAGAGGGTCATCATTCCACCCTCCGCAGGTGAGTACATGTTGCTAGGCGCGTGCACTGAGCATGATCACATATTTAGTATGTAAAGTCTGTTTAGTGATGTCCATTTTCATCTGTAATTGTATGATGACATACAAATAACTAAGCCAACACCACTGCGTTTTGCAGAGGAAGGCACAGGATACCACTGAGGATGCACCAAAAATCAGGCTCAGATGGTTTATAATCCTGCCCTAACAGGGACATAGAAGAATGGTTTGACCTGGTTTGTGATTGTTCTAAAACAAATGAATATAGCTCCTCTGGTCCTGTGTAACCTCCCATGTCAGGGACTTACCTGCTTGCCCCCTTGGGGCTTCCTTAGTCTTTCTGTTTCCCCCAGTCTGGTCTCCACTCCTAGCCCAAGATCCTGTTTGCCCCTGCATTCTCTGTCCAGCCCCAGGATAGTATTTTAACTCAGAATGGGGCTGGAGGAGTAAAACGCAGAGCCCCCTACCTGATTTTGCACTGCCGTGCAGTCTGGCGGTCTGTGCATGCAGAGGAGCACTTTGTGGTTTTTGCACATTCATGCAGCTGTACAAGTGCATCTCTGGTGGTTCTAGCCCCCAAAATTGAGCTAAACAGGGGCCAGAGACATGGAGGAGGCATGAAAGGCAGTGGCAGTGTTTTGAGAGAAGAGCACCAATAGCACTCTAGAATCAGGGGCTGCCAGCATATGTGTCATGAGCGGATGCATATCAATGAGATGAGCCAGTCTAGTGCCCGGGGCAGTGAAAAACAGCACCTAGCGACAGGCAGGGGGTGTAATAAAAATGTTCAATGATATATTAGTGTGCAGGGCAAAGAGGATGCTGCAATTCTGATGGGCTATGGTTTAATAAAAATGTATATTTTGACTGTAGTGGGACTATGTATGGGCTGCCTGGGGAGAGTCTGACACAGCAGCAGCAACAGGAGGAAGACTAAATAAAAATGTTAACTTGTGCAGTTGCTTTGAAGGGCACAGGGACTGCTAACAGACTTTGGGGGCAAATAGAAGGTAAACAATGTATTTCTTTGGCTGCAGAACATTTGGAGTTGGGACATTGTGTGGACTGTCAGAGAATTGTATTTCAACAGCCATCATTGCAGCCTTGTGACCACAGTTACAGCCAATCAGAGGCAGGATTCCTCAATGGACTTATGGGACTGTTTGCTGGATTTATGGAAAAGCTGTGGAAATACCTGGTGCCTTTTGCCCAGCTAATCAGGCAATGAAGAAGTCTAATGCATATTAATATTTGTTCAGGATAGTGATTTCAGTCAATGAAGTGGCCAGAGAGCTCCCAAAACCCAGAGAGTGTTTGGTTCTGGTTCAGTTTGACAGAGCCCCTCAGAGGAGGAGTTGCCAACTTATACTGTCCTCCAGGAGGTCTGTGTGGGTGCCTTTCACAATTTTGGAGAAAATTGTGGTCAGTAACTCTTAGTGTGCAGTTCAAAGAGAGGAGATGAGAGAGAGAGGAGAAAGAGAGAGAGAGAGAAAGCTGCAGGATTCTGCAGAAGGCTGTGGTGGGAAGGAACTACACCACAGTGGTGAAGACTTTGTTCAGAGGTTCTGGAAAGAAAAAGTCATCTGGAATTTCAAGGAGATGGAGATCTTGTTGGGGGGCTGTGGAGCCCTTAGTGCAAGGAACATTTAAATTTTGTCTACACCACAGTGGTGAGAAACAAGAATAAAGGTTCATGCAAGGAAAAAGGTTCTCTCTGTACCCTGGTTGGACTTACCATCATGGAAAAGGGGAAGGACACTTTGGCCAAAATTATGGAAGGAAAGCTTAATGCAAAAAGGTGTACACAAACTTTGTGTGGAAGTACACATGCGGAGGCTTGGACAGTAAAACTAGGTAAGCTTGGTATGGGGAGTCTCCCTGCATTTGGATGATTGCCAGTAAAACCAAATGGTCTGAAGTTGTCTGCATTGGAGAAGAGATAGCTTCTCTGGTACATAAACACCTGCATGGTGAGGAAAAGAGGCTTTTATGTGTTCAAAGGTCTGGTTGAGTGAAAGGTTTTGGTCAGTGTCAAGTTCAGGGTCCTCGGAGGAGCCCATTTGAGTGTGCCCAAGTCTCACTGAGACTGTATGCTCAGTGAGAAGCCAGAGATTGTGACCTGTGTGAAAAGGGCCACAGCTGGCATGATGGTAGTGTAACTGAAGGATGTTTTATACTGCTAAATATTGAAAATTACCAACTTGACCCAAAGGTAGAGAATGAGAATCTGCTCATATTCAACCTGGAGCCAGGTAGGGGAGAGAGCCAACCACTATCAAGTGGGGCTGACTGGGCCACATGGAGCCACAGGTGCATGCCTGAATGGTAGGGCACTCTAGAACCAGTGGTGAGCCGGACCGTGGGGTCACTTCTTGGTCTGGGTTCCTTGTGGCCTGGAGAGCCTTGTGTCACATATGGCATTGGGACTGAAACAGGCTGAAGGGACAAGCTTCTAGACCATCAATGAAGCTGGAAGATCCAAGCTGCAGGGTGCCAGCTCCACATCTCAAGCTTCCAAATGATTCTGAGTTCTGCTGTTCCATCTTCCCCAGAGGTGCAGTCACCATGCCACCAGAGTCTGTCAGTGGAACCATTCATAACTGCAGGAACTGCCCTGCACCTGGGGGATGTGAATAGTTATGCTCAAGTTAAGCCCAGTGGCATAGAAATTAATGTTAAAGAGATCACAGTGAAAAGGGAAAGATAAATTTAATTTTACACCAAGCGTGCCAATGCCGGCCGACCAGTGCACCACAGGCCTACAACCTGTCAGTTGGTTTGGCCATCACACCATAAGGTTCAGTTTCAGGTCCCCCCCACTAGGTCTGCCCCTATGGAGATGGTTCGGTACCACCCTTTAAGGGGTATTAACCCCAGTCACCTAATGGTGGTACTGGATCTATCGAGTTTGTCGGGTGAATGCATGAGTCCAGATGATCTTGTATTAGCCTATAATAAGGCTGTGGGAGATGCTCTGGACAAAATTGCTCCTGTTCGTGTTCGGCCTCTCGCTGTCTGTCCAAGGAGCCCCTGGTTTGATGGCTCCTTGAAGGAGTTAAGGCGAGTTGGCTGAAGACTGGAGAGAGCCTGGCAGAAGTCGGGCCTTGATGCTGACAGGCTTAGGTTGATGGCACATTATGATAGCTATCAATCAGAAATCACGCGTAAGATGGCAGAATTCCTGTCCAGAGAGATTTCTGCTGCACAAAATCGACCTGCTCAGCTTTTCCGGACCGTGGACAGATTTTGCAATCCAGTCTGTCTTCAGCCTAGAGAAGCCTTTTCTCAGCTAAGATGCGAGGAGTTTGCTCGTTTTTTTTTCAGATAAGGTTGCCAGCATCAGGTCCGGCGTCGGTCCAACCTCTCCTATGGGGGATTGCGGTGATCGACGAGAAGTGGCATGTCCTCGGTCTGACTGGTTAGATTTTCACTGGCCAGAGTTCGGAGACATTGTGAAGATCATCCAAACAATGCGACCAACTAGTTGTAGTTTGATCCGGGCCCTACACCTCTTTTAGTAGGATGTGTAGAGTTATCTGCCCAATCCTTGCTGACATTGTCTGGAAGTCTTTTGGAGAGGGGGGTCTTTCCTGACCCCCTTAAGGAGGTGGTCATTCGACCACTCCTTAAAAAATCTCCTTGGATCCAGATTGTCTAGCTAACTACCGGCCTATCTCTAACTTGCCATTTGTTGGTAAGGTTATTGAAAAGGCAGTTGCGTTGCAATTGGATGATCATCTTATAACTCACAATGTCTATGATACTCTCCAGTCTGGCTTTAGGAAAAGGCATAGCACAGAGACTGCCCTTGTCCGAGTATTGAGCGACCTCCTAATGGCTAGAGATCAAAAGGCATGTACCATTCTGGTCCTTCTCGATCTCTCTGCTACATTTGACACTGTAGACCATGGAGTGCTATTGGAGTGCCTGCAGGACTTTTGTGGGCTGTCTGGTACAGTCCTTAAATGGTTTCATTCTTACCTCTTGGACCGGTCTCAGAGAGTTGTCACTGGAATTTATTCCTCTGGTGCTCACTCCCTGCCTTGTGGGGTACCACAGGGCTCCATTTTAGCTCCCATGTTGTTTGCAGTGTATATGCTGCCATTGGGAGAAATCATCAGGTGATACAGTCTGGGTTTCCACTGCTATGTAGATGATACTCAGCTATATCTGACCTTTCTCCCTGGTCAGGGTGATGCACTCTCTGTACTAAATAACTGCCTTGTGGAGATCAGACTTTGGATGAGTTCCACCTGGCTGAGAGTCAATCCGGATAAGACTGAGATATTGGTTGTGGATCCAGGTCATCCGGGGGTGGGTTTGGGAGCTGGACAACCATCAAGTTTGTTAGTTGGTGGTATACCACACTCTACCGCCGATCAGGTGTGAAATCTGGGCGTTATTTTTGATGATGGTCTGACCCTAAAATCTCAGGTGTCAGCTGTCATCAAATCCTCTTTTTACCATCTGAGGAATATCGCCTGGGTGAAACACCTGGTTCCTCCGGGGGATCTTCCAACATTGGTCCACGCCTTTGTTACTACCCGTCTGGACTACTGCAACTCCCTCTACCTAGGGCTACCAGGGGTTGATATCAGCCACCTCCAGCTGGTGCAGAACGCGGCAGCCAGGCTTTTGACTGGGACTTCTAGAACCAGTCATATTACGCCTGTGCTCCGTGAACTGCACTGGCTGCCTGTCTGGTGGTGGATCACCTTTAAGGTTGGTTTACTAACCTTTAAAGCCCTACATGATCAGGGACCCGGTTACCTGAAAGATCTCCTGATTCCCCACTGCCCCCTCCATCCTCTCCGTTCTGCCAATGAGGGATTGTTGGAGATTCCCAGGGTTCGACTAAAGACATCAAGATCTCATGCTTTTGCTTTTTCAGCACCAACCCTGTGGAATTCTCTACCTCGTTGGTTGAGAGAATGCCCAACCGTCGATAGTTTTAAGGTTGCTTTAAAAACATATTTATTTAATTTAGCATATTCTAGTTAGTCATGGCTGACATTTTTAACGTATGGAATTTTTACTACTTTGTATATGTTTTTGTACAGCGCCTTGGATTTGAAAGACGCTATATGAATAAAGTTGGATTGGATTGGATTGGATAGTGCTGGGAACCCAGAGACAGATAGTGTTTGGGGGTTATCTGAACTGGGAGAAATGGTACCAGTTGAGCGGTGTAATTGGGTACATCTGCAGCAGTTAGCTAGTTAGAGGACTGGTGCTGCAAGTACTGAGAATGTTTAAGATTTAAAAGGGAATATGATTGTTTTAAAAAAAAGCTGATTTTCTAAATGCCAAATGTTTATTTATTTATTTCATTTTTGTTAACCAGGTACTGTAGGTGCACTAGACAAGAGATTTTGCCTATTTTTAGGCATGACCCAGGAGGGTTATACATCAGAAACAGCAGATACATAGGCCCGGATATTCAGACTGCGCCAGGCCGTGGCGCAAGCCTGGGTGCAGCACAACTTGGCTGCACAGTTGCATTGACTGGGCAATATTCAATGGAGCTGTGCCATGGCACAGCATCATTGAATATCGCACCCTGGCCACCCACAGTGTGCATTGCGCAGCGACACTGCACCAGCGCAAGTGGCCAGAGTGGAGCAGGGGATGCACTAGCGCAAGTTTCATTGCACTATGCGCAGCAACCGCGATATTCAAAAGTGCACTTGCAAATGGGGCCATAATGTATGCAATGCACAAATGGGGCCACTTGCATGTCATTATGGCCCCATCTGCATGCAGGTGCGCCGATCCCCGGAGACTTGAGCCTGGTGCCCTGCCAAGCAGCAGCCGTTGGGGACTGACTCCCCCTGCACAGCATGGCAATGTGCCCCACAGCCTGATTGCGGGCTTCAGTAAATATAAATCATGTCCTCTATCCCTGGTGGTCCAGTGGACCGCTCGCAGCCTGATCATTGGACCATTCACATATCTGGAATGTTTAGTACGGTAAGGGCTACATGCCCATTGGCTCACGCTGTGGACCAATAGGCATACAGCCCTACCTATGGTGTCAGTCGGTGGGCAGCAGGCGGGTGGGGTGCTACCGGCCACCGCTGACCCGGGGGAGTGGGGATGTGGGGCTCAGTGTGCGTGTGGGGAGGCGGGTCTGCTGGACCACCAGGGATATTGGATGTAATTTTATTATACAAATGCCTGTGATTGGGCTGACAGTGGTCCACTGGACAACCAGGGATATTGAACTTCTATATTTTTACATTCAGCCTGCGATCGGGCTGCAAGCGGTCCACTGGACCACCAGGGATATAGGACGTAATCTCTTAGTACTAATGCCCACGATCGGGCTGACAGTGGTCCACTGGATCACCAGGGAGATAGGACTTTGTTTCTTTATACCTAAGCCCGCAACTGGGCTGACAGTGGTCCACTGGACCACCAGGGATATTGGACTTCTATATTTTGACATTCAACCCGCAATCATGCTGCAAGCAGTCCACTGGACCACCAGGGATATAGGACGAAATCTCTTAGTACTAATGCCCACGATCGGGCTGACAGCAGTCCACTGGACCACCAGGGAGATAGGACGTGATATTTTTAAACAGATGCCCATGATCGGGCATGGGGGGGGGCGCTGCCATGGAGGTGCAGACGGAGCTCAGGTGGCCTCCCACAGATGGCAGCTGCCATGTTGCACCCTGCAATATGGCAGCTCACCTGTGGGTGGCCAGTTGTTCCTTTTTTTTTGGCTCACCTGTGTGAGTCTCAAGTAAGGGTTGTGCATGCATGGAGTCAGCACATCCCGGGCTGAATATCGGGATGTGCGTTAGTATGCATGGGCACACCCCCCCCCACCTGTGCTACATACATTACTGATGCACTCTGGTGCATCGGGATTTGTGTCAGGCACAATCCCCGTTTAAATATCACACCAGGGTGCATCAGTGGGTTGCACATGGTGCAACACTGTTGCGCCATGCACAACCCTTTTGAATATCTGGGCCATAGTGTCCACAACAGAATACAAAACATCTAGTTGGAAGGAAAATACAGGGACACATGACAATTTTGAATACATGGCACATTCAGGAATAAGTAGAATATACATAGCATGAGGATAAACAGTAATCATAGTTACATAAACTTTTATTGAATTTTGAAAACAGTATAATTGATTGAAGAAATACATATAAAGTAAACACTGGGGGTACATAAGTGCTGAGAGGAAGTACCACTCTCAAGGTGGAAGATCAGTGGAAGTAGTGCAAGCGAGTGGAGACAAGCAAGAGGTAGAGCAGGAGCAGCGACCTGAGCTCTTAAGGTGAGTTCTTAAACTTTTTTGAAAGGCCCAGTGAGTAGCCGATTGTTTAACATAGAGTGGAAGGGTGTTCCACATTCTGGGCGCAGATACAGCAAATGCAAGTTCACCCTTCTTGGTGAGACATCTAGGTGTAACAAAGGAAGCATTTTCAGTAGACCTCAGCATATAGAGCAAGTCAGGTTCTTTTAGCAGAGTTACAAGGGACCTTGGAGTACTAGTCCGGGTTAATTTATCAACTAGACAACCAGCTGTGTACAGACGAAATGTTTGCTTGACTTCTACACCATGTACCATTTCCTAACCCTCCCCATGTAAATAAATGGTGTGTAATTGTTTTGGAAAATGTCTGACTCGTGAGCATATTATTATCTTAAGTCTTTAGATCAAAGTGTTAAAATTAGGGGGGTTGGTTTATCATACATCCATGTCTTGGGGTGACTGTATGGGGACGTGGGTTGGTAAAGCATCCCAGGGGGCTGTACTGTTGAATATCTTACCCAGTTAAAATGTACTCTTGGTTGATGCACATTGCTATTTTTATTTCATCTTGGGAAAGAACCCCTGGGTAACAGTAAAATAGGAACCCGGGCCCCTTGACCTTGTTCTGGTCAGCAAGGCTGGGGTAGTAGCAATCTGGAGACACAGCACAAATGAATATATTTCCTCTAGTCTAATGTCTTAAAAAGTGCTAATTACATTTTGGTTAGCCATTTTGCTTTATAACAAATCTTGCTGAGTATACTAAAAATCCTCTTCATCTAGTTGCTCAAATGACTACATACATTACTCACCACACATGGATAGTGTTAATATATTCTGCTTATAGATCTCTGCTGTTTGGGTCTTGGGCCCAAAAGGAAGGAAGTGAAAGAAGCTTCTGAACTGTATATAGCCACAGGTCTTGTGCATTTTAAGTTCACTGTCATAATTTGGCCTGCAGTAAGATTTTTAGTTACATTTTATACTACATTGTATATTATAAACGCAAGTGTGCAATGTTCACCCCACTTTCACAAACATTTTGTTGCTTCAGAGAAATGAAACTTACTTCACAGAAAATTCCAAAAGATTATTTTTAGTTTACTAAAATGGGGGATCCCCAGTTAATGTGGTCTGCTAGTCTGACAGTGCAACAACTTTGTTCCTTTAATATGAGGAAGTAAAATTAGATGACCACACTAGGACTAGTATATATAGAGGCTCAGACACATTTTCTTTGTAGCACTTCACCAGTTTTTCAACCCATCAAGATACTGCACAGAGAAGGAATCTTTGGGAGAACATGATGAACAGAACTACAGCTCTTGTGTTCTTTGCATTGGTCTTGTCTGCAGCCATTATTCATGGTAAAAAATTTAGTATATTATTATTTTTGGTTAATAATGTAAACTGTTTATATCCTCAGTCTTTTTCTGCAAGTTAGTTCATGCTGTAGTATTTTCAGTTAAATGAAAGAAGAAAAATATTAAAGAGGCTTTTCTCTGCTTTCTGTAAAATACTTCTACTTCTTCATTGACTGCATTCTGTGTAAAAACACTAAGGTAGAGGTAGAAATTGTAGTTCCAGTTGACAGCAAAAAAAAAAAAATGGCACTCCTTTTCAATTCAGTATGGACTGTCTAGACTTCATTGCAGAGCCATGCTTCTGCAAGAAAAAATGTAGGTGAAACAATTTTATTTTATCTTAGTTATTTTTTAAAGATCAGAAGAAATGGCACTTACCTGCTCTGCTGACCCTGGACCGATAATTATTGGCATCCTTTTCAGACATTGGTGCTGGAAATAAACAATTGCTGCTCAGAGTGTGCCTTTCCTGGTGAAACTTTTTTTAAAATTTACTATAATAAAACATCTATCACTACTGGGACAAAGAACCTTAGTGCGCAAGCACTGAGGCAAGGGTTACCCCAAAGGACATTGGCAGGGAAGCCAAGTTTCAAAGAAATACAAAATCACACATACTCCCATAATGCAAAGCATCATGAGCTGTATATGCATATCATCAAAAAATATTATGCTGGTTCAACTTTAAGCAGAAATGCATGGTGCAGAAAGGCCTCTCACACAGTCTGCAAAGGGTGCCAACTTCTATCACTACTGGTCTGAAGTCCACAGATGCAGCCCAGTGCCATCATTTTCTTTGGATCCTTAGGAAATAAAAAGGAACTTTTTCACCTAGCTTGTTTTAGCTTACAGTAATAAGATTTAGTAAGGGAGTCAAGATGTTCTCTTACAGAATCAAGAAAAGCAGTGCAATATTTTTTGTGGCCAACATAAACTGCTGCTTTAATGCAGAGCCTTAAAACTACACAGTATTTAACCAGTCCATAACACATGCAGATGAAGTTTCAGTTATAGTAAGTACTATGGTAATTTTTTGTAATTGTGATTGAACACCTGCAGAAGGTATGCATTAAGAAAAAAAAATCAAACATTCTTATGAACATCAGTAAGAACACCTCCTCTTGACTTTATTAATCTGTGACATTGACTGTTCTTGCTCTTTTTTCTGCTGTCGCCTTGGTTTGTCAGAACATTACCCTTACAAATATAATGTTAGTTTTGTTTTATTATGTGTTTATGCCACATTACCACTCTGTGCTGCCCCTTCTGGCTTCTTCAGAGTCCTTTCACCTGACTTCTCAGGATACTTACATAACCTCCTGGATGCCATGGCCTGCTTGCCCAAGCTCCTGTACACAGAAGAAGTGGGTGCCAATGTCAATGGTGTGGGGCCTGCAGAAGAAATGCAACTTTACTGGGCATCAGCTAGGGCTGCTTTTTCTGACTTTTTATTTCCAATCCCACATGGTCAACAGGGGCGAGGCTATGTTTGATGCATGCACATGGTACATGCGTGAACATCAAGAGGGGTCTCTGAGTTGTCCTGTGTGGCTTCAGCTTGTTCATCTTCTCCCATGGTCACCCAGGTGGCAGTAGCACAGAGGAGCACACTTACGCACCCTCCTCAGATGAGGAAGAGAACATCCGTAGTGATGCTCAATCCTCCTCGAAATGGTCCCTGCCAATCCAGGATCATTCCCAAACTCAGATCAACATTGTTAAGGGTCATAGCACTACAGCTGCATCAATGGGGCAGCTCTAGAAAGCAAGACTGTTTAATTAGCACTTGAAATTTGTCATGGCATTGGGGAGATGTTTCTGTTTTTATATTTGGTGAGTGTCAAGTTTTATATTTAGCCACAGAATAAAATTGTTACTTAACATTGCAAATTTGTGTCATAACATGTTTTTTTTGGTTGTATAATTTCAGGATCACCGATCAGTGGTAAAGGACGTTGCCTTTGCGAAGACAGTGGCTCAAGTTTTATTCAGCCAAAACTCATAGAAAAGTTAGAGGTGTTTCCAAGGAGTCAGTCTTGTGAACACATTGAAATCATGTAAGTGTTTTATTATCTACTTCTTTTTGTGTTGTTATGTTATGAAAATATTATTGTTCATACCCATGACACCATGTTAAACTATTAGGTTATGAAAATTAACTTGCCAATGTAATGCCAGCACCCTCCACTGTAATATCTACACCATTTAATGAAATATGTTACATATAACACAATACAGTGAAGTTCACACTAAACTTATTGTGCAACCAGTTTACAAACCATTCTTTTTATGTGACTACACTGAGTTGACATCTAGTTGATTTGTTTCCTTACTGAACTATTTGTTTTTTTTACTTTGGTCAATATAATTTTCTATACATCATAATTTATGTAGTAAAATATTTATATTTTTGAAACGGTGATACATTTATTAATGTTTCTTCTTTCAGTGTCACTTTGAAGAAATCTGGGGATAAAATGTGTCTGAACCAACAGTCAAAATGGGTGCAGAAAATCATTAATGCCATGATTAAGAAAAGGTAAGAGATCATGGAAGCAGTTATCTCAAAACCTCTGTGGTGCTCTAACACATTGGTATTAATAGTTCGCAAAACTATGTATTAAATTACAGAACAGATGCTCAGATTATTTGAGTATATTTAGGATACTCCATGAAATTGTTCTATAATTCCAGAGTTTTAGTGTGTTAACTATGTGCCCATTTGCTGTCACTTAAAAGCAATACAAAACAAAGAACCTATACTGGTTTGTCTATCATCCTCATAAGATTTGTATGTTGCATATAAGGATGTGAAACCAGTGATGCCATAGTTATACATCCAACTGTGAGAAAACAGGTTTATATCTCTGAGCAAAGACAAAAAATACTAGCAAGGAACAAATCTATTTTTCAGGAAACATATTTCAAGATGAATAAACAGAGTAAATACTTATTTTGAGCTGTTTCATAGCCAGTATTTAATGCCCTGCTTTTTATTTAAGAACTTCTAATGCTTCCTCTGGGTTTACTAACAGGAACAGAAAGAAAAAAGTAAACTAGCATGACATTACTTTTGGGGTGCAATTGGTTACCTTATTTATTCTTTACACACATGAACATTATTGTAAAGATATGTTGTTTCCCTAAATGAAAACCCAACTCAATAATTATTTAAACAGTTTTAATATTTTCATTTTTGTTTAAAATGTCTGTATATACTGTACTTTTTCAAATAAAACACATTAAAATGACACAGTCAGCTTTTTTTGCATCATATTAAGCAGAAAACCCACATTTTATGATTGCTTACCTTCTTTTAAACTAATTGGTGTTGCTGGTTGTTTTATTTGCTTCCTTACTTGGTAGAACTAAAATGCATAATAATATTATAATTATACTGTCCTTATTTTGTTTCAAATCCTTGATCTACTGTTACTGCATAATTCCTAAAAACTAGCAACACCCCAAACAGTGCATCCACTCATGATTCAGTGCTCTCTTCACCACCATTGCATAATGAGTGGCGAGATTGTATTGGGGTGTTCCCAAGTCCAGGGAGATGCAGTGAGAGCTCATCAAGGACAGTAAATAGACATGTTTTTCTGTGGTGACACCAGTATGGGGGACAGTCTAGTGTTCCCTTTTTTTAAAAAAAAAGGAATCAGAATCAAATTGCCAGCTACATCAGCAATCTCTGTAGAATGTGATCAGTCATAACACATGTTTTTTTAAAGTAGAGACACTTTGAGGCCTAAGGGGGTTGACAGTGTCCCTTTGATACATTTGGAATTAGATGACATATCAAACATGTCAAAGTATTTTAACAGCATCTATAAAATAATGTTTTATATACTTGATGTCAGTGATTTAAACTGCTTCCATATAACTTTTTTGTATGCAACATGTCATACCCGTTCCAAAACAAAAACATTTATATTACCTACGGACAAATTATTCTATATCGCTACAAATAAATGCAGTCCCATTAGTTTTCCTTCAAAGACAGAATGCTGATACATTCCAAGCGTACTTCTTTATAATACTACTTAATTTGCAACTCATTTCAAATAACATTGCATTAACTGACAATACAGAGAGGTAAGAGCACAGTGTTTTTTACTGTGATGTATCAGCATGCTTAGGACAATAAGGCACCCTGCAAAGTTCAGCATCACCCAAAACAAATAGGTAACCCACAATAATACACACCATGGAGTATGTTCTTATGATTGTAACAAAAGAACACATATTTAAATGTTTTACTTTTATAAGTAAGGGCACAAGATATACTTTTAAAATATTTGTAAGGAATTTGAATATGTATTAATTATATGCAACAGGATAACCACACTGTAGTTACAGGTGGGTTGCTTGTAACTACATTGCAATTGTAATGCAGTTACAGTGTAGTTACACTATAACTACAGTGTAGTTCACTAACACCTAAAGTGTAACTGTTGGAAGACTTTAGTGGTTTCACATTAGGGAGAAAAAGTCTTTCCTAGTTACGGTATGTGCCAGAAATATATTTTTTTGTGTGGTGCCATAACTTAATACCATAAAATCATTTAACACAAACTAGCTACAAAAGCATTGCATTATGTAAATTTTAATAAATTATAAATTACGTTTGATGATAGCTAGTTGGTTTGATTATTAGAATTTACTTTTCATTCTGCCTTTCATTCAACTGGCATAACCCCTTACTGTCATACCAAAAATGATAACATGTGAGAGATGAAATAGGGGAAATACAATTGCCTGACTCATGATATGCCATTTAACTTTATTTGTGAGGGGGCATGACAATAGCACCTGAGTGGTGAACTGCCTAGTTCCGTATCCTCATAAAAAGGAGAGATAACATACTCAGAGTCCGGTCATGGGATTCCCAATTTATATCAGACAAATGTATATGATCAGCTGTCAAATGGGCTCTTTTAGAAGTTCTAACTGCTGTATTTGACTTCAATACACTTATTAGAATGCCATATAGCTCTTTTTGGATGTCTTCAAGCATTGATTTAACTGATCTCTCCTTGGTTAAATACAACATTATGACAAATCTAACCTATTTTGATAGTGCTGTAGGTATGTCATCAACAGAAAATATATACTTTATCTGGTGAAATTTATTCTTACTGTTGTGTTATAAATTGTGCAAAACACCACATCATAGCAGCACTACTTAATTTTATAAAGCTGATTTGTTGGTATTAAAATGAATAAGCATTGAAGCCATTTTATTACCGCAGTAAAGCAGCCTAGCATATGCATAGCTGAGGGATAATGACAATTAGGTGCATATAGCGCCTTACAGTAGTTTCATCTCATTTCCTCTGCCATTGTACCACAATAATACCTTCTGTCATACATTGTTGTTTATTCTCTAGTGCTACATGCTGAAACAAGTGCTTATCAAATACTAATGAAAGAAAATACTAAATCAATTTATTCTTCTATTATAGGTCTTCCCAATAGATGTCAAGATGAAAATGAAAATAAATATTCACCAGTGATTTTTTTTTCTCATCATGGAACAGATCTTGGTCATGTGACATCACCATATCACTGTCTACACACACACAATCTCTTACCACCACTTTCAATAATGTTGTATAATGTGCATCTCTAATAATATGAGAGCAGAACTGAAATTAACTTGTGACAGCTTTAAAGAGTTTTGTTATGAACAGTTTGTTAAGAAAGTCATGTTCTGGATTCTGTTTGACAGAAGCTGCTGTTATACCTTAAAATCAGAGTCACAAATCATGCAACTTTATTAGCTTTATATCCTTAATATATTTCAGAACAAGGTTTCTGTTGCTAGGTGTTGGGGACATAAGAACATCAATAATGATGCTGTTCACTACATTTTTGAATCCTACTACAGCTCCCTGATATGAAATGATGTGATAAAACCACATAATACTGTATGTTTGTATAAGCTACAGACAGACAGATAGACTGACAGACAGACAGATGTATTTTAAATTATTGTGGCTCAGAATGTGAAATTTAGGTTATTTGTGCAATACACTGTAGATAAGGGAACACTATTTTTTAAATGCACACTTGTACAGTATATATTATAATATATGCAAAAGGTATCAGGACTGATCAACTAATTTAAGTGCTTTTATATTTGTTGTTAGGAGGTAGAAATAACTAAACTATTCCTTGCATTCTACATTTATTGAGAGTGAAAGGTTTTACAGTAATATTTTATAATATAGCTATGTAGTGTCTTGCAAGACTGGACTTGTCTGGTAGAGTGTGATACTAAAATCCAAGCAAGAAGATGAAAGTGACCCAGAAATCCTGTGTATTATGGAATCTCTGTAAAATAATATGTATCGGACCATAAAAGGTGCCATACTACACAACACGTCTCTAGTTATCATTTTAGCAAATGAAATGCTAATATACTGCATACACTATGGTGTTCAACTGTATTATATGTTACAGGGAACATAAGCCTGGCTTTCCCATTTTATAATTTCAGATAACATTCTGCATCAAGCTCCCCCACAAAAGCAAATCAATGACTTTGTGATTTGCTTCATATAACTGTAAATTTGGGAATCTATGTATTCATCTTACAATAACCTTGTTTTTTCTTTCTCTATGTTCCATTATTGATGTTAATGCCTTTCCAACTAATATTCATCATTGAATAATGAATCTGTTCTGTAGCATGATTTCATCTCTTGACTGGATGCCTGAAGTGAAACTTTAACTGCTGGCTTCCATTCACTTAATGTCAGTGGGTTCCGGAACTAATTAGCAATGAAAAACTGAATATTAGGTGGCAGAAAAGAAGCACCAACAATGGCACTAAGAAATTGAAAATACAGTTGGGGAAATTATGGAGGATGCACTTGCCCAAATTCCCAATTGTATCACAAAAACCAAAGCCATATTTATGCCTTCCTTAAATATTTGCAGTAGTTAGTTTTTGTATGTTAATGAAAAATCTGTATTATAATATAATGATCTGTATATTCCATGTAAGATGTTTATTTTCTTTTAACATTCTGAGAAGAGGTTAATAAAATGTTCCAGTAATTTATCTATACAAGTTCAATGGATACAGAAAAACTTCATTTTCTTGTATACTGAACAGTACTTGTAAATAAACATACATCATTTTTGAAAATATGCCATCTGGTATGAGCAGAGATGGTTTTATTTAGGTTTCTTTGTTGCTTCATTGATGATTTGAAGTAGCACACATTAAATCCCAAATTATCTCAGCAGACAAACTACATAAACAGAATAACAAACATACTGCATGAAAATTAAGGATAATGATTACGATCACTAGAACATTCAAAATCCAGTTTTAAAACATAGAGTTTTTGGGGTCCTTTTTTCATTTCTTTCTTCTTTTTTTGCATTTTGTGCTTCACAGACCAAGTGGGTTTACATCATCCTGTCCATTTGAGACTTTTAGGTTTTCACAATTTTGAGGCAGTGCAAAATCAGGGTGCAACAGCTTCCCAGTTATGTCACCACCAAAAACTGATACACACAAAAACTGCCTTAGTTACTGGGGGTAGGAGACATCCAGTGACTAAATCTACATGCAGATGTGGCTGCCAGATGTTACGTGGCACAATGCACAGAAGTCTGATTTGGCATAGCACAAATTGCATGGGGCTAAGCCATGCCTAGAGCCAGGAGCCATAGACTACCAATAAAGTCATTCCCCACCCTCTCACCCCTCCTCTCATTCATCCTTTTATGTCCACTGTCCCCCCTTGGGGTCTATAAACCTCCCATAATTCCTTATTGTTTTTCTGTCCTTGATGTCGAACAGAAGGCAATCCTAGCGCTGTGCTGGCTGAAATTTATGTATTGACTAATCTCTACTCCCCCCCCCAAAAAAAATTATTTCCACTTCATGAGTCTGTGTCTCACTGCTGAATTATCTATAATGAAACTGCTAGGCTTTTAGACACTGAGGCTTGTAACCAGGGGTGTGAGGGATTGCAAGAACTGAGCTTTACTCAAGGGTTCATCAGCATGCCAGCCCCCACATTTGTATAGCTCCCTGTCCCCTTCCTCCATGGTCACAATGCATTAAGTGACCACACACAGAAAGTACTGTTATCTCATTGTGCTTAGCACAACACAGTGCAGAACAGAACAGTGGCATAAAGTAATCATTATGATCACTTTACACCAGTTAATTGCTGTTGTGTAAATTATAAAGACCCAGAGTCATATGTTCCTGATTGGGCTTTAGGATAAATGGATGCAATGGATAAAAATGCTATATGGCAAAATATGGGAGCAAAATAAAATAACTTATTTATTTTAAAAACAATGTTAAGAGAACATTTTAGTTGTGGGCAAAGCAGGAGTAAAACAACTCTCTTTAACTCTGTTTCTATATCCCATTTGAAAAGAAAAGAAATCCAACAAAAATACTCCTCTCTCTCTCTCTCTCTCTCTCTCTGCTTGGTGTGTTCCTGCAGGGTGCATTGTTGGACTGTGGGGCAATACTTGGTGATCTAGAAATAGTCTTTTTTAATATTATAAAGCTCAGCTGCTCATCAGAAAATAAAACTAAAACTTAGTGGACCATCTGTGGGGGCTTACAAAGCCCTTAACAACATTTTAGGGACACTGAAGAGACTGAGTACACTGGCAGTGCACAGCTCACTGCTGCCCGTCTGGTCTTCATAAATGCCAGTACCTGTGTGAGCACTGGGTGGAAGCAACACTGCAGAGGTGGTGTCTTTCAGTGTTAGCCAGTGAGGCCAGGAGCAGCAGCTCAAAACTCTGCCAAAAATAAAAGGTACACCTGTCACTTTTCTAGAACGAGTTATAACTGATGGTACTATAGTATTGCAAGTGGAGTAATTGCATCTGAATATGAGGTATGCAGAATGGACAGCATAGATACTCTCACTGTACTTGCTTATTTCACATATAGACAATGCAACAGAATCAAAGACCTAGAAGAAGAAACTGCCACATTGGAAACAGATCTAAGCAAGTTAGAGAACTAAAGGAAAAAGAATGGTTTAGCGAGCAGCCAGAAACAGAGCAAAGGCTCACAATGAATGGGTCCAGAGCACCCCTTTCTCTGACCAAATAACAGCCCCAATTGAAATAGGTGGGGCAGACAACCCAATTCAATTACAAAATAGAAAAGGGGGGTGATGTAAAAACAGATTTGGGATGGACAGCTACTAGAGACGAAAAAAAAAAATCAAGGATGGGGAGAACCACAGGAGAATTCATGCTATCCACTACAAATAAATATGATTATAATGTATGGTAGAAACATAGACTTTAATGGCAGATTAGGTCTGCTTGGCCCAGCCAGTCTGCCCATTTCCCTACATAATGGATAAGCTGCAGATCCTAGTTAACCGATAGCCTATTTCTTCCTAATCCCTACCAGAATTGCCTTATGTCTGTCCCATACATTCTTGAATCTACCCACTGTTTTTGACCCCACAACCTCCTCTGGAAGGCTGTTCAATGCATCCACTGCCCTCTCCATGAAAAAAATACTTCCTCCCATTGCCCCTGAGCCACCCCCCAACTTCAAATTGTGCCCCCTTGTTCTTGTATATCTCTTTTTCTGAAAGATGCTATCCTCTAGGACTTTGTTGACTCCTTTGTGGTACTAGAAAGTTTCTTTCATGTCCCCCTCTCCCTCCTTTCCTCAAGGGTATACATATTAAGCTCCTTTAGTTTCTCTTTGTGTGGCTTCTGGTGCAGATCCTGCACCATTTTGGTTGCCCTCCTCTGGACTGTCTCCATCCTGTCTATGTCCTTGTGGAGATGGGGTCTTCAGAACTGCATGCATTTAAAACAAAAACAAACAAACAAAAAAAATAACCTTCCACACAAGGGCCAATACATTGTGTGAATCTCACAAATACCTGATTAGAACTATAACAATGAGCAAATTGCAGACACAAATTTTAGGATGAACAACAGGAAATTATAGTATATGCAAGGAATACCTCAATGTTGGAATTCATTACCGGGTGAAATAATACGGTAATCTTGGACTGTTGTATGTATTTTTGTACTGTACTGTACTGTACTCTCCTGGATCATGTCTGAAAATAGTCATTTTATGGCTAGTGCACTTACCTGGTTAACCAAAAAGTAAATAAATAAAATAAACAGTAAGAACATTGATTCCTTTAAACAAAAGTTGGATAAATTTATGGATGGGGTGACTTAAAAGACTATTATACCTAATATCAGAGTAGTTAAGGCATTGACATTATGGGCTTGATTCTGAAAGGTTGATGCAGGGCTTTCACAAGCCCTGCATCAAATGTTGCACTGCCCCAAACACTTTGTTGTATGGGGGGCCTGATTCTCTTAAGTTATGCGCCTTTGCGACACTTTACCCTTTTTATGGTGGCTTGATCCAAATACTTGGCACAAACTCCGAAATAAGGTTGGCAAAGTTAGACCAACAAAAGCTGGTCTAATTCACTGCATGTAGCACACTGGGTGCTCAGGATTGGGGGCTTGGGGATTGAGAATCCCAACTGCCACCCTGGGAATGCCGTGAGCCCCATGCACCATGTGTTCAGCACACCCAGGGCTTGTGGAATTCAAATCCTGTTGAGAATTGAGCACTTTATGTCTACTGCTCCCTTGACTGCTCCTAGTATTACTCTTAGTATTATCATGGCAGACAGCACAGGATGGCATGTAGTGACTTAGAAAACTGATTAGCAAACTGCAGTAGAGATAGTGACCTTGCAGTGAGTAAAATTTAAGAAAGGACATATCTGAATTTTTTCATAATTCAGACTTGCAGACTAAAAGGGTTACATAGTGGACTGATACAGTATGTTATTCTGCCTCACCCTCACCATTCACTGTGTGCAAGAACAGAATGACATCACATACTGTGGCTCTGTCAAAGTTTGCAGCCATTGTGGAAACAGCATAAGATAGCAGTGATGAAAATTATGTGAAAACACTGAAAAATGAAATTATGGCACTATACATTGAGTTATTGTCATAACTCCCATAATGAGACTAGCTTGCTACTGAAACAAGGATACACTCGATGCAACTTTTTTTAAAATGAAGTTTGAAAGTTCAACTGGGATGGCATACAGATACCATAAACAATTGCATGAATTTAACAAGGGACCTGTCAGTTGAGGCAGCCTGGAATTTGTTTATACAAATAATCAATAAATTAGTAGCAACATATGTTCCAACAAGAGTGGTATATAATAACAGAGGTAAAATCCACCATGGTTAAATAAGATGATTAGTTGTCTAAGCAGAAAGAAGAAAACAGTACAGAAAGATGATAAGTTATCAGTCAAGCGAGAATAGGGACAAATATATGAAAAGAGTCCGCTGCTTAAAACAGGAAATTAAGAGAGCTAAGAAGAAATTAGAATTTAGATTAACAAAGTCCAAAAATGATGCTAAAGGTTTTTTCTCTTCTGTTAACAACAAAAAAGGTAAGAGAAGAATGGTATTCCCACTTAATGTAGAAGGAGTAATTTCTTCCAAACCAGATGATATGGCTAGGGAATTCAATATCTTTTTCAGTAAAGTGTTTACAAAGGATTGGTCAGTTCAGATAAAGGATTTGCCACAGCCCGAAAATAGTAGTTTAAATAGGTTAATTACACCAACAAAAGTTCTTAACAAAATACAGTAACTTAAAATAGATAAGTCAGCAGGATACGATGGGCTACACCCCAGATTTATAAAGAGTTAGGGAAATAATTAGCCCTGATTATTGTAGACATTGGCCAGAGACCCATGGCTGATGGTCATGTCCCTAAGGACTGGAGAGCAGCCATCGTGGTCCCTATTTTCAAAAAGGGAGTAAAACCAGATGTGGCCAACTGTAGACCAGTCAACTTTGACCTCATGGTGGGGAAAATAATAGAAGGGATAATAGCTGATGAAATAGGCAACTATCTAGAGGAAAATGGTCTGCATGATAGGATACAGCATGGATTTGTTAAGAACAAATCATGCAATACTAATTTGGTTACCTTCTGTGATTATGTAATGGATAAATTGGATCGGGGATAGCAGCTGATGTGGCTATGTTGGATTTTAGCAGAGCATTCGACAAGGTATCTTACAGAATTCTGATTGCAAAGTTAGTAGAATTGGGGATTACTAGTGTTACAGTATAATAAGATGGATTGAGAATTGGCTGACAGACCAGACACTGGTAGTAAGAGTGAATGGTTATTTATCCAGTGAGCTGGGAGTGACGAGCAGGGTACCACAGGGGTCCATTCTGGGGCCCTTGTTGTTTGACACCTTTATAAGTGACTTGAATATTAGTAGTCTAAATAAGATAAATAGGTTTGCTGATGATGTTAAAATTGGGAAGGGGGGGGTTGTGGATACCTTTGAAGAGAGGCTTGCATTCAGACAGGACCTAGTAACTATTGGTGAAAGGGCAGCAAAGAATGGAATGCTTCTTAGTCTGGAAAATGTGTAGCTTTACATACTGGGAGAAATACTGTTCACCAATATATTATCTACAAGGAAGTCGGCTAAGACAAACCACTAAGGAAAGGGATCTGGGGATATATATTATAGATAGTTTAAGGAGTGGGGTACATTGTGGAATTATTGTTAAAAGGGCAATGCATTTGGTATATTGCATTCGCAGGAGTTTTTCTTCACATGATATTAATGTATTATTACCATTAAGCAAAACATATATAATGCTAGTTATGGATTATTGTTCAGCAAGTCGGAGTCCATTCCTAAAGAAGGACAAGATTTTAGTAGAAAGACCACAATGGGCCATCACACAACTAATTTCAGGTTTCAGATTTATGCCATATGAGGTTAGGTTAAAAAAACTCCAATTATGGCCGATGGAGGTTAGATGGAATAGAGAAGATTTGTTATTGTTCTATAAGATTCTGCACAATGAAGAGCTTAGGGAAGAATTGGGCTTAAAGCATAAGATATAGAATTATAGACTTAGGGAGCATGAGTTGCAGCTGGTAGAACGTAAGTCCAGAAAAGAGTTACAGAGGTATAGTTTTAAACCTAGAACTATCAGAAAATGGAAAAGGCTGCCACAAGATGTTGTGGAAGCACCAGGTTTCAGTATTTTTAAGGCTAGAGTGGATAAATACATTTCAGTTGGCAACTTCAGCTGCCTCCACAGAATAGTGGGGACAGCTCATATGGGCTTATGCCCTCTGCTGTTCTACAACTTCCCAGTATTATCTATCTATCTGTCTGTCTGTCTGTCTGTCTGTCTGTCTGTCTATCTATCTATCTGTCTGTCTGTCTGCCTGTCTGTCTGTCTGTCTATTTGCCTATCTACAGTATCTATCTGTCTGTCTGTCTGTATATCTATCTATCTATCTATCTATCTATCTATCTATCTATCTATCTATCTATCTATCTATCTATCTGTCTGTCTGTCTGTCTATCTATCTATCTGTCTGTCTATCTATCTATCTATCTATCTATCTATCTATCTATCTATCTATCTATCTGTCTATCTGTCTATCTATATGTCTGTCTGTCTATCTATCTGTCTATCTATCTATATCTATCTGTCTGTCTATCTATCTATCTATCTATCTATCTATCTATCTATCTATCTATCTATCTATCTATCTATCTATCTATCTGTCTGTCTGTCTATCTATCTATCTATCTATCTATCTAACACTTGTATTGTATTTTTACTTAAAATAGATGAAGAGCTTATTTTTCCCCCTTCATATAGATGAGTTGTTTCTTGGAAAAAAGAAAATGCTTCAAGAAAATCCCTAAATTATTGTTATGTGCACTAAGGAGGAAGATCCCCAATTTATGTGATCTGCCCATCTGAAAATCTAACAACTTTGTTCATTTTATATAAGGAAGCAAAACCAGTAGCCACAGTGGATCCTGTATACATTGAGATGCAATATTACTTTCTCTGTCATACTTCTGCAGTTTTCTGACCTGTTAAGTGTGATATAAAGACAAACAATCTTCAACAGAGAAAGATGAATGCAATTACTGTTCTGTTTTCTGTATTGTTCTTGTCTTCAGGCATTGTTCATGGTAAAGTATTTAAAATACTGCATGGTTTTTAGTAGTGGTGCAAATGCCATTTCCACTCAGTTTCTTTGGTAATCAGTGCAGGTTTTAGCAACTTCAATGATATTGAAACATAGAAACATAGAATTTGACGGCAGATAAGGACCGCTTGGCCCACCCAGTCTGCCCATTTCCCTACCTACTGGATAAGCTGCAGATCCTAGTTAACCAGCAGCCTACTTCTTTCTACCCCCACCCCCCAGAATTGCCTTATGACTATCCCATGCATGCTTGAATTCCACCACTGATTTTGACTCCACAACCTCCTCCGAAGGCCATTCCATGCATCCACAACCCTCTGTGAAAAAATACTTCCTTAAATTACCTCTGGCTGCCCCCTCTATCTTCAAATTGTGCCCTGTTCTTGCACACCTTTTTGAAAGATGCTACCCTCTTGGACTTTGTTGATTCCCTTGAGGTACTTGAAAGTTTCTATCATGTCCCCCTCTCCTCCTTTCCTTGAGGCTATACATATTAAGCTCCTTAAGTCTCTCTTCATATGTCCTCCGGTGCAGACCCTGCACCATTTTAGTTGCCCTCCTCTGGACAGCTTCCATCCTGTCTATGTCTTTGCGGAGATTGGGTCTCCAGAACTGCACACAGTACTCCAGATGGGGTCTCACCAGCTGTCTGTACAGAGGGATAATAACTTCCTGTTTTCTACTGGTGATGCCTCTCCCTATGCATCCCAGTATCCCCCCAGCCCTCCTTGCTGCCTTCTCACATGAGGCAGACCTTAACCTCTAACAGCAAGGTTAGAAGGATAGCAGTGGCTAACTGATTTTTTTTTACTCTAACGGGGGTCACCGGACCCCATCTATTAATTCAAAATTGTTCTGCAACAATCAAAATAATGGCAACTCTCTTCCAAAACCACAGCGTCAGATACCCTCCAAACTTATGGTAGGCTATTGTACCTAGAGCCAGCTTTAAAGAGCACCTTTCTCAGTGCACTACCAGACAAACAGGAGGCTCCCTTACCTGAATGGGAGTTCCTCCATAGCAGTTTTAAAATGTAATGATTAGCTCCCCAAGAAAGGGAAAGGATCACATTCTGCCCGAGGGGGCTAGCTGCTTGATTCCTTCTACTTCCTGATGTCTGAAAGTGTCCCTGCACTCTAATGTTTTGTGATGTAATTATAGGACCAGTGTGGGGATGTGCTCCATGCAAGTCTACGAAGCATCATTTTAAAAGCTATATTCCTGATTATAATCAGAGTTTTGGTGCAAATCAAAGTCAGTGTTCAAGTAACAAGAGCCTTGTTACTTGAATAATAGCGTAAATGTGTACCAAAAATCTGACTAAAATTGGGACAATAGCTTTTAAAATGATGTTCCATAGGCTTGCATGGAGCACATCCCTAGGCTGGTTCTATAATTACATCACAAAATGTCGAAGCGCAGGAATGCTGTCAGAGATCAGAAAGTGGAAAGGACTGAGGGAAATATGATACCTTCCCTACCTTAGGGAGCTAATCATTACATTTTAAAACTGCTATGGAGGAACTCCCATTCCGGTAAGGGAGCCTCCTGTTTGATACAATTGAAGAATGAAATTTGAAAGAAAGGTGCTGTTTAAGGCATCTAAACATATAAAACTGTAAACTTAAATGATTAATTAATACTCCTGCCACTCTGAAAACTACAGGCTATAAGTACACACATGCCAGCATTCAACAGGCAGTAAGAGATGGATCATAGCACAGCACGTCCTGTATAGTGGTGCCTTTGGATGAAATAATTACCAGACTTTCAACCTGGAAGTCTCTTTGATGAAAGACTGATCACAGTTACTGAAATGTTGTGTGCTAAGTGAAAAACAAAAACAAACAACCTCTCTGAGCTAGATTTTCAATGAATTGCAGCACAGTGTTGCTACAGGTTTACTACCTGAGACAAACAGTCCACGTAAGATGTGGTTTAACTTCATGTTGTAAGTGCCTCATGCTGCACATCAAAAATAATGCATGCTTAAAATAAAAGGATACATACATGATTTTTCTGCCAAAAAAGTGAGAAAAGTGTTGTAAATACATCAACATTTTTGAAAATTGCACACAAACATTATTGCGCCTTTTGCAGTGTTGCAGTTGTGACAGAACAGCTGCCACAAGTCCTGAATCCAAAGCTTTGAAAATCCAATTATCTCTCCCTCTCTCTCTCTCTCTCTCTCTTTCTCACGCTCTCGCTATCTGGGTGTCTGGGCAGGCAGGAAAGAAGGCTTGTCCCCTAAAAGGATAGGTACCATTGTCCTAGACCTGGAAACCTCTGAAAATTCTCAGAAGGAAGGGGTTAGGACAGGGAGGGAGGGAGGGAGGGAGGGTTTGATGGGGTGAGGGATTATGAGGTCAAAGGAAGGAGATAAGGGAGAGAAAGAACAGAAAGGGGGCTTGGCCAGAAATGGTATGACATCAGTATGGGGGTGGAGCAAAAGGACAAAAGGGGAGAAGAAAGATAGGTTTAAGGAAAGAGAGAGAGAGAGAGAGAGAGAGTGGAATTACAGCAACGGGGAAGGGGTTGGGAGATTTAAAAGGTGCTGCAAGGGAAGAAATCACCGTCACTTTTGCTATCCAGAATTTTATTTTGGACAGCACATCAGTTGGTAGATTTTTTTCCTGATCAGCATTTTTATTGGTAAGTGAGTTTTCTTTGGAGATTTTCCTGAATTGAATTACATTAGCAAAGTGCAAATTTAGATAAAAAGCAGGAGACTGCTATATAAGTTTATGTTAGCAGAGGATTTGGTTAATTGTCAGGAGATATGGAATGTATTACCTTTTTATGCAGATTGCTATGCTTTTAGTGCAGGTTTCGCTTTGGTTTAGTTTTTAACCAGATGTAGAATTTATGACCACTTTAATTGGATAGTTCTGCTCATAGGAAAGGCCATTTCTGGCTCAAGAAGTATGTTGTTCTGTTTTGCTATGTGGGAAGCATTTGGGTTTAATATTATGTCAGGCATGGTGAGGGGAGAGCATTTTGGATTGTGGCCCTCTTCTGGAGCAGGAGCAAACAGTTCTAGTAGGTGGATTTAAGTTGTAGAGAATTTGGAGCAGCGAAACAAGCTGCAGGCCATGTTTTTATTTGTTTAGAGCTAGCAATAGAGGTACACGCTCGGGTCAGGCCACGTGGTTTTGGTGTCCAGGCTGGAGGAGGATGAGGCGTTGGTGAAAGAACTACATGGGACAGGGTGCGGTCACAGAACAAGTACCTGGAGGGAGTGAACAGCAAAACTGCAAGCTAGAGGAGGAGATTTGAACTGTGGAATTCTCGTGGTGGTGATTAAAGGGTTCGGGCACAAAAATAGGTGCACAGCGAATGGGGAGAGTGAGTGGACTGTTAGCGGGGATCAGCATGGAAGGCTGAGCGATATGGACACTGATCGGTCACAATGCAGCAGAAGGCATCAAGGGGGGGTTTACACTACACTGGGATTGTGTGACCACTGGTTGGAGGCCACCTACTTAGCATGGCATCTACGGGGGATGGAGGGGCCTCTCAGTTCTTCCTTGCTCAACCAGCCAAAAGAAGGTTACATTTGGGCCAGGAGGGCTCTTGGGGGCTGGATGCTAGAATAGCAGATGACCGCGTGGGACAGTTAGGAGAGACATGAGAGGTGCTGAATCGGCTGCCATCTTGAGGTTCCACAGACCACGTGGCAGTCACCAGTTTGGATAGCATGGTTGCATGGCGGCCGTCATTTTAGAAGCAGATGGCCTGTTTTTTGCCACTGCTGAAGTAACCCAGGTTTTTAAAATGATGCTTTTTCACCGAAAGCTTTTTCTTTTGGTAACTTCTGTGAAATTATGGGAATTACATGGATCTGGTTATAATTAAAAGACAAATATTTTAGAGGCAGCCCTTACAATATGGGCTACAGTACAGGTGCAAGTTAGATAAGCTACAGTTTGGCTCATGCATGGAGACAAAAAAAAAAAAAAAACAGGCAAAGTTTTTAAAAATACACTTTACAGGAAAAAACACTGAGCTCTGAGTGGGGGATCTGTAGTTTTATTTTGGTATTGTGCTATAGTTTTTTAATTATGGTCATGAGTTCATTAGGGATTTCCCAAAACTGGAGGGTTTTAAACATAAATTTTCTGTTTATTAAATCAAAGGCTTTTATTGCGTCCATCACTATAGTGTAATATATCTCCTTCTTATACTGTTTATTTGAATTTATTAGTTGTATGATACCTTGTATGTTATTGTTTGCCTGAGTTATTTTTCTACCTGATATAAAACCATATTGGTTATGATGTATACATATTGGTATCTGACTTTGATTGCTATTATTAATAATTTTTGCAATTAACTTGTAGTATGAATGTAATACTGCAATTGAATGATAACTTTCTGGTTTATTTTCTGATTTGTCTGGTTTTAGTATGAGTATGGTTTTTGCTTACTGCATCGATTCTGGTAGGTTATAATCTTTGTCTAATATTTTGTTTATATTTTTTCTATCCAAGGTGCCAGATTCTGGGCAAAGGCCATATAAAACTCATTTGTAAAACCATCTACACTTGGTGTCTTATTCCTAGGTAATTTATAGATTGTGTCTATGATTTCTTCTTACGTAATTGGGAAGTAATCACATTTATAAGGTTCCAAATTAGACTTTTGCAGATAACCATCAATCCGGCCTATACTTGGGTCCAAGGTTCTCTAATAGATCCCTTTGTAATATTCCACAACTGTTTTAGAGATTTGTCTGTCTGAGTTCTGAATATTGCCTTCTAAGTCTTTAATCCCTTTAATTATGTTTTTTTTTGCTTTTCCTGGCATAGAAGTGGTGCTAAAACTTTCCCTGATTTGTCTGAATGGTAGTATTTTGTACTTCTAATAGTTTTGGTTATTTTTGAGTTCTCTTGGTATATTCATTCCTGGTTTTTTGTTTTATACTGTTCCCATTCCTGTATATGAGCATGATAATCATCATGAATTAGTCTAATTGTTTTAACAGTATATTTCCTAAGATCTTTTTTCCTCTCTTTATTTTGTTTAGTTTGATATGTACTTATATGATCTCTAACTGTGGCCTTAAAAGCATCCCATATTTGAGTTATTGGTATTTGCTTTTCATAATTAAAATTCCAGAATTCCTGTATATAGCCAGTTATTAGATCTCTAAAACTAGGATCTTTCAACAAATCATTATTCATTTTTCATTGATATTCTTTTTTGTCTCTTAGGATCCTGTAAATTTAGCTTTATACTAATCAGGGCATGATCAGAGAGACAGATAGACTTAATCTCCACCCTTCAACATACTTAAGTTGTTTGATGCAAATATGTAATCTAATTGGGAAAGGGTCTGAGATTTTTTATCAAAATATGTAAAATATTTTACTCTTGGATTAAATATTCTCCATAAGAGATTCATTATTGAGAAAATTACCCATTTTTTTGCTAAGGTTCCCTGTTGGATTAGAGGATTTGTCACAGTGGGGATTTAACATAACATTCATATCTCCTGCCAAAATTATATCTTCAGCAGGTAAGTGTTGAAGATCTTCTGAAATATTGGCTAAGAAGTCCACATAATGTGCTGAGGGGGCATAGACTGACCCAATTATAATATTATATGAATTGATTATCATTTTCACTAAACATATCCTTCTCTCCTTACCTTGAAAGGTATCTATTATTTTAAGGTCTAAACCTTTTTTAATCATGATTGCTACCCCGCTAGTTTTTTTGAGCCTTTGCTAAAAAAAACAGTGACTGCACCATTTTCTTTTCAGTTTAACAGCCTAATTTTCCTGTAAATGAGTTTCCTGTAGACAAATGATATCAGCTGCAGTCCTTTTAATGTAGGTTAATATGTTATTTCTTTTAATTGGGGTGTTAAGTCCATTTATATTGTATGATATTATTTTTACTCTGTTAGTAGCCATAGTTTAAGTTGTCTCTTCCTATTGTAGGAGCCCTTATATTGATAGAAGAAAAGGGAAAAAGGGAAAAAGAGAAATTCTAAATGTGTATAACCATTCGGTAAGGAAAATACATGTATTATAAATATTAGACTGTCCCTCTTTATATTATCATAAATAGCATCCCACTTCCCATCACCCATCCTTATTCAACCAAGAAGACAAAGGCAAAACTGTACAGTCCAAGAGCAAACCCAAGTTCATGTTAGTGCTGTGGTCCCCCCCCCCATACACACACTCCAACATTACTATGTCAGATATATACCAACTTATTTCAGGTGTTTTTTCCATTAGGTCCTTTGTAGCTTGGTCGACTGTGTCATATACACATCTGACACTGTTAATTACAGACATTTTTACTGGCATTAACATTAAAGTCTTAAATCCTTTGGACCATAATTTATTTCTTAAAGTGTCAAATTTCTTTCTTTGCCGTAGTAACTCAAAAGGGAGGTCATTGTAGATTGTAATTTGAGCTCCTCTAAAACTAACGCACTTTTTTTTTGTAAACAGCTGCCATTAAGTGATGTTTGTCTCTGGAACAACCACTGGTCTTGGAGGGATAGAGTCTTCCTGGTGTTGTTTAAGGCTTCTGTGGATTCTGTCAATTTCTATGTTAACATCCTCTGGAGGAATGTCTAAATAATTGGCAGCTATCTGGTTAAAAGTTTCTGTTAAAGATTTTTCATTGTCCCATGTTTCTGGAATTCCTATAATTCTAATATTTTTTTTCCTTGCCCAGAACTCAAAATCTAGATGTTTTTCTTGTAGTTCATTTTGTTTCTTTTGCAAGGTTTTTATTTGTTCTGGGGTCCCAAAAATATCATGTTGAATTGTGGCTAGCGAGTGTTTGATTTCAGCAACTTCTTTTTTAATTCGGTTTTCTTTTATTAGGTTTTGGGTTAACACATAATAAGATTCCAGTTTTTCATGAGCTGCTCTCATTAGTTCCAGATTTTCTGAAATGTGGTTAACTTGTACTATAAGCGCTCAAGCCTATAATGGTGTCTCATCAATTTCTGGGCCTTCATCTTCTACCTCCGAATTTACACTGGAGTTTGAAATAGAAGATGAGATACTTTGCCTCTTTAGTATCTGAAGCATATTCATGGCCTGCTTGCTACAGGATTTGTGTCCTCATTTATTGTACTAATGCTCGGATCTTGCCAATTATTTGTTTGAATTATACGGGGTAAAGATGACATGACAGCCGATGTATTCGCTACCTGGTTAAACCCTATATTGTTTCTGTTGGTACTCAATATTTGCAAGTCATTAACTTGCTTTTCCTGAGGAGGTGGGGGGGCTGCTTATTGTTAATGCACTCTGTTACAGCACTGTATTCATTGTCGGCTAACGTTGGGATGGTGTGGTGCAATTAACAATCATATTTCTTCCTTTAATAATGTCAGAATTGCTTACCCCCTTTCCTTCTTTTGGTAAGGTATTCGTGGCTATAGGCAATTCCAGATTGGGCATCTCTCCTGATTTAGAAGGCGTATATAGTGTTGAGCTGGATATTGTACTCATAGTCTTCTCTTCACCTCCTGTCCTGTAAATGTGAGTGGAAGAGTTATGGGGTTATAGGCATGGATGAGTGTTTAACAGTTTTTAGCTTAGGTGCTACAATTGAGGCCTTTTTCATCTTCTTTTTGGCTGGGATTACCCCAAATATCAGCAGCTCATCTTTGTGCTCTTTCTAAATTTTCCTCACTCCAGCTTCAGACTGTGCACCCACATGATGTTTCCTTCCTTGAACCTGAAAATCCTCCTGGCAATCCACTCTGTTAAAGCTTTTGAGATACTTGAAGGTTTCAGTCATGTCCACCCTCTCTCTTTTAGGCTTGAGAGAGTTCATGTCGAGGTTATCCACCCTTTCCTAGTAGGCTCTTCTCTGCTGGCCATGGATCATCTTAGTCACTCTTATTAAAATGGCCTCCAGGTCATCCCCATCCTTCTTCAGGTGTGGACTCCAGAACAGGGGACACTTATGAAATGGCAGAGAACGATGGATGAATCTGCTTGGTCATTTATAGTGCAATATAAGACAATGTTGCACTATAAATAACTAGTCCCAGTAAAACTGCCATGACACAGATTCATGATGCACAGTGATTCCTGTTTTTTGGAATTCTAATTATAATGTTAAATTTTCTTGAAGTAGCCATTTTTTTCGCCCACTAACTTTTCTAAGAATGTGGGTGTGATCGAGCAAGTGAGTGAAACAGCTCTCCTTTGCTCACTGAAACACATCAAACAGTGAATGAAGCACTTGCACCTTCATCCAGCAGCCATTTCTCTCAGCAGTCATTACCAGAATTCACTATGTGTGGGCCAGTTTCAACAGGGCCAATCGTGTTCTCAACAGCATCCCTCCCCCCTAAAAAAATGGCCCAGTCATACCTGTAACATTGTAGGTCTGATGAAAGCCACCCTGTACAATCTGCCATTAGTACAACACCACAAAAGTGTAAAAAAACTACAACTATGGAATCTGTTTTAGGTTACCTAAAGCAAATCAGTAAATTCAATATAGTCCCATTAGGCAGAAAGAATACTTTAGTTTGGTATCCCATGATGAGAGCACTGGGGAAAGGGTGCCAACTGTAACAGTGATCCTTTCCCCAGCGAATCCCTCACAGTGATGGGAGGGTAGGGCAGGCGGATGGGGGGGTCTGTGAGTATAATGACAGGATGTCACTATATGTATGTGCATGGGGGAGAAGTGAGCACACGCAGTGAAGGGACATGAGGGGTTGTGCCATGGTTGTTACTGAGCCGACCCCATGGTGAGGTGGGTGGGCTGCCAGTGCTGGTAGATGAGGAATGGGTTTTGGGTCCGGGTGCTGGTGCAATTTTATTGTGCCCGACCTGTACCTTTTATTTTTTTAATGTGTTCAACCCCCCGACATGTACCCCCCTGGAGCTGAGAATTCTTTAGTGGGGAAGTGCAGGGTGAAGCCCCCCAAGGGGGGCATGAGGGGTGCAGCTCCCCACAGAAAACATTAAAAAGTAAGTCCCTGGCACTGTTTTGCTGTGCACTGGGGTGTCAAAGTGACAAAAATGTTTTTGGCACTCTAGACTTCTTGATAACGGTGATCACCTTTAGGCTTTTGCAGTTATCACATAGAACCCTTTAGTTTATATAAACATGTAATTATTTTAACTTTCACAAATAAAAAAAATGTTATTACTGTATGTTAATAAACCAAGTTTTAAAAAATATAATGCCATTTTTATAAGTGCAATATTACAGTCCGGGGTTGTGCATTCTGGTGTGATAACCACACTCCTAGGGGTGACTGGCACTCGGCTTTCAGCCTCATGCCAGACTACACCCCTAGGAGTGCAGTTATCACACTGTAATGCACACCCCATCATGTCTTATTGCTTACAAGTGAGGTCTGATCAATGAGTGACATGGTGGCAGGATTACTTTCTTTCTGCTGCTTGAGAAAGTCTTTCCTATGCATCTGACCATCCTGTTTGCCTTATTGCACTGTGTGGAGTTCTTCAGGCTGTCGCTGATTATGACTACCAGGTCTCTCTCCTGTGTTGTGTGTTCCAGGTGTACACCTGCCATCCAGTATTTGGCCCAACAACTTTTACTTCCCACGTGAATAACCTTTCTCTTTTGTTCATTGAATCTTAACTGACCGATCCTGCACCACTTCTGCTTGTCAAGATCTTCCTTCAGTTCCTGGATGCCTTCCTCATTTTCCACTCTGCTGCATATTTTGGTGTCATCGGCAAACAGTGACATCCTGCCCCACGTGCCTTCCCCAATGTTGCATATGAACATGTTGAAAAGCACTGGGTCCAGGACCAATCTCTGCAACAGTGCATTCTTTACCCTTCTCATTCCCATGCTAACCCCATTAATGGCCACCCTCTGAGTCCCATCCGTTAGTCAAATGCCCATCCACCTTGTTATTGTATCACCCATACCTATGTCTCTACATTTCTCAACTAATCGATTGTGGAGCACAAGACAAAAGCCTTACTGAAGTCCAATGTCCATCAAGGGTCTTTCTCTTGATTATTTTCTGTGCAATCTTAGGGAAAAATTCAATGAGGTTTGTCTGACAAAGCCTTCCTCTCAGAAATCCATGCTACCATGGTTCTTTTGGAGCCCTTGTGCCTTCAGGAATTCCAGTAGCCCCTCTTTCACTATGGACTTCAGTAGCTTACTAGAATGGATGTCAGACTTATAGGCCTATTGTTCCACTGGTCCAACCATCTGGATATACTAACATACTATTTGCTAGCAGATTAGGCCTTACGGTCTATCGAGTCTGCTCGAACCTCAGATCCTTAGTTGGGTGCCAAGGCCCTCCCATCCCTTGTGCTCCAGAAACCCCTATCATCCATCCCCACCCCCCTGGGACAGGCCATCATCTGATACATCCACTTTCTGTGTCTGTCCCACCCTCTCTTGAAGCCCTCCACTGTGGATCTCTGAACCAGCTTGCCAGGCAGTGCATTCCAAGGGTCCACCACCCTCTCAGTGAAAAACCTCCTCCTCTTTCCCCCCTCACCCTTCCACTTTCCAACTTCAAACCATGCCCTCTGGTGATACCTCCCTGCTTTAGTCTAAAGATCCCCTCCATGTTTACCCTATTTATTCCCTTGAGGTACTTGAAGACCTCAATCATGTCCCCCTGTCTCTCCTCTCCTCCAATGAAAACAGGCAGAGCTCCTCAAGTCTGTCCTCATACGTCAAATCCCCTAGCCCTCATATCATCTTAGTTGCCCTCCTCTGTACCCTCTCCAGGAGCTGTATGTCCCTCTTCAAGTGTGGTCTCCAGTACTGTACACAGTACTCAAGGTGTGGTCTATCCAGTCCATTTTACAGTGGCAGAATCACTTCCTTGCTCCTAGAGGTGATCCCCCTTACAATGCATCCCAACATCCTGTTTGCCTTGCTAGCCGCTCTGCTGCACTGCTCAGAGTTATTCATACATGCATCCACCATGACCTCTAGGTCTTTTTCCCCAATTGAGGCCTCCAGCGCCTCCCCTCCCAGGGTGTACCTGTGTTTAAGGTATCCCCGACCAAGATGCAACACCTTGCACTTGGTGATATTGAAATTTAATTTCCATGTGTGAGCCCAGCTCCAGGGTGTCCAGGTCCTTGCAGGGCCAACCTCCCTCTTCTCCCTCAACTCTGCTCCCATCTTGGAGTCATCTGCGAAGAGACTCATTTCACACCCTATACCCTCCCTGATGTCCGATATGTATGCATTAAACAGGATCGGACCCAGGAGCGAGCCCTCGCAATTCCCACTACCAACCTCTCTAGGGTTCGAGAGCTCCCACAGACCACTACTCTCTGGGTGCATCCAGCTAGACAGTTTTCAATCCATCTGACCATCAAAGGGCCTACTCCTAACCCCATCAGTTTCTCCACCAGACCATTGTGGGGGACAGAGTCAAACGCCTTGCTGAAGTCCAAGAATAATACATCCACAGGCTTTCCCCTGTCCAGTTCTGATGTTATCCATTCATAGAACTCCACAAGATTGGTTTGACATGATCTACCTGGCACAAACCTATGTTGCCGACTATCCAGACCTCCCACCTCCTCCAAGTACACCCCCAATCGTTCCTTTAGTATACTCTCCATTAATTTTCCCACCACGAGGTCAAACTGATGGTCTATAGTTACCTGGTACTTCCTCGACCCCCTTTATGGATTGGCAACACATGCCTCTCGCCAATCCCTAGGTACCCTCCCTGTCTCAAGTGACCTGTTGAAGAGCTCCGCCAGGGGTGCAGCCAGTATGTCCGCCAATTCCCATAGTACTCTCAGATGAATGCCATCTGGCCCAGGAGATTTGTCTTTCTTTAGGGCCTTGAGGGCTAACCACCCTCTTTTGGCAGAGATAGCATCATCCATCCCCTCCACCTCACTGGCCTTTTTATCCTTATCCAGATGTGATATGCAGGGTGATAATGTCTGCCACCTTCCAGTCATCCAGAACATGTCCCACATCCAGGGAACAGTTAAACAGATTTACCACTGGTTCTGCCAGTGCACATGTATGCTACTCTACCACCCAAGAGAGCAGTCTGTCTAAACTAGGGGACTTGTCCACTGTTTCAATTAAAAGTGAAAGTGCCACCCACAGGCTAGCGACTCCTGTGGCGGCACATCAAAGGAGCCTGCTGTTAACATTTGAAGAGTGAAAACGGCAGTTAAAACTGTTGGGGTAGCACATGCTAGGGAGGCAGGATGAGGGCTGGGCAGCAGCTCTCCCTGTTGATTGGTTATGCAGTCAAGCCTTTGATTTGCATAACCAATCAGCACTGTTCCCTTAGCCATCCAGTCAGGGGTCCCCCTTGGTAGTCACACCCCCTAATTTAAGCATAAAAAGAGACTGACGGGGGGCTTAAAGGCAGTCAGGAGGGGGAGTCAGGAGAGGCAGTCAGGAGGAGGAGCCCAGGAAAAGGAGACCTAGGAGGGGTGCCCCTGGAGAAGGGGCTCAATGGAGAAGGGCTCCTGGGGAAGGAGCTCACTGGAGAACAGCTACTGGAGAAGGAGATTAGAAGGAGAAATGAAGGGTTCAGAAAGGACCCTGAAGAAGAATCCCAGGAAGGACTTGTGGGACTCACAGGGGCAGGTGGAATAGCCCTGCCAGCCTGGTAGCCTTACTTTAATAAGAGGGCTTAAAAGAACTGTATCACTTAGGCTTGGCAGTTGACTTTGGCATCCAGCAGCGGGGGGGGGAGGGGCTGGTGAAGCCAGACATCCTGCCGCAAACCCTCACAGGTACCTTTGGAACACTCAGCTAGCAGGTTGGCTAGCGGCACAGCATCTTGGGAAACTTGGCTAGCAGGTCGGCTAGTGGTGCAGCATCTTGTGAAACTCAGCTAGCAGGATGGCTGGTGATGCAGCATCTTGGGAAACTTGGCTAGCAGGTTGGCTAGTGATAAAGCACCATGGGAGATTCAGCTAGCAGGTCGGCTAGCAGTGAAGCACCATGGGAAACTAGGTTAGTGATGTGGCTAGCGGTGGAGCACCCTCAGGATACTCAACTAGCATGGTGGCTAGCAGTGGAGCACCTTTGGAAGACTTGGCTAGCAGGGCAGCTAGCAGTGGTGTATCTTGGGAGATTTGGCAAGCAGAGCAGCTAGTGGCAGAGCACCTTTTGGACATTCAGCTAACAGGGCAGCTAGCAGTGCAGCACCTTGGGACACTTGGCTAGCAAGGTAGCTAGCATAGGATCTCAGCTACAAAGGCCGGTATTCTTTTGCAATTCTTGTAGCAGTCCTTGGGGGAGGTGTGGAACCAGGGGAGGGAGCCCTGAAGTTGTGGCATGATAAAGTTTTGTTATCACCAACATTACAGTGATTTTGTTTTTAAAATTACAATGATAAGCCATTTACAGTGATTTTGTTAAGGTTAGTGATAAGCCTTGCACAGCGATAACCCTTTTTCTACTGTTAAAGATAATCTTGTTAGTAATGAAGATTTTGTATAGCTTTGCTGTTTATTTTCTAATAGTAAATGATTTTCTTTACTTCTTTCTGTCTATGGATGGTTATTTTTAGCAAGTCTTGGTGCCCCCTTTTAGTCTGTTTCTCTGGGTGGTGGCAGTGGTATCTTTTCAGGGGGAACAGTGCCTTGCCCTTATTAAGGCACTTTTTCATTTCTGGCAGTGGCTGACTCTGCACATTTTGGGCATCCAGCTGTTGGGCCAAACAACACGACATTGTCCCCTCAGTCTTTTTAAGCTTGCTACCTTTGGCTGAGGGTGGTACCACCAAGGAGGACTCTTGGTGGTGTCAGCAGACAGGTATAAAAAAGACAAGTTTATTTAGTAGTAGAAAAATAAAATGTGTTACACTGGTGGTAGCAGTGGGATTTTTCAAGTCCTCATGGGGGATTTTCTGTGAAGAGTTTTTTTCCTTTTGTTGGCTCCCAGAGAACAAACTAAACCAAGACTCTAAAAATAGCTAGTTTTTCAGTTAGTCAGTCTGGATGATCTGGGGCCCAGAAGTGATGTTTTTGTGCATTATTGACTGCTAATGGGGTTGATTCCTGGGCTGCTGGAACTGTACAAAGGCCTGGAGCACCTTCTGTGGCCCAGTTGGAGCAAACAAAGGACAGAGAGAACTGTTTTGGACTGTCCAGTGGACTCTGAACTAAAAATGTACAATATGGATATTGATCCAGGTGGGGGTTATGAATCCCCTTTTGCTTCCAAGGACTTCCAGAAGGACAGTGAGCCAACCTGTGTGGCACAAAGTCAATGCGATGAACATGTAAAGTTGTGCAGTTGTGCTGGACATTTGAAGTTGTGCCACTGTGAACCTTTAAAGTTGTGCCACTGTGAACCTTTAAAGTTGTGCCACTGTGATGAACATTTTTAGTTGTGCCTCTGTGATGAACATTTAAAGTTGTGCCACTGTGAACATTTAAAGTTGTGCCACTGTGAGCATTTAAAGTTGTGCCACTGAGATGGACATTTAAAGTTGTGCCACTGTAATGGGCATTTAAAGTTGTGTCAGGACATGGATCAAGTCCAACACAAGAAAGGGGGTAGTGTAGCAACTGAAATATCAGCCGCATTGGGTGCTGTGCCGGACGTTTAGGCAGATGTCCTGTCAGTGGCTCTGCTGACAATTTATTTATTCAAAAGGGTATGAGCAATTAATGGGGGGGGGGGGCAGGAAGGACTGTCTTTGTCTTCCCTGGCCTCCCGACATTGTTTCAATTAAAAGTGAAGGTGCCGCCGACTGGCTAGCAGCTCCTGCGACAACACATTGAAGGAGCCTGCTGTCAGTATTTGAACAATAAAAATGGCAGTTAGAGCTGATGGTGTAGCACGTGCTAGGGAAACAGCATGCGGGCTGGGCAGCAGCTCTTGCTGCTGATTGGTTATGCAGTCAAGCCCTTGATTTGCATAACCAATCAGCACTGACCCCTAGCCATCCAGCCAGGGGGTCCCCCTGAGTAGAAACTCCCCTAATTTAAGCATAAAAGAAGACTGCCAGGGAGCTTAAAGGCAGTCAGGAGGGGGAGTCAGGAGAGGCAGTCTGGAAGGGGAGTCCAGGAAGAGGAGTCCCAGGAGTAGAGCTCCTGGAGAAGGAGCTCATTGGAGAAGAGCTCTGGAGAAGGGGTGTTCGTTGGAGAAAGGCTCCTGAAGAAGGAGGTCAGCTAGCACACAGCACCATGGCAGACTCAGCTAGCAGACTGGCTAGTGGTGAAGCACCCTCAGTAGACTCAGATAGCAGGGTGGCTAGCTGCAGGGCACCCTCAAGAGACTCGACTAGCAGGGCAGCTAGTGGTGGATCATGTTTGGGAGACTTGGCTAGCAGGTAGCTAGTGGTGGAGCACCTTGGGAAACTCAACTAGCAGAGCGACTAGTGGCAGAGCACCTTTTGGACATTCAGCTAGCATGATGTCTAGCAGCATAGCCCCTTAGGACACTTAGCTAGCAAGGTGGCTAGCATAGAACCTCTGCTTCAAAGGCCTGTATTCTTTTGCAGTTCTTGTAGCAGTCCTTGGGGAGGTGTGGCACCCGGGGAGGGAGCTCTGGGCTGGTGGTGTGGTAAAGTTTTGTTGTCACAGTGATTTTGTTGTTAAAATTACAGTGATAAGCCATTTACAGTGATTTTGTTAAATTGTCCCCTCAGTCAGTTTAAGGTTGCTACCTTTGGCTGTGGGTGGTGCCGCCAAGGAGGCCTCTTGGTGGCATCAGCAGACAGGTATAAAATAGGCAAGTTTATTTATTTAGGAGTAGAAAAATACATTTTTTACAGTATAAAGGGCATCCCTCTAGTGAGTGGGGGTGAACACGCATCAACGCCACGTGCTGAGACAAGTACTCATTGTGGCAATCATATCTGGCATGTTAGGCGGGACAAAGGACCAGGTATTTAACTTTTGTCTCTCAGTAGTAGAAATCACAGTCAGTACTTCGAACACCTCTTAATTGGACATTTCTCCTATGGTTCATTTAAAGTCCTTTAATTAGAGTACTTTTTCCATAACCCCAATGAAGAAATTTATCAACCCAGTAGGAATTACAACTAATAGCTGAAATTGCTTGTCTATTGGTAGCCCTATAAAATATCCCTCAGATCATGTGGTGAGGCATAAGGACTATAGTAAATGGAAAGCCCTTGACTGAGACTACAGTACAGTAAATTTATTTAGGCAGTCAGAAGTAATTACACAGTTTATGTACCTATAATCACCACATTTGCTTTTCTTTTGCTTTCTCCAGTTTAAACACTATTGTTTAAAAGCTCATGCAACCTTTTAAAGGAGAAAAAACAAACAAACAAACAAAAAAAAAATGGAATAGTTACACCTCCTGCTGGTTTTGACTAGCAGCACCGTGGACCCAAATAGGGATATTTAAACCTTTTATGTCAGGAGGGATCTATCATTCAGTGTATCAAATATAAAATGTATGGTGAAAAGCAACAAGTGAAGCTACTGAAACATTTACCTGGAACAAATGCAAGGCTTATACTGACCTCAGAAATGAGTTTAATAAAAATGATAATAAACTAAACGAGGCTTTATAAGCAAATAATATAGACCTTTTTGTACCAAAATTCCAAGGAGACACTGCTATGATTCCCAACAAATTGAATGGTAACAACTAAAAAACTCAATGACTGGACTAAAGCTCAGATGAGGAAGAAAGCTCATCTGATACATTGAACAAAAATGAGTTGGAAGCACAAGGTAATAATAACGAGAAAGAATGGTGTACAGTTGAACACCAAAGGGGGAAGTTAAAATGGAGAAGGATGTGTCATGCAACAACCTCTCCCCAGCAGAAATATCAAACAAGTATGAATGCCTACAAGCAAAAGGGGAAACTAACCCTATAAACAACACACCAGTAAATGGAAACAAACAATTGCTTGTTGTTGGGGATTCAATAATACAGCATTATGATACACACATTTGTGAAAATAACAAGGAAAATACAAATGTGTCCTGTTTACATGGGGCTAGTATTAAAGATGTGAAGCAATATTTGGCAGCTTTACCAAAAAAAACAAGAGTAAATACCTAGTGGTTGCAATTCACGTGGGCTCAAACAATGCAGGATATAACCACAAGAGAGAAAAGAACAAAACAACAGAAACAAGTCATTCAAGATTGGTAACTGGTGCAGAGAGAATGCTATCAAGTTCATCAACATCCGGGAACTGTTTTCAACAAACAAGGGCTTTATAGCACAGGCAGGTTATATTTGAATAAACAAGGAGCTCACATTTTAGAGCGACACCTAAAATCCAAAATTATATCTTCAAACTGCTAAGGATGGGGGAACAAAGTTGGAAAGGTTTACAAAGTAATAATAACTTGTATAGAATAAACAAAATTGTGCACAAAGGACACAGAGGGTCTATTCAGGAGGAGGTGGGGAGAGACACTGGGGGCCATGATATGAGATGGGGGGTAGAGTCAGGAGGGAAGTGAGGAGGCATTTCTTTATGGAGAGGGTGGTGGCAAAGTGGAACACACTCCCGGCTGAGGTGGTGGCATGTAACACAGTGGAATGCTACAAGAAGGGGTGGGACAGGGCAAAGGGGAGGGCAAAGGGAGGGGTGGGACAGCTGCTGAATAGGGAGCTAACTGCAATCTCAAGCAGCCTAGATCGACCAGGATGGCCTTTCGCTGCTGGCAACTTTCGGATGTTCGTAAAGTAGGACCTAAGATGCATAACATGTACTGCTAGGAGTCTAAACAACAAAACTGAAAAACTGCAGGCATTGATAGACACAGAAAATACTAAAGGCATGACAAGTACAGTATAACAGAAACCTGGTGGAAAGAATCTGACATATCAGGTACTGTAAAAACATTGATGGATATTATTTGTACTGAAGGGATAGAGAAAGCAAGCAAGGAGGTGGTATCAATATTTTCATTAAAAATAGTATAAGTGCAATTGATATGACAGATACAATTAAGCACCCAAGTAGTCACTCAGAAACATTATGGGTTAAAATACTTGAAAATAATAACTACAAAAATGATATAATTGTAGGCGTGATATACAGACCCTCCTAACACTGTTCATGAAGTAAATAATGCCTTATTGACAGAAATGGAAAAGTCCAGTTTACTGGGAGGATGAACTAAGTTTGATACAGGATGTCAGAAGCCCAACCAGGGTGAAAACACACTTGACCTCATATTGTCCTTTGATTTAATCGTGATATCTGGTTGTCATACCTCTCTTCCCTTAGGAGATGGTGTTCATTTGACCATATACTTTAAGTAAGTAAAAATACCTGACAGAGTGAGCGTTATTGGGATGTAACAGTCTGCTCAGTGGTGTAATGAGGCCCAACACCGCAGGTGGAGTGCTTTATAGCCTCTGGAAGGTCCATTATATCCCATAACGCCGACCCTGAAGGGTATTATTGTGTTTAGAAAATGGGCTATAGGTGACTTTTTAAAAAAATATACAAAAATAAAAAAAGATATCTAAAAAATAAGAACTATTAAAAGTAATAGTTGTGGTTAAGTAGTTCCTGTATTAATATAATCACCACTGGAGGCTGATACTGTTTCTTTTTTCTTTTGAAAGCTTTTTTAGATGAGCATGCTGAATTTCGAAACCAGGCACCACAAAGTACTGTGAAAATCTTCTTTTATTTATTTACTCCTCACCAATCTGCCCACTGCCCAGCTGCAGCTCATGTACTCTTTGCCAGCACTAGGACCACTTAGCTTGTAATTTGACTGGTCCTGCTATAGCTGTTCTAGTCCTCCTTTGGCTGCTACAAGAGCCTTCTACTTCGCTGTTGGATTCAGCTGTACCCTGTATTTCTAGTGCTTGGCACTCCTACTGACACTGTTTACTGTATCTTCAGTGCCAGGCACTCCTGTGTAACTGAAATGGCTTTTTATTTGTTTTCCCATTAGCAAGTTATGTTGTACTGCCACTAGAGGGACATAATCTTTATCTAAAGCAATCTCTGCTGGTTGTTCATATAGATACCTTACTAAACCACAGCTCCCCCTACATCTGACCAGTCCTCTTTTCCTCATTCCCTGTTTAGATATTCTTCCTCTTCCTGTTCCTAAATCAATTATTCACTAATTTCACTGCCTTTATCAACAATGCATCCCCTACTCTACCATAGGTGCATCATACACTGTCCAACTGCACCATAACTGATTACAATTAGTGTAGGTCCACTTCAGTTTGGCTGTTCCATTAAGACTTGATTAAGGGCCTCCTAAATTCAAGGGTTTCTACTAGGGCCTGACCTCAAGAATGAAGGTCTCTGCTACAGCATGTGTCCCTATCTGTCATTACTCTTATTTTGCTTTATTGTAACTACCATGAACTGAACTTCTACAGAGGCATCTATTAAGGCTGTCACTTTATCTTCCTTGGCTTCATTACTGCAATATTCCCTGATTTACACAGTCAGGGTATTAATATTTGTGGCCATAGGTCCTTTAGATATCAATCCTGGGGACACCACCATTTCTGCAATTATTTACCCTAGACGGAAACGTACAAGAGCCCTTGGGTCTCTCAGAAGAGTCATCAAGAAGATTCTTCTCCTTCTACTGTTGTGTTCTGGCAATGCTGATATTACAGCTCCGGACGACTTATCCAGCCTCAAAGGGGTGAGCTTTATGCATGTTAATGCATGTAGTCTATTAAAAAACTTACATCTATCCAGGCCTGGGTCTGTCATACTATGCCTGATGTCCTGGTGATCAAAGAGTCATGGCTCAAATCTGGAACTGCTGACCGGGATGTAAATATCCCCTCTTACTCCCTTTTGAGAACAGACAGGCTGACTAGAGGAGGAGGAGGAGGAGGAGGAGGAGTTGCAATTTATGTCAAGGATAAATTCTCTGCATCGGTCATTGACTCAACCTCAGTTCATAAAGAGTTCAAAAGTCTGTCCCTCAAAACTTGAAATATCCCCCACTACCTCACTCTGTGTTATTGGGTGCTATAGGTCCCTGTCAGCAAGATTACAGCTTATGAACCACGTTCTCAACTCCCTAGGTTCTTTGACCTCTGAGCCTAACATCTTAGGAGATCTTAACTTGGACTGGTCCTCCAGTACCTCTTTACCACTTAAAAATATTTGTGATACACTTGGCTCGTCTCAGCTTATTACTGAATTTACACATCCTAATAAGAAGATCCCTAACAATAGCACCCAACTGGACCTCATTATGGTTAGCAAACCGCATCTATTTTCTCACACAGGAATTTATTTCTCTGACATTAGTGAACACTGCTTTATTGCCTGTGTAAGATTGATCCCTAAAATAGCATCTACATCCAAATTTACCTTTAAAAGATGTCGGCGTAACTATGACCCTTATGCTTTTATCACAGAGCTATGCTTTTCCCTGCGCTGGCAGGACTTCTACCTGGCAAAGTCTGTGAACAGGGTCTACGACATCTTCCATGAAATTGTGCTGGGGATACTAGACAACCATGCCCCCGTAGTTAAAATCTGTGCCACGTAAAAATCATGCAAATGGGTCTCAGCACAGTTAAAGTCCACCTTGCTTGAGAGAGAGACTTACTCTGGAAAAAGGCCAGGAAAACTAAGCTCCCAGCAGACTGGTTATCATTTAGGAAGGCTAGGAACTATTGCACCAAAATGGTCAGAGAAGCTAAGACTAATTTCTACTGAGCAGAACTTGATGCTGCTTTTAACTGCTTAGCTAAGTTTTGGTGCACCTTAAAGGAAGTGGAAGGCCATTCATCTGGAAATGCCCTGCCAGCGAAAATCTGCCTTGGCAACATTACAATCTCTGATCCATCCTTTAGTCTTTCAACAATCACTTCTCTATGGCAGGCCTAGCCTTTGACTTCTCCCCTGCCAGTGCGCTCCACAACCAAGTTGGCGTACAGGACCCCGAAGTCCCTGTCACGAGTTCTTCATTCTCCCTTCAACCTGCATCACTAAAAGAGGTTGAAGATCATTTGCAGCAACTGGATACTAGGAAGAGTGCAGGAGTAGATCGGCTTGACCCCTTCTTCCTTAAGATTGGTTATCATGTCTTGGCTATGCCAGTTACCCACCTTTTTAATCTCTTTCTCTCTCTCTCTCTTAGGGTGTCCTTCCCTCCATATGGAAAACTGCACATTATTCCCCTTTATAAATCCAGAGACTCCAGTGATCTAAACAATTATAGACCAATTTCTTTACTCCCCATCCTGTCTAAATTGTTAGAAAAAACTGTGAGCTAAAAACTAAGGAATTACTTGGAATTATATAATCTCCTTAACCCTTTGCAGTCTGGCTTCAAATCATGGCATAGCACCATTTCAGCACTTGCTAACATTGCAAATGACTGGCAACATGAACTTGATGCCAAAAACTTTGTGCAGTATTCTTAGATCTTAGCAAGGTGTTCGATACTGTTGACCATGACCTGCTTCTCCTTTTCCTCTGGAACATTGGACTGGACCACCTTTCCTTGAGTTGGTTCTCTAATTATCTAGTAGATCGGTTACAGCAGGTCAAGGCGGAAGGGGAACTCTCTCCACTTAAGCCCCTCCTGAGAGGCATACCGCAGGGATCGATATTATGCCCCTTGCTTTTTGCAATATATATTAACAGTATAGATGCTGGTATCAAAAATGCCAGTATACATCTTTTTTCAGATGACATGGTTTTTTACACCAGTAGACCTACCCTTGTGGCTGCTTGCAGTCACCTTCAACAGGATTTCAATCTTCTGCAACATCAGCTTCTTAACCAAAAGCTACTTCTAAATGCCAAAAAAACTAAGGCAATGTTATTCTGCCCCCTTGCACCTTCAAGATATCCGTCTTTACTTGGAACACTGCCTCCGATCACCACCCTTCTTGGCGAACCTCTGGAGTATGTATCCACGTTTAAGTACCTGGGGGAATGGATTGACCACAGACTCTCTTTTCTCAACCACATCAAAGAACAGTCAAAAAAGCTTAGACAGAGGTTGGACCTATTTTATAGGATTAAGCATCTTCTTGCAAGAGATGCCAAGAAAAGACTGGTCCAAACCACCTTCCTCTCCCTCCTTGATTATGCAGACTTTCTGTACAGCCAGGGCCCAGCTGCTGCAGTCTCAAAACTGGACACGCTCTATCATAGAGCCCTAAGATTTATCACCGATCTTCTATACAATACTCACCACTGCTCTCTATACAATGCCGTGGGATGGACATCTCTCACTTACAGAAGACAGAGAAATGCCTTCCTCTGGACTTTCAGAGCTATCACCAAGAAGCTGCCTCAATATATCTTGGATTGTTTACCCCTAAGTGTGATAGGTACGTGTACACTGAGAACTGTCTCCTATATCTACCTGGCAGTGCCAAAGGCCAGATCACACTTTGGTACGGCTTCCATGAGCCATATGTTACCTGTGTGCTGGAACACACTGCAAAAAACCTTGAAATTGACCTACAGCATCAGCATATCAGCATTTAAAACTCTCTAGTCTCTATGCTTGTTCACTTAAAGAAACCTGTAATTGTTTCTCCTGATCTCCCTCTCCCTGCCTCAGTGACTTCCTGGTCACCTGTCTGATGAAATATTACAGTACATTTACTACCCCGTCTCACTGACCCCTTCCTCTCCCTCCTTATACTTTCCATAGCATTCCTGTTTTGCTTTTCCTTGTGTAGCTGCTCCCTTGCATAGGTTTCAGTTGTCTTAAGTAGCATAGCCTCTTGTTTACATGCCTCCTACCTCCCTGACCCTGGGGGATTCACCTTACCTTCTGCCTGTCCTCACTCCCCTAATCTGGGGCCTGTCCTTACCCATGGCCCTGGTATCACTATTTGTTGCTACAACACTTCCCCTGCCTACCATCCCCCTCCCTCTCCCCTTTAAACTTCACAACTCCCTTCCTTTTCTTATCAGCTTCCTAACTTTCCTTGTTGCCCCTCTCACTCATGTTTGTTCTTTTGCCTTCACCACACCACAGTGTCCAGTCTTGACTATAACCTGTATTTAGCTGCTCATGTGTGTATATAGTACTCATGCACTACCACTGTCATTACCCTGTGTATTATATTTAGCCCTGACTGTGTCATTTAGTTATTTAAATATTGTGTGATTTTACTGTGTTCAATGTGCTGTGTATTGTTCTTATATCCTGTCCAGGTCCATCTCACAAATGAGCTTATGATATTCACCTGGTTAAATAAAGATTTCGATTGATTGATTTAAATAGTGCTCCATGCATAGTAGCAGCTGCCCTACAAATCAGGGACACCTCAACCAGTTTCACACATCACGTGCGTCCTCAGGAGGATGTACTCCACCATATCCACATCTACTTAAAAGCTACCATTTAAAATGCCAGTGCATTAAAATTTACACACATAAATATAAATAATTTATCACAATACCAATAAAAGCAACAATTATTGTATAGTTCACATAGACAAAACAGTATATATAATTAAAAGTGTAGAACATATATGTATTTTATGTATGGCTACCTGTTTGCGAAAAATGGCTAGTTACCTAAATGCATATATTTCATTTGTGCCATTAACATCTACACACACTGGCCCCAATATTCAGAATAACACCTGGCAATGGCGCATGTGGTGGCGCAGAGCAACTAAGGAATATATTCAAAAGAGATGAGCCATGACGCATCGCCTCCAAATATATCAGGTAATGTGCACTGCACAAATATGATGCGCTGGCATATCTCCCCCCCCCCAACAACAGGGCTGAATATCAGGAATTGGAACTCTGCCAGCATGGCAGAGTTATGCTGTGTGCAAATTCCTGCTATTCAGCCAGCAGTATGCAAATGGGCCATAATACATTTAAGGCACAAATGGTGCCATTTGCATGTCATTATGGCCCCATTTGCATGTGCTGTGCAGGGCGGGCCAGTGAAATGCGCATGGCGTCTTGCACGGCATGTGGTGCCGCCAGAGGGGGTCTAGTGACACCCCCTCCCTTCCCATTACTCTGATCGCTGAGAAATAAAAGTTTAATAATTCCCTGGTAGTCTAGTGGTACCCCCACCCCACCCGTAGCTCTGATCACTGAGAAATAATAGTGAATAATTCCCTGGTAGTCTAGTGGTCTCCCCCACCCCACTTGTAGCTCCGATCACTGACAAACAAATGTTTAATAATTCCCTGGTAGTCTAGTGGAACAACCCCCACCCCTCCTGGAACACCGATCGCTGACAAATAAATGTTTAATAATTCCTGGTAGTCTAGTGAGACCCCCACCCCTCCCTTAGCTCCGATCTCCTTTACAATCAATGGAAATACATCCTGGGGCCAGTGGTACCCCCACCTACACAGGACCCTTGCCACGGAGTCCCCCGATCATTGGCAGGCAGCAGCAAACCCACCTGCATACCACCATAGCTGCCTGCAAAAATCAGCGCATAGTAACAGCTGCAAGCTCATTGGTCCACACTGTGGACCAATGGCTTGCAGCGATACTGTAATAGTCATTCACAAATATGTGAATGATGACTTCATTCACATATTTGTGAATGATTATTAGAGTAACTGAAAGCTCATTGGTCCACTATGTGGACCAATGGGCTTGCTGCTGTTACTGTATGCTGTCACGGGCGGGCAAGCCATGGAGGTATGGTGGGTTTACTGCTGCCTGCCGATGATGGGGGGGACTGGGTGGGCAGGGAACCCTGTGTGGGGTGGGGGAGGTGCCACTGACCACCAGGGATTTATTTCCATTGGTTGTATGGGCAATTGGAGCTATGGGAGGGTGAGGTTTCCACTTGACTACCAGGGAATTATTAAACATTTATTTGTCAGTGATCAGAACTATGGAGGGGCGGGGGTACCACTAGACTACCAGGGAATTATTCAGTATTATTTCTCAGCAATAGGAGCTAAGGGTGGTATGGGGGTACCACTTGAATACCAGTGAATTATTAAACTTGTATTTCTTGGTGATTGGAGCTACGGGCAGAGTGGGGGGATCACTGGACCATGAGAGACATTATTAGGTGCTTGTGCACAGTGTTGGGGGAGTAGCCACCCATGGCTGGTGGCTGCTGTGAAGTGCCTTGCAATACGGCAGCTTGTCTGTGGGTGACTACCATTTGAGCCTTCTTTTTCGGGCTCAACTTTGTGCTCCTAGTATGCGCACATTTTATGAGTTAAAGCGAAGATATGTGCTGCACATCCCGGCTGAATATTGGATGTGCCACATATGGCCGAAGATGCGCTGCATACATTATCTTTGGCGCCTGCAGATCGGGGATTGCACTGCACAAATTCCCCCCTTTCTGTGGTTGTGCTGGCCTTTTTGACGTTTTCTTTAATAATCGTATTTTGATCAGGAGCTATATGTAATCCTAAATACTTTATACAGTTTTGTATTTTAAATCCAATAGTGAATTTAGATGGTAATTAATACCTGTTCATTTTTGGAAATTTTCATTATAATTGATTTGCTCATATTTATGCTATAACCAGATAGAAATATAGAAACATAGACTTTGACGGCAGATAAGGACTGCTTGGTCCACCTAGTCTGCCCATTTCCCTACCTACTTACAGGATAAGCTGCAGATCTTAGTTAACCAACAGCCTATTTCTTCTTACCCCCCACAAGAATTGCCTTATGTCTGTCCCATGTATTCTTGAATTCTCCCACAGTTTTAGACCCCACAACCTCCTCAGGAAGGCTGTTCCATGTGTCCACCACCCTCTCAGTGAAAAAAATACTTCCTCACATTGCCCCTGAACCGCCCCTCCTCTATCTTTAATTTGTGCCCGCTTATTCTTGCACATCTCTTTTTCTGAAAGATGCTACCCTCTTGGACTTTGTTGATTCCACTGAAGTACTTAAAAGTTTCTATCATGTCCCCCCTCTTCCTCCTTTCCTCAATGGTATACATATTAAGATCCTTTAGTCCCTCCTCGTATATCTTCACTTGCAGACCCTGCACCATTTTGGTTGCCCTCCTCTGGACTGCCTCTATCCTGTCTATGTCCTTGGGGAGATGGGGTCTCCAGAACTGGACGCAGTACTCCAGATGGGGTCTCACCAACTGTCTGTACAGAGGGATAACAACTTCCTGTTTTCTGCTGGTGATGCCTCTCCTTATACATCCCAGTATACCCCCAGCCCTCCCTACTGCATTCTCACATTGCTTGCCAACCTTAAGGTCATCTGATATGATTAGCCCCAGGTCCTCTTCCATTTTTGTTGTCGTTACTACCTCCCCCCATTGTGTAATCTTCTCCTGAGTTTTTGTTTCCCAGGTGCATTATTTTGCACTTCTTTGCATTGAATCCAAGCTGCCATTCTTCTGACCATTCCTCCAAACTTGCCAAGGCCCTTCTCATTCTTTCCATGCCTCCTTGTGTATCAACCCTGTTGCGGATCTTTGTGTCATCTGCAAAGAGGCATACTTTTCCTTCCAGTCCCTCTGCAATGTCACTTATAAAGACGTTAAAAAGAACTGGACCCAGTACTGAACCCTGCAGTACCCCACTAGTAACCCCTCTTTCTTCAGAGTGGACTCCATTTACAATTACCTTCTGTGTCCTGTTGTCCAGCCAATGTTTTACCCAGGCTACCACCTTGGGACCCACTCCCAGGCTGGTTAATTTGACTATTAATCTTTTGTGTGGGACTGCGTCAAATGCCTTGCTAAAGTCTAGGTAGGCCATGTCCGCAGCTCCCTCCCCGGTCTACTATTTTGGTCACCCAATCAAAGATATCAATTAGATTCATCTGACATGACCTTCCCACTGTGAACCCATGCTGCCTTGGGTCGTGTGCCCCACTGGCCTCTAGGTACTCAACAATTCTTTCCTTCAGAAGTGATGCCATCACTTTCCCTACTGTAGAGGTCAAACTGACAAGTCTGTAGTTTCCTGCCTCTGTCTTGGTCCCACTTTTGTGAAGTGGAATCACATCCGCCTTCCTCCAGTCCTCAGGTACCACACCATCCTCCCATGATTTGTTAAAAGGGTAGTCAGTGGTTTCACTAGTTCTCCCTTAATTTTTAGAATTCTGGGGTGAATTCCATCAGGCCCCATTGCTTTGTCCACCTTCAGTTTTAGGAGTTCTTTCAGAACCCTTTCTTCTGTGAAAAGACTGGGATCGACCCCCCCCCATCAAGAGTGCTTCTGTTAATTGGATTAGGCACCTCCCCTTTCTCCTCTTTTGTGAGTACTGAGCAGAAATATTCATTCAGTGTCCCTGTTTTTTCATTGTCCCTCTCTGCCCACCCACTATCCATTCTATTGAGCCTCACTATCCCTCCCTTTGTCTTTCTACGCTCCCTGATGTCCTGATGTACCTATAAAAGGTTTTATCCCCCTTCTTAACCAAGTTGGCTATCTTTTCCTCAGTTTGGGCCTTTGATATTCTGACTTCCCTCCCTGCTTCCTTCTGCCTTAACTGGTACAGCTCTCTGTCCTGCTCCTTTTGTGTTTCCTTTTACTTCCTGAATGCTATCTTTTTCTCCCTGACTTTCCCTGCCACCTCTTTTGAGAACCATAGTGGCTTTTTCTTTCATTTTGATTTGTTTATTTGCTTCACACAAAGGCTTGTTGCCTCTGTGATGGCAGTTTTGATGTTTCCCCATTGTTGCCTCACCCCTCCTTCTAGCCTGTTTGCTAGTGCTTTTCTAAGACACTCTCCCATCTTGCCAAAGTCAGCACTCCTGAAGTCCAGTACCCTCACTTTTGTATGGCTTGACTCTGTAGCTGAGTTTATCGTGAACCACACTGTTTGATGGTCACTTGTTCCCAGATGGCAACCCACTTCAAGATCTGAGATCCTCTCACTGTCCCCATTTGAGAGTATGAGGTCTAAGATTGCTCCCTCACTAATGGGTTCTAACACTAGCTGTCTGAGGCATGCCACCTGTAGGGCATCGAGAATGGCCCTGCTCTTAGATGTGGCTGCAGCAAATGTGCTCCAGTTAACATCTGGCATATTCAGGCCTCCCCTCAACAGTATTTCCCCTTTCTCTGACATTCTAAGAATGCCTTCTATCATATCCTAGTCCATTCCCTCTCCCTGACATGGGGGTCTATATACAACCCCTGCGCGGATTGTGGTGCCATTTCCAGTCTCTAAGGTGACCCATAGTGCCTTTTCTCCTCCCTGTTTACTCTTTTGTTCAGTTGCTTTTATCCCTTCCTTTATATAGAGAGCTACTCCTCCCCCTCTTCTCCCCTCCCTGTCTCTCCTGTAGGTTATATACCCTGGTATGTTAACATCCCAGTCATTGTTCTCTGTGTACCATGTTTCTGTGACTGCTACGATATTCAGGCATCCATCTTCCATCAAGGCCACCAGTTCAGGGAGCTTGTTACCCAGACTATGGGTATTGGTACTCATTACCCTCCATTTTCTGATGGCCTTACTCTTTCTTACCCTGGCCCTGTCCTTATTGCCTTTGTCACTTTCTCCATTTACCCCTGCTCTTCTCCATATTGACATCTCTATCTTGGTGTTTACCTCACTTACTACCCTGACTTTTTTGGGGGGGCTAGGATTTCCCTGCTCCTTTCCAGTGCCCCCCCCTTGGCTAGTTTAAATGCTTGCCAATGAAGCATTTAAACCTATCACTTAGGATCCTGGTTCCCCTCCTGGACAGATACAGCCCATCATGCCAGTATAGGCCTGCAATACTCCAGGTGGACACCCAGTCCCCAGTGAAGCCAAATTCCTGAGCTTTGCACCAGTTTTTCAACCACTGATTGAATTCCATGGTGTGGAGCACCCTAGCCTCACCTTCGCCATAGACAGGCAACACCTCTGAGAAGGTTACCATGCATGCTAAATGTCTAAGGCCCCTTCCCAACTCCACAAACTCTTCCTGCACTGCTCTGATCCCTTTCTTAGAAAGGTCATTTGTCCCTAGGTGGGCAATGACATCCAGCTCCCTCCCCTGTGCAGCTGCTCCGGCAATCCTGAGGATTTGCTCCCTGTCCCTCCAAGCCATGGCACCAGGCAGGCACCTTACCTCCCTCTCCCCCTTCCTCCCCCAGTTCTAACTTCCTAACAGTGGAGTCCCCCATCAGGAGTTATTTCCTTCCCCTGTGGGGCCCCATGCCACCCTCCTGTGGGTCTCCCTTGTGGAGGTTCCCAACATCCTCCTTGGTCTCCACTGTGGGTGCCTCCATACAGCAACCACACTTTGCCAGAACAGCATAGGAATTGTGGAGAGGTACAACTAGAGGGATGTACCTCTGTTCCATGACCCTCACCCTTCCTGAGCCCACTGTGGTCCAACCACTCCTTTTTCTTGGCAACCTCTGAGGCAATGGCAGTGGCCCTGGTGGTCCCTGGAGTATTGACTTATTAACGCAAGAAATATTGAGAGTGATTCTTCAATGTGTTTTATGATCAATAACGTATCATTCACAATGATGCTCAGTTTTAACTGTTCATTTGGGATTTCAATACCTTGCATTAGAGGGTTTAGTCTAACTACATTAAATAATTTTTCAAGGGCCAAGATAAACAATGTTGGGGAATGTGGGCATCCTTGCTCACTCCATTGAGCATTTTCAATGGTTCTGTTAACATATTATTTATCTGAATTTAAATTTTTATATTTTTATACAATAGCGCTATTACATGTATTAATTCTATTGGAATTCCCCTTGCTTCTACTGTTTTTATCATATATTTTCTGTTAATGAGAGCAAAAGTTTTTGTAGCATCTAATGCTAGAGCATAGTATGTATCCTGCTTATACTTGTCATTGTTGTTGATCATATGTATTACAGCTTGTAATTTTGTATTTGCTTGTGCTATAGTTCTATTGGGGGTAAATCCACATTGATTATGGTGGAAGTGATCGTGTATGTGTTTTTGAATCATATTATTTATTATTTTCACAATTAGTTTGTAATCTGTATTTAGTATTGATATAGGTCTATAACTATCTGGTTTATTGGGGGGTTTATCTGGTTTCAATATTAAAATGACTTTTACTAACTTCATTGATTCAGGTAAATCACATACATCTTTTTTTAGTAGTTTATCCATCATGATTTCTAGCCATGGTGATAGTTCTGCAGTGAAGGCTTGATAGAATTCATTAGACAAACCGTCCAATCTCAGAGATTTGTTTCTAGGTAATTCTTTTATTGATTTCTGTATTAAATCTGATGTAATTTGATCAAAAGCAAATTCCATTTTTTTTAAATGTTGCTTCATTTATAAAGTTGTTCAATTTGTTAGTGTCCGTTGCTTTATCGTTATTATATCACACTATAATATTGTATAATCACTGCTGTTATTTGTTCATCTGAATTCATAATATTATTGTGATGATCCACTATTGCTGTTATTACATTTTTTTGATGTTCTTGTCTTAATAAAGTTGCTAAAACCTTATCTGATTTATCGGCATGATAGTATTTTTTTTTTATGGTTTGAGTCAACTTTAACTGATCTTGATAAAGCATTTCTTGGTTCATTTTCTTGTAATGGTCCCATTCTTCTTTATATTGGTCATAATTTTGTAATATAAGTTAGTCTAATTGTTTTAACTTATTATCTATCCTACTCTCTTCCTGTTTTTTTATTCTATTTATCTTAATTTGGTAAGATATCATGACACCTTTTATCGTAGCCTTGAATGCATCTCAAAGTTTGTATACTGGCATTTGACCAATGTGATTATAAAACCAAAATTCACTAATAGAGTTACTGATTAACTGACAAAAAAGAGTTGTCCTTCAATATTTCGTTGTTAAACTTCCATTGTCTAGTGAACTTGCTATTGCTGTCCTGAATATATAATTCCAAATATGTCATGGCATGGTCAGATAAAGGTACAGAATCTATCCCTAAAGGTATTACTTTATTTACAAGGTTTTTCAAGGTTAGTATATAATCAATTCTTGTAAATATTTTATTTTTTAAATTGTGATGGGAGTAACTTTTTCTGAGGGATTTAAGACTCTCCAGTGATCTTCCAGTTGTTCTAATTGCATAAACTCTATCAACTTCTCTGATGCTAATATACTTATGTCATTTGGTTTAATGGATTTATCCATGCATGGATTCACCATATTGTTCAAGTCGCCAACAATTATAATATTTTCCGCATGTAAATTTTGCAGACCTTTTGTTATTTTGGACAAAAAAGTTGATTAGTTCGTGAATGGCGTATATACAGAACAACAAATTAACTCCTGATTATTTATTAACATTTTTGCCATAATTATTCTTCCTTCAGAGTCTTTAAATTGATCCGAAATTTTTATGTGTAGTCCTTTTTTGACCAAAGTAGTCAAACCTCTACACTTCCTAGTACCCGAATTATACGGTAATTGCTCTATCTGTTTTGTTTGGAGTTTTTTGGTTTCTTTTTCCTCTAAGTGGGTTTCTTGTAGATAAAAAATGTGGGCTTTTGTTTTTTCATTAGATTCAGAATCTTAGATCTCTTTGTGGGGGTGTTAAGCTCATTAATATTCAGAGGGATTATTTTTATTTTGTTTGCTGCCATGGTCTTATCTGTTTAATACAAACATATATAAAAAGTGTTATACCCATCATTCCCTTCATGCAGTGGACAATCTTAACTATGGCTCAAGCTTCTAAAATGTTTACATTCTTTATATACTTAAAAATACCAACATTTCTTTTTAACCTTAATTCCCTTAAACCCATTGAGACTGTATATTCCCCTCTTCTCTAAGTATATTAAATATTCCTTTTATACTATTTCCTATGACATTTCTAATATATTTCTTACACATAGGAGCAACCCTGTTTGACATGTAATCTGATGCAGCCTTACTCCCCTGCAAGCTCTTTTATCGAACCATTTTTTTTACTCAAACGCTTTAGGAACACAAGTCTTTAAATCTTTGACTGCTTTGTCTACCGATTCATAAATATATGTGCTACCATCAATGATTACTTTAAGCTTAGCTGGGAAAGTTACTGTCGCTTTCACATAGTGGGCCCACAAATTGTTTCTTATCCAATCGTATTTCTTTGTTGGACTATTTCTGATAGATAGTTGGTAAATGGATATTGAAGCCCCCATTACATTCATCCTTTTCTTCTTATATACTACTGCCATTACAGTGTCTTTTTTCCTGCAATTTCAAGAATGTCATTACTATTGGTCTTGGTGGCTGAGTGTCTCCTAGTTTGCTTGTTAAAGCTCTGTGAATTCTATCCAGCACAAAGTCAATTTTTACCAGCTCTGAGTCTAAATAAGCAGCTGATATGATTTTAAAAGTTTCTGTAAGACTTTGCTTGGGAGTCCCGCACTTCTGGAACTCCTAATATCCTTATGTTTCTTCTTCTTGCTCTTAATTCGAAGTATGTGATTTTGTTTTTACAATCCAGATTTAACAGTTCCATTTCCTTAAGATTTTTATCCATAGGGTTTGATTCTTCCTGTAGCTGATTTAATGATACTTTAATTGAATTTATTTCAGTTTTCAATTCCGTGTTTTCTTTAATTAAGTTCTGTGTCATTGAAAAATAAGTATCACATTTTTCTTGGACATTTAACATCTTCTCCATTTTATCTGATATGAGTGACATTTGTGAAAACAATTTCTCAGCCCAATGTGGTAGGTCCTCATTATCTGATACATCAGAGTCTTCCGATAAAAATTCAGCCTCAGAGCTGCTTTCATTTTCTTGTGGCCTTTTATTTCTTTTTGTTTTTAATGACCCAGCATCTGTGAGAATTTTAGTCTCCTTTACTTCTTGTAGGACCACACTACTAGTAGATGGCTCTGACTTTTTTTCAAATTGAATAAACTTTATTAAGAATAAGCATAACTGAACAGGCTCAATTAATTGGTAGTACAAATCCAGAAATGGAGAAGTAACAACTACAATAAGTATAGTATTTTACATGATTATAACTCTCCACCCACAAAAAACCCACCCAACCCCTATGATCCCCATCCCCCTTACTACAGGAGTGTATCACCTTATTCCGCCTGTAAAATTGTGGGATGCAAACCCAGAGTAATCAGGGAGAACAAACCACATTAGGGATCCATCAGGATAAAGGGTTTAACTATTAAGGGATTGTACAGTCAGATAGTTAATAAAGTGTACGAGGGTTCCCAGATAGATTCATATTTATCAACTTATGCCTGTCATGTTAGCTATAAGGCACTCAGCTTGAAGGGCAAACAGTATCTCCTTATACCATTTAATGAATTGGGGTGGGTTCTGATCAAGCCAGTGTTGTAGGATGACTTTTTTTAATTTGTACATGCCATAATCAGGGCCATCTGTGACCTCTGGTTATCAACAAGTGTACCAGTATAATCTCCCAGCAAGCATATTTCCAGAAGAAATGCTTCAGACAGCCCAAGCAGGGGGGTCTACACACATTTTAATTGACTGCCAAAAGGGGATAACAGTTTCACAGTACCAGAGGATATGAAGTAAGGAGCCTGGTTCTCTGACACATCTGGAGCAAGTACCTATGGGTAGTTTACCCATTTTGTACAGTTTAACTAGGGCATAATATAACTTATGTAAGATCTGAAACTACATAAAAAGGTACTTATCCCATTTTATGTACCTATATACTTGCTTCCATATCTCAGACCAGTTATGTGGTGCTTGATGGCAGGGAGTGCTTGGTCTCAATAGTAGAACCTAGGGCACTCAGGATTACCCACGTAGTCCCTCAGAGAATGGTAGTAATATGAAATGTGGTGAGGAATGGGAGCCTCAGTGACCCACAGAGAGACAATTCTCCCAAGCGGCTATGCCAGGGACCAGTACCAAAGAACTGATGGAGCATATGCGACACCTGAAAGTAATGGATGCAATAGGATTGGGGCCAATGGTGCAGCTGGCTAGCTTCTTGAAATCAGAGTAATTTTTGAGAGCACACCAGATCTGCTACTGTATCAACACCCATGTTGGGCCAAAACTGTTCAGAAATCATCAATTTCTGTTATTTGGAAATTAGGATTCTGGAATAGGGTTTGAGGGATATCTTTGTAAGGCTGAATTTTTAGGAAGGAACATAACTGTGAGTGAGTTTGTAGGGACGCTTCCATCGAGGTGGTCTGCAATGATCGGGGAAGTTTCTTCCACAGAAGGTAGAACAGTGATCAGATATCCATATCAATACTAGAACAAAGAGAATGCTCTATATCTCCCCAATGTGGGATGTAGGACCCCCAAAAGGCCTTATTGGATGAGCCAAACCAATGAAAAAATCTGGTACAATGTAGTGCTAGGTAGTACAGGAAAAAATTGGGGACCTGTAGACCCCCGTCCTGTTTTGCCTGCATTAGTTTAAACAAGGCCCAGTGAGCTGCTTTACCCTGCTACAGGAAGGAGGTTAAAAGTCTATGAATTTGATTGAACCACTACTGAGGCAAGACAAAGTTAAACATTTGCAGGAGACACAATATTCTATGTAAAATGTTCATTTTGATGATATTAAGCTGACCTCACATGGAAGTAAGTAACAAAACCCAGCAAGCTAGATCCATTTTAATATGAAGCATAATGGACTCAAGGTTATATTGTTTCATTTTGGTAGACGACGTGCTAAGATAAAACCCTAAATATTTTAGTTTGTCATGGATCCAGATTAAATTAAGCTGGGCAAGGTTGGCTTTAGAGATATGATTGTTAAGCGGCATTACCTCTGTTTCGGTCAGATTCAACTTATAGTTGGAAATGGGTCTAAAATAAGAGATAATATGTAGAGCAACAGGCAGGGATGTAATAGGGGAGGAAATAAGTAACAAAATATCATCAGCATATGCTGAAAGCTTATATTCTTGTGAGCCTATGGAGATGCCATTAATCTATGTGGAGGAGTTAAGTTTTCGAAGCAGAGGTTCTAAGAAAAGACTAAAAAGATAAGGTGAAAGTGGGCATCCCTGCTTTTTACCCTGTTGGAGGGGGAATGGGGTCAATAGGACACCGTTGCAAAGTATGCAAGCTGACGGAGAGGAATAAGGTATCTCAATCTGTCTTATATACTCTTGGGGGATATAATATTTGGGCAACAGGGCAAATAAGTAGTCCCACAAGACCCTGTCACAAGCTTTTAGAGCATCAAGGGACACCAGAGCTGCAGGTATGTTGGAATCCCTGGCTGTGGAGATGAGATAAGCTAATTTTTGGAGATGGTCAGCTGATATTCTTCCTTCAATAAAACCCACTTGTTCCCTTTTGAGAAGAGAATCCCATACCCAATCCAACTGACAGGCCATTACTTTAGCAAGAAATTTAAAGTCTACATTAATTAAGGAGATTGACCTATAGTTAGAAACCAACAGGGGATCTCAGCCTGGTTTAGGAAGTACAATGGTTGTAGTTGCCATGAGGGAAGTATCATTCAGGCCTTCCTTAAAGATGTAGTTAAAAGTGTCCAGAAGTATAGGCACCAGTTGGGCTTTAAGGGCTTTAAAAAGTTAGTAGAATACCCAGATTAATATGGTGCCAAGGAGTCAATAGCTTGAGAAATTTTGGCAAAGGTTAAGGGGGCTTGTAAGGAAGCAGCTGAAATATAATCGAGATGGGGTAAGGGAATATCCTGAAGAAAGGCCTCAAACAGCTTGGTAGAGAAGAGAGAAGAGGGTGGCGCATCTAGCCTGTGATAAAAGTTCTGAAAGGCTGCAACTATATCTCTCAGTGAAGTAATGAGATTACCAGAGGTAGAACGAATGGAAGACACAATTCTATCCATTGCCAGAGAGTGCAGTCGGAGAGCCATTCATTTACTTGCCTTCACCCACTGGTCAAAACATTTTACTTTACAGTGAAACAATAAGTGTTCTGTCTTCGCCCCAATATGGTGTTATATTGATGTCTTAGGTCTTCCAGTCACTCCCACTCCACTAGGGAGGGGGGATGCTGAAGAAATACTTTCTTCTAACACTCGGATGTCAACCAACAGGGATGAGGTCTTAGCCGTTAACTGTTTTTTGTGCCCAGCAGCGAGGCAGATCAGTTTGCCACGGAGAGCACATTTCAGTGATTCCCATAACAAATCTAGTTTAATCATGGACGGAGAGTTTGTTTTCATGAAATTATCAATAAAAGCATGAATATGTTTCATAATGTCTTCAGATTTAAGAAGTTGGTTGTTAAACTGCCATACTTTATCCCATGCCAGAGAGGGGTGGAGGTTAAGCTGCATAAGAGTAGGTTGATGGTCTGAAATTACCTTTGCCGAATAATGACAAGTATTAAACCCAGGGAGATATTCTGTACCAATTAGGAAGTAGTCCAATCTGGAAAAGGAGTTGTGAGGGAGAGAGTGGAAGGAATATTCACGACGATCTGGGAATAGAGCTCTCCAGGAGTCTGTCAAACCCAGGGAGTCCATAAACTCGTGGAGGGCTAGCTGTGCAGGCTAGAGGACTTGCTGGAATCTACCTGTTCTATCAATCTCATTGCAGCATACCAGATTCCAGTTCCCTCCTAAAAAAATCAGGAGGTAGGTCCACGGTGCTAAGATGGCTCCTACTTTGTTATGATGGAATCAGTATTACTCTCAGTAGTTTTTCTTGGCCCTTTCAGTGCTAAGATTTGTGTGGCATTACATATTCCTGAAGCATTTAATTTGTCTGGAATACTACTTGGCTTTTCTACTTGTTTCTCCGTCATATTATTTGTGCAGGGATTACAGTCCACATTTTCCCTGTTTGTATTGAACCCCTCAAACATGTTTTCTTGACTCACCCCCACCACAGTTGTTCTGGCATGTTCTTCCACCTCGGCTGCGACCTGAATCACCTCTGCGCCCTCCATTTCCTGGGAGAAAACCTTCCTTGATGGTCTGCACTCATTGTGTCTCACAAACGACCTAGATTCATTGGCTCCAGCTGGGGCATTCCAGTACCCTGAACTCTTTCTGGGGTTTTAAGCTGGCCCCCAACTGCTGTGTTTGATTCTCGTGCTGATCCAAGTAAGAGCTGTTTTTTTCAAATTTTTGCTCGGCTGGAACAGTGGAAATACTGGGGGTAAAGTTTTTGTGTTGGGGTAAACTTGTTGGTTATTGGACGGAGGCTGATTTTTTTTTTGTGGTTTCCCAACCAGTTTCCTGGTGGGTATGAAATGAACTTTCGCGGTTTTTGATCTTGCACCTCTTTGGCAATGGGAGCTTGCATTCATTTAAAAATCCGTCTGCAAACCTGCTGTGATTCTTTCATTCATCATTATGTGAATATTCTTTGGTAGAAAAGTCAAAAGTGGAAAGGCAGGTTAACATAAGATTTGCCGCAGTGAAAATATGCACATGGTTCATCAATAGTGCTGGGAACATGGGGGTAAAAGCACTACAGTGTCTAGCTTGCACTGCTGGCTCTGCCTGTTGCTATACTAGCTCTCTCCTCCATCAGTGGGCAGAGCTCCCAGGTGGTTTTTGGTCCAACATGTCAGACGCTAGCTGCTAGATCACATCAGTACTGGTGGTGAGCCACTGAAAAGTACTGAGTCAGACAACAAAAAATTCTAGCTCCACACACCAAGCATGCCTCTGGTACAAGACTACACATTAGAATTTCGAAACTAGGCACCTTAAAGTACATTGAAAATCTTCCTTTATTTATTTAAATAGTGTTCCATGCATAGTAGCAGCTGCTCTACAAACCCTGCCCTACAAACCAGGGAAACCTCGACTGGTTCCGCACGTCATGTGCATCCTCAGGAGGACGTACTCCACCATATCCATATCTACTTAAAAAGCTACCACTTAAAGTGCAAGTGCGTTTAAATTTACACACATAAATACAAATAAACAATTTTTCACAATATCATTAATACCATTAAAAGCACCAACTATTGTATAGTCCACATAGACAAAACATCATGTATAATTAAAAGCGTAGAATATATATGTATTTTATGTATGGCTACCGGTTTTGCAAAAAAATGGCAGTTCATGCCATTAACATCTACACATATAGGCCCGAATATTCAAAGGGGTTGCGCGTGGTGCAACAGAGTTGCGCTAGCGACCGCCGCGATATGTCCCTAGTTGGATAGTAAAAAGGCTGCCCGGCGCAGTGCAAATTCTGATGCGCCAGGGTGCAATGTAATCATATGTGGCACAGATGCAGGGGGTGTGCCTCTGCATTTGTGGCCATCCCGATACTCAGCCAGGGATGAGCAGCGCATATGCTGGTGCAACCCTGCATTGCGCCGCATTGGGGTGCTCAAAGTTGAGCCCGTGGAAAGTGGGAACAAATCCTGGCCACCCACAGGTGGGCTGCTGTATTGCAGGGTGCAACACAGCAGTTGCCAGCCGTGGGTGGCCACCTGCCCACCCAGAACACCATCCACAAGCAGCCACATCTCCCTGGTGGTCAAGTGGCATCCCCCCACCTCCTGATCACCGGTAATTGGCTAATCATCATCTGGTGGTCTAGTGGACCCTTCTCCCCAGTCGCTGGTAATGGTAAAGAACATTCCCTGGTAGTCTAGAACCCCCCGTGTACCGATTGCTGGTGATCCACCATATTAGTTCCTCAGTTCCGTGGTAGCCCCACCATTGCCGGATTGAGATAACCTGTGGTTGCGCCTCGGTGATTCAGTGGTGCCTTAATCCTTCCTCAGTATTTTCACCTACCTGCTTCCATCATTGGCGGGCGGTTGCAGCCCACCACCCGCCAATGAGATGGTACAGTATGGGCTGGTTGGCATACTGCTTACTAGACAGTCCCAAATATGTGAATGACTTCATTCACATATTCAGGACTGTCTAGTACTGTATGCTCTGCAAGCCCATACTGTTCCTGTCATTCAGCGGGCGGCTGGGTGGTATGCGGGCGGGTTACAGCCACTCGCCGATGATGGGGGGAGCGGGGTGGGCAACTGGGTCTGTGTGGGTGGAAGGGGTGGAGGGTGCCACTGGATCACCAGGGAATTGTATTATAGGATTTTACCACGATCGTGGCAATGGGCAGGGGTTACCACTGGACTACCTGGGACTATTAATAGTACATGGTCACTGGTGATCGGGACATGGGGTGGTGGGGGGTCCACTAGACTACCAGGGAATGATTCCTTCTGCAATTACTGGAGAGTGGGCTCTCAGGGGAGGGGGTCCACTAGACCGCCAGGGTGTGTTTACATTTACATGTATCGTGGACTCGGAGGGAGGGGGTACCACTGAACTGCCAGGACTTACATTATGGAGCTGTACTGTGATTGGCGGGTTACGGACGGGGATGCCCCGGACCCCACTGTGCAGATGCCATGTTGTGTAGGGCGCCAGGCGCAGGTCGCGGGGCTGCCCTGCGCAAGGCATGCAAACGAGGCCATAATGACATGCAAATGATCCCATTTGTGCCTTGTATATATTATGGTCTTATTTGCATGCCTCCTGCTGATTATCATGGGTGATGTGGCTAGCACAACTGCATTTGCGCTGGCGCATCCCTTTGCTCCCTATCTGTGGCTTGCGCTGGGGTAGTGCCACTGTGCCATGCGCAGTATGTGTGCTGTCCATGCCATATTCAACGGTGCTGCGCCATGGTGCATCCCCATTGAATATCACCTGGTCCTGGCCCCAGCGCATCACAGTTGCGCTGCACCCAGGCTTGCACAACTGCCTGGCGCAGTCTGAATATCCGGGCCACAGTGTCTACAATATTGCTGTGGACAATAAATATATGTATAAACTTAAGTTATGCCACATAGTGGGAATACCAGCTATTTCCATACTCTTTTTCAGTGTTCCTTAAGGCTGTATTTAAAACTTGTACACATATGCATATAAATGACCAGTGATGTAGCAGGTTTCAAAGTTTCTTCCTACATGTGGACAGCCCCACATGGTGGAGAAAGTAAAAGGAAAAGCATATAAACAGCACATCACAGCCTGCTTGCATTATTGTTTCTCTATTATTTTCTATTTTTTCTTTTCTGTTTTTTCTTTTCCTAGGGAAAGGCATTATCTCAATGTTATCACTGAGGCCCAGGTGCTTTTGACCTTCTAAAGTGTATATCCAATAGACCTCTCTGTCCACTAAGACATCGTCTACACTGCCACCTCTGGGTCCCAACTTAACCTCAGTTCCACAAAATTTAAATCGGTGATTTCCACCATCACCTCTGAATTTCATGCAGTGCATAGCTAAGGCATGTCTTCCATCTTGATTATTAATACTGCACATATGTTCCCCCACCCTCAACTTGAAGGGATGGTTAGTCTTCCCCACATTCACAAGTCTCTAGATATACCAAATATTCTGTAATACAATCAAAGAAGGATCTTGATTCATATACTTTACTGGCATTCACTGTTCTAAAAGTGTTACTCTTCAGAATATTGCTGCAGTATTTACAGTTCCCACAGGGAAAAGTACCATTAGGTGTGGGGGCAACGATGTACCAATACCCCCCTTCCCCTTCCTCCAGGTCATGGGCTGATAGCTGTTTGTAACTATGTCCTTAATATTTTTGCCTCTCCTTTATACCATACAGTATGTGGGGAGTTCATGGTAATTTCTCTTAGACGGGGATCCAAACTAAATAAGTGCCAATGCTTTCTTATATTGCTTTCTACAGCACCAGTTTGCCTATAGAAAGTACTCACAAAATGCATTCTGTCTGTTCTTGCAACCCAGTCTTTAGGAATCAAAGCCTCCTCCCTACTCATACCAGACACTTCTCCCCTATTAGAGTAGCTGAGTATCCTCTCTCATTGAATCTGGTACACATCTCCTGGCTATGGAAGTCAAAATCTACTTCTGAGCTGCAGTTTCTTTGTGCCCTAGGTAATTGGGCCTTTGGAATATTATTCATCATATGTCTGGAATGACAACTGGGGTGCTCAAGAGGGAGTTTCTATCAGTTGGCTTAAGGTAGAGGGACGTCTGTATTCCATCAGTTTCATCCCTTTTTACTTCTAGATCAAGAAATGTGACAACATTAAGGTCACTTTGGAAACTGAATTTTAGATTTGGGTTGATGTACTCCAATAAACTTACAAATTCTCTGAATTCATCCCCCGTGCCTTTCCAGATAATAGAAATGTCAATAAAACAATGCCACAGGTCAATCCTATGGTAAAAAGGATTGACATGTGCTTCATAGACTAATGATGTCTCCCATAAGCCCAGAAAGAGGTTCGCATAATTTGGTGCAAAGCACCCATTAATCTGTAAGTAGAAATCCCCCTGAAAAATTGTATTTATTTATTTACTGAATTTTGATGATGGGGTTGGCCCACTGGGCCCTGTTGGTCCCTTTTTCAGGGGCGACCCGGGGAACAGAAGCAATACAATACATACAATCAGGTGATCCAGAAGCAATACAATACATACAGTCAGGTGATACAGGGTTACAAGAAGTAGACAAGATAATGAGGATAACAGTATAGGCAATTATTCAAATCATAGACCATAAGTGCAACACTTGAAAGATTTAAGGATTTAAGGCGTGGTTTAATGTAGGTTAAGGTGAGAAGGGGGGATGGGTATTGTGATTAGGATCGGGGTGATTATCCTATACCCTTGCAGTGGCATGAGCTTGTCCCGAGCAAATGGGACTTAAGCCTAGTGTGAATGATTGGCAGCGAGTGGACTTCCTGTACTAGAGGTGGGAGAGTGTTCCACAGTTTAGGGGCTGTGAGAGCGAAGGAATTGCATCCCTTGTGAGTCTTGATTCTGGGAATTGCCAGTAGGGACTGACCCGAGGTCCTGAGCATTCAAGGGTTAGGCTTAGCCATGATTATTCCTGTTAGTCTTAGTGGAGCCACCAGGCTCTGCAATTTGTATGCATGGCAGAGCAGGGTATACTGTAGACGAGCCTCAAAAGAAGGCCATTGCAACTGGGATAGTGAGATGCAGGGGTGGCTTCTTGGTTGACACATTGTTGCAAACCTCGTGACCTTGTTGTACAGGACCTGAAGCATGCTAACCTCACCCTTTGCCATGCCCTGGATTACCGGGGCAGCATAGGTTAATGTGGGTAGGAGGATGCTGGAGGCGATTGCTCATCTAGCTTCAGGGATAAGTTGTTTTTTTAGCATGTACATGGTGCCAAGTTTGACATGGATAGACCTTGTTACCTTGTCAACGTGGGGCTTAAAGGTGAGACCCTGGTCAATAGTTAGCCCTAGGTATTTTATGTTGTAAACTACGTCTATTCATTTATCCCCAAGGGTAGTATGTTTTAGGAAATTGGTCTGATATTGGCCAAGGGATCTAGGACTAAACAGCATGGTATTAGTTTTTGCTGTGTTGAGGATTATTCTGTTTGATGTGAGCCAGGCCTCAAGTGTGTTTAGGTCCCCTTGTAGGAGAGGGCCCAGATCATGTGGTGTGGACCTGGCTCGGAAGATGAAGTATCATCTGCGTATTGAACTACTGAGCTATCCCCACAGTGCCAGTTTAGGTCATTTGTGAAGAGAGAAAACAGAAGGGGGCCAAGAATTGAGCCCTGAGGCACACCCTCCTTGATGGGTAAAGGGGAGAAAAGCTCTCCCTTCCAAATGATCTTCTGGGAGCTGCCTGAGAGGTAGCTGTTGAACCAGTTTATGGCCTGGACATCAAGCCCAATGCCTTGAAGCTTAGTAAGAAGAAGGTTGTGGTCCACAAGGTCAAATGCCTTTGACATGTCTATGAAGATAGCACCTGTCGACATGCCCTCTTCCATTGCCCTGAATAGGTCCACTGTGAGTTTGATGAGTGCCGTGTCTGTTCCATGGTTTGCCCAAAAGCCATGCTGTGAAGGGGTTAGGATTTGGTGGAGCTCCAGGTAGTCTCTCAGTTGCCCATAAACTAGCCTTTCTTGCAATTTGGCCAGGGTACACAGCAGGGAGATGGGCCTGTAATTGCCAATTTGTTTACGAGAGCCACCCTTGTAAATGGGAACCATGTTGGCAGCCTTCCACTGGTATGGAACATACCCTTCAAGTAAAGACCTTTTGATGATCCAGGTCAGAGGTTTGGCCAGGGACAGTGCACCTTCCTGAAGAAACCTCGGGCTGATTCCATCCAGGCCACCAGAGCCTTTGTGTTTTAGGGCTATCAAAAGTTTATGGACCTCACTCACCTTGACCATTCTCAGGTGAAATTGGGGTTAGTTCAGACAGGGGGATTCATCAAAGGTCTGTACAGGCATGGGTGTTGGTAGACCTACCTTGTATGCATCAAGGTTGGTGAAGTGGTGGTTGATTGCTGAGGCTATAAGCTGGCAATCACTGATACACTGGCCTTGTACCTCAATTTGACCTTGTGCCTCGTTGGAGTTGTCCTTAAGCAGTTAATTGATTTGTGCCCAGAAAAGCTTAGGGTCCAAGATAAACATTTTCTTATTTCTATCAAGAGTGACATCCTTATCAAGTCATTATTCCAGTGCCTGATGCCCATCCATATGGGGATGTTCGTATACAGTGAACCAATATCCATTGAAACCAGGAGACATTCTGGCTCAAGTTGTATGTCCCTGACAATCCTTAGAACATCTGTAGCATCCTTCACATAAAAGCGTAATAGGGGCACATATTGCTTGATGTTGGCATCCATGAATCGGGACTGGGGTTCAGTAACAGACCCAATGCCAGCCACAATGGGGCATACAGGCAGATCTTGTAGATTTTTATGAATTTTTGGCAGGACATATATAGTGGGTCGTATTGGATGGGATACTGAAAGATAAGTGTATTCTTTTTAGCAAATAATGCCTTCTAAAAGGGCCTTATCAAGAATGGAGTCTATTTGTCCCTTAAAGACACTGGTAGGGTCACTTCTTAATTTTTCATAAAAGCTAGTGTCCCCCAGCTGTTTCTCAATCTCCATAATGTATTTATCCCTGTCCATAACCACCACAGCTCCACCCTTGTCTGCTGGTTTTATAACAATGGACATGTTTTCTTATACATCCTTAATGGCCTTCCTCTCATTTTTAGATATATTGACAAAGGTAGGCTGACTGTAATTTTTATGGAGAAGTTCAAGGTCAGTCTCACATGATCTTTCAAACAGTCTCACAACAGCCACATGGGGGGATTGACTGTGGAAGACAGTAACAATTGTGGAGGGGACAGAACCTCTAAAACACCTTTTTCTTCAGTTGTACCCTCTGTTTCAGTCATTGTTTGTGACTGTACACTATTAATAGAATGATTACCCATATCTACATTATAAAAGAAGGCCCTCAGGTCTAAGGACCTAGAGAACTGCTTTAGATCTATATAGAGTTCAAAGGAGTTGATTTCAACCATTAGGACAAAAGTTAGACCCTTTTGGAGTACCTGAACCAGATCACTTGTTAGATTGGCCTGTGATAAATTAATCACAATATTTTCCGGGGTATCTCTTATTTGCCCCGTTGCTCCCTTTGTGTCCTCTTCTTTCTTGCCTGGTATCTCGTACCACCCATCCTTGCCCTTGCTGGCCTCTCAGATAATACTGATGTTGGCTTTCATTTTGTTCCCCTTGCCTGTAGCTGTTGATGTTCCCTTGACCAATTGGCTCTTGGACCTGTCTGTAATTCCTCCTCTGCTGTGTAGGTGGGGGTGGTAGTGGCAACTGTAATCGAGGGGGCAGCCCTTCTTCTTCTTCCTCTAAAAAAGGGTCTTCAGTGCTGTCTGAATCGCTTGTACTTCTATAGTAAGAAGAAGGTGATGTGCCCCTATTTCTTAGGATTGATATAGGACCTTGTGCTGTGGAGTAATCCCCCTGTCTGTCCTCCTTGCTATGAACCTCAGCTATGTCTCCTGTTGTTACCAGATCCCTGGTTCTGGGTAAACACTCTTTTTAACAGATAGTCCTGCCTTTCCCATTTGAATTTCTTTAACTTCCTTTGTTTAATTTTATGTTCTTCCTTTAGAATAGTGCTCTTTAATTTTTGTTCTAGTTCAGAAAACCTGGGGTCCCCCTTAAATTTAAGGATCCTCTTTCTTCTTAATGTCCAATTCTACTGTCAGCTGTTGTTCAATATAATTATCTAACACTGCCTTGATTAGGCCATCAGTCCCCAGTTGCAAACCTGTGTTCCAATTTGTCACAGAATTCACCCTTTCAGTCCCATACTCTTGCTTGTTTGTTGCTCTAAGACCCTGTGGGGATCTCCCCACTTTCAAATATGCCTAAAGTGACACCCGATTCCAATAGTGGTGTCTCCCCCATAGTGTGGCTCTTTCAAGGTGCAAGAATGCCAGATCAATATCATTAATTATAGTATCATGTCCCAAATCTGCAGCAGGCTATGATGTGCCCAGTGTACTCTCACTGTTATCTCTCTCGACTAACAATTCAGCTTCACCACCAGGCATAAAAACGAATGTGGATACAGATCCAGATGCATCCCCCAAATGGAAACTCACAAGATTATTTTCTGACATACCTTGTTGTTTGTATCAATGATACTTGATTCCGTTTATGGGGGATGCCGCGTTCCGTCTCACTTCTGCTGTTGAGCTCAATCACTGAAAAGTTATCCAAGTAATCAGGTAAAATGTTCTCATGATAAAACACTCTTTTTTCAAACTTTTGTGAAGTTCTAAATCCAGGCATAAGAAACAATGAAACAAATGCATTGTACAATGGGGCTTGGTCCAAGCATGGAATCAAAACTGCATCAGATGCTAGCTGCTGGATCACAACAGTACTGGTAGGGAGCCGCTGAAATGGTACTAAGTCAGAAAACAATAAATTCTAGCTCCACACACCAAGCGTGCCTCTGGTACAGGACTACACATGAGAATTTTGAAACCAGACACCACAAAGTACTGTGAAAATCTTTTATTTATTTAAATAGTGCTTCATGCATAGTCACAGCTGCCCTACAAACCAGGGACTCCTCGACCAGTTTGGCACATCACGTGTGTCCTCAAGAGGATGTACTCCACCATATCCACATCTTCTTAAAAAGTTACCACTTAAAGTGCCAATGCATTAAAATTTGCACACACAAATATAAATAAACAATTTATCACAATAACATTAAAAGTACCAATTATTGTGTAGTTCACATAGACAAAACATCATGTATAATTAAATGTGTAGAATATATATCTATTTTATCTATGGCTTCCAGTTTGCAAAAAATGGCAAGTTGCCTAAATGCATGTATTCAATTTGTGCCATTAACATCTACACATATAAGGCCAGATATTCAAAGCTTTGCGCAGTCTGCAAACAGTTTGCACGGGAATTGGGCGGGATTAGCACGGGTCTGCCATATTCAAAAGGCCAACTAGCGTGGGCAAACAGCAGTAGTGCCGGGCTAAGCATAATGATATGCAAGGGGCATAGTGAACATGAATAAATTCGCTATGAGATATTCAGTGACTAGCGCCGCACTAAGGTGTTTAGCGCGACATAGCATGACCCATAGCACGGTACAATTTACCGCCCAGGAAAATCTGGTCTTAACCCTGGGCAAACAGCTTTGCATGCATTGCGCGGTGCTATCTCAGCATTAGCGCGGCTTGCGTGGCCCTAACATATGAGTATGACACTTAGCCACTGCCAGACATGGAGAATACATGCTGCTTACTGATGGCACCACCATGATGCCATCAGCTGCCACCAGTCCGAGCCAAGCACAGACAGTGAGGGGTGATCTGACTCACAGGGAACAGCATGGTAGTGTGGCCATATAGCACATACCTGCAGACCATACGTCTGTGGTGCGTAACAGATGCCAGCACACACATGCAGCACTGTGGGCATGGTGGCCAGTGAGGGGAGGATGTATAGGTGGCCAGACCTCACCACAGCCCAGGTGTGGCCACAAGGCTGGGACACATTGCCCAGTGCACATGGGCCAGTAGTGGGATTACGTCACCACCTGTGTGCCTGTCAGATCCTACATGCCCCTCAAGCCACCTACCACTCAACTGTACAGATGTCACAGCACACACTGCCGGCCATGTACATGACACTGTGTGCATCCCATGCCACAAGTGCAGCATTTGTGGATCACACAACAGTGTGATAGTACTGTCCACTGTCAGTAATTACCTGCAAGCTGTGCCTGTCACTGTGTACAGTGCAGTGGTCAGCACTGCCCTACATACCATAACCAGTGTCATGTTCCTCACACTACCAGCCCTCTTGCTACCGTAGTGTCTGATGTGCACTGTAGCATGACCTACAGTGTGAAGGTTGCATGCAGCACTACCACCACCTGTGCCTATGCTGTGATGTCCCCTGGGGTATGATATGCTATGCTGTGCTGTACTGTTTACATGAAGCCTGCAGCTATCATCATGCACTGCCTGACTGATCTACAGGTGGAGCTGCAGTCAGACATGGCCAGCCCCTGTACCTCCAGACTGACCTACAGGTGGAGCTGTGGGACCCTGCAGTAACGCTGTGCAAACTGCATGCAAATCAGGGCATGATGAGATGCTAATGTGGCTGTTTGCCCAGAGACTATCTAAGTAGGGTCATTTGCATGTCACTTTTGAATATGGCAAAGTTTAGCATGGCGCTAACGGTTCGGGGAATATACAGTTTTGATCACTGTTGTTTCATGTGTGCTGCTGCCTGCAGCTGTACTGGGTCCATGCATTTGCCAGAACACACATTGGCCACTTAGTTCCTCTCTATCTACCCTCATGTCACTGTGCACTGTGTTGTTGTTGTGGTATGCACTTCCTGGTTGCTGTATTCAGTGCTGTCTTATTCCAGGGCTACATTTGCCCTGCACTCCCAGCCCTGCACGGCCTCATTCCCATGCTATATTCAGAAACTGTTTGCTCTGGGCTATTCCTTTTGAATATAGCTTGCTTTGTGCTCCAGGCTAAGTTTGCATGCCAGGCAGTGTTAACTTAACCCAGGGGCAAAGCTTTGAATATCTGGCCCATAGTGTCTACAATATTGCTGTAACCAATACATATATGTAGATACTTAAATTATGCCATATAGTGGGAATACCAGCTATTTCCATACTCTTTTTCACTATTCCTTAAGGCTGTATGTAAAACGTGTTCACAAATACATATAAACGACCAGTGATGTAGCAAGATATTACCAATTCACATATACTGTATATAAAGGTATCCATGCATTATAGATACACTTGTTGAATTCATTTAAATATACAGGTTTCAAAGCTTCTTGCTGCATATGGACAGCACCACCTGGTGGAGAAAGGAAAAATAAAAGCACATTAACATATCACATTCTGCTTGCAGTACTGTTTCTGTATTATTTTCAATGTTTTCTTTTCTATTTTTTTCTTTTCCTAATGAGAGGCACTATGTAAATTTTATCATTGAGGCCCAGGTGCTTTAGACCTCCTAAAGTGTATATGCAATAGGCCTCTCTGTCCACTAAGACATCGTCTACACTGCCACCTCTGGGTCCCAACTTAACAACCTAAATTCCACAAAATTTAATTCAATGATTTCTGCCATTACCTCTGTATTTCTTACAGTGCATAGCTAAGGCATTTCTTCCATCCTGATTATTGATTCTATGCATATGCTCCTCCACCCTCAACTTGAAGGGACGGGTAGTCTTCCCCACATAAAATACCCCACATTCGCAAGTCACTAGATATACCAAATGTTCTGTAATACAATTAGAGGATTCTTATTCATATACTAGCTTTTATGAAAAATTAAGGAGTGACCCTACCAGTGTCTTTAAGGCACAAATAGACTCCATTCTTGATGAGGCCCTTTTAGAAGGCATTATTTGCCAAAAAGAATACACTCATCTTTCAATACCACATGCAATATGACCCACTATATATGTCCTGCTGAAAATTCATAAAAATCTGCAAGATCCACCCGGATGCCCCATTGTGGCTGGCATTGGGTCTGTTACTGAACCCCAGTCCTGATTCGTGGATGCTCACATCAAGCAATATGTGCCCCTATTACGCTGTTACTATATGTGAAGGATACTACAGATGTTCTAGGGATTGTCAGGGACATACAAGTTGAGTCAGAATGTCTCCTGGTTTCAGTGGATATTAGTTCACTGTGTACGAACATCCCCCATATGGATGGGCTTCAGACATTAGAATATTGGCTTGATAAGGATATCACTCTTGATATAAATAAGAAAATGTTTATCTTGGACTGTGCTGAAGCAGTCCTAACTAAAAATGTTTTTCTTTTTCCATGGTATTTCCACTTACAGATTAAGGGGACTGCTATGGGTGCAACCTTTGCATCATATTATGCGAGTCTCTATCTGGGCTTATGGGAGACATCAGAGGTCTATGACCAAGTCAATCCTTTTACTATAGGATTGACCTGTATGCGTCGTTTTATTGATGACATTTTTATGATCTGGAAAGGCACGGGGGACAATCTCAGAGAATTTGTGAGTTATTTGGAGAACAGTAACCCAAATCTAAAATTCAGTGTCCAAAGTGACCTAAATGTTGTCACATTTCTTGATTTGGAAGTAAAAAGAGATGAAAGTGATGGAATACAGACGTCCCTCTACCATAAACTAACTGATAGAAACTGCCTCTTGAGTGCCCCAGTTGTCATCCCAGACATATGGTTAATAATATTCCCAAGGCCGAATTACACAGGGCACAAAGAAACTGCAGCTCATAAGTAGATTTTGACTTCCATAGCCAGGAGATGTGTACCAGATTAAAAGAGAGAAGATACTCGCTACTCTAATAGAGGAGGCTAGGGGAGAAGTGTCTGGTATAAGTAGGGAGGAGGCTTTGATTCCTAAGGACTGGGTTGTAACAACAGATAGAATGCATTTTGTGAGTACTTTCTGTAGGCAATGTGGTGCTGTAGAAAGCATTATAAGAAACAGAGAGGGTTGTGGATGCATGGAACAGCTATCCTGAGGAGGTCGTGAAGTCAAAAACAGTGGGGAATTCAAGAATGCATAGGACAGTCATAAGGTAATTCTAGTGGGGGGGTAGGAGGAAGTAGGCTGCTGGTTTACTAGGATCTGCAGCTTATCCATTAGGTAGGAAAATGGGCAGACTAGGTTGGCCAAGCTGTCCTTATTTGCCGTCAAATTCTATGTTTCTATGTTAAAGCATTCCCACTTACTTACTTTGGATCCCAGTCTAAGAGAAATAACCATGAACCCCCCCATATATGATATATAGGAGAGGCAAAAATATTAAGGACATAGGGCCCAATTCAAGAAGGATTGCCGCAACTCGCAGTCGAAGGTGAGTTGTGACAATCACCGCTACACCAGAGACCCGACGCCGCATTCCAAGAGTGGCAGGGTCCTGGCACTTGCAACATGTGGGATACACCAGGCACAGGGTAACGCCATGCACATGGTGTATATGCCCCGCATGTCGCAAATCGTGGCTGGCAACAGGCAGCCCCCCCAAAGCCCCCCCTGGACCACCACAGCACACAGCAGGGGGCATTGGGGGCAGGACAGATGGCACAGGCATTCAGGGAGGGCACCATAGATAGGACCCCCAGAGGATCCCCATGACCAGGAGGGTGGGGGCAAGGGTGTGCTTACGGGAGCTTGGGGGGGCAGTATGGCACCATTGCCGTGGTGCTGCATGGCAGCATCTGATGGTGCCAGTGATTGGCTGCCCCTTAGGACAGCTCTGAGCTGCTGTAAGGTAGCTATGCAAGTGCAGCTTTTGTAATCATGCCAATGATTTACAATGTGTAGTCCTTGTACCAGAGGCATGCTTTTTATTTGTTTTTGTTGTCCTACATGAGCATGCTCCCTAGAGACACTGTCAGCTTCTGTACCCCTTCATATGGCCATTGCATTTCTGTTTCTGCTGAATAAGGTCTGAGTCACTGTTTGCTCCCATTAAGATGAAATTTCATTGGGAGCCTTTTCTCAATCGGTCATCCAGACCAAAATAATGTGGTCTGCTTCATGCAGCGTGGCCCCCAATATTGTGGTAGCATGAAAAGACAAGGACTAAAGGTTGGAGTTTCGGAAGGGCTATAAAAAAATGACAGTGCTGTATAATGCTTTTTATACTGAGTCCTACAAATATATTATGTAAGGAAACCGAGGGCTAACTTCTCCAAAATTTACATTTACAAAAGTGAAACTTGCACTCCACAAATGCACGGCATGCGTACATGCTGGGAATCCAGGTTTCACTTTTTTAAATGTCAGTTTTGGAGAAGTTAGCCCTCGGTTTCCTTAAATATTATATTTGCAGGAGTCAATGTAGAAAATGCTATAGAGCACTAACATTCTTTCATAGCCAAGGCTCCTAGAATTCTGCAGCCGCAGAATTTTGCGCAGAACTTGCAATCTACCACAGAACTTCTGCGGTGCCGCAGAATTCACTCTTCTTGGTGATTTTTTATCAATATTTCTGTTTATCCACAGGATCTGGTTCCCTTCCCCTCTTTTTATATCCAAACCCCCCTATATGTTCAGAATGTGATGTTATCATTGCTATGACATCATACATTGGCTAATGAAATGGCTGCAATCTGCAACAGAAATGAACAGTCACTTATCTACCACAGCTCCATTGCCAGAGACGGTGGCACTGCACATCAGGCATGGTGATATTTGCTCAACCTGCACTACAGACTAATACAATTTTCAGTCTTACTTTATTGCACTAGGGGCCAACTTAAACAAAACCTTGTCAATAGCACAGACCTGTTAAGTCCATACCTCACTTTGTACAAACCTGTTTGTGCCTTTAAGGTATAGAGATGCTATCTGAAATGAATAACTGGTAAAATTATTTTAACTGTCTAAATTTTTAAGAAAAATAAAGTAATTATGCGCAGAAAAGTGAAATATAATAATGTGTAGACCTGTTGAAAGAATAGACCTGTTAAATAAATAATTGCACTGTACGCATTTTTGCCAGGGTTATTGATTACATATTGTCATTGGTTGATAGAATCACCTAAAAGTTATGGAGAAATGTTGTGTGCAGGGACAGCTGTTGGGCCAGAGGGTAGCATGCTGTGTTTCCATACTGGCAACTCAGCTTCAGAGATTAACTCTGGGAGCTGGCTGGGCAGCACAAGGACTTGTGGAACACATCACTGCTCAGAGCCTGGGAAGGTATGGTGAAGTGTTCTGTGGACACATTGTGATGGTCCGGAGAGCTGTATCTCACAATTGGTTCACATGCATATCATGGCCTGATGGTATTATGCAATGTGTCAGGGAATGCAAGTTGACATAAAAAATGAGTTTTGCAATAACTCCTCTATTCCATCTCCAATGGGACCTGTATGAATGAGGATGCAAGTTTGTGGAAATAAAAAAAAAACATACGGTATATATATATATATATATATATATATATATAAAAGACAAAGAACCTCTGTGCGCAAACACTGAGGCAAGGGCTACCCCAAAGGGCATTTGGCTGGGAAGCCAAGTCTCAAGAAAATACAAAATCACACATGCCCCCACAATGCAAAGCATCATGGGCTGCATATGCAAATCACCACAGAATGTAATGCTGGTCTGATGAGTCCTGGTAGGACGAAACATGTGTCTATGTCTTCTGTTAGCACCCTTTGCAAACTGTGTGAAAGGCCTTTCGGCACCATGCAATTCTGCTTAAAGTTGGACCAGCATAACATTCTGCGGTGATTTGCATATGCAGCCCATGATGCTTTGCATTGTGAGGGCATGTGTGATTTTGTATATATATATACACACACACACATATATACATACAGTATCTCTGTCTCTCTCACCACACACACACAAGCATATTTGTATGTATGTTACAGATTGCATATAAATATACAAGTGATACACAGTGGGAACCTCATGAGTGGTGTTGAAAGCACATACAAATATATAAGTGCAAGACAGCGGAAACATCATTAGTGGGATAGATAGCATGCATATAGAAATACCTTATTTATCACATAAGCTCCCCTCTGCATATGTCACTTATGCAACAGGCTAGAACCTTAAGGGAGAGACATTTGTTTTGCTTTTTTAGGCATAAAATTATTTTTATAAGTCTGTTATTTTTTGAACTAATGTTACTGTGCTTTCCACCATCCTGATTGCTATAACCACTGCCATGAAAGTGAAGTCAGGATGACAAGCTGACACTGTGATGTGGTAGTTTGTTAGTGCTGCAGAACTTCTGCAGAAATTACAAACCACCGCCACAGAAGTTCTGCGGCAAATGATAGTCTTACCGCAGAACTTGGTCCCATTGTGCTGCAGAAAAGTAGAGGTCCTGTTCATAGCCCTCCCGAAACATTGACCTCATTCATGTAGTAGTCCTCTTCATTTTACAAGCAGGGGGAAACATGGTGGCTGGCCAGTTTTGCCATTTGAGTGGCCTCAGGATTCCCTAAGTAACGGGGCACCCGAAAGTGGCACTTGTTATTTAGTGGGTGTTATTGAAAAATAAATGCATGGTTGAGTAGGCTTTTAGCCAATCAGCATGCTTTTTTTTTTTCAAGAACATTTTCTGACATAGAATACAACCATGTACAGTCTCATAGATGTACATGGATTGATGCGTATAAAACAGCAAACACAAAATTAATTCAACCATAAAACTAATAAATTGGCAGGAAACACTTAAAGATAAAACAGTAAATGAAATTTAGGGTTTAATAAGAAACACTATTAAATCTACATGTGACACCCATATTGAGAGGATCAGGAAATACAATTATAAAGGTTTAAAACCAAAATGGCTCAATGATAAAAAATAAGACAATTAATAAACAAGAAAAAAAGGCCTATGCTAGATATTTGGCAGACAACATTGACTCAAGGTGGGGTACATTTAAAAGTGCTCAGAAAGCTTGCAAAAAGGAAATTAGAAAGGCAAAGGCCACAAAGGAATTAGAATTGGCCACAAACACAAACAAACATAATCCATAACTATTTTATGGATATATCAACTCACTAGCAAAATCAGCCCCAGTACTATCTCATATGGTAGCCAATAGCCCAGACTTTTCTGATTCAACTGAAATTGCAGAATAATTCAAGAAATATTTTTGCTCAGTGTTTAATGAAAAAAAAAAAAAACTGCACACTGAAAACGAACTTGAGGAAAAATCAGGATAAAATCGCAAAACAATGAAGAAATGGAGCTCCAGGCCCAGATGGTGTCAGGATGTTCCAGATTATGAGTAACATCATAGCCCTGCCCCTCAAAATTCCCTTTGATACATTCTTATATAGTGGTATTGGTCCATAGAAACATAGACTTTGAAGGCAGATAAGGACTGCTTGGCCCACCTAGTCAGCCCATTTCCCTACCTATTGGATAAGTTGCAGATCCTAGTTAACTAACAACCTACTTCTCCCTACCCACCATGAGAATTTCCTTATATCTGTCCCATGCATTCTTGAATTCCCCCACTATTTTAGACCCCATGACCTCCTGAGGAAGGCCATTCCATGCATCCACCACCCTCTCTGTGAAAAAATACTTCCTGTCATTGCCCCTGAGACGTCTCCCCTCTATCTTCAGATTGTGTCACCTTGTTCTTGTACACTCTTTTTCTGAAAGATGCTACCCTCTTGGACTTTGTTGTTTCCCTTGAGGTACTTGAAAGTTTCTATCATGCCTCCCCCTTCCTCAATGGTATACATATTAAGCTCCTTTAGTCTTTCTTCGTATGGCTTCTGTTGCAAGCCTGCACCATTTTAGTTGCCCTCCTCTGGACTGCCTCCGTCCTGTCTATGTCCTTGCAGAGATGAGGTCTCTAGAACTGGATGCAGTACTCTAGATGGTGTTTCTCCAACTGTCTGTACAGAGGGATTACAATTTCCTGTTTTCTACTGGTGATGCCTCTCCCTATACTTCCAGTATCCCCCCAGACATCCTTACTGCCTTCTCACATTGTTTGCTTACCTTTAGGTAATCTGATATGATTACCGCCAGGTCTCTTTACATGTTTATTGTTGTTACTACCTCCCCCCATTGTGTAATCTTCCCCTGAGTTTTTGTTTCCCAGGTGCCTTACTTTGCACTTCTTTGCATTGAATCTAAGCTGCCATACTTTTGACCATTCCTCAAACCTTGCCAAGTCCCTTCTCATCCTTTCCACCCCCCTTGTGTATCAACCCTGTTGCAGTTCTTTGTGTCATCTGCATTAGGCATACTTTTCCTTCCAGTCCCTCTGCAATGTCACTTATAAAGACATTAAAAGGGACCGGACCCAGTACTGAACTCTATGGTACCCCACTAGAAACTCCCCTTTCTTCGGGGTGGACTCCGTTTACTATTACCCTTTGTGTCCTGTTGTCCAATATTTTATCCAGGCTACCACCCTGGGACCCACTCCCAGGCTGGCTAATTTGTTTATTAATCTTTTGTATGGGACTGTGTCAAATGCCTTGCTAAAGTGTAGGTAGGCCATGTCCACAGCCCCTCCCTGATCTACTACTTTGGTCACCCAGTCAAAGAAATCTATTGGATTCATCTGACGTGACCTTCCCACTGTGAATCCATGCTGCCTTGGGTCCTGTGCCCCGCTGGCCTCTACGTATTCAACAACTCTTTCTTTCAGAAGCGATTCCATCATTTTCCCTACCACTGAGGTCAAGCTAGCAGGTCTGTAGTTTCCTGCCTCTGCTTTGCTTCCAGTTTTGTGAAGGGGAATCAAATCTGTCATCCTCCAGTCTTTAGTTACCACACTATCCTCTCATGGTTTGCTAAAAAAGGTAGTCAGTGGTGTCAATAGCTGTCCCCTTATTTCTTTGAGAATTCTGGGGTGAATCCAATCAGGCCCCATTGTTTTGTCCATTGTTTTAGTTCTTTCAGAATACTTTTTTCTGTGAAAGGACTGGTATCGACCCCCCTATTCAGAGTGCTTCTACTGAATGGATTAGGTACCTCCTCCTCCTTCTCTTCTTTTGTGAATACTGGGCAGAAGTATTCATTCAGTATCCCTGCTGTTTCACTGTCCCTCTCTGCCCACATTCCCTCCCCTTTATGAAGTCTATGTATCTCTGCCTTGGTCTTTCTTTGCTCCCTAATGTACCTATAAAAGGTTTTATCCCCCTTCTTAACTGAGTTGGCTATCTTTTCCTCAGTTTGGGCCTTTGCTATTCTGACTGCCTTCCCCACTTCCTTCTGCTTTAACTGGTACAGTTCTCTGTCCTGCTCCTTCTGTGTTTCTTTATACTTCCTGAACACTATCTTTTTTTCCCTGACTTTCCCCGCCACCTCTTTTGAGAACCATGGTGGTTTTTTCTTTCATTTTGATTTAGTTGCCTCTCACAAAGGCTTGTTGCCTCTGTGATGGAAGTTTTTATGTTTCCCCATTATTCCTCCATCCCTCCTTTTTGCCTGTTTGCAAGTGCTTTTCTGAGGCACTCTTCCAAGTCAGCCCTCCTAAAGTCCAGTATCCTCACTTTTGTGTGGCTTGACTCTGCGGCTGTGTTTATCATGAACCACACTGTTTGGTGGCCTCTTGTCACCAGATGGCTACCCACTTCTAGATCTGAGATCCTCTCTCTGTCCCCATTTGAGAGTATCAGGTCTAAGATTGCTCCCTGCTGAGTGGGCTCCCACACTAGCTGCTTGAGGCATGCCCCTTGTAGGGCATTGAGAATGACCTTTCTCTTGGATGAGGCTGCAGCAATGGTGCTTCAGTTAACATCTGGCATATTCAGGTCCCCCAACAACAATATCTCCCCTTTTTCTGCCATCCTAAGGATGCCTTCTATGATTTCCTTATCCATTTCCTCCTCCTGAGATGGGGGTCTGTATACAACCTCTGTGTGGATTGTGGTGCCATTTCCGATCTCCAGGGTGATCCACACTGCCTCCTCTCCTCCTTGTTTACCCTTTAGTTCCATTGCTTTGATCCCTTCCCTTACATAGAGAGCTACTTCTCCTCCTCTTCTATCCTCCCTGTCCCTCTGCAGTACCCTGGTATGTTGACAGCCTAGTCATGGTACTCTTTGTTCCATGTTTCTGTGACTGCCATGATATCTAGGCATCCCTCTTCCATCAAGGACACCAGTTTAGGGAGCTTGTTACCTAGACTAGAGACATTGGTACTCATTACCCTCCATTTTGTGATGGCCTTACCCCTTCTTGCCCCATCCTTGTCCTTACTGCCTTTGCCTTTCTCTCCATTTACCCCTGCCCTTCTCCCTATTGACTTCTCTATCTTGGTGTTTACCTCACTAACTAACCTGATTTTTTTTGGGGGGGGCTAGGTTTTCCCTGTTCCTTTTCAGTGCCCCCCCCTGCTAGTTTAAATGCTTCCCAATGAAGCATTTAAACCTATCACCTAGGATCCTGGATCAGCTCCTAGACAGATGTAGACCATCGCACCAGTATAGGCCTGCATCCCTCCAGGTGGACTCCCAGTCCCCAATGAAGCCAAAACCCTGAGCTCTGCACCAGTTTTTCAACCACTGATTGAATTCCATGGTGTGCAGCATCCTAGCCTCACCCATGCCATAGACAGGCAGCACCTCCGAGAAGGTTACTGTGCATGCTACTTGTCTAAGTCCCCTCCTCAACTCCATAAACTCCTCCTGCACTGTTCTGATCCCTTTCCCAGCCAGGTCATTTGTCCCTAGGTGGACAATGACATCCAGCTCTCTCCCCCATGCAGCTGCTCCAGCAATCCTGAGGATTCACTCCCTGGCCATCCAAGCTACATCGCCAGGCAGGCACCTTATCACTCTCTCTCTCCCCCCTCCCCAGTTCTACCCTTCTAACAATGGAGCCCCCCCACCAGGAGTTGTTTTCTTGCCCTGTGGGGATCCATGCCACACTTCTGTGGGTCTCCATTGTGGTAGTTTCCAGCATCCTCCTTGGTCTCCACTGTGGATGCCTCCATAGAGGAACCACTCTCTTCTGGAATGACATAGGAATTGTGGAGTGGTATAGCTGGAGGAATGCATCTCTGTTCCATCACCATCATGCTCCCTGAGCCCACTGTGGTCCAACCACTCCTCTTTCTTGGCAACCTCCGAGGCAGCGGCTGGCGGCCCTGGTAGTCCCAGGTCCCCCAAATCCTGATCAGCTCAGCCTGGAAATGAGCAACCTCCTCCCTCAGCCCAGAGAGTTGTCTGCAGATGGGACAATGCCGCATCCTCCAGAATGTCTCCCAGAAGACTGCCGCTCCACAACCATTGCACTGCACTGCTCCCATCATGTCTTATTTGTGGCCACTCAACTGTTGTTTTGTACAATTACTCTTTCCTCTCTCTATTTATTTGTTTGTTATTTTGTATATATATATTTTTTCTCCTTACTTTCCTACTACCTCCATGCCCTTAAAGCAACTTCTCTTCCTGTTCTCGGACAGGAAGTTCCTGTATTCCTCAGTAGTCTCTGTCTTACTTGCTCAGAGTCAGACCTCCAGCAGCTAGGAGGGGATGGAGAGCTACTCTTCTCCTTCTAGGATGGTGAGTCTTTTATGCCTCTGTGATCACTCCCTTCCTGCTCCCAAACTAGAAGTTCCTGTTGTCAATCAAATCCTGTGCCTATAAAAGTAGAACTAAGATTAGAGGGTGGAGGGAGGTGGAGGCTATATAGTCCCAGTAGAGTAGTAAAGTTCTAACAGCACCTCCTTCCTCTTGCTGTTCTCTGCCAAAAGCTATCTAGGGTAGATTTAAATGCAAACACCTGGCTTCCTGTTGTCCAAGCCACTACACCTAATTCACAGTTCCCTTCCAGGAGATTGGACATATGGAACTGTGGTCCCTATCCACAAGAAAGGGTTAAAGCAGGAGCTTTCAAATTTCAGACCTATTAGTCTTACATCGGTTGTGGGTAAATTGTTGGAATCCATAATTAAAGATGTATTGTTGGATTATATGAAAACCCCTGGCAAAATGGATAGTGAACAGCATGGGTTTACTATTGGAAAGTCCTACACAACCAATCTCTTATGTTTTTATGAACACTTAAGTAGCCATCTTGACAACAATGGAAGTGCAGATGTAATGCTGCTTGATTTTATTAAGGCGTTTGACAATGTACCCCATTGGGCGATAATTAATAGAATGAGTAATACAGAAAAAGACCCCAATTTATACACTGAGTAAATAATTGATTTTAATATTTAATAATATTTATTTCAATAGTTTGGAAAACATCTTTGAGAAAATGCTCTTTTACAAAGGTCCCACATCTGTACAACAACATGCAATCAAGTTACAGGAATAGACAGAAAATATAACAAATGCTATACGATTAGTACAAAGACAAATTGCATGACTCCTATAAACATCTCAACGATGCCTGGTGATTACAATATCAAATTAAGTAAAGGTGAAAATACATTCTGCGAGTAGAAGAAAAAAGCAAAAAACAACCAGTTACTGACATCCATCAGGAGATGAGCGTTAAGGGAGCACAGTACAGAAAAAGGGGTAGCAGCCTGGAGGTCAGGCTTAGTCAAAGGTCCTAGAAGGGAGAATGCAGTCATGACCATGCTAGTGGAGAGAAGGGCATGGGTCAAGGGAGCTGGTGCTGGGGGATGAATGTTTGATACTGAGTGGGACCACGAGATAAGGGGAGTGGAAAGGCGCAGGTGAGATACAGGTACAGTATTGGAGGCACTAGTCAACAGGAACAGCAGTGTAAGAGCAAAGAATGAGTTGGGGTGGGGGCAGGAGGATCGAAATTTCAACTCAACATTTTGATGTCTATGTATAAAAGCAATGCATGGCACAAGGAACTATATTCTGTGACATTTTTCCCCAGCTTATAATATGCAGAGATTATGCCATCTGCATTGCTGGTAGCAGTTTATTTTCTGCCAGTATGTCTGTGAAGGCTCCTAGCAGGGGGATGCAGTTCACATAGGAATGTTTTGTAAAATTTTGCACCAAATCCATCTTTCCTGAGTCTTTTCAATTTTTGAGTGAGCATGTAGCCATCACCAATCTTCTGGGACAATGGGTATCTCTAATTCTAATATAATATCCTAAGTTATTTTAGGGAGTTTGACAGTATCCAGAAATTTTGGGATGCATTCTAGGTGCCTTGTCTCTTCAGATTGGTATAGTTCCTCTAGACATTTTCTAAATCTGAGAATGAGCTCTTTTAATGTATGAAGTAGTTTCATCTGCTTTTTATTTATTATGATGTGTTTTGCCAGCTGTTCTTTTCTTAGCCTCTAGGCCAGGACCTTGCCTGCTTCTTTTTGTGAACTCTTGTGGGTTAACTGTATTTGTAACAGATCAGGCCACAATCATTTTATAAATGCAGCTTCCTCAAATGAGTTGGAAAAATGTGTGGGACTCTGCTCCTGTCTATTTGAAAGTCCATTACGAATGAGATGAATACCAGATTCTTGCCCCCGTAGAACTTTTCTAATAGGCGTGTAGACTGTACATTTTCCTGCCACTTCCCTGGAGTTGTCCTGGTATAGGGAGCTTTGAGTCCCATTCCACTATAGGGGACCTTGTATCCTGGCTAGGCAAAGAAGTTTCTCTTTCATTCTAAACTCCAGGTAGATAATAATGATTACTCTGGAGCAGGGCCCCTGGTGTTCTGTGGCAGAATTTTCTGATTTCTGTGGCAGGGCTCCTTGACTTCTGAGGCAGCATTTTCTGATTTCTGCGGCATGATTTATTCATTTCTCTGGCAGAATGCAGTCCTGTCATTGGCTAAATATGATGTGATGTCATCGATAACATCGTATGCTGAGCATAGAGGAGGGGCTTCAGGATAAAAGAGGTGGGAAAGAAAGCCTGACACTGGAAAAACAGTATATTTATATGAAAATTCACCAAAAACAATGAATTCTGTGGCACTATACAGTATATATTCTGCGGCACGATGCAAATTCTGCGGCAAATTCTGCAACCACAGAACCGCAGAATTCCAGGGGCTTTGCTCTGGAGCAATCATGGGACTGTGGCCATGTTTTGCCTTTTTGCCTGTTCTGTGGGATCTCTGCATATTTAGTGGTCATTCCAGTGACAATTTTAGGAGCATTTGCAAAAGGTTGTTGAGGTAGTCGGTTATGTCCTGGCCCTCTACATCCTCTGGTATTCTCACAATTCTCATGGTATTTTGTGTGCCTGCCCTTATTTTCCAGGATTTCAAGATTTATAAGATTTGTATGGATCTTTGATGGTTTTGTGATGTGTAATGTTGGTTCCTTGAGAAGTCCTACAGAACTCAGATGATGCTCTGTCTCCTTTAACCTTTCTCCTAAGACTTACAAATGGTATTGTACAGAGTCCACTTTAGTGTTTCAAGAGCTGCTCAATCCTCAGAACAACTTTTAAAAAACATAATATTAAGACAAACTTCAGCTACTTCCTAAATATCTTCTACAGATTTCTCTTCCCCATCATTTATTGCAAAGGAAATTTGCATGAACACAGGATCATTTGAACACAGGATCATTATCCCTTAGAGTTTTTCTGTACCAGCAGCTGGTTCCTCACTTGAAGTCATAATCCTTTGTTGTGATATCATAGTTTGCTGCCATTGGACTGATGGTGTTATTATAAGCAGAACATTATTACCTCATATAGAGAATAAACAACTGGAACAGATGGACTTCTAAGGAACAATAATCCTGTTGTTATGTAGATGAGCTCTGAAATAAATAACAGGGAGGGAAATCCACAAGTAATGTGAAATATAAACCAGACTGTGTCTCTGTTTTGTATTTTTCAATGTTCTCCTGGTGGTGTCAGTGGCTCTTTGGATAGGCCATGTCTTTGAGTAGGGCTGTCATTATTTCTTTTAATAAGGTAATATCTGCTGATGGGGCAACTATTCCTACCTCCATTTTGTTACCTTGAGAGCTGATGACATGTGCCCAAAAGTTATGTCAATGTTATTTGGATGTAGATTGCTAAAACTAAAAAACAAAGCAATGCATCAGAATTCAAGTAATAGCTTATCACAAAATCTGCTCTCTGGTGATTTAGGTTCACTGTAACTTCCACAGTATCTATGTGGCCTGGGGTATCTACAAGCCTGTAAACCACTTCAACCCTCAAGCTTTGTGCTCCTCCTTACCAAATGTAACTATAGATGTTCTGCATCTCTCACCCCAAATAGCTGTATCCTCCACTACTGTGATGGTGTCCTTCACGTACCTTGTGATCCTTCCCTGTTTGGCAATCCCTCTAGCTTCCCTAAATAGTGCATAGCCAGGTATAATGAGGCACCTGCTATGATATTATGCTGACTAGGTTTCAGTAATGGACAGAATGAGAAGCTCTTCCTCTGCCGCTAATGGCTGTAGCTCCACCATTTTGTTGGCCATGCTGCTGGTGTTTGTGCAGAATGCCTTCCAATTTGCCCTATGTTTTCTTACCCTTTCTGCTGCTGCGGCTCCCTTTTCCCCACAGCTTCCCTTACTCCCCCTGCTCTGCCCTCATGTACCATTTCCTGCTGGAAGATGGCCTTCCAATCCTAATCCCCCCCCTCCGTTGTTTATAAGTGTGGTGAGTCCTATCATTGCCCCTCCCCCTGCTTTAAATGTCTATTGATCAAAATCTCTATCTTCTCCCCAGGTGCATGGGCCCCCCAATGTTAGGATGTATTGAACGCTTAATGTTCTTATACAGATGCACTGGCTGCATTTATTTGTTAATTTTTTTATTTATCAGATTGATGTACTAGACAAAACATTTGCCTTTTTTCAGGCATACCATGGGAGAACATAACAGTGCAGGCTGACACAATATACAAAATACAAAGAGGGTCTACACAATTTCCTAGAATTAATAAAGAGAATTAAACCTAAAAAAATGAAATACAATATGTGCTAAGCATGATACAAGGTATAGGGCAAGGTGAACCAATAAGATACAAGTAACAAGCACATAGATAGGTTTCATACATTTAAAGTTGATAATCAGCATTTCAGGTGATCCAACAAAAGTGGTAAATGTGTAGCCAGCCTTTTTTATGATCTAAATGTTTTCTACCTGTGATTGCTCTAAACTAAAAAAGATGTTTAGTTTGGTCCTCATAGCTTAACGAAGTACTAATTACATTTTGATTAGTCATTTTTGTTTTGTAACAAATTTAGCTGAGTATACTGAAAAAAAACATAATTTTCTTTTAAATGTGTTCAAATATTCATATTACACTCCCTATATAGGTAGTGGTAAATATATACTACTGCTAGAGTGGTGTTCCATGTACCTTGGGTCCATAAAAGAGGATCATGAAACACAGCGTGTGAATTGCAGGTAGCCACAGGGCTTGTAGATTTTAATTACATGTCAAAGTTTGTCCCTACATTCAGAACTTACTTTAATATTTCAACTTCTTTGTACTGTATTTTGTATTGAAACTGCAGGTGGTAGATATTCACTCCACTTTCACATCAATTAGTTTTTTTGGGGAAATGAGAAGTTACTTTATGGAAAAATTCCAAAAGATTATTTTTGTATTCACTGAGACGGGAGATCCCTAATTAATGTGGTCTGCTACTCTAACAGCAGTGCAACCTTTTTCCTTCAATCTGAGGAAGTAAAACTAGACAGCTGCACTAGAACCAGTATATATAGAGGCTCAGAAACACTTTCTCTGTAGCACTTGCTGAAAGATATACAGTAAGGAGAAGGAATCTTTGGGAGAAAAAGATGAGCAGAAACACAGCTCTTGTGTTATTTGTACTGGTGCTGTTTGGAGTCATTGTTCACGGTAAAGTATTAATAACACATTATTATTTTAGTTTATAAAATGTAAATTTATAAAATGTAAACTGTGTGTACTCAGCAGGTCATAACATATTCACTAAATGGAACTTGAAAAACTTAAAAATTGTGCTATTCTCTATTGTCTGTTAAATTCTGTCACTGACTGTGGTGCAGGATGCATGCTATGTAAAAATGACTTAATAATGGTAAAAACAACCATTGATGATGACAGTGAACAAAATGATACTCCTTTTTCAATTTTAGCATGACGTGTCTAGACTTCATTGTTGAATGGTGCTTCTGTAAGCAAAAAAATAAATCACTTAGGAAAAATAGTTTTTTTTTTTTATTATTTTTTGAGGGTCCATTAAAATTGACACTTTTCTGCTCTGCTGTCTCTAGACCAATCATCATGTATATCCTATGCAGACATCCATCGCTGTTTGTCTTCAGTCAGCAGTGGCAGTCCAATGCCATCTTATTTTAGAATCCTGAGAAATAACTAAGATATAAATAAGCAATTTTACCTAAGTTATTTTTAGCTAACAGTAACACAGTTTGGTAAGGGAGACTAGTTGCTCCCTTACAGAATCAAGAAAAGCAGGACAATATTTTTGACATTGTCACACAAACTGCTACTTTAAGTTATAGGAGTTCTGTAAACTAGACATTATTTAAAACAATTTGTGACACATGTAGAGGAGCTCCAGTATGGTGAGTGCTATGGTAATTTGTGACCATCATTGAACACCTGCAGAATTCATACTTTAAGACAAAACAAACATTCTCATGAACATCAATAAGAGGCCTCCTGTTGACGTTATTATTCCATAACACTGAATGTTTTTGACCTCAGTTTTCTTCTTTTTATTTCCATACAGCTATTTCTTTTGTTCCTGGGGTGCTGGCTGGCTATTTAGCCCCTACTCACCTCCCTAACTGGCCACCACCTACCTCCCCGGACTCACTTGCTTAGATGTTTCCATGGCTTGCCCCCTGTTGTAGGGTCAGGAAAGAAATGGCCATGGCCACCCTTCTGAACCCCTGGAGTCCAATTCTGGTTTGCAGCAGGGACCTGAGGTGATGGCATAGGCCGAGGCAGTCGGGCAGGGCTTCCTGTTGCACAACCCCAGACTTTCCCCTTTTCTGTCCCTTCATGATGTCAGCATGCATGTACTGGTGTGGGTGTTCAGTGTGAAAATGCTACATGTACTTGTACACATGCACCTGGCCTTTTGAGATGTGGCTGCATGCTCTGCAATACAGCCTACACTGGGCAACAGTCAAGCAGCAGCATATGCTACCTCCCTCTCTGAATGAGGACAGCTGTCCATGGACACTCGATTTTCCTTCCCCCAGCTGGCCTCTGAGCAACCCTGGTCTGTTCCTGAACCTGGGTCACCAGTTTGGCAGGAGGTGAGGTGCCCAGCACCTCAGTCTTTCATGCCACCTGGCCAGCATTTCTCAGTGTTCTTCTTCACTTTGACTTGTCAGAACATTGCACTTAGAAATTTGAGAATTTGTTTGTTTTCATTATCTGTTTATGACCCCTCATCACTCTGTACTGCCCCCTTCTACTGGCTACTCCCCAGCCATGTGATCCACCTTCTACAGGTAGCTATTGAATCCTCCTCCATTCAATTGCTTGCACCAATGGTCACTCCATCTGGGTTCTCTCCCTCCTGGTTTCTCTGCATGACAGACTTGGGTACCAAGATCGGTGGTGTGGGACTGGCTAGAGGAGTGCAGATTCATCCTGCATCTGCTGGGACTGCCTTCTCTGCTTTTCATTGCTCAACCCTCTGGGTCACCACTGGGGAGTCCATATTTGAGGCACACACATGGTAGTTGTATGTGTGAACATCAGGAGGCATCTCAGCTTGCCCCTTAGTGGCTCCAGCTTGCAGCACCACTCATGGTCACCCAGGTGACAGTACAACAGCAGAGTACATGTGTTCACCCTCCCTGGAGGAAGAAAGCATGCACATTCAATCCTCCCCACCCCCAGCTGGCTTCCAACAATCCAGCCTTGTTTCAAAACTGAGGTTTCTGGTGTTGTGGGCAGTAGATGTATTGCTGCACTGATGGGCTGGCTCCAGACAGTGAGATTGTTAAATCAGTATCTGATGTTTGTCTTGGAATGGGGAGATGTCTGAATTTTTATATTTAATGGATTTCAACTTTCACGTCTGCCAGTTGAGCTATCTAAATTGTTCCTTAACACAGTAACTCCATGTCATAAAATGTGTTATTTGGGTATATAATTTCAGGGTCACCAATCAGTGGTAAAGGACGTTGCCTATGTAAAGACAGTGGTTTAAATTTTATTCAGCTGAAACTCATAGAAAAGATGGAGATGTTTCCAAAGAGTCAGTCCTGTGAACACACTGAAATTGTGTAAGTATTTTTTTTAAATCTAATTATTTTCTGCTGCCGTGTAATAAAAACATTACTTATCATATCCATGACACCATGTTAAACTAGTATTAAGTTATGAAAATCCAAACAACAATGTAATGTCAGAACACATCACTGCCAAGTACATAGCATATGATGAACTATATTGACTATATTATATGTGATATGCTAAACATTTTGCTTTTTAACTGGGATTAATGTAACATTTTAAGAAAAGTATTTGATTAAATACTTTCTTTTCTAGCATTTTTAAAGTTATTTTTATCCAGTAGTCACACTACCTTTTACGTTTTGATTAATATAATTTGAAATACATTAAAATTTGTTTTGCAAAATATATGTCTTTTTTGAAAGCAACATAAATGAATAACTTGTTTCTTATTTCAGTGTCACTGTGAAGGGGACTGGGAATAAAATGTGCTTAAATCATTCATCAAAATGGGTGCAGGGCATCATTGATGCCATGATGAAGAAAACGTAAGTGATACTGGAAGTTGTTAACTCAAACAACTCTGTGATATACACATATCTATGTGGCACTTAAATGTGGCATATCAAACATATAACAGTATTTTAATTACACCTATAAAATATTTTTCATAAACTTGATATAAATTCATTTTACATGTTCTAGCACATTGGTATTTAATGCTCAGCAAAGTTACACATAAACCTATAGATAAGATGTTTAGATTATTGATGGTATTTCTTTTAATTACTCCAGGTAACTCTACTCTAAATTACATAGTTTTACTGTGTTGCACATGTTCCTGCCTGCAGGTACCTGCAAGGAATACAAAGTGCCCATACTGTTTTGTTTATCTTTCACAAAATACTATTGAATGATTTGGACATTGCACAGAAGCATCCGGGACCATTGATGTCATATTTACAGTATATGCTAGAATATGAGAAAATGTGTTTGTATCTCAGGAGAAGGACAAAAATATACTAGCTTGGCAGAAATCTCTTTATCAGGAGAAAGCTCCTTAAAGTGAGTTTCTATGTTTCTACCAGAACATTACGGTTAGCATTGGATGGAGTGTCACCTCATAAGGATTGTAAAACAAAAATTGAATTTCTGGACATTCCACTCTTTATTACTGAAGACAGCTACCTAAAACTTAGTCATTCCCATTGTAGACATCATCTTTTCCTGCTTTGAAGTCATAATCCTGTGTTTGTGACATCAGAAACATATCCGTGGCAAGAGGTTTTGGTGTAATATGCAGAGGATTTTGATATCACAGCAGGTAAAAGCAACATAAGCAGATTAAGTGTAAAGGAAAAAATAAATTGTTTAATGAAAATAGCTTCTATAATACAGAATGAAAGGTCCTGAAATTCAAATTTTGGGGGAGTTTCATGTAACCAAGTTCTGTTGATTTAAATTGTTTTTGCTGGAAATCAGGAACTTTCTGTTAATTATTAAAGAGCAGCTGACACCTTCAGGACATCTTTAACAAACCATAATAGTTAGACACAGTTCAACTTGTATTTCACGTTAGTGCTGTATCCCCCCCCCCACCACCATTATTTATTACTGAGGCCATCTGCATTAAAGCAAAATCTTTGTTCATCTATTTTTGTTGCCTTTTCCCTACCTAAGGTCATAATGCACTAATATCACAGTTACTCTCACAGCAACATATTGTGATGTCACAACAGAGGACTATGACTTAAAGTAGGGAGTACGCTATAGAGGCAGATGAACTCTGATGGAACTATAAGGGATAAAGATCACATAGTCTTGCAAATTTACTCTGTAATAAATAATGGGTAAGAGAAATATATACAATATATATGGAATGCAAGCTGAACTGTACCAAATTATTATGTTTTTCAAAGTTTTCTTTGAGGTGTCAGTAGCTCTTTAATAAACAAAGTAAATACTTGTTTTGAGTTGTATAATAGTCTGTGTTTCATATCCTGATAGTTGTTTATGAACTTCTGATGTTTCCTCTGGTGTTGCTTATCAAGTACATAAAAGATTCAGCGTCAATAGAGGGAAAATGTTTTGTGGTACATTTGGTTACATTTAGAGTTATTTACACCCACACCAACTGTTCAGACATTTTAAATGGCTATATGAAAGAGCAGCTGACACCTTCAGGAGAACTTTAACAAAACATAATATTTAGACACAGTTTGGCTTGTATGCCACATTAGATCCATATTTCTCCTGCCCATTATTGTTTACTGAGGTTATTTGCATGAAAAAAGTATATCTGCTCCTGAAAAGTTTATCTATTCCTGCTGCTTTCTCCCTGCTGCAATACATCTACTGCAGGATTCTGCAGAGTTGGGCTTCATCCTGGTGGGGTTCGCTGTATATGGAATGCAAGCTGAATTGTACCTAAATATCAAGGGGGCACAATTTGAAGATAGAGGGGGGATGGCTCATGGGCAATGTGAGGAAGTATTTTTTCACAGAGAGGGTAGTGGACACATGGAACAGCCTTCCTGAGGTAGTTGTGGGGTCTAAAATTGTGGGAGAATTCAAGAATGCATGGGACAGGCATAAGGCAATTCTTGTGGGTGGGGGTTGGAAGAAATAGGCTGTTGGTTAACTAAGATCTGCAGCTTATCCTGTAGGTAGGGAAATGGGAAGACTAAGTGGGCCAAGTGGTCCTTATCTGCCATCAAAGTCTATGTTTCTATGTTTCTAACTATGATGCCATCAAGAACTGCATCAGGTGCTCTTTCCTTGGTTACATACATCATTGTTGCATATGTAATCTAGATTGTTTTTGTTTGTTAAATACCAAACATCAAATATAATGTGATTTTGATGGTAAGTATGTCATTAACAAATAAACACAGCTTATCTGGTGAAATTTATTCTCACCAATACAGTATATACAAGGCAATAATGCATACATTGTCATGCATCGTTGCTTAATCTCCAGTGTTATACAATGCATGCATGTCAGAGGCTAATGAAAGAAAAGGCTAAAAAATAGTTTTCTTCTATTTCAGGTCGTCCCAATAGATTTCAAGATGATTATGAGAAGAAATATCCATCAATGAATTCTTCCTCATCATGTGGCAGATCTAGTTTATGTGACATCATGACATCAATGTGTGCACATACAATATATTTTTCCATCACTTAAAAAAATGTAGCATAATGTGCAACTCTGATAACTTGAGAAAAATTCAGAGTAAAGTATGACAGACCTTACAGAGCTTGAATTATGCATAGTCTACTGAGAAAGCCATGTTTAGGATTCAGTCTGACAGAAACTGCTGTATATCTTGAAGTTAGAGTAACAAATCATACAGGTTCTCTGTCTTTATATACTAACTGCATTTTGGGATAACATCTCTGTGCTTAGGTGTTGTGGAATTAAGAACACCAACAATGATACTATGAACTACATTTCTGAATCCTACTCCAACTACATAATATGACATGATAAGAGAGAACTATATAATTGCTTAAAACTATATAATACTCTACCTTTGCATAAGCTACTAATAGACAGATAGATTCGGTATATAGAGAGACAGGAGCTTGATTTAAAATAATTGTAACTCTGAATGTAAAATGTATTTAAGCTTCAAATTGTCAAGTAATGAAATGTAGAATATAGATATATAGACTGTATATATATATTTTTAAATGTACATACCATATGTACAGTATATACTAAAATATATGCATGGAATATCAGGACAGGTTAACTAATATATGTTCTTTTACAGTTTTGTTAGGAGGGAGCAGAACTAAAAACTATCCTCCTGCATTCTGTATTTATTGAGACTAAAATGTTTTACAATGTTTTTGGCACTACAGCTATATGGTGTCTTGTAAGACTAGATTTTGATGGGGGAGGTAGATGTAATTGAAAACTAGTCTGTTGCATCCTGCATTTATTGAGAGTGAAATGTTTTACAATGATTTTTGTCAGAGCCGTAGGAAGGCATTTTGGTGCCCTGGGCAAGAGACTAATTTTGCGCCTCCCCCCAGAAATCAGCTGGTGGTCTAGGGGCCGCAAGGCCCCCTGAAGCTCTAGGTTGTTTACGTGCTCTGTGGTGAGTTTTGGGGCTTTTCTTGAAGGAAAAACATACTTTTGTTATACGTTCCCTACCCCTGATTTCAGGGAAGTCTTTGCTCCCATAGAATCTGAGGTGTGGGAGTCGAAGATGCTGGCTGGCTGTCATCAGAGTGTGCAGTGCAGCTGCAATTGTTGTGGACAACTGTCTGACCAACAGTTTCATCAAGAGTGGCTCATGGGGACATATACAGGCACATCAGTAGCATAGATGCAGTCCTTGAGTGCTAGACACAAAAACCTCTGAGATGCCCCACCTGCAACCACCCATCCTCACATAGGGGGATGTATCCCCCTGAGCCCACTCACTCAGCTCTAATGGCAGGCTCCACTACCCCTGTAGTGGAATTGTCACCACCTAACAGAAGGAAAAGCCTCCACCCCCGACCATCTTTCCTTCAGCTAAACTATCTCCAGCACTCAATACTGCTTGACCACCCTTCTAGACCATAACCAGACTCCGCCTCAACCATCCTACATGTGGCTTGAACACCTCCACAACACCACACTCACCTTAACCACCTACCTTCCCTATAGTTGAACCACCACCCTACACCAAGACCAGCGCCCATGCACCCGAACAATCCCTACAACTAGACCAACCCTACATACCTCTAAACTGTCCCTGATTTTGCATCAAAAATTGCATTTGTCCATCATAATGGTTGTGTTTTTATAGTAGAGAACAGTGGGGTTGGGGGTGGTTAAAATCACAAAATAATGTAAAACGTTAAAGTTACAGACTTATTCTTCTTCAGAAAATGCAGATGAACACAAATCCTTTTTCTATCAGCTTCTGAGTGAATAGTGCCAATTTATAACGTGCCCAAGATTTTGGGTCTTTGTCCCTGATTATTTTAAGTCTTGTCCTGATTCATGAGGCAGGAAGTTGAGAGATATGCAGCCAAGTCTGATCCCTCCAGGGGACCACTTTTCTGTAGTGGCATCCCCACCAAACAATATTCTGACTGTATCCAATCCCCCACTGCAGGAACCTCCCATAGAAAAGCACCCCTGCATCTTCCTCTACCCCCCCCGTTGGGAGAGGGCCAAGGAGCATAAGATTCACATCATAGAACTGCTGCTATGGTGCTGTCCAGAGTCCCACAGCATAACTTCTGGCATACAAAAAAAGCGCTACTCCTCTGGTCCACTCTCTCCCTCTCTCTTTCCCCAGCTCGGACTCGTATACTCTGTTGGCAACCACAAACATGGCAGGTATTTTTATATGTAATGTATTAACACTGCAGAAACTGTCAGATGTCAAGATCCAGAAGCGGGCAACTGACATCCATGATTTAGGTGACACGCTCAGTCTACGCAGTGTTATAAATTATTAATAAAACTGTCATGTTCATGGATGCAAGCCAAGCAGACCTAGTGAGCTGGGGACACAGATAAAGGGAGGGGAGCTTTCCTTTTCTGCCAGAAGTTTTACTGTGGGACCCTGGACAGCATTGTAGCAGCAGTTCTCTGCTGTGGATTTTCTGCTTCCTGGCTCTTCCCTGACTTGTGTGTGTAGGGGGGACAGCTGCAGGGGGTAGCTTGTCTGGTGGGGGGTCCTGCTGTGGGATGGGATACATTATGTAGTACTGTCCCCAAGAAGCAGTGTCTAGGTGGGGCACTATTAAAAAAAAAATTAAAAAAAAGCCTGACAGGGCATGATAGGGTGCTTGAGCTTGAGGACCTCGCCAAGGGCCCATTTAGTTAGCCCTGGTGAGAGACAGTGTAGGGGCCCCATGGTGCAATGAGAAGTGTCATTAGGAAAAAAAACATTCTGCCTAGCCTATACCAGTTTTCAGTATGCCTTGGCAGCGTAGCCCCTCTCCTCTTCCCAGTAAATAACCCATGCACAGCACTCCCCAGTACAGCTGAGCCAGCCCAACTGCTCCAGTCAGCATCCCTGCAGCTGGGAGCCCCACTCCAAATCCCCTCATTCCCCTGTTTCCCATTAGTTCCCCTCCATAGCCCAAGCCAATCCAGATACATGTAACTGTTAATATGTTATGATCTAAACTGTACAGATCCCCTCACATGGCATCCAAGACAACTAGGCAAGGCACTGGCAGGCAAGGCCTCATTTTCTAAGCAAGACAGGTGGGGATGGTGGGGTGAGAATGGAACAAGGACTCGGCTAGGGAGAATCAGAAGGAGGGGACATGGAAAAAAACAAAAGGGAATGGACTGGGAGTGCAGGAGGGACACGGGTCAAGAGGAAAGAAAAGAAAATGTAACAATGTGGGGGACAGAAGGAATGGTGTGCCATGGCCCAAGGCCATGGCAGCTGTGGGCTAAGGCTGAGGCAACTGCTTTAAAATCTTCACCCATCCCAGTCCCAAGTCCAGTGCATGAAGTTCAAGTGAACCATACAGTCGCTGCCACCGCCAGCAGAGCCAACTCCGAGATAGGCAGACAGGCCCAGACAGGCCCAATAATTCAACAGCAAGGAAAACAGATCTCTGTCTTCTGACTTCCTGAGTGAGACTATCAATCCCTGCGCCCCCCACCCTGCACTGGCGCCTACCATAGATCCCATCTCATCATCTCACAATTTGACTCGAGATTAATTTGGAATTATTCATCTTCACTGGTCTGCTCTTCTGCTTGTCTGCAGTGCCATCACTTTTACTACAGACACTCTGTCACTGACGAAAGTGACAATTACCAGTCTTGTCTACATATAGACAACAAGAGACAGAGTACATAGTATGGTGTGCATTCTGCTTATGCTTACATTACACAAGTGATGAAAAAAATATAAGACAAGGATCTCTTCTGTCTTCTCTGTCTCTCATGACTCATCTCTCCTCTCTGACTCTCTCGCTTTTTTTAGTTTCTGTAACTATCTACTACTCTATGCTAGTACGCTCAACAACTTGCTTCACACTCTCCCTGTTTCCAACACAAACCGCCTCTCACTCAGTGCCAAACGCTCCGCCCGTACCTTTTATACTAATGGGTGGCCCACTGGCCCACTCATAGTTCCTCTTTCTCAGCATCACCACCGCACTGCACAACATTATTATTTTCTGCAGTAGACTGTGCAACCATGTGACCCCTCCCTCCCACGTGCTGGTCCTTGGTCCGCAGATGCACCCCTGCTGACAGTTTTTGTAATTACAGAACCAAAATTAAAAAAAAAAAATGATTTCAAGCAGCAGCAGCGCAAGTCAATTAGAACATGAGCTTCAGTGGAAAAATGCGCCCCTCGGAGGCTTGCGCCCGGGGCGGGAGCACCATCCGCCCCACCCTTCCTACAGTACTGATTTTTGTTAATATAGCAATAGAATGTCTTGTAAGACTAGATTTTTTTTGGGGGGGTGGCTGACATATCTGAAAACTATTCTCTTGTAGCCTGCATTTATTGAGAGTGAAATGTTTTACAATGATTTGGGTAATTTAGCTATATAGTGTCTTGTAAGAACAGAATTGTGTGGTACAGTGTGATACCAAAACCCCTGAGGCTCCAAAATATTGTGTAGTATAGCACCTCTGTAAAATGATTTGTATTGGTCCATAAAAGGTATCATGTTCTGCAATGATCTCAGCTTGTGGTTTTACCAAATCAAATGCTGATATACAGTATATACTATAGTGAGGCAAGAAAAAAGGTAGTACACACAAAGAGTCCATTCAATAATATATTAATTGCCACCAGCACTATATGCTAAAACAGTAAAATGCTATGTGCATATTTTACAGTGCTAGTAACTGTAAGGACTGGAAAATTGGAGCACACTACTCCTAATTAAGGGTTCCACCATAGTGTTCAACTGTATTTTGTTACTGGCAATATAAGCCTGGCTTTCCCATGTTATTATAATTACAGACAACATTCTGTATATAAAGATGAAACACAGTCAAATCAATGACTTTGGGATTTACTTAATATTGTTGTAAATTTGAGAATGTATATATTCACCCTTATCTGACTATATTACTTTATCTTGTGTTTTCATTGAGATAATGTTGTTTTTTCCTTCTTCAAGGTCTGTAGTTAATGTTAACTCTTTCCCACCTGATATTTGTCACTGAATTACAGATCAGTTCTGTAACCTGGTGGCATGAATAGAGAGGATGCCTAAAATGAAATTTTCACCGCCATTTTCTGTTAAACTGGTGTCAGTGGATTCAGAACTGATTAGAAATTAAATATAGAATAATGTATGGATATCAGTGTGTTGTGAGATATTGTTTACACTATCAAGGTGTGTAATACTACTTAAAACACAAGAGCAAAGCTGAAGGGTTGTAAAAAATCATCAATAACACTGATGTCCACTACTGTATTTTTTATAATTACTGGGCTGAGAAAAGAGGTATTGTATTAAACTATGGAGAGTGGCTTGAAGGGCTGAGCTCCACAATACATGTTTGTGCCATCACAAACACGTATCATAGAGTTTGACAACAGCTGGTTTTAGATTGATATCAATTGCAACCAGTAATTATAAAATTAATATCAGTGGTAGAAAAGCAGTACCAAAATGGGACCCAAAGAAGGCAAAGTAGAGTAGGGAAATTATGGAGGGCATACACACTCAGATCCCAAACTGCATCACAAAAACAAAAGCCAAGTCTATGTCTCCCTTAAATTTAAGTATTATTTAGTTTTTATGCTCATAAAATACATACTATGTAAGATAATGATCTGTATTCTATGTATTAATATTGGTTAGCTTTTTATGCTCATAACAAATCTACACTGTAAGATAATGATCTGTATTCTATGTAAGATGTTTATTTTTTTGAGGGTTAAAATGTTAGTCATTTCTGTACAAATTCAATGAATGTAGAAAAAAAGTACATTTTCTTGTATATTGAGGAATGCTCGACAATAAATATACATTTAAAAAAATATGTAATTTGACATGTGCATACAACAGATTTTATGTAGGTTTCTAGTTTTGTTTCATTTAGGATATGAACTACCAACCATTAAATGTAAAAGTATCTCAACAGTTAAACTATATACCGTATGCATTATCATGTATACAGCATGGAGTTCTTGGATTTTTTTTTTCTGGGTGTTTTTTTTCTTTTGCATTTTATGTTCTACAGATGAAGTAGGGTTACATCAGCCTGTCCATTTCAGATAGTTAAGTTTCCACATTTTTCTCCTGTCTTTACAGTCACCAGGGGATCCACACACAGTTACTGTTCAAAGTAATGCAAAATCAGGGTGCAACAGCCTCTCCATTGTGCCGCCACCAAAAACTGCCTTAGTTACTGTGAGTAAATGTCTTCCAGTAACTAAATCACAATGCAGATATGGCTGCCAGATGTTTAGTGGCACAGACTGAGTTTGCACCAGTGAACATGTGGTTTTGCATAACCTACGAATATCAAAGAATGGCACAGGACCAATTGCATGGTGCTATGCCATGCCCAGAGCTCTGGGTACATGGCACTTCCATTATAGTTTAGGCAGTATAGCACAGTGGGTTAAGGCTCTGAGCTGTAGATCTGGAGACCTGGGTTTGAATCCCACAGCTGTCTAGGTGCATACTGTGTGATGCTAAGCAAGTTACTTAACTTGCTTGTGCTCCAAGGTTGCATCTGGAAACAGGTTTCAGCTTAACATGCTACTCCTGGTTAAACAATGTTCTCTTTCCTTATAGTCTTTGCCCTACCCCCACCCATTTCCCTATACCAGCTTCTGTGTCCATTAACCCCCCCAGTGGTCCAGTGGTCTCCAATCCTTTCTGCGTTGTCTTTCTGTCCTTGATGTCCAGTGGAACCAGACATCCCTATCACTGTCTTGGCTGAAGTCTGTGCACTGCCTAATCCCCCTTTAGTCTTTTCACTCCATTTCATAGGCCTGTGTCTCACTGTTTAACTCCTATAGTAGATCAAATGGGCTTAGAGGTACTGTGGTTTGTAACCAGGCGTGTTAGGATGGCACGTGGTTGAGCGTGGTTCAGTGGCTCATTAGCATGCCAACATTCCCGTGGCTCCCTCAGCCCTTTCATGTGACTCCATGCAGAAAAAGGCTTGTAATACTACTGTGCACAGCACGATGTGCTGCTGAATACAAAAGTGATGCAAAGTGATCATTGGGATGGCTTTGTGCCAGTAAATATTTATTGTGTGTGGGGTCCCAGAAACATACATGTACTGTATGTCCATGATAAGACTTTAGGAAAAATTAGTATAAAGTATCAGCATGACATGCAGTAACATAAAGTTACATATGAGTGCACATTAATATAACTATTTATTGTAAACGCTGTTAAGATAACATTTTGGTTGTGGACAACATGTAAAATAGTTAGAAGATCCAAAGTAATGATTTGTGAGTTAGTCTAACTGTATCTAATCTCTAACTAAAGTAGCTGGTTTTGATAGAAAGTTGGGTATCTACGATTTGGTAAAGCAGCCATACCTAGAGGATTAGATGGAGCAGGCATAGTTAGGGCGAGTGTCTTGTGGACCTCAACTTTGGATTTCCCAACTTTTCCTCTTTATCTGTGACCTCAGGAAAAAAAGGCAATAATGCAATAATGTAGTTCTTTTTTTATATAGCATTTTGCTCTTTCATTGCCACCTGCGCAGTACAATCAAACCCCATAGCTTGGCTGCTCCCAACCCTGTCATCTGCTACCCCCATCATCACACCAGTGGGGATCCATGTGGGGCAGGGTCTGAGAGCACTGAGGGCCACCACACTTGGCAAAGGAGAGACATAGGGTGTTTCTGTGTTTTCTGCCTTCCTGACCCAAAGCTGTGAAAGAACAGTGGGTGCATGCACAAGGAGTGTGCATGCAGTCCCAGAATCACAGTCTTCCTCCACCATCGCAACATAACATCAGTCCCCAGACCTCTTATATGACACCCAGCCTCCACTGGGTGTCAGCCAAAAATACCTCAACACAATAATGTATTTCTGACGTCCTTAGACTCAACATAGAGAGCATTGAAATCCAGCAGGAAATCTGAGATTTTATTGGTCTACCTGATGGCCCAGTGCAAGCACTATTTGGTTCAGTACTGCTGACCCAGGTTTAGGAGCAGACTTGGAAGACAGAATCATGGTGGCCAGGGCTGAGGAGTGCTGCCAATGGCAGTGCAAGTAAATGGGGGTGTCTCTGGTGGCACAGCAACCCCTTGCAGTGGACCCAGAGTGCACTGTGTCATCTGAGACTTCAGGACATCTGGGCCAGATCAGGGAGTGGGCATAGGCAGGAAAATATGGGGAGAAAACCCCAGCTGCTGTCTAAATGATGAAAGGAGCCTGAACAGGGCATATCACTGAACACAGGACATATACCTAAAAACTGCAGCTGGCTGGGAGATAAAAAATCTACATGTGGGAAAAAAACTGTTTTTATTTGTGGTTTTGTGATTAAATACTCATCTGTAAATATGGCTGTCATTGGCCATTTTTAAAAATCCCTTCTAATGTGGCTACTCCTTGTGTATTCTAGACTCATACTGCTGGTGTATTAGAGTGATGCTAGCACACATTTTTGTGAGTAAACAACACCACATAAAAATGTTTAGTTTTCTTATGTTAGGCAAGCATGGAAAAAGAGCAGGAACATTTAGAAATTCTGAAATTCATGCAAGTGCAATATCAATATAGTTATTGTACAACACTAGTGAATGACTTGCATGAATGAGGCAGCAGCCAACAGTGGATATGAGCAGAGGGTGAGTACTGGCACCATCTTGGAGAGGCAGACAGAAGAGGGGGCCGGCAACAGAGGATCGCAATGGGAGGGGGTGGACCATGAGGCTACCAGGGAGGGATTGTTTAACAACAGAAAGTCAGGTGGGAGAGAGATACCTCTAGCACCAGGGATATGTATCAAATGGGGATTGGATGAGGGAGGGAGGATACTACCAGCACCAGAGATACATATTGAAACAGGATTAGGTGTGGGAGGCGAATGTTTTGCTTTCTTTTTAACCAAAAATGGCACCAGTGCTGTGGAAGGGGGTGTGCACCAACCACAGTGGACATTGTTAAGAATAGGGTTTGAAGCATTAAATGGCACTGCCACAACAACGTTTTAGTGTTTCCAGAATCCTGGTATAGAAACAGTGCAATGAAAAAATGGTTTTCCAGAAAGTTAGTTTCAGCTATAATTAGTAAAAATATTAGCATACCTGTCAAATCTACTTTTCTAGGTACCCCTCTATGCTGCGCACCATGAGTTTTTTACTTTCTTGATCCCAACCATTACTAGGTCTACAGTGATGAAATATTCACATTTTGGTGGAAATAGAACATTTTACCACCAAATAAAACTGGAAGATGCCTGGAATCTTTTATTGTGAAAAAAAAGGTTGGTTCAAATTTTTTTTACCGTTTTCATCACACTGCTGCTTTGGTATACCACTGCACCCTGAATGCAGTAGGTTTCCTTCATGTGCATGGGTGCAGTGGTACATTTAGCATGATTGTGCTAACTGCTTAGTACCATATTACATGTCTCTGAATATAGCAGTGGCTGTGCTAACAGGCTGTCGATCATGCTGTATCCACCCAGCCCCACAGTAAGAGCGTTATATGGGGGCCATGTTGCCTTACAGTAGAATAATACTGTTCCCGTCTACCATAATTTGATAGAATTCTTTTTAAGTAAGGGTTTTCAATAAATCACTTGTGAGGATAATGTGTTATTAATGCAGGGATGCCATTGTTCGGTCCTGGTTTTGAAACTGCGTAAGTAGGAGATCACATGATGCAGGTTCACGAGTAGCAGCACTCTGAATGTCTCCCGTCAGCTCAGTGTGTTGGAATTTATAATTAATTTTACTCTACCTACGAGGAAAACCAGAAAACACATTTCTTAAGAAGTCAAGATCCAATCTACATTGCCTGTCTGCAGATTTCCTGTCTGATATGGAAGCAGAGATGAGGCAAGCATTACCGAAACATACGCCTCCCTTCACACCAGAAAAGGCTAATAAAAAAACAAGGCCGCAAGCTGCTTCGGCTGATCGTACCTCTCAAATGCCAGATCCCAATGTCTTAACAGTAGACCAGTTCCTATTGGAGTTTAATCTATTTCGTGAAGAACACCGATCACTAACTACGGAGTTTAAATCTATGACTAGAGCTCTGGAGAATATCTCAGCAAGGGTCGGAGATAATGAGACACATATCGTCTCGGTGGAAAAATACCTAGGGAGACTGGAACCGGAGATGGTGCTTACATGGTAGAAGCTGGCTTGATTAGAATCTAAAGTCAAGGATTTAGAGGGGCGTAGCAGACAAAATAATGTTGTTTTTATAGGTCTGCCAGAGAAGAAGGAAGGGGTCGACGCTGTCCTCTTTGTTCAAAAAAATGGTGGTGAAGCTGGTGGGTCCCTCTCCATACGGCACCTCTTATTTCATAGAAAGGGCTCATAGGTCCTTGCGCCCAATTACAGCTGCAGGTGCTCCGCCTCGACCCCTAATCGCCCACTTCCTGAACTACCTCGAGAGGCAGCACGTTTTGGTGAAGGTCAGAAGTCTAGACCAAATTATATGGAGTGAGGTCCAGTTAAGAGTCATGCAAGATCTTCCTGCATCTGTCCATCAGCGTAGAGCTCTCTTTCATCCCCTTGTCAACAAGCTGATTCCGGCAGGTATTAAATTCAAAATGTTGTACCCCTCGAAATTCCAGGTCCAGATAGCTGGTACTTGGTCTAGCTTTGAAGACCCGAAAGCAATGGAAGCTACTCTGAGAGCAGCACTTCCAGATCTCTTCAAAGATCGTTGAAGACGAGGAGTTTACTTGCTTTGCTTCCCTTTCAGATGTTACAGGTGCTTGCTGTACTGTGAGATGCCACGATTTGGAGTGGACACTGGATCGATTTCATCGGTTTAAGTCCTTGTAAGTGTTGGGACATTTGACTTTCGATTTCAATTCAGTAAAAGATCACTACTGGGAATACGAGCCTTGCCTTGCTCATATGTACTAGTGCCTTCTGTGTGTTAGTTCTCATAGACTTGAGGTTTTAACACAGAAGGCAAATGGATCATAATTCATTCGATCTACCATGTTTCTTTATAGTTAAAATTGCCTGTTTGGCAAGTACCAATGTATTCCTTTATTTTCGCTGGATGGATGGGATATCTGGATAAAGAAACATCCTAAAAGTAACTTTGCAAGTAACTTTTTGTTTTTCCCAGGCTTCCTTCATTCATGTGTTATAGTTATTAAGGACACAGGAGGTCGCCCTTGTACATGTTATTTTTTTCTGTTATGAAGGGATAAGCATGTACGAGGTTAATGGAATCATTTAAAACCCACTCTTTTGGGCTTTCTGTTAAACTTACAAGGTTACGATTTTTAAGAGCAGATTTTTCAGTTATTGATTATTCTTAGCGTGCCTGTTGCACCATTTCTTTGCTCTCAAATGAATGTTTAACACAGAAGGCAAAAAGATTGCATGTCACTCTATCTACAGCGTTTCTTTATAGTTAAAATTACCTGTTTGGCAAGTATCAATGTATGCCTTTATTCTCACTGGATTGCTGGGTTATTTGGATTAAAATGCTCTTAAATAATAACTTTGCATGTAATTATTTGTTTTCCCTAGGTTTTCCTCATTTATGGGTTATACTCATTAAGGACACAGGAGGTCGCCCTTGTGCAAATTATATATTTTTTGTTCTGAAGGGCTAAGCGTGTATGAGGTCAACGGAATTAATTAAGACCCATTATTTTGGGCTTTCTGACAAGTTTATAAGGTTATGACTTTTAAGAGCATATTTTTTAACTAATGAATATTTTTAGCATGTCTGTTGCACCATTTCTTTGCTTTCAAATTAATGTTCAGTTTTGAATACAGAATACACCCTTTGGGGTGATATGTTGTGATATGAGTGGGCGGGAGGGAGGAGTTGCTGTTCACTGGTTCTGTATATCATGTACTTGGATATTATTAGGTTGGGGGGGGGGTGTTTTTGGCTTTATGGATAAATAAGAACAAGTTAAGCTTTGGGTTTCAAGGGTTTAAGTATGAGATTCTGGGGTTTTGTGCTGCAATTTCTATAGGGTTTAATGTTCTGGGGTTGGGGGGAGGGAGTAGGGAGGGTTACCTCGGCTGGTTGTCACTAATGTTAGGAGCAAGCCATACCACTCTAGATCACATTCTCACTGTTAACGATACCCTAAAAGATGTATAGTCTAAAACTTCTTACCTGGAGTATTAGAGGTGCCAGGAAGAAAGTCAAACAATATCAGATTCTAAAACATATTGACTGTTTGAATGGAACTATTACATTCCTACAAGAAACCCATTTGCTACCCTCTGAGGGCTCATTTTTTCGAATGCAGTTTGTAGGACAGGTTTTTAATGCAGGGGACAGTACCCAAAGTAGAGGAGTTGCCATATTAATCTCCCAAAGCATTCTCTTCAATTGTGAGCTCTGCATGCAGGACCCAGGTGGTAGATATTTAATCTTGAAAGGTTTATTGGATAGCACGGAGGTGGTGCTTTGCTGTATATATGGTCCCAACTCTGATTCTCCAAATTTTTTTTAGACTACTCACAGAATTACTTCCCTATATTTCTTTCCCATTAATCCTGCGAGGGGATTGGAACCTCTCTTTTACCCCTGACCTGGACAAATCTGGGGCTAGAAGATCTGGTCTTTTGCCTGCACAGTGAGCCCTCCGGGATTTAGCAGATCAACTAGGACCGATCGACCCTTGGAGGATTTTGTATCCCTCCTTGAGAGAATATTCTTTTCAATCCTCTGTTCACAGTACATCTACCAGAATTGATTATTTTTTAATTAGCCACAGTTTTCTGTCAGGGATATTTTACAGTGCCATAGAACCCGGAGTCATCTCAGACCACGCGGTGGTGTGGTGCTCCTTAAATCTGACCCCCAATGTTCCAAGAAAAACCACTTGGAAGGTGAACAATCAATTATTGAGGGGTGAGAACATAGTTAGGGATATCTTGAAGGCAATTGAGCAGTATACGGAGCTTAATCTTGGCTCGACAGGCAGAATTGATTTAGAGTGGTGTGCCTTGAAATGCGTTCTAGGAGGGGAACTGATTAGAATAGCTTCATTTAAGAAAAAGGGGAAACAACAAGAAGCCCTCACGCTACTCAATAGTATACGTCAATTAGAAAAAGAGCTTTCACCTTCCACTCTGGAAGGCGATAGAATTAAACTAATGGGCTTAAGGGCCCAGTATAGCTCCCTTTTGTTAAGTAAAGCTGAATATGCAATAATGCGCACCAAAATCAATTACTGTATGTGGATCAAGGGGAAAAGTCTGGTAAGTTGTTGGCCCTTCATTTAAAATCTCAAGAAGCTTCCAGAGTAATTAAAGGTATCAGATCTAGAATAGATAATACTACACAAGTGAACCCTAAAAGAATAGTGCAGGAATTCGCAACTTATTATCAGGACCTGTACGGCCCCATATTTAACCCTCCTGGGAAACAAAATTTAGATAACTATCTTGAGGCCCTTCCTCTGCCACAGTTGTCAGCTGCACAAAGATTAGCATTGATGGTCCCTATAACTGATATAGAAATTGAGAAAATAATACATCCCCTTCCCTCCGACAAGGCTCCTGGCCCTGACGGATTTTTGCCCAACTTCTAAAAATCTTTCCACATACAGTTGACTCCCTGGTTAGGTAAGCTGTTTAAAAGTTTCCTGGAGGGGGAAGAAATGGATGATAGTTTTCTAGAAGCCCTAATTATAGTTTTACATAAATCAGGACGGGATCCGGAAATGATAACTAATTATAGATTATTCACTAAAAATACCACCAACAGCTTAATCTGGTTCAAGGTCAGTTGGCATTCATCTGTATCCCCCTTCCCCGGGTTGTGCCTGAAAATAGGCAGGATTTGTCTAGTGCACTTACCCGGTCAACAAAAGCTAAATAAATAAATAAATAAATAAATAGACCTATCTCTTTATTGAATTATGATATGAAAATCATTGCTAAGTTGTTAGCAAATAGACTGGCTGAGGTCATGTCCTCCATAATTCACCCATATCAAACAGGGTTTATGAAAAGGAGGAACTCATCAGACCACTTGAGGATGCTACCACATACTTTCTCCAAGTACAGGAACTCTGAAACTCCAGCTGGACTGCTGTCCCTGGACGTGGAGAAAGCTTTTGATAGAGTGGACTGGAGCTTTTTATTTTCTGCAATGGGCAAATTTGGATTCCCGAAGGAATATATTAGTTGGCTTACTTCTTTCTATAAAAATCCCAAAGCTTGTATTTACTGTAATGTGGTTTTCTCGGAGAGGTTCCTCCTTCATTCTGGTACTCGTCAAGGGTGTCCATTATCCCCGTTGCTCTTTAATATTTATCTAGAGCCTTTGCTTTTTAAACTCAGAAGCTCTTCCCTGATTTCGGGCATTCCCTTGTATGGCTTCGACTTGAAACTATCAGTTTATGTGGATGATATTCTGCTCCATTCCACTAACCCCGTTGTTGCGTTCGAAGCTGCCCCGCAAATTATTTTAGAATTTGGTACCTACTCCAATTACAAAATTAACTTGGATAAAAGCATGGTCTTCCCGCTAAATTTTAGATTGCTAAAAAGTGACATTTCACATTTAGGTCTTCAATGGACTTCCAGAAGCCTGAAATATCTGGGTATTTATTTCACTAACTCTGACTCCCTCATGAAGAAGCAAAATCTTGACACCCTGTGTACTATACAACAAGACATTGTTAGATGGTCATCTCTTTCTATTTCTCTTCGGAGATACATCAATATAGTTAAATTGAACGTCTTACCAAGGATCTTTTACCTGTTGCATATGCTCAGTATATGGTTACCCATTAAATGGTTTAAGAAAGTCCATTCTATTATCTATTCCTTCATCTGGGCAGCCTAGCCTCCAAGAAGAGTGTACCAGAAATTGATTCTACCCAAGGTTAGGGGTGGCTTGAGATTACCTCATATAGGAGGATATTACTGGGCTAGTCAAATATCTAAATGTATGAAATGGATGATCAACGAGGCATTGTTGGCCAACCTGTCATATGTCCCATCGTGGTTAATACTTGAGAGGAAAATGCTAGCAGAGGCACACTTATCCACATCTACGTTGCTACACTGTACAATCAAAAATTTACCAGTTAATATTTCCCACTCTCCCATAGGGGTATCAGTGAGAGCCCATACTCAATTGTGTAATTTTTTAAAATATAAACGTACCCAAGATTGGAATCAGCCATTGGTAGAGAACTCGAATTTCAGGATAGGTAACCAAAAGATTCCTAAACTTTGGATTCCCCAGTTCCAGAATACAAAAATTAAGGATTTCCTGGACCCAGTTGGGAAGGGTATCCCTGTGTTTGCCATTACTAATAAATTCACATTTAATAAGAGAGAACTGTTCAGAACATATCAGATATCTCACCTCTTGAGCCGGTTCAGCTCTCAACTGTTTACAGAGGATACATTTTTTGATTTCTTTACTTCCCTAACAAAAGTAGTATTTCTCCCCCATGCGATAGCCCAGGTATATGGTTCCCTTTTAGACCTGACATTTACTGATCAGGACGGAGGCCCAAAATACTGGCTTAGACAGTTCCCAGATCCTAACATTAACCGGAGCAAAATCTGGGAAGGAACCTACATTTACTTATCTCAAGACAGGTTGAGACTTACACAATTCCAATTTTTACATAATCTATACTGGACACCCCTCAAACTTTTCAAGATAGACAAGTCCCTGACTCCAATTTGTTTCAGGTGTAATCTGGAGGAAAGTTCCCTCCGTCATATTTTCTGGGACTGTCCTTCTGTTCAGGATCTCTGGATGGAAATCCACCATAAAGCTGACCCATTGTTAGGACTAGAAGATTTGTTCACACCAGAGATTTGTCTCATAGGAGATTATTCCAAGATTCAGGTCAGACTGCATCGATGCCACATGGCGATGATTGTACTGACACTTATGAAACTTGTTTTAAGGCATTGGTTTAATGCTCAGAAGCTTTTGTATATAGATTAGCTTCAGGATCTTTTGTTCAATTTGTGGGTGGAGTAATTTAAAGTATCTCCAGGTCAAATTTCTTCTAGATATAAAAAGATATGGGCTGGGATGCATACTATCTACATGCTACAAGTGGCAGTTCACCCGGTTTAATGTTTGTTACGGTTTGACCAGTTTTCAAAGAGTATGCTCAGACGCTCTCTATTTATGGCATCAATCCAATGCACTTTCTTTGTATGGCTCTGATTTTAGTGGGGAATGTGTTCAATAAACATCCATGCTGAGGTGGGGAGGGTTGAGGGGGGATGGTGGGATTGCTTTGGGTCACTAGGAGGGGAGGTTGTTATTTTTGGGAGGGTTAAAGGGGGAAGGGACATGGTACTGTTTCTTTGGGGACCGTTACTTAGCCTGTATGTGTATTCATGTTATTTCAGTACTGTACCATGTCATTTGTTTTATGCTTGAAAACAATAAACTTTAAATTAAAAAAAAAAAAAAAAACTGCTTAAGTAATCAGCTCTAAAGTCAAGTCAATCAGTCTGTGATCCTCTCCATTTACAACAAGCATTGACCAGTGCCAGTCATGTTTGCTTGCTTGTATTTTCTGTGCAGTTGTTGGGCATAGACAGAATTGCAGTTAAAATTAAAAATGATAAAAACACAAGTTTTAATAGTGAAATTGTCATGATTGGTAAAGGAAGGGGTTCACATAGAACATATAGAATAGTGTATGGGTTACCACACACAACAAGGCTATGTTTCTATCGAGGGGTAGCGATGTCATCATAAGAACCTCAAGAGGCAAGCTTGAGAGGTCAGTGATGTAATCTCAACCCCGAAATGGACACACAGGCCTTGCTGTACATGGTTGCCCATACACAGTTTTATAGAGTTTATGGTTTCAGAAATTTCCATAATGAGAGAGATACTGTAGCAGTTTTTAGACAGAGTGCAATGTGAGCAGTTCTTTGCGACTACACTGATGGCACACCCCGCTCCCCCCAGAACTGAGCTTGCTTAAGCTTTTTAATTAAGGAATACATTACTTCATCTCATCTGAGTCACTGTTCTCTTCGATCACAGAGTGTCTTTGACACTTTTTGTCACCAGAGAAAGTGGGCTCGAGATATGAGACACGCAGTTTGAGAACCGCTAGAGTGGCTCACGGTTTAAACAGACAGATGTGAGGAAATCAGAGTAGGAGTGCAGTTCAGGGTAGAAAAATTTATTGTAGTATCATTGTGATGTCATAATGATACTACAACTTTTTTTTTTACCTTTACAATAGAGACATGTAATTTGTCAGCATGAAAGGACTGCCTGACCTAATCAGTCTACCTAGATGCTCCCTGCCTAGTCTGTCTCTGCAGACCCTTACTGGTGTCTCGTGACCCGCCCTCCTCTCTGCCTATTTACTTATATTCCCCTGTGTCTATCACATGCATGCTTGAAGCCCACTACTGTTTTCATCTCCACCACTTCTGCTGGCAGTCTGTTCCAGGCATCAACTACTTTTTCAGTGAAGTAGCATTTCCTCACATCCCTCTTAAATGTACCCCCTCTCCAGCTTCATTGCATACCCTCTAGTCCTTGTGTTTTTTTCATTTGAAAGAGACTCCCCTCCTGCACTCTGTTCACCCTGTGAGGTGCTTGTAAGTGTCCATCATGTCCCCTCTCACTCTCCTCTCTTCCAGGGTGTACATATTGAAATCTCTCAGTCTCTCCTCGTGGGGCTTTTGGTGCAATCCCTTTGAACAGTTCTGCAACAAGAAAATGCAGTGTATGGATTTCCATACACACTGAGGGGCAACTGTACACAATATTGTTGTTTCCTTCAGTTTTGAGCTTGAAGTTTCAAGATAGTATTTTTTATTGCTCCAGCACATGAGCATGACAGGTGTCATTTATTAAATCCCACCAGAAACACGATTTTGTGAAATGGCAGAGAAAGCACATTAGGAAGGGGAATTTGAAAATGTTGTCTACTATGTTCATAAGGTGGGGTATAAAAACAAGACTATGTTGAAAATCGTGGTTCAAAAGATAAACAAGCATTTGTCAATGCCGAATGTTGATTGAATTGGTGTGTTGAGCTCGCTCACTGCACCTCTGTCACTTGCTCAGTCTGTTTCTCCCGGTGCTGCAGGCTGCTCTTTTGTACAGGGCTCCTGCCTACGTTGGCACCTTGTTCTGCCCACTAAGAAATCTGCAGCTGTCCTGACAGAGCTGCGTTGAGGTGGCTCACTCTCCCTCTCTCACACTCGCTCATTCCGTTTCTCCTGGTGCTGCAGGCTGCCCTTTTGTACTGGACTCCTGCCTCTGTTGGTGGCTTTTTCTGGCCACAAAGAAATCTGCAGCAGTCCCGACTCAGGTCTGTTGAGCCTGCTGACTCCCCGTCTGTCACTCACTCATTCCGTTTCTGCCAGGGTTGCAGACTGGCCTTTTGTATTGGGCTCCTGCCTGTGTTGCCGCCTTTTTCTGCCAACAAACAAATCCACAGCAGTCATGATAGAGCTCCATTGAGGTTGCTCACTCCCTTTCAGTCACTTGCTCATTGTGTTTCTCCTGGCGCTGCAGGCTGGCCTTTTGTACTGGGCTTCTGCCTGCGTCGGCACCTTTTTCTACCCACAAAGAAATCCACAGCTGTCCCGACAGAGCCTCTGTTGAGGTCGCTCACTCCCTCTGTGTCACTCACTCATTCTGTTTCTCCTGGCACTGCAGCCTGCCCTTTTGTACTGGGCTCCTGCCTCTGTTGGTGCCTTTTTCTGCCCACAAAGAAATCTGTAGCAGTCCTGACAATGCTCCATTGAGCTCGCTCACTCCCCTTCTCTCACTAGCTCATTCCATTTCTGCCCATGTTGCAGGCTGCCCTTTTGTATTGGGCTCCTGCCTGCATTGCCGCCATTTTCAGCAGTTACAATACAGTTCCGTTGAGTTCGCTCACTCCCCCTCTCTCACTTGGTCATTCTGGTTTTCCCACCACTGCAGGCTGCCATTTTGCACTGGGCCCCTGTGTGCATTGCTGCCTTTTTCTGCCCACAAACAAATCTGCAGCAGTCCCAACAGAGCTCCGTTGAACTCACTCACTCCTTCTCCCTCACTCGCTCATTCTGTGTCTCCTGCCGCTGCAGACTGCCCTTTTGTACTGGGCTCTTGTCTGCATTGGTGGCTTGTTCTGGCCAGAAAGAAATCTGAAGCAGTTCTGACACAGTTCTATTAAGCTTGCTCGCTCCCCCTCTCTCTCACTCATTACGTTTCTGCCCGCACTGCAAGCTGGCCTTTTGTACTGGTCTCCTGCCTGCTTTGCCACATTTTCTGCCCACAAAAAAATCCACAGCAGTCACAACAGAGCCCCGTTGAGCTCACTCACTACCGCTCTGTCACTCACTCATTCTGTTTCTCTTGGTGCTGCAGGCGTCACTTGTGTACAGGGCTCCTGGCTGCATTGGCACCTTTGTCGGTCCACAAAGAAATTTGCAGCTGTACCGACAAAGCTCTGTTGAGGTTGCTCAGTCTCCCTCTGTCATGTGCTCATTCTGTTTGTCCTGGTGCTGCAAGCAGCCCTTTTGTACAGGGCTCCTGCCTGCATTGGCGCCTTTTTCTGACAACAAAGAAATCAACAGCAGTCCTGATAGAGCTCCATTGAGCTCATTCAGTCCCCCTGTCTCACTCACTCACTCGTACTGTTTCTCACACCACTGCAGGCTGGCCTTTTCTACTGGGCCTCTGCCTGCATTGACGCCTTTTCCTGCCCACAAAGAAATCCACAGAGGTCCTGACAGCACTTCCGTGAGTTTGCTCACTCCCCCTCTCTCACTTGCTCTCTCGTTCTGTTTCTTCCAGTGTTGCAGGCTGCCCTTTTGTACTGGCCTCTTGTGTTGGGGCCTTTTTCTGCCCACAAACAAATCTGGAGCAGTCCTGACAGAGCTCAGTTGAGCTTGGTCACTCCCCCCTCTCACTCATTCCATCTTAATCTGTCCAAAACACTGATGTCCCACAGTGACCGTGCTATTCTCTGTCAGGAGTACAAAAACATATTTTAGCCAGGATGTGAAAAATGACAGCTGTACTGTTCATAAAGAGGTGTGGAAGAATGCCACTGTTAAAAATGTGGAGTGAAAATATTAAAAATTTGCGAAGTTACAAGGGTGCGTGGAAATAGTTGAACGCACGCTTGTAACACAGTCATGTTATGGAGTTTTGTCACCAAATTTTCAACATAGGGATTTTAGGACCTCTGCTCATGAACAGTGCCACTGTCATTTTCTTAATCTGTCCCGAACACTGATTTCCCACAGTGACCGCATTATTCTGTGCTGCAACTGTGAAACCACATTTCAGTCAGGGTGTGAAAAATGACAGCTGTACTGCTCATAAGGAGGTGTGAAAAAATGCCTTTGGTGAAAATGTGGCACGACAACATTACGAATCTGCAAAGTTACAAAGGTGTGTGGAAAGTGTGCAACACACACTTGTGACACACTCATTTGATGGGCTATCATCACCAAATTTTCAACATAGGCATTTTAGGACCTCTGCTCATGAACAGTATCACTGTCATTTTATTAATCTGTCCTGGACAGTGATTTCCCACGGCGACCGCTCTATTCTGTGCTGGAACTGCAAAAACGCATTTTGGCCAGGATGGGGAAAATGACAGCTGCACTGTTGATACGTAGGTGTGGAAATGGCAATGTTAAAAATCTGGAGTGAAAATATAAATCCACGAAGTTGCGAGAGTGCGTGCAAACTGCACAACGCACGCACATAGCACAGTCATTTTATGGAGTATCATTACCAAATTTTCAACACAGCCATTTCAGGACCTCTACTCATGTACAGTGTCACTGTCATTTCCTTAATCTGTCCCAAACACTGATTTCCGACAGCAACTGCATTATTCTGTGCCAGAAGTGCGAAAACACATTTCTGCCAGGATGTGAACAATGACAGCTATACTGTTCAGAAGGAGGTGTGATAAAATGCCAATGTTGAAAATGTGGCATGAAAATATTGCAAATTCACAAAGTTACGAGTGTATGTAGCAACTGTGCAGTGCATACTCATAAAACAGTCATTTTTTTTGATTTTTTCCACCAAATTTGCAACATAGGCTTTTTGAGAGTCCACCTCATGAACATTGGCACTGTCATTTCGTTAGTCAGCCCCCAAAGGTGACTCCACGCAGTGACCGCGAAATCAACCTTCAGGCCCGATCAACGCCATGACAGTGACAGTATTCATGAGGAGGGGTCCCAAAAACCCCATGTTGAAAATTTGGTGTCAAAATTCCCAAAAATGCCAGAGATATGCAGCAAAGTTGGAAAAACCCTATTTATTACTTTATACAGCTTACTGGCATTTCCATAGATCGCGGTCGGCTTTGAAGAGTGCAGACGTGTTCCTGGTCCACCAAAGATCATCACACCCGGGTCCGAGGTAAGAATGGGGTGGGGAGGTGGGGAGGCAGGTGCAATGGTGGGTGGGTTGTGGGTGGGGTCCGAGAGACTATGAGGGACAGTTTTTTTTCAGGTACAAAAAACTAAAGACTTCACAGGACTGTTTTTCCCTTTACAGGGCCATGTGGCATGCTGGGTGGGCCCAGTGTGCCATCAATAGCTTTTTGGGGCCAGCTGTAGCCAATGGGGATTGGGCACCCCCGTCAGCAAACAACAAAGGGGGATCTTTTATGCTGATGGCTACTGGGCACCCCATTGGCAAACAACAAAAGGGGTTCCTCTTTGCCAACAGGGATTGGGCACCCCATTGGCAGACAGTTAAACAGGGGGGATTCCTTTGTGCTGACAGGGACTGGGCACCCCCATCGGCAAAAAACAAAAGGGGGGATTCCTTTTTGTCGACAGGGATTGGGCACACCGTCGGCAAACAGTTAAACAGGGGGAGGGCTACATTATGCTGATGGGGAGTCGGCTCTCCCATCGGCAGAAAAACATGGTGGAGGGGGTTTAATATTGTTTGTGATCATGGCGGCAACCCACTGCCATGTTCACAAACAATATCAGGGTTTTTACATCCCGCCCTGTAATGACGGGTCGCTCCCTCATTGCCGTGGATGGCTTACGCTGCAATGACAAGGCGGCCTCTGATTGCAGTGGCTAAATTGTCACAAGTTGGTGCAATCGTTCCAAACTTGTGTCACCAGCAGCCTGCCACAGCATTGGGGGAAGTGGGACAAGCCTTTGCAGGCTGTGGGAGCACTGGCCACAACAGTGCCCTGCCTCCACAGCCTGCTTCTCAGCAAGCTGTCCCAATATGTTTCTTGCGCTGCACACAATCAACATAAAAATTGCTATGTTATGAGTAAACGTTTCAACATAGTATTTTTATTCCCCCACCTTATGAACACAATAGGTGTCATTTATTGAATCCTGACTAAAATGCCATTTTGCTGCATGACCATGATAACTGTCATTTTCATGAGGTGGGATAAAAATAAGTTCAAAATTTGTTGTGAAAATCTCAACAAAGAGCAAAGTTATTAGAAACCATTAAACAATATCAATATTTCTTCCTAACTGTGTTGTTTTTTTGTAATTTTGACCACACATTTTTAGCAAAGTGTTTCTATTATTCTATCTTATGATCAAGGCTAATGTAATTTTTTAAAACCTGTCCAAAAGGTGATTTTGTGGAGCAAATGAGAAAATATCTTTTGGAAGGTATTTGAAAAAAATGATACCTGTCTTGTTCACAACATGGGGTGAAAAAGGCAATGTTGAAAACTCAGGGCCAAAATATTGAAAAATGACAACGTTAAGAGCAGATGTTCAAAATGCATTAAAAAGCCATTGACCGCACTTACTTTACTTTATTTTCAGTTTATTGATGGCTGGGCATGGTAGGAGTAGAATTAAAAGAAAAACTGAGAAGATTACTTCATGGGATCCTAGTGAAGTAAGAGAGGGATTGAGTTGTGTGAGATGGGGTGCAAAGAAGGGGGATCATGGTAGTGCTCAAAGACATCACTAGATGGTTTTCTTTTTTCAGGATAGAAAAAAATAAAAGGGAAATAATGATGGACGGTTTTCTTATTTTCTTGTACCTTACACTAGTTATTGGCAGGGTCACTGGAAAATTGTGGAAAATTTTACCCCAAAATGCAGGGACTTTTTTGCAGAAATTGTGGGAAAATTGTGGGGGTTCACTATACATCCCCACTGCCCCAAATAAATTTGTTATTGTTTGTTGCAGCTTGTATTGATCACATGAATTGTTAGATACATGTAGCCACTTGTAAATGCTTTTAATATGAAGAAACGTGTGTGTTTTTGAAATGTACTGTAAATTAATCATTATGTAGCATACCTTCTAAAAATCAAGACATCTAAGTCATGCAGTGCTAACTAGATTGTATTCAATAATTTACAGTTAGTCTGTACTGAATACATCCTGAAACAACATATTTTGCCAGTTTCTAGATGTTAAATAATGAAGCCTGTTTAAACTACTTGCTTTGGTGCAAGAAAAAAATAAACAGATAACCAGGGTGCCTAATAAAGGTCTAGTAAGAAAAACATTTATTTTGTTAAAATAATTACTGTTCTTAATCAGCACTGTAAGTACATTTTAAAATCAAGTGATAAAAGTATCAAATCATACCAGTAGCTTTTCATTACATCATACAATAGTTGTCAATACATTGTACTTTTGTTCTACTCTGTTTGCAGTGATTTTACTTGGGTTGCAATTATTTTGTCTTTTGAAGGTAACTGTTTAACTACACTTAACCTGTTCAGCATGTTTTCGAAAATATTTGCTTTTTGTAGGCTTTGTATGTAAGTATGCAGTTGTGGCAGATTGACATGTAAGGAATCACTGTCACTAACCCCCTCATAAGCACATTCAAGAAGAAGCCAGAAGGGGAAGGAAACCGATTAATTTCAGTGCTTTACAGTAACGGTTCATTGCTATTTTTGTTTTAAACTTAGATTGTGGGCTTTTAGTGACACTGTAATTTCTTTTTTGTCTGTTCTTAGAATTGTTTTTGGGCTGTTGAAAATTTAAAGTCTAGTTTGGTGTGCTTGTAGTGGTGGTCTATTCCTTTGCTGTCTTTAATTGCTGCAAATTTTCACCCCCCCCACCCTCAGCTCTTAATTATATACCCTGTTAAATCTGATTGACAGGAGCTAAGTACAGGGGATAGTAGGGGTTGTGGAGTAGGAGGGGCATAAGGGTAAAGAAGCCAGCCCTCAGCACAAGTGTTTTGACTTATTTTTTTTATTTATTTTTTTTCTTTTTTAGAGAAAAGTATTTGAGGATCAGTGGCAGGACTTTTAAGGCAGCAAATTAATAAAAAGGTAACAAGGAGAGCTTCAGTAACAGACAAGTACTGGAATAGCAGTATAAGTGCAGTACAATGTGGAAAGTGGTGCAATGCAGTGGCAGCGGGGCAGCCATATTCAGGCAGACCTTCTGGACACTGAGGTGCTGCCCTATCTGCATGTATCTCTCTGGACTGCAGGATGAGGTAGCCAGACTCAGAGCTGAAGTAAACTGGGTCAGGAGTACCATCATCTTTATCCAGAGACCACCCAGTCCAACAACGCTGCCTCAAAGGATGCTGAGAACAAGAAGCACTTGGATGACAGTGGGCTCAGGGAGGGTTAGGGTGGTCAGGCAGAAACACATCCCAGATCCTATTCCACTCAAGAACTCATATGCCACACTGGCAAACAGGGACAACCAAATAGGGGTACCCAGAGAAGTGGAAGGAAAGGATGTGGAGGTTAGCCAAGGAGGTGACCTCAGTGGGGAGAGCAGTGGACCCCAGAGGAGGAGGAAATGAATCCTGGTGGGGGACTCCAACATAAGAGGGATCCAGCTAGGCACACCGGAGGGGGAGGACAGGGAGGTGAGGTGCCCACCAGGTGCCATGACATGGAGGGATTGAAGGAAGATCCTGGGGATCACTGAGAAAGCAAGATGGGAGGGTGAGCTGGATGTCTTTATCCACCTAGGTACTAATAACCTGGCAAATGGTGAGCCAAATGAAGTTCAGGAAGAGTTTAGGAAATTGGGGAGGGGTCTCAAGCAAGTAGCTACTTCTGTCACCTTCTCAGAAGTACTACCTGTGAGAGGCATGGGAGAGCATAGGGGTGCATGCACCAGGAACTTTAACTCATGGTTGAAGAACTGGTGCTGTGAAGAAGGGTTTGGATTCATTGGTGACTGGGGACCCACCTGGAGGGATGGAGGCTTGTTCAAGCCTGACGGCCTGCATCCATCCTGGAGGGGAATCCAAGCATTCAATGATAAGTTTAAATGCTACATTGACAAGCATTTAAACTAGCCAAGGGGGGTTGCAGGCCAGCAAGGAGGGTACCTAATTGCCCACCTCCCACAGCTAGCAGTGGAACCAGTGAGCTTGAGGAGTGGATATCTACAAAGCAGTGTGCAAAAGATGGAGATAAGCACCCAAGAGGTGGATAGGCAGAAAAGGGGCAAAATTCAACAGAAGGGCAGACAGCAAGGAGAACCAGGGATAAAGGACAGCCAGGGAAGGGGCTGAAGTAAACAGCTAAACAGTCTAGGGAGGTCAAATTATGAAACGCCATGTGTGCCAATGCCAGGATCCTTAGCAACAAGATGGAGGACTTGGAGGCTGTCATGGTGCAGTCAGACCTGGATATTGTGGCCATCACAGAAACCTGGTGTAATGATAACCACTACTGGGAGATGGCCATACCTGGCTACAACATATTCAGAAGAGACAGGGCAGGTAGGAAGGGAGGAGGAGTGGCACTGTATGTAAAAAATGTCATAAGGGCCACAGAGATCTAGGAGGAACAAAATGGGGGAGAGATACTGTGGGTTAAGCTGGAAAGGAAAATGGGACCAGCCATCTGCACAGGTGTGGTCTATAGACCACCAGCCCAGGAAGAAGAAACAGATAGGGAGCTGATGCTAGCCATCCAAAGGATGGCAGACAAGGGTGAGGTAGTGCTGGTTGGAGACCTCAATATTCCAGATGTGAATGGCAGCATCCCAGCAGCAGCATCAACTAGGAGCAGATTTATCCTGGACTCCCTTAAGGGTGCCTTCCTCAAGCAACTGGTCATGGAACCAACTCGGCAGAAAGCAATACTGGACCTTGTGCAAGGGACAGTGTGATGGGGGTAACAGTGGGGGAGCACCTGGGTAACAGTGACTACCAGTCATTGTGGTTTGAATTCACAGAAGGAGCAGAACCATACCACACAAAAACACGTATCCTGGATTTTAAGGGGGCAGACTTTTGGGAAAATGGGGAGATGCTTGAAAGAGGCATTAAGGGGAATGGGGCAGGAATCAGGGGTTGAGGAACAGTGGGCAGTATTTAAAATGGGGATTATAAGAGCAATAGAATTATGCATTAAGCAGGTTAGCAAAGGGAAAAGGAAGAGGAGGCCTTTATGGACTTCCAAGGAGGTAGTGGAGAAAGTGAAAACCAAAAAGATTGCATTCAGATGCAGTACAAGAAGACACAGGGAGAAGGGGATAGGGAGAAGTACCAGGAGAAGCAAAGGGAGGCAGGGAGGTCAGTAAGGGTAGCCAAAGCTCAGAAGAAGAGCACATTGCAAAATCAGTGGGTAGAGGGGACAAAATCTTTTACAGGTACATAAGTGAAAAAAAGAAAGGCAAAGAGAGGGATAGTGAGACTGAAGGGGAAGGATGGTGGCAACGTGGAGGATGATAACAGTAAAGCTGACATATTGAACAGGTATTTTTGCACAGTCTTTACTGAGGAAGAGGAGGGCAATGGATCTGAAGGGAGTACAAGAGGTAGGAATGGTGCAGAAATGGACACAAGTCCCTTTACATGAGAAAGGGTCCTGAAGGAACTGGAAATAATAAGAGTTGATAAAACAATGGGGCCAGATGGGGTGCACCCCAGGGTCCTTAAAGAACTAAGAGAGATGGTGGCTGAACCTCTGGCAATCCTGTTTAACTGGTCACTGGAAACAGGGGAGGTACCCAAAGACTGGAGGACAGCAGATGTATTCCCCTTATACAAAAGTGGGAACAAGGAGGAAGTGGGGAACTACAGACTAGTCAGCTTCACCTCGGTAGTGGGGAAGATCATTGAAGCACTACTGAAGGAGAGATTGGTGGAACATCTGGTTGTCAATGGACTTCAGGACCCAAGGCAGCATGGCTTTACCGTGGGAGGTCATGTCAGACCAACCTCATTGAATTTTTCGACTGGGTGACTAGGGAAGTGGATCGGGGAGGGCAGTGGACATGGGCTATCTGGACTTCAGCAAGGCCTTTGACACACTGCCACATAGAAGACTATTACACAAACTGGGGAATATGGGTGTGGGCAGGACAGTAGTGTGTTGGGTAGGTAACTGGCTGGATGGCAGGACACAGAAGGTGGTGGTAAATGGCTGTCACTCCAGAGGGAAGAGTGACCAGTGGGGTACCATGGGGATCAGTGCTGGGACCGGTCCTATTCAACATCTTCATCAGTGACATTGAGCAGGACCTAGAAGGCAGAATTTCCCTGTTCGCTGATGACACAAAGCTCTGTAACAGAGTAGACACACCAGTAGGTGTAGACAGAATGAGAAGGGACCTGCAGAAACTTGAATGGTCATGGGTTTGGCAGTTGAAATTCAATGCAAAGAAGTGCAAGATAATGCATATGGGGCATAAAAACCCTGGCACAATATATCAGTTGGGGGTGGTGAGGATATAGCATGCACCAAGCAGGAAAGGGATCTTGGGGTTATCATCTCTGATGACCTCAAGGTAGGGAAACAGTGTGACAAAGCAGCAGGTAAAGCAAACAGGATGCTGGGATGCATAGGCAGGGGCATCACCAGCAGGAAAAGGGAGGTCATAACTCCACTATACAATACACTAATGAGGCCCCACCTGGAGTACAGTGTACAGTTCTGGAGACCTTACTTACGTAAGGACATAGACAGGGTAGAGAAGGTTCAGAGGAGGGCAACAAAGATGGTACATGGATTGCATCACAAGTCCTATGAGGACAGGTTGAAGGAACTGAATATGTACTCCCTGGAGGAGAGGAGGGAGAGAAGGATATGATAGAGACATACAAGTATCTTACAGGGAGGAACAGGGTGCAGGAATACACTATTTTTAAGCAAAAAGATGTTCCAGGACTAGAGGGCATGGGATGAAGTTGGAGGAGGATGATTCAGAAGAAACGTGAGGAAGAATTTCTTCACAGAATGGGTGGTGGACAAGTGGATCACCCTGCCAGAGGAAGTGGTGGGGCTGAAACAATCATGGGATTTAAGAATGCATGGGATAGACATAAAGGAATTCTGGAGGTCAGGGTTAAGGGACAACAGACCTCCAGAAAAACATAAAGTGAACTTACAAGCTCAAATGGGCAGACTGGGTGGGCCGTAGCCCTTATCTGCCGACACTGTCTATGTATCTAAGTTTATAAGCAACAGGGTCATCCAAACTCCTGACACATTTAAGTCAAAATCCTTTCAGATTGAAAGTACAGTATTTATACAAAGAAAGTCTTCCATACCATTCAAACACAAGCATTGTGGTCAATGCTTCATTTAGGCGAATGGGGCACTTTGCACCTCTTTTCACAACTATTGTTTCAGTCTCTGTGTCATCAAAAAGTTCTCTGATAGTCTACTTTAACACAGATTTTAAGTGTTCAAGTCTACGTATGCATGACCAAAGGATTTTGAAACCAAAGAGGATAAGTGAATCACATTAAAGCAGAGTCACATTTGACCCTTTCTCACCTCACACTCTACTGTTTTGGTCAAATCCAAGTCTGTGTACTCAATTGTTAGCATATCTGAGTAGATTTCCTTGAGGATTTAAATATTTTTATACAATTTCAGTCAAAAATTCCATAAATGTAAGAAATTGCAAGAAATTGCAGATTTTGTGCAGAGAAGGGTAAAAATTGTAGAAATTGTGGAAAACTTGCACCCGCAATTTTCCAGTGGCCCTGGTTATTGGGCACCCAGAGTCAATGTGTTGTCTGGTGGTGTTGCAGACTGTGGTGCTGCAGGTGCGTGTGTTGTTTGGTGGCACTGAAAGGTGGCATTCCAGTGTCAGAGTGTGGTGGAGGGGTGCCAGTTGAGCACAGAGTTGTCTTTTTCCCCAGTGCCACAGCCATTTGTCTCTGGTATTGGACAGTAGCTCCACTTTGAACTGCCAAGCTCAGCTCCTTGGAGCAAGACAAAGAACCCACTCCACCGAGGGCGGCAGGTGAAAGAACAGAACAAATGCCACTGAGCAGCAATATCACAGAACCAGTGCTGCTCAGTATGGGAGGCAAATGACTGAACACGTGCCAAAGAGCAACATAGCTGACACTGCAGCCTAAGACAGGAACAAGCTGAGCCGGTTGTGCAACATCTCTGTCTTTACCAGGATAGCAGAGACATAAAGCACTGTGCAGTATCCAATACAGTGGTGCTGGCCAGGATACAATGCAAAACTGCAGCATACTGCAGTACAGTTTCTGCAATAAACAAGGCAATTTCAATGGCAGGTAATTCCTTTTGTCCTGCAGTAACTCAAGATATTGCATGGACTCCTGGCTAGCACCACTGTACCTGGAACAGATAGCACAGGAAACATTGCAAGTAAGAACTACATTCTACACAAGAAAACCCACTGCCAGGTTATACTTTACATCCTTCTGAAGGGGAAGTTACTTGATAGCCAAAAGCAGCAGAAAGGCAGAGATTTGGTGGAACTGTGGGTGAGACTGGGGATTCTGAAGCTTTGATAGATGAAGGGCCTCTGAGCCCCAAAAAGCCTTCTCAGTGTTTAGACTGATGATGTAAGGTGTGCTAGCCTCTGGCAAACAAACATAAAAGGGAAAAAAGGAAGGCTGCCTGATGTTTACAAAGCAACAAAGTCTTGTGATGGAATGGAATTTGGGTCCATCTTATCTATCTGTTCTGCCGCATGACAGTGACTATACGTATTTGAGTATGAGCACACATTCAAGCTTCTGAGCCAGAATGTTATCTACCTCATTATGTGTAATCCTCATTGTTATTCTCCCCTCAGGAATCTGTCTAGTCCTGCTTTGAAGGCATACAAAGTACTAGTTTTCAAAACCTTACCAGGTGGATATTCCTCATGAACCAACCTCTGTATGAGTTAATGTGTCCTCCAAATTCTACCACCCTCAGTTTGAAAAAAATGCATTCCGGTTATGGAGTACATACACTCCCAAGTGTAAACTTCTGTGCATATGTCTCCCTGCATACTCCCTTTAATATTTAAAAAACTGTACTCATGTCTCCTCACAGCCTTCTGTTTTCTAGGCTAAATAATTTAAGTATGTCCAGTCTCTTCGTGGCAAGGTTTGCCTCTTACACAGAATGAGGAAACTCAGCAGTTGTACACAAAGCACAACAGGATACTTGATGCAAATTAAAAAATAAAAGATTTATTGTGGTAGGATAGCACAGGACAGCACCCTACATCCCCAGCCCTTCAGCCCAACACATGGTCAACCGCAGGGAGTTGGCTGCCCTTACTTGAGTACCACAAGCCTTCCTGAGCACACCATCTACTGTTTTGGAATTTCATGCCTCTTACACATTAGTATAATCATTTTTCAGGGTAGGGATTCATTATATAAAGTTCAATGTGTGGTGCATAGCGTAGTGATTGCATATACTTATGGACTTGAATGTTATGGGTTTAGGGTTATGAACTTGGATTTTGACTTTTCTTTATTCCCCCCCTTGTTAGGAATGCTAGGTAGGTGTAGGAATAGAGGCCCAGCATCAAGGGTGAGATAAGAGTGCCGGAGGAGGAGGCTGGGGAGGATGGTGGGCAATTCCAAAATGCTCAAAGCTGAGCAACGGAAGTGCTGAGGTTAAGTAGGGGATGTGGGAGGAGCTATTTCTCCCCCTATTGAATCTCAGGTTTTTAGCCCTCCCATTTAATGTGTGGTGCATAGCGTAGTGCTTATGTATACTTATGAACTTGAATGTTATGGATTTAAGGTTAAGGACTTGGATTTGGGCTTTTCTCTACTCCTACCCTCATTAGGAATGCTGCGTAGGTGTAGGAATAGAGGCCCAAAAGATTGTTAACTGTTTGACTATCTCCTCCAACTCCAGAGAGTGTGACCAGTAGCATGCAGGAGAGGGAAAAACCCCTGTGCTGGAAACCTCTGAAGACCAATGACTACTGACCTGCCCATCCTCCAGGCAAACTATGAGGAGATAATTCTAAAAGATGTGGACTGAGGTTTGGATCTAATTATGACTAAGAGTCTTATCCTCTGAGTCATGCCGGTTGATGAGCCATTTCCTCTGAATCTTGATGGTGGGCAGGAAAGTCAATTCTGAAAGATGGAGGATTCTGGAAGATGAAGGAGAGTTTGATTTGGATGGATGTATGGATGAAGGAAGATATTAAACGAAGAACAGGATTTCTTTTGTGGTATTCGAGAACAGGAAGCTTGATACAAGGATGGATCCAGAAAATGAAATCAAAGGATGGCTGAGAACAAGATGGTGGCACATTTGAAGATCCCAAAAGGAATACAAAAGAAGGAAGTCCAGGAGGCAATCCAGAGACAGTCCGAAGGCAAGGTAGCCAAGTTGATGTTGAAGGAGTGGCCAGCACTGAGAGGGTCCAAGGCAGGCAGAAGATAACTGAAGGGAGGAACAGATATGAGGAACCGACTGCCATCACCAGCGGGCAGGAAGACCAACACGGGTTAATGCCATTTGGACAGAGCTGGAGATGGAGACTGCTTGAGGAATGGAATGAAGTGGAATGAGTAGAGAATGAAGTCAGAGACTAGGACTCCCAACCCCGGCAGCCTGGGAAGCACCCCTTCACACAATACCCCAGAGGCAGAGCTAGGGACAGAGACTGTTGGGTGGTATGTGCATGTGAGAAGACTTCCACATAGGTCAGCGATGAAGGTCCTTCATGGAGGATCTGAGATGGCGTCGACCAAGACCTCCAGGTAGGCCAAGGTATAGATGAATGCTAGGATGCCAGGGACAGCCTTCCCAAAAGGACAGGTACAGCAGATAGAGGTGCAGGAACGTCTGATGAAGCCATTTCAGATGCAGACAAAATTTCACATGACTGCGTAGCTGTCATAGTACAGTAGAATGAGTGAGAACAGGAGCCCGACAAAGGAAATCTGACTAGAGAAGCAACAGCAATGGGAAAATCCAGTGAATGGGGTTTCACGAAGTAGCAGAATGGGAACCCCATGTAGGTAGAATGAAGATGTAGGAGTGAAGTGACCTCCATGTAAGGCATCGCTGATGGACCATCCCAGAGGACCCAAGATGGGATGGAACAAGACCTTCACGTAAGTCTGAGGTAGGTCCAGAAACCAAGGACCCACACAAAGCCAAGGAGGAGATGGCAAGGGATAGACCCCCATATAGGTCATCTGAAGGCAAGCCAGCCTCCATGCATGCATAGTGAAGGCTAAACGGGTATCATAGAATGATCAAGCATGTGTGAAGTAACCTCCACATAGGTCATCCTGATGGTTCTTCCTGGAGGACACGAGATAGAATGGAATGAGGCCACCACATAGGTCTAAGGTTATAGCAATATGCCAGGAGAGACATGACCTTCTCCTAGCAACAGAGAGATGTGGTGAAGCAGCACTAGGCCTCCACATAGGTCAAAGTCAGAGACATACCCCATGAGGCTGGGTCCCAGAGTGATGCGATAAGTGTCCAGCAACACCAGGTTGAATTTCTCATGTGTTCCCATAGAGCGCAATATTTCCTGTGGAAGCAGAAGTGTGCTAACATCCTAAACTTCTCAGCACTGCTATAATGCAGGCCCATGGCAGGGTAATATTAAACTTAAAGGAATCAAGCACTGACTGTCATGGTGTCCAAAGTGTGCAGCCTCATGTATGCCTATGAGTCCCCTAGTCAGAGAATCAGAGTTCCAGATGGTGTGCAGGTGCCCAGAAATATCAAGTTGGGAGCCACCAAAGTTCATAAATATAATGACAGCAAGGCAGGGTAGGCCTTAATTTAAACTGCAAGAGGTAGCCAATGTTGTGGTGCATCCACACTTCAGGAAGGCAGTGCAGAAAAGAACTGATAACCCTGGGCAGGGAAGAGGGAGAGGCCTGTGCATAGCCTGGGTTGATTTTGCTCTACAAATAAGCATAGAGATTAGTTTGAAAACATCAATCAAAATGTAGATTACTGCTGGTCCACTTTCTAGTCCATACCTGGATGTGTGCAGAGGCTGTTTACATCTGGGATATCTCAATTAGCATTTGAGAGATTGAAACACCCCTTGAGGACAACTGCATCTGACACTACTGCTTTACTAATGTCCTTTATTAGCAGCTGATCTGCTTCCCCAGACTGACAAGGTGGTCTGTAGAAAACTCTGATCTTCAGGAATGTGTCCCCCCACCATAAATTGGACCCAGAGAGATTAGGTTCCCCATATCTATCTACATTTCTTAGATTCCCCGGATCCATCTAAAGATCTGTCCTCCATATCTTTGATGGGAGTCCTTAATGTAGAAAGCAACCTCTCCTTGTTTAGCTATCCCTGTCCCTTCCGAGTAGGGAAAAGACTGGTACCTTGAGGTCCTAGCTGTGAATTTGTATTGCTCGTGTTTTTATGAAGGCCAGACTTTCACATTTATGCCTTGCCACCAATACCTGAAGTTCCTCCATATTTTTGGCAAGGCTTCTGGCATTTATGCAAAACACCTTCTATTTATTTATTTCATTGTTCGGATATAACCTTTGAGCACAGTACTCTTTTTCAATCCCACCTTCTGCTTGTCTCCACCCCATTAATACTCCCAGTTATCTCCCTATTACCCATATCCTTTCCCTGCCACACCCACATGTACTTCATTGTGATGGGGAGAGCCTACCAGGCCCAAAAAAGATTTTCTAATGTGGGGTACCCTAATATTACCCTTCCCCATCTAGTTAAAATTCATGGCAAGAAAAGCATCTAGCTTCTGCCCCAGACACTGGCTCTTCCTCTGCTAGGATGCAGGCCCTCACTTCTGAACAGGCCATTATCCATTTAGTAAGGTCCCCAGTCTCCCAGAAAATATATGTCATTCTCCCCACACCAACCCTTCAGACATGTGTTATATAGATGGATCTTTAACTGTCTCCTCTGACTCTCACCTGGCACTGGTCTCAGCTTTCTGTCTAGAGTACAGAAACTATCCTTTACTCTGTCTATACATGTCTAGCCTGGTCATTATTCCCAAGGTGAATGACTGCATCTGGCTTCTCTAGTCCACCTCCTTTAAGTTCTGTTACCCTGGAAATGATCCTGTCCACTGTTACTTCAGAGCAGCAGTGCACCATTCTCTCCTCTGGGAAAGTGGCACGTACAATATCACCTTCTCCATCTCCCTAGCTACTGACTCCCCAATTACCACTACCCTCATTCTACTTCACCTACCATTAGCAAACTCCTACCAGTTTACCCATTCTCATTGGATTCTACCCTTGTCCCAGTACTGCCAGATTCCTACCCCTCATGTGGGAGTACAGCAAGATGTCCATCCACCAAAGGTTTGAAGCAGTTCCTGATTGCCACATCCAAATTCACTCTCACCTTTCTCCCCATCTCTGCCCTCTGCCTGTCCCCCACCACTTCATCCCACCCCTACTCCCTTGTGGGCTCTAGTAGTCTGCTGAGGGACTAGGATGGAATACACCTCTGCTTACCTTTCAGAAAGACTCCAAAGTAGGTGTATTTCAGCCCTTGTAGAAATCAGTTCCGAAGCCAAAGCCCGTAACTTCCTACTTTACGTATTGGGCAACATCTGTTCATCCAAACTACCCTGTGGAAAACAGTTGCTTTAGGGCCCCTACAGCTGGTTGTCACACTGTGTGCATAGCACTATTTGTGTGTACTGTGCTACCCTTATTTAATCAGTAACCCCAGTTTGTACTTGCACACTGAATTATGGTTATCGTCAGTCAAAGATGCTTCCAGTCGATAGCATCTATTTAACTAGACAGGATTAGTATTACTGCAAAGTGATGCAGTATGCTGCAGGGAATTGTATGATTCATTGGCAGTTCAGCCCTTTTGTCATGCATTATTTTGTGACGTCATTTACTGCAAGGCACTGCATTGCATCATGGATAATCTTAGCAATTAGCTGTGACCCATGCTTATACACAGAAATAATCATATGTGAGACATTGCTTCAGTAAATCGGGTGTCAGATTTTGTCCTATCCATTTGTTTACATACAGTTACACTGAGCAAAAGAAAACAAGCATGAAACATGGAGGCAGTTACAGTAAGTAATGTGTAGTATTACTCAATGTTTCTATAACCTCATATATTGATGTCTTGAACAGGTTCACATACGTAAAATGTTAAGTAAAACAAATTGCATTCATATAACTATGTATGATCAAATGATGTAAAATATATGTGTGAAGCACTGCAAAAAGTTAGAGGGCTTAACAGAGATCACATCTACAAGCAATGACTTATCATGGGAAAAGGTAAAGGTGATTAAGCAGCTGCAAGACACCATAATAAGAAATATGGATAGGGGCAAAACCTACAGCTGAACAGAGTGCATATGCTTTTCAGGGCTCTGTATATCCAGAATGAACAACTTAGCCTAAAGACAAAAACACCTCTTTAAAGACTTTGCCACTACATAGAAACATAGAAGTTGACTGCAGATAAGGACCGCAAGGCCCATCCAGTCTGCCCATTTCTTTTTCTACCTTATAAATGTGCCATTGGCCTTTGCTCTGTCAGTGGCCTATCTATTCATACTCATTTGTATTGCTCCCTTATGCTTATCCCATGCCTGTTTGAAGCCCTGCACTGTATTCATAGCCACCACTTCTTGAGGTAGGCCATTCCATGCATCCACCACCCTTTCTGTGAAAAAGAATTTCCTCACATTCCCCCTTAATCGGCTCCCCTCTAATCTCATGCTGTGTCCTCTTGTCCTGCTATTTTTCTTATATTTAAACATGTTAGACTCTTTCACCTTGTTAATGCCCTTAAGGTGTTTGAATGCCTCGATCATATCACCTCTCTCCCTCCTTTGCTCAATGGTATACATATTGAGCTCTGTTAATCTGTCCTCATATGTCTTCTGATGCAGTCCCTGAACCATTTTGGTTGCCCTTCTCTGAACTGCCTCAATTTGGTTAATGTCCTTGTGAAGGTGTGGCCTCCAATACTGCATGCAGTATTCCAGATGGGGCCTAACCAGTGTCTTGTAAAGAGGGATTATTACCTCCCTCTTACGACTTGTGATACCCCTACTAATACACCCTAACACCACCCTAGCCTTATCTACTGCTTTAGAGGTCTGCTTGGATGATTTCAGGTCATCAGTGATGATGATGCCCAAGTCTCTTTCTTCCTTGTGACTGCTAGCAACTCCCCTCCCAGCTTATAGGTGGCTTCAGGTTTCTCTTCCCTATGTGCATGATCTTGCACTTCTTTGCATTAAATCCCAGTTGCCACTCTTCTGACCATTTTGCTAGTTTATCCAGATCGCTTCTTATTCTGCCCACCCCATCTGGATCACGTACTCTGTTGCAGATCTTGGTGTCATCTGCAAACAGACAAGCCTTACCCTTTAGTCCATCTGCAAGGTCACTAATGAAGATGTTGAAGAGGACTGGCCCCATGACTGATCCCAGAGGTACCCCACTTGTGACTTGCATCTCTTCTGACTGTATACCATTTACCACCACTCTCTGTTTTCTGCCCGTCAACCAGTTTGCCACCCAGTTGACCAACTTCTGACCCACACCAAGCCTACCCAACTTATTTATCAATCTTCTATGTGGAACAGTGTCAAAAGTTTTGCTGAAGTCAAGGTAGGCAACATCAACTGCTCCCCCTTGGTCCACCACTCTGGTTATCCAGTCAAAGAAATCTATGAGATTAGTTTGACAGGACCTTCCTTTGTAAACCCATGCTGTCTTGGATCCTGTGCCTATGGATTCCAGGTGTTGCACTATCCTTTCCTTAAGGAGTGCCTCCATAATCTTGCCCACTACTGAGGTAAGACTGACTGGTCTGTAGTTCCTGCCTCCTCCCTGCTACCACTCTTGTGGAGCGGGATCACATGAGCCCTTCTCCAGTCTTCTGGGACCTCTCCTGTGCTCAGAGACTCACTAAACAGTTCTGCAAATGGCTCTGCTAGTTCCACCTTTAGCTCCTTAAGTACCCTGGGATGTATGCCATCAGGTCCCATTGCCTTGTCCACCCTGAGCTTAGCAAGCTTTTGTAGGACCCTTTCTTTTGTGAAGGGAGTAGCCCACCTCCTCCCCCTGTGTCCATGATGCTGAGCTGTGGGCTCTGCCCTACCTTCTTCAGTAAATACTGAGCAAAAGTATCTATTTAGGATAAATGCTTTTACATGGTCCTCCTCCTCACATGCTCCCTTTTCTCCATTAAGCTTAGCAATACCCTCTGACTTTCTCCTTTCACTAATGCATCTATAGAAAGTCTTGTCACCTTCTTTTACTGTTCGTGCTAGTGTTTCTCAGTTTGGGACTTTGCCTGCCTTACTGCCTTCCCTGCTTCCCTTAGGGCAGTTTGGTATGCCTCCTATCTTCATCCCGCTGTGTTCCTTATATTTCCTGAAGGCCAGCCTTTGGCTCTGACCTTTTCTGCTACTGTATTTGAGAACCAAAGTGGTTTCCTTCTTCTTTGCACTTCCTTTTCTGTCTAACACAATGGGATGTTGCTTCAAGTATTGCATCCTTAATGCTTGCCCACTTTGCCTGTACCCCTCACCTGTGTTTCTTTTGCCAAGGCTAGCTTAACTCTGTTGGCCATCTTATCAAAGTCAGCTCCTCTGAAGTCCCATATTTTGCCTTGGAATGGGATGATTTAGATGTAGTAGCCAAATTGAACCATACCATGTGATGGTCACTGGCCCCCAGGTGACCTTCTACCTGGAGATCTGTGATCCCTTCCCTGTTAGTCAGTACTAGATCTAGGATAGCCCTGTCTCTTGTGGGTTGTTGTACCAGTTGTTTGAGGCCCTCCCCCTGCAGGGAATCCACTATGTGTCTAGTTCTGGCAGATGTTCCTGCTGGTATTGACCAATCTATATCTGGCATGTTGAAGTCTCCCATTATCAGAAACTCCCCTTTAGCTGTCATGTTTTGTATATCTTCTAACAGTAAAGTGTCTATGTCCTCCCCCTGGTCTGGGGGCCTGTAGAAAACCCCAGTTCTTATGGCCGTCCCATTTCCTGTTTCCAGGGTGACCCACAGTTCTTCTGGCTCCTAATGTGTATTCTGAATTTCTGTAGCTTTGATATTTTCATTGACATACAGGGCCACTCCTCCCCTTTTGCACCTCAGTCTCTTCTGAACAATACATAGCCAGGTACTGAAGTCTCCCAAGTGTGGTTACTGGTAAACCACGTCTCATTAATTGCTACTATGTCCAGTTTAGCCTCTGACATTATTGCCTGCAGGTCTGGGATCTTATTTCCCAGGCTGTGAGCATTTATACATGATTTTCCATTGGCCAGATTTCGGTGTGTTAGTTGTTGGGTGAGGTTTGGCATTACCCTGTGTGTTGTATGGGAGACAAACCTTTTTCTTACCTGGTAATAAATGAACTGCAAACATGCTGAATCCCTGTTTGACCAATAGCTGAGGAGGGAAGGGTATTCTTCTCATTCGATGTATGGGGTGCTGCACTCCTCTCCCCATTTGCTAGTTTAAATATTCTGCAAAGACGTCAAACTTCTGCCCCAATGCACTGACTCCCTCCTTAGTCAGATGCAGTCCATCAAATTTAAAGAACTTTCGCTCCCAGAACTGTTGCCAGTTACCTACAAATCTGTGTCCTTTTTCCTGGCACCAGCCCTTGAGCCACGTGTTTAGCTCCACTATCTTCCCTTCTCTGACCTTCCGTCCATCAGCCCCCCCTCTCCCAGACTGGCAGGATCTCAGAGAAGGAGATGCCGGATGAAGTGGATGATAGTTTGTCACCTAGCCTAGTCAGGTGTTCCTTGGTCTCCACAGCTGACCGGCTGGCGAGATCATTAGTCCCTATGTGTACTAGGACATCAATGTTTTCTCCTGCTTTGTGAACAATTTTAGCAATGCGGTCAGTGTCTCTCCATGCTGATGTACCTGGGAGACATCTGACCATTTCCCTGGCTGGAGATGGGTATCAACTCCCGAATCATGAAGTCTCCTATGATCAGAAGTTTTTGGATTCCTTTTTGCTTTTTTTGTTTTGGTTCCTGATTTGGGTGAGTTTTGTTGTGCTAGCTCCTGTGCCACAGTGTCCTGCTCTGCAGTGTCTTCTGCCTCTTTGTTTGATTTCAGAGATAGAGGCAGATACCTGTTTGTAGTGTTTATATGGTTTTTGGAGGTAATATGTTGGAGAGCAGAGAGTGATGGGGCACCCGATTAACCCCTCCTAACCACCTGCCAACCTCCTGGTCCAACTACCCTCTGTGGTCGAGGTTTTTCTGTTGGATGCTGGGGAAATGACGGGTGGTTCTTACAATGCATTTCCTCTTGAATATGAAATTTGAGGCGTGCAATCTCTGCCCATGCTGCCCGGAGCTGAGCCCTAAGATCTCCAATGGCCCAGCATGTAGGACAGTGTCCTAAATCCTGTAAGAATGTCCTTCTGAAAAATGTTCCACAGTACCTGCAGTTAATGATATCCATTCCAGAAAAGTTGCTGGGTTTATAATCTAGTCAAAGTAATTAGAAGGAAAAAAATGCAAGTAATGGTTTGATTGTGTTTTGTTTTTGTTTAACTTGTTATAGCAAGTTAAATTACTAGTGCCCCTGTAAATGAGCTCACCTTGTGGATGCCCCACTGATCCGCCCCTTCCTGCTCTGCCACAGGAAATGTCACAACTGTGGTACCCTATAAAAGGAGTGTAGTGTGGGGTGGTTGGGGATGGGGGTGGGTGGCTGGGCCCTTCCCCTGCCGAAAAAGAAGAACCACGGATGAAAGAACAAGGAGGTAAGAGCAGAAACAATCAGTCAACAACAAATGCAGTAACCCTGAAAGCTTATCCTAATGTTAGATAAAACTGTAAAACCTGTAAAGCACCACCTGTAATAATTTCAGAGAAGATATCCGCTGTAAGAAACACTTTGCTACAGGGAAAAATAAAGCAATGAAATGTTAACAACAAACAGTAGCAATCCCTGTGAGTAAAAAATAAAAACAACACCACACAGTAAATCTGCTTAGCCAAAAGAAGTCTTAATCCTTTTCCTTTGCTCTGGTAAGGTTCTCTACTCTGCCTTTCAAGCAGTCTTGGAAAGAAAGAGCTCAGGTGAAGCTAGGTGCCTTGGCCAGCAAATCATGTCTTCTACCTCCAAGATAACAACTAACCTGACCTTTTAACCCTTCTTTCTGTTGGAAATTACTGACAGTTTGCCAGCTCCACCCCTCACATACACACCTAATCCTTTGGAAGAGCTGTGGGAGGAAAGCAATTTGCTCCTTCATTGTGAGAAGGAGACTGAAACACCTCTGAGACAACAAACCTTTTCAACAACGAAAAAAAAAAAACAAGAATAAAATAAAACAGTGTCAAACAGTAATTTTGCTTAGCCCAATGATAAAAAAGTCACAAAAATGTAAGCTCCACTTGTAATAATTTCAGAGAAGATATACCCTGTAAGAAACACTTTGCTACAGAGAAAAATAAAGCAGTAACAGAAGATATACCTTGCAAAAGACAATTTGAATCAGAAAATTATAGTAATCTGTTAGCACACACCTGTAGGCACACCTTGTAATAATGCAGAGGAAGGTATACCAGCAACAACAATTTGAATCAGAGAAAATAAAGCAATGAAATGTTAGCAACAAACAGTAGCAATCCCTGTAAGTAAAAAATTAAAACAACACCACACAGTAAATCTGCTTAGCCAAAAGAAGTCTTAATCCTTTCCCCTTGCTCTGGTAAGGTTCTCTACTCTGTCTTTCAAGCTGTCTTGGAAGGAAAGAGCTTAGGTGAAGCTAGGTGCCTTGGCCAGCAAACCAAGTCTTCTCTACTACTCTGCTAACTGAAGCTTGAGGAACAGGAAGACATAAAAATTATGACATTTCTTCGCATTTTGTGATCATGAGTCACAGTAATCATTCCACACCTGCATGAGATGGAACAAAGCCTCAGGAAGAATGTGCAGGATGCAGTAAGGAAGGTGAGGTAGCCTCGGGTGCTGCCCAACAAACCAGTGTGGCCATGCTGAAGGCCATACAAACTGTCAACCACAAGCTGGAGGACTATTCACTAAAATTAATGTTGCTGAACACCAAAGTTGCACTGTTCCAGGTTGAAATGACAACAGCTATTAACACAGTGGAGAGAGCCCCCACAAACACCACAGGACTGGTAAAAGAAAACATCTGATTATGTGTTAGGCTGGAAATTTGGAAAATGTTGCATGGTCTTCTAGCTTAAAGCAACAGTATTTGTTAGTAATAATGTTGTTTTTGTTAAATAATAATGTATTTCTAACAAAAACATCACTACACCAATTTTTATTTTCACTTTCTTTCATTCTTGAACTAAAAGGCAAGATTTTGAACTTTTTAAAAGCTCTTGCACCGTTGCAATGCCAGCTATGAAAAAATTAAGCATTATGGTGTGATGAAGTGCTGTTTGCCATCAGAAACATGTGCAAGACCCAGCATAATACTTTCAGAGTATACAACCAGCATTCACGGTTATAAGGTACCATCAACATAAGAGATTTTTAAATGTATTGAGTGACAGCTATATTCAATGACATAAGGCATTAATTAGAAAGGAGTTATAAAAGCTGTTTGAAAATATTTGGGGAGATTAAAAAGATACTGATTATGGGCCCTGTGCATGAATGGGGCGGAATGGCTATGCGCACGTATCTGGGGTGCATAGCCACTCTGCACTTGTTTCACCCCCAATGTGGGAAGCACAAAGGGGAGGCACGCAGACCCACCACACCCAATTCCCCACGTCTGCATACAGCACCATGCTGGAGGCATTCCAGGGGCATGCCAGCACTACACAGTATGCACAAACCTGTGTAGTGCTGGCCACATAGGTGCGGAATGGGGCACTGTTTACAGCAGGGGGGACCATGCCATAATTCACTGTGTGCCCCCACAGACACAGGCCTCCAGTTGCCAGGAAACTGGGACAAGGCTCACCATGCTGCCCCTGACCACTGGGCAGCAGGGGCAGCTGGAAGGGTGAGTGAGTGCCCAGCAATTTGGGGAGCAGTGGCACCAGGACAGGATGGTGCCATGTGGGTCCAGGTGCCTGCAATCAGCATGCACAGCCCCGGACCAGCGTCTCCCTCCATGTGGGATCCACTAAGGGTCCAAAGGGAGGCATCCCATTTGATGCCCACCCAAGATGATGACTTCTCCCCCAACCACCCTGCGGAGTCAAGCATCAGGGGAGGAGGAGCCATGGACTGGGGGCCAGTATTGGTGAATGCTGGTATGGGTGCACTTGTCTGCAGGGTGCAGGGCCATGTGTGGGGTATGCGACATTTCGTACCCAAGCCCACTTGAAGCGTACCACCCGATGAATCTAAGGATGTCAGCAATACAGTTTGATAAAAAAACTAAAAGATGGGCATTTTTGCTGACTAACAAATGATGCTGCTTTAAGGCCTGTGTGGTCACCCAAAGGGGCGGAAAATTAGGAACCCAAGGGTTTCATAGCACACAGATTACAAAGAGCACTTAGATCTGGTGCATTGGGGTTTTGGCATTATGAATGCCTACTGGATCACTTCTACATAGGCACAAGATTCAGACTCATAGGTGGGGACCCTGTTGCTCAGAACTGTGAATGCGAGTGAGAAGGAAGAAGTTATGTCCTTTATGTTTCCTCCCTCCACAGTTCCCCCCTTCTGCCTCCTACTCCCTTTGCAGTTCTGCCATTCACTCTCTTGAACTCCCTTCCATAAAACCATCTGCTGGTCAAGCTGCCTTCTTCTTGTGCTTTCGCAGACTATAGTGCTCTTTTACCATTGCCTTTTGTACTGCTCCTTCCTTCCAGTCATTTAAATCTCTCCTCTGTGAATTCACTACTCCCTCTTGTAGTTATTGCTGATCCTTGTCTGTATTTTACTGTGCTACAATTCTGCACCACTGCCCTTGCCGTGTCCTAGTAAATTCCCCCTGCCCCTACAGTTTCCTCCATCCTTCCATGCTGAATGAAGCACCAACATTACTTTGTTCACCCTTCCAATTAATGCCACCTGCTCTTTAATACCGTAACTAGCACTTCATTTTTCATGCTCCAGTTACATTCCAATCTGCACTTATCTTACTTGTTGCTCTTCAGATACTCTGCTTGCTCACCTTGTTCATTTTGTTGCTACTTAATTGTTTAACTTATATTTTTGGTTTGTGTAACTGACTGCTAACTTACTGCTGTACTCTCCACATCCTCCTCCCCCCATGACACATCTGGAAACAATCTACTTTAGTTCAGTATGTCTTTCCCAGTAAAACATTTGAAGTAAATAAATCATATTCACAGTCCATTGACCAGGCCTGCTCACATCAGAAGGAGATGGTGGTTTGGGTGTTCTCTGACCTTAGCTTTGCTACCTGGAGGAAAAGGAAATGTTTTGCTGGAGTGCTGAGGCAGTTGTTTGAGTTGGGTATGCATCATGAGCTTATGATTCTGGCCAGACTTTTCATCACCAACATGGACAAGGACTACCTGAATATAGGCCCTACGGAAGCAGTGACACTCCTGATGAAAATTAATAGTTTGCTCCCAGAGACAATCTGCAAAATCTGAAGCGCAAACTCAGATGAGAAGATCAAGAGAGGGAGAATCATAAGATTTAATCTGTAGTTATCCACTGTGCGAGAATAATGTTTATGAATTGTGCTTGGTGCCACTTGTTTGTACATTTATTTGTTTTGGCCTTACTCGTTCCCATCTTGAGTATGAGCTGATAGTTGAAGGCCCTATAGATGGGAAGAGCGCTGGAGAAGGAGGAGGGGAGGGTGGAGGAAACTGAGAATGCTAAGCAGAGAGGGCTGGGTGTGTCGGTGTTTTATCGGAATCCCCGCCCCTTGAATTACAGGCTGGCCCTATAGTTATGGGGGAAATATTGTATTTGTTATTTGCTTCTGGTACCAAAATGTGCTGTATTGGTATTGCTGTGGGAGAGAATTGTTATCTCTTCTACTTTTCAGTGCCTTTCTCTTACACAAAATGGCTGGTCCCCACCTTTCCTTGCTTCTTGTTGCATAGCCTAGTTTCTCACTCCCAGAGCGCCATGTGAGATTTGTACCATCAGACACCTTGGTCTGTTTATTGTCTTAACTGCAGTTTTGTTTATTTAGTGTCGGCATTTACCTGGCGGGCCAATGGCTGAGACATCAAGTGCTTAGGTTGTCACTTTTGCATGCATTCTAAGCCTATGCGATGGGATTAGATTGGGAAGAACATAAATATTTCACTGTTTCTATTCAAAACTGGAATCCAGCAAGGCTTTAAGCCTGGAGGACATCTTTTGATTATAATTACCTTCTGCCTAGTCTGAGTGATTCATTTAAAGTAATTTTAGTTGCATGCCACTATTAATATGAAATGGGAGGGCTGCACAGGGCTAAACTATTGTGAGTTATGGGTTGTTCAGTATAAAAATTAAATGTTTGAAAATTAGAGAATGAAGACATTTAATAAAAGTGTTTTGTATTAAATGAAGTTAGTGGCAATAGAACTAATAAGTCCAAGTAATGGGATGGAAAGTATTCTTATCAGTGATTTGGCAGGTTGTATTCAGGTTCAGGCTGTGTAAAGCTTAATAATTAAGAAATGTATACTAACCCTTGATATGACATAGCACACTACAGATTCCATTAGCCCTATCATGACATATCACTATGTACTACTATGCTTTCAACTGAATTTCTTGCTTCTCTGGGGAAACTCTTGCATGATATTGATAAACTCAATAAAACATAAGTGAAAAAAGAAACATGGATGATTGTACAATTGCAAATACAGGCAAATGATAGTTTGCAATAAGAGTGAGACTATTACTAGAGAGGTGCAGAGAGAAAAATATTACACGGACTCAGGGAACATTATAACTCTCATCAAGAAATGTATCTTACAGTGGCTAGAATACATGATGTGACTCCTTACTGGATCTTACTTAGAATGCCTTATACATTTAAATGTATATATTTGAATGTGAAATGCAATAGCAGTTTGGTTTATCAGAACACAAAAAAAGGTTTAAAATTATACTTTTAAAAGTATTGTTTCATAAAACATTGGAATTCAGCACTGAGATGTAACATAAAAGAGAGGTGATATTTTTGTATCTATTTCAAACGTCATGGGGTTGCTAAAAATATCAGATTTTCTCTATAAACCTCGCAATAAATAAAGTTGGAAACCTGTAGATAAAAATTACTGTGATGTGTTTAGCCAGTATAAGTACAAGTGCAAGTCAATACAAGTCAAGTGTATCAATGGATAGTCCAGCAAACAACAGCGCACACCTACAGTTACTCAGTAGTCTAACAAGCAGCAACTGCTTTATCCTACTGACACTTGCTGCAAAAGAATTAGAAGAGCCCACAATAAATAGCTGTTGGTGAAAGTTTGTTTGTGGACAGATAGAGGGCACTGGACCAGGGTAGGCCAGTGGATGTCTTCTTTCTGGATTTTAGCAAGGCATTTGATTCAGTACCCCACAGTGGCCTGCTGGCTAAGCTGAAGGAAATGGGGGTAGGGAGACAGTTGCTAAGATGGATAGGAAATTGGCTGTCTGAGCATACTCAGAATGTGGTTGTTGGAGGGTTAGCCTCATCCCCATGGTGGGTTACTAGTGGGGTGCCCCAAGGGTCAGTACTGGGGCCACTCCTGTTCAACGCCTATATCTCAGATATCAGGAGGGGGATCAGGAGTGAGATGAGTCTCTTTGCAGATGACTCAAAACTAGGTGCAGTGGTGGATGGGGAGGAGGGGAGGGTGGCCTTGCAGGAGGACCTGGAGGCTCTGGAAAGATGGTCAGGAAAATGGAAATTAAAATTCAATGTGGTGAAGTGCAAGGTTCTGCACCTGGGAGTCAGAAATTCAGGCCAGGAGTATACCCTGAGAGGAGACATGATTCAAGTCACGGAGGGTGAGAGAAACCTGGGGGTAGTGGTAGATGTCAAAATGAACAACTCAGAGACCAGTAGCAGGGCAGCAGAAAGGGCAAATAGGATGCTGGGAAGCATCACCAGGGAGATTACCTCTAGAAAGGTGGACGTGATCCTTCCACTGTACAACTGCTTAGTTAGGCCACACCTCAAGTATTGTGTACAATTTTGGAGACCACATTTAAAGAGGGACATTATGCTCCTAGAGAGGGTCCAAAGGAGGGCAACCAAAATGATCTGGGGCCTGGGGGAGAGGACCGATGAGGAGAGGCTCAAGGAGCTCAACATGTACACCCTGGAGGAGAGGAGGGACAGGGGGGACATGATAGAGGTCTTTAAGTACATGAAAGGGTTCAATAAAGGAGGCCCAGTCAGGGTTCTCCTAAGGAAGGAGGGTGGGGCAACAAGAGGTCATGGGTGTAAGCTGGACGGGGGCAGGCTCAGAGGGGAGAGGAGGAGGAGATGTTATTTCACTGAAAGGGTGGTGGGGCCATGGAATGCACTGCCCAGGGAGCTGGTAGAGATGGAGACTGTGGATGGGTTTAAGAGGGGATGGGACAGGTACAAGGGGAGGGTAAATCTGACCAGGCACAATACAGGTGGAACATCTGGGACTGGGGACAGTATAACTCCAGGGGGAGGGGGGGAACCAAAATTGGCCCTCAGTGTGGGTGCTGAAAATCGAGCAGACTCGAGAGACCGTTGGGCCTATTCTGCTGGCATTTTAGTATGTTAGTATAACACACCCTCGAATGACACCTGAGCAGACAGGAGGGAATAGCTTCTGTCATGAGAGTCAGGGTCAGAATGGTAAGCTGGGTTCCCAAGAGGTGGGAGCTATTTCCTGCTGGTGGGGACTAGCATTGTTAACTTAAGCTGGTGTAATGAAGGCTCTGCCTTGTTTCAGCTTCTGCCTCTCCAGCAGATAGAACAGCTCCAGCGAGAACAGCAGGAGAGTTTCAGCTCTTGAATGGATTAGTGCAGCAGCAGGAAGTGGGCCTTTTAAACTTGGAACACTTTGGTAAATGCATTTTGTTTTAACCCATAGGCTGGCCTGGATTTTACTCTCAGCACACAAATAATCTGGGGGTGGGAGGTGGGGAGGTGACACGTAGTTCCCTTGTTGTTGGTATCTGTGTTAAAAAAGGGTTTTGTTTTTAATATGATGACTGAGCTTCTGGGGAGCATTGTTAATTTATGAGGCTGTTTTGTTACTGGATAGATAATTTCAGTTTCAAATAGATTTGGGGAAGGTTTTCAATAGAATATTTCACAAACTGTTGCCTATTACAGGTTTCTCTGGTTTGGAGTTGTTAAGCCAACTCCCTTCCCCCTCTGCATTGTCTCTAGCCGTGTGTTTCCACAACTGTTTTCATTTGGAGACCAATAAAGTTTGTCAGTTTGTCTGGCAGTTTTCAATGCTTTTATCTTATGGCCACGTAACCGCTTACTGGAAATATTGGCTCGTACATATATAAAATAAATAAGTAAATAAAAATGAGTGAAATACATTTGGTGAACATGTGTTTGGGAAGGTGGCAGGGCTGGAAACATAGCATTTGCAACTGACAAAAAATGTTATGCAGACTTTTTGGTTATAGACCTATCTGAAAATGTAGGACCCGTGAACTAGCAACATTTTGTCCGTGCTTATGGCATTGAAGGACTAAGTGAGACATTTGTGACTGGGAAAATATTTTTTTTTCCTATTTTTGGAGAGAGAAGCTTTAAAATATGGGATTTGTAACTGGGGAAAAAAATCACTTGATTCATTGCTCCAATTTTGTATGCTATTATGTAGAGGGCAAGCTCTGAGTTTTAAAGGGTGCACAAGCCTATTGTGGGTAGTTTTAGTAAAAAAAATTTTTAAGTTTCAGCACTGGTTTGAATACTTAAACTGCAGGCTATTGTTTGTTGGCAGTTAGGCCTCATGTTCCCCTCCCCACTGGGTCTGCCTGTTTGGCTGGAGGTAGCATTGCATGAAAGTGTTTGTTTGGGGGGAAGGGCAACCTTGTTTTTTTACAAACCTGGAAGGGCATGCAAATGGTTTCAATAGCATTTATTATCCTAGCAGAATTAATTTTTAAATACCTAAGTGAAAGAATGTTGGGTCTGAAGATACAAGATGAATGAAAGACAGGAAAACAACATTTGTGGTTGTTTGGTCATCTAAATCAGCCCTAGCATTCAGGGGTCTTCATGTCATTATTTTCCAAAGCTTTCAAAGATTGTTATAAACTGCCCTCTCATGTCAGTGAGATAAAATTAAATGCATTTGAATTTCATTGATAAACAAATTGTAAACGAGAGTGTATATTATAAACATCCTTACTTTATAATGACTTAAAAGGTATGTAGCCCAACCCCTGGTGCTATATTATTACATACAAAAACTAAATAAATAAATCAGACACTGAGGAGTCTAGGAGTAATGTGTCAGTCTTTAGGATACTCACATTTTGAGTTTAAATTGATTTAATAATCATAATAATAATAATAATAATAATAAGTGATATACAAAAATAGGCATGGGTTGCCTAGAACACTTACCTGGTTAACACACACTAAAATAAATAAATTAGACACTGAGGTGCCTAAGAGTAAGGCATCAGTATGTCAGTTTTTAGGACAGTCACATTTTGAGGCTAAGTTGATTTAATAATAGCAGTAACGGATTTACAACTTGCATACATAGCTGTTGGAGTCACTGCATTGATATCATGGAATTTACAGTTTTTAGTTTTTTTTGTGTATTAGATATGTATCCATTCTTTAAACAAAATCATTATTTGAATGCACAGCAGACATCTATAGGGCAAGTTTTCATGATGAGAAACTACTTTCAAAAAAGAAAAAAAGGAAAGAAAGAAAGAAACTTTACAGTATGCAGCCTACAACCAATACTAACAATTGCAGTGGGAAAACAGAAGACTTCCTGAAGGACCACTACTGTTAAAAATTACTTTCCTTAAAAGGCAATTTGTGTGCATTTGTTTTTTAAGACTTGGAAACAGCAGAGCTTAATTAAAACCATTCTAACTTTGTATTCTTATTTTAAAGCCTAGCAGTAACGTTTCTCAGCTACAAGTCCATTGTTAGGGATATTGGCCATGATTCACAAAGGCATGGGTTTCACGAATGAATCGTGTGTGAAATGACCTCACAGCTCAGCACCCACGGATAGACATGCATTGGCCGGCAGTCACAATTGCCAGCCGCCTGTCAGCACCCCCCCCACTCCAGTGTACATGGTCACAGGTGGTGGATGGCTGCAGAGTGGTGGACGCAGGCTGGCATCTAACTGGATGCTCATCTAGGGTCCCAGAGTGGATCTCTGTCTATGTGCATAGGAAGGGGGTCCTGGGATGGTGCATACCATCCAGTGTTGAACCAGCAGGTGTGTGCCTAAAGGTCCACCCCGGCCCTCCCAGGTGGACCAGCCCGATGTGGCAGCTGTGTGCGGGAGGTTCCTGTGGTTGCCGCACCCCACTGTTGAAATGTGTGTGTGTGTGTGTGTATGGGGGTACACCAGGATTCCCCAGAGATGTTGCAGTCCCGGTACTGCACGTTGCACCATTGTGCATGTGCGTAGTGAGGGGTGTTCCCCTCTGGTATGCCCCCAGCCCACCCCTGGTGTGCAGCTGCTAGGGTGGCCAGGGAATCCATAATGTAGGGCATTAGCACACCCAAGGAGACTGCCGCATGTGGGTCCACTGTGTGGCTTTGCCACTTAAGGTTGCCTGCATGCCTCTTATATGCAGTGTGTAGGCAATCCACCCCTTTGTGAATCATGACCATTGCCAGTAGCATAACAATAGGAAGAGTTCACCCATTCACTTTATGGCTTCCACATTTACCTTCAGCTGGGCACTCACACTTATTTTTATTTATTTATTGAAATGTTTCACCAGGAAGGCACACTGAGCAACAAGTCACTCATGTCCTTGTGCAACCTGGGGGGAAGGGGTACAATAAGAATGAGACATTAAACATTCAAGTTACAAAATCAATATTAACATACAGTTGTAAGGCAGGTGTTACAAACTGTGTTACAACAGTGTTGCACATAATAGGTAGAAAGAGTGGACAATAATAAGTGCTGGGTTAATAAGTAAACAAGTGCTTACACGTAAGAAGAGGGGGGAAAGGAGATTGAGGGATGAGGTTGGGGAGGGGGAAGAGTCATGTCCCTGGAGACCCCTTCAGGACGTGTAGAACCCTGCAAGGGGACTGGGAGGCTAGATAGAAAAGGGGATAAGGCTGAAGGGATTTAATGAGGGAGGAGAGAGAAGGAGGTGTGACTTAATGCTAGGAGGGGGAATAGTACCTAACCCCAGTGAGGATCTTTCAGGATGGGTACCATGCAAGGGGGTTGGGGAAGGTCAGTAGATAGGGATTAAGAGAGAGTGATAGGAGAGGGAGTGAGTGAGAATTGAACTCTTGAGGGGAAGAGAATTTCACACCTTTAGAGGGGATGGAGCCTAATCAATAGTCCATCAGGATATTTTGGACCATGCTAGTAGTCATGGAAAGCCAAGATAGTGGCTAGATAGAACAGGGGAGATATTGTATGATTAGGCTCAGTTTGACCCCTTCAGGATGCAGAGAACCCTGTAAGGGGACTGTGATGGCCAGAGAGAAAGGTAGATGGGGAGGGGAAGGAGAGGAGACAAGACTAGGCACAGGAGGACTCCCTCAGGATACTGAGAACCCTGCAAGAGGGACTGCGAAGACTAGGGAGAAAGGTAGATGGAGGGGAAGGAGAGGAAAGAAGCCTAGGTACAGTAGGACCCCTTCAGGATGTTGAGAACCCTGCAAGGGGACTGCAAAGGCTATGGGGACAGGTAGATGGGGGAAGGTGAAGGGGAAGGAGAGGAGACAAGCCTAGGGGAAGGAGAGGAGAAAAGCCTAGATGCAGTAAGACCCCTTCAGGATGCTAAGAATCCTGCAAGAGCACTGCAAGTCTATGGAGAGAGGAGAGATTGTGGGGGAAGGGAGTAGATGAGAGATACAAGCCTCTTGGAGGGGAGTAGGAGAGGGACCCATGGAAAGCATTTAGGGTCCCTTACATTATGTGAGAGTTCAAGGGAAGCCAGTAAGGGGGAGCAATTTGGGAAAAGGTGAGGAGAGCTATTAATTTGGGGATGGGGGTGCACAGGGTAAAATGAAGGTGATGGTAGAGGGGTAGGGTTTGTCCAGGGCTTAGAGGAGGGAACTAGGGAGGGACATGGCAGGAGCAGCTAGGTGAAGGTAATTATTGAGGGCAGAGCTGATGGAGTAGGCAGAGGATGATGTCCGGACTTGAGGGGGAGGGAATTCCAAATTTTTGGGAGGTGGTGAGAGTAACCAGAATGGCCAATTTGGGTGGATCTGCGGGGGACTACCAGGGTGCGGGAGTTGGTGGATCTAAGGGAATGGGAGGATGGGGGGGTGTTATAAAGGAGGAGGCGAGGTAGGAAGGGAGCTCACTCAACCAGTACTTGGAGTTGAATTTACCACAGTGGGAGTTAAATTGAGACTTAAAAGCCTGGGCCAGCACAAAGAGCTCTGGGCAGGACGGGGAAAGATTTGTTGACTGTTACTGCAGTTCAGATGCAAATGCTGCTTAAGCTGAGCAGATTGTGCCCTCATTTTTAGTAACAAAAGGGAGTGATTAGTGTGATACATATGAATACACTAAATGCCTGCAGAAAGAGGCCTCATGGTCTATTGAGTCTGCTCGATTGTGTAGCTAGCCCCTGAATTGCAGCTGCCCCACCTCCCTCCCTCTCATAACCACCCCCCCTCATTCTGTCCCACCCTCTCTTAAATCCTCCCACCGTTCTACATGATACCACCTCCTCAGGTAGAATGTTCCACTTATCTACCACCCTTTCCATGAAAACATGTCTCCTGATTTCTCTCCTGAGTCTCTCCCCCTCCAATCTCTGCCGATGCCCTCTTGTGTCCCTTCTCCTTCTGATCTGAAGAATCCTTTCTGTATTAATCCTGTTAACACCCTTTAGATACTTAAAGGTTTCAATCATATCCCCCATCCCACCTCTATTCCAAGGAATACATTTACAGCTCTCCCAGCTTCTCCTCATAGGATTTTCTCTCAAGTCCCTGTATTGTCTTCATTGCCCTGAGCTGCACCCCCTCCATTAATCTGATGTCCCTCTTCAGGAATGGATGCTAGTACTGCACGCAGTATTCCAGGTGTGGCCTGACCAGTAACCTGTACAGAGGTAGGATCACCTCTCTGTGCCTGGAGGAGATTCCCTTTTCTATGCACCCCAGCATCTTGTTTGCCTTTGCAGCCAACTTTCTGCACTGAGCTGAGTGGTTCATACTCCCTGTTATTAGTACCCCTAGATCCTGTACCTCCACTGTGCTTTCCAACTGTACTCCTCCCAACAGATATTTCCTCCCCTGGTTCCTTGCTCTGAAGTGCAGTGCCTTGCACTTGTTGGCATTGAACCCCAACTGCCATGTCTCCGACCATTTCTGTAGTTTGGTCAGGTCTTCCTGCAGCCCCCTCCACCTCTCTAAGTCATTTACCACTTTACCAATCTTAGTATCATCTGTGAACAGATTGATCCTACTCCAGATCCCGTTTGCGATATTGGCTATGAATATCCCGAAAAGCACCAGTCCCAGTACTGAGCCCTGGGGCACCCCACTCATAACGTCCCTTGGTGATGAGAGTTCCCCCACCACCACCCTTTGCTGCCTACCCCTCAACCAGCTAGTGATCCCGTTGACCATTTTTGTCCCCTTCCCAATGTATTCCAGTTTCTCTCCAGCCTCCCATGCACCACTGAGTCAAAGGCCTTGCTGAAGCCCATATATACAATGTCCACTGCATGGCCCCTGTCCATTTCCATGGTGACCCAGACATAGTACTCAACTAGGTTCATCTGGCCAGATCTACTCAATACAAAACCATGCTAATGGCCATCTTTGAGCCCATTGTTTTCCAGAAAGGCCACCGGCCTCTCTTTTAGGATTGACTCCATAAGTTTCCTCATGATTGAAGTGAGACTCACTGATCTGTCATTGTCTGGATCATCCTTCAGGCCACTTTTATGAATGGGCACCACATAGGCCATCTTCCAGTCCTGTGGCATGCATCCTGTGTCCAGTGATGTACTGAACAGGCCTGCTAATGGTCCTGTCAGGATCTCTGCTATCTCCCTAAGTACCCTAGGGTGAATGACTTGTCCACCCTCAGTGCCCTTAGTCCCTCAAGCACCCTGTCCTCTGTAATTCTGATATCAGTCGCCCCCACTCCCCTCTGCCTACACCACCCTTCCCACAGGGTGTCTGCCCTCTTCATGAACACAGAGCAGAAGTACTCATCCAGTGCCTCTGCCTGGTCCTCCCCCTTCTCCACCCACCCTCCATCTTTCTTAATCCTCACAATCTGGTCTTTGTTTCTTCTCTCACCAATGCATCTGAAGAAGTCCTTTTCCCCATCCTTGATTCCCTGTGCCAGTCTCAGCTCTCTGGAAACCTTGGCCATTCTGACTAGCCTGGTAACCTCCCTGGATTTCTTAGTGTACTTGTCCTTGTCCCCTTGCCCTCCTGATTTCCTAAGCCTTCATAATGCTTTTCTCTTGGCCCTCACCCCTTCCATTACCTCCTGAGTAAGTCAGCTCGGCTTCTTTGCTCTCCCCTTCTTGCTCCATGTCCTGGTACAGGTCTCAGTAGCCTCTGCCAGCCCTTTCTTAATGATATTACATTTTTGGTTGGCACTCATGCATGCCTGAATTCCCACCAGATGCCCAACCAAAATTTCCCCCATCCTTTTAAAGTCTGTTCCCTTGAAATTGATCACCCTGGTACCTGTTCCTCCTGTTACCTTTCCCATATTGAGTGTGAACCACACCATATGACAGTTGCTCCCAGTCAGGGGATCCTCCACTTCCAGATCACTTGCAGCCTTCCTGTATGTTAATACCAGGTCTAGAGCCCTGCAATCCCTAGTTGGCTAACAGATAAGTTGCACCAGGAAGCAGTCCTGAACTGCATCTAGTAATCTCTGCTCCTTTCCACATGTGGTGGTTGGGGTGTTCCAGTCCACCTCAGGGAGGTTAAAGTCCCCCACCACTAAGGTGTCCCCCTTCCTTTTTTATTTTTTTTTTATTTTTAATTTTTGGCATCCTCGGTCATCTCAGGTGTCCCCCTTCCTACAGACTCTTTTAATCTGCTCAGCCAACTCCCTATCCATGTCATCCCCTGAGCTGGTGGCCTGTACTCTAACCCCACCCTCGGTGTCTTTCTTTTAGAGTTTTGAAACTGCATCTATAGGGCCTCTGTCATGACCTCCACCCCCTCCTCTCTCATACACCTTATCCTCTCCCTTACATAGATTGCCATGCCCCTCTTTCACCCTAGTCTGGTCCTTTCTGAATATCCTGTACCCTGGGATCATTATATCCCAGTCCTGGTTCTGGGTGGCCATGTCTCTGTGATGGCCACAATGTCCACCCTCCCCACAGCCAAGTTCAGCTGATTTGTTACCTAAGCTTCTCGCATTCAGTGAGACCACCCTCCAACCTGTCTTTCAAACCCCCACCCTGGTTCCCCCCTCCTAATTTCTCCTTGTATTCCTACCTCAAATATCTCTCTGATAGCTTGGGGGGTAGGCACGTTTGGCTCCCCCTCTGAGATCCCTGCCTACTAACTGTTTTCCTACCATCCCCCACCTAGTTTAAATCTAGCTTTGATTTTATGTACCCTTCAAACCTCTGCTTTAATACCCCTTTCCTCTCCCTGTTCAGGTGCAGCCCATCCCCTGCATATAGATCCTTATTTTCCCAGTCCCCCACTATCCCATACCCCTTAGATTGACACCATTCCCCCAGCCATTTGTTGAACTCCCCAATCCTCCCTTTCCTTCCTGTACTCTTGCAGGGTACCGGGAGCACTTCTGAAAAGGCCACTGATTCCCCCACTTCCTCACATAGCCCTCCTATTTCCTCAAACCTCCTCCTCACTACTTCCACCATCTCCCCCGCCAGGTCTTTAGTGCCCACATGCACCACTACATGCAGTTTCTTCTTGCCCCTCCTTATGCACTCAAGAACTACCTGCCCCACCCTGTCCACCATTAGCCTGGGTATAGTCTCCACCCATATTCTACTATACCTCTCCCCCACCGCCCCATCTGATCCCTTTAAGTATGACATCACCCAGCACTAGTACACCCCTTCCTCATTCCTTGTCCCTGCCCCCACCCCTTTCCCATGGGTGATGAGCCTGTTTATCCAAAGCTCAGCTACTGGTTCACTCCCTCTGCCAGGTGGAACTGGAACCTCATAGATCATTGTTTGATCTGAGGGTTCAGGGCCTCTTCATATGGATGCTAATCCACTTCTCCACAGTGGGAACCCTTTTTAAGTTTCAGACAGAATACATACACTGAGAAGAAAACAGATCTACAGAATCCGCTTTCCAGTTGCAAATGTATTCACATTTAATTTTACAATGGTATAATTTACGTAGCTTTATTTATTGACTAAATGAATGGTTTGGCTGGAGGCTTGGGTGCAGGCTGGGGAGTACTTTGATTCTACAGTTAGCACTGAGCAGTAGTAGCAGAGCCCCAAACTGGAAAAATCTCGAAAAAGGGCAAAGGGCAGTTTAAGTTGGAAAGATGGGGGCCTGTTCAGGATATAAAACCAAAAGTTTTATTTACAGAGCTCTGCAGCAGTGTGAAATAATACAAAACTAGATGTATATTCATTTTATCATCAGTTGTATTGCAGTCATCTTTTCCTTTATTATTTTCGCTAGAAATTTCCTACTGAACTGAGAATAGCACTTTCCTGGAAGAGCTCTGTGGAAGGTTCAGGAGAGAATTTACATACAAGGAAATAAATTATGAGAGCTTATGGAAAAGGCCACTCCCACAAGATGGTGGAACTGAACTGCTGAAGGCAGCAACTCCACATTCTCCAACCCAGCCATGCAGGTGCACACCACGACACCACAAATTCTGAGCTGAATGAACGACATGGAAAACTTCAGCAAAAAAGACCTGAATAAAATACTTAAGGTTAAGAACATTTTCCAACTATACAAACTTAGAATGATGCCCCCAAAATGTCCAAAACCCAGAAGCAGGTGAATGCCAGCAACGCGGTTTTCAAATCCATTAAACAACTGAAAATACAGACAAAGCTATGAACTACTACCTTGCATAAAAGGTAGACAAAAAAATCCAGGTCTGATGAACAACAAGAACAGAAAGAAGTACGATTTCAAACCCAGCCAAGACCCTCAACGTCAGTAAGCACTCCTGTTTTAAGTCTCCTGCAGTTTCAGAATTGATTTTGCCCACTCCGATATTCATCAAAAAGGAAAACCTACCTAAAGTGCCAGTGTGTGATTCTGTCCTGGTGATGAAGAAGTATTTGCTTATGAAACAAAGTAAAACAGGAGAAGCTGTTGCTAAGGGAAGCACCAAGTTTAGTCAACAGCGCAATGCCGACCTCCCCCACAGCGACGGCACAATATCGACGCAGGTATTGTGCCACCTGTTTTAAGGGTGTTTTCTGTGGAGGGCTGCACCCCCACACCCCCCAGACTTTAGGATTCCAACTCCAGGTTTGAGTTGGTCCGGGAAGGGGGCGGAACACTGGGGAAGGCAAAACACGGAAAAAGGACCATTACCACGAATGTCGCCGTAATGTTTTTTTTTCCTGTTTCGCCGTCGGGGTGTCTACAAAAAGGGGTGAACCACTGTCAAGTATCTCACTTTGACTGAGTCAGAGATAGAACAATGAATAACACCTTTGCCAGGAGCAACATCAATGGACCCACCAGGGGCAGCACAGGGAAGCCAGAGTAATACAGAGCAAGACACCACGGATCAAAGGCCCACTGACTTGGAGCACTCTGAACAGTTATAATGCTTTGGGCTTTGTTCTTTAGCGTCTACAAAAGAAGAAGTGAGTCTTGAAGGATAATGGGTGAATCAGATTAATGCTGCTTGTGACCTATCTGAGATTTTAAGTCCACTGAGCAGAATGTACATAGACTATAACAGGACAGGTATGGAAAAAACTGCTGTTATAGGAGATGAGAAAGGAGGGGTACAACGGGCAGAAGGAAAAATGTAGCTCTGAATAAAAGAATGGAAAACGAAGTACAGAGATTGTGTCAGAGTGGGATAGTCATAAATACATTGGGCCCAGAAACTGATGCAAACATAGACATACAAGAAGCTAGCCCTAATCCTACATTTACAGAGGGAAATATTATTCAGGGGCCATAGGAATGTTCTGATTCTGAACCACCAGACTCTCAAGATGATTCAGATAGCGAAAATTCAGTACCATCTACATGGGCTAGGCAAATACTTAATCAGTTAGTTAGACTAATTTCAGGTCTGCAGAAACTGGAAATTATGGAGCACAAAATAGACAAGATGATGCTTGTGTAACTTGATTTGTTTTGTGGCATTCCACCTCTCTATCCATGGGATATTGCACTCTGTAGGGGTATGATGTAAGGAACCCTAGAGGAAGGTCCCCCCCCTTACAGGTGCCATGGGAATGATTGCGTTGGCTAAAGTTAAGTTAGAAAGAAGCCCAAAAAGAATATCCAGAGGTGTCAAGCTTCAAATAAGCAGGGATGATTAATCAATTCTGAGAAGATGAGGGCTGACTTCCTAAGGAGAGAGGGGAAAGCTGGAGCCACCATCTGCCTCCATCCAACAGTGGAACATAACTAACTAACTAACCAAAGAAAGCACTAATTCTAACTAATATTATGATCATTGGTATGGAGGAGAGGAAAAAAAACCCTTTGAGGAGGAAACCTCTGGGGATCCAAGGCCTAGGTCACCTTCCCTCCAGGCTGACGACATTTGATTTGAGGACGTATGTCACTGAAGAGAGGGATACATTAAGGAGAAGGATATGAGTAGGGAAGCTGATGACAGGATAGGGGAAAACCACCAAAAGAAAGCACAGATCGAAAAATGAACATGAGGCAATGACGAGGACTGATGATGATGATGATCGCCACAGGAGAGCGGCATGTCGACGAGGTAGCATAGAACCCAATGAGTGGTATGCCTGATTGAGCGATGTGAGTTGGGAGATGCTGAGGCTGATAAGGCATACTACTGATCGATGTGAGCAAATAGACTCTGAGGCCAATGAGGCATGCTAACATGGATGACAGTGATATGCTCGATAGATGAATATGACTAAGCAGATTCCTTGAAAGGCTGTAGATTCAGAAATGAATAGAGTGATGTGAATAAGTATGCTCCTCAAAAGGAGGTAGATTTGGAAATGAACCTGAAAATGAACTTGAAGTATGGTGGAGAGCCTCCAGCCAGCCCATAGCAAAGGGCGACAGACAGGAAGGCTTGGCGCTTAAGTGGAACTAGAGTTGAATTGAGGTGCAGGATGAGAGATGGAAGCATTAGGAGAGATGGAAGCCAGGACTGGAGCAAATTCTTGACGGCTGATGACGGATGGATGATGATGATGGAGTGAAGCCATGATTGGAGTAAATTCTTGATGGCTGGTATGAAATAAGTGGTGAATGAGGACCGGAGTCATGAACCTGATACGTGCAGCAGGAGGGCCGTGGGTCGATGAGGTGGCATATGATTAATGATAGATAGCCAGATACAGAATAGGGAAAACCCCATAAGAAAGTACTGGACAAGGAAGGAGGGAGAGATCCCACTAGAGGGAGGAACAAAGGAAGGGACTCGGAGAGGCAGATTGAACAAGCCAGAGTATGAGTCATGATAGGTATTCCCAAAGGAAATACCGATGGCAGGCCAGACGGAGTCAGCGACTGAATTAGATGAGCAGGTCAAGGCGAGGTATCATGGATCTCAGAGGGCTATGGAGTCGAAGGATCTTTGATGGAAGGATCGATGAAGGACGACATGGAGTAAGTAGGCTCCTTAAAAGGAGGTAGACTTTGAAGGGGGAGGAGAATATGAATAGGAAGGTGATGACAGGATAGAGCCAGATACAGGATAGGGGAAACCCCCCAAAAAAGTGTCGCACAAGGAAAGAGGGAGAGCACCCACAAGAGGGATGTTTCGAAGGAAGGGACTCAGAGTGGCAGATTGAATAAGCCAAGAGTCCACAATGCAGCAAAATGCTATGAGGGAGGGAAGCCCAGAAGGTAGTCAGCCGAGTCAGACTGAGAGCCCTAGATGGGAGTGAAGCCACTATGAGAGGAGAGAGAGCTGAATAGAGATGACTGAGATTGCAGGAAGCTGCAGTGGCATGGAGACACTGGAAAGTCAAAAAAAAAGTAAATGTTTTGCATTTTTTTTCTCATTCATTTGCAACCAAATTAAACACAGCTAAACTGGGGCAGAAAGGGAGCAAGCCCTCGAGTAGTGCAATAGGCCCGATAGAGAAGCACCACATGCAAGTGCCCCATGGGTAGTTCCCGAATGGAGCTGACACCAGCCCACAGAAACAGATGCTCCAGGAAGGCAATGAGGCATGCCACTAGAAATGTTGCAGAGTGCTAGTAGTAGCACACACAAATGCACCAGAGCGGATTACAGATGCCCCTCACAATGCCAGAGCTACCTGTGGACACACAAACCAAGCAAGCAGGAAACAAAGTGGACAAAGACATGCCATAGCATGAATGAAACAGGGCCCACCAACTGGAAACACAGAAGTACAGAAACGGTCCTCGGTACCGGCGGGCGAGCAATGATGCTTTTGCACATGTCGGGACCAGGAAAGAACACAATCAAGTGGAAAATAGGGCAGTTGAAGTAGAGAAAAAGAACAGCAGCACTGAAACGCTGTGGGGAACCAGGTCAGTGGACCATGGAGTCGACGAAAGAAGAGGCAACTCCGAAAAGAAGTGAATGGATGGCAGTACTGAAATGGAGCCAATTGGGAGGTATGTGGCAGGACCACGCGGTGTGGAGTGCAGGAGGCAGGGACAGAAAAAGGTGGCACAGCGGAGGGGGGAGAGATGAGAGGAGAGCTCAGATGGATGGAGAGCCATGGACAGCAGCTACTAAGATGAGGGGTGGAGGAAGACAGGGACGGGGACGGCTGCTGAGCAAGCAGCAGAACAAGGAGGGCGAGGCAGGGGGAGAATGAAAGGAGGGGCAGGAGAGATTGAATCATTCAGTGCCCCCACTGCGGGTAGCGGGCAGAAAACGAGAGGAGCATTGATGAAGAGAGAGCTAGCGGCTGCACCAGGGAGTGAGGCAGCGAGCTACAGGACAAGGAACAGGAGAAATGAAACAAGCTGGAGGCATTTCAAATCGAGGTGACAAAAAGAGGTGAGAGATACGCAGGAAGAAGGAAGAGGAGCAGCGCCTCCGGCTGCAAATGAAAAATGAATCCTGGCAAGGCCCAGGATGTGTGACCTTTTAAGCCCGATGGGGGAGTGACGTTGTTTCTCTGCCCATCGAACCTCAGGCTTAAAGCCCTCCCAATATACTGCATGGAGCCAATGCTGTCCACCAGAACCACTGAAAACAACATCTCACAGCCCTCCTGAAACCCAGCAGTCCCAGGACATTCCTGCAAAACTGTGGGCTGAGGTAGCAGCAGTCACAGCTTTACCCACCAGCAGATCATCAGGACCAGAGGAACAGAAGGACCAAAACCCGATACATTCAGTACCCCAGGCCCGTAATCACCTGAAATGTGGCCATGAGTTTTCTAAGTTTCTTTTTTTCCCCTCTCTTGTTCAGCAGAGTATGTGAGAATGGGACTGGCCAGTGTAAGTTTTCACAGCTCAGGAAAGGGAGAGCACATTGACATTGTGTGAGTGTTTTGGTGTTAACTTCACTTGTCTATGCTCCTGAATCAAACAGTGCTGTCCCTCAGACTAACAGCTTAACTCCCAGTAGCCACCAATTCAAGGCTGACCTGGCCCTTTTCTGGCCTCAGAGTGCCACCACATTCAATGAGGAGAATGATCCGGGGTGCTGGTGACCACGGAATTAAACCACTTGGCCCAGTATAGGAAGGCAGCGGCTAAGGCTAACAGGATGCTAAGGTGCATAGCAAGGGGGATTGCATCCAGATGTAGCGAAGTCATATTGCCCCTGTACAGGTCCCTGGTGAGACTGGACTTGGAGTTCTGTGTGCAGTTCTGGCACCCGTACTTGAAAAGGGATATAAAACTACAGGAGGCAGTGCAGTGAAGAGCAACAAAGATGATCCAGGGGTTGGGGATAGAACTTACGAGGAAAGACTAAAAGAGCTCAACATGTATACCCTGGAGGATAGAAGAGAGAGAGAGGGGACATGATTGAGACCTTCAAGTACCTGAAGGGAATGAACAAAGTAGGCTTCCAGGGTGGGTTCACTCTCCAGAATGGAAGAGATACCAGAGGGCAGTCCCTGAAGTTAAAGCAGATTCAGGAGGGGGAAGGAGGAGGCACTTTTTCACTGAAAGAGTGGTAACAGGGTGGAATGCACTGCCTAAACAACTCATATCAGTGCAGACTGTGGAGTGCTTCAAGAGGGGGTGGGACAAGTACAAGGGGAAAGTAAATACCGGCGGGAGGCAGTTGGGGGAGGGAAGAGTAAATGGGAGGTGGAGCAGCTGCAGTCTAATGGGCCGAAGTGCTGCACACTCGAGCAGACTAGATAGACCATACGGCCTGTATCTGCTGGCAATTTTGAATGTTCATATGTACCACTGCACAACTGTCTGAGAGGATACTTGTCTCCTGCTAGAATTATGTCATGAGAGATACCTCGGCTTAGACTTTTGTTGTGTATCATGGTGGTCAAGGCCTATTACACACAAATAAGGAACAAATCTATTTTCTCTCTCTCTCGATCCTCTGCCCTAGAAGGGACATATAATTTCGACCATCCACTGGCGGAAGCTAAAAAGCATCCTTTCTGCAAACAAACTGTTTATGTTTTGATCTCTGAGCTTTTCCATAACCCACACAATTGAGACGTTTGTTGCTGCCATCTGCACCTACAGGCTTGGGGTCTACCTGGTCAACATTTTTACTACAGCTACATGTTAAAGGGGGAGTCAACTGTTTTTATCTGTTGCAACCAATGGGGGACATCAACTGTACTGCAGGAAATGGAGGAAATGGTCACATTGAACTATTTGTCATTGTAAACATTAAGCAACAACTTTCCAGTTAAATTTGTGATCAAAACCTGTCAGATTCCTTATTTGTGCTGGCTGGTTGAATTTTGCAGTTGTAATTTTGGTCAGAACTGCAGGGATTGTTGATGGTTGAGGAGTGGCTCCAGTTGACATTTGCCCGGGAGGTTCTGCATTAAGAGGAGTGCCTTCAGGGATCATGGTATCATGAGAAGATGTGGATGCCAGGTTGGTTTGCATACAGTGATCTGTGTAGAGGACCATAGTGTTTTCAGCTGGTGTTTGTTGCAGGAAGACATGTACCATCCTCACAGGATTGAGGATGGCATACAGCATGTTTTCATTTGAGGTTCCAATGTGAGCTTCTCTCGGTGGTTGAAGCTCATTGGTCAGTGACAGCTCATCCTTTGATGCCTCAGAAGTGTTCTGAATGGTCATGGTGGTAGTAGCTCTACAGCTGGGCAGATGTGAAGGCACAGATGAGATTTTAACATCTTTTCCTGCTAATGTATGGAATCATTGTTTTCAAGAAAGGGGTCCAAGCCATTTCACAAGGATATTTCAGATTTATGGAATGTACTGGCCATTATTTCCCATACTTCAAGGCCAGCAGAGGAGATGAGGATGACAGCACTGCTTTGTAGACAGTGATTGGTATAAACAGAGGTAAGTCCAGCTAATCGCAGATTCTTAGAAGCATTCCTGAAAGGCAGTTTTGCCCACTGGGCTCAAGTGTAAAACATACATTTGTTTTTTCAAGATCTGATTGACTTAGTCTGTGTGGGTGAAGATAAAAAGCAGTGGGGTTCAGAGACAATTTTCTTAACGTATGTTTTCAAAGCATTCACAGGGCATAGTCTGTCTCCAGGTATTTCAAGCATATTTTAACACATTCTGTGACCCTGGGTTTCAGCAGTTCATCGTTTCCACTGGATGAAATTTACTACCAGGTAACAGCATTTTCATTTTAAATCAACTTTAAATGTACTTGTCTCTAAAGGGCTGCTCTACAACCACTTTGAAAACAAAGGAAACAGACAGACAAAGGTTTTCACATCCTGCATATGCCCAGGCCAAAGTTCATCACATTGAAGGAATTTAATACTTTCTGTGACTCTGGTCCTCTTCAGTTCATCATTTCCACTGGATCTATCTTTTATTTCATTTGCTGCTTTCTCCTTGGAGGATCCCCTGAGCGGGCATTCCATTGCCATACAAGCCCTCCAGGCTCCCTCCTAACTGTGCCTCTGCCAGCAACCCGACTGGCACCTCCAAAACCGGAGACCACAAAAGCCTGCAAGCAACCACAGCCCTCCAAGACCTTTTAGCGGGGCGACCGGCACCTTCAAAGCCGCCACCCACGCCACCCTCTCCAGCCAGCAACAATGACAGGTACGGTGACTTTTTAACCAGCTGGAAAGCAATGCTTTCTTACTTCTGCAACCTGATTGGTGGGTCTCCCTGACTGTGTGCTCCTATTGGCCAGTTTCTTTTGAAATGCCGTGGCTCTACAGTACGAACTTCTCTCATTCAAAATTCTACTGCTTAATTCTGGAAAATCTTAATATTAGCAATAAGATTGTTCATAACTGTTTTAAAGCATTAGAGCATTAATTGCCATTTAGTTTTCAGTGTGTGTATATAAGCAGGGCCACCTCAGCACTCTCAAAATGTCATTACTACAGCTTTTGTTAAATAATTTATTCTGTTATTGACTGTTAAGCAGTATCCTGAAACTATTATTTAACCAAATTGTACTGTCACTCCTAAGTGTCTTTGGTCCTCCAGATAGTGCTAGTTTATCATCACACCAGGTCTGTAGCCACACCACTGGTGCTCGTTATCACTCCTGGTCAGTAGCCTTACCCCTGGAGCTTGCTCGGCTCCTGCATGACCCTGCTGTCTGTCACCTCACTGCTCCCAGGTCCCCTACAATATACCCCCTGTTCTATCCAAGATCGGCCTCTCGGCATGATCTCTGTTAAAGAATTCCGTTTCCCCCCCCTCTCCACTTCGTTCTCTTGGCTACCCTTATCCTGGGACTCATCCCCCTCCTCTCGGACACTGACCCTGTACAGGACAGTGGCAGTGGCAGGTCCATCCACCACTGCTTTGTGACCAATTTTACGTTCTCAAACCTTATGGCCAATGCCGTTGGTCCCCGCTATCCTCCTAGCGGACTGCTGTCTAGACTCGTCCTGCCCCAAATCAACATTAAGCGACGTCATGTCTGAGGCCAGAAATCAAAGGTCCCCCGAGAGGACCCCTCTGTGGCTAATCTTACTGTCCATTGCCCTGTCTGGCGATTGAAGTCAATCCTGGCCCCACCACCCTTGACTCTCCTCAGAAATGGTGGAGGGAAAAGGGCCTGAAAGTTGCTCACATCAACATTCGGAGTCTTCTTCCCAACCTTGACGAGCTCACTGCATGGGTCACTCTCTACAAACCTGACATCCTGGGGATAACTGAGACCTGGCTTAAACCCCAGATTCCCGACTCGGTCTGCAGGCTCCCTGGCTATGAGCTAAAATGGCAGGACAGAATAGGGAGCAAAAGGGGAGGAGGTATCCTGATTTACTACAGGGTCCACCTCAACGTATCCCTTATAAACCACACCTCCATGCTGCTGTCAACCTGTGCGCTCCTCCACTCCATGCTGCTGCTTGGCAACACCAAGAAACTGCACGTGGTATGCTCCTACAACCCACCTAAGGGCGGGCTGCAGGGCCTCTCCCATCTCCTGGATACTGTCTGTCCCAGTACCGGGGTAAATGAACTCCTTATCTTGGGGGACATTAACCTAAACTGGGATGGGGAAAACATCAAGCAGTTTGAGGCCCTGCTTGCCACCAAATCCCTAACACAACTGGTAAGGGAGCCCACCCGTCAAAAGGCAAACGGCACTTCCTGCTCCCTCTTGGACTGGATTATGTCAAACCGTCCCGAGAGGATCTCCTCAGTAGGGGCCCTACCCGACGCCATATCGGACCACTCTCCGGTTCTGTGTATATGGAATATCCCCTTCCCTAAGGTTCCCCACAAAATCATCCAGGTTCGAAACTTTGCCAGATTAAACCCTGACCTGTTCTTGGAGGAACTCAGGCTTACGGACTGGTCAACAGTCTACAGAGCACTGGATCCCTCATCGGCCGTCGCCGTGTTCCACAACATCTTTGTGGATCTACAAGATAGGCATGCCCCTATCACTAGGCGTAGGGTCTGTGGGACAGCCACCCAGTGGCTGAAAGGGGGTCTCCTCTCCCACATGCGAGCGAGAGACAAATGCTGGCATCAGGTAAAATGCTCACACGACACTGCCCTGTTGCAGCAATACAGAAAACTCAGAAATGAGTGCAAGAAAATGATCAGGGGGGGGGCAAAAAGCAACTTCTGCAAGGCCACCCTTCTCAGCTCCTAAAGACCCCAGGCGGTTCTGGAGAACCATCCAATCACTGGTTGGCGGTCGCCTCCTACTCTGGGGTCACTGACATGCTCATCGAAGGAGTCTCCTGCAACAATCCTCACGTGATTGCTAATGCTCTAAACTCTCATTTCACAGACCTCCCTTCTGCTCTCCTGCTAGGGTCCTCAGCCCAAAACTCAAACTGCCCTGCCTCCCCGTCCCAATGGGAGTCTGGTCTGACCCGTCCTCCATTTTACCTAAGGGCAGTATCGGTAAGCAAGGTGTGGTCTCTCCTTCTTGATCTCTCCCAGAATGCTAGTCCTGGTCCTGATGATCTGGAGCCAAAGCTTCTCAAACTTGGTGCTCCCCTTATAGCCTCCCCGGTGGTCCACTTTTTCAACCTATCCCTTACCCAGGGACTGATCCCGGGTATCTGGAAGGTTGCCAAGGTCATCCCTGTCCCTAAGCAGGGCGATCCCAAAATCCTGGACAACTACCATCCCATAGCTATCCTCTCTGCTGTCAGCAAGCTCCTGGAAAAGGTGGTCGCCAAACAAATCTCGGAGTATATCCACTCCCATGGTCTGCTGACCCCGCCCAACACGGCTTTCATAAAGGGCACAGCACTTCCACGGCTCATCTCAGTCTCTTCCAGCATCAGAGCTGCTATGGATCAGGGAAAACTCTCAGGTGTGGTATCTATTGACTTATCCAAGGCGTTCGACCTCGTTGACCACGACCTGCTTGCCCTGCAGATGAGGTCCCTTGATTTGTCCCCCACCGCCCTAAACTGGGTCTCTGACTACCTATATGGCAGAAAACAACTAACTAAATTCAATAAAGTCCTCTCTGCCCACCGGCCTGTCACTTCTGGTGTCCCTCAGGGCTCCGTGCTGGGTCCCCTACTCTTTTCCCTGTTCATCAACAATCTCCCTGATGTGGTCTCCAGCTGCGTGTCATCATGTATGGATGACCTGGTTCTCCTGGCCCTCCTGTGATACAGCCACACTAAACCGCACTTATCTGAAGACCTCTGGAACATCCAGGCATGGCTCTCCAACCATAAATTGGTCCTAAATCAAAACAAAACCCAGGCTATGCTCTTCGGTTCCTCTGCCAAAATACGAGGCCTCTTCAACTCCCTACATATCAACTACAAAGATGGCTCCTCTCCTACCGTGACCTCCCTCAAATATCTTGGAGTGATGCTTGATCCCCAATTGGATCTTGGTAGTCATATCCATAATGCCTGCAGTGGGGTAAACCGCAAACTGGGATGGCCTACAGGGCTCGGTACAACCTCACTCCAGCGGCTGCTTAGCTCTTGCCAGGGAGTACTACTTCCCTCCCTCAGCTGACTCCCTCATATTTGCTCATGCTTCTAAGACCCTCCTAAGCAAGTGGAGCACAGCATTAACAACAACATCTGTCGTTTGCCCTGGCCACCCCCCGCCTCACCCATCACTCAGCGAGCTCACGAGAAGCTTGGCTGGCTATCCCTCTCAATCATCTTAACTTTAGCACTGGGTGCCTCGTGAGTAAAGTACTTAGCTCGCACCCTCCAGAACTGGCCCGGTTTCTTGCTCCTGCTGACCTCTCCCTACCTGCTTAGATCCCAAGGCTGGCCTACTAAGTGTACCTACTTCCCGCACCAACATGGGGACGGAGTTTTGCTGTCCATGGCCCCAGGCTCTGGAACTCCTTTTCCTGAAAGGTCCAGTCTGCCTCCTCCTCACAAGAGGTTTCCGGACCTCCTGTGGGATCATCTTAAGGTGGCTTCTCGCTGTGAATGTCCTAAGCCTCCTTAGCCTCCCGGTGTCCACTGTTGCGGCTTCTTCTCTCCTGCTCTGGCGTCACCACTTTGCGCTTGTCCTCGTCCCAAATCCTCTCCTTGCTTGACCGACGCTTATGATGTTACTATGCTCATAATCCTCACCAGCCCTGTTGATCATTGAATTTATCTCTAACTTATACCTTGCCCCAGCACTGTATCTGGGTGTACCTTCCACGTAAATGTAAAACTGTAAAAATTGTCTTTTCTCCTGTTTTTGTACCTGAATGTATTCTTCTGAACCAATTACTGTATCAATGTACCTGTTGTACCCTTTTGTACTCTCCCGGGTCGTTCCTGAAAATAGGCATAAAACTTGTCTAGTGTACTTACCCGGTAAACAAAAACTAAATAAATAAATAAATATATCCTCTGTACAAGTCTTTGCTACTTTCAAGGGTTTTTAGTTGTCTCATTGTAGGTCATTGTGGCATACTGTAAATTGTTTTCATCTGTTAGAATCTGAAAAATACTTCGCTTGAGTGCTGAGTCCCTCCCTCCCTTGATGAGGGAAGAAAAGTTGGACATCCAGTCATACGTTTTTGACAAGCCCTCCACCAGTGCCTGGATTTAATGCCTCACTGTGTTCTAATTTTTCCAGCTCACATGTACTTATGGTGGGGTAATGGGCTGCTTTATCTTTGCCTGTCCTCTTAATTTTTTAAGGATGCTTACAAACACATTGGTAGCAGTTTGAAAGTCTGTGTCGTTCAATATATACAGAGACCGGCTTATGGGGAGTAATTAATGAGTAAGAATTAATCCATTATAGAAGATGGTTCTGCTGTGGCAATAACCCATGGTTGGGCTGGTTGGGGCACGAGGTCGAAGACCAAGTTTGTCCAACCTGCCATCCATGGATTAATGCCTCAAGTAGAACTATGGTCTAGAGTGGTTTTATGCGCTTGTAACATGGCAAGACTTGGTAGGAGTAACATGATAGACAGAAAATAAAGTGGAAAAATCACACAGTACGATTGCTTCCTATGACACATGAAAACTGTCATGTTTAATAAAACTATATGGGTTCAACAGCTGTCACTGTTTTACATTGCTTTTGCTGCCAGTATTCAACATATTTGATAACTGTCTTTACATTTATCTATGTTTTCTAACTATAACTAGTCTTTTTTTTTTTCTTTGCAAACTGGTGAATACATTTGTTAATATGCTTCATTTTTAAGAATTTTTCGACTGTGACACTTACTAAACTATCTGGGTAACGCTGTGACTTTTTTTTTAAATATCCCTTTTGTATGTGAAGACTTGCAAAACTGTTTCTCTTACAACTATTTCACTTTCATTGTTAAGCTATGCAATGCACTCCTCCTATGCACTCCACTATCCAATTCTAACTGCGGAACTTAGTTTGGTTTTTGTCTGCTATTAACATTAACATCACCAGGTATGCATTATGGAAAGAGTCTACACAGCCGTCATCCACAACATCATCGGGTATATGAGTTGAAATACAAACAATACTACTTTTTAATGTTTAAAACAGACATTTTGGAATATTCAAATACAACTTTTTTACATTGCAAACAATATTTGAAAGCTGCACAGGTCTAAGAGGAACTACGCATTTATGAGGTATGGTACCCTAGGGATTACCCTGGAACAAGATTGGGTATTGGGAATTTCAATGTTTGATTTATCTGTATGCATCACTGCTTTGCAGATAGAAAATACAACAGTTTATATTCCTATTCTCCATGACTCGGCATAAGCACTTGTGAATAGTGTCTCACGGGGTGGGTAGGTAGGAACAGCTCAGATTTCTGCTCCTTGATTTACTGTGGTTTCTAAGGGTATTACACAGCAACCATGGTTCTACTGTGGCATTAATCCATGGTTGCTTTATGGTCACCTGTTGCCATTCCTCCAATCCATGTCTGTAGACTGTTATTCTGGTCTTTTGTTTTCTGCCATGTTACAAATATATTTATTCTGTCTCTCATAGAGATATATGATGAGGTACTGTGCATTTCGGCTTGTGAATTTGTAACTGTGGCATACATTTCTCCTAGGATTTTGTTCAAGTTTTCTGTGGAAACCGAGGTAAAATCAACAGTGAGTTTTTCTTTCCTTTCAGCCAGTCACTAAAATCATTCATCACCCAGGAAGTCTATATTCCAGTATTAATCTCATTTCTGTCTAATTCTATGAGATTTAGTTCTGCTTCACTCACTGTGCTGTGGTAGTTTCAGATTTCATTTTCAGTTGTCTGAGGTGCTGGGTCAGTAGTTTCTATCACAGGAACTTGTTCAGTTTCTCTTGTCGAAAATGCTGTTTCAGCAGTCTCTCTCACAGTGAACTGTTCAGTTTCTGTTCTGTGCACGAAACACACAGCACAGTGTGGTAAGGCAGCAGCCAATGAAAATATAATGCTGGGCTGCATCATCAGGGGAATCACCTCTAGGAAGGAGGAAGTTATGTGTTCGGTTCTGGTACCCTTACCCGAAAAAGGATATCAAACTACTGGAGAGGGTCCAGTGAAGGGCAACAGAAATGATCCAGGGCATGGGGGACTGATCATTTGAGGAGAGGCTGAGGGAGCTAAACGTGTACTCCCTGGAGGACAGATGAGAGAGAAGGGGGATATGATAGAAACCTTCAAGTACCTTAAGGGCATAAACAGGGTTGGTATGCAGGGCCGTTGCCAGGATTTTTGTGGGGGGGGATTCTTTTTGTGATGTGTAGTGGTATTATCACGTGCACTACAAGTGAATTTTTTTTTTTTTTAAAGCGGGGGTTCTGGGACCTGCCAGGTTCCCAGAAGCCCTGGGGTACTACTAGATGCTCTGTGGTGCATTTTCTTGCTTATTCTGAAGTTAAATAAGTCACATCTGCACTCTCCTCCACCCCTTGCTCTAAGGAAAAATAATATGTGGTTGGCTGCATGGTGATTACATATATGTATTCTGTACCTGAGGCTAGCAAGAGGCTAATGTAGTACTGCACCTCAGGGCAGAGTCTGCAGCTGGATTTGGCTGGGTATGGTACAGAACTAACTTGCTGTTGTGCCAGCTTGCTTCTAGGGCAAGGGCCTGAGGGCATCTAGGTCTCCAGAAGCAGTGGTGTACTAGATGCTCGGTTTTGCACTGACCTGGAAAAGATAGCCACCTCAGTTAAGAAGGGGGTAAAACCTTTTATAGGTACATTAGGAAGCGAAGACCAAGAGAGATATAGTGAGGCTTAATAAAGGGGAGGGGTGGGCAGAGGGTGATAGTGAAAAAGCAGGGATACTAAATGAGTACTTCTGCTCAGTGTTCGCAAAACAGGAAGGTGAGTTACCCAAACCAAACAATAGAAACACACCGGATGGGGGCAATACCAGTCCATTCACAGAAGAAAGGGTCCTGAAAGAACTCCTAAAACTGAAGGTGGAAAAAGCAATGGGGGCTGATGGGATTCACCCCCCAAAATTGTTAAAGAACTAAGGGAAGAACTAGTGGCAACAATGAATACCCTTTAACAAATCATTGGAGGATGTTGTGGTACCCAAGGACTGGAGAAGGGTGGATGTGATTCCCCTTCACAAAAGTAGGAGCAAGGCAGAGGCAGGAAACTACAGACCTGTTAGTTTGACCTCAGTGGTAGGGAGAATAACGGAATCACTTCTGAAAGATATATTGAGTACCTAGAGGCCAGCAGTGCATAGGATCCAAGGCAGCATGGATTTACAGTGGAAAGGCCATGTCATCAGATGAATATAATAGATTTATTTGACTGGGTGACCAAAGTAGTAGACCTGGGAGGGGCTGTGGACTTGGCCTACCTAGACTTTAGCAAGGCATTTGACACAGTCCCACACAAAAGATTCATAAGCTGGCCAGCCTGGGAGTGGGTCCCAAGGTGGTATCCTGGGTAAACAATTGGCGGGATAACAGGACACACTTTGCACACCAGTGGGTCCAATTCAACCCATGTTTTAAACTCCCCAGTGATGTTGCTGAAGGAGTCCACTCAGAAGAAAAGGGGGTCACTAGCAGGGATAAGTGCTGGGACCAGTCCTCAACTCTAAACAGCATCTGCCTCAAATAGCTTCCTTTATATAGGGTGCATCAGCCTAAAATTGTCTTAATTAAGGTGTGGTTCCCAGCCAATGTGCAGGTAACTGGTGGGGAGCTAGCTAAATAAGAGAGACATACTTCTCCCATTATAAACTGTATCCAACGTTAGCTGCTCATGCTTGCACATTCACAAACTATAAACTAGATTGATTGCAAAGAACAGCAAAGTAATGCACCTAGGAAACAAAAACCCAGGTGAAGAGTACGGGGGGGGCACTGACAACAAAAATGGAATGGGAGCTGGGGTAGTCACATCAGATGTTCAAAAGATAGGCAAGCAATGTGAGAAGGCAGTAAGGAGGGCTGGGGGGGGCACTGGAATGCATAGGGAGAGGCATTGCTGATAGAACACACTTCTGGAGACCCAATCTCTGCAAGAACATAGACAGGATGGAGGCATAGAGGAGGGCAACTGAAATGGTTCCCCCAGAACAATTACCTCCCACTCCCAAGAGACACTTACTCTCACTACCTCATCACACACCGAAAGTACCCCTGAGCAGGACCACAACATGTGGAGCAAATGCCCTCCTGCTTCCCCACACTGCAAACATTTATCCTACTGGAAAACTTCACTAATGTTCTATACCCAAGCCACAAGATTTTACATTGTAGGAATGTGCCATTGGCATCCAGAGAACCCCTATAAGTATTGGGCCAACAGTTCTGCATGGCTGTTCCTCTTTAAGCTGCTCAGACAATGGTACCCCCCTCTATCCTCATTCTCCAGAGCCAGAGTATATTCCCAACAAATACTTAAAAATCTTAGCAATTTTAGCCCATCAGATCTTCACTGATATTAGCAGTTGCAAATCGTCTGAGGCTAGGCTAATGGACAGCCAGGGAATACATTCTGCTAGTCAAAAGCCAGCTGACTTCAGCAGTGCCAGCCATGTCTAATTAAAGTACCACAATGCTTGCAGTCAGTTTGTGCACTCTGTCCCTCCCCACCACCCCCTCCCCGGCCACAGTGTCTCCACTATCTCCAGAACCGGGCAAGAACCCCTCACAGCACTGCCAGCCATGTCTAATTAAATCCGCAATGCTTGCAGTCAGTTTGTGCTTGTCCCTCCCCACCCCCCTCCCCGCCACAGTGTCTCCACTATCTCCAGAACTGGGCAAGAACTTTGTATTCACATCCATTTACCCCTCACAGCACTGCCAGCCATTTTCTAATTAAATATCACAATGCTTGCAGCCAGTTCGTGCACTCATCCCTCCACCCCCCCAAAAAAAAATAGTCTCCACCATCTTGTAGCACTGGGCAAGAACTTTGCATTCAAATATCAAATTCAGTCTTCTCACATACTGTAGCTCTCCAGGCAGTTTAGCACTTTAACCATTACAATTCTCCAGGTTTTGTTCCACTCATGCAGACCCTCAGCCAGTAGCGACTCTAGCCACAAATGGTTACCAGGGCACAGCTGGGGCACAACAGATGGCAGCGAGGGCACTGATATATTGTTACTATGGGGAAGTAAGCCCCTGATGAATTAAGCAAGCTATTAAATCAAACCTTTGGTCAGCCAGAGACATTTATTACCACCCTCTAAATTAAACTTTCTTTTTTCAATGCAGGCAGTAACTTAGCACTTGCTCTCTCCTCTTTCCACAAAGAAGAAACTTATCTAATTCAAAGTCCTCATCTCACCAGGCAGTTTTAGCAGTCTAAGTGTATTATTGTTTTAATTTCATCCAGATCCCTCCTCCCCAGCTGCTGAAATCGAGCCGCTGGATGAATTACAAGCTAGATGGAAGATGAGTCCTCAAAAATGTTTGAACCAGTGAGGCCACCCCAGAGATATTTTACTCTCTAATGAAAATTTGCGCTATTTAGCACTCAGTCATTGGGAAGCAAAAAATTGCTCCATGAGAAGAGTGCACTCGTTCATTCTCCCCGGCCCCAGGACCCCAGTCCCCAACCAACGACTGGAGCAGAGCAGCTGTTATGCCTGGAAAAGACTCTGACAAAATGCAAGCCTGGGAGATGAGTCTTAAATGTTGGAGCCAGTGAGTCAGTGACATTAAACATTGGGGCTCTCTTTTAAAAAATGAACATACTACTTTGTCTATCCATGAGCTCATTCTCCTCCTACCCGCCCCCACAGCCAATGGAGAGCAGAGTGCTTCAGCTGCTGAATTAATTAACTGGCTATCTGACAGCCACCATGCAGGCCACTTTAGCAGGCTGGCTAAAAGAGTCCTAATGTGCTCGATCTGCATCTTGCTCGCCGTCTTCCTCTTGAGTCGTTGACCGCCATGCTGCTCCATCCTCGAATCCACCAAAAATCTATGTCGCAGTAAAAAACAAGCATTTGTCAATGCCGAATGTTGCTTGCTTCTATGTGCTGCTTAGGTATTTGGAAGTCATTGGAGTGCAAATATTGAAAATTCGCGAACTTATGAGCGTCCGTAGGAACTGCGCAACGCACGCTCGTAAAACAGTCATTTTTAGGAATTCTTTCACCAGATTTTCAACATAGCCATTTTAAGACCTCTGCTTATGAACAGTGTCACTGTGATTTTTCTTAATGTGTCACATACATTGAGTTTGCACACCGACTAGCATGCATTATGCTCCATGAGTGGAAACACGCTTTGGGCAAGATGTGAAAAATGACAGCTGCACTGCTCATAAGGATGTGTAGTAAAATGGCAATGTTGAAAATCTGGAGTGAAAATATTGAACAGTCGCAAACTTACGAGCGTGCGAAGGAACTATGCAACGGACACTCGTAAAACAGTAATTTTTAGGAATTTTTTCACCAAATTTTGAACACAGCCATTTTAAGACCTCTGCTCATGAACAGTGTCACTGTGATTTTCTTAATGTGTCCCATACTTTGAGTTTGCACACCGACTGCGCCATTGTGCGCTACATGGGTGGAAACATGTTTTGGGTAGGATGTGAAAAATGACAGCTGTACTGCTCATAAGGAGGTGTGGTAAAATGGCAATGTTGAAAATCTGGAGTGAAAATATTGAAAATTCGTGATCTTCACGAGTGCGTAGGAACTGTGCAATGCACACTCACAAAACAGTCATTTTTAGGAATTTTTTTCACTAAATTTTCAACATAGGCTTTTGAGAGCCCACCTTATGAACACTGGAAGTGTATTTCATTAATCGTTCCAAAGGTGATTTCACACAGTGACCGAGAAATCACCCTTCGGGCCCTATTAATGCCATGACAGTGCAAGAATTCATGAGAAGGGGTCCCAAAAACCCCATGTTGAAAATTTGGAGCCAAAATTCCCAAAAATGCCTGAGATATGCAACAAAATTGAAAAAACCCTGTCTATCCCTTTATACAGCTTACCGGCATTTCCTCAGTTTGCGGTCGGCTTTGAAGAGTGCAGACATGTTCCCGGTCCGCCGATGATCATCGCGCCGAGCTCCGGAGGTAAGTATGGGGTGAGGGGGGTATGGGGAGGCAGGGTGCGCAGTGGGTGGGTGTGGGTTGTGGGAGGGGGCAGAGAGACTACGAGGAACGTTTTTATTCACAGTTTTTTTTTTTTTCGAAGGCGATGCGGGACGTTTGGCACACTGGGGTGGGCTCCCAGCATGGCAGCAGGAAAAGCTGTTCGGGAGACGTGGAGCCGACGGGGATTGGGTACCCCCGTTGGCCAAAACAAGATTTGCCACGCTGGGGTGGGCTCCCAGCGTGGTACCAGGAAAGCTTTTAAGGGGGGTGTGCAGCCTTGGAGCAGACGGGGGATTGGGCACCACCGTCAGCTATAACAGTTTTTGCCATGCTGGGGTGGGCTCCCAGCATGGCACCTGGACAGCTATTGGGGGAGGGGTGGCATGGAGCTGGACGAGATTGGGCACCCGGTCCGCCATACAGTGTATGCATGGGGAGCGCATCAGCACACAATATGCGTGCTTGCACGTGTGTGTGCGTGGGGGGGGGAGAGCTCTGCTCACTGAAGCAGAGCTCTCCCTTTGAACTGTATGCCTCTGCATTTTCAGCTTGTCATAGACAGCTGCAGCAGTGATTGGGGAACTGGGGCTGTGCCTGCAAACACACTGACTTCATTGGAAGACGGGCTGACACACCTCCGAAAACTCGGATGATGGCACTATGTTTCTTGCGCATGCGTGCAAGCAACATAATAAGCAAGCTGAGGTGGACACTTGTCAGGGAGATGCAGACGGTTACTTCCTCAGCGTGTCAACTGATCGGCCAATGGAGGGCATGGCGTAAGATTTGATTCCGAGCTCCTGGAACCCTGATTGGTCTACAGATCGGGAACTGGGGGAGGGTCAATCTGAGGGGCGGGGGGTTTCACAAGTCAGAGAGCAGTGAAAGAGAAAGCCAATAGTGGAGGCTTTTTACTACAGCCTGAGGACAGATTGGACATTTAAAGGGATGGTCACAACAGTTAATGCAACTGACAAAAAAATCTAACTGTTCCTGAATGGGGGGGGGGGTGTTCATTCAAACCTGACAAACCCCACCTGGCAACGGGTATGGTGCATAGGGCATCTTTAACTTAAGAAAGGAGGGTACAACAAGGGGGCATAACCTGAACTTGGTGGTGGTGGTGGTGGGGGGGGAGTTTCAGGAAGGAAATGAGGAGGCACTTTTTCACTGAAAAGGTGGTGAAGGGGTGGAATGAGTTGCCGGAAGAGGAAGTGGCAGCAAAGACAGTGGCAAGTTTCAAGGGGGGGTAGGACATGGTGATGAAGAAAATTAGGACGGGAGGAGGTATTACTGGGAAGTGGAAAGGGGAGGAAAATGGGATGGTGGTGGATGACTGCAACAGGACTAGGGGAAGGGGGACAGTTCCAGTAAATTATCTGATCTGCTCACTCGAGCAGACTCCATAGACCATGATGGCCTGTTTCTGCTGGCATATTCGTATCTTTGTAGGAATGTCTTGGATGTTGTTTTCAGAAGCCGGTATCTGTGCCATGCTGGGATCATCAAAAAAGTGAAAGCTGATGTCCATTTTAGTCTCTCAATCAGGAGTCTGTCACTTTGAGGTGCAGTGGTGGCTGTCAAGTGAGTCATGAAGGCCACTGATTTATGGTGATTAAAATAATGAAATTCTGCTTTCAAAACTTGAAATTCTGAGAATTACAGTGGTGATTGTTAGTTTAATTTCAGGAGTTTACCAGGATTCTACTGTCAATATTTTAGTATGTGTATAAATAATCAGAATAAAAGAAGGCTTACTATACAGAGCATTAAATGAAGCACATTGAAAATAGTATAGAAAGCAATTATAAGAAAATGACAAGTTCTGCAGATTTACTGATCTGGTCTGAAATGCCAAATTCCATGAAATTCTTTGTAGTTATCGGTGTGCAGACAGTCCAGATTCCAGAATTTTAAGAGGTTTTCCAGTAAAAACTGAAAACCACTGGCCTTAGCGATAAGAATATGACAATGTAGGGATTCTGGGCACTGGGTAAAAGGTGAACAGGCTGGCAGGCTGACAGATCTGTCTCCAGTGCTGTTGTGCTGAGGTAACAGACTTGTGCTCCAAGCTCTCAGCCAATCAGGCCAATTAGACCTATTTCATAATCTCTGTATAACACTTCAGGTAGAACTACACATCATGGCAGAAATGAACACTTCATAATAAAAGGTATATAATACAAACTAATCTCTCAACACCCCCTAACGTAGCAAAATATTGTCATGACTACTGGATGTTTTTGTGCAGTATTTTGCCACTGCTGAGCAACTTAGATCACAAATTGCAGTGAGAAAGCAATAATGTGATCCACTGGGAATTGAACCCAGTCCCTCAGAATACCATTCGTGGTGTTCTAACCATTGAGATATGAGCTCACATGGTTGGCCTGACTTCCTGGACACACTTCCTTTCTCGGGTATTGCAAATCCTGCAATTAGAAATAATTGACATGACCATTAAATGTTTCAGATATAGTCATTTGCCACTGCTAAGCAATTTAGATCACAAATTGTAGAGAGAAAGGAATAATGTGACCCATTGGGAATTGAACCTAGGCCCCCAGAATACCGTCCTGTGCTCTAACCAATAGTTAGATTGTTATAACAATATTGTTATAAATAAATGAACAGACAGCCAGATGGATAAAGATAGATCCTTAGATTAGCACAAGTGATTGGTGCCAACATGTTGCAGTTGTCCTCATTAATTGTAAAAAAACTACACCTTTTTTGGAGTAAAACTGAGCATCATATCTAAACTGGAAAAGTACAGTGGGGCTTAGAATATAACATCAGTATTAATTCTACAATGGCAGGAACTAAACTTATCTACTGGGACTGAGAACCAGAACTCTACTACTGGGATCTTCAATTTAGGGTAAAAAAAAAAAGTTAGTGTGTTTGTCAGAGTTAGTTGAAGTGAATTGTTATCTGTGCAGTTATCTAGGTGCTTGTCTCAGGTGGCTGAAGGGAATTGTTATATGTACCATTAACTAAGTGTAGAAAGATTTGCAAAGTAGGGGGAGTGGCTTAGCTAGAAGGAAGTCAAGTTAAAGCCAGATTTAAACACTGCCCTAGCTAGCTTCTGTCAGAGAACAGGTGGAGAGACCCAAGAGGAAGGAGCTGCTGGTATAACTAAACTTCTCTACTGGGGCTGTATTGCCCTCCTTCCCTCCACACTAAACTAGTTCTACTTTTATGGGTGCAGGATCTGACTGACAACAGCAACTTCCTTTTTGGGAGCAGAAAGTGAGTGGTCACAGAGCCTCCAAAGACTCACCATCATAGAAGGATAAAAGTAGTTTTCTGTCCCCCCCCCCAGCTGCTGGAGGTCTGACTTTGAGCAAGTAAGAAGACTACTGAGAAATATAGAAACTTCTTGTCTCAGAACAGGAAGACCAGGAGCTTAAAAATAAGTAGGGAGAAAAAAATAAATAAACCAGAGGAAAGAGTAAGTATTCCAAACAACAGTTAGGGGGCCAGAAATAAGACATGATGGGAGTGGTGCAGTGCAGTGGCTGTGGAGCAGCAGTCTTCTGGGAGATGTTCTGGAGGATGCGGTGTTGTCTCATCTGCAGGCACCTCTCTAGGCTGAGGGAGGAGGTTGCTCATCTCCAGGCAGGGGGTGGCCAGGATTTGTGGGACCTCCTCTCCCACCCAGGGACCACTAGAACCATTGCCGTTGCCTCAGAGGTTGCCAAAAAAAGAGGAGCGGTTGGACCACAGGGGGCTCAGAGAGGGTGAGGGTAGTGGAAAAAAGGTGCATCCCTCCTGTTTTACCTCTCCACAATTCATATGCCATTCTGGAAAAGTGTGGTTCCTCTATGGAGGCACCCACAGTGGAGACCAAGGAGGATGCTGGGAACCTCCACAAAGGAGACCCATAGGAGGGTGGCATTGAACCCCTCAGGGAAAGGAAACAACTCCTGGTGGGGGACTCCATTGTTAGAAAGGTAGAACTGGGGGAGGAAGGGGAAAGGGAGGTAAAGTGCCTGCCTGGTGCCATGGCTTGGAGGGACAGGGAGCGAATTTTCAGGATCACCAGAGCAGCTGCACAGGGGAGCGAGTTGGATGTCATTGCCCACCTAGGGACAAATGACCTGGTTAAGAAAGGGATCAGAGCAGTACAGGAAGTGTTTGTGGAGTTTCAGAGGGGCCTTAGACAAGTAACATGCATGGTAACCTTCTTGGAGGTGCTGCCTGTCTGTGGCATGGGTGAGGATAGGGTGCTCCACACAATGAGATTCAATCAGTGGTTGACAAACTGGTGCAGAGCTCAGGGATTTGGCTTCATTGGGGACTGGGGTCCACCTGGAGGGATGCAGGCCTGTCCTAGAGTGATTGTCTGCAAGCATTTAAACTAGCCAAGGGTGAGGCACTGAAGAGGAGCAGGGAAATCCTAGTCCCCCCCAAACAAACAGGGTACTAAGTGAGGTAAACACCAAGATAGAGATGTTGATAGGGAGAAGGGCTGGGGTAAATGGAGAAAATGACAAACACAGTAAGGACAGGGGTGGGCAAAAATGGGTAATGCCATCAAAAAATGGAGGGTAATGAGTACCAACACCTGTAGTCTGGGCAACAAGCTCCCTGAACTGGTGGCATTGATGGAAGAGGGATGCCTGGACATCATAGCAGTCACAGAAACATGGTACCCAGAGAACCATGACTGGGATGTTAACATACCAGAGTACACAACCTACAGGAGAGACAGGGAAGGGAGAAGAGGGGGTGGTGAAGCTCTCCATGTAAGGAAAGGGATAAAAGCAACTGAACAAAAGAGTAAACAGGGAGGAGAGGAGGCAGTGTGGGTCACCTTAGAGACTGGAAATGGCACCACAGTCTGCACAGGGGATGCACACAGACCCCAATGTCAGGGGAGAGAATGGACAAGGATATGATAGAAGGCATCCTTAGGATGGCAGAGAAAGGGGAGCTACTGTTGATGGGGGACCTTAATATGCCAGATGTTAACTGGCGTACCTTTGCTGCAACCAGATCTAAAAGCAGAGTCATTCTCGATGCCTTTCAGGTGGCATGCCTCAGACAGCTAGTTTTGGAACCCACTCATGAGGGAGAAATCTTTGGCCTAGTACTCTCAAATGGGGACAGTGAGAGGATCTCAGATCTAGAAGTGGGTAGCCATCTGGGAACAAGTGACCACCAAACGGTGTGGTTCATGATAAACTCAGCTACAGAGTTGAGCCATACAAAAGTGAGGGTTCTGGACTTCAGGAGGGCTGAATTTGGCAAGATGGGAGAGTGCCTTAGAAAAACACTAGAAACAGGCTAGAAGGAAGGGTGGAGCAACAATGGGGAAATATCAAAACTGCCATCACAGTGGCAACAAGCCTTTGTGTGAAGCAAATAAACAAATCAAAATGAAAGAAAAGCCATTATGGTTCTCAAAAGAGGTGGCGGTGAAGGTTAGGGAGAAAAAGATAGCATTTAGGAAGTTTAAGGAAACACAGAAGAAGCAGGACAGAGAACTGTACCAGTTAAGGCAGAAGGAAGCAGGAGGTGGTCAGAATAGCAAAGGCCAAAACTGAGGAAAAGATAGCCAACTCAGTTAAGAAGGGTATAAAACCTTTTATAGGTATATCAGGGAGTGAGAAAGACAAATGGAGGATAGTGAGCTGAATAGAATGGACGGTGCGTGTGCAGAGAGGGACAGTGAAAAAGCAGGGATACTGAATGAATACTTCTGCTCAGTATTCACAAAAGAGGAGGAGGGGGAGGTGCCTAATCCAATTAACAGAAGCACTCTGGATAGGGGGGTCGATCCCAGTCCTTTACAGGAGAAAGGGTTCTGAAAGAACTCATAAAACTGAAGGTGGGCAAAGCAATGGGGCCTGATGGAATTCACTCCAGAATTCTAAAAGAATTAAGGAGAGAACTAGTGATACCACTGACTACCCTTTTTAACAAATCATGGGAGGATGGTGTGGTACCTGAGGACTGGAGGAAGGTGGATGTGAGTCCCCTTCACAAAAGTGGGAGCAAGACAGAGGCAGGAAAATAAAGACCTGTCAGTTTGATCTCTGTGGTAGGGAAAGTAATGGAATCACTTCTGAAGGAAATAATTGTTGAGCACCTAGAGGCCAGTGGGGCACAGGACCCAGGGCAGCATGGGTTCACAGCGGGAAGGTCATGTCAGATGAATCTAATTGATTTCTTTGACTGGGTGACCAAAGTAGTAGACCAGGGAGGGGCTGTGGACATGGCTTACCTAGACTTTAGCAAGGCATTTGACACAGTCCAACACAAAAGATTAATAGTCAAATTAACCAGCCTGGGAGTGGGTCCCAGGGTGGTAGCCTGGGTAAAACATAGGCTGGACAACAGAACACAGAAGGCAATTGTAAATGGAGTCCACTCTGAAGAAAGAGGGGTTACTAGTGGGGTACTGCAGAGTTCATTACTGGGTCCAGTCCTTTTTAATGTCTTCATAAGTGACATTGCAGAGGGGCTAGAAGGAAAAGTATGCCTATTTGCAGATGACACATGGATCTGCAACAGGGTTGATACACAAGGAGGCATGGAAAGGATGAGAAGGGACTTGGCAAGGTTGGAGGAATGGTCACAAGTATGGCAGCTTGGATTCAATGCAAAGAAGTGCAAAATAATGCACCTGGGAAACAACAACCCTGGGGAAGATTACACAATGGGGGAAGAGGTAGTAACAACAATAAAAATGGAAAGGGACCTGGGAGTAATCATATCAGATGGCCATAAGGTTAGCAAGCAAAGTGAGAAGGCAGTAGAGAGGGCTGGGGGATACTGGGACATATAGGGAGAGACATTACCAGCAGAAAACAGGAAGTTGTTATCCCTCTGCTCAGACAGTTGTTAAGACCCCATCTGGAGTACTGCATCCAGTTCTGGAGACCCCATCTCCGCAAGAACATAGACAGGATGGAGGCAGTCCAGAGGAGGGCAACTAAAATGGTGCAGAGTCTGCAAGAGAAGCCATATGAGGAGAGACTAAAGGAGCTTAATATGTATACCCTTGAGGAAAGGAGAGAGTGGGGAGACATGATAGAAACTTTTAAGTACTCAGTGGAATCAACAAATCAAAACTCCAAGAGGGCAGCATCTTTCAGAAAAAGATGTGTAAGAACAAGGGGACACAATTTGAAGATAGAGGGGGGATGGCTCAGGGGGAATGTGAGGAAGTATTTTTTCACAGAGATGGTGGTGGAAGCATGGAATAGCCTTCCTGAGGAGGTTGTGGGGTCTAAAACTATGGGAGAATTCAAGAATGCATGGGACAGACATAAGGCAATTTTTGTGTGGGGTAGAAAGAAACAGGCTGTTGGTTAAATAGGATCTGCAGCTTATACTGTAGGTAGGGAAATGGGCAGACTAAGTGGGCCAAGCAGTCTTTATCTGCTGTCAAAGTCTGTGTTTCTATGTTTCTTTGTAAGAGCTTCTCCACTTATGATTGGCCAGTGGCCTGCTTGAACAGTGATCTTATCTCGGCACAATATCACTTTATCAAGGTCCGGCGTACATAACCGCAGGAAAATAAACAAATTACTCCCCACCTCCCTCATCTTCAGAACACTGAGATACACCAGCATAGTGTAGTATAGTAAATTGCACCCAGAGACTGCACTTAAAGTAACTGTATAAAGCAGCTCCACAGGACACTGCATGTAACGTCCACCAGTTGCCCCAACCGCTACTGTATTTTTTTTTTCAAAACTGCCACTGTGCTATGAGCCTGCACTCATAATCCACTGTGAACATCTTATCTCTCCCACTCTGTTTCAATGGACCACAAGTCACCTAGTGACCTCCAACAATTGAAACAGTTTAAACAGCCCTTCAACTGCCTACAACACCAACCACATCACCCCCAGTAGCACATTTTACTGATCTCCCCCAAAACCAGAAGTCCACCCCCCTTGCTATTTGGTTCCATCTTCCATCATCATCTGCATTGTTGCCACAATAATAATTTCAAATTTGTTGGGTTTCTCAAGGGGGCTGATGATCCAGACCCAAAACTGTTCCCACAGTGGGTGATAACTACATGTATAATGCTAAAAATAGTTGGGACTAGACCCACCAGAACTGACCGAGCCCACCATTCCTTGGCAGCCATACCAATGTCAATGGAGAAGGCCTGACCTCTGCTAGCCTAGTTCCTTAGACTTCAAGACAAAGAGGTTATCCTTCATCTGGCCAGGAAGAGGGTCCCCCTGCAATGGCAAGGGCATAGAATATTAATATTTCTGGACAAATCAATTGTCCACAAAACAGAGGGCCTTCATAGGACCCAAATTGTCTCTACATATGGGTACCCCATCTCCCTCCAATTTCCATCTTAGCTCAAATTCACAGTTAATGGAACCACCTAAGTGTTTCATATGCAAGATGTAGCTCAGAAATTTATTCTCATGGTGTGGCTGGGCCATAAATTGGACTCTCACTTTGAGTTTCAGCCCCCCAAAACAACAGGACCTAGGGAGTACTCATTTCAAATTGATAACACCTGCATTCCCACCCACTGATACAATAAAGCAGAGGGGAATGCAGCATATATGGAACAGCATCCCAGAATGACCAGTAGTGGGCTCAAAGATGCAGGAGAAGGAGACAGTGCAGCAGGACCCACAGCTGCTAGGATACTGAACTACCATCATCCAGATCCAGAAGCTGGGGCAAGGACAGCCTTTCATATCCTGGATCCCCAGATATGCTTGCAGCACACCACTCCAAAAATAGATATGCTGCATAGAGCCAATGCTGTCCACCAGAACTGCTGAAAACAACATCTCACAGCCCTTCTGAAATCCAGCAGTCCCAGGAAGTTCCTGCAAAAATGTGGGCTGAGGTAGCAGCAGTCACGGCTTGACCCACCAGCAGGTAGTCAGGAGCAGAGTAACAGAGTTCCGCTACCTTCCATATCCCAGGCCATAAGCACATAAAATGCAGCCATGAGTGTTCTTTCTTTTTTGCCCAATAGGTAGCAGAGTGTGTGACAATGGGACTGGCCAGTGTAAGTGTCACTGCTCAGGATAGGGAGAGCACGTTGGCATTGTGTGTGTGTTTTGATGATAACTTCACTTGTTTATGCTCCTAAATCAAACAGTGCTGTCCCTCAGACTAACAGCTTAGCTCCCAGTTGCCATCAATTCAAGGCTGACCTTGCCTTTTCTTGCCTCACACTGTCTCCACTGCACAACTGACCAAGAGGGCACTTGTCTCCTACTTGAATTATGTCATGAGAGACCCCTTGGCTCAGACTGTTGTGTAATATGGTGGTCAAGACCCATTACACACAAATAAGGAACACATCTATTTTATCTCTCTCGATCCTCTGCCCTAGAAGGCACATATAATTTGGACCATCCACTGGTGGAAGCTAAAAAGCATCCTTTCCGCAAATAAACTGTTTATTTTTTGATCTCTGAGTTTTCCATTATCCACACAATCAAGACTTTTGTTGCTGCCACCTGCACCTGCGGGCTTGGGGTTTACCTGGTGATCATTGTTGTCAACCTGAAACAGCAAAGAGTAACAGCTGCTGAGGCATGCCACAAACCACTGCACACTGCTGGCATTGAACAGGCTATAGACATGTACTAAAGTGACGACATAAAACCTTTACTGACAAAACTCACTAAGTTGCCAATGACCTCCTGCACAGAATTGTAGGGATCGTGATAAGCCTCTCTGCACCTTGGCGGGTGGGATACAGTGGTAGTGGTGTACTATCCACCTTAAGTGACACCCAGCTACAGCCTGATCCACCCTGGGATGCTTTTGGAGCCCCATGAACAGAGCTCTATTCACTTCCTTCAACAATATAAAATGAAAGTGTACTGATGTTGATCAGCCATGGGATTCTATTTGTGAGTGGTGCTGTGTGCTGTTGCTGCAGGGAGGACTCTTTCTGAGCTGCTGGGCTCTTTTGCAGTCTTTGGTTCCCTGTGTGTCTCATTGGAGTCAGGGACTTTCATTCTGCTTGCTGGTGCAGGCTTCCTGGTGCTGACTCTGCCCCTTGCTCCAATCAGTCAATTGGGAGTGTCTTTGGGTAGAAGGGGCATGACTGTGTTCCAAAGTGGCTTTCAAACAACCACAGGGTCCTATTTGTGACTGGTGCTGTATGTTGCTGCAGGAAGGACTCTCACTGAGCTGCTGGGCTCTTTTGCAGTCTTTGGTTCCTTGTGTGTCTCATTGGAGTCAGGGACATTCATTCTGCTTGCTGGGTGCAGTCTTCCTGGTGCTGACTATGCCCCTTGCTCCAGGCAGTCAACTGGGAGCATCTTTGGGGTGAGAAGGGTTGGTCTTTATCCATAGTTTATAGATTCACTTCCCAAGTGGTCCTCTGCTGTGGTCCACGCTAAAGGGCTGAAACTTAAGGCCATCAAACTGTGGGCATCACATGGGATGGCAGTCGGCAAAAGATGCTGCATCCTCAGTAAGGCAATATTGTATACATCAACAGTTCACTTGGGGTATGTGCACTATGTCTTGTATCAATATGTTCCTGCAATGTATCCAGGTGTATTGTTTTAAACTGTGTGCTCCAGATTGCCTAGCTGCTAGCATAAGTGACTAATCAACCCACTGGCATCTTATATAAGTTGTGTTTTGACCAAATACTTCTGATTTTCACAGTTAACTATACTGTCCTTTATTTTAATCTTAATGTTCTGAGCCACTTAGCTGCTTTTAAAATCATTAGAGATATTATCTAGTGCCTGATAGCTTATGTTAATAAAGTAGTTAATTTCCTACCTATGGGAGGTCTACATGCAGGTTGAAAAACCAGAATTCTGGAACATAACAAGATGGGTAAAGAAAGGATATCAAGGGATGATATGGGATCAAAGGAGCTGGAGTAGGTGTCAGGACAGTAGGGAGGCATGAAGGTGGAACAGGAGTGGAAGAAGCAGTATGCCGTGGGACAGGGAAGGTGGTCAGCTGTAATGGGTGTGGGGACACCATCTTCCTAGGTACAATGTGGAGAGTAAGAGGTTGTAAGTGTGTAGACAGTTTGGGAATCTTAGGGATGAAATATGGATGCTGAGATGGGACATGGGTAAGAAGCTGTGAGGAAATTCAGAGGCAGAAGGGTCAGGGGTTGTCTCCTCCTAACAGCATGATAGGTAGTCTCAGGGCAGAACCAAGGAGAATGACACAGGGTTCAGAAACATTCTCACTGCAGGGACCACAGGGAAATGGGGTGGAGAATTAGGAGGTGGTGAAGGGTAGGAGCAAGAGGGAACAGGATTTGGAGCAATGTGTGTGGAGAATGGAACAAGAAGGAAAATCAGAAGTTAGTCCTCTCAAAGGGGGGCTTCCTCAAACAGGTTTGCAACAATGGCAGGTCTGGAGATGCGGTAGAAAGAGGTGGTGGCCAATGATCAGTAAGGTATGGAGACCAGTAACAGAGCCAAGGGGAAAAGTGGAGCAAGGGAGTATGAGGAGAGGAGGATCAATGGTAGTGATGAAAGAGAAGGGGGATACACTGAGAGGAGGAGGAGAAGCCTAGTCTGAGAAGGGAGACTGAAGGGAGGCAGGGAATACACTGGGGAAAAGCAAAGCTGGGCATTAGCAGGGGGTAGGGGGAGCCTGGGAGTAAGGGTGGGAATGGGGCTCTGGGAGGTGCACAGCATGGTAGGCAAAATGAGAAGTTGGAAAGGGTGAGAGGGTTGTTATCTTGGGAGACTCAGTAATGAAGGCTGTGAGATAGGGGGCAAGGGTGCAGGGAATTGCTGTAGGTGGGTAGTGTTTATGCCAGGCATGATGACAGGGAGGGTGGGAACTTTTATACCAAAGTGTGTGGGGCAGGATCGGGAGAAACCTCACATTGTGTGGCATCTGGATAATGATGACCTTGCAGGGTATGAGGTGGGTGGTACAGGAGTGGTCTGAGGAGGTAGGGAAGATCTGTATGGAGGCAGGAAGATCAGTTTCATTCTCTGAGGTACTTCCAGCCCCTTGGGGAAGTACTGTTAGGAAGCAGTGGATCGAGGAGCTCAACACATGGTTGGGGGGATTAATGGGTGTGGGCTGGTGGTTGAGTGGGGCAGGACGTAGGAGAATAAGAAACTATATGCACTAGACAGGCTATATTTAAGTAAAGTGGGCACAAAGGTCCTGAAAGAAAAAATTAGAGGACTATTTAACAGATAAACCTAATTTAAACTAAAAATGGGGGGGGGTTAAAGGGTGTGTTTTACTCATAATCCCCAGGACAGGGGGCCGTGAGGCCTCCCAGTAGAATCATTAGATGGAGAGAGGAGAAATGGGAGTGGGAAAGGAGAAAGACCACAGGAGGGGCAGGGACATCGAGGGATGACAGGGAACAAAGTGACACAGGGGTCATGATGGAAGGTGGTGTCCTTGAATGCAAAGAGTCTGGCAAACAAAACAACAGATCTTCAGGTACCATTGGTGGTAGGAGGGATGGACATAGTGGCCTTCACAGACACATGGGCAACCCAATATCATGACTGGGAGCTCATGATCCCTGGGTACAGATTGTACCAAAACGACAAGGAGAAGGGGAGGGGTGGTGGTGGTAATGTTGCCTTATTCATAAGGGAAGGAATAATGTGCATCGGGGGTGGAACAGAAGCCTTATGGGTACTACTCCAGAACAACAAAGGGAAAAGGATCTGATTGGGGGTGGTGTATAGACCACTCTTTCAGGACATGGAGATAGACAGGGAGCTGAGGAACCAGATCAAAAGGCTAGGAGGTAGAAGAAACCTCATCATAACAGGTGACTTCAACTTGCCTGGAATAGACTGGAGTTCAGTTTTTATTTATTTTGAAAGGTCTCACCAGGAAAGACAACTTGAGCTGAGAACAGCTTGTTTCCAGAAATGTCCTCAGGGGAGGGGGTACATAGTGGTGAGTGCCAAAACAAATACAGCAATATATATAAAATACAAGGACAAGCAAATGACAAAAACAAGATAATTACATAAATCCTAGAGGTACGGCACATACATAGTCCATCAACCTTGGCTACAATAGAGTTAAGACTGGTAGTAACTCAGATCAATAACCTATTGATTGACAATACCTTAACTCTAAGAGAAAAACAGGTAAGACAAGGAAGGTGTTGACTGGAGGGGGTGGACACCTTAAAGTGCTTGAAGAGGCAGGTTGATACAGGGGATTAGGTAGTGCTAGGTTACCTGTTTAGAAGATAGTGAGAGACAAAGGGAGAGGGCTGTGAGCTAGAAGTGGGAGAGGAAAGAGAAGGGAGCATTTGAGGGGAGTACCTGGAACAGGACCCCTTCAGGGTGCAGAGAACCCTGCAAGGGGCTGGGACCCAGCCAGGATGGCAGTAAGAAGGGGGAGAAGTAGAGAAGCTGGCAGTGAGCCCACCTCAGAATGCTGAGAACCCTGCAAGTGGGCAAGGACCCAACGGGATCACGATGGGAGAGGGAGAGGAGGAGTGGGAGAGAGAGATGGGACGGGGGAGAGTGGGAGCCAGATCTCTCTTCAGCATGCTGAGAACCCTGCCAGGGATACTAGAACCCAATAAGAAGGGAGGTGGGAGTGAGGGGGTAATAGGGCAAAGAAGGGGAAGTGTGAGTGGAAGCTGCAGTCTGGGGGAGCCCAGAGGTGTAAAATTAGAAGCATGGAGTGAGAGCTTGGTATGTAGGGAGGTGGGCAGTGAATTGGAGAAGGGTTAGGAGGGCTGGAATGTAGACAGGGGAGCAGAGTGGTTGAAGAGGGTAAGGAGCAGCTGCAGCTGTGATCAGAGTGCTTCTGGATTAGTAGAAAGAGTGAGTGGAGGGATTGGGTGGAGCAAATTTTGAGCGGGAGGGAGTTCCAGATACTAGGTAACTTGAACAAGAAGGCAGCGCAACCAGATGTACGCCATGGAGAAAGATCTAATGTTCTGTTTGTGGATGCATGGAGAGTGTAGTAGGAGGGGGAGGGATTGATAGGAGGGAGGATAAGTAAGGGGGGAAGAGAACCAAGCCAGAATTTCCCAACTAAATTCATGCAATGTGATTGTTGTCTGGCTCAGAGAGAGGGAAAGGAGAGTGAGGTATATAGAACACAGTGATGCCTGAGTGGAGGGCAACCAAGGCTATAGGTACAGAATGAATGGAAGAGGGTGTCCAGTATATAGAAGATGGATTTAGGGGCAGAGCAGTAGACTATGTCACCGAAATCAAAGATGGAGAGAATCATCGTTTGGACAATCTCTCTCCTGGCTTGCTGGGGCAGGCAGCTACTGTGTCTGTACGGAGCACCAAGTTTAGGAAGTAGCCTACTTTAAAAGATGGACATAAACACTTTAGTTCTTCAGCGGGCCTTTGATTTTGTAAGTTTATGGTTATCTACAGTGTTGACTTCTCACCTTAACACTGTGGTGAGTGCGTTTGAGTGTGTGTGTGTGTGTGTGTGTATGTATACTGATGTATGTATGTATGTGTGTGTTTTGTGTGTGTTTGGTGTGTGTTGTGTTTTTGTGTGTTGTGGGTATGGTGTGTGTGTGTGTGTTTTGTTTGTTGTGCGTGGTGTGGTGTGTGTGGAATGTGTTTGCTATATTTGTTGTGTGTTGTGGTTGTGTGGGGTGTGCAGGTGTGTGTGTGTGGGGTGTGTGGGGTATGTACACACATATGTGGGGTGGAGCGTGGCATGGGGCAATTGTTATGTGGCTAGAACACTTAGTTTTCACATATAGTGTGCATTTATTTCCTTCTATTAGTTGTCAGTGGTTGGATTACACACTGTCACATTTTTAACTGCTCATATTAAGATGCATATCTCATTTACTTGGGGGTTCATAAAAGGTGTAATTCCTTTGGGTTTTCATTTAGATTGCTTAGACTGATTATGTGCATTTTTGTTATACACAGACTCTGTGTTGAAATCTGCACTTATCAGGCTCATGGTCTCGTTTTCTTGGGGGTCCTTGACAACAATTTATTTTTTATTTATTTTTTTGGCACTTACACTTACAAGTGATACTTTCATGCATCATGTTTATATGTGTAGGTTAATTTGAGGCTTGATTTCAACTTGCAGTTATACCTAATTTCAGGATTTTGTCTCTCATTACCTGTCCTTTAATATACCAGGACAATTGGAATGTAAGTTGTAAGCTCATCTTACATGTATTAGTGAGAATGCCACTCCAAGGTTGTGTTTTTTTTTTCATCACTAGAATGCTTTCTTGGCATACTGAGACATTTTAAAATTTATGTGACAAGAACTCTCTGGCTGTAGAGAATTCTTGATAACCTTTGCCCTTCTGAGGCTCCTCAGTTAAAGGCATACTGGTGTTAATTAGCTTCTCTGACATAATCTTCTATTATGTTTTAAATGTATATGTTAAACCAATGGGAATTATTTATGCTTTTTCTATATAATCAGGTGTTAATAGTATGGGATATTTGAAAAAACTGCCACAAAGCTTCTGAAGAAGGACCTGGTTGGTTCGAAAGCTAAAGCACTTTGTTCTTTTCTGTAACATCCATGTTGGTCCAATAAAAGGTATCAAATCATTTGTTTCTGGATTGAATTTATAGAGAATTTACCTAAATCCTTCTGAATTTTAAGAGACTTTTGTCATCTGAAGGACTGAACAGTGCAAGGACTGAGAAGGGATAATGTCATAGCTTTCAGTGTACCAGTATCCAATATGTTTTATGCCACTGTCATTTTTGAATGTTTTGTTTTGCAGTAATTAATGTGTAGAAATGTATAGTGATGTTTAAAATGTTTTAAAATATAGTGATAAGTATAGTAACTGTGTGATAGATACCAGGGTTGGTATCTGGCAGAAGGGGTCAGTTAGCTGACTGTTCAGACGTATTAGCCAAACAGACACTGTACACTCTTAAGGCAAGTTAATTATATGGCATTGGGGCCTGAGGTATGGCATAGTGCTGAGTAACTGTGTAACTGTATACCAGGGATGGTATCTGGCAGAAGGGGCCTGTGAACTGACTGCTGAGAGTAATAGGCTTAATAGTCACTGCACTCCTTATATCTAAAGTGATTAGGCCAATTGAGTAAGGCCAGGGAGTGCACTTATCCTGAGGCCTGTGTGCTATCTGGAGCACTGGTGGGTAGTGACTGCCTGCAGTCTCCATGGGGAAAAAGTATAAAATGGTTAGTGGGGTGGTGTTGCCCTGCTGGGAAAGAAGTGACACGAGAAACCTACTGCTAATTTATGTGTATTTGTTTGTCATTTCTTCACAAAGTGTGTTGTGCCATTTGTGACTGTTGTTTTAGAGATTTATTTCACATTTTCAGTAAAAATTTACCTTTTTTCTCAACAATCCAAGTGTCATTGTCATTGCTTTCAGAGCCAGTGTCTCATATTCCTGCAGGTCTCCAGGTCAGTCCGGTGCATTATTCCCTACCCTTGGCAGCTCTTAGTTACACCATTTGGGGAGGTAAGGTACTGTACTCAGGTAGTACCCAACTGGAAAAGGGTTGTCACAGGGGAAGGAACACAGAATACTTGGTATCACCTATTGCTGTGTGAACTGGTCCCATTTGTGGCCAGAGGTTAATGCAATAGTGGGTGTGTCATTGCAGTGGGGTGGATCAGAAGCTGTCTGCAAGAAAGGAACCAGAGAGTGATGATGGGGGGGGGGGACTATCCATGCTTAGACCTGTAACCATCAGGGTGCCATAGGCATCAGTACTTGGTCCAGTGCTATTCAATATCTTAATTGGTGACATAGCAGATGGGGTCAGAAGTAAAATCTGCCTATTCACAGACAACACTAAGCTATGTGGGAGGGTGGACATAGACAAGGGGAGACAGGAGCTCAGAGAGGATCTGAACAGTCTAGAGAAATGCTCTGGCATCTGGCAGTTGGGGTTCAATGCTAAGAAATGCAAGGTCATGCACCTGGGTGATAGGACCCCAGAGGCCAGCTACAGGCTGGGAGGTGTACAGATATCCATCTCAGAGGAGGAAAAGGATTGAGGGGTGATAGTCATGGGTGACATGAAACTCACTGTGCAGTGCTGTGAAGTGGCGGCCAAAGCAAATAAACTGCTGTGATGCATCACCTGAGGAATCACCTTCAGGAGGGAGGAAGTAATTCTGCCTTTATACAGGTCATTGGCGAGAACACACTTGGAGTACTGTGTGCAGTTCTGGTGCCCTTATTTGAAGAAGGACATAAAACTACTGGAGGAGGTCCAGTGAAGGGTGACCAAAATGATCCAGGGCATGGGGGACAAACCATATGATGAGAGGTTAAGAGAGCTCAATATGTATTCCCTGGAAGACAGAAGGGAAAGAGGGGATATGATAGAAATCTTCAAGTACCTAAAGGGTATAAACAAGATTAGAGGGGAGGGCATGTTCAATTTAAAAAGAAAGAGGACCACAAGGGGGCACAGTCTGAAACTTGTTGGGGTAGAGTAAAAAAGTAAATGAGGAGGCACTTTTTCATGGAAATGGTGGTGTCAATGTGGAAAGAACTGCCGGAAGAGGTGATATCATTGAAAATAGTGGCATGTTTTTAGAGGGGAGGTAGGACAGGGTTAAAAAGAGTGACAATGGGAGGGAGGAAGGAGAAGGGCCAAGGAGGAAGAGAGGGTGGGGGGAGGATAACTCTGGGGGGTAAAAGAAGAGGGACATCCCCAGTAAAATAAACTGAGCTGCACAATCAAGCATACTTAATAGACCACTATGGCCTGTTTCTGCTGGCAATTTTGATATGTTCATATGTTTGTCTGCAATTTAGAGAATGGGGTACATGCTCCAATCCAGATGTCACAGTGCTATCAGAGTCATGGTTAAATTACAGAAACTCAGATAATCAAATTAATATTACTTGTTATAATGTGGGGGAGAAAAGACAAAACCAAACGGGGAAGGGGTGTCATAATATTTGGGAAAACAAATTTAGAGATTAAAGAACTTGAGACAAAAATTGATTGGTTGGGATCAGAAGTACTAATTTTAGAAATTAGTATACAACCCCCCAGCCACTTATAGCATGTAAGCACCCCCCCATTAAATCTGGAGACTGGTACCCACATATTGGCATACCATTTGCTTTTCAAAGGTTGGTACCACCCTTGGCATTAGGATGTATACTTGGCTAATTTCTAGAGGAAGAGGGGTGGGGGTACAAGAACAAAACACATGAACCTTCTGTAAACATTACAACCCAGGTCCAGGGTGGAGGCTGCTAGACATATGCTAGATCTAATCTGCTGAGGGGGCCCCAGTAAATCCAACAACCAGAAGCAAGAATCAGAATGTCCAGAATAGGAACTAGGATGGTGCAGTATGGCTTTATTTAACAGATGGAAAACTAAAGCAGTAGTGGACCCCCCATGGGTCAGTCAAGGCAGGACAGGTACATTTCACAAACTCTTCTTGCATGCAGTACAGTTGGAGAACACACAAAAAAATATCTTCTTCCCATTTCCCAATGGTGCATTTAGTGTATACCTGGCTATTCACCTGAACATTTTCCTCCCATGAGTGCACATACTGTGAAACTAAGCCACACTTCGAACTTTTCTTCAAAAATGGGTGCAATAATATGAAACTCAGTATCACACCTAAACCTGCAGCACTGGCCTTTGCTCAGGTAAAAACTGGTGCTCATTATGAACCACTAAGCCCTACCTTTTAAGCATACAGATAATGTTCCTCCCACCCTTTGCACCAACTGACAGTCTCTGCCATTCCTTCAGAGTTACACCATTCCCACCATTCCCCCATTGAAATGCTAGAGGTCCCATACTTTACATTCCTGTCATTCACTGGGGTGACCACAGTACAAACTGCACACTCCTGGGTGAACAGTTTACAGAAATTCACTCTCCTGGGAGAACTAGGGGCACTGACAGGTGAGGTCTAGCCTTATCTATGGGCACACCACCCCCCCCCAGAAAATATTTCCCTTAATATGCCGCAAACTTGTCTTCTTAGAACAGTACTCACAAGGTAGTTGTCCTATCTACTGGGCATAGAACAACAAAAAGGCACCTCACTTGTGTAGCAGGTCAAAACAGTCTCTCAAGTTCTTTTCCAAGGCAGCTGAAACACACCAAAGGATCTTCAGGGGATTGCCCCTTGAACCCACTGAGAAAAAGCAGTTCCTTTCACTTCATTGGGAGTAGAAATCAGGAAATCCTGCTGTAGAACAGTCTCCACCACTTCACTGGAAGCTGGAAATTGTACTCCACGCTAGGGCGAGAAGTTCTGGGCCCTCAACACAGAGCCCACTGGCAGATCTTCTGCCACTCTCACCTCTACTCGGCTACAACTCACTACAGATTGAACATTCTAAGCTCCCTAGAGCAGCTGTACACAGGAAAGAGTTATGCTGCTGCAAGAGTTCTGAGTGGCATAATCATTCTTCTCTCAGGCTAGCTGAGTAAACAATGATGTCATTGTGTAAAAAGACCCTAATGAGCTCCCTACCAGCTGCCTGCTACCTTCCTAACACTAACACTAATACTGATAGGATTCTAGTAACCCCAGAGGCCTGGGTGGTTACATTAGACTACCCTTTATTAAGCCTATTATCTTGGTTGGTATGTACCACCCTCCAAAGGCAAAGACAGATGTTTTTGACATCCTACAGGACTACCTATCACAGTATTTAAAGAGTCAGGAGTTATTAGTTACTGGGTACCTAAATGTGGATTGGATGAAAGTTGATAATACTCATAGCTTAATGGACTTACAATCAAATCTGGGCATGTCACAACTTATAAATGATTTTGCAAGACTAAATCCAAAAGATTACCACACGTCTGCACTGTTGGATATACAGTAATTTTAACCACCCATCCAGCTTATTTTGATTCTGATGGTGTGCTGCTGGTCTCCTTTTCTGATCATCAAATGATTTTGTACATTAGAAAATGGATCAGGGAAGGTGGACTTGGCAAAACAATGAAATATAGATAATTCAAAGGGTTTTACTATGTCAACTTCGTGTTGGATTTAGAAAACAAAAATTGGGACAGAATAGCTGTAATTCCAACTATTGATGAGACTTGGTCTTTATTTTAATGGGAATTTATGGGCAGTTGTAATAAAACATAATAATTCCCCATGGGACATTCTTACCTCTATAAGATGACAAAAATTAAGAGATAACTCATGGAAACAGGAAAAAATTGAATACTTTACAAGAATATAATAAAGTATGTCGACAAAGGAGAAATCCCTACACTTCAGAGGTGAGAAGGGTAAAACAGGAATATTTTAGGGGCTATTTAACATATAATGTAAAGATGAACTCAAGGGAATTCTGGAAAATGTTGAGGAAATTACAGGGACAAGAAATGCAGAGATTCCAAATTATTTTGACATAGATGGAAAGGATATTCCATTAATTGACCTTGTAGGCCAAACATTTAATGAATATTTTATTAAAATGGGCACACAGGCTTTGGGACAAAATATTACACAACTTAATATAGAAAAACCTATTGACATACCCCAGGAAACAAAATTTGACTTTGAGTCATTCACAAAAGCACGGATCTGTGATGAAATACTAAAAAATAATCCAAGGAATGCAGGTGGATTGGACAGCATCTCTTCCTCACTGTATAAATTGGCAGCAATAATAGCTTCTCCGCTAGCAGATTTGTTCAGTTTATCTATACAAACAGGTGTTTATCCCCAGGAATGGAAAAATGCACAGGTGGTCCTTATATATAAGAATGATTCAAAACATAAAATTAAAAACTATCCTGAAATATTTCTCTTACCTATTGTTTCCAAGATTTTTGAAAAACTGGTATGCTTGCAGTTAAAAAGAATTAGGAAGAGGGAAAGCTGTTGAATGACTTTCAGTTGGGTTTCAGGCCACTCCACAGAACCACCAATGCCCTATTAAAAGTTACAGGGTGTTTTCAGGATGCCCTAGATAGGAGAATGTCAGTGGGAGCCATTTCTGTAGACCTTTCTAAAGCATTTGACACTCTGGGCCATGACATCCTCCTGTCCAGACTAAAAAGAGTAGGAGTGGTAGGTGCTGCTGTGGACCGGTTTGGTTCCTACCTGAGGGGGTGTCGGCAACTGGTAGTAATAAATGAGTTTAATTCAAAACTAGCTTCAGTAGTGTCTTGTATGCCCCAGGGCTCAATAGTGAGGCTTATTCTCTTTAATATTTACATGAACACACTTGTTTTGAATAACTCTCACTTAAAATTAACTTTTTATATGGACAACAAAATAATATGCAGGGTAGGAACAGGCCCAAAGCAAATAGAGACCAGGTTACAGGAGGCTTTTGGTGACCTACAGGCCTTCTTTTTACATTCGATATTAGCACTTACTGCAAAAAAAAAAATTAAATAAAGTAATGTATTTCATTTCAATTCATTTCATTTTTAATTTTTATACTTATAAGCCAATAGGCAGAATGTGGCAGCCAGGTTGTTGGTGGGCCTTTTGAGGTATTAGACAAAGAACCTCAGCGTGCAAGCACACTGAGGCAATGGTTACCCCAAAGGGCATTGGCTGAGAAGCCAAGTTTCAAAGAAATACAAAATCACACATACCGCATAATGCAAAGCATCATGGGCTGTATATGCAAATCATCACAGAATATTATGCTGGTTCAACTTTAAGCCAAAATGCATGGTGCCGAAAGGCCTCTCACACAGTTTGCAAAGGGTGCCAACAGAAGGCCCATACACATATTTCGTCCTACCAGGACTCATCAGTGTGCCTCGTCTATATGAAACCCCAGTGGAATGAACAAGCAACCCTAAGATGGTCCATCTGGGTTATTGTTGCATTATACCTGTGCTGCTCTCTCTGCACTGGCTTCCAGTTAGGTGGTGGATCACCTTCAAGGCCTGATTGCTGATCTATAAGGCCCCACATGGATTAGGGCCCAAATACCTGCAAGACCTCCTATAGCCTTACCATCCATCTGGTCCTCTCTGGTCAGCTGATGAAGGCCTCCAGGTGATTCCCATGGTTTATTTGAAATCATCATGTGCCTGGGCATTTTTGTTTGTGGCACTAACACTGTGGAACTTACTGCTTCGTACGTTCAGAAAGGCCCCATCGGTTAATGCCTTTGAAAGGGAGCAAAAGACATTTATTTTTAGAAAAGCTTTCTATCTAGTGAATCTTAATTGATTATTAATTAATTGAATGTTGTATTTTATTTTTGTTGTTTATATGACTTTTTCACTTGTACAGTGCCTTGAATCACAATGAACTAGAGTGCTATATTAAATAAATAAATGAAATGAAATGTACAGCTCATTTTTGAGCATAAGAGGAGACAGTACTAGCATTTCCAGTCTCAACTGGGAGAGAATTATAATATAATGGGGCCCTACATAATGGAGATCTTTGACTATATGAATTTTTAAAACAAGGCACTGTATATTGCCTAAACAAGGCTAATCTGGTGTCACATGAGCACGCATTCATCTTAAACAACCCTGAGATTGATAAAGGAAGTGTACCCAAAAAATGTTTTGGCATTAATATGGCCAAACTGAAATTGTATCTGTTCTCCAAAGGGAGATAGTTGGTAGCAGAATAGAGAATGCAGCAATAAGTATGTCTTGGTAAGATGTTAGGAATCTACAAATACTGTTATATGTCACTTGTAGTTTAGAGATAACAAAGTCATTAACCGAGAAATAAAGTGAGACCACAATTCCTATCCTAAATAAAATGCCTAATCTCTGATGTATTATTTTAATCACAGATTTAACATGGTGTTCAAATGATAGGGTTTCATCAATATGTGCACCAATGTACTTAAAAAATTCATCCCGTTTGAGTGGTTCATCATTAAGATCATAAATCAGTGCTTCTGGATTCCTAGCTGTTCTTGGTCCTGTAAAAATCACAATTTTTTTTGTGTTTAGGATCTTGTTTTTCAAATTAAGAAAACTTTAGTAAAGTTTAGCATGTAAGTAAAACAAGATACATAAGACACAGTACTACAGTATAATGCTATAACCAGTATCCAGTAGAGGAAGTACTTAGCATGTTTAGATTCAGACATACATATGTTAATGCAAAAGTAGCAACTATCTCTACTTATAAAACATTTGGTTCTCCCCAACCTCCTCATCAACCCCCCTTAATATATCCAACCCACCCTCCCAAAGTTTTGGAGACTAATACTAAATTGCATATTATATAAAGAAAATAGAACAGAGAAAACACAAAAGAAATCCCAGCTCATGAAAGTTCTTAGAAAGTATAACGGGGAAGATATTCAAATGAAACCATGAGAAAAGTCCTACACTGGTGTTAAAACCTATATAAATCCTTCCTCATATAAAGGGTCATTAAGACCGTGGATCAACAAATTATCACCCAGCACTACAGAGTCAACAAAGGGTATAGGGGCTCCCAAACTTGACTATAACCTACCTTTTTGTCTACTAAATCAGTGATAATCCACTCTGCTTGTAAAGCAAAAAAAAATCTCTTTATGCCATGCAACGTAACTAGGAGTAATCTGATCACACCAGTGCCTAAGGATAACCTTTTTGGTAACGGCCAATATTAGAAAAATGTGAGGCTTCTGATTGCCTATTAGCCCCTCTGCATAATCCCCTAGCAAACAACTTTCTGGGGTGAAAGGCTAATCTAGGCCCAACAGAGGGTCTAGGCACTGCTTAATGGTATTCCAAAATGGCTTCACCTTTTCATGAGACCAAAGGATATGAAAAAATGATCCTGTCGCTTTCTGGCATCTAGTACATCTGTTGGAGGCAAGCTTGCTCATTCTAAATAATTTAATTGGGGGTATAAAACATGATATGCAAAAGTAAAAATTGCATAAATCAGTATCTGTCCCACTTAATATACTTATAAGTATCTTTCCAAATGCGAGTCCAATTATGGGGGTCCCTCAGGGAAGGAAAAGCCTGATCCCAGGAGTAAAAGAAGTCAAATTCCTTAGCAGAGACAGCATCATGCAATTGTGCGTAATAAAAAGTGATGGTATGAGACGTGGGAGCAGTTAAGACCAAATTGATCACTTGCTCGCCATATGTTCTTTGCCAGAGGCCAGGACCAAAATGTTGTAGCAACATGTGGGATAGTTGAAGGTATTTAAAACACATGGAAGAGGGCCAACCGAATTTCTGTTGGACCACCTAAAAAGTAAGCAGCTTGCCATTGCTCACTATGTGTTCCACTAGATCCACTGCTTGGAAAGGCCAAGCTGTTCTTGTCAATACCCTGTCTGCCATTCTCAGGTTAGGATTTCCTATTAAAAGCTGCGTGATATCGTTGTGGGGTCTAGTTTTAACAGATAGCATAACTGTCTATGGGCCTGTAGGAAGCAACCAATGGGGGTATCCCTCAAAGGCCCAGGGAGCCTTTGTGAGGCACGTATAACAAAGCACGAAGGTCTAACCCCAGTTGGGAACATAAAGCATGCTCACTGTCCAACCACTGGGGAATATAGGGTGAACCCTGTGCATTTGGTGTGGTTTGAAGCCAACAAAAAAATTGGAACAATGTATAGCCAGATAATAAAGATAAACATTAGGGACCTTTAATCCTCTTGCCTCCCTGGGTCACATGAGTTTAGGAAGGGCTCACCTAGGAAGTTTCCCTTGCCATAAAAATCTGGAAATTACCCAGTTAATCTAAGAGAACCATGTGCTAGGCAAAATCAGATTGAGCATTATAAGGGGATAAAGATGATGCGGTAACACATTCAGTTTAATTACGCTCAGATGGCCCCACAAAGACATTGGTAAAAGAGACCAACTATCCAAATCGACTTGGTGTAGGGTGACCACTTTATCCCAATTATATTGTTTTAATTTGAAAGGGTCAGTACTTAAGTGGATCCCAAGGTATTTAAGTTTGTCCTTGACCCAAAGGAGCCCTAAATGTTTCACACTCGCCTTTGTGGCAGCTACATTCAGAGGAATGACTTCTGTTATGGAGTGATTTAACTTATAGTTTGATATGGTGCCGAACTGAGCAACAATGTCCAAAGCAGCAGGCACCGAGACAGTAGGGGAAGTTACATGTAAAAGAATATCATCCATGGATCTGGGGAGACATATTAATTTTCTGTATTAAGAGTTACAAAAAAAAGATTAAATAGGAGCAGGGAAAGAGGACAGCCCTGTCTTGTGCCTTGTTGCAAGGGAAAATTGGCAGATAATACACCACTGCAGAGAATGCGTGCCTAAGGGCGAGTGTAGAGCACTTTTATCCAGCGGATAAATTTGGGAGGAATTCCAAATCGAGAAAGTAGGTGGAACAGATAATTCCAGGAGACCCTATCAAATGCTTTCTCTGCATCCAGGGAGGCCAACACCATAGGAATAGGGGAGTTCCTGGATGCAGAGGTGAGACGCAAGAGTTTCCAAAAGTGGTTAGCTGGAAGTCTCCCCAACAAAAATCCCACTTGCTCTCTACTGTTAAGGTGGTCCCATATGAAATTCAACTTTATGGCTAATATTTTAAAATCTACATTAATTAATTAAATTGGTCTATAGTTAGAAACAAGCAAGAGGTCCCTCCCAGGCTTTGGCAGTACAACTATAATGGCAGCTGTGAGAGAGAAGTCCAATAATCTATAAGAAATAACATTGTTAAAAGTGTCCAATAAGAGCGGGGCAAACAGTCCCTTGAATTATTTGTAAAGGTTCAGAGAGATACCATCTGGTCCAGGGGATTCATCTAAGGCCAAGGTGTCTATAGCGGTATGAACTTCTTGTAGGGTCAAAGGGGCTTGCAATAATGCCGCCTGGTCCTCCCTTAATGAAGGTCGGTCCAAGTCTTGCAGAAAGGCCTCAAAATGGAAATAATCAAAAGAATCCTGAGGCAAGGCATAAAAAGAGCAATAATACACTTGAAATTGAGCCACAATGACCCAAGGGGAGGTAAAAACCTGCCCCGATTCCGACCGTAAAGACGGAACAATCCTATCAGCAATCTGGGAGTGCAAGCAAAGTGCAAGAAGTTTTCCAGCCTTCTCTACTTGGTCAAAATATTTCATTTTAGACCATAACATGAGATGTTCAGCCTTCTCTCCCAGCCAAGATATATACTGTGCCCTGAGGAACTCCAAGTGTTCCCACTCAGTTTGTGGGGAGTTAGCCGAGATCTGTTGTTCCACAGATCTACTCTGAGCCAAGACCAGGGAAGTAGCCTGTGAAGCTTCTTTCTTGCGTTTAGAAGCCAATCTAATTATTTCCCCCCTGAGGGCACTTTTGAATGTGCCCCAGAGGATATCTAATTTAGGCATGGTGGGAGAGTTAAGGTAAAACAAATAACCTAATCTCACCAGCCAGTCATTTGTGGAGACCAAGGATCACCTGACCAGGCTGGGAGACAAACTGTCATCCATTTCATCCAGCATTTCCTTCTCTGAGATCCTGCTGGTCTGGTAGAGGGGGGCAGATGGATAGAAGGTCAGAAAAGGGGAGATGGGGGGCTAAACATGTGGCTAAAGGGCCGGTGCAAGGAAAAGGACACAAATTTGTAGGTATCTGGCAACAGTTTTGGGAGCGAAAGCTCTTTAAATTCGGTGGACTGCATCTGACTAAGGAGGGAGTCAGTGAATTGGGGCAGAAGTTTGATGTCTTTGCAGAATATTTAAACTAGCAAATAGGGAGAGGGGTGCAGCACCCTATACGCTGAATGGGAAGAACACTCCTTCCCCCTCAGCTAGTGATCAAACAGGAGTTCATCATGTTTGTAGTTCATTTGCATCACCAGGTAAGGAAAAAGGTTCAGCTTCCCATATGAAAAGCAGGTGAAATTCTGGACCTCGACCAACAATCTGGCCAATGCAAAATCATGTACACAAATGTCCGCAGTCTGGGAAACAAGATCCCAGACCTGGAGGCAACAGTCAATGACAGAGGCTAAACTGGACATAGTAGCCATTAGTGAGACATGGTTCACCAGTAACCACACTTGGGAGATTTCAGGCCCGGCTATGTACTGTTCAAAAGAGATCGAGCTGCAAGGGGGGGGTGGTCTTTATGTCAATAAAAATATCAAAGCTACAGAGATTCAGAATACACATACGGAGGCAGAAGGACTGTGGGTCACCCTGGAAACAGGAAATGAGACAACCATATGAACTGGGGCTGTCTACAGGCCTCCAGACCAGGGGGAGGACATAGACACATTACTGTTAGAAGATGTACAAAACATGACAACTAAAGGAGAGGTTCTGCTAATGGGAGACTTCAACATGCCAGATACAGATTGGACAATACCAGCAGGAACATCTGCCAGAACTAGACACATAGTGGATTCCTTGCAGGGGAGGGCCTCAAACAATTGGTACAACAACCCACAAGAGACAGGGCTATCCTGGATCTAGTACTCACGGGGAAAGGATCACAGATCTCCAGGTAGAAGGTCACCTGGGGGCCAGTGACCATCACATGGTATGGTTCAATTTGGCCACTAGAACTAAATATCCCATTCCAAGGCAGGATCACGTGATGAGCTGAATCCGTTCGGACATCTCCTGTGCCGCTCCGAGGCCCTGCTATTAAGAAAAGTTAATAAAAGCTTCAAAACCTCCTTTTTCTGTATTGAAACAGCTGTAATTGAGTCAAAGCTCAGCGGGATTGTTACGAGGAGGTTTGGTGGAAGTTGCTTGCGGAAAGGACCTGGGGAAGCCCCCCTAGATAGCGAGTGTTCAGCTGAAGCAGTCGGCCGCTTGAAAGCATCGGGATGGATGCAGAAGTTGGCGAGCCTTTGGCAGCGAGAACTCCTGCTACTAAGCAGTCAAAGCCCCACTCCCCTACTCCAAATGAACAAGAGGATGAGCCCGGGGAAGAAGGGGGTTCAGGTTCGACAAACCTGGTCCTCCAAGACATTAAGGCAACGCTGCAGGGGCTGGTGGCAGACTTTGCAGTGATGAAACCAGTTTTACATTCTCTAGCCCAGAGAATGGGTGACACGGAGGCTCAGATCTCCTCGCAAGAAAGGAAAACATCTGTGGTGGAGCAAGAACTGGTGGGGGTTAGAAGGCAGATTAAGAAATTGGAAGAAAGAATGGAGGGTCAGGAGTCGAGAAGTAGGTGGAATAACCTGATCATTGCAGGATTACCAGAGAGGGCTGAGGGGCAAGACTGTGTTGCATCTATGCAGGATCTTCTGTTTAAGCTGCTGGGCCCCACGCCCTTCGGCGAAGCGCATAATCTGGAGAGAGCCCACTGGGCATTAAGGGAGTTGCCACCAACTGGAGCCAGGCCCCGAGTGATAATTATGCGTTTTCTCAACTATAAGGAGAAATCATATGTATTGCTTACTGCTAGGCAAAAGAAAACGTTGCAGTGGAACGGCGCTTCGCTCTGGCTATTCCAAGACCAAACTCCAGTGATTAGACAGAAGCAGAAAGCATATGTTGAAATCAAGAAGAAGCTTTATTTGGCAGGAATAAAGTTTCGGCTGCAATATCCAGCAATCCTGGTGGTGCAGTTGCACTCCAGGGAGAAGTAGTTTTTAACCGCAAAAGATGCTCTCAAGGGGTTGAGAGTGGATCTCCCGGACTTGTTCAAGTCTACAACTTGAAGATATCCCACGGGACAAGAGATGGCGCAATTTAAAGGAATGGGACCGGGAAACAACAATGAATCTGTTACTCAGGGAGCTTGTATGTTACTCCGGGTTACTGGATTCTTGATATGCTTTTTGATTATAGAGGGTGTTTAAAAGTTTGAGGGAGTAATGCATTCGGGGGATGCGGGTACTTGATGTTCTGACATTGTGTTTATAAATGAAAGTTTATTACTCGCTTAGTGATGTTGGGGTAAAATGTAGGCGATATTGTGAGGGGAAAAGTAAAGAGGGGCAATTAAGGATGAGTACATGATTGGGAATTATATGCTGGAGGCTTAGATTGTAAGCTTTGATATCGTACTGGGGAAGGGGTCAAGTAATGAAGTTAGGCAAGTAGAGAGGGGCAGGCTTTAAGGGGGAGTGGTGAGGTCGAGGGGAGGCTTTTAGAGTGGGGGAGGGGGGGTTAGCGTAGGTAACCAGCCTAATAGGGAGGACCACGCTTTCCTGGATGGGATTTGGCAGGAGTGGGAGCAGGGATTAACAGACTGGTGTAGTTACCCAATGGTTGTGGTTGTGGGGAAGGGGGCGGACCAGGGGAATGATAATGGGTTTGAAGAGAGAATTCCCCATTATACAGGGGTTAGTAGTAGTTCTAGGGTTTCCAGAGAAAAGCAGCCTTGAGTGGGGTGCGACACTACAACATGGCTGTATAAGGTACAAGCAATTGGTACCTCGGGGCACGATTTCGGTGGCAAAGGAATGGGGGGAAAATATAGATCCTGAAAATGGGGATGGGTGGCTGCCAATTCCCCCCTGCTGGATACGATGGGATATTTAGGGAGGTTGGTAGTTAGAGAAGACGAGTCACTTAGGTTTTAGGTCATTAGGAGGTGGAGGAGTGAGAATTCTGATATACCCTAACAGGTAGGGGAAAGAAACGGGCTATAGCTTTTATTAGGGGGGAGCAAACCATGAGATATGGGAGGGGCTGCATTAGACAAAGGGAAATAAAGGTATTGGAGAGAGGAATGCTTCCGGCATTATAGACATGGTGGGTTGTGAGACAGGTTTTGGAGCTACTTAGGCAAGGGAGGGGCAGGGGGAAGCACAGGAATGGGTTCATCCATGACTCCATGATTCGATATCTGGCAGGTGGTCGATCTTTGGATCAGGGGTTGAAGGGGTGGAAGGGGGGTGGGTTGGTAGGAAAGAGAGATAGTCCCCTATGGAGAGTAATTTGGGAGCAGACCTGGAGCAGATAGGAAAAGCTGACATAATTAAACTGTTTGGAGGTTATCTCAATGTCAGGTATTAAAATAATTTCTTGGAATGTTAAGGGACTCAGGGGTAAACAAAAGAGAATGTTGATTTTGAGGCATATTGAACTAACGGGGGCTCGTATTGCTGCTTTGCAAGAGACGTACTTGCTGACGGAGGAACGAAAGGACTTAAGAGAAGATGGGTGGGGCAGGTATATGGGGTAGGTAGGGATAGAGCTGCAGGAGGGGTAGTGATATTAGGAGGCAGTATAGCGCAGTGGTCTAAGGCTCTGAGCTGCAAATCTGGTAACATCCAGCAGACCAGACCTGGGTTTGAATCCCACAGCTTCCACTTGCATACTGTGTGACCCTGAGCAAGTCACTTAACCTCCTTGTGCTCCCAGGTCGCTCCTGTAATAAAGCTTTCAGCTTAGTGTGCTATACCTGGTTAAACAACTAAATAAATAATAAGGAAATCATGTCCATATGAGGTGGTGCAAGTCAATGTAAGGGAAGATAGCAGAGGAATATATGTATCGGGCATACTATTGGGTAAGTCAATTTCGGTGGCTTCTATATATGGCCCAACATCTCCGGACCCGGGGTTCTTTGCTTCTATTGAAGGGGATAGAGCAGCTCTCCCTTCCCCTTTACTAATTCTGGCCGGGGATTAGAATGCCTGCTTAAGTAATCGTGAGGATAGAATTCCACCGTCCGGAGGTCTTATGTCCAAGGCCCAGGTGGCCTTAAACAGACTCCTCGAGGTGATGGCATTGGTAGATCCTTTTAAGATCTACTGAAAGAGGGGCATGAGTATGACTTTTTATTTGGCAGCCACAAGAGTCAATCCCGAATTGATTTTTTTCTGGTAAATGGAGAGGTGATCAGGGAGATTAAAGAAATGATAACAGGAGTTGAATTTATTTGGATCACTCTCCCATTCAAATAGTGTGGGAACCTAGGCCTGCTCCACCCAGACCATATAGATGGAGGCTGAATGATGCCCTGCTGGCAGAGCCCTGGGTGCGAGATAGGTTGGAAGATACGCTGTTGGAGTTCATGCATCAACAAGTGCCTGCAATGCAAAATAAAACACTAGCATGGCCCGCCTGTAAGGTAGCATATGCAGGGGTGGCCCAGGGTATTGCACTACAGAGAAATAGACAAAGAAGAGCAAAAGAGGAGTTTCTGTTGGGGGCAATTGATTCGCTGACACCATTAGAAGGGTCTTCTGAGAAGGTCGATATGGAACTTAAATATTTAAGGGAGGAGCTAGGGGATATTGCTAACAGTAAAATAGAATTTTGGTTAGACAAAATTAATGCCAGATACCTGATGCAGGGAGATGTCCCGGGGTGGCTATTGGCGGCTAGAGTTAGGGAATGGGAAGCTAGTAGAATGATTACCTCCATCCATTGGGGGAGAAACTCTTAACTGATTCACAAGAGATGGCAGAGGCATTTGCCTCTTATTATCAGGGAATTTACCAGGCTGGAGATCTAGTGGGGGAGAGGGAGATTGAGAGCTTTTGGAGGAGATCCCCTGCCAACTGGACCCAATACAGGCTAAGGTTGGCGGCTCCAGATAGAGCGTCGGAGATTATGGAGGTAGTGCAGCTCGCTACCTGCGGGTAAAACACCGGGGCCAGATGGTCTTACCACCAAATTTTATCAAGTGCATATACAAACTATACTTCCTATGCTTCAGGAGTTGTTTCGAGCCATCATGCAGGAAGGGGTACCCCACCCTCCGATGTACCAGGCATACATTACATTGATTCCTAAACCAGATAAACCCAGGGATATCCCTGGAAACTATAGACCCATAGCTTTAATGAATCAGGATATTAAGATTCTTACAAGAATCCTAGCAAACAGATTGTTGCACATTGCCCCTAGTTTAATTAGTCAGGAACAAGTGGGGTTTATGCCAGGGAGGGGGGCAAATGATGCCCTTAGGAAGCTACATCACATATTGAGCTACGCGCCCAACCCCCAGTTACCTTTAGCACTGATATCATTAGATGCGGAGAAGGCTTTCGATAGGGTTTCTCACCGTTTCCTTTTTGCTATTATGAAGCGGATGGGGTTTCCGGAGGGTATCCTTAGGGGTATTAGGAATTTATATGCCGCACCAACGGCTAGGGTACTATGTAATGGGTACCTCTCATGAGAAATACAACTAGAAAATGGGACTCGACAGGGGTGTCCTCTCTCGCCGATACTCTTCAATATTTACCTGGAACCCCTTTTGAGGGATATTAATAGAGATGTGCATATTAAAGGAATTAAATTAGGGGGGAGGGAACTGAAACTTTCGGTCTTTGCGGATGACATATTGCTGCATTTAGAGGAGCCAGCAGTTAGTTTTAAGAGAGCAGCAGAGGTAATAGAGTGTTTTTCTAGGGTCTCCAACTATAAGCTGAATTTAGATAAGACCCAAGTCCTCCCTCTGACACCCCATGTTACCAAGGCTGATTTTACACTGCTACAAATACAATGGTGGATAGATAAAATTAAGTATTTAGGTATCTGGATCATGGCAGACCTGGAAAGGGGGTTGAAATTAATATGGGGAGAATTATGTCAGTACTCGAAGGGGACGTACTAAGGTGGAATAAATTGCCCTTAAATTTTACTGCTCGACTGGGACTTATTAAGATGAATATATTACCCCGCTTGTTATACCCGGTGTATTTGGCCCCATATAGCATTCCCCATAAATGGTTCAATTCAGACAAGAGATTAATCTCGGGTTTTCTATGGAAGGGTAGGCCTCCTAGATTAAAATATAACAGTTTGCGTTTACCATACAAAAAGGGAGGGGTTCAGCTACCTGACCTTCATATGTATTATGTGGCGGGCCAGTTGGGTTTGATGAGTCGATGGGTTAAGGAGCTAGAAGGGGGGAGCTATAATCCAACCTGGCTTCAATTGGAGAAGCAAAAGTTTAGACACTCAGGCCTTGATCCAGAAGCAATGTTGTATGCTACTCTGGGGAAAATTTTTAAAAAGAGCTATGGGAACCCAATTGTGAAGACGGTGGATGCATGGTGGTCCTTCCTATCCCCTGTACAGAAAAGGAGTCAAATGAGGGCTGGAGACCAGCCTGTTCTAGGCAACCCTAATTTTGTAATTGAGAATCAGGTAGTTAAACAGCGGTGGGCTAGCCAGATGTTAGGTCTGAATTTTAGGGATATTGTTCAGGGTAATAGAGTGGTCCTACCGGCATGATGCGATGGAATGCCCTTTTTTCAAAGATTACAAATTAAGCATGTGGTAGAGAGGGCATTGAAGAAGCTGGAGGGTATTGAGGATACTGTTTTCTCCTGGGGGATGCTTAAGGAGGTTGATCCAAGAGTTTACCCTCTTTCGCAAACTTATAAAGTGGTACTGAATTTCCTCAGCCCAAGTTTTGTTAGGAGGGTTACATACTGGGAAAAATTGATGGCTCCTCGGCAGCTAGATTGGGATAATATCTGGGAAAGCAGCAAGTATAATATTATACCCAAATATAAAAGTATGCACTTTTTTATTGTGTCCAATTTGTATTTTACCCCTGTGAAGCTATGTGACAGAAACCTGAGACAGACAGACCTGTGCTTTAGGTGTGAGGCGGCAGTAGGGGATCTATTACATGTGATCTGAGGCTGTAGTAAAATATCCCCACTCTGGGGGGAAATTAAAAAGCGTATGGACCCAGTGTTGGATTATTCAGAATTTATAACACCAGAGACATGTGTTCTGGGTGATTACTCCCAAATCTCGGGTGTCATGCCTAAGTACCATCTCTCCTTGATGACAGCGGTAGTTAAAGGCTACCTATTAAAACATTGGAAAGATGACCAAGTTTATCATTATGGTCAATGGGTAAAAGATTTAATGGGGATGCTATATAAAATAAAGAGATATTTGTATTTGGGGGGAGAGGTGAACTATACCTCAAACGTTGGGCGACGTTAGATGCAGTTTATTCTGTGCAGATCACAAATGGGTAAGCACAGGCTGTCTGTCAGACGGTGAAGAGCAGATGGTAATTATCCTAGATTGCGGATATGCTCTTTTTTCTTTAGTTTTAAACTGGAAATATGTAGAGACAACTCAGATTTAAGTATACTGATAGTTGTAGATTGGGTAAAGGTCTGCTGATTCTAGAGGGGGGATGGGGGACACTCTCTCTTTCCGGGGGGGACACAGACGGGTGCCACCCTTAAGGAGAGGGCTTTAGATTTTAGGAGGAGCTTTGAGGTGCCTGGAGATTATTAATGTGTGGGGATTTAAAGCTATCACAGATGGGGTAAATGGATATATATGCTCATTGAGATAAAGTACAGAATATATGAAAGCTTCAGCCAGTCTCAGGGGTGGCTACCCGCTGTGATTGTAAATAGAGGGGTTGTATATAGTTTGCGCGGTCAGTCTGAGGCTGTGCACCCTGGCTTCACCAGGTACCTGTATGTGTGTTTGTTCACTTGTGAAAGTTGTTTATAGAAAATGAATAAAGATGGTTTACAAAAAAAAAATAAATATCCCATTCCAAGGCAATAATATGGGACTTCAGAGGAACGGACTTTGATAATATGACCAACAGAGTTAAGCTAGCCCTGGCAAGACAAAATACAGGTGAGGGGGTACAGGCAAAGTGGGCAAGCATTAAAGACATGATACTTGAAGCAACATCCCACTGTGTTAGGGAGAAAAGCAAGAGCAAAAGAAGGAGGAAACCACTTTGGTTTTCAAAAGCAGTATCAGAAAAGATCAGAGCCAAAGGTTGGCCTCAGGAAATATAAAGGGGAAGCGCGGCGAACCTGAAGATGAATACATAAACTTTCCTTAGGAAAGCAGGGAAGGCAATAAGGCAGGTAAAGGCCTAAACTAAGGAAACACTAGCATGAACAGTAAAAAAAGGGGGCAAGACTTTCTATCGATACTCTAGTGAAAGGAGAAAGTCCAGAGGGGGTATTGCTAAGATCAAAGGGGATAAGGGGGAGTGTGTGGAGGAGGACCAAGGAAAAGCATCTATCCTAAATAGATACTTCTGCTCAGCATTTATGTGAGGAAAAGATAGCGCAGGGCCCACAGCTCAGCACTATGGACATGGGGGGGGGGCAGGAGGTGTGCACAAGTTCCTTCACAAAAGCAAGGGTCCTACAGAGCTTGCTAAGACCAGGGTGGACAAGGCAAAGGGACCTGATGGCATACATCCCAGGGTACTAAAGGAGTTAAAGGTGGAAGTAGCAGAGTCATTAGCAGAACTGTTTAGTGAGTCTCTGAGCACAGGAGAGGTCCCAGAAAACTGGAGAAGGGCTCATGTGATCCCTCTCCACAAGAGGGGAGGAGGTAGTGAATTACAGACCAATCAGTCTTACCTCAGTAGTGGGCAAGATTATGGAGGCACTCATTAAGGAAATGATAGTGCAACACCTGGAATCCATAGGAGCACAGGATCCAAGACAGCATGGGTTTACAACAGGAAGGTCCTGTCAAACTAATTTCATAGATTTCTTTGACTGGGTAACCAGAGTGGTGGACCAAGGGGGTGCAGCTGATGTCACCTACCTTGACTTCAGCAAAGATTTTATTACTGTTCCACATAAGAGATTGATTGATAAGCTGAGGAGGCTCGGAGTGGGTCAGAGGTTGGTCAACTGAGTGACAAACTGGTTAGTGGGCAGAAAATAGAGAGTGGTGGTCAATGATATACAGTCAGAAGAGATGCAAGTCACAAATGGGGTACGTCAGAGATTAGTCCTGGGGCCAGTCCTCTTCAATATCATCATCAGTGACATTTCAGATGGACTGGAGGGGTAAGGTTTGCTTGTTTCTGAGAGAAGTAGCCAAAAATCCACCACATATTGTGTATCGACGTGGGAAGAATATTGGTGAATTAACAACTAGAAGTTACCAGCCAAATCTAGTAACAGGGAATGCGAAAGCCACTTGGCTACCCCCTAAACCTATTGGTACACATCGTTGTGGGAATTGCAAGTGTTGTCCAGCAGTGTTGAAAGGTACTCCATTTACGTCAGTTAATACCACCAGAGAGTTTGCAATGAAGTCCTTTTTCAGTTGTATGACAGAAAATATGGTCTATCTGGCCACTTGCAGCTGTGGGGCCTTCTATGTTGGCAAAACAACACCTCCATTAAAAATCAGGATAGGTGAACACATGCGAAATATAGCAAAAGGTGATGATAGGAGTGCCCTCTCTACACATTGCATGACATACAGAAATGATAACAGCAAACATGGGTTTAGATTTTGTAGCATTGAAATGGTCAGATTGGGACCACGAGGAGGCAGTGTAAATTACCTTTTATTAGATAGAGAGGCATATTGGATTTTCACCTTGGGGGGTTTGCAACCATCAGGACTGAATGACAAATTGGATGTAATGCCATTGATCAATAATAGAAATAAATAAATTGTGAAAGATAGAAAAAAAGAAGAAAAAAATTATTTATGGGTTATAAAGCAATAAGATTATCTACTATATTAATATAGTTACTAATGCTGTGATTGTTGTATAACAGTTGAGAGATTTGGAGTTTTAAATTTCTCTTTTTCTCTTTTTCTCCACTAGATGGTGCTGATAGTCTCTAAGATCCAATATCTGTATAGAAGTAAATGTCAGTTCACAAGGAACATGGAATCCAGATACACAAGTAAAATAGTAATGATAATTTTTATAGTTTACAGTAATATTGGATAAATGGTAAGATGAAGAAATGTTTAATACTATCTGTTTGTGAACAGTAGTTGAATTTATTGGATTTTCATATGAGCTGAGTAAAAGATTACAGCTTGTTTACTGACTGTAGATATAAACTTAGTATTAGAACCCTAGGGGACGATGTGGCTCATGAATTTCTGAAATGCAGAGGGAACATCAATAATATCCTAACTATGGGCCTTGGACTATGAGAAAAGCATCCACTGAATTTCGTGAAATGTAATTATTGTATGTTTGTATATATTGTGTTGTACCCCCCCATTCTTGGTGTATTGTCACTTTAAATGGTATAGTATTTAAGAATGGTGAACATGTAGTGTATCATCCTCCTGATAATGCGTGATTAGTGCAAAACCGGTAGAGGTTGTGTCTCTGTACTGCAGGGCTGCTGTGTTATCTTACGATGTCATGTGAATAAAAATCTTTTTCACCTTGTTACTGCGTTGCCTGGTTTTGCATTTTTCTACTGGTTTCTCCACCAGTGGCATGTGTGAGTGGAGCTGAGGGTTTTTCACCTACTATTTTGAGGGAAAAACAGACCATCCTCAGAAAGTGTCAGCCAGATCGATAGAAACTTCCCCAACAAAAAGAGGGGAAACAAAACAAGTAGATAATGGGAAGATACCGTTATAAGCTTCACCAGTGTTAAATAGAGTGCAGCTAGACACCTGCCATCACAACACTACTGTCCCATGGTTCTGCCACATGTATACACCGAATACTGAAGTAACAAGATTTAGGGGTCCAAGAAGATCAGTGTCCGACGATGATCCATCCCTGCTGACATATGTTAGAGACAGACAGAACAGCATATAGATGAATAAGGCTCAGTAGTGACACAATTGCTGAGTGTCATCCATTACAAGGATGCCTCCTATAGAATAACTGACCAAATCTTGTCGGGTGAAAAGTAGGTACAGGGGTTACTTAGATGGCATGGACCAGGGGACCACAAAACATAACAATATGTTCTAAAAGATAATACACTGCACTTAACAACAGGTTTTAATAACCAGTGCAGTATGTAGCCAGAGCACTCTCTCGTCTTCCAATTACCTAACAGGTGTCACTCACTGGTCTCTGAAGAGGTCAAGCAGCAACTTCTTAAGGTCTTGGGTGCCTGCTCCACAGTTTCAGAAGAGTGCCAAGTATTTTGCAGGGAGATCTGAAGATGAGCGGGATAAGTCATACGAAATTTAATCCCCACTGCAATATGTTTAGCCACCACAGGATAGAAAGCGTCTCTTTTCTGGCGAGTAAGAGCTGGAAGATCTTATGTGAGTCAGAGTTTGGAGCCTTCCCACAAAATTTCTTTTAGCTCTCTGGTCTTTTGTAAAATATATTGCTTATCCAGAACATTAAGTAGCTTGAGGACAAAAGGATGTGGTAGAGATCCTATTGGGAGGGTGAAGAGAGCATGCACCCGCTCCACCACATAAACCGGATTGCTTGGCAAGGGACCCGCTACCTTTTCTAGAAGTTTCTGGGAGAACAGTACTGGAGAGGTCCCCTCTGCTACTTCAGGAAGCCCATAAATGATGAGGTTATTTCTACGGCTTCTCCCCTCAAGGTCCTTCAGTTTTTTCTCCACTTTAGTAAGTCTCTGCCACAGGATAGCTGTGTCCAACTCAGAACAGTCCTTCCATTTTTCCAACAAAAATGCATGGGCTTTAAAATTCCATACGTCTGCCCAAGTCCCCCAAATCCGTTCTCATGGATTTAAGTTCTTCAGTGAGCTCTTTCAAGGAATCTTTAAAAGGTTGAAATTCAAGAAGACGACGCTCCTCAGAGAGTGGTAGGGATGCTGCCATAGTTGTAGTAGAGTGGCCGGCACCCGCCCCTTGGGTCTTCGGCCTCTTGGACTGCTTATCTGATGTCTGAGGAGGAGTGTGCCATGAGGGAGCCTGCCACATCTCTGTCTCCAACATAGTAGAAGTTTTCAATCTGAAATCAGAGACAATGATGTTGTACACTCTGCAGGAGAGATTAATCACTGCTGATGACATTAGGAACCACTTTGCAGGTAGTAAATAAACCTGTAATAGTGGAAATGAGGGGAGCACTGAATCTGAGCAGCAACTCTGGTGAGAGCATCACGTGACTCCAGGACCATCTTCTTATTTACAGTAAGAGCCTCATGTGGAAAGAGTTAAAATCTGCCTGTATCCCTTCAATAGCTTTGTTTACATCAACATTAATGTTGACTATTATGGCAGTGTAGGTGTACAAAATAACTTCTGACTTTTTACAGGAAGTAGTAATTGAATTTAAAAATGATGTGAAAAGGAGGGGACCCAATATGGATCTCTGTGGAACACAACACTATATGGGGAGGGGTTTAGAAGTATATTCAGGAACCAATGTAACGGGATCTTTCACGTAAATAATTTGAAAAACATTTTATCATGTCCAATGAAAAATGACATTCTGAAAGTGTATCAACCAACAAAGAATGGTCAACCAAATTAAAAGCCTTGGTGAGGTCAATGAAAACTTTGGCAGCACAGTGGCCCTTATCTATGGCACACTGAATACTGCTGGTAAACCTCACCAAGGCTGTTGATGTGCTATGTACTGCCCTAAACCCATGCTACATCTCTGATATAATTTTATTCTCCTCCAGAAAGGTTGAGACCTGGTGAAAGATTATTCTTTCAAGCATTTTTGACTGTGGTCCTGACAGGGAGATGGATTGATAATTGGTTACCTATCCCTACTACCTCCCTTATGAATAAGTCTAACTGTGGCCACGTTCCATGTATCAGGAAAAATACTTAATCTTAAAGAATAGTTGAGAAGTAAGGAAATAGGTCTGGCCAGCTCAGAAATAGTCAATTTAAGAATGTTGTAGTCTAGTTAATCAGTGGCAATATTAGGTCATGGGTTATACTTACTAACGTATTTCAGAATAGTAAATGGTATGAAAATAACATTTTTGACTATTGGTCTCAGCTTGGCTCTTACAGCAGGGGTATAAGGTATTAGAAAATGATTCAGGCCTAAATTTGTCTAAGTTGCCAAAATAATCATTAAACATTTCAGAAATTAATTTTGGATTGTTTATAACTGTTTGATCATTATTTAGTAGTGCTAAAGAGGTGGATCCACCTACAAATACCTTACAAAGTTAAACCTTGTACCAATTAACACTGCAACAAGTTCAGATGTTTAGATACTTGAAACTTGAACTTGAAATACTTGGCAGCATGGTCGGATGATAAGTTTAAATGGAATTTCCATATAGACAACCAAGTAAAAAATTTGGGGAGGCACCTAGATGCATTGTGTAGAATCAAGCATTGTATGAACCAGGGGTGTAGCCAGGAATTTTAAACTTGTACTCAAAACTGATGCACTGTTGCCCCCTCCGTTATATAAACATAAACCAAAATATGCGCTGCCACGCCACACCAACAATAGTCCCCACCCCCTATGCCATGTCTGAGTTCAAGTAATCAGTTTCTTCCTGTAATCCTCCTTCCTTTGTTTTTCTGCCTGCCTGGTAAGTTGTTCTTGTTTGTGTATTTGGCTGGTGGCATCAGTGCCCCATAGCGAACAACAAAGACAAAAGGGCTCAGCATAACGCAGATGCAATGTGACTCACAATGTCCTTGCTTTCCTCTTTTTGTTGCCCCTGTCTGATTTGTTGCCCCTGTCTGATTTTTTTTAACTGTACTCTGCGGAGTACAGTGCGCATGCCTGCCGACACCCCTGGTATGAACAAAGAGGTCAGGAAACAGGTGGTAAACACCATGATTTTACTTACTTTTGACTACTGTAATCTACTGTTTGCTGGGGTGTCAGGGATGGGAACTGGCAAAACTAGAAGTTATGTATAACATGTTTGCCTGCTTCATCCTTGCTCCCCATAGGACTCATAGATGCAAACTCTATAAGGAGCTGGGGTGGATGAGACTGGAGGAGCATGGGAGAACCATTGTGTCACCTTTATGTGCAAATGTTACAGAGCTAAGGTCCCTGGATATCTGCTTGATAATGTAAAACAAAGTAGTATTAAAAATTCTTTAAGATCAGTGGGTGGGGTTACAATTTTACCTCCCAAAAGAAATCTATGGGTGTGTGGATCCCATTTTTCAGTATGAACCCAAATTTATGGAATGCTATCCCATTACAACTAAGATCCATAGAAGGTAATATTAGTTTGAATAAAATTACAAGTGGCATATCAAACAAGTAAAAGAAGTTACCTCATGCTGTTTAGTAACAGATACCGAATGACTTTACCTATCCAGAGTTATATCTACATTTTTTCATATATATTATTTTGTACTGAACTCTGAGGTCCTGCTATGTAGACCACAACTGAATTATGTAGCACTTTGAATAAATTGTATTATGTATGCATATTCATCGACTAACACTGCATAGTATCTGTGTAAGTAGTAACTGTAGTGAATGGTCTTGTATGGTAGTTGCATAAAATGAAGTGTATGGGCCGGATATTCAAACTGCGCCATTCATAGGTGCAAGCCCTTGAGCTGCGCAAAATAGTTGCGCAGGGGTATGTTCTGGGTGATATTCAAAGGAGCTGCGCTATTGAGCAACTCCTTTGAATATCACCCCCCAGCCACAGCCACTGTGCATGGCGCAGTGAAACTTTTGCCACCGCAAGTTGACAGAGTGGAACATTCAACTGCGGTGGCGCAGCACCACGCGCCTACGCGAAAATCACGATATTCAAAAGGTGACATGCAAATGGGTTATAATTCATGCAAGGCACAGGGGGCCATTTGCATGTGATTATGTCCCCATTTGCATGCCATTAGCATGTAGGTGCGCCGATCCCCGAGGACTTGTGCCTGGAGCCCTGCCAGGCAGCAGCCGTCGGGGACCAACGCCCCCTGCAGCCCAATCGCAGGCATAGTGTACTCCCCCACCAGCCCAATCGCGGGCATCAATGTGGCTCCCCACCCTCCTCCCATTACATATCCCTGGTGGTCCAGTGGACCGAAATGCCCGAATCTGGTGGTATGTATAATAATTCTCACCCTCCAGACACATCCCTGGTGGTCCAGTGGACCGAATGCCCGATCAAGGCGGTATGTGTGATAAAACCACCTCAACATAGCCCTGGTGGCTAGTGTCCCACCCACCCACCCACCCGAGCCCCACCACCCGGCTCCCCGGCGGCGGTGACAGCATCCACCGCCTGCCGCCCCGCCATCGCCGACTGACTGCCCGGTAGAGCTGCACGCCCATTGGTGCAGAGTAAGAGCCAATGGGCGTGCAGCCCATACCGTACATGACAGTCCAGATTTGGTTGATTTTGCTTTCAAGTGGTGTCGCATTGCTGAAAAAAGTTCATTCATGGCACCATCCTGACAAATCCGCCTAGGAAATCCGAAGCAACATCTTGAGTACCAATCATTTTTCACTACCTGGTGGCAGTATTTTGCACAAATATGTCGCTGGAACTTCTGAACCAACTTCCATAGTGTAGGACTGTCATACTTGTCAGGAATATGACAAGTGATGTATCATTTGATGAATGCTAGTACTTCTACAGCTTCATGTTCACCTATGATTGGTGCATCCTTGATCCACAATAACATGTGAATATGAGGGGCACCTAGTGCTTGATACTCCATCCTCCAAAAGTATTGCTCTACAGTACCAAGAGGTGAATTGTCCTTTGATAAAATGAAAGTCAGTATGTCATGGAACCGCTTGTGGAAATGCCTTGTGACAGACACAGGGTCAAGTGAGCATATTTCTCCGACAGTCATTGATGAAATGCCATCAACATCAGAGTTTGCCCATTTCAACAGTTCTATGACTTCATCCCAGGCATATTCAGCACAGCTGAGGGTGACGAACCATGTGGCTGCACTGTACTCTCTTAGCGTTGTCATCACCTCAGAATGTCTACGGTACCAATATTCTTTCGTGCCACGTAGACGTGAGAGAATGGAAGACAAATTCACTTGCTCATTTTCATCTTTCTGCTTCAATTTCTCAAGGAATTGTGCAGCTGTTATTCCATTTAGTGGAGTAGTGAGACAAATTGTATGTGCAATTGACACAGACAGTATGCTAAGCTCACTCTCCCAGAGGAGATGAAATAGATACTGTATGTTATGTCTGAATTTTCCATCTTTACTAAGGATGCAGCTGCTGCAGTGCTCAGCACCCTGTATACATACTTCCCTCTCATCTAGGCGTCCACCTGACCCTTTTGGGAATATGTCTGGAAAACAGCATGCTTCTAGTGTTGTCTGCCATATGCTGACAGGCTCACCTTCCACCTGTTTCATTTGATAGAGATCAATGGTGTCACCCACTGGATCTCTGCCATGCAGTGGGTAGAGTGTGTACTGTTCATACACATTGTCGTTTGTCTGCACGTTGACCTTTTCAATCATTGGCTTAGTGCTTACCAACTCATTGCATTCTATTGATATAGAACTCATAGTATCCATCTCAAGGTCTGTGTAAAAGGGATTGTTACTCTTCAAATAAGTAAGAGCAAGGTTCACCTTCTGTAGACTGACAATATCTAGCCAGATGACCTTGGCCTTAGTTGGTACACCATTCACAAGAATCACCAAACTATTTTCACAGGAGATTGCCTCCACATTTTCCTGCAGAGGAAGGGGGAGATACATAATGGAACCCTTCAGAGATCTAATGAGTTCTTTTTGTGGAATGTTCTGTGTTTTTGTGTTCAGATGTAGAATGGTTTGAAAAGGTTTCATAGTCTGAATAAGAATGCGTTCAAACATATTCAATGTATCAGTCTCACTTGGTGTAGCTTCTGCTTCCATATTATTCAACAGTGGCCTTGGTGGCAGAATGTTACACTTCAGTTTGGAGAAACAGTGCTTGCACAGCACAATGATGGGCTGTAACTCAAAGTCAGATTTCAGAAGTAGAAATGCCGAGAGTCGGAACCACATGTCGTTGTATGATAAGGTTTCAAGGTTCACAGTGACTGTTTGCTTGTTGTGACAGAGACGATCACATGAGACACATACAGAGTCAAACTTCTGTGCCTTTGCCAATTCAAATTTTGCTATTTCTTTGCCAAACTGTTTCAGGATGTTTGTTTCTAACACAGAAACAGCACCTTCATCAGAAGTTGCAGACTGACATTTTACTGTGTCTGTCACAGAACTTCTATGTCGTAGCTCTCTGAGAAATGTGACGGCACCATACATGTCACCGGACTCCAATGGGTTATTTAAAGTAGTGTACTGATTGACAACTCGTCGAACTTCATACACCCTGTGTACAAAATTTTGCATGCCTGTATGATGTATTCCTAGCATTCGCATGTGGTGGAAGACACTGTCACAAACACCACGTTCTAGGCATGCTAGTGAGTGATCCATTAGTCCAGTTTGTGGATGTATGTCACAAAGGTCAATGATGGTAAAAAGTTTATACCTCTCTTTGTGGTCTGTAATGACAAATAGGTTGATAAACTGTTCCAGTTTGTCAAACGATGATTGCCTGTGGTTACATGTTGTATCACATGCCTACGAGAGACAGTGAAGTTTCTGAGGCCATGTAGTTGAGTCAGTGTCATTGTCTGACTCCATAGTTCTATCAGAGACACTGAGTACCTTAACCAGTTTACCGGACTCATCTATGCTGAAGTTGCTATCTCTTTTCTGTGGATAGTAAGATTCTTCCCAGAAATATGCTTCTGAGTGCTGTGTGTGGAGCCACTGACCTGTGAAAACATCACAGAAATTGTGCACAGACAATCCAGAATATCATTGTAGCCTTAGTTTAATATCATATACAACCTTTCTGAATAGCTCAAGCACATGAGACATCTTGAGCCATAAGCGTTGAAGAGCAAATACTGTTCTACTCACAAATGTGCATACTTTGAGACACAGTTTCATGAGACTTGGATGAATCTTTTTTTTTTACGCTCCTGTCTCATTACAGAAGCAATAAACCTCTCAATCTTAGCTTTAGATGCTAGTAATTGGAAATATTTCTGCTTTCTCAGACTACTATCACCATGTCTCACATTACAATGCTGTTTAGTGTATGAAGTAATGCTTACTTTAGCAATTGTTGTGTTTCGTCTCAGGGATCTACACAACTGTTGCTTACGTTCACACTTTTTTCTTGCTGTTAAGCAAGTGCGTGCTGGCACTGTGGTGTGGGACAACATAGGCCGCACTATTTCAGGAGCTGTGTGATTTGTCTCATGGGTTGAAATCACATCACTTGCTTCTGTGCTGCCCTTCAGCAAGTGTGTACCACTATGATACCTGTTTTGTCTTTCCTTGGATTGTCGTCTCTGTTTTGTGGGCATGTTTGCTATCTGGGATGTCACAGCAGTAATCAGCAATCTTAGAGAAGTATCAGACACCCTTATAATGGAGACAGAAAAAACATGATATTAGTATCTGTTTATTTAGTTCTCTTCTGATATTCAATCTTGAGACTGCTTATTTGTACTTGCTGTATATGTAATGTACAGAATTCCTTGTGAAGAAGTGGGCAGTATATCTGTCTAGTCATAGTGCAGTGTGTCACTCAATAAACATTGGTTGAGATGCAATTTGAGAAAAAAATGACTAACATTAATAAAATGGTCTGTCACATAATGTCGCAATTTCAGTTTGCACATTATGAAGCTGGCACAGCAGTTTTTCACTGAACAAATCTATTGTTTTACAAAAAAAATTGAATAATGTCATGCATTCGAAAATGTCACAAAAAACACTGTCATGCATCTGAAAGTGTCAAAAAAATTACTGTCAGACGTTCGAAAGTACTTGATTACGGTGTTGAACATGTATTGTCGAACGTTTGAAAGTTTAGTAAAAATAATGTTGCACTTCAAAAGTATCACAAAAGCACTGTCGTTCATTCAAAAGTTTCACAAAAATAGTGTCGTGCATTCAACATTTTTGCTAAATAAGATTTGGGGTAAGGGACAATGGACTTTAGCCAATGATAGCTTGATGTACATTTGAGTGACAGCCACTTAAACCAATGTTGTGAGCCATTTATCAGGCCAGGCAACACAACCAATCAGAGACACTGAATACTGAAGAAGAAGAAGAAGAAGAAGAAGAAGCACATAGCAGCCATCTTGAGAGAAAGAGGAGAACAAATGCTTAGCTTACTGTAAGTACTTAATACTTTCTTTTACAGTTTTCTAGTATGAAACAAAGTGCTACCAATATGTAAATAGTATTTATCAAAACATTTTTTACTGCTCTACTAACCTATGTATACACGTATAAGTAACTCTACTGCATTACATAGTTATTATCATTTAAAGTCAGTCTGTAAATTAATACTTACTAGCATAGATACAGCTGCAAAATGGAGGAAGAAGCTAAAGTACACGTGTAGGTTAGCACAAGAGAGAACCAATCAGACATGCTTCTGTAATTGTAATTGTTTGAATCTGCCTATGAGAAGGATGCATTTTGCCACCTTAAAATCTTGCTGTATTTTTTGCTAAAGCAGAAGTACACTGATAGTCAGTGCACACACTGCATTGGTTATGTAAGGAATCATTTTAGCCAATGGTTTACTTTATTTGTGTTTCATGGTTCAGCTCAGTGAAAGACTGTTGAAGTAAAGAGGGAACTTGTAGTTTTACTTTCACTACTGCCTAGCTAGTGCAGGGGATACACTGACTTTTTTGGTAGCTCTCTGTCCACTTCGCAGTTTCAAATCCCAGAATGGCAGAAAACAGCAGAAGGACTTTGTGGATTGTAGGTGGCAGTATTGTAAGACAAGCATCAGAGTATGCTCAGAACTGTGATTTTGGGAGAAATCTGCAGCTCCCAAATTGCTGTGTAAAGTGGTTTGGCAGGGGTGGAATGAGGAGGGAGCACCTCATGCCAACCATGCACAGACTTCAGAGTACTCAGGCTCATCCAGACATATTGCTGATACATCTTGGAGGCAATGATTTGGGAACCAAACGCTGGGTAGATTTAGTAACAGAAGCAAAATTGGACCTCGCTTCTATTATGAGTATGTTGCCTGCCTATAAAATCATTTTTTTGGATATTACAGAGCATAGGGTCTGGCAAGCAGAACACCATATGTACCTGATTGACAGAGCTTGAAGAAATGTCAACATACAAATATCTGCATTTCTATGCATGTCTGGAATGCATACCATACATCATCCTGAAATTAAGTATTCTTATGATTGGCTATACCTACCAGACGGTGTACACTTCTCACATGCTGGCAATTGCCGTTTCTTGGGAGACCTTCAAGATGCAATCCTCAAAGTTCTCTAAAAATGTCAGACTGTTTAAACAGATATCAGACTAAAAAAAAGGTTCTTTTCAGAACCAAAAACAGTTGTCAAAAAATAGAACAGTTCTCATATCATAAACACAGGTGTAAGAGATGCGGGGATAGTGGACTGGAGGGTGTTACTGGAAAAGGTGGAGAGCATGGCACTGCCACACAATCTCTGTGCTGTTCCCACTGTATTAAGTGCAATTGTAATGGGTGTAGATATGCACCAGCAGGGATGATACATCTTTGATGGTGCATCTGATTGTGGTGGGTGGAAGGCTCCAGTATTAAAGGAGTGATTTATCTGCTTTAACAGTGCCAGTCATCAGGTGCTTAGGTATGTTGCAGAGAAAGAACAGTGGTTTGTAGTTAACATTGGTTGTAGCCTGGCACAGCATCACATAGTTGTTGATGTATGGCACCAGAGCTGCATATGTGTGTAACCATTATGGAATGATAATTGACCAGTTCATGGCCTACATACCTGATGGAATGATTTTTTTCTACCCACCACTGAATATTGTGTTTTGTTTTAATTTCATAAGTACACTTTTGGTGATGCATCCTGCTCTTGTTCTTGTACTGTTTGTACTGTGACAGTCCCACTGTAGCATACATAATACAGGTGGCAATGGCACTATCTTTAATACTGTCGAGCCATGCCTCAGGATAGTTTTGTGATGATTGCACTGTGCTGTGGCTTATGCAACCAGTCTGCAGACATGGTAGCTGAAACAGTTTGGGACACTGTAAATTTACTGGAGTATATGTAACTTTTATTATGGAGAAAGATGTGCACATTTATATAAATGCTAAAGACAAAGTAAACAGCATGCACTTTAAATATTTTTATTATGTGATGTATTGATATACAATAAAAAATACTAAGATTATTAGGAAGACAGATAGGTTTTGATCGCTGAACTATGGCTTGGAATTGGTCACTTATTGTTGCAAAAAGAGGTTCAGAAGAAAATGTTTAACAATCCAACAAAAAGTAGTATTAAATTAACAATTTACATTGACATTCTGACCTATAGACTGTTTTTTTGTCTATGTATTGCAGAACAAAACACAAGAAAATAAGACAGTGGAGTCTGAGAGAGGTGTGTGCACTGCTTGAGGCAGTCCAGGCAAGCGGTAGTGCTCGTGTATTAATGCACAGCACTAACCGGAAGTTGGATGCAATGTGGAGGTGCATAAACAGCTTCCTACATATGATTCCCCGTGTTAAGAACCAGACAGTAGACAAGCTCAAGAAGAAGAAGTGGACGCTGTTACGCCAGTGCTTCTAATGTATTGAAGTGCAGAGAGGAGATACCAGAGAATGACAAGTGCTTGTACTACCTCACTTATGAGCTGCGGGAGGCAGCAGGCAAGCCAGCCGTGGGGGAGCGCCTTACTCAACGTAAGTTATTTTAACAAATTATCAGTGATACGATTATATAATAGTACTGCTACAAAAATGGAAAAATAAGTATTTCTGGAATTGATAATTTTCTTGTTCTAGCATCGTATCAATATGTGTTAATTGATAATATTATGATAATTATGTTATTAATGGTGTCTTGATAGACAACATTTTGCAAGTTAACATTTTGCTGTGTGTTTTCATTTGGTGGAGGTGATGGGTGTCAAATGGACTGATACTGAAACTGTACTCTTGAATGTCATAATCAGTGTGTCTATGCCAGATTTAATGTGTTATGATGTATTTAAAATATCAATATGTATAAATGTTATCACATAGTAGTGTGGAGTTACTATGAAGTATGTGTTGCATTCAAAAACAATGGTATTTCATAGCTGTTACTGTAGGAGTACTAAGTATTGAGGTGCTGTGTAAATGTGTAATCTACAGTTGATTAAATATTAGTTAGTACAAACTTGTTATGTCATATGTGTGTGCAATGACTGTGCAATAGTTAAATAAGGAGGATGTCAAGTAGCAGAATCATGTCAATTGCTTAGAAAACGTGCTGTACAATAACTAACCAGAGAAACAAAACAGTCAGCAAATAAACCTATTATATTCCATTAACAGATCACCGTAGACAACCTGCTTGCCCTGAAGAGGTAGTACCAGCACAGGCTGAAGCTGTGGAGGCTGAACACTCTGATTCCAATAGTGTCATCGTCATTGAGTCAGATGGTAAGACGATAATAGAAAAATAACATTGGATACTTGGGGGTGGCATATTCAGCATTTTTTTTTGCATGTTGATACTGTTCTGGCTTGTAAGACCCACTGATGTGCACAGGTACGATATACTAAAGAGATTATTGTACTGTTAAATCATGATACGATAGGGTAAACACTAGTAGTGCATGCAACTCAGGTGGAGGGGGGGTAACCCATGCATGTCTACCAGATCATGATATTCAGTCTATTATGTGCTGAACATATGTAGCAACAAACTCAGCAATAACTGTACACTACTGAAACTTCATAAAAACCAAAAAACAACCCAGTGGCACTGAGGGTTGAGGTGCTGGACACCATGCCTCAAGCTATGCTCGTGACCAGTGTTTGGTAATGGAGTCAGGGTCATCTAGGGGTCGGAGGGGGGAGGAGGAGGATTGAGCATCTCAATGGATGCTCTCCTCCTCCTGGCATGGGAGGGATTACAGGGGATTGATTGGTATGAAGGAGTGGACCAAGCGTGCAGTAAGGAGTGGACTTTGTACTGTACAGTCATTATACAGTACAAAGGTCACCCTCTGAACCCGGGTCGCCCCTGAAAAAGGGACCTCCGGGGCCCAGTGGGCCTACCCGGTCATCAAAATTCAGTAAATAAAATAAATAAATACAGATAGTCGACATTATAAGTCTGAGGAGTGTGAAACTGTCATGCATTCTTTGTTGTTATGTTAATGTCTAAAGTTCTAAACACTGCCATCACAGAGATGGGTAGGTGCTGATTATGCAAGTCAATAGTGCCAACTAAATATTTTTCCACTGTAATAGCTATGTGTCCAATGTTCATCTGTTCACGCTGCATTTAGTTACTATAGTTGCAAAATGGACGAGAACATCAAGACATAGAAAACTAGGCTTGCCTGAAGTACATGATAAGTCACCCTATTTACGTATTCTATTGGCAAGACACCTCTGCAAGTCAAGAAGGACACATTATTTAGGAGAAATACAGCATAGGCATGTTATTATTGTTCTGTGTTGGTCTTCTATCTCTGTGCTATGTAAATTGAATTTAAAAATAGGAAAATCTATTGTCATGTGTGCTTACCTATGTGACCATAATAATATGTTTATAATGTTAGATGCCTTCATTGTAGTCAAAGATTTACTGTGGTAACAATTTTCATTATGATTGTTTACACATCTCCTAGGGATCAACATGCAAAACTATGGCACATGGTTGAATACCACCTTCAGTCAATATTAAATATATGTAATACAATCAAAGCATTGTAATAGCTTTACAAATAGAAGTGAGTGGTATTATATTTTGTACTTATTTTATTTTTTACAGTGGCCAGGAAGGCAGTGGCAGAACCATCTGCGCAGGTGAAGCAGGAGCCTGGCACCAGTGCTATCCGTAAGTGCGTTTATATTAAATATTCAGGCAAGATATACTGCTAAGTAGATTATCAGAAGAAACAATCTGAAAGTGTATATTAAGTAAATCTGTATACCTAAAAAATTGTAATGCATGGTTCACGTAGACATCATTGCATCCCATCCGTGTTGAGCAGCACAAATACTTACATGAGTATTTAAAGTGTGCTTTCACAAAGAGTTTGTGTAATAACAAGCTTTCACTTTAACAGACAGTTCATTTACTATTTTCTGTGGCTATAGCTGTACAGTATAGAAATATAGAAATGTAAACTGTCGCATTGTTCACGAGTATAAAGAAATACAGTGTGGAGCATGTGATATGCAGAAATTTCCTAGCTTGGTGTATCATCTGTTTAGCCTAAAGCTGAACTGTGCCGTGGGATAGTGTGAACAATATTGAACAGTCCTGAATCATGACTCAGCATGATTTAATATCATGAAGGTGCCTCTTGAACTGCTCACATTGCACTGTCACTGTACAACGTATAGTGACACTGATTGTCCAAAAGTTGTTATTGATTACCAAAGGGATACAACACTGCCAGCAGAACTGTTGGTGTACTTGGTGCATGTAGCGCGATGTTCACAACTTGATATGCAAGTTGCTCACACTGTATCAAAGGTGAACATGGGGGATATTATCATGTGATGATGCGTCACTTGCATGCAGGTGTACTGATACTCGACAACATGCAACTGCTGAACTGGCAGGCAGAAGGCATAGGTGTCCGATTCCTATTGTTCCTCACTAGCAATGCACCACAGTGTACAACCATGATCATTTTAATGTTGAACATTCCCTATTGATCCACTGTACTATTACACCATTACCTGATTGCAAGGATAATGAAGTAATTATAGTACATGATGCTCCACACTACCTGTTCCCAATTACAATACTGGGTTTTGTGAATGATACAATCCCTGCTGTTATAGTAGTACTATATTACCCATTGTAACAGTAACAGTCATGATGACAGCCCACTCATTTCACACTCACTCCTTCAGTGGTAAACAGGATGTTGGACCTCTAAGCTGGCCACACAAGTGTTCATTGATACTTTACGTTACAGCTGTGTGGCTATTTGTGTAACACATGGGAAAATGTTCATTCAGACGGTACTGTACTACACAGTCTCAATACATGGATGAACCATTCACATATTGGGATTCTGTTGCAGACTATCTTATACATGTTCAGTGCCAATATTTTGCATGTATAAACATACAGCTGTACTGTATGTGTCAGTCCATGACTGGTTTAGGAGGTGTCTTGTTGTGGAATGTCACCTGCTCCTGATGAAGTTAGGTGGGGATTCTGGTGTTGGGTATCAGTGGATGGCTGGTAAATGTGGTGCTGCTGTACAAAAAAAAAAAGGTAATCTATCATTTACAAAGACCACTATCAGCCATAGGGACAGGTCTAGTGGGCCAACATTGACTGACTCTAGTTAATTATCCCAATTGCTGTGCAAAGAGGTAGACTGCAGTGGACTGCTGCACCATACATCAACTTATTATGACCATTATCTGATGAGGGGGTACAGTATAATGCACCAAGAACTCTATCAGTATATAAAAAGCTTGACATCATAAATATCTTAGGGTCCAGTGCACTACCATGACTACTCAACATATTGAAAGTGAGTTTTTACTTTAACAGGTAGAGCCCACTCTGCCAACTGAGCTACTTTACATATAGTGTGACTGTGAGCTATTGTCGTGGGTGGTATGCTGGTCATGAAACATGCTCTAGCTGAGACCCACAAATGAGAGGTGTAATCTTATGCTCTGCAATATGTCGATCATGTGTAACTCACTAGATCTTTTTCCTGCTTACTTGTGCTGGATCTTCATACCACCACCCCCCCCAGGTATAGTTTAGTGTGCACCTGCATATAGGCCACAGATGCCAGATAAAATAATAAGTCATGGATACGCATGTTCATGTGGCTTTCTTTTTTTTTCCAAATACATAACTGCTGTGGCTCACTCAATTGTGAATAATGCACTGTGAAATGTCGGTTGCAGTATTGTGTTGCGAACCATCACTGTGATTTGCATGATGCAAGATTGCTTGTCATGTTCAAGTGATATGTATACTGTACTGTGAGTGCTCCAAATGGAAAGCAATTACTGTTGGATTGGTTATAGTGAGGTTGGGAATTCAACAGTTTAACAATGCTTACTCCATACATTTATTTTGACATACTTTGAGTATGAGTAAGCAATCATGATAAGCAAGGGTTACGTCAATGGTCTGTTAATCACCTCTAGGGCTGTAATGTACATGAGGTAGAGTCAAGTGCTACATGACCCTAGGCAGTGATTAATTTGCTATTAAACATAACTCTTGTGAGTGTGTTACTTTTATAATAATAATATTTAAAAAATAGTATTCAAGACTTTTAAGCATATGAGTTAGCTGTACATGTATAAATAAAAAATACACCACAGTTGTAAAAGATTACACCATTAGTTGCAATAAGGAATTTTTCATTAGTATAGCATTCTTATATGTTGTTGACAGTAGGCAATTACATGTATTTAAAATATTCCTACAAAAAACGATGTTGAAAGTCAAGACAGGGAGAGAATCACCATTTTGATATTACATCTAAATAGATGTTTTTTCTATCTTTACAAGACCCCATCACAAGGTATGGTGCACTGGCCACTGCCACTGTTACTGCAGGCTGGAGAGCAAAGTTGACAGTTTGATAAAGGACAACGTTGTGCTGCGGGAGGGGCAGGATAAATTGCTGTCTCTCTTGACAGCACAACAATCAACTGTCAACCTTGTGCTCGAGCCTGTGGGGACAGTGGCAACTGTGACTGTACCCAGCTCCACTGCTTCATCTGTGCCAGTAACATTGAGCCTCCCTGACCCACAGTGAACAGCCTCCACAGCTCCTCTGGTTTCTCCTCTCTGAGGCGCAACAGCTTCCACTTCTTCTGTGCCTCTACATTGTGCCCAACTTCTGGGCTGGGCTGTCTCAAGCAGCACACACATCTCTGTTATGAAGGTGCAAATATTGTAAATATGAAGAAATAGTTTTTTTGTTAATTCTTTTCTTAAATGTTTTTATGTATTCAAATTTATTTCCATAAAAAAATATGTTTTTATATAATCAGCAGTTTTCTAAATCAAAGGTTGCATTTTATTTTATATGTTTTCTATTCTATTTTTTCCTGTTTTGAAAAAAACTATATTTTTGTATAAAAAAGGCAATTTTATATCTAACGATTTACATAATAATGACCTTTTTTTATTGTACAAAATGGTAAATAGTAGTATTAATAAATATTTTTGGTTACAAAAACTTTGTGTTGTACAATTCTTAGCTTGTAGGGATATTACTTACTTATAGATATTGTTATACACAACTCTCTTCTTCAGTTATTCTGCTTAACAAGTGTAATGTGCATGTAGTTGAAGGTTTGACAGGATAACAGATCACCATTGTAAATGTGTGACGTGTTTGCATTGTTATTACTATGCTCACAAAGGGAAACTTACTTGTATGGATTCATCTTCACAAGGTGTGTCTAGTGAAGTCAGAGAAGAGAATCTTGCACATATGTAGTTATTTGACAGTGGTGGTGAGGTACAGAATGACTCATTTAATGAACTAGAACAGTAGTAGCACTAAGTGCTAAGTAATAGTGCGTGAAAGACCACAATGTAATTTAGTATGTGGCATGCCACTGTTAACTACAAGAAAACAAACAATAGTAAAAGAGTTTTGTACATGTCAACACAATCCTAGATGCACATGATCAATGCCACATTATATTCTTCTTCACACTGTGTTCACGTTGATCGTGTGCTGTCAAAAGATGATTCCAAGATTAAGATACAACTACTAACTAGAACACAATGCAACACACAGCTCATATTAGCAGTTATTGACAGCTCGAATGAATATCATGAGATGGTGGGTATCTCAGTCCTTAGAACAGACAATACTATTCCATTACTTACTGTGTTCTTGCATGTGTGTGTATTGGACTATGTGTGTCTAGTGGTACCACAACGTCATTACATGTACTGTTTGTACTTCTCATTATCAAAAAGAAACAAAATTCATGGCAAAAAAGCTCTGTTTAATGCATTAGTTAGGGTTGTTCCACAGCGACAAAAGTGAGGAAATTCAGTGTTAGGGTTGAAAACCCTAACCCCGCATTCACCCCCCCCAGCACCACACACACAGACACACACACACACATATGCAAGTGGGGGGGAGGACCAAGGCAACACGACCAATCACAGACAACCAGCAGCAGGTGACAGAAATAAAATACAGCTGTCTAAATGCAGTACAAGACATCCCCACACACCTGACCAGGTACTGCATGCTCAGTGGAGATCCACAGCAAAACTGAGGCCATGTACACCAAAAGTACACATCCCTGATTGTGGGTGCACACAACCTACCACACTTATGAGTTGCATGGCCCTACCTGGTGAAGCACCATGCTCCAACAGACATGATAGTGCATCCTGACTGGATACCAACAGTGCAAATCTCTGTTTGTACCTGTGTACATGTTTTTACACTTAGGAGTAAACAGAAACAAATACAGCTATGTACATGTAGTAAAAGACACATCCAGTATCAATATACAATCAATGTTGTGTTTCTCATCTGCGTTGTACTAGGTTTTACATGTCTGTCCGCATAACATACGTTACTTGATCTAGAGGTATGGTGGAGCTATTTCTTGTACAAGGTTGTGCAAGTCCCAATGGTGGTAAGAGATATTCAGTTTCTGTGATGTAGGTGTTCTGTCCATGTCCATGGACTTACTTTAAACTATATTCCTATATTCAGAATGCAGTAAGTGGTCTCTCTGTGAGGGTCTGTAATTACCTGGCTAAGCTCACACAACTTATTAACATCTAACATGACTGTACCTACAATGATGAATGTGTACCACAGATGCCAATAGACTCACTTTTGCTATAGTTTTGTACAATAGATGCAGTACATGGTGAAGAGACTAGAACCGGCTGTCTGACGCCACACAAATCAAAATAGTGCTAAGTTGAGTATTGTTGCAATGAGTGAGGTGCACTATTTATCTACATACCCTCTGTTTTTTTTTGCTGTCGGTGTCCACTCAGGATGTAGTACATGGTGTTTGGGTGTGGCAGGCCATTATGTATGTGATGTCATAGTACTGATAACTGTGCTAACTGTAGAACACCAGCAAACAGGGAGGTGAACTGTGTATGTTAATAGACTTTCTTTACCTGTAGCTTTGCAGTCATGATGGACCAAGTGCACTAGAACATGAGGGGGGTCAATCTCTATCTCAGACTCTGCAAGTCGTAACTGTGCAAACCTTTGCAAAGCTGCAATCATGGAGTAACAGTGTTGATCTTCATGGGTTTATCTTGACTGGGGTTGTTCAATAAGCATGCAGTAGTTGATCTCAGTGGGTGGGGCACGGTTTCACTAAGGCCTCCATTGGCTAACAGTGTGAAGTTGTGTATACCTGAAATCAACCACACATACCATACATGTACAACTCCTTATTTTTTTCTGCACTTCTGTACTTGGAGAACAGTTCCAGGTGTGGTGTGGTGTTGTGCATCACTAGGTAAGGCCATGCAACTCATAAGTGTGGTACGTTATGTGCACCCTCAATCAGGGATGTGTACTTTTGGTGTACATGGCCTCAGTTTTGCTGTGGTTCTCCACTGAGCATGCAGTACCTGGTCAGGTGGGTGGGGATGTCTTGTACTGCATTTAGACAGTTGTATTTTATTTCTGTCACCTGCTGCTGGTTGTCTGTGATTGGTCATGTTGCCTTGGTCCTCCCCCCTACCTACATGTGTGTGTGTGTGTCTGTGTGTGTGGTGCTGGGGGGGGGGTGAATGCAGAGTTAGGGTTTTTAACCCTAACACCGAATTTCCTCACTTTTGTCGCTGTGGAATAACCCTAACTAATGCATTAAACAGAGTTGTATGCCATGAATATATATATATATATATATATATATATATATATACAGTATATAGATAGATAGATAGATAGATAGATAGATATAGATATATATACTGCTAAAGATTTCTGCTGTATGGGTCTTGGCTGCAAAACAAGAAGGGTAGTGAAAGTGAGCTTCTGAAATGCATGCGGCCACAGGGCATGTAGTTTTAAGCACTGTGTCAGAGTTTGGCCCTGCAGTAAGATTTTTACTTAAAATGTGTGCTGTGCAAGTACAAAATGGGCACCCAACTTTCACATAAATTATGTTGTTCTGGGGAAATGAGAAGTTACTTCATAGAAAATTCCAAAAGATTATTTTTAGTTTACTAAGATGGGAGATCTCCAATTAATGTGGTCTGCTAGTCTGACAGTGGAACAACTTTCTTCCTTTAGTATGAGGAAGTAAATTAGGTGACCACACTAGAATCAGTATATATAGAGGGTCAGATACACTTTCTCTGTAGCACTTCACCAGCTTTTCAACCCATCGAGAGATACTACTGTACAGAGAAGGAATCTTTGGGAGAAAATGATGAACAGTACTACAGTTCTCGTGTTCTTTGCACTGGTCTTGTCTGCAGCCATCGTTCATGGTAAAATATTAAATATATTCATTTTGAATAATAATGTAAACTATGTATATTCTTAGTCTTTTTCTGCAAGTCAGTTCAGGCTATAGAATTTTCAGTTAAATGAAAGAAGAAAAACTTGAAAGAGGCTTTCCTCTGTTTTCTGTAAAATACTACTTCTTCATTGACTGTGACATGCATTCTGTGTAAAAAAGAAAAGATAAAGATACAAATGGTTGTTCCAACTGATGGTGAAAAAATGGAACTCTTTTTTTAATTCAGTGTGAAGTATCTAGACTTCATTGCAGAACCATGCTTCTGTAAGAAAACAAAAGAAGCTGAAATAGTTTTATTTTGACCTTAGTTATTTTTTGAGGATTAAAAGAAATGGCACTTGCTTGCTCTGCTGACCCTAGACCAACCTTTATTGGTATCCTTTTCAGATATATATCGCTACTGGTCTGTAGTCCGCAGGTGCGGTCCAGTGCTATAATTTTCAGTGGATCCTAAGGAAATAAACTATTTTATCTAGCTTAGTTTTAGCTTACAGTAACAAGATCTAGTAAGGGAGTCTAGATGGTCGCTTACAGATTCAAGAAACCAGTGCAGTATTTTTTGTCATGGCCAACATAAACTGCTGCTTTAATGTAGAGCCTTAAAACTACATAGTATTTAACCAGTTCATAACACATACAGATGAAGTTTCAGGTATAGTGAGAACTATGGTAATTTTCTATAACTGTAATTAAACTCCTGCAGAAAGTATGTATTAAGTAAGCAATAAGACATGATGAGGTGTACATGGAACAGACTGTACTGCACGACCAGGGGTGTAGTGAGGCATGGGACCACAAGTCAAGTGCCTACAGCCCCTGAGGTGCAGTAAAATCTGTTCCATGCACACCCCCAGAGTGTCTTATTGCACTTATAAAATAGGCTCCTTTTTTTAACTTTTTACAGTTGGCGAAAAAGCATGTCTATATGTAGAAACAATAGATTTAGGGACAGCCACCTGGTGCAGCAGTTGGATTTCCACTTGCGACGCCAGTGATCTGGGTTCAGGAACAGACCTAGGAGTTGGAGGGCCAGCCGGGGAAGAAGTGCTGAGGTGCCTTCGGGCTGCTTTCCTCCTTCTTCAGTGGGAGGGTTAGGGAGAATGTCTGGCGTGTGATGACTTCTAACGGAGGCTGGAAGGAATTGCTAGCACTGGCACATAACAGAAGTAGAGGGGCCGGACAAATGCAGGTCATCATTGCATGTTTCCACCCCTCGGGGGAAAAATCAAGAAAAAAAATATAGCTTGCGCCCACCTCTATGAAGCCTGCCCCTGCCCTAATCAGCTTTCAGGGCTGGCTCCACGATTCTAGTCCCATGTTCGCGGCACTGATGCCCTAAGGTGTCACAACCCCACCCTGAGGGGGCAAGCTTTGGGTGTCTGGAGTCTGGCTAACAAATGAAAGTGGGGGCTCAAAGGGTTCCATGACCAGGCAGATCCTTGGTGGAGTGGGGGCAACAAAAAAAAAAAAAAGAAACAATAGATTTACTTGTGTGCATTTATGATATAATGGCCCTTCCTCCCACTGCAAATGATGTTATTTATGATGTCATTGTACTGCTGCTGGACAAAGTTTGTCCTTTGCTGGCATCTAGATTCAGGATAGGGAATGTTTATAATGGAATGTTTATCATGGAATGTTTACCATGGAATACAAGGATTCAAAATTCTGCTCAATTCCACTAACAGAATGTTCCTCACCTAACCACACTGTACACACACACACACACACACACACACACACACACACACACACACACCAAAGTCCTCTTCTATAGCCAAAGACTCAATTATCTTACTGTCAGGACAAGAAGAAGATATTTCCCTGATGAGCAGGTAAAGATAGAAGCAGGATGTTTTATTGTCAGCAAAGAAACAGTTCTAATGAAAACTATAAATAATACTTAATGTTTCTAATTTATTTATATGTGTAAGAAAAGTGTTATAATCATTGAAACAGTATTTAATTAATTTGTTTTATTTTTTATTTAAGGTAGTTTAATGTTTAGGGCCCAGTTGAAGGTTTTTTGTTTTTTTTACAATGTAAAGGTAGCAGCCATGTTTGTGATAGAAGATCAATTCTGGTTGTAGGGGAACTGATGGAATATAGTTCTGATTATAGGAGGACCGATTTGCTCATTGTGTGATGTGGTTTAGGATCAGGATGACTGTGCACAAAACAGATTTCATGCATAGTCAGGATATATTTTGACCAATGAGACTTCTTTATTTTGGATGCCCTTTTTATAAGAAAAAATACAACATTCTTATGAACAACAGTAAGAAAGCCTTCTCTTTATTTTATTACTCATAACGTTAACTGTCCTTGCTGGGGTTTTTTCTGCTGTCACTATGGTTTGTCAGAAAATTGCTCTTACAACTATCCTGCTCCTTCTTCTGGCTTCTTCCCAGTCCTTTCACCTGCCTTCTTGGGGTACTTACCCAAACTTCTGGGTGCCATGGCTTGCCTGATCAGTGCTGGGTTTACTGTGGCTCCCTCCCATTAAGCTCTTGTGCACAAAAGAGGCAGGTGCCAAGGTCAGTGGTGTGCAGCCTGCAGGATGAATGCAACTTCATCAGGCATCAGCCAGGGTAATGTTTTCTGATTTTTTGATTTCCAATCCCTCAAGGTCATCAGGGGAATGGCCATGTTTGATGCATGCACATGGTTCATGCATGAACATCAAGAGGTGTCCTTGAGTTCCCTTGTGTGGCCTCAGCTTGTTCATCTTCTCCCATGGTCACCCAGGTGGCAGTAGCACAGTGGAGCACACTTACCCACTCTCCTGAGAAGTGGAAGAGAGCATCTCTAGTGATGTTTAATCTTTGTCCATGGGACAGCCCCTGCCAATCCATTATCATTCCCAAACTCAGGTCACACGTATTAAGGGCCATAGCTCTACAGCTGCATCAATGGAGCAGCTCTGGAAATATGATTAAATTAAACTGTTAAATCAGCACTTGAAATTTGCCTTGACATTGTGGAAATGTTTTAGTTATTATATTTGGTAAGTTACAACTTTCACGTCTAGACACAAAATAAGCAAAATTATTACTTAACATGGTAAATTCATGTTGTAACATTTTTTATTTGGTTGTATAGTTTCAGGATCACTGATCAGTGGTAAAGGACGTTGCCTTTGCAAAGACAGTGGCTCAAGTTTTATTCAGCGAAACCTCATAGAAAAGATAGAAGTGTTTCCAAAGAGTCAGTCTTGTGAACACATTGAAATTATGTAAGTATTTTTGTGTTGTCATGTTACGAAAATATTATTGATCATACCCATGATGCTATGCTAAACTACTATTATGTTATGAAAGTTTATATGCCAATGTAATGCCAGGACTCTTCACTGTAATGTTTACATAATGTAATGAAATATGTTACCTATAATATAATACTGTTCTGTTCATGTTAAACTTATTGTACAGCTAGTTTGCAACCCATTCACTTTATGCGACTATGATGAGTTGACTACTAGTTGGTTTGTTTCTTTCCCTTCTGCTAATGTGGCCTTTTATCTGAAAGTTTATTCAGTGATCTTATTCAGAGCTCAGCAGAAACCAGCAATGAAGAGGTTTCCTATATAGAGCCATAACAGCGCAAATGCTAACTGACCATTAATTTGTTTCACAATAAGTTTAATGGAGTTTTTTTCTGTATATAATATGCAAAACATTTTTTTTTACTGGGATTAATGTAAATTTTATATAATTCTTTGATCAGTTTCTTTATCAGCATTTTTAAAAAAAGTCAATTTCCAAAATTCAAACTTTTTTTTATTTTGGTTGATATAATTTTCTATAAATCATAATTTCTTTTGTAAAATATTAATATTTTTGAAAATGTGATACATTAATAAATATTTTTCTTCTTTCAGTGTCACTGTGAAGATGTCTGGGGATAAAATGTGTTTGAATCAAGAATCAGAATGGGTGCAGAACATCATTAATGCCATAATTAAGAAAAGGTAAGTGATGGTGGTAACTGTTATCTCAAAAACTACCTTATGTTCTAACACATTGGTATTAACATTTAGCAAAGTTATGCATTGAATTACAATACCGATGCTCATAGTATCTGTGTATATTTAGGATACCCTGTGTAACTGTACTATAATTATATAGTTTTAATGTGTTAATGTGCCCATTTGCTGGCACTTTAAAGGAATACAAAGCAGAGCGCCTATCTTCCACATAAAATACTATTGAACAATTTGCATGTTGCATGTAAGAATGTGAAACCAGTAATACCATGTTTATACATCAGACTTTGAAAAAACATGTTTATACAGTATCTCTGACTGAGACAAAAAGATACTAGCAAGGAAAACATCTCTTTTCAGGAATCAACTTTTAGGATGAATAAACAGAGTAAATACTTGTTTTGAGCTGCTTCATAACTGGTATTTCATATCCTGCTTTTTGTTTATGAGCTTCTGATGCTTCCACTTGGATTACTAACAAGGTCACAAAATACTAGCAAGCAGTGTTGCAATTACACCTTATAAGCATTGGGAGATGGGGGCGGGCATAAGAGCCCTATCTTTAATGGAGCTCCCATTCCCATCATAAGTCAATGGCAGTGATGTGTGAGCTACCAGGGATCACTTCTGAGCTGGGGGGGCGAGCCCTGGTATGCCCCCCTTATAGTTCTAACACTGCTAGCAAGGACATTATTTTTGAGGTGCAGTTGGTTACCTTATGAATTCTTTACAAACATGAAAATTATTGTATAGCTCTGTTGTGTCACTAAATGAAAATCAAAATCACTAATTATTTAAAAAGTTTCAATGCTTTCATTTTTGTTTAAAATGACTGTATGTATTTTACAGCTTTACATCTTGACTTTTCAAATATAACACATTAAAGGGACACAGTCAATCTTTTTCTGCATCCTATTAAGTACAAAAACCCACATTTTATGATTGCCTACCTTCTTTTAAATTTATTGGTGTTGCTGGTTGTTTTATCTACTTCTTTTCTTGGTAGAACTAAAATGCATGCTAAATGTATAATTATTCCAACCCTGTGTTGTTTCAAGTCCTTAATCTACTCTTATTGCATTCTTCTAAAAAAATTAGGAACACCCCCAATAGTGCATCCACTTATGATTTAGTAGTCTCCTCACCCCACTGAATCATGAGTGGATAGACTTTAATTGGGTGTTCCCAAGTCCAAGAAAGATGTAATGAGTGTTGATCAAGGAATGTAAACAAACATGTTTTTGTGTGGTAACACCAGTTTGGGGGACAATCTGTTTTTCGCTTTTAAAAAGGAAAAAAAGGAATGAGAATCAAACTGCGAGCTACATCAGCAATCTCTGAAGAATGTGATCAATCACAAAATATGTTTTTTAAACTAGAGACACATTGAGGCCTAAAGGGGTTGATGGTGCCCCTATAATACATTTGGAATTAGATGACATATCAAACATTTCAAAGTATTTTGACTGCATCTATAAAATATGTCTTATAAACTTGACGTCAATGTATTTAAACTGCTTCCATGTAACAGTTTTTTAACAAACCATGTCATGGCAATTCCAAAAAAATGTATATTAAATTTTGACAAACACATTACTCAATGTCACTACAATTAAAATGCAGTCACATTGCTTTTCTTTCACAGACAGAATGCTGATGCCTTCCAAGTGCATTACTTTATAGTATTACTTAATTTGCAACTCATTTCATATAACATTGCATTAACTGTCAAAACAAAGAGGCGAGAGCACAGTGTTTTTTATTGTGATATACAGTATTAGCATGCTTAGGACAGTATGGCGCCCTGCAAAGTTTATAATCACCCAGACAGAAAGAAGAGATATCCCACAATAATACACATCATGGAGTATGTTCTTATTAGTGTAAAAAAATAACACAATTTGAAATGCTTTACTTTTTAAAGAAAGGATACAATAGTTACTTCTTAAACATATGTAATTAATTTGAATATGTATTAATTACATGCAACAGAGTAATTACACAGTAGTTACATGTTTGTTGTATGCAGCTATGCTGCAATTCCAAAACTCGATATGCTATATAGACATAAGAATAGCCTCTCACCCCCCATCTGAAAGGAAATAATCTCAAAGCTTATCCTTCCTTCATTTGACTATGCTGACTTGGTCTGTAGCTCAGCACCACAATCCTCTCTGGCCAAACTAGACCCTCTGTTCCATGCCTTCTGCTGCTTTGCCACTAATCTCCCTTACCGCATCCACTACTGCCTCCTTTACCAATCTATCTTCTTGCCCTCTCCCTCTGATCATCATCTGGCTCATTGTGCAACCTTTATTTCAAAATTTGGATACAAAACCCTTCCCCCTTACCACTCTTCATTATTAACCTCAGCTCTCAGTATCAGTTACTCCCTGCACTCACATGATCACAGCTTCTTCACTCTGACTACACCTCACACACAAGCAGCAAAAATAGCCTTCACCCACCGGCTCCCAGCCCTCTGAAACTCATTTCACCCTACTGTACAAAGCTTGAATACCATGCTATGCTTTAAAAAACACTTCAGACACCTCTCCCTGCAATTGTTTCCACCATACCCAAGTCACCAGCCGCCACTGGCTATACAGTCCTGACCATGTCTACCTCCCAACCCCAGGCGCCATGCACAGTCCATGCTGCAAATTACCTGCACATGTCAGTACCCTAGCTACTAGCCTTTTTTAATTGTCATGTACTGTTCTAAGGGAGCGTTCCCACTGTTAAGTACACTGTTAGGCTCTAGTTTTGTTGTTTTGTTAAAGATGTTATTATTTCTTATTGTTATGTAGTTCTCTTATTTTAAAATGATGTTTCTGGATGTGCTTATATTCTATGTTTGTACTGCACCCTAACCCCTGCCCCAGGTCGCACCTGGAAATGAACCTCAGCTCAGTGTGCCTTTCCGGTTATCAACTTTTAAATAAATTGATAAATAATTAATTGCAATGCAGTTACAGTGTAGTTACACTGTAAGTACAGTGTAGTTAACTGACACTTAAAACTGACACTTAAAGTGCAATCATTGGAAGACTTATGGTTTCACATTAGGGAGAAAATGTCTTTCCTACTTACAGTATGTGTCAGAAATACATTTTTGTTTGTCTGGTGTCATTATTTAATAGCATAAAAATATTTAGCATGAGGTAGCTACAAAAGCATTGAATTATGTAAATGTTAATAAATTGTAAATCACTGTTAATGCTATCTAGTGGGTTTGATTGTTAGGCTTTACTTTTCATTCTGCCTTTCATTCAGCTGGCGTACTCCCTTATTGTCTTATGAAAAATAATAATGATAAAATGTGTGAGATACAATAGGAGGCATACAACTGCCAGACTTAAAATATTCCCATTTACCTTTATTTGTGGGGTGGGGGGTGGGAGGGCGGGCATGACTATAACTCCTGAGTGGTGAACCTTCTAGTTCTGTACCTTAATGAAAAAGAGAGATAACATATTCAGAGTCTGGTCATGGCATGTCCAGTTTATACCACACAATTGTATATGATCAACTTTCAAATGGGCTCTTTTTAGAGTTCTAACTGCTGTATTTGACTTCACTTCTCTTGTTAGAATGCTACATCGCTTCTCTTTGATGTCTTCAAGCATTGAGTTAGCTGATCTCCCCTTGGTTAAATACAGCCTTATTACATAGCTAGCCTATGTTATTTTTGGTTCTGGCATACTGAACATCATGTGATTTTGATAGTGCTGTAGGTATGTCATCAACAAAAATATATACAGTACTTTATCTGGTGACATTTTTTCTTACTGTTATTGTATTAACTGTGCAAGGCACCACAGTATAGCAGCACTACTTAACTTTGTAAACATCATTTGTCAGTTTTAAAATGAATAAGCATGGACACAATTTTATTACCACAGTAAAGTAATCGAGCACATGTACAACTGAGGAATAATGGAAGTTAGGTGCATATGGTACTTTGTTTAATCTCATTTAACTCTTCCAGAAACATGCCATTGTACCACAATAATAACTACTGTCATACATTGTTGTTTAGTCTCTAGTGCTACGTAACAGGAGCATGTCAAGTACTAATGAAAGAAAATGCTAAAATAATTTATTTTTCTATTACAGGTCCTCTCAATAGATTTCAAGATGAAAATGAAAAAAAAAATTCATCAATGATTTTTTTCTCATCATGGAACAAATCTTGGTCATGTGACATCACCATATCAGTGTCTACAAATACAGAGTATCTTACCACCACTTTCAATAGTGTAGTATACTGTATAATTCTAATATTATGAGAACAGAACTGAGATTAATTTGTGACAGCTTTATAGAGTTTTATTATGAACAGTTTGTTAAGAAAGTCGTTCTGGATTCTGTCTGACAGAAGCTACTGTTACATCTTAAAGTCAGAGTCACAAATCATGCACGTTTTCTAGTTTAGTGCATTTTGGAACAAGGTGTCTATTTTTAGGTGTTGGAGTAATAAGAACACCAATAATGATGCCGTTAACTACATTGCTGAATCCTACTCCTCCTTAATATGAAAAGATGTGATAAAACCACACAATACTGCACCTTTGTATAAGCTACAGACAGACATATAGATAGAGAGATAGATAGATAGATAGATAGATAGATAGGGAGACAGACAGACAGATGGATTTTAAATTATTGAGGCTCTGAATGAGAAATATAAGTTATTATATGTACAATATACTGTAGATAATGGAATAGTATTTTTTAAATGTACACGTACAGTACACATACTATAATATATGAATAAGGTGTCAGGACAGTTCAACTATTTTAAGTTCTTTTATATTTGTTGTTAGGAGGTAGACATAACTGCAAACTATTCCCTTGCATTCTGCATTTATTGAGAGTGAAAAGTTTTATGGTAATATTTTGTAATATAGCTATATCTATATAGTGTCTTGTAAGACTAGACTTGTCCAGTAGAGTGTGATACTAAAATCCAGACAAGAGAATGAGAGTGGCCCATAAATCCTTTGTATTATAGAATCTCTGTAAAATAATATGTATCGGACCATAAAAGGTACCATACTACACAACAAGTCTCTAGCTGTGATTTTACCAAATGGAATGATAATATAGTGTATAAGCTATGGTGTCCAACTGTATTTTATGTTACTGGAAATATAAACCTGGCTTTCCCATTTTATCCTTTCAGACAACATTCTGCATCAAGCTCACACACAACAGCAAATCAATGATTTTGAAATTTGCTACATATAACTGTAGATTTGAGAATCTATATATTCACCTTACTCTGGCCACAGTATTCTGTAGCTTCTTATGTTTTCTTTAAAATAATCTTGTTTTTTTTTTCTTGTTTTTTTTCCATTGATGATGTTAACTCTTTTGCAACTGATATTCATCACTGAGTAACAAATCAGTTCTGTAGCCTGATTTCATCTCTTGAGTGGATGCTTGAAGTGAAACTTGAACTGCCGTCTTTCATTGAACTGGTGCCAGTGGGTTCCTGAACTGATTAGTAATTAAGAACTAAACATCAGGGTGGTAGAAAAGAAGCACCAATAAGGGGACCCCAGAAAAGGAAAACTACATTTGGGGAAATTGTGGAGGACACACATGCCCAAATTCCCAATTGTATCACAAAAACAAAAGCCAAGTTTATATCGACCTTTAATATTAGTATTAGTTTTTGTATGTTAATGTAAACAAATTGTATTATAATGATATCTATATTCCATGTAAGATGTTTATTTTTTTGAACATTCTGAGGAGATGTTAAGAAAATGTCCCAGTAATTTCTGTACAGTTTCAATGGACATAGGAAAAAAAAACATTTTCTTGTATACTGAGCAGTGCTTGTAAATAAACATTCATCATTTTTGAAAATGTGGAATTTGTTATGAGCATAGAGCTAATTTTATTTAAGTTTTTGGTTTCTTTTTTGTTTTATTGATGATTTGAGCTACCACACAATAAATCCAAAACTGTCTCAGCAGATAAACTACATATACAGAAAAACAAATATGAAAATTAATGACAATTGTTATGATAACTGGAAAATTCAAAATTCAGTTTTAAAACATAGAATTTGGGGACCCCTTTCTCTCTCTCTCTCTCTTTTCTTTTCTTTCTTCTTTCTTTCTTTCATTCATTATTTCATTCTTGAATTTTGTGTTTCATAGACCAAGTGGGATTACATCATCATGTCCATTTCAGATTGTTAGGTTTTCACAGTTTTCAAGCAGTGCAAAATCAGGGTGCAGCAGCCTACCAGTTGTGCCACCAACAAAAATTGACATACACAAAAATTGCCTGAGTTGCTGGGGTAGGATACTTTCAGTGACTAAATCACAATGCAGATGTGGCTGCCAGATATAAAGTGGCACAACCCACAGAAGTCTGAGAATGGCATACTCTCAGACCAATTTCATGGGGCTATCCCATGCCCAGAGCCCAGGGTGCCATAACACTGCAACTAACATCATTCTCCACCCTCTCACCCCTCTTCTTATGTCCACTTCTGTATCCACTATCCCCATCAGGGGTTTAATAGCCTGCTATCATTTCTTCATTGTCTTTCTGTCCTTGGTGTTGAGTAGAACCAGACATTTCTAGCACTGTGCTGTCTGAATTTTGTGCATTGCCTAATCTCTCCCTCCCCCCAAAAAATCTTTTCAGTTCATAAGTCTGTGTCTCACTGTTGAACTAACTATAAAGAATCTGCTAGGCTTTTAGATGCTGAGCCTTATATCCAGGAGTGTAGGGGATGGCAGGGTCTGAGCTTGGCTCAATGGCTCATTAGGGCCAGATTAAGATAACCTGGGTCCCAAGGCCCAAGAGAAATCTGGGACCTCCTCCCACCATGACCATGCCACTTTGCCTCAAAGGGACCCTGTCACAGACTGTAAGGCACCTTGGGAATACATTTACATACAAACTGTATCTCATGTTAGCATACAGTTTGTATATAAAGAGATACAGGCAACAGAATACAAATCAACATTGATACCCTTCTGCTTCTCTCTCTCAAAATCATATTAGCGACAGTGCACACCATTTTCTAGTCTCCCTTTTTTCTTAAGAGTCACATATTGTTTGAATTCAGTCTGATAATCTATAGTGAACCCTTGAGTATCTGCCCATTTTCATACAAGCAAAACTGGGTGGATAATCAAGGGTGCGAGATAATAAGGGGTGATGGAATAGCTATCATTTTGTACAAATGTTTGGTGGATAATTAAGAGATCACTGTATGTGCAAGACTTCTCTCAGCATCCATGAGAACAGCAAGAGGAAGGAGGTGCTGTTAGAACTTTACTACTCTACTGGGACTAAAGAACTATAACTCTACTACTGGGACCTTCAATTTAAGGTAAAAACAAACAAAAAAAAAGAGTTAGTGTGTTTGTCTGAGTTGGGTGAAGTGAATTGTTATCTGTGCAGTTAGCTAGGTGAAGAAGGAAACTGTGAATTATGGGGAGTGGCTTAGGCAACAGGATGCCTGGTATTTGTATTTAAATCTGCCTTAGATAGCTTTTGGCAGAGAACAGTAAGAGAACGGAGGTGCTGTTAGAACTTTTCTACTCTACTGGGACTAAAGAACTATAACTGTACTACTGGGAGCTTCAATTTAGGGTAAAAAACAAAACAAAAAAAGTTAGTGTGTTTGTCTGAGTTGGGTGAAGTAATTGTTATCTGTGCAGTTAGCTAGGTGAAGAAGGAAACTGTGAATTAGAGGGAGTGGTTTAGGCAATAGGAAGCCAAGTGTTTGCATTTAAATCTGCCCTAGATAGCTTTTGGCAGAGAACAGCAAAAGGACGGAGGTGCTGTTAGAACCTTACTACTCAAATGGGACTATATTACCCTCCCTTCCCTCTCCCCACCCTTAGTCAGTTCTACTTTTATAGGCACAGGATTTGACTGACAACAGGAACTTCCTGTTTGGGAGCAGGAAGGGAGTGATCACAGAGGCACAAAAGACTCACCATCCTAGAAGGAAAAGAGTTGCTCTCCAGGTGCCTGCCCAGCACCATGGCTTGGATGGACAGAAGGGAATCCTCAGGATCGCGGGAGCAGCTGCACAGAGGAAGGAGCTGGATGTCATTGTCCACCTAGGGACAAATGATCTAGCTGGGAAAGGGATCAGAACAGTGCAGGAGGAGTTTGTGGGGTTGGGGAGGGGCCTTAGACAAGTAGCATGCATGGTAACCTTCTCGGAGGTACTGCCTGTCTATGGCATGGGTGAGGCTAGGGTGCTCTACACCATGTGATTCAATCAGTGGTTGAAAAACTGGTGCAGTTATCAGGGTTTTGGCTACAGTGGGGACTGGAGGTCCACCTGGAGGGATGCAGGCCTATACTGGTGTTATGGTCTGCATCTGTCCAGGTGGTGAAACAGGATCCTTGGTGACAGGTTTAAATGCATTATTGGCAAGCATTTAAACTAGCCAAGGGGGGGAGGCACTGAAAAGGACCAGGCAAATCCTATCTCCCCCCTCAAAAATCAGGGTAGTTAGTGAGGTAAACACCAGGCTAGAGAAGTTGATAAGGAGATGGGCAGGAGGAAATGGAGAACACCCCAGGCCCCATCTCCTCACCCCACACTCCCTGTCATGCTACTGATGTACTGTGCATTGCCTCCATCAACATCTATAATCTGCAGAAGAAATTCGACTGCCTCCAGGGCTGGTTGGTATAACATCAATCGGACATACTCTCCCTTGTAGAAACCTGGCTTTCCAAAGCTACCACTGACTCCACTGTCTCCATCTCCAGGTATTCACTTTATCGTGCAGATAGAATTGGCAAACGTGGCAGTGGCTGTGCCTTCTACCTTCAAGACACTCTTCATGTCCAACTTCTTCCATCTGCCAAACTTGACCATGGTGCCGAAGCCCTCACCCTGAAAGTCTCTGTTAGTGTTGCAACTGCCCCTCTCCTCATAACCTCTGTTTACATCCCCCCAGAACCAAAAACCTGCATTCCACTCTACCCTGAACTACCTCTCCCACCTGCCCTCTAGAGCTGAAAGCATAACCCTCAGCGATGTCAACATCAATTGACAATCTAGCTCCTCTGTCTCCTGCAAAGATGCTATTGCATGTTGGATCTCACACAAGTCATCACTACACTCACTCAGAGCAATCCTAAGACTGGTACTGCCTCCCTCCTGGACCTTGTTTCTTACCAATCGCCCCGGTAGGATCACTAGCATCTCAGTACTTCCCAATGCCCTGAGTAATCACTCTCCTGTACTTTGCACATGGTCTTGCAGGGTTAAAGAAAACACACACACAAAGTCACCTTCCAGCACCACCTAAAACCTGGTAATCCTAAGCATTTAATATGGCACTTCACACTCTGGGACTGGTCACCCATCAAGAATGCACCCGACATTGACTCAGCGCTCGACTACTTTATCCGCTCCTTCAACTAAGCCTATGACCTATTCGCCCCTACATTAAATGCCTCATTGACCTAATGTGCCACCATGATTCCCTCTGGAAAACAGCCATTGACATGGGCAAACCTGCCGACAGACAACGTTACCATGTGGATAGGAACAACTGCATGTGGGAAATATGCAGAACACTACAGGGTGTCCCTCACCTCAAACTGGGGCTCCAGTAGAAAGTTTTGGGACAATCTAAAGGAATTCAATGAGAAAATGGTGCCCCCTCTCCCAAATCAACTCTAATGGCAATATTACCACTGACCCCAAACACAAAGCTGACACCCTTAATACATCCTTCTCGGATCTCAGCAGTGTGCTCCCCTCACTTCTTTGAGCCCCTAACCTTGCCCCACCCTCCCTCCCCACAACCTCCCTGTTTTACTTCAAAACCATTTCCCTAGGAAGCCAAACCCTACTTGCTAAAAGCCTTAGGGAATTCACATTTTAGTAGTGACACCCTGGACCTTAAACTGTGGTGCCTGACCCTTGACGAACTCCTCACCCCAACCACCCTACTCAACCACTCTGTTTGCCTTAACCAATTCCCAGCTAAATGGAAAGCCACCATCATCACCCTATCCACAAAGCTGGAGACTGCACCACTGCTGGGAACTACTGCCCCATGTTGATCCCCCCCAAGGCCTTGGAGAGGCTTATCTCAGACCAACTCACTAAGCACCTCACTAAGTACAAACTTCTACGTAAGGAACAGCACGGCTTCCAGAAATCCCTCAGCACCACCTCAGCGCTGCTTTAATTCTCCTCAGTCATGCACTCAGCCCTCAGCAAAAGACATCTAGCAGGAGCAGTCTTTGTGGATTTGTTGAAAGCTTTCGACACCATGAACCACTACCTCCTCCTGACTGTCCTCTCCTGTCTTTCCCAAGATGCCAACAGCTGGTTCGATCATTATCTTACAGACAGATCTCAACAAGTTAAGATTGGCAACACCATCTCCTCCAGCCTTTCACTCAGATCAGGGGTGCCCCAGGGCTCCATACTCAGGCACCTTTTCTTCAGCCTATTTCTTAATACTCTTCCCAGATCCTGCTCCGATAATGTTCTCCTTTATGCAGATGACGCAGTCTTATTCTCCTCCCATTCAGACCCACATATGCTCCAACTATCCCTCCAGAAATCCTTCTCCACTGCTGAATCCTGGTTTTCTGACATCACCTAGTATTAAATTACAAGAAAACCAAAGTCACGGTGTTCACACATCATCAGAGCAAATGCAAAAACCATCCCCTATGTATCATCAACTTCCAGCTACAGCCCCTCGACCAGGTAGACAACTTCAAATACCTAGGTATTACCTTGGACACCTCCATTAACTACCACAAACTCATCCACCTCCTTAGTACTGCCATCAATACCAGAATCGGTCTCCTTCACCGGCACAAACACTGCCTCACTCCAGAGGCCCTTCACTTGGCTGTCTCCTCCTCTATTCTCTCCCTCATCGACTATGGTATTCTGCTGTATGGTGCAGCTGACAGCTTCTCCCTCCACTGTATAAGAATAGCCCTGAACAAAGCATACCGCTTAGTGTTGGGCTGCAACCATACCACCCACACTTGCTCCCTGTACAGTCTCTCCAGCTGGCTCAACTTTGATGACAGACTCAAGTATCAAACCTGCCTACTCACCAAAAAGATCTCCCTTGGACTATCCTCCCCCCTCCAGGCCTCTCCATCCTCCTTTAACCTGTCACTGTCCAAAACAACATCCACAGATCATCTAAGTCCCTCTTCCTGATTCCCTGGGGATGTACCTGACTCTTTCAAAGAACATTCAGCTACAGAGCACCTCTCTGGATGAACACCCTCCCCAGTACTGTGGCTTCGGAAATTAAGCTTGTCCACTTTAAATCTCTCCTTAAGGAACACCTAGCCCCAAGCACCTGTGACTGCTACTAATCCCTGGTTGCCCTCTCCCATCCCCCCTTTTTTCCCAGACAATGGATTCTTATCCTGTCTTGTTACTGTGGCCTCCCCAGCCTGCTTAAGTAATCATTAACTGCTATGCCTTTTGGTGTAATAATTTGCTGATGTTGTTTATCCTCACTGTATTAGAAAACTCTGTCTTATGTTATTTACCTGTTTAGCCTGTGTACCTATATTACTTAACTTGTGCTTATTTTAACCTACTGTGATGCTTCTTGCCATTTTGTTTATCCACTCAAATTATCAATTCCTTTAATAGTTTGTCTGATTATACATTCCTGTATGTTTCTCTGACGTGGAACCTTTGTAAGTGAGTCTCTGACTCAAAGGTATGTCTGTAATACTCAATAAAAATAAAAAATAAATAAAAAGGCAAAGGCAGTAAGGACAGGGATGGGGCAAAAAGGGGTAAGGCCATCAAAAATGGAGAGTAATGAGAACCAATGCCCATAGTCTAGGTAGCAAGCTTCCTGAACTGATGGACTTGATGGAAGGGGGATGCCTGGATATCATGGCAGTTACAAAAACATGGTACACAGAGAACCAAGACTGGGATGTCAACATACCAGGGTACACAGCCCCTCCCTGATCTACTGTATACAACCCCCGTGTGGATTGTGATGCCATTTCCAGTCTCCAGGGTGACCCACAGTGCTTCCTCTCCTCCCTCTTTACCCTTTAGTTCCATTGCTTTGATCCCTTCCCTTACTAAGAGAGCTACTCCTCCTCCCCTTCTACCATCCTTGTCCCTCCTGTAGATTCTCTGTTTCTCTGATGTGGAACCTTTGTAAATGAGTCTCTGACTCAAAGGTATGTCTGATATACTCAATAAAAATAAAAAATAAATAAAAAGGCAAAGGCAGTAAGGACAGGGATGGGGCATGGCCTACCTAGACTTTAGCAAGGCATTTGATACAGTCCCACACAAAATATTAATATACAAGTTAGCTAGCCTGGGAGTGGGTCCCAAGATGACAGCCTGGGTAAAAAATTGGCTGGAGAATAGGACACAGAGAGTAATAGCAAATGGAGTCCACTCTGAAGAAAGGGGGGTTACTAGTAGGGTACCGCAGGGTTCATTATTAGACGGTCCTCTTCAATGTCTTTATAAGCGACATTGCAGAGGACTGGAAGAAAAATATGTCTCTTTGCAGATGACACAAAGATCTGCAACAGAGTTGATGCACAAGGTGGGGTGGAAAGGATGAAAAGGGACTTGGCAAGGTTAGAGGAATGGTCAAATGTATGGCAGCTTAGATTCAATGCTAAAAGTGCAAGGTAATGCACCTGGGAAACAAAACCAGGGAAGAGTACACAATGGGGTGAGATACTAACAACAATAAAAATGGAAAGGGACCTGGGGGTAGTCATATCAGATGACCTAAAGGTGGGCAAGCAATGTGAGAGGGCAGCAAGGAGGGCTGGGGGATACTGGGATGCATAGGGAGAGGCATCACCAGTAGAAAACAGGAAGTTATTATCCCTCTGTACAGACAGCTGGTCAGACCCCATCTGGAGTACTGCGTGCAGTTCTGGAGACCCAGTCTTCGCAAAGACATAGACAGGATGGAAGCTGTCCAGAGGAGGGCAGCTAAAATGATGCAGGGTCTGCACCAGAAGACATATGAAGAGAGACTTAAGAAGCTTAATATGTATGGCCTCGAGGAAAGGAGGAGAGGGGACATGATAGAAACTTTCAAGTACCTCAAGGGAATCAACAAAGTCCAAGAGAGAGCATCTTTCAAAAAGAGTGTGCAAGAACAAGGGGCACAATTTGAAGATGGGGAGGCGGCTCAGAGGTAATTTAAGGAAGTATTTTTTCACAGAGAGGGTTGTGGAAGCATGGAACGGCCTTCCGGAGGAGGTTGTGGAGTCAAAAACAGTGGTGGAATTCAAGCATGCATGGGACAGTCATAAGGCAATTCTAGGGGGTAGGAAGAAGTAGGCTGCTGGTTAACTAGGATCTGCAGCTTATCCAGTAGGCAGGGAAATGGGCAGACTGGGTGGGCCAAGCGGTCCTTATCTGCCGTGAAATTCTATGTTTTTATGTTTCTATGTTACATAATCTACAGGAGGGACAAGGATGGTAGAAGGGGAGGAGAAGTAGCTCTCTATGTAAGGGAAGGGATCAAAGCAATGGAACTAAAGGGTAAAGAGGTAGGAGAGGAAGCACTGTGGGTCACCCTGGAGATTGGAAATGGCACCACAATCCGCACAGGGGTTGTATACAGACCCCCGTCTCAGGGGGAGGAAATGGACAAGGAAATGATAGAAGGCATCCTTAGGATGGCAGAGAAAGGGGAGATATTGTTGATGAGGGACCTGAATATGCCATATGTTAACTGGAGCACCTTTGCTACAGTCACATACAAGAGCAGAATCATTCTTGATGCCCTACAGGGGGCATGCCTCAGTTAGCTAGTGTTGGAACCCACTCAGGAGGGAGCAGTCTTAGACCTGGTACTCTCAAATGGGGATGGAGAGAGTATCTCTGATCTAGAAATGGGTAGCCATCTGAGAACAAGTGACCACTAAACAGTGTGGTTCATGATAAACACAGCTGCAGAGTCAAGCCATACAAAAGTGAGGGTACTGGACTTTAGGAGGGCTGACTTTGTCAAAATGGGAGAGTGCCTCAGAAAAGCACTAGGAAACAGGCAAGAAGGAGGGGTGGAGGAACAATGGGGAAACATTAAAACTGCCATAACAGAGGCAACAAGGCTTTGTGTGAAGCAAATAAACAAATCAAAATGAAAGAAAAAAATACTATGGTTCTCAAAAGAGGTGGCAGACAAGGTTAGGAAGAAAAAGATAGCATTCAGGAAGTATAAGGAAGCACAAAAGGAGCAGGACAGAGAACTGTACCAGTTAAAGCAGAATGAAGCTGGGAAGGCAGTCAGAATAGCACAGGCCCAAATCAAGGAAATAATGGTCAACTCGGTTAAGAAGGAGGATAAAACCTTTTATAGGTACATTAGGGAGCAAAGAAAGACCAAGGGAGGGATAGTGAGTCTTCATAAAGGGGAAGGTGGGCAGAGAGGGACAGTGAAAAAGCAGGGATACTGAACAAATACTTGTGCTCAGTATTCACAAAAGAAGTGGAGGGGGAAGTACCTAATCCAGTCAATAGAAGCACTCTGGATAGGAGGGTCGATACCAGTCCTTTCACAGAAAAAGGGTTCTGAAAGAACTCCTAAAACTGAAGGTGGACAAAGCAATGGGGCCTGATGGGATTCACCCCAGAATTCTAAAAGAACTAAGGGTAGAGCTAGTGACACCACTGACTACCATTTTTAACAAATCATGGGAGGATGGTGTAGTACCTAAGGACTGGAGGAGGGTGGATGTGATTCTCCTTCACAAAGTGGGAGCAAAGTAGAGGCAGAAAACTACAGACCTGTTAGCTTGACCTCAGTGGTAGGGAAAATGATGGAATCACTTCTGACAGAATGAATTGCTGAGTACCTAGAGGCCAGCAGGGCAGAGGACCCAAGGCAGCACGGATTCACAGTGGGATGGTCATGTTAGACAAATTTAATAGATTTCTTTGACTGGGTGGCCAAAGTAGTAGACCAGGGAGGGGCTGTGGAAATGGCCTACCTAGACTTTAGCAAGGCATTTGACACAGTCCCACAAAACAGAGTAATAAACAAATTAGCCAGACTGGGAGTGGGTCCCAGGGTGGTAGCCTGGGTAAAACCTTTGCTGGACAACAGGACACAGAGGGTAATAGTAAATGGAGTCCACTCCAAAGAAAGGGGGTTACTAGTGGGGTACCACAGGGTTCAGTATTGGGTCCAGTCCTTTTTAATGTGTCTTTATAAATTACATTGCAGAGGGATTGGAAGGAAAAGTATGCCTCTTTGCAGACGACACAAAGATCTGCAACAGGGTTGATACAGAAGGGGGGGCGGAAAGGATGAGAAGGGACTAGGCAAGGTTGGAGGAATGGTCAAAAGTGTGGCAGCTTAGATTCAATGCAAAGAAGTTCAAAGTAATACACTTGGGAAACAAAAATCCAGGGGAAGAGTACACAATGGGGAAGGGGACAGGTGGTCACAACAACAAAAATGGAAAGGGACCTTGGGGTAGTCATATCAGATGAGCTAAAGGAAAGCAAGCAATGTGAGAAGGCAGCAGGGATGGCTGGGTGGATACTGGGATGGATAGGGAGAGGCATCACCAGTAGAAAACCAGAAGTTGTTATCCCTCTGTACAGCCAGTTGGTGAGACCACATCTGGAGTACTGTGTGCAGTTCTGGAGACCCCATCTCCGCAAGGACATAGACAGGATGGAGGCAGTCCAAAGGAGGGGCAACTAAAATGAGGCAGGGTCTGCAATAGAAGCCATACAAAGAGAAACTAAAGGAGCTTAATATGTATACCCTTGAGGAAGGGGGACATAATAGAAACTTTTAAGTACCTCAAGGGAATCAGCAAAGTCCAAGAGAGTAGCATCTTTCAGAAAAAGGGATGTGCGGGGGACCACGTGATGCAAGGTACCAGGTAGAAGCTGCTCTGCATAGCTCCAGCCTCCCAACTCTGTAAAAGTGTTTTTTGGAGCATTTAACTCACCTAAAACCCTACAACTTTATTGTCTACTTCCCTCCTAGCATCGAGTGCTCTTGCTGGGTGAATTTGAGAGATAATGGAGGTGTACATGAAACAGGTGCAGCAAAAACCCCCCCTGCCAGTTTCCCCGGAGAAGGCCCCGAAGAAATCATGGGCCTCGAGTGGAGTTGATAAGCCAGAGGTTGCAAATCAGGGCACGGAGCAGGAACCGCTTACACTAAGCAGATTCCTAGAGGAATTTAAGCCCTTTCCGGAAGAAATAAAAGAAATGGCATCAGAGATCAAATCTCTAACCAGAAAGCTTGAAGAGGTTTCAGTCTTAACTACGGATAACATAGCCAGGATTTCCTCCTTGGAGAAACAAGTAGAAAAGTTCGAACCTGGGATGGCGGCTATGCGGCAGAAACTTGCACGTTTTGAAGCTAAACTTGAAGACCTTGAAGGTCGTAGTCGTAGAAATAATATTGTGGGCCAGAACACCATAGCATTCATCCAGAAGTTGGTGGAGAAGATCGCTGGCCCCTCGCCCTTTGGGGCTAAATATATAATCGAGAGAGCCCACAGATCCCTGAGGCAGAAGCCCCCCCGAGCAACACCTCGCCCTAATAAATTTTTGGAGCGGCAGCACTTGTTGTTCAAAGCTAGAGAAATCCAGGAAGTTAGATGGGAGCAAGTCAAACTCAGGCTAGCGCAGGACTTGCCGGGTTCTGTGCGTTTGAAATGTAAAGCATTTCACCCAGTTGTTTCCAAGATTATTGCTGCTGGTCTTAAGTTTCGCATAACGTACCCGGCAAGGTTACAGGTGCAAGTGGCCGGTACCTGGGTTTCTTATGAGGATCCTGAAGCTGCGATTGCTGGCCTAAAGCTGTCCCTGCCTGATCTCTTCAGGGATACATGAGAGGCCCTTCTTTATTTAAATGGAAGAGCTCTGGATTGAAGAGAAGTGGCTGTCACTCGAAGGATTCTTCGGGGATGAATATAAATAATCGCTGGATTCCTATCCAAGCCTGTTTAGAGGGCTTAAGGGACTCAATTTCCTTAATATTATCTGGACTTTGTATGAGTGTCTACGCCTTAGTTTTATCTGGGACTGGGATTTCTTTTAAAATGACTGTTTAATTTTATCGTTTGCAGGCGTTGGGGAGAGTAATTTTGCAATGGCTTGGTTTAGTACCTCCACTGCAGGTATGCGAGGGGGAATGGCTCTGTTAAGGCCTATGGTTTACACCTTGCAGGGTATCAATACCCATCATATGTTAGGTTGTTTAAGGAAGGTCTTGAAACATTTTCTCTACAGCACACTATCACGCGCTTTGGCTCCTGTACCACCAGAGGGAGCTCGTGACTCAATGTAGTATGGGCCAGTGATTTTAACGACCCAGGATAGGGGGGTTTTCTTGGCACAAGGGCTTTACAATTGATGGGGAGTGGTGGGACCCGCTTTCTTGGGTCAAGTGAGTCCTGTTGTGGGCGTGCCCCGCATGGGGACCGGAAACATCGCCTTTGGTCTGGCCCTAACAGCACCTATCAAGGTGCATTCCTTTTAGTAGGCAAGGCGTGAGGGTTTGGTAACTCTCAATACTCCCAGTGCCTATGCCCTACTAACACAGTGTTACTCCCACTGGTTATCAGGAGTGGATCAACTGATGACCTCACAAATTGTTACTCTAATTCAGGTCACTTACCTCCTTTTGTTTTCCTATAGGGAGGCTCATAGATTTTTCTTGGCTTTAGGGGCGTAATGTTGGGGGCTGGGGGGAGAAGGAAACGGTATGTTATTGAATGTTGTTGGTGACAGTTGGGGGCGTAGGAGGCGGGAAGAAGGTAAAATTTTGGGTTTATTAATGTTATGTCGTGATTGGGTGTTACTTGGGGGATGGATGGGGTAGTTCGGCAGGGTTGGGAGGGTTTGGGGTGGGAGGATGGCACAGCAGTCTTAGTGGAACAGGGTACTTGGATCACAGTTGTAGTAATTGCCAAAGGTTAACTCGGGCTGCTTTTGCTAATAGATGGCTAGCAATATTAACCTAGCTACATGGAATGTGAAGGGGGTTAGGAAAAAACCTAAGCAATATCAGGTGCTTAAACACCTGAGTTTGCTGCGTGCGCAGATAACGTTCTTGCAAGAATCTCACCTGCTAGATACTGAGACATTGCAACTCAGGAGGCAACAGGTGGGACAGGTCTTTAATGCCTCAGGTTCTACCAGCAGCTGTGGGGTCATAATGCTGGTTAATAGAGATGTCCCATTTATCCCCACTCAGGTCTTTAGGGATTCAGAGGGAAGGTATATCCTAGTTCAGGGTACCCTTTGGGCCATACCACTATTGCTTGGCAGCATCTACGGAACAAATGTGGACAATCCCACCTTTTTCATGAAGCTGATTACCATAATTTTCCCCTTACTCCCTATTCCCATTATTATAGGGGGAGACTTTAATCTGGTTTTGGACCCTAGTATAGTCAGGTCCGGAAACGGGTCGAGAGGATTGTTCCCGGTGCAAAGGGCCTTCAGGGAGTTGTTGGACCAATGCGGACTGTGTGACGTATGGCGAGTCTTGCATCCCAAATCCAGGGAATTTACTTTTAGTTCACCAGTACACGGCTTGCAGTCTCGCATTGACTACCTATTGGTCTCTCATGAGCTCTTGCCAGATGTGCTGTCCACCTCGATTCAACCGGGTCCCGTATCTGATCATTCTCTGGTGTTATGTAATCTGGCTTTCTCTAATATTCCCAAGAAAGAGACCCGATGGAAATTAAATGAGCAGCTATTGAAGGAGAAGAAATACTGTTGACTGGTGAAGGATCAGATTTATTTCTTTTTTTCTACCAACCCAATAGAAAGCTCTACGCCGGACATTTTATGGGGAGCTTTTAAGGCTTACATTAGGGGTATTCTCATTAGTTTAGCTACAAAGAGGAAGAGGGCTCAGGAAGCAGAGCTATTATCATTACTGTCTCAAATATGGGAATTAGAATCTAGACAATCAAATAACACTTCCAAGGAGGAGAGGCAGAAATTATTAGTAGTTAAGGACAGATATTTAGAATTGTTAAGGGAGAAAGCAGAGTTGGCCATCATCCGTACCAAAGCAAGTTTCACGGATCAAGGAGAAAAAGCGGGGCACCTGCTGGCTTTACGTTTAAAACAGCAAGAGTCTGCAAGATTTAAACCTCCTATTAGGGCACAGGCAGATGGGTCCCTGAGGGTATCCCCCTCAGAGATAGTGCAGGAATTTGCTACATACTACGAGCAGCTATATAGGGATATGGATAGCCCTCCTTCTACTGAAGAGTTGGAAGTGTATCTTAGGGATTCTCACCTACCTTACTTGTCAAATTCCCCCCAAAAATTCTTATCCTCTCCTCTATCGCAGGAGGAAATTTCGGACGTTATAAAGGCCCTGCCCTCGGATAAAGTTCCGGGACCGTATGGGTTTTCCGCTTTATTTTATAAAGTTTTCAGGGAACAGCTACTGCCTGTGCTCCACCAGCTCTACCTTCATATATTATCCGGGGCTGCAGTAGACACTCATTTGTTTGAAGCCCTAATAGTCCTATTACCCAAACCGGACAAGGACCCTGAATCGGTTCAGAGTTACAGGCCAATATCCCTATTGAATCAGGATGTCAAAATTCTTTCGAAGATATTGGCGGATAGGCATGCGCTGGTTCTCCCGGACCTGATTGCATGTCTCAAGTTGGGTTTATGAGGGATGATCATCCTCAGACCATTTCATTCGCCTGCGTCTTACGGAGTCCAGGGATGCCACTTTCCCCCCGGGGCTGGTCTCCTGGATGCCGAGAAGGCATTTGACCGGGTAAACTGGAATTTCTTATTCCAAGTTCTCAGAGCATTTGGGTTTCCCTCCATGTTCATAGACTGGATCATGGCACTATATCGGTCTCCCCCTGCGAGGATTTCAGGTAATGGGGCTTTTTCTAAATTTTTCCTGTTACATTCAGGTACAAGACAGGGATGTCCCCTTTCCCCCCTTATTATTCAACCTTTACTTAGAACCCCTTATTCAAAATATTCTTAACAACACGGGAATACAAGGTATTCCGATCTATGCTGACGATCTCCTCCTCCATTTGGCCCACCCGGTAACATCTATTCTGAATATGCTAAGTGAGATTGATAAATTTAGTCTTTTTTCGAATTATAAGTTGAACGCAGACAAGACATCCTTTTTTCCCCTTAATCACAAGGTTTTTAAGTCAGACATTATCCCTCTGGGATTGTGCTGGTCTCCCCATGTTAACAAATACCTGGGTATCAAACTAACACGTTATACTTCCCTATGGTTTAAAGAAAATTTAGAACCTCTTTCTCAGACAATTGTGCTGGATCTAGAGAGATGGGATAAGCTTCCAATTTCATTATGGGGCCGCGTTAACATAATTAAGATGAATGTATTCCCCGTCTTTTTTATCCCGTCACATCTCAACTCATTTGTCCCCTTATCCTGGTTTCAGAAAATGTATAAACTCTTTACTAATTTTATCTGGTCTAATAAACATTCCAGGCTGGTGTATCACAAGCTAGCCACCCCTAAAAATGAGGGGGGGAGCTGCAGATTCCTCATTTGGCAATTTATTACTGGGCTAGCCATCTTGCTAAGTACCTGAAATGGGTAAGGCCGGGTCCGGAAAATTTGAGACCAGCCTGGCTCAACATTGAATTAGACTTTATCCAGGCTATGAACATGGACCCCTCGACCATGCTTTTTGTCAAAGTCTCCCTCTTACAGAATGCTAGTAAATGCCCCACTCTCATGACCTCATTAAAAGTTCACTCGCAGCTGTGTTCTTTACTAAGATACAATCCGAGCACAGACCTGTCTCAGTCCATCTGGAATTCTCTGTTTTTTACCATAAATAAGCAGACAATCTCTCATACATGGCTGCCTCAGTTAGGAGAGGGGATAGCTTCCTCGTTCCTGGAAGACTCGGGGGCTTGGATCCCGGTTACCAAGATTCTCAGAAAATACAATATTCCAGACTCTCAGTCGTTCAGGGTTTGTCAATTGAAGCATTTGCTAATCACGGTTTTTGGTAAAGTCCCTTCCCACCCAACGGATTTTGCTTTGGTACCTGAACTTTCCTCTTTTCTCGAATCCCCAAGGGTTATCTCTAAGATATATCAGGTATTGTACCAATGGCGGTTTGGGAGTGGTAATGGTCCCACTAGTTTTTGGAACCCATTTTCCCCCAGTCCACTTTCAACTGGCCGGCTCTCTGGATGTTCTGTCATAAATATGTCTCCCAAGATAGATTACATCTCATGCAATTTCACACTTTGCATAATATGTACTACACGTCAGTCAAACTGGCAAAATGGGGCCTTCTCGATACTGATAGGTGCACTAGGTGCTCCCAGGAAGCTGAGACACTTTTTCATATATTCTGGTCGTGCTCCAGGATAGCTCCATTATGGGATTTAATTAAAATTCACCTGAATCCCTTATTGGGATTACAGGACTGCTTTTGGGAGACTTGTCTTCTATTAAGGTTAAAATTCAGAGATTTCATATATCTATGATCGCACTCTCGGTTAAAAAAATTATTGTCAGGCATTGGAAAGATGGGATTTGTCCAACATACCAGGAGTGGACACATGAAATCCTGGCAAATCTCTGCACAGAAAAGACCATAGCAAGCCTCCAAAATAGGCTACAAAAGTATAAGTATATATGGGATCCCCTTCACACTTTAATTATCACCGCTAGGACTTAAAGTGCAACTGGTTACCTGTTATCTTATCGAGTATTCGATTATTACGGATAGCTAGTTACTACAACACTTGAAGGAACTACTGTGCCGGGGGGGGGAGTAGGGGGGTTGGGGGGCAGTGTTAGATTGTACTACTAACTGGCTGTTCATATTTGCATTACTGCCTCCTGTATTGTGGAAATTTTGTGAATAAAGTGTGAACTGAAAAAAAAAAGGAAAAGGGATGTGCAAGAACAAGGGGACACAATTTGAAGATAGAGGGGGGACGGCTCAAGGGCAATGTGCGGGAATATTTTTTCACAGAGAGGGTGGTGGGCGCAAGGAACAGCCTTCCTGAGGAGGTTGTGGGGTCAAAAACAGTTGGGGAATTCAAGAATGCATGGGACAGACATAAGGCAACTTCTGTGGGGGTAGGAAGAAGTAGGCTGTTGGTTAACTAGGATCTGCAGCTTATTCAATAGGTAGGGAAATGGACAGACTAGGTGGGCCAAGCGGTCCTTATCTGCCGACAAAGTCTATGTTTCTATGTTTCTGTGTTTCTATGTTTCCATGATTGCCACCTTTCTTATGCTACTTAACTTTTTGCACATACAGTTTTACTTTCTGATACAGCCCCACCCACAAAACCACATAGAGAAGGGGTTGTAGTGCTATAGATAAACTTACAATGGTCAGGGTTAGTGGTGGCCTTCAGATACTATTTGTTTACTTTGCATGCAATTGTACATAATCAGGGGTAGTACTGTATGTATATAGCTCTATCACATATACAATTGCCTGAATATTAAATAAATGGTGATCTAAAGGCCACTGCTGCCTCTGATGGCATTGTAAGCCTATTGATAACACTGTAGCCTCTTTATTTATTTTATTAATTTAATTTTGTTGACCAGGTAAGTACACTGGCACAAGTGTCTTTTTCAGGTGTAACTCGGGTGTGTAAGCATAGGTAATAGTTCAGACAAAACATTTTATACAGTATTCATTTACAATGTATCACATTTACACAGGTGAACAGAATGTACAGTAGTTTGCAGTAGGAACTGTGTACAGTAGCCTGCAGTAAAGTTAAATGGGTGGTGAAAGAGCTAGCATGGATGAGGGGAGGGAGGTTAACAAAAGCTACTCTGTGTCATTAAAATGTGGTTTTGTAGGTGGTGTTAAAGATGAGGCCCAGCCATTCTGTTTGTGAAATGCAATGTAGTATTGTTAAGGGACTTAGAAAATTCATCCACATTTTTTCTTTTTTTTATAACTTTGATGATCATTTTTACAAAACTCCTCACCCCAACCCAAACTCAACCGTGAACCCTCCTACTAATTTTTCCTGAGAACTGCATTCAATAATGATACTCCAATTCCAGTCAAGGAGTGTAAAAATTAATTTATACATTAGGCAGTATAGCCTAGTGGCTACAACCCAAGCCGAGAAACTGGAAAACATGTAGACTCAGAAGAACACTTGGATTTGTGAACCTCTCTCTGTATACTACATGATCCAGGGCCTTGGTATGTCACAGAACATCCATGTTTTAATGAGAGGCATTTGGAACATGGAAAAAGCTTTCCAATAAGTAGGCTGTGCTGGCTGTCTGATCCTTTCAGTATGAATGTTAGGGTCCCCTCAAATGCACAAAATGAGGCAAATAGTGGATAAACTACTGCAGGGGGCCCAATTTAAGATTTGCACCAGTCACTCTCCCTATCGGGAACACCAATTGGGAGGCGAGGATCTTTCTAGCTGCTTCTTCCCACTTGGAATACCAGGGGGTGGGAGACAAAGCAAAGGTAAAGGGCTTGTTTTCACCTCAAAGGTCAGTCTGGCAAAAAACCCCTTAAGCTATCAACTGTACTAAATAGCTAATCAGGGAGGTAAGATTCACATTCAAGCAGACAAAGCAAAGGAAAAGGTCCTGCTTACACCTTAAAGGCTAGTCTGGTTGGAGTCCCCTGACATTATCAGCTGTAATTAATGTCTAATCAGTGAGGTAAGATTCCTACCACAGTTCAGCTCCTGCCTTGCTCAGATTATTCAGCAACCAAGTCCATTACAACAAATGCAGCTTAGGCAGAAATAAATGGGTATGCAGTAAATATATTTTGGGGATTTTTGGCAGGTGAGGGCCCTAGGCTAGTGCCTATGTTGCCTATGCCTTAATCCATCCCTGATTAGCATGCCAGCCCCCACATTTGCATGGCTCCCTATTCCCTTCCCCCATGGTCACAATGCATTAAGTGACCACACAGATAAAGCATTGTTATCTCATTGTACTTTGCACAACACAGTGCAGAACAGAACAGGTTATAAAGTGATCATTCTGATCACCTTACACCAGTTCATTGCTATTGTGTATAGGGGCCCAGAGTCTTACGTTTCTGATGGGGCTTTAGGGGAAATAGGTACAAATAAGAATAATATATGGCAAAATGTGGGTGCAAAATAACTTATTTATTCTAAAAACAATGTTAAGAGAACATTTTAGTTGTGGACAAGCAGGGGTAAAGCAACTGTCTCTAACTCTGTCTCTAAATCCCATTTGAAATGAAAAATAATCCAACAAACACTCCCCCCGGCCTGGTGTGTTCCAGCTGGGTGCACTGTGGGACTGTGGAGGACCAATGCTTGGTGATCTAGAAATAACCTTTTGTGAATACTATAAAGCTCAATTGCTGACCAGAAAATAAAACGAAAACTCAGTGGACCATCCATGGGGGCTCATGAAGCCTTAATAACATTATTAGGCAACTTGAAGAGGCTGAGCACACTGGAAGAGCACAGCTTACTGCTTCCTGTCTGGTCTTCATAAATACCAGTGCATGTGTGAGCACTGGTGAGCACTGGGTGGAAGTGGCACTGATGGAGGTGGTGTCTTTCAGTGTTAGCCGGGGAGGCCAGGAGCAGAAACTCAAAACTCAAAAATAAAAGGCACATTTGCCAGTGGTCTAGAACTAGTTATAACTGATGGTGCTGTAGTATTGCAAAGGGAGTAATTGCATCTGAATATGAAGTAAGTGGAGATGACAGCGTAGGTACTCCCACTGAACTTGCTAGTTTCACGAGTAAACAATGCAAGAGAATCAAAAACCTAGAAGAAGAAGAAGAAACTGGCACATTAGAAAAAGAACTATAGTTAAGATAATCAAGGGAAAATAATGCTTTAGTAACTGTTAAAAACAGAGAAAAGGCTCACAATGAATGGGTCCAGAGCACCCCCTAACTCTGACCAAATAACAGCCCCAGTTGAAATAGGTGGGAAAGAAAATCCAATTCAATTACAGAATAGAAACAGAGGGGGTGATGTAGAAGGTGAAATAGATTTGGGAGGGACAACTATTAGGGAGGCAAAAAAAATAGCAAGGAAGGGAAGAATGGCAGGAGTATTAATACTACCCAGTATAAATAAATATGATTGTCACTGGCAGGTTCCTCTAGAACCCAATCTGCACTGTGCTACCAGTTCTCATGACCCTCCGGACACCAGAATGGTCACCTCTATATTCTGCCACCCCCCCAGATTGACTCTCATAGTGGTATATTTAGGTCAGAATCCCACCACAGCCACAGCTCACACAGTACAGTGACATTTCCCAAAGGGCAAATTGCCTACCCCTTTAGTCACAGCTAAGAACACTTTGCTTTAGACAGATTAGTATCCTGTCTCTTTAGAAACAGATCATAAACTTTCCAGTTACTCCAGGTTATCTATACTTGTAAACACAGTCACAGAGAACATAAAGTACGAAACTTGTATGTAATACTCCATGTTATTTACATATGGTACAGGATTATACACACTAAAGATAATGGGAAATATAGTACACTACAAAAAAGGGAAACCAAAGCATTTGAATGAGAAAGGATTCACACAGAATAACAAGATAACTTATGGGCAAATACAGTCGTGGCCAAAAATATTGGCGCACTTGCAGTTTTTTCTCATAATGCACCATTCCCTCCAGAAAATTGTTGAAATTAAAAAATATTTTGGTATCCACATATGTATTTCTTTGGTTTGCAGTGGAATAAAACACAAAAAGCCGGAAAATTTACTAAGTCTTAGCTTATTCCACACAGAAATCCTTAAATGGCCTGGACAAAATTATTGGCACCTTTTAGAAGTGGTTAGGAATAATTAGATTTCAAGCAGGTGATTCTCCTTCACTTGGGCATTGAACTCACCTGTGGTGAGTAGCAGGTGCCTGCAATATAAAAATCACTCATTCAACCAGTTTGAATAGAGAAAAGGACTCATTCTCCTGTTTTGTGTCACTGTGTGTCCCGCAATGAGCATGGAGAAAAGAAAGACAGCTAGAGAATTGTCTGAGGAGGTCAGACAGAAGATTGTAGCTAAGCATGGACAATCTCAAGGCTACAAATCAATCTCCAGAGACCTTGATGTTCCTGTTTCCACTGTACATAATGTTATCAGGATGTTTAAGGCCCATGGCACTGTAGCCAACCTCCCTGGACATGGCCGCAAGAGAAAACTTGATCGAAGATTGCAGCGCAGGGTTGTTCGTATGATGGAGAGAGCACCTCGATCAACTGCCAAACAGATTCAAGCTGACCTTCAGACACAAGGTACGACAGTTTCAACTTGCACCATCCGTCGCCAACTCAATGAAAGGGAGTTATATGGTAGGAGGCCCAGGAGGACCCCACTGCTGAGAGAGTGACATAAGAAAGCCCGACTGGGGTTTGCCAAAACACACCTGAACAAGCCAAAATCCTTCTGGGAGAATGTTCTGTGGACAGATGAGACCAAATTAGAGCTTTTGGTAAAGCACATCATCTCTATGTTTACAGAAAACAAAATGAAGCCTTCAAAGAAAGAACACCTTCCCTACAGTCAAACATGGAGGAGTTCAGTGATGTTTTGGGGTTGCTGTGCCTCTGGCACTGGATGCCTTGAACGTGTGCATGGCATCATGAAATCTAGAGATTACCAGGCCATTTTGGAGTGCAATGTTGAATCCAGTGTCAGAAAGCTGGGTCTCCATCGAAGGTCATGGGTCTTCCAGCAGGACAATGACCCCAAACACACTTCAAAAAGCACCCAGGAATGGTTCAAGACAAGACGCTGGACTGTTCTGAAGTGGTCAGCAATGAGTCCAGATCTAAATCCCATTGAAAACCTGTGGAGAGATCTGAAAACAGCAGTTGGGAGAAGGCACCCTTCAAATATGGGAGATCTGGAGCAGTTTGCACAAGAAGAGTGGGCCAAACTGCCAGTAGAGAGGTGCCGGAAGCTCATCCATGGCTATAGGAAGTGGTTGATTGCAGTTATTTAGACCAAAGGTTGTGCTACCAAATATTAAGTCTAGGGTGTCAATAATTTTGTCAATGCCATTTCTTTTCATTTTCTGATTTAAAAGGATATATTAAATACTGAATCAAAAACAAAGGTTCTGTAATATTAACAGAGAAATAAAGAATTGTGGAGACCAAATACTGTACTGTTGTTAATTTGAACTTATGTTTAGAGGAATTGTGAGTTATTTGAAAAAGTGCAAGGGCACCAATATTTTTGGCCACGACTGTAATTAAGCTTATCCAAACTGGGATCTTGTGAGTCTTAGCAAACTGGACTGCGATGGTAAGGCATCCACATACCAAGACAAGACTAACTTTCACAAGAGATATACAGGCCAGAAATACCTATGACAGGCCAGCCCCTTTTCCCACATCATCTGCCTACCTCTTTGACATCACATCCTGGACATTCCTTGTGATCTGTGAGATCTCCTCCACAACAGAATCAGTATGATCATGTTGTGTGTATTCAGAGTCTAGTTCCTTTGTGCTACATAGCATCTAGCACCACAGAGTGTATCTATCTTGTCCGGCCATATGCTTATACCCAAATCATAACCTCTATTAGATGAAAAGAGCTCAGCTTTTTTGTTGTTACACAAAACAAAGAGTCTTTCAGACTAAAAGCAGTTCAGGTGGATGCTAAAGATCCTATGGCACTTATCGAAAAAGAGTAGGGGAATTTCCCCGGTGTCCTGGCCAAATTTCTCCCATTCACTAAAAAATACCACCAATAGCTTAATCTGGTTTAATTTCAGTTGCTTACCATCTGTATCCCCCTCCCCCCGGTCGCCCCTGAAAAAGGGACTTCTAGGTCCAGTGGGCTTACCGGGTCAACAAAATTCAATAAATAAAATAAAAAATAAAAAGTGCTCAGCTATCCACAGCCCCAGCTTATTCCTCTCTGTAAGAGGTATAAGAAAATGCAATTTTATGCAAATATATGAAAATGCCAGCAGATTAGGCCTTGAGGTCTTCCCATCTGCTTGAGATGCAGCTCACAGTTTGATAACTACTGCTGCCCCCTCCCCTTCACCGTCCATCTCTCCCCTGATTTCCATTCAGAGTCCCTCTAGCCTCTACCCACCCTACCTGTACCCTGCACATGTATCTATCCCAGCCCTTCTTAAAACCTCCCACTGATTCCCTTGATACCAACTCCTTGGGTAGTGCATTCCAAGCATCACCACCCTTTCCAAGAAGTAATGCTTTCTCAGGTCTCTTCTAAACTTCTCATCAACCAGTTTCAGTCTATGGCCCCTCATGGTCCCTTCCCCCTTCAGTGTGAACACTCCATCTCTGTTTACTCTATTAATACCTTTCAAGTACTTAAAGGTCTTGATCATGTCCCCTCTGTCCCTTCTGTCTTCAAGGGAGTACCTGTTTAGCTCCCCAAGTCTCTCCGCATAGGGCTCATCTCCCATTCCAAGGATCATCTTAGACACCCTCCTCTGGACCCTTTCCAGGAGCATAATCTCCTACTTTAAGTAAGGGCACCAAACTGCACACAGTACTCCAAGTGTGACCTCACCAAGGGTTTGTAGAGTGACAGAATTACTTTCTCCCATCTCAAAGTAATCCCACTAGCAATGCACCCAGCATTCTGTTTGCCTTAGCCGCTGCTTTCCTGCATTGTCCTGAGTGATTCATTTTACCAGTGATCACTTCTCCAAGATCTTTTTCTTCCACTGAGACTGTTAACTGGCTTCCACCACTTGACAATGTCAGGGATGTCCTCGACGTCCCCGACAGTGACAGGAACAATGCCGACTGTCAGCATTGCTCCCATCGGGAAACAGTCTTTTTGTGTGGGGGCTATTCCCCCCCTTACCCCATACGTAAATATACAACTCTGAGTCAGAGTCATATCGAAGATGGGGGTGGAACACCCAGAGTGTGAGTGGCGCTGTTCAACGAGCCACCACAGTGACCTGGTGAGATTCATCGCTGTGGTGGTGTTCACTGAGAAAATGTTGAGATTGTGTCGGTACACCGGTAGCCCCCCAATTTGTAGCTGTACCCTAGATTCCTAGCTCCCAAGTGAAGTACACTGCACTTCCTAACATTTAACCACAGCTGTCATGTAACTGACCACTGCTCTATTTTTTCCAGGTTTTCCTGGAGTGTCCTCCTTCTTTCCTCACTCTCCATCTCCACATCTAGTTTGGAGTCATCGGCAAACAGGTTCATATTACTCCTAACTCATACTGCAATGTCTGAAATGAAAGCATTAAGTAACAATGGACCCAGAACTGAACCCTAAGAGACCCCACTATTGACCTTTCTGGGTGTCGATAGCTTCTCCCCAACCAACACCCACTGTTGTCTGTCTCTTAGCCAGTTCCCAATCCACCTCACTAACCTTTCCCCCACCCCAAGTCACTCAGCTTGCCCAGCAGTCTCCCATGTGGCACCGAGTCAAGTGCCTTACTGAAGTCTAGATATAAAACATCAACCAGCCTGCCACTGTCCAGAAATCTTGTCACCCAATCAAAAAATTCAACCAGGTTAGTCTAACAAGATCTCCCCTTGGCAAAACCATGTTGCCTGACATCCTGAAGTCCACTTACCTCCAAGAACTTCACCAGCCTTTCTTTCAATATATTTTCCTATAGTTTCCCCACTATGGATATCAGGCTGACCGGTCAATAGTTTCCCAGCTCATCCCTTGACCCACTCATGGAGGGGCAGTACATGCCCCATTCTCCAGTCCAATGGTACACTTCCCGTTATACTCTTACCTTACATGCTAATCCTGCTTACTTATTTTAAAGAGACATTCGATAATGAAACAAAAAAATATATAACCTGGGTGTTACATAGCCATCCCTCAGAGAAATGAAAAAGCATCTTTCAGTGTCCCTAAAAGATATTTTTCAAGTTAGTAGGTTTGTTCTACCTGCTACATCTCATTTCTGTTACTGTTTGACTGTTTAATTCATTAAGTCATCTCCCTTTCTTTACTGAGCCACTGTTTGCTGCCTAGACAACATGTCTGCATCGGCATGTTGTGTTCCACTGTAGTGCCTAATGTTTGTGTTATAGGACTATAACAGCAGGCTCAGTTTTAACAATTTGGGATTGGTTCTGTGGAGCCACATGAGGGGGTTGCAGCTGGTGACCAGCATGAATGCTGTCCCATACAAACATGGCTGCAGCTTCTGCAGAGTTCAAACTATACAAAGACATTCTATCTCAAATGTGGCATAGGCCTCCTTTCTGGGCAGCATCTTCATTCTCTAGTATTTGACTGGGTGTTTCTCTCCTCTGTGCATGACCTGATTCAGTACTTCATCTTGCCCATGATCAAATTCATCCATGTGCACAATGAACTTTAAAGAATGGTCAGGGCTTGTGAGCATAGGTGCCTGACTCAATGCCTCCTTCAACTGTTAAAACACTGTTTCACAGTGATCCATCCACATAACTTTTTCTGGCATTTTCTTTCTAGTGAGATGTGACAGGGGTTTAGCCGTACTACTGAAGTGTGGCACAAACTTTTAATAGTAGCCTACCACCCTTAGGAATGCATGTATCTTTCTGTTTGTGGTGAGTATGACCCATGCTTGTATAGCCATCGTTTTTATTGGTTCAGGGCAGATGTACCAACTCCCTACCCTGTGTCCAAAGTATGACACCTCTGCCATCCCTATTTGGCACTGCAATGCTCTGACTGTCAGTCCTGCAGTGTGATGTTGGCGAGGAACCTCAGACATGTACTTGACATAATCCTCCAGGTCTGACCATAGGTGGCAATGTCAGCCATATATGCCAGCACAAAATAACTTGCCTCAGACAGAATGGTGTCCATGAGCCATTGAAAGGTTGCCAGCACATTTTTCACCCTGTATCGCATTACTCAAAACTTGAACATTACAGAGTGACAAAGGTCAACTTCTCTCTCGCTTTAGGGACCAGGGGTACCTTCCAATAGCCCTTTGTCAGATCTATGGTGCTAAGGAATGAACAAAAAATAAAAACCTGCTGTTGAAGAACCACAGAGAAATTCAAGAACTGTAGATAGTCATTTATTAATCCACATGGTAGTCAAATAAACTGCCAAAGGTCTGTAATCTGCAGCACTTTGCCTGTACACTCTGGCCTTCATGAAGGCTGGAGTGTATGGATGAAGCACTGGAGATTAAAACCCTCTGGCAGTTTATTTGGCTACCAAGTGGATTAATAAATAACTCCCTGCAGTTCTATTTGAATTTCTCTGTGGTTCTTTGAGTTTGGGTTTTTGGTTTTTGTTCATACTGTAGATGTATGGGCTGGCCGATCTTTCCTAGCACCACAGTGTTCCTGTGATATGCTGCCTCTTTGCACTCCAGTGATGGTAAGGTACATGACTCCCCTTAACCATTGTAGGACCTCATCCATCCTGAGCATGGGGTATGTGTCTGACTCTGTACAGCTGCTGAGCCTGCAGTAGTCAACACAGAACCTCATGTTCCCATCCTTTTAGGGATCAGTACCACAGGGAAGGCCGAAGAACTACTGGACTGTTGGATTACCCTAAGAATCAGAACTTCTTGATCTTCCCCTCATTGGCATGTTTCACTCCTTTGGGGACTCCATAGGGTGGCTGACTCAGTGGGGCCTGGCATCCTGTATCCATGTGGTACTTCACCAGTGGGGTACACCCAGGTTATTCTGTGAATATTTGCCAAAAGATCTGCAACACTCCACCCATTTTGGCAGCTTGGGCCAGTGTCAGTCACTACAAAATAGTGACAACATCCTCTGAGGATTCCCCTTTACCTCTCCCAAGAGATCCACTAGTGAGTCTGCTTCTGCCTCCATCTCCAGATAGCTTCACCCCACAATGGCTACAGCAACTTGCCAAGTGACTCATCAATTATAGCCAGGGAATCAAAGCCACCATGGCCTTATCCCAAACCCATTCCACCATCTGGCATGGCAGACAAGTCCAGCAGTAGTTTGCCACATCCTTAAAGATAATGGGCTAGAAAAAATTGTTAATCAGCCACTGTTTTGTACAACTGACTCCTAAACGTTCAGAAAAGGGTATGTCAAGGGTATGGGCCATAAAGTATTAACTAAAATAAAGGTGCAGATAAAATCCACACACCGTTGCTTGGCACAGTGGCAAAGCATTAGCAAAGCCCCAGTCATGTCACCCACTCACAGGCACTGGCATTTATGCAGAGAATACCTGAAGTAGTGAGTAGTGCACTCCTGGTGCATTTGGTCTCTTCAAGGTGCATAAAAGTATTATTAAGGACTTTTTAACCCCCCTCAGATGGTTCGTGGAGTTTTACTGTTATTTTGTGATCAGCAGCGGAGTTTGTCTAGACTGCCAGCACCGGTCCTCCACAGTCCCACAGTACACCCTGCCAGTACACCTCAGGTGGAGAGAGAGAGAGAGAGAGGGGGGGAGAGAGAGATAGATTTCTGTTATATTTTTAGACAGATTTAGAGACAACTGTTTTAGTCCTGCTTTGTCCACAACAAAATGTTCTCTTAATGTAGTTTTACAATTAATGTTATTTTATTTGCACCCACTTTTACAATCTGTTACATCATTCTTGTCCTTTACGTGCTTTATCCTAAAGCTTCATTAGAAACATATGACACTGGGCCCCTATACACCACAGCAATTTACTGGTGCAAAGTGATCAGAATGACCACTTTGTGCCACTGCTGTGTTCTTCACTATGTTGTGCTAATTACAATGAGATAACAGTGCTTTCTCTGTGTGATCACTTAATGAGTTGTGACTGTGTGGGGAAGGGAAGAGAAAAGGGAACCATGTAAATGTGGGTGCTGGCATGCTACAAATCCTCCTTAGATGGTCTACTGAGATGTTACCTTTATTTTCTGCTCAGCAATTGAGTTTTGTAGCCTTTACAAGGGTTATCTCCAGACTGGACCAACAAGCACTAGTCCTCCACAGTCCCACAATGCACCCTGCTAGGATACTCCAGATAGAGAGGAAGGGGGTATTTTTGTTGGATTTGTATTTTTCTTTTCAAATGGGATTTAGCGACAGACAGAGAGAGAGAGAGAGAGAGAGAGAGAGAGAGTTAGAAAAAGATGTTTTCATCCTACTTTGTTCACAACCAAAATGTTCTCTTAACATAATTTTTATAATAGATAAGTTATTTTATTTTGAACCCACATTTTATCATATATCATTCTTATCCTTTGTAACCATTTTTCCTAAAGCCTCACCAGGAACATATGAGTTTAAATTCTTATACATGATAGCAATTTACTGAACAAAGTGATTGGAATGACCACTTTATGCCACTGTTCTGATCAGCACTACTGTATGTTGTGCTAAGTACAATTAGGTAACAAGATGGTAGCTCAGACATATGATGGCGTGGCAGTAATGGCAGGTGATGTAAGTGGACTTCAGAGACGTGTTTGTGAAAGTTCCCATGTGCATTTTTTGTTTATTGCTACGCTCATGTTTTAAATCTTGTACTCAGTGGTGCAGCAAACAGTATAAAAGAGTGCTGCATTTTCTTCAAGAATTTTGAAGGAATATCAGCATTCTTTGCTCAGTCTCCAAAGTGGGGCAAACTTCTTCAAAACATAGTGAAATGGAGACTGCCATTCATTTGTCACACAAGGTGGAACTTTCATTCCAGACTTGTACAAACTGTTAGGCAGAGCAGAGAAGGTCTGATCAAACTGTTTGAGACTGTGGTGCAAAATCCAACAGATTGGGATGCACAGGCCTTCTCCTCAGCTAAGAGTTTTCTGACCATGCTTGATGATTTCCATTTTCTGTTTCTTCTTTGCCTCTACTGCAACCTATTTTAAGTGACAAAAGTGTTGTTTGATGTTCTACAAACCAAGACATACGATATCAGGTTTTGTATTCAGCATATACAAGACACATTAGAACAAATTCACAGCAAAACATCAGCAAAAAAGAGCAAGAGAAGAAAGATCAGAAGACCAAACCCAAGTGACATACAAACGTGTCTTCTGTTAAGTCATTGACAATATCAGTGAACAGTTATCAGTATGATTTGAAAGTGTACAGAAACTTTCATTTGTCCAGTTGCCGAATCCAAAAAAATTCCAGGAGTTCCAGACATCTTTTCTAGTCGAAGTTCTTGCATCACTGGAAGCATCCTAGCCTACTTTTCCGGACATTAGCCAGTTTCATTCCGAACTGTGCGCTGTCTACAACTCAGATCAGCTGCAAGGGAAAGGTGCATTTGAGATGTACCAAACTATGCATAACCTGGATTTACAGACTTGCTTCTCTGAGGTCAACAAGTTGGCTGCTTTAGTTCTTACCATTCCATAGTGTACGCCACTGTTGAAAGGACTTTCTCAACTTTAAAGCACATTAAGTCATTCTGCATAACACTAGGGTGACAACGCCTGTCAACTTAACCTTGCTGACAATAAAAAAAGAATTGCTTAGATATAGGTGCAGATTACCAGATTTCTATGATTTGGTCACAGAGGAGTTTATTTAAAAGACAGGAGAATGGATTTTCGCTTTAAGCAGTAAAGCTGAAGCACATGTTTGAGATGTACTTTCACACTTTTTGTTGTAGCTTGCATTATATCAAGTGTATATTTTATGTGTCTGGACGATTACTATGGTATGTGTTTTCATTTTTTGTAAAGATGCAAAGCACACAGTATGCATTTTCAAGATGTTTCTGTTTTACAAAGTGGTAAATGAGGCAGCTGTGCTGTTGGATATTGTTAAAACAGTGTTCTCATTACGTTACATGAACAGTTTCTATTTAATGGGAGTGTGCATCACAATATTTAAACAGTTCAGATGTTACCATGGCAGTAGACAATGTTAATATAGTACATGTCTCTACAGAACCATGATTCTAGGTCTCATACAAATTTATTGGCAGGGACCTGCTGAATACATGATTTAGTTTCACAAGAGCTGTTTGACATGGCTAGCCTTAGGAGTGGTGTAAGCCATGAGTGACGTGCCAAAGATGAAATGGTTCACATGAAATAAATCATGTATTCCACAAGGTCCCTGCTACGTATTCCATTTATGCAATAGTGATTATTTATGATAGTCCAGCTAGTTTTGTCTTAAGTTGTTTATTTCATTTTGTAAGGTAAACTTAAATTGTCTTTTTTTTGTTTTCCGTGTGTAGTTACAGTACAATTAGCATTGTGGTTGTGAAGCAGGTGCAAGTGATGCTATAACTTTACATTATGGCCAATACATATTGGAAAAGTTAGATGCATAATTAGATTAGATGCGAGCCAACTAGGTTGGGAAGAACTATGGATGTGGGACTTTGTACTATCAAATGTGGAAGTCATAAGGGACCTGGCGGTGGAGGACCCTCTGGCTGGGAGTCATCACCACTCAGTAAGGTTCACGCTCAGAATGGGGAAGCAAACTGGTGGTTCGGGTACCAGATTGATTGATTTAAGGGGGGTAGACTTTAACAAGATGGGGGAAATTCTGATAAATCATCATGAGGGGATCCAACCAACCATGGATGCCAATCAAAAGTGGGATATTATTAAAGTAGGGCTGGCAGAGGATACTGGGACATGTACTAGGGCACAAAGTAAGAAGGGAAGGGCAAAGAAGCCAAGTTGGCTGACCCAGGAGGTAATAGAGGGGTGAGGGCCAAGAAAAAAGCTTTTCATAAATTCAAGAGTTCAGGAAGGGGGGACAACAGGGAGAAGTACACAAAGAAGTCCAGGGAGGTTGCCAGACTAGTCAGAGCTGCCAAGGTATCCAGAGAGTTGAGACTGGCACAGGGCACTAAGGGCAGAGAAGGACTTCTTCAGATGCATTAGTGAGAGAAGGGAAGGAAGAACTGGGACCAGATAGTAAGAATTAAGAAGGATGGGGGGGGGTTGAGAAGGGGGATGAGCATGCAGAGGCACTCAATGAGTACTTCTGCTCTGTATTCACAGAAGAGAGGGGGAGACAGATACCTCATGGGAGTATTGGGGTGGGCGGTGGGGTTGAGGGAGTGACAGATAGAGAAATTACAGAGGACAGGATACTGGAAGGATTGAGGGCACTGCGGGTGGACAAGGCACAGGGACCTGATGGTATTCACCCTAGGGTACTCAAGAAACTGGCAGGTTGCCTGGCAGGACCACTGGCTGCCCTGTTCAATACCTCTCTGGGCTCAGGATGCGTGCCACATGATTGGAGGTTGGCCCATGTGGTGTCCATTCACAAAGGTGGCCCAAAGGATGATCCAAGTAACTACAGACCAGTGAGCCTCACATCAATTGTGCAAAAGCTCATGGAGACAATCCTTAAAGAGAGGCTGATGGAGGGGGGTGGAGCCTGGCAGCCAACATGGTAGCATACTAAATCTTGCTGGAGAAACCTTGTGAATCCCTAGCAGTCCATCCGTGATATCCAGTCAGGAGATCAGCGCTTCTATAAGCATGCTCTCATTGTCAGATCACCAGATCTTTCGATTAAGGCATTTCTTGCTGGAATCGAAGGTAGACTCGCAATTCTACGACGTGATTAACAACCCAGGCCTGGCTGCATCTCATGCTCTATATAGGCCAAGATACAAGTGCCACCCGAGTTTCGGAGCTCTCAGTCTGACGCACGGTGAACAGGCAACAACCCTGAGTCTGCAGGGTGAGAAATTGCCTCCTCTACCACCTCCGAAAGCTTGGCTAAGGACATTGCAAATATAATGGCGATGTTAAGTAAAGTTTTACAAGATACTATAGAGCTAAAGCAGGCATCTACACAAATAAATGAGGAGCTGCGAGTGTTAGCCCTTCGTGTGGAGGGCTCCAAAAAATTTATAAACCAGCATTCTGAACAAATCCTACAGCACGATGGGTATCCGAGAGAACATCATGGCCAGATTCAGTACTTACTCTCCAAAGTGGACGACTTGGAAAATAGAGCTCAGAGACGGAACATCGGAATAGTGGGAATTCCTGAAGGAAAGGAGGGTAGGGACATGATATCCTTTTTGGAGGATGCATTGCCAGCAATGCTAGGGCTGGAGCTCGAGGCCCCACCAGAGACTGAGCGAGTGCACCGCACACTGGCTCCCAAACCTAAACCTGGGGAGTGCCCTCGTCCAATATTGTGCAAATTTCTATGGTACCCGGTGAAGGAGAGATATCTCCACCTAGCAAGAGAACTAAAGACCCTAATGTGGTAAGGTTGCGCCATCCAGCTTTACCAAGATTTCTCTCAGGAATTAGCAAGGCGGAGAAGAGCATACGCAGAGGTGAAACAGCAACTTTACAAGATGGGTATTCCCACCTAGCTCAGATATCCACTGCAGCTAAGAGCCCAATACAATGGGGTCTTTCATACATTTAGCAACCCTGGAAATGTGGAAAACTTTTTGCAAAACATACAAGTATCGAGCAGGTGCATGACCAAATCCCCGCAACCACCAAGCAGCACAAGTAGACCGCATAGGGTGAACTCCCCAGTTTCCATGGAGATAACAACCAGCTCTGAGCCAAAGGACACAGAACCAGGGGGTGCCTGGCAGAGAGCCCAATGGGGTTGTTTGAGGAATCCTGGGAGGTATACACCGAGTAAAAAGTCACTGGCCAGGAAGAACAGATCTAGGAGCCACCAGAGATTGCAAATCCTCTCAGATGACAGCACGATTTCCCCAGTTAATACACCTATTTAACTGTCCAGCAGATATGAACCTCTGGGGGACCTTGTGCCGCATGCCCTGGACTTAACAAAGAATTTGGACTGTCTGTCCCCAGAAGACCTCACAGACCAGAGTCTGCTTAAGGACTGGGCCCCATACTGCACAGATTGGGCAGAATGCGAGGGGGGAACTGCTGATCGAGCAACAGCTGCCAAGATGACTGAGGGGTCCCATCCTGATTTTTCCTGCCCAGCTCACTGGGCTTTCAAGGGCAATGGCGGGGTTGAGTTTTTCTCCCCATCCTTCCCTCTCGCCAGTTAACATATAGGGGTTGGGTCTCCATGATTGACTGGCACCCAAGTAGGGCTTTTTCTGTTTGTCCGGTTATGGCATGGGGGCAGTATTTGGGGCTTGCCCTGCTTCCTTTGCTGGAGGGCCTAAGGCCTAATATGGGTCATGATGTTTTGGGGAACCAAGTTAGGTGTTTTCTAACTGCAGGAGAGCATTAGTGCAAAGCTTTTTATTATTTCTTTTGTTTTGCACAGTACGTACTGGGTTCACTCAGTTAGAGAGAGTGCTTCTACCCTCTAGTGGTTATAAGGGGGAACTGATCTGGATTTTATTGTTCGTTCAAGCATGTTATAAGTGTGTCAATTTTTAAGATCCATGGTTTGCTGCTTTATATCCTGGTACTCCCTGCACGGTGAATTTAGAGGGGTTCACAGGGTCCTATTTGGGGTCAAATTGCAGAGGTGGTCACAATACAGGATGATTGCAAAATTAGCGGTTTCTGATACACTACCAGGCCCCATGCTCAGGAGGGGGTTCTCTTGATCATGGACCAGACCCACATGCACTGGTCAGATCATACATGGAGAGCCTTTTAGGCGAAGGTTCGGTACTAGGAGAGTGGTATGGTAAGGTAAAAACAAAAGTTGTTATAGGGACTAGAAGGGTATTAAGCAAATTAATTCACAGTGTATGTGGGGAGTGCAGAAATACAGAGGGCAGGCTTGGGAAGGGATTAGAAGTGGATTTGAAAGACAAGCTTCCTACTTACAGACTTCTTGGTTTCCTGGTAATTAGGTGGGGTCCTCGGGCAATTCTGACTGTTATAACTCATGGTAAGTAAAGATATGGCAACAGCTACCTCATGGAATGTGAAGGGCCTGACCTCACCTATTAAACGTAAGAAAGTTCTTGCCAGACTTAAATCCCTGGGAACTCAGATAGCCTTCTTACAGGAAAACTAAGCTAAATCACATGGAAGCACAAAAACTAAGGCGGGAATGGGTGGGATGGGAGGTTCATAGTGTGGCTAACAAAACTAAAGGGGGATAGCCATACTGTGTCATAAAAATTTAAAATGGTCTATGCAAGAACAAAGGGCTGACAAAGGAGGCAGATGGCTAATAGCCAAAGTAGGCACCCCCACAGGGAATATAGTTTTAGCTAACATTTATGCCCCAAATGAGGACACCCTCGATTTCTTTCATAAACTCTCACAAGATCTATTGGAGGCGTTGGCAGGGGAGGATGACATTCTCCTGGGGGGTGGATTTTAATTTAACTATGGACTCCCTCCTGGATAGATCTAACTCAAAGTCAGACGCATCCCCACCGATCTATTAGGGCTTTAAAGGATATGATATCCCTGCTCAAGCTGCAAGACATATGAAGAGTTGCCCACCCAGTCGAGAAGGACTATACCTATTTCTCTGAGGCTAAACAAGTTGCTAGTAGATTAGACTATTGGTTTATTTCTCCGAACATTATAAATAAGGTACTTGATGTTACAATTGCCCCTTTATACATTTCAGACCATGCCCCTTTAACATTAGTCCTGGGTCTATTTGCTCCCTTTACTAGGTCAGTCAGTTGGAGGTTAGACCCTTTATTGTTGCAAGAGACAGACTTCGATGAGTGGCTTAAAGAGGAGGTTAAAACCTTCTTCTCTGACAATCCGCATGGGTCTGCAACTGCAGCTGTCATCTGGGAAGCTTTAAAGCCACGGTTAGAGGTCACATTATCAGTTATGCTGCCTACCGTAGGAAACAGAGAGGAAATGAGGCTGGGGAACTACAGAGGGCATTGGGAGAGAAAGAATGCCAGTACAAGAAGGATCCTACTAAGCTCCGGGACCCTGATCTGCTGCACGACCTCCTGGCCCTTTGAATTAAATTGAATATGCTTGCATCTAGGAAAGCAGAATTACAAATTCTAAGATTAAAACACAAATACTGGGCAGGGGGAGAAAAAGCTGGGAAACTCCTAGCCTTCCGGCTAAAAAAACAACAAGCTAAGAGGCACATAGCCCAACTTAGGGACAATAAGGGGGTAAAACATAATAAACCAGAGGCCATTAACCAAATCATGTTATCTTTCTAGAAAGCCTTGTACAGCTCCCATACTACCTGGGACAAGTCCAAATTTGAGGAGTTCATGGCAGATACACGACTTCCTAGACTCACAGATGCCCAGAGAGACCTTCTAGAGAGGCCCATGGAGTTACAAGAAATAAGGGAGGCAATTAATAAGATGGCCCCAAAAAAAGCTCCAGGGGAGATGGGTTCTCTATTGATTTTTATAAGGTAATACCAGAGATAGTATCTCTTTCCCTGAGGGATATGTTACAAGAAGCTTGGGAGCAGGAGATTCTCCCCGCCACCCTCAGGAAGGCAATTATCACAGTCCTTCCTAAAGAAGGTAAAGACCACACCCTACCTACAAGCTATAGGCCCATTTCATTGATTAACATGGACACCAAAATTCTAGTTAAAGTACTAGCAGCTAGATTGGAGAAAATCCTTCCCTGTTTGATTCAGACTTCCCAAGTGGGCTTTGTGAAGGGCCATGCCAGCTCAGATCACATCAGATTCTTAATCACCTTAGTACAGAAGGCAGGGATGACCCCCCCACTCCAGCAGCTGCTATTTCAGTAGATTTCGAGAAGGCCTTTGATTCAGTAGAGTGGTATTTTCTCCACAGGTTGCTGCAGCACGACAACTTTGGGGATATGTTTAGTGGCTGGGTCAAAACACTGTATATGTCACCTATGGCTAGACTGCTAACCAATAACACAATCTCTGAACCATTTGAATTACATAGGGGCACCAGGCAGGGATGTCCCCTCTCTCCAATGTTGTTTGTGCTGGTCATAGAAGCCCTGGCTAGTGCTCTGAGGGAACATCCAAATATTAAATGTATACAGGTAGGCTCTGAGTCGTATCAGGCGCTGTTATATGCTGATGATTGTCTCATTCTAATTGACGATTTTTAATTCAGTGCCGAACATATTGTGAAGTTACTGCAATCCTCTGCTAGCATCTCAGGCCTTAGGATTAATCAGGATAAAACAGAAGTCCTCCCCCTGAATAACCAGCTTTCATCTGAAGATATCTCAGCAGTGGGTTTGGTTAGGGCCAAGGTGGGTATTAAGTACCTAGGTATTAGGGTAAATGCCAATTTATCTTCCCTTCTGGAGGCTAACCTCTCTCCACTAATTGATAGTCTCAAGGTAGAAACCCAAAGGTGGAAACAGTTAAATCTCTCCCTCCCTGGGAAAGTGGCGGCAATTAAAATGATTATTGCACCGAGGGTGTTTTACATACTATCCCATCTTCCAATTGAGATCCCCAAGAAATGGTTTCAATTACTGGATAGTATAATATGGGCTTTCATGTGGGAAAATAAAACCCTGTGGTACAGTAGAGCCAAACTCCGTGCTCCATGGAGCAAGGGTGGGTGGTGCCTCTTGCACTTTCAACACTACGCATATGCATTTTCAGCCACAGCCACATGCAGACTGCTTCAAAGAAATAACTCTGACTTACCAGCATGGGAAGCAATAGAGAGGATGGCCCTGCAAGGGTCCCATCTGGTTGGATATATGGGTAATCCCCTTCCCTCTAATTTTTATTTTTGGCTCACAATAAAAGCAGCCCACAAGGCCTGGTATCAAGTGGAGGCCATAAGTAAATCCTGTTTGAACTTGGGAAAACACCTCCCCCTATGGAATAACCCAGGTTGGACCATTGATCACAAACCCCTTTATTGGGAGTGCTGGAAGGGGAAGATCAACACTCTACAAGATATACTAAGGGAGGATGGTCATACCATAGACAGTTTTACCTGTCTGAAAGAGAAGTTTAAGTTGGGTCTTGGTGATTTTTGGAGATATCTTCAAATGAGACATATTTATTCAACCTGGTTGAAAGGAGGGTGCTCGTGCATGATGTGCCAAGGCAATGGCAAAGCCAAACAAAACAAACTGCCTTTAGATGGCTGCCTACAATCGCAGGAAGGCCTTGCAGGCCGTATTTATAAGTATATGAGGGGTGCCTTAACAGGCCCATCCCTACCCGCCAAAACAAGGTGGCAGCATATGTTAAACCTTCCCTTCAGTGAAGATGCCTGGCAAAGGGGCTGGTTAATAGCAAAAAAAAGCCTGTGGGGACCGAAGAAGCTTCTTTATCCAAAATAAGATAAGACACCTCTGGTACCGTACTCCAGCAGTACTAAAGAAAATGAACTTACTTGCAAATGATAGGTGCTGGAGATGCAATGTGACTGGAGCAGACTTACTCCATATATTGTGGCAGTGTGACCCCATCCATCCTTTCTGGTTGGAACTACTTACATGTTGTTCCAATATATTGGGGCAAAAGATCCCTTCCTCTCCTAGTTTTTGGATCTCGGGGCTCCCCAACCGAATTCAGACCATCTAGCCCCCACTTGTCATGGCTTATACAAGCCTCAGTGGAAGCTAAATGGCTGCTCCTATGTAGATGGAGGACTAGAAATGTACCCTCTCTCATGGCTTGGTTAGTTGCCATAGCTAATTTGGCCAGTTTTGCCAAGCTGACTGACTTGGCTGCAATGACCCTGCGTGCCTTCTCGGATAAATGGGATCCATTTATGCAGTACCTTCAGAATGTACCCCCACATTCCGTAAACCCTTTGGGTAAAGATATGTTAGAGCCACCTTGAGAGGTCCCAGGCTTACTTCTTTCTGCCCTCTGGTGATAATTGGTTTGGTGAATGAGCCCCCCCCAGCACCCCACCTTGTAAGTAACAACCCAGTCCCATGTCATGACTGTGATTTCATCCACTCCTTTCTAATGTATTGTAAATGCAATGTGAATACTTTACTATGATACTGTATGTAAAATCTGATTGAAATGTAACGCTTATATATATATTGTGATATATGCCCTGTCTCTATAACAAAATAAAAAATCTAACAGCAAAAAAAAGAGATGATGATGACATTTTTGTAGGACAATTGTCTACAGGATGGGCAACAACACAGGTCTGTCTCAGGCAGATCCTGCCCGACAAACCTGTTTGAGTACTATGATTGGGTGGCCAGGGAACTGGACAAGGGCCATGCAGTGTATGTCCTGTACTAAGACTTCAGCAAAGCATTCAATTCCTTGCAGCATGGGAGGCTGAGGGGGAAGCTGGAATATATAGGGGTGGGTACTAAGATGGCCAAATGGATCACTAACTGGCTGAAGGACAGGCAGTAAAGTAATGCTGTAGAGGAAACTCTCATCATCAAAAGCAGTAAAAAGTGGGGTGCCACAGAGATTGGTACTGGGACCAGTGCAGTTGGGGATATTCATAGCAGATATATCACACAAGACCCAGAATAAGAAGATGGGTCCCAAGATGGGAGCTGTTGTGGATGAGATCGAGAGGTGGAGGGGACTGCAGGAACACCTGACTAAATTACAGGAGTGGTCAAAAACATGGCAGATGGGGTTCAATGTTAAGAAGTATAAAGTGCTGCACTTCGGAGCTAAGAACCAGTGGAGGAGTTATCAGCTGGGAGGGGTACAGTTGGGGAGCACAGAGTAGGAAAACGACCTGTGATGGGGGGAGGAAACGGTGGGGCAGCTGCAAGGTGAGGAGCTAGCTGCACAATCGAGCAGATTCGATAGACTGTGAGACCCGTTTCTGCTGGCATTTTCATATTTTCATATATATGTTTGTAATTCTTTTGTTTTGTGTTTTTATTTGTGAGGGGTGACATTTGTTAGTCAAAAAAATGATTAAAAATGGATTTTTCTGTAATTTTTTGTTGATTGTAAAAAAAATCTAATACGTATTGATAAATGTAACGCCTCTTATCTAATGAAACACCACTTAATTTGTACATATATTTGTGCTGAAATACCTTTTATGCTCAAAGCACCATGCTATTATTTTTTTGTTTTAAAGTTATTCACATTTGTTTGTTGAAAAAATGAAAAAAAAAAGTTCTGCTGTTTGCAATTATACAAAAAATGAAATGTATCATAAAACACAACTCATTTTGTAAACACTGTAGTGCTGAACAACTTTCGGGTTCACAGCAACTTGTTATTTTTTGGTTTTAAAGTTATTTGCATTTCAATATGGTTAATTGGTACTGACTTTGAACATTGAAAATGAGTTCTGAGCTATTGACTGCTTGCATTTATCACACATACGTGTGATACATTTTGGATTCTAAGGCATCACACATGTGGCAATAAATGGATTGAGCATATAGCATTTGAGTTCACACTTACTGCATTAATAGTTGTACTGAACTTTTTTTTCTCTCTTTTCAATAAAGCTGTTTCAAAAAAAAAGCATTACTATTTTCAGAAAAATTGTTGTTGTATGTGCATTCATTTACTTTTTTCAGACAGTTATTAAAGACCAAGAGAGCTCCATCCTGGTCGGGAGCAAAAGGAAAGCAGAGCTGGCTATCATCAGCATAGCAGTGAAACCTCAGCCCATACCTTCTGGCACTGTCTCCGAGGGGTAGCATGTACACCGGAAACAACATGGGTGATAGCACTGAGGCTTGAGGCACTCCACACACCAGAGAAGTGGGGTCTGAAGAAAAAAACCCAGACACCACTCTCTGTGTTCTACCCATGAGGAATGATGTAAATCACCTGAGGACCATACCCGACAGTCCACAGATGTGCCTCAGGTGACCAAGCAACACCCTGTGGTCTACAGTGTCAAATGCTGATGAGAGATCCAGAAGAATCAAGATGGAACTTCTCTTCTGATCTCTAGCCATCAGGACATCATTGAGCACCCAAACCAGTGCTGTCTCGGTACTATGTCTCTTTCAAAAGCTGGACTGGAATGGTTCATAGATGTCATGGATGGTCAAATGGTCCTCCAGTTGTGCTGCCACTACTTTGTCAATCACCTTCCCTTAAAAGGGAAGGTTAGAGATAGGTCTGTAGTTTGCATGGCAGTCTGGGTCCAAGGTAGCTTTATTTAAGAGAGGTGTCACCACCACCTCTTTCAGAGAACTTGGAAACTCTCCAGATTCTAGGGAGCACCAGATTATCCATGCAAGGACTGGACCGATGACATCACTACAACCCAAAATTAGAGAAGTTGGTCCAGGGTCCAAACTACAGCACACAGGGTGCACACCCTGGATAATCCGTACGACATCCATGAACTCCAGCCAGCTGAAGGTACTCCAAGAATACTGGGGTGCTACGACCTCAAACTGATCAAAAACAGCACCCGTAGAATGTGCTGGCTGAAGAATTGCCCTGATTACCACCTTATTAGCAAAGAATCAAGCAAGTTAATTGCATTCTAATTGCAAAAAGACTTTCTGGACATGTAGACAGGCTGGGTTGCACAGTCTGTCCACTGTTTGGAAGAGCTGAGCTGGTCAATTCTAAGCAGCCGCAATCTCCCCAGACAGGAATTCTGCCTTCTTACGGGTGATTGCAGATTGATAGGCTTGATAATGGTCTATCAATCTAAGATGGTCGTTATCCAGGGTGGATTTCTGCCAGCAGCGTTCTAACCTTTGTCCTACTCTCTGCATCTCCCTCAGAGTCCCATCAAACCAAAGGGATCGAGGGCGAAGGGAGAGAGGACAAATGTGGACTGGAGCAATGGAATCCAGAGGTGCTGAGACAGCCAAATTATAGGCTGTCACGAGGGCTTCTGGGTCACTGCTTGCCAACAAGAGGGATGAGAGGTCAAGCACCACCACTAGGCTATGAGAACTTGTATTTCTTAAAGGACAGTATTTAACCATCTCCACAGGGGTAGGTCTACAAAGGGGGTGCAAAAACTAAACCCCACAGTGTAGTGATCTGACCACCCAACTGGTTCCACCCCCAAGTCGGATGTTTCAATCCCTAGGAGGAAGACTAAGTCAAGTTAGTGTCCGTGTTTGTGAGTAGCAGTGGTAACCACCTGTGTGAGGCCCAGAGATGTCATCAACTGGAGGAAGTGCTGACCAAATTGGGAGAGCTCGTCATCGACCCAGGCATTGAAGTCACCCAGAATCATCAGTCTGGGTGACTCAAATGCTATGTCGACGATGAAGTCCACCACTTCCTGAAGGAATCGTTTCTCATCACTGGGTGGATGGTAAATGAGGATGATCCGATAACCTACACCTGCTACAACAGTGCACTCAAATGACTCAGCCTCATCAACTAGTACACTCGTGAGGTTAAGTTCAGTCTTGAAACAGACCACAACCCCGCCATTGTCCAATCTTTGGCTGTGGATCACCAAGTACTCAGCTGGATTTAAAGCCTCCAAAATGGGGCCAGAGTTCTCATCTAGCCAGGTCTCTGTGATGTATGCCAGTTTCATCATTTCAACAAGATCTGCAATAATTTCAGTCTTGTTTTTGATGGACCTGGCATTGCACAACACTGCCCAAGTTGGATGAACCTCCCAGGGTGCCCGGACTAACTGTCCACCACAATTGGAAGTGCCCTTGGGTATGGAAACCAGACATGGAGAACCACGTTCTAAGTTCCATTTTGCACCAGGGCATCTCCTAGCTCTTACCACCCTGATATGATGACCCCTCTCTTTCACTCTCCACTGTTCACAACCCCCTGACTCCCTCCATCTCCTTTGCACTATACCCAGTGCTCTACAGCACTGGTAGCTTGTAAATTCAAGGGGAGGAGTGAAGAAAGGGCAGAGGGCCCAAAGAGCACTGTTGGTTTGTGAATTTAGTGTGCTGCTGTTTGAATTAATTTGAGCTAACTGGCCTACCCCCAGGCTCACCTTTATCATTGTGTTTCACACAAAGAGAACCATATGATGGTGTCCCCTTGACTGCTAGTGGTGTGGTGGCACTGAGCAAGATCAATATGAACAAAACAGCACTCCAGTGCGCTGTTACACCTTGTGGAGTCATGACACTGTAGCCTAGAATTTCCAGGTTAGGCTGGAATCTATATTTAGGGCATGCTTGCAATATATGGGGTCATCAAAAATATCTCAAGAGCACTCTCCAACAAGCTCCCAAGAGCACCCTGCATCCCTTCTCTGGAGTAATGGTGGTGGTGGCTATACATTGTAAAATGTGTCAAAAACCTCAAAATGCACCCCAAAACATGAAGAATCCTATAGCTTCTGGGTGCAAAAGCTCCAGACCCCATACTATTATTGGGGCCTAGATGGCCCCCAGACCCCAGGCCTTTTACCATTGTATGCCTTCCTAAAAAGGTCACCGGACACCACTGTCTGTAACTTATGAAAGAGGAAAATTAAGGATTTTTTTTTAATTGGAATGTTTGAGTATTGAACTTAAAATTTATAACATTGGCATCCCTTAATGAACCACTCATAAGTGCACACAGGACTCTATATCATATTGTTCATTTTGATTTTGTTTTGTTCCTGTTCAACACCTACGTCTCTGACATAAGGACAGGAATCAGGAGTGAGATGAGTCTCTTTGCAGATGACTCAAAACTGGGGGCGGTGGTGGATGGGAAGGAGGGGAAGGGAGGGTAGCCCTACAGGGGGACCTGGAGGCTCTGGAAAGATGGTCTAGAAAGTGGAAGCTCAGGTTCAATGCAGGGAAATGCAAGGTACTCCACCTGGGGGCCAGAAACCCAGGCCAAGTGTACACCCTGGGGGGAGGAATGCTACAAGTCTCAATGGCTGAGAGGGACCTGGGGGTGGTGGTGGATGTCAAGATGAACAACTCAGAGACTTGTAGGAGGGCAGCAGCCAAGGCCAACAGGATGCTGGGATGCATCACTAGGGGGATCACCTCCAGAAGGAGGTAAGTGATACTCTCTCTGTATAACTGCTTGGTGAGGCCACACCTTGAGTACTGCATGCAGTTTTGGAGGCCACACTTAAAGAGGGACATTAAACTCCTGGGGAGGGTCCAGAGGAGGGCAACCAAAATGATTTGGGGCTTGGGGACAGGACCATGAGGAGAGGCTGAAGAGCTAAATATGTACACATTGGAAGAGAGAAGGGACGCGGGGACATGAGAGTCTTCAAGTACACGAAGAGGGTAAGTAGGGAAGAACAGTCAGGGTGCTTCGAAGGGAGGAGGGGGCCACTAGAGGGCATGGGTGGAAGCTGGAGGGGGGAAGATTCAGGGGAGAAGGAGAAGGTGCTACTTCACTGAGAGGGTGGTGGAGCCATGGAATGCGCTGCCTAGGGGGCTGGTGGAGGCAGAGATGGTGTAGGGGGTCAAGAGGGGCTGGGACAGGTACAAGGGAAGGGTTCTGGAAGCAAAATCCAATGCAGCAAGAATATCTGGAACTGGGAAGGGAGAAGCCAGAGAAGGCGAGGGTGGCAGCAAGGTCAGCACCCAAGGTGGGGGCTGACCAATCGAGCAGACTCAAAAGACTGTTAGGCCTATTCTGCTGGCATTTTAGTATGTTAGTATTGTATTAAATAGTGTATATATTTTTATTTGTAATGTTTTAAATATTTGCCTCTCTGTTCCCCTCAGTCATCTTGAGTATGTGTATCCCCTTCTATTGAATTCAACTGTCGCTGTTTTAGATTTTCGGTCTGGTTGGTGCTTTTTACCCACACAGCATTTATGAAAAAAAAATGAATGACAGTGCCCTAGAATAAGGACATGCCTGCTAGAAAAAGAGTGTGTGTATATTAATGGACTTTACTTTTTTGCAAATGTAATATGAACTGTGTCCACAACGAATAGGGTGGTAATATGGGACCCTAGAGTGAAGAAGATGTTTTATTATATAGGAGTTTTGTGTAATAAGTAAAGCAACTTTTTTGTACTACTTAATGAATTCATGGAAATATTTCTATATTTAATTGTGAGGCGGATGCAAAATTTTGTCCAGAAATGTTTAATATACAATGTTTATAATTAATTGAGAAAGTCTTTAATACTGACAAACTATTGAATCGGGTGTTATTTTGGTAACTTTGTGTAGTTAATAAATATTGATGTTACTTGCCTATATCTATAGATAAATATTTTTGTATTGAATTTTTAATATATAGTATGTTTGCCAAGCTATTTAAAGTGAAAGCCACTATGTAACATTAACCTGGGAAACCAGATTCATTGAACCATTTTATGTGATTTAATAACACCTGCACCTTCGGGTATAAAAGTAGTACTTGGGCATTGCAACCACGCCCACGGAGGAAGCCTTACGGTGAACCGCTGGGGTGAATGGTGCCTGGCAAGTTGGACTGGTGTAGGTCTCCTTCTTTACAAGTGTTTTGGTAGCTGTAATTTCATACACTTTGGATGTACACTGCTATTTTGCACAAATAAAACCATTGTAGGTTTGGGAATTTAGTGTGCTGCTGTTTGAATTAGTTTGAGTTACCTGGCCTACCCTGATGCTCACCTTTTTCATTGTGTTTCACACAAAGAGAACCATATGCTGGTGTCCCCTTGACTGCTGGTGGTGTGGTGGCACTGAGCCTGATCTGGATAATAGGCACCCAGTATGGCTGTATGGACCTGAGACCAAACAGCTGGTAGCTCCTTTATATACATCATAGCACACTGGGACCAGATAATTGGGGTAGTATTCAACTCTGGTTAGGGAAGAAATTGTAGTAAGCTCAATTGCAGTGGTGCAACACTCTGGGTATTTGACAACATGTCACACTGGCAGTGAAGAGTGCAACTGGATGACAGAAACAGGTCAGAAAATGTTAGAATTGCTGAGATTGAGGAGTGGATGCAGTTTATGGAGCTGGTACCACAGTGGGCTGGGGGTGGCATAGGAACTTCAGGATGCAGAGTGGAGGGGGCAGGGGACTGCTGACCCTAAGACTTTTGTGTATCAGTAGCTTCATTTTAACCCTACTTCACCTAGGTGTACCTCAAGAAGAAGTTACAGGTGAAGTTGCAAAGCAATGTTATCAACAGCAAATTTCGCATTAAACAGAAAAACTTCACAAAATTATCTGCAAAGCTGAATTTGGCATCTTTGCCTTAACTTCATCTGTGAATTAAAATTTGCAACATCTCTAATTACTCCACAGGCTGAGGTAGGGCTCAGCATAATGCTGTTCTTATGGATGGGGCAGAGTTGTTTTGTGAGGTCCAGGTAAAATGGGGTACCTTGAGGAAAAAGCCTGACTCTCTTTGTCATCCCTACACGAGCAATGGGAGACAGTTAATTTCATTCTTGACTACTAAGTCTTTTGCATTACACTGAAAGTACAGTACAAGAGAACATGTCATGCAGTACCTACCATATGAGATTTGATGCTCCAGTTGAGGCAGGGGGAGGGGGTCTCAGCCAGGTACACCCATGCCTCCCTTGGTCTGAAGCTGGCCAGACTGATCTGATGTGGTAACATTACATTCTTTGCAGCTGCCCCTATCACGGACAACTTAGAACTGTTTTTTGAGCACTGTTCCACACATGCAGGAACATATCTCCTTGGGGTGCCTGACCAAGCACTGTAACCATTCTGTCATTTGTGTGAGATCAGTGTACTTGAGGTGTCACATCCCAAAGTCTGGCTTTCAAACCACACTCATTGTTTTGGATGTCCATATATGTCACCCAAATCACACAGTGAAGCAGAGAAGGGAAATGGCTCTGTTGGCAATGTCCATGATGTATGTGACATTATTGCCATGGAGAAGGCCTTTGCTATAGCACACATGGCAGTCTCACACACAATGCCATTCCTGAACCATATGCTTGTTTTAAGACCCACACAAACTAGTCATGTCCCTGTCCAATGAGAGTGTGTGGGTTTGTGGATGTGCCCCACAGGGGGTTGGGTGTATGGCCTCCAGGCTACTCATTTGGATATATGCTAGGCAACAGGAAGGTCACCAAACAGAAGGAAATGTCTTACATCCTCTGCCTGAAAACATCCTTGGCCATGATTAGAATGAACATTAAGAAAAATGTAGAGTCTGCAAGAGGGTCATCATTCCACCCTCCGCAGGTGAGTACATGTTGCTGCCAGGGCGTGCACTGAGCGTGATCACATATTTAGTATGTAAAGTCTGTTTAGTGATGTCCATTTTCATCTGTAATTGTATGATGACATGCAAATAACTAAGCCAACACCACTGCATTTTGCAGAGGGAAGGCACAGGATGCCACTGAGAATGCACCAAAATCAGGCTCAGATGGTTATAATCCTGCCCTGACAGGGACATGGAAGAATGGTTTGACCTGGTTTGTGATTGTTCTAAAACAAATGAATATAGCTCCTCTGGTCCTGTGTAACCTCCCATGTCAGGGACTTACCTGCTTGCCCCCTTGGGGATTCCTTAGTCTTTCTGTTTCCCCCAGTCTGGTCTCCACTCCTGGCCCAAGATCCTGTTTGCCCCTGTAGTCTCTGTCCAGCCCCAGGAAAGCATTTTAACTCAGAATGGGGCTGGAGGAGTAAAACGAGGAGCCCCCTACCTGATTTTGCACTGCCGTGCAGTCTGGCGGTCTGTGCATGCAGAGGAGCACATTGTGGTTTTTGCACATTCATGCAGCTGTACAAGTGCATCTCTGGTGGTTCTAGCCTCCAAAATTGAGCTAAACAGGGGCCAGAGACATGGAGGAGGCATGAAAGGAGCAGTGGTAGTGTTTTTGAGAAAAGCACCAATAGCACTCAAGAATCAGGGGCTGCCACATTAATATTCATGAGGCGGTATGCATATCAATGAGATGAGCCAGTCTAGTGCCCGGGGGCGGTGAGAAACAGCACTAGCGACAGGCAGGGGGTGTAATAAAAATGTTCAATGATATATTAGTGTGCAGGGCAAAGAGGATGCTGCAATTCTGATGGGCTGTGGTTTAATAAAAATGTATATTTTGACTGTAGTGGGACTATGTACGGGCTGTCTGGGGAGAGTCTGAAACAGCAGCAGCGACAGGAGGAAGACTAAATAAAAATGTTAACTTGTGCAGTTGCTTTGAAGGGCACAGGGACTGCTAAGAGACTTTGGGGGCAAATAGAATTAAACAATGTTTTCTTTGGCTGCAGAGACATTTGGAAGTTGGGACATTGTGTGGACTGTCAGAGGAAGTGTTTTCCAACAGCCATCATTGCAGCCTTGTGACCACAGTTACAGCCAATCAGAGGGCCAGGATTCTTCAAAGGACTTCTGGGACTGTTTGCTGGATTTATGGGGGGAAAAGCTGTGGAAATACCTGGTGCCTTTTTACCCAGCCAATCAGGCATTGAGGAAGTCTAATGCATATTAATATTTGTTCAGGATAGTGATTTCAGTCAATGGAAGTGGCCAGAGAGCTCCCAAAACCCAGAGAGTGTTTGGTTCTGGTTCAGTTTGACAGCAACCTCTCCAGAGGGAGGGGGGTTGCCAGCTACCTGTCCTCCAGGGTCTGTGTGGGTGTCTTTCACAATTTTGGAGAAATTGTGGTCAAGTAGTCTTGGTGTGCAGTTCGAAAGAGAGAGGGAGAGGGGGACAGAGAGAGAGAGAGAGAGAGAGAGAGAGCTGCAGGGTTCTGCAGAAGGCTGTGGTGGGAAGGAACTAAACCACAGTGGTGAAGACTTTGTTCAGAGGTTCTGGAAAGAAAAAGTCATCTGGAATTTCAAGGAGATGGAGATCATGTTGGGGGACTGTGGAGCCCTTAGTGCAAGGAACGTTTAAATTTTGTCTACACCACAGCGGTGAGAAACAAGAATAAAGATTCATGCAAGGAAAAAGGTTCTCTCTGTACCCTGGTTGGACTTACCATCATGGAAAATGGGAAGGACACTTTGGCCAAAATTATGGAAGGAAAGCTTAATGCAAAAAGGTGTACACAAACTTTGTGTGGGAGTACACATGCGGAGGCTTGGCCAGTAAAACTAGGTAAGCTTGGTATGGGGGTCTCCCTGCATTTGGATGCTTGCCAGTAAAACCAAATGGTCTAAAGTTGTCTGCATTGGAGAAGAGAGCTTCTCTGGTACATAAGCACCTGTATGGTGAGGAAAAGAGGCTTTTATGTGTTCAAGGGACTGGTTGAGTGAAAGGTTTTGGTCAGTGTCAAGTTCAGGGTCCTCGGAGGAGCCCATTTGAGTGTGCTCAAGTCTCACTGAGACTGTGTGCTCAGTGAGAAGCCAGAGATTGTGACCTGTGTGAAAAGGGCCACAGCTGGCATGATGGTAGTGTAACTGAAGGATGTTTTATACTGCTAAATATTGAAAATTACCAACTTGACCCAAAGGTTGAGAATGAGAATCTGCTCATATTCAACCTGGAGCCAGGTAGGGAGAGAGCCAACCACTATCAAGTGGGGCTGACTGGGCCACACGGAGCCACAGGTGCATGCCTGAGTGCTAGGGCCTCTAGAACCAGTGGTGAGCCAGACCGTGGGGTAACTTCTTGGTCTGGGTTCCTTGTGGCCTGGAGAGCCTTGTGTTCACACTGTGCATTGGGACTGGAAACAGGCTGAAGGGGACACGCTTCTAGACCATCAATCAAGCTGGAAGATCCAAGCTGCAGGGTGCCAGCTCCACATCTCAAGCTTTCAAATGATTCCGAGTTCTGCTGTTCCATCTTCCCCAGAGGTGCAGTCATCATGCCACCAGAGTCTGTCAGTGGAACCATTCATAACTGCAGGAACTGCCCTGCACCTGGGGGATGTGAATAGTTATGCTCAAGTTATGCCCAGTGGCATAGAAATTAATGTTAAAGAGATCACAGAGAAAGGAAAGATAAATTTAATTTTACACCATGCATGCCAATCCGGCCGACCAGTGCACCACAGGCCTACAACCTGTCAGTTGGTCTGACCATCACACCATAAGGTTCAGTTTCAGGGCCCTCCCAATAGGTCTGCCCCTATGGAGATGGTTCGGTACCTCCCTTTAAAGGGTATTAACCTCAGTCACCTAATGGCGGTACTGGATCTATCGAGTTTGTCGGGTGAATGCATGAGTCCAGATAATTTTGTATTAGCCTATAATAAGGCAGTGGGAGATGCTCTGGACAAAATTGCTCCTGTTCGTGTTCGGCCTCTCGCTCTCTGTCCAAGGAGCCCCTGGTTTGATGGCTCCTTGAAGGAGTTAAGACGAGTTGGCCGGAGGCTGGAGAGAGCCTGGCAGAAGTCGGGCCTTGATGCTGACAGGCTTAGGTTGATGGCACATTATGATAGCTATCAATCAGAAATCACTCGTAAGAAGGCAGAATTCCTGTCCAGAGAGATTTCTGCTGCACAAAATCGACTGGCTCAGCTTTTCCGGACCGTGGACAGATTGTGCAATCCAGTCTGTCTTCAGCCAGAGAAGCCTTTTCTTAGCTAAGATGTGAGGTTTGCTTGTTTTTTCAGATAAGGTTGCAAGCATCAGGTCCGGCATCGGTCCGACCTCTCCTATGGGGGATTGCGGTGGTTGACGTAAGTGGCATGTCCTGGTCTGACTGGTTACATTTTCACTGGCCAGAGTTCGGAGACATTGTGAAGATCATCCAAACAATGCGACTAACTAGTTGTAGTTTGGATCCAGGCCCTACACCTCTTTTAGTAGGATGTGCAGAAGTTATCTGCCCAATCCTTGCTGACATTGTCTGGAAGTCTTTGGAGAGGGGGGTCTTTCCTGACCCCCTTAAGGAGGTGGTCATTTGACCACTCCTTAAAAAATACTCCTTGGATCCAGATTGTCTAGCTAACTACCGGCCTATCTTTAACCTGCCATTTGTTGGTAAGGTTATTGAAAAGGCAGTTGCGTTGCAATTGGATGATCATCTTATAACTCACAATGTCTAAGATACTGTCCAATCTGGCTTTAGGAAAAGGCATAGCACAGAGACTGCCCTTGTCCGGTATTGAGTGACCTCTAATGGCTAGAGATCAAAAGGCATGTACCATTCTGGTCCTTCTCGATCTCTCTGCTGCATTTGACACTGTAGACCATAGAGTGCTATTGGAGCACCTGTGGGTCTTTTGTGGGCTGTCTGGTACAGTCCTCAAATGGTTTCATTCTTACCTCACGGACAGGTCTCAGAGTTGTCACTGGAATTTATTCCTCTGGTGCTCACTCCCTGCCTTGTGGGGTACCACAGGGCTCCATTTTAGCTCCCATGTTGTTTGCAGTGTATATGCTGCCATTGGGAGAAATCATCAGGTGATACAGTCTGGGTTTCCACTGCTATGTAGATGATACTCAGCTGTATCTGACCTTTCTCCTGGTCAGGGTGATGCACTCTCTGTACTAAGTAACTGCCTTGTGGAGATCAGACTTTGGATGAGTTCCAGCTGGCTGAGACTCAATCGGATAAGACTGAGGTATTGGTTGTGGATCCAGGTCATCCGGGGTGGGTTTGGGAGCTGGACAACCATCAAGTTTGTTAGTTGGTGGTATACCACTCTCTACCTCTGATCAGGTGTGAAATCTGGGTGTTATTTTTGGCGATGGTCTGACCCTAAAATCTCAGGTGTCAGCTGTCATCAAATCCTCTTTTTACCATTTGAGGAATATCGCCCGGGTGAAACATCTGGTTCCTCCGGGGGATCTTCCAACATTGGTCCACGCCTTTGTCACAACCCGTCTGAACTACTGCAACTCCCTCTACCTAGGGCTACCAGGGGTTGATATCCGCCGCCTCCAGCTGGTGCAGAATGCGGCAGCCAGGCTTTTGACTGGGACTTCTAGAACCAGTCATATTATGCCTGTGCTCCGTGAACTGCACTGGCTGCCTGTCTGGTGGTGGATCACCTTTAAGGTTGGTTTACTAACCTTTAAAGCACTACATGATCAGGGACCAGGTTACCTGAAAGATCTCCTGATTCCCTACTGCCCACTCCGTCCTCTCCATTCTGCCAAAGAGGGATTGTTGGAGATTCCCAGGTTTCAACTAAAGACATCAAGATCTCGTGCTTTTGCTTTTTCAGCACCAACCCTGTGGAATTCTCTACCTCGTTGGTTGAGAGAATGCCCAACCGTCGATAGTTTTAAGGTTTCTATAAAAACATATTTATTTAATTTAGCATATTCTAGTTAGTCATGCCTGACATTTTAACGTATGGAATTTTTATTACTTTGTATATGTTTTGTACAGCGCTTGATTTGAAATGCGCTTTATAAATAAAGTTGGATTGGATTGGATTTGGATAGTGCTGGGAACTCAGAGACAGATAGTGTTTGGGGGTTATCTGAACTGAGAGAAATGGTACCAGTTGAGTGTAATTGGGTATCTGCAGCAGTTAGCTAGTTAGAGGACTGGTGCTGCAAGTACTGAGAATGTTTAAGATTTAAAGGGAACATGATTGTTTTAAAAAATACTGATTTTCTAAATGCCAAATGTTTATTTATTTATTTCATTTTGTTAACCAGGTACTGTAGGTGCACTAGACAAGAGATTTTGCCTATTTTTAGGCATGACCCAGGAGGGTTATACATCAGAAACAGCAGATACATAGGCCCGGATATTCAGACTGCGCCAGGCTGTGGCGCAAGCCTGGGTGCAGCGCAACTTGGCTGCGCAGTTGCATTGACTGGGCGATATTCAGTGGAGCTGTGCCATGGCACAGCATCGTTGAATATTGCACCCTGGCCACCCACAGTGTGCATGGCGCAGTGGCACTGCACCAGCTCAAGTGGCCAGAGTGGAGCAGGGGGATGCACTAGTGCAAGTTCCATTGCACTATGCGCAGCAACCGCGATATTCAAAAGTGCACATGCAAATGGGGCCATAATGTATGCAATGCACAAATGGGGCCATTTGCATGTCATTATGGCCCCATTTGCATGCAGGTGCGCTGATCCCCGGAGACTTGAGCCTGGTGCCCTGCCAGGCAGCAGCCGTCGGGGATTGACTCCCTGCACAGCACGGCACGTGCCCCACAGCCCGATTGCAGGCTTCAGTATATAAATCATGTCCTCTATCCCTGGTGGTCCAGTGGACCACTCGTAGTCCGATCATTGGACCATTCACATATCTGGAATGTGTGATGCGGTAAGGCTACATGCCCATTGGCTCACGTTGTGGACCAATAGACTTACATCCTACCTACAGTGTCAGTCAGTGGGCGGCAGGCGGGTGGGTGCTGCCGCCGCCACTGACCTGGGGGAGTGGGGTGGTGGGGCTCAGTGGGCGTGTGGGAGGAGGGTGCTGGACCACCAGGGATATTGGATGTAATTTTATTATACAAATGTCTGTGATTGGGCTGACAGTGGTCCACTGGACCACCAGGGATATTGAACTTCATATTTTTACATTCAGCCTGCGATCTGGCTGCGCGGTCCACTGGAACACCAGGGATATAAGACGTAATCTCTTAGTACTAATGCCCATGATCAGGCTGACAGCAGTCCACTGGATCACCAGGAGATAGGACTTTGCTACTTTATACCTAAGCCCGCAATTTGGCTGACAGTGGTCCACTGGACCACCAGGGATATAGGATGAAATCTCTTAGTACTAATGCCCACGATCGGACTGACAGCGGTCCACTGGACCACCAGGGAGATAGGATGTGATATTTTTAAACAGATACCCATGATCGGGCATGGGGGGCACTGCCAAGGAGGTGCAGCCGGAGCTCAGGTGGCCTCCCACAGATGGCAGCTGCCATGTTGTGCCCTGCAATACGGCAGCTCACCTGTGGGTGGCCAGCTGTTGTTCCTTTTTTTTTTGGCTCACCTGTGTGAGGCACAAGTAGGGGTTGTGCATGTATGGACTCAGCACATCCCGGGCTGAATATTGGGATGTGTGTTAGTATGCATGGGCACGCCCCCCCCCCACCTGCGCTACATACATTACTGATGCACTCTGGTGCATCGGGATTTGTGCCAGGCACAATCCCCGTTTGAATATCAAGCCAGGGTGCATCAGTGGATTGCGCATGGTGCAACAGTGTTGCACCATGCACAACCTTTTGAATATCTGGGCTAGTGTCCACAACAGAATACAAAACATCTAGTTGGAAGGAAAATACAGTAACACATGACAATTTTGAATACACGGCACATTCAGGAATAAGTAGAATATACTTAGCATGAGGATAAACAGTAATCATAGTTACATAAACATTTATTGAATTTTGAAAACAGTATAATTGATTAAAGAAATACATATAACGTAAACACTGGGGGTACATAAGTGCTGAGAGGAAGTACCACTCTCAAGGTGGAAGATCAGTGGTAGTAGTGCAAGCAAGTGGAGACAAGCAAGAGGTAGAGCAGGAGCAGCGACCTGAGCTCATAAGGTGAGTTCTTAAACTTTTTTGAAATGCCCGGTGAGTAGCCGATTGTTTAACATAGAGTGGAAGGGTGTTCCACATTCTGGGCGCAGATACGGCAAATGCAAGTTCACCCTTCTTGGTGAGACATCTAGGCGTAACAAACAAAGCATTTTCAGTAGATCTCAGCATATAGAGCAAGTCAGGTTGTTTTAGCAGAGTTACAAGGGACCTTGGCGTACTAGTCTGGGTTAATTTATCAACCAGACAACCAGCTATGTACAGACAAAATGTTTGCTTGACTTCTACTCCATGTACCATTTCCTAACCCTCCCCATGTAAATAAATGGTGTGTAATTGTTTTGGAAAATGTCTGACTTGTGAGCATATTATTATCTTAAGTCTTTAGATCAAAGTGTTAAAATTAGGGGGTTTGGTTTATCATACATCCATGTCTTGGGGTGACTGTATGGGGACGTGGGTTGGTAAAGCATCCCAGGAGGCTGTACTGTTGAATATTTTACCCAGCTAAAATGTACTCTTGGTTGTTGCACAATGCTGTTTTTATTTCATCTTGGGAAAGAACCCCTGGGTAACAGTAAAATAGGAACCCCGGCCCCTTGACCTTGTTCTGGTCAGCAAGGCTGGGGTAGTAGCAATCTGGAGACACAGCACCAAATGAATATATTTCCTCTAGTCCTAATGTCTTAAAGAAGTGCTAATTACATTTTGGTTAGCCATTTTTGCTTTATAACAAATCTTGCTGAGTATACTAAAAAAATCCTCTTCATCTAGTTGCTCAAATGACTACATACACATTACTCACCACACATGGATAGTGTTAATATATTCTGCTTATAGATCTCTGCTGTTTGGGTCTTGGGCCCAAAAAGGAAGGGAAGTGAAAGTAAGCTCCTGAACTGTATGTAGCCACAGGTCTTGTGCATTTTAAGTTCACTGTCATGATTTGGCCTGCAGTAAGATTTTCAGTTACATTTTGTACTACATTGTATATTATAAACGCAAGTGTGCAATGTTCACCCCACTTTCACAAACATTTCGTTGCTTCAGAGAAATGAAACTTTCTTCACAGAAAATTCCAAAGATTATTTTTAGTTTACTAAGACGGAGATCCCCAGTTAATGTGGTCTGCTAGTCTGACAGGGCAACAACTTTGTTCCTTTAATATGAGGAAGTAAAATTAGATGACCACACTAGAACTAGTATATATAGAGGCTCGGACACATTTTCTTTGTAGCACTTCACCAGTTTTTCAACCCATCAAGAGACATACTGCACAGAGAAGGAATCTTTGGGAGAACATGATGAACAGAACTACAGCTCTTGTGTTCTTTGCATTGGTCTTGTCTGCAGCCATTGTTCATGGTAAAAAATTTAATACATTATTATTTTTGGTTAATAATGTAAACTGTTTATATCCTCAGTCTTTTTCTGCAAGTTAATTCATGCTGTAGTATTTTCAGTTAAATGAAAGAAGAAAAATATTAAAGAGGCTTTTCTCTGCTTTCTGTAAAATACTTCTACTTCTTCATTGACTGCGCCTTCTGTGTAAAAACAACAAGGTAGAGGCAGAAATTGTAGTTCCAGTTGACAGTAAAAAAAATGGCACTCCTTTTCCAATTTCCTTTTTCAATTCAGTATGGACTGTCTAGACTTCATTGCAGAACCATGCTTCTGCAAGAAAAAACGTAGGTGAAACAGTTTTATTTTATCTTAGTTATTTTTTAAAGATCAGAAGAAATGGCACTTACCTGCTCTGCTGACCCTGGACCGATCATTATTGGCATCCTTTTCAGACATCTGTGCTGGAAATACACAATTTCTGCTCAGAGTGTGCCTTTCCTGGTGAAACGTTTTTAAAATTTACTATAATAAAACATCTGTCACTACTGGGACAAAGAACCTTAGTGCGCAAAAACTGAGGCAAGGGTTACCCCAAAGGACATTGGCCAGGAAGCCAAGTTTCAAAGAAATACAAAATCACACATACTCCCATAATGCAAAGCATCATGGGCTGTATATGCATATCATCAAAAAATATTATGCTGGTTCAACTTTAAGCAGAAATGCATCGTGCAGAAAGGCCTCTCACACAGTCTGCAAAGGGTGCCAACTTCTATCACTGCTGGTCTGAAGTCCACAGATGCAGCCTAGTGCCATCATTTTCTTTGGATCCTTAGGAAATGAAAAGGAACTTTTTCACCTAGCTTGTTTTAGCTTACAGTAATAAGATTTAGTAAGGGAGTCAAGATGTTCTCTTACAGAATCAAGAAAAGCAGTGCAATATTTTTTGTGGCCAACATAAACTGCTGCTTTAATGCAGAGCCTTAAAACTACACAGTATTTAACCAGTCCATAACACATGCAGATGAGGTTTCAGTTATAGTAAGTACTATGGTAATTTTTTGTAATTGTGCTTGAACACCTGCAGGAGGTATGCATTAAGAAAAAAAATCAAACATTCTTATGAACATCAGTAAGAACACCTCCTCTTGACTTTATTAATCTGTGACATTGACTGTCCTTACTCTTTTTTCTGCTGTCACCTTGGTTTGTCAGAACATTACCCTTACAAATAGAAAGTTAGTTTTGTTTTAATTATGTGTTTATGCCACATTACCATTCTGTGCTGCCCCTTCTGGCTTCTTCAGAGTCCTTTCACCTGACTTCTCAGGATACTTACATAACCTCCTGGATGCCATGGACTGCTTGCCCAAGCTCCTGTACACAGAAGAAGTGGGTGCCAATGTCAATGGTGTGGGGCCTGCAGAAGAAATGCAACTTTACTGGGCAACAGCTAGGGCTGCTTTTTCTGACTTTTTATTTCCAATCCCACAAGGTCAACAGGGGTGAGGCCATGTTTGATGTATGCACGTGGTACATGTGTGAGCATTAAGAGGGGTCCCTGAGTTCCCTTGTGTAGCTTCAGCTTGTTCATCTTCTCCCATGGTCACCCAGGTGACAGTAGCACAGAGGAGCACACCTACCCACCCTCCTCAGATGAGGGAGAGAGCATCTGTAGTGATGCTCAATCCTCCTCCATGGAACAGTCCCTGCCAATCCAGGATCATTTTCCAAACTCAGATCAACATTGTTATGAGTCATAGCTCTACAGCCGCATCAATGGGACAGCTCTAGAAAGCAAGACTGTTTAATTAGCACTTGAAATTTGTCTTGGCATTGGGGAGATGTTTCTGTTTTTATATTTGGTGAGTGTCAAGTTTTATATTTAGCCACAAAATAAAATTGTTACTTAACATTGCAAATTTATGTCATAACATGTTTTATTTGGTTGTATAATTTCAGGATCACCGATCAGTGGTAAAGGACGTTGCCTTTGTGAAGACAGTGGCTCAAGTTTTATTCAGCCAAAACTCATAGAAAAGTTAGAGGTGTTTCCATGAGTCAGTCTTGTGAACACATTGAAATCATGTAAGTGTTTCATAATCTACTTCTTTTGTGTTGTCATGTTATGAAACTATTATTGATCATATCCATGACACCAAGTTAAACTATTAGGTTATGAAAATTAACTTGCCAATGTAATGCCAGCACCCTCCACTGTAATATCTACACCATTTAATGAAATATGTTACATATAATACAATACAGTGAAGTTCACACTAAACTTATTGTGCAACCAGTTTGCAAACCATTCTTTTTATATGACTACACTGAGTTGACAACTAGTTGATTTGTTTCCTTACTGAACTATTTGGTTTTTACTTTGTTCAATATAATTTTCTATACATCATAATTTCTGTAGTAAAATATTTATATTTTTGAAACGGTGATACATTTATTAATATGTTTCTTCTTTCAGTGTCACTTTGAAGAAATCTGGGGATAAAATGTGTCTGAACCAACAGTCAAAATGGGTGCAGAAAATCATTAATGCCTTGATTAAGAAAAGGTAAGAGATCATGGAAGCAGTTATCTCAAAACCTCTGTGGTGCTCTAACACATTGGTATTAATAGTTTGCAAAACTATGTATTAAATTGCAGAACAGATGCTCAGATTATCTGTGTATATTTAGGATACCCCATGAAATTGTTCTATAATTCCATAGTTTTAGTGTGTTAACTATGTGCCCATTTGCTGTCACTTAAAAGCAATACAAAACAAAGAACCTATACTGGTTTGTCTATCATCCTCATAAGATTTGTATGTTGCATATAAGGATGTGAAACCAGTGATGCCATATTTATACATCCGACTGTGAGAAAACAGGTTTATATCTCTGAGCAAAGACAAAAATTACTAGCAAGGAAGAAATCTGTTTTTCAGGAAACATATTTCAAGATGAATAAACAGAGTAAATACTTATTTTGAGCTGTTTCATAGCCAGTATTTAATGCCCTGCTTTTTATTTAAGAACTTCTAATGCTTCCTCTGGGATTACTAACATGAACACAAAGCAAAAAAGTCAACTAGCAGGGACATTACTTTTGTGGTGCAATTGGTTACCTTATTTATTCTTTACACACATGAACATTATTGTAAAGATATGTTGTTTCACTAAATGAAAACCCAGATCAATAATTATTTAAAAAGTTTTTATATTTTCATTTTTGTTTAAAATGTTTGTATATATTTTCTAGTTATACATTTTCAAATAAAACACATTAAAATGACACAGTCAACCTTTTTTGCATCATATTAAGCAGAAAACCCACATTTTATGATTGCTTACCTTCTTTTAAACTAATTGGTGTTGCTGGCTGTTTTATCTGCTTCCTTTCTTGGTAGAACTAAAATGCATGCTAATGTTATAATTATACTGACCTTATTTTGTTTCAGATCCTTGATCTACTGTTACTGCATAATTCCTAAAAACTAGCAACACCCCAAACAGTGCATCCACTCATGATTCAATACTCTCTTCACCACCATTGCATAATAAGTGGTGAGATTGTATTGGGGATGTTCCGAAGTCCAGGGAGACACAGTGAGAGCTCATCAAGGACAGTAAACAAACATGTTTTTGTGTGGTGACACCAGTATGGGGGACAGTCTAGTGTTCCCTTTTTAAAAGAAAAAAAAAAGGAATCAGAATCAAATTGCCAGCTACATCAGCAATCTCTGTAGAATGTGATCAGTCATAACATATGTTTTTTTAAAGTAGAGACACTTTGAGGCCTAAAGGTTAACAGTGTCCCTTTGATACATTTGAATTAGATGACATATCAAACATGTCAAAGTATTTTAACAGCATCTATAAAATAATGTTTTATATACTTGATGTCAGTGTATTTAAACTGTTTCCATATAACTTTTGTATGCAACATGTCATGCCCACTCCAAAACAAAACATTTATATTACCTTGGGACAAACAAATTATTCTATATCTACAAATAAATGCAGTCCCATTAGTTTTCCTTCAAAGACAGAATGCTGATACATTCCAAGTGTACTTTTATAATATTACTTAATTTGCAACTCATTTCAAATAACAGTGCATTAACTGACAATACAGAGAGGTAAGAGCACAGTGTTTTTTATTGTAATATATCAGCATGCTTATGACAATAAGGCACCCTGCAAAGTTCAACATCATCCAAAACAAATAGGCAACCCACAATAATACACACTATGGAGTATGTTCTTATGATTGTAACAAAAGAACACATATTTAAATGTTTTACTTTTATAAGTAAGGGCACAAGATATGCTTTTAAAATATTTGTAAGGAATTTGAATATGTATTAATTATATGCAACAGGATAACCACGTTGTAGTTACAGGTGTGTTGCTTGTAACTACATTGCAATTGTAATGCAGTTATAGTGTAGTTACACTATAACTACAGTGTAGTTAACTGACACTTAAAAGTGTAACTGTTGGAAGACTTTAGTGGTTTCACATTAAGGAGAAAAAGTATTTCCTAGTTATGGTATGTGCCAGAAATATATTTTATTGTGTGGTGTCTTAACGTAATACCACAAAATCATTTAACTCAAACTAGCTACAAAAGCATTGCATTATGTAAATTTTAATAAATTATAAATTACTTTTGATGATAGCTAGTTGGTTTGATTATTAGAATTTACTTTTCATTCTGCCTTTCATTCAACTGGCATAACCCCTTACTGTCATACCAAAAATGATAACGTGTGAGATAAAATAGGGGAAATACAATTGCCTGACTCAAGATATGCCATTTAACTTTATTTGTGAGGGGGCATGACAATAGCGCCAGAGTGGTGAACTATCTAATTCTGTATCCTAATAAAAAAGAGAGATAACATATTCAGAGTCCGGTCATGGGATTCCCAATTAATACCAGACAAATGTATATGATCAGCTGTCAAATGGGCTCTTTTAGGAGTTCTAACTGCTGTATTTGACTTCAATACACTTGTTGGAATGCCATATAGCTCCTTTTGGATGTCTTCAAGCATTGATTTAACTGATCTCTCCTTGGTTTAATACAACATTATGACAAATCTAACCTATTTTGATAGTGCTGTAGGTATGTCATCAACAGAAAATATATACTTTATCTGGTGAAATTTATTCTTACTGTTGTGTTATAAATTGTGCAAAACACCACATCATAGCAGCACTACTTAATTTTATAAAGCTAATTTGTTGGTATTAAAATGAATAAGCATTGAAGCCATTTTATTACCGCAGTAAAGCAGCCTAGCATATGCATAGCTGAGGGATAATGACAATTAGGTGCATATGGCACTTACAGTAGTTTCATCTCATTTCACTCTGCCATTGTACCACAATAATACCTTCTGTCATACATTGTTGTTTATTCTCTAGTGCTACATGCTGAAACAAGTGCTTGTCAAATACTAATGAAAGAAAATACTAAATCAATTTATTCTTCTATTATAGGTCTTCCCAATAGATGTCAAGATGAAAATGAAAGAAATATTCACCTGTGATTTTTTTCTCATCATGGAACAGATCTTGGTCATGTGACATCACCATATCACTGTCTACATACACATAATCTCTTACTACCACTTTCAATAATGTGTATAATGTGCATCTCTAATAATATGAGAACAGAACTGAGATTAACTTGTGACAGCTTTAAAGAGTTTTGTTATGAATAGATTGTTAAGAAAGTCATGTTCTGGATTCTGTTTGACAGAAGCTGCTGTTATACCTTAAAATCAGAGTCACAAATCATGCAACTTTTCTAGCTTTATATCCTTAATACATTTCAGAACAAGGTTTCTGTTGCTAGGTGTTGGGGACATAAGAACATCAATAATGATGCTGTTCACTACATTTTTGAATCTTACTACAGCTCCCTGATATGAAATGATGTGATAAAACCACATAATACTGTACGTTTGTATAAGCTACAGACAGACAGATAGACTGACAGACACAGATGTATTTTAAATTATTGTGGCTCAGAATGTGAAATTTAGGTTATTATATGTGCAATACACAGTAGATAAGGGAACACTACTTTTTAAATGCACACTTGTACAGATATATTATAATATATGCAGAAGGTATCAGGACTGATCAACTAATTTAAGTGCTTTTATATTTGTTGTTAGGAGGTAGAAATAACTAAACTATTCCTTGCAGTCTACATTTATTGAGAGTGAAAAGTTTTACAGTAATATTTTATAATATAGCTATTTAGTGTCTTGCAAGACTGGACTTGTCAGGTAGACTGTGATACTAAAATCCAAGGAAGAGGATGAAAGTGACCCAGAAATCCTGTGTATTATGGAATCTCTGTAAAATAATATGTATTGGACCATAAAAGGTGCCATACTACACAGCACGTCTCTAGCTGTCATTTTAGCAAATGAAATGCTAATATACTGCATACACTATGGTGTTCAACTGTATTATATGTTACAGGGAACATAAGCCTGGCTTTCCCATTTTATAATTTCAGATAACATTCTGCATCAAGCTCCCCCACAAAAGCAAATCAATGACTTTGTGATTTGCTTCATATAACTGTAAATTTGGGAATCTATGTATTCATCTTACAATAACCTTGTTTTTTCTTTCTTTATGTTCCATTATTGATGTTAATGCTTTTCCAACTAATATTCATCATTGAATAATGAATCAGTTCTGTAGCCTGATTTCATCTCTTGAGTGGGTGCCTGAAGTGAAACTTTAACTGCTGACTTCCATTCAACTAATGTCAGTGGGTTCCGGAACTAATTAGCAATGAAAAACTGAATATTAGGTGGCAGAAAAGAAGCACCAACAATGGCACTAAGAAATTAAAAATACAGTTGGGGAAATTATGGAGGATGCACTTACCCAAATTCCCAATTGTATCACAAAAACCAAAGCCATGTGTATGCCTTCCTTAAATATTGGCAGTAGTTAGTTTTTGTATGTTAATGAAAAATCTGTATTATAATATAATGATCTGTATATTCCATGTAAGATGTTTATTTTCTTTTAACATTCTGAAAAGAGGTTAATAAAATGTTCCAGAAATTTATCTATACAAGTTCAGTGGATACAGAAAAACTTCATTTTCTTGTATACTGAACAGTACTTGTAAATAAACATACATCATTTTTGAAAATATGCCATCTGGTATGAGCAGAGTTGATTTTATTTAGGTTTCTTTGTTGCTTCATTGATGATTTGAAGTAGCACACATTAAATCCCAAATTATCTCAGCAGACAAACTACATACACAGAATAACAAACATACTGCATGAAAATTAAGGACAATGATTACGATCACTAGAACATTCAAAATCCAGTTTTAAAACATAGAGTTTTTGGGGTCCTTTTTTCATTTCTTTTTTCTTTTTTTGCATTTTGTGCTTCACAGACCAAGTGGGTTTACCTCATCCTGTCCATTTGAGACTTTTAGGTTTTCACAATTTTGAGGCAGTGCAAAATCAGGGTGCAACAGCTTCCCAGTTATGTCACCACCAAAAACTGATATACACAAAAACTGCCTTAGTTACTGGGGGTAGGAGACATCCAGTGACTAAATCACAATGCAGATGTGGCTGCCAGATGTAATGTGGCACAATGCACAGAAGTCTGATTTGGCATAGGACAAATTGCATGGGGCTAAGCCATGCCTAGAGCCCAGGGAGCCATAGCTACCAATAAAGTCATTCCCCACCCTCTCACCCCTCCTCTCATTCATCCTTTTATGTCCACTGTCCCCCTGGGGGTCTATAAGCCTCCCACAATTCCTTATTGTTTTTCTCTCCTTGGTGTCGAATAGAAGGCAACATTCCTAGCGCTGTGCTGGCATAAATTTATGTACTGACTAATCTCTACTCCCCCCCAAAGAATTATTTCCACTTCATAAGTCTGTGTCTCACTGCTGAACTATCTGTAATGAAACTGCTAGGCTTTTAGACACTGAGCCTTGTAACCAAGGGTGTGAGGGATGGCAAGAACTGAGCTTTACTCAAGGGTTCATCAGCATGCCAGCCCCCACATTTGCATGGCTCCCTTTCCCCTTCTTCCATGGTCACAATGCATTAAATGACCACACACAGAAAGTACTGTTATCTCATTGTGCTTAGCACAACACAGTGCAGAACAGAACAGTGGCATAAAGTGATCATTATGATCACTTTACACCAGTTAATTGCTGTTGTGTAAATTATAAAGACCCAGAGTCATATGTTCCTGATTGGGCTTTAGGATAAATGGATGCAATGGATAAGAATGCTATATGGCAAAATATGTGAGCAAAATAAAATGACTTATTTATTTTAAAAACAATGTTAAGAGAACATTTTAGTTGTGGGCAAAGCAGGAGTAAAACAACTCTCTTTAACTCTGTTTCTATATCCCATTTGAAAAGAAAAGAAATTCAACAAAAATACTCCCCTCTGTCTCTCTCTCTCTCTCTCTCTGCCTGGTGTGTTCCTGCAGGGAGCATTGTTGGACTGTGGGGCAATATTTGGTGATCTGGAAATAGCTTTTTTTAATATTATAAAGCTCAGCTGCTCATCAGAAAATAAAACTAAAACTTAGTGGACCATCTGTGGGGGCTTATGAAGCCCTTAACAACATTTTAGGCACACTGAAGAGACTGAGTACACTGGCAGTGCACAGCTCACTGCTGCCCGTCTGGTCTTCATAAATGCCAGTACCTGTGTGAGCACTGGGTGGAAGCAACACTGCAGAGGTGGTGTCTTTCAGTGTTAGCCAGTGAGGCCAGGAGCAGCACACAAACTCTGCCAAAAATAAAAGGTACACCTGTCACTTTTCTAGAACTAGTTATAACTGATGGTACTATAGTATTGCAAGTGGAGTAATTGCATCTGAATATGAGGTATGCAGAATGGACAGCAGAGATACTCCCACTGAACTTGCTTATTTCACATATAGACAATGCAAGAGAATCAAAGACCTAGAAGAAGAAATTGCCACATTGGAAACAGATCTAAGCAAGTTAGAGAACTAAAGGAAAAGAATGCGTTTAGCTAGCAGCCAGAAACAGAGCAAAGGCTCACAATGAATGGGTCCAGAGCACCCTTTCTCTGACCAAATAACAGCCCAATTGAAATAGGTGGGGCAGACAACCAAATTAAATTATAAAATAGAAAAGGGGTGATGTACAAACAGATTTGGGATGGACAGCTACTAGAGAGGCAAAAAAAAAATCAAGGATGGGGAGAACCGCAGGAGAATTCATGCTATCCACTACAAATAAATATGATTATAATGTATGGTAGAAACATAGAAACATAGACTTTAATGGCAGATAAGGACCACTTGGCCCAGCCAGTCTGCTCATTTCCCTACATAATGGATAAGCTGCAGATCCTAGTTAACTGACAGCCTATTTCTTCCTAACCCCTACCAGAACTGCCTTATGTCTGTCCCATACATTCTTGAATCTATCCACTGTTTTTGACCCCACAACCTCCTCCGGAAGGCTGTTCAATGCATCCACCGCCCTCTCCGTGAAAAAAATATTTCCTCCCATTGCCCCTGAGCCATCCCCCAACTTCAAATTGTGCCCCCTTGTTCTTGTATATCTCTTTTTCTGAAAGATGCTACCCTCTAGGACTTTGTAGATTCCTTTGTGGTACTTGAAAGTTTCTTTCATGTCCCTCCTCTCCCTCCTTTCCTCGAGGGTATACATATTAAGCTCCTTTAGTTTCTCTTTGTGTGGCTTCTGGTGCAGATCCTGCACCATTTTGGTTGCCCTCCTCTGGACTGTCTCCATCCTGTCTATGTCCTTGTGGAGATGGGGTATCCAGAACTGCATGCATTTAAAACAAAAACAAACAAACAAAAAAAATAACCTTCCACACAAGGGCCAATGTATTGTGTGAATCTCACAAGTACCTGATTAGAACTGTAACAATGAGCAAATTGCAAACACAAATTTTAGGATGAACAACAGGAAATTATAGTATATGCAAGGAATACCTCAATGATGGAATTCATTACCGGGTGAAATAATAAGGTAATCTTGGACTGTTGCATGTTTTTTGGTACTGTACTCTCCTGGGTCATGTCTGAAAATAGTCATTTTATGGCTAGTGCACTTACCTGGTTAACCAAAACGTAAATAAATAAAATAAACAGTAAGAACATTGATTCCATTAAACAAAAGTTGGATAAATTTATGGATGGGATGACTTAAAAGACTATTATACCTAATATCAGGGTAGTTAAGACATTGACATTATGGGCTCGATTCTGAAAGGTTGACACAGGGCTTTCACAAGCCCTGCATCAAATGTTGCACTGCCCCAAACACTTTGTTGTACGTGGGGGCTTGATTCTCTTAAGTTACGTGCCTTTGCAACACTTTACCCTTTTTACGGTGTCTTGATCCAAATACTTGGCACAAACTCTGGAATAAGGTCGGCAAAGTTAGACCAACAAAAGCTGGTCTAATTCACTGCGTGTAGCACACTGGGAGCTCAGGATTTGGGGCTTGGGGATTGAGAATCCCAACTGCCACCCTGGGAATGCCGCGAGCCCCATGCACCATGTGTTCGGCACACCCAGGGCTTGTGGAATTCAAATTCTGTTGAGAATTGAGCACATTATGTCTACTGCTCCCTTGACTGCTCCTAGTATTACTCTTAATATTATAATGGCAGACAGCACAGGATGGCATGTAGTGACATTAGAAAACTGATTAGCAAACTGCAGTAGAGATAGTGACCTTGCAGTGAGTAAAATTTAAGAAAGGACATATCTGAATATTTTCATAATTCAGACTTGCAGACTAAAAGGGTTACATAGTGGACTGATACAGTATGTTATTCTGCCTCACCCTCACCATTCACTGTGTGCAATGACAGAATGGCATCACATATTGTGGCTCTGTCAAAGTTTGCAGCCATTGTGGAAACAGCATAAGACAGCAGTGATGAAAATGATGTGAAAACACTGAAAAATGAAATTATGGCATTATACATTGAGTTATTGTCAAAACTCCCATTGTGAGACTAGCTTGCTACAGAAACAAGGATACACTCGATGCAACTTTTTTTTTAAATGAAGTTTGAAAGTTCAACTGGGATAGCATACAGATACCATAAACAAATGGATGAATTTAACAAGGGACCTGTCAGTTGAGGCAGCCTAGAATTTGTTTATACAAATAATCAATAAATTAGTAGCAACATATGTTCCAACAGAGTGGTATATAACAACAGAGGTAAAAACCACCATGGTTAAATAAGATGATTAGTTGTCTAAGCAGAAAGAAGAAAACAGTACAGAAAGATGAAAAGTTATCAGTCAAGTGAGAATAGGGACAAATATAAGAAAAGAGACCACTGCTTAAAACAGGAAATTAAGAGAGCTAAGAAGAAATTAGAACTTAGATTAACAAAGTCCAAAAATGATGCTAAAGGTTTTTTCTCTTATGTTAACAACAAAAAAGGTAACAAAAGAATGGTAAGCCCACTTAATGTAGAAGGAATAATTTCCTCCAAACCAGATGATATGGCTAGGGAATTCAATATCTTTTTCAGTAAAGTGTTTACAAAGGATTGGTCAGTTCAGGTAAAGGATTTGCCACAGCCCGAAAATAGTAGTTTAAATAGGTTAATTACACCAATGAAAGTTCTAAACAAAATACAGAAACTTAAAATTGATAAGTCAGCAGGATACGATGGGCTACACCCCAGATTTATAAAAGAGTTAGGGAAATAATTAGCCCTGATTATTGTAGACATTGGCCAGAGATCCATGGCTGATGGTCATGTCCCTAAGAACTGGAGAGCAGCCATCATGGTCCCTATTTTCAAAAAGGAAGTAAAACCAGATGTGGCCAACTATAGACCAGTCAACTTGACCTTGGTGGTGGGGAAAATAATAGAAGGTATAACAGTTGATGAAATAGGCAACTATCTGGAGGAAAATGGTCTGCATGATAGGTTACAGCATGGATTTGTTAAGAACAGATCATGCAATACTAATTTGGTTACCTTCTATGATTATGTAAAGGATAAATTGGATCGGGGATAGCAGCTGATGTGGCTATGTTGGATTTTAGCAGAGCATTCGACAAGGTACCTCACGGAATTCTGATTGCAAAGTTAGTAGAATTGGGGATTACTAGTGTTACAGTATAATAAGATGGATTGGGAATTGGCTGACAGACCAGACACAGGTAGTAAGAGTGAATGGTTATTTATCCAGTGAGCTGGGAGTGACGAAGGGTGCCACAGGGGTCCATTCTGGGCCTCTTGTTGTTTGACATCTTTATAAGTGACTTGAATATTAGTAGTCTAAATAAGATAAATAAGTTTGTTGATGATGTTAGGATTGGGAGGGGTTGTGGATACCTTTTAAGAGAGGCTTGCATTCGACAGGACCTAGTAACTATTAGCAAAAGGGCAAAAAAGAATGGAATGGTTCTTAGTCTGGAAAAATGTGTAGTTTTACATATTGGGAGAAATACTGTTCACCAAGATTATTATCTACAAGGAAGTCGGCTAAGACAAACCACTAAGGAACGGGATCTGGGGATATATTTTATAGATAGTTTTAGGAGTGGGGTACATTGTGGAATTATTGTTAAAAGGGCAATGAATTTGGTATATTGCATTCGTAGCAGTTTTTCTTCACATGATATTAATGTATTATTACCATTATGCAAAACATATATAATGCCAGTTATGGATTATTGTTCAGCAAGTTGGAGTCCATTCCTAAAGAAGGACAAGGTTTTAGTAGAAAGACCACAACGGGCCATCACAAAACTAATTTCAGGTTTCAGATATATGCCATATGAGGTTAGGTTAAAAAAACTCCAATTATGGCCGATGGAGGTTAGATGGAGGAGAGAAGATTTGTTATTGTTCTATAAGATTCTGCACAATGAAGAGCTTAGGGAAGAATTGGACTTAAAGCATAAGATACAGAATTATAGACTTAGGGGGCATGAGTTGCAGCTGGTAGAACATAAGTCCAGAACAGAGTTACGGAGGTATAGTTTTAAACCTAGAACTATCAGAAAATGGAACAGGCTGCCACAGGATGTTGTGGAAGCACCAGGTTTCAGTATTTTTAATGCTAGAGTGGATAAATACATTTCAGTTGGCAACTTCGGTTGCCTCCACTGAATAGTGGGGACAGCTCATATGGGCTTATGCCCTCTGCTGTTCTACAACTTCCCAGTATTATCTATCTATCTATCTATCTATCTATCTATCTATCTATCTATCTGTCTGTCTGTCTGTCTGTCTGTCTGTCTGTCTGTCTGTCTGTCTATCTACAGTATCTATCTGTCTGTCTGTCTATCTATCTATCTGTCTGTCTATCTGTCTGTCTATCTATCTACAGTATCTATCTGTCTATCTGTCTGTCTATCTATCTACAGTATCTATCTGTCTGTCTGTCTGTCTATTTGTGTGTTTATCTATCGATCTCTCTCTATCTATCTGTGTATCTATCTATCTATCTATCTATCTATCTATCTATCTATCTATCTGTCTGTCTGTCTGTCTGTCTGTCTGTCTATCTATTTATCTATCTATCTATCTATCTATCTATCTATCTATCTATCTATCTATCTATCTATCTATCCAACAATTATATTGTATTTTTACTTAAAATAGATGAAGAGCTTATTTCCTCCCTTTATACAGATGAGTTGTTTCTTGGAAAAAATAAAATGTTTCAAGAAAATCTCTAAATTATTGTTATGTGCACTTAGGAGGAAGATCCCCAATTTATGTGATCTGCCCATCTGAAAATCTAACAACTTTGTTCATTTTATATGAGGAAGCAAAACCAGTAGCCACAGTGGATCCTGTATACATAGAGATTCAATACTACTTTCTCTGTCACACTTCTGCAGCTTTCTGACCTGTTAAGTGTGATACAAAGACAAACAATCTTCAACAGAGAAAGATGAATGCAATTACTGTTCTGTTTTCTGTATTGTTCTTGTCTTCAGGCATTATTCATGGTAAAGTATTTAAAATACTGCATGGTTTTTAGTAGTGATGCAAATGCCATTTCCATTCAGTTTCTTTGGTAATCAATGCAGGTTTTAGCAATGTCAATCATGTGGCAGACCTTAACCTTTAACAGCAAGGTTAGAAGAATAGCAGTGGCTGATTGATTTTTTTTTATTCTAAAGGGGGTCACCTGACCCCATCTATTAATTCCAAATTGTTCTGCAACAACCAAAATAATGGCAACTCTCTTGCAAAACCACAGAGACAGATGGCCTCCAAACTTATGGTAGGGTCTTGTACCTAGAGTCAGCTTTAAAGAGCACCTTTCTCAGTACACTACCAGACAAACAGGAGGCTCCCTTACCTGAATGGGAGTTCCTCCATAGCAGTTTTAAAACGTAATGATTAGCTCCCCAAGAAGGGGAAAGGATCATATTTTGCACTGAGGGGGCTAGCTGCTTGATTCCTTCCACTTTCTGATGTCTGAAAGTGTCCCTGCACTCTAATGTTTTGTGATGTAATTATAGGACCAGTGTGGGGATGTGCTCCATGCAAGTCTACGAAGCATCATTTTAAAAGCTATTTTACTGATTTTAATCAGAGTTTTGGTGCAAATCAAAGTCAGTGTTCAAGTAACAAGAGCCTTGTTACTTGAATAATAGCTTAAATGTGTACCAAAAATCTGATTAAAATTGGGACAATAGCTTTTAAAATGATGCTCCATAGGCTTGCATGGAGCACATCCCTAGACTGGTCCTATAATTACATCACAAAATGTCGGAAGTGCAGGAGTGCTGTCAGAGATCAGAAAGTGGAAGAGATCAAGGGAAATATGATACCTTCCCTACCTTAGGGAGTTAATCATTACATTTTAGAACTGCTATGGAGGAACTCCCATTCAGGTAAGGGAGCTTCCTGTTTGATAAAATTGAAGAATGAAATTTGAAAGAAAGGTGCTGTTTAAGGCATCCAAACATATAAAACTGTAAACTTGAAAGATTAATTAATACTCCTGCCACTCTGAAAACTACAGGCTGTAAGTACACACATCACATGCCAGCATTCAACAGACATTAAGAGATGGATCATAGCACAGCACAGCGTGTCCTGTATAGGGGTGCCATTGGATGAAATAATTACCAGACTTTCAACCTGGAAGTCTCTGTGGGGAAAGACTGATCACAGTTATTGAAATGTTGTGTGCTAAGTGGAAAACAAAAACAAACAACCTCTCTGAGCTTGCTTTTCAATGAATTGCCGTACAGTGTTGCTACAGGTTTACTACATGAGACAAACAGTCCACGTAAGATGTGGTTTAACTTCATGTCATAAGTGCCTCATGCTGTACATCAAAAATAATGCATGCTTAAAATAAAAGGACACATGCATGATTTTTCTGCCAAAAAAGTGAGAAAAGTGTTGTAAATACATCAAAATGTTTGAAAATTGCACACAAACATTATTGCGCATTTTGTGGTGTTGCAGTTGTGGCAGAACAGCTGCCACAAGTCCTGAATCCAAAGCTTTGAAAATCCAATTATCTCTCTCTCTCACTCTCACTATCTGGTTGTTTGGGCAGGCAGGAAAGAAGGCTTGTCCCCTAAAAGGACAGGTACCATTGTCCTAGGCCTGGAAACCTCTGAAAATTCTCAGAAGGAAGGGGGATTAGGACATGGAGGGAGGGAGGGAGGAGAGGGTTTGATGGGGTGAGGGATTATGAGGTCAAAGGGAAGGAGATAAGGGAGAGAAAGAACAGAAAGGGGGCTTGGCCAGAAATGGTATGACATCAGTATGGGGGTGGAGCAAAAGGACAAAAGGGGAGAAGAAAAGATAGGTTTAAGGAAAGAGAGAGAGAGAGAGAGAGAGAGAGAGTGGAATTACAGCAACGGGGAAGGGGTTGGGAGATTTAAAAGGTGCTGCAAGGGAAGAAATCACCCTCACTTTTGCTATCCAGAATTTTATTTTGGACAGCACATCAGTCGGTTGATTTTCTCCTGATCAGCATTTTTATTGGTAAGTGAATTTTCTTGGGAGATTTTCCTGAATTGAATTACATTGGCAAAGTGCAAGTTTAGATAAAAAGCAAGAGACCGTTTTATAAGTTTATGTTAGCAGAGGATTTGGTTAATTGTCAGGAGATATGGAATGCGATACCTTTTAATGTAGATAGCTATGCTTTTAGTGCAGGTTTTGCTTTGGTTTAGTTTTTAACCAGATGTAGAATTTATGACCACTTTAATTAGATAGTTCTGCTCATAGGAAAGGCCATTTCTGGCTCAAGAAGTATGCTGTTCTGTTTTGCTATATGGGAAGCATTTGGGTTTAATATTATGTCAGGCATGGTGAGGGGAGAGCATTTTGGATTGTGGCCCTCTTCTGGAGCAGGAGCAAACAGTTTTAGTAGGTGGATTTAAGTTGTAGAGAATTTGGAGCAGCGAAACGAGCTGCAGGCCATGTTTTTATTTGTTTGGAGCTAGCAATAGAGGTGAACGCTCGGGTCAGGCCACGTGGTTTTAGCGTCCAGGCTGGAGGAGGATGAGGCATTGGTGAAAGAACTACATGGGACAGGGTGCGGCCACAGAACAAGTAGCTGGATGGGGTGAACAGCAAAATTCCAAGCTGGAGGAGGAGGAGATTTGAACTGTGGAATTCTCGTGGTGGTGATTAAAAGGTTCGAGCACAAAAACAGGTGCACAGCGAATGGGGGGGTGAGTGAGTGGACTGTTAGCAGGGATCAGCATGGAAGGCTGAGCGGTCAGGACACTGATGGGTCACAATGCGGCAGAAGGCACCAAAGGGGGGGTTTACACTACACTGGGACTGCATGACCACTGGTTGGAGGCAGCCTACTTAGCATGGCTTTTACGGGGGATGGAGGGGGTTTCAGTTCTTCCTCACTCAACCAGCCAAGTGAAGCTTGCATTTGGGTCAGGAGGGCTCTTGGGGGCTGGATGCTAGCATAGCGGATGACTGCATGGGACAGTCAGGAGAGACATGGGAGGTCCTGAATCGGCTGCCATCTTGAGGTTCCACAGACCACGTGGCAGTCACCAGTTTGGATAGCATGGCTGCATTGCAGCTGCCATTTTGAATAGTGCAGCCACATGGTGGCCACCATTTTAGAAGCAGATGGCCTGTTTTTTGCCACTGCTGAAGTAACCCAGGTTTTTAAAATGATGCTTTTTCAATGAAAGCCTTTTCTTTTGGTAACTTCTGGGAAATTATGGGAATTACATGGATCTGTTTATAATTAAAAGACAAATATTTTAGAGGCAGCCCTTACAATATGGGCTACAATAGAGGTGCAAGTAGATAAGCTACAGTTTGGCTCATGCATGGAGACAAAAAAAAAACAGGAAAAGTTTTTAAAACTATGCTTTACAAGGAAAAACACTGAGCTCTGAGTGGGGGATATGTAGTTTTATTCTGGTATTGTGCTATAGTTTTTTAATTATGGTTATGAGCTCATTAGGGATTTCCCAAAACTGGAGGGTTTTAAACATAAATTTTCTGTTAATTAAATCAAAGGCTTTTATTGAGCCCATCACTATAATGTAACATATCTCCTTCTTATACTGTTTATTTGAATTTATTAGTTGTATGATACCTTGTATTTTATTGTTTGCCTGAGTTATTTTTCTACCTGATATAAAACCATATTGGTTATGATGTATAAATTTTGGTACCTGACTTTGAACGCTATTATTAATAATTTTTGCAATTAACTTATAGTATGAATGTAATACTGCAACTGGATGATAACTTTCTGGTTTATCTTCTGATTTGTCTGGTTTTAGTATGAGAATGGTTTTTGCTTGCTGCATTGATTCTGGTAGGTTATAATCTTTGTCTAATATTTTGTTTAATATTTTTTCTATCCAAGGTGCCAGAATCTGGGCAAAGGCCATATAAAACTCATTTGTAAAACCATCTACACTTGGTGTCTTATTCCTAGGTAATTTATTGATTGTGTCTATGATTTCTTCTTTTATAATTGAGAAGTAATCACATTTATAAGGTTCCAAATTAGACTTTTGCAGATAACCATCAATCAGGTCTATACTTGGGTCCAAGGTTCTCTAATAGATCCCTTTGTAATGTTCCACAAATATTTTAGAGATTTGTTTGTCTGAGTTCTGAATATTGCTTTCTAAGTCTTTAACCCCTTTAATTATGTTTTTTATTCCTGGCATAGAAGTGATGCTAAAACTTTCCCTGATTTGTCTGAATGGTAGTATTTTGTACTTTTAATAGTTTTGGTTATTTTCGAGGTCTCTTGGTATATTCATTCCTGTTTTTTTGTTTTATATTGTTCCCATTCCTGTATATGAGCATGATAATCATCGAGAATTAGTCTAATTGTTTTAACAGTATATTTCCTAAGATCTTTTTTCCTCTCTTTATTTCGTTTAATTTGATATGTAATTATATGACCTCTAACCATGGCCTTAAAAGCATCCCATATTTGAGTTATTGGTATTTGCTTTTCATAATTAAAATTCCAGAATTCCTGTATACAGCCAGTTATTAGATCTCTAAAACTAGGATCTTTCAACAAATCATTATTCATTTTTCATTGATATTTTTTTTGTCTATTAGGATCCTGTAAATTTAGCTTTATACTAATCAGGGCATGATCAGAGAGACAGATAGACTTATTCCCCACCCTTCTACGTACTTAATTAAGTTGTTTGATGCAAATATGTAATCTAATTGGGAAAGGGTCTGAGATTTTTTATCAAAATGTGTAAAATCTTTTACTCTTGGATTAAATATTCTCCATAAGTGATTCATTACTGAGAAAATTACCCATTTTTTTGGCTAAAGTTCCCTGTTGGATTGGAGGATTTGTCATAGTGGGAATTTAACATAACATTCATATCTCCTGCCAAAATTATATCTTCAGCAGGTAAGTGTTGAAGACCTTCTGAAATATTGGCTAAGAAGTCCACATAATGTGTTGAGGGGGCATAGACTGACTCGATTATAATATTATATGAACTGATTATCATTTTCACTAAACATATCCTTCCCTCCTTACCTTGAAAGGTATCTATCATGTTAAGGTCTAAACCTTTTTTAATCATGATTGCTACCCCGCTACTTTTTTTGAACCTATGCTAAAAAAAAAGTGACTGTACCACTTTTTTTTCAGTTTAACAGCCTCTTTTTCCTGTAAATGAGTTTCCTGTAGACAAATGATACTGGCTGCAGTCCTTTTAATGTAGGTTAATATGTTATTTCTTTTAATTGGGGTGTTAAGTCAATTTACATTGTATGATATTATTTTTACTCTGTTAGTAGCCATAGTTGAAGTTATCTCTTCCTATTGTAGGAGCCCTTATATTGATAGAAGAAAAGGGAAAAAGAGAAATTCTAAATGTGTATAACCATTCGGTAAGGAAAATACATGTATTCTAAATATTAGACTGTCCCTCTTTATATTATCATAAATAGTATACTGTAATAGTATAGTAATAGTATATTGACTAACAGGGAAGGGATCACAGATCTCCAGGTAGAAGGTCGCCTGGGGGCCAGTGACCATCACATGGTATGGTTCAATTTGGCTACTACATCTAAATCATCCCATTCCAAGGCAAAAATATGGGACTTCAGAGGAGCTGACTTTGATAAGATGGCCAACAGAGTTAAGCTAGCCCTGGCAAAAAGAAACACAGGTGAGGGGGTACAGGTAAAGTGGGCAAGCATTAAGGATGCAATACTTGAAGCAACATCCCATTGTGTTAGACAGAAAAGGAAGTGCAAAAAGAAGAAGGAAACCACTTTGGTTCTCAAATACAGTAGCAGAAAAGGTCAGAGCCAAAAGGCTGGCCTTCAGGAAATATAAGGGAACATAGCGGGATGAAGATAGGGAGGCATACCAAACTGCCCTAAGGGAAGCAGGGAAGGCAGTAAGGCAGGCAAAGTCCCAAACTGAGGAAACACTAGCATGAACAGTAAAAGAAGGTGACAAGACTTTCTATAGATACATTAGTGAAAGGAGAAAGTCCAGAGGGGGTATTGCTAAGCTTAATGGAGAAAAGGGAGCATGTGAGGAGGAGGACCACGTAAAAGCATCTATCGTGGAGGCAGTATGGCGCAGTGGGTTAAGGCTCTGAGCTGCAAATCTGGAGACCTGGGTTTGAATCCCACAGCCCCCTAGGTGCATACTGTGTGACCCTGAGCAAGTCACTTAACTTCCTTGTGCTCCCAGGTTGCACCTGCAAACAAGCTTTCAGCTTAGTGTGTCTCACCTGGTAAAATAATTGGTAAAAAAAAAAAAAGCATCTATCATAAATAGATACTTTTTCTCAGTATTTACTGAAGAGAAGGTAGGGCAGGGCCCACAGCTCAGCACCATGGACACAGGGGGGAGGGAGGGAGGTGAGCACTACTCCCTTCACAAAAGAAAGGGTCCTACAAGAGCTTGCTAAGCTCAGGGTGGATAAGGCAATGGAACCTGATGGCATACATCCCAGGGTACTTAAGGAGCTAAAGATGGAACTAGCAGAACCATCAGTAGAACTGTTTAGTGAGTCTCTGAGCACAGGAGAGGTCCCAGAAGACTGGAGAAGGGCTCATGTGATCCCACTCCACAAGAGTGGTAGCAGGGAGGAGGCAGGGAACTACAGACCAGTCAGTCTTACCTCAGTAGTGGGCAAGATTATGGAGGCACTTAAGGAAAGGATAGTGCAACACCTGGAATCCATAGGGGCACAGGATCCAAGACAGCATGGGTTTACAAAGGAAGGTCCTGTCAAACTAATCTCATAGATTTCTTTGACTGGGTAACCAGAGTGGTGGACCAAGGGGGAGCAGTTGATGTCGCCTACCTTGACTTCAGCAAAGCTTTTGATACTGTTCCACATAGAAGATTGATAAATAAGCTGGATAGGCTCGGGGTGAGTCAGAAGTTGGTCAACTGGGTGGCAAACTGGTTGACAGGCAGAAAACAGAGAGTGGTGGTAAATGGTATACAGTCAGAAGAGATGCAAGTCACAAGTGGGGTACCTCAGGGATCAGTCCTGGGGCCAGTCCTCTTCAACATCTTCATTAGTGACCTTGCAGATGGACTAGAGGGTAAGGCTTGTCTGTTTGCAGATGACACCAAGATCTGCAACAGAGTAGATGATCCAGATGGGTGGGCAGAATGAGAAGAGATCTGGATAAACTAGCAAAATGGTCAGAAGAGTGGCAACTGGGATTTAATGCAAAGAAGTGCAAGATCATGCACATAGGGAAGAAACCCTGAAGCCACCTATAGGCTGGGAGGGGAGTTGCTAGCAGTCACAAAGGAAGAAAGAGACTTGGGCATCATCATCACTGATGACCTGAAATCATCCAAGCAGACCTCTAAAGCAGTAGGTAAGGCTAGGGGGGTGTTAGGGTGTATTAGTAGGGGTATCACAAGTCGTAAGAGGGAGGTAATAATCCCTCTTTACAAGACACTGGTTAGGCCCCATCTGGAGTACTGCATGCTGTATTGGAGGCCACACCTTCACAAGGACATTAACCAAATTGAGGCAGTCCAGAGCAGGGCACCCAAAATGGTGCAGGGACTGCATCCGAAGACATATGAGGACAGATTAACAGAGCTCAATATGTATACCCTTGAGCAAAGGAGGGAGAGAGGTGATATGATCGAGGCATTCAAACACCTTAAGGGCATTAACAAGGTGAAAGAGTCTAACATGTTTAAGTATAAGAAAAATAGCAGAACAAGAGGACACAGCATGAGATTAGAGGGGGCCATTAAGGGGGAATGTGAGGAAATTCTTTTTCACAGAAAGGGTGGTGGATGCATGGAATGGCCTACCTCAAGAAGTGGTGGCTATGAATACAGTGCAGGGCTTCAAACAGGCATGGGATAGGCATAAGGGAGCAATACAAATGAGTATGAATAGATAGGCCACTGACAGAGCAAAGGCCGATGGCACATTTATAAGGTAGAAAAAGAAATGGGCAGACTGGATGGGCCTTGAGGTCCTTATCTGCTGTCAACTTCTATGTTTCTATGTTTCTAAGTATCCCACTTCCCACCCCCCATCCTTATTCAACCAAGAAAACAAAGGCAAAACTGTACAGTCCAAGAGCAAGCCCAAGTTCATGTTAGTGCTGTGGTCCCCCCCCAAACACACACTCCAACATTACTGTGTCAGATATATACCAACTTAAACAAATATTTCAGGTATTTTTTCCATTAGGTCCTTTGTAGCTTGTTCGACTGTATCATATACACATCTGACACTGTTAATTACAGACATTTTTATGGGCATTAACATTAAAGTCTTAAATCCTTTGGACCATAATTTATTTCTTAAAGTGTCAAATTTCTTCCTTTGCTATAGTAACTTCAAAGGGAGGTCATTGTAGATCGTAATTTGAGCTTCTCTAAAACTAATGCACTTTTTTTGTAAACAATTGCCATTAAGTGATCTTTGTCTCTTGAACACAACAGTTTAACAACCACTGGTCTTGGAGGGGTAGAGTCTTCCTGGTGTTGTTTCAGGCTTCTGTGGATTCTGTCAATTTCCATGTTAATCTCCTCTGGAGGAATGTCTAAATAATTGGCAGCTATCTGGTTAAAAGTTTCTGTTAAAGATTTTTCATTGTCCCATGTTTCTGGAATTCCTATAATTCTAATATTTTTTTTCCTTGCCCAGAGCTCAAAATCTAGAATTGTTTTCTTGTAGTTCATTTTGTTTCTTTTGCAAGTTTTTTATTTGTACAGGGGTCCCCAAAATATCATGTTGATTTGTGGCTAGCGAGTGTTTGATTTCAGCAAATTCTTTTTTTAATTCGGTGTTTTCCTTTATTAGGTTTTGGGTTAACATATAATAAGATTCCAGTTTTTCATGAGCTGCTCTCATTAGTTCCAGATTTTCTGAAATGCAGTTAACTTTTGCTATAAGCGCTCAAGCCCATAATGGTGTCTCATCAATTTCTGGGCCTTCATCTTCTACCTCTGAATTTACACTGGAGTTTGAAATAGAAGACGAGCTAGTTTGCCTCCTTAGTATCTGAAGCATATTCATGGGCCTGCTTACTACAGGATTTGTGTCCTCGTTTATTGTACTAATGCTCGGATCTTACCAATTATTTGGTTTATTTATACGGGGTAAAGATGACATGACAGCCGATGTATTCACTACCTGGTTAAACCCCGTATTGTTCCTGTTGGTACTCAATATTTGCAAGTCATTAACTTGTTTTTCCTGAGGAGGTGGGGGGGCTGCTTATTGTTAATGCACTCTTTTACAGCACTGTATTCATTGTCAGCTAACGTTGGGATAGTGTGGTGCATATTAACAATCATATTTCTTCCTTTAATAATGTCAGAATTGCTTACCCCCTCTCCTTCTTGTGGTAAGGTATTCGTGGCTATAGGCAATTCCAGATTTGGCATCTCTCCTGATTTAGAAGGCGTATATAGAGTTGAGCCGGATACTGTACTCATAGTCTTCTCTTAACCTCCTGTCCTGTAAATATGAGAGGAAAAGTTATGGGGTTCACCAGCATGCCATTCCAGCACTGTAGGATGGACCCCTGGCATTACTGCTAATCCTTGATTTGAGGATGCCAGTTTGTTGTTAATCCCAACCTGTTGCTCTGCCACCTGAAACATCGGGTATAGTCAGGTGGTTGACGGCATTCCTTCTGGAGTGAAACAGTCTGCTTTAAAAAGCTTTGCCGCTTTTTGTTTCACAGAGGCTGAGGTTTTCCTTGTAGGCATGGATGAGTGTTTAACAGTTTTTAGCTTAGGTGCTACCATTAAGGCCTTTTTCATCTTCTTTTTTGGCTGGGACAACCCCAAATATCAGCAGCTCATCTTTGTGCTCCTTCTAAATTTTCTCCACTCCAGCTTCAGACTGTGCACCCTCATGATGTTTCCTTCCTTGAGCCTGAAAATCTCCTGGCAATCCACTCTGTTAAAGCTTTTGAGATACTTAAAGGTTTCAGTCATGTCCACCCCTCTCTCTTTTAGTCTTGAGAGAGTTCATGTTGAGGTTATCCACCCTTTCCTAGTAGGCTATTCTCTGCTGGCCATGGATCATTTTAGTCACTCTTATTAAAATGGCCTCCAGGTCATCCCCATCCTTCTTCAGGTGTGGACTCAGAACAGGGGACATTTATAAAATGGCAGAGAACGATGGATGAATCTGCTTGGTCATTTATAGTGCAATATAAGACAATGTTGCACTATAAATAACTAGTCCCAGTAAAACTGCCATGACACAGATTCATGATGCACAGTGATTCCTTTTTTTTGGAGTTCTAATTATAATGTTACATTTTCTTGAAGTAGCCATTTTTTTTTCACCCACTAACTTTTCTAAGAATGTGGGGTGTGATTGAGCAAGTGAGTGAAACAGCTCTCATTTGCTCACTGAAACACATCAAACAGTGAATGAAGCACTTGCACCGTCATCCAGCAGCCATTTCTCTCAGTAGTCATTACCAGAATTCACTATGTGTGGGCCACTTTCAGCAGGGCCAATCGTGTTCTCAACAGCATCCCTCCCCCCTAAAAAAATGGCCCAGTCATACCTGTAACATTGTAGGTCTGATGAAAGCCATCCTGTACAATCTGCCATTAGTACAACACCACAAAAGTGTAAAAAAACTACAACTATGGATTCTGTTTTAGGTTACCTAAAGCAAATCAGTAAATTCAATATAGTCCCATTAGGCAGAAGGAGTACTTTAGTTTGGTATCCCGTGATGAGGGCGCTGGGGAAAGGGTTCCAACTGTAACGGTGATCCTTTCCCCAGCGAATCCCCTCACAGTGATGGGAGGGTAGGACAGGTGGATGGGGGGTCGGTGAGTATAAGGACAGGATGTCGCTATATGTATGTGCGTGGGGGGTGGAAGTGAGCACACACAGTGAAGGGACATGAGGGGTTGTGCCACGGTTGTTGCCGAGCTGACCCCGTGGTGAGGTGGGTGGGTTGCCAGTGCTGGTAGATGAGGTATGGGTTTTGGGTCTGGGTGCCGGTGCAATTTTGTTGTGCCCAGCCTGAACCTTTTATTTTTTTAATGTGTTCACCCCCCCGACATGTACCCCCCTGGAGTTGAGAATTCTTTAGTGGGGGAGTGCAGAGTGAAGCCCCCCATGGGGGATGTGGGGGGGGGTGCAGCTCCCCACAGAAAACATTAAAAAGTAAGTCCCTGGCATCGTTTTGCAGTGCACTGGGGTGTCAAAGTGACAAAAATGTTTTTGGCACTCTAGACTTCTTGATAACGGCGATCGCCTTTAGGCTTTCGCAGTTATCACATAGAACCCTTTAGTTTATATAAACATGTAATTGTTTTAACTTTCACAAATAAAAAAATGTTATTACTGTATGTTAATAAACCAAGTTTTAAAAAATATAATGCCATTTTTATAAGTGCAATAATACAGTCCGGGGTTGAGCATTCCGGTGTGATAACCACACTCCTAGGGGGTGACTGGCACTCGGCCTTCAGCCTCATGCCAAACTACGCCCCTAGGAGTGCAGTTATCACACTGTAATGCACACCCCATCATGTCTTATTGCTTATAAGTGAGGCCTGATCAATGAGTGACATGGTGGCAGGATTACTTTCTTTCTGCTGCTTGAGAAAGTCTTTCCTATGCATCTGACCATCCTGTTTGCCTTGTTGCACTGTGTGGAGTTCTTCAGGCTGTCGCTGATTATGACTACCAGGTCTCTCTCCTATGTTGTCTGTTCCAGGTATACACCCGCCATCCAGTATTTGGCCCAACAACTTTTTCTTCCCACGTGAATAACCTTCCTTTTTTTTTCATTGAATCTTAACTGCCTGATCCTGCACCACTTCTGCTTGTCAAGATCTTCCTTCAGTTCCTGGATGCCTTCCTCATTTTCCACTCTGCTGCATATTTTGATGTCATCAGCAAACAGTGACATCCTGCCCCATGTGCCTTTCCCAATGTTGCATATGAACATGTTGAAAAGCACTGGGTCCAGGACCAATCTCTGCAACAGTGCATTCTTTACCCTTCTCATTCCCATGCTAACCCCATTAATGGCCACCCTCTGAGTCCCGTCCCTTAGTCAATTGCCCATCCACCTTGTTACTGTATCACCCACACCTATGTATCTACATTTCTTAACTAATCGATTGTGGAGCACAAGACAAAAGCCTTACTGAAGTCCAATGTCCATCAAGGGTCTTTCTCTTAATTATTTTCTGTGCAATCTTAGGGAAGAATTCAATGAGGTTTGTCTGACAAAGCCTTCCTCTCAGAAATCCATGCTACCACAGTTCTTTTGGAGCCCTTGTGCCTTCAGAAATTGCAGTAGTCCCTCTTTCACTATGGACTTCAGTAGCTTACTAGAATGGATGTCAGGCTTATAGGCCTATAGTTCCACTGGTCCAACCATCCAGATATGTAGGGTGATAATGTCTGCCACCTTCCAGTCATCCAGAACATGTCCCATATCCAGGGAGCAGTTAAACAGATTTACCACTGGTTCTGCCAGTGCACATGTAAGCTACTCTACCACCCAAAAGAGCAGTCTGTCTAAACTAGGGGACTTGTCCACTGTTTCAATTAAAAGTGAAAGTGCCACCCACAGGCTAGCGACTCCTGTGGCGGCACATCAAAGGAGCCTGCTGTTAACATTTGAATAGTGAAAACGGCAGTTAAAACTGTTGGGGTAGCAAATGCTAGGGAGGCAGGATGAGGGCTGGGCAGCAGCTCTCCCTGTTGATTGGTTATGCAGTCAAGCCTTTGATTTGCATAACCAATCAGCACTGTTCCCTTAGCCATCCAGTCAGGGGTCCCCCTGGGTAGCCACACCCCCTAATTTAAGCATAAAAAGAGACTGCCAGGGGGGCTTAAAGGCAGTCAGGAGGGGGAGTCAGGAGAGGCAGTCAGGAGGAGGAGCCCAGGAGAAGGAGCCCTAGGAGGGGTGCCCCTGGAGAAGCGCTCCTGGAGAAGGGGCTCAATGGAGAAGGGCTCCTGGGGAAGGAGCTCACTGGAGAACAGCTCCTGGAGAAGGAGATCAGAAGGAGAAATGAAGGGTTCAGAAAGGACCCTGAAGAAGAATCCCAGGAAAGACTCGTGGGACTCACAGGGGCAGCTGGAATAGCCCTGCCAGCCTGGTAGCCTTACTTTAAAAAGAGGGCTTAAAAGAGCTGTATCACTTAGGCTTGGCAGTTGACTCTGGCATCCAGCAGTGGGCGGGGGGGGCTGGTGAAGCCAGACATCCTGCCGCAAACCCTCACAGGTACCTTTGGGACAGTCAGCTAGCAGGTTGGCTAGCGGCACAGCATCTTGGGAAACTCAGCTAGCAGGTCGGCTAGTGGTGTAGCATCTTGTGAAACTCAGCTAGCAGGATGGCTGGTGGTGCAGCACCTTGGGAAACTTGGTTAGCAGGTTGGCTAGTGATAAAGCACCATGGGAGATTCAGCTAGCAGGTCGGCTAGCAGTGAAGCACCATGGAAAACTAGGTTAGTGATGTGGCTAGTGGTGGAGCACCCTCGGGATTCTCAACTAGCATGGTGGCTAGCAGTGGAGCACCTTTGGAAGACTTGGCTAGCAGGGCAGCTAGCAGTGGTGTACCTTGGGAGATTTGGCAAGCAGAGCAGCTAAGTGGCAGAGCACCTTTGGACATTCAGCTAGCAGGGCAGCTAGCAGTGCAGCACCTTGGGACACTTGGCTAGCAAGGTAGCTAGCATAGGATCTCAGCTTCAAAGGCCGGTATTCTTTTGCAATTCTTGTAGCAGTCCTTGAGGGAGGTGTGGGACCAGGGGAGGGAGCCCTGAAGTTGTGGCATGATAAAGTTTTGTTGTCACCAACATTACAGTGATTTTGTTTTTAAAATTACAATGATAAGCCATTTACAGTGATTTTGTTAAGGTTAGTGATAAGCCTTGCACAGCGATAACCCTTTTTCTACTGTTAATGATAATCTTGTTAGTAATGAAGATTTTGTATAGCTTTGCTGTTTATTTTCTAATAGTAAATGATTTTCTTCACTTCTTTCTGTCTATGGATGGTTATTTTTAACAAGGCTTGGTGCCCCCTTTTAGTCTGTTTCTCTGGGTGGTGGCAATGGTATCTTTTCAGGGGGAACAGTGCCTTGCCCTTATTAAGGCACTTTTTCATTTCTGCCAGTGGCTGACTCTGCACAACATTTTGGACATCCAGCTGTTGAGCCAAACAACACAATATTGCCCCCTCAGTCTTTTTAAGCTTGCTACCTTTGGCTGAGGGTGGCACCGCCAAGGAGGACTCTTGGGGGTGTCAGCAGACAGGTATAAAAAAGACAAGTTTATTTAGTAGTAGAAAAATAAAATGTGTTACACTGGTGGTAGTAGTGGGATTTTTCAAGCCCACATGGGTGATTTTCTGTGAAGAGGTTTTTTCCTTTTGTTGGCTCCCAGAGAACAGACTAAACCAAGACTCTAAAAATAGCTAGTTTTCTAATTAGTCAGTCTGGATGATCTGGGGCCCAGAAGTGATGTTTTTGTGCATTATTGACTGCTAATGGGGTTGATTCCTGGGCTGCTGGAACTGTACAAAGGCCTGGAGCACCTTCTGTGGCCCAGTTGGAGCAAACAAAGGACAGAGAGAACTATTTTGGACTGTCCAGTGGACTCTGAACTTAAAATGTACAACATGGATATTGATCCAGGTGGGGGTTATGAATCCCCTTTTGTTTCCAAGGACTTCCAGAAGGACAGTGAGACAACCTGTCTGGCACAAAGTCAATGCGATGAACATATAAAGTTGTGCAGCTATGCTGGACATTTAAAGTTGTGCCACTGTGAACCTTTAAAGTTGGGCCACTGTGAACATTTAAAGTTGGGCCACTGTGATGAACATATTTAGTTGTGTCACTGTGAACATTTAAAGTTGTGCCACTGTGAACATTTAAAGTTGTGCCACTGTGATGAACATTTTTAGCTGTGCCACTGTGATGAACATTTAAAGTTGTGCCATCCTGAACATTTAAAGTTGTGCCACTGTGAACATTTAAAGTTGTGCCACTGTGATGAACATTTAAAGTTGTGCAACTGAGATGGACATTTAAAGTTGTGCCACTGTAATGGGCATTTAAAGTTGTGTCAGGACACTGGTCAAGTCCAACACAAGAAAGGGGCTAGTGTAGCTGCTGAAATATCAGCCGCATTGGGCGTTGTGCCAGAAGTTTAGGCAGGTGTCCTGTCAGTGGCTCTGCTGAAATTTACTTATTTATTCAAAAGGATATGGGTAATTATGGGGGGGGGGCAGGAGTGACTGTCTTTGCCTTCCCTGGCCTCCCGACATTGTTTCAATTAAAAGTGAAGGTGCCGCCCACTGGCTAGCAGCTCCTGTGACAGCACATTGAAGGAGCCTGCTGTCAGTATTTGAACAGTAAAAATGGCAGTTAAAGCTGATGGTGTAGCACATGCTAGGGAGACAGCATGCGGGCTGGGCAGCAGTTCTTGCTGCTGATTGGTTATGCAGTCAAGCCCTTGATTTGCATAACCAATCAGCACTGACCCCTAGCCATCCAGTCGGGGGGGGGTTCCCCTGAGTAGACACACCCCCTAATTTAAGTATAAAAGAAGACTGCCAGGGAGCTTAAAGGCAGTCGGGAGGGGGAGTCAGGAGAGGCAGTCTGAGGGGAGCCCAGGAAGAGGAGCCCCAGGAGAAGAGCTCCTGGAGAAGGAGCTCATTGGAGAAGAGCTCTGGAGAAGGGGTGTTCAATGGAGAAAGGCTCCTAAAGAAAGAGGAGGTCATCTAGCACACAGCACCATAGAAGACTCAGCTAGCAGACTGGCTAGTGGTGAAGCACCCTCAGTAGAATTAGATAGCATGGTGGCTAGCTGCAGGGCACCCTCAAGAGACTCAACTAGCAGGGCAGCCAGTGGTGGAGCAAGTTTGGGAGGCTTGGCTACCAGGTAGCTAGTGGTGGAGCACCTTGGGAAACTCAACTAGCAGAGCGGTTAGTGGCAGAGCACCTTTTGGACATTCAGCTAGCATGGTGTCTAGCAGCATAGCCCCTTGAGACACTTAGCTAGCAAGGTGGCTAGCATAGGACCTCTGCTTCAAAGGCCTGTATTCTTTTGCAGTTCTTGCAGCAGTCCTTGGGGAGGTGTGGCACCCAGGGAGGGAGCCCTGGGCTGGTGGTGTGGTAAAGTTTTGTTATCACAGTGATTTTGTTGTTAAAATTACAGTGATAAGGCATTAACAGTGATTTTATTAAATTGTCCCCTCAGTCAGTTTAAGGTTGCTACCTTTGTATGTGAGTGGCGCCGCCAAGGAGGTCTCTTGGTGGCATCAGCAGACAGGTATAAAATAGACAAGTTTATTTATTTATGAGTAGAAAAATACATTTTTTACAGTATAAAGGGCATCCCCCTAGTGAGTGGGGGTGAGCAAGCATCAACGCCATGTGCTGAGACTAGTGCTCATTGTGGCAATCATGTCTGGCATGTTAGACGGGAAAAAGGGCCAGGTATTTACCTTTTGTCTCTCAGTAGTAGAAATCACAGTCAGTACTTCGAACACCTCTTAATTGGACATTTCTCCTATGGTTCATTTAAAGTCCTTTAATTTGAGTACTGTTTCCATAACCCCAATGAAGAAATTTATCAACCCAGTAGGAATTAAAACTAATAGCTGAAATTGCTTGTCTGTTGGTAGCCCTAGAAAATATCCCTCAGATCACGTGGTGAGGCATAAGGACTATAGTAAATGGAAAGCCCTTGACTGAGACTACAGTACAGTAAATTTATTTAGGCAGTCAATAGTAATTACGCAGTTTATGTACCTATAATCACCACATTTGCTTTTCTTTTGCTTTCTCCAGTTTAAACACTATTGTTTAAAAGCTCGTACAACCTTTTAAAGGAGATAAAACAGACAAATAAAAAACAGGGAATAGTTACACCTCCTGCTGGTTTTGACTAGCAGCACCATGGACCCAAATAGGGATATTTAAACCTTTTATGTCAGGAGGGATCTATCATTCAGTGTATCAAATATAAAATGTATGGTGAAAAGCAACAAGTGAAGCTACTGAAACATTTACCTGCAACAAATGCAAGGCTTATACTGACCTCAGAAATGAGTTTAATAAAAATGATAATAAACTAAACGAGGCTTTATAAGCAAATAATATAGACCTTTTTGTACCAAAATTCCAAGGAGACACTGCCATGATTCCCAACAAATTGAACGATAACAACTATTTTATTTATTTTTTATTTATTTACTGTATAATCGGAATTACAATCCTTTGAGTCATAGACTCTTTTGCAAAGGCTCCATGTCATTTACAGGGGGCGAAGGGAGAACCAAAGTACAAAGAAGACAGACGGAACGAGCAATTATATACAGGTTTCAGTACAGACAGTATTTATAACAATGGCTCCACGGTGGTTACAGGGAGTGGAGAGACACAAGACAATATAAAGCATTAAAAGAAACACATTTTTTTTTTTTTGCACTTTGATTTTTTCAGGTTACAGAATTGACATGGCAGTTGAGAGGCGTTTTAAAAGCTTTTGGGAGGCATACATGTGGGCCCAAGACAGAGCTAATGCAGAGGGTGGTTCGTAGGGACTAGGAAGTCCCTGAGTCAGTTATGGGGATGAAGGAGGAGAGAGCAGGCCTTATTGGCATTCACATTTAGAGTTTTCAAAGAGGTGTGTCTAGCGCGGTTTTGAAAGTGAGATGCTGTGGGTCTGGGAGAGAGTAGGGAAAGGGTGTTGAGCCATTTGGGGCACGGTAGCGGAAGGACTCTGCCCTAGAGACGTTCGGGCATGGGGGGGACTGAAGGATGAGGTAGCCGACAGTCTGGTAGTACGCCTGTGGGGGGCCTGGCTGACGATGGGGAGTAGTCCGGCTGGAGTAAGCTGGAGGTGGATCTTTTTTGCTAAGATGCAGGTTTGATATTTGAGTCTTTGATGGAAATTAAGCCAACCTGTTAGTGTGTACAGATCGCAGGTGTGGGTGAGTCTGTCACAGCCAGTAACGAGGCGGCAGGCTTTATTAAGCGCTGTGATTATGCTACTTAGGGTGGAGTTGTCAGCGGTGCCGTAGATAACAATCCCGGAATCGAGAAGTGAGAGGATGGATGAGGAGACAGCTATCTGCATGGCATGGGCAGGCAGGCTGTTCTTGATCCTGTAGAGGGTACCAATTCTGGAGTTAATCGTTGACGAGAAGAGGTGTACATGTCTGTGGTAGGAGAGGGAGGTATCAAAGGTGACACCTAGATATTTAAAATGAGTAACATATTCCAGATAGGTACCATCCAAGTTTGTGATTTGGAGTGTCATCTGGCTGTGTGGGCTTTGGCGATGTGCAAAGGTCATGGACTTAGTTTTGGAATAGTTAATGATCAGGCGGTGTACAGTAAACCAGTTTTCCAGCTCCCTGAAAAACCCCTGAAGGGAGAGCTGGAGGGTGTCTGGCTGTGGGTGTTGCCAGTAAGAACAGAATCATCAGCATAAAGTAGGAGATGACCGCTGCAAGCTTTAGGGAGTGAGTTAAGGAAGAGGTAAAAAGCAGTGGGCCCAGAATAGACCCCTGTGAACGCCGAGCACACAGGTTTGGGGTTGGAGATGGTGGAGTTGATTCTTACTTGCTGAGAGCGACCCGAGAGGTAGTCCTTGAACCAGGCCGAGACCTCAGCGGCCACATTTAGTTGTGGCAGGACTTGGATGAGAAGATCGTGATTGACCGTGTCAAATGCCTTTGTTAAGTCTACATAGATGGCCCCAGCAATAGATCCTTGGTCCAGGGCCCCATGGATGAATGTGGTTAGTTCAGTGAGGGCTGTGATGGTGCTGTGGCCAGCACGGAACCCATGTTGTTCCTTACTTAGGAGGTTGTGTCTCGTAAGGTGTTCTGTAAGCTGGTCTGAGACAATTTTTTCAAGCGCTTTGGAGAGAGGAGGGAGTATTGAGATTGGTCTATAATTACCCTTGCAGGTGGGGTCGCCATTCTTTAAGATAGGAGTGATCAAGGCTTTTTTTCCAGTTAGAGGGGAATTGGCTGAGGCAGAGTGAGAGGTTAAGAATTTTTGTGAGATGGGGTAGTGTGACTTCGAGGGTAAGCCTAATAAGTTTTAGGTCCAGGAGTCATTGCTGTAGCGAAAAGAATAGCGATAGCTTGAGATGTAGCGCTTGGCCAGGTTGTCGGGAATGGTTCAGAGCCGGAACAGGGGTCGGAGGTCTATATTCGCTGTACAAGGTGTGGGGGTTTGGGTGGGTGGAAGAAATTTGGGGGAGGATATGTGAGAGGTCAGAGAAGGAGTCGTTGAGGGCTTCAGCGATTTTAGCTGGGTCTTGAGTAATGTCCCCGTTCACATTGAGTTGGGTAGGGGTGGGGGAGCGAGTTTTGTCACTGATTTCCTGAATGTTACTCCAGAATTTTTTCCCGTCTCCCCAGGAGGTGGAGAGGGTATGCTGGTAGTATTCAGCTTTTGCCCTGCTAGTTGCCCAGGTGCATTTATTACGCGCCTCCCTATATAGTTGTCTGTCCCTAGTGCGCTGTGTGTCTATGGCCTTGTGCCAAAGGTTGTCCCTGTGTTGCATAAGGTTTATAAGGGAAGGTGTGATCCAGGGGGTAGTCCTGGTTTTCACCACCTACTTTGTGAAGGGGGCAAATATATCACAGGCTTTGTTAAACGTAGTTGTAAAGTGGGTAAGGGCGGTATCCACTGTCTGTGCGTTATATATGGGTAGCCAGTTTCTATTTACAAGGTATTCTTTGAGGCGGTCAAGGCCTTCTTTTTTGAGCTTACGATGCCATGTGGTGGTTGGTGGTGCTGGAGGGAGTTTACCCGACCACCAGCAGATAACCGGGGAGTGGTCACTGATAGCATCTGGGAGCACTGAGGCTCGGGTGATGTTACGTGGTCTGTTTGTAAAAATAAGGTCTAATAGTGTGGAGGTCCCGGTTCTTGTGTCACACCTTGTTGGGGAGGTAACAATTTGGGTGAGGTCCATAGCCTGTGCTGCGTCTTTGTAGGTGGAGGAGGATGGGGATAGCCAATCAATGTTGAAATCACCCATTAATATGGATTCGTTAGCATTTGGGAGGTGAGTGATAGTGTGTAGGATTGATTCAAACGCAAGTTTCTGGTTTCTCGGGGGGATATAGGAAGGGATGTTGTGGATAGTTTTGGTGCCCAGACTAATTTTGACTGTAAGTGTCTGCGCCCCAAGTTCTGGGGGGGGGGAAGGTGTCCACGACTGTGGCACTGACTGTAGATTTAACGAATATTGCACAGCCACCCCCACTCTTATCAGGTCTATCTGCCCTAAAAAGGTTATAATTACTTAGGGAGACTGCATCGTTGGGGATTTTTTTGGATAGCCAGGTTTCTGAGAGGGCTAGAATGTCAGGAGCATGTTGGGTAATCCAACCTTGAAGTAGCGTGTGTTTTTTAGGAAGACTACAAATATTAATTGATGCCAGCAGCAGTCTTCCCTGAGGTTTGTTTGGGGGGGTTTTGTGATGCGGGGTCCAGGGTTGGGGTGAATATTTCTGGATAGCAGGAGTAGGGGTAATGTGTGCCTTAGTACAGAGAGTCTGCAATACTTGTGGGACCCAAGCTGAGAATGATAGGGTGACTGTTTTATTTTTTTGTTGTGGGTGGGTACTGGTAGACTAGAGATGGCGCAGGGAAGCAGGGAGGTTGCAGAGGGGGGCAACGTCACATCTTCGTGAGTGGAGGGGCTGAGGTGTAGGCTGGAGTAGGGCAGAGGTACAGTGTTGACCCATCTGTAAAGCGGTGTAGGTGCAGGAGTATGAGAGAGAAGGTAAATTAGGACAAATTGATGTTGGTGTGCAGCGGAGTGTCTCTGCCAGCCAATGTCTGGGGTAGATGAAGGATAGTGAAGTTGGTGAAGTCATGAGGTGGAGGAGCCACAGGGTGGGGTTGCAGAGCAAGGAGAGTGAGCCTGCTGGTCAGCAACGCTTGTGATTAATAGAAGATGCGTAGTGACTTTATGTCAAGAGGGAATGTGCGACAGTGGCCTCTAGGGATGGAACTATATAACCTGCAGCTGGAAAAGTGGGCCGATAGGTTATTTCGCCCTGTCACCTGACTTGAACAGGGTATAAGTTCAGGAGCCGACCAAGGGTGGTGGTGGGGGTGGCGGGGCTAAGCCTGATCCGAAACTCGCAGGGCAAGGCAGCTGCTTTTCTGCTGGGGTGAATGAGCGGCAAGGCTGGGGGCTGGCGGCCGTTTGAAAAAGGCGCCACACAGCAACGGATTCCTTTAGGTGAGCAGCAAATTATCTGGCTCAGCGTGCTGTGCTTGTCTTATGGCAGGGAGGGCTTCTTGGCTGGCCCTCATGACCTCCAGTCTCCATGGGGGAGGGGGGTGGTGGTCTGCGAAGAAAATGGAGAAGACAAGGGGTTTAAGTAGGCAGAGGGAAAGGTAAAACGATTAAGTAGCAGGGCTGGCTGGGAGCGGGGTGGGGGGAGATGAACAAAGGAGCTGAGGCTGCTGATCAAATTACGGTCCTGAGAGCTGTTGCAGTGACTGCAGGTTTCAGTATCACAAGCACACTTAAAGAGTCCCTCTAAAAGCCACACAGAAATTGCCCAACTTCACTTAATCTACAAACAATCCCACTGTAATAGTAAAGAAATTCAAATTCTTGTTTGTCCCAAACGAGTTACAGGCAGGGGACTGAAATATGCACAGAGGCTAGATTTTAAATCAGATACTGGCCCTTCAGGCTGCTCAGGCGTTTCAGTTCCTTAAAATATATTTTTTTTCAAAAGAAAAAAACTTGCACGTATGTGCCCAACAGAGGGCTGGCCACCAAGTTCACAGTTCGGCTCCGTTTGAGCCTGATCCGAAACTTGCAGGGCAAGGCAGCTGCTTACATAGAAACATAGAAACATTAGAATTTGATGGCAGATAAGGACCGCTTGGCCCACCCAGTCTGCCCATTTCCCTACCTGATGGATAAGCTGCAGGTCCTAGTTAACCAGCAGCCTACTTCTTCCTACCCCCACCCCTAGAATTGCCTTATGACTGTCCCATGCATGCTTGAATTCCACCACTGTTTTGACTCCACAACCTCTGGAAGGCCGTTCCATACATCCACAACCCTCTCTGTGAAAAATACTTCCTTAAATTACCTCTGAGCCCCCCCTTCTATCTTCAAATTGTGCCCTTGTTCTTCACTCTTTTCTTTTTTGAAAGATGCTACCCTCTTGGACTTTGTTGATTCCCTCGGGGTACTTGAAAGTTTCTATCATGTCTCCCCTCTCCCTCCTTTCCTCGAGGCTATACATATTAAGCTCCTTAAGTCTCTCTTCATATGTCTTCCGGTGCAGACCCTGCTTTTCTGCTGGGGTGAACGAGCGGCAAGGCTGGGGGCTGGCGGCCGTTTGAAAAAGGCGCCACACAGCAATGGATTCCTTTAGGTGAGCAGCAAATTACCTGGCTCAGCGTGCTGTGCTTGTCTTTATGGCAGGGAGGGCTTCTCGGCTGGCCCTCACGACCTCCGGTCTCCACGGGGGGGGGTGGTGGTCTGGCTCAGCGTGCTGTGCTTGTCTTATGGCAGGGAGGGCTTCTCAGCTGGCCCTCACGACCTCTGGTCTCCAAGGGAGAGGGGGGTGGTGGTCTGGCTCAGCGTGCTGTGCTTGTCTTATGGCAGGGAGGGCTTCTCGGCTGGCCCTCACGACCTCCAGTCTCCACGGGGGATGGGGTGGTGGTCTGTGAAGAAAATGGAGAAGACAAGGGGTTTAAGTAGGCAGAGGGAAAGGTAAAACGATTAAGTAGCAGGGCGGGCTGGGAGCTGGGTGGGGGGAGATGAACAAAGGAGCTGGGGCTGCCGATCAAATTACGGTCCTGAGAGCTGTTGCAGTGACTGCAGGTTTCAGTATCACAAGCACACTTAAAGAGTCCCTCTAAAAGCCACACAGAAATTGCCCAACTTCACTTAATCTACAAACAATCCCACTGTAATAGTAAAGAAATTCAAATTCTTGTTTGTCCCAAACGAGTTACAGGCAGGGGACTGTAATATGCACAGAGGCTAGATTTTAAATCAGATACTGGCCCTTCAGGCTGCTCAGGCGTTTCAGTTCCTTAAAATACATTTTTTTTCAAAAGAAAGAAACTTGCACGTCTGTGCCCAACAGAGGGCTGGCCACCAAGTTCACAGTTCGGCTCTGTTTGAGCCTGATCCGAAACTTGCAGGGCAAGGCAGCTGCTTTCTGCTAGGTGTGAGCGGCGGCAAGGCTGGGGGCTGGCGGCGTTTGAAAAAGGCACCACACGGCGCATGGATTCCTTTGGGTGAGCAGCAAATTACCTGGCCTCAGCGTGCTGTGCTTGTCTTATGGCAGGGAGTTTCTCGGTTGGCCATCACAACCTCCGGCCCCCACGGGGAGGGGGGTGGTCTGGCTCAGCGTGCTGTGCTTGTCTTATGGCAGGGAGGCTTTCAGCTGGCCCTCACGACCTCCGGTCTCCACAGGGGAGGGGGGTGGTGGTCTGGCTCAGCGTGCTGTGCTTGTCTTATGGCAGGGAGGGCTTCTCGGCTGGCCCTCATGAACTAAAAAACTCAATGACTGGACTAAGGCTCGGATGGGGAAGAAAGCTCATTTGATACATTGAACAAAAGTGAGTTGGAAGCACAATGTAATAATAACGAGAATAAATGGTGTACAGTTGAACACCGAAGGGGGAAGTTAAAATGGAGAAGGATGTGTCATGCAACAACCTCTCCCCAGCAGAAATATCAAACAAGTATGAATGCCTACAAGCAAAAGGGGAAACTAACCCTATAAACAACACACCAGTAAATGAAAACAAACAATCAATTGCTTGTTGTTGGGGATTCAATAATACAGCATTGTGATACCCACATTTGTGAAAATAACAAGAAAAATACAACTGTGTCCTGTTTACCTGGGGCTAGAATTAAAGATGTGAAGCAATATATGGCAGCATTACCAACAAAACAAAAGTAAATACCTAGTGGTTGCAATTCACATGGGCTCAAACAATGCAGGATATAACCACACTAAGGATATTTGCACCAAATTCATAGAATTGGGTAACTCTGTAAAGGAAACAGGTGCATCAGTAAGTATTTCTGGTACTCTTCCCATCCCTAAGTCAAGTAGAGAAAAGAACTAAACAACAGAAACAAGTCATTCAAGTAGAGAAAAGAACTAAACAACAGAAACAAGTCATTCAAGTAGAGAAAAGAACTAAACAACAGAAACAAGTCATTCAAGTAGAGAAAAGAACTAAACAACAGAAACAAGTCATTCTAGTAGAGAAAAGAACAAAACAACAGAAACAAGTCATTCAAGTAGAGAAAAGAACTAAACAACAGAAACAAGTCATTCAAGTAGAGAAAAGAACTAAACAACAGAAACAAGTCATTCAAGTAGAGAAAAGAACTAAACAACAGAAACAAGTCATTCAAGTAGAGAAAAGAACTAAACAACAGAAACAAGTCATTCAAGTAGAGAAAAGAACAAAACAACAGAAACAAGTCATTCAAGTAGAGAAAAGAACAAAACAACAGAAACAAGTCATTCAAGTAGAGAAAAGAACTAAACAACAGAAACAAGTCATTCAAGTAGAGAAAAGAACTAAACAACAGAAACAAGTCATTCAAGTAGAGAAAAGAACTAAACAACAGAAACAAGTCATTCAAGTAGAGAAAAGAACTAAACAACAGAAACAAGTCATTCAAGATGGGTAACTGGTGCAGAGAGAATACTATCAAGTTCATCAATATCCGGGAACTGTTTTTAACAAACAAGGGCTTTATAGCACAGGCAGGTTACATTTGAATAAACAAGGAGCTCACATTTTAGAGCGACACCTAAAATCCAAAATTATATCTTCAAACTACGAAGGATGGGGGAACAAAGTTGTAAAGGTTTACAAAGTAATAATAACTTGTATAGAATAAACAAAAGTGTGCACAAAGGACACAGAGGGTCTATTCTGGAGGAGGGTGGGGAGAGACACTAGGGGCCATGACATGAGATTGGAAGGGGGTAGATTCAGGAGGGAAGTGAGGAGGCATTTCTTTATGGAGAGGGTGGTGGCAAAGTGGAACACACTACCGGCTGAGGTGATGGCATGTAACACAGTGGAATGCTACAAGAAGGGTGGGACAGGGCAAAAGGAGGGAAAGGGAGGGGGTGGGACAGCTGCTGAATAGGGAGCTAGCTGCAATCTCGAGCAGTCTAGATTGACCAGGATGGCCTTTTGCTGCTGGCAACTTTCGGATGTTCGAAAAGTATGACCTAAGATGCATAACATGTACTGCTAGGAGTTTAAACAACAAAACTGAAAAACTGCAGGCATTGATAGCCACAGAAAATACTAAAGACATGATAAGTACAGTATAACAGAAACCTGGCGGAAAGAATCTGACATATCAGGTACTGCAAAAACATCGATTGATATAATTTGTACTGAAGGGACAGAGAAAGCAAGCAAGGAAGTGGTATCACTATTTTCATTAAAAATAGTATAAGTGCAATTGATATGACAGATAAAATTAAGGACCCAAGTAGTCACTCAGAAACATTATGGGTTAAAATGCTTGAAAATAATAACTACAAAAATGATATAATTGTAGGCGTGATATACAGACCCTCCTAACACTATTAATGAAGTAAATAATGCCTTATTGACAGAAATGGAAAAGTCAAGTTTACTGGAAGGACTAGTCATTACTGGGGATTTTAACTACAATGACATAAACTAGCGTACCTTACAAGCCCCAAATGGTGATAGTTATGACTTTGTATCCTTATGTAATGAACTCAGTTTGATACAGGATGTCAAAAGCCCAACCAGGGTGAAAACACACTTGACCTCATATTGTCCTTTGAATCAGTCGTGACATCTAGTTGTCATACCTCTCTTCCCTTAGGAGATAGTGTTCATTTGACCATATTCTTTAAGTAAGTAATAATACCTGACAGGGTGAGTGTTATTGGGATGTACCGGTCTGCCCAGTGGTGTAATGAGGCCCGACAGCGCAGGTGGAGGGCCTTATAGCCCCTGAAAGGTCTGTTATATCCCATAACGTCCACCCTTGTGGGTGTATTATTGTGCTTAGAAAGTGGGCTATAGGTGACTTTTTAAAAAAATATACAAAAATAAAAATAGATATCTAAAAAATAAATAACAAGAACTATTAAAAGTAATAGTTGTGGTTAAGTAGTTCCTGTATTAATATAATCACCACTGGAGGCTGATACTGTTTCTTTTTTCTTTTGAAAGCTTTTTTACATGAGCATGCTGAATTTCGAAACCAGGCACCACAAAGTACTGTGAAAATCTTCTTTTTATTTATTTACTCCTCACCAATCTGCCCGCTGCCCAGCTGCTGCTCATGTATGCTTTGCCAGCACTAGGACCGCTTAGCTTGTAATTTGACTGGTCCTGCTACAGCTGTTCTAGTCCTCCTTTGGCTGCTACAGGACCCTTCTGCTTGGCTGTTGGATTCAGCTGTACCCTGTATTTCTAGTGCTTGGCACTCCTACTGACACTGTTTACTGTATCTTCAGTGCCAGGCACGCCTGTGTAACTGAAATTGCTTTTTATTTGTTTTCCCATTAGCAAGTTATGCTGTACTGCCACTACAGGGACATAATCTTTATCTAAAGCGATCCCTGCCTGTTGTTCATATAGATACCTTACTAAACTACAGCTCCCCCTACATCTGACCAGTCCTCTTTTCCGCATTCCCTGCTTAGATATTCTTCCTCTTCCTGTTCCTAAATCAATTATTCACTGATTTCACTGCCTTTATCAACAATGCATCCCCTACTCTACCATAGGTGCATCATACGCAGTCCAACTGCACCATAACTGATTACAATTAGTGTAGGTCCACTTCAGTTTGGCTGTTTCATTAAGACTTGATTAAGGGCCTCCTAAATTCAAGGGTTCCTACTAGGGCCTGACCTCAAGAATGAAGGTCTCTGCTACAGTATGTGTCCCTATCTGTCATTACTCTTATTTTGTTTTATTGTAACTACTATAAACGGAACTTCTACAGAGGCATCTATTAAGGCTGTCACTTTATCTTCCTTGGCTTCATTACTACAATATTCCCTGATTTACACGATCAGGGTATTAATATTTGTGGCCATAAGTCTTTTAGATATCAGTCCTGGGGACACCACCATTTCTGCAATTATTTACCCTAGACAGAAACGTACAAGAGCACTTGGGTCTCTCAGAAGATCAAGAAGATTCTTCTCCTTCTACTGTTGTGTTCTGTCAATGCTGAACTTAACCCAGGTCCCCCTGCAAATATTACAGCCCCGGCCGACTTATCCAGCCTCAAAGGGGTGAGCTTTATCATGTTAATGCATGTAGTCTATTATAAAAACTTACATCTATCCAGGCCTGGGTCTGTCATACTATGCCTGATGTCCTGGTGGTCACAAAGTCATGGCTCAAATCTGGAATTGCTGACCGGGAAGTAAATATCCCCTCTTACTCCCTTTTGAGAACAGACAGGCTGACTACAGGAGGAGGAGAAGGAGTTGCAATTTATGTCAAGGATAAATTCTCTGCATTGGTCATCGACTCAACCTCAATTCATAAAGAGTTCAAAAGTCTGTCCCTCAAACTTGAAGTATCAACCACTACCTCACTCTATGTTATTGGGTGCTATAGGTCCCTGTCAGCAGGATTACAGCTTCTGAACCATCTTCTCAACTCCCTGGGTTCTTCACCCTCTGAGTCTATCATCTTAGGAGATCTTAACTTGGACTGGTCCTTCGGTACCTCTTTACCACTTAAAAATACCTGTGACACACTTGGCTCGTCTCAGCTTATTACTGAGGTTACGCGTCCTAATAAGAAGATCCCTAACAATAGCATCCTACTGGACCTCATTATGGTTAGCAAACCGCATCTATTTTCTAACACAGGAATTTTTTTCTCCAACATTAGCGACCACTGCTTTATTGCCTGTGTAAGATCGATCCCTAAAATAGCATCTACATCCAAATTTACCTTTAAAAGATGTCGGCGCGTAACTTTGACCCTTATGCTTTTATCACAGAGCTATGCTTTCCCCTGCGCTGGCAGGACTTCTACCTGGCAAAGTCTGTGAACAGGGCCTACAACATCTTCCATGAAACTGTGCTGGGGATACTAGACAAACATGCCCCCATAGTTAAAATCTGTGCCACGAAAAAATCATGCCAATGGTTCTCAGCACAGTTAAAGTCCACCTTGCTTGAGAGAGACTTACTCTGGATAAAGGCCAGGAAATCCAAGCTCCCAGCAGACTGGCTATCATTTAGGAAGGCTAGGAACTATTGCACCAAAATGGTAAGAGAAGCTAAGACTAATTTCTACTGAGCAGAACTTGACGCTGCTTTTAACTGCTTAGCTAAGTTTTGGGAGCACCTTAAAGGAAGTGGAAGGCCATTCATTTGGAAATGCCCTGCCAGTGAAAATCTGCCTTGGCAACATTACAATCTCTGATAAGCCATCCATCCTTGAGTCTTTCAACAATCACTTCTCTACGGCAGGCCTAGCCTTTGACTCCTCCCCTGCCAGTGCGCTCTGCAGCCAAGTTGGCGTACAGGACCATGAAGTCCCTGTCACGAGTTCTTCATTCTCCCTTCAACCTGCATCACTAAAAGAGGTTGAAGATCATTTGCAGCAACTGGATACTAGGAAGAGTGCAGGAGCAGATCTGCTTGACCCCTTCTTCCTTAAGATTGGTTATCATGTCTTGGCTGTGCCAGTTACCCACCTTTTTAATCTCTCTCTCTCATAGGGTGTCCTTCCCTCCGTATAGCAAACTGCACATTATTTCCCTTTATAAATCCAGAGACTCCAGTGATCTAAACAATTATAGACCAATTTCTTTACTCCCCATCCTGTCTAAATTGTTAGAAAAAATTGTGAGCTCAAAACTAAGGAATAACTTGGAATTATATAATTATATAATCTCCTTAACCCTTTGCAGTTCCAGGAGGGGTGGGGGGTTCCACTGACTACCAGGGAATTATTAAACATTTGTTTGTCAGTGATCGGAGCTACAGGTGGGAGGGGGTACCACTAGACTACCTGGGATGTGGACCAATGGGCTTGCTGCTGTTACTGTATGCTGTCATTCGGCAGGCAGCTGCGGAGGTATGCGGTTGGGTTTACTGCTGCCTGCCAATGACAGGGGGGGACTGGGTGGGCAGGGGTTCCTCTGTGGGTGGGGAGGTGCCACTGGACCACCAGGGATTTATTTCCATTGCTTGTATGGGCAATCGGAGCTATGGGAGGGATGGGGGTTTACACTAGACTACCAGGGAATTATTAAACATTTATTTGTCGGTGATCAGAACTATGGGAGGGGTGGGGGGTACCACTAGACTACCAGGGAATTATTCAGTATTATTTCTTGGCAATCGGAGCTAAGGGTGGGATGGGAGTACCACTAGAATACCAGGGAATTATTAAACTTGTATTTCTTGGTGATTGGAGCTACAGGCAGGGTGGGGGGACCACGAGAGATATTATTAGGTGCTTGTGCACAGTGTTGGGGTGTAGCCACCCGTGGCTGGCGGCTGCTGTGATGTGCCTTGCATTACGGCAGCTTCACTGTGGGTGGCTACCATTTGAGCCTTCTTTTTCGGGTTCAACTTTGTGCCCCGGTATGCGGCACATCTCATGTTGTGCCAAGAGATGCCGCACATCCTGGCTGAATATCGGATGTGCCACATATTATTTATTTATTTAGCTTTTGTTGACCGGTAAGTGCACTAGACAAATCCTGCCTATTTTCAGGCATGACCCGGGGAGGGGAGGGATACAGATGAATGCCAACTGATCTTGAACCAGATTAAGCTGTTGGTGGTATTTTTAGTGAATGAGGGAAATTTGGCCAGGACACCGGGGAAATTCCCCTACTCTTTTTCGATAAGTGCCATGGGATCTTGGTTGTCAGCGTGGCTCAGTTGGTAGCACATCCGCCTCTGGACCAGAAGGTCGTGGGTTCTCGTCCCACGCCGGGATTGGACTTGCATCTAAAATCGCTGGCATCTGAGTGCAGTATTGGGGGGTGCTGTACTCCTGGGGTGTGCCGTCCTCCGGATGAGACGTTAAACCAAGGTCTCTTCTTCCCATCCTGGTGTTGTCCTGGTGGGTGTCCAGGTGGAAGTAAAAGAACCCAGGGCACTCTTCGCAAAGAGTAGGGAACATTCCTGGTGTCCTGGCCAACATTCCCCTTCCCATAAACTGGTTCATGCAATTATCCAGGCTGTGTGTGGGTGATGATGTGTGATATGGCCGCCACCACACATTCAGTCACTTCACTACCAGTCTAGCATTGCTTGTAAAGCGCTTTGGATGTATGAAAAGTGCTATATAAATGCTGATTCTTCTTCTTCTTCATCATCTTTAACATCCACCTGAACTACCACCCAATCCAGGCAGATGGGACGTCGGTTTAACGTCTCATCCGAAAGACGGCACCTCAGAAATGCAGCACCCCTCTCATGCTGCATTACAGTGTCAGTACTGGGATATTAACCCAAGTGCCAGATGTGGGAACTGAACCCACAGCCACTGACACTGTCAATGTGCATGGGCACGCCCCCTGGAGATGTGCTGCATACATTATCTTTGCGCCCCGGCGCATCGGGGATTGCACTGCACAATTCCCCCCCTTTCTGGGGTTGCGCTGGCCTTTTTGACGTTTTCTTTAATAATCATATTCTGATCAGGAGCTATATGTAATCCTAAATACTTTATACAGTTTTGTATTTTGAATCCAATAGTGAATTTAGGTGGTAATTAATACCTGTTAATTTTTTGGAAATTTTCATTATAATTGATTTGCTCCTATTTATGCTATAACCAAATAGAAATATAGAAACTTAGACTTTGATGGCAGGTAAGGACTTCTTGACCCACCTAGTCTGCCCATTTCCCTACCTACCTACAGGAAAAGCTGCAGATCCTAGTTAACCAACAGCCTATTTCTTCTTACCCCCCACAAAAATTGCATTATGTCTGTCCCATATATTCTTGAATTCTCCCACAGTTTTAGACCCCACAACCTCCTCAGGAAGGCTGTTCCGTGCATCCACCACCCTCTCTGTGAAAAAATACTTCCTCACATTGCCCCTGAACTGCCCCTCTATCTTTAATTTGTGCCCCCTTATTCTTGCACATCTTTTTTTCTGAAAGATGCTACCCTCTTGGACTTTGTTGATTCCAATGAGGTACTTAAAAGTTTCTATCATGTCCCCCCTCTCCCTCCTTTCCTCAATGGTATACATATTAAGCTCCTTTAGTCTCTCCTCGTATATCTTCACTTGCAGACCCTGCACCATTTTAGTTGCCCTCCTCTGGACTGCCTCTATCCTGTTTGTGTCCTTGGGGAGATGAGGTCTCCAGAACTGGACGCAGTACTCCAGATGGGGTCTCACCAACTGTCTGTACAGAGGGATAACAACTTCCTGTTTTCTGCTGGTGATGCCTCTCCCTATACATCCCAGTATACTCCCAGCCCTCCCTACTGCCTTCTCACATTGCTTGCCAACCTTAAGGTCATCTGATATGATTACCCCAGGTCCCTTTCCATTTTTTGTTGTTGTTACCACTTCTATTGTGTAATCTTCCCCTGGGTTTTTGTTTCCAGGTGCATTATTTTGCACTTCTTTGCATTGAATCCAAGCTGCCATTCTTCTGACCATTCCTCCAACCTTGCCAAGTTCCTTCTCATCCTTTCCACGCCTCCTTGTGTATCAACCCTGTTGCAGATCTTTGTGTCATCTGCAAAGAGGTATACTTTTCCTTCCAGTCCCTCTGCAATGTCACTTATAAAGACATTAAAAAGGACTGGACCCAGTACTGAAGCCTGCAGTACCCCACTAGTAACCCCTCTTTCTTCAGAGTGGACTCCATTTACAATTACCTTCTGTGTCCTGTTGTCCAGTCAATGTTTTACCCAGGCTACCACCCTGGGACCCACTCCCAGGCTGGTTAATTTGACTATTAATCTTTTGTGTAGGACTGTGTCAAATGCCTTGCTAAAGTCTAGGTAGGCCATGTCCACAGCCCCTCCCTGGTCTACTATTTTGGTCACCCAGTCAAAGATATCAATTAGATTCATCTGACATGACCTTACCGCTGTAAACTCATGCTGCCTTGGGTCATGTGCCCTACTGGCCTCTAGGTACTCAACAATTCTTTCCTTCAGAAGTGATTCCATCACTTTCCCTAACATAGAGGTCAAACTGACAAGTCTGTAGTTTCCTGCCTCTGTCTTGGTCCCACTTTTGTGAAGCTGAATCACATCCACCTTCCTCCTGTCCTCAGGTACCACACCATCCTCCCATAATTTGTTAAAGAGGGTAGTCAGTGGTTTCACTAGTTCTCCCCTTAATTCTTTTAGAATTCTGGGGTGAATTCTGTCAGGCCCCATTGAGTTGTCCACCTTCAGTTTTAGGAGTTCGTTCAGAACCCTTTCTTCTGTGAAAAGACTGGGATCGACCCCCCCATCAAGAGTGCTTCTGTTAATTGGATTAGACACCTCCCCCTCCTCCTCTTTTGTGAATACTGAGCAGAAATATTCATTCAGTGTCCCTGCCCACCCACTATCCATTCTATTCAGCCTCACTATCCCTGCCTTTGTCTTTCTAAGCTCCCTGATGTACCTATAAAAGGTTTTATCCCCCTTCTTAACCGAGTTGGCTATCTTTTCCTCAGTTTGGGCCGTTGATATTCTGACTTCCCTCCCTGCTTCCTTCTGCCTTAACTGGTACAGCTCTCTGTCCTGCTCCTTTTGTGTTTCCTTTTACTTCCTGAATGCTATCTTTTTCTCCCTGACTTTCCCTGCCACCACTTTTGAGAACCATAGTGGCTTTTTCTTTCATTTTGATTTGTTTATTTGCTTCACACAAAGGCTTGTTGCCTCTGTGATCGCAGTTTTGATGTTTACCCATTGTTGCCCCACCCCTCCTTCTAGCCTGTTTGCTAGTGCTTTTCTAAGACACTCTCCCATCTTGCCAAAGTCAGCCCTCCCAGTCCAGTACCCTCACTTTTGTATGGCTTGACTCTGTAGCTGAGTTTATCGTGAACCACACTGTTTGATGGTCTCTTGTTCCCAGAAGGCAACCCACTTCTAGATCTGAGAGCCTCTCACTGTCCCCATTTGAGAGTATGAGGTCTAAGGTTGCTCCCTCATGAGTGGGTTCCGAAACTAGCTGTCTGAGGCATGCCACCTGTAGGGCATCGAGAATGGCCCTGCTGTTAGATGTGGCTGCAGCACATGCGCTCTAGTTAACATCTGGCATATTCAGGCCTCCCATCAACAGTATCTCCCCTTTCTCTGCCATCCTAAGAATGCCTTCTATCATATCCTAATCCATTCCCTCCCCCGACATGGGGGTCTATATACAACCCCGTGCGGACTGTGGTGCCATTTCCAGTCTCTAAGGTGACCCACAGTGCCTCTTCTCCCCGTTTACTCTTTTGTTCAGTTGCTTTTATCCCTTCCTTTACATAGAGAGCTACTCCTCCCCCTCTTCTCCCCTTCCTGTCTCTCCTGTAAGTTATGTACCCTGATATGTTAACATCCCAGTCATGGTTCTCTGTGTACCATGTTTCTGGGACTGCTACGATATCCAGGCATCCCTCTTTCATCAAGGCCACCAGTTCAGGGAGCTTGTTTCCCAGACTACGGGCGTTGGTACTCATTACCCTCCATTTCCTGATGGCTTTACTCCTTTTTGCCCCATCCCTGTCCTTATTGCCTTTGTCACTTTCTCCATTTACCCCTGCCCTTCTCCATATTGACATCTCTATCTTGGTGTTTACCTCACTTACTACCGTGACTTTTTTGGGGGGCTAGGATTTCCCTGCTCCTTTCCAGTGCCTCCCCCATCTTGGCTAGTTTAAATGCTTGCCAATAAAGCATTTAAACCTATCACCTAGGATCCTGGTTCCCCTCCTGGACAGATGCAGCCCATCATGCCAGTATAGGCCTGCATCACTCCAGGTGGGCCCCCAGTCCCAAATGGAGCCAAATCCCTGAGCTTTGCACCAGTTTTTCAACCACTGATTGAATCCCATGGTGTGGAGCACCCTAGCCTCACCTTCGCCATAGACAGGCAGCACCTCCGAGAAGGTTACCGTGCATGCTACTTGTCTAAGGCCCCTAACCAACTCCACAAACTCTTCCTGCACTGCTCTTATCCCTTTCTTAGAAAGGTAATTTGTCCCTAGGTGGACAATGACATCCAGCTCCCTCCCCTGTGCAGCTGCTCTGGCCATCCTGAGGATTCGCTCCCTGTCCCTCCAAGCCATGGCACCAGGCAGGCACCTTACCTCCCTCTCCCCTTCCTCCCCCAGTTCTAACTTCCTAACAATGGAGTCCCCCACCAGGAGTTGTTTCCTTCCCCTGTGGGGTCCCATGCCACCCTTCTGTGGGTCTCCCTTGTGGAGGTTCCCAACATCCTCCTTGGTCTCCACTGTGGGTGCCTCCATAGAGGAATCACACTTTGCCAGAACACCATAGAAACTGTGGAGAGGTACAACTGGAGGGATGCACCTCTGTTCCACCAACCTCACCCTCCCTGAGCCCACTGTGGTCCAACCACTTCTTTTTCTTGGCAACCTCTGAGGCAATAGCAGTGGCCCTGGTGGTCCCTGGAGTATTGATTTATTAACGCAAGAAATATTGAGAGTGATTCTTCAATGTGTTTTATGATCAATAACTTATTGTTCACAAAGATGCTCAGTTTTAACTGTTCATTTGGGATTTCAGTACCTTGCATTCGAGGGTTTAGTCTAACTACATTAAGTAATGGTTCAAGGGCCAAGATAAACAATGTTGAGGAATGTGGGTATCCTTGCCTCACTCCATTGAGCATTTTCAATGGTTCAGTTAATATATTATTTATTTGAATTTAAATTTTTATATTTTTATACGATAGCACTATTACATGTATTAATTCTATTGGAATTCCCCATGATTCTACTGTTTTTATCATATATTTTCTGTTAATGAGAGCAAAAGCTTTTGTAGCATCTAATGCTAGAGCATAGTATGTATCCTGTTTATACTTGTCATTGTTGTTGATCATATGTATTACTGCTTATAATTTTGTATTTGCTTGTGCTATAGTTCTACCGGGGGTAAATCCATATTGATCATGGTGGATATGATTGTGTATGTGTTTTTGAATCATATTATTTATTATTTTCACAATTAGTTTGTAATCTGTATTTAGTATTGATATAGGTCTGTAACTATCTGGTTTATCGGGGGTTTATCTGGTTTCAATATTAAAATGACTTTTACTAACTTCATTGATTCAGGTAAATCACATACATCTTTTTTTAATAGTTCATCTATCATGATTTTTAGCCATGGTGATAGTTCTGCAGTGAAGGCTTGATAGAATTCATTAGACAAACCGTCCAATCTCAGAGATTTGTTTCTAGTTAATTCTTTTACTGATTTCTGTATTAAATCTGATGTAATTTGATCAAAAGCAAATTCCATTTTTTTAAAATTTTGCTTCATTTATAAAGCTGTTCAATTTGTTAGTGTCCATTGCTTTATTGTTATTATATCACATTATAATATTGTATAATCACTGCTGCTATTTGTTCATCTGAATTCATAATATTATTGTGATAATCCACTATGCCTGTTATTACATTTTTTTGATGTTCTTGTCTTAATAAAGTTGCTAAAACCTTACCTGATTTATCGGCATGATAGTATTTTTTTTTAATGGTTTGAGTCAACTTTAACCGATCTTGATAAAACATTTCTTGGTTCATTTTCTTGTAATGGTCCCATTCTTCTTTATATTGGACATAATTTTGTAATATAAGTTAGTCTAATTGTTTTAACTTATTATCTATCCTACTCTCTTCCTGTTTTTTTATTTTATTTATCTTAATTTGATAAGATATCATGACACCTTTTATTGTAGCCTTGAATGCATCTCAAAGTTTGTATACTGGCATTTGACCATTGTAATTATAAAACCAAAATTCACTAATAGAGTTACTGATTAACTGACAAAAAGTGTTGTCCTTCAATAGTTCATTGTTAAACTTCCATTGTCTAGGGAATTTGCTATTGCTGTCCTGAATATGTAATTCCAAATATGTCATGGCTTGGTCAGATAAAAGTACAGAATCAATCCCTAAAGATATTACTTTATTTACAAGATTTTTCAAAGTTAGTATATATTCAATTCTTGTAAATATTTTATTTTTTTAAATCATGATGGGAGTAACTTTTTTCTAAAGGATTTAAGACTCTCCAGGGATCTTCAAGTTGTTCTAATTGCATAAACTCTATCAACTTTTCTGATGCTAATATATTTATTTCATTTGGTTTAATGGATTTATCCAAACATGGATTCACCATATTGTTCAAGTTACCAACAATTATAATACTTTCCACATGTAAATTTTGCAGACCTTCTGTTATTTTGGATAAAAAAGTTGATTAGTTCATGAATGGTGCATATATAGAACAAGAAATGAACTCCTGATTATTTATTAATATTTTTTCCATAATTATTCTTCCTTCAGAGTCTTTAAATTGATCCAAAATGTTTATGTGTAGTCCTTTTTTGACCAAAGTAGTCAAACCTCTACACTTCCTAGTACCTGAATTATACAGTAAGTGCTCTATCCATTTTGTTTGGAGTTTTTTGGTTTCTTTTTCCTCTAAGTGGGTGTCTTGTAGACAAAAAATGTGGGCTTTTGTTTTTCATTAGATTCAGAATCTTAGATCTCTTTGTGGGGGTGTTAAGCCCATTAATATTCAGAGAGATTATTTTTATTTTGTTTGCTGCCACAATCTTATCTGTTTAATACAAACATGTATAAAAAGTGTTATACCCATCATTCCCTTCATGCAGTGGACAATCTTAACTATGGCTCAAGCTTCTAAAATGTTTACATTCTCTATATACTTAAAAATACCAAAATTTCTCTTTAATCTTAATTCCCTTAAACCCATTGAGGCTGTTTATTCCCCTCTAATTTTCCCCTCTTCTCTAAGTATATTAAATATTCATTTTATACCATTTCCTATGACATTTCTAATATATTTCTTACACATAGGAGCAACCCTGTTAGTCTTGTAATCCGATGCAGCCTTACTCCCCCCAAGCTCTTTTATCAAAACATTTTTTTTTACTCACACACTTTAGGAACAGAAGTCTTTAAATCTTTGACTACTTTGTTTACCGATTCATAAATATATGTGCTACCATCAATGATTACTTTAAGTTTAGCTGGGAAAATCACTGTCGCTTTCACATCGTGGGCCCACAAATTGTTTCTTATCCAATCATATTTCTTTGTTAGACTATTTCTGATAGATAGTCGGTAAATGGATATTGAAGCCCCCATTATAGTCATCCTTTTCTTCTTATATACTACTGACATTAGAGTGTCTTTTTCCTGCAATTTCAAGAATGTCATTACTATTGGTCTTGGTGGCTGAGTGTCTCCTGGTTTGATTCTTAAAGCTCTGTGAATTACATCCAGCACAAAGTCAATTGTTATCAGCTCTGAGTCTAAATAAGCAGCTGTTAATGATTTTAAAAGTTTCTGTAAGACTTTGTTTGGGAGTCCCACACTTCTGGAACTCCTGATATCCTTATGTTTCTTCTTCTTGCTCTTAATTCGAAGTACGTGATTTTGATTTTACAATCCAGAATTACCAGTTCAATTTCCTTAAGATTTTTACACATAGGGTTCGATTCTTCCTGTAGCTGATTTAATGATACTTTAATAGAATTTATTTCAGTTTTCAATTCCGTGTTTTCTTTAATTAAGTTCTGTGTCATTGAAAAATAAGTATCGAGTTTTTCTTGGACATTTAACATCTTCTCCATTTTATCTGATATGAGTGACATTTGTGAAAACAATTTCTCAGCCCAATGTGGTGGGTCCTCATTATCTGATACATCAGAGTCTTCCGATAAAAATTCAGCCTCAGAGCTGCTTTCATTTTCTTGTGGCCTTTTATTTCTTTTTGTTTTTAATGACCCAGCATCTGTGAGAATTTTAGTCTCCTTTACTTCTTGTAGGACCACACTACTAGTAGATGGCTCTGACTTTTTTTTCAAATTGAATAAACTTTATTAAGAATAAGCATAACTGAACAGGCTCAATTAATTGGTAGTACAAATCCAGAAATGGAGAAGTAACAACTACAATAAGTATAGTATTTTACATGATTATAACTCTCCACCCCCAAAAAACCCACCCAACCCCTATGATCCCCACCCCCCTTACTACCGGAGTGTATCACCTTATTCCACCCATAAAATTGTGGGATGCAAACCCAGAGTAATCAGGGAACACAAACTGCATTAGGGATCCATCTGGATAAAGGGGGAACTATTAAGGGATTGTACAGTCGGATAGTTAATAAAGCGTATAAGGGTTCCCAGATAGATTTATATTTATCAGCTTTGCCTGTCATGTTAGCTATAAGGCACTCAGCTTGAAGGGCAAACAATATCTCCTTATACCATTCAATGAGTTGGGGTGGGTTCTGATCAAGCCAGTGCTGTAGGATGACTGTTTTTATTTGCACATGCCATAATCAAGGCCATATGTGACCTCTGGTTACCAATCAGTGTGCCAGTATAATCTCCCAGCAAGCATATTTCCAGAAGAAATGCTTCAGACAGCCCAAGCAGGGGGTCCACACACATTTTAATTGACTGCCAAAAGGGGATAACAGTTTCACAGTACCAGAGGATATGAAGTAAGGAGCCTGGTTCTCTGACACATCTGGAGCAAGTATCTGTGGTAGTTTACCCATTTCATGCAGTTTAACTGGGGCATAATATAAGTTATTTAAGATCTGAAACTGCATAAAATGGTACTTATCCCATTTTATGTACCTATATACTTGCTTCCATATCTCAGACCAGTTCTGTGGTGCTTGACGGCAGGGAGTGCTTGGTCCCAATAGTAGAACCTAGGGCACTCAGGATTACCCAAGTAGTCCCTCAGAGACTGGTAGTAATATGAAATGTGGTGAGAAATGGAAGCTGCAGTGACCCACAGAGAGACAATTCTCCCAAGCGGCTATGCCAGGGACCAGTACCAAAGAACTGATGGAGCATTCGCGACACCTCAAAGTAATGGATGCAATAGGATTGGGGCCAATGGTGCAGCTGGCTAGCTTCTTGAAATCAGAGTAATTTTTGAGAGCACACCATATCTGCTACTGTATCAACACCCATGTTGGGCCAAAACTGTTCAGAAATCATCAATTCTACTATTTGGAAATTAGGATTCTGGAACAGGGTTTGAGAGATATCTTTGTAAGGCTGAATTTTTAGGAAGGAACATAACTGTGAGTGAGTTTGGAGGAACGCTTCCATCGGGGTGGTCTGCAGTGATCAGGGGAGTTTCTTCCACAGAAGGTATAACACTGATCAGATAGATATCCATATCAATACTAGAACAAAGAGAATACTCTATATCTCCTCAATGAGGGACATAGGACCCCCAAAAGGCCTCATTGGATGAGCCAAACCAATGAAAAAATCTGGTACAATGTAATGCTAGGTAGTACAGGAAAAAATTGGGGACCTGTAGACCCCTGTCCTGTTTTGTCTGCATTAGTTTAAACAAGGCCCAGTGAGCTGCTTTACCCTGCTACAGGATGGAGGTTAAAAGTCTATGAATTTGATTGAACCACTACTGAGGCAAGGCAAAGTTAAATATTTGCAGGAGATACAATATTCTAGGTAAAATGTTCATTTTGATGATATTAAGCTGACCTCACATGGAAATAGGTAACAAAACCCAGCAAGCTAGATCCATTTTAATATGAAGTATAATGGAATCAAGCTTATATTGTTTCATTTTGGTAGACGACGTACTAAGATAAAACCCTAAATATTTTAGTTTGTCATGGACCCAGATTAAATTAAGATGGGCAAGGTTGGCTTTAGAGATATGATTGTTAAGCGGCATTACCTCTGTTTTGGTCAGATTCAACTTATAGTTGGAAATGGGTCCAAACTAAGAGATAATATGTAGAGCAACAGGCAGGGATGTAATAGGGGAGGAAATATGTAACAAAATATCATCAGCATATACCGAAAGCTTATATTCTCGGGATCCTCTGGAGATGCCACAAATCTATGTGGAGGAGTTAAGTTTTCAAAGCAGAGGTTCTAAGAAAAGATTAAAAAGATAAGGTGAAAGTGGGCATCCCTGCCTTTTACCCTGTTGGAGGGGGAATGGGGTCAATAGGACACCATTACAAAGTATGCAAGCTAACGGAGAGGAATAAAGTATCTCAATCCATCTTATATACTCTTGGGGGATGTGATATTTGGGCAACAGGTCAAATAAGTAGTTCCATGAGACCCTGTCAAAAGCTTTTAGAGCATCAAGAGATACAAGAGCTGCAGGTATGTTGGAATCCCTGGCTGTGGAGATGAGATAAGCTAATTTTTGGAGACGGTCAGCTGATATTCTTCCTTCAATAAAACCCACTTGTTCCCTGTTGAGAAGAGAATCGCATACCCAGTCCAACTGACAGGCCATTACTTTAGCAAGAATTTTAAAGTCTACATTAATTAAGGAGAATGACCTATAGTTAGAAACCAACAGGGGATCTCAGCCCGGTTTAGGAAGTACAATGGTTGTAGTTGCCGTGAGGGAAGTATCATTCAGGCCTTCCTTAAAAATGTAATTAAAAGTGTCCAGAAGTATAGGCACCAGTTGGGCTTTAAGGGCTTTAAAAAGTTAGTAGAATACCCATCCGGACCAGGAGATTAATATGGTGCCAAGGAGGCAATAGCTTGAGAAATTTCGGCAAAGGTTAAGGGGGGCTTGTAAGCAAGCAGCTGAAATATAATCTAGATGGGGTAAGGGAATATCCTGAAGAAAAGCCTCAAAAAGCTCGGTAGAGAAGGGAGAAGTGGGTGGCGCATCTAGCCTGTGATAAAAGTTCTGAAAGGCTGCAACTATATCTCTCAGTGAAGTAATGAGATTATCAGAGCTAGAACGAATGGAAGACATAATTCTATCCATTGCCAGAGAGTGTAGTCAGAGAGCCATTAGTTTACTTGCCTTCTCCCTCTGGTCAAAATATTTCACTTTAGAGTGAAACAATAAGTGTTCTGTCTTCTCCCCTAATAAGGTGTTATATTGATGCCTTAGGTCTTCCAATCACTTCCACTCCACTGGGGAGGGGGGACGCTGAAGAAATACTTCCTTCTAACACTTGGATGTGAACCAACAGTGATGCGGTCTTAGCCATTAACTGTTTTTTGTGTCTGGCCGCGAGGCATATCAGTTTGCCACAGAGAGCACATTTCAGCGATTCCCATAACAAATCTAGTTTAATCATGGATGGAGAGTTTATTTCCATGAAATTATCAATAAAAGAGTGAATACATTTCATAATGTCTTCAGTTTTAAGAAGTTGGTTGTTAAACTGCCATACTTTATCCCATGCCAGAGAGGGGTGTAGGTTAAGCTGCATAAGAGTAGGTTGATGGTCTGAAATTACCTTTACCGAATAATGGCAAGTATTAACCCCAGGGAGATATTCTGTACCAATTAGGAAGTAGTCCAATCTGGAAAAGGAGTTGTGAGGGAGAGAGTGGAAAGAATATTCACGACGATCTGGGAATGGAGCTCTCCAGGAATCTATCAGACCCAGGAAGTCCATAGACTAGTGGAGGGCTAGCTGTGCAGGTGAGAGGACTTGCTGGAATCTACCTGTTCTATCAATCTCGTTGCAGCATACCAGATTCCAGTTCCCTCCTAAAATAATCGGGAGGAAAGTCCACGGTTCTAAGATGGCTCCGACTTTGTCGTAAAGGAATCAGTATTACTCTCAGCAGTTTTTCTTGGCCTTTTCAGTACTAAGATTTGTGCGGCATTACATATTCCTGAAGCATTTAATTTGTCTCGAATACTACTTGGCTTTTCTACTTGTTTCTCCGTCATATTATTTGTGCAGGGATTACAGCCCACATTTTCCGTTTGTATTGAACCTTCAAACATGTTTTCTTGACTCACCCCCACCACAGTTGTTCTGGCATGTTCTTCCACCTTGGTTGTGACCTGAATCACCTCTGCGTCCTCCATTTCCTGGGAGAAAACCTTCCCTTGATGGTCTGCACTCATTGTGTCTCCCAAACGACCTAGATTCATTGGCTCAAGCTGGGGCATTCCAGTACCCTGAACTCTTTCTGGGGTTTAAGCTGGCCCCCAACTGCTGTGTTTGATTCTCGTGCTGATCCAAGTAAGAGCTGTTTTTTTCAAATTTTTGCTCGGCTGGAACAGTGGAAATACTGGGGGTAAAGTTTTTGTGTTGGGGTAAACTTGTTGCTCATTGGACGGAGGCTGATTTTTTTTGTGGATTCTCAACCAGTTTCCTGGTGGGCATGAAATGAACTTTCACGGTTTTTGATCTTGCACCTCTTTGGCAATGGGAGCTTGCATTCATTTAAAAATCCGTCCGCAAACCTGCTGTGATTCTTTCATTCATCATTATGTGAATATTCTTTGGTAGAAAAGTCAAAGTGGAAAGGCAGGTTAACATAAGATTTGCCGCAGTGAAAATATGCACATGGTTCATCAATAGTGCTGGGAACATGGGGGTAAAAGCACTACAGTGTCTAGCTTGCACTGCTGGCTCTGCTGTTGCTATACTAGCTCTCCTCCATCAGTGGGCAGAGCTCCCAGGTGGTTTTTGGTCCAACATGTCAGACGCTAGCTGCTAGATCACATCAGTACTGGTGGTGAGCCACTGAAAAGTATGAGTCAGACAACAAAAAATTCTAGCTCCACACACCAAGCATGCCTCTGGTACAAGACTACACATTAGAATTTCGAAACCAGGCACCATAAAGTACATCGAAAATCTTCCTTTGTTTATTTAAATAGTGTTCCATGCATAATAGCAGCTGCCCTACAAACCCTGTCCTACAAACCAGGGAAACCTCGGCTGATTTCGCACGTCATGTGCATCCTCAGGAGGACGTACTCCATCATATCCATATCTACTTAAAAAGCTACCACTTAAAGTGCAAGTGCGTTAAAATTTACACACATAAATACAAATAAACAATTTATCACAATATCATTAATACCATTAAAAGCACCAACTATTGTATAGTCCACATAGACAAAACATCATGTATAATTAAAAGTATAGAATATATGTATGTATTTTATGTATGGCTACTGGTTTGCAAAAAAATGGCAATTCATGCCATTAACATCTACACATATACGCCTGGATATTCAAAGGGGTTGCGCATGGTGCAACAGAGTTGCGCTGGTGCAACCCCGCATTGTGCCCCGGTTGGATAGTAAAAAGGCTGCCCGGTGCAGTGCAAATTCTGATGCGCCAGGGTGCAATGTAATCATATGTGGCACAGATGCAGGGGGTGTGCCTCTGCATTTGTGGCCATCCCGATACTCAGCCAGGGATGAGCAGCGCATATGCTGGTGCAACCCTGCATTGCGCCGCATTGGGGTGCTCAAAGTTGAGCCCGTGGAAAGTGGGAACAAATCCTGGCCACCCACAGGTGGGCTGCTGTATTGCAGGGTGCAACACAGCAGTTGCCAGCCGTGGGTGGCCACCCGCCCACCCAGAACACCATCCACAAGCAGCCACATCTCCCTGGTGGTCAAGTGGCATCCCCCCACCTCCTGATCCCGGTAATTGGCGATTAATCAACCCCTGGTGGTCTAGTGGACCCCTTCTCCCCCAGTCGCTGGTAATGGTAGAAAGAATCATTCCCTGGTAGTCTAGTAGAACCCCCCCCCCCGTGTCCCGATTGCTGGTGATCCACCATATTATTAGTCCCCGTAGTCCGTGGTACACCCGCCCGCTGTTGTGATTGTGGTAAAACCCTGACACCTCTGGTGATCAGTGGTACGCCACCTCCCACCCACGCCTCTCTGCCACCCCGCTTCCCCATCAGGTTGGGTGGCTGGCCACCATCATTTCCAGCCGCCCGCTGAATGATATGTACAGTATGGGCTGGCAGGCATACTGTATCAGATAGTCCCAAATATGTGAATGACTCATTCACATATTCAGGACTGTCTAGTGCTGTATGCTCTGCATGCCCATACTGTACCTGTCATTCAGCGGGTGGTTGGCTGGTATGCGGGCGGGTTGCAGCCACCCGCCGATGACTTGGGGAGCGGGGTGGGCAACGGGGTCTGTGTGGGTGGGAGGAGTGGGGGGTGCCACCGGATCACCAGGGAATTGTATTATGGGATTTTACCATGATCATGGCAATGGGTGGGGAGGGTACCACCAGACTACCTGGGACTATTAATACGGCAGCTCACCGGCTATCGGGGACATTGGATGGTGGGGGGTTCCACTAGATTACCAAGGAATGATTCTTTCCACAATCACTGGTGACTGGGAGGAGGGGGTCCACTAGGCTACTAGGGAATGATTCTTTCACAATTACCAGAGAGTGGGCTCGGGGGAGTAACCACTAGACCACCAGGGTGTGTTTACATTTACATGTATCGTGGACCTGGGGAGGGAGCGGGTACCACTGATCTGCTAGGGACTTACATTATGGAGCTGTACTGTGATCATGTTACGGACGGGGATGCCCCGACCCCACTGTGCAGATGCCATGTTGTGTAGGGCGCCAGGGCGAGGTCGGGCTGCCTCATGCTAAGGCATGCAAACGAGGCTATAATGACATGCAAATGGTCCCATTTGCGCCTTGCATATATTATGGTCTTATTTGCATGCCTCCTGCTGAATATTCTGGGTGATGTGGCTAGCGCAACTGCATTTGCGCTGGCGGATCCCTGTGCTCCCTATCTGTGGCTTGCGCTGGGGTAGTGCCACTGTGCCATGCGCTGTATGTGTGCTGCCCATGCCATATTCAACGGTGCTGCGCCATGGTGCATCCCAATTGAATATCACCTGGACCTGGCCCCGGCGCATCACAGTTGCGCTGCACCCAGGCTTGCACAACTGCCTGGCGCAGTCTGAATATCTCGGCCACAGTGTCTACAATATTGCTGTGGACAATAAATATCTGTATAAACTTAAGTTATGCCATATAGTGGGAATACCAGCTATTTCCATACTCTTTTTCAGTTTTCCTTAAGGCTGTATTTAAAACTTGTACACATATGCATATAAATGACCAGTGATGTAGCAGGTTTCAAAGTTTCTTCCTACATGTGGACAGCCCCACCTGGTGGAGAAAGGAAAAAGAAAAGCATATAAACAGCACATCACAACCTGCTTGCATTATTGTTTCTCTATTATTTTCTATTTTTTCTTTTCTGTTTTTTCTTTTCCTAAGGAGAGGCATTATCTCAATGTTATCACTGAGGCCCGGGTGCTTTTGACCTTCTAAAGTGTATATCCAATAGACCTCTCTGTCCACTAAGACATTGTCTACGCTGCCACCTCTGGGTCCCAACTTAACCTCAGTTCCACAAAATTTAAATCGGTGATTTTTACCATCACCTCTGCATTTCATGCAGTGCATAGCTAAGGCATTTCTTCCATCCTGATTATTAATACTACACATATGTTCCCCCACCCTCAACCTGAAGGGACGGTTAGTCTTCCCCACATTCACAAGTCTCTAGATATACCAAATATTCTGTAATACAATTAAAGAAGGGTCTTGATTCGTATACTTTGCTGGCATTCACTGTTCTAAAAGTGTTACTCTTCAAAATATTGCTGCAGTATTTACAGTTCCCACAGGTAAAAGTACCATTAGGTGTGGGGGCAACGATGTACCAATACCCCCCTCCCCCTCTCTCCAGGTCATGGGCTGATAGCTGTTTGTAACTATGTCCTTAATATTTTTGCCTCTCCTATATACCATTCAGTATGTGGGGAGTTCATGGTAATTTCTCTTAGATGGGGATCCAAACTAAATAAGTGCCAATGCTTTCTTATATTGCTTTCTACAGCACCAGTTTGCCTATAGAAAGTACTCACAAAATGCATTCTGTCTGTTGTTACAACCCAGTCCTTAAGAATCAAAGCCTCCTCCCTACTCATACCAGACACTTCTCCCCTAGCCTCCTCTATTAGAGTAGCTGAGTATCCTCGTTCGTTGAATCTGGTACACATCTCCTGGATATGGAAGTCAAAATCTACTTCTGAGCTGCAGTTTCTTTGTGCCCTAGGTAATTGGGCCTTTGGAATATTATTCATCATATGTCTGGAATGACAATTGGGGTGCTCAAGAGGGAGTTTCTATCAGTTGGTTTAAGGTAGAGGGACATCTGTATTCCATCAGTTTTATCCCTTTTTACTTCTAAATCAAGAAATGTGACAACATTAAGGTCACTTTGGACACTGAATTTTAGATTTGGGTTGATGTACTCCAATAAACTTACAAATTCTCTGAATTCATCCCCCGTGCCTTTCCAGATAATAAAAATGTCAATAAAACAATGCCACAGGTTAATCCTATGGTAAAAAGGATTGACCTATGCTTCATAGACTACTGATGTCTCCCATAAGCCCAGATAGAGGTTTGCATAATTTGGTGCAAAGGTAGTACCCATTAATCTGTAAGTAGAAATCCCCCTGAAAAATTGTATTTATTTATTTATTGAATGTTGATGACGGGGTTGGCCCACTGGGCCCCGTTGGTCCCTTTTTCAGGGGCGACCTGGGGAACAGAAGCAATACAATACATACAATCAGGTGATCCAGAAGCAATACAATACATACAGTCAGGTGATACAGGGTTACAAGAAGTAGACAAGATAATGAGGATAACAGTATAGGCAATTATTCAAATCGTAGACCATAAGTGCAACACTTGAAAGATTTAAGGATTTAAGGCGTGGTTTAATGTAGGTTAAGGTGAGAAGGTGGGGGATGGGTATTGTGATTAGGATCGGGGGTGATTATCCTATACCCTTGCAGTGGCATGAGCTTCTCCCGAGCAAATGGGACTTAAGCCTAGTGTGAACGATTGGTAGCGAGTGGACTTCCTGTACTAGAGGTGGGAGAGTGTTCCACAGTTTAGGGACTGTGAGAGCAAAGGAATTGCATCCCTTGTGAGTCTTGATTCTGGGAATTGCCAGTAGGGACCGACCCGAGGTCCTGAGCATTCGAGAGTTAGGCTTAGTCATGATTATTCATGTTAGACTTAGTGGAGCCACCGGGCTCTGCAATTTGTATGCATGGCAGAGCAGGGGATACTGTAGACAAGCCTCAAAAGAAGGCCATTACAACTGGGCTAGTGAGATGCAGGGGTGGCTTCTTGGTTGACACATTGTTGCAGACCTCGCAACCTCATTGTACAGGACCTGAAGCATGCTAACCTTACCCTTTGCCATGCCCTGGATTATCGGGGCAGCATAGGTTAATGTGGGTAGGAGGACGCTGGAGGCGATTGCTCATCTAGCCTCTGGGATAAGTTGTTTTTTTAGCATGTACATGGTGCCAAGTTTGACATGGATAGACCTTGTTACCTTGTCAACGTGCTGCTTAAAGGTGAGACCCTGGTCAATAGTTAGCCCTAGGTATTTTATGTTGTAAACTACGTCTATTTGTTTATCCCCAAGGGTAGTATGTTTTAGGAAATTGGTCCGATATTGGCCAAGGGATCTAGGACTAAACAGCATGGCATTAGTTTTTGTTGCGTTGAGGATCATTCTGTTTGATGTGAGCCAGGCCTCAAGTGTGTTTAGGTCCCCTTGTAGGAGAGGGCCCAGATCATGTGGTGTGGACCTGGCTCAGAAGATGAAGTATCATCTGCGTATTGAACTACTGAGCTATCCCCACAGTGCCAGTTTAGGTCATTTGTGACGAGAGAGAACAGGAGGGGGCCAAGAATTGAGCCCTGAGGCAAACCCTCCTTGATGGGGAAAGGGGAGGAAAGCTCTCCCTTCCAAATGATCCTCTGGGAGCTGCCTGAGAGGTAGCTGTTGAACCAGTTTATGGCCTGAGCATCAAGCCCAATGCCTTGAAGCTTAGTAAGAAGAAGGTTGTGGTCCACAAGGTCAAATGCCTTTGACAGGTCTATGAAGATAGTACCTGTCGACATGCCCTCATCCATTGCCCTGAATAGGTCCACTGTGAGTTTGATGAGTGTCGTGCCTGTTCCATGGTTTGCCCGAAAGCCATGCTGTGAAGGGGCTAGGATTTGGTGGAGCTCCAGGTAGTCTCTCAGTTGCCCATAAACTAGCCTTTCTTGCAATTTGGCCAGGGTACACAGCAGGGAGATGGGCCTGTAATTGCCAATTTGTTCACGTGAGCCACCCTTGTAAATGGGGACCACGTTGGCAGCATTCCACTGGTATGGAACATACCCTTCAAGTAAAGACCTTTTGATGATCCAGGTCAGTGGTATGGCCAGGGACAGTGCACCTTCCTGGAGAAGCCTTGGGCTGATTCCATCTGGGCCACCAGAGCCTTTGTGTTTGAGGGCTATCAGAAGTTTATGGACCTTGCTCACCTTGACCATTCTCAGGTGAAATTGGGGTCAGTTCAGACAGGGGGATTAATCAAAGGTCTGTACAGGCATGGGTGTTGGTAGGCCTATCTTGTATGCATCAAGGTTGGTCACCTCACAATTCATATACCATTACCACAATCCATTCATCTTAATCATTAATTTACATAATCACCCTTACACCCTCTGCTTTATACTTCACCAGTCCGGCCTCCTCCCTTCCTCCTAGACCCACTATTGATCCCTCTATAGCATCAGCCTTCCCCAATCCCCCTCCCCACACCAACCTCCTCACCCCCTTCCTCTACCCTGGCCACAACATCCAGTATTTTCAACCTATTCATCTCCTCTGTCACTGTCCCCTCCGGTATTCACCCATTACATATCACTCCTCGCAGAAATAACCTCCAGCTGTCCATACAGCACATCACCTGATTCAAAATATCTAAGAACATCTCTTACACTTTAAATCCTTCATCAAAAGTGTTAGCTTAAAGTGTCTCCAATTGCCAACATAGCAAGCTGGCTGCTTCATGAATCATGTATATATGTAAAAAAAAAAAATGTTTGCATTGTAGCGTATCAATGTACTTGTGACACTGAATTGATGTATTGTATCAAATTGTTGTCTCCTCAAAGTGTGTATATTCTGTATCTTATATTTTATGTAAATTGAACCTTGACCTTACCAGGTCCATCTTGCAAATGAGCTGTGCTCAACGATGTTCACCTGGATAAATAAAGATTTGATTGATTGATTGGTTGAAGTGGTGGTTGATTGCTGAGGCTATAACCTGGCAATCACTGATACACTGTCCTTGTACCTCAATTTGACCTTGTGCCTCCTTGGAGTTGCCCTTAAGCAGTTAATTGATTTGTGCCCGGAAAAGCTTAGGGTCCAAGATAAACATTTTCTTAATTCTGTCAAGAGTGACATCCTTATCAAGTCATTATTCCAGTGCCTGATGCCCATCCATATGGGGATGTTCGTATACAGTGAACCAATATCCATTGAAACCAGGAGACATTCTGGCTCAAGTTGTATGTCCCTGACAATCCCTAGAACATCTGTAGCATCCTTTACATAAAAGCGTAATAGGGGCACATATTGCTTGATGTTGGCATCCATGAATCGGGACTGAGGTTCAGTAACAGACCTAATGCCAGCCACAATGGGGTGTCCAGGCAGATCTTGTAGATTTTTTTGAATTTTTGGCAGGACATATATAGTGAGTCATATTGGATGGGGTACTGAAAGATAAGTGTATTCTTTTTAGCAAATAATGCCTTCTAAAAGGGCCTTGTCAAGAACGGAGTCTATTTGTGCCTTAAAGACACTGGTAGGGTCACTTCTTAATTTTTCATAAAAGCTAGTGTCCCCCAGCTGTTTCTCAATCTCCATAATGTATTTATCCCTGTCCATAACCACCACAGCTCCACCCTTGTCCACTGGTTTTATAACAATAGACATGTTTTCTTATACATCCTTAATGGCCTTCCTCTCATTTTTAGATATATTGACAAAGGTAGGCTGACTGCAATTTTTATGGAGAAGTTCAAGGTCAGTCTCACATGATCTTTCAAACAGTCTCACAACAGCCACATGGGGGGGTATTAGCTGTGGAAGGCAGTAACAATTGTGGAGGGGACAGAACCTCTAAAACACCTTGTTCTTCAGTTGTACCCTCTATTTCAGTCATTGTTTGTGACTGTACACTATTAATAGAATGATTACCCATATCTACATTATAAAAGAAGGCCCTCAGGTCTAAGGACCTAGAGAACTGCTTTAGATCTATATAGAGTTCAAAGGAGTTGATTTCAACCATTAGGACAAAAGTTAGGCCCTTTTGGAGTACATGAACCAGATCACTAGTTAGATTGGCCTGTGATAAATTAATCACAATATTTTCCAGGGTACCTCTGATTTGCCCCTGTTGCTCCCTCTGCGTCCTCTTCTTCCTTGCTTGGTATCTCATACCACCTGTCCTTGTCCTTGCAGGCCTCTCAGATAATACTGATGTTGGCTTTGATTCTGTCCCCCTTGCCTGTAGCTGTTGATGTTCCCTTAACCAGTTGGCTCTTCGACCTGTCTGTCATTCCTCCTCTGCTGTGTAGGTGGGGGTGGTAGTGGCAGCTATAATCGAGGTGGCAGCCTCTCTTCTTCTTCCTCTAAAAAAAGGGTCTTCAGTGTTGTCTGAATCGCTTGTACTTCTATAGTAGGAAGAAGGTGATGTGCCCCTATTTCTTAGGATTGATCTAGGACCTTGTGCTGTGGAGTAATCCCCTGTCTGTCCTCCTTGCTTTGAACCTCAGCTATGTCTCCTGTTGTTACCAGACCCCTGGTTCCGGGTAAATACTCTTTTTAACAGATAGTCCTGCCTGTTCCATTCGAATTTCTTTAACTTCCTTTGTTTAATTTTATGTTCTTCCTTTAGAATAGTGCTCTTCAATTTTTGTTCTAGTCCAGAAAACCTGGGGTCCCCCTTAAATTTAAAGATTCTCTTTCTTCTTAATGTCCAATTCTACTGTCAGCTGCTGTTCAATATAATTATCTAACACTGCCTTGATTAGGCTGTCAGTCCCCAGTTGCAAACCTTTGTTCCAATTTGTCACAGAATTCACCCTTTCAGTCCCATACTCTTGCTTGTTTGTTGCTCTAAGACCCTGTGGGTATCTTCCCACTTTCAAATATGCCTAAAGTGACACCCGAATCCAATAGTGGTGTCTCCCTCATAGTGTGGCTCTTTCAAGGTGCAAGAATGCCAGATCAATATCATTAATTATAGTATCCTGTCCCAAATCTGCAGCAGGCTATGATGTGCCCGGTGTACTGTCACTGTAATCTCTCTCGACTAACAATTCAGCTTCACCACCAGCCATAAAAACGAATGTGGATACAGATCCAGATGCATCCCCCAAATGGAAACTCACAAGATTATTTTCTGACATATCTTGTTGTTTGCATCAATGATACTTGATTCAGTTTATGGGGGATGCCGCATTCCATCTCACTTCTGCCGTTGAGCTCAATCACTGAAAAGTTATCCAAGTAATCTGGTCAAAAGTTCTCTTGATAAAATACTCTTTTTTTGAGCTTTTGTGAAACTCTAAATTCAGGCATAAGAAGTGATAAGAGACAAATGTGTTGTACAACGGGGCTTGGTCCGAGCATGAAATCAAAACTGCTAGATCACAACAGTGCTGGTGGTGAGCCGCTGAAAAGGTACTAAGTCGGACAACAAAAAATCCTAGCTCCACACACAAAGCATGCCTCTGGTACGGGACTACACATGATAATTTCTAAATCAGGCACCACAAAATACTGTGAAAATCTTCTTTTATTTATTTAAATAGTGCTCCATGCATAGTAACAGCTGCCCTACAAGCCGGGGACACCTCGACCGGTTTGGCACATCACGTGTGTCCTCAGGAGGATGTACTCCACCATATCCACATCTACTTAAAAAGCTACCACTTAAAGTGCCAGTGCATTAAAATTACATGCATAAATATAGATGATTTATCACAATACCTTTAAAGGCACCAATTATTGTATAGTCCACATAGACAAAGCATCATGTATAATTAAAAATGTAGAATATATAAGTATTTTATGTATGCCTACCTGTTTGCAAAAAATGAATAGTTGCCTAAATGCATGTATTCAATTCATGCCATTAACATCTACACATATAGGGCCAGATATTCAAAGCTTTGCACAGTCCGCAAACAGTTTGCATGGGAATAGCGCGGGATTAGCGTGGGTCTGCCATATTCAAAAGGCCAACTAGCGTGGGCAAACAGCAGTAGTGCCGGGCTAAGCATAATGATATGCAAGGGGCATAGTGAACATGAATAAATTTGCTATGAGATATTCAGCGACTAGCGCCGCGCTAAGGTGTTTAGTGCGACATAGTGCGACCCATAGCGCGGTACAATTTACCGCCCAGGAAAATCTGGTCTTAACCCTGGGTAAACAGCTTTGCGTGCTTTGCGCAGTGCTATCTCAGCATTAGCGTGGCTTGCGCGGCCCTAACATATGAGTATGACACTTAGACATTGCCAGACATGGAGGATACGTGCTGCTCACTGATGGCACCACCATGATGCCATCAGCTGCCACCAGTCTGAGCCAAGCACAGACAGTGAGGGGTGATCTGACCCACAGGGGACAGCATGGTAGTGTGGCCATATAGCACACACCTGCAGACCATACGTCTGTGGTGTGTAACAGATGCCAGCACACACATGCAGCACTGTGGGCATGGTGGCCAGTGAGGGGAGGGTGTATGGGTGGCCAGACCTCACCACAGCCCAGGTGTGGCCACAAGGCTGGGACACATTGCTCAGTGCACATGGGCCAGTAGTGGGATTACACCACCACCTGTGTGCCTGTCGGATACTACATGCCCCCCCAGCCACCTACCACTCAACTGTACAGATGTCACAGCACACACTGCCAGCCATGTACATGACACCGTGAGCATCCCATGCCACAGGTGCAGCATCTGTGGATCACACAACAGCGTGATAGTACTGTCCACTGTCAGTAATTACCTGCAAGCTGTGCCTGTCACTGTGTACAGTGCAGTGGTCTGCACTGCCCTACATACCATAGGCAGTGTCATGTTCCTCACACTACCAGCCCTCTTGCTACTGTAGAACTGTGCACTGTAGCATGACCTACAGTGTGAAGGTTGCATGCAGCACTACCACCACCTGTGCCTATGCTGTGATGTCCCCTGGGGTATGATATGCTATGCTGTGCTGTACTGTTTACATGAAGCCTGCAGCTATCATCATGCACTGCCTGACTGACCTACAGGTGGAGCTGCGGTCGTACCTGGCCAGCCCCTGTACCTCCAAACTGACCTACAGGTGGAGCTGTGGGACCCTGCAGTAACTCTGTGCAAACTGCATGCAAATCAGGGTATGATGAGATGCTAATGTGGCTGTTTGCCACAGACTATCTAAGTAGGCTCATTTGCATGTCACTTTTGAATATGGCAAAGTTTAGCGTGGCGCTAACGGTTCGAGGAATATTATACTGTTTTTATCACTGTTGTTTCATGTGTGCTGCTGCCTGCAGCTGTACTGGGTCCATGCATTTGCCAGAAAACACATTGGCCTCTTAGTTCCTCTCTACCTACCCTCACGTCACTGTGCACTGTGTTGTTGTTGTGGTTTGCACTTCCTGGTTGCTGTATTCAGTGCTGTCTTATTCCAGGGCTACGTTTGCCCTGCACTCCCAGCCCAGTTTGCACGGCCTCATTCCCATGCTGTATTCAGAAGCTGTTTGCCCTGGGCTATTCCTTTTGAATATAGCGTGCTTTGTGCTCCAGGCTAAGTTTGCATGCCAGGCAGTGTTAACTTAACCCAGGCACAAAGCTTTGAATATCTGGCCCATAGTGTCTACAATATTGCTGTAACCAATACATATATGTAGATACTTAAATTATGCCATATAGTGAGAATACCAGCTATTTCCATACTCTTTTTCACTATTCCTTAAGGCTGTATGTAAAACGTGTTCACATATACATATAAACAACCAGTGATGTAGCAAGATATTACCAATTCACATATACTATATATAAAGGTATCCATGCATTATAGATCCACTTGTTGAATCCATTTAAATATACAGGTTTCAAAGCTTCTTGCTGCATGTGGACAGCACCACCTGGTGGAGAAAGGAAAAATAAAAGCACATCAACAACACATCACATCCTGCTTGCAGTACTGTTTCTGTATTATTTTCAATTTTTTCTTTTCTATTTTTTTCCTTTCCTAATGAGAGGCATTATGTAAATTTTATCATTGAGGCCCGGGTGCTTTAGACCTCCTAAAGTGTATATCCAACAGGCCTCTCTGTCCACTAAGACATCGTCTTCACTGCCACCTCTGGGTCCCAACTTAACAACCTAAATTCCACAAAATTTATTTCAATGATTTCTGCCATTACCTCTGTATTTCTTACAGTGCATAGCTAAGGCATTTCTTCCATCCTGATTATTGATTCTATGCATATGCTCCCCCACCCTCAACTTGAAGGGAGAGGAGGTCATCCCCACATAAAATACCCCACATTTGCAAGTCGCTAGATATACCAAATGTTCTGTAATACAATTAGAGAAGGATTCTGATTCATATACTAGCTTTTATGAAAAATTAAGGAGTGACCCTACCAGTGTCTGTAAGGCACAAATATACTCCATACTTGATGAGGCCCTTTTAGAAGGCATTATTTGCCAAAAAAGAATACACTTATCTTTCAATACCCCATCCAATATGACCCACTATATATGTCCTGCTGAAAATTCATAAAAATCTACAAGATTCACCCGGACTACCCATTGTGGCTGGCATCGGGTCTGTTACTGAACCCCAGACCCAATTCGTAGACGCCCACATCAAGCAATATGTGCCCCATTACGCTATTACTGTATATGAAGGATATTACAGATGTTCTAGGGATTGTCAGGGACATACAACTTGAGTCAGAATGTCTCCTGGTTTCAGTGGATATTGGTTCACTGTGTACAAACATCCCCCCATATGGATGGGCTTCAGACACTGGAATATTGGCTTGATAAGGATTTCACTCTTGACATAAATAAGAAAATGTTTATCTTGGACTGTGCTGAAGCAGTTCTAACTAAAAATATTTTTCTTTTTCCATGGGATTTCCACTTACAGATTAAGGGGACTGCTATGGGTGCTACCTTTGCATCATATTATGCGAGTCTCTATCTGGGCTTATGGGAGACATCAGAGGTCTATGACCCACAAGTCAATCCTTTTTACTATAGGATTGACCTGTGGCGTCATTTTATTGATGACATTTTTATGATCTGGAAAGGCACGGGGGAACAATCTCAGAGAATTTATGAGTTATTTGGAGAACAGCAACCCAAATCTAAAATTCAGTGTACAAAGTGACCTTAATGTTGTCACATTTCTTGATTTGGAAGTAAAAAGAGATGAAAGTGATGGAATACAGATGTCCCTCTACCATAAACTAACTGATAGAAACTGCCTCTTGAGTGCCCCAGTTGTCATCCCAGACATATGGTTAATAATATTCCCAAGGCCCAATTACACAGGGCACAAAGAAACTGCAGCTCATAAGTAGATTTTGACTTCCATATCTAGGAGATGTGTACCAGATTCAAAGAGAGAGGATACTCGCTACTCTAATAGAGGAGGCTAGGGGAGAAGTGTCTGGTATGAGTAGGGAGGAGGCTTTGATTCCTAAGGACTGGATTGTAACAACAGATAGAATGCATTTTGTGAGTATTTTCTGTAGGCAATGTGGTGCTGTAGAAAGCATTATAAGAAACAGAGAGGGTTGTGGATGCATGGAACAGCTCCTGAGGAGGTCATGGAGTCAAAAACAGTGGGGAATTCAAGAATGCATGGGACAGTCATAAGGCAATTCTAGTGGGGGGGGTAGGAGGAAGTAGGCTGCTGGTTAACTAGGATCTGCAGCTTATCCATTAGCTAGGAAAATGGGCAGACTAGGTTGGCCAAGCGGTCCTTATCTGCCGTCAAATTCTATGTTTCTATGTTAAAGCATTCCCACTTACTTACTTTGGATCTCCGTCTAAGAGAAATTACCAGAAACCCCCCACATATGATATATAGGAGAGGCAAAAACATTAAGGACATAGGGCCCAATTCAAGAAGGATTGCCCTTCGCAGTCGAAGGTGAGTTGTGACAATCACCCTTCCCCCAGAGACCCGGCGCCACATTCCAAGAGTGGCAGGGTTCTGCACTTGCAACATGTGGGATACACATAGGGTAACGCCACTACATGGTGTAGGCATGTCCTGCAGCATGTCGCAAATCGTATGGCAACAGGCAGCCCCTCAAGCCCCCCAGACCACCACAGCACACAGCAGGGGCATTGGGGCAGGACAGATGGCACAGGCATTCAGGGAGGGCACCACAGATAGGACCCCCAGAGGACCCCCATGATCGGGGGGGGCAAGGGTGTGCTTACGGGGGCTTGGGGAGCAGTATGGCACCATTGCCGTGGTGCTGCATGGCAGCATCTGATGGTGCCAGTGATCGGCTGCCCCTTAGGACAGCTCTGAGCTGCCGTAAGGTAGCTATGCAAGTGCAGCTTTTGTAATCATGCCAATGATTTACGATGTGTAGTCCTGTACCAGAGGCATGCTTTTTATTTGTTTTTGTTGTCCTACATGAGCATGCTCCCTAGAGACACTGTCAGCTTCTGTACCCCTTCATATGGCCATTGCATTTCTGTTTCTGCTGAATAAAGTCTGAGTCACTGTTTGCTCCCATTAAGATGAAATTTCATTGGGAGCCTTTTGTCAATCCGTCATCCAGACCAAAATAATGCGGTCTGCTTCATGCAGCGTGGCCCCCAATATTGTGGTAGCATGAAATGACAAGGACTCAAGGTTAGTGTTTCGGAAGGGCTATAAAAAAATGACAGTGCTGTATAGTGCTTTTTTATACTGAGTCCTACAAATATATTATGTAAGGAAACTGAGGGCTAACTTCTCCAAAATTTACATTTACAAAAGTGAAACTTGCACTCCACGAATGCACGGCATGCGTGCATGCTCGGAATCCAGGTTTCACTTTTTTAAATGTCAGTTTTGGAGAAGTTAGCCCTTGGTTTCCTTAAATATTATATTTGCAGGAGTCAGTGTAGAAAACACTATAGAGCACTAACATTCTTTCATAATCATAGCCCTCCCGAAGCATTGACCTCATTCATGTAGGAGTCCTCCTCATTTTACAAGCAGGGGGAAACATGGTGGCTGGCCAGTTTTGCCATTTGAGTGGCCTCAGGATTCCCTAAGTAATGGGGCACCCGAGAGTGGCACTTGTTATTTAGTGGGCGTTATTGAAAAATAAATGCATGGTTGAGTAGGCTTTTAGCCAATCAGCATGCTTTTTTTTTTCAAGCACATTTTCTAACACAGAATACAACCGTGTACAGTCTCATAGTTGTACATGGATTTATGCGTATAAAACAGCAAATACAAAATTCATTCAACCATAAAACTAATAAATTGGCTGGAAACACTTAAAGATAAAACAGTAAATGAAATTTAGGGTTTAATAAAAAACACTATTAAATCTACATGTGACACCCATATTGAGAGGATCAGGAAATACAATTATAAAGGTTTAAAACCAAAATGGCTCAATAATAGAATAAGACAATTAATAAACAAGAAAAAAAGGTCTATGCTAGATATTTGGCAGACAACATTGACTCACAGTGGGGCACATTTAAAAGTGCTCAGAAAGCTTGCAAAAAGGAAATCAGAAAGGCAAAGGCCACAAAGGAATTAGAATTGGCCACAAACACAAACAAACATAATCCAAAACTATTTTATGGATATATCAACTCACTATCAAAATCAGCCCCAGCACTATCTCATATGGTAGCCAATAGCCCAGACTTTTCTGATTCAACTGAAATTGCAGAATAATTCAATAAATATTTTTGCTCAGTGTTTAATGCAAAAAAAAAAAAAAAAAAAAAGCAGTACACTGAAAATGAACTTGAGGAAAAATCAAGATAAAATCACAAAACAATGAACAAATGGAGCTCCAGGCCCAGATGGTGTCAGGATGCTCCAGATTATGAGTAACATCATAGCCCTTCCCCTCAAAATTCCCTTTGATACATTCTTATATAGTGGTATTGGTCCATAGAATAATAGACTTTGACGGCAGATAAGGACTGCTTGGCCCACCTAGTCAGCCCATTTCCCTACCTATTGTATAAGTTGCAGATCCTAGTTAACAAACAACCTACTTCTTCCTACCCACCATGAGAATTTCCTTATATCTGTCCCATGCATTCTTGAATTCCTCCACTATTTTAGACCCCCATGACCTCCTTAGGAAGGCCATTCCATGCATCCACCACCCTCTCTGTGAAAAAATACTTCCTCTGATTGCCCCTGAGACGTCTCCCCTCTATCTTCAGATTGTGTCACCTTGTTCTTGTACACTCTTTTTCTGAAAGTTGCTACCCTCTTGGACTTTGTTGATTCCCTTGAGGTACTTGAAAGTTTCTATCATGCCCCCCCCTTTCCTCAATGGTATACATATTAAGCTCCTTTAGTCTTTCTTCGTATGGCTTCTGTTGCAAGCCTGCACCATTTTAGTTGCCCTCCTCTGGACTGCCTCCATCCTCTCTATGTCCTTGCAGAGTTGAGGTCTCCAGAACTGGATGCAGTACTCCAGATGGGGTTTCTCCAACTGTCTGTACAGAGGGATTACAACTTCCTGTTTTCTACTGGTGATGCCTCTCCCTATACTTCCGGTATCCCCCCCCAGACATCCTTACTGCCTTCTCACATTGTTTTCTTACCTTTAGGTCATCTGATATGATCACTCCCAGATCTTTTTACATGTTTGTTATTGTTACTACCTCCCCCCCCATTATGTAAACTTCCCCTGAGTTTTTGTTTCCCAGGTGCCTTACTTTGCATTTCTTTGCATTGAATCTAAGCTGCCATACTTTTGACCATTCCTCCAACCTTGCCAAGTCCCTTCTCATCCTTTCCACCTCCCCTTGTGTATCAACCCTGTTGCAGTTCTTTGTGTCATCTGCAAAGAGGCATATTATCAACCCTGTTGCAGTTCTTTGTGTCATCTGCAAAGAGGCATACTTTTCCTTCCAGTCCCTCTGCAGTGTCACTTACAAAGACATTAAAAAGGACCGGACCCAGTACTGAACTCTGTGGTACCCCACTAGAAACTCCCCTTTCTTCGGAGTGTGGACTCCATTCACTATTACCCTTTGTGTCCTGTTGTCCAGCCAATATTTTACCTAGGCTACCACTCTGGGACTCACTCCCAGGCTGGCTCATTTGTTTATTAATCTTTTGTATGGGACTATGTCAAATGCCTTGCTAAAGTCTAGGTAGGACATGTCCACAGCCCCTCCCTGATCTACTACTTTGGTCACCCAGTCAAAGAAATCTATTGGATTCACCTGACATGACCTTCCCACTGTGAATCCATGCTGCCTTGGGTCCTGTGCCCCGCTGGCCTCTACGTATTCAACAACTCTTTCTTTCAGAAGTGATTCCATCATTTTCCCTACCACTGAGGTCAAGCTAACAGGTCTGTAGTTTCCTGCCTCTGCTTTGCTCCCAGTTTTGTGAAGGGGAGTCAAATCTGTCATCCTCCAGTCCTTAGTTACCACACCATCCTCTCGTGGTTTGTTAAAAGAGGTAGTCAGTGGTATCACTAGCTGTCCCCTTAGTTCTTTGAGAATTCTGGGGTGAATCCCATCAGGCCCCATTGTTTTGTCCACCTTCAGTTTTAGTTCTTTCAGAACCCTTTTTTCTGAGAAAGGACTGGTATCGACCCCCCTATTCAGAGTGCTTCTACTGATTGGATTAGGTACTTCCTCCTCCTCTTCTTCTTTTGTGAATACTGAGCAGAAGTATTCATTCAGTATCCCTGCTGTTTCACTGTCCCTCTCTGCCCACATTCTCTCCCCTTTATTAAGTCTATGTATCCCTACCTTAGTATTTATTTGCTCCCTAATGTACCTATAAAAGGTTTTATCCCCCTTCTTAACTGAGTTGGCTATCTTTTCCTCAGTTTGGGCCTTTGCTATTCTGACTGCCTTCCCCACTTCCTTCTGCTTTAACTGGTACAGTTCTCTGTCCTGCTCCTTCTGTGTTTCTTTATACTTCCTGAATGCTATCTTTTTTCCCTAACTTTCCCCGCCACCTCTTTTGAGAACCATGGTGGTTTTTTCTTTCATTTTGATTTATTTGCCTCTCACAAAGGCTTGTTGCCTCTGTGATGGCAGTTTTGATGTTTCCCCATTGTTCCTCCATCCCTCCTTCTTGCCTGTTTGCTAGTGCTTTTCTGAGGCACTCTTCCAAGCCAGCCCTCCTAAAGTCCAGTATCCTCACTTTTGTGTGGCTTGACTCTGTGGCTGTGTTTATCATGAACCACACTGTTTGGTGGCCTCTTGTCACCAGATGGCTATCCACTTCTAGATCTGAGATCCTCTCTGTCCCCATTTGAGAGTACCAGGTCTAAGGTTGCTCCCTCCCGAGTGCGCTCCCACACTAGCTGCTTGAGGCATGCCCCTTGTAGGGCATTGAGAATGACCTTTCTCTTGGATGAGGCTGCAGCAATGGTGCTTCGGTTAACATCTGGCATATTCAGGTCCCCCATCAACAATAACTCCCCTTTTTCTGCCATCCTAAGGATGCCTTCTATGATTTTCTTATCCATTTCCTCCTCCTGAGATGGGAGTCTGTATACAACCCCTGTGTGGATTGTGGTGTCATTTCCAATCTCCAGGGTGATCCACACTGCCTCCTCTCCTCCTTGTTTACCCTTTAGTTCCATTGCTTTGATCTCTTCCCTTACATAGAGAGCTACTTCTCCTCCTCTTCTATCCTCCCTGTCCCTCCTCGGTACCCTGGTATGTTGACAACCCAGTCATGGTACTCTTTGTTCCATGTTTCTGTGACTGCCATGATATCTAGGCATCCCTCTTCCATGAAGGACACCAGTTTAGGGAGCTTGTTACCTAGACTAGAGACATTGGTACTCATTACCCTCCATTTTGTGATGGCCGTACCCCTTCTTGCCACATCCTTGTCCTTACTGCCTTTGCCTTTCTCTCCATTTATCCCTGCCTTTCTCCCTATTGACTTCTCTATCTTGGTGTTTACCTCACTAACTACCCTGATTTTTTTTTGGGGGGGGCTAGGTTTTCCCTGTTCCTTTTCAGTGCCTCCCTCCTTGGCTAGTTTAAATGCTTGCTAATGAAGCATTTAAACCTATAACCTAGGATCCTGTATCCCCTCCTAGACAGATGCAGACCATCGCACCAGTATAGGCCTGCATCCCTCCAGGTGGACTCCCAGTCCCCAATGAAGCCAAAACCCTGAGCTCTGCACCAGTTTTTCAACCACTGATTGAATTCCATGGTGTGCAGCATCCTAGTCTCACCCATGCCATAGACAGGCAGCACCTTCAAGAAGGTTACTGTGCGTGCTACTTGTCTAAGTCCCCTCCCCAACTCCACAAACTCCTCCTGCACTGCTCTGATCCCTTTCCAAGCCAGGTCATTTGTCCCTAGGTGGACAATGACATCCAGCATCCTCCCCCATGCAGCTGCTCCTGCAATGCTGAGGATTCGCTCCTTGGCCCTCCAAGCCATGTCGCCAGGCAGGCACCTTACCACTCTCTCTCTCTCTCTCCCCTCCCCAGTTCTACCCTCCAAACAATGGAGTCCCCCAACAGGAGTTGTTTCCTTGCCCTGTGGGGTTCCATGCCACACTCCTGTGGGTCTCCACTGTGATGGTTTCCAGCATCCTCCTTGGTCTCCACTGTGGATGCCTCCATAGAGGAACCACACTCTTCTGGAATGGCATAGGAATTGTGGAGCGGTATAGCTGGAGGAATGCATCTCTGTTCCATCACCCTCACCCTCCCTGAGCCCACTGTGGTCCAACCACTCCTCTTTCTTGGCAACCTCTGAGGCAGCAGCGGTGGCCCTGGTAGTCCCTGGGTGCCAGAGGAGGTCCCCCAAATCCTGGCCAACTCAGCCTAGAAATGAGCAACCTCCTCCTTCAGCCCAGAGAGGTGTCTGCAGATGGGACAATGCTGCATCTTCCAGAATGTCTCCCAGAAGACTGCTGCTCCACAGCCACTGCACTGCTCCCATCATGTCTTATTTGTGGCCCCTCAACTGTTGTTTTGTACGATTACTCTTTCCTCTCTCTATTTATTTGTTTGTTATTTTGTATATATATTTTTTTTCTCCTTACTTTCCAACTACCTCAGTGCCCTTAAAGCAACTTCTCTTCCTGTTCTCGGACAGGAAGTTCCTGTATTCCTCAGTAGTCTCCTTCCTACTTGCTCAGAGTCAGACCTTCAGCAGTTGGGGGGGGTGGAGAGCTACTCTTTTCCTTCTAGGATGGTGAGTCTTTTATGCCTCTGTGATCACTCCCTTCCTGCTCCCAAACTAGAAGTTCCTGTTGTCAATCAAATCCTGTGCCTATAAAAGTAGAACTGGCTAAGATTGGGAGGGTGGAGGGCAGGGAAGGCTATATAGTCCCAGTAGAGTAGTAAAGTTCTAACAGCACCTCTTTCCTCTTGCTGTTCTCTGCCAAAAGCTATCTAGGGCAGATTTAAATGCAAACACCTGGCTTCCTGCTGCCTAAGCCACTCCCTCTAATTCATAGTTCCCTTCTTCACCTACTAACTGCACAGATAACAGTTCCCTTCACCCAACACAGACAAACACACTAACTCTTGTTTTATTTGTTTTTTTATACCCTAAATTGAAGGTTCAAGTAGTAGAGTTATAGTTCTTGAGTCCCAGTAGAGTAGTAAAGTTCTAACAGCACCTCCTTCCTCTTGCTGTTCTCTGCCAAAAGCTATCTAGGGTAGATTTAAATGCAAACACCTGGCTTCCTGCTGTCTAAGCCACTACACCTAATTCACAGTTCCCTTCCAGGAGATTGGACATGTGGAACTGTGGTCCCTATCCACAAGAAAGGGTTAAAGCAGGAGCTTTCAAATTTCAGACCTTTAGTCTTACATCGGTTGTGGGTAAATTGTTGGAATCCATAATTAAAGATGTGTTGTTGGATTATATGAAAACCCCTGGCAAAATGGATAGTGAGCAGGATGGGTTTACAGTTGGAAGATCCTGCACAACCAATCTCTTATGTTTTTATAAACATTTAAGTAGCCATCTTGACAACACTGGAAGTGCAGATGTAATGCTGCTTGATTTTATTAAGGCGTTTGACATTGTACCCCATTGGGCTATAATTAATAAAATGAGTAATACAGAAAAAGACCCCCAATTTATACGCTGAGTAAATAATTGATTGTCCTACAGATCACAGAGAATCTCGATATGCAGACACCTTTCTGGGGAGGGACGAGTGTTTGGTGGAGTGCCATCGGGATCTGTGCTGGGATCCATTCTGTTTCAGATTTTCATATCTGAAATGTGTACAGATATATCAAATCTTACAATAAAATGCACAGACAATACAAAACTGGGCAGTCCTTGTGATACAATCTGTGATATTCAGACTCTCCAAAATGATCTTAATACAAGCTCACATTGGGCCTATATATGGGATATGCAATTTAATATCTCAAAATGTAGTTTAATATAAATCTGAGCAAACAAAAAAATCCCTTACACATTCACTCTGTATGGAACAGTCATCAAAAATGTCCAAAGTGAAAAAGATCTGGGTAGCCAAATAAACAATTTACTTACTCCATAGGAGCAGTGCCATGCTGCCATGGCCAAGGCAAATAAGGCCCTGACCACTTAGAAGGAAAATTACAAGTAGAAAGGCCAAGGTCATTTTGCCATTGTATTGGGCATATGTTCAACCAATATTAGAATTTGGAAGTCAGGTATGGTGTCCATATAGAGCCGTGGATGTGTTCAAACTTGAGAGAGTGCAAAGGAGAGCCACAAAACTTATTGATGGATTGTACAACATGTCATATGAGGAAAGGTTGTGGGTTTTGAATTTGTACACACTGGAGCACCGGAGGCTTAGGGGTGATCTTACTTTAATGAATGACATAGCTCATAATTCTTAAACAACTAAATATATGTCTAAAAAGCAGAGATATTTCCACTGGAGGTCATCCCCTTCAACTTAAGCCAACACAATTCAAAAGTATCAATAGAAAGTACTGTTTCTCCATTATAGTCATAAATCCCTGGCATCATCTTCTAAATACTGTGATTACAAGTTCTGTGGACAAAGGTTTTAAGGACAGATTAGACAGGTTATTCAGTGATGGTGGTACCTTATCATACTAGTAGTGATGTTAGGATCAACTATGGACTAATGCCTTCTACTCTCCTTCAGACCTTTGTGAAGCCTTTGCGAATGGTCCATTTTAGCAGTTCTTTGACTTGTATGCTACACTCCAGATGAAAGCCATTCATTTGCGCCATAAAGACTGAACAAACATATTTGTTCAGAATTTTGGTTTTCTGGTCAACCAAGTAAAACCAGGAGTCTCTCTTTTTTGGCCAGACAATTCTGTTTTTCATTTTCTTCTTTCCCTAATATAGCTGAAGAACACCCTAGAATTAGTCTTCACCCCTTCCACTATCTGAAGTTTCATAGCTGCCTTTGCCATTCTTACTACCTTATTCCTCTCTTTAGAAGACTTCAGCTAGCTTTCCCTGCTGGCCTCTGACTGGGATTTATTGGATTCATGGAACACAACCCTTTTCCATTTAACCCTCTCCCTTACCTCTCTATTAAACCAAGCAAGACTTTTTATCTTTTTGTTCTTCCCAATCTGTTTAAGGCATGCATTAGATACATCTGCTTTCTTGTTGTTAATAAACTCCCACTTTTTCTACCCCCTCCATCTGCTGGTACCTGACCTGGCTTGCCCTGAGATCTTCTTCCATTTTCTTGAAGTTGGCCTTTAGTAGTTCAGCACTATTGTCCTATTATTCTGTTTCTGTGTATGTAAACAGTAATACTATCTACCATGTTGTTGAGAGATTCTTAGTGTTCTGTCTTATATTGTACAACATAAGGTCATCATCATCGTATAGTGAGAGGTGGTGCATGTGGCTAGTAGTTGTCAGTCCACTGATTCGTGAGTGTTGCCCGAGTACAATACCTCACCTTGCTTTTTCAAACAATAGTGGCAATCAAGGGCATCCCTGCCATGTTCCTTAGTGCAGGGAAAATGTAGTTGAACAGGTATCCACTTGTGCTGACCTCTGTCTTTGATGACTGATATAAGGTATCTATCATTTTCCAATAAATTTCACTAATGCAGAAGTGTGTTAGTGTCTGCTGTAAGAAAGGCCATTAGATCCTATCAAAGGTCTTTGCATCAAGAGAGACCAGTAATTGGGTCTGTTTTAAGATTTTTGGTTTGTGTGTGAGATCAGGTGCCCCTCATATGTTACCTTCTCTATATTTGCCTTTAATGAACCCTGTTTGGTCCTGTTGGATGATTTTTGCTAATACATTTTCTAAGCAGTATGCTAATAATTTGGAATATATTTTATTTATTTATTTATTTCAATAGTTTGGAAAACATCTTTGAGAAATGCACTTTTACAAAGGTTCCACATCTGTACAACAACATGCAATCAAGTTACAGGAATAGACAGAAAATATAACAAATGCTATACGATTAGTACAAAGACAAATTGCATGACTCCTATAAACATTTCAACGATGCCTGGTGATTACAATATCAAATTAAGTAAAGGTGAAAATACATTCTGTGAGTAGAAGAAAAAAGCAAAAAACAACCAGTTACTGACATCCATCAGGAGATGAGCGTTAAGGGAGCACAGTACAGAAAAAGGGGTAGCAGCCTGGAGGTCAGGCTTAGTCAAAGGTCCTAGAAGGGAGAATGCAGTCATGACCATGCTAGTGGAGAGAAGGGCATGGGTCAAGGGAGCTAGTGCTGGGGGGGGGGGATGAATGTTTGATACGAGTGGGACCACGAGATAAGGGGAGTGGAAAGGCGTAGGTGAGATACAGGTACAGTATTGGAGGCACTAGTCAACAGGAACAGCAGTGTAAGAGGAAAGAATGAGTTGGGGTGGGGGCAGGAGGATCGAAATTTCAACTCAACATTTTGATGTCTATGAATAAAAGCAATGCATGGAACAAGGAACTATATTCTGTGACATTTTTCCCCTGCTTATAATATGCAAAGATTATGCCATCTGCATTGCTGGTAGCAGTTTATTTTCTGCCAGTATGTCTGTGAAGGCTCCTAGCAGGGGGATGCAGTTCACATAGGAATGTTCTGTAAAATGTTGCACCAAATCCATCTTTCCTGAGGCTTTTCAATTTTTGAGTGAGCATGTAGCCATCACCAATCTTCTGGGACAATGGGTATCTCTAATTCTAATATAATATCCTAACTTATTTTAGGGAGTTTGACAGTATCCAGAAATTTTGGGATGCATTCTAGGTGCCTTGTCTCTTCAGATTGGTATAGTTCCTCTAGACATTTTCTAAATCTGAGAATGAGCTCTTTTAATGTATGAAGTAGTTTCATCTGCTTTTTATTTATTATGATGTGTTTTGCCAGCTGTTCTTTTCTTATCCTCTAGGCCAGGACCTTGCCTGCTTCTTTTTGTGAACTCTTGTGGGTTAACTGTATTTGTAGCAGATCAGGCCACAATCATTTTATAAATGCAGCTTCCTCAAACGAGTTGGAAAAATGTGTGGGACTCTGCTCCTGTCTATTTGAAAGTCCATTAAAAAATGAGATGAATACCAGATTCTAGCCCCCTGTAGAACTTTTCTAATAGGCGTGTAGACTGTACATTTTCCTGCCACTTCCCTGGAGTTGTCCTGGTATAGGGAGCTTTGAGTCCCATTCCACTATAGAGGACCTTGTATCCTGGCTAGGCAAAGAAGTTTCTTTTTCATTCTAAACTCCAGGTAGATAATAATGATTACTCTGGGGCAATCACGGGACTGTGGCCGTGTTTTGCCTGTTCTGTGAGATCTCTGTATATGCAGTGGTCATTCCAGTGACAATTTTAGGAGCATTCGAAAAAGGTTGTTGATGTAGTCGGTTATGTCCTGGCCCTCTACATCCTTTGGTATTCCCACAATTCTCATGTATTTTGTGTGCCTGCCCCTATTTTCCAGGATTTCAAGATTTATAAGATTTGTATGGCTCTTTGATGGTTTTGTGATGTGTAATGTTGGTTCCTTGAGATGTCCTACAGAACTCAGATAATGCTCTGTCTCCTTTAACCTTTCTCCTAAGACTTACAAATGGTATTGTACAGAGTCCACTTTAGTGTTTCAAGATCTGCTCAATCCTCAGAACAACTTTTAAAAAACATAATATTAAGACAAACTTCAGCTACTTCCTAAATGTCTTCTACAGATTTCTCTTCCCCATCATTTATTACAAAGGAAATTTGCATGAACACAGGATCATTTGAACACAGGATCATTATCCCTTAGAGTTTTTCTGTACCAGCAGCTGGTTCCTCACTTGAAGTCATAATCCTTTGTTGTGATATCATAGTTTGTTGCCATTGGACTGATGGTGATATTATAAGCAGAATAATATTATCTCATATAGAGAATAAACAACTGGAACAGATGGACTTCTAAGGAACAATAACCCTGTCGTTACGTAGATGAGCTCAGAAATAAATAACAGGGAGGGAAAATCCACAGGTAATATGAAATATAAACCAGACTGTGTCTCTATTTTGTATTTTTGAATGTTCTCCTGGTGGTGTCAGCTGCTCTTTAGATAGGCCATGTCTTTGAGTAGGGCTATCATCATTTCTTTTAATAAGGTACTATCTGCTGATGCTGCAACTATTCCTGTCTCCATTTTGTTACCTTGAGAGCTGATGAGATGGGCCCAAAAGTTAAGTCAATGTCATTTGGATGTAGATTGCTAAAACTAAAAAACAAAGCAATGCATCCGAATTCAAGTAATAGCTTATCATAAAATCTGCTGTCTGGTGATTTAGGTTCACTGTAACTTCCACAGTATCTATGTGACCTGGGGTATCTACAAGCCTGTAGACCACTTCAAACCTTAAGCTTTGTGCTCCTCCTTACCAAATGTAACCATAGAAGTTCTGCATCCTTCACCCCAAATAGCTGTATCCTCCACTACTGTGATGGTGTCCTTCACGTACCTTGTGATCCTTCCCTGTTTGGCCATCCCTCTAGCTTCCCTAAATAGTGCATAGCCAGGTATAATGAGGCACCAGCTATGATGTTATGCTGACTAGGTTTCAGTAATGGACAGAATGAGAAGCTCTTCCCCTGCCACTAATTGCTGTAGCTCCACCACTTTGTTGGCCATGCTGCTGGTGTTTGTGCAGAATGTCTTCCAATTTGCCCTATGTTTTCTTACCCTTCTGCTGCTGCTGTTCCCTTTCCTCCACAGCTTCCCTTACTCCCCCTGCTCTGCCCTCATGTACCATTTCCTGCTGGAAGATGGCCTTCCAATCCTACCCCCCCTCCCATTGTTTATAAGTGTGGTGAGTCCTATCATTGCCCCTCCCCCTGTTTTAAATGTCTATTTATCAAAATCTCTATCTTCTCCCCAGGTGCATGGGCCCCCCAATGTTAGGATGTATTGAACGCTTAATGTTCTTATACAGATGCACTGACTGCATTTATTTGTTAATTTTTTATTTATAAGATTGGTGCACTAGACAAAACATTTGCCTATTTTCAGGCATACCATGGGAGAACACAACAATGCAGGCTGACACAATATACAAAATACAAAGAGGGTCTATACAATTTCCTAGAATTAATAAAGAGAACTAAACCAAAAAAATTAAATACAATATGTGCTAAGCATGATACAAGGTATAGGGCAAGGTGCACCAATAAGATACAAGTAACAAGCACAGGGATAGGTTTCATACATTTAAAGTTGATAATCAGCATTTCAGGTGATCCAACAAAAGTGGTAAATGTGTAGCCAGCCTTTTTTATGATCTAAATGTTTTCTACCTGTGATTGTTCTAAACTAAAAAAGATGTTTAGTTTGGTCCTCATAGCTTAACGAAGTACTAATTACATTTTGATTAGTCATTTTTGTTTTGTAACAAATTTAGCTGAGTATACTGAAAAACAAAAACATAATTTTCTTTTAAATGTGTTCAAATATTCATATTACACTCCCTATATAGGTAGTGGTAAATATATGCTACTGCTAGAGTGGTGTCCCATGTGGCTTGGGTCCATAAAAGAGGATCATGAAACACAGCGTGTGAATTGCAGGTAGCCACAGGGCTTGTAGATTTTAATTACATGTCAAAATTTGTCCCTACATTCAGAACTTTGTTTAATATTTGCACTTCTTTGTACTGTATTTTATATTGAAACTGCAGGTGGTAGATATTCACTCCACTTTCACATCAATTAGCTTTTTCCGGGAAATGAGAAGTTACTTTATAGAAAATTCCAAAGGTTTATTTTTGTATTCACTGAGACGGGAGATCCCCAATTAATGTGGTCTGCTACTCTAACAGCAGTGCAACCTTTTTCCTTCAATCTGAGGAAGTAAAACTAGACAGCTACAATAGAACCAGTATATATAGAGGCTCAGAAACACTTTCTCTGTAGCACTTTCCCAGCTTTTCAACCTGCTGAAAGATATACAGTAAGGAGAAGGAATCTTTGGGAGAAAAAGATGAACAGAAACACAGCTCTTGTGTTATTTATATTGGTGCTGTTTGGAGCCATTGTTCATGGTAAAGTATTAATAACACATTATTATTTTAGTTTATAAAATGTAAATTTATAAAATGTAAACTGTGTGTGTACTCAGCAGGTCATAACATATTCATTAAATGGAACTTGAAAAACTTAAAAATTGTGCTATTCTCTATTGTCTGTTAAATACTGTTACTTCTTCACTGACTGTGGTGCAGTATGCATGCTATGTAAAAATGACTTAATAATGGTAAAAACAACCATTGATGATGACAGTGAGCAAAATGACACTCCTGTTTCAATTTAGCATGACGTGTCTAGACTTCATTATTGAATGGTGCTTCTGTAAGCAAAAAAAAAAAATCACTTAGGAAAAATAGTTTTTTTTTTAATTATTTTTTGATGGTCCATTAAAAATGACACTTTTCTGCTTTGCTGTCTCTAGACCAATCGTCATATATATCCTATGCAGACATCCATCGCTGTTTGTCTTCGGTCAGCAGTGGCAGTCCAATGCCATCTTATCTTAGAATCCTGAGAAATAACTAAGATATAAATAAGCTATTTTACCTAAGTTATTTTTAGCTTACAGTAACACAGTTTAGTAAGGGAGACTAGTTGCTCCCTTACGGAATCAAGAAAAGCAGGGCAATATTTTTGACATTGTCACACAAACTGCTACTTTAACTTATAGGAGTTCTGTAAACTACACATTATTTAAAACAATTTGTGACACATGTAGAGGAGCTCCAGTATGGTGTGTGCTATGGTAATTTGTGACTGTAATTGAACACCTGCAGAATTCATACTTTAAGACAAAACAAAACATTCTCACGAACATCAGTAAGGAGATCTCCTCTTGATGTTATTATTCCATAACACTGAACATTTTTGACCTCAGTTTTCTTCTTTTTGTTTCCATACAGCTATTTCTTTTGTTCCTGTGGTGCTGGCTGGCTATTTAGCCCCTACTCACGTCCCTAACTGGCCACCATCTACCTCCCCGGACTCACTTGCTTAGATGCTCCCATGGCTTGCCCCCTGTTGTGGGGTCAGGAAAGAAATGGCCATGGCCATCCTTCTGAACCCCTGGAGTCTAGATATGGTTTGCAGCAGGGTCCTGAGGTGATGGCATAGGTCAAGGCAATCGGGCTGGGCTTCCTCTTGTACAGCCCCAGAGTTTCTCTCTTTCTGTCCCTTCATGAGGTCAGCATGCATGTACTTGTGTGGGTGTGCAGTGTGAAAATGCTGCATGTACTTGTACACATGCACCCAGCCTTTTGAGATGTGGCTGCATGCTCTGCAATAGAGCCTACACTGGGCAACAGTCAAGCAGCAGCATATGCTATCCCTGTCTCTGAATGAGGAGAGCTGTCTATGGACACTCAATTTCCTTCCCCCAGCTGGCCTCTGAGCAACCCTGGTCTGTTCCTGAACCTGGGTCACCATTGTGGCAGGAGGTGAGGTGCCCAGCACCTCAGTATTTCATGCCACCTGGCCAGCTTTTCTCAGTGTTCTGCTTCACTTTGACTTGTCAAAACATTGTGCTTAGAAATTTGAGAATTTGTTTGTTTGTTTTCATTATCTGTTTATGACCACTCTGTACTGCCCCCTTCTACTGGCTACTCCCCAGCCATGTGACCCACCTTCTACTGGTAGATATCGAATCCTCCTCTATTCAATTGCTTGCACCAATGGTCACTCCATCTGGGCTCTCTCTCCCTCCTGGTTTCTCTGCATGACAGAGTTGGGTGCCAAGATCAGTGGTGTGGGACTAGCAAGATGAATGCAGCTTCATTCTGCATCAGCTGGGACTGCCTTCTCTGCTTCTTCATTGCCCAACCCTCTGAGTCACCACTGGAGAGTCCATATTTGAGGCACACACATGGTAGTTGTATGTGTGAACATCAGGAGGTATTTTCAGCTTGCCCCTTAGTAGCTCCAGCTTGCAGCACCACCCATGGTCATCCAGGTGACAGTACAACAGCAGAGTACATGTGTTCACCCTCCCCGGAGGAGGAAAGCATGCACATTCAATCCTCCTCCCCCAGCTGGCTTCCAACAATCCAGCCTTGTTCCAAAACTGAGGCTTCTGGTGTTGTGGGCAGTAGATGTATTGCTGCACTGATGGGCTGGCTCCAGACAGTGAGATTGTTAAATCAGTATCTGATGTTTGTCTTGGAATGGTGAGATGTCTGAATTTTTATATTTAATGGATTTCAACTTTCACATCTGCCAGTTGAGCTATCTAAATTGTTCCTTAACACAGTAACTCCATGTCATAAAATGTGTTATTTGGGTATATCATTTCAGGGTCACCAATCAGTGGTAAAGGACGTTGCCTATGCAAAGACAGTGGTTTAAATTTTATTCAGCTGAAACTCATAGAAAAGATGGAGATGTTTCCAAAGAGTCAGTCCTGTGAACACACTGAAATTGTGTAAGTATTTTTTTAAAATCTAATTATTTTCTGCTGCCGTGTAATAAAAACATTACTTATCATATCCATGACACCATGTTAAACTATTATTAAGTTATGAAAATCCAAACAACAATGTAATGTCAGAACACATCACTGCCGTGTATATAGCATATGATGAACTATATTGAATATAATATTATATGTGATATGCTAAACATTTTACTTTTTAACTGGGATTAATGTAACATTTTAAGAAAAGTATTTGATTAAATACTTTCTTTACTAGCATTTTTAAAAGTTTCTTTATACAGTAGTCACACTACGTTTTATGTTTTAATATAATTTGAAATACATTAAAATTTGTTTTGCAAAATATATGTCTTATTTGAAAGCAACATAAATGAATAACTTGTTTCTTATTTCAGTGTCACTGTGAAGGGGACTGGAAATAAAATGTGCTTAAATCATTCATCAAAATGGGTGCAGGGCATCACTGATGCCATGATGAAAAAAAGGTAAGTGATACTGGGAGTTGTTAACTCAAAAACTCTGTGATATACACATATCTATGTGGCACTTAAATGTGGCATATCAAACATATAACAGTATTTTAATTACATCTATAAAATATTTTTTATAAACAATGTAAATTCATTTAAATTGCTTTTACATGTTCTAGCACATTGGTATTTAATGCTCAGCAAAGTTACACATAAACCTATAGATAAGATGTTTAGATTATTGGTGGTATTTCTTTTGATTACTCCAGGAAATTCTACTCTAAATTACATAGTTTTACTGTGTTACACATTTTCCTGCCTGCAGGTACCTTCAAGGAATACAAAGTGCCCATACTGTTTTGTTTATCTTTCACAAAATACTATTGAATGATTTGGACATTGCACATAAGCATCCGGGACCATTGATGTCATATTTACAGTATATGCTAGAATATGAGAAAACGTGTTTGTATCTCAGGAGAAGGACAAAAAGATATTAGCTAGGCAGAAATCTCTTTATCAGGAGACAGCTCCTTAAAGCGAGTTTCTATGTTTCTACGAGAACATTACGGTTAGCATTGGATGGAGTGTCACCTCATAAGGATTGTAAAACAAAAATTGAATTTCTGGACATTCCTCTCTTTATTACTGAAGATAGCTGCCTAAAACATAGTCATTCCCATTGTAGACATCATCTTTTCCTGCTTTGAAGTCATAATCCTGTGTTTGTGACATCAGAAACATATCTGTGGCAAGAGGTTTTGGTGTAATATGTAGAGGATTTTGATATCACAGCAGGTAAAAGCAACATAAGCAGATTAAGTGTAAAGGAAAAAAATAAATTGTTTAATGAAAATGGCTTCTATAATACAGAATGAAAGGTCCTGAAATTCAAATTTTGGGGGAGTTTCATGTAACCAAGTTCTATTGATTTAAATTATTTTTGCTGGAAATCAGGAACTCTCCGTTAATTATTAAAGAGCAGCTGACACCTTCAGGACATCTTTAACAAACCATAATAGTTAGACACAGTTCAACTTGTATTTCACGTTAGTGCTGTATCCCCCCCCCCCCCCACCACCATTATTTATTACTGAGGCCATCTGCATTAAAGCAAAATCTCTGTTCATCAATTTTTGTTGCCTTTTCCCTACCTAAGGCCATAATGCACTAATATCACAGTTACTCTCACAGCAACATATTGTGATGTCACAACAGAGGACTATGACTTAAAGTAGGGAGTAAGTTATAGAGGCAGATGAACTCTGATGGAACTCTGAGGGATAAAGATCACATACTCATGCAAATTTACTCTGTAATAAATAATGGGTAAGAGAAATACATAGAATATATGGAATGCAAGCTGAATTGTACCAAATTATTATGTTTTTTTGAAGTTTTCTTTGAGGTGTCAGTAGCTCTTTAATAAACAAAGTAAATACTTGTTTTGAGCTGTGTAATAGTCTGTATTTCATATCTTGACAGTTGTTTATGAACTTCTGATGTTTCCTCTGGTGTTGCTTAAAAGATACAGAGTCAATAAAGGGAACATTTTTTGTGGTACATTTGGTTACATTTACAGTTATTTACACCCTCACAAACTGTTCAGACATTTTAAATGGCAACATGAAAGAGCAGCTGACGCCTTCAGGAGAACTTTAACAAAACATAATATTTAGACACAGTTTGGCTTGTATTTCACATTAGATTCATATTTCTCCTGCCCATTATTGTTTACTGAGGTTATTTGCATGAAAAAAAGTATATTTGCTCCAGAAAGGTTTATCTATTCCTGCTGCTTTCTCTCTACCTGAGGTCATAATGCACTGCTTGTGACATCACAGTTACTTCCATGGCAACAGATTGTGATGTCACAACAGAGGATTATGACTTGAAGTAGGGAGTACGCTAAAGAGGCACATTAACTCTTAGGTATAAAGATCATGTATTCATGCAGATTTCCTCAGTAATAAATAATGGGGAGGAGAAATCTTTAGAATATACAATAAAGCCCTCCAGGATGAAATGCAGTGTCACAGGTTTCCTGCATGACAAAATGGATTAACTCCCATTGAAATAGCATTGTTTGCTACAATAACTCTACTGCAGGATTCTGCAGAGTTGGGCTTCATCCTGGTGGGGTTCGCTATATATGGAATGCAAGCTGAATTGTACCTAAATATCAAGGGGGCACAATTTGAAGACAGAGGGGGGGATGGCTCATGGGCAATGTGAGGAAGCATTTTTTCACAGAGAGGGTAGTGGACACATGGAACAGCCTTCCTGAGGTGGTTGTGGAATCTAAAATTGTGGGAGAATTCAAGAATGCATGGGACAGACGTAAGGCAATTCTTGTGGGGGGGTAGGAAGACATACACTGTTGGTTAACTAAGATCTGCAGCTTATCCTGTAGGTAGGGAAATGGGCAGACTAGGTGGGCCAAGTGGTCCTTATCTGCCATGAAAGTCTATGTTTCTATGTTTCTAACTATGATGCCATGAAGAACTGCATCAGATGCTCTTTCCTTGGTTACATACATCATTGTTGCATATGTAATCTAGGTTGTTTTTGTTTGTTAAATACCAAACATCAAATATAATGTGATTTTGATGGTAGGTATGTCATTAACAAATAAACACAGCTTATCTGGTGAAATTTATTCTCACTGATACAGTATATACAAGGCAATAATGCATACATTGTCATGCATCATTGCTTAATCTCCAGTGTTATACTGTACAACGCATGCATGTCAGAGGCTAATGAAAGAAAAGGCTAAACAATGGTTTTCTTCTATTTCAGGTCTTCTCAATAGATTTCAAGATGATTATGAGAAGAAATATCCATCAATGAATTCTTCCTCATCATGTGGCAGATCTAGTTTGTGTGACATCATGACATCAATGTGTGCACATACAATATATTTTTCCATCACTTAAAAAAATGTAGCATAATGTGCAACTCTGATATCTTGAGAAAAATTCAGAGTAAAGTATGACAAGCCTTACAGAGCTTGAATTATGCATGGTCTACTGAGAAGGCCATGTTTAGTATTCAGTCTGACAGAAACTGCTGTATACCTTGAAGTTAGAATAACAAATCATGCAGGTTCTCTGTCTTTATATACTAAATGCATTTTGGGACAACATCTCTGTGCTTAGGTGTTGTGGAATTAAGAACACCAACAATGATACTATGAACTACATGTCTGAATCCTACTCCAACTACCTAATATGACATGATGAGATAGAACTATATAATTGTTTAAAACTATATAGTACTCTACCTGTGTATAAGCTACTAATAGACAGACAGATAGATTCAGTATATAGAGAGACAGGAGATTGATTTAAATTAATTGTAACTCTGAATGTAAAATGTATTTAAGCTTCAAATTGTCAAGTAATTAAATGTAGAATATTAATATACATACTGAATATTTTTTTTTAAATGTACATACGATATAAACAGTATATACTAAAATATATGCATGGGGTATCAGGACATGTTAACTAATATATGTTCTTTTACAGTTTTGTTAGGAGGGAAGCAGAACTAAAAACTATCCTCCTGCATTCTGTATTTATTGAGAATAAAATGTTTTACAATGTTTTTGGCACTACAGCTATATAGTGTCTTGTAAGACTAGATTTTTATGGCAGAGGTAGATGTGACTGAAAACTAGTCTCTTGCATACTGCATTTATTGAGAGTGAAACGTTTTACAATGATTTGGGTAATTTAGCTATATAGTGTCTTGTAAGAACAGAATTGTCTGGTACAGTGTGATACCAAAACCCCTGAAGCTCCAAAATCTTGTGTAGTATAGCACCTCTGTAAAATGATTTGTATTGGTCCATAAAAGGTATCATGTTCTGCAATGATCTCAGCTTGTGGTTTTACCAAATCAAATGCTGATATACAGTATATGCTATAGTGAGGCAAGAAAAAAGGTAGTACACAGAAAGGGTCCATTCGATAATATATTAATTGCCAACAGCACTATATGCTAAAACAGTAAAATGCTATGTGCATATTTTACAGTGCTAGTAACCATACGGACTGGAAAATTAGAGCACAGTACTCCTAATTAAGGGTTCCACCATAGTGTTCAACTGTATTTTGTTACTGCCAATATAAGCCTGGCTTTCCCTTGTTATAGTTACAGACAACATTCTGTATATAAAGATGAAACACAGTCAAATCAATGACTTTGAGATTTACTTACTATTGTAAATTTGAGAATGTATATATTCACCCTTATCTGACTATATTCCTTTATCTTGTGTTTTCATTGGGATAATCTTGTTTTATTCTTCTTCAGGGTTTGTAGGTGATGCTAACTCTTTTCCACCTGATATTTATCACTGAATTACAGATCAGTTCTGTAATCTGGTGGCATGAATAGTGAGGATGCCTAAAATGAAATTTTCACAGCCATTTTCTGTTAAACTGGTGTCAGTGGATTCAGAACTGATTAGAAATTAAATATAGAACAATGTATGGATATCAGTGTGTTGTGAGATATTGTTTACACTACAAGGTGTGTAATACTACTTAAAACACAAGAGCAAAGCTGAAGGGTTGTAAAAAATCATCAATAACACTGATGTCCACTACTGTATTTTTTATAATTACTGGGCTGAGAAAAGAGGTATTGTATTAAACTATGGAGAGTGGCTTGAAGGGCTGAGCTCCACAATACATGTTTGTGCCATCACAAACATGTATCATAGAGTCTGACAGCAGCTGGTTTTAGATTGGTATCAATTGCAACCAGTAATTATAAAATGAATATAAGTGGTAGAAAAGCAGTACCAAAATAGACCTAAAGAAGGCAAAGTAGAGTAGGGAAATTATGGAGGGCATACACATTCAAATCCCAAACTGTATCACAAAAACAAAAGCCAAGTTTATGTCTCCCTTAAATTTAAGTATTATTTAGTTTTTTATGCTCATAAAAAACCTATTGTGTAAGATAATGATCTGTATTCTACGTATTAATTTTGGTTAGCTTTTTATGCTCATAACAAATCTATACTGTAAGATAATGATCTGTATTCTATTTTTTAAATGTTAATAAAATGTTTGTCATTTCTGTACAAATTCAATGAATGTAGAAAAAGTACATTTTCTTGTATATTGAGGAATGCTCGTCAATAAATATACATTTTTTTACAAATATGTCATTTGACATGCACATACAGCAGATTTTATGTAGGTTTCTAGTTTTGTTTCATCTAGGATATGAACTACCAACCATTAAATTTAAAATGACCTCAACAGTTAAACTATATACCATATGCATTGTCATGCATACAGCATGGAGTTCTTGGATTTTTTTTTTTCTGGGTGTTTTTTTCTTTTGCATTTTATGTTGTACAGATGAAGTAGGGTTACATCAGCCTGTCCATTTCAGATAGTTAAGTTTCCACATTTTTCTCCTGTCTTTACAGTCACCAGGGATCCACACAAAGTTACTGTTCAAAGTAATGCAAAATCAGGGTGCAACAGCTTCCATTATGCCGCCTACAAAACTGCCTTAGTTACTGTGAGTAAATGTCTTCCAGTAACTAAATCACAATGCTGATATGGCAGTCAGATGTTTAGTGGCACAGACTGAGTTTGCACCAGCGAACATATGGTCTTGCTTAACCTACGAATATCAAAGAATGGCACAGGACCAATTGCATGGTGCTATGCCATGCCCAGAGCTCTGGGTACATGCTACTTCCATTATAGTTTAGGCAGTATAGCACAGTGGGTTAAGGCTCTGAGCTGCAGATCTGGAGACCTGGGTTTGAATCCCACAGCTGCCTAGGTGCATACTGTGGGATGCTAAGCAAGTTACTTAACTTGCTTGTGCTCCAAGGTTGCATCTGGAAACAGGTTTCAGCTTAACATGCTACTCCAGGTTAAACAATGTTCTCTTTCCTTATAGTCTTGCCCTACCCCACCCATTTCCTATACCAGCTTCTGTGTCCATTAACTCTCCAGGGGTCCAGTGGTCTCCAATCCTTTCTGCGTTGTCTTTCTGTCCTTGATGTCCAGTGGAACCAGACACCCCTATCACTGTCTTGGCTGAAGTCTGTGCACTGCCTAATCCCCCTTTAGTCTTTTCACTCCATTTCATAGGCCTGTGTCTCACTGTTTCACTCCTATAGTAGATCAAATGGGCTTAGAGGTACTGTGGTTTGTAACCAGGCGTGTTAGGATGGCACGTGGTTGAGCGTGGTTCAGTGGCTCATTAGCATGCCAACATTCCCGTGGCTCCCTCAGCCCTTTCATGTGAGTCCATGCAGAAAAAGGCTTGTAATACTACTGTGCACAGCACGATGTGCTGCTGAATACAAAAGTGATGCAAAGTGATCATTGGGATGACTTTGTGCCAGTAAACATTTATTGTGTGTGGGGTCCCAGAAACATACATGTACTGTATGTCCATGATAAGACTTTAGGAAAAATTAGTATAAAGTATCAGCATGACATGCAGTAACATAAAGTTACATATGAATGCACATTAATATAACTATTTATTGTAAACGCCGTTAAGATAACATTTAGGTTGTGAACAACATGTAAAATAGTTAGAAGATCCAAAGTTAGGATTTGTGAGTTAGTCTAACTGTATCTAATCTCTAACTAAAGTAAGTGGTTTTGATAGAAAGTTGGGTAACTACAATTTGGTAAAGTAGCCCTACCTAGAGGATTAGATGGAGCAGGCATAGTTAGGGCGAGTGTCTTGCGGACCTCAACTTTGGGTTTCCCAACTTTTCCTCTTTGTGACCTCAGAAAAAAAAGCAATAATGAATAATGTAGTTCTTTTTTTATATAGCATTTTGCTCTTTCATTGCCACCTACGCAGTACAATCAAACCCCATAGCTTGGCTGCTCCCAACCCTGTCATCTGCTACCCCCATCATCACACCAGTGGGGATCCATGTGGGGCAGGGTCTGAGAGCACTGAGGGCCACCACACTTGGCAAAGGAGAGACATAGGGTGTTTCTGTGTTTTCTGCCTTCCTGACCCAAAGCTGTGAAAGAACAGTGGGTGCATGCACATAGAAGTGTGCATGCAGTCCCAGAATCACAGTCTTCCTCCACCATCGCAACATAACATCAGTCCCCAGACCTCTAATATGACACCCAGCCTCCACTGGGTGTCAGCCAAGAGTACCTCAACACAATAATGTATTTCTGACGTCCTTAGACTCAACATGAGTGCATTTGTAATTCCCACGTGTATAAGGAAATCTGAGATTTTATTGGTCTACCTGATGGCCCGGTGCAAGCACTATTTTGGTTCAGTACTGCTGACCCAGGTTTAGGAGCAGACTTAGGGAGACAGAATCATGGTGGCCAGGGCTGAGGAGTGCTGCCAATGGCAGTGCAAGTAAATGGGGGTGTCTCTGGTGGCACAGCAACCCCTTGCAGTGGACCCAGAGTGCACTGTGTCATCTGAGACTTCAGGACATCTGGGCCAGATCAGGGAGTGGGCATAGGCAGGAAAATATGGGGAGAAACCCCCAGCTGCTGTCTAAATGATGAAAGGAGCCTGAACAGGGCATATCACTGAACACAGGACATATACCTAAAAACTGCAGCTGGCTGGGAGATAAAAAATCTACATGTGGGAAAAAAATGTTTTTATTTGTGGTTTTGTGATTAAATACTCATCAATGGCTGTCCTTTGCCATTTTTAAAAATCCCTTCTAATGTGGCTACTCCTTGTGTATTTTAGATTCATACTGCTGCTGTATTAGAGTGGTACCAACACACATTTTTGTGAGTAAACAACACCACATAAAAATGTTTAGTTTTCTTATGTTAGGCAAGCATGGAAAAAGAGCAGGAACATTTAGAAATTCTGAAATTCATGCAAGCACAATATCAATATAGTTATTGTGCAACACTAGTGAATGACTTGCATGAATGAGGCAGCAGCCAGTAGTGGATGTGAGCAGAGGGTGAGTACCCAGCACCATCTTGGAGAGGCAGGCAGCAGAGGGGATGGGCAACAGAGGATGGCAATGGGAGAGGGGTGGACCATGAGGCTACCAGGGAAGGATTGTTTAACAACAGAGGGTCGGGTGAGAGAGGGGTACCACTAGCACCAGGGATATGCATCAAATGGGGATTGGATGAGGGATGGAGGATACTACCAGCACCAGAGATACATATTGAAACAGGATTAGGTGTGGGAGATGAATGTTTTGCTTTCTTTTTAACTGAAAATGGCACCAGTGCTGTGGAAGGGGGTGCGCACCAACCACAGTGGACATTGTTAAGAATAGGGTTTGAAGCATTAAATGGCACTGCCACAACAACCTTTTAGTGTTTCCAGAATCCTGATAAAGAAACAGTGCAATGAAAAAACGGTTTTCCAAAAAGTTAGTTTCAGCTATAATTAATCAAAATATTAGCATACCTGTCAAATCTACTTTTCTAGGTACCCCTCTATGCTGCGCACCATGAGTTTTTTATTTTCTTGATCCCAACCACTACTAGCTCTACATTGATGAAATATTCACATTTTGGTGGAAATGGAACATTTTACCACCAAATAAAACTGGAAGATGCCTGGAATCTTTTATTGTGAAAAAAAAAGGTTGGGTCAAATTTTCTTTACTGGTTTCATCACAATGCTGCTTTAGTATACCACTGCACCCTAAATGCAGTAGGTTTCCCTCATGGGCATGGGTGCAGCGGTACAATTAGCATGATTGTGGTAACTACTTAGTGCCATATTACATGTAACTTTGAATATAGCAGTGGCTGTGCTAACAGGCTGTCGATCATGCTGTATCCACCCAGCCCCACACTAAGAGCGTTATATGGGGGCCATGATGCCTTACAGTAGAATCATACCGTTCCCTTCTATCATAATTTGATAGAACTCTTTTTAAGTGAGGGTTTTCAATAAATCACTTGTGAGGATAATGTGTTATTAATGCAGGGATGCCATTGTTCTGTCCTGGTTTTGAAACTGCGTAAGTAGGAGATCACATGATGCAGGCTCACGAGTAGCAGCACTCTGAACGTCTCCCATCCGCTCGGTGTTGGAATTTATAATTTATTTTACTCTACCTATGAGGAAAACCAGAAAACACATTTCTTAAGAAGTCAAGATCCACTCTACATTGCCTGTCTGCAGATTTCCTGTCTGATATGGAAGCAGAGATGAGGCAAGCATTACTGAAACATACGCCTCCCTCCATGCCAGAAAAGGTTAATAAAAAAACAAGGCCGCACACTGCTTTGGCTAATCGTACCTCTCAAATGCCAGAATGTCTTAACAGTAGACCAGTTCCTATTGGAGTTTAATCCATTTCGTGAAGAACTACGATCGCTAACTACGGAGTTTAAATCTATGACTACAGCTCTGGAGAATATCTCAACAAGGGTCGGAGATAATGAGACACGTATTGTCTAGGTGGAAAAACACCTAGGGAGACTGGAACCGGAGATGGTGCTTACACGGCAGAAGCTGGCTCAATTAGAATCTAAAGTTGAGGATTTGGAGGGGCACAGCAGACAAAATAATGTTGTTTTTATAGGTCTGCCAGAGAAGGAGGAAGGGGCCGACACAGTCCTCTTTGTTCAAAAAATGGTGGTGAAGATGGTGGGTCCCTCTCCATATGGCGCCTCTTATTTCATGGAAAGGGCTTATAGGTCCTTGCACCCAATTCCAGCTGCAGGTGCCCCCCTTGACCCTTAATCGCCCGCTTCCTGAACTACCTCGAGAGGCAGCACATTTTGGTGAAGGTCAGAAGTCTAGACCAAATTATGTGGGGCGAGCTCCAGTTAAGAGTCACGTAAGATCTTCCTGCATTTGTCCATCAGTGTAGAGATCTCTTTCATCCCTTGTGAACAAGCTGATTCCGGCGGGGATTAAATTCAAAATGTTGCACCCCTCGAAATTCCAGGTCCAGATAACCGGTACTTGGTCTAGCTTTGAAGACCCGAAAGCAATGGAAGCTACTCTGAGAGCAGCACTTCCAGATCTCTTCAAAGATCTTTGAAGACGAGGAGTTTATTGCTTTGCTTCCCTTTCAGATGTTACAGGTGCTTGCTGTACTGTGAGATGCCACGATTTGGAGTGGACACTGGATCGATTTCATCGGTTTAAGTCCTTGTAAGTGTTGGGACATTTGACTTTCGATTTCAATTCAGTAAAAGATCACTACTGGGAATACTGAGCCTTGCCTTGCTATATGTACTAGTGCCTTCTGTGTGTTAGTTCTCATAGACTTGAGGTTTTAAACAGAAGGCAAATGGATCATAATTCATTCGATCTACCATGTTTCTTTATAGTTAAAATTGCCTGTTTGGCAAGTGCCAATGTATTCCTTTATTTTTGCTGGATGGATGGGATATTTGGATAAAGAAACATCCTAAAAGTAACTTTGCAAGTAACTTTTTGTTTTCCCCAGGCTTCCTTCATTCATGTGTTATACTTATTAAGGACACAGGAGGTCGCCCTTGTACATGTTATTTTTTTTCTGTTATGAAGGGATAAGCGTGTACGAGGTTAATGGAATAATTTAAAACCCACTATTTTGGGCTTTCTGTTAAGCTTACAAGGTTATGATTTTTAAGAGCAGATTTTTCAGTTATTGATTATTCTTAAATGTGCCTGTTGCACCATTTCTTTGCTCTCAAATGAATGTTTAACACAGAAGGCAAAAAGATTGTACGTCACTCGATCTACAGCGTTTCTTTATAGTTAAAATTACCTGTTAGGCAAGTATCAATGTATGCCTTTTTTCTCGCTGGATTGCTGGGTTATTTGGATTAAAATTGTCTTAAATAATAACTTTGCATGTAATTATTTGTTTTCCCTAAGTTTTCCTCATTTACGGGTTATACTCATTAAGGACACAGGAGGTCGCCCTTGTGCAAATTATATATTTTTTTGTTATGACGGGCTAAGAGTGTATGAGGTCAATGGAATTATTTAAGACCCATTATTTTGGGCTTTCTGACAAGTTTATAAGGTTATGACTTTTAAGAGCATATTTTTTTTAACTAATGAATATTTTTAGTGTGCCTGTTGCACCATTTCTTTGCTTTCAAATTAATGCTCAATTTTGAATACAGAATACACCCTTTGGGGTGAAATTTTGTGATACGAGTGGGCGGGAGGGAAGAGTTGCTGTTCGCTGGTTCTGTATATCATGTACTTGGATATTATTAGGTTGGGTGGTGGGGGTGTTTTTGGCATTTTGGATAAATAAGAACAAGTTAAGCTTTGGGTTTCAAGGGTTTAAGTATGAGATTCTGGGGTTATGTGCTACAATTTCTATAGGGTTTAATGTTCTGGGGTTGGGGGGAGGGAGTAGGGAGGGTTACCTCGGCTGGTTGTCATTAATGTTTGGAGCAAGCCATACCACTCTAGATCACATTCTTACTGTTAACGATACCCTAAAAGATGTATAGTCTAAAACTTATTACCTGGAATATTAGAGGTGCCAGGAAGAAAGTCAAACGATATCAAATTCTAAAACATATTGACTGTTTGAAAGGAACTATTACATTCCTACAAGAAACCCATTTGCTACCCTCTGAGGGCTCACTTTTTCGGAGGCAATTTGTAGGACAGGTTTTTAATGCAGGGGACAGTACCCAAAGTAGAGGGGTTGCCATATTATTCTCCCAAAGCATTTCTTTCAATTGTGAGCTCTGCATGCAGGACCCAGGTGGTAGATATTTAATCTTGAAAGGTTTATTGGATAGCACAGAGGTGGTGCTTTGCTGTATATATGGCCCCAACTCTGATTCTCCAAATTTTTTTTAGACTACTCACAGAATTACTTCCCTATATTTCTTTCCCATTAATCCTGCGAGGGGATTGGAACCTCTCTTTTACCCATGATCTGGACAGATCTGGGGCTAGAAGATCTGGTCTTTTGCCTGCACAGCGAGCCCTCCGGGACTTAGCAGATCAACGAGGACTGATCGACCCTTGGAGGATTTTGTATCCCTCCTTAGAATATTCTTTTTGATCCTCTGTTCACAGTACATCTACCAGAATTGATTATTTTTTAATTAGCCACAGTTTTCTGTTAGGGATTTTGGCCAGTGCCATAGAACCCGGAGTCATCTCAGACCACGCGGTGGTGTGGTGTGGTGCTCCTTAAATCTGACCCCCAATGTTCCAAGGGAAACCACTTGGAAGGTGAACAATCAATTATTGAGGGATGAGAACGTCGTTAGGGATCTCTCAAAGGCAATTGAGCAGTATACAAAGCTTAATCTTGGCTCAACAGGAAGAATTCATTTAGAGTGGTGTGCCTTGAAATGCGTTCTAAGAGGGGAGCTGATCAGAATAGCTTCATTTAAGAAAAAGGGGAAACAACAAGAAGCCCTCACATTACTCAATAGTATATGTCAATTAGAAAAAGAGCTTTCACCTTCCACTCCGGAAGGTGATAGAATTAAACTAATGGGCTTAAGGGCCCAGTATAGCTCCCTTTTGTTAAGTAAAGCTGAATATGCAATAATGCGCACCAAAATCAATTATGTGGATCAAGGGGAAAAGTCTGGTAAGTTGTTGGCCCTTCGTTTAAAATCTCAAGAAGCTTCCAGAGTAATTAAAGGTATCAGATCTAGAATAGATAATACTATACAAGTGAACCCTAAAAGAATAGTGCAGGAATTCGCAACTTATTATCAGGACCTGTACGGCCCCATGTTTAACCCTCCCGGGAAACAAAAATTAGATAACTATCTTGATGCCCTTCCTCTGCCACAGTTGTCAGCTGCACAAAGATTAGCATTGATGGTCCCTATAACCAATATAGAAATTGAGAAAATAATACATTCTCTTCCCTCCGACAAGGTTCCCGGCCCTGACGGGTTTTCGCCCAACTTCTATAAATCTTTCCACAAACAGCCGACTCCCTAGTTAGGTAGGCTGTTTAAAAGGTTCCTGGAAGGGGAAGAAATGGATGATAGTTTTCTAGAAGCCCTAATTATAGTTTTACATAAATCAGGACGGGATCCGGAAATGGTAACTAATTATAGACCTATCTCTTTATTGAATTATGATATGAAAATCATTGCTAAGTTGTTAACAAATAGACTGGCTGTGGTCATGTCCACCATAATTCACCAAGATCAAACAGGGTTTATGAAAGGGAGGAACTCATCGGACCACTTGAGGAAGCTATCCCATACTTTCTCCGCATACAGGGACTCTGAAACTCCAGCTGGAGTGCTGTCCCTGGATGCGGAGAAAGCTTTTAATAGAGTGGACTGGAGCTTTTTATTTTCTGCAATAGGCAAATTTGGATTCCCGAAGGAATATATTAGTTGGCTTATTTCTTTCTATAAAAATCCCAAAGCTCGTATTTGCTGTAATGGAGTTTTCTCGGAGATGTTCCTCCTTCATTCTGGTACTCGTCAAGGGTGTCCATTATCCCCATTGCTCTTTAATATTTATCTAGAGCCTTTGCTTTTTAAACTCAGAAGCTCTTCCCTGATTTCGGGCATTCCCCTGTATGGCTTCAATTTGAAACTATCAGCTTATGCGGGTGATATTCTGCTCCATTCCACTAATCCCGTTGTTGTGTTCGAAGCTGCCCTGCAAATTATTTTAGAATTTAGTAGCTACTCCAATTACGAAATTAATTTGGCTAAAAGCATGGTCTTCCCGCTAAATTTTAGATTGCTAAGAGTGACATTTCACATTTAGGTCTTCAGTTGATTTTCAGAAGCCTGAAATATCTGGGTATTTATCTCACTAACTCTGACTCCCTCATGAAGAAGCTAAATCTCGAAGACACCCTGTGTACTATACAACAAGACATTGCTAGATGGTCATCCCTTTCTATTTCTCTTTGGGGATGCATCAATATAGTTAAAATGAATGTCTTACCAAGGATATTTTACCCGCTGCATATGCTCAATATATGGTTACCCATTAATTGGTTTAAGAAAGTCCATTCTATTATCTTTTCCTTCATCTGGGCTGCCAGGCCCCCCCGAGAAGAGCGTGCCAGAAATTGATTCTACCCAAGGTTGGGGTGGCTTGAGATTACCTCATATAGGAGGATATTACTGGGCTAGTCAAATATCTAAATATATGAAATGGATGATCAACGAGGCATTTTTGGCCAAACTGTCATATGTCCCATTGTGGTTAATACTTGAGAGGAAAATGCTAGCAGAGGCACACTTATCCACATCTACGTTGCTACACTGTTTAATCAAAAATTTACCGGTTAATGTTTCCTGATCTCCCATAAGGGTATCGGTAAGAGCCCATACTCAATTGTGTAATTTTTTAAAATATAAACATACCCAAGATTGCAATCAGCCGTTGGTAGAGAACTTGAATTTCAAGATAGGTAACAAAAATATTCCTAAACTTTGGATTCCCCAGTTCCAGAATATATAAATTAAGGATTTCCTGGACCCAATTGGGAAGGGTATCCCTATGTCTGCCATTACTAATAAATTTGCATTTAATAAAGGACAACTGTTCAGAACATATCAGATATCTTACCTTTTGAGCTGGTTCAGCTCTCAACTGTTTACAGAGGATACATTTTTTGATTTCTTTACTTCCCTAGCAGAAGTAATATTCCCCCCATGTGATAGCCCAGGTATATGGTTCCCTTTTAGACCTGACATTTACTGATCAGGATGGAGGCCTAAAATACTGGCTTAGACAGTTCCCAGACCCTAACATTAACTGGAGCAAAATCTGGGAAGGAACCTACATTTACTATCTCAAGACAGGTTGAGACTTACACAATTCCAAGTTTTACATAATCTATACTGGACACCCCTCAAACTTTTCAAGATAGACAAGTCCCTGACTCCAATTTGTTCCAGGTGTAATCTGGAGGAAGGTTCCCTCCGTCATATTTTCTGGGACTGTCCTTCTGTTCAGGATCTCTGGATGGAAAACCGCCATAAAGCTGACCCATTGTTAGGACTAGAAGATCTGTTCACACCAGAGATTTGTCTCATAGGAGATTATTCCAAGATTCAGGTCAGAGTGCATCGATACCACAAGGCAATGATTGCACTGACACTTAAGAAACTTGTTTTAAGGCATTAGATTGATGCTTAGAAGCTTTTGTATATAGATTGGCTTCAGGATCTTTTGTTGAATTTGCTGGTTGAGCAATTTAAAGTATCTCCGGGTCAAATTTCTTCTAGATATAAAAAGATATGGGCTGGGATGCACACTGTCTACATGCTACAAGTGGGAGTTCACCTGTTTTAATGTTTGTTACGGTTTGATCAGTTTTCAAAGAGTATGCTCGGATGCTCCCTATTTATGGCATCAATCCAATGCACTTTCTTTGTATGGCTCTGATTATAGTGAGGAATGTGTTCAATAAGCTTACATGCCAAGGTGGGGAGGGTTATGGGGGGATGGTGGGACTGCTTTGGGTCACAAGGAGGGGAGGTTGTTATTTTTGGGAGGGTTAAAGGGGGAGGGAATGTGGCACTGTTTCTCTGGGGACTGTTACTTTGCCTGTATGTGTATTCATGTTATTTCAGTACAGTACCATGTCATTTGTTTTATGCTTGAAAACAATAAACTTTAAATTAAAAAAAAACTGTGTAACTAATCAGCTCTAAAGTCAAGTCAGTTAATTGAAAAATACGTCTGTGATCCTCTCCATTTACAGCAAGCATTGACCAGTGCCAGTCATGTTTGCTTGCTTGTATTTTCTGTGCAGTTGTTGGGCATAGACAGAATAGCAGGTAAAATTAAAAATGATAAAAGCACAAGTTTTAATAGTGAAATTGTCATGATTGGTAAAGGAAGGGGTTCACATAGAACATATAGAACATATAGAATAGTGTATGGGTAACCACACACAACAAGGGTATGTTTTTATCAAGGGGTAGCGATGACATCATAAGAACCTCAAGAGGCAAGCTTGAGAGGTCCCTGATGTCATCTCAGCCCCAAAATGGACACACAGACCTTGTTGTGTATGGTTGCCCATACACTGTTTTATAGAGTTTATGGTTTCAGAAATTTCCATAATGAGAGAGATAGCAGTTTTTAAACAGTGTACAATGTGAGCAGTTCTTTGCGACTACACTGATGGCACACCCTGCTCCCCCCAGAACTGAGCTTGCTTAAGCTTTTTAATTAAGGAATACATTACTTCATCTCATCTGAGTCATTGTTCTCTTCGGTCACAGAGTGTCTTTGACATTTTTTGTCACCAGAGAAAGTGGGCTCAGATGAGATATGAGACACGCAGTTTGAGAACCGCTAGAGTGGCTCATGGTTTAAACAGACAGATGTGAGGAAATCAGAGTAGGAGTGCAGTTCAAGGTAGAAAAATTTATTGTAGTATCATTGTGATGTCATAACGATACTATAACTTTTTTTTACCTTTGCAATAGAAACATAGAATTTGTCAGGATGAAAGGACTGCCTGACCTAATCAGTCTGCCCAGATGCTCCCTGCCTAGTCTGTCTCTGCAGACCCTTACCAGTATCCGTCAACTCTCCCTCCTCTCTGCCTATTTACTTATATTCCCCTGTGTCTATCACATGCATGCTTGAAGCCCACTACTGTTTTCATCTCCACCACTTCTGCTGGCAGCCTGTTCCAGGCATCAACTACTTTTTCAGTGAAGTAACATTTCCTCACATCCCTCTTAAATGTACCCCCTCTCCAGCTTCATTGCATGCCCTCTAGTCCTGGTGTTTTTTTTTTCATTTGAAAGAGACTCCCCTCCTGCACTCTGTTCACGCTGTGAGGTGCTTGTAAGTGTCCATCATGTCCCCTCTCACTCTCCTCTCTTCCAGGGTGTACATATTGAAATCTCTCAGTCTCTCCTCATGGGGTTTTTGGTGCAACCCCTTCGAACAGTCCTGCAGCAAGAAAATGCAGTGTATGGATTCCCATACACAGTGAGGGGCAACTGTACACAATATTGTTGTTTCCTTGGATTGTGAGCTTGAAGTTTCAAGATAGTATTTTTTATTGCTCCAGCACATGAGCATGACAGGTGTCGTTTATTGAATCCCACCAGAAACACGATTTTGTGAAATGGCAGAGAAAGCACATTAGGAAGGGGAATTTGAAAATGTTGTCTACTATGTTCATAAGGTGGGGTATAAAAACAAGACTATGTTGAAAATTGTGGTTCAAAAGATAAACAAGCATTTGTCAATGCCGAATGTTGATTGCATTGGTGTGTTGAGCTCGCTTTCTGCCCCTCTGTCACTCGCTCAGTCTGTTTCTCCCGGTGCTGCAGGCTGCTCTTTTGTACTGGGCTCCTGCCTGTGTTGGCACCTTGTTCTGCCCACTAAGAAACCTTCAGCTGTCCCAACAGAGCTGCATTGAGGTGGCTCACTCCCTCTCTCTCACTCGCTCATTTTGTTTCTCCTGGCGCTGCAGGCTGCCCTTTTGTACTGGGCTCCTGCCTCTGTTGGTGGCTTTTTCTGGCTACAAAGAAATCTGCAGCAGTCCCGACTTAGGTTTTTTAAGCCTGCTGACTCCCCATCTGTCACTCACTCATTCTGTTTCTGCCGGAGTTGCAGGCTGGCCTTTTGTACTGGGCTCCTGCCTGTGTTGCCACCTTTTTCTGCCAACAAACAAATCCGCAACAGTGAAGATAGAGCTCCATTGAGCTTGCTTACTCCCTTTCTGTCACTCACTCATTGTGTTTCTCCCAGTGCTGCAGGCTGCCCTTTTGTACTGGGCTCCTGCCTGCTTTGGGACCTTTCTCTGCCCACAAAGAAATCCATAGCTGTCCCAACAGAGCTCCGTTGAGGTCGCTCACTCCCCCTGTGTCGCTCACTCATTCTATTTCTCCTGGCGCTGCAGCCTGCCCTTTTGTACTGGGCTACTGCCTCTGTTGGCGCCTTTTTCTGCCCACAGAGAAATCTGCAGTTCTGACAATGCTCCATTGAGCTCGCTCACTCCCCTTCTCTCACTCACTCATTCTATTTCTGCCCATGTTGCAGGCTGCCCTTTTGTATTGGGCTCCTGCCTGCATTGCCACCATTTGCAGCAGTTACAATACAGCTCTGTTGAGCTCGCTCACTCCCTTTCTCTCACTCGCTCATTCTGGTTTTCCCACCACTACAGGCTGCCATTTTGCACTGGGCCCCTGTGTGCATTGCTGCCTTTTTCTGCCCACAAACAAATCTGCAGCAGTTCCAACAGAGCTCCGTTGAACTCACTCACTCCCCCTCCCTCACTCGCTCATTCTGTGTCTCCTGCCAATGCAGGCTGCCCTTTTGTACTGGGCTCCTGCCTGCATTGGTGGCTTGTTCTGGCCAGAAGGAAATCTGAAGCAGTCCCGACACAGTTCCATTGAGCTCGCTCACTCTCCCCCTCTCTCACTCACTCATTTCGTTTCTGTCCGCACTGCAAGCTGGCCTTTTGTACTGGGCTCCTGCCTGCATTGCCACATTTTCTGCCCATAAAGAAATCCACAGCAGTCACAATAGAGCTCCATTGAGCTCACTCACTACTGCTCTGTGACTTGCTTGTTCTGTTTCTCTTGGTGCTACAGGCAGCGCTTGTATACGGGGCTCCTGGCTGCATTGGCACCTTTGTCTGGCCACAAAGAAATTCGCAGCTGTACCGACAAAGCTCCATTGAGGTCGCTCAGTCTCCCTCTGTCACGCACTCATTCTGTTTGTCCTGGCACTGCAAGCGGCCCTTTTGTAAGGGGCTTCTGCCTGCATTGGCGCCTTTTTCTGCCAACAAAGAAGTCCATAGCAGTCCTGATAGAGCTCCATTGAGCTCACTCAGTCCCCCTGTCTCATTCACTCGTACTGTTTCTCACACCGCTGCAGGCTGGCCTTTTCTACTGGGCCCCTGTCTGCATTGATGCCTTTTCCTACTCACTAAGAAATCCACAGCACTCCTGACAGCGCTCCGGTGAGTTCACTCACTCCCCCTCCCTCACTTGCTGTCTTGTTCTGTTTCTCCCAGTGCTGCAGGCTGCCTTTTTATACTGGCCTCTTGCATTGGGGCCTTTTTCTGCCCCCAAACAAGTCCGGAGCAGTCCCAAAAGAGCTCAGTTGAGCTCGGTCACTCCCCCCTCCCACTCATTCCATCTTAATCTGTCCCAAACACTAATGTCCCACAGCAACTGTGCTAGTCACCGTCAGGAGTGCAAAAACATATTTTAGCGAGGATGTGAAAAATGACAGCTGTACTGTTCATAAGGAGGTGTGAAAGAATGCCACTGTTAAAAATGTGGTGTGAAAATATTACAAATTTGTGAAGTTACAAGGGTGCATGGGAACAGTTGAACACACGCTTGTAACACAGTCATGTTATGGAGTTTTGTCACCAAATTTTCAACATAGGGAGTTTAGGACCTCTGCTCATGAACAGTGCCACTGTCATTTTCTTAATCTGTCCCGAACACTGATTTCCCACAGCAACCGTGTTATTCTGTGCTGCAACTGTGAAACCACATTTCAGTCAGGATGTGAAAAATGATAGCTGTACTGCTCATAAGGAGGTGAGAAAAAATGCCATTGTTGAAAATGTGGCATGACAATATTACAAATCTGCAAAGCCACAAAGGTGTGTGGAAAGTGTGCAATGCACACTTGTAACACACTCATTTGATGGGTTGCCATCACCAAATTTTCAACGTAGGCATTTTAGGACCTCTGCTCATGAACAGTATCACTGTCATTTTATTAATCTGTCCCGGACAGTGATCTCCCACAGCGACCTCTCTATTCTGTGCCACAACTGCAAAAACACATTTTGGCCAGGACGGGGAAAATGACAGCTGCACTGTTGATACGTAGGTGTGGGAAAATGGCACTGTTGAAAATCTGGAGTGAAAATATTATAAATTCGCGAAGTTACAAGCGTGCGTGCAAACTGCGCAATGCATGCTCATAACACAGTCATTTTATGGAGTATCGTTAGCAAATGTTCAACATAGCCATTTCAGGACCTCTACTCATGAAAAGTGTCACTGTCATTTCCTTAATCTGACCCAAACACTGATTTCTGACTGCGACCATGCTATTCTGCGTCGGAAGTGTGAAAACACATTTCCACCAGGATGTGAACTATGACAGCTATACTGTTCACAAGGAGGTGTGAAAAAATGCCAATGTGGAAAATCTGGTGTGAAAATATTGAAAATTCATGAAGTTACGAGCGTGTGTAGCAACTGCACAGTGCACGCTCTTAAAATAGTTATTTTTTGGATTTTTCCCATCAAATTTGCAATATAGGCTTTTTGAGAGCCCACCTCATGATCACTGGCACTGTCATTTCATTAATTAGCCCCCAAAGGTGATTCTGTGAAGTGACCACGAAATCACCCTTCTGGCCTGATTAACACCATGACAGTGACAGTATTCATGAGGAGGGGTCCCAAAAACCCCATGTTGAAAATTTGGTGTCAAAATTCCAAAAAATTCCAGAGATATGCAGCAAAGTTGGAAAAAACCTTATTTATTACATTATACAGTTTACCGGCATTTCCTCAGTTCGTGGTTGACTTTGAAGAGTGCAGATGTGTTTCTGGTCCACCAAAGATCGTTGTGTCAACTCCAGAGGTAAGTATGGGGTGAGGGGGTGTGGGGAGGCAGGGTGTGCAGTGGATAGATGCAGGTTGCGGTGGGGGCCGAGAGACTACGAGGCACAGTTTCCATTTTTCAGGTACAACAAAAAATGAAAGACTTTCTGGGACATTTTTCCTTTACAGGGCCATGTGGCATGCTGGGGTGGGCTCCCAGTGTGCCACCAATAGCTTTCTTTTTAGAGGCCAGCTGTAGCTGACAGGAGTTGAGGCACCCCATCGAGCAAACAACAAAGGGGGTTCCTTTTGCCAATAAGGATTGGGCACTCAGTCGGCAGACAGTTAAACGAAGTTCCTTTGTGCCATCGGGGACTGGGCACCCCGTCAGCAAACAACAAAGTGGTATTCCTTTTGCCAACGAGGTTGGGCACCCCATTGGCAGAACAGTTAAACAGGGGAGGGCTACATTATGCTGGCGGGGTGAGCTCCCCGTCAGCAGAAAAACATGGTTGAGGGGGGTTAAATTGTTTGTAAACATGGCAGCAACCCGCTGCCATGTTCACAAACAATATCAGGGTTTTTACATCCCGCCCTGCAATGACGGGTCACTCCCTCATTGCAGCGGATGGCTTACGCTGCAATGAAGAGGCAGACCCTGATTGCAGCAACTAAATTGTCACAAGTTGGTGCAAACATTCCAAACTTGTGTCACCAGCAGCCTGCTATGGCATTGGGGGAAGTGGGACAAGCCTTTGCAGGCTGTGGGGGCATTGGCCACAGCAGTGCCCTGCCTCCACAGCCTGCTTCTCAGCAAGCTGTCCCAATATGTTTCTTGCACTGTGCGCAGTCAACATAAAAATTGCAATGTTGTGAGTAAATGTTTCAACATAGTATTTTTATTTCCCCACCTTATGAACATAATAGGTGTCATTTATTGAATCCTGACTAAAATGCCATTTTGCTGTATGACCATGAAAACTGTCATGTTCATGAGGTGGGATAAAAATAAGTTCAAAATTTGTTGTGAAAATCTCAACAAATAGCAAAGTTATGAGAAAACGTTAAACAATGTCAATATTTCTTCCTAACTGTGTTGTTTTTTTTGTAATTTTGACCACAAATTTTTAGCATAGTGTTTCTATTATTCTATCTTATGATCAAGACTAATGTAATTTTTTAAAACCTGTCCAAAAGGTGATTTTGTGGAGCAAATGAGAAAATATATTTTGGAAGGTATTTGAAAAGAATGACACCTGTCTTGTTCATGATGTGCGGTGAAAAAAAGACAATGTTGAAAATTCAGGGCCAAAATATTGAAAAATTACAAAGTTAAGAGCAGATGTTCAAAATGCATTAAAAAGCCATTGATCACACTTACTTTACTCTATTTTCAGTTTGTTGATGGTTGGGCATGGCAGGGGTAGAACTGAAAGAAAAACTGAGAGGATTACTTCATGGGATCCTAGTGAACTAAGTGAGGGATTGAGTTGTGTGAGATGGGGGTACAAAGAAGGGGGATAATTGTAGTGCTCGAAGACATCACTAGATGGTTTTCCTTTTTCAGGTTAAGAAAAATAAAAGGGAAATAATGATGGACGGTTTTCTTATTTTCTTGTACCTTACACTAGTTATTGGCAGGGCCACTGGAAATTTGCAGGAAATTTTACCCCAAAATGCAGGGACTTTTTTGCAGAAATTGCGGGAAAATTGCAAGGGTTCACTGTATATCTCCACTGCCCCCCTAATAAATCTTTTATTGTTTGCTGCAGCTTGTATTGATCATATGAATTGTTAGATAAATGTATTACCACTTGAAAATGCTTTTAATATGAAGAAAGGTGTGTGTTTTTGAAATGTACTGCAAATTAAACATTATGTAGCATACCTTCTAAAAATCAAGACATCTACTGTAAGTCATGCAGTGCTAACTAGATTTTATTCAGTAATTTACAGTTAGTCTTTACTGAATACATCCTGAAACAACATATTTTGCCAGTTTCTAGATGTTAAATAATGAAACCTGTTTAAATTACTTGCTTTGGTGTAAGGAAAAAATAAACAGATAACCAGGGTGCCTAATAAAGGTCTAGTAAGAAAAAATTGTATTTTGTTAAAATAATTACTGTTCTTAATCAGCACTGTAAGTACATTTTAAAATCACATGATAAAAGTATCAAATCATACCAGTAGCTTTTAATTACATCATACAATAGTTGTCAATACATTGTACTTTTGTTCTACTCTGTTTGCAGTGATTTTACTTGGGTTGCAATTATTTTGTCTATTTGAAGGTAACTGCTTAACTATACTTAACCTGTTCAGCATGTTTTCAAAAATATTTGCTTTTTGTAGGCTTTGTATGTGAGTATGCAGTTGTGGCAGATTGACATGTAAGGAATCACTGTCACTAACCCCCTCAGAGTCACATTAAAGAAGAAGCCAGAAGAGGAAGGAAACAAATTAATTTCAGTGCTTTACAGTAACTGTTCATTGCTATTTTTGTTTTAAACTTAGATTGTGGGTTTTTAGTGACACTGTAATTTCTTTTCTGTCTTTACTTAGAATTGTTTTTGGGCTGCTGAAAATTTAAAGTCTAGTTTGGTGTGCTTGTAGTGGTGGTCTATTCCTTTGCTGTCTTTAATTGCTGCAAATTTTAACCCCCCCGCCCTAAACGCTTAATTATATACCCTGTTAAATCTGATTGACAGGAGCTAAGCACAGGGGATAGTAGGGGTTATGGAGTAAGAGGGGCATAAGGGTGAAGAAGCCCGCCCTCAGCACAACAAGTGTTTTGACTAATTTTTTTTATTTTTTAAGAAAAGTATCTGATGATCAGTGGCAGGATTTTTAGAGCAGTAAATTAATAAAAAGAGAACTAGGAGAGCTTCAGTAACAGACAAGTACTGGAATAGCAGTATAAGTGCAGTATAATGTGGGGAGTGGTGCAATGCAGTGGCTGCGGGGCAGCCATATTCAGGCAGACCTTCTGGACACTGAGGTGCTGCCCTATCTGCATGTATCTCTCTGGACTGCAGGATGAAGTAGCCAGACTCAGAGCGGAAGTAAACTGGGTCAGGAGTACCATCATCCTTATCCAGAGGCCACCCAGTCCAACGCCGCTGCCTCAAAGGATGCTGAGAACAAGAAGCACTTGGATGACAGTGGGCTCAGGGAGGGTTAGGGTGGTCATACAGAGGCACATCCCAGATCCTATTCCACTCAAGAACTCATATGCCACACTGGCAAACAGGGACAACCAAATAGAGGTACCCAGAGAAGTGAAAGACAGGATGTGGAGATTAGCCAAGGAGGTGACCTCAGTGGGGAGAGCAGTGGACCCCAGAGGAGGAGGAAGTGAATCCTGGTGGGAGACTCCATCATAACAGGGATCCAGCTAGGCACACAGGAGGGGGAGGACAGGGAGGTGAGGTGCACATCAGGTGCCATGACACAGAGGGATGGAAGGAAGATCCTGGGGATCACTGGGAAGGCAAGATGGGAGGGTGAGCTGGATGTCATTATCCACCTAGGTACTAATGACCTGGCAAATGGGGAGCAAAAGGAAGTTCAGGAAGAGTTTAGGAAATTGGGGAGGCGTCTCAAGCAAGTAGCTACTTCTGTCACCTTCTCAGAATTACTACCTGCGAGAGGCATGGGAGAGCATAGGGGTGCATGCACCAGGAACTTTAACTTATGGTTGAAGAAATGGTGCTGTGAGGAAGGGTTTGGATTAATTGGTGACTGGGGACCCACCTGGAGGGATGGAAGCTTGTTCAAGCCTGACGGCCTGGATCCATCCAGGAGGGGAATCCAAGCACTCAATGATAAGTTTAAATGCTACATTGACAAGCATTTAAACTCGCCAAGGGGGCTGGCAGGCCGGCAAGGAGTGTACCTAATTGCCCACCCCTCACAGCTAGCAGTGGAACCAGTGAACTGGAGGAGTGGATCTCTCTATAAAGCAGTGTGCAAAAGATGGAGATAAGCACCCAAGAGGTGGATAGGCAGAAATGGGGCAAATTTCAACAGAAGGGCAGACAGCAAGGAAAACCAGAAATAAAGGGCAACCAAGGAAGGGGCTGGAGTAGAACAGCTAAACAGTCTAAGGAGGTCAAATCATGGAAAGCCATGTGTGCCAATGCCAGGAGCCTTAGCAACAAGATGGAAGACCTGGAGGCTGTCATGGTGCAGTCAGACCTGGACATTGTGGCCATCACAGAAACCTGGTGTAATGATAACTATGACTGGGAGAAGGCCATACCTGGCTGCAACATATTCAGAAGAGACAGGGCGGGAATTAAGGGAGGAGTGGTACTGTATGTGAAAAATGACATAAGGGCCACAGAGATCTAGGAGGAACAAAATGGGGGAGAGATACTGTGGGTTAAGCTGGAAAGGAAAATGGGGCCAGCCATCTGCACAGGTGTGGGTCTATAGGCCACCTGCCCAGGAGGAAGAAACAGATAGGGAGCTGATGCTAGCCATACAAAGGATGGGGTAGTGCTGGTTGGAGACCTCAATATTCCAGATGTGGACTGGAGCATCCCAGCAGCAGCATCAACTAGGAGCATATTTATCCTGGACTCCCTTCAGGGTGTCTTCCTCAAGCAACTGGTCATGGAACCAACTCGGCAGAAGGCAATACTGGACCTTGTGCTCACAAACAGGGACAGTGTGATGGGGGTAACAGTGGGGGAGCACCTAGGTAATAGTGACCACCAGTCATTGTGGTTTGAAATCACAGAAGGAGTAGAACCATACCACACAAAAACACGTATCCTGGATTTTAGGGGGTAGACTTTGGGAAAATGGGGAGATGCTTGAAAGAGGCATTAAGGGGAATGGGGCAGGAATCAGGGGTTGAGGAACAGTGGGTAGTATTTAAAATGGGAATTACAAAAGCAACAGAATTATGCATTAAGCAGGTTAGCAATGGGAAAAGGAAGAGGAGGCCATTATGGGTTTCCAAGCTCAGACAGAAGATCACATTGCAAAATCAGTGGGTAGAGGGGACAAAACCTGTTACAGGTACATAAGTAAAAAAGAAAGGCAAAGGGAGAGATAGTGAGACTGAAGGGGGAGGATGGTGGCTGCATGGAGGATGACAACAGTAAAGCTGACATGTTGAACAGGCATTTCTGCACAGTCTGTACTGAGGAAGAGGAGGGTAGTGTGTCTGAAGGGAGTACAAGAGGTAGGAATGGTGCAGAAATGGACACAAGTCCCTTTACATGAGAAAGGGTCCTGAAGGAACTGGAAATAATAAGAGTTGATAAAGCAATGGGGCCAGATGGGGTGCACCCCAGGGTGCTTAAAGAACTAAGAGAGGTGGTGGCTGAACCTCTGGCAATCCTGTTTAATTGATCACTGGAAACAGGGGAGGTACCCAAAGACTGGAGGACAGCAGATGTAGTCCCCCTTATACAAAAGTGGGAACTACAGACTAGTCAGCTTCACCTCGGTAGTGGGGAAGATCACGGAAGCACTACTGAAGGAGAGATTGGTGGAACATCTGGTTGTCAATAGACTACAGGACCCAAGCCAGCATGGCTTTATCAGGGGGAGGTCATGTCAGACCAGCCTCATTGAATTTTTCAACTGGGTGACTAGGGAAGTGGATTAGGGAGGGCAGTGGACATGGCCTATCTGGACTTCAGCAAGGCCTTTGACACGGTGCCACATAGAAGACTATTACACAAACTGGGGAATATGGGTGTGACAGGACAGTAGTGTGGTGGGTAGGTAACTGGCTGGGCAGCAGGACACAGAGGGTGATGGTAAATGGCTGTCACTCCACAGAGGGGAAGAGTGACCAGTGGAGTACCACAGGGATCAGTGCTGGGACCGGTCCTATTCAACATCTTCATCAGTGACATTGTGCAGGACCTAGAAGGCAGAATTTCCCTGTTCGCTGATGACATAAAGCTCTGTAACAGAGTAGACACACCAGCAGGTGTGGACAGAATGAGAAGGAATCTGCAGAAACTTGAATGGTCAGGGGTTTGGCAGTTGAAATTCAATGCAAAGAAGTGCAAGATAATGCAAATGGGGCACAAAAACCCTGGCACAATATATCAGTTGGGGGGTGAGGATATAGCATGCACCAAGCCGGAAAAGGATCTTGGGGTTATCATCTCTGATGACCTCAAGGTAGGGAAACAGTGTGACAAGGCAGCAGGTAAAGCAAATAGGATGCTGAGATGCATAGGTGGGGACATCACTAGCAGAAAAAGGGAGGTCATAATTCCGATATACAAGACACTTGTGAGGCCCCTCCTGGAGTACAGTGTACAGTTCTGGAGACCTTACTTACATAAGGACATAGACATGGTAGAGAAGGTTCAGAGGAGGGCAACAACAATGGTACACGGATTGCATCGCAAGTCCTATGAGCACAGGTTGAAGGAATTGAATATGTACTCCCTGGAGGAGAGGAGGGAGAGAAGGGATATGATAGAGACATACAAGTATCTTACAGGGAGGAACAGGGTGCAGGAATACACTATTTTTAAGCGAAAAAGATGTTCCAGGACTAGAGGGCATGGGATGAAGTTGGAGGGAGGACGATTCAGAGGAAACGTGAGGACGAATTTCTTCACAGAATGGGTGGTGGACAAGTGGAACACCCTGCCAGAGGAAGTAGTGGGGGCTGAAAAAATCATGGGATTTAAGAATGCATGGGATAGACATAAAGGAATTCTAAAGGTCAGGGTTAAGGGGCAACAGACTTCTAGAAAAACATAAAGTGAACTTACAAGCTCAAATGGGCAGACTGGGTGGGCCGTAGGCCCTTATCTGCCGACACTGTCTATGTATCTAAGTTTATAATCAGCAGGGACATCCAAACTCCTGACACATTTGAATCAAAATCCTTTCAGATTGAAAGTATTTGTACAAGGAAAACCTACCCTACCATTCAAAAACAAACACTATGGTCAAGGCTTCATTTAGGTGAATGGGGCACTTTGCACTTCTTCTCACAACTATTGTTTCAGTCTCTGTGTCAGCAAAAAGTTCTCTGATAGTCTGCTTTAACACAGGTTTTAAAGTGTTCAAGTCTACATATGCATGACCAGAGGATTTTGAAACCAAAGAGGGGAAGTGAATCACATGAAAGCAGAGTAACATTTGACCTCTTCCCACCTCACACTGTACTGTTTTGGTCAAATCCAAGTCAGTGTACTCAATTGTTAGCATATCCGAGTAGATTTCCTTGAGGATTTGACTATTTGTATACAATTTCAGTCAAAAATTCCATAAATGTAAGAAATTGCAAGTAATTGCAGATTTTGTGCAGAGAAGGGTGAAAATTGTGGAAATTGTGGAAAACTTGCACCCCATTTTTCCAGTGGCCCTGGTTATTGGGCACCCAGAGTCAATGTGTTGTCTGGTGGTGTTACAGACTGTGGTGCTGCAGGTGCGTGTGTTGTTTGGTGGCACTGAAAGGTGGCATCCCAGTGTCAGAGTGTGGTGGAGGGGTGCCAGTTGAGCACAGAGTTGTCTTTTTCCCCAGTGCCACAGCCATTTGTCTCTGGTGTTGGGTGGTAGCTCAGCTTTGAAGTGCCAAGCTCAGCTCCTTGGAGCAAGGCAAAGAACGCACTCCACCAAGGGTGGCAGGTGAAAGAACAGAACAAATGCCACTAGGTTGAATTTCCCATGTGATACCATAGAGTGCAATATTTCCTGTGGAAGCAGAAGTGTGCTAATGTCCTGAACTTCCCAGCACTGCTATAATGCAGGCCCATGGCAGGGTAATATTAAACTTAAAGGAATCAAGCACTGACTGCCATGGCGTCCAAAGTGTGCAGCCTCATGTATGCCTATGAGTTCCCTAGTCAGAGAAACAGAGCTCCAGATGGTGCGCAGGTTCTCAGAGATATTAAGTTGGGAGCCACCAAAGTTCACAAATATAATGACAGCAAGGCAGGGTAGGCCTTAATTTAACTGCAAAAGGTAGCCAATGTTGTGGTGCATCCACACTTCAGGAAGGCAGTGCAGAAAAGAACTGATAACCCTGGCAGGGAAGAGGGAGAGGCCTGGGCATAGCCTGGGTTGATTTTGCTCTACAAATAAGCATGGAGATTAGTTTGAAAATATCAATCAAAATGTAGATTACTGCTGGTCCACTTTCTAGTCTGTACCTGGATGTGTGCAGAGGCTGTTTACATCTGGGATATCTCAAATATCATTTGAAAGATTGAAACACCCCTTGGGGACAACTGTATCTGACACCACTGCTTTGCTAATGTCCTTTATTAACAGCTGATCTGCTTCCCCAGACTGACAAGGTGGTCTGTAGAAAACTCTGATCTTCATGAATTTGTCCCCCCCCCCAAAATAAATTGGACCCAGAGAGATTAGACTCCCCATATCTATCTACATTTCTTAGATTTCCCATATCCATCTAAAGATCTGTCCTCCATATCTTTGATGAGAGTCCTTAATATAGAATGCAACCTCTCCCTGTTTAGCTATCCCTCTGTCTCTTCCGAGTAGGGAAAAGACTGGTATCTTGAGGTCCTAGCTGTGAAGTTGTATTGTCCCTGTTTTTATGAAGGCCAGGCTTTCACATTTATGCCTTGCCACCAATACCTGAAGTTCCTCCATCTTTTTGGCAAGGCTTCTGGCATTTATGCAAAACACCTTCTATTTATTTATTTCATTGTTCGGATATAACCTTTGAGCACAGTGCTCTTTTTCAATCCCACCTTCTGCTTGTCTCCACCCCATTAATACTCCCAGTTATCTCCCTATTACCCATATCCTTTCCCTGCCACACCCCCATGCACTTCATTGTGATGGGGAGAGCCTACCAGGCCCCAAAAAGATTTTCTAATGTGGGGTACCCTAACATTACCCTTCCCCATCTAGTTAAAATTCATGGCAATAAAAGCATCTAGCTTCTGCCCCAGGCACTGGCTCTTCCTCTGTTAGGATGCAGGCCCTCACTTCTGAACAGGCCATTATCCATTTAGTAAGGTCCCCAGTCCCCCACACCAACCCTTCAGACATGTGTTATATAGATGGATCTTTAACTGTCTCCTCTGACTCTCACCTGGCACTGGTCTCAGCTTTCTGTCTAGAGTACAGAAACTATCCTTTACCCTGTCTATACATGTCTAGCCTGGTCATTATTCCCAAGGTGCATGACTGTATCTGGCTTCCCTAGTCCACCTTCTTTAAGTTCTGTTACCCTGGGAATGATCCTGCCCACTGTTACTTCAGAGCAGCAGTGCACCATTCTCTCCTCTGGGAAAGTGGCACGTACAATATCACCTTCTCCATCTCCCTAGCTACTGACTCCCCAATTACCACTACCCTCATTTTACTTCACCTACCATTAGCAAACTCCTACCAGTTTACCCATTCTTATTGGATTCTACCCTTGTCCCAGTACTGCCAGATTCCTACCCCTCACATGGGAGTACAGCAAGATGTCCATCCACCAAAGGTTTGAAGCAGTTCCTGATTGCCACATCCAAATTCACTCTCACCTTTCTCCCCATCTCTGCCCTCTGCCTGTCCCCCACCACTTCCTCTCACCCCTACTCCCTTGTGGGCTCTAGTAGTCTGCTGAGGGACTAGGATGGAATACACCTCTATTTACCTCTCAGAAAGACTCCAAAGTAGGTGTATTTCAGCCCTTGTAGAAATCAGTTCCGAAGCCAAAGCCCGCACCTTCCTACTGTACATATTGGGCAACATCTGTTCATCCAAACTACCCTGTGGAAAACAGTTGTTGTTTAGGGCCCCTACAGCTGGTTGTCACACTGTGTGCATAGCACTATTTGTGTGTACTGTGCTACCCTTATTTAATCCGTAACCCCAGTTTGTACTTGCACACTGAATTATGGTTATGGTCAGTCAAAGATGCTTCCAGTCAATAGCATCTATTTAACTAGACAGGATTCGTATTATTGCAAAGTGATGCAGTATGCTGCAGGGAATTGTATGATTCATTGGCAATTCAGCCCTTTTGTCATGCATTATTTTGTGATGTCATTTACTGCAAGGCACTGCATTGCATCCTGGATAATCTTAGCAATTAGCTTTGACCCATGCTTATACACAGAAATCATGATATGTGAGACACTGCTTCAGTAAATCAGGTGTCAGATTTTGTCCTAGCCATTTATTTACATACAGGTACACTCAGCATAAGAAAACAAGCATGAAACATGGAGGCAGTTACAGTAAGTAGTGTGTAGTATTGCTCAGTGTTTCTATAACCTAATATATTGTTGACATCTTGAACAGGTTCACATATGTAAAATGTAAAGTAGAATAAATTCCATTCATATAACTATGTATGATCAAATAATGTAAAATATATGTGTGAAGAATTGCAAAAAGTTAGAGGGCTTAACAGAGATAACATCTACAAGCAATGACTTATCATGGGAAAAGGTAAGGGTGATTAGTCAGCCGCAAGATACTATAATAAGAAACATGGATAGGGGGCAGAACCTGCAGCTGCAGAGAGTGCATATGCTTTTCAGGGCTCTGTATATCTAGAATGAACAACTTAGCCTAAAAACCAAAACACCTCTTTAAAGATTTTGCCACTACTGCTAACTGAAGCTTATAAGATTTCTTCACATTTTGTGACCATGAGTCACAGTAATCATTGCACACCTGCTTGAGATGGAACAAAGCCTCAGGAAGAATGTGCTGGATGCAGTAAAGAAGGAGAGGTAGCCTTGGGTGATGCCCAACAAACCAGCGTGGCCATGCTGAAGGCCATAGAAACTGTCAACCACAAGCTGGAGGACTATGCACTAAAAATTAATGTTGCTGAACACTTGAACTGTTCCAGGATGAAATGACAACAGCTATTAACACAGTGGAGATAGCCCCCACAAACACCACAGGACTGGTAAAAGAAAACATCTGATTACGTGTTAGGCTGGCAATTTGGAAAATGTTGCATGGTCTTCTAGCTTAAAGCAACAGTATTTGTTAGTCATAATGTTGTTTTTGTTAAGTAATAATGTATTTCTAACAAAAACATCACTACACCAATTTTTATTTTCATTTTCTTTCATTCTTGAACTGAGAGGCAAGATTTTGAACTTTTTAAAAGCTCTTGCACTGTTGCAATGCCAGCTATGAAAAAATTAAGCATTATGGTGTGATGAAGTGCTGTTTGCCATCAGAATACATTCAGAGTATAAAACCAGCATTTACGGTTATAAGGTACCATCAACATAAGAGATTTTAAAATATATTGAGTGACAGCTGTATTCAATGACGTAAGTCATTAATTAGAAAAAGAGTCATAAATGCTGTTTGAAAATATTTCGGAAATTAAAAAGATACTGATTATGGGCCCTATGCATGAATGGAGGAGAGTGGCTATGCGCGTGTATCTGGGGTACATAGCCACTCTGCAGCCATTTCACTCCCCATGTGGCTTGCACAAAGGGGGGGGCATGCAGACCCACCACACCCGATTTCCCAGGTCTGCATACAGCACCATGCTGGAGGCATTCCAGGGGCATGCCAGCACTACGCAGAATGCACAAACCTGTGTAGTGCTGGCCACATAGGTGCGGAATGGGGCACTGTTTACAGCAGGGGGGACCATGCCATAATTCACTGTGTGCCCCCACAGACACAGGCCTCCAGTCACCAGGGGACTGGGACAGGGCTCACCATGCTGCCCCTGACCACTGGGCAGCAGGGGCAGCTGGAAGGGTGAGTGCCCAGCAATTTTGGGAGCAGCAGCACCAGGACAGGATGGTGTCATGTGGGTCCAGGTGCCTGCAATCAGCATTCACAGCCCTGGACCAGCGCCTCCCTCCATGTGGGATCCACTAAGGGTCCCAAGGGGGCATCCCATTGGATGCCCACCCAAGATGATGACTTATCCCCCAACCACTCTGTGGAGTCAAGCATCGGGGAGGAGGAGCCATGGACAGGTGGCCAGCATTGGTGAATGCTGGTATGGGTGCACCTGTCTGCAGGGTGCAGGGCCATGGGTGGGAAACGCGACATTTCTGCGTACCCAAGCCCACTTGATGCATACTGCCCTATGAATCAAAGGATGTCAGGAATACAGTTTGACAAAAAAACTAAAAGATGGACATGTTTGCTGACTAACAAATGATGCTGCTTTAAGGCCTGTGTGGTCGCCCAAAAGGGCAGAAAATGAGGAACCCAGGGGTTTCATAGCACACATATTACAAAAAGCACTTAGATCTGGTGCATTGGGGTTTTGACATTATGAATGCCTACTGCATCACTCCTACATAGGCACAAGATTCAGACTCACAGGTGAGGACTCTGTTGCTCAGAACTGTGAATGCGAGTGAGAAGGAAGAAGTTATGTCCCTTATGTTTCCTCTCTCCACAGTTCCCCCCTTCTACCTCCTACTCCCTTTGCAGTTCTGCCATTCACTCTCTTGAACTCCCTTCCATAAAATCGTCTGCTGGTCAAGCTGCCTTCTCCTTGTGCTTTCGCAGACTAGAGTGCTCTCTTCCCACTGCCTTTTGTACTGCTCCTTCCTTTCAGTCATTTAAATCTCTCTGTGAATTCACTACTCACTCCTTTAGTCATCACTGATCCTGTTCTGTATTTTACTGTCCTACAGTTCCACACCACTGCTCTTGCCCTGCCCTAATAAATTCCCCCTGCCCCTACAGTTTCCTCCATCCTTCCATGCTGAATGAAGCACCAACATTACTTTATTCACCCTTCAAATTGCTGCCACCTGCTCTTTAATACCATAACTAGCACTTCCTTTTTCATGCTCCAGTTACATTCCAATCTGCACTTACATTACTTGTTGCTCTTCAGATAATCTGCTTGCTCACCTTGTTCATTTTGTTGCTACTTAATTGTTTAACTTATATTTTTGGTTTGTGTAACTGACTGCTAACTTACTGCTGTACTCTCCACATCCTACCCCCATGACACATCTGGAAACAATCTACTTTAGTTCAGTATGTCTTTCCCAGTAAAACATTTGAAATAAATAAATAATATTCACAGTCCATTGACTAGGCCTGCTCACATGGGAAGGAGATTGTGGTTTAGGTGTTCTCTGGCCTTAGCTTTGCTACCTGGAGGAAAAGGGAATGTTTTGCTGGAGTGCTGAGGCAGTTGTTTGAGTTGGGTATGTATCATGAGCTTACGATTCTGGCCAGACTTTTCATCACCGACATTGGCAAGGACTACCTGAATATAGGCCCAGCAGAAGCGGTCAAGCTCCGAATGAAAATTAATAGTTTGCTCTCAGAGACAATCTGGCAAAATCTGATGAGGAAGTGTCAGAAGAGAAGATCAAGAGAGGCAGAATCATAAGATTTGATCTGTAGTTATTATAGGGCAAATATTGTATTTGTTATTTGCTTGTGGTACCAACATGTGCTATATTGGGATTGCTGTGGGGAGAGAATTGCCATCTCTTCTACTTTTCAGGACCTTTCTCTTACACAAGATGGCTGGTTCCCACCTTTTCCTACTTCTTGTTGCATAGCCTCGTTTCTCACTCCCAGAGCGCCATGTGAGATTTGTACCATCAGACACCTCGGCCTGTTTATTGGCCTTAACTGCAGTTTTGTTTATTCAGTGTCGGCATTTACCTGGGTGGGCCAATGGCTGAGACATCAAGTGCTTAGGTTGTCACTTTTGCATGCATTCTAAGGCTATGTGATGGGATTAGATTTGGAAGAACATAAATATTTCACTGTTTCTACTCAAAACTGGAATCCAGCAAGGCTTTAAGCCTGGAGGACATCTTTTGATTATTATTACCTTCTGCCTAGTCTGAGTGATTCATTTAAAGTAATTTTAGTTGCATGCCTCTGTTAATATGAAGGGGGAGGGCTGCACAGGGCCAGGCTATTGTAAGTTATGGGTTATTAAGAATAAAAATTAAATGTTTGAAAATTAGAGAATGAAGACGTTTAATAAAAGTATTTTATATCCAATGAAGTCAGCGGCCACAGAATGAATAGGTCCAAGTAATGGGATGGAAAGTATTCTTATCAGTGATTTGGCAGGTTATATTCAGGTTCAGGCTGTGTAAGGCTTAATAATTAAGAGGTTTATGCTAACCCTTGATATGACATAGCACACTAGAGATTCTGTTAACCCTATCATGACATATCACTATGTACTACTATGCTTTCAACTGAATTTCTTGCTTCTCTGTGGAAGCACTTGCATGATATTGATAAACTCAATGAAACATAAGTGAAAAAAGAAACATGGATGATTGTACAATCACACATAGCAGACAAATGATAGTCTGCAATAAGAGTGAGTCTATTACTAGAGAGGTGCAGAGAGGAAAATATTACACGGACTCAGGGAACATTATAACTCTCATCAAGAAATGTATCTTACAGTGGCTAGAATACATGATGTAACTCCTTACTGGATCTTACTTAGAATGCCTTATCCATTTAAATGTATATATTTGAATGTGAAATGCAATAGCAGATTGGTCTATCAGAACACAAAAAAGGTTTAAAATCATACCTTTAAAAGTATTGTTTCATAAAACATTGGAATTGAGCACTGATATGTAACATAAATGAGAGGTGATATTGTATAAATTTCAAACATCATGGGGTTGCTAAAAATATCAGATTTTCTCTATAAATTTGACAGTTAATAAAGGTGAAAACCTGCAGATGAAAATAACTGTGATATGTTTTGCCAGTATAAGTACAAGTCAAGCGTATTAATTGATAGTCCAGCAAACAACAGCGCAAACCCACAGTTACTCAGTAGTCTAACAAGCAGCAACTGCATTATCCCACTGACACTTGCTGTGAAAGAATTAGAAGAGCCCACAATAAATAGCTGTCAGTGAAAGTTTGTCTGTGGACAGATAGAGGGCCCTGGACCAGGGTAGGCCAGTGGGTGTCCTCTTTCTGGATTTTAGCAAGGCATTTGATTCGGTACCCCACAGTCGCCTGCTGGCTAAGCTGAAGGAAATGGGGATAGGGAGACAGTTGCTAAGATGGATAGGAAATTGGCTCTCTGAGCATACTCAGAAGGTGGTGATTGGAGGGTTAGCCTCATCCCCAAGGTGGGTTACTAGTGGGGTTCCCCAGGGATCAGTGCTGGGGACACTCCTGTTCAACGCCTATATCTCAGACATCGGGGGAATCAGGAGTGAGGTAAGTCTCTTTGCAGATGACTCAAAACTAGGTGCAGTGGTGGATGGGGAAGAGGGGAAGGTGACCTTGCAGGAGGACCTGGAGGCTCTGGAAAGGTGATCAGGAAAATGGAAATTAAAATTCAATTTAGTGAAATGCAAGGTTCTGCACCTGGGAGTCAGAAATCCAGACCAGGAGTATACCCTGGGAGGAGACATGATTCAAGTCATGGAGGGTGAGAGGGACCTGGGGGTAGTGGTAGATGTCAAAATGAACAACTCGGAGACCGGTACCAGGGCAGCAGAAAGGGCAAATAGGATGCTGGGATGCATCATCAGGGAGATTACCTCCAGAAAGGTGGACGTGATCCTTCCACTGTACAACTGCTTGGTTAGGCCACACCTCGAGTATTGTATACAGTTTTGGAGATCCCATTTAAAGATGGATATTACACTCCTAGAGAGGGTCCAAAGGAGGGCAACCAAAATGATCTGGGGCCTGGGGGAGAGGACCGATGAGGAGAGGCTCAAGGAGCTCGACATGTACACCCTGGAGGAGAGGAGGGACATGGGGGACATGATAGAGGTCTTTAAGTACATGAAAGGGTTCAATAAAGGAGGCCCAGTCAGGGTGCTCCAAAGGAAGGAGGGTGGGGCAACAAGAGGTCACTGGTGTAAGCTGGAAGGAGGCAGGCTCAGAGGGGAGAGTAGGAGATGTTATTTCACTGAAAGGATGGTGGGGCCATGGAGTGCACTGCCCAGGGAGCTGGTAAAGATGGAGACTGTGGACATACCTCTCAACCTTTCTTCACCAAAATGTGTGACACGATGTGTGACAAATGAGCAAAATGTGTGACATATCATCTAACATGGCACTGGAAGCTCAAAACACTATAGCTATCAGTGCACTAATGTTCATAATGTTTTTGGGTAAATGAGCATAATAGATTATCATGAATTTCTGCTTTAAAGCCACAGTGGGAAATGTGGAATATCACCTTCCCCATGATGGACAAAGGGTTTCTGAGAGGTAAAATGAGTGACGTACCTCATAATGTGTGGCAGTTGAGAGGTATGACTGTGGATGGGTTTAAGAAGGGATGGAACAGGTACAAGGGGAGAGCAAATCTGACCAGGCACAATACAGGTGGAACATTTGGGACTGGGGACAGTATAACCCCAAGGGGAGGTGGGGAAACCAACATCGGCCCTCAGTGCGGGTGCTGAAAATCGAGCAAACTCGAGAGACCGTTAGGCCTATTCTGCTGGCATTTTAGTATGTTAGTATGACACGCCCTCGAATGACACCTGAGCAGACAGGAGGGAGTAGCTTCTGCCATGAGAGTCAGGGTCAGAAAGGTAGGCTGGGTTTCCCAGGAGGTTGGAGCTATTTCCTGTTGGTGGGGACTAGCATTGTTAACTTAAGCTGGTGTAATGAAGGCTCTGCCTTGTTTCAGCTTCTACCTCTCCAGCAGATAGAACAGCTCCAGCAAGAACAGCAGGAGAGTTTCAGCTCTTGAAGGGATTAGTGCAGCAGCAGGAAGCGGGCCTTTTAAACTTGGAACACTTTGGTAAATGCATTTTGTTTTAACCCATAGGCTGGCCTGGATTTTACTCTCAGCACACAAATAATCTGGGGTGGAGGTGGGAGGACACATAGTTACCTTGTTGTTGGTATCTGTGTAAAAGGTTTTGTTTTAATATGATGACTGATCTTCTGGGAGCATTGTTAATTAATGAGGCTGTTTTGTTACTGGATAGATAATTTCAGTTTCAAATAGATTTGGGGAAGGTTTTCAATAGAATATTTCACAAACTGTTGCCTATTGCAGGTTTCTCTGGTTTGGAGTTGTTAAGCCAACTCCCTTCCCCCTCTGCATTGTCTCTAGCCGTGTCACGTGTGTTTCCACAACTGTTTCATTTGGAGATCAATAAAGTTTGTCAGTTTGTCTGGCAATTTTCAATGCTTTTATCTTATGGCCATGTGACTGCTTACTGGAAATATTGGCTCGTACATATATAAAATAAATAAGTAACTAAAAATGAGTGAAATGCATTTGGTGAACATGTGTTTGGGAAGGTGGCAGGGCTGGAAACATAGGATTTGCAACTGACACAAAATGTTATGCAAACTTTTTGGTTATAGATCTATCTGAAAATGTAGGAGCTGTGAACTAGCAACATTTTGTCCGTGTTTATGGCATTAAAGGACTAAGTGAGAAATTTGTGACTGGGAAAATATTTTTCCTTTTCCTATTTTTGGAGAGAGAAGCTTTAAAATATGGGATTTGTAACTGGGAAACAAAAATTCACTTGATTCAGTGCTCCAGTTTTGTATGCTATTGTGTAGAGGGCAAGCTCTGAGTTTTAAAGGATGCACAAGCCTATTGTGGGTAGTTTTAGTGAATGTTTTTTTTTTTTAAAGTTTCAGCATTGGTTTGAGGGGCTACTTAAACTGCGGACTATTGTCTGTTGGCAGTTAGGCCTCATGTTCCCCTCCCCACTGGGTCTGCCTGTTTGGCTGGAGGCAGCATTGCATGAAAGTGTTTGTTTGGGGGGTGGGGCAACCTTGTTTTTTTACAAACCTGGAAGGGCATGCAAATGAATTCAATAGCATTTATTATCCTAGCAGAATTCATTTTTAAATACATAAGTGAAAGAATGTTAGGTCTGAAGATACAAGATGAATGAAAGACAGGAAAACAACATTTGTGGTTGTTTGGTCAAAGAAACCACATAATCTAAATCAGCCCTAGCATTCAGGGGTCTTCATGTCATTATTTTCCAAAGCTTTCAAAGATTGTTTTAAACTGCCCTCTCACGTCAGTGATGTAACCCCTAGGGGGCGCTACCCTTAGGGCTACTACCCCTGTCTGCCCCCCCGAGGCAGGGTAAGGGGCCCAGATCCGTGGAAGGGTGCCTCCACCCAGAGGTCGGGGTTAATACTGTCGAGATTGCCTCGGTCACAGCCCTCTGGGTTACTGCAACCCCCCCTTCATCCCACTAGTGACTCACACTGGGTGGCAGCAATTCTGTTCACCAGTACACTTACCCCACGGAAAATATTATCCAGCTCCTTCAGGGACCCCTGCAAAGTAAGGCACAGTTATGTTGCAATCACCAAACAGCAGTTCACCATTAACGTACACAATAGCCAGGGCGTAGCTGTGAAAAACAATCTGATTTATTCAAGAGGAATATAACAAGGGGCAGGGGAAATCAAGTTGATTAGCTTATACTATATTTATCTACCTAGGGCTCTGTGCACAGGCCTATCCCTATCAATTACTGTCCCTGGGTACCCAAGCCCTAGTGGCTAGTCCAAACCGCGGCAGCTGGTAGGGGCCCTTTCACACAGAGGAAAGAAAAAGTTAGTTAAACAGTCAGCAGTACAGTAATTCCATTTGGTTCCAAGGTGGCAAATCAACAGGGAAACTATCCTGAATTAGTACTCACGACCTCCAGACAAGATAGGGTCCTTAAACGTTAACAGGGCTACTCTTGAGCTCCACGAGTCTCCACACACATTTATATGGTAACAGCAACAGGCAAAAGTCCTTTAATTTGCAGCAGGATTTACTTGAGCTACACAAGTCTCATAGTATATTTATATGGTTATCTCAATCAAGACAGAATCCCTCTCTGGCAGCAGGATTAACTTGAACTCACAAGTCTCATAGTACATTTATATGGTTATCTCAATCAAGACAGAATCCCTCTCTGGCAGCAGGATTAACTTGAACTCGCAAGTCTTATAGTACATTTATATGGTTATCTCAATCAAGACAGAATCCCTCTCTGGCAGCAGGATTAACTTGAACTCACACACATTTATATGATAACAGCAATAGCAGAGGGGTACCACACCAGGCAGCTGCTCCCAGGCTCTTCAGCTTTCACAGTCACTCCAGCTCTGCAAAGGCAGCTTTTTACCTCTCCCACAGACCGAGTGCGATTCAGCAATTTTCTCCAGTCCTCCTACAGGTCGAGCCTGGTGGGTAGCTGTACAGGACACAGCCTCCTCTGACCGCCCGCCGACGGATTTAGTCCGACTCACTTGAAAGGACAAACGGCTGCCTTAGGCCTTTCACGCGCTTCCCACGCGAACACTCCCCAAGCGCAGAAGCACAGAGCTCCTCTCCTCACCTCAGCCACAACGCATCTAACCCCCAACAGCAAGGGGCTCTTCCTTCAGTTCACGAGCTACCCGCTTTCATTGGCTGGCTGCACATGCCAGTCATTTCCTCTGCCTCTCAGTGGTGTGAAAAAGCGCCATAGCCCATAATGCCTTTCCCAAATACAAGCAGTCCCTCTATTGGTCAGTCAACTCTGTGGAATTCCAAGGTACTGATTGGTCCAATTTCACAGTTCGGGACCAAGATGGAGGAAACAGTCGAAACAGTCCTGGCTGCAAAGGAAGGCAAGTTAGCACAGCTACATTATCATTATTTTTACATGTCATTTCATGCAATATTCACATCCCCTTATCAGGGCTCCCCCTGCACTACTAGCGATGGCAGAAGGGGGCACTTATTCTACGGGCCGGGCGGGAGCCAAGCATGACAACGCTCAACCCCCCCCCATTTTAACCCATTCCGACTGCAACAGGCAGCCCTTAAAGGGACAACACACGGAGGCCTTATAAAGCACTCCACGGACCCCCATTCCGGGGACTTTATGCCGATTACCAACCAGGCAGGGAGCACACACGAGCTCCAGGGAACTTTTAGGAACCCCCATTTGTAGGGGGGGTTACAGTGAGATAAAATTAAATGCATTTGAATTTCATTGATAAACAAATTGTGAACGAGAGTGTATATTGTAAACATCCTTACTTTATAATGACTTAAAAGGTATGTAGCCCAACCCCTGGTGCTATGTTATTACATACAAAACTATTTATTTATTTATTGAATTTTGATGACCGGGTAGGCCTGCTGGGCCCCGAAAGTCCCTTTTTCAGGGGCAACCCGGGAATACTAATACAGACGTATATGAACTTCGTGCACTATCACAACATAGGTAATCATGAGTATACAGTATTCGGCTGTTTACACATAGCAGTAGTTATTAGGCTATTGTAGATCATTATGATAAGTTGTAATTAGAGCATTAAACAATTGTCAAGCAGGTATGCGAACAACATTAGGGTACCATAGGTAGGCCCAAAGCAGGCATTCGGGTGGTTAATTATAGAGGTAGGAGGAGAAAAAAGAAAAGAAGAGAAAAGAAAGTTAGTACTACCTTGTTGGGGTGGGGGTGGAATATAGGTCGTGGTGGTAGTGTCAGGTGCAGTGGCACTGGCATACACTTTTAGCTAGGAGATGAGCTTTTAGTCTGGTGCGGAAGCACTGCACTGTAGGGGTTTCTCTCACCTCCAGTGGGAGGTGGTTCCATAAGGACGGGGCAGTGAAAGAGAAGGATTTTTGGCCTGCCTCTGTCCTAGCCTTGGGAACCTCTAGCAACATTTGGCCCGAAGACCTAAGGCTGCGCTGGTTACTCTTTACTATGAGGAGTCCTTTGAGGCTAGGGGGAGGGGAAGGGCTAATTATCTTTTTGGTCAGACAGAGCAAGGGGTAGCTAAAGCATGCTTCGAAGGATGGCCAGTTAAGTTTTACAAGCGCTTCACAGTGGTGGCTACTAGAGTGGGATAGGGTGGCAAAGCAGGTCACTTTGTTGTATAGGACCTGTAGTTTACTAAATTCCCACTTTGAGATGCCCTGTGTGACCGGAGCAGCAAAAGTCAATGTGGGAAGTAGGACACTTGCTGCTATAGCAGTCCTAGCTTCAAGGGTTAGCAGATCCTTAACCTGGTATAGTAACCCAAGTTTGGAGTGAATTACTTTTGTGACTTGGTCCACGTGTTGTCTGAACGTGAGGTCTTGATCAAGGATGAGGCCAAGGTATTTTGTGGTAGGAACAACTTCTAGCGTGTTGCCATCGAGAGATGAGAGTTGGAGAAGTTGCGATCTGTCTTGTCCTAAGGCTCTTGGACTGAACATCATAACTTTAGCATAACTAGATAAATAAATCATACACTGAGGAGTCTAGGAGTAATGTGTCAGTCTTTAGGACAATCACATTTTGAGTTTAAATTGATTTAATAATAATCATAATAATAATAAGTGATATACAAAAATAGGCATGGGTTGCCTGGTGCACTTACCTGGTTAACACAAACTAAAACAAATAAATTAGACACTGAGGTGCCTAAGAGTAAGGCATAAGTCTGTCAGTTTTTAGGACAGTCACATTTTGAGGCTAAGTTGATTTAATAATAGCAATAACAGATTTACAACTTGCATACATAGTTGTTGGAGTCACTGCCATTGATATCATGGAATTTACAGTTTTTAGGTTTTTTGGTGTATTAGATATGTATGCATTCTTTAAACAAAATCATTATTTGTATGCACAGCAGACATCTATAGGGCAAGTTTTCATGATGAGAAACTACTTGCAAAAAAAGAAAAGAAAGAAAGAAACTTTACAGTATGCAGCCTACTACCAATACTAACAATTGCAGTGGGAAAACAAGACTTCCTGAAGGACCACTACTGTTAAAAATTACTTTCATTAAAAGGGAATCCGTGTGCATTTGTTTTTTAAGACTTGGAAACAGCAGAGCTTAATTAAAACCATTCAAGCTTTGTATTCTTATCCCACATCCCACATCTTATCCCATATCCCACATCTGGCACTTGGGTAAATATCCCAGTACTGACACTGCAGTGCAGCATGAGAGGGGTGCTGCACTTCTGAGGTGCCGTCTTTAGGATGAGACGTTAAACCGAGGTCCCATCTGCCTGGATTGGTGGTAGTTCAGGTGGATGTTAGAGATCCCATGGCACTTATCGAAAAGAGTAGGGGAACTTCCCGGTGTCCTGGCCAAATTTCCCTCATTCACTAAAATACCACCAACAGCTTAATCTGGTTCAAGGTCAGTTGGCATTCATTTGTATCCCCCTCCCCCGGGTCGTGCCTGAAAATAGGCAGGATTTGTCTAGTGCACTTAACTGGTCAACAAAAGCTAAATAAATAAATAAATTCTTATTTTAAAGCCTAGCAGTAACTTTTCTCAGCTACAAGCCCATTGTTAGGGATATTGGCCACGATTCACAAGGGCATGGGTTTCATGAATGAATCGTGTGTGAAATGACCTCACAGCTCAGCACCCATGGACAGACATGCATTGGCCGGCAGTCACAATTGCCAGCCACCTGTCAGCACCCTCCCCCCACTCCAGTGTACATGGTCACAGGTGATGGATGGCTGCAGAGTGGTGGGCCTAGGCTGGCATCTAACTGGATGCTCATCTTGGGTCCCAGAGTGGATCTCTGTCTATGTGCATAGGAAGGGGGTCCTGGGATGGTGCATACCATCCAGTGTTGAACCAGCAGGTGTGTGCCTAAAGGTCCACCCCAGCCCTCCCAGGTGGACTAGCCCAATGTGGCAGCTGTGTGCGGGAGGTTCCTGTGGTTGCCGCACCCCACTGTTGACATGTGGGTGTGTGCGTATAGAGGTACACCAGGCTCCCCCAGAGATGTTGCAGCCCTGGCACCACATGCTGCACCATTGTGCATGTGCTTAGTGAGGGGTGTTCCCCTCTGGTACGCCCCCAGCCCACCCCTGGTGTGTAGCTGATAGGGTGGCCAGGGAATCCATCATGTAGGGCATTAGCACACCCAAGGAGACTGCTGCATGTGGGTCCACTGTGGGGCTTTGCCACTTAAGGTTGCCTGCATGCCTCTTATATGCAGTGTGTAGATAATCCACCCCTTTGTGAATCACGACCATTGCCAGTAGCATAGCAATGGGAAGAATTCACCCATTCACTTTATGGCTTCCACATTTACCTTCAGCTGGGCACTCACACTTATTTTTATTTATTTATTGAAATGTTTCACCAGTAAGGTACACTGAGCGACATGTCACTCATGTCCCGGTGCAACCTGGGGGGAAGAATGAGACATTAAACATTCAAGTTACAAAATCAATATTAACATACAGTTGTAAGGCAGGTGTTACAAACTGTGCTACAACAGTGTTGCACATAATAGGTAGAAAGAGTGGACAATAATAAGTGCTGAGTTAATAAGTAAACAAGTGCTTACATGTAAGAAGAGGGGGAAGGAGATTGAGGGATGAGGTTGGGGAGGGGGAAGAGTCATGTCCCTGGATACCCCTTCAGGATGCGTGGAACCCTGCAAGGGGACTGGGGGGCTAGATAGAAAGGGGGATAAGGCTGTAGGGATTTAATGAGGGAGGAGAGAAAATGAGGTGTGGTTTAATGCTGGGAGGGGGAATAGTACCTAACCCAAGCGAGGATCTTTCAGGATGGGTACCATGCTAGGGGGTTGGGGAAGATAAGTAGACAGGGATTAAGAGAGTGATAGGAGAGGGAGTGAGTGAGTATTGAACCCTTGAGGGGAAGAGAATTTCGCACCTTTAGAGGGGAGGGGGCCTAATCAATAGTCCATTAGGATATTTTGGACCATGCTAGTAGTCATGGAAAGCCAAGATAGTGGCTAGATACAATAGGAGAGATATTGTATGATTAGGTTCAGTTTGACCCCTTCAAGATGCAGAGAACCCTGTAAGGGGACTGCGATGGCCAGAGAGAAAGGTAGATGGGGAGGGGAAGGAGAGGAGAGGAGACAAGACTAGGCACAGGAGGACCCCCTCAGGATACTGAGAACCCTGCAAGGGGGACTACGAAGACTAGGGAGAAAGGTAGATGGGGGGGGAAGGAGAGGAGAGAATCCTAGGCACAGTAGGACCCCCTTCAGGATGTTGAGAACCCTGTAAGGGGACTGCAAAGGCTATGGGGACAGGTAGATGGGGGAAGGTGAAGGGAAAGGAGAGGAGACAAGCCTAGGGGAAGGAGAGGGGACAAGCCTAGATGCAGTAGGACCCCTTCAGGATGCTAAGAATCCTGCAAGAGTACTGCAAGTCTATGGAGAAAGGAGAGATTGTGGGGAAGGAGTCGATGAGAGATACAAGCCTCTTGGGGAGTAGGAGAGGGACCCATGGAAGCATTCAGGGTCCCTTACATTATGTGAGAGCTCAAGGGAAGCCAGTAAGGGGAGCAATTTGGGAAAGGTGAGGAGAGCTATTAATTTGGGGTGGGGTCTCAAGGGTAAAATGAAGGTGATGGTAGAGGGGTAGGGTTTGTCCAGAGCTTAGAGGAAGGAACTAGGAGGGACATGGCAGAAGCAGCTAGGTGCAAGGTAATTATTGAGGGCAGAGCTGATGGAGTAGGCAGAGGATGATGTCCGGATTTGAGGGGGAGGGAATTCCAAATTTGTGGGAAGTGGTGAGAGTAACCAGATTGGCCAATTTGGGTGGATCTGGGGGGGACTACCGGGGTGCGGGAGTTGGTTGATCTAAGGGAATGGGAGGATGGGGGGTGTTATAAAGGAGGAGGTGAGGTAGGAAGGGAGCTCACTCAACCAGTGCTTGGAAGTGAATTTACCACAGTAGGAGTTAAATTGGGACTTAAAGGCCTGAGCCAGCACAAAGAGCTCTGGGCAGGATGGGGAAAGATTTGTTGACTGTTACTGCAGTTCAGATGCAAATGCTGCTTAAGCTGAGCAGATTGCGCCCTCATTTTTAGTAACAAAAGGGAGTGATTAGTGTGATACATACGAATATACAAAATGCCTGCAGAAAGAGGCCTCATGGTCTATTGAGTCTGCTCAATTGTGTAGCTAGCCCCTGAATTGCAGCTGCCCACCCTCCCTCCTCTTTATAACCACCCCTCATTCTGTCCCACCTCTCTTAAATCCTCCCACCGTTCTACATGATACCACCTTCTCAGGTAGAGTGTTCCACTTATCTACCACCCTTTCCGTGAAAACACGTCTCCTGATTTCTCTCCTGAATCTCTCCCCATCCAATCTCTGCCAATGCCCTCTCATGTCCCTCCCACTTCTGAACTGAAGAATCCTTTCCGTATTAACCCTGTTAACACCCTTTAGATACTTAAAGGTTTCAATCATATCCCCCATCCCGCCTCTCTTCCAAGGAATACATTTGCAGCTCTCCCAGCCTCTCCTCATAGGATTTTCCCTCAAGTCCCTGTATTGTCTTCATTGCCCTGAGCTGCACCCCCTCCAGTAATCTGATGTCCCTCTTCAGGAATGGATGCTAGTACTGCATGCAGTATTCCAGGTGTGGCCTGACCAGTAACCTGTACAGAGGTAGGATCACTTCTCTGTGCTTGGAGGAGATTCCCTTTTCTATGCACCCCAGCATCTTGTTTGCCTTTGCAGCCAACTTTCTGCACTGAGAAGAGTGGTTCATACTCGCTGTTATTAGTACCCCTAGATCCTTTACCTCCACTGTGCTTTCCAACCGTACCCCTCCTAACAGATATTTCCTCCCGTGGTTCCTTGCTCTGAAGTGCAGTACCTTGCACTTGTTGGCATTGAACCCCAACTGCCATGTCTCCGACCATTTCTGTAGTTTGGTCAGGTCTTCCTGCAGCCCCCTCCACCCCTCTATGTCTTTTACCACTGTACCGATCTTAGTATCATCTGTGAACAGATTGATCCTACTCCAGATCCCGTTTGAGATATTGGCTATGAATATCCCAAAAAGCACCAGTCCCAGTACTGAGCCCTGGGGCACCCCACTCATAACGTCCCTTGGTGATGAGAGTTCCCCACCACCACCATCCTTTGCTGCCTACCCCTCAGCCAGCTGGTGATCCCATTGACCATTTTTGGCCCCACCCCAATGTATTCCAGTTTCCCCCCAGCCTTCCATGCAGCACTGAGTCAAAGGCCTTGCTGAAGTCCATATATATGATGTCCACTGCATGGCTCCTGTCCAGTTCCCTGGTAACCCAGTCATAGTAATCGACTAGGTTCATCTGGCTGGATCTATGCAATACAAAACCATGCTAATAGCCATCTTGGAGCCCATTGTCTTCCAGAAAGGCCACCGTCCTCTCTTTTAGGATTGACTCCATAAGTTTCCTCATGATTGAAGTGAGACTCATTGGTCTGTCATTGCCTGGATCATCCTTCAGGCCACTTTTATGAATGGGCACCACATGGGCCATCTTCCAGTCCTGTGGCATGCATCCTGTGTCCAGTGATGTACTGAACAGGTCTGCTAATGGTCCTGTCAGGATCTCTGCTAGCTCCCTAAGTACCCTAGGGTAAATGCCTTGTCCGCCCTCAGTGCCCTTAGTCCCTCAAGCACCCTGTTCCCTGTAATTCTGATATCAGTCATCCCCACTCCCCCCTCTGCCCACATCACCCTTCCCATGGGGTATCTACCCTCTTCATGAACACAGAGCAGAAGTACTCATCCAGTGCCTCTGCCTGGTCTTCCCCCTTCTCCACCCACCCCCCCATCTTTCTTAATCCTCACAATCTGGTCTTTGTATCTTCTCTCACCAATGCATCTGAAGAAGTCCTTTTCCCCATCCTTGATTCCCTGTGCCAGTCTCAGCTCTCTGGAAGCCTTGGCCATTCTGACTAGCCTGGTAACCTCCCTGGATTTCTTAGTGTACTCGTCTTTGTCCCCTTGCCCTCCTGATTTCCTAAGCCTTCAGAATGCTTTTCTCTTGGCCCTCATACCTTCCATTACCTCCTGAGTAAGTCAGCTCGGCTTCTTTGCTCTCCCCTTGCTCCATGTCCTGGTACAGGTCTCAGTAGCCTCTGCCAGCCCTTTCTTAATGATATTACATTTTTGGTTGGCACTCATGCATGTCTGAATTCCCACTAGATGCCCAACCAAAATTTCCCCCATACTTTTAAAGTCCATTCCCTTGCAGTTGATCACCCTGGTACCTGTTCTTCCTGTTACCCTTCCCATATCGAGTGTGAACCACACCGTATGATGGTTGCTCCCAGTCAGGGGATCCTCCACTTCCAGATCCCTTACAGCCTCCCTGTTTGTTAATACCAGGTCTAGAGCCCTACAATCTCTAGTTGACTAGCAGACCAGTCTCACCAGGAAGCATTCCTGAAATGCATCTAGTAATCTCTGCTCCTTTGCACACATGGTGATTGGGGTGTTCCAGTCCACCTCAGGGAGGTTGAAGTCCCCCACCACTAAGGTGTCTCCCTTCCTTTTTTTTTCTGATTTTTAATTTTTGGCATCCTCGGTCGTCCCAGGTGTCCCCCTTCCTACAGACTCTTTTAATATACTCAGCCTGCTCAGCTCAATCTGCTCAGGAAAACCTAATATTCTTCAGGTGATGCTACCTCTGGCTGGAAGCTGCAACACTGGACTTAGGATCTGCAAGAAAGTGAGTTGTGCTCACAACAGAGGGAGGTGAACCTTGCAGTTTGCAATTGTCTTTGGTTTATAGCAGATTCATTAGGAAAGTTAATATTCTTCAGGTGGAGGCTACTTCTAATTGAAAGGTGAAATAAGGAACTTAGAATTATCAGAAAAGGCAGTCTTTCAATCAACAGACTGAGGTGGACCTTGCTTTACTTTTGATACAATTGTTAAGATTTTCAGTGCAGGAAGAGTTTAAACCCAGAGGGACTGAATACTGTTTACTGTGTCTGTCCTTGTGCACAGCTGACTTGTTTTGGGGCTGACTGCTTTCAGAGCACAAGTCACCAGGCTGTTTTGGGGCTGGGGAGGTTTACCTGTGTCTGACTTGGATGTCTGGATTTTTCTCTGTTTGATTAGCAGGGTATTTTCTCTGTCAAACTGTTGTGTAGGGCATCTTGATGACAGGAAGGCACGCATCACAGCGGTAGGTCTAAGTCAGAACTTTTAGATGTTTGTTTTGTGAGGGCACAGTTTAGGCCCAAACCTTCCACCCCTCACCCCACCCACCCTTGGAAATAGTTCCTTTATACCTGGGTTCTGACATCATTTCTCAAGAGGGCAAGGTGCATATCACTGTTATATCCTCTCTAGCACACTGCACTGACAATATAAGCATACACATTATATAATATATATATTTTTATATAAAAAAACAATCACACACACATACACACACAAAAAAAAACCAAAAAACAAGAAGGTAGACAGACATGTGGGAAGTAGTGCAATGTAATGGCTGTGGGGCAGCAGTCTTCCGGGAGTCTTTCTGGAGGCTGAGATGCTGCCCTGTTTGCAGACAACTCTCTGCTGTGAGGGAGGAAGTTGCCCATCTTCAGGCCACACTGGACAGTAGTAAGGGAACCTTGCCCCAGGCCGCACTGGACAGTAGTAAGGGAACCTCCCCCATCCAGGGAGCACCAGAGCCACCACCACCACCTCAGAGGTTGCGAAGAAAGCACAGCAGTTGGACCACAGTGGGCTCAGGGAGGGTAAGGGTGGTGGAACAGAGGCACATGCAGTCAGTTGTTCCACTCCACAATCCATACACCATTCTGGGGGAGCATAGTTCCCCTATGGATGCACCCGCAGAGGAGACTAAGGAGGTTGCAGACAACTGTCACAAGGGAGGCCCTCAGGAAGGTGGCAGAGGACACCACAGGGAAAGGAAGCAGCTCCTGGTGGGGGACTCAATTATTAGGGGGATAGAACTGGGGGGAGCAGGGAAAACTGAAGTAAGGTGCCTGCCTGGTGCCATGGCTTGGAGGGACAGGAAGCGCATCCTTAGGATCATGAGAACAGTTGCACGGGAGTCTAAGCTGGACATCATTGTCCACCTAGGGACAAATGACTTGGCTCATCATGAGATTAAGGCAGTGCAGAAGGATTTTGTAGAGTTGGGGAGGGGGCCTAAGACAAGTAGCACACACAGTATCCTTCTCAGAGGTGCTGTCTGTCAGTGACATGGGGGAGGCAAGGGTACTTTGCACCATGCAGTTTAATGAATGGTTGAAAAAATGGTGTGGAACACAGGGGTTTGGCTTCATTTGGGACTGGGGTTCCACCTGGAGGGACACCAGCCTATACTGGCAGGATGGTCTGCATCTGTCCAGGAAGAGATCAAGTCGTTTGGGCAATCAGTTTAAATGCTTCATTGGCAAGCTTTTAAACTAGTCAAGGGGGGGAGACACTGATAAGCAGCAGGAAAATCCCAGCCTTCCCTACAAAACAGGGTACTAAATGAGAAAAAGACCAAGGTAGAAAGGTCAGTGGGGGGATGCTGCTACAGAAGGTAAAGCCATCAAAAAATGGAGAGCAATGAGTACCAATGCCCGTAGTCTGGGTAACAAGCTTCCTGAATTAGTGGCCTTGATGGAGGAGGAACATCTGGATATTGTGGCAGTCACAGAAACATGGTACACACAGAACCATGACTGCGATGTAAACATACCAGGATACACTATTTACAGGAGGGACAGGGAGGGTAAAACAGGAGGAGGAGTAGCTCTCTACATAAGGGAAGGAATCAAAGCAACAGAACAAAAGGGTAAACAGGGAGGAGGAGAAGAAGCACTGTGGGTCAATTTGAAGACAGGCAATGGCACCACAATCCGCACAGGGGTTGTATACAGACCCCCCTCTCAAGGGGAGGAAATGGACAAGGAAAGGATAGAAAGTATACTTAGAAAGGGACTTGGCAAGGTTGGAGGAATGGTCAGAAGTATGGCAGCTAGGATTCAATGCAAAGAAGTGCAAAATAATGCACCTGGGAAACAAGAACCCAGGGGAAGAATACACAATGGGTGGGGAGGTAGTAACAACAACAAAAAAAGGAAAGGGACCTTGGGGTAATCATATCAGATGACCTTAAGGTTAGCAAGCAATGTGAGAAGGCAGTAGGGAGGGCTGGGGTATACTGGGATGTATAGGGAGAGGCATCAGCAGCAGAAAACAGGAAGTTGTTATCCCTCTGTACAGACAGTTGGTGAGACCCCATCTGGAGTACTGTGTCCAGTTCTGGAGACCCCATCTCCGCAAGGACATAGACAGGATAGAGGCAGTCCAGAGGAGGCAACTAAAATGGTGCAGGGTCTGCAAGAGAAGCCGTATGAGGAGAGACTAAAGTAGCTTAATATGTATACCCTTGAGGAAAGAAGGGAGATGGGGTCATGATAGAAACTTTACGCACTCAGTGGAATAAACAAAGTCCAAGAGGGTAGCATCTTTCAGAAAAAGAGACGCAAGAACAAGGGACACAATTTAAAGATAGAAGGAGGGCGGTTCAGGGCAATGTGAGGAAGTATTATTTCACAGAGAGGGTAGTGGATGCATGGAACAGCCTTCCTGAGGAGGTTGTGGGGTCTAAAACTGTGGAAGAATTCAAGAATGCATGGGACAGACATAAGGCAATTCTTGTAGGGGGTAGGAAGAAATAGGCTGTTGGTTAACTAGGATCTGCGGCCTATCCTGTAGGTAGGGAAATGGGCAGACTAGATGGGCCAAGCGGTCCTTATCTGCCGTCAAAGTCTATGTTTCTATGTAGAATGGCAGAAAAAGGTGAGATATTGCTAATGGGTGATATGAATATGCCAGATGTTAACTGGAGTGCAGTTGCAGCAGCCACTTCTAAGAGTGGGGTTATTCTAGATGCCCTGCAGAGGGCATGCCTTAGACAACTAGTATTGGAACCCACTCAAGAGGGAGCAATCTTAGACCTGGTTCTCTCAAATGGAGATGGAGAGAGGATCACAGATGTAGAAGTGGGTAGCCATCTGGGAACTACCGACCATTGAACAGTATGGTTTACAATAAACAGCAATAGAGTCAAGCCATACAAAGGCAAAATTACTGGACTTCAGGAGGGCTGAGTTTGTCAAAACAGTGAGTGCATAAGGAATGCACTAGCAAATGGGCAGGAAGGAGGGGTGGAAGAACAATGGGGAATAATAAGAACTGCCATCACAGAGGTAACAAGCCTTTGTGTGAAGCAAATAAACAAAACAAAATGATGTAAGAAACCACTATGGTTCTCAAAGGAGGGGGCAGTGAAGGTTTAAGAGAAAAAGAAACATTCAGGAAGTACAAGGAATCACAGAAGGAGCAGGACAGAGAATTGTATCACTTAAAGCAAAAAGAAGCTGGGAAGGCAGTCAGAACAGCAAAGGCCCGAACCGAGGAAAAGATAGCCAACTCAGTTAAGAAGGGGGATAAAACCTTTTTTAGGTACATCAGGGAGCGAAGGAAGACGAAGGAAGGCTTAATAAAGGGGAGAGAGGGGGGTGGGCAGAGGGTGACTATGAAAAGGCAGAGATACTAAACAAATATTTTTGCTCAGTATTTACAAATGAAGAGGGGGAGGTACCTAAAACAAACAGTAGAAACACTCTGGATACAGAAGTTGATACCAGCCCATTTGCAGAAGAAAGGGTTCTAAAAGAACTCTTAAAACTGAAGGTGGATAAAGCAATGGGGCCTGATGGGATTCATCCCAGAATTCTAAAAGAACTAAGGGTAGAACTAGTGACACCACTGACTACTCTCTTTAACAAATCATAGGAGGATGGGGTGGTACCTGAGGACTGGAGGAGGGCAGATGTGATTCCCCTTCACAAAAGTGGGAGCAGGGCAGAAGCAGGAAACCACAGACCTGTTAGTTTAACCTCAGTGATAGGGAAAATGATGGAATCACTTCTGAAGGAAAGAATTGTCAAGTACCTAGAGGTCAGAGGGGCACAGGACCCAAGGCAGCATGGATTCACAGCAGGAAGGTCATGCCAGACAAATCTAATAGATTTCTTTGACTGGGTGACCAAGGAGTAGATCAGGGAGGGACTGTGGACATGGCCTACCTAGACTTTAGCAAGGCATTTGACACAGTCCCACACAAAAGATTAATATACAAGTTAGCCAGCCTTGGAGTGGATCCCAAGATGATAGCCTGGGTAAAGAATTGGCTGGAGAATAGGACACAGAGGTATTAGTAAATGGAGTCCACTCTGAATAAAGGGGTTACTAGTGGGGTACTGCAGGTTCAGTTTAGATCGGTCCTCTTCAATGTCTTTATAAGTGACATTGCAGAGGACTGGAAAGAAAAGTATGTCTCTTTACAGATGACACAAAGATCTGCAACAGAGTTGATGCACAAGGTGGGTGGAAAGGATGAGAAGGGACTTGGCAAGGTTAGAGGAATGGTCAAATGTATGGCAGCTTAGATTCAATGCTAAGAAGTGCAAGGTAATGCACCTGGGAAACAAAAACCCAGGGAAAAAGTATGCAATGGGGGGTGAGATACTAACAACAACAAAAATGGAAAGGGACCTGGGGGTAGTCATATCAGATGACTTAAATGTGGGCAAGCAATGTGAGAGGGCAGTAAGGAGGGCTGAGGGGATACTGGGATGCATAGGGAGAGGCATCACCAGTAGAAAACAGGAAGATGTTATCCCTCTGTACAGACAGCTGGTGAGACCCCATCTGGAGTACTGCGTGCAGTTCTGGAGACCCAGTCTCTGCAAGGACATAGACAGGATGGAAGCTGTCCAGAGGAGGGCAACTAAAATGGTGCAGGGTCTGCACCGGAAGACATATGAAGAGAGACTAAAGGAGCTTAATATGTATAGCCTCGAGAAAAGGAGGAGGGGGGACATGATAGAAACTTAAAGTACCTCAAGGGAACCAACAAAGTCCAAGAGGGTAGCATCTTTCAAAAAAAGAGGCATGCAAGAACAAGGGGGCACAATTTGAAGATGTAGGGGGGGGCTCAGAGGTTATGTAAGGAAGTATTTTTTCACAGAGAGGGTTGTGGATGCATGGAACGGCCTTCCAGAGGAGGCTGTGGAGTCAAAAACAGTGGTTGAATTCAAGCATGTATGGGACAGTCATAAAGCAATTCTAGGGGGTTGGGGTAGAAAGAAGTATGCTGCTGGTTAACTAGGATCTGCAGCTTATCCATTAGGTAGGGAAATGGGCAGACTGGGTGGGCCAAGCCGTCCTTATCTGCTGTCAAATTCTATGTTTTTATGTTTCAGCCAACTCCCTATCCATGTCATCCCCGGAACTGGTGGCCTGTACTCTAACGCCACCCTAAGTGTCTTTCTTTTAGAGTCTTGAAACTGCATCCATAGGGCCTCTATCATGGCCTCAACCACCTCCTCTTTCATATACCTTATCCTCTCCCTCACATAGATTGCCATGCCCCTCTTTTATCCTAGTCCGGTCCTTTCTGAATATCTTGTACCCTGGGATCATCATATCTAGTCCTGGTTCTGGGTGGCCATGTCTCTGTGATGGCCGCAATGTCCACCCTCCCCATAGCCAAGTTCAGCTGATTTGTTACCTAAGCTTCTCGCATTCAGTGAGACCACTCTCCAACCTGTGTCTTTCTACCCCCCACCCTGGTTCCCCCCTCCTAATCCCTCCTTGTATTCCTACCTCAAATATCTCTCTGATAGCTTGGGGGGAAGGCACGCTTGGCTCCCCCTCTGAGATCCCTGCCTACTAGCTGTCCTCCTACCATCCCCCACCTAGTTTAAATCTATCCTTGCTTCTATGTACCCCTCAAACCTCTGCTTTAATACCCCTTTCCCCTCCATGTTCAGGTGCAGCCTATCCCCTGCATATAGATCCTTATTTTCCCAGGTACTGTCTCAGTCCCCCACTATCCCATACCACTTAGATTAACACCATTCCCCCAGCCATTTGTTAAACTCCCTAATCCTCCCTTTCCTTCCCGTACTCTTGCAGGGTACCGGGAGCACCTCTGAAAAGGCCACTGATTTCCCCACTTCCTCACATAGCCCTCCTAATTCCTCAAACCTCCTCCTCACTACTTCCACCATCTCCCCCGCCAGGTCATTAGTGCCCACATGCACCACTACATGCAGTTTCTTCCTGCCCCTCCTTGTGCACTTAAGAACTACCTGCCCCACCCTGTCCACCATTAGCCTGGGCATAGTCTCCACCCATATTCTACTATATTTCTCCCCCCACCACCCCATCTGATACCTTTAAGTATGAAATCACCCAGCCCTAGTACACCCCTTACTCATTCATTGTCCCTGCCCCCACCCCTTTCCCAGGAGTGATGATCCTGTTCATCCAAAGCTCAGCTAATGGTCCACTCCCTCTGGCAGGTGCAACTAGAACCTCATAGATCATTGTTTGATCTGAGGGTTCAGGGCCTCTTCATATGGACGCTAATCCACTTCTCCACAGTGGGAGCTCTTTTTAAGTTTCAGACAGAATACATACGTTGAGAAGAAAACAGATCTACAGAATCCGCTTTCCAGTTGCAAATGTATTCACATTTAATTTTAGAATGGTATAATTTACGTAGCTTTATTTATTGACTAAATGAATGGTCTGGCTGGAGGCTTGGGTGCAGGCTGGGGAGTACTTTGATTCTACAGTTAGCACTGAGCAGCAGTAGCAGAGCCCCAAACTGGAAAAATCTCGCAAAAGTGCAAAGGGCAGTTTAAGTTGGAAAGATGGGGGCCTGTTCAGGATATAAAATCAAAAGTTTTATTTACAGAGCTCTGCAGCAGCGTGAAATAATTCAAAACTAGATGTATATTCATCATCAGTTGTACTGCAGTCATCTTTTCCTTTATTATTAAGTTTCACCAGAAATTTCCTACTGAACTGAGAACAGCACTTTTCTGGAAGAGTTCTGGGAAAGGTTCAGGAGAGAGAATTTACATACAAGGAAATAAATTATGAGAGCTTATGGAAAAGGCCACTCCCACAAGATAGTGGAACTGAACTCCTGAAGGCAGCAACTCCACATTCTCCAACCCAGCCAAGCAGGTGCACACCATGACACCACAAACTCTGAGCTGAATGAATGACATGGTAAACTTCAGCAAAAAAAGACCTGAATAAAATACTTAAGGCTAAGAACATTTTCCAACTATACAGACTTAGAATGACTCCCCCAAAATGTCCAAAACCCAGAAGCAGGTGAATGCCAGCAACACGTTTTTCAAATCCATTAAACAACTAAAAATACAGACAAAGCTATGAACTACTACCTTACATAAAAGGTAGACAAAAAAAGGCGGGTCTGATGAACAACAGGAACAGAAAGAAGCATGATTTCAAACCCAACCAGGACCCTCAGCATCAGTAAGCACTCCTGTTTTAAGTCTCCTGCAGTTTCAGAATCGATTTTGCCCACTCCGATATTCATCAAAAAGACAAACCTACCTAAAGTGCCAGTGTGTGATTCTATAATGGTGATGAAGAAGGATTTGCTTATGAAACAAAGTAAAACAGGAGAAGCCACTGCTAAGGAAAGCACCAAGTTTGGTCGACAGCGACAATGCCGACCTCCCCCACAGCGAAGGCACAATACCGACGCAGGTATTGTGCCACCTGTTTTAAGGGTATTTTTCTGTGGAGGACTGCACCCCCCACACCCCCAGACTTTAGGATTCCAATGTCCAGGTTGGAATTGGTCCAGAGAGGGACAGAACACTGGGAGAAGGTGAAACACGGAAAAAGGACCATTACTTCAAATGTCACCGTAATGGTCTTTTTTCCTGTTTTGCCATCGGGGTGTCAACAAAGACGGGTGCACCTCTGTCAAGTATCTCACTTTGACTGAGTCAGAGATAGAACAATGAATAACAACTTTGCCAGGAGCACTATCAATGGACCCACCAGGTGCAGCACAGGGAAGCCAGAGTAATACAGAGCAAGACACCAAAATCAAAGGCCCACTGATTTGGAGCACTCTGAACAGGTTTAATACTTTGGGCTTTGTTCTTTAGCTTCTATGAAAGAAGAAGTGAGTCTTGAAGGATAACGGGTGAATCAGATTGATGCTGCTTGTGACCTATCTGAGATTTTAAGTCCACCGGGCAGAATGGGCACAGACTATAACAGGACAGGTATAGAAAAAAAATGCTGTTATAGGAGATTTTTTATTTTATTTTATTTTATTTATTTAGTTTTTGTTGACTGGGTAAGTGCACTAGACAAATCCTGCCTATTTTCAGACACGACCTGGGGGAAGGAGATACAGATGAATGCCAAGTGAGCTTGAACCAGATTAAGTTGTTGGTGGTATTTTTTAGTGAATGAGGGAAATTTGGTCAGGACACTGGGGAAATTCCCCTACTCTTTGTCAGTAGGGGGAGCTGCTGGCCAATCATTATGACCACTCAGTTTCAGTCGGTGGATGGTATGGACGTCTCAGAGGCAGGGGAGAGGGCCTCCTCCCCTGTGCTCGGAAACCTAGAGGCCACCACGGATCTTTACAGCACGGATTTAGCAAACAAGGAACTCACTGCTTGTATCCTGCGATTGCCCATCTTAACATTTCCACCATTCCACCTGCACTTGCCCCAGCACCCAGCACTTACAATCAGTCTTTGCACCCCTAACACCTTTCCTGGCATATTCCCTCGACAAGGCCCCCTGGCTGCACTGTCTCCCACCCTCGCCACCTCCCCCCCGTATCTCCACTCCTGCCCCTGTCCCACCCACCTCCCGTACTCCCCTTACCCCTGCTACCTCCCCCTCGATCTCCTACTCTCACTTCTCCCCATCGACCTCCTTGTCTTGCTCATAGCTCAAGTCTTTGTTCTGGTTATTACATGTCTATAAGTCAGTGACTTTATGTTTGTAACTAAAAATGATGACTGTTGCACACGCTGACGTGGAACCTTTGTAAAAGAGCCTCAGCTCAAAGGTATTGTAATCCTAGATTGAAATAAATAAATAAAAAAAATAAAGATGTTTTTCTAGGATGGATTTACCAGAGGACAACGTACTTAGCAATGCAGAGCCTGATTTTCAGAAAAGTGATTTTTCATTATCAACAGAAGTTCATGATAACTCTTTTATTTCCCTGGAAGCATGCAAACAAAGTTCAGCAGGACTTACAACTGGTTTTACAAACCCCAGAAATGTAGATGTTGGACTGGTTGATGGCCCGTCTGACAGCCCTGTCAGATCCGCTGACGCAGCTGCATCAAAGGACGGCACTGACCTAGTTTCAATTGACTCACCCTGTCAAATGCTTGAGAAGAGGGAAGTTTTGGCTGGCAGTCTGACCACTGATATCAGCGAGTGCCTAAAGCCGACCCCTTCTAAAACACATTTTTCAAACACCGCAGTCAATGGAAATCAGCAAATTACTGTAGAAAATACAGAACTCTTTAATTTTCCTCAAGCAACTAAGCTGAGTGAAGAGAGGCTAGTAACAGATGAGCAAACAAAACTTTTTACCATTGGTTCTCATGCAAAGGGAGCAGGGGCTCAGGTCGGTGCCGATAATGGGCTGCAGAGCGATGTTGTTTTTCAAACTGACTCAATGCATCAAAAGCATATGACTACCTTTCTTTTTCAACAAAAAAAAAGCAAACCTCCAAAGTGTCTCTAGAAACCCTGAAAAATAAAAGAGCTGTTTTAACTGCAGCAAATCGTAACCTAAACCCCACACCTTCTGTTAGAAAAATGGATTCTGGTCCTACAACTGTAAAAAAATGCTTCAACTACTGAACTCATTCAGCAAGCTTTTTCTCTCTCTTCAGGAACTCAGGATAAACCTGATATATGTTCCTCAAATACAGCTTTAGCTGGTTGGAAAAGAAATCCCACAGGGATATGGGTTCCGGACCCAGAGTGGCCTTCCTCCTTTCCCTTGTCCACAGCTTCCACTGAATGGTCTCCTTTTATTACCCATCAGGAGAATAGGCCTACTCCAACCATTCCTATGATAAAAATTGACATTAATAAAGGGACTTCGCCTACAGAGAATGAAACTGGACAGCACACTTTACCGGATGAGACTGAGTCTAATGACAAACCTGATGATCCCCCTCAATCTAGACCTCTTCTTTCAGACTTCTTTCCTCAAAGAAGAAAAGAAGCAAAGAAGCTGCACCCTGAAGAAGTGCTATAAGGATTCGGTATAAAGGGGGTTTACTTGAAAGGTCTGACCAGGTGTTTGTAGGCAAACACTTACTAAAGGAATCCTTGCAGTTTTCACCACGAGATGTATTTGTCTTTATAAACATTTCAGGGGACGATAGCTACAATATAAGTTTCAGATCCCCTTATTTGCTAGACTTATTTTGGTAAATATATAACCAGCTTAAATTCTCCCCTTCGTGGTCTCCCTTTATAGTTACTCCAATAACCCAATCCTTGATTAAATATGTGACTGTGATGTTTTGAAATGAAGGTGTGCATGTGGAAGACACCACTTTCTGGCTTTCTCAGAAATGCAAAGTCTTGAGTGCTCCTGAGGCAGTATTAGACACTGAATTCTTTTGGACTGGTAGCTGGAGGTACAAAGCAAAATTGAGGCTTATGGATAATGAAACCGAGCATATTCCTAATTCATTCATTCATCCTAGGTAGAGACAGGGGTGTATGTTTCTATGCTGGGCAGCCTCGGGCCTGCTATAAGTGTGGAGCCCGGACACATATCTCTAGTTCATGTGACACCTCTAGATGTGAGATTTGAGGGGAATTGGGGCATGGTAGCTTTCAATGTGCCAATATGGTGAAATGTGATTTGTGTGATGAATCAGGACATGGCTATAAAGACTGTCCTTGGGCAGCCAAAAACAAAGCTACAGTTATCAGTCCTGAACTATTTATTCAAAAAGCCCAGGATGAAGCTTTTGCTAAATGTCGGCCAAATAAATCTGACCCCCCTCCCACCAGAGGGAAAAACGGAGCCAGGGAAAATGCAGACATCAGAAGTAGGGCCTCTCCTAACCCAGGAAGAAGCTGTTAAAATTCCTAATATTTTTAACATACAGGACTTTCCTCCTGTATGTTATCAGGAGACTGAAGCCCCAAAACCTCAGTCTTCTAAATCCATTGATAAAAGGGTTACGAGGAGCTCAAAAATACATCTTCCCCTTCTTTCTGCACCCCCCCCCGAGGACTCCCTTACTTTAGAAACAGACAATTCTTATGCCATCTTGGATAAAATGGGTAATGACTCTGATATGGAGGTAGGCTTTACAGGTCTTTCTCAATCCTCTGAAAGTAAAACTTCTCAAAACGACTACAAAGGGAGAAAAAAGAAAAAAGGAAAAAAGGACCCTGAATAAAATCTGATGGCTAAATTTAACATTGGGTCCTCTAATTGTAGTAGTTTGTTGAATAAAGATAAAAAGACAGCTTTATTTCATTACCGTCATCAGGCTAAATTAGATGTCTGTTTCTTACAAGAAACATGGCTGTGCACAGCAGATCAGTGTCGCTTAGTGACAAATGAATGGATGTGGGGACCCTTCTACTGGTCCTTTGGGTTGGATAGAGCAGATGGTTTAGGGATTCTTTTTTTCTCTTATAATTTTACCCTGAAAAAACTTATAGAGTTAATACCCGAGAGACTGTTAATATTAGCTGGAACTTGGAAATTAGCAAATTTTCAGTTCATAATTGTATATGGGCCTCAAACTAAAGCTGGATGGATTACTCTCTTTAATACCCTATTACCTTACCTGACTACCACCGACCATATTATATTGGGGGGTATTTCAATTGTGAACTCCCCTCATCTAGAAGAGGGAAATTAGGAAAAAATAACTTATTGCGATACTACAGCTTTAGAGAGGATTATTAATTTGGCTGGGTTAAAAAATGGAAGGAATTACCAAAAAGGGGGACCTGATTATACTTTTCAAAAGGGGAAATCCACTTAAATTATTGGTTACCTTTTTTTTCAGAAAATCTCTCCTTTCTCCATTCATCATTCCTGTATAAACGCATTTTCTGATCATTTATTGATTATCTTAAGTTTTGTACTCCTCTCCCTCTAGTTATAAAACAAAGAATAGATGGGAACTCAATAAGTCAATGTTAAAGGACCCTAAAGCTATACAAGGTATAACATCTATATTATGGGCTTGGACATCAGTAGCTGATTTATATGATGAACTATGGGACTGGTGGAAAGATACTAAGAATGTCATAAAAAAATGGTGCCAAAATTATGGGAAAAAAAGGTTTCATCACAATTTCTTCATTATTTATCGTTGAGGGATATTACAGAATTTATTTTCTAAAGCCAATATGTCTAGAGTGGATTTCTCATCTCGAATTGATCAAATCAAATTTGAAATGAGGGCTTTCCAGTATGATAGAGCTCGGACCCTACAAACAGAGTTCTCCTTTGGAACCCAAAAAAGCCCTATGGGGGATCCCTTTGAGGCCTTTAAAAGGAAAAAGGATTCTATTAACTTAGAGTTCCTACAAAATAATAGCGGAGAACTTAAGTCTTCCCCCATAGATATATTCAACATTATTCAGAATCATTTTTCTGAACAAGATGGATTTGTAGTACCTCCTAGTAAGGAAATTAAATAATTTCTTCAACTGATTGATTTACCACAAACCCCAGGTTTAGATCTTTTGAAACTGGCATACCCATAAAAGAACCCGAAATTAGTCAAGTTCTGTCTTCTTTAAAGTCAGGGGTACCCCCAGGGTTAGATGGTATACTCTATGAGTTTTATAAATGGTTTTATCATATTTTAGCAGTATGCCTTGAAAAAGTATTTTCTTCTCTTCAAAAGGTTAATAAATTGCCCTCTTTGTTTACGATAGGATTGTTAGTATATATCTTTAAAGAAGGAGATAAAACTAAATTTACTAATTGGAGACCTATCACAATTTTGAATTCAGATTTTAAAATCCTGTCCCAAATACTTAATAATAGACTTAGAGCAGTCTCTTGTGACTTATTCTACCCTCTCCAATTATGTGAAATCCCTGGAAGAAAAATCCAGGTAGCTTTAATAAATATCAGAGAAATAATAGAATTTTCATATAGGAATTTATCCCAGAATTGTATTCCATCTTTGGACCAGCACAAAGCTTTTGATGGGTTTTTTAGGCCTTTCTTATTTTTGGTTCTGTCACACTACAGAGTTCCTCAGAGGTTTAGTAAATGGATAACTTTAATGTATGATAATGTGATAGTTTTGCCAATTATCAAAGGGTTACCTTCTTTCCCTATTAAAATTAAGTATGGAGTTCAACAGGGCTGCCCATTAAGCCCTTTGCTATATGCATTTTCTCTTGACCCTCTTCTTAGGAGTTTAGCCTTTTCTGATAAGCTACCAGGTATACGTGGGACCTCGTAAGAGGATACTATGATAATTCAAACTTATTCTGATGATATATGTGTTTTTCTTCCTAATATAGATCAAATCTCCATTGTATTTGATTATTTGGGAAGGTATGAACGTATTTCAAACTCAAAACTTAATTTAAAGAAATCAAAAGGGCTTTTATTGGGGCCTGTAGTACCTGACCAGATAGATGTTTCAGGTATCATTGTCTCTTCTTCACCATGCAAAATACTTGGTATGACCTTTGACCCACAGAATCTTCCTTTAGAAAACTGGGATATAGCTCTGGGAAAGGCAGAATTAAAAGTTCAAAGATGGAAATGGTGGAGATTGTCCAAAATAAAGAGGGTTTCAGTAATTAAAAAATTCATTATTCCTGGATTGCTATAAGTGGGTATGGTGTACCCCCCCTTTAGCTTTAGAGACACACCTGTATGCCTGCTTCTTTTCCATGTTATGGGTAAGTGGACTTAACCCCATTAAATGGTGCTATATTTATTTACCTATAGATAATGGAGGCCTAGATATGGTGGTTGCTTTATTCCTTTCTCAGAATTTTAATTTTGATCCATTTTCTCCCAGCTCTCTACAGCATTTATGGATACTAAATAACTTTAAAGCTTTCTTTGATATATGGAGTACCCTCCCTCCCAGGATCCCAAAACACATTTATATTTCCTTATTTTTTTAAGCCATGTGCTCAAAAATTATCTAAATGGTCAATTTCTAACCCTTTTATAAGAGCTAATCTAGGAGCTAAATTGTATAGGTCCATTTTAGGAAAAGTTTACCCAACAGAACCTGAATTGGCTAACTGGCCTCTGGCATTGAAAGATTATGCTATTAAACAACTGAGCAATCCTAGGATTCCCTCTCACATGTGGGAGATTTTGTGGCTGTCAGTCTATGGCAGACTGAACATTAAGGGAAATGCTGAGCACAAAATGGTAAGTGAAAGGTATTGCCCTTACCTTAAATGTCAGGCTTTAGAGGAAACGATAGATAATTTTTTATTCCAATGCTCATATGCAAAAGGCTTATGGGAATATTTAAGCACTAAATTAAGCTTTAGTTGGTTATCAAAAATAGATTACCAGGTTATGGTTTTAGGTTTTTTTCCCCATCTTGTAACCTTATATAATGGGAGCACTTTAACAGTTCTTTTTTTGTTGTTTAAAGTTTTATTTATGGCAGACCAGATGCCAGTGGGTGTTGCAGCAGAAATGTATGACTTATGATACATTTTATGTTTTAATAATGAAGGCCATGAAATCAATTTATTTAAAAGATAAAGAATTCCATTCATTAAAAAAAGTCTTTAAATGGTGGAAATGGTTACATGTCTTTATTAAATATAAGTGATCAACAGCAAAAATCCATTTATCCCCTTTTTGTGCATGATAAGTGAGATTTACTAATTTAATTTAGGTATTAGTATTATAAAAATGTGTTTCAATATATTGTATATTATGTGTTTTCAGATATGATATGAATGTATTATTAATAGAGTTTTTTAGGAGGAAATCGTTGTATATATTTTCATGATTCTTTTGGTTTTCTGAACTATCTCTTGTATGTATTTTTGATGTATTTTCAATAAAAACTCCCCTACTCTTTTTGATAAGTGCCATGGGATCTTTAACATCCACCTGAACTACCACCAATCCAGTCAGATGGGACCTCGGTTTTAACGTCTCATCCGAAAGATGGCACCTGAGAAATGCAGCACCTCACTCATGCTGCACTACAGTGTTAGTACTGCGATATTAACCCAAGTGCCAGATGTGGGAACTGAACCCACAGCCCTCTGATCTCCTGTCCTTAGAGGCAACTGTGCTACCTACTGAGCCACTGACACTGCATATTGATGATAGAGGAGGGGTAAAATGGGTAGAAGGAAAAATGTAGGTTTGAATAAAAGAATGGAAAAAGAAGTACAGAGATTGTGTCAGACTGGTATAGTCATAAATATGTTGGGCCCAGAAACTGATGCAAACTCAGAGATATAAGAAGCTAGTCCTAATCCTACATTTACAGAGGGAAATATTATTCAGGGGCCATAGGAACTTTCTGATTCTGAACCACCAGACTCTCAAGATGATTCAGATAGTGAAAATTCAGTACCATCTGCATGGGCTAGCCAAATACTTAATCAGTTAGTTAGACAAATTCAGGTCTGCAAAAACTGGAAATTATGGAGCACAAAATAGACAATTTTTAAACAACAGTCAATACACTCCTTACTGAAAATATTCAAATTAAACAACAAATAACTTCACTACAGCAGAGAATATCAAACCAAGAGGATAAAGCATTGCCTTTTCAGAGGCAAATAAAAGATTTAAAGCAAACAAGAAAGTGTTTTGAAGCTAAATGAATAGACTTTGAAGCACCCGTGAGACGGAAGAATATCGAATACTAGGAATCCCGGAGGAGTGGGATAATGTGAGACCCTAAAGAGACTCAATAAACTTTTGCAGCTTACCTACTGTAGATTCTGACACTTTGAATATATATAGTACTGGCAGAGTCCATAGAACTTTCAGTCCTGTTTCATCTTCATCTACTTAAGCGCCTTCCAGACCCATCATAGCAAAATTTTGATGGCCCAAGTCTATTAAAAATGAATATCTCGGATGAGGGCCACTGTCTCTAGTTATAATGATCTTCCTCTAGAAGTTGTTCTGGAAACAAAAAAAAGTATGATCTCTTAAGAAATAAATTTAGGGCAAAAGGTCATAAGGCAACAATGATTTTTCCAGCCAAAATGAAAGTGATAATTAAGGGAGTTTGGCTGGTATACGATTCAGTGGAAGAAGCTAAAAAAGAATGTAAAAAAAATTACCTATTTGTTTCACTAAAAAAAGAAAATATTTGAATGTGTTTTGTCTGACTAAGCTCAGAGTAGCAAGGTCGGGGGGGAGTCATCTGGAGCTAAGTGATGTGGTACATGGAAATCCTTTTGGATTTCATATTTTCTTTTGGAGATGTTTGTTAATAATTTGGGAAGGAAAGGAGGGAGAGTGGGACTTGAGGGAAGAGGGGCGGGCGAGATTATGGTGGATATTGGAAGACATTAAATACTGTGTAGGTGGTGATGACCTATTTCTATGTGTTTTCTCAGAATATAATGGCTCAATGGGAAAATTTTAGGTGTGTTTCCTTTAATGTGACTGGAATACATTTACCCATGAAGAGAGCTAGATTATTAAGCTATATTAATAAAACAAAGGTGCACTGTATAGCTTTGCAAGAAACACATTTAGATAAAAAAGAAATCCTAAAACTTAAAATGAAATGGATTTCCCATATTTCTTTTCTGAGGGCACTAGGAAAAGTGCAGGGGTTGCTCTTCTTTTAAGGAAAAAGGGGAGTTATACAATTTTTAACACTTTTTCAGATAAGAATGGAAGAATTTTACTAGTGAAGATTAAAGCATTAAACTGCATTTTTACACTAGGATATATCTGTGCACCGTTCACAGATTATGGAGCATTTTGGCAAAAATTTTCAAGAGGTTAACAATGATTCAAGCTCAAAATGTTTTTTTTTTTTTATAAACGTCAGCTTTATTTATACATCTTAAGCACAGACATAGCTCATCACATGATACATAAGCATATCAGGTTGTTAGACCATGAATGTAATATGTTCCTCCAGATATACTGGAGGGTTCATTACTCTGTATATGTCCTTATTATGTCCTTTTTATTCAATTATATATACCTGTTTTTGGTGATGTTGCCGAAGGTTACTCTTTGCCAGAATGAATGGTGTCTCCCCCATAATAAACCAAATACTGTATATTAACATACTAAAATGCCAGCAGAATAGGCCTAGCGGTCTTTCGTGTCTGTTTTTTTGGTCATCCCCCACCCTGGGAGCTGACCTTACTGCCTCCCCTAACCTCTCAGACTTCTCTCTTCCCAGTCCAGGGTATTCCCACTGCATTGGACTTTGCTTCCAGAACCCTTCCCCTGTACCTGTTCCACCCCCTCTTGAACCCCATCCACAGTCTCTGCCTCCACCAGCCCCCCCCCGGCAGCACATGCCGTAGTTCTACCATCATCTCAGTGAAGTAGCACCTCCTCTTTTCTTCCCCGAGTCTCCCCCCCTCCAGCTTCCACCCATGCCCTCAGGTTGCCCCCCTCTTCCTTCAGAGCACCTGGACTGTGCCTTCCCTATTTACCCCCTTCAAGTACTTGAAGACCTCTATCATGTCCTCCCTGTCCCTTCTCTCTTCCAATGTGTACATATTTAGCTCTTCTAGCCTCTCCCCATAGGTCATTTCCCCCAAGCCCCAGATCATTTTGGTTGCCCTCCTCTGGACCCTCTCCAGGAATTCAGTGCCCCTCTTTAAGTGTGGTCTCAAAAACTGCAGCAGTACTCAAGGTACGGCCTCACCAAGCAGTTATACAGAGGGAGTATCACTTCCCTCCTTCTGGAGGTGATCCCCCTAGCAATGCACCCCAGCATCCTGTTGGCCTTGGCCGCTGCCCTCCTACAAGGCTCTGAGTTGTTCATCTTAACATCCACCACCACCCCCAGGTCGCTCTCAGCCATTGAGACTTGTAGCATCCCCCCCCCGGGTGTACACTTGGCCCTGGTTTTTGGCTCCCAGGTACAGTACCCTGCATTTCCCTACACTGAACCTTAGTTTCCACTTTCTAGACCACCTTTCCAGGGCCTCCAGGTCCCCCTGTAGGGCCACCCTCCCCATCTCCTCATCCACCACCGCCCCCAGCTTTGAGTCATCCGCAAAGAGACTCATCTCACTTCTGATACCCTTCCTTAAGTCACAGAGGTAGGTGTTGAACAGGAGGGGCCAAAGGACTGATAACTGAGGGACCCCACCAATGACCCTCCTTGGAGGTGAGACTATCCCCCAAACCACAAACCTCTGGGTCCTGTCTTGCAGCCAGTTCTCTATCCAGCTGATCATCTGGTTTCCCCACTCTCATTTCCCCCAGCTTATCCAACAGGCTCCCATGAGGAACAGAGTCCAATGCCTTGCTGAAATCAAGAAAGAGGACTTCCACCCGCCTACCCAGGTCCAAGGCACTTGTCACCCAATCATAGAACTCCACAAGGTTTGTCTGACACAATTTCCCTGGGGTGAAGCCATGCTGTCTATCATCCAGGCACCCCGACATTTTCCAATTCTCCCCCAGCCCCTCCTTGACAATGCCCTCCATCACCTTGCTCACCACTGATGATAGGCTGATGGGCCTGTAATTCCCTTCCACTTCCCTTGATCCACCCTTGTGGATAGGCACTATATGCGTCACCTTCCAGTCCTGGGGCACCCACCCCATCCTCAGAGAGATGCTGAAAAGCTCCGTCAGGGGTTTTGCCAGGACATCTGCCAGTTCCCTCAGTACTCTGGAATGTAATTTATCTGGCCCCAGTGCTTTCTCTGTCTTAAGGGACCTGAGGGCTTCCCTCACTCTCTCTACCATGATTTCCCCCTCCACTTCCTCATCCCCCGTTTTGCCTTTCCTCCTCCTGCCAGTGATGGCTCCTCCCTCTCCCCAGACCCGCCGATCATTAAAGGCCCCCCCCTCAGTTTCACCGTCTCTTCCCATGTATGATGCAGCCCCCATTTTCCTTGGTAAAAACTGAGGCAAAGTACTCATTTAGTACCTCAGCCTGCTCCCCCAGGTCTTGTGCCCATCCCTCCACTGTTTTAATCATGCTGATCTGCCCCATCACCTTTCTTTTTTCCCCAGCATATCTATTAAAGAACCCCCTGTTCCCTTTCCTAATTTCCCTGGCTAGGTTCAGCTCCTTCCTTGCCTTAGCCACCCTCACCACCCTAGTGGTCCTTCTGGCCTTCAGCTCATACTCCCCTTGATCCCTTTCACTCCTTGAGCACTTGAAATGCCCATAGGCCACATTCTTTTCCCTCACCACCTCCTGAACCTCCTGGGTCCACCAGCAGGGTTTTCGGACCCTACCACATTTGCATCTCACTCTTGCACGGGTGCTGGTAGCATCCTGCACCCCCCCTCCTGATGATTTCCCACCTACTGTCAGCATCCATGTCCAGCCCTATCCCGTCCAAATGCTCCTTAAGGATCCTTCGCATTTTTCCTTGAAATACACCCTGCTGATGTCAGTTACCTCCATCTTTGTGCAGCCTTCTTCCCCTACTAGGTCCAGGCTGAACCATACTGTGGCATGGTCACTCCCCACCAACAGGTCCCTTACCTCCAGGGCCCCCAACCTGGTCACTGTCTGCCAGGACCACAACCAGTATCCGCACCTCCCTGGTCAGCTCCCCCACCTGCTGGGTTAGGAACATGTCCTGAAAGACATCCAACAACCTCTGTTCCCTGACCACCGAGGATGTCATAGTCCCCCAGTCCATTCCTGGCATGTTTAAGTCACCCAACACCACCACCCTTCCCCTGCCCAATCTACAATGTCTCCCGAAATCTGCCACCAGACTCTCCTCCACTTCCTCTGCCAGCACAGTGGGTCTGTACACCACTCGTATTTTTACTCTCTTGCCGTCCCCCTTGTTATCAAGGTGACCCAAATCACCTCCATGGTCCCCTCCGCCTCCTCCACTCCTCCTATGCCAATGCAGTTATTGACTATCAATGCTAACCCCTCCCCTTCCCTGTATGATCCATTCCACTATCTAAACAGAGTCCATTCAAATCCACGTGCTTCTTAATAGTATTATTATGTCCAGTTGATTACAAACAAACTAGAAAGAAATCATAATTTAACTATAATAAGTTAAATAACAAACTTGTTGTCTGGTTGGTTTATTCAATGTTTGATACTACTGTGTTATTAGTAATATAGGCTAAACTAATGTCTGGCTATCCCTAATCTAATCTCCTCCTTCCATTTAATGTGTAAAAGCCTGTTGGGATAGGACCATGTTTCCTTCCCGGTTTTCTAGTAAATGCATAATGGAAGCCAAGTTCCATTGAATCTATCTTTCTGCAGACGAAGTTCGGCTGTAACCGTTTCCATTATTTGTATATCTTTTGTTATATGTACCCATTCCTGCAGAGTAGGTGGGTTAGGGTCTAGCCATTTCCTTGTAATGGCTGTACCTGCTGCTGCTAATAGTATACCCATAAAAGATTTCTGGTCATTTGTTCTCTTTTCTCAGAGCTGTATCCCTAATATTATATGTTGGAAAACCATAGGTTCCAGAAACCTGTAATTCTGTTGTATTTGTCCCCCACCTGTTCCCAGAATGGTTTAAGGACTGAGTAATCCCAGAATATATGAAAATGGTTTCCAACCACCGCACAATGTCTCCAACACAGATCCAAGTGGTTAGAGCTGTAGTGTTTGGTTCTGGTACGGGTATTAAAGAAGCGACTTAAGATTTGCCTTCTAAATTCTCTCCATACATTAGAGGCTGATATGTATAATACCCAGTCCTAGATCCTTTGCTATGTTTGTACATCTAGTTGGACTCCTGCTTCTACTTTCCATGCTCCTGGCAAGCCAGAAGGGAAGTATTTAGGGACTCTGTATATATCTTAACTAATCTGGAAATCAGATGAGTTTGCCCACTTATTTTTGCCACTTCTAAAATAAGCATTTCTAAGGGGTGAGGTTCTGCTTGAGTTTCCTGAAGGTTGGTACCACTTCGAAGGAAGGAGAGTACTTGAAGATAGCTAAAAAGGTCCGATGTGGATAAACCAAATTCATTCTGTATTTCTTTAAATGTTTTGAGCTGTCCCTGTGTTATAAACTGTGAAAATCTACACAACCCCCATCCCCTCCATCTATCAAATGTGAGGTCTATCCTAGGCAGATGGAAACAAATACAAATCGTAATCTCCATCATACTGGAGAGAGATGAGCCCATGCCCAAATCTTGCTTCACCTTTCCTATACCCTATATAGCTGTTTTTGCTATGGAGTTCCAGTTTTGAATTTTCTGAGTGTTTCTGGGGCTTCTATGAAGTCCCAAACTTGGCTGAGACCCAGGCTGCCACCTTCCTCCTGTTCAACCCATGTGTTATGTGGATCTGTCTTGTGTGGTAGGCTACCCAAGGGGTCACCTGGGCCATTTGGTAGTAGACTTTAAGGTTTGGTATGCATAAACCTCCCTGGGATTTCAGTCAAAGTAATGTTTCCCATGCTATCCTTGCCCTTCCCCCTTCCCACATGAAATGATGGAAGGCTTTATTTTTTTCCATTCTAGATTAGGTATGTGTGGGGAGCAAGTTAAAAAGAAATAAAAATCTTAGGAGAATGTTCATCTGTATGGATTTCACTCTGCCCAATAAAGTTAGGGGAAGAAGTTCCCAACATTTTAGGTAAGTAAGGATCTCTCCTATAGTTACCCGTAGTTCACTTGAAAGACTTGATTCAGGTCTGGGGGAATATAAATGGCCAAATACCTAATATTAGATGTGGCCCACTTAAATGGGATCATTCAGTAGTGTTAGTACCACTGACCAATAAGACTTCCATTTTATTGTTATTTGTTTTAATTTTTTTTTTGAACTTACTGTTTTTCTGCCTTCCTGACCCCTACACTCTGCTTCTTCGGGAGCGCCTGGCATCTGCCTCGGTTCCTTCCATGCCTCGAGCCCCAAGGCAGTCCCCCCATGTAGCCTTGGATCTACCCCCCCAGGCAGGGATGAGGTGGGGGCCAAGCACCCCGAACTAACTTTTACTTCGTCGGGGCCGCTGTGTGGGACAGGCAGCGGACCATTGAGGTCTGTGCTGGCACTCATCTACCCGGAGTGATGGAAGTGTTTTTCCCCTGTTCTTTCTGGGCGTGCCATGTGCCCTGACGTCAAGGCGGAGCTCCGCTGATGTCTGGCACACCCACCCCTCCTGGATTGGTCAGGCCCTTGCTGTACCCCAGGCCTCTGCCTGGGGTCAGTCAAGCTCCGAACCTTGTCCCCCCTCCCTCCCTGGTGAAGGCGAGCAGTCCCACGGACGCTCAGCCTTCTTCCCCCAGCCGGGCCCTCCAGCTCCCCAGGCTCGTTCTCGAACCCGGGTCACCAGCATCATGAGCGGAAGCACTACCGCTGCACTGATGGGCCGGCTTATTGTTATTTGTTTTAAAGCTGAAAACCTGCCCATATGACTGAAGAATTCAGGTAAGGACAGGGAAAGTCACCAGTGGGTTTCCGAGGTACTGTAGATCATTGTGTCATCTGCATATAAGGAGATATGGTTTTCCTCTCCCACTACCTTTATTCCTTGTAGATATGGGTGCGATCTGATGTATTCATCTAATGGCTCAATACTCAGTGTGAACAGAATGGGTGACAAGGGGCAGCCTTGTCTTGTCCCCCTTCATATATTTATGTCACTAGAAATTGTCCCATTTACCTTTATCCTGGCTCTAGGTTTGTGGTATATGGCTCTGATCCAAGTTATAAATTGATTGTCAAACCCAAATTTAACAAAAACTTGTATAAGAAAATCCCAACTTAAGCGGTCAAAAGCTTTTTCAGTGTCCACCGCTATTGCTGCCTGATGTTCCGTAGCCTTGTTCCCTTGATATAAAATGTTGACGCATCTTTTGATGTTATCCTTGAGGTGTCTATGAGGCACAAAACCTGCCTGGTCTGGGTGTATCAATTGTGGCAGGAAGGTATTCACCCTAGTTGCCATTATTTTGGTAAAGATCTTAGAGTCTACTTTAAGAAGAGAGATTGATCTGTAGGAGGTGCATGCCTCTGGAGGCGTTCTCTCTTTCAGGATTACTGCAATGAATGCATCTCTCCAGGAATGGGGAACATCCCCTTTTTCTTCACATGAATTTAAGATCTCCACCAAAATTGGGACCATTAATGTAATGAACTTTTGAAAAAACTCTACGTTATATCCATCCGGCCTTGGGAACTTGCCTGTCTTCATATTTGTTATAGTTCAAGCAATTTCTGCAGATGTTATTGGGGCATCTAACCATTCCTTTTGTTAGTTTGCTAATTTAGGGAAGGAGATGCCCGCTAAGAAGTCCTGAATGTTTTGGCAAGTCATCCCTCCTTGCTGATCATCTGAGTTCAATTTACTATATTATTCTCTAAAGGCTTCTGCAATTTCTTTTGGGGTATAGTGCTCTTTTGTTCCATCTCCTCGGGTTGTCATTATTTTTTTCACATACCAATCTGCCTCCTTTTCCTGAGTCTAAAGGTCAGAAGCTGACTGGCCCTATTTTCTTGCTTATAATGTATTTGGTTAAGGTATCTGTGTTTCCCTTCGAACTGCTGATTGAGAATATTCTGCAGCTCAGATCTAACCCTATTTATTTCCATTAAAATCTTCTGTGATCCCTTAGTTTTATGTTCTGTTTCTAATTGCTTTAGCTGTTTCTCTAGTGCCTCCTGTTTACCCTGTCTTTGTCTCCTTAATTTAGAGGCATAGGAGATTATTTCACCTCACAGGACTGCTTTTAAGCCATTCCAATACCACTGGGTCCCTGATTTTTTGATGTCATTGTGTCTTTGGTAATCTTTAACTGCTCCCTGTATTATGTCTCGAAATTCCTCTCACTCCAGTAGAGAGGAGTTCATCCTCCAGAAGGTGCACCTTTTCCAATCTCCTAACTGCATATCTATGGTAACTGCTGAGTGATCCGAGACCAATTTGAGGTGTATCGTGCAGTGTTTTACTTTGTAAAAATCAGGGTTACTACATAAAAAATAATCTATCCTTGAATAGGATTTATTTGGGCAGGAATAAAAAGTGTAATCCTATGTAGTGAAATTTAATTCTCTAAATATATCAAGAAGGGCCAATTCCTGCATCCCTCTTCAGATGGTATGGCTCATATTTCTGTTGGTGACCATATTCTGCAAAGAACGATCCAACAAGGGGTTCAGGATGCAATTGAATTCCACTCGCGTTAGTATCATACCATCTCCCAACTCTGGAATTTTTTTAAATACTTTTTTATAGAAGGAAGGCTCATCTGAGTTGGGGGCATAAATGTTTTTGAGATGCACTCTCTGAGAGAAGACCTCTTCAGTAACCATTACTCCTCTACCTTCTTTGACACTCTCCTCCTTAAAAATCTCCAATGGCACATCCCATTTAAACAAAATAACTATCCCTGCTTTTTTCCCCAAAGGGTGAGCTGTACCCAACACTCTGCCAGCCCATGATTTTCTAAGCTTTAAATGTCTGGCTGCTGACAGTCTTGTTTCTTGCAAGAAACAGACATCCACATTTAATTTCTTTAAATAATGCAAACTTTTTGTTCTTTTGATCAGTGAGTTAAAATCCTGAATGTTCAGGGTGGCAACTTTTATTGACCCCATTGGTAAAACTGCCTAGACCTATTGTAGCTCAGTTCCTTCTCAACTTCTCCCCAGGTCTCCCAACCCTTTGTTCCCTCTGTGCCCCCATCAGCATACCCATGTTACCCTCGTCCATTATTCCTGTCATTCTAAACCTGCTAAGCCAACCAGATCTAATTAAATGCACAGCAGGTGCTAACTTGTAACCGTAACTTGAACTGATAATACATACATTGTCAATTAACTCTAAATAACATAACCACACCATAGTATTGGCTAACATTTGTAAACTTTGTGCTTCCAAGGTGAAATGATGTTACCCTGCACAACACAGTGTGGATGTAGCACTAGCTACTTAGTTTGCTAAGGTTGTAAGCCTGACCCAGAGATGTCAGTAAAGAAATAAACGTCACCACTCTGGTGTGTCTACCTAATGGTTCTTTTTGGCCTAAGCGCAAGGTCCAGGAGCCACCATTTTCAGCCCTAGTGAACCAGCAATTGTTACCAGCTTAATAATGAAAAACAGAGAGGAACAATAAAAAAAGGAAACCTCCCTCTATTCTCCTTTCCTCACTTCCCCCATAAACCATAGTGTCTATTAATATTCCTTGTAGACTCTATTTAATAGAAGCACTACAGCAAATATGCAGCACTAATCTGTGTTTAGAAATTATTGAACTAGTATATCTTGGTATTGCATAAAGTTAACTCAGGAGGGGGGAAGGGGCAAAACACATATGCTGGATACAGAGTGAAAGCTAAAAAGGGGAAGCGATCACTAGACCAGCCCTACAAGTCCCACCAAGACTTCTTAGGCTGGTACAAGAAGTACAAAAATGACCATGTACAAGAACGTCCTTTAAATCATGGAGGTAGCCCCTCACACAGCATTGCACTTGTGCCCTCTTCCTCCAGACCTTCCTTAGTTTCTCACAACAGTAGCTCTCTTAAGTCTGCATTCAGATGGGAGGGCCAAGATACAACAGTTGTGATTGTTTAGGCCTATCTGCCCTGTGCCATGTTACTCGGGCTATTTCATGCTCTAAAATATTGGCTTGTAGATCAGGACACAGAATACCTAACTTTCTCAGGGTAGGTGCAGCTTCACGCAAAGATTCAAAAACAGTCAGGCCTCTTTTTAAGTGAAGACATGGCCAGGTAGGGTAGAGCAACTGTATTTTTAAGTCTTTTTCTTTCGCCAGTTTAATGATACCTCTCAGCTGCCTCTTTTTCTCATTTAACTGATCCAAAAAGTCCTTGTTAAAAAAGATTCTCTTACCATCAATTTGCAGGTTGGTGTGCTTCCATGCCGTCAGTAAAATCATTTGTCTTTCTTGATAATTGAGCATTTGGACTACTATTGATCTAGGTCTTGCGTTGTGCTCCTTCAGTTTTGGAACCAGAGAGAGATGAGCTCTTTCAATTGTAAGGGAGGTATTGTCTGGTATGTTAAGCACCAACCAAAGTAAATGTAGAGTAAAGTCTTCTATCATGGAGAATGAACTTTCCATCTTCTCAGGAACTCCATATAAGTGAAAAAGTTGCACCTGGAGTGATTTTCCTGGTCACCTAATTTTGCTTGAAGCTCACACTCCCAGGTGAGAAGGTACTGGATGGCTCGGTTGTGCTGGCTCACTGAATCAGCTAGGATGCCAATGGCCTATTCTGCCACCTCCGTATGTCTATCCATACTCTTTAGGTCATCTTTTAGATCCACTACAGAGGATTCAACTCAATGTATCGCTTTAATTATGCCATCGAGTTTAGAGAGGATGATGTGCTGGTCGAGCAATTTCACCCCTTATTCAAAATCTGCTATACTTGCGACTGGAGAATCGGGTCTCAAGTTGGCACGCAGACCTTGTTGCTTATCTGTATTTATTAAGGCTCTGATTTTGGCCACCTGTGAATGCTTTCCCTTAGGTTTTGCTGTTGCCATCCCAAGGTACTTAGAACGATTGCTGTTTACTGGATATTTATCTTGCAAGCTGGTATTTTTTTATTTTTAATGGTGGTGGCACCAGGAGCTGCTGAACTATGCAGTCATGTAGGTGGTGATGTCACTGGAAGTCCATCAAAATGTGGAGTTATAAGGTAACTTCAATACTCTTGTAAAAATGGTGTTAGACAGGGTTATCCCCTTCCCCAGTGCTTTTTGTTTTATCCTTGGATCTGCTTTTTAATAAGATAAGAACAAATTGGGAGATAAAAGTCAAACCTGTTAATAATGAAAAAATTAAATGCATCAGGCCTCTTCAACACACTTAAGGACAGCCATTATCCCTACACAACACACACCCTAGAGTGCCTTATTGTGATTATGAAATGGGTCCAGGAGGAAAAAATGTACAAGACATAGGTTGTGTTTAACAATAGAAAAAATCATTTATTAGTGAGATTTCAAGGTAGAAAGCATTAAATATCATTTTTTGAAAAGATTTTTGACACGAAATAGTCCATCTGAAATGATGAGTGCATAATACTTGCACACTTTAAATAAGTAATAAATAAGCTGTTGTTAATTTAAATAGTACTTTAAAAACACTGTCAACATTTTAACTACAGCTACATGTTAAAGGGAGAGTCAACAGTTTTTATCTGTGGTAACCAATGGTGGACATCAACTTTGTTGCAGGAAATAGAGACACAATTGCATGGGACTATTTGTAATTGTAAACATTAAACTGCAAATTTCCAGTTAAATGTCTGATCAGAAACCTGTCAAATTCCCTATTTTTGCTGGATGGCTGAATTGTGCTGTTGTAATTTCAGACACAGTTGCAGGGATTGCTGGTGGTTGAGGAGTGGCTTCAGTTGACATTGACCTGGGGGTTCTGCACTAGGAGGAGTGCCTTCAAGGAGCATGGTATCATGAAAAGATGTGGATGCCGGGTCAGTTTGCATACAGTGATCTGTGTAGAGGATCACAGTGTTTCCAGCTGGTGTCTTTTGTAGGAAGATGTGTACAACCCTCACAGGATTGGGGATGGCATACAACACGTTTTCATTTGAGGTCCCAGTGTCAGCTTCTGTCAGTGGTTGCAGCTTGTTGGACAGTGACAGTTCGTCGTTTAATGCCTCAGAAATGTTCTGGTCAGTCATGATGGTACTGGTAGCAGCTCTACAGCTGGGAGGATGTGAAGGCACAGATGGCATTTTAACATCTTTCCTTTCAAAAATATAGAATCATTGTTTTCAAGAAAGGGGCCCCAGTAACTTCACAAGGATGTTTCAGATTTATGGCCTGTATTGGCCATTATTTCCCATGCTTCATGGCCAGCAGAGGAGACGAGCGTGACAGCACTGCATCGTAGACAGTGATTGGTGTAAATGGTGATAAGTCCAGCTAATTTGCAAATTTGTAGAAGCATTCCTGAAAGCTAGCTTCCCCCCTTGGCCCAAGTTTAAACCACACATTTGCTTTTCCAGATCTGATTGACTTAATCTATGTTGGTAAAGAGGAAAAGTAGGGGGGTTCAGAGGTAATTTGCTTAGGTATAGTTGAAGCATTCACAGGGCATAGTCTGTCTCCAGGTATTTCAGGCATATATCCTCTGTGCAAGTCTTGGCTACTTTCAAGGGGTTTGCCATGATTTTTAGTTGTCCCATGGTAGGTCATTGTGGCATATTGTAAATTTGTATCTGTTAGAATCTGAAAAACACTTAGCTTTAGTGCTGAGTCCCTCCCTTGATGAGGGAAGAAAAGCTGGACGTCCAGCCATACTTTTTGACAAGCCCTGCAGCAGTGTCTGGATTTGGTGCCTCACTGTGTTTTCATTTTTCCAGCTCACATGTACTCTTGGCTGGGTGATGGGCTGCTTTGTCTTTACCATGTCTTCTTAGTTTTTTAAGGATGCTTATATAACCCCAGTGCCATTTTGGGTGGTTACTAAGTTGAATGCCTGTTGGCATCAGGAGGTGCATGCGATTCCAGGCTGGCTGGAAGGTGTGGCCTGGGCATCAGGAGTAGAGCACCAGCTGGTGTGAGGGAGACAATTCAAAGAGGAGTTGGCATTTGGTCATCAGTCAAGGAGGAGAGGAGAGGCCCCTACATAGGCTGTGGGGGGCCAGGTCACCAGTTGAGGCTGGAGAGGCCTGGGGTCAGGGTGGGGTGATTGACCCCCGGCCCTAAAGTCAAGGAAAGGTTACCCACCAGTCCATTGGTGGAGAGCGGAGCTGGAGAAACAGCAATGAGGGAGATTGTCTGGAGACTGCCCATCTCTAAAATCCTATGAGGAGAGGTTGGTGGCTACCCTGGATTGCCTGATGCACTGAAGTGGCATGAGAGCACTGGAGAGGTCTGTGGTGGCAGATCAGAGCCTTTTCACCTGTCTATGTCCAGTAAAGGTTTGGCTACTATTTGTTTGGGGACCGCTAGTACTGTGAGGGAGTTGGCCACCACCCTGTGTGAACCCTGCCCAAGGACAGGCAGGAGCGGATGGCCTGAGGTAAAAGGACTGTGCCCAAAAGGTTCTAAGAATGTAAAAGTACTTGAAAAAATGCCCCATTCTCACTGGTGGGGAAAATGAGAGTGTAGACTGTAATAAAGAACTCTTGAGAGTTCAAGGGGGAAAGAAGAGCCCAGTATGGCTCTGACAGGAGACTGTGCTTTCCACTGGTCTGGGGTTCAATTCCTGGGGTCCCCTGTTCAAGTGTGGTGCCACGGCAAATGACCATAGTCGAATGGAGTACAAATTAACTGTAAAAAGAACCTGTTGCTCTCATAAGAGAAGAAATTGTGGCTTGAGCCTTTGTTTTTAAACATAAACTGTTGCCGTTTTGCATCAAGTTTTGGTTTGAACTAAATCTTTAATGTCAAGTGATTGCCCTGGTTTGCTTTTCCACTATGTGTTGTTTCAGGATTGCAGTTATCTGAAGAACCCCTCGGCTGTGCTGGGTGTGTGGAGAGTCACCAGAGGTTGCCTCAGCGAATCTCAAGTTGCCACCAGAGAATCCCTAATTGGAAAAACAATCGAAGGACTGAGGTACTCATGACCCTGCTAATTATGTTTGCTTGCACGCATGTGCAAGAAACACAGTGCCATCATCTGAGTTTTCGGAGGTGTGTCACCCCCTCTTCCAGTTCAGTCAGTGTGTTGGCAGGCATAGCCCCAGTCTGCCAATGCATGCTGGAGCTGTCTATGACAGCTCCAAAATGCAGTGGCATACAGTTGAAAGGGGGAGCTATGCTTCAGTGAGCAGCGCAGCTCCCCTACACACACACACACACACACACACACACACATAAGCGCGCATGCATATCGTGTTGCCCCCAGGCACACATGTATAGCCGGCGGGGTGCCCAATCCTGTCGGCTGTGCTGCTCCCCAAATCCTTCCACATGCCACGCTGGTGCCCACCCCAGTGTGGCAACTCATAGAATAGCCAGCGAGTTGCCCAATCCCCTGTCGGCTCCACTATCCCTCACCCCGGTACTGGGTGCCATGCCAGGGGCCACCCACATGGCAATAGATATTATGGCTGAGGGGTTCCCAATCCCCTGTCAGCTCCACAGCCCCCAGCCATCCTTGTGCCATGCTGAGGCCCACCCAGTGTGGCAAACGTCCCGCTCGTCAATTTAAAAAAAAACTCAAATTTAAACACCGCAGTCTCCTGGCCCTCCCACAACCTGCACCCACCCACTGCACACCCTGCCTCCTCACACACACCCTCACCCCATACTTACCTCCAGACCTCGGCACGACGATCTTTGGTGGACCGGGAACACATCTGCACTCTTCAAAGCCGACCACGAACTGAGGAAATGCCGGTAAGCTGTATAATGGGATAGATAGGGGTTTTTCAACTTTGTTGCATATCTCAGGCATTTTTTGGAATTTTTGCACCAAATTTTCAACACGGGGTTTTTGGGACCCCTTCTCATGAATGCTGTCACTGTCATGGCATTATTCAGGCCCGAAGGGTGACTTCACAGTCACTGCGTGAAATCATCTTTCAGGACCAATTAACAAAATGACACTGCCAGTGTTCATAAGGTGGGCTCTCAAGAAGCCTATTTTGAAAATTTGATGAAAAGACTCAAAACGAGCTGTTTGATGTCGTTGTGCAGTTCCTCATGCCTTTCGTAAGTTCACGAATATTCAATATTTTCACTCCAGATTTTCAACATTGCCATTTTACCACACCTTCTTATGAGTAGTACAGTTGTCATTTTCACATCTCACCCAAAATGTGTTTCCACCCATGTAGCGCACAATGGCGCAGTCGGTGTGCGAAATCAATGTACAGGACAAATTAAGAAAACCACAGTGACACTGTTCATGAGCAGAGGTCTTAAAATGGCTATGTTGAAAATTTGGTGAAAAAATTCAAAAAATGACTGTTTTGCAGTGCGTTGGGCACTTCTACACTCTACGTGAGTTTCTGTTTCAATATTTTCACTCCAGATTTTCAACATTGCCATTTTACCATACCTTCTTATGAGTAGTATAGCTGTCATTTCACATCTCCTCAACACATGTTTCCGACCATTGGCGCACAATGGCGCAGTCGGTGTGCAAAATCAATGTACAGGACAAATTAAGAAAATCACAGTGACACTGTTCATGAGCAGAGGTCTTAGAATGGCTATGTTGAAAATCTGGTGAAAAAATTCCTAATAATGACTGTTTTACGAGCGTGCGTTGCGCAGTTCCTACTCACGCTCGTAAGTTCGCGAATTTTCAATATTTTCACTCCAGATTTTCAACATTGCCATTTTACTACACCTCCTTATGAGTGCTACAGCTGTCATTTTTCACATCTTGCCCAAAATGTGTTTCCACCCATGTAGCGCACAATGGCGCAGTCGATGTGCGAAATCAATGTATGGGACACATTAAGAAAATCACAGTGACATTGTTCATGAGCAGAGGTCTTAAAATGGCTATGTTGAAAATTTGGTGAAAACATTCCTAAAAATGACTGTTTTATGAGCGTGCGTTGCACAGTTCCTATGCGTGCTCGTAAGTTTGCGAATTTAATATTTTCACTCCAGATTTTCAACATTGCCATTTTATTACACTTCCTTATGAACAGTACAGCTGCCATTTTTCATATGCCACCCAAAATGTGTTTTCGCACATGTAGCGCACTATGGTGCTGTTGGTGTGCGAAAGCAATGTTTGGGACAGATTAAGAAAATCACAGTTACACTGTTCGTGAGCAGAGGTCTTAAAATGGCTATGTTGAAAATTTGGTGACAAAAGTCCATAAAATGACTGTGTTATGAGTGAGCATTGCGCAGTTTCCACGCACCTAGTAAATTCATGACTTTGTAATATTTTAAGTCAGATTTTCACCAGTGGCATTTTTCCACACTTCCTTATTTACAGTACAGCTGTCATTTTTCACAACATGGCCAAAGTGTGTTTTCACACTTTCAGTGCAGAGATGCGTGGTCGCTGTGGGAAATCATTGTTCGGGACAGATAAAGAAAATCACAGTGACACTGTTCATGATTGGAGGCACCAAAATGCCTGAGTTGACAATCTGCTGTAAAAATCCCCAACCTAATTATATTACGGGTGTGCGTTGCACAGTTTCTATGTACGCTCGTGACTTCACCATTTTTTTAAATATTTTTACTGCAGATTTGTAACATTGCCATTTTTTACACCTCCCCATGAACAGTACAGCTGTCATTTTTTACATCCTGTTCGGAATGTTTTTGCACCTGTGGTGCTAAATGCCGTAGTCGCTGTACATAAGCAGCTTTTGGCTAACAAACTGATATTCTCCCTGTTCATGAGGTGGGGTCACAAAAAAACATGTTGAACATTTGGAGTGAAAATACCAATGAATGCCTGAGGTATTAGGGTTTCCAACCATAATGCCCAACCCTGTAGAGAATGACAGGCATCAGGGGTGTGACTGGGGATTCTTGCCTGTAATGCTCATACCATTCCACACCCTGCAGCCAGTGAGAGGCATCGAGGTATGCCTTGGACTCTTCGGCCCCAAAATTCACCCCATTCTCCTATATCGCACCCATCTCACCGTATTTCCTAATGGAATGGGTGCGATAAGGCCAAAGACCCTAAGGAACACCGTGACACTTGTCAGTGTCTGCAGGGTGGGGTGTAGTGAAATGGCATGGCCGTTATGCCTGACGACCCAAAGGCACACCCCAATGCCTGTCACTCTCTTCAGGGTGGTGGTGGGGTTGGCTTCAGTTCAATACTTCACTGCCATTCCTATTACGCAGCTCTGTAACTTCTACACTACCACTGCCAATGCCAGCAAGCAAGCAAACATTCGGCATTGACAAATGCTTGTTTTAAAGTGTACTGCCTGATCTGTCTGTTGGTATTCCCCCCTTTTCTCAGAGACCTAATGCCATCAAACGCATAGACCAGGAGGGGAGGGGGGCCTCCTGCTGGACTGTTTCACCTCTGAGATGGGGATTAGATCTTCTGCCTGCCAAATAAATTCAGACACAAATAAGTCCCCCAAGGGCAGGAGTTGAAATGCTATGTGGTCTACTGTTGAAATAATATAGAGACTGCAGGGGGTTACACTTACAAAGACATTTTAAGCAGTTTGAATGTCTGTGTCTTTCAATGTATACAGAGATCAGCTCACTGAGTGTGTGTGTGGGGGGGTAATTAATAAATATATTTATTCCATCTCCCATGGAGACATATGATGAGGCACTGTACATTTCACCTTGTGAATTTTTTACTGTGGCATATATTTCTCCTAGGATTTTGTTCAAGTTTTCTGTGGAAACAGAGGTAAAATCAACAGTGAGTTTTTCTTTCCTTTCAGCCAGTCACTAAAATCATTCATCACCCAGGAAGTGTATATTCCAGTATTAATCTCATTTCTGTCTAATTCTATGAGATTTCGTTCTGTTTCACTCACCGTGCTGTGGTAGGTTCAGATTGTTCTGTGACATGAAACACACGGCACAGTGCCATAAGGCAACAGCCAATGAAAATAAAATGCTGGGCAACATCACCAGGAGAATCACCTCAAAGGGGGGGAGGAAGTTATTTTGCCACTGTACAGGTCACTGATGAGAGCACACCTGGAATACTGTGTTCAGTTCTTGTGCCCTTACCTGCAAAAGGATATCAAACTACTGGAGCGGGTCCAGAGGAGGGCATTAGAAATGATCCAGGGCATGGGGGACAGATCATATGAGGAGAGGCTGACGGAGCTAAACATGTACTCCCTGGAGGACAGATGAGAGAGAAGGGATATGAGAGAAACCTTCAAGTATCTTAAGGGTGTAAACAGGGTTGGTACATACTGTAGGGCATCTTTGACTTAAGAAAATAGGATACAACATGGGGGCATAACCTGAAACTGGTGGTGGGGGGTAGATTCAGGAAGGAAATGAGGAGGCACTTTTTCAATGAAAGGGTGGTGAAAGGGTGGAATGAGTTGTCAGAGGAAGTATTGGCAGCAAAGACAGTGGCCAGTTTCAAGGGGGAAGGACAGGGTGACAATGAAAATTAGGACGGGAGGATGCATTACTGGGAAGTGAAAAGTAGAGGGAAATGTGATGGTGGTGGATGACTCCAAGAGGAGTAGAGGAGGGGTCAGCTCCAGAGAATTAACTGATCTGCACACTAGAGCAGACTCGATAGACCATGATGGCCTGTTTCTGCTGTCAAATTTGTATGTTCGTAGGAATGTCTTGGATGTTGTTTTCAGAAGCCAGTAACTGTGACATGCTGGGATCATCAAAAAAGTGAAAGCTGATGTCCATTGTCGCCTCTCAATCAGTAGTTTCTCACTTTGAGGTGCAGTGGTGGCTGTTAAGTGAGTCATAAATGCCACTGATGGGGGGGCACTGTGGAGCAGCAAACCGGCAGGACTTACTTCAATGCAGTTCTACACATCTATAGTTTTACTGTGTTAAAAATCACAATTTGCTGAGGAGAAAAACTAAATCTAATTGCAGCAGTGAAGAGCTCAGGTCTCCTGGAGTCGGGGGATACCAGATGGTCATGGGTCAGAATCAGAAAGCTATAAGCAGTGGACCTAAGCAGGTGGCGGCAAGGAATGAGCAGGCTGCAACTTCTTTAATGACTACAGCCGGTGGAAAGCCCCCGTGGAAAGCCTTTTCAGACCTCCATGCAAGCGATTGACTCTAAAATAGAGTGAACCAATCAACATTTTGCTGAACAAGATGTCAAGCTGGAGGCAACAACCCAAACAGCATCAACCACAGAGAAAACAGCTGTACAAGCTTTAACAGCTACAACTAAACCTGTGCAAGAAAATGCCCAACTTCGGTATAGACTGGAGGCATTGGAGAATTCGAATAGGGCCTCGCACATTCGCATAACTTGTCTTCCGGAGGCTTGCGAAGAAGATGATCTCCTTACCTTTCTGTACTCATGGCTACCTACAACACTCAAACTTGCACAAGAAGATTTAATGGGTCAGCTTCTTAAAGCATTCCATATTACATCGCGAGCCGTCGGGCCATGCGGCAAGGCCACAAGAGGATTCTGCTGGTGACTACAGGCTCCAATGTTAGGGATCAACTTTTACAGGCTGCGAGGTCATCGGGAGGGTTAGCCTTTAATTGATCAACCATCCACCTGTTTCCAGATCTTTCGTTTGCAACACACACTAGAAGAAAGAAGTTCGATGTGGAGAGAGCTCGGCTCTGAGGGTTAGGTGTAGCACACTCATTTCTGATGCTGGCCTGACTTCGCATCCACTATAGTGGTAAGACTTTTCAGTATACTGATCCATTCGAAGCAGGCAAAATTGGAATTAATAACCCAAGAGTTTCAGTCGTCTGAGGGCTGTAATGTTAGTGATCTGGACTCTGATCAAGAAACCTGACTGTTTACAGTTATAATAACTTGCTCATAACTATACCAGCTCTTGAGCTTACTGTTCTCCATTTCTAAATAATTTTTTGTAAAGTGAATCGTTTGGTTTTCCCAATAGCTTAAGATAAAATGATATAACGATGTCTAGAAAATGCGTGATTAGTGCTACTATTATAGGAGTACCTTTTAGTACTAGGATTGGAGCTCATATCAGCACTGGATGTTGAGTAATAATTTTTGGACTCTGAACATTTTGGACTTGACCCCAAAAGCCTTAGTTAGCTGTGGCTCATTTAGATATACTTGGCCGGATATTCAAAAGGGTTGCACAATGCGCAATAGGGTTGCTCCAGCGCAAGTCAGGAAATGCGCCATTCTGCGATATTCAGCAGGAGGCAGTTGCACCACTGAAAATATGCTGAGCAACAGTGCAATGATAATGAAGGCATGTGCAACTGAAGGGGGTGGAACCATGCATAAAGTGCGCAGTGCGATGTTCAAAGACTTGCGAAAAGCGCAACAGTGGAGCAGGCGGAAGTTGCGCCATAGCGGAAATGAGCCAAAATATAAAGGAGCAAGGAAGAGGTGCAAGAACGCTACAGGGAAGCCACATGAGGCAGGGAGAGAGACAGAGCAAGAGGGAGAAAGAGGGCAGGCCAGGGAAACAAGACGACAGAATAGGGGCAAGGGAAGGTGTGTGGGGCCACAGAGAGCAGAGGCCAGTAGGTGTACCCGGTGCAGTGGAGGTAGCAGTCAGGACAGCAGGGGGAACAAAGCAACAACAGCTGGGGGGGAACACAAGCCAGGGACATGGACAGTGCCACCTTCCAAATGGAAGCTGTAATGAGGGGGGTGAGAAGGCATGCTGCAGGGGGACGTGGCCCTGGAAGGGCCCATTGGCAGTACGCCCCCAACAGGCAGTACCGAGCCCGCACCAGCTTTGAGCTGTACTCAGATGTTGAGATTGTGGGCCGGTGCTGCCTGAACAGGGTAATACTGAGGCGGCTCTGTGAGCTGTGCAGTGATGTGATGCAGGCACCCACACAACGGAGTCATGCTCTGTCAGTGGAGACAAAGGTAACAGTCTGCATGTGCTTGCTCACCACGGGTACCTTCCAGAGACCAACAGGGGACACCACAGGCATAACACAGTCAACCACGTCATGCATCCTCACTCAATTCCTTAGCGCACTGCTGCCACATGCTGCGGAGTACATCCATTTCCCCAGCACCGCAGCGGAACACACAGCAAACATACAGGAGTTCCACAGGGTAGCATGTATGCCTGGCATGCTAGGGGCGATAGACTGCACCCATGTGGCCATTCGCATGCCACCTGGCCCTGATGGGGCCGCCTACGTGAATCGGAAGGGATATGCCAGTGTCAACTGCCAGGTGGTATGTGATGCCAGTGGGCGCATCATCAATGTTTTTGCCACGCACCCTGGGGGAGCACATGATTCCTTCATATTGTACCAGTCAGCACTGTGCCATCGATTCGAGAGTGGGAACATCCCCACAGGACATCTAGTGGGTAAGTAAGCATGTAGAACTGACAAATCGTGGGCAAGGAGGGGTAAGCCACAGGTGCCATGGGTGTGGCACACAGGGTTAGGGGCAGTCTGAGCCTGAACAAGACACTAACCTCCACTATCTCCACATAGGTGACAGTGGATACCCACTCCTTCTCTGGCTGCTCACACCCTACCGGCAGCCCATGACCCCATCGCAGCAGCACTTCAATGAGGCACATGCCACCACACGCAACATCATTGAGCGGGTGTTTGGGATGCTGAAGGTGTGTTTCCATTGCCTGGACACCTCTGGCGGTGCCCTACAGTATAGCCCTTCAAAGGCCTGTGGGATATTCCTGGCCTGTTGTATCCTGCACAACATGGCCAAAGACTGTGGGATAGCCGTACAAGTCAAAGAGGGGGACAGCGATGGGGACAACGGTGCCGACGGTGATGATGGGGATGGGCAGCCCCCCCTTGGATGATGGGACTGCCAACTGATCCGGCTGGCCCAGCTGCACCGGGACACCATCACTGAGGAGCACGTCAGCCAACACAGGTAAGTCATGGGGCCATGTGGAACCACCAGTGGCTAGGGCACAACCCACGTACACACATGGAAACACACCAGGGGTGCATGACGGCAAGGGAAGTGGCAGGGCACAGAAGCACACACATACAACCAGGAAGGGGCGAACAGTAACACACCACATGGATGGACACACACACACATGCACACACAATAGGCACACAGTGCACAGGGGTCAGGTGCAAAACAGAGCTGGAACACAGACACTAGCAACACACATGTCCACAGGCCATCACGGCCACTGACTGTCTATGTGCGTGTGTCAGATGCTGGGCACCATCGCACTTTGGTGTATAGTGCAATGCAGGCATCATCATACACACGCACCTGTGGACAGCAGTCGGGAGGGTGTGCAGGTGGACCGTGTGTCTGCGTGTAGGGCTGGGCACCCAACGGTGCACTGCCCACCAAAACACACAATGCACACTGGGCAGCACCAGACAGAGCCCGCACAGGGAGACAGGTCAGTCCTGCAGCACAGTGCCACGTCCACCTTGGATGCGTGGGTGGCTCTGCCGAGACCCAGCAGCACTGGCAGGCTGAGCATGGGCCTCATGGGGTGGCACTGATGGTCCACTAGGGGTTCCACTGTGTGAACGCGACCGTGCCTGCACAGGTGTCTGCAGCACACCGAACAAACCTGCACCAGGAGTGCTCAGGATGCCCACAGCTAAACCTGGCATCGACAGGGTGGGTGTCGCACGATGCCGGGAATGGGGAGTGGATAGCGAACTGCGCAGTGTGAGTGACACATGGGCACCTGACTGTGTGCCTATTGTGGCCACGACAGCGACCATCACCTGTGTTAGCCTGTCAATGGCAGCGGTCACATCCTCCCGCAAATGGTCAATCCGTGACAGGATCCTATCGGTGTCCCTGCTGTGTCGCTCCTCGACCCGCTCCAGAGCCACACACAGTGCCTTCACGGACGTTGCAAGCCGCATCTGCTGCTGTACTGATGCCTGTAGCAGGTGGGTGTGCTCATCAAAGAAGTCATCTGCCACCTCGGCAACCTGTCCCTCGGGGTATGGAAGGGCCTGATGTTCAGCACCCCTTGAGGGTGGGCACTGCTCACCAGGACCAGGTATGGGCAAGTCCACAGGTGGTGCACAGATGCCACCGCTGAACCCTGTACCCCCAGTCCCGGTGGGTGACTGCTACTGCTGCCCCTCTACCTGCTGTGCCCAAGGGATCGGCTGTTCTGCCGCTGTGGCTGCAACAGTGCCACTGACCTGACCAGCCACCGGTGCTGCCCCACTGGTGCTGACAGGTGCAGCCTGGGACTGTGCTGACATGCTGGCACATACGTCGGAACCAGCCAGGTCCATGGGCGTGTGCTGGCCTGCTGTGCGTCCATTCCATGACACACACATGTCACTGCCCATAATGGTCATTGCATCATCAGTGGTGCAGGTCTGTGCCACAGCCACAGCATGCAGGCATGCTTGGACGCCAGAGCGCTGAGACACAGGAATGGCTTCCCCCACACCTGTCTCAACGACATCTGTGTTGACAGCCAGGTGGACCCACTGTTGCAATGCACATCGGCTACCTGTGGAGGTGGATGGTCCCTCCTCCAACTCCAGATGGCTGTTCGCAGTGGACAGGCCCTCCACCGCTGACCCCTGCAGATGCGCAGGATCTGTAAAAGAAAGTAAGGACATGTTAGTGCATGTGATCTACCTTCCTCCCCCCCGACAGACCATGACGTACCATGCAGTGATGGGCTACCACCTGTCTGGAAGCCACTTCCTGGAATGCCCTCAATGGCACTGCGCTGCATGCTTGCAGCAAGCCTGTCCTCTGCCGGAGTCAGCTGCACCACCTCCGGCTGGCTCCTGCCTATTGCAGGGTGACAAACTATCATCTATTTCGTCCGGCATCTCCTTCTCTGAGATGCTGCCAGTCTGGGAGAGGGGAGCAGATGGACGGAAGGTCAGAGAAGGGGAGATAGGGGAGCTAAACACGTGGCTCAAGGACTGGTGCCAGGAAAAAGGACACAGATTTGTAGGGAACTGGCAACAGTTCTGGGAGCGAAAGTTCTTTAATTTGATGGACTGCATCTGACTAAAGAGGAGTCAGTGCATTGGGGCAGAAGTTTGACGCCTTTGCGAATATTTAAACTAGCAAATGGGAGAGGGGTGCAGCACCTTATCGTCGAATGGGAAGAACACCCTCCCCTCAGCTAGTGGTCAAACAGGAATTCAGCATGTTTGCTGCTCATTTGCATCATCAGGTAAGAAAAAAGGTTTGTCTCCCCATACGACACACAGGGTATGCCAAACTTCACCCAACAACTAACACACCAAAATCTGGCCAATGGAAAATCATGTACACAAATGCTCACAGCCTGGGAAATAAGATCCCAGACCTGCAGGCAATAATGTCAGAGGTTAAACTGGACATAGTAGCAATTAGTGAGGCGTGGTTTACCAGTAACCACTTGGGAGACTTCAGTACCTGGCTATGTATTGTTCAGAAGAGACCGAGGTGCAAAGGGGAGGAGTGGCCTGTATGTTAATGAAAATATCAAAGCTACAGAAATTCAGAATACACATAAGGAGCCAGAAGAACTGTGGGTCACCCTGGAAACAGGAAATGGGACAGCCATAAGAACTGGGGTTGTCTACAGGCCCCAGACCAGAGGGAGGACATAGACACATTACTGTTAGAAGATATACAAAACATGACAGCTAAAGGGAGGTTCTGATAATGGAGACTTCAACATGCCGGATAATGGATTGGTCAATACCAGCAGGAACATCTGCCAGAACTAGACTCATAGTGGATTCCCTGCAGGGGAGGGCCTCAAACAACTGGTACAGCAACCCACAAGAGACAGGGCTATCCTAGATCTAGTACTGACTAACAAAGAAGGGATCACAGATCTCCAGGTAGAAGGTCACCTGGGGCCAGTGACCATCATGGTATGGTTCAATTGGCTACTACATCTAAATCAGCCCATTCCAAGGCAAAATATGGGACTTCAGAGGAGCTGACTTTGATAAGATGGCCAACAGTTAAGCTAGCCCTGGCAAAAGAAACACAGGTGAGGGATACAGGCAAAGTGGGCAAGCATTAGGATGCAATACTTGAAGCAACATCCCATTGTGTTAGACAGAAAAGGAAGTGCAAAGAAGAAGGAAACCACTTTGGTTCTCAAATACAGTAGCAGAAAAGGTCAGAGCCAAAAGCTGACCTTCAGGAAATATAAGGAACACAGCGGGATGAAGATAGGGAGGCATACCAAACTGCCCTAAGGGAAGCAGGTAAGGCAGTAAGGCAGGCAAAGTCCCAAACTGAGGAAACACTAGCACGAACAGTAAAAGAAGGTGACAAGACTTTCTATAGATACATTAGTGAAAGGAGAAAGTCCAGAGGGGTATTGCTAAGCTTAATGGAGAAAAGGGAGCATGTGAGGAGGAGGACCCTGAAAGGCATCTATCCTAAATAGATACTTTTGCTCAGTATTTACTGAAGAGAAGGTAGGGCAGGGTCCACAGCTCAGCACCATGGACACAGGGGAGGGAGGTGAGCACTACTCCTTCACAAAAGAAAGGGTCCTACAAGAGCTTGCTAAGCTCAGGGTGGATAAGGCAATGGGACCTGATGGCATACATCCCAGGGTACTGAAGGAGCTAAAGGAGGAACTAGCAGAGCCATTAGCAGAATTGTTTAGTGAGTCTCTGAGCACAGGAGAGGTCCCAGAAGACTGGAGAAGGGCTCATGTGATCCCGCTCCACAAGAGTGGTAGCAGGGAGGAGGCGGGAACTACAGACGGTCAGTCTTACCTCAGTAGTGGGCAAGATTATGGAGGCACTCCTTAAGGAAAGGATAGTGCAACACCTGGAATCCATAGGGGCACAGGATCCAAGACAGCATGGGTTTACAAAGGAAGGTCCTGTCAAACTAATCTCATAGATTTCTTTGACTGGGTAACCAGAGTGGTGGACCAAGGGGAGCAGTTGATGTCGCCTACCTTGACTTCAGCAAAGCTTTTGACACTGTTCCACATAGAAGATTGATAAATAAGCTGGGTAGGCTCGGGGTGGGTCAGAAGTTGGTCAACTGGGTGGCAAACTGGTTGGGGCAGAAAACAGAGTGGTGGTAAATGGTATACAGTCAGAAGAGATGCAAGTCACAAGTGGGGTACCTCAGGGATCAGTTCTGGGGCCAGTCCTCTTCAACATCTTCATTAGTGAGCTTGCAGATGGACTAGAGGGTAAGGCTTGCCTGTTTGCAGATGACACCAAGATCTGCAACAAAGTAGATGATCCAGATGGGGTGGGCAGAATGAGAAGAGATCTGGATAAACTAGCAGAATGGTCAGAAGAGTGGCAACTGGGATTTAATGCAAAGAAGTGCAAAATCATGCACATAGGGAAGAGAAACCCTGAAGCCACCTATAGGCTGGGAGGGGAGTTGCTAGCAGTCACAAAGGAAGAAAGAGACTTGGGCATCATCATCACTGATGACCTGAAATCATCCAAGCAGACCTCTAAAGCACTAGAGGTAAGGCTAGGGGTGTTAGGGTGTATAGTAGGGGTATCACAAGTCGTAAGGAGGTAATAATCCCTCTGCAAAGACACTGGTTAGGCCCCATCTGGAGTACTGCGTGCAGTATTGGAGGCCACACCTTCACAAGGACATTAAGCAAATTGAGGCAGTCAGAGAAGGGCAACCAAAATGGTGCATGGACTGCATCAGAAGACATATGAGGACAGATTAACAGAGCTCAATATGTATACCCTTGAGCAAAGGAGGGAGAGAGGTGATATGATCAAGGCATTCAAACACCTTAAGGGCATAAACAAGGTGAAAGAGTCTAACATGTTTAAATATAAGAAAAATAGCAGGACAAGAGGACACAGCATGAGATTAGAGGGAGGCCGATTAAGGGGGAATGTGAGGAAATTCTTTTTCACAGAAAGGGTGGTGGATGCATGGAATGGCTTACCACAAGAAGTGGTGGCTATGAATACAGTGCAGGGCTTCAAACAGGCATGGGATAGGCATAAGGGAGCAATACAAATGACTATGAATAGATAGGCCACTGACAGAGCAAAGGCCGATGGCACATTTATAAGGTAGAAAAAGAAATGGGCAGACTGGATGGGCCTTGCGGTCCTTATCTGCCATCAACTTCTATGTTTCTATGTTTCTATGTTTCATGTCGCCCTGATGGCAGCCACCTTCTCCTTCACCCTCCTCCTGTCAGTACCCATCTTCTTCTTACACTCCTGCACAGAGCGCTGGTGGCTGCCGTGCAGGTTGACGGCGCATGCCACCCCCTCCCATGCAGCAGCACAGGCCTGAGGGGTGCCCCGCCGTCCACTGAGCAGTGGCTCCTGATCCAGGTAGGCCTCGAAGAGTGCCTTTGTCTCAGCCTTAGTAAAATTGGGCCTCCTCTTCCGCCCACCACCGTCCTCCTCACCCAGTCCATGCTCAGTCATTATTCAGCCTGTATGGGTGACAGTGGTTACCTGTGACTGTGCAGTACAAAGCAAGTCCTTGAGAACACAGTCCAAAACACCACACAGCATGCAACTCACCTATCAACTGCAGTAACCGAATATGGCCACTGCAGAACAGTGTTGCATTTTAATAGTGCAATCCACACAAATTAGGTGTGGAGCAACTTTAATGAGATGCAGATCACGCTGCTGCACCATTGAATGGCTGATCGGATGATTTGCATATGACGGCTGAATATCGCACTGTTGTGCTTTGCGCAATTGTGTTGAATGTGCTGAGCCAATGGCGTAGTTCTGTGGCTGCGTAGTACACCGCACTGCGCATGCCCAGGTAGCTTACGCAGGCATCTGCCACGCTGATGATGTGCTATGTGCGGTAGGCAATTCAGGGCAAGGCCACCATTGTGCCAGTGGTGCTACGGCGAGGGTCACTACATGGCACTGTGGAAGATAACCGCTAACAGTTCGCTGTGGTGATGGCACACAGGCAACCAATCGCGCTAGACACATAGACATCCAATGGCGCTGTGCGTAGCCTTGCGCCAGAGACCCATGACCCTGTGCTCGACCTTTACCCCCTTGGCGCTATACATCTGGCATGTCTGCAGCTCTGTCACGCTGTTCGGTGACAGCGCGATAGGGAATGGTGGCGCTGTATCGACAGCGCAATAGGGAATGGTGGTGATGTATTGCGCAGCACTTCCACGTGGGGTTGCCACACTGTGGAGCACCATACTGCCTACTATAGCACTAGAGATGGCACGCAGGAGAGCCCCGCAGTGGAGTGTCCTTGAGCTGACCAACCTTGTGGCCATTGTGGAGCCACACTATGGCCCACTGTTTGCTGAGGTGCCACTGGACAGGGCCAGGACCCAGGTCTGGCAAGAGGTGGCCAATGACCTGGATGCAGCCACTGGCCGCAGGAGGATGGCTGAGCAGTGCAGGCACCGGTATGGGGACCTGAGACGGAGGGAGCCGGAGTGACTGGCACGTCTGCGGTCGCATGCCAGGAGGGGTGTGGTGCCTCGTCCAGGTGGGTGATACATGTACACACCTGTATGATCCATATGGGTAACACTGTCTTATGTGCCCATCACATAGGAGAGGGATGATCTAGGGTTGGCTGTGGTGGTGTTTACAGGGTATGGGATGGATGGGTCTGGCTGGGTGGGTGAGCACACACATTGGGGCAGGGGGAATATGCTTTGGGTTTCTACTGATGTGTTTCTCTCCTTTTGTCTCCCACAGGCATGGCAGAGCAGAGGAGGGTCACGGAGCAGCAGCAGCAGAGGGTGGTGGACACTGCACGGGGATGTGTCGGGGACCAACCCCAATGCCAGCAACAACCCAATGAGGGTGAGTGCCATGACACCATGATTGCTATTGCATGCTGTGTGACAGGGTGGGGAGCAGGGCATGGCCACCATCCATGGACACCACTGCCATGCACGTGACATGTGACAGTCAGCACTGTCCAGTGGCACTGCTTGTCTGGGAGTGCGTCAATGGTGGTCCATGCATGCACTGGGCACATGGCCATGGCACTGGTTGCCCACCGCATAGCCACGTTACTGTATGGCCTTGGTTGTGCTGTGCTGACCATGGGCAGTGTGTGTGCAGTGGTACACATGGCTGTTGCTGCCTGGTTGGGCATGTCTTGTGGACACGGTCACTGTGGGTGGGTGCACACCATCACAGGAGCATGGCACATGGCTGCATGCCATGCATAATGGGTGGGCTGCAGGGGGATGGACAGTCACACCCATTGACCCTGATCCCTTGTCCTAGGTGTGCGGATACTCTGAGGATCGAGCGGTCCATCCAGGATCTGGTGTGCGTGGTGGCAGAATCCCTTGCCATCCTAAAGGATCCCATCGGCATGGGGTGAGGAGGAGGAGGCGACCCCGGGAACAGCCCAAGGCAGTGGAGGACCAGGCTGGATGCCAGTGACCATGAACAGCCTCCCCCCTTTGACTGACCCTCACACCCCGCCTTCCCTCTCCCATTTGTTCACCCCTGCCCCTTACCCACCCCCACCTTGTTCCTGTCCCTCCACCCCATGTTTGTAAATATATGTAAATAGTTGTTGTTGTTATATATTTTCTAATACAGGTATTTTGATATGAATACTGTGGTGGTCTCTGATTTGCAGCTGGCTATAGGTGCTCAGTTGCAGTGGTGTGCATGGCATCTGGGGTGGTTCAGTCATGGGTATGTGTGTGTGTGCATGGGGAAGTGTCTCTGGTGTGGGAGTGGCTATCAGTCAGTATCTGTGGTGTGTGTTGTTCTCAGTGCATTGCATTACTGTGTGCAGTGGTCCATGGGGCCTGCTCTGTGTCCATTGTGCCCCTGTCAACCTGTCCTTGGCCTGTGCAGTTGACACCCTTGCATGTCTGTGGCCTGCGAGGTCTGCTACCTTGTCAGTGGTGGTTGTCCCTGAAGGTCATCCACTGTGACTGTCACAATGCTGGGTTGCCTCCTGTCACTGGTGTGGTGCATGTTTGCCTCGGGTGACACTGTGTCCTCTGCAGTTGCTGTCCCACCTCCATGCTGTGGCTTGTGTGTGTTATGGGGGCTGTGCACCACTGTCTGTGACTTGTGATCCAGGCATATGCTGGTGGTGTACAGGGCCACAGTTCATGTACAGGGTGGGTGTCACCCCTGTGCCATGGTGGACTGCAGGCTGTGTGTGCACAGTTTACATGGGCCCACACTGGGGGCTTGGTTGCCACACTACTACGTCCCTGTGTTAGTGTCCCTGAGGGTATGGGTGTGTGTTTGCCCCTGCATTGTGTTGCATCCGGTGTGCTGCATGCTTCCATGCACCACTGTGGGTGTCTGTGCTGGCTGCTGTGGCTCATGGTGGGTTGCACTGTGACACGTGTTTACTGTGCAGGGTGTTGTATCAATGGCGGTGGTGTCAGGGGCACACCCTTTCCTGTGTGGGGTACCTCTTGTGGCAACACATGTTCAGTCTCTCAGCTGTGCCTCAAGGGGATTGTGTGTGTTGGCACTGTGTCTGCCGTTGTTGCATTGCTGTGTGCTGCCACCCACTGCTGGGTGCTCATGGTGGGTCTGGCTTGTATGGTTCTGTGGTACACGAGGTTGCAGTGTGACAGTGGGGGTGGTATGCATGGGGATTCCTGCAGTGGTGGTCACTGCTCATGGGGGGTGTCTTGGGGTCACGGTGCAGGGTGTGCTGTGCAGGGGGGCTGCTGTGCCATGGGGTGGTCCGCCCTCCTTGTGTGGCAGTCTCAGCTTGCCGGTGGGTGTGATGGGGCACCATGGCCCAGCTGTGCTTTGTTTGCTTGTCCCCATGGGCCGGTGGATATTCCATCCCTCCACCAGTTGTGCTGTGCATGGGATGTGGGGGTGCATTGTCAGTTCTGCAGTGTGTTCCTGTGCCTAACTGTGGCATGGGTGGTGGGCCCCTACCTACCTGCCTGGTTGTGCAGTTCCATTGTTCTGCTGCTGGGGGGCTCCCTGCTTGCACTATGGTGCCTCTGGGCTGCTCAGCTGGGCAGCCCTTGTTGCGCCATAGCGCATCATATCTGCTCAGCTTCCCCTTCCTAGTTGCGCTATGGTGCAAGTTGTGCGATATTCAGACGTTGGCTGTTAGCACAATTTGGCTTGCTCCTTTTTTGAATATCGCGTCTATTGCGCATGGGCGCAATGGACTTGTGCTTGCTCCTGCTATTGCGCACTTTTTGGGCGCAGTTTGAATATCCAGCCCACTATCTGAACAAATAATCTATTTTGTTTCTCCCCCCTATCCTGAAGCCATACTGTCTAGGCTCTTATCCTAATGTACCTTTGATGTATCTGTTAAAAAATGTCTGATACCTGACAGATGATTGTACAATATGCAATTATTTATTGTAAAAGCAATAAAAGAAAATTACAAAAAAAAATAATAAATGCCACTGATTTATCGTGATTAAAATAATGAAATTCTGCTTTCAAGACTTGCAATTCCAAGAATCACACTGGTGATTGTTAATTTAATTTCTGGATTTTACTGGGATTCTACTGTCAATCTTTTATTATGTGAATAAATAATCATAATAAAAGAAGGCTTTATTTACAGAGGATTAAATGAAGCACATTAAAATAGTACAGGAAGCAATTATAAGAAAATGACAAGTTCTACAGATTTACTGATCTGGTCTAAAATGCAAAATTCCATGAAATTCTTTGTAGTTATTGGTGTGCAGACAGTCCAGATTCCAGAATTCTAACAGGTTTTATGGTAAAAGCTGAAAAACCAGTGGCCTTAGTAATAAGAATCTGACAATGTAGGGATACTGGGCACTGGGTGAAAGGTGAACAGGTTGAGCAGGCTGACTGATCTGTTTCCAATGCTGTTCTGTTGAGATAACAGACCTGGACTCCAAGGCTCTCAATCAATCAGGTTTCTGGAATGTTTGACCCATTTCATAATCTCTGTTTAACACTTAATGTCAAGTCATGGCAGAAATGTGCACTTCATAATAAAAGGTATATTATTCAAACTAATCTCTCAGCAACCCCTAACTTAGCAAAATACTATCATCACTATTGGAGGCTTTTGGTGCAGTATTTTACCACTGCTGAGCAACTAAGATCACAAACTGCAGTGAGAAAGGAATAACGTGACCCACTGGGAATTGAACCCAGTCCCCCAGAATACCATTGAGGTATGAGCTCACATGGTTGTCTTGACTCTTCCTGGACACACTTCCATTCTTGGGTATTGCAAATCCTGCAACTAGAAACAATTGACATGATCATTAGATGTTTTTGATGCAGTATTTTGCCACTGTTAAGCAATTTAGATCATAAATTGTAGAGAGAAAGGAAAAATGTGACCCACTGGGAATTGAACCGAGGCCCCCAGAATATCGTCCTGGTGCTCTAAGCATTAGATAGATTGTTATCACAACATTGTTATAAATAAATGAACAGACAGAGATAGACAGATAGATAGATAGATAGATAGATAGATAGATAGATAGATAGATAGATAGATAGATAGCTTAGATCAGCACAAGGGATTGGTGCCAACATGTTGCAATTGTCCTCATTAACTGTAATGGAGAACCACACCTCTTTTGGAGTAAAACAGAATATCCTATCTACAGTGGAAAAATGCACTGGGGCTTAGAATATAATATCAGTATTAGTTCTACAATGGCGGAAAGGACTTCTCCATTTCAGATTGGCCAGTAGCCTCCTTGAACAGTGATGTTATCTTAGCATAACATCACTGTATCAAGATCAGACACACATGACTACAGCAAAAATAAACAAATCACCCCCCCCCCCATCTTCAGAACATTGAGACACAACAGCATAGTGCAGTACAGTAAACTGCACCCCGAGACTGCACCTAGAGTAATTGTGTAAAGCAGCACCACAGGGCACAGCATGTAACGTACACCAATTGCCCAGACCATTACTGTATTTTCTTTTAAACTGAAACTGTGCTGTGAGCTACACGCCCATAATCCACTGCGAGAAGCTTATCTCTCCCACTCTCAGTTTCAATGGACCACAAGTCAGCTAGTGACTTCCAACAACTGAAACAGTTTAATCAGCCCTGCAACTGCAAACAGCACAAACCACAGCGCGCCCTCCACCCCAAGTAGCACATCTTACTGATCTCTCCCCAAAACCAGAAGTCTCCCTCCTGCTTCTGGTTCCATCTTCCATTGTCATCTGCATTGTGGCTACAATAATAGTTTCAGATTTATTGGGTTTCCCAAGGGGGCTGTTGATCCAGACCCAAAACTGTTCCCACAGTGGGTGATAACTATAATCCTAAAAAATATTTGGGATTAACCCACCAAAACTTACAGAGCCTACCATTCCTTGGCAGCCATACCAGTGTCAATGGAAAAGCCATGACATCTGTTAGCCCACTTACTCAAGCTTTAAGACAAAGTGATCATCCTCCATTTGGCCAGGGAGAGTGCCCCCCAATGGCAATGGTATAGAATATTTATGTTTCTGGACTACTTAGATGAATTGTCCAAGAAATAGGGGGCCTTCAAAGGACACAAACAGACTCTACATAGCTTGGGTACCCCCATCTCCCTTCAATTTCCAGCTTAGCTCAAATTCACAGTTAATGGAACCACCCAAGTGTTTCATATGCCAGATGCAGCTCAGAAAGGTATTCTTAAGATGTGGCTGGACCATAAACTGGGCTTTGAGTTTCAGACATCCAAAACACCAGGCCCTGGGGAGAACTCATTTCAAACTAATAAAACCTGCATTCCCACCCATTGATACCCTAAAGTAGAGAGGAACGCAGCATATATGCAACAGCACCCCAGGATGACCAGCAGTGGGGTTAAAGATGCAGTAGAAGGAGACAGCACAACAGGACCCACAGCCACAAGGATACTGAACCACCATCATCCAGATCCAGAAGCCGGGGCAAGGTCAGCCTGTCATATTCTGGATCCTCAGATATGCTTGCAACACACCACTCCAAGAATAGTTTGATGTGCTTACACAACTGGATAAGATGAGATGATGCTTTTGTAACTTGATTTGCTTTGTGGCTTTCTGCCTCTCTATCCATGGCATAATACCACCCTGTAGGGGTATGACATAAGGAACCCTAGAGGAGGGTCCCCCCCCACAGGTGCCCCAGGAATGATTGCATTGGCTAAAGGTAGGTTAAGAAGAAGCCCATGGGTAAGAGAGATGAGCCACTGGAGGAGGAGGAGGAGGAGGAGGAGGGGTGGATGGTGGGCAACGAAAAATGAATCCTGGCAAGGCCCAGGATGTGTGACCTTTTAAGCCCAATGGGGGAGTGATGTTGTTGCTCCACCCATCGAACCTCGGGCTTAAAGCCCTCCCATTTGATGTGCTTATGCAACACGATGAGATGAGATGATGCTTGTGTAACTTGAATTGTTTTGTGGCATTCCACCTCTCTATACATGGGATATTGCACCCTGTAGGCGTATGATGCAAGAAACCCTAGAGGACGGTCCCCCCCTTACAAGTGCTGCAGGAATGATTGCGTTGGCTAAAGTTAGGTTAGAAAGAAGCCCAAAAAGAATACCCAGAGGTATCAAGCTTCGAATAAGCAGGGATGATTAAAGAATTCTGAGAAGATGAGGGCTGACTTCCTAAGGAGAGAGGGGAAAGCTGGGGCCACCATCTGCCTCCATCCAACAGTGGAACCTAACTAACTAACCGAAGAAAGCACTAACTCTAACTAATATTATGACCATTGGCATGGAGGAGAGGAAAAAAACCCTTTGAGGAGGAAACCTCTGGGGATCCAAGGCCTAGGTCGCCTTCCCTCCAGGCTGACAACATTTGATTTGAGGACGTATGTCACTAAAGAGAGGGACATGTTAAGGAGAAGGATATGAGTAGGGAAGATGATGACAGGATAGGGGAAATCCCCCGAAAGAAAGCACAAATCAAAGAATGAACATGAGACAATGATGAGGACTGATGATGATGATCGCCGCAGGAGAGCGGCATGTTGACGAGGTAGCATAGGACCCAATGAGAGGTATGCCTGATTGAGTGATGTGAGTAGGGAGACGCTGAGGCTGATAAGGCATGCTATTGATCGATGTGAGTAAATAGACTCTGAGGCCAATGAGGCATGCTAACATGGATGACGGTGATATGCTCGATAGAAGAATATGACTAAGCAGACTCCTTGAAAGGCTGTAGATTCAGAAATGAATAGAGCGATGTGAATAAGTAGGCTCCTCGAAAGGAGGTAGATTTGGAAATGAACCTGAAAATGAACTTGAAGTATGATGGAGAGCCTCCTGCCAGCCCATAGCAAAGGGCGACGGACAGGAAGGCTTGGTGCGTAAGTGGAGATAGAGTTGAATCGAGGTGCAGGATGAGAGATGGAAGCATTAGGAGAGATGGAAGCCAGGACTGGAGCAAATTCATGATGATGGAGTGAAGCCATGATTGGAGTAAATCCTTGATGGATGGTATGAAATAAGTGGTGAATGAGGCCCGGAGTCATGAACCTGATACGTGTGGCAGGAGGGCTGTGGGTCGATGAGGTGGCATATGATTAATGATAGGTAGCCAGATACAGGATAGGGAAAACCCCATAAGAAGGTACTGGACAAGGAAAGAGGAAGAGAACCCACTAGAGGGAGGAACAAAGGTGGGGACTTGGAGAGGCAGATTGAACAAGCCAGTGTATGAGTCATGATAGATATTACCAAAAGAAATACCGATGGCAGGCCAGATGGAGTCAGCGATTGAATTAGATGAGCAGGTCAAGGTGAGGTACCGTGGATCTCAGAGGGCTATGGAGTCGAAGGATCTTTGATGGAAGGATCGATGAAGGATGACATGGAGTAAGTAGGCTCCTTGAAAGGAGGTAGACTTCGAAGGGGGAGGAGAATATGAATAGGAAGGTGATGACAGGATAGGGCCAGACACAGGATAGGGGAAACCCCCCAAAAAAGTGCTGCACAAGGAAAAAGGGAGAGCACCCACAAGAGGGATGATTCGAAGGAAGGGACTCAGAGTGGCAGATTGAACAAGCCTAGAGTCCACAGTGCAGCAAAATGGCTATGAGGGAGGGAAGCCCAGAAGGTAGTCAGCAGAGGCAGACTGAGAGGCCTAGATGGGAGTGAAGCCATAATGGCCGGCGCCATGAGAGGAGAGAGAGCTGAATAGAGATGACTGAGATTGCAGGAGGCTGCAGTGGCATGGAGACACTGGAGAGTTGAAAGAAATGTAAATGTTTTGCATTTTTTTTTCTCATTCGTTTGCAACCAAAATAACACAGTCAAGCTGAGGCAGAAAGGGAGCGAGCCCTCGAGTAGTGCAAGAGGCCCAATAGAGAAGCACCACGCGCAAGTGCCCCATGGGTAGTTCCCGAATGGAACTGACACCAGCCCACAGAAACGGATGCCCCAGGAAGGCAATGAGGCATGCCACTAGAAATGTTGCAGAGTGCTAGTAGTAGCACACACAAATGCACCAGAGTGCTGCAGAGGATTACGGATGTCCCTCACAATGCCAAAGCTACCTGTGGACACACAAACCAAGCAAGCAGGAAACAAAGTGGAGAAAGACATGCCATAGCATGAACAAAGCAGGGCCCACCAACTGGAATGAATGTATCGTAAACACAGAAGTACAGAAATGGTCCTCGGTACAGGTGGGTGAGCAATGATGCTTTTGCACATGTTGGGACTAGGAAAGAACACAATCAAGTGGAAAATAGGGCAGTTGAAGCAGAGAAAAAGAACAGCAGCACTGAAACGCTGCAGGGAATCAGGTCAGCGGACCATGGAGTAGACGAAAGAGGAGGCAACTCTGAAAAGAAGTGAATGGACAGCAGTACTGAAATGGAGCCAATTGGGAGGTAGGCAGCAGGACCACAAGGTGTGGAATGCAGGAGGCAGGGACAGAAACAGATGGCACAGTGGAGGGGGGAGAGATGAGAGGAGAGCTCAGATGGATGGAGAGCCGCGGACAGCAGCTACTAAGATGAGGGGTGAAGGAAGACAGGAAAGGGGATGGCCACTCAGCAAGCAGCAGAACAAGGAGGGCGAGGCAGGGGGAGAATGAAAGGAGGGGCAGGAGAGATTGAATCATTCAGTGCCCTCACTGCGGGTAGTGGGCGGAAAATGAGAGGAGCATTGACGAAGAGAGAGTTAGCGGCTGCACCAGGAAGTGAGGCAGCGAGCTGCAGGACAAGGAACAGGAGAAATGAAGCAAGCTGGAGGCATTTCAAATCGAGGTGACAAAAAGAGGTGAGAGATACACAGGAAGAAGGAAGAGGAGCAGCACCTCCGGCTGCAGCGAAAAATGAATCCTGGCAAGGCCCAGGATGTGTGACCTTTTAAGCAGATGGGGGAGTGACGTTGTTGCTCTGACCACTGAACCTCAGGCTTAAAGCCCTCCCAATATACTGCATAGAGCCAATGCTGTCCACCAGAATCACTGAAAACAACATCTCACAGCCGTCCTGAAACCCAGCAGTCCCAGGACGTTCCTGCAAAACTGTGGGCCGAGGTAGCAGCAGTCACAGCTTTACCCACCAGCAGATCATCAGGACCAGAGGAACAGAAGGATCAAAACCAGATACATTCAGTACCCCAGGCCGTAATCACCTGAAATGAGGCCATGAGTTCTCTAAGTTTCTTTTTTTCCCTCTCTTGGTCAGCAGAGTATGTGAGAATGGGACTGGCCAGTGTAAGTTTTCACAGTTCAGGAAAGGGAGAGCACATTGACATTGTGTGAGTGTTTTGGTGTTAACTTCACTTGTCTATGCTCCTGAATCAAACAGTGCTGTCCCTCAGACTAACAGCTTAACTCCCAGTAGCCACCAATTCAAGGCTGACCTGGCCTTTTCTTGCCTCAGAGTGCCACCACATCCAATGAGGAGAAGGATCCAGGGGTGCTGGTGACCAGGGAATTAAACCACTTGGCCCAGTGTAGGAAGGCAGCGGCTAAGGCTAACAGGATGCTAAGGTGCATAGCAAGGGGGATTGCATCCCGATGTAGTGAAGTCATATTGCCCCTGTACAGTTCCCTGGTGAGACCGCACTTGGAGTTCTGTGTGCCGTTCTGGCACCCGTACTTGAAAAGGGATATAAAACTACAGGAGGCAGTGCAGTGAAGAGCAACACAGATGATCCAGGGGTTGGGCATAGAACTTATGAGGAAAGGGAGAAGAAGCCAGAAGGTGAAGGAAGGAAACATATTCAATTCAGTGCTTCAGAGTAACTGGTAACTGGTATTTTTCTTTTATACTTAGATTGTAGGCTTGTAGTGACACTATACTTTCTTTCTGTGTTGTCTTTACTTATAATTGTTTTTGGGCTGTTGAAAATTTAAAAAATAGTGGTGGTGTAATTCTGTGCTGTCTTTAATTGCTCCCACCCCTTCCCCCAACTCTTAATTATATGCCCTGATAAATCTGATTGACAGGAGCTAAACACAGGGTATAGTAAGAGGTGTGAAGTAGGAGGGGCATAAGGGGGAAGAAGACCACCCTCAGCACAAGTGTTTTGACTCATTTATTTATTTATTGGTTTCTTTTTCCTTAAAAAATATATATATGAGGATCAGTTACAGGATTTTTAGTACTGTAAATAAATAAAAAGAGAACTAAGAGACTTCAGTAGCAGATAAGTAGTGGAATTGCAGTATAATGTGGGGAGTGGTGCAATGCAGTGGCTGTGGGGCAGCCATATTCAGGCAGACCTTCTGGACACTGAGGTGCTGCCCTATCTGTATGCATCTTTCGGGACTGCGGGATGAGGTAGCCAGACTCAGAGCAGAAGTAAACTGGGTCAGGAGTACCATCACCCCTGTCCAGGAACCACCCAGTCCAATGCAGCTGCCTCAAAGGATGCCGAGAACGAGGAGCACTTGGATGACAGTGGGCTCAGGGAGGGTTAGAGCAGTCAGGCAGAGGCACATCCCAGATCCTATTCCTCTCAAGAACTCATATGCCACACTGGCAAATGAGGACAACCAAATAGAGGTACCAGGAAGTGGAAGGAAAGGATGTGGAGGTTAGGCAAGGAGGTGACCTCAGTGGGGAAAGCAGTGGACCCCAGAGGAGGAGGCAGGAATCCTGGTGGGGACTCCATCATAAGAGGGATCCAGCTAGGCACACAGGAGGGAGGACAGGAGGTGAGGTGCCTACCAGGTGCCACGGCATGGAGGGATGGAAGGAAGGTACTGGGATCACTGGGAAAGCAAGACAGGAGGGTGAGCTGGATGTCATTATCCACCTAGGTACTAATGACTTGGCAAATGGGAGCCAAAGGAAGTTCAGGAAGAGTTTAGGAAACTGGGAGGGTCTCAAGCAAGTAGCTACTTCTGTCACTTTCTCAGAAGTACTACCTGTGAGAGGCAAGGAGACATAGGAGTGCATGCACCAGGAACTTTAACTCATGGTTGAAGAACTGGTGCTGTGAGGAAGGTTTGGATTCATTGGTGACTGGGGACCCATCTGGAGGGATGGAGGTTTATTCAAGCCTGACGGCCTGCATCCATCCTGGAGGGAATCAAGCACTCAATGATAAGTTTAAATGCTACATTGACAAGCATTTAAACTAGCAAAAGGGTAGCAGGCCAGCAAGGAAGTTACCTACTTGCTCACCCCAGCTAGTAATGGAACCAGTGAACCAGAGGAGTGGCTATCTCTGCAAAGCAGTGTGCAAAGATGGATTAGTGTCCAAAAGGTGGATAAGCAGAAAGGGGCAAAATTCAGCAGGGCAGACAGCAAGGAGAACCAGGATAAATGACAACCAAGAAAGGGGCTGGAGTAGAACAGTGACGCAGTCTAGGGAGGTCAAATCATGGAAAGCCATGTGTGCAAATGCCAGGAGCCTTAGCAACAAGATGGAAGATCTGGAGGCTGTCATGGTACAGTCAGACCTGGACATTGTGGCCATCACTGAAACCTGGTGTAATGATAACCATGACTGGAGATGGCCATACCTGGCTACAACATATTCAGAAGAGACAGAGCAGGCAGGAAGGGAGGAGGAGTGGCACTGTATGTGAAAAAATGACATAAGGGCCACACAGATCCAGGAGGAACAAAATGGGGAGAGATACTGTGGGTTAGCTGGAAAGGAAAATGGGGCCAGCCATCCGCACAGGTGTGTCTATAGACCACCAGCCCAGGAGGAAGAAACAGATAGGGAGCTGATGCTAGCCATCCAAAGGATGGCAGACAAAGAGTGAGGTAGTACTGGTTGGAGACTTCAATATACCAGGCGTGGACTGGAGCATCCAGCAGCAGCATCAACTAGAACAGATTTATCCTGGACTCCTTCAGGGTGCCTTCCTCAAGCAACTGGTCATGGAACCAACTCAGCAGAAGGCAATACTGGACCTTGTGCTCACAAACAGGGACAGTGTGATGGGGGTAACAGTGGGGAGCACCTGGGTAACAGTGACCACCAGTCATTGTGGTTTGAAATCACAGAAAGAGCAGAACCAAACTACACAAAACACGTATCCTGGATTTTAGGGGGCAGACTTTGGGAAAATGGGAGATGCTTGAAAGAGGCATTAAGGGAATGGGACAGGAATCAGGATTGAGGAACAGTGGGCAGTATTTAAAATGGGGATTATAAGAACAACAGAATTATGCATTAAGCAGGTTAGCAAGAGGAAAAGAAAGGAGACCATTATGGTTTCCAAAGAGGTAGCAAGAAAGTGAAAGCCAAAAGATTGCATTCAGGCAATACAAAAGACACAGGCAGAAGGGGATGGGAGAAGTACCAGGAGAAACCAAGGAGGCAGGGAAGTCAGTAAGGAAGCCAAAGCTCAGACAGAAGAACACATTGCAAAATCAGTGGTTAAAGGGACAAAACCTTTTACAGGTACATAAGGAAAAAAGAAGGACAAAGAGAGGGATAGTGAGACTGAAGGGGAGGATGGGAGCCACGTGAGTATGACAACAGTAAAGCTGACATATTGAACAGGTATTTCTGCTCAGTCTTTACTAAGGAAGAGGGTAATGGGTCTGAAGGAGTACAAGGGGTGAGAATGGTGCAGAAATGGACACAAGTCCCTTTACACGAGAAAGGGTCCTGAAGGAACTGGAAGTAATAAGAGCTGATAAAGCAATGGGGCCAGATGGGGTGCACCCCAGGGTCCTTAAAGAACTAAGAGAGGTGGTGGCTGAACCTCTGGCTATCTTGTTCAGCCAATCACTGGAAACAGGGGAGGTACCCAAAGACTGGAGGACAGCAGATGTAGTCCCCTTATACAAAAGTGGGAACAAAGAGGAAGCAGGGAACTACAGACCAGTCAGCCTCACCTCGGTAGTGGGAAAGATCATGGAAGCACTACTGAAGGAGAGATTGGTGGAACATCTGGTTGTCAATGGACTACAGGACCCAAGGCAGCATGGTTTCTGCAGGGAGGTCATGTCAGACCAACCTCATTGAATTTTTGACTGGGTGACTAGGGAGGTGGATCAGGGAGGGCAGTGGACATGGCCTATCTGGACTTCAGCAAGGCCTTTGACACTGTGCCACATAGAAGACTATTACACAAACTGGGGAATATGGGTGTGGGCAGGACAGTAGTGTGGTGGGTAGGTAACTGGCTGGGTGGCAGGACACAGAGGGTGGTGGTAAATGGCTGTCACTCCACAGAGGGAAGAGTGACCAGTGGGGTACCACAGGGATCAGTGCTGGGACCGGTCCTATTCAACATCTTCATCAGTGACATTGCACAGGATCCAGAAGGCAGAATTTCACTGTTCGCTGATGACACAAAGCTCTTTAACAGAGTAGACACACCAGAGGGTGTAGACTGAATGAGAAGGGACCTGCAGAAACTTGAAGAATGGTCAAGGGTTTGGCAGTTGAAATTCAATGCAAAGAAGTGCAAGATAATGCATATGGGGCACAAAAACTCTGGCACAATATATCAGTTGGGGGTGAGATATATACGCACCAAGCGGAAGGGATCTTGGAGTTATCATCTCCCAGTGACCTCAAGGTAGGGAAACCAGTGTGACAAGGCAGCAGGTAAAGCAAATAGGATGCTGGGATGTATAGGCAGGGGCATCACCAGCAGGAAAAGGGAGGTCATAATTCCGCTATACAAGACACTAGTGAGGCCCCACCTGGAGTACAGTGTACAGTTCTGGAGACCATACCTACGTAAGGACATAGACAGGGTAGAGAAGGTTCAGAGGAGGGCAACAAAGATTGTGCATGGGTTGCATCACAAGTCCTATGAAGACAGGTTGAAGGAACTGAACATGTACTCCCTGGAGGAGAGGAGGGAGAGAGGGGATATGATAGAGACATACAAGTATCTTACAGGGAGGAACAGGGTGCAGGAAAACACTATTTTTAAGCAAAAGATGTTTCAGGACTAGAGGGCATGGGATGAAGTTGGAGGAGGACGATTCAGAGGAAACATGAGAAAGAATTTCTTCACAGAACGGTGGTGGACAAGTGGAACACCCTGCCAGAAGAAGTGGTGGAGCTGAAACAATCACGGGATTTAAGAATGCATGGGATAGACATAAAGGAATTCTAGAGGTCAGGGGTAAGGGGAAATAGACTTCTAGGAAAACAAACTGAACTTACAAGCTCAAATGGGCAGACTAGGTGGGCCATAGGCCCTTATCTGCCGACACTGTCTATGTATCTATGTATCTATGATCTCAACATGTATACCCTGGAGGATAGAAGAGAGAGCGGGGACATGATTGAGACCTTCAAGTACCTGAAGGGAATGAACAAAGTAGGCTTCCAGGGTGGGCTCACTCTCCAGAATGGAAAAGCTACCGGAGGGCAGTCCCTGAAGTTAAAGGGGGGGGCAGATTCAGGAGGGAAAGGAAGAGGCACTTTTTCACTGAAAGAGTGGTAACAGGGTGGAATGCACTGCCTGAGCAACTCATATCAGTGCTGACTGTGGGGTGCTTCAAGAGGGGGTGGGACAAGTTCAAGGGGAAAGTAAATACGGGGGAGGCAGTTGGGGAGGGAAGAGTAAATGGGAGGTGGAGCAGCTGCAGTCTAATGGGCCGAAGTGCTGCACACTCGAGCAGACTAGATAGACCATACGGCCTGTATCTGCTGGCAATTTCAAATGTTCATATGTACCACTGCACAACTGTCTGAGAGGGTACTTATCTCCTGCTACAATTATGTCATGAGAGACACCTCGGCTTAGACTGTTGTTGTGTATCATGGTGTTCAAGGCCTATTACACACAAATAAGGAACAAATCTATTTTCTCTCTCTCTCGATCCTCTGCCTTAGAAGGGACATATAATTTGGACCATCCACTGGTGAAGCTAAAAAGCATCCTTTCTGCAAACAAATTGTTTATGTTTTGATCTCTGAGCTTTTCCATAACCCACACAATCGAGGCGTTTGTTGCTGCCATCTGCACCTGCAGGCTTGGGGTCTACCTGGTGATCATTGTTGTCAACCTGAAACAGGAAAATGAAACAGCTGCTGTGGAGGCATGCCACAAACTACTGCACACTGCTGGCATTATACAGGCTATAGATATGTATTGTAGTGACAACATAAAACCTTTACTGACAAAACTCATTAAGTTGCGCTTGCCTGCCTGGTGATGCTGAGTGTTGAGGCATCTCTGCCTTACCTCATGCTATGCCAGTGACCTGGGTTTGGGAATGACCTTGGGTTGGTGGGGTGCTAGCAGGGGAGGGGGGAGTGGACCAGGATCAAGCCTCGTGGCTCTCCTCTCCAGGGGAGGAAGGTCACCCTCCGTATTCCTGCCATCACTGTGTGGAGGTCCGGTGGTGGCATAAGTGGGATATGGGTGAATGGTAGGGGAAGGCATCCCATAGTAGGCAATATGTGTGTGCCTCCACATGTGCGAGCTTGCACCAGGGATGCATGGACTGAGCGGGCGCAAAAATGGGAAAAACCACAGGAAGGACTCTTGCCGAGCTGCTGGGGTCTTTTGCAGTCTTTGGTTCCTTGTGTGTCTCATTGGAGTCAGGGACTTTTGTTCTGTCTGCTCAGTGCAGGCTTGCAGGTGCTGACTCTGCCCATTGCTCCAATCAGCCAATTGGGAGCATCTTTGGGCAGAGGGGGCATGACTGTGTTCCAGGGTTGCTTTTAAACAACTGTAGGATTCTATTTGTGACTGGTGCTCCATGTTGCTGCAGGGAGGACTCTCACTGAACCGATGGGCTCTTTTGCAGTCTTTGGTTCCCTGTGCATCTCATCAGGGACATGGACTTTCATTCTGCCTGCTGGGTGCAGGCTTCCTGGTGCCGACTCTGCCCCTTGCTCCAATCAGTCAGCTGGAAGTGTCTTTGGGCAGACAGGGGTGGGTCTTTACCCATAGTTTATAGGTCCACTTCACAAGCAGTCCTCGCTGTGGTCCATGTTAAAGGGCCAAAGCTTTAGGCCATCATACTGTGGACATCAGCATGGGGGAGCAATCGGCAAAAGATGCTGCACCCTCAGTAAGGCAATATTATATACATCAGCAGTTTACTTGGGGTATGTGCACTATGTCTTGCATCAATATGTTCCTGCAATGTATCCAGATGTACTGTTTAGAACTGTGTGCTTCAGACTGCCTAGCTGCTAGCATAAGTGCCTAATTAACCCATTGAAATCTTACATGAGCTGTGTTCTGACCAAATACTGCTGATTTTCAATTTCCTATACTGTCCTTTATTTTAATCTTAATGTTCTGAGCTGCTTAGCAGCTTTTAAAACCATTGGAGGTATTATCTAGTGCCTGCATAGTTTGTGTTAATAAAATAGTTAATTTCCTACCTAGGTGAGGTCTATGTGCAGGTTGAAAAATCAGAATTCTGGGATATAATAAGAGGGGGTAAAGAAAGGCTATTAAGCATATGCATCATGAGCTTATGATTCTGGCCAGACTTTGCATCACCGACATGGGCAAGGACTACCTGAATACAGGCCCTGCGGAAGTGGTTAAGCTCCTAATAAAAATTAATAGTTTGCTCTCAGAGACAATCTGGCAAAATCTGAACAGGAAGTGTCAGAAGAGAAGATCAAGAGAGGCAGAATCATAAGATTTGATCTGTAGATATTATAGAGCAAATATTGTATTTGTTATATGCTTCTGGTGCCAAAATGTGCTGTATTGGTATTGCTGTGGGAGAGAATTGTCATCTCTTCTACTTTTCAGGGCCTTTCTCTTATACACTTTTTTCCTACTTCTTGTTGCATAGCCTAGTTTCTCACTCCCAGAGTGCCATGTGAGATTTGCACCATCAGACATTGCAGTCTGTTTATTGCCTTAACTGCAGTTTTGTTTTATTCAGTGTCGGCATTTACCTGGTGGGCCAATGGCTGAGACACCAAGTGCTTAGGTTGTCACTTTTGTATCCATTCTAAGCCTATGTGATTGGGGTTAGATTTGGGAGAACAGAAATATTTCACTGTCTCTATTCAAAACTGGAATCCAGCAAGGCTTTATGCCTGGAGGACATCTTTTGATTGTAATTACCTTCTGCTTAGTCTGAGCAATTCATTTAAAGTGATTTTAGTTGCATGCCACTGTTAATATGAAGGAGAGGGCTGCACTGGGATGAACTATTGTAAGTTATGGGTTGTTCAGTATAAAAATGTAATGTTTGAAAATTAGAAAGTGAAGACATTTGATAAAAATGTTTTATATCCAGTGAAGTTAGTGGCCACAGATCCTTTAAGTCCAAGTAATGGGATGGAAAGTATTCTTATCAGTGATTCAGCAGGTTACTTTCAGATTCAGGCTGTGTAAGGCTTAATAATAAACAAGATTATGCTAACCCTTGATATGACATAGCAGACTAGAGATTCAATTCATCCTATCATGACATATCACAATGTACTATTGTGCTTTCAGTTGCATTTCTTGCTTCTCTGTGGAAGCACTTGCATGCAATTGATAAACAATAAAATATAAGTGAAAAAAACATGGATGATTGTACAATCACAAATAGCAGACAAATGATAGTCTGCAATAAGAGAGAGACTATTACTAGAGAGGTGCAGAGAGAGAAAAATATTACATTGATTCAGGGAACGTTACAACTCTCATCAAGAAAGGTATCTTACGGTGGATAGAATACATGATGTAACTCTTTACTGGATCTTATTTAGAATGCCTTATTCATTTAAATGTATTCATTTGAATGTGAAATGCAATAGCAGATTGGTCTATCTGAACACAAAAAAGGTTTAAAATCATACTTTTAAAGGTATTGTTTCATAAAACATTGGAATTGAGCACTGAGGTGTAACATAAACGAGAGGTGATATTGTATAAATTTCAAAAGTCATGAGGTTGCTAAAAATATCAGATTTTCTCTATAAATTTGACAGTTAATAAAGGTGGAAACCTGCAGATGAAAATAACTGTGATATGTTTTGCCAGTATAAGTACAAGTGCAAGTCAATACGAGTCAAGCTTATTAATTGATAGTCCAGCAAACAACAGCGCAAACCCACAGTTACTCAGTAGTCCAACAAGCAGCAACTGTGTTATCCCACTGATGCTTGCTGCAAAAGGAATAGAAAAGTCCGCAATAAATAACCACTGGTGTGGTTTTTCTATGGACATGCCCTCAAATGACACCTGAGCAGACAGGAGGGAGTAGCTTCTGCCACAAAGGTCAGGGTCAGAAATGGAAGCCTGGGTTCCCAAGAGGAGGGAGCTATTACCTGCTTCGTGGGGAGGAGCATTGCTAACTTAGGCGGGTGTAATGAAGACTCTGCCTTCTTTCAGCTTCTACATCTCCAGCAGATAGAATGGCTCCACTGAGAACAGCAGGAGATTTTCAGCTCTCCAAGGGATTAGGGCAGCAGCAGGAAGTTGGCCTTTTAAACTTGGAACACTTTGGTAAATGCATTTTGTTTTACCCTTCGGCTGGCCTGGATTTTACTTTCAGTGTACAAACAATTGGGGGGGCACGTAGTTCCCTTGTTTTTGGTATCTGTGTAAAAAAAGGTTCTGGGGTTTAATATGACAACTGAACTGCTGGGGAGGATTGCTAATTTAAGAGACTGTTTTATTACTGGATAGATAATTTCAGCTTCAGATAGATTTAGGAAAGATTTTCCACAGCACATTTCACAAATTGTTGCCTATTACAGGTTTCTCTGGTTTGGTGCTGTTAAGTCAACTCCCTTCCCCCACTGCTTTGTCTCTGGCTGTGTATTTCCACAACTGTTTTGTTTGGATACAAATAAAGTTTGTCAGTTTGACTGACAATTTTCAAATCTGTTATCTGATGGCCATGTGACTGCTTGCTGGAAATACTGGCTCAGTACATGTATAAAATAAACAAGCAAATAAAAAAGAGAGGAATACATTTGGTAAACATGTGTTTGGGAAGGTGGCAAGGCTGGAAACATTGGATTCGTAATTGACAAAAAATGTTATATAGACCTTCTGGTTATAGACCTATCTGAAAATGTAGGAGCTGTAAACTAGCAACATTTTGTCCATGCTTGTGGCATTAGAGAATTAAGTGGGAAATCTGTGACTGGCCAAATATGTTTTTTTCCTATTTGTGGAGAGAGAAGTTTTAAAATTTTGGATTTGTAACTGGAAAACATTTTTCTTGATTTAGTGCTCCACTTTTATATGCTATTATGTAGAGGGCAAGCTCTGAGTTTTAAAAGGGTACACAAGCCTATTGTGGGTAATTTTAGTGAATGTTTTTAAAAAGGTTTCAGGCCTGGGTTGAGGGGATACTTAAACTGCAGGCTATTGTCTGTTGGCAGCTAGGCCTCATGTTCCCCTCCCCCACGGGTCTGTATGTTTGGTTGGAGGCAGCATTGCATGAAAGTGTTTGTTTGCAGGGAAGGGGTAACCTGTTTTTTTTCTCAGATTTCATGAAACCTGGAAGGGCATGCAAATGGTTTCAATAGCATTCATTATCCCAGCAGAATACATTTTTAAATACATACTGTAAGTGAAAGAATGTTGGGTCTGAAGATGCAAGTTGAATGAAAGGCAGGGAAACAACATTTGGGGTTGTTTGGTCAAAGAAACCACATCATCTAAATCAGCCCTAGCATTCAGGGGTCTTCATGTCATTATTTTCCAAACCTTTCAATGATTGTTATAAACTACCCTCTCACTTCACTGAGATAAAATTAAATGCAATTGAATTTCATTGATAAACAAATTGTAAAAGAGAGTGTATATTATAAACATCCTTACTTTACAATGGCTTAAAAGGTATTTAGCCCAACCCCTGGTACTATGTTATTACATACAAAAACTAAATAAATAAATCTGACACTGAAGAGTCTAGGAGTAATGGGTCAGTCTTTAGGACAATCACATTTTAAGTTTAAATTAATTTAATAATAATCATAATAATAGAACCTCCTTGAAAATGAGTTGACACTCAGTGGAGTTTATCCTGTTCCTGTTCATATTGATATGAATAAAAATAACATTTTACAAACAGACAAACAAAGAATAGATGATTTACAAAAATAGGCATCAGCTTGCCTAGTGCACTTATTTGGGTAACAAAAACTAACTAGATAAATCAGACACCGAGGAGCCCAGAAGTAATGTGTCAGTCTTTAAGACAATCACATTTTGAGACTAAAATGATATAATAGTAATAATAATGATCATCATAATAATAAGCGATTTACAAAAATAGGCATGGGTTGCCTAGTGCACTTACCTGGTTAACACAAACTAAAATAAATAAATTGGACACTGAGGTGCCTAAGAGTAAGGTATCAGTTTGTCAGTTTTTAGGACAGTCACATTTTGAGGCTAAGGTGATTTAATAATAGAAATAAATGATTTATAACTTGAATGCATAGTTGCTGGAGTCACTGCATTGATGTCATGGGGTTTAGAGTTTTTAGTTTTTCTGTGTGTTAGATGTGTTTACATTCTTTAAACAACATTATTTTTGTATGCATAGCAGACATCTATAGGGAAAGTGTTCATGATAAGAAATAACTTGCAAAAAAAAAAAAAAGAAAGAAACTTTACAGTATGCAGATTACTACCAACAGTGATAACTGCAGTGGGAAAACAGAAGACTTCCTGAAGGACTGTTAGTGTTAAAAATTACTTTAAAAGGGAATTTGTGTGCACTTGTTTTTCAAGACTTGGAAATGGCAGAGCTTAATTAAAACCATTCTAGTTTTCTATTCTTATTTTAAAGCCTAGCAGTAACCTTTCTCAGCTAGAAATCCATTGTTAGGGATATTGGCCACGATTCACTAAGGTGTGGGTTTCATGAATGAATCACATGTGAAATGACCTCAGAGCTCAAACTCATGGACAGGCAAGCACCGTCCAGCAGTCACAATTGCCAGTCACTTGTCTGCACCCCCCCCCCGTGTGCATGTTCATAGGTGGTGAACAGGTGCAGAGTGGTGCACCCAAGCTGGTATCCAATTGGATGCCCATTTTGGGTCCCAGAGTGAATCCCTGTCCACACACAAGGTAAGGGGGTCCTGGGATGATGTGTACCACCAGTGTTTAACCAGTAGACATGTGCCTGAATGTCCACCCTGACCCTCCCAGGTGGACCAGCCAGATGTAGCAGCTGTGTGCAGGGGGTTCCCATGGCTGTTGCACCCCACAGTTGCATGTGGGTGTGTGTGCATGGAGGTATGCTGGGTTCCCCCCACAGAGATGTTGCAGCCCTGTTGTGTATGGGTGCAGCCTGGGGTGCTCTCCCAGGCATGCCACCAATGCACCCCCGGTGCATAGCTGCTAGGGCAGTCAGGGATCCAGCAGGTAGGGCATTAGCAATCCCAAGAAGACTGCCATGTGGGGGGTGGGTCTGCTGCAGTCTCCTCAGGTGTGCTAAGGGCAGTTTGAGTGGGAAAGATGGGGACCTATTCAGGATATAAAACCAAACATTTTACTTGGAGAGTTCTGCAGCAATGTGAAATAATACAGAACTAGGTGTATATCCATTTTATTGTGAGTTGTACTGCAGTCATCTATTCTTTTATTATTAAGTTTCACCAGAAATTTTCTGCTGAACTGATAACACTGCTTTTCTGGAAGAGTTCTGGTGAAGGTTCAGGAAAGGATTTACATACAAGAAAATAAATTACGAGAGCTTATGGAAGAGGCCACTCCCACAAGATGATGGAACTGAACTGCTGAAGGCAGCAACTCTGTGTTCTCCCCCCAGGTGTGCAGGTGCATACCACAGTGCCACAAACTCTGAGTTGAATGAATGACATGGGAACCTTCAGTGAAAAAGATCTGAATAAAATACTTAAGACTAAGAAAATGTTTCAACTATACAGACTTGGAATGACTTCAAAAAAAGGTCCAGAACCCAGAAGCAGGTGAACACCAGCAACATGGTTTCCAAACCTATTAAACAACTAGAAATACCGCCAAGTCTATGAGCTACTATAATGCAAGTCAGATTTAAATGTTCCTTCAGCTCACTGGATTAGCATTTTTCAGCGGGTTGCTTAATGCACACACTGCTCTTCACACTGCATAAGTAAAAGTTTCCTACAGGATCGTCTGTAGTTCATTTTTAGCTTCAACTCACTTTGCAACTCTCTGAAAATTCAATGCAGTGCAATAATCAGTGCATACATTTAGCAACCCATAATAAATGCATAAACACTGAATTGGTGTCTGATTTCACTTCTGCATTGCACTGTATCTAATCTCAGCCTCTTAGTAAAATATTCCCCCCCCTTCCCCTCTCTCCCTCTCCCCTCTCTCTCTCTCTCTCTCTCTCATAAAAGTAAGACAAAAGAAGCCTGGTCTCATGAATAACAAGAAAAGGAAAAAGCATGAGTTCAAACCCCGCCAGAACCCTCAACATCAACAAGCACTCCTGCTTTGTCTTCTGCAGTTTTTGAATCAATTTTACCCTCTTGGATATTCATCAAAAAGACAAACCTACCTGAAGTGCCAGTGTGTGATTCTGTCCTGGTGGTGAAGAAGGATTTGCTTATGGAACAAAGTCAAAAAGGTGAAGCTGCTGATAAGGATCTCCCTTTGAATTAGTTGGAGATAGAACAGTGAATAACACCTTTACCAGATGCAGTATCAATGGACATGCCAGGTGCAGTGCAGGGAAGCCAGAGTAATATGCAACAAGACACCATGGCTCAAAGGCCAGCTGACTTGGAACACTCTGAACATGTATAAGACTTGGGCTTTGTTCTTTATCTTCTATGAAAGAAGAAGTGAGTCTTGAAGGATAACGAATTAATAAGATTCACGCTGCTCATGATCTTTCTGAGCTTTTAAAGCAGCAGTGCAAGGATAAGTTGCAATTTTGGGGTTGCCTATAATTTTACTTTAGTAACATGTTGCTTGAAGTCCATTTTAGGTTACTGTGTGGAATTTCTTCAGTTCTTTAATATTTTTTATTAGTTCAATAAAAATTGTAATTAATTTGTGCGAATCAATGTACTGGCGGGCAAGTCACATGAAGAGAAAAGACATGTTGCGCATATTAACTGCAAAATAATAAAGACCCAAAAGAAACCCTTAGAGTAACTTAAATTGAACTTCAAGCAGCAAGTCACTAAATTAAAATCACATTTGCAAAAAATGTCATATTTTGTTGCACTGCTATTTTAAGTCAACTGGGCAGAACCAGCATGGACTGTAACAGGAGAGGTATGGAAAAAACAGTTATTATAGGAGATGATAGAGGATGGGTAAAATGGGCAGAAGGAAAAATGCAGTTTTTAAGGAAATGGGATCTGCAATAGTAGAAGCTTATAAAAACATTTAGCAAAGAAATTTAGGACCAGATCCATCAAAATAATACAATACTTAGATACAACAAATCTTCCTACACTTAATTGTGATTCTGCACTGTTTTTCCAAAGAGAAATAGAGGAAGTAATTAGACCTATGCCAAACAATTAAAGTTCAGGACTGCATGGTCTAACTTTTGAGTTCTATAATATTTTCAAGGATTATCTAACTTCATAGATTAATTTAATGATATGGGAGTTATATACAAATGAAGGTTTCATTCCTTCATCCATGGAAGAGGCTAATGTCATTTTTATTTTAAAATTAGATACAAGACCCTGTAAAAATTGGGAGTTATAGACTGCATTGTTTAACATGGACTACAAGATCCTGGCAAAATTAATTGTAAATAGACTACAAAATGCCTTACCTAACTCGATTTATTCTGATTAATTTGTTTTTGTACAAGGGCACACATTGTTTCGGGCAACAAGAAGGATCCAAGCCCTATTTCACCATGCTCAGGTAGAAAACATTGTATCCCATTCAGTTGCAATAGATGTGTCTAAAGCATTTGATTTATCAGACAGAAGTTATATAGTGTGCTGTTTGAAACATTGAGTGATTCATGATATGTTGATAAAATTAATAGAATTGTTATATAAAAACACAATGGATGGTTAGATTCACTATTAACTCATATCTGGGTGATATTTTCAGGATGGAAAATGGTGTTAGAAAGGGTTGTCTCCTTCCCCAGCACTTTTTGTTTTATCATTGGAACTGCTTTTGAATAAGATAAGACCAAACTGGGTGATAAAAGTCATACGTGTTAATAATGAAAAAATGAAATGCATGAGGCTGCTTCCACCCATCTGAGGCGTGCCATTATCTCTACACGACACACACCCTACAGTACCTTATTGTGATTATGACACTGGTCCAGGAGGAAAAACTGTACAGAACATAGGTTGTGTTTAGCAATAAAAATAATTTATTAGTGAGTTATTGTGACAGGGTGAACTCTGTCAAGGATGGTTACCCTGGTAGAAAGGTGAAGGGCTTCCCTTACCCCCCAATGAATAAAGTGCCTGAGTGCAAAAGAGTAAACGTCTCAGGAATAAAAAGCCCAGCATGTTGGCTAGCTGGTTAAGAAAAAAATTATTTACATATATAGTGCTTTATAAACGTACTGTAATTACAGAAAAAAAGTGCTTGAAATGACTATAAAGTGCTTGTAGTGCCTATAAATGTGAAAGTGCTTAAGACAGAAATTAATGTGCAGGGGTGTCCATTAAATAAAGAAAGAAATAAACAGATATAATGGAACACACTTCTGGAAGCAGGAAGAGTTATTTATTATTATCCCTATAGCTGTATTATTCCCTGACCTGTACTATATCTGTTACCATATGAATTAACATAAGGAATTCATTGGAACGGCTTGCGTTTCTTCTTTTGTTTATTTCAGCCACTTGTAGTCACTGCTCACCTTGTAATCAAGTCTGACTAGGGAGATGCTTGTTTATATTGAAGAAAAGAACACTGTTGCACAGTGCGGCAAAACTTTTACATTCATTATAGCTTCAAGCCGCTCTATGAATAGTAGCTTCCCCAACTGCCTCTTAACCTTAAACAGAGAAAGATAGGCTTATTTTCTGGAAGGAGAAGCTTCCTGACCTTAGAAAAATGTGGTCTTAATGCTGAGGAGAAGAGTGTATTTTATGGTACATGGTAAACGAAGAAGGGACAGAGCTAGAACAACCCTATCAGCGTATGGCTTTACTTTTCCTTCTAATAAAAGAGCCGCGCCACAAGAAAAGGTTTTCCCCTTTTGAGACAAAATGAAAGGAGCTGGTTATTCCCTAAGGAAAGGGTTTAGCTGACCACAGAGAAATAATGTTAGAGTCATCTTCTGAAACTGAGAGAGAGGAGCTTTTGAAACTGCAAATAGAAGCGCACTCGCACCTTGCGCGCGCTCTCTCTCTCTCTGCTTGCGCTGAGGCGCAGTTAAAGCGGGGTGGCAAAGGAACTTTCACATTTCAACAAAAGCTGCCGCATTTCAAATATAGTGCAACTGGTAAGCACTTCTATATTACGGAAAGTGGTGTCCCTAAATATTATAAATAAAATACATCTGATCTTAATTAATCAGCTTTAAGAATAAAGAGAGAGAGAGAAAACATGTAGCAAAAAGAAAAGCGAGCATTCAAACTCCCGCTCTCTCTCTCTGCTCTGATGCAGTAAGTATAACGGAGAAGGTGGCTATTGTGCTTTATATATTTCAGCAGCCACTCCGATTCTAAACCCTCCAGGTTCGCCGGAGAAAATTAGGACAGTGCTAATGCACTGCTAGAAGTCCCTATACACTGTATTTGGGCATATAGCTCTTAAGAAATGAAATAAAAATACTGGCATGAAATAAAAGCATAAAGGGCTAAAACAATTAAAAACAGTAGTAAGAAAAACTGGCACTGTTATTACTAGGTAGTTAGACCCTTGAAGTAAATAGCCCATTTTTGCTGGTTTCCCCAGTTCCTATCCCAGTAAAAGTTATTCCAGAGACTAAGACTTTCGACTCCTCTCCTGCAAACCTATTAAGATCATCTCTAAACCTACAATCTACTGAGAGTCAAAAGGTTGCTTCCACATTCTCATTCAAACCAATATTGTTCAAAGAAGTAGAAGACCTCCTACTCCAACTAGATACCACCAAAAGTGCAGGTGCAGACTCCTGGATCCCTACTTTCTAAAAGTAGCACTGTATGCCTTAACCCCCCTCACCCACCTCTTCAATCTATCACTTGTCACTGGTACTATCCCTCAATATGGAAAACAGCTCAAGTGTTTCCATTACTTAAGGCAGGTGATCCCATGGATCTCAATAATTATAGGCCCATCTCCATCTTACCAATACTATCCAAGATGCTTGAGAAGCTGGTAAACTCTCAGTTAACTGCCTACCTTGATACCAACAATCTCCTAAATCCAGCTCAATCTGGGTTTAGATCTATACATAACACCATCTCTGCACTAGCAAAAGTCACAAATGACTGGCAGACTGCCCTAGACAAAAGAATAATACCTGTGCTGTGTTTCTGGATCTAAGCAAAGCCTTTGACACTGTGGATCATGATCTTCTAATCACCTCACTAAACTCCATAGGCCTTGACTCCTCTCTATTAAATGGTTCAGATGCTATCTCTCTGGAAGGCTACAACTGGTAAAGAATGATGGTGATCTATCTACCCTAAGCCACTCCTAAGAGGTGTACATGAAGGCTCCATCCTGGGTCCCATCCTTTTGCCATTTACATCAACAATATTGACTCCAATCTCTCTCTTTCTAATATCCACCTTTTGCAGATGACACTGTACTTTATGTGAGCGATCCCTCACCATCAAAAGCCTGTGAGCTCCTACAGTCTCAATTCTCCTCCTCCAGCATAACCTATTAAAAAGAAATTATTACTAAATGCTAAGAAAACCAAAGCTATGTTCTTTGCCCACAAGAACTGTTCTTCCACTATCCCATCATTCACCTCCCACAACTCTCTACCATCCTTGGTGAAAATCTGGAATATGTTGACAAATTCAAATACCTAGGAGTATGGATAGACAATAAACTAGACTATACTACCCACGTTGAAGAGCTCCTGAAAAGCTAAGACAAAGACTTGGTCTATTCTATAGAATCAAACACTACCTGACCAAAGATTCCAAACAAAGATTAATCCTTGCATCATTCATGTCCCTCATTGATTATGCTGACTTCCTCTATGGTCATTGCTCCCTCTCCCATCTAAACAAACTAGACACCCTGTATCATAGAGCTATTAGATTCATTACTGACCTTCCCTCTAGCACCCATCATTGCTCTCTTTACAATGCAGTCAGCTGGACATCCCTGCAACATAGAAGAAGAAAAAATGCTGCTACCTGGATCTACAAAGCTCTGACAAACAAACTCCATTCCTACATCTCAGACTGCTTCAACCAGATCACATCCAGGCCCTACACCTTGAGGATCAACAAACTGATCCTGCTGAGATTCCTATCACCTGCACCCGGTATGGAAGAGCTGCAATCAGTTATTCCTAGCACTTATCTGGAATTCTATCAAAAGACATTGAAAATGGAAACACTGATCCCCTTACATCCTTCAAAAGCTGTACACCAGCCTAATCCCAGATTCATGCAATTGCTTCCACAAGGCCTAGTCCTCCCACCCCACACCCCACACCCTCTCTCTCCCCACCCCCTTCTAAAGCTCCTCCCTATTCTTCTATCATTCCTCTGGTCCTTCCACATCAAACCTCTAACATATATGCCCACCCATGTACCATTATCCAAGCCTTATCCCTACCAGACTGTTTGTTTCTCACCTTTAATAGGTTTTTGGTTTACTGTCCTTTGCCTTGTATATATGTAAATAATTGTACATCTATCTCACTCATAAATGTTTGTGCTATTTCAATATCATGTTTTTGTATACACTCTGTAACCTTTTTTTGTTATGACCACTCAGGTCCATCTTGTAAATGAGCTATGCTCAATGATGTTCGCCTGAATAAATAAAGATTTTGATTGATTGATTGATTGATTGAAGATATTGTGGCTCACCTTTCTCCTGGGCTGCATGACTATGATTTTTATAGAGAAAACAGTCCCCTTTATTGGCTGTTTATATATCCTTTGGAGCTTCCACTCAAAGAAAGCAGGAGGGGCATTGAGCTCATTATAGCTCAATTAATCTTACAGAGCCCTGTGTGAGCTTACAAAAGACCCATACTGCTGATATTATGAGTTTAAATAATGCATATAAGCAGAATGTTTTCATGAAAGGGACATCCTGCCTGATTGCTAAAATACAGAATTAGTTACTTGAATGTCTAGCTTAAGGGCCCGGTCAGGTGACCCCACCAAAAAGTATTCATTTCAATATTCCAGAGGTGGACTGAAGCCTCCCAGCAACAGCATCAACCAGGAACAGATTTATCTTAGATTCCCTTCAAGGTGCCTCCCTCAAGCAACAGGTCATGGAACCAACTTGGCAGAAGGCAATACTGTACCTTGTGCTCTCAAACAGGGACAGTGTGATGGGAGTAACAGTGGGGGAGCTCCTGGGGAACAGTGACCACCAGTCACTGTGGTCTGAAATTACAGAAGGAGCAGAACCAAGCCACAAAAACATGGATCCTGGATTTTAGGGAGGCAGACTTTGGGAAAATGGGGAGATGCTAGAAAGAAGCTTTAATGGCAATGGGGTGGGAATCAGGGGTTGAGGAACAGTGAGCAATATTTTAAACGGGGATTACAAGAGCAACAGAATTATGATTAAGCAGGTTAGCAAGGGGAAAAGGAAGAATAGGCCATTATGGTTTTCCAAACAGGTAGTGGAGAAAGTGAAAGTCAAAAAGATTGCATTCAGGCAAGTTGGCAACACAAAAAGACACAGGCAGAAGGGGATAGGGAGAAGTACCAGGAGAAGCAAAGGAAGGCAAGGAGTTCAGTAAGGGAAGCCAAAGCTCAGACAGAAGAGCACATCACAAAATCAGTGGGTAGAGGAGACAAAACCTTTTATAGTTACATAAGTGAAAAAAAAAGGCAAAGGGAGGGATAGTGAGATTGAAGGGGGAGGATGGGGGCCATGCGGAAGATGACAACACTAAAGCTGACATACTGAACAGGTATTTCTGCTCAGTTTTTACTGAGGAAGAGGAGGGTAATGGGCCAGAAGGGAGTACAAGGGGTGGGAATAGCACAGAAATGGACACAAGTCCCTTTACACATGAAATGATCCTGAAGGAATTGAAAGGAATAAGAGTTGATGAAGCAAAGAGGCCAGATGGGGTGCACCCCAGGGTCCTAAAGGAACAAAGACAGGTGGTGGCTGAACCTCTGGCAATCCTATTTAACCAATCACTGGAAACAGTGGAGGTACGCAAAGACTGGAGGTCAGCAAATGTAGACCCCTTATACAAAAGCAGGAACAAAGAGGAAGCGGGGAACTACAGATCAGTCAGCCTGACCTCGGTAGTGGGGAAGATCATGGAAGCACTACTGAAGGAGAGATTGATAGAACATCTGGTTGCCAATGGACTACAGGACCCAAGGCAGCATGGTTTCACTGGGGAGAGGTCATGCCAGACCAACCTCATTGACTTTGTTGACTGGGTGACTAGGGAGGTGGATCAGGGGAGGGCAGTGGATGTGGCCTATCTGGACTTCAGCAAGGAGTTTGGCACTGTGCCACATAGAAGGCTATTAAACAAACTGGGGAATATGGGAGTGGGCAGGGCAGTAGTGCAGTGGGAAGTTAATTGGCTGGGCGGCAGGACACAGAGGGTGGTGGTAAATAGCTGTCACTCCACAGAGGGAAGAGTGACCAGTGGTGTACCACAGAGATCAGTGCTGGGACCAGTCCTGTTCAACATCTTCATCAGTGACATTGTGCAGGACCCAGAAGGCCGAATTTTCCTGCTTGCTGGTCACATGAAGCTCTGTAACAGAGTGGACATGCCAGAGGGTGTAGACAGAATGAGGAGTGACCTGCAGAAGCTTGAATAATGGTCACGGGTTTGGCAATTTAAATTCAATGCAAAGAAGTGCAAGATAATGCATATGGGGCACAAAAACCCTGGATCAACATATCAGTTGGGGGGTGAGGATATAGCATGCACCAAGCAGGAAGGGACCTTGGGGTTATCGCTGATGACCTCAGGGTAGGGAAATAGTGTGACAAGGTAGCAGGTAAAGCACATAGGATGCTGGGATGCATAGGCAGGGGCATCACCAGCAGGAAAAAGGAGGTCATAATTCCACTGTACAAGACACTAGTGAGGCTCTACCTGGAGTACAGTGTACGGTTCTGGAGACCTTACCTATGTAAGGACATAGACAGGGTAGAGAAGGTTCAGAAGAGGGCAACAAAGGTGGTACAGGGATTGCATCACAAGTCCTATGAGGACAGGTTGAAGGACCTGAATATGTACGTGCTGGAGGAGAGAAGGGAGAGAGAGGCGATATGATAGAAACATGCAAGTACCTTACAGGGAGGAACAGGGTGCAGGAATACACTATTTTCCAGTGAAAAAGATGTACCAGGACTAGAGGCATGGAATGAAGTTGGAGGGAGGGCAATTCAGAAGAAATGTGAGGAAGAATTTCTTCACAGAATGGGTGGTGGACAAGTGGAACACCATGCCAGAGGAAGTGGTGGGGCTGAAACAATCACAGGATTTAAGAATGCATTGAATAAACATAAAGGAATTCTGGAGGTCAGGGGTAAAGGGCAACAGACTTCTAGGAAAACATAAAGTGAACTTACAAGCTCAAATGGGCAGACTGCGTGGGCCACAGACTCTTATCTGCCGTCAGTGTCTATGTATAAAAGCTCACCACTGGAGGCTTGAAGTCAGATAGGTAGTCAGTTGGATCTGACTGTGAGAGGTGGAGGACCTCTTGGGCTCACAAAACTGTGCTGAGCAGGCTAGGAAAAAGCAGAGTGACCCTGCTGGGCAGAGCAGAGGCCCTTTTCGATGTCATTTCATTTGTTTTATTTTGTCAATATTATGTACTGAATGAATGAATCCTCCTTTATTATTTCTGTGTAGTATCATTTTAAAAAGGAAAATAAAATGATAAGTGACTTGCCGGTGCTTTTTATGCACTAAGTCTGTTGGTCTGCCTGTTCTTATTATCCTGTCAATCCGAACCCCACTGCGGTTATCAAGATAGAAGGAATTAAATATCATTTTTTGAAAAGATTTTTGACATAAAATAGTCCCTCTGAAATGATAAGTGACTAATACTTGCACACATTAAATAAGTAATAAACTGTTTTTTAATTTAAATATTACTTTAAAAACACTGTCAACATTTTTACTACAGCTACATATTAAAGGGGGAGTCAACTGTTTTTATCTGTTGCAAACAATGGGGGACATCAACTGTACTGCAGGTAATAGAGGCACTGTCACGTTGGATTATTTGTTATTGTAAACATTAAGCAACAACTTTCCAGTTAAATTTGTGATCAGAAACCTGTCAAATTTCCTATTTGTGCTGGCTGGTTGAATTTTGCAGTTGTAATATTGGTCAGAACTACAGGGGTTGTTGGTGGTTGAGGAGCGGCTCCAGTTGACATTTGCCAGGGAGGTTCTGCATTAGGAGGAGTGCCTTCAGGGATCATGGTATCATGAGAAGATGTGGATGCCAGGTCAGTTTGCATACAATGATCTGTGTAGAGGACCATAGAGTTTTCAGCTGGTGTTTGTTGCAGGAAGATATGTATGATCCTCACAGGATTAGGGATTGCATACAGCATATTTTCATTTGAGGTTCCAGTGTGAGCTTCTCTCTGTGGTTGAAGCTCATTGGTCAGTAACAGCTCGTCCTTTGATGCCTCAGAAGTGTTCTGAATGGTCATGGTGGTAGTAGCTCTACAGCTGGGCAGATGTGAAGGCACAGACAGGATTTTAACATCTTTCCCTGCTAATATATGGAATCATTGTTTTCAAGAAAGTGCCCAAGCCATTTCACAAGGATAGTTCAGATTTATGGAATGTACTGGTCATTATTTCCCATACTTCAAGGCCAGCAGAGGAGATAAGAATGACAGCACTGCTTCATAGACAGTGATTGGTATAAGCAAGCAATAACACATAACGGGGTGTGGTTTATTGCCTGGTAAGAGCACACCCAGGGGTGTACTAAGGCATGAGGCGCTTGCGCCGAGTGCCTTATGCCACTGGGTGTGCTCTTATCAGGCAATAAACCACACATCGGAGTGTGTTATTGTGCTTATAAAATGGGCTTCCAAGTAAATACTTAAAAAAAGAAAGACATTTTTTTTTTTACAAAAATGTTTTTTATAGTAATTGTCTAGCTGGCAAGTAGAGGGATTATAACTGAAAGAAACATGCTGCTTTGTCCCACCTCCAAACACCAGACAGGCATATACTGTTTTATTTTACTGTCTTTTTTTTTTTCATGTTCATGTGGTTGTCAATGTTTATGGGGATCGAGCCTGTCTGTGAGCCAGGTGCCATACTTAATGAGAGCCTGTCTGTGAGGCAGCTGCCATAGCTAATTTGATTTTTTTGAGAAAGATTGCTTCTTATGTAAACAGCCCTCCTGGTTTCCCATTAAGGAAATCATGCAATTATTGCTTCTTTCTGTTCGTTTTTTTTTTTATTATGTGAAGAATTTCAGAGTTACTCCCGTGAGGAGTGGGACCGAACATGTCCCTCAGCAGCCACAATATTTAATGCTTTCTTGACAGCGCTTTTCTGATCGTGGTTGTGGGTGCAGGTTGTATAAACAGAAAGTGGTGCTGTAAAAAAAATTAAAAATATAAAAAAAAAACATATTGTGCAGGAGAGGGACAGAACTGGGTTTTGTCAGTTGTAGAGGAGTGGCTCAGTGCGTGGGGATAATCGGTAGATCGCAAGTGCCTGAAAGATTGTGAGCCACTCTTTTAAGAAGCAGGAAGAGTAGAGGTTAGACTTTTCAGATAACCGTTAGTTTAATTGACTGTGTTTGAATACTAATAGAGCCGGAGGGGAAGGTGATGGACAGCGAGTGTATGACCTGAGGAGTTGGAGGGGATGTTGAAGGTTTCAAAAGTCCATACTGATGGCACGCGGTGAATGTTCATCACAGTTTTCGGGTTTGCTGTTAACTGAAACAGTACAGGTCACAGTTTTTTTGTAGAAGTTTTTTTTTAAATTTAGTTAGCTTATTACAGTGTTCCTCTTTGAATGGAGACAGGCTATGTGCAGCTGTCAGCATGCACTACTGATTTCCCGCTGCCGCTCGCTGAGCTGTGCCAGGCTGTGTTTTTGTTTCTGCTTGGCACAGCTCAGTGATTCGTTGTTGTCAAGGGGCAGACTGGCAGACGTTAGTGCCAGTTGGCTAAAATATCAGGGTTTAAGGACACGGCTGGGAAGCTGAAACAGCCAATCAGTGGCTTAGATTTTTTTGCCAATTTTATAAACAGAGGTAAGTCCAGCTAATTTGCAGATTCTTAGAAGCATTTCTGACAGGCAGTTTTGGCCCTGAGCTCGAGTGTAAAACATACATTTGCTTTCTCAAGATCTGATTGACTTAGTCTGTGTGGGTGAAGATAAAAAGCAGGAGGGTCCAGAGACAATTTTCTCAGGTATGTTTTCGAAGCATTCACAAGCATAGTCTGTCTCCAGGTATTTCAAGCATATATCCTCTGTGCAAGTCTCTGCTACTTTCAAGGGAATGTCATGATTTTTAGTTGTCTCATTGTAGGTCATTGGGGCATACTGTAAATTGTTTTCATCTGTTAGAATCTGAAAAACACTTAGCATGAGTGCTGAGTCCCTCCCTCGATGAGGGAAGAAAAGTTGGACATCCAGCCATACTTTTTTGACAAGCCCTCCACCAGTGCCTGGATTTAATGCCTCACTGTGTTCTAATTTTTCCAGCTCACATGTACTTGTGGTGGGGTGATGGGTTGCTTTACCTTTGCCTGTCTTCTTAATTTTTTAAGGATACTTACAAACGCATTGTTAGCAGTTTGAAAGGCTGTGTATTTCAATATATACAGAGACCGGCTCACTGGGGGGGGGGGTAATTAATAAGTAAGAATTAATCCATGACAGAGCATGATTCTGCTGTGGCAATATTCCATGGTTGGGCTGGTTGGGGCACGAGGTCAAAAGCCAAGTTCGTCCAACCTGCCATCCATGGATTAATGCCTCAAGTAGAACTATGGTCTGGAGTGGTTTTATACGCTTGTAACATGGCAAGACTTGGTAGGAGTAATATGATAGACAGAAAATAAAGTGGAAAAATCACACAGTAGGATTGCTTTCTATGACAACAGCTGTCACTGCTTTATATTGCTTTTGCTGCCAGTATTCAATATATTTGATAACTCTTTTTACATTTATCAGTGTTTTCTAACTATAACTACAGTCTTTTTTCCCTTTGCAAACTGGTGACAACATTGTTAATATGCTCCCTTTTTAAGAATTTTTCGACAGTGACACTTGCTAAGCTGCCGGGATAACGCTGTGACATTTTTTTTATATATCCCTTTTTGCATGTGAAGACTTTAAAGACTATTTCTCTTACAACTATTTCACTTACATTTACTTACATTGTTAAGCTATGCAATGCACTCCTCCTATGCACTCCGCTATCCCATTCTAACTGCGGAACTTGGTTCCATTTTAGGCTGCTATTAACATAAACATCACCTGGTATGCATTATGGGAAGAGTCTACACAGCCATCATCCGCAACATCATCGGGTATATGAGTTGAAATACAAACAATACTACTTTTTAATGTTTAAAACAGACATTTTGGAATATTCAAATACAACTTTTTTACATTGCAAGCAACATTTGAAAGCTGCACAGATCTGAGAGGAACTACACATTTATGAGGTACGGTACCTCAGGGATTACCTCTGGAACAAGATTGGGTACTGGGAATTTCAATGTTCGATTTGTTTGTATGTACCACTGCTTTGCAGATAGAAAATACAACAGTTTATATTCCTATTCTCCATGACTCGGCATAAGCACTTGTGAATAGTGTCTCACAGGGTGGGAGGTGGGAACAGCTCAGATTTCTGCTCCTTGATTTACTGTGGTTTCTAAAGGTTTTACACAAGCAACCATGGTTCTACTGTAACATTAATTCATGGTTGCTTTGTGGTCACCTGTTGCCATTCCTCCAATCTAATTAGTTATTCTGGTCTTTTGTTTTCTGCCATGTTACAAATATAGTTATTCTATCTCTCATGGAGACATATGATGAGGTGCTGTGCATTTCGCCTTGTGAATTTTTAACTGTGGCATATATTTCTCCTAGGATTTTGTTCAAGTTTTCTGTGGAAACTGAGGTAAAATCAACAGTGAGTTTTTCTTTCCCTTCAGCCAGTCACTAAAGTCATTCATTATCCAGGAAGTCTGTATTTCAGTATTAATCTCATTTCTGTCTAATTCTTTCAGATTTAGTTCTGCTTCACTCACTGTGCTGTGATAGTTTCAGATTTCATTTCCAGTTGTCTGAAGTGCTGCATCAGTAGTATCTATCACAGGAACTTGTTCAATTTGTCTTGTTGAAAGTGCTGTTTCCGCATTTCAGCAGTCTCTCTCACAGTGAACTGTTCAGTTTCTGTTCTGTGACATGAAACACACAGCACAGTGTGGTAAGGCAGCAGCCAATGAAAATATGCTGGGCTGCATCATCAGGGGAATCACCTCTAGGAGGGAGGAAGTTATGTGTTCAGTTCTGGTGCCCTTACCTGCAAAAGGATATTCAACTACTGGAGAGGGTCCAGTGGAGGGCAATAGAAATATGATCCAGGACATGGGGGACAGATCATTTGAGGAGAGGCTGACGGAGCTAAACTTGTACTCCCCGGAGGACAGATGAGAGAGAGAAGGGGGATATGATAGAAACCTTCAAGTACCTTAAGGGCACCAAAAATCTATGTCGCAGTAAAAAATAAGCAAGCTGAGGAGGACACTTGTCAGGGATATGCAGACGGTCACTTCCTCAGCGTGGCAACTGATTGGCCAATGGGGGGCATATCATGCAATTTGGTACCAAGCTCCTGGAACCCTGATTGGGCTACAGATTGGGAACTGGGGAGGGTCACTCTGAAGAGGCGGGGGTTTCGCACATCAGAGAGCAGTGAAAGAGACAGCCAATAGTGGATGCTTTTTACTACAGCCTGAGGATAGATTGGACATTTAAAGGGACAGTCACAACAGTTAATGCAACTGACAAAAAAAATCCAACTGTTCTTAATGGGGGGGGGGTCATTCAAACCTGACAAACCCCACCTGGCAATGAGTATGGTACATAGGGCATCTTTAACTTAAGAAAGGAGGGTATGACAAGGGGGCATAACCTGAACTTGGTGGTGGTGGTGGGGGGGGGCAGTTTCAGGAAGGAAATGAGGAGGCACTTTTTTACTGAAAAGGTGGTGAAGGGGTGGAATGAGTTGCCGGAAGAGGAAGTGGCAACAAAGACAGTGGCAAGTTTCAAGGGGGGGACAGGACACGGTGATGAAGAAAACTAGAATGGGAGGAGGTATTACTGGGAAGTGGAAAGGGGAGGGAAATGGGATGGTGGTGGATGACTCCAAGAGAACTTGGGGGGGGCAGCTCCAGTGAATTATCTGATCTGCGCACTCGAGCAGACTAGATAGACCATGATGGCCTGTTTCTACTGGCATATTCGTATGTTCGTAGGAATGTTTTGGATGTTGTTTTCAGAAGCCAGTATCTGTGCCATGCTGGGATCATCAAAAAAGTGAAAGCTGATGTCCATTTTAGTCTCTCAGTCAGTAGTCTGTCAGTTTGAGGTGCAGTGGTGGTTGTCAAGTGAGTCATGAAGGCCACTGATTTATGGTAATTAAAATAAAGAAATTCTGCTTTCAAGATTTGAAATTCTGAGAATTACAGTGGTGATTGTTAGTTTAATTTCAGGAGTTTACCAGGATTCTACTGTCAGTATTTTAGTATGTGTATAAATAATCAGAATAAAAGAAGGCTTAATATATAGAGCAATAAATGAAGCACATTGAAAATAGTACAGGAAGCAATTATAAGAAAATGACAAGTTCTGCAGATTTACTGATCTGGTCTGAAATGCCAAATTCCATGAAATTCTTTGTAGTTATCGGTGTGCAGACAGTCCAGATTCCAGAATTTTAAGAGATTTTCCGGTAAAAACTGAAAACCAGTGGCCCTAGCGATAAGAATCTGACAATGTAGGGATACTGGGCACTGGGTGAAAGGTGAACAGTCTGGGCAGGCTGACAGATCTGTTTCCAGTGCTGTTGTGCTGAGGTAACAGACTTGGGCTTCAAGGCTCTCAGCCAATCAGGCTACTGGATTTTTTAGACCCATTTCATAATCTCTGTATAACACTTCAGGTAGAACTATACATCGTGGCAGAAATGTATACTTCATAATAAAAGGTATATTATACAAACTAATCTCTCAGCAACCCCTAACGTAGCAAAACATTGTCATGACTACGAGATGTTTTTGGTGCAGTATTTTGCCACTGCTGAGCAACTTAGATCACAAGTTGCAGTGAGAAAGCAATAATGTGAGCCACTGGGAATTGAACCCAGTCCCCCAGAATACCATTCCTTGGTGCTCTAACCATCGAGATATGAGCTCACATGGTTGGCCTGACTCTTCCTGGACACGCTTCCTTTCTCGGGTATTGCAAATCCTGCAACTAGAAACAATTGACATGATCATTAAATATTTCGGGTACAGTCGTTTGCCACTGCTAAGCAATTTAGATCACAAATTATAGAGAGAAAGGAATAATGTGACCCATTGGGAATTGAACCTAGGCCCCCAGAATACCGTCCTGTGCTCTAACCATTAGTTAGATTGCTATAACAGTATTGTTATAAATAAATGAACAGACAGACAGATAGATAGATTGATAGATAGATAGGGCATTAAATTAGCACAAGGGATTGGTGCCAACATGTTGTAGATGTCCTCATTAACTGTAAAAGAACTACACCTTTTTTGAAGTAACACTGAATAACATATCTGAATTGGAAAAGTACAGTGGGGCTTAGAATTTAACATCAGTATTAAATGTACAATGGCGGGAACTAAACTTCTCTACTGGGACTGAGAACCAGAACTCTGCTACTGGGACCTTCAATTTAGGGTAAAAAAAAGGCTAGTGTGTTTGTCAGAGTTAGTTGAAGTGAATTGTTATCTGTGCAGTTGTCTAAGTGCTTGTCTCAGGTGGCTGAAGGGAATTGTTATATGTGCCATTAACTAAGTGTGGAAAGGTTTGCGAAGTAGGGGGAGTGGCTTAGCTATAAGGAAGCCAAGTTAAAGCCAGATTTAAGCTCTGCCCTAGCTAGCTTCTGTCAGAGAACAGGTGGAAAGACACAATAGGAAGGAGCTGCTGGTATAACTAAACTTCACTACTGGGGCTATATTGCCCTCCTTCCCTCCACCCTAAACCAGTTCTACTTTTATGGGCATAGGATTTGACTGACAAAAGGAACTTCCTTTTTGGGAGCAGGAAGTGAGTGGTCACAGAGCCTCAAAGACTTACTATCATAGAAGGATAAGAATAGCTCTCTGCCCGCCCCCCCCACCAGCTGCTGGAGGTCTGACTCTGAGCAAGTAAGGAGACTACTGAAAAATACAGGAACTTCTTGTCTCAGAACAGAAAGATCAGGAGCTTAAAAATAAGTAGGGAGAAAAAAAATAAAACAACAGAGGAAAGAGTAAGTATTCCAAACAACAGTTAGGGGGCCAGAAATAAGACATGATGGGAGTGGTGCAGTGCAGTGGCTGTGGAGCAGCAGTCTTCCGGGAGACATTCTGGAGGATGCGGTGTTGTCTCATCTGCAGGCACCTCTCTAGGCTGAGGGAGGAGGTTGCTCATCTCCAGGCAGGGGGTGGCCAGGATTTGTGAGACCTCTTCTCCCACCCAGGGACCACCAGGACCATTGCCGTTGCTTCCTAGGTTGCAAAAAAAGAGGAGCGGTTGGACCACAGTGGGCTCAGGAGGGAGTGGGTGGTGGAAAAAAGGCACATCCCTCCAGTTGTACCTCTCCACAATTCATATGCCATTCTGGCAAAGTGTGGTTCCTCTATGGAGGCACCCACAGTGGAGACCAAGGAGGATGCTGGGAACCTCCACAAAGGAGACCCACAGGAGGGTGGCATGGGACCCCTCAGGGGAAGGAAACAACTCCTGGTGGGGTACTCCATTGTTAGGAAGGTAGAACTGGGGGAGGAAGGGGAGAGGGAGGTAAGGTGCCTGTCTGGTGCCATGGCTTGGAGGGACAGGGAGCAAATCCTCAGGATCTCCAGAGTAGCTACACAGGGGAGGGAGTTGGATGTCATTGTCCACCTAGAGACAAATGACCTGGTTAAGGAAGGGATCAGAGCAGTGCAGGAAGCATTTGTGGAGTTGAGGAGAGGCCTTAGACAAGTAGCATGCATGGTAACCTTCTCGGAGGTGCTGCCTGTCTATGGCATGGGTGAGGATTGAGTGCTTCACACCATGGGATTCAATCAGTGGTTGAAAAACTGGTGCAGAGCTCATGGATTTGGCTTCGTAGAGGACTGGGGGTCCACCTGGAGGGATGCAGGGCTATACTGGCGTGATGGTCTGCATCTGTCTAGGAGGGGAACCAGGATCCTAGGTGATAGGTTTAAATGCTTCATAGACAAGCATTTAAACTAACCAAGGGGGAGGCACTGAAAAGGAGAAGGGAATCCTAGCCCCCCCCCCAAAAAATTAAGGTACTAAGTGAGGTAAACACCAAGATAGAGATGTTGATAGGGAGAAGGGCAGGGGTAAATGGAGAAAATGACAAACACAGTAAGGACAGGGATGGGGCAAAAAGGGGTAATGTCATCAAGAAATGGAGGGTAATGAGTACCAATGCCTGTAGTCTGGGCAACAAGCTCCCTGAACTGCTGGCCTTGATGGAAGAGGGATGCCTGGATATCATAGCTGTCACGGAAACATGGTACCCAGAGAACCATGACTGGGATGTTAACATACCAGAGTACACAACCTACAGGAGAGACAGGGAAGGGAGAAGAGGGGGAGGAGAAGCTCTCTATGTAAGGGAAGGAATAAAAGCAACTGAACAAAAGAGTAAACAGGAAGGAGAGGAGGCAGTGTGGGTCACCTTAGAGACTGGAAATGGCACCACAATCTGCACAAGGGATGTACACAGACCCCCACATGTCAGGGAGAGAAAGGACAAGGATATGATAGAAGGCATCCTTAGGATGGCAGAGAAAGGGGCGATACTGTTGATGGGGGACCTTAATATGCTGGATGTTAATTGGAGTACCTTTGCTACAGCCACATCTAAAAGCAGAGTCATTCTCAATGTCCTTCAGGTGGCATGATTCAGACAGCTAGTTTTGGAACCCACTCATGAGGGAGAAATCTTTGACCTTGTACTCTCAAATGGGGACAGTGAGAGGATCTCAGATCTAGAAGTGGGTAGCCATCTGGGAACAAGTGACCACCAAACAGTGTGGTTCATGATAAACTCAGCTACAGAGTCAAGTCATACAAAAGTGAGGGTTCTGGACTTCAGGAGGAGGGTTCTGGACTTCAGGAGGGTTGACTTTGGCAAGATGGGAGAGTGCCTTAGAAAAGCACTAGAAGCGGTCTAGAAGGAGGGGTGGAGTAACAATGGGGAAACATCAAAACTGCCATCACAATGGCAACAAGCCTTTGTGTGAAGCAAATAAACAAATCAAAATGAAAGAAGCCACTATGGTTCTCAAAAGAGGTGGCAGTGAAGGTTAGGGAGAAAAAGATAGCATTTAGGAAGTTTAAGGAAACACAGAAGGAGCAGGACTGAGAACTGTACCAGTTAAGGCAGAAGGAAGCAGGGAGGGTGGTCAGAATAGCAGAGGTCAAAACTGGGGAAAAGATAGCCAACTCAGTTAAGAAGGGGGATAAAACCTTTTATAGGTATATCAGGGAGTGTAGAAAGACAAATGGAGGGATAGTGTGGCTGAATAGAATGGACGGTGGGTGGGCAGAGAGTTACAGTGAAAAAGCAGGGATACTGAACGATACTTCTGCTCAGTAGTCACAAAAGAGGAGGAGGGGGAGGTGCCTAATCCAATTAACAGAAGCACTCTGGATAGGGGGTTGAACCCAGTCCTTTCACAGAAGAAAGGGTTCTGAAAGAACTCCTAAAACTAAAGGTGGACAAAGCAATGGGGCCTGATGGAATTCACTCCAGAATTCTAAAAGAATTAAGGAGAGAACTAGTGATACCACTGACTACACTTTTTAACAAATCATGGGAGGATGATGTGGTACCTAAGGACTCGAGGCAGGCAGATGTGATTCCCCTTCACAAAAGTGGGAACAAGACAGAGGCAGGAAACTACAGACCTGTCAGTTTGACCTCTGTGGTAGGGAAAGTAATGGAATCACTTCTGAAGGAAAGAATTGTTGAGTACCTAGAGGCCAGTGGGGCACAGGACCCAGGGCAGCATGGGTTCACAGTGGGAAGGTCACGTCAGATGAATCTAATAGATTTCTTTGACTGGGTGACCAAAGTAGTAGACCAGGGAGGGGCTGTGAACATGGCCTACCTAGGCTTTAGCAAGGCATTTGGCGCAGTCCCACACAAAAGATTAATAGCCAAATTAACCAGCCTGGGAGTGGGTCCCAGGGTGGTAGCCTGGGTAAAACATTGGCTGGACAACAGGACACAGAAGGCAATTATAAATGGAGTCCACTCTGAAAAAAGAGGGGTTACTAGCCGGGTACAGCAGAGTTCAGTACTGGGCCCAGTCCTTTTTAATGTCTTTATAAGTGACATTGCAGAGGGGCTGGAAAGAAAAGTATGCCTCTTTGCAGATGACACAAAGATCTGCAACAGGGTTGATACACAAAGAGGCATGGAAAGGATGAGAAGGGACTTGGCAAGGTTGGAGGAATGGTCAGAAGTATGGCAGCTTTGATTCAATGCAAAGAAGTGCAAAATAATGCACCTGGGAAACAACAACCCTGAGGAAGATTATACAATGGGGGAAGAGGTAGTAACAACAACAAAAATGGAAAGGGACCTGGGGGTAATCATATCAGATGACCATAAGGTTAGCAAGCAATGTGAGAAGGCAGTAGGGAGGGCTGGGAGATACTGGGACGTATAGGGAGAAGCATCACCAGCAGAAAACAGGAAGTTGTTATCCCTCTGTACAGACAGTTGGTGAGATCCCATCTGGAGTACTGCATCCATTTCTGGAGACCCCTTCTCCACAAGGACATAGACAGGATGGAGGCAATCCAGACGAGGGCAACTAAAATGGTGCAGGGTCTGCAAGAGAAACCACACGAGGAGAGACTAAAGGACCTTAATATGTATACCCTTGAGGAAAGGAGAGAGTGGGGAGATATGATAGAAACTTTTAAGTACCTCAGTGGAATCAACAAATCAAAAGTCCAAGAGGGTAGCATCTTTCAGAGAAAGAGATGTATAAGAACAAGAGGACATAATTTGAAGATAGAGGGGGGATGGCTCAGGGGGAATGTGAGGAAGTATTTTTTCATAGAGAGGGTGGTGGATGCATGGAGCAGCCTTTCTGAGGAGGTTGTGGGGTCTAAAAATGTGGGAGAATTCAAGCATGCATGGGACACACATAAGGCAATTTTTATGGGGGGTAGGAAGAAATAGGCTGGTGGGTAAATAGGATCTGCAGCTTATACTGTAGGTAGGGAAATGGGCAGACTAGGTGGGCCAAGCAGTCCTTATCTGCTGTCAAAGTCTATGTTTCTGTGTTTCTATGTAAGGGCTTCTCCACTTATGATTGGCCAGTGGCCTGCCTGAACAGTGATCTTATCTCCGCACAATATCACTTTATCAAGGTTTGGCGTACATAACCGTAGGAAAAATAAAGAAATCACTCCCCACTTCCCTCATCTTCAGAACATTGAGAGACAACAGCATAGTGTAGTATAGTAAACTGCACCCAGAGACTGCACATAAAGTAACTGTGTAAAGCAGCTCCACAGGACACTGCATGTAACGTCCACCAGTTGCCCCAACCGCTACTGTATTTTTTCAAAACTGCCACTGTGCTGTGAGCCTGCACCCATAATCCACTGCGAGCATCTTATCTCTCCCACTCTGTTTCAATGGACAACAAGTCAGCTAGTGACCTCCAACAACTGAAACAGTTTAAACAGCCCTTCAACTGCCTACAGCACCAACCACATCACCCCCAAGTAGCACATCTTACTGATCTCCCCCCAAAATCAGAAGTCCCCCCAACTACTCAGTTCCATCTTCCATCATCATCTGCATTGTTGCCACAATAATAATTTATAATTTTTGGGTTTCCTAAGGTGGCTGATGATCCAGACCCAAAACTGTTCCCACAGTGGGCGATAACTACATGTATAATGCTAAAAATATTTGGGATTAGACCAACCAAAACTGACAGAGTCCACCATACCTTGGCATCCATACCAATGTCAATAGAGAAGACATGACCTTGGCTAGCCTAGTTCCTCAGACTTCAAGACAAAGAGGTTATCCTCCATCTGGCCAGGGAGAGGGTCACCCTGCAATGGCAAGGGCATAGAATATTTATATTTCTGGACAAATCAATTGTCCACGAAATAGAGGGCCTTCATAGGACCCAAATTATCTCTACATATGGATACCCCATCTCCCTCCAATTTCCATCTTAGCTCAAATTCACAATTAATGGAACCACCTAAGTGTTTCATATGCAAGATGCAGCTCAGAAATGTATTCTCGAGGTGTGGCTGGACCATAAATTGGACTTTCACTTTGAGTTTCAGCCACCCAAAACAACAGGACCTAGGGAGTACTCATTTCAAATTGATACCACCTGTATTCCCACCCATTGATACAATAAGCAGAGGGGAACACAGCATATATGGAATAGCAGCCCAGAATGACCAGTAGTGGGTTCAAAGATGCAGGACAAGGAGACAGTGCAGCAGGACCCACAGCCGCTAGGATACTGAACCACCATAGCATCCAGATCCAGAAGCTGGGGCAAGGACAGCCTTTCATATCCCAGATCCCCAGATATGCTTGCAACACACCACTCCAAAAATAGATATGCTGCATAGAGCCAATGCTGTCCACCAGAACTGCTGAAAACAACATCTCACAGCCCTCCTGAAATCCAGCAGTCCCAGGAAGTTCCTGCAAAAATGTGGGCTGAGGTAGCAGCAGTCACAGCTTTACCCACTAGCAGGTTGTCAAGAGCAGAGTAACAAAGTTTCGCTACCTTCAGTACCCCAGGCCATAAGCACATAAAATGCAGCCATGAGTGCTCTTTCTTTTTCCCCCAATAGGCGGGCAGAGTGTGTGACAATGGGACTGGCCGGTGTAAGTGTCACTGCTCAGGAAAGGGAGAGCACGTTGACATTGTGTGTGTGTTTTGATGTTAACTTCACTTGTTTATGCTCCTGAATCAAACAGTGCTGTCCCTCAGACTAACAGCTTAACTCCCAGTAGCCATCAAGTCAAGGCTGACCTGGCCTTTTTCTTGCCTCACACTGTCACCACTGCACAACTGACCAATAGGGCACTTGTCTCCTGCTTGAATTATGTCATGAGAGACACCTTGGCTCAGTCTGCTGTGTATCATGGTGGTCAAGACCCATTATACACAAATAAGGAACACATCTATTTTATCTCTCTCGATCCTCTGCCTTAGAAGGCACATATAATTTGGACCAGCCACTGGTGGAAGCTAAAAAGCATCCTTTCTGCAAACAAACTGTTTAGTTTTTGATCTCTGAGCTTTCCATAACCCACACAATCAAGACTTTTGTTGCTGCCACCTGCACCTGCGGGTTGGGGTCTACCTGACGATCATTGTCGTCAACCTGAAACAGCAAAAAGGTAACAGCTGCTGAGCCATGCCACAAACTACTGCACACTGCTGGCATTGTAGAGGCTATAGACACATATTAAAGTGACAATGTAAAACCTCTACTGACAAAACTCACTAAGTTGCTAGTGGCCTCCTGCACACAATTGTAGGGATCATGACAAGCCTCTCTGCACCTTGGCAGGTGAGATACAATGGTAGTGGTGTACTATCCACCTTAAGTGACACCCAGATACAGTCTGATCCACCCAGGGATGCTTTTAGAGCCCCATGAACAGAGCTCTATTCACTTCCTTCAGCAATATAAAATGAAAGTGTACTGATGTTGATCAGCCATGGGAGTCTATTTGTGACTGGTGCTGTGTGTTGTTGCTGCAGGGATGACTCTTGCTGAGCTGCTGGGCTCTTCTGCAGTCTTTGGTTCCTTGTGTGTCTCATTGGAGTCAGGGACTTTCATTCTGCTTGCTGGGTGCAGGCTTCCTGTTGATGGCTCTGCCCCTTGCTACAGTCAACCAATCGGGACTGTCTTTGGGCAGAAGGGGCATGACTGTGTTCCAGAGTGGCTTTCAAACAACCACAGGATCCTATTTGTGACTGGTGCTGCATGTTGCTGCAGGGAGTACTCTCACTGAGCTGGGCTCTTTTGCAGTTTTTGGTTCCTTGTCGGTCTCATTGGAGTCAGGGACTTTCCCTGCTGGGTGCAGGCTTCCTGGTGCTGACTATGCCCCTTGTTCCAGTCAGTCAACTGGGAGCATCTTTGGGGTGAGGGGGTGGGTCTTTATCCATAGTTTATAGATCCACTTCCCAAGTGGTCCTCTGCTGTGGTCCATTCTAAAGGGCCGGAGCTTAAGGCCATCATACTGCGGGCATCACATGGGATGGCAGTCAGCAAAAGATGCTGCATCCTCAGTAAGGCAATATTATATACATCAACAGTTCACTTGGGGTATGTGCACTATGTCTTGTATCAATATGTTCCTGCAATGTATCCAGATGTATAGTTTAGAACTGTGTGCCCCAGATTGCCTAGCTGGTAGCATAAGTGCCTAATCAACCCATTGACATCTTCTATAAGTTGTGTTCTGACTAAATACTGCTGATTTTCACAGTTAACTGTACTGTCCTTTATTTTAATCTTAATATTCTGAACACTTAGCTGCTTTTAAAATCATTAGAGATATTATCTAGTGCCTGATAGCTTATGTTACTAAAGTAGTTAATTTCCTACCTATGGGAGGTCTACATGCAGGTTGAAAAACCAGAATTCTGGAACATAAGGTGGGTAAAGAAAGGTTATCAAGGGATGATATCGGATCAAAGAAGCTGGAGTAGGCATCAGGACAGTAGGGAGGCATGAAGGTGGGGCAGGAGTGGAAGAAGCAGGATTCGGGGGGACAGGGAAGATGGTCAGCTGTAATGGGTGTGGGGACATTATCTTCAAAGGTACAATATGGAGAGTAGGAGGTTGTAAGTGTGTAGACAGTTTGGGAATCTTAGGGATGAAATATGGAGGCTGAGGTGGGACATGGGTAAGGGGCTGTGAGGAAATTCAGAGGTAGAAGGGTCAGGGGTTGTCTCCTCCTAACAGCATGATAGGTAGTCTCAGGGCAGAACCAAGGAGAATGGCAGGGTTCAGAAACATCCTCACTGCAGGGACCACAGGGAAATGGGGTGGAAAATTAGGAGGTGGTGAAGGGTAGGAGCAAGACGGGAAAGGATTTGGAGTAATGAAGGTGGAGAAGGGAACAAGAAGGAAAATCAGAAGTTAGTCCTCTCGGGGGGGGGCTTCCTCAAACAAGTTTGCAATATTGGCAGGTCTGGAGGTGCAGTAGAAAGAGGAGGTGGCCAATGATCAGTAAGGTATGGAGGCCAGTAACAGACCCAAGGGGAAAAGTGGGGAAAGGGAGTATGAGGAAAGGAGGATCAGTGGCAGTGATAAAAGAGAAAGGGGAATACACTGAGAAGAGGAGAAGCCTAGTCTGAGAAGGGAGACCAGAGGGAGGCTGGGAATACATCAGGGAGAAGCAAAGCTGGGCATTAGCGGGGGGAAGGGGAAGCTGGGAGTAAGGGTGGGAATGGGGCTCTGGGAGGTGCACAGCATGGTAGGCAAAATGAGAAGTTTGGAAGGGTGAGAGGGTTGTTATCCTGGGAGACTCAATACTGAAGGCTGTAAGATAGGGGGGCAAGGGTGCAGGGAATAGCCATAGGTGGGTAGAGTGTATGCCAGGTATGACGACAGGGAGGGTGGGACCTTTTATACCAAAGTGTGTGGGGCAGTATTGGGAAAAACCTCACATTGTGTGGCATCTGGATAATGATGACCTTGCAGGGTATGAGGTGCAGGTGGTACAGGAGTGGTCTGAGGAGGTAGGGAAGATCTGTATGGAGGCAAGAAGATCAGTTTCATTCTCTGAGGTACTTCCAGTCCCTAGGGGAAGTACTGTTAGGAAGCAGAGGCTTGAGGAGCTCAACACATGGTTGGGGGGATTAATGGGTATGGGCTGGTGGTTGAGTGGGGCAGGACATAGGAGAATAAGAAACTATATGCACCACACAGGCTACATTGAAGTAAAGTGGGCACAAAGGTCTTGAAAGATAAATTAGAGGACTATTTAATAGATAAACCTAATTTAAACTAAAAATGGGGGGTAAAAGGGTGTGTTTTACTCATAATCCCCAGGACAGGGGGGCCATTAGGCCTCCCCCCAGTAGATCATTAGATGGAGGAGAGGAGAGGAGAAATGGGAGTGGGAAAGGGGAAAGACCACAGGAGGGGCAGGGACATTGAAGGTTGACAGGGAACAGAGAGACACAGGGGTCATGATGGAAGGTGGTGTCCTTGAATGCAAAGAGTCTGGCAAACAAAACAACAGATCTTCAGGTACTGGTGGTAGGAGAGATGGACATAGTGGCCATCACAGGCACATGGGCAACCCAACATCATGACTGGGAGCTCATGATTCCTGGGTACAGATTGTACCAAAAGGATAAGGAGAAGGGGAAGGTGGTGGTGGTAACGTTGTCTTATTCATAAGGGAAGGAATAATATGCACCGGGGGATGGAACAGAAGCCTTATGTGTACTACTCCAGAATAACAAAGGGAGAAGGATCTGATTGAGGGTGGTATACAGACCACTCTTTCAGGACATGGAGATAGACAGGGAGCTGAGGAACCAGATTAAAAGGCTAGGAGGTAGAAGAAACCTCATCATAACAGGTGACTTCAACCTGCCTGGAATAGACTGGAGTTCATTTTTATTTATTTTGAAAGGTTTCACCAGGAAAGACAACATGAGCTGAGAACAACTTGTTTCTAGAAATGTCCTCAGGGGAGGGGGTACATAGTGGGGATTGCCAAAAACAAATACAGCAATATAAATAAAATGCAAGAACAAGCAAATGACAAAAACAAGATAATTACATAAATCCTAGAGGTACGGCACATACATAGTCCATCAACCTTGGCTACAATAGAGTTAAGACTGATAGTAACTCAGATCAATAACATAAGGATTGACATTACCTTAACTCTAAGAGGAAAACAGGTAAGACAAAGAAGGTGTTGACTGCAGGGGGTGGACACCTTAAAGTGCTTGAAGAGGCAGGTCGATACAGGGGAGTAGGTAGTATTAGGTTACCTGTTTAGTAGATAGTGAAAGACAAAGGGAGTGGGCTTGTGAGCTAGAAGTGGGAAAGGAAAGAGAAGGGACAATTTGAGGGGAGTATCTGGAGCAGAACCCCTTCAGGGTGCAGAGAACTCTGCAAGGGGCTTGGGACCCAGCCAGGATGGGAGTAAGAGGAGGGGAGAAGTAGAGAAGCTGGCAGTGAGCCCACCTCAGAATGCTGAGAACCCTGCAAGTGGGCAAGGACCCGACAGGATCAGGGAAGGAGAGGGAGAGGAGGACCGGGAGAGTGATGGGAGGGGGGACAGTGGGAGTCAGATCTCTCTTCAGGATGCTGAAAACCCTGCCAGGGATACTAGGACCCAGTAAGAAGGGAAGTGGGAGTGAGAGGTGGTAATAGGGCAAAGAAGGGGAAGTGGGAGTGGAGACTGCAGTCAGAGGGAACCCAGAGGTGTAAAATTAGATGCATGGAGTGAAAATTTGGTATGTAGGGAGGTGGGCAGTGAACTGGAGAAGGGTTAGGAGGGCTGGAATGTAGAGAGGGGAACAGAGTGGTTGAAGAGGGGTAGGAGCAGCTGCAGCTGTGATCAGAGTGCTTCTGGAGTAGTAGAAAGAGTGAGTGGAGGGTTTGGGTGGAGTGAATTTTGAACAGGAGGGAGTTCCAAATTATAGGTAACTTGAACAAGAAGGCAGCGTAACCAGATGTACGCCATGGAGGAAGAGCTAGTGTTCTGTTTGTGGATGCATGGAGAGTGTAGTAGGAGGGGGAGGGGTTGGTAGGAGGGAGGATAAGTAAGGGAGAAGAGAACCAAGCCAGAATTTCCCAACTAAATTCACGCAATGTGATTGCTGTCTGGCACGGAGAGAGGGAAAGGAGAACGAGGTATATAGAACACAATGATGCCTAAGTGGAGGGCAACCAAGGCTATAGGTACAGAAGGAATGGAAAAGGGTGTCCAGTCTGGAGAAGGTGGATTTAGGGGCAGAGCAGTAGACTATGTCACTGAAATCAAAGATGGAGAGAATCATCTTTTGGATGATCTCTCTCCTGGCTTGCTGGGGCAGGGAGCTACTGTGTCTGTATAAAGCACTAAGTTTGAGAAGTAGTTTTTCTGAATAGCATCAATGTGAGCACCAAAATCAAGATGCTTGTCCAGCCATAGCCCAAGGTGCTTGAAGGTGGTGACATCCTCCAGTGTGGTACCAGAGATGGTAATGAAGGTAGGGGTGGAGACAAGTCTGGACAGCTTTTGCCTGGAACCAAAGGTCATAGAGACCATTTTTTTATGTTTATGGAGAGTTGGTTCTTATTCAACCAGTGCTGAACATTGTGAAAGTCTTGCTGAAGGTTGGAGGTCACCTCGGGAACAGAGCTGCTTAACATGAACAAGACAGTATCATCTGCATAGGTGTGGATTTGAGAGGATGAGCAGATAGTGGGATGGTCATTAGAAAAAATAGAAAATAGCACTGGTCCAAGTACTGAACCTTGGGGAACACTCATGGTGATAGGGAGAGGAGGGGAGGTGGAGTTAACTATTCTGACACTTTGGGAATGACCTAAGAGGTAGGACTGGAACCAGCTGGTGGCTGATTCTGAGAGGCCAGCCATTGACAGTTTGCTCAGGAAGAGGGAGTGGGAAACAGTGTAGAAGACTTTGGCCAGGTCGACAAAAATGGCAGAGGTGATGCATCCCTGATCCATGCCAGTGAGACTGAAGCCAGTGAGCCAGAGGAGGGAGATGGTGGTTGAGTGGTTTTTACGTAATCCAGACTGGAAAGGGGTGAAGAAGGAGGCAGTCAAGGAAGGAAGAGACCTGAACTAGAGCCAGATGTTCTTGGAGCTTTGCTAGAGAGGGGAGTAAAAAGATAGGGTGAAAGTTTAGTGGGTTGGAAGGGTCCCCACCTTTAGGCAGCGGGATAACTGTAGCTGGCTTCCAGACATCTGGGACTGTTGCATGTAGAAAGGAGAGGTTCAGCAGATTAGTCAAGGGATGTGCAATAGCGTAGACTGAAAAGTGGAGTAATTTGGGATAGAAGCCATCAGGGCTTCTACCCTTGCAGGGGTTTATACTAAAGTTCATACTAAGGTGAATTGTGAGCAAGAAAGTTACATAGCGCATGATGGCTCACATACTAATCAAATTAATAGTAAGCTACTTGTTTATGGTTAATAAATAACTATCTAGTCTAGATTTAAATATCTCTTTATTCTTGCTTATTACAACATTTAAAGGTAGTTTGTTCCAAGGTTTGATCACCCTTAATGTTAAAAAATATTTCCTTTTAAGGTAGTTGAATGATTTACAAACCAACCTTTGGTTCTCTGGATGTTATATTATGCTTAATAGACCAAATTATCTTATTGGCTTTGTGCACAGTTGAGTTCATGTGATGAGAAAACTCCATATTATCTGACACTATGACTCCCAGATCTCTTTCGTGTGGGATTTGGGCTGCGATATGCAAAAGTTAATTACTGTACTCCCAGTGCTTGGTTTGTAGTCGCTCATAGATGGGGCCTTTTAGAATAGGGTAAGGGAACCACGCAATGTGTTGCTGCAAGTTCAGTCTGAAAAAAATCATACTTCGGGGCCGCGCTTGTGGCAGACGCATGGCCCCAGCCTGAATGTGCTTCCGGTATGTGGAGGACTTAACGTTGACCTGACTGGGAAGCTACTTCATTAAAATGTATAAAAACGGTAAGAAATCATAACATTGGGAATATATAGGGATGTTCTGCGGTATGTATGGGATAGATGTGTGCCAACAGGCACCTGTTTACGTTTGGCCAAAAACGAAGGAACAAAGCTGACAGTGACCCTTTAACTTAAAATCAAGTTGATTCAGTGAATACATGACATTAGAAATAGCATGTTTGAGACCTAATGGAGTTCTAGAAACAAGTAGAGCATCTCCCATGTATAACATTACTTTTACTTCTTCCTTATTTATGGCTGGTGCAAATGAATCAATGGGCTTAATATTTTTAATTAATATTTCAATATAAAGGTTAAACAAAATTGGAGCCAGTATGCAGCCCTGCTTCACACCAGTATTAATGGGTAGTTCCCTTGATAGAGCCCCATCCTTGCCATAACAAATCTCTATACTAGTATTAGCTTTGCTGCGTTAACCAAATCGAAAGCACTGTTAATATCTAAGAAGCCCACAAAAAGAGTACCCGTCTTTTGCTTAACATATTTGTCAACTAAAAAGTTAAGAGATAAAAGCAAGTCTAACGTATTGTAGCCTTTCTTAAATTCCCCCTTGAAATTTTGATAATAGAGCATTCTCTTCTACCCAAGCCATCAGTCTGTCCAGGATTAATCATGCAAAAATTTTCTGTAGAACAGGAAGTAAAGTGATAGGTCTATAGCAGCTCGGATCACATTTATTTCCTCTCTTAAACAGGGGAACCACTGTACCCCATTCCAATCTTTCTTTAATATTAGGAAATTACTTGCTATAGTAAAAATTGGGGCACAGATAGATGCCCAATACCTTGGATTGTGTAAAAAGACTTCTGCTGGCAAGCCATCCACACACGCCGCTTTGTTGCTTTTTTGTGCAATTATAGCTCTTTCAACTTCATTTGGTGAAAATTGAAAAGCACCACTGCTAGCATTGCCCAGATCATAAATGCAACTATTGCCAGGAACTTCCAGGGGTCCTGGTACAATTTTAAATACCTCTTTAAAATGTTGAGCCCACGTTTCTTCACTAATCATATCTGAAATACTGTATATTAAGAGATATTGATTTCCCTACATACAAAGGCAACCAGTGTCCAAAATGTTTTAGAATCCTTTCTTAATATACTTTCTTATAATTTAACCCATTGACTAGAGAGGTAGGCTTTTTTCTTCTTAGCCAGCATATACTTATATTCTTTTTTAAGATTTTTATAAGCACCAAGTATTTGATGGGGTGGAGATTTAGTCCTAATTTTACCTATTTTTTTGATTACTTTTCTCATAAAATAACACTCACGATTGAACCATGGCTTGTCCTGACCTATATTAACTTGATTTGCTATTCTATCCTTTTTGCTAACTTCTAGGGCAGTAAAAGTTATTAGATCATCAAATCCCTTAATTAGCTTTTTCGATTCAGAAAAATCACCATTTTGCAATGTAAACAAACTTCTACTAGATTGAACATTGCACAAAATATTGTCCAATGTCACTTTAGAAAAGGAGTCCCATCTGATCCTTTTCCCATATTTAGTACACATGTGAGAATCAGCATTGGCTTCACCCGCATGCTCAAATGGGAGTTTATCAAAGCCAAAACTAATAGAACACATAACAGGATAGTGATCACTGTCCCAAGATTTAATAACTTTAAGGTACTTAGCTAAGGGATAATTAATAGCCTCCATTATACAATGGTCCAGAACTACACCTTTAGCACCAATATGAAAGGTATACTCTCCCGCCTAGTCTCCGTTAATGCGATCATTAAAGACTCTAAAACTATGTTTCCCTAAAAACTCAAAAATAATTTTTCCCTTTTTACACATAGTACTATCCTTGGAGTTTCTTACAGGTACGTTCACAATATCATCAATGCACCAATCTGTTGTATACTCTTCAATTTTTGAGCCTATATGTGCATTAAAATCCCCGACCAGAAGAGTTTTAACCCCAGGAAGTCTTGGTTTTACTGACTCAATATTGCATTCAATCATATCCAAGACACTAAGATAGCTGCTAGCATTTAAACCAGGTGGAATATAAATATTAAAAATCACCCATTTAATATTAACATTTACAATTACAATATACGTAAAGTATTCATAGTACATGCTAGCCTCAATTATACTAAAGGTAAAACTAGTGGCCACAAAAATAACTAAGCCCCCTTTGAAGTGCCTATATTTTTTATCTTTGTGGGCTAGAGACACCCAGGCAGATTATCCATCCAGCAACTGGTCACAACTATTTTTTGCCCAGGTTTCCTGAATGCATATAATTGCAAAGCGTTTTAACCATTGCAGGCATTCCTTGTCCATTAGTTTCTCTTTCAAGCCGGCAATAATCCAGCTTAAAATATCAATGATCCCTTCATCAGCATTCTGATTTACCTGTGACTGTCTGAAAGAATCTTCTGTTAGGTCAATAGTACTATTAGTATATACTTTAACACCCTGAACACTTTCCTCCCTAGAAAACACTGACTCAATTAGGATGTTATCATCATCCAAAGTAATACTGCTATTTATCTTGATCTCCAACTGTTTCCAACCGCTTCTGAGCATAGCCCTATCCTCATTTCCTTTTATATTATGAACTGTCTCATTCAGTCCGATAAAGGCTGCAATTCAGGGTTGTTTTATAGCAAACGTGTCTCTCATTTCAATCCCTATCAGTTTCCCAGATTTCTTATTTTTGGATAGGCTTTTTCCTTCAACCCGAGGTGGCTCCCTAGTCGTCACATCAAGTGTGATGCCAATATCCATAAATTTATCTTTTATGGCAAGAATTTTAGATCTCACTGTTGTGTTTCTGAGTACTACACAGACCCAACCTTTCTGTCCACCATACTTGTATCTATAGGTTGAAAATAGCTCCTGCCATCCAATTTTTGCAAATGCTAAACCTTTAATTAAATTGTAAGTAGCTAATTTCAAAAGGTAGTTGTTTTCAGATCTCTCTTTAGGGAAACTATTTATAAATAAAGTAGGAAGCATGTCCCCAGCTGCTATTAAATGCTCCTTGGTAGTCTCTCTAGATTCACCTACCCTTTCTTTTATTACTGAGTCACCTGGATCATAGGATTTCCCAAAATTCACTTTCTTCTCTATAGTTTTCTTTTGTTCTGTTCTGATCTCTTTTTTCTTCCTTCCATTATCAAAATCAGACTTAAAAGTATTTATTCCTGCTAGCCCATTACTCAGGTCTTGTGTATTACTATCCTCTTTTTTTTTTCTTTTTATCTTTACAATTCTTTGACTTCATCATTTCATTATCGTAAATATTAAGTTTTCTTTCTTTCAGTTCTTTTATTAAGTTCTCTATTTCTGTTATCTCTTTCCCTGAGATTTCATCTCTAATAGTTCTTAAAGTCCTGTTACCATTTTGGAACGGCAAGAAACCATCAGCATTAGACACGGAAGTATCAACAGCCAGTTCAGAAGTACCGGCTAACCCACTGACTTTCTCATGGTTACCAGATCTTGCCAGGTTCCTGTCCCTCTTACTACAATTAACCTCACCCAAAGCCCCCTCATTCATTTTTACAAAGAATTTGATAAAAGACCCAAACAATGTAACCAATTCCATGAGCTGCTCATTTCCAAATTGGATTTCAGTTTTTAAATCATTCAAAATATTTTCTAGTTTCTTATTAGAAGACACTGGAGTTTCATGCTCATTTTGAATTTCCATAACAGCACTGATTGCCTCGCTATTGGACTTTTCTCGGCCATTAGCAAAGGAACTAGGCGAATCTAAAAACCTTGAATGATCCTTAGGAATCTAGTTAGTAACATACAGTGTTAAAAAGGGCTCAATGTTATTAAGGAATGAGCTCCTAGTCAAAGTCTGAGATTCTAGGTGTTTAGTTAAATCCAGAACATGTGAAACATCAGCAGCTTCCGGAATAGATTTTACAATATTTTCACTAACTAGATTAATTGCACTATTGCTAAAAACAGTCATATTTTTGCCATCATGAGATGAGTTAATCCCCTCATTAAGATTTTTTATTAGGGGATTTGCTAAGGAGTGACCAGGAACAGTATGGTTCACAATACTAACTGCTTCTCATTTGCCATGTTTATTACAGCTTGTGGCTAACTTGTGTACTCCCCAAAATAAGGGCTCTTCCAAACTCCAAATTTGTCTCATTAAGGGATGAGTTAGAGATAAACTATAATCACAAAATGAGCCTGATGAGGAAGATGGAGAAGAAGTCACTTTTGGATTAAAATGTGTAGCCACCTTCTTATTATCTCTTAATTCCATAAAGGATACAGGTGTACTAAAAAACTGTTATTTTTTTATCAACCACCTTTAGTGTCCCTTTAATTTTCCCTTTCAGAGTATCTTTACAATTATTCTTTTTCTTATTGTTCCTACTATAAGTTTTGTTCACCCCCCTTTATCTTTGTCTTTTTATCAACCATCATCTATCTAGCAATCAAAGTAGAAAAGGAAAAACCAAAGCTCACACAACACAATATATTCATACAAAAAGAAAACAAAAATAGAAATCTCAGTAAACAATATAGGAAGGAAACAGGATGCCAATTTTTTTTACAAATATTACATCTGGAAGCAGCAGAAGTAAGATCTTCACAAAGTCCATAGAATCATAACCTCAGTCAATGTACAAAAAATAGAAGAATAGAATGTCAACTCCACAGGAACAGAAACAAAGCATCTGTAGTATTCTGTATAGTCCAACACAGAATGTCATAGAGGACCAAGAGGCAGTTCAAATAAACAATGGACGTTATGTTGTGAATCAATTCATCAGCCAGGGATATTCAAAAACTAGTTGCACTCTTTCCCATAGTGCATATGATGCTTTTTCATGGTTATCTGCAAATGATAACAGCCTGTCTTCAAAAAGAGACCATAACTGACTCTAAGTGAAAAAACAATAAAATATCAGTGTAAAATCAAGCATAGTGAGATCAGCAATACCAACCTAAAAGCAGCTTATAAATACACTTAAAAAGGAATTAGCCAAATGGAGAACCCAGCAGATCATAAAATGAAATACCAGAAAGCTTAAAAAATTAAAAAAGCAATACTCACTGAACATAGAACATTATCGAAAAAATGCAGACTTAGAGAACAGGGATCCAAGAAAAAACTCAAGGAAGTTTTGACTGAGATAACAAACTGCTAGCACCAGTTTTAACACTTTCCTACTATCATTAACTCAGAAAGGCAAAGAGCAAAGTGCAAATGTGAGGTGTAAAAATGCAAAAGGCAGAACCAAAACTAAACTGGAAGGTACAAGGTGCAAAGAATAAAAAAAAAGAGCTCAGAAGCTCAGCAGGTGAGGTAACAACTTCCAAGGCATCAATCAAAGCAGCAGTGGCTAGTAAATGCCAGACATGCATATAAAAGCTTAGTGGACTTAGAGCATGTGACTGTAGAGAGACCAATCAGCAGTCAGACAGACGCCAGTGGCACGAAATATAAAATGTGTGTTATAAAATGAGTTAAATGTATAAAATGTATAAAAATGTGTAAAATGTATAGAACAATACAAAACACAAGCACAGAGCTGTTTAAAACAGATTCTAAAGCCTAAACACGTATATTTAGGAAAAATAAAACCCTAGAAAGCTAGAAACATTGTATGGGAGGATTATAACTTATAACAAAAAACAACACTATTCTCACTCCCCGCTTTTTGTGAAGATCATCAAAAAGAACAAATTGCAGTAACAGTCTGAAGTAGCAGGCCAATTCAAATGCTACTTTTAATGTATAACTTTGGGCTTTTTCCCCCACTTCAGGCTTTTTACAGACAGAGTCACTGACCAACGAATCTCCTGGCTCTCGACCTTTCCGAAGGGCCTCTCCAACCTCCGCAGCTTTCAGAGCGATTACCACCGCCACCTCCATGGATTACCTGTGGAGACAGAAAACACTGGGAACCACAGGCCAAGAGACAGAATGTCACAAGAAAGTCTGGTAAGGCACAGTTAAAAAAACTGGTGGCATACCCTTACTAAGGTAGAAAAAAGCAATACTCGAGCCCTGCTGCAAGGACTACTCCTAAGTGCTCACAGCATGCAGGCAGGCTCTCTCTCTCAAACCTCTCTTGCAGGATCAAAACGTGTTGTGTCACTGCCTATGCACCACCAGTCTTAGAGGTTTAACAAGTTTTCCTTTATATATTATATATCCACCCGTTCAGAAATCTTATCAAGATCTCATTGTATAGTGTCAAACTCTAAATCACTGGCCCAAGGACCACCAATTTTGATGTCATCAGCATATTTAATACTTAATGAAAAGCAATTTGATGTAAGATTAGCAACAAATGCTTGAAATAAGCAAAGTCCGAGTTCTGAGCCTTGCGGTACACCACTGGTGACACTACCAACCTAAGATAAGCTACCACTTATACAGACCTTTTGGGTATGGTTCGATAACCAGTTTTTTATCCAAGTTATAATATATGAATTCATTTTTAATTTTTCCAATTTTTCTATAAGGGCCTAATAAGGCATGACATTAAAAGCTTTGCTAGAATCCAGGAAGATAAAAACACATGAAATACGGGCATCTACCATCGAACTAATGTTCTCAAAGAAGCATGATAAGTTTGATAGACATCCTCTACCTTTTTGAAAACCATGCTGTTCAGAGTCAGCAGTGTTTAAAATAGGAGTTAATATATCCCTGATTAGACTCTCAAAGGTCTTAGAAATAGGTGATGTAAGGCTTATCGGTCAATAATTGGAGTAGTCAGATGTTAAAAAGAGAATAATGGATAGTCTAGAGTGTATTACCAGTCAGAAATACCATCGAGAGTTTCAGGACATGTAAGAACCTCGAGAGTGAAGCTCGAGAAGTTCCTACATATCCTGAACCACGAGATGGTATTCTGACTGGTAACACACTCTAAACTATCCAATATTTTCTTTAATATATGGATCCAAGTTGTTTTAGTCTGCGGTCGGCTGCTGACATAAAGGATTGTGTCAGTTGTAGCCGACCACATAGAGGTGTTTCTCCCTCTCCCGCTTGCCCACATAGAACACTGCCTCACTCCATTTCTTTGTGCTCTGCTGGCTTACACAGACACACAGGGCAGTAAAAAAAACTACCTTTTTTTCTTTTTGTTGGGGGGTACAGGATTAGCCAGATAAATCCTTTTAAAAACAAGAATGGGAACTGCCGTGAACACTGTGCTCTTGCTAAGCGAGACATGACCGCCATGTTTTAAAAACTGTTTTGGCCACCCACAGACAGAGAGCGGCCAATCATTAGCTGCATCACTGAGCGTCAATGGTTGAGTGACGTTTTAAACGTTTACTGATTTGTGGAGTTGTGGGCTTGCACTGTTTAACTTGGCTGGTAATACTATCATTCATGTCAGAAACGATACTATTATTGGACGTGAATGATAGTATTATCACTCTCGAAGTGTAGTATTATCACTTCGGGAGTGATAGTATTTCAGGAAAAAAACTGTATGTTTTAGTAGCATATTAAATCTGCTATCCATATATTAAACCATTTTTTTATATGGGAATAACATGAACAATCTTCCACTGAGTAGGAACAACACCTTCCTTCAAACAGGACTCATGAAGTAATTTTAGTGGAAGCAGTAAACATTCAGATAGGAGATATAATAAGTGACCAGAAATATTGTCAGGTCCAACACTGGTTTTCCCTTTTTGTAATTTTCTTTTCTTTTCAATATCACTTAAATTAATCTGTATAATCTCATAACCCCATTGTCAATCAATGTCATTCTCCTATCCTGGATTATAAATTGTTTACAAAATACTTTATTAAAAGAATTACCATATCCTTTGGATTTTGTATGCTTACATTATCCACCATTAAAGGACCCACTTTACAGGTAGTTTTTTTCAAAGAATTCATGTATGAGAAAAATAATTTGTTATTTGATTTATTTGCATTACTTGATAAACTATGTTCCCATTTACTTTTGGACCTTCTAATAGCAGATTTATATAGCTTTTGTGCTTTTTGATATATAATCCAATTATGACTTGATTTGACTTCCAGATATTTTTTTGTATTTCGTGTCCTTATTTTTAATGAGTCTCTTGATGGATTTGGTCATTCATTTAGGCTGATTCTTAGCCTTAATATATTTGGTTTTATATGATATAAATTTATCCCTAACAAACATTAAGGTGCTATAAAGAAGTTCCCCAAAATTCTGGGTAGTGAGATGAGCATGTTCATGCTCCCAGTCAATCTGATTTATTACATATTCAATCTCAGGGATATTTGCTCTCTCTTACATATAAACTGATATGGATTCAGATGGTATAATTATGGGACATTTTAGCTTAAAGAATATAACATAATGATCACTATTTCCTAGTGGTGCCTCCAGTGAGATGTCACTAATCTCAATACTATCATAATGTCCAAGGTATTTTCACCTCTAGTAGGTTGATGAACACTCTGTTGTAGATGGACCTGAGAGCATGTTACTAAGAGTTTTTCACTACTTAAGGATACCGCTGTGTTACACATATCAATATCAGGCAAATTTAGGTCACCCAATAAAATTACTTTCCCAATTTCACATGCTTGCTCTATTTCATATAACACTGCTTCCATATATGTTATAATAGCTGTGGGAGCCTATAACACACACCTAATACAATTGATGACATCTGTATATTGTTAAATCTAACCCAAATGGTTTCTGTTACACAATCATGTTTTTTGATTTATTTAGAAATGTCAGTACTCTTAAGATATTTATTTATAACCAATGAAACATGACCACCCCTTTTATCAACTCATTTAAAAGAGAAAATATCAAATCCCTGAATGCTAGGGTCCCATTCTGTTTTGGTATCCCACCATGTTTCAGTAACTGCTACTGTATCAGCATTTGTAATAGCCATTCTGGAAACTAATTCATTAACCTTTTTATTCAGACTCCTAGTGTTTAAACTTAAAATATTTAAGTGGGATTTGATGTTTTGACTCGATTTCCTGAACAAACAAGGAGCACACTTAGTTTTTATGGCCTCCTTCCTCCCCATATTGTAGTTTAAATGATGATCAATAACATCAGAGATAACTTTCCCCATTTGATTATTTCCCCTTTTGCTCAGATGTAATCCGTCCATACTAAACAAGTCTATCTGCCCACAAAACTCTTCTCAGTATGTAATACATCCTATTTCTTGATGTAAACAGCAGAACGAAACCAATTATTAAGACATTTTATTTTGTCATTTAATTACTCAGATGCAGCCGGGCAGTGTAAGATCTCTGAAATATAAATTTCACAACCCATGGAAACCAGTTTATTGGTTAAAGCAATGAAATCGTGTTTAATAGATTTAAAGGTACATCTTTGTAGATTATTTGTACCAGCATGGATGATAACCATGACGGGTTTAGCTGAAACAGGGATTATGTCATTAATCATTAAGGTAATGTCTGATATCATAGCTCCCCTAAATGAAGAGTGTGTCCTATTCTGTTTATCAGCATCACAAACTGCCCTATCCAAATGCTTTATCATCGAGTCTCCCAAAACATAAATCTGTTGCTTCTCTTCAGCGGGAACACTATTTAACTCCATATTTATGGGAGAGAAGTTGTCAGTAGGACATTTATCTGTAACTTTAGGAGGAAGAGTTGTAGAAGAACATGCATTTTGTAGATTTGGTCTAGATTCTAAACTCTGTGTATTATTTGAAGAAATATCACACAGAGGATTATACATGTTACTTAGTGGCAAGGAAAATGCACTAGCCTTCCTTCCCTTCTTGCGTGTTCTAGAATGAGATACATTGTACCAATTTTTACCAGAATCATCACTATCAGAATTACTTCTAACATGCTTATTAGAAGTGCCACAAGGGGCCAAATCAGACTCTGTTGAAGGAGCGGGATTTGAAGTGTTACTAATTACAGAACCACTAGGGGCATCTACTTTATTTCAAATATTAAGATGGGGGATGGAACAGGATAATGTTCTTTTAAATGTTCCATCATAGAAGCTTGGCTGAGTTCGGTTTGTGACATCCTGCTGTTAAAAAACAAAATTTAATTTTTCAATTCAGTCACCTCATGGCATTTAATACACATATATGGTATTACAGGAATAGGGAGGGCCACCAAACTACACATACCACATGAAGAGCACTTAATGCCCACGTCCCCATCTAGTGTCATGACAGACAGCCATTTTAGTAACAGACAGGAAATGACAAACACTAAACTTCAACTACAGTTGCCACAAACTACTGACTACTAATATATTTACTGATGTTTACAATTAAAGCACTCTCCTGCAATTTTCTACTACTTATCAGATAATAGCTTTACTTACTATGCATGACTGGCGATATATCACAATGTACGTGTGCTTGCCCGCTCGCAGAGCGCGAGCTATCTAAGTGCAGTGACCCAGAATTAGATCTCACGGGTCACTCGCTGCCAAAACTCCAAGTGAAATATAAACTGTTAAAAATATACCTAAACTTTAGTCTGCAGCTGGAATATGCAGGTCTAGGGCAAGTAAGACACGCAGAGTGTCCTCGGGGAGTAGAGGTGTGAAGGAGAATTATGAGGCAGATGGGAGTCAGGAAAGGGTGGCAGAGAGCAGACATGAGAAATTACCAGCAGGGATGAGGGGGAGTGAAACAAGGAGGGAGGAGACACAGGAAGTGCAGTAGTTGTTGAACTCTGCTGCCACTGACAGGGGATCCTCAATTGTGCTGTCACCAGTTTTTAGAATGGGAGAGAGGGATCAGACAGGGGGGAGAACAGAGTGTAAATAACCTTCCAGAATTTGGATGGGTTGTTGATGTTTTCATGGAAGGAGTCTTGGAAGCATTTTGCCTTGTTGAGGCGGATGGCTGTGGTTCATGCATTGCGTAGTGTGCAGTACTGTTAACGGTCATGGGAGAAACAGGAGGTTTTAAACACAGCCCAGGCTTGGTCTCTTGCATGTTGACATGCAATGAGTTCAGCAGACACCTAGGGGAAGTCGTTATCCCGATCTCACGCATTCCTAAATGGCACATGCTTGTCCCATACATTTAAGAATTGAGAACTGAAGTAGCTCAGTGCTGCGTTAACTGAGGTGGCAGAGGAGATAGGTGACCAATCTGTTTTGGACAGGTCATTGTGGAGGAAGGACAGGTTGAGAGAGCGGAATGAGTGAAAGTTGAGAATGACAGGGGGAGTCTTACTACGGAGGATTTTACACATGCAGTAGACCATGTGATGATTGCTAAGAGCATCGGGGAGTATGCCAGAATTAATGACCCAGTGTGGATGTGAGGTCAGTATCCAGTCAGTTAGGGTGTGATTGCCAGATTTGTGGTTTAGGCACATAGGGTCAGTTATGAGTTGCTTCAGGTTAAGTGACAAGACATGGTTGCAGACTTTGGACTGAGGACTGGCCAGCCAATTTATGTTGAAGTCTCCTAGGAGGAAAAGCTTGCCAGGGGCAGTAAGGGAGGAAACAGAGGAGAGGAGATCAGTGATCGAGGAGGAGGAGGAGGAGGAGGAGACAGAGGTTGGGACAGCAGTAGACTCCACCAACATAGGTAGGGGGAGGGGAAGGAAATGTTTACAAGCAGTAGTTCATAGGCTATGAGAGAGTTAGTGGAAAGGCAGACTGAGTACTCAATAGGGGCAGATATATACATGGCAATGCCACTGCCCCTGGACTTGCGGTCCTACTAAATGAGAGAGTAGCCAGGGATGGAGCGGGTGGCATTGTGGATTTTGGGGATAAGTTGACTCAGATAGTAAGGACAGAGGGTTTAAGGTGCAGAATCAGTGGTTGAAGGAGGTTGATTTTGGGGAGTAGACTTCTAATACTTAGATGCAGAAATCTGAGTCTTTTTGGTAGATCAGGGGGAGTGGTGAGAGGGGGACCAGGATTAGGTTAGATGTCACTGGCTGTGAGAAGCAGGAGTGCTATGAGTGTTCTTGTTAGGGTCAGCAGCAATTTTTTGACAGGAGGAATGAGCGGTGGGTAGACAAAATGTATTTGTGCTCAGAGCTGCTGAATTGAAAGATAAGGGCTCACACGGAGGCTAAGTGTGAACCAGAGTTATGGAGGACGCTGGCAGCCATGTGCTAGGAGTAGTGAATTGGGGGGGCTGGCAGGAGGAGGGAGGTTGGGGGTTGGGGGAGAGAGAAGGGGGTAATAAGGAGGGTGGGTGAGTGGATGGAAAAGAGGAGAGGGGAGGGAGGCTAGGGTGAATAACGGGGGAACAGGCTAGAAAGATTGGTGACACAATGGGTGGAGAGTTGGGTTAAATAAGACAGTGGAAGAGAGAGGAGAACAGGGAACAGATATGATGATGGAGGAATTGGTGAGGGGGAAGATTTACTGGAAGTGCCTTGGAAGGAGGACTAAGGGGAGAAGGGGGAAAAGAAAAGTGCTACAGTCTCGTGTAGCTACTGTTAGAACTATAGAAGATAAAATAAGGCGGACGTTGCAGGGAGTAGTTTGGAGGGGTGGATTGGGAGGGGGATTGAGAAAAAGCTCCACAACTTGGAGGAAGGAACAACAGGGAAGAGAAGTGCAGTTTAATACACAGTGTAAGGGCATGTAGAAAAGGTACAGAGCTGCTGTGCCTGGGAGGAGTCTGAAGTGATGGTTGAGGATTTAAAATGTGGCAGGTGTGGGGAAGGGGGCGGAAGAAAATTTAGTCCAACAGAGAGATAATAGCAGGAATAGAGAGAGCTGAGGAAAAGTGCAGCTGTCTGCCATAGTGGAAGCCATGGACCAGCTAGCAACTCCTCAGTCTGCAAGCATCCAATCAGCTGGAGCAGCAGCAAATCCAACGGCCAATCACAAGGCAGGGACAGGCTAGCACCAAAACTTGAAGCTAGCGGGAGCGTACCTTGTATGCCTTAATTCTGGCCACCGGAGGGTGGCATGGGCAGTGGTTGGTGCGTGGAGTGCTGCTCCACTGAGGAAAACACACCCAGTCAGGGGCTCTTCTGTAAGAGGGAAGAGAAAAAGAAATACACCAGATTAAATGGAGTTACGATCAGGGGGTGGGGGGAAGAAGGCACAGACAGAGAAACCACAGGAGGCCAGAGACAGTCGAAGAGAAAAGAATAAATCGGTGGGCAGGGTTAGACACAAGTAGTGGGAGGAGGATTTGGACAATAGAAGGTAGGAGGATTATGGACAGGGGCAGGGTGGGTCAGTGCCAAGCTACAGGAGGGTTAGAAAGAGGAGAGGAGGGGGATGGGAAATCAGCTATGGGAAAATTCAGAGTAAAGCTAGCGAGGGAAAAAAGAAAATAAAGCAGGTAGAAGGCAAACAGATTCACAAAGATGCAGCATTTAAATGAATAAACAGTGCAACAGTGCAGGTCTAATTGGCAATACAGTGCACAGTAAACAGATAAAACTTAAGCACAGTAAACTAGAGCACTGCTATTTAATATTATATACAGTCATGGATATCCAGTACGAATTGTGGCATAGAGAGCAGCAGTAAAAAATAAAATAAAACACAGATTCCAGTGGAAGAAAATTTAACCCCAACAGAAAGATGCCAGTAGGAAAAGAGGGAGCTGGGGAAAAGCGCAGCTGTCTGCCGTAGTGGAAGCCTTGGACCCGCTAGCAATGAATCAGTCTGCAAGCATCCTATCAGCTGGAGTAGCAGTGAATCCAATGGCCAATCACAAGGCAGAGACAGGCTAGCGCCAAAACTTGAAGCCGCGGTTCGATCCAGCGGGGAGCATACCTTGTATGCCTTGAATTCCAGCATCCAGAGGGTGGGGGTGGGCAGTGGTAGGAGGGTGGAGTGCCGCTCTACTGAGCAAAATGCACAGTCTGGCCACTGGAGGGTGGGGTAGGCAGTGGTAGGAGCATGGAGTGCTGCTCCACTGAGGAAAACGCACCCGATCAGGGGCTCTTCTTGTATGCCTTGAATTCCATCCTCTGGAGGGTGTAGTGGGCAGTGGTAGGAGCATGGAGTGCTGTGCAACCAAGAAAAATGCACCCGGTTAGGGGCTCTTCTATAGAAGCACCCCCAGCTGCCTCCTGCACCAGGGAATATGTTCTCCTGGAAGCTTTTCAGGACAGTTCCTGGTGCAGGGGGTCACACGCCAAACAGGGATGGTGCCATACTGCACCTGTTGCTGTCAGAGAGCATGCCCAAGAAATAGCAGTAGAGGACCCCCTTGTGGGCAGTGAGCACTGCACGGTGTGGTTTTACCTCAATATGGGTAAAGGAACAGCCAAGATCAAGATGTGGTAGGTGGACTTCAAGAGGTCGGACTTTAGAGGAATGGAGGACATTCTTGTAGGGCACCTTCTGAAAATCAGGCCGGAGATGCATGCAGAGCAGAAATGGTCTGCCATTTAGTTTGGTCTGAATAAGGTCACAGGTGCCTGCACAAAGATACAGAGTAAAAAGTTCAGGATGAGACCAAGCTGGTTCTACAAGGACGTGGCAGCAGAGGTGAGGGAGAACAAGGCAGCCTTTCAGAAGTACAAGCATACTATGTGACAGGAGGACAGGGAAGTTTACTCAGGGAAACCCCCAGAGGCAGAGTGGTCCGGGCAGCTAAAGCTGCTAAGGAACTAAGGCTACCACAGGGGATCAGGGAAGGGGAAAATGACTTCTTCAGATATATAAAAGAGAGAAGAAACAGTGAGGAGGGGATTGTTAGGATCAAGAAGGAGGGGGGATTGGCGGAAAACAGTGAGGATCAGGCAGAGGCACTGAAAGAGTACTTCAGCTTTGTAGTCACTAGGGAAAAGGCCAGACCTATGCGGTGGGGATGATAGGGGTAGGAAGGGGGGGATGAAACAGATGGAGTGATCAAGGATAACAGTGTCTTAGAGGGTCTCAGGGCCCTTTGGGTGGACAAGACACCTGGTCCAGATGGTGTACACCCAAGGGTCTTGAGAGAACTGGTGGAGGTACTGGTGGCCCATTTGGCAGATCTGTTTAACACCTCACTAGAGATATGGCGTGTGCCTCAGGACTGGAGAATGGCTCATGTAGTACCACTCTACAAGAGTGGTCCCAGAGATGAACCTCGTAACTACAGACCAGTCAGCCTAAACTCCATTATAGGCAAATTAATGGAGACCAATCTAAAAGAAAGGCTGGTAAACTTTCTGGAGGTTAAAGATCTCCAGGATGATAGGCAACATGCATTTGTCATGGGGAGATCCTGCCAGATGAATATGATAGAATTTTTCAACTTGGTCACAAGGTCGTTGGACAAGTGCCACGTGGTGGGTGTACTATACCTTGACTTTAGAAAGGCCTTCAACTCCATGTCACAGGTTGCTTAGCAAACTGAGTAACCTGGGAGTTGGGGACAAGCTGATGGTGTAACAGCCTCGTGAGACTGTTCCACCTAGTAGACCTTTAGATCAAGGGAACCTATCCTCCTACGCACTTATCCTCCAACCAGGGTAAACAGATGGGAACTAAGTTCCCTGGGCTCCCTATTCTATGCTTTTCTCTCAAACCAAGAGCGTCACCAACTTGGCTTCTTCCTGAACTACCTCTCACTAGTGCCCTCCTTGGTGCCCCACCCACAGTCCTCTCTTTTCCTTGCTACTACTAGCAGGGGATGTAAAAAGTAACCCGGGCCCCACAAATATCCCTATCACCCACTCCAATACAGTAATATGTGGACTAGCTCCCCAGGGCTGAACATTGCACATGTAAACATATGCAGCCTCCTGTCCAAAGTCCCTGATCTAGAAGCCTGGGAATCTCTTTACAAGCCCCAATCACTGGTCTCATGAAAATGTGACTAAAACCACATATCCCTGATGCCACGTATGGGATACTCCATGCTATGCCAATATTGACTGGGGAAAAAGAAGGGTGGTGGTGGTGTGGCATCCTGCTTCCCCTTGTGAGTGGCGCATAGCTGAGTTGACATCAGCAAAAAAGATTTATATGGGATGCTGTTACAACCCTCCTGTTGGGGGCACCAAGGTTTAATGAACCATCTGGCTGGACTGGGTCAACTCTCTCCTCCCAGGGATACTATTCTCATTGGAGACTCCAACATTAATAGGTTAAGTGCCCTGGAATCTGACTACTACATCATGCTAAAGCATCACGACTTGGTGCAAACCATCTACATTCCAGCCAGACATAACACTCGTATGCAAAACCACTCTCTACTAGACTGGGTGGCCACCAACAGAGAGGACAAGGTACTCCAGGCAGGGATCTTGTCTCACCCAAATACCTATCTTTCCAGAATTTTAACTGCCCTGACACCTCCACCCTCGTTGAGGATGTTCAGGCGGTGAACTGGTCTGCACTTTACTTCCTTATGAATGTAGCATTGGCAGTGGGTTTCTTCATGGATGTCCTCCTTCAGATCCAGGATCAACACTTTCCACTCACCACCTGGAGAGTGAGAGGTGGCTGTACTCAGTGGATCGCAAAGGAACCTCTGGCCCTGATGAAAGAAAGTGGGTTGCCTACAAAACAGCCCCCCTCCCTCACTCTCTGGAGTGACTACAGGCACATGTGAAACTTATGCAAGCAAACTGCCCAGTCCCAGAAATGGAACTTCTTCCACAATCAGCAAAGGGACAACCTTGGAAACTCCCACCGCTTCTGGGGCTCTATCGGTTCCTTGCTTAATCCACATACCCACAGCCCTGTTATCCACTTAAGCTCCCCCACTGGCATTCTGACCAATTCTTCAGAGTTCACCCAGGCCTTTAACAAAAAGTTTACTGACCTCATTGCCCACGTCAGTAAACTACCTACCCATCTACCAACTAGTCCTAGACCAAATCCTGGTGGCCTATCCTCTTCCTCTTCCTCTTCTCCCTTTGGTGGCCCCCCTTTTTTTTACTTCAGGGCTATCTCCCATAAAGATAATATTAAACTCCTTAAGAGTCTCCCAAATGGGGGCAGCCCTGGCAGTGATGGTCTCTTCCCCTCACTGCTTAAGCTCACTTTCTCCAAATCTCTCACCTTTATTTTCAACCTAGCACTAGCCACCTCCACTTTGCCAGACTCCTGGAAGATTGTCAAGTTAGTACTGGTATTCAAAGCTGGAGACTCCCTTTCCTCAGACAACTACAGGCCAATCCCCACCTGAGCAAACACCTGGAGAAAATTGTTCAGCACCAGATCTTCAACCATATCAGGAAATACTGTATAACCTGCTGTGCAGTCAACAACATAGGTTCTGCAAACACCACAGCACCACATCTGCCTTGACCCAGTTTACCAACCATGTCTTTAGGAACATGGACCTGGGGAAAGCTACGGGTGCTGTAGTTGTGGACCTGACTAAGGCCTTTGACCTTGTCACAACTCCCTTTTACATGCCAAACTCCACCCACTTGGCTGTTCAATGGAGACCTCCTTGTGGTTTCAGAGCTATCTCACAGGCTGATTCCAGTCAGTGAGCATCGCCACTGTCACTTCCCCTGATTTGCCTGTCTCCACAGGTATCCCCCAGGGCTCCATCCTGGGCCCCCTACTGTTTTCCATCTTTATAAACTCCCTTCCCACCAACAGCTTCACCTGTAAACCACTACAGTACACCAACGATCTCGTCCTCTTCCACAGTGACAAGTCTCTAAAGAACATAAACTCAGTACTAACCCATAAATATGATTCAGCCTACAACTAGTTTCTGTTAAATAGGCTGATGGTAAATGACAAAAACAAACAAAAAACAAAGCAATGCTCCTCAGGTCCAGACCTTACCTGTCAAACATCTCTAAATCCAACTCCTTCCTCTCTGTGCTTACATCCAATGGCCCGGCCCTGCAAAATGTTCCTAACTTTAAATACTTGGGTGTAACCCTTGACCCCACTCTCTCGTACATGGAACATGTCAACACCATAGTGCATCTGGTAAACCAGAAACTTGGGGCAGCCTATCAGCTAAAGCATTTTCTGACCTCAGAGGTTTGCTTAGCTATTGCCCAAGGCCACCTGCTCCTCATCATTGACTACTGCTCCCCTAAATACTCCTCTGTGTCCTCTGCCCTGCATGCAGAACTTAACTCAGTCTATAACAGCATCTGTCAGTTCACTCTCCTGGCACCTTTCTCAACACACCACTGCAACCGTTACCAGTCGCTAGGGTGGCTCCCACTCCCAGGTTGATATGACTATGCTGTTATCTGTATTGTCAATAACACCCTTAGAGGTGGCGAAGTGTCGCCATACTCATCCCATTCTCAAGGCCAGAACTGTGGACAGATGTCTCCATGTGTCCTTGGTCCCCCCCCCCCCCGGAGGTCCCTAAAGTCTCCACCATAATGGGTGATAAAGCCCTGTCTGTCACTGCTCCTTCTGTGTGGCACACAATCCTTGCATCCCTCCATTCGGCTGATATGCACCTCACCTTTAAGTCCCATCTCAAAGCCTGGTTGTTGATGGAAGCCAAATGCTCATGTGCACCAGGGTAATCTCTCTTGACTTATTACATCCCCATCTACTATCTGCCCACCTCTGCTCTTCCCCTTAATATGCCTCATTATAGCACTTATTTTGTGACTGCCCTCTGAATTTGTTATCCAATGTTGTATTTTTCAGTAACCTACCGGTTTGCAAATGTTCCTTATTCTAAGCATTTGTACAAAGCTTAACATGTTCTGTATTCCTACTGTGTGTAGACGCCTTACCCTCTAACTCATTGTAACTCGTACTGTAGTTATTCAATTTATTGTAATCTGTTTTGTATTTCTCATTGTGCCATATTTTTGGCCCGGGTTGTGCCTGAAAACAATTCATTGGCTCGGTGTACCTACCCAATAATCAAAGACATACATACATAAATAAATAAATAAATAAATAAATAAAGTATAGATCGTTAGTTTTAGTGTATCTAAAAAATAAGTTGTCAACAAATTAGATTCGAGTCCCAGAGTAGGTAAGAGCTGCCAGCTTGGTAGGAGGTGGCCCCTGCAGTGATATGAAAAGCAGATTTACAATCTAAAATTGTAATAAATAAATAATCAGCAGTTTAAAATAGATTAGCTAACAGAAGTCAGCATGGGCATACTATTATTTGTTATAGTAGGATGCAGCACAGATGGAAGTTGGAAAGGACTCCTGGCTCTGGCTTTCTTTACATACATGCAGTTTTTCTCATTTTTTATATGACTGGCAAAGTTTTGTACAAAAAATGTAGTCTTTATAATTAAAAATAGTAATCTTAGCCATTGGTGGCCGGTGGGCTAATTAGCTGATCACCCTGGCTACTGTAACACACATTGATGGTTCACTGGTTCATTTGGTCTGCCTGGGTTGCCTAATAGTTCTAATGGTTTTATGTATTTTAAAAAAGATCGCTTCTGGAAAGAGAAGCTGTTCTGTTGTAAATAAATTAAAAAAAAAATGCAGAGCGGCAGCTGTGGGCACTCAGCCCGGCGAAAGGAATGAGGAGGAGGAGTGTGAGTTATTGAGAGTTGGTCCCACAGCAGAGCACAGTGCACTCATTAATGGAATCCCCAGGTTTGCTTGCAGGTATCTGCTCCTCTACTCTGACGCCGGTCTGAAGTCAGGCTTTGGCCTAAAAGTGAATCCTGCTGTGCAAAGCTGCCAGAGGGAGACACAGGAAGGTGCTCCTCTCGAGGCAGGATCAACCAGATATTTTCCCTTATATTAGATGAGAGGGCAACAAGTGCCAGGGAAAAGTACTTTAGGGACTGGCTGACATAGTAAATAAATAAATATAAAGGGGCATAGTCTGACAAGGACTCTGTAAAGTCCCACACACACCAAGGAGGCAAGCATTGTATAAAGATCACAGTGGAGCCATCTTGTAACGCAAAGGGTGCGATCTGAAGCATAGGACCCGACGGTTTCTCATTCCATTATACACAGTAAAAATACATTTTTTAAAATAAAATAAAGTCATGGTGGGGCCAAAGGAAGTCCTGGATAGTTAGTAAAAGTACACAGTTTTTCTATACAGAGATTCAAGTAAAAATGGAGCTGTTTTAATTAAGGCTCTGTATGGGAAAGTTGTATGCAGTCACAAAACAGTTGCTTCACATGCCTACATTTCAAGATCATGTTGCCAAGCCATTTTTTTATCAGAATGATACCATACTTGGCAGGCTGATAGATGTAAGTGTTCTACAGAATATAAAAATAGTTTCAGGTGGTACAAATGTGAAATGAAAGAGTCGCTACCTCAGAAAGGGAGAGTGGGTCCATATGAAAGTAAAATCCATGCAGTCAGTTACACAGGAAATGGAGCTGAGTGTGGGAAAAATGAATATTTAATTTCTGTATGTAAAAACTGCTGTGGTCAGTGTTAGGAGGAAACAACTGTTTTAAAATGCTTAGAAATAATTATTTATTCAGTTTAATTACAAAAAATTGTTAGTCTTAGGGACTTAGCTTTCCCGTTGGTCATTTTGTACAGGAAAAAATCAGCCGTGAGCTAAAGATGACAGCTTTCCAGCCATTATAGTGAAAACATACTTCAATTTAAAGAACGTGCTTATTTTTTTATGATAAAGAAATGTGTTTTAAAATGAGACTCAAAGTTATAAAAAAAAGGGAAGCCTTGGAATGTTGAGGGGGCAGTTGAATTTCAAAGCAGAGTATTCCACTGTGACTTATGCTGCTGCAGAAAGGATTTTGATTAGTGCTGAGCCCCTGGACAGATCAGTGTCCACTCAGTGACCACAAATTAGCATATGCAAATGAATTGTATGCATAAAAGTTGCTGCACAGCCAGCATGCAGGGACTCTGAGCAGGGAGACTGACCTAGAAGGATGGTGCCCAAGTCAAGTCGGTGTCCCGTCTGAAGAGGCGTGGTGCAGTGATAGAGCCTGATAGTGACAGCCTTTATTTAAATACAGTGTAGGATTAGGGGATCACCTGAATCCCAGTGTAGGGTCAGATAGGGTAGCAAGTGAGAACAGGGTGAGAATAGAAAACCTGTTGCTTCAAGTGCCTGATGATTCTGTTATGCCACGTTTTCCTCAGAAGAAGAAACACTGCACCCTTAAGAATTCATCACTTCTCCTGATGACATCAAGAAACTGCTGAATCAAGAGGGCCCTCCAACAACAAACCTTCATTACTTCAGCACCAACTTCAACAACAGGATTTCTTCTGAAAACTCAAAGGAGTGTGGCATTGTACAAACCTTATTCATACAGTTTGGGGACTATCTTTAAAAGTCAAGTGACATTGAATTTATAGAGAATTTACCTAAATCCCTCTGAATTTAAAGAGATTTTTGCCATCTGAAGGACTGAACAGTGCAAGGACTGAGGAGGGATAATGTCATAGCCTTCAGTGTACCAGTATCCAATATGTTTTATGCCACTGTCATTTCTGAATGTTTTGTTTTACAGTAATTAATGTGTAGAAATGTATAGTGATTTTTAAAATGTTTTACAGTATAGTGATAAGTATAGTAACTGTGTGATAGATACCAGGGTGGGTATCAGGCAAAAGAGGTCATTTGGCTGACTGTTCAGAGGTATTGACCAAATAGACACTGTACACTCTTAATGCAAGTGAATCATATGGCATTGGGGCCTGAGGTATGGCCTAGTGCTGAGTAACTGTGTAACTGTATACCAGGGATGGTATCTGGCAGAATGGGCCCGTGTACTAACTGCTGATAGTAATAGGCCTAGTAGTCACTGCACTCCTTATATCTAAAGATATTAGGGCCAGGGACTAAGGCCAGGGAGTGCGCTTATCCTGCGACCTGTGTGTTATCTGGAGGGCTGGTGGGTGGTGAGTGCCTGCAGTTTCCAGGGGAAAAAGTATAAAATGGTTAGTGGGGTGGTGTTGCCCTGCTGGGAAAGAAGTGACGTGAGAAATCTACTGCTAATTTATGTGTATTTATTTGTCATTTCTTTACAAGGTGCATTGTGCCATTTGTGCCTGTTGTTTCAGAGATTTATTTTACATTTTCAGTAAAAATGTACCTTTTTTCTCAACAATCCAAGTGTCGTCCTTGCTTACAGAGCCAGTGTCTCACATTCCTGCAGGTCTCCAGGTCAGTCCGGTGCAGCATTCCCTACCCTTGGCAGCTCTTAGCTACACCATTTGGGGAGGTAAGGTACTGTACTCAGGTAGTAACCAACTGGAAAAGGGTTGTCACAGGGGAAGGAACACAGAATACTTGGTATCACCTATTGCTGTGTGAACTGGTCCCATTTGTGGCCAGATGTTAATGCAATAGTGGGTGTGTCATTGCAGTGGGGTGGGTCAGAAGCTGTCTGCAAGAAAGGAACCAGAGAGTGATGATGGGGGGGACTATCCAAGCTTAGACCTGTAACCAGCAGGGTCCCATAGACATCAGTACTTGGTGCAATGCTATTCAACATCTTAATTGGTGACATAGCAGATGGGGTCAGAAGTAAAATCTGCCTATTCACAGACAACACTAAGCTATGTGGGAGAGTGAACATAGAGGAGGGGAGACAGGAGCTCAGGGATGATCTGAACAGGCTAGAGAAATGCTCTGGCATCTGTCAGTTGGGGTTCAATGCTAAGAAATGCAAGGTCATGCACCTGGGTGCTAGGAACCCAGAGGCCAGCTACTGGCTGGGAGGTGTACAGATATCCATCTCTGAGGAGAAAAAGGATTGAGGGGTGATAGTCATGGGTGACATGAAACACTCTGTGCAGTGCTGTGAAGCGGCGGGTAAAGAAAATAAACTGCTGTGATGCATCACCTGAGGAATCACCTTCAGGAGGGAAGAAGTCATTCTGCCTTTATACAGGTCATTGGTGAGAATGCACTTGGAGTACTGTGTGCAGTTCTGGTGCCCTTATTTGAAGAAGGACATAAAACTACTGGAGGGGGTCCAGTGAAGGGTGGCCAAAATGATCCAGGGCATGGGGGACAAACCATATGATGAGAGGTTAAGAGAGCTCAATATGTATTCCCTGGAAGACAGAAGGAAAAGGGGGGGATATGATAGAAATCTTCAAGTACCTAAAGGGTATAAACAAGGTTAGAGGGGAGGGCATGCTCAATTTAAAAAGAAAGAGGACCACAAGGGGGCACAGTCTGAAACTTGTGGGGGTAGAGTAAAAAAGTAAATGAGGAGACACTTTTTCATGGAAAGGTGGTGTCAACATGGAAAGAACTGCCGGAAGAGGTGATATCATTGATAATAGTGGGATGTTTTTAAGGGGGGAAGTAGGACAGGGTAAAAAAGAGTGACAACAGGAGGGAGGAAGGAGAGGGGCCAAGGAGGAAGAGATGGTGGGGGAGGATAACTCTGGGGGCTAAGAGGAGGGGGGCATCCCCAGTAAAATAAACTGAGCTACACAATCGAGCATACTTGATAGACCACTATGACCTATTTCTGCTGGCAATTTTCATATGTTCATATGTTTGTCTGCAATTTAGAGAATGGGGTGCATGTTCCAATCCAGATATCATGGTGCTAGCAGAGTCATGGTTAAATTACAGAAACTCAGATAATCAAATTAATATTACATGTTATAATGTGGGGAGAAAAATCAAAACCAAACAGGGAGGGGGTGTCATAATATTTGGGAAAACAAATTTAGAGATTAAAGAACTTGAGACCAAACTTGATTGGTTGGGATCTGAAGTACTAATTTTAGAAATTAGTGTACAACCACCCAGCCACTTATAGCAAGTAAGCACCCTCCATTAAATCTGGAGACTGGTACCCACATATTGGCATACCATTTACTTTTCAAAGGTTGGTACCCCCCTTGGCATTAGGATGTATACCTGGCTCATTTCTAGAGGAAGAGGGGTAGGGGTGCAAGAACAAAACACTTGAACCTTGTGAAAACATTACAACCCAGGTCCAGGGTGGAGGCTGCTAGACATATGCTAGATCTAATTTGCTGAGGGGGCACCAGTAAATCCAACAACCAGAAGCAAGAATCAGAATATCCAGAATAGGAACTAGGATTGTGCAGTATGGCTTTATTTAACAGATGGAAAACTAAAGCAGTAGTGGACCCCCATGGGTCAGTCAAGGCAGGTACATTTTGCAAACTCTCCTTGCATGCAGTACAGTTGGGGAACACACAAAAGAAAATCTTCTTCCCGTTTTCCAATGGTGTATTTAGTGTTTACCTGGCCACACACCCAAACATTTTCCTCCCATGAGTGCACATACTGTGAAACTAAGCCACACTTCGAACTTTTCTTCAAAAATAGGTGCAATTATGTGAAACTCAGTATCACACCTAAACCTGCAGCACTGACCTTTGCTCAGGTAAAAACTGGTGCCCATTATGAACCAGTAAGCCCTGCCTTTTAAGCATACAGATAGTGTTCCTCCCATCCTTTGCCCCAACCGACAGTGTCTGCCATTCCTTCAGAGTTACACCATTAAAACCCCCATTCCTCCATTGAAATGCTAGAGGTCCCATACTTTACATTCCTATCACTCACTGGGGTGACCACAGAACAAACTGCACTCTCCTGGGTGAACAGTTTACAGAAATTCACTCTCCTGGGAGAACTAGGGGCACTGACAGGTGTGGTTTAGCCTTATCTATGGGGACCCCCCCTGAAATGATTCCCCTAAATATGTGGCAAACTTGTCTTCTTAGAACAGTACTCACAAACTAGTTTTCCTGTCTACTGGGCATAGAACAACAAAAAGGCACCTTATTTGTGTAGCAGGTCAAAACAGTCTCTCAAGTTCTTTTCCAAGGCAGCTGAAACACACCAAAGGATCTTCAGGGGATTGCCCCTTGAACCTACTGAGGAAAAGCAGTTCCTTTTACTTCATTGGGAGTAGAAATCAGGAAATCCTGCTGTAGAACGGTCTCCACCACTTCACTGGAAGCTGGAAATTATACTCCACACTAGGGTGAGAAGTTCTGGGCCCTCAACGCAGAGCCCACTGTCAGGTCTTCTGCCACTCTCACCTCCACTTGGCTACAACTCACTGCAGATTGAACATTCTAAGCTCCCCAGAGCATCGGTACACAGGAAAGGGTTATGCTGCTTTGAGAGTTCTGAATGGCATAATCATTCTTCTCTCAGGCTAGCTGAGTAAACAATGATGTCATTGTGTAAGAAGCCCCTAATGAGCTACCTACCAGCTGCCTGCTACCTTCCTAACACTAACACTAATACTGATAGGATTCTAGTAAACTCAGGGGACTGGGTGGTTACATTAGACTACCCTTTATTAAGCCTATTATCTTGATTGGTATGTACTACCCTCCAAAGGTAAAGACAGATGTTTTTGACATCCTACAGGACTACCTATCACAGTATTTAAAGAGTCATGAGTTATTAGTTACTGGGAACCTAAATGTGGATTGGATGAAAGTTGATAATAATCATAGCTTAATGGACTTACAATCAAATCTGGACATGTCACAACTTATAAATGATTTTGCAAGACTAAATCCAAAAGATCACCACACCTCTGCACTGTAGGATATACAGTAATTTTAACCACCCATCCAGCTTATTTTGATTCCTATGGTGTGTTACTGGTCTCCTTTTCTGATCATCAAATGGTTTTCTATATTAGAAAATGGACCAGGGAAGGTGGACCTGGCAAAACAAATATAGATCATTCAAAGGGTTTTACTATGTCGACTTCATGTTGGATTTAGAAACCAAAAATTGGGACAGAATTGCTGTAATTCCAACTATTGATGAGGCTTGGTCTTTAATGGGAGTTTATGGACAGTTGTAATAAATTCACACCAGAAAGAGAATCAGGAAAATAAAACATAAAAATTCCCCATGGAACATTCTTACCTCTATAAAATGAAAAAAAATTAAGAGATAACTCATGGAAACAGGAAAAAAATTTAATACTTTACAAGAATGTAATGAAGTATGTCGACAAATGAGAAATCCCTACACCTCGGAGGTGAGAAGAGTAAAACAGGAATATTTTAGGAGCTATTTAACACATAATGTAAAAATAAACTCAAGGGAATTCTGGAAAATGTTGAGGAAATTACAGGGACAAGAAAATGCAGAGATTCCAAATTATTTTGACATAGATGGAAGGGATAACCTATTAATTGACCTTATAGACCAAACATTTAATGAATATTTTATTAAATGGGCACACAGGCTTTGGGATAAAATATTATACAGCTTAATATAGGAAAACCTATTGACATACCCCAGCAAACAAAATTTTACTTTGAATCATTCACAAAAGCGCAGATCTGTAATGGAATACTAAAAAATAATCCAAAGAGTCCAGGTGGATTGGACAGCATCCCTTTCTCACTGTTTAAATAGGCAGCAACAATAATAGCTTCTCCACTAGCTGATTTGTTCAGTTTATCTATACAAACAGTTGTTTATCCCCAGGAATGGAAAAATGTACAGGTAGTCCCTATATATAAGAATGATTCAAAACATAAAATTGAAAACTATCCTGCAATATTTCTCTTATCTATTGTTTCCAAGATTCTTGAAAAACTGGTATGCTTGCAGTTAAAAAAAATTGGAAGAGGGAAAGCTGTTGAATGACTTTCAGTTGAGTTTCAGGTCACTTCACAGAACCACCACGGCCCTATTAAAAGTTACAGGGGGTTTTCAGGAGGCCATGGATAGGAGAATGTCAGTAGGAGTCATTTCTAGACCTTTCTAAAGCATTTGACACTCTGGGCCATGACATCCTCCTGTCCAGACTAAAAAGAGTAGGAGTGGTAGGTGGTGCTGTGGACTGGTTTGGTTCCTACCTGAGAGGGTGTCAGCAACTGGTAGTATAAATTAGTTTAAATCAAAATTATCTTCAGTAGTGTCTGGCATGCCCCAGGGCTCATTAGTGAGGCTTATTCTCTTTAATATTTACATGAACACACTTGTTTTGAATAACCTTCACATAAAATGTACTTTTTATATGGACAACAAAATAATATGCAGGGTAGGAACAGGCCCAAAGCAAATAGAAACCAGGTTACAGGAGGCTTTTGGTGACCTACAGGCCTTCTTTTTACATTCGATATTAGCACTTAGTGCAAAAAAATAAATAAATAAAGTAATGTATTTTATTTCAGTTAATTTCATTTCATTTTTATTTGTTATAAGCCAATAGACAGAATGTGGCAGCCAGGGTGTTGGTGGGCCTTTTGAGGTATTAGACAAAGAACCTCTGCATGCAAGCACTGAAGCAATGGTTACCCCAATGGGCATTGGCCAGGAAGCCAAGTTTCAAAGAAATACAAAATCACACATACCCCCATAACACAAAGCATCATGGGCTGTATATGCAAATCATCACAGAATATTATGCTGGTTCGACTTTAAGCAAACATGCATGGTGCCAAAAGGCCTCTCACACAGTTTGCAAAGAGTGCCAACAGAAGACACATACACATGTTTCGTCCTACCAGGACTCAACAGTGTGTCTTGTCTGTATGACATCCCACTGGAATGAACAAGCAACCCTAAGATGGTCCTTCTGGGTTATTGTTACATTATACCTGTGCTGCACTCTCTGCAGTGGCTTCCGGTTAGGTGGTGGATCACCTTCAAGGTCTGATTGCTGATCAATAAGGCCCCGCATGGATTGGGGTCTGGATACCTGCAAGACCTCCTATAGCCTTACCACCCATCTGATCCTCTCTGATCAGCTGATGAAGGCCTCTAGGTGATTCCCAGGGTTTATCTGAAATCATCAGGTGCCTGGGCATTTTTGTTTGTGGCACCAACACTGTGGAACTCACTGCCTCGTACATTCAGAGAGGCCCCATCGGTTAATGCCTTTGAAAGGGAGCAAAAGACATTTATTTTTAGAGAAGCTTTCTATCTAGTGGACATTAGTTGATTATTAATTAATTGAATGTTGTATTTTATTTTTGTTGTTTATATGACTTTTTCACTTGTACAGTGCTTTGAATCACAATGAAATAGAGTGCTATGTTAAATAAATAAACAAAATAAAATGTACAGGTCATTTTTGAGAATAAGAGAAGACAGTACTAGCATTCCTAATCTCAACTGGGAGAGAATTATAATATAATGGGGCCCTATATATTGAAGATCTCTGACTGTATGAATTTTTAAAACAAGGCAATGTATATTGCCTAAGCAAGGATAATCTGGTGTCACGTGAGCATGCATTGATCTTAGACAACCCTGAGATTGATGAAGGAAGTGTACCAAAAAAATGTTTTGGCATTAATGCAGCCAAACTGAAATTGTACCTGTTCTCCAAAGGGAGATAGTCAGCAGCAGAATAGAGAATGCAGTGATAAGTATGTCTTGGTAAGATGGTTATGAATCTACAAATACTGTTATATGTCACTTGTAGTTTTGAGATAACAAAGTCATTAGCTGAGAAATAAAGTGAGACCACAATTCCTAATCCTAAATAAAATGCCTGATCTCTGATGTATTATTTTAATCACAGATTTAACATGGTGTTCAAATGATAGGGTTTCACCAATATGTGCACCAATGTACTTGAAAAATGCATCCCGTTTGAGTGGTTCATCATTACGATCGTAAATCAGTGCTTCAGGATTCCAAGCTGTTCTTGGCCCTGTAAAAATCATAATTTTTTTTGTGTTTAGGACCATCTTCTTTTTTTTCAAATTAAGTAAACTTCATTAAAGTTTAGCAGACAAGTAAAACAAGATACATAAGACACAGTACTACAGTATAATGCTATAACCAGCATCCAGTAAAGGAAGTACATAGCATGTTTAGATTCAGACATACATATGTTAATGCAAAAGTAGCAACCATCTCTACTTATAAAACATTTGGTTCTCCCCAACCTCCTCATCAACCCCCCTTAATATATCCAACCCACCCTCCCAAAGTTTTGGAGACTAATAATACTAAATTGCATATTATATAAAGAAAATAGAACAGAGAAAACACAAAAGAAATCCCAGCTCATGAATTTTCTTAGAAAGTATAACACAGGGAAGGTATTCAAAGAAACCATGAGAAAAGTCCTATACTGGTGTTAAAACCTATATAAACCCTTCCTCATATAAAGGGTCATTAAGACCATGGATCGACAAATTATCACCCAGCACTACAGAGTCAACAAAGTGTATAGGGGCTCCCAAACTTGATTGTAACCTATCTTTTTGTCTGCTAAACCAGTGATAATTCACTCTGCTTGTACAGCAAAAAAATCTCTTTATGCCATGCAACGTAACTAGGAGTAATCTGATCACACCAGTGCCTAAGGATAACCTTTTTGGCACAGGCCAATATTAGAGAAATGTGAGGCTTCTGGTTGCCAATTAGCCCCTCTGCATAATCCCCTAGCAAACAACTTTCTGCGGTGAAAGCCTGATCCAGGCCCAACAGAGGGTCTATACACTGCTTAATGGTATTAAAAAATGGCTTCACCTTTTCTCAAGACCTAAGGATATGAAAAAATAATCCTGTTGCTTTCTGGCATCTAGTACATCTGTTGGAGGCAAGCTTGCCATTCTATGTAATTTAATTGGGGGTATAGAACATGTTATGCAAAAGTAAAAATTGCATAAATCAGTATCTGTCCCACTTAATATACTTATAAGTATCTTTCCAAATGCGAGTCCAACTATGGGAGTCCCTCAGGGAAGGAAAAGCCTGATCCCAGGAGTAAAAGAAGTCAGATTCCTTAGCAGAGATGGCATCACGCAATTGTGCGTAATAAAAAGTGATGGTATGAGACATGGGAGCAGTTAAGACCAAATTGATCACTTGCTTGCCATATGCCCTTTGCCAGAGGCCAGGATCAAAATGTTGTAGCAACATGTGGGATAGTTGAAGGTATTTAAAACACATGGAAGAGGGCCAACCGAATTTCTGTTGGACCACCTAAAAAGTAAGCAGCTTGCCAGTGCTCACTATGTGTTCCACTAGATCCACTGCTTGGAAAGGCCAAGCTGTTCTTGTCAATACCCTGTCTGCCATTCTCAGGTTAGGATTTCCTATTAAAAGCTGCATGATGTAATTGTGGGGGTCTAGTTTTAACAGATAGCATAACTGTCTATGGGCCTGTAGGGAGCAACCAATGGGGGTATCCCTCAAAGGCCCAGGGAACCTTTTGTGAGGCACACACAACAAAGCATGAAGGTCCCACCCCAGTTGGGAACATAAAGCATGCTCAGTGTCCAACCACTGGGGAATATAGGGTGAACCCTGTGCATTTGGTGTGGTTTGAAGCCAACAAAAAAATGGGAACAATGTATAGCCAGATAATAAAGATAAACATTAGGGACCTTTAATCCTCCTGCCTCCCTGGGTCACATGAGTTTAGGAAGGGCTCACCTAGTAGGTTTCCCTTGCCATAAAAATCTGGAAAGGACCCAGTTAATCTAAGAGAACCATGTGCTAGGCAGAATCAGATTGAGCATTATAAGGGGATAAAGAAGACGCGGTAGCACATTCATTTTAATTATGCTCAGATGGCCCCACAAAGACATTGGTAAAAGAGACCAACGATCCAAATCAACTTGGAGTAGGGTGACCACTTCATCCCAATTATATTGTTTTAATTCGAAAGGGTCAGTACTTAAGTGGATCCCAAGGTATTTAAGTTTGTCCTTGACCCAAAGGAGCCTAAAGTGTTCCACACTCGCCTTCATAGCAGCTACATTCAGAGGAATGACTTCTGTTATGGAGTGATTAAACTTATAGTTTGATATGGTGCTGAATTGTGCAACAATGTCCAAAGCAGCAGGCACCGAGACAGTAGGGGATGTTACATGTAAAATAATATCATCCACATAAACTGAGAGTTTACATTGATGCAGACCCTGTGGGACACCGTGGATCTGGGGAGACATACTAATTTTCTGGATTAAGGGTTACAAAAAAAGATTAAATAGGAGCAGGGAAAGAGGACAGCCCTGTCTTGTGCCTTGTTGCAAGGGAAAACTGGCAGATAATACACCACTGCAGAGAATGCGTGCTGAAGGGCGAGTGTAGAGCACTTTTATCCAGCGGATAAATTTGGGAGGAATTCCAAATCGAGAAAGTAGGTAGAAAAGATAATTCTAGGAGACCCTATCAAATGCTTTCTCTGCGTCCAGGGAGGCCAACATCATAGGAATAGGGGAATTCCTGGATGCAGAGATGAGAAGCAAGAGTTTCCGAAGGTAGTCAGCTGGAAGTCTCCCCAACACAAATCCCACTTGCTTTCTACTAATAAGGTGGTCCCATATGAAATTCAACTTTATGGCTAATATTTTAAAATCTACATTAATTAATGAAATTGGCCTATAGTTAGAAACAAGCAAGGGGTCCCTCCCAGGCTTTGACAGTACAACTATAATGGCAGCTGTGAGAGAGAAGTCCAATAATCTATGAGAAAAAAACATTGTTGAAAGTGTCCAATAAGAGCGGGGCAAACAGTCCCTTGAATTATTTGTAAAGGTTCAGAGAGATACCATCTGTTCCAGGGGATTCATCTAAGGCCAAGGAGTCTATAGCGGTATGAACTTCTTGCAGGGTCAAAGGGGCTTGCAATAATGCCGCCTGGTTCTCCCTTAATGAAGGTCAGTCCAAGTCTTGCAGAAAGGCTTCAAAATGGAAATAATCAAAAGAATCCTGAGGCAAGGCATACAAAGAGCAATAATACTCTTGAAATTGAGCCACAATGACCTAAGGGGAGGTAAAAATCTGCCCCGATTCCGACCGTAAAGACGGAACAATCCTATCAGCAATCTGGGAGTGCAAGCAAAGTGCAAGAAGTTTTCCAGCCTTCTCTACTTGGTCAAAATATTTCATTTTAGACCTTAACATGAGATGTTCAGCCTTCTCTCCCAGCCAAGATATACAGTATACTGTGCCCTGAGGAACTCCAAGTGTTCCCACTCAGTTTGTGGGGAGTTAGCTGAGTTCTGTTGTTCCACAGACCTACTCTGAGCCAAGACCAGGGAAGTAGCCTGTGAGGCTTCTTTCTTGCGATTAGAAGCCAATCTAATTATTTCCCCCCTGAGGGCACATTTGAATGCACCCCAGAGGATATCTAATTTAGGCATGGTGGGAGAGTTAAGGTAAAACAAATAACCTAATCTCACCAGCCGGTCATTTAAGGAGACCAAGGAACACCTGACCAGGCTGGGAGACAAACTGTCATCCATTTCATCCAGCATTTCCTTCTCTGAGATCCTGCTGGTCTGGTAGAGGGGGCAGATGGATAGAAGGTCAGAAAAGGGGAGATAGGGGGGCTAAACATGTGGCTCAAAGGCTGGTGCCAGGAAAAGGACACAAATTTGTAGGTAACTGGCAACAGTTTTGGGAGCAAAAGTTCTTTAAATTCGGTGGACTGCATCTGACTAAGAAGGGAGTCAGTGAATTGGGGCAGAAGTTTGATGTCTTTGCAGAATTTTTAAACTAGCAAATAGGGAGAGGGGTGCAGCACCCTATACATTGAATGGGAAGAACACCCCTTCCCCCTCAGCTAGTGATCAAACAGGAGTTCAGCATGTTTGTAGTTCATTTGCATCACCAGGTAAGGAAAAAGGTTCAGCTCCCCAAATGAAGAGCAGGTGAAATTCTGGACCTCTCCCAACAATCTGGCCAATGGAAAATCATGTACACAAATGCCCGCAGTCTCGGAAACAAGATCCCAGACCTGGAGGCAACAGTCAATGACAGTGGCTAAACTGGACATAGTAGTCATTAGTGAGACATAGTTCACCAGTTACCACACTTGGAAGACTTCAGAACCCGGCAATGTACTGTTCAAAAGAGATCGAGGTGCAGGGGGGGTGGCCCTTTATTTCACTAAAAATATCAAAGCTACAGAAATTCAGAATACACATATGGAGCCAGAAGGACTGTGGGTCAACCTGGAAACAGGAAATGGGACAAACCTATGAACTGAGGCTGTCTACGGGCCTCCATACCAGGGGAGGACATAGACACATTACTGTTAGAAGATATACAAAACATGACAGCTAAAGGAGAGGTTCAGCTAATGGGAGACTTCAACATGCCAGATACAGATTGGACAGTACCAGCAGGAACATCTGCCAGAACTAGACACATAGTGGATTCCTTGCAGGGGAGGGCCTCAAACAATTGGTACAACAACCCAAAAGAGACAGGGCTATCCTGCATTTAGTACTGACTAACGGGGAAAGGATCACAGATCTCCAGGAGGAAGGTCACCTGGGGGCCAGTGACCATCACATGGTATGGTTCAGTTTGGCCACTAGAACTAAATATCCCATTCCAAGGCAATAATATGGGACTTCAGAGGAGTGGACACTGATAATATGACCAACAGAGTTAAGCTAGCCCTGGCAAGATGAAATACAGGTGAGGGGGTACAGGCAAAGTGGGCAAGCATTAAAGATGTAATACTTGAAGCAACATCCCACTGTGTTAGGGAGAAAAGCAAGAGCAAAAGAAGGAGGAAACCACTTTGGTTCTCAAAAGCAGTATCAGAAAAGATCAGAGCCAAAAGGTTGGCCTTCAGGAAATATAAGGGAGCGCAGTGGAACGAAGATAGGGAGGCATACTAAACTTCCCTTAGGGAAGCATGGAAGGCAATAAGGCAGGTAAAGGCCCAAACCGAGGAAACACTAGCACGAACAGTAAAAGAAGGGGGCAAGACTTTCTATTGATACTCTAGTGAAAGGAGAAAGTCCAGAGGGGGTATTGCTAAGATCAAAGGGGATAAGGGGGAGTGTGTGAAGGAGGACCAAGGAAAAGCATCTATCCTAAATAGATACTTCTGCTCAGCACTTATGTGAGGAAAAGATAGGGCAGGGCCCACAGCTCAGCACCATGGACATGGGGAGGGAGCAGGAGGTGTGCACAAGTCCCTTCACAAAAGAAAGGGTCGTACAGAGCTTGCTAAGACCAGGGTGGACAAGGCAAAGGGACCTGATGGCATACATCCCAGGATACTAAAGGAGTTAAAGGTGGAAGTAGCAGAGTCATTAGCAGAACTGTTTAGTGAGTCTCTGAGCACAGGAAAGGTCCCAGAAGACTGGAGAAGGGCTCATGTGATCCCTCTCCACAAGAGTGGCAGCAGGGAGGAGGTTGCGAATTACAGCCCAGTCAGTCCTACCTTAGTAGTGGCAAGATTATGGAGGCACACCTTAAGGAAATGATAGTGCAACACCTGGAATCCATAGGAGCACAGGATCCAAGACAGCATGGGTTTACAACAGGAAGGTCCTGTCAAACTAATCTCATAGATTTCTTTGACTGGGTAACCAGAGTGGTGGACCAAGGGGGTGCAGCTGATGTTACCTACCTTGACTTCAGCAAAAATGTTGTTACTGTTCCACGTAAGAGATTGATTAATAAGCTGAGGAGGCTCAGAGTGGGTCAGAAGTTGGTCAACTGGGTGACAAACTGGTTAGTGGGCAGAAAACAGAAAGTGGTGATCAATAATATACAGTCAGAAGAGATGCAAGTCACAAAAGGGGTACCTCAGGGATTAGTCCTGGGGCCAGTCCTCCTCAATACCTTCATCAGTGACATTTCAGATGGACTGGAGGGGTAAGGTTTGCTTGTTTGCAGATGATTCCAAGATCTGCAACAGAGTAGATGATCCAGATGGGTTGGGCAGAATGAGAAGAGATCTGGAAAAACTGGCAAAATGGTTGAAATAGTGGCAACTAGGGTTTAATGCAAAGAAGTGCAAGATCATGCACATAGAAAAGAGAAACCCTGAAGCTACCTATGGGTTGGGAGGGGAGTTGCTGGCAATCACAAGGAAAGAAAGAGACTTGGGCATCATCATTACAGATGACCTGAAATCATCCAATCAGACCACTAAAGTAGTAGGTAAGGCTAGAGGGATGTAGGGGTGTATTAGTAGTGGTATCGCAAGTAGTAAAAGGGAGGTAATAATCCCTCTTTACAAGACACTGGTTAGTCCCGATCTAGAGTACTGTGTGCAGTACTGGAGGCCACACCTGCACAAGGACATTAAGAAAATGGAGGCATTCCAGAGAAGGGCAACCAAAATGGTGCAGGGGCTGCATTAGAAAACATATGAAGACAGATTAATGGAGCTCAATATGTATACCCTAAAGCAAAGGAGGGAGACAGGTGATATGATAGAAACATTCAGACACCTTAAGGGCATTAACAAGGTGAAAGAGTCTAACATGTTTCAATATAAGAAAAATAGCAGGACAAGAAGACACAGCATGAGATTAGAGGGAGGCTGACTGAGGGGTGATGTGAGGATGTTCTCTTTCACAGAAAGGGTGGTGGATGCATGGAATGGCTACCTCCGGAAGTGGTGGATATGAATGCAGTGCAGGGCTTCAAACAGGCATGGGATAGGCATAAGGGAGCACTGCATACAAGTATGAATAGATAGGCCATTGACAGAGTAAAGGCCTATGGCACATTCATAAGATAGAAAAAAGTGGGCAGACTGGATGGGCCTTGCAGTCCTTATCTGCCATCAACTTCTATGTTTCTATGTTTCTAATAAAGTGCTGTAGGTGTTCCACCATGGCAAAAACTTTTAACAGTTGATTATTTAGGTGCCACATTTTGTCTTGCTCCGTAGAGGAGACAAGGTTGACCTGTAGAACAATTGGGTGATGATTGGACACCACTTTGGCACCATAATGACATAAGACAATTCCTGGTAAAGATTCCAGGCCCAGTAAGAAAAAAATACATTCAGGAAAAAGAATGGTGAGGGGTAGAGTAAAATGAATATCCCCTCATTGTCAGATATAGCACCATCCAGGGATTGACCAGGTCCAAGAAGTCCATAAGGTCTCCTAGGGTTAGCTGACTCAGAGTAAGAGGTTGACCATGCCTACTGGACTGGTCATTATTTAATTCAACATTTCAATCCCAAGCAAGAATCATAGGAAGGGAGTCCCATGGGGATAGTAATGGTAATATTTGGGAAAAGAAGGAAGGATCTTCTGCATTGGGACCATAGACCAATCCCATTACCACTTCCACATGTCCCAGCAGAGACTGCACAAATATGTGCCTCCCCTGGGATCTATAATTTCTTGAAGTAGACAAAAGGCGACTGATCTGGATTCTAAAATGGCCACTCCTTTCTTACGGGAGTCTGCCCCAGAGTCAAATACCTGTCCAACCCAGGGATGTCTAAATGACAGATCCTAGGCTGGGGAAAGATGAGTTTCCTGGAGGAATGCTATATCCAACTGCAACTTTTGCAGGTGCAACAGTATTTTAGATAATTTTGCTGGAGATTGAGCCCCTTTAATATTCCCCAAACAATATCTGTAATTATAAGCCATAGCCACCAGAATCACAAAAAGCGTATCTAGCAAGTAAACAAACACCACTGTTAAAACAACCAAACACACAAAAAGCATGACATAATCTCTGGAAAAAATTCCTCCCATCCCCCCAACTCCTAGCTCCCCTTATTATCCCCCAAAGGACAGTATAATATGACATAACCAGTCCCTTGGAACAAAATCATAAAGCTCCCAAACCGTCCCAAGACTAGTCACTGAAGTGCAAGAAGAGATTAAAAGGAGAAAGGATCTTCATAGAAAGGTAAAAACATCCCTCCCAGAGCAAAAGCAATGCAGCAAATCCCTTCCAAGAAAATGGAAAAATAAAACTATGTAACCCCCTTCCCACAGTTTAATCCCCCAAGAATAAAACCAGAAAAATCCTCCCTCCCTTCCTTCAAACATAGAAACATAGAAACATAGAATCTGATGGCAGATAAGGACCGCTTGGCCCCCCAGTCTGCCCATTTTCCTACCTAACAGATAAACTGCAGATCCTAGTTAACCAACAGCTTACTTCCTCCTACCCCCCACTAGGACTGCCTTATGTCTGTCCCATGCATTCTTGAATTCCCCCACTGTTCTTGACTCCACGGCCTCCTCAGGGAGGCTGTTCCATGCATCCACAACCCTCTCCGTGAAAAAATACTTCCTCACATTACCTCTGAGCCGTCCTCCCTCTATCTTCAAATTGTGCTACCTTGTTCTTGCACATCTCTTTTTCTGAAAGATGCTACCCTCTTGGACTTTGTTAATTCCCTTGAGGTACTTGAAAGTTTCTATCATGTCCCCTCTCTCCCTTCTTTCCTCAAGGGTATACATATTAAGCTCCTTTAGTCTTTCTTCATATGTCTTCTGGTGCAGACCCTGCACCATTTGGTTGCCCTCCTCTGGACAGCCTCCACTCTGTCTATGTCTTCTATGGAGATGGGGTCTCCAGAACTGCACACAGTACTCAGATGGGGTCTCACCAATCTGTCTGTACAGAGGGATAACAACTTCCTGTTTTCTACTATTAATGCCTCTTCCTATGCATCCCAGTATCCCCCAGCCTTCCTCACTGCCTTCTCATTGCTTGCCCACCTTTAGGTCATCTGATATAATTACCCCAGGTCCCTTTCCGTTTTACTGTTGTCAGTATCTCAACCCCCATTGTGTACTCTTCCCTGGGTTTTGTTTCCCATGTGCATTACCTGCACTTCTTTGCATTGAATCTGAGCTGCCACACATTTGACCATTCCTCCAACCTTGCCAAGTCCCTTCTCATCCTTTCCACTCCATCTTGTGTATCAACCGTGTTGCAGATCTTTGTGTCGTCTGCAAAGAGACATACTTTTCCTTCCAGTTCCTCTGCAATGTCACTTATAAACACATTAAAAAGGACCAGTCCCAGCACTGAACTCTGTGGTATCCCACTAGTAACCCTCCTTTCTTCACTGTGTACTCCATTTACTACTACCCTTTGCGTCCTGTTGTCTAGCCAAGTTTTTATCCAGGCTACCACCTTGGGGCCCACTCCAAGGCTGGCTAACTAGTGTATTAATCTTTTGTTTGGGACTGTATCAAATGCCTTGCTAAAATCTAGGTAGGCCATGTCCATAGCTCCTCCCTGGTCTACTACTTTGGTCACCCAGTCAAAGAAATCTATTAGATTCATCTGACATGACCTTCCCATCATGAATCCATGCTGCTTGGGTCCTGTACCCCACTGGCCTCTAGGTATCAACAATTCTTTCCTTCAAGTGATTCCATCATTTTCCCTACCACTGAGGTCTAACTAACTGGTCTGTAGTTTCCTGCCCCTGTCCTGCTCCCACTTTTATGAAGAAGAATCACATCTGCCCTCCTCCAGTCCTCAGGTACCACCCCATCCTCCCATGATTTGTTGAAGAGAGTAGTCAGCTGTGTCACTAGTTCTACCCTTAGTTCTTTTAGAATTCTTGGGTGAATCCCATCAGGCCCCATTGCTTTGTCCACCTGCAATTTTATTAGTTCTTTCAGAACCCTTTCTTCTGTAAATGGACTGAGTATCGACACCGTCTTCAGAGTGTTTCTCTTGTTTTGGTTTAGGTACCTCCCCTTCCTCTTCCTTTGTGAATACTGAGCAGAAATATTCGTTCAGTATCCCTGCTTTTTCACTGCCCCCCTCTACTCACATTCCCTTCCCTTTATTAAGCCTCAGTATCCCTCCTTTGGTCTTTCTTTGCTCCCTAATGTACCTATAAAAGGTCTTATCCCCCTTCTTAACAGAATTGGCTATCCTTTCCTCGGTTTGGGCCTTTGCTATTCTAGTTGCCTTCCCAGACTCTTTCTGCTTGAACTGATAAAGTTCTCTGTCCTGCTCCTTTTGTGTTTCTTTATATTTCCTGAATGCTATCCTTTTCTCCTTAACCTTCCCTGCCACCTCTTTTGAGAACCATAGCGATTTTTTCCTTCGTTGTGTTTTATCGATTTGTTTTACACAAAGGCTTGTTGCCTCTGTGATGGCTGTTTTGATTACTCCCCATTGTTCCTCCACCCCTCCTTCTTGCCTGTTTGCTAGTGCTTTTCTAAGGCACTCTCTCATTTTCCCAAAGTCAGCCCTCCTAAAGTCCAGTACTCTTGCTTTTGTATGGCTTGATTGTATGGCTGTGTTTATCATGAACCACACTGTTTGGTGGTCGCTTGTTCCCAGATGGCTACCCACCTCTAAATCTGAGATTCTTTCTCCGTCCCCATTTGAGAGTACCATGTCTGAGATTGCTCCCTCCTGAGTCGGTTCCAATACTAGCTGTCTGAGGCATGCCCCCTGTAGGACATCAAGAAAGACCCTGCTCTTGGATGTGCCTGCAGCAAAGGTGCTCCAGTTAACATCTGGCATATTCAGGTCCCCCATCAACAATATCTCCCCTTTTTCTGCCATTCTAAGGAAGCCTTCTATCATTTCCTTGTCCATTGCCTCCCCCTGAGATGGGGGTCTGTATACAACCCCAGTGCGGATTGTGGTGCCATTTCCTGTCTCCAGGGTGACCCAGAGTGCCTCATCTGTCCCTGTTTACTCTTTAGTTCTGTTGCTTTGATCCCTTCCTTTACACAGAGATCTACTCCTCCTCCTCTTTTACCCTCCCTGTCCCTCCTGTAGATTGTGTATCTTGGTATGTTGACATCCCAGTCATGGTTCTCTGTGTACCATGTTTCTGTGACTGCCACAATATCCAGGCAACCCTCTTCCATCAAGGCCACTAGTTCAGGGAGCTTGTTACACAGACTATGGGCGTTGGTACTCATCACCCTCCACTTTTTCATAGCCTTACCCCTTTTAGCCCCATTCCTGTCCTTACTGCCTTTGCCTTTTTCTTACATTTACCTCTGTCCTGCTTCCTAATAACTTCTCTACCTTGGTGTTTACCTCACTAATTACCATGTTTTGTGGGGGGAGGCTGGGATTTCCCTGTTCCTTTTCAGTGCTTCCCCCTTGGCTAGTTTAAATGCTTGCCAATGAAGCATTTAAACCTCTCACCTAGGATCCTGACCTCCCCCCCCCTGGACAGATGCAGACCATTGCACCAATACTGGTGCATGAAGCTTCTACCCACTGTAGCCTATCGCTCCACACATCCTTGCTCCCCCCCACATAACAACCTATACAAATGCTTGTAAATTACCTCCCTATAAAAATAATATTGCGATCTACATCAGTGTGTTCCTTAATTACTACAGAGAAAAACATAAGAAATCTAACCTGTCCAGCAATGGGGTAACAACCTGAAGAAAAAAAAAAAAATAAAAAAAAAAAAAATTAAGTAACCTTAAAGCAGGTCTGGTCCCCAATAAATTCTGAGTCACCATATAAATGCTAATGTCTAAAAGTAAGCCAAATAAGAGAAGAATGTGATGTTAACTGATAACAATGGTGCCCCCCTAACAGTCATCTAAATTATTATTAAGGTAGAACATATTGAAAATCTAAGGAGTTCCAATACTCACACGAATCCCTCAGTGAGTACTGGACAACAATATTATTATAAACTTCAAAGTTGTTGAATAAAAAGAATAGTCAACCACTTTAAAGATATAATTAAATACATTAAACTAAAGCACTCACAAGAAACTTATAATAGTCCACCAGCAGGGATGAATCCAAGCAAAAGTTCAGGCTGCCTCACCCAGTGTAATATGTTTAACAAGGAGAGGAAGCAGCTTCCCTGAACCAGTAGCCTGATAGGATTAACCGGGCCCCAGACAGCCATATAAGATATGACACATATATATCCCAAGCCAGTTGCCAAGTTTGAGCTGGGATCAAGTATCACAACTTAATGTCCCACTTTGCATAAAAAGAGCAATGCGAGTCAAAATCCTTCATCAAAGTAGAAAACAAGTACGAACTGGGTTGATTATGGGTTCTAAAAGTGGCACAAGTTAAGGGTGCAGAGAGGTAATATGTAGAAAGTGTCTAGGGGCCGTTGATAGTGCTAATATATGTTTATCCCAAGACAGTTGCCAAGATTGAGCCGGGATCAGTTGTAATATCTTGATGTCCCACTTAGCAGAAGAACAGCAGTGCAAGTCAGGGTTCTCCATTGAAATAATAGACAAGTCTGAACCTGGATGACTGTGGTGTCTGAAGATGACGCAAGTTGAGGGTGTGGGGAGGTGATATGTAAGCAGTCTCCAGGGGTCATTGACATTGCAGATATATTTTCATCCCAAGCCTGTCCCCAAGTTCGAACTAAGATTGCTGATCGCAACTTGATGTCCCACTTTGCATAAGAATGGCAGTGCTAATCAGGATCCTCCATTGAAGTAAAAAGCAATTCCAAACCTGGACGACTGTGGGGCTGAAACTGACACAAGTTGAGGGTGCAGGGTGGAGATATGTAAACAATCTTCTGGAGCCATTGACAATGCAGATATATATGCAGACCCAGGAGTAATTATATCCGATGACCTGAAGGTGGGCAAACAATGTGGAAAGGCAGTAAGGAGGGCTGGGGGGATACTGGGATGCACAGGGAGAGGCATCAACAGTAGAAAACAGGAAGTTGTTCCTCTGTACAGACAGTTGGTGAGACCCCATCTGGAGTACTGCATGCTGGGAACCCCATCTTCGCAAAGACATAGAGTGGAGGCTGTTCAGAGGAGGGCAACCAAAATGGTGCAGGGTCTGCACCAGAAGACATACGAGGAGAGACTAAAGCAGCTTAATGTGTATACCCTTGAGAAAAGGAGGGAGAGGGGGGACATGATAGAAACTTTCAAGTATCTCAAGGAAATTAACAAAGCACAAGAGGGTAGCATCTTTCAGAAAACTAGATGTGCAAGAACAAGGAGGCATAATTTGAAGATAGAGAGGGGACAGCTCAGAGGTAACGTTAGAAAGTATTTTTTCACAGAGAGGGTTGTGGATGCATGGAACAGCCTTCCTGAGGAGGTTGTGGAATCAGGAACAGTGGAAGAATTCAGGAATCCATGGGACACATATATAAGGCAATTCTTGTGGGGGGTAGGAGGAAGTAAGCTGTTGATTAACTAGAATCTGCAGTTTATACATCAGGTAGCGAAATGAGCAGACTGGGTGGGCCAAGTGGTCCTTATCTGCTGTCAGATTTTATGTTTCTATGTTTCTATTTGTCTCAAGCCAGTCACCAAGTGTGAACTAGCATTGTGAATCACAGCTTGATGTCCCACATCGCATGAGAATAGCAACACAAGTAAGAGTCCTCCATGGAAGTAGAAAACAAGTCTGAATGTGGATGACCATAGATTCTGAGAATGAAGATGTGGGGAGGTGATGTGTAAACTGTGTCCCGGGGCCGTTAATATTACTGATAGATACCATCTGATAGCATGGCTCAAGTGAAGGCAACTACTCAAACCAGTTCCGCTAAATTCATGTCTCTAGCGATGTCATCCTTTGGTGCAGGATATAAGTTGGAAGCAAGGCACAGTGTACCACAGGAGAGCCACCCACAAAGGAACATCAGAAGCAGTAATTGAAGAAGATTCTTTTAAGGGAGAAGAAAAATGCAAAACCAGGCACTGGGGTAACAAGCTGAAAAAGATTTTTATTCACATAACATCGTAAGATAACACAGCCGCACTGCAGTACAGAGACACAGCCTCTACCGGTTTCGCACTAATCATGCATCATCAGGAGGATGATACACCACATGTCCACCACTCTTAAATAATATACCATTTAAAGTGACCATACACCAAGAATGGGGGGGGGGGTACAACACAATATATATACAAACGTACATTAATTACATTTGATGTAATTCAATGGATGCTTTTCTCATAATCCAAGGCTGTTCACCCATAGTTAGGAAGTTATTAATGTTGCCTCTGCATTTCAGGAATTCATGAGTCACATGGTCCCCTACGGTACTAATACTAAGTTTATATCTACAATCAGTAAACAAGCTGTCATCTTTTACTCAGCTCATATGAAAATCCAATAAATTCAAATACTGTTCACAAATAGATAGTATTAAACATTTCTTCATCTTAACATTAATCCAATATTACTATAAACTATAAAAATTATCATTACTATTTTGCTTGTATATCTGGATTCCCTGTTCCTCGTGAACTGCTATGTACTTCTATACAGATATTGGCTCTTACAGACTATCAGCACCATCTAGTGGAGAAAAAAAGAAAAGGAGGAATTTAAAACTCCAAATCGCTCAACTGTAATACTACAATCACAGCGGTAGTAACTATATTAATATAGTAGATAATCTTATTGCTTTATGACCCATAAAGAATTTTTTCTTCTTTTTTTCTATCTTTCACAATTTATTTCTTCCTTCTATTATTGATCAATGGCATTACATCCAATTTGTCATTCAGTCCTGGTGGTTGCAAACCCCCAAGGTGAAAATCCAATATGCCTCTCTATCTAATAAAAGATAATTTACACTGCCTCCTCATGGTCCCAGTCTGACCACTTCAATGCCACAAAATCTAAACCCATGTTTGCTGTTATCATTTCTGTATGTCATGCAATGTGTAGAGAGGGCACTGCTATCGTTACCTTTTGCTATACTTCGCATGTATTCACCTATCCTGATTTTCAATGGACATGTGGTTTTGCCAACATAGAAGGCCCCACAGCTACAAGTGGGCAAATAGACCATATTTTCTGTAATACAGCTGAAAAAGGACTTCATTGTGTACTATCTGGTGGTATTAAATGATATAAATGTAGTACCTTTCGACACTGCTGGACAATACTTGCAGTTTCCACAATGATGTGTACCAATAGGTTTAGGGGGTAGCCAAGTGGCTTTCACATTCCTTGTTACTAGATTTGGCTGGTAATTTCTAGTTATTAAATCACCAATATTCTTCCCACATTGATACACAATACGTGGTGGATTTTTGGCTACTTCTCTCAGACGGGGTTCCAGTTGCAAAATAGGCCAGTGTGTTTACAGATGATCTCTCCCAGGGCACCAGACTGTTTACAATAGGTAGTAACAAAATGGATCTTACTAGTTTCCTCTGTCTGTTTGGCCTTAGGGGTCATAGCTTCAACATGGCTAATATTAGAGACTTCATGCATTGCATCCTTTACCAAGTCTCTAGAGTAACCTCTATCCATAAATCGCATACACATATCACTTCCATGTTGCACAAAGTCTTCATTTTGACTACAGTTTCTCCATACCCTAAGTAATTGTGCTCTGGGAATATTATTGATAATTTTTCTGGGATGGCAACTTGGTGCATATAGGAGGGAATTCCTATCTGTATCCTTCAGAAATAATGTTGTTTGGATCCCATTTGTTGAATCTGTCTTTATCTCACTGTCTAAAATTGTGACCTTCTGTTTGTCACTCTTGATTCTATATTTGAGGTTTGAATTACTGTCCTCTAGATACTGAACAAATTCCCTCAATTCATCCACCGTTCCCTTCCAGATCAAATAAATGTCATCAATAAATCAGCACCACAGGTCAATCCTATGATAAAAAGGATTGACCTGTGCGTCGTAGACCACTAATTTTTCCCAGAGGCCCAAATAAAGGTTGGCATAATTTGGTGCAAACGTAGCACCCGTAGCCATCCCCTTAACCTGTAAATAGTGATCACCCCAGAACAAAAAGTCATTTTTCGTTAATACAGTTTCAGCACATTGCAGAATAAATTGCTTCCTGTGCTCATCAAGAGTAGAATCCAAATCCAACCAATGGATCAAAGTTAGTATTCCCTGTTGGTGTGGGTTGTTAGTATACAGGGAGCCAGTGTCCATGGAGACCAAGAGAGAATCAGGGTCTAATTGTATATCATCTAGAAGTCCCAAAATGTCAGTTGTATCCCTAATGTAGGAATGCAGTGTGGGTACATACTGTTTAATATGCGTATCCACATAGCGTGATAGTGGTTCCGTAATGGAGCCAATACCAGCCACTATAGGGTGACCAGGAGGGTCTTCCAAGTTTTTGTGTATTTTAGGAAGTACATAGATAGTGGGCTGTATTGGGTATGGTACTGTTAAAAAGGAATGCTCCTTCTTATCCCCCCAATAGGGCACAATCAAGCATGGAGTCAATAGCAGTTTTAAACACATTAGTAGGATCCCCTGGTAATGATTGATAGAAATTCTGGTCTCCTAATTGTCTCCGAATTTCAATAAGATATTTATCAGTGTACATTACCACTATGGCCCCTCCCTTATCTGCAGGTTGTATAACTATTTGTTGATTACTCTGCAGTTCCTTCAGGGGTACTCTTTCAACATTAGATAAATTAATAAACAAAGAGACATTTGCATTTTCACACAGGGCTTCTATATCATGCTAGCATGCTTTCTCGAAAATTCTCACAACATCCATGTAAGGTGGATAGAAAGAGGATGGTTCTTGTAAGGTCACATTAGTCTCTCTAGTGGATACCTCAGTACGCATTGCCCCATTGTCATTACTGGATGTAAATGGACTATCAGTAATACCATGCCCCACCTCTGTATTACGAAAAAAGACCCTAAATTAAGGGTCCTCGACAATTGTTTTAAATCCAAATAGACTTCAAAGGGGTTAATGTTCACAGTAGGTACAAAGGTTAAACCTTTCTGCAAAACTTGTATGTCAATCTCAGTTAGCCTTACCTTTGGCCCCTTTTGCAATTGGAACCCCATCTCAAAAAGTAGCCAGAAATCCACCACATATTGTGTATCGACGTGGAAAGAGTACTGGTGACTTAACAACTAGAAGTTACCAGCCAAATCTAGTAACAGGGAATGCAAAAGCCACTTGGCTACCCCCTAAACCAATTGGTACACATCGTTGTGGAAATTGCAAGTATTGTCCAGCAGTGTTGAAAGGTACTACATTTACGTCAGTTAATACCACCAGAGAGTTTACAATGAAGTCTTTTTTCAGTTGTATTACAGAAAATATGGTCTATTTGGCCACTTATAGCTGTGGGGCCTTCTATGTTGGCAAAACAACACGTCCATTGAAAATCAGGATAGGTGAATACATGCAAAGTATAGCAAAAGGTGATGATAGGAGTGCCCTCTCTACACATTGCATGACATACAGAAATGATAACAGCAAACATGGGTTTAGATTTTGTGGCATTGAAGTGGTCAGATTGGGACCATGAGGAGGCAGTGTAAATTACCTTTTATTGGATAGAGAGGCATATTGGATTTTCACCTTGGGGGGTTTGCAACCATCAGGACTGAATGACAAATTGGATGTAATGCCACTGATCAATAATAGAAGGAAGAAATAAATTGTGAGAGATAGAAAAAAAGAAGAAAAAATTATTTATGGGTTATAAAGCAATAAGATTATCTACTATATTAATACAGTTACTACTGCTGTGATTGTTGTAATACAGTTGAGAGATTTGGAGTTTTAAATTCCTCTTTTTTCTCTTTTTCTCCACTAGATGGTGCTGATAGGCTGTAAGATCCAATATCTGTATAGAAGTAAATAGCAGTTCACAAGGAACATGGAATCCAGATATACAAGTAAAATAGTAATAATAATTGTTATAGTTTATAGTAATATTGGCTTAATGATAAGATGAAGAAATGTTTAATACTATCTATTTGTGAACAGTATTTGAATTTATTGGATTTTCATATGAGCTGAGTAAAAGATTACAGCTTGTTTACTGATTGTAGATATAAACATAGTATTAGAACCCTAGGGGACTATGTGACTCATGAATTCCTGAAATGCAGAGGGGAACATCAATAATATCCTAACTATGGGCCTTGTACTATGAGAAAAGCATCCACTGAATTTCATGAAATATAATTATTGTACGTTTGTATATATTGTGTTGTACCCCCCCCCCCCATTCTTGGTGCATGGTCACTTTAAATGGTATATTATTTAAGAGTGATGGACATGTGGTGTATCATCCTTCTGATAATGGTTGATTTGTGCAAAACCGGTAGAGGTTGTGTCTCTGTACTGCGGGCGTCTGTGTTATCTTATGATGTTATGTGAATAAAAATCTTTTTCACCTTGTTACTGTGGTGCCTGGTTTTGCATTTTTCTACTGGTTTCTCCACCAGTGGCATGCATGAGTAGAGCTGAGGGTTTTCCGTCTACTATTTCAAGGGAGAAACAGACCATTCTCAGAAAGTGCCAGCCAGATTGATAGTCAGATACTTCCCCAACAAAAAGAGGGGAAACAAAACAAGTAGATAACGGGGCAGATACTGTTATAAGCTTCATCAGTGTTAAATAGAGTGCAGCTAGACACCTGCCATCACAACACTATTGTCCCATGGTTCTGCCACACATATACACTGAATACTGAAGTAACAAGATTTAGGGGTCCAAGAAGATCAGTGTCCGCCAATGATCCATCCCTGCTGACATATTTTAGAGACAGGCAGAACAGCATATAGATGAATGAGGGTGAGTAGTGGCACAATTGCGGAGTGTCATCCATTACAAGGATGCCCCCTATAGAATAATTGACCAGATCTTGTTGAGTGAAAAGTAGGTACAGGGTTACTTAGATGGATGGACCAGGGGACCACAAAACATAAAAATATGTTGTAAAAGATAACACACTGCACTTAACAACAGGTTTTAATAACCAGTGCAGTATGTAGCCAGAGCACTCTCTAGTCTTCCAATTACTGAACAGGTGTCACTCACTGGTCTCTGAAGAGGTCAAGCAGCAACTTCTTAAGGTCTTGGGTGCCTGCTCCACAGTTTCAGAAGAGTACCAGGTATTTTGCAGGGAGATCTGAAGATGAGCGGGATAAGTCATACGAAATGTAATCCCCACTGCAATACGTTTAGCCACCACAGGATAGAAAGTATCTCTTTTCAGGTGAGTAAGAGCTGGAAGATCTTGTGTGAGCCAGAGTTTGGAGCCTTCCCACAAGATTTCTTTTAGAGCCGGCCCGTCGGCGCAGTGGTTGGATTTCCGCTTGTGCGCGGTGACCAGGTCGAGAGCGGACCGGAGTTAAATCGGAGACGGCAGAGGGTAGGATTGGCGTCCATTGGGCAGCTCTCCTACTCCGGGGGGAAGGTGTGGGTTGCACCTTGTGTGCTAGAGACTCCTGGCGGAGGCCGGGAGTACTCGGGTAGCCGAGGCTAGACATAGGGGGAAAGGAGGCGGACGTTGACGTCATTGTACATCCCTGCTTCCTCTGGGAGAAAAAGGAGGAAAAAGATGGCGGGGCAGGACCACCGATAGATGAAGCCCTCCCTGGAGAGCCTTGCATTGCCACCGTCGCTGCAGGACCCCAACCAGTTACAGTTCCGGGGTCACGAAGGTGGCCCGCAGCCCCACCCTCCGGGGGGCAAGCCGGGGGTGACCGAGGGTCCTCAGCAGCAATTGGCGGTGGTGGAGGTCTCCGGGGGCTGTGACCAGGGTGGAAAGTGTACCGGTGGTCCTGCCAGGGGGAAAAAAAAAAAAAGATTTCTTTTAGCTCTCTGGTCTTTTGTAAAATATATTACTTATCCAGAATGTGAAGTAGCTTGAGGATAAAGGGATGTGGTGGAGATCCTATTGGGAGGGTGAAGAGAGCATACACCCGCTCCACCACATAAACTGAATTGCTCGGCAAGGGACCTGCTATCTTTTCTAGAACTTTCTGGGAGAACAGTACTGGAGAGGTCCCCTCTGCTCCTTCAGGAAGCCCAAAAATGATGAGGTTATTTCTACAGCTTTTCCCCTCAGTTCTGTCTCACTTTAGTAAGTCTCTGCCACAGGATAGCTGCGTCCAACTCAGAATGGTCTTTCCATTTTACCAATAAAAATGCACGGGCTTCAAAATTCCACACATGTCTGCCCAAGTCCCACAAATCCGTTCTCATAGATTAAAGTTCTTCAGTGAGCTCTTTCAAAGAATGTTTAAACGGTTGAAATTCAAGAAGACGACACTCCTCAGAGAGTGGTAGGGATGCTGCCATAGTTGTAATACAGTGGCCGGCACCTGCCCCTTGGGCCTTCAGCCCCTTGGACTGTTTATCTGATGTCTGAGGAGGAGTGTGCTGCAGGGGAGCCTGCCACATTTCTGTCTCTGACATAGTAGATGTTTTCAATCTGAAATCAGAGACAATGATGTTGGATACTCTGCAGGAGAGATTAATCACGGCTGAAGACATTAGGAACCACTTTGCAGGTAGTAAATGAAGCTGTAAAAGTGGAAACGAGGGGAGCACTGAATCTGAGCAGCTACTCTGGTGAGAGCATCACGTGACTCCAGGACCATCTTCTTATTTAAGAGCCTCATGTGGAAAGAGTTAAAATCTGCCTGTATCCCTTCAATGGCTTTGTTTACATCAACATTGATGTTGACTATTACGGCAGTGTAGGCGTACAAAATAACTTCTGACTTTTTACAGGAAGTAGGAATTGAATTTAAAAACAATGTGAAAAAGAGGGGACCAAATATGGATCCCTGTGGAACACAACACTGTATGGGGAGGGGTTTAGAAGTATCTCCAGGCACCAATGTAACTTGGGATCTTTCACGTAAATAATTTGAAAAACATGTTATCATGCCCAATGAAAAATGACATTCTAAAAGTGTATCAACCAATAAAGAATGGTTAACCAGATTACAAGCCTTGGTGAGGTCAACAAAAACTCCTGCAGCACAGTGGCCATTATCTATGGCACACTGAATACTGCTGGTAAACCTCACTAAGGCTGTTGATGTGCTATGTACGGCCCTAAACCCATGCTACATCTCTGACATGTTTTTATTCTCCTTCAGAAAGGTTGAGACCTGGTGAAAGATTATTCTTTCGAGCATTTTTGACTGTGGTGTCAATAGGGAGATGGATCAATAATTGGTTACCTATCCCTACTACCGCCTTTATGAATAGTTCTAACTGTGGCCACTTTTCATGCATCAGGAAAAATACTAAATCTTAAAGAATAGTTGAGAAGTAAGGAAATAGGTCTGGCCAGCTCAGAAATAGTCAATTTAAGAATTTTGTAGTCTAGTTAATCAGTGGCAATATTAGGTCATGGGGTTATACTTACTGACATATTTCAGAATAGTAAATGGTATGAAAATAACATTTTTGATTATTGGTCTCAGCTTGACTCTTGCAGCAGGGGTGTAAGGTATAAGAAAATGATTCAGGCCTAAATTTGTCTAAGTCGCCAAAATAATCATTAAACATTTCAGAAATTAATTTTGGATTGTTTATAACTGTTTGATCATTATTTAGTAATGCTAAAGATGTGGATCTGCCTACAACTACCTTACAAATTTAAACCTTGGACCAATTAACACCGCAACAAGTTCAGATGTTTAGATACTTGAAACTTGAACTTGAAATACTTGGGAGCATGGTCGGATGACAAGTTTAAATGGAATTTCCATATAGACAACCAAGTAAAAAAAATTTGGGGAGGCACCTAGGTGCATTGTGTAGAATCAAGTATTGTATGAACAAAGAAGTCAGGAAACAGGTGGTAAACACCATGATTTTACTTGCTTTTGACTACTGTAATCTACTGTTTGCTGGGGTGTCAGGGATGGGAGCTGGCAATACTAGAAGTTATGTATAACAGGTTTGGCTGCTTCATCCTTGCTCCCTGCAGGACCCATAGATGCAAACTCTATAAGGAGCTGGAGTGGATGAGACTGGAGGAGCATGGGAGAACCATTGTGTCACCTTTATGTGTAAATGTTACAGACCTAAGGTCCCTGGAAATCTGCTTGATAACGTAAAACAAAGAAGTATTAAAAATTCATTAAGATCAGTGGGTGGGGTTGCAATTTTACCTCCCAAAAGAAATCTATGGGAGTGTGGATCCCATGTTTTAATATGGTCCCAAACTTATGGAATACTTTCCCATTACAACTAAGATTCATAGAAGGTAATATTAGTTTGAATAAAATAACAAATGGCATATCAAACAAGTAAAAGAAGTTATCTCATGCTGTTTAGTAATAGATACTGGATGACTTTACCTATCCAGAGTTATAGCTACATTTTTTCATATACATTATTTTGTACTGAACTCTGAGGTCCTGCTATGTAGACCACAGCTGAATTATGTAGCCCTTTGAATAAATTGTATTATGTATACATATTTATTGACCAGCACTGAGTAGTATCTGTGTAAGTAGTAACTGTAATGAATGGTCTTGTATGGTAGTTGCGTAAAATGAAGTATATGTGTTTATTGTTCAGTTTTAATTGTAGTTATGACTCTACTTTATAAGTTAAGCTATGAAACCTAATACTTTTTGTACATGTGTTCTGAGGAATTTTATAACAGCGAATTATGTGTTAGTTTGTCAATGGGAAAAAAGATGTGCCAGTTATTACGTATATTTTAGGTAATGAAACTTTGTACAATAAGGACCTCACTGGAAATGAGCTTTGCTCAGTTGAGTATCTGATTAAAAATTGTACTCCTACTTACTACTACTACAAATCTGCAGAGCTGCATGCCACATACATTCAGTGTGCAAGACTGTAAATCCTACTTATGGTGTAACACACAGCCATCCATTGCTGGTACAAGCCAGCTCTGTACACCTAACCATTGGGCTCTCTATAGGCCATAGTTAGCCAAGGGTTAAAGGCATCCTATCTTCCACCCACTGACATCTTTGACACCTATCCAGTGAGGCCAAACAACTGTGCCACACTTAGTGCAACACAGCCATGGGGTTATGGAGTAACCGTCTATATAACTACATGCATATCACTCCAAGCAATGCATACATCACAGAGCACATTGCACTTGACAGACAATATGGTTTGCCAATAAAAGGCAGGCCAGGTTGTCTAATGGCCCTGCCAGAAATAAGCATGAAAGAAAAAGGGTGGGGGAGGGGTAGGGGGATGATCAGGTAGAAGTGGAGGGGCTAGTGACATCACCAAGACAGGTAGGAGGGCAATATGACAAGGCAAGCTGGAGCCCTAGGGATTGGCTGAGGGGCAAAGCCTCAAGAGTCCTAATCAGGGGTCCTGGGGCAGTACGTCAGGCCAGGACACCTGCAGGATGACCTCTTTTGCTGGGATTTTTTGAGAACTCAGCACATTGTTGGAAAGCAGCAGGTAAGGCTCAAAGGAGCAACTAGGCCTTGCAGGCCATGTGGCCCAGGTGGCTAACACATGGGGGGGGGTTTGTTTGTTGTTTTCATTGCATGGAAACCCAGAGAAAGCATGGAAAATAAGAATGTTTCACTGTGCAAGCTCAGTTATAAGTTTAAATAGTTGGTTTGGGAATACGGAGATCATGGGTGTGTTGATGTTGCACAGTGCTTCTTGGGTTAGAAGAAGACTTGGGCAGACAGCATGTTTTTTCACTGGAAATGCTCGCTTATTCATTTGAATGTATGTGGAGCTCATTGTGGGTGGTTTTTATTCTGTTTATCAGGTGTTTAATTACAGGAAAGCTTGGGGGGGAGCAAAAAGAAACACATGTTCCTGTTAATACCCCTCTGTTTCATTTAAGTTGTGTTTTGATAGGCAGAGATCATGGGGAGTGGCGTTTTCCCATGGTGTTTAAGTTAGATTAGGCTGACAGCAGTTTTCACTATGCATGTACTGTGGTTTTGTTTTAAAATGATGTTTCTTGGGGGCATTTCATTTATTGTGGGTGTTTGAGTGAGAACACACTGGAAATCAGGCCAACATGTATGCTCTGTGGTCCTTCTGTTTGTAATTTGTCACTCATTTCTCCTGGTGTTGTACAGGGGAGAAAGGGTGAAAGCCAGCCTATCAATATGCATGTTCTGTGGCTTGTGTTGTTTGAATTGCTCACAGGACATTTTTTTCAGCTTCGTTTCTCCTGGTGTGGTAAAGGGGAGAAAATCTGGAAACATGGCCTGCCACACACATGCTGTGATCGTTCTGTGGTTAAAATGGTGGATGGTTGAAAGTAGGGCCAGCGTAGCGCATGTGGGGGAAGGCCACGTGGTCTGGTCGCAGGCATCTAGGCCTTGGAGGCCATGTGGTCTGGGGCAGCCTAGACAGAAGATGGGCTTATTCTTCTGCACAGTGGGATAGAAACCAAAAGAAAAAGAGAAGCTGGTGAGGGGAAGCATCAGGATGAATGCAGCAGTTTTTCTTGGTGTTTCAAAAAAATAAAACACAAATGCAGAGCCAGCGGGATGTTGGGGAGCCTCCAACGGTAGTGCCAGGGTCGTGAGCAAAGAGCAGCTTTTGCTGCATGTTTTGGAATTTGGTGTGTTTAGGTGGGGTGCTGCAGCCACAGGAGGTGCTAGATCTAGGTGGCAAGAAAGATGTGGTGGCTGCAAGGAGCTAGTTGCAAGGCCTCTCTGGCCGTAGGCGAGTTGAGCCCACAGGAGCGGGCCAGTGGGGCAGGAGTGTGACTGATCGGGCCGGATGGAGCATTGCTTAAAAGTTAATAGAAAGGTTTTTCTCTCACAGAGTAGTTGGGTTCAGGGACAAGGGAAGGTATTTCGCACACAATTACTGGATTTAAAAAAAAGAAAAGGGTTTGAAATGAAGAATGCATTTTATTCCTTTGTCCAGGGTTGGGGACTTTATCAGGCAAGGCCAGAATGTGCACCGGAAGTTTTTTTTTTGTGCTGTATTGCTTGTTTGGGCCCTGGCAACCATGCCTCAGGGGGAGGTGGGTTGGCTAAGGGGCTGAATAAGATTGGAAGGGGAAGGGACCACAGAGAGGGTGCAAGGCCTGCTGTGTGGGTTGAGCACTTGAGACTACAGGAGCGGAGCAGCGGGATATAAATAAAGGGACACTCAGTGTGACTGGGGCAATGGATTGTATACTTGCCACTGAGACCTAATGAAAAAAAAAAGGGAAAATTAGGGCATTTCCCTATGGCAGTAACAAGGGGTAAAACCCAGTGCTTTGTGTTCAACAATTCTGTCTCCTCCAGCTATCATGGGGGCAGGGTTGGGGGATGTCTGTTTTGGTACTGCGAGGCCGGTGGCCCTCTGGGGGGCAGAGGACAACACACAGGATAATGAGCAGGAAAGGGAATGGTGCCCTAGCGTGGACGAGATGGGGCACTAAAATAAGGGGCATTTCTTCTTGTTTGTTGGGATGGCAAAATGGAATCGAGTCAGGCCCTGCTATGGGCCTTTTCTCTCCGACACTGCAACAGCGGGGTAATAAGGTCAAATGCCAAGCGGACTGCTGGAGGAATGCCAGCAGCGGGGGCATACAGAAGCACTAAAGGTGCTGCGGCTCCAGTAAGTGGGGGGCCACAAGGCCGATGGAGCCATGGGGGAACTATAAAAAAAAAGGGGGGCAGGGAGAACAGGGGATGGGCACTCAGAGGCCCTACAACCTTGACTGCAGGGCAAATTTGGTGCACATTTGGTGCACATGTCTGAACATTTATTTCTCACCCAACTGTTGAATAAGCTAGGAGAAATGGGGGTGGGGAACCAGATGATCAGATGGATAGGCAATTGGCTCCAGGACCGGACCCAGAAAGTCGTGGTTGGCGGAATAGTCTCATCACCAAGGAGTGTCATTAGTTGGGTCCATCAAGGATCAGTCTTTGGCCCCTCCTGTTCAATGCCTACATCTCTGACATAAGGAAGGATATCAGGAGTGAGATGAGTCTCTTTGCAGATGACTCAAAACTGGGGGCAGTGGTGGATGGGGAGGAAGGGAAGGTGGCCCTACAGGGGGACCTGGAGGCACTGGAAAGGTGGTCTAGAAAGTGGAAGCTAAGGTTCAATGCAGGGAAATGCAAGGTACTGCATCTGGGAGCCAGAAACCAGGGTCAAGTGTACACCCTGGGGGGGGGGGATGCTACAAGGCTCAATGGCTGAGAGGGACCTAGGGGTGGTGGTGGATGTCAAGATGAACAACTCTGAGACTTGTAGGAGGGCAGCGGCCAAGGCCAACAGGATGCTGGAATACATCGCTAGGGGGATCACTTCCAGAAGGAGGGAAGTGATACTCCCTCTGTATAACTGCTTGGAGAGGCCGCACCTCGAGTACTGCATGCAGTTTTGGAGGCCACACTTAAAGAGGGACATTGAACTCCTGGAGATGGTCCAGAGGAGGGCAACCAAAATGATCTGGTGCATAGAGGACAGGACCTATGGGGAGAGGTTCGAAGAGCTAAATATGTACACACTGGAAGAGAGAAGTGACCGGGGGGAACATGATAGCGGTAATCGGACACATGAAGGGGTTAAATAGGGGAGGAGCAGTCAGGGTGCTCTGAAGGAAGGGGGGCAACTAGAGGGCATGGGTGGAAGCTGATGGGGGGAGATTCAGGGGAGAAAGGAGGAGGTGCTACTTCACTGAGAGGGTGGTGGAGCCATGGAATGCACTGCCCAGGGGGCTGGTGGAGGCAGAGATGGTGGAGGAGTTCAAGAGGGGGAGGGACAGGTACAGGGGAAGGATTCTGGAAGCAAAGTCCTGTGCAGCAGGAATATCTGGGACTGGGAAGGGAGAAGCAAGAGAGGGCGAGGGGGACAGTAAGATCAGCTCCCAGGGTGGGGGCTGACCAAACGATCACTCACAAAAGACCATTAGGCCTATTCTGCTGGCATTTTAGTAAGTTAGTATCTACATGCAGTGACTGAAGGTACAATAATGGCACCCAAGTGAACCCCGATATCCAGCAAAAAGATGATGCAGGAGGTGGCAAAATTGATGGGGCAGATGACGGAGCTGGTGGCAGCGGCACAGCAGAGATAGGTGGAGGAAGAAGCGTAGGAAAAGTGGAAGGAGCATGAGGAGTGCCCAGGCGGGGGAAGAGGGGGGAAAAGGCCCAGACAGGAGATGCCACTCCCCGCACCCATCCCAGCATCTCTGCCCGGATGAAAGCCAGACAAGGAGAGCCCGGACAGTGGTAAGATTGATGTGGATCTTACAGATGAGAATGGGTTGAAACAGTATTTGGAGGGGGAACGGGGCAGCATGGGGGACACAGGGATCGAGAAGATGGAGTGAGCTATGCAGGCATTAAAAAGCAAAGGGGCGGGGATGGACAAGATGAGGGGTGGTGGCAAGTCGGCAGGCACAGATTTGTACGATGGTCCCCCGTGCTGCACGGTGGGGATCACGTTCTAGCCTCAATTAAAGAAAAAATTTGGAAAGAGGAATATGTGGACATTTTCGGGCTAGTGGACAAGGACACTGCCAAGAAATATGAACAGAAGGAGTCGGTGGGGAATTTGGAGATGGTGATGGCTCTGGCAGTAGTAGGGCACAAGGCCAAGGAGGCGAGGTATAAAGGAAAGATCATTGATAATTGGCGAGGGGGTTTCATTATTTATAGTGCTTTAGTACGGGAAAAACAGCCAGAACTAGCCATCCTGACTACATACATGTCCATCATCAGGGACGCGTACAAGGTGAAAGTAGGTTATGGGTGACTCAAATGTGATGAGGCTTTTTGGAGGAAAATGGCGGAAAAAGGGGATCTGAGATAGGATTGTACCCACTCTGAGTTATGGGTAAGGACCCGCTCTGGGGAAGGGGTGGGACTGGGGGCGATCACGTGAGGAAGAACCCATCCGCCAGTGGGGCCAAGACCTGCTGGGGCTTCAACAAGGCCAGCTGCACGTGGAACGGCTGTAAGTTCAGGCATGCCTGTTCAAAATACGGAGGGTCACACCTGGCCTCCAGCTGCAGACAAGGTGGCGAAAGAGGGGGTATGAGTGGGTGAAATTTTCAGGACCAGTCCTTTCGGGGGGCCCAGGGTGGGCAGGGGTGGGGGCATTCACCGAGGATAGCTCTTTGCATCCAATGGCTGGCATTAAGGAAGAGCCAAGGGAAGGGTGATGGGGGTATGTGCTGGCATGTACACCCATTTCACCGGCAGTGGTAGAGGAGTGGACCATGGACTACCCGATTAAGGGAGCAGTGGAGCTGCTCAGGGAAGGTTTTCAAATGGGTTTCCCACTGAAGATTCTAGTGGGGGTGGATGGGGATGTGGGCTAAGAATCTCAGGTTGATGAAGGGGAAGGAGGACATAGTGGGGACCAAGATTAAAAAGGAAATCAAGGCAGGCCAGGTGGAGGGCCACTGGTGGCCCCCCCGTGCATACATTTCTGAGTTTCCCCATTGGGCATCGCACCAAAGGAGGTAGAAGGGGAATTCCGCCTGATCCACCACCTATCTTACCCTGAAGGCTCATCAGTGAATGAGGGCATACCACACTACCTGAGGACAGTGTCATATGCCTCCCTTGAAAAGGCCATAACACTCATCAGGGCAATAGAAGGGGTGTGATTTGTGAAAACGGACATCGAGTCGGCATTTCGACTCTTGCCCATCAGGTCAGCAGATTGGAACCTATTGGGTTTCCAATTCCAAGGGGGCATCTATTTTGACAAGGCCATGCCAATGGGGTGCTCAGTGGCATGTTCGACTTTTGAGGCATTCAGGGCACCTGGGTACACTGGGTATTCGGGGCCAGATATGGGCATAGGAGAGTAGTACACTACTTGGATGATTTCCTCCTCATCGGGGAGTCAAGAGAGAAGAGGTGCGAACGAAGCTGCAGAATTTTGAGGAGGTGTGCCAGTGGATAGGGATACCACTGGCACAGGGCAAGACTGAGGGCTCCGCCCAGAGGGTAGAGTTCTTGGGCATAGAGGTGGACATGGAAGGCAGTTGTTTCAGGCTTCCCGGGAACAAAGTGGCATGCCTCAAGGGCCTACTGGCCCAGGTGACTGGGAGGAGGAGGGTGCCACTGGTACAATTGCAGCAACTGCTTGGGCACATTAATTTCACCTGCAAGGCCATGAGCCCAGGCAGAGCACTTACAAGGAGACTGGTAAGGGCCACAGGGAAGGTGAAGCTGCCACGCCACTGGGTAGATGTGTCGAAAGGAGTGCGGGAGGACTTCCAGGTATGGGAGGAGTTCCTCAACAGCTATAATGGGGTGACATTCTGGCAGGATGAGTGGGAGTGGAGTACAGATTTGGAGTTATTCATGGATGCCTCAAATGCCCTAGGGATGGGGGCATACTTCCAGGGAGACTGGATGTCGGAAGCATGGCCAGAGCAGTGGAAAGAGTGGGGGGCTGTTGAAGGACATCACATTTCTGGAGATATTCCCGTTATGGGTGGCTATGGGAGTACGGAGCTCTAGAATGAAGGGAAAACTCATTATGTTCTGATGCGAAAACAAAGGGGTAATGGAGGCGATTAATAGGCAAGGGGGAGGACAGAAATGGTGGGCAGGTTGCTCAGGTGCACGGTATTACTGGGGCTGCAGCTGAATCTATCTTTTAAAGTGCAACATATTGAGGTCTGAAGAACGAAGTGGCTGACAGTCTTTCCCGTTTGCAGCTCAGAAGGTTTCGGGAGCTGAGGCCACAGGCAGCGCTGCACAGGACCAGGGTCCTGGACCAGTTATGGGAGGCTGGATGAACACAGCCTGGGCACTGTACTGGAGCTCCTGGTCAGCTAACACGTTGAGGGCTTAAGAACTGGGGTGGGCGAGATTTCAGGAATTCAGAGGAAAGCATGGGTGGGTCAGGGACGAGCAGTTAAGGAGGTATATAGTAGAAAAATGGCAGGAAGGGCTATCACATGCCACAGTGGTGGTGCAACTGTCCAGCATCAGTTGAGTATGCCAGGACAGGGGTTGGCCCGATGTAGTGGCCAAGCAGAAAGTAAAGAGGATGGTTGTAGGCTGGCAGAGGGGGCATATGTGAGCCAATGGGAAGGCCTTTTTCTGGCATGGGGATGGTTCCCCGGTCACTGGTTTTCAGGTTGGGGCAGTGCTCAAGAGGACACTGGCTTTCATTGAGGAGGACCCAGGTGAATTCGCCCCACATTCCTTTTGGATTGGGGCAGTCACAGAGGCAGCAGAAAATGGGGCTGCAGTGGAACAGATAAAGAAGGTCGAGTGCTGGAAGTCCGGCTGCTACAAGAGATATGTCAGGTATATGTAACAGCAACTCACACTGTTTCTCTTGTTTTCATAGCAGGTTCCAAGAGGAAGGTTTAGATAGTAGGGCACTCCTTCATCTATTGGGCGGAAAGGTTTGCAGTGGCCATTTCCAGAGGAGCAGAATTGCGTTACAACACAGAACACACAAGGGTGCTATGGAAGGGCATTAGGGGCATGAGATGGTCAAAGCTCTTGCTACTGTTGGATGAGCTCAGGGTCCAATGGGGCACACCAGACTGTGTGATCATACATTTGGGGGGGCAATGATTTAGGGAGCCTGCCATGGGGGATGCTGGGGAGGAACATCCTAGGGGATTTAGAACAGATTAAATGGTGGTGGCTGAAGGTGACAACTGGCTGGTCTGACATCACTTCCCGACAGGTCTGCAGGGGGGCCCAGGATGTCCGGCTGATTGAGAAGGTCAGAAAATGTCTGAATAGGAGGGTAGCAAGGGCGGTAATTGAAATGGGGGGCATACAGCTGCAGCACAAGGACATTTCCTTTGATCAGGTGGTGGTGTACAGGTCTGATGGGGTGCACCTGTCGGAATTCGGCATGTGCCTATTCCTGAGGCCAATTGAGGAGCTAGTGAGATAAATAGCCAGGAAAGGCCTGAGATACTAGCCCACAAGGGGGAGCCTAGCCCACAAGGGAGCCCCTCTGTCCATCACAAGCTGGAGGAGGGCAGTGAAGAAGAAAGGGGGGGGAGAAAGGGGAGAGGGGTAGGGTACATGGGCTGGGGACAAGGAACCCAGACATAGTGTAAAAGCAGGGAGGGGGATAGATCCAGGCACCGGATTCAGAAGTGTCTGGGCCTGGAGGGCAAAGGCCCGGGTAGGTGGTGCCAGCCTGGTTCTGGTGTGGAGGAGGGGGCCAGATTCATAGTGTCCAGACCTGGAAAGCAAGATGGATGAACAACCAGAAGAAGGAAGAGGCCAGAACCAAGAAATGTGGATTGAACTATTTATGTATGAAAAACTGAAGTATTAACATGGGTGTTGTAAATATTCTTTGTGCCAAAATAAACACTGCCAATGAGCAACCAAAAAGGAAGAAGTTGTGGCATCCATCATTCCTGGGAGAGATTGAGGGGACAATAGGGCTTGCCAATAAAAGGCAGGCCAGGTTTTCTAATGGCCCCTGCCAGAAATGAGCATGAAAGAAGGAAGGGTTGGGGGGAGGGGAGGGTGGAGGAAGGATCAGGTAGAAGGATAGGGGCTAGTGTCATCACCAAGACAGGTAGAAGGGCAATATAACAAGGCAAGCTGGAGCCCTAGGGATTGGCTGGGGGGGGAGCATCAGGGGTCCTGGGGCAGTATATCAGGCCAGGACACCTGCAGGATGACCTCTTTTGCTGGGATTTTTAACCACCCACCCTTATTAAGGAAGGCGATGGGGGGGGCAAGGCTTGGCAAGAGATATGGATAGGCAGAGTGTGGTGCTGGGGCCCTGGGCATGGGGCCTGTGAGTGTGACTGGAGGTAGGCAGCCATGGTCAGGGGGCTGGGTCATAGCCTCCTGGGGGAAGTTGTGGGCAGCAAGGCATGATGACAAGTGGGAGATGATACGGAAGAAGAAAAGGAGGAGCAGGGGGAAGGAAAATGGGTGGAGGAGGGTAGGGTACAGGGGCTGGGGACAAGGAACCCAGTCGTGGTGTAAAAGTGGGGAGGTGAATAGGTCCAGGGGCTGGATTCAGAAGTCTCCTGGCCTGGAGGGTGAAGGCCCGGGTAGGTGGTGCTAGCCTGGTTCTGGTGTGGAGGAGGGGGCCAGATTCATAGTGTCCGGACCTGGAAAGCAAGATGGATGAACAACCAGAAGAAGGAAGAGGTCAGAACCAAGAAATATGGATTGAACTGTTTACAGTATGTATGAAAAACTGAAGTATTAACAAGGGTGTTGTAAATATTCTTTGTGCCAAAATAAACATTGCCAATGGACAACCAAAAAGAAAGAAGTTGTGGCATCTATCATTCCTGGGAGGGGTTCAGAGGACAATGCACACAACACATGATGATCCCTAAACATCATCGGCAACACACAGCAAGCAACAGCCCCACTTGCGTTACTATAACAATTACTGTCAGCAATGGCACAGATTCATGAGGAACACAGCTGCAAATTAAACATATGTGTTTAGTCAATTTATGTACAGAAAGTGTATGGGAGGGGAGTGTTCAGACAGATTTCTTGGGAGCTGTCACATGTCACCTCTGCAGCTACAGAGCCTACACCCATCAACTGAGTTTGTCACCTGGAAAACATGACAAAATGAGCAGGTATCTGAGCCATTGTAATGCATCCTTCAGCATCCTTAACACTGATTCCCACCCAAATGGACATTCAGCATACAGAACAGGACACAGTAACATGATAGCCCTCAAGCAGCACTGCACCAGGCCCCATAGTAGCACAAATTGAAGTAGGACAGCATGATGCAGTACTTATGGATGGAGCAGATTTATTCTGTGAGGCCCAGGCCTGGATCTCTTGCTGTCATCCCCATGTAAGCAATGGGAGACAGTTAATTTTGCACATGACCACTGAGTGTTATGTATTGCACTGCAAGTACATTACAAAATGCCATGCAGAACCTTCCATATGAAATTTAATGCTCCAGTTGAGGCAGGGGGAGGGGGTCTCAGCCAGGTACACCCATGCCTCCTCTGGCCTGAAGTTGGCCAGATTGATTTGGTGTGGTAACATTACGTTCTCTGCAGCTGCCCCTGTCATAGACAACCTATAACTGTTTTTTGAGCACTGTTCCACACATGCAGAAACATATGTCCTTGCCATGCACTGTAACCATTCTACCATTTGTGTGAGATCAGTGTACTTGAGGTGTCACATCCCAAAGTCTGGCTTTTAAACCACACTCATTGTTTTGAGTGTCCATGTGTGTCACCCAAATCACACAGTGAAGCAGAGAAGGGTAGTGGCTCCGTTGGCAGTGTCAATGATGTATGTGACATCATTGCTATGGAGAAGGCCTTTGCCATGGCACACGTGGCAGTCTCACACACAATGCCATTCCTGAACCATGTGTTCCTTTTTAGACCGACACAAACTGGTCATGCCCCTGTCCAATAAGAGTGTGTGGGTGTGCCCCACAGGAGTTTGGGTGTATTGCCCCCAGTGCACACATTTGGTTATAGGCTAGACGACAGGAAGGTCACCAAACTGAAGGCAATGTCATACATCCTCTGTCTGCAAACATCCTTGGCTATGATTGGCATGGACCCAAAGAAAAGGGAAAAGTCTGTAAGAGGGTCCTCAATCCCCCACCCTACCCAGGTGAGTACGTGTTGCTGCCAGGCCATGCATTGACAGTGGTCACTAATGTCCACTTTCATCCATCATTGTATGATGACATGCGAATAACTAAACCAACACCATTACATTTTGCAGGGGAAGGCACACAACGCCACTGATGGTGCACCAAAGCCATGCACAGATAGCTATAATCTTGCCCTGACAGGGACATGGAAGACTGGTTTGGCCTGGCCTGTGATTGTTCTAAAACAAATAAATATATATTTTCTCTGGTCCTAATGGCTTAAAGAAGTGCCAATTACGTTTTGATTAGCCATTTTTGTTTTATAACAAATTTGATAATTATACTTAACAAAATCAATTTCCTTTAGTTGCTCAAATAACAATATACATATTTCTCACCATACATGTATAGTGGTTAAAAAAACAATATATATATTATGGTTGAGTAGCACTTTTATGGTTAAAGGGTCAAACTTTGCAGTTTAATATCTTTGGCATCGTTCTACAGATTTGCCTGAAATTAGGAATGCAAGATCAAGAACCATACATCTTGGGATCTGCCATTGTTCGTACCAATAGGATATACGGGTGCGGAGTTATTAAGTGTGATCTACATGCGCGTTTACACTTTCTGGCGAATTCTTTGCTCACGCTTACAGGTTGCACGGTTTGCGCGACCGGTCCAAAATCTTCAGGGAACATACAGCCGGGGTGCCCAGTGTGCCTTTCAAAGATTTCATGAAAAAATATTAAATGGTTCAAAAGTTATTCAAAAAAGAAGTTTCCATTATAAGTCAATGGGAAAAGTTAAAAAGTTTGAAAGTGTTGCAAATGCAGTTTTGACTTTCGCAAATGGCCCTTTTACTTTCGCAGATCTGCCACTTTGTTTCACTTAGCGATCAGAAAAATGCTTGCCATTTAAATCTGGGACCCTCTAGCAACCTAATTCTTTTTGTATTCACCTAGTTGGATCCTGAGGATGCTAGGCATGTCTTTATTTTGGGGTAAAACACCCCAGAAATATGATTTTAAAATTTCTGGAGAAAGTACTTTCGAAAAGTATTGTTGCACATTCGACACTTTCGAATGGATTTGCGAAAGTTTACGCAAAGTTCGACAGTACTTTTCAGGCTATGTCCAAAATGACACTGGTACTTTGCCACTCTGCTGCAAAAGAACCGTTTGGTGTTTTGGGCTGAAATTTGGAGGGAAGGCAGCCAACAACTCATAGATGTGCCTTATGGTGGCTTGGTGAAAAAATATTGCACAGCTGCCAAGTTACGGTACTCCTAATTTGACATTTTTTCCTATAGACTAACATGGTGGTGTACACCGTGCTTTTTGGGGCTCGTATCTCGAAAATGGTGTGAGATATGACATTTTTTCACAAGTATGAGCCTATGGCTACACATATACAAAAACATTGCCAGGAAGTGCATGATTTATGTGACATTTAAATTTTATTTCTACATCATACAGTTCCAGAGATATAAGCAATTTAGTATTTCAACAGTTCATTTTCTGCTCCGAGGCCCATTGCTATGCATACATTCTTTGTGCACACTGTGTTTCTCTATGGAGCTGTTGGGGAAAAACAGGGTATGCACTTCTGTTAATGTTAAAGTTACTGTTTACACTTGCTTTTAAATACCGTTGGCGTTTCTGTTCCTGTGTGCGCCACTGCTTCCATTACCCTTTGCGTTCTCTTTTGCGCTTGCATTTGCTTTACTGTTACCATTTGTGTTTCCTCTACTGTTTGTGTTTGCATTTCAGCTTGCATCCCTGGGTGCATTGCTATTTGCGTTTATGGCAACCCTTTCATTTGCTTTACCATTTCTCTTTCATTTTGCGTCTTCATTGCTGTTACTGTTACCATTTGCATTAGCAATTGCATTACTGAGCCCATGCGCATTACGGTTTGTGTTTCCATATGAGCTTGTGTTTCCTTTTGTGTTCCTGTTTCCTTTGCTGCTATTGTAGATGTTACCATTACCATTTGAGTTTACAATTGTGGTACTGTCCCCCTGCTCGTATCATGTGGTGGGAGCGCGGGGCCCAATGCATTACTTTCACTATTTCTCATCATCATTCTCAAAAAGAAGGGAAATAAGAGGCAAAAAACTTTGTTTAATGCATCAGTTAGGGTTGTTGCACAGTGACAAAAGTGAGGAAATTTGGTGTTAGGGTTGAAACCTCACTTAGACCCCTCCAGCCCACCCCCCCAAATGGCATCAGGGTGTGCATTGGGGTCGTCGGTCCTAACTCTCACCCCATTCTCCTATTCCTCAGCTTCTTTATACATGGGATGGGGTGAAAGTTATGATCGATGATGACAGCATGCACCATGATGTCGGTTGGGGTGGTGGGCTGGAGTGGTCCAAGGGGGGTTTTCTACCCTAACACCATGGGGCCTGTGCTCCTACTACTGGGTGCATACATCTTATGATGTTGTGAGAGAACAGGATACAAATGGCCTGTGCTGTCAGCAGTGAAATAATGTGTTGGGAGTTCAGGGCCTGAAGGGATGTGATTCCGCCTCTATATCCATTCTGAAAAACATGTGGTGTGAATGCAGGGCCAAAGGGCCTGCACTCTCTGCAGTCCATCGAGACAGCATATCATGTGCTGGGAGGACAGGGACTGAAGGGACTGCACTACCAGTGATGCTACCCTTTTGTTCCTTATTGCTTAAGTATCTTTGGATGCATACATATAAGGACTGTTATTTCATTACATTGTACCTTGATGGTTAAGTAAAGACTCAAGACAGGTGTATACATGTTTCAAAAATACTTTATTGCCAATTGGTAAGATTTAGAAAAGGCCAAATTAGGAGTATTAATATTTTAGACAACCAGTCTCATAATACAATCGAAATGTGTGTTGCCATTGGTTGTTAAACTTTTCACACTGTTTCACAGGTGGCCAAAATATGGTATGCCATGGAATAAGTAACTCCTTACAAACAATAATGAAATGGGTAGAAACAATGCTGGGTTTCGATTGGCGATGGACAGCTTTTTAACTGGGCTGTTTTGTCAGCACAATGTGTCAGATAAAAGTACAAATTTGACAGTAAGGCATTGAGACCGGGCAGATCTTGGGCAGCTGGTGGGCACAAAAAAAATATATATATTGTTAACTATGGCAGCACCTTGTAAACGTTGATTATATCCATTGAAGACTGATAATTTCATTGTTGTTGTGTGATTGATAATGCATATGTTCCTGGGGTGGGGAAAAAACAGATGCTAAGTGTTACAGCAACAGCTACAGTAAGAAATTATGTTCTTAGTGATATTAGATAACTGTTGTGAACAGTTAAATATGGTTATAGATGTCACTGAGTAAGTGCATTTGGAAAATTCCCACCCAACCCCTCAATAGAGGTGATCAAAAACATTGTCAGGAACAGGTAAGAATTCAGTTGTTATCAGCAAAAGTGTCTGATTTACAATTGCAAGTATTATAACTAAACATCACATTTTACTTGTCTGAGATGTACATTGAATTAAATATCAACACAAATACAATGAACATATCTTCACATCATAAAGTTACTTAATACTTCAGTTGAAAATCTAATACAAAACTAATATATGTTACATGGCATGTTTTTTTTTTCAATCTAGGTAGGGTAAGTAGATTTTCGTTCTATTGTGGTCTACTTGACTAAATAAAGCCACAAAATGTAATTTAACGATGATGGTTATAGTTCTAGCAATAGTATTTAGCTACTGATGAGCAATGGTGTCAGCAAATACAAATGAATACATCATTTATCTGTTACTGTGTTGCTGTTTAACAGACACTGATTTGTCATTTGAATACTTAAACATGTATTGCAATGCTACTTGCCAATACTTTTGCAGCGCTAATTCTTACATTTGCATAGTGACATACATTTCCTTAGTTTGAACAATGTAACAGTATCAAGAATTGGTTAACCATGTATTTACAGTTATACATAGATATGTACAATTTAGCAGTTTGAGAACTAACAGGACTAGTAGTACACTCTTGCATGACAGCGAAGTTGTGATGGGGTCAAGATGTGCACAAATAGCATACAGAGACATACTAGTGATAGCATGCATGTGACAGAGTGCTCAACATGGTCATGACAGATGTGTTGCACAGTTTGATAAGTGTTAAACATTGAATTGTTATACATTTCTACTGGTAAGCAGTTCTTGTACTGTATGATAATTAGATACTTACAAGAGAAGAAATGTTGACAAATGGTGAGCCAGAAAGTAGTGTGTTTAGAGATGTCACAGTCTTTCTCTGACATGTAAGCATGGTTTCACTAGTGACTGTGAAAACAGTTGGTGCCGAGTGAAGCCACTACAACAATTTTCACGCTGTCACTGATCCACACATAAAAATCTTATATGTCATGTTGCAATCTATATGCTTTGTCACCATATCATATTTTACGTGGGTCATTTTAATGAAAAGTTGTAGGTTGCAAACCATTATAGTATCCTATGAGTCACTGTGTCACAAGGTAGACAACCAAGAATGTCACATGTTGTGTGACTATTCCTCAGAGACATGAAGATCATTATAATTCTTCAATGTCAGAAGGTAGGCATTTTTTAAGTGTCGCAGTAGTCACTGTTTGAAAGATGTTGTGGCGTCATCACAGTCTACCCAGCCAGTTCTATACCTTCACAAACAGGTGTAATGCCCTGAATGCATAGATTGACCATGGTGGTAGACAACACTGTGAGTGTCAAACAGTGCTTGGTTAAAAGCTATTCTGCCAGCTGTGTAATCTGTGATAGGTGTGTCAACTCTGAGCCCATTAGAGTCAAACCTGTGCAACATAAGCAACAGATATTGAGATGAAGTCTTGAGACATATGGACTGAGTACATGTGCCCCCACACCTTGTACATAAGTGACTACATTCAGCATTGGTGAATAGCTGGTGGAATTTGATACTTTTGGCCTGAGGGACAACGAGAGTAACCCATAGCACGTCTTGTGTGGTTTCACGCTTTGAATGACCACATGATATGCAGGTATATTTGGTGACATATGAGACAGTGAAATACTGTCGCATTGGAATCCTCTCTTCATCCAAGCTGTTAATCACTGCCATCAGGAACTCAGAGGCATCCTGTTGCATGTCTGCAGCAAACGTACTGCATCCGTCATATGTCCCTAGCACCTGCCATAGAGTTGTGAGTGAGTGGACATTGTTTGACTGCTCAGAAACGATGTTGATTACCTGCTTCAATGCTTTTGAGAATGGAGTCTCTTGTGAAACAGATAATGTCTGTGTGAAATGTGGCATATGGAGTAAAACTTGCATAGCAGAATTAGCATAACAGTTAACTCTAGTGCTGTTGTCAAATGCTGGGACAGCTGCCACACCTGTTGCTTTCTGGCCAGCAAGTGGTTCTGCACCTGTTCTTTTGACTCTGACCTTTGTAGGCTTCTTCACAGTTGAGTCACTTGTGGAAACTCGTGTCTGTTTGTTGCCAGGTGTAGATATGACTGTACGATGTGAGACAGCAAGAGATGTAGGCAGTGCTAACAAAGGCATGTGTGGCTGATAGAGAGTATGTAACCTGTTGTACTCAACAATACATCAATTGTCAGAGTGTATCTTTTGAAGTGCAAGAGTAATGATGTGCAACCCAGATAGGCTACATACACGTGAAAGTGCTACGTAGCTCATGCCATCTTTGAAAATGTCTTTGCCTATGTCCACCATTGCTGAATCCAAACTCAATACCTGAGATTTGTGAATTGAAACAGCATATGCAACACATAGTGGGAACTGTTTCCTGTTTACATAGATGTCCTTGCATGCCTGAAATTTAACACAACTACATTGTATCTCTACAGGCTGTTCCATGTTGTCAAAGTGGACTACAAGTCTCTCGATAAATGTCTTCTGGACATTGTAAAGAAAGTCTATGATGTTTCCTATTGCACCGTTAACCATGCCACGATCAACGTCAAGGTTATGTCGCAGCATAACACGTGCATTCTTACAAACTGTCAAAACAGCTTCAAGTCTAGCTGTGCATGAAACATCTGACTTCAGCTCAGTAAGTTATTCAGTCATCTTTGCTACCAGTTTCTGACTGAGAATGACACCATTAACTGTGTCAACAGCATGCAGGGTGACAATTTCTTGTTTTTTTTCTCTGCAAAGTGACACTGTTGAACTCAGCACATTTCTTCAGTTGTGGCATAAGACACACAATGTGTGTGCCTGTGGGGTACACTTCACTGAAACATCACATGCTGTTTCAGTGGACATAGTATGTGTTCTGATTCTCCGCTCATTTAATATAGACACATGTTCTGTTGATAGGGAACCAGTACAAGCTTCATCCAAAAGTGATTTGTAGGACAAATCACCACTTTTGACACATGTTTCCAGATAGCTCAACGTATGTGAATAGCTCCCAAAGGTTAATACCTCCAATGCAGCCTAGTGTACTCTTGGCCTGCTTGACAGTCAGAGTTGCAAAGACATGTTCTGTATTAACTGGTGCAAGCTGTAAAAGGTCTCCCAGTATGAGAATACTTTTGCCACCAAATGCTTCTGTATAGTCAGTACCCAAGATCTCCAGTAGACGCAGGTGTATACAGGCTAGCATCACATTGGACACCATACTAATTTCATCAATGATTAGTAATTTCATCTTTGTGAACATGGGTCGAAGTTGAAATGCAACTTCAAATGATAGTTTACGATAGTCTCCTGTCTTGCCATGCTCAACTGGCAACATAAAGAGACGATGTAAAGTTACTCCACCAATGTTGTATGCAGCTAGTCCAGAAGGGACAGTGACAGCAACAGACATTGATGACCCTGTCAGATTATGTAATTCAGCAGTGATGGCCTCAATGAGAAAACTCTTTCCTGTACCAGCTGAGCCACTAACAAACAACAACAGTGGTTTATGGTCAGAACAGTCACATTGTTTGGCTAGCTGAAGTAGGTGATGTCGAACTACATCAGTGACCTGCAAGTGAACTATGCACTGCTGTTGATTGAGTCTTTCTCTCAGGTCAGCTGAGTTGACACCACAGTGTGTCCCATGCTCCATCGCAGTCTCAGCTTCTGATATTAACACTTCTGGAGCATTTAAAGGCAGTGGCTCACCTATAACACCTTGACCTTCTGCATCAAGGTTGTCTTGTGAGCTGACAGGAGTATCCTCCTGAAGTTGTTTCTCTGCCTTCTCAAGCTGTTCTTTCTCAGACTCCAGTCTCTGTATGTATGTCTCTGAGTATTGAGTTTTGAAACTCTCGTAACTGAGATTGAATTCTTCCTTGAATGTATCGCAGTTACCTTTCAATTTAGACTCATTCCTCCATGGTCTAAATAGGAATAAGAGAGCAAAGTAGTAGTGCTCTCTGATGTGCCTAGATGTAATTTACAGTGATCTATGAGCCAAGACTTGTGTCTTTTAACAAGGCAGCCATCAACTCTTTTAACCTTGTAAATGTAGTGTGTTGAATTAAGTGACACATCTGTCTTGTAGTCATACCACTTAGCCACCTGAAACAAGCACATAACATCCATGTCATCATGCCTATTGGAGTAGTATGTGTCAATAAGGTTATTTTTCAAAATATTTTTTGAAGAAGGTCTATTGACAGCTAGTTCCTCAATCTCAGCATGAGGAATAGGTACCCATTTGCGCTTCTCTTTGTAGTTCATGCTGAGAAAGTGCACAGCATCAGATTTACCACACAAATGTGTATCCATTAAATGATCACTGGCTTCATAGACTCCACATTCTCTGTGTGAGAGGGTTTTCAATCCCAGTGACTACAGCTTAGATGTGAGGCTCTTGCTTGAATTGACAATATCTTCCCAAAGATCTTGCAAGCTAGTCTGTTCATGCTTAGTTATGTATGAGGTTACATACCGTACTAGGGCTAATGAATTGTCAGACACAAACTGAACATCTATGTTTGCTTGCCACATTAGGAGAAGAGTTGGGTTGTAGTTATTGATATACACCTTTTTCTCATCTCTGGGTAATTCGTATACCCTCTTGGTTGATTTTGCTTTCAAATGGTGTTGCATTGCTGAAAAAAGTTCATTCATGGCACCATCTTGACAAACCCGCCTAGGAAATCTGAAACGACATCTTGAGTACCAGTCAGATTTGTTTTTCACTACCCGGTGGCAGTATTTTGAGCAAATATGTCGCTGGAACTTCTGAACCAACTTCCATAGTGTAAGACTGTCATACTTGTCAGGAATGCAACAAGTGATGTATCATTTGATGAATGCTAGTACTTCTACAGCTTCATGTTTACTTATGCGTGGTACATCCTTGATCCACAATAACATGTGAATATGAGGGGCACCTTGTGCTTGATACTCCCTCCTCCAAAAGTATTGCTCTACAGTACCAAGAGGTGGATTGTCCTTTGATAAAATGAAAGCCAGTATGTCATGGAACCACTTGTGGAAATGCCTTGTGACAGACACAGGGTCAAGTGAGCACATTTCTCAAACAGTCATTGATGAAATGCCATCAACATCAGAGTTTGCCCATTTCAACAGTTCTATGACTTCATCCCAGGAATATTCAGCACAGCTGAGTGTGATGAACCATGTGGCTGCACTGTACTCTCTCAGCATTGTCATCACCTCAGAATGTCTACGGTACCAATATTCTTTCATGCCACGTAGACGTGAGAGAATGGAAGACAAATTCACTTGCACATTTTCATCTTTCTGCTTCAATTTCTCAAAGAATTGTGCAGCTGTTATTCCATCTAGTGGAGTAGTGAGACAAATTGTATGTGCAACTGACACAGACAGTATGCTAAGCTCACTCTCCCAGAGGAGATGAAATAGATACTGTATGTTACGTCTGAATTTTCCATCTTTACTAAGGATGCAGCTGCTGCAGTACTCAGCACCCTGTATACGTACTTCCCTCTCATCTAGATGTCCACCTAACCCTTTTGGGAATATGTCTGGGAAACAGCGTGCTTCTAGTGTTGCCTCCCATATGCTGACAGGCTCACCTTCCACCTGTTTCATTTGATAGAGATCAATGTTGTCACGCACTGGATCTCTGCCATGCAGTGGGTGGATTGTGTACTGTTCATACACATTGTCGTTTGTCTGCACATTGACCTTTTCAATCATTGGCTTAGTGCTTACCAACTCATTGCATTCTACTGATATAGAACTCATAGTATCTATCTCAAGGTCTGTGAAAAAGGGATTGTTACTCTTCAAATAAGTAAGAGCAAGATTCACCTTCTGTAGATTGACAATATCTAGCCAGATGACCTTGACCTTAGTTGGTACACCGTTCACAAGAATCACCAAACTATTTTCACAGGAGATTGCCTCCACATTTTCCTGCAGAAGAAGGGGGAGACACATAATGGAACCCTTCAGAGATCCAATGAGTTCTTTTTGTATGAACATATGAACATATGAAACCTGCCAGCAGATAAAGGCCTAGAGGTCTATCAAGTCTGCTCAAATGTGCAGCTAGCACCCCTTATTCTGCAGCTGCCCCTCCCTTCCACCCTTCCCCTTCATTGACCCTCCCCCTTGTCCTGTCCCATCCCCTTTTGAAGCAGTCCACTGTTCTACTGGATACCACTTCCACAGGTAATGCATTCTCATCCCCCCCGAACCTTCCTTCCTTCCTTCCTTCCTCCAGTCTCATATCATGGACCCTGGTGTCCCTCCCCTCCCTTACTTTGAACAGCCCCTCTGTACCTGTGATTTTGGGAGAAATCTGCAGCTCCCAAATTGCTGTGTAAAGTGGTTTGGCAGGGGTGGAATGAGGTGGAAGCACCTCATGCCAACCCTGCACAGACTTCAGAGTACTCAGGCTCATCCAGACATATTGCTGATACATCTTGGAGGCAATGATTTGGGAACCAAACACTGGGTAGATTTAGTAACAGAAGCAAAATTTGACTTGCTTCTATTATGAGTATGTTGCCTGCCTGCAAAATCATATTTTTGGATACTACAGAGTGTAGGGTCTGGCAAGCAGAACACCATATGTACCTGATTGACAGAGCTCGAAGAAATGTCAACATATAAATATATGCATTTGTATGCATGTCTGGAATGTACACCATACGTCATCCTGAAATTAAGTATTGTTATGATTGGCTATACCTACCAGATGGTGTACGCTTCTCGCATGCTGGCAATTGCCGTTTCTTGGGAGACCTTCAAGATGCAATCCTCAAAGTTCTCTAAAAATGTCAGACTGTTTAAACAGATATCAGACTAAAAAAAGTTTCTTTTCAGAACCAAAAGCAGTTGTCAAAAAATAGAACCATTCTCATATCATACACACAGGTGTAAAAGATGGGGGGGGGGGATAGTGGGCTGAAGGGTGTTACTGGAAAGGTGGAGAGCATGGCACTGCCACACAATCTCTGTGCTGTTCCCACTGTATTAAGTGCAATTGTAATGGGTGTAGATGTGCACCAGTAGGGATGATACTTCTTTGATGGTGCATCTGATTGTGGTGGGTGGAAGGCTCCAGTATTAAAGGAGTGATTTATCTGCTTTAACAGTGCCTGTCATCAGGTGCTTAGGTATGTTGCAGAGAAAGAACAGTGGTTTGTAGTTAACATTGGTTGTAGCCTGGCACAGCATCACATAGTTGTTGATGTATGGCACCAGAGCTGCATATGTGTGTAACCATTATGGAATGATAATTGACCAGTTCATGGCCTACGTACCTGATGGAATGATTTTTTCTACCCACCACTGAATATTGTGTTTCGTTTTAATTTCATAAGTACACTTTTGGTGATGCATCCTGCTCTTGTTCTTGTACTGCTTGTTCTGTGACAGTCCCACTGTAGACTACATAATGCAGGTGGCAATGGCACTATTTTTAATACTGTTGAGCCATGCCACAGGATAGTTTTGTGATGATTGCACTGTGCTGTGGCTTACGCAACCACACTGCAGACATGTTAGCTGAAAAAGTTTGGGACACTGTAAATATGCTGGAGTATATGTAACATTGTGGAGAAAGATATGCACATTTATGTAAATGCTAAAGACAAAGTAAACAGCATGCACTTTAAATATTTTTATTATGTGACGTATTGATATACAATAAAAAATACTAAGATCATTAGGAAGACAGATAGGTTTTGATTGCCGAACTATGGCTTGGAACTGGTCACTTATTGTTGCAAAAAGAGGTTCAGAAAAAAAAAACATACTTAAGAATCCAACAAAAAGTAGTATTAAATTAACAATTTACATTGACGTTCTGACCTACAGACTGTTTTTTTTGTCTATGTATTGCAGAACAAAACACAAGAAAATGAGACAGTGGAGTCTGAGAGAGGTGTGTGCACTGCTTGAGGCAGTCCAGGTGAGCGGTAGTGCTTGTATATTAATGCGCAGCACTAACCAGAAGTTGGACGCAATGGAGGCACATAAAACAGCTTCCTACATATGATTCTCCGTGTTAAGAACAAAACAGTAGACCAGCTCAAGAAGAAGTGGAAACTGTTGCGCCAGCGCTTCTATGTACTGAAGCGCAGAGAGGAGTTACCAGAGAATGATAAGTGCTGGTACTACCTCGCTTATGAGCTGTGGGAGGCAACAGCAAGCCAGCTGCAGGGGAGCGCCTTACTCAACTTAAGTTATTTTAACAAATTATCAGTGATACAATTATATAATAGTACTGCCACACAAATGGAAAAATAAGTATTTCTGGAATTGATAACTTTGTTGCTCTAGCATCGTATCAATATGTGTTAATTGATAATATTATGATACTTATGTTATTAACGGTGTCTTGATAGACAACATTTTACAAGTTAACATTTTGCTGTGTGTGTTCATTTGGTGGAGGTGATGGGCATCAAATGGACTGATATTGAAACTGTACTCTTGAATGTCATAATCAGTGTGTCTAGGCCAGATTTAATGTGTTATGATGCATTACAAATATCAATATGTATAAATGTTATCACATAGTAGTACGGAGTTACTATGAAGTATGTGTTGCATTCAAAAACAATGGTATTTCATAGCTGTTACTGTAGGAGTACTAAGTATTGTGGTGCTGTGTAAATGTGTAATCTACAGTTGATCAAATATTAATTAGTACAAACTTGTTATGTCATATGTGTGTGCAATGACTGTGCAATAGTTAAATAAGGAGAATGTCAAGTAGCAGAATCATTTCAATTGCTTAGAAAACGTGCTGTACAATAACTAACCAGAGAAACAAAACAGTCAGTAAATATACCTATTATATTCCATTAACAGATCACCGTAGGCAACCTGCTTGCCCTGCAGAGGTAGTACTAGCACAGTCTGAAGCTGTGGAGGCTGAACACTGAGATTCCAACAGTGTCATCGTCATTGAATCAGATGGTAAGACGATAATAGAAAAATAACATTGGATACTTGGGGGTGGCATATTCAGTGCTTTTTTTTGCATGTTGATAATACTGTTCTGGCTTGTAAGACCCACTGATGTGCACAAGTACGATATACTAAAGAGATTATTGTACTGTTAAATCATGATACGATAGGGTAAACACTAGTAGTACATGCAACTCAAGTGGAGGGAGGGATAACCCATGCATGTCTGCCAGATCATGATATTCAGTCTATTATGTGCTGAACATATGTAGCAACAATCTCAACATCAACTGTACACTACTGAAACTTCATAAAAACAAACAGAAAAAACAACCCAGTGGTGCTGAGGGTTGAGGTGCTGGACACCACACCTCAAGCTATGCCGGTGACCTGTGTTTGGGAACGGAGTCAAGGTCATCTAGGGGTCGTAGGGGAGGAGGAGGAGGATTGAGCATCTCAATAGATGCTCTCCTCCTCCTGGCATGGGAGGGATTACAGGGGATTGATTGGTATGAAGGAGTGGACCAAGTGTGCAGTAATGAGTGGACTTTGCACTGTATAGTCATTATACAGTACAAAGGGTCGCCCCTGAACCCGGGTCACACCTGAAAAAGGGACCTCCGGGGCCCAGTGGGCCTACCCGGTCATCAAAATTCAGTAAATAAAATAAATAAATACAGATACTTGACATTATAAGTCTGAGGAGTGTGAAACTGTCATGCATTCTTCGTTGTTATGTTAATGTTCTAAACACTGCCATCATAGAGATGGGTAAGTGCTGATTATTCAAGTCAATAGTGCCAACTAAATATTTTTCCACTGTAATAACTATGTGTCCAATGTTCATCTGTTCACACTGCATTTAGTTACTATAGTTGCAAAATGGACAAGAACATCAAGACATAGAAAACTAGGCTTGCCTGAAGTACATGATAAGTCACCCTATTTACGTATTCTATTGGCAAGACACCTCTGCAAGTGAGGAAGGACACATTATTTAGGAGAAATACAGCATAGGAATGTTATTGTTGTTCTGTGTTGGTCTTCCATCTCTGTGCTATGTCAATTGAATTTAAAAATAGGAAAAGCTATTGTTGTATGTGCTTACTTATGTGAACATAATAATATGTTTATAATGTTAGATGCTTTCATTGTAGTCAAAGATTGACTGTGGTAACAATTTTCATGATGATTGTTTACACATCTTCTAGAGATCAACATGCAAAACTGTGGCACATGGTTGAATACCACCATCAGTCAATATTAAATATGTGTAATACAATCAAAGCATTGTAATAGCTTTACAAACAGAAGTGAGTGCTATAATATTTTGTACTTATTTTATTTTTTTACAGTGGCCAGGGAGGCAGTGGCAGAACCATCTGTGCAGGTGAAGCAGGAGCCTGGCACCAGTGCTATCCGTAAGTGTGTTTATATTAAATATTCAGGCAAGATATACTGCTAAGTAGATTATCAGAAGAAACAATCTGAAAGTTTATATTAAGTAAATCTGTATACCTAAAAAATGGTAATGCATGGTTCACATAGACATCATAGTATCCCATCTGTGTTGAGCAGCACAAATACTTACATGAGTATTTAAAGTGTGCTTTCACAAAGAGTTTGTGTAATAACAAGCTTTCACTTTAACAGACAATGCATTTGCTATTTTCTGTGGCTATAGCTGTACAGTATAGAAATATAGAAATGTAAAGTGTTGCATTGTTCACAAATATAAAGAAATACAATGTGGAGCATGTGGTATGCAGAAATTTCCTAGTTTGGTGTATAAGCTGTTTAGCCTAAAGCTGAACTGTGCCGTGGGATAGTGTGAGCAATATTGAACAGTCCTGAATCATGACTCAGCATGATTTAATATCATAAAGGTACCTCTTGAACTGCTCACATTGCACTGTCACTGGACAACGTATAGTGACACTGATTGTCCAAATATTGTTATTGATTACCAGAGGGAATACAACACTGCCAGCAGAACTGTTGGTGTACTTGGTGCATGTAGAGTGATGTTCACAATTAGATATGCAAGTTGCTCACACTGTATCAAAGGTGAACATGGGGATGTTATCATGTGATGATGTGTCACTTGCATGCAGGTGTACTGATACTTGACAACATGCAGCTGCATAACTGACAGGTAGTAGGCATTGGTGTCCGATTCCTCATGTTCTTCAGTAGCAATGTAACAGTGTACAACCATGATAATTTTAATGTTGAACGTTCCCTGTTAATCCACTGTACTATTACACCATTACCTGATTGCAAGTATAATGAAGTAATTACAGTACATGATGCTCCACACTACCTGTTCCCAATTACAATACTGGGTTTTGCGAATGATACAATCCCTGCTGTTATAGTAGTACTATATTACCCATTGTAACAGTAACAGTCATGATGACAGCTCCCTCACTTCACACTTACTCCTTCAGTGGTAAACAGGATGTTGTGAACTCTAAGCTGGCCACACAAGTGTTCATTGATACTTTACATTACAGCTGTGTGGCTATTTGTGTAACACATGGGTTAATGTTCATTCAGATGGTACTGTACTAGGCAGTCTCAATACATAGATGAACCGTTCACATATTGGGATTCTGTTGCAGACTACCTTATACATGTTCAGTGCCCATATTTTGCATGCTTATGCATACAGCAGTACTGTATGTGTCAGTCCTTGACTGGTTTAGGTGGTGTCTTGTTGTGGAATGTCACCAGCTGCTGATGAGGTTAGGTGAGGATTCTGGTGTTGGGTATCAGTGGATGGCTGGTAAATGTGGTGCTGCTGTACAAAAAAAAGGTAATCTATCATTTACAAAGACCACTATCAGCCATAGGGACAGGTCTAGCAGGTCAACATTGACTGACTCTAGTTAATTATCCCAATTGCTGTGCAAGGAGGTAGACTGCAGTGGACTGCTGCACCATACATCTACTTATTATGACCATTATCCGATGAGGGGGTAGAGTATAATGCACCAAGAACTCTTATCAGTGTATATACAAAGCTTGGTATCATGAATATCTTAGGGTCCAGTGCACTACCATGACTACTCAACATATTGAAAGTGAGTTTTTACTTTAACAGGTAGAGCTCACTCTGCCACCTGAGCTACTTTACATATAGTATGACTGTGAGCTATTGTCGTGGGTGGTATGCTGGTTATGAAACATGCTCTAGCTGAGACCCACAAATGAGAGGTGTAATCGTATAGTCTGCAATATGTCAATCGTGTGTAACTCGCTAGATCTTTTTCCTGCTTACTTATGCTGGATCTTCATCCCACAGGTATAGTTTAGTGTGCACCTGAATATAGGCCACAGATGCCAGATAAAATAATAAGTCATGGATACGCATGTTCATGTGGCTTTCTTTTATTTTCCAAATACATAACTGCTGTGGCTCACTCTATTGTGAATAATGCACTGTGAAATGTTGGTTACAATATTGTGTTGCGAACCATCACTGTGTTTTGCATGACGCAAGATTGTTTGTCATGTTCAAGTGATTTGTATACTGTACTGTGAGTGCTCCAAATGGAAAACAATTGCTGCTGGATTGGTTATAGTGAGGTAGAATTCAACAGTTTAACAATGCTTAGTCCATACATTTATTTTGACATACTTTGAGTATGAGTAAGCAATCATGATAAGCAAGGATTACGTCAATGGTCTGTTAATCACCTCTAGGGCTATAATGTGCATGAGGTATAGTCAAGTGCTACATGACCCTAGGCAGTGATTAATTTACTATTAAACATAACTCTTGTGGGTGTGTTACTTTTATAATAATAATAATATTTAAAAAATAATATTCAAGACTTTTAAGCATATCAGTTAGCTGTACATGTATCAGAAAATACACCACAGTTGTAAAAGATTACAGCATTAGTTACAATTAAGAATTTTTCATTAGTATCGCATTCTTATATGCTGTTGACAGTAGGCAATTACATGTATTTAAAATATTCCTACAAAAAACAATGTTGAAAGTCAAGACAGGGAAGGAATCACCATTTTGATATTACATAAAAATAGATGTTTGTCCTATCTTTACAGGACCCTGTCGCAAGGTATGGTGCACTGGCCACTGCCGCTGTTACTGCAGGCTAGAGTGCAAGGTTGACAGTTTGATAAAGGACAACATTGTGCTGCGGGAAGGGCAGGAGAAATTGCTGTCTCTCCTGACAGCACAACAAGCAACTGACAACCTTGTGCTCGAGCCTGTGGAGACAGCGGCAACTGTGACTGTACCCAGCACCACTGCTTCATCTGCACCAGTAACATCAAGCCTCCCTGACCCACAGTGAACAGCCTCCACAGCTCCTCTGGTTTCTCCTCTCTGAGGCGCAACAGCTTCCACTTCTTCTATGCCTCTACATTGTGCCCAACTTCTGGGCTGGGCTGCCTCAAGCAGCACACACACCTCTCTTATGAAGGTGTAAATATTGTAAATATGAAGAAATTGTTTTTTTGTTAATTCTTTTCTGAAGAGTTTTTATATATTAGAATTTATTTCCATAAAAAAAAAATTGTTTATATAATCAGCGGTTTTCTAAATCAAAGGTTGCATTTGATTTTATACTGTATGTTTTCTATTCTTCTATTTTTTCCTGTTTTGAAAAAAAACTATATTTTTGTATCAAAAACACAATTTTATATCTAATGATTTACATAATAATGACCCTTTTTTATTGTACACAATAGTAAACAGTAGTATTAATAGATATTTTTGGTTACAAAACCTTTGTGTTGTACAATTCTTAGCTTGTAGGGATATTACTTACTTATAGAGATTGTTATACACAACACTCATCTTCAGTTATTCTGCTTAACAGGTGTAATGTGCCTGTAGTTTCAGGTTTGACAGGATAACAGTTCACCATTGTAAATGTGATACAGAGTTTGCATTGTTATTACTATGCTCACAAAGGGAAACTTATTTGTATGGATTCATCTTCACAAGGTGTGTCTAGTGAAGTCAGAGAAGAGAATCTTGTACATATGTAGATATTTGACAGTGGTGGTGAGGTACAGAATGACTCATTTAATGAACTAGAACAGTAGAAGCGCTGAGTGTTAAGTAAGAGTGCGTGAAAGACCACAACAGCGTAATTTAGTATGTGGCATGCCACTGTTAACTACTGTACAAGAAAACAAATAATAGTATGAGTTTTGTACATGTCAACACAATCTTAGATGCACATCATCAATGCCACATTATACTCTACTTCACACTGTGTTCACGTTGATCGTGTGCTGTCAAAAGATGATTCCAAGATTAAGATACAACTACTAACTAGAACACAATGCAACACACAGCTCATATTAGCAGTTACTGACAGCTCAAATGAATATCATGAGATGGTGGGTATCTCAGTCCTTAGAACAGACAATACTATTCCATTACTTACTGTGTTCTTGCGTATGTGTGTATTGGACTATGTGTGTCTGGTGGTACCACAGTGTCATTACATGTACTGTTTGTACTTCTCATTCTCAAAAAGAAAGGAAATTCATGGCAAAAAACTCTGTTTAATGTACTAGGGTTGTTCCACAGCGATAAAAGTGAGGAAATTTGGTGTTAGGGTTGAAAACCCTAACTCCGCATTCACCCCCCCCAGCAAGACACACACACATATGCAAGTAGGGGGGAGGACCAAGGCAACACGACCAATCACAGACAACCAGCATCAGGTGACAGAAATAAAATACAACTGTCTAAATGCAGTACAAGACATCCCCACCCACCTGACCAGGTACTGCATGCTCAGTGGAGATCCACAGCAAAACTGAGACCATGTACACCAAAAGTACACATCTCTGATTGTGGGTGCACACAACGTACCATACTTACAAGTTGCATGGCCTTACCTGGTGAAGCACCACGCCCCAGCAGACATGATAGTGCATCCTCACTGGATACCAACAGTGCAAATCTCTGTTTGTACCTGTGTACAGGTTTTTACACTTAAGAGTAGACAGAAACAAATACAGCTATGTAAATGTAGTAAAAGACACATCCAGTATCAATATACAATCAATGTTGCGTTTCTCTTTCTCATCTGCATTTTACTAGGTTTTACATGTCTGTCCACACAACATACATTACTTGATCTAGAGGTAAGTTGGAGCTATTTCTTGTACGAGGTTGTGCAAGTCCCAATGGTGGTAAGAGACATTCAGTTTCTGTAATGTAGGTGTTCTGTTCATGTCCATGGACTTACTTTAAACTGTATTCTTATATTCAGAATGCAGTAAGTGGTCTCTCAGTGAGGGTCTATAATTACCTGGCTAAGCTCACACAACTTATTAAAGTCTAACATGACTGTACCTACTATGATGAAGGTGTACCACAGATGTCAATAGACTCACTTTTGCTATAGTTTTGTACAGTAGATGCAGTACATGGTGAGGAGAATAGAATTGGCTGTCTGATGCCACACAAATCAAAATAGTGCTAAGTTGAGTATCTTTGCAATGAGTGAGGTGCACCATTTATCTACATACCCTCTGTTTCTTTTGCTGTCGGTGTCCACTCAGGATGTAGTATATGTTGTTTGGGTGTGGCAGGCCATTATGTATGTGATGACATAGTACTGATAACTGTGCTAACTGTAGAACACCAGCAAACAGGGAGGTGAACTGTGTATGTTAATAGACTTTCTTTACTTGTAGCTTTGCAATCATGATGGACCAAGTGCACTAGGACATGGGGGGGTCACTCTTTATCTCAGACTCTGCAAGTTGTAACTGTGCAACCCTTTGCAAAGCTGCAATCATGGAGTAACAGTGTTGATCTTCATGGGTTCATCTTGACTGGGGTTGTTCAATAAGCATGCAGTAGTTGATCTCAGTGGGTGGGGCACAGTTTCACTAAGGCCTCCATTGGCTAACAGTGTGAAGTTGTGTATACCTGAAATCAATCACACATGCCATACATGTACAACTCCTTATTTTTTTCTGTGCTTCTGTACTTGGGGAACAGTTCCAGGTGTGGTGTGGTATGGTGCATCGCTAGGTAAGGCCATGCAGCTCATAAGTGTGGTACGTTGTGTGCACCCACAATCAGGGATGTGTACTTTTGGTGTACATGGCCTCAGTTTTGCTGTGGATCTCCAATGAGCATGCAGTAACTGGTCAGGTGGGTGGGGACATCTTGTACTGCATTTAGACAGTTGTATTTTATTTCTGTCACCTGCTGCTGGTTGTCTGTGATTGGTCGTGTTGCCTTGGTCCTCCACCCTACTTGCATATATGTGTGTGTGTGTGTGTGTGTGTGTGTGTGTGTCTGTGTGTGGAGCTGGGGGGGGGGTGAATGCAGAGTTAGGGTTTTCAACCCTAACACCAAATTTTCTCACTTTTGTCGCTCTGGAACAACCCTAACTAATGCATTAAACTGAGTTTTTTTTTGCCATGAATATATAGATATAGATATAGATACTGCTAAAGATTTCTGCTGTATGGGTCTTGGCTGCAAAACAAGAAGGGTAGTGAAAGTGAGCTTCTGAAATGCATGCAGCCACAGGGCTTGTAGTTTTAAGCAAAGTGTCAGAGTTTGGCCCTGCAGTAAGATTTTGACTTTAAATTTGTGTTGTGCAAGTACACAATGGGCACCCAACTTTCACATAAAGTATGTTGTTTCAGGGAAATGAGAAGTTACTTCATAGAAAATTCCAAAAGATTATTTTTAGTTTACTAAGATGGGAGATCCCCAATTAATGTGATCTGCTAGTCTGACAGCGGAACAACTTTCTTCCTTTAGTATGAGGAAGTACATTAGGTGACCACACTAGAACCAGTATATATAGAGGCTCAGATACACTTTCTCTGTAGCACTTCACCAGCTTTTCAACTCATCAAGAGATACTACTATACAGAGAAAGAATCTTTGGGAGAAAATGATGAACAGTACTACAATTCTCGTGTTCTTTGCACTGGTATTGTCTGCAGCCATTGTTCATGGTAAAATATTAAATATATTATTATTTTTGAATAATAATGTAAACTGTGTATATTCTTAGTCTTTTCCTGCAGGTCAGTTCAGGCTATAGAATTTTCAGTTAAATGAAAGAAGAAAAAATTGAAAGGGGCTTTTCTCTGCTTTTTGTAAAATACTACTTCTTCGTTGACTGTGACATGCATTCTGAGTAAAAAAGAAAACATAAAGGCACAAATGGTTGTTCCAACTGACAGTGAAGAAATGGAACTCCTTTTTTTAATTCAGTGTGAAGTATCTAGACTTCATTGCAGAACCGTGCTTCTGTAAGAAAACAAAAGTAGCTGAAACAGTTTTATTTTGACCTTAGTTATTTTTTGAGGATCAAAAGAAATAGCACTTGCTTGCTTTGCTGACCCTAGACAAACCATTATTGGCATCTTTTCCAGTCATATATCGCTACTGGTTCGCAGTCCGCAGGTGCAGTCCAGTGCCATCATTTTCTTTGGATCCTAAGGAAAATAAACTATTTTACCTAATGTAGTTTAAGCTTACAATAACAAGATCTAGTAAGGGAGTCTAGATGGTCTCTTACAGAATCAAGAAATCAATGCAGTATTTTTGTCATGTCCAACATAAACTGCTGCTTTAATGTAGAGCCTTAAAACTACACAGTATTTAACCAGTTCATAACACATATAGATGAAGTTTCAGGTATAGTGAGAACTATGGTAATTTTCAATAACTGTAATTAATCTCCTGCAGAAGGTATGTATGAAGTAAGCAATAAGACATGATGAGGTATACATGGAACAGATTGTACTGCATGACGAGGGGTGTAGTGAGGCATGGGACCACAAGTCAAGTTCCTTCAGCCCCTGAGGTGCAGTAAAATATGTTCCATGCACACCCCTGGAGTGTCTTATTGCACTTATAAAATGGGCTCCTTTTTTTTAACTTTTTACAGTTGGGGGAAAAGCATGTCTATATGTAGAAACAATAGATTTAAGGCTGGCCACTGGTGCAGAGGTTGGATTTCCACTTGCGACACCAGTGACCTGGGTTCAGGAATGGACCCAGGAGTTGGATGGCCAGCTGGGGAAGAAGGACTGAGGTGCCTTCAGGCTGCTCTCCTTCTTCAGTGGGAGGGTTGGGGAGAATGTCCAGCACGGGATGACTCCTAGCAGAGGCTGGAAGGAATTGCTAGTGCTGGCATACAACAGCAGTAGAGGGGCAGGACAGATGCAGGTCATCATTGCAAGTCTCCGCCCCTTGGGGGGAAAACCAAGAGAGAAAAAAAAACACAGCTCGCGCCCACCTCTATGAAGCCTGCCCCTGCCCTAATCAGCTTTCAGGGCTGGCTCCATGATTCTAGTCCCATGTTCGCGGCACTGATGCCCTAAGGTGTCGCAACCCCACCCCGAGGGGGCAAGCCAGGGGTGTCTTGAGTCAGGTTAAAAAATGAAAGTGGGGGCTTAAGGGGGTCCGTAACCAGGCAGATCCTTGGTGGAGTGGGGGCAACCACAAAAAAAAAACATAGAAACAATAGATTTACTTGCGTGCATTTATGATATAATGGTCCTTCCTCCCACTGCAAGTGATGTTATTTATGATGTCATTGTATTGCTGCTGGACAAAGTTTGTCCTTTGCTAGCATCAAGATTCAGGAGAGGGAATGTTTATAATGGAATGTTTATCATGGAATGTTTATCATGGAATGTTTACCATGGAATACACGGATTCAAAATTCTGCTCAATTCCACTAACAGAATGTTCCTCACCTAACCACACTGTATACACACACACACACACACACACACACACACACACACACACACACCCAAAGGCCTCTTCTATAGCCAAAGACTCAATTATCTTACTGTCAGGGCAAGAAGAAGAGATTTCCCTGATAAGCAGGTAAAGATAGAAGTGGGATTTTTTATTGTCAGCAAAGAAACAGTTCCAATGAAAACTATAAACAATACTTAATGTTTCTAATTTGTTAATATGTGTAAGAAAAGTGTTATAGTCATGGAAACTGGATTTAATTAATTTGTTTTATTTTTTATTTAAGGTAGTTTTATTTTTAGGGCCCAGCTGAAGGTTTTTTTTTTTTTTACAATGTAAAGGTAGAAGCCATGTTTGTGATGGAAGATCAATTCTGGTTGTAGGGGGACTGATGGAATATAGTTCTGATTATAGGAGGACTGATTTGCTCATTGTGTGATGTGGTTTAGGATCAGGATAACTGTGCACAAAACAGATTTCATGCATAGTCACATGATATATTTTGACCAATGAGACTTCTTTATTTTGGATGCCCTTTTTATAGGAAAAAATACAACATTCTCATGAACAACAGCAAGAAAGCCTTCTCTTTATTTTATTACTCCATAACGTTAACTGTCCTTGCTGTTTTGTTTTCTGCTGTCACTATGGTTTGTCAGAAAATTGCCCTTACAACTGTCCTGCCCCTTCTTCTAGCTTCTTTCCAGCTCTTTCACCTACCTTCTTGGGGTACTTACCCAAACTCCTGGGTGCCACGGCTTGCCTGACCAGTGCTGGGTTTACTGGGGCTCCCTCCCTTTAAGATCTTGTGCACAAAAGAGGCAGGTGCCAAGGTCAGTGGTGTGCAGCCTGCAGGATGAATGCAACTTCATCAGGCATCAGCCAGGGTAATGTTTTCTGATTATTTTAATTTCCAATCCTTCAAGGTCATCAGGGGAATGGCCATGTTTGATGCATGCACATGGTTCATGCATGAACATCAAGAGGTGTCCTCGAGTTCCCTTGTGTGGCTTCAGCTGGTTCATCTTCTCCCATGGTCACCCAGGTGGCAGTAGCACAGTGGAGCACACTTACCCACTCTCCTTAGACATGGAAGAGAGCATCTGCAGTGATGCTTAATCTTCATCCATGGGCAGCCCCTGCCAATCCATTATCATTCCCAAACTCAGGTCACAAGTATTAAGTCATAGCTCTACAGCTGCATCAATGGAGCAGCTCTGGAAATATGATTAAATTAAACTGTTAAATCAGCACTTGAAATTTGCCTTGACATTGTGGAAATGTTTTAGTTATTATATTTGGTAAGTTACAACTTTCATGTCTAGGCAAAAAATGAGCAAAATTGTTACTTAACATTGTAAATTCATGTCGTGACATTTTTTATTTGGTTGTATAATTTCAGGATCACCGATCAGTGGTAAAGGACGTTGCCTTTGCAAAGACAGTGGCTCAAGCTTTATTCAGCGAAACCTCATAGAAAAGATAGAAGTGTTTCCAAAGAGTCAGTCTTGTGAACACATTGAAATTATGTAAGTATTTTTGTGTTGTCATGTTATGAAAACATTATTGATCATACCCATGATGCTATGCTAAACTACTATTATGTTATGAAAGTTAATATGCCAATGAAATGCCAGGACTCTCCACCGTAATGTTTACATTATATAATGAAATACATTATCTATAATATAATACTGTGCTGTTCACATTAAACTTATTGTGCAGCTAGTTTGAAATCCATGTATTTTATGTGACTACGATGAGTTCTGTACTAGTTGGTTTGTTTCTTTCCCTTCTGCTAATGTGGCCTTTTATCTGAAAGTGTATTCGGTGATCTCATTCAGAGCTCAGCAGAAACCAGCAATGAAGAGATTTCCTATATAGAGCCATAACAGTGCAAATGCTAACTGACTGTTAATTTGTTTCACAATAAGTTTAATTGAGTTTTTTCTATATATAATATGCAAAACATTTTCTTTTTTTTACTGGGATTAATGTAAATTTTATATAATTCTTTGATTAGTTTCTTTACCAGCATTTTTAAAAAAAGTCGATTTCCAAAATTCAAAATGTTTTTATTTTGGTTGATATAATTTTCTTTAAATCATAATTTCTTTGGTAAAATATTTATATTTTTGAAAATGTGATACATTAATAAATATTTTTCTTCTTTCAGTGTCACTGTGAAAAGGTCTGGGGATAAAATGTGTTTGAATCAAGAATCAAAATGGGTGCAGAACACCATTAGTGCCATAATTAAGAAAAGGTAAGTGATGGTGGCAACTGTTATCTCAAAAACTACCTTATGTTCTAACACATTGGTATTAACATTTAGCAAAGTTATGCATTGAATTACAATACTGATGCTCATAGTATCTGTGTATATTTAGGATACCCTGTGTAACTGTACTATAATTACATAGTTTTAATGTGTTAACAATGTGCCCATTTGCTAGCACTTGAAAAGAATACAAAGCAGAGAGCCTATCTTCCACAAAAAATACTATTGAATGATTTTCATGTTGCATGTAAGAATGTGAAACCAGTGATACCATGTTTATACATCAGATTATGTGAAAACATGTTTATACAGTATCTCTGACTGAGACAAAAAGATACTAGCAAGGAAGACATCTCTTTTCAGGAATCAACTTTTAGGATGAATGAACAGAGTAAATACTTGCTTTGAACTGCTTCATTGCTGGTATTTCATATCCTGCTTTTTGTTTATGAGCTTCTGATGCTTCCACTTGGATTACTAACAAGGACACAAAACACTAGGAAGCAGTGTTGGAATTACACCTTATGAGCATTGGGAGCTGGGGGCGGGCATAAGAGCCCTATCTTAAACTGAGCTCCCATTCCCATCATAAGTCAATGACAGTGATGTGTGAGTTACATAGAAACATAGAAACATAGATTTTGACGGCAGATAAGGACCACTTGGCCCACCCAGTCTGCCCATTTCCCTACCTAATGGATAAGCTGCAGATCCTAGTTAACCAGCAGCCTACTTCTTCCTACCCCCACCCCCTAGAATTGCCTTATGACTGTCCCATGCATGCTTAAATTCCATCACTGTTTTTGACTCCACAACCTCCTCTGGAAGGCCGTTCCATGCATCCACAACCCTCTCTGTGAAAAAACACTTTCTTAAATTACCTCTAAGACGCCCCCCTTCTAGCTTCAAATTGTGCCTACTTGTTCTTGCACACCTCTTTTTTGAAAGATGCTACCCTCTTGGACTTTGTTGATTCCCTTGAGGTACTTGAAAGTTTCTATCATGTCCCCCCCTCCCTCCTTTCCTTGAGGATATACATATTAAGCTCCTTAAGTCTCTCTTCATATGTCTTCCGGTGCAGACCCTGCACCATTTTAGTTGCCCTCCTCTGGACAGTCTCCATCCTGTCTATGTCTTTGCAGAGATTGGGTCTCCAGAACTGCACGCAGTACTCCAGATGGGGTCTCACCAACTGTTTGTACAGAGGGATAATAACTTCCTGTTTTCTACCGGTGATGCCTCTCCCTATCCATCCCAGTATCCCCCCAGCCCTCCTTGCTGCCCTCTCACATTGCTTGCCCACCTTTAGGTCATCTGATATGACTACCCCCAGGTCCCTTTCCATTGTTGTTAGTATCTCACCCCCCATTGTGTACTCTTCCCCTTGGTGTTTGTTTCCCAGGTGCATTACCTTGCACTTCTTAGCATTGAATCTAAGCTGCCATACATTTGACCATTCTTCTAACTTTGCCAAGTCCCTTCTCATCCTTTCCACCCCACCTTGTGCATCGACTCTGTTGCAGATCATTGTGTCATCTGCAAAGAGACATACTTTCCCTTCCAGTCCCTCTGCAATGTTGCTTATAAAGTTACCAGGGCTTACTTCAGATCTGGGGGGGGGGGTGGCCCTGGCATGCCCCTCTTATAGTTCTAACACTGCTAGCAAGGACATTATTTTTGAGGTGCAGTTGGTTACCTTATGAATTCTTTACAAACATGAAAATTATTGTATAGCTCTGTTGTGTCACTAAATGAAAATCAAAATCACTAATTATTTAAAAAGTTTCAATACTTTCATTTTTGTTTAAAATGCCTGTACACATTTTACAGCTATACATCTTGACTTTTCAAATATAACACATTAAAGGGACACAGTCAACCTTTTTGCATCCTATTAAGTACAAAACCCCACATTTTATGATTGCTTACCTTCTTTTAAATTTATTGGTGTTGCTGTTTGTTTTATCTACTTCCTTTCTTGGTAGAACTAAAATGCATGCTAAATGTATAATTATTCCAACCCTGTGTTGTTTCAAGTCCTTAATCTACTCTTATTGCATTCCTCTAAAAAATTAGGAACACCCCCCAATAGTGCATCCACTTATGATTTAGTAGTCTCCTCACCCCACTGAATCATGAGTGGCTAGACTTAGTTTGGGTGTTCCCAAGTCCAGGAAAGATGTAGCGAGCATTGATCAAGGACTGTAAACAAGCATGTTTTTGTGTGGTAACACCAATTTGGGGGACAATCTGTTTTTCACTTTTAAAAAGGGAAAAAAGGAATGAGAATCAAATTGCGAGCTACATCAGCAATCTCTGAAGAATGTGATCAATCACAAAATAAGTTTTTTAAACTAGAGACACATTGAGGCCTAAAGGGGTTGACGATGCCCCTTTAATACATTTGGAATTAGATGACATATCAAACATTTCAAAGTATTTTAACTGCATCTATAAAATATGTCTTATAAACTTGATGTCAATGTATTTAAACTGCTTCCACATGACAGTGTTTTAACAAAACATGTCATGCCAATTCCAAAAAAATGTATATTAAATTTTGACAAACACATTACTCAATGTCACTACAATTAAAATGCAATCACATTGCTTTTCTTTCACAGACAGAATGCTGATGATGCCTTCCAAGTGCATTACTTTATAGTATTACTTAATTTGCAACTCATTTCATATAACATTGCATTAACTGTCAAAACAAAGAGGCGAGAGCACAGTTTTTTTATTGTGATATACAGTATTAGCATGCTTAGGACAGTATGGAGCCCTCCAAAGTTTATAATCACCCAGACAGAAAGAAGAGATATCCCACAATAATACACATCATGGAGTATGTTCTTATTAGTGTAAAAAAAAATAATACAGTTTGAAATGCTTTACTTTTTTAAGAAATGATACAATAGTTACTTCCTAAACATATGTAATTAATTTGAATATGTATTAATTACATGCAACAGAGTAATTACACAGTAGTTACATGTTTGTTGTATGCAGCTATGCTGCAATTCCAAAACTCGGTATGCTGTAAAGACATAAGGATAGCCTCTCACCCCTCATCTGAAGGGAAATAATCTCAAAGCTTATCATTCCTTCATTTGACTACTCAGACGTGGTCTGTAGCTCAGCGCCACAATCCTTTCTGGCCAAACTAGACCCTCTGTTCCATGCCCTCTGCTGCTTTGCCGCTAATTTCCTTACCGCACCCACTACTGCCTCCTTTACCATCTGGTTCATTGTGCAACCTTTATTTCAAAATTTGGATACAAAACCCTTCCCCCTTACAACTCCTTGTTATTAACCTCAGCTTCCAGTATCAGTAACTCCCTTTGCTCACATGACCACTGCTTCTTCACTCTGACTACACCTCACAAACAAGCAGCAAAAGTAGCCTTCACCCACTGGCTCCCAGCCCTCTGAAACTCATTTCCCCCTACTGTACAAAGCTTGCCTACCATGCTATCCTTTAAAAGACACTTCAGACACCTCCCCCTGCAATTGTTTCCACCATACCTAAGTCACCAGCCACCACTGGCTATACAGTCCTGACCTTGTCTACCACCCAACCCCAGCCACCGTGCATAGTTCATGCTGCAAATTACCTGCACATGTTGGCACCCTAGCTACTAGCCTTTTTTAATTGTCATGTACTGTTCTAAGGGAGCGTTCTCACTGTTAAGTACACTGTTAGGCTCTAGTTTTGTTGTTTTGTTTAAGATGTTATTTCTTATTGTTATATAGTACTCTTATTTTAAATCATGTTTCTGGATGTGCTTATATTCTATGTATGTACTACACCCTAACCCCTGCCTCAGGTCGCACCTGGAAATGAGCCTCAGCTCAGTGTGCCTTTTCGATTATCAACTTTTATATAAATTAATAAATAAATAATTGCAATGCAGTTACAGTGTAGTTACACTGTAAGTACAGTGTAGTTAACTGACACTTAAAGTGCAACCATTGGAAGACTTATGGTTTCACATTAGGGAGAAAATGTCTTTCCTACTTACAGTATGTGTCAGAAATACATTTTTGTTTGTCTGGTGTCATTATTTAATAGCATAAAAATATTTAGCATGAGGTAGTTACAAAAGCATTGAATTATGTAAATGTTAATAAATTGTAAATCACTGTTAATACTATCTAGTGGTTTTGATTGTTAGACTTTACTTTTCATTCTGCCTTTCATTCAACTGGCATACTCCCTTATTGTCTTATGAAAAATGATAATTATAAAATGTGCGAGATAAAATAGGGGGCATACAACTGCCAGACTCAAAATATTCCCATTTACCTTTATTTGTGTGTGTGCGTGTTTGGGGGTGACCATAGCTCCTGAGTGGTGAACCATCTAGTTCTGTACCTTAATGAAAAAGAGAGATACCATATTCAGAGTCTGGTCATGGCATGTCCCATTTATACCACACAATTGTATATGATCAACTTTCAAATGGGCTCATTTTAGAGTTCTAACTGCTGTATTTGACTTCACTTCTCTTGTTAGAATGCTACATCGCTTCTCTTTGATGTCTTCAAGCATTGAGTTAGCTGATCTCCCCTTGGTTAAATACAGCATTATTACATAGTTAGCCTATGTTATTTTTGGTTCTGGCATACTGAACATCATGTGATTTTAATAGTGCTGTAGGCATGTCATCAACAAAAATATATACAGTACTTTATCTGGTGAAATTTTTTCTTACTGTTATTGTATTAACTGTGCAAGGCAGCACAGTATAGCAGCACTGCTTATCTTTGTAAACATCATTTGCCAGTTTTAAAATGAATAAGAATGGACACAATTTTATTACCACAGTAAAGCAATCTAGCATATGTACAACTGAGGAATAATGGCAGTTAGGTGCATATGGTACTTTGTTTAATCTCATTTAACTCTTCCAGAAACATGCCATTGTACCACAATAATAACTACTGTCATACACTGTTGTTTAGTCTCTAGTGCTACATAACAAATGCATGTCAAGTGCTAATGAAAGAAAATGCTAAAACAATTTATTTTTCCATTACAGGTCCTCTCAATAGATTTCAAGATGAAAATGAAAAGAAATATTCATCAATGATTTTTTTCTCATCATGGAACAGATCTTGATCATGTGACATCACCATATCAGTGTCTACACATACAGAGTATCTTACCACCACTTTCAATAATGTAGTATACTGTGCAATTCTAATATTATGAGAACAGAACTGAGATTAATTTGTGACAGCTTTATAGAGTTTTATAATGAACAGTTTGTTAAGAAAGTCATGTTCTGGATTCTGTTTGACAGAAGCTACTGTTATATCTTAAAGTTAGAGTCACAAATCATGCACGTTTTCTAGTTTAGTGCATTTTGGAACAAGGCGTCTATTTTTAGGTGTTGGAGTAATAAGAACACCAATAATGATGCTATTAACTACATTGCTGAATCCTACTCCTTCTCCTTAATATGAAATGATGTGATAAAACCACACAATACTGTTCCTTTGTATAAGCTACAGACAGCCATATAGACAGATAGATAGATAATGATAGATAGATAGATAGATAGATAGATAGATAGATAGAGGCAGACAGACAGATGGATTTTAAATTATTGAGGTTCTGAATGAGAAATATAAGTTATTATAAGTACAATATACTGTAGATAATGGAACAGTATTTTTTTAATGCACACATGTACAGTATACATACTATAATATATGAATAAGGTGTCAGGACAGTTCAACTATTTTAAGTTCTTTTATATTTGTTGTTAGGAGGTTGACATAACTGTAAACTATGCCCTTACATTCTGCATTTATTGAGAGTGAAACGTTTTATGGTAATATTTTGTAATATAGCTATAACTATATAGTGCCTTGTAAGACTAGACTTGTCCAGTAGAGTGTGATACTAAAACCCAGACAAGAGAACGAGAGTGACCCATAAATCCTGTGTATTATATAATCTCTTTAAAATAATATGTATTGGACCATAAAAGGTATCATACTATACAACAAGTCTCTAGTTGTGATTTTACCAAATGAAATGCTAATATACTGTATAAACTATGGTGTTCAACTGTATTTTATGTTACTGGAAATATAAACCTGGCTTTCCCATTTTATGCTTTCAGACAACATTCTGCATCAAGCTCACACACAACAGCAAATCAGTGATTTTGAGATTTGCTACATATAACTGTAGATTTGAGAATCTATGTATTCACCTTACTCTGGCCACAGTACTGTAGCTTCTTATGTTTTCTTTAAAATAATCTTGTTTGTTTTTTTTTCTTGTTTTTTCCATTGTTGATAACTCTTTTCCAACTGATATTCATCACTGAATAACAAATCAGTTCTGTAGCCTGATTTCATCTCTTCTGTGGATGCTTGAAGTGAAACTTTAAGTGCCGTCTTTCATTCAACTGGTGCCAGTGGGTTCCCGAACTGATTAGTAGTTAAAAACTAAACATCAGGGTGGTAGAAAAGAAGCACCAATAAGGGGACCCCAGAAAAGGAAAACTACATTTGGGGAAATTATGGAGGGCACACATGCCCAAATTCCCAACTGTATCACAAAAACAAAAGCCAAGTTTATACCATCCTTTAATATCAGTATTAGTTTTTGTATGTTAATGTAAACAAATTGTATTATAATGATATCTATATTCCATGTAAGATGTTTATTTTTTTAAACATTCTGAGGAGATGTTAAGAAAATGTTCCAGTATTTTCTGTACAGTTTCAATGGACATAGGAAAAAAAAATTCTTATATACTGAGCAGTGCTTGTAAATAAACATACATCATTTTTGAAAATGTGGAAATTTTTATGAGCATAGAGCTAATTTTATTTAAGTTTTTGGTTTCTTTTTGTTTTATTGATGATTTGAGCTACCACACAATAAATACAAAACTATCTCAGCAGATAAACTACATATACAGAATAACATGTATGAAAATTAATGACACTTGTTATGATAACTGGAAAATTCAAAATCCAGTTTTAAAACAGAATTTGGGGACCCCTTCCATTCCCTTCCCTCCCCCCCTTTCTTTCTTTCTTTCTTTCTTTCTTTCTTTCTTTCTTTCTTGAATTTTGTGTTTCATAGACCAAGTGGGATTACATCATCCTGTCCATTTCAGATTGTTAGGTTTTCACAGTTTTTAAGCAGTGCAAAATCAGGGTGCAGCAGCCTACCAGTTGCGCCACCAACAAAAACTGACATACACAAAAATTGCCTGAGTTTCTGGGGTAGGATACTTCCAGTGACTAAATCACAATGCAGATGTGGCTGCCAGACATAAAGTGGTACAACCCACAGAAGTCTGAGAATGGCATACTCTCAGACCTGTTACATGGGACGATACCATGCCAGAGCCCAGGGTGCCATAACACTGCAACTAACGTCATTCCCCACCCTCTCACCCCTCTTCTTATGTCCACTTCTGTATCCACTATCCCCATCAGGGGTTTAATAGCCTGCTATCCTTTCTTCATTGTCTTTCTGTCCTTGGTGTTGAGTAGAACCAACCATTCCTAGCACTGTGCTGTCTGAATTTTGTGCATTGCCTAATCTCTCCCTCCCCCAAAAAAATCTTTTCAGTTCATAAGTCTGTGTCTCACTGTTGAACTATCTATAAAGAATCTGCTGGGCTTTTAGATGCTGAGCCTTATATCCAGGGGTGTGGGGGATGGCAGGGTCTGAGCTTGGCTCAATGACTCATTAGGGCCAGATTAAGATAACCTGGGTCCCAAGGCCCAAGATAAATCTGGGACCTCCTCCCACCATAACCATGCCACTTTGCCTCAAAGGGACCCTGTCACAGACTGTAAGGCACCTTGGGAATACATTTACATACAAACTGTATCTCATGTTAGCATACAGTTTATATATAAAGAGACACAGGCAACAGAATACAAATCAAAATTCATTCCCTTCTGCTCCTCTCTCTCAAAATCATATTAGCAACAGTGCACACCATTTTCTAGTCTCCTTTTTTCCTAAGTGTCACATATTGTTTGAATTCAGTCTGATAATCTATAGTGAACCCTTGAGTATCTGCCCATTTTCATACAAGCAAAACTGGGTGGATAATCAAGGGTGTGAGATAATAAGGGCGATGGAATAGCTATCATTTTGTACAAATGTTTGGTGGATAATCAAGGGATCACTGTATGTGCAAGACTTCTCTCAGCAACCATAAGAACAGCAAGAGGAAGGAGGTGTTGTTAGAACTTTACTACTCTACTGGGACTAAAGAACTATAACTCTACTACTGGGACCTTCAATTTAAGGTAAAAACAAACAAAAAAAGAGTTAGTGTGTTTTTCTGAGTTGGGTGAAGTGAATTGTTATCTGTGCAGTTAGCTAGGTGAAGAAGGAAACTATGAATTAGGGGGAGTGGCTTAGGCAACAGGATGCCAGGCATTTGTATTTAAATCTGTCTTAGATAGTTTTTGGCAGAGAACAGTAAGAGAACGGAGGTGCTGTTAGAACTTTTCTACTCTGCTGGGACTAAAGAACTATAACTCTACTACTGGGACCTTCAATGTAGGGTAAAAACTAACAAAAAAAAGAGTTAGTGTGTTTGTCTGAGTTGGGTGAAATGAACTGTTATCTGTGCAGTTAGCTAAGTGAAGAAAGAGACTGTGAATTGGGGGAGTGGCTTAGGCAACAGGAAGCCAGGTGTTTGCATTTAAATCTGCCCTAGATAGCTTTTGGCAGAGAACAGCAAGAGGAAGGAGGTGCTGTTACAACTTTACTACTCTACTGGGACTAAAGAACTATAACTCTACCACCGGGACCTTCAATTTAGGGTAAAAAAAAAAAGAGTTAGTGTGTTTGTCTGAGTTGGGTGAAGTAATTGTCATCTGTGCAGTTAGCTAGGTGAAGAAGGAAACTGTGAATTAGGGGAAGTGGATTAGGCAATAGGAAGCCAAGTGTTTACATTTAAATCTGCCCTAGACAGCTTTTGGCACAGAACAGCAAAAGGACGGAGGTGCTACTAGAGCCTTACTACTCAAATGGGACTATATTACCCTCCCTCTCCTCTCCCCATCCTTAGTTAGTTCTACTTTTATAGGCACAGGATTTTACTGACAACAGTGATCACAGAGGCACAAAAGACTCATCATCCTAGAAGGAAAAGAGTAGCTCTCCAGGTGCCTGCCCAGTGCCATGGCTTAGAGGGACAGGGAGGGAATCCTCAGGGATCACAGGGGCAGCTGTACAGAGGAGGGAGCTGGATGTCATTGTCCACCTAGGGACAAATGATCTAGCTGGGAAAGGGATCAGAGCTGTGCAGGAGGAGTTTGTAGGGTTGGGGAGGGGCCTTAGACAAGTAGCATGCATGGTAACCTTCTCGGAGGTGCTGCCTGTCTATGGCATGGGTGAGGCTAGGGTGCTCTGCACCATGTGATTCAATCAATGGTTGAAAAACTGGTGCAGATATCAGGGTTTTGGCTTCCTTGGGGACTGGGGGTCCACCTGGAGGGATGCAGGCCTATACTGGTGTGATGATCTGCATCTGTCCAGGAGGTGAACCAGGATCCTTGGTGATAGGTTTAAATGCTTTATTGGCAAGCATTTAAACAAGCCAAGGGGGGGAGGCACTGAAAAGGACCAGGCAAATCCTGTCTCCTCCCTCAAAAATTAGGGTAGTTAGTGAGGTAAACACCAGGATAGAGAAGTTGATAAGGAGAAGGGCAGGGGGAAATGGAAAAAAACCCGGGCCCCATCTCCTCACCCCACACTCCCTGTCATGCTACTGATGTACTGTGCATTGCCTCCATCAACATCTATTATCTGCAGAAGAAATTCGACTGCCACCAAGGCTGGTTGGTATAACACCAATCAGACATACTCTCCCTTGTAGAAACCTGGCTCTCCAAAGCTACCCCTGACTCCACTGTCTCCATCTCCAGGTATTCACTCTATCATGCAGATAGAATTGGCAAACGTGGCAGTGGCTGTGCCTTCTACCTTCAAGACACTCTTCAAGTCCAACCTCTTCCACCTGCCCAACTTGACCATGGTGCCGAAGCCCTCACCCTAAAAGTCTCTGTTAGTGTTGCAACTGCCCCTCTCCTCATAACCTCTGTTTACATCCCCCCTCAGAACCAAAAACCTGCATTCCACTCTACCCTGAACTACCTCTCCAACCTGCCCTCTAGAGCTGAAAGCATAGCCCTCAGCGATGTTAACATCAATTGGCAATCTAGCTCCTCTACCTCCTGCAAAGATGCTATTGCATGTTGGATCTCACACGGGTCATCACTACACCCACTCAACGCAATCCTAAGACTGGTACTGCCTCCCTCCTGGACTTGGTTCTTACCAATCATCCTGCTAGGATCACTAGCATCTCAGTACTTCCCAATGCCCTGAGTAACCACTCTCCTGTGCTTTGCACATGGTCTTGCAGGGTTAAAGAAAACACACACACAAAGTCACCTTCCAGCACCACCTAAAACCCGGTAATCTTAAGCATTTAACACGCCACTTCACACTCTGGGACTGGTCACCCATCAAGAATGCACCCAACATTGACTCAGCGCTCGACTACTTTATCCGCTCCTTCAACTAAGCCTATGACCTATTCGCCCCTACACTAAATGCCTCATCAAGGGCCACTCCTCCCCATGGATCTCCCAATCTCTCCTTGACCTGATGCACCACCATGATTCCCTCTGGCAAATAGCCATTGACATGGGCAAACCTGCCGACAGACAACGTTACCATGTGGCTAGGAACAACTGCACGTGGGAAATATGCAGAGCCAAGGAAGAACACTAAAGGGCATCCCTCACCTCAAACTGGGGCTCCAGTAGAAAGTTTCGGGACAATCTAAAGGAACTCAATGGGAAAATGGTGTCCTCTCTCCCAAATCAACTCTAGTGGCAACATTACCACTGACCCCAAACACATAGCTGACACCCTTAATACATCCTTCTCGGATCTCAGCAGTGTGCTCCCCCTCACTTCTTTGAGCCCTAACCTCACCCCCACCCTCCCTCCACCACAACCCCTCTGTTTTACTTCAAAACCATTTCCCCTAGGGAAGCCAAACCCTACTTGCTAAAAGCCTTAGGGAATTCACATTTTAGTAGTGATGCCCTGGACCTTAAACTGTGGCACCTGACCCTTGACAAACTCCTCACCCCTTAACCACCCTACTTAATCACTCTCTTTGCCTTAACCAATTCCCAGCTAAATGGAAAGCCACCATCATCACCCTATCCACAAAGCTGGAGACCGCACCACTGCTGGGAACTACTGCCCCATCTTGACCCCCCCAAGGCCTTGGAGAGGCATATCTCAGACCAACTCACTAAGCACCTCACTAAGTGCAAACTTCTATGTAAGGAACAGCACGACTTCCGGAAATCCCTCAGCACCACCTCAGCGCTGCTGGAATTCTCCTCAGTCATGCACTCAGCCCTCGGCAAAGGACAACTAGCAGGAGCAGTCTTTGTGGATTTGTTGAAAGTTTTTAACACCATGAACCACTCCATCCTCCTGACTGTCCTCTCCTGTCTTTCCCAAGATGCCAACAGCTGGTTCGCTCATTATCTTCCAGACAGGTCTCAACAAGTTAAGATTGGCAACACCGTCTCCTCCAGTCTTCCACTCAGATCAGGGGTGCCCCAGGGCTCCATACTCAGGCACCTTTTCTTCAGCCTATTTCTTAATACTCTTCCCAGCTCCTGCTCCGATAATGTTCTCTTTTACGCAGATGACGCAGTCTTATTCTCCTCCCATTCAGACCCACATCTGCTCCAACTATCCTTCCAGAAATCCTTCTCCACTGCTGAATCCTGGTTTTCTGACATCACCTAGTATTAAATTACAAGAAAACCAAAGTCATGGTGTTCACGCATCATCAGAGCAAATACAAGAACCAGCCCTTATGTATCGTCAACTTCCAGCTACAGCCCCTCGACCAGGTAGACAACTTTAATACCTACAGTAGGTATTACCTTGGACACCTCCACTAACTACCACAAACTCATCCACCTCCTTAGTACTGCCATCAATACCAGAATCGGTCTCCTTCACCGGCACAAACACTGCCTCACTCCAGAGGCCCTCCACTTGGCTGTCTCCTCCTCTATTCTTTCCCTCATCAACTATGGTATTCTGCTCTATGGTGCAGCTGACAGCTCCTCCCTCCACTGTATAAGAATAGCCCTGAACAAAGCATACTGCTTAGTGTTGGGCTGCAACCATACCACCCACACTTGCTCCCTGTACAGTGTCTCCAGTTGGCTCAACTTTGATGACAGACTCAAGTATCAAATCTGCCTACTCACCAAAAAGATCTCCCATGGACTATCCTCCCCCCTCTGGGTCTCTCCACCCTCCTTCAACCTGTCACTGTCCAAAAAAACATCCACAGATCATCTAAGTCCCCCTTCCTGATTCCCCAGGGATGTGCCTCCCTCTTTCAAAGAATGTTCAGCTACAGAGCACCTCTCTGTATGAACACCCTCCCCCAGTACTGTGGCTTCTGAAATTATGCTTGGCCACTTTAAATCTCTCCTCTGGGAACACCTCCTATCCCCAAGCACCTGTGACTGCTACTAATCCCTGGTTGTCCTCCCCCCAACCCTTCCCTCCCCCATCCCCCTTTTCCCCCCTGACAATGGATTCTTATCCTGTTTTGTTACTGTGGCCTCCCCAGTCTGCTTAAGTAATCATTAACTGCTATGACTTTTGGTGTAATAATTTGCTGATGTTATTTACCTTCACTGTATTACAAAACTCTGTCTTATGTTATTTACCTGTTTAGCCTGTGTACCTGTATTACTTAACTTGTGCTTATTTTAACCTACTGTGATGCTTCTTGCCATTTTGTTTATCCACTCAAATTATCAATTCCTTTAATATTTTGTCTGATTATACATTCCTGCCTGTTTCTCTGATGTGGAACCTTTGTAAATGAGTCTCTGACTCAAAGGTATGTCTGATATACTAAATAAAAATTAAAAGGCAAAGGCAGTAAAGACAGGGATGGGGCAAAAAGGGGTAAGGCCATCAAAAATGGAGAGTAATGAGTACCAATGCCCGTAGTCTAGGTAACAAGCTTCCTGAACTGGTGGACTTGATGAAAGGGGGATGCCTGGATATCATGGCAGTCATAAAAGCATGGTACACAGAGAACTATGACTGGGATGTCAACATACCAGGGTACACAATCTACAGGAGAGACAAGGATGGTAGAAGGGGAGGAGGAGTAGCTCTCTATGTAAGGGAAGGGATCAAAGCAATGGAACTAAAGGGTAAAGAGGGAGGAGAGGAGGCATTGTGGGTCACCCTGGAGACTGGAAATGACACCACAATCCACACAGGGGTTGTATACAGACCCCCGTCTCAGGGGGAGGAAATGGACAAGGAAATGATAGAAGGCATCCTTAGGATGGCAGAGAAAGGGGAGATATTGTTGATGGGGGACCTGAATATGCCAGATGTTAACTGGAGCACCTTTGCTACAGCCACATCCAAGAGCAGAATCATTCTTGATGCCCTACAGGGGGCATGCCTCAGACAGCTAGTGTTGGAACCCACTCGGGAGGGAGCAGTCTTAGACCTGGTACTCTGAAATGTGGACAGAGAGAGGATCTCATATCTAGAAGTGGGTAGCCATCTGAGCGCAAGTGACCACCAAACAGTGTGGTTCATGATAAACACAGATGCAGAGTCAAGCCATACAAAAGTGAGGGTACTGGACTTCAGGAGGGCTGACTTTGTCAAAATGGGAGAGTGCCTCAGAAAAGCACTAGCAAACAGGCAAGGAGGAGTGGTGGAGGAACAATGGGGAAACATCAAAACTGCCATCACAGAGGCAACAAGCCTTTGTGTGAAGCAAATAAACAAATCAAAATGAAAGAAAAAAACACTATGGTTCTCAAAAGAGGTGGCAGGCAAGGTTAGGGAGAAAAAGATAGCATTCAGGAAGTATAAGGAAGCACAAAAGGAGCAGGACAGAGAACTGTACCAGTTAAAGCAGAATGAAGCTGGGAAGGCAGTCAGAATAGCACAGGCCCAAACTAAGGAAAAGATAGCCAACTCGGTTAAGAAGGAGGATAAAACCTTTTATAGGTACATTAGGGAGCAAAGAAAGACCAAGGGAGGGATAGTGAGGCTTCATAAAGGGGAAGGTGGGTGGGCAGAGAGGATCAGTGAAAAAGCAGGGATACTGAACAAATACTTATGCTCAGTATTCACAAAAGAAGAGGAGGGGGAGATACCTAATCCAGACAATAGAAGCACTCTGGATAGGGAGGTTGATACCAGTCCTTTCACAGAAAAAAGGGTTCTGAAAGAACTAAAACTGAAGGTGGACAAAGCAATGGGGCCTGATGGGATTCACCCCAGAATTCTAAAAGAACTAAGGGGAGAGCCAGTGACACCACTGACTACCCTTTTTAACAAATCATGGGAGGATGGTGTAGTACCTAAGGACTAGAGGAGGGTGGATGTGATTCTCCTTCACAAAAGTGGGAGCAAAGTAGAGGCAGGAAACTACAGACCTGTTAGCTTGACCTCAGTGGTAAGGAAAATGATGGAATCACTTCTGACAGAATGAATTGTTGAGTACCTAGAGGCCAGCAGGGCACAGGACCCAAGGCAGCACGGATTCACAGTGGGAAGGTCATGTCAGACAAATGTAATAGATTTCTTTGACTTGCTGGCCAAAGTAGTAGACCAGGGAGGGGCTGTGGAAATGGTCTACCTAGACTTTAGCAAGGCATTTGACACAGTCCCACACAACAGATTAATAAACAAATTAGCCAGATTGGGAGTGGGTCCCAGGGTGGTAGCCTGGGTAAAACGTTGGCTGGAGAACAGGACACAGAGGGTAATAGTAAATGGAGTCCACTCCAAAGAAAGGGGGTTACTAGTGGGGTACCACAGGGTTCAGTATTGGGTCCAGTCCTTTTTAATGTGTCTTTATAAATTACATTGCAGAGGGATTGGAAGGAAAAGTATGCCTCTTTGCAGACAACACAAAGATCTGCAACAGGGTTGATACAGAAGCGGGGTGGAAAGGATGAGAAGGGACTTGGTAAGGTTGGAGGAATGGTCAAAAGTGTGGCAGCTTAGATTCAATACAAAGAAGTGCAAAGTAATACACTTGGGAAACAAAAACCCAGGGGAAGAGTACACAATGTGGAGGGGGGCAGTTGGTAACAAAAACAAAAATGGAAAGGTACCTTGGGGTAGTCATAGCAGATGACCTAAAGGAAAGCAAGCAATGTGAGAAGGCAGTAGGGATGGCTGGGTGGGTACTGGGATGGATAGGGAGAGGCATCACCAGTAGAAAACCAGAAGTTGTTATCCTTCTGTACAGCCAGTTGGTGAGACCACATCTGGAGTACTGTGTGCAGTTCTGGAGACCCCATCTCTGCAAGGACATAGACAGGATGGAGGCAGTCCAGAGGAGGGCAACTAAAATGAGTTAGAGTCTGCAATAGAAGCCATACAAAGAGAAACTAAAGGAGCTTAATATGTATACCCTTGAGGAAAGGGGGGGGGACATGATAGAAACTTTTAAGTACATCAAGGGAATCAGCAAAGTCCAAGAGGGTAGCATCTTTCAGAAGAGATGTGCAAGAACAAGGGGACACAATTTGAAGATAGAGGGGGGGACGGCTCAAGGGCAATGTGAGGAAGTATTTTTTCACAGAGAGGGTGGTGGGCACAAGGAACAGCCTTCCTGAGGAGGTTGAGGGGTCAAAAACAGTGGAGGAATTCAAGAATGCATGGGACAGACATAAGGCAATTTTTGTGGAGGTTGGAAGAAGTAGGCTGTTGGTTAACTAGGATCTGCAGCTTATCCAATAGGTAGGGAAATGGACAGACTAGGTGTGCCAAGCAGTCCTTATCTGCCATCAAAGTCTATATTTCTATGTTTCTGTGTTTCTATGTTTCCATGATTGCCACCTTTCTTATGCTACTTAACTTTTTGCACATACAGTTTTACTTTCTGATATAGCCCCACCCACAAAACCACATAGGGAAGGGGTTGTAGTGCTATAGATAAACTTACAATGGTCAGGGTTAGTGGTGGCCTTCAGATACTATTTGTTTACTTTGCATGCATTTGTACATAATCAGAGTAATATTGTATATATACAGCTCCATAACATATACAATTGCCTGAATATTAAATAAATGTGATCTAAAGGCCACTGCTGCCTCTGACGGTATTGTAAGCCTATTGATAACACTGTAGCCTCTTTATTTATTTTATTAATTTAACTTTGTTGACCAGGTATGTACACTGGCACAAATGTCTTTTTCAGGTGTGACTCGGGTGTGTAAGCATAGGCAATAGTTCACACAAAACATTTTATACAGTATTCATTTACAATGCATCACATTTACACAGGTGAACAGAATGTACAGTAGTTTGCAGTAGGGACTGTGCACAGTAGCCTGCAGTAAAGTTAAATGGGTGGTGAAAGAGCTAGCATGGATGAGGGGAGGGAGGATAACAAAAGCTACTCTGTGTCATTAAAATGTGATTTTGTAGGTGGTGTTAAAGATCAGGCCCAGCCATTCTGTTTGTGAATTGCCATGTAGTATTGTTAAGGGACTTAGAAATTTCAGCCACATTTTTTCTTTTTTTTATAACTTTAATTATCATTTTTACAATATTCATCACCCCAACCCAAACTCAACCATGAACCCTTCTACCAATTTGTCCTGAGAACTGCATTTAACAATGATAATCCAAATTTCAGTCAAAGAGTGTAAAAATTAATTTATACATTAGGCAGTTTAGCCTAGTGGCTACAGCCCCAAGCCGAGAAACTGGAAAACATGTAGACTCAGAACAACACTTGGATTTGTGAACCAAAACCTCTCTCTGCATACTACATGATCCAGTGCCTTGGCATGTCACAGAACATCCATGTTTTAATGAGACTCATTTGAAACTTTGAAAAAGCTTTCCAATAAGCAGGCTCTGCTGGCTGTCTGATCCTTCCAGTATGAATGTTAGGGTCCCCTCAAATGCACAAAATGAGGCAAATAGTAGACAAACTACTGCAGGGGGCTCAATTTAAGATTTGCACCAGTCACTTTCCCTATCAGGAACACCAATTGGGAGGCGAGGATCTTTCTAGCTGCTTCTTCCCACTTGGGATACCAGGAGGTGGGAGACAAAGCAAAAGTAAAGGGCTTGTTTTCACCTCAAAGGTCAGTCTGGCTAAAACCCACTTAAGCTATCAACTGTACTAAATAGCTAATCAGGGAGGTGAGATTCACATTCAAGCAGACAAAGCAAAGGAAAAGGTCCTGCTTACACCTTAAAGGCTAGTCTGGTTGGAGTCCCCTGATGTTATCAGCTGTAATTAATGCCTAATCAGTGAGGTGAGATTCCTACCACAGTTCAGCTCCTGCCTTGCTCAGATTATTCAGCAACCAAGTCCATTACAACAAATGCAGTTTAGGCAGAAATAAATAAGTAAGCAGTAAATATATTTTGGGGATTGTTGGGGGACACCCCCGGCAGGTGAGGGCCCTAGGTTAGTGCCTATGTTGCCTATGCCTTAATCCATCCCTGATTAGCATGCCAGCCCCCATGTTTGCATGGCTCCCTTTTCCCTTCCCCCATGGTCACAATGCATTAAGTGACCACACAGAGAAAGCATTGTTATCTCATTGTACTTTGCACAACACAGAACAGAACAGGGCATAAAGTGGTCATTCTGATAACCTTACACCAGTTAATTGCTATTGGGTACAGGGTCCCAGAGTCATATGTTTCTGATGGGGCTTTAGAGAAATAGGTACAAATGATAAGAATAATATATGGCAAAATGTGGGTGCAAAATAACTTATTTATTCTAAAAACAATGTTAAGAGAACATTTTAGTTGTGGACAAAGCAGGGTTAAAACAACTCTCTCTAACTCTGTCTCTAAATCCCATTTGAAATGAAAAATAATCCAACAAACACTCCCCCCAGCCTGATGTGTTCCAGCAGGGTGCACTGTGGGACTGTGGAGGACCAATGCTTGGTGATCTGGAAATAGCCTTTTGAGAATACTATGAAGCTCAATTGCTGACCAGAAAATAAAACGAAAACTCAGTGCACCATCTATGGGGTCTCATGAAGCCTTAATAACATTATTAGGCAACTTGAAGAGGCTGAGCACACAAGAAGAGCACAGCTTCCTGCTTCCTGTCTGGTCTTCATAAATGCCAGTGCATGTGTGAGCACTGGTGAGCACTGGGTGGAAGCAGCACTGACAGAGGTGGTGTCTTTCAGTGTTAGCCAGGGAGGCCAGGAGCAGAAACTCAAAACTCAAAAATAAAAGGCACATTTGCCAGTGGTCTAGATCTAGTTATAACTGATGGTGCTGTAGTATTGCAAAGGGAGTAACTGCATCTGAATATGAGGTATGTGGAGATGACAGCGTAGGTACTCCCACTGAACTTGCTAGTTTCACATGTAGACAATGTAAGAGAATCAAAGGTCTAGAAGAAGAAGAAGAAACTGGCACATTAGAAAAAGAACTAAGCAAGTTAGAGAACTAAGGGAAAAAGAATGCTTTAGTGACTGCCACAAACAGAGAAAAGGCTCACAATGAATGGGTCCAGAGCACCCCTAACTCTGACCAAATAACAGTCCCAGTTGAAATAGGAGGGAAATAAAATCCAATTAAATTACAAAATAGAAACAGAGGGGGGTGATGAAGAAGGTGAAACAGATTTGGGATGGACAACTATTAGGGAGGCAATAAAATAGCAAGGAAGGGAAGAATGGCAGGAAAATTAATACTACTCAGTATAAATAAATATGATTGTGACTGGCAGGTTCCTCTAGAACCCAATCTGCACTGTGCTACCAGTTCTCATGACCCTCCAGACACCTGAATGGTCACCTCTATATTCTGCCACCCCCCAGCTTGACTCTCGTAGTGGTATGTTAAGGTTAGAATCCCACCACAGCCACAGCTCACACAGTACAGTGACATTTCCCAAAGGACAAATTGCCTACCCCTTTAGTCACAGCTAAGAACACCTTGCTTTAGACAGATTAGTACCCTGTCTCTTTAGAAACAGATCATAAACTTTCCAGTTACTCCAGGTTATCTGTACTTGTAAACAGTCACAGAGAACATGAAGTATGAAACTTGTATGTAATACTCCATGTTATTTACATTTGGTACAGGATTATACACACTAAAGATAATGGGAAGTATAGTACACTACAAAAAAGGGAAACCAAAGCATTTGAATGAGAAAGGATTCATACAGAATAACATAAGATAACTTATGGGTAAATAATTAAGCTTATCTGAACTGGGATCTTGTGAGTCTTAGCAAACTGGACTGTGATGGTAAGCCATCCACATACCAAGATAAGACTAACTTTCATAAGAGAAATACAGGCCAGAAATACCCATGACAGGCCCGCCCCTTTTCTCACATCATCTGCCTACCTCTTTGACATCACATCCTGGACATTCCTTGTGATCTGTGAGATTTCCTCCACAACAGAATCAGTATGAGCATGTTGTGTGCATTCAGACTCTAGTTCCTTTGTGCTACATAGCATCTAGCACCACAGAGTGTCTCTAGCTTAGCCAGCCATATGCTTACACCCAAATCGTAGCCTCTTTTAGATGAAAGGAGCTCAGCTTTTTTGTTGTTACCCAAAACAAAGTCTTTTAGATTAAAAGTAGTTCAGGTGGATGCTAAAGATCCTATGGCACTTATCAAAAAAGAGTAAGGGAATTTCACCGGTGTCCTGGCCAAATTTCTCCCATTCACTAAAAAATACCACCAACAGCTTAATCTGGTTTAATTTCAGTTGCTTACCATCTGTATCCCCCTCCCCCCGGTCGCCCCTGAAAAAGAGACTTCTAGGCCCAGAGGGCTTACCAGGTCAACAAAATTCAATAAATAAAATAAAAAATAAAAAGTGATCAGCCATTCCACAACCCAGCTTATTCCCTCTGTAAGAGGTATAAAAAATGCAATTTATGTAAATATATGAAAATGCCAGCAGATTAGGCCTTGAGGTCTTCCCATCTGCTTGAGATGCAGCTCACAGTTTGATAACTACTGCTGCCCCCTTCCCTTCACCTTCCATCTCTCCCCTGATTGCCATTCAGAGTCCCCCTGGTCTCTACCCGCCCTACCTGTACCCTGCACATGTATCTGTCCCATCCCTTCTTAAAACCTCCCACTGATTCCCTTTATACCAACTCCTCGGGTAGTGCATTCCAAGCATCACCACCCTTTCCATGAAGTAATGCTTTCTCAGGTCTCTTCTAAACTTCTCATCAACAAGTTTCAGTCTATGGCCCCTCATGGTCCCTTCCCCCTTCAGTGTGAACACCCCCTCTGTGTTTACTCTATTAATACCTTTCAAGTACTTAAAGGTCTTGATCATGTCCCTTCTGTCTTCAAGGGAGCACCTGTTTAGCTCCCCAAGTCTCTCCGCATAGAGCTCATCCCCCATTCCAAGGATCATCTTAGACGCCCTCCTCTGGACCCTCTCCAGGAGCATGATGTCCTACTTTAAGTAAGGGCACCAAACTGCACACAGTACTCCAAGTGCGACCTCACCAAGGATTTGTACAGTGACAGAATTACCTCCTCCCTTCTCAAAGTAATCCCACTAGCAATGCACCAAACATTCTGTTTCCTTTAGCTGCTGCTTTCCTGCATTGTCCTGAGTGATTCATTTTACCAGTGATCACTACTCCCAGATCTTTTTCTTCCACTGAGACTGTTAACTGGGTCCCACTACTTGACATGGTCAGGGATGTCCTCGACATCCCTGACAGCAACAGGAACAATGCCGACTGTCAGCATTGCTCACATCAGAGAACCATCTTTATCTGTGGGGGCTATGCCCCCCTCACCCCCATCTGTAAATATACAACTCTGAGTTAGAGTCGTATCGAGGATGGGGGTGGAACACCCAAAGTGTGAGTGGCGCTGTTCAACGAGCCACCACAGTGACCTGGTGAGATTCATCGCTGTGGTGGTGTTCACTCAGAAAATGTTGAGATTGTGTCGGTACACCCGTACCCCCCCCATTTGTAGCTGTACCCTAGATTCCTAGCTCCCAAGTGAAGTACACTACACTTCCTAATATTTAACCACAGCTGTCATGTAACTGACCACTGCTCTAGTCTTTCTAGGTCTTCCTGGAGTGTCCTCCTTCTTTCCTCACTCTCCATCTCCACACCTAGTTTGGAGTCATCAGTAAACAGGCTCATATTACTCCTAACTCATACTGCAATGTCTGAAATGAATGCATTAAATAACAATTGACCCAGCACTGAACCCTAAGGGACCCCACTATTGAGCTTTCTGGGTGTCGATAGCTTCTCCCCAACCAGCACCCACTGTTGTCTGTCTCTTAGCCAGTTCCCAATCCGCCTCACTAACCTTTTCCCCAACCCCAAGTCACTCAGCTTGCCCAGCAGTCAGGGCCGGCGTCAGGGGGGTGCAAGGGACACGACTGCACCAGGGCCCAGAGCACCGGGGGGCCCATGATCGCCCCCAGCATCTGAAGTTACTCAAATCTTTTTTTTTTTTTTTTACTGCTCACGCGCTGGAGAAGATCAGCCTCCCCCACGAGAGCTGAGGGTGGCTGCGTTGAACTTGCGTGTGTGTGCCGCAGCCCACCGGGACCGGAACTGTCTGAGGTCTAGAGTCGGGTGACGGGTCGGCTGTCGGTGAGACGTCCATTTAAAAAATTAAACCCCTGTTCTCCCTGCACAGTTGTAGGCTTTCATCTGATCATCCTCGGAGAGTTGGATTCGGACATACCTATGAGGAAGCAAGCTGCTCCGCCTCCTGATCCCACCGGCACCAACCATCATGCTTGTCCAGTCCTGCCTCGGTAGCTCATCCTCCATGCTGGCAGTGGCAAGTGGCAATGCTGCTTCGTCGCTCCTCCTGACACTGCACTGCCACCTGCTAAACTCATTTGCCGAAGACTCGCTCACTCCTCCCTTACTCCTGCCTCCTCCTGGCCAGTCCCTCCCCATGTCCCTCCTCTAGCCTCTCTGCGGTACTGTCTGATTTGCTGCCTGTGCCTGGGCTGGAGCACTTGCTCAAAACAAAGCTGCTGCAAGTGTCATTTGAATTATAGAATTATATATTAAATAGTCTATTGTTGTGGGCGGGGGGCCAGGGCTGGGGAGGAGGAGGAGGCGGAGTGAGCATCTCATCTCGTGAGAATCTGATCGTCTCACAGTCTGTGGCAGTTGGCGGGTGAACAGAAGAACAAGTGAATGTGGAGTGTGATCGGGCAGAATTTGCAGCACTGCACTGTAGCAGCCCCTATTTTTTAACTAATTAACTTGTAAACTAGACACACATTACATATATAGTTGGTGGGGGAGGCAGCTAATAGAAATTACTCAACTCAGGACAGGTCTCAGGAAAAAATAGCTAGCTGGCAGCTAGCAGCCACAGGAAGGAGTGAGTACTGTGGCTGCCCCTAGCCTAGGGCCCCAGTGGGTGGCGGTAGCGGCAGGCCTGGCCTTGGTCAATCAGTTTGAAATTAATATTTGTCTCAAGAACTTAGAAGTCAATAATTCTAAATATATATGAAAAAAAATTCATATAACCCAGAGAGTTGTTTGAGTTGTGACACTGTGTCACTGACTGCTGGGGGGGCTAGTAGGGCTACAACTCTACTGTCTGTGTTGTTGTGACTGACTGTGTCATGATGACTACTTCTCCCTCAGACATAATGAAGAACTTTAGGCAGGCAGATTAAGCAGGGAGTCACTAGTCAGGGAGAACTGACTTGGGGGGGAAAAAAAGTAAAATAAAAGAAGATATTCTATCCTCTTATGCATAATGCTGCTGCAGTCTTGAATTTGTTTTATTTGTGAAGTTAACAAGAATGCTTCAGACAGGAGGATGGGATCAGTGTAGTGATTGATTGAGTCAGTAAGTCGTGACTCGTGAGTGAAGTTAGTGTGTGTCACTCAATCTGGTCTGTACTGTCTGACCAAGAATATAATATATCAATTTTTTCTGAGTGAGTTACTGTATTGGCATTAAAATAACAAGATATTCTTGGCTCTGCTGTGTCTGCGGCATAACTAGTCTTCTTTGAGTACGCCAGCAGCAGGCATTGTAGCCAGCCTAGTACTGACTGTGTAGGAGTCCCTGTTTGGCATTAAAATAACAAGATATTCTCTGGCTCTGCTGTGCCTGTAGCCTACCTAGTCTTGTTCAGAGTACGCCAGCAGCAAGCACTGTAGCCAGCCTAGTACTGACTGTGTAGGAGTCCCTGTTTGGCATTAAAATAACAAGATATTCTCAGGCTCTGCTGTGCCTGCAGCCTACCTAGTCTTGTTCGGAGTACGCCAGCAGCAAGCACTGTAGCCAGCGTAGCACTGACTGTGTAGGAGTCCCTGTTTGGCATTAAAATAACAAGATAGCCTTTCAATTTTTTCTGACAAGAAAGAAAGACAACACATCCAGATTATAACTGCAAAAAATACTTTATTTTGCAGAATCAGTAAAGAACAGCAATACATTCTTTTCTTGACTGGCTCTGTTTTTCATGCTAGCTGCTTCAAACTAAAAGTTAGACTTAGGCAGAGACTGCAAGCACAGGACTACTCCGGAGCAGCGCATCTATACATTTTTGTACACAAATGAGCCTGCTCAGTGCTCTTGCGCCTGTTTGCTAGTGCCAAGTGAGCCACCCACGACCCATCTGCTGTAACTCATAGATATTATTGAACTTTAACTAAACTAGTCTAGTCAAAAGTACAGTTTGTATTCATAAAAATAAATAAATAAACATTGCTTGCCTTAGCTAGCAAGGTAAACCTTACATGACAGAAAGGAAAGAAAAGAAATCTGATATGATGTCGAATCCTGTAGCACTACCAAAGTACAAGTCTGGTTCTGCAAAACGTAAAGAACAAAAAAGACAGCTAGAGTTGACTCAAAAAGAAGCAGAAAATGCTAACAAAATATTTTGTAAATGGTTAAGTTGTCCGCTGGCAACAGTGTCCAAATCTTGTGAAAGTACAAGTTTGCAAAAACCATCAACCTCATCACATGAAACAGCTGTAGAGGCAGTAGTAGAGGGGGAGACGACTGGGGTGGAGTTGGGAAACCATGATGAATCGGACTCCGACTCAGAAAGAAATGTACAGCTAGACCTAGAAGAAATATATGATGATGAAAAAATACAGCAAGAAGAAATACAACAATGTATTGAACTGGAATCAGGTTGACATAAACCCTGAACCCAGTAGTCAACCACCTTTCATTTATAATTTTATGACCCAGCTACCTGGCCTGAAAGTTTTAGTTCAGAGTCAGGCGCCTCAGGGTTGAAATTGTGCAGCATAAGCCCCTGCAGCTGAAGGAAACTGACACTGAGTTCCCTAAAACAGCTGGTCGCCGGTTTACTTCAGCAAACTATGAGCGTAAAGTGGGATCCTCAAAGATTCACAAGCCTTGGTTAGTTTACTCCAAGTCTGCCGATGCTGTATTTTGTTTCTGCTGTAAGCTTTTTGGTGAGGATATGGGGCGTGTTTACACAAGGTTTCTCCAACTGGCAAAAATTATCACAAAGGCTGAGTCAGCATGAAGCTTACCCATCACACATGGAGAATTACTACAAGTGGAAACATTTAGAATTAGGGTTACAGAAATGAGCTACTATAGACAGGAGTTTGCAAGAAAAGCTGGATAAGGAAAAGGAACGATGGCATGCTGTGCTTTGTCGAATTTTGGACTGTGTTTATATTTAGCAGGCCAAAACTTAGCCTTATAGGGTTCAGTAGATCGTCTGTATGTGGACAGCAATGGTAATTTTCTGAAATTGTTGGAACTGTTGCCCCAGTATGATCCTATTATGACTGATCACTTGCAACGTGTTCAGAGAGGAGCAAATGTTCATTATTTAAGCAAAGATAGCCAGAACGAATTTATGCAGATGTTAGCTAAGGCTGTGACTAATAAGATTAGGAACAAGATATACACTGCTCGCTACTATAGTGTGCTGATGGACTGCACTCCAGATATTTCTCAGAAGGAGCAGTTATCACTAATGATTCGTTATGTTGAAATCAATGGTGATCAAGTTGAAATGCGGGAGAGCTTCCTGGAGTTTCTCCATGTTGAAAATACAACAGGAGAAGCTTTGGCTGAATTATTGCTAAATCGACTTACTGAACATGGCATTAACATTGAAGACTGTAGGGGCCAGTGTTACAATAATGGGGCTAACATGAGAGGTATCCATCGAGGAGTTCAAGCGAGAATACGACAGGTCAATGAACGTGCAGTATATGTTCCTTGCTGTCCTCATAACTGGAACCTTGTGTTAGAACATGCAGCTGAATCATCCTTGGAAGCAAAGAATTTCTTTGGAGTACTACAGCAGGTTTAAAGAATCTTCTCTGGGTCCACCAAACGTTGGGACATCCTTGTCAAGCACATGAAACGATATACCCTCAAGCCACTTTCAGAGACTCGATGGAGTGCCCGTGCTGATGCTGCAAAGGCAGTCTGTGAACAACTGCCTGAATTGTTGGATTCGTTGCTGGAAGTATCAGAAACTGAAAACTGTGATAGTGAAACACTGTCTGACATCACAGGCCTTGTGAAAACACTGGAATCATTTCCATTTATTGTATCTTTACTTGTGTGGAATGAAGTGCTTAGTGCCATCAATCGGGAGACAGTGATTTTACAGTCACCTGCTTTGAGTCTTCCAAATGCCATAGATGTGGTTTCCTCCATCAAGGAACAACTGTATGATTATCGAAGACAGGGATTCAGCAGAGTGGTAGAGGAAGCAAAGCTGCTAGCCCAAACCATGGACATCGAACTGACTTTTCCAGAAAAGCGCGCAGGCGGCTGCATGCCAGGAGAGCTTGCCTGAGCAGACCCTTAACTGGCCAAGAAAGCTTTGAAGTGAATTTTTTCAATTGCCTATTGGATAAAGTACTGATGGAAATTGAGGAACGATTCCAATTTCTGCATGACTTTGAGTCACTTTTTGGTTTTCTGTTCAACATCAAATCATCTGGACATGACGAAAACCTAGAAGTAGCATGCAAAGAGTTGGCCTGATTTCTTGGGGATATAGATGGTTCAGACATGTCTAGAGAAATTACCTTGCTGGCTCGACTGTTACCTGATTATGTGAAATGTCCATTTGAAGTGTTACAGTACCTGGTACAGAGAGACCTGAGCAGAGGATTTCCAAACACCCAAATTGGACTGCAAGTACTGCTTACAATTCCAGTTACAGTTGCCAGTGCTGAGCGTTCTTTCAGTAAACTGTCCTTGATAAAGAATTACCTGCGATCCACAATGTCACAGGAAAGACTGTCTGCATTGAGTGTACTTTCAATTGAAAATAGACTTGCAAGAGAAGTAAACTTTTCTGATGTGATTGAAACATTTGCTGCAGCAAAAGCCCGCTGTGTACAACTTTAACTTCACAAAATGGAATAACAGCAGCAATATTCTTTTGGTGGTGGTGGCATGGGAGGGCCCTCCTGGGGTGGGGGGCATGCTGCATGGATGGAGGGGGGCCCACTACAAAGTCTTGCACCAGGGCCCAGTACATCCTGGAACCAGCCCTGCCAGCAGTCTCCCATGTGGCATAGAGTCAAGTGCCTTACTGAAGTCTAGATATAAGACATCAACCGGCTTGCTACCGTCCAGAGATCTTGTCACCCAATCAAAAAATTCAACCAGGTTAGTCTAACAAGATCTCCCCTTGGCAAAACCATGTTGCCTGACATCCTGAAGTCCACTTACCTCCAAGAACTTCACCAGCCTTTCTTTCAATATATTTTCCAATCGTTTCACCACTATGGATGTCAGGCTGACTGGTCTATAGTTTCCCGGCTCATCCCTTGACCTGCTCTTATGGAGGGGCATATGTGCCCCATTCTACAGTCCAATGGTACACTTCCCATTATACTCTTACCTTACATGTTACTCCAGCTTACTTATTTTAAAGAGACATTAGGTAATAAAACAAAAAAATATATAACCTGGGTGTTACATAGCCATCCCTCAGAGAAATGAAAAGGCATCTTTCAGTGTCCCTAAAAGATGTTTTTCAAGTTAGTAGGTTTGCTTTTCCTGCTACATCTCATTTCTGTTACTGTTTGACTGTTTAATTCATTAAGTCACCTCCCTTTCTTCACTGAGCCACTGGTTGCTGCCTAGACACCATGTCTGCATCTGCATGTTGTGTTCCACTGTAGTGCCTAAAGTTTGTTACAGGACTATAACAGCAGGCTCAGTTTTAACAATTTGGGATTGATCCTGTGGAGCTATATGAGAGGGTCGCAGCTGGTGACCAGCATGAATGCTGTCCCATACAAACATGGCTGCATCTTCTGCAGAGCTCAAACTATACGAAGACATTCTATCTCAAGTGTGGCATAGGCCTCATTTCTGGCTGCATCTTCCTTCTCAAGTACTTGACTGGGTGTTTCTCCCCTCTGTGCATGACCTGATTCAGTACTTCATCTTGCCCATGATCAGATGCATCCATGTGCACAGTGAACTTTAAAGAATAGTCAGGACTCGTGAGCATAGCTGTCTGACTCAATGCCTCCTTCAACTGTTGAAACGCTGTTTCACAGTGATCACTCCACATACATTTTTCTGGCATTTTCTGTCTAGTGAGATGTGACAGGGGTTTAGCCGTACTACTAAAGTGTGGCACAAACTTTTAATAGTAGCCTACCACCCATAGGAATGCATGTATCTTTCTGTTTGTGGTGAGGATGACCCATGTTTGTATAGCCATCATTTTTATTGGTTCAGGTCAGATGTACCAACTCCCTACTCTGTGTCCAATGCATGACACTTCTGCCATCCCTATTTGATATTTCAATGCTTTGACTGTCAGCTCTGCAGTGTGATGTTGGTGAGGAACCTCAGTCATGTACTTGACATAATCCTCCAGGTCTGACCATAGATGGCAACGTCAGCCATATATGCCAGCACAAAGTAACTTGCCCCAGACAGAATGTGGTCCATGAGCCATTGAAAGGTTGCCAACACATTTTCCATCCTGAATTGCATTACTCAAAACTTGAATAGGACAGAGTGACAAAGGCCAACTTCTCGCTCTGGCTTTAGGGGTTAGGGGTACCTTCCAGTAGCCCTTTGTCAGGTCTATGGTGGTAAGGTATGAACAAAAAATAAAAACCCACCCTTGAAGAACTACAGAGAAATTCAAGAACTGTAGCTAGTCTTTTATTAATCCACGTGGTAGCCAAATAAACTGCCAAAGGGCTGTAATCTGCAACACTTTGCCTGTACACTCTGGCCTTCATCAGGGGCCCCCCTGATGAAGGCTGGAGTGTATGGATGAAGCGCTGGGGATTACAAGCCTCTGGCAGTTTATTTGGCTACCAAGTGGATTAATAAATGACTACCTATAGTTCTATTTGAATTTCTTTGTGGTTCTTTGAGTGTGGGTTTTTATTTTTTGTTCATACTGTAGATGTATGGGCTGGCCGATCTTTCCCAGCACCAGTGTTCCTGTGACACACTGCCTCTTTGCACCCCTATGATGGTAAGGTACATGACTCCCCCTAACCATTCTAGGACCTCATCCATCCTGAGCATGGAGTACGCGTCTGACTCTGTACAGCTGCTGAGCATGCAGTAGTCAATGCAGAACCTCATGGTCCCATCCTTTTGGGGATTAGTACCACAGGGGAAGCCCAGAAACCACTGGATTGTTGGATTACCCTAAGAATCAGCACTTCTCGATCTCCTCCTCAATGACATGTTTTGCTCCCTTGGGGACTCCATAGGGTGGCTGACTCAGTGAAGCCTGGCATCCTGTATCCATGTGATGCTTCACCAGTGGGATATCTGCAGCACTCCACCCATTTTTGCAGCTTGGGCCAGTGTCCATCACTCCAAGAGAGTGACAGCATCCACTGAGGATTCCCCTTTACCTCTACCAGGGGATCCACTAGTGGGTCTGCTTCTGCCTCCTTCTCCAGATAGCTGAACCACACAATGTCCACAGCAACTTGCCAAGTGACTCTTCAATTATATCCAGGGAATCAAAGCCACCATAGCCTTATCCCAAACCTATTCCACCATCTGGCATGGCAGACAAGTCCAGCAGTAGTTTGCCACATCCTTATAGATAATGGGCCAGAACAAATTGTTAGTCAGCCACTGTTTTGTACAATTAAACATAGAAACATAGACTTTGACGGCAGATAAGGACCGCTTGGTCCATCTAGTCTGCCCATTTCCCTATCTACAGGATAGGCCATAGATCCTAGTTAGCCAACAGCCTATTTCTTCCTACCCCCCACAAGAATTGCCTTATGTCTGTCCCATGCATTCTTGAATTCTCCTACAGTTTTAGACCCCAAAACCTCATCAGGAAGGCTGTTCCATGCATCCACTACCCTCTCTGTGAAATAATACTTCCTCACATTGCCCCTGAACCGCCCCCCCTCTATCTTTAAATTGTGTCCCCTTGTTCTTGCAAGTCTCTTTTTCTGAAAGATGCTACCCTCTTGGACTTTGTTGATTCCACTGAGGTACTTAAGTTTCTATCATGTCCCCCCTCTCCCTTCTTTCCTCAAGGGTATACATATTAAGATCCTTTAGTCTCTCCTCATATGGCTTCTCTTGCAGACCCTGCATCATTTTAGTTGCCCTCCTCTGGACTGCCTCTATCTTGTCTATGTCCTTGTGGAGATGGGGTCTCCAGAACTGGACGCAGTACTCCAGATGGGGTCTCACCAACTGTCTGTACAGAGGGATAACAACTTCCTGTTTTCTGCTGCTGATGCCTCTCCCTATGCATCCCAGTATACCCCAGCCTCCCTACTGCCTTCTCACATTGCTTGCTAACCTTAAGGTCATCTGATATGATTACCCCCAGGTCCCTTTCCTTTTTGTTGTTGTTACTACCTCCCCATTGTGTATCTTCCCTGAGTTCTTGTTTCCCAGGTGCATTATTTTGCACTTCTTTGCACTGAATCCTAGCTGCCATACTTCTGACCATTCCTCCAACCTTGCCAAGTCCCTTCTTATCCTTTCCACGCCTCCTTGTGTATCAACCCTGTTGCAGATCTTTGTGTCATCTGCAAAGAGGCATACTTTTCCTTCTAGTCCCTCTGCAATGTCACTTATGAAGACATTAAAAAGGACTGGACCCAATACTGAACCCTGCGGTACCCCACTAGTAAACCCTCTTTCTTCACAGTGGACTCCATTTGCAATTACCTTCTGTGTCCTGTTGTCCAGCCAATGTTTTACCCAGGCTACCAACCTGGGACCCACTCCCAGGCTGGTTAATTTGACTACTAATCTTTTGTGTGGGACTGTGTCAAATGCCTTGCTAAAGTCTAGGTAGGCCATGTCCACAGCCCTTCCCTGGTCTACTACTTTGGTCACCCAGTCAAAGAAATCTATTAGATTCGTCTGACATGACCTTCCTGCTGTGAACCCATGCTGCCTTGGGTCCTGTGCCCCACTGGCCTCTAGGTACTCAACTATTCTTTCTTTCAGAAGTGACTCCATCACTTTCCTACCACAGAGGTCAAACTGATAGGTCTGTAGTTTCCTGCCTCTGTCTTGGTCCCACTTTGTGAAGGGAATCACATCTGCCTTCCTCCAGTCCTCGGGTACCACACCATCCTCCATGATTTATTAAAAGTGTAGCCAGCGGTTCACTAGTTCCCCATAATTCTTTTAGAATTCTGGGGTGAATTCCATCAGGCCCCATTACTTTGTCCACCTTCAGTTTTAGGAGTTCTTTCAGAACCCTTTCTTCTGTGAAAGGTTGGGATCGACCCCTCCCCCATCAAGAGTGCTTCTGTTAATTGGATTAGGCACTTTCCCTCCTCTTTGTGAATACTGAGCAGAACTATTCATTCAGTATCCCTGCTTTTCACTGTCCCCTCTGCCCACCCACCGTTCATTTTATTCAGCCTCACTATCCTCCCTTTGTCTTTCTACGCTCACTGATGTACCTATAAAAGTTTTATCCCCCTTCTTAACCGAGTTGGCTATCTTTTCCTCAGTTTGGGCCTTTGCTATTCTGACTTCCCTCCCTGCGTCCTTCTGCCTTAACTGGTACAGCTCTCTGTCCTGCTCCTTCTGTGTTTCCTTATACTTCCAGAATGCTATCTTTTTCTTCCTGACTTTCACAGCCACCTCTTCTGAGAACCATAGTGGCTTATTCTTTCATTTTGATTGGTTTATTTGCTTCACACAAAAGCTTGTTGCCTCTGTGATGGCAGTTTTGATGATTCCTCATTGTTGCTCCACACCTCCTTCTAGCCTATTTGCTAGTGCTTTTCTGAGGCACTCTCCCATCTTGCCAAAGTCAGCCCTCCTGAAGTCCAGTACCCTCACTTTTGTATGGCTTGACTCTGTAGCTGAGTTTAACATGAACCATACTGTTTGATGGTCACTTGTTCCCAGATGGCAACCCACTTCTAGATCTGAGATCCTCTCATTGCCCCTGTTTGAGAGTACGAGGTCTAAGATTGCTCCCTCACAAGTGGGTTCTGAAACTAGCTGTCTGAGGCCTGCCACCTGTAGGACATCAAGAATGGCCCTGCTCTTGGATGTGGCTGCAGCAAATGTGCTCCAGTTAACATCTGGTATATTCAGGTCTCCCATCAATAGTATCTCCCCTTTCTCTGCCATTCTAAGAATGCCTTCTATCATATCCTTGTCCATTCCCTCCACCTGACATGGGGGTCTGTACACAACCCCTGTGAAGATTGTGGTGCCCTTTCCAGTCTCCAAGGTGACCCACAGTGACTCCTCTCCTCCCTGTTTACTCTTTTGTTCAGTTGCTTTTATACCTTCCTTTACATAGAGAGCTACTCCTCCCCCTCTTCTCCCCTGCCTGTCTCTCCTGTAGGTCATGTACCCTGGTATGTTAACATCCCAAGTCATGGTTCTCTGTGTACCATGTTTCTGTGACTGCTACGATATCCAGGCATCCCTCTTCCCTCAAGGCCACCAGCTCAGGGAGCTTGTTGCCCAGACTATGGCATTGGTACTCATTACCCTCCATTTCCTGATGGTCTTACTCCTTTTTGCCCCATCCCTGTCCTTCTTGCCTTTGTCACTTTCTCTATTTACCCCTGCCCTTCTCCCTATCGACACCTCTATGTTGGTGTTTACCTCACTTACTACCGTGATTTTTTTTGGGGGCTAGGATTTCCCTGCTCCTTTCCAGTGCCTCCCCCCTTGGCTAGTTTAAATGCTTGCCAATGAAGCATTTAAACCTATCACCTAGGATCCTAGTTCCCCTCCTGGACAGATGCAGCCCATCTTGCCAGTATAGGCTTGCATCACTCCAGGTGGACCCCCAGTCCCCAATGAAGCCAAATCCCTGAGCTCCACACCAGTTTTTCAACCACTGATTGAATCCCATGGTGCAGAACATCCTAGCCTCTCCCACGCCATAGATGGGCAGCACCTGTGAAAAGGTTACCGTGCATGCTACTTGTCTAAGGCCCCTCCCCAATTCCACAAACTCTTCCTGCACTTCTCTTATCCCTTTCTTAGCCAGGTCATTTGTCCCTAGGTGGACAGTGACATCCAGCTCCCTCCCCTGTGCAGCTGCTCCAGCAATCCTGAGGATTCGCTCCCTTTCCCTCCGAGCCATGGCGCCAGGCAGGCATCTTACCTCCCTCTCCCCTTCCTCCTCCAGTTCTACCTTCCTAACAATGGAGTCCCCCACCAGGAGTTGTTTCCTTCCCGTGCGGGGTCCCTTGCCACCCTCCTGTGGGTCTCCTTTGTGGAGGTTCCCAGCATCCTCCTTGGTCTCCACTGTGGGTGCCTCCATAGAGGAACCACACTTTGCCAGAATGGCATAGGAATTGTGGTGAGGTACAACTGGAGGGATTCGCCTCTGTTCCACCACCCTCCCCCTCCCTGAGCCTGCTGTGGTCCAACCGCTCCTCTTTCTTGGCAACCTCTGAGGCAACAGCAGTGGCACTGGTGGTCCCTGGATGGAAGAGGAGGTCCCACAAATCCTGGCCAACTCAGCCTGGAGATGAGCAACCTCCTCCCTCAGCCCAGAGAGGTGCCTGCAGATGGGACAACACCGCATCCTCCAGAACATCTTCTGGAAGACTGCTGCTCCACAGCCACTGCACTGCACTGCACCACTCCCATCATGTCTTATTTCTGGTCCCTTAATTGTTTGCAATCCTTACTCTTTCCTCTGTTTCTTTTTTTCTCTCTCTCTCCTTACTTTCTGCCTGTGTGCCCTTTAAGCTCTTGACTGTCCTGTTCTGAGACAAGAATATCCTATATTTCTCAGTAGACCCTTACTTACTCAGAGACAGATCTCCAGCAGCTAGAGGGGGCCAGAGAGCTACTCTTGCCCTTCTAGGATGGTGGGTCTTTGGTGGCTCTGTGATCACTCACTTCCTGCTCCCAAACAGGAAGTTCCTGTTGTCAGTCAAATCCTGTGCCTATAAAAGTTGAACTAACTTTGGGTGGGAGGGTAGAGGGGAAGGAAGGAGGGCAGTATAGTCCCAGTAGAGAAGTCCAGTCACACAGCAGTCCTTTCTCCTGGTGTCTTCTGCCAGGCTACTAGCAGACTGTTTCTAAGGCAGTCTTTAAATGTAGCTTCCTTCTAGCTAAGCCACTCCCCCTACTTTCTAGATCTTTCTACAAGTAATTTAAACCTCACAGCTATCAAGTCCTTTCAATCACCTGAGATTTACACCTACATAACTGTTCAGATAACCATTCAGTTAACTCAGACAAACACGCACTTTTTTTTGTTTTGTTTGTTAGTTTTTTTTTACCCTAAATTAAAGATCTAAGTACAAGAGTTCTACTTCTTTAGTCCCAGTAGAGAAGTCCAGTCACACAGCAGTCCTTTCTCCTGGTGTCTTCTGCCAGGTTACTAGCAGACTCTTTCTAATGCAGTCTTTAAATGTAGCTTCCTTTTAGCTAAGCCACTCCCCCTACTTACTAGATCTTTCTACAAGTAATTTAAACCTCACAGCTATCAAGTCCTTTCAATCACCTGAGCTTTACACCTAGATAACTGTTCAGATAACCATTCAGTTCGGTTAACTCAGACAAACACACACTTTTTTTTTTGTTTTGTTTGTTAGTTTTGTTTACCCTAAATTAAAGGTCCAAGTACAAGAGTTCTACTTCTTGACTCCTAAATGCCTGTAAAAGGGTTATGTCATGGGTATGGGCCATAAAGTATTAACTAAAATAAAGGTGCAGCTAAAATCCACACACAGTTACTTGGCGCAGTGGTCAAGCACTAACACAGCCCCAGTCATGTCACCCACTCACAGGCGTTGGCATTTATGCAGCAAATACCCGGAGTAGTGAGTAGTGCACTCTTGGTGCATTTGGTCTCTTCAAGGTGCCTAAAAGTATTATTAAGGACTTTTTAACCACAACCCCCCCCAAGATGATTCATGGAGTTTTACCATTATTTTGTGATCAGCAGCTAAGATTTATGGCCCTCTAAAGGGCTATCTCTAGACTGCCAGCACTGGTCCAAGAGAGAGAGAGAGAGATGTCCACTTGTGCTCCTCGCAGAAAACCACCAGTGTGAGAAACATGCCTCTCAACGATCTGTCATGAAGAAAAAAAATGGCTGTAGTGTAAATTAAACTCTCCACACAAAAAAATACTAAACAATTTCAATCGCATCCCATTTTGAGCCTCTGAATGATTTGGAAAGGCTGACATTTATTGAAGAGCAGGAAAACAAAAACACCGTAAAAAAGAAAAAAAAAGAAGTGATGTAGCTCTGTTCAAGAAATACCTTGAGGAAACGGGTGAGTCACAAGATTTCATCAGTCTTCCTATGGAACAGTTGGACACCTTGATAGCCAATAGTAACCAGTAAATATGAAAAATAAAACATGGGGAAGTGATTTGGATTTTATGCAGACCCTTGGTGTGTGATGCCCAGATAACCCCCCCAGGCTTCACCCTCGATGTTTATGGGGCATCACACACCTCAACTGTGCATAAAATCCTTATAAACCACACTTCCTCATGCATTATTCTATATTATCTATTACTCTGCATACATAGTTTATCTGTTGAGGTAATTCTGAACTTAATGGTTGGTAGTTCAAGTCCTTGACCACACACACACACACACACACACACACACACACACACACACTGAAACCTAAATAAAATCATCTCTATGCCCATAACAGATGTCATGTTTTTGAAAATGATGTATGTTTATTTAGAAGCACTGCTCAATATACAAGAAAATGTAGTTTTCTACAGTCACTGAATTTGTACAGAAATTACTGGAGCAGTTTATTAATGTCTCCTTAGTGCATTTAAAAAAATAATACCTTTCATGGAATACAGACCATTATCTTACAATATAAAGTTTTCATGAGCATAAAAAATACTAACTAATAACCAATATTTAAGGGAGACATAAACTTGGTTTTTGTTTTTGTGATACAATTAGAAATTTCGACATGTGCGTCCATCATAATTTTCGTATTCTACTTTTCCTTTCTTGGGTCCCTTTGTGGTGTTGCTTTTCCACCATCTGATATTCAGTTTTTAATCACTAATCAGGTTCTGGAACCAGCACTCAAAGTTTCACTGTATGTATTCACTTGAGAAATGTGACCAGGTTACAGAGCAGATTTGTTATTCAGTGAAGAGTATCAGTTAAGAAAGGTAACTTAAAAAACAAGACCTACAGAAGGAAAAAAAACAAGATTTTTTCAAAGAAAACACAAGATCCAATACTGTGGTCAGATTAAGGTGAATACGTGCATTCCCAAATTTACAGTTATATGAAGCAAATCACAAAGTCATTGATCTGCTTTTGTGTGTGAGGCTGATGTAGAATGTTGTCTGTAATTACATTAAAATAGGAAAGCCAGGCTTATGTTCCCAGTAACATAAAATATATTTGAACACCATAGTGTATATATTAGCATTTCATTTGGTAAAATCACAACTACAGACTTGTTGTGTCATATGATACCTTTCGTCATCCAAAATAAACTATTTTACAGATATTCTGTGATACACAGGATTTCAGGGCTACTCTGGCCCTCTTGTCTGGAGGTTTAGCATTACACTCAGACAAGTGTAGTCATGCAAGTTACTATATGGTTATATTACAACATATTATTGTAAAATGTTTCACTATCAATAAATGAACAATGCAAGAGAATAGTCTCCAGTCATGTCTACCTTCTAATAAAAATATAAAGACCTGTCCTGACACCTTGAGCTTATATTATAGTATATACTGTATATGTTTACATTTAAAAAATGTGTCCTACTACCTAAGCTGTGTATATAATAACCTAAATGTCACATTTAGAGCTACAATAATTTGAAATCTGTCTGTCTGTCTGGCTATCTAGCTATTATAGAATTTCCCAGCCGATAAGGACGTCATGGCCAACCTAGTCTATGCATTTTCCGCACCTATTTCAGATACCGCAGATCCTAAATGATCTGCAGCTTACCCTCTCTTTCCTATTGCTAGAGTTCCTTTAGGTCTGTCCCATGTGTTTTTGAATTCCCATACCATTTTGCCCCTACAACCTCTGCCAGGAGGTTGTTTCATTGATCCGTCACCCTTTCCATGAAAAAATACTTTCTCATGTTACCCCTATATCTACCCCCCTCTATCTTCATATCATGGCCCCTTGTTCTTGATCATCTTTTTACAAAAAGATGCTACCCTCTTGTACCTTATTTACACCCTTGAGGTATCTGTCTGTCTGTCTGTCTGTCTGTCTGTCTGTCTGTCTGTCTGTCTGTCTATCTATCTATCTATCTATCTATCTATCTATCTATCTATCTATCCTGTTGGTCTTTCTGTTTGTCTATCTGTCTGTCTGTAGCTTACACAAAGGTACAGTATTATGATTTTATCACACCGTTTCATATTAGAGAGATGGAGCAGGTTTCAAAAATGTGGTGAACGGCATCACTATTGGTGTTCTTATTTCCTCAGCACCAAAGAACAGAAGCCTCATACCGAAATGTGTTAAGGATATAAAGCTATTTAAGTTTCTCGATTTGTGACTCTGACTTTAAAGTGTAACATAATCAAAAACATGGTTTTCTTAACACACTATTCATAATTAAAAAACTCTATGACTGTTACACTTTAATCTCAGTTCTGGTCTCATGTTGTCAGAGCTGTACATTATACTACATTAGTGAAAGTGGTGGAAAGATATGCTGTATGTGTCGACACTGACATGATGAGATATATATATTTTTAATTTTTAACCAGGAGAGACACACTAAGCTGAAAGCTTGTTTACAGGTGAGACCTGGGAGCACAAGGAAGTTAAGTGACTTGCTCAGGGTCACACAGTATGCAAATGGGGGCTGTGGGATTCAAACCCAGGTCTCCAGGTTTGCAGCTTAGAGCTTTAAACCACTGCGCTATACTGCATCCTATATTACATGACCAACATCTGCTCCATGATGAGAAAAAATCATGGATGAATATTTCCATTAATTTTCATCTTGAAATCTGTTACAAGGACCTGTAATAAAGGAATAAATTGTTTTAGCATTTTATTTTATTAGCGCTTGTTATGCACTTGTTAAGTTCCTGCTGGCTGGAAGACAACCACTGTCTTTCCAAGACCAAAAGGGGGAGATCCATCTGCTACTAGCAACTACTGCCCTATCTCCCTTCTCCCTACTTTATCCAAAATACACGAATGTATTGTCAAAGCCCAGCTCTCTCCCTACTTGGTTTCCTTTTCCTTCTTCATCTCCTACCAGTCTGGCTTTCAGAAGAGTCACTCCACAACTATCTCCCTCCCTCCCTCCCTCCTTAGGCTCGCCTACAATGGTATGGACCACAGCCTCTCCACCTCCGCCATCTTCATCAATTTAGCCAAAGCATTCAACACTGCCTCCCACTCCCTATTACTATTGAAACTCCAGGCTGCTGACCTCTCTGCTACAGCCATCAGCTGGTTCCACTCCTACCTCAAGGGCAGGTCCCAGTCAATCAAAATTGGTGACATCCCCTCAACTTTTCTGCATATAACCACTGGGGTCCCCCAAGGTTCTGTGCTAGGCCCGCTATTATTTTCCATCTTCCTAAATGATCTCCCCTCCATCTGCTCATCCACATTCATTCACATATATGTGGATGACACAGCTCTGTTTACCTCAGGCCCCTCCGCTGATGTTGTGGTGCACAGACTCAAGCTCTATTTCAATCAAGTTCAGCTCTGGCTATGCTCTAATCAGTTTTTCCTCAATGCAAAGAAGACTGTCTCCATGTCCTTTGGCACAAGGCAGAGACTCTCTAGCCTTTCCTCTCTTCCCTCCTTCCACACCCTAGATGGCTCCCCACTGGCGGATGTTACCACCTTTTAGTGTTTAGGTATCTGGCATGACCAATACCTAAACTTCTCTGGCCATGTGGATGCTATTGTCAAAAAACTGCACCCCAAGCTTGGTGTCCTGCACAGAAACTATGACTGCATCCCACTGCCGGCCCACCATGCAATCATCCAGAGAATGATCCTTCCAATCTTTGACTTTAGCAACATTGTCTAAAGTGCTGCCCTGGGTACTACGCTTGTCAGACTAGACACTCTCTTCCACTTTTTTTGTTGCTATGCCCTTAACTGTTCCCCTCACATTCATCACTGCTCTATGTATCAATATCTCTCCTTTCTCTCTCCTGAGGACCAGTACCATTCCCACTGCAACAGCTTTGTGGGTAAATTCTGGCTTGGCTCTCCCCCCCCCCAACTCTCTTCCTCTCTCTCTCCCATCCTCCTCCCACTCCCATACATCAGAAGCACCAATGTTTGTACCCTTGTAGTCCCTCCAGTCTCCACTACCATCTGCCAAGCTGCTTTCAGCCACCATTTCCCTAAAATCTGGAACTCCCTCCCTCATGACATCTGACTTGCCCCTTCCCCCGATCCCTCTCAAACCACCTCAGAGGCCTCATCTCCCCCTCCTGCAACCTCTCCTAATTAACTCACCACTGCCCTGCCCCCCCATGTTTCCTCTCGTGGCGTCTCATTTTCTTCAGTGGTAAACCACTGCTTCTAGGCAATTATGATCCAACTGATCAACATTTTGATGACTAATTGTAAAAATGTTCTTCATTTTGTGGTTATTTATTACTTGCAATGCACGTTTTTACTCACTGTGTAATGCATTTGAGAGCTTTTTCTTCTCTGTATTGATTGCCAACTTGTAATTGTGCTTGTGCTCATTGTACCACTCCCATTCCCCCAGGATGCATCTGGAAATGAGCTTTCAACTCAGTATGCCTTTCCTGGTGAAACTTTTAAATAAATAAAAAATTAAAAAGCAGCTCTGCAGATTAAACACAATGCATGACAGTAGGCATTATGTAAGGAACAAGGCATGACAGAAGGGGATTATGCTATGCTAATGTACTGAGTGGTGGGGCTTGAAGTACAGAGCCTGAAGGGTGAAAGTCTTCAATCAGCATGGGGTACATTGGCATAGTATAATCCCCACAGAGGAACAAAAACCCATGCACTACCCAAAAGGGGTTGGTCTCTGCAGTGGCACCTATGTCACATCTATCCCAATCTGGCTTTATGGGTTTCTATGGGGGATGATTATGCAGATCCCCTTTCTTTAAAGTGGCCACCCTCTCAATAATATTATTCCTGTTCTAGTTTACCATGCATCTACATCTTTCCATTTCTAACATACTAACATACTAAAATGCCAGCAGAACAGGCCTAACGGTCTTTTGTGTCTGCTCGTTTGGTCAGCCCTCACCCTGGGAGCTGACCTTGCTGCCCCTCTCTCCCTCTCCCTCTCCCTCTCCCTCTCTGGCTTCTCCCTTCCCAGTCCCGGATGTTCTTGCTGCACTGGTTTTTGTTTCCAGAACCCTTCACCTGTACCTGTCCCACCCCCTCTTGTACTCCTCCACCATTTCTGCCTCCACCAGCCCCCTGGGCAGTGCATTCCATGGCTCCACCACCCTCTCAGTGAAGTATCACCTCCTCCTTTCTCCTCTGAATCTCCCTCCCTCCAGCTTCCACCCATGCTGTCTAGTTGCCCCTCCTTCTTCCTTCAGAGCACCCTGACTGCTCCTCCCCTATTAATCCCCTTCATGTCCCTGAAGACCTCTGTCATGTCCCCCTGGTCCCTTCTCTCTTCCAATGTGCACATATTTAGCTCTTCGAGCCTCTTCCCATAGGTCCTATCCCCCAAACCTCAAATAATTTTGTTTGCCCTCCTCTGGACCCTCTCCAGGAGTTCAATGTCCCTCTTTAAATGTGGCCTCCAAAACACCACGCAGTACTCATGGTGCAGCCTCACCAAGAAGTTATACAGTGGAGTATCACTTCCCTCCTGGAAGTGAGCCCCCTAGTGAAGCATCCAAGCAATTCATTAGCCTTTGCCGCTGCCCTGCTACAAGTTTCCGAGTTGTTCATCTTGACATCTACCACCACCCCCAGGTCCCTCTCTGCCATCAAGACTTGTAGCATTCCCCCCCTCCAGGGTGTACACTTGGCCTGGGTTTCTGGCTCCCATGTGCAGTACCTTGCATTTCTCTGCATTGAACCTCAGCTTTCACTTTCTCGACCACCTTGCCAGAGCCTCCAGGTCTCCCTGTAGGGCAACCCTCCCCTCCTCCCCCTCCACCACTGCCCCCAGTTTTGAGTCATCTGCAAAGAAATTCATCTCACTCCTGATACCCTTCCTTATGTCAGAGACGTAGGTGTTGAACGGAAAGGGCCCAAGGACCGATCCCTGAGGGACTCCACTAATGACCCTCCTTGGGGATGAGACTATCCCACCAACCACGACCCTCTGGGTCTAGTTCTGGAGCCAATTGCCTATCCATCTGATCATCTGGTTCCCCACCCCCATTTCTCCCAGATTATCCAACAGGCCCCCATGAGGAATAGCGTCAAACGCCTTGCTGAAGTCAAGAAAGAGGATGTCCACTGGTCTACCCAGGTCCAAGGCACTCTTCACCCAGTTATAGAACTCCACAAGGTTTGTCTGACATGATTTCCCCGGGACTAATCCATGCTGCCTATCATCCAGGCACCCCAACTTTTCCAGGTCCCCCTATTCTCTCCTTGACAATGCCCTCCATCATCTTGCCCACCACCGATGTCAGGCTGACGGGCCTGTAGTTCCCTGCCACCTCCCTTGATCCCCTCCTTGTGAATAAGCACTATATGTGCCCCCTTCTAGTCCTGGGGCACCTGCCCTGTCCTCAGAGAGATACTGAAGAGCTCCACTAGGGGTTTTGCCAGGACATCCGCCAGTTCCTTCAGCACTCTGGGATGTAATTTATCTGGCCCTGGTGCTTTCTCCATCTAAAGAGACCTGAGGGCTTCCCTCATTCTCTCTGCCATGATTTCCACCTCTGCTACCTCGTCCCCCTACTTTGCCTTCCCCCCACCTGCCAGTGATGCCCCCCTCCCCAGACCTGCCGATCGGTAAGGGTCTCCCCTCCTCAGTTTCACCATCTCCTCCGATGTGATGATGCAGCCCCCCATTTTCCTTGCTGAAAACTGAGGTGAAGTACTCATTTAGTACCTCAGCTTGCTCCCCTGGGTCTTGTGCCCATCCCTCCCCTGTTTTAATCCTGCTAATCTGCCTCTTCACGCTTCGTTTTTCCCCAATGTATCTAAAGATCCCCTTCTTCCCTCTCCTAATTTCCCTGGCCAGGTTCTGTTCCTTCCTTGCCTTAGCCGCCCTCACCACCCTAGTGGCCCTTCTGGCAATCAGCTCATACTCCCCTCGGTCCCTTTCACTCCTTGAGTACTTGAATTGCCTATAGGCCGCCTTCTTTCCCCTAATCATCTCCTGAACCTCCCTGGTCCACCAACAGGGTTTATGGGCCCTACTGCATTTTTGTTTTACTCTTGCGCAGGTGCTGGTAGCATCCTGCACCCCCCCAATGATTTCCCACCTACTGTCAGCGTCCATGTCTGTCCCAATCCTCTCCAAGTGCTCCTTAAGGATCCTTCCCATTTCCTTGAAATCCACCCCCCTGAAGTCAGTTATCTCCGTCTTTGTGCAGCCTTCTACCCCTCCTAGGTTCAGGCAGAACCAGACCATGGCATGGTCACTCCCCGGCAATGGGTCCCTTACCTCCAGGCCCCCAATCTGGTCACTGTCTGCCAGGACCACATCCAGTATCCACTCCTCCCTGGTCGGTTCCCCCACCTGCTGAGTTAGGAATGCATCCTGAAAGAATCCAACAACCTCTGTTCCCTGGCCACCAAGGATGTCATAGTCTCCCAGTCTGTTCCTGGCATGTTTAAGTCCCCCAACACCACCACCATTCTCTTTCCCAATCTGCAGTGTCTCCCAACATCTGCCACCAGACTCTCCTCCAGCTCCTCCGCCAGCATAGGGGTCTATACACCACTCCTATTTTTACTCTCTTGCCCCCTCTTGTTATCCAGGTGACCCAAATTGCCTCCACAGTTCCCTCCGCCTCCTCCTCTCCTCCTGTGGCAATGCAGTGTTTGACTATTATTGCTACCCCTCCTCCCCTTCCCTTCCCCCTGTCCTTCCTGAACATGGTGTAACCCTCCAGGTTCAGGTCCCAGTCATGCCCTGCGGTGGCCCAGGTCTCAGTGACAGCTGCCACATCCACCTCTCCCTCAGTTAGCATCACCTGGAGCTCAGACATTTTAGTGCCCAGGCTCCTGGCATTTAGCAGAACTACCTTCCACCCTTTCCCTATACTTCCATTTCCCCTGCTTGTCTTGCCATGGGGATTCTGTCTTCCCCGGTCTGCACCTTCCCAGTTGGCCTTTTCCTGCATTCCTCCAGCTCCCTGGGGGGAGGGAGACAGAGTCCCTCCTTTATCAGACCCTCCTCGACAGCCTTTTCTCCCATCCCTCCCCCCTTCACAAGTTTAAACCCCATCTTTCACCATTGAACCCCTCTATTTTCAACTTAAGGATTTCCTTCCCCTCCGAATTGAGATGGAGCCTATTTCTAGCATACAGCCCCTTATCCTCCCAGGTCTCCCCTCAGTCCCCCATCAACCCATACCCTCTGGCCCCACACCACTCCCTGAGCCACTGGTTTATCACCTTAATCGTCCTCTTGTGTTCCCCACTAGCCCTTGGCACTGGCAGGATTTCTGATAAAGAAATTGCACATCCTATATAATGACAGACCCTGGCAAGCTCCCTGAACCTTTCCTGTATCTCTAGCTCATTATTTCCCTCAATGTCATTGGTACCCAGGTGGACCAGTATGTCCAGGGAACCTCCACGATCCTTTGCCAGCTGATATACCTCCTGCTTGGCCCTGTGCACCATTAGTCCAGGGAAGCATTTTGTTCTAACCGGGCAGGCTTCTCCCTTCCTATCCCATTTGATCCCCCTGATCATGGAATCACCCAACAGGAGCACTCTGGCCACCACTTTTCCTCCATTTCCCCCCCTTCCATGTTTCTCATCCTTTCTACCGGCCCCTCCCCTCAGCCGGCTCCTTGCTCCTCCCCCTATCTGGGTGCCACCTGCCATCCCCTCCTTATTTACCCTGGCCACCCCCTTCCCTCCGATCCTATGCCTCTCTCATTCTCCTGAATATTCTTCTGTATCTCGCTACCCCCACCATTACTGCTCGTGACTGGTCTTTCCCCCCCATCTGCTAAACTAGCCTGGCTCATCCTCCCTTCCTTCCCATCTCTGTTCAGCCCCTCCATGCTTGTCGTGCTCCCCTGGCCTAAACCCTCAGCTCCCTTTACTGTATCCTCCTTGTACTTCTGGTCCTTCTCCTTGCCCTTTCCTCCCAACTGGTCCTTTTTCTTGCGCTTTCCTCCCTCTACCCCCTCATCCTCCTACTCTGATCCCCCGCTCTCCACATTTTCCCACATTCCAAGTTCCCCCCGGTCCTCCTGCTATCCAGTCCCTGCCTCCTGCCCCCTACTCCTTTTCCATCTCTAACTGCCCTATCATGATACATCACACCCTTCATCCTCAAGCAGAAGAAGAGAATTGAAGTGGTTACTGAGCTTAAGGTCCAATCCACCTCCCCCCATTGCTTCCTTCTGTCCAGCCCCAGCCATCTGCCTACTTCCCTGAGAATGTCCTCCGTTTGGCCCCCGTCTGTGAGGGTCCTCAGTTACCTGCCTGCTTCCTTTGTAGTATTCTTCTTTTGGGCCCCATCTGCCAGGGTCCCTATGTGACCCCAGAGTACTCTCCTGCACTCCTTTCCCTATACCCCCACCCCTAGTGCTTGGTGCAACCCTGTGGGAGAGCCCCTGTCCTATTCCCCAACCATACCTCCCCCTTCACCCAGCTGTCTCCTAATCCCCTCAACCTCCTCCCTAAGCTGTGCTAGCAGCCACCGAACTTCCAAGCCCAGTCCAGTGTCATGGCTGCCCCACACCCTGTGCACCCCACCACCCTCCCAAAGATGCTGGCTCTAATGACTTGTGGTCCCATCCCCCTCCAAGTGGGTTTCCTTGGGTGAGCCACCAGGTTCCCCACTAGTCCAAGACTTTTAAACTTGCAACACTTGAGTGGCTGAACTTTTTCCCACCTGACTATTAGCCTTAAGAGTTTGCTCACAGGGAAAGTTTGCAACTCCCTAAAATCCTCCCTCCCAGCCTTTAAGCTCAACTCCCAGTGGCTCTTCTGTATTTAAGAAAGGCTAATGCAAGGGGTATGTGGGAGGGCTTTCCAGAAAGTTCTTAAGGAGTTAGGCAAATTTTAAAACACAACTTACAAACAACAACAACTTACAGAAACTTATGACAAAGTTAGCTTTCCAGAACCTCACCACATTTTCAAACTTCAACTGCTACCTCTGCCCCAGCAAGAAGACTCAAAATGCCTCAGTAAGCATTTTAAACAGAGATTAACTGAAATGCAAACAACCTTGATTGGCTGGCTGTGTTACTGGCCAAAGACTCTTCCCCCACAAGAACAGTCTCCAGCTAGCACAGAAAGATTTAAGGATTTGTGTCCCTCTATTCCTGAAAATTCTTAAGGAGTTAGGCCAATTTTAAAACACAACTTACAAACAATAGGTGTATTTATAAAAAAAAATCTTGTATTGCAATGTGCCATTATAATTTTTGCAAGGTATTTTTATATTCTTTGTTTCTAAGACTGTCTTTTTCTTCTCCACTTTGTTTCTCTCCCCCGTGCTCCCCCCCCCACACATTTTCTATTCTTTCTGTACCATCCCATTTTCTTGGCACTTTTACAATATGTAGCTAATTGTGGAATTCACATTTGTTGATCTCTATTATTTGGTAGTCAAAAATACAAATAGCTGTATTTATTAAAAAAAATCTTGTATTGCAATGTGCCATTATAATTTTGCAGGGTGTTTTTATGTTCTTTGTTTAAATTACTGTGAAGATTTACAGATTTTTATTAACTTTATACTGTGATGTGTTCACGTCTCTCTAATTGTTACATTGCCTGCTTGCATTGAGCATATTTAAGTGTGATGTGATCTGTGTAGCTCTGCCCCGATGAAGAGGCAGTGTTCCTGTGAAGTGCCAGGGTGATCTTCTCCTGTATGCGGCCTTTGTAAGATTCAGTTTGGTATTTTGGATGTGTGCTGTACTTCATTTGTGTTGACAGACATAATATAATTCCCCTTGCCTTATTCCACTTAAAAATGTTTAGTAACATTAGTTTTTTAGTAATGTAGTAGTGTTGTAATTTGGTACTGTATCTTTAAATGGCTGACTTTAGGCACTTGCACATTTTTATATGTGGCAGAAGTTAGGTTGAAGCTGCTAAGCTGCACCATATGATTGCAGTTGCACAGCAAGGGAGTGGATTATTTTGTTCTTTTAAATAGGTATTCCTGATATTTTACTTTTTTGAAATTTTCATGTGACCTGTGAGGGTAAGCTGGAAGTCTGGGCTGTGCTTCTTGTTCATTACATATGATCTGAGTCAGATCTGGTAGCCTAGGCTATTGATTAGCTATCATGTAACCTTATTTAGGTGCATTACTGGACCGCTGAGATTCAGGCAGAGAGTTTGAACTGGCCTTTGTTTCTAGGAAAGTGGGTATTGTATTAGCTTTTAGAGCAATGCATGCAGAGGTTCTTCTGTTGGTTTAGTGATGTATGTATGCATGTTTCTGTTGCAGTGTAGAATCATAGTTTTGAAATATAGTTTGTGTTTTTATTAGGTGTTTAAGTTTTTTTTCTTGTGTGAGCAGAACTGAGGCTTTTTGTGTTTGCATTTGTCAACAGGAAGTACTGTATGTTTTTTCAAAGTTGTTGGGTGGATGTTCTTTACAATTTGTGATTCTTGAACAATGTTGCTTTGGGGAATGGTGATTTTTTTTTATCTGCATGATTTCCTTTTGATATTGATGTGTTGCTTGCTTTGCATTGTGACCTTTTTGACCCTGAGGATATGTAATTAACACTTTGATCTTTCTGATGTCGACTGGTTGCACTCTCGATTAATGCACCCCTATCTTGTCTTCTGAGCCGGAGTATATGCTAGCAGCACCATTTGAGTAGGTCCTCAACAGTGTGGAGCTGTAAATGCCCACACAACATTTTATAATGTGGTATGGTGGTGTGTTTCTGGAACAGCGAGACAAGATGAAGCGCAGTGCCATATGCACATAGGAACTGCCATTAGCCCTCAACTATGCATATGCTAGACTGCTTAAAAGTGGTTATTAAATGGCAGCCATGCTTATTCATTTTAAAACTAATGTTGTTTATAACGTTAAGTAATGCTGTTATTCTGTGATGCTTTGCACAGTATATACCACAACAGAGATAATACATTTCACCAGATAAAGTGTATATTTTTTTGCTGATAACATACCTACAGTGGTATAAAAATCACTCAAAATGCTGATATTCAGAAACAAAAATAACATAGGTTAAATATGCCATAATGCTGTATTTAACCAAGGGGATATCAGCTAAATCAATGTTTGAAGAAATCATAGTGAAGCTATGTAGCATTCTTGCCAAAGAACTGAAGTCATATAAAACATTTAGAGCTCCAAAAAGAGCTCATTTATAAACTGGAAGTGCAATGGCATCACTCTGAATATGCTATCTCTTAGTTATGAGGGTACAGAACTAGTTGGTTCACCACTCATGAGTTATGGTTATGCCTCCTCACAAATAAATGTAAATGGAATATTGTGAGTCTGGCAACTGTGCATTCTCTATCTTGCACATTTTACAATTATGATTTTTGTCATGACAATAAGGGATTATGTCTGTTGTCCCCTGAATCTCCCCCAGGAATGATGGACACCACACCAATTTACTTGTTGGTTGCTCGTTGCCAAATTTATTCATGGCACAAAAGACTATATTTACCAACCATATAACTTTGAATTCACAATTCAGTTTACATCAACATTCTTTCCAAATGTTCCTGTCTCTGACCTCTGTCCTTCTTCTGGTAATTTCTTTCATCTTGCTTTCAGGGCCCAGACACTGTGAATCTGGCCCCCTCCTCCACACCAGAACCAGGCCATTCCACTTCCCTGGGCTTTCTCCCTCCAGGCCCGGACACTTCCGCATCTGGGGCATGGACCTATCCTCCTCCCCTCTTTACCACCACATCTGGGTTCTTTGTCCCCAGCCTGTGTATCCTACCCCCTTCCCCATTCTCCCTTTTCCTTATTTCGCCTCCCTCATTGGGCATACATGCCCCTCCCTGCCAGGGAGCTCTGCCCTAGCCCCCTGGCCCAGTGCTGCCTCTCTGAAGTGACCACCATACCTGGCCCCATGCACTGGGGCCCCTATGGCACTCGACTTGCCCTCCATTTCTTTCCTTTGCACCATGTCTGCCCCCCCATCACCTTCCTTAATAAGGGTGGGAAAAATTCCCAACAAAAGAGGTCATCCTGCCTGAGCCCTGGCCTATTATACCCTTAATAGGCCCCTGGTCAGGACCCCCTTTGGGCTCCCCCCCAGCCAATCCCTGGGGCTCTGGCTTGCCTTTGTCATATTACCCTTTCCTGCCTGGTGATGTCATCAGGCCCCTCCCCTCTATCCCTCTGTTCCCTCCCCCCCCATGCACTTATTCCTGGTAGGGATCACTGGGCAACCTGGCCTGCCTTTTAATGGCAAGTCCCTTTGTCCCCTGAATACCCCCCAGGAATGATGGACACCACACCAATTTACTTGTTGGTTGCTCGTTGGCAAATTTATTCATGGCACAAAGAACTATATTTACCAACCATATAACTTTGAATTCACAATTCAATTTACATCAACATTCTTTCCAAATGTTCCTGTCTCCGGCCTCTGTCCTTCTAGTCATTTCTTTAATCTTGCTTTCAGGGCCTGGACACTGTGAATCCAGCCCCCCTCCTCCACACCAGAACCTGGCTGTTCCACTTCCCCCGGCTTTCTCCCTCCAGGCCTGGACACTTCTGAATCTGGTGCATGGACCTATCCCCCTCCCTTCTTTACCACCATGTCTGGGTTCTTTGTCCCCAGCCCATGTTTCCTACCCCTCCCCCCTTTCTCCACCCTGCTCCCCACTTTCCTTACTTCCACTGGCCCATCTCCAGCTTGCGATGGACGGAGTGGCTCCCCCTTGCAGGCTAGTATCTAAGCCCTTTCCTGGCCATCTGTTTCACTAGCTCCCCAATAGGTCATAGGACCAGGCACATCTCAAACTCCAACAGGTGGATGCCGTTTGACCTGACCATTGTGGGTTGATTGAAGAAAATGTCCCTGTGCTGCAGGTGAACTCCCCCCCCATCTCTATTACCATCCTGGCTACCTTCCTGTTCAGACACTTCCTGACCTTTTTGATCAGCCTGACATCCTGCACCCCTCTCCATACCCTCTGGGAGGTGATATCGGACCAGCTGATCATCACCCTCAGCCACCACCCCTTCAATCTTTCTAAATCTCCCATGATGTTCTGTCCCCATACTCCCCATGGCCGGCTCCCCAAATCATTTCCCCCTAGGTGTATCACTATACAATCTGGGGTGCCCCATTGCAATTTCAATTCCTCCATGAAAGGCATGAGCTACAACCACTTCATCTCCCTAATGCCTTTCCATAACACCCTTGTATGCTCAGTGTTATATCTCAGTACTGCTCCTCTGGAGGTGACTACCCCAAACCTCTCAGCCCAGTACACGAAGGAATGCTCCACTATCCAGATTTTCCTCTTGGAACCTGCCATGGAAACAAAATACACAGTGTGAGTTGCTGTTATTTTCTCACATACCTCTTATAGCTGCTGGACCTCCAGCACCCCACCCTTTGTAACTCTGCCACCGCAGCGCCTTTCTCTGCTGCCTCCATGGCTGCTCCAATCCTGAATGAATGCAGGGTGAATTTGCTTGGATCCTCACCCAAAAATGCCCATACTTGGAAACCCGTGACTGGAGAGCCACCCCATGCTGGAACAGCATTTCCTTCGACCTCTCCTGAGCACTCCTGTACTCCTCCAGCGCATTCATGGCACAGCTGACTGACTGACTGTGGCTTCCTCACCAGCGACACTTGCGTCCCCCTCCCTGGTCCATCTTGGACCTGACCAGGATAACGACTACCCTGTCATGTCCTCACAGGACACCCTCCTGCTGCAACACCTGCCCCGAGACCACTTTTCTTGGGGCCACCACTTCCCCCACCCGGAATGCCCCTGCAGCCATTCCTGCAGACACGGCCCGGAATAGAACCCCATCATGGGCCGATGTGCATACCTTCCGGGTGGTCGCCAAGTCCCTTACCAGTAATTCCCCCTTTATGAGTTGTTTTCCATCCACCCTGATCCCTTGCCCCCTATGCCACCCTGCTACCATGTGTTTTATGATCCTACTGGCCCCTACACTGGGCCAGTCCTGGCATACCCAACTGATGCCAGCTAAGTGCACAACCATCATGGCGTGGCCCAGCCCTTTCTACCACAGTTTCACCATGAACATCCTTACCTGCTTGTCCCAGACCAGTTCATTCTTGTCCAACCCATGCTTCCCCCTGAAGCCCTGGAATTTTGCCCACCCTGCTTTGTGGGCCCTTAGCATGTTCTCCACCCAGGAGCCCTGGCACAGTGCCCTGGCTGTGCTCCTCCAACCTCCCATAACTGATCTGGGATCAAGGTCCTGTGTGGCGCCACCTGTGGCTCCAGTTCCAGAAACCTGTCAAGCTGCAAACGGGAAAGACTGTCAGCCACCTCATTCCTCAAACCTTCAATATGCTGTGCTTTGAAAGACAGGTTTAGCCACAATCCCAGTAAGACCCTACATCTGAGAAGCCTGTCCACCATCTCCATCCTCTCTCCCGCCTATTAATCACTTCTACTACCCCTTTGTTATCACACCAAAACAAGATGTGCTTCCTCTTCATCCTGTCACCCCATACTTCCAGGGCCACCCATATCGGGGAAGATCTCCAGGAAAGTGATGTCCTTCAGTGTCCCCGCTTCCACCCAAGCTGCCGGCCATGGTTCCAACATGCATTCCCCTTGAAAGTATGACCCCATTCCCAGGGCACTTAAGGCATCCGTGAACAGCTCCAGATCCGTGTTCCGCTCCCACTTATCCTGCCAGAATGTCGCCCTGTTAAAACCTCATCACCTGCTCATCCTGTGCTGGTTTGTCCCTGACCCACCCATGCTTCTCCCTGAATTTCTGGACTCTCACCCACCATGCTTTATAGTTCCTCAACATGCTGTCTGCCAGGGACCCCAGTACATGCCTTGGCTGTGTCATATCCTCCTGTGCCTGGTTGATTGGCTGCTAAAAGGCAGATCACAGGCCTCAATGTGATCAGCAACTATCGTCATACCACGGGACTGTGGCCGGGCCACTGAAACATTGCTGTATTGTTGGGGCTGGCAGCCCAAAGATTGGGGTTGGAGATGCTCTGTGCCATATACCAAACCCTTCTGGTCCATAATACTACTACTGGACTCATGGCATCCTTGCTCACCCTCTACAGTTGGCCTAGCTGGCCCTGAGCCCCTAAAGTGTTCCTCTCTGTCCTGTTCATGTTAAACCAACCCTCTTATGAAAACTATTCCTCTCCTTCACTGCCTAGTACCTGACCTGGCTTAGATCCCCTAAACTATAACTTTAATTGGCTGCAACATCAGCCCATCACTTCTCAAAATGATCGACCTGGGCACCAACCTTCCAGGCAGGGGGATAAATCCAGTACCTGCAACCACACCAGTAAGTGATCTCTACACAACTGGACTTCCCCAAACCTATGCTGGAGCAAACCCAAACTATCTGGTTAGTCATCACACCCTTCCTGATGTTGGTCCTGTTGACGTACCTGGCTAAGAGCCTGACCCTGGCAGCGATAGTGGTACTGTGCCCACTGGCAAGCCTGACTACCATCTGACCCCTATGATAGCTATAATATCAGATTGCTGCTTACTGTTATACAAGCAAAATCTAATATCGGCATTGTCACTTATTTATTTTATTTATTTACTTTTTTAAATTGGAATTACCACCTTTGAGCTAAAGCTCAACTGACCAAGGATCCTCAGCACACAGAGGGTGGGGGAATATTGAGTACCTGGATAGTGGAGAAAACAGAAGCAGTTAGTAGGCCTTGCCAGTCCCTTTATGGCTCCTAGATTTAGTCCTAGTCCTCTATGTACAACTGGGAGATCCCAGCTATTCCAATCCAACATGTAGCCTTGGGTTTTACCCAGTTCACCACCAGGTGCCTCGAATGGCTGAAATAATAATAATCTTTTTATTTATGTAGCGCAATTTGAAACATCAAAGTGCTTTCCATCAAAATATTGAACAAATCACAAGAATGCATCAGACTGCCAGTTAAAATTCTCCTAGATATCAGCTTTACCTGATTATATCAACATCAATTTAAATTCTCAGAAACATCCGATATTAAAAAGGTTGTCTGAAGATTAAGCAGTCTGCCACCCACCATAACAGTAAATTTCTTTTTTGACTCATCCCCTTGGTTTTGCTTTAACAGCATTCCAGAAGAAGGGTTAACTCACCCATGTTTTACCAGAGAAAGCTATCCCAGGATGCTTTCAAATGTAAGCCCTCTTCTTGGAGGGAGCAGGTAGTTCCTGCTGTCCATTTCAGCTCTGGGTATTTTCCCAAATACCCACCCCCTGTAGGATTCCTCTAATGCTGCAGATGATTATAACCTAACAGCAGCTGGCCCATACCTCAGCATTATTTCACTAACTATGCAGTTATGGTACCTCCGTGCTGGCTTGGCCTTATTGCACCATTCTTATTAAACTCCCCTATCCAGAAATGTCTGCCTCCGCGTGGCCTTAATCAAAATTGGTGGCCACCACACGGTCCCGTGCCTGACCCATGCAAAATGATCCAACCCCCTGTGACCACAGTATGGCATCATGAAAGCATTGCAGCATACCCCCTTGCACTCTTTTTATTTCAACATATTTCTCACCTTTATTCGATAGTATGCTGATCTATATAGTACATTAACCTTCCTATGTAACCATGCCTTCCCCAAGGGGAATCAAAGACCCCTTCCTATTATGTTATTTTATAACTGATAGGTGTATCCATATATAAAGGATGGTCGCCACACTGCCTGTACAAAATGGCACTGCCACGTGTCCTGAATCAAAATGGCGGCTGCACCACGGCAACTCTCCCGACCCTTCTGCTGCATTCCCACCAGAACTCCCCTTTTTTGTCCACTGTGCTGTTCTCCACATCAAACAGACATCTTTTGGTGCCAAATAGAACCCCCGCACCCCTCCATGCCTGCTACATGCCCCCGATCCTGGCCTCATGGACCTGCTCCTGTGTCATGCGCAATACCTCTACCCCGAGGTATGCCCCCCAATTGCACCTTTACTCTAGGCCTGCTCAGTTAGGCTCCATATCTGCCCATGTGTACTCACCCCCTCCAGCATAGTCATGCAACCACCACCATACCAACACAAAATCAACCCCATTTGTCTGAAAATGGCTGGGGGTGTCCCTGCCCACTGTGTTTTTTTTAAACCAAAAACAGAGTAGTGCAGTGCCCTGATCCAATCGCACTGACTGCTGCACCATATGCCTGCAAGGGGTGCACTCCCCTCATGCTGGCCCGCTTCTGCTGGCCCAACCTTTACACTGCCAGCAGGCCCCGGTAACAAGACACCGCTCCGCTGGTGCCCGACCTTCAGCTGCACCATTAACCTTTGCCCTTCCACACATGCCATGTGGCTACAAATGCCCTGTCCAACACCCCCTTGCAGTAAATGCTGCTCTTCCAAATTGTATCCCTGGCTTTTCTCAGAGAAAAAAGGCCACCCCCCCCAAGGCGCCACAAAGATCACTGGTAACCCGGACATAAAGGAGCAATCTTCTGCCATTATTTGCTGACTTCCCCTCACTCCCACAGGCACAGCCAAGCTCTCTCCCCATGCCCTCACCTAAGCAGGGCAAGAAGAAAATCCCCATCCATCTTCTGCCTGGTCGCCATGGGCCATGTAGCCTCCAGGCATGCATGCTGCAGAGTCAGGCCATGCAAGTCCTCACCAGACTTTTTGACCAAATCAGCCTGCATGCCACCAATCACCAACCAACTGAATGTGTGTTGCGATGCCTGCCTTCAGTGCATTAACACATGAACACACTGGGAAGCACCACTCCCCCTGCACTCTACTGTACAACCACAATTTTTAAATCAACAGATTAACTACCTTTCAATTACAATGAAGAGTGCTTCTTTAGTGTTGGCTACCTCATCCTCCCTGCTGCTTAAAGCTACACTGTCAGCATTTGTCCACCATTTTCTGAAGGACACTGTATCTTTTCAACAATTAATGTTTCAGTATGTTCAGCACATCCCTTACCTTAACATGTGTTCTTTCTGTTTGCTCGGTTTCCTAATTTTCGTAATTTCACCCCATTTGTGTATTCCCTCGGTCCGCATGTAAACCTTCCATTCCATAGTTACAGCCCCTACGCAGTGACATCACGCTGCCATGCTTTGACTGACACATAAATTCTTCTCACACCTGTCCGAGCGTTTCCAGCTCCTTTAGGCTGCCAATGTTGAAGCAATCACTGTACCTCTCGGTTCCTGCCTGAAAGTGTGGAAGATGAGTTCCTACCAATGCTGTCACTTATTGCTGCCGTTTTCTCCAGGTAATCTCATAAGTAGTGAGTGGGAGCGAGAGCGAGCAGGTGGGTTGGTAGACTGATTTTTAATTTAATTTCACCTAAAACCATTTTCAGCAAGCCGATCAGCACGTGAGTTTCAACCACCATCTACTTCTTGGGTAGCGGGATAGGGATTCAGCGCGTCAAGGACACCTGTGCTAAGATATTATTGACTATGGCAAATATCGTCTCCCTAAAGTAAAATGCGGTCTAGTACAACATCTTTTCTTGGGGAGCGAGTGCGGCAGAGCCACGACCGCTTCTCTGCATTTCCATCCACAGTGTGGAGTATGTACGGTTAAACCCCAATGAGTTCTTCTCTGGCTGATTTCTAACTATCAAAGTACAGAAGCTCCAGAGAATGACTGAAAAAGAGAACAGGACAGAGACAGAGAGGAGAAGGGGCTGAGCTCCATAACTGATGGCCACCTTGATTCCCGATTTCATGCCATGATGGATAGTACATGTTGCGATTACCGCAGCTGAGCCTGTCTCCGCCGGCGAGTGCTTCACGAATTCTGGGCCCCGCAAGCTTTCTAGCACTGCTTCGGCCATGTGGAGGTGTAGATGTACTCCCACCTGCCTGGCTTATCACCCAAGCCTCCCCTAGTCTGCTCTGATCCCAACAAAGAAAACATCTTCACCTAGTAACCTTGCCAGCTGTAAAATGCAACCACAGAGCATTAGTTTTAACAACATTTTGTTGTAATGCCACCACACAATACCCAATGCGTTTTGCACACTTAGCTACACTAGGTGCTTTACCAAGGGCTGTGAGTCACAAATCCAATCATGCTTTTACATCTAAGTTCATAAAATGGAAAAACTAGTTCTCACAATGTGTGGTGGGAGTATGGAGCAGCTTACAATCTACTATAGTAGAAGATGAGAATTTTTAACATATTCAAGTCAGGATTAGGCAAGTATCTGATATTATATAACACGCTTTCTCTAATGGAAATTGGTGGGAGTAGGAGCAGGGATTATCAGACTGGTGCAGTTATTAAATGACTATGGTTTGTTGGAGAAGGGGTGGACTGGGGGACTAATAATGTGTTCAGAGAGAAAATTCCCCACTATAGGGGACAATAGTAATTTAAGGGCTTCCAGATAAAAGTAGCCCTGAGTGGGGTGTGATACCATAGCATGGCCGCATAAGGCAAAAGTAATTGGTACCTCGTGGCACGATCTCGGGGGTGAATGAATGGAGGGAAAGTATAAAGCCAGAAAATGGGGATGAGAGTCCGTCAATCCCCCCCTGCTGGACACGAGGGGATATTTAAGGAGATCAGAAGTTAGAGAAGAAGAGTCACTTAGGTTCTTTAGGACAATAGGAGGCGGGGGAGCGAGAATTTGGATCTACTCTATTAGGTAGGGGAAGGAAACAGGCTACAGTTTTTATTAGCGGGGAGCAACACGTGAGATATGGGAGGGGCTGCATAAGACAAAGGGAAATAAAGATATTGGAGAGGGGAATGCTTTCGGCACTATAGGCATGGTGGGTCATGAGTAAGGTTTTGGAGCTACTCAGACAAGGGAGGCGAGGGGCAGCACAGGAGCAGGTTCATCCATGACTCGCTATTCGGTAGGTGGTCGATCTTTGGATCGGGGCTGAAGGGTGGGAGGGTGGGGTAGGAAAGAGAGAGAGTCCGTTACGGAGAGTAATTTGGGAGCAGACCTGGAGCAGATGGAAAGAGCTGGTTTAATTAAACTGTTTGGAGGTTATCTCAATGTCAAGTATTAAAATAATTTCTTGGAATGTTAAGGGACTCAGGGGTAAATGAAAGAGAATGTTGATTTTGAGGCATATTGAATTAATGGGGGCTCATATAGCTGCTTTGCAGGAGACGCACTTGCTGACGGAGGAACTGAAAGGGCTTAAGAGAAGATGGGCGAGGCAGGTATATGGGGTAGGTAGGGATAGAGCTGCAGGAGGGGTAGTGATATTAATAAGAAAATCATGCCCATATGAGGTGGCACAAATTAACGCTAGGGAAGACAGCAGAGGAATATATATCTCGGGCATACTATTGGGTAAGTCAGTTTCGGTGGCTTCTATATATGGCCCAACACCCCCGGATCCGGGGTTCTTTGCCTCTATTGAAGGGGATATAGTGGCTCTCTCTTCGTCTTTACTAATTTTGGTGGGGGGACTGGAATACCTGCTTAAGTAATTGGGAAGACAGAATACCACCGTCCGGGGGACCTATGTCCAAGGCCCAGGTGGCCTTGAACAGACTTCTCCTGACAATGGCATTGGTAGATCCTTTTAAGATATACTTGAAGTGGGGTATGATTATGACTTTTTATTCGGCAGCCCACAAGAGCCAATCCTGAATTGATTTTTTTCTGGTAAATAGAGAGGTGATCGGGGAGATTAAAGAAACGATAACAGGGGTTAGAATTTATTCGGATCACTCTCCTATCCAAATAGTGTGGAAACCTAGACCCATCCCACCCAGGCTGAATGATGCCTTGCCGGCAGAACCCCTGGTGCGAGATAGGTTGGAAGAAGCGCTGTTGGAATTCATGCATCAACAAATACCCACAATGCAAAATAATAAACTGATGTGGCCCGCCTGTAAGGTATTATATGCAGGGGTGGCCCAGGGTATTGCACTACAGAGAAATAGACAGAGAAGAGCAAAAGAGGAGTTTATACTGGGGGCAATTGTTTCACTGACACCATTAGAAGGGTCTTCTGGGGAGGTCGACGTGGAACTTAAATATCTAAGGGAGGAGTTAGGAGATATTGCTAACAGCAAAATAGAATTCTGGTTAGACAAAATCAATGCCAGGTACCTGATGCAGTGAGATGTCCCAGGACGGCTATTGGCCGCTAGAATTAGGGAATGGGAAGTGAGTAGAAGGATTACCTCTATTCAATATGGGGGAAAACTCTTAACTGATTCACAAGAGAAGGCGGAGGCCTTTGCCTCATATTAACAGGAATTTACGGGCTGGAGACCTAGCAGGGAGGAGAATGAGAGTTTTAGAGGATCCCCAGCCAGCTTTGGACCCAATACAGGCCAAGGAGTTGGCGGCTCCAATTAGGGCATCAGAGATTATGGAGGTAGTGCAATTGCTACCTGCGGGTAAAACACTTGGGCCAGATGGTCGTACCACCAAATTTTATCAAGTACACATACAAACTATACTCCCTATGCTTCAGGAGTTGTTCCGTTGTACCAGGCATATATTACATTGATTCCTAAACCAGATAAACCCAGGGATATCCCTTGAAACTATAGACCCATAGCTTTAATGAATCAGGATATTGAGATTCTTACAAGAATCCTAGCAAATAGAATGTTGCACTTTGCCCCTAGTTTAATTAGTCAGGAACAAGTGGGATTTATGCTGGGAGGGTACATGATGCCTTTAGGAAGTTACATCATATATTGAGCTATGCGCCTGACTCCCAGTTACCCCTAGCGCTGATATCGCTAGACGCGGAGAAGGCTTTCAATAGGGTCTCTCACCCTTTCCTCTTTGCCGTTATGAAGCGGATGGGATTCACGGAGGGTATTCTTAAAGGCATTAGGAATTTGTATGCTGCACCAACGGCCAGGGTACTATGTGATTGGTACCTCTCACAAGAAATACAGCTAGAAAATGGGACCCGACAGGGGTGTCCGCTCTCGCCGATACTCTTCAATATTTACCTGGAACCCCTCTTGAGGGCTATTAATAGAGATGTACATATTAAAGGAATTAAGATGGGGGGAAGGAATTGAAACTTTAGGTCTTTGCGGACGACATATTGCTGCACTTGGAGGAGCCAGCATCTAGTTTCAAGAGAGCAGCAGAGGTAATAGAGCATTTCTCTAGGGTCTCCAACTATAAGCTGAATTTAAATAAGACTCAAGTCCTCCCTTTGACACTGCATGTTACTAGGGCTGATTTTACACCGTTACAAATACAATGGAGGATAGATAAAATTAGGTATTTAGGTATTTGGATTACGGCGGACCTGGAAAGGGGGGCAGAAACTAATATGGGGGGAATTATATCAGTACTCGAAGGGGACGTAATAAAGTGGAATAAATTGCCCTTAAATTTCACTGCCCGACTGGGTCTTATTAAGATGAATATATTACCCCGCTTATTATACCTGGTGTATTTGGCCCCATATAGCATTCCCCATAAATGGTTCAATACAACTAAGAGACTAATCTCGGGTTTTCTATGGAAGGGTAGGCCCCCTAGGTTAAAGTACAACAGTTTGCATTTGCCGTACAAAAAGGGAGGGGTTCTGCTTCCTGACCTTCATCTGTATTACATGGCGGGCCAGCTGGGTTTGATGAGTCGATGGGTTAAAGAGCTAGAAGGGGGGGAGCTATAATCCAACCTGGCTTCAATTGGAGAAGCAAATGTTTAGAGATTCAGGCCTTGATCTGGAAGCAATGTTGTATGCTAATCTTGGGAGAATTTTTAAGAAGAGATATGAGAATCCAATTGCAAAAACGGCAGATGTGTGGTGGTCTTTCCTATCCCCTGCGCAGATAAGGGGCCAAATGAGGGCTGGAGACCAGCCTGTTCTAGGCAATCCTAATTTTGTAATTGGGAATCAGGTAGTTAAACAGCGGTGGGCTAGCCAGATGCTAGGTTTGAATCTTAGGGAAATTGTTCAGGGTAATAGAATGGTCTTACTGTACGATGTGATGGAATACCTTTCTTTCAAAAATTACAAATTAAGCATATGGTAGAGGCGTTGAAGAAGTTGCGGGGTATTACGGATACCTTTTTCTCCTGGGGGATGCTCAAGGGGGTTGATTCAAGAGTTCACCCTCTTTCGGAAATTTATAAAGTGGTATTGGATTTCCTTAGCCCAAGTTTTGCTAGGAGGGTTACATATTGGGAAAAATTGATGGTTCCTCGGCAGCTAGATTGGGATAATATCTGGAAAAGCAGCAAGTATAATATTATACCCAAATATAAAAGTCTGCACTTTTTTATTGTGTCCAATTTGTATTTTACCCCTGTGAAGCTATGTGACAGAAACCTGAGACAGACAGACAGACCTGTGTTTTAGGTGTGAGGTGGGAGTAGGGGATTTATTACATGTGATCTGGGGATGTAGTAAAATTTCGCCACTTTGGGAGGAAATTAAAAGGCGCATGGACCCAGTGTTGGATTATTCAGAATTTATAACACCAGAGATATGTGTTCTGGGTGATTACTCCCAAATCTCGGGTGTTATGACTAGGTACCACCTCTCCTTGATGACGGCGGTAGTTAAAGTTTTTTTATTAAAACATTGGAAAGATGATCAAGTTCATCATTATGGTCAATGGGTAAAAGATTTAATGGGGATGCTGAGCAAAAATTAAGAGACATCTTTATACGAGGGGAGGGGTGGACTATATGTTAAACGATGGGCGGTGTTAGATGCAGTTTATTCTGTGCAGATCACAAATGGCTAAGCACAGGCTGTCTGTCGGACGGTGAAGAGCAGTTGGTAATTATCCTGGATTGCGAAGTTGCTTTCTTTTTCTTTTCTTCTTTTTCTCTGGTCTTAATTGGAATTGTGTAGGGACAACCTAGATTTATATATCTTGGTAGTTGTAGATTGGGTAAAGGTCTGCTGAATCTAGAAAGGGGATGGGGGACTCTCTCTCTTTCCGGGGGACACAGAAGGGGTGCCACCCTTGAGGGGAAGGCTTTAGATTTTAGATGAAGCTTCGATGCTGCTCGGGGATTATTACTGTATGGGAATTTAAAGGTATCACAGATTGGGTAAATAGATATATATGCTTACTGCGGTAAAGTATGGAATATATGAGAGGTTAAGGCAGTCTCAGGGGTGGCTACCCGCTGTGATTGTAAATAGAGGGGTTGTATATAGTTCACGCGGTCAGTCTGAGGCTGCGCACCCTGGCTCTGCCAGGTATTTGTATATTTGTTTGTTTATTTGTGAAGGTTGTTTATGGAAAATGAATAACGATGGTTTAAAAAAAAAAGAAGCTCATGGCAGTTGTTTAGAAAATACAATACAATACTTATAACAGCTAGATAATGCAGAGAAAAACAGAAAAAAATCCCCATTGGTTTAAAATACTCATTTAAAAAAAAAAAACAGAAGATGATGTCAGAGAATTTTAACAGTACCATACTGCCTTCAGCCAGGAGGAACCCTGGGTCAAAGGTCCTTGGTGGAACACACATACAAAGAATCCTACTGCATATAAATTTAATTGACATAAGATAACACTGCTATATACTGCTATAGGGACACTGAAATCAAACCACAGCATTGTCATCAAAAAAGCTGATAAAGGCTCTGCAGTGGTGATTTTAAACAGAGAGGATTATATTAATGAAGCTAATAGACAGCTAACAGATCTTACATACTACAGAGAACTAGAGAGTGACCCCACTAAAAGATATAAAGATGAACTACGTGGCTTAATCAGAACTTTTCCGGACCATGTCCGAGAGAAACTAACTCACCTCATCCCTGCTGAACCCAGGCCAGGGACATTCTACATGCTGCCTAAAATACATAAACCTGGCAATCCAGGGAGACCCATAGTCTCTGGTAGTGGTACCTTGACTGAGGGGATCTCAGGGTTTGTAGAGACCATTTTGAAACCGCTGGTTATGGAAAGAGACAGTTATATCCAGGACACTACGCACTTTTTGTGTGTACGTTCTGGTTATAAGGATTTACCACCTGATACCATTTTAGTGACAATGGATGTAACATCCCTCTACACTAATATTCCACACACAGATAGCATTGCAGCATGCCTTAAATACATACATGAGAAAGGACTGGAACAAAACATCAACCCTGGAGTGGTGAGGGACCTTATGGAATTCATTTTGACACATAACAACTTCAACTTCAATGGTAAACATCATGTTCAAACTATGGGAACAGCAATGGGCACCAAAATGGCTCCACAGTATGCTAACCTCTTTATGGCTAACTTGGAGGAGGATTTTTTAAGGCAGTATCCCCACAAACCACTAGTTTATTTCCGTTACATTGATGATTTGTTTATCATCTGGACGGAGGGCACTGATGCACTCAAAGATTTTCATCACAAACTTAATAATCTCCACCCTACCATAAAGCTTACCCTGGAGTACTCTACCACCAAGGTTAACTTTCTGGACACCACAGTCACCATTAAGGATGGAACCTTACATACATGTATTTACAGGAGGCCAACAGACAGAGATACCTGCACAAGAAAAGTAATCACCCAAACCATACAATAAAATCTGTCATATACAGTCAAGCACTCCGATGTCACCGTATTTGTTCAAATGAGGATGACAGAGATACACATTTGGCTAGGTTGAAAAACACCTTTATTGAGCAGGGACACTCTTCCAGGGAAATTGACAGGATAACAGAATGGGCAACGCAAGTACCAAGACAACAACTACTTCAATATAAAGAAAAGACAGCTACAGACAGAATACCCTTGGTAGTCACATATCATCCATAGATACATAGATACATAGACAGTGTCGGCAGATAAGGGCCTATGGCCCACCCAGTCTGCCCATTTGAGCTTGTAAGTTCAGTTTATGTTTTCCTAGAAGTCTGTTGCCCCTTACCCCTGACCTCCAGAATTCCTTTATGTCTATCCCATGCATTCTTAAATCCCGTGACTGTTTCAGCCCCCACCACTTCCTCTGGCAGGGTGTACCACTTGTCCACCACCCGTTCTGTGAAGAAATTCTTCCTCACGTTTCCTCTGAATCATCCTCCCTCCAACTTCATCCCATGCCCTCTAGTCCTGGAACATCTTTTTCGCTTAAAAATAGTGTATTCCTGCACCCTGTTCCTCCCTGTAAGATACTTGTATGTCTCTATTGTATCCCCTCTCTCCCTCCTCTCCTCCAGGGAGTACATGTTCAGTTCCTTCAACCTGTCTTCATAGGACTTGTGATGCAATCCATGCACCATCTTTGTTGCCCTCCTCTGAACCTTCTCTACCCTGTCTATGTCCTACGTAGATGTGGTCTCCAGAACTGTACACTGTACTCCAGGTGGGGCCTCACTAGTGTCTTGTATAGTGGAATTATGACCTCCCTTTTCCTGCTGGTGATGCCCTGCCTATACATCCCAGCATCCTATTTGCTTTACCTGCTGCCTTGTCACACTGTTTCCCTACCTGAGGTCATCAGAGATGATAACCCCAAGATCCCTTTCCTGCTTGGTGCATGCTATATCCTCACCCCAACTGATATATTGTGCCAGGGTTTTTGTACCCCATATGCATTATCTTGCACTTCTTTGCATTCAATTTCAACTGCCAAACCCCTGACCATTCTTCAAGTTTCTGCAGGTCCCTTCTTATTCTGTCTACACCCTCTGGTGTGTCTACTCTGTTACAGAGCTTTGTGTCATCAGCGAACAGTGAACTTCTGCCTTCTAGGTCCTGTGCAATGTCACTGATGAAGATGTTGAATAGGACTGGTCCCAGCACTGATCCCTGTGGTACCCCACTGGTCACTCTTCCCTCTGTGGAGTGACAGCCATTTACCACCACCCTCTGTGTCCTGCCACCAGCCAGTTACCTACCTACCACACTACTGTCCTGCCCACACCCATATTCCCCAGTTTGTGTAATAGTCTTCTATGTGGCACAGTGTCAAAGGCCTTGCTGAAGTCCAGATGCCACGTCCACTGCCCTCCCTGATCCACCTCCTAGTCACCTAGTCAAAAATTCAATGAGGTTGGTCTGACATACCTCCCCTGGTGAAACCATGCTGCCTTGGGTCCTGTAGTCCATTGACAACCAGATGTTCCACCAATCTCTCTTTCAGTAGTGCTTCCATGATCTTCCCCACTACTGAGGTGAGGCTGACTGGTCTGTAGTTCCCTGCTTCCTCTTTGTTCCCACTTTTGTATAAGGGACTACATCTGCTGTCCTCCAGTCTTTGGGTACCTCCCTGTTTCCAGTGATCGGCTAAACAGGATAGCCAGATGTTCAGCCACCACCTCTCTTAGTTCTTTAAGGACCTGGGTGCGCACCCATCTGGCCTCATTGCTTTATCAACTCTTATTACTTCCAGTTCCTTCAGGACCCTTTCTGTGTAAAAGAACTTGTGTCCATTTCTGCACCATTCTCACCTTGTACTCCCTTCAGACCCATTACCCTCCTCTTCCTCAGTAAAGACTGAGCAGACCTTTAATGTCTGCGTAAGATTATTAAAGACCTCCACCCAATATTTAGTGAGGATGAAACCCTTAATTGTATTTTTATGGAACTCCCACTACTATCTTTTAAACAACCACCAAATTTATCCAGCCTAATTATTAGGAGCAAACTTTCACCAGAACAGAATACCATGTCACACAATGGCACACGACCCTGCAATCAACTCCCCTGTAAGACTTGTGGGCTCATTTCTACCTCGGACTGTATGGTTACATCACAAAACAGACAATTCCAGGTGCATGGGAGCTATACATGCATTTCACAACATGTTGTTTATTTCATTCAGTGCAAGAGATGTCCACAAACAGATTATGTTGGAGAGACACGCCAACAGCTCCGCACTAGGATGAACTCGCACAGACATACTATTACAGCAAAGAAGACTGAAAAACCAGTGGGGCACTACTTCTCCCAGCCTGACCACTCAATCTCAGATATGTCAGTAATGGTCTTAAAAGGAAATCTCAAAAACACACAACAGAGACGAGCTTTTGAGATGAAACTTATTTTATATCACAATATGGTAGCAGATGGGATGAACGCTGATCTTGGTTTTATGGGACACTGCAGAAACTAACATCCACAGACCTCTTCTTCCTCAGACTGACATATTATAGGACTTCAACATGTGTGGGATGTGGATGCATGTGTGTATGTATGTGTGTGGGTATGTGTTGTGAGGTAGGTGATATAACAGATGTGGGGCTTGCTGTCACATTGAGGTAGGTCTCTATTTAGATACATGGAGTTGTAATGTGTTTCTATTCTTACTTCACACACATAATGAATATTAATTCCTCCTTACTTTTTATCTTTGCCTGGGGGTGGGATTGATTCCATTGCACCATATTCAGATTACCTAGCCTGCTACTGTACATACAGGAGTGTTATCACATACTGTCACATATAATTTTTGTAACTCTGTACATATTGGGGTGTGTGATCTCATTTGCATGGGGGTCCTGCACAGATCTTTTTACATTAGGCTAATATTGTAGTAATTTGTGGATATGTAGGTATGTTAGACCTCTGGTCTTACACACATACTTTATATTTACTTCTAGTTACCTTATCCTGGGGAGGGTGGCAGGTTTATTTCATGGTAGTTCTATCCAGAATCCTTGGAAATGTTACTATGCAGATAGTAGTACAACTAAATAGTGTCACATTTTTGCTCTGTAGGTATTAGGAGACATAAGCCCTTTTACTCAGGATTTCATGACAAGTTGAATTCCTCTGGGGAACAATTGCAGTGACTGAAGTGAATAAAGGTTCACTAGGAGAGTGTGTGTGTGTGTGTGTGCGCGTGTGTGTGTGTGTCTGTGGGAGAGAGAGAGAGGGGGAGAGAGACAGAGAGAGAGAGAAGGGAAAAAAAGGGGGGAGAGGAGAGAGAGAGAGAGAGAGAGAGAGACACAACATCTCCTTAAAGCTATGTATCTCTATGTATATTCTGAAGAAGGACTGGTTGGTCCGAAAGCTAGAGCACTTTGTTCTTGTTGTTACATCTATGTTGGTCCATTAAAAGGTATCAAATCATTTGCTTCTGGATCTATTCTTGCAAGGACCAATACGGCAACTACTAAATCTATTTTTTATATGTATTTATTTTATTAAGATTTTGTACCAGCCAAATTCTTTGGAGCTTGCATCCATAGTCAAATATGATCTGGAAGGTACAAGAGGCAGCAGCTAGCATTTACGTAGCACTAAAGTGTGGACCACTAAACGCACAATGCAATAACACTATTTACATACAAATGTGTTATAGACATGCTAAAGCAGTTAAGACTTAAAATGTGGACCCCAAACAATGTTTTCTAAACCTAAAAATAGTTTGCTTCAGTTTAAAGGTGCTAAATGAAAGAAGGAATTGGAGTTTTGCTTGCATTTCCTTACTGTTACTATTGTATCATTGATGCCTAGGCCATGATTTGTAGCTTTAAGTAAGTACGCAAATCACTTAAAGGCTTGTTTGTAATACAGATGTGTTACAGAGAATGTCACCTCAAGGCTCATTTAGTGTGCTCTGAATTGGCCTTCCCCTTAAACTCTCCCCAGCACAGAAGATGGCTGCAGCCGGGGCCCTTAATGAAAGCTGGTCTGAGGAAATATGTGACCAAAATGAGCAAGGAGCAGTTGCTTTCAAGAAACCATACCACAATTTGCTTTAGTGATAGAATTAAAGCATTTGTTAGCTAACTCGGGTGCTGTCACAAATGTGATGTGGTGGTGCAGAGAATTGCTACACACCAGGTGCCCCGGCACTTCGCTCTGGTGAGCTTTGTCAGGGTCTCCCTTTAATTATATCACTACAGCATGCCATGTCATGTTTTCTTGAATGTGGTTACTTCTTGCTTTTTTGATTTCCAGTGTGGGTTGGCCGACCCACAGCTGCACCACAACCCTTGCATCACCTGTGCGTGAGCCTTTCTTGTTTTCCATGATGGAACTTGTGCCTCTGACCTGATTCTGATTCATTCCGGACAAATTTTCCTATGTTGGTCAAACAGAGAAAATCAGAACCTTTTAGAAGCAGATCACAGTCAATATCTGAAGTGGGTCACAGCTGACCCACCCATCCTAATGAAAGAGCTTCATTGTTTGACATACTTAGAAGTGGGATGTTTTTAATGGGGTGGGGGGCAAAGTGCTGTAGGTTAGTGTTCCTGAGCTGTTGATATATTGTATGTTTTTATGGCTATGTACTGTAAGATACTTTGTGTGACAGGGTCAGAGGGGCACTAAATTAATGCACTTTGTTTCCTCAACCTTCACATATTTCTGTCCTGTTTACCTGTATTATTAAAAGGGTCTGAGAAATGGAGCTTTCTGATTGGCTGCAAACATTCTAACAGCCTTATGTTAATCTTTTATTAACATACATGTAGAGCTTAACCATAGGCTGAACAAGGTTTAGCACTGTTTAAAAAAACATGTTTTATTATAATAGCAATAAGGCACTCCCAGGGATTATGTTAATGGTCAGTTAATCACCCTCTAGGGGCATGTGGCACTCGGCTACACCTCGTGCCACAGTACACCCCTAGAAGGTGATTAACATAGAGGATAATGTATGGTCCTCTATCGTTAACGGTCAGTTAACAGTCGAGAGAGGTTGCCAGGTGACCATGTAAACCTCGAGCGGCTTAGAGGTTTACGCCGCCATGGCAACCTCAACACGTTAAAATTGACCGTTGTCATAGAGGGACCATACATTATTTATAGTGTATGGTCCACTATCAAAAAAAAAAAGGGCTACGTTTTTTTAAAAAGTCACCGCGCTGACCCTTCAGTCCTTCCCGTCGGTTTCCTTCAGTCGGTTTCCGTTATTGAAAAAAGCGTGACATGTCATGACCACTGCTGTGTTGTTAACCTGCTCGATGTGCGTAGGATCGATAGGTTAACAACATATCTACGTCACATCGATAGGTTAACAACCTTAGGAAATGATGATTTCCTAAGGTTAACAGCGTTCTAACATACATTATAGACCATTAACATAACCCTTGGTCATGCCTTATTGCTTAAATGTGCAGCTTCCCACACCTTAACTGTATACGTTTTCATGCTTTGTATTTTGTTTTCTAACTGCTTGTTTTCAAGCTTTTTTCCTTTTCTTACGGGCCATCAGTAAATGTCTACTATTGTCGTTCCACCCCCTAAGGAGTTACTGTACGTCTAACGATAACGCTGCAAGATGCATCAGCATGCACATATATTCTCCATGCACCTGTGCTCGCTCATTTCCATCTAAAATAGGTTCCTGGAGTCGGAGCAAGCACTCTTCCCATTTGGTTCCCACTGTGTCAGAGTAAGGTGAGTTCCCACTACTTGAAATTTCTCTCGTTTTGTGCCGATTTCACTGTTCCTCATTTTTTAATGCACAACTGAATGTTTTGGTCTGGACGTAGTGCTGTTTTTGTCCCTTCTGACCATGTCATTAATTTATGTCTTCCTTTTTTATATGTGCAATTATGTGGATTCTATCTGCACCCATCCCCCTCCAAGACTTGTAATTACTGCTACCCCAGTTAATTTGTGCAGAAAGTCTTTGTATTGGTATTTTTTTGTTGCCAGTATGTGAATAGCGGTGCATGTAGTGACTGGTTTTGTGTTCTGGTATGGCCCTAACAAGTCTTACTGCGGACTGATACACTGGAAGTAATCAAAGGCTGTGTGAATAGCCTTTTTCGATTATTCTGCCGAATAGTCAGTATTCGGTTCTGTCAATTAGTAAATTAAAAAATTCCTGATGGTCCAGTGAACCTTGCTCCCCTTGCCCGATCGCAGGCTTAAGTAAATTAAAAAAATCCCTGGTGGTCCAGTGGTCCTTGCCCCCTCGCCCGATCACGGGCATCAGTAAATTAAAAAAGCCCTGGTGGTCCAGTGTACCTCCCCCCCTCGCCTGATCATGGGCATATGTAAATTAAGAAATCCCTGTTGGTCTAGTGGATCTTACCCCCTTCGCCCTTTCGCGGGCATAAGTAAATTAAAAAATTCCTGGTGATCCAGTGGACATCGCCTGATCGCGGGCATAAGTAAATAAAAAAATCCCTGGTAGTCCAGTGGCCCCCCCCCCATAGTGGGCATAAGAAAATGAAAAAATACCTGGTGGTCTAGTGGCCCCCCCAATCACCCTATCACAGGCACACACATACTGAACGACCTTGATGGTCCAGAGGTACCCCCTCCACACCAACCCTCTGTGGTACCCTCCACCCTGCACCCCCAGTCAGCGGCAGCGGCATCACCCCACCCGAAAGTCACCCGCGCAGCTGACGGACAGCATACAGTTTGGCTGTATGCCCTATTGAGTCCACTAGTGGGCCAATGGCATGCAGTAGCCTAGACTGGACTACACAGTCCCAAATTGTGAATGAACTCTCATTCACAATTCTGGACTGTAGTACAGATTGACTGACGCCCATTGGCTCATGAGTGACCAATAGGCTACAGACAAACTATATGCTGTCAGTCAGCGGGCGGTCGGGCAGGGTGCTGCCGCTGACTGGGGGCTGCAGGATGGAGGGTACGCAGAAGGTGGTGGGGAGGGGTACACTGACCACCAGGTCATTCCCTATGTGTGTGCCCATGACTCGGGCTGCATGGGGCCACTTTTAATTTACTTATGCCCGTGATCGGGCGAGGGGGGAGGTCCACTGGACCCCCAGGGATTTTTTTATTTACTTATGCCCGCAATCGGGTGATTGAGGAGTTCCACTAGACCACCAGAGATTTTTTAATTTACTTATTCCCACCAACGGGTGAGGGGGGGGTCCACTGGACCACCAGGTATTTTTTAATTTGCTTATGCCCTCGATTGGATGATTGGAGGGTTCTACTAGACCACCAGTGATTTTTTAATTTAGTGATGCTCGCGATTGGGCCAGGGGGGAGGTCCACTGGACCACCAGGGATATTATGTTTTACATACTGTATGCTCGCGATGGTGGGGGGGTTGGGGCACTGGACCACCAGGGATTTTTTAATTTACTTATGCCCATGATCGGGTGAGGGAGGAGGTCCACTGGACCACCACAGATTGTTGAATTTACTTCTGCCCGTGAGCGGGCAAGGAGTGAGGTCCATTGGACCACCAGGGTTTTTTTAATTTACTTATGCCCATGATCGGACGATTGGGGGGTTCTACTAGACCGCAATGGATTTTTTTAATTTACTTATGCCATTGATCGGGCGTGGGGGGAAGGTTCCCTGGACCACCAGAGAGTTTCTTGTTTTCATATTCCCGCGATCGGGCGAGAGGGGGCGAGGAGGTCCACTGGACCACCAGGGAAATTAGGGAATTATTTTGAATTTTATATATTTGTGGACTGGGAATATTGATGAGAGGGGGGAAGGGATGGATTCTTTCTTTTGGACTGGCGATCGAGCGATCGCTTGTTTTTCTTGTGTGTCTCACTTTCTGTCAGTCTGTCATTCCAGTATGATCTGCTGAAACTACGTTTCTGCACTCTGCCTGTTTGTGAAGCACTGCCCTGCCTGATTTGATCTACTTTTTTATTTTGGCACATGTCCCTGTACTGTCCTTCATATTTCACAGCACTGTGTTACTCTTCTTCATTATGTCTCCAGTCAATTTTTTTAAATCCAGTGCACCAAGCCTCAGTTTTTGTAAGTGTCCCATACTAGTGTGGTTATTTGTCCTGAGTACTGTAGTTCTCTCAGGTACACACTCCATCAGTGCTGAGCCATTCCCCCTGCAACCTTACTTAGGATGAACTTTGAACATATAATAACTTATTTTGTGATACATTTCTTGTTTCATTATAAGGTATAAATTGAGTCTGCATTTGCTGTATTTTTTGCGTGTGTATGTGTGTCCAAATTTCTCTATTCTTTTTATGTGTGTGTTTGTGTGCATCTCTGTCTTCTTGGCTGGCTGCCTACATGTATGTGTGTGAACGTTATCCATCTCCAGTGGTGGCTATCATCATTCCACTTAGACCACGTTCACATTGTGCATTGATTTATTGCCATTTGTCTGCTATAGTTTGTCAAGCTTACCATGAAACATCTACGTCCCCAATTCAAACACTGTGATAAATGTTGTCTCCCCATACACCCCTCGTGTGCTTTCCACAGTGCATAATGCTCAGACTTGAAGTCATTACATTACCTCTCTCCCATGTTAATCATGTTACTTAAACATAGAAACAGAAACAGAAACTTTGACGTCAAATAAGGGCCGTTTGGCCTACCTAGTCTGCTCATTTCCCTACCTTTTTTTACATTTGGATGGGATTGGGTCAGACATGGACACTGATAGTAGGTGGGAAATCATCAGAAGAGGGGTGCAGGATGCTACCAGCACCTGTGCAAGAGTAAGACGAAAATGCGGTAGGGCCCAAAAACCCTGTTGGTGGACCAGGGAGGTCCAGGAGGTGGTGCGGGAAAGAAAGCAGCCTATAAGAAATTCAAGTGCTCAAGGAGTGAAAGGATCGAGGGAGTACGAGCTGATGGCTAGAAGGGCCACTAGAGTGGTGAGGGCGGCTAAGGCAAGGAAGGAGCATAACCTGGCCAGGGAAATTAGGAGAGGAAAAAGGGTTCTTTAGATACATTGGGGAAAAGCGAAGGGTGAAGGGCAGATTAGCAGGATTAAATCAGGGAGAGATGGGCACAAGACCAGGGAGCAGGCTGAGGTACTAAATGAGTACTTCACCTCAGTTTTCACCAGGGAAAATGGGGATGCTGCATCATACATGGGAGGAGACAGAGATAATGAGGAGGGGGGACCCTACCGATCGGGCAGGTCTGGGGAGAGGGGAGGCATCACTGGCAGGTGGGGGAGGGCTAAGCAGGGAGAAGAGGTACCAGAAGTGGAAATCACAGCAGAGAGTGTGAGGGAGCCCTCAGCTCCTTAAGATGGAGGAAGCACTGGGACGGATAAATTACATCCTAGAGTGCTGAAGGAACTTGTAGATGTCCTGGCGAAACCCCTGGCAGAGCTTTTCACCATCTCTGAGGACAGGGTGGGTTCCCCAAGACTGGAAGGTGGTGCATGTAGTGCCTATCCACAAGGGGGGGATCAAGGGAGGTGGCAGGGAACTACAGGCCTATCAGCCTGACATCGGTGGTGGGCAAGGTGATGGAGGGCATTGTCAAGGAGAGGCTGGGGGGGACCTGGATAAGTCAGGGTGCCTGGACGATAGACAGCATGGATTCATCCCGGGAAATCGTGTCAGACAAACCTGGTGGAGTTCTATGACTGGGTGACAAGTGCCTTGGACCTGGGTAGACCAGTGGATGTCCTCTTTCTAGACTTCAGCAAGGCATTTGACTCTGTTCCTCACATGGGCCTGTTGGATAAGCTAGGAGAAATGGGGTGAAACCAGATGATCAGATGGATAGGCAATTGGCTCCAGGACCGACCCAGAGGGTCGTAGTTGGTGGGATAGTCTCATCCCCAAGGAGGGTCATTAGTGGGGTCCCACAGGGATCAGTCCTTGGGCCCCTTCTGTTCAACGCCTACCTATCTGACATAAGGACAGGAATCAGGAGTGAGATGAGTCTCTTTGCAGATGACTCGAAACTGGGAGCGGTGGTGGATGGGGAGGAGGGAGGTGGCCCTGCAGGGGGACCTGGAGGCTCTGGAAAGATGGTCTAGAAAGTGGAAGCTGAGGTTCAATGCAGCGAAGTAAGGTACTCCACCTGGGGCCAGAAACCCAGGCCAAGTGTACACCCTGGGGAAATACTACAAGTCTCAATGGCTGAGAGGGACCTGGGGTGGTGGTGGATGTCAAGATGAACAACTCTGAGACTTGTAGGAGGGCAGCAGCCAAGGCCAACAGGATGCTGGGATGCATCACTAGGGGATCACCTCCAGAAGGAGAGTGATACTCCTCTGTATAACTGCTTGGTGAGCCGCACCTGGAGTACTGCGTGCAGTTTTGGAGGACACACTTAAAGAGGACATTAACCTCCTGGAGAGGATCCAGAGAGAGCAACCAAAATGATTTGGGGCTTGGGGGACAGGACCTATGAGGAGAGGCTCGAAGAGCTAAATATGTACACATTGGAAGAGAGAAGGGACCGGGGGGACATGATAGAGGTCTTCAGGTACATGAAGAGGGTAAATAGGGGAGGAACAGTCAGGGTGCTTCGAAGGAAGGAGGAAGGGGCCACTAGAGGGCATGGGTGGTAGCTGGAGGGGGGAAGATTCAGGGGAGAAAGGAGGAGGTGCTACTTCACTGAGAGGGTGGTGGAGCCATGGAATGCACTACCTAGTGGGCTGGTGGAGGCAGAGACAGTGGAGGGGTTCAAGAGGGGGTGGGACAGGTACAGGGGAAGGGTTCTGGAAGCAAAATCCAATGCAGCAAGAATATCAGGAACTGGGAAGGGAGAAGCCAGAGAAGGTGAGGGGGACAGCAAGGTCAGCACCCAGGGTGGGGGCTGACCAAACGAGCAGACACGAAAGACCGTTAGGCCTATTCTGCTGGCATTTTAGTATGTTAGTATGTATTTACAACAATAAAAAAATGCTTTCCCAGTACCAAAACAGTTGTTTCACATGGCACATCTAATTCTTCCCACTGGGAATAATAGGAAATTGAAAGTTTAATACCTTTTGAACAGATTAGTATTTTTTCACCAATCCTTCAAAAGGCACATCTGTGACCCAAGTCCTATATACCCTAAAAATCTTAGATCAAATTCCTGGGCATTTCTGAGAAATGGCGTGACAAAGAATTTACACCAAAATTATAATTGACACAATTTTTGACATTCTGTATCTCTGCACTCGCACATCCTGTGGGAATGAAAACTTGCCAAATCCAGAGATTTGCGGCCCTAATGGTACACGTAAAACATAATTTGAATCGGTCAAATGGTTACAAAGTTGTTAAAGTGCAAAATATGGGGTTTAACATAGACATGACCATTGAACCCTAACTATAGTAGCACTACTGTGCCACTATGATATATCTGTATGAACACCTGATCACCGCTTTCCACACAAACTATTTGGATCTGCAGAAAAAAAAGGACAAAACAGTAGTCAGTGGCTCAACAGTCAGATTTCAGCCTTCTAGCAAGCAAGGGTGCACTTACCACGGTGTAGAGAATCGGTGGCAAAAGACGTTGGATTCAAGCAGTTTGGTCAGTACTCCATAATCTGAGATGCAACATATAAGCACTGCTTCAAAATACAATTCTGTAGAAATGAGACTGGCATTGGAACAAATGTAAGCGAAACAGTGTTGCGCGTTGCATGCCAGGTGTGCTAGTGATGCAGACAGAAGTTTTTGTGGTGCATTTATTGAAAAAACATAATAGAAGTAGAGCTAAGCTTTTGCAAAACTCTGGTAACAATTTACTGCTTTGCACCTAGTGTACCTGTTTGCTTATTTGCACTGCTGAGTGAACATTACATAGTTTGGTGACATTTGTTCTAATGCCAGTCTGGTATCTTAGGAATTGTATTTTGAAACAGTGATTATATGTTGCATCTGGGATTATGGAGTGCTGACCAAACTGCTTGAATCCAGCGGCTTTTGCCACTAGTTGGATCTATCTATCTATCTATCTATCTATCTATCTATCTATCTATCTATCTATCTATCTATCTATCTATCTTTCTATCTATCTATCATCAAGTCTCTTGTGGGAAATTATGGAATTGAAGTTGAAAATTAAAAAGTGTATATGATTTTGGAAAAAGATGAAATAATTCCATGAAATAATACTCTGCACAGGAGCTTTTGATTCTGACTTCTATATTATCTTTGAAGTACGACGACAATATGAACTTGTGAAAGTCAGAATCATATTTGTATTTAATATAAGGGTGTGGGTCACTATTATAAGGATATTTTTGCACAGTTCTCTTGTATTCAGCCAATAATTGTACTTATGATTTGCACTTCAGTATTCCTGCCATGGGAGGGCTTAGCCAGAGATTCAATGTGGGGGAATAATTCCTCCCACATACATCATATAAACCAGCTTCTCCCTTGACACCCTGCTCTAGTGTTTGAAAAAATTAGTTTCTCCTGACTGAGCTCCTGCGTGGTGTGTGTGCTGTTTTTTTCTTTTTTTTGCTCCATTTGTGGTTCCTTTACTTTCATCTTCATTGTTTGTCTCTATTGTGCCCTGTGGCTGTCTCTAGCCTGTAGACTAACTGGTTTAATGAGTCCTTGCTCCTCCTTTCAGCTGCCTGTTTGTTTTTGTGTCTCCTGGCTGTCCCACCATCCATTTCCCCCTTTTCTCTCCTTTCCCATTCCTGCCTCCAGCTGCTGTTCCATCCCTTACCTTGTTGCCAATTCTGTTTTCCATCCATTGCTGTGGCCACCACTTTTACACCTCAAACCCTTTGAGCCATTTCCCTCCCATTTTCCGTCAGCCCCCCCATCCCAGAGCTTTGTTCCATTCATTCCCATCTCCCTCCTGGAGACACCATGTGTGAGATGCTGCTTTTACTTTTGTTTTCTTTTTCCTGGTTCGAGTTACTGTGCAGGCTGCCCTGCTGTGTCCCCTTATTTGAACTCTGTTTGTTGTCTGTACGGTCCGGCACTAGCGCTGGGTTTGGAAGGCTTCCAGTTATATGCTGTGACTCCTGTGCTGCAGAATTGAACTCCATTGTTTGTCCACTGTCCCGCGGTGGTCCTCTTTCCTGTTTCATGCTGTCCCAGTGATACATTTTGGGATATGTCTCCACCATGGTTCTCTGCATTGGATGTATATGTGGAATCTGAAACTGGTGTGGCTTAGTTTCAGTACCCTGAAGGGAATCCTCATTTCAGACACTTGGGCACATTATCTTCTTTACTTTTTTTCTACTTCTCTTATAGTTCTCATTAAGTTGCTACAGCTACATCTTCTCTACTACCACTTTTCTTGTCAGATATTTCTTGCTTGTAGTACTATATTCCTTGCCAACTCAATTCCCAACACAAAATATAGCAGCAAAAAAAATATGAGAACCTTGTTGTTGGCCTCATGGTGTTCAGCTAGCCTACATCCCTTTTGGGGTTTTGCATCTGCTTAAACATGTTTATTTGCTCTTGGTGGGATTCATACCCGAGTCTGCAGCAATTTTATGTTACTTTCTCCCTGGGATTCGAATCAACTGCCCTGCAATTGTACCAAGCAATTATTATTGTGTTTTTTAGTGCATTATTGCCTCTGCCTACAGTTCATGTACTTGTTCAATTATTTAGCTTAGCTATTGCTGAAAGCTCGCCCTAATTCCTGCTGGAAGCTGTTCAACTACTTGTACAATGCTTCATGTCACTCTGGAGTTTGGCTCGGCTACAGCTACAGTATCTCTGTAAACTAGTTTTCAATCCACTTGCGGGTCACAGTGCTTTACTGTGGCTTCTTGTTTTTTCTATGGTCTAGGACAAGGGGGCTATAGTGGAGAGTCAAGGCCCCGTGTGGTTCATATACCTCATGTTTGAATACTGTCTTTGCCACTGAAATCCTGAGTATTTATGTCACCTAACTGACAATCGTGCGATGGCCTTGTTGGCATCGAGTTCCTTCCTATCTTGTATAGCTTGCCCTCTAGCCTTGCTAGGCATGCACCTCACACTGGTTGAAAGATCAGGTTAGTCAGGCTGTTTGTTCCATATCTACTGCTTTGCATGCCTCTGCTTACTATCAGTTTACCTTGTAGCACACTGCCTTTTGTGCTCTGCATTACCATGTACTGCCTGCTCTGTTGCTATAAGCTCTCCCATTTTCTTTCCCTCCTCCTTCTCCTGTCCTCTCTCCTGCCCACACTTTTTCCTTTCATCTCCTTGCTTTAACCCAGCACACTCTAGCAGTTCTACAGTTCCTGTTCCTAACTCTGCTTTTGGGGCATTGAGTGAAAGTAGGCTTCTGTCTGCCAGGAATAGGAGTCCTGTTTATGCGTTACTCATTTAAGTCTCCATCCTCCAGCTGCTGTCTCATCTGTAGCAGTGGATTAGCCTTGGATGGGAGTGTTTGCTGCCTGTGTTTATCTCATGACCTCTGTCTGGCATGGCCTCACATTGGATGGTTCCAGGTGATTACACCATGTGCAAAAACATTGCAGAACACAACGTCACAACCAAAACGTCGAAAATCACATTCAACGCTGGTTAAAACACCAACTGGCACAAATCCTGACACAACAGAAACCCAACTGGGGGCTTTGCCCCTACCACCCCCCCCCCAAAATTTATATAATCAACTCTGAGGGGTGTGGACCTTGGGGATGGGGAGACACTTGGGAGGGGGGAAATGTCTTTGAAAGAAAAAAAAACATAAAAATTCAGTTCCAGCAGATGGGGAACCAAACCCTAGTCCCAGGTCTCCTCCACTCCAGGAGTAAATGCCTTAGACACTCCATCACAGGAGCAGCTCGGCCAGTCACCACACCTCCTGCTCTCTTATCCCTTCCCCACTACTACTTTTCCTTCCCTGCCTACACATACAGTGATGGGGTAGCCAAAACTGCATAATGGTGTAATGACCCTGTTGCTGTAAAGGCTTCCAAAATTCTATCCACAATATTATTGTGGTGATATTTTTAAAATGATAACTTAAGGTGATATGCATTGGATAAGGAATCATCATTGTTATGGAGTAGTGGCTCTATGTTTAACTTATAACCACTGCCTAGCATGGTCTCACATCGGATAAGGCATCAACTTGCCTGCTATGCAGTACTGCCTCTGTGTTTCTCTTATAACCTCCACCTTGCATGGCCCCACCTTGGATGAAGGATCACCATGCCTGTTATGCCTTGATGCCTTTGTTTCTCTCATAACCTCTGCCTGACATTACCTCACATTGGATATGCGATCATCTTGTCTATTATGCCTTGCTGCCTTTGTTTATTTTATAACCTCTGCTAGGCACTGGCTCACACTGGATGAGGGAATCATTGTGCCTGTTCTGCCTTGCTGACTGTGTTTATCTCATACGATCTGCCTGATATAACCTCACCTTGGATAAAGGATCATCATGCCTGTTATACCTTGTGTTTGGACTCGTTAGGTCTCGATCCTTACGCATCGCAGACTGCCTGCCACTGCTGCTACTGTATATTGTCTGCATTAATTAAGTCTCCCACTACTGCTGCCTGCCTCTGTTGCTGCTTTTTACTGTGTGCATTACTCTGGTCTCACATTGCTGTTGCCTGTCGCTGCTGCTCATCATCCCAGCTTGGGTCTCTGTGGTGCCCTGTTATTCATCTCTGCCTCAGGTAGTTCTGCCTTCTTACTGGGACCTGCTTTATTCTGGTTTCCTGCTGCTCCTTGCTAGTCTATGTTGTTGCTCCTTCTGCCACTCCTGACAATACTCCTGCTCCACCCCTCGATGAGGAACTCTTATCCGACTCAACTACTTCTTTTGGATAGAACGGTCCCTCAACAGACTGCAGTGCTTCAATGATGTGGCTTTACTCCTCCACTTTTGCTCACCTGAAGGACCCCTATGTTCTCTCAGTCCCCAGTTTCCGACTATGCCAGCTTAGTGCCTGTCCCTTTGGCTCCTCTACTTTCCTCTCACGTGCTAGAGATACGTGTCCAGCTGGATTCACTCATACCATTGTCAATGCTCGGGCTCATCCTGATGCTTTGTTCATCCTGACTGAATATTTGGCAGCTGTCCTGCTGCATTTCTTTCACCACCCTGGGATGTCATAATTCTGCTTGTGCCTTTCTCCATATTTGGAACTCTTGGTGCCACTTACACTTGCTGTGTTTGTCCTGTTGCTCTAAAGTGTTCCAGATGACATTTCACAACTATTGCCTTCACTCCTTCTCTTGATGTTGGCTCCTGCTTTGAAGCAATATTGAGATGCCTCTCCTCCTTTTCATGCACCTGTTGCTTGACTCCTCCAGGAGATTTCAGCATGGATTTTATACTGGTATAGCTGTCATTCCTTTTGAATCTTACATTTGTTGCACTCTGCAGTCTGCACTACATGAACCAGACATTGCAAAGCAACTTATTCAGAAGGAACTCCAAAGGAAATTTATCATTGGTCCATTTCTTCAGCTTCCATTTCCTACTTTTTGGATTAATCCTTTTAGCATTGCAGCATGGAAGTTCTCAGGAAAATGGGTCTCATCATGGATCTCTTGCTCATCATACTTCTTCCATGCCCAGTATAAATTCATTAATTCCAGCTGATGAGTATTCCTTATCCTATGCTTGTATAGATGATGCCATCATGCTAATCAAGCACCTTGGTTCAGTAGCATGACTTTCAAAAACTGATATCTCGGACACTTTTAATCTATTACCTACTAATCCCTCACTTTGACATCTGTGTGGTATGTCTTGAGGAAAATCAATATTACTTTGTAGTCTGACATACCTTTTGAAGCAGGAGCACCCTTAAGCTATTTGATCAATTGCTGAAGCACTTTGTTGGGCCTTACTCAACATATACCATAGACCAGCTGTGCTCCATTCTTGGACAATTTCCTTCTAATAGATCCACCAAACTCCATTCCAGAGGAAGATATAAATACCCTTGTTCAGTTTTTACATCTCTAAATGTTCCTCTAGCCAAAGAGAAAACCTTAGGCCCAGATACTTCCCTTGAATTTATTGGTACCATTTTGGACTCTGTAACCATGGAAGCATGCTTGCCTTCTGACAAACTGCTTTGAATTCAAGATATGGTCCATTCCTTCTTAACAGTCTTCTTGTTATAATCTGGAATTACTTTCTCTATTAGGCTACCTGAATTTTGCCATGAGGATCATTCCCCAAGGTAGATCATTCATATCTTACCTTTTAAACATGTCTTCTTCCATTGAGAATCTCCACCACCTCATTCAAATTACAGCACAGCAAAATTGGATTTTCCTACAGTATATGGTATTTATCCCTGGCTCATTGGAATGAATATTCTATGTTTTATAAAGACCCTTCACTGGACTTCTACTCAAGGATTTACATAGATCCCTCATCTACATATGGATTTGCTACCATTTTCACAATCTCAATATGCTCCTTCAGCTCCATCGATCCTTTCCAATGCATCCTTGAAACTTCTCTTGCTGGGTTTTCAAAGAGCCTCTCCAGTTAAAATTTCTCAAAGAATTCCCATAGAAGGTCCTCTAATGAGATGCCTTTTGGTCTTTTTAGATTCCAAACCTTTTGATCCCAAATCCAATTTGATGATTTCCACTGCTAAAGGTCTGGTCTTTTATGGATTTCTTCAACCTGGGGAATTTTCAGTCTAATCTGATGCCTCTTCTTAATTCTTGAGAGTATTCAACCTAGAAAACCAGACGATTAATACATCCTGCATCTACCGTCATTGAAAATGGATTGCGTTCATGAATAGAGTTTCCATACCCATTTTTACTGTACATCTAAGAACAAATGGTGCCCGGTTGCTCAACTGGACAAGCTTATGCATTTTAATTCTGAATCAAATAATTTTCTTTCTTTACTAACCTCAATCCACTATAGTACAGTTACTGCAAAATGGTTCATAGACCATATAAGACTTACGCTTCATCCACTGGGATGCAATCCTTATTCATATTCTGGGCACGCTTTCAGAATTAGAGCAGCATCATCAGCTTCAAGACATAATATCCCCAGCCATATTATAAAGAAGCTTGGCATATGGAAGTCATCAGCTTATGAAACCTACATTCCAAATCCAAATTCTGAAATAAAAGTAGCATTTTTGATCATCTCCTCTTAGTATGCCGAGAAGACGGGCAGATCACAAACCATGGGTCCTAAGAGGTCCCCCCAAGGGAGTTTTCCTCTTCTGTGCATTATTGGTCAGACTTTCCATGAGTTTAAGGAGTCATCCAACATAATTCTAGGGCACTCTGTTCCTACAGTTATCAAGTTTAAAGTTTTCTACACCTACCCAGCTTAAAGTAATAACACAGATGGGAATAAAGCTATGACACAAGAGTATGCACAACCATAAACTCACATTATTCCACAAACATTTAATCTCTGTCAGCAGGTTTATTAGCAAGGTTACAAAACTGTTTGTAAGCACTGTCACTTTAAGAAATGGTTCCTGTATAAGGAAGATGGAAAGAATTGGCTGTAGCACCTTGAAAAATTGCAGAGTATGGGTGTGAAATGCTGGTAATGGACTGTAGTGGAATACTGGGCTGTGGTATGTGGATCTGTTTTTAAATGTTTAATTAAAATCAGTTTTTAGCATTTAACCACAGAGCCTGGTGCTGGATTTTTTTACTTATGTTGTTTTTTTATGAAGATCAAAGCCTCCAGAGTATGCTGAGTGAGAAGGAAAGATGCCTTGGCCTCCTAGTGTGACTTCCCTGTGACCAGACAGTCATCACGATAAGGGAAGACCATGACCCCCTCTCTTATCAGATGTGCTGCCACCTGGGCCAAGCACTTTGTGAATACTCTGGGAGCCGAAGAGACACTGAAGGGAAGGGCTGTGAACTGTTAGTGGCCAGGCCCTAATCTGAACCTTATGTATTTTTTGTGACAGGGCCTGACTGGAGTATGGAAAGACAAATCCTTTAGATCCAAAGACCCTAGCCAGTCTCCTTGCTGGAGGGTTGGGATTACTGAAGTCAAGGTTAACATCTTGAACTTTTCCTTTCTGTGGTGTTTCTTCAGATATCTGAGGTCCAAAATAGGTCACCACTCCCCATGTTTCTCTTTGGATTAGGAAGTACCTTGAGTAAAGACCCTTTCCCCACTGTGATGGGGGTCTTTTTCTGTTGCCTTTTGTTTGCAACAACTTTCTTACCTCCAACTCCTGTAGGATATCTTCTGTTGGAGTGGGAGGCACAAAGCTTTTGTGAACCTGCAATCTTGGAAACTTTTGTGAACTGCAGGGTGAGCCCCTGGCTCACTACTTACAGGATCCTCTTATCTGCAGTAATGTTTTCCCACTCCTGAAAAATGTGAGCCAGCCTTCCCCACTGGAAAGGGGTGAGTGACCAGGATCAACTTGTCAGGGGTGGGCCTTAGGTGCTGGGGTTGAGGCAGCATGCTTACAGCCCTTTTGCTTCTGCCTCTGAAGAAACCCCTCACCTGGGAGAAATCATAGGTGAGGAAGCCATGGAGAAAATATCCCCTATCTCTACCTCCCCTTCCATAAGGCCTGCTGGAAGTGGAGGCCTTTTACATTTTGCTATTACTTTTGTAGGTGGCTTTGTACTGTTCCACCTTCTTCATGTATGTCTCTAATGCCTCTATCTTGCGACCAAACATAATATTTCTCTCACAGGCAAAATCCATGTCCTTTGTTTGAGTTTCCTAGGATTGGATGGTGGTCCTGAGTCAAGCAAACCTCCTTAGGGATAGTGCATGAGCCATAGTTATGAAGGCAGTGTCACTGCCAACCACTGCCATATGGAATTGACATTTGGTGGCATCCATGGCCATTTTAGCAGTGTCTGCTAAATCCTACACCAGAATCACCAGATACCTTTCTACTCATGGCCAGAATGGAGCTCCACAGAGCCTTCTGGTGCTGGACAGTATAAGCCACGCAAGCTGCCTGCCTTAGAAGCAGGGATGCGGAGGTGTAGCCCTTTTTCCCAATGCTATCAAACTTCTTGGAGGACCTTTTTCCCCATGCTATCCAGATTCCTGGAGCCCTTGTCTGGGGTGTGGGTAGAAAGGTGGACTTCTGCCCTGTCACAGGCTACAGCCTGTACCACTATTTTTTGGTCAAGGTGGGAGTAAAGGTACTGAGCACCCCATTTGTCCAGCTGGGATTTCTTTCCTATTTTCTCATCAGCACTAGAGGCTGAGGTTGATGTTTGTATTAGCTTGCTAGTTGCCTTCTTTAGGGACTTGTGGGCAGACAGAAGCAACCTCTTGGTTAGGATTAACTCCATCATATCCTAGAATTCTACCTCATCCTCATCCTCATCCGCAGTGGTCTCCTGGATGGAGAGGATGAGGATGTTAACTATTTGTCTCACAAAGGAATAATGGGCTGTATGCACTAAGTGGGCAGGGGTATGCAAAAAAAGTTGCATACCCTGTCCACAAACCTGCATCCCGCAGACAGGTGCACCCGTACTGGCATTCACCAATGCCAGCCACCTGTTAGCAGCTATACCCCCAGCACACAAGGCTCTGCAGGGTGGCCAGGGGAGGAGTCATCATCCCTAATGGGCATCCAATGGTATTCCCCCCTGGGACCCATAGTGGATCCCATGCCTAGGGTGGCATGGGTCCAGGGCTGTGCTTGCTGATTGCAGGCTCCAGACCTGCATGGCACCATCCCATCCCGGTGACATGGATCCTGAAATTTCCAGGTGCTTGCCCTTCCAGCTGCCCTGCCACCTTCTGCTGCCCAGCAGTTGGGGCAGCACGGTGTGCCCTGTCCCAGTCCATCAGTGACTGGAGGCCTGTGCCCATAGGGGCATGCAGTGAGTTATGGCAGGGTCTACCCTGGTGTACCCTGCACCACCCTCCATGCCCATGCAGGCAGGACTACGCAGCTTAGTGACTACTGTATAGTGTTGGCACACCCTTAGAATGCCCCCAGCATGGAACTGTCTGTGGACATGGGGGATTGGGTGCAGTGAGTCTGCATGCCCCCCCTTTCAGCATGCCACACGTGGGGTCACAGTGGGTGCAGAGTGGCTATGTGCCTCATATACGTGCACGTAGCCACTCTGCCCCAATAGTGCATAGGGCCCATTGTGAGGAAATATCATCCAGGGCATAGGGAGGATAGCCAGATTCCTGTTCAGGGGAACCATCAGGCTTGATAGCTTCTCCCTCCTCCTCATAGTAAGATTCAGCCCCTGCTTCTCTGGAACTAGGGTAGGTACTGGAACTGGGGAGGGGGGCAGGCATGCCCATGAGTAATTTCACAGCCTGGAAGGCCTGGAAAAACTGCCATACCTTAATCACGTCCTCTACTGAGGGAATTTTATTTTTGTCCACTAATGACTCCTTTCCTTCTTCAGGAGGAGGAAGAGGAGGAGTAGTGACATGTTTTTTCTTTTTGTTTTTTTCATAGCAGACACTATCTCCAGTACCTGTTCGGAGGCTGTTTTAGGGTTCCCCCTTTCAGCCACCTTGGATTCCAAGCCAACTTTAGCAGACCTGTCCGTCTGCTTACTGTGATGGGCTAGACTCTCTTCTGAATGCTTTGATGATGTGGAAGTCAACTGAGAAGCCATAAGGTTTTCTAATTTTTTAGCCGTCTTTTTGATCATTTTAGGGCAAAACTTGATGCAAAACTCACAATCAGAAAAAAGGTGATCTGGACCCTGACACCTCAAACAAAACTCATGGTGGTCTGCCTTAGCCAGGAGGATGAACAATTTCTAAATTTTTTAAAGCTTATGTTGTAGGTCTAGTTTTCTTTTTGGGTCTGTCAGACATGCTAATTACGGCAAACCCAATTTTGGTTCGGTTCACAGAAAGAGAACATTTGTAATGCATAGTTTGATGCCTCAAATAATGCAAACCTCTGAGTGATAGAATTAAAAAATGTAATTTAAAAGAAGAAAACACCAATTATGTCTCAGTTCTCTCATTAATGGAACCAGGATGAAAATCTACTGCAATGTGACAAAGAAATAAGTTAAAGATTTAAAGAAAGACTTCTCTCTCTCTCTCATTTTATTTCTTTTTTTCAGTGGTTCCCAAAGCAGGAAAAAATGCAAATCAAAGAGCTTTCTTTGGTTCTAGAGAATCGCTCAGGAACTGGAGAATAGTGATAAAGTTCATAAAACACTAACGCTGAGATGCAAAAATCTAAAACAATACTGTGTAAAAGTAAAAAAACAAAACAAAATAAAACCACAATAGCTAAAGAGAATTGGGAGAGCTCTTTGGGGTAACTTCTTCCTCAGGAAGAGAAATCAATCAGATGTTAGAGGGCAGAGTGCAGTGTGACCATGCAGTAGAGATTTGAATTTCATTCCATTGTTCTCTAATTTGCATAACATTCTACTCTCTAGGACAGCTCAAACCAGCGTACTGATTTGCACTTGTTCAGCATAGTGAGGGATTCCTGGAGTTTGAAACACAATGCTAAGCAATTCTATGCAGAAGTACATACCACCAGTGTAGATCAGTATTCATTCTCCAGTTTCTCAAGTGTACAGTCAGAACTAAACCACCACTTAAAGTCTTCCACCATCTGGCATCAGGCTAACCTCATCAAGGATGTAACATTTAAATCAGCAAATGTTGTCAGTCTCAGTTGTACTGTTGCAGTTTATAGGTGCCAACAAGGGAATATAGTGGCGCATCACCTTACCATTTTGAGGCAGATTTTGAAATAGTAGGCACTCTGTAGTTTTTTAATCTCTAAAAGTGCCTGGCTTTGTTAACCAAGTTAGACCAGGTATATAGCTGAACATGGCTAGGTGAGGGATTGAAGGGCTTGGGAATCATAAGCCAAACTTGGTAATTGTAAAAAAAGGATGAGCATGGTTTAGATTACATCACCATGCAGTTTAGTGAGATGTCAACCAGAATAATCACTGGGAAAGCGGTCACCAGAAATAAACAGGGTTCAAGTATGATCTCTCAGACAACCCAATGTGTTTGGTGGCTTCATGCCACAATACATGTCAAAGCACCACCAGATGCACCAGCATGCTACATGTTCCTGAAGTGTCACCCAACAATATTTAGATGCTCTAGACTTATGGTTTATGTGGGAGCCAGTGAGTGTAAATTATCTGTCCTACATGATATCCAAACTAAGTAAGGAGGCAAAACTCTCACTTTCACTAAATAAGTCTCCGGGCAGGACGAGCTGTACCATAGGGTGTTGAACGAGATAAGACTGTCCCTGGCAGCCATTTTGACAGATCTAGTTAATGAGACACTAGCAACAGACAAAATGCCAGTGGACTGGAGCATATCAAATGTTGCCCCCCTGCAGAAGAGTAAGGATAGGAAAAATGAGTAATTTTAGGCCAGTGAGCATGACAAACTGATGTAATGAATCATGAAGTAACAGAGGATTTCCTAGAAAAAAGAGCCTTATGGACATTAATCAGAATGGGTCCATGAGAGGTAGAGCATATCAAATGAACATGATCAGTTTTTTCAATTCAATAACACAGATGGTAGATAGGGGACATAGTTGATATTTTGTATAGGGACTTCAGAAAGATCTTTGATTCAGTGCCAATGGAAGGAGTCTTACACACAAGGTAGGGGATTTAGGACTAGAACAGGGGTTATCTAGGTGCATTGGGAACTAGTTCACAGACAGGAAACATACATTGGTCCTGTATGTCAAATTTTCTGATGTAGTATGGTCACAAGTGGGGCTTAACAGGGGCCTGCTTGGGGCCAATGAAGCAATAAAGCATGATAGGGGGTGCATTATTGTGGGTAATGGCTGCCTGGGATGTGTTGAAATATGAGGTGAAGCTGAGTGCTTTCTCCACCCAAGAAGGGCCGTTAGCCCACTATAACCCACTCCTGGTGTGCCTTATTGTGATTATGAAATTGGTTCTTTTAAGTAAAATTGAATGTATGTTTTTTTAACAGATTTTTGTTTAGCTACTGTGATCTGGGCTGTTGTGCCGGGATAATGCCCCAGCTGAAAGTACACCTTGGCCGATCATCAGCAAGCATATTTTCTAACCATTTCCTAATACTATTTAACATGCATGCACACTGTATGTAACACTGGAGGATTACAGGCTTGGTGACTCTGTTCACAGACAATACGAAATGCATCAGGAGAATGATCAGTGAAGAAGGGATTAGCAGCATGAAAAAACATGTAGAAAAGCTGGAGACGTGGTATAGACTTTGGCAATGGAAGTTTGGTGCCAAAACATGTAACGTGATGCATACTGGGAAAAATACAGGTGATGTTGCCATTGCATACATTAGGTCTCTGCTTAAAACACACCTGGTAAATAGCATAAAATTTGGAACCCACATCTGAAGGATGAAAGGAAGAGGTCTGAGCCTATTAGAACCTACTTCTAAAGAAGGACTGGGAGAGGTTAGAGACTATTTAGTGGAGGCTATTGAAAATAATGCAGGAAAGCAGGGTAGGAACTATAAGGAAATACTGGACAGTTTAAAATGTACTCCTTGTGGGGAAGGAAGGAAAAGGTGGGGATATGATTGAAACAAACGAATACATGCAGGGACATAATAGGGTGGACATCAGAAAGCCATTTAAGTTAAGGAACAGCAAAACCACCAGGGAACACAATCCTAAACTGGTAGAAGGAAATCCAAGAAGAACATCAGGAAGTATTTCTTCAGAGTATGTGGTGGATAGGCAATACAGTCTACTCAGTGACATGATCAATGCTCAAAATATATTGTGGATCAAAATCCAGTGAGACAGTTTCAAGTGGGTAACTGGGAACAAAAGGTTGGTTACAAATATATGGAGATGGAGACATAACAGGGATGGTATAGGGCAATAGAAGATAGGGACACTCTTTCTCTTCAGCTGTTACCATCTTCACCTGCAGGCTTAGGGTTACCTGGTGACCACTGTTGTCAACCTGACACAGTAAAACGAAACAGCTGTTGCAGAGGCATGCCACAAATTACTGTACATCTCTGGCTTTGTATAGGCTATAGACATGTACTGTAGTGTCAAAGTAAAACCTTTACTGACAAAATTCAGTAAGTTTCCAGTGGCCTACCACACACATTTCAGGGGATTATGATAAGCTTCTCTATGCATATGTGCAGGTGAGGTAGGATGGTAGTGGTGTACTATTCACCATAAGTGCTACAGCCTGATCCATCATGAGAAGCTCATGGAGCCCCACGGACAGACCTCTATTCACTTCCTTTAACAAAATAAAATGGAAGTGTGCCAGTGTTTGTCCTGCACAAACCTGCAGAGCTGCAAGTCACATACATTCAGCATGTAACACTGTAAATCCTACTTACAGTGTAATACATAGCCCTCCATTCCTGATACAAACCAATGCTGTACACCTAGCCATTGGGCTCTCTATAGGCCATGGTAGAGGGATTAAGGACATCCCATCTTCCACCCATTGACATCTTTGACACCTGTTGAGTAAAGCCACAAAATGGTACCACACTCGGTGCAACACAGCCATGGGGTCATGGACCAACTAGCTATATAGTTGCACGCATAGCGCTCTAAGCAATGCCCACCTCTCAGAGCACATGGCACTTAACAGACAATGCACACAACACATGATGACCCCTAAACAATATGGTCGATTGATCGAGTTGTGTGGTCTGATCACTGCACTGTGAAGTTCTCGTTTGGGGCTCTCCTTGATGATCCCTCCCCTGTTGAGATCAGCTACCAGCCTTTAAGGGGATTATCCCCAGAGGAACTGATGGTGGTGGTTGATTTGTCCGGTGTTAGTGCCATTAGTGCGGTTGGCTTGAGTGAGTCAGTTGCAGCTTATAATAGGGCTGTCTCCGAGGTGCTCAATTTCATCACACCAGTTTGTATATGACCTATTGTAGGTCTTCTCGCTTGAGACCCCCATGGTTTGACGGTACCCTCAGGGTGATGAAGACCATGAGTCAGAGGTTAGAGCATTGCTGGCATAGGACCCAGCTAGAGGAGGATAGAATAGCTTTGAGAAATCACTATGGTGACCATCAAAGGGCAATCTACCGTAAGAAGGCAGAGATCCTGTCCAAGGAGATTGCGGCAGGGAGGTATAGATCAGTTCAGCTCTTTTGGACTGTGGGAAGGCTTCTCCATCCTGTCTGTCTATAGCTGAAAAAGGCTTTTTCAACAGCATTATACAAAGAGTTTGTTCTGTTTTTCTCTGACAGAGTATCCTCCATTTGGGCCAGTATCTCCCTAGTGGGTCTGGATCAGACCTACAGGATGGGGTCCGGATGGAGCAGGGGAACACCTACTGCCTGGGCAGAGTTTTGATCAGTGGGGCTGGCTGAAGTCTCCAAGGTGATTTTGAAGCTGCAGCTCACTTATTGTGAACTGGACCCTGGCACGACGTGTCTCCTAATAGGATGCATTGAGGTCACTGGTCCAGGTTCACTGGGATAGTCGGGTGTTCACTTTTGGAGGGGGTCTTCCCCAACACTTTGAAGAAATCGTTGGTGAAGCCCCTTCTGAAAAACACTTCTCTTGACCCTGACATCCTAGCCAATTATAGACCAATCTCCAACCTACCATTGTTAGAGAAGGTTGTTGAGAAAGATAGTGGCTCTGCAGCTTGAGAAACACCTGGAGACTTATGACTTCTGCGAGCCATTCCAGTCTGAGTTTAGGGCATGGTACAGCACAGAGACAGCAGTAGTCCAGGTCCATAATGACCTCCTCATGGCAAGAGACCGAGGAGAATGGTCAATTCTCATTCTCCTTGATCTATCATCAGCATTTGATACCATGGACCATATTGTGTTGCTGGGTCACCTTAGAGAGTGGTGTGGTGTTCTCACTGGTGTTGTCATCAACTGATTTGAGTCCTTTCTCTCTGGCAGGAGGCAGAGGGTGATGATGGGGAATTTCTCCTCCTCCTCCACCCGCTTCTGACCTGTGGAGTACCTCAGGGTTTGATTCTGTCACCAGTGCTGTTCTCAGTATACATGCTGCCTTTGGGGAGAATCATTAGACAGTACAGTTTGAGTTTTCACTGCTATGCAGATGATACTCAGCTGTACATGTCTTTTGTACCAGGGATAAGTTGTGCTATCAAAGTGCTAAATAAATGTCTTGCCGAGATCCAAGACTGGTTGAGACTTAACCCTGACAGAGGTTCTAGTGATTGAGCCTGGCCACGGGTGTGATGGGGATGTCTCCGGGATAACAGGCTTGGTCTTGGGGTTGATAACATTAAAGGCATCCTCTAGGATGAGAAATTTGGGCATGATCCTTGATGACAGGCTGACATTTGAGGCTCAGGTGTCAACTGTTGTCAAAAGTAACTTCTACCACTTGAGGAACATTTCCCAGATTTAACCTTTAACTCCACCTGAGGATTAGCCATCACTGGTACATGCTTTTGTGACATAGACACTCAACTACTGTAATGTTCTATACCTCAGGGTCAGTGGAGGGAACCTCTGCCGGCTGCAGCTAGTGCAGAATGCAGCGGCCAGGCTGCTGATGGGATTACCTAGATCCTGTCATGTGACTGCGGTCCTGCGGGGCCTGCATTGGCTGCCAGTCAGGTGGTTGGTTCTCTTCAAGATGGGCTTGTTCACCTATAATATAATAACCTACAGTATATATTCACTAAAAATACCACTAACAGCTTAATCTGGTTCAAGGTCAGTTGGCATTCATCTGTATCACCCTGCCCCGGATCGTGCCTGAAAATAGGCAGGATTTGTCTAATGCACTTAACCGGTCAACAACAATTAAATAAGTAAATAATGCTTTATATGGAATGGGCCCTGGTTACTTGTCAGATCTCCTCACTCCTGCCTCATATATTTATTGTGATTGGGGTTGCAGGAGGGGTGGGTGGTACTACTGGACTGCCAGAAATATTTTCAACATATATATACATTGGAATCAGGGTTATGGGAGGGGTGTGGGGCACCATTGGACTGCCAGGGATATTTTCAACATTTATTTATTGCGATCGGGGTTCCGGGAGGGGTGGGGGTACCACTGGACTGCCAGAGATATTTTCAACATTTATTCATAGCGATTGCAGCTACGGGGAGGGGGGGATAGTGCTAGACTACCAGGGATATTCTGAACATATATTTCTAGCGATCTCAGCTATGGGGAGGGAAGGGGTACCACTAGCCCACCAGGGGGTTGTGTGGGTGCTTGTGGACAGTGTTCTGTGGGGGGATCTACCTATGGCTGGCAGCTGCTGTGTTGCGCCCTGCACTACAGCAGTCCGCCTGTGGATGGCTAACATTTGAGCCTTCTTTTCAAGGCTCAACTTTGTGCCCCATTGTGCGGTGCATCTCAAGGTTGTGCCAGCATATACGTTACACATCCCGGGCTGAATATCAGGATGTGTTGCATATGCATGGGCATGCCCCCTGGGGATGTGCCACATACATTATCTTTGCACCGCAGCACATTGGGACTTGCGCTGTGCAAGTCCTTCTTTTGAATATTGCCCTGGGGTGCATTTCTGGGGTAGCGCTATCAAACTTGGTTGTGCCTGGTGCAGCCACTTTGAATATCTAGCCCATTTTGTTCAGGCAAATCACTCCATTAAGTGTCTACTGTGCCTTGTGAATCTAGAGCACCAATTATTTGCGGTATTGTTTTGTGATTTAGTTAGTTTAAAGTTGTAGTTTCATTTTCTGTATCCTTTTCTGTCTCAGCAGTACTAGTGCTGATGTAGTCAGTATTTTGTGTGATTTTTTTTCCTGTTTTCTTTGGTTTGTAATTTTAGTTCTGTAGAACAGTTAGGTGTGTTTTACTGAATGATTTTTATCACTGTTGTTTGACTATATTGATTTCATTTTTGTTTATTGATAGAAGTTAGTGGTTTTTCATGTACAGAGTAACGTCATTACAATTACTTGAGTTGTTGCGCCTTGTGTGTGCCTGCCCATTCCCTGAAATGAAATCCCTGTCATATACTGTTTGTGTAAAAAAAAAAAAAAACTGGTGGCAGTGCAGGTGCTGCTAGTGATGCTGGTTCAGGAGGAGCTTGAACTTCAGCAGAGGGCACTATCGCTTCCACAGGTTGTACTCGCCGTCCCACTATGACATGGGAACTTCTCTTACACCCTCCAGAAACTGCTGGTGGTGAGGATGGGCCACAACCCCAACTCACCACTTCTCTCTGCCTTTCCTCCCATTCAGCTCAGTGATTTGCCATGAGATGGGTCCTCTGGCCCCCAGTACTCATGTGGGTCCCCTGCTTGCCCCGGGGGACACGTTTAGTGCATAGGTTGCAAGTGACAACCTAATCCTAATGTCCCGTCAGATAACAATGCAACTTTAACAAGCCGTAACTCCACCAGTCCTTGGAGTTAAGGGACACTCTATATATCCAAACAAAGGTCTTGATGAGTAATACAACGGTAAGATATAATACCCCTGGAAAAATTCATGGGGTATGCACAGCACCTCAAAATTACCTCCCGGGACTTCCGGTGACGTCATGCCCTATGGAGCGGCCTGGAACTCTAGCTCCGTCTCCACCAAGGCCTAAAACACACCAATAAACAATTAGACCTCGCTTCTACTCAATTAACAGTGGAATAACTTTGGAATGCCTAGGGGGAGAAAACCCAACCCTCAGAAAGTGCAACTGCAAATACAGGGAGTAGAAATGGATGGAGGCGGCTCTGACAGTAATAACTCACAATTCTTGGAAAGAAGCAAATGAATAAGAGGAGATGGATTGAAAATAACTTGGCCATCCAGACAAACAGATATTGTATTGCAAGAATTGAGAGATTTTAGAAAGGAAACATGCTCTACCTTAACAGCACTTAGGACTGATTTGGGGAAAATGGAAAAATGACTCGAAAGTGTGGAGGAGCAGGCCACAGTCACCGACTCAAGTAGATACAACTGAATGAGCCATCGTTCAAATTCATCAAACTATTAATGACCTACAAGACTGGGCTGAAGATGCTGAGGCCAGAAGCAGGTGAAATAACCTATGGATCAACGGATTCCCTGAGGGCACTGAAAGTAAAGACCCGATTGCCTTCATACAACAATTCTTTAAATCAAAGTTAGACCTACCAGAGTCATGCACACTCGAGATGGATAGAGTGCATCGCACGTTAGGTCCACAATCAAACAGGCCTCAAGCAATTCTGGTGAGATTCTTGCACTGTCAGGAAAAGGAACTAGTGCTACACAAGTCATGGCAACAAGGAGATCTGACTTCTTCAGGACATAGGATTTATGTCGACAACGATTACCCAATTGCAATTGCAGCAAGACGCAGGGCCTACGCACCAATTCTTAAAAAGCTGAAGGAGGTGAAAATCAAATTCAGAACACCCTATCCCACGAGACTGGTGGTTCTTTTTGAGGATGGCTCCAAATCATATGAAATGGCAGAGGAGTCAGCTTCAGACCTCTCTAAAAAGGCTTAGAGGTAACTCTAGAGCAGAAACAGCCTGCTGCTTCATTAGCAGCAAAACTGGTGCAGAGAACCTGGAAAAGAATCCCCCAGAGGAAGCAACAACGCAGAGAGGGAGCCTTTGCAATTCAACAGGTCATCGCAGGCATGAAAAAGGCCAGATCACAAATAGAGGATACTCAACCCAAGGAATCAGTGGCTAAATGACTGTCATGATATGAATCTTGTTTTTTCATAACCTTTCAATATTCCTTTGGGTTGTTGAGATGTCGAAATTGATGGGGAGACTTCCTTTGGCAGACCCTTGCCCTCCCCCCAGTTTACTAGGCCAGATCTGCTCATGTGTTTCTGCTGAGCTTTTCCCCCCTCCCACCTCCCAATAGCACCAAGTGAGGCTACATTGGAGTGCTATTAAGATACTATCTGGGTGAACCCCTTTGGTGGTGGTATTATTAACTCTGGACCCCCAGCTGGACCTTTCCCTTCATATCTGAAATATCTGCAAGGCTACGAATGTTAAACTTGGACTCGCATACAGAGCCAAAAACTGCCTCACCCCAGCCACTCGGATGGCCCTAGCCAGGGGTGTTCTCCTCCCCTCCCTCTGTTATGGGCTAGTGACCTTCGCCCCGTGCCAAAATCCAACCTCTTGAAATGGGATACAGCCTACAACAGCATCTGCTTTGCGCTCCCTGCCCCCGACACACCGCTGTGACCCATAACATACTACTTATGGTGGCTCCCCCTGAGGAAGCATTACACTTATTAATAAGACTTCATTGACAACATCGTTAGGACAGCCACTCCCGCTACCCTAGCCCTGTCCCTCAACCCCGACAACTCTTCCCACCACCTTAGGTCAAGGGCAGCACTAAATTGCTTGATTCCCAGAACACACAACCTTGCGGGCGATCGAGCATTCACCAACTATGCCCCCAAACTATGGAACTCATTCCCTGCCCTTACTCGGTCCACCCCCTTCCATCCAGGGTTTAAAACTTCCCTTTGGACATTCCTGAAGGGCTCTTCCACCTGTCCTTGCGCCCCGTAGCCCCTTGAACTATCATCTCATGGGGGGTCTCTGCACACTCCAGGCCCACTGAACTTACTCTCCTGGTCACTGGTCTAGAAACTGGCTAAATGTAATGCTATTATTGTTAACGCCTGCAATATCACTGTATGTAAATCTAACTCACTCACTGTGTATATGCTCTATCTCTTAACTCTCCCGGGCCATCTGTAACCTTCCCTGGGTGGTGGTCTTCTTACTGGTTGCCTTTTTACCTTTATTTCTCTATATGACATGTTATACTCTTTGGCCCAGATATTCAAAAGGGTTGCGCCATGCGCAACAGGGTTGTGCGTGCGCAACTCCAAAAATGCGCCATTCTGCGATATTCAGAAGGGGCCAGTTGCGCCACCAAAAACATGCTGAGCAACAGCGCAATGGAAATGAAGGCATGCGCAACCCGAAGAAGCTGAGTCCATGCATAAAGTCACTGTCACGAAATGTTGAACACTTAACGCAATGCGCCAAGAGTAGCTCAACCGGAGATTGCGCAGTAGCGGAATTGAGCCAAAATAAAGGCTCAAGGCCAGGCGCAAGAACCGTAACGAGCCGCAAACTGGGGAGAGAGACAGAGACAGAGACAAGAGAGAGGCAGAAGCTGGAAGGGCAGACAGGGACAGTGGGTCCAGGAGGACAGAGAGGCCAGCGGGGGTGCCCAGTGCAGTGGAAGCAGCAGTGGGGGCAGCGGGGTAACACAGGAACAGCAGCTGGGGGCAGAAGCCAGGGAGATGGACAGTGCCAGCTTCCACATGGAAGCTGTAATGAGGGTGAGACACCATACTGCAGGGGACATGGCAGCGGAGGGCCTCGTGATATGCCCCGACAGGCGGTGTCGTACCGCATCAGCCGAGCTGTACACAGATGTTGGATCGTGGGCGGTACCGCCTGAACAGGGCAATACTGAGACGGCTCTGTGAGCTGTGCAGTGATGTGATGCAGGCACCCTCACGACGGAGTCATGCTCTGTCTGTGGAGACCAAGGTGACAGCCTGCATGTGCCTGCTCATCACGGGCACCTTCCAGAAGCCGACAGGGGACACCACAGGCATTACGCAGTCAGCCACGTCACGCATCCTCACCCAATTCCTCAGCGCACTGCTGCCACATGCTGTGGAGTACATCCATTTCCCCAGCACCGCAGCAGAGCATACAGCAAACATGCAGGAGTTCCACAGGGTAGCACATATGCCTGGCGTGCTAGGGGCCATAGACTGCACCCATGTGGCCATTCGCACACCACCTGGCCCCGATGGCCAGGCATATCGGACCCGGAAGGGGTTCTCCAGTGTCAACTGCCAGGTGGTGTGTGATGCCACTGGGTGCATTATCAATGTCTGTGCCACACACCCTGGCGGAGCACATGATGCCTTCATATGGCCCCAGTCCGCACTGTGCCATCAATTCGAGAGTGGGGACATCCCCACAGGACATCTAGTGGGTGAGTACACATGTATGGAATGCAAACTCTGGGCAAAGGTGGGAATAACACAGGTGCCATGGTAGTGGCACACAAGGCTATGGGCAATATGGGCCTGACATGGCACTGCTCTCCAATATCTCCACACAGGTGACTGCGGATACCCACTCCGTCCCTGGCTGCTCACACCGTGCCGGCTTACGACCCCAGTGCAGCAATTCTTCAATGAGGCACATGCCGCGGCACGTAACATCATAGGACGGGTGTTTGGGATGCTCAAGGCACCGCTTCGATGCCTAGACACCTCACGGTGCCCTACAGTACAGCCCCAAAAGGCCTGTGGGATATTCCTGGCCTGTTGCATCCTGCACAACATGGCCAAAGACCATGGGATAGCCATACAGGTTGAAGAGGGGGACAGCGATGGGGACGCCAGTGGCGCCGGTGATGTTGGTGACGAGCAGCCCCCCCCCAGGACGGAGGGACCCCCGACTGACCCGGCAGGCCCAGCTGCACCAGGACACCATTGCAGAAGAGCACTACGCCCAACACAGGTAAGTCAAGGGGACATATGCAAGCAACACTGTCCATGCACAAACCTCAGGCACACAGGGAACACCGTGCATGAAGGTCAGGAGTTGAAGGTTCCAGGCATACCAACACACCATCAGGGAGGGTGAGCACTCATATGGACACACACACACACAGGCAGTGTACATGGGCAGAAGCACAGCACTTACGGAAACGACATTGCCAACACACAGCACCACCGACCACCCCATCACCTGTACTGTACAAGTCGTGTGTCAGGACCTGGGCACTTGCCTTGGTGCACAGTGCAATGCAGGCATCATCATGCACACACACCTGTGGACAGCAGTTGGGAGAGTGTGCAGGTGGTCCATGTGTCAGCGTGGTGAGCAGAGCACTCAGCAGTGCACTGCCCACCATGACACACATTGCACACAGGGCAGCACCAGACAGGGCCCGCACTGGGAGACAGCTCAGTCAGGTAGCACTGTCCCACGGCCACCACGGATGCTTGGGCGGCCCTGCCATGGCCCAGCAGCACTGGCAGGCTGAGCAGGGGCCACATGGGGTGGCGCTGTTGCACCACCACCAGGGGTCCCACTGCGCGAATGCGACCTTGCCCACACAGGGGTCTGCATCATGCCGAACAAATGTGCAACAGGGGTGCTCGGGATGCCCACAGCAGAACGCCCGGTCGACCGAGCGGTGTCGCGCCAGCGCCCGGAAGCGAGGGTGGAGGCGCACTGTGTGGGTGTGTGGTACAGGGCACCTGACAGTGGTGTCGTCCTCGACGAAGACCACTGCCTGGGTCAGCCTGTCAATGGCAGCAGTCATCCGTCCGCGCAAGGACCAGCTCGGCTCGGTCCCGAGCACACTCCCTGCTATGCCGCTCCACGGACACAGACAGTGCCTCCACGGACCTTGCAACCCGCCCCTGCAGCTGTACCAATTCCTGCAGCAGGCAGGTGTGCGCGTCCAATGGGTACTGTGCCCCAATGGCATCGTGACCCCCAGGGCGTGGACGGTTCTGGTGCACAGCACCCCTTGAGGGTGGGCGCTGTTCGCCAGGACCAGGTATGGGCAGATCAAAGGGCGGTGGACATGTGCCACTTCTTGATACTGTACCCCCAGACCTGGTGTGTGACTGCTGCTGCCGCTCTCAACTGCTGAGCCCCCAGGTCCACCTGTTCCACCTCCATGCTGGCAGCAGTGCCGGACACCTGCACAGCCACGGTGCTGCCTCACGGTGCTGACAGGCAGCAACCTGGGACTGTGCCAGCATGTGCTGGTACAGGGTGTGAACCAGGAAGGCCCAGGGCACGTGCTGGCCTGCCATGTGTCCGTCATGGGACACACACCCATCACTGCCCATTGCAGGGCTGCTATCATCAATGGTGCAGGTACGTGCCACTGCCATAGGCACAGCATGCTGGCATACCTGCATGCCAGACTGCTGAGACACAGGCTGTGCACCCCCTGCACCCGTATCACTGACACCAGAGTTGTTGGCCCAGCGTTCATGCTGCTGCAGTGCCTGCTGACTGGTGGCAGAGGTGGATGGTCCCTCCTCCACGTCCAGCAGGTCTGCATCACTGTCTGGACCCACCACCACCACCGTCTCCTGAAGACGAACAGGATCTGTAACAGAAAGAGAGTACATGTGAGTGCATGTGAACAACCGCCCCCCCCAACACCACCACCATGTCATACCGTGCAGTGATGGGCTTCCACCTGTCTGGAATCCTCCGCCTGGTACACCCGCAATGGCACTAGGCTGCATGGCCATGACCAGTGTCTCCTCTGTTGGGGTCAGCTGCAACACCACTGGCGGGCCCCCACCAGTGCCAGCACGTGCCGCCCTGAAGGCTGCCACCTTCTCCTTCAGCCTCCTGCAGTCAGTCCCCATCTGCTTCTTGCATTCCTGCACGGAGCACTGGTGGCTTCCGTGCAGGTTGACAGCCCAAGCTACCCCCTCCCATGCAGCTGCACGTTCCTGAGGGGTGCCCCTCTGTCCACTCAATAGTGGCTCATCCTCCAGGTAGGCCTGGAAGAGGGCCTCCGTCTCTGCAGCTGTGATTCGGCCTCCTCCCTCGCCCGTCGTCCTCACCTCACCTTGTCTCTGGTCAGTCATGGTGATCTGTATGGGTGAAGTGGACACCTGTCACTGTGCAGTCTACAGCATTTCCCATGAGCATAGGTGCCGGCCGAGGCGAAGCCCCATGTTTCTTCTCCATTATGGAAGATACTAATAGAAAAAGTGCCTTTGTCCCTTTCTAAGTGCCCTTTGATTCTCAGCCCCCTCAGCCTTTATCATCCTCCGCACCCCTGCCCATGAGCATTGTCCTGAGCATCACACAGCATGTAACTCACCTCTCACCTGCAGTAACCAAATCTGGCCAGCACAACCCACTGTTGCATTTTTATAGCGCAAACATGCAAATGAGGAAGGCGCAACTTTAATGACATGCTAATCGCGCCACTGCACCTTTGAATGGCTGATCGAATGATTTGCATATGTCGGCTGAATATCGACAATTTGCGCTTTAGCATATCTGAAGAGTCGGCTGAGCCAATGGCGCGGTTTGTGCCTGCATGCTACACTGCATTGCGCATGCCCAGACAGCTAATGCATCGTCTATCGTGCTGCAGACCTGCTGGCGCGATAGGCGATTCAGAGCCATAGCCACCATTGTGCCAGTGGCGCTACAGCACTGGGCACTATGGCGCTGTGGCACTACTCGCGCGATAGTCCACTGTGGCACTGGTACACAGCTTGGCAGTCGCGCAGGATGCCTATATGTCCGATGGCGCTGTGCGTAGCCGTGCGTCATTGCTGTGACCTTGTGTATGCCCTCTGCCACCTGGCGCTGTTCGCATGCCATGTGTACGTCCCTATTGCGCTGTCTGGTGACAGCGCTATGTGAAGTGACGGTGCTGTTCAAACAGCGCGATTGGAGCCTGTGGTGGTCTATTGCGCAACAACTCCACGTGGGGTTACGGCGCAGCGGAGTGCCATATTGCCTGCTGTAAAGCTACCAACATGGCTAGGAGGGCTGTGTGTTGGAGCCAGCTGGAAGTGGCAAATCTGGTGGCCCTAGTGGAGCCACCACTGAGGCACTGTGGTGGGGCACACCTCACCACGTCCAGGACTGGGGTGTGGCAGCAGGTGGCCACTGACCTGGTGGGGTCACTGGACAGTGCCGGTCTGCTGAGCAGTGCGGCACGGTACAGTGACCTCCGCCGAGAGGAGCCGGAGCTAATGACGGCTGCGTTCACATGCCAGGTGGGGTGTGGTGCCTAGGCCAGGTGAGTGTACCATCTATGCACCTATATTCTCTGTGGGGTGTGTGTGTGCTTGGGTGGCTGTGCATAGGTGCCGGCTCGGACACGGTTGGCTGTGTCAGTGTGTGCAGCTGTGCGATGGATGGTTATGGCTGTGTGGGCAGGCACTCTCACTGGGGCAGGGGGCACTCTGCTTTTGAGTCACACTGATGTTTGTCTCAACATATGTCTCCCACAGGCTGGAATCCGAGGACCCAAGGCCAGGTTGAGGTGGGCCATGCCAGGGCCCCGGTGGAAGCAGGAGTCGCCCCCCAGATGGGGCAGCAGCAGCAGCCGCAGCAACAGCAGCAGGGGCAACAGCGGCTGACGGAGCTGCTTGAGCAATGTGAGTATCATGACTTCATGGATGCTACTGCATGCTGGGGGGGGGGGTCCACTAGCCCTGCACAATACAGCCATGCAGGATAGGGGAGGTCATATTTCCACCATACAGGACACTAGTGAGGCCCACCTGGGTACAGTGTACATTGCGGAGACCATACCTATGTTGGGCGTAAGTGGCCAGGAAGGTTCAGAGGAGGGCAACAAGGATGGTGCATGGCTTGCATCACAGGTCCTATGACAACAGGTTGAAGGAACTGAACATGTACTCCCTGGAGGGAGGGAGAGAGGGGATATGATGGGGACATACAGGTATCTTACAGGGGGATCAGGTGTGGGACACACTGTTTGAGTGACAAAGATGTTCCAGGACTAGAGGCATGGGATGAAGATGGAGGAGGACGATTCAGGGACACATGGAAAGGACTGTCTTCACAGAGCGGGTGGTGGACAAGTGGAACACCCTGCCAGAGGAAGTGGTGGGGCTGACACAATCATGGGATTTCAGACTGCGGGGACAGACATGAAAGGAATCTGGAGATCAGGGGTAAGGGGCAACAGACTTCTAGGAAACAAAGTGACTGACAAGCTCATATGGACAGACTGGGTTTGCCATAGGCCCTTCTCTGGCGACACTGTCTATGTATCCATGTATGTAGGCACGACACAGGTGACATGCATCACTGTGCAGTATCACAGCACGTCTGTGTATGCGTCACTGGTGGTCCAGGCATGCACTGGGCACATAGCTGTGTAACTGGCATCACACCACGTTGCCACGTCACTTGCCAGCCTTGTTTGTACTGTAATGCACGTGGGCAGTGTGTGTGGGCAGTGGTGCGCATAGCTGGTGCCGCCTGTTTGTGATGGCCATGTGCATGTTCACTGTGGGTGGGTGCATGCCATCAAAGGTGTGGGACATTGGGCTAGGTGGCTGGCAGGTTGGGTGGTGTTCAGGGTTGTGGACAGTAACAGCCATTGACTGTGTTCCCTTTTCCTAGGTGTCAGCATCCTAGGCCGGATGGACCGTGCCCTCCAGAGGATGATCAGGGTGTTGGTGGCAAGTTACGACCTCCTCAGGGACATGCAGTGCCATGGGGTCGTCAGGCGATGCCGGAGACGGCAACAGCAACAGGCAGCAGGAGACCGGCCTGGCAGGCGCTGACTATGCTTCCCTTCCCTTCACCCATCCCTCCACCCTGCCTTCCCTCTCCCAGTTGTTCACCCCTACCCTTACCCACCCCTACCTTGTACCCCTACCCCCCCCGTCTTGTACATATCTCTGTATATAGTTGTATATAGTTGTGTTCTTGTTCTTTGGGTTGTATTATCTTTTTCCAATATATATATATTTTGTTATGCATACTGTGGTGGTCTCTGATTTGCAGCTGGCTATGGTTGCTCAGTTGCAGTGGTGTGCATGCCATCTGGGGTGGTATGGTCCTGGGTGTGTATGTGTGTGTGTGTGTGTGCATGGGGAGGTGTCTCCGGTGTGGGAGTGACTTTCAGTCGGTCTTGCCATCTGCTGCCGCCCACTGCTGGGTGCCCAGGGTGGGTCTGGCTTGTGTGGTTCACTGCTACATGAGGTTGCAGTGTGCGGTGGGGATTATTTACTGCAGTGACAGTCACTGCACATGGGTAGTGTCTTGGGGTCACAGTGCAGGGTGTGCTGTGCGTATGGGGGGCTGATGTGCACTATGGTTTTCAACCCCCTGTGTGTGGCACTCACCGCCTGCCAGTGGTTGTGCTGGCGTGTCATGGCTCTGCTATGCTTTGTTGGCTTGTCCCCATGGGCAAGTAGATCATCCGTCCCACCCCCAGTAATACTGTTCTTGGGGTGTGCAGGTGTGGTGTGGGTTCTGCAGTGTGTTCCTGTGCCCATGTGTGGCATGGCTGGCGGTGGGCCCCAGCCTGCCTCCCTGGATGTGCAGTTCCATTGCTCTGGGGGGGGGGGCTGTGCTTGCGCTATGGCAGCTCTGGAATGCTCAGCTGAGCTTCCCTGGTTGCTCCATAGCACAACATTTTGGCTCAGCTTCTCCTTCCTGGTTGCACGATGGCGCAGTATGTGCGATATTCAGACGTTGGTTACTTGTGCAATTTGCTCTGCTCCATGTTTGAATATCGCACCTGTTGCGCATTTGCACAACTGGTTTGTGCTTGCTCCTGCTGTTGCACTAGTTTTGGGTGCAGTTTGAATATCTGGGCCTTTGTGTATAATACCAATTTGTCACTGTGCCTGTTATCCAAGCTTGTAACTATCCCAGGTCGCACCTGAAAATAGGCACTTGGCTGTCTAGTGTGACTTACCCGGTCAACAAAAGCAAATAAATAAATAAATAAATAATTACGTAGAAGCAAGTTTTAACTTACTGCCATACCATGGGCAGGACCCCGCCACCGGCTGACTTGGAGGGATAAATGCCTAGTCGGGGCATTCCCCTTTTTGAGGTGGTGGAAATGGGACTAATGAAACATAATTTAGCTATCAAGGATACTCCTTAGTCAACTCATACCCATCTTAACTGCCTCATATTGCTGAGGATAATAAAGAAGTCTGACTACTTTTATACATGGCCTTGGTGGAGTAAGGGCCATGACCACCTACCCCTTACGATCCCTACCCAAACGATAACGTTTGATATGTAGTCTATCAAAGTATAGACACTGCCAGACTATGGCACCTTCGAGAACAGCGGCTTAGTTGCCACCAGCTCCATGGAAGCCATGAGTTGGTAGTCCTTGCCCTGTTAGCGATGGACTGCAATAGTAAAATGTTTCGATTAATGTTAAAAGTTGATTATACCAGTTAGAGGGAATTGTTCCTCACTATTTTATATACAGGCAGTCACAATTCACACAAGGGAGAAGGAGTTCAGATAATATTTTAAAAGAATGGAAGGCCAGGAATGGCCTGTTTGATTTATGTTAACAAATGATCTTGTCTGATGACCAAAATACCTCTCCAGATTTTTTCTTTGAATGTCAATGGACTAGGCAGTCCAATAAAGAGGGCTAGAATGATTTCTATGTTCAAGAAGGCACAAGCTGGAATTGTATATATGCAGGAGACACATATGAATGCATGTGAGCACAGAAAACTAGCTAGGGGAGGGTATACACAGGTGTTTTCCTCTGCCTATGCAAAAGGGCGGAAAAGAGGAGCCGCCATTCTAATTTCTGCCCATACTCCCTTTCAACCTACCCATGAATGGGCAGACTCAGAAGGACATTTGGTAATAGTGCAAAGTCTTCTACAAGATGAAGTAATTACCCTGGCTAATGCCTATTTTCCACTGGGATCCACCCAGCAAACAATTAGACACTTATTAAACAAAATGGCCCAACTGACTAAAGGCACCCTTATTTTGGCCTGTGACTTTAATATCCCCCTAAATCCACACCTAGACACCAGTAAAGGAGCAAAAGGTAAACAACCAGCTCCATATAAATTTTTCAGATGATTTATGCAAGAGATGGGCTGGATTGATGTATGGTGCACCCTCCACCCTAGACTCAGAGGGTATTCTTTTTATTCCGAAGTACATGGATCCTATTCTAGATTGGATCACTGTTGTACACAAAAAGAAAATCTAGAGATCATAGCTGAAGCTACCATGGGAGATATAGTGGGCTCAGTTCATACCCCGGAGATTACAAAATGGGAATTGGGTATGGGGAAGAGGAATACGAATTGGAGGTTTAATCCATTTTACCTCAGAGACTCCCACTTTAGGGAGTTTATAGAAGAAAAAATTCAAGAGATCCTTCAGGATAACTCTGACCCCGAGATTTCCCCTTCAATGTTATGGGATACTGTGAAAACGGTACTCCATGGCCACCTAATCAAGTACACAGCAACGTTGAAAAAACAACACAATGAAAAACAAACCCACTTAGAGCAGGTACTCAGCTTTCTTCAACTGGTACATCAGCAGGGGGACAACTCAATACTGCCACAGCTAAAAAGGACTAGACAGGAGTTAGATGCCTTAGTAACTCCAAACACTGAGTTCACATTAGCTTTTCTCAAGCAAAGATATTGGGAAACATGCCCCAGAACCACACGCCTGCTGGCATATAGACTATGCAAACAGAAGCACCTTACCACTATAGCCATAATTAAGGACCCAAACACTGGATCCCGATACTTGAAAATCAACCAAATTTCCCAGGTTTTTTGTGATTATTATAAAAAATGTTATTTTCTGGATCACCCCTCAGATCCTAGGGACATTAATGTATTCCTTGCACCCCTGAACCTCCTGCAACTATCTAATCACCAGCAGGAGGCCCTGATTTCCCCAATCTCCAACACTGAACTAATGTTATTCATCTCTAGATCAAAAACCATGAAGGCTCCAGGCCAAGATGGGTATGGGGCCAAATTCTATAAACAATTTAGACTGCAGGTTGCCCTACTTCTTTCCAGGCCTAGAATGAAATTCTCCAAGGACAGATAGACCCCCTCCACCCAGTTGGTCATATGCGGTAATGTCCTTGATCCCTAAACCTGGCAAAGACCCCCAGCAGTGCTCTTCTTACCGCCCAATTTCAGTCTTAAATATGGACTATAAACTTTTCATGTCTATTATGGCCAAACGATTGGATGCAGTACTACCAGACATAATTAATATAGACCAAGCTGGATTTGTACGTGCCCGATCCACTATGGACAATATAAGAAGGGCACTACACCTGGTGCATGATATGCAGTCACAACCAACCCCTTCAGTCCTTCTCAGCCTTGATGTTGAGAAGGCTTTCGATAGGGTTTCATGGCCCTTTCTATATTCCGCCATGGCAAAGATGAGGTTCCCTGTAGCATTTATCTCCCTAATTAAAAATGTGTATTCCCACCCTTATGCCTGTATAAAGGTCTCAGGACACCATTCTTCATACTTTCCCTTTTTGAGGGGTACAAGGCAGGGCTGCCCTATGTCACCAGGCTTATTCGCTCTCTTCATTGAGCCATTGGCCCAAGCCATCAGGAGTTCTTCCCAAATAGAAGGGATACAGGCGGGAGGGTCAGAGCATCGAGTAGCCCTATGTGTGGACAATGTGTTGCTTTTTCTTTCCAACCCAGAACAATCGAACCAAACTGTTTTTAGAATATTGGAACAATTTGGAGCTTGCTCAGGATACAAATTAAATATCACTAAAACTGAGGCATTAACTTTTAATTTTTAACCTCCAATGACCTTTATACAGGCTTATCCCTTTCGCAGGGACTTAACCAAACTAAAATATTTAGGTATCTACAGTATCTTACACATAAGGTGAGGGATATAGAGAGGATTAACTATACCCAGTTTTATACCCGACTCCAATCAACCTCTCTCAGAGAATAGAGGTCGTTAGGATGGTAATTCTTCCCAGAGCCCTATAATTCTATTTTGATGTTTTGCTCCTACTTATGTTGTTCTTGCTGCCAATTCCTAATTGCTATTTGATGTTATCACACACATGTACTCCAAACCATTTTGATGTTTGCTCCTGCTTGTGTTGTTCTTGCTGCGAATTTCTAACTGTTATTTGATGTTATCACTGTATTACCATATGGCGGAGCATGTTGCTTCTGTATGTAACCTCTACTGTATTACCCACTGTTGGACCCCTTGGCTCCTGTATGTAACCCATGGCTCCTGCATGTAACCACTACCCTATATCTTGAGTTCATGGATACCCAGTAACTCTCCAGGGTCACTCCTGAAAATAGGCACTTTGCTGTCTAGTGTGCTTACCCGGTTAACAAAAGCAAATAAATAAATAAATATATTTCAAAATATCCCCATATATATCCCAGCTAAGACGTTCCATTGCTGGAATAAATTAATTAGTAGATTTGTTTGGGCAGGGAAATGCCCTAGAATAAAATTTCCCAGCTTGACCCTTCCCAAGAAACTAGGAGGACTGGCCCTTCCTGATCTTAATTACTACTAATGGGTGACACATATAACACTTATGTTGAAACGACTGATCAGGGGTAAAATTACGCATTGGAATGCAATTGAAGAGGGCCTCATCTCCACTCGGAGCCTAATTGATACAGTTATGTACTATTCCCCCTCTCCTGTCCTGGAACAAGAACCCAAAATCCATGGATCTCCTACCAATTGAAAACCTGGAAGGCAATGAAAAGACATTTTACCCTCGCCCCACATCTATGGAGACTGACCCCGATAGATATGCTTGAGGGTTTTCTCCTGGCCAGACTAGACCACATGTTTGCTACCTGGGAAATGGTATGGTTTTTAATATTGCACACTTCCTCATTGCTGGAGAATGTAGACCTTTCCAAGATATGTGTAGGTCATATGGGCTGAGAAATCAGGATTTCTTCCGATTTTTACAATTACGACGTTTTTACTAAATTCCAAAAGAGAAATGCTGCAATGAGGCTACCCTTCCCTTGGTGGTACTCATGCAGCAAGGGATTGTTGCTGGAGGGATACCACATATGATCTCAGCCATATATGCAGCATTGGTCGAGACCCGAGGCCTAGATACCACCGAGAAACACAAAATGGGGTCAAGAATGCGGACTGAACCTCTCTCCACAACAGTGGGATAGATGCTGCCTATCATTGTCCAGGCTCACTTACTCGCATAGTTGGAGACTGTTTGCATGGCAGATTATGATTAGATATTTTCGAACACCAATTATAACAGCACATTTTACACTAGCAGGTCTAAGGAAATGCTGGCGACAGTGTGGAGAATCTTTGGCACATCATGCCCATATATTCTGGCAATGTCCCAAATTACAACCCTTTAAGAATTCCTTACAAAGTGAATTGACGGAACTTTGTAATATGCCAATTAATCTGACCATAGATTTGTTCATCCTACATAATTTCCCACAAGGCATGGCTGACTCAGATATGAGATACTTGATGGGAATTGCTCTACTAGCAGCTAAAAAAGCCCTAACATGATGCTGGTTAACTCCTAAGGTCCCTACCAGGGTGGAGTGGAGGGAGATAATGACTAACATATACAGATCAGAAAACATTTCATATCATCTAAATGACAAGTCAGACCTGTGTACTATGAAATGGTCCAGATGGATTTTCTAATTAAGTCTGAAAGACCCATCATGTATTCCATGAACAGCATTTTAAATAAATTAGGTAATTAAACCTTATTATGTTGAATGAGATAAACTGTTAAGAGAGGATGACCAGGGAATAACCCATGGGAATGAAGGAGTGGGGCACCTGGGAAAAGGGAAAATAGCAGACCATAAAATCTCTATGTGTAACCCTAGAGTAAAATAATTTTTGTGTGGAACAATAAGGAACTTCTTCTGTTGAAATAATATGTATGCTTATTATCAACTGGACCTGGAACACTAAATGAAGGACTGCCATGCTATCTGATTTCAGAAACTTGCTGCTATAGAGTTAGAAATATAATTTATATATCTCCTTTATACTTTTCTGTATGATCTACTGAAGTGAACTGACGTTATGCCTGTACCCACTCTGTTAATTGTTGAAAAATTTGAATAAAGACTATATTAACAAAAAAAAAAACTCCCAATTTCACCATGGTGCCAAATGCACCCTCTACTCTAGGACTAGAACCATACCAAGTTTTAGACAAATTCAACAAAAACTGACCGAGTTATGCCTAAAAACCCAAAATAAGTAATTGGTGGAAGTGAGGTGGTGTTTGTGTTGCCAAATTATTCTCTGCCACATCTGTGGCATCCATGTAGGTGGGTGCTGGGAGGGGGGGATGGGAACAAGTGAACCAGTCTGAGAGGTAGCAACATCTCTGGCTCAAAGAAGTGGTCGCTAGTTTATCTGAAGAAATTGGAATAAAATCCAGAATTTTCTTCAGACATGTCTGCAATATCAAAATTATGACAGTCCATAGTAGATATAATGCAGACAAAAGAACTGTTGTAATGTGGTCCCCTCCCCCCCGTTTCAAAATTTGCAGAAAATGCAATATGTGCCAGTATGGTCAGGAGGGAGTCTTTTTCACTCACCCTACTAATTTACAGAAATATTGCATTAAAGAGTGCATTACGTGCAGGACTGCACATGTTATATATTGTTTGGTGTGCCCCTGTGATATGCTTTATGTTGGCATCACAAAACATCCTTTTAAAAAAAGAATTCAGGAACACGTTAGGAATATTGTAAATGTGAACCTCAGCAGTCCAGTAGCGGCACATTTTATGAATGTGCATAATGCAAGTCCAACAGGCTTAAAATTCATGGGACTTGAATGTGCCAAAAGAAGGTGTCAAAGGGATGGGATACCTTTAAATATCAGGCTGCCACAACTGGAAAGTGCCTGGATCTGGAGGCTAGAAAGCCTAAAATCCAATGGATTAAATGACATTTTAGATTTTATCTGTAACTTATGAAAGAGGAAAATGAAGGATTTTTTTAATTGGAACATATGAGTATTGAAATGAAAATTTATAACATTGGCATCCCTTTATGAACCGCTCTTGACTGCACACAGGGCTCTATATTGTATTGTACATTTTGATTTTGTTTTTGTATTAAATAGTGTATATATTTTTATTTGTACATGTTTTAAATATTTGTCTCTCTGTTCCCTGTAGTCATCTAGGGTATGTGGAGCCCCTGCTCTTGGATTTGAATGTCGCTGTTTTGGATTTTCGGTCTGGTTGGTGCTTTTTGCCAACACAGCATTTAGAAAAAAAATGAATGACAGTGCCCAAGAATAAGGACATACCTGCTAGAAAAAGTGTGGGAAGGATTCACAAGAAGATGAGCTGGGTGTAAATGAGATGTGTTGGTGCAACCAGTATGCACCGACCAAAACCCATGCAATTCACAAAGATGTGCCATGGGATGCCCCGTGCACATCTTAACTGTGAATCGCACGTGTGGTGCATGGTACAAGTGGAGATGCCCCAGTGCAACCATGATGCGCAAACCACCCAGGGCAACAGAACAGTGAATAAGGAGCAACCCATCAGGGAATGCAGGAGCAATTGGGGGATATTGCATTGGGGCAAAGGAGTCGGGGACACATGCCCAAAGGGACAAGCCACAGTGGCAAAGGGCCAAACAGTGGCCACAGCTGAGGAAGTGCACAGACAGGGCACACAGAGCAACACCCAGAACCACACAACAGAACCTACACAGAACCACAGCAGGCACACATGAGATGCACACTGTCACCCGCAAGGTGCTACACATCTGCCGAGGAAACCTTGCAGCATGGTGGTGTCCAAAGGACATGGAAACCTGCACAGGAGCCCAGTGATGTGGTGCTGGACAAAGCCACACAGGGCAACACTGGTGCATAGGCCTGGTGGCACACAGATCAGACCACTGCACCACACAGGCATGTGATGCCCCCGACCACTGTAGACTGCATGCAGGTCAGATGACCGACAGTGCAGCAATGCAATGGATGGATGCAACAAGCAGCACACACAGACCTGGAGCACAGACATAGGCAGTAGGACACCATGCCTGCCCACAAGCCACAGGCAACATAGTGGGCACACAGTGGGCAGGACACAGTAGGGGTGCCGGAGGTAGCTGCCTACACAAACACATGGTCAGACATGTGTATGGCAGCAAGGGGACACAGGATAGCTGCAGACTACAACCTAACACAACAACCAGAAACAGTGAATGACCACAGACAATGGATTAGGTAAATAACAGTTTACTTACAAAAACCAACAACTATATACAATAACAGTGAAAACCAGGGAAGGGGATTGTGGGTGTATGTACTACAACAGAGAAAAGCAAGTGATGAATGTTGCAGTGAGTGCAGGTATAGGGGATGGGTGGGGAAACTGAGGGGAAGAAGGCACGATAAACAAACTAAATCAAGTCCAACATTCATGCCATGTGGCATGCCATGAGATGGTGCACACGTCTCTGGCCTCCTGCCGACAGGAGTCTTATCACCTCTGAGAGGGCCCGCAGCATCTGATCCTGTCTTTGGAACAGTGGACGTAAAGAGTCCTGTATTGCCTGCTTCACTTGCAGTCCCAAGTCCATATGCACCTCTTGCTGATGTCTCCCATGGTCTCAATCACCAGCAGGCACACCCTGTTGACCTAGAGTGGGGAATACAGAGAATGGACATTAAATGTCATGTTCCAAACCCCCCCACCCACCTGCATATATGCTGGAGGTATCCGCCATGGAAATGGTCAAAATCCCACCAGGTTCAACTCACACCACATCAGGCAGGCACATTGTGCCACACACTGTGCACAGTAACCGAGTGGGTACATGTCCCATGCAAACAGACAGTGGCCTGTGCAGAGGGGCATAAGGGCAAGCCACATGCAACATGTACACAAAGCAGTGGCCTACACAGGCATGTAGGCTCTGTCGGGACATCAATGGAGCATCACTGTGTCCACATTGTGTATGTCATGCACACACAGTATTGCCTACGCAGGGACCATGAACACTGTGGCCCAGGCACATGCTGCACCAAACACAGAACTGTGTCAGCACACCCAGTGACAGGCAGACAGGCATAGAGTGCCAGCAACACCCACCTGAGCAGACACCCATCCCACCTGACACACATTGGATGCACAAGAAGAGCACTCACCTGTACTAGCATGGCCCCTGCCATATGCACCTCCAGAGGCCCTTTGCTCTGCATCTCAACGGCCTCCATGGCCTGCCACTTGGCTGCTGGCCTTGGAGAGAAAACAGAAACATAGAATGACATGAGGAGATGTGATGTGAGAGAACCCCCCCTCCCCCCACAACACTGGTGTGGGCAGGCAATGAAGGTGTAAACAAACAGTGCACCAGTGATAACAGGCCTGGCAGTGTGCATCAGTGCACAGCACCCTGGTCTGTGCCTCCTATGTGTGCAGATGTTGGCATGCAATGCAAATGTCGGTGCTATCCCATGCAGGCCACAGTAGCCATGCCCCACCCAAGCACCATAGCACAAATGCTCACCTCATGTGACATGTGGTACATGGCAAAGCAATGCAAGTGCAGCCATGCCCAAGCGTGTGTGTGCCCCTGTGTGTGTAGTGGCATGTGGTGCAGCTGCCCCAACCCCCAATGTACGTGTCATTCAACTGTACAACTGTGACATACCTTGACATTGCACCCTCACCCCTGAATGCACTGTTCTACAGGCTGTCTAGGTGCACCCTGTCCTTGCATTGCAGATCACAGTATCTGTGCCTGCACTGCTCTCCATTGCAGGGTACATCAGTCTGGCACAACAGCTGCACCCGCTATCCTGGCCCAGACTGTTGATCTGGGCTCCTGCTGGTCCTCCTGGCCAAACAGCTGGCCCTCTACCTGCATCACTAGGGTCACAAGGTTGAGCAGATCAACCTCAGTCCAGTTAAGAGCCCTGGGGCCTGCTCTCTGTGCATGTGGCATGGCAAGAGCTATTTCAGTACAGAAAGTGGACCCTGTCAGGTCTGTGTAACTGTATGGGAGTATCGCGCCACATGCACCACTAGGCCACATGCAAGGTACCATGCACAGCACGCTGAAGCACGATTGGTGACACTGGCACTGCCATACACATGCACACTGCACAATAACATGGTGGGAAAGTAGAGTTATGGGACATGGTCGGGGTCATGCATGTGCACAACATACCTGTGCACCATGTCATGTCTGGCTCACATCATCGCACAGGGCAATGGTGATGCTCTGTAGCCCACAGACATGCAACGGTAGCCATTGCATGATCAAGGCACAAAAGAGACAGATAGCACATGAGGCATCATGCACATGGCTGTGCATGCACCATATTCAGGGACATGCTCTGAACACAATGTGTATGCGCGGACAATGAGCCATCTGGAGATGCACCAACGCAGCAGATGTGCCCTGCTGGTTGAGATGAGCTAAGGGCAATTATGCTATTCACAGACATTGCACCTAAATCAGCTCATTACTGAATTCTGGGGCATCTCACCTGTTTAGCATATCATTACACCTGCTCCACACCTCATTTGCATGCCCTGCGCCATAAATGCTCCTGACTCAGACCACACAGAGCATAGGTGACTGAGAGGATTGACAGTCTTGAAGGTAAGTTATGTATACATTTTCTAATGCATTGTAGCTGCAGCAGAGGACAGTATGGGCCATGGACAGCCAAGTGTCATCCAGACATGTGCATGGACAATCTACACACCCTGGTGTGTGCCACACAGTGTCCCACAGGCCACCCTAGTCACGGCTGGGGGGGGGTGGATTGGTGGTGGATGATGTGACAGCAACCATATGGACAGATGCCATGTGTGTTGTAGTCCTGGACATGAGCCGGTGTTCCATGCCATGCAATGGCCGTGGCATGTCCAGGGGATGTGCATCTGTCTGTAGCAATGCACATGGACAGGGTGAACACAGCACAGGTGTCCCTGACAGTCCCAGATGCTGTCCTGGATGTGCTTTGCAGGCAGGTGTTTGTTTGACTGGTGGTGTGACAGTACACAGCTGCCCCTGTCAGATGGCACGTGCCACCCATGGTGCCTGCATGTGCATGCCTAATGTCTGTCTTCTATCCCACAGTAGCCAACATGTCTGGAGGAGACAGCACCGCTAGATGCAGGTGTCCAAACTTCACCAATGAAGAAGAGAGAGCCCTCATAGAGGCTTACAACCTGTGCAGGGATGTGCTGTCTGGCAGGTGTGGCAGCCGGGCGCTGCAGGATGAGAACTGGGAGGTGATGGCATGGCACGTAAATGCGGTGGGCAAATAAAACAGAACCCCCCAGAAATGCAGGAAACACCTGAATGATTGGAAGAGGAGGGCCATGGAGATGCTTGCACACATTGAGGCCTCCCTGAGCAAGACAGTGGGTGGTCTGCAGTCGGGGGTGCAGCTCACGACCAATGAAGAGCTGCTAGTGGCCAGCATTGGTCATGCAGCCATGCAGGGTGTCCCTGGAAGGGGGTTCCAGATGGGTGGAAGCCCACTGCAGCACTGTGAGTATACATGCCCCTGATGCTTGTCAGACCACATGTGTGCATTATGTTTGCCACGAGAGCCCCACTGTGTGTGACAGACAGCCCATGTGCCTGTGTGCATCACCATGGGCAGGTGCAACCCATCCATGGTCCATGCTGTGCATGTTTGTCAGCCAGGCCATGCCCAGGGGGTTCATGTGTAGTTGTGTTTCTCAGCATATCAGTGGTGCCATCCCACTGTTGGTTGGCCATGGTGTTGCACTGTTCCTCCTGGTGCCATGTGGGCATGTTCAGGCACTGGACCATGCCAGCTGTTACTGCTGTATGGCTGCAGCAGCAGAACGAGCATTGCATGTCTGTGCTCCAGACTGTCATGTGCAACTTTGGCACACCACTGTCACACTGTACATGCTTGTCTGCCACTACTGTTTCCATTGTATGTGCACATGTCTCCCTTCTTTCTTTTGCAGCTCCATCACACCTCATGGGTGCTGCTGTGTCCATAGCAGCATGGGATGCCTTAGCGGGTGATGTGGGTCCATCCCACAGGGCTGCGGGCACAATGGAGGATGGTGCCATCCCTGGCCTGTCTCACACAACAGTGTCCCTAGCTGCATCACCAGTGGTGGCAGGCCCATCTAACCCTCAGCTAGTGGCGCTACTGCTGGTGAGCATGACACCTCTTGGCTGAAGGGTTTCCTGGGTTTGGCTGATGTTGGCCCAGAGGAAGCAATGGACATCGCTGATGCCCTGCTGGTGCTGGCATCTGGCATGGAGGGTGCATACAGCGATGTCCCCGATGATCCCGATGCCACACAGATATCAGGGGATATGGTTGACAGTGGTGCATGGAACTCACAGGTGCCTGGGCAAGTGGCACCTGCTGGCATTGGTGCCTCCACTGCTCACAGCACACCTGCAGAGCCCACACAGCCACCCACAGTGGTGGGTGCTGTGTCCTCAGTGCCTGGTGCTGCTGTGGCAGCAGGGGCAGCCATCTCATCTCAGCTGGGTGCTGTGGGTCCAATGCAGGCTGTGGTGGACCCTGCTACCACCATGCCTGGATGTGATGGGGTTGTGCATGCCCATTCCCCACCCATGCCCCAGCGTGCTGTGGTGCACCCACCAAATGTGGATGCACAGCAGCAGGCTGGCACACCTCCCAGCCATTGGCACAGTTCCTGTGAGCCTTCACCCACCGATGAGATTGAGGGCTATGTTCACCTCCTGCAGGACACCATGGAGGGGCAGGCAACCCTATGGGCGGAACTCAGGGGCCTTTGGATGCTGCTGACCCTTGAGCATGAGTGGGTGGTCATATGGTGTGCCCAGATGTTGGCAGAGGCATGCCTACTTTGGGTGGGCATGACTGCAGCTCTGGAGTGGATTGCACATGCTGCAGAGGCCATGTGTGTATCCAGTGTGCAACATGGCCATTGGGCCTTCAGCTGTACACCCAGGAGTGCCTCACGCATGCCAAGGCAGTGGTGTCAGGAGAAACCATTTCTGCTGATGCTGTCACGACAGCTCACCATGCCCAGCATCCCTAGACCTGACATGGATCACAGGGCCACCATCCCAGTTTGCACCCATTCACGGTCTCACTGCAGTACCCCTACAGGAGTGTTGGCATTCCCCCCTGTGGCTGGTGGTGCTGCGTCAGCATCCACCAGTCATGGGCGTGGCCACCCATGTATCTGTGGTGGCCATGGTGCCTCCCTATGACATCCAGGTCACCATTCACATGGCAACTGCACCTGCTACTTGTGTATCCCACTCACCTGGCAAACACTGCCTGGGGTGGTATGGGTGGTATGTGCCTGCCCCAGAGCATTGCCATCATGGGTCCCCTGTGCAGTGACACCTGCACATCCATGTGTGCCATTGTTGTGCCGTGTGGCTTGGGCGTGATGAGTTCAGTACTGTGTCTGCTGTGCATGTGTGCCAGCAGCTGTACACTGATCCATGCCATCCCTGGCCCATACGCAGTGGCTCATGGCCATGTAGAGTGTGGCCTATGTGTGTGTGCGAGTGTGTGTGCACAGCATGGACACTGGCATGGCTGCAATCCACTGCAGCATTGCCACTGCTGTGTGGGTGTGGGTGTAGCTGTGTGGAGCTGTATGTGTGGTGTGTTGTACCCTCAATGCTATATCAACCTGTGTTAATCACCTGCGGTCACCAAAGTGCTCCTCCAAAATGGTGTCCCTGTACTGCTGGGCCCTCACAGCAAGATGTGGGTCTCTATATGCCAGTGGTGGTCTGGCCCATTGCCCCTGGGACACTGAGTCCTCTTCCCCACCCTCCTCCTCCTCCCAGAAACTGCCTCCCTCCATGGCCTGGACAGCTATTCCACGGTCCATGGCAATGTTGTGTAGTATACAACAGGTCAGGAATATGCCACAGGCCTTCTTGGGGCTGTACTGTAGGGCACCACCTTACCTATCCAGGTACCAGAAGCGCATCTTCAGCATGCCGAAGACATGCTCGATGATGGTTTGCATGGCAATATGTGCCTCATCGTACAGCTCCTCCGCCTCTGTTCTGGGTGTCTGAAGGGGTGAGTAGCCAGGGTTGGAGTGCGTATGCACCATCACCTGTGGGGAGCAGGGGTGGCTGTTAGTCCACTGCTTACATGTGCTATGTGACCTCTCCACTGCACCACAGTGCACTGCTGTGTGTGGTGTGGGTACACCACTTGACTGTGTTTTGGCCTTCCTTGCCATCCTACCTCCCTCTCCCACCTGCTGTGTTCTGGCCCTGCTCCACAGGTCTGCCCCTGTCTGCCCATGCCATTGCTTTCCACATGTGCTCTAGCCCCCATTATCTGGCCCAGTGTGCCTGGCAGCAGCGCATGCCTGTCTGTGTGTGCTGCCCAATGCCCTGCCACACATGCCTACCGTGGTGCTGCACCCCTCCTTCCATGCATTGTAATTGTGTTGCACTGTCCCATTGTGTGCACATCTGCAGCAATGTTCCCCTCCAGTGTCCCACCTATGCTGTCCCCTCTGCACATTGTGTGTCATGCTACTTGCTCACCTGCCCCATCCCATCCTATCCTGTGCCACGGTGTCCTAGTGTTCTGTAGGGCAGCATATCCCACACACCTACTAGATGTCCACTTGGTATGTCCCCTGCCTCAAATCTGTGGCAGAGGGCAGACTGGTGCCATATGAAGGCATTATGTGTGCTCCCAGGGTGTGTGGCACAGACATTACTGATGCACCCTGTGGCATTGCACACCACCTGGCAGTTTACAGACTGGTAGCCCTTGCGGTTGATGTATGTCACCGCATCACCACCAGGCGGTGCACAGATTGCCACATGGGTACAGTCAATGGCCCCATGATGCCTGGCATGCATGCCACCCTGTGGAACTGCTGCATGGCTTCTGCACACTCTGCCTGTGTGCTTGGGAATATGTGCTTGGGAATTGGATGTACTCTGAAGCATGTGGGAGCAATGCGGTGAGGAATTGTGTGAGAAGATGGAATGTGGACTCCTGGGAGATGCCTGTGGTGTCCCAGCTGGCCTCTGGAAGATTCCTGGGCTGAGCAAGCACATTACTTTTGTCACCTTGGTCTCCACAGCTATGGCGTGACCTCTTCCAGTGGGTGCCTGCATTTCATCATGGCACAGCTCACAGAGTTGCCTTAGAATGGCCCTGTTCAGGCGGTATCAGCCAACTGTTTCTGTGTCAGTCAGCTGTTCAAATGTCAGTTTGGCATGATACCACCATGGGGCTGGCCACCTATGGTGCTTTCCACCACCACATTGCTGGTCTGCCCACCATCAGGAATGGTGCACCATCCATTGTTGCCTTTCAGCTGCCTCTCTCCCCTGCTTGCTCCTGATATCCTGCTGTTGGCCTGCTGGGGGCTTGCACTTAAGTCTGCATTTATACTTTTCTCCCTATGGTGCATTTAGAGGGTTGCACTGTGGATGATCTGTAATTGTGCATTCATTTTGCACTGTGAATGGCTCTGCGCTGTGTATGCAGGTGAACCCCCCCCTCAGATTGTGCTGCATATCATTTTGTTGAATCTCCGATGCATCCTGTTCAGCACAGTTCATCCAGCTTGCACTGGGGCAACCACGCTGTCTGTGAATGTCTCCATGGTGCATTTTCAGTTTTTGCTGGTGCATCTCATTTGTGTCCAGAGTATTTGCTTTGTGAATCCTGCCCTGTGTGTACATCAATGGACTTTACTTTTTTTGCAAATGTAATATGAACTGTGTTCACAATGAATAGGGTTGTAATGCTGGGATCTTAGAGTGAAGAAGTTTTATTATATAGGGGTTTTGTGCAATAAGTAAAATGACGTTTTCGTACTACTTAGTGAATTCATAGGAATGTTTCTATAATTGTGATGCATATGCAATGTGTACATCAATGGACTTTACTTTTTAGCAAATGCAATATGAACTGTTTGCACAACGAATAGGGTTGGAATATTAGGACCCTAGCATGAATAAGATGGTTAATATTTAGTGGTTTTGTGCAATGAGTAAATCAACTTTTTTGTACTACTTAATGAATTTATAGAAATATTTCTGCATTTAATTGTGAGGCGGACGCAGAGTTTTGTCCAGAAATGTTTAATACCCAATGTTTATAATTTATTGAGAACGTCTTTAATACTAACAAACTATTGAATCGGGTGTTATATTGGTACCTTTGTGTGGTTAATAAATATTGATGTTACTTGCATGTATCTAAAGATAAATATTTTTGTACTGAATTTTTAATACATAGTATATTTGCTAAGCTATTGAAAATGAAATCCACTATGTAACATTAATTGGGGAAACCAGATTCATTGAATTGTTTTATGTGATTTAATAACACCTGCACCTTTGGGTATAAAAGTAGTATTGGGGCATTGCAACCACACCCTCGGAGGAAGCCTTATGGTGAAGCGTTGGGGTGAATGCTGTCTGGCAAGTTGCACTGGGGTAGGTCTCCTTGTTTAGAAGTGTTTTGGGAGCTGTAATTTCATACATTTTGGATGTGCACTGCTATTTTGCTCAGATAAAGCCATTGTTGGTTTTGGAATTTAGTGTGCTGCTGTTTGAATTAATGTGAGCCTCCTGGCCTACCTTGATGCTCACCTTTTTCATTGTGTTTCACACAAAGAGAACCATATGCTGGTGTCCCCTTGACTGCTGGTGGTGTGGTGGCACTGAGCCTGATCTGGATAATAGGCACCCATTATGGCTATATGGACCTGTGACCAAACAGCTGGTAGCTCCTTTCTGTGCATCACAGCCCACTGGGAAAAGATAATTGGGGCAATATTCAACTCTGGCTGGGGGAAGAAATTGTAGTAAGCTCAAGTGCAGTGGTGTAACACTCTGGGTATTTGCCAACATGTCACACTGGCAGTGAAGAGTGCAACTGGATGACAGATACAGGTCAGAAAATGTTAGAATTGCTCCTGACTGAGATTGAGGAGTGGACGCAGCCTATGGTGGTGGTACTACAGGGGGTACCTCCCATATGAAATTTGATGATCCAGTTGAGGCAGGGAGAGGGGGTTTCAGACAGGTACACCCATGTCTCCTCTGGCCTGATGTTGGCCAGATTGATCTGGTGTGGTAACATTACATTCTCTGCAGCTGCCCCTGTAATGGACAGCCTAGAACTGTTTTTTGAGCACTGCTCCACACATGCAAGAACATACGACCTTGTCTTGCACTGTAACCATTCTGAGCACGGGGTCATAATGTTGGAAGACATTATGCCGCATGGCAAAATTGCGCTGCCAATACAGCACCATTTCTGCCATGTTGCATAACTCTTTTTTCTTGCCAGGGACTCTGCCCCCCAACCCCTGTTACAGGGGGCTGCACCCCCGAATCCTCCCCAATAAAGAGTCTTAACTGCGGGGGGGGGGGGGTTAACTCAGGATGTGCACAAACTACTACAAAAATTAAAGTTTCTAGGACCGGGAATCAAACCTAGTCCCAGATGCAGCACCTGGGTTCCTCGCTGCAGTGGCCCAGTCCATTAAGCCATGGCAGCTGCTTGGTGGAACCCCATCCCAGCAGAGGTTTTATCCTCTGCCTGGAATGTTTTGAGTGGTGCAATACTGCATACAGCAGTATTCGTGGTATTGCAGCACTCACTGTAAGCTACAACGCTGTTGGAGTTTAGCCATAATGTCATACACTATTAAGCATGCGATATTATGACCCGGTAGGACCATCCTGCCATTTGTGTGAGATCAGTGTACTTTAGGTTTCCCATCCCGAAGTCTGGCTTTCAAATCACACTCATTGTTTCAGGTGTCCATGTGTGTCACCCAAATCACACAGTGAAGCACAGAAGGGAAATGGCTCTGTAGGTAATGTCCATGATGTATGTGACATCATTGCCATGGAGAAGGTCTTTGCCATGGCACACATGGTAGTCTCACACACGATGCCATTCCTGAACCATATGCTCCTTTTTAGACCCAAACAAACTTGTCATGTCCCTGATCAATGAGAGTGTGTGTGTTTGTGGGTGTGCCCCACAGGGAGTTGGGTGTATTGGCCCCAGGCCACTCATTTGAATATAGGCTAGGCAACAGGAAGGTCACCAAACTGAAGGAAATGTTATACATCCTCTGCCTGCAAACATCCTTGGCCATGATTAGCATGAGCACTAAGAAAATGCAGTCTGTAAGGGGGTCATCAATCCACCCTCCTTAGGTGAGTACATGTTACTGCCAGGGCATGCACTGAGAGTGATCACATACACAGTATGTACAGCCTGTGTAGTGATGTCCACTTTCATCTGTAATTGTAAGATGACATGTAAATGACTAAGCCAAAACCACTGCATTTTGCAGGGGGAAGGCATAGGATACCAATGAGGATGTGCCAAAATCAGGCTCAGATGGCTATAATCCTACCCTGACAGGGACATGGAAGACTGGTTTGACCTGTCTTGTGATTGTTCTAAAACAAATGTATATAGTTCCTCTGGTCCTAGTATAACCCCGTGTCAGAGGCTTACCTGCTTGCCCCCTCGGGGCTTCCCCGGCTTTTCTGTTTCCCCCAGTCTGGTCCCTGCTCCTGGCCTGAGGTCCTGTTTCCCCCTGTAGTCTCTGTCCAGCCCCAGGATCACATTTTAACTCAGAATGGGGATGGAGGAGTAAAGCGCGGAGCCGACGACCTGTTTTTGCACTGCAGTGCAGTCAGGTGGTCCGCAGATGTACAGGAGAGCATTGTGGTTTTTGAACATTCCTGTGGCTGTTCAAGTGCCTCTCTGGTAGTTCTGGCCCCAACATTGAGCTAAACAAGAGCTGGAGACATGGAAGAGGCATATAAGGAGCAGTGGCAGTGTTTTTGAGATAAGCGCCAATAGTAATCAAGAATCATGGGCTGCCACATTAATATTCATGAGGTGGCATGCATATCAATGAGATGAGCTGGTGCAGTGAGAAACGGTGCTAGCGACAGGCAGGTGTGGAACAAAAATGTTTAATGATGTATTGGTGTGAAAGGGTGCAGGGGATGCTACAGTTCTGAAGGGCTATGGTTTAATAAAAATGTATATTTTGACTGTGGTGGGACTATGTATGGGCTGCCTGTGGAGAGTCTAAAATGGCAGCAGTGACAGGAGGAAGATTAAATAAAAATGTTAACTTGTACAGTTGTTTTGAAGGGCACAGGGACTGCTAACAGACTTTGAGGGCAAATGGAATTAAAAAATTAATTTGGCTGCAGGAACATTTGGAAGTTGGGACATTGTGTGCACTGTCAGTGGAATTGTTTTTCAGCAGCCATCCTTGCAGCCTTGTGACCACAGCACAGCCAGTCAGAGGCCCAGGATTCTTCAAAGGACTTCTGGCACTGTTTGCTGGATTTATGGGGGGAAAAGCTGGGGAAATATCTGGTGCCTTTTCACCAAGCCAATCAGGCATTGAGAAAGCGTAATGCATATTCATTTTTGTTCAGGACAGTGATTTCAGTCAATGGGGAGTGACCAGAGAGCTTCCAAAACCCAGAGACTGTTTGGTTCTGGTTCAGTTTGGCAGGAGCCCCTCCAGAGGGAGGGGGGTTGCCAGCTACCTGTCCCCAAGGGTCTGCATGGGTACCTTTCCCAATTTTGGAGAAATTGTGGTCAAAGAGTCTTGGTGTACAGTTCAACAGAGGGAGAGAAAGAGCTGCAGGGTTCTGCAAAAGGCTACTGTGGGAAGGAGCTACACCACAGTGGTGAAGGTTTTGTTGAGAGGTTCTGGAAAGAAAGTCATCTGGAATTTCAAGGAAATGTTGATCTTCTTGGAGGGCTGTGGAGCTCTTAGTGCAAGGAAAGTCTGAAGTTTGTCTACATCACAGCAGTGAGAAACAATGATAAAGGGTCATGCAAGGAAAAAGGTTCCGTCTGTGCCCTGGTTGGAGTTAACATCATAGAAAAGGGGAAGGACACTGGCCAAAGTTATGGAAGGAAACTTTCTGGAAAAAGGTTTACAGAAATTTTGTGTGGGAGTCCCCTTGACATGCAGGAGCTTGGCCAGTGTAACCAGGTAAGTTTGGTATGGGAGTCTCTCTGCACATGGATGCTTTGCAAGTAAAACCAAGTGATTTGAAGTGGTCTGCATCGGAGATGAGAGCTTCTTCTGGCTTGTAAGCACCTGCGTGGTGAAGAAAAGAGGTTTATGTGTGTTCAAAAGACTGGTCAAGTGAAAGGTTTCAGTCAGTGTCAAGTTCAGGGTCCTAGGAGGAACCCATTTGAGTTTGCCCAAGTCTCACTGAGACTGTCTACTCAGAGAAAAGCCAGAGACTGTGACCTGTGTGAAAAGGGCAACGGCTGCCACAATGGTGGTGTGACTGAAGGATGTTTTAGACTGCTAAATATTGAAAATTGCCAACTTGACCCAAAGATAAAGAGAATCGGAATCTGGTCATATTCAACCTGGAGCCAGGTAGGAAGACCGCCAATCACTATCAAGTGGGGCTGACTGGGCCATAGGGAGCCAGAAGTGCATGCCTGAGCACTATCTCACTCTAAAACCAGTGGGGAGCCGGACCGTGGTGTCACTCCCAGGTTTAAGTTCCTTATGGTCTGGAGAGCCTTGCATTCATGTTGTGCATCATGAGTGGAAACAGGCTGAAGGGGACCAGCTTCTAGACCATCAAGCAAGCTGGAAGATCCAAGCTGCAGGGTGCCAGCTCTACATCTCAAGCTTCCAAATGATCATGAGTTCTGCTGTTCCATGTTCCCCAGATGTGCAGTCACCATGCCACCCGAGACTGTCAGCAGAAACATAAGTAACTGTACGAATTGCCCTGCACCTGGGGGATGTAAATAGTTATGCTCTTGTTATGCCCACTGACATAGAAAGTAATGTTAAAGCGATCACAGAGAAAAGGGAAAGATAAGTTTAATTTTACATCAAGCAGGCCAATGCTGACTGACCTGTGCTCCACAGGCCTACACCTGTAGTGCTGGGTACCCAGGGACAGATAGTGTTTGGGGGTTATCTGAACTTGGGGAAATGGTACAAGTTGGGGAGTGTAATTGGGTACATCTGCAGCAGTTAGCTAGTTTGAGGATTGGTGCTGCAAGTACAGAGCATGTCTAAGAATTTAAAAGGGAATATGATTGTTTTAAAAATGCTGATTTTCTTAATGCCAAGTGCTAAATGTTTGCTTGACTTCTACTCCATCTACCTGTTTCTAACCCTCCCCATGAAAATAAATAGTGTTTAATTGTTTTGGAAAATGTCTGACTCATGAAAATATTTTTAGTGAGCATATTATTATCTTAAGTCTTTAAATCAAAGTGTTAAAATTGGGGGTTTTGGTTTATCATAAATCTATGTGTTGGGGTGACTGTATGGGGACGTGGGTTGGTACGGCACCCCAGGAGGTTGTACTGTTAAATATCTTACCCAGTTAAAATGTACTCTTGGTTGAGGCACCACATTAGTTTTATTTTATCTTGGGAAAGAACCCTTGGGTGACAGTAAAAGAGGAACCCAGGCCCCTTGACCTTGTTCCAGCTAGCAAGGTGGGGTAGTAGCCCTCTGGAGACAGAGCACCAAATGAATATATTTCTTCTGGTCCTAATGTCTTAAAGAAGTGCCATTTACATTTTGGTTAGCAATTTTTGCTTTATAACAAATCTTGCTGAGTATACGAAAAAAAAATCCTCTTTGTTTAGTTGCTGAAATTACTACATACACATTACTCACCACATGTGGATAGTGCTAATATATACTGCTGATAGATCTCTGCTCTTTGGGTCTTGGGTCCAAAAAGGAAGGGAAGTGAAAGTGAGCTTCTGAACTGTATGTAGCCAGAGGTCTTGTGGATTTTAAGTACACTGTCATAATTTGGCCCTGCAGTAAGGTGCTTACTTACATTTTGTACTACATTGTATATTATAAATACAAGCATGCAATATTCACCCCACTTTCACATAAATTTAGTTGTTTCAGGGAAACAAAACTTGCTTCATAGAAAATTCCAAAAGATTATTTTTAGTTTACTAAGATGGGAGATCCCCAGTTACTGTGGTCTGCTAGTCTGACAGTGATACAACTTTGTTCCTTTAATATGAGGAAGTAAAATTAGGTAACCACACTAGAACTAGTATATATAGAGGCTCAGATACACTTTCTCTCTAGCACTTCACCAGCTTTTCAACCCGTCAAGAGATATATGGTACGGAGAAGGAATCTTTGGGAGAACATGATGACCAGAACTACAGCTCTTGTGTTCTTTGCATTGGTCTTGTCTGCAGCCATTGTTCATGGTAAAATATTAAATGTATTATTATTTTTGGTTAATAATGTAAACTGTTTATATCCTCAGTCTTTTTCTGCAAGTTAGTTTGGGCTATAGTATTTTCAGTTAAATGAAAGAAGAAAAACTTGAAAGGGGCTTTTCTTGGCTTTCTGTAAAATACTTCTACTTCTTCATTGACTATGTGCATTGTGTATAAAAACAACAAGGTAAAGGTAGAAATTGTAGTTCAAGTTGACAGCAAAAAAAAAAATGGCACTCCTTTTCAATTCAGTATGGAGCGTCTACACTTCATTGCAGATCATGCTTCTGCAAGAAAAGACGTAGGTGAAACAGTTTTGCTTAAACCTTAGTTATTTTTTAAAGGTCATAAGAAATGGCATTTATCTGCTCTGCTGACCTAGATCAATCATTACTGGCATCCTTTTTAGAGATTTGTGCTGGAAATATTGCTGCTCAAAGTGTGCCTTTCCTGGTGAAACATTTTAAAATTTAATATAATAAAACATCTATCACTACTGGTCTGAAGTCTGCAGATGCAGCCCAGTGCCATCATTTTCTTTGGATCCTTAGGAAATAAAAATAACTTTTTCACCTAGCTTGTTTTAGCTTACAGTAAAAAGATTTAGTAAGGGTGCCTAGATGCTCTAATACAGAATCAAAAAAAGCAGTGCAATATTTTTGTCATGGCCAACATAAACTGCTGCTTTAATGAACAGCCTTAAAACTACACAGTATTTAACCAGTTCATTACACATTTAGATGAAGTTTCAGTTATAGTAAGTAGTATGGTAATTTTTAATAATTGTGATTGAACACCTGCAGAAGGTATGCATTATGAAAAAATAAAATATTCTAATTAACATCAGTAAGAAAGCCTCCTCTTGACTTTATTATTCTGTGATATTGACTGTCCTTGCTCTTTTTTCTGCTGTCACCTTGGCTTGCCAGAACAATGCCCTTACAAATAGAAAGTTAGTTTGGTTTAATTATATGTTGATGCAACCTTATCACTCTGTGCTGCCCCTTTTGCTGGCTTCTTCAAAGCCCTTTCATCTGACTTCTTGGGGTACTTACCCAACCTCCTGGATGCCATGGCCTGCTTGCCCAATGTTGTGTTGCTGGGCTTATTTTCTTCAAGCTCCTGTGCACTGAAGAAGTGGGTGCCAATGTCAATGGTGTGGGTCCTGCAGGAGAAATGCAACTTCATTGGGCATCAGCTAAGGCTGCTTTTTCTGATTTTTAATTTCCAGTCCCACAAGGTCATCAGGGGTGATGCCATGTTTGATGCATGCACATGGTACATGTGTGAGCATCAAGAGGGGTCCCTGACTTGCCATGCATGGCTTCAACTTGTTCACTTGTTCATCTTCTCCCATGGTCACCCAGGTGGCAGTAGCACAGAGGAGCACACCTACCCACCCACCCTCCTCAGATGAGGTAGAGAGCATCTGCAGTGATGCTCAATCCTACTCCATGGGACAGTCACTGCCAACCCAGGATCATTCCCAAGCTCAAATCAATAATAGGGGCCTTGCTCTACAGCTGCATCAAGGGGGCAGCTCTAGAAATCAAGACTGTTTAATTAGCACTTGAAATTTGTCTTTGCATTGGGGAGATGTTTCTGTTTTTATATTTGGTGGGTGTCAAGTTTTATATTTAGCAACACAATAAACAAAAGTGTTACTTAGGGTGGCAAATTCATGTCATAACATTTTTTATTTGGTTGTATAATTTCAGGATCACCAATCAGTGGTAAAGGACGTTGCCTTTGCAAAGACAGTGGCTCAAGTTTTATTCAGCCAAAACTCATAGAAAAGTTGGAGGTGTTTCCAAAGAGTCAGTCTTGTGAACACATTGAAATTATGTAAGTATTTTATAATCTACTTCTTTTTGTGTTGTCATGTTATGAAAACATTATTGATTATACCCATGACACCATGTTAAACTACTATTAGGTTATGAAAATTAACTTGCCAATTTAATGCCAACACCCTCCACTGTAATATCTACATCATTTAATGAAATATGTTACATATAATAAAATACAGTGAAGTTCACACTAAACTTATTGTGTAAACAGTTTGCAAACCATTCTTTTATTGGTAGTGGACCCAGGTCATCCGGGGGCGGGTTTGGGAGCTGGACAACCATCAGGTTTGTCACTTGGTGGTATACCACTCTCTACCTCTGATCAGGTGCGAAATCTGGGAGTTATTTTTAATGAAGGTCCGACCCTAAAATCTCAGGTGTCAGCTGTCGTCAAATCCTCTTTTTACCATCTGAGGAATATCGCCCGGGTGAAACATCTGGTTCCTCCGGGTGATCTTCCAACATTGGTCCACGCCTTTGTCACTACCCGTCTTGATTACTGCAATTCCCTCTACCTAGGGCTACCTGGGCTTGATATCCGTCTCCTGTAGCTGGTGCAGAATGCGGCAGCCAGGCTTTTGACTGGGACTTCTAGAACCAGTCGTATTACGCCTGTGCTCCGTGAACTGCACTGGCTGCCTGTTTGGTGGCGGATCACCTTTAAGGTTGGTTTACTAATCTTTAAAGCCCTACATGATCAAGGACCCGGTTACCTGAAAGATCTCCTGATTCCCTACTGCCCCCTCCGTCCTCTCCATTCCGCCAATGAGGGATTGCTGGGGATTCCCAGGGTTCAATTGAAGACATCAGGATCCTGTGCTTTTGCTTTTTCAGCACCAACCCTGTGGAATTCTCTACCTCATTGATTGAGAGAATGCCTAACCGTCGATAGCTTTAAAGTTGGTTTAAAAATATATTTATTTAGTTTAGCCTTTACTTAGTCATGGTTGATATGTTTTAATGTTTGTTAAAATTTTTATTATTGTGTATATGTTTTTATGTCCAGCGCCTTGGATTTGAAAGGCACTATAAAAATAAAGTTGATTTGATTTGATTTTTATGTGACTTCAATGAGTTGACAGCTAGTTGATTTTTTTTCCTTACTGAACTATTTGTTTTTTACTTTGGTCAATATAATTTTCTATTCATAATAATTTCTGTTGAAAATATTTATATTTTTGAAACTGTGATACATTCATTAATATTTTTCTTCTTTCAGTGTCACTGTGAAGAAGTCTGGAGATAAAATGTGTCTGAACCAACAGTCAAAATGGGTGCAGAACATCATTAATGCCATGATTAAGAAAAGGTAAGAGATCATGGAAGCTGTTATCTCAAAACCTCTGAGGTTCTCAAACACATTGGTATTAATAGTTAGTAAAGTTATGTATTAAATTGTAGTATAGATGCTCAGATTATCTATGTATATTTAGGATACCCCATGAAATTGTACAGTAATTCCATAGTTTAATGTGTTAACCATGTGCCATCTGCTAGCACTTAGGAGTACAAAACAAAGAACCCATACTGGTTTGCCTACCTTCCACAAAAGATTTGTATGTTGCATATAAGGATGTGAAACCAGTGATGCCATATTTACACTTCAGACTGTGAGAAAACAGGTTTATATCTCTGAACAAAGACAAGAAATACTGGCAAGGAAGAAATCTATTTTTCAGGAAACATATTTTAATATGAATAAACAGAGTAAATACTTATTTTGAGCTGTTCCATAGCCAGTATTTAATGCTCTGCTTTTTTGTTTAAGAACTTCTGATGCTTCCTCTGGGATTACTAACATGATCACACTCAAATAAAGTCAACTAGTAGGGACATTACTTTTGGGGTGCAATTGGTTACCTTATTTATTATTTACACACATTAAAATTATTGTATAGATATGTTGTATCACTAAATGAAAACCAAAATCAATAATTATTTAAAAACTTTTAATATTTACATTTTTGTTTAAAATATCTGTATATATTTTCTAGGTATACATTTTGAATTTTCAAATATAACGCATTAAAGTAACACAGTCATCCTGTTTTTGCATCACATTAAGCAGAAAACCCACATTTTATGATTGTTTACCTTCTTTTAAACTTATTGGTGTTGCTAGTTGTTTTATCTGCTTCCTTTTTTGGTAGAACTAAAATGTATGGTAATGTTGTAATTATACGAACCTTATTTTGTTTCAAATCCTTGATCTACTGTTACTGCATAATTCCTCAACATTAGGAACTCCTCAAACAATGCATCCTCTGATAATTCAATACTTTCCTCACTGCTATTGCATCATGAGTGGCTAGACTGTATTGGGGGGTGTTTCCAAGGCCAGGAAAGATGCAGTGAGAGTTCATCAAGGACAATAAGCAAACATGTTTTTGTGTGGTGACACCAGTATGGGGACAGTCTAGTTTTCCCTTTTTAAAAGAAAAAAGGAATCCGAATCAAACTGCCAGCTACATCAGCAATCTCTATAGAATGTGATCAATCATAACATACGTTTTTTTTTTAAAGTGCAGACACTTTGAGGCTTAAGGGGTTGACTCTGTCATTTTAATACTGTACATTTGGAATTACATGACATATCAAAGTATTTTAACTGCATCTATAAAATGTTTTATAAACTTGATGTCAGTGTATTTAAACTGCTTCCATATAACTTTTTTGTACAAAACATGTCATGCCCATTCCAAAACAAAAACATTTATATTACCTTGAGACAAACACTTTATTCTATGTCACTACAAGTTAAATGCAGTCACATTGGTTTTCTTTCAAAGACAGAATACTGTTGTATTCCAAGTGTACTACTTTGTACTACTACTTAATTTGCAACTCATTTCAAATAACATTGCATTAACTGACAATACAGAGAGGCAAGAACACAAAGTTTTTTATTATGATATATTAGCATGCTTAGGACAATAAGACACCTGCAAAGTTTAACATCACCCAAAATGAAGAGATAACCCACAATAATATACACCATGGAGTATGTTCTTATGATTGTAAAAAAGAACACATATTTAAATGTTTTACTTTTATAAGAAAGGGCACAAGATATACTTTTAAAACATTTGTAAGGAAAATGTATTAATTATATGAACAGGGTAATCACACTGTAGTTACAGGCATGTTGCTTGTGCTACATTGCAATTGTAAAGCCGTTATAGTGTAGTTTCAAAATAAGTGTAACTTTTGCAAGACTTTAGTGGCTTCACATTAGGGAGAAAGTCTTTCCTAGTTATGGTATGGGCCAAAAATATATATTTTTTTGTGTGGTGTCATAACGTAATGCCAAACACATTTAACACAAACTAGATACAAAAGCATTGAATTATGAAAATTTTAATAAATTATATATTACTTTTGATGAGAGCTAGTTGGTTTGATTATTAGAATTTACTTTTCATTCAACTGGCATAACCCCTTACTGTCATATAAAAAATTATAACATGTGTGAGAAAAAATAAGAGAAATACAATTGCCTGACTCAAGATATGCCATTTACCTTTATTTGTGAGGGGGCATGACAATAGCTCCTGAGTGGTGAACTGCCTAGTTCTGTATCCTCATAAAAAAGAAAGATAATATATTCAGAGTCTGGTCATGGGATGTCCAATTTATACCATGCAATTGTATATGATCAGCTTTCAAATGGGCTCTTTTTGGAGTTCTAACTGCAGTATTTGACTTCAATGCACTTGTTAGAATGCTATTTAACTCCTTTTTGATGTCTCCAAGCACTGATTTAACTGATTTCCCCATGGTTAAATACAGCATTATGACACTTCTAAGCTATTTTGATACTGTTGTAGGTATGTCTTCAACAGAAAATATATACTTTTTCTGGTGAAATTTATTCTTACTGTTGTGTTATAAACTGTGCAAGGCACCACAGCATAGCAGCACTACTTAACTTTATAAACTTAATTTGTTGGTTTTAAATGAATATCCATATAAGCAATTTTATTACCACAGTAAATCAGCCTAGCATATGCATAGCTGAGGGATAATGGCAATTAGGTACATATGGCACTTACAGTAGTTTCATCTCATGTCACTTTGCCATTGTACCACAATAATACCCTCTGTCATACATTGTTGTTTATTCTCTAGTGCTACATACTGAAGCAAGTGCTTGTCAAATGCTAATGAAAGAATATACTAAATCAATTTATTCTTCTATTATAGGTCTTCCCAATAGATGTCAAGATGAACATGAAAAGAAATATTCACTAGTGATTTTTTTCCTCATCATGGAACAGAACTTGGTCATGTGGCATCACCATATCACTGACTACACATACATAATCTCTTACCACCACTTTCAATAATGTAGTATGTGTGTCTCTAATAATATGAGAACTTGGCTGAGATTAACATGTGACAGCTTTAAATACTTTTATTATGAATAGTTTATTAAGAAAGCCATGTTCTGGATTCTGTTTGACAGAAGCTGCTGCTATACCTTAAAGCCAGAGCCACAAATCATACAACTTTTCTAGCTTTCTATCCTAAATGTATTTCAAAGCAAGGTTTTTGTTGCTAGGTGTTGGGGAAATAAGAACATCAATAAGGATGCTGTTCACTACATTTTTGAATCCTAATACAGCTCCCTGGTATGAAATGATGTGATAAAACCACATAATACTGTACCTTTGTATAAGCTACAGAAAGACAGATGAATTTTAAATTATTGTGGCTTGGAATGTGAAATTTAGGTTATTATATGCGCAATACACAGTAGATAATGGAACACTAGTTTTTAAATGTACACTTGTACAGTGTATACTATAATATATGCACAAGATGCCATGACAGATCATCTAATTTAAGTACTTTTATATTTGTTGTTAGGAGGTAGAAACTGTAAACTATTCCTTTGCATTCTACATTTCAGTGAAAGGTTTTACAGTAATATTTTGTAATATTGCTATGTAGTGTCTTATAAGACTAGACTTGTCCTGTAGAGTGTGATACTAAAATCCTAGCAAGAGGATGACAGTGGCCCAGAAATCCTGTGCATTATAGAATCTCTGTAAAATATGTATCAGACCATAAAAGGTACCATACTACACAACAAGTCTCTAGTTGTCATTTTACCAAATTAAATGCTAATATACCGCATACACTATGGTGCGTAACTGTATTTTATGTTACTGGGAACATAAGCCTGGCTTTTCCATTTTATAATTTCAGACAACATTCTGCATCAAGCTCACCCACAAAAGCAAATCTAAGACTCTGAGATTTGCTTCATATAACTGTAAATTTGGGAATCTATATATTCACCTTACTCTGGTCATAGCACTGTAATTTGTGTTTTCTTTGTAACAACCTTGTTGCTTTCCTTCTTTATTTTCCATTGATGTTAATGCTTTTCCAATTGATATTCATCACTGAATAATGAATTAGTTCTATAGCCTGATTTCATCTCTTGAATGGATGCCTGAAGTGAAACTTTGACTGCTGGCTTCCATTCAACTAATGTCAGTTGGTTCCGGAACTAATTAGTAATGAAAAACTGAATATTAGGTGGTAGAAAAGAAGCATCAACAATTACACTAAGAAAATGAAATGTACAGTTGGGGAAATTATGGAGGACACGCTTACCCAAATTCCTAATTGTAGCACAAAAACCAAAGCCACGTTTATGCATTCCTTAAATATTGGCATTAGTTAGTTTTTGTATGTTAATGAAAAATCTGTATTATAATATAATTTGTATATTCCATGTAAGATGTTTATTTTCTTTTAACATTCTGAGGAGAGGTTAATAAAATGTTTCAGTAATTTTTATACAAGTTCAATGGATACAGAAAAAAAACTACATTTTCTTGTATACTGAGCAGTACCTGTAAATAAACATACATCATTTTTGAAAATATGCCATCTGGTATGAGCATAGAGCTGATTTTATTTAGGTTTCTTCGTTGTTTCATTGATGATTTGAAGTAACACACATTAAATCCAAAATTATCACAGCAGATAAACTACACAGCATAATAGACTTATGAAAATTAAGGACAATGATTATGATCACTAGAACATGCAAAATCCAGTTTTAAAAATAGAGTTTTGGGACCATTTTTTTCTTTTCTTTTCTTTTTTTTTAGCATGTTGTGCTTCACATATCAAGTGGGTTTACATCATTCTGTTAATTTGAGATTTTTAGGTTTTCACAATTTGAGGCAGTGCAAAATCAGGGTGCAACAACCTCCCAGTTGTGCCAGTTCCAAAAACTGCCATATACAAAAACTACCATATTTGTTGGGGGTAGGAGACTTCCAGTGACTAAATCACAATGCAGATGTGGCTGCCAGATGTTAAGTGGCACAACCCACAGAAGTCTGATTTGGCATAGGACAAATCACATGGGGCTAAGCCATGCCTAGAGCCTAGGGGGCCATAAAACTACCAGTAAAGTAATTTCCCACCCTCTCACCCCTCCTCTTATTCATCCTTCTGTGTCTACTGTCCCCACTGGGGGTCTATAAGCCACCTATAGTTCCTTACCATCTTTCTGCCCTCAGTGTTGAGTAGAACACAATATTCCTACCACTGTGCTGGCTGAATTTTGTGTACTGGCTAATCTCTACCACCCCCCCAAAAAAAACATTCTTTCCAATTCATAAGTATGTGTCTCCATGTTGAACTGTCTACAATGAACATACTAGGCTTTTAGACATTGAGACTTGTAACCAGGGGTGTGGGGGATGGCGGGGACTGAACTTGACTCAAGGGCTCATTAGCATGCCAGCCCCCACATTTCCATGGCTCCCTTTTCCCTTCCTCCATGGTCACAATGCATTGTGACCACACAGAGAAAGCATTGCTATCTCATTGTACTTAGCACAACACAGTGCAGAACAGAACAGTGGCATAAAGTTATCATGATGGGGCTTTAGGATAAATGGGTGCAAAGGATGAGAATGCTATATGGCAAAATGTAGGTGCAAATAAAATAACTTATTTATTCTAAAAACTGTTAAGAGAACATTTTAGTTGCGGACAAGGCAGGGGTAAAACAGCTATCTCTAACTCTATTTCTATATTCCATTTGAAAAGAAAAATAATCCAACAAAAATACTCCCCTGTGTTGCTCTCTCTCTCTCTGCCTGGTGTGTTCCAACAGGGTGCATTGTGGAACTGTGGGACACACATGCTTGGTGATCTGGAAATAGCTCTTTTGAATATTATAAAGATCAGCTGCTCACCAGAAAGTAAAATGAAAGTTAGTGGACCATCTGTGGGGGCTTATTAAGTCCTTAGCAACATTTTAGGCACACTGAAGAGACTGAGTACACTGGAAGTGCACAGCTCACTGCTTTCAGTTTGGTCTTCATAAATGCCAGTACCTGTGTGAGCACTGGGTGGAAGCAACACTGACAGAGGCGGTGTCTTTCAGTGTTAGCCAGTGAGGCCAGGATCAGCAGCACAAAACTCTGCCAAAAATAAAAGGTACACCTGTCACTTTTCTAGAACTAGTTATAACTGATGATACTATAGTATTGCAAGTGGAGTAACTGCATCTGAATATGAGATATGCAGAATGGACAGCATAGATGCTCCCAATGAATTTGCTAGTTTTGTATGTAGACAATACAAGAGAATCAAAGACCTAGAAGAAGAAATTGCCACATTAGAAAAAGATCTAAGCAAGTTAAAGAACTAAGGGAAAAATAATGCTTTAGTGAGCAGCCACAAAAAGAGCAAAGGCTCACAATGAATGGGTCCAGAATACCCTTTACTCTGACCAAAAACCAGCCCCAATTGAAATAGGAAGGACAGACAACCCAATTAAATTACAAAATAGAAAAAGGGTAGGGGTGATGTAGAAACAGATTTGGGATAGACAACTTCTAGGGAGGCAAGAAAATATCAAGGAAGAGAAGAACGGCAGGAGAGTTCATACTATCCACTACAAACAAATGTGATTATAATGTATGGTTGAGGGTTATTAACAATGGAATTCAATGAATTCCTATTATTGTAATATGATCATTGTGATGTCAAGAGATTGTTATACCCTCTTGAGTATGTCACAATGATAGTATAACAAAAGAGATCATCTTTGCACATGTGCTTCTCATGGACTTCTGCATTCTGACAAACAGCCACGGCAGGGAGAGGTGCACTGAAGTAGAGCTGTGCAAAATAAAAATATTGATAAGTAAGGACTCATTTCATTTAGCTGGTGCCCATTGAGCAGTAAGGCATGACAGGGTGTGCATCATCGCTGAATAACATCACACCTAGGGTGGGTCAAAGCACAAAGCCACAGGCCGAGTGCTTCTTCCACCCCAGGTGTGATGTTATTCAGGGATGATGCACACCTTGGAGTGCATTATTGAGATTATAATAGGGTATAAAAAAATCTGACAAGACTTTAATGATTAAGCAATAAACATAAGAAACAAATCAGAAGTTATAACTTTATTATAATAATTTAGACATGAACTAGAGATAAAATAGTCCCTTCAAGAGCTTTACTGCATCCATCCATATTGCTTACACTGACTTTTTTATAGCTGATTTTATTACTTTGAGCTTAGTAATATTTTTTTATACTCCTGTTTTTATCTCATTTTTAACTTTGCAGAGTTGAACACATTAATATTGACAGTCCCATTTAATTACCCTATAGAGATCAATCATGCTGCGGCAGAGGCATCCATATGGTTATTTTCTGTGCTTCCTTGTTTTTTTTTTTTTAAAACAGGAGTGAAGACTGTCCTAACAAACAGAAAAAAAAACAATTAAGCAATAAGAGCATGTGTTGTGGTTGGTTAGTGGCACATCTTGGGTGTGACATGAAGCATCGCTGAGTGCCTTCACTTCAACCACCCAAGAAATGCCATTACCCCACCACAATGTACAGTACAAGTCACATTAAACTGTTCCATCAGCTCACTGGTGTAGCCTTTTTTTGAGATTCTACTGCAGTGGCAGCTTGAATTGTTGAAGCTTTTAATTCTTTTCCAACCACTATTCACTGCCTATTCAACTCACTTGTACCTGTTTAGTGGTATGGCAGCAGCTATTTTGCAGTGTTTATGCAAAGCATTTTCATGGTATTGTTTATAAATATCACACCATTCCTTAACAGCATTGTTTATAAATATCACAGCATTCCTTAAGAGTTGTTTTGTCTGCCTTCTGAAATGAAACTCATAAGCAATCAGCTGAAAATAAAGCTTATAGTCCTAACAGCTAGTTGCAAACCAATACTAAACTGTTAATAATTCATTGAATTAAACACTGCACAGATTAGGAAACTCATTTAACAATGCTACACCAGTGAGTTGAGGGAACAATTTAATGTGACTTGTACTGTACACCATGGAGAGTCTTACTGTGATTATAAAATGGGTCCAAGATGGTTTTTTTGGGGGGGCGAAGAAATGCACCTGATCAAGAAAGAAACACTTTTATGACTTTTTTAAAACAGTCCCAGCACATCCCTGCACTGACATACCATCTCAGGTTTAAATATTATGTACAGCAACATTCTTGTATTTTTAATTAGCTCTTAAATTGTCTAGTTTCCCCCCAACCCACACCCTTTTACCCATTTCCTTCAACTTTCTTTCTTCTTCTTTATAATAGTCCTTCCCTTTTCTCTGTCTTGTTTATTTTCTGTCTTGCCAACATTCAAATGATAGAATGTTTTGTACAGCTAGAATGCAAGAATTCAAACCTGTGCTCAGTTCTTCTGGTAGAATGTTTACTCCTACTAGCACACAACAGAAGGCCTCAGATGGAACCAGTGCTTTTGTTTTATCTGTAACAGCTCAAACACAGATTTCCCTAGTAAACAGTTGGGAATAGGAGGGGGATTTTCCATGGTCAGCAAAGAAACCATAAATTACAATTCTAAGTACTGTAGTACTTCATTTATTTTTTTAATTATGTATGTGTGTGTAACAAGAGTATTATAAGGGCAAATAACATTTAATTCTTACGTTTATAAATTTAAGACTGTTTTATTTTTAGGGTCTAGCTAAAGGTTTTTAGAGAGTAAAAGGTGACAGCCACATTTGTGATTGCAGTCAGGAATGGCTGGTACTATTGATTTTATTGTGAAGAGGCTACTGGACATTCTTCCAGTGCTGTCATCATGGGATATCAGCACTGGGTTCTGAGCTCCTCAGCCAATCAGATTACTGTTTTTTTATAGCCATATTATAATATAGTATAAAAGCTAATGGATGGGCATCACTTAATAACCATGCTATATTCATTTTTCAAGGTTGCCATGACAACAGTAAACCTCTCAAACTTTTCTCTCAAGGTTTACAATCTTGCCCTGGCAACTTCTTGAAGTAAATACAGTGTGGTTATAAACTGATGTCCATTCATTATCCTCTATGTTACAGACAGATTCCTCTGGAATTTGGTCTGCACTGTGCTACCAGTTCTCATAACCCTTTAGGCATCTGAATGGTCATCTCCATATTCTGCCATCAGCCAGCTTGACTCTCACATGAGGTATCTTAAGGTCAGACTCCCACCACAGCCACAGCTCATACAGTACAGTGACATTTCCCAAAGGACAAATGGCCTACCCATTTAGTCACAGCTAAGAACACCTTTCTTTAGATAGCTTAGTAGCCTGTCTCTTCAGAATCAGATCATAATCTTTCCACTTACCCCAGGTTATCTATACCTTTCAAAACAAAGTCACAGAGAGCATGAAGTATATAAAAATAGTATGTAATACTTTATGATATTTACATATGGTACAGGATTATACACACTAAAGACTATGTGGAATACTGTACAGTACAGAAAGGGAAACCAAAACATTTGAGCAAGAAAAGATTCACACAGAATAACATAAGATAACTTAAAGCTAGATAGCAAAACATTTCCCAACTTTGGTCTAGCCAGCCTTACCAAACTGGACTGTAATGGTAAGGCAGCCACATACTAAGATAAGACTAACTTTCATAAGAGAAATACAGGCCAGAATTACCCATGACGAGCCAGCCCCTTTCCCCACATCATCTGCATTCATCTCTCACATCACACCCTGGACATTCTTCTTGATCTGTGAGATCTCCTCCACAACAGAACCAGAATGAGCTTGTTTTGTGTATTCAGGCTCTAGGGTCCTGATTTCAAGACAGCGGGGAGAGCAGTGTGCAATGTATGCCATGGCAAAAAGATACGCCAAAATTCCTATGACATGCGAACTGCGCCGGATTTCAAGACAGCCACCGGATATGACAAAAAATGCTGACATACACATATCACAACTAATGCCGTCTGTGCATGTCCTGGCCCACAATGGCAGCATAGCAATGCGCATGTCATAACCCTACGACTATAAAGGTGTGAGCACATTGGAGACATGCCATAGGGGTTACGAAATGTTGGGTAGTGGGAGAGAGGCAGCAAGCGGGAGCAAGAGGAGGAAGAGGAATTTTACCTTCGAAGAGACAGACGTGCTGTTGGAAGAGCTAGAGGCACAATCAGACCTGCTGTTGGGGAAGGGTGGTGAGAAAGAGCAATGACTGCAGAGGAAGGTGGCATGGGACACAGTTGTGCAGAGGGTAAATGTGGTGGCAAATGCATGTCACACTGTGCATGACCTGCAGAAGTGGTACAGTGATCTAAAGTACCATGCAAAAGTGGAGGAGTCCCACAACAAGTGGCAGCTGATGGCTACAGGAGGACAGCCACAGGTGTGATCCCTAAGCATGCATGAGGAGAGGGTGCAGGCATTTGTGAGCACATTTGTGAGCCAGCACAACATCCATGGGGACTCAGAGATGGATATGTTCCGGATGGATGCAGGAACGGGTAAGTGGAAGCGTGAAGCATGGCAAAGTGAATATGATGATGGAATGTAACAATGGGCATGAGGGAGTGTGACATGCTGAGTGCACAGGCAGTGCACTGCAGAACAGTAGGAACAGTGAAGGCAGGGCACAGCCATGCAACATGGAACAGTGCACAGATGGGAGGGACTGTGTGGGACTGTAGCCTGGCATGGGGCACAGCCATGTGAACAGCAGGCAGTGCAGCCACCACGTGGGTAGGCAGCATTGATGCACTGTCATTCCCCCCACAGGTGCAGCCACAGTGGACACAGGGGCAGGTAAGGTGATGGCCAGCACCACCCAGCATGCAGTGAACAGCAACACGGGGCATGGATGGTGGCACGCATGGTGGGCCTGTAATGGTGTGTTAGCACTGAAGCACTGTTGTGCACCCCATGGGTGCAGAGCCAGAGGACACAGGGAAAGGTAAGCCAATGGCTGGCAGTGTCCACACTCTGCGGGATGGTGCTGCTGGAGTGTGACCCATGGCATGCACAGTTGTCATGCAATAGTGAAGCAACACTGATGCCCTCACATTCTCCCACAGGTGATGAGGCAGAGGACAACAGGGCAAGTAAGGACACGGCCAGCGCCAATCCCAGTGTGTGGGAGAGCGATGCAGGAGTGGGACAGTAGCATGCATGACAAGGGATGTACCACTGATGCACTGATCTCTCCCCACAGGCACAGCAGCAGTGGACACAGTGCTGGTGGACAGTGTGAATACCACTGCAGAGCAGGCTCAGCAGGACACAGCCAGGATACTGGTGGTGGGGTAGCAGGAAATGGTGGGGGAACAGCAGCAAGAGGAGATGGGACTGGACCTCAGTGACTATTAAGTTGTGGTAGCCTGGGGGATGAGATTGCAAGAAGAAAAGTAGGAGCAACTTCAGACAAGTTTGAGTTTAGCTAAATAGCATTTATTTCTGCCAAGTAAACACGGCCAGTTTCCTGGCCGTGTATACTTGGCATAAATAAATGCTATTTAGCTAAACTCAAACTTGTTTGGAGTCGCTCCTACTTTTCTTCTTATGAACTGTCTGAGGTTTGTAACCTCTGTAGGAGCACCTCCCCTCACAGTGGTGCACCACATCTCAGCTTCATGATGAGATTGCACAAGACCTGAGCCCTGCCTCCTGCTGGAGGAGGCCCTGGATGGGAGATCACCATCTCCGGAGGTGAACAGAATGCAGACACCAATGGACTACACAGGGTTCTGCCAAACCCTGGTGACCACTCACGTAGAACAGGTCAAGATGCTGGGCTGCATAAGGCTCACCATGGACGCCCACCATGCAGGACTGCAGGAGCAGATGGACACACTCATAGGGATGCTGGAGACTGGGGTACAAACCAGTGTCTCCACCATGGAGCATCTTGTGGAGGCCATGGCTGCCACACAGGTCTGTGCACAGGGACAGTCATGTATGAGCACCTACCTGGCCATGGCCATTGAGGGGTCTGTGGTGCAGCAGGCTAGGCAGGCAGATGCACTGGTGGCCCTGCTGCAGGCCATGTATGCAGGCCTGCATCCACGGTGCACTGCTGAGCATGACACAGCTACACAGGTGGCACAGAAGGAGCAGCTGGTCCCAGCTCCATCAACAGCACCAGGAAAGGCTGCGGAGACCACACCACCTCTGCCAGGGGTGGTAGCACAGACATTGGCACCCACGCCACCACCAACACCACCACCACTTGTTTCCATGACACTGCAGGTGGCCTCACCACCGCAAACACCAGCACCGCTGCCAAAAGCCTCACCACAGGCACTGCAGCCCCCTGTTCTGCCAACACCTACAGCACTGGGGAGACATCAGCCATCAATGGCCACTGGACGCACACCAGTGACACCACAAGCTGCAAGAGTGGCATCCAAGAAAGCAGCAGCAACCCCTGCCACAAGGAGCATGGGGCAGAAGGTGCTGGGCACTGGTTGCAGGACCAGTGGCTCATGGCAGGAGGAAGCACAGGTGGTGGTACATAAGAAGCCCACAGACAGCGGTGTGCCAAGAGGGCCAGATGAAGGATGGTGCAACAGCGTGCACCACCTGCACCTGGGAGGCACAACAGAACCCGGAAGCCAGCGGTGCCAGTGGCTCCCAGTGATAGTGGTGTCACAGCTGAGTTGCAGTGAGTGCAGGGTGGGCCCAGTGCCACCACAGGGGCTGCAAAGTTGAAGAGGACTGGGCGGCAGCAGCAGGCACATAACAGACATGCACCCATGGCATGCGACTGCTAGTGGTGGGCAGTTACGGGGTGCTGCACACAGGGTACGGCTGGCTGCTGAGTGTGTGGGCTGTGCATGGGCATGTCTGTGTGTATGTGGGTCATGGGGGGCACTGTTTGGGGTCATGCATGAGTACTGCACAGTCACTGGGTGTTGATATGTGTGAAGGCTTGTCACGTGTACAGTATTGTAATGCACTGTGTCACCTATGTATGTCTCACCTGTCACAAGTAAACATATTTGTACACAATATCTGTGTGATCTCCCCTCATTTCCACTGCCATAAACGGACATAACATATCTCAGACCACATACCCCAAATCGCATATCCATAGCATACGTGTAGGCCGCAAGTGTATACAGGCAGCATGTGCATCCTGCATATGCGTAACTGCAGCATCATAGACCACAACTGTGCAATTGCATCCTGCAATGCATGTGTTGCTTGTACGTGCACCACGTGCATCTAGCAGTGTGTCAGTAGGAGCAAGGCTGCAGAATGGACCCACAGGTCATGAGTAGGGGGAGCAGACTTAAGTGCAGACAGTCAGAACATACTGTGGACAGGAGGCCAAGGTGGGCATACCACTGCAAACTGGTAAGTAGTGGGACACAGCACCCCCAGGCAACATGCTACAGCCAATATACCATCCATGTGCTAATTCATGTTTCCATTCTGTTGCACCAGGTCAAACACACCCAGACCATAGGTGAGTACTGGACAGTGCACAGCATGCGCATCTAATTTGATGGTACTACATAGTGACCCTAATAGGGCTATACCATTCCCCTTGTGTAGGAGTCAGCCACGCTGTACAGGAGCAGGTAGTTGTACACTGCAGTATCACCTGATGTGCTGAAGTCAATGTTCGTATTGCTTGCTAATGCTGTTTTGTCATTTGTCCATCCAGGTGTAACACCATACATGGCTCTGCACTTCCGTCTCTGGTGTGCATGGGCATATGCGTGTGTGTGTGTTGCCGTGCACATGTGGGCACACTTGTGGTGGTTCATGCCATCCCCAGTGTGTCTCTACCATGCACCTGGGCTGTGTGACAGCTGTGCAGCTCACAGCCTTTGGCATGCACCAGTGGCCGTGTTCGCATGGTGTTCTGTGTGCTACAGTGCACAGTGCCTGGTCTGGGCCACATGTCACCACACATTGCATGTCCTGGCTGTGTGGCAGCCTTGAGCCTGTAGGGCTCCCTTCTGCCCATGGGACCAGTGGTCCCTGTAAGTGGCATCAGTGGCATGGACAATGGTGCATCTCACCACCATAAGTCTACAGGTCTGTGCCACCCAGTGCTGTGTCCCTGTTGTGGTTGCACTCTTTACATGTATCAGTGGCCATGGCAGAGGTGTTGTTCCTGGTGGTACCATCCTCCTGGCATTGTGTCTGTGGCCTGTGTGTGCCCTTTGCCTCGTGTGCCACCCATGCCCATGGCACGTGCATGCTGTGGTCCCGTGTGTGCTTGTGTTGTTGTGCAATGGTCACTGTCCTTCCTCACAGCTGCTGTTCAACATGCCTGGGCACTGTTACTACTCCAGTGCAGTGGCTCATGTCATGTGCCACCTGGTGGCTGCAGTCACCACCCCAAATGCAATTGTGGCATTGGCATGTGTGCCATGCCATTGCCTGTGCTGCAGTGTGCCACTGTGAGTGCCCTGTTGTTTTGCTGGTGTCGCCTTGCTGCTGATGGGGGGGGCCTATGGTGCTACCTGTGCTCACAGGCCTCCACTGTCCCTGTACCACCCCTTCTTGCCACCTGTGCTGTGTGTCCCTGTGCCTGGCTGTCTGCTGTGCTTCCCTCCAGACTGTTCCACAGTGCTTTGCACTGTTCCCCATTGTTCCTCCCATTGCTGCTCTGTGCAACGTGGCATTGCCCTGTCCCACAGTCTGTTTTGGCATCTTGTTGCTACTTTCTGTGGTCAATGTTGCACCTCATCCAGTATTTGCTTTCTACTGCCATGTCTGGCCATGCTGCTGCTGCCCTCTTCACTCCGTCTTGGGTGTCCTGGGCACCTTTGGTTGTGTATTCTACTGTTTGCATTGTGCTCCACATGAGTGGACTACTGTTTGTATGGTGTGCTGCTGTCTGGCTGGAGAGGGGGTTCCTCTGGCCTATGCACTGTTTAGGACAGCTCTTCCCTGTTCTAACTTACGCGACCCTCCTCTACCATAGTTCTGTATGCCAACTTTTTTGGAATAGCAGTTCCGTGGTACTGTTGTGTTACACCTGTCTAGGCCATGTTATGCACTGGTGTAGGCATTGTTCGGTGTAACTGTGCCGTATCTTCGTTTGCAGTGCGAGTGACAGTAATGTGTTCTTTCGAATCGCGTTTGTCACAACTTCACTCGCGTAACTTGCATTTTGTGCTATCTTGACTGGCATGCTGCGTTTATGCCTGGCATATCTGTCTTGAATTTGGGCCCTAGTTCCTTTATGCTACATAGCATCTACAACCACAGAGTGCATCTAACTTGTCTAGCCATATGCTTACACCCAAAACATAGCCTCTTTTAGATGAAAGGAGCTTAGCCTTTTTGTTGTTAGCCCAAAACAGTTTTTTTTATCAAAAGAGCTCAGCTTTCCACAACCTCAGCCTGTTCCCCATCTGTAAGAGGAATAGGAAAATGCAAGTTTCCACTGTCCTCATACATCCCAACCCTGCATACTTATTTTAAAGAGACAATAGATAATAACATTTAAAAAAATATATATTGTGTGGGTATTATATCACCAGCCCTCAGAGGAATAAAAAGGTATGTTTTAGTGACCCTAAAAGATGTGCACTGCCATGTTGTGTTCCACTGCGGTGCCTTATGTCTATGTTGTAGGACTGTAGCAGCAGGCTCAATTGTAACAATTTGGGATTTTACCCACTGGTCCTGTGGAGCCATGTGAAGGGGTAGCGTTCGGTGACCAGCATGAATGCTGTCTCATACAAACATGCCTGCAGCTTCTGCAGAGCACAGACTATACCCAGACACTCATTCTCAAATATTGTATAGGCCTCCTTTCTGGCCAGCATCTTCCTTGTCAGGTACTTGACTGGGTGTTTCTCCCCTCTGTGTGTGTGACCGGACTCAGAAGTGCCCCTTGCCCATGATCAGATGCATTCATGTGCACAGTGAACTTTAAAGAATAGTCAGGACATGCGAGCATAGGTGCCTGACTCTGTGCCACCTTCAACTTCTGAAATGCTGTTTCAAAGTGATCCCTCCATGTTAATGTTTCTGGCGTTTTCTTCCTAGTGAGATCTGACAGGGATTTGGCCATACTACTAAAGTGTGGTACAAATTTTCAAGAGTATTCTACCATCCTTAGGAATGCATGTGTCTTTCACTCTGGTGAATGCTGTGGTGTACGGCAGAAGTGCTGGGGATTACTGCCCTCTGGCAGCTTATTTGGCTTCCAAGTGGATTAATATATGACACCTGCAGTTCTACTTGAATTTCATGGTGGTTCAATGAGTGACAGTTTTTGGTTTTTGTTCACATATTTATAGGTTAGCAGCCCTTTCCCAGCACTGCAGTTCTCCTGTGTACCCTATGGTGGTAAGGCACATGGCTCCCCTTAACCATTCTAGGACCTCATAAATCCTGAGCTTGGGGTATGCATCTGAGTCATGTTTCACTCTCTCAAAGACTCTGTAATGTAGCTGTCCTAGTGGGGCCTAGCACCCTGTATCCATGTGGTACTTCACCAGTGTGGTATACCAAGATTTTCCTGTGAAGATTTAGCAAAATATTTGCAGCACTCCACCCATTTTGACAGCTTGGGCCAGTGTTAGTCCAAAAGGGTGACAGCATCAACTGAGGATCCCTTTTAGCTCTCCCAGGAGATCCACCAGAGGGTCTGCTTGTGCCACCTCCTCCAGATAGTTACACCCCACAATGTCCGCAGCAACTTGCCAAGTGACTCTTCAATTATAGGGTGGGAAATTAAAGCCACTATAGCTTTATCCCAAACCTATTCCACCATCTGGTACTGTAAACAAATTCAGCAGTTGTTTGCCACATCCTTAAAGATAATGGGCCAGAACAATTGTTAGTCAGTTGCCATTTTGTACAATTGACTCCTAATCGCCTGTAAAAGGGTTATGTCATTGGTATGGGCCATAAAGTATTAATTAAAATAAAGATGCAGCTAAAATCCACACACAGTTGCTTGGAACAGTGGTCAAGCACTAACACGGCCCCAGTTATGTTCGGGATCCAGCGAGCCTTGACTAGGCCAGGGACACCCTCAATTTCTTGAACCTAAACAGTGGTTCAGAAATCCTCCATGAGCTACAGCTCAGCTGATACTGCAAGGGATCCAGCGAGCCTTGACTAGGCCAGGGACCCTTCAATTTCTTGAACCTAAACAGTGGTTAAGAAATCCTCCATGAGCTACAGCTCAGCTGATACTGCAAGGTACTAGCCCTGACTTTTTGGTTTGGTACCAGTGGAAGATGATTTCCAAGTGGCCCACACTATCTCTTGCTGAACACATCTCCAACGACTGTATCTCCCTCTGTCTCTCTAGTTGAACTGATGTGCCAGGGTTTAATAATTTGTTTAATCCTTACAGTTATTTTAAGTTCTGAGTTGATATTAGAAGTGAATTTTGGGCCTTGACTGTGTAAATCCTTCTCCTGCTCTCTGGCCTGCACACTGTGTCTACCCCAACCCCAAACAGTCTGCTGTGCTCTCTGTCCCTGCCCACTTCTTTTGTTCTCTTTTTTCTGTGTAACAAGCCTCATCTTCCAGCCTTTAAAAAGCCTGTTTTACTACTTTAGTTCAGGGATCCATTACCAGATTATAGCCTCTCACCACTAGAGGGCTATATCTCTGGTAGCAGTGATATTTTCTGTGTCTACTCCTCTATTTGCAGGTTATATGCATGCAATTCTGCTTAAAGTTGGACCAGCGTAACATTCTGTGGTGATTTGCATATGCAGCCCATGATGCTTTGCATTGTGGGGGCATGTGTGATTTTGTATTTTCTTGAAACTTGGCTTCCCAGCCAATTGCCCTTTGGGGTAACCCTTGCCTCAGTGTTTATGCACAGAGGTTCTTTGTCTTTTATATGCAGCTGCCACTAGGAGCTCCTGTTTTATCTGGCCCATCACACACTCTGTTCCCCAGATTTTATCAGCTCAAATGTATCAACCCCAACCGCCGCAGCCCACTCCTCAGATTTATCACCTTTCTTTTTCTGCTCTCTGGGAATGTCCGCCTCAACCCTGGTCCTGGGTCTTCTACCCCCCTTCGCATCCTGCTGGGTGTGGCCTCTGCATTGCCTCAATGAATATCTGCAGTCTTCCAAAGAAAACTGCTGCACTCCAGTGCTGGGTCGCACAACACAGGCCTGACGTCATTACCATAGTAGAGACCTGTCTCTCTGCATCAACCCCTGACTTAGCTGTCTCCATCCATGGTTTCACCCTGTTCCGAGAGGATTGAGTTGGTAAGTATGGTGGTGGATGTGCAATCTACTTGCATGACTCCCTTCTTAGCCATGCTTTCCCTGCCCTCAAGCTCAGTCATGGTGCCCAAGCTATCACCTTAAAAATCTCCTCTGACCTGGACAGGGGCCCTCTCTATCTTACTACTACATACATACCCCCATGGGCCCAAGAACCAGCAGTACACTCCCTTACTATCTCTCTACCCTGCACCACAAAGCTGAACAGCTTGTCCTAGGTGACCTCAATGTCAACTGGCTAGGTCCCACTGCTGTAAACATAAAGGACTCCTTCACTGCCCTTGACTTAGCTCAATTAGTCACGCTTGCTACCAGATTTATCCAGTCAAGTGGCACCAGCTCCCTCCTTGACATAATACTTTCCAACCGCCCCCACAAAATCAAGACTGTTAATGTCCTTGCTAACTCCCTCAGTGACCATTCCTCTATCCTCTGTTTCTGGTCCTCTCCCACACATAAACCCACATGCGAAGTCACCTCCCACCACCGCTTTCACCCAGGGGGGCCTCAGTAAACTGAAGCAGTACCTAGCCCAACTTGACTGTTCCCCAATCTCACTTGCGACTGATATAGACACTGCGCTAGTCTACCTCATTAGAGCCTTCTGCAAGGCCTGCAACCTCTTTGCCCCCTTTACCGGTACCCGCTCCAAAAGACATAATGCCGCCTGGATTTCCCCTTCCCTCATTCAACAACTGAGACAGTGAGACAACCTCTGGCATGTTGCAGTCAAGTCAGACAGGACAGTGGACAGACAGGCCTATAATGCCGCTCGTAACCAATGCACCTGGGCCATAAGGCAAGCCAAGTCCAAATACTACCACCCTGGCTGCTTCCTGGGGCTCTGCTCATGCGTTCTGGGATAATGTTAAGGAGCTCAATGGAAAACTCGCTCTCCCCCATCTCAGATATCTGTCAACGGCATTATTACCACTGACCCCCCACATATTGCTGACTGCCTCAACACAGCTTTATCTGACCTAAGCACAGTCCTTCTTGTCCACTTTTTTGACCCAATCCCTACCTCAATCCCCCCACCCTGAATTGCCCCCCATTTCTTCTCCGCACCATATTTCTCCATGAAGCCAAACCACTTCTACTAAAAGCCCCCTCCAGCCACAGCCCCAGCTGTGACCCCATTGGCTCCAGAATTCTCCGTCTAACTCTAGATGTCATGCTAGCCCCTCTCACTGACCTGTTAAACTGGTCTCTGTGCCTCGGTCAATTCCCGAGCACCTGGAAATCAGCTGAAATTACACCAATTCATAAGAATGGAGATCGCACATTACCAAATAACTACAGGCCAATCTCCATCCTCCCCCCACTCTCTAAAACCCTGGAAAAATAGTATCTACCAAACTCATGGAATATCTAACCAAATACAGAATACTATGTCCAGAACAGCATGGCTTCCATCATGGACACAGCACCACCACAGCCCTCCTAGAGTTCTCACAGCAAATACACTCTGCACTTGACTCTGGGGACATTGCTGGGGCAGTGTTCATTGACCAATCTAAGGCCTTTGACACTGTGTGTCGCCCCCTATTGCTTGACTCCCTCCATCAGTTAGGCTTCTCATCTGGCCCCCTTACCTGGTTCTCCAGTTATCTCCATGCTAGATCCCAATGGGTCAAGATAAACGGTACCCTATCAGCTGCCCTACCTGTTCACTCAGGTGTCCCCCAGGGTTCCATCCTGGGCCTCACATTGTTCAGTCTCTTTCTAAACACCCTTTCTAGCTCCTGCTCGGGCAGTATGCTCCTATATTCCGACGATGTGGTTCTTGTCGCCTCCCACCCCAACCCCATCACCCTCCAAAACTCTCTGCAACTCACCTTCAGCCAAGCTGAAAAATGGCTCCTCAACCATTGTCCAGTTCTGAATCTCAAGAAGACAAACTCTATGCTTTTGCCCACCACCAGAGTAACTCCAGAAATGTCCCCCCTTCTCATTCTCACCAGCACCCTACACCTCCTTGAACAGGTGTCTACATACAACTATCTGGGCATCACCTTTGACTCGGCTCGCTCTTTCCACTGTCATCTTAATTCCCTGTCTAGTGTCGTAAACACCCGGATTGGACTCCTCTACCACCACAAAGACTGCCTCCCTCAAAATGCCTTCCGGCTGGCTATCACCTCCTCCATCCTGTCACTGGTCAACTATGGGCTCCCTATCTATGTGGCTGCTGACCCCACTGCCCTCATCAAAGTCCAGACCTCAATCAACAAGGCTTGCAGGTTCCCGACAGGTGCCCACAGCAGAATGCACACATGCCAGCTCTACTCCTCCTCCTCTAATGTACTCACCTTTGATGAGTGCCTGCGCTACCACACCTGTATACTGGCAAAAAACTCACTTCTTGGGCTCTCCCCCCTCCGAGGGTTGCTGCATCCCTAAAATTTACCTCCCACTCGGTCGCCACCCGAAGCGCAACCAAAGTCACCTTCCAGGTCCTGACAGCCAGGACTTCTCTCGCCTAAATATCATTCTACCGCAGAGCCCCCTCTTGGTACGACTCCCTCCCTACTCATATCACAAACATCCCCAAAACTGGCCCCTTCAAAATCACCCTCCAAAACCACCTCACTGACACTTGGAGCTGTACTTTCCCCTGAGTGGCCCATACCTAGAGCTCTGCCTGGCCCAATTTATAGACATCCTTCTGGATTGCCTTCTCCGCCAACAACCCACCCCCCCCCCCGGTATCACTCCCTAGAACCCTTAGCAGTACCCTATTATTTATATACTAGACTAATTGTAACTAATTGAAGCCTTTGTACACCTTTGTATTACTGGAATTGCTTTGTGTGTTATTTTGTTGTATCACACCTGTAATGTTCTCCATTGTTGTACTCCACCACCAATTGTTGTCTACCCTCCCTGTGACAAGGTGCCTTTGTAAATGAGTTTTTGACTCAAAGGTTGTAAATCCGAATTGTGAAATAAAATAAATAAAATAAATGTTGCCCACTCAGAGGCATTGGCATTTATGCAGAGAATACCTGAAGTAGTGAGTACTGCATGTCTGGTGCATTCAATCTGTTCAAGGGGCCTAAAAGTATTATTAAGGGCTTTTTAGAAAATGGGCTTCTTACTTGCTGGACTCTCATTGGTCAGTACCCTCAGCATAGGGGTACACTAACTTTCAATAGATGACCAGCAAGTAAGAAGTGCTAGTCAGTTGACCACTGTACCTCATCCATATCCTGCTGCCCATCTGACCACTTCTGTCAACCAGCTCACAACAGTAAACCTGATATTTAAAAATACCAAACATGTCTGACCAGCTGCCAATAAATTTCGACCTTATAAGCATTTTAAAGAGCCACAATGTACTCACGGAAGACGACCAGCCACCACAACAACCAAAAAGAAGTTGTCCTGTAAAAAACAAACCACAAAAAGCAGAAGTAAGTGATCGTTTCATTTCTGTGACAGATCTGCAGCTAGATAGTATAGGAAATGAAAGACAGGAACAGAATACATTGAAAAATACTAAATGTGCAGTCTCCGTTTTTGAACAGTGGCTAACACACAATCAGCTAACTATTGACTGGCAAACCATCACTTTTGAACACTTAAATGATCTTCTCAGGCGATTCTACGCTGAGGTCAGAACAAGCAGCGGGACAGATTACTCTGTAGCTGGGTATTGCGCCTTGCGCGTGGGCATCAACCACCACCTCAGCAGTACAGATCTCCGTCGCACTGTCAGCATCATTAGCAACCCAACTTTTAACTCGTCAAACAACGTACTAGCAGCAGTGCTAAAACAACTGAGAAAGGCACAAAAAGATATAGCAAGCCACTATCCAGCAATAAATACAGCAGACCTAGAAAAACTAAGGAACAGCCCAGCACTAAATCCCGAAACCGCCCCTGGGTTAGTCCGTAAAGTCTGGTTCGATATCTAGCTTCACATGGCCAGGCGCCGTCGGGAGGGCATCTGTGAACTAACCAGAGACAGCTTCACAATAAAAGAGGACGAAACTGGACATAAATATGTAACCCTCACACATAATCAACAGACTGAAAACCACAAAGATCCACAGGAGCGTAACAAAGAAAACACACAGGGCTACATTTCTGAGCAAAGAAACGACCCACTCTACCCTGTTAACTCCTTCTTAAAATACATAGAAAAATGTCCACTCACTGCAGCAAGCTTCTATCTGCATCCCAAGAGGTTGCCACAACAGATCCTTAACCAGCAACAGTACTGGTATTCCATGGAGCCCATGGGAAAAAATTACTTGGGCTCCCTCATGCCTCGACTCAGCAAAGAAGCAGATTTGTCCCAGCGTTATACAAATCACAGTATTCGTGCAACTGCAGTACAGCTGCTATCCAGAGCAGGACTTACCGACAAGGAGATCGTGGCAGTGACAGGACATCGCTCAGAACAAAGTTTGGCATCATACTGGGCCCCTTCTACTACCAACAGAAAAATATGGAGCTCCATACTAGCAGGCAAGCAAAGTAGAAAAGCATCAAATCAGGTAGCACAGCAGAACACAGATAACCAAAACCCCAGCACCAGCTGTAACAGAAGCCTGCCACCTAGTGATCTCACACAAACTGCAACGAAGACCATTTTCCAGCCTAGCAATTGAACTTTTAATTCACCAATAAACTTCATAACTTATCAGAAATAAATGCTACCCTCAACATGTTTAACAGTATTTCACACCATTCTGTTAACACTATTTTAAAGCATTTTAAAGCATTTCACATTTAACAGTATTTTAAAACATTCTGTTTACAGTATTTTTTAACTAAATGCTACCCTCAAAATGTTTTAAATGTTTAACAGTCTTTTAAACCATTCTCTTTACATTATTTAAAACCATTTTAAAGCATTCATGTTTAACAGTATCTTAAACCATTATATTTACAGTATTTTTAAGCATGTTAAAAATGGACTATTTTTTCTCAACTTTCAAAACAATGTTAAAAATAAAAGTTATTTATTCACATAAAAACTACAATTCTGTCTATTTATTTTTCAACAGGTAGCCCATATTTCTAAGTGCAATAATGCCCTCCAGGGTGAGTGGTATGGGCAATACCAGACCGGCCAGGAGCTATAAGGCCCTCCGCCTGTGGCGTCGGGCCTCATTAAGACCCTGGCCAGTCCGGTATTGCCCAATACCGCCCACCCAGTTGGGCATTATTGCTTGCATAAACCCCCCTTAGATGGTCCATGGAGTTTTACCTTTATTTTGTGATCAGCAACTGACTTCAGTAGCCCTCACAAGAGCTATCTACAAATTGCCAAGCACCAGTCCTCCACAGTCCCCACAGTCCCACAATGCACCCTACCAGAGAGAGAGAATATTTCTGTTGAATTCAAAGTTTCTTTTTATGCATTCACTCAAGAGATGTAACCAGGTTATAGAACAGAGTCATTATTCAATGACTATCAGTTAAGAAAGAGTTAACATCAACAGAACCTACAGAAAGGGAAAAAACATGATTATTTCAAAAAAAAACACAGGATTCAGTATTGTGGTCAGATTAAGGTGAATTCATAAAATCCCAAATTTACAATTATATGAAGCAAATCTCAAAGCCATTGATTTGCTTTTGTGTGTGAGCTTGATGTAGAGTTTTGTCTGTAATCACATTAAAATAGAAAGACAGGTTCGTGTTCCTAGTGACATAAGATGCATTTAAACACCATAGGCCCCGATTCTAGAAGCTTAGCGCAAGTTGCCACCAAAGGTGGCTTATGCCAAATGCCATTGTGACTCGGACCCTGCGCCCTATTCAAGAAGTGGCAGGGTATCTGCGGCTATGTCCCGCAACTTGCAACATGTGTACAGGTATGCCAACCTAAGGGTGTACCTGAGGGGCATGTCACAAGCTGCAGCCTCCCCAGCAAGCGTAAGTGCCCCAAAGTATCACAGGGCAGCTGTGTCCCCCCATCCATTTCCTGACCTGATATTGTGCCACAAATGTTTAACACTGAAAGCCCCCGAGAACCCTGGTAGTCTAGTGGCCCCCCACCCACCCCACCTAGCAGTGCCAGTCCACCCCCATCCATCTCTAGCTGGAGACTGGCACAGCCCACCTCTCATCTCCATGGTCAGCTGCTGACTGGGCTCACATGAGAGCTTACTGTATAGATCGCTCAGAAGTGAATGAATGCTCATTCATTTCTGAGCACATCTGCAGTAAGCACCATGAGCCTCAGTTGAAGGCTGGCCATGGAGATGAGAGGTGGCTGTGCCAATCGAGGGGTGGTATGACTGGCACTGCTGGTCGGGTGGTGGGGGCCACTAGACTACCAGGGATTGTGGGGGGTTAACTGTCTTACCATTTGCAGCAAACATCGGGTCAGGCATGGATCGGGGGAGACACAACTGCCCTGCAGGGCTGATAGTGGTGTGGGGTTTGGGGGAATGTTGTGTGTGTGCTGCCCTGCAGGGCATTTAGGGTTTCAGGGTTCTCGGGGGCTGGTGGTGCAAGATGCCGAGCTAGGCACCACTGCTATGGGGGGATCAGGGGCTGTGGGGGTTCTGGCTGCCCTGTGGGGCTCCGATGGGGTGTTCAGGGCATGGGGGAGCACATCCTAGAGTGGGTGCAGTGAGTCTACAGAACCCCCAGAGAATGTATGTACAGTTATGTTGCTAAATGCTGGTGTAACTTACTTTGATGATTCTCCTCTGGGGGTTCTTGTAGAATCACGACATTGGGGACTTTGGTTCTGCCCTACTAGAATAGGGTGCAACTGCTGCCATAAACCCCCTAATGCCATGTCATAGGGGTTTTATGGTGCAACTGCTGGTGTAACTATTGTTTGGTGCAGGTGGCCTGCAGCATGTCGCATTCCACATTGTAGAATCCCACAAGTTGCAACTGCTGGCGTAAGTTGCTACTTGCGCCATTCTATTTGGTACAAGTGCTGTTACACCAGACGTATCTCTTGTAGAATCAGGCCCATAGTGTATATATTAGTATTTTATTTGGTAAAATCACAGCTACAAACTTGTTGTGTTGTATGGTGCCTTTAATGGTCCAATACTGATTATTTTACAGCAGTGCTACAATACACAGGATTTCAGGGCCACTCTGGTCCTCTTGTATGGAGGTTTAGCATCACACTATATCAGACAAGTCTAGTCATAGGAGACACTATATAGTGATATAAAAAATATTATTGTCAAACCTTTCACTCTCTATAAATGCAGAATGCAAGATAATACTTTACAGTGACGTCTACCTTCTAGCACAAATAGAAAGCACACACACGCACACACATATATTCAATTCAAAAAAAACGTCATCAATGCATCAGTTAGGGTTGATAGCACAGTGACAAAAGTATGGAAATGTGATGTTAAGGTTACCCCCTCTACCACCCCCCACCTCCCACCACTCTCCACACACCAACAGACATTGGAGTGTGCCATGGGGTCATCAGGCCCAACTCTCACCCCATTCCATGTATAAACAAGCTGACATGCTACAGTATAGGAGAATGGGGTGAGAGTAAGGCCTGATGACCCTATGGCACACCCTGATGTCTGCTGGTGTGTGAAGGATGAAGGGGGTGAGGTGGTAGGGGTGATAACCCTAACATCACATTCCCATACTTTTGTCACTGTGCTAGCAACCCTAACTGATGCATTAACAAGCTTTTTTGCAATGAATTTCCACTTCTTTTTGAGAAAGTGTAATGAAATGGGTAAGTGTTTGTGGGAGTGCAGGCTCCCTGGGCCCTGTGCTCCCTTCATGTTGTCCATTTTTTACATAATGGTATGTATATGTGGGAGTGCAGGCCCTCTGGGCCCTGCACTCCCACTTACACATAAGTACGGAGCCATATAGCAGCCCCATAGTACTGAAAAAGAACCCTCATAACACATATGTGGCAATATCTCAGTAACTGTAGCAGCTATGAAAAAAATTCCACTGCAGTTGTATTCATGACTTTGAGACTGCCACTTGGGCTTAGCTCACCTAAAGGTGGACTAAGCTGCGGAGAATGAAAAATCCATATTTAGAATCGTTTTCGAGACACGGGTGCTGAAAGACACTGTGGGCACCACAATGTTAGCCTATGGGAAATTTATGAACATTTGAGTGCTGTAACTTTGTAACTATTTAAATGTTTTTACCAAGTTACCAAAAGGCACATCTGTGATGCCAGGGCTTGCCACCCTGAAAATGTCAGCCAAAAAGACCTAACCATTTAGGTGCAATGGTGTGGCAAAGAAATTGTATTTTTTAGGTGCAGTAGTGTCACAAATTGTGACAGTACAGATGCGACAGTGTTGTGATTTGTGGAAGTGTCGCAATTGTACTGTCATGATTTGTGGGGGACCTGATTTTGAAAAAGGTATTTCTAGGAGTCCTAGAAAAAAAATGATTGTGTTCCTCTGGGTCCATTTAGGTAAACACAACTGTCAGTGTTTCCAATGGGGCACCAGAATTTGAATTAGAGATGTTTTTCTTCACCACTAACTGAAACAAGATGGTAGCAGCATGACACTACTAAGTGGATTTGCAAAAGTAAAAATGTGCTTTTGTGACAGTATTGGGTGCTTTCGAGAGGCACGTGTATTTTTCTCCCCTTTGACTTCAATGTTAAAACATAAAACATTGAATAACTTTTGAACAGTTTAATATTTTTTTCACCAAATCTTCAAAAGGCACATCAGTGATGCAGACTGCATCTTCCCTGACAATTTCAGATCTGACAGACAAATCCTGAGGGCTATAGCCCCGAGGAAAGAAACACCTTGTTTTTATGCATTTTGTTGTGCTCTGCAGCTTTAAAACCTGTCATCTGACCATAATGCAACTGGCCAGATAAAGAAATCTATGGTACCACACCATGCATGCAAAATGTTTGGCAACTCCGTCATACGGTGGCAAAGTTATTAAAGTGCAAAATTTGGGGCTTAACATAAAAGTGGCTAAGCAACCCCTAACTCTAGCTGCACTACTGTGCAGCTACTGTATAATATATTATAAGGGCGTTATAGTTAGGGTTGGTACTGCTTTTCCATGTTAAATCTTAATTTATGCACCTTAATAACTGTAATTTTTCAACCAAATAACCCAATAATTGGTATGTGGCTGTCATGTTGTCAGTGTCTCAAGATGTTTAAAGTTTCATGATGGCAGCTTAAATGGTTCCAAAGATATAAAGTTGTCAAAAAAGCAATGGAACTTTTTTTCTACAGGATAACAAGGGATCTTTTGTTCTCATGTACAGCTCACACAGAATTAAATTTGTCTCTGGTATTTACAGGGTTGATGGGGAGTGTGCCGGAGTTTGTGCCTTCAGATGGTTTGATGTAAAAATACATAATGGTTTTTGAATTATAATAATATTTGTGATAGATGCAAGACCAGCAGTGTGCAGGGTAAAATGTTCGAATGGTAAAGCTGTTTACCATTCATATTTTACTGTTCGCAATCTCAGATTTCATTCTGATTTCTGCCATCTTGTTTTCGGTTAGCGATGGAGGAAAACTAAAATAACTCAAAATATACTGCCCCTACAGAAACACTAATAATTGTGTTTATGTAATTGTGACCAAAGGAACAAGAATGTGTCATTGGTTTGTTAGTTACAGTATGTTCCCAAAATATATTTTTTTCATATTGTGGTATTTGTTGAAAATTGTTCGTTTCCTAATACCATTTGAATGGTATTTACCATAACTGTGCAAATGGTGTTTTGTGCTACTGTTCGAACTGTTATGGGAGATACAGTTCAAACAATGAATAATTACATGTGATGTGTATTACTGATGTGCCCATCTGAATCACAGTGCGAATGGTATTTCCGATAACTTTTTGCATGGTGTTTTAACAACTGTTCATAGATACACAGACAGTGCTGGCAGATAAGGGCCTACAGTCCACCCAGTCTGCCCATTTGAGCTTGTAAGTTCACTTTATGTTTTCCTAAAAGTCTGTTGCCCCTTAACCCTGACCTCCAGAATTCGTTTATATCTATCCCATGCATTCTTAAATGCCATCATTGTTTCAGACCCCACCATTTCCTCTGGCAGGGTGTTCCACTTGTCCACCACTCATTCTGTGAAGAAATTCATCCTCACGTTTTCTTTGAATCATCCTCCCTCCAGCTTCATCCCATGCCCTCTAGTCCTGGAACATCTTTTTTGCTTTTTCATCTTGTTCAAAGTGTTTGTGATGGTGATAAATATATGTACTACTACAATTGTTAAATTAGGGCTACAAAAGAGTCTTTTCACAGCTATTTAGTATGAATATTACAATTATTACTGTGCCTCACTGACAGTTGTCCCTAAAAACAAGACGGTCATTTTTCTATGCTGTTGGTTCTGTGTTCAAGTCTTACCATAGCCATTGTTTCCATGCATTTTATATCTTAAAAAAAAAATTGAAACGTTTTTATAAATATTGTGTGAATGGTGTTGTTGAACACCATTCACACATATAAATGTGAGAATTGTACTTTGGATAACTGTGCATATGTTGTTTGAACAACTGTTCAGAGTGTTTATGGCACAGCAAGACATATATACTAATGCTATAGTCAATTTAGTACTGACATTAGACTGTCAACAGATATTTTATATGTATGTTGCAATTATGTCTGTGGATCCCAGACAGTACTCTAAAAATAAAACATTTTGTATTATTTTCAATGCTTTAGGCTGAGGTTTCAAATCCCACGTCTGCCACTATATGCATATGGTGTAGGTCTTTAAAAAATGTTCACAAGGTTTTTGTGAAATACTGCACTAATGATATTTATGAAAACTGTTTGCATGGTGCTTGAAAAACTCGAGGTGTTTTTAAACCAATTTATTTACTTTTGTCTACTGTGTATGTTATTAGTAGGCCTGTGCCTCAATTACGGCAGTCCACAAATAAGTTGTGAACATTTTTCTATGCTGCAGGCTGAGGATTCAAATCCCATCTTAGACACTGTTTGTCTGTAGGTTTTGTTTTAAGAAAAACATGCAAATGATTTTTCTAAATACCATGCAAATGTTTTTTCTGATAACTGTTCACACAGTATTTAGAAAAAACAGATGCTGTGTGTATAACAGTACGAGGTACATATAACTGAGTAATAGTATTGGAGCTTCACTTTGTGGTGGGAAACCAGTGTGCTGACAACCATTTGAAGACACATAGCATTTTAGAAGTCTAGCTGCATTTTCATGATGGGTAGTAGCAGTATTGTCAGTTCTTCAGTTTCACATAAAGCTACATCATCTGTGTCCAAAGAAGAGTTCATACTTCAACTTCAAATAATGTTTTTTAATGTTCCACCTCCCCTTCAGTTTGATTTAATAGTATCTGAAGCAGAAATTTGAATGACAATAAATGAACAGAGATTATTTGTGTCACCCACTGATTTGATGCTGGTGGATGTGGGCAGAATAAATGGGCAACCCATATATGATGTGAAAGAAATACCAGAAGAAGAGTTTGAGATCTAGACTTCTGTAAAGCAGTACCCCCATACCCCGCAATCCACAAAGTTGTGACATTAAAGTACCCATTGTGGTGCTCCAGGTAGTATTCTGCTGCCATGAAGGCCCTCCTCTTGATCTACCCAGACCCACACCCAACAAGCAAAGATGTCATGGAATGGAGCATATTTTGGTGTGCTTCGCAGTATTCTGCTGTAAAGCAGCCCCCCACTCTGATCTTACCATAACCACACCCCTCACCTAAAGATGTTATACACAAGTACCTACATTTCTATATCATTGTATAGTAAAAAACAGCTATGTATATTAATTGAACAAAAAATGACTGCAACATAACAAAACAACTGTGAATGTACAGTAAAAAAAAGTAACATATATTTTCTGTTCTTAAATTAAAAGATTTTTCAATATTTGTTAACTTAAATATGATAAAAAATAAACTGGTATTTCATAAAAAATTGAAAACTGTTATTTCAAAGTAAAAAATGACTAAGAAAATCTGTTTAACATAAAAAACATATATAAATATCGCAGGGTAAATTGCATTTACCGTTCTAATGGTAACTGGTGAATGGTAAATGTCATTTACCATTCGCACATTACTGTTCAAATGGTAAATGTTTGAATGGTAAAGTTGTTAACCGTTCCTATTTTACTGTTCGCAATCTCAGATTTCATTCTGATTTCTACCATCATGTTTTTTTTTTGTGATACTGTTCGAACTATGATGGGAGATACAATTTGAACAATTAATCATTATGTGTGATGTGTAGTACTGATATGCCCATCTAAATCACACTGCGAATGGTATTTCCGATAACTTGTTGCATGGTGTTTTAACAACTGTTTAAATATTCTAATACAATCATAAAATTAGGGCTATAAAAGAGTCCTTTCACAGCTACTTAGTATGACTGCTACAATTACGTCTGTGCTCCCTCACAGTTGTCCCTAAAAATTATGTGGGCATTTTTCTATGCTGTTGGTTCTGCATTTAAGTCCCACCTCAGCCATTGTTTCCATGCACTTTATATCTTAAAAAAATTTGAAATGTTTTTATAAATACCATGTAAATGGTGTTTTGAACATTATTCACACATATACATGTGCAAAATGTGTTTTCAATAACTGTTTGTATGGTATTTGAACAACTGTTTGAAGTGTTTATGACAGAGTGAGACATATATCGCAGCACCCTGAGCGGCGCACAGCACAGCCTTTCCCGGTCTCAACACCACTTTTTGGACTGGCCACCTGTTCTTGACTCCTGGACAGCAAGCATCAGTTCACAGTGCCCCAAGCATTACACAGCATAGCACAGCAAGGTGGTTCCTATAGCCAACTCGCAGGCCGCCGCCCTTCCCGGACTAAACATCACTTTATGAACCAGCCACCTGGTCTCGACTCCTGGATAGCAAGCCACAGATTGCAGCACCCTGAGCAGCACACAGCACAGCAAGGTGGTTTCTACAGCTGTCTCACATGCCTCCACCTTTCCTGCACTCAACATCACTTTTTGGACTGGCTGCCTGGTCCCGACTCCCAGACAGCAAACTGCAGGTACGCTGCTGCTTGAATTTGGAGCCAGGCTGCTCTGGCGGCTCTCTTATTGGTCGATGCATTTCTCTAAGGATCCTGATTGGGCCAGTCACGAGGTGCATTGCTCCCGATTGGTGCTCCTTTTTTAGGCAGTTTCTCTGGATTGTAATACTCATAGCTGGGCACTTGCAGCTCTCTCATGCCTGGGTTTTTAAGTGTAATGCTGCATAAATGTACTGAATAGATCTGGAAATATTCTTAATTTGTAAGCTAGCTAAATGTTAAAACTGTGGTGCACTGCCTAGAGGTACCTGAGTGCATTTATTTGCGTTGTAGATACTGTGTGATTTGCTGTACCTGCTGAAACCCTACCTCTCCTGTCTACACTTTTATTTTCTCTTTCATCTTTTCTCTCTGTTATGTGACTCTAAAGATTTTCCTTCCTAACTCCTGCACTCCTCTACCTTTCCCACAACCTGTTTTATAACTAAGCCCTGCAAATTTCACTAGCCTCAGCTCAAACTTGAACCTGCCATCAACCCCTGCAGTAACCCTACACCCTGTCTCCTATCCTTCCTCTCTCTTGCTCCATTTTGACCCCACCCTCGCCAACACTTAACTATTCTGCTTTTGTCTTCCCTCAATCACCCACCCCTGCTGACAGTCTGTCACCAGCCCCCACCTCTTTAGTGACTCCTGTCATTCCTGCATTATATTTACTCTTGCCTTTCTTCCTCCAGAATCACAGCACCTGAGTGGCACAGTACAGCAAGGCAGTTCCTATGGCCATCTTGCTGGCTGCTGCCTTTCCCAGACCCAACATCACTTTTTGGACCGCCTCCTGGTCCCAACTCCGGACAGCAAGCCACAGGTACGCTACTGTTTGAATTTGAAGCCAAGCTGCTCTGGCAGCTCTCTCATTGGCCACTGCATTTCCCTAAGGCTTCTGATTGGCCTAGCCATGAGGAGCATCGCTCCCAATTGGTGCGCTCTTTTCAGCCTGCTTGTCTGGATTGTAATACTCATAGCTGGGCACTCGTAGCTCTCTCATGCTTGTTCTTTTGTATCACCCCCCTCCCTCTCCTAGGCCACCTTTTAAATACTCTTCCTGCCCCTCCTTCCCCCAGAAAATCCCCTCCCTATTGGCTCTTCTCTCCCTGCTGACACCTCTGGACCAGGGGCTCCAAGATTAGGCAGGACAATCACTTCTGAACTCTATAAACTCCCCTAGTCTACTAGGAGTTGTCAAGTTAATTCAACTTTCTACACAAACTGTAATACTAGCTACTCTCTCTGCAGTTCCTACCAGGCATTCAGCCCCTGCCTGGATCACAGAATGCTACAACATACAATCTGCTGTCTGCTTTCAGCCTGTTTGCCCAGCTTGCCATAATGGTCAGTCTATATTGGTTAGTCGCCCTTGCTTGGCTTATTGCTTTAAGCTGGTATATGTACTGGGTGACAGCTGGGGCCCTTCAACACTCTACGAGTGAAAGTTCACCTCCCCCTCTAGTATACATTGAACCAAACTCCCCAACAATACTTCTCTACATCCCCTGTCTGCCTAAACAAGATACAGCTCTGCTTGGGTACTGGCTGCATAAACGACTCCTTGCTCCCAATGCTACCTCTGCCCATGGCATCTTCTCTTCCAGCACCTTGCCCTGGGTAACTGTCTTAACTCTCTTCCTGCTGCTCCACGCTGGGGACATTGAAACCAACCCTGGACCTGCACTTCACTCTCCCCCTACCCATTCTGCAGCATCTATACCTACTATGAAAGATCTGAAAATTGTACACATTAATATTCACAGCCTATGCCTCAAAATGGCTACATTAAAAGCCTGGACTATACGAATGTCTCCTGACATCCTATGCATTTATGAATCTTGGCTAAAACCTGCTATCAAACAGAATGAGGTGTCCCTTCAAGGCTATGGTATCTTTAGACATGATAGGATAGGCAAAAGGGGTGAAGGGGTAATGATCTACTGTAGGACAGACCTCAATGTCGCTGTCCTCCCCATTCCTGTCTCCTCACCTCCTCTCGTTGAGTCTCTTTATGTCACCCTCATGCTTGGGAAGCATCAAAAAACTCATCATAGAGTATATTTATATGCCTCCCAACCATGCCACCACTGGCCTGCTTCCTCTCCTTGAATCTTTAGGCAGCCTCCCAAAGCATGACCTCATCCTTTGTGGGGACTTCAACATTAACTGGCTGCACCCCAATATTGGTAAAGTCCATGCTTCACTTGCTGACAGCAACCTTACCCAGTTAGTCTATGATTATACATGATTCAATCCAAAATCTTGCAATTATACCCTGCTAGACTGGATGGTCATCAGCTGCCCACTTAAAATCAGATCTGCTGGCACATTCTCCAATTGCATAAGTGATCACTCTCTCACCTTCTGTGTGTGGAGAAACAGCTATACCAACCCTCCTCCCAAGATTTCCCTGGTCCAGGATATGACTAATTTTGATGCCGACAGGTTCCTGTCATCCAATAACTCTACAGACTGGGGCCCCATTAATACACTTCCTAACATAAACCTAGCCCTGGACTTCCTAATCTCCACTCTCACCAAAATAATTAACCAACATGCCCTTCAGAAGAAATGCAGATCCAAGGGTGTTAAAGCCCTGTGGCTCTCGGGGATATCAGATCTCTTATGGCCCTCTGAGACAAAGCATGGCAAATGTACAGTATAAACAAAGTAGACTCCCTTCAGACTGGCTTATTTACAAACAGCTCAGGAATAAAAATTCTGTACAGAAAACTAAGAAATACTATCTCAAATCTCTTCAAACAGAGCATCTAAATAACCCAAAGGAATTCTGGAGACTAGTTAACACTTTAGTAAAAGGAAAGATTGTAGAAAACCCATGCTGTCAATGGTACCACCCTCGACAACCCACTCTCCATAGCCACTGGATCGAACAATTTCTTCACTGGCCTCCAAAAATACATCTTGATCTTCCACAATGCTCCCTCTCTTCTTACAACTCTCCTGCCCAACCTAGGGGGTCATCCTGAATTCCATTTGAAGGAGGTCACACTCAAAGAGGTGCAGCAACTTCTATCTAACCTAAAACTTGAGGGTTCTCCTGGAGACTGCTCACTGGAACCAAAATTTATTAAGCTGGGTGCCTCTGCCCTAGCTCATCCAATATGCAACTTGTTCAACTGGTCCTTCCTCTCTAACATTGTGCCAGATAAGTGGAAGGTAGCAGTTGTAGTCCCGGTCCACAAAGGAGGACCAAACTTCATCATAGAAAACTTTTGCCCTATATCTCTACTTTCTCACCTGGTAAAAATCCAAAAGTATGTAATTTATAATCATCTCCAAGACTACATCTACTCCCACAAGCTGCTACCACCCTGCCAGCACAGCTTTAGAAAGAATCACAGTATCCTCACTGCACTCATAAAAGTAACATCTGACATCTTCCACACAATGGATAAGGGCCAGGCCACTGCAGCCATATTCATGGATCTCACAAAAGCATTTGGCCTCATGAATCATGGGCTACTGCTTCACCAGCTACATCTAGTTGGCCTGGACCACAATGCACTGCACTGGATGAAGAGCTATCTGTCTGATAGATCCCAGAAAGTTAAATGGGATGGCTCCCAGTCTGAGCAAAAAACAGTTTCCTCTTGTGTCCCACAAGGCTCAGTTCTGTGCCCCTTGTTATTTTCACTCTTTATCAATGACCTCCCCAACTTCTGCGGGGGTGCCACAGTTCATCTATATGCAGACGATGCCATCATCTACCACTCCTCTCCAGTTATTGACCAAATAAATCAGTACCTTTGTCTCCCTGGAAGACTGGTTCCAATGTAATCATCTTGTTCTCAACTCAAAGAAACACAAAATGCATGGTTTTCACCATACCCTTAGTATTTCTACTAACATTAGAGGTAGTTCACTCCTTCAAATACCTGGGTGTTACCTTGGACCCTGCTCTCTCGTTCAACTCTCGTGTCTCTAGCACTATCAAAAATCTCATTCAGAAAGTCAGACTCCTATATCGCATGTGCCCACACCTCACACTTGCCAAAAAATTGCTTCTGCATCCCTCCTTCCCCATCTATCCTATGCTGCATCCCTCCTCCTCTTCACTAATTTCTCCTCCATGTCTCTCCTCTCTCAGGCATACCACAGAGTTGGTCATTTTGCTGTGGGGGCACCTACCCACTCTCATCATAGTGATCTTTTCACCTCTCTGGGGTGGCCCTCAGTTGAGGCAAAACTGAGGTACTCCACCTTAAGCTTCATATTCAAGCTTGTCCACAGATTCACCCCTCCCTGCCTCAGGGAACTTATAAACCTCAAACTAGCACCATGCACACTTCACTCTGCCTCTCCCCCCTTCTTAGTATCCCCCAAATACATCTTGCTGTATCCAGATGCTCTCTTTCATATGCTGATCTAACTGACTGGAACTCCCTACCTCCCTCCTTTCTGTCTTGCTTCTCCCTCTCATAAGTTCAGTCCAATCTATCTCCCTTTCTGTCTACCTCTACTACCTGCTCCTGTTTTTGCTGAAGGGTGCCTACCCCAAAACTCCCGTATCTTACCTACAACTGCCTCCTCCTGCCTCATTCTTCTCCCACTCTACTACTGCTACACCTAGCATAATATGAGACTAATGCATGTAGAATTCTCTGCTCCTAGCCACTCCCATGTATATTACTGGTATGTTTACTATGAAGTTTTGTACCATAACTGCCCTGTATATAGCCCATCTAGACTTGCTTCAGGCATTCACTTCATGCATCGCTTGTCAAATCTATAGTCACTTGTTTGTGTACTTGCAACATTTTGTCTTGACATGTACACTGCCTAATGCCATCCTTGTAACATGAGAACTGCATTACTTGTTGCACTTATACCTTCGTGGTTGATTCTCAGTCGACCCTGAAAAAGGGACTCTAATTGTCTCAGTGGACTTACCCAGTTACCAAAACTCAAATAATATACTAATGCAAATGTAAATTTAGTACTATAATTAGTCTTACCACAGCTATTTACCATGTATGTTACAGTTATGTCTGTGGTTCACGTACAATATTCTCAAAAAAAGTTCTGAAACTTTTACTGTGCTGTAGGCTGAGGTTTCACATCTGCCATTAGATCCTCCTCCTCATCATCATCATCAAATCTTTATTTATTCAGGTGAACATCATTGAGCAAGGCTCATTTACAAGATAGACCTGATAAGGTCAAGGTTCAACAGTTGATACATAACAGAAACATCATACACTTATATAAAACAATTATACATACAGGGGAAACAATGTTTATAAACACAGTGATGTACAATAAAATTCACAATATAAAAATGAGTTATAGGAGAGTTAAGCTAATATTTATAATATATACAGTATATACATATTCCAGTGGAGGGGCCATGGCAAACACACAGCATAATGTAATACTAGAATGGTGAGGGTATTACTGGGTGCCATAAGATGGGGTGTCTACCTGGGAGGGAGAACTGAAGAACAAAGATTATGCCATATATGGTTAATTTTTGGGAGGGAGATTGTGAGATGACCAAGCTAGCTCTAGCGGTAGCAACTGCATTTCTCTGTGAAGAAAACTGTACAACGCTGTTTAAAGGATGCAATTGGAATAATATTGGACAGTTTTAGGGATTTTTGTAGGGTGTTCCATGCTATAGCTAGAGAATAGCTGATTGCTGCCCTCCCTAGCCGGGTGTTGAATTTGGGCAATTTGAACAGGATGATGTTGTTGCTTCTTAGAGCATAGGAGCTAGGAATGGTCAGGGTGAAGCAGTCCAGAATATAGTCAGGAAGTTTTTTTGATAACGCTCTGTAAATCCATAGGGCTGCATTTCTGTTCCTTCTGAGGTGAAGGGAAACCCATCCAACTGCAGCATAAAGAGAGCAGTGATGGGTATTAGATGGCAGATCTGTAATGAATCTGATTGCTCTGTGGTATAAGGTATCCAACTTGTGTAGGTAGGAGGTGGGGCAGTGACTATAAAGGAAGTCTACATAGACAACAACTGAGAGAAAAATGGCCTGGACTAACCTCATCTTTGAATCTCTGTTTAGGAAGGGTTTTAATCTATAGAGAAGACCAAGCCTTTGGCGAAGCTTTTTTAGCAGTTCTTCTAAATGATGAATGAAGTTGAGTCTGTTGTCAATCCACACACCTAGGTATTTGAAATTTTCTACATACTCCAGGTTTTCTCCAAGTATAGTGCATAGCTGGGGGAAAATGATTGAAGAGGAGGTGCTGGTGGAGCTTTGATTTGTGAACATCATTGCTTTAGTTTTCTTTGCATTCAACAGAAGCTTTTTCTCAAGTAACTGATATTGTAACAGGAAGAATTCTGTTTGTAGGATTTCACGAGCAGCTGCAGACGAAGGGTTGCTGACATACAAAACAGTGTCATCAGCAAAGAGGTGTACAGAGGAATTGGTGAGGGTTAAATCAATGTTATTTTTATAAATAACAAAAAGGATAGGACCCAGGATAGAACCTTGGGGGGACTCCTCTTAACAGCGGTTTTAATGGGGATAGGTCACCTTCAGCTTTTACCTGCTGTGACCTACCAGTGAGATAACACCTGAACCACTTAAGGGAGGGTGGATCTAGGCCAAGGGAGAGCAAAGATGATAGTAGAAGTTTGTGGTCCGCAGTATCGAATGCTTTGCTCAGGTCCAGAAATACTGCACAGACACTATTGTTTTTATCTAATTCGGTTTGCCAGTCATTTGTGACCTTGGCTAGTGCAATGATAGTGCTATGCTTGGCCCTGAATCCCGATTGAGCTGGATTCAAGAGGTTAGCATTGTCAAGATACTCCCTTAACTGGTTACTCACTAATTTCTCCAGCATCTTGGATAGCACTGGTAGAAATGGAAATGGGCCTGTAATTATTAAGTTCCATAGGGTCCCCTGATTTTAGAAGGGAACCACTTGGGCTGTCTTCCACAGTGTGGAATAGAACCAGAGTTTAGAGATATGTTAAAGAGATGAGTTAGGGGGACTGCAAGTATGTGGGATGCAATCTTTAGAAAGTAGGGGTCCAGAGAGTCTGCCCCTGTGCTTTTTTTGGTATCCATCTGCCATAATAGGTCCTCTACTTGCTTCAACAGTACAGATTTGAAGCTGAAGGAAGAATCAGCTCTCTGAACACCAGTGTGCTGGGAGCTTAATTGTTCCCTCAGCAGGTTAGCTGGGGAGGTGTCAAAGGCAAGGCCAGCCGTTGTGAAGTGGTTATTGAAGGCATCTAGAATTTCCATTTTGCCAGTGATAGGGCCATCACTGTGGTGTAATTGAGTTGGAAGGGAGGTACTAGCATCCTGCCCCACCATCCCCTTGATGGTACCCCAAAATCTAGCATGATTATGATAGGAGGAGTCGAGATCAGCCAAGTAGAAGGCAGCCTTTGCATCCCTAACTTTCTTGGTGCATCTATTCCTTGCTTTCCTAAAGATCATCCAGTCATTTGTATCCTTGGTTTTTCTTGCTATTTTCCAGAGTTTGTCTCTCTCCAGCAGTGCAGCTTTGAGGTCAGCTGAAAACCAACAACAGGATTTGTTTTTTATTTGGATACTAGATATTGGGGCATGGGTGTTAAGGGCATTTATTATAATGCTATTTAGTAACTGCTGTGCTTTCTCCACAGAATGGGCAAGGTAAAACTTGCCAGTTTGGAGAGTGAGCTAGATCACGTAAATATCCTTTGATATTGATGTTTTTCTTGGATCTCCTCATGAAGAATTTTGCAGGGGTTGTTGTTTTGCTGGTGGATCTTACCCCTGCGATGGGGCAGTGATCACTTATGTCGCAGAGAAGCACTCCAGCGTGTGTGACTAGATGTGGTTTATTCACTTGCATGATATCAAGTAGTGTGCTGTTATTACTATTCCTTGCATTAATTCTTGTTGGCTCATTAATTAGCTGTGTGAACCCATATGTATCACAGAATGATACCAGAGTGCAGCTGCCTGCAAGCCAGTTGAAATACAGGTCACGAGAATAATGACTTCTTCAGTTCTGGGCTTGAGCAGATTCCCCAGGTGGGATAAGAGCTTGAGGTCAGCAGAGGGGGGTCTGTAGCATCCAACTAGCTGAAAAGCTGCTGTATTGGGGAGAGAGACTTTTAAGGATAGGCATTCAAATTCCTTGGGCATAGAGGTTGCAGCAACACAGGATATAGGTATACCAAATTTTGCATATATAGCTACTTCACCTCCCCTTGTTTGGTGATCCACTCTGAATAGCTGATAGTTGGGTAGGTTAACATCCCTGTCTGCTGTGGTGGGTTTGAGCCATGTCTCAGATACCACGAGAAAGTCTGGCAAGGTATGACAACCCAGGCTTGTATCAGTGTGCTTTTTCAACAGACTGCATACATTAATATGCAGAAAACTGAGGCCTTTAATTGAGGTTAGATCTGATGGAGAGGTAATACATCTGGGGTCCAGGGTTGATTTCCACGCTACCAATACAGAGCAATAGAAAGAGCAGGAGTTTCATGAGGGCTGCCAGTGATGGGAGAGGGCTGTCTTTGGTCCTCCTTCTCTTATTCTGTTGCCACTCTTTTGGGTGCTCCATGTGGGGTTATGGAATTGTGTTGAGACACCAAGTAGCAGTTTGGTGGTTAGGCGTGAGGGGGTTCTGATATATCCAGTAGTAGAGCCTTGATAGAAATACCAAGTGGTTTTGTGTCTCTTTTGAGGTCACCCCACTGTAATCGATGCAGCAATGGTAGGGCATATGTGAGGGTTTGAGCATCAAACAATGGGGATGATTCAGAGAGACTAGGCAGATGGATCACCCTACGCTGTGTCACAGGGACATCTTCTTTGTAGAACCCCATGGCTGATAGTGAAAGGAGTATCAGCAGTAAACTCCCCATTGTGAGAGAGATATTATTTGTTGGCTACCGGGAGAGTAGTGAAGTTGCTGATTGGTTGGATCAGCAAGCTGGTGAGACAGTTTGTTAGTTTAGGGTAATGCTGAGGGCGGGGAAGATATTTTGCAGTAAGATGTCTATAAAAGTAACACACAAGAGGGGAAGGGTGGGTGGGCAAATTTTGTGGCTTTCCTGGTCCTCCCTCGCTGTCCCTCCTGGTCTCGTGGTTCCCTGAGTCGGCTAAGGTGCCGCCGACCACCTGCTGGCGGAGCGAAGCCCTGTCGCTCAGCTGGGTGCTGTGGGGCAGTGATGGTAGGCTGGAGAGAGACAGAGGAAGGCGCAGGAATTAAATAGTGGTGGAAACAAGTATTCCTGTTTGTCACTGACTAAATCTGCACAACAAAATGTTGTGGGGGGGGTGCTGTGGCGCCTCAGTGTCTGGCCCACCTTGCAATTGCAAAAAAGGATTTGTAATCACAGTGAAGAACAATAAATCAACAGTTTCCCCTTGCAATTACCTTAGCAGAAACAGCACTTTTGGGTATTTTTCACAGTTTAAGGAAGGAAAAGTGGCGCCTCAGCATATCCATGTGGTGTATGTCTTTAAAAAACATTTGCAACATTTTTATTAAATTCCATGTGAATGGTATTTGTGAAAACCATTCACATGGTGCTTGAACAACTTGAGGTGTTTTCAGACCAGTCTATTTACAATTGTTTACTATGTATGTTATTCGTAAGCCTCAGTTATAGCAGTCCACAAATACATTATGAACATTGTGCTATGATGCAGGATGAGGGTTCAAAACACATTTTAGACACTGTTTGTTTGTAGAGTTTGTTTTCAGAAAAACATATAAATGTTTTTTCTAACTATCATGCAAATGATAGTTTTGATAACTTCACACGGTATTTAGAAAAACAATTTGCAGTATGTATAACACTGTGAGGTACATATAACTGAGTAATAGTATTAGAGCTTAACTTTGGGGTTAGAAACATAGACTTTAATGGCAGATAAGGACCGCTAGGCCCATCTAGTCTGCCCATTTCCCTGCCTACAGGATAGGCTGCAGATCCTAGTTAATCAACAGCCTATTTCTTCCTACCCCCCCACCAGAATTGCCTTATGTCTGTCCCATGCATTCTTGAATTCTCCCACAGTTTTAGACCCCACAACCTCCTCAGGAAGGCTGTTCCATGCATCCACTACCCTCTCTGTGAAATAATACTTCCTCACATTGCCCCTGAACCACCATCCTTCTATCTTTAAATTGTGTCCCCTTGTTCTTTCAAGCCTCTTTTTCTGAAAGATGCTACCCTCTTGGACTTTGTTGATTCCACTGAGGTACTTTAAAGTTTCTATCATGTCCCCTCTCCCTTCTTTCCTCAAGGGTATACATATTAAGCTCCTTTAGTCTCTTCTCATACGGCTTCTCTTGCAGAGCCTGCACCATTTTAGTTGCCCTCCTCTGGACTGCCTCTATCATGTCTATGTCTTTGCGGAGATGGGGTCTCCAGAACTGGACACAGTACTCCAGATGGGGTCTCACCAACTGTCTGTACAGAGGGATAACAACTTCCTGTTTTCTGCTGATGATGCCTCTCCCTATATATCCTAGTATACCCCCAGCCCTCCCTACTGCCTTCTCACATTGCTTGCTAACCTTAAGGTCATCTGATATGATTACCCCCAGGTCCCTTTCCTTTTTTGTTGTTGTTACTACCTCCCACCCATTGTGTATTCTTCCCCTGGGTTCTTGTTTCCCAGGTGCATTATTTTGCAGTTCTTTGCATTGAATCCTAGCTGCCATACTTCTGACCATTCCTCCAACCTTGCCAAGTCCCTTTTCATTCTTTCCACACCTCCTTGTGTATCAACCCTGTTGCAGATCTTTGTGTCATCTGCAAAAAGGCATACTTTTCCTTCCAGTCCCTCTGCAATGTCACTGATGAAGACATTAAAAAGGACTGGACCCAATACTGAACCCTGCGGTACCCCACTAGTAACCCCCCTTTCTTCAGAGTGGACTCCATTTACAATTACCTTCTGTGTCCTGTTGTCCAGCCAATGTTTTATCCAGGCTACCACCCTGGGTCCCACTATCAGGCTGGTTAATTTGACTATTAATCTTTTGTGTGGGACTGTGTCAAATGCCTTGCTAAAGTCTAGGTAGGCCATGTCCACAGCCCCTCCCTGGTCTACTACTTTGGTCACCTAGTCAAAGAAATCTATTAGATTCATCTGACATGACCTTCCCGCTGTGAACCCATGCTGCCTTGGGTCCTGTGCTCCACTGTCCTCTAGGTACTCAACTATTCTTTCCTTCAGAAGTGACTCCATCCTTTCCCTACCACAGAGGTCAGACTGACAAGTCTGTAGTTTCCTGCCTCTGTCTTGGTCCCACTTTGTGAAGGAGAATCACATCCGCCTTCCTCCAGTCTATGTCCACCATTCTCCATGATTTATTAAAAAGAGTAGCCAGTGGTTTCACTAGTTCTTCCCTTAATTCTTTTAGAATTCTGGGGTGAATTCCATCAGGACCCATTGCTTTGTCCACCTTCAGTTTTAGGAGTTCTTGCAGAACCCTTTCTTCTGTGAAAGGACTGGGATGGACCCCCCTATCAAGAGTGCTTCTGTTAATTGGATTAGGAACTTCCTCCTCCTCTTTTGTGAATTCTGAGTAGAAATATTTGTTCAGTATTCCTGCTTTTTCACTGTCCCCCTCTGCCCACCCACCGTTCATTCTATTCAGCCTCACTATCCCTCCCTTTGTCTTTCTACGCTTGCTGATGTACCTATAAAAGGTTTTATCCCCCTTCTTAACTGAGTTGGCTATCTTTTCCTCAGTTTGGGCCTTTGCTAATCTGACTTCCCTCCCTGCTTCCTTCTGCCTTAACTGGTACAGCTCTCTGTCCTGCTTCTCCTGTATTTCCTTATACTTCCGGAATGCTATCTTTTTCTTCCAGACTTTCACAGCCACCTCTTTTGAGAACCATAGTGGCTTTTTCTTTCATTTTGATTTGTTTATTTGCTTCACACAAAGGCTTGTTGCCTCTGTGATGGCAGTTTTGATAATTCCCCATTGTTGCTCCACACCACCTTCTAGCCTGTTTGCTAGTGCTTTTCTGAGGCACCTCCCATCTTCAAAGTCAGCCCTCCTAAGTCCAGTACCCTCACTTTGTATGGCTTGACTCTGTAGCTGAGTTTAACGTGAACCACACTGTTTGATGGTCACTTGTCCCCAGATGGCAACCCACTTCTAGATCTGAGATCCTCTCACTGCCCCGCTTGAGAGTATGTGGTCTAAGATTGCTCGCTCATGAGTGGGTTCTAGAACCAGCTGTCTAATGCCCGCCACCTGTGGACATCAAGAATGGCCCTGCTCTTGGATGTGGCTGCAGCAATGTGCTCCAGTTAACATCTGGCATATTCAGGTCTCCCATCAACAGCATCTCCCCTTTCTCTGCCATTCTAAGAATGCCTTCTATCATATCCTTGTCTATTCCTTCCCCCTGACATGGGGATCTGTACACAACTCCTGTGCGGATTGTGGTGCCCTTTCCAGTCTCCAAGGTGACCCACAGTGCCTCCTCTCCTCCCTGTTTACTCTTTTGTTCAGTTGCTTCTATCTCTTCCTTTACATAGAGAGCTACTCCCCCCTCTTCTCCCCTGCCTGTCTCTCCTGTATGTTATGTACCCTGGTATGTTAGCATCCCAGTCATGGTTCTCTGTGTACCATGTTTCTGTGACTGCTACGATATCCAGGCATCCTTCTTCCATTAAGGCCATCAGCTCAGGGAGCTTGTTGCCCAGACTACGGGCATTGGTACTCATTACCCTCCATTTCCTGATGGCCTTACTCCCTTTTGCCCCATCCCTGTCCTTCTTGCCTTTGTCACTTTCTCCATTTACCCCTGCAGTAACCCCCCCATACCCGCACCTCAGCCATAAAGTTGTGATATTCAAGCACCATTGTGGTGCTCCATGCAGTACTGTGCTGTCACAAAACCCCCCTTGACCTACCCATGCTCACACCCAACACCCAAAGATGTAATGTATTGGAGCATACTTTGGTATGCTTTGCACTATTCTGCTGTTAAGCAGCCCCCAACTCTGACCTTACCATACCCGTACCCCACCCCCAAAGATGTAATGCACAAAGTACTTACACTTTTATATTATTGTACTGTAAAAACAAACATTGACACTTTCAGTTTTTTTATTGGATTATTTTACTATGCCTATAAATATAAAAAAAGAAAAATCTCATGAAACATAGCAGCTATTAATTCATAGTTTAAAAAAATTAAAGGTACTTTTTTGTTGTAAAATTAAACATTTTTAAATATATATTTACTTAAATATAAGAAATAACAAATAAAAACTGTTATTACACAGTAAAAATAAAAATAAATATATAAAAAGTATAAAAACATATTATTTTGATAATATTTACACTACTTACATAGCAAGCAGGTCAGGAGGATTGTATCTATTTCATGGTATCCTGTGAGTGACTGGCTCAGGATGAAGTGGAAGGTCCTTCAGGGAATGGGGACAGGACCTAGAACCCACTGACCGACTCATCTGAGCAATCCTCTAGAGTTCGGAAATATTGGCCAGTGAGTCCTGGTGCTGCTGTGGATTGACAAAGACCAATCCATGTTGGAGGAAGGTTGCAAGGCTGCCAAGATCCAGAGGAGGTGGTGGTGGTGTTTGTAGAGGTGGGTGTCTGGTCTCCAGCAGGTCCTGCAGGCATTGGTTCATCCAGTGCTGCTCCTGCAGCATTTCATGGAGCAGCTCACTAACCTCATCAATGGTACGACAAAGTTCACTAAGATCATTGGCGAGGTTACCCTGCCTCTTGTGGACACTGTGAAAACCTTCTATGAGGTGGGTGTTCATGAGGGCAAGCAGGTCCATGAAACGCCACATCTCCTGTGGAATGTTGACCGTGTGTATTGGATCTGCAATTACAAACAAGAAAAAACATACAGTAAGATATTAATACATGTGTTTTGTCAGTGTGTGCATTGTGAAGCTAACAATGAAATGGGTAAAGAGAATGTTGACTCCTGATTGTCCAAGAACTTATTTAATCTGGGTCATCATGCCAGCAGCATGGAACAGCTGAAAGTTATTAGCTTTAAAAATACATAGTACATAGATACATAGACAGTGTCGGCAGATAAGGGCCTATGGCCCACCCAGTCTGCCCATTTGAGCTTGTAAGTTCAGTTTGTTTTCCTAGAAGTCTGTTGCCCCTTACCCCTGACCAATAGAATTCCTTTATGCCTATCCCATGCATTCTTAAATCCCGTGATTGTTTCAGCCCCCACCACTTCCTCTGGCAGGGTGTTCCACTTGTCCACCACCCGTTCTGTGAAGAAATTCTTTCTCATGTTTCCTCTGAATCATCCTCCTCTAACTTCATCCCATGCCCTCTAGTCCTGGAACATCTTTTCACTTAAAATAGTGTTTTCCTGCACCCTATTCCTCCTGTAAGATACTTGTATGTCTCTATCATATCCCCTCTCTCCTCCTCTCCTCCAGGAGTACATGTTCAGTTCCTTCAACCTGTCTTCATAGGACTTGTGATGCAATCCATGCACCATCTTTGTTGCCCTCCTCTGAACCTTCTCTACCCTGTCTATGTCCTTACGTAGGTATGGTCTCCAGAACTGTACACTGTACTCCAGGTGGGGCCTCACTAGTGTCTTGTATAACAGAATGATGACCTCCCTTTTCCTGCTGGTGATGCCCCTGCCTATACATCCCAGCATCCTATTTGCTTTACCTGCTGCCTTGCCACACTGTTTCCCTACCTTGAGGTCATCAGAGATGACAACCCCAAGATCCCTTTCCTGCTTGGTGCATGCTATCCTCACCTCCCAACTGATATATTGTGCCAGGGTTTTGTGCCCCATATGCATTATCTTGCACTTCTTTGCATTGAATTTCAACTGCCAAACCCTATGACCATTCTTCAAGTTTCTGCAGGTCGCTTCTCATTCTGTCTACACCCTCTGGTGTGTCTACTCTGTTACAGAGCTTTGTGTCATCAGCGAACAGTGAAATTCTGCCTTCTAGATCCTGCACAATGTCACTGATGAAGATGTTGAATAGGACCGGTCCCAGCACTGATCCTGTGGTACCCCACTGGTCACTCTTCCCTCTGTGGAGTGACAGCCATTTACCACTACCCTCTGTGTCCTGCCACCCAGCCAGTTACCTACCACCACACTACTGTCCTGCCCACACCATATTCCCCAGTTTGTGTAATAGTCTTCTATGTGGCACAGTGTCAAAGGCCTTGCTGAAGTCCAGATAGGCCATGTCCACTGCCCTCCCTGATCCACCTCCCTAGTCACCCAGCCAAAAATTCAATGAGGTTGGTCTGACATGACCTCCCCTGGTGAAACCATGCTGCCTTGGGTCCTGTAGTCCATTGACAACCAGATGTTCCACCAATCTCTCCTTCAGTAGTGCTTCCATGATCTTCCCCACTACCAAGGTGAGGCTGACTGTGCAACAGTTCCTGCTTCCTCTTTGTTCCCACTTTTGTATAAGGGGACTACATCTGCTGTCCTCAGTCTTTGGGTACCTCCCTGTTTCCAGTGATCAGCTAAACAGGATAGCCAGAGGTTCAGCCACCACCTCTCTTAGTTCTTTAAGGACCCTGGGGTGCACCCCGTCTGGCCCCATTGCTTTATCAACTCTTATTACTTCCAGTTCCTTCAGGACCCTTTCTCGTGAAAAGGGACTTGTGTCCATTTCTGCACCATTCTCACCCCTTGTACTCCCTTGAGACCCATTACCCCCCTCTTCCTCAGTAAAGACTGAGCAGAAATACCTGTTTAATATGTCAGCTTTACTGTTGTCATCCTCCACGCGGCTCCCATCCTCCCCCTTCAGTCTCACTATCCCTTCCTTTGTCTTTCTTTTTTCACTTATGTTCCTGTAAAAGGTTTTGTCCCCTCTACCCACTGATTTTGCAATGTGTTCTTCTGTCTGAGCTTTGGCTTCCCTTACTGACCTCCTGCCTCCCTTTGCTTCTCCTGGTACTTCTCCTATCCCTTCTGCCTGTGTCTTTTGTATTGCCTGAATGCAATCTTTTGCTTTAACTTTCTTTGCTACCTCTTTGGAAAACCATAATGGTCTCCTCTTCCTTTTCCTCTTGCTAACCTGCTTAATGCATAATTCTTGTTCTTATAATCCCCATTTTAAATACTGCCCACTGTTCCTCAAACCCTGATTCCTGTCCCATTCCTTAATGCCTCTTTCAAGTATCTCCCATTTTCCCAGTCTGCTCCCTAAAATCCAGGATACGTGTTTTTGTGTGGTTTGGTTCTGCTCTTTCTGTGATTTCAAACCACAATGACTGGTGGTCACTGTTACCAGGTGCTCCCCACTGTTACCCCCATCACACTGTCCCTGTTTGTGAGCACAAGGTCCAGTATTGCCTTCTGCCGAGTTGGTTCCATGACCAGTTGCTTGAGGAAGGCACCTGAAGGAGTCAGGATAAATCTGCTCCTCGTTGATGCTGCTGCTGGGATGCTCCAGTCCACGTCTGGAATATTGAAGTCTCCAACCAGTACTACCTCACCCTTGTCTGCCATCCTTGGATGGCTAGCATCAACTCCTATCTATTTCTTCCTCCTGGGCTGGTGGTCTATAGACCACACCTGTGCGGATGGCTGTCCCCATTTTCCTTTCCAGCTTAACCCACAGTATATCTCCCCCATTTTGTTCCTCCTGGATCTCTGTGGCCCTTATGTCATTTTTCACATACAGTGCCACTCCTCCTCCTCCTCCCTTCCTGCCTGCTCTGTCTCTTCTGAATATGTTGTAGCCAGGTATGGCCATGTCCCAGTCATGGTTATCAATACACCAGGTTTCAGTGATGGCCACAATGTCCAGGTATGACTGTACCATGACAGCCTCCAGATCTTCCATCTTGTTGCTAAGGCTCCTGGCATTTGCACACATGGCTTTCCATGATTTGACCTCCCTAGACTGCTTCACTGTTCTACTCCAGCCCCTTCCTTGGTTGTCATTTATCCCTGGTTCTCCTTGCTGTCTGCCCTTCTGCTGAATTTTGCCCTTTTCTGCTTATCCACCTCTTGGGCACTAATCTCCATCTTTTGCACACTGCTTTGCAGAGATAGCCACTCCTCTGGTTCACTGGTTCCACTGCTAGCTGTGGGGGGTGAGCAAGTAGGTACCCTCCTTGCTGGCCTGCCACCCCTTTGCTAGTTTAAATGCTTGTCAATGTAGCATTTAAACTTATCATTGAGTACTTGGATTCCCCTCCAGGATGGATGCAGGCCGTCAGGCTTGAACAAACCTCCATCCCTCCAGGTGGGTCCTCAGTCACCAATGAATCTAAACCCTTCCTCACAGCACCAGTTCTTCAACCATGAGTTAAAGTTCCTGGTGCATGCACTCTATGCTCTCCCTTGCCTCTCACAGGTAGTACTTCTGAGAAAATGACAGAAGTAGCTACTTGCTTGAGACCCCTCCCCAGTTTCCTAAACTCTTCCTGAACTTCCTTTGGCTCCCCATTTGCCAGGTCATTAGTACCTAGGTGGATAATGACATTCAGCTCACCCTCCGTCTTGCCTTCCCAGTGATCCCCAGGATCTTCCTTCCATCCCTCCATGCCGTGGCACCTGGTAGGCACCTCACCTCCCTGTCCTCCCCTCCTGTGTTCCTAGCTGGATGCCTCTTATGATGGAGTCCCCCACCAGGATTCGCTTCCTCCTCCTCTGGGGTCCACTGCTTTCCCCACTGAGGTCACCTCCTTGGCTAACCTCCACATCCTTTCCTTCCACTTCTCTGGGTACCTCTATTTGGTTGTCCTCGTTTGCCAGTGTGGCATATGAGTTCTTGAGTGGAATAGGATCTGGGATTTGCCTCTGCCTGACTGCTCTAACCCTCCCTGAGCCCACTGTCATCCAAGTGCTCCTCATTCTTGGCATCCTTTGAGGCAGTTGCATTAGACTGGGTGGTCCCTGGATAAGGGTGATGGTACTCCTGGCCCAGTTTACTTCCGCTCTGAGTCTGGCTACCTCATCCCACAGTCCAGAGAGATGCATGCAGATAGGGCAGCACCTCAGTGTCCAGAAGGTCTGCCTGAACATGTCTGCCCCACAGCCACTGCATTGCACCACTCCCCACATTATACTGCAGTTCCACTACTTGTCTGCTACTGAAGCTCTCCTAGTTCTCTTTTTATTAATTTACTGTACTAAAAATCCTGTCACTAATCCTCAGATATTTTTTTAAAGGAAAAAGAAACCAATAAATAAATAAATGAGTCAAAACACTTGTTGTGCTGAGGTGGGCTTCTTCCCCTTATGCCCTCTGCTTCACACCCTTACTATACCCTGTGTTTGAGCTCCTGTCAATCAGATTTATCAGGGCATATAATTAAGAGTTGGGGAGGGGGGGCGAAAATTTGCAGCAATTAAAGACAGCACAGAATTACACCACCACTATGTTTTAAATTTCAACAGCCCAAAAACAATTATAAGTAAAGACAACAAAGAAAGTATAGTGTCACTAAATGCCCACAATCTAAGTTTAAAAGAAAAATAGCAATTACCAGTTACTCTAAAGCACTGAATTGAATATGTTTCCTTCCTTCCCCTTCTGGCTTCTTCTGAGAAAATAAACCTCTGCTTGCTACTTTAACTCTGACTAAGCCCCACCTCCAGTTATCACGTAGCTGAGGTCAGAGGCCAGACAATTAACACCCTTCACCCAACTACAGGGCAGTCAGACAAGCCAAGATAAAATTTGCAGCAATTAAAGACAGCACAGAATTACACCACCACTATGTTTTAAATTTTCAACAGCCCAAAAACAATTATAAGTAAAGACAACAAAGAAAGTATAGTGTCACTAAAAGCCTACAATCTAAGTTTAAAAGAAAAATAGCAATTACCAGTTACTCTAAAGCACTGAATTGAATATGTTTCCTTCCTTCCCCTTCTGGCATCTTCTGAGAAAATAAACCTCTGCTTGCTACTTTAACTCTGACTAAGCCCCACCTCCAGTTATCACGTAGCTGAGGTCAGAGGCCAGACAATTAACACCCTTCACCCAACTACAGGGCAGTCAGACAAGCCAAGATAAAATTTGCAGCAATTAAAGACAGCACAGAATTACACCACCACTATGTTTTAAATTTTCAACAGCCCAAAAACAATTATAAGTAAAGACAACAAAGAAAGTATAGTGTCACTAAACGCCCACAATCTAAGATTTAAAGAAAAATAGCAATTACCAGTTACTCTAAAGCACTGAATTGAATATGTTTCCTTCCTTCCCCTTCTGGCATCTTCTGAGAAAATAAACCTCTGCTTGCTACTTTAACTCTGACTAAGCCCCACCTCCAGTTATCCAGCTGAGGTCAGAGGCCAGACAATTAACACCCTTCACCCAACTACAGGGCAGTCAGACAAGCCAAGATAAAATTTGCAGCAATTAAAGACAGCACAGAATTACACCACCACTATGTTTTAAATTTTCAACAGCCCAAAAACAATTATAAGTAAAGACAACAAAGAAAGTATATTGTCACTAAACGCCCACAATCTAAGTTTAAAAGAAAAATAGCAATTACCAGTTACTCTAAAGCACTGAATTGAATATGTTTCCTTCCTTCCCCTTCTCCCTTCCCCTCTAGTAATGTACTAAACAATGTACCATCAGATAAAAACAATCAGGTATTTCCTGGGTTGCATTATGGTGGGATAACAGTCCACTTCAGGTTGTGCCTTGTGCTTCAACCAACCTGAGTTGTGATGTTAGCACAACATGACACAGCTCATGGAGTATCATTTTGCTTCAGATCTGATGCTATGTATTTTAATTGTATACTGCTACTTAATGACCCATTTCAGGAACACAGTCAGGCACTGTATGGCACTTCATGGTTTGCATTATGATGGGATAATAGGCTAACTTGGGTGAGTTGAAGCACGAGGCTATAGTCTCGTGCTTCAACCCACCTGAGGTGTGATGTTAGCATGCCATTATGCAGATCATGGCTTGTCAAATTGCTTCAGCACTGATGGAATGTATGTTAATTTTATGTTCCTAGTTAATGAACCATTTCAGAAATACAATCATGCAGTCTATTCCACTCCATGGGTTGCATAACGGTGGGATAACTGTCCACCTTGGGTGTGTTGAAGCATGAGGTGATAGCCTCGTGCTTCAATCCACCCGAGGTGTGATGTTAGCCCATCATGATGCAGGTCATGGAGTGTCAGATTGCTTGATTAGTAATGGGGTGTATGATAATTGTCTACTGATACTTAATGGACCATTTCAGAAACACAATCAGGCACTCTATACCATTCCATGGGTTGCATAATGGTGGGATAATGGCCTTCAACTTACCTGAGCTGGGACTTTCGCATGCCGTGACATAACTCATGGAGTGTCAGGTTGCTTGTGAAGCAATGGAATGTATGTTAAATGTATACTGCTACTTAATGAATGATTTGAGAAACACAATCAGACACTGTATGCCACTCCTTGGGTTGTATTATGGTGGGAGAATGTCCCACGTTGGGTGGGTTGAAGCACAAGCTGATAGGCTCTTGCTTCAACCCATCGGAGGTGGGACGTTAGCACATCAATATGCAGCTCATGGGGTGTCAGATTGCTTGACTAGTAATGAAATGTATGATAAATGTATCTGGGTAATTAACGACCGATTTCAGAAACACAATCAGACACTGTATGCCACTCTTTGGGTTGTATTATGGTGGGAAAATGTCCCAGGTTGGGTGGGTTGAAGCACTAGCCAATAGGTTCTTGCTTCAACCCACCTGTGGTGGGACATTAGCATGTCAATACGCAGCTCATGGAGTGTCAGATTGCTTGATTAGTTATAGAATGCATGATAAATGTATACTGGTACTTAATGAACCATTCCAGAAACACAATCAGGCACTCTATGGCACTCCATGGGTTGTGTCATGGGATGCCAATGTGCCATCTTGGTTGCACTGAAGCATGAGGCAATAGCCTCGTGCTTCAACCCAACCAAAGTGGGCCATTGGCAGACCATTACATAGCTCATGGAGTGTCAGATTGCTTGATTAGGTATAGAATGTATGATGACTATATACTGGTACTTAATGAACCATTTCAGAAACTCAGTCAGGCACTCCATGGCACTCCATGGGTTGTGTCATGGGATGCCAATGTCCCACCTCGGGTGCATTGAAGCACCAGGCAATAGCCTCATGCGTCAACGCACCCAAGGTGGCATGTTGGCAGACCATGACATACTGTAGCTCATGGAGTGTCAGATTGCTTGTGGAATGTATGTTAATTGTATACTTGTACTTAATGACCCATTTCAGAAACACAATCAGGCACTCTATTCCTCTCCATGGGTTGCGTGATGGTGTGATAACAGCTCACCTAGGGTGGGTTGAAGCATGAGATAGTAGCTTCATGCTTCAAACCACCTGAGGTGGGAAGTTAGCCTGCCAGGATGCAGCTCATAGAGTGCCAGGTTTCTTGATTAGTGATGGAATGCATATTAATTATATACTGTTACTTAATGACCTATTTCAGAAACATCATCAGGCACTCTATGCCACTACATGTTTTGCATCATGGTGGGATAATGGCCCACCTCAGATGGGTTGAAGCATGAAGTGGTAGTCTCGTGCTTCAACCCACATGAAGTGGGATGTTATCCCACTATGACACAAAACACTGAGTGTCAGAATGATTGATTGGTGATGGAATGTATGTTAAGTATAGAGGTACCTAATGACCCATTGCAGAAACACAGTCGGGGACTGTATGCCACTACGTGGGTTGCGTTATGGTGGAATACTACTACTTAATGACCCACTTCAAAAACACAATCAGCCATTCTATGCCACTCCATGGGTTTTGTTATGGTAGGATAATGGTACAGCTCTCATGGGTGCCTCATGCTTCAACTGCCCCTCCCCTGAGGTGGGATGTTAGCCCAACTTGATGCAGCTTATGGAATGCTTAATTTGTGTACATTGACTGTTAGTCATATGTGTTAACTTTGCTATGCATGATCAGTAGTAAATATTTCCTATATATATATATATATATATATATATATATATATATATACTGATCCATTTAATAAGATGATCTTAAAGGAAAGGAAGAGGGGGAGGTACCTAAAACAAACAGTAGAAACACTCTGGATACAGAAGTTGATACCAGCCCGTTCATAGAAGAAAAGGTTCTGAAAGAACTCTTAAAACTGAAGGTGGACAAAGCAATGGGGCCTGATGGGATTCATCCCAGAATTCTAAAAGAACTAAGGGTAGAACTAGTGACACCACTGACTACCCTCTTTAACAAATCATGGGAGTATGGGGTGGTACCTGAGGACTGAAGGAGGGCAGATGTGATTCTCCTTCACAAAAGTGGGAGCAAGGCAGAAGCAGGAAACTACAGACCTATTAGTTTAACCTCAGTGGTAGGGAAAATGATGGAATCACTTCTGAAGGAAAGAATTGTTGAGTATCTAGAGGCCAGGGGGCACAGGACCCAAGGCAGCATGGATTCACAGCAGGAAGGTCATGCCAGACGAATCTGATAGATTTCTTTGAGTGGGTGACCAAAGTAGTAGTTCAGGGAGGGGCTGTGGACATGGCCTACCTAGACTTTAGCAAGGCATTTGACACAGTCCCACAAAAAGATTAATACAAGTTAGCCAGCCTGGGAGTGGGTCCCAAGATGACAGCCTGGGTAAAGAACTGGCTGGAGAATAGGACACAGAGAGTAATAGTAAGTGAAGTCCACTCTGAAGAAGGGGTTACTAGTGGGATACCGCAGGGTTCAGTATTAGTACTGTCCTCTTCAATGTCTTTATAAGCAACATTGCAGAGGGACTGGAAGGAAAAGTATGCCTCTTTGCAGATGACACAGAGATCTGCAACAGAGTTGATGCACAAGGTGGGGTGGAAAGGATGAAAAGGGACTTGACAAGGTTAGAGGAATGGTCAAATGTATGGCAGCTTAGATTCAATGCTAAGAAGTGCAAGGTAATGCACCCGGGAAACAAAAACCCAGGGGAAGAGTACACAATGGGAGGTGAGATACTAACAACAACAAAAATGGAAAGGGACCTAGGGTAGTCGTATTAGATGACCTAAAGGTGGGCAAGCAATGTGAGAGGGCAGCAAGGAGGGCTGGGGGATACTGGGATGCATAGGGAGAGGCATCACCAGTAGAAAACAGGAAGTTATTATCCCTCTGTACAGACAGCTGGTGAGACCCCATCTGGAGTACTGCATGCAGTTCTGGAGACCCAATTTCTGCAAAGACATAGACAGGATGGAAGACGTCCAGGGGAGGGCAACTAAAATGGTGCAGGGTCTGCACTGGAAGACATATGAAGAGAGAGACTTAGGAGCTTATATGTATAGCCTCGAGGAAAGGAGGAGGGGACATGATAGAAACTTTCAAGGTACCTCAAGGGAATCAACAAAGTCCAATAGGGTAGCATCTTTCAAAAAAAGAGGTGTGCAAGAACAACGGGGCACAATTTGAAAGATGGAGGTGGCTCAGGGTAATTTAAGGAAGTATTTTTCACAGAGAAGGTTGTGGATGCATGGAGCACGGTCTTCGGAGGAGGTTGTGGAGTCAAAACAGTGATGGAATTCAAGCATGCATGGGACAGTCATAAGGCAATTCTAGGGGGTGGGGACAGGAAGAAGTAGGCTGCTGGTTAACTAGGATCTGCAGCTTATCCATTAGGTAGGGAAATGGACAGACTGGGTGGGCCAAGCGGTCCTTATCTGCTGTCAAATTCTATGTTTCTATGAATTTGATACTCTTTCACTGTGTATTAGACTGTTGTAATGATTGTGACATGAGATTAAACATGTCAGTGTTTTACTTATGATAAACTTACTGGCACATTTCAGTTGTCTTCCATATAGCCTGAAGTATGAAATTGTTTTCATGTGCAATATAAGGAATAAAGTATGGGTGAGAATACACAACAAGCCTGTGTTTCCATTGAGAGGTTGCGATACCAGCATACGGACCTCAAGAATGAAGTTCGAGAGATCCATGCTGGTATCTCAAACCTGAGATGAAACATAAGGCAAGTTGTGTATGCTCACCAAACTTTATTTATTATAGTATATGGTTCCCCTAGATGCCAACAAAAATATTTCAGCATTAATGTTTTCCAAGGTTTCATACCTTGTGTTTGTGCTTGTGGTTCTCCCGACAGCTCAGTCTGTTAGGCAGAGTCTGTTGGTGCAGTCCCATTTTATTCCTGAACCTGTTACCCTTTCCAGGTGCAGTTTAGGAACAAAAAATGTAAAAAAAAATTTCAAATCTGTATGGTTTTGGAACACGGAACTGACTGCAGCAGTCTATGTCCAATCCACCTCGGTGAGCCGCACACTAAGCAGTACTGCCATGTATGTTTTTATTTTTGTTTTAACAGAACTGGTTCAACCAATCAGGTGGTGAATAGAGCATGGTATCATGAATATTAATTAGGGACTCATGAATATTGATTATGGAATGTGCACAATAACTTTTGGAACGTGCACAACTTTTAGAATGTGCACAACAACTTCTGAACAGCCACTGAATTCCATATATATTAAGCCCAACCCATTTACTATACAGTAGTGCACATAGTAATTATCATGCATGTGGACAGACATTGCAGACAAGCAAAGTGCAAATTGAGGCTAAGCAGTGATGTACTAATTATGAATGTAAAACAACTACTGAGATGAGGGATATAGCATGCATCAATCTACATAATGAATGATATTTCACAGTTCACAGTTCACAAAACACATGAGAGAAATACTTTTTTGGGGGGATAGCTTGATTGGTAGGACACAAATTGTTGTATAAATACAATTAAGATGTTGCTGAGTTGTTGTATGTTATTAACTGTTGTGATGACCTGTTTGTTTTGAATAGAGATTATTATTGACATTAACAACATAATATGTGAGGCAACACAATGACATAAGAACCTGTTGATGCTGGTTTTTTTTGGAAATAACTGTAATGTAGAATGATACACATTTCTTATACAGTTATTATTTGTTGCATATTAGGTGTTCAGCATACATATAAGAAATGAACCATTGCAGTTGTATAAAACTGCATTTTACAGTAAGGCTTAGGAATTGCCATCATCCCACTTCACAAATAATGGCACATTTAATGCTATGTATGAATGGTGACTTCTAACTATCTACTTGGGCTTGTGGTGTTATTCTTCAAAATTCAATATGTATAGGTGGTTATCAGTATAAAAATATCTAGAGCTAGTTGTTTAAACTAGACAGTATCACTGCTGTGTAGTATGTCCAAACTTAAGTGTGACTTGTTACAGTGTATTCAAATTTTACATCACATATGCTATACTGAAAAAGAAACAAGTCTGATATCTGATTGGTCAGTCTGTGACTGGACCTGTTAGGTTATTACAGTGTAACATAATGGTTGTTGTCACAAGACACAGATGACCATGTGAAATGTTTATGAGACCAGTACATAGTCGGTAGCTCTAGTAACTGATTCATGCCTTGCAAGTTACTTTTGGTATCATCATTAACATTTTTCCATATAAATGTTCCCAATATGTGACTACACCAAGAAAAATTCTCTCTGCTTAAATGTCACTTTATAGGAGAGCCAATATCATAATAGGACAATTAACACAAAATATGACTGAAAACCTTTTTTAAAGAAGCCCCTCATCACTGTTAGCAACTGTCTGTAACGTTATTATTGACGTATGTGCTGAGCTAGTCATTGGCCAGAATACACACATGCAGCACCGCTTTCAGTTTAATATGGCAACCTGTTAAATAAATAAGCCCTTCGCTTTGCTGTAATACTGTCTACTTGCCTGACTGCAGACTACATTGTGTCAAATACAACCAAAATGCTTAAATGTTATGTTTTGTAACACAGAACATGTGACACTTATTGTTCTACAGGTACAGCTGTTTTTATGTTGGCGCGTTTGTGCAGCCAATATTGTGGGACAGTGCAGCTTTAGAGGTGTGGTCACTGTTGGATGAATGCAGGGAACGCACCAGTAGGTGCGTCCCACATTCCCCAATCAGCCTGCATGCCAGCACCACACCATGCATACATAATGTGGCAAGCACGTCTAAGAAAAGGTCCACTGCAATTCAAGCAAAGCTCATCAGATGCAGCAGTCCTTTTCTTGCCATGCTCGCCGCCATTATGTACATGGCTGGACACTGGCTGTAGAACTGCTGACTTCTGGGGTGCCCAATCCCGCTGTTGGCTGCTCCTGCCCCTTGTGAATGTGCCAATAGGGGAGCCCACTCTCCATCAGCATAAAGTACCCCCCAAATGCTTAATGCCAAGGGGGTGCCCAATCCCCGTCAGCATAAATCCCCCCCCATGTTGTTTGCCAACAAGGGTGCCCAATTCCCCATCAGCTACAGACACCCACCCCAAAATAGTTAGATGGCATGCTGGGAGCCCACCCCAGTATGCCAAATGCCCTGAAAAACAAAAACTGTCCTGCAATGTTTTTTCTGTTTTTTTAACCTGTAAAATGAAAGCGGTCCCTCATAGTCTTGATGCCCCCTCCACCCACCCTCGCCCACCACTGTGCACCTGCCCCCCTCACCCCCACCCCGTGCCTCACGGAGTCTGGTGCGATGATCTTCTGTGGGCCGGGAACATGTCTGCACTCTTCAAAGCTGACCGCAAACTGAAGAAATGCTGGTAAGCTGTATAATGGAATGAATAGGGGTTTTTCAACTTTAATGCATATCTAGGGCATTTTTGTGAATTTTGGCCCCAAATTTTCAACATGGTGTTTTTGGGACCCTTCTCATAAATTCTTGCACTGCCATGACGTTATTCTGTCCCAAAAGGTGGTTTCACAGTCATTGCGCAGTATCACCTTTCGGGACCGAGTAACAAAATGACACAGCTACTGTTCATGAGAGGGGCTCTCAAAAAGCATATGTTGCAAGTTTGCGGGGAAAAATAAAAAAAAATGACTGTTTTACGAGTGTGCATAGCAACTGTGCAACGCACGCTCATGAGTTAGCACATTCGCACTATTTTCATGCCAGATTCTCAACATTGGCATTTTACCACACCTTCTTGTGAACTGTACAGCTGTCTTTTTTCACATCCTGCCTGAAATGTGTTTTTGCACTTCCGGCACAGAATAGCGTGTTCACTATGTGAAATCAGTGTTTGGGACACATTACAAAAATGACAGTGATACTGTTCACGAGCAGAGGTCCTAAAATGCCCAAGTTGAAAATTTGGTGACAATGCTCCATAAAATGACTGTTTTACGAGGTGCATAGCAACTGCTCAATGCACGCTCATAACTTAGCGCATTTGCAATATTTTCACACCAGATTTTCAAATCTGGCATTTTACTTGCACCTTCTTGTGAACTGTACAGCTGTCATTTTTCATGTCCTTGCCAAAATGTGTTTTTGCACTTTCGACACACAATAGTGCATTCGCTGTGCGAAATCAGTGTTTGGGACATATCACGAAAATGACAGTGACACTGTTCATGAGCAGAGATCCTAAAATGCCTGTGTTGAAACTTTGGTGACAATACTCCATAAAATGACTGTGTTATGAGCGTGCGTTGCGTAGTTTGCACACATGCTCGTACGTTCGCAAACTTCTAATATTCTCACTCCAGATTTTCTACAGTGCCATTGTTCTGCACCTCCTAATGAACAGTACAGCAGTCATTTTTTCACATCCTGACCAAAATCTGTTTTTGTAGTTCCGGTGCAGAATAGTGTGGTCACTGTGAAAAGTCCGTGTTCGAGACACATGAGGAAAATAACAGTGACACTGTACTTTAGCAGATGTCTTAAAATGCATATGTTGAAAATTTGGTAACGAAAGTCAATAAAATGAGTGTTTTATGAGTGTGTGTTGCACAGTTTGCATGCACGCGCATGACTTTGTGAATTTGTAATACTTTCACTCTAGCTGTTCATCACTGGCATTTTTCCATACCTCCTTATGAACACTGCAGCTGTCTGAAATGTGTTTATACACGTCCGGCACAGAATTGCACGGCCGCTGTATGAAATCAGTTTTTGGGACAGTTTGAGGAAATGACAGTGACACTATTCATGAGCTGAGGTCCTAAAATGCCTATGTTGAAAATTTGGTGCCGACACTCCATACAATGACTGTGTTGCAAGCGTGCATTGCGCAGTTTCCACGCACCCTTGTAACTTCGTCAATCTGCAATATTTTCATGCCACATTTTCACCACTGGCATTTGTGCACATCTCCTTATTAACAGTCCAGCTGTCATTTTTCACAGCCTGCCCAAAACGTGTTTCCACAGCTGTGGCATGCAATGGCATGCTCACTGTGCAAAATTACCTTTTCAGACACATTCACAAAATCACAGCACTATGTGTCTCTAGCTACACCACTCCCACTGACAATGCCAGCGAGATAACATTCAGCATTGACAAATGCTTGTTAGAACATCTTTCACTTTTGACACATTACCCTGCAGCTATTATACTGGTTAACTAAAAAAGAAACAACACAACCATACAGCTTTCCTAACCTAGGAGAGACTTCCCAATCCCTATAGAGTTGATTGGCATACTGTGGTGACAGATTGTTGTTTAACCTTGCATAATCAGAACAACATAACTACTAGCAAATTGCTACAGTAGTCACTGTGCAATATACTTACAGGTAACTCAGTCGACCCTCTCACGGTGCACAGGAGAAGCTGCAATAAATAAGAGAAAACAATTTAGCTGTTAAATATTTCCTTAGTGTGCATATCATATTCTGATATTTGATATACAGCTTCAATAGTACAAACTGGATTATTGTTAATTATTTGCCTAATAAGTGTATATATTTATGTTCAACATTGGTACAGACATTACTGCAAGGACTGATCTTTTACAACTAACACCAAGTGACAATAGCCTTGAATGCTATTCGTCTTAAAAATATATTTGTTTTTCACTACACATACTATGTTTTTACTAAAAATTTGTGTCACTGATACAACTGTAGCAAGTCTCAAACACAATCGGCACACATTATCAGCATGACTTAGCATAGAAATATATCATCTATCACTATATAATGAAAATACAGCATATCTAGTATGCTTAGAACTACTAAAACTTTTCAACTTAAGGACCACATAATATTATACTGTTATCTAAATATATTTAACACTAAACTTGTTATCTTAATAATACATACAAATGACAGTCTGTTACAACTATTGTACTTACATGTTACTTGGAGCAGTGCTGACCTGCCTACAGGACTCTCCTTCTTCTCTGGATCCTGCTGGGGAGTCTTGGCAGGTGTGCCTGGAACAACTGAGGACATTTCCCCAGTGTAAACTGGGCTACCTGCCTCAGTCTCCTCAGCGGCACACTCCTTATTTTCTGGGGTCTTTGCTACTTCTGGAGTTTATGCTCCAGAGAAATCCAATCTTTCTTCTGGTGAGGCATGAGTGGCAGCCACTTTGTCCTCCTGTGCTACCCCAGGGTCGGTGGCACTGGCAACAGTTTCAGAACTGCGAAGCACTTCCTCTGCCACCTCTCCTGAGGTAATCAAGGACTGGTTGGCTGTAAAATAAATAAATTAGATATGTTCAGAAAACATCTCAGTATACCCTAGAGGTTAGAGCAACGAGTTGTGAATGAGTTTGGTACATATTGCAGACTTGTGTTTCTTTCACACTAACTCTCTGTGTGTACTGTGTTATTCTGAGCAAGTCAATTAACCCACCCATGTTCCCAGGTTACCCTCCAAAACAGGCACTTGTATCCAGTGGCATTTACCATGTTACCAAACACGGAAATACAACTTATTGAAAAAATAATACCTCTTAACGCAGCTATGAAATTTAATAAAAACATATACATTCTTGTTTTTATCTTGTCTTGCATGTGCACAAGCAGCATCTTGAACCAGCTTAATATTCTGTGATGATTTGCACATGCAGCCCATGATGCTTTGCATTGTGGGAGCATGTGTGATTTTGTATATCTTGTGGTAGTTGTACATTCAGAGGTGTGTCAGTGATGGCAAATGCAGGGAATGCTTTAGTGGGTGCATTCCTCAGCCACCAATCAGAGAGCATGCTGATGATGACAGCTGTTTCAAAGAGAGCCATGGAGTTGAAAGTAATCTGCCGCTCCAGTGAGGAGCAGTTTCCTCATTGAAGCGTCAGATGACAAAGCTCCATTACGTGACTTTCCTGGTGAAATATTCCAATAAATAAGGTGTCTCCTGCCACCTGCCACACAATCCCCACAAAGCTGACATTGGGGATGCCCAGTCCCTGAGTTGGCATGTCCCCCCCCAGTTCAATTTGTTTGCTGATGGGGGTGCTCAATCCCCATCAGCATCACGTTCCCCCCACACACTTTCTTTGCTGACAGGGAAACCCAATCCCCATCAGCATCAGGCCCCCCCAAACTCGTGGCACACTGGGAGGCAAATAATTATTCCACCCCCACCCTGCAGTGAGTGACAGGGATGAAGGTGTGCCTTGGAGTCTTCAGCCCCAAAGTTCACCCCTTTCTCCAATACTGCACCCATCTCAGTGTATTTCCTTATGGAATGCAGTGAGTATAAGGCCTGAAGACCCCAAGGCACACCGCGACACTTGTCAGTGTCTGCAGGGTAAGGTGAAGTGAAATGGCATGAATGTTATGGCTGATGACCCAATGGCACACCCCAACACCTGTCAGTCTCTGCAAAGTGGGAGTGGGATTAGCATCAGTTCAATACTTCACTGCCATTCCTATTATGCATCTCACTACCAGTGCCAGTGCCAGCAAGTCAACATTCTGCATTGACAAATGCTTGTTGCATCATGTTTTTGTCTCTTTTGACATTTCTGTTACCTTGAAAGTAAGAAATAAATGGGAACATTCAAGGTAAATGACTATCAAGGGGTTAACATTTGGATTTGTAAGAGAGAATTTTGCAACTTCAGGGCAGTAACATAACTTAAAAGACATATAAAATCCATCTGTATTTCTTTAATACAGATCCTGGATTAAAGCCTGCTAATGTGTAAATATGTTATGTTTGTTTTGTATCATTTTCAGATGTAAAAGCCCAACTATGTTCTGAAGAAGGGACATTTAAGTCCTGAAATGTATGTCAATATAAAAATAATACAAAGGGCATGGCTATTCTCACAATGAAGATGTATATGTACAATACTGTGGAAAAAGAAAACTATAATATGGAATAAAAGAGAAATTGTGGAAGAAAAATCACTGTGCTAATTTTTCTACTCAGTATTCTAAGAGGTAGAGAAGTCCTATGACAAGTATAGTTGTGATTACATGTTCTAGATTTTTAGGACTCTCCCTCAAAATTAAGGATAATTACATGGATAAAAAAATGAACTAAGGGATCATATAAAAAAGGTTTTAAAATGTGTCACTCATGGCATGGCATGGTTCCTGATTGGTTGAGCCAACCAGTATAAATGACTTGCCATGACAGTTTTCTCTCCCTTTCTTATGCTGGCATTCTAGAGGGTAAGTCTATGTCTTGTACATATGACATCAAACTATGGTATAATTCTTTGTTTTCCTGTTTTTTATGTACTCTGTCAGATGGTATAGATATTTTATTGTGTAGTTTGTGGAGTAACCAACAACTTTGATATATTTAAATGTGTTTTTATTGCTATGGGATTAAATAAATAATTTTCATAATGTTTAATGTATTACAACACATCATGGTATGATGGCTTACTTTACTATTGTGTGAATACATCCTCCATTGTGGTTTCTGCTTGTCTAACCAATTGGACTGATTTTAAGAAGTTTTAAGATACATAATATGTGTGCAAATGATATTTTGAAATACCATTCACAGCATTTTTATAGTTATCATTTGAAGTGTTTTTGCCATTGTGCTGCAAATGTTTATTTGTTAACAGTTTGTGGCAAGCGCGATGAGTATCTTTTCTATCTATTGCCTACTGCCAAACTAGTACTTTACATTACTGTACATAGCTACCAACAAACATAGTATTTGACCTTGGTTGCTTATCCAGTTTTTTGACCAACTACAAAAATATTGAATATTTAATGGATTAGGCTTCATTTTACAACTGGTACCATAGGTATGTGCAAAAGGTATTACAGAAAACAGTTCAAAGCGTGTTGCGATTTATCATTTGATCTGTGTTTGTGACTATGCTTTTTTAAAAAAAAAAAAAAAACAAGCCACAGTGTGTATGCTGAATGCATTAAATAAGCTGAAAGTACCTCAACAACATTTTGTATTCATTTAGTGTCATTTCATTAATACAACTTACTCTCACTGATTGCAAACATGCATGTTGTAGATAAAACCTATGTTTGTTTCCACATTTTTCTGTTTGAGTTGTTAAACTGATAAACATATCAAACTATATAAAACAACATACTTCGATCTGTTTTGAAAAAAAACATTTCCATTGTGTTTGTATTATAACATTCGTTAGCCATTGCAGCGCGAGTTTTTAAAACAATTCTTTGCTTATGGCTGGTGTAAATTACATACTGTTAACAAATAGAAAATACTAAGCTCTGTCAATTGCTACAACAGTCTTATGGTAACACATTAACAGTTTGCAACATTACCCCCACAGAAAAAAGTATCAAAATACACTTTGAATACGATGCTTCGAATGTTTTTACATTCAGTCATTTAAACAGTGTTTCATAAGCTGTCCAATTCAATTTTTTTTGCTTAATTTAGATAAATTGAGCATTTTGCTTACTTTTTTAGAAGTGCATTGTCTCATTGCATGTGTACAAATCACCAATTGAAACAAGATGGTGTCTTCCAATCGAACTTCCTGTTTCCTGTGTAACACCTAAACGTATCCTCGTTACAAAATTTAAAGAATCATTCAATTCATAAAATGAATTGTGCACCAAAGTGTATTTTTAGATCACACTATGTTGGCAATAATCTTTCAAATTGTTTTTATGTGCAAAGGTTTTTTGAAATTAAAGTGTGATTGATTATTTCGTTTATAGTTCAAACAACTGAATTGGGTATTTTTATATTTTTCACATTTTTTTCTACTTCTCATATTATTATACTATATTTAACATAACACTTATCTTATATTGAGAAGTGCTATTTGGTTTTAATATTACTGCATAGTAAAATGTTGTCAAATCATGGTATGAAAACTGAAATCAAAAATAATTATAATTTATAAGTATTACACTGTCATGTACATGATATATCTTATTAGATGAATATTGCTGAAACTTGCATATTATACCATATTATACCATCACACAATACACGGTTATCATATTGTAATTAACACTCATTTTTTGTAATTAATTCTCGGTGCTCTCCAACATATCACCTCCACAAACCATCTAAAACCTGCAAACAAGTATCTGCCTTTATCTCTGAAATCAAACAAAGGGGCAGAGGACACTGCAGAGCAGGACAAGAACTCACCCAAAACAGGAACAAAATCAAAAAAAGCAAAAAAGAAATCCAGAAAACTTCTGATCATAGGAGACTTCACGATTCAGGGAGTTGACATGCACCTGCAGTCAGGGGTAATGGTCAGATGTCTCCCAGGTACACTAGCATGGAAAAACACTGACTGCATTGCTAAAATTGTTCAGGAAGCAGGAAAAAACATTGATGTCCTGGTACACATAGGGACTAATGAACTCGCCAGCTGGTCAGTTGTGGAGACCAAGGAACACCTAACCAGGCTGGGTGACAAACTATCATCCATTTCATCTGGCATCTCCTTCTCTGAGATCCTGCCAGTCTAGGAGAGGGGACAGATGGACAGAAGGTCAGAGAAGGGTAGATAGGGGAGCTAAACATGTGGGTCAAGGGCTGGTGCCAGGAAAAAGGACACACATTTGTAGGGAACTGGCAACAGTTTTGGGAGTGAAAGTTCTTTAAATTTGATGGACTGTATCTGACTAAGGAGGGGGCCAATGCATTAGGGCACAAGTTTGATGTCTTTGCAGAATATTTAAACTAACAAATGAGGAGAGGGGTGCAGCACCCGAAATGTCGAATGGGAAGAACACCCCTCCCCCCTCAACTAGTGGTCAAACAGGAGTTCAGCATGTTTGTAGTTCATTTGCATCACCAGGTAAAGAAAAAGGTCTGGCTTCCCATTCGATGCACAGGAGAAATGCCGGACCTCGTCCAACAACTAGTACACCAAAATCTGACCAATGGAAAATCATGTACACAAATGCTCACAGTCTGGGAAACAAGATTCCAGACCTGCAGGCAATAATAACAGAGGCTAAACTGGACATAGTGGCCATTAGCGAGACATGGTTTATCAGCAACCACACTTGGGAGACTTCGGTACCTGGCTATGTACTGTTCAGGAGAGACTGAGGTGCAAAAAGTGTGGGGGGAGGTGGAGTGGCCCTTTATATCAATGAAAATATCAAAGCTACAGAAATTCAGAATACACATAAGGAGCCAGAAGAACTGTGGGTCATCCTGGAAACAGGAAATGGGACAGCCATATGAACTGGGGTTGTGCACAGGCTTCCAGACCAGGGGGAGGACATGGACATGTACTGTTAGAATATATACAAAACATGACAGCTAAAGGGGAGGTTCTGATAATGGGAGACTTCAACATGCCAGATACAGATTGGTCAATACCAGAAGGAACATCTGCCAGAACTAGACATATGGTGGATTCCCTGCAGGGGGAGGGCCTCAAACAACTGGTACAACAACTCACAAGAGACAGGGCTATCCTAGATCTAGTACTGACTAACAGGGAAAGGATTACAGATTTCCAGGTAGAAGCTCACCTGGGTGCCAATGACCATCACATGATACGGTTCAATTTGGCCACTAGAACAAAATCATTGCATTCCAAGGCAAAAATATGGTACTTCAGAGGAGCTGACTTTGATAAGATGGCCAACAGAGTTAAGCTAGCCCTGGCAAAAAGAAATACAGGTGAGGGGGTATAGGCAAAGTAGGCAAGCATTAAAGATGCAATACTTGAAGCAATATCCCATTGTATTAATGAGAAAAGGAAGTGCAAAAGAAGAAGGAAACCACTTTGGTTCTCAAACACAGTAGCAGAAAATATCAGAGCCAAAGGCTGGCCTTCAGGAAATATAAGGAAATGCAGCAGGATGAAGATAGGGAGGCATACCAAACTTCTCTAAGGGAAGCAGGGAAGGTAGTAAGGCAAGCAAAGGCCCAAACTGAGGAAACTATAGCACAAACAGTAAAAGACGGTGACAAGACTTTCTATAGATTCATTAGTGAAAGGAGAAAGTCCAAAGAAGTATTGCTAAGATCAAAGGGGATAAGGGGGCATGTGAGGAGGAGGACCACGTAAAAGCATCTATCCTAAATAGATACTTCTGCTCAGTATTTACTGAAGAGAAGGTAGGGCAGGCCCACAGCTCTGCACCTTGGACACGGGGGGGGGGAGGGAGGTGTGCACTAGTCCCTTCACAAAAGAAAGGGTCTTGCAAGAGTTCGATAAGCTCAGGGTGGACAAGGCAATGGGACATGATGGCATACATCCCAGGGTACTAAAGGAGCTAAGGGTGGAACTAGAGAGCCATTATCAGAACTGTTTAGTGAGTCTCTGAGCACAGGAGAGGTCCCAGAAGACTGAAGAAGGGCTCATGTTATCCCACTCCACAAGAGTGATAGCAGGGAAGAGGCAAGGAACTATTGACCAGTCAGTCTTACCTCAGTAGTGGGCAATATTATGGAGACACTCCTTAAGGAAAGGATGGTGGAACACCTGGAATCCATAGGAGCACAGGATCCAAGACAGCATGGGTTTACAAAAGGAAGGTCCTGTCAAACTAATCTCATAGATTTCTTTGACTGGGTAACCAGAGTGGTGGACCAAGGGGGAGCAGTTGATGTTGCCTACCTTGACTTCAGCAAAGCTTTTGATACTGTTCAACCTAGAAGATTGATTAATAAGCTGGGTAGGCTCATGGTGGGTCAGACATTGGTCAACTGGGTGGCAGACTGTCAGAAAACAGAGCGTGGTGGTAAACAGTATACAGTTAGAAGAGATGCAAGTCACAAGTGGGGTGCCTCAGGGATCAGTCCTGGGGCCAGTCCTCTTCAATATCTTCATCAGTGACATTACAGATGGACTGGAGGGTAAGGTTTGTCTGTTTGCAGATGACACCAAGATCTGCAACAGAGTAGATGATCCAGATGGGATGAGCAGAATGAGAAGAGATCTGGATAAACTAGCAAAATGGCCGAAAGAGTCGCAACTGGGGTTTAACCTGGGCCCCTGGTGTTCTGCTGCAGAATTTTCTAATTTCTGCAGCAGGGCTCCTTGACTTCTATGGCAGCATTTTCTGATTTATGTGGCATGATTTATTCATTTATCTGGCAGAATGCAGTCCTGTCATTGGCTAAATATGATGTGATGTCATTGATGACATCATATGCTGAGCATAGAGGAGGGGCTTCAGGATAAACGAGGTGGAAAAAAAAAGCCTGACACTATGGAAAAACAGTATATTTATATGAAAATTCACCAAAAACAATGAATTCTGTGGCAATAAATATATTCTGCGGCATGATGCATGTTCTGAGGCAAATTCTGCAACTGCAGAATGGCAGAATTCCAGGGGCATTGGGTTTAACATGAAGAAATGCAAGATCATGCACATAGGGAAGAGAAACCCTGAAGCCACCTATAGGCTGGGAGGGGAGTAGCTGGTAGTCACAAGGGAAGAAAGATACTTGGGCGTCATCATCACTGATGACCTGAAATCATCCAAGCAGACCTCTAAAGCAGTAGGTAAGGCTAGAGGGATGTTGAGGTATATTAGTAGGGGTATCACAAGTCAGAAGAGGGAGGTAATAATCCCTCTTTACAAGATGCTGGTTAGGCCCCATCTGGAGTACTACATGCAGTATTGGAGGCCACACCTTCACAAGGACATTAACCAAATTGAGGCAGTCCAGAGAAGGGCAACCAAAATGGTGCAGGGACTGCATCAGAAAACATATGAGGACAGATTAAGTGAACTCAATATGTATACCCTAGAGCAAAGGAGGGAGAGAGGTGATATGATCGAAACATTCAAACACCTTAAGGGCATTAACAAGGTGAAATAGTCTAACATGTTTTAGTATATGAAAAATAGCAGGACAAGAGGACACAGCATGAGATTAGAGGGAGGCCGATTAAGAGGTAATGTGAGGAAGTTCTTTTTTCACAGAAAGGGTAGTGGATGCATGGAATGTTCTACCTCAGGAAGTGGTGGATATAAATACAGTGCAGGGCTTCAAACAGGCATGGGATAGGTATAAGGGAGCAATACAGATGAATATGAATAGATAGGCCATTGACAGAGCAAAGGCCTAGCACATTAATAAGGTAGAAAAGCAATGGGCAGACTGGATGGGCCTTGCGGTCCTTATCTGCTGTCAACTTCTATGTTTCTATGTTTCTATGGTTTTGTTTACCTGTGTAATAAATAAACTATGGTTAGTGTTTGTGGATGGGTGGGGGGACTGATGGCATACAGTGCACAGTTTCCCAAATCATGTGGTTGCTACAGGGTAGGGACTACTGTAATATTGATGGCCTTAGTTGTGTTACGCCTGTTACTGCTTAACTGTATTTTGGGGGGGGATGCACTGACACACTGAAACACTTATATGTAACAGTGTTGCAAACATATGCTTGTTTGATATCACTGAAGTTTTACAGTGATCTTTATGGGTTCTGACACAAATCAGGCATACTATATATTACAACACTGAGGTCTTGAATGCTGTGGGATGTACCCCAGATGGACACCATTAAACCTGACATGTTGTATGGTGACATCAGAGGCACAGCACACACAGAACCCATAAAGATCACTGTTAAACTTGTCTGATATCCCAGAAACATATGTTTATAACACTGTTAAATTTTCATGTTTAAATGTGTCAATGCCGTAGACGCAAAACAAAATAAGTCAAATGCCACATTTTTATTTATTTTATTAGTCTAGTTTTTATTGACCGGGTAAGTGCATGAGATAAATCCTGCCTGTTTTCAGGCAGGACATGGGGGAGGGGGATACAGATGAATGTCAACTGACCTTGAACCAGATTAAGCTGTTGGTGGTATTTTTAGTGAATGAGGTGAAATTTGGCCATGGCACCAGGGGAAATTCTCCTACTCTGTTGGCAGGGGGCACTGTCCTGCTGTTTACAGAGATAGAGGAACCCATCAGGAGCAGGCTTTGGAAGGAGATGGATGCATGGACTTAGGGTCTCCTCAGCAAGCACCCGAGGTGGCTGGATTGCACCAGTCAAGTGACCAGCAGAACACCTCGTTCAGCTCAGAAACTCCAGAGGGAACTGGAGTGGAATCAACGGATAAAGGAGCAAATGGCCAGGATAGCATTGCATTGGAAAATGATATCATTACAGAATAACAGATTAAACAGTGGATGAAAGAACAAAGATCACTTTTACAAAACCAACTGAAGAAGCTGGATGCTGCATACTTGCAAGAGAAGGAATGGCTGGAGGATAAAAAAAAAAAAGCGCAGCCCTGAAACAACACCACATCACAATGCCAAAATCTTTGTTTTTGATTTCAGCAGTAATTCTATGCAGGAAATGGATCGGACACACCTAACAGTGGACCAAGTCCCATGATGTCCCGGATGGTCACCAGAGCGAGCCCTGAGAGAGATGGGCTGGAAACAGCAACCAGACGGCCAGAGGAAAGCAGAGTTTCTGTCAGAAGCTCCACCTGCAAGACCCATTGAGAGCAACACAATCAGGGAAGCAGAGACATGCCCAACAGATAACTTTTTTCAACCAGAGACCCAGCCAGCCAGATGGGAGGACCAGACATCTATAGAGGATCCATAGGAAGATACACCAGGTAGCATTTCTTTCTTCCCTAGACACTCACAACCAAAGATTTGTTTGATACTAATCCTGGGGATACACAGCCCACTCAACAGAATAATGAGGGGCCTAGTGAAACTGAAGGGGAGCAACCATAGAATAGGCCAAAAGACACACAATGCCCATCACACGCAAATCTATTTCACAAGCCTGTGGAATTAGTAACAAAAGAAATGCTATCTGCTTATGGTATTGGGGGGAATGGAGCAAGTTCCTGATAGGCATTTTGTGGGCTGCATTTTATTGAAACAATCTTTGGGCTTCATGCCTTGATTCATGCCCCTGGGGAGCACACCTTTGACATCAGTTTGCAGACTCCAGAGATTCTAGAACATTTCTGGGTAAAACACATGACTGTTAAAACTAACCCATTATGGACTCCCTTTCAGTAGTAGTAAAATGTTTATTTTTATACAGGAAAAGGTCACACGTTACACGTCATTGGGTCTAAATAACCCATTTTCAGGATGGTCCTGTTTATGTCATGTTTTCTTAAATATAAAGACACAATACGTTTATGTACAAAAACATTTTAAAACAGTGATTCCTGTCACTTAACAACCCTTTAGAGTCATAACCATCTTATTTTGTAACAAAGGGGTAAACATTTCAGATATCTTATATTGGCTAGACAAACATTTTGAGGTACAAGGCACTCCAAATCCCATTTTAGATGCCGAGGGATTCTGGAATGGGGGTTGGAAGATCAAAATCAAGCTTTTTCAAATTAATGATGGCCTTGAACATTTGCCCAATTGTTTTTACATTGGATGAGATAAAGGGTTTATTTTTTATCCAGGACAGATCAAGAAATGTTCTAAATGTGGTTCTATTCAACATCTTAGCTCTGCATGTACTGTTATACAATGTACATTACTTGGGGATACTGGGCACTCCAGCTTTCGTTGTGTGAATTTACCAAAATGTAATTTATGTGAGGAAGGGGGCCATAATTTCATGGATTGCCCCAGGGCTGCACACATTACGGAAGAAGCAGATTACGGTATTCAGGAGTTTTGTATCCACGGAGCAGCCAGTATGGCAAATGAGGCGTCTAGACATAGATTCCCTTCTGACCCACAACCACAGAGAAGGCAGAAGGCACAATTTGCACATCAGTGGCCTAGAGAGAAAACTCCTGCACCTGAAACCCCTACAGACCCTGAGACCCCAGCACCTCAAAGCACCCAGTCACCTGTACTCACAAACCAGGGATCAGGACACAGAGATCAGAGACATACAGACATGGGGGAAACAGTGTCAATTTCACCCCCACCATCCCCACCCGCAACACCTACAGATCCCCCAAAAGCCCAGGGGACAACAGGAAAACAGACAAGACTCCCCCGAATGCAATGACCCTGAGACTGTGTTGGGGTACCATTAGCAGAGAATAGATACTCTGCATTAACAATTGAGACTAGAGGGGAGGACCAGGATTCTGATGCTGTCTCTATCTCCTCCTCTCAAATGGACATTCCTTCTGAAATGGACCCACTAGCTAACTCTACCAGTAAAGTTAAAAAAAAATGTAGAATGGGTCCTAGAGTAGTAATATGGAAAAGTACAAGGAAAACTAATGCTGCTACTTAAACTACTACATCTTGTGGACAACCAAGCTATGAGTTAACAATAGCTAGTTTAAGTATGAACAGCATACATTCAGAAGTTAACATGTTAGCAACTTTTGATAAATTTTCTTCCCACAAGTTATAGTGTTCTTTCAGGACACATGGTTGTACGACCTAGCATGATTTTCAAAAAGCCACTGAGGCCTGGGTATGGGGCTCTAGCTTCTGGTCGGGGGATCTCTGTTGTGTCTTAGGAATCTGCTTTTCTATTGCTAATATAAAAATGACTCATATGGTTGACAAATTCCCCGGACGGGCACATCATTTGGATGTCACAATACTACATTCTGATTTTAGACTCATTAACATATATGCTCCACAAAATAAGAAAGATAGGATTTCTCTATTGAAATGGAAACAACCCTATTTGTTTACCAGCAAAAATGTCTTATGTGGGGGAGATTTTAACATAAATCGCTCCACTCAAGATAGGCACTTTTTTAGCCACTGAATTACACTGTGACACCACCTTTTTAAACTCTTTGATCAGCCAATCAGGTTTTTGTGATATTTTTATAAAATCCCTTTCCCCAGCACCCCACACCTTTTTTCAAGGGAAAAATGTTCTACAATAGATTACTGGTTTCTATTACCATGATTGCAGTTTAGATAGCCAACAGTTCAACTGGTGGCCACCTCAGATCATGATCTGCTTGGTGTTACTTTATCTAACTATAGTTACACATCTAGGGGGTTGGGGTACTAGAAGTTAAATTTGTCATTGTCCCTGGATCCCCACCCAGAAATAACTCAGGCTACTACTTGGATGCTCGCTGGTAATATTTATTTAAAGGCACAATTATATATTTACATCCCATTCATTTCTAACAATCAATATTTACAATTCAGACATATCAGTCCAAAATCATGTTCTAAGATGTAGCAGTCCTGTCTTCCTCTTGTGGTTCTTCCTTCTTGTTCTCCTCGTTCGACATTGCTTCTTGGGGTCAGGACACCATGATCCGGCTCCCCCCTTCAATCATCATAATCGGGTCACCACACTTACTCAGACCTCTCCCCTGCTAGATGCAGACACAGTGATCCACCCTCTAGCTCTATATCCCTCCCCCCCCTTACTCCCATGCCTGGGTTCCTTTGTCCCCAGCCCGTTATGCCTACCCCCTCCCACCTCTACCTAACCCCCTTCTTTCTCCTTGCTCCCAACCCTTTCCATCCGCTTGTACTTCCATCTCCCTTTTAGTTGACACCCACCGGTGGGGCTTCACCTTGCCTCCCGGACACTGGCTGCCCATCTGCAGCCCCACCTGGCCTGTGCCGGGCCCCATTGGAGGTCACTGTCCTTCCTTGTGCCTCCCCTTATTTAGTGTCTATTCCATGTTCCCACCTCTTTCTTGCAGGGAGGGTGGGTGGTGAAATTTACAGCAAGAAAGAGGGCTTACTGAGGGTTGCAGGCCCTTAAGAAGCCCCTAAGGACCCAAATCAGGACCCCATAAGGCCCCTCCCCATGGCCAATAGCCAGTGAGTCCTGAAGCTGATCAAACAACACCACCTGTGAGGTCACAGCTCCTCTCCCTTTTCTCCTAGTCTCTTCCCCTTCCCTGACCCCTCCCTTCCCCCCTCTTTTGTATTCATTCCTGGCTGGGTCCCAGGACAGCCAGGCTTGCCTTTTAGTGGCAATCTTAATTGTCCCTGGATCTCCACCCAGAAATAACTCAGGCTACTACTTTGTCACTTTTGGATGCTCACTGGCAATATTTATTTAAAGGCACAATTATATATTTACATCCCAATTTCATTTCTGCCAATGAATATTTATAATTCAGACATATCAGTCCAATATCATGTTCTAGGACATAGCAGTCCTGTCTTCCCTCTTGTGGCTCTTCCTTCTTATTCTCCTTCTTGTTCAACATTTCTTCTCAGGGTCCAGACACCATGATCCGGCCCCCCCTTCAATCACCATAACCAGGTCACCACACTTACCTGGACATCTCCCCCCGCTAGGTGCAGACACAGGGATCTGCCCCCTAGCTCTATATCCCTCCTCCTCCCCTGTTTCTCCCACCCCTGGGTTTCTTTGTCCCCAGCCTGTGGTGCATACCCCTCCCCCTCTACCTGCCCCCCCATCTTTCTTTGCTCCCAACCCTTTCCACTGACCCATCATTAGCTTGTGCCCCCGTGGGTTAAATTCTCAGGCCTTTCTTATATGGTTTCCCAGACTAGTTCCCCAAAGCGCCGAAGGACAGGCACATGCCAAACTCCGTCAAGTGTACCCCATCCACCTTGTAAACCTCATCCTGCTCATAGAAAATATCCCTGTGCTGGATGTGTACCCCACCATTTCGATCACTGCCCTGGCCACCTTCCTGTTCAGGCACTTCCATGCCACCTCTACCACCTTAACCCCTTTCACTCCCTTCCACACCCATTCCATTTTCTTAACCGCTTCCTCCCCCATGTCTCCTAACAAACCCTCAATATACTCCTTCAAATCTGCTTTGTTGTTAATATCCTCATTGTCCTTACCACTATCTGGCTGTGGCCCTGCTGGAACCAGGATCGGCTTGACTCCCGCACTGGGTGCTGCCAGTGGGCTGGGTCCCACCCTCTTTGGCCTCTTGTTTGCCTTCCCTGCACCTGCCCTCTCATTGCATTCCTTCCACTTTTTCTGGGCCTCCTCTTCTGCTTCCCTCTTCATAGCAGACTCCACCAGCTCTGTCATCTGGGTCATCAGCTTCACTGCCTCAGCCATCATTTTAGTGCTGGACACTGGGATTCTCTTGGGTGCCATCTCTTCTGCTGTGTGACTGGATTGTATAACAAGCACAACATGAGCACACCTCGAATAATGCAGCCTGTCATATCCATTCCCAAGAGGGTGTCCAACACCCTTTCCTTGAGCCCCCCCGCCTAGTGCCACATGGAGGGGGCCCATATAGAAACATAGACTTTGATAGCAGATAAGGGCTGCTTGGCCCACCCAGTCTGCCCATTTCCCTACCTACAGGATAAGTCACAGATTCTAGTTGACCAACAGCCTATTTCTTCTTAACCCCAACAAGAATTGCATTATGTCTGTCCCATGTATTCTTGAATTCTCCCACAGTTTCAGACCCCACAACCTCCTCAGGAAGGCTGTTCCATGTGTCCACCACCCTCTCTGTGAAAAAATATTTCCTCACATTGCCCCTGAGTTGTCCCCCCTCTATCTTCAAGTTGTGTCCCCTTGTTCTTGCACATCTCTTTTTCTGAAAGATACTACCCTCTTGGACTTTGTTGATTCCACTGTGCCACATGTGACACCTGGCCTACCCCCTGTGCCATGGCAGCTTCTCTATGTCAGCAGCCTGCCTCCTTGAGCACCCTGGAACCGCTGCCCATACCTGAGTCAGCCCACACCAGCTCTGGACCCCCCTTGGCTTGTCCAGGTAGCCCCTATCACCCTTGGGGCCCCTGTTGTTGCCCAGCCCCGCTGTGTGCCTGCAGGCAGTCACTGCACCACTGCCTGCCAACCCCCTTCAAACCCACAGGCAAGCTCCAGTCCAGCTCCCTCTTCTCATTGAGGGTTCACAACCTGTTCATTCTGTCCATGCCCGCAGACCCACTTGTCCTGCTATCCCACACCCCAGCATGGTGACAGCACCACCTGGCCAGGCCCTGGCACATTCACCCCAGCCTGCTGATCCACCTGCCCCCATGGGGCAATGCTAGTCTTAAGAAGCAATCAGTCCTGTCCTCAGCCACGTTGGCCCCCAACTCCATCATCGGGCTGAGCTGGCCACGACCCATTTCCCTGACCAGCCTGATGCCCCTGGTGGCCTTCTGGCCCAAAAAAGGCAGTCGCGCCACATGTCTAGGACTCTGTGGCCTCCCCAGATATCCTCTGGTGGCTGGCCCATGCTACCCTTTCACCTCAAAGCAGCAGTCTATCACATTGGCTGTGCCAGTGGTGTGGGTGCTCTTCATGTATTCATTTTCTTCCTTCCCTCCTTCATTATTATTGACATCTACTTTACTTCATTTTTTTTAAGATAACCCCTTGTGAATGAACAGCATTTCACCACCTGAGCTACACAGCACACCTGCAACCGGTCCCCGTTCAGGACATCTGGGCTTCTTTCACCCTGTTGCCCCCTCAGCCCAGAGCCACAAGGTGAGAAAAGCTACTGGCATCTGAGGCCATGCATCCCCCTGGCCTGCTGCCATGCTACATCACCCCCCCATCATCCCTCAGTCATAAAAAGGGGGCCACAGCCCCTGTCACGGAAGACCAATGCTTCAGGGCTGCCCGATGGCCAAATGGTGACCATGCCATGTGGATGGGCCTCAGTGGCCCCCTATCTGCCTCCAAGGCTCCTCATCCCCATTGAGACCACCCTGTGGGGTAGGCAGCCTGTGGGCTTCCTTGCGATGGCCTCAGACGCCCCACACTATGGCTGACTCCCAGCTGAACTGCCAAACAATGCCACCAGGCCTGTTGAAACAAATGCCCAGGCTTCCATGTTGTCCCTCACATGCCGTGTGGTGTTGCAACATGCAGTTTTGCTCCCCAGGCCCAAATGACAAAACATCTGATTCCTGGCCATGCTGCACTACCATGCCATCAGGCCTTGCTGCAAGCCCCCTTAGACAAACCATGTTTCCCTCCCATGCCACATGGCATTGTGACCTGTGCCTTGTTGCCAAAATACCCCTAGGCCAAACACGTTGGCCATCCCATGTCACATGGTGTTGTGACCCACAGCCCTGCTCTCTGGACCCAAAACCAGAGCCAGCCTGTTACGCTGTAGCCAGCCTCCATCTTCTGCCCCCATTCCCTTCCTGTGGGCCATCTAAACTATTGTGCTGCATTTTTAAAACATGCTGCATGGTGCCATGCCATCACATGCTGTCCTGGCCCAGCTTCCCCTACCAGTGCCAGAATTCCGCGATGCAGCAGGTCTTCCTGCTTGGTCTCAAACCACAACTGTCCCTCCAACAATATGGCCTGTCATCAGGCCTCCTGTCTGCACCAGCAACTGCATCTAAATCAAAATGACCTTGCTTCCAACGAAGCTTCACTTTTCTCTTTTTCTTTTTTTTTTTTTTTAAGAGAACACAACACTTCCAGGACACATTCCCACAAAACATTGCTTGCCATAACGCTCTGCTGCCAGCAAGGCTGTGCAAAATATCTTAATATCAACTGCAATTCATCCATCTAGCATGGCTATAACTCTAGAAACCTGCTAGCAAGACTGTACAAAACTCTTTGTTATAAACTGCAATACATCCAGGTAGCATTGCCCACCATATAACATCTAACAATTAAAACCTCACTTCTTTCTTTTCTTTTTTTTAAAAGCTATTACACTTCAGTTAGTTCAGCAATGCCTCAAACTGCAGCAAGAAACTACCAGTTTGAGACAAAAAAAACACCTCTTGTCTGTTACCTTACCAGAAAGCCCCAGACCCTCAGTGCCTTACCTCAGATTGCCAACAATGTGCTGCAGCTTAAGATCTGACATTTACAGCAATAAAGAGGGCTTACTGAGGGTTGCAAGCCCTTAAGAAGCCCCTAAGGACCCTAATCAGGACTCCATATGGCCCCTCCCCATGGCCAATAGCCAGCGAGCCACAAACCTGGTCAAATGACACCTCCTATGAGGTCATACCCCCTCCCCTTTTTCTTCTAGTCTCCTCCCCTTCCCTTCCCTGCCCCTCTCCCCTTTTGTATTCATTCCTGGCTGGGTCCCAGGACAACCTGGCTTGCCTTTTAGTGGCAAGCTTAATTATTAGATATTCCTGAGGTAAAAGAAGGGTTCCATGATACTATTAGGGCCAGGAAATCAGTTATTTTTCTATATGAAAAGAAACAGAACTGGTGGTAAGATATGAAACTTGAATTTCAATCTTATTTTCAATCTATAGGGAGGCTGTTAGGCAGACATAAAAACCAGGCTTATTCTGAGCTTAGACATATATTGTTGTTTTTTTCAGGAATGCATATTTCAGGGTTTGGAAGTGGATCTAGCAGAATTTCAAGATCTAAAGACAACTCTTACTGAATTACAATATGATAGAATGACTTCTGTTATGCATGAACAAAAGTTTGGAATGCAAGACACACAGGCCCATACTAATCCTTTTGATTGTTGCATGGCTTCCAGAAATCATAAAGCCATCCAGCAAATTAAAACTGAAACAGGAGAATTAGTATACAAAAAATATGAGATTCTAGAAGAAACAGAACACATATATCTGCACTGTTTACAGCAGACCCCCAACTCCAAGATACACACATTACTAAATGGTTAAATACTTGTCACCTTAGAACAGTTCCAGAATATTTTTTCCAGTCTTTAATGACCCCCCATTTCATATAAAGAGGTATTTGAGGTTTTATCTCATTCACTGGTGAGGAAAGTCCCAGGAAGAGATGGACCCCCATGTGAGTTATATAAAATACGTGCCCCTTTTTTAACAGACAAAATTGCTAGTTTATTCTCAGATAGTTTACAGAATAAGAAATTGCCATCTAGTATGTATATAGTTCTTGTCATACTAATATACAAGCAGCAAGACAAAGAATCATTACAAAATTGGAGACCAATTACCATTCTGAACAGCGACTACAAGCTTCTTATGAAAATTTTAAGTAAATGACTATCAGTTTGTTTGGAGGACATTGTACACCCCATTCAATTCTGCTCTGTCCCAGGTAGAACTATAACAGGTGGATTGATTATGTTAAGAGTGATTTTCTCAAGAAGTAATTCAGTGGAACTCATGAGGTTCTTATTTAGCCTGGACCAAGAAAAAAAAAGCATTTGACAGAGTGGCACACAATTGCATCTGGGCATGCCTTACCAAGATTGGTTTCTACCCCCTTTTAAATCCTCGATCAAAACATGCTATAGAAAGGCTGTAGCAGCACCATATGTTAATGACTGGATAGGGAAACAAGTGGTAGTTATCAGAGGGGTCCGTCAGGGGTGTCCTTTTAATCCCCTTCTTTACATTCTGTCCCCAGAACCACTTCAAACAAGAATTGATACAGAAGCCACAAGAGGACTTTCTTTTCATAGTACATGCGAGAAATCCAAAACTATCGCATATGCTAATGACATATGTCTTGTTTTAGCAGATCTCCCCTCATGCCATAATGTAGAAGCCTTGTTGATGGCATATATGAAGGGTTCTATATCTGAATTAAACCTCCACAAGAGCAAATGTCTTATCATAGGTGCGGTGAATACAGAAGCAATGCACATTATAGGGATCCCCATCACTCATGAGGTATGTAAAATACTCAGAATATATTTTGGTGTAGATAATATGGATGTTTATAACATGGAATACTTACTGAAAGAGGCATAGAGTAAAGTCCACAGATGGAATTGGTTGAGAATGTCAAAAAAAAGAGGATTTATATGGTCAAAACATTCCTACTTAGCATGTTCTTGCATTTGAGAGCAGTCTCCCCCCAACACACACGCACTAAATTAGATACTACCATATACAGCCTATTCTTTCAAGCAGTATGGGGCAGCAGGCTGAACTCAATTAAAAGAGGAATCCTATATTTAGACTTTAAACATGGAAGTAAATGTATGGTGAACCCCATTGTTTTTTCTTTTGTCTATTTGCCACTAAGAACGTTAGTCCTGTCTTAAAGAAGGTGAATAAAGTATGGAATATTTGCGTTTCAGATGCCATTTCTCCATGGATACAGTCTTGGGAGCCCATAGCAAATATTCTTAAACAAAAATCTATTTCTGAATTACCAGATTATTTTAAATCATGTTTCAGTAAAATACAACTGTGGGACATACAGAGACAACAGTTAGAGCATACTTTTTGCAAAGATTTATATAGTACTATTATGGGCAAGCTATTTTTGTCCCACCAGATTATGCCTCCTTTTCTGAACACCAGTATAGACAAATCAGAGATATGCTGACATCTACATGAATCCAAGCTTTTATTTGGAATACTATATGGCTCGGTATACACAAAAAGTTGACTCTAAAGGGCAATCTTAAACATAAACGATTAAATGGAAAAGGCTGCCTGAGGCTTAATTTGTGCATGTTTAAGGAAGAAACCATCCACCACTTATTTTTTGAATGTACATATATAGTACAATCTTGGGCTTATACTCTTTCTCAATGGGTAGGAACGCCATTAGTGTTACTCACAGAAGATATTTTGTTCTTGGGTATTTTACCTCAGGCTTGGGAAAAATATCACACAGACACTATACATCTAATATTGGCATGGCTAAAATATCACATTTGGTAGTCGAGATGTGTCTGGTCCTTACAGCAACTATGTATAACACCTGAACAGTTATTCTGGAAAATACATGCTGCTATCCAACACATAAAAATCAAAATGAAAGTACTGATCCCATATAAGATGTTTCATACTTATTGGAAACATATGGACTGGCTAGACACTGGACAGAAAAATGTTTCCCCTTAATACCTTCTTCTACCTTCCCCCAAATTTGACTGTTTTGAAGAAGGGGAGGTGGGAAATAGTTGTCAGTATTGACATCTTTAAGAAGTCCTTCCCTAAACCGCTAAGGGACAGGGGAAGGAACAGAAAGGGCTATTACAGATCATGGCCTTCAACATACAACAACATTTTGTTACTGTTAGTTGGAATTTTTTACCTTATGGATTCAAAGGGGGAAAGGATTAGTAGGAATAGGAATAACTACTAAGAAACACATCTAGGTTCCTTTCCCTAATAGTTGTACTAATGGTATATAACAAAGGACAATACTGGATTACATTATATTTTATTTTGTGTTAAGTTTGCTTTGGTTTTCCTTTTCCTACCATTTTGGGTATTCTGGGTTAGTTTGGTTTGAAGAATATGAATGAGTTTTTCTTACTTTTATTTCTGTATTCTTCTAGGTGTCAACACTATTTATAGTCTTTCATTTGAAAACTGTAAGTAAAAACTTTCTGCACCCATTCGGGGGGGGGGGCGCATTGGGTACGTTTATCATTTCTGTAACATAATAACTATTCAGTTAAAAAGTAATATAATAGGGTATGATTAAAATGCTTATTTGTTTTTTTCACATTATGATTCATGAATGGGGATAAGTCAGAAGTAAATTTTCAGTGGTCATCTAGTTCCCTTGTCTTTATTAACAGGTTGTGAATTCTTGTCATTCTTCTAATAGTATGATTGTGGTACTCACTTTTCAGTTATGCACTGTTTCATGTGAATTAACATTTGTTATTTGTTTTAAAGTTATATATAAAAGTTTCCCCCTACTCTCTTCTTATTTGGGGGTGGGGGTGGGGTATGCAGTGATACTTATTTACTTTGGGATTTTTTGCTTTGTTTTCATAATTTATTATAGTTTTGCTTTATTCTTTTCTTCAAAAGGGGAATGTATGCCTTAAATATGCATTTACATTCATGTTTTTCAATTTTTCTTTATAGCATTTGTATTAAATATTGTATGAATATTTTTTTCAGTTCGAATAAAAAATTTCCCTACACTTTTTGAGAAGTGCCATGGAACAGGCAGATGGGACCTCGGTTTAACATCTCATCTAAAAGATGGCATCTCAGGAGTGCAGCACCCCCCCCATGCTGCACTACAGTGTCAGTATTGGGATTTAATCCATGTACCTGGTGTGGGGATAGAACCCACAAACCTCTGATCTCCCGGCCTCAGAGGCAAGTGTGCTCCCTGCTGAGCCACTGACATTGTGTCAACATTAAACAATTAAAAACTGAATTGGATATTTAAAGGGGGGTTCAGTTCAGTAGCTGTTGTGATCTCAGTACACTGTGTCAGTTGTTTGTGGGTGGGTGGGGTCATTCCTTGAGTGCCATCGTACTATCTCTCACTGCTGTTGCCATACACTACAAATACATACATACAGTATTGATGTATTACATAGATAGTAGTTCTTAGGATTTGTTAAGCAGCTAACTGTGTTAAATACTTAAACAATTTTGTTTTTCCTTTTAGGTTATCTGACATTTTTTGAACAATTACACAAAAGGTGGGGGCACTACTGAGCTGGATTAAGCTATATGTATTTGTTTTAAGCTCCATGATTCTAATAAGAATACCCATCATATCAATCATAAAATGCTTTAAATCTGTGAATATTTACATTGGATACAATTGATGGATATTCTCTAACACAAAGATGGATAAATTTGTTTCCCCAAAGTTTACTGGGAGAGGAGTTCCAGCCCCAGGGCCTGCGGTTGTTCATGGAGATACTAGAGCAGGTGCCTCTCCTGAGGTGATGATCCACTTGGAAGTTAGCAGAAAGCAGAAAGCATCACAGAAGCCCACACTTGCATCAATACAGGTTTTATTAATGGAGTTTCAAGCTCAATCAAGACAATCTTCGTCTTGAATTGAGAAAACATTAATGGAGATAGCTATTTGTTGTGCAGCTATAGAAACATGAGTGGAGAATGCAGAGAAGGAAATAAAAAATAATGAAAAGGAGATTGAGGCCATTTCTGCAAGAATTCTTACACTGGAAGGTGCCACTAATGTGATACTTCTCAATCAATTGGCTCAGATGTCTCAATTAGAAAAACTTGAGAACAATATGTTGAGGAGAAAGCTATGATTAATAGGTTTCTCAGGGAGAGTTCCCAATACAGATCTTAAAGAGGCAGTTCAGATGACACTCTACATTGTTTTTTCTACTGAACCACCTATTTACCTGGAGTCACTCTATCGTCCTCCACCACAGCAATCAAAGGAGTTAAACACTGATGCACGTTCCACTGGAGCAAGGTATATTATTTTAACTTACAGTACCCTAATTGATAGAGATAAGATTCTTCAGATGGCAAGACAGAAAAACAGTGCTATTACGAAGGTCATACTGTACATTTATACCCAGATTTCCATCTATACACTCAAAGGAGATGCAAGAGAATGTTGCCTATAATGTCAGAGTTTAAGGAAGTTGGGGTTCTGTCTGCTTTAATGGAAAAAGCTTGTTTGCGAGTTCTTTTCCAGGAGAAGTTTCAATACTTTGAGGACCGAGATGCAGCTCAACTTTTCTTTGAGAATAATGTTAAGATTCTTGATGATTTTGGCTCTGATTTGGTGGAGGAGGAGGAGGAGGAGGAAGAGGTGGAGGTCACTGAATATCATCCTGTATAAACAATTCTGATAACTTTTAGATGATGGAGAAAATCATTCCTTTATGGTACATTCCCTCCCTCCTTTTTTTTTTTGATTCATTTCTGTCTTGGACACTAAATACTATAATAGGGTTTAGATGCTTAATTGTAAGTATATTTTTTTGTAGGGAAGTGTAAGCTTGGAGCAAAAAATGAACTTATATCTTATAGATAAATTTAAATGATACAGTTCATAAATAAAATTGGTTTTGCTTTGTTTTTTTTTAATCCCCCTAAAATAAAAGAAAAGGTTTTATGCTTTACTTAATTACATATGCTATATGGATATTTAAATGTCTGAATGTTTTTTTTCTCTTGGTAATTAATGTAACCTATTTTCTTTCTTAATGAATAAAAATAAAGTATATAAAAAAGAACAACTACACAGAACAACATCTTGAAGAATGCCATCAGCACAAAGGAAGAAAAGAGCCAATAGATGTGACAGGTACGTTCAGTGCACTAAAGGCAAAAACACACAGGCCTGTAGACAGTCAGTAAAGCAGAAGCATACACCTACCAACAAAGGAGTAAGAAACATTACTGTAGATAAATGGCTAAATACATGTAATAAAACACAACAAAGAGCACAACCAGACAGCACATTAGTTTTTGTACATCTGTTATTAGTAATCGTAATAAGTATTTTCAGACCCTGGCATTGAAGGCCAAAATTACCAGAAGTATTAATACAATCATTAAACATGGTGGTAAATCTAACAAGACAAAAAAAGGTTGCATTATGACATAGTTTACGGCTAGGAGATGTGTTCTCATGGCACACAGGATTGTCATAAGGTTGTGGTACAATCATAAGAAGATGATAAAAAACTGTCGGTGTATTATACATATTTGTATGTGATTGCAAAAAGTACAGTGTCTCACCAGAGACAATCTTTGTAGTAAATTTATTTATTTATTAGATCATCGGTTTACAGACCTTTGAGTCAAAGACTCATGTACAAATGCACCTCATCAAGAGAACAATACATCACAGCAAATAAAAACAGTACAGTACATAATGCTTAGATTAAAAAAGCAACCAGTGTTACACGCATTCACTGGTGGCACAAGCTTGGTAATAGGTAGGTTACAGTAGTCATAATATAAGTACATGAGTACCACATCAGGTAGCAACCAGGGATATTTTATTATATTAGTCAGCAGATGCTGCCTGAGACCCCAGGCATATACAGCAAAAGTAGACAGGGCAGACCCAGTCTAGAGGTGAAGGTAAGGGGCAGGTGGGGGATTATGTGCAGTTGCAGCAGGGAGTGCTTGTCAGATGGCTTCTGTTGGAGACCTTGAAAGGACCAAGCTTGGTAGAGTCAGGTATGTTGGCTGGGAGGGAACTGAACCAGAAGAGAGCCTGATAGTAAAAGGATCTCTGGGCCTTAAAGGTTCTTACCCTGGGGACAATAAGGGAGGTTTTGACAGTGCTGCAGGTGGAGACTGAGGTAGAGGTATGCTGCAGGGAGGTAGTGACCCCAGTGGGGGGGATAGCCCTAGCAGGGTCTTTTTTACAAAAAGGCAGGTTTGAAAGTGGGGTCTTTCTTCAAGGTTGAGTAAAGTTGGTGGTGGAGTACAGCAGGCATGTATGGGTGCACATAGGGGCTCCCAGCATTAGCCTGCAGGCCTTGTTTATAGAGAGAGCTGGATTCTTACAGATGCAGTGTTGTAGGCTGCAGCATAGATGGGCAGCCCATAGTCAATTAGCAACAGGACAGAGGATGTGATTGTCAGACTAAGGGCCTCTTGTGGTAGGCAGTCCCTATGGCGGTATAACAGTCCAATTCTGACATTGGTGGCAGCAGAAAGGGCATTGATATGGGAATGGAAGGAGAGTGCTGAATCAAAGGTAATGCCCAGATACTTGAAGGAGGAAACCTGCTCAGTGGGGTTTAGTGTGCTAGGCAGTATCACGAGAGGGGCACCTCTGGCTTTGCTTTGGCGATGTGAGAAGACCATTGTTTTGGTCTTTTTTTGGTTCAGGACTAGCATTTGTGATGTGAACCAATGCTCAACTCTATTAAAAGCTTGTTGGAGGATAGCCTGGAGTGTGTTGGGGTTGGAGTCAGAGGCAAAGAGCACAGCATCATCCATGTAGAGGAGGATCTTACTTGGGCAGGCTGAGGGGAAGGAGTTGAGGTAGAGACTGAAGAGGAGAGGGCCTAAAATGGAGCCCTGGGGAACCCCAGAGCAGACAGGTCATGTGTCAGATAGGGTGCTATTGAGTTTTACACTCTGAGTTCTGGCAAAGTGATAGCTGGTGAACCATGCAAGGGGACCAGGGGAGAAACTAAGGGCATCTGATGGAGTCAAGCAGGAGGGGATGACAAACCATGTTAAAGGCCTTGGAGAGGTCAATGAACATGGCACTGGCAGGATGTCTGGCATCAAGACCAGAGTGCAGAAAGTTGGAGAATTCAAGCAGCGCTGTTGTGGTGCAGTGACCTGAATGAAAGTCATGCTATTCAGGGCACAGGATATTGTGCATGGCCAAGTATTTGGCAAGCTGGTTGGCAACTACTTTTTCAAGGGCTTTAGAGAGTGGGGAGAGGATGATGATAGGTTGATAGTTACCTGGGGTCACTCGATCACCGCTCTTTAGGATGAGAGTGATGATGACAATTTTCCATGTGATGGGGAACCACCCCAGGCACAGAGAGTGGTTGAGCAGCTTGGTAAGTGGGATCAGGATAGCATCCAACATCAGATGAAGTAGCCTAGTGTCCAGTAGGTCAGTGCTGGGGTTGTGCCTATTAACGGCTTTTTGCAGAAGGGGTCTAGCATCCAGCAGGGAGATGGTACATAGATAAAAAGGAGGTCTTTGGAGAGTGGGCAGGGTTGCTACTGGGATGGGATCAAGGAAGTTATTGGGCTGGACTGAACCCAGGTCTGAAAAAGTGTTGTTTAGGCAGTCTGCAGTGCCAAGGGGGTGAGAGCAGGCAGTTCCATTAAAGGGGAATTGAGAGGGGGGTTGGGAGTGGGATTTCCCATTCAGCTTCTTTACATTATCCCAAAAGTTTCTAGCTAACCCCCAGGAGGAGACAAGAGTGGATTGGTAGTACCGGGCTTTGGCCTGTTGAATGGCCCAAGTACACCTATTGTGCCCGGCATTGTACGCTTACCTATTCCATGGCAATGTGCCATAGATTGTCTCTTATTTTAAGTTTGTGAAGGAGGGAGGGGATAACCTAGGGCGTGCTTTGCTTTTTGGTGCAATTTATAGTGAAGTTGGTATAGAGGTCACAGGCAATGTTAATGCGAGTGAAAAAAATCCAATGCCACGTCTATGGATGGTGCAAGCCTGATTGGGGACCAATCCAGTTGTGAGAGGTACAGTTTAAGGTGAAACTGGTCACCTGGGAGTAGGCAATGTCACTAGGTGGTTTGTGGTGCAGGTCTGCTGTTGGCAGCAGACCAAGAGGCTATGACCAGGTAGTGGTCACTAAGTGAATTGGGAAGTACACTGATATTGAGCACCCACTGGGGACGGTTAGTAGTGGTGATATCCAGGAGGGCGCTAGAGCCAGTAGAGAGGTTGGATCTAGTTGGGGTGGTGACAAGCTGAGACACGTCAAGGGTGGCAAAGATATCTCCGGTTTGGGCGACTGTGGCAGAGAGCCAGTTGATATTCAGGTCACCAACAATTATCTGGGCCATTTTGGGTAGTTGGCCAGAGAGCTAGTCAGCAAGTGCCTGAATGGCAAAGTTTTGCTTTCTGGGGGAATATAGGCAATGGTGAGAAAGAGTGGGCCCTTACCAGGGATGGGGGAGATTTTTAGCATGAGGACTTGTGCCCTGTTATCAAGCTTGGGTGGTGGAAGTGCATGTCCAAGGAGGGAATCATGCATGTAGACAGCACAACCACCTCCACGCTTACCCACATGATCTTCCCTGAAAGGGGTGTAACCAGGGGGAGAGAGATGAAGGAGTCAGGGGTGGATTTGGATAATCAGATTTCGATGAGAGTGACAATGTCCAGTTGGTGCTGAGTAACCCAGCATTGGAATGCAGCAGCCTTCTTAAGGAGGCTGCAAATATTCATAGAAGCTATGCGGAGTCCTTGAGCCTGGGCAGGTTTGTTCACAAGGTTGGGCACGGGGCCAGGGTTTGGATGAATGTTACCTGATAGAAGCAACAGGAGGGTGATTAGGTGTACCAAAGCGTGGAAGTGATTGTGGCATCTCCCCTTGCAACTGGACACTGGGCCAGATGCTGGGGTGCAAGTGGTGGGTAGAGTACAAAGGGTGGAAAAGGCACTGAGGAGAAGAGACCAAGGTATGGGTGGGAAGTAAGAGGTAGCAAGGGTGGAAGTGGGGGGTACTGAGGGGGGAAGTGGTCAAGCATCAGGGGGTCTGGTAGAGGTCTTTTAGATAAGAGGGGGTACTATGGGTAGAGGGTGATGGTCATAAGTGAGGTGGGGCAAGTGTAGGAAGTATGAGGAGGACCATAGTCAGTGTCAATGCACTTGATCCTGGATGCATTGAGGATGATAAGTTATTTGAGCATGAGAGAGGATCACCCCTTTAAGGGTTCTGGCTAGATAGTAACTACCAAAAACCTTTCCATTGGGAAGAAACATATCATGTACATGACTGAACCTGTCCAATGTCAGTTGTTGCAGCTACCAAGTCCCCAGGTAGTACATTCCAGGGCTCCACCACCCTTTCAGTGAAGTAGTGTCTCCTTATTTCCCCCCTCAGCCTCCCCCCTAACAGCTTCATTGAGTGACCAGTGGTGGTCCCCACCTCCCTCAGCTGAAGCACCCCCTCAAGGCTTACCCTGTTTATTCTTTTCAGATATTTGAAGACCTCTATCATATCTCCCCTGTTCCTTCTCTCCTCCAGTGAGTACAGGTTGAGCTCCTCCAGCCTCTCCTCATAGGTCCTCCCTCCTAGTCCCAGTATCACCCTGGTCACCCTCCTCTGGACTTTCTCCAGAAGAGCAATGTCCCTCTTTAAGTAGAGGCACCAAATCTGCATGCAGTATTCATGGTGTGGTCAGTATTCAAAGTGTGGTCTTTCATTCAAATATTTGTAAATTACTATTACAGTGTACACTGCAGCCCATTGGTCCACCAAGTGAACCAATGGGCTTGCAGCTGCTACTGTATGCTGTCATTCGGTGGGGAGCCGCAGAGGTATGCAGGTGGGATTGCTGCCTGCTGATGATGGGGGGGAGCTAGGTGGACTGGGGCTCCTGTGTGGGTGGGGGTGCCACTGGACCACCAATAAACTTTTACAGTGACTTTACAGGCATTTGGAGTTACCGGCAGGGTGGGGGGGGGTTACCACTAGACCACCAGGAGGGTTTGAATGGATTTTATAGTGTGAACGGGGTTACAGGCAGGGAAGGGGGAAACCACTAGACCACCAGGAAGGATTGATTTATTCTTATACTGTGATCAGGGTTATGGGCAGGGTGGGGGTTACTGCTAGACTACCAGGGACTTATAATCCACACTTACAGATGATTGGTGTTCCAGGATGGGGTGGAGGGAACCACTGGAACACCAGGGCATGTATTATCATTTCTTTCAACTGATTGATGCTACTGGAAGGGCAGGGGACCCACTAGACTACCAGGGCACGTATTCAACTATACTTTTAATGATCAGAGCTACAGGGAGGGAAGGGGATACCACTAGACTACCAGGGATATATTGAACAAATCTTGATGGAGATCGGAGTGACAGGAGGGGTTGGGGTACCACTTGTCTTCCTCAGACAGCACTGCATGCTGTGCAGGGTGCCAGGTACATTTCACTGGCCATCCCTGCACAACCCATGCAAATGGGGCCATAATGACATGCAAATGGCCCCATTTGTGCCTTGCATGTATTATGGCCCCATTTGCATACTGCTGGATGAATATCAGGAATTTGTGCACAGCATAACTCAGTTGCACTGGCACAGTTTCCATTCCTGGTATTCAGTCCTGTCTGAGGGGAGGTATGTGCCAGTGCATTGAATTTGTGCAGTGTGCATTACCTGATATAGTCAGAGGAGATGTGCCATGGCTCATCTCTTTTGAATATATCCCTGAGTTGCACCAGTGCAACTCAGTTGTGCTGTGCCACCATGTGCACCATTGCCAGGTGCAGTTCTGAATATTGGGGCCAGTGTGTGCAAACCTAGACATAAAGCTGTTTAAGTTCACTAATGCTGTATTTGAAATATCAGCTTTTTTATTATAACTGCTGATCATTCACAAGGACATTCATGCACAAAGGACAGGTACAGCTGAGTATCATCTGCATAGCAGTGAAAACTCAGACAGTGCTGCCTAATAATGTCTCCCAACTGCAGCATATACACTGCAAACAGCAAGGGTGAGAGCACCCCACATGGCAGGGGATGAGGGGCCAAGGAAAAAGCCCAGACTCCACCCTCTGCAAGGAAAGATTGAAACCATCTGAGGACTCTATCAGACAATCCACAGACTAGCCACAGGTGCTCTAGCAATACCCCATGTTTATGGTGTTAAATGCTGCAGAGAGATCAAGGAGGACAAAGATGGAATAATCACAAACTCCTCTGATCTCTTACTATCAGGAGATCATTAAGTAGATTAAGTAGTAGAAGACTTGGTTTGCTGGCCAAGGCACCTAGCTTCACCTGAGCTCTTTCCTTCTAAGACTGCTTGAAAGGCAGAGTAGAGAAACTTACCAGAGCAAGGGAGAAGGATTAAGACTTAGTTTGGCTAAGCAGATTTACTGTGTGGTGGTGTTTTTATTTTTTACTCACAGGGATTGCTACTGTTTGTTGCTAACATTTCATTGCTTTATTTTTTCTCTGATTCAAATTGTTGTTGCTGGTATACCTTCTTCTGCATTATTACAAGGTGTGCCTACAGGTGTGTGCTAACAGATTACTGCTGTAATCTTCTGATTCAAATTGTCTTTTGCAAGGTATATCTTCTGTTACTGCTTTATTTTTCTCTGGAGCAAAGTGTTTCTTACAGGGTATATCTTCTCTGAAATTATTACAGGTGGTGCTTTACAGGTTTACAGTTTATCTAACATTAGGTTAAGCTTTCAGGGTTACTGCATTTGTTGTTGACTGATTGTTTCTGCTCTTACCTCCTTGTTCTTTCGTCCGTGGTTCTTCTTTTAGGCAGGGAAGGGCCCAGCCACCCACCCCATCCAACCACCCACGCTACACTCCATTTATAGGGTACCACAGTTGTGACATTTCCTGTGGCAGAGCAGGAAGGGGCGGATCAGTGGGGCCTCCACAAGTGATCTCATTTACAGGGCACTAGTAATTTAACTTGTTATGACAAGTTAAACAAAGCACAATTAAACCATTACTTGCATTTTTTTTCCTTCTAATTACTCTGACTGGTTACAAACCCAGCAACTTATTTGGAATGGATTTATTAACTGCAGGTACTGTGGAACAATTTTCAGAAGGACATTCTTACAGGATTTGGGACACTGTCCTACATGCTGAGCCTTTGGAGATCTTAGGTCTCAGCTCCGGGCAGCATGGGCAGAGATTGCACGCCTCAAATTTCATATTGAGAGGAAATACATTATAAAAAACCCGCCATTTCCCCAGCATCCAACAGAAAAACCTCAACCGCAGAGGTAGTTGGTCCAGGACGTTGGCAGGTGGTTAGGAGGAGCAAATCAGGTGCCCCATCACTCTCTGCTCTCCAACACATTACCTCAAAAACCATATAAACACTACAAACAGGTATCTGCCTCTATCTCTGAAATCAAATAAAGAGGCAGAAGACACTGCAGAGCAGGACACTCGAGCACAGGAGCTAACACAACAATACTCACCCAAAACAGGAACCAAAACTAAACAAGCACAAAGGAAATCCAAAAACTTCTGATCATAGGAGACTCCATGATTCGGGAGTTGATACCCATCTCCAGCCAGGGTGATGGTCAGATGTCTCCCAGGTACATCAGCATGGAGAGACACTGACGCATTGCTAAAATTGTTCACAAAGCAGGAGAAAACATTGATGTCCTAGTACACATAGGGACTAATGATCTAGCCAGCCGGTCAGTTGTGGAGACCAAGGAACACCTGATTAGGCTGGGTGACAAACTATCATCTATTTGTCTGGCATCTCCTTCTGAGATCCTGCCAGTCTGGGAGAAGGGAGCAGATGGACGGAAGGTCAGAGAAGGGGAGATGGGGAGCTAAACACATGGCTCAAGGACTGGTGCCAGGAAAAGGACACAGATTTGTAGGGAACTGGCAACAGTTCTGGGGCAAAGTTCTTTAAATTTGATGGACTGCATCTGACTAAAGGAGTCAGTGCATTGGGGCAGAAGTTTGGCGTCTTTGCAGAATATTTAAACTAGCAAATGGGAGAGGGTGCAGCACCCATACGTTGAATGGGAAGAACACCTCCCCTCAGCTAGTGGTCAAACTGGAATTCAGTGTGTTTGCCGTTCATTTGCATCACCAGGTAAGAAAAAGGTTTGTCTCCCATACGATGCACAGGGTAATGCCAAACCTCACCCAACAACTAACACACCAAAATCTGGCCAATGGAAAATCATGTACACAAATGCTCACAGCCTGGGAAATAAGATCCCAGACCTGCAGGCAATAATGTCAGAGGCTAAACTGGACATAGTAGCAATTAGTGAGACGTGGTTTACCAGTAACCACTTAGGAGACTTCAGTACCTGGCTATGTATTGTTCAGAAGAGACCGAGGTGCAAAAGGGGAGGTGGCCCTGTATGTTAATGAAAATATCAAAGCTACAGAAATTCAGAATACACATAAGGAGCCAGAAGAACTGTGGGTCACCCTGGAAACAGGAAATGGGACAGCCATAAGAACTGGGGTTGTCTACAGGCCCCAGACCAGAGGGAGGACATAGACACATTACTGTTAGAAGATATACAAAACATGACAGCTAAAGGGAGGTTCTGATAATGGGAGACTTCAACATGCCAGATACAGATTGGTCAATACCAGCAGGAACATCTGCCAGAACTAGACTCATAGTGGATTCCCTGCAGGGAGGGCCTCAAACAACTGGTACAGCAACCCACAAGAGACAGGGCTATCCTAGATCTAGTACTGACTAACAAAGAAGGATCACAGATCTCCAGGTAGAAGGTCACCTGGGGGCCAGTGACCATCACAGGTATGGTTCAGTTTGGCTACTACATCTAAATCATCCCATTCCAAGGCAAAAATATGGGACTTCAGAGGAGCTGACTTTGATAAGATGGCCAACAGAGTTAAGCTAGCCCTGGCAAAAAGAAACACAGGTGAGGAGGTACAGGCAAAGTGGGCAAGCATTAAGGATACAATACTTGAAGCAACATCCCATTGTGTTAGACAGAAAAGGAAGTGCAAAAAGAAGGAAACCACTTTGGTTCTCAATACAGTAGCAGAAAAGGTCAGAGCCAAAAGGCTGGCCTTCAGAAAATATAAGGAACACAGCGGGATGAAGATAGGGGCATACCAAACTGCCCTAAGGGAAGCAGGTAAGGCAGTAAGGCAGGCAAAAGTCCCAAACTGAGAAACACTAGCACAAACAGTAAAAGAAGGTGACAAGACTTTCTATAGATACATTAGTGAAAGGAGAAAGTCCAGAGGGGTATTGCTAAGCAATGGAGAAAAGGAGCATGTGAGGAGGAGGACCCTGTAAAGGCATCTATCCTAAATAGATACTTTGCTCAGTATTCACTGAAGAGAAGGTAGGGCAGGGCCCACAGCTCAGCATCATGGACACAGGGGGAGGGAGGTGAGCACTACTCCCTCACAAAAGAAAGGTCCTACAAGAGCTTGCTAAGCTCAGGTGGATAAGGCAATGGGACCTGATGGCATACATCCCAGGGTACTTAAGGAGCTAAAGGAGGAACTAGCAGAGCCATTAGCAGAATTGTTTAGTGAGTCTCTGAGCAGGAGAGGTCCCAGAAGACTGGAGAAGGGCTCATGTGATCCCACTCCACAAGAGTGGTAGCAGGAGGAGGCGGGAACTACAGACCGGTCAGTCTTACCTCAGTAGTGGGCAAGATTATGGAAGCACTCCTTAAGAAAGGATAGTGCAACATCTGGAATCCATAGGGGCACAGGATCCAAGACAGCATGGGTTTACAAAGGAAGGTCCTGTCAAACTAATCTCATAGATTTCTTTGACTGGGTAACCAGAGTGGTGGACCAAGGGGAGCAGTTGATGTCGCCTACCTTGACTTCAGCAAAGCTTTTGACACTGTTCCACATAGAAGATTGATAAATAAGCTAGGTAGGCTCAAAGGTGGGTCAGAAGTTGGTCAACTGGGTGGCAAACTGGTTGACTGGCAGAAAACAAGTGGTGGTAAAGATGTATACAGTCAGAAGAGATGCAAGTCACAAGTGGGGTACCTCAGGGATCAGTCCTGGGGCCAGTCCTATTCAACATCTTCATTAGTGACCTAGCAGATGGACTAGAGGGTAAGGCTTGTCTGTTTGCAGATGACACCAAGATCTGCAACAGAGTAGATGATCCAGATGGGGTGGGCAGAATGAGAAGAGATCTGGATAAACTAGCAGAATGGTCAGAAGAGTGGCAACTGGGATTTAATGCAAAGAAGTGCAAAATCATGCACATAGGGAAGAGAAACCCTGAAGCCACTTATAGGCTGGGAGGAGTTGCTAGCAGTCACAAAGGAAGAAAGAGACTTGGGCATCATCATCACTGATGACCTGAAATCATCAAAGCAGACCTCTAAAGCAGTAGGTAAGCTAGGGGGTGTTAGGGTGTATTAGTAGGGGTATCACAAGTCGTAAGAGGAGGTAATAATCCCTCTGTACAAGACATTGGTTAGAGCCCCATCTAGAGTACTGCGTGCAGTATTGAAGCCACACCTTCACAAGGACATTAACCAAATTGAGGCAGTCAGAGAAGGGCAACCAAAATGCTGCAGGGACTGCATCAGAAGACATATGAGGACAGATTAACGGAGCTCAATATGTATACCCTTGAGCAAAGGAGGAGAGAGGTGATATGATCGAGACATTTAAACACCTTAAGGGCATAAACAAGGTGAAAGAGTCTATGTTTAAATATAAGAAAAATAGCAGGACAAGAGGACACAGCATGAGATTAGAGGGAGGCCGATTAAGGGGAATGTGAGGAAATTCTTTTTCACAGAAAGGGTAGTAGATGCATGGAATGGCTTACCACAAAAGTAGTGGCTATGAATACAGTGCAGGGCTTCAAACAGGCATGGGATAGGCATAAGGGAGCAATACAAATGACTATGAATAGATAGGTCACTGACATAGCAAAGGCCGATGGCACATTTATAAGGTAGAAAAAGAAATGGGCAGACTGGATGGGCCTTGCGGTCCTTATCTGCCGTCAACTTCTATGTTTCTATGTTAAGTACCCGAACCAATGCCTTCTCAGTAGTATGCATCTTCCTCAAACTGGACTGGAGAAGACTGTGGATTCTGTGGGTGGTAAGATGCTCCTTGAGCTGCAATGTGACTTAATAACCTTCCAACAAAAGCAGGTTAGAGACAGGCCTGTAGTTTGAGAGACAGTCGGGTTCGAGAGAAGTTTTTTTAAAAAAAACACCACCTCCTTCAGGGTGTCTGGAAACATCCTGGTCTCTGGTGACCATCCAACAATCTCCACAAGGAACAGTCTGATTGCCTCCACGCACTCCGCCAGGAGTCATGTTGGACCTGGGTCCATACTACAGTATGTTGGACGCAAGCCCTGGATAATCTTCACAACATCCCTATCGCCAGCCAGTCAGAGTCAGACCAGACTGACTGGGTGACTGTAATTTCCCACCGATCACTGCTCTGCCCATTTGAGTGAGCCATGCAAATCTCTGACCTGATGATGCCAAACCTGTCTGTGAAAAATCAAGTGCACTCCTCACACTTAGTTTGTGAAAAGGCTCCCCAATTCTAGAGACAGGCTGGATTGCATAGACCCGTCCACAGTCTGAAAGAGTTGAGATGGTCAGTTAAGCATAGATGCAGTCTTCCTGGACAGGAACTCTGCCCTATTGCAGGAGACCGCAAATTGATAGTCCTTTTAATGGGACAATGATCTAAGTTTGTAACATGGCATAAATCTGCACACTGAAATATTACATTTCTATTGGCCTAACTATAACAGGTGGTATTTTATCAACCATGGTTTGTGATGTAGTACCTTGATGATCCACCATAGGTAAAAACAGTATACAAGTAAAAACAGTATGCAAATATTTTGCTGTTTATGCTTGCTCCAACTTATTTCTGGCACAGTGTTTTTGACATTTTCAAGATTGTTTTATGTTATAACTGCCACATAACCTTATGACTTACTAAAGATTCTACATTTAAACTCCACATACACTGTAAATTAGGCTGTATCAATATTTTTTCAGAAGTGAACATTTACATACTGTTACAATCACTCATGATCTACTGCTTTCTAAGCAACCTTGGGTGCAATGCATTCTGGGGCCACTGAATAACATTTTGTGTCCCAGCACTTCCTTGGTAAAGACATAGTATTGTAAAGATGAGCATACACCTTCTAGAATAGAAAGAAAAAATAACAAAGACAGTGAGAAAAACAAAGCAAGATCAAAGATAGAGGTTACTTCTATGGGTGAAAAGAAGAATAAAGAAAGTGAGAAAAACTAAAGGAAATCAAAGAATGAGACTAACAGTTCTAGTCAAAACAAGTAATTGAAAGGTGAGTGCAGTAAACATTATGTTGTTCTAGCTCCTGCTGAGCTAGATAATTTAGAGAGGAAAAAAAGTGAAGTTAATACTCAGAGAAATAGTACTTGTTCATTAAAGTTTTTTCAGATTGTCTCAATTCAGTACATTTGGAAAAACAGTGCTGTGCTGCTAGCATTGTTTCACAGCTATCTATTGGTCTGCTAAGGAACTGCATGAACAAAACATGAAGATTTAGAGTAGTGCACTCTCATCATGCAGTGCAAACAATATCTTATAATACACACAGATGAAAATTGAAGAACCCAGCATAGAAAGTTAACTGCAAGTTTTTTAGAAGTTTTAAACTGTGTTTCGATGTCAGAAAGCTTAAAGCTTGTAATGAAAGCTATTTTTGCAAAACTTAAATAGCAGCTACGATATTTCCAATATATGTGTTCCAATTGTTTTGTACTGTATGTACACCATGTTTTACAGCTCAACATAAAGGATTCCAAAACAAAATTAGTCTGTCTGTTCTCATTTATTCAGAGACTGTTGGTCATACAATCATTGCCATGTTATAAAAGGATTAAGCCACTTGAAAGGATGGGTCTACTGTGGAATTAATCCATGGTTGGGTCATTGGAGCCCCAGCCCTCCCAACCATAGATTAATTCCACAGTAGAGCCATCCTTTTTTGTGATTTAATCCTTACTTGTCATCAATCAGGCCAGATTTCTGCCAGCATTGTTCCAACCTTCTCCCCACTCTCCTCATCTCCCTTAAGGTCCCATTGAACCATGGGAACTGAGGGCAAAGGGTGAGGAGGCAAACTCAGACAGGAGCTATGGAATCCAGAGCAGCCACCACTACCCTATTATAGGCTAGAAGAAGAACCTCTGGATCCAAGCTCACACTCAAACTCCCCAATAGGTCCAGGACCACCATAAGACCATCAGGGGTCAAACCCCATAAAAGGTGATACTGGACCATCTCCATAAGGGCATATCTATTGGGGGGGGCCATGAAACTGAACCCTATAGTGTGGTGATCGGACCATCTGACGGGTTCCACCACCATGTCAGAGATCTCCATCCCCAGTAGAAACACTCTGTCCAATGAATAGAAACATAGAATCTGATGGCAGATAAGGACCACTTGGGCCACATAGTCTGCCCATTTTCCTATCTAATTAATAAGCTGCAGATCCTACTTAACTAATAGCCTAATTCCTCCTACTCCCCACTAGAATTGCCTTATGTTTGTCCCAGCATTCTTGAATTCCCCCACTGTTTTTTTTTCTGTTTATGCTCCTCCCTGTGGAGTGGGCCCTATGACCTCTGGTCACTGGCACCTGCACCCCAGGACCAGGTCTGGTGTGCAGATACTTTGCCCCATGCTCACAGGGGTTGGCCATACCCACAGCAAGGTGCCTCTCATGTCCAGGAGTGGAGGGCATGGCCATTAGCAGCCGAGAATGCCCCACCATTTTCTGTCAATTTTTGTCCCTAGGGAGTCAGATGTGCAATGGTGTCGAAGCACGTCCATGCTGACACCTACTGCGTTCCCCCCCTCTCTATGCCTGAAGTTGTAATGCAGCTGGCCTCTTCCAGTCACCACTGCACCGCAGTGCATGCCCCGAGCCCACTCCAGAGGAAGGAAATCAGTCATGGGATGCTCAATCCTTCCTCTCCCCAGCCAGGCCCCAGCAGCCCGAGTCCATTCCCAAACCTGGGTCACCAGTGTGGCATGAGGTGTGGCGTCCAGCACCTCAAACCTCAGTACCACCAGGCTGGCCTATTCCTCCACTGTTTTTGACTCCACTACCTCCTCAGGAAGGCCATTCCATGTGTCCACAACCCTCTCCATCAAAAAAATACTTCCTCACATTACCTCTGCGCCATCCCACCCCATCTTCAAATTGTGCCCCCTTGTTCTTGCTCATCTTTTTTTCTGAAAAATGCTACCCTCTTGGACTTTGTTGATACCCTTGAGGTACTTTAGAGTTTCTATCATGTCCCCCCCTTTTCCTTGAGGGTATACATATTAAGCTCCTTTAGTCTCTTTTCATATGTCTTCTGGTGCAGTTCCTGCACCATTTTAGTTACCCTCCTATGGACAGCCTCTATACTTTGTATGTCCTTTAGGAGATGGGGTCTCCAGAACTACATGTAGTACTCCAGATAGGGTTTCGCCAACTGTCTGCACAGAAGGATAACAACTTTCTGTTTTCTACTGGTGATGCCACTCCCTATGCATCTCAGCATCCCCCCAGCCCTCCTTACTGCCTTCTCACATTGCTAGACCACCTTTATGCCATCTGATATGACTACCCCCTGGTTCCTTTTCATTTTTGTTGTTGTTAGTATCTCATCCCCATTATGTACTCTTCCCTTGGGTTTTTGTTTCCCAAGTGCATTACTTTGCACTTCTTTGCATTGAATCTAAGCTGCCACACATTTGACCATTCCTCCAACCTTGCCAAGTCCCTTCTCAAACTTTCCACACCACCTTGTTTATCAACCCTGTTGCAGATCTTTGTGCTGTCTGCAAAGAGTCATACTTTTTCTTCTAGTCCCTCTGCAATGTCACTTATAAAGACATTAAAGAGGACTGGTCCTAGTACCGAACCCTGCGGTAGCCAGCTAGAAATCCCCCTTTCATCAGAGTGGACTCTGTTTACTGTTACCCTCTGCGTCCTGTTGTTCTGCCAATTTTTTACCCAGGCTACCACCTTGGGACCCACTGCAAGGCTGGTTAACTTGTAAATTAATCTTTTGTGTGGGACTGTGTCAAATGCCTTGCTAAAGTCTAGGTAGGTCATGTCCACAGCCCCTCCCTGGTCTACTACTTTGGTCACTCAGTCAAAGAAATCTATTAGATTCATCTAACATGACCTTCCCACTGTGAATCCATGCTGGCTTGGGTCCTGTGCCCGCTTGTCTCTAGGTACTCAACAATTCTTTCCTTCAGAAGTGATTCCATCATTTTCCCTACCACTGAGGTCAAACTAACAGGTCTGTAGTTTCCTGCCTCTGCTTTGCTCCCACTTTTGTGAAGGGGAATCATGTCCACCCTCCTCCAGTCCTCAGGTATTAAGGAATGACCTTGTGAGTGGGTCACAGAGGTAAACACCAGTATAAAGCCCAACATAATCATCAGTTGGATGAAGTCTTGTCCAAAATGTGAGAGTTCATTGTTGACTCAGGCATTGAAGTCCCCCAGCATCAACCACTTGGGGGACTCCAATATCATCTCGACAATGAAGTATCAATGAATAAGTCCAGCAGACTGGATTACCCATTTTAAGCAGTTGTTTGTTGTTTTCCCTAGGGGAAGAAAGATCATCAGGTGTGCCCTCAGATTTAATGGAGCAATGTTAAGTGTTGAATAAAATGAAGGAGAACTGGCTAGAGATGACAACAGCCAAATCTGAGGATGCAACAAATACTTAGAGAAAAATTAAAGCCCCAAGGGAAGTTGGTCTGTCTGCAAAGATCTACCAAGCTGACTCTAAATGGTGGGCTGAACTCTTAACACCGTTTTCCATATGCTTGATAGATGATGGTACTACACTAGATATATGGAAACTAGGCCTTATAGTGTCAATCCACAAGAAAGGTTGTAAAATGAACCCGTAAAATTATAGGCCCATCACACAGTTTCCGGTTGCCTTGAAAATTTTATTTTGTGTGATATTAAATAGACTACTATGGTGGATAGATTAAAATTGTTTCAGATAACTGGGGGGTTCAGAAAGGACTTTAGCATATTAGATTTGATCATTACTCTGAATTATAACTTTGAGAAGTACCAATGTTAGAAAGAGAAGGATTTATGCCACCTTCATAGAGACTGGTTAACGTATAGGTGACGGGGTGGTGGTTAACAGCACTCACTCTAACAATGAGACAATGACAAGCAGGGTGCTGTAGGGCTCAGTACTAGGACTGGTCTTCTTCAAAGTCTTCATAAGTGACATTACAGAAAAACTGGAAGAGAAGGTATGTATTTTTGCAGATGATACCAAATTCTGTAATAAGGTGGACACTCAGGAGAGAGTAGAGAGAAAGCACAGGGATCATGGGAACCCAAGGAGTGGTAATAAGCATGGCTGTTGGGGTTCAGTTCCAAAAAGTGCAAAATCAATCTGATAGGGCAGAGGCACCCAAACATGAAGTATAAGATGGGGGATGTACTGACAGTCACTAACCAGAAAAGAGACACTAGGGTTATCATAACTGACAACCTCAAAGTGGCACAGCATATGAAAAGTCAGTGGGTAGTGCTAGCATGATGTTGAGCTGCATACAGAGGTATCTCCAGCAGGAGGAGGGAGGTGGCATTTCCACTATATTGCTCAATGGTGAGACCCAACCTGCAGTACTACCGGCTTCAGAGACCACACCTTAGAAAGGACTTAGATAGTATGGATGCAGTCCGTAACAGGACAACTAAAACGGTGCAGGGGAGGCAAGAGAGTCCCTATGAGGATACACTCAGGGATCTCAACATGTACACTCTGGAAGAGAGCCAAGAGAAAGGGTCATGACAGAGATCTAAAAGTACCACACATGGGTGAACAGGGTGCAAGAGGGGAGTTTCTTTCAAATGGAAAAGAGCACCAGGAACAGAGGGAAAGTGATGAAGCTAGAGGGGAGATGATAAGAGGGATGTGAGGAAGTACTGCTTCACTGAAAATGTGGTAGGTGCCTGGAACAGACAGCCAGCAGAAGCAGTGGAGGTAGAAACAGTGGGGAGCTTCGAGCATGTGTGGAACAGACATATGAAAATGTTAATAAATGGATAAGAAAGGTGGACAGACATGGGAAATTAGTTAAGCAAGGAACAACCTGGCAGAACTGATGGGCTGAGCGGTTATTTTCTGCTGACAAATTCTGTTTCTATGTTTCTATCAGTTGATACAGTTAAATGGCAAAATATGTGGCAAATAATGGAAGATCTAAAAATGAATAATGCACTATTGGCAGTATAAAATATGTTACATCAGGGCTCAAATGCTTGGATAACAGTTCAGAAAGACAGAAGTATAACTGATAATTTTGAGGTAGATGTTGGGGTCAAACAGGTGTGCCTTTTGGCACCTACACTTATCAATCTCTCCAGGGATAGAATGGCTTTAGCACTTGGGTATGTTTTCCATTTCTTCCTTCTAGTAACATTCATCTGATAAAATCTCTTTTATATATAAATGACAAAAGCATAGTTAAAAAATTATATATATATATATATATATACACACACATATATATGTGTGTATATATATATATATATATATACACACTATATGTGTGTGTATACTTTTTCCACCTTATAACTTGAACGTAACATAGAAAAAGACAAAATAATGGCCTTTGTTGACAAAATGACAACATTAAAACCATCAATATCAATAGTTATCTTTTTCTGGGGGGTCACCAATTTTTGCTACTTGGGTGTCTGGATTGAAAGGAATTTAAAAACTTAAAAAACTCAGATCGTACCTTTTAAGAATTCCCTTAAAAGGAACTTGCTTTGAAATCTGCTTGACATTGTTTTATATGACTATATACCTCTGTGTATAATGTTGTGGCTTGGCTGCCATCTGACTGAACTCTACTCTGCTATACCTTGTTTACAACCCTAATGTCTGTACTTGACCTGGCTCCCCTTGAGCTGGTGAAATCTTGTAGTATATACAGTACCTATTCATAGTTATCTATTTGCTACTGATGTGGCTCCTGAGTATCAATGTTGTGCATACCTGTTTGTTACTGATGTGGAACCTTTGGAAAAGAGCACTTGTGCTCAAAGGTGTTATCTGAATTTCAGATAAATAAATAAACTGGAAACCCCTCATTTAATAAACAAAGGATTCTGCCATGAAGTCTTCCCTGGCTATAAATCACTTTGCCAGTACCTTTGCAAACAACTCCTTCATAGTGTTAAAAAGTTGCTCTGAATCAAAAGTTAACTCACATCTCCTATATGGGAAAGAACTTTGGGGACTCGCTACTAATCTCACTGTCTTAGACATTATGCAAAGTAACATTATGAAAATTGTTCTGGGTTTTCCAAAATCAACTGCAAGGACTGCAATATGAGCAGGAGCTGGATCTTTATCAATGTCCCCAAGAATTCTGAAAAGAGCTATAAAGTACAGGCAAAAAAATAACAGAAATGAGAGAGAGAAAAGGCTGCCTTTCAAGTGATGAATGGATGCTATAAGTGTACAAGCACTTAATACTTGTTTTGGGAAGCTAGAGAAATCCCTTTCAAAACTGGGTTTGGAGACGGCTTTTGTTCTTGCTACAAATATTGAAGAACTCCAAGGAAATTTTTGTTAAAGAGGCATTACAAAGAATCATCAATAATGCAATTAAAAATGGCATTGGTAAAAACCATGCCACAAGGGCATACCCAGTTTTAAGACACCAAAAGGATGATTTTGGAATGGAATTGTACAGACGTGCAAGGCATAGGAAGGCAATCATTAGGCTGAGATTTCAAATACTATTAAATAGGTATAATGGCTATGGTGGACATATAGTAGCTTACAAATCTCAGGCAAGTGCAACCAAAATATAATGTTGTCTGTACCATATATCCTAATGGACTGCCTAGTATTAATTAATGGAGCAAAAAATGCCTTTCCCCTTCTTCTTACTAATGCAAGGGAAGGGGACAAATGAAAATTGCCTCAAAAATGTTATTATCAAAGCAAAAAAAATGCATTATATGTTCTAGGTAATTTTGCTGTTAACGCATTATGAATTGTAAAACAAAGACTAAAATGGGTACTTGACCTTCAAGCTTTTATGCAATAACTTTATTCACTAAGCTGTTAATACTTCTCTAAACACTGTTCTATGTGTATACAGACTGTATAAAAAGAGCAAGAGAGAGAGAGAGAGAGTTGTATAAGATAATGCGTCTGATACAATGTGTCTGGTACTTTTTGTACTGTTCGTTAGATACTGTATGATTCTACATTATGTATGCAACAATGCCTTTTTATGCATACTTATTCAATAAACTTGACATTGATCTTAAATTAAAGCACTCATTTAAAATGCTTGCTTTCCTCCTGTCCTCTTCTACACATGATCCATTGTTCTTCTTCCTTCCTATGCTATCTCTTGTCTTTCTTTTTGTCTAATGAACCTAAAGAATGACTTATCATTTTACTTAACCCATTTCAGTATTCTTAGCTCTGTGTTTACTTTTGCCCACCTATTGGGCTGTGTGCTTTTCTCAAATTTTTCCTTATACACCTCCCCATCATCTTTACTTTGCTCTCCTTTGTAGACCCTAAAAGCTTCCCTTTATCTCACTCATTGCATCCCTCACTTGTCTGTCCAGCCATATGTTTCCTATGCATTGTTATCTTAATGTCAAATGTAATGCACTCTTAAGCTGCTTCTAACACTGCACCATTACTGCTGCCAATACTTTTCTGTCCCCACTAGCTCACAAATGTTCTCTAACTGATCTTTGATTAGTTCTGTTATTTTTAAAGTCAGTGTTCCTAAAATCAGGAACCACCATGCTGGAATTCAGTCTCTGGCATTTCGGTACAATGTTGAACTCCACAGTGTTTTGTTTGCTCGCTCTGTCCTATTTTGTCCTCTACCATGAAATCCTTGATAATGATCTGGTTTGATATTGCAAGGTCTAAGATTGCTTTTCACCAGGTTGTCATCTACATCTGCTGGATGTGACAGAGGCCTTGCAAAACCTATATATACTTCTTTCCTTTTAGGCTCTTTGGCTCTTGTGTGTTCCAGTTAATTTCTGGGAGGTTGAACCCTCCTATGATTCCATGGACCATTGGGCTCCTGATATGAATGTTTAATCAAGTGAAAGAATGTTGATATTAATGATAATTGATGATTGATATAGATGGATAATTGGTACAAGGGGTAGATATGTAATGCTTGTGCAATATATACAGCAAGTGACTTTGACATATGATCTTTCTGACCCTGCTACAAATACTACCACTTTTTTGGGTTGCTGTGAAGACACAGGAGACCTCTTAAGCAAGATTCCAGCCCTAAACAGGCTGCAGGAGTGAGGCCCCTTTATAGCCAAAGGTACCCTAGGAAAAGGCCAAAACTCATGAGGAAAGAGAGGAACCCGAGGAAGTGGAAGGGGAATTGTGGTAGCAATAAAATGAGCATCTGAATGATGCTTGGGCATGCTCAGCTTAAATACTGGTCAGAAAGGGAGTGTGGCTAGTTGCCCTCTGCCTCACAGAACCACAGGTAATTGCCTTTGTATTTTCTGGACCATTAGGCTCCTGATAAAAGTGTTTGTTCTGGATTCCCCCCTTTTCCTTCACAAAAGGACAGAGACCATTGTTTGTTGTTGTGCTCAGATTAGCAATTAACTTATTTATATATCATAATTCCATGTTCCATTTCATCTTTTATTATTATATCTCTCACAATTTCATTTATTTTCATCCATATATCAATCTCTGATCATCCCTCTTTCTTCCTGTTTTTCTCCCCCCAGGTGAAAACCTCGGTGCCTTCTTCTTCTCCTTTTCTATTAGGTAATGGTGAAAACCGAGACTTCTTTTCTCCTTCAGCTTCTTCATCTTTTGGTCTTGTTCCTTTTTCTTCCCCCCTCCTCTCCCCCCAATTTCCCTCCTTTTTCCTGTCATCCACCTTTGGCAGTCCAATAACCATACCATTATCTGCCATCCACCTTTGGCAGTCCAATAACCATCCTACCGGACACATCTGTCATCCACCTTTGACAGACCTACCATACAGTCCCATCTTGACTGTCTTCCCCTCTTGCTCTGTCTTGTAGGGTGAATGGGAGGGATCAAAATTCCAGAAAAAAGTGGCTGAAACCCTCTGTGCTGTTCCTTATGTACCTCCACTTGCCCCTCCCCTTCCTGTTGCCTGACCATTGTTCTATTCCCTTGCCCCTCCCCTTCCTCCCCCTCCCTTTCTGAGCACACCATCTTGATGGAAAGGGAAGGGGTGCAGCAGGACAACCTGGTCTTCCCCTTAAAGGGCACACTCCATTAGACCCATGAATAATTATTTATATGAATTATAACTAATGACTTATATGAATGAATGATTAATACAGGAGGCAGATATGCAATGCATGTGTAATGTTCTATAGATATACTCTGCTGTAAGATCTGTCTGCCTCTGCTAAAGGGACAACCACCCTTTCAGGATACTCTGAAGACACAGGAATCTTCTTGAGGAAGATTTTCCTCTATAGGTGCAACAGATGCAGGGCCCCATTTTAGTGAAAGGTACCTTAGGAAAGGACCAAAAACACAATCAATGAAACAGACACAGCAGTTAGAGAGGTAAATATATGATCAAAATACTAGTGTTGAAATGTGCCCTCCATCAGAATCCACATCTCAACAGAATATAGCAATGCGGAGTTTCTCCCTTCATCAGATGACTTTTGTCCTCATGAAGGTACTTCAATAGTGGCCATGCAACTAAAGGAATTCCCTACATGGAATAATGGCACCCCTGGGAAAGTGACAAGGCTGAATCCGTGCCAAGGGCATTATGGGATCATTGAATAAATTCTAAAAACAAGGAAGGCCAAAACAGTTGCTTCTAGCTAGGCTGCTCAGATTCCTCTGAGCACAAGGCTTATTACAGAATGCTGCATCTTAAAAGAGGGAGTCCAGTAAATAGGCTTAACATCAATAAATTCAGAATTAGGATCAGCGTATCTCAAATAAGCCTCTGCCAGCTTTTGTATCCACTGTGCATATCGGCATGCACAGTGGATACAAAACGTTTTAGGCTTATTGTACTGAAGAGTTACTGTAAGCTTGTCAGTCTAGCCAAAGCACAGCCTGACTGCACAAGTGAGACAAAGATGACACACAAAGAACAGAATTTCATGAACCACTGTAAGTTTATTGGCAGGTCAATAATAAGACAATAAAAAGTATTTAATATACATATGATATGCTGAAAGTGCAGTAATCCAGTTTAGATTTTGGTTTAGAAAATATATCCATGGCATACTTGGATCAAATAAATAAATAGAATAAACTATTGGGTACAGAATTATTGTGCATCGTACTGTACCAAGATAAACATCACTATTAATATTAATGTCCATTTTTAGTTACACTTTATACCATATACTTGGTAGTGAATTTGATACACACACATATAGATATATATACATATATAAAGTTTTACTCACTAAAAATAAATAATGCAAACTATCAGTTTTGAGTCATTCTACCGGCTTGGTAACATTTTGACAATTAATGGGAGTAAGCATGCCCTCACTTGATGTAAGATATGATGACATATAGTACAGAATACAATGATCACCAATGTACAGTATGTGATATCATTAGATAAACCATTTTTCTCTCTCCCTAACTGTCTTTAACTGTACAAATAGCTTGTATGACTAGAATTGCAACTATATAAGAATATACAGTATACAAGAGCTTATAAAAGATGTTACACAACTTGAGTGTATCAGATTACATTCAGGATATTAATTCTTTTTTTCTGAGATTCTTTTCAGATGGTGTTGCTAGAGAATCCTTGAACTCTAGTTAAATCATTCATTTGTTCCACTCCTCATTTATTTGGAAGCCCTATAACACAAACAAAATACACAGTATATACTTGTTTTATTCTGTAACACACACCATTTATTTGCACTACTAAATTGTAATTCTAACTTTATAACTGTATAGCTATACAAGACAATGTTTAATAAAAAAATACACAAAGCAAAAACATCAGCGTAAACCGATTTCAGCCGATAAATGTCATCCTGAAATATTTACATTTTTAAATTATATTGTATATATTTTCTGTTGCTACTTGGAGCTTTCTTTCTTTCTTTCTTTCTTTCTTTCTTTCTTTCTTTCATTTTACAGTTTTTGTCCAGTAAAGTTACACAGAGACAAAGTTAATTTCCAGATACATCTCAGGAGCAAAAGGATGTTAAGTGAATTGCTCAGGGTCACACAGTATGAAAGTAGTGGTAGAGGGAATCAAACCAAGGTCTATTGGTAGCACCAAGCTTATTCAGTGTTCATTGCTTTAACCTCTAGGGTATACTGCCATAAGAGAACCATGACGAGGATAAGTAAAAATTAATGTTTCTGCCAGAAAGTAACTAAAAGCTGGCAGTAACTATAGCAGCAGGGCATGCTGCAACATTTCTGGTTTTGGTAAAGGATTGCATCCCCCAACAATTACTATTCTTTCTGTAATTAAGTTCTGTCACTATAAATTGTGGCATACAGTCCACTCCTCAGAAATGTGCTTGTATGCATGAAAAAGGCAAAACTGGCAACTTAATTTCTGCACTAAAATGTAAATTTAGAACTGTGTCAAAAATAAAAATAATCGCTAATATTGTTTTTTTTTCATGTAGTTTATCCAAGAGAAATTGGTAAACACATCGGTCTTTCTGTTTGCACCTGAGTATGGTTCAGAGTACCAAATTCTAGAAATTTTAGATCAAGGACCCAAGATTTGGAAAACTCTCAATGATGTATATCTTCTTGCCATTCAGGAGGTGTTTAACTACCAAAGTGGTCATGATATAACTAATCAGAATTCCAGTGCTAAGCTTTAGAGTCAATGCAGACAAATTAAACATGCCCATAGCACCTTTTCATTTCTATCGGTAAACCTAAAAAATCACTTCCTTTATCTGCTGTAATGCAAGCACTATTTTAAGTTTTAAGTATTTGTTGAAATGCCGTATAAGTACACAGTTAGCCCAACAGAATATAAGGAATGTTATCATATTTTGTGGCAGCTGGATGCAGAAGCAAATTGGATGCAATGTGTAAGGATATATTATGTAAATAAGAAGTTTCAATATTTGCAATATTTACTAACATGATAAGTAATATGACAGTTGTTAAGCATCAGCAAAACTGTGTAATTTGGAGTACAGCTATGGAGAGCAATGAATACAGTACCGTGTAACGTTTGTTAACTACAGTGCACCCTTGATTATCTGCCCACATTCATATAGGAAAAATTGGGCAGATAACTGAACGTGACAGATAATCAAGGGTGGTGGATAATGAGAAGCAATGGACTAGCAAAAATTTTGTACAGACAACATTTAGCAGATAATGGAGGGTGATGGATAATACTGGATAGTCGACGGAACACTATTTAATTGACTTCTTCCTCTATCATTACCTACCTTTTCTTTATCATGGCACCAACAACACTCTGCACCCATTTTGACTTCCGGTTCAGACACATTTTATCCCCAGACCCCTTTAAGGTGACACTGCAAGGAGAAGGCAATATGTTGTTTACTATGTTTCTTGAAGCAACCTTTTATATTCTAACACTGACTCACAACAAATGTTTAAATATACTGTACATGTAAAAGAAAGTGTAACTTAAGACTAGCTATATTTTAAGATTAAATATCTGGCAGGATTCACAATGCTCAGCAATGGATATAAACAAAAGTTACCTCCAATGTGGGCAAATTGCAATACAAAAGATGTAAGCTGTATCCAAAATGTGTGTTGCCCTTTTTTTGACAAAGGTAACTTTGTTCAAAATGCAACTGGCTTTTGTCCAAACATGCCTTTGTGCAAAATGCAGAGTTACAACATTTATGAATATGGACATGCAGATGATGCTACATACAGATCTGCAGTGCAATATCCTTAGTAACACAATTTACAAACAGTTGTGGCTGATAGGCTAAGTGTAACTGGATGAAGCTAATAGACCACAAAAAGATGGTCTAAGCTGGCTTTCACTTTCATTGACAGTTAATAGAACATCATATCATATTGAGAGCAGAGCTAAGTGTGCAGGTAGAGGACAAGGCTACACTTCCATATAGATGCACGGTCTGGATGTGCATTGAACACCAGGGGTAAATATGATGGGTCCAATATGACATCACTGTTTTACGCATGCTGGATGCATGTCCCATAGGTCCTTTTGTGCCATAACCACCACCTTCACTAGTTTAGTGAGGGAGAGAGGGGGCAGGGGAATACTATGTTAGTTAGACATGAATAAGGAAGTACTTTACAGCATGATACTGTGCATTATATGGTACAGGCCATCTTTATGCCTGCAGCATGAAAAGTGGTGTGCAGACCACCACACTAGATAACTAAAACAGGAATATGTGACATAAACCAGCACTTGTGCTGGTAGTGCATGATAAACATGTATTGCTAGTGTAACTCTTTATGCATCCATTTGGGCTTCATTTGGACATAGCTACCCCTCTTGTGTTATGTCCACAACTTTGGATATAGTAAAGGAATAATGCCCGACAGGGTGGGTGTTATGCTGGGATAACATCCCACCTTGGGTGGTTGGGCCCGAGGCCAATGGCCGAGGGCGTCCAACACCCAAGGCGGGATGTTATCCCAGCATAACACCCACCCTGGAGGGCATTATTCCTATTATACAATGGCTTGGGAGTCAGAGAAGAAAGAAAAAGATGAAAAAGTTTATTTAAAAGTATATTTTTTTGTGTTTTTTGAAAAGCGTAGGTTTACTTTTTTAAGAAATAGATCCTGTTTCTTCTTTTGGCCAGCAGGTGGAGCTCCTGTATGATAACTGTGGCTCTACAGTGGTAAGTACTGACCAAAACATTTTCGTGTTGTCTCCTGTCTTCGTGCCACCTGAAACTCAAATGATTCACTGCTCAACCCCCCATGCCTGTGTGTTTCTCTTTTATTTGACCTGTATCGGCCTTTGTTTCTGTTCTGTGGTTGTGCGGCAGTATTTACTTCCTGGTTGCCGTACTGACACTGTTGACTTGTTTTTAGGGGTTGTCCTAAGCTGGGAGCAGGCGCTGCTGATCCGCAGCACAGTTGCCGACAGTTTAAATTTAATTTCTGTTTTATGTTCTCCCGGTAGTTTTGTGGCATTTATGATGTGTACCAGGACAAACCTATGGACAACATCGAAAGTGCTAGGTGCAAGGATCAATCGACGGAGGTAAGGGTTCTGGCCACTTCTGTTACTTTGAGAAGCCGCTGCGTAAAGAAAAAAAAAACCCTCGGTTTGTTTTATCGGTTTAAAGTTTTAATTGCAGCAAGTGAAGGGAGTTGTGCTGCATTTATGAAAAGCTCGCTGCTGACTACGGAATAGATTTTAAAAGTGCCTAGCAGCATGAAATCAGTAGAGTGCACCGATTTTTTAAGTGGTAGGGTCATTTTCTGTACTGGTACTACAGCCGGGATGTTATGCTGGGATAACATCCCGGGTCCAGCCCCAGACTGACCAATCACAGTCCAGCATTATTTCTTGCCATTGTATAATTTGTGAATATAGCATAAGAAAATAGAGGCACCAATCACAGACCATTTACCATTTTGTTTGCAACAGTCCTTGCTCACATTGTTTTTTTTTTTTGATACTGCCCAATATATCTAGCAGCAAACATAACAGGATACAATTTGGATTTTATTAATATTCATGGGATGTAAAATAATCAGACATTAGAAACACACTTACATGATTTCAATGTTTTCACAAGCTTGACTCTTGGGAAACATTTCTATCTTTTCTATCAGTTTTGGCTGAACAAACTTTATGCCATTGTCCAAGCAAAAGCAACGTCCTTTTGCACTAAATGGTGATCCTGAAATAATAAAATCATAAATGTTATGAAGTTGTCACTTGCTAGAGAAAAATAAGGTTAACCTAGTTGTTAGAAGCAGGAGGGAGTTTTAAAAGAGACTTCCGGGATCTGCCCACTTCTATTTTCCAAAATGGACATCCATTGAAACTAACTATTATAGAACTATAGAACATGGCAGCAGGAAAAGACTTTCAGTCCATCTAGCCTGCTCAGCATTACATATTACTCCTGTGGTGGCCCTGATGACCACCCCACTTTCACTTCCCTTCCCCTTTCCACCTTCTCCTGCTCCTAACAGGCCCGTGTGCCTCTCCCAACCACATTTGAATCCACTCACTGTTTCGGCACAGACTACTTTCTGCAGCACTTTGTCCCACTTGTCCACCACTCTTACTATGAAAAACAACTTATGGAAATTGCTCTGGAACCGTCCCCCATCCAGCTTTATGGGATTCCCCTTTGCCTTTGTTTGTACTAAAGATGAAAAATGAATTGCCTTTCACACTGCTAACCCTGTTAAGATACCTGTACATTTCAATCATGTCACCCTTCTCTCTCATTGTCTCCAGGATGTACATATTGAGGTCCCTCAATTGTTGATCCTATGATACCCCCACCAGCTCCTGGATCAGCTTGGTCCCTTCTTTGCACAACCTCCACTCTATCACAGTCCTTCCACAGGTGTGGGCTCCAGAACCTCACTCAATACTCAAGGTGAAAATGGACCATGAAGCTATGTAGGGAAAGTATCAGTGACCTACTTCTACTACTGATAACCCTTCCTATCACCCTAGCATCCTCTTAGATAGTCTAGCTACAAAAAAATTATATGTACAAAAAAGGTGCAATTGTGGCAAATGATTTGCATTGGTTTTGCTTCACATATCACAACTTTGTGTCACAACCAGACACATGTTTGAAAATACTTTATCAGCAAGGCTGCTTGAACACATCAGTCATTCACAGATACAGGCATAGCAGGAATCTACATTTGCATCTAATTATTGTGGCACCCTCTCATCTGTACAATATCCCTTGTACTATGATAAAGTTGAGATGTACTGATACAAAGAGCTCTTTTCCCCAGAACACTACTGTCAATAGCATAGTATTTAACAAACCATCCCACTGCTGCTAAATTTATTGCTTTAAAAAGCTAAACTGGTTATCCTAGCAAACTAAGGAGAGCTGGGAAATACCACCTTGCATGTTACTTAGCAAGAATTGGTTTTCTTTTTGTTAAACTTCTATAATTTGTTTAGGGCAAGTAAAAAAATAATGTCTTTGTATACCAAGTGGCCATATTCATTTGTTGAATATTGCAATTTAACAAAGTAGGTCACATACTTTTAAATTAGCTGCTTAGCTACTTGACATTGTTGATGTAATGTTAAAAATGTTAATGGATTGCAGATGAAACAGAACTGAAGTATCAGTGTGCAACAGATAACAGAGAAAACCTGATGAATTGATATACTGTACTACTAGTAGTTATTAACTGTTAGACAAAGTACATACCAGCTGCACAGAAATAAAGAGACATGCACTGTTTACATTAATATTGATATATTGCATATTGCTTTCATACTTTACCATGCACAACAGCTACAGACAGGAACAGTGCAAAGAGCACAAAAGCAGTCAATTTGTTCATCTTTTTCTTTCTGCTATTTCTTTTGCTGATATTGACAGGTTAAGGATCTGGTTATGTGCTACAGAGAAAGTGTTTCAGCTCTTCTATATATACAGATTATAGTGCGACCACAGACTTTACTTCCTCAGATGGATGGGGCCATGCTGGCTGACAGGGTGAATGCAACAACTAGGGAATCTCCAACCCTAGCGCAGCTAAAATAAACATTTGGGAATTTTTTTCTGTGAAACAAGTTCTCTTTTCCTTGAAACAATGAATTTATGTGGAAAAGAAAACTATAGTGTGTTTTTAAGAGGGATTACAATCACACAATTTTATAGTATGCAAAAATGTAAATACAGTTTCAGTTTCTGACATTATAATAATGCAGAGTGTAACCCTCTGTATGAATTACTCTTACATAAAATATACCAGGAGTTACACTTGCACTACAAGTATTGAAAGGGAAAAACAAAAAGGGAAAAAAACACACTCACAGACTGCTCTTAAGCTGTATTTGTCCAGTATATGTGGAGCAAACATGCTTAGAGTATAAATCATGACCAAGGTATTTGAAACAAATGAAAAATGGTCACTCTGAATTAGAGCTCCCTTGCACAGAGAAGCAGCTCCCTAACACTGTGTCATGCACTATGCATGAAATATATAAAATAATGTATGGGTAACCATACAAAACAAGGCTGTGTTTCCATTGAGGGGTTACAATGACATCATAGGGACCTCACAAGCAAAGCTCTAAACGTTTCTGATGTCACCACAAACTCTAGAAGGAAGCACATGGCAAGTTGGGCATGGCTGCTCATACAGTATGTCTTTTTCTCATAGTACATGCTTTAAACTGTGATCTTTCCAAACAGTGTTGTCAAATTGGAAATATTATGTTTTTTAAATTGTGTGCTGTCACTGCTGAATGTAAAACTTACTGTTTTTTGTAGCATGTTCTTTAGACACACTCACTTGATGTTAAAATAAATTTCATTATTTGTTTTTATGAGTAAATAATATTTCTTTTGGAAAGCATCCCATACTAGCTGGCAGTTCTTTCTGATTAAGTGCTTCGGTTTGAATAAGCACAGTACTAATTCAAACAAACGGGCTTAATGAGTAAGGATCATCCACTGGTGTGAGATATCTTAACTAGTAATTTTATTTACTTTTAAAAAAACAAAGGATGCGCCCCATCCCAGAGGCTCTGAGTGCTGTACAAGGTAGAAAACACATACAATAATAAATAAGCACAAAACCAGAACAAAATAAAACAGTTAAAATCCAGTTTTAAAAAAAGTATTGCAGCAGATTGCTAGCTTAACACTAAATAATCTGAGAATGCTTTCCTAAAGAGATGAACCTACAGGCCCTGCTTGAAGGCCTCCACCGATGGAGCCTCCCTCAAAGATTTTGGTAGCGAGTTCACAATACCAGGCCCACCACCTCAAATATGCAGTTTCCAGAGGACCTAAGGTGGGCCCTGGGAACCACAAGGAGGCCCTCAGTAGAGGAGCAAAGTGAACGCATTGAATGAGCAGGAGTCAGGAGGTCATTCAGGTAGCCAGGGCCTGATCCATGTAGGGCTTTATAGGTGAGCAAGCCCACCTTGAAGGTGATTCTCCACCTAAGTGGCAGCCAGTACTGGTCATGGAAAACTTGGTCTCATGACAGGACCTCGGAAGGCCCATCAGCAACCTGGCTGCTGTGTTCTGCACCAGCTGTAGACACCGGAGAATCTCTCCAGTGACTCTGAGGTACAAAGCATTGCAGTAATCAAGCTACAATGTCACAAAGGCATCTACCAGTGAGATCAGGTCATCAGGCAGAATCAAGGCTTTCATCTGGGTAACATTCCTCAAGTGGTAAAAACCACTCCTGACGATGGATGACACCTGAGCCTCAAGTGTCAATCCATCATTGAGGATGACACCCAGAGTTTTCACCTTGGTAGATGCCGCCAAGGGAATGGAGCCAATAAATAATCCTGTTCCCATCTCAGCAGTGTCCACATCATGCCAATGATCAGGCTTAGTCACTAGTACCTCTGTCTTTTCAGGACTGAGTGTCAGCCAGCTAGAGGACATCCAGTCCTGGATCTCAGTCAGGCATTTGTTCAGCACCTTCATGGTGCCATCTGTCCTGGGTGCAAATGACACATACAGCTCGGTGTCAATCTGTACCATCTAATGATCTCACCCAGAGGAAGCATGTACAGTGTGAATAACACAGCTGACAGAATCAAGCACTGGGAAACTCCACAAGGCAAGGGCTTTGGGCAAGATGAGAAGTTTCCCATCACCACCCTCTGCATTCTGCCTATAATAAAGGACTCAAACCAGTTGATGACAATACTGGTGACTCCACAGAGCTCCCTAAGGCAATCCAGCAGCAGTATAATGTCCACAATACCAAATGCTGAGAAGAGATCGAGGACAATGATAACTGACTGCTCCCATCTATCCCTCACCCTGAAGAGATCATTTTGCACTCTGACTGGGGGGGGGGGGCCTCAAACAAAAACCTCACCATGCAATGATCTGACCAAATGACTGGATCAATCTTGAGATCAAAGACCTCAAGCCCCAGTGAGAACATTAAGTCCAAGGCATGGCTGTGGCTGTGGGTCACAGAAGCAACAGCTTGTGCAAGGCCCAGTGAAAACATTGACTGGAGGAAGTCATAAGTCATAAGTCATAAGTCATAACTAAACTGCTCGCATACAAGTGATGTCTCCCATTTTGGCTGGGAGAGTCCAGTTTTTTTAACTAAACTCCCGCCCCCGCACGGGAAAGCAAATCTCCCGCTTTACACAGTTAAAAAAAAATCTGCATTTGCAGTCCGTGCATTTATTGATGTGCTTTATCGAGCCCTGACTGGGCTTCTCGCCCTAATGTAGCTTCAGCGGATCTCCTTGCTCGCCACGCTGTACTGGCTGCCTGCCTCCCAAAACAAGCATCCTACCCCAGACCGAGCTTCTCGCCCTGTGGCAGCTCTGGTGGATCTTCTTGCTGGACGCGCTTTACTGGCTTCCCGCCTCCCTAACAAGGTAACGCTCCTCTCTGGGCAAACATAATACTTGCCACAGGCACAGGACAGTATAAAAACAACTTCCCTTTTGAACAGTTACTGAAGTCCTTGATCCAAAACTGTTTACCATTTCTTTTTTGTTTTATTCAAGCAGATCAAACAGATCAAACAGCCAGTCACATAAATTCCTCAATATTAGTTTATCAGAAAAAAATGCCTTATCCTGTAGTTTATAACCACAATAAATAATTATATTAAAATCAAATACCACAATCACCTCGTTAGGCTGTCTCTTTAAACACAGCTTTAATTCCTTGATTTCTGCCTTTGTGACTGGCTGCTGCACAAAACATTAAATCTCTTAATTAATTGTTCATAATCAAACTGTTTATCATTTGAATCCAAAAGCAACTGAAATACAACAATACCTATTGTTTTTAGATAAGTTTCTGAAGATAACAAAGTTTATTTTTGTTAGTGTATCAGCTTTTAAAAGAAGACAGCAACACACATACTCTAACTGCTGTTTAACTGTTAATGTTAGTTTACTTAATGTTTTATATATTTTATATACATTTTCCATTACTAAATGGCCAACTTGGTGCATTTATGCATTCTCCCTCTTAAAAGGCAAATCTCCCTCCTAACTTCACAAAATCTCCCTCTCGCACAGTTTTAAATTATCACATGTATATGCTCATGTTCTTCATCAATCCAGGCATTGGAGTCACCCAGGACCAACCACCTGGGTGACTCAAATACCTTCTTGGTGATGAAGTCTGCGACCTCCTACAGAATCTTCATCTTGCATTCTGGAGACCAGTATATGAAGAGGATTCTATAGCCTGCACCTAGACCCTTGCGCATGCCCACACATTCAAACAATGAAGTGGAAACCATTGGGTGCATGAAGAAATTTAAGTCGGATCTAAAACAGATGGCCACACCCCTGCATGCCCTCCTCAGGCATTGCACTATGGAAAACCTGGCTGGAACAGATGCCTCCAATACTGGGCCTGCATTGTCCCCCAACCAGGTCTCCATAATGCAAGCCAGATTGACCAAGGAAATTGAGTCTGCAATAATCACAATCTTCTTCCTAATTAATCCCGGCATTGCAGCAGAACTTCTGTAAGGGAACTTGTGGAGGTTGCCAACCCCATGGCTACCTGCCCACTCGATCTAGTGAGAACAGTGAGTATGGGGACCAAACATGTCTGACCCGTCTCTGGGCCCTGCTTTACCCTAGGGAACCTCCTAGTCCTGACAACCCTGATTTAACTCTCCTCTGCTGTACCACCAGCAACACAGTGCCTTCAGCAAGCCCTCTCCCAATCTTAACCTCCATGCAGTGTCTTACTGCTGTAGTTGTTAAAGGGATGTCAGTGAAAGGGCAGAGGTCAAGCAACAGTGACACTGGGTAGGTAACCCAGTGGGCCCTAGAACTCAGGCACATCCCAACCTGCTGCATATAACAAGTTAACCCACCCAAAATAAAATACTCAACAAATACCCCTTCCTAAACAACCAAATAAAATAGCAACTAACCGCTCCCTTGCCAAAACCAACAAATTAAGCTATAGTTACAGATACCCCAAATAATATAACTAAACAACAGTTTCCTCTCTCTATAACCCAACCCACCCAAACCCACTAACAAACAATATTTCTAATAATAAAATATAAGGTAACTCAAATAAAACTATAGGAGAATCCAATGTAAAACTGCTGTGGATAATAAAGTATGTAAAAAAACTGCTCCTTTAAGGAATAATGCTAAAAAAAACTGTAGACAAATGTAATTGAAAGTAAAATCCCAACAGTCCAGCAGAAGAGGAGTTTGCTGAAGAGACTACAGTACCTGCATCTTCAAAAGGAGGCTTTGTGTGCTGCTTATATAACATAGGAGACAACTAATGAAGAAAAAAACTTGAAGTTTACTACTCGATATGAAAATCAACAAAAAATAGCATATGCAGTCCCAAGACACATGAAGCATGTGCTGAACAGAAAAATAAAGAACATTTAAGTAGAACATCTCTATTGCATTTTTGTTTCATGGGCAGTATCAGACCCAGGAAAATGTCAAAAAACAGTAGCTTAAACCCCCTGCTTGGCAGACCTGTAGGTAAATAAGCCTAGGAACAATGCATCCTATTACTGTTATATTTCCTTCCACCTTAAAGATAAAAGGCCAGTGACCATCAAAGCAGGAAAGTTGACACTAGGAGGATTATGTAAGGATGCTGGATCTGAAAATCAGGGTCAGGATTTGTTAAGGGTATCAAAAGACGAGCTGATTAAAAAAAAAGATTACTAAGTAATTTTGTTTGTGTAAGATCCAAAGTCAAGTAATCTTGCTCTAGTTCAAATGGCCCTAATGTTGGTTATTTAGACATGTAGGAATAACATGTGTTCATAAATAATAGGGGTAATGAAACATTTGTGGTTACAAAAAACCTAAACATGAAAATGATACCGTTACTGCGCTGAGCAAAATTAGGCAATTGGACTCACACGTAGATCACAACACTTCAAAAACTGTGACAACACCCTATATGCAAGAAAGAAGAAGCATTTAAATTGCTCTTTTCATACATACTGTATCCCAACATAGTTTGCAAGCAATGACAGACTGGTAGTAAAGCATCTGTGAATGTGCAGAGCAGTCATTTCACACACATCAGCACCCACACACAGCCCTGGATGTTTACATGAACTAGTTTCCTGGGAAAGGAAATGCTGGTGAGAACACCAGGAAAAATCCTCTACTCTTGCAAAAAGAGCCCTGGGTTCATTTATTTCCACCTGGACGCTGACCAGGACAGCACCAGGGATGCGTAGAAGGGATCTTGGTTGAATGCCTCATCCAAAGGATGACACATCCTGACGGTATAGCACCTCTTCAGTACTGCACTTGGGTGCCAGCATTTGTGGTATGAGCCTAGTCCTGGGGTGAGACAAGAACCCATAATCTTCTGGCCCAAATGTGAAAGTGCTACCAGCTGAGCCATGCTAGATGGAATGAAGCTTTGAGAACAAATGGTATACACAGTTTGTGAGGCTACAATCCATAATGTAGAAGATCATGGTGAAAAAGCTGGGCGACACTTAGTCTTGCGATGAGATGTACAGTCTTATTCCACACATTAAAAAGCTACAACCATTTGATATTATATCTGCTCCAAGGGCAATAAGAGAGGTTTCTCAGCATAATTACAGGCATACAGATTCAGACCATGATTTACCTCAGAGCACTGAAGGAATAAATCAGATTTTTAGCTAATTCACTACTCTACAGTATCACCAGAGAAGAAACAAGTTTTATTTAGCCCCATCCATGAACCTAAGATTAGGGAGGCATTTCTGCCTATGATGTTTGACCATGTACACAACTCGAATGTTTTTTCTGTTAATTTCTGTTATCCTTTACATACTAATATTTTAGCAAAAATGAAAAAAAAAACTGAACAGGAAGTTCACTATGGGAGTTTATCTATATCTATACAAGAAGTTATAATCATGTTAGTCTCTAATCAGGGAAGGATCCAAATATGGTTAAAAGTCATTAGCCTATATAGTATCACTTTTCAAGAGTGATGTACAAATGCTAGCTAAGGTGCTTGCAAAATGCCTGAAGGAAGAGTGGGGTGTTTCAATACAGTCTGAGCAAGTAGGCTTAATGCGAAGTCATACTGTATGTCATTAGATTACTATAAAGAAAATGTTTCAAACCATTTCAGCACTTGAAGACTCTGAGATTGCTATGGCTGTGGTATCCCAGGACATAGAAAAATAATTGGTATGGTGTTTTAAAAGTACCTATTTTGCACTTTAGAAAGGTTTGGTATGCTCTCTAAATACATAAAATGGATTCATTTAGTGTATTGTATTCTGCACTGGTAGCATTACAAAAGAGAACAGGTGAGGGCATTGTTCCTTCTTCATTCTATTTATATCTGGAACTACTGATGTGTAAATTGAATGTATGTTACTTGGTAAAAGGGATAAAGCTATGAACAGACAGTAGAAGTGGTCATCGTATGTGATAAATTGTAATGCACTTGTCAAAGCCAAAGAACTCCTATCCAAAGAAAGCTGGTAGTATTGAAGAGATTAAGAAAATGCCTGCATAAAACTTGAATCTGAACAAGACCATTACTGCCTACCATCACTGTTTTGGTCTAGATAGCTGATTTTACACAACTCACTGTACATTCAGTCAGCAAAACCCCAACATACTGTACATGGGACTGCAAATAGCCATGAGAAATTTACAACAGTAGCTGTTGGACTTTGAATGCCCTTTGGGAAAAGGTTAAGCAAGATCTGGTTAGACGGGCCAAACAAGGCTTAAGTCTGTGGGAAAGAATATGTATAACACACATGAATATTCTTCCTAAGTTGTGATATCCACTGGGTATGCTACCAATGGCATTGACAGAATGAAAGCTAAAAGCTAAACATTTGGATAGATCCACATTCCTATGGTAGGCTGAAGACCAACATAAAGCATATAATAATTTGACAGCTGTTTAGAAATAATGGGGGTTTACATGTGTCCCATATTTTACAAAAAATTTGCAAATATAATCACGCCTATCAAATCCCTCAATGTCTAAAGTGGGGTGTGTTTCGAAAAACTGACTTTGATAAAAGGGTCTTGGTTGCAGTGGTAAGAAACAGAATACTACCGTTGTGATGAATACAGGTACATCCAGCCTCTTTTTAGCACTGTCCTAGCACATATCTGCCCCAGCAAATTAGACAATTGCCTTTGGAGATATTCATAAGCAACACATTTGCAGCCTAAATAGGGCCTCCAATTCTTTGGCTCATAACCTTTGTGGAACAGCACTGCTTTTCCAATCAATTAACAGCTCATTATCTGGCCTCTCTTTTTTTGCCACCTATTGCTCAGCTCTTTCTCTCACAACTCATTCTCAAACTCTCTCTCTGATCCTTCAATGCCTACTCTTTCATCCCTCACTGCAGAACCTCAGCTGGTCAGTCTGCCTTCTCTGCACACTTCCCTTATCGCTGGTATAGCATTCAGCTTCAAATCCATCTCTTTTGTTTTCCTCTATCCCCCCTCTCTCTCTCTCTGGCCTCTCCTTAAATCTCTTTGTATGCCCTCCTGCTTCTGTAATGAGCCTTATTTTTCTGATCCTTTTCCTTTTTCCTATCCTCCTGTATTTCTCTCCTCTCTGGCCTCTCTCACCACTTGCTTTATACCCTCTCCCTTTTATATTTCCACCCATTACTTTCTGCTCTGCATGCATTTTGGTTTTATGTCTGGATCAGGGCTGGACAGTGTATACAGCCTATCTGGACTTCATTAAGGTCTTCAACTCTGTACTGAACAGGAGGCTAATAATGAAACTAAGCAGTGTGGGGGTTGGAGGGCAGTGGTAAGCTGGATATCAGACTGGTTGAAGAACAGGAGATAGAGGGTAGTGGTAAGTGGAAGACACTCAGGGGTTAGGAAATTTCCTAAACGAGTGCTACAGAGATCAGTACTGGGACCAGTCCTCTTCAATGTCTTCATAAATGACATTACTGAGGAACTGGAGGGGAAGGTGTGTCTCTTTGCAGATGACACAAAAATATGTAACATCGTTGGCACTCCTTTAGGGGTGGACTGAATGCAAAGGAATCTGAGGAAACTAGAGGCATGCTCTAAGATGTGGAAGCTGGGTTTCACTGCCAAAAACTGAAAAGGCATGTACCAGAAACCCAAGGGCTATGTATAAGATGGGGGGTTGTTACCAAGGAAGAGAGGGACAATGAGGTAATCATAGCTGATGTTCTCAAGCTGGGAGGGCAGTGCAACAAGGTAGCAGGCAAGGCTTGTGGGATGCTGAGGTGCATAGGGAGGGGAAATTCTAGCTTGAGGAGTGAGGTGGTGTTGACACGGTATCATTCACTAGTAAGACCCCACCTAGAATACTGTGTCCAGTTCTGGAGGCTGTACCTCTGCAAGAAGATTGCCAGGGTGGAAGCGGTCCAGGGGAAGGTGACAAAAATGGTGTGGGGGCTGCAGAGGAAGCCATATGAGGACAGGCTGTTGGATCTCAACATGTACTCCTTGAAGGAGAGAGGAGCAAGAAGGCACATGACTGAGACTTATAGGTAGCACCTCACAGGTGTGAACAAGGTGCAGGGGAAGTTTTTCAGAGCAGAAAAAGCACCACAATGTGATGGCTTGCAATGGAGCTGGAGGGAGCAGTTTGAGAGGATGTGAGGAACTGCTTCTTCACAGAAAGGGTGGTGAGCACCTGGAACCACCTGCCAGAAGAGGTGGTGGGGTCAAAAACAGTGGGGAGCTTCAAGCATGCACAGGATAGGCATTGCGGCATGACAAGAAGAGGAAAGGGAAGTGGAAGGGACACTGGTGACCAAACAGGGTTTGAGGTGTTGGAACAGGCAAGGTAAAATAGGCCAGGCTGAATGGGCCTACCAGTCCTTTTTGCTGACAAGTTATGTTTCTATGTTTCTGTCATAGTTAGTAGTATCCACTTATTCTTAATGTTGCCTTCTGTTGTTGAGTGACGTCCTTGTTGATTGCCATTCACTGCCACTGCCTGAAGTTCCCTTATTTTATTATCAAGTCTTTTGGGATTTAATCACACCCCACTCCATGAACTTTGCCTGCTGTCCTTCCTCCATTCATTACTCAGACCAACTTTGCTTGTTTTGTTTGCTTGTTCTCTTTGATTAACTTCTTAAACTACCTTGATAATGTTGTCATGCATGGGACAATGGCACACTGGAAGGAAGTCAACAGTGTTGTTCCTCAATTCAAGTCTTTAAATTTGCCCTGACAGAAACATAATGAGGTTGATGGATGCTAAGAACGAAAAGGACTGATGTCAGAGGACCTTAAACTTCCGGGGTGAGCCAATAAGTACAGTAGCAAAGAACATTCAGTTAAATTAAGGGTGACATCTTTCAGTAGGGCCCAGTAACTCAAGTCAGAAGTACTACTGTACAGTATTTAAATAAAACACAAACAGTTGCAATGGGCCATGAGTAAGATCTGTCTGTCATTCATACCTCTCAACCTCCAAGGCTGCAAATCAGAGACAAATGCTCAAAATCAGGGACACCATTTTTTGCTCCACATAAAGTGCTGCATCACAATGTTTATATCTTTCAAATGCGTGAAACTAAGAGTTATTGACTACTTCATAAATAATACAACATAGAACATGATAGTTTTACTTTTGAAACTTTATTTTGGGCTAGTTATAGGTTTCAATTTTAAATACATTTAATTACATATTGCAACTAACCAATGAAAATTGAAACCTATATACATATATACAATATTGTACGTGCTATCTAGTCTATGCTATTAACTAAAATTGAAAACCTACACACATTTTACTTGCCATCATTCTACCCTATACTAAAAATGAAAACCATGCTACTGTAGTTTATACTAAAAACAAAAACACAAACAATATTTTCTCTCATCTATACTAAAAAATAAAAATCCACACATAATATTTTACATGCTATCTACTCTATACCATATATATGCTGTATACTAAAAATGAAAACCATGCTCTCTACTTTATACTACAAATTAAAACCTATGTACCTATACAACAAAACAAAGTTAGTTTGGAAACTGATCTCATTTGTCTTTTGCTGCAAGGTGTTCCCTGTTGTAAAGCATAGTTGCTTTCCCTGTAGCCTCTAAGACTCCCTTTGTATGAGTTATCTCATAGTAGTGTCTCTCTCCATTTATTTTTATGGCAGTTATACAGTTCAATGTCTTTACATTCAAGGATTGTCTTAGTTTGGCCTTTACTTTTCACACCATGCTGAAAGCCTGGTATGGATCAGCATTGGAATGAGGTAGGCACAAGATGGTCTCCATTAGATGCCTGAATAGGGGTAGATCTTTACCACTGGTGCATAGCTGGGAGAGCACCATGCCCCAATACTTTAAAGCAGAACTATTTGTTTCAAAGGCCTGTGCAGATCCAGTTTCCGCAAACCCGTATGTCCCAAACTCATCTAAAAGCTCATCACACTCAGAGTGTGTACTGCATACACTAAGTTCCTTGGCTGGGTTCATCACAGAGCTTCCACTTATGTGTAGCTTTAGTGCTGGGTTCAGCAATGTGGAAAACCTGTTTCAGGACACTGCATTTCAGTGGGAGCTTTGTTAATAAATTTTGCAGCACAGCACAGTAAAATGATTTGGCCTTTTTATAAATGCTTAGCTCCACTGATGTCCCTACCATGTCATCATTGCTTGCAATGAATTCTTGCACTTCAGGGCCAACATGTACATCTTTTAGTGGAAGAAAGTTTGCCTCGCTCTTTAGGTCCAAAAGACCTTCTTTGTACAAGGTGACTGTGGCCTGAGGTCGCAAAACCCTGCTAGCATACAATTGTATGTCTTTGCGGATATCACCCTGCAGAGTCAGTGGCTCAGCAGATAGCACACTTGCCTCTGAGGCTGGGAGATCAGAAGGCTGTGGGTTCTATCCCCACACCAGGCACCTGAGTTGATATCCCAATACTGACACTTTAGTGCAGCATGAGGGGTTGCTGCACTCCTGAGGTGCTGTCTTTTGGATGAGATGTTAAACCGAGGTCCCATCTGCCTGTTCTGGTGATAGTTCAGGTGGATGTTAAAGATCCCATGGCACTTCTCAAAAAAGAGTAGGGGACTTTTATTTACAATAGAACCATTTATATAATTTTTGAGCTGAGCTGTTCTCCAAGTATTACAAAAAAAATTACAATATTGGTATCATACAAATCATAAGGTACACTTAGTATCAGACAATTCAAAATTATATTTCACTAACCAAATCATTAGCATCATTTATACTTAATGATATGTAAAAACCCCTTCCACCAGTTTTTGACTTTGGCAACATTATACAATTGCACATCTTTAAAATACACTTTCTGTAATTCATTTTTTTACCCATTAACAGTACCCTTCGTAGGACACTCTGCTTTGATATATTGCCCATTGGCATCTCACCTGTCATAAATAAAAACATAAACACTCCCCAAAAAATGCAATGTACCTCCACAATGGTAGCACATAAGAGCTGTATAAAAATAAATGCTCCATTGTTTCTTCTTGGTTTATACAGTCAGAGTAAAGACAGTTCCTTTCTTCCTTAGCTTTATATTTTGCTGTACCACTCACATTTAAATGACCATACATGAAAGACTGAGTTTCCCACATAAAGGCTGGTATTCTGGGGTTATTTAATTGGTCTAGAATACAAAAATTCTTGGCTGTAGGGCAATTCTTAAAGCTAAGGTTAATATGGTGTAGTTTTGCCCATTTTTACCTTGTACAAAGATTTAGAGGTGTTGGAGCTAATTTGTTGTTTGGAAATCTGCCATTTATCTAATTTTTGAGCTGCTGATTGAAAATATGCAGGAATATGAATGTGTGAGTTGATTTTTGGAGCACTATTATGCCACACTTTTAAGTAGCGGCCTAATACTATCTCTATCCAAATACCGTCCCTGCTGTCAGGTTGTGTAAGCTTTCTTTTAATAGTTTGGGTAAAGAAAAGGGCATGAAAGAATATAATCTGGTCAATCATACCTAAACCGCCTTTTCTAAACAGGTATAGCATCTCTTAACAGGATTTAACCTGTTTTCCCATCGCACCTGGAAAAAGCAGCTATATAATCTGGTCTCATATTGTGGTGGTAGAGGGAAGAGCATAGAAAAATTTTGTAAACAGGGGATTATGAATTGTTTGAGAATGTGAATTCAGTTCTGTTTTGAAAATGTATACTCTTTCCATCTGCTCACTTTCAGTTCAGCCTTTTTTAAGACTTGATCCCAATTATCTTCCACACTGGCTCAAACATCTCTGTCTCTTCCTGACTCCCATTCTGATCACTAATTTTTGGGCAAGGTTCACCTGCTATCTTAACTGTGTCAGATGATTCCAACTTGGGGGGGTTCTTATAAGGCAGAGCTGTTTCTTTAATTTCCTATAGCTGGGGACTGAAGAACTTCTCAGTGGACAAACCTGCTTGCTTTGCAACAGCTTCCTGGGCCTGGTGGATCAATAAATCTGGGCTACCACAGCAGGATTTGTTTTTCGCAGACCTGGGGCATTCCCTAAATGCGTGGCCATATTCCTCACAAAGGTCACATTTTGTGTGGTTTGCACACTGCATTGTTATGTGGCCTACTTCACCACAGTTATCACATCTAGCTTGGTCACAGATGCTAAATAGGTGGGTTTTTGACCCGCATTTGTAGCAAGCTCCTGGCTGCCCACCATAAAAACATACCCCCTGTCCCTCCCCAACAGGAAAGCATTAGGAATATGTTCTACCCCTGTATCAGATTATCTCAATTTGACTTTGTACTTCCAGCCACCAGTCCAGAATTGTTCTGAATTCAAGATGGGTTCGGGTTCACTGAAGACTTCGCATTTTTAAGATAGTCAGTATGTTATGTCCTCCACATGGACCCTCTCATTCCTAAACATTATAGTAACATTTTTAATCAATGGTTTTGCCAGTAGAGTCACTAAAAACGGGGTCCACGTGGGGGAAAACTTTACCTGCCCATAGTGTTCCCAAAATAAATTCAAAGCAAAGGATGTTCTGAAACTTATGTCAAAATTATCCTCGCCTGAGATATTTATAAAGGCCAACACATCTCTGAGGGAGAAATGCAGTGAATCTTTTATGAGACACTTTCCCATATAATGTCTGTCTGGACATTCATCTAGTCCTCCTTTATAGCGAATGTAGACTGCATTTTGTCTGGGCACTGCTTTTTAGACTGGGAACAAAGTTCTGACATTAGTGGTTTCTTAGGTGTAGTGGAAGAGCTTTTGTTACCAATTCTGTCTCCATCCTGTGGGAGAGAGTTCACGTTATGCTGCAAAGGAAGCGTAGTATTTTTAGTCCCAGGGGTATAGTTAAATCAGATCCCATGACCTTTTCTATAGGCATAGTAAGAATTTGTTTGTTGTCTGTAGTCTGGAAACTTGCAGCTTTTGGCTTCTACTTGGGGAAGCAGCTTGTAAATTGAAAGTAGAATCCCATAGTGGATCAGGAGACCAAGGCCCTGTGGCCGTCTTTTCCCAGCCTGCCTCTAGGAGTGCTTTTTGAGGTGACTATGAATTATCACGCTTGTCAGTGTTAGCGAACTCATTTACCCTTGAATTGTATGCCGTTTGTGCTGTTTGTTTATTTAACATATTTAATGGGAGCTCCTTTGTATGATTTCCTAGAATGTCCCCTTTCAATGGAGTGTTGATGGTCTTATGTGAACGCAAAAAACTGAACTCTGTGACTCCCGCTTGCTGTTCTCCATCTGTTTGATAATTTACATCAGACAATGTATCAGAGTATTTTCCTCGAGGAGATGGCAGTTTAAACACAAATCCAGCTTCTTTGGATAAGTGGGAGTTTTGCTCAAAAGATAATCGCTGTACGTTCTTAGGCAGGGTAGTATTGCATTTGCTATAAGCCATAGGGGTTTTAGGATCAATTTCTCTGGTAGGGGAATTGTTTAAAGACTCAATAGGCTTTCAGCACTTGCTTTTACTAGCTATTGAACTGCCAGCCTCTGAACTTTTAGCAGTCATATCTTTTGTTTTTACAGAGTTAGAAAAGTCTCCCTCCGGTCGCAGGCATTTTTGCTGTACTGCATCATCGATGCTGCTGTCAGGCTTCTCCACCGGCCTGTCAGTTGCAGCAGCTGTTGACTCAAAGAGCTGAGGGATCAGTTCCAGGTAAACTTTATTCATTTGAGCCGAATGAAACTCCGCTTGTGTATCAGCTTTGAAAGAATTCATTCCATTGGTAGCTCTTGCTCCCTTTACCTTGTGGTACTCACTATTAGTCTGCAATTCTTCTGTTGAATTAAATGCTTCGTGAAATACCTCTTCGGAATCGGCTTCCAGATTATCTACGTGGACAGTCTCGGCTTGTTGCACAGTGAGAGGAGAGGCCTTCCCCCCCACCAAGCCAATGTCCTCCTTCACTGGAGACTCTCCCAAAGTGGTGATCACACAGACTGACAGCCCATCCACCTACAGGAGAGCAGGGGAATTTCCCCGGTGTTCTGGCCAAATTTTCCTCCATTCACTGAAAATACCACCAACAGCTTAATCTGGTTCAAGGTTAGTTGACATTCATCTGTATCCCCCTCCCCCGAGTCATGCCCATTTGTCTAGTGCACTTACCCAGTCAATGAAAACTAACTAAATAAATAAAAGAGTCATCAGCTGGCTGTCTCTGCTCTGCAGTTTATTATTAAAATTGCACAGTGGCTCAAGGGCATATTTTAGAAAAAGGAAGGTCATTTGAACTTCTTGGCTGCCCAGGCGATCACATATGTTTTACTTTGGTACCTTGGGGTTCAACAGACCTAAAAAAAGGACAGCAGAGCAGACCACCTATCAGTCATTCGTTTAACAACTTTACTTAAACTGAGCCATCTTGTGGGTGCAAGTTTAATGATTTTTAATGGCTCAATATCCACAAAGAGAGCAAAGCCTTTCAGCTGCTGCTGCTGTAATGAGCTGGAAGAGAAATGTCAATAAATGTCAGAAATTAGTTCCTCAACAGGTGAGTACAAGGCCCTGACTCCTGATTTGGAGCACAGGTCCAGCAAATGGCACAAGCATCCCATATTTATCAGATTGGGGTTCACCTGCTTTAATTTTGAAAACAAAGAGTTGTGTTTTCCAATCATTGCTGCAGCATTGTGAGATGAAAATGCCACCAGGTTTGTTACAGGGATATCCAGCTGCTCCAGAGTTTTCATCATGCAGTCAAATACTGCTTGTCCAGTTCCTGAAGTGCATGCTGGCATGTCAAGAAATTGCATGACATTTTTTCCCTGTTGAATGTCATAGCAACCTGCAAGGATGACAAGAAGTTTCTCATCCCCCATGTCAGTGCTTTGGTCAACATCCAGGCAAAATGGCAGTCGACGTCAAAGGGAAGCTGCAGTCTCCTGGTAGCTGGGACCTAACACATCTCTAGCAATACAGGTGGATTTGTTTGCCCCACAGCTCATCTTCTTTACCACCTCTGGATCTGTGCAGTACTTACACACAAATTTTAGTAGGTGGTCTGCACAAGAAAATGACAGGTTGTGCTCTGCCAACATGTTCACAAATGCCACCTCGGCCTCCAAAACTTTTGAGGTAGTCTGTGCTTGGAAGAATTGAGTCAGCTTCTTCCCTTCTGCATGCTTCCTACTCTGGAGATGCTTCTGCAAAGATTTATGTCTCTACATATCATTTCATCCACCATGGCTGATGCTGATGTCACATCCGCAGGACTTGCAGAATGCATACAGGGGCCCTTTCTTGCTGGGTGCGATCCATTCAAAGGAAGTCTTCCAGGAACTTTGGAACACTGAATACCTCTTCTTCTTGGTTGGTGTGGAGTTACCACTGGCACTGCAGCCTTCTCATGCTTGAAACATCTGCTCGCAGTCCATCTCCTATTGAGGATGGCAATCAAGAAACAAATGTAACACTAACTTCAGGCTAGATGGATGGTGGTGCATGACATTTCTTTGACAGAAAAGCAGAGAGGAGTGATAGAGGTAAAGCAGCATCACTTCTAGATAGCTGGATAATGCCTTCAATACCCACCTTTGTGATGTAATACCAAGTATACCTAAACAGTAGTTAATGAGTCCAAATCAAACTTAAGCTGTCCCATTATTTTTTTTTTTACATTTGTCCTCCTACAGATTCTGTCAGGTGCGCATAATGAGCTGCTAATGCAACCTCTTCTGCATGCATGTTTTCCATCAGGATTACAACACATTCTCTCAGGCACACATAAAGAGCTGCTAATGAGTCATTATCAGGCTGAAACACACTATTGTAAAAATCCTCCTGCCAGGTCTGTAACTAACCACACTTTTGTAAAAGTCACCCTACCTGGTCTGAAACTGGTTGAAACATATTATATTAAAAGTGATCCTGCCAGGTCTGAAACCTCTAAAACTTGTCAAGCACAGCATGAGATAGACAAAACAAATAATATCTATATTTGTATTTTAACCAGTGCATGCAGGGGAGGGCTTTATCATAGCGCCACTGCTTTTCACCAGTGCTCCTCTACCCTGTTCACAATCACAGGGCCTGTGTGAGTTCCCTCCTCTACTCAAGGCCAGCATATTATGTTTGAAAAAAGATGCTGTGCTGTAGTGTCATCAGGTTTAAAGAAAGATATGTGCCTGTGTGTGTGTCTGTCTACACACACACACACACACACACACACCCTCTTTCAGCCCGATAACTCTTCAGTCCAGCATTTCTTTTCAGATGTAATATAGAGAAATATTTAAAACTAGTTTAAATGTACACAGAAAAAAATGCCGCATAATATAGAAGCACAGCACACCAGCCTGACTGAGCAAAGAAATAATATACTGCCACATCAGCCACCCACAAAGTGTGCACATGCCTAGTAAACAAAGGGCATCATGTCACAAGTCACATTAGTAAAATGTCTGTTTTTATGGACTGTTTGCACAGAAAAATCAGCATGGCCATTCGAAACATGGGCATGCCACTAGAAAGACAGACTTGCCAGTGCCAAAAGGCCATGGTAAGATACTGGAGAATGGGGATCAGGATTATTTGGAAAACATGAATACATTTGATACCTTGAGCAAGACCCTTTGCAATGACCACATAATTCAGTCACAGATAATATTGCTTTTAATTAACTAGAAACCTCTGACCAAAGAAAACAGTTCAGAAGGGCAAGAATGCACATTGAAAGTAAATAATCTGGGGACGGGAGGGGGTGTAGTCCACTATTTGTAACCTAGATTTTTTTTAAATAAAAATCAGAAAAAGGAAAGTGCCTGTATTTCTGTCTATTGCTAGTAACTAACAAGATGGAGTTATGATAACTCCACCCAGACAGTTGGTAGCAAAAGACAGAAATACTGTCCCTTTCCTTTTTCGGATTTTGTGTCCAATAAAAATAATTTAGTTTTCATAAATAATACGGTCCATAGCACTTGTCAAATAAGAAAATACAGATAAATACTTCTCATTTATAAAAGAAACATGCCCAGTTTGACTGTGCCTAAAAACCAAAAACTGTAGCTTGGGGGGATGGATACAAATTTAAGCTATTGACAGAGTACAGGCCTATGGCACATTCATATGGTAGAAAGAGAAATTGGCAGCCTGGATGGGCCTTGCAGTCCTTATCTGCCATTAACTTCTATGTTTCTATCCTCAAGCTGTTCCCCGGCCAGTCCAGCCACTTTTACTGTCCAGGTGACAAAGTTCTCCTTGGGATGGCAAGAACAATTTTCTATGATTGTGCTTCATGCCAGTAGATTCACAGTGATGTTGTTATGTACAGAATGTGTGTTCCCAGGTTTGACATTACTCTGCTGCAAAGACATCAGCTTCAAATGCATATTTTTGTCTAGCTAGCTCACTGAGATAGCACTGAGATGGATTACCCAACTCTGATTATTGAAATCATTGTACAAAGAGGTCATTATAAAAAAAATGAATCACTAAAGTACCAGGTACCACAGCAGCTGCAATAGTTCACAACAATAGAAATATCCTCAAAGAGCTGCAGGTTTGCTTCACAGCATTAACTTACAAACAAGGCAGTAGAAATTAGAACAGCACTGTCACTGCCACTGCCATTCATTGCTGTGGATTAGGCACAAATATATACACGTGAAGCTTTGTTCTCACACAGATTTATAGGCAAGGCAGCATTTATTCTCACTCACACACACACTGCTGCAGAAAAAAATAGAAGATCACAGACTAGATTTACAGACAAGGCAGTAGAAAACAAGCATTTGTCAATGCCGAATGTTGACTGCGTCGGTCTGTTGAGCTCACCCAGTGGCCCTGTCACTGGCTCAGTCAGTTTGGCCCGGTGCTGCAGGCTGCTCTTTTGTACTGGGCCGCTGCTTGCGTTTGCACCTTGTTCTGCTGAGGAAGAAATCCACAGCTGTCCTGACAGAGCTCCGTTGTAGTGGCTCACTCCCCCTCTCTCACTCGCTCATTCTGTTTCTCCTGGCAATACAGGCTGCCCTTTTGTACTGGGCACCTGCCTGTGTTGGTGGCTTTTTCTACCCACAAAGAAATCCACAACTGTCCCGACAGAACTCCTTTGAGGCGCTCACTCCCCCTGTCTCACTCAGTCAGTCTGGTTATACCGGTGCTGCAGGCTGCCCTTTTGTACTGGGCTCCTGCCTCTGTTGGCACCTTTTTCTGCTCACAGAGAAATCTGCAGCAGTCCCGACAAAGCTGCGTTTGGCTCACTCACTCTCCTTCTATTACTCACTCATTCTGTTCTGCTGGCGCTGCAGGCTACCCTTTTCTACTGGGCTCCTGCTTGTGTTGCTGCCTTTGTATGCCCATAAATAAATTTGCAGCAGTTTCAATATAGCTTTGCTGAAAGCTCACTCACTCACTCATTCTGGTTTTCCTGCCACTGCAGGCTGCCCTTTTGTACTGGGCCCCCGCATGCATTGCTGTATTTTTCTGCCCACAAACAAATCTGCTGCAGTCCCAACAGAGCCCTGTTGAGCTCACTGACTCCCCCTCCGTCACTCACTAGGTCTGTGTCTCCTGGCACTGCAGGCTGCCCTTTTGTACTGGGCTCCTGCCTGCATTGATGGCTTTTTCTGGCCAGAAATAAATCTGAAGCAGTCCTGACACAGCTCCACTGAGCTCACTCACTCCCCCTCTGTCACTCTCGCATTCCGTTTCTGCCGGCGCTGCAAGCTGGCCTTTTGTACTGGGCTTCTGCCTGCATTGCTGCAGTTTCTGCCTACAAAGAAGTCTGCAGCAGTCACACTAGAGCTCCATTGAGCTTGCTCAGTACCGCTCTGTCACTCACTTGTTCTGTTTCTCTTGGCACCGCAGACTGCACTTTTGTATGGGGCTCCTGGCTGCATTGGCACCTTTGTCTGTCCACAAAGAAATCTGCAGCTGTCCCGACAGAGCTCCATTGAGGTCGCTCAGTCTCCCTCTCTCATTACTCATTCTGTTTGTTCAGACGCTGCAAGCTGCCCTTTTGTACGGGGCTCCTGCCTGCATTGGCCCCTTTTTCTGCCCACAAAGAAATCCCAGCAGTCCTGCTAGAGCTCCATTAAGCTCACTAAGTCCCCTTGTCTGACTCGCTCATACTGTTTCTCCCAACACTGCAGGCCTTTTGTATTGGGCCCTTGCCTGTATTGACGCCTTTTTCTGCCCACAAAGAAATCCACAGCAGTCCCGACAGTGTTTCAGTGAGTTTGCTCACTCCCCCTCCCTCACTCGCTCTCTCTTTCTGTTTCTCCCAGTGCTTCAGGGTGCTCTTTTGTAGTGGGCTTTTGTGTTGGGGCCTTTGCCCACAAACAAATCTACAGCAGTCCCGACAGAGCTCAGTTGAGCTCGGTCACTCCCCCCTCTCACTCGGTCTGTCTTAATCTGTCCCAAACACTGATTTCCCAGAGTGACTGTGCTATTGTCTGGCAGGAGTGCAAAAACATATTTTAGCCAGTATGTGGAAAATGACAGCTGTAGTGTTTATAAGGAGCTGTGAAAAAATGGCACTGTTGAAAATGTGGCGTGACAGTATTACACATTTGCGAAGTTACAAGGGTGCGTGGAAACAGTTCAACGCACGCTTGTAACAGTCATGTTATGGAGTTTAATCACCAAATTTTCAACATATGAATTTTAGGACCTCTGCTCATGAACAGTGCCACTGTCATTTTTTTAATCTGTCCTGAACACTGACTTCCCACAGTGACCACGCTATTCTGCGCCGGAACTGTGAAAACATATTTCAGTCAGGATGTGAAAAATGACAGCTGTACTGCTTATAAGGAGGTGAGAAAAAATGGCACTGTTGAAAGTCTGGTGTGACAATATTACAAATCTGCTAAGTTACAAGAGTGTGAGGAAAGTGTGCAATGCACACTTGGCTATCATCACCAAATTTTCTACATAGGCATTTTAGGACCTCTGCTCATGAACAGTATTATTGTCATTTTCTTAATCTGTCCCAGACAGTGATTTCCCACAGCGACCATTCTATTCTGTGCCAGAAGTGCGAAAACACATTTTGGCCAGGATGGGAAAAATGACAGCTGTACTGTTCATAAGTAAGTCTGGTAAAAATGGCAATGTTGAAAATCTGGAGTGAAAATATTATACATTTACGAAGTTATGAGCGTGCATGCCAACTGCGCAATGCACGCTCGTAACACAGTCATTTTATGGAGTATCATTACCAAATTTTCAACATAGGAATTTTAGGATCTCTACTCATGAACAGTGTCACTGTCATTTTCTTAATCTGTCCTGAACACTGATTTCCCACAGCGACCATGCTATTCTGCGCCGAAACTGCGAAAACACATTTCAGCCAGGATGTGAACAAAGACACTTATACTGCTCACAAGGAGGTGTGAGAAAAATGAAATGTTGAAAATCTGGCTTGAAAATATTGTAAATTGACGAAGTTATGAGAGTACGTAGCAACTCACCAACTGCAGCATTAAACAAGTAATTTGGGGATTTTCCAATTTACAATATATAGGCTTTTTGAGAGCCCACCTCATGAACACTGGCACTGTCATTTTGTTAATCATCCCCAAAGGGTGATTCCACACAGTGACTGCAAAACCACCTTTTGGGGCTGCTTAACACCATGACAGTTCAAGAATTCATGAGGAGGGGTCCCAAAAACCCCATGTTGAAAATTTTGTGAAAAAAGTCCCAAAAATGCCCGAGATATGCACTAAAGTTGAAAAACCCCTATTTATTACATTATACAGCTTACTGGCATTTCCTCAGTTCGCGGTCGGCTTTGAAGAGTGCAGACATGTTCCAGGTCCACCGAAGATCATCGCGCTGGACTGCGGAGGTAAGTATGGGGTGAGGGGGTGTGTGGGGAGGCAGGGTGCGCAGTGGGTGGGTGCAGGTTGTGGGAGGGGGGCCTGGGAGAGCTCCGAGGGACTGTTTTTTTCTTCACAGGGTGAAAAAAAAATTGAGACATCAGGGGATCATTTTCCTCTTTAACAGGTGCTTTGGCATGCTGGGGTGGGCTCCCAGTGTGCCACCTGTGTGGGTGGATGCGTTAGCCGATGGGTACTGGGCACCCCGTCAGCAAACAAGGAGAAAGGGAGGCTGCAGGAGCCGAGGGGATTGGGCACCCTCGACGCAAAGCGGACGGGGTATCATTATGCCAATGGGGATTGGGCACCCCATCGGCAGGAACAAACAAAGGGGTATCATTATGCTGATGGGGATTGGGCACCCCGTCAGCAGGAACAACCGGAGGGTTACAGAATGCCGATGGGAGTGGGCTCCCCAGTCGGCAAAGTAAGCACGGTGGGGGAGGGTTATATTGTTTGTGAACATGGTGGCAATCTGCTGCCATGTTCACAAACAATATCAGGGGTTTCACATCCCACCCTACAATGATGGGTCACCCCCTCATTGCAGCAGATGGCTGACGCTGCAATGACGAGGCGGCCCCTGATTGCAGTGGCTACTTTTTTAGAAGGTTGTGGCATGCTGGCTGAACTAATGTCAGAAGCAGCATGCCATGGCATTGGGGGATGGGGGAAAAGCCTTTGCAGGCTGTGGGGGCATTGAGCACAACAGTGCCACACCTCCACAGCCTGTTTGTGCAGAAAGCTGATGCAAATTGTTTCTTGTGCATGTGCACAATCAACATAAAAAGGATGTGAAACTGCACTGACTCAGTGCTCTCTCTGCTGTGCTGTCCCAAAAAATAATAAGCACTTCTAAATGAACCAAGTATGTTCATAATGAGAACATGAGCATGTGAACCTGAAGCCTGAGCAATGCAGAAGAACATAGGCAAGGGAAGCAGTGGAAAAGAAATTGGATTTGGAACAGCACTGCCACTGATTATAACTCTTACTGCTGCAGTTCAAGACAAAAATATACACTTGGGAGTTGAAGGCCAGCCGCCTAGCCTGCTTGTGTTATATAGTATGCAATCAAAATAAAATACAGAACATCACTCCAAAAACTGTGTCACCCTGATGACAGACAGTGTTGTTTACTAATGTTAGTGAATACTGCCTGTCAGGGTAGGGGGGAGAGAAAGCAATTCTTGAAGTGATGTTCTGTGTGCTTTTTTTTCTGCTTGTGTGCTACTTAACACAGGCAGCCTCAAAAGCATATTTGTCTGGGACAGTGCTGGTCTATTCCAAATTAAATATATTTTCTACTGCCTTGCCCGTGCAATGTTGTTCTCCTGCAGTTTTATTTAGATACTCAATGCAGATTTAAATACTGTTGTGGCAACCCCACCAGGAGCACCCACATCAAGCAGCCTATGTATATGAACTTATATGGGGAAAGACACTCTAAGTCAGCATGTTTACCTGGGAGCACAAGTAAGTCAAGTGACTTGCTGAGGGTCACAGTATGCAAGTAAGAGCAGATGGGATTCAAACCCAAGTATCCAGGTTTGCAGCTCAGTGTTCTTAACCTATACTGAGATTGGGAAGTCCAACATTTAACTGTGGAAAGCAACCCTGTTGTTGCAAATGAAGGGTAGCAAGAAATTTACATCATATTTTGGAAAAATACTAATACAGAATAGTCTCCCTTGGGTTTTCTTAGTCAGTTATATATGATTATGTAAATTCTGTCCTACCCCCATTTAAGTGAACTGTATTTTAAACAAACAATTCACTTCCCTGGGTATTGTAGGCCAAAATCTAAATATAAATGAATTTTTAAAAATTAGCTTTCCCAGAACCAACATATAAATGACTAAGAAGACTCACTATCCCAGAGTTGGGATAGGACATAGAACCAACATACAAAAACCTTTCTGTACTCTTTTTAAAACATGGCCAGGACACCATGATCATCATTCCCTAAAAAAAAGTATTTTAATCAGGACTGCCTCTCTGACCAAGTAGCCAATAATCCATTTCCATCCCATCCCCTAATATTTATAAAATTACACACAGTCAGTGACAATCCCTATCAGACACAAAAATGTCACCCTGACCCACCAGGAAAAAAAATGTCAATCACGGCATAATGGCAAAAAGACTTTTCCAAGTTTCACACACCTCCAAAAAATTGTGAGCTTCTAAACGCACTGGTGACAATTGCTGGCTGAAAACAGTGTAGACAATGACACTGGATAGGTCGGGTCCTTCTGGATCTTCAGCTTTAGGGTCGATCGAGTCTGCGGTTCCCCTCCGGGCTTTCTCTCTGCAAGGCTCCAAATAGAATAGCTGCTGCTGGCACTGCTGCTGCTTAGCCCTTTTATTTTATTTAAAAATAGTGACCTACAATAGCAGTAGCTAGCTGGCAGTGGCAACAGATGCAGACAAGTCCGATGCTAGTAGTGAAGAAAACAGACTGGCGGTGGTTCGAATCGGCACAGCGCTGGATGCTCCTCTCTAAGTCTCTCTCTCTCTCTCTCTCTCTCTCTCTCTCTCTCTCTACAGAAGTAGTTAGTGGGTGCTAAGGCAAATTCTTCTCTGGTGCTCTGGAACTCTACTCAGCTGTGTGAGTTCCAAGAGCACCAGACAATCTGTTTTATGCTCCATGGTCGGACCTGAGGGGGGACAAAAAAAATCAGGTCTGCATGTGGGCAGGGGTGCTAAAGAGGAATGAAGAACACTCGAGTCTTGCCATTGGCTAAAGGGGCCCCTACATCAGTGTCTTCTAGGTAAGATGCTTGGCATGTGCAACCATGACATGGGATTTGGGGAAACAAAAATGGCGAGTTGCTGAGAGTGTAGTGGGACAGCACGGCAGTGTGGAAAGACATCAGGGAGTCAGGGAAATCATGCAAGCAGCCAGTCAGTTCAGGACAGTGGGACAAATGTCAGAAAATCATAATTTCCCACAAAATCTTGGACTTGGGTTGCCACCTGTCAGTTTTTTTACCTGGTGATCAGGTTTTCAGGGTCTCTATCAGGTAATCAGGTTTTGCTCTGTGCTGGTCAGGTTATGAGCCATTTTGAGTGCTCACATACTTTTGAAACAAATTTTGTCATATCACTTATTGTTTCAGCTGCATGTCCAGGTTACAAACAAGTTCTATTGTCAATGTAGCCTTTTGTTTGTGAATGCAGTCACACTGGGAGGTGTAAAGTAGAACCATTAACACCATTAGCACTTACTTAACCTAATCTCTCCATCACATCTTAAAGTGGCATAGAAGCACAGCTGACCCCCACCTTTTTTACAGTAACAGAGACAGGTGTCCTCCACTTTCATTTGCTGGTAAACATTTTAATCTCTAACAGACTTTAGCCATTTTTAAATGTTTTAAATTATTTTTTTTCCTCAAGAAAAAAGTATGGTCACTTCTTTGGCTTTGAAATAGTACTGTGGACAAGAACAGGAAATGGAGGCAGGAAAGATATAAAGTATGTATACTGTTGTATGCTGTTTACAGTATTTCCCTTGTCTCCCCCCAGATCATAGCTGTAAATGACATTTCTTTTATCTCTGCATGGTTAACCAATGCCAATAAATAAATAAGTAAATAAATAATTGAGAAGAACCTAGAAAAGTAACTTTAAGAGGCACAGTACAGTATCTTAACATTTTTATTTAATTGCTGCTTTAAGTGTTGTCTTTTATTGGAGGAACAGTGCATGATGAGTCATAAAAAGGGGTGGGGCTAGGGGCACAGCTTAGGATCCAGTTTTTGCCTCATCCAAAGGTGGCAACCCTATCTGGGACAGTTGAGAGATATGCTGTCATTATTGATGGAAAACTGAAGCTGTTACATTGATGAGTAGTGTTAGTAGGTGAGGCAAATAAACGTAGAACTGCATGAGGACGGGTATCACTGTATGTCCTGAAAGTGTTGTGCTTCTACCCCTTTATTCAAGACTCATATAGCACTGTTAGGGGATGTGTGCAGTTCTAGTCACTGGAGTTTAAAAGGATATTGCAGCAACTGATAGGGTACAGCACAGAGCAACACAAAGATTAAGAGTATTCAGAGGTTCAGTTTTGTATAGCAGTGCATACAGTGATAGACAGACCTATATGTAGACAGACCTATGTAAATATCTAGATATATCTGGATATATCCCAAAGAAACCTGATAGAATGAATGGGGTTCCTCTGTGATATATATATATATATATATATATATATATATATATATATATGTATACAGCATATCACGAATACCCTATGAGGTAGCTCAAAATATGATTATTTGGTGTGGAATGTTGGTGTTATTGTTCCTTTGCATGTGTAGCTGCACAAAGACTTCATTATCTGATAATAAAACAATATTATCTGAGTATGCACTTCTGTGTGTTGTTATTAATCACATCCTAAATCTTGTGAACATGAGCACAATTTTCACATACACCTCACAGTGTTCCAGTAAACCCAGCTGCAGAAATGGGTAAAAGCAGCATCCCACTGGAAAATAACTGTTGCATCTCAGTTGAGCTATCCTGGGTAAACTGTAAAAAAAGTTAATGTACAGTATGTTTGCCTATGCACCATAAATCATTAGCATGTACACATAGTGCATCAGGCCACCCATTTGTATGCATTTCTGAACACCCATGGGGCCCGATATTCCATAAGATACAAAGCATATCACAAATGTTGTGCTGGGCTTTGCACTTGCTCAGGAGTCCTAGGATAGCATATTCAATGGGGCACTATCTGACTGAATATAGGGTCATGTTGACACAGCGCTAAGTCAGGTAGTGCTGCCCTGACATGGCTCCCAACATTTGCAGCAAGAGTTGATTGTGCTGGAGCACTATCAGCAGTTTTGAAAGATACCCAAGCAAATGAGCCCACTGGGCATGCAAGGCACTAAGGGACCATTTGCATGCCCATTATGGGCCCATCTGCATGGGTAGTCAAGGCAGGTAGGGTGGTGCTGCCCCCCCACAGCCCATGGCATCCATAGCCATCCCTGGTGTAGCTGGTCACTTCCTCCAGTCCCAGCCCTGTAACATGAAGTGGAATCCTTGGTGCTGGTGGTCCCCTCTGGCAGATCCCAGCCCTGTAGTAATAAATAGAATCCCTGGTGCTAGTGAACCCCCTTCCCTCCGATTGTCAGCCCTGAAGATTAATGTACAATCTCTGGTGCTAGTGGGCCCTTCTCTTTGATCCTAGCCCCAATGTAAATTTTTATCCCTGGAGGTAGTGTCTCTCCCCTGCTTGCCAGCACAGAAGTAAAAACTACTCCTCCCTGGGGCCTAGTGTTCCTCCAGCAGCACCCCCCTCCACTGTCCTGATCAGTATTCACAGTGCCATAGGTCCATACAGTGACCCGCACAGCCCTCCTCACACCTCCTTGGCTGGCTACTGTATGTCCAGACAGGGAGCGCACCTCTTATTTATAGGACAGGGTGACACACCCTGTGTCTACGAATAAGAAATGCACTCACTGCCTGGACATAGGCCAGCTGAGGAGGTGTGAGGAGGGCTGTGCTAGTCACTGTTTGCACCCGAGGCACTGTAGATACCTATCAGATCAGTGGGGGTGCCTGGTGCCATGGGGGGAACACTGGACTCCAGGGAGGAGTCATTTTTACTTCCAGGCTAGCAATCAGAAAGGATCCACTACCACCAGAGATAAACAATTTTACAACTGGGCAGGGATCAGAGGGAGAGGGGACCACTAACACCAGGGATATTTATAATTATTAGGGGGTTGAGGATCAGAAGGATGGGACACCACTGACACCAGGAAATTGTATTTTAATATTAGGGCTGGGGATCTGAAAGGGAGTTTAATGGATCACAGGAGGGTATACTCCCTCAGTGGCCAACCAGCTGGCTGGCTGTGTTACCTCCAGCAGCCACTAGGGCTGCGTGCAATAAGAGGAAGTTTTTATCGGTGGTATTTGTATGATGCAAAAGGTCCATGCAAACCCTCTTGCACCATGCCAGATCTCCTGAAAATCAGCTTCTGATGATTTTGCGGTCCCCATCCCACTGTTTGCATACCCCTCCATTTGGTTTGGGTAGGCACTACCTCTGTTTGCCCATGCAACAGAGCCCATTGGATACTGGGCTCCAGCACAAAGCCCAGTTTGTGTGGGCAAACACTGGTTAGTGCCTGTGCAAACTTCTGAATATCAGGCCAATGGTCTTTAGTGAATTTAAATATACAGTATTTACATTTAAAAAAATCACTGTGTTCCTAGAAAACTAACATAGTAACAAAACTGTTCCTGCAGAGCTTTGAAATAAAAGATTTATATTTCATAAATGTAGTAAAATGTGCTGTCTGCTACTTCTATGTCCTTTGTAGATTTTTTTTCAAGGTTCAATAAAGCTTTATTGGATAACACTTTGAGATAAATATCTCATTTTCAAATGCATCCAGCAATAAACAAAAAAACAAGAATACACATGATTTAACACACTTAACATACAATAAAAATAGTAATACAATAAATAAGACAGACGAGTAAGAACTGATCATGTAGCAAGTTTCAGTTAAAACAAATATTAATTTAATCAAAGTATTTACAATGCTTGTGATAAAGACTAGCTAATGATGCTCAAAACCTTTCCAAGGGCAGTAACACATTAATTTGTAGTTGCCTAGTTACTATGTCCCATGTTCTGGTTCACCTGTGGTACCTTTGTAAGCACATTCTGTAATGGCTTCATAAACTATTAGGTATTTCAGACTACATTATTAAGGAATTTACACAGTACTGTAGGTTGTGTCACTCTGCAAAACTGACTGAGAACTGCATCTTGATATTTTTGTATATTAGTTTGTAGTTTCAAAAGTTAAGTGCGGATTCAATATTAATAAATTGCAGTATGGTAGTTGTACAATATCAGTGATTTGCTGCATTTGGGTTATGTGTTATTGCATTTTTTGAAATGGCTTTGATGAACACAGAAATCTTACTGGATATTGAGCATTCCAGCCTGTGTAAGCTTTTTCAGTATGAACCAATCAGGATCTAATTATCCAGATCACTTACACTGTTTTCATACACCCACTAGTGGTGCTTGTATAGTGCTTTTTAGGTTCCATATGTCCTCTGACAGATAGTCACACTATCCATCTCTGAATCCAAGGGGTATCTGACAAAACTAGGATTTCAGATCCCTTCTCAGATTTTGGGGCTCTGTGGTTAAATGTTTTGATCCAAGGGTCAGAGTTTGGATCCAAGGGTTTGATTTTGGATCCAAGGTAGGGATAGCTGTATCACTCAGATCTAATTGGATTCTGTGGTTCTGATTAGATCCATATATGGGACCAAGATGATTAGATCCATAGTCAGATGCCATGAATATCCAATGACATCTGAAACCCACAAAAGGGGTGGAATCTTGTGGTATCTGATTTTAGCAGCTTGTATATGAGCACTACTTACATCCTTCAAAAAATCTGAAAGGTAACAGTTTTCACCTCTCATTGCTGAAACCTGTTCCCCTCTCAAAAATTGGCTCATCATTTGACCTGTCAGCACAGTGACAGATCTACCACTTGTGAAGCTAGTCATCTGGGCTCAGGAACATGCCTTGGACATCAGGGGCCAGTCTACAGGTAGGAGGACTGAGCATCCCAGGGAACACTCACATTTGCTGAAGAGGGAGGGTTGCACTCTCTGGTACCACACCACCAGCTGGGAACCACAGTGGTGGCACAGCTGGAGAGGGGCAGGGAAACAGGATGCATCCTGTCTCCAGTGCGTGGTCAAAGACGTATGTGCACATGTGCACCTAGAAACTCTAGCTAGGGTTACCACCTGTCCCTACTTTCGCAGGACAGTCCTGATTTGGGCAGCTGTGTCCTGTGAAAAAACATGAAAAATACTAAATGTCCTGACATTATAGTACAAAAGAATATTTTCAGACTTTCCTCTAAATGCTGCAAAAACTATAGTACCTTAACTAAAATACCTTAAAATGATTAGAAACACTAGGGAACATCTAAAAAACTGCAACACTTAGACTTAATTCTAATTATTTAGATAAAAAAATCTGTTATGTTGGTTGAGGTTACATATTGTCCTGCAAAAAGTCATATTTCAGTAAGAAATGTCCCACTTTGGGCTTCTTAAAAGGTGGTAACCCTAACTCTAGCCAGCAGGAAAATCCCCAATTCATGACAGAATGGTGCCAGCATTCTTGAGCCACACCACTCCTTCTTAACCACCAGTCCCCACACTGGATGGGCCAGGCATAAGGCTGATGGATTTTTTGAGGCAACCCACCACTCAGAAAAAAACAGCTTTATCTGAGGAAATGCCCTCACTGACTCCCTGGGACCATGTTAGGAACAGAGATGGGATGTGGATGGAGCTGAGACATTACCTTTCTGATAAAAGGCATCACACATGACCTTGGAAAAAGGAATTATGAAAATAAAATGACACCTTAATCCTTCACAAAATTTCTGACAGTTGCCCTCTCAAAATTTGCACACATTTTTCACTTCTGAAATTTGTACTCCTCCCAAAATGTTCACCCACCACCTCTGCTACTTTGCACATATTGCCCTTCCTAAAAATTTTACCTCTCAGTCATAGTGAGATTTACACCTCATTCCCTTCTGATGATTGGAACCCCTTGCACCTCAAAGCTGATCCTTTACCCTTCCTAAAATCTTGTGTACATAGGTGATAATCAATATGTGATATATACATTTATACAATATATGTGAGAGTTAAACATTACTTTATTGAGTTTGTCTCATGCAGTGAGAAAAGTTCTGTTGACTAGCTTTATTTTCTTTTACACACTGAATTGCACTGGACTGCACTTTATAATTAATTATTTTGCTTTTGTGCAATATTTTGGTGTTCCAGTATTTTTTTCAGTGCTCCTATCTCCATTTATTGAGGCCATTTAGTTTAAAAGAACAGTGCTGGTGCTTTTTTGGGTTTCTAGCTGAAACCTTACAGATACATAATATATTTTAGCCATTGCAGCATTCTAAATGAGGATAAATCATTTACTCTCATTTTGACTATTTATCTTCACTTTAGACAGGTCACGATGGAACCCCAAGTCAATGGGGGAGCAGCTTGAACAATGCCTGGTGACAATACAGTGGCCTCTGATTTATCAAATCAGATCAGTGAAGTCCAACAGAAATTATTAAAAATCTATAGAAATCACTCTGAAGTAAATGTGTTGCAGTTTATAATACACTGTACTGTATATATTAGGCACACAATGGCCTGTCTCAGAATATGTCATTTATCATCACTAGTGAGGGGGCAGGACTTCAATGATACATTTTGGGCTCTGCCTCTTGTGAATTATTTTTCGGCCCCTATAAGTGTGAAGATAAATGATCCATTCTGAGTCAGCCCATTGTGTATCCCATGTTTATTGAAACTTAATTATATGATACACCACAGACTGCAATTGTATTCCTTTACAAATTATAACACTGTAATAATCATATACAGTGTAAATACAAACACTATTAATGTATGGACTAATTGGATATTTATTAATATACAGTTACATATGCTCTAATAGGTACCTTAAATAAATCATCCATTACCTAACAGTTTTTTAGCAATTTAACAGCAGATTAAATTTCCATTTACAAAAAGCAGTACATTTACTACCTATAACATTTCCGAGCCTTCTTTTGGTCATTCAGAATTACAAAGTTGCCATTTCCTTATTACTACTCCCCATCAAATTTCCCAATAGACATACAGCAAGAACTGAAGAGTTATAGTTCCTTGTTCTATATATGTATTTGACAGATGTGGTGTTGTTACTATATAACTTCTGGTAATTATCTCAGATTTTAGCTTTACCGTATTTATTTTCCACACATTTTTAACCCACTACTAGAGCCAAGCAGAGATCAGTGTCAGTCAGTTTCAACCAGAGTTCACCAAATACATTATTTACATCAGACTAAGCAACAAATATTTGACATTATGAATACTGAATAAGAAGCTTACAGACTGCATCAGAAACAAATGTCAAGAGTTAAAATTTCAGTCACAGTTAACAAACACTTCCTGTTGCATGGACCTGACACTGGTGTATGAAATGCATAACTACAGTATCACAGAAAAAAAGTAAAGTATTGCAGCATAACTAATTATAGAGGCACAGTATGCACAGTATGCTCTTATATACAAAGTTCACTAACATCAACGTGGCTCTGTATTCTGGACTGGTTTCAGTCAGCCAAGTCATTCAGATTTAGCACAATGGTGGGACAAGGGACCTTGAAAGAAAGCACATTTGGCCACTTTATAATATAGAGCTCATTTTTGACTCAGAGAGTGTTTGGGGCAGCATTCATCACAATGGCTCCACAATCAATCAGTGAGAGTAAGTTACTTTATAGTCTCTCAATCAAAATAGTCCTGTACTCACCACCACAAATAAATGCTGTCCAGACTAGAAGTAGGTATGTAAATCCTTTATTAAAGTGCTCAGAGATACACATCCTGATGCGTTTCAGAATAATAGCTTTATCAAAGGACATGTAGTATAAAAACATTCACTTCCTTATGTACCAAGTAGTGACCTCATCACAGGGCAACCACAATGTAATGACATCATAGGGGTGCCCAAAAATATAAAACACAAAATTGTATTTTTAGATTATTGTAAGAGACACATAGATATAAATATATAAACATATTTACATGATAAACATACTAAGTGAGAAAGGTGACTGAAAAAAGTAAAAGGTGGATTCAAGTCCTGCATCCAAGGCTTCCTGTGTAGAAATACTCATTCCCATAGAGGGGTAAAAACAGACTCCTAAAAGATAAAAACAAAAAGGCATATTAAGGAATGATAGTATGCAGAAAAAAGGACCAGAAGATGAGACAATGCATTGTGTTAATACTATGCTGCATCTTTTCTGGACCAACTATATCCTGTAGGCATAATTTCTTTAAGGTCCCAAGTATGAATTGTGCATACATATACTATTTAATGTCTGATAATTTATTAATGTTTACTTTTTACTTTTTGAGGTAAGGGATTACATCAAGTCTATCATTAAGTCCTAGATAGTTGCAAGCCCTAAGGGTATAAATCCAGAACCCCTCTCTTTGTAAAATGACATTTTTGAAGTCTCCCCCTCTTGGTTTAGGACATACCTTCTCAATTGTCCTAAAAGTAAAGCCGTGATCATCTGGATACATGACTTTCATGATATTTAGGGCTGTTGCATATGTGGGGGGTCTTTATTCTTGATGGCTCTACAATGCTCCCCTACTCTAGTTTTAATTTGCCTTTTTGGTTTTCCCATATAGAGGGCATCACAACTGCACTTGGCCATGTAAACAACACCTGTATTACAGCATGTGATCAGCTGTCTAATTTCAAAAGTTTTATTAACAAGTGGGTTGGAGAAATCTTTCCCTACAGAGACTGCACTACAGTATGTGCACCTCTGACATTTAAAACAGTCAGCATATTTGTTAGTGAAGCAAATATGTGGTGTGTTTTTCACCTGCCTGCTATGAACTAATTGATCCTTTAGAGTGACAACATTTCTATAGGACATCCTGGGGGATTGCTGTGTTATGTATGTAAGCCTCTATCTCCTTTTAAAATGTTTCAGTTTCTGTTTAACATCTCTGAAACTTTGTTGCCATGTATGGAATACTGTATGTAACAATTAAGACTTTCAAATACATTTCTCCTCTGATGTCTGTTGCCAAATGTTAGGTCCATGTCCATTTTTCTTCCCTCCGGCCATGTATTATGTAATAGTCCAACATTGTAACCCCTTTCTGTAAGCCTACTGATTAGGTCAAGAGCAGCTTTGTCATAGTCCTCCACAGTACTACTGTTCCAGCATAGTCTCAGAAATTGTCCCTTTGGAATATTCTGAACTATGTGACATTGGTGACAGCTAGATGACAGGAACAATGTATTCCTGTCACATGAATTTCTAAAGATATCAGTCACAATATTCCCTGCCCCATTGTTGTTATCTGAGTCCCTGAAGACTTAATTTCCCATTTTACAATGAGAGGGGTTCTGGATTCATACACTTAAGGCTTGCAACTATCCGTGACTTAAATGATAGATTAGATGTAACCCCTTACCTGAAAAAGTAAAATGTAAATGGTAATAAATGAACTATCAGACATGAAATAGTATATGCATGCATATTTCATACTTGGGACCTCAGAGAAATTATGCTTACAGGACATACTATAGTTTGTCCAAAAAAGATACAATATAGTATTAACACAATGCACTGTCTCTTCTCATGGTCCTTTTTGCCCACATACTAGAATTCCTTAATGTGTCTTTTTGTTTTTTATCTTCTAGGAGTCTGTTATTAACCCTCCATGGGAATGAGTATTTCTGCACCAGAGGCCTTGGATGCAGGACTTGAATCCACCTTTTACTTTTTTCAATTACCTTTTTCACTTAGTAGGATGTCTATCATGTAAATATGTTTATATATTTATATATGTGTCTTTTACAATAATCTAATAATACAATTTTGTGTTTTATATTTTTGGCCACTCCTATGATGTCATTAAACTGTGGTCGCTCTGTGATGAGGTCACTACTTGGTATATAAGGAAGTGAATGTTTTTATACTACAAGTCCTTTGATAAAGGTATTATTCTGAAACATGTCAGTACGTGTATCACTGAGCACTTTAATAAATTATTTGCACACCTTCTTCCAGTCTGGACAGCATTTATTGTGGTGGTGAGTGCAGGACTATTTTGATTGAGAGACTTCACGTTTTTTGCTCTAGCACCACCAGCCCAGTGCATTTTCTGCTGGGACTGTAAGTTACTTTACGCAATTCTAACTCTAGTATCTGCTGTTAAATACTTTTGAATGTGGCATAGTAACCCAGTTTTTGATGAACAGGCATGTTTGTGCTTTCATATGGTTGCCAAAAGTACGACAGGGATCAATAATTACACCCAGGTATTTGAATTTATTTACCACTTTGAACTGGGTGGTATTGAAGTTGAGACACAAAGATCATGTGACACATGTTTTACTTTTAGGGCTGTTCAAGCAACATGGCTTTCATTTTGGGGACATTCATAACTAGTGTTTCTTACATGAACCACCTTTGTAAAGAGTGGAAATTGTGCCCAACAGACTTGTATATGTTGACCACATTCCTCCCTTGTGCATACATAACTGTGTCATCAGCAAAGGTAAATAAACACTTTATTGTTCAACAGTATTGTCACTACAAATAAAAAAAATTTTTTAAAAACATTTTAAATATTAGACAAGGTTAAGGACACAGTTTACAGCATTTCATAACAACATATTTCACATTGTTTAAAAGTAGTGGCATAGTTAAATAAATAATTGCTATGGCATTGAAATCAACTTAGATTGCAAATACATTCAAATAATACCAGCATTTGATACAACTTTCTGTCATACCATCATAACAGTTACTATCTTTTTTTCTAATTCAAGCCACAGTATTAAAAAAGATGCTGGAGCCTTAATTGCCACAGGATCTTCATTATAAATCAGAATTCTCAAAAATGGAAAATTATCAATTTCTGCTTGCTCAATGGTATCCATGTGAAAAATGGTTTTAACAAGAGTTGTTCTTGGTGTGCTGTACCAGGTACATAAACACCCTACATGCATGAGATTTTCAGGACCTCCCTGTTTACAGTCATACTCACTTGATGAATTGTTATCCTTTGTATATTTTATCTACTGGATGTTGCTATCAAAAGTTTCAGATTTATAGATTATGATACCAGTTCTTAATTTAGGATCAGTCAGGGTATCCATGTACAATTGTAACTTAAGTTATTCTTATTATTGTTTGCAAACCATGGGGAAAATCTAGATACCTTGATTTTATTCTGTCCATGTTTTTCCAATATTTTATAACTTTTTTATTAATATTTTTCTTGTATTGCACACATAAGGTGATATGGGATGCCACATATTTCCTTAAAGCATTTAATTTATATCTATCCAACATTTCATAAACTGCATCAAGCCATAATGATCTGTAGCAGTTCTATTAAACCAATTCTTCTTCTCTAATAGACATTATTTTGAAATTCTATCTGAAGACTGCCTCATTAGCCTAAGCCAATAATTAATTATTTTGATATCCAGGAGAGCTTATATAGTATCCAGGTGAAGTTGCACCCTGACAGATGGTGAAGGAAATGATCTAGGTACTGATAATATATTTCTTAAGGTCTTATGAATAGGAACGATAAGTTGTTCTCTTTTTTCAGATTCCATATCTCAGCACCATATGTAATCTGTACTAGCTATTTTGCCCTGATTGCTACCATCATAGGCTTTATGGACAGACCCCCATATGCAATGCTGAATTTTCCCAATGCCAATGCTGTTTTCTTGCTTGAGAAAGCATTCTTACCACATTCTTATTCCATGTACTAGTTGGAGTCATTGTGATACCCAGATAGACATATGATGGAACTGTATCGCAAGAAGGGCATTGAGGCTTAAACTATGGGAGGCCGACAATGAATCCAAGACATTACTACAAAATTTGTCCATGAAGGGAAACATGTATTTGGGGAGGGCCTGCAGGAGTTCCTAAAGCAGAAAGAGGAGGGAAAAGAACTCCTCAAAAACAAAAGTAGGCACTCCTACCTACCCTCCGCTAGGAGAAGGTTTCGGGGGACAAGTCTTACCACACATGTAGCAATACCTCATACCCAACCAGTACATTTTGAGGCAGAGGTAGAGGTACCCACACCACACACCATACCCCTTTCACCCACTCCTACCAGCCCTCCTCCTTCAGATCCTGTGGGTCAAGGTTTGGAGGAAGAGGTAGGGGACAGAGGGGAAAACAACAAAAACTACTTGAACAGATCTCCATGTGGGCAGGAACGGTGTCCCCCCGTGGGACAAAGACTGTCCCTCTTCAGCCACCAGTAGTTCTACATGACCTCGGACAAGTGGGTTCAAGAGGTGGTGTCAAGAGGATACTCGATAGAGTTATCAGAATCCCCTGTCAAACACAGGTTCATCACCTCTCCCATTGCCAAAAAGAAGGCTACAGCCCATCAGGTACAACAAATCCTGTGGGACCTGATCCAGAACAGAGCTATACAGCCCGTCCCTCTGCATGAACAGAAGCTAGGAGTAACACAGAAACATAGAATTTGATGGCAGATAAGGACCGCTTGGCCCACCCAGTCTACCCATTTCCCTACCTGATGGATAAGCTGCAGATCCTAGTTAACCAGCAGCCTACTTCTTCCTACCCCCAACCCCAGAATTGCCTTATGACTGTCCCATGCATGCTTGAATTCCACCATTGTTTTTGACTCCACAACCTCCTCTGGAAGGCCGTTCCATACATCTATAACCCTCTCTGTGAAAAAATACTTCCTTAAATTACCTCTGAGCCACCCCCCTTCTATCTTCAAATTGTGCTCCCTGTTCTTGCACACCTCTTTTTTTGAAAGATGCTACCCTCTTGGACTTTGTTGATTCCCTTGAGGTACTTGAAAGTTTCTATCATGTCCCCCCTCTCCCTCCTTTCCTCGAGGCTATACATATTAAGCTCCTTAAGTCTCTCTTCATACGTCTTCCGGTGCAGACCCTGCACCATTTTAGTTGCCCTCCTCTGGACAGCTTCCATCCTGTCTATGTCTTTGCGGAGATTGGGTCTCCAGAGATGCACGCAGTACTCCAGATGTGGTCTCACCAGCTGTCTGTACAGAGGGATAATAACTTCTTGTTTTCTACTGGTGATGCCTCTCCCTATGCATCCAAGTATCCCCCCAGCCCTCCTTGCTGCCCTCTCACATTGCTTGCCCACCTTTAGGTCATCTGATATGACTAACCCCAGGTCCCTTTCCATTTTTGTTGTTGTTAGTATCTCACCCCCCATTGTGTACTCTTCCCCTTGGTTTTTGTTTCCCAGGTGCATTACCTTGCACTTCTTAGCATTGAATCTAAGCTGCCATACATTTGACCATTCCTCTAACCTTGCCAAGGTATACTCCATCTTCTTCCTTATCCTAAAGAAATCAGGTGAGCTATGCCCCATTCTGGACCTGAAGCACCTCAACCAGCATGTAGTTCCCCAGAGGTTCAAAATAGACACACTAAAGTCAACCCTATGCAGTATCTGTGTAGGAGATTTTCTGACATCCATAGATCTAAAGGATGCATACCTTCATATCCCCATCAGACTGAAACACAGACAGTACCTCAGATTTCACATCCTAGGCCAGCACTTCCAATATCAGGCCCTACCCTTCGGGCTTACCTCGGCACCAAGAGTGTTCACCAAGGTGTCAGTAGTGCTAGTGGCCAGGCTTTGAGAACAAGGTCTCGACATCATCCCCTACCTGGATGACTGGCTGATTCATGCGCGTTTCAGAGACCGCTCCCTCCAACACACTGGGCTCACCCTAAGGGCTCTTGAGGAGCATGTATGGGTTGTGAACCAAGCCAAGAGTCATCTGGAGCCCATGCAACAGATAGAACACCTAGGTGCAAACATCAACATGTTGCAGGGCTGGGCAAAACCATCCCAGACAAGGGTGCATGACCTAATCAGATTGTCATGCCGACTGTGGGACTGCCATCAGTCAACCATGGGACAACTAGCCCAGCTACTGGGTTACATGGCATCTTGTATCAACCTGGTCCCTTGGGCCAGGTGGCACATGCAACCCCTACAGACTTATGTCCTCACATGGGGGTCACTGAACGAATACAACTTGCATGTCACACTTCTATTACCATCATCAGTGAGACAGTTACTAACATGGTGGACAGTGCGCACCAATCTCACCCGAGGGGTGCCACTGGAGGCATCTTACCATGCCTCCATAGAGATGGATGTCAGCCTTCTGGGATGGGGTGCTTGCCTAGGTGACAGGATGGCACAGGGCAATGGACAGCATCAGAGGCCCAGTTGTCCATCAACGTCCTAGAAATGTGGGCAGTATACCATGCTCTCAGAGCTTTCAAAGCCTCCATTACCAGTCAGTTGGTCCTGATACATTCCGACAACCAAGTCACTGTGGCGTACATCGCCAAGCAAGGGGGCACCAGAAGCAGAGCTATGCTGAGAGAGGTGGCAATGGTCCTCAACTGGGCACAGAACCACCTCTCCCAGCTCGGTGCAGTTAATCTCACTTGCAAGCTCAATATTCACGCAGATTTGCTCAGTCGACAACAAGTCCACCCATGGGAGTGGCATTTACACCCTAGCCTCTTCGATCTGATCCAGGAGACCTGGGGACCAATATCCATGGACCTCATAGCCACTGCAGAAAATGCTCTGGTCAAGAGATATTACTCAAGATACAGGGAAAATCAGTCCCAGGGGACCAACACCCTGTCACAACCCTGGTTCTGGGATTAGGCATACATCTTCCCACCCATACCCATGCTACCCCAAGTACTAGCCAAGATCCGATCTTCATGATGGATCATCATTCTAGTGGCTTCTTACTGGCCATGGAGAGCATGGTTTGCCACAGTGCTGGCAATGACAATATCCAGTCTCAGGTTACCCTAGTAACCTGAAATGTTGACCCAGGGACCAGTACCACATCCGGCCCCATGGACACTAAAGCTCACAGCCTGGCTCCTGAGAGGAAGAGACTGATGAACGCAGGGTATCAAGACTCAGTCATTTTCACAATACTGCAATCCAGATGATCCTTGACCACTTCTACCTATAGTAAACAATGGTCGGTGTTCAGGAGGTGGTGTCGAGATCAGGGCAAGGATCCTGAGCTAGCAGACATGTCCACTATTCTCTTATTCCTTCAACAAGGAGTAGAGAAAGGATTGGCCCACTCATCTCTTAGAGTACAGCTCTCAGCCATTGGAGCAGCCATTGGTCCCCTGGGGGACACAGCCCAGGGGCGTACCCAGATGCATTGCATTTTCTGAAAGCAGTCAAGATACTGTGACCCAGAGTCAGGCCATCCATCACTCCCTGGGACCTCCCACTGGTACTAGACTCCCTCAGTACAACCCCCTTCAAACCGCTACAGGAGGTAGACCTGTTCTGGGTTGGTCTGAAGACCTGCTTCCTCATCACGATATGTTCAGCCTGAAGGATTGGAGAATTGGGGTGCTGTCCTGCAAAGAACCCTACATGGTGTTCACCCCTCATGGGATCTGCCTATGCACGGTTCCAGCCTTCCAACCAAAAGCCTCCTCCAACTTTCACAGGGAACAATCCATTGAGTTACCTACCTTTACTAGAAACACTCAACCTGGAGACAAGAACATCCCACACCACCTAGACGTAGGGATCACCCTATCTATATACATATCTAGAATTCTACCCCATGCAAGACTGAGAGGTTGTTCATTGTCATAAAGGGACAACGACAATGCAAGGCAGACTCCAAGACTACCATTGCTGGCTGGCTCAAGAGAACCATACAGGAGGCTTACAAAACAAAACAGATGGTGCACCCTGAAGGTATCAAGGTCCATTCCACCAGGGCAGTAGCTACTTCTTGGGTGGAAAGGTCCAACGTCTCGGCAGAAGACATCTGCAAGGCAGCAACTTGGACTTCCACCCATATGTTTGCCAGGCATTATAGACTAGAGCACCTGTACAGGCTACAGCCAACCTTTGCAACACAGGTCCTCTCAGCCACCAGTTCTTCCTCTTACTCCTAGACCACTCTGTCTCCCTCCCGTGGGTACAGTGCTGCTTCTTATCTACCCATGAGGTAATGTCTGGAGTACCATGGATGGTCAACCAATCACAATGGGTGTTTACTCACCTGGTAAAGGTGATTGTGTTGGTTGACATCCATGGCACTCCACGACCCTCCCAACACAGTGCTCAGAAGTGATCAAGTTTAGAGAATAGAAATTATCTGGAAATAACTGATTCCGCATTTCTAAGGGACATCCAGGATGTCGACCATCAACCCCTTACGGGTCGAGTTTAGATTGTACTAATAGGAAAATAAAATAAGGGCCGATGGCCCACTTGTACATGTCACCTCACTCTACATTATTTATACAGGGTGGTTACTGTTTTTTTGCTAGTAGTGGCTGTGTTACTAACCTTACTTTCAGCTTTGGAAGATTCGAACTAGAGAGCAGGGGTTTCTGGGACCTGGTTATACAAGAAATTTGATCCTGGAGACATATGCATCACCTAGCCTATCAGGTGAGCTAAAACCCATGAGGTAATGTCTGGAGTGCCATGGATGTCAACCATCACAATCAGCTTTACCAGGTGAGTAAACACCCAATATATCTAATACAAAATTCCAAAGATCAACAACAGAAAAATCATGCTGTCCATTTTCAAAGATTTTGGCAATTAGGCCCTCAACTTGCAGTGACAGCTCAGTCTCTAACTGGATATTCCATTTAAGTATCTTGTTATACCTAATTCTACTAGTGCTTCTTCATTAAGGTAGTCATCTCCCAATCTGTCCACCTGGCATAATTTCCCTGCCAAATGGACAGACAAGTGATCGCTCTCAGTTCTAGTAGGGACGCACAAATAGTTCCAAACTCCTGTGTCACTAGACCAGTAAATCATGTCCAGCAGAGATGTGTCCATTGGTCTTATATAGGAACAGTGACCTTGTAGGTCACCAATAACCCTTCCATTCAGTGGGTATACATTGGTTAATTTTAATATCTCTATCAATTTAGCTCCAGCCTTATTAATTTTTATATCCATTGAGGTTCTACAGGGTAGAGGAGGCATTTGTAAGCAGTCTAAAGATAAATTATTTAGATGGCCATCATATAGTCCAATTCTGGCATTTAAGCCCCCATTATTAGAATTTATATGTTTGTATACCTCATTTGGACCTCCATAAGTGCATTTTCTAAAGTTAACCACAAGTCTTCTTTATAATACCTAGATTGCTTTGCAAGAAAGTAAACATTGAATAGTACCATTTCCTTATCTTGTTTTGTTAGTAGCAAAGCTATAAAGTTGTTTTTCCCTATATAGAAGTAGATGACTTATAAACAGGCCTAGACAAACATAAATTGTTAGTCCACCCGAGGGTCTACCCAATTTGTCTTCTGTAATTGCCAGAGAGTGGAATAAATCATACTCATTAAGTATAATACATTCTTCTTTTTCATGCCATGTCTCCTGCAGGCATATTATGTCTGCAGATTTAATGAAGGATAGGCAATCATTAATTTTATCAGTCCATTTTTTATTCAATTCAGCTATGTTCCACTTAATGATTATATACATTCCCCCTGCAGAACCTTAAATTGTCTCATAGTAGTATCTGCACAGAAAGTCAGGCAAAATCCTGGGTTCCTGCATCCATTCCATAGCAGTTTCCACTGTTTGAACTCCCAAATATTTCTTCTGGGTCTACCATATATAAGCCCAATGTATCCAGATTACTACATTTTTTAGTATTTCATATGCAAGGCTTTTGTCTCCAACATGTATATCAATCTGTGAGGTTTCCTCTACCCTAGTTGTTTTCATAATTCCTTGGTTACCCAGTTGTATCTGTAGTATATTTCTGAGCAGATTACAAATAACACCCTTCAATTTCCAATTATTTTCATTATAGATGGTAGCTATTCCATACCGTGATAATACTACTGGAGCTTCTCCTTCTGCAATCTGTGGCCTGGTATTAAACTGATCCTGATCCGGGAAACTGTCAGCCCTCTTTGTTCTATTGGGTTGGTATTATACCAAATATAATTTGCTACTTTTGGAGAATTAAAAAAAATCTCTGTCATTTTTATATGACCATCTCTTGAGTTTTTCAGATATGAAATATTAATATTTATATCTAGGTTGTAAAAGTAGTTATTTAATACATAAAGAATAATGGTTAGGTGACTGTGTGTTATGGATTTTTTTCACACACCTTAGGTGTGTGATGACCCATAAACCTTGAGAGCAAAGCTCGAGAGGTTTATGTGGTTATCACATACCAAGAGTGTGTGAAAAAATCTATGAACACACACTCACCTATCTTTTATTTTTTATAATTGCTGGTTCATGTACAGCATGGAGTGGAGGGCAAGTGACTTTCAATTTCCCCAAATAGGTAGCGTGACCAAGCAGTGTTCAGTCTCGTACACACTATGCCCAAAGAATTGCTGAAAACAGTAATCTCTACCTCTAAAATATGCTAGCAGCATTTCTAAATGTTACTTATTCTTCTCTGTTTAAAAAGGAGCTGCCAAGTGTTAAGCACTAGAGTGAATGACTTGACAGCTTCAGAAGACTGCATGCAAGCTTCCGCGTAGAAGTGTGCGTGCAGTCTTCTGAAGCTGTCGAGTAACTCGCTGTCATGCTTAACACTCGGCAGCTCCTTTTCCAACAGAGAAGGAAAAGTAACATTGAGAAATGCTGCTAGCATATTTTACAGGTAGAGATTAATGCTTCTCAGCAATTTTCTGGGCATAGTAGGTACGAGACCAAACACCGCTCAATCACGCTACCTATTCGGTGAAAATGAAAGTTGGTTGTAGAGCCCCATAATAACCAAATTTTAGGTTATTATGGCATCAAATGCTGTAATAACCTGATTTCAGGTTATTACAGAGTTTGAGAGCAACCATAATCAGGTTGATAAATGTGGTCACCAGTAATTATATAGTCTTTCAGATCATTTTCAGTTAGAGTAGGCCAATCATAGGCTGCAGTATACCTTATCATAGGGAATTTTTCCACCCTTAGCAGATGGGTCTGCTCCAGTATTCACATTATCCTGTTTACTACTTGTAACTTCAGTGGGAATCTCCAGATTTGGAGCATCCCTTTTTATTTTATCATCTGTTTCATTAGCACAACATTTTTTTTAGTGCATCTATTTATCTCTCCAGTGCTGCTAGATGGTTACATGAGTCAGTAGACAGACCAGTTAAATCATAATTTTCACACATATTTTTGGGATATTTTTTTCCCTCTGTTCCCTAGATTTCATCACATGCATTTTTTGTTCTATCTTATCTTTACTTTGTGCAGGTTATATAGTTTGAACTACTTTTTTTTCCTTTTTCCTTCCTTGTAGTTTTTGTTTGGTGTTCTGCTTGTGGTTTTATTTTCTTTCCTTGCCTTTTATATCCTTCAAACCAACTTTCTTCATTTTCTTCTCTTTATTTTTACCATTTCCTCTATTAGATTTATATATACCAGTTTCCCATCACTCTCTGGTATAAATATTGGTGGGAAATCAGGTCTCATGCGAGTCTTAGGTTTCTTAGGTGGCTCAAGGACTTCCCATGGAATAGATGCTCCTTCTACATACACAACAGAGTCAGATGGAGATGTTGGGAAAACTCGTTACAACTTATTTTCTGTAATCACTAATTTTGCATTATTGTGTGCAATATCATATCTATTATTCTCAATCTCATTTTGAGCACAATTAATTGCTCCATTAGTATTACATTTGCAGTATATTGGTGGCTCATATGAGCCACCAGTTCATCACTAAGGCATGTTGGTATAAATTGAGGGAATTTTCCTTGCTAGTGTTTTCTACATTTTGATTAACTTGATCAGATATTACATTTTCCCCATTAGTATCTCTAGATTTCTTATATTTAGATGCCAGTTTCTTCATCTCTATAATAGCTTTTTGTAGTACAGCATTCACATTCCTTAATTCTGCACATGGTATTAGAACAAGGTCATTTGACATGCCATGATTACCACTACCACTGTTCAGTTGCACATTGCATACTCCAGCCTTTTGTCTAGTCTGCTTCTTTGGGGAACTATCATGAATTATACTATTATCAAAATATGTGAAATCAGAGGAAGCCTCATAATTGAAAACCTCATTTTCATTTACATCTTCCTTTTTATTAATAATTAACAGGCTAGAGTTTTGTGTTACATATTCCACATTTCCAGTTTTATTAGTCTCATCAGAGTATTCAGTACTATAAAGGGGCAGCACAGGGAAACGTTCATATGTGTCATCCAGCACCACTCCTTTACTCTGTTGTTCATTTTTCTTATTAGAGGGATTTTCAAGGCATAAAGAAGTTGATGTTTTTTCAACTTCTAGTCTCAATATACAAGGAATGTGAACAGTAATTTTAGTCTGTTTGGTTTTAATTGTCTTGTTTTTCCTTTCTTTTTACAGAACTGATTCCCCTAAAAGGGGAGCACTGCTGGTCTGCATCTTCCTTTGTAATCTAGTATTACCCATTTTAAAGCATACTAACACTTTAGATGGTTTGGACCAATAGAAAAGATCAATACCAATTAGTACCAATAATGCTTAATTAGCAGCAATAATGTTAACAAACAAGGGTCCAAGAACCAATTTAAAGCACTTCTTTAAAAGAGTATAGGACAGAATTTAGTAAATAAATAAATGTAAAGTGCTTGTTATTAATAGTTAAAAAATAAACACACATGTCGCATAAAAGTCAAAACTTGATTCAGATGGGCTAATTCTGAGTCTTGTTATGTTCTTTGTTCCTCTTTCTTTGGTTCTTGGTTTTGTTTCCTCTCAAGAGATAGTTGAAATGTGCAATACAAATACCAAAGTGCAAGACAGGTCGAGAGCAGTTTAACAGCAAACAGTACCTCATAATACCTCTTATACTTTTGTAGCACTACAGTCTCAAGCCAGTTGTTGCTGTATCTCTGTGTTGACACAATAAAAAAGAGCATCCAGTTCCTACCACGATATATACAATCACAGGATTCAGATCTTAATCTCACAGTGCTGGAGATACTGAGTCCCTTGATCCCACTCCAATTTGTTTTTCAAGTACAGGCCACAGCATTAAGAGCTCATCTGATCCATCCAATCAAAACAGGAGGTTTACAGACTGACAGGCACACTAAGTTTGCCAGACCAGATAAAACACCCTTTCTTTCCTAACTGTTGGCAGGGTTGGGCTAAATAAATGTACATCAGTCATACCTGTTGCAAGGCATTTAAAACTGAGCTGAGCAGTGCTTTATCCAAACTTAGCTGGGCATTTAGGTTTCAGTTTTGATCTAAATCCAGATCAGGTTCCATCTACACAGCAGTTTTGCAAGTGCTTGTTAAATTATTAATGAAAATCATGAATAAGAGGAAGCCCCAGAATGGATCCCTGTGGGACACCATGGGTGATGGCATTATTCCCCAAAGTAACTTTCTCAAGTTTGACTACTTGGGATACATTGTGCAGGTAGTTCAAGAACAACTAAATTGTTGAGGGTCCCAGGCCCAAATTGGCAAGTTTTTGTAGGAGTAGACTGTGATCTAACAGATCAAAGCTTTGGTCAGGTCCATAAACAAGGCACCAGGCACTGAGCCTTTGTCCATTGTTTGGTGCACAGTGTCCATGAAACAGACCAGTGCTGCACAAGTTCCATGATCTTTTCTTAAGCCATGTTGTTCATTGCAGAATAACTTGCACTTATCTAGGTATGAGGTGAGTAAATTGTGGATAACCCTTTCATGGACTTTAGCTAAGGCTGAATGTATGGATATGGGCCTGTATTTATCCATGGCTGTGTCCTTGAGACATACTGTAGGTCTGGAAGCATAGACAAACCAGGGGAAGTTAGAAAATATTGCAAGTAGTTTTGTATTATTATCAGTAACAATAATATAAAAAACAGAAAATGGTGCAGGATAGCATTTATACAGGGAGTTCAAACAAAAGTCCTTCCTCTGAGGGTGTCCCTAAATCTCTCTGTTTATATATATAATGTGTTTTCCTGGCAACTAACTTCTGCATCCTGACCTTGTGAATGTACAAGATACAGTACATCTCCTGTTTCTCAAAAAGTGTATCAGAACTTTGTCAATGTTCTTCCTGCAGGTGTAACAAAGTAGAACATTGTATCTCAGAACTGATCTCTTGTTGACAACTCTGCAAATGAGCTTGTGGAGGTCAAACTGCATCTGAAGGTTAACCCCCTGAGTTCCAAATAGCTATTTGCAATCATTCTAACAATATAACTATGCACATTTGCAAACCAAATGATCCCAGTTTCACATAAAATTTCACATATATTTTTAACCACAGAAGAGAATGGAAGAAAGAAAGAATAGAAACAGCAAATGAAGGAAAGGAGAAAACAGGACAAAATTATGGGACTGTCAGAGTGGCCAATTCTGAGGTTCCACAAGGAAAATTTGACTGCGCAATCAGACAAGAGAGAGACAAGTGGCAGAAAAGGAAAAAAAAAACAGAATAGATCCTTGCTTTTAACTCTCTCTCTGCATAACAAATGGGGCAGGGTCTTTTTCAGCCCTTTCAGAGACTGTGCATTTGCCTTTTCTGAATAGGGATACCATGACTTTAGCTAGTTTCCAGACATCAGGTATTGTTTTGGTCTCAAATGGTAGATTAAATATTTTGATAATTGGTTGAACAACCTGAGGCGCAGCCATTTTGAGGAATTTGGGGGTAAATCCATCACTGCCAGCAAATAAGTCTGTTTTTTTCCTCTGTCCTACAGTTGATGCTGTGCTATATTAGTTGCCCACTCATCCTCTCAGACTGATTCCCTTCCTCCCTCCACAGCCACATTTTTCACTTTTCTAATGTTCCAAAATTTTCTCCCAAACCAAAAATCATTACTAATGATAATGTAGTAATACTGCTACTGCTGATGCTGCACTGTTCAGCTCGACTTCTTGGACAGTCTGTATTGAGAGACACTTTAATACACACAAGTGCACAAGCACTATGATTTCTAACTTGAAATTATCTCCTGAAAGCCATCCCACTGGCACAGTGGCAAGGCATCTACTTGTGGCACCATCATCCTTGGTTCAGGGATGGACTTGGGAATCAGAAGGCCAGCTAAGGGGAAGGGTTGATCATCACAGGGACTGCTCTCCTTCTCCAGGGGAGGGGTGGTTGATTGTCTGGTGCATTGTAGGCCTCTGATGGATGATGTGGCACTGTAGCCAGTGCCACACATCCAGAGGGGCATGGCGGATGCTGGTCTTCATTGCACATCCCCACCCCTGGGATCCTTGCAGCAAAAAAAGAAAAAAAATGCTGGCTCCCCCACATATGATGCCAGCTTCACTGCTGTCCCCGCTGCATACCTGTGTCCACCACGGGGTCCCACTTCCTTGACCCCTACCCAGGAGGGGGTAAGCTGGGTTTCACCTACCAAGTGTCCATTGGGGGGGTGCCACCCAACAGCCCCACCCAGGGGGTAATTCTGGGCATGGGGGGATGGTGGACAGAGCTAGGCTGGGGATCAGGCAGCAAAAAAAAATATCTCCTGAACCTGAAATTATTAAATGGTGGCAATGTCATATTGCTGTTGCTGCACTGTTCAAGTCACCCTATTGGACAGGCTATATTCTGAAGCATTATATTACACACAAGAGCACATTCACAATATATACATGTCTCACTTGTTGAAATTTTCTCTGAATCAGAAGTTATTAATGGTGGTAGTGTACTGCTGTTGCTGCTGTGGTTACACTGTTCAGGTCACCTTACTTTCAGAATTTTGCTCTGCTATCAAAAATTATATGTCAGGCTGCTATATGTTGCTACATAGTGCACGGTGTCAGTCCCACTCACCACAGTCATTGTAATGCACTTTAAAAGAAATTGTGTACAAAAACAGAAATTCTGTACCCCCAGAATTACTCTCAACCACCAGAAATTATAGGTCTGGTTTCTACATTGTGCCCTGTGTGTAGTCTGAACCATCACAATCCTTATAGTGCACTTTAATGGAAATTGTGTGTGAAAAGCACAATATATAGAAATTCTATATTCCCAGAATGTTTTTCTCAACTACCAGAATTATATGTTATGTTGCTGCTTGGTGCTGCACTGAGTGTTAGTCTCCCTCCACAGTTATTCTTGTAATGCACTTCAGTGAAAATTCAGTAAAAAGTACAATATACAGAAATTCCATACTTCTAGAATTTTTCTCAACTACCAGAATAAATACATTATGCTGCTATATGCTGCCACATGGTGCTGCACTGTGTGGCAGTCCCCAATCACAGTCTTTGTAGCACACTTTAATGAAAACTGTCTGGAAAGCACAATGTGGAGAGGCTTCTGGATGTGGTGTGGTTTCTGACACAGAAAGAAACCAGATGTAGCTAATCCAGTTACCTCTGACACTAAATATAATGGGGGCCTAGGTCAGGAAACATTAGTAGTCCAGGAGAAATTACAGAAAATCACAAGTGGTGATTTGTTATTCTAAATCACAAGAAACAAAAAAAAAAAAAATGAGAAAACATTTCTGCATCTCTTCTTCAGAAAATTAGAAGACAGTTCAAGACATGAAATCAGCATGTCTCCACTAGACTCTCTCTCTCTATGTCTTTGTTCAAATCAATATCTTTGCCAGAACATAAGGCAGTCTGTCCTGGCTCTGTTGAAAATCCATCTCTCCACACACATCTCAGTAAGACAGGCTTTTGTAGTTGCTGGTTGCTAGGCATAAGACTGTGACCCATCCAGTAGCTGGCTAGAGCATTGTGACAGATTACATCGGTCTGAGGTCACACTCTTGTCACAGCTGTCTCTGGCTCACTGCAATCATTTTAGCTATCACTAGTTATACATCAGAGAACCCAGTTTCATATATATGCTTTACAAACATACATGCATAAGCAAGGTAGAAATTCGAAAGCACAGCAGGTAGAGGTAAGATTTGGCTGCCCAGTCTAACAGAAGGTCAGAAAAGATAGAGATAGTAATAGAATCCTTGCTTCAGATTCCTCCCTACATAACACAAATGGGACAGGGCCTAGCTTATCGCTGTCACATATACCCCCCCAAGAGGGAATATGTTTTTTTCCTTTTCTCTTTGAAACAGGTTTACAAAACCTTCCCTCAGTATCATCCAAGGGGCACACCTTTGTCAGTTTAATATCTTTCAAATAACCGAGGTTTTGCTGATCCTTGGGACTTGTACCAGTTCCTCCATCTTTAATAGTTTGCAAGACAGACAGCCATAGCTGCATGTCTTCTTTTCTCTGTGCCTCTAACCTTTGGAGGTCTTTTTCTCTCTGTTTCTCTGTCTCTATTTGCTGTATCATCTACCATTTGAAAAACTCAGACAGACTTCCTGGTTCTGCTCCCTGTTCTCCTCCCATCTCTGGTGGCTTGACTGCCATACATCTGGTGATCACTCCTGGTCTGTCTTTGACTGGATCTATGCTTCCCTGGAAACAGGTCTGGAACCCATAAATAGACTCTTAGCCTTAGAGTGTGCATGGTATAAATCCAGTTATTTCTGACACCAAATGTGGAGAGGATTCTGGATGCGGTGTGGCTTCTGGCACAGAATGACACCAGATGTAACTAATCCAGGTACATCTGGCACTAAATATAATTGAGGCCTAGGTCATGAAACATTAACAGTCCAGGAGAAACTGTAGAAAAATATAAGTGGTGATTCATTATTCTAAATCGCAAGAAAAAGATAAACAAATCAGAAAACATGTTGGCATCTCTTCTTCTTCAGCAAATTGAAAGACAGTTAAAGACATGAAATCAGCATGTCTCCTCTAGACTCTCTCTCTATCTCTCTCTCTCTCTCTCTCTCCAATTCAGTGTCTTCACCAAGACATAAGACAGCCTATCCTTACTCTGTTGAAGACCCATCTCTCCACACACATCTCAGTAAGACAGGCTTTTGTAGTTGCTGCTTGCTAGGCATAAGATAGTGACCTATCTAGTAGCTGGCTAGAGCACTGTGACAGGTTACATCAGTCTGAGGTAACAATCTGTCACAGCTGTCTCTGGCTCTCTGCAATCATTTCAGCTATTTCTATTTATACATCAGGGAACCCAGTTTTGAATATATGCCTTACAAACATACATGCATAACCAAGGTAGAAATTAGAAAGCACAGAAGGGGAGAGGAAAGATTTGACTGCACAGTCTAATAGAAAGTCAGAAACAATAGAGATAATAGTAGAATCCTTGTTTCAGACTCCTTCCAACATAACACAAATGGGACAGGGCTTAGCTTAACCCCATCACATAGACAGAAATATTTGATACTACTACAATTTTTCACAACTACCAGTATAAATATGTCAGGCTACTACATGGGCTCAGCTGTGGTTCAGTCTCTGTCACAGCCATTCATGAAATGCACTTTAGTTAAACTTGTGTGTGAAAAGCACAATATATAGAAATTCAGGCAGGAGACCAGTACAAAAGGGCAGCCTGCAGTGCCAGGAGAAACAGAATGAGTGAGTGACACAGGGGGAGTGAGCGAACTCAATGGAGCTCTGTCAGGACAGCTGTGGATTTCTTTGTGGGCAGAAAATGGTGCCAATGCAGGCAGGAACCCAGTACAAAAGTGCAGCCTGTAGCACCAGGAGAAGCACAACGAGCAAGTGAGAGATGGGGAGTGAGCAAGCTCAATGGAGCTCTATCGTGACTGTTGCTGATTTCTTTGTTGGCAGAAAAAGGTGGCAATGCAGGCAGGAGCCCAGTACAAAAGGCCACCCTGCAGCACCGGCAGAAATGGTATGAGTGAGTGAGTGAGAGAGGGGGAGTCAGCAGGCTCAACAGAGCATGTGTCAGGACTGCTACAGATTTCTTTGTGGGCAGAAAAAGTCACCAACAGAGGCAGGAGCCCAGTACAAAAGGGCAGCCTGCAGCACCAGGAGAAACGGAATGAGAGAGTGAGAGGGGGGAGTGAGCCACCTCAAAGGAGCTCTGTCAGGACATCTGCAGATGTCTTACTGGGCAGAACAAGGTACCAATGCAGGCAGGAGCCCAGTACAAAACAACAACCTGCAGCACTGGAAGAAACAAAATGAGCGACTGACAGAGGGCCAGTGAGCATGCTCAACAGACCAATGCAATCAACATTTGGCATTGACAAATGCTTGTTTTATACTGATATATAACATTTTTTTATCAATATATGGTTGCTATAGTACTATCTTACCCATATGCCTACTTAGCTGACTCCAAATTTTGAAATAAAAGAAAAAAGTCTTTAGCCTTAACAGTTTCAAAATCATTCCATTTCAAAGAATGCTAGACCTCACCCAGCAAATAACACACTAAAATCTGGCCAATGGAAAATCATGTACACAAATGCCCACAGTCTGGAAAAACAAGATCCAAGACCTGCAGTCAACAATGACAGAGGCTAAACTGGACATAGTAACCATTAGCAAGACATGGTTCACCAGTAGCCACACTTGGGAGACTTCAGTACCCTGCTATGTTCTGTTCCGAAGAGACCGAGGTGCGAAAAAGGGGGGGGGAATGGCCCTTTATGTCAATGAAGATGTCAAAGCTACAGAAATTCACAATACACATAAGGAGCCAGAAGAACTGTTGGTCACCCTGGAAACAGGAAATGGGATAGCCATATGAACTGGGGTTGTCTACAGGCCTCCTGGCCAAGGGGAAGACATAGAAGCATTACTGTTAGAAGATATACAAAACATGACAGCAAAAGGGGAGGTTCTGATAATGGGAGACTTCAACAAGCCAGATACAGTTTGGTCAATACCAGCAAGAAACATTCAGAACTAGTCACATAGTAGATTCCCTGCAGGGGGAGGGCCTCAAACTGGTACAACAGCCCACAAAAGGCAGGGCTATCCTAGATCTAGTACTAACTAATGGGGAAAGGATCACAGATCTCCAGGTCGAAGGTCACCTGGGGGCCAGTGAGCATCACATGGTGTGGTCAATTTGGCCACTAGAACTAAATCATCCTATTCCAAGGCAAACATCTTGGACTTCAGAGGAGCTGACTTGAATAAGATGACCAACAGAGTTAAGCTAGCCCTGGTAAGAAGAAATAGAGGTGAGGGGGCAAGCATTAAGGATGCAATACCTGAAGCAACATCCCATTGTATTAGAGAAAAAAGCAAGAGCAAAAGAAGGAGAAAACCACTTTGGTTCTCAAAAACAGTAGTAGAAAAGGTCAGATCCAAAAGGCTGGCCTTCAGGAAATAGAAGAGAATGCAGAGGGAAGAAGATAGGCAGGCATACCAAACTTCCCTAATTGAAGCAGGGAAGGCAGTAAGGCAGGCAAAGGATCAAACCGAGGAAACACTGGCACAAACAGTAAAAGAAGGGGACAAGACTTTCTATAGATACATTAGTGAAAAGAGAAAGTCCAGAGGGTGTATTGCTAAGATCAAAGGGAATAAGGGTGTGTGTGTGGAGGAGAACCAAGGAAAAGCATGTATTCTAAATAGATACTTCTGCCCAGTATTTACTGAGGAAAAGGTAGGGCAGGGCCCACAGCTCAGCACCATGGACGCAGGAGGGAGAGAGGTGTGCGCAAGTCCCTTCACAAAAAAAAGGGTCCTACAAGAGCTCGCTAAGCTCAGGGTGGACAAGACAACTGGACCAAATGACATACATCCCAGGGTACTAAAAGAGCTAAGGGTGGAACTAGCAGAGCCATTATCAAAACTGTTTAGTGAGTCTCTGAGCACAGGAGATGTCCTAGAAGACTGGAGAAGGGCTCATGTGATCCCGCTTCACAAGAGTGGTAGCAGGGAGCAGGCAGGGAACTATAGACCCATCAGTCTTACCTCAGTAGTGAGCAAGATTATGGAGGCACTCCTTAAGGAAAGGATAGTGCAATACCTGGAATCCATAGGAGCACAGGATCCAAGACAGCATGGGTTTACAACAGGAAGGTCCTGTCAAACTAATCTCATACATTTCTTTGTCTGGGTAACCAGAGTGGTGGAACAAGGGAGAGCAGTTGATGTTGCCTACCTTGACTTCAGCAAAGCTTTCAATACTGTTCCACATAGAAAATTGATTAATAAGCTGGGTAGGCTTAGGGTGGGTCAAACGTTGGTCAACTGGGTGGCAAACTAGTTGGAGGGAAGAAAACAGAAAGTGATGGTAAATGGTATACAGTCAGAAGAGATGCAAGTCACAAGTGGGGTACATCAGGGATCAGTCCTGGGGCCAGTCCTCTTCAATAGCTTCGCCAGTGACATTGCAGATGGACTGGAGGGTAAGGTTTGTCTGTTGCAGATGACACCTAGATCTGCAACAGAGTAAATGATCCAGATGGGGTGGGCAGAATGAGAAGAGATCTGGATAAACTGACAAAATGGTTGGAAGAGTGGCAACTGGGGTTTAATGCAAGCACAGAGAAGATAAACCCTGAAGCCACCTATAGGTTGGGAGTGGAGTTGCTGGCAGCCACAAGGGAAGAAAGAGACTTGTGCATCATCATCCAAGATTACCTGAAATCATCCAAGCATACCACTAAAGCAGTAGGTGAGGCTAGAGGGATGTTGGGGTGTATTAGTAGGGGTATCACAAGTTGTAAGAGGGAAGTAATAATCCCTCTTTACAAGACAATGGTTAGGCCCCATCTGGAGTAATGCGTGCAGTACTGGAGGCCACAACTGCACAAGGATATTAACAAAATGGGGCAGTCCAGAGAATGGCAACCAAAATGGTGCAGAGACTGCATCAGAAAACATATGAGGACAGATTAACGAAGCTCAATATGTATACTCTAGAGCAAAGGAGGGAGAGAGGTGATATGATCGAAACATTCAAACACCTTAAGGGCATTAACAGGGTGAAAGAGTCTAACATGTTTTGATATAAGAAAAATAGCAGGACAAGAGGACACAGAATGAGATTAGAGAGAGGCCAATTAAGGGGTAATGGGAGGAAGTTCTTTCTCACAGAAAGGGTGCTGGATGCATGGAACATCCTACCTCAGGAAGTGGTGGATATGAATACAGTACAGGGCTTCAAGCAGGCATGGGATGGACATAAGGGAGCAATACAGTTGAGTATGAATAGATAGGCTATTGACAGAGTAAAGGCGTATGGCACATTCATAAGATAGAAAATATGGGCAGACTGGATGGGTCTTGCGTTCCTTATCTGCCATCAACTTCTATGTTTCTGTGTTTCTATGTTTCTATGTTGCAGATTTGTCACTCTAGCCCCATATAACACCCAACACTGCTTCCTTCTACTCAACGCTCAGGTGACTCTTCCCCCTAGGCCTGTTGAACTTCCTTATGGGATCCCTCATCTACAAATCCCTCCATGGCAGTGCTCATTCCCCATTACCCAGACTTCTGTGCATCAAACATGGCACACAGGAATTGAGGTCCTCCTCCCAATGCTTCCTTCTTGACTATCATTGGATTGATATGGGGCAGAGAGCCTTCTCTATCACTGCCCCAATCTCTGGAATGGCCTACCAGCCTCACTTCACTCATTAAACTCCCTTCAGGTATTCAAAGTACACTTTAAAAATGCCTTTCTATCAGCCATAGCCAGCAAATGTAATTCCTGATCTTAGGGGATTTCTTTTTGCTGGCCTCTTACCCCATTAGAATGGTGGGTGCCATTCCTCTTGCTACTCACAGACTTTAATCTTCATCCATTTGGCTGGATTGTTTTTCCCCACTTCCGCTCATATACACTTTCTTTCATTTTGCACTGACTTATATGTTGTTATTACCAGTTTTAATATCATTGTCCCCAACTTCAAACTGTACTTTACCTGTGTATTGTATTGTATTGCTGAACCTTGTGTACTGTACCCTCATGCTCTGTATGCTGTATTACTCATGTCTTTTTCTCTTTCCTTCTACTGTATGTACCATCTACACGGCCCAGGTCATACCTGAAAATGATCCCCAGGACCAGTGCACCTACCCAGTTATGAAATAAATAAAAAATAGCCCTTGTTATTGTTTGCATTTCAATATGCATTGTTCAGTGGTTTTCTAGTTTGCCTGTAGGCATCACATTGGAGACTGGGAAGGCAGGTAATCAGCTGGATGCAGGGAACATCACCACAACTTGGGAAAAAGTAAAATGACACAGAAAAAAAAAGTGAATCATGACGAAAAGGATTAAACTAATGAGGAGAAAAGGATGGGCTGAACACATAGCTTTTTATGAGTCATCCTAATCAATAAAGAAGCCTTCAAAATCTTTTAGACTAGAGTTGTCTCACAATGGAATTCTTTCTTCATCCATGCTTCATCTACTACAGTAGAAGGCCGTTTTCCAATGTGGACAAACTTATGTTCTTCAGGTTCATCTTCAGTACCCTCACCTTCATGTGGTAGGAACATTGATATGACTGTGCTGCATCGAATGTGCCCCTCATCCATTTTAAATAAATGTCAGCATGCTAACATTTCTGAGTGACCAATTTGCATGTCTGTTCCCCACAGTGGCCCCTGCCAAATGGAATACCCACTTCCACTCCACTCTGACACTCAAGGGTGGACAGCTGAGATATGTGATTGCTGCAGAAGTCAGTGCTAGCCAATCAGTGACCTTGTGACTCCAGTATACTGTATCTGTGATGATAAGGTGCCTGGTGTTCACCAAATATGCATCCATCATGCGTTGCACTGCCCACAGTCCTGAAATCCTGCTATCCTCTCCTCTTACTTTTCCTCTATGTCTACAAGTCCCATCTTGTACAAAACATCTCAAATTGGATTAGTTGGGATATCCTATTTTACTTTGCATGTTTTCTCAGCACGTTTATCATGCAAAGTGGTAGCAACACCCACTCTCTATTGAATTTTATACTGTGCCTTTGATACCTGTGACTTTAGCACATGTGTTCCATGTACCCATCTTAGAAGATCAGTCAAATTTTGGACTTGATCATCTCACTATTAACTCTTAGGCTGCCAGAAGATTTTGAATGTATCAGTTTCTAGGATGTGTATACACACCAACAGCACAGCAAGGGTTAATTATTAATGCCAGTCTAGACTTACAATGTGCATCCAGCAAGGTGGCAATCCCAATGATTTGCATACAGCAGAATGCCAAAAATATGGGTATTGCAGTCCAAGGCATTAAGAATGAGTTTCTTTAAGGCACAACGTTTGGTATAACCACCTGCCATTAGTACCTGTTATACATTCAGCAGTGTCTGCCTCAGTACAGCTAGAAGAGGAATGGCCTGACTGCTACAAGCAGTATCCACACTCACTGCTTGTGTTGAATGTTTGAATGGCCTGAGACTTATGATCTGGCAATCCATTAGTTGTCACTGATATTTTGTCAGAGACATGGATACTCTGGAACTGTCACAGCTTGCATATAGCAACAGGCATCCAGAGATGACTTTCTACTGCTTGTACAAGTACTCAATACCTTTTCCAGTGTGGAACAACTTATGCTCTTGACGCATTCAATGTTGTCCGGTGTCAAGTTCCATCCTGTAATGATTTCCAGCTTCATATGAGGCTGAGACAGTTTGTTCTGTATCTGGAGGTTCCTGAGCTAGTCACTGGCCTTTCCAGAATGGGCAACATGGGCAGAGATGCAAAGGTCATTGCCAATGTGGACTTGATATCAAAATATGCTAGGAACCCCTGCACAACAAGATTAAGATGGTGTTGCAAGCACCCTGAGAGCCCCTCATCACTGATGTATTTTACTATATTTGAGTCATAATAGCTTGCAGTGATACAAACTTTTAATGAATGGGGCTGCAGTCACTCATCAGTCTAGGTAAGGAGCAAGTCTAGCATTTTTTGACCCTTGTGTGATCCAGTTACACTCTTTATTGCCTGAGTGACCTGCTACAAATACTCAAAGTGTTGCTAGCACTGCAGTTGGGTTTAGTTCAATTTTCCCCCATGCCAGAATCAAATACTTCCAAAGGTACCTGTGCTCAGTATGTTGGAATGCATAGATAGCAGCTATGAGTTGTTTGGCTTCTGGTCTACATATCCATACTGAGATGTATGTATGGTGATGCTGATTGCAGCAGGGCATGAGTTACCATGAATGACATCATCTTACACAGTTCAGGAATGGCATGGGTCATCAACCTTTTCCACATTCTCCACAAAAGAGCATGGCATGACAATAGATCAATTGCCAGCATTCCAGCTATTGCTAGTTTTAGTTCACATGCAATAGCATGATTGGGTGGGTATTGGGAGTGATGATCAAACATTTTGCGTGATGTGCTACCAAACAGCTGAACTCATCGTAGTTGCCTCAAAAATTGATATTTGTAAGGTTGAGGTGAATGCTCCAGTTTTGGGAGATCACAATAATATAAGTTGCCAGCTGCAATTTAATGCATAACCAAAAAACACTGACTAAAACAAATGAGGTTTAGAGATGTTTCAAACTGTATAATAAAGAGACATATCTATATAGACTAACAAAGATAAAATGTAATTGACTATTTTTAATTCCTTCCTTAGACATGGGTATAAGCACGTTTCAAATTTATTCCAGCAAGTGTGGCATGATTTAGCTCCTTTTTTATTTATTTATTCCTTTTATGCCCTTCTTCCACTGCCACCCATATGCCCAGGCATGGACCCCATGCTGCGGCTTCCACCATATTGGCCATCCTCCCGGGACCCCCCAGGGCAGGGCTGTGCAGTGCAGTGATACAAACTTTTAATAAATGGGGCTGCAGCCACTCATCAGTCTTGGTCATTAGCAATTCTAGCATTTTATGACTCTTGTGTGATCCAGTTGCACTCTTTATTACCTGAATGGCCTGCTATAAATACTCAAAGTGGCACTGGAACTCCCTTGAAGAGAGCCACGGTCAATGAGATAGGGTGGGAGTCAGCCTGGGGAGCCGATTGCAGCCACAGGGCAGGCAACACCAAGGCAGTGGGCAGGCTGATTTTCTAGTTAGGCCCCAGGGGTAGGGACATGCAATGACATCCAGCATCCACCCCGCCCCTCAATGTGTTGAGCGCTGGTTGGTTTGTGAGTCCTCCAGCCTTCACTAGGAGTCTCTAGATCACTGGGCACCAGCCCATCCCTCCCCATGGAGAAGGAGAGCAGTCCATGGAACACTTCATCCTTCTCCCCACGGCCGACCCTCCAGCTCCCAGGGTCCATTCCTGAACCTGGGTTGCTGGTGTCACAAATGGAAATCCTACCACTACCACTATGTTGATGGGCCATGATTTAGCTCCTTTTGAAAAACAGGAATAAAAGAAGAAACATGTTTCCTGGATTGTTGAAAAAATAAAAAAAGGAAATTAGAGTGAAATAAAGTTTATGGAAGATTGCAAATAAAACATTAAAATCTGAAGACTGGGAGGAATCTAAGATGACCAGAAGTATATTGCCTCAGAAGATTAAGAAAAAGGGGCTTCCAGTTCTGGAAAGGGCGCGGTGAGCAGGACTATGTGGTGGCTCCCTAATTAATAAAATTTAAACGGTCTCTTACCTCAAAACAACTAGCCAAACAGGAACAGGATCATTCACCGAATCTGAGGAGAGACCCCTGCAATCCCCAAAACCGCATCGCTCATGGACCCAGGTGGCACATCAACAAAAATCAGAGCTTCCCCCATAGCTCTCCCTGGCCATGTAGAAGAAGGGCATCTACTGTTAGGCCCCAACAGCCATGACTGCCTGCTACTTGCACTCGGAGGCTCTACACCGTAGTACCCAGCTAGCCCTTCTTCTCCTCCTTGTGCCTCCACATCTGGCTGTAGTTCTCCCCGGCTTTCTCAGTCACCCAATTCCTCCTACAGTGCCGGTAGTGTTTAAATAGCTGGGAGCCCCCCCAGCAAAGTCTGACCTCACAGTCACGAACTGATCCTTCATGGTAGCAATCCAGCACAAGTTCAGGGTTCCTCGGGCGGCCTTCTCATGAGGGTGGAGCTTCAACTCTGTGGAAAACCTCTAATAAAGTGCAAAAGAGCATAATTCAGCTCAGATCAGTCTAGGAGTGCAACGGACTCCCTTCCAGTGCATCCTCTCAGTCTTCATCAGCCTAAAGACTCTACAAATACTGAAGAAATATAAATATAAATAAATGAGAAACATACAGCAATTCACAACGAGCCTAAGAAGGATAAGAAGGAGGGGGGAGAAGGAGGGGGGATAAAAGAAGTGTGAAAGAGAGGGAAGGGGAGCAAAGGAGGAAGAAGAGGAAGGGAGACAAAGTAAAAAAGGGGATACAAATAACAACAACCCCTAGCAGCTTTGTGGCTGCAATCTATGGAACTTGTCTTGCAAAACAGATTCTCCCCACTCTCAGGCATATCTACAGAGGAGGGAAATGCTACTCTGCCTACAGTGGACACAATAGTCAATTTTAGTTTGCCTGCAGCCTCCCCAGTTAACCCAGTTCACCCTCCTCCCACCTTAATGGCCACCAAAGGAGGGAAAAGAAGGGATAATGAAACTCAATCAGCTCTGCCTGCCCTACCGTCCCCTCCATCAGAACAGATTATTCTACGGGCCATTTCCGAATTCAGAGAAGAAATGAGGGATTCTTTCAACCAAGTTAAGGCTTATTTGAGATCCCTGCAGGCTCAGGCCGATGAGGCAGATCAGCAAATATCTCAAAATACTACAACAATAAAAGCCCTGGAGTCAGCAGTTCTATCTTTAGTAGAATCCCAGTTGCACTGCTCCTTCAGACAGGAGGATACAGAAAGTAGAGGGTGAAGAAAAAAATCTCCGAATTTTCGGCCTGTCAGAGGGTGACAAAGGCTCCGACCCCTTGGCCTTCACAGGCCAATTCTTCAGATCCATTCTCGACTTGGGTCCAGATTACCCCATTGATTCTGAATGTGCCCACAGGGCTCTGGGACCCAAACCAAAGGCTAAAGATGCCAGACCCAGATCGTTTGTGGTAAGGATGCAAACTTTCCAGACCAAGGAACTTCTCCTCAAAAAATCTTGGCAGAAAGGGAAAATAATGTATAGAATTCACCGTATCATCATCGATAATGACTACGCTCCCTTCACCCAAAGTCAGAGAAGGGCCTACGCTCTGCTGTTTCCCATTTTAAGATCACAGCAGATCAGATTTCACACCCTTTACCCAGCCCAGCTTACAGTGTTCTTGCCAGAAGGCCCCACCTCATACTCTTCTGCTTCAGAAGCCAAGGAAGACCTGTTTAAAATAGGGGTACTCAAGGAATGCCCAATGAATCAATACGGCTCTTCCAGGACCTCGCTTCAAGGACATTCCTTGCTACATGAATCACACCAACCGAACATGAGTCTGGATGAGATGCTTCAGAAGATTCGGTCTCTCAGAAATCCTACAATAACAGCAGACCAGTAACATGTCCTGGTGATGGGTGAGTCCCTTTAGGCTTTTTCTTGGGGAGGAGGGGGGATGTGGGGGGGCTGGCTGGGGGGACTCCTGAGGTATGCCTGCTCTTGGGTTCCACCCCACCAGTCCAGCATCTTAACAAAGGGATGACTAATAAAATTATTTCCCCCACCTTGCTGCAATGGGGAAATGTAATCCTCCTCAATGGCAGGCTTCACGCCTAGCTGAGGGGGGTAACAGGTCCTGCATTAGTAGGGCTGCCAGGGCGCTTCCCCCTTGGGTGGCGCCTCACTCTTTCCCTCCCTCCCTGGACCTTGGGAGTTCTCCAGGCTAGTGCCATGGGGAGACTCCCTGAGGTTTCCCCTCCTCTTGATAAGTCATGTCTCTTCAACTAGAACCACCCTACCAGGTGAAAAACAGAAGAACCAAAGGTCCTGAGACAAGTAAAACATTGCGGACTGGAAATTACCTATATAAACTTTAATTGCCTGGTTTTCTACTCTTGTTTACACTGATTTTAGTGTATTTGTGGGGATCTCTGTGTGTTTGGATGGGAGGAGCTGGGGGCATCTATCACCCCCCTTTTTTTCTTTTTCTCTTTTTCTTTTGCCTAAAAACAACTCTCCCCAGTCCCCCTCTCAGGATTAGTCAACCGTGGTCTTTCTACCAGGGTAAGGTATAACACAGGTGGGCCCCCCATAGATTAAAGAATTGAGCTTACTTAAAAGCTGTGACAGTGTTACTGTCAGTGAAATCACTCACCCCAGCCCTGGTTTGATGTTTGAGGCAGATGGGGTTAGCAGGAGTAATGAACAGATGCCCTTCCTACCTCCCCCCATGTGGGGAGAAGGGGGGTGAAGGGGAAGGTGAGAGGGGAAGGGAAAGATGGGGGAGATGGAGGGGAGGAGACAGTGAGTGGGAAAATCTTCCCTTTTTCTTTTTTTTCTCCTCCACTTCCTCTCCTTCTCCTCTCCCAACAGGGCACAACACTGTGAAGGAGTGGCTCCACTTTTCTTGAAGCCGCTCCACCTCCATCAGCTGGGTTCTCCAAGAAGAAAATCCTCCAAAAAAAGGAGGCATGAAGTGTCAGGGGGAGGAGAGGGATATGGTGGGTCGGGCCTCAAAGCTTGGGGGGAAGGCCTGGGGGAATGAGGGATCAGTTTCAGGGTACCCCCGCTCCTCCCCAATATTGGAGAGGAGAGGGGACCTGACTATATAAGGAATTTTGGGAGCCCTCGCTGCCCATTTTGGTGAACCTTAAGGGTGCAGATTGGCATCTCTGGAGGATTCTCTTACTAAAGAGTTCCTTGATCAATGCTGATTCCCTCAGGGAACTGGCTTGAGACAATGGAAGGGTGGAACTTATTCCCACCCCAATAATGGAAGTACTGAAAAGTTACAACAAGTTAGGACATTTTAGAAGGTTAAATGTTAATGTTAATTGGCTAGTCTTTTTTCTTATAGTTTGCTATATAGCTACAGTTTATGCTAAAATTAACCTTAGTTCATATTCTAAAACTGGAATGAGACACAGGAGACAGAATACAAAATTTCAGAGTATTACTTTATTACAGAAACTTCAGAATACTATGTTGGTGAGACATAATGGATGTCCACAGGGAAAACTGATCATGATTGATGGACTTCTTTATGCAGTCGGGGGTGGGGGGGATCCAGGTGAATCTGGTCCGGGTTGACCTGAAAGATAAACAAAGAAGAATATCTGGGTGGCCAAAATTTATAATAAAAATGAAAGAAATCAATAACACACTTAAAATGGCTGAAAATAAAGTAAGGAACAACAAAGCTAAATGGCTTCCCAACTGGTGAAAATATATTCAATAAATGTGAACGGCCTTAATAATCCCATCAAAAGATTGAGAGTAATGCAGCACTTAAATAAACAGAAGACAGACATTTTATTTATACAAGAATCCTATCTTTCAGATGCTGAGCATCAGAAACTCAAATGGGGGGCTGTTATGCCATTTACTCTTCATCTCACCCTAGTGGACACAAAAGGGAAGTAGCAATACTGATCCCATCAACCACTCAATTCAAAATAAACAATATACAATCTGACAGACTAGGACATTATATCATAATACAAGGCCACCTATATAATCAAGAAGTCACCCTAGCAAACATATATCTACCACCGCAGACCAAATCGCCTCCAATACGGCAAATCCTAAACAAAATAACAGACCTACACAAGGGGCAATTAATAATGGCAGGAGACTTTAATATGACACTAACCCCAAACTTAGACTCATCTAATCATAAAGTCTACTGCCAAATCTCACCATCAAAGTTCTTCAAAATACAACTTGGAAACCTCGGCCTAGTTGACATCTGAAGGAAATTTTTTCCCTCAGACCATGGTTATACATATTGTTCAGGAAGATTTAATTCTATTCTAGACTAGATTATTTTTTCACCTCTTGTGAGCACTTCTCCTCAGTGCAAGACATAACAATTTGGCCAAAAATATTATCTGACCACCACCCTCTGTTGTTAAAAGATGACATGGGAAAAAAAATAAAACAAACTCTTTGGAGACTTAACCCCTGTCTCCTAAAGGATAGAGAATTTACTGACCAAATCAAAAAAAGAATCCCACAATTCTTTGAAGAAAATGCACCATCATCCATTTCTGAAGTTATATTATGGGACGCAATGAAGGCCACCATAAGAGGAGAGATCATTGCTTACACCTCAAGGAAAAGAAAAAGAAAGAGAAAAGAAATATCAGGAACTCACCAAGACCCTACAACATTTTCAACTACTTTATAGAGGAGATAAGGAAATACAATCCAAAATCAGAGCAACTAAATCAGCACTCCAAAAAATCATGGATGAAAAAATTCAAATGTCCCTTATATACTTAAAACAAATTATGAGGGAGGATCTAGGGGTACCTGCAGACTGGTGCAAAAACTGAGAGCAAGGAAAAACGCAGTAACAATACTAAAAATTAAACATCCTCAAACTGGTAGGGTAACCCTTAAAGAAGAAGAAGATACAAGACAAACTTTTGCTGACTATTACCAACGTCTCTACACAACACATAACACCTCTTCTCAAGAGGACAGACAAACAATTCTATCTCAAACACAGCTACCAAAAATTACACCAGAACGAGCTCAGAAACTACAAGCCCCTATAACAATTGAAGAAATAGAGATGGCGGTCACCAAATAATCCTCGAGTCGTTGCCCCGGACCTGATGGATATCTCAACGAATGGTATAAAATCTTTAACAAAGAGTTAACACCAAGACTCCTCAAGTTGTTCACAGAAACAGCCATTGGACAAGCACCCCCCCATCATGGGACTATGCTACAATCGCAACTATTCCCAAACCCAATGGAAATAAACCAGTCCCCTCTGCCTACTGACTGATTTCAATATTAAACTCAGACTACAAGATTTTTATGGCCATCTGGGCCAAAAGATTAGAAAAAAATCCTCCCAATGATAATATACCCGGACCAAGCTGGCTTTATAAAAAATAGGTCAACAACAGATAATATTAGAAAAACATTAATACTTATTGAATATATCCAAACACGGACGATTCCATCTGCTTTTTTAAGTCTTGGCACCAAAAAGGTATTCGACAAGGTATATTGGCCCTTTCGATGGGACACATTAAAAACATTTAGCTTCCCTGACTCACTGCTGCATTGGTTGACCCAAATATATTCCTTACCAAAAGTCTGCATTAGAATAAATGGGGGACTATCCTCCCTGATCTCAATAGGCCAAGGCACAAGGCAGGGATGTCCTCTCTCCCCACAATTGTTCATATTATATCTTGAACCACTAGCTTGCACAATCAGAAAATTGAGAAATGTAGAGGGCATACCAATGCAGCAGTCAGAAAACAAGATCAGTCTATTCGCAGATGACATACTCCTTTCCCTTTTATCCCCTACAGAATCGATCACACAGACATGGAGAATACTGACCCAATTTGAAGAGTTAGCCGGTTTTAAATTAAGTGTAACAAAAACAAAGGCCCTTTTATACAACTATATTCCCCCAATCTCTCTAAAATGAAGTCTTACAATAAAATAGCACTCAGCCAAAATAAAATACCTAGGAATACACATCCCTTACAACCTTCATTTAATTGAACTAATCAACTATGAGCCCATTTCTATAGAAATTAATAAAGACTTGGACAAGTGGATCCATCTCCCATTATCCTTATTTCAATGAATAGAAACCATTAGGATGAATGTTCTACCTCACTTATTGTACTTATTCCGAAACATACCATACTTCCCAGCTCACTGTTTTTTCAAGTCTTGAGACAACATGATATCAAAGTTCATATGGAACAAACAGAAACCATGAATTCACCTTTCCATATTAAAACTATCACTAGCCCAGGGTGGAACTAATCTGCCAGACATTACAAAATATGCTGAAGCCGCCTTCATAAAAATTCTTTTACTTTGGCTCTCTAATCAGTTCGATTCCCAGTGGAAGAGGTTGGAATTTCATCTGAACGACATGTATGATATTAAAAAAATAATCTTTTCATCCTCAGTGAGAATTCCTCCTTTAAAAGACTTCATAGTCATTACCTCACAGGACTTAAAAATTGGCTTAAAATGCATGAAAAGGTGCCACTTCAATTAATTTACGAATATTGTAAGTTAATTTCACAAGATGAGATCTTTGCCCTATCCCACAGTGATTTAACTTTCTCCCGCTGATGCAGATTGGGACTGGAGCAGGTGTTCCAGTTCTTGGGTCCAAATGGAATCCTATCATTTGAAGACTTAAAATCAAAATGTAATCTCCCAAATGTTGGCCAATTCAGATATTTCCAAATTAGAAACCACCTTCTACGTAATAGAATTATCCAGGTCAAATTGAAGCGTCCCCTTCTTCCTCTCATAAAATTATTCATTGACCACTCTCAGGGGCAAAATTGGAACCATTTAATTGGTAACTTAAACAAAATGATGTGAGATCAATCAAAAGAATGAATAAACTCAATCTTAGAAAGTTGGAACAAGGACTTGGACCTAGCTGTGTCTAACGAAGAATGGTCCTCTTCATCTCTGAGAGTGGTCAAAATCACTAGATCACATGTGTGGAGGGAATACTCCTGGAAGTGCAGATCAATATTTCTCAGGTCACCGGCGACCCTGACTAAATATTTTCCAAGAGAATATGGGGTTTGTTGGAGGGAGTGTGAGCAGAATTAGCTGACTTAGCACATTTAAGGTGTCTGTGCCCATGTTTAATGACCTTCTGGCTAAATATACAAAACAAAATCAGTGAGGGCCTAGATGATCAAGTTGAGCTTATGGCTGAGATGGTGCTTATGGGCATCTACCCAGATCGCTCCCCCCCTTGGACAAAGACCTTGCTTCCTGTTCTGTTGTTGGCGGCAAAAAAATCTTTGACAAGGAAATGAATGATGAAAGCTGTACCAAGTATACAAGATTGGAGACAAATTGTGTTTGTTATACATCAGATGGAAAACATTACAGCAAAACTAAACAATCAAATAGATGGTTTGGCCACCCTATGGTGGAGATGGTCAGTCAATCAAGTGGGAATTGACCCTGATTTCTGCCTTTAGGGAGTGAGTCCTCGAGAGGGGAAGAGAAAAGTGAGAGGGGCATGGACAGGCCTGACTCTATATCAGACAAAGAAAGTTCGATTTTGGTCTCTATGTATAATCAATGTAAAAGAAATATATGCATTGCTTTCTTGTATAATAACAAACCTGAAGTAACCATAGAAAATCTTCTGTTTGTAAAATGTCTCCTAATATAAATGTAAAAGAAAATAAAATAAAACTAATAAAAAATAAATTTAAAGAAAGAAGATTAAGAAAAAGAAAATACAATATTATAGTAAAAAAGTTAATAAAACTATTGATCCTAAAATGTATTAGGAACTTATAAAGTCTTTTAAGAATCCAGTGAACACTGCTCCCCCAATACAAATAGAATGTGATGGTGTACTGCAAAACTCAAAAATTTCAGCAAATATACTAAATGATTATTTTATACCACAACCAGATATAGTAATTCCTAATTTGAAAATTAATGGAGGAGCATTAAAACATAAGGTGCCCACAAAAAATATAAAATTCAATGAGATGGATAATCCTAATTTCAGATTTAGAATTATTTCCCATAAAGATGTAAAAAACATGTTATATAAGGAATTAAAAGTAAACAAATCCCATGGCCTTGGTGGCATAGAAACAAAATTTATAAAAGATGCAAAGAACAGTGTATCACCAATCTTAGCTAAATTTTTTAATTGGAGTCTTAGTGAGGCACCTTTTCCAGCGATGTGACAGGCTGCTAAAAATCATACCAATCTTTAAAAAAATGGAGAATCCACTAATCCATCAAACTTTTGGCCAATTGCCCTTCTGCTAGTGGCATCCAATAGTCTAAAATGGCTGCTACATACTGTAGACAACTCTATGGTTACTTGGAAAGCTATGGTATCATAACTAAATTTCAACCTGGGTTTTAAAGAGGACACTTCATGAGCACTGTCTTCACTGACCTATTAGATTTGGTCACCAGCCCCAGAAATGAGGGCCTGACAGTGGATGTGGTGTTGTAGACTTGTTGAAAGCCTTCAATCTTGTTGATCACCAAATTATTTTGGAAAGACTAAATGACAGTGGCATCTCATCAGATATTTGCAGATAATTCAGTTCATACTGTATAATGCTGGTAGGAGCCGATGTGTTGTATTGAGGGGAAATTGTCAGATTGGAATAAAGTTTTTAGCGGTGTACTCCAAGATTCCATATTGGGACCTTTATTGCTTTTGATTTGCATGAATGGATTTTTAGATTGCGTATGCAATTCAGAACTTCCTCTCCACACAAATGACACCATATTGCTTGCATGTGGCAATGACTTAGAGCAAGTTAATAGAAAATTACAAATTTACTTCACTATTCTACATAAATGGTTAGTGGGTTCCAAGTTAATATTGAATAGTGGAAAATGCCAGGTTATGGCTTTTGGTATGGTTGCCACTGGTGGAAAGGGCACTCGTCCAAAGCTGACAATAAAAAATAATTGATGATGTTCAACTTGCCCAGATCTCCAAATATAAATATCTGGGAGTCTAGATTGATCCAAATTTGAAATTCAATTATCATGTTGAAATAACTATCAGAAAGTTGAACAATAGATTTGGTGCTTTTAGATGTACAGCCTGTTATTAAAATAATGTGACAAACCATAGAAAAGCAACTACTTCTGCCAGTCTTGAAATATAGTAGTGATATTTATGGATTTATTAGAAATGTTTCTTTAAAAAATAGAAGTCTTGTATAATTGTCTAGCCAGGTTTGTTTTACATTGTAACTTTAAAATGCATTACTACCAAATGTATGAGACCCTAGGCTGGCTGTCATCAGAGAATAAAAGGAAGTGGATTTGGGCCAATCAAGTAAGTACAATTATATTATATAATAAACCAATCTGTCTGATAGAAAAACTTAGAAAAACAAAACACAAATATAGTTTGAGAACTAAAAAAGAGAATAGAGTTGACACTGAGAAATAGATTTAGGGAAATAATGTTTTTGTTTTCTGCAGCATATTTTTGAAACAGTGGATGAAAGTACTACATTTCTTGCAAAAAAAGGGTACAGCTTTTAATTTTTATTAATTCTGCTATAATTCAAGAATTGACAGAGAGGTGTAGTTCTATTAGATGAATATGTGGGACCAGATTTTCAGTTGTCCTGGGACTAAGTCCCACTCCTCACCCACCAGAGTGGAAACAGATCTCCACACCTGTGGATGTTCCCATGTTTAGCCCATGCTCTGTATGGGTGGCAGGCACAGCTGCAGTGGATGTTACATCCAATCTAACCAGGCATAACTTTTTAGCACAGCTGTGCCAAAAAACAATGGCAAGCTGCCATAAACGTTGGAGCTGGTTGTAAAACTGCTCCTTCTTTGACAATCCAGCACATGCGAGGAAAAACTGTGACTCCAAAAGTGAAAACCCACTTGCCCCCACTTGCATTAGTTTTTCCTGCGCCTGTGCCACATTTTCTAGTTTTAAAACTCTGACCCATTATGTTTAGCTGCACAAACTCTAAAAAGTTTCCATTGCTGTATTTGTTGATTGTTTGTTGTATGCACTTATGTTTGCATGTAATAGTAAAACTTTTATTTTTTGACAGGATAAGGAACTTTGGTGTTGGAACTACCTATTTTCAATCCTCTCCTTTTGTGGTTACATAGATTACAAAGATAAAGTAATACAATAATACAAAAGTAAAATGTAGTTGTAAAAAGTATATAGATAAACAATAACACCTATCTTAAAACAGCATTAAAACATTTGCTTACGACTAATACCTAACTCAGAGACAAAATTTCAAACAAAATGCAAAGCTACAAAAACAAATATATAGGGCATAAACTGTATAAACCAGAGGAATTTTACAGCTCACACATGGAGCTATTCTATGAACAAGTCCCTTAAGAGGTAATGATGTTTTTGGCCATTGGTATTAAATCTCTGATGACCCTTGATCAAGTCATGTTTTGTTTTATATACTAATACCACCCATTGTTTCCTTCATCTCAGTTCAATAGTGTCCCACTTTGACTGCTGTAATATTATGTAATGATTGGTAGTGAAGTGGTGATGAAGGAGACCAAGTGGTTTGGCGCATGGAGGCAGCTAAGAGCACGTGTGGCAGCTAGTATTGGTGTTCTCCTCCAGTGAGCCTCATGGAGAAGCTTGAGCTAGAACTATGAAGACTCATAGAGAACAGATAACATAAGGCAAAATGTCTGAAGCAGTATTAGGTTATCGTTTTCCTTCATTCTCTGTTCACCTGAAAGTACCGGTTTTGGAATATAACAATAATATCAATCTACCAGAGAATTTTGGACATTAACTGCCCAGAAGCACCCAGAAGCAGATTGAAATCCTATTGTGTCTGACCAGGCATGCAGCTTTCATGGTAAATCTGAGGAAAGAGTGCAAATGCTCAAAATGCAGGTAAGTAAAAAAGCATGTATAGCTTATACCTGGTATGGATTATTGTAATAAATGTTATAAGAGTTTTTGTGAATATACAGTGCAAAGCATATTACTAGAAAAAAAAGAAGATAGCTCGTGGGGTTAATAGTTTCTCAATTCCACATGAATCACATGAAGGTTCAAGTATGCAAAAGGTGAAAGAGGTCCCAAAAGCAAATACTACAGATAATACTAATACACCTCCATCATGGGTAATAACTTTAGTTAAGAACAGAAACAAAATATAGGGGGATTTAAAGCAGTTAGCTCAGCTTCCAAATAAAATGGCTGATCTACAACAAACCATCAACAATATCAACAACAACAACAACAAATAGAAGATTCAAAAACAATGAGCTTGTAAAGTGGCTATCTACATTAGAAGATCACTTTAACCTTATACTACAAAAGATAAAGATGTTACAAAAAGAGCTGCCTGCCATCTGACAGGAGCAGGGATTATGCATCTTATTTATAGAGCCCTTGCCCTATAAATAAGCCGTGCATACCCTTCTCCTGTCAGATGGAGGACAGCTGAGGTGGTAAGTGAAGGGTTGTGTCACTCGCCATCCAATGACCGTAGCACTGATATCCAGGTAAGGCAGACTGGGGCTGGGTTGTCAATTCCATGGGTGGAGGACGGCCAATTGCCACCACCAAGGGATGGGCTGTGGGGAGGCATAGATCATTGTTAGGGAATGGGGCTGGGGCTTTGTTGTGGGGGGATTTTCTTGCAAAAGGCAATTTCTATTTCACATTGGATGGAAATTGGGTTGGGCGAGGGACTGCTGGACACCAGGGAATAGTATTATTGTTCATCGAGCAAGCATTGGGTGGGGATAAGGACAGCTGGACACCAGGGAACAGTATTACTGTATATAAGGTGGGCATCGAGTGGGTAAAGGGACCACTAGACACCAATGCAATTTCATATCTGACAAGGATCAGTTGGAGGGAGGGACTGCTGGACACCAGGGATATTTCTCTTTCATACCTGGTGGAGATCAGGTGGGGGAGGAACTACTGGACACCACAAAACAGGTGTCTGACTACAGAGCATGGCTGCAGGTGGTGGGAGGGACCACTGGACACCAAGAAATTACAGTATGTATGGGATCTACTGGCTAGCATCAGAGGTAGGGAATCACTTGCACCAGGGATAGCTACTTTGGGACCAGGCAATTCGGGGTGGCACTGCACAAACCAGCCTCACTCACCATGCAAATGAGCCCATAATGGGCATGCAAATGGACCCCAGTGCCTTGCATGCCAATGGGCTCATTTGCATTCGTCCTTTTGAATATCTCAATTTCCACTCGGGCACTATCTTTTGTGGGACCCTATTTCAAGAGCCATGTCAGGGAAGTACTAAGTGGCTTAGCACTGGGCTGACATGGCCCTATATTCAGTAGAATAGATCCAGTGTAGTATTTCACTGAACATAGCATCTTTTGGCACCCAGGCTATCGTAGGGCGGAGCACACATTTTTACGCTCTGCTTTGTGCATTTTTTAATATTGGGTCCCAGTTGTCTCCCTGTCACAATGTGTATGTGGTAGTTGCTATGTTGACAAAACCAATTATAAATTTAAGATGAGGATAAGGGAACATTTGAGAGGTATAGCAAAACTGACATAGAAAATGTCCTAGCGATGGTAACCCACAAAAATCACGACTGCATTTTAGTGACTAAAAAATCGTGATACAGTAGTAATGATTATTTTATCAGCGACCACCAGATAATCACGCTGTATCCAAAATAGCACCCAAACTTACTAACATGTGCCCCAAAATAGCGAGCGGTATAAAATGGCGCCTGGACCAGATCACTCTCACCATCCTTTTACACATAGGCACTTCCTATTAAAATTTGGCTGCAGTACAGGAAGAGGGCAGGCACTGATGAACTCTACGTTCTTCTTCTGGTCCCCCTAAGTCCTGTGTAACAACTTTATTCTACATGTCATTCCTGAGCCTGACTGGTGCAGCTATCTGCTGCTTGGATTACAGACTATGAAAGCACACACAAATTAATACAATTGTGCACAAAAACAACGTGATGCATGTCCATATACTTTATATTACATATTCTACATCCCTGGCCAGCACAGATATCTGCTCTTTGGATTACAGACTATGGAAGCACACCAAAATTAATACAATTGTGCACCAAAGTGCTGTAGTCCTGTCCATATATCATTAGACTGTCAGCGGGCCTCCACTTGGAAAAATAGCATTTTTTTTTAAACACAGCCCACTTGCTTTTCTGATTCTTGAACTATTGTTACCCCTTGCTGCAGTACCTTGATGGGTCACACTGCTCTGTTTCTCCTCCCTCTGGAATAAACCTCCAACCCACCTCTGCCCCAGTCTCCTCACATACCCTGCTCGTATAAGCAACTTCATGGTTCCTTTTGCTCCCTTCTATTCTTGCTCTTAGTACAGTGCCTTCCTGCATAACCTTTTTAATTGGCAATTAGTTCTGCTATCCATCAGATTGGTTAACTGTTATTTTACCTCCCATTTGTCCATTTTTCATAGCCATACTGTGCACATCTTCACATATTTTGCCACTGCAGAATAACACCACTATTATATGCCAAAAAGTTTGTGCAGCAAAGTTATCAGATAGAGGGTGCACTCTGCAAAACTTTCAGACTTGCTTGAGCTGCCCTCCCCTGGAACTGGTTTAGGCCTCCCCATGGATGCAGGTGTCACCATTTGAGAAATCCTACCGTACACGTACCCAATGTAAAGGTTAGCACACCACTCCTTAGAGATCTGAAAGTAGACAGACTTGCATGCAAGACAAAAAAGTTGCCATTCAAGAAATACTAACTGAGTAAATTGTGTACTAAAAAGAAAGCTTGTTAAAAGACTTTACATCATGATTTTTTTCAATGTAAAATCATTGATGAGGTCATCAAACTCTATCTTTGCAACAATATCATGTTCTATTGACATTACCGACAAAGCAGTCAGTTGATCTTGACCCATGGTAGAGCGCATTCGATTTTTAATTATTTTAAGAGTTGAAAACAACCGCTCTCCAGAACAGTTTGTTGCTGGTCTACACAGAAATATGCATACAGCAGTGTCTATATTTGGGAAAGTGGAGTCCAAGCCTTTTGATCTTATAATGTGCAATAGATCCATCAAAGTTGCTTGCTTTGTTCTTGCTCCAGTTGTAACAGGTAGTGGAATGAAGCTCATGAAATGAAGGCATTCATTACCAAACGAATCATCAGAATCATTGTACAGATGCACAAGATTTTGTGCATGGTGTTTAATGTCTTGGGCATTCATTTTTCCAAGTAGTGTTAAAAACCCAAACCTAGCATGAAGGGACATGTATGCAGCCTTCCATCTATCAAGTTCAGCTATAAGAGTGTCAAGCATGATATTGATCTCTGAACGCATTTTAGTTAGTCCAGCAAACTGAGTCTCAGTGTCTTCATCCAACTCATCAAACTGCCTCTTCCTTGTTCTCTTTCGCTTTAAGTCTATTACATAACCATCGGTTCCTGACAACTTTTTTGCTTCTTCCTCATACTGAAGAAAGCCATCTCTGACTCTCTGAATGTATTCTTTTAGTGACTTGTATAACTCCACCACTGAACCAAGATCGATTTCTACTGCTTGCAACAACTTATTTGTAATGTCAAATCTCTCCATCATGACACTCTAAATTAATATCATAAAGGCTGTTCAAGCTGTTTGAAGTTTCCAAGAAGTGCATTTGCTTCATTCCTTGTACTAGGAGGTTGAGTTTTATCTTCAAACAACTCTCTCAATGCAGACCAAAATCCTTTGTATCCTTTCTTTAAGGCTTCAACAACTTCTGCACGGGCTGACCACCTTGTTTTTGCTTTTTGGTACTTTACAGGATTCTTGATTCAAATACTTATTCATCACAACCCACCATTGGGTTGAGGCTACAAAGAAGTTGTACAGCTCTTGTAAAAAGCCCCCCCAAAAAAAGAAACTGCAGTAAGACATGACTCAGCTGCACATGTGCCAACTAAATTAAGAGAGTGGCCAGCACATAGAACAAATAATGCAAGACTGTTTTCAGCTTTTATTCTGGCTTGCAATCCACTGTACTGTCCAGCCATGTTGCTTGCATTATCATATGACTGCCCTCGGCAGTCTGCGATGTTGATACCAAACTTCTCAAGTGTCTTAAATACAATGTCTACAAACAACAAAAATCTTTCTTTGGCAATCCATTTTCAAGAACATATCTTAGTACAAGTACCAGCTGATCAGTGTGTGCAACATCAGGTGTGGAATCCATGCTGATGTAATAGTATTTAGCATTTTTCAGCTCAGAAACAATGAAGTTTATAAATTTTTGTCCCATTATTGCAATGAATTTGTTGCAGACTGTGGAAGACAAATACAAGGTGTTTCCTTTTCCAGGGTTTCCATACTTTGTGAGATGTTCTGCAAGGAATGGATCAAACTGTGATATCAGTTCCAAAGCTCCTAAGAAGTTTCCATTATGAGGGAAGCCTAGCATTTGATTGGTCCCATGAATTCCCAGTCCTCTAGAAGGAAGAAAGAAATTTTATTGTGGCAACAACTCTTCTGAGGACATTTTTCCAGTATTCTTTGTTGGTTAAACACTGCCCTGCAAGTTCTATATCGATTCTTCCAACAGTTGAGCCTCGGGACACAAATGCGTGTACAGCTGCTCTTTGGTCAGATGACTGCTCATGCTCGATTAGCCTTCAAGAAGCATTTTTCCAATCATTGACACCTGCTCCCTGTCCAAATGCATTTTGTGAATTTCCAAACAAAGTGCAAGGAATGCAATAAACAGATCCATTTTTGGGAGAGTATAATAGCCAATCTCTCAGCTTAGTTTCTCCATTCACTAGCTTTTTTTGACAGATCTCCTTGGTGGCAAAATGTTTTTGATGGACGTACTGCCTTTCTGATCTGGAGAAATCAGAATTAAGATTTTGCTTTGGTGGATGCAAAACCAAATACTCCACCAACGAACTGTCTTTTGGATTCCAGTCTGCAGGATCACTGCAAAAGGTGTTTGCTTGGACCTCAGTTTCTGCAAATCCATCATGCTCAGACAATTTGGTGGTGTTGGTGCTTTCACAAATTGCCTCTAAGGTGCTGCAAAGACACATGTCACAGTCATCTGCCTGCATCATGTTAAAATTAATCCCTTCATCTGTCGGTGGCACTGAAGTTGTAGTAGGTTTAAAGTTGGGAGTCATGCTAGGGACACTTTCAGAGCCACATGCTGCACCAGTAAAAAAGTGGTGCAATTTGGGGATTTTTTCCAGCAACTTCTCTTTTTTTGCTTGTTGCTCCTTGGCTAACTTCCGTCTTTGGGCACCACTTTTTTTCTTTGGAATGGGAATATCCATGATTCTGTAATAGCATGAAGGGAGATCGGGAAATAGGCTTGACAGGCTTGCTAACTTCCATTTTAATAGTGCACAGCATGCATATGCAACACAGATAGCTCCACACCTAACAGAACCCCCCAACCCACCCCACCATGCTTCCAAGCAACAAGGAGATATGTATGGGGAATAAGATGGACCCTTGCTTAACAGCATCTCCATATGCCCCTACTGTTTTTAAACAAATAAGAGTGCTGGACACCACTCAGATTTCAGTCTGATTTCTGAACTCTCAGAAAGGAGAAGTGAAATACTAGTCCAGGCCCAGCTTGTCAGTTCCTCCCCACCCACCTAGCCACCCACTGACAGATTTAAACATAACCCACCCCCCAAAAAAATGTCAAACAACTAGCTTCACCATGCGGATTTGATTCTCTTTACATACTAAATGTTCATAGAAGACATTCTCTTCCCCCCTTGTCCCAACTTGCCAATAACTACCTACACCTATAGCATATGACATCTGTGGAATGGGCATGCTCAGCCTGTGAGATAAAGGGGACAATATGTACGGTATATTTAAAGGTTTAGGAGGTTAACAGATTGCATACATGAATATTGACCTAATGTACATTCCCTTGTTAAATAAAAATGAGTAAAAAAAATTAAGAGGTTTTTGGAACTGGCACACTGGGCCTATGGGATGAAGGTGACAATATAACAGCATATGTAACATATCTAGGGGGTATGGGTTGTCAGGCTAGCGGGGTAAAGGGTACAATAAATGCAGCTGGTTTAAAACTCTAGGAGGTTATGAAATTGGCATGCTGGGCCCATGGGCCATTATCCCACTTATGCAGGGTACAATTCCATAACCCACTAGAAATTTAAACATGTTCCATTTCTTGCACTCCATATCCCCAGGTCCAAATTGCCAGTTCAATACCCTGTCCCCCACCAAAGAAAGTACTGAACTAATTCCTTACCTTGCAGGTCTGATGACAATTATTGCTGTTCAGTGATTACCATTTGCTCTGGCTTCTGAATGGCCTGGTAGTGTTCAGCTGCAGACACTGGGAGACTAATGTGAAGTATTTGTAGAGGAGAAGGTTAAGTCACCAATCCAGTTCAGCGTTTCTTCTGGTCTACTCAATGGAGCCCTGCTTCACACTGTTTTGTGGGTCTTCTGGAAGCATCGGAACCTATGCTCTGCTACAGCTGCCACCCCCCATGCGCCCTTTTAAGCAATGAACAAACATTTGTAAAATGCATCAATTCAGCTTTTAAATGTGTAGAAAATTTTATCCCTAACAGTATGAATGACAGGACACTGTTTTTGCGAAGGTTCTTCTTTAAAATTCTAAGATGGAATTAACTGTCAGTGAATGTGATTGAACTTGTGTGTACTGGGATAGAAATTGGAAAATTAGCTAGACAGAGTGCCATTGATTTAGCTCAAGTTTGATACTTTGGTATGTAGCCCAATATAGAGGCCCCGCAATTAAGAAATAAACTACATAGTTTATATGCTAATCTTGGTATTTGCCTTGTATTTGTTTATCACTTGTGCAAGAGAATTCATTTAAAGTAACATTTTACAGCTATTTGCTGCCACAATCTATTTGAACTGATTAACAAGGTTACTTTTTCTAGGGGGAAAGGGATGGCTCACTTTCTTCTGGTTTACTGGGAGTTGCCTGAAGCTAGACTTGCTTGCACCTCTGAACCTGGCATGCATATGCGTGGTGCATCTGATGAAATGCAGATCTTTCTCTGATACCCAGAGCAACGGCTTGTCCAATACCCATCAGGGCTAGCAATTTTAAAAAGCAATATTCACAGAATACCATTACCCAAGATCTAGCATTCCATCTTGAAAACTGGTATACAAACCCATTTGTGTACTGTGGTGTCACTGTTGCATTATATGCAGCATGTGGTGTTACTTTTTTTGTAGTATTGCTGAAGGAATACAACAAACTACATAAGTATAGGTTTTGAGATGGTCTGTAGAAAATGGAGAAAAAAATAATCAGGCAATAATCGCTGCACAAAAGTGAAGGAACTAAAGCCAAGAAAGATGCTTTGTTAAGAGATTAACTATAGTTGAAAGGATGGGGGGGGGGCAGAGCTGGATAAAGGCCAATTGGGCAAAACAGAGCCAAGTGAAAGTCAACCCTACACACATTTAAAAAAAATCGCCAAACCTCTGAGTCTGAGGGAGTCTGGGGGGGGGGACTAGATGTGGTGTATGTTACGGGCTAGGCAAGTAGTAGTGCACCAAGCAAAGCAGAAATCATTGGCTAGTGATATGTGCTGCATGCCTTTTTGCATTAGAAATCCCTCTTATAGGGGGATAAACTTTCAACGCTAGTAGATCTGCCAGACTACACAGACAGAGAATGATTGTGGGAGCAAATCTAATGGCTGTAAATTAGTCTGCACAGAGATTCCTCTAATATAAAAGTGAGGACAAAGATGAACTGGCATTCCTTAGGAATGACATTAGATACAGTTTAAAACAAAGATTTTAGTGTTCTTCAGTATTTCAGTCATGTGGCTGAAATGCTGGCATCACGCACGACTGAAACAGACTGATGAAGACGAAGCTCAGTTTGAGTACAAGTTATTGAGAGTCTGACTAAATTCAACAAAAGAAACTCCAGTCCAGCCGACACACCACACTTGCAAAAAAAACTGAAGGCACTGGTAATTAATAAGTGCATTTTAGCATGTACTCAAACAAAAAAATAATGCTCGTTTGGGAAAGAGGTTCTCAACCCTCAATACTCGTTCCTGAGACAAGCTGCATTTTTGCATTCCTTGCTCAGCTGTTCACAAGAAAGCATAAAATACCATCATCCCTGTATAGGACAGGGCCGACCTAGTCATTAAAAAAAGAATACAAACACACAGACACTCGGGTCATGCCTGAAAATAGTCATTTCATGGCTAGTGCACCTACCCAGCCTTCCAAGATCTTACACACAGTACTGATAAGACTGATAGATCTATAGTTATTAACTTGCAATTTTACTCTATTGTTGTGGATTGGCACATGTGCCATCTTCCAGTCTCATGGAATTAACCCTGAGTTGATGGATTCATCAAATAATATATATATCTATATATCTATATCTATATATATATAGATATATATATATACACAATGGGGGTGGGAGCTCTACAGTGACAATAAAATCTGTTATTTCCCAGAGTGAGATATCTGAAGCTGACATTAGTGGAGTTAAAATATTTTCCATTTATACATACCCCTCTGACATCAGCTTCTGTTATATTCACTCTGCCCACTACTCTCCATAGACATCCTGTAAACCTCATTCTCTAACCTACTTTCTACAACCCAATTTTCACATCTCCTGATACTCACATCTATATTTATATAGCTATTTGGTCCCCGTCACCTCCTCCCGTTAACTGGCGACGGTGGCACATAGGTAATTTTACAAGTTTTTCACCCACAAAGTTTGAGACCTGTAAACATCACATTCTTTGATTCTTTCTACTGGGCCAGGCCAAGACAGAGGTCTTGGTCTTAAGGATCAGGGCAACTGCACAGTCTGCACAACAAGTACATGATTTTTGTAACAGGCAGAAACATGAGTTTGTGGTTAATATAGTAACTAAAATATTTTAATATAAACTCAGATGATGGCTAGTTTAAATTCATTTCTCACTCTTCCTCTTTGCTGGGTTGCAAAGAGACCCCCTCCCAACAAAATGTACTTACAAGCACATCTGACACTACTGTTTTCTCTCATTGGCAATTTACCCCATTACATTACTGACAAATCAAAATTACATTCACAGTAATGCTTTAGTTTATTATCTGGTCTTATGTAGGGATATTCCATGATATTCTTTCTGTGGGGGCGTTCTGCCCCCCACACACCCCCGGTACACAGATGAAGTTGCATTTTTCCCGGGGATGTGAGGGGAGGAGCACCCCCACAAAAAGAAGAAGATCATAGAATTTTACAACACATAAAGTAACCTTGCAACTACTGTAGTTAGGCAGATCTTCATTTACCTCTGCCTGTTTGGCAGCCTGTCACATTAGAATGTGGTCCAGCAAATTCAGTTGCAAATATTGCATTGAGTTGTATGGGTAGATTAACAGCCTAATTGTAATTCTTGTAATGGGGGGACTCCACCTCAACCCCCTCCCCCCCTGCAATAATTATGAAATATCAATTAACGTAATTATTGATGGGGGTGTGGGGGCAGAGCCCCCTAATTACAAGAATCGCTTTAACAATCAGCATTATTTTCAACACAGGCATATACTTTAATCTGACAACTGTCTTCCTGATGGGGGTCATTGCACTTGCATTTCAGCAGGTTACCATAAGTAACCAAGTGCCGGTGTCCTCCAAACATGCCGACTAATGGACTGGCTTTCAGTTACAAGCCTTTGCACCACATATAGGTAGCCAGTCACACAGCCTCTATACCACATCAAAGTAGCCAGTCCCACAGAGGTCCATTCACAGATAATGTTAACCATTCTACCATCATCATCAGATAAGTGTCAGACTAGGACTGGCTTTTAGTTACAATGTTGCATTGTGACAAACCTTTGTACCACATCAAGGTAGCCAGTCCCAGGGAGATCCATTCACATCCAGAGGGCACCGGGTAAGATTTTTTGGCACGAGTACTGTGCTCCTCATTCTGAAAGAGGAGAGAAAGCACAATTCAGATGCCTATATGTCTGGACAATGGACTGAGGAGAACATTTAAACACAATGTAGAATTTTTCTGGGTTAAAATTGTTGAAGTGCCAATAATACAGCAGATAATGTTGGTAGGTACAGTATGAGCATTTAAAGCAGCAGTACTACGAAAAAAAATGGCGCTTTGACAGTTTGTTCCCCATTAGCCTTGCTAATCACATAACCTGATACTCTCTCTCACCGGCATTGTACCATTGCCGAGTAATTTGCTCAGTTATTCTCTGCTTTTGTTTACATTTCTGCCACTGGTCATGTTGCACTGGAACCCCCTCTGCTGCCAACTGCACATGTGTATGACTTGCAGGGACATCGGGAATGATCAGCAGAGGGTCCCTCTGTTGTTTCAAAAGACGTGATGCGACCGGCAGGAAAAGTGCAGCTGAAAATTAGTCAGCCGCCATATTTGTTATAGCACTACAACAATCCAAATAAATTGCAAATATCTAAAAAAACTAAAGATGACTTGAAAAAATTAACATTTACAGGTATGGAAACTGGAACGTTGGCCGCATGCTTACAGCCAAAATAGAATTTTGATAACTCACTTTCTGAGTTCGTAGTACTGCTGCTATAACTTAAGTATTAATTGAGTTAAAACTAAATTGGAATGAACCCTGCCCCCCCCAGTTCAGTCACTACTGGGCAGCGGGTATAGAGCTTAACTACAGACACACACACACATACACACATACACACACACACATATGCAAAACCTCCCTGCCATGTCCTGCTGAGTTACATCCACACCACAGAGTCCCTACCTGGTTCCACTCATACCCTTTTGAAAGCTAAACTTGGATAAAATCTTTCCGGAATATGAATTTTTTTTTTTTTACACACACAGTCAAAAATGTTTAAATGCCTTTTAATAAACTGTTTACACTTACTTAGAGGTGGGGAAAAAAACAGTCTGTCAGCACACACGCAAACTCACTTATTTATGCATTTGATCTGAACAAGGCCAAACAGTGTACATCTTCTTTAACATGTATCCAGTAATCAAAATATGGTACACCATACAGAGACTAAAAATCACACCACACTCTAGAATGAACTGGTCAGCACTCCATAAGTATTCAAGTTCTTTCAATGTTTAAAATCTTACAACAGCAGCAACTGCAGCCATTCAAGAATGCTAGCAATGGGCACTTTGTTTAGATTTAGTCCTGTAGCAGTTTAACATATAAAACTTTGGCCAGCCAAGCATTCGAGTAGCCACACATGTTTAAATCTCTGCATCACAACTGACACCTTCCTCAGAACATGTGTGCATTCTTATTCAGAGTCTCCCAAGTTAGAAAAATGTAATGCACTGAACAGGACAACAGCAGTCACTTTTACCTCAATGTTCACTGCAAGTCATTCAGGCCCATGGGAAGCATTTCAAAGCTATAGTTAGTATCATAACAGTCTAAACAAGCAGCAAGAATAAATGCACTGCCCAAAACTCCCTGTTTTAGCTTCTTTAAGAGTTATAGGAATTCGGCTGGTCATGGGGGTGGAGTATTTTAAAATGAAGGCTAGTGCTTAAAAATGTTTTTATCCAAGTGGCCCGAAGGTCAGGGGGCAGCGTTTTTGTTATTAAGGGTGGTGGTAACATTATTTAACAATGAAAACTACTGCAGTGTCACTGTGCCAGTCAGTGTCTGATAACAAAGAAATAGTCTGAACTCTGAAGCTGCTGCAGTTTAACTTACAGGTGAAAAAAAAAAGTTCAAATTCATTGCAGTTCATGGGGCTGAGGGGGTAGCATGGGTCGTAAACTTTCTAAAAAAATGGGTACACTGTACATCAGACAGAAGCAGCATTTATTTTTGCTACTGCTAATAAAATCAAATGCGCTTCATCAGTCAAACTGACACTGTCTCAGACAACTGCTATGTGCAATAATAAAACAGACCGGTACCTACCTGATATGCCTTGTAGGATTCTGTGGGAAGGGAGTGGGACACAGGTAAATATAGTCCAGAGAAGTTGCAGGCAGCAGGTATCCTTATCCAGAGAAGCTGACTGGCAGCAGAACATTTGTAGGAGGAGGAGAACTGTGTCCCGGTCCCGGCGAAACAACAATCGATTTGGAACACAATACACCGACTGACCTCACACACACTGTAGCACTACTCTACTCACTCAAAAAAAGTGAACAGCTCATTTTATAAAATATTAGTGAACAACCAAAAGTGTGGGTTGGGTGCATCTGCAAGTCTGTCTCTCCGTCTCTCGGCTTGCCTCCAAACTTACTTCTCCTCCCTGGGCTTAACTAACAATACACTTAAAAATACATTAATAAAAAAGTCCTTGGAGAGTGCATCGGACAATATTCAGCTGACTTTAGGAGTTAATATTTCTGTCAGTATTACTCAATCAGTATTTAAGGAACTCACACAATTTCCTCGAGAAGCAGGGCATAAAAAGCACAGGAACTCTCACTTCCTTGTGTCCAAGACAAAAAAAACACATGAATCAGGGCACTCTCGCTGTCCAAGAGAACATGCAGTTCAGTTTTAAAATTGGAATAAAATAGCTTCAGGCACTTTAGTATGTTAGTATGTACAAATGATAATATAGTTATGTAATAATAAATATAACACATGATAAATGGACAACATTTCTGAACCATGATTGGTCTCATCCATTGCTTGTATAGTTTCTCTGATACAGCACTTTGTGCTTCATGTTAACTGCCCCTGTATACAGTAGGTCCTTTGACAGGCCACACCTCTACATCATGGAGTTGCAGTCCCCATTTTTTGAGGAAAGATGATTCAGAATGCAATTTTGGGTGCTGTTGGAAGTCTAAAGGCTATTCTATATGAAGTACCCAGTTGTTCTGTAGTCCTTCATTCCTTCTCTCTATGCCATCATCATTAATGTAACCATTTACCTTCCTAACCTGCCCCCAGCCCCACAGACCCAACAGTAAAGTCCTGTACTCCCTAACCCCCAGTAAAAGATGGAAGAAATGAGCTGAGACAACATGCCAGTTGCTCTGTCATCCCCTCCTATCTCTTTCAGTGCCAGCTGAGCCTGTTAGATGGTCTCAGCATGCTACAGTGGGGCTTGGAGGGGGAGAGTGTAGCGTGCCTATCATCGCTGACTGATAATAGGCACACTAGAACAAAGGATGTCAATTAAATCAAACGTGGTCTGCAGTAATGTTAGGCAGATTGTGCCACTCCTGAAACATTGAGATCTGCTAACAATGTGAGGATGGGGGGGCAGACTAAACAACCAGTATAATGTCACAGTCTATTGCCCTCTTAATGGATTGAGGTTAGGGGGCAGGACTTTACTGGTGGGTCTTTGGGGAGGGAAGATTGAATTAAGGAGGTGGGGTATTTATTTATTTAGTTTTTATTGACCGGGTAAGTGCACCTGGCAGATTCTGCCTATTTTCAGGCACAACCCGGGGGGATACAGATGAAATGCCTACTGACCTTGAACGAGAGTAAGCTGTTGGTGGTATTTTTAGTGAATGAGGGAAATTTTGGCCAGGGCACCGGGGAAATTCCCCTACGTCATGAAAACTTGGTTTCTGAATTGCAAGATGCTTCTATGCCACAGGAATTCTTTAACACCGAAAATGTGCCTCCTGCTGCATCTATATTGTCTGACCAAAGCAGTCTATCTGAAGATTATGCTGCAGTTCTGTTACAGAAAGAACGTTTATTAGCTAAAGTCCTCGCTGAGGTGGAAAGCTGTACCAAACGTAAGGAAACGCTGCTTCAAGAAATCAGAACTTTGTGGTCTGATGTTATAACTTTGTCTAATACAGCTCCCTGTACTTCCGTGTCGCAAGAGGTTAGCGTGACATCAGGTGCGTCTATGGAGTTGTCTGCCTCGCATCTAGTTCACTCTACAGCGGAGAACTCTCAGGGATCTAACCTAAAAGTAAGTGTTTCTACTTCTGTTCTTTCTAAGGGGACACATTTGGAACCGCAAATAAAAAATAAAAATTGCGGTTTGTCGGAAGCGTTGCATCCTATTAAAAGCTTTGGTATGTCAGCTAACGTTATAAATCGTGCTTCAGAAACTTGTCCTCCTATAGCCTGTACTATTCCAAGTGGAGATACCAGAAAGGGAGAGGAAAGAGATTCTCTAGAAATAGAGACTCCTCGTGGACAGTCTGTTCCTTTTATATCCCTAGCTGAGGAAGGTGTTTCTCCAGCACAATCTAGGAAGCCTGCTTTAGCCTCCTCTAACCATTGGTCCCCTGAAAGAGCTATTTCTGAGGCAGGATGGCTACAATCTCCCTCTGGGGAATGGATTCCTGATCCCAATGATGTAACAGTACAAAATTATAAATAACTGGGTACTTCAGTGGATCTACATTCTCTACAAACTAACACTACAAGTCCTGTTATTCCAGCTCAAGCCTGTGTTTCTACTTGTTCTGAGGCTAAGTCTGGATTGCCCTCAACTGCTAGCTTGAACCCTGAAGTACATGGGGAAGCTTCCCCTTCTACCTTTAAACTTTCTGATTTATTTTCTAACAAAGGAGAACCTGCACCTCGTTGAAACGCTGTGAGATTATTGTATAAAGGTGGTTTAGAAGACCTTCCAGATAGGCTTTATATATCTAAAATGTTATTGAAAGGTTCTATGACATTTATGTCTTCGGATATTTATGCGTTAATTCATTTAGGAAATGCTAATTACGATATTAGTTTTAAAACTTCTGGAGGTTTAGAGCGTTTTTGGTCTGTATATCAGATGGTAAAGAACACCCCTCTTTGGACCCCCTTTTTTGCAGTCCCTCTTACCAAACCTTTGGTTAAATTGATAACTATTTTGTTTCGTAATGAAGGGGTTCATATAGAGGACATTATTTTCTGGTTACGTAGGAGGTGTGAAATTTTGGACAAACCAGTTCCCATCTTTGATAGTGAACAAATTTGGAATGGAGGTTGGAAAGTGAGAGTTAAATTATTTTCCTCTAATAATGGTCCACAGCACCTTCCGAATAGTTTCTTTTTAGGAAGGGATAGAGGATGTCTGTTTTATGTTGATCAACCCAAGGCCTGTTTTAAATGTGGTTCTAGAACCCATTTGAACACTGCTTGTGACACTCCGCATTGCTCCCATTGTTTTGAATTTGGTCATTTAGCGGCTAGTTGTTTGAATTTATTCAAATATAATTTGTGTGAGCAGTCTGGACATGGGTATGCCAAATGCCCTTGGGCTTCCCATAACAGAGATAATTGTACCGCTCATGAAGGTTTGATTATGGGTGCCCAACATGGAAATTTAGTTCCAGCAAAACCCTCTATCACACTTCCCTTACTTCCCCAAACTGCCCCTCCACATGCTGCATCTAGTCCAGTTGTAGAAACTATTCCGGATAGCTCAGCATTGGATATAGTACAAAACAGTGTACCATCGCTCCCTTCGGAGGAGGGTACCCTGGATGTTTCCCGGTCTACTACACCTGCTTCTGCTCCTTTAGATCAGTGTGAGAATTCTGACATGCCTCCCCCTTTATCCCAAGAAATTCCTTTTAAAAAAGTGACTGCAAAAAAAGTCACAGGTCAGGAAAATTGGTTCCCTCTCCACAGGAGCCTAAGGCCCCTACGAGTGGTGATACTTCAGAGTCTTGGAAAGTGGGTAACAGCTATGCAATTTTGGGTTCTAAGGAGGAGTCAGAAGGTGATGAGTCTGACCGTTCTTCTAAGGCTTCATTGATTTCAGATACCTTTTCTGAAGGGAGGCGTTGACATAGAAAGACTGAAAGCTTTCTAGGTGTTCTCAGAAGACGTGTGTCTAAAGTTATAACAGTATTTACTTAAATGGGATTTATAGTTTTTTTCTTTTTTTCCTTTTTTTCATATAATGACCTCGTTAACAGTTACTACATTAATGTCAATAGTATAAAAAGCCATAAAAAAATGGTTACAGCTTTGTCCTGTTTACAACAATTGCATACTGATATTATATGTCTCCAGGATACAAGGTTGAAGACTATTTATGAAGTTCAGCAAGCACGGAATCTTTGGTCATTAGGGATGTCCTTCTGGTCTAATGGAGAAAATATTTGTGAAGGGGTGGGAGTTTTGTTTACCAGTTCAGCTTTAAGGGTATCTAAAATGGTGGATATTTGCCCAGGGCAGGCGCTCTTATTAGATATTAATTTTGGAGGTGAAAGATTACGTTTAATCAATCTATATGGCCCACAGACCAAAGCTTTGAGAGTTGCTCTCCTGAACGACATTCACCCTTATTTGTACACTTCGTGCTTAATTGTTTGGGCTGGTGATTTTAATTGTGTCCTTAATGTTAATGACACAGGAATGAAGTCGACTAAATTATTTTGCGATTCCCAGAAATTGAATCAAATTTTAGACACTGCTCAGCTTAAGGATGCTTATCATAGCATTAATTCTGATGGGGGTAGGACTTTTTTCAAAAATCAGTTATCCACATGAATAGACCTTGTTTTTCTTTCTATTCCTTTACAAATAGTTAAGACTAACTTGAGAGTATGGGAGTTTTCTGATCATAAATCTTTATCTGTCTGCATGTCTTGGGAAGGTGCTCCACGGTGTAAAAAGAATAATTGGAGAATGAACGACTCTTTATTATTTGATGAATCTGTTAAAAAGGCCTGGCGGTCAGAATTTAATGCTAGATTGTCAGTGCTGGATGTCTATGAGGATGTGGCTACCTGGTGGGAAGATACGAAAAATGACTGGAGAGTTTTTTTCCAATCTTTTTCAAAGAAAAAGATTAATTCTCAATATTTAGAATATCTAAGATTGCGATTACAGTTGAAAAAGTTAATATCTTTAACTGAATCTGAAGGCTTGGACTATAGTACTCAAATTAGTAAGGTGAAAATCTCATGTTCCAATATAGATACGATAAGCTAAATCTCTTGACTTTGAACATAGGTTTGGTTTAAAATTGCATAAAGGAGCATTGGATCCCTTTAATGACTGTAAAAATAGGGTGGTAAATCGTGTCATTACAGAATTAATATCTGATTCTGGAGGTTTAGTACGGACTCCGGCTGCTTTATTGGATGTTGTGATTAATTATTTAGCTAGTTTGTATTGTGAAGATGATAATATTCATTCTGAGTTATTAGACCTTGACGGGCTTCAATTACCCCACCTAAATTCAACAGAATGCACACAGCTGTTGAAGGATATTTCTGAGTCGGAAGTGACAGATTCTGTATTCTCTTTAAATACTAATTCCGCTCCTGGTACAGATGGCTTTGGTGTAGCCTTTTATAAGACCTTCCATAGTACTTTAGTTCCAATATTGACATCTTTGTTTAATGATATGTTATCTTCAGCTAGATTGGCTCCTTCTATGAATCAGGCATTAGTTATTTTACTTTATAAAAAGGGGTTGAAAACAGATCTATGAAATTGGAGGACAATAAGTTTATTGAATACTGATTTAAAAATTCTAAGTAAAATCTTATTATGAAGACTCACACCAATTGTAGATTCTTTGATAAGCCCTATTCAAACTTGTTCTCTACCAGGTCGCTCTCAGAATGATAATTTATTGATAATTCGTGAACTTTTTTCGGCATCTCAAACAGGTAAATTACAGGGTTATTTACTTAGCCTGGATCAGGAGAAAGCATTTGATTGTGTTTCACATAGATTTCTGTTTTCAGTCTTAAAAGCGTATGGTTTACCTACAATTTTCATTGATTGGATACGGTTATTGTATCAATCTGCTTCTTTGATACCGAATGTTAATGGTTGGTGTGGCCCTCCAATAGCAGTTAAAAGAGGCGTTAGGCAAGGATGTCCGTTGAGCCCGTTATTATATGTGTTCTATATTGATATTTTTATTCGTATGGTAAGCGCCCATAGTGGTTTAGAAGGTGTGAGGCTAGCAGAGACTGACTTACCAATTAAAATTTTAGCATATGCGGATGATTTGATTGTTTGCTTAAAAGCGCTTAAAGAAGAATCCAAGTTCACTACTGTTTTAGATTTATTTTCAAAAGCTTCGGGTTCAAAGATTAATTACAGTAAGAGTAAAGGATTTCCTTTTGGTTCTTCACCTATTCCTGAATCTGGCACCCTTGCAGGAATTCATATTTCAAAAGATCCAATAACTATCTTGGGAATTTTGTTTGGAGATATAGATATGATGTATATAAACTGGTCTCAGAAAATTAATGTAGCTCAATCGGTAATTGCTCGTTGGAAAGGGAAACAAATAGCAAAACATAAACGAGTTTTGCTTATTAAAACTTTACTATTGCCAATTTTTTTATATTTAAGTTATGTGTTTCCTCCACCATTGTCTTTATTTACAACTTTATATAGTGTTTTTTTTTCAGGCCTTCTGGGGGAGTAGATTGAATCTCATTAAAAGAGGATTTACGTATAGAAATATTAGTCAAGGAGGTGTTGGTATGATTCATCCTATAGCATTTTTCCTTAGTTTCTTTGTATCTTGTAATTTGTGCCCTTTGTTACGGCCTGGCTTGAAGCTTTGGTTCCCTTACGTAAATTAATGGTTTTTGAAAGGTTTACCATTCTGGAAAAATGGTAATTGGACTTCTTTGTTTAAAGTTCCCAATATTCCGACGTATGGCAAAGGAGTTTTTAGTTTATTGAAAAAGTGGAAACTTACTGTACCCAATTTGGAGACATTGAATCGAAAACAATTGTATACTACTATTGTTTCTTTGGATTTTTCAGAACCTTTGATTTTTCCAGATTGTACTCCTCAGTCTCAAGAAAGAGTTTTAAAATTACTTTCCCATGGAAGGATACCTGCCTTTATATGGGATAGTGTTTGGCTTAGCTCTTACAGCAGATAGTACGTATTGCCTGTGGGTAATACACATAAACATAAACAATTCAGTGAAAGATGGTGTACTCGTGCTCCCTGTAATTCTGAGTTGGAAACGCAGAAACATTTTTTTTTGGATTGCTCGTATATTAAACCCTTTTGGGTCTGGTTAACAAAAAAATGGAAAGAACCTTCCTTTGCTTTAATTTCATATGAGAATTTAATGTTTGGTTCAAATAAGGGTGAATGGTCTAGGTATCCTGCCGATACGTTACTTTTAGTTTTTTTTGTTATTCGATTTTATATTTGGCAATCTAGAACTTTTTGGTCTACTCAACAATGCACTATTTCGTTTGAGGAACTTCACTACAATATATCAAATACTGTACATGCAGTATATATTTCTGATTTGAAAATGTTTGGTCAACCAGCATGTTCTACTTTATGGGTGAATTGTGATAATTGGTTGAGTTAATGTTTGTTTATTTCCTTACTATATAAGTGTTTGTATATTGTTTGGAGTCCTCCATTTAATAAAAAATTCCCCATCTCTGACAGAGTCCAAGATGGCGGAACCTCCTCTGCTTGCTGCGGAGGTGGCTGAAGAGACAGGAGACTTGGTCTCGACTCCTGTCTCTGGCTGTTTAGAGACCACAATGGTTGAGCTGGAGTCTGTGAAAGAGTCTATGCTACTGAATGCTTCCCTTCAGAAAGAACCTGTTGCTGAGTCATTGTCTCTTATGGATTTTTCGACTATGGATTGCTCTACCTCCTCAGAAGTTCCTGTATTGAATGCAACATGTCTCACTGAGGCTGCTGTGAATAGGTGCATGTGTGATAATGGGAAGCGCCTGTCAGATGCTACATGTTGTTCTTCCACGATGAAACCTGCCTTGCAAGATAAATTACTGGCTGTTTTTCCTAATGCTACTGATACTACCTGCTCTTCTGCTCAAAGTGCCACAGATCCGTTTGAATTATTTACGGCTGCCCAGTCGGATCTGGTATCACCATCATCTCGCCTGTAACAGCTGGAGCTCCATCTTCCTATCACTACGACCTAATTTGCACCGCTTGCAGATTGGTTTATCAGAGCCCCCCAGAGCAATCCCTTTGCTACAACCTTTACAAAAGAAGATTCCCCAATGGAGCCTACCTGGACTGTGGAAGCGGCATTGCGTGGTGCTGGTTGGATACAGGAACCCGGACTGAAACAGTGGGTTTCGGTCCGTCCCATTCGGTCCCCCGTCCTGAGGACTTCCTGGATGCACAACAAGTCGATCTGACCCTCGGGACTCTGCAGACCCTTGAGCTCCCGTCGGATTTGGCTTTCACCCAGAATCCGCTCTTAGCTCCTCCTGCAGAATCTGGGCCACGGGCCTTCTCTTCCTGATGTTTCAGCTATTTCGGTCTCAGATTCTGTTGCTGTGGGTACGTCGCCACCTCAGCAAGTGGGACACACTCTCTTTTTCATCTCTGTTTCACACGGGTTCTAGCTGCTAAAGACATAACGCTGTTCGACTAATTTATAAGGGGGACTACCTGACCTCGGACCGTGTGTTCATGGCCCGGACCCTGTTGAAGGATTCATTGAGTTTTTTTCCTAGATATATGCCTCATTCATGTCTCTGAAGAATCCACATTTGATGCGGAGTTTTCAGGCGTCTCGTGGGTTGGATCATTTTTGGACCAGATATCATGCGTTAAAAAGTACTGCCTTATGGACTTTCTTTCAGGCTATACCCCTCTCGAAACCTGCCTTTAAGACCATCACGGTGATGTTCCGTAATGAGGGTGTAGATGTGTCTGATATTGTTTATTGGCTGGGACAATGTTGTAAGTTACAGGGCCAACTTGAGGCCATCCTGGATACGGAAAATATCTGGACAGGAGGCTGGAAGTTTAAGGTTCTGTTACATACTAATGACTCTGGCCCAATTCACTTACCTAACTCCTTTTTTCTAGGTCGTGACAGAGGGGTACTATTCTATCCGGGACAGACAAAGGCCTGTTATAGATGTGGAGATCCCTTGCACCTGAGTAATGTTTGTGACAAGTTGAGATGTAATAATTGTGGGGTGTTAGGACATGTGGGAATACATTGCCAGAATAGTAGCAAATGTAATCTGTGTGAAGAGCTTGGTCATACGTTCCAAACATGTCCTTGGTCTGCTCACGCCCAGGCAAATCATGATGGAAGAGTGGACCAATGCTTTGTGATTACGCAAGCACAGAAAGCACGGATCCGTAACACTACTGTTGTTTCATCTAAAGCCGAGATAACCCCTGCTCTGGCTGTCCATGCCCCCGTGTCTCCCCTGGTTACTACCCCTTTAACAGAACCTGTTGTTGAACTCCTGCTAGCCTTTGAATCCCCTGCACCCCCACATGCTGTACCTATGGTGTCACACTTGGACCACATTCCTAGCCCCAGTGCTATGCCACCTCCCAGTGAACTGGTTACTACTGTGTGACGACGGTCTACGAGGACTGGTCCTCTTTCTAAACCACCTGTAGTACCCCAAACCATTGCCCTGTCTAACACTTATGAGATTCTCCAGTTGACTTCCGAAGACGCAGGTGGTGAGTCTGACTCTTCCTCTATTGCGTCCTCCCTCCCTGATAGCATTACTGACCCAGACCCCAAACTGGGTACAGGTCTTTCACAAAAATGCAAGGTGAAGGTTAGGCTTAAAGGGAAGAATGTAGCTGGAAAGAGGAAATCTTGAGGTTAATTTACACTGTTTAATTGGTGACATGGCGCCCTTTGTCTGCCACACTATTAATGTTAATAGCTTGAAAAGAGCAGAGAAGCGTAGAATAGTGTTTTCTTTCCTACAATTTTTACCATTAGGCATTTTTTTATTGCAGGATACCAGGCTCCACACAATGCAGGAAATTAGACTAGCGAAACATGACTGGCTTTTGGGGCCTTCATTTTGGCCCATAGGCCAAGATCCCTGTTCGGGTCTGGGTATATTAGTGAATGTTCCGGATTTTCGTTTACTAAATTGTATGATTTGGCTCCTGGTAGGCCTTAGTCCTAGATTTTATTTTGGGTTCTGCCCGCATCGAGTTGTAAATATTTATGCCCCCGTTAAGACGGCTCACATAGCCTTGCTTTCTTTGATTCGCCTATTTGCATACTTCTTTCAAGTAGTGTTTTCTGGTGATTTTAATTGTGGCCTAGTCTCCTTGACAAAAGTTCATTTGCCACCACAAAAAATCTTTTGTGATTCATATGAATTATGTAACCTGATACGTACTTGCACATCTGACTGATGCTTATCTTTCCTTCACAAAGTTACATACTCCTACTTTTCAAAAAGGTAAATTGCGACTCGAATTGATTTTATTTTTTATCCCAGACATTACCGATTGTTTTGCTCAGGTACAGGCAGTGGCCTTTTCAGATCACAAGGTGTTGTCGATTGGTATAGTGCGGTTACCCTTTTAACAAAGGGCCGGACTAGAAATTAACACATCTTTGTTGTAGATATGAAGTTTCAGAATTTTCTTTTGTCTTTTATTTTGGTCAGAATCTGTGTTTCTTCTTTATGATGATCCCATAAGTTGGTGGATGGATACGAAACATGCTTTAATCATTTATTTAAAAACTTATAGTCGACAAAAGAGCAGGAAGGAATATTTGGACTATCTACAGAAAAGAGCTCATCTACAGTCCTTGCTTTCCATAGCATACGCGACGGGACAGAATTTGTCCCCTCAGATTCAATCGCCACGGAAAGACATGTTGCGCTTTCAGTCCAGACAATCACAACAATTGTACCACCAACACAAATTTCATATGACTGGACTGAGGGATGTGGTGTGTCCTTTTGAGTCTAACTCTCGGTAAGTCTCACAAAAAACTGTGTTGTGTCTCACCAATTCTGACGGTCCGTTATGTGACACACGTCCTGAAATTCTGCAGATTGTAACTGATTATACAACTGCTCTATTTTCTCCCTCCAATGTAGTGTTAGAAGACCCAACACCTCTGTACAGGGACCTGGATATCCCACTTCCTACTGCAAAGAGTGTAGATATGGCTTGTGCTGTTTTGACAGAGACAGAGCTGTCCTCGGTGATTTCTTCATTTCCCTTGCGTAGAACTCCTGGCCCAGATGGTCTCCTGGCGGCTTTGTACAAAGTACTGAGTGACCATTTATTCACTGAACTGACCACTGTATTTAATGCCCTACTTTGAAGTAAGACTATACCTTTAGAATTTACTAAAGGTACTTTAATTTATATTTACAAACAAAAAGGTGACATTCACCTTTTGGAGAATTGGCTCCCTCTCTGCATGCTTAATACTGATTTCAAATTATTAATGAAAATCATTGTGAGACGTTTAACAAGAATTGCGGAAGCAGTTCTGCACCTGGCCCAATCCTGCTCATTACCCACGAGACGAGTCTCAGACCACCTGATTCTCCTTCGGGAATTGTTTTCCCATGGAATTGCAGGCAAGGCTTCTGGTATTATTGTTTCAGTGGATCAGAGGGCGGCATTTGACTCGGTTGACCATCATTTTTTGTGGAACGCATTGCGTCTTCTGCATATCCCAGACACATTGATACGATGGCTTCAAAAGTTTTATAGAATGGCCACGGTTGTTCCGGTTGTCAATGGTTGGGTAGGACCTATGATTCCTGTTAAAAGAGGTGTACGCCAGGGTTGCCCTGCGAGCCCTCTTTTATATGTCCTGTTTTTGGATGTTCTACTGCGCCATCTGAATGCTCACCCTCAGATACATGCAATCTCTTGTTCTGATATGCTTGCGCCGTATAAAGCCATTGCATATGCTGATGACATTTGCCTCCTTTTAGCTGATATGTCCTCGGTAATGGCTTCCCTACAAGAATGTACTTAATTTGGGACTTTTTCAGGAGCTTGTTTGAATTTTGATAAAAGTATGGGTATTTAGTTAGGATCCATTAGAGCATCGATGCAATGCATTGGCACACTGCGTTTGGTAGGGGGGCCCATTCGAATCCTCGGAGCCCATTTTGGAATCTGTAACTCAGATGTTTATAATTGGGAGATTAAACTAAAACAGGGTAAATTGAAAGTTGCCTCATGGAATAAGGGATCTATTGGGAAAAAGAGGTTTATCTAATTAAGACCTTTTTACTGCCTTTATTTCTTTATTTAAGTTATGTATTCCTATCCCAAACAACTGTGAGACGGCGTCTCAGCTGGTTTTTCAGGCACTGTGGGAAGCAGGCTGAATCAATCAAAAGAAATATTACTTATCTACCGTTTACTGAAGGTAATAAGTATGGTTAACCCCTGTTGTTTTATTTTAGTGTGTTTTCATAGCGTAATTTATGGCCACTTCTGATTAATACTCAGAAAGGATGGGAAATGTGGTTTACAATTCTTATGGATTTGGTTCCACCCATGGGAACACAACTTCCCGCGTACTCCAACCTTCTGGCAGCACGCTTGTATGTAAAATATATGTTTTACATTTGAAACAATGGCGAGTATCTCCGATGCTCATTACTCACTCACATAAGACTCTTTATAAGTTGCTTCTTTCCTCAGTCTGTATGATACAGTCCCCTTTGACAAATGTCCGCCTAACATATTCCTCCTTTCTCTCTTTATGTGTAAAAGAATCCCAGCCCATATGTGGATTTTCATTGGTTGTCATGCCATGAAAGGATTAATGTCAAGGCCAATCAAAAGCATAAACAACTTCAGGATAGGTCATGTTCTAGACCATCGTGTAATGCTGCCCTTAAAATGATAACTCATTTATTTTTTGATTGTACATTTATTCAGCGATGGTGGGGTTTTTTGGCACAAAAGTGGACCTCTCCAATATTTCAGACTGTTTCTTTTCAGGAAATCATGTATGGTGCTTTCTCTCCTCAATGGTCTTTATGGCATACGGACACTCTTAACCTTATTCTAGTGGTGATTAAATGGAATATTTGGATGGCTAGATGCCAGTTTACTTTGCAGCAAAAAGACTGTACCTTTTTGGAACTTGAGCGGAAAGTGGTGAAGGATTTACAAACTATATGCATATGAACGATCACTACACCTGGTTTCCAGCTTACTTGCCTTATGGACTGCACTTCCTGGATTATAGATTCAGACTCGGCCGTGACTTGATGGCCTCACTATATTTTGTTTTTGTTGCACTTTTTTCCTTTTTCTTTTAGGTGTCACATTTGTTATGCGATGTTCTATTGTTGTGCAGTTCCTTCTATATTGTTTATTATGCTATGTTCTGTTATGTTGTTTATCACACGATTTCTTGTTCTAATAAAACTTTCCCCTACTCTGTGAGGGAGGGGTTTCCTCTGCTGCCATGATAGAGGATTCAGTAAGGAACAGAACTGACTGCAGTGTAGACCTCCTCACGACTTTTCCACCAGTGATAGATGACGACACTGTGACACAGGTTAAAGCTTTGGATGAAGAATTTTGTAACCGAGAAGCACAGCTAACATTACTGACCTCAAGGGAGCTTTTGGATTCCATTCCTGGACCTTCACGATGTCTAGAGGACCGACAGGATGCCAAGCTTACAACGCCTGTGTTTCAGGTAGAACGGAGCTCCTTGGAAACGGAATGTGCAATGCCACTGCCTCCCCCAGCGCCTTCTGGATCTTGCCCTCAGAGAGTCATTGCAACTGGGGAGTCACATGCTGAGTGAGTTGTCCCATTAAAACTGAATCCCTTTGTTTCTTCAGGAAACCCAGAACCGGGACACCATGCGGCTGCCTCCTCTTCGGTCCCCACCACTGCGGACCTGCTTTGCTCTCGTTTTGGACTGCCTAAACAAAAGGACAATTTGGAGACAACCTGGACTACAACAGCTGCCTTATGCAGGGCAGGTTGGACTCAATCAGCGCAAGGGACATGGATTCCTGATCCTACATGGGGTGTGGATAAACATGGAGTTTTATACTCCCCCACCAGGCCTGTTATGTTTATGAGCTCCAATGAGGTACCGACTGTTGATAATGTTAAAAATATGGACAATGGTGTGATAACTGCTAACTCAGGTGAATCTGTGCAATCTTGGGGGGAGATTATGGATGCTAGGGAACAGGTTCTTGTGCATGTACCCCGGGAGAGTACAGATATTGATGAGGCACCTCTTATTTCATTAAATATATCCCCGAAGCCCCCCCCATGTTCTTCCTACCACTGATGTTTTTTCATCTCAGGGAATCACTGTTTCCCCTTCTATTGGCATTCTGGACTCATAGCATGACCCCACTCCCCCCTTAGAGGACCCGGGGCAAGGTACATCTAAAATGTTGGTCCCTAACTCAGACAATGGCCCCATAAAACAAGTTTCTGGTCAGACACCCATTCTGTCTGACTTATTTAAAAATAAACTCGAACAAGCCCCCCCCCCATAGAAATGCAGTCCGCCTCCGTTACAGAGGTGGACTGTCTGAATTTCCTGATAGATATTATGTAGCTCACACCCTTCTTAAAGGCATGATGCACTTTCAGGCCTCAGACATATATGCCTTGATACATATCTCGGGGGAAGAGACTTTCAATATCAGTTTCAAAACCTCTGCTGGTTTAGACCGTTTCTGGCATTTATATACCTCCCAGAAAAATAATTCCATTTGGACCCCTTTTGCTGTTTTACCTCTGACTAAACCCACGATACGTACTGTTACAATCATGTTTAGAAACGAGGGAGTTAGTATTAGTGATATTTATCATTGGTTACAGAATCACTGTAATGTCCTTTCTCTTCCTGAAGCTATCCTGGATGATGACAGTTTATGGACTGGTGGCTGGAGGTTTAGGGTGAAACTCTTTCAAGTAAATTCTGAAGTTGTGTACCTGCCAAATAGTTTCTTTTTGGGTAAAGACAGGGGGGTTTGTTTTTACGAGGGCCAACCTAGGGTCTGTTATAAGTGTGGTGCTACTATGCATTTGAGTAGTACTTGTGACCTGCTGAAGTGTAGTCTTTGTGGGGGATATGGACACCCGAGTGTTTCTTGCAGGAATGTATTTCAATGTAATTTATGTAATGAAACTGGGCATGCATATCATCAATGTCCATGGGCTAGTAAAAATCGATCTGAGGGCTGGAATTCTGAAGCCTTAGTTCAGAAAGCCCAGGCTAAAGTGCAAGAGCAATCAACTTCCCTGGACACAGCTTCTGACCCTCCATACCTCCCCCCCCAGAGCAAAGTTTTTTCACACAGTTATTCCTGGCTGTTCTAAAGGCCTGCCAATCTGAAGATTCTTTGGAATGTCTAGCTTTAGCCCAGAGCTAATCTCGAGCTATAAGGGCTACCTTGAGATCTGAGGTGAACCAGGGGTTGGAATTGTTCCGTACTCTTACTTTGATGAAAGGGGCATGCTTATTTATTATTGTAGTGAGTTTGTCATTAAGGATGCAAGGTGCCTTGTTGACATCTTTGGCTAGGTAAAGATCTTGCCATCTGATCATGCTCAGGTCAGATAGGAATCTTGCCATCTGATCATGCTCAGGTCAGATAGGAATCTTGCCATCTGATCATGCTCAGGTCAGATAGGACCTGAGCATGAATTTGTCTTATTCTGACTTGGAACTTTAGAAAAAGAGCCCCTGTGCTCAAAGGTACTATCTGAATAACAAATAAATAAAATGAACAAATATTATTATTCAGCTTATTGTAACTCCCCACACACACACACATATACAGGCCAACCTGCTTGCTTCGCTATTTTCATTTTTGAACAATTGTTACCCCTTGTTGCAGTAACTTCATTGGTCAGACTACTTTCTCTGTTTCCTCTCTATATGAAATAACCTTCCTATATACTTTGCCTCCCCCCTCCTTCCCTCCTCCCAAGCAACTTCTCAGGGATTACTCTGCTCCTTCCTGCTATTGCTCTTAGCACTTCTATGCTCAACTGTTGTATTTGGGCTGTGCTGCCGTCAGTTGACAAATTGATCAAGTACCACCACTCATTATTAATTTATTGTTCATATTTATTTGTACTATTGCTCATTGTGTATTTCTTGATTGTTTTGCAGTTACCTTTTGAAATGTATTCACTCCCTACCCTTTCCCGTTTATACCTGAATTGAGCCTTGGCTCATCCACTTTCCCTTGTCACCTATTAGTAAATAAATGCACAAAATTCACCTACTGTTATTATCCTCTTTCAGTTTGCTTCATCTCTTCACATAAAATATCTAAAACTCAAAATTTAAATACAGTACTTTTTCAGACTTGCTTGAGCCTCCACTGGAACAGGTTGGGGCCTCCCCAGGGAGGCTGGCCTCACCATTTGAGAACCCTTGCTCTAGATATACTCAGAGACAAAAGGATTCCAGCACATATGTGGGATATTTCCTGGCTCTGCTGTCATGGTAAGCTACACGTTCGTGGTAACCTAAAGCACGAATCAGCACATGATAGGTATTGTCCTAAACCACTTTGTATTAATATTGAAGAAACTATGGAACATTTTTTCTTTTCCTGCTCAGATGCTCTCTTGTTTTGGAAGACCCTAGCAAACAGGTTGAAATGGCCATTTCTGAGTAGGATAACATATTCAGTCCTTGTTTTAGGTGTTTTTTCTGGCCATTGGAATGAATTCCACCCTAGCACCTTGAGAGTGTTGTTTGCTACATGCAAATATTATATGTGGCAAGCTAGATGTAAATATGTTCTGCAACAGGTACCAACAAGTCCACTTTCTATTATACAATGTATTGAATCCACAGTTTTGAACATTCAGGAATTGGAATATGAACATCTCTCACCTACGCAATTTGCATCCTATTGGGATTGTATTACTTTTCTGACTTAACTATAGGAGATAGATTTAGGTTGTATTGATGATTGTTTTTTTTCTCTCACCTGTATCACAGGGATGTACACAGTTTTATGATGCTTATGTATATACTTTTCTGCTGTTTATTATTTGTTTCATATAATTCCTGTACCTGATGTTATGTTTTTTTCAATAAAAAATTCCCCTACTCGACTCATCCATTTGCAGGATAGCCACTCGGGCTGGAACGCTGAAGGGTGCAGATGTGCTTGAGAAGGGATAGCAGGCCTCCTCTCCTTTCTTGTATAAGCCAGAGGCTGAAAATTTGGATATGGAACATTCGAGTCAGGATTCAGATGAGGACATCGCTGATGTCTACATTTCAACTGAGGATCTGAGCAAACCTTCATTTGTGGAAAAGGAAGCTAATTTAATTTGCAATCTAGAGGATAAACAACATAACATCTTGAATATGGTATGTTCTCAAGATGTGAGACATGGACTGGAGAGCTAGCGCCTCGCAGCGCAAATTGCTACTGCAGCTTCTCCTGTCATCTCGGAGACCCTGCCTGTCAAGCGCTTGGATGAAATAGCAGGAGCTAACACACCAACAGGGTCAGGTGAGTCATTTTCAAGTTGTTTGACTATAAAGGCTTCATGAAATGGCAGTTCTAACACTGATTGCGGTGCGTGACAACAGCCTGTAGTTCTTTCCGTTCCTGATGCGGTGAAAAATCCAGGGGTGACTGATTTAGTAACTGAGCACAGCACAAGTCTAGACCCACTTGATACAGTGCCTGTTGATAAGGCGGCTCTAGTCATTAAGCTCTCTAGGACTGCTGGATTTGTGTTTAAACAACTGCAGGTTGTGGTACCTACACAAACAGTGGTGTATCAAACCAGGGAGAATTGTAAGAGGGGATTATTGACTTCTCATTTGCAGGAGCTGGCTCAAAGCAAGAGAAAAAACTGAGTTTAAAAATTAAAAGGCTGTTTTCACCCTCGCACATAGACAGCTTGCTGAACAACTGGACATATCTTTGGTCACAGCACCATCTACTATGCAGGTGGCTATTACATTTCCTTGTGACCCATGGACTTCTCAGAAGGCTTTGAGTGGAGCAGGTTGGCAACAATCTCCTAGAGGTATTTGGGTCACTGACCCACATTGGGATTCCCCTTTCCCTCTCTCACAAGCTTCTCTGGAATGAAAGCCACATGTACTTGAACAGCCTAAAAAAGGTAGCATTCAACAGGTAGAGAAGGAAGCACCTACTGCACCTAATTCTTTGGATCCCTCAACAGGCCTCCCTGGGGGGAAATTGACACTACTGGACTTTCCCAGGATTTCCCACCCTTGCAGTCTCATGGAACACAAGATGGAGATCCTCCTCCACTGCAGGATGTTACTAGGAATGCTGACTCAAATAACAAACCTTTATTGTCTGATCTTTTTTCTAAAGTTAAAAAAGAAGCAGCACCATGTGGGAATGCTGTGCATATTCGATATAAAGGGAGTTTGAAAGATAGGCCTGATAGGTATCACGTTGGGAAAATTATTTTAAAAGATTCTCTACCTTTCACTCTGAGAGAGGCTTATGCTTTCATTAATATTTCAGGGGAGGATAACTTTGATGTGAGCTTTCATACAGCGTATGCATTGGATTTGTTTTTGGAAAGATATGGGCAGGTAAAATTTTCTCCTACATGGATTCCCTTTGTGGTGATCCCGCTGACTAAACCCCTTGTGAAATATGTCACTGTCTTGTTTCTGAATGAAGGAGTTCATGTAGAGGATATTACTTACTGGATTTCTCAGAAATGTGATGTGTTGGGGGAACCAGAGGCCATACTTGATAGTGAACTGTTTTGGATGGGCGGTTGGAAGTATAAGGTGAAGCTTCACCAGAGCTAGACTGGCATTGAGCACATTCCTTATTCCTTTTTACTAGGTAGGGATAGGGGTGTGTGTTTTTATGCAGGGCAGCCATGGGCATGCTACAAATGTGGCTCTTAAACCCATCTCTTGAGTTCATGTGATAGGCCTAGATGTAATAATTGCAGGGAAATTGGTCATGTTACGATGCAATGTGCAAATCACACATGGTGTGATCTCAGCAAGGAGTATGGCCATGTTTTTGGGGACTGCCCATGGGCAGCATGAAATAAGGCATCCTGTATTAGCCCAGAGATACTTATTCAGCAGGCACAGCACACAGCTACTACTGAGGTTACCTCTATGTCGGCTCCCCCTTAGGAACGCCCTCCTCCTCCTCCTCCTCCCCCTGGGCATAAGGTGGTAGATCTCACCTTACTCCCAAAGGAGTCTTCAGCACAACCTGCACTACAGAGCACTGAAATGGGTCCGCCATTGGTCCCTGAGTCTTTGCCTCCAGTGTTACTCAGACCCAGTCCAGGAGGAAGACAGAAAGCATGGTCTGACTGCCCAAGATCCCTTGCCTCGCAGAAGGTCTTCTAGGTTTCTGAAGACAATGCCTTTTGATCCCCCATCAATCCTACATCCCTCCCCCACCCCCAATTTCTCCAAAAACTCCTCTCACCCCCACCCCTCCCCCCAGTGGAAAAGAACAATTCTTATTCTGCTTTATTTACATCCTGGGGTGATTCTGAAATGAAGGTGGGGATCTGACTCCCAGAAATCCTTCATGGAACAGGGGACTTGCTCTGTGGAGCAAGGGGCATTTAAGGAAAAGAAGAAAAACAAATAGCCGCTTCTGATTAGGTCCTTTTTTTCATGAATGGCTTTCGGTTCCTTGGGATCTGTCAATGTTCATAGTTTATTGAATTCAGTTAAAAGACAGGCAGTATTTCAGTACCTGCATGATGCTAAAGTGGATATTAGTTTGCTTCAGGAGACTTGGATGTCTATTGAGGACCATATTTGGAGTTTTTAGAAAGAATGGGTTTGGGGCCCCTCATATCGGTCTTTCGGATTGGAGGCTGCTGATGGGGTGGGAATATTGTTTCATTCTTATTCATTTATTTTATGTAAACTGATAGATTTAGTTACCAGGAGGGTTTTAATTTTGGATGGCATTTGGAAAGGTATTGCTTGCCGGTTCATTAATGTCTATAACTCGCAAGTTAAAGCAGAGAAGGTTTGCCATATGAAGTTAATCCAGCCTTTTTTGATCACAAATTATAAAGTTTTTCTCTGTGGGGATTTTAATTGTAGTATTGTACAAGATAAAAAACGGAAAAGGGAAGAGGGTAAGAAAGTCTATTGTGATTCTAACACTTTGGTGCAAATAGTTGGCATGGATGGCTTAATTGATTGTCATAGGTATCATATAAGAGGCCCAAAATTTACTTATCTATGGAATACATATACATTCATGATTGATTATGTGTTCATTTCCCCGAATCTCCCTAAAGGGGCACTAACCATTACTCTGGGTTGAATTTTCGGATCACCTCATGTTAACACTCTCATTTGACAGGGTGGTTGGCTGCTCCACTAAGAATGGTAGGTGAAAACTCAATACCTCGGTTTTGACCAATCCAATAGTTCTCTGAGACATTGGTGCCTTACTGACAGCTAGACTATCTGTGGAGTATTTATATTCTGACAAAGGGGAATGGTGGACTGATACAAAACAGGACATCCAGGTTTGGTTTATGAGGTATGGCAAATCACTTGGCAATAAAAAAATTCTGAAATATCTATCTCTCAGACGACAGTTGCAAAGACTTTATACTTTGGCTAACATTTCCACACAAGATTATACACTTCAGATTACTGCCGTTATAAAAATGAGATGAAAAATTACCAATATGATAGAGCTAAGATATTTCAGGCAATGCTGAACAATGGCACCCAAAAGTCTCCCATGGGGGAACCCTTTGAAGCATGTAAAACAATCAGGGAAAGTATGGATATAGAGTTCTTGATTTCCCCAGAAGGAAGGAGGGTTAGTTCACCAGAGGAGTGTGAAGAGTTAATCAAGAGGCATTATGAAACACTTTGGCCTCATACTTCCATTCAGGAGAGTGACATTTTGACATTTTTACAGTCAATACATATTCCTGATTTTCTGACTGAGATCATTAAATTGCAGGCCCTATTACAAAGTCTGAAATATGCATTATATTAAGACTCTGACTAATAATACTGCATCTGGTTTGGATGGTATCCCTCACTTGTTTTATAAATCCTTTAGCCACCAGATTGCAGATGGCTTAGAAATAGTGTATGCACATTAGTTCTGTTATGATTCCCCCTTCTTTTTCAGAAGAAACATTGTTTTACATCTATAAAAAGGGAGATAAAACTAATATTAACAATTGGAGGCCTATTGTTTTGTTAAATATAGAATATAAAATTCTCACACATATTTTAAATGACAATCTCAAGCGATATCCTTCACTGGTGATTTCTCCTCCGCAGTATTGTGGGCTCCCAGATCAAAGAATTTAGCATGCTCTGATGATTAGGGATGTAAGTTTTTCATGGATGAGGTTTTAATGACTCATTGTTTATTCATGAAATCATTAGTAAACAGTAGTGAATGTTGTGGCACTGTCATCATTGCTGCATTCTGATGACACTAGTGAAAGTCATGGAAGTCCTGAATAAAGATCAAATGTCATGGAATCAATGACATGTACGACTGCCATGACAAACTTACATCCCTACTGATGATTCTCCGAGGTGTGATTGAACAATGTAATTCATTGGGACTATCGTGGTGTGTGGCTGTTGCTGACAAAGAAAAGGCATTCGATAGAGTCTAGCATCCTTACCTATTTTTGGTTCTGGAAGCATATAAAATACCTCTAGTATGTTTAAAGCAACTGAAGTTGTTATATTCTGCTTTTTCTGAGCGGCCCTTCCTTAGTGGGCAGGTGAGTAATGGTTTTGATGTACATTTAGGGGTTTAGCAGAGATGCCCTTTAAGTCCTCTACTGTGTGTTTGCTCACTAGGTCCCTTACTTAGATCCATTATGGTACAGCCTAAATGGGAGGGCTTGTCAGGATTAGGCATCCTACAGTCTTTATATATTCAGGCATATGCAGATGACATTTGTGGTTTAAAGATATATATATGTAGAGAGAGAGAGAGAGAGAGAGAGCATTTTTTTTGGTTTTGAAGGAACTTCATCACTATCAGCTGGTTTTTAATGCCAAACTAAATGTAACTAAAAGTAAAGGGCTTTTTATAGGACCAGGGGGTTCTGCTCCTGTTTTGTTGGTGGGAATATACATGTCTCATGAACCAATAGAGGTTTGGGGCAGTGTTTTGGGGTCTCACAATCTTCCTGAAGAAAACTGGGAGCAATCACTTCATAAGGCAGCGCTCAAGATTAGCAGGTGGAAACAGTGGAAGTTTTCTAAATTCAAAAGAATAGCACTTCTAAAAAAATTCATACTTTCACTTTTATAATATGTAACTATGATTTATCCATTGCCAGTACATTATGAGACTAGACTTTATAGTCTTTTTTTTTCAAATGCTGTGGGGCAGCAAATTAAATCCAATTAAGAGGTGTTATACTTATCTGGGGATCAAGGAAGGAGGCCTTGGTATGATAGACCCTGTGTTTTTTTTTACGTGTTATTTTTTAAGCAGACAGTGCAGACTGCTCTTATTGTGACTGTGACTGTTCATAATTCTTGGATGAGGCAGACATTGGATAAATATTTACATGGGTGGGCTAATTTCACACCTAAACTTCATCCCCACATTCATATTCCCCCTTTTTTTAAAGCAGCTGCCCAAAAGTTGTATAAATGGGGTATGACAAAGATTGCAATTCTGACTAAAGTTAATAAACAATTATATCAGGACATTGTGTCCAGAATATATCCCTCAGAACCTTGCTTCAAAAACTGTCCCATGGCTGACAAGCCTCTACTCCTCAGACAGCTTACACATCCCAGGATCCCCCATAAAATGTGGGAGAATCTATGACTTACAGCCTATGGTAGATTAAATGTAAGAGGGAATGCTAAACACAAACTCTTAGAGGAAAGGAATTGCCCATATACGGAATGCATAGCAGTCACTGAGACGGTTGAACATTTTCCTTTGGAATGCTCATATGTTACAGCATTGTGGAAATATTTAGCTGCCAAATGGTCTATGAGTTGGCTTCAAAGTTTGTCCTATGACATTCTGGTTCTAGGGAAATATAGTAAAAGACTGGGATAGTACCATCCTGATACACTATAACTTTTTTTTGCTGCATTAGATTTTATTTGTGGCAAGCATGATGCCAATGGGTGCTACCTCAACAGAGAATGTCATATGACTGTTTGAGCCTTTTGGGTTCAACTGAATTAGGATGAATTTATATTAGGGATAAAACTTTATATTCTTCACAACAGGTGCTGAAGTGGTGGAAGGACTTTACCTACTTTACAAAATATGAATAAGGGGGTAGGGAAGCCTCTAGTTTGTTTATCACTGCACTTATACAGTTTCACATTACAGAGTGATTTTTGTTGGATGTTTAATTTTCATATGATGTTTTGTCTATATTTCTGATTATGACCGTGTTTTTTGTATATGTATTTTTCAATTAAATTTCCACTACTCTTTTCAAGATGTGCCATGGGAGCTTTAACATCTACCTGAACTACCACTAGAGCAGGCAGATGGGACCTCAGTTTAATGTCTCACCCAAAAGATGGCACCTCAGGAGTGCAGTACCCCCTCATGCTGCACTACAGTGTCAGCATTGGGATATTAACCCAAGTGCCTGGTGTGGGGATAGAACCCACATGCTTCTGATTTCCTGACCTCAGAGGTGAGTGTGCTACCTGCTGAGCCACTGACACTGACTTATGAGGTTCTTGAGTGAGGCACATACAGAAGAAACAGACAGAATACATTTTGCCTACATGAAAATTGAATATAAGCCCTCTGGCATCCTATGGATTAGGGTACATATACCGATGGTGCCAGTTGCCTCTATTAATCAAAGGATTGAGGGTGTCAGGTTGAGAAGGAGGTTTGATGCATTAGATAGTGGGGCAGGATGCCAAATGTACTGGGGAACAAAGAAAGATGACAGTGGATAGATAGATATGACTGATAGTGTGGGTTGGTTATGGGACTCACCCATCACCTGGGGGAGGGCTAGAGATGGGGTTCTACTTTTAATGTGCTAGTATTCTTCCAGAAATTAATATTACCTTTTAAAAGCAGTCAAATATTACCTCGTATATCTGATTTTTTTTTTATTTTCTCTGTTGCTAATTGGAAGATTTTTTTTTTAATTGACAGTACTTGTAGTGTGTGAAACAGCACTCTACTTGGAGGCTGATATATTTAGTCGTATTCTTTTTCATTTGTCATCAGCTGTGTGACTTCACCAATTGTGGCATTATAACTGGCCAAGAAGAGGAAATCACCTGCTGTTAAACTGGCCATTTGTGATGTCACAGTGAGTAAGGTCACAATGCTAAGGAAGTGTAGAGATAAATGGAGCTAGATATGTCAATCACCAGGTAAAGTACTGCTCTTATTTATTTATTTATTTATTTATTTATTTATTTATTTATGTATTTATGTCTTTGGTGACCAGGTAGGTGCACTGATCCAGAGGACTGTTTTCAGTCATGACCTGGGCCACAAAGTGGCAAAAAATAGGTACAGGTACAAACAGTTAATTACAAGATACAATACGTGCATGCCCAACAGCTGGGAGTTAGGGTGGAGTGAGAGAAGAGTGGTAATGCAATGACAGTGTGTGGACAGGGTAGACAGGTAATGCTATATCAGTATGTACATAAGCATAGCCAAAATACAGACAGTGCAAGACACAAGCAGTAATGGTATACAGATACGAGGTCCAATTCAAGTACAAGTGAGAAAAAAAACAGTTGCTGTAATCACAATTCAAATAGAAAAACAATCACAATTCAAAACATCAAAGGGGCAAGCCAGGAGGAAAGGGGGCAGGGGTAGGCTTAGGAGTGGGGGCAGGAAGGAGAAAGGTGGGAAAAGGGGCAGGGGGTATAAGTGCTGTAGGGCATCAGGTGAAAGTCTGAGTGCTATTAGAGCATAGTAGAGTTGTAGACCATAGCGTTGCTGTATGGAACAGTGACATTTTGCAGCACTGAGGAGCCAGGTCTTCAGGTTATGTTTAAAAGCTAGGTGGGAGGGGGATGCACAAACAGACAGGGGGAGCTTGTTCCATAGGGAGGGTGCTGTGACTGAGAAAGCTGGAGTTCCCATAGTGGTGGAGGCACAGGGTACTTCTAGCGGGGGGTCTGAAGATGCTCTGAGATTCCTGCAGACAACTCTACCTGTAAAGAGGGATGAGTAAGGGGACATATGTTGGTTCCTGAGGGAGTTGTCCACCAGACAGCCCATTGCATAGTCAAAGTGACCTTGTAGGGTGAGCCACCCAAGTGGCTAGTAGAGTGAGCAGTAGTGGGAGTGGTAAGGGGCTTGAAGGATGAATATACAGAGTTATATGTCGAGTTTAGCCACTTGTGCAGGATGGTGGATAGGTGCGAGTAAACTGGGGAGAAGTAGTCAAGGAGGGGAAGTAGGTTGCCATGTGCAATGGCCAGGCACGCTTCGGCAGATAGGTAATATTTGTGGAGGTATGCTGCGCCTTGCTTCTGGTGGATCCAGCCCACCATTTGACATGTTCTGAGAAAGAAAGGGAGGGGTCAAAGGTAACACCTAGATAATTGAAGGATGTGACAATTTCAAGGGGAGGACCAGCAGGAGTGAGAACTAGAAGGGAGGAGTTGGCTTTGCCGGCTTTGGATAGGAAGGGTTTGGAACCGAACAGCATGGATTTAGTCTTTTATTTATTGACTAGGAGCTTATTTGAAAGGAACCAGTGATGGGTGGATGCATAGTTTTGTGTGAAGGTGGATGAGATTGAGTCAATAGATTTGTCGCTATGATAGATGACAAAATTGTCAGCATAGAGAACAGCTTTACATACTAACATACTAAAATGGCAGCAGAATAGGCCTAACGGTCTTTCGCATCTGCTCGTTTGGTCAGCCCCCACCCTGGGAGCTGACCTTGTTGCCCCCCTTGCCTTCTCTGGCTTCTCCCTTTCCAGTTCTGGATATTCTCACTTCATTGGATTTTGCTTCCAGAACCCTTCCCCTGTACCTGTCCCACCCCCTGTTGAACCACTCCACTGTCTCTGTCTCCACCAGCTCCCTGGGCAGCGCATTCCATGGCTCCATCACCCTCTCAGTGAAGTAGCACCTCCTCCTTTCTCCCCTGAATCTTCCCCCCTCCAGCTTCCACCCATGCCCTCTAGTTGCCCCCTCCTCCTTCCTTCGAAGCACCCTGACTGCTCCTCCCCTACTTAACCCCTTTATGTACCTGAAGACCTCTATCATATCCCCCCAGTTCCTTCCCTCTTCCAACGTGTACATATTTAGCTCTTCGAGCCTCTCCCCATAGGTCCTGTCCCCCAAGCCCCAAATCATTTTGGTTGCCCTCCTCTGGACCCTCTCCAGGAGTTTAATGTCCCTCTTTTAGTGTGACCTCCAAAACTGCACGCAGTACTCGAGGTGCAGCCTCACCAAGCAGTTATACAGAGGGAGTATCACTTCCCTCCTTCTGGAGGTGATCCCCCTAGCGATGCATCCCTGCATCCTGTTGGCCTTGGCTGCTGCTCTCCTACAAGTCTCCGAGTTGTTCATCTTGACATCCACCACTACCCCCAGGTCCCTCTCAGCCATTGAGACTTGTAGTATTTCCCCCCAATGGTGTACACTTGGCCTGGGTTTCTGGCCCCCAGGTGCAGTACCTTGCATTTCCCTGCACTGAACCTCAGCTTCCACTTTCTAGACCATCTTTCCAGAGCCTCCAGGTCCCCCTGTAGGGCCACCCTCTCCTCCTCCCCATCCACCACCGCCCCCAGCTTTGAGTCATCTGCAAAGAGACTCATCTCACTCCTGATACCTGTCCTTATGTCAGAGATGTAGGCTTAGAACAGGAGGGGCCCATGGACTGATCCCTGTGGGACCCCACTAATGACCCTCCTTGGAGATGAGACTATCCCACCAACTACGACCCTCTGGGTCCGGTCCTGGAGCCAATTGCCTATCCACCTGATCATCTGGTTCCCCACCCCATTTCTCCCAGCTTACCCAACAGGCCCTCATGAGGAACAGAGTCAAATGCCTTGCTCAAGTCAAGAAAGAGGATGTCCACTGGTCTACCCAGGTCCAAGGCACTCATCACCCAGTCATAGAACTCCACAAGGTTTGTCTGACACTATTTCCCTGGGACAAATCCATGCTGTCTATCATCCAGGCACCCTGACTTTTCCAGGTCCCCCCCAGCCTCTCCTTGAAAATTCCCTCCATCACCTTGCCCACCATCAATGTCAGGCTGACAGACCTGTAGTTCTCTGCCACCTCCCTTGATCCCCCCTTGTGGATAGGCACTATATGTGCCACCATCCAGTCCTGGGGCACCCATCCTGTCCTCAGAGAGATGGTGAAAAGCTCCATCAGGGGTTTTGCCAGGACATCCGCAAGTTCCTTCAGCACTCTGGGATGTAATTTATCTGTCCCGGTCCTTTCTTCACCTTAAGGGACCTGAGGACATCCCTCACTCTCTCTGCTGTGCTGTGACTCTACCTCTTCTCCCTGCTTAGCCCTCCCCCCTTCTGCCAGTGATGCCTCCCCCTTTCCCCAGACCCACCGATCGTTAAGGGTCCCCACTCCTCAGTATCACTGTCTCCTCCCATGTATGATGCAGCACCCCTATTTTGCTTGGTGAAAACTGAGGTGAAGTACTAATTTAGTACCTCAGCCTACTCTCCCAGGTCGTCTGTCCATCTCTTCCCTGTTTTAATCCTGCTAACCTGCCCCTTCACCCTTCGTTTTTCCTCAATGTATCTAAAGAACCCCTTGTTCCCTCTCCTAATTTCCCTGGCCAGGTTCTGCTCCTTCCTTGCCTTAGCCGCCCTCACCATCCTAGTGGCGCTTCTGGCCATCAACTCATACTCCCCTCGATCCCTTTCACTCCTTGAGCACTTGAATTGCCTATAGGCTGCCTTCTTTCCCCGCACCACCTCCTGGACTTCCCTGGTCCACCAGCAGGGTTTTCAGGCCCTACTGCATTTTCGTCTTGCTCTTGCACAGGTGCTGGTAGCATCCTGCACCCCTCTCCTGATGATTTCCCACCTACTGCCAGCGTCCATGTCTGACCCAATCACATCCAAATGCTCCTTAAGGATCCTTCTCATTTCCTTAAAATCCGCCCCCCTGAAGTCAGTTACCTCCATCTTTGTGCAGTCTTCTACCCCTCCTAGGTCCAGGCAGAACCAGACCGTGGCATGGTCAGTCTCCGCCAATGGGTCCCTTACCTCCAGGCCCCCAATCTGGTTGCTGTCTGTCATGACCACATCCAGTATCCATGCATCCCTGGTCAGTTCCCCCACCTGCTGAGTTAGGAACGCATCTTGAAAGACATCCAACAACCTCTGTTCCCTGGCCACTGAGTATGTCATAGTCTCCCAGTCTGTTCCTGGCATGTTTAAGTCCCCCAACACCACCACCCTTCCCCTGCCCAATCTGCAGTGTCTCCCAACATCTGCCACCAGACTCTCCTCCAGCTCCTCCGCCAGCGCAGGGGGTCTATACACCACTCCTATTTTTCTCTCTTGCCCCCCGCCTTGTTATCAATGTGACACAAATCATCTCCACAGTTCCCTCCGCCTCCTCTACTCCCCCATGCCAATGCAGTTTTTGACTATCATTGCTACCCCTCCTCCCCTTCCCTTCCCTCTCCCGTCCTTCCTGAACATAGTGTAACCCTCCAGGTTCAGGTCCCAGTCATGTCCTGTGGTGGCCCAGGTCTCAGTGACCACTGCCACATCCACTTCTCCCTCAGTTAGCATTGCCTGGAGCTCAGGTATTTTATTGCCCAAGCTCCTGGCATTTAGCAGGACTACCTTCCACCCTTTCCCTATACTTCCATTTCCCCTGCTCATGTTCCCAAGGGGATTCCATTTTCTCCTGGTCTGCACTTTACCAGTTGGCCTTTTTCTGCATTCCTCCAGCTCCACAGGGGGGTAGAGACAGAGTCCCTCTTTTATCAGACCCCCCTCAACAGCCTTTTCTTCAATCCCTCCTCCCTTCACAAGTTTAAACCCCACTTTTCACCAATGAACCCCTCTATTTTCAACTTAAGGATTCCCCCCTTCCAAATTGAGGTGGAGCCTATCTCTAGCATACAGCTCCTTATCCTCCCACAGTTGAGGCTGTCATTGGGAAGTGTATTAATAAACATGGAAAAGAGCAGTGGTCCAAGAATGGAGCCCTGGGAAACTCCAGCGAGTACAGGAAAGGGAGCAGGAGAAGCCTTGCCAATGATAACTGACTGAGTCCTGTTTGATAGATAGCTGTGGAACCTGTCAGTAGGTCCTTGGGAGCAGCCAAAGTGAAGCAGAATTGAGTGGAGGAGGAGGTGGTGGTCAACCAGGCCAAATACTTTTAACAGAGCAATGAAGACCACACCTGTGGGTTTGTCCTGGTCCATACATCAAGAAGGCCAGGGCAGAGGAGGTACTATGTTGCTTACAGAAGTCATGTACTTCATAACATATCTAAAACTATCAGGCAAACAACCTTGTAATGAGCATATAAAATAAAATTAATCAGAACAAAAGGAACAACAGGCTACTTTTAAAAACTGATAATATGTTCTGCCTACTATTTTTGTTGAAACTCTTTAAACTTATGACTACCCTGATGTAACTTGACATTTATTATTTGATCCTGAGGAATGAATAGACCATCATGGGTGATGTTTTTGAATTAATGTTCATTATTTGTAGAGTCCTACTTGATTCCTGATACACACAGATCACTCACTCACTCAGAAATTCTGGATTGTGGTGTTTTGGGTGGTGGTAGTGATGCAAATAGGTAGAGGAAATACAGATTTGATACACATCACAGTAAATAAATAATTTCTGACTGTTTTGGGGTGGGGTTAGGGGATCAAACTGAACCAGACTTTTAGACCATTTCAAGGTTCAGTGGTCAACATTTGAAAAATCAAACTTTCAGAAGTTCTCAGAGATCTAATATGGATACAGATACATCATAAAAATGTTATTTTTCACAATTTTTTCTTGATAATTTATTTGGACTGAACTTAAAAATTATCTTAGTTTTTCAGTTCAACACATGTTCTTGCAAAGCAAAACTAGATCCTGTCTGATATGACAAAATATAACACACTACATTATGTAATGCAAAACTTTGCATGAGTCATTATCACTGACAACAGCCTTACAGGCTGAAAAATACCTGCATAATATGCAGTATTTATCTTTAAAAAAACAAACAAACAAGTAAGAGGGTTCTTTTAAGAAACTCATCTTGAAGTGTTGAGCTTACAACTGACTACTACTGATCTTCCTTTGTGGTTTATACTGCTATTAATTGTTACTGTGCTTTGCCTTTACTTTCTCTCTGAAATACACTCTGAAGACTTTACATGGAATTGTGTGATGTTACTGAAGTAAATCCAGACTTGAAGGAGGATAACCGCTATTCTGACAAAATCTTTGTGCAACTGAAAAACAAAGATGCTATGCCAACTGTATCTGGTTTGAGAATAATGCCATAGTAATTTTGATTTGTTTATTGAAACAACAAATAAATTTCAAATACAATAAGAGAACTATTTTAGTTTCAACAAGTGCCTCATTATGGAGGCCAGAATTCTGTGAAACTTTGTAAGTTTATTGCTAGATCAGTAATAATATACATGAAAAAGGCATTTTGATGCATGCAGTTTTGTAACATCATAGTAAAATAACTGTCATTTTTAACAAAATGTATTCCTGGTATATCAAGAAACATGGAAACATAGCCAATGCTGGCAGAAAAAGACCAAGGGTCCATCTAGTCTGCCCATAGTTCACTATCTGCCTCAGACCTTTTGTTCATATGGGGTTCTGTCCCTTCCTGTCAAACCCCACTCCCATCCCTCCTGTTTCTGACCTGATTAACCATAAAACCCTTCACTCAGTCTCAGCCAGGCTTGAAACCATTTCTTGTCTTGATGCTCACCACATGCACTGGCAGGCTGATCCTTGGTTCCACCACCCTTTCCAAAAAACAGAACTGCCTCAGGTCCCTATTAACCCCCCCTCCCCCCTAGTTCCCAGGTGTGACCTCAGGTTCTTGAATCTTTACTCTTGCTAAATATTTCCCTTCCTTTCACCTTGTTTTTTCTCTTCAAGAAATTTGAAGTTCTCAGTCATATACCCCCAGTGTCTCACCTGGCTTCTACTGAGTACATGTTCAGTACCCTAAAATGAGTGATCTAAGTATTCCACGTGTGGTTTCACCAATGACCAATATAGTGGTCCTTTTTCAACTGTCAATACCCCATCTAGCACACCCCAGCATTCTATGAGGTTTACTATAGGCCTTGTTAACTTGCTTGATCATTTGCATAAGTCACCAATGAGGTCTCCCAGGTCCCTTTCTTCTGCCATAGTGCACAGTTTTACCAGTCCCATCCAGTACTCTGTCCTGTTTTTTCCCCGGGATGCATAACCTTGCACTTTTTAGCAATTAATTTCAACTACCAAACCTTAGGCCACCTGTCTAACTTTAGCAGAGCCCTCTGCATCTCCCTGATCCATTCATTGCTATCTACCCTACCTGCTAAGAGACACAGCTTGTCCCAGATGCCCTCTCTAATGTGGCTGATGTATATATTGAAGAGGAGAGGACCCATTACATATCCCTGTGGTACTGTACTTGTGACCTCCTTCTCTTCCAATCTGACTCCATTTATCACCCTCTGTTGTCTATCCTTTAACCAGTTTTCCACTCATCTATCTATGTCCCTAGTTGTGTCCAGGTCCTTCAACTTCCCTACCATTCTTCTGGGTGGCACTAAGTTGAAAGCCCTGCTAAAATCAAAGTAGAGTAAATCCATAGTGGATTCTTACATTCTTATTTAGAACAAATAAACAATATGCATGTGCAATGAGTCATTGCAATAAAACAAATCTCAGCAACAAAAATAACATTTGCTGCCACATGTTTGGTGGTGGATGGATAAAACCATTTATAATAATGCCATGGTCTAAAAATAAATAGGGTAACATGAACTATTATGAACCAGTATGCCAGGTAAATAAAATTCAGATAATACATTAGCAGTAATAGCTGTGACCTCACTTTACAAATTGATATACAGTATCTATATATAGATGTGTACAATTTTTATTAGAAATATCATATGCCTCTGGTCTCTTCTTCATCGGCATTTAACAGTAGAAAAAACTTTTATGACTAGTTTCAACTATACAGATATGTACATTAAAAAATTAAAAAAGATAGCAAATAAAATCTAAAAATATAGCTTATCATAGCATATTATAGAACTACAGTGAATCATTTACATTCAGGATAGTAGTTTTTTTTCTCTGAAATAATTTTCCAGTGAAGTTGCTAGTGAAGTGAACACACTCAACTTCGACATTCTCTTCTTGCACTGATCGCTTATTGGGAAGCCCTGTGATACAAAAAAATCATTGTTTTATAATTCTTCAAATCATTATAATGCAGTTTTTATTGTGCTTGCCCTGTTAAACTCTTGATCATATCTATAAGTTCATGTCTACATATCCTTCCCTTTAGCACAATGTGACTGATATTGATGCCATTCTCTGTATGGCTTTTCTGATATTTATATGTGTTGTGTTTTAGACTGCATGTATAACAATTTGTTTAAAATGGGCCAGATAGCTCAAGAGCTTTTCCAGTCACCAAGAAACAAGATCAAAATCTTAGTTCCTTCTTTTTCTCCAGTCAAAACAATTCTTTAGTATAAACTATAATTTTATAAAAAAAAAAAAAACAGATGTAATAATATTGCCTCTTAGTCTAGTAGATGAGTAATTTGACAGTGACTCTTTTGCATGACAACTTGCTCAAGAACCCATTTCCTGAGGGTCCCCAGTCTTTTTGAATGCTAACTTGCACTTGTAGACAGAGTTGACCAGCACTCCATCTGCTTTATTTATGTATTTATCTGTTCATTCATTCATTCTTTATTTATTTTGACCAGGAAGGTATACGGAACTATATAGCTCACTTCTAGGTGCATCCTGGGAGAAGGGATAATGGAATAATACAAATATACAAGGTAGTACAGCAGATATAACAATAACAGTAAGATCATGAGGTGTGCCAAACATAGCAAATCAAACAATTATTACAGAATAAAATGAACAGAGCATCTATGAACCAAGCAAACCCCATAAAAGGGGATGATTGCTTCTTCAAACCTTGCAGACTTGATGCAATTTGAGTTTGCATTTGGGCCCATCTTAATTAGAGGAATGTGAGCATATTTCCAGGGCAGATTGGTACATATTGAAATTGGGGACAATCTAATGAATTATGCAAATAAAGTTCCCTGTTCTGAAGCCTTCAATAAGTCAAGTTAACAATAAAAGATGTTGACTCAGAATAAAGCCTTGGTCAAGGTACAGTACATGTGATTTTAGTTAATTAATTGTCTTCATTCACAATACGTACCTTCTCTTTAACATGGCACCAACTATGGTCTGCACCATTTTAGATTCTGGGTTCAAGCACATTTTATCCCCAGACACCTTCACAGTGACACTGCAGAGAAAATACAATATGTTTACCATTTTTTAGCAATTGTATTCGAATATTGATTCACAACTGCAGCAATGCTTAAGATTACCACATAAAGAAAGAGTGCATTTGACAAATACTCTTTCAAGGGTATCCCATAATATGGGAGAAGCAAACTGAGTGACTCACTTTGTGCACCTTAAGAAATTGTGACCATGAAACAATAGCAAAGGGGAAGGAATAGCGAGTGTGAAGGGGTAGAATAGCAAAAGGAAAGGACTAGTGAGTGTAAAATTCATGAATGAATAGGCTAAATGGATTGATTGAGCAAGCCACTGCTGAGCTGGCTGCCTAGCATGGTGGTTATGGTCACCACCTATGAACCAAATGGTCCTGGGTTCGGGACTGTATGTAGGCTATTTATTTTCATACTCTTATGGTTGTTGCATTTTGTTTATTTTTGTTATGACCTCCCATTCCCCAGAGCTTCTTTACCCCACCTGCAGGTTGTCCATCCCTCAACTGGTGTCCATGTGGAGTAGCCCCCTCTGGTGTTTTCCTCTGTCCCCCAGTTTCCGCCCCTCCGGAGTTGACTATTTTTAGTTGGGGGATGTGGGGGGCTCACCCACCACATAAATAATAAGTGTAGATCACCCCCTGTATAGAAGCTAGGGTGTGGTCATGGTTTTTGCTGGTCATTGTAATACTAATCACCAATTTTATTTTCAGCAATTTGCACTCACTGTATTGGCAGTTGCATTTGTATCTTAGCTGTTATCACATGGGATCCTTTCAAGTAATATTGTGTCTGCTAGTAAGTACAATACCTGACATACTGGTTTTATAGGTTTAACAACTTTACATGCAAATTTAAAATAATCAGATTTTAAAAATACTTACATTATTTCAATGCGTCCACAGGACTGACTCTTTGGAAACAGCTCCAGCTTTTCAATGAGTTTTGGTTGAATAAAATTGGAGCCATTGTTCTTGCAAAGACAGCGTCCTTTTTCACTGATTGGTGACCCTGAAAGTACATTATGCAATTATACTTGTTATTACTGTGATACATGTTAAAGAACAATTCAGTCAAATCAGTTGTTAGTCACAAGAACAGACCCCTTGAGCTAAGACAAAGCTAAGACACACCCAGACAAAGAATTCTTCTCTCCAAAGCATTGATAATGGTCATGCAGCTTTTATAATGATTTTCCAGTGTCTTGTAGATAAATTACAGTTGGCATTAACAAGACATAAAACTCCTAACAATCTCAACAATGAATTTCTGGACATTTTAGTCTTTATTTCTAAAGATGTTTGCATGACTATCAGCTCTTTGCCTATTTTACATCATCTGTTCAACTGTCTCCATGGTGTTAAGTGATGGGGGATTGCATTGGTATGCCAATGATGACCCAACTTCTTGCTCAGTATGGCATGAGCACAGCAGAGGCTGGTAAAGAGGGTGCAGAGTGTCCGTGTTGTGTAACCTCCTCCCATAGTGAATGAACATGCGGTCCTTTGGATACTGTATAGAGCCCCTAAATGGCTGAACTTCCTAAACACTGACTTACAATCCTGCACTAAGCTTGGCCAATTTAAGACTAACCTAATAGCTCACCTGAAGACCTTCAACAATAAGTGCAATTACATCCCCTAATTCTCTCCTCTGCTCACTTTACTGACCCTTGGACTCTTACCGGTACTTATTTAACTACTCCCTGCACTTCCCCCCTTTTATTCCTTGGGATGCCACTCATCCCTCCCAGTCTATTTCCCTTTCTGTTAGCCCACCCTTAGCACAGTTCCCCTTCCCATCCCCCACTTTCTCCTACTGTTTACATTGACAAGGCTCGCCTGAGCTGCTCCTTGGCATCCCTCTCAATTTTATCCATCCTCCCCTGTATTAGCTGCTTTCCATATTGACCCCCCCACTTGCATTCCTATCTAATCTGCTGCTTATCTGTTCCCCACCCACCTGTAGTCACCCAACTCACTTGCCTCTAAGTTTGAAGCCTTAATTACTGAAGTTGTCACTCTGAATTAGCTAGTTATCCCTCTATCTAGGTACTTCCTGTTCTGCATATTGTTTTTTGTACTGTATATAGTGACTGCTTTATGTTCCAATTACTGATAAAGCAATGCATGTCTTGTCTAAACACCGACGCAGAACCTTTGTAAATGAGCTTTAACTGAAAGGTATTTTCTTCAAGATTTCAATAATAAAATAAATGCCACACCACATGTGGAGCAACATCTGGTGGAGGTGTCTGGCAGCACCCTTGGTGACGTGGGTGACCACACATTACTGGGCATTCCCCCCCGGACTCTTGCCTGCATGTGAACACAGCTTAGGGTGGTGGGTGGGACTGTGAAAGGGATGAAACATGAAAGTGTGGGTCCAACCTCTACCCATGCCCCATAGGCACATCAGAAACAGCTGTCCTCTCCTCCACTGTCAAATGTTGAAGCTGAGGGGGATCCAGTTTCTTCCCCCCAGCTTGCAGGGGCTAGGCTTCAACAGGGAGAACTTCACCTCTGGTAGCAGGCCGAGAATTGTATGGGTTGGCTGGAGGTGGTGGTGTCTATGTTGGAGAAAGCTCCAGCTCAGTAACAGAGTCCTAAGGTGGCAGACAATTGAGAGATTCTAGCAGCAGAGGTAAGCACAATGGGGAGAATAAATAGATAATGTAGACATTATCTGTTCATTCTGGGTTTTCTACCCTCAAGTTATATTTCTGTACATATGGCATCGAAGTTATTTTTTTGGAAACAGGTTGTCAGTGATCCTTCCACTGTACAACTGTTTGGTTAGGCCACACCTCAAGTATTGTGTACAGTTTTGGAGACCACATTTAAAGATGGACATTGCACTCATAGAGAGGGTCCAAAGGAGGGCAACCAAAATGATCTGGGGCCTGAGGGAGAGCACCTATGAGGAGAGGCTCAAGAAGCTCGAGATGTACACCCTGGAGGAGAGGAGGGATAGGAGGGACAAGGTAGAGGTCTTTAAGTACATGAAAGGGGTCAATAAAGGGGTCCCAGTCAGGGTGCTCCAAAGGAATGAGGGTGGGGCAACAAGAGGTCACAGGTATAAGCTGGAAGGGGCAGGCTCAGAGGGGAGAGGAGGAGATCTTATTTCACTGAAAGGGTGGTGGAGCCATGGAATGCACTGCCCAGGGAGCTGGTAGAAGCGGAGACTGTGGACGAGTTTAAAAGGGGATGGGACAGGTACAGGGGGAAGGTAAATCTGACCAGGCCCAATACAAGTGGAACATCTGGGACTGGGGACAGTATAACCCAAGGGAGGGGGGGACACCAAAATTGTCCCTCAGTGTGGGTGCTGAAAATCGAGCAGACTCGAGAGACTGTTAGGTCTATTCTGCTGGCATTTTAGTATGTTAGTATGTCATAAGGAGTGGAATATGATATGATGGCTGGTAGAGCAATGTGAACAGAATAAGTCTAATGGAAAGCATATTGCTTTAATGAAAATGTCTGCAGTAATAAAAATGGAGAGTCAGCTCAGTGGCGCAGAAGGAGGGCTACTTCTTGGGATTCTAGTGACTAGGATTTTGGAGTGAACCTAGGTCATGTGTGGCTGGCTGGGGTGCAGTATTGAACAGCCCAGTGGACCCTTTTCTCCTCTGGGGAGGGAGGACTGCTCTATTTTACTATACTACCATCACCTGTAGGTGTACAGATGACAGTGGAGCAGTCAGAACACAGGGAGAGGGTGCTGATAGACATTTGGCAGGACATGTGTTCTGCCCACTCCTGCCTGGACCTTGGTCCTCATGCTGTTGTTCCCCAGGGGGAAGGCATCTAAAGCAGCTGGTGAAAACAAATGGTTAAATCTCCCTCCACTGAATGATGGACATAAATTAGCTGGTTGGTGGTATATGCACCATGCCTGGCAGAGGAACATAAATAGAATTTACAAAAATGGATAGTCATGAACTTCAAATTTTGGGGGGAATTTTGTATTACTGAGTTCTGCTGATATCAAAAGTTAAATGTTTACTGCCAACTGGAACATCTTTTAATGATACCTGCTGTCTATTAAAGGTGCTGTTCTCAAAAGCAAAACTGCTACTGCAGTTCCACCCAAAGGGGCAGGGAAATACCACTTAGCATATACATTGATAAGAGAGAATTCTTTTCTATTTTAACTTACAGAATTTCCAAAGTGCAGATAAGGATGGAATGGTCTGCATACCTGGTAGCCATGCACATTTAAATATTGTAATTTTATACAACAAGCCATGTAGTCTTAATTTTCTACCTTGATATTGTTATGGTAGTTTCTAAAAAGTGAAATGAAGCTTGGTGATGCTGAGGTGCCTGCTATTTGCATATCAATCAATCAATCAAAGTCTTTATTTAACCAGGCGATCACCGTAGAGCAAGTTCATTTTCAAGGTGGACCTAAGTTTGTTAAAGAGGAACAAGGGACAATATACAATAAAGTGAGATACAATAATACAGTATATACAAAGTATCAGCAGGTTGCACTTAGAGTAGTATATGTTTGGAACAGAAGATACAGGTAGTTTTGGGTAGGACACAATTTTTCATGAAAGTGGAGAAATATACATATCAGGTGCACCGAACATAAATAAAACCTAATATAAAAAGATATATAGTGATACGGTATGGAGAATTTAGAGCTGGAACCAGGGTCAAAGGAATGTGGAAGGGACAGATATGGGGGTAGAAAAAGGGGACAGGGAAGAGTCAATTATAGATGTGATCAGTCTTTTAACAGTAGTAATTAGATTGTTCTTGGACTAATAGGAGTCACTATTTAGGGTAGACAGGCACAGGACTCCTTAATATGATGTAGATGTAGAGATTTAAAAGCTGTTAGGCTGATGGAGTGAGCTAATTTCAAAGTTTTTTGCAGCTTGTTCCACAGCTGAGGGAGCACAAAGCTGATGGCTGCTCTGCCAATGTGAGATTTTGCTTTGTAAACATAAAGGTAGATATACGAGGTGCTTCTCAGGGCATACTTCCCCAGAGTGGACAAAGGTAAACAGACAGAGATATACTGGGGCAGTTTATTTGAGATAGCTTTGTATGTCCAAACCACAGCACTTTTTTGCCATCTGTAAGCAAGGCATGACCATCCCACTACCGTGAACAATGCACAGTGGTGGGTTGAGTATGGAAGACCCATGATAAATCTTATGGCTCTGTGATAAAGCATATCGATTTTGGCTAGGGTATCTGCAGGTCCCTGACTATATAGAAAGTCTGCATACTCCAATAGGGAAAGAAAGGTAGTTTGAACCAGTTTCTGTTTAGCGTCTCTTGTGAGAAGATTATTAATCCTAAAGAACAGACCAAGTCGTTGTCTAAGTTTCTTTGCCAGTTCTTCTAAGTGATCTGTGAAAGTAAATCTATGGTCTAACCAGACCCCCAGGTACTTGAACTTTGGTACGTAGTCCAACCATTCACCTAGAATGGTAGTGATCTGTGGGAGTGTCCCAGCAATTGCAGGATTTATTGCATTTTGAAGGAGCGAGTGGAACATTGCTTTGTGTATTTTTTTTTCATTTTAGAGCAGTTTCTGGTTTATAAGCTGATGTTGTAGTAGATTAAGTTCATTTTGAAGGGCTTTATAAGCCACTTCAGTGTGGGGCTACTAGCATAGAGTACCATATCATCCGTGAATAGGTGTATTTGTGCTTCTTTGATAGGGGCATCTACGTTGTTAATATAAATGGTGAAGAGCAAGGGACCAAGAATGGAACCTTGTGGTACACCCCTCAATGGGGGTTTTGGTAGAGAAAATTCCCCTTCTGCCTTTACTTGTCGAAGTCGTCCTGAGAGGTAGTTGGAGAACCATTTAAGGGACCTGTTACTCAGTGTGTAACACTGACAAAGTCACTTAGCCTCCCCATGCTTAACTTCTAATTTCTGTCTCTGTTCAGTTATAATCTCCATGTGCAATTGAAATGGCAACATTCTCTTTTTGCACTTGCTTGGACTATAAAGCCTCTGGGGTACAGTTTGCATGAAAGCCCTATATAAAAACAAATTCCTTTCCTTCTTAGTCACTAATGTTTTGTACACTATGTAACAGCTTCAAAGAAATAAAGGAGTCAAGAGAAATGTACCGTTTACATATGAACATACAAACATATAAAAAATGCCAGCAGAAAAAAGCCAAAAAATCTATCTTGTCTGCTTGTTATATGAATCTCTCAATGATTACTGAGGAGTCTGCTCCCCCATTAGAAGCTTCCCCTTCTCTGATAGGAGTCCCCCATATGTTTATGCTTTTACTTTCAACCCTCCCCTTTACTTTGTACCAACCCCTCTTAAAGCTGTCCTCTGTCTTTAGGGATAGCACCTCATCTGGCACTCACCCCACTTAGTCACCATCCTCTTGATAAAAAAGTGCCTCCTCATTTCCCTGTTGAATCATTCTCCCACTAGCTTGAGGCAGTCTCCTCTTGTGGTTTTCTTACTGCTAAGGCTGAAGAGACTCTCAGAGTTCACCTTGTTTATACAACTGAGGAATTTAAATGTTACAGTCGTGTCTCCTCTCTCCCTTCTGTTCTCCAGGGAGTACATGCTGAGATTTCTGAGTATCTCTTTGTACATCCTATCCTGCTGACCCTGGATCATTTTAGTTGCCCTCCTCTGAACCATTTCCAAAAGGAATGATGTCTTTCCTTAAGTATGGTCACCAGTACTACAGAGTGTATTCCAGGTGCAGATGCACCAAGGATCTGTACAACTGCCAAATGACCTCCGACTTCTTGCTATTTATTCCTCTTGCTATGTAACCAAACATTCTGTTTGCCTTGGCTGCTACCTTCCTGAAATGCACACAGTGTTTCAGGTAACTTCTGATGATCACCCCCAGGCCCCAAATCTTTCTTCTCTTCTGACTTGGTAACCTGCATACCACCCAGACAGTATTCGGTCTTTGGGACCTGCTATCACAGCTGCCAATTCCCAGAGTACCCTCAGATGTATGCCATCTGGATCTAGGAACTTTTCTGCTTTCAGGGTCCTCAAGCTCTTCCTTCCCTGTCTTCACCAATATCCCCATCAGTGTTGCCTTTCACCTTATTGCCCACCCCATTCTTCCCTTGAAGCATTTGACCATCCTTCTTCCTGGTGAAGACCTGACTAGTGAAGGGCTTGCAGTATAGCTTAGAGGTTAGAGGAATGAGGTGTGAACGAGCTTGATACATCCAGCAGACCAGACCTGCGTTTGAGTCTCACAACCTCCACTTGCATACTGTGTGACTCTGAGCAAATCACTTAACTGCCCAGTGCTCCCAGGTCACCCCTAAAAACAGGCACTTGTACCTAGTGGGCCTTACCTGGTTACCAAAGGCTAAAATAAATTAAAAATACTTATTTAGGACTTCTGCCTTCTCCTCACTACCTTCCACCCTTTTTCTTCCTTTTTAGCTGGAAAATCCCATCCTTCATATCCCTTTTCTCCCTAATATGTTGGAAGAAAGCCTTCTGCCCCTTTTTCACCCCCTCTGACAGTTTCAGCTTTGGCCAACCAGACTGCTCTTCCCATCTCCCTAGCCTTAACACCGTACTCAATCCTATCTTCTTCCTTTTGGGTCCTTTTGAATTTCTTGAAGGCTGACCTTTTGTCCCTCACTGCCTGAGCTACATATCTATCAAAGAAGATGGGCTTTTTGGCCATATAATTCTTGCTTTGCAGTTTTACACACTTGTGATTGGCTGCCACCAGCCCCCCCCCCGTTTTATTATAATCTTTTTCTTCAATGACAGCAAGGTGCCCACTTATAATCTCTCCCATCCTCTTGTAGTCTGTCTTCCTAAAATCTAATACTCTGGTTTTGGTGTTATTGTTCTCCCTGCCCATGTCTAAATGCATCCACACGGTGTGATGCTTGCTCTCACCCAGTGGTTCCTCCACTCTCACCTCCCAGAACATGTGCTGCATTTGTCAGCACCATTTCCAGGATAACTCTTTCCCTGGTGGGTTCTAGAATACACCATGTCAGGAACCCACTCTGAAATGCATCCAACCTGGTACAGGAAGAAACCAGGATCATCCAATCCACACTAGGCAGATTGAAGTCTCCCATAATTACTATCACTTCCCTTGCTCTCCATCTCCACTGTTTTGGACTCCAGCTTCCTGTCCATCTCTTCTTCCTGGTTTGGCAGCCTGTACACCACCCCCAGCCTAAGTTGCCTTCCTTTTGTAGACTGTACCTGTACCCACAACATATCAGTCCTCCCCATCTCCTCCTCCCTTGTACCAATTATTTCCTCCTTTACATACAATGCAACCCCCCCACCTCTCTATTAATCATACATTAGCAATCTAAAATCATATAATATGCAGTACTTTACCATGAACAATGGCTATGGACAGGACCAGTGCAAAGAACACAGGAACAGTAGTTCTGGTCATCTTTGTCTCACAAAGGTTCCTTCTTGATTTTTTTGACAGGCTGAAAAGCTGGTAAATTGCTGTAGAGAAAGTGTTTTCTAAACCTCTATATATATATACTAATTCAGCAATGGCCAGACATTTTACTTCCTAAAAATTAAAGGAACAAAGAAGTTCAGCTGTCAAAACCATTAACTGGGGATCTCCATCTTAGGGTATGTAAAATTACCTGTAGGGATTTTTCATTAAATAATTTCCCTTTTCCCAGAAACACTTGATATATATATATATATATATATATATATATAAGAAGAAGGAAGAGAATCCTAGGAGCTTGGATTTTCAATAGAAAATGCAATTATAAAATAGTATCTCTATCAAAAAATAACATTGTTTATTTTTGTTTTAATTTATGTTTGTCAAGACAGAGAACAGCATATATAAACATCACCAGTACAGAAGAATAACATTCCAAGTATATCATGTACAGAGTGAGGTAAATACTGTACCTAACATAACTGTGGCCAGACCCTGAGGCATAAAAGGAGCTTACAGACAATAACCCAATGATCCCAATCCAAACTTTTCTAACCTCTAGATTTTTATACTTTGTTATTACACTGCCCCTTATATGGATAATATATACACTAAGGGATATGGCACACATTTGGCTCAAAGATCTCATCATACAGCATCATATAAGCAATCCATGTTTGCCACTCAGCTTGAAATTGGTTACCCTATCATAATTAAATGTTGTAATACATTCCATATTCTGTATTTTCAATACAACGCTTGTCACATCTCCACTGTTGGAGGTTTGATTTGCATCCAAAGCCTCATTATGGCTTTTTACTTAGCCAAGATATATACATAGAGCCATAGAATGAGGGTTTAGTTGGTAACTGGGGGTTGGAGTGGGGATGGACAGGGGCACCATAGTTGGAGAGACAAAGGTCCAAGCAAATGAAAAGTCCTCGAACTGACTTGCAATATCCTGACAAAAGGGGGGATGTATCAGACATTGCCAAAAAGTGTGTTTATGATACACCCTGGTTTGTCAGTACTTTCTCCAACAATGCCTTTAGTGTGATGGTAAGAATTTTGCTAGTATTGCTGTGGTTCTAAAGAATCTGTGGCCACACTTCTAGTCAAACTCCCTCCACTGTATAGAGGGTGTGATTTTTTAAAGCTGGAAGAGCATGTTTCAACCATTGATAGACATTTTTATTTTGACTTTACAGTAAAACTCTGTCCAGTGCAAACCACTTAATGAACTCATTTTAAAGTCAAGAAGTTCAACAGTAGCTGGCCTGGTGGAGCTGAGGGTTGAGGCACTGGACACCACACCTTGTGCCACACTGGTGACCTGAGTTTGGTAGTGAGTTCAGGTGCTGGGGGTTGGTAGGGATGGTATGAGGATCAAGCACATGCAGGGCTGCTCTTCTCACCTTGCAGGGGGAAGGCTGGGGCTTGTCCAGTGTACCAGTGGCTCCCAGTGGAGATCAGGGGTGCTGCAGTATGGCTGCAGCATGTCAACCAATGTGGCTGATGCAGGCAGGGTGGCTGTGCACCATTGCATCTGGGTGCACCATGCCAGGGGGAAGGGCACCATAACACATAAAAAGCCAGGGTCCATGGGATAGGCAATGGCATCTAACCCCCATCCCACTGCTGGATCCGCCTTGCCTGGCCTTTCAGTTCCTCCACCGGGTCATCACCTACAGCCAGAGTCTATGTTGTAAGAGTGCCCAAAGAGGGTGGATGGCCCCATCCCAGAGGGGTTAAGCTGGGGACACAGGCTGTGGGGAGAGAGGAAAGAGAGGAGGCTCAGGACTGAGGGGACCTCAGGCAGGCAGGAACAGGCAGGATGTCTGAGAAAGGCTTCATGGGCCATGGCTGAAGGGAAAAAGAGTTAAAAAAAGAAATAAAAGAAGTTCAACAGTCAGCAATGGCTCTCACATTGTTCAAGGAAGCCCTCTGAGTTAGTTCATGATCAGTGGCTACTGTGGGTGATGCACATGAGTGGTGGACCAAAAAAAACCTTCAACTGGTTTCTGTTCTCTTGGCCTGTGACCAGCAAGGATGCTTATGATGGGGCTAGAGACACCATAAGTGTGTGTATTGTAGCATATGAGGCCCAGTCCTGATTCACTATGGGAAGCAAGCCAGTGCTGTGATTTTAAAAAGAACAGAATTACTTGCATGACTGGCAGGTGAGTGTTCTAGGATGCAAACCTCACTTGAAGCCCCTCTGAAGGGAACAGAAAGGGAGGAGAAAACCTAAAGAAGGATTGGACAGGTGAGGAGAGTTAAGGCAGAAAATAGGGTGGGAAAAAGGGTGGTATATAGAACAGCTACAAGAAGAGTAAAGCCTTCTTCTTTTACTTAAATTACAGTTGCCCATGTACCTATCCAGAAAAGGAGGCTATGGCAGTTGACATTGGATAGCCCACCCTAGCTGGGGCATGATCTGATTTACATCAGGCATATCAGAGATGGCTAGGAGGGCCAATTGAAGACATGATTTGTTTTACACTGAGTGTATCACAGAGGGACAAGAAGGCCACCACAGCCTGGCAGGGACTTGCCAAACATCAGGTAAGGCAAGCAGAGAACATGGAGTCACCACAGATATTGAATATCTCATGTAAATAGCACATTATATTGATTGTTTGCACCAGGTGTCAATGTATTAGCCAAAATCAGAGAATGGTAACTGGAAACGGTTTGTGTAATGAAGCTTTGGCCAGTCTCTTCAGAAAGAAAGACATTGTGTTGGTCCCCTTGGGGAAATAAGAGAGAGTAAACTTCCTGATGTACTTGTAGTACTGTATAAGCAATGAGCAAGCATGTCGTTTAGACACACTTACATTTTTGTTGTCTGTTTTCTTTTCTCTTCTTATACATTTTTAAAAACTCTTGAACACTTGGAAACTGTTCACAAAGCTCATTTCTTTACTGTTCTCATTAATAAATGTACTGTATTTGTTACAGCTTTTATTTCATTTTTTCATTAGGCATGGTAACAGCTTCTTAAGAACTAGCAGTGTAATATTTAGGACTATGAGCATCAGTTTTTAATAATACATTTCAGAATAGTTATGAATGCATTGACATACATTATTCTTTTTTTTTGTAGTTAATAATTTTTATTAAGTCTGAAAGATAATGTCAAACATAGCCAGGTACATAAAGAATATACAACATGACACATATGCATACACATTGACTGCAGTGTCATATCATTGACAAAGTCTAGCCCATAGAAAAGGAATTAATTTTAGTTTTATGCTGGTAGTTGATTTCCTAGACTATATGTTGTCTTCATTTAAACTTTTCTACCATTATGATTACATTAGAGAATCTCATATTACACATCCTCCAGTGTAATATTTTACATCTCCACTCTTCACTGGACTGTAGTTCCACTTCATGTTAAAGTTGAAAATGTTAATCAACCAGCTAAAGACAGCTTTACATGCATATTTAAAAACAATAAAAAAAACTTACAAATGTGCAGTGTACATTACATATTTGCAATACCTAAAAAATCATAACTACATAAAGCCAGCTTTCTTAAAAAGTTTGACCTATCTCCCCCCAGATTACATAAAAGAAGGACAGGCAATTCTGTGATGCAACTTTATGTCATCCTATTAAAAAGGAAGGAACTCAGCAGGCTAACCAACCCAGTATAGAATGAAAGCAGCAAAAATAGGGAAGAGACCCAGGAAGTATTGCTGAGCAGGGAACTACAAAGAGCTCTTGCTTTTCATAACTTTTATAGCTGCTCATGACAAACCTTAACTCCTCCTCAAAGGGAGATGCACATAAGTTGAGGCAAGTGTGTTGCCAAAAGACCCAGGGATGGGACCCGGGACTATCGCCAGCAGGGGTTCAGTCCCATGCTCAGAGAAAGGAGTCAGCTAAAGTGGCTTAAAAAAACAAAACAAAATAAAAAAAAAACCAAAAACAAGAGTCACTTCCCTAAAGAAACCCAAAGCAAACCCAATACACCAACGAGGGCAAAGTCCTATTAAACCTATCTGTAGCAGACACTAAACGCCACTTATTCGACTCCACATAAGGCCCTAAAGAACAAACTTGCTCCATACTACTGGACAAAATGTCTTATCTCCATACCCTTTTGGCCTCTTGTGGCTCATATCTTAACCTCATAAACCCTTCCCATTAAGATGGGGACCAGTAATCTGCATAGTAACAAAGTTAATCTAGCAACTACCCCCTGCTGTACACCTCATAATCAACTATCCATCAGGGTCTCACAAGGTTCCACTATTTAGATAAGCTTGTGAAGACTGGACAACGTTATTTGTGTTCCTCCTTTTGGAGCCCTAACCTGTATATAAAACTTGAAACTGCTTCACAGTTATGAACTATTATTCCTAAGCAGGGTACGTCCCAGGGCAATAGCTAGGCATGCACATTAGCCAAAAGTATTGCAATACAGAGAGGGCCATCTGAGCATTCCCAAGGTGCCACCAGCTACACTAGCCATACACTACCTCATGTGGTAAACCATACCAGTGTCTCTCCTAGCCACTGTATCCAGACCCAGTAACTGGGCCCAGGATCAACTCACAGGAGTACTTTGCACCAGACAAGAATAGCAGAAAACACAGTCACTAGCCCACATTATGTCATTCCATGTTGCAGTAAAACCTACCTTCTTCAGTGAAATTCTAAAGGTGCCATGTAGCGCATACTGTTCTGTGCCCTTATTATCGCCAGGTGTGACAGGAATTTTATGCCAGCTACAATTCGGAAACAATATACAGATTTCTAAGGACTGTGCATGCTCACATATGTCCAGACACTTTGCCCTACTTTCAGACTCAATGGCCACAAACTTGCCCTGCCATGGCTTCCTATTCAATGCTCCATTAGAACCTATGAATGACTTCTTGCAGAGGTGTGGCAGAAAACATGCTGCTAGAACTTCATTAGGCTATACCTCATGCCCTATCTGATTTAGCTGCTTATTAGCATCTATGTGCATCCTTATTTAAATTACCTCAAATTAGCAACCGGGGTAAAACAGGAACCCATATAAACAGAAGGGAAAAAGAAACAAATGCCTTAGCTGGGACTTGAACCCAGGATGCTCAGAATACCATTCCAGCTATGCTACCAGCTACACACCAAGGCAACAACAAGAACCCCAACTTATTTTTACTTTCAAGGGCTAGTCAGAGTAAAACTGCAGGTGTTAATATAGAGAAGACTTATGAAACTCTAGAAACAAAAAATTACTCCTGAAAATGTCCTGAAGTCCTTGTGTCTTAACATTCACCTATTACCATGACACAAGAGTTTATATAGGCAAAAAACGTTCCTCTGTAAAACTCATACAACATGTGCAGGCCAATAAAATATCTGGTCTCACTTCCCGATAAGAACAATTCTTGGTTCAGTATTTAAATATACAATGCATAAGTATAGAAGCACATAAGAATAAACTATATATATAGTATGCTAAAAATACTCATTAAATCTTAAAGTCAATTTCATCATACTCATCTTTCTCAGCATGTTCGTGTGGGAGGGTCCGTAAGGTTTAAACACCTTTCCAACAACTTCAGAGTTTCAGGTATTTCACTGAAATCTTATACAGCTGCAATCATACATTTTGTAAACATACATATGCTGATCTTTTTTGGGGTCTATGCATGAACGGGTGGGAATTACGAGCTGGAGGTGCGTATCCCACCTGCTTATCTCTGTGGCCCCGGACAGGTGCAGGGTGCATGTTATACACGATAAAGAGCTGGAATGGGAATGGAATCAGTCTCATTTCAGGGACGAGACTATGATTGTTGTTGACTTTATTACTGTTATTGTTTCCTTTACAGCTCAGTGTAGATTTCATTTGGTACCAGGTTGCTTTTCAAGCTTCATTTGGAAAGGTACCTGTTTGGGGGATTTTGTGGTGCACATGAGAGTTTCTAGGGTTTTTTGCTGGTGTAGCTGATTGTCTCTGGAGGTCAGGAGGTAGAAATCAAATTCATTTCAGTGCAGAATCTGCTTATTGCTTGTTTTAGTTATTTTATACTGCTTATTTTACTTGGACTATAGTTCTGCTTATCTTGTGTTTTTTTTTAAGCCATTGACTTTAGAGTGCAGGAACTGTTTTTATGTTTGCTTGCACGCATGTGCAAGAAACATAGTGCCATCATCGGAGTTTTCGGAGGTGTGTCAGCCCTCTTCCAATTCAGTCAATGTGTTTGCAGGAGTGGCCGCAGTTCTCCAATGCCTACTGGAGCTGACTATGACAGCTCCAAAATGCAGTGGCATACAGTTGAAAGGGGGAGCTATGCTTCAGTGAGCAGCGATCAGATATCGCCTGCTCATGCGCCGCCCCCCCACACACACACACACACACACACACACACACACACACACACACACACATATGCTGCTGCTCCCCCCCAACGCACGCACTGTATAGCTGACGGGGGGGGGTGCCCAATCCCCCGTTGGCTGTGCTGCGCCCCCCCGGAACACAGTTCCATATGCCACGCTGGGTGCCCACCCCAGCGTGGCTATGTCGTATAGACAACAGGGGTGTCCAATCCCCTGTTGTCTCCACTGTGTCTCCACCCCTCCAGTACAGGGTGCCACGCTGGGAGCCCATCCCAGCATGGCAACAGATGCCATGGCCAACGGGGGTGCCCAATACCCCGTCAGCTCCACGCCCCCCCAGCTGTCCTTCTGCCAAGCTGGGAGCCCACCCCAGTGTGGCAAACGTCCCGCGTAGTCTTTTAAAACAAATAAAACCTATAAAGAAAAAATGGTCCCTCGCAGTCTCCCTGCCCCCTCCACAACCCACACCCACCCCATACTTACCTCCGGAGTCCAGCGCAACGATCTTCGGTGGACCGGGAACACGTCTGCACTCTTCAAAGCCGACCGCGAACTGAGGAAATGCCGGTAAGCTGTATAATGGGATAGATAGGGTTTTTTCAACTTTATTGCATATCTCAGGCATTTTTGAATTTTTGCACCAAATTTTCAACATGGGTTTATGGGACCCCTTCATGAATTCTTGCACTGTCATGGTGTTACTGGTTCAAGGGTGATTTCGCAGCCACTGTGTGAAATCACCTTTCCAGAATGATTAACAAAATGACACTGCTAGTGTTCATAAGGTGGGCTCTCAAGAAGCCTATTTTGAAAATTTGGTGGAAAAATTCCTAAAAATGACTGTTTTACGAGCATGCATTGCGCAGTTCCTACGCATGCTCGTAAGTTCGCAAATTTTCAATATTTTCACTCCAGATTTTCAACATTGTCATTTTACCACACCTTCGTATGAGCAGTACAGCTGTCATTTTTCACATCTCGCCCAAAACGTGTTTCTGCCCATGTAGCGCCAATGACACAGTCGGTGTGTGAAATCAATGTATGGGACACATTAAGAAAGTCATAGTGACACTGGTCATGAGCAGAGGTGTTAAAATGGCAATGTTGAAAATTTGGTGAAAAAATTCCCAAAAATGGCTGTTTTAGGAGCGCACATTGTGCAGTTCCTACGACACTTGTAAGTTTGTGATATTTGCAATATCAACAGTGCCATTTTACCACACTTCCTTATGAGCAGTACAGCTACCATTTTCACATCTCGCCCAAAATGTGTTTCCGCACATGTAGCGCACAATGGTACAGTCGGTGTGCTAAAACGATGTTTGGGACAGATTAAGAAAATCACAGTGACACTGGTCATGAGCAGAGGTCTTAAAATGGCTCTGTTGAAAATTTGTTGACAAAACTCCATAAAATGACTGTGTTACGAGTGAGCATTGTGCAGTTTCCACGCATCCTTGTAAGTTCATGAATTTGTAATATTTTCAGTCCAGATTTTTCACCAGTGGCATTTTTCCACACCTCCTTATGAACAGTACAGCTGTCATTTTCCACAACATGGCCGAAATGTGTTTTCACACTTTCAGCACAGAAATGTGTGGTCACTGTGGGAAATCATTGTTCGAGGCAGATAAAGAAAATCACACTGACACTGTTCATGATCGGAGGTCCCAAAATGCCTGTGTTAACAATCTGCTGTAAAAAAATCCCCAAACTAGTTACATTACGGGTGTGCGTTGCACAGTTTCTACACACGCTCGTGACTTCACCAGATTTTTAAGATTTTCACAGCAGATTTTCAACATTGCCATTTTTTACACCTCCCATGAACAGTACCGCTGTCATTTTTCACATCCTGTTCGGAATGTGTTTTTGCACCTGTGGTGCCAAATGCCATAGTCGCTGTGCAAAAGCAGTTTTCGGCTAACAAACTGATACTGCCACTGTTCATGAGATGGGGGTCACAAAAAAAACATGTTAAAAATTTGGAGTGAAAATACCAACGAATGTCTGAAGCGTTAGGGTTTCCGACCATAACGCCCCACCCTGTAGAGAATGACAGGCATCAGGGGTGTGACTTGGGATTCTTGCCTGTCATGCTCATACCATTCCACCCTCACCCACACTCTGCAGCCAGTGAGAGGCATCAAGGTGTGCCTTGGACTCTTCGGGCCCAAACTTCACCGCATTCTCCTATACCACACCCATCTCACCATATTTCCTGATGGAATGGGGTGCGCATAAGGGCCAAAGTCCCAGCAGCACACCATGACACTTGTCAGTGTCTGCAGGGTAGGGTGTGGTGAAATGGTGTGGTTGTTATGCCTGACGACCCAAAGGCACACCCCAATGCCTGTCACTCTCTGCAGGGTGGTGGTGGGGTTGGCTTCAGATCAATACTTCGCTGCCATTCCTATTATGCAGCTCTGTAACTTCTACACTACCAATGCCAATCCCAGCAAGCAAACATTCGGCATTGACAAATGCTTGTTTTATCTAGCCCTGTAGTTTGAGAGAAGGGTACTAATTGTAGGTCTGGGGCCTTGGCAGAGCTACTGCTAATCTGGAGGTGGGGCCACATCAGAGTGCTGCAATGACTACCTTTGGATTCTAATAAAGGGCTAGAAGGAGAATGGAATCAGTTTCATTTCAGGGAAGTGACTGTTTTTGCTGATTTCATTACTGTTGTTATTGTTTCTTTTCCAGCTCAGTGTAGATTTCAATTGGTACCAGGCTGCTTTTCTGACTATTTGGAAAGATACTTGTTTGGGGAACTATGTGGTGCAGCTGAGTGTTTCTAGTTTTTTTTTGCTGGTGTAGCTGATTGTCTCTGGAGGTCAGGAGGGGCCCAACCCCCCCACACCCCCAGCACATCACGTCCTTTATACTGTTAGCCTGTGACATCATACGGTACCAGTTGACTGCATACACACGTTAGCCATCTTATTTCAGTACACAACACAGTCATGCACCACACCCTGGCATAAATTGAGCAGAGACTTTACTGTGAGCTACTGAATAGGTGAGATCATGAAGTAAATTACAGTACTGCTTGATAGCCGGGGTGCAAGGAAGATGTGCAGAAAAGAATGAACCAATCTTAAAGGGTCTGTGATCACCAAATTTGTCTGGACTCCCTCTGGGATCAAGGTACTGTGTCTTTTGAACTGTGGAAGAAAATACTGGATCTTTGGGCTGAACTCAAGGTACTGTGGCTCTGTGATTTTTGGGCTGGTCAAATGAAATCAAGGCAATGTGATTCTAGAACTGTTACTAGGTACAATGTCTGTAACTCTGGGAATCTGAGGCAGATTAATGTGGGATCAAGGAACTATGACTCTGGGGACTTGGGGCTAAGAAGAATCAATGTACAGAGAATCTAATACAGTGAGAAGGGAAATCCAGGAATTTGAAGCTGATTGGGTAATAACTGTGACTCTTATACCATTGTAATAATAAAGAGGGCTAGGGCAGCATCGCAGAAGGAAAATGGAGCAGGACATGGAAGGACGTACCAGGGACAACACAGGTAGAATAGCTGTGGGCAGGGAGCTGAGGGGGAAGAGGAGAGAATGGATAGGGGAAAATGATTGGGGAAGTCAGTGGAAAGGACAGGGAAGGGTGATGCACCAGGGGGAGGGACAGTGGCAGCATAAGGGGAAGGGGGATCAGTGGCAGGACTGGAGTAGTGGATACGGAAGAGGGAGAATCATGGGGTGTAATAAGTGTGGAGCAGCCATATTCATGGGCACTCTGTGGAGGCTGGGGGAGTGCCCAGTTTATCAAAGGCTGGGGAGGCTAGAGGATGAGTTTTTATGGTTAAAGAGGGAAATGTCTTGGACAGAAAGAAAAGAGAAGAGGAAATGGGAAGCATAGACTCTAACCGGGTAAACAGAAGAAGGGGCATGTTAGGGACTGGAGATGGAGAGAACAATCCACACTAGGGACAAAGGGGGGAGATACAAGTACAGGAGATAGGGGCCAAATGGAACGGGGGCCAGAGTTACTGCACATAGGAATACAGTAGGCTCAAACAGGTACTGGCCATTGATGGGAATGACAGATGGGGGCAAAGGTGCTGTGGAAGAACTGTCCAAGGTAATACAGAAAAATAGGACAGAAAGGGGAGCGTTAGAAGGGAAAAGAACCTAATGTGTGTCAAGATAGAATGAACACAGGAAGGAGTACTGATGAGGGTAGCATGACAGGGTCAAAGGGGGGGAACAGTGTGCAGGAGGAAGAAGGAGTTAGGACAGGGAGGAAAAGGGAGGATGGGAGGGGTTACAAGGGAGAAAGGGGTGGGATCTTAGTGTTGGGAGACTTGATACTGAGAGGGGTCAGGTGGGAGAGTAAGGGAGAAAAGGCATAGTCGGGTCTGGGTGGAAGCCATGCCAAGAATGAAGGTGGAAAGGGTGGGGCAATCAGCCCTAAAATATGCCAGAAAGGGTAGGGAAAGACCACATCTAATTCTGTACCTGGGGACAAATGACCTGGCTGATGGGATGGTAGAAGAGGCGAAGAGGAGGTTTGATGATTTAGGTCCAGTTTGTGAGGAGGTAGGAAGATCAGTTACCTTCTCGGAGGTACTTCCAGTCCCAAGGCAAGTACGGCAAGAAAACTGAGGATTCAAGAGCTTAATGAATGGCTGGTAACCTCATGTCAGGAAAAAAGGTATGGGCTGATAGGAGGGTGGGGGGGGGTGACCTGGGAGGACAGCAGTCTATACGCTAAAGATAGACTGCACTTTAACAAAAAGGGGAAGAAAGTACTGAAGCAAAAGCTTGGGGAGTATATTGAGGAGAATTTAAACTAAAAGAGGGGGTAGCAAGGCAAGGCAAGACAAATTTTATTTTTATTGCGCCCAATCCCGGAGGCTCTGTGTGCCTAACAAAGAATTACAGATAAAACAATTAATTAAAATTCAATAAATAACAACTAAATACAATCAGAATTCCAATAATACAATTCTCTAATGGTCCTGATTATTCTATATCGGCCAGACTGAAGAGGTGTGCCTTTAACCTCTGTTTGAAAATATCGATTGAAGGGGCCTCCTGAACTACAGCTGGAACCGTGTTCCACTGGGTCAGCCCAGAGACACTGAAAGCTCGGTCACCAGATGTCTTGAGCTGAACCCTGGGAACATCCAGGAGGCCCCTCAAGGAGGTGCGGAAGGAGCGAGCAGGGGTCACAGGTGTCAGGAGCTCCAAAATGTGGCCATGACCCAGCCCATATAGACCCTAATAGGTGAGCAAGCCCACCTTGAAAAGGACCCTCCACCTGACCGACAGCCAGTGCAGAACATGCAGGACCGGGGTCACATGACAGGAGCTAGACAGACCCGACAGCAACCAGTCCACTGCATTCTGCACCAGCAGAAGGGATCAAGGTGATCTGAGGCCTCGGGATGGGAAACCATATGGGCTTAACCCCCCATAAAAGTGAGATAGGCAAACAATACAGGGAGGGCCATAAAGGGAGAGGAGGAAGGAGGGGGGAGAAAGAAAGTGGATGGAGGGTGGTATCTTTAAATGCTAGAAGCCTGAGGAATACAAAAGCGGAACTACAGGCTCTCATGGTGGGGGGGTGGACATAGTAGCCATCACCGAAACATGGGCCACCCTAAAACCATGACAGGGATCTGGCGGTTGCAGGTTACAGACTATTCCACAAGGATAGAGTTAAGGGGAAAGGAGGGGGATAGTGCTGTTTGTGATGGAGGGGCTAAAGTGTGCTAGGGAAGAGGGGGAGGAAGAAGATACAGAGGCTCTATGGCTGCAAATCCAAGATCCAAAAAATAGGACATTATGGTTGGGGGTGGCGTACAGGCCGCCCTCTCAATCAAAAGAGACAGCTAGGGTATTGGCAGAACAGATCCAGAAGAAATGTGGGAAAGGTGGGGCGGTGACAGTAGGTGACTTCAACCTGCCGGAAGTGGAGTGAGGAACACCTGCCACCAAGTGTAGAAGGGAACAGATAATGCTAGACACCTTCCAGGATAACTTCCTGATGCAGTTGGTCAGCGAATCAACCAGGGAAGGGAATACCCTTGACCTCGTACTGTCTAACGGGGAGTGGGTGAGGGATCTGAGGGTGGAGGAACCACTGGCAGGGAGTGACCACTGGACAGTATGGTTCCAGTTGCAGCTGGACAGGGAGAGGGGGCATCTGACACAAAGGTGCTAGACTTCAGAAAGGCTGACTTCAAAAAGATGGGTGAAGTGGTGCAAGAGTTCTTGTACAGAATTCAGCCTAATATGGACACGAATCAGAGGTGAGAACACATTAAGCTAGGGATATTGGAGGCAAAAAATTCCTGCAGCAAGGCCCAAAGTAAAAAGGCTAGGGCAAAGAAACATAGCTGAATGAGAAAGAGTGTCATAGACATGGTGAGGAGGAAATGAGTTGCCTATAGGTGATACAGGGGAACTGGGAGGGGGAAGGGGAAGACAGGGAGGAGTACTTGAAGAAAGCAAAGGAGGTGACCAGGGAAGTAAGGGCAACAAAGGCATCATGGGAACTCAGGCTGACAAAGGGAATTAAGGAGGGGGGGGAAGACTTCTTCAGGTACATCAGGAAGAAAAGGGGTTGTAAGGACCAAATAGTAAGGATTACTAAGGAGGAATGGGTGGAAAAAGGGGACAAAAAGGCAGAAGCACTTAACTACTTCTGCTCAGTTTTTACCAAAGAGAAAGGGAAAGAAAATACCTAAAGTTGGTGGCAGGATAGGATCAGAGGGGGAAGGGGTGATGGACAGGGAAATCACAGAAGGTAGAGAGCTAGAGGGGTTAAGGGCACTGAGGATGGACAAGGCACCGGGACTGGATGGCATACACCCCAGGATACTAAAAGATTTGGCAGAGGTCCTGGCATACCCATTGGCAGGCCTATTTAATGCCTCTCTGGACTCAGGGTGTGTACCTCAGGATTGGAGGATGGCTCACGTTGTTCCACTCCATAAGAGCAGTCCCAAAGACAAACCAGGGAACTATAGACCAGTAAGTCTCATGCCCGTGGTGGGGAAACTGATGGAAACAATCCTGAAAGAGAGGCTGGTGACCCTGCTGGAGGTCATTGCAGTGCAGGACAGTTGGCAGCATGGCTTTGTCAAGGGCAGATCCTGCCAGACCAACCTAGTGGACTACTATGACTGAGTGACTAGGGAAATGGACAAAAGGCATGTGGTGGATGTCCTGTACCTGGACTTCAGTAAGGCATTCGACTGGGTGCCACATGGAAGACTAGCATGTAAGCTAAGAGGTACAGGGGCAGGAGCAAAATTGGTGGGAGGGGTGGAGAACTGGCTGCAGAGATGGCAGCAGAGGGTGGTGGTGGAAGGAGAATTATCATCCCAAAGGGCAGTGACAAGCAGGGTCCCACAGGGGTCAGTGCTGGTGCAGGTGTTATTTGGGGTATTTATTCCAGACATCTCAGTAGGTATAAATAGCAAGATCAGTCTATTTGTGGATAACACAAAGATGGGAGCAGTGGTGGATGATCAAGGTGGGTGGTAGGGATTGCAGGAAGATCTAAAAAGGCTGGAGACATGGACTGACTCCTGGCAATTTGATTTTAATGCCAAAAAATGCAAGGTGCTGCATTTCAGGGCAAAGATACCAAAGAGGAGCTATCATCTGTGGGGGTGCAGCAATCTGTAACTGAGGAGGGAAAGATCTGGGGGTGCTCATTACAGGAGCAATGAACAACTCGGCACAGTGTAGGAAAGCAGCAGCAGTGGCCAACAAGATGCTGGGTTGTATTGCAAGGGGTATAACCTCTACGAGCGGGGATGTGATTCTGTTGTTATGCAGATCACTAGTCAGACCCCACCTGGAGTACTGCATTCAGTTTTGGCACCCTTACCGAAGAGGGACATTAGATTCCTGGAAAGGGTGCAATTTAGAGCAACAAAAATGATCCAGGGTCTGGGGAGTTACCATAAGAGGTTAGACTGAGGGAGTTGAACATGTACTCTCTGGAGGAGAGGAAGGAAGGGGGGATATGTTTGAGACCTTTATGTACATGAGAGGAATAAACAGGACAAACACCGTGGGATTGTTCAAGGGGCAGGTAGAGAGAGAGACACTCAGGGTCATGACATGAGATTGGAGGGTGGAAGTTTTAGGAGGGAAATGAGGAGGCATTTCTTTATGTAAAGTGTGGTAGCAGAGTGGAACGCATTACTGGCAGAGGTGGTGGCCTTTAAAACAGTGGGATGCTTCAAGAAGGGCTGGGATAGGGCAAAAGGGAGAGTCAAGAGGGGGTGGGTGGGAGGGGCAGCTGCAGAGTATGGATGCTAGCTGCAAAAGTGAGTAGACTCGATAGACCAAATGTCCTTTTTCTGCTGGCAGTTTTGTATGTTCATATGCAGCACTGCAAGCACCAGTGGGGCTCCTTTCCACAGCCTCACCCTCCAGGTACGCAGGACTCTGCAGGGAGGCCGGAAGCAAAATTCTGGACTCAGGCAGGCATCCAATGGGATGCCCTTACTGGGTCCCAGAATGGATTACTTACGCGGGGCAATGTGGGGCCGGGCCCTTGAATAGCTCCCGCAGGCAGCCGGACCTGCGCTGCCATGCCCAGCAATCCAGTGGACCACCCTGGCCATACAGTTGCCCCTGCTGTGGTGCATGCCACACCAATGCCCCCCCTCACAGCACCACCACCCCATACCCAGGCATACAGTTTACCCCCAACCCCCGGCAGGTATCCTCCGAGTCCCCCAGAAGCTGCTACAAATCCTCTGACAACAGGCAGCCTGGTCCCAGTTCCCAGACAATATACCATCCCCCATGGCAAGTGGCTGCCCGGTCCCCATGCAAGGCGTAACAACCCCTCCCCCGACACAGTGAGGTGCCATGTGCAGCCAAATCCCGATCCCCTGCCCCCACACCCTGTAGGTGTCTGGTGGCCCTCCACCCCCGCTTCACCACTCCTACTGCGTTGCTGTCTGCACAGAGGGAGGATCGGGTGCATAGGGGCTGCATGCCCCATTTTGTGCATCCTGCATGGGGGTCACAATGGGTGCGAAGTGGCAATGCATCGCAGATCTGCAGTGCGCAGGCACTCCACACATTCATGCATAAGCCCCTATGTTTACAGTCCTTCAGGTCAGGGCCAGTATAAGAACCACATTATATTTTTCTTATTAATATGAGTGGTACCTGCCAATAATTTCTTTGTGGAAGTCACAAGTAATAAACAGTATGAAAACAATAACTCCAAATGAAGAAACACCTATATCTCAGGAGGATTACCTTACTATTGGGTGAGACAGGTAAGAATGCCATTCACGTGTACCAAATTGAGGGGGGGTAGAGTAGAAAGCAGGACTCCAAAATTCCTGTACTTGTTCATTCTTTTATAGGGTCTCTGTACAAAAGTTTCCTGGACCACTCGACCCCAATAGTTTCCCTCAATCACCTCCATCACGTTTTTCATCTCATACTCCCTTGTAGCCAGGCTGTTGGACTCCATTGTTCCAGCTTTCAGGACAGCCAGATTAATCTAAGGAGTTAAAGAAAAAGAAAAAGCACTCCACTGAGTGTAGTATTTGTCTCAGACAGTGGAATAAAGCAACCTCAGCCCTCTGGCATTGTTAGCATAGCTGTTCACTATTAGAGGAACGCCTTCAAGCACACATAGTGCAACAAGCTCCATACTGGGAACAGGAGCATTTCATCTGGTCCTCTGGCCTGCATTAATTCGGCTCCCACTCCAGCCGAGGTTTGAAGAAAAAATGTTATAAGTCACTGCTGAACTGGTCCTCAGTCATCCTAACAGAGAGCCAACACATCCCCAAAAAGAAAAGTGCTCAAAATAGCCTACACAAACAATACAGACAACACCATTTGCAAGAGTGCCATTCAGAACTGAGAAGTTGAAGCCAGCACGAGGAACACCCTGAGACCCTCAGTACTCCAGACACTGCAGGTGCACTCAGGTGAAATGAAACAGACTTTCGGCCGAAAGACAGACACCTATAGAGTTTTGCAGTTGAAAATAACAAACAAAACTCAGATTTGTTAAGAGAGATCCATTGATAAAATAAGCAGAAAATGAAAAAAGTCAGAGCAGCATGGAGTGGAGCAGCACTGCAGGCATCTTGTTGTTCAACCCCGGCTGTTAATAAATTCAGCACTAATGTCAGACAGGCAGCTCCACTTCATGTAAAAATGAAGTAAGAAAGGAAAAGTTAAGACCAGTTTTATTATTTTGAATCACATTTTCTTAAATAACTTTTCTCAAATCATGCTTTCTTCAATCACATTTTCTCAAACTTATTATAGACTCTTCAAGTAAAATGAAGTAAGAAAAGCACTGTCAAGACCAGTCACATCATAGAAACATAGAAAGTGATTGAAAATAAGGGCCCTTTGTTTTGCTGCTTTCACTGCAGACCCCATTCAGGCCTATGGTACTTTCTCCCTTCCCTTTCCTACTCCTTATGATTCCCTTGTGCTTATTCCAAGCATTTTTTGAATCTCACCACTGTTTGCACCCCAACAACCTCCACTGGAAGACTGTTCCAGGCACTCACCACACTTTTTGTAAAGAAATATTTCTTCACATCTCTCCTGAACCTACCCATCTCCAGCTTCATATCGTGACCCCTTGTTGCAGAGCACCCACCACTCTGAAAAATACCTCCCACCTGTACCTTATTCACTCCCGAAGGTATTTAAAGGTCTCAAATGGAATTTAATTGTTTTAATCACCGTAAATCAGTGGCCTTGATCATTTCCCCCCTCTCCCTTCATTCCTCCAGGGTGTACATGTTTAATTCTTTTAGCCTCTTTTCATAGGGTTTTTGATGCAGACCCTGAACCATCTTGGTAGCCCTCCTTTGGACTGCCTTTACTCTGTCTATGTCTTTTTTGAGAAGTGGTCCCCAAAACTAGACACAGTACTCCAGGTGGGATCTTACCAATGATCTATATAGGGACAACACCACTTCCCTCTTCCTGCTGGTAATTCCCTTACCTATACAATCCAGCATCCTACCAGCTCTCCCAATTGCTTTGTCGCATTGTCTGACCACCTTCGGGTCATCTAATATGATTGTCCCAGGTCTCATTCCTGCTTGGTTGTCACAAGTATCTCTGGCCCCCCCATTTTGTACTGCACCCCTGGATTTCTGTGACTCGAGTGCATTATCAGCTGCCATACTTTGGATCACTCCTCCAGTCATTTTAAATCTCTTTCCATCCTTTGCACCCCCCCCCCCCGAGTGTCTACTCTGTTGCAGATCGTGGTGTCATCCAAAAAGAGGCAACACCTCTTTATAGCCTGGAGGTTAGAGTAATGAGCTGTGAATGAGATTGGTACATCCAGAATACCAGACCTAAGTTTGATTCTCACAACCTCCACTTGCATATTGTGTGACTTTAACCAAGTCACTTAACACCCAGTGCTCCCAGGTCGCCCCTGAAAACAGGCACTTGTGCCTAGTGGGCCTTACCCGGTTACCAAAGACTAAAACAAAAATAAACTAAAAACATCCCCCCCAGTTCCTCTACTATATTGCTAATGAAGATGTTAAAGAGGACTGACCCCTGCGGTACCCCACTGGTCACTCTCCACTCCTTGGAGTGAGCTCCATTTACCATCGCCCTCTGCCTCCTATCCCCTTACCAGTTTCTTACCTAGGCTACCACCTTATTGCCCACCCCATGCTCCCCAACTTGTTTACTAGCCTCCTATGTGGAATGTTGTCTTGCTGAAGTTCAGGTAGGCCAAATCCACTGCCCCTCTCTGATCCAACACCTTGGTTACACATTCAAAAAATCTATTAGATTTGTTTGGCATAGCCTACCCGCTGCAAAGCTATGCTACCGTGAGTCCTGCAGTCTATTGGATTCCAGGTGTTCAATGAGTCTTTCCTTTAATAGTATTTTCATCAGTTTCCTTACTACAGATGTCAGGCTGACAGGCCTGTAGTTTCCCACCTCCTTCTTGCTACCATTTTTGTGAAGTGGGACCATGTCTGCTCTTCTCCAGTTTTCCGGGATCATGCTTGTCTCCACTGAACTGTTAAACAAGTCTGCTAGGGGTGCAGCTAGCACATCCCTGAGCTCCTTGAGCACTCCTAAATGCACCACATCTGGCCCCATGGCTTTTTCCACACTCAGATATGCAAGTACCTTCCTGACCCTCTCCTAAGAGATGGGACTGGTGTCTACTTCCCTTCCCTCCAAGCTCTTCATGCCCAACTGTAGTACCTCCTCTTCCTGTTCTTCTGTGAACCCTGAGTAGAAGTATTTGTTTAAGATGTTTGTCTTAACTTGATCCTCCTCTGTGCAGCCTCCTCCCTCCTTTTTTAACTGTAAATCCCTCCCTTTGTCTTCCTTTTCTCACAATGTACCTGAAAAATGTCTTGTCCCCTTTCAAAACTATCTGGGCTATTCTCTCCTGAGCTTGCGCTTTTGTGGTCCTTATTGCTTTGCCTGCCTCTCTCCATTTCACTAGATACACTTCCCTGTCCTCTTCTCTCTGAGTCTCTTTATACCTTTTGTTTTTGTCCCTGCCTTTTCTGCTACTTTCCTCGAGCACCATAATGGTCTCCTACTCCTTTTGCTTATTTGCTTGATGTGCAGGTTTGTTGTCTTTACTATACCCTCTTTTAATGTGACCCATTTGCCCTCCACCCCACCCATGACATCACCCCATGCCAGAACACTCTGTCCTGTGTGTGCAGACACTGTCCAGCTTCTTGCAAACATATCTATGCTGACTTGTTCCAGTGTTTATGGCATGAAGACTAAAGATAAGAATACATAATGCATATTTTATTTGTACCATCAGCAGCAGCAGACAAAGCCATATAATATGTCTTCAGAGGTCTTGGTGCAGTTGGAGGGCAGTGTGAAATATCTTGGGTGCCTCAGCAATATTTCATGTCTGTTGGGTACGGTTTGTTGAAACGCTGGAGTGAGCAGTGCTATGATCTCCTAAAAGTCATGTGTGCACTCTAACTGAGGTGCACTCTGCCCATCGACTGCACCACTGCTGCTGATGATACAGATAAAATATATGTTATATATTCTTATCTTTATTCTTTATGCCATAAACACTTGAACAAGTCATCATATATATATTTGCAAGAAGCTGGACAATGTCTGCACACACAGGACATTACACTGCACACATGCAGTTTAGCACAGTATTATTGCACTGCTTAGTCCTGCTTTTTAACAAACACTTCATGACACCATGACAAAAAGTAAACATTACTGAGGCTCCAAAAATATATATTTTTGGAAGAAGACATTTTGAAGTTGGAATATAACTAGGAATGGAATTAATTAATGACGCAGTCAATGTTTGGTACAGTGTTCACACTCACACACAGTCACCAAAATTAATGTGCATCCCCAAAATGTTACTGTCTTGTGTCTAGAATATTCCCCAGTGCTGACGAAGTGAAATGAGAGCATAACAGGAAATGCAAAGTCTCCCAGAATTAATGGCGCCCTCAGTCATGTGTGCAGTGGTCACACACAGTCATCAGAATTAATGTGCATCCCAAAATGCTACTGTCTTGTGGCCAGAATATTCCCCAATGCTGATGAAGTGAAATGAGAGTGTAACAGGAAATGCAAAGTCTCCCAGAATTAATGGTGCATTCAGTCATGTACGCAGTGGTCACACAGTCACCAGAATTAATGTGCATCCCAAAAATACTAGTCTTGTGCTCAGAAAATTCCTGACTTCATATGAAGAGAAATGAGAGTATAAAATGGAAAGAAAAGTCTCCATTTAATTTCTGCCACACTCAGTCATGCATGCACACATTCCAATAAGAACTACAGTATGTCCCCTGCTGCTGCTTTTAGAATATCATGCAATGCTTCTTTACCTGACTGGGCTGATGCAGTGTCTTGCCAAATGATGTGCTAGAAGGATAACCTGTCCATTGAGTTAACTGTCCATGATGATGTGATAATGCTGTTGGTTGCCCAATGTCTGCTGCACTGACCCCCAACAGGAAGGATGCTCTCTGTGTGTACACTAATACTATCCTTGGTAAGTTAATGTACCTGGCAACATCATGGTTTTCCACAGAACCTGAGTTGACCTTAAATATTTATGTATGTATTCATATATATATATATATATATATATATATATATATATATATATATATATATATATATATATATATATATATATATATATATATATATATATTATACATATACATACACACATGTAATCATTGCCCTTTTTTATATCACAGGTCATATAGTTGAACTTGGGGTGTGCATTTCTTGGCTCGATGAGGAATTTTGACATTGGAATACTGTCAAGCCAGTGAAGGTAAGTTTTTTTTTGGGGGGGAGGCATTATTTTTAAAAATTAAAAAGATTCATCAATGTTTGGTCATCTTTACAGGTCTTCGGCCTATCATCAGAACTGAAAACAAAATTAACTGCTGTGATTTGTGCAGAACATGATTTGTCTCATGATGAGTGTCTGGTGTGGCATGACCAATGATAATAAACTGTACGGGAATGCAAATACATATGGCTGTACTTCCCTGACCTGGCTGTACCACACAAAACTACCTGATTTGAAAACTCATATCAATGAGTACAACGGTAATTGAAGCCGAGGCCCGAGATACTACAAAACAGGCTTACATGCAACTAACTACAAAAAAAAACCTTAGTTTTGTGATTTGCAACATGATCATGACCGTGAAGATGAAGAACGTGATTTGTCTCAGAGTCGGAGTCATGATGAGTGTCTGGTGTGACGAGACCAATGATAATAAACTGTACGGGAACGCGAATACCTACAGCTGTATTTCCCTGACCGGTACCACACAAAACTACCCGATTTAAAAACCTATATCGATGAGTACAATGGTGATTGAAGCTGAGCCTGAGATACTACGAAACAGGCTTACATAGAACTAACTACAAAACAACTTACAGTTTTTTGATTCATGAATCATGACCATGAAGATAAGGAATGCGATTTGTATTGTGAGTGACTCATTATGATCGCCCTGACTTAAAAACACATATCGATGAGTACAATATTGGCGCAGAGATATGCACCATGCCAGTACTCTGAAGGGAAGCCAAACAAACAACTTTGACTTAAGTTACAGATGAAGATTAGGCCCTAAAGAGATGTAAATGCACAGACAGATTAAGATTGCGCTGCACACTCAAGAGATGCAGACGCAAAGGCACAACAACACCTAATAAGTGCTCACAAGTCACAAATCCAAATCTGGAAAAAGAATACCTTTTGCTGGTTGGGGCGGGGAAGGGGGGTAGTGCACTGCAGTAACAGTCCACTGCCAGTAAAGATACCACAAAGCAGTACAAATAAATCATGCAAGTGCAGTGGTTATAGCAGGTTCACACTGCTGCAATTACTGTGTGGCACAATAAAAAGTGTCTGATTTGATGGCACACATCATACCCACATTCACACACTACAAGTAATGTGCAGCAAACTGAAAACTTCATTACTATAACCAAATCTTTTAAATACACTAAAATTATGCACTGCTGCACTACAACAATCAGCAAAAAATGTAAAAAATTAATTAAAATATTACTATGTGTACATTAACACAGTTAAACAAGAAAAATATAACCAAAACAGAAAGACTGTCTTTTTCACCCAGTTAATCTACCTATGTCACAGATATGCCTCTCCCCCTTAGCACACTTCAAGTGACTGTCAGTCCACAGACTGACTGTTCTAAATTAACATTCAAAATCCACACACAAACAATAAACACTTGATGATATGAGCACAGGAGGGTTTTCTATAAAAGATGTACTAAATCTTGAGCAAAAAAAAAAAAAAAGACTCAAAAAGGCTTTTATAACAGCTTTTACAGCTCTGGGAGCAAACTGTCTCCTCTCCAGCTACTGTACCACTACACAACACACTACCCAGAACTGAGGCTGTGTAGAATAATCTAGAGCCCAAGTAACCTGCAATCTCATGAATCACTGCAAAATTAACCTTGGAGCTCAATTACAAGGTAAAGTGATGCAAAGTATATTGATTTCTATATAGTTCGCATTAAAATTGATGCAGAAATGGTTGGGGAAGGAGGAGTAATGCAAAGTCATTGGTTTCAATGGACTTCGTGTTCCTCATTATGATGCAAAATACTTTGCTTCGCATTGCAGATTACTTCGCAGATTCCGCATCACTCTGCGAATCGCTTCGCAGAGCGAATCTTGGCCACTTCATCCACCTCTACTGCTAACTGAATGATAGCTCTGTTTCCCAATTCAGGGTTGATCCACAACACCTTGATCACCCCAAGCTCCTTGTACCTCCATTGCTTTTATGTTTTCCTTAACATAAAGTACCGTCTTCTGAACATTGTGTAGACCATTTCCCAGTCATGGTTGTCAGTGCACCATGTTTTCAGTGATGGCCACAATATCCAGATCTGCCTCACCCAGGTCTGGTATCTTATTTCTCAGATTTCTGGCATTGGCATACTTGGCTGTCCAGATTTTGTTAGTCCTACTCTTGTCTCTTCCCATGTTTTCTAGTTGTTCCCCCTTCCTCTCCTTTTCATATTGTTTGCTTCTCTTCTGCCCCCCCTTCTTCCCATGTGAATCCCTTGCTATCTTGATTCCCTTAATACTGGTGGGATTCTTTTCCCTCAGCATTTCTCTATCACAGCCTGTGAGGAAGCAGTTTCTGCCACCACTTTGCCTTCTGCCACCCTCCTCGGCTAGTTTGAATGTCTATTGAAGTAACATTTAAACCATCCACTGAGGACTGCTGTCATCTGCCTCATGTAAATGAGGTAAAAAAGGCAAAGTCTAGACTATTTCTTTTACTGGGTAACCAGGGAAGTAGATCAGGGTGGAGTGGTGGATGTGGCCTACCTAGATTTCAGTAATGCCTTTGACACTGTTCTAAACAAGTTGGGCAGCCTAGGATTGGGACTAAAAATGATAAAATGGGTAAGAAATTTGTTGGACGATAGGTGACAGAGGGTAGTGGTAAATGGAGTCTACTCTGAGAAAGGAAGGGTGACTAATGGGGTGCCACAAGAATTATTTTTGGGACCAGTCCTTTTTAATATCTTTATAAATGACATTGCAGAGGGACCAGAAGAGAAGGTATGTCTTTTTTCAGATGACAAAAACAAATCTGCAATAGAGTGGACACTCCGGAGAATGAATAGAGATCTAGGTAAGCTTGAGGAGTGGTCTAGAAAGTGACTACATTTCAATACAAAAAAAATGCAAAATGATGCCCTTGGGGCATAGAAACCCTGGGTCAGAGAACAAAATGAGGGGAGTGATACTGGCAACCATCAAACAGGAAAGAGACCCATGGTGTTATCATATCTGATGACGTAAAGGTGGCCAAACAGTGTGACATGGCAGTGGGAAGAGCCAGTGGGATGTTAAGATGCATAGGGAGGGGTAGAACCAGTAGAAAGAGGGAGGTGGTGATACCTGTGTATCAGTCTCTGGTGAGATCCTACCTAGAGTACTGTGTCCAGTTCTGGAGCCCTCATCTCTGAAAGGACATAGAGCTGAGGCCATCCAAAGGAGGGCAACTAAAAAGCCCTATTAGGAGAGACTAAGGGACCTTAATATGTACAGACTGGAAGAAATGAGAGAAAGTGGGGATATGATAGAGACTTTCAAATACCTCAAGGGTATAAATAAGGCTCAGAGGGAAGCCTTTTTTAGTGAAAAGGATGCACAAAAGCAAGGGGTCATGCAATGAAGCTGGAGGGGGGTAGAATCAGCAGAAATGTAAGGCAACACGTCTTCATATAAAGGGTGGTGGATGCCTGGAACAGTCACCCTGAGGAGATGGTGGGAGAAAAACTGTAATGGGCTTTAAGAAGGCATGGGATAGGTATAAAGGAACCTTAGAAGCAAGGGAAGGGGGAAAAGGCCAGAGATCAATTAGGGTCTATGGTGTGACTGCAGGTAGGAAACATTGGCAGTCTAGGTGGGCAAAGTGGTCCTTATCTGCCATCAAATGTTATGTTTTTATGTTTCTATGTTAAGACCAGTAATGTTTTCTCAAGCTATGTTTTCTTGGCATATTCTTCCCACCACTTGTAAAAAAGATGGTGGTGGCTGATTGAAGTGCAAAATTGGCAACCCTTAGCAGGGCCATTTCCAAGATGAGTTGACTTGAATGCAATGTGTGCCATTATTTACAATCTTCCACAACAGCCCAGCAAAACAAAGCTGGTGGCAGACATGGTGACACTGGTGGCTGGGGCAAGAATTACAGCGATGATGCAGGTGGTGCAGGATTTGGTGGTGACACTACCACTACTTCATCTGAGTCATCACAGCAGTTAAAAATTAAAACAAAAAAAAGAAATGCAAATCAACCAAAAATACATCCACGAATGGATAATATTATGAAGGATAATTTAATAACCTATATTTAATGTCATTGTATTACTTATTTTAGGGTTTTTCTGCATAGCAGATCAGTTACTATCATGATCAAGCTAAGGAAGTGTTTTGCAACTTCCCCACCATGACGCATTTGAGGCCAGGACTTGTGATACAAAAAGGAGTGTGTAAACTTGCCCACAACTGACTGCTACTGCTGTCTGTCTCACTTGAAAGTAACATATTAGTTTACATTTGAACTGTGTGTGGATAGCTTGCAAGTGAGTGCTGAATTACAGTACTCAAGAACATACTCTACTTCAGTGCGTACAGGTTAGTAGTTAAGAGCACGCAGGAGCACAGTGTCCCTACTATGCAGAATGTATTAAAAAGCACAATGTGCAAAGGCACTCCCACTCTTGCTGTAGAAGATCTCATAATTTTTATATGGTGTCTGTCCAAAACAAGCATATCAAGGTGCAAAAAATTATTTTATTCTCTGCCATGTAAGGTGCAAAGTGCAAGTAGTAACAAACAAGAAGCCAGTTTCACTCCTGCCCATGGAGCATTTTTAAGGGATACCTCCTTCACTCAAATAATCATTTTCATACCCGATTCTAACTGGGCTACAATTTCTATTGGTCCAATCACTCAATTCCAAGGAGAAGTAAACAATACATTCTAAAAAAAAGTTACAAATATACAAAAAGTGCTAAAGTGGATTAAAACATTTATTTAGATGTACTAATATAATACTAATTTATGATTAAGGACTTAATATAAACACATTATATAAATAATGTTAGAAATAAGTGCATCAGTTCATAGGCATTGCCTATGTCAAGATGTTGTGAAGTAAAACTTTGCCAGTGAAGTGGCCACAAAGTGTTGAAATTCATCCACCTTCTAGAAACTTTGTGACATTTCTGTGGACCCTAGGAGCTTTAACTTCACCAAAATTGTCAAGTATTCACTGCAAATTGTCTGTTTTTATTTATTTTTTTCTGGTGAACTGGCCACTTCATGAGCAATGTTTGGTAAATTTTACAAAAAAAAAAGCAACCTCAAAAGTCATAACTTGTTGAATTCATTGAATTTACACTTTGTGAATGTCACAGAATTCATGAATTAATTCGCAAAGCACATTTTGGCCACTTCACCCATCTCTAATCCTATACTTGTCATTGCTCTATCCATGTAAGAGAAGCTTAAATACATCTGTTGAGGAACATCAAACAAGACTTCAGTATAAAGTTCCATTTTTCTTCAAGCCAATAAATGTGATGATGCCTGATAGCAGGCACAACAGTTTTTTTGCAAGATGCATATACATTTTCAGTGATCATCGATAATAAGACTTGATTTTGAGGGAACTGCTAAAAATTACCAAGGCATTGAAAAGGTACTATCAACAAATGATAAGGTCAAGGAGTGTGAGTAGCATGTTAAAATGACATCACATATAGAATAATTCATGGGGTGGTGTGTATAAGGAGAATTTTACATACACCCGAGGTATTGGACGCCACATAAACCCCAAGAGCAAAGCTTGAGGGGTTTATTTAAGCATCCAATACTGAAAGTGTGTGTAAAATATGAGTTTTACACACCACTCCATGTTTTTATTTTATATAATAGCTGGGGAGTGTTTTCTCACCTGCATGATTACAACAAAAAGTAGTAGTTTGGTCAGTAGATGGAGCTGCCCATTAAAGCATTAGAGCTGTCTGAGTTTGCTGTTTAAACCCTCCCCCCACATTTCTGAGAGGTTGTGTTAAGAGTTACTTCCCCACCAACAGACACAAATACAGTGCATTGGAATGTCTAGACAGAGTATCCCCAAGGTAGATACCTGAGCAGCAACAGTGGAGATCAGAGGGCAGAGTCTGTGCTGCAGCAGCAATGGCCACCTGTTCATGGTCTGTGGCAGTTTCATCATGATTCAAGAGAGGATGGAGACTGGATAACAGAAAACAGTGTATGGCATTGGAAAATACTATGTATTGACAAAAAAATCCTCTGTCCCTGCTGTGTGTCAGGTAGGCAGTGGTGAGTGCATATCTCCAGTGGTATTTGCTTCTGGGAAGGTTCAGCAAGGGGAAGCACTATGAGCATGTGTACATTGAGGTAACAGTGCCTGTTCACTGTTATAGCCAGCTGGTTATAACAGCAAATTATATCCAGGTTTCTCTATGGGGAGAAACCACTTCCCAGTTATTATATATAGAAAAATACATGAGTGGGTGGGTGTAATCAGAATTTTACATAGACCCGAGGTGTGGGATGCTGCATAAACCACTAGAGCAAATATCAAGGGGGTTTATAAAAGCATCCCACTCTGCGTGAGTATGTGAAATTCTGGTTACACCAACCCACCCATGTCTTATTTTATTTAATTACTGGCCTTCATTTTTTTTCTTTCAATACACTAGAGAAAGTTAGTGTAGCAGTTCTGTCAGAGACAGGCAGACAGAGAGACACACACACACACACACACACACACACACACACACATTGCCTATGTCTCTCTTTCCAGTAGAGGTATTCATTTTTTTTTTTACTTTTTTTTTATTACGGTGCAAATCACAATAAGTTAAGTTAGCTAGTCAGCCGCAGTCCATTGGTGATGCATCTGCTGTGTAACATAGAAACATAGTCTTTGATGGCAGATAAGGACCACTTGGCCCACCCAGTCTGCCTGTTTCCCTACCTAATGGATAAGCTGCAAATCCATTTCTAGTTAACCAACAGCCTACTTCCCCCTACCCCCCACTAGAATTGTCTTATGCCTGTCCCATGCATTTTTGAAATCCTCACTGTTTTAGACCCCACGACCTCCTCAGGAAGGCCGTTCTATGCGTCCACCACCATCTCCATGAAAAAATACTTCCTCACTTTGCCACTGAACCGTGCCCCCTCTATCTTTAAATTGAGCCCCCTTGTTCTTGCACATCTCTTTTTCTGAAAGATGCTACCCTCTTGGACTTTGCTGATTCCCTTGAGGTACTTGAAAGTTTCTATCATGTCCTCCTTCTTCCTCCTTTCCTGAAGGGTCTACATATTCAGCTCCTTTAGTATCTTTTCATATGGCTTCTGGTGCAGACCCTGCACCATTTTAATTGCCCTCCTCTGGACTTCCTCCATCCTGTCTATGTTCTTGATGAGATGGGGTCTCCAGAACTGCACGCAGTATTCCATATGGGGTCTCACCAACTGTCTGTACAGAGGGATAACAACTTCCTATTTTCTACTGGTGATGCCTCTCCCTATGCATCCCAGTATCCACCCAGTCCTCCTTACTGCCTTCTCACATTGCTTGCCTACCTATAGGTAATATAATATGACTACTCCCAGGTCCCTTTCCATTTTTGGTGTTGTTAGTACCATCCCCCCCCATTATGTACTTTCCCCCTGGGTTTTTGATTCCCAGGTGCATTAGTTTGCATTTCTTTGCATTGAATCTAAGCTGCCATACTTTACACTGTTTCTCTAACCTTGCCAAGTCCTTTCTCATTATTTCCACCCCACCCTTGTGTATGATTCCATGTCATATTAGTGACTAAGGAATGGCAACACATAATAATGGTGCCAAACCCACATCACAACCATTTTTGATAAAGTTTTTTTTGCTGGGGGCTTAGCCCCCTGCACTCCCACCTCGTGGGGGGCTTTGCTCCCCACACACCCTTTACTATAGATTCTTACTCTGGGGGCACAACTCAGGGAAGAGGGGAACCAGGATTGAACAAAAGGTCGGTGCTGTGGTTCTGTCACTGCTGTGATGCTTTGCCATTCATCGATCACTATCTTCAAGAGCTACCCTTGTGTATCAACCTTGTTGCAGATCTTTGTGTTGTCTGCAAAGAAGAATACTTTTCCTTCCAGTACCTTCACAATGTCACCTATAAAGACATTGTTGAAGCCCCACTCGAAGAGTCTGACTGGCAGGAACCATGAGATAGATGTGTCAAGTTGTGAAGGTAGGATCCATGAGGTAGATTTTTCAAGTTGTGAAGGCAGGATCCATGAGGTAGATTTTTCAAGTTGTGAAGGCAGGATGCATGAGGTAGATTTTTCAAGTTGTGAAGGCAGGATGCATGAGATAGATGTTTCAAGTTGTGAAGGCAGGGTCCATGAGATAGATGTTTCAAGTTGTGAAGGCAGGGTCCATGAGATAGATGTTTCAATTTGTGAAGGCAGGGTCCATGAGATAGATGTTTCAATTTGTGAAGGCAGGGTCCATGAGATAGATGTTTCAATTTGTGAAGGCAGGGTCCATGAGATAGATGTTTCAAGTTGTGAAGGCAGGGTCCATGAGATAGATGTTTCAATTTGTGAAGGCAGAGTCCATGAGATAGATGTTTCAAGTTGTGAAGGCAGGGTCCATGAGATAGATGTTTCAAGTTGTGAAGGCAGGGTCCATGAGGTAGATGTTTCAAGTTGTGAAGGCAGGGTCCATGAGATAGATGTTTCAAGTTGTGAAGGCAGGGTCCATGAGGTAGATGTTTCAAGCTGTGAAGGCAGGGTCCATGAGATAGATGTTTCAAGTTGTGAAGGCAGGGTCCATGAGATAGATGTTTCAAGTTGTGAAGGCAGGGTCCATGAGATAGATGTTTCAAGTTGTGAAGGCAGGGTCCATGAGATAGATGTTTCAAGTTGTGAAGGCAGGGTCCATGAGGTAGATTTTTCAAGTTGTGAAGGCAGGATCCATGAGGTAGTATTTTCAAGTTGTGAAGGCAGGAACCATGAGATACACAGTTTAAAATATTAAAAATGTTACCTGTCATAACACTGTGAGACAAAGGATGAGTGCGGGTGCTTGGTAATAGAGCAACTGAGCCTCCATGTTGGCTGAGATGTTTGGCTCACTCACACACAGACTAAGTACCAATGAACTTTCTGTAGTGGTGCTTGATTGATAGGCACTGATTACAATTGCCTGGTTCTAATGCAAAATATCAACCGAGCAGTTGTAACATGATTAAAAAAATCGGGTTATCCAGATATAAAAAATGAGGACCCCTAATTAAAAAATATTTATGCACAATTAAAGTATCTTACATCCAAAACAATGTCATATTCGATACTGCGTATTTACATTCCAACTGAAAGACATTTCTATACTGAATAACTGATACATTATAACAGAAAGCCTGAGACCCCTTATCTACCAGAGTTTCATAAATATGGTAAAGGTTACAATTGCCAGTCAATCTACAGATATAAATTCTTGGGTTTTTGAATATCAAACTCAGAGCTACTTAAAGTGCAATAATTCAGAGTTAAAGCTAAGGAGCCATCTCTAATAGACCATTAAGACCAAGAAATGTCCTTGCTCCTAGATTATGTATTCAAAACCCTTCTCTTGCAGCAATTTATTTTCAAGCGAAACTCCTGTCTTGTTTGCTAATACCCTTTCCACACCCACAAACTTAATCTGATGCATTTCTGCATCTCGAGTATATTTCACATGATGTGCTTGTACACAGTCCTCATTTTCCTGTTCTGCAGTTTGTACGTGCTCACCAATATTTATTTGTTTATTTTAAAGTTACGTTTTTTATGGATGTCGTATACCCTGCAACTACAGGTGGCAATAATATACCATGTGGGTAGTGTCACAACGGATAACATGATAGAATTCCATGTTCCTTCAATTCCTAGGATTTAGAAAGGTTTTTGTGTTTGTCACTGAAGAGCATTATGTAAAATACATCTCCTGCATTTAAAACACCACTATGGTAGTGGTGGTAACCAGTTACCCACTTTTAGTTTGGATGATGACTGTAGGTCATGTACAAAATGGTCCTTTAATGTTCAGTCTGTCCTATATACCAGACTTGGAAACTTACCACATAGATTACTCAATAACGGATCTGTCTGAAGAATAAACCAGTTATGAACATATGAACATATGAAAATGCCAGCAGAAATAGGCCTCACAGTCTACAGAGTCTGATCGAGTATGCTGCTAGCACCTTATAATGCTGCAGCCCCTCCCTTCCCCCCATCCTATTACCCCTTCCCCTATCCCAACCCCTCTTGAAGCTGTCTACCATCTTGCAGGCCACTACCTCACCCAGCAAGGAGTTCCACTTGTCCACTACTCTTTCCATGAAAAAAATATCTCATCATCTTTCTCCTGAATCTAGCCCCCTCCAGTCTCAGTTGGTGTCCTCTCATGTCCCTCCCCTTTCTCCTCTAGAAAATCCTCTCTATATTAGTCTTGTTTATTTCTTTTAGGTACTTAAAGGTCTCAGTCTTATCTCCCCTGTCTCTCCTCTCTTCCAGAGAGTACATATTCAGCTCCCCAAGCCTTTCCTCATATGGCTTGCCCTCCAAACCCTGGATCATCTTTGTAGCTCTACACTATACCACCTCCAACAATCTGATGTCCTTCTTCAGGAACGAGCACCAGTATTGCATGCAGTACTGCAGGTGGGGCCTGACCAGTGACATATAGAGGGGCAGGGTAGTTATACACCCGAGCATTTTGTTGGCCTTTGCCACCACCCTTCTGCATTGAACAGAGTTATTCATGCTCCCTGTTATGATCACCCCTAGGTCCTTCTCTTCTGTGGAGCAACCCAAATGAACCCCGTTTAAATGATAATCCCTTCCCTGATTCCAGGCTCTGAAGTGCAGAACCTTGCACTTCTTGGCATTGAACCCCAGCTGCCATATATCTGCCCACTCCTGCAGCTTATTCAGATCCTCCTGCAACCTCTCTCCCCCTCCCCCCCGTGTCATCCACCACAGCTCCCATCTTGGTATCATCTGCGAACAGACTAATTTTGCTCCTGATCCCATTCGAGATATCTGCAATGAAAATCCCGAACAGTACTTCATTTCATTCAGTACTTCAGTACATTTTAATCACTACTTCCACCTTAGATACCATGTATTGAATAAGATGTGACAAAATAAATTGGACTCCTATCAGTTGTATCACCACTCTTCACAATTTTGTGAAAAAGTATGTTTTGAGGTATCTGATCAGCATACTGTTTACCTTCGCTGATTGCTGTTCCACAACTTCCACTGTACCCCCTCTCTGGAATGTGTTCTCTCATTTTGTTACTTCTGTATTTTTATGCTTCTGGGGCACTACAGTTTCACTTTATGTATGTAGCAGCTCTGGCTCCCTGACTCCAGTGTAAATATTGCCCATCAGCATTACAGACTGGTTACAGAAAAAAACTTTTTTAAATATGTCATTTCCTACAGCTTCTTGAGCTGATAGTATAGCCTGCATGTTTAGATGGGGGGACTAGATTTGTAGGTATGGGAACCATCACATATATTAATTTATTTAGTTTTTGTTTATCACGTAGGTGCACTAGACAATACAATAGGTGGTGGATGGTGGAAATCTCCCAGTCTGATCTATGATATTGAGTGGAGGAAGAGGTAGAAACAAGAAACAAATGACTTTCTTGTCCAGTGCAGTTCTCCTTCCAGAGCCACCTCACATAAAGCATTGAATTTGCTTGAGGTATTCAGCACTTGTCATTGTTACTGATTTTTGTCATGAAAGTTACCAGTGTGGGCATGTATGCTGAGAGTAGGCAAGTGTGTGAACACAAACTAACAAGGAGGTATAGATGCCTAAATGTGTTCTGGGAGTAGGCAGGGGATATATGCAGGAGCTGGCGAAGGGTGCAGGTGTGTAAATGACTGCTGGAAATATGTGAGCAGTATAAATATGATATGGGTAGGTGCTAGGGTAGGCAGTGGGTATAGCTGTATGTAGTGGTGCTTGTATGTAGTATGGGTTATGTATGGGTGCAGGAGCTAGTGAAAAGAAGGACTGTAGGCATGGGTACTGGGAGTAGGATGTATGTGTAGGATAGGTGGCAGAAATAAGAAATATGTACAACTGTGGTGCATGGATTTGTATAGCTATTTGATTGAAAGCCAGTTGTGCAACAACATTTTATTTTTAACTTAATTCCTGACTTTCAAAAACACTGATAGTTGATACATAAAGGCTTATGGCAAGACGGAGGTTGGAATCCTCAGTGTATTTTTTTTAAGGCATGCCTCTAACTTGATTCTTTTTCCCTATCAATGTAGCTGAATGGTAGAGGCTGCTACATGTGAAGACATCTAATACAGAGCAAAGAGGTCTTCACATGCAGTAGTCTCTGTGTGCTAGAATTCTACATTCTGTTTATTCCTTAAGTTAAAAATGGGAGCATTTACCACATGCCATGCGAGTATATCGCATCCACCAACTTTTTTGTTGCCAGATAGAGGAATTTTAAATCTGTTCTACTGATGAACTATTGTGTATATATGTTGTTGTTTGTTTTTATTGTATAGCACCCAGAATCTCTGGAAAAGGACACTTTTATAAATATCTATCTATCCATCCATCCATCCATCCATCCATCCATCCATCCATCTACCTACCTACATATCTATCTAATTACCAACTTAGGCAAATACAGTTTACCATTTTATTCTGTGCTCTGAAGGTTAAAAAACATACTTTTTTAATGGCTTTCGATTTTCCCTCCATGTAGCGTTCAACAGCAAGCAGCTCTATTCATTCAGATCCTGCCCTGTACATCTTTAAGCAGCTATCAAAATCCACCCCTATTAGTGATTTAATCTAATTTATTTTACACTGATAACCAAGATTTGATAACTGCCCAGTCGGTGCTAAACAGGAATGCTCCTAATACATGTCTGTTGTCCCTAAAGTTGGGACAGAAAAGGTACCGAAGGAAAATCAGCTCATGAATGTTGAAACACTTCCGATCCTGGCTTGTGACTTACATGGCAGCAGCAGTTCAAGTATGTGTATGTCGAAGTGTATGTGTATGTGGAAGTGTATGTGGAAGTGGAAGTGTATGTGGAAGTGTATGTGTATGTGGAAGTGTATGTGGAAGTGTATGTGTATGTGTATGTGTATGTGGAAGTGTATGTGTATGTCTATGTGGAAGTGTATGTGTATGTGTATGTGGAAGTGTATGTGTATGTGTATGTGGAAGTGTATGTGTATGTGTATGTGGAAGTGTATGTATATGTGTATGTGTATGTGGAAGTGTATGTGTATGTGTATGTGGAAGTGTATGTGTATGTGTATGTGTATGTGTATGTGGAAGTGTATGTGTATGTGTATGTGTATGTGTATGTGTATGTGGAAGTGTATGTGTATGTGGAAGGGGAGTGGTGTTGTCAGGCAGTTCTTTCTCGTAGTCCATGGCAGCATGAAAGTATGACAGAATCCATGATTAACATAATTCTGACATCAGTGCCATCAGAGGTATGGAAATGAGTTTGAATGTGTATCTGGTGGTGTGGTGGGGGGGCAGGTGGTGAGGATATAACTTTACAGCTTGATATGTAATGTTGTTGGAAAAAAGTGCTTATGAAAAATAATGGAATGCCAGAGACATCTCCTGGTTAATCAAGAGTGCCATCTCTTGACGTCCTGTGATCCCAGAACTGCTCAACTTTGCTTTGCAGGTTTGTTGAATCCCCAATATGTCATGAGATGACACTCTTGATATCCAAGAGACATCTCTGACTTCCCACATACTTATAGTATGTCTGTTTCTGTGCCATGCCTAACACTAATGTGTATTTTCAGTGGATGGATGCTACAGCTTGTTTAAGAGTACAAGAAGTACTTGTGAAGTTGCATGGTGTTAATGTAGTGTCTATTGGTCATGTTCCAGTGAACATGGGCTAAGTATAGGCACTTGTGAGGGGTACCAGTGTGGGCAGGAAAATAGGAGTAGGCACATGGGTGTAGAAATGCATATGCCAAGTAAGCCATTGCTTACAAGTTGACTAGCGAAGTGGCAGCATTCAGAGTCCTGACCATTGATTTTGGTTACTCTCACTGTCTGATATCCAATCTTACTGGTGTTATAATGAGAATATTTTGCTCTGTGTGAATTAAATATTATGATAAATCCATAAAACTAAGTACTGCTGTATTTCTTTTCTCTTATTATGCAGTTCTTAAGGTATAATATGGGGTGTACAAGAAGTCTCAGCAACAAATATAGATATGATCAATATTGGGGAGGCAGTAAAGAGATATCAAAGGGTTCTGGCTTACAAATATTATTTTCCTAGCTACACCCCTAAGTAGACAGTGGTTATGCATGGGATCTGGAAAAACAGTAAGATATGTGGCTGCATGCTGGGAGAGGGCAAGGGCCATGTAAGGGAGCTGTCTAAAGGTATGACTGTGTACAGCAGTGTTTTTAGTGAGTATGACAGATGCACAGGAGCTAGCAAGTGTTATGAGTGTACCCATGAGAACTGGTAATAGAGGTTATGGAGTGGAAAACTGCAAGGGGTATAAATGTCCATGAGTTTTGGGAGTAGGCAGGGTAGGTAAGAGTAAATGAGGGGACGTATGCCTGCATTGGTTTTGGGTAGAAATTCCAATATTTTTATTTCACCCCTTTCTTGTGTTATATAAATACCTCACCTAAAAAACGGCTGTTTTGAAAACATGTCAAATTAAACTAACTACTGAAAAACAATATTGTAGAATTTAAGAATTCACTCACAGAATAAAAAAATAGTGTGCAATTTTTAAAAAATATGGCACAACAAACTGACATATGTTGTGTGCATGGTAGGAGTTATGTAAGCTGGCAAGGGTTATACGATTGTGAGTATGAGCATGAGCGCTGGGAGTAGGCAGAGAGCGTGGCAGGGGGATCCTCTTCTATGGCCTTGACAGGTTCAGTCCTAGTGAAAAAAGAATGCTCGTTCAATGTTACTATCTGGGTCTGTTTCAGGGGAGAGAGACATTACTAACAAAACAGCGTGGTATTTCTTTTCCTATTTTAGATGCCAGACCCCATTAATAACAGGTCCTGTTTTCTCCCTAGTCAGTAGCTCATCCAGTAGCTCCTCTCTCCATGAGGTCCCATCTTTTATTTGCAATGAGTTCCCAGCCTAAGCAAGCAGCATAGTGTAAAGTAAGGTGGGTAAGTGTGTGAAAGCAGTGAGCCGCATGTCTGTACAGTATATATTTATCTGTGTATGGGAGTACTGCATGTGTATAGATATTTGTTATGTATGTGTGTCACTATGAGTGTGACTGTAGTACTACTTTAAAGGACTGTAGTGTATGTGTATGTCTGTGTAGCATGTATCAGTACCCATTACTGTGTGTACCTTGGTGCATGTGTGCCACTATGCGTTTGTGTGTCTGTATGTGTACTGTGTTAGCACTTGTTCATTAATCTGTATGCATGCAAATTCTATACAACAGTGGGTTAAGATGTAACAATGCAGCTGCACTCATGGCCCCAATCATTAACATACAGAATAATACATGGGGGGGGAGTGCATAATGAGAATTTAATGCACACCCAAGGTGTGGGATGCTACATAAACCCCGAGTGCAAAGCCTGAGGGGTTTATCAAAGCATCCCACACCAAGGGTGAGCATGAAATTTGAGATTTGAACTCCCCCCATGTGTTGTTTTATATAATTGCTGGGTACTGTTTTTTTTTGCCATCTGCTTTAGAAATAAAAAAGTAAAAAAAAAATAATGTGTCTGTGTTGTATTATTCCAATTACTTTTATAAATAGACATTATGAAACACAATTAGTAATATAAAAAATATAATTTAATTTGAAAAATGATACTTGATTTGATTTAAAAAAATCATATGCAGTCAGGAGTGAGCTCGATACTAGAACTGTGTGAATAGTCAGTTTCAAAATGGCAAGGGTCAGAAGACGAATGGGGTTTAAAACACAGATGAAACTAGTCAAAAGTAGCAAAATATATTTAGGAACAACTGTTTTTTGGTAGTGATTTAAGTATCCTGAAAGTATAAACTATTGTTATTTATTGAATCCGGTGGCAATCTGATATATGGATTCTGTTGCGACAGCCTAATGGAGAGCATAGTTCAGAGGCCACTATGGTTTCTATGAGATACAGTGAGAGAACTGAAAATGCAGTACCGTTTCTTCAATTTTATTTTTCAGTGAGATAGCATCTGATTTACTGAGGTGGTGAGGTGAGTTAACATAGACTAAAAGATGCTGGCACAGTATAGTATTTATACTGTTAAACATTCACAGCAGTTGTGAGGTTTGCCATGTGGCTGAGTGAATGCAAGCTGCCCATTGAAAAAGCTGGCACATGTTTGCTGTTATAACCCGCTGGTTATAACGATGAATTATAACCAGCTTTTCCAATGAAAAAAACAGTACCCAGTTATTACATATATAGTAATGTATGAAAATCCATACACAGGGAGGTTGTGTTTCCATCAAGAGGTTCTGGTGACATTAGAGCCTCCAGAGCAAAGTTTAAGAGGTCCCTCATGTAAGCTAAACCCTAACATGGAGTCCAGTGCTGAGTTGCGTATGGTTGCCCATACATTACTCTTTATAGTAGTGTATATGGTTTCTTATTAAGTAAAAACAGGACACTGATGACACAATGAAATTCAACAGAATTTATTGAGTGAGTGAAACAGTTTTTAATGTCTGAAACAACATAAGCCTTGCTATAGCCAATTGACTTAAGCAATAACAGCTGAGAAGCCAGTCACTTCCTATGGAATAATGAACGGTTGGAGTGATGGGTAGTATGAGATGCAGTCAAGGGTCACCTCCATCCAGCAGGTTGTATATCCAAGGAAATGACTGGTCATGTGGTTGTTATTGCAACTATTAGTCTAATCACTGTAATAACATTCATTTTTGCCTTTTTTTAAAATTACATCTGTGGTTTAGTGGTGTGGTGCTCCTGCCACACAGAATCAGTTGGCAACTAGATTGGTCATTTCTAAGATATTAATGACTGATGCAGTAGCCAATGAGGAGCCTCACTAGGCTCATGAATATTTAATTAGACTTATAATAAAATATAATATCTGATTTGGGGATTTCTTTAGATCTGCAAATGAAACAGATTAAAAAAGGATTCCCTTTGCAGTGTCTGATTTGGCCCCATCCCCATTGCTCATTACTTAATGCTAATTGACAAGAAGGCTTAGTGAAGTAGGAGATAAAAGAAACACATCATATCCAGTCTGAATCACTGAAGTGTTTTTCAAGGTTTGCTTATTTTGTTGTTCAATAAGGAACATTTCCAATTTGGTGATTTTTCCCAAGTTAGACGCATTTGAAAATGGCATGAGGAGAGCATGCCAGGCACTAGCTTTAAAGGAAAAAAGCTACAGTTTTGTCATGACATCAGAACACTATTACAGCACCCGCTGAAGTGTCCTGTAACAAGAAAATTATTTATATGGATGTCCATACACAATAGACATTAAAGGAAATATGTACCTTTTGTGCTCATCCTTTCCTCCAAGAGTCATTTTCCACCCAATTTAATGTTAAAAATGTTTCTTATACATCTTACACTTTAGAATTTTTTATATTTATTACAGTGATTCTGTCCAGTTCTGTCACACTGCAGACACTTCTATTGCCTATGCAGATGTCTTCTCTTCACCAGTGCTAGTGCTGACTTACTAGTATACATGTATAGTTCTGACAGCTATCTCCAGTAAAATCACATGTATGATCTCTTTCTGAGGCATGAATGTTTCCCTGTATACACTGTGCCTCCACTGCTGCTGCTCTTTATGTACATTTGAACTGGTTTTGAACTTTCTTTTTCAAAATAAAACATTTAAGCAGATACATTGTGTATGCTGTGGTGAGGTGTTGAGTGCCAAGACTGTTGTGGTTGGATTGCAGTTGGTTGTCTGTGGCCTCACCACATTCAGAGCCACTGATTTCCTCTGTATGCTTTTCAATGTCTGCAACCCTACACCAATCCTATCACTGTCATTAGCAAAACTGATCACTCAGAGTGAATGTAACACTAGCCTTTAGTAAATGCATAAAAGAGTACATATGACTGCAAGAGGTGATACAACCTTTGCTTGCTGACACGTAAAAGCAAGACCAGCCTTGTTGGCACTTGCCAAATCTTTTTGAAAATTTGAAGTATTCTATGTAATATAGTTGTTTAGTTGATTCACCATGAAAGGCAATTGCAAGTCTACAGACTGTGTTGCTGGGGCATTGTAAATGTTAAGATAAACAGTTCCCTTGAGCAATAGTCTTCCAATCAAATGATTCTGAAGTACATTGTTGGGAAAAGGACTGATAATTCATTTAAACCAGTCCTGCTGGAAAATGTGAAAAGAGGAAGTTTATTAAAATCTAAATTTCCAAGCTATGCCCTTGATCTGATATCAGTGAGTAAATCAAGACCAGACCTTAGATCATTGCTGTCCATTCTTTTTTATGGTACTATAGTTCAAGTAAAAAATTTGATAAACATCTGTTTCAATTATAAGGTGCTAACACTTGGAATCAACCGTCTGATAGCCTTCATTCTTGCTCCTCCCATTGATCAATTAGTATGCTAAATAGAAATAGTGTTCTGATGTCACAACAATACTGTAGCTTTTCCAATTTAAAGCTAGTGTCTGGCATGCTCTCCTCATGCCATTTTCAAACTCATCTAACTTGAGCAAAATCACCATATTGGAAATGTTCCTTATTGAACAACAAAATAAGCAAGTGGTTTATCACACAGGCTTGTTGTGTGAGTTAATAATGTATATGGATCATTTATATAAGCATTGCTGTTTCATGAGTCAATGTATCTTGTTTATCTTGTAATTATTGCTGTCCTTTGTAACTTTCATGTTTAGCATACTGTATTTGAACTGTGCAGGATATCATTATACTAAATGGTTTTCTTCCTGAACAAAAAGGAATTTTTCTATGGCTACTGCTACTGCTATTACTAAAGTGCAGTCCTTCCCATACCTCTCAACTGTACCACATTACGAGGAACATTCCTCATTTTACTTCACAAAAGCTCCATGTTCCACATTGTGAGGACTTGTTCCACATTCAAAGTCAACATTTTAAAGCACAAAATCCATAGTAAATGATGCAAAATATATATTATTCAATTAGCAACACACTTTATGAACATAAATGCAACATTTTAACAGTGTTTTGAGCTTCTTAGGTAAAAATTGAATTACGTGTTCCACATTTTGCCCATTTGTTCCACATTTTGACAGGCAATGTTCCACATTTGGGGGACAAAAGGTTGAGAGGTATGGACTCCTTCCCATGTAGCACTGACTTCTACCAGTCAGACCTAGAATGCTTTTAAAATATTATCTGCTCCATATTTGGAACAGTGGTAGAAGTCAGTGCTACATGGGAAGGACTGCACTTTAGTAATAGCAGTAGCAGTAGCCATAGAAAAATTCCTTTTTGTTCAGGAAGAAAACCATTTAGTATAATGATATCCTGCACAGTTCAAATACAGTATGCTAAACATGAAAGTTACAAAGGACAGCAATAATTACAAGATAAACAAGATACATTGACTCATGAAACAGCAATGCTTATATAAATGATCCATATACATTATTAACTCACACAACAAGCCTGTGTGATAAACCACTTGTTTATTTTGTTGTTCAATAAGGAACATTTCCAATATGGTGATTTTGCTCAAGTTAGACGAGTTTGAAAATGGCATGAGGAGAGCATGCCAGACACTAGCTTTAAATTGGAAAAGCTACAGTATTGTTGTGACATCAGAACACTATTTCTATTTAGCATACTAATTGATCAATGGGAGGAGCAAGAATGAAGGCTATCAGATGGTTGATTCCAAGCGTTAGCACCTTATAATTGAAACAGATGTTTATCAAATTTTTTACTTGAACTATAGTACCATAAAAAAGAATGGACAGCAATGATCTAAGGTCTGGTCTTGATTTACTCACTGATATCAGATCAAGGGCATAGCTTGGAAATTTAGATTGCATTGCATACACCTACACAGATTACACAATGTGAAAATCCAACCTTTCCTGCTAAGATAGCTGACCAAAGTCTCCATAGATGTCAAGGCAATGCATAAATCTTGAAGCATTTAAAATAAACGGTGCCAACCCATTATAAAGTACATCCAATTTATGCAGAGCTGACTTGTGGGGCATTATTAAACATTAAAGTGGCATAAACTAAATGCGGTAGTATACAGTACAGTGTTAGTGTCTGAGGGGAATGATTATAAAGAAGTTGAACATAAAATCAAAACAGATTTCAGTGATGAACAAAAGTGGTTTTCATCTTCAAATTTAGTTCTCAATGCTAAAAAAAAAACAACAATCAATGCCTTTTAGCTCATCCCAAAATAAGAAACATGGGGACATAAATAAACTGGAAATAAAAACAACTAGTTAGGTCCTCAAGCAAGTTCTAACCTATAAATATTTGGGAATACAAATTGATCAGCACCTTTCATTTGAACAGAATGTTGATCAACTTACCAAGAGAGTAAATATGAGAATAAGTGCCATGAGAGGAGTGTCTTAATGTTTAACTAAAAAAGATTGCCTGACAGTGGCAAACCAGTTGACAGTTCCAATATTGGATCATGGGAGTTTTATCTTACCAATACTAACAAGCATTTGTCAATGTCAAATGTTGTCTCACTGGCATTGGAATTGGTAGTGCAGGAGTTAAAGATGCATAGAAGGAATGGCAGTGAAGAATGGAACTGACGCTGACCCCAGCCCCACCCTGCAGAGACTGACAGGCACTGGGGTGTGCTTTTGGGGTGTCAGCTATAATGCTCATGCCTTTTAACTCACCCTACCCTGTAGACTCTGACAAGTGTCATGGTGTGCTTTGGGGTCGTTGGGCCTTATACTTACCCAATTCCATTAGGACATATGCTGAGATGGGTGCAGTAGAGGAGAATGGGCCTCACTCTACCCTGTAGACAGTGACAAGTGTCGTGGTGTGCTTTGAGCTCTTTGAGCCTTATACTTACCTCATTACATAAGTAAATAAGCTGAGACAGGTGCAGTATAGGAGAATGGGGTGAATGTTAGGGCCGAACACTCCAAGGCACACCTTGATGCTTGTCACTGGCTGCAGGCTAGGGGTGGGGGTGGAATGGCATTAGCATTACAGCCAATGATCCCAAGTCACATTCCTAATGCCTGGCAGTCTCTACAGGGTGGGATGTTACAGTTGGAAACCCTAACATTGTAGGTTTTTGTTGGTATTTTAACTCCAGATTTTCAATATAGGCTTTTTGTGACCCCACCTCATGAAGAACGGCACAATCAGTGTGTTAGCTGAAAAGTGGTTTTGCACAGCAGCTATGCCATTTGGTTACACAGGGATGAAAACACATTTTGGGCAGGATGTGGAAAATGACAAATGTATTGTTCATGAGGAGGCGTACAAAAATGGTAGCGTTGAAAATCTAATATGAAAAATTGGTGAAGTCATGTGCATGCATAGAAATTGCACAAAACACATCCGTAACCCAATTATTTTTGGGAGTTTTTAAGCACATTATCAACATAGGCATTTTGAGACTTCCCCTCATGAACAGTGGCACTGTGATTTTGTTAATCTCTCCCAAAAGTTGATTTCACACAACTACCATGTCATCGTGTGCCACAGGTGCGGAAACACATTTTGGGCAGGCTGTGAAAAATGACAGCTGTACTGTTGATAAGGAGGTGTAAAAAAATGCCACTGTTGAAAATCTGGCATGAAAATATCACAAATTTGGGAAATTACAAGGGTGTGTGGAAACTGCGCAATGCACACTTGTAACACAGTCATTTTATGGACTTTCGGTAACAGATTTTCAACATAGGCATTTTAGGACCTCTGCTCATGAACATTGTCACCGTCATTTTCTCAAACAGTCCTGAAAACTGATTTTGCACAGTGACCGCGCTATTCTGTGCTGGACATGCAAAAACACATTTCAGCTAGGATATGTAAAATGACAGCTATACTGTTCATAAGGAGGTGTGGAAAAATGGCAATTTTGAAAATCTGGAGTGAATATATTACAAATTAATGAAGTTACGAGCGTGGGTGGAAACAGCGCAATGCACACTCATAAAACAGCCATTTTTTGGATTTTTTTCACCAAATTTTCAACATAGGCTTTTTGAGACCCCCTCATGAACAGTGGCACTGTTGTTTTGTTACTCAGTCCCGAAAGGTGATTCTGTGCAGTGACCGCAAAATCACCTTTCAGGACTGAATAACACCATGAGAGCGACTGAACTCCTGAGGAGGGGTCCCAATAACCCCATGTTGAAAATTGGGTGCCAAAATTAAAAAAAATGCCTGAGATATGTGCCAAAGTTGAAAAAACCCTATTTATGCCATTATACAGCTTAACGGCATTTCTTCAGTTTGCAGTCGGTTTGAAGAGTGCAAACGTGTTCCTGGTCCACCAAAGATCATCACGCAGGACTCCGGAGGTAAGTAATGGGGGGAGGGGGGTGTGGAGAGGCAGGGTGCGTAGAGGGTGGGCATGGGTTGTGGGAAGGGGCAGGGAGACCACGAAGGATTGTTTTCTTCTTTCACAGGTTAAAAAAAAAATTGCAGGACTGTTTTCTTTTTCAGGGAATTTGGCATGCTGAGTGGGCTCCCAGCATGCCACCTAAGTGTTTTGGGGGATGCTGTAGCTGACGAGGGATTGGGCACCCCCCTCAGCACATACCGAAGGGGGGGTCAAGAACCGAGGATTGGGCACCCCTGCACATAACAAATCAGGGATGGCATTATGCCGACAAGGAGGGCCTCTGTCGGGCACATAGATAGGGTCAGGGCATGCCAACAGGGGAATTGGACACCCCCGAAGTCGGCATTGTGCCACCATGTTTAATATATTTTTCACCAGGGAAAGCATGTCAGGAGGTCTGCTGCGTATGATGAGCTTTGCTCACATTGCAGCGGACCTTTCGTTAGATGTGCTCACCACATTATGTATTCATGGTGTGGTGCCAGCATGCAGGCTTATTGGAGAATGAGGGACACACCTACTGATGCATGCCCTGCATTCGCCCAACAGTGACCGCACCTCTAAATCTGCTACTAATGCAATATGTTGGCTGGCATGCAAGTGCAAGCCAACATAATAAAAATATGTTATTGAAACTTGATACTACCTATCATAGAATAGTTAGGTTTGTTTTGAAGTGTAAATATAATACCCATCATTGTCAATTATATCAAAGAGTGGGCTGGAACTCATTGGAAACTAAAAGGAGTAGATTGTGGGCACTGCTATTATTTAGAATCCTAAAAACTGGGGTTATGTGATAACGGGGAAAGCCTAAAGGTGATCACCGTTATCACACAGTCAGAGCACAGGACAACGGCGGCAGGAGATTTTTTTACAGCTTTCTGTGAGGGGACTGTGTCCTCCCACAACCCCCTTGTGGGGATCGCCTCGCACCCCTGTTTCAAGGATTCTCCACCCAGGGGTGCATGTTAAAGTGAAAGCATAAAAAATAAAGAGTCGAGTCGGGCACAATAAAATTGCACCAGCGCCTAGACCCAAACCCGGTACCTCACCCGTCCCAACCACTAGCCAACCCCCAATGCCACAACGCAGCTCAGTCATCCACTGCAGTGCTACCCCCTACAGCCCCTCTGCCCCTCCCAGCCCACACTCGCCATGCTCACTCCCCCCGTGTGCATGCACGCATACACATAGCGACATCCTGTCACCAGTTCGCTCACCCCCTCATCCAGTCTCCCCCATCACCTTGAGGGATTGTGCCTGAAAGGAGTCACCATTATGGACAGTGCCCTTCCCCATGTGCCCACCTCACAGGTTACCCTAAAAACTGGCGAACTGTCCAGACTAGTGGATAGCCCAGCTTGGATAACTCATAATTTCCATCTAAGAAACAAATCACATGAGTTAGTAGTTCCAAAAATAGAAAAATACTTTTGGAGAAGATAACATTTAAATATTAAGCAGCAATTACATGGAACAACCTTCTTCTTCAGATAAGAACATTAGATACTACTGTGCATTTATTTAAATCAGTCTTGGAACAAGATCAAAATCATGAATGCCTATACTAGGGGTGACTTCCCCTTTGTAAATATAAAACTTGTATCCACTCTATATATGTAAAGTATCTACCCCATGTAAAGTTTGTATATCCCTAGTCTTTTTATTTGTGTGCATTACTTGTTTTAACATGAAATGTGTATTATTTTAATGGAACATCTACAGGAACACCTTGTAAACAGGGTATTTATAGCCCCAATTGTGTATTTGGTTGCTCACATTAAGCCTGCATAAATAAAAATGTTTTACTATTACTACTAATACTAATACTAGTAACAGTTTGTTTCTTGACTTCCAAAAAAGGGAAGACAATGACATAAAGGAAGTCAATCTTGGAACTAGTCCTTCTTATCAAACAGTCAAAGTGCACATCCCATGTTAAATAGCAATCAAGCCATGTATATATTATTTGCAAAAAACTACATTAATGCAGACCCTAGTGCCTCATAGTGATACAGTATGGCCAACATAATCTGTCAGAGCTTTCTTCCCACAGGGACCTATGGGCCCTGCATGAAGAGGTCACATTTGACCTCATCTGGTCCAGGGTATGGGTGGGCATTAGGGTTGACAACCCCAAGTAAGACCCCATCACTGATTTGCCAATACTTCGGAGACCCAACTCCCTAATGTTTTTTCATTTCCTGTCTTTGTATGCTTTCCATTTTTATAGCCCTGATGTCTGCGTTAATGTAGCTTTTTGCAAAGAATTTCCCTGCTTTTTGTGATAGCTGAACTCTATCCTCATTTGTGCAAAATACAATACTGGAGACAGTCCTATTGCAGTGCATGGGCCCAGAAGACCCCAACACACATGTCAACTCAATACATTGTGGATGACTTTCCCTGTCCCACCACAGGGTGTGGCATCTGTGCCAAAACACTGTTCCATCACTACTCAGGCCATGACTGGTGCTGCATGCTGCAGCACCTTCCCCATCAGCCTTGTCCCAGTAAACTGGCTCACAGAATTCACACTGGAACTCAGCTCACTGGCATGGAAATGCAGCGTGTTCTCCAGGTGTGCAACGGACATCCCTGCAAACAATGTTACTTAATTTCTTTGTTCTTTTAATATTTTGACCCCAAACTTTCAACATAGTCTTCTTATGACCCCATGCTGAAATGCTATTCCACGCCACAGGTGTGAAAACAAATTTTGGACAGGATGTGAAAAATGATGGCTGTACTGTTCATTAGGTAGCCTGAAAAAATGGGTATGTTGAAAATCTGTAGTCAAAATATTGTAAATTACCAAAGTTACAAGCCTGTGAAGAACATTTTGAATACACGCTTGAAACTCGGCCATTTTCAGGAATTTTTTCACCATATTTTCAGCATTCTCTTTTTGGGACCCCATCTCATGAACACTGGCACTGCCATTTTGTTAATCAAATCAAATCAATCTTTATTTTTATAGCACCTTTCAAGACCAAGGCGCTATGCAAATTATAATTTACAATATAGAAGCAGAGAATATAATAACTTCAACATCAATTCAATTAAACCAGGAAGGCCAAAGAAAATAAATATGTTTTCAGCATAGATTTAAAATTGCTGATGGTCAGGCATTCTCTTAACCGATGAGGTAGAGAATTCCACTGGGTCAGTGCTGCAAATGAAAAAGCACAAGCTCCAGATGTTTTATGACAAACCCTGGGAATCTCTAGCAATCCCTCTTCGGAGGATTAGAGAGGGCAACTAGAGGAGTAGGGAGTCAGGAGAATTTTGAGGTAGTCAGGTCCCTGTTCACGTAGGGCTTTATAAGTAAGCAAGTCTACCTTATAGGTGATCCACCACTGAACTGGCAGCCAGTGCAGTTCGCACAAGACAGGCATGATGTGACTGGACCTAGAGGTACCAGTCAACAGCCTGGCCACAGTGTTCTGCACCAGCTGCAAGTGGTGGATATCAACCCCAGACATCCCTAGGTAGAGGGCATTGCAGTAGTCAAGACGGGTAGTAATGAAGGCGTTGACCAAAGTTGGAAGGTCACCCGGGAGAATCAGGTGTTTCACCCTGGCTATACTCCTCAGATGGTAAAATGAGTATTTGACCACAGCTGACACCTGAGACTTCAAGGTCAAACCATCATCAAAAATAATGCCCAAGTTATGCACCTGATCTGAGGTGATGAGCTGGACACCATCAAGCCAAAGGCCTGACACATGCCCAGCACCAAAACCCACCCCTGGGCAGCCCAGATCCACAACCAACACCTCAGTCTTGTCCGGGATTCAGTCTTAGCCAACTCAAACTCATCCAGTCTTTGATCTCAGAGAGGCAGCTATTTAGCACAGAGATCGCATCAATCTGTCTGGGCACAAAGGACATATACAGCTGAGTATCATCTGCATAGCAATGAAAACTCAAGCCGAATCACCTGATGATACCCCTAAATGCAGCATATACACTGTGAATGACATGGGTGCCAATATGGAACCCTGTGACACCCCGCAGGACAGGGGGAGGGCGTCAGAGGAATAAATTCCGGTGACCGCCCTCTGAGACCTGCCTACAAGGAAGGATTGAAACCATTCAAGGACTATACCTAACAGCCCACAAAGGAGCTGCAGGGTTTCCAAAAGCACCTCATGGTTCACAGTGTCAAAGGCTGCTGAGAGATCAAGAAGGACCAAGGTGGTATGAGTCTTTTTATCTCTTGCCTTTAGGCAGTCATTTAGTACCCAAACAAGGGCAGTCTCTGTGCTATGCCTCTTCCTGAATCCAGACTGGAGAGCTTCATGGACATTCTGAGTTGTCAAGTGATTGTCCAGTTGCAATGCAACCACCTTCTCAATATCCTTCCCCACAAAGGAATAGGTCCCAAAAGAGGATTCTGGGTAGCAACCGTGCCATTCCATGCCACAGGTACAAAAAACATATTTTGGGCAGGATGTGAGAAGTAACAGCTGTACTGTTCATGAGGTGGTGTGATAAAATGGGTATGTTGAAAATCTGGAGTCAAAATATTGTAAATTACCAAAGTTACATGCCTACAAATAGAATTTTCAACACACGCTTGTAACTCGGCCATTTTTAGAAATGTTTTCATTAAATTTTCAGCATGGCCTTTTTGGGACCCCACCTCTTAAACTCTGACAATGTCATTTCATTAATCGATCCCAAAAGGTGATTCCATGCAGTGACTTTAAAATCACCTTCTGAGCCTGATTAACAAAATGATAATGACAGTGTTCATGAGGTGGGGTCACAAAAAGTCCATGTTGGAAATTTGGTGAAAAAATACCCCAAAAAACAGCAAAGATGTCAACATAAGTTGAAAACATCACTGAAATACATTAAAATGCACTTACCTTAGCTGGCCCGGTGGCGCTGAGGGCTGAGGCGCTGGACGCCACGCCACGCCACACCGTGATCCGGGTTCAGGAACAAGCTGGGAGTCGCTGGGGGTCGGCGGGGGAAGAGATTGAGCATCCGGAGGACTGCTCTCTTCCCGGAGGGATGGGAGACACTTGATCATGGACCGACCTCTGTTGGTAGGCAGGGGGTTTGCCGACTGAGCAGCGTGGTGCATGCCGGGGGGGGGGGGAAGGTGGAGCTATGGCACTACGTTGCTATGCTAGCCAAGCTCAGAGGGGGTGGGAACAAAAACAAGTGAAAAAATGCCTCCTGTGCACTGGTGAGATGACGGTGACCCCGGTGGACCATCCCACATCCCAGATACCAGCCCAGACATGCCCACGAACTGCCTCTGGAGGACCCAACGTCGTACAGATAGGCCCTTCATACTCAGGAGTCACCACTGAGGGAGGAGCAGAATTAGCACCGGAGATGGTACTGGGGGTCGAGTCTGCCTGTGGTTGATCGGGGGAGGCAGTTGGGGAGATGCGGAGGGTTCAGGTTGGGAGTAGAGGTGGTGTTCCATGTGGGCACTCCTGAAGGATGCCTGGGGTATAGGAAGAATTAATAAAGTCTAAAAAAAAAATGCACTTACCTTGATTCTTCAGTATGCAGTTCCGCTTTGAAGAGTGCAGACATGTCATGGTTCAAAGAAGATGGCGTCGCCCGACCTCCAGAGGTAAGTATGGGATGGAGGGGTGGGGTGGTGGGTGCCCAGTGGGAGGGTTGGGTTGGGGTAAGGCAGTGATGAAGAGGGGCCATTTTATTTTTCCAGACACTAAACAGATCATGTCAGCTACTGCAATGAATTACAGAGATCTGTTTCTATAAGCTTTTAAATGAGTCTCCTTCCAAACACTTGTTAACTGTGTGGCTGAACAGTACTCTCTGGTCGAACAGCAGTTAAGTGTGAAGTCTACATAACCAGATCATTTTTGCCAATGGAACTCAGACAAACAAACATAGATGACAATGTACTATGCATAGTAAACCACTTTACCAGTGACTATACATCTGCCAAGTGCATGGGCAAATGTTGAGCCTGTGCACCACGTTAGCTAATTTTTTTGGGTGGTCTTTTTCAGGTTTTGCAGGGGTTTTGATCTAGGTTATGATCCCAATGTGACATGACATTAGACTTCAGAACAGAGCACCCTGGTCATCAGTCCCACATTAACAGGAAGGGACCAGCCCGATTAAGGAGACTGCTTGATGTGATAGGTAACTGGCAATAGCAAATAGAGATGTAGCCATTAACACAGAGTAGGAAAACAAAACAGTGAGGAATGCATAAGTATAGAACAGTACACAATACATGTTGCCTACAATGAAAAGTATGATAACCAGTGCATAGCAAAGGGCAATGCATGAAATGAAATTACATACATGGGAAACTAAAACACTGTTTTTCATGGCAACACAGTAATGTTCCTTCCTTTTTGAGAAGCAACCATAGACAAGGTGTGATTCAATTTAAACAAATAAAAGAAAACTCTGACAAAAAGCAGCAGAGAAATGCTGCCCTAACTTACCTGGACAGCAGCAGCAGCAAGTGATCTGATAGTGAATTGTGCCCGTTAACTTAGTGCTGTATAATGTATTTGGCAGATAGGAGCAGGTTGCACTATATGACAGCTGTCATTTAGTTAAGGACAGCTGTGTCAAATAGTTTGTTTATATGACACAGCTGTCCTTAACTAAATGACAGCTGTGTTGTATAGTGCAACTGGCTCTTATCTGCCAAATACATTATATGGCCCTACGTTTTATTCCTCAGTTTGCGGTTTGGCTTTGAAGAGTGCAGATGTGTCCTTGTCCATAGAAGATGGCACTGGATGACCTCAGGGGTAAGCATCTGGTAAGGGGGGGTTCAGGGGGGTGGGTGCACAGTGGGAGGATTGGGATGGGGGAGCAGTGAGCAGGGACAACGAGGGATGGTTTTCTGTCTTTCAGGTTTAAATATAAAAAAAGACATTGGGGATGGTTTTCTTTTTTGCAGGTATACATACAGATTTAATCTCAGGACACTGGGGTGGGGTCCCCAGTTTCCCACTGAGCTGTGTGTGTGTGTAGGGGGGTTGAATTACATAAAACGATGGGTTGTGGGGACATCCAACAATGGGGATGGGCATTCTGGTGTAGGATTGTACTAATAAATCAGTCAGTAAATAAATACACTGCCATTGGGGAATGGGGCCCCCGGTGTGCAGCTACAGTTAAAGGCACAGCCAGGCTGGCAGGGCTACAATGACAGTAGCCCCATCCCTGACCTATGCATGGCAACAGCATCAGGGGATGCACTATACGACACAGCTGTCATTTATTAAAGACAGCTATGTCACATATTGCAAACGGCTGCTTTCGCAAAAAAAAATAAGTTATGAATAGAACGTTCATTTGTTGAACTGCGTATGCTCAGAAAAGGAACCGTCTTATTAAATAATTTAAGATCTACTTAACAATGGGACCTAAAAACCACAAAGCACACACCTTGGACCAACCCTTATCAAACCTGAAAGTTTCAGGTTTCAAAGCCTCCTATTTGTTAAGTTATCAGGTTGCAAGAAAATGTCTTAAAATTTCCACAAATGGAGACTTTTGCATTTTTCTGTACCTCTGTAACTTTGCCTCCCCTGAACCGATCTACCTGAAATTTACAGAACCAAGATATTCTGTCACAGAGGCCGTTTCCACCAAATGTCATGTAAATTGATTTAATGGGGAAAGGTTATTATGGTGCAAAAATCTGGGTTTAACATAAACATGCTTACACAACCCTAATATACAAGCGCTACCATGCCTGTATAATTATAGTGGCACAGTAGTGCCACTATAGTTAGGGTTGCATGGCCACTGCTATGTTAATCCCCAAATGTTGCACTTTAATAACTTTGCAACTGTTTGTCTGATTTGTCTAACATTTTGCATGTGCTGTCTGGTATGATAGATCTTTGAATCTGGCAAGTTTCATTCCGGACACGTGCAGAGTCACAGGGTGCCAAAAAATGTAAAATTTACCATTTTGGTGCAAATATTTTGCTCATCTCTAAGTCCAAAACACTTTTGGGATGTGATCTGAAATTGTTAAGGTATACGGGGTCTGGGTCACTGATGTACCTTTTGAAGGTTTGGTGAAAAAATATTAATACATTCAAAAGTTACAAAACTTTAAAGCTTCCCATTATAGCCTATGGGAAAAAATATGTGTCCACCTCAAAAGTATTTCTTAAATGGATTGTGTAGTGTCGCAAATCTGCCATCTTGTTTTTCAGTTAGTGACACAGAAAAAATGCTGTAATTTGAAAATTATTGGTAAATACCAACAGTTGTGTTTATCTAATCGGGGCCCAAGGAACACAATCCTGACATTAATTTTTTTCAAAATAATGCCTGAAATATGTTTTTTCAATTTGGCCATCAGAAGTTTAGCAAATTTGCAAAAGTACTTTTGTGAAACATTAGCAAATTTTGAAAGTTTTGCAAATGTACTTTCACAAATTTGCAAAAGTCTGCATGAAGACTTTGACAAAATTTGTGAAACTTTCGCAAATTTGCAACACTACTTTAAAAAAATTGCTGTTTCTTTGCCACTTCACTGCAAATAAATGGTTAGGACTTTTGAGCTGATAATTGCAGAGTAGAAAGGGCTTGCCCCACAGATGTGCCTTTTGGTGGTTTGGTCATAAAATTTTTACCAGTTCCACAGTTATAACATTCTGAAGTTTAGAAATTTCCCATAGGAAAACATTGTGGTGGCCGCGGTACCTTTCGGCACCTGTGTCTCGAGAACAGTTCGAGATACAGATTTTTCACTAAATGCAGCTTAATACACCTTACTAAGCAAGCATGCACGTTAACAGGCCATGATTACAACTGCAGTGGAATTTTTTTTCAATGTTTCTATGGTTACTGAGATATTGCACCATTTGCAGCACAAGAGTTACTTGGAATGTCTCTAGACCTGTGCTGTGCCTCTATACTTATGGGTAGATGGGCCCTGCACTCCCACATATGGATAACAGTATGCAATAATGGGAGTGCAGAGCCCTCCATTATGCAGTACTAGGACTGGACCCTACACTTCCACAGGGAGATGAGAGTTCATTACAATGTCTCTACACTTATGGATAGATGGGAGCTCAGGGCCCTGCTCCTCCACAAATGAATACCATTATGAAATGATGGGAGCATGATTGGAATGCAGGGCCCGGAGAGCCCTGTGTTCCCAGAGGGAGATGAGGGTTAATTACAATGTCTCTACAGTTATGGTTGCATAGGAGAGCAAGGCCCAGAGGGCCCTGCGCTCCCACATGAAAATCAGAGACAATTACAATATGCATCCATGGGAGCCCACCACAACACACGACAGACTGATGCGCCCTGCACTCCTACAACCACATATGGGTAATATTACACTTTCTCAAAAAGAAGGGAAATTCATTGCAAACACTCAGTTAATACATCAGTTAGAGTTTCTATTACAGTGACCAAAGTATGGGAATTTGGTGTTAGGGTTATGAACCCTACCTCCCCAACCCACCCCCCACCCTCCACACACCAACAGGCATTGGGTTGTGCCTTGGGGTCATCAGACCTAACTCTCATGCCATTCTCCTATACTGCACCATCTCAGCTTCCTTACACATGGAATGGGGTGAAAGTTAGGACCGATGATCCCAAGGCACAACCCAATGCCTGTTGGTGTGTGGAGGGTGGGGTGGTAGGGTTGGTAACCCTAACACCAAATTTCAATACCTTTGTCACTGTACTAGAAACCCTAACTAATGCATTAATGGAGTTTTTGCAATGAATATATATACATACATACATATATATACATACATACATACATACATATATATATATATATATATATATATACACACATACATACTATATATACATATACATATACATATATACATATACACACACACCTTAATGGTCTAGATATTCAAAGCGATTGCACCTGGCGCAACTGAGTTGTGCCAGCGCAACCCCCAAAATGCACCCTGGGCCAATATTCAAAAGAGGGAATTGCGCAGCGCAATTCCTGATGTGCTGGGGAGCAAAGATAATGTATGTGGTGCAGCTCCAGGGGACATGCTCATGCATATGCAGCACATCCCGATATTCAGCCAGGGGTGTGCGGTGCATATGCCTGCACAACCCTGAGATGTGCCACATACTGTTGCACAAAGTTGAACTTGAAAGCAAAGGCTCAAATAGTGGCCACCCACAGGTGAGCTGCCATAATGCAAGGCGCAACACAGCAGCCGCCAGCTGTGGGTGGCCACCCGCCCCCCAGGACACTGTGCATAAGCACCCAAAATGTCCCTGGTGGTCCAGTGGTCCCCCCTCCCTCCCCGTAGCCCCAATCGGCATAAATATATTGAAATAAATGCCCTGGTGATCTAGTGGTACCCTCCTCCCTCCCTGTAGCTCTGATCGGCATAATTATAGTAGAATAAATGCCCTGGTAGTCTAGTGGTATCGCCTCCCTCCCCGTAGCTCCAATCAGCCGAAATATATTGAAAGAAATGCCCTGGTAGTCTAGTGGGTCCCACCCGCCCCTCCAGTAGCACTGATTGGCTGAAAGAAATGATAATACATGCCCCAGTGGTGCAGTCATTCCCCCGCCTCATCTCAGAACACCAATCACCCATAAGTGTGGATTATAAGTCCCTAGTAGTCTAGTGGTATCCCCCACCCCACCCATAACACCAATAGCAGTATAATAAATTGATCCTTCCTGGTAGTGTAGTGGATCCCCCCTCCCTGCCCGCAACCTCGATTGCACTATAAAACCCATTGGAACCCTCCTGGTGGTCTAGTGGTACCCCCCACTCCGCCAGTAATCCCAAACACCCATAAAGTAACTGTAAAAGTTCCCTGGTGGTCCACTGGCATCCCCAACCCCCACCCACACAGGAACCCCAGCCCACCTAACTCCCCTCCATCATCAGCAGGCAGCAATCCCACCCGCAAACCTCCAAGGCTTCCAACAGAATGACAGTGTACAGCAGCAGCTGCAAGCCCATTGGTCCACACCAATTTATTGCAATATATTTATAGTGATCTGCGCTATGGGGAGGGGGGGGTACCACTAGACCACCAGGGCATTTATTGAAGTATATTTATGCCGATTGGAGCTATGGGAAGGGAGGGGGTACCACTAGACTATCAGGGATATATTGAACAAATCTTGACGGCAACCAGAGCGATGTGAGGGGTTGGGGGTACCACTTTTCTTCCTCAGACAGCACCGTATGCTGTGAAGGGCCCCAGATGCATTTCGCAGGCCAGCCCTACACAACCCATGCAAATGGGGCCATAGTGACATGCAAATGACCCCATTTGTGCCTTGCATGTATAATGGCCCCATTTACATACTGCTGGCAGAATATCAGGAATTTGCACACAGCATAACTCTGTTGCACTGGCACAGTTCCCATTCCTGGTATTCAGCCCTGTCTTGGGATGCATCAGTGCATTGTATTTGCACAGTGTGCATTACCTGATATATTCAAAGGAGATGCGCCATGGCTCATCTCTTTTGAATATATCCCTGAGTTGCACCAGCGCAACTCAGTTGTGCTGCACCACCACATGCGCCTTTGCCAGGTGTAGTTTTGAATATTGGGGCCCATATTTATATTGACACACCATGACTAACAACCTACAGTACCATCCAATGTAACTAATAAAAATGGGATTTTATAAAGTTTTGGACAGAAATCGAGGGCAGGATTCATGAAGCGATTTGGGACCAAGTCCCACTCTGCAACCCCAGTTGCACTTCGAAATTGCTGCAGCTGCAGAGTGGCTGATCCACAGCAGCAGCAGTTGCGGAGGGTGCTATGGCTACACACTGCCTGTAACAGCCTCCTGCAGCTGCTGTGCTGTCCCTGGCAACAGCACCCGCAAGCTGCCATAATCCATGGAGCCGGTCATACTCCAGCTCTACCTTAGTGAATACCCTCGGCTGCGGGTGACCTGCGGCTGCGCAAGTGGAAACCCACTAGCGCCGAGGTTTTCCCAAAGCTGCGGAACCTTCCCCGACTTTCGTGAATCCCACCCCTAGCCTTCATAGTGACTAGCTATATTGTGTTATTCAGTTTCCCTATCTCATCCAGTTGTGAAGAAACAAAACTAAAGGGATGATGGAAACAAAAATAGATACATTTAAAAAATGTTACTGTGTCCTGTAAAGGTGGTTAGGCACTTCAGAGATAGGATATCATTTGTAAGTCACATCTTCATCAACAAATGACACTGAGCTTCACTTTGTGTCATTTACCTTGCTCAGGTGTGTTATTCCCTGATGGTTAAGACACCCCATAATAATGTACCATGCACATGTGGTAAATATAAATTCCATAATCATTCATTTTCTTTCTTTCCTGTTACTCCCTCTGTTTCATTAAAAGCTCTATTTGCCCTTAATCCATTCACGAGAGGTAGTCGTGATGGTCTTGACCATAAACTCGGCACCTGCCATTGCTCTGCCCCTTACTTTACTTCTAAATATTTCCTTCTCTGCTACTGTTCCTGATGTTTGGAAACAGGCTGTCATGATATCTATTCACAAAGGTGGTGATCCCACTTCTCCTGGTAACTTCTGTCCAATATCTCTCCTTCCTGCCTTAGCTAAGTTACAGGAACATATTGTTCTATCTCAGCGCACTTTTCTTGATAACTCCTTCTTTTTCACCCCCTTCCATTCTGGTTTTAGGAACTCCCACTCCATTTCTACCTCCCTCTTTTGGCTCACTGACTCCATACTTACAGGAATGGATCAAGGTCTGATTACTTCTGCCACAGAAACATAGAAACATAGAATCTGACAGCAGATAGAGACCGCTTGACCCACCTAATCTGCCCATTTCCCTACCTGATGGATAAGCTGCAGATTCTAGTTAAACAGCTTACTTCCTCCTACCCCCCACTAGAATTGCCTTATGTCTGTCCCATGCATTCTTGAATTCTTCCACCATTCCTGACTCCACAACCTCCTCAGAAAGGCTGTTCCATGCATCCACAACCCTCTCTGTGAAAAAATTCTTTCTAACGTTACCTCTGAGCCATCCCCCTCTATCTTCAAATTGTGCCCCCTTGTTCTTGCACATCTCTTCTTCTGAAATATGCTACCCTCCTGTACTTTGTTAATTCCCTTGAGACACTTGAAAGTTTCTATCATGTCCCCCTCTCCCTCCTTTCCTCAAGGTTATACATATTAAGCTGCTTTAGTCTCTTCTCTTATGTTTTCTGGTGCAGACCCTGCACCATTCTGGTTGCCCACCTCTGAATAGCCTCCATTCTGTCTATGTCTTTGCGGAGATGGGGTCTCCAGAATTGCACACAGTACTCCAGGTGGGGTCTCACCAACTGTCTGTGCTGTCTTTTTTGATCTCACTAAAGCTTTTGACATTGTGGCACATCCCCTCCTTCTGGACAAACTTAAAACTGTGGGCCTTTCTGATATTTCTGTAAGTTGGTTTTGTTCATACATTGAAGGTAGGTCAAGAGCTGTCTGGATAGGAAAATCCATTTCATCCTCACTCCCCATTAGCTAAGGTATCCCTCAAGGGTCTGTCCTGGGTCCTATTCTCTTTTCTATATTCCTAAATGACCTACCCTCTGTCTGTTCATCTGCATCCATTCATATGTATGCTGATGACACAGTTCTTTTTGCAGTTGGCTCCTCTCCCTGTGACCTTACCTCCTGGCTTCAGTTAGATTTTTTTTTTACTTTCTGTTTTTGTCCCCCATTTTCACCTTGCCAACTACTGGGGCCTCCTTCCATCTGCCCAAGCCCTCCACTTACCATGTGGCATCCCCCTTGATGATCCAACCCAACTCTAGCCATTGCTTGACAACCTTCTGGGTTCCCCAACTGTAACCCATGGCTTATCCCCCATGGGTGGAACCCCCCAGTTCCCCTCAAGCTGGGAGGAACATACTTCACTTTACAGTCAGGGCCCATGGGGTGGAGCCAGTGAGGTGTGGGGGGAGTCAAGGAGAGCCATCTGCGGCATGGGAGCAGGGCAGCTTCATCTGCCTGGTGCTGCTGGGGTTTTTATTCCTCTACTAGACCCTTACCTTATCCCACCCAGGGCATGGTCCTGAGAGGTGGCCTTGTTGAGATGCCTACCAGGGCTGTCGGAAGGGTGAGTGAGCCCTGCACTACCTTCAGTGCTCCTCTGCCTGCTCTACTCCAGGCATGTGATGCCTCCACAACACCTGCCAGGTGAGTGGGTATGCGCTGACATGATGCCACCTCAGAGGAACCACTTGTTCCTTTCCGCATGACAACCCCCTGCCCCTGCATCACCAGGGTGTAGTCATGCAACAGAAGGAGGTGCCCTCCTTCCCCAAGGCAGGAGGTATCCAATGGATGTCCGAACCTCGCCTCGCCAGCCAGCACCAGACATTCTGGGCTCGGTGCATGAACCCAGCTTGTCTGGAGGGCAAGCAGTAACTCCATTGCTGCACTTTCCGGCCAGCCCAGCTTCAGTTAGAGTTTGACAACATTCAGTGCTGGTTCAAGTCTAACCTTTTGTCCCTTAATGCCAAAAAAAGTCTCAAGGACTTTTGGCACTCACCAGAGGCTTGACAAACTTACTTCTGTCCCTCTATTTTATATCCTCGATGGTGCTAAGACTGAAGATATTCCCTCCTTTAAGTGCTTTGAGATCTGCCTTGACCGGTATCTTGATTTCTCAGTGCATATTGATGCAATTCACTGTAAGCTTCACTGTAAGCTAGGTTCTTTGTACAGAAATAAAGCGAGTATTCTGCTCCCTGCCCGACGAGAAATTGTGCTAAAAATGATTCTTCCAATCTTTGACTATGGAGACTTAGTCTATAGTAGTGCCTTTAAATCCGTCCTTGCCAGACTGGACCCCCTGTTTCATTCTTTCTGTCATGTTGCTTTATATTGCTCACCTCGTACTCACCACTGCTCTCTTCACTCAGCCCTTTCTCTCCCTCTCTGTTGAAACTAGGCACCTTTCCCATTGTGTCTCTTTTTTATCCAAATTGTGGTTCATCTCCCTTCCCTCTTACCTCAGATCCCTCCTATCTCCTCCCCCTTCCTCCTCCTCCTACTGCCCTCTCTGCAACACCATTTCTCTCTCACTCTTCCATCTAGAAAGTCTACTGTTGGTCAGCCTGCTTTTTCCTACTGTTTTCCTACACTTTGGTCCTTTCTTCACCTTTCTATTCACTCGGCTTCTTCTCTTTCCTCTCTAAAGTCCCTTATCTATGTCTATTGTTAGCCTTCCTGCAACTGTATATGACCCTTTCCTTTTGTCCTCCCTCACTACGTGTTGCCTGTTGGCCTCTTTTTCTCCCTTCTCTTTAGTTTTGCTCTGTTCAAGCTGTTTCACTACTTTTCCCCTTCTTCTCATATAAGATATTGTTATTTTATTTTTCTCTAATTGCACTCAGTACTAAATTGCCTCATATTTATGATTCTACATGTCTGTCTATATCATTGTATTTGATTTGTATTTGTCCCCCCGACACATCTGGAAGCGAGCTGCATACGCTCAGTATGTATTTCCTGGTTAAACTTTTTTAAATAAATAAATAAAATAAATAATCTACAAGGAAAAATCCTTTAGTTATTCTTTGCTGACATCACTCATGAATCATCAAATACTCAACCCTCTTACTTTAGGAGTTTTGTTCTTGCACAATGGAACATACTGTAGTTTACAAAATGGCAAGAAAGAACCTAGCAGCTTTATTTATTTAACAGTTTGATAACCAGGAAAGGCATACTGAGCTGAGACTCATTTCCAGGTGTGACCTGGGGGAGGGGGGAATGGGAGTAAGCATTGAGGCAATTACAATCATCTGAAGTACAATAGGGGCAAATGCAAGTGCAAAAACACAAGAGGCAACAATATAGACCAGAGGATATACTAGGGTTGCAAATGAGCTAAGATGCTCACACTACACATGGGCAAAACATGGATACTACTACCCCAGGCAGTTTTGTTCCTGTTCAGCTGTTCATGTAAAGGCTCACAATAAAGGATCCAATTTATTCTACTAAGTTAAGGCTTCTTGCTATCTTCCTTCGAGTGCCACTACTTGTTTTGCACAGGTAACTGTTTGGGTAGGCAGCCTTAGTCGGCACTGGCACGCCATTTCTGAGCACCTGGCTGCTTCTCTGTTTTCATACTACACATGGGGAGGCAGTAAAAAATTGAGTGGATGAGAATGAGTGAGTTTAACCCTCAAGAGAGAGCAGACCGAGGGCCAGGAGTTCAGGCAACACCAGGAAAGAGGAAACACTGGCTGCGGGAGAGTAGAAGCAGAAGTGAGAAAGGGAGCAGAATAATAAGGAAGGGGGTATCAGGTATATGGAGGGTGAGAGGAGAGCCTCAGTAGGCATTTTAGTGTTTGAAGGGAGGGGGATAGATGAAAGGGAGAGGGGAGCAGGTTCCAGAGAGAGGAGAGGTGGTAGGAGAAAGCAGCTTCACCAGTGTGTGAGAAAGGGCGAGGAATAGAGAAGGTGCAGGTGTTCCTTGAGTGTAAAGAGTAAGGGGGGGCAGGGATGAGGAGAGAAGATAAGTATGTGGGAAGAGAGTCAAACCAATATTTGGCACTAAAGATGGAGCAGTGGGACTGGCAATGTAAGGGTAGCGGAGGAATGGAAGGGAAGGAGTAGAGGGAGCAATGGTGGGTGTGAGGAGGAGAGTTGGAGACAAAGCAACAGAAAGCATTACAGAGGGTATCCAGTCTGGCAAGAGAAGAGGGAGGAGCAGAGCTATAGACCATGTCCACATAGTCGAAGATAGGGAGAATCATTTTGGTTATTAACTCCTGGTGGACTTGGGTGGGGAGGATGTCCTTGTTATGGTACAGGACGACAAGCTTTGGGTGAAGTTTAGACTACATTGTGTCAATGTGGGAAGATAAGTCTAATTTACTATCTAGCCACACACCAATGTATTTGAAGGCAGGGATGACCTCCAGTTGGGTCCCATCCAAGGTGGATAAGACTGGGGAAGGTGAGTACCTTGCTTGTTTCTGACTGGTTGCAAAGGTCATGGACACAGTCTTTTTGGTGTTTACTTTGAGCTGGTTGTCATGGAACCAGTGCAGTACATTGTGGAAATCACGCTGGAGTAAGGCTTCTACCACAGATGTAGAAGGCTCTGATGAGTAAATGACTGTGTCGTCCACATACATGTGTATAAAAAAAGAGACACAGTTGGAGGGGAGATTGCTAAGAAAAGTGGAGAACAGTATTGGGCCCAGGCTGGAGCCGTGGGGAACACCTGCTAAGATCGGGGTGACACTGCCCACCTGAACTGACTATTGTCAGCCAGTTAGCTAAGAGTGGAACCACTCAACAGCAGAAGGAGAGAGGCCAGCTGAGGATAGCTTAGCTTGTAGGAGGGGGTGGGACACTGAGACACTGCCTTCACAGATATATGACCTGACAGGACCCAACAAGTGAAAACTGGGCATGTCCTATCAACCCCCCTCAAAGTGTGGTCTGGTGTCCCCCAGAGCTCCATACTAGGTCCTCTTCTATACATCCTTTTTGTCAACCCCTTGCTCTCAGTACCCTCAAACAGTAACAGATTAATGTATGCGGATGATCTCATCATCTTCAAAAGTTGGAAAAATCTTCCTGGGTCAAACCTCGACCTAAATATGGACTTTACTGCTATGATACATTGGTACAAAAAGCACAGGCTTCTTGTAAACTTCAAGAAAACCAAATGTATGCTGTTAGGCTCCAAATAGAAGCTTGCGAAGTGAGCCATCAACAACACGAATGCCCTAAATATTTCAGCAGCAAACTGTGGTACCATTGAGCAGGTAAAACTTTAAATACCTTGGAGTAAAGCTCGTCCCAGCTCTCACCTTTGAGTTTCATATAGGCTCAGCAATAAGGAAAGTAAACCAGTGAATCAGCATGTGCTATAGACTTAAGCACCTCCTGTCTTCTGAGGCAAGTCTAGGGATTGGAAGGAGTCTCTTCCTCCCCATACTCGATTACTGCTCCCCAGAAATAGCCCTTGCACCCTCCTAGTTACAAAATTGCATGGATACCACCTATAAGAACCTATAACAACATATGTAGATTTATCACCCTAGCCCCAGATCATACCCATCACTGCCATCTCTATGAATCTCTAGGCTGGCTCTACCCCTTTGACCGGAGAGACCTCAGGTTTGGAACATTCATATCAAAAACTTTGCCAGACGGGACAGAGTCACCTCTGTTTGGGCTGCTACAGATAAAAAGAAACAGTAATGAGACTTAGGTCTTCTACCTGCAGGCTTCTGAGATGGGTTGAAAGGCCTTTTCCTATGCAATCCCCAAAACTGCAAGCACCACTTTCTCCTCATATGTTCAAATTGAATTTCCAGGAAGCTATGCTATGTAGATCCTTATGTGAATGTTACTCCAAGTAATTTAGTAAGTAAATGCTGGATGCCACTTGCCTAGCAATCAACTAGTTAGGTCACTTAAATGCACTTACTTGCTGTTATTTGATATTAGAGCAGCTAATGTCTATGAAATAAGTGATGGCTTATCTTATATTTGTATTGTAAACTTGTGAGCATTGTATTTTATTTTTAATTTTTTTCTCTCTACTGTGATTCCAACTAACCTGTTCCTTGTTATCAGATGTGCTATCTCAATGGCCTGGGTCATGCCTGAAAATGGTCCCTGGAATCAGTGCACCCACCAAATGAATAAATAAAATAAATAAATAATATGGCTGCGGAGATATGTCCCAGTAAGGATGGAGTCAGTTACACACAGCAGGGAGGATATGGTGGAATGATTCTTTTTGAAGTCAGATTGGAAAAAAGAGAGGAACTAGGAAGGGTCTAGAAAGTTGGCCAGTCTGGAGTACACTAGGGACTCTAGAAGTTTAGCAAGGAAAGGAAGGAGTGAGATTGGCCTATAGTTTCCTGGGGAAAAATGGATCACCTCCCCTTGTGAAGAGGTAATACTTTGGCAACTTTCCAAGCATGAGGGACAGCATAGAAGGAGAAGGAGAGGTGCGGAAGATGGGTGAGTGGATGGATGATAACAAGAGAAGATAGATGAGATTTAGGGAGTCCAAACCATCAGGGCTGTGTTTGGATGGGTTAAGAGACAAGAGGGCAAGGAAAACTTCCTGAGGGGAGACAGGAGGGAAGCTAAAGCCATCTGACAAAGATGGACGAAGGAAGGAGGGAGAGATCATTAAGGGACTGGTAGGGTAGTGCATAGGTGGTAAAGAAGTTATTAAGAGAAGCGACAGAGCAAGGTGGTTTAAGACGGGGAGGGGGGAGTGTGGGCTGAGTTGGGGGGTTGAAAAAGAAGTGGATTATTTGCCAAAACACATTACCTTGCAGTGGTTTAACTTAGGATACATGCACAGTAACTAATGAAAACCTCACTGCTAGCCACCTGTGTCAAATAGTACACTCACACACACCATGTTTCAAACAAACCTAACAGCCTTTCTTTCTCTCATACTTCAGTATAGCACACTGTCCTCTGATCACAGGTGTTTTAGCTTTTAATCAGCAGTACCACCACTACACTAACACACACCATGTACAGGTGTGGATCAGCAGCTAATCAGCACCATTAGAAGACATAGTATCTCTAATTGCTCTTAAAGGAGCCACAATGGACTATTTAATAACTTCTAACACTCTGAAACATAAATCCACTCTTCTGTTGCCCTCATATAACTGTATTTGCCTGTTTAGTAAATCTGCTATGTACAAGTGTTGCACACAGGCAGTTCCATCCATTTTATGTGTAATAAACGGCTTCAGATTGTTGTTTAAGGGAAAGGGAACTGAGATGTAATTCCTAGCAACTTTTTATTTCATGATCTTCCACCCCAGGATGTGCATCTTCAGCAAATTAAACCACTCTCTGGAGTTATTACTAATGTATATACATATATCACTTCTGTCTTCTTTTCTCGAATGTAACATATATTACTTCTCCAGTTCAGTTTGGGTTTCTAATGCTGTCCCTTTTTTCTTCTCAAAACTGAATGTTTATGAAACTTCCATACTCAGCAGATGGAAAATCCTTTGGCGACTAGTGTAGAGTAGTGTCTCTGCATTCTATCTGGGGGGAAAGCCTTTGAAAATGCTCAACTCTTTCACTTTTAGGGTGATTTCCTTGTCGTACTGGAATGCAGTATGTATTGCTTATGTCTCTCTTTATACTGGAACATAATATGTTTCACTTCTCTAGACTCAGCCGAGTTTCTAATAGTGCTGCTTATTTTGCTTCCCAAACTGAATGATGATGAAACTCAGCCTCATCAACAGGATATGTGTTTTGGCTACTGAGTGTGGGGGAGGGGGCGGACTGCCTCTGCATTTTGTCTGAACTAACTTTTATCTACACCCACAGAATGTTCTTGCAAAATGCAAGAGGTGCTCCATCTAGAAAAATGTTCCATAATCCTAAACATAAGATGGTTCATTTCTATAAGAAACTGAAATCTCTCAATCTTCATACTGTATTGAATGCCTAATTTTCTATTTTGTGACTGAATCCCTTGAGTTACAAAGACAAGATGATGTAATGCAGTGGACATATCATAAACCTCTTGTCCCAATCGAAAAGGAGTCTGGGCTGCTACACAGCCACATAGCAGCAGCACATAGAGGCATCTGTGTCAAAACTGTGGGAATCGACAAGATGCCAAACCACAATATGTACTACAGGCTGGATGAAAGTGATGTGTTTACATATCTGAACATTGCAACAGTGTCACTGCATATGAGGGCTGCTGCACCTCTGCCATTAGCATTATCTATTTATTTATTGAAATCATGGATTAATACCTTTGAGCAACAGCTCTTTCCATAGGTTTCATGTCAAAAGAAAAACATCATCATGATAACAATTACAATAACAGGTACATTGCAAGTGTCACCAGGCCTAAATGCAGCTAGGTAGAAAACAGCAAAAGCCACAGGCTCGCTGAAAAAATGCAGATTAAAATTGAGGTGGGACTAACATTGGGATAGGTAAAGGACAGAGACAAGGGGTTTTAAGTGAATACACTCCAAACAGACAGTATAATTCATTTAAATAATGGAGGCAGAGCACAAGGTATGCTTGAGTCAGGTAATAGCTAGCTTACCTAGGGCAGAAAGGTATAAAAGGTCAAAAGAGGAGGGGGGAGGTGGACAAGGGAAGGGGAAGGAGGTGGGTGAGAGGGAAGGATGATGGAGGAAAGTATAGGTGGGGATAAGCGGGGAGGGGTAGCAGAGAATGAGTGCTGAAAGGGTGATGGTACAGTAGTGTAATGTGGGTACAGTGTGAGACATAAAGCGCACAAATAGAGAAGGGAGGCAGTCTTGGTGGTAGCAGTCTCAGGTAGCCTCAGAGACTAGGTGCTGTCATAGCAAATGTTTGAAGGAACCCAGCATGGTTGTATTTAATATATCAGATTGCAGAGCATTGCTCCAGTGCGAGGCTCTGTATGCGAAAGCATGCTGTCCTAGTGCAGTACGGCACCTTGTGGTTCTGAATATCTGGCTGGAGGAGTTCCCTGTAGCTCTCTGGTTTAACGGAGGAGTCAGAAGGGCTTGGAGCTGGGTGGCATCATACCAAGGCTGTTTTAGCAATCAGACAGGTTTAAAATCTGAGCCTGCTGTCAAATTGTAGCCAGTTGGCCTGGGAGTAAAGATCACACGTGTGGGTCATTCTGTCAGCACCAGTGAGAAGACGGCATGCTTTTTTAAGGCTGTTTTGATGTGTTGGAGGGCTGTGTCCATAGTTGATTCATATATGATGATGCCATAGTCAATGAGTGAGATAACGGAGCTATGAATGGCAAGGTGCAAAGCGTCAGGGGTCAGGTTGGTTTATGTCTGTAAAGCATACCTATTCTTCTGTTTATTGCCTTCGAGGTGTTGTCTTGGGTGTAGGACAAAGTAGAGTCAATTGTTATACCCAGGTACTTAAATTGTTGGACTAGCTCTAGGGATGATCGTTCGACATTAGTGATGGTGAGCGGAAAGTTGCTGTGGTTACTGCTGAACATCATAGTCTTAGTTTTTTTATAGTTCAAGATAAGCTTCTTGTCAGTAAACCATTCAGCAGATGTGAAACCTTGCTGGAGCTGGTCCTGAAGTTGCTTTGGTTGTGAGTAATTTTGGGAGCTTATTTACAAAGTTACTAAATAATAGTGGGCCCAGGATGGAACCTTGAGGGACCCCAGAGCATACTGGCCTGCTTTCAGAGTAAGCATCTCCAATTTTCACTTGCTGTGACCAGTTGTTTAGGTAAGTAGTTGTCTGGGGAAAGTTCTATGCTGGTGAGTTGTTTGATAAGAAAGGTGTGATTAACAGTATCAAAGGCCTTGGTTAGGTCTATAAAAGTTGCCCTAACCAAGAGCCCTTGTTCCAGTGAGTTATGGATGAATCCTGTAAATTCTAGTAAGGCCGTGAAGGTACTATGTCCATGCCGAAACCAATGCTGTTGGGTGCATTGCAGTTGATATTGCTCCAGGTATTCCATGAGTTGATCAGCCATAATGTGCTCCAGGGCTTTAGAGAGTGGAGGGAGGATTGAAATTGTGTGGTAATTTCCAAGAAGTGCATGGTCACCTCTCTTATGCACTGGGGTGACCATGGCAGATTTCCAGCATTTTGTGAATTGTTAGAGGCTGAGAGATAGGTTGATTATCTTAGTGAGGGGCACAAGAACTTCATCAAGTGCAAGGTTTATGAATTTAAGATCTAGGAAATCCCCACTGTGCCTTGATTTCACAAGTACTTTCTGGAGGTATCGCCTTGCTTCACCTTCAGAGACAGCCTTGAAATAAAATGGTAGGTGGTCATGTAGTGGGGCTTGGTTCACCTGGTTTCCACCTGTTCAGGCACTGTTCAAATAGTCTGAGGGCAGAAAGTCACAGTCAGAGAACTGTAATGCAGCATGGCGACCCTTGGCTCCATGGTTGAGTTCAATCAAGATTCAGCATGTTAGTGGTAGTCTTAGGGTCTTTCCCTGTGATAACACGGATATTTTTTCAGAATGACCTGCTGTTATTCCAGCTATTTGAAAGGGTGTCCTTGTAGTACTGGCATTTGGCCAATCGGATTACACTGGTGCACTCATTTCTAGCCCTTTTGTAGTTTTGAATATTGGATTTGGTTCCTGAGGCCTGTGCCTTGTACTACAGGTGATCCCTAGCTTTTAGGACTTCGATAAGATCTGGGGTGGAGTGGCTAATCTTCATTGTTCCTGTCACACAGGGGTTGTTCTGGACACATGGTTCTAGAGCCCTATGAGACCTCCCCCAACTGAACATCAGCATGCCTACTGGTATGGTGGATCCTTGTAATGACAATAGATGTAAACATTAATACATATGCTACATCAGCATAGCGAGTACACACATAAAGCAAGTAAGCAATTACATGCAACAATACTGCATCAACTGCATACTCAGCTGGATGTGCTTCACCAACCACCAGAGCATGCTATCCTGGTTCCTATATCTGATACCCTCTAGGGTAAAGATGTGGGTGGCTAGGCCTCAAAAGGCACATGACATTTTTGTTTAATCTGGTCCGCTTGGTTTTCCCCATGGTGAGTGGAATGACTTGTCAGGAGAATTGTGTATGACTATCACAGTAAACTGACCCTATCATGGGCCACTCCCCTACATGCTGCACAGTCATTGATCAGCCTCAGAACCATGCTGGGATTTAGTGTGGCAACATTCAGCAGTATTGCAGACCGCAGCATTAACCTACTTGTTGAGTCACGCACATACAGTCTAGACAGGACAGAGCAATACAGGTCCAAGTAGCATCCAGAGATGGAATATGTCTTCATCTTCAAATGAATGTTATTCTATTAGATATGAAGCATGAGCTGGAGAATATGAAGAGCACAGCCTCCACGTGTGTCCAGACCCAGACTTGATCCTGCTATGCAAAGCTAGCTGCAACTCATTTAATGGTTCTGGTTCCACCATGCCACAGCTGACAAGCTCTACACACTCCTAACACCACTGCTGAAGACCAAGATGTGATAGAGCCATGACCTGGACATATGGAGCTGTGTGTTCACAGCACTGTTATACTGTGCCATGGGGTAAATCCAGCTCATAACTGGAGAGGTTACTGGCATGAGCCAGTCCTCTGCTTCTAGATGCATGTGATAAGTTGCTGAAGCATTACTGGCACAGAGGATAGACTACATCACATTTTCATTTAAAAGAACAGCATTATTAATAAGCAAGAAAATATACTACAGCATATTGAAAGAGACACCATTACAATTTCACAAACAGAGAAAATTAACAATCCACCAAGCACTGAAGCCATAGCCAGGTAATCACTTTTTTGCCACATATCAATAGAAGTAGCAAAAGTTTAAATTGCCGACTCCAACTGGAAAGTTCAGAATGAGAGCATGTAATAAAAGCAACTTCAGGGTTCATTCTGTAATGACATTAAAAATCTAAATTATAATCTGAGAAATATCTGACCAAAAAGAAGCTAAACACGGACAAGACCAAAATGTATTGGCTTGATTCACAAGGGACTTGCCACATTGCCTCCAACAGGTTCCTGAAGAAAGGCCCAGATAGGAAAGAGTAGAAACAAAGGGTCTTAAAGAAGGTATTGTGCACTTCCATGTGAACTCCTTAAGATATGGTGCCATAGATAACGTATACGTAGGCAAAGCAAATTTCTCCCAAAGGTCAAAGTCACATTCTAAATGAATGCCAGCCACAGCTGAAAAATGAAGAGAGTAGATTCAGCAGTGGAAGAATCGAGTGCCTTATACAAGGCACCAATGAAGTGTTCCTGCAACTCTCCTAATTGACAGGACATGAAAGTATTAAAAGAGACGGGGGACCAGAAATAAACCTAGACCAATATGGAGAGGACCAAAGATAAGTCCAAAGCTGCAAATAATGACAATGGTCTCATAAAGGTCAATTAACTGCCATACATAATTCCGCAAAGGAGTGCAATCCTTTAGAATCAAACATCTGATAAACAAACTGCAACCCCAGCTGAGCCCAACATGAGAGAAAGAGATCAGAGAAATTCAAAGAGATAGAAGAATTCCAAGCTAAAGTAGTAATAAAAGGGGCATCTGTGGTTAAGGTCAGAATTTGAGTCTTATACCAAGTAGTCAGCACTTCTCTGGTTAAAGAAAAGAAATTCTGTAAAGGGAAAAATTGTGGAGGGTAGGAATAAAGTACCCAGCTAATGTCATAAGGATCATTCAGAATGAATTCTATGTCTTTCCAATATGCTTGGAATGCTGAAGAAGTCCAAAGACATACTACATGGAGCTAGCAGGCAAGAGCATATCGTCGAAGATCAGGGAAGTTTAATCCACCATGAGCTACCTGTAAAGACAACAAGGCTGCCCACAGATGGGGTTTCTTACCCTACCAAAAGAAGTTCAATAACATTCACTGCCATTTCTGAAAACAATACAGAGAAGGGAGAAGAGGAAGAGTTTGCAAGAAAAACAGGATACACAGTAAAACATTTATCCTGCTAACTTCGACTCACTGAAGAAAAGATAAAGAAAGAGAAGACCAATGAATAGGATCCTGGGCAAATGCTGCTGATAAAGGTTCATAGATGAGTAAAACAAGATCATCCAAGTTTTGAGGAATCACATCTCCTAAATAACATAAACAATTCCTATTCCAACCAATAGGGTAGCATTCTTGGACAAGACTAGAAGGGGAATAATTGCAAGCTAGTACTTCCATCTTATTTTTATTGAGACAAAAACCTGCAAGCATCTCAAAAGTAGAAAAGATATCAGGTACAGCCAAAAGAGAGGAGGAAGGATCTGTAAGAGTCAAAAGAATGTTGTCCGAAAAAAGAGCTATTTTGCATTCCAGACCCCCCACAGGTATCCCATGAACATCCGCTGCCAAGTGGATACGAGAGGCAAGGGGATCAATGCAAAGTGCAAATAATAAAGGAGGAAGCAGACAGCCTTGACAAGTACCATGACCCAGAGTGAACAAAGAAGAAAAACCATTAACTCAAACTAAAGCATATGAAGATAAATATAAGGATTGAAGCATCTAAAGAAATACCTTAGGAAAACTCATCACCCGGAGTGTGGACCAGAGAAATGGCCAAGAAATGTGATTAAAGGCCTTCTCAATGTCCAAGCTGGCTAGGACCTGGGGCCTAGAGTGTTGTTGTGCATACCTTAGCAGCAAAAAGGCATGGAGCACATCATCATGCATGACACATATGGACAAAATCAGCCTGGTCCAGGTCTACCAAGGAGTGGAGAAGGCTCTTAACCCAGGCAGCCCAGATAGGCATAAACAATTTATAAGCTGAATTTAAGATAGAAATAGTTCAATAAGAAGTGGAGAGGATGGAGTCCTTGCCAGGCTTTAATAGTGTAACTAATGTCATATTGCCAAGAAGGACAGGGAGCAGTACGTTCTTGAACAAAATGAAAAAGATGCAACAGAAGAGGAGTAAGCAATTCCTTAAGGGAGGGATGCTTAAACATTTAAGCTGAAAAACATCTATTTCAGGGCACTTACCTGACTTAGTGGATGAAATACTCTGATGGATCTCCACCAGAGATATGGAAGAGAGCAGAGATAGGGCCTGCTCGAGGGTAAGAGATGGCAGACGAGCATTGCCAAGAAAAGACTGAATACTACTGTCAGAAGGGGGAGAAGAATCTGGGAAGTATGAAGAAGAATAGTACACATGAAAAACAGATAAAATATCAACACTACGGGTAGTACACCTAACATTGATAGATGGGCAAACTTTGTCATCGTGGATACAATGTAATATAAATGAAAACACCGAGACAGATGGCGGGTACCATGCAAAACTCCCTCATAATAATGTTGGCATAAATAGAACAAAGCATGTTCAACTTTCTGATTTAAAAGACACTGTATTTCGCGCTGAAGATCCAAGAAACAAGGTTATAACATTGTATCCCCCCATCCCCAGGCTGTCTGCAAAAAATGCAGCTCAAATTGTAAAGCTGCAAGTTAACCCTCTCGGGTTTTATGGAGAGTGGATGAATGAGCAATAATAATACCATGAAGGACTGTCTCAGAGTGTCCTATAATATTCTAGTTGAGGTATCATCCCAATAATGTTTCTGTAAAAATTGAGGTATTTGGTTCATAAATTTATTTATAAGGACCTGATCTCAAAGGGGAGCAGGATGTAACCTCTAAAAGGAAGAACGACTATATCACATTTCCAAAACAGAAGTACTGAGGACCATCAAATTTATGTGGTGGTATGACTGCCCAATGTGATTAGTGACATTGACTGAAGGGCATTTTGTAACAGAAAGGCATTCCATAGCATAAACATGTAGGTGAGATGTGAGGCCACAAGTGTCACACAGATATGAGCCATGTTCCGTAAATCAAGCCATGATGCCTACATACTGGATAATTTGCACCTATACTAACAACTGCATGGCATACAGCCAGAACACTGGTGGATGGTTGGCAAGTGCATAGTGTTGCAGACCATAAACATGGTAAATAAAAATTCCCTAATCCACAAGGAAACATCTTTTATTTTTTTGTTGACATCACTCATGAATCATCAGATACTCATTCCTCTTACTTTAGGTGACATGTCCTTGCATAATGGAATGTGCTGTAGTTTATAAAATGGCAAGAAAGCATCTAGCAACTTTATTTGCCAAAGCACATTACCTCGTAGTGGTTTAACTTATGTCTCGTGCACAGTAGCTCCAATGAAAGCCTCACAACCAGCCACCTGTGTCAAATATTAATACACTCACACACCAGTTTTCAAACCAACCTGACTGCCTTTCCTTCTCTCATACTTCAGTATAGCAAATCCTTTTCTGATTACAGGTGTTTTAGCTTTTAATCAGCAGTACCACCACTGCACTCACACACACAGCATAACAAGATGGGGATCAGTCTCTAAGCAGCACCATTAGACTTACGGAGTTCAATAGATATATGGAGAGAGGCTAGAGTGAGGACTGACGCTGGCTCTCTTGAAGCCACGTGTCCACCATGTTACCAGAGGATTGAGCTGCTAGAAGATAACAGGAACCTCATCCTCTTAGCCAGATCCACAAGACATTGTATTGTTTGAAACTTGGGTAGCCGGCAGATGCACACTGGTCTAACATCACTGCAAGTCAGATACTCCTTATCCTTATATTTACAAGCAAAAGACAAATGAGGATACCTTGTTTTTTTCCCCACAGTGTACATCTGCTGGCTACCTAAGTTTCAAGCAATACAATGTTTTGTGGATCTGGTAAGAGGATGCAGTTCCTGCTATCTTCTAACAGCTCAATCCTCAGGTAATATGGAGGACGCGCAGCTTCAAGAGAGCCAGTGTCAGGCTGCACTCTAGCCTCTCTCCATATATCTATCGAACTCTATGAGCAGACACAGCATTTCTAATTGTTTTTAAAGGAGCTGCAATAGACTATTTAATTACTTCTAACTCTCTGCATAAATCCACTCTTTTGTTGCATTCATACAACTGTATTTGCCTGTTTAGTAAATCTGCTATGCACAAGTGTTGCTCACAGGCAATTCCATCCCTTGTATGTGCAATAAACAGCTTCAGATTGTTCGTTAAGGGAAATGAGATACAGGTCCTAGCAACTCCAATTTCATGACCTTCCACCCCAGAACATGCATGCATCTTTAACCTTTTAAACCCCTCTCTGGAGTTATTACATTCTATCTATATCTATCTATCTATCTATCTATCTATCTATCTATCTATCTATCTACCTATCTATAACACTTCTGTCTTTTTTTCTCTATATGGGAGTGAAACCTGTATTACTTCTCCAATTCAGTTTGGATATCTAACACTGTCACTTTTTGTTTCCCAAAACTGAATGATGATGAAACTTCCATACTTGGAGGATGGAAAATTCTTTGGCGACTAGTGGAGAGTAGTGTCTCTGCATTCTGTCTGAGGGGAAAACCTTTGCTAGTTTATTCTTAGGGAAGGCATGCAATCAGTTGCTCATTCTTCTCACTTTTGGAGCCATTTCCTTGTCACACTGGAACAAAGTAAGTATTGCTTATGTCTGTCTTTATACTGGAACATAATATGTTTCACTTCTCCAGTCTAAGCTGAGTTTCTAATGCTGTCACTTCTTTTGCTTCCCAAAACTGAAGGATTATGAAACTCAACCTATTTGATAGAATATTTCATTGGGTTACTGTGTGGAGGAGGGGGTAACTGCCTCTGATTTTGTCTTAACTAACTTTTATCTACCTCATCAGAATGATCTTGCAAAATGCAAGAGGTGTTACATCTAGAAAAATGTCCCATAATCCACTTATTTCTAGAAGAAATTGGAATCTCTAAATCTTTATACTGTATTGATTGCCTAATTTTCTATTTTATGACTGAATCCCTTGGTTCACAAAAGCAAGAAGATATAATGCAGTGGACATGTCATAAACCTCTGTGCTGAATAGCAAAAGAGTTTGGGCTGCTACACAGCTGCATAACAGCAGCACATATTGACATCTGCATTAAAATTGTGGGAATCTACCAGATGTCAAACCACAACACACACTACAGGCTGGATGGAAGTGATGCATGCACACATCTGAACAGTGTAACAGTGTCACTGCCCATGTGAGCTGCTGCAGCACTGTCATTCGTGTCATCTATGGGGTGGCTAATCTTCATTGTTCCTGTCGGAAGCATCAAGTTTGGTCGACAGTGAATCTGTCGACCACCCACACAGCATATTGTGCCGCCCAAGCCCCCAGTGTTTTCTGTGGGGGGATCTGCCCCCCGCACCCCCAGACTTTAGGATTCTCAACTCCAGGTTGGAGTTGGTCCTGGGAAGGGGCAGGACCCAGGGGAAAAGGGAAACACGGAAATGGACCATTACAGCGACTGTCACTGTAGTGGTAATTTTCCATGTCTCGCCGTCAGGGTGTCGGGCAAAAGGGGGCCACCCTTTCCTGTCACACAGAGGGTTGTTCTGGGCACATGGATCTAGTGCCTTATGATGCCTCCCGCAGCTGAGTTTCAGCATGCCTGTTGGTATGGTGGATCCTTGTAATGACAGTTGACGTGAATATTAACACACATGCTACATCAGCATAACAAGTACACACATAAAACAACAAGTAAGCAATTACATACAACAATACTGCATCAACTGCATACTCAGCTGGATATGCTTCAACATCCACCAGTGCATGCTGTCCTGGTCCCTATATCTGATATGCTCTAGGGTAAAGGTGTGGCGAGTGAGACCTGAAAGGGCACACAAAGAGTTTTTTGGGGGGTTTGGTCTGCTTGGTTTCCCCATGGAGATAGGACTGATTTGTCAGGGGAACTGTGTACATCACTATCATAGCACAGTGACAAGATCATGAGCCACACCTCTACATGCTGCAAAGCCATCAGTCAGCCTCAGAACCATGCTGGAATTTATTGTGGCAATATTCAGCAGTATTGCACACAGGAACTAGGGAGCACAACATGAAGCTGGAATGGGGCAAATTCAGATGTAATGCATGCAAGTTTTTCTTTACTGAGAGGGTGATAGATACGTGAAACAGCCTTCATCAGGTAGTGGTGGTGGGGGCAAAAACAGTGGTAGGTTTTAAGAATGCTTGGAACAGGTGTAAAGGCACCACCACACTGTCTAGCACTTAAGGGAGGGGGGTAGGTCTATGGGCAGACTAGACGGACCGTATGGTCTCCTTCTGCCATCACTTTCTATGTTTCTATGTAGACCACAGCATTAACCTACTTGTTGATCGATGCACATACTGTACAGACAGGACACAACAGTGCAGTTCCAAGAAGTATCCAGAGAAGAAATATGTCCTGATCTTCTAATGAGTGTTATTCTATTTGATGTGGAACATTAGCTGGAGGATAAGAAGAGCACAACCTCCATGTGTGTCCAGGCCCAGAGTAGATCCTGCCATGCAAAGCTAGCCTTACTGAAGCACTACTGACACAGAGGATGGACTACATTACTTTTCCAAACAGAGGCAGCACTGATGACCATCAGATCTATGTGGTGGCATTAATGCCCAACGTGATTAGTGACTTTGACTGAAGAGCCATTCTGTAACAGAAAGGCAATCCATAGCATGAACATGTAGGTGGGGTGTGAAGCCAAGAGAGTCATCACACAGGTGTGTGCCATGTTCCATAAATCAAGGCATGATTCCTACATACTGGAAAATTTGCACCTATATGCACAGTTGCATGACGTACAACCAGAATACAGGTGGCCAGTTGGTTAAGTGCATGGTGTTGCAGACTTGTGGTGTGTCTACACATGTGTTATGCATACAGTATAAAATAATGATGTGTTCTATGTTTCTCAGGTGGCAGTGTTCCATTGCAGACTTTTCTCCTGACTTCATACCTGCAACCACAGAGGAAGGCACAGTCATGATACATCAAGGTCCACAGGCAGACCAGAGGCATCATTGAGAATGTGTTTGGCATGTTGAGAATTTCATTGCTTGGTCAAGACAGGTGGAACATTTCTGCTAAAACAGGAAAGGTCTGCAGGTTCTTTATTGCATGCTACATACTGCACAACCTTGATATGAAAAAAACATATTTGATTACCCAAAGACTCCACCCATGCTATGGATGATGTCTCACCATGTTATCATTATATTCCATGTACCCTGTACAGCACAGCACACTTAATACAGGGCAGGGGTGCATGCAGATCCAGGGCCAGATCCAATTACTTCAACAAGTGTATTCTGGGTGGTGGGAACTGTACAGTGCTGATTGGGGGGGGGTGATATCCTGTGATCTATTTATTTACAGTTTGGTGAGCTGGATACTCACACTGAGCTGGAGTTCATTTCATAATGTGACTCAGGGGAAGGGATATAGAAGGGCGTGATACCACAATAACAAATAGAACAATTGGTGCATGCACAGAAACAATACAATGCTAGGTGCAAAGCAGCACTATACTGTATTCCAGATAGAAAACAAAAAAGAACAGAGGAAGTATGCAAAAGACATATGTTATGGGGTAGCAAGGATGAGAGGAGAGTTTGCAGTCTGTGAATAGCAAGATGCTAGTAGTTGCAGGTGCATGTCTTTTGGTGTGCTAGTAAATGTAGTCTGAGAAAGTGCAGGGAGGATGAGAGACAGATGGGGAGAGAAAGGTTGTTCCACAGTACCAGAAGGTAAATAGAGTACCAAGAATGGCCTGCTACATATTTACAATGAGAGATAAGAAAGAAATAAGCAGTGGATGACTGGTGAGAGTAGGAGGGTGGAACCACAAGGTTAAGCAGAGGCAAGTTGAAACAGTGGTAAACCAGTGTTTGGCCAGGAATCAGGAACAGTGTGTGAGATGCCAGACTATTAGAGTAGTGACAGAGCGAATGGCATAGAGAGAGCAGTGATGGGTGAAATATGGCACACTAGGGATGAAGCAGCAGAAGAATGAAAGAAGTGGTCCAGCCTGGCAAGTGAAGACTGTTTGGCAGTGCCGTAGACTACATCAGCATAGTCGAACAAAAACACAACCCTCTTGAGACTGATCTCATGAGTCACAGTGGACCTGGACAGGAAGGCAAGATTTGTTGTTGAGCAGGGGCATAGTTTGTTGTTTATATAGGGGCAAAGTAACAAAAAAGTCCTGGTTTTCGTGTATCATGACAGTGAAGAGGCCCCCAGTAAAGTGTGGTAATACCACACGAAACTGATGCTGCACTGCCCGTCCCATAATAGTGTGCTTATGTACAGTAAGTTTCCAATGTCTACACATCAAATGCTCAGTGCTTTTTATAAAGGCAGATTCTATTACATCACTGGGCAGAGATATAGACATTGGAAACTTTCACTACATAAGGATAGTAGTAAGGGGCACAAAGTGCTCTATTAAGGGACGGGCATTGCATCCTTTTCTCACAGTATTACCAATGGGGAGGTGGTTAAGAAGCATCATAATTACAATGCTTTGCATATCGGAGGTTTATTAGAATTTTTTTTTCACAAGTGCTCAGGTAATAAAAGTAATAATTGCATATGGTGCATAGAGGAGGGAATAGAGAGGTGAAAGTGAAACTCCATCCTGTACAGCCAAAAGGCAACCTTAACTTTCCACCACACATAATCTAGGTGGCCCAACTTAGTTTAACTGCCCTTCCTGCACCACACCTGCACCCAATAACTGTAACCAGCATTCCACAATCACCAAAAAATAGAACAGAACATGTGCAAACCAGTTTCTTTACTCACATAACAAAATAAAGCATAAAATAAATTCCATTCACTGCTCTGGTGATGGTGAGGCATGGTGTACCACAACAAGGGTCAATTTTGCACATTTACTGTATATGTCTGGAACACTGACCCACTGAGTATAAAAAGTGTCAACATAAACCCCAAAAAAACAATGGTGCTTCATATTGTTCAGCTGATCACAAATTAATAAATAGAGAATAATGCATATGTAGGGAGCTGATATGGAGTTTTTTCACAAACCCAAATTGTGTGATAATATGTAAACCTTGAGAGCGAAGCTCGAGAGGTTTTACTATATCACACAATGAGGGTGTATGAAAAAACTCTATTTGTACCCCCTATATATGTTTTATTTTTTATAATAACTGACACGAAAAAAAATTCCATAGAAAAATTACCACTACAAGGAGACGCAAGGCCAAAACGCTCATACTTCCTTACTAATTGGCACACCCCCACGCTATTCAAGGACTGACATCACATAACCTGCTAGCATGGGGGCGTGCCTACTAGTAAGGAAGTATGAGCGTTTTGGCCGCGGGTCTCTGTGTTGGTTTTACAAAATAAATAAATGAAATAAATAAATGCTGCACACATACAGATCTCTAAACTGGAAGGTAAGCTACAGAATTCATTTAAAATTATTACGCTTTCTCATTTGGATATGTAAGTTATGGAGGTCATGCTATGAGTTTGAATCTGTTTACTCTGGAATGCGAGTGCTGCAGGCTTCTTGGTGCGAGACTGTAAAAGTTATATCAATCTGCAGGTTGATACGACTTTTTTACTTTTTTACAGTACTCGAAAACGGGTTGATAACAGGGATCACCAGTTATTATACAGCTGTAACTGTCTCTTCCAATAACCTCCAAGGTGGTACCCACACATTAGTGCCCCAAGCAAAACAAAACCATATGCAACAGAAGGGAAGAAGACTGTGCAGAAATAGTAAATAGATATACAGTACCACCAACAGCCTAATGTGGTTAAAATAAATCATGTCAGTTGACAACCGTATGACCCCCCTCCCCCGCCTAGGGACAAAGACTGGCTGAAAATAGGCAGAATAACCAGAATTGTCTATGTCTAGTCCTCCCTTCCTCCCAGATATCAACAAAAACACAATCAGATCACACACAGTGCTCACTGAGATGTAACATGATCCTGGAGCATAGTTTTACAAATCCATAGTTTACTACAGAACTATTCATTAAATATTTCCATGTGTTAAGCAGCTCATATCAAGTGCAAAACAAACCTATAGTGCCATGTAATGGTGTCATAACTTTGAATAACCTTTTCTTCCTAATCCCGTCTTTTTTGGTTTTTAATTTTCAGCTGCTGTACTTCAGGGAACAGTCTTTTGATCATTATTTTGGAGAAAGCATTTCTGAGAACTTGTTGTCTAAACATACAATAAGCTTTACTATTCTAAAGACAACACTACTTAGGATACTCTGGAAAATGTGATGTTATAAGGCAGGGCTATATTTTAAACTGTTTTTATATTTTCTATCATGCTAAATAAGAAATTTAAATCAAGTAGAAGAAACAACCGCTCAAAACACGACTTCCACATACGTAAAATGTCATACCGTTTTTTAATTTTTCACCAGCCTAATCCCAACGTTTCACCAGTATATGGCTTCTTCTGGGGAGCTGTTAAAAATATGAGAATATTTTATTACATAGTAAATAAAGAAGGAAAGTCCCTCTCACATCCATCTTACATAGAAATAAATAATTAATTAGAGATAATTATATGCATAATAGAACTGTGCATGTACATCTGGTGTGATATCATATAAGTAACTTAATATAATCAACAGACATATATGCTAGGTGCCAAATTGCCCAACGTGTATAAAAATGTGCTCAAAGGTTACTTCCTATTTACTGCTTGAAATGCATCTTGTTGCTGCTTCAACGATCTTCAATCACATCTACAAAGTACAAGAAATAAACCCTTACTACAGGCTAATGCGAAAATTGCTTGAAAAATACAACTAACAAGTCATGAAAGTATCTACCTGTATGTATAAGCTCTAAGACATGCTCTAGCGCGCTTTAAATATGGATATCAATTTCAAATGCTGTGAACAAATCAGAAACGACAAAAAAAAAATATCATCTTTTCTAGGAAAGCACAATAACCACATGTTAGTTATATTTCTTATCATTTAATATGGAAACTCCAATGAGTCCCTAAATTTAAGCCATGACTACTTATTACAGTGCTAAAAAGAAAATGTGCAGACCCTCTTATATAAACAAAAGTTCACCCGTTGCACCTGTATTATACTCTGTTACAAACACCTAGATTGTGTCAAATAAATTGCACCAAAAGCCACAAGTTTGATATACCTACAGGGCATGGACTCGTCCTAATGAGCTCACAGCTCTGAAACAAAAGGGGAAAATATAAAGCCATCTGTTACATGGTGTAAACACAAGTACAACTGAAATTCTTTCTTGCAAATGCAAACGAGTAGGACCTACCAGGACTATAGTGTCTCCAGCACATGTTCTCTACTAAGTGTGGCAGCAAGAGACCATGTCAAGGAAGGACCTCTTATACCCGAGCGAAAAAGCACCGGCAATGCCAGTGGATGTGAAGACACGTCATCACCCGGCTGCAAGCAACCCGGTGACCGCTATTTTCACGCGGGTATAGGGCAACACACCATAATATCAATACTGTATTAGCAATAGTGAAAAGAAAGTGATAAATCATTCTGTGTAACTGTGCACAGATAAAAGGGGAAAATTCCACTGTTACCATCCTTTCAGGAATAAATATCCCATTCAATGAAGTTATAACAAATACGTGGGCAAGAAAAAAAGCTACAAATGTATTAATGTAAAAACCTAAAAGAAAAAATGATCCAAATAATAAAACTTGACAGCGGGGGGGTGGGGGGAGGAAATAAAGAAGTACTGCTATAAAAGAGTTATGTAGAAACTTACTGCCAGCATGATTGCCAACTAATCCCTTTATTTAAACCCCATGGTGTACGGTATGAACCTAATTCAAAAATCCACCAAGTTTCCCTATAATGTAGGCACTTTTGAAAGCTGCCACCTCTTATTGGGAATGCTACAGATTCCAGACCCTAAAAACGAAGCTGTACAACTGAGTGACCCCTTTCCATAAAATGTCTGGCTACAGATGAATTTTAGTCCTCTGCTCTAACATGGCTTTTATGTTCAGAAATTCCCTTTTTAGTTCCCTAGCAGTTTGTCCAATGTATAAATGGTCGCGAGGCACTGTAACACATATATGACTCCCTTGGAAGTACAATCTATGTGTTCTTTTATGCAATATTCTTTGTTCATGTAAGGATGCCTAAAAAATTATTTTTCAGATGTGTTAATGCAGCTACACACCTGTTGGCTTTAAATAAGAAATTTAGACAATGGTTTTCCTTCCAATTTGTTTCCCACAGACAAATTCCCATTCAGCATCAAAAAAGATAAAATAAAACAGTCAAGATCACTACACAGGCGAGCCTGGGCAGGGCAGGCTGACACTGGACTCTAGAGCCTGCCTCCGCAGCAGTGCACTATAGTGCCTTGTGGGTGGTTCAAAATAAACTTAGATGGCCTGAAGCCTTCTCAGGCCAAGCAAGAAGGCAAATGGCCCAAATGAGGCCTGGCTGGCCCTGTAGGGTGAATCACAGCCACAAAGGTGTGAAATGCAGTGCAAACAAAAGAAAAGCCCCAAAAATATCCAGCAACTCCCCAGGGGCCCAGGCTGAATCAAAGAGCACAGACTCAGACTGGAGCCACTGCACTCAAATTACACAGTATTACCAGACCCTCCCGAGCTGTCACTAGGTCCATCACCTCACCATCCATTATTACCCTGTCCCTTACCCAACACATCTACTACACCACCCGGCCACCACTGCCCCCGTTTTACTGCAGCCAGCTGCCAGAACAAACAAAGGACTCAATGACTCATCTCAGAGTCAGAGATTTTAAACATACCCTATCAGTCTGCAAGAGCAAATTGAGCTGCCATCCTCCATCCGCATTTGGATCTGAATAATCTCCCCCCCCCAGTCAGATCCCACCATGCATACCTTAATAAAAAGACAACATCATGACTCAACTCATCCCAACTAACTGATATTTTTTTGTATTTAGTATTCACCTCAGGACTTACTTGAAGGAACTTTTACTTTTTACAGGGGCCCTCACCTCAGCTTCACTTAGGTAGCAGCACTTCGCCAGCCAGCAGGCTGGTCAGGACAGCAGGCTCCTCTCATGGCTTGGATCTCTTCCAGCACCTCTTTGCTCTGGCTCTTCTCCCTCCGAACAGTAAGTCCCAGTGGCAGTCCACTCTCCACTCTTCTCCCTTGTGGTGCCGTTGAGCTTGTGACCTGTTGCTGTGACCCAGCACTGGAGCCAGCCCCAACATAACTCTCTGACTCTTCTCCTCGGCTCTCTTATTCCTTCCTGGTAGGCTTGGTGACTGGTGTTCAGGATGGACTTCTCTGGGAGGAAATTGATTATTTGACCAGCGAGTCAGTGCCCGAGGAAGAGAAATCCTCAAATTGACTGCAATGGTGGGTCACTCACAGACCAACAACCAATGACGAACCAGACAACAAACATGTGCAATTGCTCTCTTTACAATGGCAGGCAAGAAGTAGTGCCGTAACAGGTTTCAGCTTGTGCAGGTGCACACGTGACTGTGGCTGAAGTGCTCTGCGATTGGCTGCAAAATGCACATTGCTGTGGTTTTGGCAGGCTTGCAGCCAGTCAGAAATTGGGATATTTGGGACAACCATCGGGAGTAAGACAATATTGAAAAGCTGCACAGTAATCCTTGGAGCCCCCTGTTAGTCTTCTCCTTGGTCACAGCCAAGCCCAGTCCAAGTGCAAAAAAAAAAAATGAAAAGTGCAAACTCAAAAACTCCCAGTCTCTCTGCTCAGGGGGGCAGCCTTCCCCCTCTGCCCCTATAATCTATGCCACGGTTGCTGAGTAGGGCACTATGCTCAGGCAGAGTTCCTTATGCATGGCAGCAATGTGGGTGGAAAAGCTGAGGTTCTGCTCCAGTCATTCCTCTAAGTAATTAAAGTGGGTGTCAAAATAAAGTTATCGATCACCATTTGCATGCAGTGTCCCCTGTACTGTACTGTATTGTACTGTGCCATAGCATACTGACATGCGCTGTTCAGTGTCTGTGCTTGAGCAAGAGGGTGTGCATGTGTATATACCAACTGAGCAGTGCCTGCTCTGTGAGTGAGGATCTTTGGAAATGTGCACTGTACCTCCTCACACCAAGTGTTTTGGCCATGCTTTTCTTAGGGTGCCAGTCCATGCCAGTGTCCTGGGCACCTTCAGCTGGCTACATATCATGTGCACCCTATGCATGTGTACCTCAAATGGTTCAGCAGGTGTGCTTTGACAGGCTGTATTGGATGATCCTGGTGTCTGAGGGATCAGCTGGGATCCTTGGACAGCCATGATACCTGTTCAAGGGCTGCAAGGGCTATGTTCATGCACATCAGATAGTCTTTGAAGCCACCTTCCACAACCAGTCTGATGGCACATACCTAAGTATGCCTGTAACTGACTTCTGTGCTAATGACAACGAGCTGGGTGAGCATGCTGCCCATCTCTGTGTCTAGTGCTGGAACACACTTGCTCACGTTGTATAGCTGATGTTGGCTTAAATGCTTCCTATTGCCACTGTTCTTTCATCAGTGATACCTCACGGTATAAACTGTGCAAGGCCTGCCGCCTGTTACTGGTGAGTGCTGGCACTGGCTTGATGATTATTACAGCAGGTCACTGCTGTATATCTGTGATACTGTTACCCTGGGTGTTCCTTGTACAGTGCTATCTGCCTGCACGATAAGCTGGTTTTCTGGGTGCTGTTGGGTGTGTCTGTGAGTGGCGTGGATGAAGGGTTGGGACTTTTTGTGGCATAGCTATGGCCAATATTGCCTGTGTCAAGGCACTAGTGGTTGAAAGTGCCACATGCCTGGTCTTAGAAAATGTTGATTTGCTTGCTCTTAATCAGTGTGGCCAGATGGTTAGACCACTGTTAAGAACAGGGACATTACAGGTGCAGTCCCTTCTAATGAGAAATACTCACTGTGTAACCCTAAGCAAATCACTTTCCTCCCAGTGCTCCAGTTCACCCAGCTGCAAAAATGAGTAGAAGTAGGATCCCACTGGAAATGGGATGCTGCATCTCAGCTGGGACATTCCTGGTAAATAGACTGTTGTGGGACTCAAACTCTGATTTACTGCACTTACCAAGCTCATTCATAGCTTATTACGTTAACCTCTAGGGTATACTGCCAGCACCTGATCTACATTTGGAAATTGAAACAGGAAATTATACAGATGTACATTTAATATATTTTTGAATGCATTTGATTTAATTGATAGAAACATTGTAATAAATGATTTATTTATTAAAAAATCAGTAACTGGAAAAGGCGCACTAAGCCAAGGCATGTTTCCAAGGAGCTGATTTTCAAAAGGCCTGACACACCCAAAGACTAAGTCCTTGTGTGCAGCTCCCTGATGCAGGAGAAATCCTCACACCTGCAAAAATGTTATTTTCAGCATTTCGTGTGCATGGGTGGCATTTTCCTTTTTTGTGTGGTTGTGCCAAAAAATATGCAAAAGCTGCCATAAGATGTGGAAAAGTTTGCAAAAAGGGAACCTTTCTAAAAATTGAGTGCATGCAAAAAAAATTGCAGTTGAGCAAGGAAACCCTCCCTAGTGTAACCTTTTTTTCCCCGCACATGTGACCCAGGGAAAGGGGAATCAGGGAGATAAATAATACAAACTGATAAAGTCAACATGTGCATAACACAAACATATCGACCCCTAACATTCATGTAACGTAGTCTGAATAAGCCTAATAACAGGCAATGAGCAAGAACCATGTTAAAAACAAACAGCTGCAAATATCACAAAAAGGAGCACAGGTGTGGACTCTGGAGAGTGAAGGATCCCAGAGGTATCCCATGAACATTCACTGCCAAGTGGATATGAGAGGAAATGGGCCCAATGCAAAGTGCAAATAATAATGGAGAAAGTGGACAGCCTTGACGAGTACCATGTCCCAGAGTGAACGAAGTGGAAAACAAACCATTAACTCAAACAAAAGCATAAGGAAGGGGAATATAAGGATCGAGGCATCTTAAAAAATACCTCAGCAAAACCTATCACCTGGAGCATGGACTAGTGAAATGGCCAAGAAATGTGATCAAAGTCCGTCTCTGCATCCAAGTTTGCCAGTATCTGGGGGATAGGGTGTCGTTGCACATACTCTAACAGCAAAAAGGTGCGGTGCACTTTATTATGCACTTGCCACTTATGGACAAAACCTGCCAGGTCCCGGTCTAGCAAGGCTAGGAAAAGGCCCTCAACCCAGGCTACCCAAACAGATATAAAACATTTATAATCCGAATTTAAGATAGAAATTGGTCGATAAGAAGTGGGGAGGGTGGAGTCCTTACCAGACTTTAATAACTTAGCTATAATGGCATATTGCCAAGAAGGAGGGGGAGCATTACCTTCTTGAACAAAATGAAAAAGACGCAACAGAAGAGGAGTAAGCAATTCCTTAAGGGAGGGATACTTAAAAAAACTCTGCTGAAAAGACATCTATTTCAGGGCACTTCCCCAATTTAGTGGACAAAATACTCTGATGATCTCCACTAGAAATATGGGAGAGAACAGAGATAGAGCCTGCTCGAGGGAAAGGGACAACAGACAAGCATTGCCAAGAAAAGACTGAATACTACTGTCAGAAGGGGGGAAGAATCCTGGGAGTATAAAGAAGAATAGTATATATGAAAAACAGATAAAATATCAACACTACAGGTAGTACACCTAGCATCGATAGATGGTCAAAGTTTTATCACCATTGCTACAATCCAATACAAACGACGATGCCGAGCCATACAGTGGGTACCACGTGAACCTCCCCCATAGTAACATTGGCATAAATAGAACAAAGCATGTTCAACTTTCTGATCTAAAAGACTCTGTATTTGATGCTGACTATCCAAAATACGGGGGCGTGGCTTGACCTCCATAGGAATGGCAGCATCATTTTTGGGCTCCTCTTTGCTGAGAAAGAACAGCGGCGAGTCAGTCTAATCCCGGGATGTAAATCTGTTTTTTTGTTGTTGGATACATGTCGGGGGAACTGCCCATAATTGGTCGATGTGCCTTTTCAATTGAACTTTACCACAAAGCTGCTTAAAACCACTGGCGATTTGGGAGAGACGCAGCTCAACTAGGCCAAGGGAGTTGCAGGCCCAAGCCTCGGGATTCACAGTGCACCTGCTCCACGCAACCTATAGATGGAGGTCTTATCAGCACCCACACCAGCCCAATCAACCCCGAAGAGGGTGGCGACCAAGACTATTTTACCCACACTCTCCCCAATACCAGCTGCAAATGTGCAAATGCCTTCTGTGACTGAATCGCTAACGTATATCACCCGAATGCTGGAGACAGTTTTGCTGCGAGTTGATACCATCAACACCGCGGTTACAAACACCATGGCGGAGGTGCATGTGATGCAGGATTGGCTTAATGTTACAGAGCAAAAGGTGGAAACTCTGGAGCTACAACAGGCTAAATTAACACAGAAAATATGAATGCAAGGCCTACAACTGGAAATGCTACTTGCCAGGAAGACCAGGAAAACAGAAGGAGGCGTAATAACCTCTGAATTATCGGAGTCCCCAAGGGCGCTGAGGGAACTTCCATGGAAAAGTTTCTTAACGAGTCTCTTCCTAAAATGCTGGGGGAATGCTGGAGAGGCCCAGTTGAAATTGAAAGGGCCCATCAGATCGTGGGAAGGAAAGAGAAACAGCAACTAGCTCCAAGGCCAATCATGGCTTACTTTCTGAGATACTCTACAAAGGAAAGCGTCCTAAGTGCTGCTCGAGATCTGGGTGAAATTAGATGGCAAGGAGTGACGATTTCAATTTATAGAGACTTTGCACAGGAAACTGCGAATAAGCGCAGAGCTTTTGGCCCGATCAAGAAGGTACTGTCAGCTCACAAATTTTAATATAGATTTAAAGGCCTTACCAGACTGCTGGTGTACAAAGAAGGGAGAGAATTACTAGCAGAGACCCCTGAGGAGATTGAAAGATAGGCATCTAGGCATTGACCTGATCTCCCCCTACAAACTACATCACCCAGAAGGCTATGGGAAGCCTCAGATACCAGAGCTAGGAACCAAAATCACCAACTATGGAACCCAGAGGACAGAACTAAGAAAGGACCAGGTCCTTGGACTGATGACCCCCCCAGGGAGAGATATACTTATACAAGCACCAGGCTTATACCTGCAGTGGCCGCTGACTCAAACCTGCCGTTTTTACCTCCCAGAAATAACAGCCTGGTTCCAAGACAGCAACAGCACTCTAGGAGTGGGCAACAGCTTTCCCCGGATCTGCAGAAAACAGCCCCACCAGAGAAAATGCCTAGAGACGAGCATCTAGTACCTGGCTCTGATCAGCTTGTGGATGAATCTGAATCTTCACGATCTAACCAGGGGAACTGTATGGACTGGGCTGATGTCCCAGAATCTTCCCTGCTGGAGGTGGTGGACATATTGTCAGAGGGTCTCCAAAAATAACATATTATTCTGATAGATGTTGTTGTAGCAGCCAGAACCCCCCCCTTTCCCTTTCATGTGTCATATCCTTGTCTCTTCTGTGTTGTTTTGTTGTGCATAGACTGGCCACCTATGCAATTTTAATCTAAGTTTTGTCTTTTTGTTTCCCCTCCTCTTACTCTGGCTACTTGAAAGGACATCATCTGTTTGAATTATCTGAGGCTGGAATTTATAGAAGCATGGCCCCTTTAAATGGCCATTATGTTGAAAGCTTCTGTAAAGCCACTGTAAACCTCTTTATTTTTCATGTGCCAAACGATAAAAACACCTTTTGTCTAGCAGAATAGTTTATTTCTGGAGTTTAGTACCCAAGGAAGCACCTTTGCGTCTATTTCGTCCTTCGCGACGTTTTTCACGAGCTGCACAAACGTGCGCACTATCGTGCAGCTCGCAAACACCGTGACTATTAAATAAAGCTGTCCTCTACATTTTCAAGAAGGGATAAGAAATTAAATGTGTGCCCTTAGCGCTAAAGAGCTGTATTTTCAACGTAAAGAGGATAGTTGTGATGCAGAAACAGCTAGGCCCGGATATTCAAAAGGGTTGCGCCATGCGCAAGTCCAAAAATGCGCCATTTTGCGATATTCAGAAGGAGACAGTTGTGCCACCGAAAACATGCTGAGCAACAGCGCAATGAAAATGAAGGCATGCGCAACCGAAGGGGGTGGATCCATGCATAAAGAGCGCAATGCGATATTCAAAGACTTGCGTAATGCGCACAGTGGCATAGCCAGAAATTGGCGCGATTAGCGAAATGAGCCAAAATAAAAAGGCTCAAGGAAGCGGCGCAAGAACGCTACAAGGCTGCCAAGTGGGGGAGAGAGAGAGAGAGAGAGACAGAGAGAGAGAGAGAGACAGACAGACAGAGACAGGCTAGGGCAGGCAAGGCAAGCGTGGGCCATAGGCTGTAGAGGCCAGCTGGGTGCCCGTGCAGTGGAAGTAGCAGTGAGGACAGCGGGTAACACAGCAACACCAGCCGGGGGGCTGTAGCCAGGAGATGGATAGTGGCAGCTTCCACATGGAAGCTGTAATGAGGGGTGAGAATGCATGCTGCAGGGAGACATGGCGTGGAAGGGCCCGTCGTGGTATGCCCCAACAGGCAGTACGCGTCTGCGATCAGCTTTGAGCTGTACACAGATGTAGAGATCGGTGGGCCGGCACCGCCTGAACAGGGCAATACTGAGACGGCTCTGTGAGCTGTGCAGTGATGTGATGCAGGTACCCTCACTACGGAGTCACACTCTGTTGGTGGAGACCAAGGTGACAGCCTGCATGTGCCTGCTCGCCACGGGCACCTTCCAGAGGCCAACAGGGGACACCACAGGCATCACACAGTCAGCCACGTCACGCATCCTCACCCAATTCCTCAGCGCACTGCTGCCACATGCCGCGGAGTACATCCATTTCCCCAGCACTGCGGCAGAGCGTACAGCAAACATGCAGGAGTTCCACAGGGTAGCACGTATGCCTGGCGTGCTAGGGGCCATAGACTGCACCCATGTGGCCATTCGCACGCCACCTGGCCCCAATGGGATTGCATATAGGAACAGAAAGGGCTTCTCCAGTGTCAACTGCCAGGTGGTGTGTGATGCCACTGGGCGCATAATCAATGTCTGTGCCACACACCCCGGCGGAGCACATGATGCCTTCATATGGTATCAGTCCACACTGTGCCATTGATTCGAGAGTGGGGACATCCCCACAGGACATCTAGTGGGTGAGTAACATGTATGGAATGCAAACTCGGGCAAAGGTGGAATGCCACAGGTGCCATGGTAGTGGCACACAGGGATATGGGCAATATGGACCTGAACATGAGACTGATCTCCACTATCTCCACACAGGTGACAGCGGATACCCACTCCGTCCCTGGCTGCTCACACCATACCAGCGCCCCATGACCCCATCGCAGCAACGCTATAATGAGGCACATGTTTCCACACTCAACATCATAGACCAGGTGTTTGGGATGCTCAAGGCACGCTTCCGATGCCTAGACACCTCCGGCGGTGCCCTATAGTACAGCCCCAAAAAGGCCTGTGGGATATTCCTGGCCTGTTGCATCCTGCACAACATGGCCAAAGACTATGGGATAGCCGTAAAGGTTGAAGAGGGGAACAGCAATGGGGACGCCAGTGGCGCTGGTGTTGATGGTGATGAGCAGCCCCCCCCAGGACGGCGGGACCCCCGACTGATCCGGCAGGCCCAGTTGCACCGGGACACCATCACAGAGGAGCACTATGCAGAACACAGGTAAGTCAAGGGGACATGTGCAACCAACACTGTCCATGCGCAAACCACAGGCACACAGGGTAACACACCAGGGGTGCATGACGGCCAGGGGAGTGGAAGGGTCCAGGCATACAAACACACCATCAGGGAGGGGTGAGCACTCATATGGACACACACACACCAGGCACAGAGCGTACATGGGCAGATGCAGCACAGCAGAACCGACATTGCTAACACAGCACCACCGACCACCCCACCACCTGTACTGTCCAATCGTGTGTCAGATGCTGGGCACCCTTGCACCTTGGTGTAGCAGTACAATGCAGGCATCATCATGCACACGCACCTGTGGACAGCAGTTGGGGGGTGAGGTGTCCGTAGTCGAAGGCAGGAGCAGAGCACCCAGCAGTGCACTGCCCACCATGACACACATTGCACACATGGCAGCACCAGACAGGGCCAGCACTGGGAGACAACTCAGTCATGTAGCACTGTCCCACGCCACCGCGGATGCGTGGGTGGCCCGCCTGACCAACAGCACTGGCAGGCGAGCAGGGGCCACGTGGGTGGCACTGTTGCCACCAGAGGTCCCACTGCCTGAGACAGCGACCTTGCCCGTGACAGGGGTCTGCAGCATGTGAACAAACCTCACCCAGGGGTGCTCGGGATAGCTACAGCAGAACCCGGGCCGACAGGCCTGGTGTCGCACGCACCGGGAACGGGAGTGGAGAGTGAACTGTGTGGGGTGTGTGGTACAGGGCACCTGACTGTGTGCCCAATGCATCCACGTACAGAGACCACTGCCTGGTTCAGCCTGTCAATGGCGGCGGTCACATCCGGTCCGTATACGGACCAGCTTTCGCACGGTCCAGAGCACTCCCTGCTGTACCGCCCACAGCCACAGACAATGCCTCCATGGACATTGCAACCGCCCTGCAGCTGTACTGATTCCTGCAGCAGGCGGGTGTGCTCGTCCAATGGGTACTCGTGCCCCAACGCATCCTGTCCCCAGGGTGGAAGGTCCTGATGCACAACACCCCTTGAGGGTGGGCGCTGTTCGCCAGGACCAGGAATGGGCGGATCAAAGGGCAGCGGACATGTGCCACAGCTTGACACTGTACCCCCAGACCTGGTGGGTGACTGCTGCTGCTGCCCTGCCAACTGCTGTGCCCCAGGGTCCACTCGTTCCACCGCTGTGCTAGCAACAATGCCAGACACCTGCACAGCCACCTTGTGCTGCCCCACCGGTGATGACAGGCACAGTCTGGGACTGTGCCAGCATGCTGGTACACAAGTTGGAACCAGAAAGGCCCAGGGGCATGTGCTGGCCTGCTGTGTGTCCATCATGGGACACACCTATCACTGCCCATTGCAGTCCTTGCATCATCAATGGTGCAGGTACATGCTACAGCCATAGTCACAGCATGCCAGACTGCTGAGACACAGGCTGTGCACCCCCCATACCCGAATCACCGACACCAGAGTTGGCGGCCCAGCATGCATGCTGCTGCAGTGCCTGCTGGCTGGTGATAGAGGTGGATGGACCCTCCTCCATGTCCAGCAGGTCATCATCACTGCCTGGACCCACCACCACCGTCTCCTGAAGATGAACAGGATCTGTAACAGAAAGAGAGTACATGTGAGTGCATGTGAACAACCTTCCCCCCAGCCCCCCCAACACCACCACCATGTCATACCGTGCAGTGATGGGCTTCCACCTCTGCTGCATTGATGCAACCAGTGTCTCCTCAGCCGGGGTCAGCTCCAACACCACTGGCGGGCCCCCACCAGTGCCAGCACGTGCCGCCCTGAAGGCTGCCACCTTCTCCTTCAACCTCCTGCGGTCTGTCCCCATCTTCTTCTTGCATTCCTGCAAGGAGCGCTGCTGGCTTCCGTGCAGGTTCACAGCCCAAGCTACCCCCTCCCATGCAGCCGCACGGGACTGAGGGGTGCCCTCCGTCCACTCAGTACTGGCTCCTCATCCAGGTAGGCCTGGAAGAGGCCTCTGTCTCGCTTGGGGTAAAGTTGGGCCTCCTCCTACGCCCACCGTCCTCACCCTCATCTTGGCTCTGCTCGGTCATGGCGACCTGTATGGGAAAGTGGACACCTGTCACTGTGCAGTCTACAGCATTTTCCCATGACCATTGTCCAGAACATCACACAGCATGCAACTCACCTCTCACCTGCAGTAACCGAATCTGGCCAGCGCAGCCCAATGTCGCACATTTATAGCGCAATGTATGCAAATTAGGAGTGGAGCAACTATAATGACATGCAAATCGCGCCACTGCACCTTTGAATAGCTGATCAGATGATTTGCATGTGTCGGCTGAATATCGCGAATTTGCGCTTTGCGCAATATGGTTGAGTCGGCTGAGCCAATGGCGCAGATCTGTGACTGTGTGGTACACTGCATTGCGCATGCCCAGATAGCTTACGCAGGCTATCTGCCATGCTGCTGATGCTGCGCGAATCAGCACCAGGCCATGGCCATCACTGTGCCAGTGGCGCTACAGCACTGGGCACTATGGCGGCGCTGTGGCATTACTGCACAATAGTCCACTGTGGCACTGGTACGCAGCTGGTCGGTCTCGCAGGGCGACATACGCCAGATGGCGCTGTGCGCGGGCCTTGCGCTATTGCCCATGACCTTGTGTCCAACCTTTGCCTCCTGGCTGTTCGCTGCCGTGTCGTACGTAAGTTTATTGCGCGCTGTCTGGTGACAGCGCTATGTGAAGTGATGGTGCTGTTCGAACAGCACGATTGGAACCTGGGGTGGTCTATTTTAAGCGCATCTCACGTGGGTTGTGCAGTGGCCCATATTGCCTGCTGTAAAGTTGGTACCATGGCTCGTCAGAAGAGCAGTACAGTGGAGCCTGTCGAAGTGGCCAACTTGGTGGCTCTAGTGAGCCCCACTAGCACTTATGGTGAGGCACCTCACCATTGCCAGACGCAGGTGTGGCAGCAAGTGGCCACTGATCTGGTGGGGGTCACTGGACAGTGCCGGTCAGGCTGAGCAGCCGGCACTGTCACAGTGACCTCCGCTGGAGGGATCCAGATCTTTCGATCGCTGCGATCACGCGCCAGGAGGGCGTGAAGTGCCAGGCCAGGTGGGTGTACCATCTGTGCACCTGTATTCTCTGTAGGGGTGTGAGTGTGTTTTGGTGGCTGTGCATGGTGATGGCTCTGCCATGGTTGGCTGTGTCAGGTGTTGGGTGTGAGATGCATGGGTCTGGCTGTGTGGGCAGGCACTCTCACTGGGGCAGGGGGCAGTCTGCTTTGGAGTCACACTGATGTTTGTCTCAACATATGTCTCCCACAGGCCAGGATGTGAGGATGCAGGCACTGGGTGAGGAGGGCCGTGCCAGGGCCCCGTGCCGTGGGTGTTGCACCCCAGCAGCAGCAGCAGCAGCATCTGGCAGAACCCAGCTGCTTGAGGAGTGGAGTATCATTACTCATGGATGCTATTGCATGCTGGGGGGCAAGACCACCAGCCATGCACAACACAACCATGCAGGAAAGGGAGGTCATAATTCCACTATACAAGACACTAGTGAGGCCCCACCTGGAGTACAGTGTACAGTTCTGGAGACCATACCTACGTAAGGACATAGACTGGGTAGAGAAGGTTCAGAGGAGGGCAACAAAGATGGTGCATGGATTGCATCACAAGTCCGATGAAGACAGGTTGAAGGAACTGAACATGTACTCCCTGGAGGAGAGGAGGGAGAGAGGGGATATGATAGAGACATGCAAGTATCTTACAGGGAGGAACAGGGTGCAGGAAAACACTATTTTAAGTGAAAAAGATGTTCCAGGACTAGAGGGCATGGGATGAAGTTGGAGGAGGACGATTCAGAGAAACATGAGAAAGAATTTCTTCACAGAATGGGTGGTGGACAAGTGGAACACCCGCCAGAGGAAGTGGTGGGGCTGAAACAATCACGGATTTAAGAATGCACGGGATAGACATAAAGGAATTCTGGAGGTCAGGGTAAGGTGCAACAGACTTATAGGAAAACAAAGTGAACTTACAAGCTCAAATGGGCAGACTGGGTGGTCCATAGGCCCTTATCTGCTGACACTGTCTATGTATCTATGTATGTATGCACGACACAGGTGACATGCATTACTGTCCAGTATCACAGCACGTCTGTGTATGCGTCACTGGTGGTCCATGCATGCACTAGGCACATAGCTGTGTAACTGGCATCGCACCACGTTGTCACATCACTTGACAGCCTTGTTTGTGCTGTGATGGACATGGGCAGTGTGTGTGTGCAGTGGTGCACATAGCTGGTGCCGCCTGTTTGTGATGGCCATGTGCATGTTCACTGTGGATGGGTGCATGCCATCACAGGTGCGGGACATTGGGCTATTTGGCTTGCAGGTTGGGTGGTGATCAGGGTTGTGGTCACGTCACAGCCATTGACTGTGTTCCCATTTTCCAGGCCTCTGCAGTTCTCGGAGGATACATCGGGACATACGGGCCTGACACAGGTGTCCCTGGATAACCAGGCCATCCTGGATTCCATTAGGAGACATGGCCTCGTGGAGGAGGCATCGCAGGGAACAGCAGCACCAGGCACAGGATGACCAGCCAGCTGGGCCTTAGGCCACATTACCTTCCCACTTAGCCCATCCCTACCACCCTGCCTTCCCTCTCCAAGTTGTTCATCCCTACCCCTTGACCACCCCTACCTTGTACCGTCCCACCCCTTGTAAATAGCTCTTTGTTTATTGTTTTGTAATTTACTCTTTGAAAATTTTAAAATACATTTATATTTTGATATGAATACTGTGTTGGTCTCTGATTTGCAGCTGGCTATGGGTGCTCAGTTGCAGTGGTGTGCATGCCATCTAGGGTGGTATGGTCCTGGTGTGTGTGTGTGTGTGTGTGTGTGTGTGTGTGTGTGTGTGTGTGTGTGTGTGTGCAGCCACTCGTGTGTGTGCATGGGGAGGTATCTCCGGCATGGCAGTGACTTTCTGTTGGTCTTGCCGTCTGCCACCCACTGCTGGGTGCACAGGGTGTGTCTGGCTTGTATGCTTCTCTGCTGCACGGGGTTGACGTGTGCTGGGGATGCATGGTTTCCTGCAGTGCCAGTCACTGCACATGGGTGGTGTCTTGGGGTCACGATGCAGGGTGTGCTGTGCGTACGGGGGGCTGATGTGCACTGTGGTTGTCAACCCCCTGTGTGTGGCACTCTCAGCCTGCCAGTGGTTTTACTGGGGTGTCATGGCTCTGCTGTGCTTTGTTGGCTTGTTCCCATGGGCCAGTAGATCATCCGTCACACCCCCAGTGATGCTGTGCTTGGGGTGTGCAGGTGTCTTGTTGGTTCTGCAGTGTGGTCCTGTGCCCATGTGTGGCATGGCTGGTGGTGGGCCCCAGCCTGCCTCCCTGGATGTGCAGTTCCATTGCTCTGGGGGGGGGGCTCTGCTTGCGCTATGGCACCTCTGGACTGCTCAGCTGGGCTGCCCTGGTTGCGCTATAGTGCAACATTTCTGTTCAGCTTCTCCTTCCTGGTTGCGCTATGGCGCAGTTAGTGTGATATTCATACCTTGGCTGCTTGGGCAGTTTGTTCTGCTCCATGTTTGAATATCGCACCTGTTGCGCATATGCGCAATTGGTTTGTGCTTGCTCCTGCTGTTGCGCACATTTTGGGCGCAGTTTGAATATCCGGGCCCTAATGTATAAAAGCTGTATGTTATTGTGCAACACCAGGTTTTTTTTTTCTTTCTACTTCCTGATACACAAACGAGAGTGTTTTGTGCCATTCAACCTTTTGTTTTTACTTGTATGCACACACTTAAATACAGAAAGAATACTATAAAAGAAATGGCATTGAAAATTAACCAGGTAAAGAAATATGAGTGGGTACAATTATATTACCTGGTTCTGCAGGGTATGTCCTTCTGTAAGCCTTTCCTTTAGGAGCCAGCCGGCCATTGTGTTGCTACCCTTAGAGAAGGGGAGGGACTTACTTTGGAAACCCACTAAAAGATGCATTAAACCAAATATTAATGTGCTCACAACCATTATGTGAGGTTAAAAGGTATCAAGATAAATACCTTGTTGTATGGAATTCATAAATAAGCTGTTTGTAAAATAAAATTATAAAGACATTTGATTGATGGGTAATTCACCCAATAAGAGCTCAGTATCAAGTATATAATTTGGTCAGTAGCAAGTAAAGAGTCAGTAGCGGTTGGGATGGTGACATGTAAGCATCCAGAACTAGTGCTCTAGTTTAATGTGGATACTACTGCTCATGTTTGATGCCTTTGCATTGATGTTCTTTTACTTTGTTTTATTTTATTGTTTGCCGGAATAAGTCCACTTGTAATTTTCATTGGAATTATTATGTTTGGAACCGGTTGAATAAAAACTACCTGAAGTTCATCCTGAAGAATACCGATTGTGTCAGAGTCCTTGTGTAACCCACCTAGTGTCCTCTTACACTGGTGTTAGAAGTGGGATCCCTGGCTAAATACACCTGGGTGAGTCTGTCCGAGACTCTAGTGGACTCTGCATGCAGGAGAAGCAAGTGGACTTTGATACTTTTCCTGGAATTGTTACCCGTTCAGTGTCTGCAGCCTTCCATATACCTTTATTACCAGGGATGGATCCTGTTGTGAGGAAGAAGGAAGGGAAACCTATTTCCAAGGTAGAAGGTGATCCAGAAGAGCAGGCAAGTGGAGGAGGTATGGAGGAGGAGATACCATAGAGACCCCCTTTGGAGACCCACAAACTGGTAAGGTGGTTATGCATGCACCAAATGGAAATGGAAAAACAGAGAGAAAGAGATAAAAAGGAATATGAGGCTAGATGGACTGATACCCTGAGGGCAATACAAGCTCTGGGTGTAAGTCAGCCACCAGATCCACCAGCTGGGGGATATAAAGACATTAAACTAGTGAAACTTTCAGAAACTGATGACATTGAAGCTTATATTATGACTTTTGAGAGGGTTGCCCCAGCCTGTGCGTGGCCCAGGGATCAGTGGGTGATTCGCCTGGCCCCTTACCTAACTGGAAAAGCTCAGCTTGCATACAGTCATGTAGAGGTAGCACATGCTAATAATTATGATCAGGTGAAAGCTGCAATTCTAAAACGTTATGACATAAACACCGAGACTTACAGGCAGTGATTTCGAACTTTTAAATATCAGAATGCAGATAACCCTCAAGACGCCTATATACGTCTAAAGGACTTGTGCTTCAAGTGGCTACAGCCAACCATCAGGACACTTGACCAGATCCTAGAGGCCATTATTCTAGAACAGTTTATTAAGATCCTCCCACAAGATGTACAACTGTGGGTAAAAGAACACCGACCTGAGACTTCAGATATAACAATTCGGCTTGCAGAAGATTTTGTTGCTGCTAGGTCCACATGACCAAAAGGGACTTTACCACACGTCCATCTGCCTATTGTTTCTAAACAACCTGTCTCCCCTGTTTCACCAAAGAATCCACCCATGGTAGCCAAAACGTACCCAAGGGTGCAAAGGGGGTATAATCCAGACATCATCTGTCATGAGGCGGCAGTAAGGGACATGTGGCACGGTTTTGTCCCAAAAGAAATGGAACCCACACATTTGGTGTAGTAAACTGGGGACATTATATCATCCCAGTTCAAATTGGGCAAAACACCGTATATGGTCTCCTTGACTCAGGGAGCAGACAGACCCTTATTCAAAGCAATCTACTAGACTCATCTATTAATACTGAGCTTCAGACTACTCATGTGACTTGTATACATGGGGACACCCATTATTACCCACTATATAACTTAGATCTAACAATACAAGGACATACTTAATAACATCCCAGTAGGGGCTGTCCCTAACCTACCAGTCCCTGTGCTGATTGGACATGACTACCCTGACTTTCAGTCCCTAATCTCTAACAATGCAGTAGCTCTGGTAACCAGATCCCAGACTAGAGAAAGTCCGGGACAAGTCTTCCCATTTGCCACTGATCTATTTGAGGAGACAAGAAAGGCTAAGAAGTCTAAGGCACAAAGAAGAAAGGATAAGAAGCAGTGGAACTAGGAACATAAGAAGGAATTTGATTCCTTGGTATCAAGTATTGACTTTAAAACTGCACAACAACAAGACCCTAGTTTAAAAGTTGTTTTTCTCAAATGTCTGAGGGCGATGGTTCAAGTGCTGACAGATATAAAATGTATAATGGTTTGTTATACCGCGAAGTGTAAACCCAAAAAATGGGAAATAGTAGAACAGCTAATGGTACCCAAGCTTATAGAAAACAACTGTTGGACGTGGGCTCATAATATACCTTTAGCTGGACATTTAGGCAGGGACCGCACACCAAGCCGCCTACTATATAGATTTTTTGGCCTGGTATACCTGAACAAGTGGCAGACTACTGTAGAAGGTGACAGAATGTCAAAAGGTAGCTAAGTTAGACCAAGAGTAATAAAATTACCCTGATGCCTTTACCATTGATAACTACACCTTTTGAACGAATAGCGATGGATATAGTCGGGCCACTACCCAAAAGTTCAAAGGGTAATCAATATATATCAGTAGTGTGCGATTATGCTACTAAGTACCCAGAGGCTATTCCTCTATGCAATATCACTGCCCCAAAAATAGCGGAAGAACTGGGCAAACTCTTTAGTAGGACAGGCATACCAAAAGAAATTTTGACTGATAGGGCAGTAATTTTTGCCTTCCTACTAAAAAGATTGTATCATACCTTAGGTGTTACCGCCATTCATACCACCCATATCATCCATAGATAGACGGTCTGGTTGAACGTTTCAACCAGACACTCAAGAAAATGCTGCAGAAATTTTGTCAAGAAGAGGGCCGAAAATGGGATGTACTATTACCCTACCTGATGTTTGCATATAGGGAGGTACCCCAAGCTTCCACAGGGTTCTCACCATTTGAGTTGTTATATGGACGAAACCCTTGTGGACCCCTAGATGTAATAAGAGAAAAATGGGAAAATGGGCAGACATCTCGGCATCAGGACCCCAGTGATTACATCTGTCAGCTTAGACAAAAACTAACTAAATACATAGAACGTGCTCATCAAGTTAACTGTAAACAACAGGAAAAACAAATATATCACTATGACAAAGGCACAAAGATCAAAGAGTTTCAAGAAGGTGAGAAGGTGTTGTTACTACTCCCATCATCAGATAACAAATTATACATGAAATGGCAAGGTCCTTATACAGTGGTCAGATGAACAGGCCCTGTAACCTATCAAATTGAACTATCAGATAAGAAAAAGAAATATAACATATGTCATGTAAACCTATTAAAAAAATGGGTAGAAAGGCAAGATACCCCTGTATGTTTCATTCATCCAGAAAGCTCTACTAGTGAATTGGACTTAGTCTACCAACGCTTAGAGACAGAGGGTGGCATTAGTGACCTTAACATAAACAATGAATTGTCAAAGCAACAAGAGCCTGAACTCTACACCATGTTACAGCCTTATGCTAGTTACTTCACCGGGATACCTGGCAAAGTAGTAAATGCAAATCATAAGATTAATACTACCCATATCTTATCAGCTTAAACCAGGGATAAAATCGTATGCGGCAGTGGTAGCTTCCCAAGAGGTCCCAGCTCCTGGAGAATGATACGGCTTGGGAAGAAGTTTGGTTTCTGATTGAACTGGACTACACAGTCTATAGTTATATTATTCCTCTGCACCTCATAGCAAACAGTTGGTTTAATAGCAATATAGGAACTTTATATAGTTCCTCTGCTTGTGATGGTTGAAACACTGAAATATAGGGCTCAGGTGGGAAAGTCTCCCTCCTTCTCATATCCCCTTCCATTATCTCCTTTTCCTATCCCCCCATCATCACCTTCTAAATTAGATATCTGGGGAGTACAAACAAGGCTGGAGTGGCTGAAACTTTTGTGTTTGGAATTTTAATGAGCATCGCACTGCATGGGCAAGGGCTATGAGGGCCTGGCCAGTATGTTGCAGTTGGGGTAGTTCCCTATTACTCCCTTTCCTCTTTCATTTGGTTGGTAATCTCCCCCTTCCCCTTCCTCTTCCCTCCCCTCACTTGGATTAAAACCTTCCACCCCCCCCGGGATTACACCTTCTTCGAGGATGTTCCTCAGTCGAGGAGGGTTAAACCCAGAGGAGTTGTGACTTACATTGATAACCCCTAGGCACAAACGCAAGTGGAGCTGAGGATACAGCTGTTGTCCATCCTCTTCCTAGAAATGTCTGTAGCAGTTAACAGTGATTTGCTGGTTGATTATTATATAGGGCACTTAAGCCAGTGTTACACAGGCGTTCCGCTCTTATTAGAGTAGTACTTAGTCTTAGTGTTAGGTTAGATATTACTGGATACCTATACATTTCCTGTGACTATTGTTGTCGAGCCAAAATCTCTCTTGTGTGTTGGGGCATAATATCTGTCAGCTCTTGGAAAATAAGATACAGTAGACTCTTCAGGTGGCAGCCTTAAGTAGAGTGCCAAAGGTCCACTTCTTTAGTATATCACGGAGCAAGCCCTGCAGTTCCTGATATACAGTTGAGATGCCTCCAGCTACTATACGAGGCCTGCATCTCGTGTCATGGAATGTAAAGGGGCTAAACCACCCTATTAAAAGAACCAAAGTGTTGCAGTATCTGCGTTCCTTGCACACAGACATAGCTCTTTTGCAGGAGACACATCTCCTTTATAAATTCACTCCTTGGCTTAAGAAATCGTGGGTTGGAACTGTATGTGCTAGTTCAGCATCTACTAAAACAAGGGGAGTAGTTATTTTAATTCAGAAAGTGAGCAATTGGGTAATGGAAGAGTCTCGGGCAGATAAACAAGGGGAGGTGGGTAATAGTTAAGTTAAGATCTGTCTCAGACAGACTGATAGTGTGCAATTTGTACACTCCAATTATAGACCAAGCTGAGTTTTTTCCAAATTTAAGCCAGGCTATTGCTGGGTTAACACAGTCTGACTCCACTATTCCCTTGATAATAGGAGGAGATTTCAATGTAGTACCGGATATATTCTTGGATAAATCCCGGCCCACCCCCCAGACTCACACGAAGGCACATGCTGCACTGCAAGAAATGATAGCAGAATGGGGCTTAGTGGATGTGCAGAGGCATGACTACCCCTCTGGCCGTGACTACACGTATTACTCCTCCCCACATGACACCTATAGTCAGATTGACTACTGGTTAGCTAACCAGATAGCCTTGAGTGCCATCACAAATACTGACATAGGCAGTATAATTATTTCAGACCATGCACCAGTGTCGTGCACCTGCACCGCTCTTGGAAACTGTAATGGGGTACAAGATGGAGGTGTAACCCCTTGTTAGTCTGTGGGCCTGAATTTCAGCAAAAAATGCAGGAAGTAACTCAGGAGTATTTTACTTTCAATAAGGAGGGGGAAGTCTCAGTGAGTATGATCTGGGAGGCATTTAAAGCCACCCTGAGAGGGCATATCTTTGCCTTCACTGCAAAAAAGAATAAAACCCGTAAAAAAGAGATAGAGATGCTACAAGCAGAACTTATTGACTTAGAGGGTCATTTTAAGGCATGCCAGGCCACTCCTGCGGCATCTAGGGATCCCTGTTTGATAAGACACATAGTGGGGCTCAAATATCGAATAAATTCACTACTACAACATAACGCTGAATGGATCTGGCTTAGGATGAAGCACCAGTGTTGGGAAGGGGTGACAAAGAGGGGAGGCTCCTTGCATATCAGTTGAGAAAGCAGCAAGCATCTGCAAAAATACATGCCCTCCATACTACTACAGGCTCTGTGGTTAGTGACTCAAAGGGGATTAATGAGACCATGAAAAATTATTATCAGACAATATGCCAATCCAAATCTATATATACTAGGGAACAGCTTACACATAAGCTGTGTCAGTTCTGTCAGGGGTTTGCATTGCCCTCACTAACCAGAGAGCAAATCGACCTCCTGGACCGTCCTATAGTAGAGACCGAGGTGCATCAAGCATTATCTCGTTTGGCCAAAGGGAAAGCCCCTGGACCGGACGGAATGACCGTCAAACTATATCAAGCCTTAGACCAAGAAGTTTCTAACCCTCTGTTGCTTGCTCTGCAATATGCCCACTCTACAGGCTCTCTCCCCACCACAATGAATGAGGCTTTAATTACGGTCATACCTAAAAAATCTGATGACCCCCTGAACTGCGCTAATTTCCACCCCATATCACTATTGCCAGTGGACACAAAGATCCTGGCTAAAATATTGGCTACTAGATTGCAGAATATTCTCGACTCAATTATTCACCCATCTCAGGTTGGCTTTATGCCTGGAAAGGTATGTTCTGACAATACCAGACTGCTGCTGAACCTGAAGTGGGTGGCAAGCAAAGCAAAAATTCCCATGGCTACCTTAGCTGTTGATTTTGCAAAGGCCTTTGATTCGGTAGAATGGAATTACCTCCATGATATCCTTCATATATATGGATTTGGCCCCCAGTTTCGCTTGTGGGTTTCGACTCTCTATAACTCCCCAGAGGCTAAGATCCTTACCAACTCTACTATCTCTCCCTCATTTTCACTATATAGGGGTACATGCCAAGGCTGTCCTCTATCTCCCTTGCTTTTCCTAATTGCTCTTGATCCCCTAATCTGTGCGATTGACAATAAGGAGGGGCTATCAGGCATATCGGTACATGGTAAGTCGTATACTGTGGCTGCTTATGCGGATGACCTATTACTTACCCTGTCTCATCCCCAAGAGTCACTACCAATAGCCCTCTCAGTTCTTACAGACTTTACGGAGCTATCAGGGCTACATGTGAATCAAAGGAAGATGGTGCTTGCTCCTCTGAACCCACTCTGCCTACCGGAATGTCTTCACGGCACAGAACTAAAATGGGCCCCGCAAGGTTTTTCATATTTGGGAATCTACATACCTTCTAACTGGGCAAATTTTGAATCTGCTAACTTTTCCCCCTTGCTAAAACAACTAAGTGCAGAACTGGAGAGATGGAAAAAACTACATTTATCTCTGATGGGTAGAGTGGCTTCAGAGAGTGCTATACTTATTCAATAATCTCCCAATACGGTTGTCCCTCAAACTTTTTGATGCCCTTGAAAGGATGGTTTCCTCTCTAGTGTGGGAGAAAAAGGCACATAGGTGGGGAAAAACAAGCTTATGGCGCACTGGACTAGAAGAGGACTTGGGGCCCCTTGGTTTCTGAATTATCATCTAGCATGCACTGCAGCACAAATAACAAAATGGTTTGTACCACCCAATACATCCTGGCCAGTATGGGTTGGTCTTGAAAGAGACCTGGCAGCCCCCACTCCGCTTAGGTCCCTGTTGAGCTCTAGTGGCTCTGCAAAAAAGGGCCTCTCTTCGACCATATGTCATTCCCGATATGCCTGGCACCACATTATGACTCTGTCTAATACCCCCAAGAATGCTTGGGCCCCACCCTTGGCTTATGCAGAGCTGTGGCATGACACCTTTATAGCATTAGAGGGACAACCCCTTAATTGGTCTACCTGGGAGGGAAAGGCATCTGTAATGCAAGGGATCTCATGATGCCTGGTTTGAATACATTATTATCCTTTAACCAGCTGAAAAATAAATTTAGTCTCCCAAATAATGACTTTTGGCAGTATCTTCAAATACATAGCCTTATATATGCCCTTTCCTCCCAGGTACGAACAGATAACAAATGGAAGTGACTCTTCACCCTACATAAGGAAACGTCCTCTCAGGGTCGCATAGGTAAATTCTACGCTATAGGCAGAGACTCTTTACCAGATGCTTTGGAACACTGTAGAACTCGATGGGAGTCAGAGATGGGGGTAGCAATACTGAACGCCACATGGGCTGGGTGCCTGCAAAATGCACATAGATTATACAAGGATGCTAAGAGCTAATTAATACAGTTAAAAATTTTGCTGGCATGGTATAGAACCCCAGCTGTTCTATGTCCGGCAAGATTATTGCCACATTCTAACTGTTGGAGGTGCCAGCAACCCGGAGCCCACCTCTTTCACATAATGTGGGAATGCCCACAACTTTCTGACTTCTGGAGGGCAGTTAGGTGAGATTGCTGCTTAGTTTTAGGTATAAGGGACCTCCAGCTTGATCCTAAGCTGTTGTTGGGGGATATGTCCAGTCTTCATACACTCCCAAAGGCTTTAAGACAGTGGGTCATGGTGGTCTTACTAGAGGCTAAGCGACTCCTCTTAATGCAATGTAGACAAGCTAATAGTCCATGTATAAGACAATGCCATGCAGCAATAGCTAAACTGGCACTGTTAGAAAGGCTGACCTATGCTCATAGAGGCCAACTGGTTCACTTCCATAAGAAGTGGAACTCTTATCTTAACTCGCCACTGTGCAGAACTCCAACCCCACCACGTTGTGGAACCCTACTCCTACTAGTCATTAGATGGGCTGTATTAGATGTTCCAGATGTCTAGCATGAATGAGTAGATATAGTTAAGGAGGATAGGATAAATTTATGTGAATGTATGTGTAGTGAACATAGGTGCTTAACCTGTGGCTATGTATTGTATATTGCATGAATATGGACCCTGAAGATTTTGTGACCTGCATGAAAGAGGAATGAACATGGAAGTGTATGATAATGCTGAAAATCTCAATAAAATCTTCTATGATAAAAAAAAAGAATATCCAACAGACAAGGTTGTAGCATTGTATTCCCTCATCCCCAGGCCGTCTGCAAAGAACGCAGCTGAAATTGTAAAACTGCTAGTTTACCTTCTCAGGGTTTATGGAGAGTGGATGAATGAGTGATAATAGTACCACGAAGGACCGCCTTCAGCGTGTCCCATAATATACTAGGTGAGGTATCATCCCTGTCATTTTCCTGTAGAAATTAAGGTGTTTGGTTCATTAATTTATCTATAAGGACCTGATCTCGAAGGGGAGCAGGATGTAACCTCCGAAAGGAAGAACAACTATATCACATTTCAAAACAGAGGCAGTACTGTGGACCATCAAATCTATGTGGCGGTATGAATGCCTAATGTGGTTAGTGACATTGATGGAATGGTCATTCTGTAACAGAAAGGCATTCCATTGCATAAACATGTAGGTAGGATGTGAGGCCACAAGTGTCATCACAGATGTGAGCCGTGTTTCGTAAATCAAGGCATGATGCTTACATACTGGATAATTTGCACCTATACCCACAACTGCATGGCATGCAACCAGAACACAGGTGGATGGTTGGCAAGTGCATAGTGTTGCAGACCACAAACATGTGATAAATAAAAATTCCTTAATCCACAAGGAAAAATTCTTTATTCTTTGTTGACATCACTCATGAATCATCAAAAACTCAATCCTCTTACTTTAGGTGCTACGTCCTTGCATAATGGAACATACTGTTGTTTATAAAATGGCAAGATGAATCTAGCAACTTTATTTGCCAAAGCACATTACCCTGCAGTGGTTTAACTTATGACATGTGCACAGTAGCTCCAATGAAAGCCTCACAACCAGCCACCTGTGTCAATTAATACACTCACACGCCAGTTTTCAAACCAACCTGATTGCCTTTCTTTTTTTCTTTCTTTCTCTCATACTTCAGCATAGCACATCCTTCTCTGATTACAGGTGTTTTAGCTTTTAATCAGCAGTACCACAACTGCACTCCCACACACAGCATACCAAGGTGGGGATTAGCCTCTAAGCGGCACCATTAACAGACTTATGGAGCTCAATAGATACATGGAGAGAGGCTAGAGTGCGGATAACAGCTGAAGCCACACATCCGCTTATATTACCAGTAGTGGTGGGCTTATGGCTCAATTACTTCATGGGCGATTCACAGAGTGAAGAAGAATTTGCTAAGTACTTCCACAATGCAAAGCGGAGTACTTCATGTTATAATGGGTAATGCAAAGTCCATTGAAAACAATTACTCACATTATTCTGCCTTCCCAAACCACTACTCCACCAATTTTAAGGTGAAGTACATTGAAAACAATGTACTTCGCCTTCAGCCTGTTTTAAGCTCCAAAGGAGAATTTTGCAGTGATTCATGGGATTTCAGGTCACATGGGCTCTAGATTGTTCTCCACAGCCTCAGTTCAGGGTAATGTGTGTAGGAAACTGTAGGAGACAGTCTGCTCTGAGAGCTCTCTGTGATTCAAACCTTCTAAAAGCTGTTAAAAAAGCCTTTTTGAGTCATTTGTTTTGCTCAAACTTTAGTTCATCGATTGTAGGAAACCCTCCTATGCTCATATATCGAGCGTTCATTGTTTGTCTGTAGAGTTTGAATGTTAATGTACAACATTGAGTCTGTGTACTGAGAGACTGAGAGACAGTGGAAGTGTGCTTTGGGGGAGGGGTGTATCTGTGGTGTAGGTAGATTTAAGTTGGAGAAATAGGAAGATCTTTGTTCTTTGGTTATATTTTTCTTGTATAATTGACTGTTAATGTACACACAGTAATATTTTCAGTAATTGTTACCATTTTTTTGCTGATTGTGTGCGTGAACTTGGTGCAGCAGTGCATAATTTCAGATTATTTAAAATATGTGGTATATTACTGAAGTTTTCAATGTGCTATGCATTACTTGTAGACAAATATTGTGTGTGTGTGTGAGTGTGTGTGCGGTGCGTGACATCAAATAATACACTTTTTTTGTGCCACAGTGTAATTGTAGGCACAGCAGTGTGAACCTTCCATCCACTGCACCTGCGTGATTTTGTACTGCCATTGTGGTATCTTTTCTTGGTTTTGCACTGCCATAATCTGCAGTCATTGCCCCCCAGGCAAAAAGTATTCTTTTCCAGATTGAATTGTTTGTGACATGAGCACCACTGGTTAGTTAAGGTGTTGTTGAACTTGTTGTGAGTTTACATTTACATATACAGAAGAAAGGGTTCTGAAAGAACTAATAAAATTGAAGGTGGACAAAGCAATGGGGCCTGATGGGATTCACCCAAGAATTCTAAAAGAACTAAGGGTAGAACTAGTGACACCACTGACTACTCTCTTTAACAAATCATGGGAGGATGGATTTTTACCTGAGGACTGGAGGAGGGCAGATGTGATTCCTCTTCACAAAAGTGGGAGCAGGACAGAGGCAGGAAACTACAGACCAGTTAGTTTGACCTCAGTGGTAGGGAAAATGATGGAATCACTTCTGAAGGAAAGAATTGTTGAGTACCTAGAGGCCAGTGGGGTACAGGACCCAAGGTAGCATGGATTCATGATGGAAGGTGTCACAGATGAATCTAATAGATTTCTTTGACTGGGTGACCAAGTAGTAGACCAGGGAGGGGCTGTGGACATGGCCTACCTAGATTTTAGCAAGGCATTTGATACAGTCCCACACAAAAGATTAATACACAAGTTAGCCAGCCTTGGAGTGGGCCCCAAGGTGGTAGCCTGGATAAAAAACGGCTAGACAACAGGATGCAAAGTGTAGTAGTAAATGGAGTGCACAGTGAAGAAAGGAGGGTTACTAGCGGGGTACCGCAGGGTTCAGTACTGGGACCGGTCCTTTTTAATGCCTTTATATGTGACATTGCAGAGGAACTGGAAGGAAAAGTATGTCTCTTTGCAGATGACACAAAGATCTGCAACAGGGTTGATATACAAGATGGAGTGGAAAGGATGAGAAGGGACTTGGCAAGGTTGGAGGAATGGTCAAATGTATGGCAGCTCAGATTCAATGCAAAGAAGTGCAAGGTAACGCACATGGGAAACAAAAACCCAGGGGAAGAGTACACAATGGGGGGTGAGATACTGACATCAGTAAAAATGGATAGGGACCTGGGGGTAATTATATCAGATGACCTAAAGGTGGGCAAGCAATAAGAGAAGGCAGTAAGGAAGGCTGGGGAGATACTGGGATGCATAGGAAGAGGCATCAATAGTAGAAAACAGGAAGTTGTTATCCCTCTGTACAGACAGTTGGTGAGACCCCATCTGGAGTACTGTGTGCAGTTCTGGAGACCCCATCTCTGCAAAGACATAGACAGAGTGGAGGCTGTCCAGAGGAGGGCAACCAAAATGGTGCAGGGTCTGCACTAGAAGACATACAAAGAAAGACTAAAGGAGCTTAATATGTATACCCTTGAGGAAAGAAGGGAGAGAGGGGACATGATAGAAACTTAGAAGTACCTCAAGGGAATCAACAAAGTCCAAGAGGGTAGCATCTTTCAAAAAAAGAGGTGTGCAAGAACAAGGGGGCACAATTTGAAGATAGAGGGGGGACGGCTCAGAGGTAATGTGAAGAAGTATTTTTTCATGGAGAGGGTTGTGGATGCATGGAACAGCCTCCCTGAGGAGGTCGTGAAGTCAAGAACAGTGAGGGAATTCAAGAATGCATGGGACAGACATAAGGCAGTCCTAGTGGGGGGTAGGAGGAAGTAAGCGGTTGGTTAACTAGGATCTGCAGCTTATCTGTTAGGTAGGGAAATGGGCAGACTAGTTGGGCCAAGCGGTCCTTATCTGACGTCAAATTCTATGTTTCTATGTTTCTATGAGTTGACTTTGTGTCTCTTGTTGAAGCAACAGCTGTTTTTTTGGCTTCACATCCACCGTCGCCTCGGGCCCCGGGCCCCCAAGCGCAGTGAACGTTCCAAAATCTAAATTTGTTTAGAATATTCTTGTTGATCCCCCAAAATACCCACAAAGAGATGTGCAAGCCAAGCTGTTTCTCACCATTGCACTGCTGCCAGTGGTAAAATTGTGGGCTTGGTAGTATGCAGAAGTGCATTGCTGATGTGAGAAAAGGTATTTCTCCTTCAATGTTTTTTACAGTGCAATTGGTAGCTTCACTAATACTTGGAGGAGAAGATGTTGTCCCAGCTGGTAGTGTTAATGCAGTTGCTGGTGGTGGTATGAGTATTGCTGCCTCAAGTTCCACTTTTGACCAGTTTACCATGTCCAAAAATATAGTGGAGTGTGAAGCAGTGACAGTGTAGATGATGTCATACTCCTCAGTAACATCCCAGTAACTGAACATGAGGATTCTGATCATCATGTCAATGATACACAATGTCACATTTCTTCCACTGTGGTTCAGGTCACACATTTGCCATGCAGTGATTCAGTGTGGTAAAAAAATATCGGGTGATGATGGTGTTGATGATGATGAATCTGATGATGATGTTGCTATGGTTGCAACATGCAGTCCACATGCCAGCATCCAAACAGAAGATGTGGATGTGGGTGATGTTGATGAATATGATGATGATGTACAGTAAGTGACCCCAGTTGGGAACCGGCCAAAAATAAATTCAAGGTGGCTGTGTCTGGATCTGTTTGCATTAACCCCCCCGCCATAAAAAGTTGTGATTTACCAGTTTTAGTTGATGGTGATGATGATGATGACCCAATAATAATGATAGGTAGTCATGGTGGTCAGTTGCAGTCCAAGGGTGTCCTGCCTGAAAAATCATGTAGCACACCCACCTCTTCATGGCTTAAAAAAAATGGAGTCCAATAAGCAGCATCAGGGACATGTTCAAACTAGAGCATCACGATCCCTTGTTTAGGATTTTTTTGTGCAAGATGCACATGATGAGTCAGTTACAATCTGCCAGGATTTCCATGCACATGTGAGGCAAGGTAAAAAGGGGAGCCATCTGGGCACAGGGGGACAGCATACATATCTTAAGAACAGGCACATGGTACTGTGGACCCAGCACAATATGGCAGCTAATAGTACCACAGTGGGGTGTTCACCCTCGTCATCAACCATAACGAGCATGTTATCCCCTTCCATGACTATAAAATCAAGTAGGAAATTAAATGTGTGCAGTAGTGATGGAAAATATCAGAGGATTACTACAGACATGATGAGGTGGAGGAGCATAATGATTTTGAAATGTTGTCCAGTGGTGGTGAGAGTAACAGTTTTGGTGGTGGTGATGGCGAATGCAGTATGTCTAGTGCAAGTGGTACATCAACCCCGGTTTTTAAATCTGGGAAAGTAACTGCATTTGTGGGTTGTCATCATCACCTGTGCAGCAGTCTTCATCACACGTCCACATTCCACACCCTGCCATTCACAGAGTAGAACCATTTGTCATACCACCCCATGTAAAATGTTTTAGTCAGCCCATGTTACAGAGTGTTTTTGTGCATAAGCCGAAGTACCCACCCAATCATATAGTATCATGTGAACTTAATGCTTAGGACAGACAAAAGGCAAGTCTTGTGGGGGGTAGGAAGAAATAGGCTGTTGGTTAACTAGGATCTGCAGCTTATCCAGTAGGTAGGGAAATGGGTAGAATAGGTGGGTCAAGTGGCCCTTATCTGCCGTCAAAGTCTATGTTTCAGTGTTAATGCTGCTGTAGCTGAAATGCTGGCAATTGATCTTTTGCCCTTCTCCTTTGTGGAGAATTCTGGGTTTTGGCGGTTAGCTGCACGTGCCTGTCCAAAATGGAAATTCTCATCCAGGACATACTTTTCGATTCGTGCTGTCCCCGAGTTGTACTGTACTGTGTCCGACTCTGTAAGACATGCCCTTCAACATTCCTCATCTCCATTCATCCATTGAAGTTTGGATATGTGGACAAGTGGCAAAACAGCAGGGAGTTCATATTTGTGTATAACTGCACATTGGGCACAGGTGCTAGGTGTTTGTGCTGGTGGTAGTGTGAATAATCAGTGTAGTAAGGTGGAGGGTCATGGTAGCAATCTTCCAGGAATTTGACAGCATGCAACAATTGCTATGCACAATGTGACCTGTTCACACACTCGTGAAAACATGTTGGACTTGGAACTGACTGAAATTGACAAGTGGCCGCTCCCCCTGTCCCTGAGAGCTGGGTTCATAGCAAGTGACAATGGAGCAAATGTGATGAAATGCATCATGAATGGTGGCTTTGTTCGGGTTCCATGCAAGGCCCACTGTTTAAATCTTGTGGTGCAGGAGTTTCTGCAGCACCCTGATATAAAGGAAATGCTGGCAGATGCACGCCATACCTGTTCTCACTTTCACGCTCTGCAAAGGCCTGTGACCAACTTCGGCAGTTGCAGATCCGAAACAGCCTCCCGCAGCACCGCTTGAAGCTGGAAGTCGTCACCTGGTGGAACTCCACTTTATACATGGCAGAGAGGGTGTATGAACAATACAAAGCCATCTCAGAATATCTTGCTATGCACACTAGCCATGACAGTTCTGGGGCCTCCATGTCTATGATAACTGAACAGTGCCGCCTCATGGACTCTGTAATAACAATTTTGAGGCCTTTTGAACAAGCCACACAGGCAGTGAGTGGTGAGTCTGCCTCCATTAGTCAATCAATTCCACTGCTGTGGGTGCTGAGGCAGACATTAGTGAATGTATAGCATAGCCTTGATGTTGCCGGAGGCAGTGCTAGCAGTGTGTTGCTGAAACACATGCTGACAGTATTTGACCAGAATCGTCACATCTTGAGCATTCAGCTTAGTGACAACTTTGCAATAGCAACAATGCTGAACCCACAATACAAATGTGGAATTATCTCAGTACTGCAGGGTGGGCCTGAAAAGGTAAAAAATGTCAGTGGGCAACTGGTGTGCTTGGTTCATAGGCACAGAAGTCACATGCCAAGGTCAGCAAATCTCAGCAGCATAATTAGACTGAAAGTGAGTCTGGAGGAGTAGTATCAAACATATCCTGTAAAGGGAAGGGGACTGCAGTTCCAGGTAGTGTGTCATCAAAAGTGGTTGGCGTTAGCCCACTTTGGGAGGCTTTGTCACAAGTGGAGATTTGTGACATACATGATTCTGGAGAACAGGATGATGCATCAACCAATGGACTTAGTGCAGCACAGCAAATGGTTAAGTCATATTTGTCTGAAAACAGGCATCTGTCAATCACTGATGATCTCCTTTTATACCGGAGTGGAAAGGTCACTGAATGGCCAGAGCTGACCACTGTGGCACTGAAGTTCCTGACATGTTCACCCTCCAGTGAGAGTATCAAGAGGGTATTGAGCTCAGCAGGTGCAGTAGTTTAGAATCGTCATACAAACCTATCTCCTGCACATATCAGTTTGCTGACATTAATAAAAATGAATGAGAGGCACATACCAGCTCAGACTGCAACCTCAGAATTCGTACCCCGGCATAGTCATGGTTTTGCTGATGTTGTAGAAAGGGGCCATCCTGGTGGCACTGGCAGCATGAAATGGCCTACCACTGTTGTAGATGATGACACAATGGTGAAAGAATTTCCAAGTGGTCAGAATTCAGACATAGATGCCTGTGAAGGCAGCTTTCTTTAAGAGGATGATGATGTGATGATGATGGTTAATGTTGGCAGGTTTTAACTTAAGTGGTTAAAAGGCTGTCACATTTGTTGTATGATACATGTTTTCTTTTTCATAGAATTAAATCAGTGTCCCACCAGAGTGACTCAAATTCAATATATCACATCAGATTTGTAACACAGAGCACAATATATCTTGGCCCCTGTACCACCACCATATGACTGCTGTTAGTCAGTGCCACTATAGGGAATGTCACTGTGTGTCCCCCTGGACCACCACCATGAAACCATTGTTAGCCACTGCCACCACCATAGGGAACGTCACCATGTGGGCCCCTGGATCGCCACCATAAGACTGCTGTTAGCCACAGCCACCACCACCACCAGATGCAGGAAAATGTTAGTGGGAATGTCATCATGTGCCCCAGCTATGACCACCCCCAACCCCCACCACCATTGTGACAATGTTTTCCAGTGCATGTCTTTATCTTGCCAAGGCAGAGGGAGTCAAACAGGAGACCACATTCATCAGACACAAGGCTTCTTACTATGAATACTATAAAGTGAGTACGTGTACTAATGGTTTTCATGCTATTCAACTTCCTTTAGCTGTGTGTTTTGTTTTCTGTTGCTTTTCTAAGCTGCAATGGTCAAACACATACGGTCAACTTATTTTTTATTTTTTTTTACAGGTTAACAATAAAGGACTGTACTTCACTGCATCAATGGTAGAGCAGTAGTACTGTCAACAGGAACCTATGGGATATCCATTTCCAATCCGTACTGGTAAGTATATCAATTTTATTTCATTTGTTCCTTTTTTTTCATAAAAGTGCAAACAATCCGACTGATGATTCATAAACTAGGTGACATGTATGTCACAAAAAATATTTCTCTAACATATGCACTCTATTCCAAATTTGCAGCTGCAGCCATGACAGTGTTGAAAAAGTTTGACCTAGGTTGTGTTATTTGACAAGATGTGATTTTTAAATGTAACTTGAGTTGAGATGCAGGGACACTGACACAGTGTATTTGTTACACAGTCTGGTACTAAATTAAGTTGTGATCTGATGATTGCAGTGGGACAGCTTGCTATCTATGTTAATCCAGATACCCATGGAACAGCCATGGCTTAAACATGATGCCTTACTGCTGCAATCAAGTTGTAATAAGTCCTACATTTCTTTTTCTAGAAAACTTCCAAATGCTTTGTGGTGTCATAGTTGCCTTAGCCAAAGAACGTCTTCAACATCATGCCCCCAGGTTGGGGCAGACATGCAACAAGCAGAAGTCATTTGAATTGATGATGACCATGATCATCATTACCGGACTGGAGAAGAATGTAAATAACATTTGAGAAGAAGTAACCAAGTAATAAACCATTAATGAGACCTACTTGCAAATATGCTCCCTCCCTAAAAAAAAAAAAATACTTACCTTCATTGGCTTGAGAGTATTATATTTCTAGTTCCAGCACCAAAATCTCTCATCAAGCATGGACATGTGCACAACAACAGCATGTGACCTGTGATACAAAACAGTACAAATATACATATATATATATATATATATATATATATATATATATATATATATATATATCAACTCACCGAGGCTACTATTAGTGTACACACAAAGGGCACCCTTCCATCCAGTTGAGGTGTTCGCATCACAGCACACTTTGGACAAGTAACAGTTCTCTCACTGTCATTATTTGTGATGGAACACTGAATGGTCATCATGTCATGTTATCCCTCCTTCACACGGTTGGGCAAGACACTGTGCATCATGACAGCATCATCACAGTAAGGTCAATATACACAGCAGCATTACATGAAAGTGCAACAGCAGCAGCCAGTTGCATTTTGGGGATGCAGAACAATTCTGAGGACTCTGTGAGTACTGCATGCATGACTGAGTGCGACATTAGTTCTGGGAGACTTTGCAATTCTTGTTATGCTACAATTTCACTTTGTCAGCACTGGGGAATTTTCTGGACACAAGACGGTTGCATTTTGGGATTGGGAATTCTGGAGAGTCTGGTAAATATTTTTGGAGCCTCAGTAATGTTTACTTTCTTTTGTGCTATCGTGAAGTGTTTGTCAAAAAGCAGGACCAAGCAGTACAATTATACTGTGCTAAACTACATGTGTGCAGTCCATCTTCTTTCCGGTGTGTGCAGACACTGTCCAGCTTCTTGCACACATATATATATATATATATATATAAGCGCTGACTTGTTGCAGTGTTTATGGTATAAAGAATAAAGAGAAGAATATATATCATACATTTTATTTGTATCATCAACAACAGTAGACAAAGTGATATGATATGTTTTCTGATGTCTTGGGTCAGTGTGCACCTCAATCACTCACACAGTGCACACATGACTTTGTGGAGATAATAGCACAGAAAAAAATCATGCTTTTAAACAAACCATACCCAACAGACATAAAATATTGCTGAGGCACCCAAAATATTTTATGGTGTACAGACATGTTCAAGTCAGAATATATAACCGGTCCTGCGGTCCCCTGCCACCACACTGTGCAACCACTGGTGCCATGTCCTGTTATGGTGTAAATCAACTTGCTAAAAACTGACACTGCCCCTCTAAACTAGAAACACATCACTTATTCCAGAACAAAAAATTAAAAGAAGGAATGTGGTAGTACAGTGTGGTTGCAGTGAACTGGACCTTGTACATTTTCTGACTTTATGATATCTGTACACCATGAAATATTTTGGGTGCATCAGCAATACTTCATGTCTGTTGGATACAGTTTGTTGAAAAGGACGATTTTATGTTGCTATGATCTCCTAACAAATAAAATATACATTATATATTCTTATCTTTATTCTTTATACCATAAACACAGCAATAAGTCAGACAGCAATCAGCATATATATGTTTGCAAGAAGCTGGACAGTGTCTGCAGTACATACACACACAGGAAAGAAGACTGGCTGCACACATGCAGTTTAGCACAGTATACTTGCACTGCTCAGTCCTGCTTTTCCACAAACACTCCATAACAGAAAGTAAACATTAATGAGGCACCAAAAGCACACACACACGCACACACGCACACACACACTTAACAGAAGGAAGGAGGCAGAATACAAAGTGTCATACATACAGAAGACAAAAAAGGCATAATTACATATAGGGGCCAGGGGTGGTGGAGGAATACATTTTATAACACAGCAGGGAAGGTGTCGGAAGGCGCATGGTGTAAGGAAAAAAAAACAAATGTGGGACCCCCTGGTGGTCCAGCAGCAGTTCCAGCCTGGACATAATCTGTAATTGATGTGTATCTATGCGATCCAACTGCTGCTGGACAGCTCTCACCCTGTCATTGGTCTCCTCATCAACACTCCAGAAAACTGCCAGGTCAGCCTGTGTTACAGACAGTTCTCTGGGGTCCACGCATTCTACAGGCTCAGCTGCTAGTGGTGGTGGTGGAGTGCTGGTCTGGCCCTCCTCTTCTTAGGGCTGCTGCCATGCACAGCTGCACCCTTTGCCACAGAAAGACAACCAGGTGCAGGCCTGGCCCATTTTGTGGCAGCCTGTCACTCCAACTGGTGGTGGTTCAGCATATGGGTGCACTGGCCCCCAGTTCTCAGGTGAGTCCCCCAGGGGCCACGGTGACCCTCCACCTAAAATAGGTGGCACCTGACTATGCTGCTGTCCCTCTGGACACAGTCAAAAAACTCCCAAATTATGGAGGTGTGGGGAGAACCAGGCACAAGCAGGGGAGTGCCAGATGCACTGCCAGTTGGCTGGTCATGGTGCTCAATGGGAATGGGATCCAGATCTGGGCCCGGGGGCACAGGCACATCCTGCTCCAGAGGACCTGGTGCTGAAGTGGGTGCTGGAGATGGTGATGGTGGTGGTGGTTCAACTAGCTCAGGAGGTGCTGGTCCTGCTTCCGGAGGGGGAGGGGCCACTCAAAATTTTGGATCCATCCAACAGGAACCGGCTGCCATGCTCCCATTGCATGCACATGGTGCGACACCTACCATACTCTCCCAGAACTGCCCCCACCCTGGTCCATCTTTCCTACTGCGCTCCCTCAGTCTGAACAATTACTACTCGATGTGACAGAAAACACTCACACTGTCACACACATTCACACAGGAAAACAACTACTTATAAAGGTAAGAAAAAAATAAATTTACAGAAAGAACAAATTACGTAAAAAAGAATACAGAAAAAACAAAAAAAATGTAGCTTTTAAAAAAGCTGTTCGGTCTAATTCAAAGTTTAAATCTCTTCCTCGTTCTGATCTCCAAGTCTCACTAGCTGTCTCACAACACACTCCTCTCTCTCTCTCTGTCTACACAGGAGAAAGTGAAACTATCTCCTTGGCAAGGCACTTCCTTCCTGCCTGGCTAAAGAGCATGTGACGTACAGTACTGTAAGCCACGTGATGTGTGGGGGGGGGCTGCCAAATCTGGAACACAAAGTGGATCACTTAGAATCATAGTGAGTAACGCAAAGTCCATTTAAAACAATGACTTCACCTTACTTCGTGTTAGCATTCCACCTTAACGTGATGTGGTAATGACAAGGTGAAGTTAGCATTTTGCTATGCAGAGTGGCAACGTGACTTCGCTGGCAGGATTTAAATTTGCTGTATCTCTAATTAACAGAAGTTTGAACTAGTAGAAGATAACAGGAATTGTATCTTCTCATCCAGATCCATAACGTATGCTAGTGCCACAGCAATGGTAAAACGGCGAAGACCAGTACAGCAACAGAATCAGCTGTTCGTTATACTGGTTCTCTGTGTTGCTGATGCCACTGACTCCGGGGAGTTCACCTCCATCCCTGAAACAACTCTAATTCAGAGTTTGTAATCTGTAGCACCGAGGTTGTGGGGGGCAAAGCCCCTTGTAAAAAAACACTTGTATTAACTGATGGCACAGTGCCAACTGTTGGCATTGTGCCATCATTGTAATGGCCTTCGACGTAATTCCTGTCGATGTGGCTTGGTGGAACCGATCCACAAGACACTGTATTGCTTGAAACTTAGGTAGCCTGCAGCTGCACACTGCTCTGACATCACTGCAAGTAAGTAACTCCTTATCCCTATATATACAAACAAAAGACAAACGAGCATACGGCATACGAATAGCAAAGACATATGAAGAAAGACTAAAGGAGCTTAATATGTATACCCTTGAGGAAAGAGGGGAGAGAGGGGACATGATAGAAACTTTCAAGTACCTCAAGGGAATCAACAAAGTCCAAGAGGGTAGCATCTTCCAGAAAAAGAGATGTGCAAGAACAACTCGGCACAATTTGAAGATAGAGGGGGGGATGGCTCAGAGGTAATGTGAGGAAGTATTTTTTCACAGACAGGGCTGTGGATGCATGGAACAGCCTCCCTGAGGAGGTCGTGGAGTCAAGAACAGTGGGGGAATTCAAGAATGCATGGGACAGGCATAAGGCAGTCCTAGTGGGGGGTAGGAGGAAGTAAGCTGTTGGTTAACTAGGATCTGCAGCTTATCTGTTAGGTAGGAAAATGGGCAGACTAGGTAGGCCAAGCGGTCTTTATCTGCCGTCAAATTCTATGTTTCTATGTTTCATACCGTGTGTTTTTCAACACAGTGTGCATCTGTCGGCTACCTAAGTTTCAAGCAATACAATCTCTTGTGGATCTGGGTGAGAGGTTGCAATTTCTGCTATCTTCTAGCAGCTCAATCCTCTGGTAATAGGTATCCAGTGAACACGGCGACCATGATTGAGCAATTACAAAAAGGAAGACTCAATCATGGGGCCTGTGTTATGGGCTATCTGGCAGGGTAGCAACCAGATACGGGGATAGGTGAATACTACAACAGGATGTTGCTATATATACACATGTGCACGTGGGGGAGGATAGACCATACCATAGCGCAAGTGGAACGGAAGGGAGGGTATGTGGTGTGTAGTGCGATGGTCCACTACCAAGCTGACCATGTGGTGTGATGGGTAGGTGGCAGGCTGGGGTTGAGAGGGTGCCAGGTTTGGTTCTGGGGCGCAATCGCTTTTTGTGTCGGGACGGGTTTTTCTTTTTTTTTTTAAGTTTACACCTCCATATACCCCAAGTTGAGAATCTTTAAGTAGAGGGGTTCGGGGGGCACTGGTCGCCAGTTTTGTAGTCGCTGCTGGTGTACATCGCTGTTATTTATTTTCGATGATGTACACTTGCCCAAATGGCGATTGCTATTCTGTAATTGCCGTTATCACATAGAACCCGGTAATATAACAGACGCGCAGCTTTCAGAGAGCCACTGTCAGTCTGCACTCTAGCCTCTTTCCATGTATCTGCTGAACTCTATGAGAAGACACAACATTTCTGTTTTAAAGGATCCACAAGGAACTATTTAATCACTTTTAACTCTGCATAAACCCACTCTTCTGTTGCATTCATACAACTGTATTTGATTATTTAATAAATCTGCTATTCACAAGTGTTACACACAGGCAATTTTATCCATTTTACATGTAATAAACAGCTTCAGATTGTTGTGTAAGGGAAATGAGATATAATTCTTAATAACTTCAATGTCATGACCTTCCACCCCTGGAACATGCATCTTCAACCTTTTAAACCCCCTTCTGGAGTTATTACATTCATTCTGTCTGTCTGTCTGTCTACAGTGCCTGTCTATCTATCTACAGTGTCTATCTAATCTAATCTAATCTAATCTAATCTAATCTAATCTATCTATCTACCTATCTATCTAGCTACAGTATCTGTCTGCAGTATATGTCTAGCTATCTATCTATGTCACTTCTGTCTTTTTTCTCTATATAGGAATGAAACATGTATTACTTCTCCAGTCAAGTTTGGGTTTCTAACACTGTCACTTGTTTTGCTTTCCAAAACTGAATGATGATAACATTTCCATACTCAGCAGATGGAAAATCCTTTGGCGACTAATAAAGAGAAGTAGCGCCTCTGCCTTCTGTCTCAGGGGAAAACCTTTGCTAGTTTATTCTTAGTGAAGCCACTCATCAGATACTCAACCCTCTCACTTTTGGGGTCACTTTCTTCTCACACTCGAGCAAAGTACAGTATGTATTGCTTCTGTCTGTCTTTATACTAGAAGATACTATGTTTCACTTCTCCAGACTGAGTTGAGTTTCTAATCCTGTCATTTCTTTTGCTTTTCAAAACTGAATGATCATGAAACTCATCCCGATTGACATAATAGTACACTGGGCTACCGCATGGGGGGGGGGGATTGCCTCTGATTTTGTCTTAACTAACTTTTATCTACCCCATCAAAATGTTCTTGTAAAATGGAAGAGGTGTTGCTTCTAGAAAAATGTTCCATAGTCTGCTTATTTCTAGAAGAAATTGGAATCTCTAAATCCTGATACTGTATTGACTGCTTAATTTTCTATTTTGTGACTGAATCCCTTTGTTCACAAAAGCAAGAAGATGTAATATAGTGGACATGTCATAAACCTCTGTGCTGAATACAGTAACAGAAGAGTTTGGGCTGCTACACAGCCACATAACAGCAGCACATAGTGACATCTGCATCAAAATTGTGGGAATCGACCAGATGCCAAACCACAACACACACTACAGGCTAGATGGAAGTGATGCATGCACAAATCTGAACAGTGTAACAGTGTCACTGTCCACGTGAGCTGTTGCAGCACTGCCATTGGTGTCATCTATGGGGTGGCTAATCTTCATTGTTCCTGTCATACAGGAGGTTGTTCCGGACACATGGATCCAGTGCCTTATGAGGCCTCCCCCAACTGAGCTTCAGCATGCCTACTGGAATGGTGAATTGCTGTAATGACAATACAAGTGAACACTGACACACATGCTACATCAGCATGACAAGTACACACAAAAAACAACAAATAAGCAATACAACAATGCTGCATCAGTTGCACACTCACCTGGATGGGATCCGCCACCCAAAAGTGAATGGCTGTCCTGTCACTATAGCTTATACATCTAGGGTAAAGGTGTGGCGAGCTACACCTGAAAGGGCACATGAAGGTTTTTTTTTTGGTTTGGTCTCTTGGTTTCCTCCATGGAGACTGGACTGATTTCTCAGGGGAACTGTGTACATCACTATCATAGCACAGTGGCATGACCGTGGGCCACACCCCTACATGCTGCAAAGTCATTGGTCAGGCTCAGAACCATGCTAGGATTTAATGTGGCAACATTCAGCAGTACTGCAGACCACAGCTTTATTAACCAACTTGTTGATTCATGCACATACTGTATAGACAGGACACAACAGTATAGTTCCAATGGTATCCAGAGAGGAAATATGTCTTGGTGTTATAATGAATGTTATTCTGTTAGATATGGAGCATGAGCTGGAGAATATGAAGAGCACAACCTCCACAAGTGTCCAGGCCCAGATTTGATTCTGCCATGCTAAGCCAGCTGCAAATTATTTACTGGTTCTGGTTCAATCATGCCACAGTTGTCAAGCTCTGCACACTTCTAACAGTACTTCTAAAGACCAGGATTTGATAGAGCCATGCCCTGGACACGTGGAGCTGTGTGTTCACAGTATTGTTGTAGTATGCCATGGGGTAATTCCAGCTCATCACTGGAGATGTTTCTGGCATGAGCTAGTCTTCTGCTTCTAGATGCATGTGGCAAGTTGCTGAAGCACTACTGACACAGAGGATGGACTACATCACTTTTCTGAAACAGAGGCAGCACTGAGGACCATCAAATATATGTGGTGGCATTTATGCCCAATGTGATTAGTGACATGGACTAAAGAACAATTCTGTAACAGAACGGCATTACGTAGCATGAATATGTAGGTGGGGTGTGATGCAACAAGTGTCATCACACAGGTATGTGCCATGTTCCATAAATCAAGGCATTATGCCTACATACTGGAAAATTTGCACCTATACCCACAACTGCAAGGAATGCAACCAGAACACAGGTGGCCAGATGGTTAAGTGCATAGCGTTACAGACTTGTGGTGTGTCTACACATGTTTTATGCATGTAGTATAAAATAATGGTGTGTTTTTTGTTTCTCAGGTGACAGTGTTTAACTTCAGACATTTCTCCTAACTTCATACCTGCAACCACAGAACAAGGCACAGTCATGATACATCAAGGTCCACAAGCAGACCAGAAGCATAATTGAGAATGTGTTTGGCACGTTGATAATGTACTTTCAGTGCTTGGTCAAGACAGGTGGAACATTATTGCTAGAACAGGAAAGGTCTGTAGGTCCTTAATTGCACGCTACATGCTGCACAACCTTGCTATGAGAAAACATATTAGATTACCCAAAGACTCTACCCATGCTATAGATGATGTCCCACCATGTTATCAATATATTCCATATCCCCTGTACAGCACAGCACACTTAATACAGGGCAGGGGTGCATGCAGATCCAGGGCCAGAGCCAATTACTTCAACAAGTGTATTCCGGGTGGTGGGGACTATACAGTGCTGATTGGGGGGGGGTGATATTCTGTGAGCTATTTATTTACAATTTGGTGAGTGGGATACTGACACTGAGCTGGAACTCATTTCATGATATGACTCAGGGGAAGGGAAACAGCAGGGAGTGATACCACAATAACAAACAGAACAATTGGTGCATGCACAGGAACAATACAATGCTAGGTGCAAGCACTATACTGTATTCCAGATAGAAAACAAAAAAGAACATTGGAAGTATGCAAAAGACATATGTTATGGGGTAGCAAGGATGAGAGCTAGGAGAGTTTGTAGTCTGCAAATAGCAAGATGCTAGTAGCTGCAGGTGCATGCATTTCTGTATGCTAGTAAGAGTGGTCTGAAAGAGCGCTGGGAGGATGAGAGTCAGCTGGGGAGAGGAAAGTTGTTCCACAGTACTAGAAGGTAAATAGAGTAAGGGGAATGGCCTGCTACTGATTTGCCATGAGATATAGAAAAGAAACAAGCAGTGGATGACTGGAGAGAGTAGGAGGGTGGGACCACAGGGGTAAGAAGAGGTAGTGGAAACAGTGGCAAATCAGTGTTTGGCCAAGAAGCAGGAAAATGTGAGTTGCCAGACTATTAGAGTGGTGTCAGAGAGAATGGAATAGAGAGCAGTGATGGGGAAAATATGGCACACTAGGGATGAAGCAACAGAAGAATGATAGAAGTGATCCAGCCTGGCAAGTGCAGACTGTTTGGCAGTGCTGTAGACTACATCAGTACAGTCACACAACAGCACGATCCTCTTGAGGATGATAGCATGAGTCACAGCAGACTTGGACAGGAAGGAAGGATTTGTTTTGGAGTAGGGCACTACAGTTAGGTAGAGTGTCCTATGCATGGCATCAATGTGGGTGGAAAAGCTGAGGTTCTGGTCCAGCCACTACCCTAAGTACTTAGAGTGGGGGTCAAACTAAAGTTCTTCATCACCATTTGCATGCAGTGTCCCTGTACTGTGCCATGGCATACTGACATGTGTTGTTCAGTGCATGTGCTTAAGCAAGAGGGTATACATGTGTATATACCAACTGAGCAGTGTCTACTCTGAGTGACGATCTTTGGAAATGTGCACTGTACCTCCTCACACCAAATGCTTTGCCCATGCTCTTCTTAGGGTGCCAGTCCATACCAGTGTCCTGAGCACCTTCAGCTGGCTCCATATCACGTGCACCTTATGCATGTGTTCCTCAAATGGTTCAATAGGTGTGTTGACAGCTGTGTTTGGTGATCTTGATGTCTCAGAGAGATCAGCTGGGCACCTTGGCCAGCCATGATAACCTGCTCAAGGGCTGCAAGGCTATGTTCATGCACATCAGATAGTCTTGTGAAGCCAGCTTCCACAACCTGTCTAATGGTACATATCTAAGTATGTCTGTAACTGAGTTCTGTACTAATGACACCGAGCTGGGTGAGCATGCCACCCATCTCTGTGTCTAGTGCCAGAACATGCTTGCTCACATTGTATAGCTGATGTTGGCTTAAATGCTTCCTATTGCCACTGTTCTTTCATCAGTAATACCTCAGAGTATAAACTGTGCAAGGTCTGCCACCTGTTAGTGGTGGGTGCTGGCACAGGCTTGATGATCACTAATGCTGTTACCTTGGGTGTTCTTTGTACAGTGCTGTCTGCATGCACTATAAGCTGGTTTTCTGGGTGCTGTAGGGTGTGTCTGTGGGTGGCATGGGTGCAAGGTTGGGATTTTTTTGTGGCATAGCCATGGCCAATATTGTCTGTGTCAAAGCACTAGTGGATGAAAGTGCCTGGTCTTAGAAAATGTTGAGATGCTTGCTCATAATCATTGTGACCAGATGGTTAGCCCACTGTCAAGAACAGGGACATTACAGGTGCCATCCCTGCTAATAAGAAATACTCACTGTGTAACCCTAAGCAGATTACTTACCTCCCAGTGCTCCAGTTCACCCAGCTACAAAAATAAGTAGAAGCAGGACCCCACTGGAAGTGGGATGCTGCATCTCAGCTGGTCCATTCCTGGTAAAAAAAACTATAAAACCAACATGACTGGCAGCCACTGGCTTTCCCAGTAGTTCCCCCTCAGTCAGTAGGGTTTAGTGGTCAGAACATGTTGGGAATCTGGAGATCACATGTTTAAACCTTGTTGCAGCCAAATGCTGTGCAAACCTGAGTACTGAAATTAGGTTTATTTTTTTATTTTGTTTAAATAAAGTTTTTGCCAAACAACAGACGCCAGTAACAACATGCTATGGGTACAGTGCTGGCTCATTGGAGGAGTGGTTGCACTTCAGCACCCCACACCAGTGACTCCGGTTCAGTAATGGACAAGAGTCACTTGGTGGGCCAGCTGGGTGAGGGAGGTTCGAATACCTGACGGCAGCTCTCCTTCATGGGGTGGGGGCACCAGGGCCTGCTGCAGAGACTGCCACCTGGTTGAGGCCAGGTTACAGCACAGCTGATAAGCATGAGGGGCAGGGCTGTAGAATGAAATGCGTGATGTACACATACCAGTGCTGCAGCCCAGAGGGAGAAAATGGAGGAAACAGATGCAGGGATACCCATGGCTGGCACTTTAAGCAAAAAGTCTGTGAGAAGGTCAGTGATGGGGCTAGTTGGTGGGAGTGACGTCGGGGAGACCACAGGTGAGAAAAACTACTGACTGAAAAAAAAAAACATGCTATAAAATACAACAGTACAAGGCATTTACTGTATTTCCAGGTTAGCTGACTACCAGGAGGTTACACGAGTGTCCAATATCTAGTTATTTTTAAGCGATACAAGTTATGTTAAGGTACAAAATCATTTCTTTTCATCATGATGTAAAAGACTGATCTGCCCAAGGTATCTCAGATGCAGGCAAGGTTAGTGTGTCATTGGCAGTAGGTTTTTCCATGTCATATTTTTATTGGTTTATTTATTGATTTTAGAAGCTTTATTAGGAAAAACATACTGACCTGGTAACAGGTTGTTTACAGGCGTGTTCTGGGGAAAGAGGATGCAGTACGTAGACAAATAAAGTGCAGTACGTACAGTACATTTACAGTTGTGCAAACACTCAAATAGTCGGTGCAGTGTAATGCAGTATAACAAGGTGCCAAAAGCAAAGTAAATTTGGAAATGATCAAGAGCAGTGAACGAACCATGAACTGGGGAGAGAAGATGGGGGGTATGTAAATCACAGTGTGAGGGCAAGGCTTAAGCAAGTTGTGGCTATAGTGTGGAGGGAAGCAGTTAAGATCTTGGGCCAGGAACAGTTTCAGGATTGAGTTAGGAAGTTATGAAGGGGACATAAGGGAGTCAGGGGAAGAGACAGCACAGATAAATAGGGAGAAAGAGGACTTGAGTTTAGGGAAATCATAGGGGATGCAGCTTGGCCAGCAGTAATTTTCCTAAGGGGAGGGAAACAGAATGAGTGTCAGTGTTGCCAAGAGAGTATGAGGATTTTGGCTGTAATGAAAGGAGAGAGGTGAGGTAGAGAGAAGTGAGTCAAGCCAGAATTCTGATATGAAGGATGCACAATGAGTGAGGCACCCAGCATCAAGGGAGGGGAGGGAAAGGGAGAGGGAGAGGGAGGAGTATAGGGAGCAATGGTGGGTGTCAGCGGGACAGTCCAGGACAAAACAGCAGAAGAAATGAAAGAGGGGGCCAAGTCTGACAAGATTGGACTTGGAAGTTGTGCTTTAATGATGTGACCATTGTTGAAGAAGGGGAAAACCATCTTTGAGATGATCTCCTGATGAGCAGAAAGCAGGACACTCACTTTATTCCTGTAGAGTGCACCAGGTTTGGGCTGGAGCTTATGATGGATGCCATTCATGTCGGCTTCCATGTGCTGGACCTGTAGGAGTGGCACATATAGTTGTAAATGTGCTATGGTCCATTGTTTCGTAGGGCACCTGCATGCCTATCACACATTTGGTTACCTATTGGCTAGCACACATATGGTTCCCCACTTGGTGCTAATACTGTCTCTGGTGTATGGTGGTTGTCATCTGTGACCTCAGGAGGAGGGTTTTCATCTGTCGGTGAGTGTCATATTTAAGCAATAAGGCATGGGGATGTGTTATGGTGGGATAATGGCCTGCCTCAGGTGGGCTGAAGCATGAGGTGAAGCCAAGTGTTTCAACCTCCAATGAAGGGCTGTAAGCCCACCATAGCATACCCACTGGAGTTCCTTACTGTGATTTTTTTTAGTAAGTTGGGTGTATTTTTAAACATATTTTAGTTTAACTGCTTTCAGCTGGGCCGTTGTGCTGCAGGGATAACAGTCCTGCAGAAAAGTACCTCTTGGCCAATCAGGAGCTACCATTCTTTCTACTGATTTCATAATTACTGTCTGAGCCCATCATGTGTGCAACAGTAATTTGGTGCAGATCGTTACTTACCTTCTACTGTGTCAAGTACACCATCCTCATGACCAATGGACTGCTGGCCGAATGTGGCAGCTATGATGTCCTCCACTGGGTTCAGCTCAGGATAGTCCTTTGTGTCCACCCCCTCCACAGTGGCCAGATGTGCCTGTCAGGCCACTTTTTAATAATGCCACAGAGGTTATGCTATCCTTTTTGTAAGGCAACGGTGGTACAGTATGTACTGCTGGCTGTATTTTTGGCATCCTGTATGCTCACCCACACAAGGTGTTTGTGTGTCAGCATACCCCTCAGTGCCACTAAAACAGCACCACACTGCAAAGCTGGGGCATTGTGCAGGTGGGAGCTGTGAGCCCTAAATGCAATAATTGAATCCAAACCACCATGCACTCCAGAGCCAGGAGAGCTGCTTACTCCCCAGTGAAGGTTCAAAAATACCAAGATACTTGCTCATATACAAAATATATTTAATTTCCAAATTACTGAACACATAAATGGAAAATGATAAAGGCACAGCAAATTGTGTGCAAGGTCCTCGACGATTCATCAGTTAAGGCTTCATGGGTGGCGGGGGGATGAACCTTGCAGGTACAACCCCAGTTTTATACCAATTAAATTGAAAAAAAAGATAATATCACAGTTATACATCAATCACAATGCTTAGTTCCAAAATTTGAAATTACACAGCAATTCAATTAGTATAAATAAAATAAAAACATATTTCTGCAAATACCAGACCCAGAGCAAAATATATCACTTTGTTAATGAATAAGAATACACTTTGCCCAGTATGGATGTATCAGCCAATCAGAACACTTGGTTTCAAAAAATTTATGTTTTCATGAAAAATACTGTATTTATCCAAAAGGCATATAAAATAAACTTATAAGGACATATTTTTTTCAGAAGACAAACCTGTGGAAATGTGTATGATCAATTTGTTAGTTAAAAACTACATATTTTGTGCAATACAGGGTCATCAGCCAATCAGATTACTCGATTTAAAAAAAAAAATGTATATCTTTGAGAAAAATATATGTAGACCCAAAGGGCATATAAAATTAAGCTGTGGGTGAGATAAAAAATGCAAAAAGATTTGAAAACAATTCCAACTAGCACTATGAAAGCACAGAACGTGCATAAAATGACACTTAGCTAAGCCTATAACCTTATATAATCATATTATTTTTCATCATGCTTTATCATTCTGCTGGTATCCTCTTTCCTTATTTTGAACCTAAATTCGTTGCAAAGATGTTGGTTAAGAAACTTAGTACAAAAAGTCCAAGCCATGATATATAGCGAGGGCGTTAATGGGAAGCAGAAGATTATGCACTCTTACAATACCTGTAAGAAATGGAGATACAAGAGAAAATAAAAATCAATGTATTATATATACACTGACAATTCATCCACTATCCCATGTTAGTTTTATGAAGTTTATCCAATACTTAAACTAATACTGGATACTGGAATCACTGAAAAAAAAAAAAAACACTCTTAGGCCTATACGTGTTTCATGATGAGTCCCAGCCTTATAGCTCTTCAGAGTACCAAAAAAAGGAATGCTCAAAAAATAAATTCTTCTTTATATGTAATCCAGAGGAGTTTAAGGGGGAAGAAAAGAGCCAAACAGCCCAAGGAGCATCTAAAAATAATAAAGGGGAGGGGAACAGAACTTGAGACTAAATTGTTCCTTTGAAGTTTTAAATATAAGGTTTTTGGTACCAATCTCTGTTCAAACCATCTGGTGTAAGGGCTTTCAGAACATAAATCCAATACATTTCCCTTTGTTCTAGTCCGTAGAGTCAATCTCCACCTCTTCTACCAACATGCACTTGTTTAGTACCAGAGAAATGTAAACAAGATGGACCATTGTTCTGTATCACAAAAAATGTACGCTACTGGACTTGTCAGATCTGCATTCTTACTATCCCACATGTGCTCCTGGATCCTGACCTTCAGTGGTCACAGAGTTCTACCTATAAATAGTTTTTGGCATGAACACCAGAAAGCATAGAGAACATAAGTAGTGGCACAGGATAAGAATTGCCTGATTTGTAGTTCTCTACCATTAGTAAAAGCAACACGTTTTCTCTTGTTGGCAATATATACTGATGTTGTAATTGCCACATCTGTACATGCCAGGTGGTTTGATGGGTAGCCATGTCTGGTTTCTGTTTGTTTCTCCTTGAAATTGGCTGTGTACCGGAATGTCAGCTAGGGTTCTGCCTTTAGAGAATGATACTCTTGGCTGGTTACCCAAACTTTTTGCCAGTTGATGGTCATTCAGTAAGATGGGTCAGTATTTGGTCACAACCTTCCCACGTTTGCCAGCTATGTTATTATATTCGGTTACAAAACTGACCACATTATGTTCTGGGATTTTTGTTTTCATTTTAGGTACAAGCAATTGACTTCTATCCAGGCTCCTAGTCCTAGTAAGGGCTTCATCCACAACATTCATTTTGTAACCCCTGTTTAAATATTTCTGCCTCAGCTCATCTGCCTGTGACAAAAAGGTGTCAAAATCAATGCCGTTTCTGTGTAGTCTCAGAAACTGGCTGTACGGAACTGAATCTTTAAGGGGTTTGGGGTGTGAACTAGAAGCTAGTAAACAGCTATTAGTTGCTGTAGGTTTACTAAACCCTCTAGTGGCAATTGCTAAGCAGAAGTTCTCAGCACATACTAATGGAAGCACAGCTGAAACGGGTGAGCTGAGGTCACTGTTTCTCACTCTAGAGTGTCAACACTTTACAGAAATTAATTTGACTTTTAATGTAAGTAGCTTGGAGCAATATTTGGAGCGCAATACAGCACCAAGGGGCCTGAGAGTAATTATTGTTCCATCTGGGGGGTTTGAGAATTTCATTGCGACAAAAGAATGGGAAGATGTAGCTCAATTATATGCAATGACATTCGGTAGACTACTCATTAAAAATGATTCAGCCAGGTATGTCATGCCATGCTATTCTTCAATACCATGAATACCTGTTGGACCAGCCCCCACCATTATAGACTGAGGGATGTGGGTAGTAGTTATGCAGCATGGAGCGCAACACAATACCATATACACTATGTATATTTCTTTCATTTCTCCACCACCTTTGTTGATTGGGTTCTTATTATATAGGCTTATTCTGTAATTTTATTTTATTTCCTACAGTAAAATTTCCATTAAACTAGCATGCCAATGAGTTGCTTTAGCATTTCTCAATGAAATACATATCGCTGGATCCAGCACAACCCCATGCAAAAACTGTTGCCTAAGAGTAGCAACTCAATTTTGCATTACATAGCTTCAGATGCATGCAAGCTTAGTTGCAAAAACATTTTATAGATGTTTCTCTTGAGCTGGTTAAGTGTTGAAAATAACACAATATGAGTTGCTAATGCATTGAAAACTTTAAAAACATTGTGACACCAACTCACAGAAACATAGACAGTGAAGGCAGAAAAAGACCAATGTGGGGCTGCCCTATTCACCCAGGGTATGCTATCTAGAATCTAGGGTGCCAGATTGGGTGATCAGACCTGGAGAGGAGAGTGCTCAGTAGTTGGGAGTGTGGCCCGGCTGGGGCAGAGGTGCCATCGCCTATCCCCAAGGATGGTGATTTTTCATGTACAGTTTCCCCCAGAGTGTGGATGTGTAATAACATCTGTGCGATCTAGTCACTGGTGTCCACCCCACTTGTATGGCTCAGCATAAGAAATACCACTGGTCTCCACCAGAGGTCACTGTTATGCAGAGCAAGCCCTGGTTCCCAACCCGGGAGAGGGGAACAGTCCATTGGACAATATTCCTCTCCCGCTTCCTCCCCTGCCAGCCCCTGGCCACTCAAGTCCACCCCTGAACCCTGGCCGCTGGAGTGGCATGAGGTGTGGCATCCAGTACCTCAACCCTCAGCGCCACTGAGCCGGTGGCACATTTACAGTTCAGTCCTAAAATTAATATTTCAGAGATACTAAATATACAGTATACTGAAAAACAATAATAATCATATGGAAGTCACAATACATTTCATCAATGGAATTCAGTTTCATTAGCATCACTCCAGGGCTAAGCTTCCATAATAATTAACACAACATTGCCTTGTTTTACTGAATGTGTTATTTAACCACAATTTCATTGTTTTAAAAGTTTTTATCTCCACTAGGCCTCTCAGATTAGATGGAATACTATTCCAACCCAGTACACCTTTATAATATACTATTGACAACCCACTTCCAAATTACACATAGGTAAAATTAAATCAGTGGCTGTTGTAGATCTTAAATATTCTGCTTTTTTTTCTGCTCATAAAATGAGAAGTTATATATGATGCAAGCTTACTATCCAACCCTTTCTAAACACAGGCAAGTAGATGCTCTTGCCTTCTCTCATCAAGTTTTAGCCAATCCAGAAAATTTTATAGCTGGCAATTATGTGTTAGTTAAGGAGCATCTAAAACAAATTTAGCAAGCCTACCATAGCAGATGTCTAATCTTGCAAGGTCTCCTTTTAAACCACTGGAGTACAAAATGCCTCCATAGTCTAAAATTGGGGTGACCATGGAGTTTGTTAGTTTCTTTTTTATATCCATGCTCATACAGGACCTAAATCTGCACAAGGCCCCTAGCCTGTTCCTACAATTCTTTGTTACACTGTCTATATGGCCATCCCACCTCAGTGAACTGTCCAACCAGAGCCCTACATATATAGAACTGTACCTGTTGGATCAGGGATCCCCCCAGGGTGACCACTATTAAAGGCAAGTTCCAAAGCATTTCACAGATTCTAGAAAAGAACATTGATTGTGGGTTTTTTTCTGTGTGTGATTAGGGTCAACTTACAATGATGAAAAAAGTCTGTAATTCATCAGATGCCTTTTGGAGGTTGTCCTATATTCTATTAACAGTAAAATCAGATGTGTAAATGACTGTATCATCTGCATATAAGTGAAACATGACAGATGAATCTGAAAAAGATAAACTATTTACATAAATATTGAAAAGAAGAGGGCCCAGGATGGAACCCTGGGGGACCCCCAAAACAACAGGCAGTAATCCAAAAGTTAAATTCCCAATAGAGACTAGCTGTGATCTACCTACCAAGCATGAAGTCAACCATTTCAGTCCATTGCCCATCATACATAGTGAGGCTGCCCTGGACAGGAGGATGCCATGGTCCAAGGAATCAAAACGCCTTAGATAAATCCACAAATATTGCACCCACCGGGGTCCTCCTGTCCAGGGTGACCTGCACATCTCCTACCACCATAACCAAAGCTGTGGTGGTATTATGATACTGTCTGAATCTTGATTGCATGCTATTAATTTTACCCTGGGAATCTAAATATTCTTTGATCTGTAATGATATTCATTTTTCAAATATCTTTGAAATCTGCGGAAGCCGAGAAATCAGGTAATAATTCCTTATTTCATTCTTCTTACCCCCTTTGTAAATAGGTACTATCTTAAATTGTTTCCAAGCTATTGGATATTCTCTTATACTTAATGAGAGATTAAATATATATGTCAAGGGATGTGTGATTATAGGTGTAGCATATTTTAATAATTTTGAAGTGATACCATCCGATCCGATATCTTTGGAGGTATCTAACCTTAATAACTGTCTCAACACAGATTCAGCTGTTATGCTTGATAACGCTAATTTTCCTGCCATATTATCATCTACTGTTCGTTGGTTCTGTTCCTGGAATATATTACTAACAGGACCCATACTGACCCATTTTACTGAAATATTTGTTAAATTTGTCAGCAATGATTTGAGACATTGGAGTCATCTGGTCCTCTATATTAAATACATTTGAAATAGTGTCACCATGACTTTTTAATAATGTATTTATTGTTCTCCAGAATTCAGAAGAATATAACATAAATCAGACAAAGAATACAGAAATGTATTCTTGGTGCATACTTATACATCTCCAATAATAATCACACAAATAATGTCCCTGGTAACTTATACAGTAAGTACCTGTGCCAAAAAGGTTAGCATGGATTGTAAGCATTACATAATATACTAGCAAAGTATAACAACAAAGTCCTGATCCCACTGTATGGGTCTTTGGTGAGACCCTTGTTGGAGTATGGAGCCCAGGTCTGGTCCCCATACCAGAGGGGAGATGTATCCAAACTTGAGAATACAAAATAGAGCCACACATTCTATAAAAGGTATGGAAACCAAAAGCTATACCACTTGATTGAAGGAACTTAACATGTTCACACTGGAATATAGAAGGCTGAGGGGTGACATATGCTTGCTCTTTAAAGCACTCATGGATCAAGAGTTGTGGGAAAAACTGGGATTGCTATTTAAAGATAACCTTCATAATACTAGGGCACATCCATCACAGTTGAAAGGGGAAAATTGTGGAACATGGTGCAGGAAGATGCAGTACACTCAGAGGAAATTTCAATCTGGAGTGCACTACCTGAGAATGTAGTAGGATGTTCATCAATGGGAATTTTTAAACCTCGCTTGATGAGCTATATCTGTTAGGCCAGCTTTAACAATATATGGTGAGCACTATGGATGAAAGTCCCTCAGCTATGAGACCTATAATAGATAATTCCAGCGGTGCACAGTGGACTGCAAATAAGCGTGTGGGGACCAAGCCTAACATGCTAACTGGAACCGTGTTTCTACAGGCATCATGAACCTTCTGTTATAGCAGATAAAAAAAAATGTGCACTGTAGAAAAACAGCCAAACCTGAAAAAACATCAGCCATACCAAGATATGATATCAAAATTAGCAAGTGTGATGAGTTACATGTAGAGGTAATTTATATAAAGGTGCAACATTTTCATAAGAACAGCATAGAAAGCATTTGGGATAGGTGAAGCTTGAACAAAGTAACAAGTTCTTTCGCTTCTTCTCATCCAAAGTCAGTGTCAATTTTCTATGAATGAGTGAGAGAAATTGCTGGAAGTTATGAAAGAAAAATTTCATTAGCCATGATAAGCAGGAGAAAAACTCCCCCTCAGACATTCTTAATCCCCACACACAGGGTGGCAAAGTTTTCACCAGTTGGTCTCTGGTATAATATGGTAAACAGAATTGTTCTTTTATAACTTGGATGTTCTCTAGAACTGTTGGGGACTATAGTGTAGTATGCATTGCTGAGCTAATCAATTTTCTGTTGGTAATCAGATAATATATTTACACAACTCATTTGTTCTAAAAAAACATCTTCTTTATCAATGTAATTTCATGCTAGAAAAATGGTTGACATTGCAAAGTTAAATATAAAGATGTGTAAAACATGTCAAGAGGACCATCACAAATCCCAATCTCTAAAGAGATAAACCAGGTCACCTGTCATACCTATGCATACATACAGTTTTGCATTTTCTAAGCCAAATGCATTTTTAATACTGTGCCATTTTATAAGTGGAGTAACAATCCAGGGGGCTGCATTTGTTGAGCTATATGCACTCCTCTTATGTGCACAGAGGAACACTCATCTGCAACCTCATGCCTCAAGACATACCAGAGGAGTGTCTATATCTCTCAGTCAATGCACACCTTTTTTTTGTTGTTGTTGTCAAAAGCATTACTGTAACACCCTCCCCCCTTACAAATAGATTATATGATATCTAGGGCTTTGCATGGGTTTGGATGGTATTTCCGAAATACCATGAATAATAGGGCCAGATTTACCATTTCACAAAGTACATCTGACACATGTAGGGCCCCACAATTCCAGGGGCCCAGAAATGTCAGGACCTGTTTAGTGTATGTATGTATGCATGCAGCACATGTGCTCTGCAGCAGCAGAAAAAAACAGAATGGTCAGGTTCTGATGTCCTTGGCCACTGGCTACTGTGCCTGCTCATTGTTTGTTTTGTCATCCCTTCCTAACAGGAGGAGGGGGCTTCCTGGATATTACTTTTCTTTGTCTGGTTCATGAATATGTTGGCTGCTGCAGTTGTCAGGAAACTTCCAAGCCACCTGTGCTTTTTCACTGCTGTGTCCCAGCCCACCCTACCTGGAGAGAGAGTAGAGAGTTGATGGAGGAAGTGAGCACCACAGCATAAATTGGGGCTAGTCACCATATTAAGTGTTGGCGGGCAGGTCAGAACTATGCTTTTTAGCTAGTTAGCTAATAGGCATTTCTATTTTTTCTTTCATCCAGTCACTAAGATGCTTTGGTTGTGCAGGCAGTTGTGTGCGGCTAATTTCAGTTTAAAACAAAGACCAGCCAATTAGCAGCCAACGGTAACCATATGAGTGAAGCGATCAATGCCACTGAATATTAAGACATCATGTTAAGCAGCCAAAAAAACAAAATCATGCAGTCAGCAGTAGCCAGAGGCAAGCAGCAACAGTAACCAGGAGCTGCAACTCAATTTTTGTTAACCCACACCTGCTACAGTAGCTAGCTAGCTAGCCAGTCACAGGAGCAGACAATGGGCCAAGCTGCATTGCTGATGATGACAAGGACCTGGGAGCAAGCAGAAGTAAGCAAGTAAGTAACAAGTAAGTGACAGTCTGATTGGGAGTAGATGGTGAGCATCTCAAGCAGCTCACTGAGGAGGGCCTTTGACTGTCACTGACACAGACAGTCCAGCAGCCAGGCTGAAGTAAAAGTTCCACTCCAGACAACATCAAAATACAAACTATATGAGGTGAGGCTTTTTTACATTGTGCTGGTAAGGGCTGCTGGCGGGAGGGGGAGGTAACATAGTGGCTGCTAATGTAATGAGGGCAAGTTGAAATTGAGGTACTGGAGTGCATTTTGGTTGTGATGTTTGTTTGGAGTCTAAAAACAAAACTAAAAAATGAATATATTTTTCTTCTCACACAGTAGTCAGCTTGGGGTGTAGAACCAAAAAGACCCATGTGAGACAAATTAATTCACTCACAATGTTTCGTATTGTTGTGCTGTCACAGTTGTGTGTGCTTGTGTGGCAGTTGAGGAGAGTGTTGTCAGGCATTTTGTTTTTTGGTTTGAATGGAGCTGCCCACCTGCATTTCGCCATTTAGAGCAGGTTTAACTTGTGTGAGGTGACGTGGGGGACTAGAGTCGAGTGGTAAGAATTAATAAAATAGCATGTCAAAGCTATAGAATGAACTTGGCATACATACAGATTAACAACAAGTATGGGAAGGGATAGACTTTGAACAACTGAGTGAATCCACAATTGATGTGAGAAGTTCCTTGGCAACTGATGTGCTTATGGCTATGTAAATTCAGCACTGAAGTTCACTGCTGGTCCCTTTAAAGGTACCAAAAGGAAGATAACATGGTCTAGGTAAAAGGGTGGCATAGAACACACATATCCATGATACAGGGGGTTGTGATGAGTCCCCAACAGTCATTTATAAAAACTGAGGTCAACAGGCTAGGTAAGATTTTACAAAATACATTTTACCATCTAAAACTGACTGCTATTAAAAACTGGTCCTACAGGATGGTGGGTCAGAATAAAAATATTTATGGGTAATGAATCAGAATGTGAATATCCCAAAAGATAACAATTTCATAACTGAAGAAAAAATAGAGCTAACAAATAATTTGAAAGACGCATTATGCTGTGTCACAGATTGTTAAACTACTGTTCTTATAGAGTTCCTTTGTTCCAATTCAAGTCCCAGCTAAATTTACAGTAAGTGAAGGATCAAGTTTTAAGGAACTAATAAAACTGAATATCACAAAAGTACCATGTACCAGCCAATATACAGGGATGGTTACTGACAAACTGTGTGAGCATGGACACTGATATTAACAGTAATAAATGCAAGCACACATGGAGATAATGTTCTATCAGAATGGAAAAGAGCAAATGTGCTGCTGTTGCCACTAATTGTCTGTTGCCATATTGGTCCTTGTACAAGATGCACAAAATAGGTGATCTTTCACCTTTAATCGGAACAACAGAGATTTACAGAATACCCTTAAGCTTTTGAATTTACAAAGTTCTTCTTCAGAAGGAAATAGCAGTTTTCTTAAACATGCTCCCTTCTAAGTAACCAGAACAATATTAGAAAGAAAACAAAAACATTTTACACATGCATGTGATAGATTGGGGGAGTAATTTCAATGATGCTTTCTTATCTCTGCATCTGTTTTGTTATCCAAGCACTGTACTCCCCTAATCTGTCTCATTCATTCATATCATTCATTCATTCATTAATTCATACATCTACTTGTTAATGTTCTTTATTTTTTTTAACTCTCTGGAAACCAGAGAAGGTTCACTAGGCACAGACAGACTTGGTAGCGAGCCCTGTCACTTAGTCTTAGCCAGCCTGTTTGTGAATAGAGATTGCAGGTATGGGTGAGACCTGGAGCTTTTAGGGCTAGTCTGTAGGCTTTATTAAGTGTGGTGGCGAGCCGCTTGAGGGTCTTGCCTGAAGCTGCACTATAGATGGCGAGCCCATAATTGATGGCTGAGAAGACTGAGCAGGTGATGGCGAGCCGAAGGGCTTGATTGGTGAGGCAGTTGTAATGTTTGTACAGAAGACACTTCTTTCTGTTAGCTGTTGTGGTGACGTGGTCAACATGAGAGGAGAAGGAGAGAGAGCTGTCTAATGTAAGCTCTAAGTACCTGAAGCTATGGACCCTTTCAATGGCTGCATTTTTTTAGTATGGATATTTATTGTGGTTGTCTTGTGGCAGGGGCAAAGAACATGGGCTTGTTTTTTTTTTTTTGTGGTTAACTAGTAACTTGGCTTCAGTAAAATCTTCAGAAAAATATTTCTTCATTTCTAATGGTATGCCCAATTTTTGGGTAACCTTTTTACTTATGGCTTTTACCCGTAGGGAAAAAGTTAAACCTGGGTCGAAAAGGACTCCCAAATATCTAAATTTTTTTACAATTCAACAGCAATTCCCCAGTATTATAAATCTACAACGTTGGGTTCTCCTTCAGTAAGTGAGGAGTTTCAAACAGCATTGTTTTTGTTTTACTAACATTAAGAATGAAGTGATTACTTGATTACTAGAAAACTAGCTACAGGCATCATAAAAATCAGACTGCAGTAAAGATGCCAGCTGAAGATTAGAGTGTGCTTGAGAATAGATGATCAAATTGTCCACATAAAACAGACAATTACAGACCTTAAAAATAGAGGGGAGGGAATTAACAAACAATGAAAATAAAAGAGGACCCAAAATGGACGCCTATGGGACTCCTAAATTCATGGGTCTAATGGAAGAGGCGACCAACCCTATACCTACTACCTGGGAGCTGTTTGATAAGTAATCTCTGCACCAGAGCAAATGACCTTCAGAAAAACCAGGACAGCTCAGTTTAGAACATAGCATGGAATGATTAATAAGGTTGGATGCTTTGGTCAGGTCCATGAACACTGCCCCTATTAACAGGCCCTTATCAAAGCCCTGGAGAATGGTGCTCGAGAACCGGACCAAGGCAGCCTCCATGCCGTACCATGGTTTCAAATAATGGCATATTGCCAAGAAGGAGGGGGAGCATTACCTGCTTGAACAAAATGAAAAAGATGCAACAGAAGAGGAGTAAACAATTTCTTAAGGGAGGGATACTTAAAAAAACTCTTCTGAAAAGACATCTATTTCAGGGCACTTACCCAATTTAGTGGAAAAACTACTCTGATGGATATCCACCAGCAATGTGGGAGAGAGCAGAGATAGAGCCTGCTCGAGGGAAAGGGACAGCATCAAGCATTGCCAAGAAAAGACTGAATACTACTGACAGAAGGGGAAGAAGAATCCTGGGAGTATAAAGAAGAATAGTACAGATGAAAAACAAATAAAATATCAACACTACAGGTAGCAGACCTAGCATTGATAGATGGGTGAAGCTTTATCACCATGGCTACAATGTAATATAAATGAAGATGCCGAGCCAGACGGAGGGTACCATGTGGACCTCCCTCATAATAATGTTGGCATAAATAGAACAAAGCATATTCAACTTTCTGATCTAAAAGGCACTGTGTTTGATGCCAAAGATACAATATTCAAGGTTGTAGCATTGTACCCCTTCCCCATTCCCCAGGATCTCTGCAAAGAACACAGCTCAAATTGTAAAGCTGCTAGTTTAACCTCTTGGGTTTTATGGAGTGTGGATAAATGAGCGATAATAGTACCGCAAAGGACCTCCTTCAGTATGTCCCATAATATAATAGGTGAGGTATCATCCCTGTCATTTTCCTATAGAAATTAAGGTGTTTGGTTCATTAATTTTTCTGTAAGGACCTGATCTCGAAGGGGAGCAGGATGTAACCTCCAAAAGGAAGAACTACATCACATTTCAGAACAAAGGTAGTACTGTGAACCATCAGCTCTGTGGTGTATGAATGCCCAGTGTGGTTAGTGACATTGACAGAATGGTCATTCTGTAACAGAAAGGCATTCCATAGCATAAACATGTAGGTGGGATGTGAGGCCACAAGTGTCATCACACAGATGTGAGCCATGTTTCGTAAATCAAGGCATGATGATTACATACTGGATAATTTGCATCTATACTCACAACTGCATGGCATGCAACCTGAACACAGGTGAATGCTGGCAAGTGCATAGTGTTGCAGACCACAAACATGAGATAAATAAAAATTCCCTAATCCACAAGGAAAAATCCTTTATTTATTCTTTTTGACCTCACTCATGAATCATCAAATACTCAGTCCTCTTAGTTTAGGTACTACATCCTTGCATAATGGTACATACTGTAGTTTATAAAATGGCAAGAAAGAATCTAGTAACTTTATTTGCCAAAGCACTTTACCTCACAGTGGTTTAACTTATGACACATGCACAGTAGCTCCAATGAAAACCTCACAACCAGACACCTGTGTCAAATATTAATACCCTCACACACCAGTTTTCAAACCAACCTGACTGCCTTTCCTTCTCTCATACTTCAGCATAGCACACCCTTCTCTGCTTACAGGTGTTTTAGCTTTTGATCAGTAGTTCCACCACTGCAGTCACACAGACAGCATACCAAGGTGGGGATCAGTCTCTAAGCAGCACCATTAGCAGACTTTTGGAGTTAAATAGATATATGGAGAGAGGTTAGAATGCAGACTAACGCTGGCTCTCTTGAAGCCACACATCTGCCATATGAAGATGATCTTCCCCATTTTCGACTACTGTGATGTAGTCTATGGTGTTGCTTCCAAATCCTCCCTAACCAGATTGGACACTCTGTTTAACTCCTTCTGTCGACTTGCCCTTGATGCTTCATCACGCACTCATCACTGTGACCTTTCCAACACCATTTCCCTTCTTCCCCCTTGCCAAAAAACACCTCACTCATTGTGCTAAACTCACTTCTAAATTTTGGTTAGGAGAACTTCCTTCCTACCTCTCATGTTTGCTCTCTGACCTGCCTCTCCCCTCCCATTCCCTCAGATCCTCTGTCACTCGCACTTTGTTGGTCCCCCATTGTACCACTCTCATCTGTCAGTCAGGCTTTACCCATCATTTCCTGCAAATCTGGAACTCCCTCCCCCCTCAAATGCGGCACTTTTCCTCCTCCTCCTCCCACTCCCTCACCTCTGCCTTACATAACTTTCTTTCATCTAACTGCTCCTGTTTTAAGCTTCTTAACTGTCCTCCTATGCCTCTGCTCTTCTCCATGACTCACACCACCTATTAAACCTTCCCCCCCCCAGCCTGTGTCTCAGCATGCTCTCCTCCCCTTTCACCACTATGTACTATGTTCCTCAGATATGCCGCTTGTAATTAAATGCATATTTCACAGGTATGACGTATTTAATTGTACGTTATGTTATAAATGCACCTGAATGATTACTTATGATATTTTTAAACTGTCTTGTTCCAAATGGAATTGAATGTTCAATTTCTTATATGTTTTAGATGTTAAACTGTATGTCTAATTCTTCATCCAATAGTACCGCCCCCCCCCCCCCAAGGTCACACTGGGAGATGAGCAACTTGTTGTTCAGTGTACCTTCCTGGTGAAACATTTCAATAGATAAACAAATAAAATATTACCAGAGGACTGAACTGCAAGAAGATAGCAGAAACTGTATCCTCTCATCCAGATCCATAATGTATATCATTGCCACAGCGATGGTAAAACAGTGAAGATCAATACAGTGACAGAATCAGCTGTTCGCTGTATTGGTTCACTGTGTTACCGATGCTGCTGTCTCTGGGGAGTTCACCCTCTCCCTGAAACAACTCTGACTCGCAATTTGTAATCTATAGTGCAGGGCTTGTGGGGGGCAGAGCCACCCACATGGGAAGTGTTGGGGTCAAAGCCCCTCATAAAAAAACACTTGTGTTCCCTGGCAGCAAAATGCTGGCTGACGGCGTTCTGCCATTGCTGTAATGGCCTTCAACAGCATTTCCTGTCAATGCGGCTTGTTGGAACTGATCCACAAGACATTGTTTTGCTTGAAACATAGGTAGCCAACAGACACACACTGTTCTGATACCACTGCAAGAAAAGAACGCCTAATCTTTATACATACACACAAGCAAAAGACAAACAAGCATACCTTGTGTTTTTCACCAGTGTGCATCTGCTGGCTTCCTAAGTTTCAAGCAATACAATGTATTGTAGATCTGGGTGAGAGGATGCAGCTCCTGCTATCTTCTAGCATCTCAGTCCTCCAGCCATATGGCAAATGCACAGCTTCAAGACAGCCAGAGTCAGTCTGCACCTTAGCCTCTTTCCATGTATCTCCTGAACTCTGAGCAGACACAGCATTTCTAAAAGAAGCCATGATGGACTATTATACAATGGCAAGAAAGAATCTTGGACTGTGATTGGTCAGTTTGAGGCTGGACCCATGGCATTATCCCAGCACGACACCACAGGTCTAGTCTCAGCACTGTGAACCAATGCAGATGATTTTTTGGAAGATGAGCTAGATGTTTTTTTGGACCTAATAAAAATATTCTTTAAAATTACTTTTTTATTTAATATATAACAATGAGCCATTGTATAATAGGAATAATGCACTTCAGGGTGTGTGTCATTTGGGATAACGCCATGCCTGGGGCATTGGACACACTCGGCCTGCGGCCTCGTGCCCAACTCCACCCAGGTGTGGCGTTATCCCAACACGACACACACCCTGTCATGCATTATTCCTTTATTTAATCACTTCTAACTCTCTGCATAAACCCACTTGTCTGTTGCCTTCGAACACTTGTATTTGCCTGTTTAGTAAATCTCCTAAGCACAAGAGTTGCACACAGGAATGTTTATCCATTTTATGTGTAATAAACAGCTTCAGATTGTTGTTTAAGGGAAATGAGATGTAATTCTGAATAACTTCAATTTCATGACCTTCCACCCTGGAACATGCCCCTTCAACCCTTTAATCACCTCTCTGGATTCATTACATTCTTTCTACGTATGTATGTATGTATGTATGTATGTTATGTATCTATCTATCTATCTATCTATCTATCTATCTATCTATCTATCTATCTATCTATCTATCTAATCTTTTTCCCTATATGGGAATAAAAAACATGGATTACTTCTCCAGTCAAGTGTGGGTTTCTAACACTAACTTTTTTTGCTTCCCAAAACTGAATGATGATGAAACTTCCATACTCAGCAGATGGAAAATCCTTTGGCGACTAGTGGGAAGAAGTAGTGCCTCTGCCTTCTGCCTGAGGGAAACCTTTGCTAGTTTATTCTTAGTGAAGCCACTCATCAGACACTCAACCATTTCACTTTTGGGGCCACTTCCTTGTCGCATTTGAGCAAAGTAAGTTTTGCTTATGTCTGTCTTTATACTGTAATATAATATGTTTCACTTCTCCAGACTCAGTTGAATTTCTAATCCTGTCACTTCTTTTTCTTCCCAAAATTGAATGATGATGAAACTCATCCCCATCAACATAATATTTCAGTGGGCTACTGCGTGGTACGGGGGAAGAGGGGTTGACTGCCTCTGATTGTCTTTTATCTACCCCATCAGAATGTTCTTGCAAAATGCAAGAGGTGTTGCATCTAGAACAAGCATTTGTCAATGCTGAATGTTGATTGCTTTGGTCCGTTGAGCTCACTCACTGCCCCTCTGTCATTCGCTCATTCTGTTTCTCCCAGTGCTGCAGGCTGCCCTTTTATACTGGGCTCCTACCTGCATTGGCACCTTTTTCTGCCTACAAAGAAATCCACAGCTGTCCCAACAGAGGTCTGTTGAGGTGGCTCACTCCCCCTTTCTCACTCACTCATTCTGTTTCTCCTAGCACTGCAGGCTGCTCTTTTGTACTGGGCTCCTGCCTCTGTTGGTGGCTTTTTCTGTCCACAAAGAAATCTGCAGCAGTCCTGACACAGCTCTGTTGAGCTCCCTCACTCCCTCTCTCTCTCACTCGCTCATTCTGTTTCTCTTGCCGCTGCAAGCTGCCATTTTGTAATGGTCCCCTGCATGCATTGCTGCAGTTTTCTGCCCATAAAGAAATCCACAACAGTTCCAACAGAGTTCCGTTGAGCTCACTCCCCCCCCCACTCATTCGTTCTCTGTCTCCTGGCGCTGCAGGCTGCCCTTTTGTGCTTGGCTCCTGCCTGCATAGGTGGCTTTTTCTGCCCACAAAGAAATCTGCAGCAGTCCCGACACAGCTCCGTTGAGCTCACTTACTCCCCCCTCTCTCTCTCTCACACGCTCGTTCCATTTCTGCCAGTGCTGCAGGCTGGTCTTTTGTACTGGGCTTCTGCCTGCATTGCCACCTTTTTCTGCCCACAAAAAAGTCTGCAGCAGTCATGAGATAGCTCCATTGAGCTCACTCGCACCCCTCTCACTCCCTCATTATGTTTCTCTGGGTGCTGCAGGCTGTCCTTTTGTACTGCGCTCCTACTGGCATTGGCACCCTTTTCTGCCCACAAAGAAATCTGCAGCTGTCCCGACAGAGCTCTGTTGAGCTCGCTCACTCCCCCTCTCTCATTCGCTCATTCTGTTTCTCCCGCCACTGCAGGCTGCCGTTTTGTAATGGGCCCCTGCATGCATTGCTGCAGTTTTCTGCCCACAAAGAGATCCACAACAGTTCCAACAGAGCTCCGTTGAGCTCATTTACCCCCACTCATTCGTTCTCTGTCTCCTGGCGCTGCAGGCTGCCCTTTTGTGCTTGGCTCCTGCCTGCACAGGTGGCTTTTTCTGCCCACAAAGAAATCTGCAGCAGTCCTGACACAGCTCCATTGAGCTCACTTACTCCCCCTCTCTCTCTCACACACTCGTTCCATTTCTGCCGATGCTGCAGGCTGGTCTTTTGTACTGGGCTTCTGCCTGCATTACCACCTTTTTCTGCCCACAAAAAAGTCTGCAGCAGTCACGAGATAGCTCCATTGAGCTCGCTCACTCCCCCTGTCTCACTTGCTCCTTCTGTTTCTCCTGGCGCTGCAGGCTTCCCTTTTGTACTGGGCTCCTGCCTCTGTTGGCACCTTTTTCTGCCCACAAACAAATCTGCAGCAGTCCCAATAGAGCTCCGTTGAGCTCACTCACTCCCTCTCTCTCACTCGCTCATTCCATTTCTGCCAGCACTGCAGGCTGCCCTTTTGTACTGGGCTCCTGCCTGTGTTGCCACCTTTTTCTGCCCAAAGAGAAATCTGCAGCAGAAATGATAGAGCTCCATTGAGCTCGCTCGCTCTCCCTCTCTCATTCGCTTGTTCTGTTTCTCCAGCCACTGCAGACTGCCTTTTTGTACTGGGCCCCTGTGTGCATTGCTGCCTTTTCCTGCCCACAAAGAAATCCGCAGCAGTCTCAACAGAGCTCCGTTAAGCTCACTCACTCACTCACTCCCCCTTCCTCACTCACTCACTCGTTCTGTATCTCCCAGCGTGGCAGGCTGCCCTTTTGTACTGGGCTCCTGCCTGCATTGGCACCTTTTCTGCCCACAAAGAAATCCACAGCAGTCCCGACAGAGCTCAGTTGAGCTCGCTCACTCCCCCTTTCTCACTCGCTCGATCCTAATCTGTCCCAAACACTGATTTCCAACAGTGACTGCACAATTCTGTGCCGGAAGAGTGAAAACACATTTCAGCTAGGATGTGAAAAATGACAACTGTACTGTTCATAAGGAGGTGTGAAAAAATGCCAGTGTTGAAAATCAGGCATGACAACTTTACTAATTTGTGAAGTTACAAGGGTGCGTGGAAACTGCACAACGCACGCTCATAACACAGTCATTTTCTGGAGTTTCTTCACAAAATTTTCAACATAGGCATTTTAGGACCTCTGCTCGTGAACAGTGTCACTATGCTTTTCTTAATGTGTCCCAAACACTGATTTCTCACAGCGACTGCGCATTTCTGTGCCGGAAGAGCGAAAACACATTTCAGCCAGGATGTGAAAATGACAGCTGCATTGTTCATAAGGAGGTGCAGAAAAATGGCAATGTTGAAAATCTGGAGTGAAAATATTGCAAAGTTGTGAAGTTACGATCATGCATGGAACCTGGGCAATGCACGCTCGTAACACACTCATTTTATGGACTTTCGTCACAAAATTTTCAACATAAGCATTTTTGGACCTCTGATCATGAACAGTGTCACTGTGATTTTCTTAATGTGTCCTGAACACTGATTTTCCACAGCGACCACGCTATTCTGTGCTGGAACTGCGAAAACACATTTCGGCCAGGATGTGAAAAATGACAGCTATGCTGTTCATAAGGAGGTGTATAAAAATGGCAATGTTGAAAATCTGGAGGGAAAATATTGCAAATTGGCAAAGTTGTGAGTGTGTGTAGCAACTGCGCAATGCATGCTTGTAAGACAGTCAGTTTTTGGATTTTTCCCACCAAATTTGCAACACACACTTTTTGAGACCCCACCTCATGAACACTTGCACTGTCATTTCGTTAATCAGTCCCAAAAGGTGATTCTGTGCAGTGATCACAAAATCACCTTTCGGGATGGATTAACGCCATGACAGTGGCTAAATTAATGAGCAGGGGGCCCAATAACCCCATGTTGAATATTTGGTGTCAAAATTCCCAAAAATGCCTGAGATATGTAAAAAAGTTGAAAAAGTCCTATTTATGCCATTATACAGCTTACTGGCATTTCCTCAGTTTGTGGTTGGCTTTGAAGAGTGCAGATGTGTTCCCGGTCCACCGAAGATCATCGCACCAGACTCCGGAGGTAAGTATGGAGTGGGGGTGTATGGGGAGTCAGGGTGTGCAGTGGGTGGGCGCGGGTTGTGGGAGGGGCCAAGGATACCGCGAGGGACCATTTTCTTTTTTACAGGTTTAAACAAGAAAAAAAAAACATCGCTTGGCATTTTTTTCTTTACAGGGGCATTGGGCATGCTGGGGTGGGCTCCCAGTGTGCCACCTGAATGTTTGGGGGGCTGTAGCTGACCAGGGATTGGGCACCCCCATGGGTACAAGGGGCATTGGGCATCTGTGGTGGGCTCCCAGCATGTCACCTGAATGTTTGGGGGGGCTGTAGCTGATGGGGGATTGGGCACCTCTGTTGGCACATATTCAGTGATGGGAGTGTCTAGAGATGAGGGGGATAGGGCACCCCCTTGGCATAAACCAACCTTTTTGGTGGGGGGGGACCATTATGCTGATGGGGAGTAGGCTCCCCCGTCAACAATCTGAACTCGCATGGGGACTACAGCCAATGGGGATTGGGGCCCCAGTCGCCAAACACACACTGTTGTGGGGGGGGGGGGCACATGCTGCTGAGGGGGAGGAGGCTCACCAATATTGTTTGTGAACATGGAGGCAAGCCACCAACATGTTCACAAACTATATTATGGTAAAAAATGTTCCGCCCAGCAATGACGGGTTGCTTCCTCATTGCAGCAGAATAGCTGATGCTGCAATGATGAGGTGGACCCTGATTGCAGCAGCTGAAACATTTCAAGGTGGTGGCACACTGGCTGAACTAGTGTCAGCAGCAGTGTGCCACCCCATTGGGAAAGAGGGCCAAGCCTTTAAAAGCTGGGGGGGCATTGGCCACAACAGTGCCGCCGCATCGCCACAACCTGCTTCTGGCAAGCTGCTGTAATATGTTTCTTGTGCATGCATGCAATCAGCATAAAAATGTCCTATAGTCTACAAGAAATTGGAATCTCTAAATCTTTATACTGTATTGATTGCTTAATTTTCTATTTTGTGACTGAATCCCTTTGTTCAGAAAAGAAAGAAGATGCAATGCAGCGGACATGTCATAAACCGCTCTGCCAAATAGCAACAGAGTTTGGGCTGCTACACAGTCGCACAACAGCAGCACATAGTGATATCTGCATCAAAACTGTTGAAATCGACCAGATGCCAAACCACAACACAAACTACAGACTGGATTGAAGTGATGTGTGGAGATATCTGAACAGTGTAACAGTGTCACTGTCTATGTGAGCTGCTGTAACATTGCCATTGGCATCATCTACGGGGTGGCTAATCTTCATTGTTCCTGTCACACAGGGGTTTGTTCTGGACACATGGATCCAGTGCCTTATGAGGCCTCCCCCAACTGAGCTTCAGCATGCCTACTGGTATGTAGATCCCTATAATGACACTAGACATGAACATTGACTCACATGCTACATCAGCATGACAAGTACACACAAAAAACAAACAAATAAGCAATTGCATACAACACTGCATCAGTTGCACACTCACCTGGATGGGCTCCACCACCCAAAAGTGAATGGCTGTCCTGTCACTATATGTTATACCTCTAGGGTAAAGGTGGTGCGAACTACACCTGAAAGGGCACATGAAGGTGTTTTTTTTGGGGGGGGTTTAGTCTCCTTGGTTTCCCCCATGGAGACTGGACTTATTTGTCAGAGGAACTGTGTACATCATAATCATATCACAATGACATGACCATGGGCCATGACCCTACATGCTGCAAAGCCATTGGTCAGACTCAGAACTATGCTAGGATTTAATGTGGCAACATTCAGCAGTACTGTAGACTGCAGCTATATTAACTTGCTTGTCGATTCATGCACATACTGTATAGACAGGACATATAGTATAGTTCCAAGTAGTATCCAGGAGGAAATATGTCCTTGTGTTCTAATGAATGTTATTCTATTTGATGTGGAACATTAGCTGCAGGATGAGCAGAGCACAACCTCCACAAGTGTCCAGGCCCAGATTTGATCCTGCCATGCAAAGTCAGCGGCAAATCATTTAATGTTTCTAGTTCAACCATGCCACAGTTGTCAAGCTTTGCACACTCCTAATAGCACTGTTAAAGACCAGGATGTGATAGAGCCATGCTCTGGACATGTGGAGCTGTGTGTTCACAGCATTGTTATTGTATGCCATGTGGCCATTCCAACTCATCACTGGAGATGTTACTGGTATGAGCCAGTCCTCTGTTTCTAGATGAATGCGACAAGTTGTGGAAGTACTACTGACACAGAGGATGGACTACATCACTTTTCCAAAACAGAGGCAGCACTGAGGACCATCAAATCTATGTGGTGGCATTAATGCCCAATGTGATTAGTGACATGGACTAAAGAGCAATTCTGTAACAGAAAGGCATTCCGTAGCATGAACATGTAGGTGGGGTGTGTGCCATGTTCCATAAGTCAAGGCATGATGCCTACATACTGCAAAATTTGCACCTGTACCCACAGCTGCATGGTATGCAACCAGAACACAGGTGGCCAGCTGGCTAAGTGCATAGTGTTGCAGACTTGTGGTGTGTCTACACATGTGTTATGCATACAGAATAAAATAATGACGTGTTCTCTGTTTCTCAGGTGGCAGTGTTCCATTGCAGACATTTCTCCTGACTTCATACCTGCAACCACAGAACAAGGCACAGTCATGGTACATCAAGGTCAACAGGCAGAACAGAGGCATCATTGAGAATGTGTTTGGCATGTTGATAATACACTTTCATTGCTTGGTCAAGACAGGTGGAACATTACTGCTAGAACAGGAAAGGTCTGCAGGTCCTTAAATGCATGCTACACACTGCACAACCTTGCTATGAGAATATATATTAGATTACCCAAAGACTCTACCCATGCTATGGATGATGTCTCACCATGTTATCATTATATTCCATAACCCCTGTACAGCACAGCACACTTAATACAGGGTAGGGGTGCATGCAGATCCAGGGCCAGAGCCAATTACTTCAACAAGTGTATTCTGGGTGGTGGGGACTGTACAGTGCTGACTGGGGATGATATCTTATGATCTATTTATTTACAGTTTGGTGAGCTGGATACTCACACTGAGCTGGAGTTCACTTCATGAGGTGACCCAGGGGAGGGGATACAGTAGGGCATGATACCACAATAACAAATAGAACAGTTGGTGCGTGCACAGAAACAATAAAATGCTAGGTGCAAAGCAGCACTATACTGTATTCCAGATAGAAAACAAAAAAGAACAGAGGAAGTATGCAAAAGACATATGTTATGGGGTAACAAGGATGAGAGCTAGGAGAATTTGCAGTCGGTGAATAGTAAGATGCTAGTAGCTGGAGGTGCATGCTTTTCAGTGTGCTAGTAACAGTGGTCTGAGAGAGAGCGCAGGGAGGATGAGACAGATGGGGAAAGAAAGGTTGTTTCACAGTACTGAAAGGTGAATAGAGTAAGGAGAATGGCCTACTACAGATTTACAATGAGAGATCAGAAAGAAATGAGCAGTGGATGACTGGAGAGAGTAGGAGGGTGGGACCACAGGGTTAAGGAGAGGTAAGTGGAAACAGTGGCAAACCAGTGTTTGACCAAGAAGCAGGAACAGCATGTGAGATACCAGTCTATTAGAGTGGTGACAGAGAGAACAGCATAGAGAAGTGATGGGTGAAATATGGCATACTAGGGATGAAGCAGCAGAAGAATGAAAGACGTGGTCCAGCCTGCAAGTGCAGACTGTTTGGTAGTGCCGTAGATTACATCATCAGAGTCAAACACCAGCGCAATCCTCTTGAAGATGATCTCATGAGTCACAATGGACTTGGACAGGAATTAAGGATTTGTTGTGCAGTAGGGCACTACGCTTAGGCAGAGTTCCTTATGCATGGAATCAATTGTGATGGAAAAGCTGAGGTTCTGGTCCAGTTACTCCCCTAAGTACTTAAAGTGGGGGTTAAAATAAAGTTATCCATCACCATTTGCATGCAGTGTCCCCTGTATTGTGCCATGGCATACTGACATGTGCTGTTCAGTGCATGTGCTTAAGCAAAAGGGTGTGCATTTGTATATACCAACTGAGCAGTGCCTACTCTGTGAGTGACGATCTTTGGAAATGTGCACTCCTCAATGCCAAGTGCTTAAGTCATGCTCTTCTTAGGGTGACAGTCCATGCTAGTGACCTGAGCACCTTCAGCTGGCTCCATAACACATGCATCTTAGGCATGTGTACCTCAAATGGTTCAGCAGGTGTGTTGACAGCTGTGTTTGGTGCTCTTGGTGTCTCACAGGGATCAGCTGGGAGCCTAGGCCAGTCATGATAACATGTTCAAGGGCTGCAAGGCTATATTCATGCACATAAGATAGTCTCTTGAAGCCAGCTTCCATAATCAGTCTGATTACATTTGTCTAAGTATGCCCATAATTGAGTTCTGTGCTAATGACACCGAGCTGGGTGAGCATGCCACCCATTTCTGTGTCTAGTGCCAGAACACACTTGCTCACATTGTATAGCTGATGTTGGCTTAAATGCTTCCTATTATCACTGTTCTTTCATCAGTGATACCTCAGAGTATAAACTGTGCAAGGTCTGCCGCCTGTTAGTGGTGGGTGCTGGCACAGGCTTGATGATCACTAATGCTGTTACCTTGGGTGTTCCTTGTACAGTGCTGTCTGCATGCACTATAAGCTGGTTTTCTGGGTGTTGTTGGGTGTGTCTCTGGGTGGCGTGGGTGAAGAGTTGGGATTCTTTGTGGCATGGTCATGGCTAATATTGCCTGTGTCAAGGCACTAGTAGTTGAAAGTGCCATGTGCCTATTCTTAGAAAATGTTGAGATGCTTGCTCATAATCAGTGTGGCCAGATGGTTAGACCACTGTTAAGAACAGGGACATTACAGGTCCGATCCCTATTAATGAGAAATACTCACTGTGTAACCCGAAGCAAATCAGTTACCTCCCAGTGCACCAGTTCACCCAGCTGCAAAAATAAGTAGAAGCAGGACCCCACTTTTAGTGGGATGTTGCATTTCAGCTGGGACATTCCTAGTATATGAACTGTAAAACCAACATGACTGGCAGCCACTGGCTTTCCCAGTAGTTCCCCCTCAGGCAGTATGGTTCAGTGGTCAGATCATGTTGGGAATCTGGAGATCACATGTTTAAACCCTGTTGTAGTCAAATGCTGTGCAACTCTGAGTACTGAAATGAGATTTATTTGTTTATTTTGTTTAATTAAAGTAATTGCCAAACAACAGACATCAGCAGCAAAGTGCTGTAGATACAGTGCTGGCCCAGTGGAGGAGTGGTAGCAGTTCTGCAACCCATGCCAGTGACCCCCAGTTCGTGAAAGGACAAGAGTGAATTGGTGGGCCAGCTGCGTGAGGGAGGTTCAAATGCCTGATGGCAACTCGCCTTCCTCTGGGAGGGGGACACCAGATCTTGCTCCAGAGACTGCCACCTGGCTGAGGCCAGGGTAGCATCCCAGCTGGAGTGCACAAGGGTCAGGGCTGTAGAGTGACATGCTTGATGCACACATCACAACACTATTGCCTAGAGGAAGAAAATGGAGGAAACAGATGCTGGGATACCCATGGCTGTCACGTCCATAGGCTCTTGCATAACCGACATGGTGGGCCATCCACCCATGGAGGTTTTGAGCAAGTGTTGAATATCCAATAAATCTGTGAGAAGGTCTGTGATGGGACTGGGTGGTGGGGGTGATGTCGGACAGACCACAAGTGAGAAAAACTATTGATTAAAAAAAAAAACATGCTGCGGGTAAAATACAACAGTACAAGGCATGTATTTCTAGGTTAGCTGACCATCAGGAGGTTACAAGACTGTCTAATATCCCAATATTTTTTAATCGATACAGGTTATGCCAAGGTACAAAGTAATTTCTTTTCAACGTGATATACGAGGCTGATCTGCCCAAGGTATCTCAGATCCAGGCAAGGTTAGTGTGTCCTTGGCAGTAGGTTTTTCCACGTCATATTTTTATTGATTTATTTATTGATTTTAGAAGTTTTACTAGGAAAGACGTACTGACCTGGTAATAGGTTGTTTACAGGCGTCTTCTGGGGAAAGAGGGTGCAGTATGTAGACAAATAAAGTGCAGTGCATACAATACATTTACAGTTGTGCAAACACTCAAATAGTCAGTGCAGCATAATGCAGCATAACAAGGTGCCAAAAGTAAAGTAAATTTGAAAATGATTAAGAGCAGTAAATGAACCATGAACTGGGGAGAGAAGATGGGGGTATGTAAATCACAGTGTGAGGGCAAGGCATAAGCAAGTTGTGGCTGTAGGGTAGTGGGCAGCAGTAAAGATCTTGAGCCAGGACAGTTTCAGGATTGAGTTAGGAAGTTATGAAGGGGACATAAGGGAGTCGGGGGGAAGAGGCAGCACAGATAAATGGAGGAAAAGAGGACTTGAGTTTAGGGACATGATAGGGGATGCAGCTTGGCCAGCAGTAATTTTCCTAAGGAGAGGGAAACAGAATGAGTCAGTATTGCCAAGAGAGTATGAGGATGTTGGCAGTAATGAAAGGAGAGAGGTGAGGTAGAGACAAAGTGAGCCAAGCCAAAATTCTGTGCTCTAATGATATGATCATTGTTGAAGAAGGGGAGAACCATCTTTGAGATGATCTCCTGATGAGCAGAAAGCAGGACACTCACTTTATTCCTGTAGAGTGCAGCAGGCTTGGGCTGGAGTTTATGGTGGATGCCATCCATGTGGACCGCCATGTGTTGGACCTGTAGGGGTGGCATATATAGTTCTAAATATGCTATGGTCCATTGTGTGGTAAGGCACCTGTGTGCCTGCCACAGTTTTGGTTACCTACTGGCTAGCGCATGTATGGCTCCCCACTTGGTGCTAATATATGCTCTGGTGGACGGTGTCTGTCATCTGTGACCTCGGGAGGGGGTTGTCATCTGTTTGTGAGAGTGTCATGTTTAAGCAATAAGGCAAGGGATATGTTATGGTGTGATGATGGCCTACCTCTGGTGGGTTGAAGCATGAGGTGCAGCCAAGTGTTTCCACCACCAATGAAAGACTGTAAGCCATCCATAACACACCCCCTGGAGTTCCTTATTGTGATTATGAGTTTGTTTTTATTTTTACTAAATTGGGTGTATTTTAAAACATTTTTTGAGCTACTTTCAGCTTGGCTGTTGTGCTGGGATAACAGCCTAGCTGAAAGTCCCCTTGGCCAATCAGGAACTACCATTCTTTCTACTGATTTCATAATTACTGTCTGAGCCCATCATGTGTGCAACAGTAATTTGATGCAGATCGTTACTTACCTTCTACTGTGTCAAATTCACCATCCTCATGACCAATGGACTGCTGGCTGAATGTGTCAACTATGATGTCCTCCACTGGGTTCAGCTTAGGATAGTCTTTTGTGTCCACCCCCTCCACAGTGGCCAGATGTGCCTGTCAGGCCACTTTTTAATACTGCCACAGAGGTTATGCTATTCTTTTTTTAAGGCAATGGTGGTACAGTATGTACTGCTGGCTGTATTTATGGCATCCTGTATGCCCACCCACATATGGTGTTTGTGCACCAGTATACCCCTCAGTGCCCCAGTTCCCAAACTGTGTCTAGTAATGGTGGTGGACCTCAGTGGCAATGATTTCCATTTCCTCCATAGTGAAATTCTGTATCTGTGACTGTTGGAGCCCTACGTACCAAGGCTACAGTATGCATCCTACCCTTGTGTCATAGGTCTGTGCGATGCTGTAGAGTTCACCGGGATGTCATTGCCCTGCCCTGATTTGGGTGCTAGATCTGCCATAAGAGCCATTCCACAACTATCCACATTTGACATTTTCACTTTACCCCATATATTCCATGCCTTTATACTGCTGAGTCATAGAATGTTCCACATGCTTGCATGCTTTACCATAGCTCCAGCCCTTTGACACTTCATGCCACTCTTCAATACCATGAATACCTTTTGGACCATCCCCCCACCATTATAGACTGAGGGATGTGGGTAGTAGTTATGCAGCATAGAGCACAACACAATACCATGTACAGTATGTACATTTGTCATTTCTCCACCACCTTTGTTGATTGGGCTCTTATTATATAGGCTTATTCTGTAATTTTATTTTATTTCCTACAGTAAAATTCCCATTAAACTAGCATGCCAATGAGTCACTTTATCATTTCTCAATGAAAAACGTATCGCTGGATCCAGCACAACCCCTTGCAAAAACTGTTGCTTAAGAGTAGCAACTCAGTTTTGCATTGTACAGCTGCAGATGCATGCCAGCTTAGATGCAAAAACATTTTATAGATGTTGCTCTTAAGCTGGTTAAGTGTTGAAAAACAACACAATGCAAACCCCCGCTACCTGGCGTCAATCAAGGGTTATACTCCTGCCCAATGGTTATCCTACTCCTTCCCTAATTCATTGGCTCATTGGCATGACAGTTTAATATGGATTGCACTGGACATGCTAACTGGAACTGTGTTTCTATAGGTATCATGATCGTTCTGCTATATCTTGTGAAAAAACGTTTGCAATGTACAAAAACACCCAAACTAGAAAAACAAATTCTGGCCAGAGCTGATAGGGCTGTGAAACCCTATCAAGTGATGCAAGTTACACATGTGCATAGAAATTATTCAATGCCCAGGTGTAACTTGGCCATATGTTGGAGGTGTTGCACCAGATTTTCAAAATGGCCTTTTTTGGACCCCTCCTCATGAACAGTGCCAGTGTCACTTTGTTCAGTTGTCCCGAAAGGTGATTGTGCAGAACAAACACATTATTATGCACCACAGATATGAAAACACATTTTGAGCAGGTTGTGAAAAATGACAGCTGTACTGTTTTGAAGAAGGTGTGCAACACTGGCAATGTTAAAAATGTGGAGTGAAAATATTAAAAATTAGCGACGTTAGGAGTTTGCGTAGAAACTGCACAAAGCACACTTGTAGTGCAGTCATTTTTTGGAATTTTTTCACCAAATTTGCAACATGGGCTTTTTGAGACCACACCTCATGAACAGTGGCACTGTCATTTTGTGATTCGGTCCCAAAAGGTGATTCTGTGTAGTGACCGCAAAATCACCTTTCTGGACTGAGTAACAAAATGACAGTGACAGTTTTCATGAGGTGGGGTCCAAAAGAACCCCATGTTGAAAATTTGGGGCAGAAATTCCAAAAAAATGGCTGAGATATGAGCATAAGTTGAAAATCGAGTTGAATGGCTGCATAGCATGCTTACCTTTAATTCTTTAGTTCGTGGTTGGGCTTTGAAGAGTGCAGATGTGTCCCAGTCCAGAGAAGATGTCAGCGTCAACCTCCAGAGGTAAGTATGGGGTAAGGGGGTATGTGGGAAGGTTGGTGCTCAGTGGGAGGGTGAGGAGGGAGGATGGAGACTGCAGTGATGATGAGGCATGATTTTCAATTTTACAGGGAAAAACAAACAACAACGAGGGACTGGTTTATAATTTTAGGCAAAAGCACAAATAACAAAATTTTTGCACACTGGGGTGGGCTCCCAGTGTGCCACATGAATGCTGACATGGGGATTGGGCACCCCATGTCAGGCATGAATTGAGCAGGGGGACACCAGGGATAAAAGGAATGTGACGAGGGACCGTTTTCCAATTTAGGGACAAAAAACAAATCTGCACACTGGGGTAGGCTCCCAGTGTGCTGCGAGATGGCAGGCATGACTGGGGAAGGGGGCCCAGAATACACTGAATGGAATTTGCCATTCACAACAGGACGGCATCTGCAAAACTGAGCATGCACACAACTCTGCAACTGCGCACAAGTCATGTGCATGCGCTGTGCATGCCTCGGAATATGGAAGTAACAGCCAAAATAGTGTGGCTGTTATTCCAAATGCCGATCGTGGCAAAGGGCTTTCAGCTCTTTTGGGCTTTCTGAAGAATACTTCCAAAAGTCCAACAGAAGAGGTTCTGAGATCAGCTGTTTTCAGAGCTGCAGAGCTCTCACAAAACGGGTGTAGGCTCCACCCACAACCCTAAAAAATCCATAAAATCCAAAAAGCCATACCAAGATGTGATATCAAAGTTAGAAAAAGGGACAAGTTAAATGTAGAGGTCATTTATATAAAGGTGCAATATTTTCATAGAAACAACATAGAAAGCATTTGGGATAGGTGAAGCTTGGACAAAGTATCAAGGTCTTCTGCTTCTTCTCATCCAAAGTCAGTGTCCATTTTCTTTGAATGAGTGAGAGAAATTGTTGGCAGTTATGAAAGATAAATTTCATTAGCCATGCTAAGCAGGAGAAAAAACTCCCCCGAGACATTCTTAATCCCCGCACACAAGGTGACAAAGTTTTCACTAGTTGGTCACTGGTATAATATGGTAAACAGAATTGCTCTTTTATAACTTGCAATTTTTCTAGAACTGGTGGGAATTATAATATAATATACTTTGCTGAGCTAATCAATTTTCTGTTGGTAATCAGAGAATATATTTGAACAACTCATTTGTTCTAAAAAAATACATCTTCTTTATCAATTTAATTTCATGCTAGAAAGTGGTTCACATCACAAAGTTGAATATAAAAAATGTGTAAAACATGTCAAGAGGACCATCACAAACCCCGATCTCTAAAGAGATAAACCTGGTAACCTGCCATACCCATGCATATGTACAGTGTTGCATTTTCTATGCCAAATGCATTTTTAATACTAGGTTATAAAATGGGCAAAGGATTTCAAGCAATCTGATTGGTTGTTAGCCATGCATTAGATGTGTCTAATGCACAGCTAAAACTAGAACCCCCATTTAGAATACACAAGCCCATTTTATAAGCACAATAAGCCACTTCAGGGATGTGCATTAGACAGTTCTAATGCACACCCCATCGTGTCTTATTGCTTACCTATTTTATAAGTGGAGTAACACTCCAGGGAGCTGCATTTATTGAGCTATATGCACTCCTCTAATGTGCACAGAGGAACACACATCTGCAACCTCATGCCTCATGACACACCAGAGGAGTGCCTATACCTCGCAATCAATGCACACCTGTTTTTTGTTATTGTCAAAAGCATTAGTGTAACCCCCCCTTACAAATATATTACATGATATCTAGGGCTATGCATGTGGTTGGATGATATTTCACATATGCCATGAATAGTAGGGCCAGCTTTACCATTTCACAAAGTACACCTGACACATCTAGGGCCCCACAATTCCAGGGAGCTAGAAATGTCAGAACCTGCTTCGTGTATGTATGCATACTGTACACATGCATTGCAGCAGCAGAAGGAAAACAGAATGGTCAGGTTCTGATGTCCTTGGCTACTGCTAATTGTTTGTTTTGTCATCCCTTCCTGACAGGAGGAGGGGGATTCCTGGATATTACTTTTCTTTTGTCTGCTGCATGAATGTGTTAGCTGCTGCAGTTGCCATGACTCTTCCAAGCCACCTGTGCTTTTTCATTGCTGTAGTCTAACCCATCCTGCCTGGAGACAGAGTGGGGAGTTGATGCAGGGAGTGAGCGCCACAGCACAAATTGGTGTCATTCACCATATTAAGTGTTGGTGGGCTGGTCAGAACTATGCATTTTAGCTAGTTAGCTAATAGAAAGAGAGGCTTTTTTAATTTTTCTTTCATCCTGTCAGTCAGATGCTTTGGTTGTGCAGGCAGTTGTATGCTGCTAATTTCATTTTAAAACAAAGACCAGCCAAGTAGCAGCTAACAGTAGTCATATGAGTGAAGTGATCAATGGCACCGAATATGATGACATCAAGTTGAGAAACCAACAACGCAAGAGCATGCAGGCAACAGTACCCAGAGAAAAGCAACAGTAACCGTGAACTGCCATTAAATTTACTTGAACCCACCCAGGCTACAGAAGATAGCTAACCAGTCGCAGGAGGCAGACAGTGGGCTGAGCTGTGTAGCTGACGACATGGGCCAGGAGCAAGCTGAGCAATTGGAGCAAGTAAGTGACAGTTTGATTGGGAGTAGGTGGTGAGCATCTCAAGTGGCTCACTCTGGAAGACCTTTGACTGTCACTGCACAGACAGGCCAGCAGCCAGGCTGAAGTAAAAGTTCCACTCCAGACAACATCAAAATACAAACTATACGAGGTGAGGCTTTTTTTTGTTGTGCTGATAAGAGCTGCTGGTGGGATGGGGGTGTGTTACAGTGGCTGCTAATGTAATGTGGGCAAGCTGCAACTAAGGCACCGGAGTGCATTTTGGCTGGGATGGTTGTGTGGACTCTGTCTAAAAACAAAAAACAAAAATATGAATATATTTTTCTTTTCACACAGTAGTCAGCTTGGGGTGTAGAAACAAAAAGACCTGTGTCTTGTGAGACAAATTAATTCCTTCAAAGTGTTTTGTATTGTTGTGCTGTCACATTTGTGTGTGCTTGTATGGGAGTTGAGGAGAGTGTTGGCTGGCATTTTGTTTTTGGGTTTTGGTGGAGCTGCCCACCTGCATTTCACCATTTAGAGCATGTGTTTAACTTGTGTGAGGTGATGTGAGGGACTAGAGTTGAGTGGTAAGAATTAATAAAATAGAATGTCAAAGCAATAGGATGAAGTTAGCAGACATACGGATAAGCAACAAGTACAGGAAGGGATCAACTTTAAACAACTGAGTGAATCTACGATGACGTGAGAGGTTCCTAGGCAACTGATGTGCTTATGGCTATGTAAATCTGGCACTGGAGGTCACTGGAGATCCCCATAAGGGAACCGAAAGACAAGTAACATGGTCTAGGTAAAAGGATGGCATAACACACGTATAGTCACGATGCAGAGGGTTGTGATGAATCCCCCAATAGTTATTTATAAAAATGGAGCCAACAGGCTTGGTAAAAATTTACAATATAAATTTTACCATCAAAAGGTTCGACTGCTATTAAAAACTGATCTTAGGAGATAGTGGATCGGAATAAAGAAATTTGTGGGTAATGAATCAGAATGTGAATATCCCAAAAGATAATGATCTCATAACTGAAGAAACAATACAACTAAAAAATAATTTGAATGAAGCATTATACTGTGTCACAGATTGTTAAACTACTGTTCTTATAGAGTTTCTTTGTTCCAGTTCAGGTACCAGCTAAATTTACAGTATGTGAAGATCAAGTTTTAAGGAACAAATAAAACTAATTATCACAAAAGTACCATGTCCTGTTAACACTTCCTTTTAACAAACTGCCTGTATCCCAGTAAGGCTGAGAGGGCGCCGCTTCCTGCCCTTCCCTTCCCCCACCCCCTGAGCCCTCCAGCAGCCATCACAGAGCAGCAGACACCTCCTCTTAACAGACTACCTGGATCCCACTGAGGTCAAGAGCACTGATTCCAGCCCCCACTGACCTCACCATCAGCCAGCACAGAGCAGCAGGTACTGGACCATGCTTTTTCAGCATTTGGTTCCATTGCCCAGCAGGATCCTTACATTAATGTATTTTCCGTTGGCATACTACCACTGATAGTAACACTGAAGTGCAGTGCTACTACTACTACTACTACTACTACTACTACACAGTGCCCCCATCGAGCACAGAATACATTTATTAGAGGCTGAAAACTAGTACTAGAATCCCAAGCAACCACCAAACAAGGACTCATCTTTAGTCCTCTAACCACCCCCCTACCTTAACCGCACATCAGTCGGGTGCAGTATTCTAACAACATCTAATAAAAAACATTCTCTGCTAGTGCACTGGTATAAGGTCGAACATCAAGGGTATCTCAACTCAGGATTCCTTGCAGAGTGAACATACAGGTCATTTAAGCAATAAGGCATGACTAGGGGTTAGATTAACAGTCTGTTAATAACCCCCTAGGGGTGTAATGTGGCATGAGGTGCAGCCAAGTGCCATATTGCCCCTAGGGGGTGATTGACTGTTAATCTAACTTCTGGGAGTGCCTTATTGCTATTATAAAAATATTCCAAAAGAAAAGTGTTAAAAGTATACTTTTTGAATGTTTTCCTCATTTAGAGGGAGATGTTTTAATAAAATAGCTCTTCCACCCAACTGTTTAAGAATGCTGGTTCAAAATCAGAATGCATCATTCCAGTCATTCAGCAGTGCTAGAAGGTGAAATGCTGACAGGAAGAATCCATGTACTATGGTGATCAGGCTGTACATGACAGTGTAACAGGAATTAATGTAAGGCTGTTGGAATTCAAACAGCCAATCAGATTGCAGTATTACTGAGACCCTTTTTATAATATTAAATACAGCTACTGGTCCATCTACACACTAGAATACTGGCCGAGATACATAATGGAGTTACTGTACTCCTATATTACTTAATGCACTTTAATACACAGAATCATGTCCAACCTTTACTGCAAGCTCAAAAACAGAGCAACCCAGCACCTACTATCGAGTGTCTCACATTACAACTTAAGCTATCTGAAGTCAAAACCATAAATATCATAGGATGCTGCAGACCGCTAAAAGGGGTATCACAACTGTTAAATCACATCACTGTCCTAATAAGTTCACACTCTAATGAATCAATACTACTAGGGGACTTAAACTGTGATTGATATTCCAACAAAGCAGATACTCTTAAAACCCTGTGTGACAACTTAGGGTTCATGCAATTAATCAACACACCCACTTGACCTAACCCCCCCCCAAAAAAATGCCATTACCTTAAACCTAATACTAACAAACAGACCACAAAAAAACATGCATAGTTTTTCATAATAATCTTAATGATCACAACCTGGTGTCCTGTATCAGAGGAACATAAAAATATGACTCCAAAACTAAATACATTAACAAAAGAGGCTTTGCAAAATTCACAATCATGCAATTCTTAGCAGACCTAGACTGGCTAAATTGGCAACAATCTTATCTTATCCCTAACATAAATGAAGCTCTAAGCCTTTTTAATCAATGTTACTGAACATAATAAACAAACAGTGTCCACTTCATAGAAGGAGAGTGAAGGTCCTACCTTGCCCCAGTTCACTCAATATCTCAGAAAATGTTAAGGAACAGAGATGAACCATGGTCAAAAATTAAGGAGACCAAATCTGATGCCAACTGGACAAATTTTAAACAAATAAGAAACACATGCACTCAACTTGTCAGAGAAACTAAATCCAATTTCTACCTCAACACTATTGAAAACTCTAAAAACAGCACATCCAAATGTTGGAAAATTGTTAAACTCATGGAAGGCCATAACTCAGCCTCCTCACTGCCAGTTAAAATTGAGTCACAGGGAAAATCAATAAACAATAAACAACTTATCCTTGAGGGGCTAAATTCACATTTCACAAAGATTATATATATATCTATGCAAAAAAACTGTTAATGCATCATTTAGGGTTAAAACACAAAAAGTCAGAAAATGAGACCTTTAGGGTTGCCCCATCCCCCCCTTGTAGACTCGCCCATCATCCCGAGATTGACAGCTGACAGGGTGTGTCATTGGGATTGTGAGGCCTAAATGTCACCCCATTCCATCTATAATCATATTCACAAGCCACAGTAAAGAAGAATAGGGTGACATTTAGGCCTCACAACTTGACACACCCATCAACTGTCAATCTCGAGATATGGACAGGTCTGAGGGGATGGGGCAACCAAAGTCTCGTTTCTGACTTTTTGTGTTTTAACTTAAATGATGCATTAACAAAGTTTTTGCATAGAATTTCTTACTTTTGAGAAAAGAATAGAAAGGAGAAAGCTGCACAAGTTGGTGGGAGCAATAGTCTTTGGGCACCATGCTCCCACCAACTTGCAAATTCCTGCCTAAGATAACAGTATAAGTACTGAATATCATATGTATTGCTGGCAGTGCATATGGGTGGGAGCTTGGGGCCCACCACCTTGAATGAAAGCAAAGTGTCAGTCATCAGTGGCATAATTCAACACCTGTTTACATGTCAGACACCTAACCACTACAAATTAACTCCATGGCAGTAATGCTAGGCACCTTATAAATGTGAAGACAGTACCACAATGTAAAATGCCATACACAAAACATAAAGTGTGTCACACAATATGGGTGCAGCAAATTAATTTTCCAACACCTAATCACCATAATTCACATGGACAGCACATCCCTCAACAAGATCCAAATTCCAATGCAAAATACCAAACTGTTTCTGAGATACAAAATGTGAAAGTGTCAGATTTTCATTCATTGCACTTGTAGAATTCCACACCTATTAACATTTTACACACCTAACTACTGAAAAGTACATCCATGGCAGTAAGGCTAGCTACCCTAGTAATTTCAAGCCACTACCACAATGCAAAATGCTGTCCACAAAATGTAAACTGTGCCACACAATATGTTCAGAAAGAATTTATTATCCAACACCTAAACACCATAATTCACATTTACTTGACATGCCGTCAACACCCTCCAAATTTCAAGTTAAAAGACCAAACCGTTTCTGAGATACTTAATTTGAAACATTTTTCAAATTGTGCTATCTGGTCCCTCCAAATCTGGACATCTAGTCCCTCCCTTACGATCAAAGAATCTCGCGATCAAAGAATTTGCAGGCTCGCAATGAAAGAATTTGCAGGCTCATGATCAAAGAATAAAAAATGTTAAAACTCAATTTTTAGAGAAAAATACATGAAACCACAGCCATGACTCAACAGAATGAAGGCTCCTGAACAGATCCCACCCTAGTTTGCCTTTAAAAGTGACCCCTGTGCTGAGAAAATTACATTTTTCATGTGGCCATTTAGTCGTACCCTCGTGATCAAAGATCGTGGTCAAAGAATCTTATGATCAAAGAATTTTCAGGCTCACGATCAAAGAATTTGAAGGGTCATGATCAAACAATAAAAAATGTTAAAACTCAATTTTTGGGTAGAAATGCATGAAACCACAGCCATGCCTCGATAGAACAAAGCCCTCTGAGCAAAACCCACCTTCATTTGGCTTAATAAGCCACCCCTGAGTTGAGAAGATTTATTTTTTCAAGTGGCCATCTAGTCACACCCTCACGATCAAAGATCGCTGTCAAAGAATCTCACAATCAAAGAATTTGCAGGCTCACGATCTAAGATCGTTAGCGAGCCACAATCAAAGAATAAAAACATTAAACACTCTATTTTTTGACCATTTTGAAAGAAACCACAGGCATGGCTCAATAGAGGGAAGACCCCTGAGCAAAACCCACCATAGTTTCACCCTGGACTGAGATATTTGAATTTTTCGAACCGCAAACTGAAAACAAGATGGCGGACGTCACGATCAAAGAATTCCACGTGATCAAAGATCCTTTGATTGTCAGCCTGCAAATTCTTTGATCATAAGGCTGGACTAGATGGCCAAAACCCCATTCTTCTTTCGCAAAATAGCCATATGAATTTTCCCATTGACTTATAATGGGAACTTACAAGTTTAATAACTATTGAATGGATTAATATTTTTTTACCAAATTAAAAGTGGCATGTTCCATGACCCAAGCTCTTTCAGATCAGCCAAGTCACACAGCAGCACACCACATGAAGGCCATGTAGCACCGTGGACAAAATTCAAAAAACTGACCACATAACTGGGGAAAAGTGCATTTTTCAGCATTTTGGTATGCAAAAACCGTAAGTCCGACTGAAAAGAAATTTGGCAGATCAAGAGATATGCCAAGCCCTACTGTGCATATCACATTATATGTAAATCCATTGAAAGGGTCCAAAGTTATTAATGCACAAAATGTTAAGTTTAACATAGAAGTGGCTTTATAACCCTAAATATAGGGGTGCAACTGCACCCCTATAATATATTCCATGTCTGAGCATGTGGACATGCTACAGTAAAGGAGAATGGGGTGAGATTTAGGCCTCACGACCCCAATGACACGCCCTGGTGTCTGTCAGACTGTGGAGGATGGGGGTGGTGTGTGTGAGGGGGAGTTAGGGGTTCAACCCTAATGTCTAATTTCCTGACTTTTTTTGCTTTAACCCTAAATGAAGCATTAATGCCATTTTTATGCATAGAATTTCCTTACTTTTTGAAAAAGTGTAATATAAGTAGCAAAAAACACATATTGGTGGGAATGCGGAGCCCAGCTCCCACCAAGCTGCCAAGTTTTGCATAAAAATATGCATCTGAGCCCAAGCTCCCACTTATGCCAAGCTACAGAGCCATGCAGCAGCACTATAGGGCACCAAACCCTTGTAATAGTAATCTGTGCATATCTTGGGAACCATAAGAGTTAGAAAAAAATTCTAGCATCATTGTAACCATGACAGTGAGTACTTCACACAACACTGAACGACTACATCCATATCTCACATCATTTCCGAGATATGGGCACTGAAAAGCACTGGACAGGCACTTGTTCAACCCTTGTGACAGTAATTTCACAATATCTTATGAACCATGCAACATATGAACAAAATTCCGCTGCAGGCTTACTCTATGATTTCAAATATTTTTCCAATGGATAGATCACCTACAGGTGATCTAAGCCACCTGTAGCTAAAAATCTGTATCTTGCTTCATTTCTGAGATAATGGCACCGAAAGTCATGACGCAGACTGCAATGTAATCCTATGGGAAAAATGTCAATTACATCATTGAATATCTCTGCAACAAATTATTTCCCCAACACCTAAACAGCATATTTCACATCTCTATGACATACCCTCAAAACCCTGCAAATTTCAAGTAAAAAGACCAAACTGTGATTGAGATATGGTCATCCCAATTTGGGCTATCTGGTCTTTCCTAGTGCCATCTGGTCTTCCTCATTAACATTCAGAAAATACATATACATGTTCCCATAGGATATAAATGGAACTTCATATTGTAACAACTTTTGAACAGATTAATATTTTTCACCAAACAAAAAGCAACATGTTCCTTGATCCAAGCTCTTTCAACGTGTCAAGTTGTAGAGCGGCACACCATACAGTGGCCATGCAGCACCACAGACAAAATCTGAAAAGCTGCCCACATACTGTAACTGCCAACAAATGCATTTTTCAGCATTTTGGTGAGCAAAAGCTGTAAGTCGACTGAAACGAAATTTGGCAGATCAAGAGATCTACCATGCCCCACAGTGCATTCCAAATTTCCTGCAAATCCATTGAATGGGTACAAAGTTATTAATGCACAAAATTTTGAGTTTAACATAGAAGTGGCTTCATAGCCCTAAATATAGGGGTGCAATATGCATCTGAGGAAGCGCGGGTCCTCTGGCCTGCGTTGCCACTTGCGCATAGCTACAGAGCCATGCAGCAGTCCTATTGGCCACCGAATGCTTGTAACAGTAATTTGTCCACATCTTGGGAACCGTAACAGCCAGAAAACAATTCAAGTGTCATTGTAACCGTGACAGTAAAGTGATCATACAACAATCACAGACTGAACCCATATCTCACATTGTTTCTGAGATATGGGCACTGAAATGGAATGGACAGGCACTCTTTCAACCCTTGTGACAGTAATTTCACAATATTGCATGAACCGAACAACATACGAACAAAATTCCACTGCAGGCTTATTCTATGATTTCAAATCTTTTTCCAGTGGCTAGATCATTTGAAAGTGATCTAAGCCACCTGCTGCAAAAAGTTTGTATCTCGCTTTGTTTCCGAGTTAACGGTACCAAAAGTCATGACACAGACTGCAATGTAATCCTATGGGAAAAATGTAAATTACATCATTGAATATCTCTGCACGTTATTTCCTCAACACCTAAATAGCATAGTTCACATCTCTATAACATCTCCTCAACACCGTGCAAAGTTCAAATAAAAAGACCAAACCGTGTCTGAGATATAACATTTCAAAGTTTGAGATTTTCATTGGTTGGAGTGGCAGAATTATGCACCTGTTTACATAATGCCTAATGACTGAAAAATATGTCCACGGCAGTAAGGCTAGCTACCCTATAAATTTCAAGCCACTACCACAACGCAAAACGCTGTCTGCAAAACATAAACTATGCCATGCCATATCTCCACAACATATGTATTTTCTGACACCTAAACACCATAATTCACATCTACAGGAAATCCTGTTGACACTCTCCAAATTTCAAGTTAAAAGATCAAACCGTTTCCAAGATATTTAATTTTAAAAGTTGTTAAAATTGGGCTACCTGGTCCCTCCAAATCTGGCCATCTAGTCCCCTCCCTCGGGATCAAAGAATCTTTGATTGTGAGCCTGCAAATTATTTTATCGTGAGGAGGGACCAGATGACCAAAACCCCATTCTTCGTTCGCAAAATAACCACATAAATTTTCCCATAGACTTATAATGGGAACTTAAAACTTTAATAACTTTTGAATGGATTAATATTTTTTCACCAAACAAAAAGTGGCATATTCCTTGATCCAAGCTCTTTCAATGTGTCAAGTTGCAGAGTGGCACATTACACAATAGCCACTCAGCACCACAGACAATATCTGAAAAACTACATTTTTCAGTGTTTTGGTGTGCAAAAAACATAAGTCCAACTGAAACGAAATTTGGCAAATCAAGAGATCTACAATGCCCCACCAAGCATACCAAATATCATGCAAATCCATTGAATGGGTTCCAAAGTTATTAACGTGCACAATTTTGAGTTTAACATAGAAGTGGCTTCATAACCCTAAATACTGGGGTGCGACTGTACCCCTATAAGAATATATATATATATATATATATATATATATATATATATATATATATATATATATATATATATATATATTATGGTAGAGGAGCCATTTCTATGTTAAACCCACAATTTTGCACCTTAATAACTTTGCAACCGTTTGACAGATTTGTCTGAAATTTGGAATACATGATCAAGAACCATAGGCCTTGGCATCTGTCAAGTTTTGTACCAGTCAGATACACAGCTGCGGAGTTATTAAGCGTGATTTGCACGCGCATTTACCCTTTTTCTGGAATTCTACGGTCGCGCGTACAGGTCGCACGGTTTGCCCGACCGGCCTAAAATCTTCAGGAAATGTGTGGCCAGGGTCCCCGATGTGCCTTTTGAAGATTTGGTGAAAAAATATTAAACTGTTCAAAAGTTATTCAAAAAACAATTTCCCATTATAAGTCAATGGGAAAAGTTAACAAAAAGTTCAACACTTTCGCAAATGCATTTTTACATTCGCAAATGGGCCTGTTACTTTCGAAATCGGCCATTTTGTTTTCAGTTGGTGATTAGAAAAATGCTTGGCATTTAAATTTGGGACCCTCTAGCAACCTAATTCTTTTTGTATTCACCTAGTCGGACGCTGAGGATGCTAGCCATGTCTTTATTTTGGGGTAAAACACCCCAGAAATATGTTTTTCAGATTTCTGGAAAAAGTACTTTCGCAAAGTACTTTCGTGCTCATGAAAGTGTCGCAAATGTTTGCAAAAGTTTTCACAAATTGCGACAGTAATTTTCTAGTCTGTGGGAAAATGACAGCAATTATTTGGCACTGCACTGCAAAAGAACGGTTGGGAGTTTTGGGCTGAAATTTGGAGGGAACGCAGCTGACATCTCACAGATGTGCCTTTCAGTGTTGTATTGAAAAAATACTACATGGCAGCAAAGTTACAGCACTCCAAATTTGACAGTTTTTCCCATAGGATAACATTACGGCACCCGATGCATTACAGGAATCCTTTGGCACCCTGCTGCAAAATAACGGTTTGGTCTTTTTTCCTGAAATTTGGAGGGAAGACAGCCAACAGCCCACAGATGTGCCTTTCAGTGGTTTGGTGAAAAAATATTACAGGGAGGCAAAGTTATGGTGCTCAAACTTCTCTTTTTTTCCCTTAGAATAACATTACGGCGTTCGCTGCGCCTTTCAGGGCCTGTATCTCGGAAGCAGAAACGGACTTTCGTCAAGCTTCTTAGCTCCAATGGGGGCTAAGTACAAAACTAGCCAGGACAGTCATAAATCATACGACTTTTAAATTTTTTTCTACGTCGTACGGTTCCTGAGATATAACCTATTTAGTATTCCAAGTCCTCATTTTCTGCTCCGATACCCATTATTATGTATATATTCTTTGTACTCACTGTCTTTCTCTATTCAGCTTTTGGGAAAACCAGCCTGTGCGCTTACATTACTGTTACCATTGCCCTTTCCGCTTGCGGTTCCATGCCCGTTTCACTTACTGTTGACGTCTACGCCACCACGTGCATCATCCTTTGCGTTTTCATTTGTGCTTTGCGTTTCTGTTATTTTTTGCCATTTGTGTCTACAGTACTGTTTCTCTTTCTGTTTCACTTTGCGTCACCATGCCCATTGACATTTCCGTTTGCAGGCACCATGTTACTATGTGACAACACATCACGTGGCAGACTGTTCCCATCTATGCCACTGTGTGCATTGCCCTTTCTGTTGTCATTTGCACTTGCGTTACCATGTGCGCCACTGTCAGCACTTCTGTCTGCATTGTTCTTCCTGTTACTATGCCACAAGACATCATGTGGCCCCGCGCTCCTGCCGCCGCATTACATTCACTATTTCTCGTTATCATTCTCAAAAAGAAGGGAAATTAGAGGCAAAAAACTCTGTTTAATGCATTAGTTAGGGTTGTTTCACAGCGACTAAAGTGAGGAAATTCGCTGTTAGGGTTGAAAACCCTAACTCCGAATTCACCCTCCCCCCCAGCACCACACACACACAGACACAACACACACATGCAAGTATGGGGAGGACCAAGTCAACACAACCAATGACAGACATCCAGCAGCAGGTGACAGAAATAACAAACAATTGTCTAAATGTACTACGAGACATCCCACCCACCTGACCAGGTACTGCATGCTCAGTGGAGATCAACAGCAAAACTGAGGCCATGTACACCAAGCGATATCATCCTGATTGCAGCTGCACATACCACACTTAGTAGTTGCATGGCCTTACCTACTGATGCCCCACACCAGACCACACCACATGTGGTGGGCCACCTGAGCAATAGAGTTCAGCAAAACCAAGGAGTTGTACAGGTATAATATCTCTGATTATAACAAGGGTTTGAGAAATGCAGCTTTCTAAGAAGGTAAATTAGAGGCAAAAAACTCTGTTTAATGCATTAGTTAGGGTTGTTCCACACTGACAAATGTGAGGTAATTCGGTGTTAAGGTTGAAAGCGCCCCTTGGCGCCCTGCCCACATCCCCAACCGGCATCAGTTTGCACATTAGGGTTGTCGGTCCTAACTCTCACCCCATTCTCCTACACCTCTGCTTCTTTGCACATGTGATAGGGTGAGTTGTGGCTTACAACCGTAATGCGCCTCCCCATTGGTTGGGGTGTGTGAGAGGGGCCAAGGGGGCTTTCAACCCTAACAATCAATTTCCTCACTTTTTTGTGTGAACAACCTCAACTAATGCATTCAATGGATCTTTTGCCTCAATATATATATATATATATATATATATATATATATATATATATATTATGGTAGCACGGTAGTGCTACCATAGTTAGGGTTGAGGAGCCATTTCTATGTTAAACCCCAAAACTTTGCACCTTAATAACTTTGCAACCATTTGATGGATTTGCCTGATATTTGTAATTTATGATCAAGAACCATAGGCCTTGGGATCTGCCAAGTTTCTTACTGGTCAGATATACGGCTGCGGAGTTATTAAGTGTGATCTGTGCGTGCATTTATGCTTTTCTGGAATTCTGTGGTCGCGCCTACAGGTCGTACGGTTTGCGTGACTGGCTCGAAATCTTCAGGGAATGTGCAGCCTGGGTCCCCAATGTGCCTTTTGAAGATTTCATGAAAAAATATTAAACAGTTCAAAAGTTATTCAAAAACAGTTTCCCATTATAAGTCAATGGAAAAGTTAACAAAAGTTCAACACTTTCAATGCATTTTTATTTTACGCAATGGGCCTGTTACTTTCGCAAATCGGCCATTTTGTTTTCAGTTAGTGATCAGAAAAATGGTTGGCATTTAAATTTGGGACCCTCTAGCAACCTAATTTTTTTTGTATTCACCTAGTCGGGCCCTGAGGATGCTTGCCATGTCTTTATTTTGTAGAAACACCCCAGAAATATGTTTTTCAAATTTCTGAAAAGTACTTTCGTGCTTCACGAAGTATCAAGAAATTTTGAAGCTTCGCAAATTAGACAGTAATTTTCTAGTCTGTGGGAAAATGACAGCAATTCTTTGGCACTGCACTGCAAAATAACCGTTGGGAGTTTTGGCTGAAATTTGGAGGAACAGCAGCATATATTACAGATGTGCCTTTCAGTGCTGTATTGAAAAAATATTACATGGCGGCAAAATTATGGCACTCCAAAGTTGACAGTTTTTCCTATAGGATAACATTACGGCGCCCAAAGCATTACAGGAATCCTTTGGCACCCTGCTGCAAAATAACAGTTTGGTCTTTTTCCTGAAATTTGGAGGAAAGACAGCCAACAGCCTACAGATGTGCCTTTCAGTAGTTTGGTGAAAACATTACAGGGAGGCAAAGTTATGGCACTCAAACTTTTCTTTTTCCCTAGGATAACATTACGGCGTCATAGCCTCAGGCCCGTATCTCGGAAACGGTGCAAGATAATGACTTTTCTTCGAAAACTTCTTAGCCTCCAATGGGCTAAGATTCAAATTAGTCAGGACAGTTGTAAATAATATGACTTTAAATTTTTTCACGTCAGACGGTTCCTGAGATATAATGTATTTAGTATTCCAAGATCTCATTTTCTGCTACCGATACTCATTATTTTGCATACATTATTTGTACTCACTGTCTTTCTCAATGCAGGTTTTGGGAAAACCAGCCTGTGCGCTTACATACTGTTACTGTTGTTCTTTCCGCTATGGATCCGCACTTCGCTTCACTTACCATTGACGCTCATGGCCACCATGTGCTATCCTCATGCTTTCATATTGCGCTATGCTTCTGTTATTTTTGCCATTTCTGTCTACAGTACTGTTTATCTTACTGTTTAACTTTACATCACCATGCCCATTGACCTTTCTGTTTGCAGGCACCATGTTACTATGTGACAACACATCACGCGGCAGACCATTCCCGTCTACGCCACCATGTGCGTTACCCTTTCTGTTCTCATTCGTGCTTGTGTTACCATGTGCGCCACTGTTAGCATTTCTGTTTGTGTTGCTGTCCCTGTTAGTATGCCACAACACATCATGCCAACGCATTATGCAGCGGGAGCGCGGGGCCCTCCCGCCGCTGCATTACATTCACTATTTCTCGTTATCATTCTCGAAGAGAAGGGAATAGAGGTAAAATTTGACATTTCATGTTGTTAGCCGACAGCGAGCCAGTGAGGCCCGCCGCCAGGGGTTGAACCCCTGATTTCGCCACCTCACCGGTAGTTGTGCGATTGGGATCGTGTCCCAACCTCACCCCATTCCTCCTATACTTCTGCTGCTTTACACATGTCATGGGGTGAGAGTTAGGGGCTGACGATCCCAATGCGCATCCCAATGCCAGTTGGGGGTGGGGCGGGGGTCCAAGGGGGTTTTCAACCCTAACAGCGAATTTCTCACTTTTGTCGCTGGAACAACCCTAACTAATGCATTAAATGGAGTTTTTTGGCTCTAATATATATATATATATATACACACACACACACACACACATATATATGTTACACAAAGGGGTCATGTTGGAGATCAAGGAGGGGGGATCACTAAATGACCAGGGACAGGATTCTCTCTATATATATATTATACAAATGGGTCAAAATGGGGATCAGGGAGGGGGGCCGCTATACCACCATGGCAGGGGGATTTTTACTAGATACTTGTACGGCTAACATCAGGGGGGGGGACCGCTAGACCACTAGGGTCTAGAGCAGCACATGGCTGCCTGTGGATTATGGCAGACCCTCCCAATGTGCCATCGGTTTGGCGCACAGCCATGGTTGCTGCAAGCCATGGTACTTAGCTGCCAGGACCCTGCCTGATAGTGAATTGGGTGCAGGGTCCCTGGAGCATCAGGCTTTATCACAGTCTGCTGTTTGTCACCGCTTGCACCAATCCAAGCCCACTTTATGAATTGAGCCCATGGTGTTGTGTGCTGTGTCCTTTGCTGGACCCAGTACTTCTGTCGACCACAGGCTGTGGTGTGGTACACTTGGATATCACCAAGTTGTAGGAGCAAATGCTTATTCCTCATATCATAGTGAGATTAAAATTACATACAAATGTCCTCTTTGCCCCATCCATGGGAAAAGTGACAATTGTATATCATAGTTCCATTATGGGGCTATGTTTCTCAGGTGCGAACAGCTTTGCCCCATCCAAATGTTTATTTGCTCCTATGACTGTGAGCCCTGCATATGCCTTTCCAGCAGCTGTCCCTCCTTCTTTGGCCAGCAGAGGGGCTTTGGATGCACTTTGCTCTTTCATTGCCCTGCCCCCCTTTAATGGAACAACCTTTTTCATGAGCGAACTTGGCTCTGCATCTTTTCCATTATACCACTTTGCACATGTTAGGCAACTTTATTCCTGGTAGGGGACTTTGCCCTGCACTTTGCTACAGCTTTGAAAATGTTGCACTAAGTGTACCTGCAGTTGTTACACTAGAAGGTTTATAAAAAGTTTTTTGGGTAGTAAAATAATTTGGATACTTTGGTGACCTAAGGTATTGGGTTTGTTAACAGTTATTCTGTATTTTCTTATTTCAATGGGAACATGGAGTGTTTAATTGACAATTGCATTTGCTGTCCTTATAGGGAGGAATTTTATGACTAATATTTAATTGTGTGCATAACAATGAGTGGAAAAATGGCATGCACTGAAACGCCAGTTGATATAACTGCCCTGTTTTCTTCCTTGCTCTCCCTCTCCTGACTCTGAAGTCTTAATTTAAGAGGGATCTTGTAGTATATACTGTACACACACACATATATATATATATATATATATATATATATATATATACTGAAGCTCACAAGGATGAAGTAGAGCACTGCAGAATTCTGCAGTAGAGTTACTGCAGCAAACAATGCAATTTCAATGGGAGTTAATCCCTTTTAGAAGTCTGGGAAGTGTGTGTTCCCTCCCAGTAAGATCTTTGTTGTTCACAAGATTGGTAGGTGGATATAATCCAAAAGTCAAATAACAATGGCCAGCCATGCCTTTCAGTTTTTCAACAACTTTATTTTCTTTTTTTCTCTTTTATTCTTTACAATAAAGCCTGTATGACCCAATGTTTCACCTCAATAAGCTTCTTCAGGGATAGGATCTAATTTTAAATACATAAATCATGTTTAGTGTTTGGAATTCAATAACATCAGTTTCTCACACTGAACCTCAATTTTTATTAATACAAATATTTTTGGAATTATTATAAGTTCATGCCACAATGGTCATGTTGCCATACTCCATCACTGAACATCTAAAGTATAAAAACTTGTACTATTATTTACATGGTAAAAAGTAATTTCATTCAGTGGTCCAATCAGCTTAATGGTAGCCTTCACCGAGGAGAAGGGCTGTGTCCATCAACCCCCGTGGCATCCCACCATGTGCCACAGACCTCTGTTATCAGCCAGGTCATATACTTGTTTAAATCAAGCATATTAATTAATTACTATTATACATGCTGTCTACAGCAGTTTATTACATAATGCATTTTTCTGGTGGGAGACCCACATACCTTTAATATCGACAATATTGGAAAGATACTTTAGACAGTCTTGTGCAGGACTTGAGAATTCTCTCTGCTGTTTATATAAACTGGCTTCATTGGGGACTGGGGGTCCACCTGGAGAGATGAAGGTCTATACTGGCATGATGGTCTGCATCTGTCCAGGAAGGGAAACATGCTCCTAGGTGACAGATTTAAAGGTTTCTTTGGCAAGCTTTTAAACTAGCCAAGGGGGGAGGTGCTGATAGGAAACAGGAAAGATCAAGCCTCCCCCCACAAAACATGGCAGGTAGTAGGGTAAACACTGAGGTACAGAGCTTGACAGAGGGAAGGATAGGGTAAATGGAAAAATGGACAAGGGCAATAAGAGCAGGGATGGGGTAAAAAAGGATAAAGCCAACATTAAATGGAGGACAATGAGTACCAATGCCCGTAGTCTGGGAAACAAGCTTCCACAGCTAGTAGCCCTGATGGAAGAGAAACACTTGGATATTGTGGCGGTCACAGAAACATGGTACATGGAGAACCATGACTGGGATGTCAACATACCAGAGTACACAATCTACAGAAGGGACAGGGAGGGTAAAAGAGGAGGTGGAGTAGCTCTCTACATAAGTGAAGGGATCAAAGCTACAGAACTAAAAAGTAAAGGGGGAGAACAAGAGGAACTCTGAGTCACCTTGGAGACAGGGAATGGCATCACAATCCGCACAGGGGTTGTATTCAGACCCCCGTCTCAAGGGGAGGAAATGGACAAGAAAATGATAGCGGGCAGTCTCAAAATGGTAGAAAAAGGGGAGATACTGTTGATGGGGGACCTGAATATACCAGATGTTAACTGGGCAACATAGACTGCAGCCACATCCAAGAGCAGGGTTATTCTTGATGCCTTACAGGGAGCATGCCTTAGACAGCTAGTGGTGGAACCCACTCGGGAGGGGGCAATATTAGACCTGGTACTCTCAAATGGAGAGAGGATCACAAACTTAGAAGTCAGTAGACATCTGGGAACAAGCGACCACTGTACAGTGTGCTTCACAATAAACACAACCATGGAGACAAGCCATACAAAGGCAAGGATACTGGACTTTAGAAGGGCTGACTTTGACATAATGGGTGAATACCTGAGGAATGCATTAGCAAATGGCCAGAAAGGAGGGGTGGGAGAACAATGGAGAAAAATCAAAACTGCCATCATGGAAGCAACAAGCCTTTGTGTGAAACAAATAAAGAAAACAAAGCGGAATAAAAAACCACTATGGCTCTCAAAAGAGGTGTCAGGGAAGGTTAAGGAAAAAAGGGCTGCATTCAACAAGTATAAGGAATTACAGACAGAGCACGACAGGGAACTGTATCAATTAAAGCAGAAAGAAGTGGGGAAGGCAGTCAGAAAAGCAAATACCCAAACCGAGGAAAAGATAGCCAACTCAGTTAAGAAGGGGGATAAAACCTTTTATAGGTACATTAGGGAGCATAGAAAGGTTAAGGGAGGGATAGTGAAGATTAATAAAGGAGAGGGGAGGTGGGCAGAGGGAGACAGTGAAAAGGCAGAGATACTGAATGAATACTTTTGCTCAGTATTCATAAAAGAAGAAGAAGAGGAGTTACCTAAACCAAACAGTAGAAGCACTCTGGATAGTGGGGTTGACACCAGTCCATTTACAGAAGAAAGAGTACTGAAAGAACTCCTAAAACTCAAGGTGGACAAAGCAATGGGGCCTGACGGGATTCACCCTAGAATCATAAAAGAGCTAAGAGAGGACCTAGTGACACCACTAACCACACTTTTTAACAAATCATGGGAAGGTGGGGTGGTACCTGAGGACTGGAGAAGGGCAGATGTGATTCCCCTTCACAAAAGTGGGAGCAAGGCAGAAGCTGGAAACTACAGACCTGTTAGTTTGACCTCAGTGGTGGGGAAAATGATGGAATCACTTCTGAAAGAAAGAATTGTTGAGTACCTAGAGGCCAGCGGGGCACAGGACCCAAAGCAGCATGGATTCACAGCAGGAAGGTCATGTCAGATGAATCTAATCAATTTCTTTGACTGGGTGACCAAAGTAATAGACCAGGAGGGGCTGTGGATATGGCCTTCTCAGACTTTAGCAAGGCATTTGACACAGTCCCACACAAAAGATTAATAATCAAGTTAGCCAGCCTAGGAGTGGGTCCCAGGGTGGTAGCCTGGCAGCAAACTGGCTGCACAACAGGACACAGAAGGTAACAGTGAATGGAACACATTCCAAAGAAAGGGGGTTACTAGTGGAGTACCTCAGGGCTCAGTACTGGGTCCAGTCCTCTTTAACGTCTTTATAGGTGACATTGCAGAGGGTCTGGAAGGAAAGGTATGCCTCTTTGCGGCTGACACAAAGATCTGTAACAGAGTTGATACACAAGGGGTGGTAGAAAGAATGAGAAGGGACTTGACAAGGTTAGAGGAATGGTCAGACATATGGCAACTTAGATTCAATGCAAAGAAGTGCAAAGTAATGCACCTGGGAAATAAAAATCCAGAAGAAGAATACACAATAGCAGGGGAGGTACTAACGACAACAATAATGGAAAGGGATCTGGGTGTAGTCATATCAGATGACCTAAAGGTGGGTAAGCAATGTGAGAAGTCAGTAAGGAGAGCCAGGGGGATACTGGGATGCATAGGGAGGGAGGGGCATCACAAGTAGAAAAAGGGAAGTGGTTATCCCTCTATACAGACAGTTGGTGAGACCCCATCTGGAGTACTGTGTGTAGTTTTGGAGACCACATCTACGCAAGGACATAGACAGGATGGAAGCAGTCCAGATTAGGACAACTAAAATGGTGCAGGGTCTACATCAGAAACCATATGAAGAGAGACTGAGAGAGCTTAATATGTATACCCTTGATGAAAGGAGGGACAGGGGGGACATGATAGAAACTTTTAAGTACCTTAAGGGAATCAACAAAGTCCAGGAGGGTAGAATCTTTCAGAAAAAGAGATGTGTAAGAACAAGGGGGCACAATTTAAAGTTAGAGGGGGGACGGCTCAGGGGTAATGTGAGGAAATTCTTTTTCACGGAGAGAGAGTGGTGGACGCATGGAACCGCCTTCCTGGAGAGGATGTGGGGTCTAAAACAGTGGGGGAATTCAAACATGCATGGGACAGACATAAGGCAATTATAGTGGGGGGTTGCAGGAAGTAGGCTGTTGGGTAACTGGAATCTGCAGCTTATTCAATAGGTAGGGAAATGGGAAGACTGGGTGGGCCATGTGGTCCATATCTGACATCAAAGTCTATGTTTTTATGTTTCTATGTTTAATCATATTAGGTGTAACCATACCTGTAGCTCAAAAAGATAAAAAAAATATTTAAACACAAATAGTGCTGCTGACCTGTGTCCTTTAGGTTCAACAGCAGCTTTTTCTTTTGCTTTGCTAGCTTCTCTCTATTCTAAACTGTAACAGTGTATCTTTATTTAGACTTGTTGCACCTTACTGTTTCAAAATTCATACTTCACACAAAATAAGCTTAAAGTGTAAGGGCCTGATTCTAGAAGGGTGGTGCAAGTTGCCGCTGAATGCAACTTGCGCCACCCACAACTGCAACATTGACATGTGCCCTATTCTAGAAGGGGCAGGGTCTCCACAGCTAAGTCCTGTGACTTGCAACATGTGGCCAGGTATGCTGAACTGCGGGCACACCTGGCAAGCATGCCGCAAGCCGCAAAACAGTTCACAAGTACCCCCTGCCAAGTTAGCCACAAGAGGCACCCTTCAGGGCTGCCCACCCCCCGCCCCCGAAACCTACATTAACTGCTTTGCAGGGCATCCCATTCCCCCAGCCCGGCGAAGTGCCAAATAGAGCCCCGCAGGGCTCCCACATCCCCAGCCCCTGAAGTGCCAAATAGAGGCCATGAGGCTTCCCATACCCCCAGCCCCCTGAAGTGCCAAATAGAGCCCTACATGGCTGCCCACACCCCCCAGACCCCAAATCCTCCATTGTAGAATGCCCCATAGGGTGGCACTGTCATCCCCCCCACCAGTGCCCCAACACCCAAGTCGCCTGCCACAAATGCGGCAAAAATCCTGATAAGCCCTGGTAGTCTAGTGGCCTCACACCCCCCCACCCAGCTTTGCCAGCCCATCCAGCACCCCCACCCATCCCCAGCTGGTGACTGGCACAGCCCATCTCTCACCACCACGGCCAGCCACTGACTGAGTTCAGTATGAGCATGTACTGAATTAATTTCTGAGTGCATCTTTACAGTACATGCTCAGACTGAACTCAGTCAGTGGCTGGCGTGGTCAGTGAGCTATCAGGCTGGTGAGGGGTGGGTGCTGGGTGAGCTGGCATGAGAGTGGAGGGGTGGGGCCACTAGACTACCAGGGCTTATCAGGATTTTTGCCTCATTTGGCGGCTGGCAATTCGTGGGTTGGGGCACAGGTGGGGGGATGACAGCACCACCCTGCGGGGCATTCTACAATGGAGGATTCGGGGGCTGGGGGTGTGGGCAACCCTGTGGGACAAGTATTGCACAGAGAGTCAGGGCAGGGGTTGGGCAGTCCTGTGGAACACTTACTGTATGGGGCATGTACAGTAGGGGGATGGGGTCAGATCATGCCCCCATGTCTAGAGCTGGTTCTGTGCTCTGCCCATTGGGGAAACAATGGGGGTGGTCAGGGCATGGGGGGCACATGGACTGGGTTCTACAGAACCCTCAGAGGACATATGTAAGTTACACCAGCTAATTGCAAGTGTAACTTACGATGCCAGTTCTCCTCCAGGGGTTCTTGTAGAATCCCGACATTGGGGTCTTTGTTGCTGCCCTTCTGGAATGGGGCACAACTGCTGCTGTAAACCCCCTAGTGTCATGTCGTAGGGGATTTATGGCACAACTGCTGGTGTGTGTGAGGTTGTGGGTATAAGGAAGACACCAAATGCAGAGAATGTTCAAAAAGAAATTCAATATTTATTTCTTTCAACGACAAAGAAAGGCGAACTTATTCAACAAATAAAATAAACAGAGGACAATAACAGGCAAATTAAAGTAGGCAGAGCAAGTACCAACACTAGAAAACAGCTAGTGTTCTTACTGAGCAGGACTATATACATCTAGTCCTCCTGAACTCTATCTAGGAATGAAACCGGTCTCCTTTTATACAATCTAATCAGGTGTCTTGTGTAGCTCTGCCTCCTTTTCCACAGTCTGAGGCTTAAATCAAATAGTCTTTTTTATTACGATTTAACATCATACTAATGTTCAGAGCAATCTAGAATACAGTCATAACTTGATATTTCCAAAACTGAGCTAAAATAAAGAAAATTAAGATATAGAATGCTAAGGAAGCCCTGTCCCCTTTTATGCTTGACTATAAAACAGGGCAGAATAGAGCCGGCTGGCTCTATTGAAAACCTAGACAGCAGGGCTTAAACCTGGATGCTCACAGACAGCTCTTTTGAGATACACCTGATGAATACACCTTTTTCAGGTTATTTTATTAATATATTTTATATTTTAATCTTTTAAAATATGATGAAAATACTCCATTTTAAGTGGAGGGTTTAATTCATGTTAAATACAGACATCTAGTCCAGGTTTAAGCATTTTATTTATTTTATTTCCTCAATACAATGGGGCTGTTTCCATCATTCTAAAAAAGAAAACAGTGCAGCCTAGAACTAAAACCAGGGCTAAGTGAACGTTACTCTAACTAACCAGTTTCTAACAGCGGTTTAACTAGGGGAATTTGTTATGAAGAACCAACGGTTTTTGAAAAACCGAGTGTCTGCTGGAATCCTTCTGGTAAGCGCACTCTAGATAGTGCACACAGTTGAGAAGGTGCTCCTTTTTTCCATCGAGCTGGGTTTACCGCTAATATTCAGCTTAATCACCCAAAACACTCACTGAGCAAGGACCACTGACTTCACAGCATTGCAGGCTCAGTTTCTTCCCATTTTCAGACCTGCGCTCAACATTTGCCGAAAACAGCAGAACAAGTGCACGGAGGAGAATGCAACACTTTACACAATACACAGACCCTTCGCTGTTTTAATTCCAAAAAGGAATTGTTGTTTTACTTTTTATCTTTATTTGAAGACGTTCCTGGCAGGAGGTAGTGTAAGGATAATGGTAATGAAAAGGAGGGGAGAGAAACGGAAAGAAGGAGAAAGGATTCTGGAAAAGGAAAGAGTAGAGGATTGTATCTACATAAGTACGTGTTTTATATACAGATGGCCAGTCTGTATACAACATAACAGGGCATGCACTTATGAATATAAACCCTCTTTAGAAAGTGAATAGAAGAATTTTATGCAGTACACAAACACTAAAAGAAAACAAAAAAACAATGTACGTGCTGTTGCAACAGACTTTACACTAAAACATCCGCTAGAAAGTGATAGAAAGGGGGGGGGGACATTTCAACAGAGTATATCAACATCTCATTCCTCCCTGCCTAAGAAGGAAACCCTTTTTATCAAAGAAACAACAAAATAAATATTTCAAAGAAGGGGTTTTCTGGACATTAATTCAGACTAAATACAGATCTCTCACTTATAGGAGAGATGGAGCTTCAGCCTACCCTCTCCCAAAGCTCCACCATGGGGTCCCTTTAATTATTAACAAACATTATAGAGAACACAATTAGTTCCAAGAGTCATTCATTCTTTTACCCTGGAGTCTGTATGAGAGGCTAAATCATATCCAAAATGGGACATATAGTCAGCATTACAATGTTTCTTACCAGACCGATGTTCTACAGTAAATCGATATGGCTGAAGGGTGAGATACCACCGCATTATTCGGGAATTTTTGTCCTTCATTACATTAATCCAACATAAGGGATTATGATCCATAATGATTTTAAACTCTCTACCCCAAAGATAGAATTTTAAGGCTTCCACTGCCCAGTGAATCGCTAGACATTCTTTTTCAATAGTCGAATATCTAGTTTCTCGGTCATGTAGCTTTCGACTAATAAAGATTATAGAGTGTGCATTTTTATCATCTATTTGGGAAAGAACTGCCCCAATACAACAGTTAGAGGCATCTGTCTGTACAAGAAAAGGGAGTGAAAAATCAGGACTATGTAACACTGGATATGAGCATATTTTGGCCTTTAAGGCACAAAAACGCTTCTTCACACTGGTCTGTCCAGTGTACCTTTTCAGACTTTATCTTTTGAGTTAATTCAGTCATGGAGCTGGCTAAGTCTGTAAAATTTGGAATGAATCTTGTGTAGTAGCCTATAAGTCCTAGAAAAGCCCTTACATATTTTTTTTTTGTTTGGGGACGCCCACTATGTAAAATGGCTGAGATTTTACTGGTTTTTGGTTTTACCATGCCTTTACCTATTATGAAACCTAAGTATTTTGTTTCTTGCATGGTTAATGAACATTTACTAGGGATTTATGGTCAAACCTGACATGGTTATGGCTATAAGTACCTCCTGTAAATGTACTAAGTGATTTTCCCAAGAAGAACTGAAAATGATGACATCATCAAGATATGCCACAGTATAGGATGTATGTGGTCATAGGATCTGATCCATGCATCATTGAAATGTTGTGGGTGCCCCATGTAGGCCAAAAGGCATGGTGGTGAATTGGAAAAGGCCAAGAGGGGTATTAAATGCTGTTTTCTCTTGAGAGTCTGTGTCCAAAGGGATTTGTCAATATCTTTTAGACAAATCTAACGTACTTATATATTGAGCCTGACCTAATCGGTCAATGATGTCATCAATACGTGGTATGGAGTATCCATCAAAAGTGGATATTGCATTCAAATTCTGGAAATCAAGGCATACTTGTACCCCTCCTTTTTTATTTACCACCATGATGGGAAAATTCCAGGCACTTTTTGATGGTTTTATTACACCCATTTGCTGCATTTTTATAATCTCTGCTACAACTTCCTTCCTAACACTCTCTGGTAACCGGTATGGTTTTTGTCTAATGGGGTTTGCCTGGGTCACCTCAATGTGGTGTTCTATATCTACAACTCTCCCAGGAGTTGCCATAAAAGCAGAGTGAAAAGGAGATAGGACTGCCTCTAGTTCCCTTTTTTGTTCAGGAAGTAATGCAGTATTGATATTAATATCTTCAGATCTCCCTGTTCCATCTAGTTTATCATATGCCACTTCCATCTTGTTTCTATTTGTTTCAGATAGTACATACATAACAGGTTTCTCCTTCTCATACCATTTTTTAACAGGTTAACATGATAGACTTTCTGCTTGTGTCTTCTATCTGGTACTGTAATTTCATAATTAACATTTCCTAGTTGTCATGTAATAGTATATGGACCTTGCCATTTTATTAATAATTTGTTGTCAGAGCATGGTAATAGAAGCAACACCTTTTCTCCAGGCTGTAAGGATTTATTTCCAACTCCTTGATCATACCTCTCTTTTTGGTATTGCTGTTTTGACCCATATTGATGTGCTGCAGTAACATACCTTATCAGTCTCTTTCTTAAATTAGTGACATATTCCATTGTGGATAGGGTTATTTCATTCTGTTTCCCATCCTCCCATGTCTCTTTATCTACATCTAAGATGCCCCTAGGATTTTTCCCATATAACATCTGAAAAGGTGATAAACCAGTAGAGGCCTGGGGTACCTCTCTATATGCAAACATCAAATAAGGAAGATATTGGTCCTAATGTTTTCCTTCATCTTGGATGAACTTTTTCAACATCTGTTTTAGGGTCTGGTTGAAATGTTCAACCAGCCCATCAGTTTGAGGGTGGTAGGGTGACATGTGGATTGCATGTACCCCCAGTGCCTGACATAGACATTTCAATAATTGGGAACAGAAATTGCTACCCCGATCCGTAAGAATCTCTTTTAGGGTACCCAATCTGGAAAATAGGTTGACTAGTTCTTCTGCTACTTTTTCTGCAGTAACTGTCCTTAACGGTATTGCCTCTTGATATTTAGTGTTATGATCATGAATAACCAATATAAAATGATTTCCTTTACTACTTTTTGGGAGTGGACCTATAATATCCATGGCAATATGTTGAAAGGGAGTAGTTATCAAAGGTAATGGTTGTAGGGGTACCTTATCCTTTTTTGACAGGGAACATACCTTTTGGCAAAGACTACATGATTTACAATATTCTGTTACCTGTTGGTGTATGCCAGGCCAGAAAAAATGATATAAAAGTCTCATTAACGTTTTTTCTACCCCTTGATGACAAGCTAGTGGTACATCATGCACTAAGTGTAGTAATTGCTCCCTAAAAACCTCTGGTACCATTAATTGTGATCCAACTTCCCCACCACTTGGTTTAAAACATTCTCTGTACAATAAACCCTTTTGTAAAATCAATTTGGGCCCATCACCTGTATGTTTTCCAACCTGTAAAAAGAAAGGTTTCAGGGTTATATCTTTCATTTGTTCTGACCCAAATGTCTCTTTAGAAATATCTTTGAAATCAATGTCCCAGTGTTTTGTCCCTTTAACATTTGTAATTCCATGGACTTTATTCCATTTGCTTTAATCCATTCTTTTTTCTTGTTTAGATTTGCGTGTTTTCCCCGGGATGTCACGCACATCTTCTTCAAAGGGGAATGTTGAGTTCAAGTCTATAGTGTGCTTACTCTGTGCCCAAGTGGTAACAGCTCCAATTTGTGTGGCATTGGCTAATAGAGTCTCAAAATCTGGATAATCATGTCCTATGACAATTGGTACTGGTAGATGGGTTACTAAACCTACGGGCATGCGTTGAACAGTTGCCTTGTACTTCAATGTCCAGAGTCTGTAATGGATAATAATGTGAGTCCCCATGAATACAAGTGACTCCAGTAAATGACTCATAATCCTCTGAATTGGTTATTAAATGTGCTTTAACCAGTGTCTGTTGACTTCCTGAATCCAGGAGGCCAGCTACTTCATGTCCATTGACTTTAACCATAGTGATGTACTGCCCCCAGTTAGCTAAAGCCAGATGTATAGGGATAGACTTTTTCTTGGAACAGAACCTGGCAATATGGCCTTTGTTTTGGCATATATGACAGATAATATCAGGGTTGTGGGGTTTATCAGACCTTGTTGCCCATACACCAGCAGTATTAGTTGTAGTATTAGATGGTTTTACTGTGGGAAATGTTGTACTAGATGTTGGGTGCTGTCCTCTCTGTCTATGAGGCCATGCTGCCAGATAGTCCTCAGACAAACTCACAGCCTCGGTAGCAGTTTCCGGTCGATGCTCCTTTACCCACATCTGAACATCTTGTGGTAAGATCCTCACAAATTGTTCTAACACAATGGCCTCCAACATTTGATCTTTGGCATTAGTCCCAGGTCATAGCCACTTTCTACATAAATCCTGCAGTCTAGCATAAGTCTCTTGTGGTGTATCAGAAGTCTGGAATCTTAAAGTTCTGAATCTCTGTCTATAAGTCTCAAGACAGATATCATAACGCTTCAAGATGGCTTCCTTCACAGCCTCATAATTGTGACTTAGTCCACTGTCAGTTTGCCCATATGCCAGCTGAGCTTTTCCAGTGAGATAGTGGGCAAGATGAATAACCCACTGTTCCCTGGGCCAATTGCAGGCATGGGCAATATGTTCAAATGTTGTGATATATGTCTCAATATCATCGGACTTTGTTAACTTAGTCACCTTTATATCCTTTGGACCATCTACAAATACAGGAACTCAGTCTGTACCTAGTGCTTGAGTAGCACATAATGAGTCTGCCCATCTGGCCTCATTATGCTGGTTGTCCCTCTCTCTTTGTTTTTCTAATTCCATTTGCTGTATACAGAGCCACTGCAATAAGTCTTGTGGGTCACCTACAGGTGGACTCACCGTCTTCTCCTTTTCCTCTTCTTCATGTTCTTCTGTATATCCACCAACTGCACCCATCTCCTCTATCTTAGTTGTCTTATGCCTTGTGTTTCCCAATCCAGGTAGCAACACTTCTCCAGTCTTAGTGGCCATAGTCCTAGTATGAATGCCACTAGTTAAGTCTTCCTCCATCAGGAATTTCCTCAGATACTTGGCAGTATCCTTAGGTCTGTAATGTCAAACCGTATCCCACTTCTGACACCAGATGTGAGGTTGTGGGTATAAGGAGGATACCAAATGCAGAGAATGTTCAAAAAGAAATTCAATATTTATTTATTTCAACGACAAAGAAAGGTGAACTCATTCGACAAATAAAACAAACAGAGGAAAATAACAGGCAAATTAAAGTAGGTAGAACAAGTACCAACACTAGAAAACAGCTAGTGTTCTTACTGAGCAGGGCTATACACATCTAGTCCTCCTGACCTCTATCTAGGAATGAAACAGGTCTCCTTTTATACAGTCTAATCAGGTGAATTATGTAGCTCCACCTCCTTTTCCACAGTCTGAGGTTTAAATCAAATAAAGGCTTTTTTTATTACAATCTAACATCATATTAATGTTCAGAGCAATCTAGAATACAGTCATAGCTTGATATTTCCAAAATTGAGCTAAAATAAAGACAATTAAGATATAGAATGCTAAGGTAGCCCTGCCCCCTTTTATGCATGACTATAAAACAGGGCAGAATAGGGTCGGCAGGCTCTATAGAAAACCTAGACAGCAGGGCTTTAACATGGCTGCTCACAGACAGCTCTTTTGAGATACAACTGATGAATACACCTTTTTCAGGTTACTTTTATTTATATATTTTATATTTTAATCTTAAAATATCATGGATACTCCTTTTTAAGTGGAGGGTTTAATTCATGTTAGATACAGACATCTTGTCCAGGTTTAAGCATTTTATTGATTTTACTTCCTCATCACAATGGGGCTGTTTCCGTCGTTCTAAAAAAGAAAACAGTGCAGCCTAGAACTAAAACCAGGGCAAAGTGAACGTTACTCTACCTAACCAGTTTCTAACAGCGGTTTAACTAGTGGAATTTGTTATGAAGAGCCAACAGCTTTTGAAAAGCCAAGTGTCAGCTGGAATCCTTCTGGTAAGTGCACTCTCGATAGTGTGCACAGTCGAGAAGGTGCTCCTTTTTTCCATCGAGCTGGGTTTACAGCTAATATTTGGCTTAATCACCAAAAACACTCACTGAACAAGGACTGCCGACTTCACGACATTGCAGGCTCGGTTTCTCCCCATTTTCAGACCCACACTCAACATTTGCCGAAAACGGCAGAACAAGTGCACAGAGGGGAATACAACACTTTACACAATACACAGGCCCTCCGCTGTTTTAATTCCAAAAAGGAATCATTCTTTTACTTTTTATCTTTATTTGAAGACCTTCCAGGCAGGAGGTAGTGTTAGGATGATGGTAATGAAAAGGGGTGGGGGGAGAGAAACGGAGAAAAGAAGAAAGGATTCTGGAAAAGGAAAGAACAGAGGATTTTATCTACATAAGTACATGTTTTATATACAGATGGTCAGTCTGTATACAGCATAACAGGGCATGTACTTATGAATATAAACCCTCTCTAGAAAGTGAATAGAAGAATTTTATGCGGTACACAAACACTAAAAGAAAATAAAAAAACAAAAAACAAAATTACATGCTGTTGCAACTGACTTTACACTAAAACAACATCCAACAGAAAGTGATAGAGGGAGGAGGACATTTCAACAGAGTACACCAACAACAAACGGTGTAACTGCTGTTCGGCGCAAGTGGCCTGTGACATGTCGCAGGCCACTTTGTAGAATTGTGCAAGTTGCAACTGCTGGCATAAGTTGCTACTTGCGCCATTCTACTTGGCGCAATTGCTGTTATGCCAGGCGTACGTGTACTAGAAATGGGCCCTAGGTCCTCTAACCTTACTAGCAGAGTGCTCTTCCACATGTTTAATAGAAAATCCCTTTCAGCCAGTCATTTCTCAATTTTCACAGCTATAGTTAAAAAGGTTAACCAGTTAATAACACATATCTAGCAAAACCATCTAAACCACAATTCAGTTCAAAATGAGTTTTTCTATCTGAATTGCAGATAACAAAAACTGACTGAGTTTTACAAGCTACATCACCCACTTCTGGGTTTTCAAACAAGAGTTCCAGTAGCTGCTTGCACTCTGCCTGCATAAAAGGTTCATATTCAGCTTGCAATTAAATACTTTAAGTGTCTACAGTGATTAGACTATAGTTATATGTTCCAATACAATTATTTCTAGCCAAGTTAGGGATGTAAAAGACTTACAAGTTATTTTCAGCTGCGTCATGTGTTGTCAGGTTTTCAAGCATCCATTTCATTTGTAGCCAGCACTCTGCCTGCACAGAAAGTTGTATTCAGCTTCCTTTTAAACATTTTGTGTAACAACAGTAAATAAAAGTGTTCTAGGCTGCACACTAGAGTTTTTTGCTCCTTACCTTCGCTGTTCTACATTACTCTGACACCGGAATGGTCCAGTATTTGTTGCACTGTGCTTGGTTCTGGTAGAGTTTTTATAGAGGAGCAAGCCAAGGGGGCGGAACTGCAGCTGTAACCAGGAAGGTCAGATGGAGAAAGTGGACCAATCCTGGAGGGGCAAAAGTGCCATGACAGCTGTAAACACACCACCAGCTAATCCTGGTGGGTGCTTTCCCCCCTAAGGAACCGCAGTGTATACTGCTTGCTAATGTGTTGTCATAACATGGAGCAGGACATGCTGACAATGATTTCACAGACCTGCTTTTCTGTCAAACACCTGCTATCTGAGCTAGCATTAAGTTACTCAATCACTAATGCTTTTTTCAGGTAGTGCTCAGTAAAAAATGATTTTGAGTTCTAGATCCAGGTCCTATGTATCCACACCAGGTTTTATCGTGTTTCAGTCATGTTATGTTACATCTTAATGAAGGTGGAGGTCAGCTAGCGAGGGCACCGCTAGGCAACAACACAGTCACATGCATGTATTCATAGTGTTAGTCATTTAGTTTTGCCCAGTAGTCAATCCTACTTTCAAAGGAAGCTATTATACTGGGTATATTATGTTTCCTATAAATGATCAGGGCTTGTTCTCAAGTTCTATGTGACTTATACAGAACAGAGTGTGGAAGGTCAATGAGGCCTGTGGAGGGTCAGGTGGGAGAGACCCATCACACATTGGTGCAAGAAGTTATTATTTTCCATAGATCATTCTTAAGTATCCTATATCCACAGACTAAATTTAAACAGAACGATGACTGGGTGGGGGGGGGGTGGATTTTGGCTTAAACACAGTTGTTTAGAATTACCCTTATTACTAACTGTTCATTGTCACATCTCTGTTTGTTAACAACCTTTACCAGCTAGCCCCTCATTTTTCATCCACATTAAGCCCAAACCTATCAATGGTGATGTTGAAGGTATATATCCAGAACATCTTACGGTTCTCAACTGCTTTAGCCCTATTCCCACCTCTATTCAGGGGATATACATGCTCAATCTCCCAGAACTTAATGGAGGAAGGGTTGTGTTCTGCCTAGAAACATAGAAACATAGAAACTTAGAAGTTGACAGCAGATAAGAACTGCAATGCCTTTCCAGTCTGCCCATTTTTTCTACCTTATGAATGTGCCATAGGCCTTTACTCTGTCTATTACCTATCTATTCATTTTCATCGGTATTGCTCCCTTATGCCTATCTCATGCCTGTTTGAAGCCCTGCACTGTATTCATATCCACCACTTCCAGAGGTAGGCAATTCCATGCATCCACCACCCTTTCTGTGAAGGTGAACTTCCTCACATTACCCCTTAATCGGCCTTCCTCTAATCTCATGCTGTGTTCTCTTGTCCCGCTATTTTTCTTATATTGAGACATGTTAGACTCTTTCACCTTGCTAATGCCCTTAAGGGCCTGGGTAAAATGGACAGCTACCGAAGATGTCTCATTCCTCAGTCTTATATTGCTTTTATGTTTGGTGATGTGCTATTTTAAAGGTCTGGTGGTCGTGCCAATATAGTATTTGGAACATGGGCAAGTTAACATATAGACCACATGATCAGTGTCACAGGTTATATGGTTCTTAATACCGTAGGTAGTGTTGCCATTAGGATGTTTAAATTATTTCTTCTTTGACATGTTGCTGCATTGGCAGCATCTGCCACATGGATACATGCCTGGTGCCAACGATCCTGACAGTAGTTGTCCACTCTGTGTGGGAGCACCTTTTTGTTCAGAATGTACCACTCTATCCCTAAGGGTGTTTAACCGTTAGAGGCTATAATGGGCTTATTTCTGAACTCTTCAATGCCCACCAGCCTCAGTGTCTCCCAGTGTCTGTTAACAATCTCTTTGATTGGTTCAGTAAACCCAGACTAGATAAGTGGTAGTACCATCCTGTCACTAGCTCCTACAGTATTGTTTGTGGCCTGTCGTGGCAATGTAGTTTTGTATGCTGTCTTCTGTATTGTTCTGTTTCCATAGCCCCTGTTAGCAAACCTAGTTGCCATCTCAACCATTCTCTTGAGTCTAGGATTTTCCTCATTGCTGTTTCATGTGACTCTTAACATCTGCGAGTATGGACTACTTTTAATGAGATGGTGGGTGGTAGCTGTGGGCATGTAACTGAGTGTTCCTATCAGTATCCTTTCTGTACAGGCAATACTCTATAGATGTTTCACTTTTGTAAATCAGTAGGTCAAGGTAAGGAATTTCTGTTGTGCTTGTGGTTATGGTAAATTGTAGGGCATCACCCACTGAGTTCAGGTGTTCATGGAAACTCCCAAGTTCCTGTGTACCATCCCAGCCACATAATAAATCACTGATGTACCTCTTGTATGTAACAATATGTTTTTAATACCGATTGTACATAAGGTTAAAGATAAAGAGAGTCTCAAAGTGCTCCATAAAAAAGTTGGCATAGGTAGGTATCGTGGTACTGCCCATGGCAGTACCTCTGATTGTTTGTAAAATTTCCCATTGAACTTACAATAGTTTTCAAATAAAACTAGTCTTGATAGTTCTAGAAGTGTGCTGGTAGGTGGAGTGTTAATGTCTCTAATTTTGTCACTGCCTATCTCCTAGGTGTACAGTCCATCTTCGTGTGGTATGCAGGTGTAGAGGTCTTTGACATCCATGGTACAGAGTATTAGGCCCCAAATTTTGTATTGCTGTAATGTCTGATTGAGACTTTTTATGGTGTCTATGACCTCACTAGTGTCTCTTAGGTAGCTCTGCATTAATGGAACTGCTTCACTTACAAAATGGTTAACAGAATTAGAAGGGGCCTCTAGGATGTCATTGCCGGACATGATGGATCTGGCTAGTGGTTTTACAGGGTTTTTATGTGTCTTAGGTAACCCATAAAACACAGGTGTTTTAGGGAATTCCTTTCTCAGTAGTTTTGCCTGCCAGTCCTGAAGATGTCCAAGTACTGTTTCAGTTTTTAAGATGTCATTTAGACTAGCAGCAATTCTAGTGGTCAGGTCCCCATTGAGTTTCTCATAGCTAGATGGAACATTAAGTAATTCTTCACACATCTCTATGTAGTGTTTTTGGTCCATCAAGACAATCCCTCCACCCTTGTCAGCTGGTTTGATTACTATGGTATCATCCATTTCAAGTGCTTTCAGGGCCTATGCTTCAGTTTTATTCAGATTGTATTTAGGTTTCGGGTTTGAAGTGTCCCTTAGAACGTTTTTCCCAGTCAGTAGAACTAGATTAATGTAGGCCTCAATATTAGGATTTCTCCCTTTGGGAGGGTTATAGGTAGATTTGTGCCTCATATCTGATTTGAGGCTTTTAACTACAGGGTCCTGGGGTGGCTATAAGTGAAACTGTTCTTTAAGATGTAATTGTCTCCCCAAAGTAGCCCCTTTATGGTCCCTGATAAAAGAGAGAGTGGACCCCCTTTTGGGTGTCGCTGAACATATAGAACCAAAGGTGTGCCTGGTGGGTGACTACTCCAATATAGGTGTCACTGAGAGGAAATATTATGTAGCAATGATTTCAATGTCAGTTAAAAAACTGGTACTCAGACACTGGTTAGACAGTGACACCTTATCCTACACTGAATGGTTGCAGGAGCTATTATTTAGCCTCTCAGTGGAAAGGATGATAGCTAGCATTCATAACAAGATGTTCAAATATGAAAGATATTGGAGTAAACTGCATGCATTATATACCCTTTAAAGTATGTGACTGCATGATAAGATCCTCCTAAAACTGAAGGGAACTTATTAACTCTGATACCATGGGAGGGATGGATGGGGGGAGGGAAGGGATTGGTTTATGTGTGTATTTAATGCATTTTTAGGTTCTGTTTCCTGTTTTTATGTTTCTTTTTTCTGTAAAATGGCCTTTTCAGGCCAAATGTATAAACTAATAAAGCATTTTGAATTTCAAAAAAAAAAGTTGTAATTGTCTGAAGCAATGGTGTAGATCACTCATACTCTGGTATCTGTCTGGTGGTGTATAAGGGGAAAAGGAGAGCCCCCCACTAAGCACTTGGATCTCAGTGTCTTGTCAGTCATTTGTGACTGAGGTTAAAGATAATTATGGCTTCTTACCCCAGTACCCTCCCCCTCTCCCTCTGCCTCTGCCTCCTCTTCCTCCTCCTTGTACTGTTACTGGGCAAGTGGATGTTTCTTGTATATATCCTTGGGACAGCATGAGGTATCTCTGTTGGGGTTCTTCCTGATAGGGTCTGGTTTGCTTTCTGGCCCTATTGGTGGTCTAGAAAAACTTGTCTTGAGGATTGGGGGCTTGGTATGATACTCTATCCATTCTTTGTGTGTAACTATCTGAACTATCTCAGTCAGTCTTGGTTCTGGTGTTTCTGCATCCTCACTAGATTTTCCAATTATATACCCTGTCTAATCTGTAGTTATTAGAATCTCTCTTAAATTTCTTTACTTTAGTTTTTTTTAGATTTTCTTCAAAATCATGTTGTGTTTTTTTTATTTTTTCTAAATTCTTTTTAAAGGTTTCCACTTCAGTCGCTAACTTGTGCTGATCCTGTATTTTCTTACTATCATCTGCTAAAGTACTCCTGCATTCTAGTACTGCCTCAATGATGGCATACATAAAATTATTGCTGCATCTATTTCTGATACATTCCCATCTGTCTGTAGGTTTCTTGGATTCAGCACCTATGTTTGGCTCTATGAGGACCCTGAGGCCTCACGGTATTCTCTTATAATTCAGATATTCACTCAATGTGATGCCATTCCATTCACACTTTGTGTCTTTCTTTCTCTAACCTGTTTTTCAACTCCTATTCATTGGTCAACAATTCCAGAGCTCTTTGTGCTCTAATACTGGTGAGCAGTCTTAATTGTTCTGCCTCACTGAAACCAAGTATGTTGTCTCTCCTCGACACTACCCCCTGCCTCTACAAAATCATCCATGACTGTTGAAGGGTCAACCACTTAATCAGCCTGTATATATGTTTATAATTATATGTATCACCTGGGTCATGCGAATAACTCCTATAAAGGGAAATGGTCCAAAGGTGGGCAACAATAGCCTGGCATGGAAAGTTAGTTCAAACAGTTCAAGAAATTGATTTGGATTGGGAGTCCTTCCACAACGTGGGCCATACGCTGGTCCACAAGTACTGTAAGAAGTCCAGGGAATGTGGATTCCCTCCCAGTAAGATATTTGTTATCTGGGGGCTGATAGGCAGATATAATCCAAAAGTCAAAGAACAATGACCAGCCATGCCTTTGAATTTTTCAACAACCTATTCTTTATTTTATTTTTCTCTTTTATTCTGTACAATAGATCCTTTATGACCCAACATTTCACTTCAATAGGCTTCTTCAGGGAGATGATCTAATTTTAAATAATACATAAATCATGTTTAGTGTTTTGAATTCAATAGCATCAGTTTCTCACACTGACAACCTCAATTTTTACAAATCAAAAATTTGGGGGGAATTATTATAAGTCCATGCCACAACGGTCATGTCATGCCATCCCTTTTGTCATGCAGTAAACCTGTCACACTGAACTTCATCCTGATGGGCTTCACTGTATATATTTTAAAATGTATTGTGTATAACTACATGTTTATGCCTTGTTTATATATTTGTTATATTATCTTCAATCTAGTTTTATACTTCATTGCAATAAATAAACAAATAAAAGTAAGAGTGATATATAAACAAATACAAGAATTTGCACAGTATGGGCATGATATTCAAATCATTAGCACATGCAAAGTCACTTTTTGCATTCCAGATTTAGGGTAATGCCATGTATCTGGATGTAGCATGAGAGTCCCTATATTCAAAACCTCTGGTTGTACATCACAAATGTGTGTCAGCACACAATAAGGGAGTGCAGGCATGCAAATGAATGGGGTGGGTCTGCTTGACAGTTGCAATGCTACATTTAAAGTATTTGGGTGGGGCTAAGGGGAGGGTTGGGCAGCACATATACCACTTTTCAAATTCATGTTTTAACTGTGCAAAAGGTCCAGGGGATGCTACCAATCAGCCCAGAAATGCAACCTGAGGTGCAGGATGCATGTAAATCTCAGACACATGTTGGTCTGTGCCAGACCTACCTGTAAGGAGGACATTTGTATAAACAAGAGTGTAACAATTAATTGTGCATGATCCATTCACAGGGATATTATACCACTACACACTGCCATGATGCTCTGAAATGGCAATGGAACTGTAGTTACAAGCATAAATGGCAGTCCAAACATGGCACATTTGAAACTGTGTTATGATGTTACACTATTGTCTTGCAGCTCCAGCAGCCATCCAGTAACATTGTCCTATTGTCCCATCTCCGTGAAATACAAGGAGCAAAGCCCTGGGTATGAAATTGCAAGGGCCACATATTGAACTAGTAATGGTCCCTTAGCACCCTGAATGGGGAATGGACTCATTTACATGGAGACAGTTGTCTGTAGTACCATTGTGCAACTGTAATCACATGTTACGGCTCATCAATTGATATTTTGCTCCTGGGCTGCCTGTTCTGTATCCACTGTTATCCTTTCAGTGGTCAGAAGGGTAATGTGCTTTGTAACTGAGCAAACAAGTTGATGACTTGATTTGCATTATATTCTAGGGGGTGTAATTATCCATGTTTTGCACACTCACATTGTCTTTGTCTTGTATGACACAACACCTTTTACACGTCAAGCACACTGCCATGCGGGAAAGGGATTTTGCACAGCATGAACCTCGACCATTGAATATTAGGCCCTAATGTCCATACAATTTGCTTCTGCTATTGGTTCTGAAATAAACAGTATTTGTTAGCAAAAAAAAAATCAGCACATCATTTTTATCAAAAATGAAATATTGACATCCTTGGAATCATCATCAGTATATTTTTAATTCTGTCAGTTTCAAAACAATCATTCCTTCTAGTTTTATAAGTAATGACTCAATTAATTTAACATGGCAAGCAGTAGCCATTTTTAAAAATCTATTTGCTGAATCTGCTATTTTACTGTACATATTAGATTCATACTGTGGATTTTTGGGACTAGGCTAGCACATATTTCTGATGGTAAAAACCATATTGTAGCATCACTCCGAGATGTTTAGTTTTTTCTTAATATGAGTGTAACATGACAGAAAGAAGTTCTAAAATCTTTAAACTCACATATCTCCAGTTAAGAGTAAAATATAATGGAAAAAAAATGAATATCTGGATTTTTTTGTTAGAAATACATTGTTACTAAAGAAAATGACATGCTAAAATTTGTTTCCACTAACAAATGCTGCTAATTCAAGCCTTCACTATTAACTTCAAATTATCAAAAGACTTGTACAATAAAATACACTTAACCTTTATTTAGTGATGTTACCAAATGCTGTAAGGGTCCTCATGTTTCCCCATTGTGCTATTTCTCACTAGAACTGGGGGCTTGCCATGGGGAGAAAAGAGAACCAGAGCCTTTACTTCATGAGTAAGTCTGCACCTAGGTCTCCCTCAGTTGATCCCAACTAACTGTCTTCTCTGAGACGTCCCCCACCCCAGAAAAACTTGTATTGACTCTTCAAGGTGACAGTCCGGGGCCAGATATTCAAAAGTTTGCCTGGGTGCAAATCCCAGTTTTCCCACGTAAACCAGGTTTTGCGTGGATTTTCCATATTGAAAAGCCTGGTTAGCACAGAGAAACAGGCTTTGCACCTGGGCAATATTCAGAGGGGGATGCAATGCAGTTGAAGGGGTGGGGGACCTAAATATTGGTCCAGTCCAAAATTCAGTATGACATTTTATACACCTTGTATTCAATTTGAAATCACTGTGAAATGAATGCCTAAACAATTGTGTTACAGATCCCAGTGTGAGTAAATAACCTTCTCTATTTTCAAATGGATGGTCCCAGAGGGTGGGGGGTGGGGGATACTATAGGGGAAGAGGGTGGTATGGGGTCGGGGGTGGAGGTTATGTTAGGAATGTTTGTATTTAGATTTTGTTATGTTTTAGGTTTGTTAATTTTATTAGGTTTTCTTTTTGAAAAATGTCATGATTATATAAATCTGGATTTCCCCCTTTGGGGGTTCATTTACCTGTCATTATAAATAAAATCAATAAAGATGGAATAAAAAAAAAATTCAGAGTATGTGCAGCATGGAAAGTCCATTTTTCTCCGTCCCTTTGTGTGGCGTACATACCACCGATCTAAACCTTGACTTACTCCCATGCAACTCTAGCAGTTGGTGGAGGAAGTGTGGTGGTCGACTGACCCCCAACACAGTAGTCCCTGGAGTCTAGTGGTACCCTCCCCCAGCCAAGCAGCAGCCTGATGTAAACATGAATTTTCCCAGGTGTCAAGTGGTCCACCCATGCTGATCGATGGCCTGATGTAAATAATAAACATTCAATGGTGTCCAATGGTACCCCTTGCCAATCGCTGACCCAATGTAACTAATAAAGTTTCCATTATGTCTAGTTGTCTCCTCCACCAATTGCTGGCCTAATGTGAATAATAAACCTTCCCCGGTGTCTAATGGTCCCACCTGCTGATTGCCAGCCCAATGTTATAATAGATCATTCCCTGGTGTCCAATGGCCCCATCCCCCCACCTGCACCCATGCCCAATGTGTTAACAGGTAGTTCCTGGTGTCCAGTAATCCCTTCCCCCACCCAATCACCTGACCAACACACAGACGCCATTTCCTAGGTGTCCATGTATCCCTGCCCCAATCCTGATCCCCTGTACATGAAAGATAATCCATTCCCTGGTGTCTAGTAGACCCTTTCCTGATCCCTGATCCCCTGTAGAATTACATAATGTTATTTCCTGGTGTTTAGTGGACCCTCCATCATATTTGAAGTCTTTAAAACCTTTCAGCTGCCAATATAACTGCCTGTAGTGCATATTGGAATTCTGGACAGACACAGTAGCTCTGTCTGTAGCATTTGGGCTGCCAAAAGAATTAGAAAGTATTGGACTTCTGGACAGATAAATCAGTCCACAGCACAGAAAGGGTTGATCCAGTATACTGGTTTGTTTGTTTTGAGATAGTCTTACTTTTCCCCTTATTATACGTCCATTGTTAATGCTGCCTTTTTTCACTCAATATTTACAGTATATTTTAATGACTTAGTTCTGGAACCCAGTGACATCTGATGAGTGCAGGCCAAGACTAAAGCTTTCCATGCAGGACTTCAGCTTAAGTGTCACTGGCTTCCAGAACTAATCAGTAATTAAAAAAGGAATTATTGGTTGGAAAAAAAGGCTCCATTATCATGGGGCCCTAAATCAGGAAAAACTAAGACTATTTCAAAACAGACACAAAAAACAGTGCACCAGGGGCATTAAACAGACTTTACAAATGCCCACATAATTATACTGAAAAATGTGGAAAACAATGTTTTATGTTCCCCGTAATGATTTTATATTGAATGTGTACACTACAAAGATTATATTTTCCTTGATGCAAGCTGCCATATATCGGGCCGATTGTTGCGACTGCACCCAAGATTGAAAAACCAGATGCAGTTGTGGCAGTTGACAATGCTGCAGCTGTGGTGGTACAACTGGGTTTGATGCAGGCCTGGACGCAGGCAGGCCTTCTAAAATCTGGCCCCATGTGTCTGTGTATGATCTAAAGTGTTTAGAGATCAAAGCATATCTAGGTCCAGATATTCAAAAGTGCATGCAAGTGAAATATTTGCACTGTGCTTGTGTCGGTTCCTTGGCCTGCCATATTCAGACGCATAGCACTGGTGCTAAATCCTCTGACTGGAGGGTGGATTGTGTACCATGCAAGCAACAGTTGAGTACATAGCACACTGCAGCAGCACAGTTCTAAACATAGCACTAAGGATAGTACAGACTACAAATGGGGCAAGTAGTAGCACAGCTCTGACCAGAACACTGGGTGTGGAGCTGCACAGTGGGTGTGGGTGGGTGTGGCTGTTGGTGGTTGAGGAGGCACCAATGACAGACATACAACACATCTGCCTTAGTGTCAAAAATAAACTTTAATACAACCAGATGGCAACAGGACATACAAACAGAACAAAAACAACAACAATAAGTGGATCAGGCGGTGGGAAAAAATTAATGGTGGCAACTGTCCAGAAGCAGAAGAGTGGGCAGAAACCCACGGGGACAACAGAAACTCCTGCAATGCAGCCACCTCCTCACAGGACCACTACTGCTGCCAGTGGGAGTGGTGGTGGTGGTGGTGACTGTCACTGACAGTGGTCCGCAGCCACTTCCTACACGGCCTCTGTGTTGCCTGCCATGTGGCGGAGAATAAGCCCCTGCTGGTGGATGATTCTGTGCAGTATGTTGTCTCTCCCTTCCAAGTCCTCATGATGGCTGAGACAGATGGCATTCTTCTGGGCACCAATGGACAGAAAGACAGTGAACTCAGCCAGCTGTGCACACAGGATGGGAAATGCAGGTGTTGCCTACATTATGCAGCCAAGATATAACCTGCCAACACATGTGCCACCATGTCACACATGAAGGACAGGTGTCTGACATATACAGTATCAATTCATGGTCTACCTCTGACAGCACCATGAATCAGTACAATGAAGGGATGCACATGCAATGGCTGTGCAATGCTGCACCAGAGCATGCCCGGCCATGGAATGGACACACGTCATCAGCAGGCATACCAGAGGTGTGAATACAGCACCAAACCAGAGTCTAACAAACAGAGTCATGTCCCAAGTGGCAAGAAGGCACACCCAGACACCCTGTAGCTACTAACTAGACATTCAGCACACAGACCAACCTTGGCATGCAGGACACAGGCATCTCAAGTGCCAGGATGGGGCTCAGGCACACCCACATGATGCACACAACAACACAGCTTTACATGGCTGGGACCATCATGCAGCACTGCGCGTAACAGACATGGTGACACATGACTGCAGTAGTGGTGTACATGGGAAGGAGCATGACACACTGTGCCCCAGTCACCACAACACCAGTGTATGATGTAATGAGGCCTGGAGGCAGCCACTGTCCCAGCTATCACAGGTGCTACCCTACATAGAGTGAGGTCAGAGTCAGACTGGGCCACAAGGATACCTAGAAATGTCCAGGTGGGCCCCATCTGTTGGGTACCTGGCCACCATTTAAACCCTGATACTCACTGTATGTACCATCTCTTTTCTACTTGAATAGGTTATATGGGCCACTGTAGATAAATGCAATATTCAAACACAGAACTACAGTATCACATTAATGCAAAATATTGATATTAGTGTGCCACCCTGGGCCCTCCCCTATTGATTTCTCATGTGGGCCACCATATTCACTGTCTAGGCAGGCCCCCTGCACTCCAGTCTGATCCTATGATCCCCAATACAGGGTCTACACAGGTCACTAGTCATGCATAGCCCCACTATGTCCAACTGTATGGCTGGCCCTGCCAGTGTACAGTGAAGTTATCACATCCTAGTCATCACTGTGTCAGTCACTGCCACAACTGCATAACAATGTCATTCATATATGATTCCCTACATGCACTGCCCACTGAGGGCCCCACCATCTGCTGATCCCATGCCATAATTGCCGGTCCTGCTAAGATGTTGAGACATGCCACACAATGCATATGGCACAGGATATGGCACCAGCACAAGTGGATTGCCATGGTGGCTATCTGATGCCCATGGCTTGGCAATGTGGTGTACCACAACTACAGTGACCAATGCCAATCACCTGCTGACAGCCAGGCATACATAGTCCTGAACACAAGGTAGTATGGACCTGGGAAAATGTGGGGGGTGGGGAACGCAACCAAGGCTGTATGCACAGCCACCATACTCCAAAAGCATGTCTGGTGGCACAGGGTGCTTGTGACTGCATAGTGGAGGGCATGCCCTGGCATGGTAGACAGATACAGGGTAGCATGCCAGCAGCATGTAGGTGTACTTTGGTAGACTGCACAGACCATAGCACACCACAGTGGCACTAGTGGGCCAATGCCACATGGGCAGGGTGAATGTCCCCTACCCCAGCTCCTGAGGTGATGCCCCCACAGACATGCATTCTGCATGGCAACCCATACAGAAACATCCTTCAATGGCTACAGAAACATGCAGAGTAGTATAGACAGGTGGCAGACTGGTCTGCATGGTGGCAGACCAGGGATGTAAAGGGTGAATACCCCCATCCATACTTGGGGTCACCAACACCCACAAAGCCACCTCGAGCAGTATTACAATATTGCTATATCTCTCCACACCCACCGACAGTGTCACCCTGTTCCTTGTACCCCCCATGGCCAGGCACGTCATTTACATTGGTAACATCTGTCCCCTGTGCTGTGACACAACAGAACAGGAACCTTGTCCACCCCCAGCAGCAAAACCAGGGCCATCACTGTATCCAATGCTGCTGACACCAGTCATGCCACACAGACAGTGCTGTGTATGCAACCCTCTGGGCAGCACACATGGCAGTGTCAAGACACACTCCACTGGTGTCAGACATAGCCATGAGCACAACAACGGATAGGCACAGGCCCTAACAGCTATGAAAGTGGTAGAGCCATGGCCACAGCAGTGCCACCTGTTCCAGCACCTATATGTGTACAGATGCAACCTGGGTGTGATACACAATGCAGGGTACTTATCTGGATGCCCTGCCTGTGCAGTGCTGGCATGGGCCCTGTCATGGCCTGGTGACCTCGTGCGTGCATCCCTGTAGTGTGGTTGCTCCCAATGTTGTTTGCCCCTGTCCAGAGCCAGTTGGTCACTGAGATCTGTAAAGGAGGAAAAGGGAGGTGTGATCAGTATCCTGCAGTGGTACACAGTGCACTATTCACACCACAGAGATAGAGGGAATTCACGGGGAGGCAAAGGTACTGTGGGTCACTCTGGAGACCAGGAATTGAGCCACTATTCACAGTGGAGTGATTTACAGACCTTCAGCACTGGGGGAGGAGTTAGATAAGCTACTGGTTGAAGCCACTGGCAAGATAACAGAAAAGTGGGAGGTGTTGCTGGTGGAGGATGTAGCCTGCCAGATGTGGAATGGAGCCTCCCAGTAGCAGCTTCTGCTAGAAGCAGGGACATCCTGGACACTCTCTGCAGTGAGATTCCTCAGGCAACTAGTCAGTGAACCCACTCGTGATGTGGTAGTACTAGACCTGGTACTCACTATCAGGCACAGTGTTGCAGACATCAAGGTGGGAGGCCACTTGGGGACTAGTGATCATTGTACAGTATGGTTCAATATAAGTACAGCCAACAGAATTGAACCACACTAGGGTGAGGGTCCTGACTTCAGGGGGACAAATTTTAGAAAGATGCATGAATGCCTCAAGGATCACCTAGTAGGGGAGGATGACCTGCGTGGGGTGGAGGAACAGTGGGTGAAGATAAAAGGGAGCATAGTAAAGGCAACAAACCTCTGCATCAAACAAGTGAGCAAAAGTAAGAGGAAAAAGAAAGTGCTATGGTTCTTGAAAGAGGTGACTTGAAAAGGTAAAAGCTAAAAGGGTAGCATTTAGAAGGTATAAGGAGACACAGAGGGAGGAGGAGGATGGGGAGATGTATCGGGGAAACAGAGGGAAGTAGTGGAGAAGTAAGGAGTGCAAGGGTGCAAAATGAATAGAGAATAGCCCAGGAGGTAATAAAGGGGACAATCATTTTTTTAGGTGTGCAAGTGAAAAGAGGAAGACCAGGGGTGGGATTGTAAGGTAGAGGTTAAATTGGGCAGGAACTCACAGGAAGTCAGTGCTACCTCCTCCGACACCTTTTTCCATTGAATACTGTGGAGATTTCCACCTTCTGGGGGTAACTGTTCCATCTTCTACAAATTTAGAGATTACAGTTCCACCTCCTAAACATTTCCAGTTTAAGTACTGTTGCAAGGTTAACAAGCATTGACAATGCCAAGTGTTGCTTGCTGTCATTAGCAGTGGAAGTGCAGGAGTAAGACAGATGTAGTATAGGAATGGTAGTGAAGTATTGAATTGACGCCAAGTCCACCCTCACCCTGCAGAGATGGACAGGCATTGGGGTGTGCCTTTGGGTCATCGCCCATAGCGGTCATGACATTTCACCTCACCCTACCCTGCAGACACTTACAAGTGTCAAGGTGTGCTTTGAAGTGTTCAAGCTTTACACTCACCTCATTCCATAAGGAAATATACTGAAATAGGTGCAGTATAGGAGAATGGGGTGAACTCTGGGGCCAATGGGTCTAAGGCACACCTCTATGCCTGCCACTGGCTGCAGGGTGGGGTGGAATGGCATTAGCATTACTGTCGACAATCCCAAGTCACACCCCTACAGGGTAGGGCATTATGATCGAAAACCCTAACACCCTGGGTATTTTTTTTACTCCAGGTTTTCAGTATGGGCTTTTTGTGATCCCACCGGATGAACAGTGACACTATCAGTTCGTTAGCTGAAAGGTGATTTTGCACAGCGTCTGCGCCATTTGGTGCCACAGCTGCGAAAACACATTTCGAACAGGATGTGAAAAATGACAGCTGTACTTGTCATGAGGAGGTGTAAAAAAATGGCAATGTTGAAAATCTGGAGTGAAAATATAAAAAAACTGGTGAAGTCACGAGTGTGCGTAGAAACTGCGTAACACACACCCTTAATGTAATTAGTTTGGGGATTTTTTTACAGCAGATTTTCAACATAGGCATTTTGGAACCTCCACTCATGAACAGTGTCACTGATTTTCTTAATCTGTCTCGAACACTGATTTCCCACAGTGACCATGCTATTCTATGCTGGAAGTGCGAAAACACATTTTGGCCAGGGTGTGAAAAATGACAGCTGTACTGTTCATAAGAAAGTGTGGAAAAATGCCACTGTTGAAAATCTGGAGTGAAAAGATTACGAATTCGTGAACTTACGAAGGTGTGTGGAAATTGCATAATGTACGCTCATAACACAGTCATTTTATGGACTTTTGTCATCAAATTTTCAACATAGCCAGTTTAAGACTTCTGCTCAGGAACAGTGTTACTGTGATTTTCTTAATCTGTCCCGAACATTGATTTCACACACCGACCACACCCACTGTGCGCTACATGTGTGAAAACACATTTTGGGTGAGATGTGGAAAATCACAGTTGTACTGTTCATAAGGAGGTGTGGTAAAATGGCAATGCTGAAAATCTGGAGTGAAAATATTAAAAATGCTTGGTTACGAGCATGTGTAGGAACTGCGCAACGCATGTTCATAAAACAGTCATTTGGGGGAATTTTTTCACCAAACTTTCAACATAGGGTTTTTGGGGGCCTACCTCCTGAACAGTGTCACTGTGATATTCTCAATCTGTCCTGAACATTGATTTCGCACACCGACCGTGCCATTGTGCGCTACATGTGCGAAAACACATTTCAGGTGAGATGAGAAAAATGACAGCTGTATTGTTCATAAGGTGTGGTAAAATGGCAATGTTGAAACTCTGGAGTGAAAATATTAAAAATGCTCAAAGTTACGAGTGTGCGTAGGAACTGCACAACACACGCTCTTAAAACAGTCATTTTGGAATTTTCACCAGATTTTCAACATAGGGTTTTAGAGGCCTACCTCATGAATTGTGACACTGTCGTTTGTTAATCGGTCCCAAAAGGTGGTTCCACGCAGTGAGGCGAAATCACCTTCGGGACTGAATAACAAAATGACAGTGGCTGAGTTCATGAGTTGGGGTCCCAAGAACTCCATGTTGAAAATTTGGTGAAACAATTTCTAAAAGGCCGAGATATGCATCAAAGTTGAAAAACATTTCCGCCATTATACAGCTTACGGCATTTCTTCAGTTCGTGGTCGGCTTTGAAGAGTGCAGGCGTGTTCCCGGTCCACGAAGATCATCGTGCTGGACTCGGAGGTAATATGGGGGTAAGGTAAGGGTGTGGGGGAGGTGGGAGCAAGCGAGAGGGTGGGTGCGAGTTGGGGAGGGGAGCAAGAGAATCAACGAGGGACCAATTTTTTCTAGATCTTTTTTTAAAGATGATGGGGGACTTTTGCCATGCTGGGTGGGCTCCCAGCATGGCCCAGCTGGTTGTTTGGGGGCAGTGGAGCCAGCGAGTTGGGCACCCTGTTGTGAGGAGACTTTGCCATGCTGGCGTGGGCTCCCAGCATGGTAGATGGAAGTTTGTTTGGGGGCAGTGGAGCCAGCAGGGACTGGGCACCCCCTGTCAGCCATACAGTGTGCTGGGGGGGATGCATGGGCCATGGGGGGTGCTTTATGCAGATGGGGATTGGGCACCCCGTCGCCTTTTTTTTAAATTTTTTATTTATTAAAATGTTTCACCGGAAAGGCACACTGAATGGCAGGTGGCAGCTTTCCGTCGGCTTCCTGGGGACTGTGAGATGCCGATGGAGAAGCAGTCGCCATGGCGACACCACGCAATCAGCTGTTTTGGTAGCTTGTAATGCACCAAAACAGCTGATTGTGTGGTGACGTGGCCAAATTTCTTGATGCATTGTGGCCTGCTCCCTAACTGCTGACTGACGTGATGTGTTTCTTGCACATGTGTACAAGCAACACAACAAGGGAGTGAGGAGGGGACTGTGCAGAGGGGGACCAGAAAAAGGCAGACATCCTGAACAAATACTTTTGTTCAGCGTTCACAGATGAAAGAGAAGGGGGGAAGCCACAAAAAAGTAACAAAAGCTTTGGAGGGAGGGAGATGGACACTAGTCCTTTTTTGGAGGTGAGAGTCCTGAAGTGACTCACAAATCTGAAAGTGGACAAAGCAATGGGTCAAATGGGGTATATCCAAGGTTATTGAGGGAGTACAGATTGGGTGGAGTGGTACTGATGACCACCAAGCAGGAAAGAGACCTGCGGGTAATCATATCAGATTACCTAATTGTGGCCAGGCAGTACGACAAGACAGTAGGGAAGGCGACTCAGATGCTGGGGTGTATAGGGAGGGGTATCACAAGCAGAAAGAGGAAGATGGTGTTACCTCTGTATAGATCATGGGTTAGACCCAACCTAGAGTACTATGTCCAGTTCTGGAGACCATATCTCCGGAAGAACATAGAGTGGATGCAGTCCAGGGGAGGGCAACTAAAATGGTGCAGGGTCTACTTCAAAAGCCCTATGAGGAGGGATTAAAGGACTTAAATTTGTACACCCTGGAACAGAGGATGGAGAGGGGTGATATGATAGAGATCTTTAAATACCTCATGGGAGTAAATAAGGTACAGGAGGAGAGAATGTTTCTGAAGAAAAGGTTCTCAAGAACAAGGTGTCATGCTATGAAGCTGGAGGGGGTAGATTCAGGAGAGATGTGAGGAAGTACTTCTTCACAGAGAGTGGTGGATTCCTGGAACAGTCTTCATGCAGAGGTGGTAGTGGTGGGGTTCCAGAATGCATGGGTTAAGTAGAAGGGAACTGTAGTAGAAAGAAAAAGGGGGGGGGGAGAGAGAGAAAGAGCTCTAGGTTGAGCATGGTCTGCTGTAATAGTGAAGATAGGGAGAAATGCACAGACTGGATGAGCCAAGCAGTCCTTATCTGCCCTCAAATTTTATGTTTCTATGGTACTATGTTCAGTACACACTACTTAGTATAAATGCCCAGATGTCTGTACCATGCACAAGCCATCATACATGCCAGATATGGATGGATAGGCTGAGCAGGGCTGCAAGTTACCCATAGCACCACCTGTGGCACCACGGACATGCGTGCCCTGGCACACATGCAGAAGATATGGAACCTCTCCCTGTGTTAGGTAAGGCCAAGCACAGTGTAAGTCAGCCAGTGTAGTGCCCACATCCTGCAAGCCTCTCCCCCGTCCCCTGTTCCACAGACTATACATGTCGGCTCCAGACCCTGTCCAAACATTGTTTGCATGGGTATGCCTGGTGCACCAGGTAACCCACAATATGGGCAGACATGGCATACCAGCGGAATGGCTGGGGGCCAGGATACAGTAGGCATGGGCTCATACAGTGGTCAGTACATGCCTGGACTCCAGTGCAGTACCTTAGTACCCCATGCTGTATCTAGCAGATGCATGTCTGTGGCCATGTGGCATAGTATGGACAGTGTGTACAGCAATGACAGGGCTGCATCCATGTCCTGTTGGAGATGCCTCCCAGGACAGCTACATGTAGGACACATGTGATACCCTCCCTAGTTAGTCATAAGTGGCAATGGGCATTGATGTGACTAGGTCACCATACTTTGTACATAGTCCCTGCTTACCATGCGATCCCATGATACATGTACCTGCTATGCTTGTGAAACCACCACTATGTCACTCACTGTGGTCATCCACAACTGTATGGCCAAGGCAGGTACATGCCTCAGGCCACCTTAGTGGGTCCAGTCATGTACATGACATAAGGACATCCCATGGGACAGAGGGCCCAGACAGTTGCATATATCCTGGCAAGCCATGCAGTGGGTCTTGTTCCATGGCACAGGGGACCACTGAAGGCACACAGGTGATGTGTACAGCCAGGGTTTGTCTGAGAACCGAACCTGAACAGAACCTGAACTATTCGATTTTTGCCTGATCCAAACCGAACTTGAACCCTAAAAAATAAAATAAAGATGAACCCAAACTGAACCTGAACCCAGACTTTGTGAGATGAGGAGAACCCACATGGAGGCAGTAGGGTGAATTCATTAGAACTCAGACTGATAAATTACACAAAAAACCCTCAAACTGAAATGAACTCAAACCCAAACTTCTACTTATCAAATCGAACTGAACCAAACTCGAACTATACCCGACCAAACCCAAACCAAACTAGAACCCTAAAAACATGTCAAACCCTGGCTCTAGTGATGTGCACAGTGCTTTGGAGATCTAGCCCTACCACAGACTACAACATTACAGACCTGCACACAGGCCAGTACAAACACCATACATACAACCACCCCTACTCACCTGGCCTAGGCACAGTGCCACCGTCCACCATGACCCACAGTTTCTGCAGGTGGTGTGCCTCTCTCCTCTGCAGGTCATTAAATCTATGCTTGCACTGGTTCCTGGTGTGGGTGAGCCTTGTCTGGAATGTGAGGTGCTGCCCTACTGATGCCCACACCTCACTGCAGGGGCTGTCTTCCCCTGCCACTTCCCTCAGCAGCTGGTCCTCCCTGGCAACTACTAGGGCAACCAGATTGGCCTTCTCCATGTTTGACCATCTATGGTCCTGCTGCTGGACAGCCCTGCATTACTGCATAGCCATGGTGTTCCCTTTGCTTGGTAAAGCACTCTGAAGCTGCTTCCTGTTTCAGGTCTGTCTGGGTGTTGCACAGCATGTTGCCATGTTTACACAGTGCTGCATCATGTTGCAATGTGCATCATCTATGTCCAGGAGTGGGGGCTGGCCTAAGGGCATGTGGCCAGGATGGGCAGCATGTGCATGGGATGCGCATGTGTGTGTTGTGCATGCACTGTGCTGCACAGCGCAATCCACTTGTGCACTGGGGTGCTGCACACAGTTGCACAGTATGATTACATCAGAGGTAGCACATGACATCTTGCCTGCACCCCCCCCCAAGACATGCAACCACAGGCACAGTGCAATGACAGTGTACTAGCACAATCTACGATTGCATGCCAGGGAAAACTACAACATTCAGCCAAGGTGGGCAAAGGCAAATGAGGTCATTTTGCAGCCTGTGAGCAAACAACCACATTTGCATGTCATTACTAGCAGGTATGCATACATTAACACGCCCAATTGTGAAAACAACAAAGTCAGAGCAACCTCTGCCCCCTCCCCCCCCGAGGTAAATGTAACAATAAACATATTTTTCAGCCTGGATTGGCAACTTACTAATTTGATTTCAAAGGGAGTGGGCATCTCTTGGTATTCACATCAGGGCCCTACTGTGAAGTCACCCAGCTACTAATTTTGAGGTAGACCACCCATCAGCTGGGTCCCTACTCTAAACTGCATCTGCCTCAAATGGCTTACCTTTATAGGGTACATCAGCCTAAAATTGGCTTAAATAAGCTATGGTCCCCAGCCAATGTACAGGTAACTGGTGGGGAGCTAGTTAAATGAGACAGCCATACTTCTCCATTTACAGACTTTATCCAGTGTTAACTGCTCACCCTTGCTCATTCACAAACTGTAAATGGAATTCTAAATGAGGGATGCTACTGTATATGGCATACATCAACAAAAACAACAAAGTCAGAACACACCTTGACCCCTCCCACCCCGAGGTACAGTAGATGTGACAATAAATGTACATTTTTTAGCCTGGATTGGCAGCTTACTAATTTGATTTCAAAAGGAGTGGGGGTCTCTTGGTATTCACATCATGCCCAGTTGTGCCTGGACTGTATAAAGGAGTGCATTGCACCGCCTAGATACCACAGGTGAACTGTAGGTGAACAGGGATAAGTGTCCTGTGGAATGGCATAGAAAGGAATGGGTGGGCAGTGGACTGTGTGGTTACATTGGCTTCAGCATGGCTCCCAGATTCATGTGGCATGTTCAAGGCAGGGCTCCCATATCTACAGGGATTTGTGTACTTTAAAGGGAAATATAGCCATTTACAGGAAACTCTCCCTATAGCTGTGCTGTGGTTAATTGGGACAACAGAGCCATTTGCTTCCATAGCTCAGGATTAGGGATCTAAGTTTGTCATGGCAGTCATACACATCATTGATTCATGACATTTGATCTTTATTCAGGACTTCCATGACTCTCACTAGTGTCATCAGAATGTAGCAATGATGATCATGCCACAACATTTACTACTGTTTACTAATGATTTCATGAACAATGAGTCATTAAAACCTCATCCATGACAAACTTACATCCCTACTCATAATGTACACTACAGGACAACATGAGAAATGTGCTATGGAACCACAGGGAACATGGCACAGCAATCTGGGAGCACTGTCACTGTGCCTTCAAGGAGGAGTCTGCAGTGTTCCAGAACATTCCATTATGTGCTATGGAGGACAATATAGCCAGTTGTCCTATGTACCCAGTGTAACATCATGGAGACAGTATCCATGTGCATGTCACCCTTACCTTGTCTTGTACTACACAAGGTGTCCTGTACAGCTGGGGACCCTTCTACATAGGTCATGCTTTGGTGTGGGACACATCATATCCTTTTTTTCCTTTATTAAAGACACTTTATTGAAACATTTTATAATAAAATACAAAAGTGAAAAAAAAGAAAAATTTCACAACCAGAATAAAAACAACATTCAAAGCAAAGAACCAAGGAAGCCATCGAACAACAGCATTTATGACTACTCAAACACAATATAGCTGCAGAACAAGAACCCCAGATCACACCACCCCCTTTATTCCGGAGCACAGTCTAGCAAGAATATGTACAACAGTGTTATTACATGGAGGTAGACATATAAGAACATATACTAAAATTGAAATACAGTCTGTATAATAATGTGGCGTTTTGGTATTTGGTCTGCCACGGGACCCCTTATTTCTCCAGTATTCTACTTTCCCATCTGTTGCTTCTGCAATAGTCGATTGCTGGTACAGAACAAACTGAGTCAGACGCATAAATTAATAAACAATACAAGGTATTCTGGAACACAAGCAGGGACATCTCATCAGCACAAGGTACAGACTAGACTCTGACAAGACAGGAAATTGGGGTTTCCTAAGCCCCTGCAGTAAAACAATTAGCATAACATGTGACAACTCTCTGGCTGCAACATTACTGTCCTCGGTTAAAGGGGAGGCAGTTAATCTTGAGCCCCATGCTCACCCCATACTCCACATCACCCTGGGGTTTGAAAATGTGAGTACCACTCGAACAGTAAAAAAAAAAAATTGTTAAGCAAGAACAAGAATAAGAATTTAGAAAAACCTTATTAATCATTAATATGAACATTTATCAAATATCAACATCATGGATGAAATTATTAAGATGACTTTTAATTGACTGATAGGCAAGCACAATACCTTGCTGCAGGGGAGGGGAGGGGAGGAAAGAGGCTGGACTACACTGGTGGCCAGTCAGTGTAATGCCAGGGAAGGGGAGGGGACACCATAGCACTTGAGGCTGGCCATGCTACAAGCACTAAGGTGCGGGAAAGGGAAAGGAAAGACAGGGAAAGGGGAGTAGTAATTATTACCCAAATGCAATTAAAAATTTATGTTACGATTGTAACAACATAACTATTTCTAAGATCTAGGAGAGAAAAATGTTAGAGCAACAGAAAATTAGAACCAATATGCATAATGTTAAATGGAATATGACACAGAAATCATAGAATCACCACACTGAGGCCGAATAACAAAGTTCACTTATTTCTGCAACTTTTACGGTCAGTTGGGATAGATGAATGGGTGGTTTGAACTAGTTCTTGACAGGATGTGGTCAGGTCACAAAAGAGGACCCAAGAGTTCTGAGCACTGTCAAAACCACACCATTTGACATGGTATGACCATGATCCATTAATGTCATTTTTGTGCAAAATCTTCTCAATCTGGTACACTGATTGGGGTACATGAAGTCCTGAAAAGAAACAAGAGACTGAGAAGTCCCAGAAAGTCCATCTTGCTGAGCAGGTAGAACAAGGTCTGGCAAATAAGTGTCAGGACCGTAGGATTCTGGTGAAACTGGTGTCAAATTGTCAGCAGGAAGTTCAGCTTCAGCATGTATTGCAGGTTCATCTGCAGCTTCATTACTTGGAAGACTGGGATCATGAGAGAGGGGATCATTCAGGTACTCCTGTTTCAGCCTGTTGATGTGGATTTTATTGTGTACCAGCTTTCCATTGGACTTGCAACACAAGCAAACATGAACAGAAGGAAGCTTTTCCACACGATAGAAGGGGCCAGTCCAAGAGTGAAGCAGTTTTTTGGTGGTGCCCTGAACAAGGACAGGTTGGTACAAGTAGACAATGTTCCCAACAGAAAATGAAGGTTCATGTAACATGACTGCTGACATTTTCTGCATTGCAGATTTTCTCTGGCCCAGTGTGTCAATTGCAACATGTCTGACAAGTTCAAGCTGTTCCAACATTGGAATGATGAAAGATGAAACTGGCTTTGAAACCTCTAGCATCAAGAGATCTTTGTCCAGAGGTGTCCTTGGGTGACATCCATGAACTAGGAAAAATGGTGTGTACTCTGTACTGTTGATACAAGGGCTGGTGTTGTAAGCAAACTGAATGAAGGGAACAAAACGATCCCAAGTGTTGTGAGTCTCATCCGGGTACTTGGATAGTGTATTAAGAATGGTAGACATCATTCTCTCACTTTGTCCATTGCATTGTGGATGGTAACTGGTTGTGTGAGTCTTTTTGATGTCGAGAAGTTTGCATGTTTCTCGCACAATAGTTGAAAGGCAGTTAGTGCCTCTGTCCAAATGCAGGTACGCTGGAGTATCGTGATGACAAATGATTGTGTTGAGGAAGGTACTTGCCACAGTAGCAGCTTTGATGTATTTTAGGTGGATCAGTTCCAAATACGTAGTTAGGTAGTCCACAAAAACAAGAATGTACTTGTGCCGGAGTCAGCACATGTAGGCAGGGGGCCAAGAATATCCATGCTGACTCTTTGGAATGGTTCAGTGGCTACAGGCATTGGAATGATGCGTGCCTTTGTCAGTTTGGCAGCAGGCTTTCTTTGAGAACAGGGCTGGCAGGATTTAACAAATCGGACAATGTCCTTGTTCATGTGAGGCCAGAAGAAGTGAAGCCTTGACTTTTTGAGAGTTCTGTGAATTCCTATATGACCTTCAAAAAGTGGAGAGGCATGAGTGGATTGAAGAACTTCGGCGATGAGAGAGGCTGGCACAACTAGCTGTACATGAGTTCTATCCGTGCGATGACCCTTGCCTTCCTTGGTCCAAATGTGAAAAAGCACGCCGTCATTGAGGAAATACTGTGACGCGAAGAATAGGACATCCTGGGTGTATTTCTTTTGTTGTGGTGAAGTTCCAGTCTCTAGATACATAATTATGTCTGTAAATTGAGGATCAGTTCTTTGTTGCAGTTTAATCATCACCAGGGAGATAGCAGTATTAGAGGTTGTAAGAAGCTCTTCAGCTGCTTGCAATAAGTGAGAATTTGTGCTTTTCTCTGTAGGAGCAGTTGGTAGCAGCAAAGCAACTTGAGGGGCTGTAGGAATGACCACAGGGAGCTCATTTGTGGAGTGGAAAGGAAGATTGTGTAGGCAGGCTTCTTCATTTGGAGAGGCTGATGTAAGAGATACCGTCTCCAGCTTACAGCATCAGCATTACAATAAACTCCACCTGGTTGGTACTAAATTTCAAAACTGTAGCATTGCAGTATGACAATCCATCAGGTGAACTTTCCTACTAGCTCCTTCATTTCGAACAACGATCTGAGGGCAGAGTCATCCACGATAGCTTTGAAGAAGGAGTAGCGAAGGTAACAGTCAAACTTCTTTACAGCAAAGACCATGGCTAGGCATTCTTTTTCTGTGATGCCGTAGTTTTGCTACGCTGATGAAAGAGAGCATCCGGCATAGGAAACAACTCGTTCTGTTCCGTCTTGGATTTGACACAGCACAGCACCCACTGCAAAGGAACTAGTATCTGTGTAGTGCTTGAATGGTTGGTCAAATCTGGGATAGGTCAATACTGGGGAAGAAATAAGTTTTTCTTTCAAGGTTTCAAATGCCTCTTTGCATTTGGAAGTCCATAGGTAGTCACATCCCTTTTTGTTGAGAGTGTACAGTGGAGCTGCAATCTTGGCATAGTTGCAAATGAACTTTCAGTTAAGACCAGACAAGCCAAGGAAAGCTCCAAGGTCTTTGAGGTTTGTAGGTTCTGGATAGTCTTTTACTGCAGAGAGCTTATCTGGGTCTGGCGAGATGCCTTGCAAACTGACCACATGTCCCAGGTAATGGATTTGATGCTGTGCAAAGCAACACTTCTCTGGATGAAGTTTGTGGTTGGATTGCCTAAGACGTTCAAACACCTCTTTGAGATGCTGGAGGTGTTCTTAGAAAGTTCTGCTGAAGATGATAACGTCGTTGAGGTAAACTAGGCAAGATTTCCAAGACAGTCTACGTAATACAGCTTCCATGATGTGTTGAAATGTGGCTAGACTGTTCTGAAGTCCTATAGGTAGACTTTTAAATTGGAAAAGTCCAAGGTGGCAGTGCCAGGCTGTGTATGGTCATGAAGCTGGATCAATAGTAACTTGGTAAGATCCACTCTGAAGATCTAGAGTGGTGAAGTAAGCTGGGCTGGCCGCACCAAGGCTCTCTAATGCATCCTCCGTGGTAGGCAAGGGATGTGCGTACTGCACCATGTTGGCATTGAACTTTCTTTAATCCACCATGAACTGATACCCTTTGTCTTTCTTTACCACCAACAAGCAAGGTGCCCCCTAGGAACTTGTAGATTCCTCAGTAATGTCCTTGATTAAGTCCTCCAGGATTTGTTTTTGTTTGTGTCCCACTTTGTAGGCTTGCTGACATATTGGCTTTTGGTTGGGCTGCACCTCAATGGTGTGTTTCAGGATATCACAGCATCCAAGTTTGTTATCATGGCCAACAAAGACATCTGGGTAGTTTTCCAGGAGTTCCAGAAGTTGCTGTTTCTTTATTGGACATGCTGGAAATTTTAAGGTAGATAGCCACAGGCTGAGTGGTATGTCTTTTGAAGCTGGAGAGGCTATGATGGTAGTGACAGGACAAATGTTAGTGGAACCAGACTGAGGCTCATGCAGAAGCTGAAGCTGGTCCCCTGAAGACAGACAAACAAACTTTCCGATGTTGGCACCCTTTGAGATGACCACTGGCTCGTCTGTGAAGTTGCAGCACTTTTGGAATACTGAGCCACCATGCACAGCAGACAAGGTGTTCCCTGGAAGGAGACCTGAGGAGTGCAGAGCTGAGGATCCCATGACAATGCCAACAACATCTTGTGGGAGAGGGTCACCTCAAATCTTGGCAATTAAAACCATCTCTGACTTAGGAGGCACAGTGACTGAGTCTATAGCTGTGAGCTGCCTCTGGGGATCTAGTGACAGTTTGTTTGAGGCAAAGTCTAGGATGGCTTTGTGCGCTTTGAGAAAGTCCAGGCCAAGAATCACATCTGGTTGTAGTTCAAGCACTAGGTAGAATTTAACTGTAGCTTGCTGTGAGCGAAGTGGAGCTTAAGATGGAACTCGCCTGTGATAGGTACCGTAACAGTGCTTGCTGTGATAATGTACTTTAGGTCAGCTGGAGCAACAGTAGGTAAATGGCAAATAGCTGGATTGTCTAGTATACTGCTATGGATAATGGAGATTTCTGTTCCGGAGTCAACCAAGGCATGCGTGGACCAATTTTCAATGGTGATAGGGACGTAGTTAGCAAGGAGGGGTGACCCAATGACAGGAACATTGGCTCCTTTAGGTGAGATTGTGCCTGACCTAGCAGCTGGAGGGTGCAGATTGTTTGAGTTATGAGAGTCAGTGAGGCAGTCAGTTGCTTTATTTTTCTGCCCAACAAAAGCCCCTAGTTTGTTGAGCAGTGTTTGTTTCCCTGGCCTTGTGGATAGTTGCTAGCATTTTGCAGATTATGCTGCAGTGGACGCCTTTGCCTTTCTAGATTTCTGTGAAAGTTTTCAGTCTGTGGCAGATGGCAGCAGTGTGTCCCCTGAATCCACACCACTGACAGGTCACTGGTTCTCAAATAGGCAGAGGTGGCTCAGGACGTGGCTCAGGTGGCTGCAGAGTATTGACAGAAGTTGCAGGGGAAGCAGGAGCATTGAGGTGCAAGCTGTTAACAGTAGCGATGAGCTTATCAATCATTGCTTGTTGCTGTTGGACACAGCTTGCAAGTGCAGCTAGTTGTGAGGTTGGTGGCGTGTGAGCACTGGCAGATTGGAGCATGGAGAGGGATTCTTGGGCAAGCCGTGCAGCTTGGATTGTGTCCGTCCAGGTGGTTGGATTTTGTTGCATGACATACATATGGAATTGGGGAGGCAGTCCCCAGACAAAGGCTGTGATCTGATCTTTTTCTGATTTTTGCAAATGTTTACTTCATGACTCAATGTCCACTATAAATGCTTCAAATGATTTGGAGGGTTGCATAGTGCACTCCCACAGTTGCTGTTCCAACAATCAGAGTGGATGTGCTTGTAGGAAATGGTCTTTGAAGGTGGTATACAGGGTGGCAGTGTCCCCTCTCATCTGGTCTGGAAGTGCATTGAACCATGAGATGGCCGTCCCTCTCAGGAGTAAGTACATGGCATTGGAAATTCACAATGGATCTGTCCAACCATTGAAGGATATCCAGGCCTGAAATTGCTCTAGCCAGTCGACAGCATCTTCATGGGGTAGTGATGAGAAAGGTCACTTAACTTTCGTGTGCTCCCAGGTTGCACTTGTAAACAAGCTTTTAGCTTAGCGTGTCTCTCCTGGTAAAACAAAGGTAAAAAAAAAAAAGAGTTACTGGCTGTAATCTGGTATGGACCGTTGAGTGTGGGGAAATAGCTTTAATATAGGTGAAGTTATCCTGAATGGCCTGCATGATGGGTGTCCCTTGAGCTGCGATGGATGACTGGATATCATGTAGGATAGTTTCAATTTGGAGACCCCATGCTCTTGAGGCAGGTGAAGGTGAAACCCCAGAGCTTGCAGTATTTGAAACGGCATTGTCCTCGGACTTCATGGTTATAGATGAGCTGTGCGTCACTGAACAGAGGTCATAGGAATGAGTAAGAGTGGTTGTCATGTACAGAATGAGACATCTTTGGAAGAAATAAATTGCTGAGAGAAAATATTTTTATAGACAAAAGTACAGTTATTTGTAAGCAATATTCATCAATTGACGTCTTAATAAACAATGTCCACTCTATGTTGGTGTTGTCTGTTGTTTAAATAAAGTTGAATCACAAGATGAATTATTTGTACTGTCTCTTTAATTGCAAAGGTTTGCTAGTGACTTGTACTGAATACCTTCATTTGTATGAATTGGGATAATTTCAGTGCTTGACTGTGGCAAGATAACACCACCAGGGGGAGCAAGGTCACTACTTTTATTATGGTTTGTTTACAAAATGGAGGCTCCTTGCCACGAGGTTGATGAGCAGAGGATGGAATGGTGATTTGCCAGGCTGCAGGTTTCTTCCCCTCAGAGATTTTGTTGGGCTTTACTGTGGTGAGTGGCAAAATGTCTATATTTATGTACTGCATTTTGTTTCTTATTTATTGTGCTGTCCTTTATTTGATTTTGCCTTCCCCTCATTTTGCAGGTTAAGCTTGCATTGCCTTGCAGTTGCCCTCTAATTTTATTTCACTGTGCCCCCCTAGGTTGGGAGTCTTGGTTCTGCGTATTTCTTGTTCTGCCCCAGTTTATGTGATTGGATGGCTCCTGCATTGTGCTTTCATGCTTACTGGCAGTACCCTGAATGTGGACCAGGTGAAGCTTGCTCCGATGTGGCTGGAGGAATGTTTTATTGCGGTGTGTCCCCTCGTGGAGCGTAGCTGAGTCTGGGGAAAGGATTGCTTCGTTTGTTACAGAAGCGTCCATACAGACAGATTGCAATACAGCTCGGGGTAAGTGTAGCAGGCAGGCAGTTGAGTAGGAGGGAGCTGCGATTCTGAGGAGGCACAGCAGGAGCTTGATCCGTGGAGGAGTCACATTAACTGTAAGGCTCCTCATTTGTAATCCTTCTCTGTGGAGCTGCCAGTTCTGCAGCGGTCATGAGTACGGGAGCAGTGCAGCACTGCAGAGTGGTGGGTTGGAGAGTAGTGCTGTGATCTGAGGAACAAGCTGGGCCCGAGAGGCCGTTTTTTTGTGGCTCCGAGTGACAGGAGTGGTAGTAGTGAGCCGCAGTTGCTTTGGGCGACCAGGTTGAGTCGTAGTTTTTAGTTTATTTATTTATTGTTTTACTGTTGAAGCATGTCCCTTTTTGGGAGCAGAAGGGCACAGGGCTCTGGCACTGAGATTGCGTGGGGACAGAGAATAGGATTGCCAGGCCACAGTCCCAAGAGGCAACAGGGGTTACTTTGAAAAGTTGCACACCCTTTTCTGTTGGCTGATCCCCATGGAGAGAGAGAGAGAGACTGTATAGGGAGCTGGCTTTTCACAGGCCCTGCCATGAAGTGATAGCTGAGGGGGATGGTTGCAGTGTGGCGCTCCAGTGGAAATTTTGGCTCTCTTTCTGGTCACTGAATTTGTGCAGGCCTGCTTGGGTTTGCAGCATGCAGCTCCATGAGGTTTGTGAAGGCTTAAAAAAAATAACTTTTGTACTGTAGCTGATCAAACAGTGTCCTACATTCATGCATATTTATATGCCAGGATATTTATTTTTCCTGAGGCAGATTGCAAGAGGATGAATTTAAACAGGATACAGTTCAGTTTTATTTTATTTTATTTTCCTCTTTGCTGCCAGGCTAAATTTTTCTTACTATGCAACAATTCAGGCACACTGGTGAGATGACTCAAGGGTACCCAATGATGCAGATAAGTGAGATGGGGATCTGGGCAGAGGAAGAGCCGCATTCTCCACCATGTGTGGTGTTTTGGTATTTGGTCTGCCATGGGACCCCTTACCTTCTCTAATATTCTGCTTCCCCATCTGGTGCTTCTGCAATAGTCGATTGTTGGTACCGAACGAACTGAGTCGGACACATAAAATAATAAACAATATAAGGTTTATTCTGGAACACAAGCAGGAACATCTCATCAGCACAAGGTACAGACTAGAGATGGGCAAAGTAGCCCCAATTCGCTCCACGAAATGATTTGCGGAGTGAAGGTGAATTTGCGGAGTGCTCCGCAATGCAAAGCGGAGTACTTCACGTTATAATGGGTATCACGAAGTCCATTGAAAACAATGACTTCTCGTTACTCCACCTTCTCAAACCACTACTCCACTAATTCTTAAGGTGAAGTACATTGAAAACAATGTACTTCGCCTCACTTCGCCTTGTTTTTAAGCTCCAAAGGCGAATTTTGCATTGATTCATGAGATTTCAGGTCACATGGGCTCTAGATTGTTCAGCACAGCCTCAGTTTGGGGTAGTGTGTGTAGGAAGCTGTAGGAGACAATCTGCTCTGAGAGCTCTCTGCAATTCAAACCTTCTAAAAGCTGTTAAAAAAGCCTTTTTGAGTAATTTTTTTTTTTTGCTGAAACTTTAGTTCATCAATTATAGGAAACCCTCCTGTACTCATAACATCGAACATTTATTGTTTGTATGTGGATTTTGAATGTTAATGTACAACATTCAGTCTGTGTACTGAGAGACAGTGGAAGTGTGCTTTGGGGTAGGAGCGTATCTGTGGTATAGGTAGATTAACTTGGAGAAAAAGACAGTGCTTTCTGTTTTGCTGATATTTTTCTTGTATAACTGTGTTAATGTACACACAGCAATATTTTAAATAATTCTTGCCATTTTTTTTGCTGATTGTTGTGGTGCAGCAGTGCATAATTTTAGTTTGTTTAAAATATGTGGTTATATTACTGAAGTTTTCAATTTGCTACGCATTACTTAGTGTGTGAGTGAGTATGTGTGTGATGCGTGTCAACAAACCAGACACCTTTTATTGTGCCACATAATAATTTCAGCAATGTGAATCTGCTGTCCACTGCAGCTGTAAGATTTTTGTAGTTCTCTGTGGTATCTTTACTGGTACTAGTACTAGTGACAGTTACTGCAGCAGTGCAGTACACTGACACCCCCCCCCACGGCCTGCCCCAACTGGCAAAGGTATTCTTTTCCAGATTTGAATTTCTAATGGTGAGCACTGGTTAGGTGTTGTGCCTTTGCATCTGCATCTCTTCACTGTGCAGCGCAATCTTAATCTGTCTGTGCATTTGCATCTCTTTAGGGCCCAATCTCCATCTGTATCTTAAGTCACAGTTGTTTCTTTGGCTTCCCTTCAGAGTACTGGACAGGTGCGGTGCATAATTCTGCATGAACATTGTACTCATTAATATACATTTTTAAGTCAGGACCATCATCACAAGTCACTCATGATGCAAATGATGTTCTTCATCATCACAGTCACAAATCACTATTCACGATCACGTCACGAATCACAACATTAATTTTTTGATTAGCTACTTGGATGTATTGTAAGCATGTTTTGTAGTATCTCTCCAGGCTTCACCAACCCGCCATTGTACTCGTTAATGAGCATTTTTAAGTTGGGGAGTTTGTGCTACAGCTCATCAGGGAAATACAGCCATAGGCATTCACGTTCCAAATACAGTTTTCATATTGGTTATCTCACACCCTCGACACTGAATCACGATCTTCATCATCACGATCGCAAATGCAGTCACAAATCACGATTCACGATCATGTCATGAATCACACCATTCATTTTTTTACTAGTTACTTGGATGTATTGTAAGCATATTTTGTAGTATCTCTCCAGGCTTCACCACTCCACCATTGTACTCATTAATAAGCATTTTTAAGTCTGGGAGTTTTGTGCTACAGCCCATTGGGGAAGTACAGCCATAAGCATTCTACTTCCGGTACAGCATACTGTATGAGTTACAGTTCTGTAAGCAGTGGTGGGCTAAGTGGCCCCAATTTGCTCCGTGAAGTGATTCACTGAATAACATGGAATCCACAAAGATCTCCACAATGTACTTCGCTTCATAATGAGGAACACGAAGTCCATTAAAACCAATGACTTTGCGTTATTCCGCCTTCCCCAAACCACTTCTCCATCAATTTTAAGCCGAATACATTGAAATCAATGTAATTCACCTCACTTTGCCCTGTAATTGAGCTCCAAATGAAATTCTGCAGTTATTCATGGGATTGCAGGTTACATGGGCTCTAGATTGTTCGGCACAGCCTCAGTTCTGGCCTGGGTAGTGTGTATGCAGTGGTAGATGGAGACAGTTTGCCTCAGAGCTCTGCAATTCAGAACCTCTAAAAGTTGTTTAAAATGCCTTTTTGAGTAATTTTTTTTGCTCAAAATTTAGTACATGGCTTGTAGGAAACCCTTTCTGTGCTCATATCATCGAGTGTTTATTGTTGTGTGTGGATTTTGATTGTTAATTTAGAACAGTCAGTCTGTGTACTGTGAAGTGGGCTTTGGGGGAGCGGCGTATTTGTGGTGTAGGTAGATTAACTGGAAGAAAAAGGCAGTCTTTCTATTTTGGTTATATTTTCTTGTATAACTGTGTCAATGTACACACAGTAATATTTTTAGTAATTCTTGACATTTTTTTGCTGATTGTTGTGGTGCAGCAGTGTACAATTTGTCTGTTTAAAACATTTGGTTATATTACTAAAGGTTTCCAATTTGCTACGCATTACTTGAGTGTGCGTGTGAGTTTGTGTGCGATGCATGCCATTAAATCAGACACCTTTTATTGTGTTACAGAGTAACTGCAGCAGGGTGAGTCTGCTATGCACTGCACCTGCATGAATTTTTATACTACTTTGTGGTATCTTTACTGGTAGTGGATTCTTACTGCCTTGCACTAATCCCCCAACTGGCAAAATGTATTCCTTTCCAGATTTGGATTTGTGACTTGTGAGCACTGGTTAGGTGTTGTTGTGCCTTTTTGTATGCATCCTTTGAGTGTGCAGCGCAAGCTTAATCAGTCTGTGCGTTTGTATGGTACCATTAATTCTGCAAGACTGCATTTCTTGTTATGCTCTCATTTCACTTCGTCAGCTCTAGGGAATTTTCTGGACACAAGACAGTAGCATTTTGGGGATGCACATTAATTCTGGTGACTCCGTGTGTGACCTGACCACTGCGCGCATGACTGAGTGCACCATTAATTCTGGGAGACTTTGCATTTCTTGTTACACTCTCGTTTCACTTCATCAGCACTGGGAAGTTCTCTGGACACAAGACAGTAGTAGTTTGGGGATGCACAATCATTCTGGTGACTGTCTGGGTTGGATGCTGCCAATATTAGTAATGGGTGGTACCTTCTCTCTTTTGCTTGTACATTTTTGTGACCTTGTGAAATGTTTTGGTAGTAATAATGTAAAATTTACTCTTGTTCCCCCCTTTTTTCCATTCTCCCCTTTGTCATTTTTTACTCTTCCTTCATTTTCTTTTTTCCTTTCCCTTTTTTCCTTTTCTTTTCTTTTCCTTTCCCTCCCCTTCCTCCCCTTTTTCCTTCCCTTCTCCTTCCCCCTTCAACCCTCCTATTGTCCTCTTATTTTTTCTTTCCTTCCCTTTTTCTCCCCCCCTTTCCCCTCTTCATATGTGTACATAAGATTAGATCCAGAAGCAAATGATTTGATACCTTTTAGTGGACCAACATAGAAGTAACAACAAGAACAAAGTGCTCTAGCTTTCGGACCAACCAGTCCTTCTTCAGAAGCTCATGGCAGTTGTTTAGAAAATACAATACTTATAACGGCTAGATAATGCAGAGAAAAACAGAAAAAAATCCCCATTGGTTTAAAATACTCATTTAAAAAAAAAAAAAAAAAACAGAAGATGATGTCAGAGAAGTTTAACAGTACAATACTGCCCTCAGTCCGAAAGAACCTTGGGTTCAGATATGCTTGGTGCAACACACATACAAAGAATCCTACTGCATATAAATTTAATTGACATAAGATAACACTGCTGAAGCAGATAACTCCTAAATCAAGCTATGAGTGTCACAGTTAGTATAAGGATGTGATTACTGAAAGGCAACCCCCACCCAGCTTAAAGACAAACTAAGATAGTTATAGGGCTCATGAAATTACAATGTATGCATTAAAGACAAGAATTACCAGTAAAGTTGTCTAAAAAACATCAGTGCACACTGTGTGATGTGTAAAACCTAGCTGGACATGTCACCCAGCAGTTTTACATCGCAAAACAGACAATTCCAGGTGCATGGGAGTTACACATGCATGTCACGACATGTTGTTTATTTCATTCAGTGCAAGAGATGTCCACAAACAGGATATGTAGGAGAGACATGCCAACAGCTCCGCACTAGGATGAACTCACACAGACATACTATTACAGCAAGGAAGACTGAAAAACCAGTGGGGCATCACTTCTCCCAGCCTGACCACTCAGTCTCAGATATGTCAGTAATGGTCTTAAAAGAAATCTCAAAAACACACAACAGAGGCAGGCTTTTGAGATTAAACTTACTTTACATCTCAATATGGTAGCAGATGGGATGAACTTGGATCTTGGCTTTATGGACACTAAGAAACTAACATCCACAGACCTTTTCTTCTTCAAACTGACATATTATAGGACTTCAGCATGTGTGGGATGTGGATGCGTGTGTGTATGTATGTGTGTGGGTATGTGTTGTGAGGTATGTGATATAACAGATGTGGGCTTGCTGTCACATTGAGGTAAGTCTCTATTTAGCTATATGGAGTTATAATGTGTTACTATTTTTATTTCACACACATAAAGAATTTCTCCTTACTTTTATCTTTGCCTGGGGGATTGATTCCATTGCACCATATTCAGATTACCCAGCCTGCTAGTGTACATACAGGAGTGTTATCTTATACTGTTATATATAATTTTGTAACTCTGTACTATTGGGATGTGTGATCTCATTTGCTTGGGGTCCTGCACAGATCTTTTACATTAGGCTAATATTGTAGTAATTTACTCAGGATTTCATGACAAGTTGTATTCCTTTGGGGAACAATTGCAGTGACTGAAGTTAATATAGGTTCACTAGGAGAGAGAGTAAGTGAGTGTGTGTGTGTGTGTGTGTGTGTGTGTGTGTGTGTGTGAGAGAGAGAGAGAGAAAAGGAGGGGGAGAGAGAGAGACAACATCTCCTTTAAGCTATGTATCTCCCCCACCCACATTATTGTGATGTGGGGTGGGTTAGATGGTATTGTTTGTATGAAGAGGAGGAGAGAAATTACATTTTTATCTCTTTTTCAGATTCCTTAGACACTTGTGGTACATCAAGTTGTTACATTCTCAGTATATATTGACATCAGTACATATCAGGCTGCATGGTCTTAATTCCTTGAGGTTCCTCGACTAGAGTTTTTTGTTTGACACTAATATTATCAATTTATATTTAAATTATCATTTATATAGTCCTGAGGTTTTGCAATTTCTTGGGCCTTTTATTTAGCTTGAGAATACAGCTGGGTGACATGTCCAGCTAGGTTTTACACATCACACAGTGTGCACTGATGTTTTTCAGACAACTTTACTGGTAATTCTTGTCTTTAATGCATACATTGTAATTTCATGAGCCCTATAACTATCTTAGTTTGTCTTTAAGCTGGGTGGGGGTTGCCTTTCAGTATTCACATCCTTATACTAACTGTGACACTCATAGCTTGATTTAGGAGTTATCTGCTTCAGCAGTGTTATCTTATGTCAATTAAATTTATATGCAGTAGGATTCTTTGTATGTGTGTTGCACCAAGCATATCTGAACCCAAGGTTCTTTCGGACTGAGGCCAGTATTGTACTGTTAAACTTCTCTGACATCATCTTCTGTTTTTTTTTAATGAGTATTTTAAACCAATGGGGATTTTTTCTGTTTTCTCTGCATTATCTAGCCGTTATAAGTATTGTATTTTCTAAACAACTGCCTTGAGCTTCTGAAGAAGGACTGGTTGGTCCGAAAGCTAGAGCACTTTGTTCTTGTTGTTACATCTATGTTGGTCCATTAAAAGGTATCAAATCATTTGCTTCTGGATCTATTCTTGCAAGGACCAATACGGCAACTACTAAATCTAGATTTCTACATGAGATTAGGAAATTATTAGATTTGCACTGTTGATGAATTTTTGGTAAAATGTAGTTATGTATGTTTATGGTTTTCCTATAATATATGAGCTGTTTGTATGTTTTAGATTTTGGATATTTAATGAGGATTAGTGAGATATATGTATACATATAAGAATATCTCTTTTTCCTTTTTGTTTTAAATTTGGGATACGCTTGTTCACGTTTGGCTGTGAAGATATAGGAAACTGAGAAAACTGAGACATATGTCTCTTTAATTATGCACGTTATAAATGGACATACCCTCTACTCATAGCCCCACCCTGAAAAAGTGTAAGAGCTATGTGAAACATTGGTGGAGGGGGTGCTACTATCGCCTATTGTATGTTTTAGCTTTTTTGTATGTACAATAACAGCAGTTTTTTACTCGAGACCTGGTTTTAGGTCTTTTTTTTTGGCTGGTCTTGTGCTCCACTTAATGGACAATTTGATTACATGGATTTGCGGTAGCACAGACCGGTCCTGTTAGCCACCTTTCATCTTGTAGTATGTAAAGATTCCCTGTTTTTACGGTAGGTTTCCAAACGATCTGTGAGGTTGGCAATCATTTTCTCCACCTGAAGGGTGAATAAAATTTCCTTATACCATTCTGAAAATGTGGGTGTGTCCTGGCCACACAAGTGACTTAGAATAACCTTCTTTGTGCATGTGGAAATCAAAGCTATAATGAACTTTATGTTTCCGTATTGATTTATCCTTATTATCACCTATTATGCAACTATCAGGAGAAAACACTTGATCCAATCCTAACAAAAGGTCTAATTCTGAACAAATTGAGTCCCAGAGGGGAGTAGACTTGAAATGTTCCCACAAAATGTGAACTAAAGTCCCTTGTTTTCTATGACAGTGAGTACAAAGATCAGAGGGCACCCTACCCATCTTATGTAATTTAATAGGGGTATAAAACATATTATATAACACTTGAAATAGCATAAATCTATATCTATCAGACTTAACATATTTATATAAATCTTGCCAGATAGCAGACCACTCATATGCCCCTTGCAGTGCTGGTAGGATTCAATTCCAGTATGTAGCTATGCTTTGTATTTTGCTTGAGAATAATATATAACATTGTGAATACAAGAAAGATACAGCATGCAGGGAAAAAACACATTTCACTAATGGTACATTTTTTTAAGCATATTCATTTGACCAATGGCCAGAACCAAAGTGAGGAAGTAGAAGATGGATGAGCTGCATATATTTAAAACACACCTTATCAGGAATATTAAATTGTTGTATTTCAGCAAATTTTTATAAAACACCATCAGAAGTAATATGTTGCACAGTTTGTATCTCTGAGAAAGGCCAAAAAAAGGGATAAGAACCTAACCTGCCACCTTACAATTAGGGTTTCCCACAATGGGTTGTGATAAGTCCTGCTTAGGGTCAAGATGAAGTAATTCACAAAGCTGCCTGTGAGCCCTCCACAAGACTGCTCTAGGGGTGGCCCATAAGAGCTAGATGACATGATTAGAGGTTGAATATAGTAATGAAATAATATTGACATTGGATTGTTTGGACAAAGAAAGTTCAATGTCCAATCATTGGGGGTGTATGTGAGAGAGAACCCTCCAAGAGCATTGCAAAACCATTGAAAATATTTTTGACTATGGAAAGCCAGATAATAAAATTAGGAAGGCGAAGTCCCCCTTCTAATTTAGGGGTGGTGAGTTTATAAAAGGCTCTACGTGGAGTTTTACACTGCCAAATAAAATCAGAGATAAGACTATCTAGTTTAATAAATCATGCTAGAGGAAGGACTACATTTGATATGCTAAGAGGGTATAAAACCCTCGTAAGGAGATTCATTTTAACTACATTAATCCTACCCCAGAGAGTAAGAGAAAGATAAGCACAACAAGCTGAATCCTGCTTTATCTGGTCAAACAACTTATCCAGGTTATACTTTAGCAGCTTTGTGGGAGATGTACTTAAATAAATACGTACATATTTAAGTTTATCGGGCACCCATACAAACCCCAGGTCATCCACATCAGTCCTAAAAGTTCGACCACTAAACAGCATAATTTCAGTGTTATCGACATTTCATTTATAGTCAGAAAAAGATCTGAAACTATGTATAGTATCTTAAAAAGCCAGTAGGGATGTTTTGGGTAGCATTAGGTGCAAGAGAATGTCGTTGACATATACTGAGAGTTTAAGCTGCCAGAGCCTAACCATCACCCCTTGCACCAGAGATGTCGTGCTAATTTTCCTAATTAAAGGCTCAAGGAATAGCTTGAACAAAAATGGTGAAAGAGGACATCCCTGATGCGTACCACATTGTAAGATAATCACCTTGGAGCATAGTCCATTACAAAGTATTTTAGCCATAGGGTTCATATAAAGTATCTGGATCCATTTGATAAACTCCTGGGGGATACTGAATTTCTCTAATACAATGAATAGGTAGCTCCATGATACCTGATCAAAAGCTTTCTCAACATCCCGGGATGCCAACACTGCTGGACCGTGGCCCTCCCTAGATATGGAGAACAAATTGCATTAGTTTCTGAAGATGATCAGATGACAGTCTTCCAGGGACAAAACCGACCTGATCGATACTAATCAAGGAGCCCCAAACTGTATTAAGATGAGTTGCTAAAACCTTGGATAGGATCTTATAGTCCAGATTAATCAATGAGATAGGATGATAGCTGGTCACTCATGAGGGATCCTTACCAGGTTTTAACAATACTATAATAAAGGCCTCCATCAATGCCTGGTCCAAAGTACAGTGAAAATAAATGTAAGTAATGGTATCTAACAAAAGCGGTGCCAACAAATCTTTGCATTTTTTGTAAAAATTAGGAGTGAATCCATCGGGGCCCAATGCTTTATCAGAGGAAAGGAAATCAACAGCTTCCTTCACTTCCTGCAAGGTTAAAAAGAGTTTGCAGATAATTTTGTTGGGGAACAGTCAAAGTGGGTAGCGCAAGATCTTGGAAAAAAGATTTAAGTTAGTCATGGAGGTGTCATTTTGTTCCTGACTGTACAGTGACTGGTAATACATCTGAAATTGGGCTGCAATTTCCGTGGGTTGGGTCACTATTGAATCATCATCAGAAATAATAAAAGGAATAATCCGATCTGCTGCTTGTTGTCACAGATGGAGGACAAGTAGTTTCCCAACTTGCTCACCCTGGTCGAAATATTTAATTGTCATTTTAAGGATAGCATGTTCTGTTTGTTCACACAGAAGGTCATGGTGTCTGGCTCACATGAAAGTAAGATGAGTCCAAGTACTCTCTGGAATGGAAGAAATAAGGACTCATTCCAAATCTCAAATCTGTGCTAAGAACATTGAAAGACTCTCTCTGCCTGAGGGACTTACACTTGGAGGCCAAGTGAATCAGTGCCCCCCCCCCAGATATGCTGTGGGCGGCTTTGAAATGTAGTCTAAGTCTGGCACTGAGGGTGAATTAACTTCCAAAAAGTTTGTAATAAATATATGTAATCTATCAGTGATTTCAGAAGACTTTAATAATTGATTATTAAGTCACCAACCTTTGTCAGCATCAAAGATGGGGTAGAAAGTCAACTAGAGAATGACTAGATGGTGTCAGATAACACTTTAGGGGGAGTGCTTGCATAGTTGAACACCTGAGAGGTGGTCAACTCCCACTTAAAAAAATCAATTTTTGAAAATGAGTTGTGCGGTAGCAGATGAAAGGTATAGTCCCTTTGGGCAGGATACAACACCCTCCATGGATCTACCAGCTTCAGCATGTCCATCAGTTCTTGGAGCGCCTGCTGTGCAGCAGTCAAACACCTCTTTCTATCCCCGGATCTACCCAAGTTACTGTTGTGAACTATATTACAATCCCTGCCAATAGAATGGGGAAGGGTGTCCATGGGGACAAGGTAGTCAGAATGGCAGAGAAAATAACAGGGTCATCAGTGGTCGGACTATAAATAGAAGCCAAGATCACCTCTTGATGGCCCAATACAGCCCAGACAAGGACAAAACATCCTTGAGGGTCAGATATGACATGTAGTGAGTGAAAGGGAAGCCAACAATAACCACCACCCTCTTGTGGGTATCAGTTCCCACAGAAAAAAGTTGTCCTACCCAGTCTCTTCGGGAACCATACTAATTGGTCTTCCAATAAATGTGTTTCCTGTGACATCGCTACATCTACTCTTATACCTTTTAGATGGTGTTTGGGCACCTTTAACATTCCAAGAACAATATTTATAAGCCTGAGTCATACTCAATTGAAAAAAGACAATATATGGTATTCCATACTCCCCAGATAATAAAATGACTATACAGACTCAAAGCCAAACTGTGCTCTAGAAAGATTGCCACCCCCATATTATTACAACCCACCCTCCACATGGCCCCACTTCCCCTTCATAACACATGCAAGTAAAAAGAACCCCACAAATACCCCACCTCTGTGCCTCATAGCAAAAAAAGAGGACCCCCAAAAAACGTTAATTTGGTCTGGGATGCACATCACCAGTGCACAATCCAGTCAGTGCTCTTTGGACTCCTGTGTCCTAAGGTGGTTAACTAGTACAGAAACACAAGAGGCATATGACCTGAACCAACTAAGGAAGCCAAGAAGGAAACAAAGCATCATATAGCAATAGTTGTTTAAAATAGTAAAAAGAAAAATAGAGAGCCCAAAACAAAACAAACAAAAAAACTTGTTCCACCAAACAAGTAAGCTAAAAGGTATTATAAAAAGGGTCTGAGAAATAGAGCTTTCTGATTGGTTGTAAACATTCTATTAGCCCTATGTTAATCTATGATTAACATACATGTACAGCCTAATCATATGCTGAACAAGGTTTAACACTATTTAAAAAATATTTTTATTATAATGGCAATAAGGCACTCCCAAGGGTTATGTTAATGCTCCGTTAATCATCCTCTAGGGGCATGTAGCACTTGGCTACGCCTCATGACACATTACACCCCTAGAGGGTGATTAACAGACCATTAACATAACCCCTGGTCATGCCTTATTGCTTAAGTAACTAAAGGCAATAGCCTAAAGAAGAGAATAAGCATGGCGTAGGCTCCCTCTAGTGGCCATCACGCAGATTAACAATACAGTACAGGAAAGCTGAAACTTAATATACTGTACTAAAACGGAAAGATGAATAAATAGTTAGAAGCATTGTTGGTAGGCTTAAAACAGGATATAAATTGGGAGGTATTGAAGGATAAAAAGCTGCAAACGAGATAAGTAGAAAGATTTCAAAGTTAGGAAGGTGATTCATTTCAAAAAGAGGAAAAAGGAGTGCAGTTTTTTCAGGCAATTACCTCCCTGGGATCCGTTAGATCCTCAGTGCAACTCGTATTAAAATTTTTTTAAGATTGCATCATGATAGCTATGCAAAGGGAGTAATGCTACCTCAAAGATTTATAACAAATAAGATACAGCTGTAAGGAATTAAAGGTAGCATCTAAACAATGATAAATATCAAAATAAGGAGTTACACACTGGGTCCCCCTAGATCGTCGGCAACACAAGGCTCATAAACATGGTCTTAAAAATCTGTGCTACAAAAGTGGTCAAAGGCAAGCACTTTGCCAGGTCCCTCCAGACTATTACAGACCTATGAAGCAAGTAAGCAAGATAAATCTACAGTATAAATGCTGCATCCCGAAAATCCAACAATATGAGATAGAAATATGTGAGCCATTCATTCAAGAACTGTGGACCCAAAAAACTGACCAAAACACAAACCATCTCTTAGTAAGCAAGGACTGTAAATACAGTGCCATGTCTCATTAGCTGAAATCATGATGTTCAAGAGGTGGCAGATTTCGAGGCAGGAAACAGATTAGGAAACAGAGAAGGCAGGCCATTCCAAGCTTCGCGAGTGGTGTTAAACTGCTTGGTGCAGTTGTCACCATTAATAAGAAGCCTCATGGGGTACAACAGGTGATATAAAATGCCAGCTGCATGCAATTACGAGAACATGCCTCTGTATTGTCATTGAAGCTGCCGAGTGAAGGGGGTGAAGTCATTAAAAATATAAAACCTCCTCAAATACCAGAATAGTTCACCCTTTTCCCTCGCCTTCCGTTGGATAAAAGTTTTATCTATGAAATTCAACAGCTTCAAAATAATATTCTGTGGGTATTCATTTGGGTCAGGGATACACATAAAACTCAGTGGACCCTTTCCATTGCATACTCCGGACCATGTGGTGAAGGACCTGCCACCGACTGTAACAACCCTTGAATGAAGTGCTGGATATCAGAGCCCTCTTCCTGCTTGGGAATGCCGACCAAGACGAAATTGTTTCAGTGATTGTGCCCTTGCTGTTCCTCAATTCTAGGTTTAAGTTTTAAAACTTTCTACCATAAAGAAATAAGCTCTTTTTCTTAATTTCTCTGCCCGTCTTCAGTCGACCTTATCTGAGCCTCCCCATTACCCATGTGGTGAGTTAATGTTTCCAGTGTGGGATGAAATCATTTCATATCTTCGGTGAGTTTTACCACTGCTTTAATTGTTGTGAGATCTTGTTTAAAGTCGGTCGAAGAGGCCTCTGCAGCTTCTTCAAGAATAGGAGAGGAAGAAGACACATCACTTTTCATACATTCAGGCTCTCTGGATTTCTGCAGTGTACGTGAATGAGTACGCATTCCTGAAGGTTCTGGGGCTGGTAGCGTTTCCATAGGTTCAGACTTTTCTAAAAAATCCTGTAACCCATCACAGCTAAACTGCCCCATGATCACAGCAGCTGTTGAGCTACTAGAGAGCTAAAAAATGCTATCAAATAACCTCTTGTGATAGTATGAATAAGAAACAAGCATTTGTTAATGCTGAATGTCTGCTTGCTGGCATTGGCATTGGTAGTGTAGGAGTTAAGAGAGCTGCATAATAGGAATGGCAGTGAAATATTGAACTGAAGCCAACCCACCACCACCCTGCAGAGACTGACAGGCATTGGGGTGTGCCTTTGGGTCGTCAGGCATAACAGCCACGCCATTTCACCACACCCTACCCTGCAGACACTGACAAGTGTCACGGTGTGCCTTGGGGTCTTTGGCCCTTATGCTCACCCCATTCCATCAGGAAATATGGTGAGATGGGTCCTGTATAGGAGAATGGGGTGAACTTTGTGGCCGAAGAGTCCAAGGCACACTTCGATGCCTCTCACTGGCTGCAGGGTGAGGAATAGTATGAGCATTACAGGTGAGAATCCCAAGTCACACCCCTAACATAGAAACATAGAAACATAGAATTTGACGGCAGATAAGGACCGCTTGGCCCACCCAGTCTGCCCATTTCCCTACCTACTGGATAAGCTGCAGATCCTAGTTAACCAGCAGCCTACTTCTTCTTACCCCCACCCCCCCAGAATTGCCTTATGACTGTCCCAAGCATGCTTGAATTCCACCACTGATTTTGACTCCACAACCTCCTTCGGAAGACTGTTCCATGCATCCACAACCCTCTCTGTGAAAAAATACTTCCTTAAATTACCTCTGAGCCACCCCCCCATTATCTTCAAATTGTGCCCTCTTGTTCTTGCACACCTCTTTTTTTGAAAGATGCTACCCTCTTGGACTTTGTTGATTCCCTTGAGGTACTTGAAAGTTTCTATCATGTCCCCCCTCTCCCTCCTTTCCTCAAGGCTATACATATTAAGCTCCTTAAGTCTCTCTTCATATGTCTTCCGGTGCAGACCCTGCACCATTTTAGTTGCCCTCCTCTGGATAGCTTCCATGCTGTCTATGTCTTTGCGGAGATTGGGTCTCCAGAACTGCACACAGTACTCCAGATGGGGTCTCACCAGCTGTCTGTACAGAGGGATAATAACTTCCTGTTTTCTACTGGTGATGCCTCTCCCTATGCATCCCAGTATCCCCCAGCCCTCCTTGCTGCCCTCTCATTGCTTGCCCACCTTTAGGTCATCTGATATGACTACCCCAGGTCCTTTACATTTTGTTGTTGTTAGTATCTCACCCCCATTGTGTACTCTTTCCCTGGGTTTTGTTTCCCAGGTGCATTACCTTGCACTTCTTAGCATTGAATCTAAGCTGCCATACATTTGACCATTCCTCTAACCTTGCCAAGTCCCTTCTCATCCTTTCCACCCCACCCTGTGCATCAACTCTGTTGCAGATCTTTGTTCATCTGCAAAGAAGACATGCACTTTCCTTCCAGTCCTTCCATAATGTCGCTTAAAAGACATTGAAGAGGACCAGTCCTAATACTGAACCTACGTTACCCACTAGTAACCCTCCTTTCTTCTGAGTGGACTCCATTTACTATTTCTCTCTGTGTCCTATTCTCCAGCCAATTCTTTACCCAGGCTGTCATCTTGGGACCCACTCCCAGGCTGGCTAACCTGTATATTAATCTTTTGTGTGGGACTGTGTCAAATGCCTTGCTAAAGTCTAGGTAGGCCATGTCCACAGCCCCCCCTTGATCTACTACTTTGGTCACCCAGTTAAAGAAATCTATCAGATTTGTCTGGCATGACCTTCCCCTGTGAATCCATGCTGCCTAGGGTCCTGTGCCTCTGGCCTCTAGATACTCGACAATTCTTTCCTTCAGAAGTGATTCCATCATTTTCCCTATCACTGAGGTTAAACTAACAGGTCTGTAGTTTCCTGCTTCTGCCTTGCTCCCACTTTTTGAAGGGAATCACATCTGCCCTCCTCCAGTCCTCAGGTACCACCCATCCTCCCATGATTTGCTAAAAGGGTAGTCAGTGGTGTCACTAGTTCTACCCTTAGCTCTTTTAGAATTCTGGGATGCATCCCATCAGGCCCCATTGCTTTGTCCACCTTCAGTTTTAAGAGTTCTTCAGAACCCTTTCTTCTGTAAATGAGCTGGTATCAACTTCTGTATCCAGAGTGTTACTACTGTTTGTTTTATGTACCTCCCCTCTTCATTTGTAAATGCTGAGCAAAATATTTGTTTAGTATCTCTGCCTTTTCACAGTCTCCTCTCCCACCCTCCCTCCCCTTTATTAAGCCTCACTATCACGCCCTTGGTCTTCCTTTGCTCCCTGATGTACCTATAAAAGGTTTTATCCCCTTCTTAACTGAGTTGGCTATCTTTTCCTCGGTTTGGGCCTTTGCTGTTCTGACTGCCTTCCCAGCCTCCTTTGCTTTAACTGATACAGTTCTCTGTCCTGCTCCTTCTGCGATTCCTGTACTTCCTGATACTTTCTTTTCTCTTGAACCTTCACTGCCACTTCCTTTGAGAACCATAGTGGTTTCTTACATCGTCTTGTTTTGTTTATTTGCTTCACACAAGGCTCGTTACCTCTGTGATGGCAGTTTTATTATTCCCTTTGTTCTTCCACCCCTCCTTCCTGCCCATTTGCTAGAGCATTCCTTAGGCACTCACCCATTTTGGCAAAGTCAGCCCTCCTAAAGTCCAGTACTTTTGTTTTTGTATGGCTTGACTCTATTGCTGTGTTTATTGTGAACCATACTGTTCGATGGTCGCTAGTTCCCAGATGGCTACCCACTTCTACATCTGTGATCCTCTCTCCATCTCCATTTGAGAGAATCAAGTCTAATATTGCTCCCTCTCGAGTGGGCTCTGATGCCTGTCAATCTCTACAGGGTGGGGCATCATGGCTGGAAACCCTAATGCCTCAGGCATTCATTGGCATTTTCACTCATAATTTTCAACATGGGTTTTTTGTGACCCCCACCTTATGAACAGTGGCAATATCAGTTTGTTAGCCGAAAACTGATTTCGCACAGCGACTACGCCATTTGGTACCACAGGTGCGAAAACACATTTCGAACAGGATGTGAAAAATTAGAGCTGTACTGTTCATGGGGAGGTGCAAAAAATGACAATGTTGAAAATCTGCAGTGAAAATATTAAAAAAACTGGTGAAGTCACGAGAGTGTGTAGAAAATGTGCAATGCACACAAGTAATGCAATTAGTTTGGGGATTTTTACAGCAGATTGCCAACACAGGGATTTTGGAACCTCCGCTCATGAACAGTGTCACTGTGATTTTCTTAATTTGTCCCGAACAGTGATTTCCCACAGCGATGACGCATTTCTGCGCTGGAAGTGTGAAAACACATTTCGGCCATGGTGTGAAAAATGACAGCTGTACTGTTCATAAGGAAGTGTGGAAAAATGCCACTGGCGAAAATCTGGACTGAAAATATTAGAAATCCATGAACTTACGAGGGTGCGTGGAAACTGCGCAGTGGTTGCTCATAACACAGTCATTTTATGGACTTTTGTCACCACTTTTTTTAACATAGCCATTTTAACACCTCTGCTCATGAACAGTGTCACTGTGATTTTCTTAATGTGTCCCGAACATTGATTTCGCACGCCGACTGCGCCATTGTATGCTACATGGATGGAAACACATTTTGGGTGAGACATGAAAAATGACAGCTGTACTGCTCATAAGGAGGTGTTGGAAAATGGCAATGTTGAAAATCTGGAGTGAAAATATTGAAAACTCACAAACTTACGAGCATGCGTAGTAACATCGCAATGCATGCATGTAAAACAGTCATTTTTAGGAAGTTTTTCACCAAATTTTTAACATAGCCATTTTAGCACCTCTGCTCATGAACAGTATTACTGTGATTTTCTTAATCTGTCCTGGATATTGATTTCACACACCGACTGCGCCATTGTGCGTTACATGCACAGAAACACATTTTGGGTGAGATGTGAGAAATGACAACTGTACTGCTCATAAGAAAGTGTGGTAAAATGGCAATGTTGAAAATCTGGAGTGAACATTTTGAAAATTCGCGAACTTACGAGCTTGCGTAGGAACAGCGCAACGCATGCTCGTAAAACAGTCATTTTTGAGAATTCTTTCACCAAATTTTCAACATAGGGTTTTTGGGGACCTACCTCATGAACTCTGACACTGTCATTTCATAAATCAGTCCCAAAAGGTGGTTCCACGCAGTGACTGCGAAATCACCTTTTGGTCCCGATTAACAAACTGACAGTGACAGAATTCATGAAGTGGGGTCCCAAAAACCCCATGTTGAAAATTTGGTGAAAGAATTTCCCAAAATGCCTGAGATATGCATCAAAGTTGAAAAAACCCTATTTATTCCATTATACAGCTTACCGGCATTTATTCAGCTTGCGGTCGGCTTTGAAGATTGCAGACGTGTTCCCGGTCCACCGAAGAACGTCGTGCCGGACTCCAGAGGTAAGTATGTATTGAGGTGGGGGTGTGGAGAGGCAGGATGCACAGAGGGTAGGCGCGGGTGGGGAGGGGTCAGGACAGTCAGTGAGGGAAGTTTTTCTTTCAGGTTTTTCCTTAGACAATGCGTGACTTGTGCCACGCTGGGGTGGACTCCAGCATGGCAGCTGGAAAAGCTGTTTGGGAGGCAGTGGAGCTGACAGGGATTGGGCACCCGGTCTGCCATACGAACTGTTGCCATGCTGGGGTGGGCTCCCAGCGTGGCACCTGGAACTCTGTTGGGGGGGGCGCAGCAGAGCCAGCGAGAGTTAGGCACCCCATCGGCCATACAGCGTGTGCGTGGGGGGGGAGAAGCATGAGCATGCAATATGCGTGTGCGTGTGTGTGTGTGTGTGTGTGTGTGTGGAGGAGCGCATGAGCATGCGATATCTTATCACTGCTCACTGAAGCGTAGCTCTCCCTTTGAACTGTACGGCACTGCATTTTCAACTGCTGTCATAGACAGCTGCAGCATTCATTGATGAACTGTGGCCGCGCCTGCAAACACACTGACTGAACTGGAAGACAGGGTGCCACACCTCTGAAAACTCGGATGATGGCACTATGTTTCTTGCATGCAAGCAAAAAAAATTCCCAAGAATCCGAACAGAGCACTAAGACCCACTTCTACACTGAGCTGCATCGCGTGACTCCCCTGGGACCCATCATATCCTGATTTCTAGGTGGTGGATGTGTACTCTGTAGGTGGTGGTAGTTGCCAATAGTTCTCAGTGGGGCAGGATGACAGGAGTGGTGAGCCTGTCAGACATGCATCAGGGATGTGCTTGGACAGTCCTGTGACTCCTGCCCAATGTAACCCCTTTGTGTATGCTGTGTTCAGTTGTTCCCTGGACAGATGGCAGTGGTGGCTGATGGTGTCCACATCTAGTGGTGGAGGAGTTGCCATGTCTGAGAGGGGGCACCCCCCCCACTGTAGCCCATTGTGCACACTGTCGGTGGAGTCACCCCCTCACAGACATGCATACATGGTGGTGTCCATGGGGCCTGTAGGCCCTACTCGTCACTATGTCTGGGGGGGAAGGTGTATGGGCAGCCCAGTTTTTGGACACGTATGACTGTGGGAGGGCAGGCATTGCTGGCACACCTACATGGTCTGGGGTAGGTGGGGTTTCACCACTTTCCCATTCAGCTGTGTACCACTGTGTGTACTCTGTAGTTACCTGTATTGCACTCCCCTCTCCAGCAGGTACCATGGAAGACACTGACTGAACTTGGACCCACTACTTAACTGCAGAGGAGTTACATGCACTGTCACAGGCCTGCACACCATGGAGGAGGTCCTGTCCTGGAGCAAGAGCATGAATGCCTGAGCATGGTGGGCCTGGGACAAGATAACTGAGGAGGACAATGCTGTCAGTGACCACAACAGGCCTATGGAAGCAGTGAGGAACTGCATCAGGGACATGAGGAGGTGCATGAAGGAGGTCATGGCAATGGAGCACAGGAAGCTGCATGCCACTGGCAAGGACCCATGGGTATCGGTGATCGCACTTACCCTGGATCCTGCAGAAAAAGCCAGAGCATCCACTCCACAGCATATGGAGGTGATGGGAGTGCCAAGTGTTGGCTACAAAAGCCAAATGGGACCTTCTCAGTCATGTGGATAACTGCCAATACAACGTCCTCTAGGCCATGTGTGTATGTGTGGGTGTGTACAGGTACGGGTGCATGAATACACCAATGGTGGGTAATACACTGGTTGTAGCCTAGGCCACATTACTGTTTTTCTGTCACCCAGTGTGTAGTTGTCTGTGTGCAGGTCTATGACAGTGATCCATGGGGTGTTGCCTGTCTGATCTCTGATTCTGGGATGTGTGCTCCTGGAGAGGGGTCTGTGCTCATTGCTGCTGGGGAATGTGTCCACAGGTGCTAAGTGTGTGTTTCCTGGTGTTGAGGTGTGTGCCACAGGTGCTGGTTGAGTATTCACTGGTGGTGGGGTGTGTACTCACTAGTGCAGGGGGTGCGTACATAGTTCTGGAGGAGTGAGTACACTGTTGGTGGGCCATGTGCACACTGGTGCTGGGTTGTGTGCCCTATGGTGAGTGTGTGCTTACCAGTGTAGGGGTGTGCCAGTACCTGCAGGGTATAGGCGGTACACTGCACACACAGCTTAGACAACATAGCACCGTACCCCAGACATGTATGCTGCCTCAATCTGCACACTGCTCTATCTGGGATGGTACTATATAACTCCCCTCTCCTCTTCCAACAGCACAGCACATCAGATCAGATGCAGAGGAGGAGGATGCCCCAGAACCATCTTGGGCTGGCATCTGTGGCCCCTGACAGTCACCTGTCTGCACCAGCCAACAGACAGCAGTAAGAATGATGTGGAAGAGGACAACAATACTTACACTGAGAATGTGAAACAGGTGGGGCCCACCCTAGACTAGGGGAGGTTCCCACCACCAGCTCCCATACCAATGACCATGCTCCCTGATGAAGGGTTTCCAGACCTGACGCACTGGGGCTTGAGTGGATGTCTCTCTGACCTTGAATGCACTGACTTAATTTCAAATTGCAATAAAAGTACTTAAATGGAATTTATGTTGTGGTTCATTTTCTGCAGAGTGCAAGTATACTTTGGAGTGTTTGGACTCATACCAGTAGGGCCCAGCTGCTGTTCCCATAATGCACAGTGGTCACAACTGTGCAGCCCACCACAGTCCCTGTCACAGCCACTACTGTACCACCCCAGAACCCAACCCGCAGCATGATCATTGCCCAACCACCCCCAGCCGATACTGCAGGCCAGCCACCACTGAGCCTCACCATGATACTTCCTCTGGCATGGCCAGAGCCCTGCCACCCCATGTCTATCCCACTGGGCTCGTCAGTCAGCCCACTGTGCCCATCAAAAACTGCAGCACCTACCACGGTGTAGCCCCAGCTCACACAATGGCTGTGAGTACTGCTTGATCCTGTCCCAATGGACAGTCCCTGGCAACAGCAGGACACGTCCAACAATCAGCAGCCATTGTGGTCTGCCGTGGAGCCACAGACTGTCATGCAGCAGGAAGTGATATGCTTGCACCCCATGCAGCAAGAGGACATGCAGCATGCTGAGCAGCAGGTGGAGGCAAGCCATGCAGAGCACAGCACGACCATCCGCAGCCTGCCCCAGGCTGTGGACAGTTATGACCACCCTCAGGGACAGCCTGTGTGCCACTGTGCTGGAAGCTGCTTCCATGGTGGCAGGCACTATGAGGGTCAGCCATAGCCCTGGCCAGTGGGAGTAGTGCCACCCCACAATGGACACCATGGTGTATGTCCACATGCTGTGATGGGGCAAGAACTCCCAGTATACTTGGGACTCTAGGTCACCAAGGACACGACACACACCGGGTCTTGTGTCTCTCCAAGGGCAGTACCCCAAGGAATGCAGCCTGGGGTGGGTAACACCATCCCCAAGCTCATCCCCCATACCATGGATGAGGTCCCTCCAAACCTTATAGGAGACAGCACAGACATTCCGTCCATACCCAGGGTGGTGGTAGGGGACACACATAAGCTGTGCATGGCCACCGCCCACCACCATGAGATCCCGTCTGACAAAAACGACATTGGACCCAGATGTCCTGGTGAATTACAGACCTGTCTCAAGCCTACCATTTTGAGGTAAGGTTATTGAAAAGGTGGTTACATTGCAGCTGGAGGCTCACTTTGAGACCTTTGATGTTTATAAGCCTCTCCAGACAGGGTTTCAGCCGAGATTCATCACTGAAACCATCCTAGTCCAGATAATATACCATCAGTGTACGACTTACCTTCCAACAACAGCCAATCAGGTGGGATATCCTCAACACCCTCTGCCAGATGGCCAATTGGGCAGCCAAATAATACTATTTAATATTCAGATTTGCTAGGTCTTCCTGGCTTAATGGGAGTTGAAGGACAGATCGTGGTGTTCTCGCCGGCATACCACCCCTTAAGAATCTATGCAAAATAATATTAAGTATTTAAAAAAAACTTTTCCAGGAATCTGATTGGGAGGTTTTGAAATAGATAGACATACTTTGGCAGAATATTTATTTTAACAGTGTTGATTCTGCCTATTAGGCTGTTTGGGAGGCTTTCCCCATCTCTCACAGTTCTGTTTTATAGTGTTTAATAGGCTGTTATAATTGTCACAAAACACCTTTGTTCCTTTTCTCACTGATAAATATTCCGAGATATTTAAGGGTGCTAACTATTCTCATTTTTAATAGGTTATTTAGTAGGAACAGTCTAGACCCCTCCCCCCCTTTACCGGTGACACAGTTCATTTTTTGACCAGTTTATTTTATGACTGGGTATTTTACTAAAGTCTGTCAAAATTTGGTGTTTCCTAGATATGCCCTTGGTTGGCATCCCCAGAAATATTAATAGATCATCTGCAAATAGTGTGGCTTTAAAGTGATATTCTGCTGTTTGGAAGCCAGAAACTCTATCATTCCTTATTACACCAGACAATGGTTCCAAGGAAAGTATACATAACAATGGGGACAGAGGACAGCCCTGTCTGGTCCCTCGGTTTAGTTCAATAGTTTGAGACAGCTGTTCACTCACCAATACTTGTGTAGTTGGCTGATTATATAATGTAGCTATCCACCTCAACATATTCTGGCTTAGTCCAAAATGTTCAAGTGTTTTGAACATATACCTCCATTCCACACGGTCAAAGCTTTTTCTGTGTATAACCCTAGGATTGCCACCACTTCCTGGTTCTTTCCCTTATTGACACATCTCCTAGTGATGTTTAGGGTTTTTCAAACATTGTGCTTATTCTGGCTTCCTTGTACAAATCCTGCTTGATCAGTATGGATTATAGATACATACATAGATACATAGACAGTGTCGGCAGATAAGGCCTATGGCCACCCAGTAGATGGTATGGAGGGTTTCAGCCTGCTCGCCAGTATTCGAGCAATTATTTTATAAACAGTTGTTAATAAGGAGATAGGTCTGTAAGACCCACAGTGTGTTGGGTCCTTGCCTGGCTTAGGCAGAACTGTTATTGTGGCTGTTCTAGTGGATGTGGGTAACATCCCCTTCCCCAGACATTCTTCCATCATGTCTTCCAGTAGCTGATATAAGTCATCTTTTAGGGCCTTGTAGAAGTCCACTGGGAAACCATCCGGTCTCAGGGCCCTCCATCCCTTCAAATGCTGAATTGCCTTGCTAATTTCTTCCCAACTCAAGATTTCTCTCCATATCATGTCTCCCCTCCAAACTAATAGTCGGAAGCATAGCTCTACCTAGAAAGTCCTGGATTTCTTTATCAGTTGGCCGGGCCTCTGAGGTGTGTAGGTACTGATAAAACCTTCTAAAACATTCTTCTGCATCTCCATCAGTATGTTTTAACTCCCCCTCTGCGTCCCTTATATTGGCTGTGTTTTGAAACCTTTCCTTATGCTTCAATTGCCGTGCCAATCACCTCCCAGTTGAGTCCTCTTCAAAGTAGGTAATTGTTTGGTTCAACAATATGTTACATTTTACTTTAGAGCTGGAAGACTTATTAAATTGCCATTTTAAATTTTGCAGTTCCTTATACTTTTCAGTGGTAGGATTCTGCATTATGTTGTTGTTCAGCCTGTTTAAGATTTTCCTCTATCTCTGAGAAATGTTGGTTGTCTAACTTTTTCTCATGACTTGTGTAGGATATGGTCACCCCCCGTCCCCCCCCAATACAGCCTTGAGTGCCTTCCATCTAGTGGCAGCCAACATAGCACCTCTACAGTTTACACAAAAGTACATTTTTATCTTCTCCTCATTGTAGGTGATAAATTCAGATTTTTCAGCAAGATGGGATCTAACTTCCAATTCCTATTGTTTACCCGTATACCCCAATTCCCCATGTCCAGCAAAACTAGTGTGTGATCCGTAGTGGCAGTTTTATTTTCTTATTTTTCTTTATTAATTATTCAGAAACAACTTTTAAGCAGGAGTTCTTTTACAAAGGTTCTGCATCAGAGATACTACAATAGTAGAGACACGTATAGTATACAGTGGATAATTTACACAGGTCACTGAGTACAGTAGAATAGCAATCAACATAGGGAGCAGTTACAATCAGCATTGAAACACATAAAGAAACATTTAACATTGGCTGAATGGAGTATAACTTGTACAGGGAGCACCTTCAAAGGGGTGGGAGGAAGGGGTGCAGGGGGATACAGGTTAGCAGTCAGGCAGCTGACTTTGCTGATAAAGAGGTGGGGTGGAAGGTGGGAGGATGAGGAAGGGTCGGGGGAGGGAGCGGGAAAGGGGAGAGACCAAAGGAATGGGAGGTAACAAGGAGATAGGGGTAGAAGGAGGAGGGGCTGGGGGTCAGGAAGGTAAGGGATGAAGTCTGAGAAGACAGAGAGGAGGAGGAGGGATGAGAGAGGGGGGACGACGATGATGATGCCGGGGGTGGATGGGGAAGGCCAGTGCATATGAGAATTAGAGGGGGGGGTCCGTGGTGCCATGGCCAGGGCATCTTAGTTGCCCCTAAGACAGTCACAGGTCTTCCTAGAGAGGAGAGGAGATATGTTTTTAGTTCAGTCTTAAAGGTTAGTAAGTTTGTAAATCTATGTGTGACTTCCAGGCAATCATTGAGCCAAAGAGGTGCTCTGCATGCGAAGGACTGTTGACCAAGTACGGTTCTGTGGAATGGTGCAGCTAGTGCACTTGACACCTTGCTCCTGATTCTGTACTTTGGGTCGGCTTTGTTGAAGTGATCTGAGATGCAGGGGGGGCTGAGCCCAGGAGTGCCTTCTTGCCGAGTAGGCAGGTTTGGAATGTATTCTGTGCTTGAGACAGCCAGTTAGCCTGAGTATATAGGGAGCAGGTGTGAGTGAAGCAGTCAGCACCAGTGGCTAGTCTACGTGCCTTGTTTAGGGCAGTCACCACCCGCTGTAGTGCAGTACATGTAGCTGATCCATAGACAACTAGCCCATAGTCTGTGATGGATAAAATCGAGCTAGTGACTGAGAGATGGAGGGCGTTTGAAGTGAGGTTTTTCCGGTGTCTATATAAGACTCCTAGCTTGGCATTATCAGCCTTCACCACCTATCTATATGCTGCACATAAGATGGGGCATCGTCAGTGGTGACCCCCAGGTACCTAAATGAGTGAACCTGTTTGAGTGGGACCTTGGCCTTGTTTTGGATGGTTAGTACCAGAAATCTTTTCTTTAGCTGTGGGCTGGATAGGAGCATAGTTTTAGTTTTTTTTATAGTTGACTAATAGCTTATGCACACTGAACCATTCCTCCAGTTTATTGAAGGAGATCTGTAGTTACTGTTGTAGATGTTCAATGCGGTGGTTACTGCAGAGGAGAACAGCATCATCAGCGTACAGGACGATTTTACTGTTACAGGCCTTTGGAAGATCATTGAGAAACATGCTAAACAGGAGGGGTCCCAGAATTGACCCTTGTGGAACTCCCAAGTACGGTTCTTTAGAGCCTGATACGACTTTCCCAATTTTGACTTTTTGTGATTTATAGAACAGGTAATCCTGAAATTAGGCTATTGCATTAGAGGCCATTCCCAGGTTTTTTTCAGTTGAGCCAGGAGGAGGGGTTGATTAACTGTGTCAAATGCCTTTGTTAAGTCTATAAAGACTGACCCAGTTAATTTGCCTATGTCAAGGGCTTGGTGTATAGAATCGGCATAATCAACCAGTGCAGTGGTGGTGCTATGATTTTTTCAGAAGCTGTGTTGCTGGGGACATTGCAGTTGGTACTTATGTAGGTAATCAGTAATTTGGTCAGCTACAATCCTTTCCAGAGCTTTAGATAGTGGGGAGAGGACTGATATGGGCCTATAGTTAGCAATGTTGGATCTATCACCACTTTTAAAAACTGGGGTTAACTGAGCTTGTTTCCAGACCATTGGGAATTTGGCTAGTGTGAGAGATCTGTTAAAAAGTTTGGTGATGGGGACTATGAGTTCATCAAGGACTAGAGCTACCAGCTTCTTATCGACCCCATCGCTTCCCATCCTGGTCTTGCCCAAGGCTTTCATTAGATAGGACCTTGCATCCTTGGTTGGTACCCTTTTGAAATAGAACGTAGGGTGGTTAAGGGTAGTTTGTTTGTCACCTAGTTGTTCACTCTCTAGTTTCAGATAGCCGGGTGGCAGAACAGAGCTTAGGTCTGTGAAAGAGGCATTAAATGACTCGACTATTGTGTGTGGGTCTGTTATGGACACTCCATTTAAGTTGAGTGATTGGCAGTGTTTTTTTCTCTTCCTTTCCAAGGAGGTTATTTATATTCTCCCAAAACTTCTTTCCATCTCCCCAGCTGGTCCTTGTGGTAGTTAGCCTTTGCTTGTCTGATTAGATGTGTACATCTATTTCTGTAGGCACTGTGGGACTGATAGTCATGTTCTTTTCCAGAGGACCTGGCCTTTGCTCAGAGGTCATCTTTCTGCCTCACAAGGGCAAGATGTTCACCAATGATCCACCCATTGTTGTAGCCTCGCAGTTTCCTTTTTGCAGCGGTGCAAATTTGTTGCAGATTTTGTTGAAACTGTCAACAAAGAAGTTCAGGGTTAGGTCAAGATCAGGCAATAAGGCCATGTTGGACAGTTTGTATAAATGGAACCAAGGACTGAGAAATAAAAACGACATCTAGTCACATATATGCCCCAGCAGAGTGGGAGAAATATGTATATTTCCTACCCATTGGGAACCAAAAGCGCCATGCATCAGTCAGACAACAGTCTGCAATGATCTCTGCAACTGCCTTGGAATTCCTTGACATGGGGGTATAATCCTGGATGATCTGTCCATCACTACATCCTGAACACAGTTATATTCACCCACATAGGCAAGGCAAGGCAGGCAAGACAAATTGTATGTTTCCAGGTGCCCAATCCCAGAGGCTCTGGGCACCTTACACATCAAACATTACTTTCAAAAAAATATAATAAAACAAAATTACAGCAATAAATTAGATAGACCAAATAGATAAGTAAAACAAGCCTAAATTAAAACAGTAGCTAGAAGGGGCCATCCCAAAAGTAAGATCTAATACAGAGTATCTGGAAAGGCCTAACTAAACAAGTTGGTCTTGAGGTGGGTCTTGAACACCTCAACCAAAAGGGCCTCCCATATAGATGGTGAAAGCAAATTCCACAAGATGGGGCCAGCAATGCTGAACGCTCTATCGCTAGCAGTTTTCAACCTCGTCCTGGGAATCTCAAGGAGGCCCCTACAGGAGGAGCAAAGAGAGTGGACCGAGGCAGCGGGTGTAAGAAGATCAGACAAGTATCCAGGGCCCAGCCCATGTAGGGCTTTAAAGGTGAGCAGGCCCACCTTGAAGAGGATCCTCCACCTGACCGGAAGCCAGTGCAGTTCATGTAACACTGGAGTGACGTGGCAGTATTTCAACTTTCCTGTCAGCAATCTGGCAGCCACATTCTGCACTAGCTGCAGCCTGCGGAGGGTATCTCCTGAGACCCTGAGGTAGAGTACATTACAGTAGTCAAGCCTTGATGTCATAAAGGCATGCACCAAGGTGGGGAGGTCCAGGGTCAGAACTAGGGGCTTGATCCTGGTGATATTCCTAAAATGATCAAAGCTGATCTGGATAACGGATGTCACCTGAGCCTCAAATGTCAATCTGCTGTCAAAGGTAACACCAAGATCGCACACCCTAACAGGAGGCCTTCAAGTGGCACAGACCCCAGGAACAAACCCATTTCTGCACCAGAGGCCATCCTATCATGCCGTTTGTTTGACTCCACAACCAGTACCTCCATCTTATCGGACTTCAGTCACAACCAGCTGGAGGCCATCTAGTCATTGATCTCGGCCAGGCATTCATTCAGCACTTCCACTGCATTGGCTGTCCCAGTGGCAAAGGAAAGATACAGCTGGGTATCATCTGCATAGAAATGAAAGTCAGACTGTACTTCCCAATGAGCTGTCCCAGGAGCAGCATATACATGGCAAACAACATTGGTGACATAGAATCCAGGGCCCTTCTAAATCTGTCATTTGTACTTTTAATCTTTGGTATAACTCTGGACATTCTGTATTGGGGCCATACACATTTCCCACTGCAGCCTTCTGCCCTGAATTTCAACTGAATCTATATAATCATAAATTTCCCTCCAGGTTCTGCATATGATTTAGTAACTGTCCCTGGGAATCTATATCTAATCCAGATTGCAGTCCCCCTGGCTTTTGACAAAAAATAAGATCCATACCATTCTCCCCCCAGTTCTTCTTCATATGGGACCCCTCCTTGTCAGTTATATGGGTTTCTTGAAGCAGACTATGTCTACTTTCATAGACTTGAGTCTTGCTAACACGTTCTTCCATTTGGCATGTCTATTTATATTCCATGTCCTTACTGACAATGCTGTCCCAGCCATAATTATTACTTGATAATAATTTGTAGTACAAATCTTTTAAAGTAATTTTCTCAGTACCTTTTTTAAGCAAACACGTACATAAACAATTAACACAGTGAAACATTTAAACCTTATTAACAAAACACTTCCATTTCGACACTCAATTATCACTCTTAACCCTTCATTAGAGCCACCCCTACCACTATCCTTAAAGCCCCAACCATAATGACCATCACAAAGATTAAAACTCTCACACACCCCCAGTACCCTGAAACCCCAACTAGAGACCAAGTAGTCAACTCAACTACTACTTTAGTTAGAATAGGCACTAAATAGTGTGGCCTCCCACTGGTACTTGGCAGATACAAAACTTTTTTTCTGCCTAACACCCAATTATCAATGAAGGACAAGTGAATATTTAGGTCAAAAAGAGAAAAAAAACACAGTGGGGAAAAATATATTTACTTTATCTTTAGACAGATAAGTTATGTTCACAGGAGATGTCCCCTCCACATTGGGTGAGGGGAAGTTAGACCACCCTCAACCCATTTATGAAAACATTGGCACCGGAGTTAACATATTTCATTCACTTAAAATGTTAACTGTGTTAATTTTTTTGCCTAACTTGTCACCCATATGTTCCTAGAATAACACTGAGATCAAGACAAGAAGAGGTACAAAGGTGATGCATAATGGGCAGCCCTGGAGGGAATCTGTGTATACACTCTGCAGGGCATTGATCATGGCACCTAGGTCCAAAACTGTACCTTTTCTAATTGGTAGTACAAGGCAGGCTCTTTGATTATCCCACCTAAAATGTGTGCTGAGAAAAAACTCCCACATATAGTTATAAACACAAAAAGATGCTAGGCTGGTGTCTTCATACTTATTTTTCTCCACCCACACTGTGAAGCCCTGTGGCCCTTTACCCCAAATTTGGTATTAATAGTGGCCACTTAAACTATATTAAGAATCTGATCCTGAGTGGTCAGAGTAGCTAGTGCAACTGAGCAAGAGGGGAATTATTTTATCATTATCTTTATATTAGAAAATGGGATTGGAAAATAAATGAATCTCATCGGTCGAATCGTCAGATGAGAGATTCATTTATTTTCCAATAGAGCACACTTAAGAACAAGAGCCTAGTCGGGGTGCTCCATTTCTGAGTAAATCCTTGGGCAACCCAAACGTTAAGAAAACTCGCCAAGCATTTTGTCTCCACTCGCAGAGCTAGCCCGAAAAGTAGTGGGCAGGCCGTTCTGCTCCCCAGACCCAAAATAAAAGAAAACAGCCTTTACTTGGGCAGATAAAGCCATTCCCATTCAGACAAACTTTCCGGTTCCACAATCGGAGTTGGTGAGGGCTGTGTCAGCACATTATCTGTGACACTGCAACCGAGCATAAGAGCAGCAGTATTTTCTTGATTTTCATACCGCAGATGGATGTCCATCTGCGGTATGAAAACTCAATAAAATACCGGTCCTCTCATGCACAGTATTGGTGTCAGAGATAACGTGCTGTCTCCGAAAAGTCACCCATTGCAGTCTTTTAAATGGAAACTATGGGAAATACAAATAAAGTTGATTCCCAAAGATGTAACAATGTAAAAAAATGTCAGACATCCTTGAATTATCATTTAAAATTTCACCAGAAAAAAACTGGGACGTGGGACTACTTTATCACAAAACTGAATAAATATGTTATAAAAAGTTAAAATCAATTATTCTAACATTTTAAAACTTTTAAAAACTGTGTCTGACAGTTTCTTTCCATTTTCTAAGTGCAGTAATACCCTTCAGGGTGGGCAGTATGAGTTATACCGGACCTTCCAGGAGCTATAAGACCCTCCACCTGCAGCATCAGGCCTCGTTATGCCCCTGGGCGGTCCGGTATAGCCCAGTATCGCCCACACTGTTGGGTATTATTGCTTACTTCATCTCCTGCTGTCCCCTTAGAAGATTAGGGAGTTGCTTCTGAATCATCCTCCCCCAGTCCTCTCCCCCCCGAGAGCTGATAGGTATCCAGGGTGAGCGTTACAGGCAGAAAAATAGGGTAAGAAAATTAAAGTGGGACCAGGGATGTCAAATTCAGTGGCAGACTGAGCACTCCTCATTTTTGTTTTGTTTTAATAATGAATACATTTTTTGTCTTTATTACTTCGAGACTGTTGACTCCCATCCCCACATAAGCTATACATTCCTAGTAGGTGTTTCAGCCCATTAGGAGCTCACCAATTGCTCCATCACTCATTCTCACATAAGATTCTCCTCATGTTAAATGTACATTTTTATTTGTAGTGTTTGCAACATTTATGATCCAGATCTGCATCGTGGCGTCCCTCCGCAGAAACATGCAGTCCCAGCCACAGTCAGAGAAACACCAATGCCCAAACAAAGTATCCCACATCACATGGTAGTTTTTTAAGGGGAGAGAAATAGAGAAAATACCTGTGAATAAATATACAGCCTTATTTGGGTGTAGTTCATTCCTGGAGATTTAAAGTTCCCTTGAGGTTCTCACGCCACAGTGTGTTCAGCATTCCAATTGTGGAGCTATTTGATCAAATCCCTTTCCATTGCTTTCATTTGCATTGTTATATCCTCCCTCCTTCCTCCCTCCACCAATACCTGTAGCTCCTGAGACAGTTGGAGGAAAGGAGGTGGGATGTGAACCCACAAGGCAGAGGTGTTGGCGGTGACTCTCCACTTCTGCCACAGGACAAGGATAGCCCAGTGTAGGAATACATCAGTTATAGGTATGCCATTTTATTCATTTATGTAATGCCCTCCCCATTTGGGGGGCTTACCTTAATGCCTCCCTGATGGCCTCTGTTTTCCTCCTGGTGTCCCCCATATCTCCCCACCAGGTCACTGCCACGATCCAGGTTTGCAAAATGTCCCCCAGGGCCCCTGATTGGTCTCTGTATATGTTTTTAGCCCACGTGGGCTCACAGATCAGGATTACGAGCTACCAGCATTTCATCAAGCTGGCTGGCACTCACACATGCACAGAAAATGCTTCTAATCTGCTGACTGCCATCATACCTCTCAACTGTCCCTGATATTCAGGGACGTCCCTGATTTTGCCTCAAAATTTTGCTCTGTCCCTCCTAAAAATTGTGTTTCCATAACCAAACAGTGGAATTTGTAAGCACAAAATAATGTCAAGCATTAAAGTTGCAGACTTGTTCCTCCTTAGAAAATGCATTTTACACTAAGCCCCTTATTCTACCAGCTTCCTGAGTTGATATCTACAATTTTGAAGATGTGTCCCTGATTTTGGTCCTTTGTCCCTGATTTTTTTAAGCCTTGTCCCTGATTTATGAGGCAGGAGGTTAAGAGGTATGACCACCATTGTAGTCAAAACAAAGGACATTCTGGCAATCCTGGTGCCCTTTCTGATCTAAATGGGGATCGGTGACCTCTATGAGGTGGCCGGGTTAGGATCCTCAGTACTGTTAAATAATTAAGTTTTAAACAGGGGCGTATAGAGCAGGCTCATACATATTAATGAGCCATCATGAATATTAACGAGGGAGCTGCTTGCCACCTGAGGGGTCTGTATTTCAGTAGCAGTGACAGGAAAAGTACTGAAGATAAGTGTAAATAATTGTGGTCGCTGTTAAGGGCACTAAAGGGGCTATATAACAGTGTGGCTATTGTAAATAAAAGGTATTTTATCTGGCTGCACCAGAACGTTAAACTTGGAACTAGTGTGAACTGCATGGGGACAATACATGTTAGCAGCCATCTTTGCCGCATTGCAGCCAATCACAAGCCATTATTTGCAGTATAGCCTTTTGGGACTGTGCCAGAGACTTTTTTGGGAAAAAGGAGGTACAATTATTGGTGCCACAAATCTAACCAATTAAGAGACTTAAACTGTGACTAACAGCCTGGGCAGCCAATTGGATTGCTGGAACTTTGCTCTTTATTTATAGAGGGACTGCTTGAACTAGTTGAGTTCTGGGGCAGTTGTAGAGAGACTGGTTGAAGCTTCCAGAGTGGAGGAAGCTCTGCTCGCAGCTTGGGAAGTGTGGTGAGAGGCCTGCTAAACCTCTCCTTGGCTTGAACACTTACTTTAAGTGTGGGACTGCCAAGTTTGCAGAATGAACTGAAATTCTCCAGTGAGAGAAAAAAAGAGAGATTTTCCCCAGGGCTAAATTCTAGACTGAAAGAAGGTAAGTGGTCTGAAAGGTCCCCCAGCTCTATTTTGGTGAGAAGCTGTTTTTGCCTCAGAGGCTATGGCCTAAATTGCAAGCGTGGGGTCACCAGACTTGTCTCCAGCCCATCTTCAAAAAAGGGGAGGCCAAATCTTTAACCATGACAGCTTACATCCCAAGGACTGTGACTTGCAAGCGGGTAAGCTGTGCTGTCTACATCAGAACGGTACCATAAAGTTAATCCTATGATAGCCCGGCCTGGTGGCACTGAGGGTTGAGGCACTGGATACAAAACCTCGCGCCACACCAGAGACCTGGGTTCTAGAATGAGCCTGAGGTGCCGGGGGTCAGCAGGGCTGAGAGAGAGGATTGAGCATCCGGAGGACTGCTCTACTCTCTCAGGGAGGGAGGGACTACCATCCTGCTCATTGATCACCCTGTAGCTGTGGCTGGAGGGTGATATGGGTCGGGAGGCAAGTTGTCGATGTATGATGTTGGCAGGGAGGTGGGAGGGAGAAAAACTGAGGAGGAAAATCGAGCTGGCAGACTCCATGATGGCCCCACTAGCACCCGTCCCAGTCCCCTGGAATATGGATGTGATCTCCAGAGGGAGGGGAATATCAACTCCAATCGCCTCAGCCCTGTCATGGGGGGCAATCTGTGGGGGATCACCGGAAGGGTCAGGTGGGGAATGGTGGGGCTGGAGACCAACTCCCCTCGGGGGTGGGTGGGCTGGAGCTGCCAACCAGGCTCCTAGAGGAAAAATTAAAAAAAAAAAAAAGTTAATCCTGTGATGCCAAACAAACTGCTTAAGAGACTGTTGCTGCCTGTGAGACCAAAGCTGCTAGAAGACCAGAGAAAGGAGTCAGCTCCTGCGATGAAGATCATTGTGGGTTGTGGCCATCTTTGGGGGCTAATCCTGGACGTGGGGGTGAGTCATGCCAGCTCATATCCCTGTATCTTGGTCCTTCCCAGAATGGACAAAGTCCTGCAGCCTGCAGCCACAAGACAGAGAGCCGAATCTTGCTTTGAGGGGAGTCAACCTGGAAATCAACCCAGATCCTGAGGTCCATGGTTCAGTGAGTAACAACTGATCTTTCTATCAGGTTAAAAACTGCTGTTGCAGGCCATTGGGCCTGAGGATTACAATTTTGTGGGTACTCGAATGTTGTTTAAATTGCATACAGCCAAAGATAAAAGAATTACTAATCAATATTTTATTTAAATGTCCCAACCAGCTGCAAAGCCGGCCAACCCGCAGCAACGCATCAAACCTGCACTTAGTCAGACTCTGGGTACCCAGTAACTAAAAGAACTGTTTTATACAGTGTCAAATGTAATGTTGGCATACTACTGTGAATTTAAAAAAGAGCACCTTAATTGTTTACCTAAATTCACGCCCCTTCCTTGTTCAGTTCCCCTGAATAAATCTAATTTACTTTTTGAAGGTTAATCTGGTTAATGAGCATGTAAAGTTGAACCAGCATAATATTCTGTGGTGATTTGCATATGCAGCCCATGATGCTCTGCATTGTGGGGTCATGTGTGACTTTGTATTTCTTTGAAACTTGGCTTCCCAGCCAAATGCCCATGAGGGTAACCCTTGCCTCAGTGCTTGCACACAGAGGTTCTTTGTCATATTATTAGTCAGTTTCCAGTCATTGTGTCAGTCCAAAGGTATACTGTTATTGCTGGTAAACTGTTTCTTTACAGGGGCATAGTGTACATGCATGAGTTCCAGACCCTGTTGGTAAGAGTGGTCACTGTGAGCATATTATTAGCACTCTCCCTTAACTGTAAATTGAATGCAAAGTACAATGTGTTGTGGTAATTTATGTGTAAGGTCACTAGGTGGGGCTGTGGGTTGGTACAACTTCCCAGAGGGTTGTGCAAGCTTAACATCTAAGCCACTTGAAGAGTTCACTGGGTGGAGAAACCGTGACAATAACAGTTTTGTTAAAATAGAGCCTCTGGTGACAGCTAAACCTGAACCCAGGTCACTCAACCTGCATGTAGGTAGACAGGCAGGGGTAGTAGCCCATTGGGAGGTGGTTCCCAGGATGCATTTATTTTATCACTGCTAATGTAATTTACATATCTCACTGAAGCAGTTCATCAGGATTTACATGAGTGATCCTGCCAGAAAACTTTAGCCACCATTTGCAGCTGCCACAAAGCGGGGTGCCATGCTATACTGTTCACACAGTCATATAGAAGACCGCATGGCACCTTGCACAGGGTTTCCCTCTTTACTCTACAGGGAGATGCCATTTTGTACAGTTCACCCACATCATCAGGGAGACAGCTTGAGGTCTCAACATGGAATACTTTCCTATAATTAGGATTTCTGACTGCTGCCTGCAGATTTTAAAACGTAATTTACAGCCTCTGCATTCAATCAGCCTGCCCCTGTTTGTAATAACCAATGCAGCACATCATTCATCTGCTAAGGAAAACATTTTGTGCCCCTTTGAATCGCACATATCTCTTTGCCTCCCTCCTTTCCCATTCTTGCATGCACTGTTGAGCTGGTCCTGCCAGATCCACCCAGAACAGACATAGGGCTCAGAGAAAATATAGTCTTTTTGCAGTTCCATGTGATAACGGCAACCACGTAACTGCGATTGCCATTTGAGCGAGTCTACATCACCAAAATGAATTTCTGTGATGTAGACTAGCTTCACAACAAAGGGCACTGGACACTTGTAATTTTCTTTAATATGGGCACCCCACTAAAGGATTCTTAACTCCAGGGGTGCATGTCGGGAGGTGCAAAACAAGGGGAAAAAAAACCCGACAGGCGCAAAAAGTGAGAGGGTGCCTGGAACCGAACTCACCACACTCCCAACTCTAACCTGCCAACAACCCACCACGCTATACGGCCAGCTTGGCAACCCACCACCACGCTACGCCCCATGAACCCCCCCCCCTTTTGCCTATCGCACGGTGTGGTCCCTCCCCCTCCCACATGCGTGTACACATGGCAACATCCCAATGCTACTGTATATTCGCCAATCCCCATCTGGTTGCCCTCCCTTCCCAGTAACCCTGTGTAAAAGCACCATGATGAAGTTGTCCTTTTTGAAAGTGCTCAATGGTGGTCGCTTAATACATGGGCTACCCTTTTAGTGAGGTGGCATAGGGCATCAACATTCTTTATCATACGGACCTGGTTTACTGCCACAATCATCCCTCCAGCAGCACCTCCTCACCTCTTGCCTCAGTAATTTAACTTATTACCTTCATGCTGGGTGGTTCGTTCTCTTGTGCACTCTGCCATCCATAGATGCCTCAATGGTGCATACATAACCCTTAGCTTCTAAGGGGCTACTGAAGACTTTTATGAGGTGACCAAGGCAACTTATTCTCAGCTTGGCTGGATACATAAGGGCAAATTCCCAACCCAGGGGCATGCAATTTAGATTTGCTCCCCCCCCCGAATTTCTATCTTTGTGTCTGCAATTCATGGCTAAAATCTTGGTATATAGATACCATCACCACGTTAACATCAAAGAGGCTGTTTCTGCATGCAGTATGTATCATTAATTCCTTTTGGGAGAAACTGAGATATTTTATTAAGTAGTGCTGAGGTCTGTCATTCTCCTTGGGCTCGGGTCCAGTCCTGTGGGCCCACTGTATTTCAAACTTGGCTGCCTCAGGCTCTATTCCCAAATTCTACACCAGGAGTTTTTGAATCACTCTGCCCCCTTCCTTGCCCTCTATATTTTCCACTAGCCCAATGGGTCGTATGTTGGAGCGGCAACCCCTGGTCTCCTGGTCATCCACTTGCTCTGCCAGCATCTGCTTTTTATCTTGTTATTTTTCTGTCCCTGCACAAATTAGTCACAGTGTCTTCCAGCTTGCTTATGCATTTTTCCACCTCACCTAAACTGTGGGTATGTGTTCTGGATGTCTCTGCCAGTCCAGTCACCACTGATTGTAAATGAGTAATTTGGGCAGTAATGTTAGCGAATGCTGCCACGCTCTTGGCCTTGGGACGCATGCCGCTGGGTGGTTTAGAAACAGATTTTGCAGGCTCAAAAGAGAGCGTAGACTGCTTTTTTCCACTTCTGCCCATTGCCGTCAATATCGTCTGCAGTTGCTCTGCTACTAGGAATCTTTGGCGCAATTTCTCAAGATACATATTTGCCTGAATTGTCAGTGTTGATCGGACCCCTGTTAAGAACTGTTCGTCATGCTCAGATGCCAGACCATGCCCCAGATTGGTATAGGTTTTAATAGGAAAACAGGCTGAATGGAAACAACCATCGGGTAAGTCAGTCAAGCAAGATATGCTTCTGTAAAGCACATGTACTCACTTTGTTAGGGCGAACTAGTGGAGAGTTACTGAAGCTGATTGTGATGACTATTAGGTATGATTCTCAGTTTTATTAAAAAGAACACTTTGTTTAGACATGTTTTAAGTGATTTTAGTGGGGCACACGGAGGAAAGTGGGCTGCAGAAAGTGAAAGTGAATGTCAAATATGGATGGAAACCATTATGTCTTTCGGGAAAACCGGTTTCACAATTACAAGAAAGAAAACAGCAAGGATAATTAGTTTTGTGTGCAGTATTGGTGGATGATTAATTTGTGTGTTCAGTATTGGTGGATGATTAGTTTGTGTGTTCAGTATTGGTGGATGAATAGTTTGTGTGTTCAGTATTGGGTTTTGTGTGCTTGGCTGACTTTTTGTAACAGCTGATGTTTTTTTGGGGGGTGAAGTTGTGAGGTGGGGGTGATGACCTGAGGGAAGGGTGCTGGAGCTGAATCCATTTACAGAGGCTGTACTTTGTGCTGGTGTTTTAAAGTGGATGGGTGGCAACATCAAATTGGCAGTGGGTAGTGATATTTTTTGTCATTCAGTCATATGTGTACTTGGACTAGATCTGTGATGTTATGCCAGGATAACATCATGGGTCCAGCCACAGACTGACCAATCAGAGCCCAGTATTCTTTCTTGCCATAGTGTAATATGTGTTTGCAATTAATGCACCATTTACACTTATAACAACCAGTGACACCTTGATATAACCACATAGTATTGTTATTTTCTATATAATGACTGTGCACCATAACATCTCCTTGACTAGGAAGCTTATGTGAGGGGGTAATAGTAGAAATACATTTGCTAGAGTGAGTGAATTTGCCTGTTCTCAAAATCGGCATACATTGTTACAAAATACTAGGAATGTGGATTGTACTGAATCCCATTTAAATTTTGTCACTACATTTTCAACTCGTGCTGCACATTTAGAAAATATAATAAAAAAACATTGTCAGGTTCTCACTGGTGACACAGACTTAAGAGAAATAGCCCAATACCCCTGAGAATGGCTTATAGGAGGGCAATCACCCTGGGAGATATTATGGTGCACAGTCATTATGCAGAAAATAGCAATACTACACTGTTAAATCAAGGTATCACTGGTTGTTATCATGTTGAGTTTGTTCTTGTATGCCTTAGCCTTTGATAAAGGACTAGCCAGTCTGAAACATCTTTTTTATGTCTGCATTTTATACTTCGCCATCGTCACTTTTTCACAAATGACACTATAGCTATCTATGCCTGGAGCATGGTGTTCATTTATTTGAGGTGGTGAGTGCACGTCTTTTTGTTTTAATAGTGGTTGGCTTGTCACGGAGAACCACCAGTCTAGTACAGACTTTTGTATTCTAAAAATTCCAAATGTCAATTTGTCTTCTTCTTCAGTCTTATATTACATGTGTGTGCTTACAGTTTGACTCCCAGTGTGCAAAAGGCAAAACATAGGAACCATAACTAGCTGACCAACCTAGCCCTATATGTGTTGTTGCGTAAAATGCATGCAGATGCTTATAGTGTACCCTTACTATACAGTATTAATTTAATACTGTATAACAAGGGTATACCATATGCATCTACTTGCCTTCTACATGTTTTTATATTACCCTTAATTTTAGCTGTGTTCAAGCTGGTATGGGTGTCTCTACCAGCATCCGAGTCCCACTACTTGATGTTATTACATTTCATTTCACACACATTCTGATACAGGCTGCTCCCCCTTACATGCACACACACACACACGTACGACAAGGGGCCTGATTTTAAAAGTCAGAAATTTGACGCAAGGTGCCTTCACCAGAAGGATTTGATGCAAGTGGCACCTTGTGCGAAAGTTTGTGGCAATGCCAATTTTCACATGTAGGCTGAATCAGGATGCCTTGCACCACAGTCACATTGCATCACCTTTGTGGCAGAAGTGGCGGTGCACCAGGTCAGAAGGGGGGCTTGCACCATGGTGGGGCTTCAGCATCCCCTTATTTGGGATTTTAGAAGACCTGCCATGTACATAATGTGGCACTGAGGTTTTACCAGCCATGAGCTGGTCTTGCAGTCCTTGCCTCAGGTGGCTCGCATAAGACACATTGTGGGGAAGAGGCTATATGTCACAGTACAGCAGGACTGGTGGGGGTGCCAGTGCTGGGTAGAATGGGCATGGCAGGGTGTGAGTGAGATCACTGGTGGCACCAGGGCAGGCATGCCCTAGACAGTGACACACAGCCACAGAGTGACTATGAGCAGTATGCTGCCACTGATTGTGTCCTGGACCCCCAACGCTACCACCCCTGCCAACTGATCTATAGCATGCACACCTCCCAACACTGACTGCCAGACCTTGGGATGACATTTGCCACTTGTGGTGCCCATTTCACCTGTCATCACTCTTCCAGCACCTGTGGCTATGCATTGGAGCTGGTGGCTGTTCCTGGGGTATATTCCCCACCATTTGCTCCCTCTCATTCTGTACTGCCATGGTCAGTCATCCCCTGCTGGGGTGGTGGTACGACACAGGCAGCTGGCAAGGACTGGTGGCATCAGGGGTCCGGGACACAGTTCATGACAGCATATTGCCTACTGCACTCTGTGACTGTGTTTCCCATTCAGAGCACACCTGCCCTGGTGCCATTAGAGTACCCTCCCACAGCCTGTCATGCCTCTGCCACCCGCTACTGGCACTCCCACCAGTCTGGCTACTGTGTACCATGTAGCCTGTCCCCCCCAACATTGTGGCTCTGGGCCAGGGTTGTGCCAGGCTGGGAGGGGGGGTTTGAGATCAGGACCCTCCATCAAACCCCTCTCATGTGCCAAAGGTTTGACACAAGACTGAGACTGCAGCAACTTTGCAGGACTTTGGTGCAGGGACACCCTTTTTTCTAGAATAGGGTGCAGGGTCCCTGATGCACCCAGAGGTTGCCGCAGCTGAGGATTGATGCATCATGTGTTGATGTAGCAGCCCTTTTGAAAATCAGGCCCAAGATGTTTTACTTAAAACTGGTGCACTAAAAAAAGAAGAGTAGCATTGTTGTGGTTGTGTGTGTTGTGTCTTTCTTTCAGTCACACTTCCAGATATTACTGTAATTTTCTGCAGTATTTTTACCCTATGACCTTACAGACATCAGCAGCAACTAAACACCCACATGACACAATGGCCTGTTAATCTTCATCATTAATGCATACTGGCTCCTCTTCATCACTGTTAGGATCAGTGTGATGTTTTATAGAAGAAGTGCATCCACTGAAAAGATGAAGACTAACTTTCAGAAATGTGAGGTGTTCAACATTTTCAGGTCACAAATGGTTGCATAGGTCAGAAGCAATACTACCAGCTGTGCTAAAGATTCTCTCCGAATAGACACTGGTGGGAGGGCAACTCAAGTAAAAAAATGGCTGTTTTGTACAACGTTTGTCAGATTTTTCTCTTACTCTGCCAATATGTAAGAGGGTCATCCTGTATTGATAGCTTACTAGTGTCTTTTTGTTAATGTTCCACCATACTGGCAGCAGTATGCCCGTGGAAAACACTGGAACAAGTATTGTTTTTATCAATATCTTGCAGCTCTGGCCAAATTCCCTCTTCTTCACCTTGATAATTCACAGTGGATGTACCTTTTACTGGTAGTGAGGTTTGGGACTCTGTATGCACAAGAGGTTGTTGTGATGAAATAGTATCCACCATTTCATTTGACAATTTTTCAATGAGTAGGTCTTTATACATTATCTACTGATGTCTGTGATTCCAGATGGGAGGAAGGAAGCCAGGGTAGCCTTAAATCAAGGGTCTAACATGGTGGCAAGAATATAGTGTTCAGATTGTAACATAATTTCTATTCTGGGGCCCATTTCAAGTAACATACTCAGGTTTTCTACAAGCGAAGTCATGGTACCTTCCTCCAGGAGTTTTGCCTTCTGCTTTTCCAGTTTTTTTTTTAAATAGGCATATCATGGGGATAACCTGACTCAGACTGGCATTGTCTGCATTTATTTCCCTAGTGGCTTCCTCAAAGGGCTGAAGAACCTGGCACAACTGTGCAATCAGGTTCCACTTAGTGGAACAGAGACACACATCCCCTTTCCCTACTGAGTGATCCATTGTGTATTAATGCACTGCTCTATGCTGCTCAAGGAGCTGTTATACCATATGAAAGGTGGAATTCTACCTGGTATCTACCCCTTGCTTTAGTTGATGTTGTGGAAGGTTATTGTCCTTTTGCAGATGCCACAGTATTTTGCATGCTTTGGTGGAATGGCTGAAATGTCCGCTGACCCTGCGTGCAACACTAAGGGCATTTTGAATGCTTCTATCATCCTGGATAAAATCATGTACTACAAGATTGAGAGTGTGAGCAAAACAAGGTATGTGCATATACCCACCATCCTTCCCAGCATGTACAATGTTAGCCCCATCATCAACTGTGACAAATCCTGGAGAAAGGCCATGAGGAGTGAGCTATTCAGTAAAATGTCTTCTTAGTTCCTGCAAGAGGTTCACTGCAGTATGATCTTTTGACTCGAAACTAGCAATACACAAGGCAGTCTGCTTTTTAAATGTTCTGGTTGAGTCTGAGACAGAGGATGAGGCAGAGAAATCATGGAAGAAGGCCTAGTGAGCAGTGACGGTCATGTAGTCTATGGTTTCGTCACTAGTCCACATGTCGGTTGTAATATGGATTTGTGGCACTACTGCCAGCTTCAAGGCCTGCATCACTTTCTCACACAATTCACAATACAAATTTGGAATTGTTTTTGTGACAAAGCATTTCCTGGATGGCATTTGATATCATGGCACTGCAATCTGCATTAGTTGCTTAAAACCAACAGACTCAAAAAAAGAGAAGGGATGCATGTCTAGTGCTATCATTTCTGCTATGGCCATGTTTAATTTTTGGGCAGCTGGATGATTGGGTTCCTATTTACATACCCTTTAAAATGACTCTTGCATGGTTAACTGTTTCGAGTTTGGGCCTTTTATTTTTATTTTATTTATTTATTGAAGTCTTGGATGACACCTGTGAGCAGATGCTCATTGAGAGGTTCCACATCATATGCGTTAACACTAGAAGACACAATATAGTAACAGTAAATTATGCATACAGAGTACAAAAAGTTCAGCAGTACATGGGTTGCAGTAACAAGCAGGTCACAAATTGTGCTAAGGCATTTTACATGGTATGCCAGCATCCTGCAGAAAAGAGAGAGAGAGAGAGAGAGAGAGAGAGAGAGAGAGAGAGAGAGAGAGGCAGAGACAGATTGTTAAGGTGTGGTATGGGGGATCAGGGAAGGGTAGTGGGAGATGGGATAGAGAGGGCAGAGGGAAAGAGAAGAGCCAAGGGGTAGGGGTGGGAGGCAAGTGCTTGGGCAAAGACTTAACTGGGTAGGCCAGGAGTTGGAAGTGCTGAGGCAGACTAAAGCTGCAGGTGCAGACTAGCAGGGGCACCTACAGGTACTGTTGTTGGTGAGGTGCTGACAGAGTTTGTGTTTAAATGAACCAAGGGTTGTGGCTCCGGCGATGTCAGGTGGTAGACCATTTGTCCACAGAGGGGCCCGGTGAGCAAAGGATCTCTGGGCCATAGTTCTGTGGCACCTGGGCACGTGGAATACTTGTGTAGTCAAGCTCCTGGTGTGCCTGGCATGTATTGTATAGGTGGTGATAGAAGTCTCAGAACTCCTTGAGGAAGTAAGTTTAGTGACACCTTTTTTGCAAGTATGTAGGTTTGGTGAAATATTTTGTCCTTCAGTTGAAGCCAGCCCAATCATGCATAAAGCTCACAGGTGTGAGTGAGTTTTGGGTCATTAGTGAGCAGGTGGCAGACTTTGCTTAAGGCTGTTGAGAGGCATTGGAGCACTGTGTCAGTAGCGGAGCCATAGACAGCTAGGCCACAGTCAATCAAGGTGATGAGTGAACTGTTAATTGACAAATTCAGAGCTTCATCAGTCAGGCAATGTCTGTGCCTATAGAGGACACCAATCCTGGTGTTAACGGCTTTGGCAATGATGTCAATGTGCTGTGTGTAAGACAGGGCAGTGTCCAGTGTGATTCCCAGGTACTTGAAATGGGAGACTAGTTCCAGGGTGTTACCGGAGTCATTCTAAATTGCTAGGGGATAACCTTTTAGATTGTTTTGGGCAGTGGTGAAGAGCATGGTCATGGTCTTTTTATAGTTCATGACCAGTTCTTGTTCTTTGAACCATTTTTCAGCAACTGCGAAGCCGCTCTGGAGTTCACATTCCAGAAGTGCGGGGTTGAGGTTGCTAGTAAAGATCTCCGCATCATCTGCACATAGGAGCATGTGGCTATTGCAAGCAGCCAGGAGGTTGTTTAGGAAGGTACTGAAGAGTAACGGACTGAGTATAGATCCTTGTGATACCCCTGATCTGACCGGTTGACTTTCTGATAGTATGTCCCCAGTCTTTACTTGCTGTAATCGCAGGCTAAAGTAACTACAAACCATGTTATGGTTTCTAGGGCTAGCCCATGTCCGAGAGCTGTTCAAGAAGGTGGGCATGGTGGACCATGTCAAATGCTTTTGATAGGCCAACAAAGGCCACCCCTACAATGTGCCCTTTGTCAAGAGCACTATGTATGAATCCGGTAAATTCCATGAGAGTCATGGTGGTGCTATGACTGGCTTGGAAACCATACTGTTCTGGGCATAGGAGGTGATATTGATTGAAATATTGCACCAGTTGGTCAGCCATAATCCTTTCAAGGGCCTTGAAGAGCGAGGGAAGTATAGAGATCAGCCTGTAGCTGTTTTGAAGAGTCCGGTCACCGCTTTTGTGTACTGGGTTGACCATGGCAGCTTTACAGATTTGGGGGAATTTGGATTAGCAGAGGGATAGATTCATTATCTTTATCAGTGCACCAAGTACTTAGTCAAACAAATTTTAGGTCCAGAGAGTCCCCACTGCGCCTTGATTTGCCGAGGGCTTTTTCAAGGTATTTTCTAGCAGCGGCTTCAAAGACCAGTTTGAAATGGAAGAGTAGCCGGTTTAGTCATGCTGGGATCTTCTCACTGACTCCTGGGACAGGGGTATTGAAGAAGTTTATCAGGAACACACTACTGAGATCCGAGAAGGTGAGGTTGAGAAAGTTAGGGATGAGCAGAGGGTCCAAGGTAGGGATGCTTTTCAACATTTAGCATGGCTGGGGCTATTTTAGGATCCTTCCCGGTGATATCATTTAGATTTGCTGAGAACGATTTGCTGCTATTCCAGGTGTTAGTGAGCACTTCCTTGTAAAATTTGCTTTTTGCCTCATGTACTGTCTTTGTGCACTCATTGCAGGCCTTTTTATAACTTTGGATGTTAGTTGGTGTTCCATGTGCCCATGCTGTTTGCCAGAGTTGGTCTGTTGTGTTTAGTTGTGCCAGTAGTTCCAGGGTGATCCAGGGATTTATAGGTCTTCTGGTTTTTCTCTCTGTGATGGGAGCATGTTTGTCACAGGCTGCATTGAATTTTTATGCTCTGAAAAGAGCAGACTAAATTAAATGAAGGGGAAATGTCTGGTGCTAGAGTGCCTGATGGTGAATTACATGCTTGACTTGTTTGGCTGAGGGGCGATGAAAAATAATTGGCAATGCCACATGTTCTGGTTAGGGAAGAAGAATGGTCTAGGTCCCTATCATCCAATGCCTCATCCTGTGTCTCACCACTCAACAGTGGCATCACATCTTTCTGCATACCATAGGGTGCATTCCCTTTAAGTGTCTTATCAATATAGATGTGCCAAGGTGAATCTCTTGTCTCTCCCTGCTGACACCAGTTTTACAAATAGTGCATATTGCATGGCAGATATTTTGGCAGTCAATACAACAGTAATTCCAGACTCAAGAGATGGCCTTTTTAGTTTTACCTCCAGGCGTAAGTAGCTGTTCTACAGCACTAGCAGCACTTCTTTCATCATGAGTCCTGTCATCATCATTGTTTTCCTTCTCTAGCAGTGTCAGCAGGAGAGACAAGAGGATCTTCCTTGTCACCTTCTCCTTTTTGGCTGAACCCACCCGATGACCTGTCTCCAGAATTTCTTCGAGTTCTCTCTTGCACTACATCACTGTAGTATCAGAGTCAGATGACTCAGACCCATGGCTACTAGGTACAAAGTTGCTATCACTGCTGTTATGGTCCATGCTTTAGTCTGATTTGTAAGATGGTGATCGGGACAATGGTGCTTTAAATGTGTAAATATTCATCCTTTCAGTGTCTCTCTGGGTGTCATCATCAACTACTTTGGTTCTCTTTCTAATAGTGCCTTTACTATCTTGCCCCTTACTCCTCTTGCATGGTGCAGTAGCACACGTGGTTCTCTTTTCAATGCCTCCTTGAGTTGACATACCAGCACCGGCACTTGGGAATGGATCACTTATAGGGCTAGGGAAAGGGGATGTGCCACTTGTCTCTCTCACAGACTCTGACTCTTTTGGGTTGTTTTCCAACAAGGGTTGTTCTGGACCTGTTTTGGGACTGGAAGGCCTATTAGTTGCCTCTTGCCCACTCCTGTTGTCTTTTTGTTTTAAACAGTTCAGACAGTTTCCTTACATTGTTTGTTTAGTTTTGTTCATGGTTATAGGGAATGGCCAAGAAAACTAGTAAAATGAAATGCAAACAATGCCAGGTGAGTCAGAGTTAAAACAAATACATACACACACAATTCAGGTAAGGGTGTTGATCAATAGGAGTGGCTAGTTCAAGCAGTTTAGAAAGTATACCACTAGCCACCAAGCTGTGACAAGCAGTCAAGCAGCAGCAATAGCAGCATCACAAGTATCCCTAGCAGCCCCAACACCACAAGCAGTAGTCCAATGGTCACCAAGGGGCCCAATTTAGTAATTGGTGACTGATTATTTTCTTCTACTATGGTCAGGGTGCTTCTGTATGCTGCATTCACTTGTGTAGTGCCCCTTTCTGCTGTATTACCATCAAATTGCTCCTCCTGTTGGTTTGTGGTTGTAGGTACAGTAGCAGCCACAGACACTGCCAGCTATTTCCTGAAATTTCTGTGATATTTCCAGAAATATCTCCTGCTTTCTGCATTTCCACACTAAGAGCAGCAGGGAGAAACTCTTCGGAAATTTTGCGAAACATCTGGAAATAGCTGGCAATGTCTGTGGCTACTAATGTAATATGTTGGTACACCAGGTAATTGTCCTGCTCCCTGCTACTTCATCAGATAACAGCTTTGTATCCCTGGCTAGCCTGGATGGCTTATGACAAGCCCCTACTCAGGGGGCATGGACACTGGGTGCTCAAGAATGGAGATAATTCACAGAAAGATGACAATATACCCTTGGTTTAATGCACTACACTATTCAGCATCAAAATATTTTTTCGTTTCTATTGACAAATGAACTGGCTAGCCTAGATGGCTTGCAGCAAGCCAATACCCAGGGATGGCACTAGTCTGGCAGCAGTGTCAGGTGCTTGAGAATGCAGATAATTCACAGTTGCAGGATGACTCTGGATCATAGAACTGAAGGTCAGTGCATGACAGTACCAGGCTGGAGTCCCCCCAACATGTACACACATTCACTAGTACACTGTGCTTTATTGTTCTTTCTCTCCTATTTTATGTTTCCTTCTCTAACTCTGTTAGAGTCACTCTGTCCTTTTTCTTTATTTAGTTTTTATTAAGCAAGAAAACATGGCAGCAGGAGAGCTAAAGAGATTGCACCAGCTCACCCCAAATCACCCACTAAGCACCCCCTTTCTTTGTTTCTGTTGTTTTTTTTTTAAGATTTGGCCTGATTCCTCTGAGTACTACTGGCAAAGCTTACCACCCACCCAGGAATAGTAATGAAGTCACAACAACCCTCCCCCCCAACACACACAGTCACAGAGTGGACTTTGATTTCTTGATGTTCTTTTTGTTCACTCTTTTTTTTTTTACTTTCTTTTTATCCCCTACCTGTCCTCAGTGCCCACGCCTTCGGGCCGTTCATCCTATGCCAGCCTCCTCTGCTCAGGATCTGCTCCTAGAGTGCCTTCTCCTTCTACCCCCACCTGCACAGCGGGGTCTGTCCTGGAATTGGTGGCTTGGATGGCAGAACGGTCATCATCTAGGACAACTGAGGGTGTTTTTCCATTTTTCTGTTGTCCTTTACCCCTAACCCTCTGAGATGCAGTGCAAGGACATACGTCCAGAGAGGCGACATGCTGATGCATGTCTCTCCCAAGTGCCCAACAGCGTCTCCCCTCCCCAACTCCGATGAACAGAGCCGGCAACCCCTCATGAGCCCTTGTTTCCACTGGCTCTTTTAGGGTGTAGGGTGCATACAGCACCCCTGGAATCCCAGAGGAAGCAGAGCATCCATTGGGGTGTTCAATTCTCCCTCACCCAGCCGACCCTCGCTGACCCAAGTCCATTCCTGAACCCGGGTCGCCAACGTAGCGCGAGGTGTGGCGTCCAGCGCTTCAACCCTCAGTGCTACTGGGTCAGCCCCTCACTCTTTTTTTTTTTTTATTTAAGCTGCAAAACAGGAGAGCAGCAGGACTACAAGAGCAAAAGGCATGCCGTGTATCAGTCCACCCCACAACCACCCAGTCAGTTTTTTTTGTGTGTTTTTAAAAAAAAAATTTTAAGTTTTGCTCTGAAGGAATAGTCTAACCTGAAGAGTCCTTTTATTTTTTTATTTATTTAGCTTTTGTTGACTGGGAAAGGAGGACTAGACAATTCTGCCTATTTTCTGCCTTGTCCCAGGGGAAGGGGATACAGACGGATGCCAACTGACATTGAACCAGATTAAGTTGTTGGTAGTATTTTTAGTGAATGGGGGAAATTTGATCAGGACACCGGGGTCATTTCCCTACTGTTTGGTAGGAGTCTCTATCCTGTAGATGTGTGGTATGGAGGAACTCAGTATGCAGACTGAGTTAGTTGCTGATGGATGTGCGTTGGAGACCTCTGTGGATGCTGTAGTCACCATTAATGAGGTCGAACAATCCAGCGAGGAGCTGGCATTACAGATGGAATCAATGGCAAAAAATTGTGAGGAAGACTGTGTGTTGCAACTAAACCTGGACCACCAGAAATTTCTCTGGTAAGAGCAGTTGAAAAAAAATTGAGCAAGAGTACACAGCGACAAAAGAAAAACTATTGAAAGAGAAAAAAAGGAAACATTTGGATGGACACTCACTGGGTGCTGAGCAATCTGTTCCTAAGGTGTTCATTTTTGGTACCAGTGAAGTGGAGGATTTACTGGGAACACAGGAACAGGAAGTTTCTGTTATGAATCAGTGGCAAACACCGGGACAGGAGTCCTGGACACCGGATGGGGCTCTGGTGTGAGCAAGCTGAATGAAAACTGCACACTGTCAATGGATTGCCAACCATCAATACAAGCCAATGGTTAACACTACACAGAATACTGCCAGACCAATACAGCCAGAGACAGAAATAGGAGATGACGCATGATCAGGTGGGAATTCCCAAGACATGATTCCTACTACACAAGGTAATATTTCATAATCCCCTTAAAATTCACAAGATTTTTTTTTTGTTGCACAGCCAGGCCCATCAGGGCACACTTCTACTTCAGGATGGGGCGCAGGGTCAGGGGAATAAAATGAGTCCTCAGAATAACAGCAGCAGCAGCAATAAAAACAAAAGTGTTCCCATGCAGGCTTATTTACTAAACCTGTGCAGCAAGCTAAAAGGTGCAATGATATCAGACTGTGCTATTTGGGGCGTATGAAAGAGGTACCAGATAGACATTACCTGGGTAGAATTTTACTGAAACGATCCTTAGGTTTCATACCAGCAGAGGTCTAGGCCTTAATTCGTGCTCCTGGAGAGCTTACTTTTGATGTGAGCTTTCATACCCCTGAAGTGTTGGAAAAATTCTGGACTAGATTTATTACTTTAAAAATTAATCCCTTATGGTCCCATTTTCAGGTAATAACACTCACAGAACAATCATTCAGGGTTGTGACTGTCCTGTTCAGAAATAAGGGTTCTTTCAAGTAATAGAAGATCACTTCTCTAGATATGCTGAAACTACCAATTTACACAACAGAGCCATTTTGCAGCTTGGTGATCACTCCCAGCTCCTGCTACAGAAAATAGAAGATCTTGAGAATCGCTCATGTAGGATGAATTTGAGAATCCATGGCCTTCCTGAATGTATGGAAACCAGTAATATGCCAGAGTATATAGAGGGGCTTATCAAGGAACTGTTGGACTTGGAGAAGGACAAGTCCTTAAATATAATTCGGGCCCACAGAGCACTTTCAGCCTCCCCAAAGGACTCAAAGGCAATACCCCGCTCCATAATTGTTGCTTTTTTAGATTTTAGAACCAGGGAAAGGATTTTAAGAAAGGTATGGGCGAAGAAAGAGATTGTCTTTGGTGACGCTAGATTATATTTTGAACCTGATTATGCCGCTGCCACAATTCAGTGATGTAAGGCATGGTTTCCGGTTGTCAAGGCCCTACGTGGTAAAGGAGTGAAAGCGAGGGTCGATTTTTCCACATATCTATCTGTCACTTCGGATACAGGCACCTGGATCTTTGAATCCCCATCAGAAGTGAAGAAGTTTTTATCATCACTGGAAATTCAACTTGATGACCTGATAAAGCCTAGCCTGCTGAGGGAGGTTGAGAAACGGCAGTGGTCAGTAATGGACAGATCCAGAAGCACGATGGATACAACCACACAGGGAAGCCCTAGCACTTTGCATAAACTACAAGATTGAGCAAAGACCAGAGGGGCATTGGGAGAGGAGTCTATCAGACAAAACCTTACCACCAGAACAGACTTGGAACTGCCACTGGCGAATTTGTTTCAACATGGAGGGGAGTCTTTGCAAGTGACTCTTTTGGGACCTGACCTGGTTTTCATTTCTACAGTCTTTCTTTTCCCCTTTTCTTTTTGTCTGCTTGACAGTGAAGGAGCCTCTTTTTCAGGCTCATTCAGTACTAAGGGGAAGGGGCTCTAAGGTTTGTGAAATCACATACAAAGGAGCATGGGTACTAGATCTAAGGGTGGTTAGAAGAGGGGGCATGAGGTTACATTATGCATCCCCACAAGTTATACAGGAGGACAACATTTATTTAAATGTGAGCCGGAGGGGGAAGCGGGAGGGGGAGTGTCTGTATTGGACTCGATGACCCCACTGTGGTTGAGCATACTTCAGAATTTGGGGGCACAGCAGCCAGGTGCTGGACTACATCCAGCACGTCCCATCACCACAGAGACCTTGGCAAGTGATGGGGTACCTGTGGCACCTTGGAAGCAATTTTTGAGAGGACTGGGTTGCAGTTTGTTCTCCCTGGTTGGGAGGCTTCTATTGTTATGCCTTCTTTTTCCTCATATCAATGTTAAAATTGTTATTTCTGATTTCTTGTTGGTTCATTTAGTTAGAGCTATATTTTTTCCTCTTGGGCTGGCCACAGCCCCTGCTGATCCTCTCTGTCCCGTGGGTTCCGTCTTGGCCTTTCCACCACAGGGGGATTTAACGTAATATCATACAATGTCTGGGGAATAAATCACCCTGCTAAGTGGTCCAAAATACTGCAAGACTTAACAACTGGACATGCAGATCGCATTTCTGCAGGAGATCCACCTCACTGAGGCTGAGCTTAAAAAACTAGTTAGAAGATGGGTGGGAACTGTATATGCCTCCTCATATTTGGAACACTCACATAGAAGGGGGGTTGCGATCTTAGTACACAGAACTTTCCCCTTGGTGGTGTGAGAGGTACAGACAGACCCGGCGGGCAGATTTTTAAGGATATCGGCTATTCTGGGGGAAGTGGAGTGTTGTCTCATTAATATTTACACACCTAATGAGGACCGGGAGGAGGCCGTCTTTTTTAAATCTACTCTATCAAAGCTGATACAGGTGGAGGGTGCCCTTCTGGTCCTCAGGGGAGACTTTAACACTGTGATCTCACCCAACCTGGACAGACGGGGGGGGGGGCAGAGCCGAGGGGATGAAACTGGGGTCAGTGAGCAGGACACTCAACAGGCTGTTCCAGATCTGGGGCTTAATAGATGCCTGGCATTGGGTTAATGGTCAACTCAAAGACTTTTCGTATTATTCAGATAGACATAATTGCTACTCACATATAGATATGCTCTTTCTCCCAGATGAGTGGGCCTACACTATAGACCGATGTCAGATTTCCCCTCGTACCCTGTCTGATCATGCCCCTGTGAGGTCGGGTCTGATTTTGGTCCCAGTTCTGTGCAACTCTCATTGGCAGTTCAATCCATGCCTACTCAACAATATAGAGTTCAAAATGTATATTAGGAATTCCATTATGGAGTACTTGCAGAATAATCCAGCAGGGCAAACCACCCACTCGGTCCGCTGGGATGCCCTTAAGGCAGTTTTAAGAGGCAACATCATATGGTTTGCCTCCTGGGAGAAGAAAATATTTTCACAAGAAATAGAGCAGCTTTAGAGTGATATAGCAGAGTTGTAATTCCAACACAAGATCTCCCTCCACCCAGAAATTAAAAAGCAAGTGGATGCCCACAGGTAGCAGCTCGATAGGATCTTAACATAAAAATTAGAGGAGGCCTATAGGATAGTTAAACAGCAGTACTACGAGTGGGGTAACTGAGCCAGAAAACTGTTAGCTGCTAATCTACGAGCTCAGTTAGCTAGTAGGCTTATCCTGGGAATTGAGAATCCTGTGGAAGATAATATGGTACAGCATGGGCCGGAGGAGATCACCACTGTTTTTGCAAATTATTACCAGGCACAGTATACTCAGGACTCTATCCCCGATGTTGAGGATCTTCTCAGCCATACGGCTCTCCAATTTCTCCCTGCTACCTCGAGAGCAAATCGGGAGGCAAACATCACTCTGGCAGAAATTAGAGAACAAGTTAAGTCCTTGAAGAATGGTAAATCTGGACTAGATGGCTATTCCTCAGAGTTTTATAAAGAGTTTGGAGAGCCTTTGCACCCTCTCCTTTTGGAGGTTTTTCGGGAGGTGGCAGGAGGGGATGTCCCCCCGGGATCCTGGGACACATCCCTTATATCAGTACTGCCCAAGGAAGGAAAAGACCCTCTAAAGTGCAGGTAGTACAGACCCATTTACTTACTTAATGTCAGTCTCAATATTTTTACAGGCCTTCTGGCTAATCGCCTGCAAAAGGAAATCTCCTTTGTGATACAGGAAGATCAGACTGGGTTCACTTCCAAGAGATATCTCATGGATAACATCCGGAGACTCCTAAACATTGTCTCCTCCCAGGTGGGGTGCCCAGATTTTCAACTGGCCATCTCAATGGATGCTGAAAAAGCTTTTGATAGGGTGAATTGGCTATTTTTAAAATCATCCATGGAGAAGGCCCTAAATTTCTATGTATTATTTCTCTATCATACTCGCATCCTAAAGCCCAAATGAGAGTGAATGGCATCAGCTCTGCCACCTTTGCCATCTCCAGAGGAACCAGACAGGGGTGCCCCCTCTCGCCACTTCTGTTTGCAATCAGTCTGGAGCCACTGGCAGCTAGAGTTCATCAAACCTTGGAGATTTGGGGCATTATGGTGGGGGACTTGAACAAAAGTTTTCTCTTTATGCGGATGATTCCATTTTTTATTTATCCTCTCTGGAGACCTCCCTCCGTTCCCTAATGGCCCTTTTGCAGGAGTTCAGTGTGATCTCCAGTTACAGAATTAACTTCTCTAAGTCAGAAACTCTTTGGGTGAGTGGCACCCCAATGGAGTCCTTTTTGTACTATTTTCCGTTTAAGTGGACCCCTCATAATCAAATCAGATACTTGGGTATTCAAGTACTGGTGGATTTGGCCTGACTTTTCCCTGCTAACTATGGGAGGCTGTGGAATTTGATCGAACACAATCTGGCAAGATGGCACCTCCTACTGCTGACATTGGTGGGCTGCATGGAAGTAATAATGATGAATGTTCTGCCCCGTGTTCGATTCCTGTTTCAGACCCTCCAACTCCAACTCCCAAGGGCATTCTGGTCCAGGATAGATAAGGACATTTCCCTTTTCATATGGAATCATAAAAAACCCAGAACCTCGAGGAGGATTTTGCAGTCTCCGAGGGAGGCCGATGGGCAGTTTTGCAAATATTTCCAGTATGAGTGGTGCCTCCTTCTACTGCTGCTTTTGAAAATTTTTTTGGAGTGTGCACACTAACTCTTGAGCTATTCCTTTGGATTTTCATGTGTCCCTATTTGAGGTGGGAAGATTTTTCATACGGAGTTGTGACCATAGAGGGCCCTGGCAGATATATTTCCTCTCTCTATGGGACCCTGTCCTGGCAGGCCCTGGATCCACTTGAGGCAAGTCAAAGGGCATGGGAAAAAGAGGCAAACATTCAGATTACAGAATTGAACTGGCAGCATAGGTTAAAATGGGGATGGAAGGTATCCTCATCGCCAAACTGGCATGAATTCTTCTGGAAAGTAATGGTCCATTTTTTTAGAGTCCCTATGGTCACTAAACATTTCTTGGGTGGGGCAGGGGATCTGTGTTGGAGGAGGTGTGGACAGCAGGGTACTCACTGACGCATCTTCTAGGACTGCCCAGTTCTATTTCAGTTCTGGGGAGAGATCAAACAGGCAGTGCAGTCTGCTATGGAGGTAGATATTCCCCTGCATGGGGAGGAGTGGATATTGGGCATGTCCACAGTGTCACACCCTAGGGAGGAGGTCAGAAAGGTAACCCTAATTCTGGTTTCAGTTGCTTTAAAATGTATCACAAGTGATTGCCTCTCAGAGAAACCCCCAACCATTGTGGAGTGGGTTAGAAGAACGAGGGAGGTGGTTCTGATGGAATATATTAGAGCCAAATTGCACTTTACAGTAGTTTTGAGAAGCACATTGCAAGGTGGCAGAGTTGGGAACTCTGGTCTCAAAACTTCAGATAGTATCCGGTTTAAGATAAGAGATGTGAGAGATGTGCTCCCTGAGACGTGGGGGAGGATTCTGCTTATTCTGCCTTTTGTTAGCAGAAAGAACTAACACTCAGGGTGGAGGTCCTAGATGTGGGCTTAAACATGCTCAGATATGCTGATGTTGTCCTTTCTTGTCATTCTCTAGGCGGGGGAAGCCAGGGGAAATGTTGGGTGCAGCTCAACTGGGGGCTGAGGTGGTAAGGCCTGGTATTTAGAAATAAGATTTGTTGTTTGTCAACCCATGTTTTAAAGAGAGAGAAGGTTTATCAACTTTCTTTCTCTCTACATCTTTTTAAGACAGTATGTGCATGATCTAATTATTTAGAAGTTTTTCATTACTTGAGAGCATGTAAGATTAACTCTTCCTTTATAAATCTTTATTTCCTTCATTGCACATGTAGTCAACATCAACTTATAAATGACACCTAAAGGGACTACTACAGGAAGACGGACAATCAGAAGGGGTTAATACCCTGCAGATTGGACTATAACTATATCTGACCTATGTGGAATTCTTGTTTATGCCTAGTCCTGTACAGTACAGGTGTTAAAGAGGAAGAGGTGCTCAATATTCTGTACATTACTGTCTGAATGATTTAATAAAGCTGATTTTGAAAAAAAAAAAATGAAGGGGTCAACATCACAAATATTTTGTATTGGCTAGAGGAACGCTGTGATGCTCAGGGTTCACTGTATCCCATCCTAGACTTTTGGAATGGAGGTTGGTGTATTAAGATAAAGTTGTTTCACTTGGACAATGATTACCAACACCTTCCTAACTGTTTTTACATTGGGAAAGATAAAGGTTTTATTTTTTTATCTAGGACAGCCCAGGAAATGCTATAAATGTGGTTCTGTATGTCATACTAATACATCATGTGATAAGATACAATGTTTTCAGTCACTGCTCTTGCTGCTTTAAAAATATGAAAGTCCTGCATGGCAAAATCAGCCTCCTCAGTATTATGGGCTGCCCAAAGACAATCAGAGAAGGTGTGCCCCCATTCATCATGAAAGTTACATTTTGGTGAATTTTCACATTGGTACCCAGAGGGCCCCAATTCCTCACACTGAAAGCAGTGTATAATCGTGATCTGTTAATATTGAAATCACCTCCAAATAATATATTCTTACTCGTAAAGAGATACAGCTGTATAAGATGTAGCAAATTTATTCTTTCAACCTTTCCCTGAGGAACGTATATATTAATGAGTCGAAAGTTGTGTCACCTTTATGGACACATCTACAACACATATACCCACAGCTGAGCAGACCGTCTCCCCTCCCTCCCCTGACCAATAACATGGTCCCCATAACCATGCCTCAGATGCTGTATTAAAGTCCTCTAATGCATACAGTCTGGTGTCTTGTAGGAATACAATATCATAATCCTGACCTATAAAGATATCAAAAGTAGACATAAGGTGCAGAACCTCAAAATTATACTATGATTCAGTTTTTTTCAATGACCTTATAGAACAGACAGGGTTGAAAGATGTTTTGTTTTTTAGAAAATAACCAAATTGCTCCATATATTTTTTCTCAGGGCAATAGAAAATCTAGGATAGACTATTGGTTAATTTCTCCCATATTACAGTTTAGAGATCCCGAGGTACATTTAGTAGCCACATCAGATCATGGGCTTTTAGGACTCACTATCTCAAATTACAAAAGTACTTCAAAAGGACCAGATTATTGGAAACTTAACCTATCTTTACTAGAATAACCAGAAGTTGCAGAAGGTTTCCCAAGAGGTAATGGAGGCAAGAAAATCTGTTTTCTTTTTCTATAACTCAGCAGGACTGGTGGGAAGATAGCAATCAGGATTTCAATTAGTACTTCCAATCAATAGGAAGCTTACTTGGTAAACATAAGAAAGATATTTCTTGAACCCTGAGGTTTACATTACAACAGCTTTATTCCTGTTAAAATAATGGGGAACTGGTAGATCCTAAGGAATTTTCAGAAATTAAAGAACAATTGGCACAAGCACAATATAACAGAGAAAAAACTCTTGGAACAGAACAGAGGTTTGGTATGCAAGGTAAACAGGCTAACATTAATCCTTTTGAAAGCTGTGCAAAACAGCAGCAAAAAAAGAAACTGAGGGGTATCAAGAATTCTGAAGGGAAATATATCACAGAACAGATGGAAATTTTGCAGGAAATAGAAAAATATATCTCCAAAATGTTTCAGGTGGATCCTTGTCTCACTGATGACCACATAGATCAATGGTTAGCTTCCTGTACACTTCCGAAAGTACCTGATTATCTTTTCCTCATACTGATGGCACCCATCACAGTTAAGGAGCTCCAAACAGTAATCCAACAGCTGCAGAAGGGTAAAGCCACAGGGAAAGATGGGTTACCAAATGAACTATACCATAGGATAGGAATTACGTTAGGTAATGAGTTGACAAGCATGTTGAGCACAAGCTTGTGGAAATGCTTGGAAAACTTTGGCTTCCCAGGCCCTTTTATCACATGACTATGAAATTATTACAAACAGGCAGTGGTTGCTCCAAGTGTGAATGGGTGGGTGGGTGGGAAAAACAGGAGCTGTGACTAGGGGAGTACATCAAGGCTGTCCCTTGACCCAATATTATACATTTTGACACTGGAACCACTGATATCAAAAATCAATAACTCAGAAGGGATAAGAGGTCTATCTCTTACCAGTGACAAAGAAGAGCTTAAAACTATTGTGTATGCTGATAACATTTGCATTTTATTGGCATATCTCCCATCTAGTGAAGCTACAGAAGCAGTGTCAGTAGCTTTCATGAAAGGAACAGGAGCAAAATTTAACCTGGACAAAAGTAAGTGTCTTCTAATTGGTACAGAAGATGTTGCACTAGACACACTCATGGGTATACCAGTTACACACGAAACATGTCAAATCTTAGGAGTACACTTTGGATGTGGAAACATGGATCTCTATAACTGGAACAAAATTATTTCGAGGCTAAAGGTATAATCTCAAGATAGAACAAATGGAAAATGGGGGGGGGGGGCTTATATGGCAAAAGCATTCTTTATTGACATGTTTTTACACACCAGTGCTGTCTTCTCCCTGCCAAGGCTTTGGAAACAGTGTTTTTAAGTGTGATTTTTCAGGTAATTTGGAGCAGCTGTCTGAACCTGATTAAAAGAGGGATCTTATATCAAGAAATACAAAATTGGTGGCTTAAATATGATAAACCCCATCCCTTTTTCTTTTGCATATTTTTATATACAAATATTCAGCCTATTTTAAATGGAAAACATACCATATGAAGTAGTTGGGTGCAGGATCACAGTCGCCCATGGTTAAGTGGATTGGATTGGGACAATAGGATACCTAAGCAGATATCTATCCAGGGGTTACCGAGTTACTTCCAAACTTGTTTTGGGAAATTAAAGTTATGGGGTATTCTAAAATCTGCTATAGTACAGTTTACTAGGAAAAATCTTTATGCACATATACAACAAAAATTCTTTCTGGCGACCCCTGATTTTTGTACAAAACAAAAGAAAGAGTGAACATAGACAAAGCTATGCTACTGCAGCCTAGACTTCCAGCACAGATGTGGGATGTGACATGGTTGGGAGCTCATTATAAACTAAACATTAAAGGGAATCTCAAACATAAAGACTGGGAGGAGAGAATATGTCCTACACTTTCTACGTGCCAGATTCCATAGAAACAATGGAACATTTATGCTTTGAATGTCCCTTTATTATTACATTTTGGAACATTTTATTTATAGTTTGGGTCAAATCACCCATTACTGATAAATCAGGATATCCTACTACTATGGATTCTACCTACTGCATGGCAGCAGTATGACTCAGGAACGTTGCATCTTAATAAAAGCACTCCAGAAATCAAAAGAGAACAGTCTCCCTAAAAGTGTATACCGCAAGAGTTGGAAGCACATAACATGGTTAGATACCGGTTAGGTGTCAGAGTAGCTTCACTTTTCCTATCCTATGTTAATTGCTGAGTAAGCTGCATAGTTAGTTGACTGGCTTCTATATGCAAAGGGTCCAACAGCTGTTTTACTTTTAAGTATGAGGGTTTTTCTGTACTATAGTACTAGCCAGAATATGTTTTAAGATTGATGGAAGGAATGTATGCAATAATGCTTATCTTGCTTTAATTGTTCATTTTTGGCTATTTCTGTACAGTATTATGATTTTTTTGAAGTTTTGATTTCAAAATTCCCCTACTCCTAAGGGTAGGGGTGGGGGTTATGCCTGCTGTATGACTTAATAAGTATTTTCTTTAGTGTAAGGGCTTTTGTTTTAAGTTATTACCTAGATTATGATATAATATTTCTAGAAGGAGATGTAAGCAGTAATACATATTTGTTTTATAGTTGTTGTTTTTTTACCTCATGTTATGTTTGTACTGTACTATGATTTCTTACTTTTTAAAGGTTTGGAAAAATTCCCTTACTCTTTTGGGGGTATTGGGTAGATTCATGATTCTACTTAGCATGTTAAATATTCACTTTGAAAGAAAGTTGACAGGAGTATGACTGAAATACTTATTTGTTTTTCTCATTTTACAAATAATAAAAGGGAATAAGTATGAATTGATATTTTTTGTCAATTAGTTATTTTTCTTTTTAAACATTTTGTGAATTTTGTTTTGGATTGAATAGTATGATTGTAATATTTGTTTTATTTGTTTCTGTATTTATGTATTATTTGATGTGAATTAACTTTGTTTATTATTATTTGTTTTGAAGTTGTAAATAAAAAATTCCCCAAGTCTGCTGCAGGGGGTGCTGCCACTCGGGTTGCAGAATGGACGAATCCAGTGTGGACCTAGACACAGACAGAGGAGGAGGTGTTGTGGAGTGGCTGGCTCCAACTATCAAACTGCATAAAGTTTCTCACCTGCTCCATGACAAAAAATATCTACCTTGGCCTTGCACCTTCTGGGGTCTCAACTCTGTTACACCACTGAACCAACAAACGGTGCCTTCAGAGATCCACACTACAGCTACTGAAAGTCCCCTTCTGTCACACTTCACAGGGACAATGCTCTTTTGCTTATCGAGCACCACTCTGGTTTAATGGCCTCAGCCCCACCATCTCCTCTGCCCCAACAATTGGTATGTTTAAAACTAGGCTCCAGGAAAATCTCACTACCAACAGCTCCTGTGACTGCCCAACTTAACCTGGTTTCTCCACTTCCCTGGCTGGTGTGGTGGTCCCCCCCCCATTGGATTCTACCCTCACATCTTTGTACCCCAATGCTGCACTTTTCCCCTCTCCCCACCCTACCTACATTCCTTCTTCCCCCTTCCCTCTCCCTATGACTCTGGCACTTTTTATCTCTTGTCTGTTTTCTCTGACAAATGCCGCTGGCTGCCTTGCTTACAATGCTATCCTTGAATTGTATTAATCTGTAATCGGTTTGCAATGTCCACATTACTGTAATATCTGTCTTGATGTTCCCCATAATTTGTATTTCTCTGATGTGGAACCTTTGTAAATGAGCCTTGGCTCAAAAGTATTTGTAATCCTAGCCTTAATAAAATAAAAAAAATAATAAATGGAGCAACATGATGTAGAAGACACTGTGTTAGACAACATGCCACAATATGGATTAGAGCAACAGACTGTGATGACCAATGTTTTGCCACCAACTGTCTTAGAATTTAGAGCAGACATACCCCCTAAGCTTTCACTGGTGGAGAAAAAAGTCAGTTTGCAGGCAGAACTTACAAAAATAGAGAAACTACTACAAGAGGAAAAAGAAGATACTAAAGAACTTGGAAAGAGAAAAAGAATTACTGCTACATCACTGGAACAGGTATGCCAGCCCTCTCAAAAGATATTTATTTTTGGTTTCCCCTTCCCAGTTGTGGAGTCACCCATGATGCTTCAGACTATTCCACCGGTATCCTGGGTGGATCCAGATTACGTGCAAGAGTGGATGTGAGAGCGGACATTAACGAAGGCAGATTGGAAGAAAACTGTTGTGAGTATTGGACATCTGAAGAACAGTTGCAGCCTAGAGATGCTGCACAGGAGATTCCCTCAGTGACTGACATGGATGATCTTGCAGAATGAGATGGTTCCCAACAGGTGGCTTCTCAGGAGACAGCAAAGGGATGTTTTGGAACAAATACAGAAGACGTGAGGTGCAAGACCAACGGATTTGCAATCGGAACAGAACCAAGGGGGAACAGGTAGCATCTTTTTTTCACCATTAGGGCCTCTACAGGAATTTTTTCAATGTTCAGCAGGGTGTGCTGCCCAAGAAGAAGTGGCTGCAGAAGACCAGGAACAGGACTCACAGAGTGGGCGGGGGGGCAGCTCACCAAAACTCCATCCCAGACCCAAAAAAAGAAACCCTCTTACCCTAGCCATTTTAATAAACCCATAGAATTGGTAAAATGCAGAAATGCAATCTATCTGCATTATTTAGGGGGGGTTAGACACACCACCAGATAGACACTATGTGGGACAACTTCTTATCAAGCAATCTTCGGGCTTTACACCCCATGAAGTTTATGTACTCATTCACATAGCTGGGGAACATTCTTTTGATGTTAGTTTTCAGACTTCAGATTCATTGGCATGTTTTTAGGCAAAGTATTTAGCTTTAAAAACAAACTCCCTATGGACTCCCTTCCAGGTTATCCCCTTAATGAAACAGGCATCATGATTTATCACAGTTCTTTTTTGTAGTGGAAATGGCACCACAATCTGCACAGGGGTTGTATACAGACCCCCATCTCAGGGGGAGGAAATGGACAAAGAAATGATAGAAGGCATCCTTGGGATGGCAGCGAAAAGGGATACATTGCTGATGGGGGACCTGAATATGCCAGATGTTAACTGGAGCACCTTTGCTGCAGCCACATCCAAGAGCAGGACCATCCTCTATGCCCTACAGGGGGCATGCCTCAAACAGCTAGTTTTGGAAGCCACTTGGTAAGGAGCAATCTTAGACCTGGTACTCTCAAATGGGGATAGAGAGAGGATCTCTGATCTTGAAGTGGGTAGCCATCTGGGAACAAGTGACCACCAAACAGTGTGGTTCATGATAAACTTAGCTGTAGAGTCAAGCCATACAAACATGAAGGTACTGGACTTCAGGAAAGCTGATTTTGTCAAAATGGGAGCATGCCTCAGAAAAGCACTGGAAAATAGGTAAGAATGTGAGGTGGAGCAACAATGGGGAAACATCAAAACTGCCATCACAGAGACAACAATACTTTGTGTGAAGCAAATAAACAAATCAAAATGAAAGAAAAAAACACTATGGTTCTTAAAAAAAGTGGTGGGGAAGGTAAGGAAGAAAAAGATAGCATTCAGGAAGTATAAGGAAACACAGAAGGAGCAGGACAGAGAACTGTACCAGTTAAAGCAGAATGAAGTAGGGAAGCAGTCAGAATAGCAAAGGCCCAAACTGAGGAAAAGCTAGCCAACTCGGTTAAGAAGGGGGATAAAATCTTTTATAGGTACATTAGGGAGGAAAGAAAGACTAAGGCAGGGATACTGAGGCTGAATAAAGAGGAAGGTGGTTGGGCAGAGAGTGACAGTGAAAAAGAAGGGCTACTGAATGAATACTTCTGCTCAGTATTCACAATGAAAAAGCAGTGGGAGATACCTAATCCAGTCAATAGAAGCACTCTGGATAGAGGGGTTGATGTTAGTCCTTTCATAGAAGATAGGGTTCTGAAAGAACTCTTAAAATGGAAGAAGGATAAAGCAATGGGGCCTGATGGGATTCACCCCAGAATTCTAAAAGAACTAAGGGAAGAACTAGCAACACCACTGAGTATCCTTTTTAATAAATCATGGGAGGATGGTGTGGTACCTGAGGACTGGAGGAGGGTGGATGTGATTCCCCTTCACAAAAGTGGGAGCAAGACAGAGGCAGGAAACTACAGACCTGTCAGTTTGACCCTGTGGTAGGAAAAATGATGGAATCACGTCTGAAGAAAAGAATTGTTGAGTACCTAGAGGCCAGTGGGGCACAGAACCCAAGGCAGCAAGGATTCACAGAAGGAAGGTCATGTCAGAAAAATCTAATTTTTTTTGACTGGGTGACCAAAGTAGTAGACCAGGGATGGGCTGTGGACATGGTCTACCAAGGCTTTAACAAGGCATTTGACACAGTCCTGCACAAAAGATTAATAAACAAATTAGCCAGCCTGGGAGTGGGTCCCAGGGTGGTAGCTTGGGTAAAACACTGGCTAGACAACAGGGCACAGTGGGTAATAGTAAATGGAGTCCACAGTGAAGAAAGGGAAGTTACTAGTGGGGTACCACAGGGTTCAGTACCGGGGCCAGTCCTTTTTAATGTCTTTATAAGTGACATTGCAGAGGGACTGGAAGGGAAAGTATGTCTCTTTGCAGATGACACAAAGATCTACAACAGGGTTGATATGCAAGGTGGGGTGGAAAGGATGAAAAGGGACTTGACAAGGTTGGAGGAATGGTCAAATGTATGGCAGCTTATATCCAACACAAAGAAGTGCAAAATAATGCACCTGGGAAACAAAAACTAGGGGTAAGAGTACACAATGGGGGTGAGATACTGACAACTACAAAAATGGAAAGGGACCTAGTTTAGTCATATCAGATAACCTAAAGGTGGGCAAGCAATGTGAGAAGGCAGTAAGTAGGGCTGGGGGCATATTGGGATGCATAGGGAGAGGCATCACCAGTAGAAAACAGGAAGTTGTTGGCCCTCTGTACAGACAGTTGGAAAGACCACATCTGGAGTACTGTGTACAGTTCTGGATACCCCATCTCCACAAAGATAAAGACAGGGTGGAGGCTGTCCATGGGAGGGCAACCAAAATGGTGCAGGGTCTGCACTAGAAGACACATGAAAAAAGACTTAAGGAGCTTAAGATGTATAGCCTTGAGGAAAGGAGGGAAGGGGGGACATGATAGAAACTTTCAAATACCTCAAGGGAATCAACAAAGTCCAAGAGGACAGCATCTTTCAGAAAAAGAGAAGTGCAAGAACAAAGTGGCACAATTTAAAGATAGAGGGGTGACGGCTCAGAGGCGATGTGTGGAAGTATTTCTTCACAGAGAGTGTTGTAGATGCATGGAACAGCCTTCCTGAGGAGGTCGTAGAGTCAAAAACAGTGGGGGAATTCAAGAATGCATGGGACAGACATAAGGCAATTCTAGTAGGGGGGTAGGAGGATGTTGGCTGTTGGTTAACTAGGATCTGCAGCTTATCTGTTAAGTAGGTAAATGTGCAGACTAGGTGGGCCAAGTGGTCTTTATCTGCCATCAAATTCTGTGTTTCTATGTTTCTATGTAGTGAGGGAGTTAATATTGTAGATATTCAGTTCTGGTTAGAACAACATTGCAAGCTACTGGGTACCCCAGAATCAATACTAGATAGTGAAGGCTTCTGTAACAGGGATGGAAAATGAAGCTAAAACTTTTTTCAGAAGGGGCAGATATCCATCATTTACCAAACTGTTTTTTTTGGAAGGGATAAGGGGTTTATATTCTATCCAGGACAATCCCGGAAATGCTAAAAATAGGAAGTAGCAGAGCTGGAAAGAGGGAAAAGATGGCATTTCTGAGGTACAAAGCAACACAAAGCAAGGAGGACAGGCAAGAATACTTGGAAAAATGAAAGGAAGCGAACAAGGCAGTAAGGGTAGCAAAGGCCGAAACCAAGGAAAAGCTAGCTAAATCAGTGAAGGAAGGAGGGAAGGTATTCTGTAGGCATATTAGCCAGAGAAGGAAGATGGGGAGGGATTGTGAGACTTAGGGAAGAGGGAGGCAGGGCAGTGGAGAAAGACAATGACAAGGCGACCATCCTCAACAGATACTTCTGCTCCATATTCATGGAAGAAGACAATGGAGATGGTCCCCCATTAATGGAGAAGGGCAAACAGGGAGAAGGGGTGGACATTAGACCTTTTTCAGAGGACACAGTAAAAAGAGCACTAGAACAGCTTAGGGTGGATAAAGCTATGGGACTCGATGGGATACACCCATGGATCCTAAAGGCGCTCCAGGATGAACTGGCAACATCTCTGGGGCATGCCAACCTGACAGCAACCGCAACACAGCAACCTACCAACCTGTCAACAAAATTGACAGGTTGTCAACAGGTTTCTGTTTTGGTGCACCTGACACAGGGGCACACTGTCTCCTGGTCCTGCACCCCCTTCCCGAATCAACTCTGACTGGAGTTCATAATACTAAGTATGGGGGGTGTGTGGGGGGGGCAGAGCTCCCTGCATGGGGGGAGGGTTCAGAGATGAAGCCTTCCAATGAACAAATAGGACCAGGAGACAAATGGGATTTGTGTCAACTGAAACTTACAGTTGACATAGATCTCATTTCTGAGATGCCGTTCGACAAAAGTGTTCTAGACTGGCATTGTAGAACCAACCTCTGGCTAAGCTGTTCAGTGGATCACTAGAAACAGGTGTGGTTCCTGAGGAGTAGAGGAGGGCACAAGTGGTACCCCTACACAAAAGTAGTAGCAAGGAGGAGGCAGGAAACTACCGCCCAGTCAGTTTGAACTTGACAGTAGGTAAAATGATGGAAACCCTATTTAAGGAAAAGCTGGTGGACTATCTAGAGACAAGGGGGCTGTTGGACCCAAGGCAACATGGATTCACTGCAGGGAGGTCATGCCAGACAAACTTGATTGATTTCTTCAAGTGGGTGACAAAGGAAATAGACTAGGACAGAGCAATAGATGTGGCCTATCTGGACTTCAGGAAGGCCTTCGACACAGTCCCACACAGGAGACTAATCCACAAGCTGGTAAATCTGGGAGTGGGGACAGAGGTGGTCACGTGGGTTATAAACTGGTTGAGTAACAGAACACAAAGAGTGGTGGTAAATGGGGTTAGCTCACAGGAGGGATGGGTAACAAGTGGCATACCCCAGGGAACAGTGCTGGGACCAGTGCTCTTCAATGTCTTCATAAGTGATATTGCAGAGGGTCTAGAAGGAAGCGTTAGCCTGTTTGTGGATGATACAAAGCTATATAACAGGGTAAATACACAGGAAGGTATACAACAAATGAGGAGGGATCTGAAGCAGCTAGAAAACTGGTCCAAGGAATGGCAGTTGGGTTTCAATGAAAAAAAGTGCAAGATTATACAACTAGGGAGAGGGAATGCTAGGGCTGAGTATGAACTAGATGGGGTAACACTAGAGGCTACCACAGAGGAAAGGGATCTAGGGGTAGTCACAGAAGACAACCTCAAAGTGGCTAAGCAGTGCAACAAAGTAGTTGGAAAGGCTAACAGAATGCTAGGGTGCATAGGGAGGGGTATAGCAAGTAGAAGGAGGGAAGTGGTGGTACTGTTATACAACTCCTCAGTAAGGTCTCATCAGGAGTACTGTGTTCAGTTCTGGAGACCCCATCTCCAAAAACACATTGTAACTAGAATGATAAATCACTCTGAAGGTTCTTGTTGGAACGGCACAGAAGGAAGAGACAACAGACAAGTGGTACTCATTTAATAAATGAAATTCATTACAGTTCAGTAATACAGACTTACAACTATTACAGTGTGATCACTGGGAGAACACCAGTTTTCCTTACCTAGGTAAATGCAGTCTCTCGTCTATTCTCAAAGAAGCTATGTGCTACAAAAGGTCTTATACCCTGATAATTACTATGGCAACAGCTAAAGAGGATACATAAAAGGTATATAATTGGACAGAAACAGGTGGTCTGAACAACTGTCCTAACTAGTGTAAAACTTTCATAGCTTGCAGAAGATAACAATACAATGGACCTCAGTAGTACAAGGTCAGTTGTAGTAGTGTACAAGTACTAAAGATGGCACTATTGCCTTACATATGAAAATTCAGTAAAAATCCAGTAAAAAGCATTTCTCATGGCATATATATATATATATATACTGTATATATATATGTACATCAGTGAAACATAATGAAGCATAATATATATCAGTAGAACATAGTAGAACACAGATCCTGACATTTATGCTTATACGATAAGTGTCTTCGCCCTAAGGTTAGTACATATACCTACATAAGTTTCTGACCCTGAGATGGGGGACAATCAGGGGTGCTGGACCATGGATAGCAACATAGACAGATAGAGACAGTACAGAGGAGAGCGACAAAAATGGTGTCAGGGATGCAACGTAAGTCATCTAAGGAGAGACTCAGAACTCTAAATATGTACTGCCTGGAGGAAAAGAGAGAGAGACGGGGGACATGATAGAGACCTTCAAATATCTAGAGGGGTTCAACAGGGTACCAGAGGGGAGCATCTTTCAGATGAAGGGAAATAGCAGAACAAAGGGGCACAGCAGGAGACAAAAAGGTGGAAAATTTTGAGGGAACTTGAGGAAATTCTACTTCACTGAAAGGGTGGAGGAGAGATGGAACAGTCTCCCCCAGGAAGTGGTGGGGTTGGCCACAGTTCAGGGATTCAAGAAAACATGGGATAGGCCCATGGGTTATCAAGCTAGGGGAAGGGGGGAATTGTAACATCTAGAGTACCTTAAGCATTAGAAAGTGAAAGGGCAGAATGAATGGGCAACAAGGCCCTTATCTGCCAACATCCATGTATCTGTGTGGATCAGTACACCATTTAAGTAATTCCTGTGAAGCAATTCAATGTACTCAATGTGGGGAAATGGGTCATTGAGGATTTAACTGTGTTGGGCCCACTAAATGTATACTTTGTGGAGAAGGACGTCAAACTTTTGCAGACTGTCCCAAAGCAGCTCACAATACAGATGACGTAGACTTTGGGATCTGGGATTTTTAACTTGTGAAAGCATCTAGAGAAGCAACTAATAGACTTCCCAGTCAGCATCCACCGAGACCCCAACATCAAAGGCAATACTTAGTTGAATGGTCATATGCAGATGTCCTATGCTACCTCATTGACCTCCCTCTGTCCTTTGCCCTTTCATACCTCGCTTTTCTGAACCAGCCTCTATGGCTTCGATCCCTCATTGTACTTTTTTCTGTTTGTTCTTTTCACACAACATTACTCCACTTCTGAAAAAGAAGAACACAATATGGGCACCATGGGTTTTAGATCATATTACCCTATGACTTCAGTCTTGGGATTGGGATAAAACCATACCAAGACAAAAATCACTCAGTAGTCTTCCAGAATATTTTGCACAGTGTTTTGGAAAACTGAAACTTTGGGGTTTATCTAAACAAGAAGGGATAACACTCCCAAGGAAGGAATTATATGGTCAGCTTCCAGAGAGATTTTTTTTACTGGGCTCCATGCTTTAGCCATATGCCAGGAAATAAACTTCGCCAAATAGAAAAAAATGTTAAAACAGGACAGAACACCAATATATATGTGGGACGTACTGTGGCTCAGTGCACATTAATGTTACGGGAAACCTTAAACATAAGAAACTAAACAAAAGAATATGTCCACAGATTAATTTTTGTATTGACGTAATTGAAACTATGGAACATTTATACTTTGAATGCCCTTTTATTTTACAATTTTGGAACCAGGTATATAAAAATTAGAAATCTTTCTCCTTCACATTATTAACATCAGAAATATTGTTTTGGGGAATTGTACCACAGGTTTGGGCAAAATATAATATTGATACTATTCATTTAATCTGTGTTTCTTTAAAATACCATATTTGGCATACTAGGTGTAAATGGTCTTTACAGAACAGTATGTCACCCCCGGACAGCATTTCAAGATTATTTACAATACAAATTCTCACTTTAAGAGATATGGAAAAAGCTAAAGTTTCTTTTCAGTATATGAAAAATGGTGGAAAAATATTACATGACTAGATGTGGGATGACTTTTCTTAACTGTTATTTTCCAGGTATTTTTGACTTTATGTTTATAAATAATAAAGATGAATGGTTTTAATATATACTTTAGAAGATAGGGATGAGGGGTAAGATAGAAAGATAAAGTACTCTTTCCTTTTTATGGGTTTTTGTTACTTTAAATATGAATTTAAATTAGTATATGATGCAATATTTATTTGTTTTAGGGTGTGATGTTTTTTGTTTTTGCTTCAGGAAAGATAGGAGTTGCTTTGAGATTTATGCATTTAAAAAATAAAATAATAATAAATAACATTTTCCTATTTTTTTTCTTTTGGGGGGTAGGGGTAAGTAGAAGGTAAAAGGTTTAACTGTAGATTATGTTATATTAGTTTTTGATTATTATGAAAGAGGTTTTTCTTTGGTTCATTTTCTTCAGTATGAAAGAATACTGTATGATTCTGATTTTCTTTTCCTTTTTTCCTTTACTCTACCTCTGCTATGATTGAAATATGTATTGTTTGATATTTATGACGTTGACTTACCCAGTGTTTACCATGTGCTGTGTAACATATATTATTTAATTGTTTTAAAGTTATAATAAAAATTCCCCTGCTCTTTTTGAGAAGTACCATGGGATCTTTAACATCCACCTGAACTACCACCAGAACAGGCAGATGGGACCTCGATTTATGTCTCATCTGAAAGACAACACCTTCGGAGTGCAGCTACCCCCTCGTGCTGCACCATGGTGTCCAGATTGGGATTTAACCCTCGTGTCTGGTGTGGGGATGGAACCCACAGCCTTCTGATCTTCTGGCCTCAAATGCAAGTGTGCAATCTGCTGAGCCACTGACATTTGATTGAAGCCCCACATGCACCAGCAGTCAAACACTCACTCAGCTCTCCCCCAGGCCCCCTTTTGATCATTTTTTTTGAAGCTCCCGATGTGGGGTCCTTCTGGAATAATCCTCCCTCTGAGTTCCCCTCCTTCAATCACAATGAAGTAAGTCACTCGCAAAGAATTATCCCCAACAAACAGACACACACACACACACACAGAGTCACAAAGTGGACTTAGTTTGCTTTCTCGTTGTTCTTTTCTTTCACTCCTCTTTTTTATTTAATTAAGCTGCAAAACAGGAGGGCAGCAGGACTGGGGGGCTAAAGACCTGCGCCCAGCCAGTTTCTCCTGTGGTTGTTATTTTTGTGTTTTTTTAATAATGTTTTGCTCTGGAGGAATGGTCTACCATTTGACCTGGCTGAAGACTCTTAAGTCCTTGATTTTGGTGAGCCCCATATGCACCACAGCAGCCTACCACCCACCCAGCTCTGTCAGACACACTTTAGTAATGTTTGTGTTTGTTTTTTGTTTAACTCTTAGTGATGAATCCTCTGATAATCCTCCCTTCGAGTCCCCCTCCCCTCCACTCTGCTCCAAAAAATCACCACCGCCACGCTGAGTCCATCTGCATAATTGAAAAGTTGTTGGTTGCTGCTTTGCTCAGTTCACACTCCTGTCTCAAGTCTCCTGGTGCAATTTAATGGTGGTGAGCTAACATGCACAAGCCAGTATATGTGTAAATAGTATGCACAAGCCCGTTTCACATGTGTGCATACCATGGTATACTCCAAGCTTGCACACTGGTGCACATACATACTGAGCTCTTCCTCAGCCTCCCATACATTTCACATGACAGGCATATAAGCAGGGAGGCTTGGGGAGGAAAACAACACATGGTGAGATCTGAGCCAAGTTGACAGTGTTTGGTTTAGGTCTTACATAAACTGAGCTGCTGTAGTTCAGTGTGGCTTGGTTTAGAGGGCAGAGATTTGTCTCATCCCTACTAGAGACTTTGGCAAAGTAATGCAGAGTATATGGATGCAGATCAAGGAGATTGGGGGAGACCAGTCATGCAGAATTTAGTGGCACTGGCCATTGGAAATGGACTGGGGGGGGAATCTGAGAAACATACTCTGCATGTTTATTTTTGGCTAGGTAGGGAGATGGTGGCATGGGCACAATTAAGTTATGATACCCATGCAGCACAGAAGGGCTTGTTCACTGCTAAGTGGGTTGTGTACATGCCCAAGTTTAGGGTTGGTATTCTCCCAGGGGGGTTGGCACTAGGCAGTTTTTGTGGGGCTGCAGGCAAGAACAGATGGCATTTGCACCAAAGGGGGATTATGAACAAGCAGAGTGGAGTGCAGTACTAGTTAGCAAGGGTGTCCTGGAGGGGGAGAGAAGGTGTGAAATAGGGACATGAGTGGATGATGCCAGACCAAACAGATTAGTGTGTGTGTGTGTGTCTGCTTGGGAATAGGGGTAAGAATATGAGCAGCAGCCTGCAGGATTGGGGTTGATGCGGTGACTTGATTCTACAGAGACGTAGTGGTGGGGCCACTACAACCCAAAAACATCGGGATCACAGTTCAACGGAACAGTGTGATCCAGGGTTATTGACACTAGGGAATTTTTGAGGAGGTAGTTACCACACTGTGCAGAGTTCTAAGGGCACTGTTAAGCATGGGGAGTTGTCAGCAAGCTGAGGACTGCAGTCAGCAGGACTTACATGGATTTGGGAAGGAGGCATGAAACAGGTGCACTATGGAGCTTGGGGAATTGCCGAGAAGAGTGGCGTTGGATTTAGGGTCATAGTCCATAGGTTCAATGGAGGTGAGTGGGTGGTTGCTTGAACTAGAGTGCTGATAATGGCAGACCATCTGGATGGCTAGGGGAACTGGGGGTCAACAAGCAAGTAAAATGCAGAAGCACTGTGGAGCCCTGCGAGAAATGGGTCCAGAAGATTGGATGTAGTCCATATGATTGCTTTTTGTAGTGGTTGGGGGGGGGGTGAAGTTGGTGTCAGGCAATGTGAATTGTTATCTGGTTGTCAATTAGGTAGGGGTGGGGCCAGTGGAGGCAATGGCCGTATGGTGTGGCTCTCATGCCAGTGAAGGTGAGACTAAGCTGAGCAAAAGGGCGTGCACACTAGGTAGCTTGGGTCAAGAAGATGGGCATCTGTAATGTATGCTGGATCCTGGTGTGCTAGGTGAGTTAGCTCTATGGAGTTGTGGGTGGACATTTAGAGTGCATTACTACAGAGTTGTGTGGGCACTATTGCATGGAGGGAGGGATATTGTACAGAGTGGTGTGCAGCCCAGTGTGACCTATGTTGGCCGAGATTCTCAGAATGAGAGAGTGACAGGGGGTGCATTAGGGAGATTTTTAAGACCAAACTGTGTCTAGGGTTGTGCTTACTATTGCAATGAATGATGTGTTGGGGTGGGTGTTGGGGAATGCTCAATAAGGGACTGGGAGGGAAGAGTGCGTCATCAGATAGTATGCTGCAGAGTATATGATTTGGACTGGGTCATGGTGGGAGCTGTCACTATGAAACAGAGGTGGTAGAGATGGTCAACACAGAGTGGTGCTGGCAATATGGATCTGGTGGTGTCAGGGTGATTAGAGGGGCAATACTGAGCTGAGATGGCATGGGGCTCACCAACAATTTGGCATCAGAATGCGGTATTGTTGTTTGTTGAGAGGGAGTGGGTACTATGAAGCTACAGTGATATGGCTAGGCAGACAGAGGGAAGTAGTCTTTAGTGAATGTTGTGGTGAGGGTGGAGGTTGGTAGGAGAAAGAAGTGGTGCTTCGATTTGCATTATGAGGTTGTTCCAGGGATAAGATGTACAATAAGCATCTGGTGGGGGTTGCTGGTCAGGCAGTCTGGACTGATAGTAGTGTTCACTTGTGGGGGGAGGAAGCAGAGAGGCTGCAGTCTGCAGAATTTATGAAGGTCAAAGTGGTGGGCACAACTGAGCGAGGCTGTAAGTGTCTAGTATAGGTGTTCATGGGTGACAGAGACTGCAGGTGGGTGGGTGGGATAGCCAGAGTAGATGAGCACTAGCATTACAGAGCTGGAATGGAGTCGTACTGAGTATGTAGATGGCTATAGTCTTCATCAGTATAGTTGACTAGGGGAATAGAAACAGAGAAACATAGACTTTGATGGCAGATAAGGACCGCTAGGCCCATCTAGTCTGCCCATTTCCCTACCTACAGGATAGGCCACAGATCCTAGTTAACCAACAGCCTATATCTTCCTGCCCCCCACAAGAATTGCCTTATGTCTGTCCCATGCATTCTTGAATTCTCCCACAGTTTTAGACCCCACAGCTTCCTCAGGAAGGCTGTTCCATGCATCCACTACCCTCTCTGTGAAATAATACTTCCTCACATTCCCCTGAACTGCCCTCCTTCTATCTTTAAATTGTGTCCCCTTGTTCTTGCAAGTCTCTTTTTCTGAAAGATGCTACCCTCTTGGACTTTGCTGATTCCTTGAGGTACTTGAAAGTTTCTATCATGTCCCCCCTCTCCCTTCTTTCCTCAAGGGTATACATATTAAGCTCCTTTAGTCTCTCCTCATACGGCTTCTCTTGCAGACCCTGCACCATTTTAGTTGCCCTCCTCTGGACTGCCTCTATCCTATCTATGTCCTTGCGGAGATGGGGTCTCCAGAACTGGACACAGTATTCCAGATGGGGTCTCACCAACTGTCTGTACAGAGGATAACAACTTCCTGTTTTCTGCTGCTGATGCCTCTCTATACATCCCAGTATATCCCCGCCCTCCCTACTGCCTTCTCACATTGCTTACTAACCTTAAGGTCATCTGATATGATTATCCCAGGTCCCTTTCCTGTTTGTTGTTGTTACTACCTCCCCACCCATTGTGTATTCTTCCCTGGGTTCTTGTTTCCCGGGTGCATTATTTTGCACTTTTTTGCATTGAAACCTAGCTGCCATACGTCAGACCATTCCTCCAACTTTGCCAAGTCCCTTTTCATCCTTTCCACGCCTCCTTGTGTATCAACCTGTTGCAGATCTTTGTGTCATCTGCAAAAGGCATACTTTCCTTCAGTCCCTCTGCAATGCCACTGATGAAGACATTAAAAGGACTGGACCCAATACTGAACCCTGCGGTACCCCACTAGTAACCGCCCTTTCTTCAGAGTGGACTCCATTTACAATTACCTTCTGTGTCCTGTTGTCCAGCCAATGTTTTACCCAGGCTACCACCCTGGGACCCACTCCCAGGCTGGTTAATTTGACTAATAATCTTTTGTGTGGGACTGTGTCAAATGCCTTGCTAAAGTCTAGGTAGGCCATGTCCACAGCCCTCCCTGGTCTACTACTTTGGTCACCCAGTCAAAGAAATCTATTAGATTCGTCTGACATGACCTTCTCGCTGTGAACCCATGCTGCCTTGGATCCTGTGCTCCACTGGCCTCTAGGTACTCAACTATTCTTTCCTTCAAGTGACTCCATCACTTTCCCTACCAAAGAGGTCAGACTGACAGGTCTGTAGTTTCCTGCCTCTGTCTTGGTCCCTCTTTTGTGAAGGGGAATCACATCCGCCTTCCTCCAGTCCTCGGGTACCACACCATCCTCCCATGATTTATTAAAAAGAGTAGCCAGTGGTTTCACTAGTTCCTTCCTTAATTCTTTTAGAATTCTGGGGTGAATTCCATCAGGACCCATTGCTTTGTCCACCTTCAGTTTTAGGAGTTCTTGCAGAACCCTTTCTTCTGTGAAATGACTGGGATCGACCCCCCTATCAAGAGTGCTTCTGTTAATTGGATTAGGCACTTCCGCCTCCTCTTTTGTGAATACTGAGCAGAAATATTCGTCTAGTATTTCTGCTTTTTCACTGTCCCCCTCTGCCCACCCACCGTTCATTCTATTCAGCCTCACTATTCCTCCCTTTGTCTTTCTACGCTCGCTGATGTACCTATAAAAGGTTTTATCCCCCTTCTTAACTGAGTTGGCTATCTTTTCCTCAGTTTGGGCCTTTGCTATTCTGACTTCCCTCCCTGCTTCTTTCTGCCTTAACTGGTACAGCTCTCTGTCCTGCTCCTTCTGTGTTTCCTTATACTTCCGGAATGCTATCTTTTTCTTCCTGACTTTCACAGCCACCTCTCTTGAGAACCATAGTTTTTCTTTCGTTTTGATTTGTTTATTTGCTTCACACAAAGGCTTGTTGCCTCTGTGATAGCAGTTTGATAATTCCCATTGTTGCTCCACCCTCCTTCTAGCCTGTTTGTTAGTGCTTTTCTGAGGCACTCTCCCATCTTACAAAGTCAGCCCTCCTAAAGTCCAGTACCCTCACTTTTGTATGGCTTGACTCTGTAGCTGAGTTTAACGTGAACCACACTGTTTGATGGTCACTTGTCCCCAGATGGCAACCCACTTCTAGATCTGAGATCCTCTCACTGCCCCGTTTGAGAGTCGAGGTCTAAGATTGCTCCCTCACAGTGGGTTCGAAACTAGCTGTCTAATGCATGCCACCTGTAGGGCATCAAGAATGGCCCTGCTCTTGGATGTGGCTGCAGCAAATGTCTCAGTTAACATCTGGCATATTCAGGTCTCCCATCAACCGTATCTCCCTTTCTCTGCCATTCTAAGAATACCTTCCAACATATCCTTGTCCATTCCTTCCCTGACATGGGGTCTGTACACAATCCCTGTGCGGATTGTGGTGCCCTTCCAGTCTCCAAGGTGACCCACAGTGCCTCCTCTCCTCCCTGTTTACTCTTTTGTTCAGTTGCTTTTATCCCTTCCTTTACATGAGAGCTACTCCTCCCCTCTTCTCCCTGCCTGTCTCTCCACCATGGAAGTATATGCCTGGTATGTTAACATCCAGTCATGGTTCTCTGTGTACCATGTTTCTGTGACTGCTACGATATCCAGGCATCCCTCTTCCATTAAGGCCACCAGCTCAGGAGCTTGTTGCCCAGACTACAGAGCATTGGTACTCATTACCCTCCATTTCCTGATGGCCTTACCTCCTTTTGCCCCATCCCTGTCCTTCTTGCCTTTGTCACTTTCTCCATTTACCCTTGCCCTTCTCCCTATCGACACCTCCATGTTGGTGTTTGCCACACTTACTACCGTGATTGTTTGGGGGGCTAAGATTTTCCTGCTCCTTTCCAGTGCCTCCCCCCTTGGCTAGTTTAAAAGCTTGCCAATGAAGCATTTAAACCTATCACCTAGGATCCTGGTTCCCCTCCCGGACAGATGCAGCCCATCATGCCAGTATAGGCTTACATCACTCCAGGTGGACCCCCAGTCCCCAATGAAGCCAAATCCCCAAATATAGACTTGGTACATTGGTGGTCATGGCACAAGTATGTGCAGAAGTTCATTTAATATAGGGTATTAAAAAAACTATCCTACATAATGTACCATAGAAAAGTATAATTTATCAGCAGAAATGGACTGCTTGATCTACCCCATCTGCTAGAAGTTCCTTACCTAATTTTCCACCATAGAGCATAACTGGTATCTGGTAGAGATGCAGCAAAGCTTTAATTCACGGGGAAAGTTAGCATGAAGTAGCAGAAATTCATGCTTAGTGAATTTAGCAAATTTCTCAGCGACCACACTAACATTGGCACACAAATTTCCTTTTTTTTAAAGTACCTTAAACTGTAGTAAGAAACCTCTCCCACCCACTGTACTGTAATATTACCCCTTCCCACTTCCCAAATACTAGTAGTCATATACCCCTTCCCATTTCCTGCTGGCAACCTCCCTACCTCCCTCCCCCATGCCCTGGTGAATTTGACTGCATGGCATCACATAACTTAATAAGTTAACCGTATGGTTTACCATTCCCCCCACTCACATCCCAAATACACCCTCCCCCCACACCTGAGTCTCAGTTCTAGGTCAGGTCATATAAGACCCCCAACCCCACTCTCCAGGCTTCCTACCCTCCCCCACCGCCAGCACCTAGAAAAATGTGACCTGTAATTGGAGAACAGTCCCCTAGTCAGAATGTCTTATCTGTTCAGTATCCATCTCAGTAATGGGTCTAGTACACAAATGAATGGTGATGTCTTTGCTCCTAGTAAAACCTGACTGGCTATATTTTCAGGCAGTCAGATTTTACTAGGAGAAATCTATGTCACTATTCATTCATACAGTGGATATTAAAGAGATGTGCTCTCCCCAATACTTTACTCAGCTCCTGGGTCCCTTTGCTCTACGTGCATGATTTTGCACTTTTTTGGCATTAAACCCACCTGCCATGCAGTTAACCACTCCTCTAGTTTCCTAAAATCCCTGCTCCTTCTCTCCATGCCCTCCTGAGTGTCCACCCTATTGCAGATGTTGGTGTCATCTGAAAAAAGGCATACCTTTCCTTAGAATTCTCTGCAATGTCACTTATTAAGACATTGAAGAGGAGTGGCCCCAGTACTGGTCCCTGTGGCACTTTGCTGGTCACTCTCCCATCATTAAAGAGAATTCCATTAACTACCACCCTCTGTTGCCTGTCCATTTACCAATTTCTAACCCAATTCACCACTTTGGATCCCACTCCTAGGCTGCATTCACTGATGTTTCCACCTGTATATAATTGAGAACTGGCTAGAAGGAGACCATTCTAGGGTGCAATAATGAGGTATATGTAGCATAGCATGGTGTCCTTTTAGGAGTTTATTAGTTCTATAATGACTTTGTTCAGCTCCATCTTATCTGATGAAATGTCACTACTGTTAGTATGGTATCTGTTTGTTTCTTGTTTGCTGTTTTGGCCAAACTGCTTCTAAATTGGATCAGATGTTTTTTTTTTCTTGTTCTAGTACATAATTGGTGGCCATGTATGGTGATCATCTAACCTCTCTATACAGGGAATTGGTACATTAATAATAGTGGCTCCTATGCACAAAGGGGTGGGTTATTCACACCTGAGGCGTGTAACCCACCCATGTACCTGCACGGCCCCAGTTATGCTGTGGGAGTGCAGTATGCACAAAGGCATGCACCCACATGGTACCTGTCCATGTCCATGCCCCCTCTGTACACATGGTCGCATGGATGGACTGGGGTGGAGCTGCGGACCTGGGTGGGCATCCAGTCAGATGCCTGTACTGGGTCCCACAGTGGATCCCCTGCATCCATGCATAGGGAGCAGGGAGAAGGGGTGTGCTTTGTAAAAAGGCGAGGGGCACAAAACCTCGGGCCATCACCCCAGCCGCTGCACCAGCCCTCCACTTCTGCCTAGTGGGCTGAGGCAGCACACAGTCCTGTACCCTGTTTTTGCCATGCTCAGTGGACAGTGCACATGAGGTCACACACCGGGATACACCTGGTCCAGCCTTGTGTAGCTGGTGCCCCCTCTGTCTGGCACTGAGTGGCAAAGTGAATGCCGTGTAGTGCAGGCAGGCCCCTGACACCCCCCAGCAAGGTTATGCATCAGGGGCTAGAGCAGCAGGTGCACAAGTACCTTGCATGCCTTAGGTGAATGCCACCGGTGGTCCACAGGATCTCCTCTGTGTGGCATTCAAACATAAGTTTGCCTAAATGCCTCGGATACATGGTATGTAGGCAACTTAATTACTAGTGTTTAGGGCTCAGTATGAGAAATTTCTCAGTAAATCCACTTTACAGAGTGATGCATTCTTTGATTACCAGCATGATGGCATAGTAGTAACCAGTAGTAGAGGGGATTCGGTCAGCAGAGCATCTGTGGAAACTGCCATGTGGAATTGCCAGCCCCCACAACCCAGACACAATCCAAGTATATCAGTGTCTGCCTTGTTGATGGTACATGGGCTGTGTAGTGACTGTGGAGTCATGTAGCTTGTCATGGTTTTACCTCTATCATTTGTTTCCATGGGTGAACCAGCATGCTGGCCAGTATGAACAACATACTGCTCATACTTGCCTCATCAATCATGTGCATTTCAGCATCCAAGAGCAGCACACCGACTGCTTTGGTGTTCCATGCTATGTTACCACCTGTCCCATGCCAAGTCGTAGGTTTTAATGGGATGTCAGCCCCCCCCCCCAACTCTGAACTAAGAGATTAGACTATGTTTCAAATGCACTATCATAAACTGACTAAGTTGGTCTTTCCTGGTCAGCCAATTTTTTTTACTTTTTTCAAGCCCCCCTCTCCCCATCTCAGCATGGCAGACATACTGCCTTCCAGCCTATTGTACCGGCCCTCATGTGGCTATAGGGCAGAGGGTGGACTTACCTTGTTGTTTCAACCTTTATTCTGTACTTTTTCCCTGTTTTCTAGGGATGCCTAGGGATGATGAAGGTGCCCGACAAGAGCATGCTGATGCATGTTCCATGATACGCAGCACAGTGTCCCTCTCTCCCAGTGTTCCAAGTGCTCTGCCACCCATACATCTACAGGTGGCACTAGCACTGTGGGACACGTCTCCCTCTCTCCCTTGTTCCAAGTGCTCTGCCACCCATACATCTACAGGTGGCACTAGCACTGTGGGATCTGTCTACCTCTCTCCCAGTGTTCCAAGTGCTCTGCCACTCATACATCTACAGGTGGCACTAGCACTGTGGGACATGTCTGCTCTCCCAGTGTTTCAAGTGCTCTGCCACTCATACATCTACAGGTGGCACTAGCACTGTGGGACACATCTCCCTCTCTTTCAGTGTTCCAAGTGCTCTGCCACTCATACATCTACAGGTGGCACTAGCACTGTGGGACATGTCTCCCTGTATCCCTGTGTTCCAAGTGCTCTGCCCCTCATACATCTACAGGTGGCACTAGCACTGTGGAACATGTCTCCCTCTCTCCCAGTGTTCCAAGTCTTTCCACCCATACATCTACGGGTGGCACTAGCACTGTGGGACATGTCTGCCTCTCCTAGTGTTCCAAGTGCTCTGCCACCCATACAACTACAAGTGGCACTAGCACTGTGGGACACGTCTCCCTCTCTCCCAGTGTTCCAAGTGCTCTGCCACCCATACATCTACAGGTGGCACTAGCACTGTGGGACATGTCTCCCTCTCTCCCAGTGTTCCAAGTGCTCTGCCACTCATACATCTACAGGTGGCACTAGCACCATGGGACATGTCTGCCTCTCCCTGTGTTCCAAGTGCTCTGCCACCCATACATCTACAGGTGGCACTAGCACTGTGGGACATGTCTCCCTCTCTCCCAGTGTTCCAAGTGCTCAGCACTCATACATCTACAGGTGGCATTAGCACTGTGGGACACATCTCCCTCTATCCCAGTGTTCCAAGTGGTCTGCCACCCATACATCTACAGGTGGCACTAGCAACATGGGACATGTCTCCCTCTCTCCCAGTGTTCCAAGTGCTCTGCCACTCATTCATCTACAGGTGGCACTAGCACTGTGGGACACATCTCCCTCACTCCCAGTGTTCCAAGTGCTCTGCCACTCTTACATCTACAGGTGGCACTAGCACTGTGGGACACGTCTCCCTCTCCCAGTGTTCCAAGTGCTCTGCCACTCATACATCTACAGGTGGCACTAGCACTGTGGGACATGTCTCCCTCTCTCCCAGTGTTCCAAGTGCTCTGCCACTCATACATCTACAGGTGGCACTAGCACTGTGGGACATGTCTCCCTCTCCCCCAGTGTTCCAAGTGCTCTGCCTCTCATTCATCTACAGGTGGCACTAGCACTGTGGGACACGTCTCCCTCACTCCCAGTGTTCCAAGTGCTCTGCCACTCTTACATCTACAGGTGGCACTAGCACTGTGGGACACGTCTGCCTCTCCCAGTGTTCCAAGTGCTCTGCCACTCATACATCTACAGGTGGCACTAGCACTGTGGGACATGTCTCCCTCTCCCCCAGTGTTCCAAGTGCTCAGCACTCATACATCTACAGGTGGTATTAGCACTGTGGGACACATCTCCCTCTCTCCCAGTGTTCCAAGTGGTCTGCCACCCATACATCTACAGGTGGCACTAGCACCATGGGACATGTCTCCCTCTCTCCCAGTGTTCCAAGTGCTCTGCCACTCATTCATCTACAGGTGGCACTCACACCGTGGGACACGTCTCCCTCACTCCCAGTGTTCCAAGTGCTCTGCCACTCTTACATCTACAGGTGGCACTAGCACTGTGGGACACGTCTCCCTCTCCCCCAGTGTTCCAAGTGCTCTGTCAGCCATATATCTACAGGTGGCACTAGCACTGTGGGACATGTCTCCCTCTCCCCCAGTGTTCCAAGTGCTCTGCCTCTCATTCATCTACAGGTGGCACTAGCACTGTGGGACACGTCTCCTCACTCCCAGTGTTCCAAGTGCTCTGCCACTCTTACATCTACAGGTGGCACTAGCACTGTGGGACATCCCTCTCTCCCAGTGTTCCAAGTGCTCTGCCACGCTACATCTACAGGTGGCACTAGCACTGTGGGACATGTCTCCCTCTCTCCCAGTGTTCCAAGTGCTCTGCCACGCATACATCTACAGGTGGCACTAGCACTGTGGGACATGTCTCCCTCTCTCCCAGTGTTCCAAGTGCTCTGTCAGCCATATATCTACAGGTGGCACTAGCACTGTGGGACATGTCTCCCTCTCCCCCAGTGTTCCAAGTGCTCTGCCTCTCATTCATCTACAGGTGGCACTAGCACTGTGGGACACGTCTCCCTCACTCCCAGTGTTCCAAGTGCTCTGCCACTCTTACATCTACAGGTGGCACTAGCACTGTGGGACATGTCTCCCTCTCTCCCAGTGTTCCAAGTGCTCTGCCACGCATACATCTACAGGTGGCACTAGCACTGTGGGACATGTCTCCCTCTCTCCCAGTGTTCCAAGAGCTGTGCCACTCATACACCTCCAGGAGGCACTAGCACTGTGGGACATGTCTCCCTCTCCCCCAGTGTTCCAAGTGATCTGCCACTTATACATCTACAGGTGGCACTAGCACTGTGGGACACATCTCCCTCTCCCTCAGTGGAGGCCAGCATCCTCTTGGATGCCCAATCATCCTCCCCTGGCTGTCCCATAATGACTCAGGCTATTCCTAAACCTGGGTCACTAGTGTCTCTAAAGGTAGCCCCACCACTGCTCACATGTTACAGCTTTGGTAAGCCAATTTTTATCATATCAACTTACTTCTCTGTTCTAATTTTCAGGTCTAAAAGAATGTTATGAAACCTCTAATTAGAACATTATTATTATATTTCAGTTTGTATTGTAATGCGTGTTTGTTTCTGTAAGAACAGTTAATCCTTTGTGATGACTTTTCTTTGATTTATTTGACAGCTCCCATCCTCATATATGATCAAGATTTCCAGTAAATAGACACCTCTCCAGAACAGGTGCATTTAACGTATATATTATACCTTATTATGATAACCAAGTCAAGTGAAAGATACAGATGGTAGAAGTAGCTGCATAAGGAGAATGGGGAAGAAAGAGGAGTTAAGGGACAATACAAATGTTTCTCAATCCACATTATGTATGTAAGACATGGAAGATCTGATGGGATGCCCCACATCATAAAGCTAAAAACAAAAACAACAAAAAAAACTTGTGTCACTAGGGGTGGAGAGAGAGATATATGTGGCACAACGGATGCTTTTGCAGACCAGAAGATTGGTGCATGCTTGTACAATCCTAGGTTCAAATTCCACAACTGCCAAGAACACAGGTATGTGGAATCATACAAATCACATTATTTGAGCCTGATTTTCTTACAGTTCCAGTGTGCTGTGATATGAGCTGTGGTGGGTTCAAACAGATTTCACATTTTTGTGCTGTTGACTATTGTGGTTTTTCTAACCAATGATTCACCAGATTTCACATTGGTGGTGGGATTCAAACCTTGAACTCACCAGATTTTCATAACTTAGTGATATTGACTGTTGTAAGATTTGGACCTGTGATTTTCTGGATTTTCTTTTTTTATGCCATTGGTTTTGGCAGGATTTCACATTTCTGTGTTATTGGCTATGGTGGGCTTCAAACAATTGACATAGCAGATCTTCACAGCTCAGTGGTATCATATGGTATTGGATGTGGTGGGATCTGAACCCATGATACATCTGATTTCAGATTTGTGTGCTTCTGAATGCTGCGAGATTCAAACATGAGATTTACGAGATTGATTGCTATGGTGGTATGCTGGGTTTTGAACATGTGATTCATAAGATTTTACATTTTGGTGCTGTTGGCTATGGTAAGATTTGAACCCTGGGCATTTACATTTCACAGTCCTGTGCTTTATCATGTTGTGGATATTGAACCTGCAAGTCACATGATTTCCTGTTTCTGTGCTATTGGCTATGATGGGATTTAAGCCTGTGATGCACTCAGTTTCACATGTTTGTGCTTCTGATTGCTATGTGATTCTGGCTGCAGGGAACTCACTTCTTTCCATACTTTATGAGCGCAGATTTGAAAATGCAAAATAGTAAGTGTCATAGTTAAAAAACAAAGAAACAAACAAATAAAAAACATAGTTTACATCCTCAGGTAAGAGAAGCTCCTTGGTGTGTGTTGGTTGCTTGTGTATACAAGAGCTTTAACCATCAGCTGGTAAAATCAAACTCTGGTCAGAGCCAAAATGGCTGCTAATGAGTAACCTGCTAAAAGATATAGAATTAAGGAGTGGGCTGGATTTTAATTTATTTTTTATATTATTGTGATATTAAAATTCCAGACTTACATCACAATAAAAGAAAAACAAGGAAACCTTAAAGGTCAAGATAGTAGAGAAGCAGGTGCTGTTGGCTCTGGACATGCAGTACACCCCCCAATACAGCCACAGAGACACAAACAGCCACACGTGTGTGCACACTCAGACACAGGAAGGGTTTTTACTCTATGTCCAGAGCCAACAGCTCCTTCTTCTGCAGTATATTTTTCTCTGGACAGACATGCTGAGATGCAATATATCCTTTTCTGTGGGGTTCTGCTGTCACACATTTTTACATTGTCTTTTCTCTAAGATAGAGCATATCAGATGCAATACTGTATCTTGTTTTTAGTGTGGTCCTTCCTGCTATTAGCCATTTTTATTTACCCAGGGTAGGCCAGCTGAGATGCAATATATCATTCTCATTGTGGTCTTGCTTTTTTCACCAGGTGTTACAATGCATTTATCTACAATAGCCCAGTGGAGATGTAACATGTCGTGTTCAGTGGGGTCCTCTGTTTACTCATTTTTCAACACCTTTTCTCAGGACGAATCAACTGAGATGCGATATTTCATTTTGAATGGGATCCTACTTTTGCACATTTTTGCAACATATTTACACACGATAGGCAAGCTGAGCAGCAGTATTTCATTTTCAATGGGGTCCTGCTTTTACACTTTTTACATGTTTATCCAGAATATCATGGTGGACATCCTACATCTCTTTTTCAGTGGGATCCGGATTTTACACATTTTCAAAATGTATTTAGCCAGAATTGCCCAGCTGAGATATACTATCTTGTTTTCAGTGGGATCCTGCTCTACACACTTTTAGACTGTATTTACCCACGATACACCTTCTGAGAAGTAATATCTTTGTGTTGTATATTTAGCCAGGATAGTACAGCTGATAGGCAAGGCAATCTCATTTTCAGTAGAGTCTTGCTTTTACTCACTTTTACACTGTTTATAGCCAGGATAGTCTAGTTTAGATACAATACATTTTTTCAGTAGGGTGCTATTTTTAGCTAGGGGCACAATTAGAAGCTATGCAGCTCCCTGCCCAGCCACAAACCACAGTTCTGGACCCAGTCAACCCTCTCTACTCCAGCCCCAGCATTAGAGCCTCCTCAGTGGACTGGGGGCATCACTTTTACAGGTTGGTGATTTCATGAAAAGTTACATCATGCCATGACCCCTCACCCTGCACAGGCAGGGATTCAATTTATTTTTTTATTGTGTTCACAACTTTTTTTTCTAATATTTTTTCATACTTTTTATCAATGTCTTTTTTATCCCCACCCTGAAAAATCCTATCAGGGTCAACTTTCAAATCCCCCAGAAACTGGTATTTACTGGGGAGAAGTGAACACTGACATTCATAGCGTTCATCAGAGTGGGACTAAGAAAGACTTACATGAAACAAGTATGAAAAAAATAAGAATTAAAGAACCCCCACACCATTGAAATGAATGGGTACACATTTCCCATTCATTTCAAAGGGTTATAATTCTTTAAGTCATAACTTATTAGTTTTTAAATTTTTTTACCTGTTTTTCTGTTGAAGTAGTTTTTTAATACCACGTTGATGAACACTGTGGGTGTCAGCATTCAAATCTCCCTGAAATGGGTATTTGCAATGTGTACCAGTGTACTCTGCAAACATACAGTTTGAGGGTAATTTGAAAGTTGACACCCTCAGGGCTAGTAGTATGGAGCTGAAAAAGACCCCAATAGAAAAATGCAGGTAAAAAAAAGTTTCAACTAAAGAAAAAAAAAAGCATTAAAGTGAATTAACCCATCAAAATGAATGGGCCCTATTCAGTTCAGTGTGGTCGACCATCAGAGAAGCAGTTCTTCAAGGAACACTAAGGATTCAACATTGAGTGACAAGAAGAATTCCTCCAAGGGTGAGAGGTGGGTGCTACTGGGTGGGGAGAGGTTTGTTGTAGGGTGGACAGAGGGTGGGAAAGGATATTTTTTGTGTTTATTTTAAGAGTTTTGGGGGATGAGGATACTGAGACAGACTTTCTGTGGGGGCAGTAATGTATACTGGGGGGGACTGTGCATCCTGACTGTCAAATGTGGGGAGGGGGGGTGAATGTATAGAAATGGGAGGTCACCAATGAGCCCATACGCAAAATCTGCCTCTGATCAATCGGTTGGCTACTACAGATCAGAGTGGTTTGAATGCTGAAGAAGCATGTATGATAAGTTAAAGAGAAACAGAATATGGACTAGCAGAGTCAACTGAGATACCAAGAGGGGTGGAGGAGTTCTCCAGTGCTTGTTTTTCCATTGCTGCCTTAGAAAGAGAGGAAGCATGTGGGGGGTGGAGAGAGAAAGCACACTGATTCATGTATACTACATGTAATTCAACTCCACCAGGTGGAGTACAGAGCAAACATAATGTGATGTGTTCGGTATCCAGTCATGCTCTTCCAGACTCCCCTTTTCTCTATCATACTCTCTCAGCAATAGGTCTGTAAAAACTGTTGAGCGTGACAATTCTGTTTTGACTACCGTATGTTAAAATCTAATTGCCAATTGACCCAAAAGCTCACATACTAAATTGTCCCATCCTGGTATATGCTGCAATTCCCATAATTGCATCTCTGTGTTGGTATGTATACAGTACACATAACAGATTTGTTATAAGTATGACATCATGTAGTTTCTGTGTGCACTAAATTGATATTATGCTGCCATCTCGTGGCCAGTTGTGGAATAAGCATAGCAACACTGCCTCTGATGACCATAAGCTAATCGGGAATTGGCTAGAATAATGCGATCACATTAGAGTAGTCTAGTGGAGGGAAATCTGAAGTCTGACGCAAGTTGTCTGTTTCATGGTATTGACAGAGGACACAGAAATGCAAGACGATGTAGAAAGAATGTTGTTGAGATGTTGGAGGTGAGTTTTGCAGATACTGGTAGTGACACTGTAGAAGAGATTTCAGATGATGACTTACAGGAAAATGATGAAGAAATTCCTCTCTACAAATGAGCATATCCAGTTTGTTGGTGGTAGGGAGAGTCTTACAAACAGTGATGATGGTAATTAGCTGGAGACACTTAATATAGATGCAGAAAGTGATGATGGCTTCCTCAGAGATATTTTATCGGAAACCTCTGAAAATGACACTGACAGTGCATGATCTAGAACTAAAACTATCAGACAGCCTGATAATTTTACACAACAGAAAACTTTGAGATTTCAAGGGGCATTGCCTGTGAATGCTGCTTTTGTAGTTTGCTTAACAACAATATTTGACAAGACGATCATTAATCTGATACCTGACAATCTTTATGCAGGACAGCATTGTGAAGGAATACCAAGGACTGAACATCCTGTTTATTCACGGTCAGCTAAATTTACATCTGTGATGTGACACCATGTACATATATTCCTAGGTTTGAGCATTGCTATAGGGTTGGTGGTGATGAACAGAATAGCTGATTACTGGTCTACTAATATGCTCACTATTTCGTTATTTGGACAGTGTATGGCACAGGACATGCTCCTCAATATTTTGTCTTTTCCACATCTTAACAATAATGAAACATCTAAGATTGGTGACCGTCTGTCACAAATCTGTGAATCCAATAGGTTTCGGTCTAATGTTTGGAAAATGTGCTATCCACAACTCAACCTGTGCCTGAATGAGGCTATAATCCTCTTCAAGGGATGTCTAGGTTTCATGGTGTGCAATCCACAAAAACGGACTCAATTTGTTATGAAGACATTTTACTTGTGGGGGACACACTGGGAATTTTATTGGATTCTGAAATTTATTGAGGTCACACACGTAACCTGGAAGACAAAGATCTGACTTAGAATACAGTAATGTTTCTAAATTCTAACTACTGTGAACAAGGGTACATGCTGTGGCTGCATTTCTACTACACCTCGACGTAACTGTTCAGAGACCTGCTTGAAAGAGGAATACAGTATATCCATATGGAATGGCTATGTCAGATAGAGGTCTGCAACCATCGCATCATGAGGGAAGACTCAAACATAGAGAGACCAGAACACTGATTCTGGACTGTGACCTTCCTGTCTATGCAGCAGCTAGTGACTCCATACTTAACAGAGTTAGGGTAGTGCTTAATAAGGCTTGTCACTATGCACTTGGGGCTGACATGCTTGCACATACAGTAGCTGCTCCCTTTATACCCTGACTAGTTTTCACTCACATTTCAAGTTTATTGTTCAACCTTCATGTAAACAGTGTTTAGTTTATTACAATTGTTACAAAAAAGATTAATAAGCATTTGTCAGTGCTGAACATTCACTGTTGGTATTGCTGTTGTTTATGCCATATTTTTCTTTGAATATTCCTCTGCCTTGCATTTTAAGGCATTACTCTCAACATAAATTTCTTATGATCTTCCAGCACTGGTTCACTTCATTGGGAAAAACAAGCATTTGTCAATGCCGAATGTTTGCTTGCTGGTATTGGCATTGGTAGTGTACGAGTCAGAGAGATGCATAATAGCAATTGCAGTGAAGTATTGAAGTAATGCCAACCATCACCCCCACCCTACAGAGACTGACAGGCATTGAGGGTGTGCCTTTGGGTCATCGGCAATAACCCTCAAACCATTCCAATTCACTTCACTCGCAGACACCGGATCGGTGTTTAGGTGTGCCTTTGGAGGTCTTCAGCCCTTACACTCGCCGCACTCCATAATGAAATAAGCAGAGATGGGTGCAGTATAGGAGAATGGGGTGAACGTTAGGGCCAAAGACCCCATGGCACACCTTGATGCCTGTCAGTGGCTGCAGGGTGGGGGTTAGGGTGGAATGGGGTGAACATCACGGCCGATAACCCCAAGTCACACCCTCTACTCTGTCAGTCTGTACTAGGTGGGCATTACAGTTGGAAACCCTAACACCCCAGGTGTTTGTTGATACTGTATTTTTGCTCCAAATTTTCAACATGTGTTTTTTGGGACCCCACCTCATGAACAGTGGCAGTATCATTTTGTTTCTTAATCCCAAAAGGTGATTTCACACAGCAAGTGTGCCATTCAGCACCACAGTTGCAAAAACACATTTTGGGCAGGATGTGAAAAATAACAGCTGTACTGTTCATGAGGAGGAGGAGTGAAGAAATGGCAATGTTGAAAATCTGTACTGAAAATATGAAAAAGTAGTGAAGTTATGAGTGTGCACAGAAACTGTGCAACTTGCGCTTGTAACACAGTCGTTTTTTGGAATGTTTTCACCAAATTTTCAACATGCCATTTTTGAGACCTCCCTTCATGAACAGCAGCACTGGAATTTTGTTAATCTGTCCTGAAAGTTGGTTTCACACAGTGACTGCGCCATTCTGTGCCACTGGAGCAAAAACACATTTTGGGAAGCATACAAAAAATGACAACTGTACCATTCATAAGGGTGTGTGAAAAAGAGGCAATGTTGGAAATTTGGAGTGAAAATATTAAAAATTGATGATGTTAAGAGTGTGTGTAGAAATTGCATAATGGACACTCATGACACCATCTTTTTTGGGATCTTTCACTAGATTTTCAACAAGGGCTTTTTGAGACCCCATCTCATAAACAGTGGCACTGTCATTTCATTAATTCGTCCCAAAAGGTGATTCCGCGCAGTGACCACAAAATCACCTTTCAGAACTGAGAAATGAAATGACATGACAGTGTTCAAAAGGTGGGGTCTAAAGAACTCCATGTTAATAATTTGGGACCAAAACATCAAAAAGTGGCTGAGTTATCAACCAACTGTAAGTTGAAACTCCCCATTGATTGCCACTATAGGGCTTACCATAATTTTCTTCAGTTTGCGGTCGGCTTTTGAAGAGTGTAAATGTGTTCCCGGTCCACAGATCACTGCTCCAGACCACAAGAGGTAAGTATGGATGAGGATTTTGTGCAAGGAGATGGGGTGTGCAGAGGGACTGTGCAGGTTGGGGGGGGGGCGGCGAGAACGATGAGGGACTGTTTTTTTTTTTTTCTGGTTTAAAAAAAAAATACCTCCTGGGATTGTTTTCTTTTTTACAGTTAAAATATTAATAACATGGCTGGCCCAGTGGTGCTGAGGGCTGAGGCGCTGGATGCCACACCTCACGCTATGTCGGCGACCTGGGTTCAGGAACGGATCCGGGCTGCCGGGGGTTGGCAGGGGAGAGGGAGAATCGAGCATCCGACGACTGCTCTTCTCTTTCTGGGGTGGGTAATAAGGCTTGCATGGTTCCATGTTAAAATCACAATTGCATAATAGTGCCATAAAAAATGGCAAATTCAAAATGGCGACTGTCAATTTAGTGATCAAGCATAATAGCGCTGTATATTTAGCTAAAGCATCAAAATAGCGCCATGCAATGCATACGACTGTCTTACCTTATTAAGTGTCCAAAAAAGCAGAAGCATTGTTTAAATAAATCCTCTGGCCCACGTCTTTTCTCTACAACCAGTTTCTTGTACCCATAATTCAATGCTTCCTTTCCCAGCCATAGCTCTTTAAAATTAACACTTTGGATCACATCCAGCATAGCAAGCATGGAGTTCGAAAAATTGTGCCTCCACAGCAAACATTGACCCAATTCACACTGATTCTTAATTCACTAATAAAGTATTAAGTGCTTTTTTGATACTCTTGTTGCTGTGCTCTGGTTGTGCCATGGTCATAGGTGGTAGGGAGTTATTACATGGTATGCTGCGATGTCAGAGTGTCAGGATGGGATTCAGGAGGTCTGTTGTCTGCATATATTTGTTTGCTACCTCTTGCTGTGAGGGTTTTCAGGAGCCTTACCCTCCATGTGTAGATAATCGCTAATTTGGAAGTCATGATATTTGTTGACAGAATGGCAACTTCAGTCCCCTTTATGGAGTATGCGCTATGTTTTGTCACCCATCTTGTGTTCGCTGTTGTTTAGTCGCTGTTTTATCAGTCGCTATTTTAAAGTCACAATTATCATGGAATACCAGCTTGCATCACTCTGTAGCGGTGACTGGTGGAGGCCAGCCACACTACAGTAGCATGCAAAAAGGGGAGGAGAGCCTGGCAGACATCAGCACTACGTGCTCAGACACCATTGCACCGCTGGTTCTTCATAAGGGGAGAAAAGAGGATAATGTGGAGAGCGATCTTCGGAGCTGATGGTCACGCTATTGCATCCCCAGAATTGACCTGAGAAGGGTGAGTACACAATGTGGTGCGAGAGTGATAATGGCCGGCCCAATGGGAGTACGGTTTCGTGTGGCCTGTGCACACAGACAGTGCCTGGGGGTGCAGGGTCTGGTGGCCGAAGATCGTGGGGGCCACTCTGCTGAGGAGGTAGAATAAAAAAAATAAGAAAAAGAATATATATTCATAACATGGATTTCAACAGACTGGGGTGGGCTCCCAGTGTGTCAGAGTACTGAGGGGATCTATGCTGACCCAGTGATTGGGCATCTGAGGTCTGCTGAGAATATAGGGGCATGGAGGGACACATCTGAGATCAGGAGTGGGCATCCCAGTGTTGAAAATACTAGAGGTAGTTTTTGGGCACACTTGGGAGGGCTCCGAGTGTGCCATATTAAAGGGGGAAGGGTGATTCATGCTGACATGGGGATTGAGCACCCTGATATTGGCAGGGGGTGATCCTCTAGCGCGATCGCACCTAAAATGAAAGAGCCATCAGGCACTGTATACTCCCAACCCATACTGAAATTAGGCTGTGGTCTACTTCACAAGGGTGGGAGAAAACAAGCAAAAGGAGTCAGCAGGAAGTGGAGGAGGTGGGGGGGAGTGCCTCCTCCCATCTTCCAGGAAGGGACCAGTGAGGTGGCCGGGGGAGGGCAGAGACATCAACCAGGCTGATTGTGATGCAAACAGCTGTTTGCTCTGTGGTGACCCACAGATGAAAGGAAAAAGCTGCCACATGATTGTTGCGGCTTTTTCTTTTCAAGTGCCGACCACAGCATCACGATCAGCCTGAATGATGATTGTTGTGATACTGTCGAGCCTCTTGCAGAGCACTCTGCATTGGCAAGACAGTGTCACACCCATCAAAATTCACTCATCCCAAGAAGTTTGACACACATGTGCTAACTTAAAAAGGAAAATAGAAAATAAAAAAACTTCCACATGCAGTTAATACACAGTACCAGATAAATAAGTCATAAGAATGCCTTATATCACAATATATTAAATAGAACCATTGCAAATTTTATAAATACTGTTTATAAAAACATAAAGTGTGTTAGGTGATCACCTCTAATCCTTTTTATGTTTTTCTTTATAAGCCATATTCTTCTTCTTTTTGACAACAGATGCTAAAAACGTTATCATTTCACAATCTTCCTGGCATCTTGGGTGGAAAAGAATAAATACAGGATCATAGTTTGCTTGTGCATAAGTTGAGAGAAAAGTTAAAAGATGTTCATGTATAACCTGACTAACTGGCTCCCCTATGTGAAAGGCTAAGATATCAGATCGCAAAAAAACAATATTGGGTCTTACTTCATTAGTGATTTGTAACTTCTTCTGCCCAATTAAGAACCAATACACTACCAGGAGTATGTCTAGGAATACCCTAGAGATACCTTCCCATAAAACTAGCTTTGGTAGGTGCTCCTTGGCAGTAACGGCATCTAAATGGTTTAACGACTTGCCTGAAACCTTTGTTAGACTCCCTAAAATTGCCCAGTTCAAGAAAGCACTGAGGACAGAACTCACAGAAGTACCAAATGCACCTGTTATAACTATTTAGGTCCCCTTGGCTCATTCTCTCCCTCTGTTTCCAATGAAGTATGTGCACACAAATACCTAGGTACTCAAAAGCTCATTGCTTATTATGCTCCCCTGGAGCTGCAGTTTTCTAGTTACTGTAACTTTCATATGTTCTGTTGACAATGGTCCACATGAATTTCTGGTTTCTACTGCTGACTACCCTCCATGTGAGCTGCTGTTACTGTATTACTAACTGCAATGAACTCAAGATTATTGTTTTATGAATGATCTTCTTGACTCAGACGTGAAACCTTTGCAAATGGACACTTGTGCTCAAAGGTATAATCCAAATGATGAAATAAATAAAATGCACTTTGTAATGTTCAGTTTTGTGTATCAGGTGGCACAAAAAAGGGATTCACATGTCATATCAACATTTTACAAGAATGAAATGCAAGCAACTGATAATAGGCAACATAACAGTGAGGAGGTATCAAAACCAGTGGCTATACTTGAATACAACAAAAGCAAGCTAGGATTTACTGGATCGGTACTCACAGTTATATGCATTTGAACATCGAAGCTTAAAGTGGTAAGAAAAAAATCTTCATTATGGTACATAATTGGGCAAACTTATAGAGAATAATTGCTAGTCACCTATCAGTAACAAGCTGGTTAGTGTGTTGAGAGGTTGCCTTGGCGACTGCTATAACCACGAGAGAGATGCTCGAGAGGTTTGGTCACCAATGGCAACCTGAAGATGCCCTAACAGAGTTTGTTACCAATAGGTGAATAGCAATTGTTTTTTATAGTGTATGTTGAAAGAACACTAAAACATAAACCATGTAAGAAAGTATTAGACAGACACTAAGACTTCCTTTAAAATTAATTTACTTCTAAGGACATGGACATGTTGTTCAATTCACACTTCATGGCAGGTTCCTTGCTGCTTTAAATCTTGCCGGAAGGTCTTCAAGCTGGCTCCTCCTGCCCACAAAGGTGGTAAAACTGTCGGCTCTGCCCCATGACACCAGATCTTCCTTACTGCTTGGAAGCTCAGGTGCCCTCCTTAGCGCTCTGCGTTTTAGGCCTGGATCCAGACTCTTTGGTTAAACCAAAACTTATTCTCAAATTTTCTAGACTTCGGTCTGTTTCTTCCATCATGGCTGCGACGGATAAGTCAGGTCCCGGATTTCAGTGGTGCCCATGCAGGCAGAAGATGTCTCGAACTGATCCACACTCCATGTGCGTTTATTGCCTTAGGCTTGAGCATGATCCGAAGGCCTGTGAATTGTGCAAGTCCTTCTCGGCCAATGTCCTCGAAGACTGTGCTGCCAGACTCCAACTTGGGCACCCCGAGAGACGTATTCCTCCAATGAAGTCAAAGGAGGCCTGTTGGGTGGTGTCCGCAGCAGTAGGCTTGGCTGAGCAACTTGAGCAGATGATCGCCCTCGAGGAGGAGGGGGCCCAGGCCGCATCTTCATCCTCCTCGGTCACGGCATTTATCCCGCTCTCCTTGGGCTCCTCCTACACCACTTCTTTCAAGGAGCTTTGTAAATCCCTCTCTACAAAAGGTGAGGGTCCATCAGGGCATTCCTCTCGGTCCAAGAAGAAGGACTCAAAGGGTAAGTCCCACTGTCAGTGTTCGTGGGAGCAGGAGAGGTCCCCTTCCCCGGACAGTCGACACTCGACTTCGGTCGAGGTTGTGGCTAAGGTCACTGGCTTCACGGTGTCCGTCAGGTCAGCCAGCCAAGACACCTGTCAACGTGGTCAAGATTTTTCTCCACCCCGTTGGATGGGCTGTCGACTGGAGAAGCTGACAACCCTTCTTCACAAGTTCCCCCAGTGGAAACCGAGGACTTGCCTACACCTCCTGTGCCAGAGTCCCCGGTTAAGGTTCCTGAGCCAAGGAAAGAATGGGTTCCCCCGCTCCATCTCAGACCCACCATCAGAAATATCGATGGTCTCGGTCTCGGTCTCGGTCTTGGACATCTTCTCGGTCCAGCCGATCCCACCAACACCGGTGATCTTGATCTCGGCACCGAGGAAAGCGGCGATGCTTCTCGTTCTTGTCTTCTTCCTCCTCCTCGGAGGAAAGGCTTCGGTGCAAATTGAATTGATGCTACGAGGACTTAATGTGGCAGCAGCTCCTTCTGACTGGGAACAAGCCAACCCCATCGCCTTTCCCGGCCATTAAGTGGGTGTCACAGGAACGGCCTAAACAACCCCTCGTGGTTATCAAGGAGCCCAAATCGGCTCTGGTTGTTTGGCCGAAACCAGCTGCGTCACCCATTGTGGTGGAACAACTGCCTCCACAACCTAAATCTGGGGCTCCGACCAAGGATTCTCGGTCGGGTCAGGGGTTACCCCATTGGTTGTCGGTCACCCTCACTCCTGATCGTCCTCGGCAAGCGGAGGGTGGCTCAGGCCCTAGGCAGCTGTTCGCAGACTCCTTGGAGTGTGATGATGACTCTTCCCTGTTCTCCAAGCCCTTTGACCTGGAGTCCACTGGGGGACAGTAGGTGGACGAGAGCCCATCCTCGTTCATGGGTTTGCTTCGGCTCATCTCAGAATCTACTGGGATGAAGCTCGAACCCATGTCTAAGCAGGCCAAGTATCCCTCACAGAGATGCTGGACAGAGGGGATTCTCCCACGGAGGCCTTTCTGGTGGCTGAAGCCATTATTGGCCCAGCTTTGGAGTTATGGCAGTGGCTGGCTTCTTGTCCTGCTCTTTCGGCCAGGATGGCCAGGAAGTACACGGTCCCCACTGATTCACTATCTGGTTTTTCGGAGCACCCCTCTGCAGAAGGGCTTGTGACTGATAGTGTTTTCTGGCATTCCGGGAACACCAGGGATGTGGACAAGCCTCCCGACAAAGAGTCCAAGAAGCTGGACTACGCTGAGTATAAAGTGTATGCTGCGTCCTCACTAGGCCTTCATCAGGCCAGTTCGGCCATAGTGATGGCACCTTTTCCCATGCCCTTATGGGCTCCCTGGATGAGGTGATCCCTCATCTCCCAGCTGACCTCCAGACTACGGTCAAGCAGGTGCAGGATCAGGGAAAGGCAGTGGCAAAGCAGCAGCTCCAAACTGCTCTTGATATTGGAGACTCTTGTACCCGGTCAGTAGCAGCCACAGTGGCCTTGCGCCGCAGAGCTTGGCTGTGGATCTCCACCTTCACGGTAGATACCCAGCACAAGCTGGCAGACGTCCTCTTCCTGGGTACCGACTTGTTTGGTCCCGGAGTGGAGGGCCATTTGCAGAGGATTGAGAAATCCAATGCCACCTTGGCCTCAGTCACATCTGCCCAGAAGGACAAAGGCCACCAGCAGCAGCGTACGCCCTTTCGGTCTTCTGACCCTGCGGCACATCCGGCCTAGCAACATCAGCATCAGGGCCAGCAGGCTCACACTTGGCACCCCAAAGCCAAGCCTGCAGCTTCCTCCAGCAGGAAGCTGGGAGGAAAAGGCCCAGGAGGTCCCTTGGCTGGTCCCTCCTCCAAGCCTGCCTAGTGATGGGTTGAGGGGTGTCGCCTCAGCCTCGTTGCTTCCCCCTGGGTTCCCCCATGGGGGGACGGCTCCACCACTTCCTTTCCACCTGGTCCACTATCACCATGGACTGCTGGGTGTTGGAAGTGGTAGGAAAGGGTCTGCCTCTGGAATTCAAGCAGACTCTGCCCTTCCGAGCTGTCGCCCCACAGGGGGTTACGGGGTCTGTGGCCTCTCTGTTGGCCCGTTGAGCAGACATTGCCCTGCTCCTCCAGAAGGAGGTGATCAGGGAGGTGGTGGATCTTCCACCAGACCCAGGGTTTGTGTCCAGGTATTTTCTGGTCCCGAAACGGACGGGGGTCTGGCGCTCCATTCTAGACCTGCATGACCTGAACAGGTTCCTTAAGTCTCAAACCTTCAGGATGATCACTCTGGCTCAGATCATTCCATCCTTGGAACGAGGCATGTGGTTCTGTTCTCTGGACCTCCAGGACATGTTCTTTCATGTCCCAATCCGTCCGTCCCACCAGTGATTCCTCTGCCGCAGAGCAGAGGGGTCCATTTATGAGTTCCAGACCATGCCCTTCAGCCTCTCTTTCCAGCTCCCAGGGTCTTCACCAAATGCATGGTAGTGGTAACAGCATTTCTGCAGCACTGAAGGGTCGGGTGTACCCTTACCTGGATGACTGACTGATTGCGGCCTCCTCCAGACCGGAGGTGGAGCGGTCCAGGGATCTAGCCCTCTAGGTTTGCTCTCAGGTTGGCCTCCTCATCAACGAGTCCAAATCAGAACTCATGCCAAAGCAGGTGATTCAATTCATCAGGGCAGAGCTCGACTCTCTTCGAGCCAGAGCACGGCTCCCGGCGGACAGGGCCGAGGTTCTTTTCTCCTTTGCCCAAACGTTTCAGGTTGGGCAATTGCACCCTGCCCGGGACTTCCTGCACCTCCTGGGTCTCATGGTGGCCTGCACCAGCATGGTCTATTGGGCCCGTTGGCACATGCATCCCCTACAATGGGGACCGGCCAGCCAATGGTCACAGTGCTCTGGTCCTGTGGACCAGCCAGTGGCAGTGACCCTGGAGATGTGAAACGCTCTCCAGTGGTGGATCATTCCAGCTCATGTGCAGGAGGGCATCCCGTTTGTCTGCCCCAAGCCAACGGTCACTTTATCGACCAATGCCTCTCTGATGGGTTGGGGTGCCCATCTGGGGGAGCACAGAGCACATGGTCTCTGGTCCCCTTGGGAGTCCCGATGCCACATCAACCTGCTGGAGCTTCGAGCAGTCCAACTAGCCCTCACCACCTTTGCTCCATTTGTACGGGGTCAAGTGGTCCAGGTCCAGACGGACATTACCACGACCATGTACTACCTAAACCGCCAGGGCGGGACGCGCTCCATGCCTCTGTGCAAGGAAGCTCTCTGCACTTGGTCCCTTGTGTGCAGCCTGGAGGTGGCTCTCCTAGCCATCCATGTGGCAGGAGCCTTCAACACTCTGGCCGATGCCCTAAGCCGGATAGGGGCTGCGTCGCACGAGTGGTCACTCCTGCTGGAGGTGGTACACGATCTGTTCTCCCACTGGGGCACACTTCAGGTGGACCTGTTTGCCTCCAGGGAGAATGCGAAGCTGAGGCTGTTTCATGCCCAGCCCCCCTCAGCAGGACTCGCTGCAGAGGGATGCCTTCTCGAGGCCATGGACCCCGGGCCTCTTCTACACCTTTCCCCCATTTCCCTTGATCTACAAGGTGCTTTTCAAGGTGAGGAGGGACAAGGTGCAGGTGATTCTGGTAGCCCCAGACTGGCCCCACCAGTTCTGGTATCCAGATCTCCTCAGCCTCAGCTCCAGGCTCCAGAGGTGGCTCCCAGCCGCCTGAACCTGATCTCAGTCAACCAGGAGACGGTTCTCCACCTGGACCTTCAATCCCTGCACCTGATGGCCTGGTTCCTGAGCGGCTAGAGTTTCAGGCCTTGGGTCTTTCTGATGAGGTCCTCAATGTTGTTGAGGCATCCCGTAAGGAGTCGAACAGGAAATGCTATGCCTTCAGATGGAAAAGATTCTCCATTTGGTGTCAGGGTAAGGGGTTGGACCCCTCCACCTGCTCCTTGGCCAGCATTCTGGACTACCTGTGGTCTCTTTCTCAGCAAGGGCTTCGGTCAATGACCCTAATGGAGCACCTGGCAGCTATCTCTGCTTACCGGGCACGGGCCGGGAAGGAGTCGGTGGTGCAGGAGAAGGTGGTCGGGTGCTTTTTCAAAGGCCTTGATCACATATCCCCTCCAGTGCGAGAACCTCCATCTCCATGGGATCTACTGCTGGTATTGGCTAAGCTCATGGGTAAGCCATTCAAACCGATGCACAGGTGTGACATCTCTCACCTGTCATGGAAGACCACCTTCTTGGTGGCTATCATGTCAGCCAGAAGGATAGGAGAGCTCCAGGTGCTTTCCATCAAGTCTCTTTATCTAGTCTTCCACAGGGACAAGGTTGTCCTGCTCCCCCACCCAAAGTTCCTTCCGAAGGTGGTGTCATAGATTCACCTTAATCAGGTGTTGACTCTGTCGGTGTTCTACCCCAATCACACCTTGGAGGCCGAATATAGGCTCCATACTTTGGATCCTAGAAGAGTGGTCTCTTATTATAAGGAGCAAATGGCTGAAGTTCGGGGAGAGGTTCGCCAGCTGTTTGTCACCTATGCTGAAGCCGCACCTGGCAGACCTGTAGCCAAGTGGACGATAGGCAGGTGGGTCACCTCCTGCATAGATCTCTGCTACAGGTTGGTGGGCATGGAGCCTCCCAAAGGGATAAGAGCTCATTCTACCCGCCATACTGCTGCATCAGTGGCTGCTTCCAGGGACTTCCCTATCCAGGAAATCTGCAGGGCTGCTACCTGGAAGTCAGCACACACCTTCATTACCCATTACAACATCGACCTTGAGTCACATCAGGATGCTGGTTTTGGGACCTCGGTTCTCCAGTCCTTACAGGTTACTCACCTGTAACAGGAGTTCTAGGAATGGTATATGTTGTTCATCCACACAACCCACCTGACCTCTCTGGCTTTGACGCACAACCTGGCTTCCAGCGGGCTAGATCTGGCATCACAAGGCGGAGCTGAAAGTTTTACCACCCGGATGGGTGGGAGGAGCCAGCTTGAAGACCTTCCGGCAAGATTTAAAGTGGCAAGGAACCTGCCAGGAAGTGTGGATGAACAACATATACCATTCCTAGAACTCCTGTTACAGGTGAGTAACCTATATTTACTTACCCATAAAAACATGTAAGAGCCAGTGCTCCGGGAAATAAAACCTACAGGTATGTCCATCATTAAACGGTTTTCCCCAGCATCAGCATCAGCTAGGAAACTACAGAACAAACATAGGTCACAGTTTGTTCTCTTTAGTGTCCATTGGTTTTCTTGGTCTAGGATAAACTTATCATGGCCCGATAATTCTTTTGAAAATACCACGGCTGCCATTATTTTTAACTTAATTTATCAGGTCTGTCTAAATTCAGTCAGTGAAACTGCCTTGCACTTTTGACAGCAACAGACGCTGGTACACAACGTGAGAGGACAAGTTCTATTCTGTTATGCTGCAGTACATACAGTATGTAGCTAGTGCACCATAACAGATAGAACTAAAGGAGCTAGTGCAGCACAACAGCATTTTGAAACTGCTGGATTTCTGTTGCTAACAACATTCCAACATGCACTAGAAATTCGTATTTGTATTACTGTACCTTCAAGCTAATGTAAAAATGACTCATCGTGCTTTCCAGTATGAGATCTTGAGGAATCCAGAAGAAGGGCACTCACTGGTGCCCCAGTTGTGAGTAAAGATTTTGCATAAGTCCCTGTTTCATGACTACCACACCAAGAAGAACTATGGGAGGCCTGATGAATCAGACACTGAGTGGTTATTGATGTGGGTGGATTTAATTTGTGGCTTATAGATGGCAGTGTACGGTAAATTTTTGCTTGCGTGTTTCGCTCTTTTTTTCCAGGAAACTAATATGCAACATAAAAAGAAGATTAGAAGGTTTGAAGATGCACAAAACATTGCATGTGTGATCATTCACAGTACATGTACCTAAAAATATGCCTAAGATTTCATAATATTACTGTTTCTTATTATTTTTTGTGTCCATTACTATGCAAAGTATTTAATATTTTTTAAGTTAAATGATTTTAGTATAAGGCCATATGGCACACTCTAAACATACTTGTAATGTAAATACTTTTTAGTTAAATTTCACAGTGGCTTATGGATATAGTTATTTAAAACTCTTTTAGAGATTTGAACTTTCAAATCAAGTGTTCTTTGTCTTCTTATAAAAATGATGGCTGACCACTAGTGGACAGCCTTGTAGTCATCAACATAATGTTTATTCACTTTGATATTATACCTTTGTGTCAGAGGGTGGTTAATGTTTTTGTTCATAAATCAAATGTATGCACTGCCATGTACCCATGACAACTGTCTGCTAATTAACATTTGCACATATTAATGCTTGTCATACATTTCCTGACTACTTACTAACATTTGCACATATTAATGCTTGTCGTACATTTGCTATCAACTGACATTTCATTCCCTTGATTTATTTCCTCGATTCTCATCACCTTTCAGGATGAAGATCCTCATACATGGACAGCTGTCCAGGACAGATGAGTACACTGTAAAATAGTCACTTGATTATCAATTTCAGTGCTGTCTGCTGCGGTGGAATTCAAACATGGGCCACCCCTGATTTCACATTATTGAGCACTTGGCACTGGCAGGGTTTGAATCTGATATTTTTTTGATGTCAGAGTGCTGTGCACTTTGCTCTGGTGCTGTGTTCACTACAGTGCAGGACTATAAGGGGAAGCAGTGTCAAAAGGATTGAGTACTAATAACGTGGGATAAGGTCATGGCCAAGTTGATAAGTTGCATTTACTATGAACCCAGTAGACCAGGAGTATTGGTATGGTTTGGGGCAGCACTAACAGAGTAGAACAGCATGACAGAGTAGAACAACATGATATTCATTTCTTAGTGGTGATTTTGTCAGGTTTCAGGCTTACATTGTGGAGCTGGTTTGACATGTCAGGAATCTGTACTAATGTTTTCATTCTAATTTTTTAACCCTTAGGCTGCCGCAGACAAGATATCTTGTCCTAAAAACCGATGCGTTCTAAATCTTCCAGCAGCCTAAAGTTCTGGAACAGGGCATGCATCAGGGATAATAACAACTTCAGGCTCAGTAAAAGAGGAGCACTTTCAAAAATGTTCAAGTGTCCCGGCAGCTAGGACTTATCCTTAAAGTATATATACTAGCCTTAGTCTTGGGTCATTCAAAAAAGAGAATCAAAAATAGAGAAGAAAGAAGTAGGATGAACTCCATTTTCATTTCATTTCATTTTTTAATTTTTATACTTGTAAGCATCATTAGCATATCTGCCCATTTTCACATGTAACAAGTTAACAAAAAACTTTAAACACAAATACAAGCATACACTGAATAAAAAGAGCAGAAAATAAAACAATTATGCAATATACAAACTGACTAACAATACATATTTTAAGATGTAAAACAGGTACATTCATTCTGACCATCAAACTAATTTCTTAGTTTTCTTTTAAAAATTAGTACTGTCAGACAACTAGTAATATTTGTGGAGAAAACATTAAAAAAAAGGGGGCTTTAAATAATAAGGACCTTTGTCCTGAGACTTAAAAAAAAAAAAGGTAGGGTGAATTCAAATCTACTCTGAGATCGAGTCCCACATTGATTGATTGTTCTTATAAACAAAGCATTAACAGGGAGGGGGATGTGGCCAATAATATCTTTAAAAGGGAGGATACCCATTCTAAATTGTACCCATTTATCAAAAGATAAACAGCTGGACAATTTAAACAATTCTCAGTGATGTATATGATATGCCAGCTCGGTCATAGAGCTGATAATTGAATTATATGTGACCCTGAGTTTGTCCAGAAACTTGTCAGTGGTAGCTGTGTAAATAATGAATCCATAATCTAGTAAACTTAAAAGAAAACTATGCGACAGTAGTTTTTCCACACCAATTTTCAGCTTCCTCCAATTTCATTTATTTTCACAACACAAGAGAATCTGTGTTTTGTTATATTGTGAAAAATAAATGAAATTGGAGGACGCTGAAAGATTAGTGTGGAGTTCATCCTATCTTTTTCTTCTGGGTCAGTAAAAGAAGAGACCAGATCATGTGGAGAAAGCCATCCATTCTACTAAGGCAAGGGATTTAATGTGTTGACATTTAGTTGGAATGTGACTATCAGACTTTTCTCATTTCCCTAATACTTTACATGTTGACATCAATGAACACTGTAGAAACGTAGGCCAGCATAGTCAAAGGTTTCTGTTTTGGCCCACTAAATGTTTGCTGTAGGAGCAAATTAGTGCCTGGATCAAACCAAAGGTATATTGGAACATGACTGTGCACTTCCCAAGTACTCATATCATGCTCCAATATACAGACTAAGCACTACCCTGATTACAGCAGTGTCTGGTGTCATTTTTTGTTGCCTACTATGTTTCTTCAGACCATGGCCCAGACTGCTTTCTGTGCAGCTAGAATTGCTGTTCTGCTTGTTATCCAAATTGCACCTGCAGTCTCCAGTCCCCTACTTGCCACAGGAGGTAAGTGACCAATAGAGCGCTACAGGGATTATGGGAGCAATAAGCCCGTTAACAACTTATTAGCATTCATAGCTGGTGTAGATTCAACAATTATGACAAATTTATATTTGGGAATAATTTTGTTGTACACAAAGGTAGACAGCATTATAGAAAGCAAAATTGTAAATTTATGTAAGACAAATCATAAATCAATCACATATGAGCTCAACATACATATGCAGCATGCATTCATTATATATAGTATATGAAAAATGCATTGTTATTAATATCCTCCATTGAAGTCTACATTCTCATATCTCCAGCTGATGCAGATACAAGTATTGTTCAGTTGAAACTGAAGACACCATTGCTGACTTATTGTTCCAGTTGGTTCATTCTAAAAATGAAATAAATGAAAACATGCATAGAAAGGGGATTGGAGGAGTACCACTAGACACCAGGGAATTATGTACATGCATAGAAAGGGGATTGGGGGAGTACCACTCAACACCAGGGGATTATGTACATAAATAGAAAGGGGATTGGAGGAGTACCACTCAACACCAGAGGATTATGTACATAAATAGAAAGGGGATTGGAGGAGTACCACTCAGCACTAGGGAATTTTGTACATGCATAGAAAGGGGATCAGAGGAGTACACTCAACACCAGGGAATTATGTACATGCATAGAAAGGGGATCAGAGGAGTACCACTCAACACCAGGGAATTATGTACATGCATAGAAATGGGATCAGAGGAGTACCACTCAACACCAGGGAATTATGTACATGCATAGACAGGTTGATCAGAGGGCACCTTAGACCACCAGAGTGGCCATGTTCCTTGAACTTGCACTAAGGGGCTTTTGTGGTCCATGAAAATGAGGCAATAATGGGCATGCAAATGGCCCAGTGGGCTGATTTGCTAGTTGTTGCTAAATATGGCTCACAGGGAATCTGGTGCTATCCCATTTCAGGGAGCGCTATCTCCTGTGGGCCATATGCAGCCCTGGTCCATATCAGGGCAGCATAGTTTCTCATAACACTACACTGATATGGTCCAATATTCAGTCAGATAGTGCTGCTCACTATCTGACTGAATACAGCAGACGTCGAGTTGGTACAAGTGCAAGTACATGTACATATATTTGCACTGCTCTTGTGCTCCTATTGGAATATCAGGACCGAAGTATGTAAGCACTGTCACTGTGGCTAATAAACAATATGAGCAATTTGCAGTAGATATTTAAGATTAGTTTTTTTTTTGGTTCAGTGATTGATGACACAAAAAAGATGTTTGTTTGCTTACTAAACTTTTCAATATTCCATTTACAGATTGAAGAAACAGAGCATCAGATTATACTGTACCAGAGACTCCAAATTTATATCAAGAAAGAAATGATGCCACAGTAAAACTAAACCTGATGTGTTACATTTTCAGTGAATTTATTTTGGGGTGGGGTGGTGGAAATTGATTTTATTTTTAACAGTTAACTAAAAAATGCAGGTTTTCTATTGCTGTATAGGGACCTGTACATCATAAAATAGCATTGATTGGTAAAGATAGAGTTATTGTGTGATACCTGCACACCTCAAGCTGTGATACTTGAGGAAAATGTCAGCATCATATGAACATGAGAAGTGCATGTGTCCCACAATCTACTACCACACTTAATGCATTGTTCATAATTATAAAGCACGTGAGAGTCAGCAGTATGTAAGGTATAACAGCCACCCACATGGTATCCAGTGAACACGGTGACCACAACTGAGTGCTTACAAAAATAGTGACAATTACAGTGCCTGTGTTCAGGGCTAGTTGGCAGGGTAGCGACCGGATACCTGGGTGGGAGAGGCAGGGTGATGGGAAGCTACGTGCGTATACAAGGCCAAACACATGGGGGAAGAGAAGATATGTAGGAGGGGTGTGGCAAGCAGCTGCCAAGCTGGTCTGCTAGCATAGTGGGGAGGGTGGTCGACTGGGAAGTGCAGGGTGCAGGGTTCAGGTCCAGCATGGTGTTTTTTTTTGTTGCTTTTTGCTGGTAGGCAGCTTTTAATTTTTTTTAAGTATTTCACACACACCCCAACATGCAGCCCCCCTTGAGTTGAGAATCTTTTAGCAGGGGTGCTGGGGGTGAAGTCCCCATGGGGAGTGAGGCACCCTCCACATTAAAGAATCCCACAGATCTTGGGTGCCTCTTGCCTCATTCGCTACGAGTGTGCATTGTCAAAATTAATTTTCGGCGATGTACACTCACCCAAACGGCGATCACTATTCCGAGATTGCCATTATCACATAGAACCCACACACAGAGATAGATAGATAGATAGATAGATAGATAGATAGATAGATAGATAGATAGATAGATAGATAGATAGATGGATAGATTTTAAAGCGTCCAGTTTCTGAGACTCTGGGTGCTGCACAATTCATACATTATTAATCAATTTGGCTACTACATCAAAATCATCCCATTCCAAGGCAAAAATATGGGACTTCAGAGGAGCTGACTTTGATAAGATGGCCAACAGAGTTAAGCTAGCCCTGGCAAAAAGAAACACAGGTGAGGGGTACAGGCAAAGTGGGCAAGCATTAAGGATGCAATACTTGAAGCAACATCCCATTGTGTTAGGTAGAAAAGGAAGTGCAAAAGAAGAAGGAAACCACTTTGGTTCTTAAATACAGTATCACAAAAGGTCAGAGCCAAAAGGCTGGCCTTCATGAAATATAAGGGAACACAGCAGGATGAAGATAGGGAGGCATACCAAACTGTTCTAAGGGAAGCAGGGAAGGCAGTAAGGCAGGCAACATCCCAAACTGAGGAAACACTAGCACGGACAGTAAAAGAAGGTGACAAGAGTTTCTATAGATACATTAGTGAAAGGAGAAAGTCCAGAGGGGGTATTTCTAAGCTTAATGGAGAAAAGGGAGCATGTGAGAAGGAGGACCCTGTAAAGGCATCTATCCTAAATAGATACTTTTGCTCAGTATTTACTGAAGAGAAGGTAGGGCAGGGCCCACAGCTCAGCATCATGGACACAGGGGGGAGGGAGGTGAGCACTACTCCCATCACAAAAGAAAGGGTCCTACAAGAGCTTGCTAAGCTCAGGGTGGATAAGGTAATGGGATCTGATGGCATTACATCCCAGGGTACTTAAGGAGCTAAAGGTGGAACTAGCAGAGCCATTAGCAGAACTGTTTAGTGAGTCTCTGAGCACAGGAGAGGTCCCAGAAGACTGGAGAAGGGCTCATGTGATCCCGCTCCACAAGAGTGGTAGCAGGGAGGAGGCAGGGAACTACAGACCAGTCAGCTTTACCTCAGTAGTGGGCAAGATTATGGAGGCACTCCTTAAGGAAAGGATAGTGCAACACCTGGAATCCATAGGGGCACAGGATCCAAGACAGCATGGGTTTACAAAAGGAAGGTCCTCTCAATCTAATCTCATAGATTTCTTTGACTGGGTAACCAGAGTGGTGGACCAAGGGGGAGCAGTTGATGTTGCCTACCTTGACTTCAGCAAAGCTTTTGACACTGTTCCACATAGAAGATTGATAAATAAGCTGGGTAGGCTCGGGTGGGTCAGAAGTTGGTCAACTGGGTGGCAAACTGGTTGACGGGCAGAAACAGAGAGTGGTGGTAAATGGTATACAGTCAGAAGAGATGCCATCACAAGTGGGTACCTAGGGACTCAGTTCAGGGCCAGTTCTTCAACATCTCCATTAGTGACCTTGCAGATGGACTAGAGGGTAAGGCTTTGTCTGTTTGCAGATTACACCAAGATCTGCAACAGAGTAGATGATCCAGATGGGTGGGCAGAATGAGAAGAGATTTGGATAAACTAGTAAAATGGTCAGAAGAGTGGCAACTGGGATTTAATGCAAAGAAGTGCAAAATCATGCACATAGGGAAGAGAAACCCTGAAGCCACCTATAGGCTGGGAGGGGAGTTGCTAGCAGTCACAAAGGAAGAAAGAGACTTGGGCATCATCATCACTGATGACCTGAAATCATCCAAGCAGACCTCTAAAGCAGTAGGTAAGCCTAGGGGGGTGTTAGGGTGTATTAGTAGGGGTATCACAAGTCATAAGAGGGAGGTAATAATCCCTCTTTACAAGACACTGGTTTGGCCTCATCTGGAGTACTGCGTGCAGTATTGGAGGCCACACCTTCACAAGGACATTAACAAAATTGAGGCAGTCCAGAGAAGGGCAACCAAAATGGTGCAGGGACTGCATCAGAAGATGTATGAGGATAGATTAACAGAGCTCAATATGTATACCCTTGAGCAAAGGAGGGAGAGAGGTGATATGATCGAGGCATTCAAACACCTTAAGGGCATTAACAAGGTGAAAAAGTCTAACATGTTTAAATATAACAAAAATAGCAGGACAAGAGGACACAGCATGAGATTAGAGGGGGGCCGATTAAGGGGGAATGTGAGGAAATTCTTTTTCACAGAAAAGGTAGTGGATGCATGGAATGGCTTACCACAAGAAGTGGTGGCTATGAATACAGTGCAGGGCTTCAAACAGGCATGGGATAGGCATAAGGGAGCAATACAAATGACTATGAATAGATAGGCCACTGACAGAGCAAAGGCCGATGGCACATTTATAAGGTAGAAAAAGAAATGGGCAGACCGGATGGGCCTTGCGGTCCTTATCTGCCGTCAACTTCTATGTTTCTATGTTTCTATCATAAAAATCATTAGTAATTGAATAAAGCATGGCTCAACTGGTTATTAGAGCACCTTGAATTCAATACGGCAGCAAATTCACAGACAGAATGAATTCAGGGGTGGGGGGATGGTCATACCAAATGAATATGATGGACTTCTTTGACTGGATGATCAAGGAAATAGATAAGGTGATGGCAGTGTCCATGAACTATCTGGTTTTCAGCAAGGCCTTTGACACTGTGATGCACAGAACACTGATAAAGAAACTGAGCAGCCTAGGGGTGGGATCCAAAGTGGCGAATTGGGTTAGGAACTGGTTAACAGATTAGAGACAGTGGGTGGTGGCAAACTGTACTCAATCTAATGAAGTGTGAGTGTCCATGGGGGTGCTTCCAGGCTCAGTACTAGCACCAGTCCTCTTCAATGTCTTCATAAGTGACATTGCAGAAGAACTGGAAGAAAAAGAATGCTTTTTTATAGATAATGCCAAAAACATGATAGTACACAACAGATGCCAACCACTAGTAGCATAGAGCTGGCAGTCAGTGTTTGCTGTTTTTTTTTCTTAAAAGAGAACAAGAATGATCTCTGCCAGTCAGTCCATTTAGAAGAGAGTGGATCTTGGTTGCCAGTAAATGTTGACTGAATGAGTAGTAGTCATTAAATGAAACAGTTGGAAAGGCTTTGCCTGGATTTAAGTGGCCAAGCAGCCAGCCACTCCCACTTCCTGAGCTACATAAGCAGTCCTCTCAGCCTCATTGTGACGTATTTTTTCTTTGCAGCCGAAGGCTCTGTCGGTTTGTCCTCTGAGCTGCTTGGGCCTCCCTGGCTGGCTGGGGCCTGCCCCCCCCTTTGCTACTCCTTGTCTCTGCTGGGCTTCTGTGTTTATTTTCCTGCTTCTGGTTTGTATTTTGCCTTCAGCTGTGTGTGCTTCCTTCCTTTTCTTTGGGGGGGGCTTTGTTTGTAAGCTCCTAGCATACTGCTACTCAGAGCTCCTGCTACTGCTTCCAGTTACCTACAACTGCAGCCACTGCTGCTGTTTACTTTAATTACCATTGTACCCAGTGCCTGTGTTTTTACTCTGTGCTCACCATGCTCAAACTATGGCATGCAACTGCAATCATTATCTGTGTGTTTCAGCTCAGCCATAGCTGCTCTATGTTGCCTACTCAGTTCTTTTCACCAGAAACAGTTTACTCTGACCCTAGCTGTGCTGCTCATTCCTGATTTCATTCTATTTGCAGCTTTATTGCACTGCCCGGATACACCTGCTTTCAAGCATTGTCTTCCTGTTTTATTGCACTTACAACTCTGAGGTCAGCCAACTAAGCTCCTGCTGAATCTGTTAATATAGCTTTGATATTAAAATTGCCTTGCCACTGAAACTCCTCAGAGTATTTGCCACCTTGATTTGGCTATTCTTGTCTGGTTGGCTTGTCCCCAATTCAGTGCTGTTAATGCTATACAGTATGTTATGCAGACTTCTGTGCAAGTCCACCTATCAATACTACCTAATAACACATCAATATCACCTAATAATACACAAGATAGCCAGCCTTGGAGTGGGTCCCAAGGTGGTAGCCTGGATAAAAAATTGGCTAGACAACAGGATGCAAAGGGTAGTAGTAAATGGAGTACACAGTGAAGAAAGGAGGGTTACCAGCAGGGTACCACAGGGTTCAGTACTGGGACCGGTCCTTTTTAATGTCTTTATAAGTGACATTGCAGAGGAACTGGAAGGAAAAGTATGTCTCTTTGCAGATGACACAAAGATCTGCAACAGGGTTGATACACAAGATGGAGTGGAAAGGATGAGAAGGAACTTGGCAAGGTTGGAGGAATGGTCAAATGTATGGCAGCTCAGATTCAATGCAAAGAAGTGCAAGGTAATGCACATGGGAAACAAAACCCAGAAGAAGGTACACAATGGGGGTGAGATACTGACAACAGTAAAATAGAAAGGGACCTGGGGTAATTATATCAGATGACCTAAAGGTGGGCAAGCAATGTGAGAAGGCAGTAAGGAAGGCTGGGGGGATACTGGGATGCATAGGAAGAGGCAGCAATAGTAGAAAACAGGAAGTTGTTATCCCTCTGTACAGACAGTTGGTGAGACCCCATCTGGAGTACTGTGTGCAGTTCTGGAGACCCATCTCCACAAAGACATAGACAGAGTGGAGGCTATCCAGAGGAGGGCAACCAAAATGGTGTAGGGTCTGCACCAGAAGACATACGAAGAAAGACTAAAGAGCTTAATATGTATACTCTTGAGGAAAGAAGGGAGAGAGGGGACATGATAGAAACTTTCAAGTACCTCAAGGGAATTAACAAAGTCCAAGAGAGTAGCATCTTCCAGAAAAAGAGATGTGCAAGAACAAGGGGGCACAATTTGAAGATAGAGGGGGGACAGCTCAGGGGTAATGTGAGGAAGTATTTTTTCACAGAGAGGGTTGTGGATGCATGGAACAGCCTCCCTGAGGAGGTCGTGGAGTCAAGAACAGTGGGGGACTTCAAGAATGCATGGGACAGGCATAAGGCAGTCCTAGTGGTGGGTAAGAGGAAGTAAGCTGTTGGTTAACTAGGATCTGCAGCTTATCTGTTAGGTAGGAAAATGGGCACACTAGGTGGGCCAAGTGGTCCTTATCTGCCGTCAAATTCTATGTTTCTATGTTACTACTGCTTACTGACCTACATATAGGTGCACACTTGCTTACGCAACCATTATTCCTTGCTTACATAAACCATTGCTTCATGCTTACTGCCATCCCTCGGCTTTAGACTCTGGGATTCTGCTGCACTTAATCTGCATTCGACCTTGCAAGGTCTCAGCACTCAATGCTCTTTACGATCTCAGCACGCCATACTCATTCAGCTCACCAACTTTTCAGCATTCAATCAATTTCTGGGGCATGCCAGTCATTCTATTCTGGTGCAGAGTTCCTGTAGCTGATGGTCTTGTTCTGCATTTAGTCCACATACGGAGTGTGTCCAGCTTGGGGCAGGATCCTTCTCAGCTGGTCCATAGCTGGGAATGTTATTGCCACAGGCTTGGCTTTAGCTGCCTGCTATGCGACAGCAGCTCCTGGTGTAGAATTTAAGACTAGCATTGAAGAGTGGAAAAAGTTACCTCCTTTGGCTCTAGTGTTCAACTATAATGGTTAATGATTGACTTTAGCGGTTTCTCTAGCAAGGCACCTTCACTGCACTCTCCCTAAGACTGCCTCTGGTTCACCTGGATTGATTTAGGACAGATAGGCCAGGTGAGTCCCTCAGCAGTTGTTGCTCTCCTCCTGCACTTGGATGCATGTATGGTTGCAGAGTTTAATTGCAACCTTACATGGTTTTCCTGCTAGAGGGTTTGAGTGAGAGCCTTCCTCCAAATTGCAGCTGCAGTGCTGTCACTAACTAAACTATCCCAAGCCTGGAAGGAAGGTGAGCTAGGCCTTGGATTCCCAGAGATTTCCTCCTCATAGGGTTTTTTTTCTCTCCTCCGTTGCCTTAGGTCATAACACTTAGTCAGCATAGTTGTTTCTCCTAGTTTCTTTAGGTAGGTTCCACTGTTGGATGGAGGTGGAGGTTGTCCTGCCATTCCCTGTCTCCTTATCCCCCTAATCTCAGCACAAACCATCAGTATCATGCTACACAAACCTGGGTATTAATTACATTATCCAACTGACCATCTCATTGCATTATCAGACTGCCTATGTTTCTCCACTACTACGTTACAGTTACTGCTCCTGTCAGTTACTGCTTGCTCATGCTTCATGTTGCCTCCTTTTGGGGATGATGCTACATTTCTTTTGTGGATCCCTAAGGTACTTTTGGCCATGGGAATTGTCCCGTGACAGCTCTAGGGGTGGAACCCTCTCTGAGGGTTCCTTGCCTTTGTATCCCTACAGGGTGGTAATTCCTCTGGGAATAGAGAGTGCTAACAGCCAAAACCAAACTAACACAGTTGCACAAGCATAACACTATATTGGCTGTGTAGGTCAGTGAATTGGAAAGGCTTTGCCTGGAGTTCAGTGGCCAAGCAGCCAGCTACTCCCACTTCCTGAGCTAAATAAGCAGTTCTCTCAGCCTCATTGTGAAGCATGTTTTCTTTACCCCACCATCCTCCCCTCCTCCTCCAGTGGCAACACTCTCTCCTTAGGGGGATTCTTAAGGTATCTTTAGCCACGGGAATCATCCTGTGGCACCTCTAGGGGTGGTACCCTCTCTGAGGGTTCCTTGCCTTTGTACCCCTACAGGGTGGTAATTCCTCTGGAATAGAGAGTAAGAATGGCCAAAACCAAACTAACACAGTTGCATAAGCATAGCACTATACTGGCTGCGTAGGTCAGTGAATATGTCATGAATATATGATGGGGAGAGATGCAGCCTGTTACTCTAGTTTTTTAATAAGGCGCAGTGATGCAACACGCTGACGGCTTCATTACATTAAGCTATGAGCATACTACATTGAAACTGTGTATTTTCCAACATAAGGCATGTAACATGCTTCAAAACCATGTTATGGTTTGTGTGGTCTATAACACTTGAATTGTGACATGGGGGTTTCCACAGTGCCTCCCATGTGACTCTCACTATGCATTTAGGCTGTGATGGAGAATTGGATCATTCCGAACACAGGATGCTGGTTGGAAGTAAGATGTGACATGCAATATTTTGAGGCTCAATAAGACATGCCAGGTGTGCATTGTTGTGTGATAACAGCACACCTCAGGTGTTTAGTGAGGCATGAGGCCTTGGTGAGTGCCTTCAACCCTCAAGAAGTGCTGGTATCTCAATACAATGCACACGTTGGAGTGTCTTATTGTAATTATAAAATGGGTCCAAGATTTTTATTGGGGAGGGGGGATGCACAAAAATAAAAAAATAAACCTGTTCATCCACCCAAGCAAATAGTCCCAGCACATCCCAGCACTGGCATGCCATGTCAGGTTCAAATATTATGCACAGCAAAATACATATATTTTTAGTTAGCCATTAAACCCTCCATTTACCCCAACCTACCTCCATTTACCTGTTTCCTTGCCTTTCTTTCTCCTTTTTTATATTATTCCCTCCCTTTTCCTCATCTTGTTTGTTTTCTGTCTTTCCTATATTCAGTAGATGGAATGTTTGTTTTGGATGGAATACAAGAATTCAAATCTCTGCTCAGTTCTACTGGCAGAGTGTTCACCCCCACAGTCACATAATAGAAGGCATGAGACGTATCCATGGCTTTTGTTTTATTTGTAGCAGGTTAAACAGCAGAGATTTCCCAGGTTAGCAGGTGAGAATAGCAGAAGGATTTTTCATGGTCATCTAAGAAACACCAGAAGTTAAATTTGTAAATACTGTTTTTTTAATTTCTGTATGTATGTGTAAGAAGATAATTATAAGGGCAAATAAAAGTAAATTATTATTTTTAAATGTAAAGAACTTTTATTTTTAGGGCCTAGTTGAAGGCTTTTAGTGAGTAAAGTCTGTAATGACAATCAGGGATGTATGGTTAGTATGAATTTTAGTGTGAAGAGGCTGCTGGATCTTTATCTAGTGCTGTTGTGCTGAGGTAACAGCATAGATAAAGATGGCCCTCAATCAGTTTTCACAATTTTTAAAACCATTTTATAATTTTCATATTAAACACATGAAGAGTCATGAAAATGATCAGGACTCATATCAATAACATTTGAATATGCTGTATTCTTTGTATCTAAAGAGTGGAGAATTTAAAGGGAATCTGAGAAAGTGACAGTGATGGATACCTATCTATTATACTGTCTCTGTGCAGTGTATAGGCGGAAAGAAGGTGGTGTCACCCACACACCACAGTGATGAATGACAAGGGAAACATTCATGATGGAGGGGGAGGAGAAGGAGGATGGAGGAGGAGGAGGATGATGGATGATGATGATGAAGATGATGTGTTGTTTTCTGAAGCCAGGGCCATTCTGTTTTTTTAATTTTAATGTAACTATTTTACAATTAGTAGTTATTATACTCTTAAATGTGGCTGTATTTATATGTGAGAAATTGAGATTTCAGCTGATTTACAGTGGCATCTGTAAAATACTACCCCACTACAGTGGATCCATTTGTTTTTTAGGCACAGTGGAATAGTGATGATAAGAGCTGGGATTATTTCTGGAGAAGAATTGGCACCTGGGTGGCAACTGCAAAATGCTTTCTTTTTTGGGACACTGCAGGATAATGTGCCTTCAGATGGCATTGGGCAGGGCAGCAGATATAATATATGATTAGATAATAAATTTGTTATAATACATGATATATGATATGATAAAATAATATAATCTGATATGATATATGTGAAGATAATATAATCTGATATAATATATGATTTATGATACTATAATACAAGCTGACACAATATGATATAAAATGATATAATATCATGTAATCACTGGCTGAGCTGCTTATCAATCAACTTTCAAACTCTATAATCACAAACACTTGTAATCGTACACTGAAAACCAGGGGCATGATTTTCAAATGTTGATGCATAGCTTGCATCAAGCCCTGTGTCAACCCTGTTGTTTGGTGCAGCTGCGCTGAACTCCTTTGATGAAGCTGCACCTAATTTTTGTACATTGGGCACATCTGTGACAGTTTTCACAATTTATAGCAGTTTGCACCAAATATTTGGCACAAGCCCTGTAAGAAAGGTCCCCCAAATGGCAGATGTTAGACTGGGGGAATCTGATCTAACCGGCAGCATTTGGCACACAGGATAGAAAATTACAATCGGTGCTGAGTAAATGCTGCAAGCCCCCTGCACTGTATGTTCAGTGCACCAGGGGCTTGTGGCATTCAAAAGTCATTTGAAAACAAACCACCCTGGACTATGAAGTTATCATTCCTTCGAACAACTTGTTTAATTCTGATAGGAAATCCTGGGGAGGGGGAGTAGCCATCTATGTCCGGGACAACATTACCACAACTATGGTGGACACGACTACAGTCCCTAAGGAGTTCGAGTGCCTCATGCTAAGAATTCAACCAGTCAAATCAACCTCTATCTGCATTAATGAGTGCTGTAGGCCCCCCTCAGCTAGCCTTTCTCTCTGCTCAAACACCTAAGTGACATACTAGCTACCACCTCATCAGAAGTATCCATAATTGGTGACCTCAACCCTGACTGGCACTCTCCAGTCTCCTTACCATTGAAAGAATTCTGTGATGCCCATGGACTTACCCAGATCATTAATGAAGCTACCCACCCAAACACTAAAATCCCAGAGCGTAGCTTCCTTCTTGACCTAATCCTTGTAAGCAAGCCTCACCTCTTCTTCCCCTCAGGTGTATTCTTTAATGATATCAGCGACCACTGTGCCATTGCATGCGTAAGGCTGACGCAACTCCAAACCTCCTCTTCCTCTAAATACATCCATAAAAGCTGCAAATGGAACTTCTGCTCAGATGCTTTTCTCTATGATCTCCAGTATGCTAACTGCCAGAAATTTTACCTCGCATCTTCTGTGGAAGAAGCACACAAGGTACTTCATAAAATACTCACTGAAACCCTAGGCCTCCATGCCCCAGTTACCAAAAGCAAAGCCAAAAGAAAATCCTGTCCCTGGTTGACGGATAACTTAAAGAATGTCTTATGGCATAGGGATGCCCTTTGGAAAAGAGCCAGAAAGTTTGAATTGGCCACAAACTGGTCTTTTTTCTGAACCGCAAGGAATTTCTGCATGAAAACTATCAGACTGTGAAGTCTAGTTATTTCTGCTCTGAACTTAATGCATCCACTAACTCTGCTACTAAGTTTTGGAAAACTTTAAGGGAGGTAGAAGGCCATAACAGCACTGGCACACTTCCCCACAAGATGATGACTGGCGGTACCCACACTGCAGATAAAAATGAGATCCTTGACCTCCTTAACAATCACTTTTCCATCAGGGCACAGTTCCTTAGTCAGTCATCTGATTGCCATGATCTGGAATCTATTGATCCTTACCACTCTTTCTCCTTCTGCCCGGTCACCATCAAACAGGTTGAGGATTTCCTTCTTCGACTTGATACTAAGAAAAGTGTGGGTGTGGATATGATTGAGCCTTTCTTCCTAAAGTTGGCCTACTATATTTTGGCTCCCCCTATTACCTACTTTTTCAATTTGTCTCTCAATCAGGGCTCCCTCCCCAAGGTCTGGAAGACAGTCCCTGTCATCCCTTTATTCAAATCAGGGGACCCCTGCGAACTAAATAATTACCTCCCAATCTCCTTGCCCCTGGCCTTGTCAGAACTATTGGAGAAGGTAGTAAATGAACAGCTCAGATCACATCTGGAAAGTTTTAATCTACTAAACCCGATTCAATCTGGTTTCCATCCCAAGCATAGTACCTCCACTGCCCTTGTTAAGATTATAAATGACTGACAGTCCGCACTTGATAACAAACAATACATATGCGCCTTGTTTCTGGACCTTAGCAAGGCTTTCGACAAAGAGGACCATGATTTGCTCCTGGTGACCCTGAAGAAAGTTGAGGTGGACAACCTGGCCCTAAGTTGGTTCACAAACTATCTTGTGGACAAAGAGCAGCAGGTCAAGGCTGAAGGAGACCTATCGCCAAAAGAAATACTCCTTAGAGGTGTCCCCCAAGGATCCATACTTGGTCCACTTCTGTTTGCCATTTAGTTTAATCAAATTGACACTGGCCTAAAGTCATCTAGTATCCATCTCTTTGCAGATGATACAGTGCTATACATTGACAGATCAACTCCAGATCAAGCCATTTTGGACCTCAGAATGATTTTGACATCTTCCAAAAAAATCTACTCAACTTGAAACTCCTGCTCACTGCCAAAAAACTAAGGCCATGATTTTCTCTCCACTGGCCCCTCATCTAAAAAACAAACAAACAGATAAGGTTCCTCACATAAGCACCCTTTTGGAAGAAGCCCTGGAGTTCGTGGAACAATTCAAATACCTGGGGGTCTGGATTGACTACAAATTGTCCTTCATTGATCACATTGAAGAACTCACTAAGAAACTGTGTCAAAGGCTCGGTATTTTCTTCAGGATCAAGCACTCACTAACCCAGGAGGCTAGAAAACTCCTAGTTCAAGTTACCTTCTTGCCTCTCCTAGACTATGCAGACTTCCTATATGACCATAGTCTAGCACATCTCTCTCCAAGCTTGATACCCTATACCACAGAGCCCTTAGGTTAATTTCGGATGCCCCTTATGACACATACCACTGCATCCTCTATTCTTCTGTAGGCTGGAGCTCCCTTGGCTTCAGGAGGCAAAATAATGCTATTCTAAGGACATATAAGGCAATCACTCATAAATTACCTCAGTACCTCACAAGCTGCCTAACTCCCTGCATCCCTAGTGCCTATTCTCTCAGACATCTTACCATCTTATCTCTGGCTATCCCTAAAGTTAAAACATGCTTTGGTAGAGCTGTAATCTTCCTACTTTCTGGAGTAAGATCCAGAAAACCTTAAGGCTCACTTCCCCTGTCACGCTCTCCCTCTTCAAATCCTTGTTCCTGAGGACCTTCTCTGAGGTCTGTCATTGCTTCAAGTCAACGTCATAACATCACAATTTGTTACTGCTTTAAATTCTGGGCTTAAACCTCAACCATTGCCTGAGGCATCATTTGAGTCCTCCCTTCATCATTGTCCAAATCAAGGTCCCAACATCACAATCTGTCTTTGCTTCAAATATTGGACTTAAACCCCAACCATTGCCTGTGGCATCTGTCGTGTTTCTCCCTTAGAACAGTCCTTCCTCCCTAGGCCATCATATCCAACCTTCTCCTATCTCATCTGACCTTCCCTCCTCACTCCCCATGCCCACTCCCTACCCCACTTGCCATGCCATGCCTACAGAACTTATAAAAAGGACTCTTACATCTCAATCTTCTTCTCACTTTGTGCTAGAGGAATTGCCACTCCTGCTCACTATGACTCCTCCAATGATGTTTACTGTATAAACTCTAGCTCATTACCTTACATCCATATATCTGTATCTGTGTAATTGTATTTAAATGGCACTACCTCCTGTTGAACCTATTGCTATGTTCTGGGGGAAGTATCTTGTTACATGTGACGGTTATATGTTATTATGTTGTTATTATTACTATGTAATTGTTATGTACGTTCACTCAGCCTGTTATGTCTTAACCCTGTTGGTAGTTGTTTTGCCCCAGGTCCATCTTGTAAATGAGCTTGTCTCAATGATGTTCCACCTGGTAAAATAAAGATGTTGATTGATTGATTGAAAATCAGGCCCCATGTATTATGACTCTTCATAATATATAGTTTTCCAGGCATTATCATAATTTCTGAAAATCTCCTTTTCCTTACTTGCAGTTTGTGTACACAGCCAGTGTAAGTCACCCTATAGCCCTCACCATGAGCCACAGCTCACAAAAAGATGCTAATTTTGAAATGAAATACTGGTAGCCAGACTGATGGGGGGATGGCATACAAAGCACCTTGAGTAGGGCCCAACACTCCTCAGTGGGAGTTGGCTAAGGGACAGGAGTGTGGAACCACCAGTTGTATATTAGTAAAATAACACATGGTGAGTTGTACCAATTCATTTTTGCTCCAAATTAAACCATTTAAGCTTTGCCCTCAAGGTGTAAATGGCATTGCACACCATAGGAAACCAAACCCGTAATACATAACTCTCCACACATTATTCCATACTTAAGAGTATTTATCTTTTGTTGACTGTGAAAGCAAGATAGACAATATTGATCTTTATTATATTGTATTTATTATTATTATTTATTTTGTGTTTTTGTGCTACGAAAACATGAATCATGAATCATGAAACTGAATGCATGATTTTGGCATGCTGCTTTACTCCTCCCCTCGTGATGGTTTCAGAAGCCCCTAGTGACAGTGGGAGGTGGTTCTGAGGAATTTGGCAGTGAATGCAAGATTGTTTTGGGGGAACATGAATTTACATTTCTGGATGTATCACTTCTATCTTGAGTAGATAAACTGGAAGCAGGTGAAGGACGGAGAGGGGGAACTGGTGTGTTTCTGGATTGCTCAGGATGGTTTAATCACTAGATGTGCTGGATGGCCAGTGGAAAGGCTGCTTGTACTACAATCGGAATGGAGTTAGTGGATTTCTTGGGAGTAATGGATGTTGGCTTCTTTGGCTGTACTATTACATGTGCAGCAGCCCTTTTCTTCACAGCCCCATGATTATGACTCTCAGTCCCCGTTCCACCATGACCGGCTCCAATCTCCACCACCACCACCACTTGCAGAATTTATACTTGGTAGAAGTAGCATGGTGCAATATTTATCTGCTCCGTTTCTCCCCTTGCATCCCTTTTGCCTCTTGTTCTTATCTTTGTGTTTTCTACATGCACTGACGTGTTGTCAGTGCAGACATTGCTTGATACTAACAATGGTGCTTCACAATACATATTGATTCTTAGATGGCCACATGGCATGCATGCCAAGTGTACACACTGCCTGCAGTGCTGTATGACTCATGAGGTGATAAGGAAGATTGACACCACCAGGCTCCTCCCCCCAACAGAAAACACTTCAGCCCACAAAACAATCTTGTGACCCTGTGTCTCGCACTGCAGTCTGATTTACTTTTTAACTCACCTGCAGGCTTGCATACCCAGGTGCCAATTAGAAAGATTTTTGTGCATTGCTCCATTACTAGTAGTCAGTAAAAATATGTATTTTATTATTTTTTAGCAGGCTTGGTAAGCTGGAGGAGGGGGTTGACTGTCTAGGTGGGTTTCATTGGTGCTAGCCCCTAAATCAAGAACAGAACCAAGGGGGCACAGAAGTGTAGAATTTATAAGTTGGTGAAATGAGGAATGGGGCTGGGAAAGGGAACATGGGAAACATAGAAACATAGATTTTTGTTAGCAGAAAAGGACCTTCAGGGCCATTCAGTCTGCCCCTTTTCCCTGTTTATTTTGTCACCACTGACCCTAGCTGGTCACAGGTGTCAGTCCCTCCCCTGTTCCTCCACCTAATATGCCCCTGTGCATACCCCATGCATGCTTTAAGCTCCCCACAGTCTTTGCCCCATCTACCTCCTCTGGCAGGCTGTTCCAGTCATCCACCACCCTTTCTCTGAAGAAGTATTTCTGCACATCTCTCCTAAACCTCCCTCTCTTAGCTTCATTGCAATCCGCCTTGTTCAAGTGCTTTCTTTTCTCTCAAATAGATCCTCCACTTGCATCTTGTTCACTCCTGGGAGGTACTTGTAGGTTTCAATCATGTCACCTCTCACTCTCATCTCTTCCAGGGAGTACATGTTGAGTTCCTGCAGCCTTTCCTCATATGGCTTCTCATGCAACCCCCTCACCATTTTGGGTAGCTCTCCTCTGCACTGCTTCTACCCATTCAATGTCCTTATGGAGGTGCAGCTACCAGAACTGGACACAATACTCTAGAGAGGCCTCACCAGTGAGTGATACAATGGCAATACCACCTCCCTCCTCCTGCTAGAAACCTCTCTCCTATTGCACCCCAGCATCCTGCTAGCCTTTCCCACTGTTTTGTCAAACTGCCCAGCTACCTTGAGGTCATCAGGTATGATGACCCATATGTCTCTTTCTTGCTTGGTGACTGTAAGCTTCAGTCTCCCCCATCTTATACACAACCCTGGGGTTCTCCAGCCCTAAGGGCATATACTTTCACATTTTGGCATTTAAACCCTAGCTGCCACCCCAGTAGGCCATTCCTCTAGTATCCTCAGATACCTTTGCATTCTCTCCACCTCTTCCTGAGTGTGAACCCTGTTGTTGCAGATTTTTGTATAATCTGCAGAGACACACCTTACCCTCAAGTTCCTCTGCAATGTCACTTATGAAGACATTGAAGAGGACTGGTCCTAGCACCAAGTCCTGTGGCACCCCACTAGCCACTGTCCTATCACCTGAGTGGCTACTGTTTACAACCACTCTGTCCCTCCTATCCCAGTTTGATACCCATCTTGTTGCTTTCTACCTCACCTCCAGGCTACTTAGTTTCTTAACTAGCTTCCTGTGTGGCACAGTGTTGAAAGAATTACTGAAGTCAAGATAGGCCATGTCCATTGCTCTCCCTTGATCCTCCTCCCTAGTAACCCAGTCAACGAAATCTATGAGATTAGTTTGACATGACCTCCCTCCTGTGAAACCATGCTCCCAGTGGTCCTGCAGCCCTTTTATCTCCAGGTGCTCCACAAGCCTCTCCTTCAGTAGTGTCTCCATTAACCTCCCCATCACTGATTTGAGACTAATGGCCTGTAGTAGCTATCATCCTCCCTACTGCCACTTTTGTGCAGAGGGACCCCATCAGTCCTCCTCCAGTCCTCTGGAACTTCCCCCATTTCCACTGAGGTACTAATAAGCACTACCAGAAGGACAGCCAGAAGTGTGCTCAGTTCCTTTAGGACCCTTGGACGAATCCCATCCGGCCTCATCTTTATATTCTCCTTTAATGACTTCTAAACCCTTCTGGGCCATCTCCACTGAGAATGCAATTGTGTCCACTACCCCTTCTTCCTGTTGCTTACTGCAGCATGCTGGTTCATTCTCCCACCTACCATGAAGACCAAAGCAGAATTAATCATTTAGTATTTCTGCTTTCTCTTGATCTTCCCCTGCATAGTCCCCTCCTGCCCTCCTGATACTCATTATCCCTCCTCTATTCTACCACATATGTGAAAAACGTCTTGTCCCCTTTTTTGACCTCCTTAGCTATCCTCACTTATGTTAATGTCTTAGACGCCCTCACCCTCCTTCCTGCCTCCTTCCCTTTGTTTTGCCAGATATAGCTCCCTGTCTTCATCTTTTTGGGTCTCCTTATACTTTTGAAATGCTGTTTTCTTTTCCTTCATTGCCCTTGCCACCTCAGTGGAGAACTATAGTGACCTCTGCCTCCTCTCTCCCTTGCTCACTGCCTTCAAACAGCATGCCTTTGCTTGGACTATACCCTCCTTATTTTTTACCATTGAGTCTCCACTCCCCCACTGCCCTCCCCCCCTTTGAGGCATTCTCTGAGGTAGTTTTCAGTTTCTTTTAAATCTGCCCTCCTGAAGTCCAGGACACTCGTCTTAGTGTGTTTTTTTTCCTGTCCTACCTGTATGCCAATCCACACTGTATAGTGACCACTTGTACCCAGGGGACTACCCACTGTGATGTCAGCAATGCTATCTCTGTTTGTAAATACCTGGTCCAGCACTGTCCTGTCTCTAGTGGGTTCCAAAACCAGCTGCCTGAGAAATGCCCCTTGTATCACCCAGTGGTGTGGAGGGTTGAGGCATCACTGCCTTACCTCATACCACGCCAGCGACCCATGTTTGTGGTGCAAACAGGTTGCCGGGGGTCAGCTGAGGAGGGAGAGAATCGAGCATCCAGAGGAAGCTCTCCTCTCCCGAGAATGGGTGGGACCAGAGACTGGTGCTTGCCTGGCTCCTAGTGGTGGCTGGAGGCCAGCACACTGGCTCTATAGAGGCAAAGCAGACTCCCGGTGTGCCACATGCGGAAGCGTGCATGGCTCGGCCATTGTCATCATTGCACACTGTACCTATGCAAATGGGGAAGGGAGAAACATGGAGGACAAAAATGCCACCGACCGGTGGGATGATGCTGACCCCCTGCAGGTGCCGCATCTGGCCACCTGGCACCTCTAAGCCATGAGGTAAGCACGCTGGGGGGATGGGGATGGGGTGGCAGTGGAAAGGGGTCAATCAGTGGGGAGATAAAGAAATTAGCAAAAAAGGAAATGCCCCCTTGTATGGAGTTGAAGATTTTATTTATTTATTTATTGAAGTCTCAGATTAATACCTTTTAGCTAAAAGCTCATTTACTGTACAAAGGTTCCTCGTCCAGTTTACAGACACATTTACACGAACATTGAAAAATGCACACAAACACAAGACACTTATACAATAGTGAGTACAAAAATAAATCCGATTATAAAATGGAAGGGAAAATCCCACAAGCTGATTGGTTGTTACCTGTGCATTAGATCTGTCTAATGCACAGGTGAAAACAAGTGCTGACAACCTGGATGCAACACACAAAAAAAAGAAAGAAAATCAAGCAGCAGATAGAACCCGGAGATAGAACTTTCAGTTTTGACCAAGTTGCAATGGCAGCCATTTTATTTTATCTGAACAGACTTAGATTCAGGAACAGCCTGAGACACAACTAGCCCGTGTACTGCAATCCAACTCTTCTGCACTATAAAATCAGTTTAGACTACTAACGATCTCTGTCCCTTCCACTCTTTGAGACTGTCATTTTACTCACGATCTCTGTGACCACCCCTCCTCACAACCGCTAATGCACTTCACTTCAGTTTCACAGATGACTTCATATTTCAGACGCTGATTAAAAAAAAAAGAGGGAGTCAGGCTCAGATAGGAAGCTCTTTCAGTTTTAAAATTATTACCAGCTGTCTGAATGCCGTGCTCGCGCATAATTCCTGCTGGTCCTGTCATTCGCTCAAATGCCTGCCCGCTAACTCGTTGCACAGCTACTTCTGTAAATACAGTGTCGAGCTGCATTCTGCATTACATTTTCAAACACAGTCACATTTCTGCTTTTTTTACAAAGCTATTTGTGCCCCCTGCCCCATCTAGCCTCTGCTTGTTCACTCCTTTTCTCCATCGGTGGCATTTCTGTTCTGACTGCTTGTTCACTTCCTCACTCTCATGCTGTTCTGAGTTACTTTCTTTGTCTGCACTGCCCACTCCCAGCATTTCCTTGTTTGTTTGCTTTTTAAATCAGTTTAAATAAACTCTGGTGACCTTATAGTACTGTCCCCTAAAGCCCTAGATAGCCTGGCTTCCTCACTAGCGCATCTTGGCTGTAAACATATCTCCACCAGCCATTTCTTTCCTCTCGCTCACTCATTCACTTCACTGCTTATGCACCTCCCCCAATGGCAATGCTGAAAATGCCATCCACGGAACTGCTCGCTCAGCACTCATAACTGCCCCATGGTCATCACTTGCTCCATTTTACTCATCACACTCATTTAGTGTATCCACCTTAAAAGCAAGATAAGGTGGCATAATGAAACAACTAAAAAAGCATACTATATTCTGTGTAAATGATCGTGGGTGCTGTTTTCAAATCCGTTGATGTGGAGTCGGCATTTTAGTTTGTACTCCATGATCATCATACGAAAGTAACGTGATTTAAACAAAGAACATTTAAAATGTAGACCCACAATTTCACTGAGTGTTTGTATATCAGTGGACTTATTGGTAGGGACTGTGTGTGTGTGTTGGGGTGGGAGTGGGGTGCAAATGCAGGATTACAGGTGGAGGGACTATTTTATCTAAAAATGTACACAACATGTAACTTTATTTTGTATTAAACCACTGAATTTTGATTGTCACAGTTATGACAAATACAGGTTCCCATTTTATAGGCACAATAAGACACTCCGGGGGTGTGCATTAGATGTTTCTAATGCACAGCCAGGGGCTAAAGGCACTCGGTCTGAGACCTCGTGCCTTATTACGACCCTGACCGTGCATTAGAAACGTCTAATGCACACCCCCCTCGTGTCTTATTGCTTACATAATTAAGATCTTATCATGGCAATTTTTAGTCATTGACTTAAACTATATTGTTGATATCCCTCATAGTCTGCCCAAATGGCTACCAGCTGTGTAAGAAAACAGGGCCTAGCTGCCCAGCAGCCTACTTCATCTTGAACAGGAGGAGAGGGATGCTAAGTGCCACTGAGGAGATTATGAGTCAAAGGGCAGGGGCAGTGGGGGGGTTATAGGCAGTGGAAAGAGAGACTGCATAGGAAATGGGTAGGATTAGCGGAGGAGGGGACAGGAGAAGGAAAAGGGGAGGAGTGGTGGAGGATTTAATAGAGGGGTAATGAGGAGATGTTGAGCAGCAGAGAGTGGATTCCATGGGGTTGATTAGAGAGAAAAGAGTGTGGTTGGTAAGGGGAAGAGATGTGTAGTACAAAGGGGGGTCAATTGGAATGAATGACTAGACATGATGTTTACAGCAAAGTTGGTCCACAGGGGAAAGATGATGGAGCAATGTTAGGCCAGAGAATAAGGAAGGGGAAGGGAAGCAGGGGCGGTAGGTGGGGAGGAGAAGAAGAGCTACGAGGGGTGAAATTCCAGTGTAGGTGCTGGTATCAGGGTTATGGTTAGTTAGGGGGGAAGAAGGAGGTTGAGTGAGGAGGGTAGGGAGGCGGAAAGTAGCATCAAGGGGTGTAGCCATGATGACTCTAGTCAGCTGAGTCACATTCACACATACTATGAGCCGTCAGGTGTATTCGCAGTTTGGATTTAAAGGGGCTGAGGTTTGTTTCCTCTATCAGTTCAGCGATAAGGGAGTTTAGCCACTGGGGGTCCCTGTATTCGTAGGACCTTTGCCCTTGAGCGGTATGGCAAAATGGGATCTGGAAGCATGCTTTGCTGGATCCCCTGGTTAATCTAGTGTTTGAGGAGTATTTGAGGATATTCTGGGCACCAGGGGAGCAAGGCTAAACATGGCTTTTTTAGCTAGCAAGTAGACCTGGTACTGGATTCTGTTGTCCAAGGAGAACCAACCAGTATTGGAATACAGCTCACATGTCTGAGTTAGGCGATCCGCGCACAGGGCAATCCTGCAGGCTTTGTTTAAGGAAGTCTTAATCCTCCTGAGGGCAGTGTTGGTGCCTGCACCATAGATTACCAAGATGTAATCTATAATAGACAGTACTGAGCTGTTAACTGCTAGTTTGATAGCATTCTCTGTAAGGCAGTGCCTGTGCAGAGAGAGTTGGCCTATTCTTGCACTGACAACCTTAACGACACACATGATCAATATGTTGGCTAAATGAGAGGGAGCCATCAAGGATGACTTTGAGGTACTTGAAGCTGTCAACTATCTCAAGTAGCTCAAACGTATTGTTATGTATCTTAAGAGAATAGGACTTATGATGGTTTTGATTGGAGGTGGACAACATCGTTTTTGTTTTTTTGTAATTAAGTAAGAGCTTGGAGTTATGGAACTAGGTTTCCACGGCTCTGAAGTCTGCTTGTATGTTTGTTTCAAGAGCTACAGGATCAGAGTGGTATGTGTAAAGCACAGCATCACCTGCATATAGAAGAACCCTGTTTTGGCATATTCCTGGAAGTTCATTCAGAAACAGGCTGAAAAGTAGGGGGCCTAATATGGAGCCTTGTGGTACACCTGTTGTGACAGTATGCTGTCTCTTAAGTAGCTGCAGTTAGAATGCCCCAATCTACATCTGGCAGATTAAAGTCCCCCATTATTAAAACTTCCCCCCTTGCTGACTACTTTGCTAATGGCTTCCCCAGGGCTCTGTCTAAATCCTTCCCCTGTGTTAGAGGCCTGTATACCACCCTTGTGCAGATAATGGCCCTCAACTGCATTTCTAGGCTGACCCATAGTACCTTTAGGAGTTCACTGTTCCCCCTATATCTCACTGGCCCTTATATTCTCTTTCACATACAAAACAACCAATCTGCCTTTCCTTCCTTCCTTCCTCCATGACCTGTCCTTCTGGAATATGGTGTAGCCTGGGATTGACACTTCCCAGCTGTGGTTGTCCATGCACCATGATTCTGTTATGGCCACCAGCTCCAGTTCTGCTTCCGTAATAATTATCTCAAGGTCAGGAATTTTGTTTCCAAGACTCCTTGTGTTGTCACACATGGCTCTTCATTCTCTTTGTCCCTCTCTCCCTCTAACCTACCTCCATTTCCTGCTTCCCCCACCCCCCCTCTGTTACCCTGATCTTTGCCTCTTCTTTTATGTTGTCTGAGTCCTGCCTTCCTTGCTTCCCCTCTGTTCCCACTGAATTCCTCCTCCAGACTTGCCTGCCCAGCCCTTCTGTTTGCTTCCATAGACCTCCATGGAATTTCTTATCACTGGGTTAACCTTCCCTGTTGCACTAATCTCTGGGGGGACCCTGTCTCCCTTAGTCTTTTTGCCTCATCTGTTGGCTGCATTAAATGCTTGTCAAAGTAGCATTTAAACCATCCACCCAGGACTGTCGTTCCCCTCCTGGATGGATGAAAGCTGTCTCCCTTGTACAGGCTTCCATCCCCCCAGATGTGATCCCACTCCCCAATGTAGCCAAAACTCTCTTCCCTTCAGCATGCCTTCAACCACTCATTGAAGGACCTGGTGCAGAGTTCCCTAGCCTTGCACCCAACAAAGCATGGGTAGCATGTCAGTGAAGGCCACTGGGTGAGCTGCCTGCTTCAGGTCCCTCCCCAGCTCTCTAAACCTATCCTGCACTACCATTACAGCTTCTCTTGCCAGATCATTTGTCCTAGTTGGAAAACAACTTCCAGCTCACGCCCTACCCACTGTTCCCTGGCGAGCTCCAAAAGCCGCTCTCCAGTCCTTCATGCTGAAGTGCCTGGAATGCACTGTACTACCCTGTCCTTTCCTTCCCCTGCCCCAGCTTATTTCCCTTGACTATGGAGTTTCCCACCAGCAAGACCAGAATGACCATGTCAGCCCTTGGCATAGTACCAAGAGCTACAAATTTGAAATTTTTCATTTAGTCTCTGTGATACACTGGGAAAGGGGAAGATGGGCAGGAAAAGGCTGGAATAGGGAGGGCATCCAGGAGATTAGCTCTGGAGACCTGTTGAAGGAAAGTTTGAGTCCCCCCATCCTCCAAGCCAAAATTAAATACTAATAAATACTCAAATATTTATGCCCCACACCACATATCATAATTGGGGTAATATTCAAAAACAGATATTCTCACAGTCCTAAAGCTTATTGACCCTTCATAGAAAACAGAGCAATACATTAACATGCATTAACACTGGCTCCATGGAGCTGAACTCTGGCATGCTGGCCATCTGGTTCATGCCCAAGCCTAGATGTTAGGAGTGGAGGCCAGCAGGGAGGGAGTCGGAGTGTCCCTTGGATGCTTCACTCTGGGGGGGTCACAGTGTTCTGCTACTAGAGTGGCTCCTGGTGGTGGTCTAATGGAGGTCTTTTTGGTAGCATGGGTGACCATGTGCTGCCAAATACCACCACCCTAGGATGCCACTGTGGACGCTAGCATGTGGGAGGTGAGTGGGACCCCGTAAAAATTGAAAAAAGCTGATTCAGCCAGACAGATAATGGCTGCCATGTTCCACCACATCACATTCCTCCCAGATGCACCACTCCTGTCCCCCACACCTATCATTCCAGAGGGGTCAGAGCCTGTTACTCCTCTCCCCATGCCCTCCCCCTCAGGGGAGGGGGCCCCACCATCAGGGATAAGCTGGAACCCTCAAAATGCAGGTACAGTGCAGGAATCAGGTGGCAGGAGCTGGCAGAAGAGGGGTGAGACTGACGACTAACAGGGACAATGTGTGGTCCAAAGGAGTAGTGAGTGGAGGGCCTAGGGCAGGCAGTGAAATGAAAGTATTTTCATTGTGGTTTCAGAAATGAGTCTGCTGCTTCATCTGCACCATTCAACACAAAATATTTCTTCTATCCCAAATGCTGAAGGTAAAGGGAGTTAAGAGATGAGGCAATGGTGATGGATGCAAAGGGTGGACAAATGCCTTCTGCCTGCTTTTGCTCCTAGTTGTCCCACCCTCCACAGTGGACAAATTGCCCATCCATTGACTGATTGAGTGCTCCTTTGGTGCTCTCCTCAAAAATGCCCCACTGATTCTTTGATGTGCCTCCTTGACTGCCTCCTATGTTTGTCTTGCCTTAACACTGTACTTGCATTATATTTGTTCTCTGATGATACCGGTCTATAGCCCTCTGCCCATACCTATCTGTAACTTGTTGATTGCTGCTACCTTGTCTCAGTATCTGTATATTACCTGAGTCCTCAGACATCACCTTGTTGTTTGCTATTATCCTGTCTCTGAATTATTATTGCATGTACCTTTGTAATTCTCCCAGGTCGCTCCTGAAAACAGGCATTTGACTGTCTAGGTGTTTACCTGGTAAACAAAAGCTAAATAAATAAATAAAAAGTAGGCAACCAATAGCAGATGGTCCAGCTTTTGGAGAAAATCTCCAGATTGCTACCCCGTGGTAAGGGGGAGGACACTATGAAACACCCTCCCTATAAACCAAACACTTTAAATTATGGAAAGGAAAATGCAGTTCACTCTCCTGAAACAATAAATCAAACAGAGCACTGGGAGGTTCATGGAGTGGTAACCTGACCAGCAGAGACTTAGTGACACTATTGAACATGGATTAGGATATTTTTGGACTAGAAAAAAAACTTTTACGGAGGAGCTAAAAATAGGAAGATGGTTAGAGACCTGGGATCGAATTATAAATGGAAAAGAATAACTGTATAAGTAGTAGGGAAGGAAGAAAAATGAGTGGAAAAGGACTCACATAACATCTTGGGAACTTGATTGTTATAAGAGCTTACAAGACAATATAAACAGCTATAGTATAATAAATGGGTGTTCAGTCTTACGAAGCAAAGGCAGTGGACTAGCACCAAGACACAGCCATGCTGCTATATCCAAATAATACTGAAGGAAAATCAAAAGAATCAGCACCCAAGGCAAGAATAAGCCACTCAAAAGTGCTCAATACTGTGATTTGGAAAAATGTAAGAGTCATTGGTTGTATTGGTGGATATTTTTTATTTTGGGACCTTCTTGCATTTGACAACTGGTTGTCTATAGAGATGACCCAGATAATTAAAAAAAGGAAAAATGGAGGAGGGGGAGATGCCTCTCATAACCCTCATGTTTAACACTCTATTTTGTTTGAAAGTGTTTTTTGAAATGCTCTTGATGTAAAACTTACAAATGATATATTAATTTTTGATCCCAAACAAGCCCCTAATAATCTCGATACTCCTGATACTCCCTGTTGTTCACCTTTATTTTAAGTGTATACCTGCTCAAGCTTTCTGTCTCAGGCAAGCTGGTTTTAAAGGGACACTATCAATCCCTTTTAGGTCTCACCCCATTCCTAGTTTAAACAAACTCTAGCCAGAGCTGTTAGGGCTGCAGGCAAGGAATGTGGTGTACAAATATTGAAAAGTACCAAAGTTATGATCCTTCATTAGCAAAATGTAATGTAGGCTCCTAAATTTGTTGTTTTGTAATATGTGTGCACCAAATTTTCAACATAGCCCTGTTATGACCTTGCCTCATGGAGAAGGGCAGAGTGAATGTTCAACTCCTGGCCTAAAGATGATTTCACACAAGGAATGTGAAATCAACTTTCGGGAGGCAAAAACAAATTTTAGGCAGGAACTAGAAAATGGCAGCTGTTACATTGGTGAAGTGCTGTAAAGGAATGTCCATGTTGAAAATTTGGGGCAAAAATAATGAACATTACCAAAGTTATGAGCCTGTATTTGCAAAAATCAATATAGCTCATAATTCTTTAATACATGTACACCAAATTTAAATCTTAGCCTTCTTATGATCCTGCCTCATGAATAAGGTCAGAGAAAATGTTCAACTCCTGTCCAAAAGGTGATTTTGTGCAGGGACCACAGAAGCACCTTTCAGGATGGAAAAAAAACCCATTTTGGCTATGATTTAAAAAAAATGACAGCTGTCACATTCATTAGGCGCAGTACAGATATGGGTTTGTTGTAAATCTGGGATAAAAATATTGCAAATTACCAAGGTTATGAGCCTGCATTCTCAAAATTGAACATAGGCTCATAATGTTATTGTTTGTTAATGTTTTTACACCAAATTTTCAACATAGCCTTCTTATTACCTCACCTCATGAACAAGGGTAGAGAAAATGTTCAACTCCTGCCTGAAAGTTGATTTATTGCAGGGACTGCAAAATCACCTTTCAGGGTTAAAAAAATATATATATATTTTGGCCAGGATTTGAAAAATGACAGCAGTCCCATTCATGAGGTGCTATAAAGATATGGCTATGTTGTAAATTTGTGGTAAAAATATTGAAAATTACCAAAGTTATAAGCCTGCATTCGCAAAATGCAATGTAGGCTCATAACTTTGATTTTTAATGTTTACACCAAATTTTCAACATAGCCTTCTTATGACCCCACCTCATGAACAAGGGCAGAGAAAAGTTGCAACTCCTGCCCAAAAGTTGATTTCCTTCAGGGACCATGAAATCACCTTTCAGGATGTAAAAAAAACAACATTTTGGCCATGATTTGAAAAATGACAGCTATCACATTCATGAGGTGCTGTAAAGATATGGCTATGTTGTAAAACTGGTGTAAAAATATTGAAAATTGCCAAAGTTACTAGCCTGCATTCACAAAATTCAATGTAGGCTTATGGCTTTGTTGTGTTTTAATATTTTACACCAAATTTTCAACATAGACTTCTTATGACCCAACCTCATGTATAAGGGTAGAGAAAATTTTCAACTCCTGCTCAAAAGGTGATTTTGCATAGGGACCATGAAATCACGTTTCAGGACAGATTTGCATAATGACAGTTTAATGGTTCCTGAGGTGTTGTCCCAAAAAAGGCATGTTGAAAATTTGGGCCAAAAATATGCAAAAATGCCCATGTTATGCCACTCAGATCAAAACTCCATTGAAATGCATTGACTTACATACTTGTTTCTTTAGTTTGTGGTCTGACTTGGAAGAGTGAAGACCTGACTGCATTCCAGAGAGAATTATGGTGTTGGACTCTGGATTGGTAAGTAAGGACTTGGGGGGGTGCTGAGTGGGAGGGTCGGTGGGGGGAGTCTACCAGCCACAGAAGACATCAATGAATAGTTTTTTTTGCAGGTTTAAAAATAAATACAAAAATGAGCAGATTCCTGCACTGGGGATTGGGCACCTCCCCAGTGCAACAATTACATTTCTGAGGGGAGTGGGGTAGTGGGTACTGGGCGGGAGGGTCGGGTGGGAGGATATTTTAATAAAGAAATGATCCTGACATGGGGAATGGACATCCCCAGTGTCACTCGTATGTTTCTGGGGTGGGGTGGGTGCTGAGAGTGAGGGTCAGGTGGGGGGATAGCAATAATTTACAACTATTTTTTTGGCAGTCACCATGGAATGTGGCACACTCTGCCATGACCAAGATGGTCACTGAGTGCTACTGTGCATGAGCTAGGAGTTGTGCATGCACAATGCTGTTTGGCAGCCATCTTGGACACAGCAGAGTGTGCCATGTTCTGCTGTGACCGCCATTTGTTTTTTCTTTTAAATTACAGATATCCCCCCACCTGACCCCCCCCACTTAACACCCACCATATCACATCACAACCAGAAACATAAGAGTGACACTGGGGGTGCCCAATACCCCAGTGTCATGATCAGGATGGCACTGATTGTTGTGTTTTAATAAAGAATAGTGCAGTGCGAGTGGAGTGCTCGACAGATGCAGAGGTGACTGTGATGCAACTCTAACAGGTTGTTCTGTCACAAAGAATGCAGAGTCCTTCTTTCATTGCAAGAGGGTTACTGGGCTCCACCCACTGCAGCCCTAAAATCACACTGTGTGATTGTTCACATTCTGTAGAATGAGCTGATGTAATTGGTAGTTTGATTCTGATTCTATTTTTTTTTTAAAGCTGAAAAACATGCTGCCCAGTATGCTGGTGTTACCACATCAAAATGTGTTTGTTTACAAAACTTACTTAATGTTTTATCTCTAGACAACACAATTATGTCACTCAGGGCCCCGTTATGTTATTTTCTCTCTTGCTGTATTGTTTAGCTAACATGCTTTATAGGCTTTCCTCCATGTATATAATACTTGTACTTTATTTTGCTGAACACCTAGCACTGCTGTGCTGTATGTCATGCCACTGTTGATGTATGTCTCTTGTTAATTGTTAATTGACGTGGAGCCTTTGGAAATGAGTCTATGACTCAAAGGTTTGTAATTCCGATATCTAAAATAAATAAATATTTAACTCCCACTACATCTTTTCTGGACTTGGGAACACTTCCAGTATAGTCTAGCTACTCAAGATGCAGTGGGAAGGGAAGATACTATCGCTCTTAAGTGGCTTCTCTGTTTGGGGGTGGTCTAATGTTCATGAAGTGTGTATTAAGAGTAGATAAAGTAAAATATAATGGTAAACAAAACAAGGTTGGGTATAATAACACTTTTAGTAGTAGTAAAGTACAGTTCAAGTCAGATTAAACTATTCCTCTAACTGGCTGGTGTAGCATTTTCCAACGAGTTGCTTATTGTGTGCATTGCTCATTACACTGCATTAATAAAAGTTTCCTAATGGCTTGTCTAGAGCTGCCTTTCAGTTTCAGCTTACTTTCCAGCTCTCTGGAAGCTTTTAACAATGCAGTGTGTTAATTGGTGCAGGCATTAAACAACCCATAAAAACTGAGTTGGAACCTCATTTTGCTACTGTATTGAACTGCAGTGTGCAGTAGAAGTCTGTGTCATCCAGTTTCAGTACATTTGGTATTTATTTTGGGGGGGGGGAAAGAATTCCAGTCACACAAGTTCATTTTCTGAGAGTTCAACCACTGATTGCCACTGTCTGTCCGTGATTCACTTTTAAACCACAATCGAGCACTCGACACTTTCACTTTCCCAACCCCCCTGACCCAAATGCAGTTTATTCCCTGCTAAGCTGGACATATCTGTGCAGTAAGAACTGCTGAAAAGAAAAGTTTTCCACTTTACCAGCTTACTTCAAGGCTTCTTTTGCTTACTGTGCTCTGCCTGTTCACTGATCTCCGGTTGCAGTTGCAATCATTCACTTTCACTTTTCAGGTCCTCTGTGCAGCATTTTCTGGGGGAAGGGACAGGAGAGCTGGTGATCCATGATGGAGTTCAGGGAAGGTACAGTACCTACTGTAGTACTGCAAAAGTGCTAAAACTTCTGTACTGCACATTATGTGAGTGGAGGACGAGAGCACCGAAAACAGTCGGCAAGCAGGCGGGTGGGTAGTGAGCGAGTGGTGTGAGAGCACCAAAAACAGCATGCAGGCGGGCCGGTAGCGATCGAGTAGTACAGTCTTCTCTGTATCTACTGTACATTACTGTACAGTAAATGAAATGAAAACTAAAAAAAATTAAATAAAAGTTTATTAAATAAAATTTACTTCTCTACAGTACCTCGTTTACCCTTTATGTTTTTATGTTTACTGTACAGTAAGCGAGAGGCAAGATGGCGGATACTGTAATGTTGAAATTATGCACAGCATAGTACTGCACTGTAATTGCATTTGACAATGCATAACATGACAACTGGAGTGGGAGCTGAAGTGAATTATATAGTGGCTGGAAGTGTACTGCATGTGAGCTGATGATTAGTTGAAAAACAGTTTGTGTTTTAAGCATTTAGAATTGCCACTGCATTAGCAGCACAAAAAAACAATGCCAGAGCAGTGAGCTTAGGGAACAGTTTAATGTGACTTGTACTGCAGTAAAATGTTTTTATTCATCAAAATTCATATGAATAAGTGATAAGCTCAACTGAGCAAAGTTAATTTTCAACGAGATCCCATGCAGTATTCAGAATCATACAATATAACTAGCAATAAGGTATAACCAAAGAAATAACAAAGAAAAACAGTAAAAACAAAAAAAAGAAACATATTACAATTCAAGTTCTCACACAACATCAATACCCTTATACAAGGTTTTTAGTTAATACCAATCTGTTTTACAAATAAATAAATCCCTAAAGTATTATTCAACTCTTTCTAAATACCCTACACTGTATATCTACAGATATACTTTATATATCTATATAACATTGTCTTTTTGGGTGTGAGATAATTTAATGCCAGAGTTCTATAAGGGGCCAAAAGTTCTTTACATTAACCAACAACAATGTCACAGGAATTGCATTCCAGCCCAACACCCCTCTGTAATATGTAGATTGTCCTCCGATATCTAGATAACAACTAGGCAATTCCAAACTTGACACTTAGCAATTTCTCAGTGAAATCAATTTATTTCTGTGGATCAACCTGTCTACAATATATCCTGGGTGTTGCCCCATCAATCCTTTATAAACAAATGCCAGCAGACGTTCATGGTTATGCTCATGCAGTGTGTACCAACCTAAACGATCATATAACTGGGACCTGTGAGATAATCTAGGGCCCCAGAATAAATCTAGCCAGGCCGTTGTAACTTGCTTCTAACTTTTTTAGGTCTGTTTTCTCCCACAAGAATAAAATATATCCCCATAATCAAACATAGGGATGATCGTGGTAGTTATTACTTTTTTTCTTACTTCCATACTCATTGCTGATCTAACCCTATAAAGAGCTCCTATTCTTTTATTCGCATTCCTAGCCAAGTTACCAAAGTGTATATCCCAACACAATGAGCTATCGATCCAGAGACCCAGATACTTATACATATGTGTCTGTTGGATTGGGGCTCCCCCAAGGGCAAACAATCCCAGGTCCATGCCTTCCAACCTGTCACTTTTTTGATGTAACAACATGACCTATGTTTTCTTCACATTCAGAACCAGCCTACTGTCCCTTAAAAAAATCTGTAATTCATCAAAGGCTAACTGAAGCCTTTTTTGTATCACTTCAATAGATTCATCTGATGTATAAATAATAGTGTCATCGGTAGAAAGATGGTACAATACTTCAGACTCCAGAAAAGAAAAGCCACATATATACACATTGAACAGCAATGGCCCTAGGATGGAGCCCTGAGGGACCCCTGATCCAACAGGCAGAAAACACGACTCCCATCCACTCAATGAAACTTTCTGACTCCTATTTGTCAAATATGACTCCAGCCACATTCCACTCAAGCCCATCACCCCAAGTGATGCTGCTGTGGACAGGAGGACATGGTGGTCCAAAGAATCAAAAGCTTTGGATAAATCAACAAATATTGCCCCCACTAGTGTCCTCCTGTCCAGGGCCGTTTGCACATCTCCCTCTACTTTGGCAAGTGCAGAGGTTGTACTATGTAGTTTCCGGAAGCCAGACTGCATACCATTTAACAAACCAGAGGAGTACAGATGCTTTCTTAATTGGGCAGCTACGTTTTTTTTCTAATAATTTAGATATCTGGGGCAAAAGAGAGATAGGCCTATAATTATCCATCTCTGTCCTATTACCACCTTTAAATATAGGTATGACCTTAGATTGTTTCCAAACTAGTGGATACACTTAGCATGTATTTCAGCTCTAAGAAAGGAGACCAATTAAGCAGCCAGCAACACCAATGAATTTTAGAGAATTCAAGCAATCAAAAAGTGCGGGGTTTCAACTAGAAATAGATATGATGCAAAAAGGGTTGACGGTGCCCCTTTAAACTTTATCTCACTTTTGAATGGATTATTCTTACCTTGGTTGCTGATTCTTGTGTTAAGTTTCAGAGGCTTTTAAACTGGGTCATAGAAGATTTTAAATACGTATTAGGAAGGAGGGTACCACCTTGTTTTTGTTATGCAGGATTATGGCTAGGGGCAGAAACAGTTCCAAGGTGACAGAGGGAAGGGATGGTCGGGGAGCAGGGAGAGTACTGCGTTTTTTGGGAGATCAGGGAGGCTTGCTGCTGCCCTCCCCCCTCTAGGGATGAGGGTAAAGCATAGAATCATAGATGTCATCAGCAGATAAAGACCTCAATGACCCATCCAGTCTGCCCATTTCCCCTGCCTACTGTGCCATTGTAGCACCTACCCAATCTTCATACCCCCCCTTTGTGTTCCTTCCAAGGTCCCCTTGTATCTGTCCCATGCATGCTTGAATCCTGCGACTGTTCTGGCACCTTCCACCTCCACTGTGAGGCCATTCCAGGCCTCCACCACCCTCTCAGTGAAGACATATTTCCTGACATCCCCTTTGAGTCTCTCCCACACCAGCTTCATAGTGTGATCCCTTGTCCTCGAGTCTGTCTTTCTGTGGAAAATGCTACCTTCCTGTACCTTATTAATACCTATTAAGTCCTTGAATGTTTCTATCATAGCTCCCCTTTCCCTTCTTTTCTCCAGTGAGTTCATGTTCAGTTCTCTTAGTCTCTTCTCGTAGGGCTTTTGATGCAGTCCCTGCACCATTTGGTTGCCTGCCTCTGTAAGCCTCCACCTATCCATGTCATTCTATAGGTGGGGCCTCCAGTACTGAACCCAGTACTCATGGTGTGGTCTTATCAGTGACTTGTACAAGGGCAACACTACCTCCTTCTTCCTACTGGTGATACTCCTCCCTCTGCATTCCAGCATTCTACTAGCCATTCCTGCAGCCTTTTCACTCTGCTTGGCCACGTTCAGGTCATCAGAACTGATTACCCCAGGTCCCTTTCCTGCTTGGTGGTTGCCAGTACCTCCCCTGCCAACTGGTAAATAGCTTACGGGTTTATGTGCCCCAAGTGCATGAGTTTGTACTTTTTAGCATTGAAACCCAGCTGCCAGCTGAACCATTCCTCTAACTTCCATTTACCACCACCTTCTGACACCTGTCTCTCAACCAACTTCTTACCCAGTTTACTACTGTCTGGCCCACACCTACACAAGCCAGCTTATTCACCAGCCTTCTGTGTGGAATGGTGTCGAAGACCTTCCTGAAATCCAGGTATGCCACATCCACCGCTCCACTTCCCTGGTCAGCTAGTCAAAGAATTCAATCACATTTGTCTCACAAGACCTTCCCACTGTGAACCCATGTTGCTTTCGATCATGCAATACACTTTGTTTTGAGGTATTCTACTATCCTTCCTTTCAACAGTGACTCCATAACCTTGCCCACTACTGAGGTCAGGTTGACAGGTCTGTAATTTCCTGCCTCCTCCCCGTTCCCACTTTTATGAAATGGGACCACATCTGCCCTTCTCCAGTCCCTCAGAATCACCCCCTGTTTCCAGTGATAAGTTGAACAAAGCTGTCAGGGGTACAGTCAGCACCTGTCTGAGCTCCTTCAGTATCCTACGGTGAATGCCATCCAGTCCCATTGCCTCATCAACTTTTGATTTTGCCAGTACTCTGAGGACTTCCTCCTCCTCTGTAAAAGAACTAGAGTCCACTTCTATACCACTTCTGCCCCTGTTCTTTATTTGTGGCCCATCACCTACCCCTTCCACTGTAAATACTGAACTAAAGAAATGGGGAATGCAAAAATAAACCAAGTCAAAGAAACAATTTGACTCTAGATCTGTGAATGGGGGTGTGTCTAAATGCTAGAAACCTGGGTAACAAGGCAAGTGACCTTCAGCCATGAATGGCAGAATCCTGTATGGACTTGGTGGCCATCACAGAAACCTGGGCATCAGAAAACAATGATTGGGATCTCTCGCGTCTGGGTTATACACTCTTTAGGAGGGATAGGCAGGGAGCCAGAGGGAGTGGGGTTGCACTTTATGTCAGAGAGGGTCTAGAGGCCACAGCACGCAATGTCAGTAATAAGGAGGGAGTGGAATCCCTGTGGGTAAAGCTTAGTCCTTCCTCTGGGAAGAGGATCCATATCGGGGTGGCATATAGGCCTCTTAATCAAGCAAAGGACAGAGACTGGGAGTTAGAAGAAGAAATTAGAGGAGTATTGAAAAAAGGGGACACAGTGGTGGTAGGAGACCTGAACATGCCCAATGTGGACTGGGGCATCCCAATGGCTAGATCATCCAGGTATCAATCTGTAATTGAAGCCTTACAGAGTTGCCTTCTCACTCAGTTAGTCAAGGAGCCAACTAGACAGAACACCATCTTGGATGTGGTGCTCACCAACTCGGAAGTAGTCTGGGCTGTCAGGGTTGGTGAGCCACTGGCTAACAGTGATCAAAGCTCTGCTTGGTTTGAGTTATCCTTGAGTTATCTTTGAGGGATGTCAAATCTCAGTCCAGGGCAGAAATCCTTAATTTCAGAGGGGCTAATTTTGACAAAATGAGGGATCTAGCCAGAGAGAGATTAACTAAGATCCATGAGCAGTTACAGGTAGAAGATATTTGGGGAGCAATTAAAGAAGCCATCTTGGTGGCTGCAAAGATGTGCATAAAGACAGTGGCAAAAAGGAAAAAACACAAACACCCCATATGTTTCACTAACAAAGTCAAATCTGCCATTAAAGCCAAGAGAGATACTTTCCTAAACTTTAAAAGAAACAGGGTAACAGTGAGTGGGAAGATTAAAGGCAGACAAGACAGGACAGGCAATCCTAAGGTGTGCAAGGAGGTGTAGGAGGAAACCACACATTATAGTACATGTGAGGACAAATGACCTAGTGGGGGAAACAGTGGAGGTAACAAGGGAGAGAACTGAGGAAGTGGAAAGGTTGTGCGACAAGACTGGGGAATCTGTGGCCTTCTCTGAGGTGCTCCCAGTACCCTGCACAAGCACAGTGAGAAACAAGAGGATTAGGGAGTTGAACACATGGTTGGCAGAAGGGGGTGGCAAGTGGACAGCAGGTAGGCAGGGATCCAATAGAGTGGAGTCACAGCCTACCCCCAAAGGCTAGCAGAAAAGGACTTGGGGTGGCCAAATAAGGAGGGAGTAGATGGGAGGAGATGGAAGCCAGTGAAGGGAAGGGGGCAAGATGGAGGGTGGTCTCATTGAATGCAAGAAGCTTAGGAAACAAATCAGTTGAACTATAGGCACTCTTAGGAGTGTGGAGGGTGGATATTGCAGCTGTCACAGAAATGTGGGCAGCTGAGCACCGGGACTGGGATCCAGCAATCCCAGAATACAAATTATACAGGAAGGACCATAAGGAGGGGGGTGGAGTGGGTGGGGTGGCAGTCTATGTGAGGGATGGGATCAGATACACAAAGGATGAGGGGGAGAAAGGAGAACAGAGGCAATCTGGCTGCAGCTCCTAGACTCAAGAGGTAGGAAACTGAGGTTTGGGGTGGTATACAGGCCACCGTCCCAGTCTGAGGAACTTGACATGGAATTAGCGGGACAAATCAGAAAGGTATGTAGAAAAAGGAAGGGGGTCATCATGGGGGATTTCAACTTGCCGGGGGTTGACTGGAGCATTCCTGTCACCTCCAGTGCTAGGGAGCAAGTGCTCCTGGATGCGATCCAGGAGGGTCTCCTGACACAGTTGGTTAGTGTACCTACTAGGTTAAAGAACACTTTAGATCTGTTATTGTCGAATGGGAAGGCAGTAAAGGAAATTAAGGTGGAGGACGCACTAGCTGACAGCGATCACCAGACAGTGTGGTTTAATATCACGATGTGCGGGGAGACAGAGAAATCAGTTACTTGGGTGGTAAACTTGGGGGGGGGGGGGACTTTGGAAGATTGCAGAAAGTACTGAAAGGGAAATTGGAGGGCATAAGGCAGGAGATGGACACAGAGCAGAAATGGGTTATTATTAAACAGGGGATTACAGAGGCAACAGATGCCTGCACCAAGACACAGAGTAAGAGGAGCAGAGCAAGAAAACCATGCTGGTTGATTAGTGAGGTTGTGGAGGTGATGAGGGCAAAACGAGTGGCGCACCAGAGATATTGGAGGACAGGGAAGCAAGTGGATAGGGAGGAGCATGCAAGATGGTCCAGGGAGGTGACCAGAAAAGTGAGAGAAGCCAAGGCCTAGAGGGAGCTGAAATTAGCGCAGGGAATTAACGGGAGGCAGAAAGACTTTTTCAGAGACATCAGTGAGAAAAGTAAGCGCAAGGAGACAGTAGTGAGGATAAAAAGGGGTGGGTAGTGGACAGAAAAGGGGGAGGAGCAAGCAGAAGCACTGAATGAATACTTTTGCTCAGTGTTCACAGAAGAAAAGGGGGAACTACTTCTACCATGGGCTGGGAGAGTGGGGACGGGGGAGAAGAGGCAACAGATGGAGGAATCGAGGTAAGTGGAGTCTTAGAGGGACTGAGGCACCGGTTAGAGATAAGGCACCAGGGCTGGATGGTATCCATCCCAGGTGCTGAGGGAGATGGTGGAGGTGTTGGGCGGAGCTGCTGGCAGATCTGTACAGCACCTCACTGGAGTCAGGATGTATGCCACTGGACTGGAGGATGGCACATGTAGTACCATTACACAAGAGTGGGCCAAAGGATGAACTGGGTAATTATCATCCAGTAAGTCTCACCTCCATAGTGTGCAAACTCATGGAAACAATACTAAAGGAAAGACTAGTGCCATACCTGGAGGACAATGGCCTCCAAGATGTGAAGCAGCATGGGTTCATTTCAGGGAAGTCTTGTCAAACCAACTCGATACAATATTATGACGGTGACAGGCGAGCTGCATAAGGGTCATGTGGTGTATGTCCGTTACTTGGACTTCAGCAAGACCTTTGGTTCAGTGCATTATGGGTGGCTTGTGGGGAAGCTAACTGGTGTAGGGATAGGAGCAAAAATGATGAACTGGATTACAAGCTGGCTGAGTGGGATGCTGCAACTGGAGGTGGTGAAAGGGGAGCTCTCTATACTGAGGCTGGTGATGAGTGGGTTGCCACCAAGCTCTGTGCTGGGGCCAGTATTATTTGGGCTCTTCATATCAGACATTGCACATGGGGTGGTGAGCAAGGTAAGTCTGTTCACTGATGACACCAAAACTATTTATTTATTTATTTATTTATTTTAACATCAGTTTAACAACCTTTGAGCCAGAGGCTTATTTACAAAGGTACCTCGTCACAAGGAGGACAAAGACATACATACAAGAGACAATTATCAAAACAGTTCAACAATAAGGCACAGTCAAGTTTCAAGTAAAGCGGGACATAACACTGCTACCCGCAATTTTAGGATCAGTGATCAGGAGGTGGGGTAGCAGAGTTGAAAAGAGGCCCTGCGGGGAGGGGTGGGAGTGCAGCTCAGAGAGCTTTGTCACGGGGGAGGTCAGGGGCAGTGGCAGGAGTGTGAGTTGAGCAAGTGAGTTTTCAGACTGTATTTGAAGCAAGCAAGTGAGGGAGCATCAGCGATACCAGCGGGGAGGAGTTGTACCAGGAGGGGGCTCTATAAGGGAATGCCCTCAGATCCTGGGTGGTCTGAGCCCTTGGAACGACCAGAGCAGCTTTGCAGGAGGAGCGAGAGCGCACTGTGGAGTTAGTTCGGTGAATAGAGTTAGCAAGGTCGGGGGGGTATAGACCATGGAGAGCTTTATAGGTAACTTGGCAGGTTAGAGACATGAGGCGCTCATCAAGATTGAGTAGGGAGGACGTGTAGTACAGAAGGCAGGTATGGGTGAGTCTACGGGCACCGGTAATAAGTCGACATGCTTTGTTGAGTGTTAGGCGTACCTTGTGGAGGGCCGTCTGGTCTGCCGTGCCATATACAGGAAGGCCGTAGTCAATTAGGGAAAGAACCGAGGAGGTGACAGCCAAGCGGAGTGAGTTTGGGGAGAGGCTTTTTTTGTGCCGGTAGAGGATGCCCAGCCATGTGTTGGAGACAGAGGTCAGGGCAGAGATATGGTCATGAAAAGAGATAGCAGAATCGAAGATTATGCCAAGGTATTTATAGGAGTGAACAAGTTCTATAGGGTGATTATGGGCAGAGTGGACAGAGAGAGGAAAGTTGCTGGACTTATTTTGAGAGTGTAAAGAGCATAGTTTTAGTTTTCTAAGGTTGATGACTAGACGGTGTTCAGAGAACCAGGTTTCAGCAGTGTTGTAGGCAAGCTGAAGGGAGTTCTGGAGTGAGACGGGGTTACTGTCGGAGGCAAAGAGTACTGCTTCATCAGCATAGAGCAGGACATTTCCTGCACATGCATTGGGCAGGGAGTTGAGAAAGAGGGAGAAGAGTAAGGGCCCGAGTATGGAGCCCTGGGGAACTCCTGAGTGAATTGGGCAGGTACTGGAAAGAGTGCCACCAATCCTCACACGTTGAGAGCGGTTGATCAAGTAACTGGCGCACCAGGAGATTGGACCAGTGGCAAAGCCCACGCTAGCAAGGGTAGCTAACAGAAGAGGATGCGAGATGGTATCAAAGGCTTTTGATAGGTCTATAAATACCGCACCAGCAAGGGAGCCAGCATCAAGTGAGTTATGAAGGAAGTTAGCAAACTCCAGAAGTGCAGTATTGGTGCTATGACCGACTCTGAAACCATGCTGTTCAGGGCAAAGGACATCATATTTCATGAGGTAGTCTGAAATTTGGCTAGCAACAATTTTTCTAAGGCTTTTGGAGAGGGAGAGAGGATAGAGATAGGCTGTGTAGTTGCCTGAGCGTCCTGTCACCACCCCTTGTGGATAGGTGTAACAGTGGTGACCTCCAGACAGAGGGAATTGCCCAAGGCAGAGGGACTTATTAAAGAGGCAAGTGATGGGAGAGATGACCTGATCCAGGACCTGCCGTAGGAGACAGGACTCAAGGGAGTCATTGCCAATAGAATTGAACTTTAGGGCTTTTAGCAAGTAGGGCCTGACTTCATGAGTGGTGACAGAGTGAAGGTGGAAAGGGGGGCCGGAGATGGGAGGGGCAGACACGGGGAGAGGAGGATTGAAGAAATTGCATGGGAGCACTGCACTAAGGTCAGTGAAGGAGTTATTGAGGTGTGTTGCAATGAGGGCAGGGTCAGTGGAGGTAGTCCCATCAATGTCAAGAAGTGACGGGGGGGGGAGCGTGCTCCACCAGTCAGCTGCTTGACATTGTCCTAAGAAGAACCTGGGTTCTCCAGGAGGAGGTAAGAGAAGCTTGGTAATAATTGGCCTTAGCTTTATGGACAGCCCAAGTAATACTTATTCCGGGAGTTTGCGTAGGCCTGCCTGTCAGCAGGGCGGCCAGTTTCAACCGCGATATGCCATAAGTTATCCCATTGCTTAAGAAGTGTGTGTAAGGCAGGGGTAATCCAGGGGGTGTGTTTTACTTTAGATCTACGTGGGGTTAAGGGTGCGAAGATGTCACAGGCAGAGTTAAAGGTGTAAACAAAGAAGGCAAGAGCCTTGTCAATGTCAGGGGTGTTTAGTAGCGGGGACCAATCAGTGCAGGCTAGGTAGAGTTTTAAGTCTTTTAGCCCACCAGGTCTAAGCCGACGACGAAGGGTGTTATGAACAGTGGGCTTGGACCGGGAGGTTGCCCAGTTGAAGAGAACCGGGGAGTGGTCACTAAGACAGTCTGGGAGGATTTGAATATTGTGGACGCGGCATGGCCTGTTGGTAAGGACCACATCAAGAAGCGTGCTAGTGCCCCTACTAGAATTTAACCTGGTAGGCTGGGAGACTAGTTGTGGTAGATCAACAGCAGCGAAAGCCTCACAGGAGGCAGATGACTTGGGAGAAAGCCAATTGATATTCAAATCACCCACCAGGATTTGGTCAGAGGAGTTGGGTAGGGAGGTAATATAGTCAATTAGGGGGCCCAGTGCCTGAGCTTGTTTTTTTGGGGGTATGTAAGCTGTAGTTAGAAAGATTGGACCCCTGGAGGGGTCAGGTGATAATTTTAGTGTTATGGCCTGGGCCTTATAGTCAAGGCTTGGGGGAGGAAGGGCTAAACCAATGAGCGGGTCTTTAACATAGACGGCACATCCACCACCTCTCCTACCGATCCGGTCCAGCCAGTGGAGGGAGTAGCCTGGGAGAGAGACCTGGGCGTCAGAGGTGGAGTCAGACAGCCAGATTTCAACCAAGGCAATCACATCCGGATTATGAACAGTCACCCAGCATTGTAGGGAGTCCAGTTTTTGAGGAGGCTACATATATTTATAGAAGGACATGAAGTCCAGTCATTTCAGTGGGGAACCATTGAAGACAGGCCCAGGATTGGGATGGATGTTGCCAGACAGAAGCAGAAGGAGGAGAGCAGCCCTAGGAAGGAGGTGGCAGAAGGAAGTTTACCGATTGGAGGGTAGAGGTATGGGGTGTGAGGCGGTATAAGGGATAGGTAGGGTAGCACAGACAGGGATGCTAGCGAGATAAGATACAAGAGTGGGCGGGGGTGGGAGAGGGAGCCCAAGGAAAGGTGGTGGATGAGGGAGGTAGTAGGGTATGTGAAGGAGGAGGGAGGTGGGCTGGGGAGGGGAGGGCAGGGGGCAACTGGGGGCATAGGTGTAGCTAAGAGGGGCAGAAGGTAACCCTAGGAGAGGCAAGGAACATCAGAAGGTGGAGAGGGAGTGGGGAACAAGCTGGGCCAGGGATGACAGTCATGCTAGGGGTGGGGAGAGGATTGCAGAGAGAGACAGAATAAGGACTTGGAGCCCCAGTGGGTGAACACAGGGATAGTATAGAGCGGTAGGTTAGGGAGACTGGAATGGGATGAGAGGAATCAAGCCCCACCTGGTGGCCACCCAGTATAATCTGCAAATGGGAAAGTGAGGACTTAGGTTTTGGGACGCAGGAGGCATCGACACAGGAAGTGACGTGGTCGGCCTGAGCCAATAAAACAAGGGCCGCCTGGTGGGGTGGTTGGGAGGTGGGCGGGCTAGCACCCCACAGCTGAGTCCACAGAGACAATCAGTGGGCTGTGGAGCTGTATAGCCAAGAGTATCAATCCAACGGCCGACAATAATGCCCAGAAGTCACAATGTTGGAGGCCTGTGTTACCTGGAGGCAGTCAGCTGGAGTCCGGTAGCTCCTGAATAGGAGCCTTTGTTCCTGCACACGCCTGTGGGTCGGCAGCGCCTCTGGGGAGTGACCTGCCTGGAAAGAGGTAGAAGGGCGAAATTAGTATGCAGCGGGAGAAATCGAATGTGGCTAGCTTGGGTGGTGAACTGCACATGCGCAGATACAGTACATTAGCAGCACAACACAGTAAAATAGAATAGTAAAATGCCTACCCTACTAATCTGTCACAGTACTATGCATTTAACAATATTATTACATCCAGCTCTAAGCGGTAAAACAAAGGTTAATATAGTGCTGCAGAGGGCAATGCAGTTAGGCTAGATGCCCACAAAATATTACACTATTACATTCAAGCTTTTAAACTTGGACACAACTGCAATTTCTACTAACAGACCTGGGAGGCTACAAGTGATCATAAGAGGCAGACATCCACTGGCGTACAGCACAAGACCCTAGGCAACAGCTACAAATCAGAAATGCAGGTGCGCAGTACACATACAAGCCCTGTTCATGTCTTGCCTAGATTTGCTAACCATTGAGTCCCAGCCACTATAGGTAGCACCCCACAGCCGAGTCCACAGAGACAATCAGTGGGCTGTGGAGCTGTATAGCCAGAGTATCAATCCAACGGCCTAACAATGCCCAGAAGTCACGATGTTGGAGGCCTGTGTTACCTGGAGGCAGTCAGCTGAGTTCCGAGTAGCGCCCTGAATAGGAGTTTTGTTCTGCACACGCGGTCGCAGTGTTCAGGGGGGAGGACCTGCCTGGAGACAGTCAGCTGGAGACCGAGTAGCGCCCTGAATAGGAGCCTTTTGTTCCTGCACACGCCGCTGTCAGCAGCGCTCTGGGAGTGACCTGCCTGGAGGCAGCTGAGTCTCGAGTAGTGCCCTGAATAGGAGCTTCCTTTGTTCCTGCACACGCCTGTGGGTTGGCAGCATTCTGGGTGGGGAGGACCTGCCTGGAGGCAGTCAGCTGGAGTCTCGTAGCGCCCTGAATAGGAGCTTTTGTTCCTGCAAACGCCATGGTCAGCAGCGTTCTGGGGGGGGGGGGAGTGACCTGCCTGGAGGCAGTCAGCTGGAGTCCCGAGTAGCGCTCCTGAATAGGAGCTTCCTTTGTTCCTGCACACGCCGCGGTCAGAGCAGTGGTGGATGGAGGGGAGGGATAGAAGCAGCTGCAGGGGGACCTAAGCAGCTGCAGGGGGACCTAAGCAAGCTAGAGGAGTGGTCAGAGAGGTGGCAGCTGGGGTTCAATGCAAAGAAGTGTAAGGTTATGCAATTTGGGGTGAAGAACCCAAGGACAGAATACTGGCTGGGGAGGGTTAAGCTGGGGATCACTGAGGAGGAGAAGGACCTAGGGGTAATGATAATAGGGACCATGAACAACACTGCCCAGTGCAGGAGAGCTGCTGCAAAAGCAAACAAAATGCTGGGGTGCATAGCAAGGGGGTTTTCATCCAGGCAAAGAGAGGTGATCTTACCCCTCTTCAGGTCGCTGGTTAGGCCGCATTTAGAGTACTGTGTGCAGTTTTGGAGGTCATACCTAAAGTGTGATATCAGGCTACTGGAGGGGGTGCAGAGGAGGGCAACAAAGATAATACGTGGAATGGAGGGGAGAGACTATGAAAGCAGACTGGAGACCTGAATATGTACACTCTGGAGGATAGAAGGGATGGGGGAACATTGCAGAGACTTTCAAGTATCTAAGGGGAATCAATAAGGATGAGGCAGATGGGATATTTGAGCTAAGGAGGGGGAGGGACACCAGGGGCATGGGCTAAGAACAGAGGGGGGAAGATTTAGGAGGGAAATGAGGAGACAGTATTTCACAGAGAGGGTGGTAGCAAAATGGAACATGCTACCAGAATGGGTGGTATCATGTAAATCTGTGAACAGCTTCAAAAGGGCATGGGACAGGAACAGGGGAGAGTGAGGGTGGAGAAGGTGGGGGTGGCAGTGGGATGACAAAGGAGAGGGGGTTGGGGCAGTTACAAACTGGGGGTGCTAGCTGCACACTCGAACAGACTTAGATACACCGGATGGTCTGTTTCTGCTGGCACATTCATATGTTTATATGTTCGTAACGTTATGTTCAGAAGAATAGGGAGGCCAAAAACAGCAGTGAAGCAAAGAAAGGCAGTGGTGGAACTTCAGATTGCAAGGGGAATAAGCAATTTTTCTGGTACTTACAGAAGAAGAGGAAGAAAGGGGTAGGGGTAGTTAGACTAAAAGATGGGGATAGGGTCGCAGAAAAAGACAGAGAAAAGGCCACCGTTCTGAACAAATACTTCTATTCAGTGTTCATCAGAGAATATAGTGGCCCAATGCCTGACAGTGATATTACAGAGCATGGGAGGGGTGTCCCACAAATGGAAATGCCAATAATTACCACAGGCAGGGTTAAGGAGATGCTCAAACATATAAACCAAGACAAATCTCCTGGTCTGGATGTAATATATCCAAGGATAATAAAAGAGTTGGCGGACCCCTTGGCTCATTTGTTTAACCATTCACTTCAGATGGGAGTTGTGCCAAGGGACTGGAAAAGAACTGACGTGGTACCACTGCATAAGGGAGGAAACCAGTAACTACAGACCAGTTAGCTTCACATCTGTGTTAGGTAAACTAATGGAGACCCTGCTTAAGCAAGACATAGTGGATTATTTGAATAAGAATGGTCTTCAAGATAACAAACAGCATGGGTTTGTGTTGGGCAGATCATGCCAAATGAACCTGATTACATTTTTCAGTTGGGTGACTAGGGAATTGGATAAGGACCATCCAGTGGACCTCCTCTATTTTGACTTCAGCAAGGCCTTTGATTTGGTCCTGCATTACTACCTGCTGAAGAAGCTAGAGGACTTGGGCCTAGTAAGCTGCATTGTCGAGTGGGTTGGTAACTGGCTAGAGGGCAGGAAGCAGAGTAGTTTTTAAAGAAATTAAGTCAGAGAAGGGGAAGGTGATGAGTTTAGTGCCTCAGGGCTCTGTATTGGATCCAGTCCTGTTTAATGTGTTCATCAGCAACATAGGGGTAGGTATCCAGGGCAAACTTGCACCATTCGCAGATGACACTAAGCTGGGTGGCAGGGTGGACAGCAAGAAAGAAATAGGGAATCTACAAAGTGAAATGCAAAGGTTGGAGAAATGGTCTAGAGACTGGCAGCTAAAATGCAATGCCAAAAAGTGTAAAGTGATGCACCTTGGCAAAAAAAAAAAAAAAGCCTATTGGCTTAATGGAGTCAAGCTCAATGCCTCGCAGGATTAAAGGGATTTGGGAATTATCGTATTTGAAACCCTAAAACAAGCCAGCCAGTGCAACACAGCATACAGCAAAGCCAACAAAATGTTGGGATGTATAGGGGAGAGGGTTTGGCTGCAGGCACTGGGAAGTGATTCTGCCATGGTAGGGATTCCTGGTGAGGTCCCACCTGGAATACTGTGTCCAGTTTTAGAGCATGTATCTTAGGAAGGACAGGGACAGACTGGAAACCATTCAAAGAAGGGTGACCAAAATGATACATGGGCCACAGGGGCTACCATATGTTGGGTGCCTTAAGGCATTGAACATGTGCCCACTGGAGACAAGGAGGGAGAGATGGGACAAGATAGAAACATTCAAGTTCCTGAGAGGAATTAACGCTGAGCCCTACACAGAACTGTTCACCAAGGTTTCCAACTCAAATACTAGGAGACATGAATGGAAGCCGAAGGGTGGGAACTTCAAGAGGGAATTCAGGAAACACTTATTTTTAGAAAGAGTAGTGGAATAGATTCTTTGATAGGAATCAAGTTCAGAGAGACAGAAGTCTGTAAATGAACCTGCCACCATTTAGGTTTTAATGGTGGAACATAGGAAATTTTTTTCACCCATAAAATTATCTAATCTATTTTTGAAAACTGTCATACTGTCACTGTCAACCACGTCTTTTGGCAGTATGTTCCAAATGGTGACAATTCTCTGAGTGAATCACTGACTTATTTTAGCTGTTTTATTTATTTATCCAATTAATCTGTGGTTGTGTGACCTTGTATCTTTATAATTACCTGGGCTTTTCATTAAACCGATTAATTCAAACAGTTCTGCATTATTATAAGCTCTGAAAGTCAGACATAATTTACCCCTCAGTTTTCTGTATTCCATTGAATAAAATTGCAAATGCTTTAGTCTGTCATGGTATTGTAAACCTTTTACTGTTCTAATTTGCCTGGTAACTCATTTTTGAACCCTTTCTAATCTATTTTTCCCCTGAATTGAATAGGAAGCACAAAAAGGTAAACAGTACTCCATATGTGGAATCATGGAATAGGCTGCTCACGGATGTGGTGGGAGCTAAGACAGTGAGAGCTTTCACACAGAGCTGGGATAAAAAGTATACTCGAATCCAATCTGCGGGTATTTGCATGAGCTAGGTCCCGGGATCTCCAATGACCCCAGGTACTCAAGGGCAGAATTGATGGACCATTCTGTCTCCTTCTGCCGTCGCCTTTTCTATGTTTCTAAGTATCTGTTCAATATGTCAACTTTCCCTTGGTCCCCTTCCTCCCAGACACCTCCTCTGCCTTTTATCCTTGCTATTCCCCCTCTGGTCCTTCTTTTCTCACTAATATATCTAAAAGTTTTATCCCCTTTTTATTGACCAGACAATATTCTCCTCCGTTCGTGCCTTTGCTCTTTGCACCACCTTCCCTGCCTCCCCTTGCCTCTCCTGGTAGTTTTTCCTATCCACCTCCCTCTGTGTCCTTTTGTACTCCCTAACTGCAGTTTTTTATTACTCTTAATATTTCTGTTTGTTCTCTGGAGAACCATACTGGTCTCCTTTCCCTCTTGCTCTTGCAGACCTTCCTGGCCCAGAGATTCATTGCTCTTTCTATGCCCTCTTTTATTTTCAGCCACTAATATTCAAATCCTCCTAACTTCCCTATTCCTGCCAGGGCATCCCTGAGGCATTCTCCCATTGTTTTGAAATTGGCCCTCCTGAAGTCCATGACCTTGTGCAGTTTGATTCAAACCCAGTCTTTATTGTAAACCATATCTTACGATGGTCACTGGTCCCCAGGTGGTCCACCACAGTGATGTCAGCAACACTGTCCCCGTTCATCAGCACTAAGTCCAGCAATGCTCCTCCATGAGTGGGTTCCATTGACAGTTGCCAAAGGTATGCCCTCAGCAAGGAGTCCAGTATGTCCCTGCTCCTGGGAGTTGTTGCTGCTGGGAGCCTCCAATCCAAGTCAGGCAGGTTGAAGTCCCCCATCAGTGGCAATTCACCCTTATGCACCATTCTTTGGATTGCTTCAAGCACTTCCTCATCAACCTCCTTTTTCTGTACTGGAGGTCTGTATATAACTTCTGTATGGATAACGGCCCCATTCCTTTTCTCCAGAGTGATCCACAGCACCTCCGCTCCCTCCTGTTGCCCTTGTATTTCTGTAGCCTTTATGCTGTCCCTTACATAAAGGTCTACTTCTCCCCCCTTTTTTCTGACCCTGTCCCTTCTTAAAAGAGTGAATCCTGGTACTGGTACTGCCATATCCCAGTCCTGGTTTTCATTGCACCAGGTCTCAATGATGGTGACTATGTCCAGGTCCTCCCCTGCCATGGTAGCCTCTAGATCTGCAGTCTTGTTGCCCAGACTTCAAGCATTCACACACATGGCCCTCCAAATTTCTTGCCCTCCATTTCCACTATCCCCCTTTCTATTCCCTACTACCTTTTGCAGGGGAGTGGCAGCTAGTATCCCATCCCCCTTGCTGACCTCCATGCATTCCCTAGCCTCATAAAAACAGGTACATATTTCCTAGTCCTACCTCCATTCTTGGCCATCACAAACAAATAAAGCAAGAGCACAAACAGGACAAAGTTCCAACTTTCATGTAAAGACACTGACTAAAGCAGAACAGACTGAGTACAAATAAAATGATATTTGCTAAGTAGTGCATCTGAGTTCTGCTAGTGCCAAGTGTGAATTATTTTTCTGCTGGACACTGGACCCCCCCCCCATGGAATAATGACATACTGTTTTAATTCAGCATAAGGCACAATGGGGAGGGGGTGTTGTGCTAGGATAACAGCATGCCTTGGGTGGGTTGAAGCATGCCACCGAAGGTACAGTGCTTCCATCACCTGAAAAGTGCTGTTATCCCAGCATAATGCATACCCTGGAGTGCCTTATTACAATCATGAAATGGATTTAATTAAGTATTACTAGGTATATTTTTAAATATGAAGTTATTTTATTGAATTTAGAATTATTGAAAATTAGAAAAGTGCAAACTAGAGAAAAAGTTAAGTATGTAGCTCAGGTGTTTGGCCAGAAGGTGGCACCAATCTTACATGAAAGAGAGTGTGTGTGTGTGTGTGTGTGTGTGTGTGTGTCCCTTCAGGTACAGGGACAAAATGGACAAATATTTGGAAGCCATAAGCTGTTCGTGGCTACAAGTTCCTGTGTGAAGGGTGCAGCCATAATTTATTATTGTATTGTTCATCATGCTGCAGTGTGGATTTTTTAAAAATCTGGGTTGTATGAAGCTCCACAGTAATATCAGAGTGCAGTATTCAATCAACCAGAAGCTGACAGTGCTGCCTGAGTACAGCGGGAACCTAGTCTTGTCAGGTAATTAAAAAGTAGATTCCATTTTTTTTTTTTTTTACTTCAAGCCGCAGATTGCAGCCAGCAGTATGTTTCCCTGTAGTGTGCTGATAGCTTGATTTAGGAGGGATGCTGGCAGTGTTGTAGGCTCACTGAGTATGGCAGGTGGGGCTGGAGTACAGCCTGCAAGGAGCTACAGTCAGCATTAGTCTGCTGAGGAAACAGTTGGAGGTATGAGGGAAAGTTTTTTTTTTTTAAACACAGTTAGACAATTAGATTTAGCATGGTAGTGAGCAGGTAATCTATGGTAGTGGGGAAGTTTCTTATGAGAAGTGATATCACTGAGGCTGGACAGGGTAAAGAGGACCCAGGATGGTTGGAACTTTTTTCTGTGCTGTTGAACTGGGATGTCAGCATAGGGATATGAGGTCCCCAGCCAATCAGGTTACTAGATTTTCTTGACCCATTTCATTGTTAAGCAATAAGGCATGACAGAATGTGCGTTATTGTGGGATAATGGCATGCCTTGGGAAGTAAAGCCCATGATGAAGCCAAGGGCTTTACGTACCCAGGAAGTACTATCATCCCTCAATTGCACACACTCTGGAATGCTTTATTGTGATTATAAAATGGATTTCCTGATTTTTTCTTTATTTTAGGACCAAATCATGAGGTTCAGAAAGTTAAGCATTTCTGACCTGTGCTATTGTGCTGGGATGTCAGTACGGTCAGGTGACTGGATTCCACCAATCACAGTACAGTATTTCTCCTTTGAAGGAGCTAACAGAGGTGCGGGCAGCACCACAGTCAGTCCTGTTCAACCACTCATTAAAGAAGGGAGTGATGCCAGAGAACTGGAGGAGGGTGGTTGTAGTCCCATTTTACAAAAGTGGCAGTAGGGAGGAGGCTGGCAACTGAAGTCCAGTCAGCCTGACTTTGGTGGTGGGGAAATTAATGGAATCACTACTGAAAGAAAGAATCATGGAATATCTTGAATCCAGTGGCTTATGTGATCCAAGGCAGCATGGATTCAGAGGGGAGAGGCCATGTCAAACAAATCTGGTAGATTTCTTTGACTGGGTGACCAAGAATTAGATCAGGGTGGAGTGGTGGATGTGGCCTACCTAGATTTCAGAAAGTCTTTCAACACTATTCCACATGGGAGACTTGGAAATAAGTTGGACAGCCTGGGAATGGGTCTAAAGGTGGTAAACTGGGTTAGAAATTGGTTGAGGGATAGGCACCAGAGGGTGATAGTAAATGGAGTTCACTCCAAGGAGGGGAGGATGACCAGTAGAGTGCCACAAGGATAAGTACTGGGGCCTGTCCTCTTTAATGTCTTTATCAGTGACACTGCAGAGGGGTTAGAAGGGAAGATATACCTTTTTCCAGATAACACAAAGATCTGCAACAGGGTTGACACTCGGGGAAGGGGATGAAAAAAATGAGGAGGGATCTAAGTAAACCTGAGGAGTGGTCAAGAGTGTGGCAGCTAAGATTCAATGTGAAGAAGTGCAACATCCTGCACTTGGGGCACAGATACCTATGGGGTAGAGTACATGATGGGAGAAGAGGTACTGATGACTACCAAACAGGAAAGGGACCTGGGGGTAATCATATCTGATGACCTAAAAGTGGCCAAGCAGTGTGACAAGGGAGTGGGGAGAGCCAGTGGGATGTTGGGTGTATAGGGAGGGGTATCACCAGCAAAATGAAGGAGGCGGTGTTCCCGCTGTACAAATCATTGGTGATGCCTCACCTGGAGTACTGTGTCCAGTTCTGGGGGACACATTTCCGGAAGGACACAGACAGAGTGGAGACAGTCCAGAGGAGGTCAACTAAAATGGTGCAGGGGCTGCACCAAAAGCTGTATGAGGAGAGACTTAAGGACCCCAATATGTACACCATAGAGGAGAGGAAGGAGAGGGAGGATATGATAGAGACTTTTAAATACCTCATGGGTATAAATAAGTTACAAGAGAGAAACATTTTTCAGAAAAGAAGAGGTTCAAGAACAAGGGCTCATGCCATGATGCTGAAGGGGGATTGACTCAGGGGAAACATGAGAAAGTACTTCTTCACTGAAAGGGTGGTGGATGCATGGAACAGCCTCCCAGCAGAGATGTTGGGGGCAGAAACAGTAACGGAATTGAAAAATGCATGGGACAAGCACAAGGGAATCTTAGTGGTTAGGAAAGGGACGGTAAAGCTGGAGATCAGTGAGGGTCTGCTGTATTACAGTAGGTAGGAAAAGTGGGAAGACTAAGTGAGATACGTAGTCCTTATCTGCCATCAAATTCTACGTGTCCATGTTTCTATGTTTCTTTTACTCATTTATAATAAACTAATAAGTTGTTGCTCATTACATATTTCCCATTTTTAATCCATCCATCCCTCCCTAGTTTTGACCAGAACTATGATCTTTGCATATCACTTACCTTTTTTCTATCATCTGATTAACCAAGCGCTTCGCTCGCTCAGATGCTGGATTCAGGCACTTTTCCTCTCCAGTTGCCAATAGTGTAACACTGTCAGTGGAAAATGCACAATTTACTTCACTCATGTCTTTTTATAGAAGCTTCTGCAAATGCAAACTGTTACAAAAATAGTCAGTAGATTCATTTTATGATTGTTTTGCCAACGGCTTTACCTGTGGACCTCCCTGTACTCCACCCTGATGTTTGGGGTTACCATGACAATATCCTATTTCTCCAGTAGGAGGTCAGGTGAGTGGCTGGTTTGACAGTCAGTGCCAATGCCCTCTGTGACTAGCTGGCAGGGGGCAAGCAAAGGACATGCACCTCACTTCCAAAAAGTGCCAAGCCCCTAAGTCACCTGGATTCTGGGCATCACACATGAATCCCACTCTCCCAGGCAGCAGCAGGATGGGTTGCTGCTGTACCAGTGTACCATCCCAGTTAAAAGGAACACACACTTTGTCTTTTACATTTATTAATAGAATTGTAATTGGAAATTTGAGCATATTTGAAATATTTTAACCCTTAGGCTTACAACATAATTAGTGCATATTGGAATTCTGGACAAATAGGTCAGTTTGAGGCACTTGGTCTGCCTACAGAATTAGAATGTATTGGACTTCTGGGCAGACAAATCAGTTCACAACACAGCAAGGGCTGATCCAGCTTACTGGTTTACTTGTTTTGAGATAGTTTTACTTTCTCCCTTATTTTACATCCCTTGATAATGCTGCCTTTTCCCATCAATATTTATATTTTATTTACTTAGTTCCAGAGCCCCGCGACATCTGAAGAGCACAGGCCAAGACTAAAGCTTTCCATGCAAGGCTTCAGCTCAAGTGTCACTACGTTCCAGAACTGATCAATGATTAAAAAAGGAAATATTGGTTGGAAAAAAGCTCTGTTAGAATGGGGCCTACATAAGGAAAACTACAACTATTTCAAAAAAGATGCATAAAACAGAACACCTGGGGCCCTATTCTAGAAGTGGTACATCCGGCACAAGGTGCTTTTGCCAGACAACACTGATGCAAACTGCAACTTGCTCCAGAAGTTGTGACAATCCCTATTATGGTACACGGACTGTGCCTGACTTGGAACACTGTGGCAAAGGGGCACTGCTCCACCCTTGTGACCAGAACCAGGGTACACCAGGTTGCCAGGGGGTATGCACCACAGCAGGGCTGCAACACCCCCTTTCCTTGGGATTCTGAAAGCCCCACCCTGGCCATGGGAAGGGGGTCAAATTAGACCAGCCAGGAGGTGGTCTAAACCTGCCACTCAAGGTTAGGAGCTGGCAGGGGTGCTCCGTATGTGGGGTCCGGGGGCAGATGGACTGGGGTTTCCCATGGAGGTGTAGGGGGGCATGTGGGTATGCTGAGAGGGGGTGATTGGGCACCCAGTGGGGGGTGCCATTCTTGGACAGCACAGAATACACCAGAAGGTGATTGGTACTGCCAAGACACCTCCGCTGGGCTCCCGATCATCCCCCTCGGCATACCCACCCACTCCCTAACACCCCATGGTATCCCCTTTGCCACTACAGCCCCAGGAGCCCTCCTGGTATACAGTTCTGGCTTGCACCTTGGGGGGGGAAGATCCATGTGGCAGGTCCTGAAAGTGCGCTTCGCGTTCAGTGCTAGCCAGCCCTTGCGGCATTTCCCAAGTGTTGTGGTGCATGGACCCCAGATGTTCTGGAATCGGGTACTTGGTCTCTGATGCACTGGGAGTGTTCCACAGCCCTAGATTGCTGGAACTTTGCTGTGATCTAAGGGCAATTTTGGAATTGGGCCCCTGGGGTATTAAACAGACTTCACACATGCCCACATTTACAGATATATTGAAAAATGTAGAAAGTAAGGTTTATGTTCCCCATAATGAGTTTACATTGAATGCATACACTACAAAGTAGACTATACTGTATATTCCTTACATGATCTCCACTTTGTCACAGAAGGTGTTCTTGGGATACATCTCTATTTTCTGAATATACCTTGGATGGATAAAGTCAGCAACATATCCCTTACAGATGCACCGTCCTTCCCCAATAAATGGATGGACTGTAATGAAAGGAGATACTTTAGTAACACACATAAAATACATATTTTTATTTAATTTCAAAGAAGTCTGTCCTTCTTAGTGAGGTTATGGGACTAAAACAACATTACAGTAACACTGAAATAATACAAAAATGGTAAAAATAAAATAAGCATGAACACAATTTATATGCAGTATAAGAAAGTAAGTAAATTCACACATAAACATTTTTTATACAATAAAATTTTTTTGTAAGGATTTGGACTTTATGTTTTAGATTTCAGGGGTTTTATACTCCTCTGTGAAAAATAAATTTCTTGAAGTAGACATGGCCTAACTAGACTTGAGCAAGGCATTTGACACAGTCCCACACAAAAGATTAATAAACAAGTTAGCCAGCCTGGGAGTGGATCCCAGGGTGGTAGCTTGGGTGAAAAATTGGCTGGACAGCAGGACACAGAGGGTAATAGTAGCGGAGTTCACTCTGAAGAAAGGGAGGTTACTAGCGTGGTACACTCGGGGGTTGCGTATGGAACCGTCCTCTTTAATGTCTTTATAGGTGACATTGCAGAGGGACTGGAAAGAAAAGTATGCCTCTTTGCAGACGACACAAAGATCTGCAACAGGTTGATACACAAGGGGGGAGGAAAGGATGAGAAGAGACTTGGCAAGGTTGAAGGAATGGTCAAAAGTATGGCAGCTTAGATTCAATGCAAAGAAGTGCAAGGTAATGTACCTGGGTAAACAAAAACTCAGGGGTAGAGCACACATTGGGGGTTATTAATGACAACACAAATGGAAAGGAACCTGGGGGTAGTCATATCAGACAACCTAAAGGTAAACAAACAATGTGAGAAGGCAGTAAGGAGGGCTGGTGGGATACTGGGATGCATAGGGAGAAGCATCACCAGTAGAAAACAGAAAGTTGTTATTCCTCTTTACAGACAGTTGGTGAGACCCATCTGGAGTACTGCATGCAGTTCTGGAGACCCCATCTCCACAAGGATATAGGCATGATGGAGGCAGTCCAGAGGAGGGCACCTAAAATTGTGCAGGGTCTGCACCAGAAGCCATACGAAGAGAGACTAAAGGAGCTTAATACATATACCCTGAAGGAAAGGAGACGGGGGGGCATGATAGAAACTTTCATGTACTTCAGGGGAATCAGCAAAGTCCAAGAGGGTAGCAACTTTCAGAAAAGAGATGTACAAGAACAAGGGGGTACAATTTGAAGATAGAGGAGGGACAGCTCACGGTAATGTGAGGAAGCATTTTTTCACAGAGACGGTGATGGATTCATGGAACAGCCTTCCTGAGGAGGTTGTGGGGTCAAAAACAGTGGGGGAATTCAAGAATGCATGGGACAGACATAAGGCAATTCTAGTGGTGGGTAGAAGAAAGTAGGCTATTAGTTAACTAGGATCTGCAGCTTATCCAATAGGTGGGGAAATGGGCAGACTGGCTGGGCCAAGCAGTATTTATCTGCAGTCAAAGTCTATGTTTCTATGTTGTTCTAGAGATTTGGACTTTAAAATACTTCTTAACTGATTGCTAAAGGTTATCAGGAATTTTATGTAGGTTTTTAATATTAGCATGCATATTATGTTAAGCCCTTTTATACAAAAGAATAAATAGCACTACATATATTCAATAAATTAAACTGCTTCCCAAATCCTTTGACTGAACCCCTGCCATTTTATACCCCATTGATTAGGAATTAGTTAATAAATGTAGAAAACAAGCAAACTACTGTGCATATTGAGCTAAGGTGACATACAGTATTATAATTAAGCACTAATACACAACAGGGTGTGGTATAACATGGGATATCATCATACCTCACTGTGTTTTGAGTCACAAAGCCATATACTGAGTGCTTGATCTACCTTTGAAATGATATTGTTCCAATACATGCCATATCCTGGAGTGTATTATTTCTATAATGAAAGGTATTGTAATTTGTTTTTAATAAATATTTAAAAAGCAGGTTTTAAATGTTTTAATAAATATTTTATTATTGTGAAGGTGAACATTTAAAAAAAGAGTTATGTTGCATTTTGTTGCAGTCAGTAGGTGACACTCTCTCATTATGCTGCAATATAATCCCTATGCTGTAATCCACCAGTCACACTACCCCCTCATCCTCACCTCTGCAAAGCTCTGCTAATACGCTGTAGAGTAGCTAGCAGCCTGTTGTAGTCCTCCCCTCCTACGCTTGAATATTTCATGTTACATTTCCACAGGCATTCATTGTGGCCAAGAGGGGCTGAAGATATGGTGAGCATAAATAATTCAGACTGCAGTTAGGAATCCAGTAATGGTTGGTCTGTTGCAATGACTGAAGCTGTAGTTGGTGGTACAGTATTTATGGTGAATGCCGACTCTGTCAGTTATGAATTTAAACTACAGTTAAACTGCAGTCAGGGTTAAAGTCACAGTTGGTCACATAGAATGATTAATACTGCGGTTGGTGATATTAGCATATTTAGTCACTATTAGAGTCAGTAATGTTAGCACTGGCTGGGCTACACTGTACTCACAGTAATCGGCAGGATGATTAGGGCTAAGAGATGTAGCAGAAGTGGCAGTTTTTGAGAAGCTTTGGCATGAGCAGTTTCATGCACTAACAAGCATTTGTTAATGGCGAATGTTGTCTTGCTGGCATTGGCATTGGTAGTGCAGGAGTTAGAGAGATGCCAAAATTTTTTTTTTTTTAGTTGTTTAACCAGGAGTAGCACACTAAGCTGAAAGCTTTTTTACAGGAGCGACCTGGGAGCACAGGGAAGTTAAGTGACTTGCTCAGAGTCACACAGTACGCAAGTGGAAGCTGTGGGATTCAAACCCAGGTTTGGTCTGCTGGATGTCACCAGATTTGCAGCTCAGAGCCTTAAACCACTGCGCTATACTGCCTCCCTAATAGGAGTGGCAGTGAAGTACTGAACTGATGTCAACCCCACCCCCACTCTGCAGAGACTGACAGGAATTGGGGTGTGCCTTTGGGTCACTGGCCATATTGCTCATGCCATTTCACCTCACCCTACCCTGCAGACACCGACAAGTGTCGCAGTGTGCCTTGGGGTCTTCGAGCCATATGCTTACCCCATTCCATAAGGAAATACGCTGAGATGAGTGCAGTATAGGAGAATGGGGTGAATATTGGGGCTGAACAGTCCAAGGCACACCTTGATGCCTGTCACTGGCTGCAGGGAGGAAGTGGGGTGGAATGGCGTGAGCATTACAGCCGATAATCCCAAGTCACACCCCTGATGCCTGTCAGTCTCTACAGGGTGGGGCGTTATGGTTGGAAACCCTAATCCCCTAGGCATTTGTTGGTATTTTCCCTCTAGATTTTCATCATGGACTTTTTGTGACCCCACTTCATGAACAGCGGCACTATCAGTTCGTTAGCCGAAAGGTGATTTTGCACAACGACTGCACCATTTGGTGCCACAGGTGTGAAAACACATTTTGGGCAGGATGTGAAAAATGACAGCTCTACTGTTCATGAGGAGGTGTAAAAAAATGGCAATGTTGAAAATCTGGAGTGAAAATATGAAAAATTGGTGAAGTCACAAACGTGTGTAGAAACTGCGCAATGCATGCCTGTAATGTAATTATTTTGGGGATTTTTTAATCAAATTTTCAACATAGGTATTTTGGGACTTCTGCTCATGAGCAGTGGCACTGTGGTTTTGTTAATATGTCCCAGAAGTTGATTTCCTGCAGTGACCTCACTATTGTGCCCCAGATGTGCAAAAACACATTTCAGGCTAGATGTGAACAATGACAGCTGTACTGTTCATAAGGAGGTGTGAAGAAATGGCAATATTAAAAATCTGGAATGAAAATATTAAAAATTGTCAAAGTTATGAGTGTGCATGGAAACTGTGCAATTCATGCTCATAACATAGTCATTTTTTGGAATTCTTTCACCAAATTTGAAACATAGGCTTTTTGGGACCCCACTTTATGAACAGCTGCACTGTCATTTCATTAATCAGTCCCAAAAGGTGATTCCACGCAATGACCACAAAATCACATTTTGGGACAGAATAATGACATGACAGTGCATGTGTTCATGAGGTAGGGTCCCAAGAACCCCATGTTGAAAATTTGGAGCCTAAATTCAAAAGAATAGCTGAGATATTCATCTAAGTTCAACCCCTCCCCCTGCTAATGCCATTATACAGCTTACTGGCATTTCTACATTTTGCACTTCTGCTTTGAAGAGTCCAGATGTGTTCCCACTCCACCAAAGATCATGGTGCCGGACCTCTGGAGGCAAGTATGGGGTGATGGAGTGTGTGGGGAGGTGGGGTATGCAGAGGGTGGGTGCAGGTTGGAGGAGGAGGGCATTGTGGGACCATTTTCTTTCTTTACAGGTGAAATGAAACAAATGTTGGGTGCCACACAATGGGAGTGGGGGGAGGAACATGCCAGCACAGTCAGCTTCTGTGAGCAGTGGCACACTGGAGTGAGCTTTCAGTGTGCCACACAATGTAGGGGGGTGGGAGACATGCCGACACAGGGATTGCACGTCCGATGTTGACTATGTTTGGAGATTGTGTGGCAGCAGCTGCTGCTGCCACGTTTATTGAAATGTTTCACCAGGAAAGGCACATATGGGAAGTGTGTCATCTGTGCCGCTGCATGACGAGCTTGTCTCTGATTGCATCAGCACATTTCTTTCAAGTTGGTGGCACTTTACATAATTCTTGCATCCGCACTAGCATGCTGGCTAATTGGGGAATGAGAGACACACCTACCAAAGCATGCCCTGCATTCGCCAGCACTGACACACCTCTCACTGTGCTAATACTACCACAAGATGTTGCTTGTGCCTGCACAAGACAACATAAAAATTACTGTTTCCGGATTATTGTGAGTTTATGTTGGAAAATTGGAATCTGTTTTTAAACACTGGTGATCTATCAATGGCTGGACAGCCATGTTATATGTGGGCAAGCAATAGCAAAGGGGTGGACCATTATGCAGGTGTGGAAAAACTGTTGTCAGAGACATTTGCTTAGTGTGGTGCTGTACTGGGATTTAATCATCAGGGCAATCGATTTATGGTGATTAAAATAATGAAATTCCATTTTTAAGACTTGAAATTCTGGGAGTTGCACTGGTGATTGTTAATCTAATTTCTGGACTTTACCAGGCTTTTACTGACATTCTTTTAGTATGTGCATAAATATTCAGAATGAAAGAAGGCTTAATATACAGAGCATTAAATGAAGCAAACTGAAAATAGCACAGGAAACGATATAACAAAAATACAAGTTCTGTTGATTTACTAATTTGGTACAAAATGCTAAATTCCAGCCGCCTGGTGGTGCTGAGGGTTGAGGCACTGGACTCCACACCTCGCACCACGCTGGCAACCTGGGTTCAGGAATGGACTCAGGCCAGTGGGGGTCAGCAGGGGAGGGAGAGGATTGAGTGTCCGTAGGACTGCTGTCCTCTCCTGGGGAGGGCTACAGGGTTTACTCAGCACCTTAGAGACCTACAATGGAGATTGGTGGCACTACGGGTGCTGAAATTGTATAGGGAATGGAGTGGCGGTGGACATCAGCAGTGTGTCTGCGCAGATGTCATTGCACGTCCATGCTCCAGGGGGATACCTACACATGAGAAAAGCCCTGGCCCCTGGGATAGGCAATGGCTGCCTCCAGTGCCCTGCTGCAACATACCCAATACTGGACTCATCTCCCGGCTCTCCTGACCCTCCACCTTACCTTGTGGCTGATGCACTGGATTCTTAGATAGAGTGCCAGAAGTGGAAGGCAGCCTCGCTTCAAGGGGCTCAGACCCAGGAAGTCTATCAGTCTGAGGTAGGTGGAATTGTCTGTCCCCGATTTCCCAGTCGGGTGTGCTTCAGGTGGGTGGTAGAGCACTGGTGGTGAGTGGGGTTAGCCCAAGAGAATTCCTTGGTGTGCCAGTGAGAAAGAAAGTTGACCAAACAAAATGCTAAATTCCATGAAATTCTTTGTTTCCACCAGTGTTTGGGTAGTCCAAATTCTGGAATTTTTGCTGGATTTTCTGGTGAAAACCAAAAACCAATGGCCTTGTTAGAGGAGTTCTTAGCCAAGTAGTGTACTACATTATACCTTCTATTTCATAAACATTCTTATAGTGCCTAGTTATATAGTGCAGGCGGTATAGCAAATGAGATTGGGTATCTATGTATTATCTACAGTATGTAGAGATTATAGTACTTCTGGGGCCCGATATTCAAAATCACACGAAGCAGGGCACAAAAATTTGCACTGCACCTTGCGATTGCCCAGGAGACCGAAGATGCTATATGTGGTTGAATAGTGCACTGGTGCTATTTGACTGAGTAGAGGACCATGGCAGCACAGTGCTTAGCCACTTAGTGCTGCCCTGACATGACTCCCAAAGTGCACTGCCAGAATGGATAGCACCAGAATGCTATCTGCAATATAATATGGATAGTGCGGCAGGTTATTGCAGTGTCACCGCTTTCAAATTGCCCAGTCCCAGTCATGATAGATATCCCAGGTGGTAGTAGTATCCCCTCCCCCCCAATTGCCAGCCCACATGTCATGAAACAATCCCTGGTGCTAGTGGTCTCCCCGATCGACAGCTCAGACTTTATTACACAGAATTCCTGGTGGTTGTGGTCTCCCCAATCGACAGCTCATACTGTATTACACAGAATCCCTGGTGGTAGGGGCCTCCCCCTGATTACTGGCCTATACTGTATTACACAGAATCCCTGGTGGTAGTGGTCCCCGTCCGATCACCAGCCAAAACTGTAATAAACAAAATCCCTTGTGCTAGTGGCTCCACTTCTGATCGCCAGCCCATAGTAAAAGTTCCAACACTCACTGGCATCCATTGTTTCCCCCACCCCCCTGGCACTGATCCATAGTACTGCAGGTCACAAGTCCCTACTCATTGGCGTCTAGCGGCCCCCCATGGCACTGAGCACCCACCCCTCTCCAGTCACCTTACCAGTCACCTTGGTGCTGCGGGTGCATACAGTGACTGAAGCAGCCCTCTTCACACCTCCTCAGCTGGCCACTGTATATCTAGGCATGGATAGTGCCCCTCATTTATAGGACATGGTGACACTCCCTGTCCTATAAATAAGGGGAACGCTTCATGCCCGGACACATGGCAGCCAGCCAAGGAGGTGTAAGAAGGGCTGCCCAGTCAGCATATGCACCTGTGAAACCGAAGGGATTGGTAAGGTGACTGGGGTGGTGCTCAGTGTTGCAGTGGGGGTGCTAGACACTAGGAGTAGGGACTTCATGACCAACAGTACTGTGGATTGGTGCCACAGCGGGGGAGGTGGAGAACCATTGGATGCTAGGCAGTGTTGGAACTTTTTACTATGGGCTGGTAATTGGGGAAGACTACTAGCACAAGGTATTTTATTTATTACAATACAGGCCAGCGATCAGAGAGGGCAACTACCACCAGTGATTCTGTGTAACACAGTATGGGCTGGAGACTGGGGGAACCACTGTACCATCAGGGATTTCATTTATTACAGTATGGGCGTGTGATTGGAAGGGGGTTACAACTACCACCAGGGATTGTGTGTAGTACAGAGCAGGCCAGCGATCAGAGGGGCGGGACCACTACTACCAGGGATTCTGTTTACTACAGTACGGGCTGGTGATCGGGGGGGGGGGGAACCACTACCACTAGGGATTCTGTGTAATACAGTATGGGACAATAACTGGAGGGGGGGTCCACTACCACCAGGGATTGTTTCATGACATAAAGGCTGGCGATCGGAGGGAGGGTGTCATGGACCAAAGGGGGCAGGTGTGCTCCCCCAGTGGCCAACAAGCTAGGTGGCTGCATTACTCCTGCAGCCACTAGGGTTGCCCAGAGTAAGCTGGGGTTTTGTTTGGCAGTATTTGCGTTGCACAAAAGGATCGCATAAAACCCTTTTGTATAGCACAATGCTGCTGAATATGGGGTAGCGTGGCTATTCATTGCCACACCACTCCTCTTGCCCACTGACATACAATAAGTTTTGCATGGCCACTAACACTCTTTTCCCATGAATATAGGGATCAGGGGCAAATCCCACTTTGCTTGTGCAATGACACATTAACACCCGCGCAAACCTTTTAATATTGGGCCCCTGGTGTTTTCTGAAAATAACTCAGTATGAAAAAGTAGGAGGGGATCCCTCTCCAGCTTTATTTAACATCTACTGTATTAATATCTTTCAAAGTATATTAAAGGAGAAGGAAAGTTTACTGGGTCACTTGGGTTTTATAAGAAAGTGAAATGATCTTTTGAATGAGGTACTGTTGGGCTTATCTGTGGCAATAGTCCTGAGGTATACATATCTAAATTATCCAAAAAATTTAAGCAAGCCAGCAACAGCCATTTTACAGAATTTTGAGACAGAATGTGTTAGCACTCAGAGCCATGTTGTATCTCATTAAGAACAGCTTGTCTTCAATTACATCACTTTCTGTCTTAAGATAACATTAAATGGCTGCTGCCTTAATATAATTTACATATGATTTAGATTCATTTTGAGTTGCTGTTTTATGTATAGGCAAGCTCAATACCTTGTTTCAAAAATCTTTGCATGTGCTTTCAGAATTTAGGAGCTATGTTGGACTTACCTATCCTTTAAAGCCTTCAGTGATATTGTCATGACTTGTGCTTGGACTACATAGTTTCCAGATCTACAGGGATTCCTGTATTTAACAGAAGATTATAAAAGGTTCTGGGAAATGGAGAAATGTGATTGGCTGGTGACATTCCACTAACCTTACATTAATATTTAATTAATATACTTCTGCGGCCTCATAACATGAGTATTGGTTTTTAAAACAAGTTCCAATCTTCTAAAAAAATTATATTTGTAGAACTCTGAGTCACCATTAATGTTGCTGTCTGATGAAAACATCTCTCACAGCTTTTCACTTAATTGATGGTTCCATTCAATAATCATTGCCCCCCCAATACAGGGCAATAGTTAAAAGAATATTTATCTGTGATCATTAGCTGTCTCATGATAATAAGGTCCCATCAACCCCTGCCCCCCCCCATACACACACATAATAGCAAGTAATGATTAGTTGCCTTCACTGTGCTGTTTTTGCCACAGAAGAAAGTCATTTTTTTAAATGGGAGAAAAAACCTACATACTCTGTTTTATCAGGTTAACAGTGGGTTAACCTTATCAGCTGCAAACTGTTGACTCTCATGCTCTCTGCTGCCTTCATTATCTCATTTCAACACAGGGACCAGCCTTTACCGCCCACTCCAGGAAGTGACCTCACATGCAAGGAAGCATGGGGCTTTATTTCACAAGGCAAAGCAAGAGGGTTGAAAAAAGAAATCTCACTAAACTAGTTGTTGTATTAGATCTTTGATTGTAGACACTCTGCTTCTTGCATCATTAGCTGAGTTTACATGGCCAATGCACAGCTAAGTTTAAAATGCTGTAACACGCACTGACCACCTGAGCTACATACATTTTGTGTCCACGTGGCCTCTCTCAGTGCCAATGCAAGCCATGCTGGAGAGGGGCTCTAGTCCAATGATTCTTAGACTTTGTCACAGTGAGCCTCCCCAAATCCATGGAAAAGATTCTGAGCCTCCCCAAAAACTGAAATAATCTTGGGCCTCCCCAAGGAAAAATAACATGCTGTACTTTGCGCAGTACACCATGAATAAATTGAAACCCCTTTGAGTACTTGGCTCACATTCAGTTCTTTGTCTTATACTGATGTGGAACCTTTGAAAAAGAGCTCTTGTGCTCAAAGGTGTTATCTGAATAACAAATAAATAAACTGAACAAACATTATTATTCAGTTTATTGTAACCCCCCCCCCGGCCAGCCTACTTGCTCCGCTATTTTCATTCTTGAACCATTGTTACCCCTTGTTGCAGTACCTTCATGGGTCAGACTACTTTCACAGTTTCCTCTCTCTATATGAAATAACCTTTCTACATACTTTGCCTCTCCCCCTCTTTCCCTGCTCCTAAGCAACTTTTCTGGGATTACTTTGCTCCTTCCTGCTGTTGCTTTTAGCACTTCTATGCTCAACTCTTGTATTTGGGCTGTTCTGCCATCAGTCTACAAATTGATCAATTACCACCACTCATTATTGGTTCATTGTACATATTTGTTTGCACCATTGTTCATTGTGTATTTCTTGATTGTTTTGCAGTTATCTTTTTGAAAGATATTCACTACCTACCCTTCCCTGGGTAAACTTGAAATGAGCCTTGGCTCATTCACCTTCCCTTGTCACCTATTAGTAAATAAATACAAAAAATTCACCTACTATTATCCTCTTTCAGTTTGCTTCATCTCTTTACACAAAATACATAAAGCTCAAAATTTAAATACTGTACTTTTTCAGACTCACTTGAGCCTCCCCTGGCATAGGTTGGGGCCTCCCCAAGGAGGCGGGCCTCACCATTTGAGAACCCCTGCTCTAGTCAATGGGTGGTCGGCTAGTTGACGATGTCACCAATGATGCACATCCCATGGACATCAGCCTTTCTGCTCAGATTTCCATACCACCTCACTTCTTTGTTATGGAAGCAAGAGTTCATGGGAGGCCCAAAAAAGCATCATGGGACAGTCCCTGTTATGTCGGTGTGAGCAGTGCAGCCTGTCAGCACTACTGCTTGCACTGTTTGCTCCGGAATGCATACCCAAGTCTGTTACAGCTCAATAAGAAGAGAAGCTACTGACTTAACCATGATTGGGTCAGTGTTTGCAGTGTCACATTTGCACCGCAGTAACCAGAGTGCTCAGGTTGCTGCAGTACAAATGTGGCAGTGTAAACAGGCCTATTGCCTTCTATGACCAACTTGAAAGTAATTGCCAGAGGAATGTCAGTGGGTAGGGCGAGGTGCTTTCACTGACCAGCAGCATAGCACAGCTTAAACTGAATGTGCAGCACTAGAGGTTCTTAAACAGAGTGTTACCCAGCCTAGAAAAGCTACAGAGGGACTATTTGAATTTAAAAGAGGTACAATCAACAAAATTCCCATATAATAAGACACACGTAATGTATAGAGTGACAATTTTTATTACAGCAATAAGGCATTCCCAGGGGCTATGTTAATGTTCTTCTTAATCATCCACTGGGGGCTGCACCTCATGCCACATCACACCCCCAGGCCGTGATTAACTAAAACATTAACATAACCCCTGGTCATACCTTATTGTGTAAGTGAAGCCATTTAAAGGAAAATTGCTCTCACAGACTTGCAATAGAGCAATTTTGTTTCCATGGGTTATAGTGTACACTACAGGAAAACATGGAAAACGTGCCCTGGAGCTACAGGGAAAATGTCAAAGCATTCTGGGAACAGTAGACCATCCGCCCAACTCTCAGCTTCCTAATGGACATCCTGTTTGATATCAGACTGGTGGGAAATCTGGGGATTGTGGCAGCTTCATACTCTTGTATAGCTTTGTATCTAATACAGACACTGAATGAACATTCGAAGTGTCTAGTATTAAATATACAGTACAAAGTCGGTTGTATAATACATTTAAATGGCAGTGTGTGCCAACATTATTCTGACATAAGGGCACATCTGAAAAGTAACAGATCAAGGTCAAATAAAGCCAGGGATGCAAAAGCTGCATGTCAACATAATTACACAGAGTGCAGTGCCTTATTGCTTCTATGTGGTTAAACTGAAACAAGAAAATACAGTATTGAAAAGGCTTAAGAACATTTTTTTACTTTACCTTGAACAAAAACAGAACATATAGAGTGCAAGGATAACAGTAGCTTTATTATTCATCTTTGCTCAGTAATACGTCCCTTTTCCAAGTTGTCCTTGGATCTCTTCTCTATCTGTTGCTTCTGCTAAGGCTGTGTGTGCAGCAGAGCAGTTTATGCTCACCATTTATATAGTTTACTGGGCACATTCTCATATACAGGATAAACACATGTCTGAGAGGTGGAGAGAGAGAATTTCCCAATAAGACATTTTGGAATGATGGGAAAGCTAAGCATTTCCCAGAAAAAGGTGTTGTTTTGTTTTCTTGTTTCTTGGAATAGAATGAGCTGCAGGGCTGCAAGGACATGTTAACTCACATCTGTTTCTCTTCATTCAGTCTTGTCAAAAAATTGGACAGAAGACAAAGCTTTCTCTGACCATTCCTGGTAGAAAGACATAAACAATAGGAGTTTTATCACTAAATAATTAATTGTTATTATTTTTCTATGACTATCCATCTTCTGTCCCATATCATTCCAAATTATTTTAATACTGTACTTAAAGCATATCTGAGGCCATAAAGGAATTCAGCACTCCCCTTTAGCACACAGGAACACTGGTACTGGATCAAAGTTATTTTCCACATTTCAAAATAGATTATTTTTTGATTCAGTTGGCCATTCCCTCAACATTTCAACAAGTCAGTTCCCCACGGGTGGTGTAGATAGTCAAATGTAAAGCACCTATCAAGTAAAGATTCAGATTATTGTGTTCACCAGTAATCAATCAACCAAATACAAAAGCCATTTAAGAATCGTTGGTTGCACAGATTCAAGCTACATCAAATAGTCACAGCTGAGAAGGTACTGAGATTGATAATTTAATGATATCTGAGTCCATGGTATAGCTGTGCAGAATACTGAATCCCTTCCATGGAATTCAAACAGAATGCCAGTTTCACTTCCAAAATGCTTTTCAGAAATTCTTTCTGAATTATGAAAAATTCTGAAAAGCATTTCTATGTAAACCTTAAAAGGGAGGTGCTATCTCTGTGGGTCTAGTGTTGCTGTTTTATGGCTCCTCAAATCAAACATCTTCATTTTTATTTAATTGTAACCTCCTCAGTAAAGACATAAACTCTTTTTACTCTCCATCCAATACAGATGGACTGGAGGGTAAGGTTTGTCTCTTTGCAGATGACACCAAGTTCTGCAACAAAGTAGATGATCCAGATGGGGTGGGCAGAATGAGAAGAGATCTGGAAAAACTGAAAAAATGGTTGTAAGAGTGGCAACTGGGGTTTAACGCAAGGAAGTGCAAGAGCATGCACATGGAGAAGAGAAACCCCGAAGCTACCGATAGGCTGGGAGGGGAGTTGCTGGCAATTACAAGGGAAGAAAGAGTCTTGGGCATCATCATCACAGATGACCTGAAATCATCCAAGCAGACCACTAAAGCAGTAGGTAAGGCTAGAGAGGATGTTGGGGTGTATTAGTAGGGGTATCACAAGTTGTAAAAGGGAGATAATAATCCCTCTTTACAAGACATTGGTTAGGCTCCATCTGGAGTACTGCATGCAGTACTGGAGGCCACACCTTCACAAGGACATTAACCAAATTGAGGCAGTCCAGAGAAGGGCAACCAAAATGGTCAGGGACTGCATCAGAAAACATATGAGGACAGATTAACGGAGCTTAATATGTATACCCTAGAGCAAAGGAGGGAGAGAGGTGATATGATTGAAATATTCAAACACCTTAAGGGCATTAACAAGGTGAAAGAGTCTAACATGTTTCAATATAAGAAAAATATCAGGACAAGAGGACACAGCATGAGATTAGAGGGAGGCCGATTCAGGAGTAAAGTGAGGAAATTCTTTTTCACAGAAAGGGTGGTGGATGCATGGAACGGCCTACCTCAGGAAGTGGTGAATATGAATACAGTGCAGGGCTTCAAACAGGCATGGGATATGCATAAGGGAGAAATACAGATGAGTATAAATAGATAGGCCATTGACAGAGCAAAGGCCGATGGCACATTTATAAGGTAGAAAAAGAAATGGGCAGACTGGATGGGCCTTGCAGTCATTATCTGCTGTCAGCTTCTATGTTTCGATGTTTCTATGGTTAATGCAAAGAGATTCACCAGATTCAAGAAAGGGTGGGATAGATACAGGCAGTTGGTGAAAGGATATGCAAGGAAAGAGGCAGACTGGGTGGGTCAAGCTGTCCTTATCTGCCTGCAAATTCTGTGTTTCTATGTATTTTGACATTGTATAATTTTAGTACTGTTTGCCTTTCTTACTCTTATTAGTTCTGAATTTACTCAATTTCAGGTTTGTTCAATTTTTTTATCAGTTACCTGTCCATAATGTGATTTTTGAGCCCTTAGTAATGTTGGTCACTAAAAATACTGATTTGGCCAGCAGATTTAATTCTCATAAGTCAAGGTCAAGAGTGTACAGTATTGAGTACAATGTAAGCAACATGTCATAAATAGATGTAAACGTACACATGTGTGCATCCCAAACTATTCTAATAATAGATCTATAATTCATAGGATGCTGCATGTATGAAACAGCAGACCTGTGTGGCACGACTTCACACATGTAGCTTGCCCTTGATTTAAGAGGGGAGGTTAGTGGGGATTAGGATTGTTTTTACCAGATTTGAACATGTTGGCCCTGTGTGATGTACCACACAATGGATGTTGATATATGTACTGTATATATTCTTTGCAAAGCACTCTGTTAATGTAACATTTAGGGTTTAGGCTAAAGTGACAAAAGCAGGGAAACATGGCTTTAGGGTTGCTAACTCTAAAACCCCAAAGGCCCCTTTAAAGCAAATCATAGGCAGAGTCTTCCTAGGGGCTGCCAACCCTAAAGCTCTCCCCATGAGATGTGTGTGCTTGTGGAGTGTATAGAATGGGGTGACATGGAAGCTGACTGGCGTGCTATGTATGGAAGTACATGCTGCTCAGCCATTGTTGGCATTGTATATGCCCCCTCCTGGCTCAGGGGCAGAAAAATGTGAAAAAAGGTACCAGGCACATCGGATGACTGCTGTCCTCCACAGTCTCTGCTTCTCATAGCAGTCACCTCCCTGAACTGGATCCTGTCTCGTCGAGTTAAGGGGACTCCCCGCCACTTTGCCAGAGATGGCAAGCCATGGGGGAACAAGGAAGAAGGTAAGTCCTGTGAGGTGGGGGCCAGGGCTGCAAAAAGTGTATGAAAGTGGCATGAACCAGACAGAGGGATGGCAATAAAATGTATGGATGCTACTGTAGTGCAGGGCCCTCCCATACTCAAATATGGATACCGTTATGGATTAATGTGAACACAGGGCCCGGAGGGCTGTATGCTCCCCCAGGCAAATAGGGGTGCAATTATGCTGTCTCGAAAAGTAAGGGAAGTTTTTGTAAAAAAATCTTTACCTTTCAGTTAGGGTTCCAGCATCAAAAGTGGGAAATGTTTGTGGGATTCCAGCCTTTATAGGCCCCCACCCCATCTTTTCAGGCAGCAACAGGCATGGGGTGTGCCTTGAGGCTGTCAACCCTAACACTCACCCCATTCTCATATTCTGTACTCATCTCGGCTTGTTTACTTATGGAATGGGGTGAGCATTAGGGCTGATGACCCAAGGCACACCCCACACCTCTTGCTGTTAGCAGAGTGGGGGTGGGGTGTTTTGGTTGGAAACACTAACATGACATTTCCCTACTTTTGATGCTGGAACCCTAACTAGTGCATTAATGAAGTTTTTTTTTTTTACAATGAATGTATATATATATATATATATATATATATGTATATATATGGGGGAATATTAATTATAGCTGCGTGATAGTGCCGCTATAGTTAGGGTTGGCAGGCCACTTCTACGTTAAACCTCAATGTTTGCACTTTAATAACTTTGCAACTGTGTGTCCAATTTGCCTGAAAGTTTGCATGCACAGTATTGAACCACAGATTGCTGGATCTGGAAAGTTTTGTTCCAATCAAATGTACGGTTGTGGAGCTGTGGAGTGTCAAAAATGTTAAAAATCCTCAAATTTCACACAATTCTTTGTCAGGCTCCAGAGAGTGAATGGTGTGTGTGTCTGGCTTCAGTTGTGCAATTGTATATGTGGTCTGTGTCAGGGTGGTGCCTTTTGAAGATTTGGTGAAAAAATGTTAATCTGTTCAAAAGTTCTGGAAGTTGTTCATGTCCCATTTTAGCCTATTGGGAAATTTATATGGGTGACAAAAGCTTTCGTGAAAACATTTTTGGTTTTGTGCTCCGGATTTTTGTTTTCATGCTGCAGACATCTTATTTTCAGTTAGTGAGAGACAAAAAACATTGTAAATTGAAAAATAGTTCCTCTTGTTAAATACCAACACTTGTGTTTACCTACTGGGGCCTTGAAGAACTTGCCCCTGGCATCAGTTTTTGTGCAGGTAGTCTGGAAATGTTTTTCAAACTTTTTCCACCATTTTGACATTTTGTTTTACAAAAACGTTTTATGTGTGCACGACAGTCAGTGCAAACAAAATAAAAGGTGGCTCGACAACATATTTTTCTCCATAAAAAGATTTTATTTTAAGGAATGGGGTGCCATGAAAACATTAAAGTTGTCATGAAAACAATGATCGAAAACATTGTGCCATGTGTTATTTTTTTGTCATTTCATTGTGCCAAGGTGGATTGTGTGTTTGGGCTGAAATTTACAGGGCTGCAAGCCCTGGTCCCACAGATGAGTTTGGTACCAAAACATTCAACAGGCCCGTAGTTACAGCATTATGAAGTTGAGAAATTTCCCATAGGATAATACTGCAGTGCCTGTGGTGACTTTCAGTGACCGTATCTCAAAAACGATTCGAGATATGGATTTTTCACTACACAAAGGGGCTAAGCATGCATGGAGGTTTTAAAGTCATGATTACAACTGCAGTGGAATTTTTTCTATAGTTGCTATGGTTACTGAGATGTTGCCAAATAAGTCGGACGAGGGTTCGTGTTCCACACTATGGGGCTTCTGTATTGCTCTGTGCTTATGTGTAAGTGGGAACACAGGGCCCAGCACTCACAGACACATGCCATTACACAAAAAATGGGCAACATGAGGCTGGCCTGATGGCACTGAGGGTTGAGGCATTGGACGCCACACCTCACACTGTGCCTGCAACCCGGTTTCAGGAACGGACCTGAGTGGCTGGGGGTCAGTGGGGAGAAGGAGGATTGAGTGTCCCAACAGATGCTCTCCTCCTTCTGGGATGGGTTACCAGCACCCGACGCCCCTAGGCCTGGTGGAAGCATGGGCTTTCAGTGCACCTGCAGCTCTTCAGAGTCGGGAGGGAGGATGCTGCTGGCGCTTGACAATGACGTGCATCAGCAGATCATCTGTCTGGACGTATATCCTATGTACCGGTGTTCTTGGGGGGGAATCAGCCCCCTGAGCACAAATGAAACTTGGGTGGGGCAGCCTTGAGGATCACCCAGGCAGACGGAGTAGGAGGGTGTACAAGGCCCCTTCCAGAAGCCATAGGAGCCGGTCAAGTAAAAAAAAAAGGGCATCATGAAGGGTGCACAGGGACCTGAGGGCCCGCGCTTCAACAAACATATGCCAGTTACCAGTTACATTATACTTTCTCAAAAAGAAGGCAAATTCATTGCAAAAACGTTAATGCATCAGTTAGGGTTGATAGCTTAGTGACAACGGTATGGAAATGTAATGTCAAGGTTACCACCCCACCCCACCCTCCACACACCAACAGACTTCAGGGTGCGCCATGGAGTCATCACACCTAACTCTCACCCCATTCTCCTATACTTTAACATATCAGTTTGCTTACACATAGAAATGGGTTGAGATGTGGGCCTGATGGCCCCATGGCAAACCCGACGTCTGTTGGTGTGTGGAGGGTAACCCTAAGATCATATTTCCATACTTTTGTCGCTGTGTTAACAACCCTAACTGATGCATTAATGGAGTTTTTTTAATGAATATTTATATGTATGTATGTATATATATATATATATATATATATATATATATATATATATATATATATATATATATATATATATATATATATATATATATATATATAGTATATGGTAGTACTACTATAGTTAGGGTTGAGGAGCCCTTTTAAGGTTAAAGGGTCAAACTTTACACCCTAATAACTTTGCGACCGTTCAACGGATTTGCCTAAAATTGGGAATATTGGGAATACACTTTGAGATCTGCCAAGTTTCATACCAGTCAGATATACGGCTGTGGAGTTATTAAGCATAATCTGTGGGCACGTTAATGCTGTATGGTGAATTTTTTCTCTTGCCTACAGGTTGCACGGTTTGTATGACCAGTCTGAAAACTTCAGGGAACATGTGGCCGGGGTGCCCGATGTGCCTTTTGAAGATTTCCTGAAAAAATATTGAACTGTTCAAACGTTATTAAAAAAAAAAAACAAGTTCCCATTGTAGGACAATGGGGAAAGTTAACAAAAAGTTTGACACTTTTGGAAATGCACTTTTTAATGTCACAAATGGCCCTAGTACTTTCACAAATCAGCCATTTTGTTTTCAGTTGGTGATCAGAAAAATGCTTGCCATTTAAAATTGGGACCATCTAGGGACACAATTATTTTTGTGTTCACCTAGTCAGAGCCTGAGGATGCTAGCCATGTCTTTATTTTGGGGTTAAACACCCCAGAAATATGTTTTTCAAAGTTCTGGAAAAAGTACTTTTGCAAAGTACTGTCATGCTCATGGCACTTTCACAAATCTATGCAAAAGCTTTCGCAAATCATGAATGTACTTTGCAACACTATGGCCAAAATGACAGGAGTTCTTTGCCACCTTGCTGCAAAAGAATGGCAGGGTCTTTTGGCCCGAAATTTGCAGGGTACCCAGCCAACATCTCACAGATGTGCCTTTTGGTGGTTCCGTGAAAAAATATTGTATGGCTGCAAAGTTACGGTATTCTGAAGTTAGCATTTTTTCCCATAGACTAACATGGTGGCATATGCCGTGCCTTTCGGGGCTTGTATCTCGAAAACGATGCGAGATACAGATTTTTTGTTGCAAGTTTCATAGCCCTTTGGGCCATGTAACTGCAAAATTCTAGCCAGGAAAATCATGATTTTTGTGAAATTTAATTTTTTTTTCTATGTCTTGCGGTTGCTGAGATATTGGCAATTAAGTACTTCCAAGTTCCAATGCTCGTTTTCAACTTTGATGCCTATTACAATGCATACATTCTTTGTACACACTGTGTTTCTCTATGCACCTGTTTGGCAAAAACAGGGTATGTGCTTCCGTTACTGTTGCAGTTAATGTTTCAACTTGCGTTTCTGTCCCAGTTTGCATTTACATTCCCGTGTACACCACCGTGTGCGTTACCCTTTGTGTTGTCATTTGCGCTTATGTTTTCGTTACTGTTACCATTTGCATTTACACTACTGTTTCTCTTTGCATTTTTGTTTGCATCACCATGCACATTGCCATTTCTGTTTACGGCAGCCCTTTCATTTGCGTTTCCATTTCTCTTTCATTTTGCATCTTCCTTGCTGTTACTGTTACCATTTGCATTTACAATTGCGGTACTGTGCCCGTGCGAATTTCGGTTTGCGTTTCCATACGTGCTTCTGTTCCCGTTTCCGTTTCTGTTTCCTTTGGTGTTATTCTTCCTGTCATCTTTACCATTTACATTTACAATTCCAGTATCGTGCCTGTGAGCGTTACGGTTTGTTTTACGTGTGCACTTGCATTTGTGTTTCCGTTTCTGTTCCCCTTTGCGTTCTTTTTGCTGTGACACTTAACATTTCCATTTTAAATACCACTGCCATCACTGTTCACGTTACCAGTTGCATTTTCATACATGCTTCAATGTCCGTTTGCGTCACTGTTTGCTTAGGCATCACTTTGCACTTGCATTTCTATTAACATTTCCTTTACCATTTATGTTTGTATTACCATGTGCGCCACTGTTGGTGCTTCTGTTTGCATTGCTGTTCCTGTTACTATGTCACAAGACCTCATGTGGTGGGGGCCCTGCACTCCCCCCGCTGCATTACATTCACTATTTCTTGTCATCATTCTAAAAAAGAAGGGAAATTAGAGGAAAAAAATCTCCATTTCATGCATCAGTTAGGGTTGTTCCACAGTGACGAAAGTGAGGAAATTTGGTGTTAGGGTTGAAAACCCCCCTTGGACCCCCCAAAGCCCACCCCCAACTGGCATCGTGGTGCGCCATGGGGTCTTCTGTTCTAACTCTCACCCCATTTTCCTACACCTCAGATTCTTTACACATGTGATGAGGTGTGAGTTAGGGCCGATGATGCCATGGTGCACCACAATGCTGGCTGGGAGGTGGGCTGGGGGTCCAAGGGGGTTTTCAATTCCTAACATTGAATTTCTACTTTTGTCATTGGAACAACCCTAACTGATGAAGAAACAGAGTTTTTGCTCCTAATATATACTGTATATACTGTATATATATATATATATATATATATATATATATATGTATAATATATATATAAATTAATTGCAAAAACTCCATTAATGCATCAGTTAGGGTTGATTGTACACCAACAAAGTTTGGAAACTCAGCATTTGGGTTGCCAGCCCCTATCGCCCTACCCACCCTCCCACCCTCCACACACCAACAGGTGTCGGCATGTGCATTGGGATCATCACCTTAACTCTCACCCCATTCCATTTGTAAACAAGCTGAGGTGGTGCAGTATAGGAGAATAGGGTGAGAGTTAGGATCTGTGACCCCAACACACATGCAGATGCCTCTTGTCTGTAAATGTGGATATCTCAGCCATGTTTTGGTATTTTCTCACCAAATTTTCAACATAGGCATTTTGGGATCCCACCTCATGAACACTGTCACTGTCATTTTGTTACTCCACCCCAAAATGTGATTTGTGCAGAATCACCTTTCAGGAAGCAATTAATGAATTAACCATAACAACCCTTAACTGATTCATCCATCATTCTTCTACTGCCTCTTCTCTACAGACCTCTCACCACCATCACTCTATGGCCATATTGTCTCTGACCAGAATTTGTTTAATAAGGTTATCTCTCTTAGGAAAGGCAGTTAATTGTGTTGGGGGGAATTTTACCCTAATTCCAGATTGGTTACAGCATACCCTAGTCGATACAGGGTGACTCCAGCTTGAAAATATTTTAAAACTATATTGGGACAGTTGGGGATTGGAGATAAATGACACACCTTGTTTAGAATGGGTAGGCAGCATGCACATTACTCTGCACGGCATATCAGCCATGCCTGGCTAGATTATTTTCTTGTTTCCCTGGAGCACTTAGGTACATTTCGGGATGTTCCACATGGTCCCTGGATTTTATCTGATCACTCCTCTCTCGTTTTGAAAGTGGACCTTAAATTGAATTTGAGCAATGCAGTGTGTTCTTCTTGCCTGTTGCAGGATCCTGTAATCTAGCTATGCAGGCAGTTTTGTGCCTAGACAAGAGCTGTCAGGCCAGTCTGCAAGCCAGTCTAGCTCCCCTTACTCATAATAATATTGCTTTAGATAACAGAGAGCTTGTTTCACCTTTTGGTCCATATTTTCTTTTACTGTTGTTTACTTTTCTGTATCTGACAGTCTACTCCCCATCCCCATATCCCCCTTTTCTCATAGCTACTGTAAAGTAAGGAAGGTAGGTGTTAATTCCTGCAACTGTTGCTTTCAGTCCTTTGTCCATTTGTGGAATAAGAAATTACCTCCCTGTGATTATAGCTTTAAGAGAGTCTCAAAGGACAGGGCCCAAGACTTCTTTATTATCATTTGTAGCCAAAAATTGTTTCACCATGTCTTAGATCAGCTCCTTAAAGGGTTCCTTTCCTAACAGAGATAAATGAACTAGACTCCAAGTCATTTGCTTTTTTAATTTTTGTATACACAAACTAACAGGAAAAATCAAACTTACAGCTCAGTAGGCTTCTCAAAAAGTTGCAGTAACATATCCTTGTTTTTCCTTTGTGAAATGCATCATGACTAGTCAGCTCATAGGCCACAAGGCTATATATAATTTAAAACATGGTAGACCAGGTCTTTTTCCTCCAGTTCTTGTTTTTTAACCAGAGGGTTCTGGCCCACAGAGATGTACAGTAGTAGTTAGTCTTATTTGAATGATGGCACATTTCAGGGCTATGATGTGCACTTCTCTAAACTGACAGTGCTTCTGTGCACGTTACCTAAAGTCTCACACAGCTGGAACCATAGCAGGTCTGCAGTTACAGTGATTTGTGACTTGTGGGGGCCACACCAAAGGAACAGAAATGGACCTGCACTTGTCACTGACAGCTATCTCAGTACCTCTCCATAAACAGCACATACTGTAGCTGCCATGAAAGAATAAAAAAACAGAAAATGAGACGGCAGACCTCTACACATCAACACACACACACACACAAAACAAAAAGAAAAAGGCAAAACTATTCCTCGTACACTGCATGAAACATTTTACAGATGGAAAGGAAAGAGCTGAATTACACTTTCGTTCTCCATGTGATGGCCAGTACTGTGGGATTTCAATCTGCTTTTCATTCCATTGCCCCATGAATTTATTTGTTGTACAGGAAACAGGTGCTTATAACACATATCCTGATGTAACTGCAGCCTATCTGTGGTTTCCTTCTCTCTAATGTTCCCCTCCCCCTTGCCAGACTTTTGTGTGTTTGCCAGTGTCTTTTTCTGCAGTGCTCAACTTACCTGTCAAGTCTTTGGTCTCCGTTGTTGATCTTTCAGTAGATGCAGCTTACAGTCACTACTTGCACTGTAGTTCTTTTCACTGCAAGTTCTCATGATGTTCTGTCCTCCTCCAGAGTGTCTGATTGACATGTTCTGTGCTAGGGGATGAGACATGTGTAACAGCACGAACCCTTTCATCCCAACACAGCTCTTTCTGAGCAGTCCTGTCCTAATTTGTCCTACTCAGTTTGCTTGTATTTGTGCCTGGGCTTGTTACTCCAATTCTTTGATCACAAGTTGGTTTGCATGTATCCTCTGTCAATGTGAATGCTTATGTTTTCATACCGAATCCTAAAATTGCCTTGAAAGAGGCAACTGTTGCATTATTTAGGTATGCAAAGAAATGAATGCATTCATTGTGCCATGAAGACTTCTTCTGTTACAGCACGGTTTTTGATAACTGACACTGTGCTACTTACTATAGATACTTGTGACTGAGCCTGCAGGATGTGTTACTGTGCTACTGGTAATAAAACATTTCATGCATATGCCTCAGTTCTGTATTTAGAAAATAGTCTTCCTGTTTTCTCATTCTTTCTACTGGGTGCACCTGTGCTAAATGTCAGGTAATGCCTACAGCATCTGAATGTGCTTGTTTCAAGAAGACCAAGGTTGTAGTCCAAGCAATGAAGGAGGTGAATGCAGACTGCATTGTCGCTCATCCTGGGTTTGTATCAGTGTGTCTAGATGTATGGGTTCTTTAAACAGCATGTAGTGCATTCTGACAACAGTATGGGGAACTGGAGGAAATTAGACAACATGAGTAGGTTTATATTACATATTCTTTGTACAACACAGTGTAAGTAGTCTTGGCAAGTTACATTACTAACATCCCACTGGGAGTTAGCTATGGCATTGGGACTGAAGTCTGATTACTTCATCTCACAGAAGATAAACTAGTAGGGGGGCAGGATAAGGTTAGGACCATCCATGGCATGCACCCAAGCAGGGGAGGAAACAAAAGCACTTCCCAATCTAGAAGTGGTGTTCAGAGAGTTGAGGGTATCATAGAAGGGGTAAAGGGCAAGGCTAGACACTCGTGAGTGACTACCCAAACTGATAGGGGAAAAGATAGGGTTACACATTTATTACAGGGAGCTAGCAAAGTAGGACTGGCCAATGGACAGAAAAAGGATGGCAGGCAGCATTTGTGGAAGATGATATTTTTAAATACTTGAAACATTGGAAATGGTTGGATCAGTGGCACAGAGATGGCACTGCCCACCACATCTGTGACGTAGGATTGGGAGCAACTTTGGGTTGCCAGAGGCTGGTCTGGGGAGGGGGATGATGGAATGTTGGATGGATTGCTCGCCTTTCCTGTATAGGGAGGCTTCCCACCTTCTCCACGTGACTGCTAGCAGGTGCAGGCCTGGTGGTAGGATGGATAGGGAACAGCACTAAGGGATGGAGCTGTGGTACTTCTGCAGCATGTGTGTGCCTCTACATGCTTGCACTGATGTGTTTAGCTTAGCAATGGAGAGGGACAAAATGTGCAGAATATACATGGGGGCAGGTTTCTTGAAGCCTTGCCTATGCACTCATTGTCTCCTTTGCCTTTCCAACTAGGGTCTGTCTGGATAGGTGTGCCCTGAGGGCGGGAGAACAGCCCTTCCATCCCTGTCTCTACCACAGGATGGTGGGATCTGCAGGGCAACTAGCCCCTGAATGACAGTGGTTAGAGATATCTGCAACCTGTGTGTACATGGCTAATAGCCACCCATTCTGCATGGGAGGATAAAAACCTTAGTGGGAAAAAAAGAAGCCTTGGAAATAAAATGAGTTAACTTTAGGCAAGGAGAGACTATGGTAACCCTGTCATAGTGGCTGTGATGGTAATGTGGCCATCACACAACAACGACTGGGACGTCACTCACCTAAGCTACATATTATTCAGGAGGGTGATGGGGAAAGGAGGGCATTGCACTATACATCCTGACAGTATCATAGTGATAGAGAGTAGTGAGACAATGTGTGGATGTGGCAGAATCACTAGTACGTGGGGGAATGGTTTGTCTGTTTTAGAGTGATATGAAGATACAACCTGATTAGGAAGAAGTGGTGGACAGGGCTATAGGTGAAAATGACAGGAAGGCAGTAAATAGATGGGAAGTAGTCCTGTTAGGATACTTCAACATACCAGATGTTGGCTACAGTACAAGTCACATTAAACTGTTCCTCCAGCTCACTGCTCTGGCATTGTTTTTATATGCTGACAATGCAGTGGCAACTCTAAATGCTTAAAATACAAGCTCTGTTTCAACCAGCCATCAGCTCAGAAGCAGTTCACATGCAATGCACTTTTAGCTCCCTTATACAGTCCCCCAGTGCAGCAGTAAACTACATCTCCCAGCAGCCTCAGCTGCTGGGCTACACAGTACTTGTCATTTTATATTGTAATTAATGAATTCCAATACCATTTTGTACCTTGAATGTTTTTTCTTATTTTGTTTTAACTTTTTGTCCTGAATACAGCAAACAGCAGCAGTTTTCTTCAGCTGCTACAGTACAGTGCTAATCTTGCAAAAGTTACTGCTTCTGCAATAGCCAATAACTATAACATGTATTGTGCTATCACGGTAAAGAGCAGTTTTTTTCAGCATGATATTGAAGCACCTAAACAACTGCAAACAGTCAGTGGAGCCAGAAATAGTGGAATTTGGGGGAATAAAAGAATAAAAGGGTAGAAATAACATGTACGGTAATATGTTTAATTGAATGAAAAAAACTGCAGTGAGGTGGAGTCCTCAGAAGTGGAGAAAACAACATGGCGGTGGGGGCAGGGTTTTCAATCTGAGTGCAGGATAGCTACTGGATCAAACTTGGTGAGATCTTCTTCATGGGATTGGGTAGAATGACATGTCAATCAAGTTTTACTGAACACTGCGTCAGTGAAATTGGGTTCCAATGCTGCGGTTCAGTTTTTTTAGGGGTTGCTTAATGTATTGTACTGCATTGATAAGTAAGCTGAAACTGAATATCAGCTAGAAGTAAACCATTAGGAAACTGTTATTAATTAACTGCAATGAAAACTGAACACATTAAGCAACTCATTGCAAAATGTTAAACCAGTGAGTTGGAGGAACAGTTTAATATGACTTGTACTGTAGAGTATCCCAATGACAAGAAGCACCAGCAGTCAGGTATTAGTAGACACCTTCCAGAACTTCTTTCTGACTCAATTAGGGGAGGAACAGACAAGAAACCGGACAGTTTTTGACCTAGTTCTGACTAACTGAGACAGCATCAGAGGGGGTTAATGGTGCAAAAGCCACTAAGGTTCAGTGACCACAACTAGAGATGTTGTAAAGTTTTAATTTGCCAGCAAAGTTCTGGGGAAGTCACCAAACCTGCCTCAGTGGATCATTTCATGAGGTTGTTCTATTTAATAGGAAATTTGCCATTTCTGACTTCGCCATGAAACTTTGCTGGTAACTTCTCCTTAATGGGGTACACAAAGATGAAGCTGGGTAAAAAAATGACTTCCACCAACTACTCCTTTGAAAAATTAAACTGTCCCTGGTGTCTAGTGGCCACCCCATTGATCACCAGCCTGCTGTATAAAATAAACTTTCCCAGGTGTCTAGTAGTCCCCCTGTTGATTGCCTGCTCTTTGTATACAATTAAATTTCCCTTATGTGTCCCTTCCCCCCACCAATCACCAGCCTGTTGTATACAATAAATTTCCCTGGTGTCTAGTGGCCCCACCTCCAATCACTGGCCCACTGTACACAACAAAATATCCCTGGTGTCTAGTGGTCCCTCCCCCACCCACCGATCGCCGCCCATTAAATACAATAAAGTTTTCCTGATGTCTAGTGGTTCCCTCTGCCAGTCGCTGGCCTGTTGTATAGAATAAACTTACCCTGGTGTCTACTGGTCCCCCCCACCACCATTGATTGCCAGCCCACTGTGTAAAATAAACTTTCCCTGGTGTCTAGTGGTCCCTACCTCCTGCCAATTGCTGACTCTTTGAATATAAAAACACTTTTCATGTTATCTAGTTGTCCCCCCCTTCCATGGATCACCACTAAATATCCTTTTCATGGTGTCTAGTGTTCTCCCTGTTGATTGCAGGCTTGTTGTATACAATAACATTTCCCTGGTGTCAGGTGGTCCCCCCCTCCCCCACCAATCACTAGCCAGTTGTACAAAATATACTTTCCCTGGTGTCTGGTTATTCCCCTCACTGATTGCCAGTCTGTTATAAAAGATGTCCTTTCCCTGCTGTGTAGTGGTCCCTGACACCATTCACTGCCCTGTTGTGAAATGTACATTTTCCCTGGTGCTAGTGATCCCTTCCTCCCTCCAGGTGCATCCATGCCAAGTGTTCCAATAATATTTACTGGTGTCCAGGGGACCCCAAATCCTGACCCCCTGTAAAATAAAGCTACTCCATTCCCTGGTGTCTAGAGGACACTCTCCCTATCCCTGAGCCCTCCCCCCACTGATCACTGACCCATTATATATAGTAAAATTTCCCTGGTGTTTAGAGGTCCCTTCTGTCTAGTGGTCCCTACCCCCTGCCGATCACCAGCCTGTTGTATACAATAACATGTCCTTGGTGTTTAGTGGTCCTGCCCTGCTGATTGGTGGACCATTGCATAAAATAAACTTTCCCTGGTGTCTAGTGGTCACCTCTACAATAACTGGCCCATTGTATACAAAAAAATACCCATGGTGCCTAGTGGTCCCTCCCCCTCACCCACCGATTGCTGGCCCATTGTATGCAACAAAGTTTTCCTGATGTCTAGTGGCTCCCCCTCTGATTGCTGGACCATTGTATAAAATAAACTTACCCTGGTGTATACTGGTCCCCCCCCTTGATGATTGCCAGCCCATTGTATTAAAATAAACTTTCCCTGGTGTCTAATGGTTCCCCTCATCGAGCACTGGCTCACTGTAAACAATAAAATGTACCTGGTGTCTAGAGGTCCCTCCCTCCTGCCAGTCGCTGGCCCTTTGTACGCAAAAGATCTTTCCCTGTTGTCTAGTGGCTCCTCCCCCAAAGGATTACCACTCTGTTGTAAAAAATATCCTTTTTCTGGTGTCTAGTGGTCCCCCCTGCCGATCGCTGGACCATTGTATAAAATAAACTTACCCTGGTGTTTACTGGTCTCCCCCGTCCTGCTGATTGCCAGCCCATTGTATAAAATAAACTTTCCCTGGTGTCTAACGGTTCCCCTCATCGAGCACTGGCCCACTGTATACAATAAAATGTCCCTGGTGTCTAGAGGTCCCCCCTTCTGCCAATTGCTGGCCCTTTGTATGTAAAAAAAACTTTCCCTGTTATCTAGCTCCCCCCACTCCCCCAATGGATCCCATTCAGTTGTAAAACATATCATTTTCCTGGTGTCTAGTGGTCTCCCTGCTAATTGTTGGCCTGTTGTATACAATAAAATTTCTTTGATGTCTATTGCCACCCCCCCCCCAACAATCACTGGCCAGTTGTATAAAACATATTTTCCCTGGTGTCTGGTGGTTCCCCTCACTCATTGCTGGTCTGTTGTAAAAAAATATCCTTTCCCTGCTGTGTAGTGGTCCTTGCCGCCATTCTCTGCCCTGTTGTGAAATGTATACTTTCCCTGGTGCTAGTGGTTCCTCCCTCCTCCTGCACCCATGCCTGATGTTTCAATAATATTTCCTGGTGTCCAGTGGTCCCCCCATCCTGATCCCCCGTAAAACAAAAGTACACCATTCCCTAGTGTCTAGAGGGCCTCCCTCCCTATCCCGATCCCCTGTAACACAGATTTAAACCATTCACTGGTGTCTAGCAGGCCCCCCCATCCCAGGTCCCTGTAGTATACCATTACACCATTCTCTCGGGTGTAGCAGACCCCACTCCCCACCCCAGCAGAAAGTGCCTACACTGCCTCCCATCCCAACCCCAAGCCAGCAACTGGCACTGCCCTCCACTCGCCACCATGGCTGGTCACTGACTGAGCTGTCACTGATCATGTACTGTAACAGTACACGCTCATTGACAGCTCATTTGGTCACCAACCATTGTGGAGAGCAGAGGGGTGTGCCGGTTGCCGGTTCAGTGTCGGGATAGGGGGAGCTGGCTGGCTGGGCACTACCTGGTAGGGTGGGGGGTCTGCTAGACACCAGGGAATGGTGTAACTGTATATTATAGGGGATCACTGATACGTAGGGGGATCTGCTAAACACCAGGGAATGGTTTAACTCTGTGTTACAAGCAATCGGGGATGAAGGGGGTCCACTAGACACCAGGAATTGATGTACCTTTGTTTTACAGGGGATCAGGGTGGGGGACCACTGGACACCAGGGAATATTACTGGAACATTGGGCAGGGTTGCGGGTGACCACTAGCAGCAGGGAAAGTAAACATTTCACAATGGGCCAGTGATCGGTGAGGGGGCCACTAAACACCAGGGAAAGAATATTCTTCATAATGGACCAGTGATCGGCAGGGGGAAGACCACTAGACACCAGAGAATTTTTGTTGTATACAATGGGCCGGTGATTGGCAGGGGCAAACCACTATATACCAGGGAAAGGATATTTTTTTGCAATGGATTGTTGATCTAAGGGGGTGGTTACTGCTATACACCACAGAATGTTTATTTTATACAATTGGCCAGTGATCAGTGGGGCAGAATGGACCACTAAACACCAGGGAAATGTTATTGTATACAATGGGACGCTGAATGGTAGGGAGGAGGACCACTAGACACCACAGCATGAACGTTACAAACTTTGTCTCTGTGCCAAACTGCAGGGGCAGAGTTGCCAACTTCACAGTTCATGGAGTTATCTGTTTTCTTTGAATCTGGACTTTGTACAGTGAGTAATTTCATGAAATGGGGTGAATTCTTGGATTAATCTGCGGAGTTAAGTTTCTCAATTTCCCAATTTCGAAAATCACTAACCACAACACAGTGTTGTTCTGCATGGCCCTGAAATCACAGAGGCAGTTAACCAAGACAGAGGTCCTGCACTTTAGGAGAAGGAGCTAAAGGAGAAGCTCATGGGGTATGAACAGTTAAATGAGGTAGAGAGTAAGTGTGACCATATCCAATAATTAAGTCTTTCTGTTTCTAAAGGTTGCCACTGGCAAGTGGGCAAGGGGGTGAGGCATGAGATGCATATGAGATCTTCCAAGGAGTTTGAATAGCACTGAGTGAAAAGGGGAGGCTTTAAATTGTACGAGGCTGATCAGACAGAGGCAGGCAGGGAGCTCTATCGTGCCAAGGAAAAGGAAGCTTGTAAGGAAGGGAGGAGGGCAAGCCAGAGGTGGAATTAAAGTCTACAGAAGGGGCAAGGGAAATTAAGACCTTCAAAAGTATGTCAAGGAAAGGAGAAATAACAAGAGTGAAATAAAGAGACTGAGAAAGGATGAGGCATGGGATATTCTGAATGAATGCCTCTGCGCTCTGTTTTCACAGATGAGGAAGGCGAGCCCCTGCCAGAGTACATCATCTGGGTAGGACGGGGAATATAAACAGAAATTGATAAGTAGATAAGGACCATGTGGCTCACCTATACTGCTTCTCTTTTCCCTTCCTATTCTGCCACCACAGACCCTACCTGGTCTCCAGTCACCTCTCCCTACCACTTTAATGTCAGCTTACTTTTATGCCTATTCCATCCATGCTTGAAGCCTGTCAGTTTTAGACCCTTTTGCCCCTGCTAGGAAGTTGTTCCATGCATCTAGTCCTCTCTTGCTGAAGAGATACTTCCTCACATCCTCTGAAATTTTCCAACTTCCAGTTTCATATCATACCCCCTAGTTCTTGTACACCTTCTTATCTGGGAAATGTTCCCTATCTGTACCCTATTTTCCCCCCTTTCAGGTATGAAGATGAATATGGAGATGGGTAGTATCACAAAGTAAAGGGTGCTGAAGGGGTTGTAGGTGTGTGTAGGTCTCCAGGACTGGATGGTGTGTACCAACGGGTACTCAGCAAGCTGGGTCACACTGTGGCAACACCCCTAGCAGACCTATTCAACTACTTTAATGAGACTGACATTGTCCCCACAGGACTGGAAAGTACAGTGCAAGTCACATTAAAATGTTCTTCCAATGTGCTGTTTTATCATTTCTGACCAAGTTGGATAAGTGTTGCTGGGTCCATCACAAAAGCCCTGCTCAAACTGAGTTAAAACACAATTTTGCATTGCACTGTGACTGAACTGTAGATGCATTTTAACTGAGTTGCAAAAACATTTTAAAACAATGTTGCTGAGCTGGTCAACCATTGAAAAGCAATGCAATTTGAGTTGCCAATGCATTGTGAACTATAACAAGCATTTGTCAATGCCGAATGTTGTCTCGTTGACATTAGTAGTGCAGGAGTTAGAGATGCATAATAGGAATGGTAGTGAAGTACTGAATTGATGCCTACTCCACCCCCACCCTGCAGAGACTGACAGGCATTGGGGCGTGCCTTTGGATCATCAGCTATAATGCTCATGCCATTTCACCTCACCCTACCCTGTAGACACTGACAAGTGTCGTTCAGTACTTTGGGCCTTCTACTTAACCCATTCCATAAGGAAATGCGCTGTATATGCAGTATAGGAGAATGGAGTGAACTTTAGGACTGAACACTCCAAGGCACACCTTGATGCCTGTCACTGGCAGCAGGGTGGGGGGGTTGAGGTGGAATGGCAAGAGCATTACAGCCAATGATGCCCAGTCACACCCCTGACGCCTCTCAGTCTCTACAGGGTGGGATGCTATGGTTGGAAACCCTAATGCTGTAGGAGTTTGTTGGTATTTTTGTTTCAGATTTTCAACATGGGCTTTTTGTGACCCCACCTCACGAAGAGCGGCACTATCAGTTTGTTAGCCGGAAGGTGGTTTTGCACAGTGACTATGCCATTTAGCGACACGGGCATGAAAACACATTTTGGGCAGGATGTGAAAAATGACAACTGTATTGTTCATGAGGAGGTGTAAAAAATGGCAACTTTGAAAATCTGGAGTGAAAATATGAAAAATTGATGAAATCATGAGCATGCATAGAAATTGTGCAACACATGTCCATAACCCAATTATTTTTGGGATTTTTAACCACATTTTCAATATAGGCATTTTGGGACCTCCCCTCATAAACAGTGGCACTGTGATTTTGTTAATCTGTCCCAAAAGTTGATTTCCCACAGCGACCACGCCATTGTGCACCACAGGTGTGAAAACACATTTTGGGCAGGATATGAAAAATGACAGCTATACTGTTTATAAGGAGGTGTGAAAAAATGCCAGTGTTGAAAATCTGGAATGAAAATACTGCAAATTTGAGAAGTTACAAGGGTGCATGGAAACTGTGCAACACACGCTTGTAACACAGTCATTTTATGAACTTTCATCACCAGATTTTCAGCATAGGCATTTTAGAACCTCTGCTAATGAACAGTGCCACCGTTATTTTCTCAAACTGTCCCGAAAACTGGTTTCACACAGCAACCACGCTATTCTGTGCCAGACGTGTGAAAACATATTTTGGCCAGGATATAGAAAATGACAGCTGTACTGTTCATAAAGAGGTATGGAAAAATGCCAATTTTGAAAATCCGGACTGAAAATATTACAAATTCACTAAGTTATGAGCGTGCGTGAAAACTGCGCAATGCACGCTTGTAAAACAGCCATTTTTGGATTTTTTCCACCAAATTTGCAACATAGGCTTTTTGAGAACCCCCCATTGTACCTAACCTCCAAGTGTATAAGTAATCATTTCAACTAGTATGAGATGTAATCATTCACCTAACTTTTGCTGTATTGTTGTACCCTGTATTACCTGTTTGTAATCTCCCGGGTAGTTCCTGAAAATAGGCATACAACTTGTCTAGTGTACTTACCCGGTTAACAAAAGCGAAATAAAATAAAATAAATAAATAAAATGAACCGTGGCACTGTTGTTTCGTTAATTGATCCCGAAAGGTGATTCTACACAGTGATCGTGAAATCACCTTTCTGGACTGAATAATGCCATGACAGTGACTGAATTCATGAGGAGGGGTCCCAATAACCCCATGTTGAAAATGTGGTGCCAAAATTCCCCAAAATGCCCGAGATATGCACCAAAGGTGAAAAAACCCTATTTATGCCATTATACAGCATACTGGCATTTTTTCAGTTCACGGTCAGCTTTGAAGAGTGCAAACGTGTTCCCGGTCCACCAAAAGATCATCGCGCTGCACTCCAGAGGTAAGTATGGGGTGAGGGTGTGTGTGGGGAGGCAGGTGAGCAGATGGTGGGCGTGGTTGGGGGAAGGCCACCGGAGTCGACGAGGGACCATTTTCTGGTTAGCAGGTTAAAAAAAAAAAAAACATTGCTGGACGGTTTTTGTTTTACAGGGGCATTTGGCATGCTGGGGTGGGCTCCCAGTGTGCCACATGACTGTTTTTTTGGGGATGCTGTAGCTGATGAAGGATTGGGCACCCCCGTCCGCACATACCAAAGGGGGGGACAAGAGCTGTGAGGGAATTGGGCACCCCCTCAGCATACAACAAAAGAGGTGGGGTCATTATGCTGACAGGGATTGGGTGCCCCCATTGGCAAAATAAACAGGGAAGGGAGGACTGAAGTCAATGGGGATTGAGCCCCCGTTGGTAAAGAAAGACTGTTTGTGTGGGGCGCATGATGCCGAGGGGGACTGGGCAACCCCTCTACATACACTTTAAATGGGGGGGCATTATGCCAACGGGGAGTAGGCTCCCCCATCAGCAAATGAAGTGGGTTGGGGCACTCTGCGCAGCGGCAGTCAGTGCCACCATTGTTATTAAACTGCTTCACCAAGAAAGGCACGCCGCTGCATGATGGGCTTGGCTCTCATTGCAACTGACCTTTTTTTAGATCTGGTGGCCAGTTTACGTGTTGCTGGTGTCAGCACCCGGAGCTGCCTTATTGGGGAATGAGGGATGCACCTACTGATGCATGCCTTGCATTCATCCACAGTGACTGCACCTCCAAATCTGCTACTACTGCAATATGTTGGCTGACGCGCATGCGCGAGCCAACATAAAAAGCAATGCTAAAACAGCTCATTGATTGAATAGTTTACTGTGCCTTGTACTACAATATACTGTAGCAGGTGTCAATCCATGCACATGGAGGAGAGTTTTTTAACTAGTTGCAGACCATGTACATAATGGCCTGTGCAAAAAATAGAGTAAGTCTATTGAGTGTATTACAGCACCACTCACCAACACGCACAGCCTTATTGACAGAAGTTACAACAATATAAGTCCCTTTAGTGTAGTCATACATTCTCTCCCCCACTCAAGCTGCTCACTTGTTTTTCTACTGGACCAATTGGGTGGTGTATATATGTGCAACATAAATCACAGGATCATCTGATTTGGTGGGCAATTAGAAAATGGGCTTCAGGGATCCTGAATGGTGATGGGCTGTGAACCCCTTCTACCCATACCCATATTTTTTTAACAATGTCTTTCAAAAAAATAAAATAAAAATAAAGAAATAAATAAAAAACAAGTACCAGCACCCAGTACCTATCACCAGAGGGTATCTCTGTGCCCATTTTGTACCTGAAGCCACAATATCGGATAGTTTTCCAGAGTGCCAATTCATACTGCCACCCATGCTGTGCACTGGAAATTGGTCATATTACATTAAAAATCAAATCAAAAAAGGAAAACTGAATGCCAGAGGCCTTTTAAAATGTAATTGCAACTATGGAGAATGGTCCATGGTCTCAGCTGTTCAAGCAGCAGAAATGAAATTATATCATATCAGGGGTCACTTGATGATCTTGCCGAAGTAGTAGCTCCGCCAACGAGCTCCCACTCCACCCACTCATTTTTTGCTCTTTAAAATATAACTTCAGCCCTTAAACAAGCTAAACTACCTCTCTGCATTGACTAGGATGACAACTCCGGAGAGAAGAATCAAGGTAAGGGGAAATTGCACCTAATTTTAAAGCACTGCAGAGATGGAGGCTGAGGTGCGTCAGGCCCTGCCGCATCACACACCACCACAAATGCCCGAAAAGCTATTAAAGTGATCTTAAGACCAGAAAACTACTTCTGCTAAATCAATGACTGCTACTACTCAGCACTCACCACTTTCTGAACAAAAATTCCTCAAGGAACTCCAACCTTTTAAAACAGCACTATAGGATCTTACAAAAGAGCTAAAATCCTATGGGGGGGACCTGAATGACACCACAAGAGCTCTTACGGTTGTGGTAGCCCATATCTCCTCACTGGAAGGATGTCAAGAGAAAGTGGACCCAGAGATAGTCACTCTCAGGCAAAAGCTAGGTAAAATGGATATCAAGCTTGAAGATCTGGAAGGCCGAAGTCACCGGAACAACACTGTTATCTTCGGCCTTCCTGAGGAGGCAGAAGGAGCCATACCTATATTATTTCTCCAGAAACTGCTCACTACGGCCGCAGGACCATCCCCAGACAATACCACTTACATTATCTAGAGGGCCCACTGATCGCTGAGACCCAGACCAGCGGAGGGTCTTCCCCCCAGGCCTCTAATCCTAAAGTTCTTAAATTTTCTGGATAAAACCCATGTATTGGCGAAAGTAAGGGAGCTAAAAGAGGTACTATGGGAAGGCCAGAAGCTACATTTTTCCCAAAGACCTTCCAGTCACCACAAAGCAGAGACGAGCAGCACACCACCCAATAGTGACAAAACTAATAGCGGCAAGCATCAAATTTAAAGTTATTTACCCCTCTTACCTCTCCATTTTACATCAAGGCTCTTGGCACAATTATGAATCTGCTGAAAAGGCCTCTCCAGCACTACAGGCCCTCTTTCCTGAGCTGTGCAGTACATGCTGATTTCTGCCACTAGAGGGACACCTTCTGTTTGCTTCTGCAACACGAACATGCTCATTATTAACCTCACTATGGTTGTGGCTAGCTAATCTCCCTTTTCTTGCACTCTTGAAATGGTCTGTGGCATTTTCACCTATGGTCTTTCCATTTGTTTTCACACCTGACTTTACCTGACTTGTCCTCGGCCTATCCACCTGAAAGGAACTTATCCTTGCATCTAGTACAATTTTCCAGTGGGCTGCCTATAGTCCTGTACAATACTACACTCTTTGGAACACAGCATGGGAGTACAAAAAGGCTGCATTGGGGACATTTAGTACTATGGACTGAATATTTCATAACAGGTTGCCACACAGGTGACATGTCTTCTTTGTTCCCCTTTTTATCTCCTTTTCCCCTCCTTCCTTCATTTTGCTTTTTATTTTCATCTCTTTTTTTTTTTTGCAAAAGACAGACACTAGTAGCAGATGCCAGCAGATACAATGTTACAGAAATTTAAAGCTGGAATTTTACTTCCGTGTTCTTCTTCATTATTTTTTTTAAGTGATTAATAAGTAATGATTAATACAGTGGTCACAGTAATAAGAAAAGGGTTATTGCATTGAGGGGTAGGGCGGGGGTAGTAAGTGGATAACTCTGCTTGGCAGTGGATCACGCATGATAAACTTGGGGGGGGGCTCACAGCAGTCTCATGTCATGTTTCCTGGGTTCTGACTTGATTTTGTCATACATTAATATAGAGGACTTGCTAGTCTCAAAAAACTATATTGGCTTAAATGCTAAACATTGGGGCTTACTTCTGGGCGATCTGTTCATTTTGTTGTGGGTGTTGGCTTACTGGGGGATTGTCTTAGGCTGAAGGGTTGTGTATGTTAAACATTTTGAGGATGTTTCTACTTTTTTCTCTAATCTCAGATTTGGGGTTCTGGTATTGTTGTGGGTGGGATAGGTTTTAAAGGGCTCTAGTGTTGGATGGTTAGCTTTTTCCTATTACCGTGTTTTGGGCCCTTTAGAGGGGGTTGTTAAATTGGTAGTTTGCAGAGGATGGGCTGTGGTGGGGTTATATCTAAATTATGGGGTGTATTTTCTTATCCTCATTGATTATACAGGTTTTTGCACACCTCAGGTAAAGTTTTGGGGTCACAGGTTGTTTGGGGGGTGGGGGAGGGACTGCACCACTAATGTTGCCACTTATGATCCTGTTAGAACATTGGACAAATATCTAGGGGTTAATATAAGCTCTAAGCAGTATTTCATATTGATTTTTTTGTTATGACTATAACTTTGAAAATCTGTTCTTAGAACGTAAAGGGTGCCCATTCTCCCACCAAAAGAGCCAAAATGTTATTGCAACTACACAGATTAAATACAGATATTGCATTTCTTCAAGAAATGCACTTTCCCTCTTCTCAGATACTCCAGTTCCAGAGATCATGGGAAGGGCAAGCTCTGGCCAAGGGGCCGGACTCACACAGTGGAGGAGTTGCCATACTTATAGCCGGTAACGTCCCCTTCAGACTCCTGGACCTGGTTATGGACCCATATGACAGATACATTGTTATAAAGGCTTTACTTGGCCATTCCAAAATTATACTGGGCTCAGTCTATGGTCCAACCACTGAAGACCTCCAGTTCCTAATGCCCCTCATGACGCAGTTGGCCCCTTGGGCTACTTTACCAGTCCTGATTGGAAGAGACTGGAATTTAGTGTACTGTAATTCCCTGGATAGATCCAGACCAGGATTACAGATGCATCAGATTTAAATTCCACCAGCGAGGTGCCAGCAAAGTGGGTACTTTGCATTGTTACTCTGTTATGCAGAGTGGTCAGTGTGAAAGGCCCACATCACCTTGTAATTATGACTTTGCATTGACATTCCACCTTAACGCGAAGTAAGGCAGAGTGACGACAATATAGGCAGCCCCCCACACATCACATGGCTTACAGTACTGTAAGTCACATGCTTTAGCCAGGCAGAAAGGAAGTGACTCATTTAAGCAGATACTTTCACTTTCTCCTGTGCAGAGAGGGAGAGAGGAGGTAGTTTGTCTTAGTGGGAGCAGAGAGAGATCATTTTATTCTAAAAGTAAAACTCCAACAGCTTTTAGGAAAGCTATTTTGTTGACTGTTTAGTGTTTTTTGTACTCTTGTTGAAAACAGTTCATGTTTTCATTCTGTGATTTCTTTGTTTTTTACTTTTGTAAGTTTTTGTTTGTCTGTGCGTGTGTCTGACTGTGTGTGTGTGTGTGTGTGTGTGTGTGTGTGTGTGTGCACCTGTGTTGTGTGGGTGTTTCATTGACTGTCTTGACTCATCATCATTGTGCGGACAGAGGGAAGGAGGGAGGTCATGTCTGGGGCTGTGTCGGGGGCAGTGGGACAGCATCTGCATGGCAGCATGGTTGGCAGGGGATGAGTGCACACCAGTGGGGGTGGTGGCTGGGTGCTGTTGGACCATTCTAAAATCTTGAGTCCCCCCCGGAAGCAGCTGCACCACCACATCTCCCCGGAAGCAACAGCAGTAGCACCACCACCACCAGCTACAGCAGCACCACCTCCACAGCAGAATGTGCTGGAGGTTGATCACCACTGTGTCTATGCTGCTAGTGCATCTGGCCCTCCCATGCCTGGTCCCCCCCTCACAGCTCCCCAGTTTGGGAGTTTTTTGACTGTGTAGTGGGGGACAGCAGCCTGGTACATTGCTGCATCTGTGATGTAGAGGTGTGCTGCATCCTCCGGGGGACACACCTGGGGACTGGGGGCCAGCGTACCCACATGATAAATTACCACAAGGTGGAGAGGCAGGCTGCCACAGAACAGGCCAGGCCTCCACCTGCTGGTCCTTCTGTGGCAGTGGCAGAGAGTGCTGCTGTGCATCACCACAGCAGCAAGAGGAGGGCCACAGCAGCAGCTGCTCCAGCACCACCACCCCCACCACCACCACCAGCTGTACCACCACCAGTGGACCCCACAGTGCCTGTTACTCATGCTGACCTTGCTGTGTTGTGATCTATGGTGGAAGAAAACAATGAGAGGGTGAGTACCGTCCAACAGCAGTTGGAGCAGATAGAGTGACACCAACTGCAGATTGTGTCAATGCTCCATCTGCTGCTGGACCATCAAGGGATCCCAAGTTAGCTTTTTTTCAAGACACCTCCTCCCTGCTGTGTTATTCTTATAATCCAAGTTAAGAATGTGTACCCTTCCTGATGTATTTCCGGTGCCTCAGTAATGTTTACTTTCTGTTGTGGAGTGGTTGTAGAAAAGCAGGACTGAGCAGAGCAAGTATTATGTGCAAATTTGCCTGTGTACACCATGCAGTCAGTGTTCTTTCCTGTGTGTGCAGACCAGACACTGTCTAGCTTCATGCAAACATACATATGGTGTGACTTGTTGCAGTATGTAAAGAATAAAGATAATATAAAATGTATATTTTATTGGTACCATCATCATCAGCGGACTAAGTAATATGATATTTTTTCAGTGGTCTCTGGCCAGAGTGCACCTTAGTCACACTCACACAGTGCACATGTGACTTTTAGGAGATCGTATAGCAACTAAAAATCCTGCTTTTCAACAAACCATACCAAACAGACATGAAGTATTGGTGATGGTGAGGCACTCAAAATATTTGACGTACAGTGTACAGATACAAAAACCACAAAGAAGCTCGCACAGTGTACAGATACTATAAAGTCAGAAAATATATAAGGTCTGGTTCACTCACTGCCAAATGCCAACACACTGTGCTACCACAGTTCTTCTTTTTATTTTTTGTTCTGGAATAAGTGATGTCTTTCTAGTTTAGAGTGGCAGTGTTAGTTTTTTAGCAAATTGATTTACACCATAATACGACATGGCACCAGTGGTTGCACAGTGTGGTGGCAGGGGATCGCAGGACCTGTTATATATTTTGACTTTAAAACGTCTGTACACCATAAAATATTTTGGGTGCCTCAGCAATATTTAATGTCTTTTCGGGAATGGTTTGTTGAAAAGCATTATTTTTTGTGCTATTATCTCACCAAAGTTGTGCACAGTTGTGCACTGTGAGTGATTGAAATGCACAGTGGCCCGAGACCCTGAAAAAATATTATATCACTTAATCCACTGCTACTGATGATGGTACCAATAAAATATACGTTCTATATTATTATCTTTATTCTTTACACACTGCAACAAGTCACACCATATATACACTTGAATGAAGCTGGACAGTGTTTGGTCTGCACACACCAGGAGAGAACACTGACTGCACACATGCAGTTTAGCAAAGTATACTTGCACTGCTCAGTCCTGCTTTTGGACAAACACTTCATAACAGAAAGTAAACATTATTGAGCCTCAAAACATATTTATTTTTTGAAATAGGCATTAATTTGTCATTTATGACATAATGTGCTCACACACAGTCCCCAGACTTTGGGTGCATCTCCAAAATGCAACTGTCTTGTGTCCAGAGAATTCCCCAGTGCTGATGAAGTGAAATGGGAGCATTACACCAAATGCAAAGTATCCCAGAATTAATGGCACACTCAGTCAGGTTCGCAATGCTCACACACAGTCCTCAGAAGTTTTGTGTATCCCCAAAAGGCAACTGTCTTGTGTCCAGAAAATTCCCCAGTGCTGACGAAGTGAAATGGGAGTGTTATATCAAATGCAAAGTGTCCCAGAATTAATGGCACACTCAGTCACGCGTGCAGTGCTCACACACAGTCCCCAGAAGATTTGTTCATCCCCAAAAGGCAACTGTTTTGTGTCCAGAAAATTCCCCAGTGCCGACAAAGTAAAATGAAAGCATTAAACCAAATGTAAAGTGTCCCAGAATTTTTGGCACACTCAGTCACGTACGCAGTGCTCACACACAGTCCCCAGAAGTTTTGTGCATCCCCAAAATGCAACTGTCTTGTGTCCAGAAAATTCCAAAGTGCTGACAAAGTGAAATGGGAGAGTTACAAGAAATGCTGCAGCTGTTGCAATTACATGCTGCTGTGTATTGACCTTACTGTGATGATGATGTGAATGTGATGATGCCCAGTGTCTTGCCAAACCATCTGAAGGAGGGATAACATGAATGACCATTCAGTGTACTGGGTCCATCACAAATGATGACATTAAGAGAACTGTTAGTTGCCCAAAATGGGCTACAATCACCTCAACAGGAAGGGTGTTCTTTGTGTGTACATCAATAGCAGCCTTGGTGAGTTGATATACACATATATGTATTTTCTTGGGGGGGTGTTGACATAAATATACATGTACTCATTGTATTGTTTTCTTTCACAGGTCACATACCATTGGTGTGCGCATTCCCGTGCTTGAGAAACTGTGGCATTGGAATTGGAAATGGAATACTCTCAAGTCAATGAAGGTAAGTATTTTTTTTGGGGGGGGAGTATATTTGCAAGTAGGTTTCATTAATGTTTTATCGTTTGGTTACTTCTTCACAGATTTTCTCTGCATCCTTCTCCAGTCCAGCAATGATGGTCACGGTCATCATCGATTCATACGACTTCTACTTGTTGCATGTCTGCCCCAGCCTGGGGGGGTGGGGGGTATGATGTTGAAGTTCTTTGGATAAGGCAACTATGACACAACAAAGCATTTGGAAGTTTCCTATAAAAAGAAATTAAGGACTTATTACAACTTGATTGCAACAGTAACACATTATGTTTAAGCCGTGGCTGTTCCACTACAGGTATATGGATTAACTCAGATGGCAAGCTGTGAACCCACAAGAACACCAAATCATCAGATCACAATTAAATTTAGTACCAGGCTGTAAGAAATACACTGTGTCAGTGTCCCTGCATCTTAACTCAAGTTACATTTTAAAACCACATCTTGTCAAGTCACATGACCTGGGTCAAATTTTTTTTCAACACTGGCATGGCTGCAGCTGCAAATTTGGAATACAGTACATGATGTGTGGGGCAAATATTTTGTGACTACGTGTCACCTACTTTACGAATCATAAGTTGGATTTTTTGCACTCTTATGAAAAAAAAAGGAACAGATTAAATAAAATTGATATACTTACCAGTATGGAAATGGATATCGCATAGGTTGCTGTACACAGTAATGCTGTATCATTGATACAGACCTTCAACAAAGGAGAGTCATTTGTTAACCTGAAAAACAAAATTATTATAATGGTCTCAGAAATGCTGAATTCTGATTGCATGTCATTAGTGCCAATGGCTCAGTAGGTAGCACACTCGCCTCTGAAGCCTGGAGATCAGAGGGCTGTGGGTTCAGTTCCCACATCTGGCACTTGGGTTAATATCCCAGTACAGCACTGTAGTGCAGCATGAGAGGGGTGCTGCACTTCTGAGATGCCGTCCTTCAGATGAGATGTTAAACCAAGGTCCCATCTGCCTGGATTGGTGGTAGTTCAGGTGGATGTTAAAGCTCCCATGGCACTTATCGAAAAGAGTAGGGGAATTTCCCCGGTATCCTGGCCACATTTCCCTCATTCACTAAAAAAATACCACCAACAGTTTCATCTGGTTCAAGGTCAGTTGGCATTCATCTGTATCCCCCTCCCCAGGTCGTGCCTGAAAATAGGCAGAATTTGTCTAGTGCACTTACCCGGTCAACAAAAACTAAATAAAATAAATACATTTTGAAAGCCTTATATTAATGTACTTGTAGAGCCAAACCACAGGTGTAGTGATTTGCCTGGCACTTTTCTTTTTTTCTCAAAAATTCAGTCAATAGATTTGAGAGTTGCCATTACAATAACTACCACTCTAAGGACTCAAGAAACCACTGATGACCAAGCAATTATTACAGTTCCCAACAAAGAACTGCAGCAGTTCCCTTCAAACAAAGCAACTCAAAGAACAAAAGCACAGACGGAGTAGAACTTTCTGCAGTCTCGCTACAAATATGTAGAAATACAATAGAAGTGTAATCTCTATCAGTACTGCTGAGACACCGCAGAATGCACTGTGATGTAGCTGTTTTTTTTCTTGTAACTAGTTTAACAATAAAGTGTAGCCAGAGCAGTAAGAGCGTGGGACTGAGCAAAAAAGTGGGACAAGGAGCTTCTGTGTGGGACAAGGACTCAGTCCAAAACTTGAGCCAGCACGACAGGTAGCACAACATTACCATGGCAACCTTCGGTTTTCTATCTTTTTTTCTTCTGAAAAATAAACAAACGCAAGCACCAAAAAGATGATCCAAAGTATGTTGCCGTCTTCTTTGTAACTAGACAGCACGGTTAAGTGGGGCAGGGTGTAGAAGTAGAGAACAACATCCACGACAAAACTGAATGAAACGGCCTCAGTGTGCAGAGCTTTAGATACTGACAAGCGCTGCTGTTAATGAACACCCACACAATGTCAGTCCTACACAAACACTGCACACTGAAGCTATTTTAATCTACTCTGTCCTGGCTGTCATTCTCTCATTCTTCACCACCTCTTGCTGTATGTCTCTATGCAAATTCAATTTTCTCTCCTGGCCCCGATCGTGCACTTTTGTTACCAGTTACCATGTGCCTAGTCCTGCCCCCCAAACTGAAAATAGAAATCAAGTAAATGGAAAAAAAAAAAACTCGAGTTTGGACATAATTTTCAATGACAGAAAGTAAAAAAAATACATACAACTGGGTATAAATCTGCATGTACAGTACATTAATATGCTCCTCATTTTCTGTCATCACAAAAGATACCAGCGTGGGGGGGGTGTGATAGTTGATTTGCTTGTGCACAGAATGTTGGCTTAAAAGCAAATCAGTTTCAGAAATGAGCATGTACATCAGTGTAGACCACACTTATCCAGATTGCAACAAACAAACCAGATACTAAGCAATTTAGAATGGTGGAGGGACTATTTTATATCACTTTCTCAGAATAATATGCAAAAAATATTTAAAAGATAATTCAATCCACAGTTACTCATAACCCAATTATAATAATAGCAATAATGAACTCCGAGTAGATACATTAATGTTCAAGTTAATCATCCCCTGAGGGCAATATGGCACTCGCACACATTACACCCCCTGGGGTTATTAACTAGAACATTAACATAACCCCTGTCATTCATTATTGCTTAATTAGTTGACCATATTTGTTTGACCATTGCAGCTCGGAAAAGCAACAGGAGACAAAACACACAGCTAAAGGAAGTTGAACAGCATGAAACGCATTAGTACACATGCTCACTTTATAGTATTCATAGTAAGAAGCCTTGTGCTTGTGGCTGATGGATGTGGTCTCCTGTTCGACTCCCTCTGCTTTGGCATGGTCAAGACATGTAATGGAAAACATTGTCAGAGTGGTGGTGGTGGGTGGAGGTGGTCATAGCTTATGCACATGATGACATTCCCTCTCACATACAACTTCCTGCATCTGGTGGTGGTTGCAGTGGCTAACAGCAGTCTTATGGTGGTGATCCAGGGGGCACACAAAGTAAGTCATTCTCCTTGGTGGCAGTGGCTAACAGCGGTCTTATGGTGATGGTCCAGGGGGCACACAGTGACATTCCCTATGGTGGTGGCAGTGGCTAACAGCAGTATTATGGTGGTGGTCCAAGGGAGCACACAAAATAAGTCATTCTCCCTGGTGGCAGTGCCTAACAGTGGTTTCATGGTGGTGGTCCAGAGGGGCACACAAAGTCATTTCCCCTGGTGGCAGTGGCTAACAGTGGTCTTATGTGGTGGTCCGGGGGGGGCACACGGTGACATTCCCTCTGGTGGCAGTGGCTTATGGTGGTAGCACAGGGGCCAGGATATATTGTGCTTTGTGTTACAAATGTGACGTGGCATATGGAATTTGAGTCACTCTGAGTGGGACACTGATTTAACTTTATGAAAAAGAAAACATATATCATACAACAAATATGGCAGCCTTTTAACCAGGGATGTTAAAACCTGCCAACATTGACTTCATCATCATCGTCATAAAGAAAGCTGCACCCACAGTCATTTATGTCTGAATTCTGACCGCTGGGAAATTCTTTCTCCACTGTGTCATCATCTATGTCAGTGGTGGGCCGTTTCATGCTGCCACTGCCAGTGCCACCAGGATGCTCCATTTCTACATCAGCAAAACCATGACTAGGCCGGGGTACGAAAACTGAGGTTGCAGTCTCGGCTGGTATGTGCCTCTCATTCATTTTTATGAATGTCAGCAAACTGACATTTGCAGAAGAGAGGTTCATATGACAATCCCGAACTATTGCACCTGGTGAGCTGAATACCCTCTCGACAGTTTCACTGGAGGGTGGGCATGTCAGGTACTTCAGTGCCACTGCAGTCAGCTCCAGCCATTCACTGACCTTTCCACTCCAGAGTAAAAGAGGATCATCAGTTACTGACAGATGCCTGTTTTCAGACAAATATGACTTAACCATTCGTTGTGCTGCATTAAGTCCACTGGATGGTGCAACATCCTGTTCTCCGGAATCATTTATGTCACCAATCCTCACTTGGGACAAAGCCTCCCAAACTGGGTTAACGCCAACTGGTTTTGATGACAGACCACCTGGAACTGCCGTCCCCTTCCCCTTACAGGATATGCTTGATACTACTCCAGGTTCACCGTCAGCCTGATTATGCTTCTGAGGTATGCCAACCTTGGCACGTGACTTCTGTGCCCCATAAACCAAGCGCACCAGTTGCCCACTGACATTTTTTACCTGTTCATACCTGCCCTACAGTACTGAGGCAATTCCATGTTTGTATCGTGGGTCCAGCATTGTTGCTATTGCAAAGTTGTCACTACGTTGAATGCTAGAGATGTGACAATTCTGGTCAAATACTGTCAGCATGGGTTTCAGCAACACACTGTTAGCACTGTCTCCGGCAACATCAACGCTATGCTTTACATTCACCAATGTCTGCCTCAGCACCCGCAGCAGTGGAATTGATTGGCTAATGGAGGAAGACTCGCCACTCACTGCCTGTATGGCATGTTCAGAAGGCCTCAAAATTGTTATTACACAATCCATGAAGCACCACTGTTTAGTCGTCATAGACATGGAGGCACCAGAACTGTCACGGCTACTGTACACGACAAGATATTCTGAGATGGCTTTGTATTGTTCATACAACCACTCTGCTATGTATAAAGTGGAGTTCCACCGGGTGTCAGCTTCCAGCTTCAAGTGGTGCTGCGGGAGACAGTTTCAGATCTGCAACTGCCAAAGCTGGTAACAGGCCTTTGCAGACCGTGAAAAGTGAGAACAGATATGGCGTGCAGCTGTCAGCATTTCCTTAATATCAGGGTGCTGCAGAAACTCCTGCAACCCAAGATTGAATCAGTGAGACATGCATGAGACCTGAACAAAGCCACCATTGGTGATGCATTTAACCACATTTGACCCATTTTCACTTGCTATGAACCCAGTTCTCAGGGACAGGGGATTCAGCCACTTGTCAGTTTCAGTCAGTACCAAGTCCAGCATGTTTTCACCAGTGTACGAACAGATCACATTGTGCAGAGTAATCACTGCATGCTGTCAAATTTCTGGAAGATTGCTGCCACTACACTCCACCTTACTACACTGATTATTCACACTACGAACAGCACAAACAATACCCAGCACCTGTGCCTAGTGTGCAGTTATTCACAAATATGAACTCCTCAGGGTTTTGCCACTTGTTCACATTTCCATACTTAAATGGATGAATGGAGAGGAAGAATGTTGAAGGGCATGTCTTACAGAGTCAGACACAGTACGGTACAACTCGGCGACAGCACGGGTGGAAAAGTATGTTCTTGGTGGGACTTTCCATTTTGGACAGGCACATGCTGCAAAACAGCAAAACCCAGAATTCTTCAGGAAGGAGAAGGACAAAAGAACAATTGCCAGTATTTCAGCTACAGCAGCATTAAGTTCACATGACTATCCTCTTTAACAAATCATGGGAGGATGGGGTGGTACCCGAGGACTGGAGTAGGAGCAGATGTGATTCCCCTTCACAAAAGTGGGAGCAAGGCAGAAGCAGGAAACTACAGACCTGTTAGTTTAACCTCAGTGATAGGGAAAATGATGGAATCACTTCTGAAGGAAAGAATTGTTGAGTATCTAGAGGCCAGAGGAGCACAGGACCCAAGGCAGCATGGATTCACAGCGGGAAGGTCATGCCAGATGAATCTGATAGATTTCTTTGACTGGGTGACCAAGTAGTAGATCAGGGAGGGGCTGTGGACATGGCCTACCTAGACTTTAACAAGGCATTTGACACAGTCCACACAAAGATTAATATACAAGTTAGCCAGCCTGGGAGTGGGTCCCAAGATGACAGCCTGGGTAAGAATTGCTGGAGAATAGGACACAGAGAGTAATAGTAAATGGAGTCCACTCTGAAGAAAAGGGGGTTACTAGTGGGGTACCGCAGGGTTCCGTATTAGGACCGGTCCTCTTCATTGTCTTTATAAGCGACATTGCACAGGGACTGGAAGGAAAAGTATGTCTCTTTGCAGATGACACAAAGATCTGCAACAGAGTTGATGCACAAGGTGGGGTGGAAAGGATGAGAAGGGACTTGGCAAGGTTAGAGGAATTGTTAAATGCATGGCAGCTTAGATTCAATGCTAAGAAGTGCAAGGTAATGCACCTGGGAAACAAAAACCCAGGGGAAGAGTACACAATGGGGGGTGAGATACTAACAACAAAAAAATGGAAAGGGACCTGGGGGTAGTCATAGCAGATGACCTAAAGGTGGGCAAGCAATGTGAAAGGGCAGCAAGGAGGGCTGGGGATACTGGGATGCATAGGAGAGGCATAACCAGTAGAAAACAGGAAGTTATTATCCCTCTGTACAGACAGCTGGTCAGACCCCATCTGGAGTACTGCGTGCAGTTCTGGAGACCCAATCTCCGCAAAGACATAGACAGGATGGAAGCTGTCCAGAGGAGGGAAACTAAAATGGTGCAGGGTCTGCACCAGAAGACATCCGAAGAAAGACTTAAAGAGCTTAATATGTATAGCCTCAAGGAAAGGAGTTAGAGGCGGGACATGATAGAAACTTTCAAGTACCTCAAGGGAATCAACAAAGTCCAAGAGGGAAGCATCTTTCAAAAAAAGAGGTGTGCAAGAACAAGGGGGCACAATTTGAAGATGGGGGGCGGCTCAGAGGTAATTTAAGGAAGTATTTTTTCACAGAGAGCGTTGTGGATGCATGAAATGGCCTTCTGGAGGAGGTTGTGGAGTCAAAAACAGTGGCGGAATTCAAGCATGCATGGGACAGTCATAAGGCAATTCTAGGGAGTGGGGGTAGGAAGAAGTAGGCTGCTGGTTAACTAGGATCTGCAGCTTATCCATTAGGTAGGGAAATGGGTAGACTGGGTGGGCCAAGCGGTCCTTATCTGCCATCAAATTCTATGTTTCTATGTTTCTATGACACAGTATGATTGGGTGGGTACTTCAGCTTATGCGCCAAAATGCTCTGTAACGTGGGCTGACTTAAATGTTTTACATGGGGTGTAATGACAAATGGTTCTGCTCTGGCCGGGGGTGGAGTGTGGACAAGTGATGAAGACGGTTGCACAGGTGATGAAAAATCCACAAATTAATTTATTTTTCCAGACTTACAAACAGGGGTTGATGTACCACTTGCAGTACTAGACGTACTGCATTAACCACCAATACCACCACCAAAACTGCTACTCTCACCACTGGACAAAATTTCAACATCATTATGCTCCACCACCTCATCATGCCTGTAGTAATCCTCTGCTGTCATTTCATGGCTACTGCACACATTCCTACTTGATCTTACAGTTATGGAAGGGGATAACATGCTCATTATGGTTGATGACGAGGGTGAATGCCCCACTGTGGTATTAGCTGCCATCTTGTACTTGGTCCACAGTGCCATATGCCTGTTCTTAAGATGTGTATGCTGTCCCCTCTGTGCCCAAATAGCTCCCCTTTTTACTTCAACTCACACGCACCTGGCAAAGGTGGCAGATTGCAACTGACTCATCATTTGCATCTTGCACAAAAAAATCCCAAACAAGGGACTGTGATCCCCTACTTTTAACATGTCCCTGACGAGGCTTATTGGACTCCATTTTTTTAAGCCCTGAAGTGGGGGGTGTGCTACATTCTTTTTCAGGCAGGACACACTTGGACTGCAAGTTCTGCAACTGACCGCCATGGCTATCTATCATTATTACTGGGTCATCATCATCATCATCAGCTGAAACTGGTAAATCAGAACTTTTTACGTTGGGGGTGGTGAATGCAAACAGACCCAGACACAGCCACCTTGAATTTCTTTTTCTCTGGTTCCCAACAGGGGTCACTAACATCATCATTGTATTCAACAGCATCATCCACATCCACATCTTCTGCTTGGATGCTGGCATGTGGACTGCATGTTACAACCACAGCAACATCAACATCATCAGATTCATCATCGACACCACTATCACCCAATATGTTTTCACTACACTGTGAATCATTGCATGGCAAATGTGTGACCTGAACCTCGGTGGAAGAAATGTGACATTCGGGACCCGATTCTCATAGCCCTGCATCTGACTAAAGGTGCTTGCACTGAACAGATGTGGTGCAAGGTGCACCTAGCGTCCAGGGCTACCTCCATGCAATTCAGAAAGGCGGTCTGCATCGACCACAGGCTGCCTGCCCCAAATGGGGCTTGTACCATCCCTGCACCCAGAGCTGGGTGCGACAATTTGCAAGAGGCACTGCGGCAGACACAAGCTGCCACAGCCTGGGCATGGGATTCACAAACTGTGCACCGATAGCAGAATTCTAAATACCCTTAGACCAGCCAGGGCTGGTCTAAGGGGACTTAGAAAATGACGCTGCCCAGCACACTCGCGCGCCCCTCTCACACAGCAAGGGACAAATCAGGATGTCTGCTGTAGCTCCTTGTATTATGACGTCCTCACTACTGTAGAACGAAAAGTTGTTCTGCGTTAGTGAGGACATCACTACTGCAGCAGAACAACTTTTTACGGTGAATGGATTTCCATACACAACCGCATTCCACCATACACTATAAGTTCAGCAACACCTTAACTAACCAGTGGTGCTCAAGTCACAATACAATCTGGAAAAGAATACTTTTTGGCGGTTGGTCTGGAAAGCACTGTGACTGCAGATTACAGTAACAGTGCAAAACCAAGATACCACAATGGCAGTACAAAATCACGCAGGTGCAGTGGATAGCAGGTTTACACTGCTGAAATTACACTGTGGCACAATAAAATGTGTATTCTTTGATGTCACACACTGCATACACATTCACACACACACACTTTGTCTAAGCAAATTGAAAACTTCAGTAATATACCACGTATTTTAAACAACCTGAAATTATGCGCTACTGCACCAGGTCCACAACACAATCAGCAAAAAAATTCAACAATTACTGAAAATATTACAGTGTGTACATTAACACAGTTATACAAGAAAAATATTGCCAAAAAAAAGAACTCCCTATTTCTCCAACTTAAATCTACCTACACCACAGATACGCCCCTCCCCCAAAGCACACTTCCATTGTCTGTATCAGTACCCAGACTGAATATTGTGCATTAACATTCAAAATCCAAACAATAACAATTAACACTCAATGATATGAGCACAGGAGGGTTTCCTACAATTGATGCACTAAAGTCTGAGCAAAAAAAAAATTACTCTAAAAGGCTTTTTTTAACAGATTTTAGAGAGTTTGAATCACAGAGCAAACTGTTTCCTATGGCTACCTACACATACTACCCTGAACTAAAGCTGTGCAGAATAATCTAGAGCCCATGTGACCTGCAATCCCATGAATCACTGCAAAATTCACCTTTGGAGCTCACCAACAAGGCAAAGTGATGTGAAGTATATTGATTCAATGTACTTTGCCTTAAAATTAGTTGAAAAGTGGTTTGGGGAAGGTGGAATAATGTGAAGTCATTACTTTCAATGGACTTTGCGTTCCTCATTATGTCACAAAGTACTCCGCTTCATGCTGCGGTCACTTTGTGGATTCCTCATTGCTTCACGAATTGCTCTGTGGAGCGAATTGGGGCCACTTCACCCACCACTAACCAGGATCTTGCTCTTTATCACCAGCCCAGATTGCTCTTCGAGAGCTAATGGACTCCAAAGGACTTATAGATCGCTGGAGGGTGCTCTTCCCCACCAATAGAGACTATTCCATTCAATCCCCCATAACTCTTTTTCCAGATTAGATTTTTCTTTGCTTGGCATTGAGCACCTTTCTGTTGTGTTATCCCACAACTATTCTTCTAAGGTCATCTCAGACCACCACCCAGTACTCTTGCACTGGCAGCTTGGTCCCTTTACTAGTAGAGATAAGGTCTGGAGATTCAATGCACAGTTGTTAAAGTCTGAAAATTTTGTTTCTCATCTCCACACCTTTATCATCACCTTTCTAACCAATAATTCTTTCTTGGTAGCCAAAATTGATCTCCTATGGGGAGCAATTAAGTGTTCTATGCATGGGGAAATAATTTGATTCGCCTCTATTCGAAAGAAGATTGCCAACCAGACCACAACCAATCTTCTTCAACAAATAAGGCAGTTGGAATTGTCTCTCCCCTATCACTCCACTCTTGATGAGCTTAACCAATTGGAAATTCTCCATTCTCACTACAATACCCTTTTGAGTGATAAAGCTGAACACATCATACTAAGATTCAAGGTTCATTATTTTGATCAGGGCGACAAAGCTGGAAAATTATTAGCACTCGCCACTGGGCCCAAGCCACGGACAGAATTGTATTCTCCCTCCGTGCATCTGATGATAGTACAATTACTTCTCTTCGAGACATAGTATCTTGTTTCCAAGTCTTTTATCAAAAGTTGTACTCCTATCCTCCCAGTACGTTTGATCTGGACCTTTTGGAGCAATTTGTATGGGGTGTTCAGCTCCCACACCTAGAGCACCATCATATTTCTTAATTGCAGACCCCTCACTATTGCAGAACTCACACCTGCTATAGAGGCCCTACCACCAGATACAACACCAGGTCCTGATGGCTACTCTACTAACTTTTATAAATCTTTTAAAGCACAATTAGCACCCCTATTGCTAGATATAAACAATTACATCTACAAATACGGCTTAACAGATCTTTCCCTAACTGAAGCCATGATTGTAGTTCTCCCAAAGCTGGTCAAAGACCCTCTTCTTATTTTCAATTACCGACCCATTTCCCTGATTAATGTAGACCTCAAAATCCTCGCCAGAGTATTGACCAACTGAATTAATAAAGTCTGGCATGATCTTATAAGCCCAGAACAGGTTGACTTTGTTAATGGTAGACTCCCCTCAGACCATCTCCGTAAATTAACTTACTTAATTTCTGCGTCTGGGGATTCTGACATCCCAGCTGCGCTGGCGTCCCTGGATGCAGAAAAGACTTTTGATAGGGTCTTGTGGGGCTACCTTTTACACTTATTACCCAAATATAGATTCCCTCCCCAGTTTGTCCACTGGATCAAGGTATTATATTTGCACCCTGGGGCCTACATATTCTGCAACTGCCTACTCTCACATCCCATCACCCTCCACCAAGGCACCATGCCAGGCTGCCTGTTATCTCCCTTCCTATTTAACTTATATCTGGAACATCTTGTTTGCCATATTAATACTTCCCCTCTGATCTCTGGGATTACTGTCAGCCCCTCTCAGTACAAATTATCTGTCTATGTGGATGACATACTTCTTCATGTTACATATCCCTCCACTTCTCTTAAAGCCACTATTGATATCATTGAGGAGTTTGGCAAGATTTCTAATTATAAATTGAACATTTCCAAAACCAAAGTCATACTCTCAATGTCTTTACTGTACATGCAGACATTCAACATTTGGGTCTCACATGAGATAAGGACACAATTAAATATCTGGATATTAATCTTTTTTCGGTCTGGTACTAAAAGGAAACATATAACCTGGGCAGGGTCCTCACTCATATTAAAGTGGATATAAATTGCTGGGCTCTACTTCCCCTTTTCTCTGTGAGGGAGGATAAGTGTTGTGAAAATGAATGTTCTTCCCCGATTGTTGTATCCACTCCAAATGTACAATTATTCTCTTCCAAAAATCTGGTTTACACAGGTACGCAGAGTTATTCCTCACTATATATGGCAAGGTAAGTCTCCTTGGAAAGCACTCTCTAAATTGCAATGTGCTAAAACAAGAGGAGGTATTCAGTTACCCAACCTTTTTCTACATTATCTTTCTATTAATTGCTCACTGATCCGTCGATGGGTAACTCCAACCACTATGGTAAACTCGGGGACATATTATCCATTATGGGCACAGATAGAAATTTCACTATGTATCTCTATGTATCTTTCATAATATTGATTTAGGTTCCCCTGATTTATGCCCCTCTCAAGCACGTCTCTAAACAGTTACATGATTCTCCTATTATGGCCACACTCCATGCACATTCCCATATACTGTATGTAGCACCACCCATACCGCCCTCGTACATGATGTCTCACAACCTACATTACATAATTCCAACTTCAAGATCGGAGGAAAGATACTCAGTCCTACTTTTGGCCCTGCCGAAGGGAAAATTACCATCCAAGAACTACTACACAATCACAAACTATTGTCCTTTTTGGAAGCCCAACATAAATTTGGTCTCCCCTCCTCTTACTGTTTCAAGTACATTCAGCTTTCCCATATGCTCCTTCGTCACTTCGGTCTAGGCCCTGGGATCAAAATCAGATTGGTCCTCTCCTCCACATTATCTCTTCTTCATCCTCTTTCCACATTATTTAGTTCTTCTACCATCATCTACGTGACTTTTTAGTGGATAAAGAAGGGAAACCTTGCTACAAATGGGATCATATCCTATCTTCCACCTTGTCCACTGCCAAATCTTGGACTAGGATATGGACCCACTTGTACAAGGATATTAAATGTGATAGATATCGCTTGCTGCAGTTTTATATCATACATGATCTATACTATACCCCTGTCAAGCTTCACAAGATGGGGAAACTCCCTACTTGCATATGTTTCCATTGTGGAGAATAACCTGGTACTTTATTTCATATCTTGTAAAATTGTAGAAAGGCCTCCCCACTCTGGTCTGCCATCAGGACTAAACTAGATCCCCTTCTAGGCCTCTCAGATGCATTTATACCAGAGATGTATCTGCTGGGGAGTATGGAGACTCATTGATTGGCAGTCAGTGTAAACATATGACCCTGATTGCTCTGTGTGCAAAAAAAGTGATATGTCATTGGCTTGACCAGACTACTCCCACAATCACTGAATGGCTACATGAGGTGCTATTTGAGTTACAGGCTGAAAGTCTTTTGGCTAGTCTTTCAAAGAAAACTAATTATTATGAAAAAGGATGGGCTCCCTTATACACATTACTTACTCTCTAAGTAGTTACATATGCTGCTCGCCTAGGATAGGAGTGATGATTATTCCTAAGGGTTTACTATTGGTTATTTTTTTATTTCCATCAGTGGTGCAGCATGGGAGGGGTGGAGACTGGGGGAGGGAAGGGAAGGTAGGTTAGTTTCTTTGTTCTTCATTTCTTCTCCAGTTTCTTCCTAGTACAGTATGTTTTATATCAGTAATAAGAAACCAGGAGAATCATAACCTGTTCCTTTGCAAATACCATATCACATACAGGCTCCTGTTATTGTGATTTGCTGTTCCTCCTTGTGCATTCCATCGATGAATAAAGTATATTAAATTTAAAAAAAAAGAAAGAAATTAAATTGTATCAGTCTATGTGGCTCATAAGTATGGGGATACCAGGTGACTGATGATATGGGCATTCCATTTAATGGGTACTATAAAGCTGTATTGAAAGTCCCGAACTCCACTCCTAGTTGTGCAGTATGAGCGAAACTGGGAAGAATTTCAATCAAGACACTGGCCTCTTTTAGATTGATTTCTTATTGGCTTAGAATTATTAATAATAAAGTAACTCTGCCTGCTACATGGGTCATTTCTGAAAAAAAAAACCTGCTGGTCCCAAAAATGACTAAGCTCTTCATTGACTAAAAGACTAATATACACTTTACGAGCAGTTAATTATGAAGACTTATGGTACTGTCATCTGAACAAAATAACAATCTCCCAAATTTACCAGAAAAGTTTTAAAATAAGATTGTTTCAAAAATCTGCTCAGGATAATATGGTCTTGGTAAGTAAGCTAAAGATAGCACAGTGGCTTGCTATGAATAAAAAATAGCACTATCTGGAAACCTACCTAACGTTACCCTTACTCCATGCATATAAAAGACTATTAACAGTGGTCAGATTGGAAATACTAATCATAAACTGGAGGAAGTCAAGATATTGTACAAAAGCTGTAACTCCATCAACTACTCTCTGCCCATGTAACAAAGGATATCATGAAACATTACAACATATACTGTAATACTTAATTGTCCACTCTATACTAAGTGGAGGAAAAAGCATTTAGAAAAATACATTCTCCCTTATGCAAACAAACTGGAGGATGGGCTATATATGTTGCTTCGTGTGGCTTTCATGAAAATCAAGACATTAACGTGGCAACGATTTTCATGGAAACGATAAAGCATAGGATGCCCATCAAATAACTGAGTTATTATATATTGAAACTTAATAACCCAGATTTCTAAATGTGTATTTCTCTGATAAAAGAGCCAGGATGCATCTCACTCCATCTTTTCTGATACTTAAGAAACATATCCAATTAATAATGAATAATTGTTGGTGCTAAAGGGAGATTCTGAATATGTCTATGAATGATCTAAATATAAGGATTGTACACAGCTGTTAAAAACATTTAGTATATATCTGTGCAATAATTCTATGATATACTGCCATATATCTATATATTGTAATTTATTGGGGGTGGATTTAGCAGATTTATACTGAATATCAACTTCATGTATAAATGTTTCTATCTGAAATGTAAACATTTTTCTGTTTTTAAACCTTTGTAATGACAATTTTCTTGTAGAACAAATAAACTTTGAAACCAAACCATTGGTAGGTGTGGTAACCACCTCATCAGCTGAAAGACTCCACCATCCTGTGCTTAAAAAAACACTTTACCACATCCACTTTGTACTCTCCCCCAATGTCTGTTTCCACATTCTCGATCAACCAATTTTGTGAAACAATTGGTGTAACTGTGCAATGCTGATGTCAGACTTCAGCCACAGAGTACTGGCCCACACTCTTGTCATGTGAAAATCATCAATCCTGGATAGCCTCCTGTCCCAACCCCCATTCCCCCAGTCATCCACATTGCAAATAATGTATGGTCATCTATACACAACAAGCCTGTGTCTGCATCAATAGATCTCTATGACAACCTGTTACCTTGAGATTGATGCGTGCATGGTTAACTGGTTGTCACAGAAACCTCCAGAGGAAGACACAGGCCTAGCTGTGTGTGAGTGACTACATATTATCTTTTATAGTTTACGAGCATCCATGGCTATTTCTGCTATTCTGCTTTCTTTCTGTGATCTGAGTGTCGGAAGGCACTTGAGGCATATTGGGGATTTTAAGTTGCAAGTCACTGTGATTCTCAACTGAATAAAGGAAAGCATCTGTTTGGTAACATTCTAAGTTGTAACAACACAACTGTAGCACAGCAATATAGTGTGTGGTATTCTATGCTTTACATGATTACTCCATGCACTACATAGTGCTGTCCATCCTACTGACACCATTCTTTCAACCTGCATTTCTTCCTCCCTTATTCCATCCTTCCAACTCCTCATATTCCATACAGGAAAAACCTCTAGAAAATACTGGGATGTTGAGTGCACCTTGCATTTGTCTTGCAGCCTCTTAGCATTTTGCTTCCATGCCTCCACATTTTGATTCATCAGATCGTTGGTGGAGGTCTGGCCAAACCTATTGTTGCTACCCATGCCACCCCTCCTATCTCATTTCCCACCACTCTACAGCCCCCTATGCCAGTATGTCTCTAGGGTAGTGTGTGTGTAGAGAGTGGAAGCCTACTAAGCCGGTAACACAGCTGAGTCATCTCATCTCTGTCTGATACCACCTGCCTGTATCGATCCACAAAGGTCCTGCTGATGGGACAGTGTACTCTTCTCCATGATTCTTTTATACTGCACTTGAATTTTTGAAGTGATTAGCAAAATAAACCTCATGTGTTATAAACTCTTGCTACAATTATTTTCTTTTTTTTAACAGGAGGCACAGATACGCACCATACAGACAGTTTGTGAGATGGTACTGCAGTTACTTGGGACATCATATGCGAGTTGTTATACTTTCCTATGCTGATGTTCCTATCAGGAATAGGGTCCCAAGTGAGAACTACCATGAATTTAGTGCCTAACCCCCAAATAGAGGGTGCATCCTCAGGAAAGTAATGTGTACATAATGTAGTGGAACATATCTGAAACTAATTTTTTGCCTTTAAATATAAAAATGGAGTCAGGTAACACATACTACTTTATTAATTTATTTCATGTAACAGAGTAGATTGTATAAATTCTGTATGCAAACCATTTAAAGGTACTGTAACACAAGTACAACTTATCACTTTACAGAGAACCAAGTCGTTATTTCCAAGGCGTTAGGTATGGTGGTTCTGCTGCACACTGTCTGACTGTGGCCATAAACAAATAAGAGTTGGACAAGTCTGAAATGTCTGCATTATTGATTTGACTCAAAGTCCTCATTTAGCATTCGCTCATGTTGATTGCTCTGAGGCTGAAGCCAGATTGTGTAGTATGGTAAGGCTGGTGCTTTCAACTTGTGAATTACTGTGGGCAAATACACTTGGTTACATAAAGCTGCTTCTTGAATTTCTTTATTGCTAATTAATGCAAATAATAGGATGCAAAATGTGATTATCAGATTTTCACTTCTTTAATCAATATTACATTACTACTGTGTGTGTGTGTGTGTGTGTGTGTGTGTGTGTGTGCACACTAGTTTGCATGTGTTTGTGTGAGCGAGTGTTGAAACTGCTAGAGGGCATAATGGCATAAGTATGAGCAGGTCTGTGAAGCTGGATCAGGGAAACTGTCCCACAGTCACAGCTGCAGTGTTTCTGCTTGCTATGCCAATGACCCATGCTTGGGAATGAACATGGGCTGTCAGGGAGCTGGCCAGGTGAAGGGTGATAAAGAGTCCCATTTAATGTTCTGTGTCAGGTGGGAGCTCCATGGTGTTCAACTGACCTATGGCAGAAGTCAGAGGTATGATGGCTGATGCTATTAAGATTGAGAGGTGTCCCACACATTGGTGGGAATGCTGCAGACATCATTGGCACTCCACAAATATCTGAAGTTGGTGGCTTGGTAGCAAATGATGGGACTGGGCTCAAAGCTGAGGGTTGCTGGTCCAGATAGGGGAAAAACATACTTAATAAAAAAAGCCCCACCCCAAAAAATAGCCATGATAGAGACAGAAGAAGGAAACTGTCACAGTCTTTGCGGCTGGTTTCTAGGGACCATGTTGACTGCAAAGGAAGTTTGGAAGCAAAGCATTGCAGAAATGTAAATCATATGCTTCACTTTCTTGTACGGTCCAGCACCTTCAACTCAGTTATTTGATGATATCACTAGAGTACACTGTTGTATGTAGCCCCCAACAAATGGAACTAAATTGTTTAATCTAGTTACTCAAAGGTACTCACACATATGAGTATTCTAATCAGGTTCTCATTTTTTGAAACATCTTCATTCATGTTTGGTAGTGCGACATCTCTAGTTTACTCACAAACTGTGTTTTGCACAGTAAGTGTAGTGCACAGAGGTGTTATTACCTGAAATTTGAATTAACCAAATGCAGTGTGTGAGGCAATCAATCAATGTGATTAGGCATGAGAAGGTGAACTGAACACATACTACACATGACATGACAGAGTGCATTATAAGATCACAGAACACAAAAACAGTTCAGCATGGTGATCAGTATAAATAACGTGCAATCTTTCATTAGTTAACATGACTGCAGACATTTATATAATGACCATTTCTGTAATCAAAATAGCTATTGTTGCAACAAATAATACATAGTATGTCAATACTTAGTTCCTATCCTATCAATTGGCATACTACACAAAGTTCAAAACCATGTCACCAGTAACACCCACATACTGTAGCTCTCTAGCATACTACGTTACATGGGGCTTGTGGAACCACCAACGTATATCCAATCTGTCATCTTCAAATGACTTTGCCTACCATGCATTCATAATTGTACATGTCATGGCTTGCATATGACATGTTTGGACAAGAAGTATAAGATATGCATATGTCTATCAGTTCTTGATGGGCATGGTACTGACCACTGGTAATGTATCTGCCACACTGGGAGCATTTCCATCAGTAAGACAAACAAGACAGTCAGTTCCAACCATTACTCACATCTCTAGGAACTATTCTTCCAAGTGGTACATCCCTGATAAAGGTGACAATGAATGAATGTCTGACTGCATGAATGCCAAGCATGTCATCTGCTTCAGTTATCTTAGAACAATCATCTGTACAAATGGGCAGTAAATGTGCAGTAAGCTGCATCATGTTCTGCACAGTTCATGTCCCATGGGGTGAGGTTACCATATGGGTCTGAATCTGCTTATGTGTTGTATCACAGCTGTTCTTTTGTCTGGATGATAAAATATAGATTATAGTGGCATGGGTAAGTTTCCATACAATTCTGATTTGACATCAGTTGCCATTATTGTACATTGAGACTTGCAGATATTCTAAACCTCCTTAATGAGATCTTGCACATTTCCTGTGGGAAAAAAGGAAATTAAGGGATAGTGTGTGTGCAGTGATTTACCCTATGATCATGCATTGTGTGCAGTCTAAGAGGCAGTGATATACATGTATGCATAGTAGTTCTCTGTATGGTTTGACAAACTACTCTTACTACATAGGAACATAAGAAAGTGATGGCAGAAGGGGACTGACAGGCTCATCTAGTCTGCCCATTTGTCCAGTATCCTCTAGGTTTGCTGCGGTGTCCCCCTCCCCCTCCCTTCAACAACCCTTTATACCTGTCCCAAGCCCTCTTGAACCTTCACTGAGTTCTCTTTGCAGCCCATTCCAAGCATCCACCACCCTCTCGGTAAAGAAGTATTTTCTGATGTTTCTCCTAAACTTCTCCTCCTCTAGCTGGAGATCGTGGCCCCTTTTTCTGGGGCACTCATTCATTTGGAATAGGTTCTCAGTAGGTACTTTGTTAATCCCTTTAAGGTATTTAATAGTCTCTATCATGTGTCCCCACTGCCTCCTCTGCTCCAGGGAGTACATGTCAAGAGCTGCCAGTCTCTTCTCATACTGCAAGTGGTCGAGCCCCCCCCACCATTTTAGTTGCCCTCCTCTGTACCCTCTCCACTCTTTCAACATCCTTTTTTAAGTATGGCCTCCAGAACTGGATCTCATATTCCAGATGCAGCCAAACCAGCTGGGTGTACAAGGGCATGAGGACCTCTCTCCTCCTGCTGGTGATCCCCCTCCCAATACAACCCAACAGTCTGCTGGCTGTTGCCACTGCCCTCCCACACTGCCCAGCCACCTTCAAATACTGGGAGATGTTGATGTCCAGGTCCCTCTCATTCTTTGCCACTACCAGTGGCTTTGCCCCCAGACTATATTCTGCTCTTTTTTTTTGCCTAATTGCATGATTTTGCATTTAGCTGTGTTGAGTGGTAACCCCCACTTCCTGGCCCATTCCTTTATTTTCTTTAGGTCCCTCTGCATACTATTGGCCCCCTCCTGTAAGTCCACTCTATTGCAGATCTTGACATTGTCAGGAAGTCTAAACCTCACTCTCAGGTTCTTAACAATATTGGGAATGCAAGAAATCACAAACACGTTGCATAAGAGTAATAAACTTTTTTTTTTTTGCAATTAAGTTTATTTTTATTTTAAGGTTACAATACAAAAATATACAGAGTAATAAACTTGTTTATTACTACCAAAAGGGATAAATCACAGTTGCCCTAAGCAGTTCTTACCAATATGAACTAATCATTCCCTATACCTCAAGGTTTCTTCGCATCTCTTGGAGTCTCCAAGGCATAAGACGTAGTGTCTCACATTATATACCTATGATAATTACTATGGTTACTGTAAAATAGAAAGATTTCTAGTTACAGAGATGAGCGCTATTTGCTAAATTAGAGGTGGCTCCATGGTGTAAGACAACATTATACAATTTGGTAGTAGTCATCACTTTGTATGTTCAGTAAGAGGGAGATTACTGGATTTCTACTTGGGCAGTGAGATTGCCTAATTTATCCATACTCCCTGGCTGTGAGAGGGCTCTCTTGGGTCTGTACGACTCATCCAGACTGATTTTGCTTCTCTGAAACTCTGTGTCCAAGACTGAAACATTTGAGTAGCTCTAGATTAAGATCGATTTTAAGGTTTTATTGTAATTATTATATTATTAGTTATTTGTGGGGTTGATTTGGGGTTGGTTTCTATGGGATTGTGGGTAATATACATATATATATATATATTTTTTATTTTTTATTTTGGGGATTTATGTTTAAATTGCCTTCCAAACTGTGAGAGAGATTGGTAGAACATATTATTATTAGTATTATTATTGTTAATACAGTTGTTAAAACTGGTTTTGATGTGTGTTGATTGATCTGAGTTTTAGTATGTGTAAGGAATATTATAAGATGATCAGGCAATACTCACCCACCAAGCTCAGGGACCTGTGCCCCTTTGATTGTCCTCCCTTAGCTATTGAGACTTATAAACATTGTCAATCCCTTAGGATTGCTAGGAGGCATTGAAAGGTGCGCAAGGTTGGGCCTGGTGGGAAAAAGGAGGGAGGACGTATTGGGGTGGTGAGGTTCAGGCGACGCCCTGGGGCGAAATGGTGCCAAGACAGGGGTAATTCCTGTCTTGTTTCCATACCCAAGGGTCCAGTAATTAGTGCTGGTCAGGAGTCGAGGTCTTCCCCAGCATCTCATCCAACCTGGGCGATGTTATGTAATGCTAGATCCATTAAAAACAAGACAGCTATTATAGCTGATCTTGTTGAAACTGTGGATCTGGCTTGCATCACCGAGACTTGGCTAGATGAAAATGCACGCCCAGTACTGGCCTTTGCAGTTCCAGCTGGGTTCTCGGTGATTCATCACCGCTGAATTGTGTAGGAGGTGTAGCATCTTTTAGTTAATGAACTGGATCTTGCGGATGTTCCAGTGGGGTCCACCAGATCCTTTGAGTGCATCATGTTTGAGGGTGAAGGTTGCAGGATACTCCTCTTTCACCATCCACCAGGATATGGCGGTGCGTTCCTGCAGGAGATTGCGGACTACATCGTCAACATGGTATTGGAGTTCCCCAGATGGATAATTCTGGGGGACTTCAATGCCTGGGTTGATGATAAACTCTTGCTATTTGGTCAAAATCTCCTCCAGTTAATGACAACGCTGGGCTTCACACAGGTAGTTACCTCCTCTACCCATATAGGAGGGCACGCATTGAATCTGTTGTTCCTCCTGGGGATGGAGATCACTGATGTGGGGGTGAAACCTGTCAGTTGGTCCGACCATCACACCATAGGGTTCAGTTTCATGGCCCCCCCCCGAATGGACCTACCCCTGTGGAGATGGTCCACTACTGCCCTTTAAAGGGAGTTACCGCAGATGGTCTATTGGCAGTATTGGACCTATCGGGATTGCTGGGTGAAAGCACAAGTCCAGGAGATCTCGTACTGGCCTATAATAAGGCAGTGGGAGAGGCCTTGGACTTGATTGCTCCTGTTCATGTTCGACCACTCACTCTTTACCCAAGGTCCCCTTGGTATGATGGGTCCTTGAAAGAGATGAGACAAGTTGGCCGAAGGTTGGAGAGAGCATGGCGGAAATCCAGCCTGGATGCTGAAAGACTTAGATTGATGGAACATTATAAAGGCTATCAATCAGAAATCACCCGTAAGAAGGCAGAATTCCTGTCCAGGGAGATTTCTGCTGCGCAGAACCGACTAGCCCAACTTTTTTGAACAGTTGACAGATTGTACAATCCAATCTGTCTCCAGTCCGGAAAAGTTTTTTCACGAATTGAGTGTTATGGGCTAGATCGGTTTTTCACAGATAAGGTTGCCAGCATCAGGTCTGGAATTGACCTGGCTCTTTCCAAGAGGGGTTGTGGAGGTCAGCAGGAGGTGGTGAACACCCGGTCTGTCTGGATGAATTTTGACCGGCCAGAACTCACAGACACTATGAAGATTATCCAGACTTTGCATACAGCCTGTTGTAGTTTGGATCTGGGCCCTACTCCCCTTTCAGTGGGTTGTATAGATGTCATTTGCCCGATCCTAGCTGAAATTGTATGGAGATCCTTGGATAGGGGTGTCTTTCCTGACCCCCTAAAGGAGGCGGTCATTCGACCACTCCTATAAAAATCTTCCTTGGATCCCGCTAATCCAGCTAATTACCAACCTGTCTCAAACCTTTCCTTTGTTTGGAAGGTTATTGAGAAGGTGGTTGCACTGCAGCTGGATGATCATTTGGTAACTCACAATGTCTGTGAAGCTCTCCAGTCTGGTTTCAGGAAGAGACATAGCACAGAGACTGCCCTTGTTCAGGTATTAAATGACCTCCTAATGGCTAGAGATTGAAAGGCTTGTACAATCTTGGTCCTTCTCGATCTCTCTCTGTAGCTTTTGACACTGTGAACCATGAGGTGCTTTTGGAAACCCTGAGGTCCCTCTGTGGTCTAGCAGGTATAGTCCTTGAGTGGTTTTGATCTTTTCTCGTAGGCAGGTCTCAGAGAGTAGTCACAGGAATTTATTCTTCTGACTCCCTCCACCTGACCTGTGGTGTGCCACAGGGTTCCATATTGGCCCCCATGTTGTTCACAGTGTATATGCTGCCATTAGGAGATATCATCAGATGATACGACTTGAGTTTTCACTGCTATGCAGATGATACTCAGCTGTGTATGTCTTTTTTGCCCAGACAGGATGATGCAATTTCAGTGCTAAATAGTTATCTCTCTGAGATCAAAGACTGGATGAGCTTGAGCTGGCTGAGATTGAATCCAGATAAGACTGAGTTGTTGGTGGTGGATCCGGGTTGCCCTGAGATGGGTCTCGGACTGGGTGCATGTCGGGCCTTTGGCTTGATGGTGTCCAGCTCATTACCTCAGATTGGGTGCGTAACCTAGGCATTATTTTTGATGATGGCTTGACCTTGAAATCTCAGGTGTCAGCGGTGATCAAATCCTCATTTTACCATCTGAGGAATATTGCCCAGGTGAAACACCTGATTCCTCCGGGTGACCTTCTGACACTGATCCATGCCTTCATTACTATACATCTTGACTACTGCAATGCCCTCTACCTAGGGCTGTCTGGGGTTGATATGCACCACTTGCAGCTAGTGCAGAATGCTGCGGCCAGACTATTGACTGGTACCTCCAGGACCAGTCACATTATGCCTGTGCTGCAAGAACTGTACTAGCTGCCAGTTCAGTGGCAGATCACCTATAAGGTAGGCTTGCTTACCTTTAAAGCCCTACATGAACAGGGACCCAACTACCTGAAAGATCTCCTGGTACCCTACTCCCCCAATTGACCTCTCCGCTCCACCAATGAGGGATCGCTAGAGATTCCCAGGGTCCATTTGAAGACGTCTGGAGCTCGAGCGTTTTCATTTGCAGCTCCGACCCTGTGGAATTCTCTACCTCAATGGTTAAGAGAATGCCTGACCTTCAGTAGCTTTAAATCAATGCTGAAAGCTTATTTATTTTCACTAGCATTCTCTAATTAAGTATTAATTGATTGTTTTAATATATATGTTGTTTTTATTGTATTTATATAATGTACAGCGCCTTGATTATGAAAGGGGCTATATAAATAAAGTTGCTTTGGTTTGCTGATTTTGTGAAACAAGAGAATACAGTTCTTATACAAATCAGTGTGGTAGTACAAATCACCAAGGGGTGACAATGCCGACTTATATATCATAATCATTACAAGGACACAGATGTCTTAACATCTTACAAGAAAGAAATACATAAGAAAGTATATCTGTATTAGAAAGCAAAGTGTATAACAATAATATGCATACATATCCTGACATCTACTCCTGTATGGTAGATGCTCTTAACCCTATGTGTTAGTATAACATATGCCTAAGTACTAGCTGTCTACAGTGTACCTCTGGGGTACCAATAAGGGTACAGGAACCTTCTGTAACATTCCCCCCTTGTTGCCTCTCAGGGCAACACTGGAAAAAATAGGGAAAGGTCAGGGAGCAGGGGTCGTTTACAAACCTGACGCACAAGCTTTGTAAAGGAACTCCAGCTGCTCACGGTGTTGGCGCAGTGTGCGCCGTAGGCAGCATAAAATGATAACTAAGAAAAAATATCAAAAATGCTTATATAATAACAAAACCTTTAAAAGTAATCTCTAACCAAGTGTTAGTTAATGCATCGTTTATATCACCGTCATTAATCAATGAAAGGATAGCTTCATTAGCTTTGGTAATATTATTGCTGATGTGGATGAGGAGGGTATCTTCCCTCTCTAAAAGTGGTAATATGCTAATGGTAATTGGTAGCAAATGCTTCCTCTTTAATGTAAGTGAGAGTGGATCTATGTGTACACTAAAATATGGTAAATATTCAGAAAGGGTGAGCAGATATTCGGGGTTACCATCAATGATGTCAGCATCCATAAAGGTGACGGGGGTAATAACAGTATGTCCAATGACAGATTTTTGGTGTGGGATGAAACAGCAATTGGGAAAATCAATAACACATGTCTGTGAACCATAAGTATAACTTTTATAATTAGTGACTACACAATATTCCCCATCAGAATTATATTGCATTTTAACAGTTGGTAGTCTCCATTTTTGCAACTATACCGGGCAGGTGTATCTGGTTTTGGAAATCCATGTTGACAGGTGATGAACCTCCTCTCGATAAGACTGGTAAAGTTTATCTGGAGCCAATGCTGAGTCCAAAATGTCTGTGCCATTAGTGCTGATATCATCGTCAAGGCCACTGTTTTTCGGTTTTTACCGGAAAATCCGGTAAAATTCCGGAATTAGAGCTGCCTGAAAACCGGTAAAAATGAAGATTTCATGGAATCTGGCATTTTCTATCAGATCAGTAAATCTATAAAAAAGTCTGTTTTTCTTTTAATTCCTTCCTGTACTATTTTCAGTTTGCTTTATTTAATGCTCTGCATATTAAGCCTTCTTTCATTCTGATTATTTATGCAAATACTAAAAGAATGATAACAGAATCCCAGTAAAATCCGGAAATTAGAGTAACAATCACCGGTGAAATTCCGGAATCTTAAGTCTTGAAAACGGAATTTAATTATTTTAATCACCGTAAATCAGTGGCCTTGATCATCGTCCATGGAAAAGGACCAATCAATACTGTCAGGAGAATAACCATATACAGGTTTAATAACATCAAATACATCACATCAACACAAGTAAATATATTGTTTCCTCACACAACAGTCCATGTGCAGTGCGACCCAGGCATCCAGGAAATGATGGAAGACCAAGACAGGAGGCAAGTCCAGGCATTCTCTGTAGATGTCGTCATCAAGGTGACAATGGAGTGTACAGTTGCCAGCTTGTCACATGAAGCTGTACTGAGATCAAAGCATGGTAAAGAAACAGTAAAAGAAACAAACATTGTATCTCTGAAAGAACATTTCTTAGAAGTAAAACATGGACCAGTATTAGGGTGTCTGGTCGTGACACCCAGGTTCCTAGCTGTAAAAAGAGGAATAGTTAAAGTTTGTTGCATACACATAGCAATGCAGCCAGGGGTTTTACATCGCAGATAATACCATTTAGAAATATGTCTGTCATGCATTATATCAGGGATCCTTCCAGATTCTAGATCACAGAAGAGATTATTGATGGTAGTGATAATGTATGAGCCATAGGCTGAGTATAATATCTCACAGGCAATGTATTGTTTATCTGCTTCTTTGTTATTCTGCTGTATAAGTGCGTTAATCTTCTCCTTAGAGTCTGTGAATGCCTTAGCAATGTCGTGCATATTGTATGCAGTGTATCTTTCTTCCTGACTAAGGCCATCCACACCATGCAATAATGGGGGTAGAGTATCATTTACGAAACCAGTTTGGAATTTAGCTGAAGGAGATTTGATAGCAGCAATGTCTGCTTTATTCCAAATAGATATAGCTGTACCAAAGATACCTGTGACAGGGCCTGTTGCACCGGTGACATCAGAACTGTCAACTTCACATGTATTATGGTTATGACTTTGATCATCAGGATTGGGTTTTCTCCTGAAGTTGCCTCTGTGCTCAGTGGTGTGTACCCTGGCAATAGGGTCTTGAGCAAGAATCTGAAAAGCTGCTAAACTATCAAGCAATAAAGTACTGTAAAATGCTGAAGTATTAGTAGTATGATACATACCAAATTCTTTCATATTCCAGTAAGTCAAGTTAAAAAAACAGGTATATGCATAAATTGTAAGTTGTTAATAAGTGTACCAGGTAGAGCAGTGGCTGTGAGCCAACTACGAGGACCAGGGGTGTGCTTTAGACATTCCAAAAGCAGTTTGTCAGTGGGTGGTGACGCAGAAAGAAACAGGGCTGCAGAGGCCATGTTGTGTACAGCACAACATTTTCTAGCAGAGTCCTTAAACAAAGAATTACAGTATGAGGGACCAATCAAAGCAGTAATATTGTATAAACCAGAATGTCTAAGAGCAGTTTGTAGCAAGGACAGAGAACCATTAGGGGATAATTTAGCATTGGGCCAACCATGGAAAGTTCCCTTGGAGAGCTTGACCACAGGGAGAATTTGTCTTTGCAATGTAGTTTGCCACTCAATTTGTAGGGTAGATTTATCAGGAGCAACAACCGAGGCAGTGATGTAGGCATCAGAGCCTTCCTGGACAGCAACCAAACTATGGGGTATATTGATGGAAACTCCCTCTGGGGTAGATGTTGAAGGATCAAGATGAGAAAGGAGGTGCTTTACTGTGCCTTGGATGCAGGGAATAACTCCTGAGATGAGGAGAAAATGGAACAAGATAGCCATCCTGTCAGTATATCTGAAAAGGAAAATCAAACATTAGTAGATTAGTACTATTCCGCCCAATGGGGTGAGGAACAGTAATTATACTCCTTTATACAGTTTCAGTTGGTTTGCATGTAACCATTTGTCAGTCAGTTTATTGTTGTGCAAAAGTCTAACCTGATAGACTGCTGGACTGAGCTTGTTTACAATGGGGTAAGGGCCTTCCCACTTACTGGAGAAGGAGTGTGTGGGATGTGCAAATTGGAGAACCATTACCTGAACTCCAACCTGCCAATCTACTTCTTGTGCGTGTTTGTTGAACTGTGTTTTGGACTGTTGCTGGGCCTTGCCAATGCAATTGTCTGCATATAAGTGTGTGTGTATGAGGTCTTGTCTGAGTTTTTCCACATATTGTTCTACAGACATACGGTCTGCAATGGGGGTGTGCAGATCAAACAACAGGTGTTCAAGTAATCTCATCTGTCTTCCAGTCATCACCTCAGAGGGTGTCAACTGGGTGGCAGCTGAGGGTGTGCCCCTAATTGGCATAAGGAGTAATGGCAACATGGAATCCCAGGTCTTGGGATTGTCCTCAATGAATTTGGAAAGCATCTGCTTAATCCGTCTGTTGGCTGTTTTTACTTGACCTGAAGATTGAGGGTGGTAAGGTATGTGGAACTTCAGCTGAACTCCAAGGAGCTCAAGGGATTCTTTCATCAACTCACCTGTAAAACTGGTTCCTTTGTTGGAGTCTACCTTAAGAGGTAGGCCCCACCTGGAGAAAATTTGCTCTACCAGGATTTTGGCAGTGGTTTTAGCAGTACATGTCTTAGTGGGGAAAGCCTCTACCCACTTAGAGAAAAGATCAGTTACCACAAGAGCATACTTGTTGTTTCTGCTGTGTATGGCATCCCAAGGGCCGGAATGTCTTTGTGGTAGGAGTTAGGCATTTTGTTTGGTGGGGATAGGATTATTTTGCACACAAACAAGGCAATTGTCTATGTACTGTTTGACATCGTTGGTGCCACCAGGCCACCAGGCTGTGGTCTTGAGCCTCTGGAGGGTATTTCATACTCATTTTGTCATGCACTTGGTGCACAAATTTGGACCTAAGGTATTTAGGGACCATCCACAACTTGGTGGTGGCATCATCTGGTTGGTACCAGATGAGCTTGTCATCTGGGGACAAGTGTAACTTACCTTCATGCCTCTGGTAAGGGTTATGTTTTGGAAGTTTTTCTTTGGTACCCTTATCAAGGAATCTGAACACTTCTTTGAGTTCAGTATCAGCATGTTGGGCTGCTGAGAGGTCCAAAGGGGAAATAGGTTCAGGTTTCCTCCTTACTGCTACAATGTGTATGGCCACATTGGCCTCTGGATGGTCCATCATTCAGGTGTCCCCTCCTCAGGCCCCTTTCTTGGCAAGGGTGTCTGCTGTGTCATTGAAGGCATGGTAGGGATCATGGATGGAGTGGGCTTTAACTTTATGTATATAGAGTTTGTGTTCAAACCTTTGTGCCAGTCAGTGTATGTATATTACTAATTCTTTGTGTTTCACTGGGCTGCCATCAGAGGAGAGGAAGGAGTTCCTCTGCCAGAAAGGAAGGAATTCTGTAAGAGAACAACAAACCCAGTTAGAGTCTGTGAAGGTGATGGTATCCTCAGTTCTATGCTGGATGAACTTGAGGGCACAGGCCACTGCTGCCATCTCGGCATACTGTGAAGATGCTACACTGCAGTGCTTAGAGATTTGACAGTGTTATCATAAGGGTAAATCACTAAGATACCCATCCCTGCAATCTGTTCTCCCTGGTAGTAGGAAGCTGAACCATCTGTGAAAATATAACACAATGAGCTGCTCTCAAGTAATTGGGCATGGCAGGGAGGAAAGAACCTGGATCTGGTAGATCAGGTGGCTGCAGTGTACAATCATGGGGTTCTCCTTGGAAAAGGAGTCCATATACCAGCATGAATAGCATTTTAGTTGAGTGTACCTGTATGTCTCTATCCTGGAGAAGAAGTGACCAGTGTGTCTGCCTGGTGTTAGAGACTGACCCATCCTTCGCTCTGTCTGATAGCAGAAAGGTAGTTGGTGTGTGGATGGTGTTGATGATCAGTGGAGAGTATCCAATGATATACAGAAAATGCTTGACAGCCCAGTAGGTGGTCAGAAAGTTCCTTTTGCAAAGGCTGTACTTCTGTTCCACTGGGATCAAGAGCTGTGATGCATATGCAATAGGTCTCAGGGTGCCATGAACCTTCTGGGTTAGCACTGCTGACATAGCAATATCAGAGGTGGCACACTCCAGATGGAATGGCAATGATGGATTGGGGTTGACCAGAGCTGGAGCCGAGGCAAAGGCCTGTTTCAGTGACATCACAGCCTGGATGTGTATAGGGACCCTAGTCCAGGGAATGTCCTTTTTCAATAGCTCTTACAGAGGAGCAGCCTTCTGAGCAAAATCACAGATAAAATCTCCCGAATAGTTCACCATACCTAGAAACCTTCTAAGAGTTGCCACACTGGTAGGTAATGACAAGTCTCGCAATCCTTGTATCTTCTTCCAGCTAGGGCTTCGGCCTTGATCAGTTATTATCAGGCCCAGAAAGAGTGTCTCTCTCTGACATAGTAGTGCTTTTGCTGGGATACATTTGAGGCCTGCTCTCTGGATGAGAGTCAATAGTTCATCCAAAAGATCCAAGTGTTGTTCCTGTGTGGCTGTTGCCAACAGCAGGTCGTCCACATACTGTAAGAGACACTGGGGAGTAGAGAAACCCTCAAGGGAGTCCATCACGTGTAGATGGAATAGGAATGGGCTGTTATGGAATCCCTGTGGTAAGCAGGTCCACATGTACTGTCTACCTTCGAAGGTGAAGGCAAGCTTATATTGACTCTTAAGGGCCAATGGCAGTGACCAAAATCCATTGGAGATATACTAAGCACTGAACCATTTTTGATCAGGGGTCAGGAGTCGTAGCACATCAGGTGCTGAGGCCACAGCTGGAAACTGGGGGTGACCTGATTCAGCTTCCTGTAGTTAATAGTAAGTCTTCAGGCACCTGTGGGTTTTTCCACAGGTCACACTAGGGAGCTGGCAGTAGAGACACATGTTCTGATTTCCCCTTGGTTGAGGAGTGATTTTTTTGTTTCCCTAAGAGAAGTCGAGGCCTCATATGGGAAAGGATACTGCCTTTGCCTCTCGTGTGCTGGGACGGGCACCTCGATGACAGTGTGCATTCTGCCACAGTCAAGTTTGTTGGTAGCAAATGCTTCCTGCTTCCAAATGTCTTTGTAGAATGGGGAGGAGCTTTGGGAAAATCTCATGGTTCTTGAACGTATCTATGACGTCATACTCTTTATTGTTTGCAGATATTGTTGCCACTACATGAGAATCAGGGATCAAAATGGTATGGTATTGGCCATAAATCTGAATCAATAGCATGTTAGCTAGGTCTACCACATAGCCGTGTGGTGCAAGGAAGTCAATTCCAATGATACTAGGATAATCATGCAGTACCATTAGCTGGAAGGTGTGAGAGGCCTTCAGGTGTCCCAACTCTACAGGTAGTGGTAGTGAGTGGTATGCAGGCAACCTAGTACCATCTACTCCTGACATGTTGGTCCTCCATCCGGTGGACCAAGGAGATGTATCTGGGTGTTCATCATGTAATACAGACACAGTCGTGCTTGTATCCAGTAGTACTGTAAGTAGGCGGCCCCCGGCCTCGACCTCGGTGCAGAGCCTTCCGTTTGTATCCAAGACGTGCAATCCCGACTGGGGCCTGTAATTGTCAATCTATGCTGGAGGGAGCATGGAAAGGTTGGGCCTGGCTCCTGTGAACCACTTCACCATGATGCACTGATGCTATATAGGGAGGTGCTTCTGGGTTCAGACCTGTATGGGCCTAAAGGCCTGTACTTCCGGTCTCACCATTTCCTGTTGGGGCCTGGATTCCCAGTTGTATGGCTACAAGGGACTGAGCTGGAACAGCATCTGCTACAGAACGCACTTGCCCCGGAGTTCTCTAAACTTCCGATTCTCTTCTGCTATCTCCCTATACGAAGGGCCTGGTCTTTGTTGTTGTTGTTTGTCTTTGTTCTTGTGGTGTTTCTTGTTCTTATGATAGTTCCAGTTCCTACACCATTGTTGTTGCTGCTGCTGCTGTTGTGGCTGTTGGACCTGCTGGGGGTGTTGGTTGTCTGTGGGGAGGGGCTGTTTGTGTTGGGCCTGCCCTTCCACCATGTAGTGCATCGCAGCCTCTGTTGTGGGCTCCACGGTGGCTACTTTCTTGGAACCAGAGTCCAGATCATGGATGTAGAGTTGGTAAACTCTCTCGGTTTTCTGGAGAATGTTGGCAAACCTTTCCATGGTGGGATAGGTGGTTGACTGTACCTTCTCTCTTACTGCAGGGATCATGTTCCTAAGGAACAAGGTCTTATATGCAATAAGATCCACATCCACAGCTTCTTGTGCGACTTGTATTCCTGCTCGGTATGCCATCCAGAGTCTCTGGTGGTAAGTTGCTGGACTTTTTAATTTGCATTCTGTTTTACAGGGTATGCAAGCATCACTCCTACTACATCTGGGCTGTGTGCAGAAATGAGTTCAGCTGCAACCTCATCAAAGGTGGCATTGCCAGCCTGGCGGATGGTATCAGGGAGTTTGTCCCATAGTCCAGGATCTATGGTCTGGCGTAGGATTTGGACCTGGTAATCTGCAGTGAGACTAAGCATTTCACATTTGGCATTCACCTTTTCCAAGTGACAGCTGAGGTTGTTTGACGGCTTGTCCGACCAATACTGTCAGCTATTTGCTGAACAGAGTAGGCTATTTGTAGGGGATTAGTGGGACGATCAGGTGGAGATACATTTCCTCAGACACCATCCAGGGCTGCCAGAGCTGTGGTCTCTGTTATAGAGCAGACAATGCCCCCCTGAGTGACAGTTTCATGAATAAGCTGCCTGATTTGGCCTTTTAAATCTCGCTTATTCCTCTCTGGAATGAGCACACTATTTACCGCATTATCAATCATTTTCTCTATCTCCTGCCTGTCTTCCACATTAATAATGGCTACTGGTGGTGCCGTCAGGACCAGGCTTGGGCCTGCTCTCCCCCATCATGGGGCTGCCATGTTGGTGTCACCCATTATGTGCATCATGGCGTTGACGACGTATGACAAGGTGTGGGTGGAGTGGGGACCTGCCATGTTGAGGATGGCTGGGTGGGGTCTCTAGGCCATAGTAGGGGTGTATCTGGGCATTGTATTAAGAGATGTCATCATCTGAGACCTCCCCTTCAGTTGATGTAATTAAGGCAGGGGCTACGCCTCCCATCACCTTAATATGTCCAGCCAGAACCTCCTGCTGATGGCACAGTTTCACCATCTTGGATTCACATTCTGCATGACTCACATTTGCAACATTCATATCAACCTCATCCTGCATCTATTTCTGCAGCACTTTATATACGGTGCTCAATTCGCGATTGTCCCTAGTAGCCACTTCTAAGTCATTACGTACCTGGTTTATCTCATCCTGTAGCTTTCTCATCTCCTCACTCAACTGTGCATTCATTCTACTTAACAAGACATTCAGATTCAAAGCCTGTCCCTTGTCCTGTCTCAAACTTTCACACTCATGCTTCAACATACAAATTTCCTGCTCTTCCGCCTGGGCAGAATGATGCAAAAGTGAATCCTTTTCATTGCGCAGTGTTTGAAGTTCAGACTCCAAATTCTGCTGCAGTCTCACACATTTGGTTTCCTGCAAACCTATCTCTTGCTTAAAAGAAGAGATTTGCAGATCAAGGGTTTGAAACCTTGCTTCGGAGGCTTCCAGAGCAGCATAGAGAGCCGTGACCAACAGCCCTTTAGCATGGCACTTATTGGCTGTTTGTCTCGTCTCATTGTACTGGGTTGAAATCCCCAGGTTGTCAGATTGACTTGCGTCCTGCGCGAAGTCAGCCCATCCTCCATGGGAGGCAAGGAAGTTTGAGACATCGAGTCTCAGTTCTGCCCAGATATTTCATACAGTGGCCATGGTGTGGTAGGGAAGGAAAAATCAAACTGTGAGAAAGGTTCCATGCTGTGTATCATCCACAGCAGGAGCACTTCACACACAGTCGGGCTACTGTATCCTGGTAGGCTTGCAATTCAAAACTGCTGTGGAGTGGGTCGAGTTGGCATCGACCACACCCAAGAAAAGCAGCCAGACTTTGCAAGTTACTACAAAGTGGTAACAAAACGGGACAGGTGATGTGGGAATGCACACCTACAGTCCCCGTTCGGAAGGGAAAAGTTGCAAGCAACAAGTGAAATCTCACAAACACGAAATATTGCCTGCATGCGGTCACCAATTGTCAGGAAGTCTAAACCTCACTCTCAGGTTCTTGGCAATATTGGGAATGCAAGAAATCACAGACACGTTGCATAAGAGTAATAAACTTGTTTATTACTACCAAAAGGGATAAATCACAGTTGCCCTAAGCAGTTCTTACCAATACATACCATGAGCCAATGCTAAGCGTTCCCTATACCTTGAGGTTTCTTCGTGTCTCTTGGGGTCTCTGAGGTATAAAACATAGTGTCTCACATTATATACAGTTATGGCCAGAGGCCAGTTTTCCCCTCTTAAGTCTCTGACAAGAGGGGTTCCTCAGGGTTCCATCTTAGGGCCCCTGCTCTTTAATATTTATAGTATTAGCATTGATGCTGACATCAAGGAGGTAAACATTCATCTGTTCGCAGATGATACTGTGCTATATTTAAGCCGTACATCTCCTGTAGCTGCCTGCAAAGACTTGCAAAGTGAATTTAATCTGCTACAACACCAGCTTATTAACAAAAAACTTCTCCTAAATGCAAAGAAAACTAAAGCGATGCTACTCACACCAGCTAATTGTACAACATTTCCTGCTTCCATTAGAACGCTTCTCCATATTACCACGTTATTAGGAGAGAACTTGGAATTCGTACCAAAGTTTAAGTATTTGGGGGTCTGGCTTGACTACAAACTCTCCTTTATTGACCACATAGAGGACCTGCTAAAAAAACTGAGACAGAGACTCGGTCTCTTCTTCAGGATAAAACATTTTCTAACCTCTGATGTTAAAAGGCAACTAGTACAGACATCGTTCCTATCCTTAATTGACTACACTGACTTTATCTATAGCCAGTGTACTGCCTGTCATCTTGGCAAGCTGGATACACTATATCACAGAGCATTGAGATTCATTACTGCCCTTCCCTTCTCCACCCATCACTGCTCCCTGTATGTAGCAGTGGGATGGACCTCTCTCCAGCACAGGCAGAACAAAGAATGCCGCACTTTGGGCGTACAGAGCCATTACCAATAAACTCTCACAATACATTACTGACAGCTTGCCACTAAACTTGATAGGTAATTATACGTTGAGAAGTAACTCTTTGATCTCCTTAAAAGTGCCAAGGGTCAGCACACAGTTTGGGAGGTTGGCCATAAGCTTTGTACTGCCCTTGCTCTGGAATAAGCTCCAGAAATCCTTAAAATTAGGAACCCCAGTCAGTCTTGCTGTGTTCAAGTCTCTGTACACCAAAGCTGTCTCTGTAGTTTGCAAGGGTTTCCACCGCTCTTAGTTGATCGCTGACTGCCTACTGCCGACTGCCTACATTCACCCACTTCCCTTCTCCATGTAATATCGTCTGCTCAAATCTTCTCCCCTTCCTTGGTCCATGACCTCACATCTACCCTCCTGTCCATTGCGCCAGGCAGGGCACTCCTGGGCTTCCTGTACTATATCTGTCCTTGTCCAAACTCCCACCTTTAAGGGTAATTATAATTGCTCCTTTTCACCCTTCTCCTTCCCACCTCTTTCTTTGGCTGAAAGTTATGTTACTATGCATATGTGTGTATATATGACTGCTTATGAACATGTATATAAGCTATGTAACCTTTTTTCTATGCATGCATGTAAATTCTACAATTGTAATCATTTGTTTTGCTTCAGCCTTGTGTGATGCTGGTCCACCTTGTATATGAGCTTGCCCAACAGTGATTTGCCTGGATAAATAAAGATTTGATTGATTGATTGATTGATATACCTATGATAATTACTATGGTTACTGTAAAATAGAAACATTTCTAGTTACAGAGATGGGCCTTATTGGCTAAATTAGAGGTGGCTCCGCGGTCCAAGATAACATTATACAATTTTGTAGTAGTCATCACTTTGTGAAACAAAAGAGTACAGTTCTTATACAAATCAGTGTAGTAGTACAAATCACCAAAAGGTGGCAATGTCGACTTATATATAATAATCATTACAAGGACACAGATGTCCTAACATCTTATAAGAAAGTATATATGTATTAGAAAGGAAAGTGTATAACAATAATATGCATACATATCCTGACATGTACTCTTGTACAGTAGATGCCCTTAGCCCTATATGTTAGTATAACATATGCCTAAGCACTAACTGTCTACGGTGTACCTCTGGGGGTACCAATAAGGGTGCAGGGACCTTGTGTAACAACATCATCTGCAAACAGGCTCACTCTACCCTCCAGCCCCTCCGCTAGGTCCTCTATGAAGATGCTGAATAGCAGGGGTCCCAGCACTGACCCCTGTGGAACTCCGCTAGTAACCACTGATACTCCTGATGGCACCCCGTTGACTAGCACCCTTTGACTTCTGCCCTCCAACCAGTTGCTTATCCACCTTGTAACCAACCCCTCTAGACCTGGACACTCCAATCTGTACAACAGCCGTACGTGCAGCAGTGTATCAAATGCCTGGTAAGCCACATCCACTGACCCCCCCCCAATCCACTACCCTATTGACCCTGTCAAAAAACCCAACCAGATTCATCTGGCAAGACCTGCCCTTAGTAAAGCCATGCTGTCTGGGGTCAAGGAGGCCATTTGCCTCCAGGTAGCTGGTGATTTTGTCCTTGAGCAGTCTTTCCATGAGCTTGCTAACCACAGAAGTGAGACATATTGGCATGTAGTTGCTCATGTCATGCCTCCCCCCTCCCTTGTGCTGGGGCAGTACATATACGCTCTTCCAGTCCATCCAGATTTCCCCCAAGTGTAAGGATTCATTTCACACAGTGGTCAAAGGGGCTGCTAGCTCCTCTCTCAACTCCCTTAACACTCTTGGGTGGACCCCATCTGGCCTCATGGCCTTGTCCACCTTTAAGCCCTTAAGCTCCCTTAAGATCTCCTCTTCCCAGAAGGGGGTCACATCCACCACTCCCCCCCTCTTTTTCAGCTGTCCTGGTGCTTCCCCCCTCCCATACCTCCTCCCTCGTGAATACTGTGCTGAAGTGACTGTTTAGCATTTCAGCCTTCTCCCGACTCCCCTCTACCCTTTTCCCAGGCTCTGCTACCAGGCTGGGTAGCCCCCTTTCCCCTCTTCTCCACTCACTAATATACCTGAAGAAGGTTTTGTCCCCTTTTTGGCTGTCTTGGTGATCTTCTCTTCCATCCTAGCCTTTGCCCATCTGACCACTCCCCCCTCCTCCCTCAGTTTTTCCTGGTATTTCACCTGGTCTGGTTCACTGTCTGTTGTTTTGTACAGTTTGAAGGCTCTCCTCTTTGCTCTGATACTGGCCCTCACTTCCCTGCTAAACCACAGTGGATTCCTTTTCTTTCTGCTTTTGCTTGCCTTCTTCGAGCAGTGGTCAGTGGCCCCCACTATGGCTCCCTTTATCGTGGCCCATAAGTTTTCCACTCCCTTGCGCTCCCCTATCCCGTCAATTTCCTGGTGAGCATGATCCCTCATTTGGTCGAAATTTGCATGCCTGAAATCAAGCACCTTCACCTTGGTCTGATGGCGTGATTCAAGGTTCAAACCATGAATCGCACTATGCTGTGTTCGCTAGAGTCTAGGTGTTCCCCCAACGATACCTCCCCCTCCCTGTCTCCGTTTGTGAGCATCGGGTCTAACACGGCACCTTCCCGGGTTGGTTCCTTGACCAGCTGCCTGAGATGGGCCATCTGGAGAGAGTTCATAACTGCTCTGCTTCTGGATGAGGCTGCAGTCATAGTCACCCACTTCACATCTGGCAAGCTGAGATCACCCATCAACAGCACCTCCCACTTGGCTGCCATCCAATGCATCTCCCCTACCATCTGGTTGTCCACCCCTTCTGATTGCCCCAGTGGTCTGTATTCCATGCCAGCATGTACCACCTCTCCCTTATCTGTGGTCAGCAATACCCAAAGCACATCGGCTTCCCCCCACCTGCCCTGCATGACCGATGCAGGGATCCCTTCCCTCACATATAGTGCTACACCTCCTCTTCTCCTGTCCATCTTGTCTTTCCTGAATAGTGTATACCCTGGAATGTTTATGTCCCAGTCCTGACTGTTGTGAAACCACATTTCCATGATTCCCACTAAGTCTAGGTCCTCCTCTACCATGACTACTATCAGGTCTGGGACCGTGTTACCCAAGCACCTGGCATTTTTGCACATGGCCTTCCAGTAAGTGGTTTCCCTGCCCCCTTCCCCTGCACTGCTGAACTTTATCTTACAAGCTGTGACATTTCCAGCCTTCACTGGCTAATTCATATTCCATGGGGGAGGCAACTGTCCCCCTTGTCTCAAGTGCTGTCCAGTGTCACTGGCAGCTTCTCCCCCCAGTTTAGATTAAGGTGTGTTTTACAGAACTCCTCTAGCTTCCACTTGAACATTTCCTTTCCGTCTCTGCTTAGGTGAAGCCTATCAGGTGCACAGAGACTGTCATCTTGCCAGATGGACCCCCACTGGCCCACCAACTCGTAACCCTTCTGGGCACACCATTTAGAGAGCCAGCTGTTGAACTCCACTATCCTCTGATTCCTATCCATACTAGTCTTTGGGACTGGAAGTACCTCAGAGAAAACCACTGAATGGAAGCTCTGTTTGTTACAGAAGTGCAATAGGGCCTCAGTCCTTGCTTGAACTTCTATCAGACTATGACCAGCAAGGTCATTTGTTCCCAAATGGAACACCAGGTGTGTTCTCTTATCCTGCTGCTTCCCCCAGGAGTGGATGTAGTGAATGACCTCTGTAGCTGTCATTCCCGGCAGGCAGCTGACCCAAACCTTGCTATCCCCTCCACCCTTACTTCCCCTAGCTTATAACCCTCACTATGGAATCACTAACGGACATTACCTTGTCCTCCACCTTTCCTGCTGTGCGGCCATTTCCTGTCTGGCCCCCTACATCCTTCCCACCCTTGTAGTGTAGATTTAGAGGTCCTGGAACCTCCATTCTAGCAACTCGATTGCTGTTTCTCATCCTAGCCACTTGGCCTCCCCTGTGGTGGCCTCCGGACCACCTGATTTGGCTCCGTGTCCCCAGCTGCTCCCTCGTCTTCTAGTCTCCCTTGTACCCTGTCTGATCTGAGTTCCTTCTCCTACACCCTCAATTGCACTTCCTGGGTTATGGCTGTGTGCTTGTCCTCAATTCACTGAGGGGTCTGCCTGGCCCCTATCAGCGGCAGCTCCCCTTCAGGGGCTTGTCCAGACCCAACCAGTGGTGGCTGCCCCTTGGGCCCACCCTTCTCACAGCACTCCCCCCCCCAACAGCCCCTGACTGTTCACATCTGGCATGGAGTGACCCCCTGCTTGCTTTCTTAGCCACCTGGGCCACCCCTGCCCTCTCACTACTTCCTTTTCCCCCGAGTAGTATGCCCTAATGCCCCTGCAACCTCCTTCTCCGCGCTTTTTGGGCCTTCCCCTAATTTCAGCCCTCCTAGCATTGTGAACGTGAGCAGAAAAAGGCTCATGTAGTACCAAGATCAGTCAGGCAGTAATGCATAAGTTTTTTTTTTTTTAATCTGTGAGAAATTCAGGAGAAGCAAGACAGAGAGAGAGAGACTTGTGGATTATATTAAGATGGTTATCACAGTAGGTAAGATAGTTAGGTGGGCTTTGAGTCACAGTGAAATGCAAGTTGCTTACATTTTTCAAATATGAGAGAATCTCATTACTGCATATATTGCAAGGTTGAAGGGGGGTTATGTATGGAATGGGACCAGTAAAAGACTGAAATAATGTGGAAATACTTCTGCTCAGAGGTCATAGTAGAAGGAGAATGGAAAGGTTCATGAAAATGACATATGAGAACTGAATGCAGGGAAAGTGACACTAGTTATTTTTATAATTATAGACTGAGAGAGCACGTCTGACCAATTGGAGTGCTCCTTTCCTCTGTGCATGAGACTCTCATTCTGTGAAGAGTATCTCACATACAGATGCCATGCAAATGGGCATGTTCTGGGATAGTTTTTTATCAAAATAGTAAATTATTGATCGAGTTTGATCAATAGTATGTTAATACTGCAACAGAGACTGCTCTAATGCTTGTAAGATTGGTCTCACATTGTTAGGGTATCAGAACTGCTCACATTTGGATGCTCGTGACACAACTCTTACAAGAGTAAGAGTGGTCTCCATGGTGGTATTATTATTATATACTGTAGGAGAGACTCATTAAAATACTTGCTGACCTAGAGAAGGTGGTTACCTGGAGCAGAATTCCAGTGACGTGCGTAGGTGTAAAACAGGTGTCAGTTTCAAATCTACTTATGTGCAGTGGAATCACATGGGAAAAATGGTGGGGGAAGGGGAGACATACACATACCTCAAGCAGCGTCTACATCTGAAAAGAACATAACAATAAATGGACTGATGGGATGAGCTGAGTGACCCTTACATGCTCTCAGTTTCTACTTTTACGTATTTTTCCATAAAGGTGATACTAGATCGTAATCTGCCCCATAAATTATGTTTAATGCCCACTGACTATTGTGTGACTTTTTTCAGAGTTTCTCAAAGTTTTTTTCTCATTTTTTCAATAATCCTGATTAAAACTTTTTGTAAATTAACATTGGGGCTTATTGGGAGCCGTGCTTAAGATGGCTTCTATCCCTGAACTGGACAATAATTTATTATCCAATTTATTATCAAACTACAAAATCAAATCTTCTACTTTATTTTTTTAATTGTATTTATTTCTGCACCTTCCACCTGATGGGCCCTATCTGACCGACCCCTCCAGCCCCGTCCCCTGGAATTACTGGGTCTTACCTTATGTCCAGCCCGGGAGCGGCACCTGCGAGAAGTCGGACATCATTCTGCTGACAGTGGTGTTTTTCTCCGCCATTTTCTCCAGGGGCCCCAGGAGTGGGTAGACATGAATGTGGAGGCACACATTAGTCCCACAGCCCCAGTAATAGCCCCTTTCCTCCCACCCCACTGGCCTAGCACCAGGCTCCTCCCTAGGCCCATGCTGTCTCCAGCCTCCACCAGGTGGAAGCCATCAGCTGGGAGTCTCCACCCCACCTCTCCAAAGAGAAGAGTTTGCCTGTCAGCCACTCCATCCAGCTGCACCTTCCCCCCACTGCTGACCTCTGATGGCCTGGGCTCAGTCCCGAACCTGGGTCACCGGCGTTGTCATGAGGTAAGGTGTCCAGTGCCTCTGCTCTCAGCACCACCAGGCTGGCAAAATCTTCCACTTTAAATATAATATAAGAAATTCTTGTGATGTAATAACTGAATTAGGGTTGGAGAGTAATTTTTATAACTTCTTTTTTGCCCATATTAATTCACTACTTATAGATACTGGCACACAATTCATGCTTTAACAATATTATTATGAATGGAGCATGCATTGATCTGATATCAGGAATTTTGAGGACTTCTTTTATCATCATATTTACTGGGGGTGGGATCTGGTGTCTTCATGATCCCAGGACAGGGTTTTTGAGAAGGTGGGGGGTTGGGGGTCTTTTCCCTTAATGTATTTTTGGAAAGTCCATATTTTGGTTATATGTTAAACCTAATGAGTAGGAGGCAAAGGTATAGTAGACAAAAAAAGGAAATTTAGAATGCTAAATTTGATTTAGGGGGTTCAGGCTATTTTTTTTTTCATGTTGGCGATATGTGACATACAGATTCTATCCTGGAATGTAAGGGGTCTAACAAATAAAGCAAAATGCTTAAAGTAATGAAATATATGCTGAAGAAAAAAACTGACATAGCCATGCTGCAGGAAACTCACTTTTATCAAAATGACTTGACATGGTTCTGCAACTGCTGGGGTAAGGGTATTCTGTCTAACTAGCAGAATAACTTCAGAGGGGAAGCTATCACTTTCAATAATAAAGTACAATCTCTGATGATAATTAAATCAGGAACAGATGGATATGGCCGATGGGTCATAGCAAAGATGCTTATTCCTAATTTTAAGGCCACACTTGCCACAGTGTATGCACCCAACATTAACAGCCTGATCTTTTTCTCCCAATTTTTTTCTTCACATTTTAACCTCTGTATATTGTGGGAGGGGACTTTAATGTGGTATTATATTCTCAGGCGAAAACATCTAAATTAGATAAAGATCACCACTCAACAAGGCTCATCATTAAGAAATATATGCTAGAACTTGGTCTAGCTGACCAATGGCATGTTAAATATCCAGAAAAGACTGTATTTTAATATTATTCTCAAATGTAAACCTCTTATTCCAGGATAGATTTTTATCTGATATCGAACTCCATTTCACATAATCTGAAATTGATATAGTACCCTAGGATTTTGATATCAGTTCATTCACCTTGTATAATGAAAGTCAAGATATCTGACAATACAATTAACATGAAACCTTGGAGAATGAATCAGTCAATAGTAAAAATACTTCAGATTATACAGATATTAACTAGTGGAATACATTTTTTTAAAATAATAATCCACATGATACTACAATCTGTACTGTATGGGAAGCCTTTAAAATTTGGATACAGGGGAGGTTAAGAACCATTGAATATCACAGAAATAAGATACAGAATTCCACGCTGTGTCGATTAATATATGAAATTTCAAATCTGCAAAAGATCCATAGCCAGACACTAGGTAATATTATTTATTCTAAACTTATTCAAAAACAAAAGAACAATATAACACAATTACTTCAGATATTACGACACACCAAATAGATCAAACTAGACCAAATTATCTTTTCTTATCTGATAAACCTTTAAAATGTCCGGCATGGCAAACTAGGAAGGACCAACAAAAAAATTATATTTTAGCCATCAATGACCTGCAGGTGGTAAGGGTGGAGGGCTCAATTATGATTAATAATAACTTTCTAAATTATTACCAGCAATTATATCAACCAAAAACTGATCTAATTCACATTAATCAAATTAGAGAATATATACTTCTGAACCCTCCCATTACAGTCCCAGTTAGGTTCAGAACTTTATTAGATAGGGACATAACATCAGAGGAAATTGATCTAGCCATAGAGGCCCTTCCTAGCAATAAGCCCTCTGGCCCGGATGGGATTGTAATAGAATTTGATAAACAATTTAAGGAAGTGCTAATACCCATCTTCAAAATTCCTTAATTCATTTAATATTTCTAAATCCTTCCATAAATCATTTCAGGAGGCCGTTATTCATGTGTTTCTTAAAAAGGATAAAGATCCATTGAGCTGTGCATCATATCGGCCCATCTCCCTATTAAATGTAGGCTCTAAAATATTCACTAAAATTATAGCTAAGAGATTAGAAATCATATAGCCACATATAATTCATAAAGATCAAACTGGCTTCATAAAAGGTAGAACACTCAAAGAAAATATTAGACTAGCATTGAATGTGGTATCTTTGCATAAAACAGATTATGCAGTTCTTTTTGGCTGTCGATGCAGAAAAGACATTCAGCAGGATCGAATGGAAGCTTATGCTGGAGATAATAAGGGAGATGGGGTTTGGTGCACAGCTCAATGGATGGATGCAATTAATATACAGTAAATCTACAGCAAGGCTTAAAACTTATCATAATATATCTCAACCATTTAGGCTGCTTAGAGGAACGAGGCAAGGCTGCCCTTTGTCACCATTTATATTTACTTTAGTGATAAAAGTATTAGTTTTGGCAATCTGAAAAAATGCACAGATACGAGGTATTAATATTAACAATACGATATGCAAGATAAATATATATGCAGACGATATATTACTCTAGCTTTCTAGCTTGCAAACCCAGAAATGTACATTAAAGAACATATAAGAGTGACAGATGGTTTCATAAAATTATCAGGCTATAAAATTAACTGGGATAAAACTATTCTGATGAAATTAAATGACCATGCAAATATAAGTTTGCTGGATGGGCTAATGTGTCATGTATGCACTCAAATACCATATTTGGGGGTTTTAATATCTTCTGCTCTTCAGAATTTGATCACTTTGAATTATGATCAACTCTTCAAAGAAATACACGCAGACTTAGATCAATGGAGAGTTTTACCACTGACATTAATTGACAGAATTAACATTATTAAGATGAAAATGTTCACAAAATTAATATTTTTGTTTCAAACACTCCCGATTAATATTCCACAGAAATATTTCTTACAACTTAAGAAAATTATAACTAAATTTATTTGGAACAATAAATCTCCTTGAATCGCATATACCATCTTTACCAAAGTCAAGAATCTGGCCAGATTGGCTTTATCTGATATGCATAAATATTTTTGGCTGTACAAATTACAACAATATGGGATTAGATACATAATGCACAACATTCATTACAATCAACTCAATTAGAGAATAATACCCACTCGTACTCATGCATGACTCAGCTATTATTTTCCACATATAAAAGAAAATTTAAAGATAAAAATCTACCCATTACTATGGTATCAACAATTTTGGCCTGGGAGAAAGAACACTCTATGCTTAAAGAAGAGGTCATGCTTACTGAGTTCTCTCCAGTATTTTTGAGTTATAACTTTCTGCCTTCTTTTATAGATTAATCCTTCCAGCTATGGGAGAAGCATGGTATTAAAACTATAAGGGAAGTTCTCGTTGAAGACAGATTAAAAACATTCTCAATTCTTCAACAAGAATTTAATTTACCAGAGTCACATTATTTTAAATATATTCAGTTAAAGACTTTTGTATAACACACTAAGAGACAAAATCAAAGCATGACCTCTTCTTTATTACAAGTATTAACCAATAAGAAAGATAACAAATTTAATTTATATTTGGTTATAAATCAGATACTTATAAATTCTTCACAACACGATCAACAAAAACTCATAAAAAAATGTAAAGCTGATTTAGGAGTGAAAATAAATGATGCTGTATGGAGGGAAATAGTAGCAACTTTCACTATCAATGTAAAGACAAGTAAACTCCTGCAGATTCAAATAAATATTTTCTGCAGAACATACTATACCCCATCTAAGCTCCATCATTTCAACATAGATATATCTGATAAGTGTCAAAGATGTAAGCATACATCAGGGACACTTATACATATGCTTCATTTATTTCACTGAAAATACCAACAACAACTTAATCTGGTTCAAGGTCAGTTGGCATTCATCTGTATCCCCGTCCCCCGGGTTGTGCCTGAAAATAGGCAGGATTTGTCTTGTGCACTTACCCGGTCAACAAAAAAAACAAAAACTAAATGTCCTTATTTATCAAATTTCTGTCCTAAAATTATCTCAATTATTTAGAAGATATTTAAGATAAGTTTACCAAATATGTCACAATTTAAATTAATATTGATTCTGTCTTATCAATTAAATACAGAACAAAAGAAATGTATTTCCATGGCTCTTATTGTTGCTATGAAATGTATTTTACAAAAGTGGAAGGATCCTCCACCACCGGTTATGCAAACATGGATGAGTTTTATGATTGATATGATGAACTTGGAAAAATGTATTATTCAAAGAAAAATAAGACTCAAGTTTTTGATAAAATATGGGCCCCGTTCCAAAATTTGATTCACTCCAATAGTTTACAAGATATAATTAATGATTGGAATTAGGTAATCAAAATGAAGTATATCTAGTTGCCTGGACCCCCTTCTGGCGATGATGAGAATGGAAACCTAATAAACTGAGCCTTCTGTCAGATGAATATTGGGCTGCATACAATCTGAGGTGGAAAATAAGAAAAAAAGGGAAAAAAAGAGATGGGGGCTTATTAAATATGCAGCAAACTCTATTTTTTTCAGATGGACAATAGTTGATATGGACTCATGAGGGGATGTTATGTTATTTAAGCTGGTATTTGAGTTTATTTTGTAAGCAATAATACTCTCCAGTATGGGCATTATTGGGAATATCGGACTGCCCAGAGGCATAATGAGACCCGACACTGCAGGTGGAGGGCCTTATAGCCCCTTGAAGTTCCGTTATTTCCCAATAATGCCACCCTGGTGGGTATCATTGCGCTTAGAAAATGGCCATCTTCGTACATTTTCATGAAGTTGTTAAAAAATACAGTAAATGACTGTGAAAAATGAATACAGGTGTTAGAAATAAATGTAATAATAAAGTAGTCCATAGGCTGTCCCTGGTGCTGTTGTTCCTCCCTGCAGCATTCTGGTGGATTGCCGCCCACCCATGAGATAGAGTCACACAGACACTGACACAGATTCCTAAAGAAGAAAGGCAGTGTGCTGTGAACACTATTTGAAGGACACTGTGGCAATTTTTATTTTTATATTTTGGTGCAGGATTGTGTTTCTCACTTTTTTTTTCCTGGCCTAATGTTGTATCTGTGCGGCATGCGACATTTGATCGTGATGTGTGAGGAAGGCAAACAACGATGCTTGACCATGATGTACGAGGAAAGTAAAGAAAAAGATTTATTTTCACTTTCTAGTGAGTGTTTCTTGTTTGTTATTGCAAGATTACTGAAATGTGTTTATTTAAATTTTTAAAAGAGGGAGTGGCTGCAGGTGAAAATACTGTTTGCTTTGGGCTGGGGAGACCAGTATGTCTTGCTAAGCGAGAGAAAAAGATGGAGGGCATTTTAAATTGTCTTTGGTGCATCCAGTCAATTAAAAAGTAGGCTTGGCACCACTGTGAAATGCTGCATGGTGAGGTGCCACTTGGACTGGCACTTATTTTTTACTGGGCATCTATTGAGAAATAGATGCCCAGGTTGCAGGTAGTTTCAGCCAATCAAAATGCAGAATCCAGTCTGGCCATTTTCTAAAATAGTGTATTTCCCATGAGATGTATGCTGCATGCTTTGTGACCCACTGTTTTGCATGCTCTGCTGACGTTTGTAGTGTTACTCCCTGTTAGAATTCTGTTCTTTGATTACCATTTTGTTAATTAGGGCTGGCTAAGTTAAGTTGGTCTTAACTAAAGTTTTGTTTTTTGGAGCCATGAGGGGAGTAGGAGGGTTGATTGGGGGTGAGCAACTTTTGGGTATCTTCTTCCTATTTGTAGTACTGGTTAAATAGCAATCTCTTGTCGATTGCATCTCTTTCTTTTATTATGTCTCCCTTTTCAGGTTACACCAATTGCCATTAAAGAGGCTGGCAATTCTTGGAGATTAATGGACTTGATTCAAAGACTTTTCTAGATTTCCCCACCTCTTCCTTTACGAGATTATAGGGTGATCTAAATACTAACATACTATTTGCCAGCAGATTAGGCCTTATGGTCTATCAAGTCTGCTCATGCCTCAGAACCCTAGGTGGGTACCAAGTCCTTCCCCCTTATCGCATTTCTGTTTCTCCTGTCATCCACCCAATCCACCCGGGACAGGCCAACCTTTGCTTCATCCCCTTTCTGTACCTGTCCCACCCTCCCTTGAACCCCTCCACCATAGAAGCCAGAACCAGCTCACAAGGTAGCACATTCCAAGGTTCCACCACCCTCTCAGTGACATACCTCTTCCTTCTCCCCCCCATCCTTCCACCCTCCAACTTCAAACCATGCCCTCTGGTGATTCCTCCCTCCTTTAGCCTAAAGATCCCCTCCTTGTTTACCCTATTTATTCCCTTAAGGCACTTGAAGACCCCAGTCATGTCCCCTTCCTCCCTCCTCTCCTCCAATGAGAACAGGCCGAGCTCCTGTTGTCTCTCCTCATACATCAAATCCCCTAGACCCCTAATCATTTTGGTTGCCCTCCTCTGAACCCTTTCCAGGAGCTGGATGTCCCTTCTCAAGTGTGGTCTCCAGTACTGCACACAGTACTCAAGGTGTGGTTTAACCAGGCCATTGTACAGCAGCAGAATCACTTCCCTGCATCTTGAGGTGATCCCCCTTGCATTGCAGCCCAACATCCTGTCAGCCTTGACAGCCGCCCTCCTGCACTACTCAGAGTTATTCATACTTGCATCCACCAGGACCCCCAGGTCTTTTTCCCCTGCCGTGGCCTCCAAACATCTCCCCTTTCTAGGGTGTTTGGGGTTCCCCCAACCAAGATGTAACACCTTGCACTTGGAAGAGTTCAAATTTAATTTCAAGGTGTGAGCCCACCTATTCAGAGTCTCCAGGTCCCCTTGCAGGGCCAACCTCTCCTCGTCCTCCTCAACCACTGCTTCCAGCTTGGAGTCATCTGCAAAGAGACTCATTTCACACCCTATACCCTCCCTAATATTGGAGACATATGCATTAAACAGGATTGGCCCCCGGACCGGGCCTTGTGACACCCCACTAATGACCCCTCTAGGAGTCGAGATCACCCCACTGACCACTACTCTCTGAGTACACCAAGCCAGCCAATTTTCTATCCATTTGACCATCAAGGGGCCTACTCCCATCCCCCTCAGTTTCTCCAGTAGGCCATTGTCAGGGACTGAGTCAAACACCTTGCTGAAGCCCAAGAATAGTACATCAGCAGGCTTTCCCTTGTCTAGTTCTGATGTTACCCATTCATAGAACTCCACAAGGTTAGTTTGACATGATCTACCTGGCACAAACCCATGTTGATGACTATCCAGGCATCCCATCTCCTCAAAGAACCCCGCCAAATGTTCCTTTAGTATACTCTCCATTATTTTACCCACCACTGAAGTCAAACTGATGGGTCTATAGTTACCCTGCACTTCCCTCGATCCCCCTTTATGGATAGGCACCACAAGTGCCTCTCTCCAATCACTAGGTAGCCTCGCTGTCTCATGCAACATGTTGAAAAGCTCCGCCAGTACATCCACCAACTCCCATAGAACTCTCGGATGTGTGCCATCCGGCCCTGGAGATTTTTCTTTTTTTAGGGCCTTAAGGGCTTTCCACACCCAGCAAATGGGGATAGCATCATCTGCTCCCCCATTGGCTGATTCATCCTAATGTGAAACCCCTGGGCTAACTCTCACCCTCGCTTTTTCCTTATCTGTTGCTCCATTGATCCTACCCGCTACCCCTTCTAACTCTTTCTGCTCCTGCTTTGTAAGTTTCCCATCTCCCTCCCTGGTGAACATGGAGGCAAAGTACTCATTTTATACCTCCGTCTGGTCCCTCGCCTCCTCCACCCACCCCCCCTTCTGTTCTCAACCTGCCGATCTGGTCCTTGCTTTTTCTCTGTCCCCAATATACCTAAAGAACCCCTTTTCCCCACCCCATATACCCTGTGCCAGCTGCTGCTCTTTACTGGTCTTTGCCCTCCTCACCATCCAGGTGACTTGTCTGTATGCAAGACAGTAAGTTTCCCTATCCCTTTCCCATCTCTTTTTTTGTATTCTCTGTAGGCAGCCTTCTTTTCCCTTACTGCCTCCTGAACCTCCCTGGACTACCAGCATGGTTTACATGACCTCACCTCCTTATGCTTCACCTTTGCACAGATCCTAATTGCCTCCTGAAGTCCCCATTTAATGACCTCCCATCTGCCTTCAACTTCCATCCTTGATGTAATCCCCTTCAAATTCTCTTTGAGAATCTCTCCCATGCCCCTAAAATCCATAGCCATTGTCCTAGAACTATCCCCACTTCCCCCCAAATTTATTCAAAACCAGACAGTATCATGGTCACTCCCTGCCAGGGGATGCTCTACTGCCAGATCTCTCACCAGATTCCCATCTGCCAGAACCACATCCAGGACATGCCCATCTCTCATAGGTTCCAACATATGCTGAGTGAAGAACACGTCCTTGAAGCCATCCAGCAGACTCTGCTCCTTGGCCACCATGGAAGTCATGGTTTTTCAGTCAGTAGTTGGCATATTAAGGTCCCCCATCAACACCACTCCATCCCATTTTGGTCCACACTGGCCCTTAATGTTATCCAGCAGACAATCCTGCAGAACATCCTCCATCCATGGGGGCCTATATAGAACTCCCAGCTTGACATTTCCTCCTCCTGCGGGTGTTCACATGGTGTCCCATAAGGCCTCCATGTTTCCCTCTGCCTCTTCCACCCTAGAAATCTCTGAGCCATCCCTAATGAACATAGCCACTCCTCCCCCTCTGCCCTCCTTTCTATCCTTCCTAAGCACAGTGTATCCCCTCAGATTAAGTTCCCAATCATGGTTTGTGTTGGCCCAAGTTTCCGTGATCGATGCCACATCTACCCCTCCTTCTAACAACATGGTCTGGAACTCCGGCATCTTATTTCCCAGGATCCTGGCATTTACTAACACCACTCTCCAACCCTATTCTCTGCCCTCATTAGCCATGCCCAAGGCCCCTAGAATTCTGCGGCTGCAGAATTTTGCGCAGAACTTGCAATCTACCGCAGAACTTCTGCGGTGCTGCAGAATTCACTCTTCTTGGTGAGTTTTTATTAATATTTCTTCTTATCCTTAGAATCTGTTTCCCTTCCCCTCTTTTTATATCCAAAACCCCCCTATAAGCTCAGAATGTGATGTTATCATTGCTGTAACGTCATACATTAGCTAATGAAATGGCTACATTCTGCAACAGAAATGAACAGTCACTTATCTATCACAGCTCCCTCTGCCAGAGACAGTGGCACAGCACATCATGCATGGTGATAGTTGCTCAACCTGCACTACAGCCTAATACAATTTTCAGTCTTACATTATTGCACTAGTGCCAACTTTAACAAAACCTTGTCAATAGCACAGACCTGTTAAGTCCATACCTCTCTTTGTACAAACCTATTTGTGCCTTTAAGGTATACAAATGCCATCTGAAATGAATAACTGGTAAAATGAATTTAACTGTCATTTTTAAGAAAAATAAAGTAATTATGCCCAGAAAAGTGGAATATAATAATGTGTAGACCTGTTGAAAAAATAGACCTGTTAAATAAATAATTGCACTGTATGCATTTTTGCCAGGGTTATTGATTACATATTGTCATTGGTTGACAGAATCACCTAAAAGTTAGGGAGAAATGTTTTGTGCAGGGACAGCTATTGGGCCAGAGGGTAGCATGCTGTGTTTCCGTGCCGGCAACTCAGGTTCAGAGATTAGCTCTGGGAGCTGGCTGGGCAGCACGAGGATTGGTGGAACACATCACTGCTCGGAGCCTGGGAAGGTATGGTGCAGTGTTCTGTCACATGGTGGCACATTGTGATGGCTGGAGAGCACTATCTCACTATCGGTTCACATGCATGTCATGGCCTGATTGTGTTACACAGTGTGTCAGGGAAAGCAGGTTGACATGAAAAATGAGTTTGGCAATAACTCCTCTATTCCATTTCCAATGGGACCTGTATGAATAAGGATGCAAGTTCATGGAAATAAAAAAAAAAAATATACATACATATACATATACACACACACACAGTATCTCTGTCTCTCTCTACACACACACACACACACACACACACATATTTGTATGTACGTTACAGACTGCATATAAATATATAAGTGATACACAGTGGGAACCTCATGAGTGGTGTAGAAAGCACATACAAATATATAAGTGCTAGACAGTGGAAACCTCATTAGTGGGATAGATAGCATGCATATAGAAATACACTATTTATCACATAAGATCCCCTCTGCATATCTCATTTATGCAACAGGCTAGGACCTTAAGGGAGAGACATTTGTTCTGCCTTTTTTAGGCATAAAATTATTTTTGTAAGTCTGTTATTTTTGAACTAGTGTTACTATGCTTTCCACCATCCTGATTTCTATAACCACTGTCATGAAAGTGAAGTCAGGATGACAAGCTAACACTGTGATGTGGTTGTTTGTTAGTGCCGCAGAACTTCTGCAGAAATTACAAACCACTGCTGCAGAAGTTCTGCAGCAAATAGTAGTCTTGCAGCAGAACTTGATCCCACTCTGCCACAGAAAAGTAGGGGCCCTGGCCATGCCCCACTGGATACCATATTCATCCTTCCTCCTTCCACCCCTACGGTATCCTCCCCTAGTTGATTGCCTGCCCCCCTTCGGGCTGAAGGCTAGGCCCCTCATTGAGAAGTAAGGACTTCCAGTCAGTCCTTTAATTTACCCTCTGCCCCTCATAAGTTTAAACTGTACTCCATATTGTTTCTATAGCTTGTCTATTGACCAGCTGAAGATTATTGTTGTACCCCACGTGAGGAATATAATTGTACATTGTATGATTATATTGAAAATCAATAAAAAGAAAACACACAAAAAAACTCATTGTAAATTGGTTTCTCCGTAACCCTCATCACTGCATGTCCTCCTTTTCTGTATTTTGGATAATGTAGCGAACATTTACACTCTCCATCTGCTGTTGTTGCCTGTGCTCTCCCTCTGTTTTTATTGTAATGAATTACTGCTAACAGTGACCTAAATGAAGAGGAAAATAATTCAACCACAGGCAGTACTGGCTTGGACACTGTTTATGTACTGTGACTACTCTGGCAACAGTAAATTTAAATTTACATTTGACACATCAAACTGTCCTGTGCATTTCATTTGAAAAATATTTAATTATGCAAATAATACTATACAATGTTTTTTTGGTTGCATAACATTTACACCATGGGTAATTGAATAGAAAAGGCATAATGTGTGTGATACACACAGACATGTTTCAAAGTGCTGTATTGCTTTTGTATAAATGCAGTGTAATTTGTGAAATGGGATAATACTGGAAGCACAAAACAAATGAAATGGTGATACTGGCAGTTTAACATGCTGCAATGTACGGAATACATTTGGAAGGAGAAGGAAAGGTGGGAGGGAAAAGGGAGTCATTACTCATGCACTCTGATGTGGAGATTAATACATACCTATGGCTCACAGATAGTTCCTGATAGTTTGAAAGTGACATGCCCTCTGACTTGCAAAACCTAGACACAGTCCTCCCATAGTGCTGTGTATCTTTTAAATAGTACAAAGTGCAGACTATCATTCTCACACAATGGAACATAATGTTTTCATAAAAATATGTATGACAGACCACAGATACATAACAGCATAAGGCAGTGTAGTTATAGCATAACTATGCAACATTACATAGCTGACCTGCATTTCATGCCAGTGCATGAGTACACATACATTTTCAGTGCAAATTGACTGAGAGGGCTGTGGAATGCCTCCATCTGTTAGGTTTGGTAGAGAGGTGACGTCATTAAGATATCACTTCACAGTCTCTTGTTACATGCCAATTCCTCCAACTGTACAGATGCCTTATTGTCTGCATTACATGAGAAAAGATGGGTTACATAACTGTACATTACCCTAAACTATATGTGTTCTTTGTATGCGATTGTCATCATCCTCCCTCCTTCATGGAATGGCCTACCTCAGGAAGTGGTGGATATGAATACAATGCAGGGCTTCAAACAGGCATGGGACAGGCATAAGGGAGCAATAAAGATGAGTATAAATAGATAGGCCATTGATAGAGTACAGGCCTATGGCACATTCATAAGGTAGAAAAAATGGGCAGACTGGATGGGCCCTGCGGTCCTTATCTGCTGTCAACTTCTATGTTTCTATGTTTCATGGTTACATATATTTCAGCATTGCAACTGGATGTGATGCTGTGTTCAGAGCTTTTACTTCAGTTGTAGTCACATGACCAGACCATACATGACAGTGATTTCCATTATATGCAACTATAGGGAATCTGCTGTCATTTGGCTCTACTGCGTTTTGATAAAAGACATGACCAAAATGCCTAGCATCACAACAGTTAGAGTGTGCACCAGAATCAGACATGACCTATCCAGTGAGGAGGCTGTAATTACACTGCTTAAGTCTTAACACTTTTCATTGATTCTAGCATGAGTACAGTAGGATTCACAAGCAAACCAAGTTGTATCAGTTAGGCAGCCATCTCCATATGCATAATGCATGTGCTGTCATGGTTCAGTTACCTGGTGTCAGCCATTTCTTTTTCTGCTCCCTGCCACATAATGCATCATGAGCGCATCTGGGAAAATATTGATCATTAAATTTATACACATTTTGCATGTGTCCAACAACAGATTTTCACTTTGTTAGAATCTCTTCCTCATTGGTCTTTCCAGATGATGATACACACCAATACGGTTGATTGACCAAGCTCTAGTCTGCACCTATGGCTTCGGGTCTTCACATTTCTTTTCATGTGAAAAGTTAGTCAGTTTTTTCCTTAAACCTATGTGAAATGAACATGAAGCAGAGTAGGAGAACCATCGGACCACACTTATAGTAGTTGTACATCTGTTGAAATCCTTCTAGTGAGCCTGTCAAAATATTACAAATTGTCTGACTGTACAGGACATGAAAAAACAGCGAATAATATAAGCGACTGCATCTAACAGCTACTATAAAGTCCTATCAGCAGAGCAGGGAGTTTGAGCTATTCACTACCTGTGTTCAGACTTATGTGGTTGGGTTGCTCATTTGGTCTGGGATGCCACTGGATACAACAGAGGATGTGTGGAGATGGCAAGTCACTATATACAACTGAGCATGTAACAAGGTTGTAGAGAAACAAAGTGTTACATTTTAAAACAGGAAAAACTTCTTGTGTAGGGGAGATGTTGAGGGTGTCACTTGGCACCATTGCTGGCTTATGAGGAAAGAGAGAGAGAGAGAGACAGACAGACAGACAGACAGACAGAGAGAGAGAGACAGAGAGAGAGAACCACTGCACACCAGGGTGAAACTAAGAGGATGAGAGGAGGGGGCACTACTGGAAGCAAGAGAATAGCTGGAAAAAGATGGGGAATGAGAGTCCTTTTACTGACCAGTAACCTCAAGCACAGATTGGGATCAGTGTAAATCTTGTTATGTCCTGTGCAAACTAGCAATGCTTTCCTAGCTGGATCACTGGAAAGGGAAAAAATTAAACATTATTCATGGGATGGGATGGGATGAGTTATGCACTGAGCAAGATCATTGCAAGGCTGGGAGTGGGTATTTCCTAAGAGGAATCGAGGAATGTCAAGTCAATTTGTGAATACCACATACATTGGCACATACTGTATCATGGTACCAGCTGTTTACTTACTTTTAACAATCTGCCACCTGTTGAAGTAATGATCCACGTCTGGCATGTTTTCATGTATCCACCCATTAATTTGTGAATAACAGTCTGTTATCAATGCTCTAATGTGAAGACCATTGGTTTCAATGTGGTTCTCAGGGCATTTCAGTCCTTCCAGCTCCATGTATGAACTACCACTGCTTTCATTACTCTATGAAAGTAAAATTCAACAGTTAAGAGGCACCAGAAATATGCAGTGAAGATAAACACAATATGCATGCAGCATTGGTTTACATGACCTGTGGGTATGTGTGTCTATGCATTGTACTGCACATATGTGACGCATTGCTAAAGGAATACCATACAGAAGACTTCCTTCAACATTCTGTGCACACCTCATATTTGAGTCATGTCAGTATACGTACTGGACCCAAATACATGTCTATTACTTATGTACACATGCTGTGACCATTATCCTTTGGTCATACCATCATACTAAGAGTACACATATAATGGCCGCCCCCCCATCAAACCGTCTGTCCCCAATTACTATCTTTTGTCATTGGGATTCCCAATCCCTCTAGCACTGGCAACTTCCTGGACATACTTTATGCAACTTGCTCTCTCAGAGCATGCCATCCATATTCTATTCTTTACAATCTGCAGTTGCACAGAGGTTCAGTTCTGCAAACAAAGATAACAAAACAAGCAGGGCCAATCACAGTTACCAAAGTAGGTGCTACATTTTGTTCAATGCAAACAGCGTAGACTAGAGGAAACTAAACTTCTCAATGCGCAGTCACCTTACACAGCATTCAGCAGTGGGGACACTCTCTTCTGGGACACATGCACGGTGACTGTGCATGGAGGGTTTTGTTAGCTGCAATCAGTTTTATTGTTGAATATACAGTAGTTTGATTGCACATCTTTCAGTGACTGCAGCCAGCTTTCCTTTTCTACTTACTGTTATCTTTGTTTCTAAGCAATAACTACAGGTGTTGCACCAGTGCACCTTACTGTTTTGGTATTTGCTGTGTTAATGTGCACGAGCTGTAACATACATAAGATTTTACCTGCATCACTGTGTTCTTCCCTATAATGTGGCTAACAAATACTTCCCCACTTACATACATGTGTACATGAAGTTCTCCCTACCTGTACTATCTGAACATCAGTGGTGGTTCCAATCTCCTTTTCCATTACTGTGTATATTAAAAATTTTGCATTGTGACTTGGACTATCTGCTCTACCATCTGTAGAACATACTACTGCATGTTGTTCAGCTTGCAGTCCAGCGAACAACCAATCTTGCGTATCCTGCTGCTCATTTAGAATGGCTGGAAGTGGAATATAGTGTATAGTAGAACATTGTTCTATATAAAAATCCATCCATTTCAAAATGCTGTTGTACCACAGTTTAAAGGTCATGTAATGTGATTGTACCCTCTTGTGGTAGAATGGCATTCTAGAACCTCTAGAGACTGCACAAGTCAGTTTCACTGTGAAAGATAAAAAAACACAATGCACACATTTCACATAATACTATACACTATACACTATAAAAAAATACAGAATGAACAACTTTATGCATAACCAGTGTATTCTGCCACTTCAGAGGTTCTGACTCCCACAGACCTCTTGAGCTTCGCTCTCTCGGTCAAAGGGAATCAGAACCCCTCTGTAGCATAACACACTGGTTGTGCATAGTTGCCCATCCAGTATTCTCTATGTTATCATCATGAGAATAGAAGGTCCCTTCCATAATACAACACATACCCATGTAAGGGAGAACTCCTAGAGTTTGGCACACTGAAGTACCTGCAAACAATAATGAGGCTGACAGCAAAACATTGCCAAAAGGTACGGATCTGACAAAAAGGCTGTGAATGACACATGTTCTTGTTACAATTCTTCTTTTTTCTTTTTATTCAAGTGGACCCTGACGTTTCACATAGAGACATTCTTCTTCAAAGGGCTTCCTGAGATTTAAGCATAACAAGCTGTAATTAATATTAGTTTGTGGCTTTTTTCTTTTATAATGAGCTGCCCATGAGATTAGCACTAGTAGAGAGTTGTATGGGACAAATTTGTCTATAAACCTAGGGGGGCACATCTTAAAAGAATTAATGGAAATAAATAAATGTTAAGAACATTTTTTTAGGTTAAAGACCCTGAGTGCATTTGAGGAAAAGCACCAGAGAGAGGAGAAAGTGTTTTATTATGGTAAAGCAACCATACCATATAAATGAATTTTTTTAACTTTAATTTTTGAAAACACCACAAAATAATATTAATTATTGCTTGTTATGCTTAAATCTCAGGAAGCCCTTTGAAAAAGCACGTCTTCATACAAAATGTCAGGGTCCACTTGGATAAAAAGAAAAAAGAAGAATAATTGTAACAAAAGTGTTTGGTTCCTTCTTATGGTCTTCTGACACCCTGATTCATAGATTGGTCCAAACTAGAAGGAACAATTAACTTAAATTCTAATTATCCATTTCCCATGGAACTTTACATTATTTATTTATTTATTTTATTTTAGTCTTTGATAACCGGGTAAGACCCACTAGACACAAGTGCCTATTTTCGGGGGTGACCTGGGAGCACTGGGCAGTTAAGTGACTTGCTCAGAGTCACATAGTCTACAAGTGGAGGTTGTGAGAATCAAACTCAGGTCTGGTCTGCTGGATGCATCAAGCTCATCCACACCTTGTTCCTCTAACCTCTAGGCTATACTGCCAGTAGATTATATGTACACTATTAGCTCAGTATATTTTTTTCTTAAATTCTAGTATAATGTCAACACTTGCACAACTTGCACAGTGGCACCATCTTAGAATGATTGAGGAACTAAATATAAATGTCTCCTCATTCTGCATGTGATCAGCATTGCCTTTGTCACTACCCTTGCTTTCCTCCACTGAACTCTCTTCATCATATGTGAATTAGGGTGACGGAACATAATCTGTATCCTTAGCCAATGTTATCATGACTTCATCAATTTAAGATGATGTGACATCAATCATTGGTTCAGACGGTAAACTACACTGCATTACTATGGATGCATATTCTTTTGCTGCTTGTGTGCCAATTGATTTTGTTGTAGGTTTCACCAGAACACCTATCTGATGAACAGAGATAAATGTAAAGAAACATTAACATGATCGCTCTGCATAACCAGTACTGTATATCATATGTATTTTTACACTGCAGGGCTGCTCTGTAACATGAACTGTACTGAACTGCAGATTGGTTTCTGTTCAGAGTGTGCATTCATGGAAGGTACCAAACACAAAGTGTAAAAAATGAGAACAGCTGGTAAGATACACACACAAATTGAAGACTGATATGTAAACCACAGCAGGAGCTCCATAATTATATACTGTACAGTGTTCTACATTTGGAAAAAATTTTAACTAGATGCCTTATTACCCATTTCCTGTTTTATGATTTTTAGTGACAGGTTGTTGTATAGCCAGTGTGATTGTTATGGTTGAATTTTATATTCCTACTCATCTTAACTTACATAATATGTTTTTTTTTATTGTATGTAAAGTTTTTATATTTCTATATTTCCTTGATTCAGGTGCTGTATGTATTATTGCAACTGAACTGTTCTGCTTTTTTGTTCTTGGACGCAATTGTAAATAAGAGGTTCTCTCAATTTGCCTGCCAATAAATATTGATTGATGAATAAATTTTACATGTGATTGCAGCATGTCACTAAATTATCGATATTGAATAATGCTACTTACCTTTACTGAAGCCTCTGAAATGTGTCTGTGTTTTCTTGGTGCAGTGCGTAGCACAGACATGTCTGGTGACATTGGTAGACTGTTCAATTTCCAGCAGTAAAGTGACTGACTCTGAAAACGTAATGTCCTCATCACACCACAGGGATGTATGGGCATCTTCTTGTTTGACACCAAGGTTGTCATTTGGTGGCTCATTGCTGGGAAGTAAGATACCCTTGTGTACTTGAAGTATTTGCTCTATGAACTTATCAGAAAATAAAGATATGTGCCCACATATTCAAAAGAGATGTGTGACACTTCCCTAGATGTGCCCATGCATCTCTGGACTTGCGATGGCCATCGGGGGGCATGGCAATATTGAGAAGCTCCAGATATGCCACTCAAACCCAACTGCACTGGGGTGCAGAGTATTGTGATGCAGGCATGCAACTGAGGAGTCGCTCATGCATATTTCCCGCATTGCAATATTCAAAACTCCCCTTGGGAAGACACAACCGGATGCACCGGCACTAAGGTAAGAATCCAAAACCCTGCCCTGACTTTGTGCTGGGCAGGGTGGGGCAGTGCAAAGTCCTGGGGTGGTCTCATGATCCCCACCCCCAGCCCTTATCCCCACTGTATGAAAAAATAACTGTCGATTCCCCTATTTATCATAGTGTAGTGGATCCCCTTCCCAGCCTCGATTCCCATTATTATACAAGAATGTAGCCCTGTTCCCATCTTTTCCATGATGCAGTGTCCCCTCTCCCATCCCCAGTCTCCATTATTATAAAAAATATAGCCCATCCCCATCATTTCCATAGTGCAGTGCCCCTCTCCCAGCCCCGATCCCCATCATAATAAACTAATGTAGCCCCCTCCTAATCTTTTCCTTAGTGTAGTGTCCCCCCTTCCTGACCCTGAATCACATAGAACGTAGCACAATAACTGGGCAGATGATGTGTCAGTGAGCCTGTTTAAGGAATTGGGCAGCATGTGTTCCTATGTGTGGTAGTGAACGAGAGCACCGCATGCAGCACACAGAAAGCAGCAGTATGCGCCATTCTCCAACTGTGAATTTTAGCCTTTGCAGGAACATGTCAGTGGAGGATTGGGTGAATATGTATTTTCCTGACACCCAGGAAAGGACCTATTCAGGAAGAAGAACAGTGTTCCCTGTCCCAGGTTCCAAATGAGCCCCAAAGAAGATGAGATGCAGCAGAGGAGTCTACTGAAGCCCCGTCAGGAAAAGTGAGCAAGCAGCCTAACAAAAGTACAGTTCAGCAGTGGCAAGACAGCAGGAGTCAGCTAGCACACCAGTATATTCAAATGGGTGTCAGCAGCAGTGCCCAGGAGTGTTTCCATGCACAGCAACTTTATGGCACCCTGTCGTGTTGTACCAAATCTTCCAGCCATAGTGACAGTGGTATAATGATGTGGTGAGAAGTGTCCCATGCTGGCGAGTATGTCTTGTATTATGAGCTTCACCTCTGTAGGCAGACGTACGATAGTGCAGGCTCACCAACTCTAATGTTACTGGCATGCTCCAATTACACCCTGCCATGGTCTAATGGCCCAGTGCCGTCTCCACGATGTAGAGTAATGGTCTTCTCCCTGTTAGTACAGTAATCACCACAGTAAATGTTTCTGTTCTTGCACTTGCACTGCATTCCTAGCTGTGGATACCAGAGGCAGCTATAGGTGATGGAGCACAGCTGTGTACTGTGGTGTCATTCTTCTTGGTAGGAATCTTACAGTGAAGTACAGGCATTCCACAGTAAAGTGTTGTGCTGCATAATGTGGGCAGAAGTTTGTCACTGCAGTAACTGTAAAATCCCTGAGCTGTAGTTGGCAGACCAGCATTCAGGTATTACATGCTTCCGTCCTGACTGAGTGCTGTGTTCTAATTACAGAATGCTGTGTTCCATGTTCTAATTGCAGAATGCTGTTGTGTAATCTTGGAAATGTGATAGTTGTCTGTCATTTCTTTCTGTTTAGCGTCTCTTGTTGCAAAGTAAAGCTCTATTATAACAACAGCAGATAGTGAGGTCTCAATAATTTCAAGTACAGTTCTCTCCTATCTCCTCTCAACTGTCTTTATTTGCTGATGTACTCTGGTAGATATTTTAATATGCGTTACAGGAAGTATACTGCTTACCTGCAGCTATTTCTGTAACCCGTGTTACAAGTGAATTAACCCACTCTAGAGTGTGGGTCAACTTGACAATCCATGCCTGGGTGGTTGGATGCTCATGCCCCCTCCCCAGGTGAGGATTAATTCGCAAGTAGACCCATGCTCTCTTGTGAGTTAATCCTTACATATATGTTTTTAATCTGCACCAGAGAGATTATCAACATTTCAACCAACCTTCCAGGCTTTTGATAGTCTGGTTACTAATTATCCGGGGCTGGCAGACAGTATAGCCTAGAGGTTAGCATAAGGAGCTGTGAATGAGCTTGGTACATCCAGCAGACCTTGGTTTGATTCCCACAACTTCCACTTGCATACTGTGTAATTCTGAATAAGTCACTTAACCTCTCCAGTGCTCCTGGGTCACCCATGAAAAGAGGCACTTGTGCCTAGTGGGCCTTGCCTGGTTAACAAAGATGGCAGCTTGCATCCATCCAAATTATAGCCAAGGAACCTGTGTGACACTAAGGGGAGTGCCTCAAATATAAGATCTCATAGCTGATGCAAATAGAATAAACAATATGACATTGAACACCTTCTAAATGTAGCCCCTTCCCGTTCTTATTCTAGAGCTAATATTCTTTTAATCCTTGAAAAGGAGATTCATTTAGGGCAATATAAACCATATTTTCACTGTCACAGAATGGTCAGCTGGGAACTACAAGTTTTAATGAACACAAAATTGGAAGTGTAAGGTGACATGCAGACCATTCAAGGTCTGTGCTCATCTTGAGGGTGCATGTAACCATTTTCTTAAACATATAGCTTTGAAATTGTCCAAAGTCCTTAGTGTGGGTTTTCTCAGTTTAACCTTTGTAAACGAGCAGTTTCTGCTCAAAGTTAATTGTAATTCTAGAGTTTAATAAATAAATAAAAATAATAGCAAAACATCAATTTTTTTTTGTTAATTTCATTGACATTTTTTTTTGTAAAGTCTTCCTTCCATAGTTCTGGGTATTTTTGACGGTCAGAAATATTGTCATTTTTTCAGTGTTTGTTCCCTGTGTTACCTTATGTCTAGATGTGGGAAGACAGCAAAAATAGATAACAGAAGTTATTTGCCCCTACAGACACATGGGCCCGATTCCAAGACAGTTACGCCAGGCATAAATGCAGTACACCAGTCCTGATAGTGCAAATTGCAAGTTACGCCAGTGATTTGCGACATGTGCGATTCCAAAAGAACACTTACACCACAACCCATGGCTGCTACAATAAACGCAAGTTATCCTGCAGTTACGACAATGAATGCCTATGCCACTGCATAATGTTGCTTACAACATGTTTAATAATCCAGCACCATGGAACTTCTATTCCAGAACAGGTGGTGTAATGAACCATGCCAGAGGATGGTAATGTAAGTTAGAACAAGGAAAAACTGTCCTAACCAGAGCACAGGCCATAGAAACACCCCTACAAAGCCAGACGGCAGCATACCTCCAACCAGTAGGTCCCAAATGTGGAACTAATAGGCAAACAGTGGAGCACCCAAGCAAACATGCCCTAGGAAGCCCAGGACACAGTGAAATAGGTAGCAGCATGGTCAGAAAGGCCAATAGTAAGTGAAATACTTACCTGGTGTGACATGTACCATAGCATGTAGCACAATAACCAAACACAGACTGTGGGACAAGGCTTCGGACTGTGGAACAGAAAAGCGATGGGATGTACAGTAGGGAAGAGTGCCATGTACTGTGGGACAGTCAAGAGTTATGACTGCTGACAGTATTGCGAGTTGCGACATGTGTACTGCTACACCGATATTGCGAGTTACGCCATGTCTTGTGGGCATAACTGGTGACATACATAATTCTGCATTTTTCCTTGTATATGGTGATTCTCTTGGAATAAGGTGTAGCTTGAATGTCATAGGGATTTTGGCATAACTTCACACACTGGCATACTCTGCACCTTGCTCTCAGTGCTGTCTTGAAATCGGTGTTTTCTAAATCCAGTGCAGGGGGGAAAACAGCCTAAAATTAGATTCTGGGCATTAAGATGGTCATGGCAGCAGCTTCTGGAACACTGTCTGAACATTGCACAGAAAATCACAACGAAGAAAACAAGAACTGTAGTCAATGCATATTTCTACTGATCATTTGAGGCACTTTTACACATGAATACAATATTCTGTGTATGCATCGGTTGCATTATAAAGCTTAGGCTTTATGGTTTTCTATTACTGTGCAGTTTAGTGAAAACAGTGTCTCACTTTAAAGCACATAAATAGACATCTAACTGGCATTGCTTATAGTGTGCTATATGGAGGATTGATTAGAATGAAAGTCCCACTGATCCATGTGATCATATCTAACCCATTTTGGTAGCATATCACCCTGTGGACCATTTATTTGAATTGTTACTTTAATGCACACAGTCCTGAAATGTTCTGGAGCTTCACAAGGGTCCAAAGAATTTTGATAAATGCTGACCCCAAATCTTTATAGTGCATAGTGGCAGGTTTAGAGAAAAATAATGCAAAAACTCATGCATGAATAAGCATATTGCAGTTTTTAGATGTAGGCATGTGGAACTCTTGCAATTTTTGCATCAGAGCCTGGTCTTAGTGGCTGGACATCCCATTTTATACTGAATTGATCTGGAGCACAATGCCAGCTATTAGGTATATTGCTAACAGGTAAATGGTTCTGGTGGAATGACAGCAAAAGAATTAGCACAGTGAACAAAAGTGTTGAATGTGATAAAAGTTAACTGTGGTGAGTCTGATAAAAGCATTTCATTTTCATCTGGGCAGCCATTTGATATCAGGTTAAACAATGGATGGTTCTGACTTCATATGGAGCTATTGGAGATAATGGGGTTTAACAGCTGGGGTCTTAATATTCAATATTAAATAATCTCATATGCTATAAATGTACTCTTTACTACTCTCATCATAAATGTGCATTTATTTCTGTATATCAGTAACTGGTTTGGAAAAACTGCCCTTTATACCGTAACAAGTGCCCTTCTGACCTTCAGCATCCCCGCATTTTACAATCTTCAGGCACCCCTGATTGTACAGCCTTGTCCCATTTCTTATGTATTACTGGATTAATAGGGAATCTATGTAGACAGATGCCCTTTCTGGAAGTACTAGAAAACTCTGCGGTGATAAACGTGGTCACCATATTACCTGGAAAATTACAAAATTCCACAATTAGTATCATACCATAACACACACTGCATAATTCACACAGACTGTATAATTAATCAGAATCATGCACATCTTACAGTGTGGTCCAGTGAGGACAACAGTTTCAAGGGGATTCAGAAGGCAAACATGGCACCCTTTCATCCTGTTATGAGTCTTCAAATTTATCTTGATGAAAATAAAAGGTGGTAAGCGGGTTGGAGGAATAATTAAACAATAAAGAATGACTGGGAGTTGGTTACACTAGATTTCCCCTTACAGTTACAAGCATTGTGAAGTATGAGATGCAGTCAGATGCCTTCTGTCCCTGACAACGGTGTAAACATAGTACAATCAAAGTAACAAGGCCCATATGCATCTTAAAAAAAAATAAGCTAAACAATTTTCAAAGCCAGAAAATGCATTGTTATGACAAATCATTTAAAATATTTTCACCACAAATATTTTCCATCAGTCCACTCTCTTCTACATTTTCAAAACATTGTGTAATTATTTGCCATAGAATATAGAATAGAAGAATACAAATATCTGAATTATTCTGTTATTAGAATGCTCTAGCACCACAGTCACCACACACACATTGAATAATAACATTTATAAAATGGGTAGAACATTTTGTGCATTTTAATTGGCTAAGAGGTACCATTAGCCATGTTCTTATCAGGACATATACTGGCAACTGGTACTACTTAAGCCAACCAAAAACTTATCACACTGACGTATCAATGCTTGCCTGAAATGGATATCCTCATGCAGCTTCCCACGTAGGATCTAACGGAACCATAACAGCAACACTGGTAAAGCACACTGCCACCAACACAATGCAGTTATTCTGCCTGAGCACCCCCCTCCCAAATTTTCAAGTTTCATAACTTTGCAAGAACAATCTGACCTTAATTTACATGTGTGCACTGCTGAGACATTTGAGGCAGGTTGCCGATCCACAGCTCTCCTGTGGACTGTCGCTGCTGCAGTTCTGTTCCAGTCCCCACTATGTTTCTTCACTCCTAGTCTCCACATCGCGCTTCTTTCCTCGGCCTCCCCCGACATGACCCCAAGACAGAAAGTGGGAAAAACATCATTTCTCCTGGGAAGGTGGCTTTCCAATTGGTGATCAGAACCTAACTGTGCTGCTGAAGTTGACAAAGCTGAATGCAATTAAACGAGCATCCCGTGTGTTGCCAGAACACAGTGTTCAGATTACAAATGACCCCCTCACTAATCTAGAAGGTATTTGAATTATGAGTGTACCTCTTGCTTATTTTTAAAATAATGATGACACAACCTTGACAGGTAGTAGAAATACAGGAGCTGCTCTCTGCTGGCTAAGCTCAGTGTGAGAGAGGTGTTGACAGGGAAAGCCGGGTGAGCTAATGTGGGGGCAAAGGGACACACTCACTCCCCATAAAAGTGGTCCATACAAAGAGAAACTGAGAGAAAAAAATATATTAGTCATACAAATGAACATATAGTCTCTGTGAGGGGTGCTAGCCTAATTAGACTGTGTGTGTGGGTGGGCGGGGGTTGCCCTGCACTGCTGACCAAGCCAATATAAAACACAGTACAGTAATGGGGAACTATTTATTTTACTATTTTACCTATAAAAATCTCTTTTCCTTCGAATTTATATTCTACAACTTTTTTTAATCTTTTTTTAATGTTTACTTAGGGGACCCATTTTATAAGCGGAATAAGACACTCCGGGGTGTGGTTTATGGCCTGATAAGATCACTTCCCAGGTGCTAAAGGCACTCAGCACAAGTGCCTCGTGCCTCATCATGCACCTAGGATGTGCTCTTATCAGGCCATAAACCACACCTCGTGGTGTCTTATGCATTATGAAATACATGAATTCATCATTCTTCAGAAAACTACCGGCATACACGCACAGACATTTACAGAGGTTACAAGTGGAGCTGGAACCTCAGTTTCATCTGTTGAATAATAAGAAGCAGGGAATACTCTAGTAAACTGGTGTGGATAGAAGAGGTATTTCTCAAGGTCAACAAATAAATACCCAAAGTGGCAACTCTGAAAATAGCTCTTTTTGATTTTGTGTATGTGTGGAAGGAAGGGATGGTGCTAGCAGATAACAATACATTATTTATGTACTTAACTTAACAAATTTTATTGTTATAGCCACAGATGAAGATATATATATATATATATATATATATATATATATATATATATATATATGTATGTATATATATATATATATATTTATGCAACCAGTGTTTAGAGATAAACTGTGTGATAAATCCATTTATCTGAGTCACTGTATATATAAATTTATTTATACATACAGTGACTGTGCACAAAGTCAAGCAAAGTCCTATCTATTACATTGTGCAAATTGTGCAAATCACCCAAATCCTGCGCAAAGTCCACGCTAAGTCATGCAAAGTCTGCACAATCCACGCTAATGGTGAATATCTCAGTTTTCATGAAAATGGATATAAACCCTCCAACAAAGCCTGTTGCATAAATATAATATGTGGGGGTTGACTGTGTGATAACTCATTTATTTGATACAGTTGACAGTGACCTCTCATAACCATCACTCGTGGCTTCGCCACTCGTGAAGTTACTTGAGGTCACTAGCAACTGTAGCATATAAATGAGTTATCACACAGTCAACCCCTGCATATCCCATATATATATTGCAAAAAACTTCATTTAATGCATCATTTAGAGTTAAAGTCACAAAAGAGGGAAAATGAGACGTTAGGGTTGAGCCCCTAACTCCCCTACCAATTCACCACTCCCATCCTCCACAGACCAACAGATGCCAGGGTATGCCATGGGGTCATGAGGCCCAACTCTCATCCCATTCCATGTATTAACAAGTTGACATGCTACAGTAAAGGAGACTGGGCTGAGAGTTAAGCCTCAAGACCCCATGGCACACCCTGGCATCTGTTGGTCTGTGGAGGATGGGTGAGTGGGGCAGTGGTGGGTTAGGGGCTCAACCCTAACATCTCATTTCTCCACTTTTGTCACATTAACCCTAACAGATGCATTAAATGAAGTTTTTTGCAATGCATTTTCTTACTTTTTGAAAAAGTGTAATATAAGTAGTAAATAGCATGTGTTGGTCCCATCAAGCTGTCCATTTCTGCATACGATATGCATCTGTGGGAGCACAGGCCCTCTGGGCCCGTGCTCCCACTTACACATAGCTACAGAGCCACACAGCAGCCCTATAGGACAAGGAACCCTTGTAACACTAATTTGCTGATATCTCGGGAACCGTAGCAGGTAGAAAAAAAAATCAGGTATCGTTGTATCCATAACAATAAGCTCTGCACGGGACATTAATCAATTTAATTAATGTCTTGCATCACTTCTGAGATATGGGCTCTGAAATGCACTTAAAAGGCACCCTTTGGAACCCTTGTGACACTAATTTGCCAATATCTCCGTAACCATGGTAAGTAAGAAAAAAATTCCACTGCTGGTGTAATCTATGATTCCCAAACTTGTTTCTAAAGCTTAGATAACCTAAAAGCTACAGGTAGCAAAAAATCCATATCTTGCTTCGTTTTCGAGATACTGGCACCAAAAGGCATCATGGGTGTCTCAATGTTATCCTATGGGAAATGCCTCAGATTTGGAATGTCATAACTATGCAACAAATGCATTTTTTTACACCAAACTAGAATATGTCATATCTGTGGGACACCCCCTTTGCACCCTTCAAATTTCAAGCCAAAAGTCCTTACCGTTTCTTAGCAGTGAACTGACAAAGTTTTACAAATTCTTGTTTGTGAGCCATCAAAATTCCTGTTTGTGAGCCCAACCCCCATTCTTGAGGTGACAAAATCCCCATGTGTGAGTTAGTTTCCATTCGTGAGATAGGGACATCTAGTCTTCATCTCATGAATGGAGATCGGCTCATGAATGGGGATTTTGACTGCTCACGAATGTCGATTCCCTCTTCATGAGATAGGGCCATCTGGTCACTGTCTCGCAAAGGGGGATTTTGTCACCTCATGAACTGGGACTTGGCTCATGAACGGGGATCTTGACAGCTCATGAATGAGGAATTTTTTTTTTATTATCCCCGTTCATAAGGTGTCAAAGTCCCCATTCATGAGCCAAATCCCTCATTTGTGAGCTGACAAAATCCCTGTTCATGAGATAGAGCCAACTGATCACCATCTCACAAATGGGAATTTTGACAGCTCATGAATGGGGATCAGCTCATGAACGGGGATTTGGATACCTCACAAACAGGAATCTGAAACGAGTCACGAATGGGAATTTTCAAATTAAAAATGGCTATTTTTTTAATTATTTAATGGGAACAAAACACATGGTTTTGTAGAGGGCATTGTACCAAACCAACACTGGATTGTTCCTTGACCCAAGCTCTTTCTGCGTTCCAAATTTTAGACCTAAAGACCACATGGTGTGGTCACAGCACCATGGGCAACAAAACACATCAAGAGTGGCAAAAAGTGTGTTTTTTGGCATTTTGCTGTGCAGGCCCTACTGGGCCAGTCAAATAAATATACAAATATTACACCACAATGTTATCCTATAGGGATAGGGCTCGTGCTCCCACATATGCATACTATTACACAAAAAATTGTCAATACGAAGGGAGCGCAGTACCCAGTGGGCCCCTGCTCCCACTAACAGATAACAGATTTTTTTGACTGGGTCACAAGGGCACTGGGCAAGGGCCATGCAGTAGATGTAGTCTACCTGGATTTCAGCAAGGTCTTTGATTCAGTGCCACATGGAAGGTTGTCCTGCAAGTTAAGGAGTCTTGGTATAGGGTGGAAGCTAACTCAGTGGGTAGAAAACTGTCTGAGGGACAGGCAACAGAGGGTAGTTGTAGGGGGAGAAGCATCGGAGCACATAGCAGTGACAAGTGGTGTCCCACAGGGATCAGTACTGGGACCAGTCCTGTTTAACATTTTCATCGCAGACATAGCGGCTGGGATCAAGAATAACATCGGCCTCTTGGCCGATGACACCAAGATCTGTGCTGAGGTGGAAGAGGAGGAGGGTGGCAAATTACTGCAGGAGGATTTGGCAAGACTCGAGGAGTGCTTGCACACTGGGCAGCTTGGGTTCAACACAAAGAAGTGCAAGGTGATGCATTTCAGAGCCAAAAACCCAGGATACAGCTTCTGGATGGATGGTATCAAACTGTCCACATCCAACGAGGAGAAGGATCTGGGGGTGCTGGTGACTGAGGAATTAAACCACTCTGACCAGTGTAGGAAGACGGCAGCTAAGCCTAACAAGATGCTAGGGTGCATAGCAAGGGGGCTTACATCCAGATGTACTGAAGTCATATTGCCCCTGTACAGGTCCCTGGTGAGGCCACACTTGGAGTACTCTGTGCAGTTCTGGCACCCGTACTTGAAAAGGGGTACAAAACTACTGGAGGCAGTACAGTGAAGAGCAGCAAAGATGATCCAGGGGTTAGGGGATAAAACTTATGAGGAAAGACTAAAAGAGTTCAACATGTATACCCTGGAGGATAGACGAGAGAGAGAGAGGGGACATGATTGAGACCTTCAAGTACCTGAAGGGGATGAACAGAGTAGGCTTCCAGGGTGGGTTCACTCTCCAGAATGTAAGAGATACCAGAGGGCACTCCCTGAAGTTAAAGAGGAGCAGACTGAGAAGGGAAAGGAGGAGGCACAACTTCACTGAAAGAGTGGTAATAGGGTGGAATGCGCTGCCTGAGAAACTCGTATCAGTGCAGGCTGTGGGGTGCTTCAAGAGGGGGTGGGACAAGTTCAAGAGGAAAGTACATACCAGGTGGAGTTGGAGAGGGAAGAGTTAATGGGAGGGGGGCAGCTGCAGTCTAACGGGCTGAAGTGCTGCACACTTGAGCAGACTAGTTAGACCAAATGACCTGTATCTACTGGCAATTTTGTGTTCGTAGCACTTACCAGTTACATTACTCTTTCTCAAAAAGAAGGGAAATGCATGGCAAAAAACTCTGTTAATGTATCAGTTAGGGTTCATAGCACATCTACAAAAGCATGGAAATGCGGTTAGGATAACCACCCCTACCACCCCACCTCCACTTCCCACCCCCCACACACCAACAGGCATTAGGGTATGCGTTGGGGTTGTCGTGTCTAACTCTCACCCCATTCTCCTATCCTGCACCACCTCAGCTTGTTTATACATGGAATAGGGTGACAGAGAGGCTGGCAATCCCAATGCATACCCCAATGCCTCTTGTATGTGGAGGGTGGGGTGGTGGGGTGGTAGGGGTGCAGATACTAACACCACATTTCCATGCTTTTGTTGCTGTGCTATGAACCCTAACTGATGCATTAGTGGGAGTTTTTTTTGCCATGAAAATATATATATATATCTATATCTATATCTATCTATATCTATATATATATATATATATATATATATTTTGAGGCAAAAAACTCCATTTAATGCATTAGTTAGGGTTGTTCCACAGCAACAAAGTGAGAAATTCGGTGTTAGGGTTGAAAACCGCCCTTGGACCCTGCCACCCCCCTAACCAGCATTGGGGAGTGCATTGGGGTCGCCAGCCCTAACTCCTCACCCCATCACATGTGTAAAGCAGCAGAAGTATAGGAGAATGGGTGAGAGTTAGACTGATGACCCTAATGCACACCCCAATGCCAGTTGGGGGTGGGCAGGGGTCCAAGGGTGGTTTTCAACCCTAACACCAAATTTCCTCACTTTTGTAGCTGTGGAACAACCCTAACTAATGCATTAAACAGAGTTTTTTGCCTCTAATTTCCCTTCTTTTTGAGAATGATAACGAGAAATAATGAATGTAATGCAGCGGCGGGAGCGCGGGCCCTCCGAGCCCCACGCTCCCACCATGTAATGCGGCGGTGGGCCCCGTGCTCCCACCACGTGATGTCTTGAGGCATAGTAACAGGAACAGCAACACAAACAGATGCGCTAACAGTGCCACACATGGTAACGCAAGCACGAATGAGAACAGAAAGGGTAACACACACGGTGGCGCAGACGGGAACGGTCTGCCATGTAATGTGTTGTCACATAGTAACATGGTGCCTGCAAATGGAAATGTCAATGGGCATGGTGACGCAAAGTGAAACAGAAGAGAAACAGTACTGTAGACACAAATGGCAAAAATAACAGAAAGCAAAGCGCAAATAAAAATGCAAAGGATAACGCACATGGTGGTGTGAGCGTCAATGGTAAGTGAAATGGAGTACGGAACCACAAGTGGAAAGGGCAACGGTAACAGTAATGTAAGCACACAGGCTGGTTTTCCCCAAAACCTGCATAGAGAAAGACAGTGAGTACAAAGAAGGTATGCATAATAATGGGTATTGGAGCAGAAAACGAGGACTTGGAATACTAAATAGGTTATATCTCAGGAACTGTATGACGTAGAAAAAAAAATTTAAAGTCATATGATTTATGACTGTCCTGGCTAGTTTTTCTGATGAAAAGTCCATATCTCGCACCGTTTCCGAGATACGGGTCCTGAAAGGCACGGGGAACGCCGTAATGTTATCCTATGGGAAAAAAAGAGAAGTTCAGATCACCATACCTTTGCCTCCCTGTAATATTTTTTCACCAAACCACTGAAAAGCACATCCATGGGCTGTTGGCTGTCCTCCCTCCAAATTTCAGGAAAAAAGAACAAACTGTTATTTTGCAGCAGGGTGCCAAAGGATTCCTGTAATGCGTCGGGCGCCGTAATGTTATCCTATGGGAAAAACCGTCAACTTTGGAGTGCCGTAACTTTGTCACTGTGTAATATTTTTTCAACACAAGACTGAAAGGCACATCTGTGGGATAGCGGCTGCGCTCCCGCCAAATTTCAGCCCAAAACTCCCAACCGTTCTTTTGCAGCGCAGTGCCAAAGAATTGCTGTCATTTTCCCACAGACTACAAAACTACTGTCGCAATTTGCGACAGCTTTCGCAAAAATTTGCGACACTTTCAGGAGCACGAAAGAACTTTGTGAAAGTACTTTTTCCAGAAATTTGAAAAACGTATTTCTGGGGTGTTTTACCCCAAAATAAAGACATGGCTAGCATCCTCAGGGTCCGGGCTAGGTGAATACAAAAATAATTAGGTTGCTAGAGGGTCCCAAATTTAAATGCCAAACATTTTTCTGATCACTAACTGAAAACAAAATGGCGGATTTGCGAAAGTAGCAGGGCCATTTGCGAAAGTAAAAATGCATTTGCGACACTGTCAAACTTTTTGTTAACTTTTTCCCATTGACTTACAGTATAATGGGAAATTGTTTTTTGAATAACTTTTGAACCGTTTAATATTTTTTCACCAAATCTTTGAAAGGCACATCGGGGACCCCGGCTGCATATTTCCTGAAGATTTCGGGCCAGTCGCGCAAACCGTGCGACCTGTATGTGTGACCGTAGAATTCCAGAAAAAGCGTAAATGTGCACGCAGATCACGCTTAATAACTCCGCAGCCGTGTATCCGACCAGTATGAATCTTGGCAGATCCCAAGGCCTATGGTTCTTGATTGTGTATTCCAAATTTTAGCCAAATCCATCAAACAGTTGTAGAGTTATTAAGGTGCAAAATTTTGGGTTTAATATAGAAATGGCTCCTCAACCCTAACTATGGTAGCACTACCGTGCTACCATAATATATATATATATATATATATATATATATATATATATATATATATATATATAGTATATTTATACAACATGTATTTTGGAATAAATCTAGAGATAAAAACTAATATCTCAGGCAGGCAGTGAAGATATCATTGATATCTCCACGTTCCTATACGTCATAGAGATATCTCCATGTTCCTATACGTCATGGTGATATCTCTATGCTCCTATATGTCATTGTTATGAAACCGAAAGCATTGACAAGCTGTGCCACTGCCTCTCCATGACCTGCACCCCCCCCCCGCAATGCTCAGCATCTAGTTGATCTTCTATAATTTTCAACAGGTAAAAATAAACAGCGAGAGAAAACATATCTGGTTGTTTGCGCCATCTTCCCTTGGTTTTAATAAAGTAGTTTAACTTTCCTTCTCCTAAGTTCATAGCATGACCGGGCACTTACAGCATGATGCAGTGTGGACCTGCTAGTAAACTGAAATCGGAACTCTCCCCGAGGTGTTAGAAGTACAATTTGTTTTAACAAGCTTACTTGAGCTTTTCTTAAGAAACTTAGCTGACAGTAGCAACAAGATAGTGCGAGTGAGTCGCAGCTTCGTGAAGGGAATGAAAATCCAAGTGAGTGTTACTATAGCAACATTGAATTTCATTCACATATCTGGACTGCCTTGCACGGTATGGGCTGCATGCCCATTGGCTCTGCTCTGAACCAATACATGCAGCCCCACCGACAGTCGAAGTTGGCAGGCGGCGGCGGCAGGCAGGTGGATGCTGCACCCGCTGGCTGATGGGGAGCGGGTACTGGGGCTCCGTGGGTGGATGGGGTGGGGGCCACTAGATCACCAGGGTAGGTGGTCCTTGGGGGGGTTGATGGCATTTCTGCCCGCAATCAGACTTGAGGGCCACTGGACCACCAGGGATATGTACTTGGGGGGTGACGGAATTTCTGCCTGTGATTGGGCTTGAAGTCCACTGGACCACCAGGGATATGTACTTTGGGGGGGTGACGGCATTTCTGCCTGCGATCGGGCTTGAGGTCCACTGGACCACCAGGGATATGTTCTTGAGGGGGGAGTTGAACTGTTTTCTGCCCGCGATCGGGCTGGTGGGGGTGGGATTTTTATGTCACTTATGCCCGATTGGGCCAGTTGGGGGTGGGGGATGTTTACACATTTGCCCGCGATTGGGCCAGTCAGGTGGTGGGGATGTTTACATTTGCCGTGGTCGGGCCAGTCGGGAGGTGGGGGATGTTTGAACTTCTGCCCAGATCGGGCTAGTCGGGGGGTGGGGGGTTACTATATGCCTGTGATTGGGCTGCTGCAGGGGGGCACAGGGAGTAGGTTGAGGGCCACCCACAGGTGGCAGCTGCTGTGTTGCGCCCTGCAATGCGGCAGCTCACCTGTGGGTGGCCCTCGACTTACTCCTATTTCTTTGGCTCAAAGTTGTGCAGGCGCAGGTTGGGGGTTGCACCAGTACATCTCTGCACAGCCTGCTGAATATCAGGCTGTGCAGTTTATGCATGGTTCCTCCCCCTCCGGTTGAGCATGCCTTCATTAGCATTGCGCTGTTGCTCAGCTTGACTTGGGGGGGGGCACAACTGCCTCCTGATGAATATGGCAGAATGACGCAATTTCGGACTTGCACAGGCACAACCCTATTGCGCATGGCACAACCCTTTTGAATATCCATTCCATGATGTGTATAACAGAACATGACATGGCCCGACTGAGATATCATTTGATCTTTCACTGAGGCCAATGATATCATGATATAATTGGCCCTCGTGAAGATAAATATGATATCTTCAGTCAGGTCATGTCTATATATATATATACTGTGTGTATATATATATATATATATATATATATATATATATATATATTATAGTGGTGCGATCGCACCACTATCGTTAGGGTTCAGTGGTCACTTACCTACTAAAGTCAAAAGTTTGGGCATTAATAACTTTGGACCCATTCAACGGATTTGTCTGAAATTTGGCATGCATGGTGGAGCATGGTAGATCTCTTGATCTGCCAAATTACATTCCAGTCAGACTTACGGTCTTTGCGTACAAAAGCACTGAAATATGCTAAATTATCCATTTTTGGAGGCAGCTTTTGGGATTTTGGACGTGTCCCTGCATGGCTGTTGTGTAGTGTGCCACTCTGTGAGAGGTTTCATTTGAAAGAGCGTTGGTGGCCGAACATGCCGCTTTTCATTTGGTGAAAAAATATTAGGGCATTCAAAAGTTATGCCACTTTTAATTTCCCATTATAAGTCAAAGGAAACATTTATACGTATGTTTTGTGAACAAAGAATGGAGTTCTGGCCATCTGGTCCCACCTGGTGTTGAAAGAATTAGCAGCCTCATGGTTCAAGAATCTTTGTCCTTGAGGATTTTTAAACATTTTTGATTGTGTGGTCCGCCATCTTGTTTTCCATTTTCCGATCAGAAAAGCACAAGTATCTCAGCTCAGGGGTCAGTTCTGAAGTAAAACTTGGAAGAGTTTTACTCAGGGGACCCCGATCTGTCATGCCATGTCTTTGGTTTTATTCAAATTGGTACAGAAATAGAGTTTTGAGCTTCTAAAATCTTCATTCATGGCTCACTAATGATCTTTGATCATCAGCCTGCAAAATCTTTGATTGAGAGATTCTTTGATCGCGATCGTGCATAGCAAACTTTAGACGAGATGGCCAGATTTTTAAATTGGTTTTTGTAGCCTGGGGTGCCCTAGAAAGTTATATGAGGGTGGTTTTTGATCAGGAGGCTTCATTCTGCCCCATCTAAATAAAAAAAACATACCTTTTCAATATCTCTGGTAGTGTAGTGGCCCCCTTCCCCCGATCATAATAATATACAAAAAGTTGTTTTTATCCCTGGTAGTCTAGTGCCCCCCCATGTATCTCTATTTATATTTGATGTTTATATCCCTGGTAGTCTAGTGGCCCACCTGATCAGTATTTATTTATTATTATTATTGATATCCCTGGTAATCTAGTGACCCCCCCATCATAATGACAAAGATAAGAATTTGTTATTTCCTGGTAGTCTAATGGTCCCCTAACCCCCACCCAGCTGTGCCAGCCCACCCAGCACCCCCCACCCTTCCCCAGCCGGCGAATGGCACAGCCCACCTCTCACCTCCATAGCCAGCCACTGACAGTGTGTACAGTGGTAGTTGCAGACATTGCCAGCTATTTCCAGATATTTCACAAAATTTCTGAAGAGTTTCTCTCTGCTGCCCTTAGTGTGGAAATGCAGAAAGCAGGATATATTTCTGGAAATATCACATAATTTTTGGGAAATAGCTGGCAGTATCTGTGGCTACTAATGTATTATGAGTGCTAATTCAAACAGGTGCTCTGAAATTATTTCTGAGTGCCTGTTTGAATTAGCAGTGGTAATACACACAATCGGCAGCTGGCCATGGAGGTGAGAGGTGGGCCGTGCCAGTTGCCAGCTGGGGAAGGGTGGAGAGGTGCTGGGTGGGTTGGCATGGCTGGGTAGGGGGGGTCACTAGACTACCAGGAAATAACAAATCCTTATCATTGTCATTATGATGGGGGGCCACTAGACTACCAGGGATATCAATAATAATAATAAATAAATACAGATCGGGGGGCCACTAGACTGCCAGGGATATAAACATCAAATATAAATAAAGACACATGAAGGGGCACTAGACTACCAGGGATAAAAAAAAGACATATAAAAAAACATTGGGGGCACTAGACTACCAGGGATACAGATATCGTTATGTATATTATCATGATTGGGGGAAGGGGCCACTAGACTACCAGGGATATTGAAAACTTCTGTTTTCTTATTCAGATGGAGCAGAATGAAGCCCCCTGAGCAAAATCCACCCTCATATAACTTTGTAGGGCACCCCTGGGCTACAAAAATCTATTTTCAAATCTGGCCATCTCGTCCCTCGCTCTTTGTTTACGAGCAAGCAATTTCTTTGATCGTGAGCATGCAAATTCTTTGATCGGGAGATTCTTTGATCACGATCATACATCACGAGCAAGGGACGAGATGGACAAATTAAAAAAACAATTTTCTCAGTCTAGGGGTGTGCTAGGAAGACAAATGAGGGTAGGTTTTACTCAGGGGGCTTCGTTCTGATGAACCATGGTGGTGGTTTACTGCAATTCTTTTCATTTTTTTAAATTTGAACAGTTTTAATTCTTTGATCATGACCCTGCAAATTATTTGATTGCGAACCTGCAAATTCTTTGATCGTGAGATTCTTTGATCACAATCGTGCATTGTGAGTGAGGGATGAGATGGCCAGATAAAAAGATCAATGTTCTCAGCCCAGGGGTGTCCTAGGAAGACAGATGAGTATGGGTTTTACTCAGGGGGCTTCATTTTGTCTAACCATGGTGGTGGTATACCGCAATTCCATAAATTTTTGGATTTATAAGATTTTTAATTCTTTGTTCGTGAGCCTGCAAATTCTTTGATTGCAAGCCTGCAAATTCTTTGATCATGAGATTCTTTGATCGCAAGATAGGGACAAGATGGCAAGATTTTTTATAATGGAATAGATAGGGAAATTTTACCAATCTTTGACATTGAATATCTCAGAAATGGTTTGGTCTTTATACTTGAAATTTGGAGGGTGTTTATGTCATGTCCTGTAGATGTGAATTATGGTGTTTACGTGTTGGAGAAAATTTGTTTTGTGGAGATATTGCATGACACATTTTATGTGTTGCAGACAGTGCTTTGCTTGTGGTGGTGGTTTGAAATCGCTAGGATACCTAGCCTTAGTGTCATGGATGTAGTTTTCAGTTGTTGTGTGTTTTAAATGTCAACAGGTGTGGAACTGTGCCACTCTGACGGATGAAAATTTCAAATTTTGACATGTTGTATCTTGGACACGATTTGTTTTTTTTGCTTGAAGTTTGGAGGGTGTTGACAGCATGTCCTGTAGATGTTAATAGAGGTGTTTACATGTTAGACAATATCTTTTTTGCAGAGATATTGTATGGCGCTGTTTACATTTTGTGCACAGCATTTTCTATTGATCTACTAGACTGACATTTGTTTGGTGGCTGGCCTTGCTGTTGTAAATGTACTTTTTAGTCATTGGGTGTGTAATGTGGCTTGGCACTTACAAGCTGGCAGGCCCCACACTCCTACCAACTTGCACAACTTTCTACTTTTCTATTCTTTCTTAAAAAGTAAGGATATATAAAAAGTATATATATTTATATTCATGGCACAAACACTCTGTTTAATGCATCAGTTAGGGGTGTTTCACAGTGACAAAAGAGAGAAAATTTGGTGTTAGGGTTGTCACCCCTTGCACCCCACTTCCACCCCACCCCCACCAACAGGTATTGGGGTGTGCATTTGGGTCATTAGCCCTAACTCTTACCCCATTGTATGTGTAAATAAGTTGAGGTCGTGCAGTATAGGAGAATGGGGTGAGAGTTAGGACCAATGATGACCCCAATGCCTGTTGGTGGGGTAGGGTGGGCATGGGGTGCAAGGGGTGGCAACCCTAACACTGAATTTCCTCACTTTTGTTGCTGTGGAACAACCCTAACTTATGCACTAAACAGAGTTTTTTGCCATGAATTTCCCTTCTTTTTGAGAATGTGCAATATAAATAGTGAATGGAATGTGGTGATGGGAACACAGGGCCTAAAGGCCCCACACTCCCACAATGCTGCCCATGTCTGTGTAATAACTGTAACAGTAATGCTAATGTTTACAGTAATGGTAAGGGTGAGCGAAACACAAACACTAATGGTAAGTGTAACAGCAACAGAAACATGAATGCAAATGCAAGCTGTAACTGTTATAGTAATGCAAATGGAAGTGCAAACATAAGTGGTAATGCAAATGGAATTGCAAATGCAAAAGGTAATGGTACCACAAATGAAAATGTGAAAGGCAACATAAATGGTAATGGTAAATGTAACCACAAATGCTAACAGTCATAGTAAAAGTGATGAAATGTAAATAGAAACAGAAATGATAACAGAACTAGAAGAGGAAATGTGAACCATAATGCAAATGTTGAGGGAAATGCAAAGGTAAATGCAAACGGTAACGCAAACGCAAATGGTAACAGCAAGCTGATGTAAGGCAAGAGTAACAAAAAGTCTGTATCTCGCTTCATTTCCGAGATAACTGCACAAAGGCGATGTGATCCAACAGTAGAAAAAAGTCTGTATCTCGCTTCATTTCCAAGATAACGGCATAAAGGCAATGTGAGCCAACTGTAGCGAAAAGTCTAGTATCTTGCTTAGTTTCCGAGCTAATGGCACAATGGCTGATGTGAACCAAACCACCGAAAGGCACCTCCGTACCACTAGGGCTACCTATGCTATAAATTTCAAGCCACTAGCACCATGCATAATGCTATGCGCAAAATGATAAGTGCATCATGCAGTATCTCCACAGCTAATTATTTCCCCAAAATGTAATCAGCATAATTCACATCTCCAAGACATCCACTCAACACCCTCCAAATTTCATGTGAAAAGGCCAAACCATTCCAGAGATATTTAATTGTTAAGTTTATGCACCTTTAAGAATTCTTCCACCACAAAATGGCATAAATTGCAGCCGAAAATGCAGTAAAATGGCTGAACACGTAGCTGAAAAATCTCTGACTGTGAAGGGGGGCAACTTAAAATCCTTATAACTCTGGAACGGAACAACATATTTTCACCAAATAAAAACTAGTATGTTCCTTGAAGAAAGGGCTTTCTATGTGCCAAGTGTCAGACCACAAAGTCGCTGCGCTATGTGTTGTACAATACAGTGCAGAAAAATAGCAAAAACAGAATGTTTTGCACTGCACTAAGCCAAAACCATATGTACTAGTGAAATATAAGTTGGTAAATAAATAGATGTACCATTCCACTCCATGTATACCAAATCTTATCCAAATCTCTTCAGCAGTTGCAGAGCAGCACAAGCATAAGACTTTGCATGAGTGGTGAAAAATACATTTTGGGGCACTTTATTCTGCAAAAAACATATGCCTATGTCAAATGAAAACTGGTAATTGCACAGAAGTGTCATAGTAGAGCAAGTATTATAAATGTCACAGACACGCATGGAAAAGCAAGTGTTAATGCAAACGAAAATGGTTATGCAGCCAATAACATAAACACAAGCGCAAATGTTAATGCAAACACAAATGGTAATGCAAACAGTAACAAAAACGCAAAAACAGAAATGATAACATAAATGCAAATGGTAATGGCAACAGTGAGGTAACAGAAAATTGTAACACTAATGGTAATGTAAACACAAAGCAAATGGTAATGCACATGGTGATGCAAATGGAAATGATAACACAAATGGTAAGACAAACACAAGCACAAATGTAAATGCAAACACAAATGGTAATGCAAATGCTAATGGCAATGGAAAATGCAAATGTAAATGGTAACGAAAATGGTTACAAAAATGCAAACGGTAACAGAAACGCAAACAGAAACACAACAGTAATGGCACCAGGGACGCAGAAGGAAGCAGTAATGCAACTGACAACGGAAACGCTACCAAAAACACAAACACTAATGGCAACAAAAATGCAAATGGTAATGAACATGCAAATGGTAATGCTAACGCAATTGGAAACGCAAACTGTAACGGTAACACCAACGATGACGCCAAAGGAAACAGTTACACAAGTGCAAATGCAAACACAAATGGTAACACACACAGTGACACAAAAGTAAATGCTAATGAAAATGGCAATGGAAATGCAAATGGTAGCAGTGATGCAAGCACAAGAGTACAAGCAAAGGGTAACACACGGTGACGTAATGCAATGGTAACGTAAACGCAAGCAGAAATGCTAATGGTCACAGTACCGCAAACGCACACACCTTTTTTTCCAAAAAGGTGCATTCAGAAGCACAGTGAATACAAAGAATGTAGCCATAATAATGGCTCTCAGAGCTGAAAATGAGCACTTGGAATACTAAATTGCTTATATCGCAGGAACCGTACGAAATCTCATATTATTTATGACTTTCCCAGCTAGTATTGCAATTAGCCCCCTAGTGGGACACTAAGAATTTTTGTGACAAAAAGTCTGTATCTCGAAGCATTTTCAAGATACAGGACCCAAAAGGTGCGTCAGACGCCGTAATGATATCCTAAGGGGAGAAATTGTCAGCTTGGAAGTGCCATAACTTCACGGACCTGTAATATTTTGTCACCAAACCACCAAAAGGCACATCTGTGGGATGCTGGCTTTCTCCCCTACAAATTTCAGCCCAAAAGACCAAACTGTTGTTTTGCCTTAAGGGTAGCTGGTCCATTCCACTGGGGTGTCAAACAGACGAGGCATACGGATGAGTCCTGGTAGGACGAAACACGTGTCTATGTCTTTTGTTAGCACCCTTTGCAAACTGTGTGAGAGGCCTTTCCGCACCATGCAATTCTGCTTAAAGCTGGACCAGCATAACATTCTGTGGTGATTTGCATATGCAGCCCATGATGCTTTGCATTGTGGGGGCATGTGTGATTTTGTATTTTCTTGAAACTTGGCTTCCCAGCCAAATGCCCTTTGGGGTAACCCTTGCCTCAGTGTTTGCGCACAGGTTCTTGTCTTTTAAATAGTTTTTTATTTTAATGGGTTAACCACAATATATCTAAGGCACACTGCCTTAAGGGTAGCTGGTCCATTCCACTGGGGTGTCAAACAGACGAGGCATACTGATGAGTCCTGGTAGGACAAAACACGTGTCTATGTCTTCTGTTAGCACCCTTTGCAAACTGTGTGAGAGGCCTTTCGGCACCATGCAATTCTGCTTAAAGTTGGACCAGCATAACATTCTGTGGTGATTTGCATATGCAGCCCATGATGCTTTGCATTGTGGGGGCATGTGTGATTTTGTATTTTCTTGAAACTTGGCTTCCCAGCCAAATGCCCTTTGGGGTAACCCTTGCCTCAGTGTTTGCGCACAGAGGTTCTTTGTCTTTTAAATAGTTTTTTATTTTGATGGGTTCACCACAATATATCTAAGGCACACTGCCTTAAGGGTAGCTGGTCCATTCCACTGGGGTGTCAAACAGATGAGGCATACTGAGAGTCCTGGTAGGATGAAACACATGTCTATGTCTTCTGTTAGCACCCTTTGCAAACTGTGTGAGAGGCCTTTCGGCACCATGCAATTCTGCTTAAAGTTGGACCAGCATAACATTCTGTGGTGATTTGCATATGCAGCCCATGATGCTTTGCATTGTGGGGGCATGTGTGATTTTGTATATACATATATACACTGTATATATATATATCTATATATACTGTGTATTTTTTTCCAAGTAACATTTCATCTGTTGCATTGCTAGGGGTATTGAGGATTGTGTTGAGGGGGGTTGTTTTGCAAGCGGCCCAAAACAAATGTATAAACAGAACATCACATGGCCTGACTGAAGATATCATATTTATCTTCACTCAAGGCCAATGTCATCAAGATATCTCACTCGTGGCTTTGCCACTCATGAGATATCATGATTTCATTGGCCTCTCATGAAGATAAATATGATATCTTCAGTCAGGCCATGTCACATCCCCTATGTATATAATACATGCTGTCACAGTAGTGGCAGTATAGTTTGGGTTGCACAGCCACTTTTATGTTAAACCCTAAATGGTGCACTTTAATGACTTTGCCACCTTATGATGGATTTGCCTAAACTTTGGCATGTGCAGTCTGGTACCATATATCTCTGGATCTGGCAAGTTGCATTACGATTGGATAAACGACGGTGGAACTGCGGAGCAGCCAAAAATGCAAAAAAAGGGGTTTTGAGTGTTTCTTTGCTCGTGGCTACACAATTTGTCTGTTTGGTCTGACATAGTCAGGGAAGACGCAGTCTGGGTAACTGATGTGCCTTTCCAAGATTTGGTGAAAAAATATTAAACCATTCAAAAGTTATTCAAAAAACAAATTTCCCATTATAGTCAATGGGAAAAAGTATGTATCTCTTGAAAGCTGCTGCCATTACATTTTACTGTCGCAAATGGCCCTTTTACTGTCATGTGGTGGCCATCTTGTTTTCAGTCAGTGAGAGAGAAAAATGCCTGACGTTTACATTTGGGACCCCCTAGGTAAACACTGACTGTTGTGTTTACCTAGTCGGGTCCTAAGGATGAGAACCCTGTCTTTTTTAAGGGGAACCCCCCCCAGAAATGCCATTTTAAAATTCAGAGCCCCAGTACTGTTGCAAATTGTGACAGAAATGGCCGTGATACTGTCACAAATCATGAAAGTGTTATTCTGTTTTTGTGAAACTGTCGCAGTTTGTAACATTTCTTTGCCCAAAAGCAACAAATCTTTGCCATCCCCCTGAAGCAAAATGGTTGGGGCTTTTGGGCTGAAATTTGCAAGGTGGTAAGCCATGATCCCACAGATGTTCCTTTTGTGGTTTGGCACCAAAACATTTAACAGGCCCATAGTTACAGCACTCCTGAGTTGAGAAATTTCCCATAGGCTAACACTGTGGTGCCTTCAGCAATGTTTGGCACCTATATCTCAGAAACAGTGTCAGATATGGATTTTTCACTATCCACAGCTTAGTTCACCTTTAAGTTGTCAGGCCTAACTCTCATCCCATTCTCCTATGCTGTAGCATGTCAACTTGTCTACACATGGATTGGGGTGAGAGTTAGGCCTGATGACCCCATGACACACACCGATGTCTCCTGGTGAGTGGAGGGGTGGGGGTGGGGTGGTAGGGCTGTAACCCTAACATCACATTTCCATACTTTTGTCACTGTGCTATCAACCCTAACTGATGCATTAACAGAGCTTTTTGTAATGAATATCTAGATAGATAGATAGATAGATATATTCATGGCAAAACTGCATTTAATGCATCATTTAGAGTTAAAGCAAAAAAGGTCAGGAAATTAAACATTAGAGTTGAGCCCCTAACCCCCGCCACACACTGCACCCCCATCCTCCACAGACTGACAGATGCTAGGGTGTGCCACTGGAGTCGTGTGGCCCAACTCTCACCCATTCCATGTGTAAGCAGGTTGATGTGCTACAATAAAGGAGAATGGGGTGAGATTTAGGCCTCATGACCCCAATGGCACACTCCAGCATCTGTCAGTCAGTTTTTTGCATTGAATTTCTTTACTTTTTTGGAAAAGTGTAATATAACAAGTAAAAAACATGCATTGGTGGGAGGGCCCCATGCTCCCACCAAGTTCCCCATTTCTGCATAACAATATGCATCTGTGGGAGTGAGGGTCTGAGCTCTCGCTTCCACTTCTGCATAGCTCCAGAGCCTTACAGCAGCCCAATAATGGTAAGCAATATGCAGACAGACACTGAAAGTAAGTCACTTTCAGCTGAAAAAGCAAATAAACTGTGCACAAAGAAATAAGCTGCCACCTGAAGCAACTGGAGAGTTAGTGCACAGCGAGGGTGTTGGCAGCTTCAGAAAGACAGACGCAAGGCAGGGCGAGTGTTGTTGCTATAGCAACACTTGCTCTGCCTTGTGTTATCTATACACACATATCTACGCACACCCTAGAGTGGATTATCTGTTACATATATATATTTATAAAATGGGTAGGAAAAATCATGTCTGCAGATTGGTTGAAACACATCACATGACCATGTGTATATCAGAGCACGACAGCACACCTGCACTTTCACCTCCCTCCAAAACAATTTTGCCATTTTATAAGATAGATAACCTACTCTAGGGTGCGTGGTCGCACTCTGCAGCCTCGTGCGTAACAATGCACACCAAGACGTGCGTATATAGAGCACAACCTCACACCTTAGAGTGGGTTATATATTACACACACATATATATATATATATATATATATATATATCTATATATATAATAGAGGCGCAACCATGGTTGAGTAAGCAGTTTAATGTTAAACCTCAAATTTTGCACCTTAATAACTTTGCAACCATTCAACAGATTTGCATGAAATTTGGTATGCACTGTCCCGGGGTAGATCTCTTGACTTATCAAGTTTTGTTTCAACCAGATGTGCAGAGTTTGTGCAGCGCATAGGAAAAAAATGTGGGTTTTTTCGCCAGTTTTTCCTGAATTTTCCTCATCACCTTGCACCCACACCATTTTGAATTTTAGCCTGAAACTTTCAGGGAGTAATGAGCCTACCCTAAGGAATGAGTCAATGTTAGTTTGGTGAAATAATATTATTCTGATCCAAAGTTATTCAATTTGGAAAATTTGGGTTCTGAGCATGCTCATTGCAGTCTTTTGGTTAGATGCACAGCTGTGAACAAAGATTTCAGCTCACAAGCCACCATCTTGTTTTCACTTTTAGCCCAGACCAAAATGTTGTTATTTGCCCCACAGATTTTGTGTAAACAAATGCATGGGTTTTGTTCAGGGTGATGCCCTCTGCAAAACCATGTGTTTGGTTTCCATCAGATAATTAAAAAAACAGCTTTTTTTATATTTGAAAATCCCCGTTCTTGACTCATGTCCGATCCCCATTCATGAGGTGTCCAAATCACCATTCATGAGCCAATCCCCATTCATGAGCTATCAAAATCCCAGTTCATGAGAAGGATCAGATGGCCATATCTCATGAATGGGGATTGGCTTGTGAACTGGGATTTTGACAGCTCATGAACGGGGATTCAGCTCACGAACGGGGATTTTAACATCTCACTTATGGGGATCATAAAAAAAAAATCCTTGTTCATGAGCTGTTAAAATCCCTATTTGTGAGCCGAATCCCCATTCGAGAGCTGTCAAAATCCCCATTCGTGAGATGAGGACCAGATGGCCCTATCTCGCAAACAGGGAATCCCTGTGCATGAGCTGTCAAATTCCCCATTCGTTAGCCAATCCCTATTCGTGAGCTAGCAAAATCCCTGTTCGTGAGATGAAGACCAGATGGTCCTAACTCACAAATGGGGATCGGCTTGCGAATGGAGATTTTGTTACCTCACGAATGGGGATCCGGCTCACAAACAAGGATTTTAACAGCTCATGAATAAGGATTTGTAAAGCTTTGCCAGTTCACTGCTAAGAAACGGTAAAGACCTTTGGCTTGAAATTTGCAGGGTGCAAAGGGGGTGTCCCACAGATGTGGTGTATGCTAGTTTGGTGTCAAAAATTGCATTGGTTACATAGTTATGACATTCCAAATTTGACATTTCCAATAGGATAACATTGTATCACCCACGATGCCTTTCTGTACCCGTATCTCGAAAATGAAGTGAGATATGAATTTTTCACTGTCTACAGCTTAGATCACCTTTAGGTGATCTATCCTGCAGAAACAAATTTTGAAATCATAGATTACACCAGCAGTGGAATTTTGTTTCCTACTTGCTATGGTTATGGAGATATTGGCAAATTAGTGTCACAAAGGTTCCAAAGAGTGCCTTTTTCAGTGCATTTCAGTGTGCATATCTCAAAAACAATGCAAGATATGGTTTTGTTTGATTGATGTTGCATGCAATACTTGCTGTCATGATTACAACACTTGAATTTTTTTTCTAACTGCTACAGTTCCCGAGATATTGGCAAATTAGTGTTACAAGGGTTACTTGCCCTATAGGACTGATGTATGGCTCTGTAGCTATGTGTAAGGCCCAAAGGGCCGATGCTCCAACAGATGCATTTCGCTATGCAGAAATGGGAAGCTTGGTGGGAGCATGTGACCCACAAACACATGCTATTTACTAGTTATATTACAGTTTTTCAAAACGTAAGGAAATTCATTGCAAAAAAAATCATTTAATGCATCAGGTATGGTTAAAGTGACAAAAGTGGGGACATGAGATGTTATAGTTGAGCCCCTTACCACCACACCCCCCCTTCCTCCTCAGACCGACAGATGCAGGGGTGTGCCACGGGGTCATGAGGCCTAACTCTCACCCTATTCTCCTTTACTGTAGCATGTCAACCTGTTTACATAATGAATGGGGTGAGAGTTGGGTCTCACAACACCATTTCACACCCCGACATCTGGCGGTCTGTAGAGGAAGGGGTGGTGGGGTTGTGAGGGGGTTAAGGGCTCAACCCTAATGTCTCATTTCCTCACTTTTGTCACTTTAACCCTAACTGATGCATTAAACTAAGCTTAATGCAATGAATATATATATATATACATATATATATATATATATATATATATACTGTGTATGTATATATATATATATATATATATATATATATATATGTATATGTATATGTATATATATATCCATTACTGCATCAGTTAAGGATTCTATCACAGTGACAAAAGCTGGAAATTCAGTGTTAAGGTTACCAACTCAACCACCCAGCCCACCCCTCCATACACCAATAGGGTAGGTATGCCTTAAAACAGCCGGGCCTAACTTCACCTCATTCCATGTGTAAACAAGCTGAGATGGTACAGTATTAGAGAATGAGGTAAGAGTTAGGCCCAGTGACCCCAAGGCACACCCTGATACCTGTTGGTGTGTGGAGGGTGGGGTGATGGGGTTGGTAACCCTATCACCTAATTTCCACACTTTTGATGCTATAACAGAAACCTTAACTGATCCATTAATGGAGTTTGTTTGCAATGTTTTTTCCTTCTTTTTGAGAGAGTATGATAATATCCTTATTTTACTGTGGGAGCACAGGGTCCTTTGGACCCTATGCTCCACTTCTTCCGTAGATGCACATAAGTATGTAGGTGTGGAAGTGCAGGGCCCTCTGGGCCCTGTGCTTCCATGTGTTCAACAGCAGTGACCAAATTTTACCATAGCCATCTTATTACCCCACTTTGTGTACCCTGGTATAGAGAAATTGTGAAATTCAAGGCAAAATGTTGAAGGGCGCTATGCATGAAAAGTGTGGAGAGGCTACACGCACATATCAGGGGCACATAGGCACTCTGCACCCACTGCCCCCCATCATGGCATTCAGGAAGGGGGGTGCACAGACCCACCATACCTGATCCCCCTTGTCCATGGACTGCTTCACACATGGGGCATTGGGGGGCATGCCAGCACTACAGGAGATCATTAACCCACTAGTGCTGGCCGCATGGGTGCACTGGGTGGCACAAGGTATGCCAGGGCTGACCCTGCCATAACCCACTGCGTGCCCCCATGGGCACTGCCAAGAAGTCACTGGGGGACCAGGATGAAGTGCACCATGACACCCCTGACCACTGGGCTGCATGGGGCGACCAGGGGTGGCTGGATGGGTGATTGCCACAGGCTTTGATGGTGGTGGCAATGGGACTGATGGGTGCCTTGCTGGTCTGGGTGCATGCACTTGGCATCCACAGCCCTGGACCTGCATCACTCAGTGTATGGGATCCACTGTGTGCTCCAGAGGGAATCCTATTAGATGCCTGCCCAGGATGATGGCTCCTCCCTGGTCACCCTGCAGAGACCTGTGTCCTGGGGGAAGGAGCCATGGACAGGTGGCCAGCATTGATGAATGACAGCAGGTGCACACCTGTCCAAGGGAGTGGGTGGGGTATGCAATATGTCTGCATTCCCCCATCCTATTCATGCATAGTGCCCATTATGCACAACTGTAATGCCATTCTGTGCCACAGGTGCAAAAACAGATTTTGGACAGGGTGTGAAAAATGACAGCTGTACTATTCATGAGGTGGTGTGGAAAAATGGCTATGTTGAAAATATGGCACTGAAAGACTGAACATTTCCATACTTATTCATGTGCGTATAATTATTTCAACAGACACACATAACTTGGGCAATTCTGGGATTTTTTTTTTGCCAGATTTACAACATGGCCTTTTGGGGACCTCACCTCATGAACATTGTCACTCTCATTTTGTTAATCATTTCTGAAACATGATTTCGCACAGCGTACACGTCATTCTGTGACACAGTAGTGAAAACATGTTTCAGCATGATGTGAAAAATGACAGCTACTGTCCATGAGGTGATGTAGAAAAATGTCAATGTTGAAAATTTGGAATCAAAATACTTCAAATTGACGAAGTTACGAGCGTGCGTAGAAACATTTGAATGACTGCATGTCACTTGGGCATTTTGGTTTTGTATTTTTGCACTGAATTTTCAACATGGACTTTTTGAGACACCACCTCATAAACACTGGCACTGTTGTTTTGTTACTTGGTTCCAAAATGTGATTCCATGCACCCAACGTGAACTCACCTTTAGGGACCGAGTTACGAAATTATTTATTATTTTATTATTTGAAAATATTTCACCAGGAAGGCAACGTAAGCTGGACCCTGCTCATTTCCAGAAGCACCCGGGGGGGAGGGGGATACAGAGGAGTTGTAACAACAAATAGTCATAATCAAGCGTGAGCAGGCTAGCCACCTGCTGGTACAAATAAAGAATTCATAAACAGTACAGACATAGAAGCCATAAACAGTGAGACCAAGACAAGCTACCAACTAGTACAAATGCACATATAGGGCAAAAATAAGTGCAGGATAGAGCAGCAAGGAGCAGCTATATCAGTTATACAAACACATTGCATATTTATAACAGTGACTGGCAATGAGAGACAGGTACCAACAAAAACTACTAATCCATTCATATGCATGACTCCACTAGGTGCACTATTGAGTCTGCTATGGAGGGGAATATTATTCAGTAATAGTAATAGTGTGTAGGAGGATGCTACAAACAAGAGCAGTTTGTGGAATAATAGTTATGAAGGGCTAAGGAGATAGAAGCTGTAGATGAGGAGAATCTAATATGATGGGGAAACTTGTTCCAAAGTTGAGAGAATCAGTAGGAAAATGCCTCCTGACTGATGGAGGTGGACTGATAGGGGATGGTTAGAGAATGCTGGTCAGTGGATCGAAGGTGGTGAGAGGAGGGGGGGTAGAAACTGCAACTAAAGAGCAAAGGTATGAGGGGAGGGACCCAAACCAGTGTTTAGAAGTGAATTTTACACAGTGAGAGAGGTGTCTGCATTCTAGGGAGGGGAGAGCTAGACGGTGATACAGGGAACAGTGATGAGAGTGAGATGGAAAGTCTACAGCAAAGTGACAGAAAACATTGAAGAGGGGATCCAGTTTGGCTAAGGAGGTCTTGGGAGCAGCACTGTAGACTATGTCACAATAGTCAAAAATGGGGAAGATCATTTTCTGTACAATATCTCACCTTGCCAGGAGTGGAAGGCAGTCACTGTTGCTGAAGAGGGCTCACAGCTTAGGGCGCAATTTTTTCAGGATAGCGTCAATATCTACAGAAAAGTTTAGGTGTTGGTCCAGCCAGACACCTAAATATCTGAAGAAGGAGGTGTCCTCAAGTTTTATCCCATCAAGGGTGTGAAAGATGGGCATGGAGTGTAGCCTAGAGAGTCTCTGCCTAGTGCCAAAGATCATGGAGACTGTCTTCTTGGCATTAAGGAAAAGCTGATGTGATTCTAACCAGAGTTGAACATTGATGAAGTCAGACTAAAGTCTGTTTGATACATCAGCAACAGTAATTCCAGAGATGTAGATCACCGTGTCATCGGCATACATATGGATGGCCGATGAGAAACATACTGAAGGAAGGTCATTCAGGAAGATAGAGAATAGCAGTGGGCCAAGAACAGAGCCTTGGGGCATGCCAGTGGGTATAGGCAGTGGCAGGAACATGGAATCAGCTATTTTAACTGATTGTGTTCTATCTACCAGGTAGGCATGAAACCAATTGCAGATTGAGACAAGCCAGTTGATGAGAGGGATTTGAGGAGAAGGGAGTGGGAGACTGTGTTGAAGGCCTTAGCAAGGTCGACAAAGATGGCAGATGTGAAGTGACCTTTATCCATGACAGTATGGATAGGAGTCAGTGAGTCTGAGGAGGGATGTGGTAGTGGATTGATTTTTCCTAAACCCAGATTGGTAGGGCATGAAAAAGGCTGTTTCATCTAGGAAGGAGGAGAGTTGAAAGAAAGCAATGTGTTCCTGAAGTTTAGACAGAGTGGGTAGAAGGGAGATGGGATGATAGTTTCCAGGAGATGAGAGATTGCCACCCTTAGATAGAGGGAGAACTGTTGCATGTTTCCAGGAGATGGGTTAGATGCAGAATGGAAGGACAGATTGAGGAGATCAGACAGGGGCATTGCGATAGCAGGAGCAGAGAGGTATAATGGCTTAGGGTCCAGGTTATCAGGGGAGTTGCCTTTTGTAGGCAGGTGTTTACCTAAACAGAGGCCGAGGAACACAATTTTCACATTATTTGGGACAGAAAGTGCCCATAAAAGGTTTGGAGCTTTTGTCCCGATGGCAATGGGGTTTTCCCATTGAAGTATTGCCTTTAAACTGAGAAAATTTCCAAAATACAGTTCTGTAATTTGCACACAACTGTGCCATTAGTTGCATGAAAATTGCCACAATATGCGACACTTTCGCAAAGGAAGCGCCACAAATTGTAGCACTGCTAATGACCAAAATGCCAAAAACATATTTCTGCCTGTATTTAAGAAAAATAATGTCATGATTGTGTTCTTCAGTTATTGTAGGCAAACACAACTGTTGGTGTTTACCAAGAGGCAGCATTTTTTTAATTACAGAATTTTTTCTCTGTCACTAACTGAAAACAAGATGGCAGCCACACAACAGTGCTAAACCCATTTGTGACAGTGAAAGGTGCTTTCGTGAAAGCCAAACTCACTTTTGCACGGCACATATATTTTTTCTCTTAGGCTATAATGGGAAACTTTAAACTTGAATAACTTTTGAACGGATTAATATTTTTTCACCAAACCTTCAGAAGTCACATCAGTGACTCATATCTCACATTCCCTGACAATTTCAGACCAGCCTCACAAACCATTAGGGCCATAGTCCCAAGCAAAGAATTTGTGAAAAAGTGGTATTTTTCACATTTTGTGAAACTCCGCAACTCTGCAACTGCCTGTCTGACTGGAATGAAACTTGCCAGAACCAGAGATCTATGGTTCCAGACAGAGTATTCAAAATGTCAGGCAAATCAGTCAAATGTTTGCAAAGTTATTAAAGTGCTAATTTTGGGGTTTAACATAGAAGTGGCTGGGCAACCCTAATTATACTGGCACTACTGTGCCAGTGTAATATATACTGTACATATTCTTTGCAAAAACCTGCATTAATGCAACATTTAGGGTTCAGGCTAATGCAACAAAAGTAGGGAAATATGGTTTTAGAGTTTCCAGCCCTAAAACCATCCCCCACCACTGAAACAAATCAGGGGTGCAGTCTTCCTTGGGATTGTCAACCCTAAAGCTCACCCCAGTAGTGTGTATGTTTCCCGAGTGTATGCAATAGGGTGAGCTTTAGGGCTGACAATCCCAAGGAAGACTGCACCCCTGATTTGTTTTAGGGGTGGAGGTGGAGGATTTAGGGTTCAAAATCCTAAAACAACATTTCCCTACTTTAGTTGTTTTAGCCTGAACCCTAAATGTTACAATAATACAGTTTTGTATTTCAAAGAATTTCCCTACTTTTAGAGCTAGTATAATCATACCCTAGTTTACCTGTGGGAGCACAGGGCTCTGCACTCCATCCATCCATACTTTTTCTGATAATGTAATTGTGTACTTATTTGCCTCAGGGAGTGCAGGGCCCTCTGTACTCTGCACTCCTATCCCTCCATAGATATGTATACATTTGTTGATGTGCAAGTGCAGGGCCCAGAGGGACCTATACTTCCATTTGTAGGACAGCAGCAACCCAATTGTCAGCATAGCCTTCTTATTACAACGCCCCATGAACTGGATACTAAAAATTTTCAAATCCGTGGTAAAACACCATTCCATGCCACTGCAACATAATTCAATGCCAGGGGCATGAAAATACATTTTGGCCCAGATTTTTAAAATGACAGCTGTCACATTCATCAGGTGGCATAACGAAATGGCTATTTTAAAAATCTGGGGTGAAAATATTTAAAATTATAAAAATTTTGGGGACAGTAGGTAAATTTCAACACATGTGCATAACTTTACCATGTTAGCATATTCTGACCTCAAATTTTAAACATACCCCTTTTTGTAATCATTATTTTATTGAAGATTTTGTGCTTTAAACATACCCTTCTTATGTCCCCACTTCATGTACAAGGGCAGTGAACATTTTCAAATCCTGCTTGAAAGGTGATTTTACTAAGTGACCACAAAATCACCATTCAGGTAGGATTTGTGAAATTTCCGCAAACATTGCTCATGAGATAGAGTCCCAAAAGGCCATGTTGAAAATTTGTTGGCAAACTCAAAATATGTAAAAATGGCAAAGTTATGCACCAAAGTTGAAAACCCCATTGAATTAGATTGAACCACACTTACCTTACTTTCTCATATTTCAGTCAGCAGTTCCAGTAGCAAGACATGTCTCCTATAGTAGTGTGAATCTTCTCCCTGTTCAGGTAAATGAGGGTGTGTAGAGGGGTATGGAGGTGCGATGTTGTGGGTACAAAGTGGGAGGTCAGGGTGGAGGGTGATCAGCGATGGACTTTTCTTTACAGGTAAAAGAAATGACATTGAGGGACAATTTTCTTTATTTCAGTCAGGATGGACATTAGAGGGGTGCCACTAGACACTGGGGAAATAAAAAGTATCAATGATGACAGTGATCAGAGAGGGAGAGTATCACTAAATACCAGAAAAATATTCCATATTTACAGGGATGAGAATGTGGGGGTGGGGTGCCATTAGACACTAGGGAAATATTCCATATTTATGGAGACAGCAATTGGAGGGTGGAGGTGCCACTAGACACCAGAGGAATATTCTATATTTACAGGGATGGCAATTGCAGGGTGGGGGTGCCACTAGACACCAGGGAAATGTTCCATATTTACAGGGATGAGAAATGTGGGGGTTGGGTACCATTAGACACTAGGGAAATGTTCCATATTTATGGTGACAGCAATTGGAGGGTGGAGGTGCCACTTGACACCAGGGGAATGTTCCATATTTACATGAATGGCATTACAGGGTGGGGGTGCCACTAGACACCAGAGAAATGTTCCATAGTTACAGGGATGACAGTTGGAGGGGGGTGCCACTAGACACCAGGGAAACATTCCATATTTATGGAGACAGCAATCGGAGGGTGGGGGTACCACTAGACACCAGGGCAATGTCCCCTATTTATGGGGATGGCAATCGGAGGATGGAGGTGCCATCAGACACCAGAGAAATATTCCATATTTATGGGGACATCAATTGGATGGTGGTGAGTGCCGCTAGACACCAGGGAAATGTTCCATATTTACAGGAATGGCAACTGGAAGATGGGATGACACTAAGCATCAGGTAAATATTACATATTTATGAGGATGGCAGTCAGAGGGTGGGGTACCACTAGACGTCAGGGAAGTATTCCATATAGGGACATCAATCAGATGGTGGAGGGTGCCACTAGACACCAGTGAAATGTTCCATATTAAGGGGATGGCAATCCAAGGGTGGGGTGCCACTAGACACCAAGGGAATGTTCCATATTTGCCGGGATGACAATGGGGGGGCTACCTCTTGACACCAGGGAAATATTCCATATTTATGGAGACAGCAATCAGAAGGTGGGGGTGCCACTGGATAGCGGGGAAATATTCCATATCTATGGAGATGGCAATCGGAGGGTGAGGGTGCCACTAGACACAAGGGGAATGTTCCATATTTATGGGAATGGCAATTGGAAGGTAAGAGTGTCACTAGACTCCATGAAAAGTTCCGTATTTCCAAGGACATGAATTGGATGGTGGGGGGTGCCACTGGACACCAGGGAAATATTCCATATTTACAGAGATGGCAATTGGAGGGTGGGTTGCCACCAGGCACCAGGAAAATATTCCATATATATGAGGATGGGAATCAGAGCACGGAGTGCCACTAGACACTTGGGAAGTATTCATTATTTACAGGGACATCAATTGGATGAGGGAGGGGGGCCACTAGACACCAGGAAAATGTTCCATATTTATGGGAATGCCAATCAGAGGGTGGGGTGCCACTAAACACCAGGGAAATATTCCATATTAAAGGGGACATCATTTGGATGGTGATGGGGGGGTGCCACTAGCCACCAGAGAAATGTTTCATATTTATGGGGCAGGTTATCGGAGGGTGGGTTAGCCACTAGACACCAGGGAAATATTCCTTATTTATGGAGACAGGAGTCAGAGGGTGGAGGAACCACTAGACCAGAGGGGAATGTTCCATATTTACAGGGATGGTAATTGCATAATGGGTGTGCCACTAGACACCAGGGAATTGTTCCATATTTACAGGGATGACAATTGGAGGGGAGTGCCACTAGACACCAGGGAAATAGTCCATATTTATGGAGATGGCAATCAGAGGGTGGGGGTGACACTTGACACCAGGGAAATATTCAATATTTATGGAGATGACAATTGGAGGGTGGGGGTGCCACTAGACAACAAGGGAATTTTCCATATTTACAGGGACATCAATTGAAGAGCGGGTGGTGCCTCTAGACATCAGGGAAATATTCCATATTTATGGGGACATCAACTGGATGGTGGTGGGTGTCACTAGACATCAGGGAAATGTTCTGTGTTTACGGGGATGGCAACTGGAGGGTGGGGTGCCAGTAGGCACCAGGAAAATATTCCATGTTTATGAGGATAGCAGTTGGAGGGTGGGGTGCCACTGGACACCAGGGAGGTATTCCATATTTATGGGGAAATCAATCAGATGGTGGGGTGTGCAAGTAGACACCAGTGAAATGTTCCATATTTACAGGGATGGCAATCAGAGGGTGGGGGTACCACCAGACACCAGGGTAATATTCCATATTTACTGGAATGACAATGGGGGGCTGGCACTAGACATCAGGGAAATATTCCATATTTATGGAGACGGCAATAGGAAGGTGGGGGTACCACTAGACACCAGGGGAATGTTCCATATTTATGGAGATGGCAATCAGAAGGTGGAGGTGCCACTGGACACCACGGAAATGTTCCATATTTACAGGGACATCAATTGGAGAGTGGGGGTTGCCACTAGACATCAGGGAAATATTCCATATTTATGAGGACATGAATTGGATGGTGCGGTGTGCCACTAGACACCAGGAAAATGTTCCATACATACAGGGATGGCAGTTGGAGGGTGGGGTGGCACTAGACACCAGGGAAATATTCCATATTTATGAGGATGGCAATCAGAGCATGGGGTGTCATTAGACACCAGGGAAGCATTCCATATTTAAGGAGCTATCAATTGAATGGAGGGTGGGTGCCACTAGACACCATGGAAGTGTTCCATATTGATGGGAATGACAATTGTAGGGTAGAGTGGCACTAGATACCAGGAAAATATTCCATATTTAAGGGGATATCAATTGGATAGTGATGGGGGTGCCACTAGACACCAGGGAAGTGTTCCATATTTATGGGGTAGGCAATCGGAGGATAGGTAAGTCACTAGACACCAGGGAAATATTCCATATACATGGGGACATTAAACAGATGGTGAGGGGAGTGTGAATAGACACATTTGGAGTGTTCCATATTGATGAGGTAGGCAATCAGAGGGTGGGGGTGCCACTAGACACCAGGGAATTTTTCATATATACAAGGATGACTGTTGGCATGGGGGGTACTAGGCACAAGGGAAATATTCCATATGTATGGGGACATCAATTGGAGGATGGGGGGGTACCACTAAACACCAAGGAACTATTCCATATTTATGGGGATATCAATTGGATGGTGGGGGTGTCACTAGACACCCAAGAAAAGTTCCATATTTATATGGATGGTAATCAGAGGATGGGGCACCACCGGACACCACAGGAATGTTCCATATTTATGGGGGTGGCAACTGGAGGGTGGGTGGGTGCCACTAGTACCAGGGAAATATTCCGTATTTACAGGAATGGAAATCAGAGGGTGTTGGGGTGCCACTAGACACCAGGAAAATTGTTATTCATTGGATCTTTTTTCATTTGAATGAAAAAAGACCATAAGGCAAAAGCTGAAGTAAGTGACAAAAAGAGGATTTTTAAAGTTACGAAAAACACATTTGGGGGTCAGTTGTCCAACAGTTAACTGCAGAATTTACCTAATGAAGTCCCGATGTTCTCTCTGAAGGATGTCGTTTTTGTGGGTTTTGTAATTTTTTTTAAAACAAAAATAGAAAACAAGATGGCTGCAAATGAATAAGGAATTTTTCCTCACAAAAAAGGATTGGCCTGAACAAAAAAGGATCCTTTTTGTTTAGACTAAATTAATTTTTTGTTCCAAGCAGCTATCCAAAAGACTGTACTGAGCATGCTCAGAAACTGAAATTTTAAACTTGAATAACTTTGGAATGGATTTATACATGTATTTTTTCACCACACTAGCAAAAGGCATACATATCAGCCAAGACCTTTCCACCATGAACATTGCAGATCAAAATTCCAAACCATCCATGTGTAAGGCAATGACAAAAGAAATTGTGGAAAACAGCAATTGTTTGCCATTTTTGCTATCTAGATCTTGGAATCAGCACATCTTACTCAAACAAAATTTGGCTCATCAAGAGATCTACCCCCATAAGACTGGGCATGCAAAATGTTGTGCAAATCCAATGAACGGTTGCGAAGATGTTAAAGTGCAAAATTTGAGGTTTAACAAAGAAACCCGTTTGTGTTGGAAATTAGAAAGCAGGTGGCTTGTGAATGTTGTATGTGACTTGCCCTGGTTGACAGAAAATAGTTTTTATCCATATACCAATCAGGAGTCTGAAAGTCCATTCCCATTTTATATATCTGACGACACCTTTAACCCACACTCCACACACACACACACACACACACACACACAAAATGGTGATTTGAGATGAAGAAGTAACATCATTAACAAGACATACTGTACCTTAAAGTGGTAGTCATGAAGGAGATCTGAATCAGTACTCACAGTGGAGGGAGAATGCAATTGCCCTCAAAAACATTTTCCAGAGATTTGAGGAGAGGGATGTGAACATTAGGATTTAAAAAAACAAACAGACACAACACCTCAGATACGGACTAGAACAATTAGCATTGAAAAGATTTAATCTGTGGGGGGTATAGTAGACTTGATGTAAAACATTGAAATATATTTGCTGTGTTTTAATAGATAAAATGCCTACTTAATTAATATTCAGCACTTTTTCCCAACTTTATTTGTTAATTGTTTTATGAATTTTATTTTCCCATTTGATTTTCAGTTGTAAAAGATTGGTGCCCACAGTACCTACATTGGATTTATAAATTTTTATATTAATTTCTTGTTGGTTGCACAACTTAGAACACCCATCAGGTCTCTGAAACTTTTATTGAGTAAAGAATGTTGATATAATCCCATATTTGTAAGTAATCATAAAAATGATGGTGGGGTAAGTCAAATTTCTGTTTAAGATATCCAAATTCAATGGCAACTCCTTGATTCAAAAAGTGGCTAATTTCCATTAGCCCTTACTGATACCAGAATCTGAAGATACTTTCATCCAGAGAGGGAGGAAAAAAAGCATTGTAAAAATAGATGAGTGTTCTGTACAAGTACAGTCAATCTTCATAACTGACAGGCTGCAGATATGGTCAAACCCAATATTAACAGGTTGACAGTAAAGAAAATATGTGTAAATCCCTGCTGCTTTGCATCATTGAAATGTTTCGTCAAGTAGCCCTGGAGGAAAGCAGGGTAGCCAATATGGTATGCACTGGTGAAGCAGGGACAAAATGAGTGGGGTAGTGGAGTGCAGTTTATAGTAAGGTTTTGTAATTCATGACACCCACTTTCACAGTAGCAGGCTTTTTAATTTAACATACTGTCGCCCAAAGTTAAAATTAGACTCACAAGTTATATGATCTTACTGTTCACAGCATACTATTTTTACTCACATACTAGCAATTCTGTGGCCATGCTCATCCCTACTAAACATCATCAGAAGGCAGTTTGGAGGAAAGGGGCTACAGCAGGCAGCTCAGGACTTCCTTGCTGTGATTGGAGCACCAAAATATAAAATATTAATGTATGCAGTAGCCCCCCAAAAAAACATTTCTGTGTTTCCCTGGAGCTGGTAGCACTTTGGAGTGATATGCACGACATGTTGTACAGAGGATGTCATCTGCTCTGTCACTGTTGTAGCCCTGTTCAGGCATGCACTATCATTACTTTTTTTTTTTGAGCTGTTTGCCCCTCGTCTCCTCCTCCTGCCAACTAGCGATGGGGACACATAGGTATTTTATCAATTTTTCTCCCTGACCCCCCCTCCGAGGCCCCAGCACATAGCCGTGTGAGCATGTGGAGGCATGTTACACACCCCATGGCACCAGCTTGGACACTTCCACCTCCATAACTGTTTTTTCTGCCCCCTCTCTGCCTATGCTACCCACTGGACCTCCACTTGGTGGGAGCAGAACTACAGGGTGGTGCCAACCCACCCTCACCTCCCTTGGGAGCGGAGAGCTGCCCATCAGCATGCTTGATCTTGCTCCACTCCCCCCCCCATGCTGGCATCCTGATAACACGAGGTAGTTCCTGAACCCAGGTTGCCGATGTAGCTCGAGGTGCGGTGTCCAGCACCTCAACCCTCAGTGCCACCAGGCCAGCCTAACTGTCATTACTTTCATGATGGAGGAATAGAGCAAGGAGGGTGACAATGGGAACATGCTGGGCATGTTTGGTGGTGAAAAATGGATCCAGCTCTATTTAAATGCATATAAAAGTGATGTTATGCATAAAACATTGTACGTATTGTACTAATGAAGGAAAAAATAAATACAGTTTTAAAAAAGGGAGCTAAAAGAAATTCTCACAGCAGCAGTACACATTACAAAGAAACATTTTGACCTATATCTTTTAATTCTATGTTACAGTCCCCTTGTTCTGTCTTGTAGGATATACATTTCCACCTATTTTGAGTTTGCATTTTCTTCTTCATCTTCTTTTTTAATTGAAATAATTAAAATAAACACTTTTGGATATGGCTACTCCCCAGAGTATTATGATTATTTACTTATTCAGAAGTTAATATGGGCACCAAGGGGTGTTTGCCCACACTAACCAGGGTTTGCTTTTGGTTCATGGGAGGGATCTGTATTCAGAGACTACTGTAGTGCAGACAAAACCTATTAGTGCTAGAGTGCTAACATAACACTGTGCCCATGCAAATTAGGGGGTCATCTACCCCTTCATACAGGTGAAGAGGGAATTTCAGAGGTTTGTGTCAGTGATAAATGGCTCCTAAAGAGGTGCTATTTACTGTCTTTGCAAACCTATTCTTAACTGAACACAAATCCCTGGTGGTGGGATAGCTGTACTGAGGCCCCCCCCTCTCTGATCCCCCATCTGATCTGAGTCACTGTTGCCATGGTGTCCAGTGGCATTCCTCACCCTCTGATCACCCCTCCTGTTCCATGTCAATGTTGAGCTGCTATCCAGTGTTACCCTGCACCCTCTGACCACCCATTCCTGCACCTGCCATACAGTCCATGGAGGCTATGGGTATCCCCTCACTCCTTAAATGTCCATCCCTTAAATGCTTATGTATACCCTGGTATTCAGTGGTACCCCTACTCACCTATCACCCACCCTGGTGCCTGCCATATAGTCCCTGGTATCTAGTGGTACTCCTCACACATTGAGCACCACTCCCACAGTTACCACAAACTCAGTGGTGACTACTGGACACCACCACTCCAGCCTCCTGACCTGTATAGGTCACTGGGGTCTGGGGGTACTAGTGGATGTCAGGGATAAGCTCTGTTATATAGCCTGGGAGATGTGGGGTAGCCTCTGGACACCTATGTGTTTGGGGGGGGGAACAGATAGCCACCAGGGACTATATGACAGGCACTAGGTTGGGTGAGCAGAGGGTGGGGGCCACCACTGATCCATAGGGCAACATTGCAACAGAACAGAATAGGAGATCAGAGGATGGGGGTTGGGGTACCACTAGCCACCAAGGCTGATGACAGGTCGGGTGCAACCTGGCTGCCACATCAAATGTCAATGAGTCCATAATGGCATTTATTTACCCTGGATAGCTTAAATAGAATGTGTTATCCCATTTACAATGGGATCCTGTTTCTACCCAAGTTTACAGCTGAATGGACCAAAGCATGATGGGGTGGGGGGGATTTTCAGTGGACCAAAGCATGTTGTATTGGGGGTAGGGTTAGTTGTCATTAGACAAAAGGAAGCTGTGGGAGGGGGAGATGTGAGTGGACTAAAGCATGCTGGAGGGGATGAATGGGGGAATTGTGAATCTCATATTGAAGCAATAAGAACACAAAATCAGATTCATATTTATCAGATGCCAGTCTTCTGGACTACACCGCACCAGGTCATAATGCCATACGCTTAATAGCGTATGGCATTATGGCGAAACCCAGACCTATGCCCTCTCCGAGTTGGACCGCCTGGAGTTGGAATCTTTAGTGGGGAGAGTCTGGGGGCATAGCCCCCGATAACGGGGGGGGTGAGGGGCAGAGCCCCCCACAGAACAACAAACTATGGGAAATTGTGCAACGCAATTGTGCCACACGGCATTCTGCCATGCGACATAATGACCCCGTGCCTGCACTACACAACACAGCCTGAAAATACATAATATTGGCTGGTTCAGTAAAAGATATATGGTGCCTGCAATGTCAGAAATAAAGGCACAGAGTAAATAGGATGTGTGGAACAGGCATCACCTTAACATATGGACTCATGATTGCATGGTATGGACAAAGAGTATACAGCCAGTGTATGACAGTGTGTAACCTTGCTGCATAACTAAATGACAATGCCCATAGAACTCATATGTAAGAACGAGGTGATTAAAAAAAAATACGAAGTTCAACTGCTAGTTGCAGTCAATCTACATTGTAATAACATCATCGGACAAGATAATTCAGGAAAAAATGACCTGGCAACATGGGGTAGATTACACACAGATGATGAGACACTGACATGCACGAGTAACTGTACAAGGCATCTCTGACCTAACAGCTGCAGATGTAAAGCCAATAAAGACTGTAGCTGAAATATGCATAAATACGTAAATTTCTATTATGGAATATGAGTCAGCATTTGATTTTTTTAATTGTTCATTTTTATATGGTGACTACAGCTGGATCAGTAAAAGAAGTTTGTAAGTTTGGACAAGGTACAAGACAAAGCTTTACATCAATCAAAGACTCTGGCAATACTTCATGTTACTGCTCTGTCATGACTCACCAGATGTCAAGCACCACAGATAGACTGACACCATCACAGGACCATTTCAGTTTTATCTATAAAGTCACTCTGGTTCTGTTAACTATATTTTCAGATAAAGGAGAATCATGTCAACCTTGCCCTTGAACCATGCTTCAAAATATGTACAGGGCAGGAGCTGGTTGTATCTCATTCATCCACTAAGTGCCACACAATGTCAATGAGAGTTAAGAAAACATATCTATACAACACACTCAAAATGTACCTTGTTTTTTTTTGTTTACATTGCAGTTTATGCCCCTTCTACACTGTCACCCAATCTTCCCTGCCAGACACTGCGACCCCTGAGGACCCCCATGGAGCCGTGGTTATACCCCCCAGGCAGGGATGTGGTGTGGGCCCTTCTTCTTAGCTCCCCAATAACGTACCTTTTGTTTTCATCGGGATCCTCATGGGCAAGTTATAGCATAGGCAGGTAGGAGCTGCTACCAGGTTCTCTGTCAGTGTTGCACTGGGGCTGAGTATTTTTCCTGTGTACACCCCACGGGAGGCATGACGTGTGCTGACACCAAGGCCTTACGCCATCATCTGTCATGCCTCCCACCTAGTTCAGACTCAGGCATGCTGTGCCACTGGTTGCCACCAGAGGCCAGGCAAGCACCATGTCAAAGCATCCCCTTGCCCGGAGGAGATGAGCAGTCTTTCTGACGCTCAAGCGTCCTCCCCCAGTCAGCCCTCCGGCGAGCCTGGCTCATTCCTGAACCGGGTCTCAGGTGTTGCAAGCGGTAGTGCTACCGCTGTGCCAGTGGACCAGCCCTAAAATGTACCTTATTTGTAATTCAGTGGTTTCAAGCTCATGATAGACTCAGCTGTCAACTGCAAAGTAAAACAAAACAGCCGTGAGGAGATGCACTTAGTAAGCAGAGATAAAAACTGCAGTTACCGCTCAGCGGCTCATGTCAGAAAACCAACAAATGATATCATTCATAATTCAACCTGCCAGTGGCTAAAACTTTGTGGGAAAGCCATGCAAGTAGTTGGGGGGGGGGGAATCAAGACAAAAACCCCAATAAAACTATAATTGAATGATGTCATTAATAGTTTACCAACAACAACAACATTCAGCATTCAGTGAACCAGAATCCAGGCAGAGTTCCTGCTATAATCAGGAACTCTTTAAACAGCCTATTTTTCCCATCATGGCAGTAAACCAATATTCGTGGATGATGCTCTCCTTTAGCGGTGGATGCTCCTTCCAACTGCCTTGGGGAGTAAGACAACACTATCTTACACTGCCACTGGGGTACCATAGATGTTTGTCAAGGCTCCTGGGTTTGTTTCTCACTCAGCAGTGAGGGGGGACAGGGTTCATTTCAAAAGAAATGCATGGTGTCTCTACCAAGAGAAAGTTTAAAGTGGGCTAGATGTTGTAAACATAGAATGCCCCGAAATGTCATACCTGTCCACCTCCCCACTTTAGTCACACTTCTGGGGGTCCCACAAAAATACAAGTTTCTCCCCATTAGCATGCACAGTATGAATACCATGAATAATTATGTCAGGTTTAAAGAGCTCCTGACGCGGTAGTAATGATGTAATTTGGTGGCAGAGGGGGGCAGGTTTTGTCATGGGGTAAATTTTTCCTCTGGTGGTTGTGGTGTTAGCTGGAGACAATATTTGCTGGGATGGTTTCTGGCAGGGTGTTAGGCAAAGCAGTGAAAAGCCCGCCTTTGTGCACTGAGGCAGCGCGAGTGGTGTGGTGACGTAATTTGTAGGGAATGTTTGTGGGCGCTGCAGTTTCGGTTTTAGAAAGGGTCGCTAAGGAAATGAGCATTCCAGCGCGCGCTCAGCGATAGTGATACGTCAGATTCAGAAATCCACGAGCAAGATTACATCCGTGGAGATGACGTGTTTGGGGAGGAACAAGTTGGTGTGCCTCATAATGTTATTTTGCCCTATCAATTTGAGCCAGAAGCCTCAGACTCCACTGACAGCGATTTGTATGACAGTGGCGTGGAATTGGAAGGTCTGAATGATGGCAGACTGTTAAATAACGAGTGGTAAATATCGAATGTCAGGAAATACTGTTTTTTGGGGGTGATGACTGGAAAATGTATGTGTAATGTGTCATGCAAGTGGCGCCCTCCCAATAAACACACACACACACACACACACCGAACAGCAGCACGATGCCACTTGAAAAATGTGTGTGTTGTAAATAGTGAAGTATGTGTACTGCTGCACTGAAATTAGCAGAAACCGTGTTTTCTTTGCTATTAGGCATGTACTGTCTGTGGGTGTGGGTCTGCATGATTGGGAGATTAATCAAGACACAACCAGAGATAGTCATACAAGTTTGCAAGGACTGCAGTGGGCCGGACTGCTAGTGACCCTGGTTGAGCTGCGAGAGTATGGTGCTGGGTGGATGATCCACTGTGTGGTGCTGTCACAGCTGTTACGGGAGAATACATGTAAAATCAGCTGTAAAAAAATGTTTTTTAAATATACTGTGTTTTGTGTAGTGGGGCTCGGAAGTGTATATGTAAGGTGGTATGCTTGATTCCCCCCTCCATCCACATCAGCAGCAGTGCTGACAAGAACAAATGTGTAATCTGTCATCTGAAGGTCAGTAGTAGTATGTGTGGTGTCAGCTGATGTGGTTAGGCGTAGTCGGGAGCCTTTGTCAGGGAGGAGCGTGACAGACAGAGAAGGCATCTGTGGCCTGGACAGCTAGCAAGTGAGGTGGAGGTGATAATGGACAGTGTGGCACAGATGGCTTATGTGGAGCTTCCATAGCTGTCACATTGTGAGCGAGGTCACCAGCATGTGGAGAAGGAAACGTTTGGCAGAATACATGTGTGATACATGAAATGCGGCAAACGCTGTGTTGACATGAATCTGTTGATATTCAGAATAGGCAGTCTGTAAATATGTGTGAAGTGCTGCTTGTCATGGGGAAAGGTTTACTCTGCGGTGGATGCAAAGTGATAATGTAGTTGGGTATGCAGGTTACTCATTTCTAGAGGTAGTGTAATGGTGTGTGATATGTAAGGAGTCGGAGTAATGAGGATGTTGCTGGTGGTAGATGCGTGGCTTGGTGCACTTAGTGTATGGAATGGAGAAAAGGGTTAGTGTGGGAGCGATTGCTGTCTCCAATTGTATCCCTCAGTATTTCCCCCGTTGTTGGGGTAGGTACGCAGTAGTCAGCGAAAGCCTGTTGCATTCAATGTCATAATCTGCCATAAGTGCTTGTGCACTGCCGTGGTATGTTACTTGTTGTGGTATTAGGTGTTAATTTTGGCTGTGTAGGTCTGGGAATGTCAGAGGTTGTCCTCACTGTAGTTTAATCTGGAATTATATTCATGGATACTACAGTGGCTAAAGGTCATTGCAAGGGAAGTCAGAAAGGAGCACATTGTATTGTATGATGTAGAAGCAGTGGCACTTCACTTGTGTGGCTCAGTTGGTCTGCAATGTGTGAGAGCATGAATAGGTGATAGTGTTATGTAGTTGGAAGTGAAGGTCACCTCAGTATGTACCACTGATTATGTATATCTGTATGTATAGGGGTAGTAGTCTTTGGGTGGCACAGTGAGACTTTGCCTTTTGTGGAGATGCTGTTTTGTTGCTTGTGGTGTGTGAGGCACTTCTGAGTGTATGTGCTACTGACAGGTGGGTTTCTGTGTAGCTGCCTGGTTAAAAGGGCTAAGAAATAGTTTTTTTTTTTTAACTAAATGTGTGTCTCATGTATTGTGAGCATACAAGGATTGTTGCAATCAGTGCTATGGACTCCTTTCTCTGGGAAACACAAAAGGTAGATATATTGAAAATCCTTCTATGTAGTACACAGAGGGAAAGCATCCTCCATATAAATGGAAAAGGACAAGGAAAGATGTATCTAATGTTAGTAATGTGTCTTGTAAGGCAGTTACTGTTGTAGTGGTCTGTCGCAGGACAATCGCTCAATATATATGTGGTGTACTGAACTGTATGCTGGTTATGTAATACATTTTGTGTAGAGGGTGGGGAGCAATTGCTGTCACTGTATGTAAATTGCAACATACTATGTCTGTTTGTGTGTCACTGTGTTGTTGCAGCTGTAGTGTCATGCATGATTTGCTATGAGGTAGGCTAAGATGCTGTACTGTGTGTGTGTGTATGTGAAGGGGGGATTAGGATGAAGGACCACATAGTTGTGATTGCAACTGTGTTCGCAGCACTGTAGGACACCATCTTTGACTTGGAAGTGTGGGACGCGGACTACTGTCAGCTATGACAGAAATGGTTAATGTTTTGAAAGGTGGATTTATGTCCGTTTATGTTTTGACTCGTAGTAGGTGTGTCCTGCATGGGCTATGGTAGACAAATGAAAGATGTGTCACTGGCAGCGTGAAGATGTCAGTAGAAGTATGGTTATGATGTCATGGTGTAATGTGTGGATGGTGAGTACTGTTCATGGGTTTTGGAAGGGGGTGGGTTGTAATGTAGAGCTAGAATGTTAGACTTTACCTCCAGATTCTTGTGGGCTCAGCAACCACTGTGGTTAAAAAACAGGGAAAACAACAAAAGTCATAAGGAGTGGGACTGAGTGAGTAATGAAGTATGCAAAGTAGTGGCAGTGTCTTGCTTCCCAATTGAAGCTCTGCACTGGTTCCCTGCATGACTGCAGCTTCCAGTCCCTCACAGTGGCTTGCGGGAACTGCACAGGCAGTAACCAGTGATTCTTCATGTAGCAAAAACGTGTCAGTTTCAGGAAGAAGGAAATGAGAAGGCAAAAAAATGGAGAGGGGAGCTCAGATGTGATAGCAACAGAAAGGAGACAGTGAAGTAGGGACTGGAGCTGTCAGGCAGTAGCTCCTCCTGCTGGGTCCACAACCTACTGTATGTTTACTGTTTATTACTATAGATAGCTCCACCAGGCAAAAAGAAATGGGGGGGGGCAACAAATGCGTAAGTGGCGTTGTTTTCCTCTTCATAGTAAAAATGAGGCCTTGTAGTACAGCAGTAATCCACTCTAGGCAGGGGTGGTGGTAAGGATTTAGGATGGATTGCTTCTCCCAAGTACAGTAGCACAGAGACTGTAAATTATACCCTAAAATATGTGCTCCTTTAAACCGGGGCTGATGTCCTAACTGGCTTCTTTGAAATGTAGTAGGTTTTAAACAATGTCTTCGTTATAAGAAAGGTTCTGAGGCATTAATATGCACTAATTATCTTTTTGCCACTTTCCTGGGTATTACTGAGAAGTAACCACATGAGATAGTAACATAGTAATATAGTAATAGCTAGCAGAGTTGGTGTAATGGTGTGTGGAATATGCTTGGTAGGCAGCCAGCTAGTGGGTGCTGGTTTCCCAATCCCCCCAGCCCCCAAGAGGGTCTTCTTTCACTGTAGTTCACTTTTGTTCCTGTCCGACCCCTTCTTGAAACCCTCCACTATGCCCTTCTCCACCAGCCACAAGGGCAGGGTATTCCACGGCTGCACCATGCTCTCAGTGAAATAATGCTTCCTATGCCCCCCCGTAGCTTCCCTCCATCCAGCTTCCACTCATGCCTGCAACTTGTCCCCCCTTCTTTAGCCTAAACAGCTCCTTGGTTCTGCTCTCAGTTATTGGTTTGACTTACTTGAAGACCCCTATCATGTGTCCTCTGTCCCTTCTTCTCTCCAGTGCGTACAGCCCAAGGTCTTCCAATGTCTCCTCATAGGACCTCCCCTTCATGCTCTTAGTCATTCTGGTCACTGTCCTCTGGACTCTCTCCAGCATTGCTATGTCCTTCTTCAGAGGAGGTCTCCAGAACTGTACACAGTATTGGAGTCGCAGCCTGACCAAGGCATTATATAAAGGGAGGATCACCTCCCTCTTCCTGGATGTAATGCCCCTTGTGATGTAGCCCAGTATCCTGTTTGCTTTGGCTGCTGTTCTTCTACAATGTTCTGAGTTATTCATTATGACATGTACCACCACCCAGATACCTCGGACCCAATGTGGCTTGCAGTGTGACCCCCCCCCCACCGGGTGTAAACATGGTGTGACATCTTAGTTTGTGCTGCTGATGCCATCAAGTATTAAATGCAACCACACAAACAGTACTACACACTGAGTCTCCAAGCATTGTGGCTACCCACACAGACAGACAGACACACATACCACTGATGTCTTAATGCACCTCTGGCTCATAGTCCATAGCCACCTGTCCAGAGCACACCACCTGGGCTTTCATATCAGTGTTACCTTTCCCTCCATATAAGTGTGGCATGGATTTTCCTGAATTGCTTTGTTTTCCCATGTAAACAATAGAAATGTAGCTGTGGAACAGTTTCCTGTAGATGGCTAATGTACATTTGTTTGTAACATATAGGGATCTATTTAGCTCTTGGAGCCCTGCACCACTTCATCCCATAAGCTGACCAGCTGCATTCAGTAGAGACTCCAGCAAGGTTCTCAAGTGTACAGCTATTCTTGTATAGTTAAGTTAAAATGAGAAATGGTCTAGAGGAAAAATGTGGTCATATACTTGTGTTGTGTACAGAGAGGTGAACCGAGCTATTAATGTTCCATATCGTGAACGAGTCTACCACTTCCAACATATAACAAATTCCCAACAAAAGCATACATCAAGTACAGATCATTGAAACGTTCGGTGCCCGACAGTTCAAAGCAGAAAACAAAATAGACGTTTTTTCCCAAAGACAATCTGTAAAAATGAGGAAACTGGAAAAAAAAAGAATTACCCATCTGGTTTTCTTACATACATGCATGAGACCATGACTGTTGGAATCACTGTCTTGCTACTTCTTGTAGTTTATATGTCTCAATGATTAGTGTCATTTTATCCCTCTGTGATCTGTGTGTATTCCTCCCAGGTTTGTGCCTTACTGTGGTCTTTCTGTCTCACCTCTTCTGTCATTCGTTTGTCTGCCGCTGGCCACAATTCTACTGTCCCTGTTTCAACTGCTGTCTTTTCTGTTCTTTTTGTCTATGGACCGTAAAATAGATAATCTTTCTGGCAGCCCAGTGGCACTGAGGATTGAGGTGCTGGATTCCACACCAGCGACCCGGGTATGGGAAAGAACCCGGATTGTCAGGGGTCGGCGGGGGGGTGAGGGCATGGAATAGGATTGGGATTCCGCGAGGTGGCTCTCCTCTCCTGGAGAGGCATGAGGGTTTTCCCCCAGGCTTTGGCTACCACCCAGTGCAGGGCAGATTGCAGTCTGCATGGGGGGAGCTCGGTGATTGCCAGGGGTTAGGCAGAAGGGAGTGACACATACACACATTTCGTGTCCGGCATTCTTTCCACTTCTGTTTCTCACCCACCTGCAAATGTGCTGTAATCCACACATGGTCAGTTCCCTCTCCACCTCCCTATATGCACATTAGACTGCCAGTTGCTCTCATCCTCTTTTTACTGCCTGCCTACCACTCCCCAGTAACATGTACTGGCTACCATAATGCTTGTTTGCCAGCATGTCAAAGTGCAAACTGAGTGGCTGGATACCGACAAACTTGAACCCTACTGGGCCACCTGTTAATGTAGCAGCTGCCCACCCATCCAGTCATTTGGTGATCTAACTTTGAAATCCACCCAATTAAGAAAACAAGCCTGATAATGTATCCCAATGCCCCTGCTGGACTCCCCCCCTTACCACACTTTCCCGCTGGTAGGAACTGCCTTCCATAAATGTGCTCCATTGAGGCAAGAGGAGCACAGATAGCTGAATATTTTAGCAAGAAAATGTGCCCCCCTGTGATCACTGGCTGTGCTCAGAGTATGGAGCACATGCGTAAAGCTATTCATGACTCCAGGGTGTATGTTGTGCTGGAACGACGTCATACTTGGGGTAATGGACATTCTTGACCTGTGGTCTTATGGCCAAACCTTTCAGGTTGGATGTTATAACTGCAGAACAGACACCCTGTTGTACATTATTGTGCAATGGCACGTAGAGTGAGCAGAATAGTTTTGATAACGATTGTGTGTTAATATGTTGCTTCAACTTTGTAGGTGTTCGTGCAGTAACTGTGAAGTAATGCCAACAGCTGTGGAATGTATCTGCTGCAAGGAAGTGGATGTTGTACTGCAAGCCATGAATGAGGTGAATGCTTCCTGCATTGTGGCCCATCCAGGGTTTATGACTGTGTGACTCGATGTGTGGGTTCTGCGAATGGCATACAATGCTTTTAGACAACAATACTGGGAGCTGGAAGAACCCCATCGACATGAGTATGTAAAATTTGGTGTTTACAGTAGCATTTGTATTACCCTTGGTGGACATAGCAGGGGAGGATGGAAGATGTACCCATTGTGGAAGATTGGGGCCTAAAGTGTAACAGGTTTGCATTAACCTGTGAGTAAGGGACTTTACTATGAAAAAAGTAAACATCAGCACCCTCTGCTGACGAATGCAGCACTATGACTGCAGAACAGGGAGTACTGCACAAGTACTTGTAGTTGTACATTTTGTTGGATGTATGGGACTTGTTTAACATGCTTGTTGTAAAAATAGCAAAACTGTTAGGTATGGGCCATTTTCTACATGTAACACAACCCTTCTGGGTAGCCTGTATGCATGCTGCAGGACTTTGCAGTGGCTGCACTGAGGGGCAGCATTACTTCCATGGATAGGCTGGTACGGCCCCATACCATCCATGCTGGAGGGTATGCTTGCTTGAAGATTTACTCTCTGATATGGTTGGTGATGGGTATTTACAATGTGAAGTACACAGAAAGTGTAGTACATCTGTGGTTGCTCATACTGTGGAGTAGTGGGCAGTCTACGCACTCCGAGGCCCTTTGACGATCCAGCTGAAGTGTAGCTCAGCACTGATTCCAGCAACTTTCCATGTACCCTGTCTATGATTCCCCTTCACCCACAAGTCATTGAGAAACCAGTATTATACAGTGGCAGAAGAAGAATCATTGGAAATCTGTATTCTGATGGGTTACCTGTCACGTTTTTTCAGAATAAATTGCCCAGTGTGCCCAGGGGAAAAAGTGTCAGGCAACCCAACCCGTGCTGCAAATTGTAGCAAAAACAAAAATGCCTATGACAGCCCCTTGAAAGTAATGCTGCCACCATTTGTTTGTGGCACACATCGCTTCAATGGCATAAGTGCAATGTAAGAAATCTGATTTGGTGCATTGTCTTATATGACAAACCTGACCTACAAATGATTTGGCCCTAGCAGAATTAGCCTGTAGCGGACAATATTGTGCTAGATACACGTCACGAGCAATATGTCAGTTCCACAGACATGAAGAAGGCTGGGCCAAAGTCTTGCCGTAAGTGTGCCTGGATGTGAAACTGTAAGCGCACAGCCAGCAGTACAGCTTTATGGGGATACCAAGCAACCACACAGAAATAGTGAAGAAAGACATATATGAAAGAAAATATGAACCTTTGCATAATACTTATATATCCCTGCAGGGTGTGAGTATAGTGGAGGGCATACACTGAGTGGTGTGGGTTGGTCACAGGGCTGTGCTTCATGAGTGAATCACAGCAGTGGTGAGAAATGTGGCAGTACTGCAGCCCTTTGAGGGACAAATGGCTTAACTGCCAACTTGTTACTTGATACTGTGCCCTATAAATTGTATAGCACTTTCTTAGGGGTCACTGAGTACAATGTTTTGTTCCACTATTTACACAGATCATATAATGCATGTACTCCTCCTCTGGTGTACGTACAGTGTCTAACTGACTGCAGTGGTTGGTATGACTACATGTTGCACTGACAAAGCCATGTTGCATGTTGTCTTGTCGGCAGCAGTCATGCAGAAGCATATTGTCCTGGAAAGTCAGGAGACTGTGGACCCGCTTATGAAGACTTATATGAAGGTCACTGCCTAGCAGTGTTGTTGTTTATAGTTATGTGCAATGTTGTTGAGGGGCACCACTTGAGTCATTTAAGCAGTGCACCACAGGACAGTGTGGTAGACGGCAGCAGTTACATATGCCTGGTGTGCTGTTTGTTCACAATGATCAGTTGAGTTACCAACAGCACATGAGAAGTTGGGAAACCGTGGGTTTACTAACAATGTCAAGTGGGATATAGCAATAGGATGATATCTCTGGGGTGTGTGTGTAAGTAACAAAATAAAAGTGATGTGTAGGTTTGTGTCTTGTTACTTGCAGCAGGCACACAATGTAACGATAGTTTGCAAGGTGTCAGTAGGGTGCTTGTACTGACACTGCATGGGGATCAGGTGGGCCCACCTGTCATTTATTAATGGTGGGGTATTATCAGGATTTATACGTTGATATTTGAGATAGGTAGTCAAGCAGAAGCCAGGATGTAAATTGCCCATTTAATAACAGGTAAATTGTTGGTATACAGTCACCGTTTAGTGAGGCATGGTAAAAGTGTGGTAGGGGCCAAGCTAGCAGCCGTTCCTCTTCCCTTAGTACCAAGGGCAAATGACTCACTCCATTCAAACGTGTCTGCCCATGGTTTTCCAAGTGAATGACCTTAGCCATTCACCTTGGTAAGGCCGTCGTCTAAGAACAGCATGGTTGAAAACCTCTGTGATCTCCCAAAACAGACATGACTGCTGGTGTGTTTGATGTCAGGTGTCCAGATTGTTTGCCATTCATAGCATGGGTTGATGGCAAAAGGTACACATAACATATTGTGGCAACCAGGCAATTACAATCCAGCAGGGTCTAGAGCAAATCAAAAATACTATAACATTACATGGTGGTCAGTGAGTATTGCACTGGGTGACCTACAGAATAGAAATCGATTGTGTAGTTTCAACATATTTCACTGTATTCTCTCTATATACAGCTGCTGCACTGTGTACTGCTATGTGTTTGCAGTTAGCTGCTGCAGTACTGTTGCTGACTGTTGTCTTGTAATCAGTTAATGTTACTGAGGCTTTCTTCTATATTGACCGTCCAGCAATGCATGGCACAGTTGTCGTGTGGCCAACCTGTGGAATTGTAAGGTGGCTTCAGCACCTCAGTTCCTCAGCTGCTTGTCACTTTCCCTCGGAATGCTTTGGTCCTGCTACATGTGCCAAGTGACCGGCTGAAGTCTATCACCACTGTCATTTACGCATTGATGCAGACAGGAACTGCAACCCTTTGTACTTCAGTACTTCAAATAACATATTAGCAATGCATTGTGACTTGTATGATGCCTGCTATATTCACTATCAGGAGGTATTTTGTTTACAGACACCTAACTAATTTTCTCTTGTTTTTCACTTACACAGGAGGTATAGATACACTGCTTATCGTCAGTTCATAAGGTGGTGTTGGGGATACCTAGGACGGCATGTGCGTGTTGTAATACCTTCCTGCGCTGTTCTTGCCATCCGCAGTCACTTTCCAAGTGAAGAGTATCATGGCTTCAATCTTCCGCCGATGTAAAAATGGCATGTCAAGGAAAAGATACACACATGAAGCAAGAACTGCTTTGCAAAGTTGTTTTATTGATAGTAAAAGTTACTTGTCTGCTTGATTGCAAGTTGATTAGGAATGGAGCCCAGAAATAAGTCTCTTATTTGTGTTTTATGGTTATGTTGTTCAGCTTAAGACAACCACTTAGATACAGTATGGCGTACACGTTAGTGTTAGTGAAGATGGTAAACCATTTCAGACCGCGAAATAAATACTATGTGTCTTGTGACTGAATATTGTGTTTTCTAGCATGCAGTACAAATGAAGTAATGAATTTATTTGCACAACAGATGCACCTCTTAGGCATCTACATGTCAGCAGGTAGTAGATCATGGACAAAGCTTATTGGGTGTACCATCAATCTCATTTATCAACTAATGGGCCCTGCACTGTGCGGTTTAGGAAATGTTTCTGTGCCACTGACTGTATGGGGTCTAGTGATTATCAATTGGGTATGGCCACAGATCAGTAGTAGTCACAATAAGAGTATGGAATATGCAGTACGTTATGGGTTCTGCTACATATTATTTTGGGCATTGTTCACACAGGTGATGTTGGGCACGGCAGGGCATTAACAGAACCAGGGGGAAAGTCACAAATCAGAGTTACCTAGACAATAGAGTAGTGGCTGAGCAGGTGATGGTGACAGCAGTAAGTCATACAAATGTAGTTTACAGAGGTCCATTGTGGTCTTCCAGTTTCAGAGTGTATTGCTGTCAGCTACCATTGTTTGAGCCGCACAGACATTCCTGAGAGCAATAGCTCTTTGCTACACATAGAAGAGATGAGACAGACATGTTAGTAGGAAGATTATCAATGCTGCTCATAGTATGGTAGCTACCAGTACCTGACAGTGTCATACAGCATATCTGTGTAAAACCATAACATTACAATGTTAATGGCAGATAGCACAAATTGAGAGTGTATGTATTGTCTGAGGAAAGTGATGTCCTTTCCCTGGGGTTGCACTCAAGTTGTACAAATCAGTCAGTGCTGACCCATGTCACTGACCTGGCTTAATAGTAGCAGCACTGTATGATCAGTGGCAGGGATTAACAATGACACTGTGTTTCTGTACTGTTTCTTGAGGGCTTGCGGGGCGAGATGTCGTCACGGATTACAGGGCACCTACCTGCACAGTACTGCTAGGTATAAAGCAAACCTAAAAAGGTAGAATGTGTCACATGGGTTATGCAAGGCTACCAAGCAAATTTACTGACTTTCATTTATTAAGACAGTGGTGATGCATACTGGTTAATCTGACCTCCATGGGTAGAGATATAAATGTGCAGCAGTGGAGAAGTGCTCCCTGTATGGGCCCTATGACATCCTATGAACATATCAGTGGGTAAATGGTGTGCTACCCAAGGTAGCACACCATGGCTGTAGTTTTCTCAGGCCTCCCCTTCCCTCCTTGTGGCACCACTGAATATGTCCGTGGAGATGACTGTTACTTCTGAATGTTCTACAGGGGATACAAAAAAGCTTTTTGCAGTAACACCTATAAGTAGTGTGGGAGTTGCTGTCTGTGGTGAACATGTACAGCAGAGTGGCGTAAACAATCATATAATGGCAAGCTGTGCAGGCAGTAGAACCACTGAAGGCCTCTCAGAATAACAGTAGAGAATAGAAAAGGAAAAAGGTTTGTGCACCAAACACTGTGCTGATACATACCCTGCAGTACTGCAACCAACAACTGTGAGACTGAGCACGGCAACAGTAGAAGTTTGTCAAAAGAACAGTATAACAACATCTAAAGTACTGTACTACCAGCATGCAACTAATAATGTCACATTGCAGAAAGTTGCCATGGATTGGAGTCTTCTGATGAATGTCAAAATCAGGTTGATGAAGGAGTCCAGAAGCCTCGTTGGAATGCAGTGTGGCAATGACTCAGGTTGAATACTGTACATTACATGTGATGCAAAAGCTGTTTTATGTGATACTCTTGTAAGACAGGGAGTGGGATACATTAGTTGTTGGGGCTAATGTCCAAAGCCTCGGAAATCCCAACATAGCAATTGCCAGTTACTTGTAGTGCTGTACTCTGTAATTTTGCAGTAGATGTGCAGAGCATTTTCTGTAATATTGTGTTGCACTGCCAGTGTGGCACTACAGAAGTCTGTTCACATCATGTGGAATTGTGTTCTGTATTCATCTCTGTTTGAAACGACTTCTGTGCTCCTGAACAGCTGCTGCTTTGTCCGGGTGAGTAAATGTGGAGCACAGTGGTGGAGGAATGGTACCATACAAATCCGCTTTGATGCTGTGTGCTATATGTACTCCTTGATCCCGGCATATATTCTGAGCCTCTTGGATAAGGTGTTGCACATACCCTGCAGAGGTAGTAAGAGAAACAACAACAGTTAGCATGTATGTAGTGGAGCACAGTATGTCCCATCACAGGGTCAGGGAACTAACGGAAATTTCATTTAGGTGAATCAGAGCTACACAAACTTGAAAAATACCATCCCATCCTTATGACAGTTTTTAATGAATGCCTTGCTTAGCAGTGGAAGTCCCAGCTGCACATCTGTCCCAAATAGTACTTTCTGCACATGGTATAATGAAGAAATGTGGACAACCTGTCAGGGAATCACAGCTCAAGACCTTTCTTTGTAGGGATAGCATTTAAACAGAAAATCATGACATGGGGTTACAGTAAGAGTCTGTGAATCACCCTGTAGGGATGCAATATCACACAAGGAATAGCTGAGTGAGATGTTGTCCCTAGGGGGTGAATCATTCCCTGTCAATCTAAGACCTGAAAGTGCCTCTGTGCTGTAAGTAAGATTATGGCCAATGACCTAGCCATACAAACTTTAGTTTAGCATGGATCCCTCCCTTAAAAGGAGATTTTTTACTGACATACTTCTCCCATCAAGAACTTAAAACTGTAGGTGCAAAATAAGTTTGGAGCATGTCAGTCATGCAACAACAATAAGGGCCCCTTACAACTGACAGTAATGGCGGTTGAGAAATCCAGGCAACAAATAAGAGCTGCAATTAGAAATCTGCGTTACAAAATGACAAGAACATGTCCTGGTCTCTGCTTGGGTAGTGTGGAACTGGACCCATTATGTAACCCCAGGCCAACATCACTGGTCCAGTCTCAGGACTGTGAAGCCAGACAGAGATCATAGAGCTACTTTTGTGTTACTCTGCACCGAGGACAGTTAAATATTTGCCGGCAGCAGTACAAACAGACTTAAAAGTAATTTTATGCTAAAATATAACAACTAGCCATTGTACAGTAACAGTAATGCCCTCCAGGGTGAGTTTCGGTTGGGATAACAGCACACGGCAGTTGTTGGACGCATTCGGCCTGTGACCTTGGGCCCAGCTTCTTGAACAGTGAAAGTCTTGCTTTGGGTTGTACACAACGAAAATATGCGCTATTCAAAGATTGTGCCATACAAAAAGTGTCCTTTCCCTGACACAGTACTCATATTTTTGGTGTACACACCTGCATAACCACTCCTTCTGTTATATGATATGAAACAGCATACACGCTGCTAACTGTGTCCCACGGATAATGTATTCAGGATGAATTGTCCATGTTAAGAACTGTGCAAGTACATAAGATCAACAATACTGCCACATTGATAGGCAAAGTGCTTTGATACTTGCATACTAGTCATCTCACCGCCCTATCAATAAGAGACAACAGCAGACCTGGAAGAGACAATGCATGATATAAGGCAACAGCTAGGTCAGTAACATTTGCAACTTATATTAATCTGGGCTGTATGGCATGTGAGCTACAGTACCCAAGAGTGTGCAAGCACAGTGATGCTGAGCAACAGTCTTCAGTAATGCTGGCAACCACTGTGGCTCATGGAAAGGATGTTGGACTCAAAGTGCGGGGGGAGTTATGATTGCACTCCGGTTGACAGCGGTTCTACTCCACAGGGGAGGTAGCATGCAGTGTCTGACACAAGATGAACTCCTGGTAAAGTACAGGAATTCCACTGGGGGTAGCACTGGCATGTTTTGGAGGGAGGGCTGGACACCGATAGTCATTTCATATCCCCACTGCCACAGAGTTGACACCACAGAAAATGTCCAAACCGCCTAATGAGGGGGGCCTATATGACGATGTACCGAGTCCACCAAGTGTACACGGAGTGTCGACTCATAGGCAAAGGTCAGTATAGCCCCTGGAAGGGCAGACAGATACCATAACTCCCACTGTTAAGGTTATTATAGTGGAAAGGACATGGGTCAGTGCATGACTTGCGTTGTATGACAATAAAGTACTGTGCCCTTTTAGCTGTTTTTTTTTTCCAGTGTCATACTTCTTCTGCCTGCTAAACTTGCACTCTGTGATCAATAGATGGTTGGTCTGGGATTTGGTGCATGACAGTTTCACAGGAGGCACTAGTCTTACAGCAGTATTCTTCAAGACAGATAAATCAGCCTCCATTGGGTGACCCAGAAAAGCATGCCTACCTGTATAAGCCGCACATCAATAATAGTGCCGGAGTCCATCTCCATGACTGTATAGGTTAAATATTTTGCACTGTGCCCAGGACTATCTGCTCTGCCATCAGCACCACACACTATATCCCTTTGTTCTGCTTGTAACCCAGCCAATAACCAGTCTTGTGTTTCGCGCCACACATTCAGAATGGCCGGCAGAAGAATGTTGGACTGATGTCTGTAAAAAGTCCTTTCAGAAATGCAGGACATCCCCATATGGGATAGAACTGTGACAGTTTTGCTCACTGAAGCACCAGCAAACAATATAGAGGCAGACAACAATAAATTTCCAAGAGGAACTGATCCACCACATGGTTGCGACTGCCAGATGTTCCTATGACAGCAACTGTCACACACTATGTACACAATCAGCATTGTTCCTTTCTTTTTGAACTCTGTCTCAATATCCACACTCCCACACCTGGGACAGTGGCACCAGGTTAACAGTCTGCAGATTGAGGAATGAAATAAAATAAAATTCTCATCTATCACCGGTGAATCTGTGTCAACTCTGTCAGTGTCCTCGTTGTCCTCCACTGTGCTGTCAGTGTCATGCGTTACTCGCGATGATGGTAAGTATTCAGGATCTTTTTCAGATGGTAGGATGCCTTCATCTACCTCTGACGATGTCAAATCACTGAAAGGTTCGACGATTAGATTGCACTGCATGCCTACAGATGCATATTTCTTGACAACTTGTGTGCTGGCTGCTTTCATTCTTGGCTTCACTTCAAACCCTACAGTAAGGCAAAGTAAAAGGTCTAATAGTTTAATTGCATTTTCCAAAACAATGCAGATCATTGTATATTCTGTACAACTGCAGTATACCTCCCACCCCATCACAATTACTAAACACCACGTGGGTATGAAGAAAGCATCACGCACACTAAGCATGTTACTTGGGCACTTCCCCATCAACCTAGGATTGCCAGTTCTCTGCGTGGCACCATCCTTCTGGCCTGTAACAATACATGGCCAAGGTCAGAAAGAGCTGCAACAGTCACCCTGAGGTGCTCAGCTGGCAGACATCAGCATGGATCACAGCCACTCCCCCCCCCAACCCCGCCACCAATGACCCTATCCCATTTACCCACAGTGCTCGCTGACAAGGTATGAGGCTTGACATCCACAGAGTCAGCCGTCAGTACCACGGGCACTCTAAATACCTTTTTTTTCTGTTACTGTACTCATACCCACATCCCTCCTCATGATCTCTGCATACAATCCCTTTGGAGACATAACTGTTAAGCTAGTACTCCACTGGCCCCCTAAACCCCCACACCTCCTTGCACAGATTCTCACCACCACAGCCATCCAATAACAACACTGTTGCCCTGTTGAATGTACCACACTCCTCCTCGGCTCACAGTCACTTGAATGATGAATGGATGCCTATCAAAGAAATAATTCCTAAACCTAAATGCTCACCACTCTTGCAGCCCTGGATGCTCTACTTCCTTTAATTTTGATAATTAGGACCATGGTGCACCTCTCATTAATTGTTGCTACTGCTCCTGCTCACCAGTACCTCAGCAGACAGTTGCACTTCAGCCCAAATCTAACTTTTGCATATCTGGGCCCTGGCACCTGTCACTGTACAGCCACCCAAGAGTTGCTATGTTGCAACACTGGTACATAAGCCCTGCTATTTGCACAATGACTGAGAACAACTGTAATAATACTGATATTACCGGCATCTCTGAAGTACAACTTATTGGTATCAGTCATGACCTCAGCGCTGGCAATATGACTTTCTATGTTGCATCACTTGCCTACAACTTCCTCTATCCCTGTTCATGTAACACTAACTTTGCTGAACACATACTTACCTTTACTGCTACTTCTCAATGAGGTCTACGTCTTCCTTGAGCAATGAGAAGGTGTTGCTTGTCTGCTCACAGTGGTATGTACTGCTACTTCACTTGGGATAGGATCGTTATCAGAGAAGCTGACATCCTCATCACACCACAAAGACATATCATATTGCTGATGCCCAACTCCTTCGTCTGCTGACTGTTCATCACTTACCACCATTGTAACATTGGTTTCTAGAAGGCTTTGGTCACTGACATTGATTCCCTTGGAGTACACAGAATGACATATTTAGTTCAGCCTGTTACTGTCTGTCATGCCTAGTAAGACTCCCCTGCTCCATGTCTGTGCATCCTACCAGTACATAGCTAGTCAGTCTCTGTTAATGAGCATTTACAGCATTGGAGAATGAGATGCCGTGAGGGAGAAGGGATGTGATGAGCGGGGTCCACAACGTGTCAGTGCGGAACACATTCCTGTTAAATATGTACAGTATGGAACCACATGTGGCCCACTTTGCGGCTGACCTGCTTATCTACGTGTTGCACCAAGCCGATGAAGCAGAATATCACAGACTGGTCACATGATAGCCTGGTTCAGCATGACAGACTGGTGGAATGCCGATCCAAACTGTGGGGTGGGAAGGGACTAGGAGTGTCTGTAGTTTCAAGATCACAGGACACCAGCGCATAGCTTTATGGTGAGAAGCACACAAGTAACATGTCCCCTACACAACACTGTACCACTCCCAACTTACAGTTAGCAATAAGCCACGCGGGGCTGTGGGTTCTCAGTGGATTTACCCCAGCAGGAGTATTTTTCCCATGACGCTTACCACACTGGGTAACTCCACGCCACCCATGGTCACTCTCCCAACAAACCACATCCCCCGCGTGGCTTATTGTGCTGATACCAACTGATTTCTTATCCTGTTAGTAAAACAATACTTTTTTTTATATTGCTTTCATTACTCAGTGAGTACTACAGGGTTTTACAATATGTTTTCCCAGTGACAGAGTAAGCTGCTTTTTTTCAGTCTCCGCTTACCTTTCAAAGTAGATGGCTTAGTCAGTTCCATGATTTTTCTGCTTGTCTTTTTAAGTCTTACTGATGCCGCTGGCTGCCACCTTTTATGTTGCTAATGCTACATTTGTCAGCAGTGCTAAGGTGCCAGCCAGCTATTTCTGTTATTTTTTCAGAGAGGTGCATGGTACATTCAAATACAAGTCAGCCACAAGGCACACATCACAATAGTTTAGCACAAGTAGTGGGTGCCATCCAAACTAGCCACTATCACATTCCTGAGACACTGCCGTCATATACTCCAGGTTCACCTGTGCCTCATCCACCTTGCCACAGGTTTGCATCTAGTAACACCCTGTTGCCTGACACACATTGACATGCCCCCTGATAAGGACAAGCCACCCACAGCCAGTGCAACTTGCCTGAACTGTGCACGACACTGCAAACAGGACCACTTACATGACATCTGATGTGGTGCAATAGGCAGCATCTCAGACAAGCCCATGTACTATGTTACATTCAACACAGCAACACAAGGACCAAAACCCATAATGACTATGGTTGCAGAGCTGCCATGTTACACTGTGTTCATTTTGGATTTTGTACAACCATTTCCTTCAATTTGTAATACATTAAGCACACCTTAATAGCCACCAGGGTGGCCAGTGTTGGCTATTCCGCCCTACACAGAGCCATAACGAGGCATGCCACCACCGTCATACAGCCTTACAGGCCCTACAAGGGTCACTATAGCCCATACCAGCCGCTCTGGTGTGTATTACTGCACTTACTGCAACTTCTTGTACCCCTGCCACACACTCACAGTTCTAAGATGTATTACTTCACTTTATATACCACCGATACAGGGGACTGCAGACCACATATTCATGTCGATATCCTTGTCACGTGACAATTGCAATACTACTGTTCTGCTGGAGACTGCTCCTCAACCACAGTGACAAGTGTCTTGAGCAACGTTACTGTAGTACAACTTGTCACCCAGTCCGCTGTCAGGGACTGCTAGTTCTACACCTAAGCCTTCAAAAGCCACATTAATGGTGCAGTCTGTCAATTTCCCAGTTGAGTTCACCAGCAACAACACACAGTATCACAGAACATGTTGTGGTCTGCTGACCCCACTCCATTGTCAGGCCCTGAGTTAATACACTGTACTAGGCACATATTATAACACTTAGAATAATGCCAAACTTCTACACACTTGTACACATTTCAAATATTCCACCAAAGCATGCATGTATTTATACCTCCCACAGGTCGCGAGTCTGTGTGTTGGAAATGCATGTGCTTGCCCTTCCTGTACATTTTCTGGATGATGATGTTCTTCCTGACACCATCGTGAAGATGGACGGTACAGCATCACATCACAATTTCCTATGGCAACTGGAGACAGAGAGACCAAATGACACCTTCAGATTATATTCCGGTTCAAAACTGTCATGGGTAAAATGGTCACTGCAGATCTGACTGTTTTTCGTTGCTGTTGTCCAATCCTTACTAGACCGTCTCACTGCCTGATCCCACTTAGTACGCATAACTGGGTTAACTGGAAACTTGTGCAGACTGATGCCCTTTCCTGAGGTGTTGGAGCACCCAGCAGCATGCATGTGGTCACCATTGTATCTGTTCAAATTAAACAGTGAACCTTATTAGCAGCATGCCATTACACTGTCTTGCAGCATACACATTAACATTCCATGCAGTTTCCAAGGACTTCAAATAAATTGTGAGTATTCACTACTACTGGCACCATGCTTAGCTCAGCAAGCTCTGACTGTAGTGCATGTACATAGTCTGACTCTCATTCTAACATATGTACAACATGCCAACTGTACCATGGCCTCTTTACCAGTGACAGTATAGATAGTCCTCCATGCCAGTACTGTCCAACAGTGTACAGCCTTCTGATGTGGACCTTCCCTTATCTTCTTCCACTGATGCACCCCAAAAAGTATGGTTCCCCCCACTTCTATTCCCTTGTGCCAATCTCAGCTGCACTGTCAACATAGCCCTCAGACTGGAACGCAGCACCATAGTGAGAGATGGAAGTGACATATAACCTGCAGTCACAAATCCCTGTATCCTGACTGGCTGACACTTGGTTGTAGCCATTACAGTAGCAGAGTACTACTGCGTCATAAAACACGTCCCTTCCACACAGGACAACACACCTCGGTCATACACCACCTACTTCTTAGTTTCCACCATAAACAAGACTATAGGCTTTCGTAATACATAGAAACACACTCCAAGTAGGCTACACAAATAATCCTCCATAACATTAAGTACAGTACCAAAATACTTGTCTGTTATTTGCAAACATGGGCCCCCTTACACACATACAGAAACATACAGACTGACCTACTATTCACATTTTCCACTGCTGGAGTTTGTTTTGTGACCATAACAATTCCCCCACCTACCACTGCCACTGTGCTGTGACACTCCCTTCTCCTTATGTGACACCTGATAACTCTGAGATTCTCCCTCCACTGCATACCTGTGTGACTGTCTCTTTCTGTGTATGCAACTTGACCTGGCAAGAATGTTTCACCTCATGTGACCACTCTGTCTCTGTGTGTGTGTGTGTGTGTGTGTGTGTGTGTGTGTGTGTGTGTGTGTGTATGTGTGTGTGTGGTGAGGGCATTCACCTACAGGGATTCTGCAACATTAGCATTATCTTAGGCCATGGTACTGTTTCACACAGTGTACTGCATGTGCAAATAGACCGATGACTAGCAGGTACCCAAGATCTGTGGCATTCTGATGTCACACTCCTTGGCAACATTCTATTTCTTACAATATTATTTCTTCTGGCAAAACTTGTAGACTGCTTTTGTTTCTTTACCTATGGCCCCATTTCATTTAACCAAGAAGACATGGCTGGCTATTGGTAGTACTGACTTACCCACAGACCCAGGGACTGAAGGTAGTCAACCTCTGGTCTCGTGCATAAGTATGCCTCTGTCTGTGGAAGTATCTCAGTCATACCAACAGCCAGCCATTTCTTTTTGCTTACATAAAGTTGCATATTGAAATCCCAAGTGTGAGTGTCTGGAAATCCCAGTACTTATTTAACTCTTCTTTTATTCTCCAGCCCTCTGGTTGGCCATTCTTTCCAGGTATCCTTGTCTCCAGCCACTGTTTCTGACCACACTTATGCACTACAGCCTACCAGTACTGTACTCCACAACTTACACACCCCTTGTGAGGTTGCGGGGAGCTCCTCATCTTCTACACCAAGTCCACACCCAGTACTGCTACAATGTCCTCAGAGCTGGACACTCCAGAAATGGCCATCACACTACACAGACAAGGCCTTATATTTCATTGCTTCTCCCCTTGCAGAGAACCAACGTGCGAGACACCAGTGAAAGGCCCACACACAACTCCACACCTGCCACTTGACGCTTCTGCCCCCTTATCGACACTTTCGATGACCCGGATCTCCCGCAACAGCCAGAGGCCAGTATTGAACCCAATACCTGAACCCCCAACTCCCTGGACAAGTACAGTAGTCCTGTGGATTCTCAATCCTTCTGCTTCCCTGATGACCCCTCGTCACCCCATCTCATTCCTGAACACTGGTCACAACTGTAGCATGAGTTAAGTCATCCAGCCCCTCCATGTTCTGCACCAGCAGAACTGACGCGAATCCCTTTCAGTAACCTTCTCCTTTTTATGGAAGTCCTACCGTTTGCTATCATCTTTGCATCCCTGCTTTCTGGACATTCTGTTACATATGCTGCATGCCAAGATGCAGTACTTTACCTATGTAGATAACACTACAGACACCTATGTAATGCTCTATCCCTCCCCCCAACCTTGGTTTACTTTGAGACAACACTTGTCCCAAACTGAGTACACAATGGAGGTGGATGTACTTAGTCTAATAGCAATACAAAGAGACGTGGGGGATACTCATGTGAGATGACCTTACAGTAGGTACACAGTGTGAAAATGCATTACGTAGAGGATAGTGGATGGGCAACAGTGAACAACAACACTGTTGTTCACTTCGCGAGGTTGTCATGACAACCAAGTAAACCTCGAGAGTGAAGCTCGAGAGGTTTTCAGTTGTCATGAAACCTCGAGAAGTTAAAAAACAGTGTTGTTGTTTACTGTTGCCCATTAACTGTCATTTATATTGTATGGGCAACAGTAATTTAAAAGCCGAGCTTCTTGTACAATCCCGACAAAGATGACTTTGTGTATGGCCTTCTAGAATGAAGTCCAAATGCTGACATTAACCCCCTAGCACCCAGACGCAGGGGGCATATGGCGCAACTGCTGCCACAACTTCTGTTTTTTGGAAGTGGCATACACATTCTCGCAGGCCACATTGTCGAATCGCGTATGTCACAACTGCTGGTGTAAGGCGCTACATACGCCATTCTACTGGCCACAGCTGCTGCTACGCCAGCCATAACTCTTGCAGAATCTGCCCCCAGCATTGCAGAGGCATGCAGTATGTTAGGTTACTCACCAGTAACATGACTCACAATCAGCAGCAGTCCCATGCCTCCTGCTGCCTCCTTTTACAACCCAGGCCCATACCATGCCTCAGCCAACCTTAGCAGTGTGAACAGCTTACTACTGCATAGCACAACCATACAGGACAGCGTCAGTCATTGCTTTCCAGGAGCAGTCCACTGGCAAGCTTATCCATAACTCCATCAGCCACACTGGTTACAAATAATTTATTTACTTAACTAGATGACATCGCACTGTAATGCCATCACTATCACCTCATCCACTGTATGACAACTACACTTCCATCTCTGTAGCAGCCAGCCCTCCTGCAGCTCACCATCATATTTAATATTCAGCATGCTGCCCAACATCATCAACTGTTGTCTACTTGCATAACAACCATACCCTACTAATATGTGCCATACAGCAGGCCTTGTCCACACACCACCATATCAGATTTCATAAGTCGACCACAATTACTATCTCAAAGGGTAACATGACTGATGGTTTATCAATGGTGCTACACAACACAACAATACACACTGCATGTAGGTCATCATATCACCACCTAAACCTATACCTTCTGTACACATTTGTATCTCAAGACATTCCCCACATCATTACTGCCCATTTTTCAAGAGCACATTTCCAACACCATTTGAACACATGCACAACACTAAACTACTTTCACCTGGCACATACTACGACCACTTCCACATTCAACTATCAGGTCACAATGCCTTTTCAAAACCTAGACCGAACTTTATGGATATGGGAGGTCCAACCCAGCTGCCACAAAATACATTGATACTCATACTCATGTGCTGTACACATACACTACATGTCTTGCAACTACAGTGGTCTCCTCAATACACTAAACTGCATATGTTGGGTGTCAGAGGATTACATGGAGTGAGTGTGGGTGTTGGTGGGGAAGACAGAGAGGAAATAAATGCCAAATACAAAACAACAATGGTCTTCCTTTCACTAAATGCCTCTTTTTTCGATGCTCCACTTGCAGTCACAAGGTGAAAATACTTACTTCCACTTCACCAGTGCTACCAGACAAACAGAAACATATATCCACACTTCACATGCAGCAAGCAGTCCTCTGCAAAACAATAATTTTGTTTTCTACCTCTGGCCCTCTTCCATTTGAGACACTATCCTAGCAACCCCCAAACTCATTGTACATACACTTCAGCACAACACACATGTAATTGTAGTTACACCAGTGACAGAAACACCCCATAATAACACTGCTGCTTTCACACTTCCAAATTTCCATCTTATCACAGTAAGAGGTACTTCAACTGTCCAACGGCAGCGTATGCATTCCAGGCAAAAAATTAAAAACAACAGGAGAATGACAACTTAACCAGGGTTGCCATTCTATGCCAGACGCTGACAATAACAATGGGATTCAAATCAAACCAAGTACTGCTAACGAATCTTTCCACAACACTACACATGCAGTCAACACATAACGCCTACTCCTGCTGCATGAGCACACTGCAGCCTAAGTGTCATCCAAAGACCATGTCACTCACTGCAGGTCTGTGACACCTTGAACTACATACCAGCACTGCAACATTCACTGCAGAACAAACATTACGCCCTTTCCCCAAGACACAACCTCTGGATGAATGCCATTGCAACACACTGTCTCAAACCTCGTCAGTCCAACACACCCCTCTGTATGTTCATGCGTGAGCCACCCTTTCTAATATGTCCCACTGTAGGACACACACCAGCTAAGCCGTTAATTTAAAAGAAAAAAACATTCACTGCACACCTCTTCATTCTATGCACCACCCCACTGTCCCCCTCCCCCGCAAGCATCGATGCAACAACATCCACCCAGAAAGCCCAAGATGCTAAAGCAAATTGCACAACACACACAAACAGCAGGAGACACAAATGCACATTCTGCACTGCACCTACTGTGCTCCACTATAAATGCATCTAAGGAGGCAGTTCCCTCACATCTTCCACTATGCAGCTGTGCAGTCTCCATTTTCTGCAGCTTTCATTGCCATTACGGTGCCATGACATGCTAACTTACCACACCATACACGGACTGCAACCACATGCCACTGAATGTCAGCAACCACGCACATATATCCCCACTCTAGAACACCTTTCCATACCCCAAACTCAGTGCTGAAGCACCACAGGCCACCTTTTTACACATCACACCACTGCATGCTCACGCAATACTCACCACACACACGGGCAACTCGCTACTACTTGACCGATGCATAGGCAAACTGTGCTCTTTTCTAACCTGCCAGGACAGTAACCCACATAAGCCCAGACAAACTGAATGCCATTACCACCATCTACAAGCGTCATGGAGCACTCTTTACTTATCTCCAATACTCACATCTTCTGCAGCTTATCGTACAATACAAGGGGCACATTTTTGCCCATCACAGAAACCATTCAATGACAGTGCCCAACACAATATATGCCGCTTCTATTTGACTATTCACATTTTCCGCTCCATGTATAGCAGCACCTCCGCGATGACAACCCACGCAACTGCTTACAACACCACAGATTTCATTTTGCCATCACAAGACAAGCGAGGCAGCAGGGTATATTCCCCACCTTCCATGACCTTGTCAACTCGCGGAACAGATGGCTTCTCTCAACACTACAAATACCTAAACACACATTGTCAGTATCACAAACCCAGACTACACAAACACTTTGTTTCTCCCACACATCGTAACTACTACTGCTGCACCTTTCCACTGTTTAATACCAGTTTTCCTCGCAGGGAAACTCTGTCGCACACCTGCGACTCGCACAGCTATGCGGTCCTTACAGATTCTAACAGTGAAAGTGACAGGCACCGACAGAAGCCCGCTCTGCAACATAGCCTACCCTACCTATGACGTCAGCCACTAAACAACTCCGCACTCGCAACCCAGACGCGGGAAAAATGGTGTGAAGTAAATAAACATCTACAGTGAGAATACACCTACAATGCAGTGCCTTGCCTACCCAGAATCGCCGACAGTGACATACAAGGACACGGAAAACCAGCACACGTGCTCATCGCGTCGTCAGGAGCTCTTTAAACAGCAAAACAGTTCAGTGTAATGCTGCTGGCCTCTGCAGGGAAAAAAGGGTTACAGCAAGTCTCAACAGTACTGAGAGAGTTAAGCCCTAAGACAGTGCATCACAAAAATCTTTATCGTGCTTTCCACTGACAAAGCCCATCAAGGTGTAGCAACAATTCCCACCTCACAGTGGAAAACAACCACAGGTGCTGTGATGGTCTTCCTGTACTGGAGGCCACTACCATCTCCTGTGTGCTACCAGAAATTTCCCTTAAATGCTGTGGGAGCTTCCTTATGACAGTCCCTGGGTACCCAGTGTTGAAATGTTCCAGGCCTTTAGAGATTGCCATGGGTTGGCCAGTACTGGTGCACTTAAATTTAAACAGAAACTGATTAATATGTTTCTTGGATCTTGGATGATCCTTTCATTTATGTTTCTTCACTGTACTGTAACTACAGTATACACTACTGTATCGCTGACATGGAACCTTTGTAAACAAGCTCTGCTCAAAGGTGTTACTCGAATATTTCAATAAATAAATAATTTCCCCAAGCTCCAAAAGCCATGCAATTGCTTAAATGTCTTTTAAAACTCTTTTTTAATTTTCTTTTCATATTGCTTGCGGCTGCCGTGGGCTTCTGCCCAGTCACAGACCCCTGTACTCCCACCTCCATTACAGGCCATGACTCAGACACCCCTCGGCTTACCAGTAGGGGTAGGGATGTGGCGCCTGAGCTCAGTGCCACATACGTGGGACTAGATTCAGAGCCGACTATGAAGGCTAATTAGGGCCAAGGGTAGCGTCATTAATGGTGGCCACAAGCATGATTTTTTTCCTTTGTGTCCCCAAGGGTGGGGACGCACAATGACATCCTGCATGCATCCTTCCCCTCTGTATCTTTAGATGCTGTCACTTGCGTATCCCCCTGGCCTCCGACAGGAGTCATACGCATGTCGGGCATTCACCCCAACCCTTCCCCTGGCGAAGGAGAGCAGCACAGAAGGCACCTGATCCTTCTCCCCAGCTGGACCTCTAGCTCCCCAGGTCCATTTCTGAACCCGGGTCACTGGCGTTGCAAGTGGAACTACAACCGCTGTGCTGGCTGGCCAGCATGTCTTTTAAGAATTCTAAAAGTGAGGTTTTTGAAACCTGACCAGATGGTCAACCAAACAGTATTTTCTGGCAATAGAGAAGACCCTGATTATAATGACGGCTCCCAAACTTGATAGGTTTTTCTCTCTGCAGACCATGTCACTCCAATCTCCTGTTTTGGTCAGGGCTCCCTTCCTTGATTCACTCCACCTCTTTCTGGTGCTGGCTTCCCAGCTTCAGGCATGACTAGTCACTGACTCTTTCATCCTCTCCTCTCTGACACTCTGTTTCTCTCTCCCAATTGCTGAGTGAGACCCTAGACTGACCCACGTATGTCTTTGCTTCCAAACACTTAAGACGGATGGCAGACCAATAGCTAGCTGTAGCATCTGCTACAAGACCTGCATCAGCAGCCTTGGATTTCAGTTTTTTGCTCCACACTGGCACTTGTGCTGGCTTCCGTGCAGTTGTTGCTGCCTTTCATGCTGGAACTTAACAGCTTCCTTTACAGCATTTTTTTTGTTAGACACAAGGCACCACCTGCCACAGTCCAATGTCTGCACAGGCAGGAGGTACTGTCCCACTGAAATCACTCACAGATTTGTCAGTTTCAGCCAAGCCCCCTTCTTATAGCAGCAACTTTTAGACAGTCCCTATAGATCTACACACATGTCCCTCCAAACACATAACAACCTACAATTCTGCAAAAGGGCTCCAGAATTACAGTCCTTCCTTCTCCCAGAGTTCAACAGGAGCATTCTGTCAGCCCCAATCCCCTGATTGGCTGTACCAGAATTTTGAGAATCACCAAGATGGCATTGTCCAAGACTCCAAGGGGCAGTAACTCCACTGTGCCTCTCTTCTGGGTTTCTACTCTCATTCCACAGCTCCCACCTCCTGGTTCAAGTGGCAGAGATGGGAGAATGTATCCACTGGTGGTGGGATGGTGTTAGGTGCTGTCCACTGTTGGTGGCATCTGCCTGCCTTTGATGTACAGCTTGAGGCTCAGTACATCATCAATAGTGCAGTCTTCAAATAAGCAGAGCAGGCACTGAGGAACCAATGCTCTCGTTGGGTTCTTTCTTTTCCTACTGGACCCCCATCCACTTTGTCTGGGCCAAGAAGCCAACAGAGCCAAGCCATGGAGGCAGTGGGGCAGAAAATTTCTTGCAGTCCCCCAGGTAAGGATGTTTAAGGAGGTTACATACATTTCCCTACACTTTTATCAGAATACTGTGATGTTTTAAGAGCCTCACATGCAGTAATAGTGTATCATGTTGAAACAGCTACATTTTGAGAGAGAATGTCATTACAGTGACAATTTTGTCAAAATTCAAAATTGTCGCTGTAATGGTCCCGCTGGTGAAATTTCACAGTTTCCCTGTGATACACCCGCCCCCCTTCTGAGTCAAGTCAGACTTGAAGTTGGATCTTTAGAGATCTGGGTGCAGGGGAAAAGCCCCCCACATGGGGGGGTGGGGAAGCAAAGCCCCTCGAAAAAAAAAACAGCCAATATCTGACAGGTGAAATTTTGTCTGTTGACACTGTGACTTTTGCTGAGCCACATTTCGACAACTTCACTGTCAATGTGACTGGGTAGAACCAGGTGACAGAAGTTTGCACTCATCTTTTTGCATGTCTTTGGTTTTTTTGTAAACTTTATTTAGTTCAGATTTCACTTTTCCAGCACCAGCAATATATTATCACGCATAATAATGATACATCACAATGCAAGGAAGAGTACAGAGATCTCAGCAATATCTTACTTCCCCTATTAGGGGTCAACAAATGCCTTCCAGTATGTTACAGCATGATATACATACACATTACTCATTTATTCTGTGTCCAAATAACACTTGTGTAATTAAACATTCTACCACTCTTCCAAGGGCCTCCCTCCTACAAGGAGAGGTGCCACAATACTCAAAAGCCACAGAATATTAACAATTTCCACTTTGTAAGGTAGGATAATGGTGAATATCTAGAGTATAACTCAACTGAAATGTCACCGAAAGGTAAGTATTTACAAAGAAAAATCTCCTCATAACCTCTCCTGTAGAGGCCTCAGCTCTCTCCAACACACCCCATATTAGGCAATATTTTCCCCTCTTGATTATTAGCCTTGTATTGAATGTGTTCTAATTTCATACAGTGAGACAGGGATTCTAGCCACTGAGCTACTTTCTGGGCACTATCTGATCCCCATTGCTGAGACAGAACCTGCTTTGCAACGATAAAACCTAACTCCCGTAGGGGTGTTCCCCTTCACCTCTCCTTAGTGGCCCTCTCGGTAGCCCCAACAGTGCGTGAACCAGATCTAGATCAGGTGACCTTGAGTAGTTCAGAACCTTGCCTAGTATTGAAAGTGTCTCCCACCAGAATAGCATCACTCATGGGCATTCCCAAATGAAATGAAAAAACTTAATTGTACTGGCTTTACATTTAAGACAGTGATCTGACTTTTTGGCATCTATCTTATGAGCTATAACAGGGGTGAAATAAGTTCTATGTAACATGTTAAACCTTTACTTTTCCATGCCGGAAACATAATATCATCAATGAAATGCAAAATACAGGATAACGTCGGGATAACTTTAAAACTTCAGTTTACGATAGGGTTTCGATGTAGTGATTCAAACAATCTTGTCCACTGTACCCACTGAGATTTAGTTTGTATTGAAGAGGACAGTCTCCGGCCTTTAAACAAAAGGGAGGTGTTCTCTAAACTACTATATCAAAGTACCAATCTTCCAGTTATGCCTCTGTTGACCAGACAGTTTTAGGCAAAACAGTACACCAACTCCCGAGCTGACCAACAACTGAAAAACTGGATATGTTTGTTCCACTGGCCATAGGCTTTCCTCTGAACTCCTGGTCCAAATAATGGTCAGAAAAAAAGTAAAGCATATCTTGCATTGGAACCAAAATGAACAAGTTCTGCTCATAAAAGTTCAGGCCCCTCCACTGCCTGACATTCAAGAAAAATGTACCTAGGATGATTCAAATGGGGATCCGAGGTGGGCACCGCACCTATGGTCAGGCCCAACCCCCCTCGGGGTGCCAGCAAGATGGGAAAGGGGGCCCCCACAGCCCAGCTCTGATAGGCAGGGCCCTGTTCATTGTGGAATGCAGCATTCCAGTCTCCCCCCCCATGCCGAACCCCCTAGATAAAGTGTTAATTACAGTACCTTTTCAGTATAATGGCATATCAGGTGAAGGTGCCTTTCAGTGAGTGAACTCCATTGCTGCTTCCCTCTGCAATTCAGTGGTGACAAATTTAAGAGCAGCTTTAGGGTCCATGAAGAACTTAGTTGACTTGTTGGGGTGCTCTAATAATTAGCCTGGCTGGATTAACTAAGGAGAAGGGACAGTTCAAGGAATGGAGCTTCCCTTTAACCTCCTGGAGGGCTTGTCTCTCCTTCTGCAAATGTCTTGAGAAGTCTATAAATATGCTGACTTTGCTGCCATCAGACAAATCCAAAAGAGAACACTGCGATACAGTGGATCCAAAAACCAGTCGTGCAGCACTTCAGAAGGCGGCTAACCTTTAAACTGCAAGATCCACAAAGGAGAAGTGCGCAACAACTTTGCTGCCATCCACCATAATGTAATCCACTCTATGGGTGACTGCCAGAACCCACTGATGATCCTGATACCTCAGGAACTTGATAATGATATGTCGGGGTCTTTCATTCAGACCCGGGTGGTTGCCCAGAGATCTGTGGGCCCTTTGAATTTCCAGTGTTTGATCTTGGAAGTTGGTGCATTTTCACCAACCACAGCTGCATGAATGTGGCACAGTCTCTCCTCTCTTATCCCATAGCAGCCAGACCAGTCATACATTACACCTTGGCTATCTATTCTCATGATCATCCAGTACAGCTTTCAAGGATTTGATTTCTCTGGGAGCTTGCTGTAGTAGAAGGTCTGAGCAGTGTCGAACATCCTCCTGGGTGCTAAGCCTGGTCTCAAGCTCAGCTATGCGGCTCTCATGCTGATCTAGTTTTTTGCCCATTGAATTAATAAATTGCTTCAGGTGGATGAGCTGTGCATTGATGTTCTCAATCCCAGCTTGCATCTAGGTAGTCAGGTCATATTTTAGGCTGGAGATAAGGTTTTCCAGATCAGGATTCGATGGAGTAACTGAAACAGCCATTGGTGATGTACTTTTCGACTTGGCGTCTGAGGCAGATTTGGCAGCCAAATGAGTTACCGGGTTATCCAGACCCGACTGACTCGCAGTGTTTCCTGCCAGTTTAAATGTAAGTTGCAATTGCTTTTTTACAGATTTTGTCGATGCCGACATTAAAACTAGCAAGAGCTGAAACTATTTTAATCGAACTGTGCTTTTTGACTAAAAATGGGGCAAAAATAATATGGATGGTAACAGAGCTCTTCTCTCAAGTGTTCATCTGGCTCTGTGGCTTGGCCATGCCCCACCTTTTTGCATTTCATGCCAACAAATGACTATCCATGTCTATTATTGTGACAATATTGATGTCTAATAATCTTGATAAATTATCTTAAATTTCATTGTTCTTAAATTATATGTGTTAGAAATGTCCTGCTCCCTGATTGGTTAAATAAGTTCCAAAGCTCGTATATTAATTCCTCACAAATACACAGGTTAGAACAAGTTCAGGCTGTGGAATATGGAATTGAAGCAAATCACATGCAGAACTTGTGAGCCATGACACCTATCACCAATTACCATCACAAATATGGCCGGCACATTTACTAACTAAAAACCTTTAACTAGGCCTTAACTGGTAAAACTCCCTTAGATTTAACTAATAAAATTGTTTTTCTCATGGTCCCCTCCATACACATAAAGAAATTTAAAAAATGAAATACTATTCACAGTTTAAATTTCTGCTGTTTCTTACATGACCATGAAAAATTCCCTCTTGCATTTTTACATTCTTACCAAGGAAATTTCTGCTACTTACTGTATCACATATAAAACTGAGGCCATGGTGCCATATGAGGCCTTCTTCTGCTCTATGTCTTTGTGTGTGTGTGTGTATGGAGTGGAAATTATACCAGTGGAATTGAGCAGAAAGTTGAATTATTTAATTCCATGGCATAAATCCACCAGATACATAGATTTTTTCGGACAAAAGTAGATTAATGCCGATCTGGTTTGACTGTAAATATCTCAGTGAATGGTAATCCTCAATTCTCTTCACATGTATAACATGGTCTTATACTGGGTATTAGCAAGGTAGAAGGCTAGCTGCCCATATTCACCGTTCCCCACATCAGTGGTACATAGATCCCCAATTTTGCATGTTCCATTTATCAATCTCTTTCTTAAACTTCTCCAATGATGTTGTTTCTACTACACTAGATAGTAAAGCATTCCATAGTCTACTGGTTCTATTAACAAAGGAAAAATAACTTGCATTGTTTTTTACTGTTGTTAATTTTATTTGTTGTTTATGCCTCCTTAGTCCAGTAGGTTTAGTTTGTAACTCTATCCCCATATCCTTTCTTAGGTTTTCATCTTTCATAATCTTATATAGCATCAACAGCTCACCCTGCTTTCTTCTCTCTTGTAGATTAAACAGTCCAGTTTTCCTGAGTCTTTCTTCATAACAGAGTGTTCTAATAAGCTTTATCAGTTTTGTATACCTCCTTTGAATTCTTTCAGTCTTATCAATGTCACCCTGTTTATGGGGACTCCATAGCTGTGAACCATAGTCCAAATGGGGTCTGACAAACATTTTGTACAACGGCACTAAACACTGTATACTTTTGTTTACAAACCCTCTTCGTATATTTTTAATCATGAAATTAGTTTTTTTTATAACTGCCGCTATCTGAGTTTTAAAATTTAGATATTCATCAACCCAAATCCCACAGTCTTTCCCTATCTTGGAAGTCAATAATTCATTATTATATAAATTATACTTTTGTCTTGCATTAGTCTTCCTCACATGCATTACTCTACACTTATTTACACTTAAAGGCATATTATTTTCCTTTGACCATCTTTTGATAGTTTCTAATTCCATTCTCCAATTACTCTGCTGTTCAACAGTTGTCACTGATCTTCCAAATGTAATATCATCTGTGAATTTTACTAATCTATTTTTTATGTATTGATTCACATCACTTATGTAAATTGAAAATAGAGCTGGCCCCAATACCGACCCTTGTGGTACTCCACTGGTCACAGCAATGGGGTCTGACAAGTTTCCAACTACTCTCACCCTCTGACTTCTCCCTTCCAACGAATCATTAATCCAAATATTAATTCTGCTCTCTATCCCTAATTTTCCTCATTTCTGTATCAAGTTTTTGTGGGGCACTTTGTCAAAAGCCTTTTCGAATTCTAGAAAGATTATGTCTACAGGTACATTATTTTTCATTTCCCTGTAGATATAATCATTGAAGTTTATTAAGTTTGTGTCACAGCCTCTATTTTGTTTTAATTCATGTTGACAGCCATCATCAAACCATAGTATTTTCAAATTTTTCCTCTATTCTGTTTTTTAATACCATGTCTGCAACTTTACACAATATTGGGGTCAAGCTCATAGGTCTATAATTAGATGTTAAATTTCTATTTTCTTTTTTAAACAATGGAATAATTATTGCTTGTTTCCAATCTTCATGTACTTTACTGGTTTTGAAAGATGTATTTATCATATAGGATACTGGATATTTAATAAACTTGGCAGTTTCTTTTATTAGTTTTGGATTTAACTTGTCTGCCTTATGTACTTTAAGCTTGATCAATAGATCATATAGTTCTACCAAAGTTTTCAGCCTCAAGCATTCATACATTTTGGGTTGAATTTGACTCTATTTTCTATTTTATCTTCATATACTGTACTGAAGTATTTATTAAATACTGTTGTCATTTCCTTAGGATCTCTTATTTCTTAAGTATTATTTTGAATTAGGCCCAGTTTACAACCACTTCTTTTCACATTACTTAGGTATGCATAAAACCCTTTCCTTCCATCTTTGTATGCAATAGTTTAAATTCAGTTATACATTTAGCCTTTTTTATTTCATTCTTTAGTGTTTTCTAAGTATGCCTTATATTGTGCAACATTAGCCTCTGAGTTGTTTTCCTTCATTTTATTATACGCTTTCCTTTTTACTGTACTCAGCTTCAGAATTCTACTTGTGCACCATATAGGATGTTTACCTTTTCTGGAATATAATTTTAAATTTGGGACATATTTATCCTCTAACATTAGTAGTTTATTTTTGAGTGTCAGTCACAAATCATTTATATTTTTCCTTCTAATTCAATTAACCAATCCCATTTTGACAACTCTTTTTTATTCCTGCAAAGTCAGCTTTTCCATAGTTTTTAATTATGGTAGACTCTACCAGGCAGAGACTCTAACTTTCTGTAGTAGCCCTTTTGAAATGATAAATTCAGTGATGTTATGGTCACTGTTACGTAGTTGCTCCCTAATCTTTATTTTACTAACCGTTTTTTACAATTTGTGAAAACCAAATCCAAAATATTGTTACCTCTCGTAGGTACATAAACGAATTGATGTAGACCCATATTTTGCATCATGTCCATGAAATGATGGTGACTGGTATCTATATCATTCTGTTGTCCTCAATTTATCTCGGGATAGTTGAAATCCCCTGTGACTAAAACATCTTCAATCAAAGCCATTTCTGAAATTTCAGATTCAATGGCACTGTCTGTGCCCCTTGTAGCTGATGGTGGTCTATAGCAAATTCCTATGAATAATTGTTTCTCTAATGGTCTTTGGACAGTGAGCAATAGGGATTCAATTTGAGACTCAGGTAATTTAGAGACTTCAACAAAGTGGCACCAGTGCTGATACCAGCCAGCAGCTGGACCTCTGCATCCAGCCCATCACCCCTTGACCAAAGAAAGCAGCCACTAGCCCAAATCAGGCTCTTCACTTCAGCCGAGTGGCACCAGCACTGATACCTGCTGGCAGCCGGACCTCTGCATCCAGCCCACCACCCGCTGACCAAGGAGAGCAGCCACAAGCCCAAATCAGGCTCTCCACTTCAGTCAAGTGGCCCCAGCGCTGATACATGCTGGCACCCAGACCTCTGCATCCAGCCCACCACCCCCAGATGAAAGAAAGTAGCCACAAGCCCAAATCAGGCTCTCCACTTCAGCTGAGCAGCCCCAGAGCTGAAATCTGCTGGCAGACAGACCTCTGAATCTAGCCCACCACCTCCTGGTCAAGGAAAGCAGTTACAATTGGTCAGCTCATAGCCCGGAGCTGCCAGGCTTCAGTCCCCATAATTGTACTGGCTCCTGGGGACTGTGGCCACTTCCCAAATGAACACTGCAGATACCCATTGAGAAAGCAAGTGCTCAAGGCATCTTTTTCAAATCACAGCTTGGCCACTGCCTTGCTCTACTACTCTCTGGACAGTTTTTTGCCAAATTAACTGCTACTGTGGAAATCATTTGTTTTTCTTCTTGGAATTTTCTGTTGTTTAACCTGCTGTACTAGCTAGGCCTGACTTCCATATAGATTCTAGTTTGTACTGCTGAATATTTTTACTGCCTAAACATTTTACCTTTAAACTACTGCATTGTATATGTAGGAATTGTCTTCCAGTATATAGCGGAACTGTAGCAAACCTTAACTGACTGCTTGACTTCTATACTGCTTACTGCTTGTACTACTGAATTTTTACTGCTGAACTAATTGCCCAATAGTGTGCCTGCTGTCTTTCTGCTACACACTTTTCCTATTACAATTACTTTCATTTCTCCTGGGACTGCCTTCTTTGTTCCCCTATTTCACCTGCTTTTTTCTCTTTTGCATTTCCTTTTCTCTGTTCCCTGCAGTTTCTCTGTCAGCTACTGTTCCCCTGACTCCCTCTCCTGACAACCCCCTGAACCAGAATATTCTGTAAATATTGCCTGCCATTTTTGGCCATCTTCTCTATCCCTGCTCTTGGAACCCTGCCCCTTCCCCAAACTTCTGAACCAGTCTTTTGTTTTGTTAAATTCTAACCTGGCACCTTTGACCAGACCTCTCTGCAGGAACCCTTTCTCTCCCATTATTTGCACCTACTTCTGCCTTGAGCAGTAAATTGCCTAGGGCCCTCCCACCAATTTATCTAAGCTTTGTCTTTAATTAACAGCCCACCTTTTGTCTGCTCTGTTTTAGCCACAAGCTCAAATCAGTCTCTCCACTTCAGCCGAGCAGCCTCAGCGCTAATACTTGCCGGCGGCCAAACTTCTACATCCAGCCCACCACCTCTGACCAAGGAAAGCAGGTACGATTAGTCAGCTCCTAGCCTGGAGCTGCCAGGCTTCAATCCCCATAATTGGACTGGCTCCTGGGGACTGTGGCCACTTCTCGATTGAATGCTGCAGATCCCCATTGAGAAAGCAAGCACTCAAGGTGCCTTTTCAAATCACAGCTCAGCCACTCCCTTGCTCAAATACTCTCTGGACAGTTTTTTTCACCCACTCCCCCACCCCTCCCTCATTTATTAAATACACTTCCCCAGTGATCCCAACCCCCTGAGGCATCATAGCAGTCAATTACAGCAACTTCCTAAAGGGTCTCTCCTTTCCTGCAACTTCTTTAAGGGGCGGTCCTCTCTCCTGCTCAAATTTAACAAACACTGCTGATTGCCATATCTTAATCACACACTCTTTCCTACTACCTCCCACTACCAGTGCCTTATTACTGCTCTACCCTTGGGCAAAGATTCTTCTACCACATTCAACTTTGTACCTCACTTACCTATTCCCTCACTGATTATTGTCCTGTCACCTTCCTTCTTTCTTACCACCAGCATGGAGTGCCATAAGCAGTTCCACCTCCCCTACTTAGTCTCACTCCTTGTTCTTCCATTCTGCCCCTCTCAGCTCAACTCCCCTCACCCTGCCCCTCCCCTCCCTCCCATCTCCCTCCCCACCCATTTTGCCCTCAAATCCTTCTCACACCCTCTCTCATTTCTCTCACTCTCCCCTCATCCCACACCTCCTTGCCTCTACTTCCTTGCCCATCCCCCATTTGTGCATCCATATCTATCCCTGCCTCTCCCCATGTGAGCCCCTTCATCAGCCTTTGCCTGTTCTATGAGTTCTCTCCTTCCTGCCACAGCCATATCCTTTTCACCCACCACTACACCAGACTATACTCCACCAAGCTGTCTTCACTTGTGAACCACAGGCACTTAAAGCTCCTCCTACTACTCCTCCTTATCTCAGGCTCCTTTCACCTCAACCCTGGCCCCACACCCTCTATCAATTTCACCCTTCACTCCTCCCCAAAACCCACTAAATAGCTCAATTTTGCTCACCTTAACATGCAAAGCCTTTTGGCAAAAAAAACCTTAATTAAGTCCTGGGTGACAGCTAATGCTTTTGATGTCATTGTCCTCACCGAAACCTGGCTGAAGGAGGACATCTCCCCCAATGAGAACCTCCTTGAAGGTTACACAGTCTTTAGAATAGACAGGGTGGGGAAGCGTGGGGGAGGCTGCCTCATCTCGGTTGCTGATAACCTCCTTGCCACCGAATTTGACCCCCACTAACCACCTCCTCCCTCGAGACCATCTCAATTAACCTCCTCCTTGGAGCAGATAAAATGGTCACAGTTAGTGTGGTGTACTTGACACCCTCCTCCTCACCCCATGATCTCAACCTCTTCCTCGATATCAAGACTTCCCTCCCACAAGGGATTTCAATCTAAACTGGCTGTCTCCTCACTGTGACTCCGCCAAGGAATCCGTACTTTGTTTGGCCTACACCAGCTCATCACTGAACCTACCAGCACCAACTACAAAACTGGATCTCAGTCCCTCATCGATTGGGTCCTGGTCTCACACCCCTCCCATGTCACTACCTCCAGAGTTCTTCCCGACTCAGTCAGTGATCACTGTCCTGTATTCTGCCTACAGTCCACAAAATCACCCCCGCCCACACAAATTAATTCAAACCAGGCAATTGAAGAAGATGGATGCCTCTGAATTTTCCAAAGCCGCCCTAGCCCAACACTGGTCCTTCACTGAAAACATTTCTGACATTTGCAAAGCACTTGAAGCCTTTAGCAATAGGTTCCTTGCCCTCTGTTACCATTTCACTTCACTTAAAAAAATCCTGGTTAAGGGTTCTAGCCAAGAATGGGTCACCTCCGAGCTTTGCAACTAATGAGGAATAGGGACCGAGCCTGGCAGTTATACAGAAAACATAACCCCCGCCAACTCCTAAAGACTTCAGAACCCTCAGGAACAGGTGTAAATCTTCAACAAGATCTGCTAAATCCTCTTACATCCTGAAAAAAACAATGTGCTACCCAGGAGAACCCTAGGAGGACCTGGAACATTCTTAACAACCTTATTGGTATGGGAATTTCTGAAGATCAAAATCGTCTTTCCTCCAAAGGGACAACCACCACTGGGCCAAGTGAAATAGCATCCCTTTTCAATAAATACTTTGGTGACCTCAACCAATACAAGCCCAGCTCCACTCCTATCTCATTTCCCTCCCAAACCCCTCCCAGTCTCCCACCCTAAGTTCCATTTCAGGTACCTAACCCCTGGTGAAGTAGTCAAGTTAATCAAAACAAATGACCCAAGAACATCCACGGTGCCAACATCATTAACTTCAGAGTTCTCCGTCTTGTCTGTGACTCCCTGGCCATCCCTCTTACTAACATCCTCAACCACTCCCTTTGCACGGGGTCCTTCCTGAAAGCTTGGAAGTACGTCATTATTAAACCTCTTCACAAATCTGGTTGCAAGGATCTAGTATCCAACTACCATTCCATCTCCCTCCTTGCTCCTCTCTCAAAAATTTTAGAGAAGGTGGTCCACAGGCAAATTTCGAAATTCCTCTCCAAATACAACCTGCTCACAGAGGCCCAGCATGGATTCCATGCTCAACACAATACCGAAACTGCCTTCATCAAGTTCACCCACTCCATAGACAAAGATAACAACAAAGGCCTCTACACCAGTGCTGCATTCATAGACCTCACCAAAGCCTTCGACTTCATTGATCATGAAGTCCTCCTCTGTACCCAGACTGGCCTCCATTTCTCACCTGAGCTCTGCCTCTGGTTCAAGGATCACATAATGGGCAAACCCATCGCATCATCATTGGTGGTGTCCTCTTTGAATCCTGCCCCATGAAATACGTCATCCCCCAAGGGTCCATCCTGGGCCCTCTTCTCTTCTCTCTGGTCGTTAACTCCCTGCCTGACATTTGCACCACCTCAGAACTCATTCTATATGTTGATGATGCAGCCATTTTTGTCTGGACAAAAACCCAAACACTGTCATTAGTAAACTCCAATTTGATTTCAGCAGATTTCAGACCTGGTTCACATTCAAAGGTCTTGTACTCAACTCCAAGAAAACTAAGTTCATGTTTTTCTCCAGCTCCCACAAACCCCTTGGCTTTGCTCTCTCTTTCTTCTCTCTCTCTCTCTCTCTCTCTATGACAATCTTGGTAAAGCTATTGATAGAGTCAGTGAATTTAAATACCTTGGCTTACTCCTGGACAGCCACCTCAATTTCAATGCTCACACTGGCCTCACAATCAAAAAAGCCAACCAATGACTTGGCATCCTCCACAAAGCCAATGATTTCCTTAACAGGGAATCCAAATCCCTTTGGTCTCCAGTTTCCTCCTTCCTGTCTTTGACTATGGTTCACTTGTCTCCCTCCCCTGCCTCTCCATCAAAAATTTCTCCAGACTTCGAAGCTCCTACCACAACTCTATGAGCTTTGCATCTGGTCTCCCTAAAGTCACAGACACACACCACTGTGATGTTTATAAGCTCACCAGTTCGCTCTCCCTTGAGGCCCACCTCAACTGCAAGATGGCCACCTTCTTCTTCAAACTCTCCAGTGGACTGGTCCCTGATTGCCTCACGTCTCTCTTCCTGACAGCCACCACCACCAGGACCACAAGACTGTCCTCCACTCTCTCTTTCACTGTTCCTTTCTGCTAGATCACTCAAGGCCAGAAAATATTCTCTTTTATGGGACCCAAGCTCTTCAACTGTCTCCCTCTGGAACAAAAACTCTGTCCCTTCACAAATGCCTACAAACACAATATCAGGAGACATTTCTCTCCCACCTGCACCTGCTTGCAGCCCTAATCTGGCTCCCATTCTGCACTTTTTCTCCTTATTCTCTGGTTATCCACCTCAGGCACTTATCCTCTCTTTCTAGCACTTGGAGTATTGATAATCCACCTAGGCTAGTTTTTAGATTGCACTTAAATATTTTTGTTTCCCACTGTTGTATTATATTATTGTTAAACCCTCACTGAATGCTTAATGTCACCTGTATTTACTAATTCACCATGGCTAGTTCATGGTTTGCCCTTTAGTCTATATTAGCCTAAATGTATGTACCATTTTATTAACCCTCACTGTTAGTTAATTGTTTAAGCCTATGTCATGTCTCATGATTGTTGTATGTAACTGGAAACTTGTCTAAATGGGCAGCAATGCTCACATTCCTTTCCAGTATAACTAACAAAAATGAAATGAAATGCTTAGTCCATAATGCAATATTAACATCATTTTTGGCTTAGACATCTACTAGCGTTGTCAGAACTAGTTCGGAAAAGATTCGAACCCATCATGGACCCTAGTGTTCGAGTTCTAATTCAGAACTCGAACACTAGTGGGTTCGCAAACAGGTTCGAATCTAGCCGCAACTGCAACGCAAGCTTTCCTAGCCCAGTGTCAGCTCCGAAGGGATGGGACGGAGAGAGGTTGAAGGAGCAGGATGGGATTGGGAGGCAGCACAGTGCCACAGGAGGCAGAAAGGAGGTGGAATGAAGGGAAGGGTCACGGGTGCATGATGGCAGCATGCACAAACTTGTGGGGGCTGATGTGGACTGCACTAGAGTCGGACTGCGCACCTGTGTACTTCATCCCCACAGTCCGTGTTACCACCTGACCATCTGCTGTGCGGTCAGGTGGTGGAGAGACATAAACTGGCGTGGGGTTGCAGCTCCATTCATTACCCAGCCAGTGCTATACAGGAGTTGCAGGCTGCAGCAGCTTGTGCTAATCGTTCACTCCCTCTGTCTGGGCTAGCTCTGCTCTCTGGCTCTGGCAATTGCTTGCTAATTAAAATCGCCGTGTGTGTATTGGGCAAACTTGAAAAATAAATAAAAAAGCTAAGGGGTGGGTGGGGGTGAAAATTAAAGGAAGGAGCCGGGGGGACTCAGGGTTGGGATTGGGAGTGGGAACCAAGGAAAAGAAAGGGCCTGAACGTAGGAAAAGTTGGTGAGAAAGCTCAGCCTCAGGATGAGATGGACAGAGCAAGGGAAGTTAAAGTTGCTGAGTATTTGAGTGAAACTGAGAGAATTTTAGCATAGTCTCAAATGGTTCAAAAACTTTATTTTCTGCATGGTGTAGTTGTTTCACACTGGGAAGAAGGAGCGAGCATCAGATGGCTGGGGAGGGGTGAAGAAATTAAAACAAACAGATTGTGACTCGAGGAAAATTAAGTTTCTTTAATGTGAGTCTCTGAGAAGTTGAAACATTTGAATTTGATGGCATTTTTTTATTTTTACTTACTACTTTATACCCTACTCCACAAAACAAAGTAAAATAATCAGGAGGACAGGAAGGACGGATTCTGTGGTACTGTGCTGCTGGAGCGTTCTTCTATTCCAACTATAAAATTCCTGATAGAACAACATCAGGCTGTTTTTAGTTTTTTTTTACACAGTACTCCCTACTTGTGTGTTGTGTGTGTGACTCCACTACACTGTATCTCTCTACTCTCCTGTGGTGTTCCCATCACCCTGCTGTGGCTGCTGACTGTGTACCCTACCCATTGTGTGTTACTGCGAGAAGACCATTGTTGGGCAGTCGTGTGGAGGCATTATCCTTAAAAACATGACAGAAGCCTAGAAATATATTTCCCTGTTGGGAGAAGAGACAGAAAAATCTCTTTCCTTGGGTTGTAAATGTGTGTGTGAGTGTGACTCCATCTCCTGTAGTCAGCCCATCTGCTGTGTGCCTTTTGACTGCACTGTACCCTACCCAGTGTGTGTTACCGAGAGAGGCCGAGTGGCCAGTTGTCGTGTGGTGGCATTATCCTTAAAGGCATGACAGAAGCCCAGAAATATATTTCCCTGTTGGGAGGAGAGACAGAAAAATCTCTTTTCTTGGGTTGTATATGTGTGTGTGAGTGTGACTCCGTCTCCTGTGGTCAGCCCATCTGCTGTGTGCCTTTTGACTGCACTGTACCCTACCCAGTGTGTGTTACTGAGAGAGGCCCAGTGGCCAGTTGTCGTGTGGTGGCATTATCCTTAAATGCATGACAGAAGCCCAGAAATTGATTTCCCTGTTGGGAGGAGAGACAGAAAAATCTATTTCCTTGGGTTGTATATGTGTGTGTGAGTATGACTCCGTCTCCTGTGGTCAGCCCATCTGCTGTGTGCCTTTTGACTGCACTGTACCCTACCCAGTGTGTGTTACCGAGAGAGGCCCAGTGGCCACTTGTCGTGTGGTGGCATTATCCTTAAATGCATGACAGAAGCCCAGAAATATATTTCCCTGTTGGGAGGAGAGACAGAAAAATCTCTTTCCTCGGTTTGTGTGTGTAAATCCATCTCTTGTGGTCAGCCCATCACCCTGCTGTTGTGCGCCCCTTCACTGCTATGTGTATGCCTATGCCCTGCAGCCCAATCATTCTGTAAGCCTTGAACCTGGGATCCTTTAGTTGCAAACCGTCATATTCTTCAATTACTTTCAGTCCACTGCATCACAGTGTCACATAGCCAAAATAAAAATTTTGGAGTTGTAGCCAGTGATCATAGATCACGTTGCTTTCTTACACAGGAATTGTGTGGGTGTATTCTCTGCAGTATACTGGTTCTGTTATGGCTGACACCCACATAGATGAAGCATCTAGTGCTGGTGTTGGAGCAGGTGTTGGTGGTAGTGGTAATCTTGGTGCTAGCAGAAATAAGCAAAATGTTTCACGCGATAAAAATTCAACAAACAGCAAAAGAGCAACAGTGAAGTGTGGTAAAGGGGGACCTTTTAAGAAAACCTGTACGGCTGCTGGGGTCACACGGAGAGGCACCATAAGGTATGCCATTCATGCTGTTAAGATCCCTGTGACTAGCAGCAATAATGCAAGTGACAGTGAGTCCCTCTCTGACTCAGACAGTAGCTCTTATGTCTCAGTCCGACACTGTTGTGTCTTGCATTAATCATTACTTCCTCAACAAAGTGAAATGAGCAAGTCTGCTGACAATGAATCAGGTAGTGCACTTGCAAATACATCCAGCACTGTTGGCAATGAAAAGGACATATCCATTGAATCCACCACTTCTGTGTTGGTCAGCAATGAAAATCCATCAGAGTCTTCTGCCCACTCTTCTAGCACCAAGGAGCATGTCCCAGGTTCTGTTAGGACAGGTGAAAAGACACAAACAGTCTTTAGCTATCTTCCTAGCACTCGAACAAAATCTGTCACATCTGAGGTGTGGAATTATTTCTCTGTCAGTAAAACTGATCCATGCAGAGCAATTTGTTCCCTGTGTAAACAGAGTGTAAGCCGTGTTAAAGTTGTGTCATGCCTTGGCACTACAGCTCTTAAACGCCATCTGAAAAAGCATTCAGTTTTGCTTGATCATCCAAAACCCATGTCCTCCATCTTCCAGACCACACATGAGAAGGGTCAGGAATCTGAAATGGATACTGAATTGTCTGAACTTGATGCGGGCAGAACCACTGCCAGCCCTAGGATCACTGTTACCACCAATGCCAGCACCATTAGTACCAGTTGCACATCCAGTGATGGCACTGACTGTATAAGTCCTAGTCCACCATCACCGCATCCATCTGCCCATCGAGGCACAGTGTATAATAAACCAGCAGGGACATGTTGTAAACAGCTAACACTGTCTCAGGCATTTGAAAGGAAGAATAGCTTTACTAGAAATCATCCAAAGACCCTTCATCTTAATCACCGAATTAGTGAACTGTTAGCCGGAGTCCTTCTCCCATACTCTTTGGTAGATCATGAGGATTTTAGGGAGCTCATGACATTAGCAGAGCCTCGTTACAATGTTCCTCATCGAAGGTACTTTTCTTATGTTGAAATACCAAACATTTATCAGGCTTTAAAAGCGACAGTGATGCTTGCACTTAAAACTGCGGAGGTGGGGTTATTCATGTCACAACAGATATGTGGACCAGCACTCAAAACATAGATTACATGTCCCTTACCGCTCATTGGGTCAAGTTTTCTTGTGCTTCTTCAAAAACAAAGGCACCCCAAAAGATGGCGCTGCTGCATATAAAGAAGTTTGGGAAAAGTCATACTGCTGCAAACATCTTGCAGGAACTAAATGACCTCCTTGACGAATGGGTTTATTCTCACGGTCTAAAATGTGGCTTCATAGTAAGTGACAATGGAGCCAACATCTTGAAAGCAGTACAGGATGGAGGATTTCTGCATGCTTCTTGCTTTGCACATTGCTTACACTTAATTGTCACGGGATTTCTCAGCAACGAAACACAAGTGGATGGTATGGTTGCTGTTTGCAAAAAAACTGTGACTCACTTTTCACATTCAACCAAGGCTATACGGACATTGTCCGAACTGCGAATAAAACACAAGCTGCCCCAGCAAAAGTTGATTCAAAATGTTTCCACTCGTTGGAACTCAACGCTTTATATGCTGCAGCGCCTCTTGGAGCAAAAGCAAGCTGTACGTGAGTATTGCTCCAGTTACATTATTGGAGATGGCATTATGCTGTCTGTGCTGCAGTGGAAATTAATGGAGACAGTGTGCTGCATCCTAGCTCCTTTTGAGACAGCTACAAGGGACATGTCTTCTGAAGGCGCATCTGTGAGTCAGGTTATCCCACTCATAATGCTCATTTCACATCATCTTAGTGTTCTAAATCTACAAACAGAAAAAGACAGATCTGAAGTGCAGACAACAGTTCGCCTGTATAATGGGAATCTTGTAAAGAGAATGAGCGAGTGCTTCAAAACCAATGACAAATTAGTTGCAATGACGAAATCAAAACACTACATCCTTGCAACTCTCTTATATCCCAGGTTCAAGGCTATACATCTTCCAAAAACAGATGATATAGAGCAGTACAAATGTCTGTTGCTAGATGAGCTGCAGCACTCACAGGAGTCAAACACAGACACGCATAGTACCCTCAGGTTGTCATCACCACAACATGCAGGTTCATCTTCACAAAGGATACAGAACTGGAAAAGTCACCAAACATTAACAGTAGTTGTTCCACAACTGCCACTTCTTCAACCCTTAGTAGCAAGCTAAATCTGTGGCAAAACCTTTCCCAAATTGCTGCCATACCAGCTTCTGCTGATTCCTCTTCTGAGCGGTCTCTGTCCATCATGGTAGACAGTTACCTGCAAGAACTGCCTATTCCTATTGATGCATGCCCTTTTGAATATTGGAGATCAAAAAAGTCAATTTGGACAGAGCTGTACGATGAAGCCTGTAAATATCTTGGTTGTCCTGCAACAAGTGTCTCTTCAGAACGCATGTTTAGTACAGCTGGCAATACTGTGACAGACACCAGAAATAGGTTGCTGCCAGAAAATGTACACATGTTAACTTTTATTAAAGTTAATAAGTCAAGATTTTCGTATCCCTACAAGAGTATACAAACTGATCCTGAAGTGATTGATGTTGTGGATGTTGATGGTGATGACAACTCAGATGGTGATGGCTGGTAAATACTGTGTGGGACAGAGTCTCTCTGCACCAAAAAGGAAACTTTTACAGACTGTGATGACTTTGGTTGTCTCTCTCCTTTCTCGGTCTACTACCTTGGACTATATACCCCCAAAAACTTTCACCATTTCATGGCAAACTGCTTTGTAGCTAGGGTCTAAACTAAAGTCAACAAGTTTTATATACAGGGCAGTTTTAACATCAGTGGGATCAGGTCCAAATTTAGCATTAAAGGGACACTGTCACGTCAATCCTTTCTGTATCATATTATTTATAGTTAAAGTGAAAACATATATTTTTGGATTTACCTTCTGTGACTTCGTTGTGCATCAGTATGGGCTGGGACCGGGGGCAGTCTATTTTTCAGTTTTAAAGAGGACAAAACAATGAGTTCTAATTGGTAGCTGTTTATTATTTTTCAACTACAGAAATGTTAGCATATAAACCAAAATGGATGCTAGTACATGGGTGAGGGTTGTGGGTTGGTTTTAACATGGGTGTAAGGTGCTATGGTGCTACTGCACAGATGAGGTGGTGGAAGAAAAGTGGAATGGGTGATGGGGTGAAAGGTGGGTGTTGTTTTAGTCCTTTCATTTACAGATTCGTGATCGGCTGGGGATGGTGAGGAAAAATGATGACAGACCGAACCTACTGTACACATAATATATATTCTTATTAAATACATTGCAAACTGCTGCCACCTAGCACAATTGTCCTGTCCCTTTAAAAAAGAATAAAGGAATCAGAAATAAAAGAAAATCTGCATCAGCAGTTTTCACAGAATGTGACCTATCATAAAGTGTTTTTGCTTTACAAGTAGTGATAATTTGATACATAATGGGGTTGACAGACACAGTCCCTTAAACATCACATGCCAACTGCTGCAGCTACATTAAATGTTCCTTAAGTTAGCATGTGGTGAGGAAACCACTTTTTTTATTTATGTGACTGAAATACAGATTTTATTGAAGTATCAGCTGCAAAAATGCATCATCTTAGAAAGTTGTATGTATTACTTCAATTTGCCAACAAAAATGTTGGTATATGTAAGCATTATCTTAGAAAATTGATTGCATTTTTTGCCAGCAACAATGACTGGCATATTCTTTTTATTCAAATGTCTTGACTGACTACATTATGACATAATATGTTTTGCAGCAGTTCCACATGCTGCTGCTGTAGTACTTGGCTTGACTTTGTTATAAAAGCTTTCTTTTAAACATAGCAACTTTTGATTCACTCATTTAAAACAGAAAGCAGCAAATAGCTGAAATTAGGTAATATCAGTTATTTTTCTCATAATTCATGATGATGAGTATATATAACTGAGTACATAAATGGCTAATGTGCCTCTTTCTTTCACTAAGGAACTATGATGCAGCTGCAGCAGGAAAACTTGTAACATATGGGTGGGTGGTGGGCCTGTTACATATTAAGTTGCTGGCTTTAGCAAACAGAAGAAACCATAGATAAACCTAGCTGTATTCCTATCAATGTCACACATGATAATTTCTCTCCCCCTTATATTGAACAGTTTTTCCTTTACATATATTTTATTACTATCTTCATTACTGGCAGCACAATAAAAAAATAGGGTTCGAGTTCTAAAAAGTTCTAAAAAAGATTAGAACCCTAGAACTTTTTCAAAAGTTCTAGACTAGAACTAGAACCCAGAACTTCAGAGGGTTCTGACAACCCTAACATCTACACCCCCACCTTTTTTGTGTTGTTTGTCTTAATAGAACAAGCTTTAACCATTTATTTCTCTATTCCATTTTATATCTGTACCCCACCATGTCTCAGTGATTATACAAATATCCACATTTTCTTTAAGTAGTAGGGCCTCTCATTCTGACTTTTTACTATTGTTTAAACTCCTTGAATTTAATGACCACATTTTTGTTCCAACCTGCTTTATTTTGACAGGCTGTTGTTTTTATTCTTTTTTGTACTGATACGCTTCAATTCCCCTCTACCCATCATTTTTAGTTTAAGCATTTCCCTACATATTCTTTCAATGTCACTCCCAATTTTCTACTTCCTTGGTTACTCTAGTAAAGCCCATCAATACTATAATACTCTGCTTTATTAATATAGTCAACCAACTATTAATCTCTTTTAGTTTTTCCAAATATAGATGTCCTGCACTGGGGACTGGCAATATTTCTGAAAACAGTATTTCACAAGTTAAACTGTTTGCTTCCCTTTGTATATCTTTAAATTCCACAATTATTTCTGGTACACTTTGACTTCTTACGTTATTGACTCCAGCATATAGTATTATAGTATTATGCTGTAGTTGCGCTACCATTCCTCTCTTTAATTGTATCTTTTAACATGTTCTTAATATCCCCAATCTTACCCCCAGAAAAATAACTTGAAGTTACAGCTTCTTTATTCACGTAAGTTGTACACCTATCGGTGTATTTTTATAATTGAGTCTCCTAAAATGTACACCGTTTTTCCACTACTCCTATCCACCTCATTTGGACCACTCTCACAACTGTTGTTTGGGACATTGTCATTAAATTCCATAAGCAATTCCCTATTCTCGGTCTTGTTTTTGTCATTGCTTTTGTCTTTGTCTTTCGGCCGGGATTGTTGCCCTGTCCCTTGTAAACATCATTAGTCATAGTAGGTGTTTCATTTTGCTGTATTGATATGGCCTCAGAACTGCTATTTGCAAGTATTCTATCATACTGAGTGGGATGTATATCTGCTATTGAACCTACTTCGTTTCCTCCTTCCTGCTCATTTCCAGCTTCTGTATTCTGATCACTTTCCTCTTCTAGCAGCAACAAGGGCTCATACCTATTCTCAAGTTCTCTACCAATACCCATTGCTCTTCTCCTTCCTTTCTTATGCTTTCTCTGTTCTGTTTCATAACTGCTGTCATCAGCCTCAGTTCCCCTACCTCTCTTCTTGTTTACCTCTGTAGGTCCAAGCTTAGCATTCTCGTTTTGTGACAAATTAATTCAAGCAACTTGCAGTATCCTTTCCTGACTTAATGTTACTATTCTCATTTCAGTCTCTAAGAGCTTCTGTCTTAAGTCTTTTATTTCCACACATTCTCTACATGTATAGACTAGCACTTCAATTGCTAATTCCACGCTAAATTTCTTGCATGTTATACATCTAATGCCTATACTCCCATCTTCTAGTTTCACTATATTAGAATCCATGTTGCTGCTTACTACCTACTTGCAACTCCTTATTGTACTACAACAACTATTGTTCTGTTTCCCCAGCCTCCCCAGCTCAAACTGCAGACATGCACAGGTGCACTGCATGTGCCTTAGCATGTGTCTTAGTGCGCGCTGAGCAAGCGCCCTGCTCGAGCTCGCCCTGCTCACTCGGGGCTCTGAATTTCAGCCCAGCACATGAGGGAGTCTGTCTGTCACATGACCTCCACGGAGCACTCATTCATTTAATGTCTCCTTGAAAAAAACACTAACAGCAGTTAATCTGCACTTGTGGGGGCTAATGTTCTTTGAAACCAGCCAGCATCTTACTGCCTACTACCTCCAGAAGGAGAGAATTCCATGCTGGCAACACCTTTGGAGAAAAGCAATTTCTTCTCTTCTCCATTTTAAACTGCACCCCTCATAGTTGGTGAACACTTCCATATACTGTACATGTACCCTTGTACTGTATCTCTCACACATACATTTAGGTTGGCCATTAACTCTGTGTTTCACTTGCTTTATGGAGTAGAATAAGGTTGTCTCTCATCCTTCTCTTCCCTAATTTGTGGTGGTTTAGTTCCATATTCCTCACATCATAATCTTTGTCTCCTAAGCCCTTAACCATCCTGGTTGCTTTCCTTTGCACACTCTCCAGTCTCCCCACATTGTCCTTACAATGTTGGTGCCAGAACTTCACACATTAATCTATGTGGACCTAATTAGTAACCTAAATATATGCATAATCTCATCCTTGTTATGAGAGACAAAATTTCTTCTGATACAGTCCAGAATTCTGCTACATTTCTTTACCACCCCCTCACATTGTTGTCCCTGATGCAATGTGTTCAAGACTATCATGCAAAGATCTCTGTCTAGTCGTTGTTCTTAGTATTCTTTCAATTAGGTACATATAAACATACAAACAAGCCAGCTGATGAAGGCCATTCGGTCTATTTAGTCTGCTCGTACTGCAGGATCCACAGCTTGAGCTGCTGTCCCTGCCCTCCCTCCCCACTCCTTCCATCATCCCTAACCATGATCCTTACCTTCCCCATGCCTATCCCAGCCTCTCTTAAAACTTCCTACTGTCTTCAACAAGATCACCTCTTCCAGCAGCACATTTCCTCCACCCTGTCTGTGAAGAAGTGCTTCCTGACCTGCCTCCTAAACCTCCCGCTCTCCAGCTTAAGACTGTGTCCCCTCGTGTTATTTTTGCCACTCTGCTTAAAGAGACTCTCCTTATCCACCTTTTTTATCCTGTTCAAATACTTGAAGGTCCCAATCATGTCCCTTCTCTCTCCTGTCTTCCAGAGAGTACATGTTCAGTGCCCTCAACCTCTCCTCATATGTCTTACCCCCTGCTGACCCACTATCATCTCTGTAGCCCTCTTCTGGACCTTCTCCAGCAGGTTAATGTCCTTTTTGAGGTGTGAGCACCAGTACTGAACTCCATACTCTAGCTGAGGCCTTACCAGGGACCTGTACAAGGCAGTATAACCTCCTCTCTCCTACTACTGATCCCCCTAGATATGAATCCCAGCATCTTGTTTGCCTTTGCTGCTGCTTTCTTGCACTGTGTGGAGTGCTTCAGGTCACTAGTGATCATTACTCCTCCTCTGATGCAGATATTCAGACTCCACCTAGGTAGTACTATGTCCTGTGATTCTTGGCTCCAATATGCATAACTTTGCATTTCTTGGCATTGAAGCCAAGCTGCCAGATCCTGGACCACCTCCCCTGCTTTTCCAGATCATCCTGTAGGACCTGTATCCCTTCAACAGTGTCCACCATCCCACAGAGCTTGGTGTCATCAATAAATAGGCATATTTTGCCCCAATGCCATCCCCAATGTCACTGATGAAGACACTGAACAACACTGGCCCCATTACTGAGCCCTGCAGGACCCCACTGGTTACCCCACTGGTTATCTCCCTGGTGCCAGGTTACTCTCCCCCCACAACCACCCCTGGGTTCTGTCCATCAGCCAGTTTACCACCCATCTAGCCATCTTTTCCCCAACCCCTAGATCCACCAACTTCCTGATCAACCACTTATGGGGCACAGAGTCAAAGGCCATGCTGAAATCAAGATAGAGAATGTCTACCACTTGGCTCCTGTCTACTGTCTTAGTGACACAGTCAAAGAAGAATTTAGACCAAACATTATTCAGTCCAACATGCACTATGGTATATTTTTCTATATTCAAATCCATCCTAGCTACTCTCACTCAATCTTTCAATTAATTAAGTTCCTTTTGCATGGAGTCAGGCCTCTTTGTCTGACTCAATAATGTGACCCGATTTGGTGTCATCTATGAACTTTGTCATCCATCCGCTATATGAACATTGCATATCACTTGTATATGTAACCCCTCATCCCTGCCTTTTTAGCAAAATGACAGGAGGCATGCTGTTGAAGCTGACAGCAGGACCTGGTGGGGACTGGGTTTGGGGAGGATGAGGTTACTCGGCACAGGGGACCTAGGTTTGGCTACTCTGAACAGGGGCACCTAAGTAAATCCGAACACAGGAAGCAATAACCGTAATGTCCAGAACCAGGAATGGGATTCTTTAGTGTGGATTTTATTCACTTCCAAGCTGAACAAACAGAGAATAGATGGACCCCCATGGGGCTACATTTCCTGGTAATGCAGATTAGAGACAACAGAACACTTTATCACTATTTCTAGCCCTCAGGCTCCAAACCCCCCAGGCAGACAGCCCAGACTTGCATGCATCTTTGGGTACACAGCCCAACTTGTACACACTTGGGTTTCCCCCACTGGCCCAGTTCCCCACCGGCCACTTGATCCACGGTCCATTTGAGGAATGAACCAATTATCCTGTTGTGGCTCCCCAAACCACACTAAAATCTTCGACTCCTTGAGAGAATTTTCCTCACAGTCCCACATCTGGGTACTTCCCCCATCACTGGCCAAGTGCCTGAGGCAAAGTAGAAATCCACAGAAGAAATCCGTAGAGATGGACCTGGTCACTAAAGATGGGGGGCCACCCACCTCCAGCTCCCACAGCCCATATCCAGCCATTTCTCTTGAAACTGAGCAATTCTTTTACTGAACTTTTAAATGTAGATTCTGGGTAGAAGTCTGTGACATATCATCTACATATCATTTGCATCCCAACAAGCTTTGGACTTGAACCTACTTTTAACTTGCTTAGCCCATTACTCTAGGCTTCCAAAAATTTAATAGTTCAATCCCCACATTGTCACACAAGTCGCAGGGTGAAAAACATAGGCCCTTTTAGCAAGAGCAGACACTCACCCTCACATTGCAGGTACCCCACAGGCAACTCACAAATCTTCTTGTTCTCCCAAATAAACACTGGAACACATAGGCAGCTTTTCCTTCACAAGCAGAACTAGGAAGCTGCCCCAGGAATCTGCAGAGAAACCTTTCCTGCCCCCCCCAAAGGGAGGGGGCACTGAGACCCGAAAACAACGGTCTCCACCACTTTAGTTATCTTTTGTCTCTCTCTTTAAGGTGGAGACACACACCCTATTGCTTAAAAGTAGTCCTCTGTCAGGGCTGAGGCTCCTAGAGCCTTCACTGAGCTGCTTTCTCAGCAAGCTCCCAACTTCACACTCACTCACTGAAGACTGACTGAAGACTGACTTCCAAAACCTCCCATGGTCATAACCAACTCCCTTTGCTGCAGATTCCAATGTGGCTCATGCAGCTGCGATAGTTCTATTGGTGATGTCATCCCTCAGTCTCAGCTGAGACTGAGAACAGAGTGATACAGTGTGAAACCCATTTAACTGGAGTTTCACAAGCTGCCTTCCCTGCCTACCATTAGGTCTTACTGGGATTCTAGTAACCCCAGGTAACAAGGGGGTTACACTCACCCTTGACCAGGAAAATAACTGTCCGCAGTCATTATTTACCTGGTCTTAGGCCATCCCACCCAATGTGCTACCTGTGAAGGGGGGTGATCAGGTCCCCTCCTACCATGTGCAAGTACAGGCAGGCAACACTATGGGCCTAGAGGTCTTTAGCTGACATATCAGCCTCTACTCTATCCACTTACTATGGATGCCTAGTGGCTGTGGTAGAACTATCCAGAGCATAGCCCTGATAGATCAGCACTGTGGTCCCAATGGCCATTCAGGACCACAGCCTGTCTATCCCCCCTAACCCTCTAGGGAAAATCTATCTGCCTTTATCCTAATACCCCCAAAACAAAAACAACCCGGGGACCTCCCCGACCTTGGGCAACCTGCAACCACACACCATTGAAATACCATTTTTTACACCATTTTACTGCCTCCTCCCTACCCCCACGACCACACCTGTGGAAGGAAAGGATTAATACAGTAAAAACATCAATAACACCACAGTACTTTAAATTTCTACACACTAAAGTACTAATGAGGAACTCCGATGAGCCCCTCCTCCTCTTCTTGTCTTCTCTTCTGTCTTCCCAGGAACACCTGTAAGAAAAAGAAAGACAACACACACTCTCCTAATCTGCATACACAGTCTACCTAGACCCCTACCATTAAAACACCGCAGAATCCCAAAAATATTTTTTTTAGAAAAAAGGTAGAAAAGCAGTATTTACATTAGAAAACAACGACATTATTTACAATACACATTTTGGGGGATGGAGTGCCCTAAAAGTCCCAACTAGTGACCACAATGCCCGAAGTCTAGTCCAATAAAGAGTCTCTCCTGGGCCAGAGCCCAGTGAAGCACAGTTCTAACAGGCCAAAGTCCCGAAGGGGAGTGTCTTTGAGGACAGTTCACACATTTTTTAAGTCTGCTAGTATAGGGTGTGTACTGCAATGTCATAAAGATAGAAAAGTCCGGACTTACCAGCCACTTGTAGAATGGAAATTTTGAGACCGATCTGCACCTCTGATGAAGACTCTCCCTGGCAGCAATTCTTCCGATTACAGCTGGGCGGACATCTTCTAGGAACCACAGGAGGGCACATCTGGGAACAGCTGGGTTGATATCATCTCTGGAGATGGAACCTTAGAACAGGAACAAAAAGAAAACAGCTGGTCCGATGTCATCCGATTACCAGGTGATGAACAGGATACAGCTCGGCTGGTGTCCTCTCTGGATCTGAAGTCATCTGGTGGGCCAGTTGATGGTTTCTGGAAAGGCCAGTACACTGTAGACTGATGAATGTGGGACACCTGAGTCCTGGATGTCCATATTGGCGAATCGATAAAGGCACTTCACAGTCTGGTGTGACAGTATTGACTACCACTGCTTGGCTTTCCATTTTGTAGGCACAGGCAGATTTGCTGAGAGGTCCTTGCACTGAGGCCAATAGTACCGGGGGTCAGGAGCTTGAATTATTACCCCGTCTGGGTGCACATAATTCACATAGTGGGAGATTTCATGTCCCTTTCTGTTCACTATTCTCACTCTGTCTATAAACAGTGTCCTGCTTCTCTTGCACTGGGTATACTTTTCATGGAACAGTCTATTCTTTACATGCTTGTTGGCCCCAGGATGCACATTTTTAATTGCTTCATCCCAGATCCAGTATTTCCTGCAGTTCTCAATCTCCTCCTAGACTTTCCGAGGAAAGGTAGGAAAGGTCATACCATAGATCTCATTTGCCTTCCTACAAACCAGTATCTCCTCTTTACTTGCTTTGGTCAATCTGAGACCGCTGGCCTGGCTTGGGGGTGGCCAGTCCTGGTTCTGCCAGCTATGCATCCTTAAAGAAATTAGAAACGGATCCCTGACTTCTTCCTCTTGTGAAGCCAGGGCAGTGGCATCACCACTTTCTTCCATACATTCCTCCGAGGCAAGATCTTGAGGCTGTGTACCCATTCCTTTTTCACAAGGCACATAGGTTCCCCCCTCATCTTCCTCTTCACTGAGGATCTGAGCCCAGGAGAGAGCAGTCATTCTCACTCCTGAGACTATCCACTCATCTCTAGGTGCAGAGGTCGACACCTCCTACTCAAAGGCCTCCCGCATCTCGTCTTTGCCTAAGAGACTTGGGCTAGGCCCCCCCCAGGGGTCTATTGATGCTTTATCTGAACTTTCCTTCTGGGGATCCAGCATCTGAAACTGCAACTTCAGGTTCTGTCTCTAACTCTGCACCCTCTAGCTTTGTGCCACACTCCCCCTGAGGAGCCTTCCTCCACAGGCTCCGCCTGGTGCTGTGTTTTGCCAACTGCAGATTCCTGAACTTTTGTCCATGTGGGAGCCAACCAGATTTGAGGTGCTTTATTCAAGCCTTATTTTTCTAAGCATCCAGCACAGTGAGGAATCATGAAGATGTCCCTTCCAGCTCTCAAGCATATTTGACATACATGCACTGGAAAACCAGGAATCGCCACATGAGGAGGCAGCTGTCCTCCATAGCACCACTTTTCAATATCCCTCAGTCTATTTACTACTGCTGTTACTGCAACCATGGCATGATCCAGGTAACGAGCTGGTCCTAAGGCCGTAACTGCAGAAAAACAAACAAAGGTTCACTGTAACTGAAAGTCCCAACTTTACTGAACACACTCTGTAGTTGTAAAATGGCTCCTCTGCTGCTGTGTTTACTTTACTACCCCACCCTGTAATGGCAGCGGCAGCACACCTGTGCATCAACATTCAGAATCTGGGTCAAGCCACTGCACACCCGATTTACACAAACTATTGATAACTTTTGCTCAAACTGCACAACTTGCTCTGTTCTTGCATTACGTAAGGACATAGACAGGGTAGAGAAGGTTCAGAGGAGGGCAACAAATATGGTGCATGGGTTGCATCACAAGTCCTATGAAGACAGGTTGAAGGAACTGAACATGTACTCCCTGGAGGAGAGGAGGGAGAGAGGGGATATGATAGAGACATACAAGTATCTTACAGGGAGGTGCAGGAAAACACTATTTTTAAGCGAAAAAGATGTTTCAGGACTAGAGGGCATGGGATGAAGTTGGAGGGAGGACGATTCAGAGGAAACATGAGAAAGAATTTCTTCACAGAACGGGTGGTGGACAAGTGGAACACCCTGCCAGAGGAAGTGGTGGGGGCTGAAACAATCACGGGATTTAAGAATGCATGGGATAGACATAAAGGAATTCTAGAGGTCAGGGGTAAGGGGAAAAAGACTTCTAGGAAAACAAACTGAACTTACAAACTCAAATGGGCAGACTAGGTGGGCCATAGGCCCTTATCTGCCGACACTGTCTATGTATCTATGTATCTATGTATTTAAATACATTTACAGGATTTTCCATGGACTTTTTACATGCTGGAAACATTTCTTTTACTCAAAGTCCCTTAAAGCTTCAGGTTTTTAGCACAGGATTGCCTGTATTACTAGTGCTGCACATTGGCTACAACCCATAGTCTCTCTCTGGCATGAAACTTTAAACTGAGGCTGAATTCATTACTATGCACACAGTCAATGGCTTAACAGACTTGCACTTGCTGGCAGGACTTTACACAGTTGTTACTTGCAAAGTGACTACACTGCTGCACACATATTTATATGGCATAGGGCTGAAAATCACTGTTTGAGCAGTTTCTAGGTTGTTACTTACTGTTATCAGTAGCAGTTTGCTGCGATGGGGAAAAACGGCCTGCAGCCAGTTCTTGGAGGCCTCAGAACAGAAACGGGCAGGCAGTCCTAATGATCATCTTCTCGACCACCAAACTTGCAATTCCGACGATCAATTAGCGGGTTGAGCCTGATTTTAAACAAGAAAGTTTATTTTTACAAGGTTTACAGCGATTTTAACACTCCATGATGCTCCTCCACTAGCCAGTATACACACTCCACTCACACTCCCTCTCGAATGCTGGGGCAGTTACTGTAGAGCTGGCTGAGGGGCCGGACTGATCTCAGCCTGACCAATCACACGATGCCATGCAAATTAGCCTCTTCTTCCTCGCAAGGGCTCTTCTGCTCACGGCGATCGTTGAGCAGGCAAATTTAAACTGCAGAATACAACTTTTTTTCTTTACCGACTGACTCCATGGCGGGAGCCCATTTCAGCAATTTAACATAGCCATTACACCTGCAAGTCTCTCTTTTCATTCAAAAAGCATTTCCAACATCCAGGGCACAATTTTTCTGTTGCTACCCCTAGTCTTTCACACTTTTCTTTACCACAGTTTATTTTTAAAAGCATTTCAAACGTCCAGGGCACAATTTTCCTGTTGCTACCCCTAGTCTTCCATACTTTTCTTTACAACAGTTAATTTTAAAAGCATTTCAAACGTCCAGGGCACAATTTTCCTGTTGCTACCCCTAGTCTTCCACACTTTTCTTTACTACAGTTCATTTTAACAACTGGCAAAAATGCTGTAAACAGTTTGATGCAGGACAAGGGCACACCCTTTGACTTTACTGCTCCTTGGTAAACAGTTGGCAAATTTTAAACAGCGGCACAAGATCCACAGCACACAGCAACACAGTAGTTTTTTGCTTCAGCTTTTTGGGCTACCCACTGCCAGATAGCCAAAATGCTAGCCCCCTTGCCCAAGCATCTTCCCTTCCAGAACAAAATCCTAAGCGTTGTCTCCATTTTTGTAACCCCTCACCCCTGCCTTTTTAGCAAAATGACAGGTGGCATGCTGTTGAAGCTGACAGCAGTACCTGGTGGGGACTGGGTTTGGGGAGGATGAGGTTACTTGGCACAGGGGACCTAGGTTTGGCTACTCTGAACAGGGGTACCCAAGTATATCTGAACACACGAAGCAATAACTGTAATGTCCAGAACCAGGAATGGGATTCTTCAGTGTGGCTTTTATTCACTTCCAAGCTGAACAAACAAAGCATAGATGGACCCCCATGGGGCTACATTTCCTGGCAATGCAGATTACAGACAACAGAACACTTTATCACTATTTCCAGCCCTCAGGCTCCAAACCCTCCAGGCACACAGCCCGGACTTGCACGCAGCTTTGGGTACACAGCCCAACTTGTACACACTTGGGTTTTCCCCACTGGCCCGGTTCCCCGCCGGCCACTTGATCCGCGGTCCATTTGAGGAATGAACCAATTATCCTGTTGTGGCTCCCCAAACCACACTAGAATCTTCAACTCCTAGAGAGAATTTTCCTTACAATCCCACATCTGGGTACTTCCCCCATCACTGGCCAAGTGCCTGAAGCAAAGTAGAAATCCAAAGAAGAAATCCGTAAGGGTGGGCCTGGTCACTAAAGATGGGGGCCACCCACCTCCAGCTCCCACAGCCCATACCTGGCCATTTCTCTTGAAACTGAATAATTCCTTTACTGAACTTTTAAATGTAGATTCTGGGTAGACGTCTGTCACATCTCCTCTACATATCATTTGCATCCCAACAAGCTCTGGACTTGAACCTACTTTTAACTTGCTTAGCCCATTACTCTAGGCTTCCAAATATTTAGTAGTTCAATCCCCACATTGTCACACAAGTCCCAGGGTGAAAAACATAGGCCCTTTTAGCAAGAGCAGACACTCACCCTCACATTGCAGGTGCCCCACAGGTGACTCACAAATCTTCTTGTTCTCCCAAATAAACACTGGAACACATAGGCAGCTTTTCCATTACAAGCAGAACTAGGTGGTTGCCCCAGGACTCTGCAGGGAAACCTTTCCTGCCCCCCCAAAGGGAGGGGCTCTGAGACCAGAAAACAACGGTCTCCACCACTTTAGTTATCTTTTGTCTCTCTCTTTAAGGTGGAGACACACACCCTATTACTTAAAAGTAGCCCTTTGTCAGGGCTGAGGCTCCTAGAGCCTTCACTGAGCTGCTTTCTCAGCAAGCTCCTAACTTCACACTCACTCACTGAAGACTGACTTCCAAAACCTCCCAACGTTCTAATCAACTCCCTTTGCTGCAGATTCCAATGTGGCTCATGCAGCTGCGATAGTTCTATTGGTGATGTCATCCCTCAGTCTCAGCTGAGACTGAGAACAGAGTGAGACAGTGTGAAACCCATTTAACTGGAGTTTCACAAGCTGCCTTCCCTGCCTACCACTAGGTCTTACTGGGATTCTACTACCCCTGGGTAACAAGGGGGTTACATATATAAGTTAAAAGGTTTTGTAAACACTGCTTCCTGAAGGACCCCACATTAAGAGTAAATTATATTTAGTGTATTTTTTTTATTCTTTGGTAACCAGGTAAGGCCTACTAGCATATTCCTCAACTGTCCCTAATTATAAGGGATGGCCCACATTTTACCCCTCAGAATTGCTTTATCTCTCATCCATCCTTCATGCAAAGGTGCTGCCCACACATAGAATGTGTGTAAATTCAGACTTTTAAACAGAAATTCTTTATATTCTAAGACACTAAATCAAAATTAAACTTTATGCAAGTAACTACAATTGTTTCCACAGTGTTCTGAACTTGTACCTCCATGTCTGAGGATATGTCCCTCATTATGAGGGTCAGTGTCCCTCACTGTCCCTCATTTTGAGTGTTTGCCTCCCTTATTTCAGTTACAAAAGGTTGAGAGGTATGTCCACTAGACTCAATAACTACTTTCAGGGGTTACCTAGGAAAACTGGGGAGGTTAGGTGACTTACTCAGGGTCACATATGCAGGTGAAGGCTGTGGGAATCAAGCCTGCACCAAGCTCATTCATCTGTTGTTTCTATAATCTCTAGGCTTTACTGCCAGCCCCAAACACCATCAATACCACATGGTACTGTAATACCAGCCAATTTTGCATCATAGGAAATGTCCTCTCTGTGCTGCAAGAATGCATTTTGAAGTTACAATACATATTTATTTTTAACCCCAAATTTGACTTCCTTTTGTTGAATTTAGACACATGTTAAAGTCCCAGTAAGACACTCTAGGATTGTATGGTTGTGGAATAATTGCACTTCTTAAGTGATTAAAGGCACTCAGTGATGCCTTGCATCTAAAAATGCGTCCTAGATATGTTTTTATTTCACAGTAAAGCACATACTGTCATGTACTATTACATATTGACATTCAGGCTGGCTACTGTAATATTCGTGAACACTGGATTCTACTTTTCCTTGTTACATTCATATTTAAACTTTTCACTCTGTTGTATTTTGCCATTTTCTAAATTATTGTTGGAAATATTATGTTAATTTGGTTTACAGTTTTGTCTGTGAAGTCCTCGGTGTGCTTACTATTTTCTTTTCCTCTAAAGGTGTGTATTTATGAGAAACCAGTTTGCCTCCTGAGATTCCTTTTCTTTTTTTATATATTTTTTTGAGGAAATAAGTTGATTCTGTGCATTTAGATTATAAAAACATAGAAACATAGACAATGTTGGCAGAAAAAGACCATAGGTCCATCCAGTGTGCCCCAATTCCCTATAACCCCTGGAACCTACCGTTCCTCCAGGGTAGGAACTCTCCCCATCCCCTCTCTGTTCTCCTCCTTGGTCCTGTCACCCCCGATAACCACTGTACCCTTCATTATCTCCTAGCCTTGCTTGAATTTCCTGACTGTTTCTACTCCCACCACTTCAGCTGACAGACTGTTCCAAGCTTCCACCACCCTTTCCATAAAATAGTACTTCCTCACATCTCTCCTGAACATACCTCCTGTTAATTTCCATTTGTGTCCACATGACTATGAATTGGTATTCAGGCTAAACAGTTCCCCATAGCTCACTTTGTTACTTCCTTCAAGGAATTTGAACTTAAAATTCCTGGATCAAAATAAATCACTGGGCCCTGATGATCTGCATCCTAGGGTGATCAAGGTATTGGCTGAACAAGTAGCAGGCCCTGTAACCTGCCTTTTTCAGAGATCTTTAAATGAAGGAGATGTGCCTGAGGTATGGAAGCAGGCAGTGGTTGTCCCCCTACATAAAAAGGGTTCAAGGCAGGAGGTCAGAAAATATACAACAATAAGCTTGACCTCGATCCTAGGGCAAATGTTGGAGGGCATTATAAAGGAACACATTACTGAGTTTCAATGTTTTATGGGTAACGCCGATAATATGCAACCTGGTTTTGTGAAGGGGAGGTCATGTCAAACAAACCTCCTGGAATTTTATGGGAAAGTAAATAAAGTCTTGGACGAAGGGAGTTCAGTGGATATCATCTTTCTGGATTATACCAAGGCTTTTGATAAAATCCCACATGATAAATTGATTGATGCCCTGGTTAAGATGGGGGTGCACACCATAATATTATTCGATGGATTATGTCATGGCTGACAGGCAGACAACAGAGGGTCTGCATCAAGAGGAGAGTATTCTAGCTGGGCAGATGTGACTAGTGGGATCCCACAGGGCTCAGTATTGGGTCCATGTCTTTTTAATCTATACATTGGATGCATGAGCTCTCCACCAGATATACGGCTCTCCAAATTTGCTGATGACATGCGTATTGGCCATGTGGTCGATGATAGTGAGGATGCAGATTCATTGCAAGCCGCCCTTATAGAATTGGAAGTCTGGGCTTAGGGGCAAGGATCAATATTTAATATTGATAAATGCACTGTGATGCATATGGGCAAAAATAATAAGCATCACCAATATAGATCGGGTAACAAATCATTGAAGGCTGTCACTGAAGAAAGAGATCTTGGCATACAAATCTGCAGTAATCTTAGTTTTAGGCCACACTACAATCAGATTATTAAAAAAGCCAGCAGCATACAATACTGCATCCATAAGCATATAAAATGTAGGAACAGGGAGGTTCTCTTACCACTCTACACCTCATTGGTACACCCATAAATGGAATACTGTGCCCAGTTCTGGGCACCTGGGGGCAGAGGTGACATCAGATCCTTAGAGAGGGTTCAAAAGAGAGCAACTTGTAGAATCAAGGAGGTCCAGGACCAGGATTACAAACAGCGGTTGCAGTCCTTGAGCTTGTACTCCTTAGAGTTTTGTACACTTCGAGGTGATATATGTATGATATACAGGGCATTAAATGATTTCTCACTCTGGGAAGAGTTAAATCGAGTTTTAAGGGACCAGTCGTATAATACTAGAGCCCATCCCCTACAAATAAAGGGGGAAAGGTAAAATACAGCAGGAGAAAGAATTGGTTAGCAGTGAGGGTAACTAAAATTTGGAATAAGCTTCTGATAGAAATTGTAGCTTCTAGAACAATGGATGAATATAAATCCCAAGTAGATCAATATTTGATTAAAAACAAGATCTATGGTTATACCTAAATTATGGTGAGTATATGGACTTTGGTCTTTAAATGCTCCGTAAAACCCATGAAACTTATGAAACCTATGAACTTGAAGGTCTCTATCATATCTCGCCTCTCCCTGCTGGTCTCCACTGAGTACATATTTAGTGTATTGAGGTACTCCTCATAGGAGCTGGCCCTGAATCAGGGGGAGGTACCTAAAACAAACAGTAGAAACACTCTGGATACAGAAGTTGATACCAACCCATTTACAGAAGAAAGGGTTCTGAAAGAACTCTTAAAACTTAAGGTGGACAAAGCAACGGGGCCTGATGGGATTCATCCCAGAATTCTAAAAGAACTAAGGGTAGAATTAGTGACACCACTGACTACCCTGTTTAACAAATCATGGGAGGATGGGGTGGTACCCGAGGACTGGAGGAGGGCAGATGTGATTCCCCTTCACAAAAGTGGGAGCAAGGCAGAAGCAGGAAACTACAGACCTGTTAGTTTAACCTCAGTGGTAGGGAAAATGATGGAATCACTTCTGAAGGAAAGAATTGTCGAGCATCTAGAGGCCAGAAGGGCACAGGACCCAAGGCAGCATGGAACCACAGCAGGAAGGTCATGCCAGACAAATCTGATAGATTTCTTTGACTGGGTGACCAAGGTAGTAGATCAGGGAGGGGCTGTGGACATGGCCTACCTAGACTTTAGCAAGGCATTTGACACAGTCCCACACAAAAGATTAATATACAAGTTAGCTAACCTGGGAGTGGGTCCCAAGATGACAGCCTGGGTAAAAAAGTGGCTGGAGAATAGGACACAGAGAGTAATAGTAAATGGAGTCCACTCTGAAGAAAGTGGGGTTACTAGTGGGGTACCGCAGGGTTCAGTATTAGGACCGGTCCTCTTCAATGTCTTTATAAGCGACATTGCAGAAGGACTGGAAGGAAAAGTAAGTCTCTTTGCAGATGACACAAAGATCTGCAACAGAGTTGATGCACAAGGTGGGGTGGAAAGGATGAAAAGGACTTGGCAAGGTTAGAGGAATGGTCAAATGTATGGCAGCTTAGATTCAATGCTAAGAAGTGCAAGGTAATGCACCTGGGAAACAAAAACCCAGGGGAAGAGTACACAATGGGGGGTGAGATACCAACAACAACAAAAATAGAAAGGGACCTGGGGGTAGTCATGTCAGATGACCTAAAGGTGGGCAAGCAATGTTAGAAGGCAGCAAGGAGGACTGGGGGGATACTGGGATGCATAGGGAGAGGCATCACCAGTAGAAAACAGGAAGTTATTATCCCTCTGTACAGAGAGCTGGTCAGACCCCATCTGGAGTACTGTGTGCAGTTCTGGAGACCCAGTCTTCGCAAAGACATAAACAGAATGGAAGCTGTCCAGAGGAGGGCAACTAAAATGGTGCTGGGTCTGCATCGGAAGACATATGAAGAGAGACTTAAGGAGCTTAATATGTATAGCCTTGAGGAAAGGAGGGAGAGGGAGGAAATGATAGAAACTTTCAAGTACCTCAAGGGAATCAACAAAGTCCAAGAGGATAGCATCTTTCAAAAAAAGAGGTGTGCAAGAACAAGGAGGCACAATTTGAAGATAGAGGGGGGGGCAGCTCAGAGATAATTTAAGGAAGTATTTTTTCACAGAAAGGGTTGTGGATGCATGGAACGGCCTTCCGGAGGAGGTTGTGGAGTCAAAAACAATGGTGGAATTCAAGCATGCATGGGACAGTCATAAGGCAATTCTAGGGGGTGGGGGTAAGAAGAAGTAGGCTGCTGGTTAATTAGGATCTGCAGCTTATCCAGTAGGCAGGGAAATGGGCAGACTGGGTTGGCCAAGCGGTCCTTATCTGCCATCAAATTCTATGTTTCTATGTTTCTATTGCACTGTCTCCAACATATCCTTATCTTTTCTGAGGTGAGGATTCCAGAACTGAGTGCAGTACTCTAGGTGAGGCTTCACCAGGGATCTATAGAGAGGAAGTATTACCTCTTTTCTTTTGCTATCAGTACCCCTCCCAATACATCCCAGTATCCTGTTAACCTTGCTATAGGCCTTATTGCAGTGACTCGGTTGCTTAAGTGAGTTACTAATGAAAACTTCCAGATCCTGTTCCTCAGCTGTAGTGATAAGTCTCTCTCCTCCCATTTAGTACTCTGTCTTGAGGTTGTTTTTCCCCATGTGCATTACTTTGCACTTTCTAACATTGAATTTTAGCTGCCAAACCTTTGACCACCCCTCTAACTTTTGTAGGTCTCTCTGAATTTCCCTTATGCCCTTGTCACTATCCACCCTCCCACATAGTTTTGTGTCACCTGTGAAGAGACACAACCTGCCCTGGATTCCTTCTCCAAGGTCACTAATGAACATGTTGAAGAGGACAGGGCCCAGAACAGATCCCTGTGGAACCCCACTCACAACCTCCTTCTCCTCTGATTTAACCCCATTGACCACTACCCTCTGCTGCCTCCCATCTAGCCAGTTACCCACCCAGTTCACTATGGATTTAGCTACACCCAGGTCTTCTGTCTTCTTGAGTAACCATTTGTGAGGCACAGAGTCAAAAACCTCATTGAAGTCAAAGTAGAGCAGATTGACAGTGTGACTCTTGTCTAATTCCTTTGTCACCCAGTCAAAGAAAACTATCAGGTTAGTCTGATGGATCCACGACAGGTGGTCGACAAATTTCTCGTCGACCACACCAACAGCAAAGTAGGTCGACCTCATTTTGCAGTTAGCTGCTGGTTTCTATCAGCTGGCTGTATTTTCTTCAGGGGACTTCGCCCCCCAACCCCCCACTTAAGGATTATCAACTCCAAGTTGGAGTTGATTCGGTGGGGCTGCAGGACCACTGACAGATAGTGCCCAGTTCCAATGGGTCCCCTACAGCGGCATGGCACTGTAGTCACTGTGGGGCACCTCGTTGTTGAACTGTCGCTGTTGGGTGGGTAAACAAGTCTGACAAGATCTTCCTGCCATGAAACCATGCTGTTCACTATCCTGGAGCCTGTTGCTCTCCAGGTTGTCTGAGGTCCTCTTTTATCAGTAACTCCATCAGCTTCCCTACTGTAGAGGTTAGACTGATAGGCCTGTAGTTCCCTGGTTGCTCCTTATCCCCCCCCCATGAAACGGTACAACATCTACCACCTTCCAATCCCTTGGAACTTCCCTAGACCAAAGTGCGCTGTTGAACAGACATACCAGTAGTTCAACCAGCTCTGCTGCTAATTCCTTAAGTATCCTCAGATGCAGCCCATCTGGTCCTGGGGCCCTATCTATCTTATGGGTAGCCAGGCTTTTAGAACCCTTTCACTAATAAACAATAGGTCTCATTTCCAGGATTCCCTTAGTGGTCACTTCAGTGCCACTCTTTGGCATGGACCCACTGTCCTCCTTAGTGAAAACTGAACAAAAGTAATCATTAAGGATGGTGGCCTTTTGCCCATTCTCCCCTATTACCCTACCCCACTCAACTAGCCTTACATTTCACCCACCCTTTTTCCTTTTTTCACTAATATATCTGAAAAACATTTTTTTCTCCATACCTGACCCCCTCCATGACATGCAGCTCTGTGCCTGCTTTGGCCTTCCTAAGGGCCCTCTTTGCCTCCCTACTTTTCTGTAGATAATCCCCCCATTCTACATCCCCCTATTTTTCTTGTATTTATAGAAGGCATTCTTTTTGGCCCATACCACTTCCCTGACCCTTGCTAAGAATCACAGTGATCTCTTAAAACTGTTTTTCTTTGTTACTATTCTTATGCATACTTAAGATGCCTCGAGGATGGCCCTCCTAATTAGCCCCCATCTCTCCCTCAACCCAACTATGCCCAACACCTCTACTAACATATTCTTGACCAGTTCCGACATCCTATCGAAGTCGGCCCTTCTAAAGTCTAGAACCTCAATTCTCTATTGTGGCTTTCTGGCACCGAGGGCTAATTCAAACCAAGCAGAGTTATGGTTACTGTTCCCCAGCGGTTCCCCTACTCCCACTGCTGCCACCATCTCTGAGTTGGTGAGCACCACATCAAGGACTGTGGTCTGCTAGATGGATTCTTTAACTAGCTGCACCACTCAACAGTCTTGGAAGGCCTCCAGCATGGCCTGACTCCTGGTGCTCTTGGCCACTGGGACCTCCCAATCGATGTTTGGCAGTTTCAGATCTCCTAAAACCACAACTTCCATCTTTGCTACCCCTCTTTCAAGTTCCTCTGTGAGTTCTCTTTCCCTTTCCTTCCCTTGCCCTGGAGGCCTATATATCACCTCAAGTATACTTTCCTACCTGAGGTTGCCGTGAGTTGCACCCATACTGACTCAACCTCACCACTGCTGATCCTAATGCCCCCATCTTCTGCCACCTCAATGCATTCCTTAACAAAAAGGGCAACTCCTCCCCCTCTACCAGTTCCTCTATCTCTACTGAACAGTGAATACCCAGGGAATGTCATTTCTCAGTCATTATTATTATATTTAAGTTTTAGTTCCCTAAAATATATAATCCTATTTTTGCCTAGAAGATCTCCTATACTTTTTATAGTTCTGCTAGGCCAATTAGGATCAGGTATTGTCTTTTTATTATATAGGAGATTAGAAACAGCAGGGTGCGCAATTTTACTGAGACATACACATGCTTGGGATCACTGTCAAGAAGACAAAGGCCCAGTGACAGCAGCATCTAATGAGTGGATATGTAGTGGTTGATGCAAAAAATCTGACTAGTATTGCAATATACCATGCAGTGTGGTACAACATTAATAATTGAATAACATGACTTTTGGTACCACAAACATCAAATATACTGCAATACCAGCTAACTTTGGTGCAACTACAGTACTACTGTATAACAATTTACACACATCCTGGAGTGCTTTATCCCACTTATAAAATTAATATTCTTTTCCATTAAATAATTTAATCAGGAAAAAAATATCACATAACTGTTTAAACAAAGTTTGTGCTACTTGTTCAACTGATTCAGTTTGAATTTGTTATATGTTGAGTGCATGCAGCAGAATTCAACTGCGATGTCATAAAGCAGTGTTAAAGCTGCATTGCCAATGATTAGCAACTACACATATATGTAAATGAGCAGGAACACATGTTCATTGCAGTCTCATCAGCCAATTGCATCACTCAAATCACTACACATTCCAGGGCCAATTTTATGTGTAAAATAAGTGGATTAATATATAGGCCAGAACTAAGGAATCATGTATCATTGCTAGCTCTAACAGAGGAAGTTTCAAAAATGCCTTTCTGGATGTACAGTTTAGAGCCCATTTTTCTGATTTTGTTCAACAACAATATATCTTTCATGGAATAGTTTCTTGCTGTTAGTTTTTCTAGCAGTATCCAATAAATAGTTATTTGAGTATTGTTAAAATATATTTGCAATGCCCTAATCTGATATTCTATATGATATAGTGTAAGGCCTGGTAGGTTTAAACCCCCTTTGCAATTTGGGGAGCTTAATTTATCTAGTAATATAGTCTTGTTTTTTTATTATTCCACATATGAGCTGCATATTTTGAGAGAAGCCATAGCTGACATGTAATAGGCTACTCTATGAAGAACAGAACCCTAACTCATGTGTCAAGAAAATAAGTTTGTTATTATCTCATAGTGGGAATAAATGTGGTTACTACAGTGAAGCATTACATGAACTGGTTGATACTGAAACATAGTTCAGAACTCCCAGTTCCATTCTGTACCCTCTCAATCATTCTTCATCCAGCTGTGGGACATTGACCCTCAAAATGTGGGAAAAAGAGGCAAAAACGTGTGCTACATTATAGGAGTGAGTGTAGATCCCAATATTCTGACCCCCCCCCATATTTGGGAATCTTAGATTTGTGTACTGCTGTGAGTGCATGTGATCTATTCACACCCAGCTTCAATTAGTCTAAACAGTGACACCTATCTAGAAATCACCACAATACCCCTACCTTACCGTACACATATCTTAGGGAGTACAGACCATCTCTTGTGCCTTCAGCTGCCAGTGTCCCAGTCATTGTCTGTATTGTCTGTGTGTGTGTGTGTGTGTGCACGCGCGCGTGTGTGCATGTATGTGTGTATAGAGATATATACTGTGTGTGTGTGTGTGTGTGTGTGTGTAGGGGATCCAGAATCCTTTCTGACTGCACTCAGGCCTCTGCAGCAGGATGACTGAAGGACAAATGAGCCCTATGTCATTAAAAAAATCTGCATCTGATGTTTGGCCTGCATTTGTTGCCCCCAGTATCTTCCAGCTTAAGGGATGAGACAGTGGTGCATATTTAGTTTTATAAAATGGGCTGGGAGTTTTCTTCATCCTAATTGGCTAAAAGGTACCTCTGGCCATGTCCTTATCAGGGCATATTCTGCCAACCGGCACCTATTCAGCCAGTCAGGGCAAAGAACAACACAGATCACTGTGCCAACACAACCTCTCCTCTGTAGTGGCCAAGCTTGACAACCCCCGCTCCCCCCCCCCAAACAGCAGGTACCCAGAAAATACAGAATGCACAAAAATACACCCACAGTACTCAGTACATCCAAGTCCCCCCAAAAGAGCAAGAACAAAACTAAATGACTATTTTCCCCTTGAAATTATTTTCTCGCTGTCAGTTTTTTCCCTTTAACAGATGTACAGCTCTCACGCCCATTCTTTGAACCTGCACTCTGATGTGCTTCTCCATCAGCTGTTTGTGGTCTCTGCATTGTGAGGATGTCCCGCATGACCCATAGTGAGCATGTCTCTTAACGATCGCCATACAAAGCAGTTTTCTTCTTTGCATTTTAAAATATAACTTGTGCTCTGTGGTGGCTTCAGAAATTGTATTTTTTTTTTTTAAACTTTAGTTAGGACAGAGTAGTGCTGGTGGGGGTATCCTGGATATCGGAGACCACAGCCAGCTGATGCAAAAGCAGATCGGAGACCACAGTTTGAAAGAACAGGCATGAGAGCTGTATATCTGCAATGGAGAAAAAAACTTGCTGCGAGAAAATAATTACAGGTGGAAAAAATGTATTTAGTTTTGTTCTTGTGTTCCGGGGGTGCTTGGATTTACTGAGTACTGTGGGTGTATTGGCTGTACTACAGACCAAGCCAAATACAGTGTACTGTACTGTACAGCACATTACACAGAGGGACTACTTTATTCCTCCAACTAAAAAAAAGTTTCTTACATTTTTTCCATTTCAACAGCTTTTTTTCTCTTTTTTAATTTCCCACCTCTACCTGGGGGCCCATTTTGTAAGTGCAATAACACCCTCTGAGGTGTGGGTTATCTCCTCATAAGAGCACACCCAGGTGCATAAGGCACTCAGCACAAGTGCCTCATGTCTCGTAAAACCCCTGGTCATGCTCTTATCAGGAGATAATCCACACCTCATCATGTGTTATTGCTTGCCAATTTGATTACTCCTGTTTTTTGTCACATACAGAGGTATATGCCACATAGTTATTTTAAGAAGGAGGAACAACAATTGTGTTTTTAACATTATTTATAGTCACATTCTTTATCAATTACAATGGCTACTGGTAATAAACCAAGGTATTTAAAAGTCTATTAGGTCAAAATTCTGAATTAAATTATTATGTAACAAATAATCCTAGAGAGTATCTAAAATAAAGACCATAACTTACATTAACACAGTGATATCAATTATGTTTTCATAAATCACAATATTGTAAAATACAGTTTTATGTTCCAGTTCCAGCTGGACAGACAAAACGCTTTTTGTTTCCATGATCCCTTTAAGTTGTATATAAAAATAAATATACAAATAAATATCTGACAGATATACCTTAAAAAAAATAGTGCATTTCCAGATAATAGGAGGCATTTACTAAATACCTAGTGTTTGATGCAAATGAATTGTAAGATGACTGAGGTACCCCTTTAGCGGTCCTAAAGACAGGTAATAGGGATAAGATTGGGAGTTTAGTTACAAAGGCTGTCATACAGTACACAACAGACGGCATCATGGTCATGATGCAGAGGTTTTGTGTCAAGACCTCTAACAGAACAATATATGGACGAACACAAAATTGTGCACAGTCAGTGCCATAAAGGTTGGTACTGCCATTGCATCCTAAGCCTCCAATAATAACATTAGAATTTCAGAACACTTGCAAACTAGAATACATTTAATACTCATTTTAACAGTGTTTTCCTGTGTGTGTGTGTGGACTCTTAGTTTTCCATAGTGCCACTTCTGACTGGAGTGGGTGACCTGCCAATGGGAGAGAGCCAGAGCCCTTGCTTCATAAGGGAGCCTACACAGAACACCTCTCAGTTGATACCACCTGTTTGGCTTCTCTGACAAGTCCCCCACCAAATACAAATATATTTTTTTCTTTGAACATCCCACTATGTTCCCCTATTAATCGGAGACATTCAGCTATCCTTCTGTGCCGAGCTAAAGGCAATGCTCTCACCTCTCACATTAACCACTCAAGCTCGATACCAGCAACCTGGCACCTTGGCAAATCCTCCCTACCCTCACTTGTGGCACCCTCCCACAAAGGACTGGGTGCAAATGACAGCTCATGCCTCTGGAAAGTTGACAAATCGACACCTGCTCCTAGCCATTACCCTACGTTGGGACCTTAAACAACTACACTGTACTCAAACTAACAAGAAACAGAGGTGTTAGATGTCATACTATGAGCTGCAGCAGATGTCCCTTAAACTCCTGCTCCTCCTCCTTCTGATGTTAGGAAATGTCCATCCAAACCCTGGCCCTGTTTCTACCAGGGTAACAAATCTAGCAAAAACAGAGGGGGGGGGGGTCTCACCATCGCCACCTTAAATATGTGTAGCCTCCTTCCAAAACTGGCATCCATTCAAGTCTTTGCCAGTCAACACAATCCTGACATACTAGCCATTGTTGAAACCTGGCTGACACCAAGCACTCCAGACCATGCCATCTCACTACAAGGCTACAATATTTTCAGACTGGACAGGACTAATAAAAGGGGGGGTGCTATTTACATTAAGGACAACCTCTCTAGCCACCCTGTCTGCTTTTCCACCACTAACTCCTCTGTGCAATTTCTCCCTGTCAAGCTGCTACTTAGTGCCCAAAATAAAGTGCTTACTGTGGCTGCTGTCTATATCCCTCCTAAGGATCCAGAGTCCGGCCTCCAGACCGTTCTTGAATTTGTAAGATCACAACCACCTGACACCAAGCTCCTTCTCCTTGGTGACTTTAATATAAATTGGCTTGCATTAGACGTTGGGTCCCTCAAGAATGCTATCCTAGCAGCTAACCTAACACAGATGGTGAGCTCCCCCACTAGAAAAAAACTACAAAACTGGAACTTGCACTCTCATTGACTGGATCCTTGCTAGCCACCCAGCTTGCATTAAAAACACAGTTGTTCTCCCAGACTCTCTCAGTGACCACTCCCCTGTGATCTGTACCTGGACAAATAAGTTCCAAAAACCACCTCCAAAAACCATCTCAAGCAGAGTGCTACCCCATGGAAACCTTACTAAGCTCAAGACCTGTCTTTTACAGTAAGACTGGTCCCCAATATACAATACTATAGATGTTGACGCAGCTCTAGATTATTTTATCACAACTTTCAACACTGCCTGTGACCCCTAATCACCAGTAAAAAAGCGTAAAATCAAAGTGCTCTCAAATCCCTGGCTCACGGCCAAACTACTGGATCAACTCAAAGCTCAGGACCACCTCAGGGCCATAGCCAGAGCCACAAGCTCCTTGACAGATATCCAGAAGTATAAACAGGCATGAAACCAATGTAACAAACAAATCCGACTAATAAAGAGCTCCTATTTCAAAAATGCCCTCGCAAACTCTTGGGGTGATGGGAGATCATTTCTGGGACAACATCAGAAATATCATGGGTAAGCAGTACAAATCCTCTCCCACTATAATGACTGTTGATGGAACCACTACCCTAGACCCAATGGTCATAGCAAAGGCCTTAAATAAAACTTTCACTGACCTCAGTGGGGTCCTTCCGCCAGACTTCTTCTCTGCCACGGACTCACCAAAACCAACATCTCCTACTGCCTTACCCGACCAACCACTTTTCCACTTCAAAATAGTTAAGGCACATGAAGTCTACAAATATATAAAAAAGGCTATCTCTAAATCCAGAGCAAGCAGTGATACTATTGATCTTACAATTCTGTCCCTTACTCTGGAAGAGGTGGTGCACCCACTCACCAAAATTTTCAATCTCTCCCTCTGCCTTAGTCAATTTCCCAGCAAATGGAAGTCTGCTATAGTCACACCAGTGTTCAAAAGTGGTGACAAGTCCCTACCAGGAAATTATTGGCCTATATCTATACCTCCACCCCTCTCCAAGGCCCTCGAACGCATTGTGGCTGACCAACTCTCAGATTACCTGCATATGTATAACATACTCTGCTTGCAGCAACATGGATTTAGGAAAGGACACAGTACATCGACCTCCCTAATGGAATTCTCAGGAGAAACTCACACTGCCTTGGACAAAGGATATCAAACCGGAGCTGTTTTCATTGACCTAACAAAGGCGTTTGATACTGTTCACCATGGCTTACTTATCACACAACTATACAGTCTTGGGCTCTCAGAAGGACCAGGAGCCTGGGTTAAAAGTTACCTAGCCCAACGCTCTCAATCGGTAAAAATCTCAGAAGTTCTTTCAGACTCAAAACCGGTCCTCTCAGGTGCTCCACAAGGATCAATCCTAGGCCCCCTCCTTTTCAGCCTTTTCCTAAACTCTCTCCCCAAATCCTGCATGGAACAAATAATCCTTTATGCTGATGATGCTGTGATTCTCTCCTCTCATAAGGACCCAAAACCCTTACTCCAGAGCCTTCAATTTGCTTTCTCCAATGTTGAAAAGTGGTTCCTAGATCACAAGCTGGTCCTAAATCACAAAAAAAAACAAAATCCATGCTTTTCTCCAGTCCACAAAACAGAAAAAGACAAATTCCACTTACTACCAAAACATACCCAGGAAATACCCTTGAACAAGTGGCAACATTTAAATACCTTGGAATCACCTTTGATCAAGGTCTTACCTTTGCGACCACATCGATAACACAGCAGAAACGGCGAACCAGGGCATTGGTATCCTGTTCCAAAACCGGTAATTCCTTACTCAAGCTGCGCTGAGGATTGCTATCCAAAGCTCTGCCATCTCAATCATAGACTATGGCTTAATTATCTATGGCTCTGTCACTACCACCGCACTAAGGCGCATCACAACCACCCTAAACAAGGCCTGTCAGCTGCTCACTGGAGCACAAAGATGTACTCATACATGTGAGCTCTACACTTAAACTGGATGGTTGCAACTCTCAAATTGCATAAAGTTCCTCAAATGCTTGATGGCAAAAAAATCCATCTTGGGCCACACTCCACTGTGTATCCAAGACCTGCTTTGCCCAAATACCAGCATCCGTCCCACCAGAAGATCGGAACACCAGCCTCTCCAGGTCCCCAGATGCCGGACCACACAGGGCCAAAGATCTTTTGCCTATTGTGCCCCCAGCTGGTACAATGCCCTGAGCTCACTCATTACATCCTCCACGTCACTAGGAGCTTTCAAATCTATGCTTTACTCTCACCTCTCAGCCTCTAGCTCCTGTGACTGCCTTGACTAATGATTCTTTCCCTCATGGCTGTTTTTACTGTTTTTCATCCTCCTCCTCCTCCTCCTCCTCTGCTCCTTTCTTGACTAAGGCATCTGAGTACCTCTAACTAGTCTAAATCGGCTCCCCTCCCCATATCTCCGCCTACCCTTCCCACCTTGACCATTCCTCCAATGTTTTGTTTTTTTCCTGTGATGTACTGTATTATACTGGCTTATTGAAACCTTTATAATTTGCTGACCATTTTATGTAACATGTCTTGTTTGTTTGTACATTGATGACATGGAACCTTTGTAAAAGAGCTATTGGCTCAAAGGTAATAATTCCTAGAACAATAAACTAAACTAAACTGAACTAAACTAAACTAAATGCTGTTCCTTGAGATGGTCAGTAGGTGGTGCTCTATAACAATGCAGTAAGCTGCTACTCCTCAGTCTGAGCATAATATCTGTATGATGTGCACTGAAGTCTTCACCAGTCTCAGGCAAGAGTTCTGTTTCCATTCCATAAAGTCACCTCCATGGCAGCACCAGATATTGCAACTCCTTGTTAAATTAATACTTATATATCATACCACAGTACACGGATAGTGTGTATGGAAGCTTAGAGTTATACTTATGAGATGAGTGTGCCAACAACTGTCAGTCCAGAGTATGAATGGAAAGATCCACAGATCACCAGATGAAAAAATCTGCAAACTCCTCTTCTTTGTATCTGGGCTGTAGCCCTTTTAGGACTGAGCATCATGCTTTGAGGTCCTATATAAATAAAAGTGCACTTTAGTATGCAGGTTATAATTTTTTTGTTGTCTTTTCTGAGAGTCAGCAAACAAAAAGTTAGATAACAAGGCAACAGCCTGGGGTCACAGTTGCAACAAATCACTTTGCCACCTGGGAGACAGAGTGTCACGTGCAAACTCCAGAAATATTCTGAGTAGAGATGCAGCAAAGTTTTTATTCAGCAGGGAAGTTGGAGCAAATTCACAGAAATTCACACTTCACCATGACTGCAGCCAGAACTCTAAAGAATACAGCTTTACAAAACTGTTTGTTTCTCACTCCCACCTAAAACCAACTCATTTAGCATTGCAAAACACGCTCATCTGTTTCCCACAGAGTTTGTAACACTGCCCGCCCATTCAGAAAAACTCACACACAGAATGAGCAAACACATACACAGGAACAGAACACAAGACAACATAACAATACTTCTGAAACTCCTAGCCCTATTGTATAAATTGAATACATGATGTGCAGATCACATGCTATGGCAAATATTGTCACTCCTGCAGAGTGAGCTCTGGATATCTCACAAGTGCCAACTCCTCCTGCCCATCATTTATCCCATATATATATATATATTTGTATATAAACATAGACTTTGACAGCAGAAAAGGACCGTTTGGCCCACCTAGTCTGTCCATTTCCCTACCTACAGGATAAGCTGCAGATCCTATTTAACAAACAGCCTATTTCTTCCTACCCCCCACAAAAATTGCCTTATGTCTGTTCCATGCGTTCTTGAATTCTCCCACAGTTTTAGACCCCACAACTTCCTCAGGAAGGCTGTTCCATGCATTCACCACCCTCTCTGCGAAAAAATACTTCCTCACATTGCCCCTGTGCCGTCCCCCTTTATCTTCAAATTGTGTCCCCTTGTTCTTGCACAACTCTTTTTCTGAAAGATGCTACCATCTTGGACTGTGTTGATTCCACAGAGGTACTTAAACATTTCTATCATGCCCCCCCTCTCCCTCCTTCCCTCAAGGGTATACATATTAAGCTCCTTTAGTCTCTCCTCATATGGCTTCTCTTGCAGACCCTGCACCATTTTAGTTGTCCTTCTCTGGATTGCCTCCATCCTGTTAATGACCTTGCGGAGATGGGGTCTCCAGAACTGGATGGACTACTCCAGATGGGGTCTTACCAACTGTCTGTACAGAGGGATGACAACTTCCTGTTTTCTGCTGGTGATGCCTCTCTCTATACATCCCAGTATACCCCCAGCCCTCCCTACTGCCTTCTCACATTGCTTGCTTACCTTAAGGTCATCTGATGTGATTACCTCCAGGTCCCTTTCCATGTTTGTTGTTGTTACTACCTCCCCCCCCATTGTGTAATCTTCCCCTGGGTTTTTGTTTCCCAGGTGCATTATTTTGCACTTCTTTGCATTGAATCCAAGCTGCTATATTTCTGACTATTCCTCCAACCAAGTCCCTTCTCATCCTTTCCACGCCTCCTTGTGTATCAACCCTATTGCAGATCTTTGTGTCATCTGCAAAGAGGCATACTTTTCCTTCCAGTCCCTCTGCAATGTCACTTATAAAGACATTAAAAAGGACTAGACCCAGTACTGAACCCTGCAGTACCCCACTAGTAACCCCTCTTTCTTCAGAGTGGACTCCATTTACAATTACCTTCTGTGTCCTGTTGTCCAGCCAAAGTTTTACCTAGACTACCACCCTGAGAACCACTCCCAGGCTGGTTAATTTGACTATTAATATTTTGTGTGGGACTGTGTCAAATGCCTTGCTAAAGTCTAGGTAGGCCATGTCCACAGCCCCTCCTTGGTCTACTACTTTGGTCACCCAGTCAAAGAAATCAATTAGATTTGTCTGACATGACTTTCCTGCTGTGAACCCATGCTGCCTTGGGTCCTGTGCCCCACTGGCCTCTAGGTACTCAACAATTCTGTCCTTCAGAAGTGATTCCATCACTTTCCCTACCACAGAGGTCAAACTTGCAAGTCTGTAGTTTCCTGCCTCTGTCTTGCTCCCACTTTTGTGAAGGGGTATCACATTCACCTTCTTCCAGTCCTCAGGTACCACCCCATCCTCCCATGATTTGTTAAAAAGGGTAGTCAGTGGTGTCAATAGTTCTCTCCTTAATTCTTTTAGAATTCTGGGGTGAATTCCATCAAGCCCCATTGCTTTGTCCACCTTCACTTTTAGGAGTTCTTTCAGAACCCTTTCTTCTGTGAAATGACTAGGATCGACCCCCCTATCCAGAGTGCTTCTGTTAATTGGATTAGGCACCTCCCCCTCCTCCTTTTTAGTGAATACTGAGCAGAAGTATTCATTCAGTATCCCTGCTTTTTCACTGTCCCTCTCTGCTCACCCACCGTCCATTCTATTCAGCCTCACTATCCCTCCTTTTGTCTTTCTGTGCTTCCTGAAGTACCTATAAAAGGTTTTATCCCCTATTTTAACCAAGTTGGCTATCTTCTCCTCAGTTTGGACCTTTGCTTTTCTAACTACCCTCGCTGCTTCCTTCTGTCTTAACGGGTACAGTTCTCTGTCCTGCTCCTTCTGTGTTTTTCTTATACTTTCTAAATGCTATCTTTTTCTCCCTAACCTTTACTGCAACCTCTTTTGAGAGTCATAGTGGCTTTTGCTTTCATTTTGATTTGTTTATTTGCTTCACACAAAGGTTTGTTGCCTCTGTGATGGCAGTTTTGATGTTTCCCCATTATTGCTCCACCCCTCCTTCTAGCCTACAGTATTTGCTAGTGCTTTTCTAAGGCACTCTCCCATCTTGCCAAAGTCAGCGCTCCTGAAGTGCAGAACCCTCACTTTTGTATGGCTTGACTCTGTAGCTGAGTTTAGAAACATAGAAACATAGAAGTTGACGGCAGATAAGGACCGCAAGGCCCATCCAGTCTGCCCATTTCTTTTTCTACCTTATAAATGTACCATCGGCCTTTGCTCTGTCAGTGACCTATCTATTCATAGTCATTTGTATTGCTCCCTTATACCTATCCCATGCCTGTTTGAAGCCCTGCACTGTATTCATAGCCACCACTTCTTGTGGTAAGCCATTCCATGCATCTACCACCCTTTCTGTGAAAAAATTTCCTCACATTCCCCTTAATCGGCCTCCTCTAATCTCATGCTGTGTCCTCTTGTCCTGCTATTTTCTTATATTTAAACATGTTAGACTCTTTCACCTTGTTTATGCCCTTAAGGTGTTTAAATGTCTCGATCATATCACCTCTCTCCCTCCTTTGCTCAAGGGTATACATATTGAGCTCCGTTAATCTGTCCTTATATGTCTTCTGATGCAGTCCCTGCACCATTTGGTTGCCCTCTCTGGACTGCCTCAAATTGGTTAATGTCCTTGTGAAGGTGTGGCCTCCAATACTGCATAGTACTCCAGATGGGGCCTAACAAGTGTCTTGTACAGAGGATTATTACCTCCCTCTTACGACTTGTGATACCCCCTACTAATACACACCCTAACACCCCCTAGCCTTACCTACTGCTTTAGAGGTCTGCTTTGATGATTTTAGGTCATCAGTGATGATGATGCCCAAGTCTCTTTCTTCCTTTGTGACTGCTAGCAACTCCCTCCCAGCCTATAAGTGGCTTCGGGTTTCTCTTCCCTATGTGCATGATTTTGCACTTCTTTGCATTAAATCCCAGTTGCCACTCTTCTGACCATTCTGCTAGTTTATCCAGATCTCTTCTCATTCTGCCCACCCCATCTGGATCATCTACTCTGTTGCAGATCTTGGTGTCATCTGCAAACAGACAAGCCTTACCTCTAGTCCATCTGCGAGGTCACTAATGAAGATGTTGAATAGGACTGGCCCAGGACTGATCCTGAGGTACCCACTTGTGACTTGCATCTCTTCTGACTGTATACCATTTACCACCACTCTCTGTTTTCTGCCAGTCAACCAGTTTGCCACCCAGTTGACCAACTTCTGACCCACCCGAGCCTACCTAGCTTATTTATCAATCTTCTATGTGGAACAGTGTCAAAAGCTTTGCTGAAGTCAAGGTAGGCGACATCAACTGCTCCCCTTGGTCCACCACTCTGGTTACCCAGTCAAAGAAATCTATGAGATTAGTTTGACAGGACCTTCCTTGTAAACCCATGCTGTCTTGGATCCTGTGCCCCTATGGATTCCAGGTGTTGCACTATCCTTTCCTTGAGGTGCCTCATAATCTTGCCCACTACTGAGGTAAGACTGACCCGGTCTGTAGTTCCCGCCCCTCCTCCTGCTACCACTCTTGTGGAGTGGGATCACATGAGCCTTTCTCCAGTCTTCTGGGACCTCTCCTGTGCTCAGAGACTCACTAAACAATTCTGCTAATGGCTCTGCTAGTTCCTCCTTTAGCTCCTTAAGTACCCTGGGATGTATGCCATCAGGTCCCATTGCCTTATCCACCCTGAGCTTAGCAAGCTCTTGTAGGACCCTTTCTTTTGTGAAGGGAGAGTGCTAACCTCCTCCCCTGTGTCCATGATGCTGAGCTGTGGTCCCTGCCCTACCTCTCTTCAGTAAATACTGAGCAAAAGTATCTATTTAGGATAGATGCCTTTACAGGGTCCTCCTCCTCACATGCTCCCTTTTCTCCATTAAGCTTAGCAATACCCCTCTGGACTTTCTCCTTTCACTAATGTATCTATAGAAAGTCTTGTCACCTTCTTTACTGTTCGTGCTAGTGTTTCCTCAGTTTGGGACTTTGCCTGCCTTACTGCCTTACCTGCTTCCCTTAGGGCAGTTTGGTATGCCTCCCTATCTTCATCCCGCTGTGTTCCTTATATTTTCTGAAGGCCAGCCTTTTGGCTCTGACCTTTTCTACTATATTTGAGAACCAAGTGGTTTCCTTCTTCTTTTGCACTTCCTTTTCTGTCTAACACAATGGGATGTTGCTTCCAAGTATTGTATCCTTAATGCTTGCCCACTTTGCCTGTACCCTCCTCACCTGTGTTTCTTTTTGCCAGGGCTAGCTTAACTCTGTTGGCCATCTTATCAAAGTCAGCTCCTCTGAAGTCCCATATTTTGCCTTGGAATGGGATGATTTAGATGTAGTAGCCAAATTGAACCATACCATGTGATGGTCACTGGCCCCAGGTGACCTTCTACCTGGAGATCTGTGATCCCTTCTTTGTTAGTCAGTACTAGATCTAGGATAGCCCTGTCTCTTGTGGGTTGCTGTACCAGTTGTTTGAGGCCCTCCCCTGCAGGAATCCACTATGAGTCTAGTTCTGGCAGATGTTCCTGCTGGTATTGACCAATCTGTATCTGGCATGTTGAAGTCTCCCATTATCAGAACCTCCCCTTTAGCTGTCATGTTTTGTATATCTTCTAACAGTAATGTGTCTATGTCCTCCCTCTGGTCTGGGGGCCTGTAGACAACCCCAGTTCTTATGGCTGTCCCATTACCTGTTTCCAGGGTGACCCACAGTTCTTCTGGCTCCTTATGTGTATTCTGAACCACACTGTTTGGTGGTCACTTGTTCCCAGATGGCTCCCCACTTCTAGATCTGAGATCCTCTCACCGTCCCCATTTGAGAGTAGAAGGTCTAAGATTGCTCCCTCATGAGTGAGTTCCAAAACTAGCTGTCTGAAGCATGCCACCTGAAGAGCATCAAGAATGGCCCTGCTTTTGGGTGTGGTTGCAGTCAAGGTGCTCCAGTTAATGTCTGGCATATTCAGGTCCCCATCAACAGTATCTCCCCCTTCTCTGCCATCCTAAGGATGCCTTCCATCATGTCCTTGTCCATTCCCTTCCCCTGAGATGGGGGTCTGTATACAACCCCTGTGCGGGCTGTGGTGCCATTTTCAGTCTCTAAGGTGACCCACAGTGCCTTCTCTCCTCCCTGTTTACTCTTTTGTTCAGTTGCTTTTATCTCTTCCCTTACATAGAGAGCTACTCCTCCCCCTCTTCTACCCACCCTGTCTCTCCTGTAGGTTTTGTACCCTGGTATGTTAACATCCCAGTCATGGTTCTCTGTGTACCATGTTTTTGTGACTGCTACGATATCCAGGCATCCCTCTTCCATCAAGGCCTCCATTTCAGGGAACTTGTTGCCCAGACTATGGGCATTGGTACTCATTACCCTCTATTTCTTGATGGCCTTACCCCTTTTTGCCCCATCCCTGTCCTTATTTTGTTTGTCATTTTCTTCATTTACCCCTGCCCTTCTCCCTATCAACATCTCTATCTTGGTGTTTACATCACTTACTACCCTGATCTTTTGGGGGGCTAGGATTTCCCTGCTCCTTTCCAATGCCTCCCCCCTTGGCTAATTTGAATGCTTGCCAATGAAGCATTTAAACCTATCAGCTAGGATCCTGGTTCCCATCCTGGACAGATGCAGACCATCACACCAGTATAGGCCTGCATCCCTCCAGGTGGACCCCCAGTCCCCAATGAAGCCAAATACCTGAGCTCTGCACCAGTTTTTCAACCACTGATTGAATTCCATGGTGTAGAGCACCCTAGCCTCACCCATCCCATAGACAGGCGGCACCTCTGAGAAGGTTATCGTGCGTGCTACTTGTCTAAGGCCTCTCCCCAACTCCACAAACTCTTCCTACACTGCTCTGACCCCTTTCTTAGCCATGTCATTTGTCCTTAGGTGGACAATGACATCCAGCTTCCTTCCCTGTGCACCTGCTCCAGCGATCCTGGGGATTCACTCCCTGTCCCTCCAAGCCATGGCACCAGACAGGCACCTTACCTCCCTCTCCCCTTCTTCCCCTAGTTCTACCTTCCTAACAATGGAGTCCCCCACCAGGAGTTGCATCCTTTCCCTGTGGGTCCCATGCCACCCTCCTGTGGGTCTCCTTTGTGGAGGTTCCCAGCATCCTCCTTGGTCTCCACTGAGGATGCCTCCATATAAAAAACACACTTTGCCAGAACAGCATATGAATTGTGGAGAGGTACAACTGGAGGGATGTGCCTCTGTTCCACCACCCTCACCCTCCCTGAGCCCACTGTGGTCCAACCGCTCCTCTTCCTTGGCAACCTCTGAGGTAACAGCAGTGGCACTGGTGGTCCCTGGGTGGGAGAAGAGGTCCCCCAAATCCTGGCCAACTGAGCCTGGAGATGAGCAACCTCCTCCCTCAGCCCAGAGAGGTGCCTGCAGATGGGACAACACTGCATCCTCCAGAACTTCTCCTGGAAGACTGCTGCTTCACAGCCACTGCATTGCACTACTCCTATCATGTCTTATTTCTGGCCCCTTAACTGTTGTATGGAATACTTATTCTTTCCTTTGTTTTTTTTTCTCCCTACTTACTTACTGCCTCTGTGCCCTTTAAGCTCCTGATCTTCCTGTTCTGAGACAAGAAGTTCCTACATTTCTCAGTAATCTCCTTCCTTGCTCAGAGTCAGACCTCCAGCAGCTGGGGGGGAAGGGATGGAGAGCTACTCTTCCTTCTAGGATGGTGAGTCTTTGGTGGTTCTGTGATCACTCACTTCCTGCTCCCAAACAGGAAGTTCCTGTTGTCAGTCAAATCCTGTGCCTATAAAACTAGAATTCATTTAGGGTGGGGAGGGAAGGAGTGCAATATAGTCCCAGTAGAGAAGTTTAGTTAGAATAACAGCAGCTCCTTCCTCCTGGTGTCTCTGCCTGATCCTTGGCAGAAGCTGTCTAGGACAGTGTTTAAATCTGGCTTTAATCTGGCTTCCTCCTAGCCAAGCCACTCCTCCTACTTTACAAGTCTGTCTAAACTTAGTTAATGACACATATAACAATTCCCTTCATCTACCTGAGACAAACACCTAGACAAACACCTAGATAACTGCACAGATAACACTTCACTTCAGTCAACTCAGACAAACGCACTAACTTTTTTGTTTGTTTTTAACCTAAATTGAAGGTCCAAGTAGTGTGTGTGTGTGTGTGTGTATATATATATATATATATATATATATATATATATATACACAGTATATATATATATATATATATATATATATATATATATATATATATATATGTGTATATATATATATATATATATATATATATAAATATATATATATACATATACAGTACATGTAGGGGATACATGATGGGCAGGAGTATGGTATGCGTCCCCCACCTGAACAGACCCTATTTAACAAAATTACCTGGCCTGATCCCCCAACTAACCCTTGCCTGGTCCCCACCACCCTCCTCCCCCCACCAGGCCAGCAGCACCCAGAAAAAGTAATTTTCCTGATGCCCTGTATAATAAAGAAAACACTGTCTGGTGCAGAGCTGCTGAAAGCAGGAACATAATTCCTAGCCCTCTCTTCTTTCCCAGTCATTGCAAACAAATAAAGGAAGTGAAACCACTCAGAGCAAAGCTCCAGTTTTCCTGATAACACACTGAGTAGTGCAGAATAGAATGACTGCAAATCAAAGGATCGTTGGTACATAGTGCAACTGAGTTCTGCTAGTACCAAGTGTGAATTATTTTTCTGCTGGATGCTGGATCCTCCCAAATAAAAAAATACTGTTTTAATAAACAAATAAGCTATTGCTTATTATTTATTTCCCAATTTTAATCGAACCATCCCTGTTTTGACCAGAGCTATGATTTTTGCAAATCACATACCTTTTTTTCTATAATTCTAGTAACCAAGCGCTTCACTTGTTCAGACTCTGGATTCAGGCACTTCTCCTCTCCAGTTGCCAGTAGTGTATCACTGTCAAGGGAAAATGTACACTTTGCTTTCATGCATTTCCATAGAATCTTCAGCAAAATCAAACATTTTTTATAATTATAGTCAATTGGATTCAAGATTTTGTTTGTCAGTAGTTTCCCTGGTTTCCTTTGTCCCCCACCCTGATGTTTGGGGTCACCATAGCAACATCCTGTCCACCAGGCAGGAGGTTGAACAAATGTACCCCAGTGTTTTGACAACTGCTGCCAATGCCCTCAATGGCCAGCTAGCGGGGGGTACACAAATGCTGTGTATCCCATACTCTACCTAAAGCTGGGAGTTAGTCACATCACCTGCACAGTGACCAAGCCCCCTAAACCTGCTGCAGTGCGAAATTCTGGGGATTACATGCAAACCCCCAGTATCCAAGGTGGCATGGCACAATGAGCTGCCACTGTGCCATTGTAGATGTTAATTTAATACAGTTTTTTATTGACTGTGTACCCTACCAAAAATATAATTTCCTTACATGATCTCACTTTGTCACAAAAGGGGTTTTGGGGATGCATCTCTAACTTCTGAATATTCTTTGGATGAATAAAATCGGCACCAGGTCTCTTACAAATGCACCGACATTTCCCAATAATTGGTGATCCTATAATTAAATTATGCATTTTAGTTAGATATGACAATTTATATACTTTTAATTTCTTTCAAAGATTCTCGTATTTAAGTCCAAGGACTGAAACAACATTATATTGAAACAAGCATTCTAGTCATTACAATATAATTAAAATAACAAAAAATATAAAAGTGATACAAGTATAAATGCAATCTGCATGCAGTATTACAGTGAAAGTCAATGTGCACATTTAAATTATTTTTGAAAGTCACTTCACATGTCAAGATTCTGACTTGAAGTTTTAGACATTACAGTTTTGCTTTACATTTTTTCTTACTAAAGTTTACTAAATTCTATGCCCCCAAAAAAAAAAAAAAAAAAAGCTATGGAACTGTATGCAGTTGTTTGCAAGTTAAAAAAAAATAAGCATTACATTTTCACCTTATAAAGAGAGCAAATGTGTTCACTGAGCCATTTTGTTGAGTTGTTTATGAGATTTTGGAGTTAAAAATGCTAGTACATTGCTTATTTTTGAAGATTTTTAGGAACAGTATATAGGCTGTTGATAATTACTTGTGTATGAAACATTTTGACACAGAAAACCAACCAAGTAGCACTACAAATATTCAATAAACTAAACTTTCCAGTTTCAAAGTCATGTTAACTGAAGCCCTACCATTGTGTGCATAAGTGATAAGGGCTGAGTGAGTGGATGGAGAAAAGAAGCAAGCTGGTGTGCATGTTGGGCTAAGGTGATATAGTATATAATAAAATGGGTAAAATAAATCCTTCACCCTGACTGGTCAAAAGGCTTGTCCTTACCTGTCAACAAACTGAAAGGTGGCACTACTTTCCTAATACCTTAAGCTCCATAGGTGAAAGGGCAGCAATATCATTGAGCAACTGATGTCTTCCATCTGTACCTCTGCAACCAGAACTGATCTTCCATCACAGACATGGCTGCTACCTTTACACTGTAAAAACCTTTAACTGGGCCCTAAAAATAAAACTACCTTAAATAAAAAATAAAACAAATTAATTAACGTTGTTTCCCTGATCATCACACTCCTTACACACATAAACAAATTAGAAACGTTAAGTATTGTTTATAGTTTTCATTTCAACTATTTCTTTACTAACAGTGAAAAATCTCCCTTCTGTCTTTAGCTGCTCATCAGGGAAATCTCTTCTGCTTGCCTTGACAGTGTGATAATTGAGTTGCTGGCTCTAAAACAGGCCTTTGTTGTCTGTGTGTACAGTATCTTGGGAGAGTAACATTATACCAGCGGAACTGAGCAGAATTTTGAATCCCTGTATTTCATGGTAAACATTCCATGATAAACATTCTGTCTTGGATGAGGGAAAAAATAGAAAAAGAAAACAGGATGAAGAAAGTAGGTAATACAGTAATACTTTATAAAGAAAGAGAAAAGGTGGGAAACACAGTTACATAGGTAGAGGCAGACCCAAAATGCTCAAATAATGCATTGCTGTCCCTCCAATTCACTAGTTTAGCATTTTTTAGTGAGCTGCTCTTCAATCAATTTTACCACTCTTCTACACAAGACTGGGGACTATTTTCCACCATATTTAAATAAAATAACATACTATTCTTAAATCTTTAATAATGTGTCTAGAGTTTTGACTAATTGTTATAGAAATAGTTGCTATCCATTTTATAAGAGCGATAAGACACTTCAGGATATGGGTTGTTGATTGATAAGAGCACTACACAGCTGCTGTAGTCACTCGGCACAAGCGCCTCGTGCCTAATAATGCTCAGAGTCTTAGAATGCAGTGCTTTTGTCACACAGCAATGCAATGAAAGAAGTGCCAGTGACCACCTTTCAAACAAAATCATTATGTCTATAAACACATCTGGCTTCCATAAGTAATGTGGAGGCTGCCAGTACTTGATGTTGTATCCAGCATCAGGCCCTGAAAGTAAATGTAAAAAGTCACATTCAAAAAACAAACAAAACATTTTTGCTTCACATGCTTTTAAGCACACACGAACATCAGATACCAAAGGGCAGCAGCAACAGTTAAAGTTAAAGTGTTTAAATCATCAATGCGAGTCCTCTATGCTTGGGTTGCAGTAATCGAGCATGTCAGTTACTCAGTTCACAGTGGGAAGTGAAAGTTCCAAGCTGGGCAAAATTCTACACACAGTCCTGGTTTTGCATTGGACCTCCCGCTGTGCTTCTTATAACCATCGCACTGTGGGGGGAGGGGCGTCTGTGAGTAAAAGAGCCATTCTGAAATAGAACCCTGCAGTGAATTGAAGCACTGCATTCCAAAATACAAGAAACACGTCAGAGTGCAATCAAAACGGTACTTTACTCACCTGGTAAAGGTGATTGTAGGGGTATAGATCTCTGAGGCACTCCACATTCATGACATAATTGGTTATGTACCCCTGATAGGTTGCTTGATGTACATGTAAATTTGAAGCAAATCCATCCCACTACTCGCAGGAGTCAGCTTACTTCAGGCCAGTTTGATGTATTCCAAGGCTAGATCTGTAACTATAAGCTGTAATTATCTGAATTTTGACAATTTTAAACATAAAAAGATACCCTCTAGTGTGATTTCAATCATGAACTGATTTATTTGGTGGTAATCAGCTTAACATTAATACATGACAACAGTGTTCGATTATAATAAGGTTCTGATCAATGCTGTGTGTCTGTGGTTTGTTTCCATGTCTTTTTGGATGAGCTGTGGAGTGCCTCAGAGATCTACACCCCCACAATCACCTTTACCAGGTGAGTAAACTACAATTGTGGGGGATAATCTCTGAGGCACTCCACATTCACGACATCATGAGTCATTAATAAGCAGTGTCTCCTTGTCCGGGTGGGTGAGACATGTCCTCTAGCACTGCGGGGGTTTTGGCTGTGGCCAGTACTGCTTTTGCAAAGTTTGTCTTGTTGTCCTGTGACACGTCCATCCGGTAGTGTCTTGTAAATGTATGAATTGAGGACCACGTGGCAGCTGCGCATATTTCCTCCGCTGTAGCCATGTTCTTCTCTGCCCATGAAGTTGCTATAGCTCATGTGGAATGGGCTTTCATGTCTCTTGGTGCGGTTGTGTTGCTTGCTTTGTAAGCCTCTCTGATTGCCGGTTTAAAGTAGGAGGCTATGGATGCCTTTGATGCTGGTTGTCCTTTCCTTTTTCCCTGAAGGGTAATGAAAAGTCTGTCTGTGAGACGTGTGTTCTTGGTTCGTTCTAGGTATGCCAATATTATTCATCTCATTCCTAGTAGTTGCAATTGTGGTTCCTGCCGTATGTCCTCTGGGGGTAGTTCTGCAGGTATTTCTATTGACTAGTTGAGATGAAAGTTGGATGCGATCTTGGGCCTGAAGGCAGGTATTGTTCTGAGTGAGATGCAGTCATAGTAGAATGTTAGGAATGGTGATTTGGATGATAGTGCCTGTAGCTCTCTAACCCTTCTTGCTGAAGCGATGGCCATTAGAAAGACTGCTTTGAATTGCATCCATTTGAGTGGCACTGTTTCTAGGGGCTCAAATGGTGGGCACATCATAGCCCTAATTACCAGGGTCAGGTCCCAAGGTGCTGTTATGTCCTTAGTAGTGGGTTTAATGTTAATAGTGGCCTTTAAGAAGCGCACTATGTCCTGGTGTGATCCTGCTGTTCAGCCCTGTACTAATCCTCTTGCTGCCCTGATTGCTGTCACCTGTACCTTTAGTGAGGCTGGAGAGAGGCCTAGATTTAGGCCCTCTTGTAGAAATAGTAGTATTTGTGGTATGGTGCATTCACGGGCCTCAATATAGTGGTGACTGCACCATTTAGCAAAATCTTCCATTGTCTTTGGTGCGTTGCATTGGTGGATGGTTGTCATGACACAGCCATCGTCTTGATGACTGTTGGGTGACAGCCTGCATTTAGCAGTCTTTCTCTTTCAGGAGCCAGGCCATGAGCTGAAGCTGTTGTGGATTGGGGTGTAAGATCGTCCAGAGCCATGGATGCTGTAGTCGCGAACCATGCTCTGCATGGCCAGTGTAGTGCGACTAGAATTACTCTGGCTCTGGATGTGCATATCTTCCTCAGGACCCTGTGCTGTCTAGGTTCCCATGGAAGCTCTCCATCCTATCATGCTGGCATCCATCTCTAGGATCGCGTCTGGATGGGTGTCTAAGGGTATACCTTCAGTCAGTTTGCATTTGTTTGTCCACCAGGATAAGCTTGATTTTACAGTGTTTGGTAATATCACTTTTCTTGATAGGTCGATATCGTAAGTAGGGCTTTATTTTATTAGAAATGCCATAAGTGGTCTCATGTGCCACCTTGCCCATGGTATCATGTCTATAGTAGATGACATTATTCCTAATACTTGTGATATGAAATGTAGCATGGGTTCCTTTGATTTTTGTAGCTGAATTGTGAGTTGAATGATAGATGTTACTCTGCTGTGTGAGGGAAAGACTAGGCCCAATTCTGTATCTATGATTGTGCCTAGATGCTCTATAGATTGAGTGGGTACCAGGCAGCTTTTGGTTTGGTTTATTACTCATCCATGGTTTTGCAGACATTGAATGACAATTTTTGTCTCTCTTACTGCTTGTTGGAGTGATCTTGTTCAAATCAACCAATCATCCAGATAAGGTATTACGTGTATGCCTTGCTCCCTTAGCTTTGCGCCAGTACTATTGTGACTTTTGTGAATACTCTGGGTGCTGAGGCCAGCCCAAATGGTAGTACCTGGTATTGATAATGTCTACCCTGTATGTGGAACCAGAGGAACATGAGGTGGCTTGGCCTGATCGGGATGAGTAAATATGCATCTTTCAGATCTATGGACGTGAGGAAGTCTCCTGGTCTGACTACTCCTAGTGTTGATCTGATTGTCTCCATTTTAAATGGGGTGTATCTCACTGATCTGTTCAGTTATTTTAGGTCTAGTACTGGACAGAGGTCCCCTTTCTTTTTGGTTACCATGAAGAATATGGAGTATATTCCCTGACTGTGTTCCTGAGTTGGTACTGGTACTATCACCTTGTTCAGTAGTAGGTCTTGTATCATTCTGTTCACTTGTTGTGGTGTTATTTTGCGTGGTGAAATGGGTGATTGCACCATATGGTTGTGTCTTGGTATGCTGTTGAATTCTATTGCATACCCTTCTCTTATTATTTCTAGAATCCACTTGTCTGTGGTGGAGTTTTGCCATGCTTGGGTGAACATTAGTAGCTGTGTGCCTACTGGAGGGGTCAGGGATGGCATGTAGTGTGAATAGTTATGGTTTGGAGTGATGTCTATGTGTGTGTTGGCTGCCTCTTCCTCTAGGGGCTGTGCCTCTGCCTCTGAATTTGTTGCATTGGTATGGAGGCATGTATTGCTGCCTATAGCCTGAACCTGTTTAAGATGTGTTGCCTCTCTTTTTGTCTCGAAATGACTAGCCATAAAATCTATGCCTGGTGGGTAGATAGGAGTGTCTTGTGTTATCTTTGGCTAGTACTTTCCCTCCACTTTGCCCTTGAGGTATTTTTCCAGACCTTCGACGAATAGAAAGTTTTCTTTAAATGGGAGTTTTTGGAGTGTCACTTTAGACTCTCCGTCCACATCCCATAGTTTCATCCACAGAGCTCTCTGTACTCTGTTGGTTAGCACGGCTGATCTAGCACTAATTTTGAGGGAGTCAACTGCCATGTCGGCTAGGTACTTAGTGGATAGTATGGTATTCTCTAGTAGCTCTGCCTCCATGGATTTATGAGGTAAGATCTTTATCACCTTTTGAAGCCATATTAATTGTGCCCTTGTGGTGGCTCTTGTTCCCAGACCAGCCAGTTCCACACTTTTCTTCAGTATGTCCTCTTGTTTCCTGTCAATAGGATCTCTGAGCCCTGAAGTGGATTCTGTAGGGAGCACGGTTTTCCTGTTGAGCAAGGCTATCTGTGAATCTATTGTTGGTGGTGTGCACCATAAGGAGAGTTTGTCTGCTTGTAATGGGTACATTTTGTCCCAAGATCTGCGTTCTGGTATGTGGGCTGGCTCTGTGGAGCCCCATTCCTTAAGTACCACCTCCTCTATGGCTTCGCAAACTGGGAAGACATCCTATTGCTTTGACTGCAGTTGCAGGGAGGGGATTAGTTTTGATGTGGGTGCTGGTGTTGGTGTTTCAAATCCCACTGTACTCATGATACTTCTGACCAGTATTGGTATTTGGTCAGGAAAGCATCATTTTGCAGTGAGGGTCTGGGTTCCGGGTCCAGTTTGCCCTCTTCTTCGGACATCTGTTCTGTGTCATTTAATTCAGGTTGTACCTCATTAGGTAGTGCCCTGGTGGATCTTTTGTGACCTCCGACGGACCTCTTTTTTGTGGGTGGGGGGCTGGGCAATTGAAGTGCTGACAGCTCATTGAGTTTGTTTAGCATGGCAGCTAAGACTTCCTGCTGAGTTAGCATCAGCTGGTTGTTCTGCAGCATTATAGAACTGGGATCAGAGGTTTGGTCTTTGTTATATTTCCCTTTATTTGTGTTATTCTGTAGCCCACTGAATTCTTCACCTGGTTCCTCAGGGTTGTTAGTAGAAGGGTTTTACTCCACACATGTAATGCAGAGGCATCCCAGCTGTTGTGGGGATAGGGGTACGTTGCAGTGCCTGCAGGCTTTATTCTTTGCCATATTGATCTGTGGAGAATGTGGCACAGATCAGACGTGTGGACTTATTGTCAGTTATATTATAAACATACAGCAAGTTATACCTGTAAAAAAATGTAGTGCTGTCTCTTTAAGGGCTGCCATACATTAAGCTCTATGGAGATCTGTGAATATGTAGTGTTGTCCCTTTAATGGGTTGTGACTGTGCTTGTGGTAACATGCAGCAGTGTCCCTTTAGCTGAGAGGCGGATAGTTTAATCAGCATTTAGGCTGATGTGTCATCGGTACTGCTGTGGGGTACTCAGATTATCTATTGGGCAATGTGGAATTCTGTTTGTCTCCTGCTTGGCTTGGAACTCAGGGCATATGTGCCAGTGATCGTGAGATCTCCATGATGGTGAGATCCCGTTGTTTTTCCCCTCAGAAAGATGGCGCCCGAGGTCTTGCAAGTGTTGGGAGCCAATCAGAAGGCTGCTCCCATGCTAAGCGAGATCTCAGACTGGAAGAGACGAGAGGAGAGAGTTGTTTGGGCACTACTATGGGCCTGGGGGCCATAAAAAATGTTTTGGTCAGCTCCATGTTGGTCTGCATCCTTAGATACCCTGTATGGGTTACAACAGTAGCGTGGAGGTCGCCGAATGCCACATTTCTGTTGGGTTCCACCTTGGAGCTGGAGGCCATTTGAATGGTGGCGTGCAACAGAGACTGAGATACTGGGATGGAGGTAGGGCCATTGTATTGCAGTTTGTAAGTGGAGGTTGTGGAAATCAAACCTGGGTCTGCTGGATGTACCAAACTTATTAACAACTCATTACTCTAATCTCTAGGCACCATATGTTTATTTACTGATATTACACTATTGGAGAGGTATGCACAACTGGGGATCTCAGAAGACACCTCGGGTCACAGCAACCCTTCCAGTGAAGGGCCAGCCCCTTGTCTAGGCTGAATACATTATGTACCTCTTGGATTGGTACCCAGCCCCCAAGAACAGGGAGGTGATGTGGCCAAGTGGCAAGCAATCACAATGTCTGGTGTTGTTGTACCAGCAGGCTAACCTGATGAGGCTGGACAGTGCCCCCCCATCCAGAATCCAAGTTTGCAGTTCCCCAGGTGTAATACCAACCAGAGGAGAAGAGCCTTATGGAATAATTCAACTCATCTCACCATTTTCTTTCTGCACCATCAGTCTGCAACTGTCCCAAGCAGCAACAGAATGGTTGCGGTCCCACCCTCTCCACTACACAAGCAGGTCACTACAATTGTTATATCATAACCTGACAAGAAGAGTCCAACAACAAGTCCCATTCTTCATCATGCAAATGCCCACCATTCTTAGTATGAAGTCCCCAGTAGGAGGTGTTAATGTCCTTATACTGAACTACAGTTCCTCTAAAAGACTCCATGCCATGAATGATCACATTTCTCTATTGATGTGAATTCATGCCTCATTCATAGCTTAGAGTAAACTGCATGCTGCCAATGGGCCCATTCAATGAGGTGAGATCAAATGATCGTGGCTTTAGGCCACAATGCCACTATGGACTACAGGTCTTCCATCATTCTTTGGAGCACATTAGTGGCTTTCAGGAGCCCCAGGTCATTCCCACCCAGATGAATTATGTGGATGTCTGGTGAATACCCTGGCTGGGCTTGCACCACCAGCCTAAGGAGAAGTTCCTCCCAGCACATGCCTCTCTTGTCCGTCCAATGAATCAGTGCTTTCTGTTATGGTATCAATAGGTTCCTCCCCAAGGCCAACTGACCACTCTCTCCACTGTCCAGTAGATGAAGGAATGGCCACAGATCCACATGCACTTGAAGTCCTTGAGGGAACCTGGAACAGAACAAGACAAACTTGCTAAAGCAAATTTAGATGAACATAGCATAAAAACACTTGGACGTCCACCATCCCATGGCCTGGATCTCATCCTCTGACAGCCCTTGGATCCTGGTAGTCATTGCTCCCCCAATCCTGAAGGAATGGGTGTTGTAGTCCTTGGGATTTAGGCCAGCATATCAGACTGCCAACCCCACTACATGTATAAATTGATCAGCTATCATGGCTTGCCATCTGCATGCAGGAATAAAACCTTGCCCTCTACTGGGTGGAGAGCCAGGTAAGTGGTCACAAAAGATTACTGTCCCATGCTGATTCAACCAGGGCCTTCACTAAGCACCAACAGCCAATACCCTTCTGGACAGTTTTGCTTCATTGCAGTCATATGTAAACCCCTTCCATGATCACTGTGACATCTGCATCTATCAAGCTAACTCCAGCACTGTTTCAGGCAGTCAGCACCAGTTCTGAGACCCAGAATGCCCCACCGAATGCCAGGGCAAATATAGTTTTGAATAGTATGGGCTCATACTGTAGGTATTCCAGTAAATCCCTGGCATGGCCACCCATACCTGTTCTAAAATCACCGGTGTGATAGGGCACCAGGCACCCAACCACCTGGTATGGCCCTTACCCCACCATTCGAGGACCTGCCAGACCTTAAAAGAGTGGGTGACGTCCATGAACCCCAAAACTCAGGAAAACCATGACAGGTCTGCCAAGTATTGCTCAGCAACCCCTGGCATCAGCCCTACCACTTAGCTTCCATTATATAGCTGTACAGTTGTTTGACTGGAATGGGTGAGCTGTTTGGCCATCCCACCTCTGCTTGGATTGTATGATAATACTCCATGCCATGGTGGTAGGCGCTCTGGTCTGAGGAGCAGCATCATTACCTATGCACTCCCAGGCCTTAAGGTTGCTGCCCATGGAAATGATGAGACTGGATATGGTTCTGTATCACCACTGGAACCAACTCCCTGAATTTCCACAATTGTGAAAAAGATATAGCATTAGCAATGCCATTCTCAATGCCAGAGATGTGTACAACTTTAAAATGGACATTAAGCAACGTGCATTGTAGGACAAAATATTCTCATGAGATCACCCAACATCCCATTTATGGTGTGTATCACCCCCATATTGTTAGAGCGAAAGATGACCCTCTTGTCTGTCAGTCTGGGGCCCCATATGCAACAGGCCACCACAGTTGGGAAGAACTCTGACAGTGTTATCTGCCCATGGAGCTCAGTAATTGGCACACCATTTGCCTTGAAAGTATGCCCCAAACCCTAGCCCACCTGCAATGTTCTTGTACAATTCTGGCTGCTGGCCATCCACAGTCTATAGCTACATCAATACCTCATTGAAGTGGGCAACAAATGTCTGCCATTCCTTCAGGTCTTCTTGGAAACCCTCCATCACCTGAATCTGGTGATGGGGCTTCTGAGTGCCTACTCCCAGCTTCGCCATCTGCTGCAGGAATGTCCTCCCATAGAGATGACTCAATAGGTGAAGATGAAGTGCCCCACCATTTGTTACAGGTCATACAGGGTTATCTTCTTGATTGCTATGGCCTTGCTCAAGAGAGTCCTCAAGGCAACTATCGAGCCATGAGGCTGACAACACTTCTGCTTTACAATGTCAGTCTCTATCTCCAGTAATGTCATCATCAAGCTCGGTGCCTTGACTTTCCCAGGAGCCAGGGGCACACTGAAGAGGTCACACAATTCAATAAAAGTGTCCAGTGTTTTCCCACAGGCCAGAGAGAGCTCTGGACCTACAAACAAGAAGTCATCCAGGTAGTGGACGATAGCCAGGTTCTCTGGGTTTTGTGCTGTCAACTATTGCAGGAAGGTGCTGAAGCTTTCAAACATTGCACAGACTACTGAGCAGCCCATGGGCATGCAATTGCTCATGTAGTATTTCCTCTTGATTTTCCATCCCCAACAAGTGCCAATTGACTGGAGGTACCAGCAGGACTGGAAGGCTGACTCTGTGTCCACCTTCACCATGAGGGCATGTGGTCCTGCCGCTTCTACGACCTCAACTGCCGTGTTGAACAATGCATATTGAACTGCCTTGAATGGGGATCAGTGAGTTCATTAACAGAGTCTCCTTCATGGTGTGACAGGTGGTTGATCATCTGTAATTCCCTCAGGAAGAGATATTCGGCAGGCAAGGGGATGAGTATGGAGTCGCTCACCCTTCTCACCTGCATCTCTTTTTCCAGTTTATCCTGGACTACTTATGGTTGGTTTCTCACAGCTTTCAGAGTCTTGGCCTCGTACTCCTGGGGGCAGTATGGGATTCTGAAGCCTGCTGAGAAACTGTCCATCAAATGGCTGGCCGCATTGTGTTCAGTTGGGCAAACTGGCCCAGGGTGCTTGGGATGCTGACTGCATCCTGGCCTGTCACTATGAAAGAGACATTTGGCCTGTGCTCACTCACTGTTTTTTTTTTTTTCTTTCTTTACTAGCTAATTCGCTTGCCTGCCATCCTCCCTCCCTCCCAGGGGTTGACTTGACAAATCTCACAGCATGACATTCCATGCTATAACTTCTTTTCACCTAGACAAAAACACTTTTTTATGAACAGGAACAGGACATCATCATTGGAAGTGCTGAGCTGAAGAACCATAAAGGGGAACTGTCATCTACAGGATTTCTTAATGTCCTTTGACTGTAGATAATCCAAAAGCTTAAATAGAAAATCATCTGCTTGCTCTTTGCTTAAACTTCTAGGCTGTACTGCCAGCTGATAGTCAACAGTTACACATGTCAAGGCTTGCCCTATGATGCCAGGCCAGTAGGTACATAGCCACATTTGCATCTTGTAGACCTGAGTTCACACCCAAAATTCTAAGAGAAAAGGTTGCAAGAGAGGGAACAGAACAAGACAAAGATTGGAGCTGTGGAAGCCCCAAAAATCTGTACTGACATGAACACAGCCAGGGTTTAGAAATCCTGATATGGAGCCCCAGTACTTGTTAGCAACACACAGCCAGCCTTGAGATGTGTAGGTTTTGATGATCAGCTGGCAGTATAGCCTAGAGGTTAAAGCAATCCTGAAGATGGATTATTTTTACTAACAGTTTGAAATGTAGGTGATAACTCACTAGTTTCAATACACATACAAAACAATTATTATACATGTAGAAAGTGCTGTAATAACACCATAAAACACACTTAATAAAAAAGATAATTTCCTCTTCAACCTGTTGGATTAACTACAGTCAAAGGTGGGCCAAGTCCCTTGGTGACATCATTTCCTGTCAGGAGCCTAAATCACATGGCTGCCCCAGCCCTTGATTACAGGCTGATTTAAATATGAATAACTCTGGTCTGAAAAGACTCACAGATAAACACAAAGTCTCACTCAAATTAGCTTTTTATGGGCGTTTAGACACTAAGAAATCCTGTAGATGACAGTTACCCTTTAAGCAGTGTGGTGAGGAGAGTAGAAAACAGGTAGGCATTGGTCCAATGAGAAATTATGGCAGCAGAAAAGAGCTAATGCTCTGCCCCTTGCTCTGCCCACCCTCAATCTATCTTTATCCTTACTATTTGATTTTTGCAGATCTCTCTCTCTCTTATGTACATGATGAATAAGTCATTTTCCCCATTCTTGATGTCCTGTGACAGTCTAAGCTGTCTGGAACCCTTGGCTGCCCTGACTGCTTTGTTCACCTCTCTAGATTTCTTCAGGTACTCCTTTCTATCCTCCCCCAGCCTGGATCTCTTGAATTTCCTGAAGGCTGCCCTTTTTACCCTCACCTTTTCCAACACCTCCCCACTTAACCAACTAGGTTTCTTGGCCCTAGCCTTTTTGATTTGTGTCTTGGTACAGGATCTAGTGGCCTCTGCATGTCCTAGCTCGATGACTTCCCATTTCTGGCCAGCATCCATGTGTGGATGGATTTCGGCTAGGTGCCCAACCACTATTTCCCCCATCCTGTCAAAGTCAGTTTGCCTGAAGTCCAACATACTTGTCCCTGTTCCTGCAGCCACCTTGACCATACTGTGTGAGAACCACACTGTGTGGTGGTCTCTCCCTGACAGTGGATCTTCCAACCCCAGCTCTCTGACAAACTTTCTGTTAGACAACAAAAGGTCCAGAGTGTTGCTTAACCTGGTCAGCTTGTTTACTATCTGTATCAAGAAGCTGTCCTGAAAAGCCTCAAGGAGGACTTGATCCCTTGTGCTCGAGGTGACTGGGGTGCTCCGATCCACCCCTGGCAGATTGAAGTCCCCCACAGTCATGTTGTTACCGTTCCTGCTGACCATCCCGATCTGTTCCACTAGTTCTCTGTCCAAGTCCTCTGCCTAAGACGGTGGCCTATACACCATACTGATCCTAAGGGTCTTGTTTCTTGAACCCTGGAATTGTATCCATAGTGCCTGTGTTCTATCCTCCTCCCCTTCCTCCTTGGCACAGCTTATCCCCTTCCTCACATCGACCACCACCCCACCCCGACACTGGTTTTCCACATGCATGGAAAAATAGAGTTGAACACGGAGTCCTGATTGGTCTGCGGTATTTTGGTACCAAAACGGAACTAGCGTTTGTTCATGGAGCCTCAGTGAACTGCCAACTTTATAAGCAGAGCACAGTGTGCATTTGTTTTCTTGTTCCTGCTTGCTGCTATTCTGAGATCCTCTGTTTGCTGCCATAAAGAAAATCATTGGAGTCATCAGCCTTTCAGAGTCATCAGTCCTCTCATTTGAGTAAGCTGGGCAATTCAAATGTTATATTTTTATATATTTGAAGGTACCGATATTTAATTATGTCAGCTGTGGGGCTGTTTGGAAAGCATGCATGTACACCCTCTCTCAGATTCTCCCCACTCCATAGCTAACATTGTTTTTGCAGTTTTTAATTTATCAAAAGTTTTTTTTCTTGTTCTTATTGTTCCCCTGAGTGCTTAGAGTGATCTGTGTTTGGCTCTTTATTTGCGGTGGCAAAGGCACCGGCAGAGCAGGGGCAGCTTGCTTTATTTTCGGCAGTTACTTATATTATGTTTATTGTTTGCTGAATTGCCAATCCGGTCCATTTTGTGTGCCACTGTTCACAGTTCATGCTTCTTCCCGAGTGAGCGAGACCAAGTAACTTGTTTGTTAAATGCTGAAGCCGATCCATTTTGAGTGCTGTTGATGAGGGATTGCTCTCTCATCGCTGTAAGTTGAATAATTTCCTCCCTCAATTTAAAAAACTTTCTGTGGTTTTTGAGATGCGGGGGGCACTGGACTGTTTTTTCTGTCTGGGTTTAGGATGGTGGGGGGACACTGGACTGTTTCTTCTGGCTGGGTGTCTGGGTAGGGATTTTATGTTGGCTGGGTGTCTGGGTGGGCATTTTATGCTGGCTAGGTGTCTGGGTGGGGATTTTATGCTGTCTGTGTATCTGGGTAGGGGTTTGATGCTGGCTGTCTTCCAGGAGGGGAATGTGCAGGCTGTTCTGAGGGGTGCTGGCTGGGCATCTCTGGTTGGGTGATTTGCTAGATGTGTCTAGGGGTTGTTCCTTGTGTTTTCTATCGTAGGACTGGGATTGGAGGGGATTGGTAGTGCAGGTCCATCGGGGTGGGGACAGTGGCCGTGCAGGTCCATAGCGATGGGAAAAGTGGCTGGATTGGTAGGTTGGGATAGAATGAGTGGCTGGGATAGTCCATCAGGGTGGAGAGAGTGGCCCTGCAGGTCCATCGGGGTTGGTCTGACAGGGTGGAGAGGGTGGCCAGGTTGGTAGGTTGGGATGGGATGAGTGGCTGGGTTGGTTCATCGGGGAAGGGAAGAGTGGCCCTGCAGGTCCATCAGGGTGGGGAGAGTGGCTGGGTTGGTAGGTTGGGATGGGATGAGTGGCTCTAAAGGTCTGTTGGGGTGTGGGATAGTGACTGTGCAGGTCTGTAGGGGTGGGGAAAGTGGCCGCGTTGGTAAATTGGGATGGGATGAGTGGAATGGTTGGTCCATCAGGACGTGGAGAGTGACCCTGCAGATCTGTCTGGGTTGGGCAATGGCTGTGCAGGCCCATAGGGGTGGGGAAAGTGGCGGGGTTAGTAAGTTGGGATGGGATGAGTGGAATGGTTGGTCTGTCGGGGTGGGAAGAGTGGCCCTGCAGGTCTGTCTGGGTGGGGACAATGGCTGTGCAGGTCTATAGGGGTATGGAACGTGGCCAGGTTAGTAAGTTGGGATGGGATGAGTGGAATGGTTGGTCCGTCGGGTGGGGACAGTGACCAGATTGGTCCATCAAGGTAGGGAGAGTGGCCGGGTTGGTCCGTTGGGGTGGGGAGAGTGGCCGTGCAGGTCCGTCGGTGTGGGGACAGTGGCAGTGCAGGTCCATAAGGGTGGGGAAAGTGGCCAGGTTCGTAAGTTGGGATCGGGTGAGTGGAATGGTTGGTCTGTCGGAGTGTAGAGAGTGGCTGGGTTGGTCCATCGAGCTGGGGAGAGTGGCCAGGTTGGTCTGTCAGGGTGGGGAGAGTGGCCCTGCAGGTCCATAGGGGTAAGGACAGTGGCAGTACAGGTCCATAAGGGTGGGGAAAGTGGTCGGGTTAGTAAGCTGGGATGGGATGAGTGGAATGGTTGGTCCATTGGGGTGGGGAGACTGACCCTGCAGGTCCATCTGGGTGGGGACAATGGCTGTGCAGATCCATAGGGGTGTGGAAAGTGGCCGGATTAATAAGTTGGCATGGGATGTGTAGAATGGTTGGTCCATTGGGGTGGGGAGACTGGCCCTGCAGGATCGTTGGGGTGGAGACAGTGGCAGTGCAGGTCCATAAAAGTGGGGAAAGTGGCTGGGTTAGTCAGTTGGGATGGGATGAGTGGCCTGGTAGGTCCGTCAGAGTGGAGAGAGTGGCTGGGTTGGTAGATTGGGATGGGCTGAGTGGCCTAGTTGGTCTATCAAGGTGGGAAGACTGGCTGGGTTAGTCTGTTGGGGTGGGGAGAGTGACTGGGTTGGTCTGCCTAGGTGGGGAAAGTGGCCAGGTTGGTCAGAGGTGGGGACAGTGGCCCTGCAGATCCATTGGGGTGGGGACAATGGCTGTGCAGGTCCATAAGGGTGGGGAAAGTGGCCGGGTTAGTAAGTTGGGATGGGATGAGTGGAATGATTGGTCCATCGAGGTGGGGAAGTGACCCTGCAGGTCCATCTCGGTGGGGACAATGGCTTTGCAGGTCCATAAGGGTGGGGAAAGTGGCCGGGTTAGTCAGTTGGGATGGGATGAGTGGCCTGGTAGGTCCGTCGGAGTGGGGAGAGTGGCTGGGTTGGTAGGTTGGGATGGGCTGAGTGGCCTGATTGGTCTATCAGGGTGGGGAGACTGGCTGGGTTAGTCCGTTGGGATGGGAAGAGTGACTGGGTTGGTCTGCCCAGGTGGGGAGAGTGGCTAGGTTGGTCAGGGGTGGGGACAGTGTCTGGGTTGGTCCGTCGGGGTGGGCTGCTCACCAGTCTTTCTAGCAGCCTTGTTCTCCTGACCTGCAGTTTCTGCTGTCTTGTGCTGTATCTGACCATGCCAGGCTGCTGAGTCCGTGCCACTCTCTGATGGTTATTCATTGATGGTCAGCAGCGGAACGGGCTGGGCAGACTGGTTCACATGCTTGGAATAATGGTTCTGGCCTAGGAGGGAGGGGTGGCCTGGCAGAGTGGCACAGAATTATTTTTCCCAACATGCATGCTAGTCTGCCAGGTTCATGCCATGCTCTGATGGTTGGTTTTTGATGGTCAGCAAAGGGACAGGCTGGTCAGACTGGTTCACATGCTGGGAATAATTGTTCTGGCCTCAGAGGGAGGGGTGGACAGGCAGAGTGGCACAGAACCATTTTTCCCAACATGAATGCTAGTCTGCCGGGTCTGTGCCACGCTCCATTGTTGGTTTGGTTGATGGTTGGCAGATCGGCAGACTGAGCAGACTGGTTCACATGATGGGAAAAAAATGGTTCTGGTCTCTGAGGGAGGGGTGGATGGGCAGAGTGGCACAGAACCATTTTTCCAACATGTGTGCCAGATTGCCAGGTTTGTGCCATAGTCTGGTTGTTGGTTTTTGATGGTCAGCAAAGGGACAGGCTGGGCAGACTGGTTCACATGCTGGGAATAATGGTTCTGGCCTCAGAGGGAGAGGTGAACTGGCAGAGCGGCACAGAACCATTTTCCCCAACATGCATGCCAGTCTGCTGGGTCTGTGCCATGCTCTGGTGGTTGTTCGTTGATGGTCGGCAGAGGGACAGGCTGGGTGGACTGGTTCACATGATGGGGAAAAAATGATTCTGGCCTCTGAGGGAGGGATGGATGGGCAGAGTGGCACAGCACCATTTTTCCAACATGTGTGCCAGACTGCCAGGTCTGAGCCATGCTCCATTGGCTTGTTGATTGATGGTCAGCAGATGGGCAGGCTGGATGGACTGGTTCACATGATGGGAAAAAATGGTTCTGGCCTCTGAGGGAGGGGTGGATGGGCAGAGTGGCACAGAACCATTTTTCCAGCATGTGCGCCAGTCTGCCAGGTCCATGCCATACTCCATTGGTTTGTTGGTTGCATCTGTGTGTGCATGTGTGCACATCTGTGTGTGCATGCGCATGTGTGTGCATGTCTGTGTGTACGTGCTGTGTGTGCATGCACATGTGTGTGCGTGTGCATGTGTACATGTGTGCGTGCGTGTCTGTGTGTGTGCATATAGAATGAATTATAATAGAGATACAGTCAGACAAAATCACTTTATTAAGCCACATCAAACTGAATAAACCATGTCTAATCTGTGCCCTTCAAAACTGTCGAAACTGCAGATTTTCCTCCTTGGTTTATCTAGGGGGTAAACAAAGACAAATTCATTAAACTGTCTAACTGCATGTTAATAATAATCTTACCACCTTTAAGTGGAATGTCTAATGGAATATTGTTGGAAATGTTGGGGAACTACACAGAACTGATAAGTTCTTATAAGTGAATTACCAGCAGAGGTGAAGCCCTGAGCACTGTACAGATTTGGGCTTCACCTCTCTAGTCCCCCCTGCAGGTACTATATTAAAAAATAATATTTGCACCTGAGTGATCACTCAAACTAATGATTAAGTGCAAAGATCAATTTATTTCTGTTGACTGCAGGGGGAATAGAAGAGATGAAGTCATGAGCTGCACAGTGGTTATAGCTTGACCTCTGCTGGTAGAACACCTTTCATGAGTTTGAGCTCCGACATGAAAACTAAGAAGCTCCATTTTCATAAGAACCAAGTTAGAAAGTGCCCAATTAACTGTTGGTGCAATTCCTGATTGGTTTATTCTTCATTAAAGATTGTCGATCTCTCCATTAGCGTCCTCAATCCTCATTAATCATTGTGGATTTTTGTTTTAATTGGATGCACTTTGTTTACATATAAATAAACCAATCCAGGCAGCTAGATGTTAAGGTCTGAACCAACGGAGTCCACCTTGGCTTCTGGTGGTTCAGATTAATTCTCGTTGGAGCTCTGTCAAGCTCTGGTACATGGCATTGGATGAGTACTGTTATTCTACCTCTGCTTCCATCACACCTGAGGGGTGGGGACTGCAGTGCTGCCGTCATGCCTCAGGGGTGGGTGCTGCATGTGCTGCCGTCACACTTGAAGGGTGAGGCCTGCACCTGCTGCTGTCGTGCCTGAGGGGTGAAGGCTGCACGTGGTGTCATCACACCTGAAGGGTGGGGGCTGCACCTGCTGCCATCACTCCTAAGGGGTGGGGGCTGCACTTGCTGCTGTCATTCCTCAGGGGTGGGAGGTGCACCTGCTGCTGTCACTCCTGAGGGGTGGGGGCTGCACTTGCTTCCGTCACGCCTGAGGGGTGGGGGCTGCACCTGCTGCTGTCACTCCTGAGGGGTGAGGGCGGCACCTGCTGCCGTCACTCCTGAGGGGTGGGGGCTGCACTTGCTGCCATCACACCTGAGGGGTGGGGGCTGCACTTGCTGCTGTCATGCCTCAGGGATGGGAGGTGCACCTGCTGCTATCACTCCTGAGGGGGTGAGGGCTGCACCTGCTGCCATCACTCCTGAGGGGTGGGGACTGCACTTGCTGTCATCACGCCTGAGGTGTGGGGGCTGCACCTGCTGCTGTCACCCCTGAGGGGTTGGGGCTGCAGTGCTGCATGTGCTGCCATCACGCCTGAGGTGTGGGGGCTGCACCTGCTACTGTCACTCCTGAGGGGTGGGGGCGGCACCTGCTGCCGTCACTCCTGAAGGGTGGGGGCTGCACTTGCTGCCATCACACCTGAGGGGTGGGGGCTGCACTTGCTGCCGTCACTCCTAAAAGGTGGGGGCCACACTTGCTGTCATCACACCTGAGGGGAAGGGGCTGCAGTGCTGCACATGCTTCCATCACACCTGAGGGGTGGGGGCTACACTTACTGCTGTCTATCCTGGAGAATAGATGGAAACCTACTGTTGCCATCTTGCTGAGAGTTGGAAGGTGAAGTCTTCATGAACGCCATGCCTGTGCACTGCTGCAGATTCATGTTGATGTTGAACCACCTGCCAACACTGCTACCAGCACCTCATGCTTGTCCCTTTGCACCACTCTTCAAGTAAGTAGGTGTGGGTGTTGGTGGCAAGTTGTGATTGGAGAATGCATGGATGAGGATGAGGATGTGGACGATGATGATCTTGCTAACAGTTATGTGTACATTTTCCTGTGGGCCACATGTAAACATTTCAATTATGATTTCAGGCCTTGAAGTGCTGTCGGACGTGATCTGCTACAGGTGTACTATCTTCCACTGTAAAAGGTACAGTTTGCTTTCTTTTTGGCCCCCTAGTGGGGCTTCCATGCTAAAAATGAAAATGCTTTGTTGGTGTTACAGAGATAGGACTTACTGTGTTTTGGGATTTTTTTTGTAGGTTAATCTGTGAAAGTGCTGTTGGCGATCTGCTGCTGTGAGTCCTTGCCCTTTTGAATAGGTATTGTTGTTCTTCTTTGCACTGACTAACAGTGACTCAAAGTCTAGATTTTATGTTTCTGACATCACAGTGGTTTCTGTTTGGTACCCATCCCCACTCTTCTCCACATAGCCTCACATTAGCAGTGAGATTTGGCAGAGATATATAGGTTGATGGTGATACTGTAGTGTGGAATTTAAGTGGCTGACGTCAGCGTAAAGTCTGTAGCTTCTCCTCCCCACTCTCATAAACATGGCCTTACATTAGCGACGAGATTCGTATGCGTGTATCTTACTATAGATATTTCTAGTCTGGACAGTAAACTTCAGAGGGCAGCTTGATTTGTGTAGCTGTTCCTCCTCACTCTTAACCCTGGGCAAGAATTATTTGCTGAGATATATTTCAAATGCCGATCTTGTACTCTTGCTATTGTACTGTGACATTCTGAGGTCAGCGTGATGATTTTAGTAGCTACTAATGACTCTGAAATGGTGGCCAGAAATTGGTGGAGAATGGGATAGATATAGATATATAGCTATATTGTAGTCTGGAATTTAAGTGGCTGAGATCAGTATAAAGTCTGTAGCTGCTCCTCCCAACTCTCATAAACATGGCCTTACATTAGTGATTCGGATATGTGTATCTTACTACAGATATTTCTAGTCTGGATTGTAAACTTCGGAGGGCACTGTGATTTCTGTAGCTGCTGCTTCTGACCATTGTCCTCGTCTACGGCCATGAATGACCAGTGAGATTCTAATGCTGATGTAGTCTCTTATTTTTGTCTTGATTGAGAGATTGAGTAATTAGTTGTGAAATTTTAATAGTTGTGCTGCACAATTGTAAAGATATTTTCTATATCTACCAACTCTGTTTCAATTTTAGTTTGTTGGGAGTCATCCACATTACACGTGTAGCAATGGCAACCCCACCACCAAGCAAAATGGCCAAAATCACATCTGTTACCGCTAAAGACCATGCTTTGAAATTTAAGTCCTATGGCATGTATGAAGGTGGAGGGAAGATGTTCTGTTGCGTCTGTGATCACCCTGTTGACCACATCAGGCAGGACACAGCGGTGGATCACTGTAAAAGCAAAAACAAACCAAGACCACAAGCCAGAAGAGTTACAGTAGACAGGAGACCCTTCACATTAGTTTTAGTGTCACAACAGCTGCAGCTGCTGCAAGGGAGAAAACCATTTTGGACATGTTGAGGGCTTGGTGCAGCGCCAATATACCAATTGAAAAGCTGGATCAGTTCTGCTTGAGAGACTGGATTGGGAAATATATCAAAGGAATTGGAGCACTTCTGAAGGCAGACACCTTATGATGGAATTACTTGCCCCGACTAAATAGGGAAATGGAGGAGGGAATTAGCCAGCTGGTAAGAGGCAAGACACTCTCAGTAATGTGCGATGAAACAAACGATGCAGATTCCCGCTGTGTAATGAACATTATTTTTGTAATGGAGGGTGGAAAATCTATAATAGCTGACACCGTAGAGCTAACAGCAGTAAACCACTCCACTGTTGCCAAAAGTGTTTTAAAGACCTTGCATAAATATGGTGTGGAAATGGGACAAGTGGTAGCATTTGTTAGTGACAATGCACATTATATGACAAAGTGCTTTAATGATGTATTACGTGGCCTAATTGGTGACCATGTAGCCCATGTGGGTTGTTGGGCACATGTTTTATCATTGGTGGGCGATACCTGGATTGACCACTTTGATAAGGTGAATAAGCTTGTGGCACTTATAAAATATGCCTTTCAACAATCACCAAAATGTAAGCGAGAGTACATTGCATTCCTAGAGGAGAGAGGTGCAGAAAAAACAATATTGCCTCCTGTTCCTGTCTTGACCCGTTGGAACACCTGGTTTGAAGCAGTAAAGTACCGCTCTGTATATCTGGAACACCTGCGAGAGTTCTTCAAGGATGAAAGCAGTGATGCCAACTCCATGAGGTCCTTATAAAAACTATTTGAAGAATGGCTCACAGAGCTGCAGGTTCAGACTGCATTCATTGCTGAACACTGCACTGGCCTTATTGTTGCAATCGAGCTTTCGCAAAGCAAGGAAAAGCCCTTGGCTGTTTTGCTGTATGACACCATTAGCAAAATCAAAAAGCAGTTAGAAGCAGGAGTGTTGAAGATGGAATGATTGGGTGACAGAACTGACGGGTACTTGCAGGCTATGAGACCACGGGTCAAGCAGGAAAATGTTGCCCTTTTCCAAGGAGCATTTGGTGTTGCTTTAAACAAGCTTTCTAAGCATATGGACACAAACCCATCAGTTGAATTCTTTAAAGCTTGCCGTATTTTGGACCCCAGAAATTTACCAAAACTGAATCGGGATTTGACACGGCATGCCAGTGGCATTCCTCTGTTAGCACTGCACAACCAAACAGAATTGCAAAATGACTGGGATGTATATGCAAGGGAGGATATAAGGGAACTTTCAAGCATATTGGAGTTGGATGTTGGGCAGTACTGGCTTTCAAGGCAGTCACAGCTAACTGTACTCTCCAGAGCTGCTCTACAAGCTATCTGGCTACCTGTGTCAAGTGCAGATGTGGAGAGATCTTTCTCTGTATATGGACAGATCCACATGGAACAAAGGAGGAACCTGCTGGTACAAAACCTGAAACTGCTATCCCAGCTCATGTACAAGTAGCTGGATTATATATTTTTGCATGGTTTCCACAACATGTCTGATGCCCATTTTCATACTTCTATTAGCGTATTCAAGCCAGTCACCAGCGCCACCCTCTCCATAAAATAATGGCTCCTCCCTCTAACTTCAGACTGTTGCCCCTGTTATCCCTCCCTCTTTTTGGCCTCTTAGGTACTTGAAGGTCTCGCTCAGGTCCCTTTCTTTTCTATCTTCTAGGTTGTACATGTTGAGCTCCCTCTCTCTCTCCTCATGTGCCCTGTCTGTCACCCATCCCCAGGATCATGTTCATCACCCTACGTTGGATCCCCGTCCCCCACCCTCGCTGGTAAACACTAAACATAAATACTTGTTTAGTACTTCCACCGGCTCTGACCCTTGCTGTACCCACCCTCCTTCCTAACAGTCTGCCTTTCCACTCCCCTTCTTTGCTGAAAAGAGATTCAATTGCTCTTCCTCTTCCTGCCTGTCTGCTGGGGGGGTTGGAGACTGATGGACTCCTTTGCATGGTGGCGCTGTTTACTGCCCACACCCATACCATCACCCTGCCTGCTTCAAGTTATACTTTTCTTTAATAAACTGTCCCAGATTTTTCTTTAGAATCCCTGAGCTCTACAAACTCTGGTGCAGCCTGTCCTGTTCATACATGTCTTGGTTCTCTGGGACACCATATGCTACTACATTAATACACATGGGATGGAATATTCAGAAATGTGCCAGAGGCAGGTGCAACATCTGTGCAGCGCAAGTACACTGTGCCAGTGCGCACCCAATGTGATATTCAAAGGTTGTGCACAATGGCAAGTGACAGTGCAACATGGCTGAATATCGCAGAGATGGGCCATAGCGCAACAAGAGCTGCACAGGGGAGCAAGTCAGCAAGCGCAATAGTGCAACCTGGGCTGCGCAAGGGTCAGAGGTGCATGGGCCAGAACACAGGGCAACAGACACAGTGGGGAGCATGCCGCAAGAGCAGGAGAGACCACCACCAGGGTGCAGAGGATGCTAGGAGGGAGGCATGTCAGGATCATGGCCACAGGCCCCGACCATGTGCACCACAGCAGTGCATGGAGGCAGTGTGACACCAATGCCCTCCAGCAATCAGCTATGGGCAACACCTGCAGGATGGCACGGGACATGCCACCTGGACCATAGCTGACAACACACATGCCAACAGCACACAGCACACAGGCCACACAACCCAAGCAGGGTGCACATGTATGCCCCAGGGCACACACACCGGCCACTGGACACAGACCACCAGGCGCAAACTGCAGTCAACCCCAGACATACCACTCAGCCACCATGCACACCACTGCAGCATGGCTCCATACGCCAACTACAAAGCAGACATGGACACGGATAGTTAACAAAATAAATGTGTATTAAAATAAACCACCAACAACTATATACAGATGTACAGGGACAGGGAGCAGGGAACGGAGAGGCCACAAACAAGATGGTAGGCCGAGGAAGGGAGGCAGGGGGACAGGGGACATGGCTGGGTTAGGGAACAAGGGAGGAAAGGGAGAGGGGTCGGGGAAGGGAAGGTGGTGCAGGCCAACGGGCCTCACTTGCATCCATGCCCTACTGGTCCCTGTTACTCTGTCTCCTCTGTGGCCTGCACAGGGCCTGCCTAATGATATGCACCACCTGTAGTGTGGCTATGGTGACCCCCAGTATCTGCCCCAGGAGTCTGGTGTTCACATCAACCTGCCGGACACCTAGGACAAAAGAGGGGACATGGATGAGTGCATGCCCATATGACTGTAGCCCATCCACCATGCGCAGTGGACAGTGGTGACATGTGCCTAGTAGACAGCACACAGCCAGCCGCAGCGTGTGTGCCCACATGAGCCACCATCCTGACCGTCCACAGCCACGCATAGCACTGTACATCAACACAACCCATGTATGGCACACCAAAACCATGGTGGCCAGACAACTGGGCTATGCGGTGGAATGGCAGTGGCATGGCTGGAACCTGGGTGCACCCACAGCCCACCTGCAGCAGCCACACATACACGTGCAAAAGCAACAGCATGGTGCAATGGACCCTGCCGGCATTGCACAGCTGTAATGGCCATGTGCACAGGGGGCTGTGGCCCACTCCCACCCTGCACAACAACAAACCCTGACAGAGTGCCTACCTGCATGCTGCAGTACAACCAGCACCTGACTGGCAGCACCTCCCACATGCCCGGCATCTCATGCCTGTGCACCAGTGTTGGCCTGCCCACATCCATCAGCGGCAACTGCCATCCTGGCTCTTCACCTATTCTCAGGGCTTAGTAGGGAGTCAGTGAGAGGCAAACAGCACCTGGTGACAACCTACATGCCCCACCCTCCTCCAGCACAGTATACTCCATGGCCCTGTGCAGTGGCGGTGGCACAGCACACCCATGGTGCTTTGCCATGGCCAGCAGAGCACACAGCCACAGCCCCCCCACAGCACAGTGTGACACCCCACTGTCCCCCCACAGAACACCGACATGGCACAGACATGGAAAAGTGCTCTCACCTGGCCGTGACATGGCACCCCTCCGGATGCATGCCAGTAGTGACTTCAGCCAGTCAGAATCCCTCCTCCACAGGTCCCCATAATGGTGGTAGCACTGCTCCCCACTTTGCTGGGCCCCAGTGGCCTTTTCCAACCCCTCAGTCACCTCCTGTCACACCTCAGTCGAGGATGGTCCAGGGGCACATGCCCATGCAGTGAGCCAACATGTGGCTCCACCAGTGCCACCAGGTTCACCAGTTCAACCTGGCTCAAATTTGGTGCCCTCGCTGTGCTCCAGTGCAGCATGTTCCTATCTGAACTGGTAATCCAAAATGGTGACTGGTAGCTCACGAGCCACACATGCTGTGGGTGCGCGACTCACTTGGCGATGTGCTGCCATTCCCAATCGCACATGCCTTGGTGCTGCACAATACAGCTGTGGTAGCACTGGCACATGCCACAGGCACCCAGAGGGTCAAAGGACACTCTTAGGGTCAAAGGTTGGCACACGCAATGTGCGCTACAATGGCGTCATGGGGCACGCGCCATGCATGGTGTGCAATAGGGCTTATGTGCCTACAGTCCATGTGCCAATGGTGCACAGGTGCCATAGGCATACAGAGCATGAACACTACATGCCCAATAGTGGCAGAGTGCTGTACCTAGATGGCGAGCTGTGTGTAGAATTCACCATCAGCGTACAGTGACATTAATGCACTCATGCGCATGCATAAGGCCTACCGCACACGTCATATGGTTGCCTCGGCTTGTGCGCCGTGCACAACTCCAATGTGCCATGCGCAATTCCACAATATTCAGCAGGAATATGCAGATGGGCTGATTCGCATTTCTGTGGTGCATCGGAGGCATTTGCATCTCATTACAGTTGTGCATTCCCTAATTTGCATGTGATGTGCTAAAAAGGTGTCATGGGACTGCACAGGCACCAGACCGGTATTGCATCTTTCAGGGGTGAGACACCTGGCAGTGCGTATGTCGGGACAATGGATTGGGGGGCTGTTGTGTGCAGCAGCCATCACTAACCACATGTCCATACCCACAGGAATGAGCACGTTGGAACATGAATAGGTTGAGGAGCAGGGGTCTGCACTGAAGCTCAGGCCCAACTTCACAAGGGCATAGAGCCATGCCCTCTTTGACGCATACCTGGACCAGGATCTCCTCCTGAGTGGCTCAATGGGCACCCCGCAGACCAGGGCGGCTGCATGGGTGGAAGTGGCCAGGACTGTGAACCAGCAGGGCAGCTATCAGAGGTCAGCACTGGAGTGCCGAAAGAAGGTGGGCATGAACCGGAGGAGGATAAAAGATAAGGTGGCTGCCATCCGGACCGCACGTGCCACCATAGGCATTGGACAGCCCGAAATGCCACAGCTGACACTGCAGGAGGAGCTGGTGGTGGCATCCATGTGGTGCAGTGCCATTGAGGATGTTCCCAGTGGTGATTTCCAGATGGAGGGCAGACCATCACTGCATGGTAGGAGCAGCGGCACCTGAGTAAGGGGGGCAGGGGTGCTGGGGAGCAGGGTTGTGTGGCAGCAGCATTAACATGTATGTGTTCCTTTATAGATCCAGAGCACCTGCATGCAGCAGCAGGGGTGGGGGTGACCACCATGGGGGCGGTCCTGGACCTGGAGGACCATCCATCCAGCTCCACTGGTGTCCGGGGTCCAGACTGCTGCCAGCCCATCCCCACTTTCTGACCAGATGCCTGTGGTGTGGTTGCAGATGAGGCCCTGGCAGTGTTCCAGCAGGACACCAGCCATGGCATCCAGTACACTGAGACACAGATCAAGGCAGGGTCCAGGACCGATGATGACATGACTGTTATCCTGGACAGTGGTGATGCTGATCGGGGGAGGCATCCATACCATGCACCCGACACTGCAGTGCAGATGGTGCCCTGGTAGCGGTTGTCCACCCACCAGCCGCAGTGCCCGGCGAGGTGGTGGGCGACATCGATGTGGCACAGTCCATTGTGTGTGGTGGTGGTTGTGCAGCCGCCCTGGCACCATTACACACACAGTGGCCAGAGGGGCAGCAGCTGCAGCAGAACGGGGCGGGTAGGGCCGGGTGCAGTGGGTGCTTCCGTTGCACCGCAGACTGTCCAGGCCCAAAGGGGTCACACAACACCCGCTGGTCGGCGCAATGCCCATGCCCCCCCAGGGCATAGACCCTCTGACCAAGCACACCCGTCTGCTCTGGGCATCCGTGGAGCAACAGATGCTGGTCATTGCAGGGGTGCGTGCACTCCGCAGAGAGCTGTGCCAGTCCACAAGGAGGCATGACCGGGACTATGAGTAGCTCCTGGCCAAGGCCACATGCATGTGGGAGGACATGACTGCAGCCCTGGATTGGCTTACCATTGCGGTCACGGCCGGCCTAGCACCAATGGCCACCATGGTGCATGGCCATCCACCGCAGTCACCGCAAAGTGCATTCTCCACCCCTCGGTGTTGTGCGACCCCATCATTGTCGACACCGGGATCTGCTGTGGACATTCTGGGCATGCCTGGAGTGGGCCTGTTCAGGTGCCTACAGATCCCTGTGAGGACCGGTCGCATTCCCACAGTAATACACCTCGGGGACCATCTGTGATGCCCCCTGTGGCCGTCGCACAGCCTGCGTCTGCTGGGTGGTCTCAGTGGGGCCGTCCACATGTCGGCAGCAGCTGTGCGACTGTGCAGTGGTCATGATCCACCACCCTCCTTGTCCGCTGCCTGCAGCAGCCCTGTGTGCACATTGGTGTGGCATATGCATACCAGGGTCATGCCATCTATGGTCCACTCAACATGCCTGCCTTGTGCACACCCACCCGGCTGCAGCCACTGTGGCATGTGCACGATGATGCCAACACAACACCGGCCGCCATTGTGCACTGGTGTTCAGTGTCTGACACATGCTTCTTGGCAGCATCTGGGTGTACGCGTGTGGGTGCCCATGTGCATGTGTGTGTGGGTGTGTGTGTGTGTGGGGTCTACAGTGCTGCACAAGGTGCTTCCATGGAGTCCTGTCCCATGCCCGTACATGCTGCCCTCCGGCCATGTCTGTTGTGGGGCCCAGCCATGCATGCCTGCATACTGTGCCCTGGTCCCAGGGACATGTGTGTGGCCATGTTCACCTACCTGCGTGCACTGTAGTGCTCCTCTGCAATCATGTCTCAGTGCTGCTGGGCCATCCTGTGCAGCCAGGGTTCCCGTAAACCGGGGGGAGCTGCCCAACACTGCCTGGCCCAGCATCCACATCGTCCCCACTGCTGTTCCCCTCTTCTACCTTGACAGCTATCCCATGGTAAGTGGCCATGTTGTGTAGCACACAGTTGGCCAGGAATAGGCTGCAGGCCTTCAAGGGGCTGTACTGTAGGGCATTGACAGACCTGTGCAGGCAACAGAACTGTGCCTTCAGCAGCCCAAACACATGCTCTATGATGTTCTGTGTGCTGGCGTGTGCCTCATTGTGTCTCTCCTGTGCTGCGGTCGATGGGTGCTGGTATGGGGTGAGCAGCCAGTGCTTGAGTGGGTATCCACTGTCTCCTGTGTGAAGACATGTGGGGTTAGCATGGTGATCTACCCAGCCAGACCCTCTGATGCCCCCAGCCTAGCATCCCCCCACAGCCCGCCATATTGTGCCAGGCTGCCCATTCCAGCTGCATACTCACCTACTAGGTGGCCAGTGGGGATGTTCTCACTCTCGAACCTGTGGCACAGTGCTGACTGGTGCCAGATGAAGGCATCATGTGCTCCACCAGGGTGTGTGGCACAGACCTTGATTATGCGCCCCTTGGCATCGCACACCACCTGGTAGTTGACACGGAGGTAGCCATTCCTGTTGCTGTAGGCCACCCCCTCCAGCTCTGGTGGTGTGCAGATGCCTACATGGGTGCAGTCAATGACCCCTAGCATGCCAGGCATACATGCAACCCTGTGGAACTCCTGCATGTTCACTGTACACTCCACCTGTGTGCTGGGGAAATGGATATATTCCACAGCATGTGGCAGCAATGCATTGAGGAATTGTGTGAGGAGCTGTGATGTGGTTGACTGGGTTATGCCTGTGGTGTCCCCAGTTGGTCTCTGTAAGGTACCCATGGTGAGCAGGCACTTAACGGCCGTGATCTTGGTCTCCACCAACAGGGCGTGGCTCCGCTGTGTGGGTGCCTGCATCTCATCACTGCACAGCTCACAGAGCTGCCTCATAATTGCCTAGTTCAGGTGGTACTGGCCCACAATCTCAGTGTCACTGTACTGTTCGAAGGTGGTGCGGGCACGGTACCACCTGATCCGGGCTTACTGCCACCGGGCCCTTCCACGGCCGTGCCGCTCCGCCTCCCCACACCCCTTATTACTGCCTCCATCTGGAAGCTTGCACTGCCCATGGCCTGGCCTGTTCTGCCTCCCCCATGTGGATGACTCCCTGGGCTACCCCGGCTGTGTGCTGCTGCTTGTACCCCTGCACTGGGCGCACTCCTGTAACGGGGACCCTGCTGGCAGTGGACACTGCCTCCCACCCATTTGGGTTCTCCCACAGCCACTCCTCTGTCTGGGCTCGCAGGCTCACACTGCCATTGCTGCCCCCACAGATATCTCTCACACACACACACACACACACACGCTGGGCTGCTCACGCACACAGGCACAGTAAGGGTCACACTCCCTGTTCCACTGCCTGTTGCACCTCCTGCCTCTGTGTCTGTCTTGCACCCCTGCTGCTGTCCTGCCTGGCCACTGGCTCTCTCTCACTGTCTCTCTCTCTCTCTCTCTCACCCCTGCTCTCCAAGGTGCAAGCCACTGTCCCTTGCTTGCTCCATCTTTTGATGGGCTCAACTTTGCTCCGTGCATGTCCCTGTTGCTCCATGCTTGCACCATCAGCTTGCTGCTGAATATTGAACTGTGCAGCTTATTCATGGCTATGCCCCCTGCACTTGTGCATTCATTCATTAGGATTGCACATTGATGCACTGCGATTTGTGCCACACATTGTCTCCCAATGAATATCGCTCTTTGGCACATTTCTGCTATTGAGCTGTTGCATCTCAGCTGCACCATGCTCAACTGCTTTGAATATCCTACCCATGATGTAAGGAACACATCTTTCCACATATCATATGCCTTTGCACATTTAATGTATTTATAGTTGGTTACATATCGTATGTTTATATACTGCAGGTTTTAGTTCACTTGTTTTTCATTGTAGTTATATTGAGTCAGGTTTTACACATGTTCTTTGATAGAGCTTTAGTTTAGTTGTTGTACTTGTATGCTCCACATTTTGCACCTTTTACTGTATATGGGTTTCCATTCGAATATCTGTTCTCCACTGTTTCGACACTTTCAGTGTACCGTTTTATACCAGTTTTATATAGATTTTATAGGATTTGGTTTCTTGTATTACACCCGCACCATTTTAAGCTTTTTTTAGTACTTTAGAATATTTTACTGCATGGATGTTTTTGTATTGTTTATATTTTTACTCCTTTCTGCACATTTTTTATAAACACTATTTTATTTAATGCAGCTGTTCTCTGTATTTCATTTTATTCATTACTGAATTAGTGATATGACAAGACATGCAGAGCAAAGGTTCCTTTACATATAGCATAGGCCAAAGTACAAAGTCATGGTACCTATGTCATGGAGGGGCATAAGTCTGGTTGGGAGGCTTTGGGAAAACATCTCTGCCTAACAGGGAATTACCATGACATTGCTCAGTAGAAAATCCACTGAAAATGGGTGATAGAGCAGGGGACATTCATTAAATCATGGATTTGGTTGGCTTTGGTTGCATGAGTGGCTATCCTATGTATGTTCAGGGCTGTCTGTGTTGGTGCTTGGGTGAGAGCTAACTGTGCACACTTTTTGGTGACTGGATTGGATGTATTTGTGCACACTCTTACATCTGGGGGGGGTACCGTGGGGAGAAGCTGTGTTGGTGCCTGGATGAGTTGTCAATGTTGGTGTCACCATGATATCTGAGGGATGAGGTCATGCTGCAGTCAAACCTGAGGAATAGGGACATAGTGCTGTTGCTGCTGCTGTAATACCTGAGGAATGGGAGCCATAGTCCTTCTTCAGACAACACAACAGAGAATGGGGGCTACAGTGCAGTATCTGAGTGATAGAGAGAGAGGCCACAGTACTGTTGACACTGCCATCACACTTGAGGGTTGGGGGTGACTGTGCTGCTGCTGCCATCACATCTTGTACCTATCAAAATAACAAAATTGGTGCAAGGATGAATATATGTACAATAGTGGAGGTCAACATTGCTAATATGCATGGTAGCAGAGCAAAAATGTGTTAAATAAAGTACCTAAAACAAAAACAGATTTTTGCTTAGCAGACACCGGTGACAATACCGTTTTTTCCAATGTGCAAAATGGAATTTGCTCTTTCTCAATCAAGGTAAACCAGTGTCCCTGCCCTTTCCCTTTTTCCCTATCCCTGCTATATCATCATCATCATCAAATCTTTATTTATTCAGGCGAGCATCATTGAGCAAGGCTCATTTACAAGATGGACCTGATAAGGTCAAGGTTCAACAGTTGATACACAGCAGATACATCAATGCATTTATATAATTTTTACATTCAGAGGAAAAAAACATTTATAAACACAGTGATGTACAGTAAAATTCACATGATAAAGTGGGTTATAGGAAAGTTGAGCTAATATTTACAGTATATACAGTGTATACATATCCCAGTGGAGGTGCCATGGCAAACACACAGCATAATGTAATACTAGGATGGTGGAAGGTATTACTGGGTGCCATAAGATGGGGTGTCTGCCTGGGAGGGAGAACTAAAGAACAAAGATTATGCCATATATGGTGAATTTTTGGGAGGGAGATTGTGAGATGACAAAGCTAGCTCTAGCGATAACAACTGCATTTCTCTGTGAAGAAAACTGTACAACACTGTTTAAAGGATGCAATTGGAATAATATTGGACAGTTTTAGGGATTTTTGTAGGGTGTTCCATGCTATAGCTAGAGAATAGCTGATTGCTGCCCCCCCCTAGCCAGGTGTTGAATTTGGGCAATTTGAACAGGATGATGTTGTTGCTTCTTAGGGCATAGGAGCTAGGAATGGTCTGAGTGAAGCAGTCCAGAATATAGTTTGGAAGTTTTTTTGATAACACTCTGTAAATCCATAGAGCTGCATTTCTGTTCCTTCTGAGGTGAAGGGAAACCCATCCAACTGCAGCATAAAGAGAGCAATGATGGGTATTAGATGGCAGATCTGTTATGAATCTTATTGCTCTATGGTATAAGGTATCCAACTTGTGTAGGTAGGAGATGGGCCAGTGACTATAAAGGAAGTCTGCATAGTCAACAGCTGAGAGAAAAATGGCCTGGACTAACCTCATCTTTGAATCTCTGTTTAGGAAGGGTTTTAATCTATAGAAAAGGCCAAGCCATTGGCAAAGCTTTTTTAGCAGTTCTTCTAAATGATGAGTGAAGTCGAGTCTGCTGTCAATCCACACACCTAAATATTTGAATTTTTCTACATACTCCAGATTTTCTCCAAGTATAGTGCATAGCTGGGGGAGAATGATTGAAGAGGAGGTGCTGGTGGAGCTTTGATTTGTGAACATCATTGCTTTAGTTTTCTTTGCATTTAACAGAAGTTTTTTCTCAAGTAACTGATATTGTAACAAGGAGAATTCTGTTTGTAGGATTTCATGGGCAGCTGCAGAAGAAGGGTTGCTGACATACAAAACAGTGTCATCAGCAAAGAGGTGTACAGAGGATTTGGTGAGGGTTAAATCAATATTATTTATATAGATGGCAAAATGGATAAGACCCAGGATAGAACCTTGGGGGACTCCTCTTAACAGTGGTTTTAATGGGGATAGGTCATCTTCAGCTTTTACCTGCTGTGACCTACCGGTAAGATAACACCTGAACCACTTAAGGGAGGGTGGATCTAGGCCGATGGAGTGCAAGGATGATAGTAGAAGCTCATGGTCCACGGTGTTGAATGCTTTGCTCAGGTCAAGAAATACTGCACAGACATTATTCTTTTTCTCTAATTTGGTTTGCCAGTCATTTGTGACCTTGGCTAGTGCAGTGATAGTGCTATGCTTGGCCCAGAATCCAGATTGAGCTGGATTCAGGAGGTTAGTATCGTCATGATATTCCCTTAACTGGGTACTCACTAATTTCTCCAGCATCTTGAATAGCACAGGTAGAATGGAAATGGGCCTGTAATTATTAAGGTCCATAGGGTCCCCTGATTTTAGAAGGGGAACCGCTTGGGCTGTCTTCCACAGTGTGGGAATAGAACCAGAGTTTAGAGATAGGTTAAAGAGATGTGTTAGGGGGACTGCAAGTACATGGGATGCAATCTTTAGAAAGTAGGGGTCCAGGGAGTCTGCCCCTGCGCTTTTTTTGGTATCCAGCTGCCATAGTAGGTCCTCTCCTTGCTTCAACAGTACAGATTTGAAGCTGAAGGAAGAGTCAGCTCTCTGAGCACCAGTGTACTGGGAGCTTAATTGTTCCCGCAGCAGGTTAGCTGGAGAGGTGTCAAAGGCAAGGCCAGCCGTTGTGAAGTGGTTATTGAAGGCATCCAGAATTTCCATTTTGCCAGTGATAGGGCCATAACTGTGGTGTAATTGAGCTGATAGGGAGGTTCTAGAATCCTGCCCAACCATACCTTTGATGGTACCCCAAAACCTAGCAGGATTATGATAGGAGGAGTCGAGCTCAGCCAAGTAGAAGGCAGCCTTTGCATCCCTAACTTTCTTGGTGCATCTATTCCTGGCTTTCCTAAAGATCATCCAGTCATTTGCATTCTTGGTTTTTCTTGCCATTTTCCAGAGTTTGTCTCTCTCCAGCAGTGCAGCTTTGAGGTCAGCTGAAAACCAACGACAGGATTTGTTTTTTATTCGGATACTAGAGATTGGGGCATGGATGTTAAGGGCACTTATTATAATGCTATTTAGCACCTGCTGTGCTTTTTCCACAGAATGGGCAAGATAAAACTCTTGCCAGCTTGGAGAGTGAGCTAGATCATGCAAATATCCTTCAATATTGATGTTTTTCTTGGATCTCCTCATGAGGAATTTTGCAGGGGTTGTTGTTTTGCTTGAAGATCTTACTAGGGTTGCCATCTTTTAAGAAGCCCAAAGTGGGACATTTCTTACTAAAACATGATTTTTCGCAGGACAGTATGTAACCTCGACTAGTGCAACAGACTTGTTTTCTCTATATAATCAGAATTAAGGCTAAGTATTGTAGTTTTTTTGTTGCTTCTATGTTTCATATCATTTTAATGTATTTTAGTTAAGGTACTATAGTTTTCTACAAGATTTTGAGGAAAGTTAGAAAATATTTTTTCTACTACAAAGTCGGGACATGTAGTATTTTTCATGTTTTTTTGTAGGACACAGCTGCCCAAATCAGGACTGTCCTGCGAAACGCAGGACAGGTGGTAACCCTAGCTAGATCTTACCCCTGTGATGGGGCAGCGATCGCTTATATCGCAGATAAGCACTCCAGCATATGTGAATAGATGGGGTTTATTCACTAGCATAATATCAAGTAGTGTGCTGTTATTACTATTCCTTGCATTAATTCTTGTTGGCTCACTAATTAGTTGAGTGAACCCATATGTATCACAGAATGATACCAGAGGTGCAGCTTACTGGGTAAGCCAGTTGTAATTCAGGTCACCTAGAATAATGACTTCTTCAGTGCTGGGCTTGAGCAGATTCCCCAGGTGGGATAAAAGCTTGAGGTCAGCAGAGGGGGGTCTGTAGCATCCAACTAGCTGAAAAGCTGCTGTATTGGGGAGAGAGACTTTTAGGAATAGGCATTCAAATTTCTTGGGCACAGAGGTTGCAGCAATACAGGACACAGATATACTGGATTTTGCATAAATAGCTACTCCACCGCCCCTTGTTTGGCGATCCACTCTGAATAATTGATAGTTGGGTAGGTTAACATCCCTGTCTGCTGTGGTGGGTTTGATCCATGTCTCAGATACCACAAGAAAGTCTGGCAAGGTATGGGCAACCCAGGCTTGTATCAGTGTAAGTTTTTTCAACAGATTGCATACATTAATATGCAAAAAACTGAGGCCTTTAATTGAGGTTAGGTCTGCTGGAGAGGTAATACATTCACGGGTCCAGGGTTGATTTCCATGTTACCAATACAGAGCAATAGAAAGAGCAGGAGTTTCATGAGGGCTGCCAGAGATAGGGAGAGGGGGCTGTCTTTGGTACTCCTTCTCTTATTCTGTTGCCACTCTTTTGGGGTGCTCCATGTGGGGTTATGGAATTGTGTCGAGACACCAAGTAGCAGTTTGGTGGTCAGGCGTAGGGGGGATATGTATATCCAGTAGTGAAGCCTTGATTGAAATACATATATGGTGGTTTGCGTCTCTTTTTGTGGGTCACCCCACTGTAATTGATGCAGCAATGGTAGGGCATATGTGAGGGTTTGAGTGTCAAACAATGGGGATGATTCAGAGAGACTGGGTGGATAGAACACCATAGTTTTTGTGATAGGGACATCTTCTTTGGGGAACCCCATGGCTGACAGTGAAAGAAGTATCAGAAGTAAACTCCCCATTGTGAGAGAGATATTGTTAGTTGGCTACCGGGAGAGTAGTGAAGTTGCTGATTAGTTGGATCAGCAAGCTGGTGGAACAGTTTATTGGTTTAGGTAATGCTGAGGGTGAGGAAGAGATTTCAGCGGGAAGATGCCTATAAAAGTAACACACAAGAGGGGGGAAGGGCGGGTGGGCAAAATATATATTCTGTACCCCAGGATCACCAGGTCCTTGTCCTGGTATTGGGTGGCCCATGTTTTGTTAATGAGTTATGTCCACCTCCTCCTCCTCTGCCATGAGAGCCTATAACTCAGCCATTTTATTTCCCAGGCTCTTTGCATTCAAGGAGACTGCCCTCCATTATGTGCCCTTCCCATCCTCCCCCCTTTGGACACTATTGTTATTAGCACTGTTATATACCCTCCCTTATTCCATCCCTTCTTGTATTGGGGTAAGCACACTTGGCTTCCTTACCTGAAGACCTTATTTGAATTCCACCTAACTGCCTCACCCCACACCTAGTTTAAATCCATTCAGGTTGCTATATACTCCCCCAGTCTCTGTTTTAATACCCCCAAGCCCTTCTTGCTCAAGTGTAACCTGTCCTGAGCATACAGGGTGCTGCTATCCCAAGTTCTACCCCATCACCCCACCAGCTCATACCCTTTGGTCTGACACCAGGCTCCCAGCCAAGTGTTGAACTCCTCTATTCTTAATTTCCTCACAGCACTTGCTCTGGGTACTGAGAGTACTTCCATGAAAGCCACCAAGATCACTACTTCCTCACACAACTTCTCCAGCTCCAAGAATCTCCCCGTACCTCCATGACTGTGTTCCCCTTCAGATCATTTGTGCTCAAGTGCATCACAATATGAGATTTCTCCCTCCCCCTCTTTGTGCACTTAAGAATAAACTGCCCCCACACCTGCTGACATTCCTGGTATGCACTCCACCAATATGCGACTACACCATTCCCCTTTATTACTCCATCTCACCCCTTTTAGTACTGAGTCTCCCAGCACTAAGACTCCACCCCCTTTTCTCCGTTATAACCCCGGTCTCACTTCATTTTCCTGGCCCCTGTTCTGAATCTTTATCCAATCCTGCATATCCCTGACTCCCTCTGCCCCCACCTGCTTCCTCCCCAGCCCCTACCTTCATCCTGTCTCCCCACCCACTGCTACCTTTGGCTGACCCACCCCTACTTCCACTAATGCACTCCCCGCTTGAGCCCCCTCATTCCCATCACCACTTAACCTTTGCTTCCCTTCATCCTCCACTGCTTTAGTCACCCAACCTGCCCTTTTCCAAGTTTCCCTCTTTCCATTACCCATCATACCCCTGTCCCCTCCATCTGCCATACTGCTGCCCTCTGTGATGACAGTACCCCCATTCTTCCTGCCCTATCCATGAGTTCCTCCCCCTCTTTATCCTCCATTGTAGCCAGCACTGAGAACCTATCGTTTGACACCTGTACTGTGCCATGAGCCACCCCTGGCAAACTGTTTTGAGACTTTCATTTGCTGTCGGCTCTTGAATCATTATAACCCCTATTCTCAATTCTCTTCCACTCTCCTGGTTCTGTACCCCTAGGTTCCTAAGGAGGTGGCAATATTGTTCTATTCTCCCCACCCCCCCTTCTCACCCATTGGTCTGAGATATCTGTCAACCTCTGGGGCACTTCTATGTGTCCCAGGACCTGGACAGTTCCCCCACACTGCCCCATCCCTTTCCTTATCTCTGTCCCTAACCAACCAATCTTGTCTCTAAGCTGCTCAAACTGCCTGCACATCAAGCACACCCCCACACTCCATGTCACCTCTAAAAAGATAGCTGTCCCTCAGCTGTTGCAGTATACCACTCTCCCCTTATCTCCATCAGCCATCTGACATACGCCTGCACCCCCCACTGTAGGTTGTCTGCCCCATTCCCTAGGTGCTTTTCACCTTCTAGGTTTATCCATGATATACCTGTATGTGCAACCCCCCTCTTCCTCACTGATCCCTAGCTCTGCCTAATATAACAGATTCGGTTTTGTCCCCTCTGGATCTCAGGGATGATTAGGACACAGTAGTGACTGCATCTGGTTGTGCTATCCACCAATCCCATGCAGCACCACCCCAATAAATGTGGATGAACTTGGGATGGGGCGGTGGGTTGGGACTACCCTGACTCCTGTGAGAGTCAATTAACCTGTTGCACAACAGTGCACCTCAGCACCTTCCCTTAGGCAAGAACAAACACTTCCTTGTTGTTCATCCTCCTTCAGCCTCTACATCTAAACTGAATTAATTAGCTAAAATCGCTCCTGGCTAGTTTCCCCTTCCCCAAGGTTAAATCTGTTTGCAGTTTCCTGTGTATCTCCCACAGAATGCTAAATGATAAATGTACTTAGTGGTGATTGGGGTTATAACAGAGCAGTGAGAGAACAGCACAGGAAAGCAGCTGGATAGAAAGGGGAAAGTGAGTCATCCACGCAGTTCTGACAGGAAGCTTGACATAACTTCATCTTTCTTAGCAGTTTTGCTGCAAATTAAAACATTTTTTCCCACTAAAAATTAGCTCTGTAATATTTTTTTCCAAAAACTGACTGAACCGTGTTTATTTTCTTGATTTCCAATACCGTGTAGTATACCACATGAGGTGTGCAGCTAGTGTGTTTACTCTGCCCTACTACTACACACACACACACACACACACACACACACACACTCCTAAAGCAGCATTGAACTGAGCAGGCAGCATAAAGCACTTCTTGATTTATTATTGCACTGCATGGCTAATCTGCCTTACAAAGAAATGCACTTTTATTGGTACTAGTGGGGTCTATTTGGTACAGATACATAGAAACCTGTGACTAGATGCTTACGGGCTCAGTAGGGTTGCCACCTTTTAAGAAGCCCAAAGTGGGACATTTCTTACCGAAACATGATTTTTTGCAGGACAGTATATAACCTGGACAATGTAACAGATTTGTTTACTCTAAATAATCAGAACTAAGACTAAGTGTTGAAGTTCTTTGCTTGTTTCTATTGTTTTTTTCTTATCATTTTAAGGTATTACAGTTTTCTGCAACATTTAGAGGAAAGTTAGAAACTATTTTTAAATTATAAGGGCAGGACATGTAGTATTTTTCATGTTTTTTGCAGGACACATCTGCCCAAATCAGGGTTGTCCTGCAAAAATATGGACAGGTGGTAACCCTAATGGGTTCTGCTACTGTCCTTTCCTCTGTCTTTGTTGAGGCACACACAGTCCTCTTCTCCTAGTAGTGAAACTGCTACTTTTTTTCACATCTGCTGCTGATTCTAAATTCCTCCAGTCTATGCTCTGAAAAACAAAACTACAAAAAGAAACCTTATTGTCCAGGTTCGGGTAATTGTTCCCAAAAGATGCTCATCACTGGACCATCAGCTTAAGCACTGGAACTACTACTTTTGGTATAACCACTTGTCCTGGATAAGTACTTCATTTTAAGATTTGTAGACTTAGTGCCTCCCTTGTGTCAGTTTGTTTCAGTGTCTGAATTAGGAGTGGGGTGGTATATTATTTCCTGCCTGACACCTGCATTGTGTGTTTGGGCCTTGAGGGGGAAGAGAGGAGGAATGATCTCTGTACACTGCAGCCATGCAGTCTCTGACTGACTCTTCTTCCATTCCTCCCCATAACTCCTTTGGGTTCCAATGAACTAGCCACCTGACTCCTCAACTCTCCATCCACACCTGACATCATGAGTCATGAGGTTGCTGCCCACTCACAGTCTGTTGGCAGCAGACAGGGTACTAGAGAGGGAATCTTGCTTTCAGAGAAAGCAGCTAACTAAAAAAAGCTACAGAATTTCTTACTGATAAATCATTTCTGTCTCAGCAGGAGTTAGTGCCTGTTGGGATTAAGCAAACAGATACTTTATTAGAAGTAGGGGGTCTCACTTAAGTAAAAAAAAAAGAAGAAAGTCACTTTGTGTTTCTCTGTTTGGGGATGGGGCTGTATCAACTTAGTTTGCTAAATCAGGAGCAGAGCAGAGAAGTTAATAGGGGGTGTGGCTTGAGCAATAGAAAAGCAGCTGTCTCCAATTACAGCTTCCTGCTGCTAGTTTCTGGCAGAGGGAATCTTGCCTTCAGAGCAAGCAGCTGACTAAAAAGCTATAGAATTTCTTACTAATTGCCCTCCTTCCCACCCCTCCACCCTCCCATGCTAAGCCAGTTCCACTTTTATAGCCACTGGATTTGACTGACAACAGGAACTTCCTGTTTGGCAGTAGGAAGGGAAGGATCACTGAGACACATTAGTTTCACCAACCTTGAAGGAAAAAGGAAAATAGCTCTCCCCCACCCAGCTGCTGGGGGTCTGAGTTCAAGCAAGTATGAAAGAGACTACAGAAGACTACAGGAAGTTCCTGTCGCAGAACAGGAAGGGAGAGAGTTGTAAGGGTACATAGGCAGTAGGAAAGTAGGTGGAAAAATACACAGAGGGAGGGGAGAGTAATCATAAACAGTAACAGGAGAGGGGACACAAAATAAGTCATGATGGGAGTGGTGCAGTGCAATGGCTGTGGGGCAGCAGTGTTCTGGGTGACATTCTGGAAGGTGCGATGCTGCCCTATTTGCAGGCACCTCTCTGGTCTGAGGGAGGAGGTTGCCCATCTCCAGGTTGACCTGACTAGAATTCATGAAACCTTTTCCCCCACCCAGGGACCACCAGGGCCACCACAACTACCTCAGAGGCTGCCAAGAAAAAGGAGCGGTTGGACCAAGGTGGGCTCAGGGAAGGAGAGGGTGGTGGAACAGAGGTGCATCCCTCCAGCTGTACCTCTCCACAGTTCATATGCTGTTCTGGTGAACAGTGGTTTCTCTATGGATGCACCTGCAGTGGAGACCAAGAAGGATGCTCAGAACCTCCACAAAAGAGACCCACAGGAGGGTGGCACAAGACCCCACAGGAGAAGGAAACAACTCCTGGTGGGGGACTCAATCATTAGGAGTAGAAGTGGGGGAGGAAGGGGAAAGGGAGATAAGGTGCCTGCCTGGCACCATGGCTTGGAGGAACAGGAAGCAGATCCTCAGGATCATGGGAGCAGCTGCAAGGAGGAGGGACCTGGATGTGATTGTCTACCTAGGGACAAATGACTTGGCTGGGAATGAGATCAGGGCAGTGCAAGAGGAGTTTGTAGAGTTGGGGATGGGCCTTAGACAAGTAACACATATGGTAACCTTCTCGGAGGCGCTGTCTGTCTATGGCAAGGATGATGCAAGGGTACGCTGCACCATGGGATTCAATGAATGGTTGAAAAACTGGTGTGGAGCTCAGGGTTTTGGCTTCATTAGGGACTGGGGAGCCACCTGGAGGGATGTAGGCCTATACTGGCACAATGGTCTGCATTTGTCCAGCGGAGGAACCAGGATCCTAGGTGATAGGTTTAAATGCTTCATTGGCAAGCATTTAAACTAGCCAAGGGGGGAAGCACTGAAAAGAAGCACCCAGCCTTCCCCCATAAAACACAGTAATTAGCAAGGTAAACACCAAGGTAGAGAAGTCATTCGGGAGCAGGACAGGGGTAAATGCAAAAAAAGGCAAAAGCAGTAAGGACAGGGATGGGGATAAAAGGGGTAAGGCTATCAAAAAATGGAGGGTGATGAGTACCAATGCCCATAGTCTGTGTAACAAGCTCACTGAACTAGTGGCCTTGATGGAAGAGGGATGTCTCAATATTGTGGCAATCATTGAAACATGGTATACAGAGATCCATGACTGGGATGTCAACATACCAGGATACACAATCTACAGGAGGGACAAGGGGTAAAAGAGGAGGAGGAGTAGCTCTCTATGTAAGGGAAAGGATTAAAACAACAGAACTAAAGAGTAAACATGAAGTAGATGAGTCACTGTGGGTCACCCTGGAGACAAGAAATAGTACCACAATCCGCATGTAAGTTGTGTACAGACCCCCATCTCAGGGAGAGGGAGTGGACAGTGAAATGATAGAAGGCATCCTTAAAATGGCAGAGAAAGGGGAGATATTGTTAATGGGGGACCTGAATATGCCAGACATTAACTGGAGCACCTTTGCTGCCGGCACATCCAGTAGCAGGATCATTTTTGATGTCCTGCAAGGGGCATGCCTCAGACACTGAGTGTTGGAACCCACTCAGGAGGGAGCAATCTTAGACCTGGTACTCTCAAATGGGGACGGAGAAAGGATTTCAGATTTAGAAGTGGGTACCCTTCTGGGAACAAGCGACCACCAAACTATGTGGTTCACAATAAACACAGACACAGAGTCAATCCACACAAAAGCAAGAGTATTGGACTTTAGGGTGGCTGACTTTGGGAAAATGAGAGCATGCCTCAGAAAAGCACTAGCAAATGGGCAAGGAGGAGGGGTGCAGGAACAATGGGGAATAATCAAAACAGCCATCGCAGAGACAACAAGCCTTTGTGTGAAGTGAATCAATAAAACAAAATGAAGGAAAAAAACACTATGGTTCTCAAAAGAGGTGGTAAGAATAGTTAAGGAGAAAATGATAGCATTCAGGAAATAGAAGGAAACACAGAAGGAGCAGGACAGAGAACTTTGTCAGTTAAAGCAGGGTTCGGTACTGGGACCAGTCCTCTTTAAGGTCTTTATAAGTGACATTGGAGAGTACCTGGAAGGAAAAGTACGTCTCTTTGCAGCCGACACAAAGATCTGCATCAGAGTTGATACACAAGGTGGGGCGGAAAGGATGAAAAGGGACTTGGCAAGGTTGGAGGAATGGTCAAATGTATGGCAGCTCAGATTCAATGTAAAGAAGTACAAGGTAATGCACCTTGGAAACAAAAACCCAGGGTAAGAGTACACAATGGGGAGTGAGATACTAACAACAACAAAAATCAAAAGGGTCCTGGGAGTAATTATATCAGATGACCTTAAGGTGGGAAAGCAATGTGAGAAGGCAGTAAGAAGGGCTGGGGGAATACTGGGATGCATAGGGAGAGGCATCAACAGTAGAAAACAGGAAGTTGTTATCCCTCTGTACAGACAGTTTGTGAGACCCCATCTGGTGTACTGCATGCAGTTCTGGAGACCCCATCTCCGCAAAGACATAGACAAAGTGGAGGCTGTTCAGAGGAGGGCAACCAAAAATAGTGCAGGGTCTGCACCAGAAGACATATGAAGAGAGACTAAAGCAGCCTAATATGTATACCCTCGAGGAAAGGAGGGAGAGGGGGGACATGAAAGAAACTTTCAAGTACCTCAAGGGAATTAACAATGTCAAAGAAGGTAGCTTCTTTCAGAAAAAGAGATGTGAAACAACAAGGGGCTTAATTTGAAGATGGAGGGGGGGATGGCTCAGAGGTAATGTTAGAAAGTATTTTTTCATGGAGAGGGCTGTGGAAGCATGGAACAGCCTTCCCGAGGAGGTTGTGGAGTCAAGAACAGTGGGAGAATTCAAGGATGGCTGGGACAGACATAAAGCAATTCTAGAGGGGGGTAGGAGGAAGTAAGCTGTTGGTTAACTAGAATCGGCAGCTTATCCATCGGGTAGGGAAATGGGCAGACTAGGTGGGCCAAGGTCCTTATCTGCCATCAAATTCTATGTTTCTATGTAGGGTTTGATATAGAAGGTTGTCACTTTGCTGCCACTAAGAAAGGATTCATTTAAAACATTGTTAAGACCTGGACATGCTGGAGAAGGCAAGTCAAATTTTTAATCCACTAGCCACAACAGAAATATGAGCCCTTCGTGGGCATCAACAAGGAAAGCAGAAGTTGTTGGGCAGCATATCTGGGGATATGGCTGCACAGACCCATTAGTAACAGTCAATTACTCATTGATTGTCATGCTTGCAGTAAGAAGGCTGACCAAATTGAGTGACAGGACTGTGAGACTTGCTGGCTGGGACTGGGTGAATGTTGGTGTGAGCCACCGCAGAGAGAGGTGGAGGTTGTGTCTAAGGAGTGCCGTCAAGGGCTGCCCATTTGATTTGCACTCATGTGGTGCATGTGTTGGCATTATTATATCCATGGATCTCAAGCGGTTAGGACCAAGACTGGGAAGTGTCCTTCAAGTCAGGTTGAACTCAGCAGAGAAAGACTGGTGGAGAAGACCTTGATTTTGGGTCTTGCCTTCAAGGAGAGGAGCAGAGGGCAGCAGGAGCAGGTGGCCAGGCTGGAGGCTGTAAAGGTGCAACACTGCAGGCTGGGGGCCTCTGCAGCAACCCTATCTCCAGAAGCTCCATATCTATCAACTTAAAGTAAGTAAAATGAAAAAACCTCCTTCATTCATATAATGATTTAATTTAAATTCATTCATCATTTTTTTTATTTCAGTCTCTTCTGGAAACTGAAACTTAGTTGGATGAGTACTAGTATTAACTTTGCTGTCTTGGTGTCAAAATGTCAAAAAATGGCTGAGTTATGCATCAGAGTTGAAAAACCCTTTGAAATACATTGAAACACATTTACCTTAGTTTCTCATATTACAGTCACCGGTTCCAGCAGCAAGATGTGTCTTTGATCACAGATTGGATCTTGAACCTGGTACCTATTCTGGTGAGTGAGGGTGTGGGGTGGTGGGTGCTGAGTGGTAGGTTGGTGTCGGGGTGGGCTGATGGGTGAGGGACCGGTTTATTTTCTGAAGGGGAAAAAATATCAAGGGATGGTTTTATTACAACCACTGACACTTATGGGTGGGGTGGGGTAGGGCGGGGTTGCCAATAGACACCAGGGACATATAACAGCAGCATGGGGATGATGACTGGCATATGAGGAAGGGGGCGGGACCAAGGGATTACTAGTGAATTTATTGTTTAATACAGGGACAGGGATCAGAGAACAGGGAGGTAGATGGACCAGTGAACTACCAGGGAATCTATAATTTCAGGACGGGGAGAGACGGTGATCAGAGAATGGGAGATGGGAGGCACCACTGGGCTATCAGGGAATATCTATTCTGAACATTAACATGCAACTTCCAAAAAAATTCAGAGATCATTGTCCTAGGAGATTTCAACACAAACTGGCTTGCCCCCCCATACATCCTCCATCAGGGATGCAGCCACAGCCCAAAATCTCTCACAAATGGTCCTTAGCCCCACTAGATTACACCAACGCAGGGGCACTAGTTCCCTTTTTGATCTCATCCTCACAAACCACCCTGAGCACCTTCTGGTTGTTCAGGTCCTCCCAGACTCACTCAGCAACTACTCCTCTGTTACCTGCTGCTGGTCAAATAGCTGGAAGCCCCCACCCCCTGAGGATCTCCTTGTATCCCCAGCTAAAGAAGGGGTCTCTGGCACATCTCCAAAACCATCTTCTCAACCTTGACTGGTCCTCACTTGACCACCAGACTGCCCTATCCTTCTTCATTAGTGCCTACTAAGCCACCCGTGATATCTTTGCCCCCTTTGTTAAGCAACTAGAAAAAACTAAATCCTCCCCTTGGGTCAATCAGTCCTTGCTTGACCAAATGAAGGCCCATGATAACCTATGGCAATGTGCCCTCGAGTCTGGTCACTCTTCCGATCGACAACTGTATCGCACTGCCCATAAATCATGCACTTGGTCTATCCACAAAGCTAAGGCAGCTTTCTATCTGTCCAACCTTACTGCCACCTGGGGTGATGGGAAGAGGTTCTAGAAGAATATGAAGGAACTTAGTGGCAAGTCCCTTCCCCTCCTCCATCCATGATTGTCGTCGACGGTGTCTCCACCCAAGACCCTGGCAAGATAACAAATGCCTTAAATGCATCTTTCTCAGACCTCAGCTCTATACTCCCTCCTGACTTCTTTACTGCATCTACTGGACATTTTCCGCTGCCCCCCCAGAACTCCACCTTTTTACTTCAAAACAATCTCCCCTAGTGTCGCTCGCACATATCTTGCCAAGTTCCTAGGAAAGACAAGACAGAGTGGAGACTCTCGATGCAAAGCTGCTTTCCTTAATCCTTGACGTAGTCCTAACACCCCTAACAAAAATATTAAACATGTCCCTATGCCTTGGGCAGTTCCCTGCCCTATGGAAAATAGCACTCATCACTCCTGTTCATAAAAATGGTGACTGTACCTCCTTTAGTAATTATAGGCCAATTTCCATACTTCCTCCCCTCTCTAAAGCACTGGAAAAAAATAGCTGCAGATCAACTTACTATTTGGACTCACACCATCTACTGTGCCAGCAGCAGCATGGTTTCAGGAAAGGGCACAATACTACTACTACTGCCCTGCTCGAGTTTACCTCCTTTATCCATGAAGCCCTTGACCAGGGAGCCCTGGCCAGATCTGTCTACCTTGATCTTTCCAAGGCCTTCAATACCATCAATCACAGTATGCTGATTAACTCCCTTCTCTCTGTTGGTGTCTCGCAAGAAACTGCAGAATGATTATCCAACTATCTTTATGGCCGTACCCAGCAAGTAAAAATAAATAGCCCCCTTTCTGCTAGCCTCCCAGTCCAATTGGGTGTCCCACAAGGATCCATTCTTGCCCTCTTCTTTTCTCCCTATACTTAAACTCCCTCCCTCTGGCCTCCACTGAGCACCTGCTCCTTTATGCAGATGATGCATTGATCTTCCGCCAGCACCAAGACCCTACCCTGCTCCAATAATCCTTTCAGGGCTTCTTCACAGAGATAGAATCATGGTTCACCTCCCACAAACTTGTCCTCAACTACAAAAAAACAAAGGTCATGCTATTTGCCCACCCTCAACATAAGCGCAGCATGACCACATTATCCATACTAAATTCCCAGGGTGCCATGTTTGACATAGTATCCAATTTTAAATATCTAGGGGTCACACTAGACTCAGCCTTTACTTTCCGTGAGCATGTAGCATTGACCTGCTCTGCTTTAAACATTAGAATCGGCCTCCTGTACAAATATAGGCCCTACCTCCCCACTGATGCCCTCCATTTAGCCATCTCCTGCTCCATCCTTTCCCTGGTAGACTATGGCATAGTCATATATGGTGCCGCCTCCGACACTGCCCTGTCCAGCATATAACGTGCTCTTAACAAAGCATGCCAGCTGGACACAGGCTGTGATCACCTCACACATACTTGTGACCTCTACCAATGGTCATCATGGCTAAATTTCCAGGGGTGCCTTCTCTATCAGACCTGCCTATTGGCCAAAAAGATACAACTAGGGTTAACCCCCCCGGCTGTCTATTGCTCCTTCAAACATGCTTGCTGACTCGGGCCACAAGACACTTTAACACTACTACCTTTCACATCCCTTTTGCAAAGATCACTGCCAGCCAGAGGTCCTTTTGCTACAGGGCACCACACTGGATGAACTCCCTCCCAATACTGTCCTCTCAATCCCCTTCTGCAAAGCCCAATCATCTCCCTCTGCCATCTCCCATGGTGTTCCTCAGGGTTCAATACTAGGCCCATTGCTATTCTCCATCTTTGCCAATTCTATCCCTACCTCCACTACCCACTGTAAATCTATCTTGTATGCTGATGACCTGCTACTTTGTACCATTTCTGCATCTGTCAGTGATATCAATGACCACCTATCATCCTTCTTTAGTCAGATCCAGGCCTGGCTCTCCTCTAACCAATTAATTCTCAATCTACCTAAGACCCATGCTATGCTCTTCGGGTCCCTAAGGAAGGTCAATGTAGAATCTCAACACCTGAGGGTCCAATGCCCTGATGGATCTGTACTCACCAACACAATGACCTTTAAATATTTAGGGGTGATCCTTGACCCCCAACTCCACTTCACCTCACATATCAACAGGATTTGTCAACACATCAGCTTGAAGATTGGAGCTGCTTACAGGGTTCGTCATTCACGTACTGCTTCTGCCCGTGTCTCTGTAGCCCGGGGGATCTTACTTCTGGGGCTGATGTATGCTCTTTCTGTCTTCTCTCAGGCCAAAGTAGCAGACTTACATAAATGGGACACCACATATAGTAACATTTGCAGATTCGCTCTGGCTGCTCCCTGGCTTGCTCATCACTGCCATCTCTACTCTACATTAAACTGGTTATCTCCTGGTGGCATGCATTCCTACGCTCTGGGTAACCTTATTGATTCCTTATCACATCCACCGCGTCCTGACGCACTTGAAGCTATGCTTCAACCCATTACCCCAGCTCGTCCCCTTAGGTCTTCGACTGCTCCCCTGCTCACCGTTCCTCCCTGCTCTACTAAAATGGGTGAGCAAGCTTTCTCACACTTCATTCCCAAATACTGGATCTCTCTTCCTTATGACATTAAGCATTCCCCATCTCACCACTCTTTCAAAAAAGCACTTTTTTTTTACTTGAGCTCTACTGGTGCCTGCAGTTGCCCCTAACTTCCTATCGGGTTCCTCTGCTCACCCTAAGTCTAACATTGTTTATGTACTCATACTTATCTCTATGTAATCTCCTGGATGTTTTGTTGTTTACCCACCCATACATGGGTGTTTTTACTCTGTATCATTGTTACTCCACCCTGCTTGGCGGTCCTGTGTTTTTGTGCTAATGCCTGACTTGTCCTCTGTATTTTTGACTACTGCATGTTGTACACTCCTGAGTTGTGCTTGAAAATAGGCAGGTCTTTTGCTTAATGATTCTTACCTGGTAACCAAAAGCAAATAAATAAATAAATCCCAAGGCTAGGGCTGTTTAAACCAGTGCTGCTCACCCATGTTATATTAAACAGTTACTATGACTGTTCCTAAACTCCTCTACAAGGCTTAATCTCCTTTGTTGCTAAATAAACTCTGATTATAATATGCCTCAGAATTATGCACCTTTGGGGATGCTCTGTACATGTATTATCTTGTTGTTGTCTCTGTACTTGTTACTGTATTGTATATTATTCTGCATATGTCCTCACTCAATGTATGACACGGAGCCTTTGCAAATGAGTCCCTGACTCAAAGGGTTGTAATTCCTAGACTTTATACAAATAAAATAATGTATTTTATATGGGAGAAGTGATCGTAGAAGGAGGGATGGACCACTGGACTACCAGGAAATATATTAAATTTATACAGGGATGGCAAGCAGAGAACAGGGGAAGGGGCAAGGACCACTGGACTACCAGGGAATATATTTATACAGGTTTGGGATGAGAGAATGGGAAGGAGGAGGGACCACTGGGCTACCAACAAACATATTTTATTTATAGGGGGAGGGTAATGGTAGGGGTAGGGGGCCACTAAACATCAGAGTGCTATGACAGTTTGAACTGTCATGGCCTTTACTGTTCGGAGTCTTTTCAGTTCGAACAGTAATGTTCGAACTGTAAATAACTGTGAATGGTTATTTTTCAATTGAACCATCCTTACCTAAGTGAGTGATGAGAAAAATTATTCTCGCCACACAAACTGATATTTGTAGTGTTAATGTTAAAATAGTAATATATGAATCCAACAACATGTGTGAAGGAGACCTAATTACAGGTCTTGTTCATTAGTTACCAGCAGTACTTGGGTAGAAAAACTTTATTAAAACAGGAAAAAAATACAAGACAGCTGATATCAAAAACAATATTTCTCTGAGCACCAACAGTAAATCTTTAACAATTAACTGTTTAAATGGTTTTCATTTACCTGCCTGTCTGGAAACTATGACAAAAATCATTATAATTCAAAAATAATCAGATATTTTTTCACCAAAACATCCAAAGGCACACCCTTGGCATAGCCCCCTCAGCCATGAAAATTTCAGAGAGAAATTTCATTCCGTCTGCACTGTAGATGATGGCAAAAAATTCCATGGTAATCAATAGGGAAAAAGCTTTTTTTTTCTGTTTTTTACCACTTCATATCTCAAAAAACTATACAAGATGCCATCACAAAACTTTTCAAAGCTCGAGACTCTGGCAGAATGACTGAGCATACCATATTGGGGCTATTTAATGGAAGTATGCCAAAGGTATTAAGTTGCAAAATTTTGGATTTAACATTGGAGTGCTGTATCAATCCTAACTACACTGTGCTACCGCACCAGTATAATACGCATGCTGTTACCATTCCGCACTGCATAACTGTCATACCTTCATATAAACAGTGCACATACTGTATAATGGAAATGGCTAACCACTGAAACATCCTCTGCCAACAAACTATCTTTTGTCATTCAGATTCTCAATCCCTCTAGCACTGGCAGCTTCCTGGACATACTTTATGCAACTTGCTCTCTCAGAGCATGCCATCCACATTCTATTCTTTAGAATCTGTAGTTGTGCAGAGGCTGAGTTCTGCAAACAAAGATAAGCAGGGCCAAGTAACCAAAGTAGGTGCTACATTTTGTTCAATGCAAACAGCCTAGGCTAAAGGAAAGTAAACATCTCAATGAGCATTCACCCTACATAGCATTCAGCAGTGGGGACACTCTCTGAGACACATGCACGGTCACTGTGCATGGAGGGTTTTGTTAGCTACAATCAGTTTTATCAGTGAATACAGTTTGATTGCACATATTTCAGTGATTGCAGCCAGCTTTCCTTTTCTATTAACTGTTACCTTTGTTTCTGAGTAATAACTATGGGTGTTGCACCAGTGCCCCTCACTTTTTTGGTATTTGCTGTTTTTCCGTGTACGAGCTGTGACATACATAAGATTTTACCTGCATCATTGTGTTCTTCCCTATAATGTGGCTTACAAATACTTCCCCACTTACATACATACATACATACATATGTAAAGAGGTCCCTTCCTGTACTAGCTGAACATCAATGATGGATCCAGTCTACATTTCCATTACTGCGTTTGTTACAAATCTTTGCACTGTAACTGGGACTGTCTGCTCTTCCATCTGCACCACTTACTATTGCAGGTTGTTCAGCTTGCAGTCCAGCGAATAACCAATCTTGCATATACCACCACCTATTTAGAATAACAGGAAGTAGAATGTTAGCTTGATGATGATAGAAGGTCTATAATACAGCACATACCCATATGAGAGAGAACTCCTTCAGTTTTGCACATCGAAGCACCAGGAACAAAATTGAGCCTAACAAAAAAACATTGCCAAGAGGTGCAGATCCAACAAAAGGCTATGAATGCCACATATTCCTCTGATCACAGCTTTCACTTTGTATGTACACTTTTAGCATAGTACCTTTTTTTTTAAATTCTGGTATAATGTCAACACTTCCACTACTCACACAGTAGCACCATCTTAGGATTGAGGAACTAAATATAAATGTCTCCTCATTTCACATGTGATCAGCATTGCCTTTATCACTACCCTTGCTTTCCTCCATTGAACTCTCTTTGTCATATGTAAGTTAGGGTGACAGAACATAATCTGGATCCTTATCCGATGTTATCATGATTTCATCAATCTAAGACGATGTGACATAAATCATTGGTTCAGATGGTAAATTACACTGCATTGCTATGGATGTATATTCTTTTGCTGCTTGTGTGCCAATTGATTTTGTTGTAGGTTTCAAAAGAACACCTATCTGATGAACAGTGATAAATGTAAAGAAACGTTAACATGACAGCTCTGCATAACCAGTACTGTATATCATATGTATTTTTACACTGCAGGGCTGCTCTGGAACATGAACTGTACTGAATTGCAGATTGATTTCTGTTCAGAGTGTGCATTCATAGAAGATACCAAACACAAAGTGTAAACAAGCAATTGTCATTGCCGAATGGTAGCTTGCTGGCATTAGCAGTGGAAGTGAAGGAGTTAGACAGATGCAGTATAGGAATGGCAGTGAAGTATTGAACTGACATCAACTCCACCCCCACCTTGTAGAGATGGACAGGCATTGGGTTGTGCCTTTGGGTCATTGGCCATAATGGTCAGGACATTTCACCTCACACAACCCTACAGACACTTACAAGTGTTGAGGTGTGCCCTGGGGTGTTCAGGCTTTACACTCACCTCAATCCATAAGGAAATATGCTGAAATGGGTGCAGTAGGAGAATGGGGTGAACTCTGCGGCCAAAGAGCACATGTCACTGGCTGCAGGGTGGGGGTTGGGGTGGAATGGCGTGAGCATTACTGTCGACAATCCCAAGTCACACCCCTGATGCCTGTCAGTCCCTACAGGGTAGTGCATTATGGTCAGAAACCCTAACACCCCTAGGCTTTTCTTGGTATTTTTTCTCCAAGGTTTCGGTATGGACTTTTTGCGACCCCACTGCAGGAACAGTGACACTATCAGTCCGTTAGTCGAACTGTGATTTTGCACAGCAGCTGCGCCACTTGGCACCACAGGTGTGAAAACACGTTTTGAACAGGATGTGAAAAATGACAGCTGTACTGTTCATGAGGAGGTCTAAAAAATGGTAATGTTGAAAATCTGGAGTAAAAATATAACAAAACTGGTGAAGTCACGAGCATGCGTCGAAACTGCACAGAGCACACCCGTAATTATTTTGGGGATTTTTTACATCAGGTTTTCAACACAGACATTTTGGGACCTCCTCTTATGAACAGTGTGGCTGTGATTTTCTTAATCTCTCCTGAACACTGATTTCCAACAGCGACCGCGTTATTCTGCGCCTGAAGTGCGAAAACACATTTCAGCCACGATGTGGAAAATGACAGCTGTACTGTTCATAAGGAGGTGTAGAAAAATGCCAAAGTTGCAAATCTGGAGTGAGAATATTACAAATTTGTGAATTTACGAGCGTGTGTGGAAACTGCACAATGCACGCTTGTAACACAGTCATTTTATAGATGTTTGTCACCAAATTTTCAACATAGGCATTTTAAGACCTCTGCTCATGAACAGTGTCACTGTGATTTTCTTAATCTGTCCCAGACATTGATTTTGCAAATCAGCTGTGCCATTCTGCGCTACATGTGCAAAACACATTTCGGGAAAGATGTGAAAAATGACAGCTGTACTGTTCATAAGGATGTGTGTTAAAATGGCAATGTTGAAAATCTGGAGTGAAATTATTAAAAATTCTCCAAGTTATGAGGGTGCATAGGAATTGTGCAATGCACGCTCATAAAACAGTCACTTGGGGGATTTTTTTCACCACATTTTCAACATAGGGTTTATGGGGGCCTACCTCATGAACTGTGACAGTGTCCTTTCATTAACTGGTCTCAAAAGGTGGTTCCATGCAATGACTGCGAAATCACCTTACGGGACCGAATAACAAAATGACATTGACTGAGTTCATGAGGTGGGGACCCAAGAACCCCATGTTGAAAATTTGGTGAAAACTTGCCTAAAGAGTGCCGAGATATCCACTTACTTTGAAAAAACCCTATTTATGCCATTATACAGCTTACTGGCATTTCTTCTGTTTGTGGTCAGCTTCGAAGAGTGCAGACATGTTCCCAGTCCACCAAAGGTCATTGCGCAGGCTTCGGAGGTAAGTATGGATTGAGAGGGAGTGTGGGGAGGTGGGGTGTGCAAAGGGTGGGCATGGGTTGAGGGAGGGGACACCAGACTCAGCAAGGGACCATTTTCTTTACTTTTACAGGATTTATAAACAGAAGTATCCTGTGGAACTATTGGCATGCTGGGGTGGATATTTTTTGGGGGGTGAGTGGAGCTGACAGGGATTGGGCACCCCATCGGCCATACAGTGTGCAGGGGAGGAGAACACATGAGCCGAGGGGGATTGGGAATCCCCCTTGGCACACAACAAATGGGGGCACATCATGCCTACAGGGATTGGGCTACCTCATCGGCAAATAAACTGAGGAGGGGCATGCAGACAGGGGGATTGGGCACCCCCGTTAGCTGTAGAAGAACCATGAGAGGTGGTGGCTGTTCATTGGCTTCCATTGGGACTGTGAGAGGATGATGGAGAAGCTACCACCATGTTTCTTTGTAATGAGACACCAGACAATGCAGCTGTAATTGGCTGCTATAGTCAGGGACTGCTCCACAAACACAGTTGATTGTATCGTGATGGGGCGCTCCCTGATTGCAGCAGTCAATTGCTTTAAGCATAATGGCATGCTCATTAACTGCCGTAATCAACAGCATACTCCTCTATTCGCCATGGCAGAGACCAGCCCCAGAATGGACTGCTGCCATTTGGCACAACACTGCTATGCCTCCACAACCCGTTTGTGAAGGAAGTTGACACAATGGGTTTCTTACACATGCATGCAAGTAACCACAAAAAAATGAGGACAGCTAGCAAGACACACAAACACACACACACACACACATATACAAAGAATTCCTACTGCATATAAATTTAATTGACATAAGATAACACTGCTAAAGCACATAACTCCTAAATCAAGCTATGAGTGTCACAGTTTGTATAAGGATATGATTACTGAAAGGCAACCCCCACCCAGATTAAAGACAAACTAAGATTGTTGTAGGGCTCATGAAGTTTCAATGTCTGCATTATAGACAAGAATATACCAGTAAAGTTGTCTTAAAAACATCAGTGCATACTGTGTGATATGTAAAACCTAGCTGGACCTGTCACCCAGCTGTACTCTTAAGCTAGATATAAGGCCCAAAGAAATTTCAAAAACCTCAGGACTATATAAATGATAATTTAAATATAAATTGACAATATTAGTGTCAAACAAAAAACTCTAGTCGAAGAACCTCAAGGAATAAAGACCATGTAGCCTGATATGTACTGATGTCAATATACATTGAGAATATAACAACTTGATGTACCACAAGTGTCGGATTGTTTGTATGAAGAGGAGGAGAGAAATTACATTTTTGTCTCTTTTTCAGATTCCTTAGACATACCGTTCTTTCAAAGGGCACCAGAATTACAGCCCTTCCTTCTCCCAGAGTTCAACAGGAGCATTCTGTGAGCCCCAGTCCCCTGATTGGCTGTTCCAGAAGTTGAAAGTCACCAAGATGTCATGTATTCACCTTTTTGGTTTTCATGCAAGCAAATTACTATCCCTGTCTATTATCGTGGCAATATTGGTGTCCAATAATCTTGATAAGTCACCATAAATTTAATTGTTCTCAAATTATATGTGTTGGAAATGTCCTGCTCTGTGATTAGCTAAACAAGTTCCAAAGCCAATATGCAGTATTGATTCCCCACAAATGCACAGGTCAGAACAAGTTCAGCCATTGGGTTTGGAACTGAAGCATATCACATGCAGAACCTTTGAGCCATGTCTCTTATCCCCAATTGTCATCACAAAGATGGCTGCAACATTTACTCACTGTAAACCTTTAACTAGCCCTAACAGGTAACACTCCCCTCAATTTAACCAATAAATAAAAATGTTCTTTCTCATGATTCCTGGAAACCACATAAAGAAATCTGAAAAATTAGATAGTATTCACGTTTTAATTTCTGGTGTGTCTTAAGTGACCATGAAAAATTCCCTTTCATCTTTACCTTCTTGCCAAGGAAGTTTCTGCTGCTTTCTGTATCACATACAAAACTGAGGCCATGGTGCCATATGAGGCCTTCTTCTGCTGTATGTCTTTATATGTGTGTTGAGCAGAAATTACATCAGTGGAATTGAGCAGAAAGTTCAGTTCTTTAATTCCATAGCATCGGTCCATTAGATACATAGATATAATAAATTGTTCAGACAAAAGTATATTAATGCCATACTGGTTTGACTGTAAATATCTCAGTGAACAATAATCCTCAATTCCCTTAACATTTATAAAATGGTCTAATTTTTTTTTAATCCAGCCAGCATCTTACTGCCTACTACCTCCTGAAGGAGAGTCTTCTTTTTTATACTTTCTTTATTTTTATAGTAAAAAAAAATCACAATTTGTTTAATGTTACTTGAATGTATTTACATCATCACATTTTTCCTTTTTTACATGTGGTCTTACATTACTAGCCTTCAATCATAGTCCCTTACTGTTTTGTTAACACATTCTGTAAAAAAAATGTTTTTCATTCTCAGTATTTCTCAGTAAGTTCTCTTTTCATGTAACTTTTCCTATGTCATATTCTGTTGATAAAAACAACATTAAACTATACTGAGTACTAATCGCTTTCTTCTAAGGATTGCTTTTGTTTCTTTGGCTCTCATTTACCTCTATTGGGGGGGGGGTTCCAAGAGGGAGGAGTGGGTAAGCACTATGTTATCCGTCCATTTACCTTACATTACCTATTTTTCTATGTTATGCATCTGTCTTTTGTTTTGTTTTAGTCCTTTCTTCCTTTTTATATAATGAAACTTTATTAAATGAAAAGTACAAAGGACATTAACAAACAGCAAGATAGTTACAGATGAAAAATTAAATAAACAGGTCTATCCATCAATATAGATGTAAAAATGTAAATAAATTGACAGTCTATAACTTTTATTAGTGGGTGTTACATTTCTACTCCACATAACTAATAAATACAAAGCTACAATAACAAAGTGAAAAGTAACCCCATACCTATTTAAGCATAATTTACAGAGAGTCCCATTTTATTACCGTAAACAGCATTACCAACTAGTCAGGAATGAACAGAGCCCCACAGAGGTCTGATTAAATCAACTCCCACAAAAGAATCTAAAGCTATGTTATTATCCCAAAAAGGAATGGCAGTTAGGGAATGAAGCTAGTAGATTCCCAAAGCTGCAGATTAACTCACTGAAACCAAAGTGTGGCAAAAACAAGACATTTATCAAAGTAGTTAAACATAGCGGGCAGGATTCACAAAGAAGTTGCACTCTGTGCAGCTCCATTGCCCCAGCATAAATGAGATGCTCCGAGTGCAAACTGTGATATTCACAGAAGATGCACCAGGGGTTGCTCCTGGCACATCCCATCTGTGAGTACCATAGTTGTGCCCAACCCAGGATGTGCCAAGGCAACCCCCTGGCCAGGCTGGGAACACAGTGGGGCAGTGCATCTTTCAATGTGCTGCACCAAAAGCCACCATTCACAGCCACAGACATGCAAATGGGGCATGCACAGTGCAATGGGGCCATTTGCATGTCATTATGGCCCCATTTGCATGTGCTGTGCAGGGCTGCACCCTGCAGAATGCACCGGGTGCCCTGCATGAGCAGCAGTACAGCCACAGTCCTAGCACCTTTGTCAGGCCACTGTCACCCTCCCTCACTGCCTGAGGCTCTGGTAATATACTGCACACTGTGGCAGTAGGGATGGAATCCATGACCCCCCCCGCCCAATCCTCCATTGATATGCCACTCACTGCGGCAGAACTGTACTACACCACCCTCCTCCCACCCCAACCCAATCTCAGAGGAACCAGAGCCCAGATAACTCCCTGGTGGTCCAGTGGATTCCCCACCTTCCTACCCACTCAAGCACCTTCTCCCCATCCAGCTACCCCCCCATCCTTGTGGCTCCCAGGTTTTGGTGGACAGTGCACAACCCACCCACACACCTCCACAGCTGCCCACCGACAGAGCTGCCTGTGTATAACAGCTACAGTAGTACTGTAAGCCCATTGGTGGACCCTGTCGACCAATGGGCTTGCAGTGTGCACTGTACTCTGTCATTCACAAAGCTGTGAATGATAAGGTACAGTACTCACTCAAGCCTTGGGGTTGTGCCTCTTGGTAGGGTTGTGAATGGGGCTACTCCCCATATGCATTGGCACGCCCCCTTCATAGCCCCTCCAGATGTGCCGCATATTATTATGTGTGATATGTGGTGCATCTGTGAAGAATTGGTGCATCAGGGATGCAACAGCACATCAGCCCCCCTGCCAGAATCATGCCAGTGCAAAATCTGGGGATGCACCGGTGCATCTCAGATGCGCTGGGTGCATCCCTTTTGTGAATCTTGCCCAGCCTTTTCTAATTCATATATGAAATTTACAATCACATACCAGGTCTGAAGAGTGGGTATTTATACTGTATGCCAGTTCTTCGTAATTGCTTTTTTAGCGCATACTACTAATATAAGAAGTATTTTCTTTTTTTTATGGGAAGGTGTTAAATTTGTCTCTGGTGGTACAATGTGCATCAAAACTAATAGGGGAGATAAATTAACTGGGCTACTAAAAATTTGTTCTAATGCTCCAGCTATATCTAGCTAATGCTGAATCAGGTTTGGGTAATACCAAAAGACTTGGGCGTGATCCGCAGATACCTCTCCACAAAATCTCCAACAATGACCTACAGCTGGCCCTCTAAAATGCTTAACCCTTGCCAGAGTCAAAAAATATCTTGTCTAACACTTCCATGTGAACTCATTTAAATAAGGGCTACAGACTATGGAACAGGAAGAAGCAGTGGATTGTAGCCACAGATCCCAAGAACCAACCCCCCCATTCATGCTCTCACTTATTGTACACTGATAATGCAGTGTCTGAGAACAGGGACCGAACAGCTGCATAGATATTACCTAATAAGTGGTCATGTTCTTTCCCAAGCTGCAATGTTGTAATTAAGCCCACCAAAGAAGAACTCAAAATAACAGGAATGCCTGCAAAAAAAATGTATGGAACGCAAATAGGAACCAATTTGCAAATATCTGTAATGTTCCAAAAAGGCTAAGCCATAATGTGCCCACAAATCACCAAAAGACATTGAACCACTTTTATTGAATATCTGGTGATAATAAATTAAGCCTAATCTCGCCCATCCATGAAGAAATATTTCCAGTCTAGTCAAAGGGTTACCAAGATCATTGTACTGGATTTCCCTTCAAGAATGAGACACAGTCAGTGAGTGGTGGGTGCTTAGATCAGCAATTAATGTACTAATTGTACAACCCTGATCTGTCCCAAACTTTAAATAATTCTGAACATTTTCATTTCAAAAAACATATTTCCCAGACCATACATATTCTTGTACTCAATCTTCTTTGTCTTTTTATCGTTTATACAAAAAAATACGTAAATTATATAGATTTATTTTCTTGTTGCAGTTAATCTTTTTATTGGATTTTCAGGTTTTCAAGTGTACAACACAGGTACACACAGATACAACATATAGAGCTTTCTTCAAATGAAAATTGAATAATTAAACAGGTCAAAAAGGATGTTGCATATTTTTTGTGTAAACATTGCATAACATTCGCATAAGATACAATTTACTAAAAAGGCAGGTATGTATTACATTTAAGTTTTGAACAGAGAGTGACTCTTAGCTGTATTCAAGAAGGCAGTACAAGCATTATTGAACTAGAGCGGATAGTTACATCTGAAGCTGGGCACAGAATTGGGGATCCTAGGCTTGGGGGAAATAAGATCTCTGATATTAGGTTTCAAGTGGGATCGTAAAAGATCTTTGCTCTGTGGAGGAGTGGGAGGGCATCCTTTTAAGGATATGCAGGAGCGAAAGGGGGCCCCATCTCTCTAGAAACACAGAAGTGGTACCAGCAGTAAAGTGAGACATTTTAGTGAAATTGTCCAATTTTTCCATGGACATTAACCAGCCCTGAAAAGAGGGAATTTTGGTAGATCCCCATTTTCTCAATAATGCTCTTTTAATCTCTACTGAGGCCTGAATCAACCACAATTTGTGTGGGTATGGCAGCTTTAGATCTTTAGGGAGGAGTCCCGGGGTGGGATATTAAAAGGGATTGCACATGGCACAACAGTGTTACACCATGCACAACACACTGATACGCCCCGGGGTGATATTCAAAAGGGGATGTTGCGCTGCGCAATTCCTGATGTGCCAGGGTGCACCACTAATGTATGTAGTGCAAGTGCGGGGGACGTGCTCATGCATATCCGGCACATCCCGATATTCAGCCCAGTATATGCAGCGCATATGCAGGCACAAACCCACCTTGCACCGCACAGGGGGGGTGCAAAGATCTGCCCCTGAAAAGCAGGAGCAAGTCCTGGCCACCCACAGGTGAGCTGCCATGTTGCAGGGTGCAACACAGCAGCCGTCAGCTGTGGATGGCCACCTGATCACCCCAGACACAGGCCGGGTGTCATGCCCCCCCAACCGAATGCAGGCTTCAGTATAATAAAAGATTACCTGGTGGTCCAGTGGACCCATCCTCAGCTCAATCGCGGGCTTCTGTGGGGTGGTGGGTCTGAGGGTGGGTGGGAGGGGATGCCAATGGCTCACAGGGACATTTATGCACAACAGAAAACTGCAATCGGGCTGGGGATTGGGTCCACTGGATCACCAGGGAATCTTTTATTATACTTAAGCCCATGATCAGGCTGGAGAGCAGGTCCACTGGATCACTAGGGAATATCCTTTTACTTAAGCCCACGATCAGGCTGGGGAGCGGGTCCACTGGACCACCAGGGAATACTTTATTATACTGAAGCCTGCAGTCGGGCTGGGGAGCGGGTCCACTGGACCACCATGAAATATCTTTTTACTGAAGCCCGTGATCTGGCATTGGGGCGTGTTGCCCACCATGGTGTAGGAGGTTTCAGTCCCCGTCGGCTGCAGCCTGGCAGGGTGCCAGGTGCAAGTCACCAGGGATCAGTGCACCTGCCTGCAAATGGGGCCATAATGACATGCAAATGGCCCCACTTGCACCTTGCATTCATAATGGCCTCATTTGCATGCTCACATCTGAATATCACTCTTGCTGCACCTAGTGCAGCTGCACTTGCATTGGTGCAGCCCCCTGCTCCTCTCCTGCCACTTGCGCTGGCACAGTACCACTGCACCGTGTGCAGTGCGGGTGGCCCCAGTGCCATATTCAATGGTGCTGAGCCATGGCACAGCACTGTTGAATATCACCAGGGCCATGCCCCGGCACATCCCAGTTGTGCTGCGCCAGGCATGCGCCCATGCCTGGCGCATGTCTGAATATCCCACCCCCAGTATCCACAGGGTAGGTGAATGTGGCAGAGTGCTGTTTAAAATTCTAGAGCAGCATGCTATGATCTTCCCCTAAATGGGTTACAGATTTATTTTCAATCTATTTTCAATCATCTTTTTCTTCCTCCTCCTCTTCCCCAGATGTATATCTGGGGGGCCATTTTCTCATAATTTCGGGAGGTAACGGTGTGTACCCATTATCGCTTTTCTTTTAGTGCTGTTGCTCTTCTTCCTTTTGGGGTCTTTTTCTCCCTACCCTTCCCCTCTCCCTCCCCTGCCCTTTTATTTTTTACATCCTTTTCCCCCATAGAAACATAGAAACATAGAATTTGACGGCAGATAAGGACCGCTTGGCCCACCCAGTCTGCTCATTTCCCTACCTACTGGATAAGCTGCAGATCCTAGTTAACCAGCAGCCTACTTCATCCTACCCCCACCCCCTAGAATTGCCTTATGACTGTCCCATGCATGCTTGAATTCCACCACTGATTTTGACTCCACAACCTCCTCCTCCGGAAGGCCATTCCATGCACCCACAACCCTCTCTGTGAAAAAATATTTCCTTAAATTACCTCTGAGCTGCCCCCCCTCTATCTTCAGTCTCCAGCCTGCGTTGAATGACAGTCTCCCTTTACCTCCTTGTGCTGTCGCCCAGTCTGTCTTCTTCATTCTTCAATGCTTCCCATAGTTTCAGTGTTAAACATCTCAACCCCCAAGTCTGACATATGGACCCCATCTGGCCTCTAATATTCATCCTCTTTCTCACCTATGCCTCTCCTTATGACCCTGTCCCCATTTGCAATGAATAACTTGCCTACCCTCCTGTTCATTTTTCATTTTGCTCTCTCAATCACCACATGACTGTGTGCGTGCCTCCATACTCGGTGGGGGACCGTGTCTGACCATGTTAAAGTCACATGGGGCCACCACAACTTTATTGTCTCCACATCATGTTTTATCCGAAGATAAATAGCCAAACAGGGCCTGGATCCCATGTCATCTCCCCCTAGATGTACTATTATCATGTCTGGAACTGGTTCCTCAGGGCTGGTAATAACTGGGCCCCCCAGACTAATGTGCTTACCCAGATTGGTAAGATCTCCAGTATTGTGATATCTTTGGTTAGTCCCCTCTGTAACCATTCCTTCAGCCAAGGCTCTGAACCCCCCAAAATAACTCCCCATGCCAACCTCACACCCTGCTGTGTCTGTATATAGCTCCAGGTCTGTAGTAAAAACCCTCTCATCTTGCCAGAAAGACTTCCCGTTGAATGTAAGTATGAACTCCTTACATATCCTCAAATCCTCCTTAGTGTCCCTGACTGGTTGACCCAATGATGTGACCCAGTCATGCCCCTCATAGCTTTTGCTAGCTGCCTAGGGAATGCTCATCCCAGGCTAATGGCCCTGCAGGTGAAGTTGAGGTGTCCGATTTATTGCTGTACCTGTCTAAGTTGGACCCTGCATCTGAACTTATGGTCTAGTAGAAGTTACCTTTCCTTCCTTACTCTTTTGCCTGGCAATCTGAATACTTATTTTTGCGCATCTGTCTCGATCCCCAGAAATTCTATCATCTGACTGGGACCCTCGGGCTTGTCTGGTGCCAAAGGCACTCCCAATTCATGGCATAGTTCCAGAAAGCTCTTGAGCATTCTCTCTGTCTTCTCCTGCCCACTCCCTATTAAAAGGAAATCATCTAGATAATGAAAAACCATCCTGTATTCCATTCGCTGCTGAAATATCCCTTGCAAGCATATGCTAAACAACTCAAACAAGGCACAGGCAGACAAACACCCCATGGGCATGGCTTTGTCAAAATAGTATTGCCCATCTGTTTTGAAACCAAGTAAATATCAGCCTTGTGGTTGCACTGGAAGGAACTTGAATGCTGCCTTAATGTCCATTTTTGCTTGAATAATCTGCACTGCCTCTTCTAGGGTCATGTATGTAACTCTAGTATCTCTCTCATCAATGTAATCATTCTCTGACTCCCGTTTTAGGAAGGACAGGTGGTGAATGACCCTGTACTCCCCAGACTGCTTCTTGGGAACTAAACTTGGGGGGAGATCCTTAGGTCTTCTAGGGGGGGTCCTGAACAGACCCTCAATCCACCCCACTTTCTTTTCCTTCTGTATCTTATATCGTAAAATATTCTCTTTTCCACATATTGATCCTAAATTCTTGGCTTCCCTGCTTAACCTTGGCCCTGAAAATGTAGGCTAAAACCATTTTGAAAACCTGCCAGAAGTTGTGAGGTCACCCTCTCGTCTGCATGCCCTTTTAGCCCTTTTTCTAATTTTTTTACATTTATTGGTGTTTTTGCCACGTAAAATTTCATACCCCCTCTTAGCAAGCTGCCCCTGCCAGAATCAATAGAGTAGCTATGTCCTCCTCTCCCATAACCCCCCCCCACATAGCTACTGCTCCCAGGCTTTGCCCTAAATCCCCCCTGTCCCCCCAAAAAGGCTGAATGCTATTGCTCTGTACCACATTGTATTGCCCCCAGAAGTCCGGTTTGCACGGCATCTTGAAGTCAGTTGGGTACACCCACATTTTGAACAGGCATGGCAAAATCTACAATGTGGCCATGAGCAAAATGCCCTGTTATAGCCCCAGTCACATTTCTTTAGTAATGTTGTTTCCCTCCACCCTTCAGGTGTGGCCTGGTCCATGACATAGTCCGTCCACAAATCTGTTTTGTATCCCAATGGACATCCCCGTATGTGGCCATTCTCTGCCTAAAAAACTCGTCATAATATGGCCAGCCAAAACTTCTCTTTGCTTTTGCTCTGTATATGATCAGTTGATATGTTATTAACAGAATTCCTAATTTGGGTTTCTTTTCCATTACAACCACCAAATATGTTTTGAAACCTACGAACCAGGAATCACAAGATTTTCCCATAGTAAATCTATCCTCTTCCTTTTTTCCACAGCAGCACTACTGTGGCCACCATCTCACTCTTGCCTACGCTCTCCTTTTCATATTTTGTTACTGCCTCCCTGCTTACTAATGCAAATATATCTACATATTCCCCTTTCTGTATTTTCTCCTTTGTGGCTAGTGGTACATGTTCCCCTATCTTCATACTCGGTGAACCTCCATCCCTTGTCCCCACTCCTGTCCCTGTGCCCATGCTAAGTGCTGTGCCCACCTCTTTATTATCCTTCCCAGACTTAATGTCAGATAGTGGCCAATTTATGAATTCATTGCGCCTGACATGGGTTACTAGCAAGGGGGGGGCACTCATTTTACTTGGTGTTCCATCTGGGGATGGAAATATCCAGTATGGAGGTGTATCTCATCAGGTGGTCTGATCATCATACCCTGAGGTTCAATTTTGTGACCTCCCTGAGTAGGCCTGCCCCTCAGGAAATGGTACAGTACTGTCCTTTGAGAGGAATTACCTCAGAAGTCCTAATGACGATGCTGGACCTTTCAGGAATTCTGATGGATAGCACTGACCCAGGAGCCCTTGTCTTAGCCTATAATAGGGCAGTACAGAGGGCCCTGGATGTCATTGCTCTGGTATGTGTTCACCCCCATATTCTTTGCCCAGGTGCCCCATGGTATGATGGGATACTTTGGGAGTTGAAGAGACTAGGGCAAAGGTAGGAGAGACACTGGCAGAGAACTCACCTGGAGGAGGACAGGCTTACATTGTAAGATCATTATGAAGTCTATCAATCAGCAATTTCCCATAAGAAGGCAGAATTCCTGTCCACGGAAATTGCTGTAGCTGGGAACAGATCAGCTTAACTCTTCCGGACTGTGGAGAGACTGTGCAATCCAGCCCGTCTGCAGTCTGGTTGAGCATTGTTGCAAGATAAGTGCAAAGAGTTTGTGCAGTTCTTTTCTGAGAAGGTTGCCTCCATCAGGGATGAGATCAGCCAGTGCCTCCTGATTGGACCTAGCACTGATCAACCGGGTGGTAATAATGCCCAGATGACCTGGTCTACCTTCAGCCAATCAGTAATCATGGATATAGTGAAGATCATCCAGACTTTGCAGCCAACTTGCTGTACTTTGGATCCAGGCCCAACTCACCTTCTAGTTGGGTGTATTGCTGTGATCAGCCTGGTCCTAGCTGGTATAGTAAGGGTTTCATTGGAGACAGGGATCTTTCCAGATCCCTTGAAGGAGGTGGTGGTTCGACCACTCCTGAAAAAGTCCTCCCTTGACCCGGACTGTTCAACAAACTACAGACCTGTCTTTAACTTGCTTTTTACAGGTAAAGTTATTGAGAAAGTGATTGCTCTGCAGCTGGAGGATCATTTATCCAGCCACAGTATCTATAACCCTCTCCAGTCAGGTTTCAGGAAAAGGCGTAGCAAAGAGACTGCCCTGGTTCGGGTACTAAATGACCTCCTGATGGCAAGAGATCAGAGAGCCTGTTCCATCATGATTCTCCTTGATCTCTCAGTTGAGTTTGACACTGTGGGCCATGGGGTGCTGCTCGAATGCCTGTGGTTTTTCTGGAGACTGGGGGGGGCAGCCCTCAATTAGTTTCATTCTTGCCTCAAGGGCAGGTCACAGAGAGTGGTGTTGGAGATTTATTTATTGGCCCCTCGAGATCTGCCCTGTGGGGTGCCACAGGGTTCGGTGCTGTCCTCCATGTTGTTCACAGTGTGTACATGCTGACATTAGGGAATAGCATAAGATGGTATGGCTTGAGTTTTCACTGCTATGCAGATGATTCTCAGCTGTATGTGTCTTTTATGCCTGACCAGGAGTTAGATATTGTCTCAGTGTTTAATAACTGCCTAGCTAAGATACAAGACTGGATGAGTGCTAGCTGGCTGAGGTTAAACCCGGGAAAAACAGAAGTATTGGTCGTGGACCCAGATTGAAGGATGGCTGGGACATGGGTGAGATAACCCTCTGGATTACAGCTTGGAGGAACCCCACTTAATGCCTCAAGCCAGGTGCATAGCCTAGACATGATCTTTGATGAAGGCTTGTCCTTAATGGTTCAGGTGTCCATGGTGGTCAAAGCTTCCTTTAACCATCTAAAGAACATTGCCAGGGTGAAGCACCTGGTGCCATCCAGTGATCTACCTACTTTGGTCAACCCCTTTGCCATCACTCATCTTGATTATTGCAATGTCCTTCACCTAGGGCTACCGGGGGTGGATATCCACCATTTGCAACTGGTGCAGAACGCAAAAGCCAGATTCTTGACTGGAACCCCTAGATCCAGTCATATAATACTTATGCTGCATGAACTACACTGACTGCCAGAAAAATGGCAGATCACCTTCAAGGTCATGTTGATGATCTACAAAGCCCTACCCAACTAGGGACCCCAGTACCTGCAAGACCTTCTGTATCCCTAATCTTCCTCTCACTCACTTTGATCCTCAGATGAGGGATTGCTGGAGATTCCCAGGGAATGTTTAAAAACATCTGGAGGAAGGTCTTTTGCCTTTATGGCTCTGACCCTGTGGAATTCTCTACAACTTCAGATACAAGATAACCTAACCATTGAGGGTTTTAAAACTGCCCTCAAGACACACTTGTTCCTCTGGGCTTTTGAAGGGACTTGATGTTGAGACTGTTTTAAAGATAAATTAAGTAGAATATTTAACTGCCATTTTATGTGTATGTATTTTACTGATACCCATGTTTGTGTATATGTATTGTGAAAGGCATCCTGAGCAATGGAAGAGCACCTACTACAAATAAAATGATGATGATGATGATGGTGCCTTCTCAAGCTGCTCTAAACCATCTTCACCCATGGTAGTGATCATTTGTTCCACATATTATTTTATACTACTCCCCACATTCATTCCTATATTACCTGTTGAGTGGATTGGTTCGGGCCATACTGTTCCAGCTAAATGTCTTCCTGTGAGGTCTGGCAGTGGTGTTGGTACCAGTCCTGGCAGGGTTGGCATATACGGTGATGGTAGTGGAGGAGGATCCAGGACTGGGCTGGGTGCCGCTGGACTTACTGGGTGAGTTAGCGGTTGAACAGGAACAGCTGGCTCTGGCCTTTCTGGGCTGGTGGGCCCTGGAGGTGGCCTCTTTGGGATGGGTGACTGGGCCAGAGCCCTAGAGTCATCCTGCCCCTTTGTCAGCCATCTGTCCTGTCCAGTAACCTTCTCTTTGTCCCCCTGCCCATGGGGTTCCATGCCCTCCACTAGCTCACACACCTTGTTAGCCTTCTCTGCTAATTCAATTATAGCACTATAGGCATCTACACTGCCTTTTCTGGATATCCAACTGTCAGTGCAGAACACTGGTCTGAAGACATCAGTTTATTATAAACCCACTGACTCTCACAGTTTCCTCCTCCACAGCTCCTAAACATGTCAAGAATGACCTGCCTTATTCATAGTTTCTTAGACTTCACAGGTTATGCAGTGAAGAGGATGATTTTGCTGAGCAGACCCAAATAATGCATAGTTTTTTTTATCAACAGGTGATACCCTAAAAGCACAGTAGACAGAGCACTCTCACGGGTCAGTAACATACCCCGTAACCTTGACCCCCTCAGAAAGGATACTGCCACACAAAAACAATAACAAATTCCACTAGTGCTTCCTTTCCATCAGAGTACACATTTTCTTCACAGGATCATCACTAGTAACTTTCCTATTTTGCAAACTGACCCCAACATTGGTGCTTCCTTTGCAGAACCACCTATTGCCTCCTACTACTGGCCACCCTACTTGTGGAATCTCCTGGTTAAAAGCAGCCCACCTACTCCTAACAGTTCCTCCCTACCAGGTACCAAACCTAGCAACAGAACTCGCTGCTACACCTGCAAATTTGTTTCCAGTGTGACTGAAACTCGGAGGCCTACAGCTGTTTTTCATATCACCAAGGAGTTCTCATGCACCTCCTCTAATGTGGTATATTGTATTCTTTGCAGGAAATGTACAGCTATTTACTTTGGAAAGACTGGTAGATGCCTTGCTGACCATTTCAGGGAACATTACAGAGCAGTCAGTAATGATGACACTGCTAATCCCATTGTATCTCATTGTATCTCCCATTGTAATCTCATAAATTTCTTTGACTGGGTAACCAGAGTGGAGGACCAAGGGGGAGCAGTTGATGTCGCCTACCTTGACTTCAGCAAAGCTTTTGACACTGTTCCACATAGAAGATTGATAAATAAGCTGGGTAGGCTTGGGGTGAGTCAGAAGTTGGTCAACTGGGTGGAAAACTGGTTGACGGGCAGAAAACAAAGAGTGGTGGTAAATGGTATACAGTCAGAAGAGATGCAAGTCCCAAGTGGGGTACCTCAGGGATCAGTCCTGGGGCCAGTCCTCTTTAATATCTTCATTAGTGACATTGCAGATGGACTAGAGGGTAAGGCTTGTCTGTTTGCAGATGACACCAAGATCTGCAACAGAGTAGATGAGCCAGATGGGGTGGGCAGAATGAGAAGAGATCTGGATAAACTAGCAAAATGGTCAGAAGAGTGGCAACTGGGATTTAATGCAAAGAAGTGCAAGATCATGCACATAGGGAAGAGAAACCCTGAAGCCACCTATAGTCTGGGAGGGGAGTTGCTGGCAGTCACAAAGGAAGAAAGAGACTTGGGCATCATCATCACCGATGACCTGAAATCATCGAAGCAGACCTCTAAAGCAGTAGGTAAGGCTAGGGTGATGTTAGGCTGTATTAGTAGGGGTATCACAAGTCATAAGAGGGAGGTAATAATCCCTCTTTACAAGACACTGGTTAGGCCCCATCTGGAATACTGCGTGCAGTACTTGAGGTCACACCTTCACAAGGACATTAACCAAATTGAGGCAGTCCAGAGAAGGGCAACCAAAATGGTGCAGGGACTGCATCAGAAGACATATGAGGACAGATAAATGGAGCTCAATATGTATACCCTTGAGCAAAGGAGGGAGAGAGGCGCTATGATCGAAACATTCAAACACTTTAAGGGCATTAACAAGGTGAAAGAGTTTAACATGTTTAAATATAAGAAAAATAGCAGGACAAGAGGACACAGCATGAGTTTAGAGGGAGGCCAATTAAGGGGGAATGTTAGGAAATTCTTTTTCACAGAAAGAGTGGTGGATGCATGGAATGGTCTACCTCAGGAAGTGGTGGCTATGAATACAGTGCAGGGCTTCAAACAGGCATGGGATAGGCATAAGGGAGCAATACAGATGATTATGAATAGATAGGCCACTGACAGAGCAAAGGCCGATGGCACATTTATAAGGTAGAAAAAGAAATGGGCAGACCGGAATGGTCTTGCGGTCCTTATCTGCCGTCAACCTCTATGTTTCTATGTATCTCACTTTATCTCTAAGGACCACAGTGTCAATGACCTTTCTTTTTTTTTTTGCAAATAACTGTACTTTATTATAATAACAACAAGACATACACATCATCCCCCATCCCAAATAAACCCCTTACATCATGGTACAATGAATGGGATAAGATACAAGAGGTAAAGTAAAAAAAAAACCACCAACCCACCCCTCAAATCCATCCCACCCACTTGGTCTGGCAGCCTGACAAATAAAACATAGTAAAAGAAAATCTAAGTTCCATGGGGATCAGTATAAAGGAATAAAAGAAAACTGTATCCTGATATAGTGATCACTTTAACCCTGCTCTCAAGGCAAAAAGAAGATGAATAACATCTCAGAATGGAGAGAAAGAGGAAGACTAGAAGTGTATGGTGGAAAGGGGTAATAGAAGAAAAAGAGAAGAAAAGAGAAGAAAAGGGGAGATAAACATTCTGGTAGGCTACTTCAACTGCTCTCACAAAAGGTGGGTGAAGTAAGGAGTTGAATCGCTTGCTTTGAGGGTGGAATATGCTAAGTGATAGTTACACTAGTAGCCAAATTTGTCTTTTAAACGTTGATATAAGTTGCCCCAGCATTTGTCAAATTTCCTGCTTGAATTGAAAAAAATGGCCACAACCCTTTCCACATTTAAGGCTTCCAGGAAAGTGTCCCACCATTCTTTACATGAGGGTATTCCCTCTCTTCACCAGTAACGGAGAAGTAACAACTTAGCCACTAAGGTGATTAAGGCTATCTGGTGTTTGTGAATTGTCGACGGGATATAAGTAAACCTGCCAAGGATGCAAGTCTCAAGGTTAAATGCAGCACTACATCACAGAAGGGAGTCATCCATAAATGGATTAAGTCCCAGAACTTGACCACTTTGGGGCACTCCCAAAGTTTATGTAGGGTAGTAGCCAAGGGGTTGCTACAATCCTGGCATTTTGGGGATCTATGTTTGTATATGCGCGAAAGTTTAGCAGGGGAAAGATATAAGTTGTGTAAAATATTGAATTGAAGACCCCGCAGTCTATCTTGTTTAATACAATTATATAGATCCTGCCAAACCTTTGTCCAAGTCTCTTCTGACCAGCTCAGGGACAAATTCACCTTCCAGTAATGCGGAGCAGGGGAAGCCTCAGAATCTCTTTGTGTTAGAATAAATTTATAAATCTTAGATATCGCTTTGTTAGGTAGCGCAAGATCTTTTATTCTCTTTATCAAACTTCCAGCCTTCTCAAGCCTCGGTCTGCCTCTCAGGAAGGAGCAAACACATCTTCGAATTTGGTAGAGCCGAAACTTATCCTTTGGGTCTATCATAAACTTTCCCATCAGTTCTGAAAATGGGACAGGGTGGCCGTCTGAAACAAAATCAGCAATTCTGAGTTTGTGGGGGGAGTTGCCTATGCACCTTCTTAGTAGTTGATTGCCAACCAGTAGGTTCGGATTGTTAATAAGGGGTTGCATCAAATCTTTTTTAAAGGGAATGTTTAAGAGTGAGTATAGCTGGTGAAGAGCTCTAATATCCCAGCCAAGTGGGGTACCTTTGAGCTTAGGAGGAATTTTGGACCAGGGAGAAAATAGCAGGGACTCTAAATCCAAATTAACACTTTGAGCCATCAAACGGTCTAGGATACCACTTGCTGTGGTTGTTAATGTTTCTGAAGCCCATTGAGCCAATCTTGCCACATGACTTGCCAAGTAGTAAATATAGAAGTCCGGTAACTGTAGGCCCCTCTTCCCTACGCCGGTGAGTTTCTATAAGCCCTGTGAGGGGGTTACCGCCATATAAGTCAGAACAATATTTATGACAAAGGTTGAAGAAGGATTTTGGAAGATACACATTGAGGTTAAAAAGAAGGTAGGAAATTTTCGGCAAGATCATCATTTTTATTGTATTAACCCTCCCCCAAAAAGATAAGGGAAGCTTAGTCCACCTTCCAAGGTCCTCCTTGATCGATTTGAGGAGGGGCTTAAAATTCAGATCAGGTAACTCAGTTAAATCTTTTGAGATTTTTATACCCAGATATGGAAGGGAATTCGTCTGCCAGCACAGGCCTAAAGAGGAACACCAAGTTCGTTGCAGGTGGGGGGAGAGTGGGTAAACCAAAGTTTTACTTTTGTTCAATTTGTATCCAGAAAATTCACTAAAGCGTGAAATAATAGAAAACAGCTGTGGAAGGGAGGCCTGACTATGCCATGTATGAATTAATAAATCATCTGCAAAAGCGGACACTTTGAATTCAGATTTCTATACTGCACTCTATAAATACCTGTATCCATCTTGATGGCTCTAATAAGTGGCTCCAAGTATAAGTTAAATAAATATGGTGAAAGGGGGCACCCTTGTCGTGTTCCCCGCATTAACAAAAAAGGGGGTGAAATCAAATTATTGCAAGAGATCCTCGCAGAGGGGCTTGTATACAGTATCCGGATATAGCCCAAAAATTTATCCGGGATACCAAATTTGGAAAGCACCTCAAACATGAATTCTCACTCCACCCTATCGAATGCCTTTTCTGCATCTAACGAGACCAGAGAGGCTTCCCTATCTGGGCCTGCAGACTCCTGTATTAAATAAAACAGCTTTCTAAAGTGGTCTGCGGACGAGCGCCCCGCCACAAAACCAACTTGCTCGGGGCTCAATTGCCCTGTCCAGGCTGCTTTCATCCTGTTGGCCAAAATCTTGGCAAAGATTTTAATATCGATATTTAATAAAGATATTGGCCTGTAGTTTGTCACCAAATCCGGGGGTTTGTCCGCTTTGGCAGGAGGATAATCCTTGCCTCAAAGAGGGAGTAGTCTTCTATCCCTTCTCATACCAAAAGGCATACAGTTGGTGTAATAGCGGTACCAGAGTCTCTTTAAAGTCTTGTAGAACAAAGCAGTAAACCTGCTTGGGCCTAGTGCTTTGTCAAGTTTCAAGGCCAATAGATTGTGAAATTTCTTCAAGCCAGGGGGCTTCTAAGATCCGACTAAGGTCTTGGGAGAGTTTGGGAAAGGGAATATCTATGAGAAATTCTCTCATTCTGGAGATCACATCTGGTGGCAGTGGCTCACTTGAATATAGATTCCTATAGAAATCAACAAAAATATTCAGGATATCCTCTGGGCCAGAAATCAAATCACCCATCTGTGGGTGTTTTAGCGTGGCAACCCACCTTGCCACTGCTCGCTGTTTCAACTGCCATGTCAGCATCTTCCCAGCTTTACTACCTTGTTCTATATATGACGCCCTCAAGCTAAAGGCTGATTTCTCTACCCTCTCTTTCATGGGCTTTTCATACCAAGCTCTTAGAAAAGCAAGTTCTTGTTTTGGAGTAAGACCTTGATTTCTCACCTATGGTGTCCAGGGTCTTAATTCTTTCCAAACAGTTAGATGATAAACGCGTGATGTTCTTCTTACGAATTGATGCCAGCCTAATGAGCTCACCTCTCCATGTGGCCTTCAGTGCTGCCCACACCCGGTCAACTGCTTGCAGCGATCCCCAGTTAGAATTAATGGAGTAGGACATAAAGATTCTGACTCGATCCAGTAAGGAGGGGTCCTTAGGTAAATGGTTGTTTAGAGACCATGAATACGATCTGGGTGGTAGCGATAGTGGCTGGCACTGGAGGCCAATGGAGGAGTGATCAGAAATTACTCGACTAGAGATGGTGACCTCATGGACCAGGGGAAGGATCTGGTGGCTTACTAAAAAATAGTCTATTCGGGAATAGCTTTTATGGACCGGAGAGTAAAAAGTGTATTCTCTAGTAGTAGGGTTGAGTAGTCGCCATGGGTCGGATAAACCTATCGAGGACATAAATTCTAACATTGCTCTCTGAGCTGGAGATGGAGGAAAACCTTTGGACCATGAACGGTCCAAACAGTTGGATTGGACCAAATTCCATCCCACCTAAAATTATTGGTTTGTCGCAAGGGAGCACAAGGACTGCCAGCTGTGTAAAAAGGATGGAGATTCCTGGTTGGGTCCATAAATTGACCCTAACACTAAACTTGCACCTGCCAATTTGCCCACGAAAAGACGAACCTACCTTCTGGGTCTGAAATTACTCTGATGGAAAGAAGTGGACTTTATTGGCCACTAAAACAGCTACACCTCTTCTACTCGTAGAGAACCCCGCCCCAAAAACTTGGCCCACCCATCTTTTTTTTAGAAAATGGAGCTGTTCGGGGGTCATGTGTGTTTCTTGTAGAAATACTATTGAGGGATTAAATCGCGCCAAATGGTTTAAAACAATATATTTCTTTTTGTTATCTCTTCCCCCTTTTATATTCCAGGAAATAATATTCAAATCAGAAGCCATATAGAAGACTATACAGGATACAACTTGGAATGTTAAGCTGCCAGACCTCCCCAGTAACCCCAACATACCCAAAACTGAAAAAGAATAACCTCACCATTAACCAAACCCGCCCTTACCTAATCTCTACTACTAAGATAACCTCGGCCCCAGGCCGCCTCCAAACTGATGGTCCGTGGCACGCCTGAAAGTGGGGCCTTCTCTCAAAAGAATTGGTTAGCTAACTCTCGACTTTAAGGCTTAATAGTACTATAGTAATCTTACTTAAACAAATTATTTTATAACTCAGATGGAATAGTCTCGCTTAGATCCATATATGAGGTTACAAAAGGGGTGGTCTGTAAAACTCGAGTTGGGGCTACAGCCACTACCTTTGTACTAAAATGGTTTGGACAGGCTGATCATAATAGTCCCGAAGAATTGTTATATAGCTGAGAAACTAAAACAATACAACAATGTTATATAACAACGCTAACATTATAACAACTCGGCCCTTAAGAAATGTAACCATAGAGTTGAATGGACGTGGCTTGGTCCACTAAACCCCACTAGTAACCAACAGCCTATAGTAAAAGTATTGTGGGTAGGGTTCCAGACCAGCCCCAAAGAAAAGCGGGTGGATGAATCTGATTCAGCAGTGTACCTGACTTCCATAAAACACAGGGGTCTCCCACTCGAGGTCACTCCATTAGACTGTTTCAGGTAGAGGCGCCCATTGCCAAACACGCGTAGCAGCATCGGTGTCTAAAACAGCTCTGAGTGATTTTTCTTTAGGGCCCCTTATCAGGGTACCACTAGGTCCCTCTTTCAGGCATAATGAAATATGACCATAAGGACTGTATTTTAAATATGCTAGATCTGTTGACCTTATAGTTAACTGTATGCAAAGAGGAAAAAAGGGGGGAGGGGGGGAAAGGGAGGAGGGGAAGTAAAGGTAAGATAGACATGGTAACGCTGGTCATTTAGTGTCCATCATTTGGAAACTTAAAGAGATGGTTCCGCATTGTGTAGTAGTATAAGCAGTTCAGAACAGTCTGGTATGTACCGGAAGCTTCTTCATAAACAGTTCTTTTCAAGTTTTATGGAAGAGGTCTGGAAATAATTCTTTAGCACCTTCAGCGCTTTCTTCTGGCATGTCTAACAGCTTCTTCCCTTCCTTGAGGGTGACTTCAAGCTTGGCAGGATATAACATGCGTGTTTGTATCCCGCAGCCCAAAGCTTGGAGGTGATAGGTCGGAAGCTAGCCAGCCCATCCTGCTCTTTATTGTTAGATCAGGCACTACCAAGTTTCTTACCCTCCCAAAGGATTGCTGAAAGTTTCCTTGCCTCCTTCAGTATGTGTTTTCGATCGAGGTAATTTAGAGTTTAAAAATTATAGGCCTCGGAGGGTCTGCAGGAGGAGGTTTTGCTCTTAAGGCCCTGTGTCCCCTTTCAATAATATATTCAGGCCCATTAGGAGAGGGGCCTATTGTTCTTTTTAGGAATTTTTGCAAGAAAACAATTGTATTTGGCCCTTCCTCACCTTCTGGCAGCCCAAGCAAAACAAGATTGTTCCTGCGGTTCCTGCCTTCGAGATCATCGAGGCGATCTTCTAGTTTTGCTAATGATCTCCTGAAATCTATCATGGCGGGGCCTTGCTTTTCTGCATTCCGCTCAAGGGAGGATATTCGGGCTTCTGCATCGGTGACCCGCCGAGCCAACTGTGTTAATGCGGGCTTGAAGTCTGCAACATCTTCTATCAGCTTGAAAAGCGCATCTTTAATAGTTGTAAGGTCTCTGTAGATCCGCGAGGGCGTTAGGTCTTCTGGTGTTGCCGCCGGAGAAGAGCTGCGTCGGGGACGCTTCACCTCCAATTCCTGCTTCTGTTCATCCATTTGGTCAATGGCGTACAAATGCTCCTCCGATTGTTTCTCCAACCTGTCCCCGAGACATCGATGCGAGCAATGTGTCACAAAAAAGGCGAGAAGGTTTTATTTTTTATATTTTAGCGAGAGAGAGAGCCCCTTAGCCGCTTGCTACGCTTTCAGGTGCATCACGTGACTCGTCAATGACCTTTCTGTTTATGTCCTTCAGCAGGGCTTCTGGGATTCTGATGTAATGCCCCTGCAACTGGGGTTCCCAAAAGTCTTCCAGGAGCTTGCCTGAATGCTCCAAGTCTGGGCGGTGTTCGGCGTCTGACCTATTAAAATGTGGTTCCAAGTGAGTGCTATTTGAGCCTCTACATACTGTCTCTTTAAGAACTATCTGCTTACAGACTTAATTAGATTGTATGGACAGTGACACTGGGAAATGTAGTTTTGACCTTCACGCCTTTTCCACCAACAGAGGGAGTCTTATTGTGAGTGACAGCCGAACCAGCCAACAGAATGGTGTGGAGCTAAAGAAAATGCCCTACTCTGTGACTGGAAAGATCAGATCAGTTGTGACAGTGAAAAGAGAAGGAGCTCTGTGCTTCTGTGGAGTATAGTTTTGTGTGGGTAGCGTGTGTGAGGCCCTGAGGTTCGACCTGCAGCCGTTGTAAGTGCCAGTTTGGAATGAATCTGATTTGTGAGGTGAAAGAAGGAAGTCTGAAGAGTGGAAACCAGGCTCACCCTGTAGAAGACTGGAGAAATTGCTGAATCGCACTCGGTCTGTCAGGAACTGAAGCTGCTGTGTGTGCTCCCAGGTATTTTGCAGCAATTGAGATCGGGATTGAGGAGCAGCCTGCCTGGTATAGTACTTTCCTTTTACATATGAATGTGCGTAGTGCTTGTGGGGAATCACTATTTCCAACCCCTTGTACTGTGTGCTATGTGTTGAAGCTGGAGGCAAATCCCAGCTTGTCTCAGACTAAATCTGTTTGCTATCAACTACAGTGGGGTCCAGTTACAAGGACCTTGTCTCCATGCCCTGTTGTTTCTGGCAATCCAGAAGAACATCCACCATCCATTTCTCAGCTTGGGTATTGTGAGTACAAATCAGGGTATTCCCCTGTAGCCTGCTATCAATTTCAAGTGTGTCATCTAATTGTTGTTTCACTTCTTCATGGACTGAGCCATCTGGCTCTGGATTACAATTGGGTGTTATGCATATATTTTCTTCCTACAGGGCCCCATTCATCTGCACCTGCCGGCCAATTCCAGGCAACAGACCTGGCTAGCCCCCCCCCCCCATCCTGGGTACCCAGAGAGTGACATTTTGGACCATCTATATATGTGCACAGTACTGTGATTTGAACTTGGCCAAAACTAATCAACCTGATTGCCCCTCCTGTGTTACTGTCCCCTAAATAAATCAGATTTATTGTTATTATACTGTATACTGTCTGTGGTGTTGGTACTTATGAAACAGTATTGCCTTTTGCTGTGTACGTTGATTAACCTTGTTTTACAGGGGGTCCTCAGAGATGTGCTGCAGAATCAGTCTCGAGGGCAAGTGGTACTTTATGAGTGAACAGTGTGTATACGTGGGGGTATTGGGGCTGCAACTCCTGTGTACTGTGTGAGCCACTAGAGGGAACCAAAGGGAGTCACAGTGTCCCAGAGGGCTGTGATCAAGCTAGTCTAACCATTACAAACCCTGACCTCTGGGTAGAGGCACCCACCATAGAACCTAGGCATCTCAGCCTGTCAGTAGTCAAGCAGGCAGGGGTAGTAGCCCTTGGGATAGCGCCACCTAGGGGTAACACTGATCATGGAAAAACATGGAAACCAAGCTGACCATCCGCCTTGGCTCCCAGCAGTCCTCCAGTTTAAATGATATACTTATTTTCTACATCTTTCAGCCACCCCTTTTTCCCTAACATCAGTTTGTATCTGTACACATTTAATTTATTTTTCATTTTCACCATAAGTCTCCATCTCTGTCTCTTTCCCCCACATTTGTCACCTTTCAGACTTCTTACTAGGCCCTGTTAATTAGTCCCCACCTAGGGACTTCTCTAACTCTTTCGCTCCTATTATGCTTTCTCTTTCCCATCATCACCTTTTTGTTTCACAGATTCTCTCTTAATCTTGCCATTTACCACTTCTTCTCCCTGAGCCTCCCCTTTTTTCTTTCCCACACATATTTCTCTTATTTTACCTCCCCTCTATACTAACTTTGTTTTTTTCTCTTTTAGATATTTCCTGAAGGAGACCTAAGGGCAAAACGTAGATTTTTAACTCTATTTTCTATTTTCAGTGCATTTAATATAACCATTTTGTTTTGCTTTCAGACCACATGCTGACGCAGCACCTTGTATTTGTTTTTCTTTTGTTGGTCTGGTCTTTCTCGTGACCATGTCTACTGCTTCCTAAATTGGAAAAAAAACTGCTGGAAAAGAAAGTGCACTGGTTAATAAATACCCCTTGATGGTATTCTCCTTGTGGCAACTCCTGCCTTTTTTTTTCCTCTTCCCCAGCCCCTCTTGGTCCAGCCTTTCCATTTTTTAAAATTCCAGAAATTCTGCGCTGCCCAGTGTTCTGCCCCACCCCATCCCCATCCTCCTTTCCTCTAGTGACTGGGCCTGCTGGCCTTCGCTCTTGTGCCCCCCCCCCTTCAGGTATGTGGCCTAAGCGTTGCTTTTGTGGTAATAAGTAAAGGCGCCACAAAAAAATTTGTTTTGTGTCTCCACCAGTGGGCCTCACCTTTCCCTTCTTCACCAGGGGTGCCCCCCCCCCATCAATTTCTAGCCTGTCTCCACAGCCAGCCTCAACCAACTGCGCCTATTTGCAGTCTAACCAGGTTCATGCTACGGATGCAAAACTTTTTCCACCATGCACCTAGCAAGCCCCACCATCTAAATGGTTTTAGCATCTGTAACATCACCTCATAACTGGCTTGCGGCCTGCCCGTTGACCAAGCTCTGCCTGTACGGTCACGTCCCACCCTCCCACTGTAGCCTGCCTTGTGGCCCCCATTTTTACCCTGGTGTCCCATTGAGAGCAAATGTTTCCCTATCCCAGCCCAGGAAAACCAGTCCGACATCTCCCTGCCGCCTCTCCTTTCCGACTTGTCTTGGAATGTTGAGCCATCTTCAGCTCATCCCTGACCTCCGTGGTCTGGCCTGTGGCCTGCTTTTCCAGGGTCACTGTTTTTCCCATCACAATTCTAGGCTGCTTAGGATGTATTGAAAAACATTTCCCCCTCAACCGCAACTGCCAGCAGTCCCCAGGTTTGCTTTTCTTGCCCACGGCTTTCACCCCAAACACAGTTTTCGATAGCATTGGTACACATCCAATTTCACCAGCCCCAGCCTCCAGACTGCAAAAGACCTTCCACAACAAAAACTTTCCCACCCAAGCCAAAAATCACTAGCCTTGCCTTGGCTTGTTTACTCACGTTATAGCTTCTGATTCCAACTTTCACAAACAAAACCACTCCAAGGCTTCCCCACATGGTGCACACTAAAACTTCTTCTGCCCTGCAAAGTTCCAGCTGAACCAAACCCTCCTTTTCTTATTTGTGGTATGCGTTTCCAGCAAAAAACTCCCAAACCCCTGTTCTCACAACCTCAAGGTTTAGGTCCTTAGCTTCCAGACTTAACTGTTAATACGTGGCTGTTGGCCATGGTTCTTCTTTTTTGATCTTTCCGTGCTCCAAAACTGCTCCAAATTTATATATTATTATTTAGTTTTAACTGCCCTAGGTGTTGTAATTCCATGCCAAAGCTTTACGACACTTTGTCCTCTAACTTGTTTTTTATTTGCTGACGTGATGTGCTGCTCCCAGCTAAATGAAAATAACAACTGAGAGTATCATGTGTAAAATAGGCAGCCTGCCTCTTTGCAGCTGCTTAAATACGGCATTGGAATTTCCCTTCCTTTCCTATCACCTTCCAATCAGCTTGCTACTTCTTTTTGCCCTCCCCTTTGTGATGTCATTTTCTAATACATCTAACCCCCTGTAAATGGGGGCCCCTAAAATATCTTCCTGGGCCTACCTAATGCCCACTGCCAGGATGGCGTTCTGTGCCTCCAGTAGTTTTGAATATGTCTGCATGAGAGTGCTCTGTTAGCCTCCATGCCTATCTCTTTAAGAGCTATCTAGTTTGTATGGGATAGTTAGTCTGGGTTGGGACCAACTGGTGTAAGGCTCATGACCCGCTCAAGGATTAGCATACCTCTCAAGTGTCCCTGATTTTCAGGGACGTCCCTGATTTTACCTCAAAATTTTACTCTGTCCCTCCTAAAATTTGTGTTTTTGTGGCTAAACAGTGGGGACTGTAAGCACAAAACAATGTCAAGCATTAAAGTTACAGACTTCTTCTTCTTTAGAAAATGTATTTTGCACTAAGCCCCATATTCTACCAGCTTTCTGGGTGGATATCTCTAATTTTGAAGATGTGTCCCTGATTTTGATCCTTTGTCCCTGGTTTTTTAAGCCTTGCCCTTGATTTATGAGGCATTAGGTTGAGAGGTATGAGGATTAGTATTTCTGCTCCATTCTGCTGTCGCTATATGTGCAGAGGGAGCCCTTGTAGGATCTATGATAGTTTGTTGGTTATCTGCTTTAATTATAATAATATGAGAGTTTGTCTAACCTGCCTTCCTTTGCAGCATTGACTTTCTGCTTAGAGCGACCATTTTGGTTCTGGACTGCTAGAGTTGGACCAACTGGAACCACAGGGGACCCTAAAATGGAGATTGTCCCCAGAGGTCTTGTGAGATTGAATTTCTGTAGGAATTGTAGTTTTTGATGTTTGGCACCTAAATGGACCTGGAGATGGAGCCCTTTCTGTGACAGACAGATTCATCAACCAACCAAACCTTTTGGATCACCAGGAAATCCCAGAGCTGCCTGCACCAGTGTATCAGTCGAGAGTTGGAGTTTGAAGAGTGAACAGCTCAAGTCATTCAAGCAGCTGTTCCTGCGTGATAGCATGGGGATTCAGCGGGAAGGCTGCGTCTGGCCTGCCTGCTACCATCTTCCAGTGTGAAGAAGTTATGCAAATTAAATTGGACTGCATTCATAAATCTATATCAAGACCTGAATCCTGAATTGAAAGAGAGTGAATTTCACCTGAAATTGGACCAAAGACTTGCTCCAGAAGCAATCAGCCTTTCAGGTACTGGAGAGAATTCTGGAATGAGAGGTTTGAGCAGAGATTCTGCTAAAATTGCAAACGGAATTCACCCAATCAGTGGCTTATGGCTTTATTACTTATAAGTGTGTTGAATGTGTTTTGTGAATCATGATTTGGTTCCCCACTATCGAATGTGTTATGCTAGCTGAAAGCTGCTCCAGCACTTGAATGGACTAAATCCAAGCTGTCTGCTCTGGTCAGAGCCCTGTCATCTAGGCCTAGACTGCTACTCCCACCACAGAGACTCTACCAATGAAAGACCCACTCGGGGATTCTACTCCCTTATTAATACCATCAAACAGGCATCGACCACGATGGTACTTTGTGTGAACCCTGCTTCCCCAGCAAGTAAAAACAACATCCAGTGGTCTTCAACTCATCAATCCTGCCTCCTGATCTGGGTAGCATGAGTTCTAAACAGGGTAGCTCCCTGCAGCAAAGCTGCAATCATTGTGTGTCATCTGATTTAATTGTTTTGATTTATCACAATGAACTGAGCCATCTGGCTCCAGAATACAAATTCTGGGTTGATGTGCATATTGCTTGTTTTTATTTCCTAAGGGCCCCAACAACAGCTGCAATACTGGCATACCCTGGGCAATGCATCAGGCTAGCCTGTATAACAACTGGGTACCCAGAGTGTGTGACTGTGACTGAGGGAATCTTAGTGCATGTATTATCAGCCTGAACCATTCAGATCAAATAATCATCTGCTAGATTAAGTGCCCCATCCCTGTGAAATCCCCCAAATAAATCAGATTTTGTTCTTTCTGCATTTAACCTGGCTACTGTGTACCTTTGTGGAGGGGGCATTTCATAGGTAGTGAACTGTTATACTGCAGGTCTTATTTTACAGTGTATCTCCAGGGCCTTTGCTGCTGATTCAGCCATGGTGGTAAGTGCACTGAGTGTGGGTTCAATACTGCTATTCAATGGTATATTTAGTTGTTTATCTGTTTAGGTCACTAGAAGGGTTGGTGAAGGGTTATAGTGTCCCAGAGGACTATACCCACAGCAGTTACGCTATCCAAAACCCATTTGTCCGGGTGGAGGCACCCGTTTACCAAGCGCATGCCCCTCAACCTGTGCCTAGTTAAGTATGCAGGGGTAGTTTCCCTTGGGATAGCACCACCTAGAGGTTACATTCATGATCACTTTCTGTCCCTTTCTGGTGAGTCACCCTTATAGCCACTCCTACCCCCATCCCCCTTGTTTTGTCCAGGCATGTTAGCTCCTCTTGGCTTGGGTCCACCTGGACAACTGAGTCTGCCTTTTAAGGGCAAACCTCATTTGCCATAGAAGTAATACATGATTGTTCACATGGGAAAAGTTGTTTATACGGGATATACCACTGTCATAGGATGTGCCCAGTAAAAATAAAATACTATGATATTGAGACTTGTTCAGACCGAGAGACAAATAATACCCTACTAATATCACACAAATAATTTAAAATGAATTCAGTATGTTTCCAATATGACTGGTAACTGGGATTAGTCCAATACGAAACAAGTCTAATCAAGGCAGCTTGTGAATACCATAAAAAAGTAGGAAAACCATTCCCTCTCTGCTTTGAAGAAATATACAACATTTGTTTCCTCATCCTAGGCTTCCTCCTGTTCCATACAAGGTTAAGGGTCAATTTTTGCTGCTCCTTCAAGTCTGAGTGTGATGAAGGGACAGGAAGCCTCTGCAACAGAAAAAGTACCCTACGTAGCACATTCATTTTTATTATTTCAACATGATGCCAAAACGAGACTGGACCACCTAGACAAGTCTTATTTGATGAGATGGGCATGAGGCTCATAATTCATAAGATCAATATGCTCTGTACATTTGGTTAAGGCCACTCCTAAATCTTTTACATAGTTTCTGTCCCATCTACTTGGTAAAAGATCCAATATCTCATTTGGAGGGTCATAAGAACATGCTAAGACTTCTGTTTTTAATTTATTTAAATGAAACCCAGATACTCTTTCAAACCAATCTAATATAGGGAATACTTGCATTAGTGAAGATGTAGGATTAGTCAATGTTAACGTATTATAATTGGCAAATAATACAATGTGATGGTCCTGCCCCCCCAGGCACAGAGAGTCCCTTGACCTGTCCCGACTGACAAATATGGCAAGCTAGAGGCTCTTCATATAAGGTGAACAATATGGGGCACCCCTGTCTAATGCCCTGAAACAGGTTGAAAATTGAGGATAGAAGACCATTGACCTTAACATATGCATGAAGAGCACTGCAGGGATTTATTTAACTGCAAAAATTGATTAGCGTTTTGCTCATAAAAGTGCTAAAACATTGTGAAAATGCATAGCACTTGCCTCAATGTGTTTAACAAAATTAACACTTCTAGAAAACTTACATAAATACTTTCTGTACAAGTAGCATTGTCCCAAGAAAAAAACTGCTAATCAATTATTTAAAACCCTGCACTGTATAAAGAATAAAACATAACAATAAAAGAAGATGGGAATCCAAAACCCTGTAGGACCTTCCACAAGTAGGGTCTGGAAACACACCCAAGATGGCCAGGACAAGGGAGACTGACCTTTTGGAGGCATATTCCAAAAGTAATAATGTCCTACCTACATTATCATGTGTCTGTCTTTTGTGGACAAAACCTGCCTGGTCTCAGTCCACCAAGGATGGGAGAAGGCCCTCCAACCTAGACACCAAAATAGACATATATATTTTATAATTAGAACTAAGGGTAGAGATTGGCCGATAGGATTCTGATTTATTGGGAGGTTTATCTGGCTTTAATAAGGCTGTAATTTTTGCTCAGTTCAAAGAATGGGGTGGAGCTGTACCTTTCTGGACTGATCAAAATACCCAAAGAAGCAGAGGAGCCAAGACACAGTATAGAACCTGAACTGTATGAAAATCCATGGAGAAACCAGTTTCTGGGCATTTCTCTGACTTAAGCCTCAATATAGTTTTCTGAACGTCCTTAATTTCAATCAGCCTCGACAAATCAGGGACCTGAGTCCTAGATAATGTAAGTAGATGAGCCTGTTGTAAAAAGGAAATAATCTGTTCTTCCATAGACAGTGAGGAATCCAAGGAGTGTAATGATGAATAAAAGGGTCTAAAAATAGAAAAGATATCCTCATTCTGACGTACATCCTTACCCATTTTAGGATGTCTCAATTTTAAAACAGTTGCAGCTACCCTGTATTTGTGGATACAATGTGCTAAATACCTAGCCCCCCTTGGCCCCAAATGTTTCAAATAATATAGGGCATGCTCTACCTTTAAATCTCTTTCTGTAACTTAGCTTTAGCATCCCATAATTTCTGAGTGACCATTATATCCCCTTGCATCAATGCTGACTGAAGCTGCTGAATTTCTAAGGACAATTCTTTAACTCATCTCTTGTGCTCCCTAAGTTTGGCTAGGGCATATAATATTATTTTGTCCTGAAGGACATCCTTTAATGTATCCCATGGAATACACAGTGAAATTTCTCCACTGTCATTAAATTCAAGATAATACTTTACTGCACTCATTAATTCAGCCAGCTGGGCTGGGTCTCTCAAATACCCAGGATGTAGTCGCCAAAATGGCTTTCATTGTGGTAAAGCCACATTAGTCAAGATGATAATGAGTGCGTGATACAAAAGTAACTGGATACATAGGTCAACCCCATGAAACAATCCTAAGTGTTCTGTAATTGTAAAGAAATGATCTATTCTCGCTGAACTACCATGTTTGGCTGACTAATGTGTATAGGCAAGTTGCATAGTAAGAATAGATTGCCATGTGTCCACAGTCCCTAAATGTTGTAAGACATTCCATACATATCCAGCAACTTTAGAATATCAATGTGATTTTGGTCTAGATGTATCCAATTCTGGATTTAATACCAAATTCAGGTCCCACCCCATAAAAGCCTACCTTTTGGGGATTTTGTTAACATGGAAAAGAACTGACTGAATACCCTTTTCTTAGAATCAGGTGGTAAGTATGTATTTACTAAAGTAACTTCCTCACTGTACAACAATCCAGTTACCATCACATAATGCCCTTCCTCATCTATCTCAGATGAACAAAATTCAAAAGGGAACCCTCTATGAATTAAAATAAGTACTCCTCTACATCTACTGTTGCATAGGAAGAAGAATATATCTGCCCAAAACCTGATTTCAAATATTTCAAGTGCTCTTTCTCCATTAGGTGGGTTTCTTAAAAAAATGTCAGCCTTCTGCTGTCTGCCAATCTGTAGAAGATGGAAACATTTCACAGGATTTGTAATGCCATTCACATTATAGGATAGCATTTTTAATTCCTGCGCCATATTATACTGTGCCCCACAGATATGCCTTACTAAAATTGCTCCAAATATATTCAAGGCTGGCTACTCCTAGCCACCTTCCCAAATATTGACTCAAATTGCTCCATCAAAGAAGAACAAAATTATTGCTCATGTAAGGAGCCCCATATAAGCCCACAGGGCTCCATCCACTCTTACTCAAGTTAATAATATGCTCCCAATCCATTGTGAAAAGTCATAGCCTAATTCAAACTACCCCACAAAAGAAGTGGCCCAATACAGATTGCCTTAACAAGTACAAATGGATAAAAATAGTCATTAGCATATCTCTGTTATTTCTATAATAGTATTACTAATTTGTATAGTTCAGAAATTAAAAGGAGCCCTTTGCTTTGCTATATGCCCCCAAAAAAACTCAGAGACAGAGCAATGACTTTGATGAATTAAAATTTGAATAACTAACCAAAAAAGATCCCCCTTTCCAAAAGAGGCAGGCAAGGAGCCCCTGACTGCCTGCACAAGCAAAGCATACTTATGTGTAAAACTACATGCAAAGAAAGGAGGCAAAAAAATCCAAAGTCATATAATCAACTTTACAGTAAGTAGCTGAAAAGGACAAACACATTCTAACCCCCCCAAAAATTTCTATAATTGCACCCTATCTGAAAATCACTAAGAAGCCAAAGTACAGATGGACCAAACCTAAAACAGTGCCCAACAGATAAAACAAGGACTAACATTAGAACATGGTATCTTCTAACTGGACAGATAAAATAAGTGCACAATAACCAAACTACCTGAACAATCAGAAAAATATCCTGTGCACTTCAAAGGAAGGAAGCCCCAAAATCAACTTGGCTCCTGTGTAGCACCATCCCTAAATCAGGCATCATGGGGAGATTTAGAGCATAAGTCACCTTCCCCAGGTTCATTAAGAGCCAAAAATACCTCATGAGGAGTTGCTTAGCCAAGGCAGCCATTCACAGTAATTGCTCCTGTAAAATCACTTTTAATTAAAAAAAGAATTCAGAATATGCAATGGGTAGAAAGTCTCATATGACCCCTAAGTCTTGCCCCCAGCTGTACCCCAACCAACAATTCCTTGCACAACAGAATATAAATCATATTAAAGTAGCCCCTCCCTAGGGAAAAAATAATAAAAATACAATTAAAAGAAAAGGAAACAAAAGAATAAATCCTAAGAGAGGCTAATGCCGGTAACTGACCCTGCTTTACTATGTGAAAAGGACATGGTGACTATGATGCAAAAGATTTGCAACCCCTAACCAATAGGGCTCATAAAAATCGAAAGATGAAAAAAAATATTCCCAACACAGCACTACGAGAATTGAGTCCAAACCTATAAAAATAAAAAATCATAACTAATATCTGGTACCCCTTATTTTGCCCCCCCCCCCAGGAAAAGAATAATATTAGGAAATAAAGAAATGTATTAGTTGACGGGTGTGAGACCTCACCCACCCACTCCCACCCCAATAAACCATAAATAATGGATGGTGAATTTATTTATTTATTTAGTTTTTGTTGGCCGTTTAAGTGCACTAGACAAATCCTGCCTATTTTCAGGCACGACCCAGAGGAGGGGGATACAGATAAACACCAGCTGACCTTGAATCAGATTAAACTGTTGGTGGCATTTTTAGTGAATGAGGGAAATTTAGCCAGGACACCGGGGAAATTCCCCTACTCTCCTGTAGGGGAACTACTGGCTAGTGCGTTGGTCACTTTGTGCTGTGCAAGTGGAGGAGCTGGATTACCTGATGCAGCAGAGCAGGCTGCTATAATGAGGTCTGAAGCTATGGATTCTGAGGGTTTTTTTGACGCTCCAAGTGTGGAAATTGATCTGGTAAAGCCTACTTCTGTTTCTGGAAAACTGCCTGAGACCTGCGGTTCACTTCTAAATCAGGAGGTTATTATTTCTGCTGCTAATACTCAAAAAGAGACTTCTGCAAATTTGGCTACACTACAGAAACAGCTTTTGGAAGAAGAAGCTCACTTTCAACAGAGGCAGTGTAAATTGAAGGCTGCAATTGTTGCAGCTGATCAGCGTTCCTCTCCTAATCAGACCGAACTGCAAGATGTGAAATGTACAAACCCAAACACTGACATGGCAGCTCCTCAGACATCTCCTCTGCGGAAGATTGCAGCTGCAACTGAAGATGTGCAGTCACCTGAACAGGACGTTTCTACAGGTTCCTTCTCCTTCTCAGCAGGTACAGGGCAGCGCCATTGTTTGTTTTTACAGGGAATCTGTTCAATGAATCTGCGGGAACCTTGCTGGGAATGGCAATTTCAGGTATGGAATTACCTGGCCTAGGACGAAGCTCCGAAATGCATTCATCAAAAAAAAGGCATGAACAGTCAGTAACTGAAAAACAGTGGTCTGTAGATTGCTCTTTGACAGCGGCTGGTTGGGAAAGGTCTGATACAGGCTCTTGGATTTCCGGATCCTTCTAAAATCGTTGTTTCACCATGTAAGAAATCTAGCCCTGTCAAACAAGACTGCCTACCCTCAGGCTACTAGACCTAATAACTGGGGATCAGAAATGGACATTGCCTCTCCTCTGCATGTACCGGAAGGCTTAGAACTCACACAGAATCCAGTAGTACCTATATTACATGGTGTAGAAACTAGACCTAGTGGGCCTGACTGTTCTGTTGTTCCAGGTATTTTACCTTCTGATGGTCAACCGGAGAATATTTCACAAGGTGATACTAAACCTATTAAATCTTTTGCTTCTTTATTTAGAGCTCCAGTTTTTGCTGCTAAGTGTCACAATGCAATTAGATTGATTTACGGGGTTAGAAGTTTTCCTGACCTTAAACATGTGGCTAGGACCTTACTTATGGGTTCCATGCACTTAACCCCTGTTGAAATTTACGCCCTGATTCTTGTCTCAGGAGAACCTGTTTTTGATGTTAATTTTAAACAAGGAAGTGGTTTGCAGAAATTCTGGTCTCAATACCAATTACTAAAGTCTTCTGCTTTATGGGTCCCTTTTGAGGTAGTTCCCTTAACTAAACCAGCACATTGTATGATTACAGTGTTATTTAGAAATGAGGGGATGAGTGTTACAGACCTAGTATACTGGCTGAAGCAAAAGTGTATGGTTCAGGGAAATCCAGAACCCATCTTTGATGATGACCATATCTGGAATGGAGGGTGGAAAATTCAAGTTGTTTTGAACACATTTGATACTGGGTTAATTCATTTACCCAACAGTTTTTTTTTTTAGGTAAAGATAGCGAGGTCTTGTTTTATGCTGGTCAGCCAAAGGCTTGCTATCGGTGAGGAGCCACTGGCCACTTAAGTAGCATGTGTGACAGACTAAAGTGTACTAATTGTAATGAACTAGGCCATAGTGCAGTAATATGTAGAAATGACCAGGTTTGTAACCTATGTGAGAAAAAAGGTCACACTTATCATTCTTGTCCCTCAGCTGCACATAATCAGGGACAGCAAGTTGAATGGGATGAGCAAAGAGTGACAATAGCCTTAGCACAACATACTCAGGCTCAGCATTTGGCCTCTAGGCCCCAGGATATGCCTCCTGATAAATTAGCAGTTGTTACTTCTGCTCTACAATGTTCTATAACAACACAGTTGTTAGCTATGCCTCTACCAGAAACTCTGGTTATAAATACCGTCTCTATGTCCCCTCAGCAGGAGGCTAGTACATTAGTAACAGTAGAAACTTCTGTTACTGAGATAGAGACAACTCAGCTAGAGCAGAATATGGATATTCCTCAGCAATCCCCACTTTTTCAGGTTAAACCCTCCAGACATCAGCAAAACTGGGTACAACCAGCCACAAAAATGCTTAAAACATCTGAAATCCCTACTAAAAATAGGTTTACCTCTTTACCAATAGAAGGGGAGATTTCTGGAAATGAGTCTGACGGTTCTTCTCTTATTTCCTCAGTACTGGATCAGGGTTCAGAATTAGAAGAACCTTTCCCTGAAAAGTGCACCCTCCTTCAGGGAAAAAACAGGAAAACTTAAACATGTTAGGACCACAAGAGCTTCTTCTAAGAAACCCCCATGAATCAGACCGTGCTTAAGGTTTAATTACTCACCCCTTTATAAAACCAATGCCTTCTTTATCTGTACATTCTATTAATGTTAACAGCATTAAGAGTTTATGGAAAAGGCAAGCAGTATTCTCTCATTTACGAACCTTTACATCAGGTCTTTTTTTCTCTTACAAGATACTAGGTTACACTCTATATCTGAATTAAAACAGGCCATCAAATTTTGGTATTCAGGTCCTTCTTTCTGGTCATTGGGAGATGATACTTGTTCTGGGGTTGCTATTTTATTCAAATAAGTTGAAGTTCATGTTATTAAATTGATAGATTTGGTTCCAGGCTGGGCTTTAATACTAGATGTAAAACTCTATAATGCATTATTTAAGTTCATTAATATTTATGCTGGTCAAACAAAGGTGGCGAGGACTGAGCGTTTTCAGACTATCCAACCCTACTTATATTCTGCACATCACATTGTTTTGGGGGGTGACTTTAATTGTGGGTTGAAACTGAGGGATAGGGGTAGAAATACTGTTACTAATAAAGTGTTTTGTGACATGACCTTCCTTACCACTATGATACATAATGCTAACTTAAGGAATGCTTACTTTGATACTGTTGGGAAAGCTGACCCCACCTTTTCTAGAAGCACCTCAGCCACAAGAATTGACTATTTTTTTGTTTCTTCATTTTTGCAGATTTCTAGAGCAAGAACTCTAATTGCGGAATTCTCAGACCATAAATTATTATAAGTAATGGTGGATGGATCACATACACCCCTAATGGCTCAGGTTATTGTAAATTAAATGCCTTACTTCTGGCTAAAGAGTATATCCACCAAAATTTGGTATATTTTATTCAAGCCAGAAAGTCAGCTTTTGATATGTACATGGATCCTAACAATTGGTGGGAGGATACCATCCAGGATTTATCAGCTCTTTTAAAATCATATGGAAAGATACTTAGGGACAGGGAGTATGGGGCTTATCTTAACCACAGATTGCAACTTCAAAAACTGTTATCATTAGCAGCTATGGTGAAACATGATTTCACAGTACAAACTCAAAATATTAAACTGCAGATGGTCAAATACCATTTACTACAAGAGCAACATTTGCAATATCAGCAGTCCTATTGTACTCAGGGTAGGAAGGGTTACATTTGCCCATATGAAGGACACACCGCTAGGAATTCAAATAGAACTATGGATAGTCTATTTGATAAGACTGGTAAGTTATGCGTTGATCCTAGACAAGTGCTTAATATTGTGACACAATACAAAAATCAATCCTTTGCCCTCCTCCTTCATACTGAAGTTTTGGAAGCATATCTTGACTCAGTTTCTACAGTTCAGCTTACTGAACAATTGGTGGCACCTTTAATTGGTGATATTATGCCTCAAGAGGTAGAGAGAGCAATTCAGGCATTGGGATGGGCTAACTGGAGAGTTGTATGAAAATATAGGATCATATATTCTGTCAGAACTAGCTGCGGCCTTTACAGCAATCCTTTCATCAGGATCTCCTTCTCTTTGCATGACGGGGGTATACTGATTCATATTTTTAAACAAAAAGGGATATACAATGTATGGATCAATGGAGACCCATCTCATTGTTAAACACAGACTTTAAAATTTTAGGAAAAATTCCGAATAGCTACTTGTTACTGGTAGCAGCACATATTATATCACCAGTACAGGCATGTGCTATTCCGGGTAGAAATATCACAGAACATTTAATTTTGTTAAGAGAAATTTTTGAGCATAGTACTAGGCATAGAGCAGATGGCTTTGTACATTCAGTAGATCAAAGACAAGTCTTTGACTCAGTTAGTCATACCTTTTTATGGGAGGTTTTAAAGAAATATGGTTTACCACTACAATTTATCAGCTGGACTCAATGTTTATATAAAACAGCTACAGTCACTCCTTTGGTTAGAGGTTGGAAAGGTGCTATGCTGACAGTGTGGAGAGGGGTGCGTCAGGGGTACCCACTTAGCACGCTGTTATATGCCTTTTGTATAGATCCTTTACTACAGCTCCTCAATAGTTCTGTAATTTTGAGGCCTGTTGTAGTTGCTTCAGTCCCGTCACGTTATAAAGCATTAGCCTATGTGGATGATCTCTGTATATTAGTTGCAGATAAGGCCTCTATTAGTGAAGCTCTAGGTATATGTATGACATATAATCTAAACTCTGGTACAAGTTTGAACTTAGATGAGTGTATAGGCACACAGCTTGGCTCAGCTGTTCCTCCTGTTCTAGAAGTGACTGGTATTGACTTTTCAGCTACTCAACTGAAAATTGTGGGGGTTATCTATGGTCAGGGGGATATGTGCTTTTCAGATTGGGAACCCTGCTTGCTTCATGGTAGAGCTTTAGTCGCTCAATGGAACAAATGGAAATTAAGTAAGCGGAAAAGGGTACATCTAATTAAAACATTCCTTATTCCAGTATTTCTTTGTATCAATTATGTCCTTCTTCCACCTTGTCAAATGGCAGCTGCAATTTATAGTCTTTTTTGCAAGCTGTATGGGGTAGTAGACTAAATCCACTGAAAAGGAATATTGAGTATCTCCCAATAAAATGGGTGGGGGGGGGCTGTGGATGGTAAACCCTATTTTATTTTTTATAGCATTTTTATGTATACAAATTTTAGACCTTTGTTAATTTTTTTTTATGCAAACTGGGTGCCTGTGTTTGAACAGAATTGTGGTACATGGTTCAGACAATGGGATGGGGGGAATTGGCCATATTACATAGATCTTTAAATGTGCCACCTTATATAAGTCAAGTCAAGTCAAGTTTATTTAAAAGACGCCCAATCCCGGAGGATCTGGGCACCATACAATAATTAAAACATTGTATAAAACGTTCAAATATGATTAAATTAAACAATCATAAAGCTATAAAATCATATTCTAAACATAAAATGCTTGTGCAAACAGTAGTGTCTTCAAACGGGCCTTAAAAACATCTATAGTAGGGACCTCTCTGACCGCAGCTGGTAGTGAGTTCCAAAGAGCAGGAGCCATGACGCTAAACGCTCTGTCACTGTCTGATTTCAGTCTTGCTCTAGGAACAGTCAGGAGGCCACTACTAGAGGATCGAAGAGGGCGGACAGACGGAGTAGGTATCAGGAGAGCTGACAGGTAACCAGGGCCCTGGCCATGTAGGGTCTTAAAGGTGAGAAGCCCCACCTTAAAGAGGACTCTCCACCTGACTGGCAGCCAGTGCAATTCACGCAGTACTGGTGTAATATGACAGAATTTTTTCTGTCCAGTCAATAACCGGGCAGCTGCATTTTGCACCAGCTGCAGTCTGCGGAGAAGTCCCCCTGTGACCCCAAGATAGAGTGCATTACAGTAATCCAGCCTAGATGTGACTAAGACATGTATCAAGGTAGGGAGGTCCAGAGGTGGAACAAGGGGCCTAATCCTGGCAGTGTTTCTGAGATGGAAAAAACAGGTATGAACCATGGAAGATACATGAGCCTTCATGGTCAGATTCCTGTCCAGAATCACTCCACGGTTACGCATCCAAGAGGAGGCCTTCAATGACACAGCCTAAAGAACAAGTCCAGTTGCTGAGTCAGAGGCCATCCTATCATGAACTCTGTTCGACTCCACTACCAATACCTCCATCTTATTAGGGTTCAGTCACAGCCAGCTGGAGGCCATCCAGTCATTTATCTCGGACAGACAGATACAGTATTTGGCACATCCACTGCATTAGATATTCCTGGGGCAAAGGACAAGTATAGCTGAGTATCATCAGCATAGCAATGAAAACTCAAGCCATACTTCCTAATGATCTCCCCCGGGGCAGCATGTACACTGTGAACAACATTGGGGCCAGTACCGAGCCCTGAGGGACTCCACAGGGAAGAAGGCGGGGTGTAGATGAGAAATTATCCATCATAACCCATTGCCTCCTGTTAGTAAGAAAGGACTCAAACCAGTTGTGACAGTTCCAGTGAGTCCACATAGCTCCCTGAGGTGGGCAAGCAACACACAATGGTTCACAGTGTCAAATACTGAAGAGAGAGATCGAGAAGAACAAGAATCGTTCTGTCCCCATGATCCCTAGCCCTGATGAGATCATTCTGTACCCGAACAAGTGCAGTCTCTGTGCTATGTCTGACCCAAAAATTGACTGGAAGTGATTGTACAACTTGTGAGTCACGAGGTGCTCTTTCAATTGAAGCACTGCCACCTTCTCCACTACTTCCCCCCAAAATGGGAAGTTGGAGATAGGACAGAAATTTGCCATGATCTCCGGGTCCAAAGAAGGTTTCTTTAAAAGGGGTCTCATCAGAGCCTCCTTCAAGGCATCCAGGAAGACTCCCTCAAGTAAGGATCACCGTACAATCACAGCAAACACCGGGCCATCAGAGTCAACGCATCTCATTAAGAAATGCATTGGCACTGGGTCCAGCTCACAAAAGGTATGCTTCAAATTGGTTGCCACCTCAATGACCTCACTCACCTCCACTGGTCTAAACTCCCCCCAACTCGGCGGAGTGCACTCAGCACACATTTGGTGACCACTGTCATCTATAGTATTGCTGGCTGAAGAGGCCTCCTGCTGGATCACAGACACCATGTCCGAGAAGAACCGAGCAAACTCTTCACAATCTTCATTGGAAAATACCCTCACGGGTTGCAAACATACAGGATGAAGAAGCCTATTTACAGTCCAGAAGAGAGAAGCTGGTCGGTTCCTCCCAGCAGCAATCTCCCTGGACAGGAACACTGCCTTCTTACGGTTGATTGCCTCCCGATATGCACGATAGTGCACACACAGGACCAGCTTGTCTGCCTCCAAGCAGGACCTTCTCCAGCAGCGCTCTAATCTCTGATCCATCTTCTTCATCTTCCTGAGGTCCCCATCAAACCATGGGGTCCGCAGGTACAAAGTTCTGGGTCGTACACGGACAGGTGCGAGGGAGTTGATGGTGTCAGAGAGCACCCTGTTATAGGTATCAACCCCAGCACCAACACCTCCGATACATGCATCACCCACAATAGACAATTTAACTGCCACCAAAAAACCCTCATGGGTAAGACCCCGCAAAGGGCGACAGCTAATCATCTCAGCAGGGGAAGGGCTTATAGTGGGAGCCCCAAGAGTGAACCTCACCGTGCAGTGATCGGACCAAGAAACCCGTTCAATCCCGAGATCAGTGATCTCAAGCCCCAGTGAGAACACCAGGTCCAGTATGTGGCCATCCTGATGGGTGGGTGCAGCAATGACCTGCGTCTGTCCTAAAGAGGAGATACTCTGCAAAAAATCGCCGCTGCATCTTTGGTCTCTCATCCACCTGAACATTGAAATCCCCCAGAAAAACACATCTGGGGGATCCCAATGTTTCACCCGCGGTGAACTCGGCAAACTCCTGCAGGAAATTCCCCATCGGGCTGGAAGGGCGATAGATGAGGAAGATCCTGCAACCAGCACCGAGGCCACCACGGACAGCCACACACTCAAAAGAACCTGGAGTTTCCACTGGGTGCATGGTGAAGGCCAGGCTGGATCTAAAACAGATGGCTACACCGCCACCCCTGCAATTTACTCTGGGGCAGTGCACCACGGTATACCTGGGAGGGATTGCGGCCTCAAAAATGGGACCTGCAACATCACCCACCCAGGTCTCCATAATGCAAGCCAGATCGACCGATGAGATCAAGGCAGCAATAATTGCAGTCTTGTTTCTGATCGACCTGGCATTGCACAGCACTGCCGTCAGAGGACTGGAGGGTGGTACAGCCTCTTGGGATACCTGATCACTCGGTCTGGTGGATATAAGAGAAATGTTTGCTTATTTCAAAAATTGGAAAATAACTAGCCACCTTTTAATGTCAAAAAAGGAAGGATTTATATAACTGGGTGATGTTGACTCAATTTACAGAACATGAAACTTTTTCAAGATGTCCACTTCAATACAGAGAGGCATTATTAGGTTTGTTAAATACTCCCAGGATTCCGAATACATTAAAAGACTTTCATTGGCTGAGCTGTCATGACAGGATTAATGTAAATGCTAACCTAAAACACAAACAAATGACTGAGTGATTATGTGTCAGACCTGGATGTATCCAACAACTTCAAATGACTGAACACCTTTTTTTGACCTGCATATATATCAAACCTTTCTGGTCTCTATTGGCAACTGTCTGGAATGCTCTGTGGTTTCAGTCCATTAATATGGACACTCTAATGTGGGGTATATACCTAGGGGTGGAGCATTACTGGCATGTTGAAACTTTACACAGGATATTATTAGTAGTTAAGTGGTGTATTTGGAATAGTAGATGTTTGTTCTCATTACAGCAAAAACATTTATCTCATAAAGAGCTTATTGGTAAAATTACAGGAGAATTAAAAATTCAATACAATGAGGACATTAGGCTCCTGCATTCCATAACTTTGCATGCAATTTGGAAAAACATGTCCTGGGTAACAGATTCTTATGTACCTGTGACTTAAAATGGTGAGGGTTAGGTAACATGATCCATTATATAATCAAGTAGGATTTGGGTAAAGACTTTCTTAAGATAATGTATTATATGTTATGTCTTTCATATCAGTTTTTACTTTTGCTTTTTCTTATTTTTTTCTTTTCTCCCTTGTTCTTCTGATGGTATGATTCAAAAAAAAAAGGGAAGAATGGACTGGTTTTTGTTAATGTTACACTATTTACAATCATATTATTTCAGATTGTAATATTACCATTTCTTTTTGTTTACAAATGATTAATTTATGATGTAATGCTGTCCTTTCGTGTTTTTTTATTTCTGTTTTGCATTCTTGTATGATTTATTTTCTTCAATAAACTCCCCTACTCTTTTCGATAAGTGCCATGAGATCTTTAACATCTGCCTGAACTACCACCAATCCAGGTAGATGGGACCTCGGTTTAACATCTCATCCAAAAGACAGCACCTCAGAAGTGCAGCACCCCTCTCATGCTGCACTACAGTGTCAGTACTGGGATATTAACCTAAGTGCCAGATGTGGGAACTGAACCCACATCCCTCCGATCTCCTGGACTCCAAGGCGAGCATGCTACCTACTGAGCCACTGACACTGACATTTATTTATTTATTTATTTCAACAATTGGAAATACACCTTTGAGTCAGACATTCATTTGCAAAGGTTCCACATCATAGATACATAGATGGATACATACGTAGAATACATAAGAAAGTTACAATGAGTAGCTTAAGGCACATAAGAAATAGTCATACAGCGATTACAAACACAAATCATTAGGGCTGAAACAGGCCTATCATCAGTACTAGGTAGGCAGAAAGACCCTGTGGTATATGCAAGACCAGCATTAGATTAGGTGCCATTTTAAAGTCAGGCTTAGAGAAAAGTAAGGGGGGAGACACAGTTGACTAAGGTGAGGAAGGCTATAGAGGGAAAGTTGGGAAGAGGAGGAGGGGAAAAGTTAGGGATAGTCACAGCAAGCTAGTTGGAAGAGCATGTTTTTGAGGTGGGTCTTGAAAGGACCTATTTTTGTTCCATAGGTGATGGGAGTGGGGAGTTCATTGAGCCATTTAGGGGACCAATAAGGGAATGCCCTTTGTCCAAGGGAGGTTCTACAGTGGGGGACAGCTATGGGGGTTGTCTTGTCATAATAAGACCTGCTATAAAATATTGCATAAACCCATAAAAGAAAAGTCACCATCCAAAGCTAGTATTCCCAAAGCCTACATTTTTTATCAACCAAGGTGTTCTCCCCCCAGGAAAAAGAAGAAACCAACCACTAAACCTGGAACCACATTCATTAACAAAGTAAAGATCCAGTTATACTACTACTCTAACAGTTAGAAAGGGCAAAAACCAAAGAGAGTTCGAACATCCCAAAATTTAATACAGACCAACTCTTATGGAAAAGAATCGGTAGCTTTCCAGAAAGTTTGGGTGACAGAAATGTCACACAGTCCACCATTCTTCATATGCCTGTAGTTCCCAGTTTGATGCAAAACCAAAGATCCCCTGTACCAGAAATAGGTAGTAACATCTAAGAAAAAGAAAAATGAAGGATTGAAAAGTCTAAAATGAAAACAAACCAGGTAACTGATAAATGAGTAGAAAATAAAAAATGAACCAGGACAGCTAAAAGTCGCAAATAAACTAGCCGGTTCGATAGAAACCGGACAGCTGTAGGCTCGGAAAGGGCATAAGAAAAAGAAAGAAGCACACTGAAGCAACAGATGTAATCCAGCCTAAAAAATGAAACTTATATAGGGCAAAACGTAGAGAGGGTAGCTGGAAATTGTTTTAAGGACCAATAACCAACAAAAAAGAAATATCAACCCAACAAGAAAGCTAAATAAATGAAGGCAAGAGAAAAAAAAGGGGAGAGAAAACATAGAAACATAGACTTTGGCAGCAGATAAGGACCACTTGGCCTACCTAGTCTGCCCATTCCCTACATATTGGATAAGCTGCAGATCCTAGTTAGTCAACAGCCTACTTCTTCCTACCCTTCACTAGAATTGCCTTATGTCTGTCCCATGCATTCTTGAATTCCCCCAGTTATTTTGACCCCACAACCTCCTCAGGAAGGTGGTTCCACGCGTCCATCACTCTCTCTGTGAAAAAATACTTTCTGACATTGCCTCAGAGCCGTCCCCCCTCTGTCTTCAGATTGTGCCCCCTTGTTCCTGCACATCTCTTGAACTTTGTTGATTCCCTTGAGGTACTTGAAAGTTTCTATCATGTCCCCCCTCCCTCCTTTCCTCAATGGTATACATATTAAGCTCTTTCAGTCTCTATTCATATGGCTTCTGTTGCAGACCCTGCATCATTTTAGCTGTCCTCCTCTGGACCGCCTCCGTCCTATTTATGTTCTTGTGGAGATGCACGCAGTACTCTAAATGGGGTCTCAGCAACTGTCTGTACAGAGGGATAACAACTTCTTATTTTCTACTGGTAATGCCTCTCCCTATGCAACCCAGTATCTCTCCAGCCCTCCTTACTGCCTTCTCACATTGTTTGCCTGCCTTAAGGTCATCTGATATGACTACCCCTAGGTCCCTTTCCATTTTTACTGTTGTTAGTGCCCCCCACCCATTGTGTACTCTTTCCCTGGGTTTTTGTTTCCCAGGTGCATTACTTTGCACTTTTTTGCATTGAATATAAGCTGCCATACTTTTGACCATTCCTCCAATCTTGCCCAGTCCCTTCTCATCCTTTCCACCCCCTCCTTGTTTTTCAACCCTGTCATAGATTTTTGTATCATCTACAAAGAGGCATACTTTTCCTTCCAGCCCCTCAGCAATGTCTCCTATACAAACATTAAAGAGGACCGGTCCCGGTCCCAGTATTGAACCCTGTGGTAACCCACTAGTAACCCCCCTTTCTTCAGAGTGTACTCCATTTATTATTACTCTCTGCATTCTGTTGGTCAGCCAATTTGTTACTCTGGCTATCAACATGGGACCCACTCCCAGGGTGACTAACTTTTTTTTTCTAATCTTTTGTGTGAGACTGTGTCAAATGCCTTGCTAAAGTCTAGGCAGGCCATATCTACAGCCCCTCCCTGGTCTACTACTTTGGTCACCCAGTCAAAGAAATCTATTAGATTTGTCTGACGTGACCTTCCTGCTGTGAATACATGTCGCCTCAGGTCCTGTGCCCCACTGGCCTCTAGGTACTCAACAATTCTTTCTTTCAGAAGGGATTCCATAATTTTCCTTACCACTGAGGTTAAACTAACATGTCTATAGCTCCCTGCCTCTGCCTTGCTCCCACTTTTGTGAAGAGGAATCACATCTGCCCTCCTCCTCCTCCAGTCCTCAGGTAGCACACCACCCTCCCATGATTTGTTAAAAAGGATAGTGACGTCACTCGGTCTCTCCTTAGTTCTTTTAGAATTCTGAGGTGAATCCCATCAGGCTGCAATGCTTTGTCCACCTGGAGTTTTAGGAGTTCTTTCAGGACCCTTTCTTCTTTTAAATGGACTGTTATCAACCCCGCTGTCCAGAATGCTTCTATTGCTTGGTTTAGGTACCACCCTTTCTTCTTCTTCTTTTGTGAATACTGAACAAAAGTATTTGCTCAGTATCTCTGCTTTTTCACTGTCATTCTCTGCCTACCTCCCCTCCCTTTTGTTAAGTCTCACTGTCCCTTCCTTGGTCTTCCTTCACTCCCTGATGTCCCTATAAAAGGTTTTCCCCCCATCTTAACAGAGTTGGCTATCTTTTCCTCGGTTGGGGCCTTTGCTATTCTGACTGCATTCCCTGCTTCCTTCTGCTTCACCTGATACGGTTCTCTGTCCTGCTCATTCTGTGATTCCTTATTCTTCCTGAATGCTATCTTTTTCTCCCTAACCTTTCCCAATACCTCTTTTGAGAACCATAGTGTTTTTTACTTTGTTTTGTTTTGTTTATTTGCTACACACAAAGACTTGTTGCCTCTGTAATGGCAGTTTTGTTTTTCTCCCATTGTTCTTCTACCCCTCCTTCCTACCCATTTGCTAGTGCGTTCCTTAGACACTCACCCATTTTGCCAAAATCAGCCCTCCTAAAGTCCAGTACTTTTGTCTTTGTATGGCTTGACTCTACAGATGTGTTTATCGTAAGTCACACTGTCCGGTGGTCGCTAGTTCCCAGATGGTTACCCACTTCTAAATCTGTGATCCTTTCACCATCTCCATTTGAGAGTACCAGGTCCAGACTGTTCCCTCCTGAGTGGGTTCCGACGTTCCGACATTAACTGTCTAAGGCATGCCCCCTGCAGGGCACCGAGAATGACCCTGCTTTTGGATGTGGCTGCAGCACATGTGCTCCAGTTAACATCTGGCATTTTCAGGTCCTCCATCAACAAAATCTCCCCTTTTTCTGCCATTCTAAGGATGCCTTCTAACATTTCTTTGTCCATTTCCTCCACCTGAGATGGGGTCTGTATACAACCCCTGTGCGGATTGCGGTGCCATTACCTGTCTCCAAGGTGACCGACAGTGCCTCCTCTCTTCCCCGTTTACCCTTTAGTTCTGTTGCTGTGATCCCTTCTCTTATGTAGAGAGCTACTACTCCTCCTCCTCTTTTAACCTCCCTGTCCCTCCTGTAGATTGCATACCCTCGTATGTTTACATCCCAGTCATGGTTCTCTGTGTACCATCTTTCTGTGACTGCCACAATATCCAGATGTCCCTCTTCCATCAAGGCAGCTAAATCAGGAAGCTTGTTACCCAGACTATGAGCATTGGTACTCATCACCCTCAATTGTTTCATGGTCTTACCTCTTTTAGCCTCATCACTGCCCTTACTGTCTTTGGCCTTTTCTCCTTTTACCCCCATTCTGCTCTCTATCGCTCTCTCTACCTTGGTGTTTACCTCACTGATGACCCTGCTTTGTGGGGGGAGGCTGGGAATTCCCTGCTTCTCATCAGTGCTTCCCCCCTTTGGCTAATTTAAGAGCCTGCCAATGAAGCATTTAAACCTATCACCTAGGAGTCTGCTTCCCCTCCTGGACAGATGCAGATCATCTTGCCTGTATAGGTGTGCATCCCTCCAGGTGGAGCCCCAGTCTCCAATGAAGCCAAAACCCTGTGCTCCACACCAGTTGTTCAACCATTTATAGAACTGCATGGTGCGTAGTACCCTGTCCTCATCCATGCCATAGACAGGCAATACCTTCGAGAAGGTTACAGTGTCTGCCACTTGGCTAAGACCCCTTCCCAACTCCACAAACTCCTCCTGCACTGCTCTGATCACATGCCCAGCTAAGTCATTTGTTCCTAGGTGGACAATGATGTCTAGTTCCCTCTCCCATGCAGATGCTCTTGCAATCCTGAGGATTTGCTTTCCGTCCCTTCAAGTCATGGCTCCGGGCAGGCACCTTATCTCCCTCTTCACTTTTCCCCCCAGTTCTACCACGTAATAACTGAGTCCCCCACAAGGAGCTGCTTCCTCCCCTGTGGTGTCCTGTGGCACTCTCCTGTGGGCCTTCCTTGTGGTGGTTACCAGCAACCTCCTTGGTCTCCCATGTGGGTACCTCCATAAGGGAAATATGCTCCACCAATACAGCATAAGGATTGTGGAGCAGTGCAACTGGAGGGATGCACTTCTGTTCTACCACTCTCACCTTCCCTGAGCCCAACATGGTCCAATTGCTCCTCTTTCTTGGCAACCTCTGAGGCAGCGGTGGTGGCCCTGGTGTTCCCTGGGTGGGGAAGGTTTCCCTACTCCTGTCCAATTTGACCTGGAGATGGGCAACCTCCTCCCTCAGAGCAGAGAGTTGACTGCAAATAGGGCAACATTGCAGCCTCCAGAATGTCTCCTGGAAGACTGCTGCCCCACAGCACTTGCATTGCACCAAACCCCACATAGCTGTCTTTCTTCCTGTTTATTTAAAAAAAAAAAATTTTTTAGTGTATGAGTGCATGTATCCTCAATGCAGTGTGCTGGATTGGTAAGGATATAACAGTAGTATGCCCTGTGCCCTCTTGGGGAAGTGATGTCAGAACCACTGGTATAAAGGCAATGACAGCCTTGGGGGGCGAGGGGTGTGGTGGGGTTGGGCCCCAAACCTGTTTCCTCTGGAAACAGTCAGCTACAAACTCTGACACACAGCTCCAGTGAGTGTTGCCCTTCGTTTCAGCAAGACAACCTGTACAACAATCTACCAGAGAATATACCCAGCATCAAACAATTACAGTCAGAGAAGAATCAAGCAAGTGTGCCCAATACCTATAATATAAGCCTTCCCTGACCCAATACAACCTGATGTTCTGTGCTCTGAAGACAATCAGAGGAACCAGTTTCCACAACCTGGGGCCCTGTCTGGGTTGAATACACAAACTGCAGGGTTCACAAAGAAAAAAAATCCTCTGCCACCAGTAAATAGTTTACTGTACCAAAAAACTGTTTGATGCAACCTGTCACAAAATACTAGCAGATAAATAATCCAGCTAAACACAAGGGAAAACCAGTTATGCAGTATTTCAATCCTTCTAAATTTAAACTCAAGATTAGCAGTTTTACAAATTCCTTCTTGATTCAAATAGAAGAAGAAGAAGAAAAAAGACAGAACGCAAAGCAATACCTGGTTTAAAATTCAAAGTTAAGTAAGGTAGACCTCCCTTAGACATAAGCAAGAGTGTGCGTTTTTGCAGATTGCCACTGTCTTCCCCACAGCTCCCAGTTGTTTCAAAGTAACATGTTCCACCTTCAAGAAGATACGCTTTTCTGTCTGAAACTGCTACACACCAGTTGCTTAAAGTTACCTGATCAATTCTGGAAGACTCCACCCAAGATGATTGGCTGACAATTACCTATGATGTTAGCCTCCACTGACCCAATACAACCTGATGTTCTGTGCTCTGAAGACAATCAGAGGAACCAGTTTCCACAACCTGAGGCCCTGTCTGGGTTGAATACTCAAACAGCAGGATTCACAAAGAAAACATCATCTGCCTCCAGCAAATACAGTAGTTCACTGTACCAAAAAAATAGTTTGATGCAACCTGTCACAAAATACTAGTAGATAAATAATCCAGCTAAACACAAGGGAAAACCTGTTATGCAGTATTTCAATCCTTCTGAAGTTAAACTCACAAGATTAGTACTGTAGTTCCATAAATTACTTCTTGATTCAAAAAGAAGAAAAAAAAGACAAAACACAAAGCAATGGCAAGTTTAAAATTCAAAGTTAAGTAAGATAGACCTCCCTTAGATTTGAATAACAGAGGTAGGTCACTTGATGGCTGCCTAAGCGAAAGCTGTTGCCTCCCCTCGCTCCTCGACAAACCTGGTGAATTTAGCTTACTAATTTACCTTTTCAAGCAATTCAGGTAGCGTTTTTTGATTGAATCACATTCTGACATTCCGGACAGCAAAACTGCGGTGTTGAAATGGAGGTGGAAATGCGAAAGGCACTGCCGCGCCACACTCCGCCACAGACCCCGGAGAAAGAAAAGGCCCCTAAGCGGCCTAAATTACAAACCACAACATCAGTCAAACCTCCTCCACCCATGGCAGCACTTACCAAGGAGCGCTTCCTGGAATTTATGCAGCCTCTCCAGAGCTCCATCGCTGCTATCTCGGATGATGTCCAGTCAATCAGAAGGAGTATTGATACATTGAACATGTGGGTAGGAGATGCTGAGACTCGGCTCTCATCGGTAGAGAAGTGGAGAGGTAAGACAGATTTGGATAACTGTGTCCTGCGTCAAAGGATACGGAAAATAGAGGATAAGCTGGAGGATTTAGAGGGGCGCAGTCAGCGCAATAACTTAATTATTTTTGGCCTACCAGAGAAGGAGGAAGGCAACAACCCTATTGCCTTTGTTCAAAAATTATGTGAGCAAATAGCTGGTCCATCACCCAACAATACAAGCTATGTGGTGGAGAGAGCTCATCGGTTGCTGCGCCCCCCCCCCCCGCTGGGCTCGCCTCCCCGACCTCTTCTGTTTAAACTTCTTAATTACTTGGATACGCAACACATCCTAGCTAAGACTAAGGAAGTGCAGAAAATCCAATGGGAAGGCCACAAGTTAAGGATATCGCAAGACCTACCCCAGTCGGTTCGTCTGAAGAGGCAAGAATTCCATCCTATGGTATCAAAGCTCATCGCTGCCGGAAAGGCCTTCCAAATGCGTTACCCTGCAACCCTACAAGTGAAGCACAATGAGAAGTGGGTCAGTTTGGAATTGTCTGCTCAAGCTTCAACTGAGCTTCGTACCCTCTTCCCCAATCTGTTCAAGTGAGGTGGGGAGGTGATTGAGAGCAAAAAATGTTCCTCCTTGAAGGGACAGGGAAATGTCAAGCTGTATTTTTAGTGTCAATGGAAGATTTGTTGCTGAAATGGGATGGTGATTGCCGACTGAAGCGGGCGTCCACGAGGTTGAGAGAGTACTCTGGTTAATTTGAACTAGTGACTCTTTGTGTTTTGTGCCCATTTGAACTGTATTAGCAAGTGTGCAATGGAGTCTACATCACCTGCTGGGGGACCTGTACCATGGAGATCTTTGAATGGACGCAGTCTTAGACAGTAACCTCAGCTCCCTTGCAGCATTGCTGGTTTTGCCAGAGCTTGAGGAGGGTATTAGTGGGTTGCAAGAGGTTTCCCTTGAAATTTGTTTCTCCCTCTGGCTTTAGTTCAAATTGAAAAGTGCAAGTGGAGCCTTTTAGAGCTTCATCTGGGTCAATTGTCTTATTCGGTCAGCGGTATCTCCCGCTAAGTCCACAAGAGGGCAATACTTCCTCATTCTTATGTAGTTGCATTGATTAGCTATTTTTCTTTTATCAGTCATTATGGGAATGGCATTACATGTTATATTAAATCTAAGTGTTTTATTATAGCTATTGCTATTTTTTCATGCTTCTATGATTGTGAGTTGGGGAGGGGGTGGGCTTCAGTATAGCGGCGAAAGGATACTCCGTGTCATAGAATATTTTAGGAGGTCGGTTGTTAGAACTGGGTGAGAAAGATTGTAAATAGTTATGTTGAATTTAACAATGTGGTATGGTATGTTGGGGGGAAGGGGGGAAGGGGGGTGGAGTCTCAGGGAAACAGAGGGGTTTGTTGTGTATGTGTTGTCTTTCCTGGGCTACTCTAATTATTATCTTGATGGAGGAGTATAGGGTTGGGTTAAGTCTGCGCTCGTTTCAGAGGGTTCCAGAGGCTGAACTCGTCAGAGGACAATATGTGGGGTGTTGCAATGGCCTTAGCGCTTCTCTTCCTTCCCTTTCTCTTAATAGATTACAGATAAGTGAATGAATGGCTCTTATAATTTTGTTAGTTGGAATGTTAAAGGGGCCCAAAGTAAAAAGAAATGGATAATGATTTTAAAACACCTCTCTCAGCTCCGCACGGGGATCGCCTGTTTGCAGGAGACACATTTATTGAGAGACGACATTTCCCTCTTTTAAAGATATTAGGTGGGCCAAGTTTTCGGTCCAGGTAACTCTACGAAACGTAGCGGTACCATCATCTTGATCGCTAAAACTATACCCTTTGTTAAAAATCAGGAATGGTGGGACCTGGAAGGGCGTTATATTATAGTATAGGGTATGCTAGAATCCTCCCCTATAATTTTAGGATCAATTTATGGCCCAAATGCAGACTCTCCCCTGTTTTTAACCTGGTTAATACCCCTGTTAGCCTCTGAACCCCCTCTTTTGACTTTTCTGGGTGGAGACTGGAACTTGGTTGCCCAAACAGCGATTGATCGCTCAGACAGCAAAAGAGTGGGGTTATCGCCAGCACAGAGGGCTCTCCGAGATCTTATATCTGGAGTAGGCATTGTTGATGTTTGATGGACCCTTAATCCTTTGGAGTGACAATATACATACTATTCCTCCCCGCACATCACCTTTTCCCGGATTGATTTTTAGTTGGTGAGCTCCTTTGGACTTCCGGTCATGATGGATGCATCCATTTTCCCTAGGGTATTGTCAGACCATTCCCCGGTAGGGGTGTCCTACATGTTGGGTCCAAAGATTGGGGGGGATAAGGTGGCGTCTTAATACTGGAATGCTTAAATGTACTGAAACCTTGAAACATATTCAGGAATTTATAGTTAATTTTATTAATATTAACAAGGACAGCTGAAAAGAGTTGACACTGTTTGGGCCGCCCTCAAGTGTGCCATACGGGGAGAGTTTATACGTATATCTGCTACCCGAGCTCAGAAAGATAGAAGGGCTCTAGAACTATTGATAGGTGAAATTCAGCAGTTGGAAGGTAGGTTAAGTCTTACATCCCCGACACAGGACTGGGCAAGGCTCCATCAATTGCAGTCAAATTATTATGATTTAATGGCGCAAAAGGCAGAGCTGGCCATTCACCGTACCAAGTTGAAGTATTTAGAGGCAGGGGAAAAGCAGGAAAACTCCTGGCCCTAAGTCTGAGGCAGACTGAAATGTCAAAATTCATTCCTGGGCTGAGATCCCCCACAAGTGGTGACATTGTCTCCCAACCCCAAGATATTGTGGCTATCTTTGATAAGTACTATGAGACTCTTTATTCCTCAGCTGATTTGTTGGGTGTGACAGACCAGGAGATTATAGAATATTTGAGTTCTGTTAGTCTTACTGTGCTGCCTCCTCAAATAGCGGAAAGTCTAGGGGCTCCAATCACTTTAAGTGAAGTAGAGCAGGCTATTAAACAGTTGCCACTGGACAAAGCTCCAGGGCCAGATGGGCTACCCAACAATTTATATAAGAGCTGCCTCCCTCAGCTCGCTACTCTTCTGAGGAATGTTTTTAACTTCTGGTATCAGGAAGGAATGAGGGACCCTTGCTTTTTGATGACATGGATCACCTTGATTCCCAAGACGGATAAGGACTTACTATGTCCTGGAAGCTACCGCTTAATATCACTTCTTAATTTGGATGTTAAGATCCTTGCTAAAATATTGGCAAATCGGTTAGCTTCGGTAATAGGAGGGATTATTGTTAGAGAACAAGTTGGTTTTATGTGGGGGTGTACATCAGAGGATCACATGAGGAAGCTAATGCATCTAATGGCAGCATCGAGGGATGCCGAGTCCCCTGCAGTCCTGGTATCCCTCGATGCCGAAAAAGCCTTCGACTGGGTCTCCTGGCGCTTCCTGTTTGTGTCTCTCAAACAATTCAGAATGCCTGATAGTTTTGTACAATGGGTTAAGGTACTATACACCTCCCCAAGGGCCAGGGTGTGGTGCAATGGTTGTTTATCTGAGCCATTTATCCTTGAAAGAGGCACCTGTCAGGGTTGCCCACTCTCCCTGCTCATTTTTAATTGTTATTTGGATCCCTTAATACGTAAACTGGTATCCTCTCCCTTTTTGAAGGGCATTCAAATTCAAGGGGAAAGATACGCTATCTCAGCCTATGCTGACGATCTCCTATTGCATGTTGAGGACCCTGAGATTTCGTTACTAGCCCTGCTTGAGGAATTGGATAGATTCTTGGTTGTGTCCTCGTATAAACTGAATCTCTCTAAAATAAAGGTTTTTCCATTAAATCATCGCAGTACTAGAGCTATCTGCATCTCATTGGGACTGTCATGGGAATCAAGGGTCTTTACATACTTGGGGATTAAAATTACTAGGAATCTTTCCTCAATGATTAAATTTAACCTGACTAATTTGGTGCATGTGGTGCAATCAGATCTGGAAAGATGGGGCGCTCTTCCTTTGTCGCTTTAGGGCCGGATAAATATTCTTAAAATGAATGTTTTGCTATGGCTGCTTTATCCACTTGGCATGTTGGGCATATTCCTCCCCAAATCCTGGTTTTTGAAGCTCCAAAGATTATTTAATCATTTTTTGTGGAGAGGTAAGTCAGTGAGAAGGGCATATTTTAAATTAACAGCCCCCAAGCTCAAGGGATGCCTTGCCCTCCCATCTTTCTTTTTATACTATGGGGCCCAGCATTTAAGCAAGTTAGTTTATTGGATTAAAGGAGCTATACCCCGAGTGGAAGATACATACGAGCCAGTCTGGCTTGACATTGAACACAGGCTTGCCCATGGTGTTGCCAGTTCCCTGCATGCCTTAGTATACTCAAAATCTTCCCGCCTTCCCAGTTTTATTAAAACATCCCCAATAGCTTGGTTCCTTAAGGCCTTCCTGCAAATTCAAAAGTACTTTTCTGAAAGTTGGCACACTTCACTGACCCAACCTCTTTTTAATAATTGGCACTTTCAGATTGGGCATCATCCCATATTACCCTCCTTTCTCCCTCAACTCAAGCAGTGCATCCTGGTAGATCTTATCCAGGGTAATGACATAGTCTCTTTTGAGGCATTACAGTGTCGCTTTCAACTTAGATCCCAAGATATTTTTAAATACTTACAAATCAAAGCGGCCTTACTAGCATTTAAGGGTAATCAAGAGTGGATGATGCAGCCAATGGATGGTCTTCTCAAGACCTTCCAGGAGGCAGATCAACCCTATGCAGTCTCTAAGATTTATGAGCAACTCCAAGCCTTAGATTCGTCTCTCCCCGAGGGAGTATGTTATTACTGGATACGTGAACTGTCCCTTCCCATAGACACTGAGTACTGGGCGAAGGCTTGGGGTATGATTTATAAGTATATCAAGCAGGACAGGCTACGTTTAATTCAGTTTAACATTCTTTATAATATCTACTACACCCCAGATAAATTACACAATATGGGCTACCTTTCCTCCCCCTTATGCCCCCGTTGTAGTCAGGTCTCGAGGTCGATGTATCATATGTTGTGGTTATGTCCGCATATTCAAACTTTTTGGAGTGCGATACAATGAGTTTTTGATCCTCTTCGGGGGTTAGAGCCTTTGTTTACCGAGGTGTTGCCTGCTATTGTGTTCCCTCGGGACACCCCAGGTATGTAAAAGCACACATGGGGCGAGATATTCAAAGTTAAGCCGTGCGCAATAGGGTTGCGCCAGTGCAAGTCTGAAACTGCGCCATACTCGCATTATTCAGTGGGAGCTGAGCAACAGCGCAATGCAAATGAAGGCATGCGCAGCGAAGAGGGTGGATCCTGCATTAAAGAGTGCAATGCGATATTCAAAGGCTTGCGAATGTGCAATAGTGAACAGCCGAAGGTGTGCCACAGCGGAATGAGCCAAGATAAAAGGCTCTAGAAAGGGTGCCAAGAATGCTACAGGGATGCCAAGCGAGCCAGGGAGAGAGAGAGGCAGCAAGAGGAGAAGAGGGCAGGCCAGGGTGTTCAGGCAAACATAAGCAAGGGAAGGTGTGTGGGCCACAGGCTGCAGAGGCCAGCAGGTGTACCCGGTGCAGTGGAGTTAGCAGTCAGGACAGCGGGGTTGACAGAGCAAGATCAGCCAGGGGGTGACACAAGCCAGGGAGATGGACAGTGCCAGCTTCCACATGGAAGCTGTAATGAGGGGGGTGAGAAGGCATGCTGCAGGGGGACGTGGCTGTGGAAGGGCCCGTTGGCGGTACGCCCCCAACAGGCAGTACCATGCCTGCATCAGCTTTGAGCTGTACACAGATGTAGAGATCGTGGGCTGGTACCACCTGAACAGGGCCATACTGAGCCAGCTCTGTGAGCTGTGCAGTGATGTGATGCAGGCATCCTCACAGCGAGTCACGCTCTGTCAGTGGAGACCAAGGTGACAGCCTGCATGTGCCTGCTTGCCCCGGGCACCTTCCAGAGGCTGACAGGGGACACCACAGGCATCACACAGTCAGCCCACATCATGCATCCTCACCCATTCCTCAGCGCACTGCTGCCACATGCTGCGGAGCACATCCATTTCCCCAGCACCGCAGCAGAGCGTACAGCAAACATGCAGGAGTTCCACAGGGAAGCACGAATGCCTGGCATGCTAGGGGGCGATAGACTGCACCCATGTGGCTAGTTGCACACCACCTGGCCCCCGATGGGGCCGCCTACAGAAACAAGAAGGGCTTCTCGAGTGTCAACTGCCAGGTGGTGTGTGATGCCAGTGGGCGCATAATCAATGTCTGTGCCACACATCCTGGCAGAGCACATGATTCCTTCACATGGCATCAGTCCGCACTGTGCCATCGATTCGAGAGTGGGAACATCCCCACAGGCCATCTAGTGGGTGAGTACACATGTGGGAATGGCAATGTTGGGTCAAGGGTGGGAAAGTCACAGGTGCCATGATAGTGGCATACAGGGATGTGGGCGAAATGGACCTGAACATGTTACTAATCACCACCATCTCCACACAGGTGACTGCAGATACCCACTCTGACCCTGGCTGTCACACCCTCACTGGCGCCTCATTAACCCCATCGCAGCAACGCTTACAATGAGGCACATGCCGCCACACGCAACATCATAGAGCGGTGTTTGGGATGCTAAGATATGATTCGATGCCTAGACACCTCTGGCAGTGCTGCTTACGAGTACAGCCCTCAAAAAGCCTGTAGATATTCCTGGCCTGTTGTATCCTGAGCAACATGGCCAAAGACTGTGGGATAGCTGTACAGGTCGAGGAGGGGGACAGCGATGGGGACACCGGTGACATCAGTGATGATGGTGATGAGCAGCCCCCCCCTTGGACGGCGAGACCCCCAACTGATCCAGCAGGCCCAGTTGCACCGGGACACCATCACGGAGGAGCATTTCACATGACACAGGTAAGTCAAGGGGCTATGTGCAACCAACACTGTCTAGGCGCAACCCACAGGCACACAGGGTAACACACCAGGGGTGCATGATGGCAAGGTGAGTGGAAGGGTCCAGGCGCACAAACACACCATCAGGGAGGGGTGAATAGTTACATGCTATATGGACACACACACACACCAGGCACAAAGCGTACATGGGCAGGTGCACAGCAGAGCAGGAACAGACATGGCAAACACACAGATCCATGGACCACCCACACCACCTGTACTGTCCAGTACGGTGTGTCGAAGCTGAGGCACCCTTGCGCCTTAGTGTACAGTACAATGCAGGCACCATCATGCACACACCTGGACAGCTTGATCGGGTGGTGTGCAGGTGGTCCGTGTGTCGGTGTGTTGGGCAGGGCACCCACCAGTGCACTGCCCACCATGACACACATTGCACATAGGGCAGCACCAGACAGGGCCCGCACTGGGGGACAGGTCAGTCAGGTGGCACTGTGCCATGGCCACCTCAGATGCATGGGCGGCCCCGCCGTGACCCAGCAGCACTGGCAGGCTGAGCATGGGCCACATGGGGTGGCACCGGAGTACCACCAGGGGTCCCACTGCGTGTGCGTGACCTCGCCCGCACAGGGGTCTGCAGCATGCTGAACATACCTGCACCAGGTGTGCCTGGGATGCCCACAGCAGAACCTGGCATCGACAGGCTGGGTGTCGCACGATGCCGGGAACATGGAGTGGAGAGTGTACTGTGTGGGGTGTACGGTACAGGGGCACCTGACTGTGTGCCCAATGTGGCCATGACACCGACCACTGCCTGGGTCAGCTTGTCAATGGCGGCTGTCACATCCATCCGCATTTGGACCATCTCTGCAAGGATACTTGCATTGTCCCTGCTGTGCCGCTCCACAGCCATGCACAGTGCCTCCACGGACGTTGCAACCTGCATCTGCTGCTGTACCGATGCCCGCAGCAGGCGGGTGTGCTCATCAAATGGGTTGTCTGCCTCATCAGCAATCTCTCCCCCAGGGTGTGGAAGGCCCTGATGCTCAACACCCCTTGAGGGTGGACGCTGTTCACCAGGACCAGGTATGGCCATGGCAACAGGCGGTGTGCATGGGTCACCGCTGAACCCTGTACCCCCAGACCTGGTGGGTGACTGCTGCTGCTGCCCCTCCAACTGCTGTGCCCTAGGGTCCGTTGTTCCACCGCTGTGTCCTCGCAACAGTGCCAGAGGCCTGCACAACCACCGTGCTGCCCCACGGTGCTGACAGGCAGCCTGGGACTGTGCTGATGTGCTGTCACACACGTTGGAACCAGCTAGGTCCAGGGGCATGTGCTGTCCTGCTGTGTGTCCGTCATGTGACACACACGTGTCACTGCCCATTGCAGTCCTTGCATCATCAATGGTGCAGGTCCATGCAACAGCCACAGTCACAGCGTGCTGGCATGTCTGCATGCCAGACTGCTGGGACACAGGATATGCACCCCCCACACCTGACTTACCGACACCCAAGATGGCAGCCAGGCATGCACACTGCTGCAGAGCAAGCCGGCTGGATGCAGAGGTGGATGGACCCCCCCTTCAACTCTGGCAGGTCGTCCGCACTGCTTGGACCCACCACCACTGTCCCATGCAGCCACACAGGATCTGTAACAGAAAGTGAGAACATGTTAGTGCATGTGATCACCTTCCCCCACCACCACCGCTACCATGTCATACCGTGCAGTGCTGGGCTTCCACCTGTCTGGAAGCCACCTCCAGGTACGCCCTCGATGGCACTACGCTGCATGGATGCAGCCAGACTGTCCTCCGCCGGAGTCAGCTGCATGACCTCTGGCTGGCCCCCGCCCATGGCTGTGCGCGCCGCCCTGAGGGCCGCCACCTTCTCCTTCACCCATCTTTTGTCGGTCCCCATCTTCTTTTTGCATTCCTGCACGGAGCGCTGGTGGCTTCCGTGCAGGTTTACTGCACGCGATACTACTCCACCCATGCAGCAGCACGGGCCTGCGGGTGCCCCGCCGTCCACTGAGAAGTGGCTCCTCTTCCAGGTAGGCCTAGAAGAGTGCCTCAGTCTCAGCCTTCGTGAAGTTTGGCCTCCTCTTTCGCCCACCATCATTGTCATCACCCGGTCCTTGTTCAGCCATTTCGGTCTGTATGGGTGGATGGTGACACCTGTCACTGTGCAGTTTACAGCATTATCCCATGAGCATAGCCCAGAACATCACACAGCATGTAACTCACCTCTCAGCTGCAGTAACCGAATCTGGCCACCGCAGACCACTGTCGCACATTTATAGCGCAATGCATGCAAATTAGGTGTGGAGCAACTTTAATGAGATGCAAATCGTGCCACTGCACCTTTGAATGGCTGATCAGTTGATTTGCATATGTCGGCTGAATATCGCGCTGTTGCGCTTTGCGCAATAGGGTTGATCCTGCTGAGCCAATGGCGCATGTCTGTGACTGCGCAGTACACCACATTGCGCATGCCCGGGGTAGCTTACACAGGCATCTGCCATGCTGCTGACATGCTGTGCGCAATGAGCAGTGCAGGACACGGCCACCATTGTGCCAGTGGTGCTGTAGCACTGGTCACCTCATAGCGCTGTGGCACAACTGCGCAATAGTACACTGTGGCGCTGGCATGCAGGTGACTGATTGAGCAGGACGTGTAGACATCCGATGGTGCTGTGCGTGGCCTTGCGCCACAGACCCCTGACCTTGTGCCCGACCTTTGCCCCCTGGCGCTGTTCGTCTGGCATGTGTACGGCTCTGTCACGCTGTACGGTGACAGCGCGATGTGAACCGACGGTGCTATACGAACAGTGTGATAGGAACTAATGGTGTTCTATTGCGCAAAATTTCCATGTGGGGTTGCCGCGCTGCAGGGCGCCATATTGTCTACTATACAACTCCAGTAATGGCATGCAGGAGAGAGCTCCACATTGGAGTCCGTTGGAGGTGGCCAACCTGGTGGCTGTGGTGGAGCCTCACTTTGGGCCACTGTTTGGGGGAGAACCCCTCAACATGGCACGCACCCATGTGTGGCAGCAGGTGGCCACTGCACTGGAGCAGGCCATAGGGCAGTGCAGGATGGCAGAACAGTGCAGGCACCGCTATAGTGACCTCCGCAGGAGGGAGCAGGCACTACTGGAATGCCTCAGGTCCCATGCCAGGAGGGGCATTGTGCCTAGGCCAGGTGGGTGACCCACCTATGCACCTGTATTGTCCATAGGGGTGTGACTCTGTATTGGTGGCGGTGCATGGGGGAGGGCTCTACCATGGTCGGCTGTGTCAGTGTGTGCAGGTGTGTGATGCATGGGTCTGGCTGTGTGGGCAGGCACACTCACTGGGGCATGGGGCTGTCTGCTTTGGGTTCACACTGATGTGTTTCTCAACATTTGTCCCCCACAGGCATGGAGGAGCGGAGGCAGGCCTGGGCTGAGGAGGGCCGTGGCGGGGCACAGGTGGCAGCCAGAGGTGCCATGATGGTTGGGCCACAGCAGCAGCAGCAGCAGCAGCAGCCACAGCTGCTTGATGAGGGTGAGTGTCATTACATCATGGATGCTATTGCATGCTGGTGGGGGGGGCATCACCACCAGCCATGGACAACACAACCATGCACGACACAGGTGACAGTCATCACTGTCCAGTGTCACTGCATGTCTGTGTGTGCATCACTGGTGGTCCATGCATGCACTGGGCACATGGCTGTGGAACTAGCATCCCACCATGTAGCCACGTCACTTGACAGCCTTGGTTGTGCTGTGATGGACATGGGCAGTGTGTGTGTGCAGTGGTACACATAGCTGGTGCTGCCTGGTTGGGCATGTCTTGTGCACGGTCACTGTGGGTGGGTGCATACCATCACAGGTGCAGGGCACTTGGCTATATGCCTTGCATGATGGGTGGGGTTCAGGGATATGGACAGTCACAGCCATTGACTCTGTTCCCTCGTCCTAGGTATCCAACTCCTGCAGCGCATGGAACGTTCCCTACAGCGGCTGACATGGTTGTCAATTGCCACTCTTGACATCCTAGTGGAAATGCAGCGCCATGGCGTGAGGCACCGTAGGAGGCCCCGGGACCAGCAACGGGCAGCAGGAGGGCAGCCTGCCGGGCACTAGCTGAGCATCACCTTCCCACTTCACCGATCCCTCACACCCTGCCTTCCCTCTCCCAGTTGTTCACCCCTACCCCTTACCCACCCCTACCTTGTACCCCTCCCCCCCTTGTATTGTAAATATGTAAATATTTCTGTTTGTTCCTTTTGGTGTTGTACATTTATTGGTTTGAATATATATATATATTTTGTTATGAATACTGTGGTGGTCTCTGATTTGCAGCTGGCTATGGGTGCTCAGTTGCAGTGGTGTGCATGGCATCAGGGGTGGTATTGTCCTGGGTATGTGTGTGTGTGCGGTGCATGGGAGGTGTCTCCAGTGTGGAGGAGGCCTTCAGTCGGTCTTTGCCTGCTGCCGCCCACTGCTGGGTGCTCATGCAGGGTCTGGCTTGTATGGTTCTGTGGTACACGAGGTTGCAGTGTGTCCGGGGATGCATGGGGATTCCTGCAGTGACAGTCACTGCACATGAGTGGTGTCTTGGGGTCACAGTCAGGTGTGCTATACACAAGGGCTGCTGTGCACTGTGGTTGCTCACCCCTATGTGTGTTAGTCTCAGCCTCAGTAGTGGGTGTGCTGGGGCAACATGGCCCAGCTGTGCTTTATTGGCTTGTCCCCATGGGCCGGTGGATATTCCATCCTCCCCAGTGATGCTGTGCTTAGGGTGTGGGGGTGTATTGTTTGTTCTGCATTGTGTTCCTGGGCCCATCTGTGGCATGGGTGGTGGGCCCCAGCCTACCTCTCTGGTTGTGCAGTTCCATTGCTCTGCTGGGGGGGGGGCCTCTGCTTGCGCTATGGCACCTCTGGACTGCTCAGCTGGGCTGGCCTTGTTGCGCTATGGCGCATCATATCTGCTCAGCTTCCCCTTCCTGGTTGCGCTATGGCGCAGGTTGTGCGATATTCAGACATTGGCTGGATGCGCAATTGGCCTTGCTCCATGTTTGAATATCGCGACTATTGCACATGTGCGCAATGGACTTGTGCTTGCTCCTGCTCTTGTGCACATTGTGGGCGCAGTTTGAATATCCAGCCCATATTGTTTTATTTGTAGTTTGTGTCTTTTAATAATGCAGCCCATAGTTTACTGTTACGTATTTACCTGTCTTTTGCAAAAGTATCAATAAAGTATATTGAATGATAAAAGATTTGAATAACAAAAATAAGAATGGAATAAAGAAAGTAAGAGTAGGGACAGAAACCATCTCTAGAACTTGACAGGGGAGAGGAGCATAAATTAGGGCTTGTACATAGATCGAAAAAACAAGTTACATGTAAGTAAAGGGAATCGAGAGTTCAAGCTCGCCACTAGGATCTACCAAATAGAAGTCATAATGTCCATACTGAGAAACATGAGATCAACATGAAAGGAAGTCAAATCAAGGCCCCCAGACTAACAAACAAAAAGCCTAAGACTGCTCCTCTTGACAAAAAGCATGTTACATCTGAATGTCATGTAAAGCTTCTTCTGACCGACGCTTCTTACTAGAGGGAGAGGTCCGGGACAAAGTGTCTTCCTGAACGGCTCTCTTATCTCATGACTCAGAAATCTTCATCTCCTCTGCTAGTAAGATAAGCTTTCTTAGAGTAAGCTTGTGTGCTGCAGATTCTGCATCCTCAAAAATCCTGGTCTCATCTGAAAAATGTATTTTTATCTGAGCTGGGTATGGGGTAGAGAACTTAACGTGATGGGCTTTTAAGGTCTTAATAATTGGGGCATAATATGTCTCCTATTCTGTATGGCTGGGGAGTAATCATTATCAACAAAGATTCTGACATCTTTAAACTTATGTGAACATCCTCTCCATGCCCATCTAAGAAGTTAATTCTTTACTGCATAGTTAAAGAATCGGATAACAAATGATCTTGGCTGGCTAGTAGGTGAAGCTGGCTTTTTCTCCAGAGCTCGGTGCACCCTCTCAATGGGTAAAGGAAGGAGGTCAAAAATGTCCATTATTGCAGACAGCAAAAATTGAACAAAAACATTGAGCTACCCAGCCCCTTCAGGAACAAAGTATAGTCGGAAACTGTTCCTTCTCAAATTATTTTCTAAATCTTCACAATGATCATTGAGAAACTGACAGTCCTTCAGAACCCAAGCCACCACCTTTTCCAATCTATCCACTCATGTGTCTGACTCCGAACCTTGTTTGGATAAGTCATTAATATTTTCTTCTAACGCGTGGATGGAAGATTTCAACTCAGAATACACAATGTGGGTTTCCAGATGAAAATCTCGCAGCTCTTTCAAGATAGCTGCCATCGTTATTTCGGTTAGGGTAGAATCTGCAATAGTTATGTTAGTGGTTATAGGCACCTGGTGTTGCACAGATGAGGGATGAGAAGCCGCAACCTATTCTGGTACAGTGTCCTTTAATTTTCTTGACCTTCCCATAGACAATGACTGTGCCTTGTTCTTTTGCTGAAATTTTAATGCTGCCTAAACTGATTAATTAGAGGTGTTAATCCTGTGGCATTCAGAGCCAAGAGCTTAGGCTGCCATTTGCCATGAGACAGAACTGGAAGACTCTTTTCTTCCTTTTTTATATTATTTTATTAGTTTCTCTTCTTTTCCCTATGTCATTTCCAAAATCCACTTTATCCAATTTACCCTAAATTTTTCATTCTTATCCTTTGTCTGGTATGTTAATCTTTCTATTTCTTATATTTCGTTTACTATACTTCTCCATTCCTGGAATGTTGGTGGGTCTGGGCTCAACCTTTTTCTGGTGATTGCCTTCCCTGCTGCTACTATACATACTCTCCACAAGTATTTTGCATTTGTTATTTTTATTCCTGGAGGTGGGAGGCTCAATATGAGATGTTTTATGTTCATATTAGAGTTTATTTGAGAAAGCTTTTATTTTTTACATCATCTCCCTTTTGCATTCCTCTATCCCTGGATACATGTAAAATATGTATTCATAACTGGCTCTTTTCTCCCTACATTTCTGCCAGCATGAGGCTTCTCCTATCCCATCCCATCCAGCCTCCATGTGAGGTGTAATGAAATACCTTGAGTTGATTTTCCAATGCGAACTCCCTCCATTTTGGAGCAGAAGTCACTCTGTAAGATCCTTCCCATATTCTATTCAATTCATTCTCTGTGAGATGAAAACTGGCTCCCTCCTTCTATTTCTTAACTACATGTTTGGTTTCTGAACCTTTATGAGCAAGGAGGAATTGATATATTTGGGGATATGGCTCCCTTTGCTTCTTGTTTAGTAATCAGCTTTTTCAATTTCACGTCCCCATCTAAGATACTTTGTGCATTTAAATATTTTTTCTTCTGTGCCTGTCTGTAGTCCCTGATCTGACAGTACCAAAACCTATCTGTCTCTGCCCAGTTGTATTGAATGTGACACTCCTCAAAGAAGAACATGTTCTCCCCTCTTAGGATGTTTGCCAGGCACTTAAACCCTCTTTGTGTTTGCCTCTCAAACCAGGTGTCAACACTTCCAGGTCTAAATTCCTGACTCTTAATTAGCTATCTGTATCTCCACCCCTCTTTCTTTACTTCAGTTTATTGCTGAAATATTTTTAGGGCCATCCCTGAGATTCTTATAGCTAAGAATCCTTCCTGCTCCAAGTCTTCCATTGGTCTAGCCACAAATACCCTTGCATCTAGGGGTCTCCCCCCATTTCTTCTAGGGCATGTCACTGTGCCACTACCTTTGCATTGCACCTCTGGAATGCTCATATTAGTTGTGCTGCCAAACTGTATTCCTTGATATCCAGTCGAGCTCACCCTCCCCACTTTTTTGTTATGAATATTCTAATTCTTACCCTTGCCCTTTTACATGCCCAAATTAACTTATATATACTGTATTGTATATCCTCAAATCTTTGCTTAGTCATTGCCGAAGGAATACATTGGAAAATATACAACAGTCTTGGTAATACATTCATCTGTATTGATCGTATACATGCATGTATTGAGAGTGGCAATAGGCCCCACCCTTTATAGTCTTCTTTTATTTGTCTTAGCAGTGGGTCTAAGTTTTCTTGGTACATATATTTTAGAGATGTTAATGTCCACTTCATGGGGTATATGGACGCTACTTGTTGGGATGGGGTATAACTAAACCTGAGTATCTCTGTCTTGGTAGAGTTCAGTGTATAGCTGGCCATTGTGGAGAACTCCTTCACCCTCTCCATCAGCCTTGGAATTCAGGTCTCGGGACTTGATAACTACATAGGACATCATCCATGCATAAAGCTATTTTGTGATCTTGTTCCCTCTCCCTTGCTCCCTTGAGCTCTAGATCCTGTCTGATCCTTTGCATCAGGGGTTACTAGTACTGGGCTAACAGCAGAGGGGAAATAGGACATCCCTGTCTTGTTCCTCTTCCCAATGTAAATCTATTTGAGAGATGCCCATTCATTCTTACAGAGTCCCGCGGTATAGAATACTGTCTTTGTATTGTCTCTATGAACTTTATGTTGAAACCAAACTGGGCAAGGACCCCAAATAGATATCTCCAGTCCACCTTATCAAATGCCTTCTAAGCATCCATGCTCATGATCACTGCAGGTATTTTTATTTTATTAAGGTGGTCTATTATGTGCATGGTACATCTGATATTGTCTGATGCTTTCTTGCCAGCTGCAAATCCAGTCGGATCATTTTTAACTAAAAGGGGGACCAATTCTTCTAACCTTTTTGACAAAATTGCCATTAGGTATTTATAATCAATATTCAAAATTGATATAGGGTGGTATGCACTACCATTTGTAGGGTCCTTGCCCAGCTTAAGAATCACAGAGATCACTGTGGGCTTCCATGAGGATGGGAGTACTCCCTGTTCTTGCACTGTCCCCTGGAGTGCTGCCTGTAATAAGGGAGACACCTTCTCTGTGAAATCTTTATAGAACTCAGCTGGTAGACCATCTGTTCCAGGGCATTCCCCCATCTTACTGTTCCCTATTACATTTCTGATTTCTTTTTTTTTTATTGAAATATTTTTTATTATAATATATTGCAATACAGAGAAATACAGTTTGCTATACAAGTATACATTCAAAGTCAGTTCAGAGTAAGCCGTCTCATACATCACATATTCAATCCAGTTCCAGACTGGGTAATTCAGCCTTACATAGCCCCTTTCACAAAGCCAGAGAAGGGAATGCACTATCTTGTTACAGTGGGTCATTCTACACCTCCTAAGGGTCAAATTCAGGTGTACATCTCTGTGATTTGCACAGGCCAAGAATCTTAACACATGCTCTACCCCAGGTGAAAATGTGTACATGTTCCCAAGTTCATCTCCCCTCCCATGGTACAAAATCTGGGTGATGATCTAACTGATATAGGGTCCATTTTCTCCATCTGTTATCAAAGCTATTTACTCGATGATTCATTTTAGCTGAGACTCTTTTCAAACTGTACATTTCATGGGTTAAGAGTCTCCAAGACTTTAGTCAGGACCTTGGGAGTGAGCCAGAGTCTAGTAATAACTTTCTTAGCTGCTAAGATCAGAAGTGTCAACAAATAACAGAGATTCTTATCAATTTTGAAACCAGCAGGTTAGAATAAAGGTGGAGGTAAGCAATTCGGGATGTTCAGATATATTGCTTAATACTGTCAGAATATCCTGCCAGTAGTCAGATGACTATGGGCAAGACCATATAATGTGGTCCTGTCCAGCCCCAGCCTGCCCACACCCCCTCCAACATTTCCCATATAATTATTTCAGCCAGTTGTGCACTATTAAAGCCTCTGCATATCTTCACCAGCTTTCCAATTCTACTGCCAGATGTGTTCTTCATTCAGATCACCATTCAATCTATCATGCAGTGTTCCTCATTGTTGGTGAGCTGTCAAAGTATCAGTCGAATGTCTGCCATTGTTTTTTTGACTGTACCTCATTCTGCTTCATCTACATTCCTCCCAGGGGTCACCCCTGCACCAAAAGTTCCTCTTTGTGAACAGTTTCTTCCTTGAGCACTGTTTCTCCAAATTATGGGCACCTTATGCTCCTGTAATGCTGCTCTTGCCTCCTCGGGAGCATTATATAGGCGGACTCCCTTTTCACAGAATGCTGGATAAGGAGTCTGAAATTTCACTTGCTTTGCCATCAGCGCTTGGATAATGTCCAGATACCACATCTGTAATTTTTGTACTTCTGGGGGGTAGTCTTGATGAAAGTACAGTCATGTCCAGTTATATTTTACCACCCCTTTCTGCCACACTCTTCATGTCCTCCTTAACTCTGAAGCTTGAAAATTTCATCAGTATAGCTCTGGGTCTGGCTTTTGGGTTGGTGGGCTTGGGGTAGAGGGCCATATGTACCCTCTTTATTCGCAGTACATATTCTGCAGGGAGCTCTAAGACATCTGTTAACAGATCTTGTAGGAACAGGCACATAGTTGTGGTTTCACTGCCCTCCAGGGGACCCTGACACCCTCAGATTGTCTCTCCTCAATATTGCTTCTAAATCCAGGCACTTATCATGTAGTGCCTCTGTCTGCTGAAATAAAGCCTCAACCGCAATGCCACTTTGTGTAGTCCTGCTTTCCACTCCCTCTAGCCGATGTTTGGTGATTGTCAATCTTTTTTCATACCCTGTAAGCTTCTTTTGGATTTTCTGGAACTCCATTTTATTTCAAGAGTGAGATGCTTTGGTTTCTTGCAAAATTGTCTCAGATCTTTGTCTGGTTAGTTTCTCCTCCTCGTGGTCTTTGTCATACCCTGGCACATGCTCGCTGCTCAGGGATATGCTGTGGCTATGGTCTACATTCAGTATCTAAAACCGTGATCCATCCTCTGCCAAATTGTACCCTTTTGAGGTAAGTCGAGTTCTTTTTCCCTCTCTTTTGTTTGTAGTTGTCATTTTTTTTTATCAGTTTTTGCTGCAAGGAGAGGTTTTATTCCCAGCCATGACATTACTGGAAGTCTGAAGGAGAGCATTCTGTGCTGGCATCACCCTTGCAGAAAACCAGGTTCTTCTCTTCTCCATTTTAAATTGTATCCCTCACAGTTGGGGACCATTTCCATATACAGTACATGTCCCCTTGTATCTCTCATTTATTTATTTATTTATGAGATTTACCAGGATGGCATACTGAGCAACATGCTCGATTCCAGATGTGTCCTGGGAGCCTAGGCCCAGTACATGGTAAATACAGTGCAAGACAACACACAGCATGAGATTTTGTACAATTATAATACAGGAATTTGGTAAGAAGTACAACAGTGAGTAGGTATGACAAAAGACTCCCATGCAAAGCAGTACAGGCGAGTACTTCCACGTATGTACTCAACACATAACAGGATTATTACTGTCGGTAATTAGCTTATGAGAGCTAGGGATTGAAACATAGCAGGAGCAGATGGAGGAGAAATGTGCCTGGAGTAGCCTGGTACGGAGTCCTGGATTATGTGTGTGTCTGATGGGGGCGGGGAGGGTGTTCCAGATCTGAGGGATGTGGAATTTGAAAGCAGACTGGCCTTTAGTAGTGCACATAAGTGGGACATGTAGAAGTCTGGGGTCTGAGCCTCATAGGGAGTAAGCAGGGCGGGGCTGTTGGGATAAAGCAGTCTCAAGATAGGGAGGGAGGGCGAGGGTCCAAAATTTGGCAGCAAAGCTAACGCTGTTAATTAATCTGCGGTCATGTAGAGATGTGAGGGCTAGAGAGCTGTATAGTGTACAGTGGTGAGTGGATGGAGGGGAGTCGAGGATGAAACGACAGAAAGAGTGGAAAAGGGTGTCGAGGCTTGCAAGGGTAGACGCAGGGGCGATTGAGTAAACTATGTCGCCATAATCCAGTATGGGGAGTATCATTTTTTGTACAATGGCGTGCCTTATTTGCTTAGGGAGACAGGATTTGTTGCGATAGAGTGCCCCCAGTTTTGGGAGTAGCCTCTTGTGCAGGGAGTCTGTGTGAGAGGCGAAGTCAAGGTGTTGGTCGAGCCAGATGCCAAGATATCTAAAGCTAGTACATTGCTCAAGGGGAGTCCCATATACACATTCAGGTTGGGCATTAACTTTGTGTTTCAGCTACCTTTCGGACTAGAATAAGATTGCCTCTCATCCTTCTCTTCCCTTATTTGTGGTGGCTTAGTTCTGTACTCCTGACATCATAATCTCTGTCACCCAAGCCTTTAATAATCCTGGATGGTTTTCTTTGCACCCCCTCTAGTCTCCCCACATTGTCCTTAAATGTGGGGGCCAAAATAGCACACATTAATCTATGTGGGCCAAACTAATAATCTAAATATATGCATAATTTCATACCTGTCTTGGTAGATAAAATTCCTTCTGATAGAGCCCAGAATTCTGTTGCATTTCTTCACCTCCCCCTCACATTGTTGTCCCTGATGCAATGTGTTCAACACTATCACTCCAATATCTCTATCTAGTCATTGTTCTCAGTATTCCTCCATTTAGGTAATCTTTAGACCAAACACTATTGTGATCACATGATGCAGAGCACTAGGTAGCTGCTCCTCTTTAGTGCTCCGACCACTCAACCCTCATATACCTTTTAAAAATAGTTTTTCCCATCTTTTAGGACCTCTCCTGTCATTTATCTTGAACCAAAGAGAAGCGAGATACAGTTTACGGCATCAAATGGAAGTTGAAATAAAGAAGGCTCTCCCTAAACATACACCTCCCGCCTCCCCGGAGAAGGCCCCCAAAAAAACCAGGGCCTCGGCTGCTCAGCAAATCCAGTCACCGCGTGTCGATGCCAGCACTACGGAACCGCTCTCACTATTCAGATTTTTAGAGGAATTCCAACCTTTTAAGGTGGAAATGAAAGAGTTATCAGAGTAAATCAAAAGCTTAACACACGCCCTGGAGGAATTATCTTTACGAACATCCGACAATGAGACCCGTATCTGATCCCTTGAATGAAGGAATGAAAAACTGGAGCCAGATTTGGTGGCCATGCGGCAACGTATTGCCAAGCTTGAAGACAAGGATGAAGACCTAGAAGGGTGTAGTCACCGAAACAATGTAGTTATCATTGGTCTCCCCGAGGCAGAAGAAGGGGATGACCCTATTAAGTTTGCCCAGAAGCTCGTAGAAAAAATCACAGGTCCCTCGCCCTTTGGGCAAGCCTACATCATCGAAAGAGCTCACCAAGCCTTAAAGGCTTTACCCCCTGCTGGAGCCCCCCCATGCACCTTTATTTTCCGGTTTTTAAACTACCTGGAACGCCAGCACTTTCTCCTCAAAATAAAAAGCACAAAGGAGCTGCTCTGGGAAGGCGCCAAATTGAGAGTGGTTCAGGACTTGCCACTGTCGGTACGACAAAAAAGAGCTGCTTACCATCCAATTATCAAGAAGCTGATTGCAGCCAGTATCAAGTTTAGAATGGGTTATCCTGCTCATTTCCAAGTGCTGGTAGCTGGTTCATGGCGGAGCTACGAGAGCACTGAATCTGCGTCTGATGCTTTAAAGCGGGCATTCCCTAACCTATTTAAAAACCCATGAAGGTGCTGCATTGAGAGATCCTCAACTCGACTAAGTCATCTATCCCAAGCTCGATGCGACAAGAAATATAATTGTACGCCTGAACTAGTGTTCTGGGAAATGCTTATTATCTTAACAATTGATAAATAAGTTGCCTAAGTGCTTTTTTCTCGCCTGCTCTTTAGCTGGACTTTTTTTTTTTTTCTCCTTTGGTTCTGGCCATTTGCTCCCTTAATTCTCACCTTTCTTCTGCATCTCGGAATGCGGGGGGGTTTTCGGATGTGCTGATCTCTGTTTCCTGTTCTTCAGGATGTGCTGTTTCTGGATCTTTTGAAGTCTAATTTTGAATTTCGGATGGAAAGATCCCCAGATGTGAACTATGAACATGCTGTTACCAATGACCATGGCGTAGCTGCACCACTTGAGGGAGCCAGAGACTATTTAATTGCTTACAATCGTTTCCTTACTCGCATCTATTTGTATGCTGAAGCTAATGCTTGAATAAGCAGCACATTGGAAATCTTCCCTTTTGCTGCCACATCTTTTTTTTTTCATAAACAGGGAGCATAACGACTCTTATTAAAGGGAGCAGTGAAATCCTCGATCTTAGTTCTGAAGATTTTGACCTACTGGGGAAAAGCTTAAACAAGAAATGGAGTTACATAATGTTAATGTTAAATTTAAAAGTTTAGCAAGGCGATTATTGGGTCAGGAGGCAATTCTCCATATGTATAACCCTGTATAAATGGACTTAATCAGTGGAAATTTTTCAGATTATTGATAATCCCTTTTCAACTGTTTTTTCACCTCGAACAGCCCTTTTTCTCTTTCACTTTAGGGAGACTTCAGGATTAATATAATCTCACTACTCTGTACAATGTATCTCATTATATTGTTGGGTCTGGGAGAGTGGGTGGAAGGGGTGGAGGTGATGATACCAGGTGGGCTGCAGACATGTCTATTGGTAGATCGGGTGGGATGGGGGAGGAGGGGAGTAGGGTTTCACGGGTAAACAACTGTTTTGGTGTTGGGAATTGGGTGTTTTCGGTTTGTTGGAAAATGAAGGGTATGGAGGGGTGGGTGGGTTGCACAGCACACATAAAGTGCAGGCATAATGCAGAGGGGCCCTGCTACAAGATATCAACCTTTCTAGAGTTTAAAAATGGTTTAAAAAATGGCTAGGAATATAAATTTTGTGACCTGGAATGTTAAGGGAGCTCGCCATAAATCTAAACAAAATAACATTTTAAAACATTTAGATTATGTAAAAGCAGACATTATGTTCCTTCAAGAGACTCATTTGCTCAACCATGAGACTAACAACCTAAGGAGGTTACAAATCAGTCAGGTATTTGCCTCGGAAGGCAACACCCACAGCAGAGGTGTAATGACCATGATCCGTAGGTCTGTTCCATTTAAACCGGTTCAAATATTTCATGATACCTCAGGAAGATATATCTTCATTAGGGGTATCCTACACACTTTAGAGATCATGTTGGGGTCGATCTATGGCCCTAATACTGATACTCCTGGGTTCTTTGTGCAGATAATGGAAGTACTCACACCATTTCTTAACCTATCTATCATTATTGGAGGGGACCTAAATTTAGTATTGGACCCATCTGTGGACAGGTCCGGGTGTACTAGGAAGGGGCTATCTCCTGCTCAAAGAGCTGTGAGAGAATTGTTGGATCAAATAGGCCTTTGTGATGTGTGGTGGATCCTTCACCCAAACGATAGGGAATTTACATTTACTTCCCAGGTGCACGGCACCAGATCCAAGATAGATTATGTTTTGATGTTGAATACTCTCATCTCAGGCATACTGGATACGAGTATAGCTCCCGGGCTACCCTCTGACCACTCCTTAGTCACATGCTCTATTGTTTTTTCCTCCCTTCCAAAATTAGGGGGTAGATGGAAAATTAACAATCAGTTATTAAAAGATCCCAAAGTGGTCAAATTTATCTCTTCTCAAATTACTGAGTTTATTTCCTTTAACCACAACTCTACCAGCCAGCCCAATATGGAGTGGGGAGCACTTAAGGCTTTTTTGCGAGGGACCCTGATAGCATTGGCATCCCGGAGAAGGAAAGAGAGACAGAAACGGATTTCTGAGCTACTCGCTCAGATTCGAGAAAAGGAATTCGGACTGTCTTCTTCCTCATCTGAAGAATATATACAGGAGCTAACTCAACTATGTGATTCATATGTTAAGATGCTAGGTGAACAGGCCGAATGGGCAATCATCAAAACAGGGGCCATGCATACCAATCAAGGGGAAAAAGCTGGCCGAATGTTGGCCAGACGTGTAAAACAACTGGAATCCACCAGATTGGTGGCAACCATCCGTTCTTTAAAAGATGACTCCCTTAAAACGACCCCCAAAGACATCCTGGTGGAATTCAAAAAATATTTTGAGGAGCTATACGGAGCCATGAGCGATCCACCATCAGATGAAAAGATTCACTGTTATTTAGGCAGGCTGAATTTACCTTCTTTGAGGGAGTTGAGCCAGGCCAAGTTAGTTACACCCATTACAGAAAGCGATATAGATAAGGTTATTAAGTCCCTCCCCTCTGACAAAACACCAGGCCCAGACGGGCTCTCCACTAATTTTTATAAAGTCTTTTCTAAAGAACTAACTCCTTCACTACTGAGACTGTTTCAATGCATTTTAAGTAGGTCAGCCACTGATGCATCTTTGTTCGAGGCCTTAATTGTACTTCAGCTTAAACCAGATAAACCCTCTGATTTAGTGTCTAGTTACAGACCTATCTCACTCCTTAATCAAGATATCAAAATTCTCACTAAATTGCTAGTGAACCGGGTCAATGAAGTCCTTCCTGGGCTAATAGGGGTCGAACAGGTGGATTTTATGAAAGGGAGGTCCTCAGTAGATCACCTGCGATCCCTGGTACACATCTTCTTGACCTCCATGGTAGCCGACCATCCCATGGTACTGGTCTCACTGGACGCCGAGAAGGCCTTTGACAGGGTCCATTGGAAATATCTGTTTAGGGTGATGGAGTTATTTGGCTTTCCCAGGAATTTCGCTCTTGGATTAACTCCATCTACAAATTTCCCACTGCAAGAATAGCCTGTAATGGTATAATATCTGACCCCTTCAATTTGTTCGTTGGTACTAGACAAGGTTGCCCTCTGTCCCCGCTCCTTTTTAATCTATATATTGAACCCCTCATTAGGCGGATTGCACAGGCACAAGAAGTCCAGGGTATCTCAATTAAGGGGCAGACTATTAAAGTATTAGCATATGCTGATGACTTATTGTTGCAGCTTTCTCACCCATCTTCCTCTATTCCGGCTTTGTTAGAAATTATTCAGGGTTTTAGTAAAGTTGCTAATTATAAGCTTAACACTGGAAAAACTGTGGTATTTCCCTTGAATCATAAAACCTTCATTCATGACATTGTCCCTCACGGGCTCACTTGGAGTGCAGAGATAATTAAATATCTAGGCCTTACTCTAACGAGATCCCCTGCTTGTATGATCCAGTTAAATTTAGACTCTTTATTACACGGTATTGAGGCAGATCTTAAAAGATGGGTCCTGCTCCCACTATCAATGTGGGGAAAAGTTAACCTAGTCAAAATGAATATATTCCCCCGTCTGTTTTATCCTATTTCCATGTTAAATATCTGGCTCCCTTTAAAATGGTTCAAGAAAATTCATGGTATATTGCTGGCTTCATCTGGAATTCCAAGAAACCCAGACTGGCCTATCATAAATTAATGGCCCCCAAATCAATCGGCGGCCTGAGACTTCCTCACATGGTACTGTACTATTGGGCAAGTCATGTTAATAAATATCTCAGATGGTTAACGCCAATCGATTCCCAGGATTATAGTAACTACGTTCCTTTCTGGTTAAAGCTAGAGATGTCCTGTATCCTAGAGCTAGGGTTATCACCTACAGCTCTACTGTACTGTTCCCCAAGTTCACTTCCCATGTCTTTCCGTAACTCCCCAATTGAGACATCTATTAGAATCCATTCCCAATTATGCTCCTTTTTAAAATACTGCCATAGTAAAGACCCATCTCAGCCATTAAAAGGCAATCCAAACCTTCTTCTGGATGGCAGGCCCATCAGGGACAATTGGCTACCACAATTAGGGGAGTATTCAGTTAAAGATTTTATATCGGCAGAAGGGCGTTTTCTAACTTCCGCTGATATTATGAATAAATTTCAAATTCCACAGGCCAATATATTCAAGGTCTTTCAACTTCGCCACCTGTTGCTCCAAAAGTTGGGCTCGACCTCCCTCACTGTCCCTGCTCCCGATCTTTATGGTGAGATGGAGTCATTGGCTGGGAAAGCTCATGCAGTCTCTGGCATCTATAGGAGACTTCTTAGCTGGGTACACTCTTCTAACCTTGCACCGGTAAACTATTGGTCCTCATATTTCCCAAATTTTGAACTTGATTGGGCATGTATTTGGAAGGCTTGTCATAAATTCCTGGTGCAAGACAGGCTTAGATTAATGCAATTCAAGTTATTAAATAATATTTACTACTGTCCTCTAAAACTGAATAGACTAGGTCTGGTATCCTCCTCCTCTTGCTATAGATGCCAGCAGGGCAGTGGGGATTTACTCCACATTTTTTGGAGCTGCCCCAGGGTGGCTCCTCTCTGGGCCAGTATTAGGTGAAGATTGGATCCCCTGTTGGGATTAGATGAACTCTTCACAGCGTAGATTTGTGTCTTAGGGGATGTCTCTTCTATTGGTGTATGTAATAGGAAATACCACATTTGTTTGATATCTGCATCTGTTAAAAAAGTCATGCTAAGGCACTGGAAGGATACTTTAGATATTACTTATGGCGAGTGGCTACAAGAACTACTCGCTAATCTTAGAACAGAAAGGACTATTGCTAGTCTTCAGAGCAATCTATGCAAGTTTAACCAGATCTGAGGCCCTCTATACACGCTTTATTCATTACCAGACAAGGCGTGACATCTTAAGTGTTAAACAATAAGGTATGTAATATGTGTGCTGTGTGGGGGGGATGGGTTTGGGGGTGGCTGGTATGGGGGTGGTGGGAGGTGGGGAGGGTTGGTTACATCTAATACCATGTCATCTTTATTTTCTGATACAATGAGTACCTTATACTTTTGTGGATAGATGTATTCACTTCATGTAAAACTTCAATAAAAACTTGAATGAAAAAAAAAAAGACCAAACACTATTTAGTCCAAAGTGCACCATAGTATATTTTTCTTTATTAAAATCTATTTAAGCTACTCTTACACAGTCTTTCAATGAATTACATTTCTTTTGCATGGAGTCAAACATCTTTTTCTGATTCAATAATATGATCTGACTTGGTGTCATTTGTGAACTTTGTCATCCATCTACTGTGTGAACATTGCATATCACTAGTATACATGTTAAACAGTTTTGGGCTAAACACTGAGTCCTGAAGGACCCCACATTAATATTTAGTGTAAATTTTTTTTACATATATGGTAACCAAAAATGCCCTCTAACATACCTCTCAACTATACCTAATTATGTGGGATTGCCCTCATTTTATCCCTCAGAATTGCTATGTCCCTCATCCATCCTTCATGCAAAGGTGCTGCCCACACAAAGAATATGCAGTAAATTCAGACTTTAAAACAGAAATTCATTACATTCTAAGATGTAAATCAAAATTAAACTTTATTCAAGTAAACACCATGATTTCCACAGTGTTCTGAGCTTGCATCTCCATGTTTAAGGATCTGTCTCGCATTATGAAGGTCACTGTGTCCCTTATTGTCCCTCATTTTCAGTGTTTGTCTTCCTCATTTCAGTTACAAAAGGTTGAGAGATACTGCATGCCCACTAGGCTCAAGGTCTATTTTCAGGGGTTACCCAGGAACATAGGGAAGGTTAAGTGGCTTGTTCAGCATCTCATATACAAGTGGAGGCTGTAGGAATCAAACCTGCACCGAGCTCATTCACAGCTTGTATCTATAATCTCTAGGCTTCACTTCCAGCCCCAAACACCACAAACATCATACTGTACCACAAAACTGTACCAGCCAATTCTATATTAGAAGTATTCTCTATGTGCTGCAAGGATATATTTTGATGTTAAAATGGAAATCTATTCTTAAACCCAAATGTGTCTTCCTTTTGTTGAATTTAGACATGTTTTAAAATCCAAATAAGACCACTCCACGTTTTGTATGAATGTGAGGCAAAGGCACTTCTTAGGCGGTTAAAGGCACTCAGTATTGCCTTGCATCTAAAAATGCACCCTAGATGTGTCTTTAATCCACAATGAAGCACATACTGTCATGTACTATTGCATATTGACATTCAAGGTGGCAACTGTAATATTCTTGAAAACTGAAATCTACTTTACTTTGTTAAATTCCTATTTAAACTTTTTACGCCATTTTCTTCTGTCTTTTCTAAATTATTGTTGGAAATCCTTTATAAATTAAATTAACAGATTTATTTATGAAAACTTAAGTGTGCCTATGATTTTTTTCAGTTCGACAGCAGTGTTTGTACCTAGATTGGACCGCGAGGGAAGGGTCAGTTAGAGGGGTAGGGAGAAGGTGGGTACTGGGTGGAGGTGGTCTCCCTGAATGCAAGGAGCCTGAGTAATAAACTATTTGAGCTACAGGCTCTCTTAAACATAGCGAAGGTGGATGTTGAGGCCATCATGGAGATGTGTGCCAGCCAACACCAGGATTGGGATCTGGTGATTCCTGGGTACAGATTTTATAGGAAGGATGGGGGTTGGGGAAAGAGGGAGGGGTGGTGATTTATGTAAAGAATGGGATTAGATGCACAAGGTATGAGTGGGAGGAGGGGAGGACGGCGGCACTGTGGATGTTCCTGGATTCGAGGTGTAGGAAACTGAGGCTAGGGGTGGCATATAGGCCATGGGTGCAATCTGAGGAGTTAGATACGGAGCTGGTGGATCAGATTTGATGGGAGTGTAATAAGGGGAGCATGGCGCTTGTGGGGTACCTCAATCTACTTGGGGTGGATTGGGGATTTTAAGCCACCTCTGCTGCCAGGGAATAGGTACTTCTGGATGTGTTCCAGGATAGCCATCTGGTACAGAAGGTTGGCGAGCCAACCTGGCTATTTAACACATTGGACCTGATATTATCAAATGGGGAGACAGTGTGGGAGCTACGGGTGGAGGACCCACTAGCTGGGAGTGACCACCTTTCAGCGTGGTTCACGCTCAGCATGAGCACGGAGGCTGTCGGGTCAGCAACAAGGGTAGTGAACCTCAGACAGATGGACTTTGGGAGGATGAGGGAAATACTGTGAGAGCACCTTGAGGGGATTAGGTTGGAGATGGACGCACAACAGAAGTGGGATATTATAAAGTCTGGGCTGCTGAAGCATGCACCAGGACCCTGAGCAAGAAAACCTGGGCTAAGGTGCCATGCTGGATGACCAGGAATGTGTTGGAGGGGGTCAAGGCCAAAAGAGTGACTTATAGGAGACTGAAAAGAGCCACAAGGGAGGAGGACAGGGAGATGTATGTAAGGAAGTCCAAGGAGGTAACCAAGTTAATAAGAGAGTCCAAGGCCTCCAAGGAGCTGAGGCTTGCTCAGGGCATCAGGGAGGGGAGAAGGAATTCTATCGATACGTAAGGAAGAAAAGGAACTGCAAGGACTGGATAGTCTAGATCAAGAAGGATGGGGGAGGGGGGTGAAGAAGGAGGATGAACAGGCAGAAGTACTGAATGAATACTTCTGTTCTGTGTTCACAAGCGAGGTGGGAGGTCTGCTACCACTGTGGACTGAGAGGATGGGGATGGGAGGGAGGAGATGACTGATGAGGTGATTCTGGAAAGCAAGGTACTGGAAGGTCTAAAGGCACCTAGGGTGAATAAGGCAGCAGGTCCTGATGGCATTCGCTCTTGAGTGTTGAAGGAGATGGTGGAGGTGTTGGCCCGGCCGCTGGCTGAACAAAGGATGAGCTGGGTAATTACAGACCTATCAGTCTTAGTTCCATAGTGGGTAAACTTAAAGAAGCAATCTTGAAAGAGAGACTGGCAACCTTACTGGAGGTCAATGAGCTCAAGGATGGGCAGCAGTATGTGATCGTCTCTGAGAGATCATGTCAGACCAGCCTAATAGAATACTACAACTGGGTCACAAGGGAGCTGTACAAGGGCCAGGCAATTGGCGTCCTATATTTGGATTTTAACAAGGCCTTTGATTCAGTCCCTCATGGGCAGCTGGAGGCAAAGCTGAAATACGTAGGGTGGGGGCTAAGATGGCTAACTGGATCAAGAATTGGCTGAAGGATAGACTTCAATGGGTGGTTGTTGGAGTGGGACTCTCATCTCCTAGGCCAGTGATTGGCGGTGTGCTGCAGGGCTCTGCACTGGGGCCGGTGTTGTTTAGTCTGTTCATATTGGATATTGCACACGGGGTTGGGAGCAAGATCAGTTTGTTTGTTTGTTTGCTGATGACACCAAGATGGGGGCTGTTGTGGATGACATAGAGGGGTAGCAGAAGCTACAGGGTGACCTAACCAGACTTGAGGAGTGGTCAGCAAATTGGCAAGTGGGATTTAATGCAAAGAAGTGAAAAGTTATGCAATTTGGGGTGAAGCACCCAAGATGGGAATATTGGTTGGATGGGCTGCAGTTGGGTGTCACTGAGAAGGAGAAGGATCTGGGGTCATAGTAACGGGGAGCATGAACTACTCTGATCAGTACAGGAAGGTTGTGGCTAAGGCCAATAGGATGCTTGGGTGCAATGCGTGGGGGGTTCTTGTCCAGGCACAAGGATGTGATCCTGCTCCTATACAGGTCCTTGGTCAGGCTGCATTTGGAGTATTGGGTGCAGTAGTGGCATCCATACCTGATGAAGGATATCAGGCTGCTCAAAGGTGCAGTATAGAGCAACAAAAATGATACACGGAATGGAAGCCACAACCTACGAAGAAAGACTGAGGCACTTCAGTTTGTACACCCTGGAGGAGAGATGAGATTGAGGGGATATGATAAAAACTTTCAAATACTTGATGGGGATCAACAAATCTGGCACAGAGGGGTTGTTTAAGCTGAGGAAGTGAAGGGACATGAGGGGGCATGGGCTAAGATTGGAAGGTGGCAGATTCAGGTGAGAGATGAGGAGGCATTAGTTCACTGAGAGGGTGTTGTTGAAATGGAATGCTTTGCCAGAGGTGGTGGTGGCAAACAAGACAGTGGGCAGTTTCAAAAGAGCTTGGGACAGGGCAAGGGGGGCTGGGTAAACAGCACTGAGCAGTTTCAGAAGATGAGAGGGGGTAGGGGGTGGGGCAGCTACAATATAAGAATGCTAGCTGTGCACTGGAGCAGACTTAATAGACTATGAAGCCTGTTTCTGCTGGCAAGTTTCATATGTTCACATTTAGGGATAAGTAGTTCACCTCCTAAGATTCCTTTTCTTTGTTTTTTTTTATCTATTTTTGAGTAAATAAATTCATTCTGTGCATTTAGATTATAGTTAAGTTTTATTTCCCTAAAATATAATTCTATTTTTGCCTAGAAAAGATCTCCTACACCTTTTATTGTTCCTCTTGGCCATTTAGGATCAGGAACTGCCTTTTTATTATATAGGAGGTTAGAAACAAAAGGGTGTACAATCCTACTGAAACATACACATGCCTTGGGATCACTGACAAGAAGACAAAGGCCCAGCGACAGCAGCACCTAATGAGTGCATGTATAGCAGCTGTTGCACAAAGGTTGACTGGTATTGCGGTATGCCGTGCAGTGTGCCACAGCGTCAATAGCTGAATAACATGACTTTCGGTACCACAAACACCAAATATACCTTCGTACCGGCCGACTTTTGTGCAACTCCAGTACTACTGTATAACAATTTACACACATCCTGGAGTGCTTTATCCCACTTATAAAATTAATATTCTTTCCATTAAATAATTGAATCAGAAAAATAATATCACATAAGTAAGTGTTCAAACATAGTCTGTGCTACTAGTTCAACTGATTCAGTTTGAATTTGTTACATGCTAAGAGCAGTGGAATTCAACTGGGATGTCATCAAGCAGTGTTGAAGCTGCCTTGCCAATGATTAGCAACTACACATATATGTAAATGAGCAGGAATGTGTGGTCATTGGGTTTCATCAGTTAATTGCATCATTCAAATCACTGCACATTCCAGGGCCAATTTGATGAGTATAATAAGTGGATTACTAAACAGGCCAGAACTAAGGAATATTTTATTATTGTTATCTATAACACATATAAATTTCAAAAAACGTATTTCTGGATGTACATTTAAGTGATTATTTTTGAACTCATCTGGAATTTTGTTCACCAACAATATATCTTTCATGGAATAGTCTCTTGCTGTTAGTTTTTCCTAGCATTGTCTAATAAATAGTTATCTGAGTATTGTTGAAATATATTTGCAATGGCCTTACAGTATCTTATATGTAATATGATATACTGTAGTGTTATGTCTGGTAGGTTTAAATCATCTCTGTAGTTTGGAGATCTTAATTTATCTAGTGATGTGTGCTTGCTTTTTTATTGTTCCACATATGAGCTGCATATTTTGACAGAAACCACAGCTGACATGTAATGGGTTACTGTATGAAGAACAGACCCCTAACTCATACGTGACAAGAAAATAAGTGTGTTATTATCCTCATAGTGGTGATAAATGTGGTTACCACAGTAAAGCATTACATGAACTGGTTGGTACCGAAACACAATTCAGAATTCTCAGTTCCATACTGTACCTTTCAACCATTCTTCACACAATTTTGTGACACTGACCCTCAGAATGTGGGAAAAAGAGGTGAGTTGTGTGCCACATTATAGCAGTGAGTGTAGATCCCAATATCAGACCCCCAACCCCACATTTGGGAATCTTAGATTTGTGTTCAGACACAGATGTTCTCATATGAGGGCATGTGATCTATTTGCACCCAACTTCCATTAGTCTAAATAGTGACACCTATCCAGAAATCATCACAATACCCTTACCTTACCTTAAACATGTCCTTGGGAGTACACCCCATCTGTTCTGCCTTTACTTGCCAGAGTCCCAGTCATTGTATCTGCATATGTGTGTGTGTGTTTGTGTGTGTGTGTGTCTGTGTGTACGTGTGTGTGTGTGTGTGTGTGTGTGTGTGTGTGTGTGTGTGTGTGTTCATGTGTGTGTACGGGGAGAGGGCTGGAATTCTCTCTGACACCATTTAGGCCTCCCAAGCTGGATGACTGATGAACAAATGGGTCCTATTTCATTAAAAAATATACCCATAATCTTTGGCCTACCTGTGTTGCCCCCAGTATTTGCCAGTTTAAGGGATGAGACAGTGGTGCATATTTACTTCTATTTAATTACTCCTATTTTTTTCACCTACTGAGGTATGTGCCACATAGTTATCTTACAAAGGAGGAACAAAAAATCTGTATTTTTAACATTGTTTATAGTTGCATTCTTTATCAGTTACAATGGCTACAGGCAATAAACCAAGGTATCTAAATGTTTGTTCTGTCAAAATTCAGAATTAAATTATTATGTAACAAATAATCCTAGAGACTATCTAAAATAAAAGCCATAACTTACATTAGCACAGTGATAACAATCTTATTCTTACAAGTCACAATGTTGTAAAATACAGTATTATGTTCCAGTTCCAGCTGGAAAGACAACATGCTTTCTATTTCCATAAACCTTTTATATTGTGTGTAAAAATAAATACACAAATAAATATCTGACAGTTATACCTTAGAAAAATAGTGCATTTCCAGATAACAGGAGGCATTTACTAAATATGTAGTGTCTGATACAAATGAATTGTAAGATGACTGAAGTACCCCTTTAGAGGACCAAAAGACAGGTAATAGGGGATTCCTCCTTGCCTCCTCTCCCATCACCCTCACCAGCTGCCATACTCCCTTCTTGCCTCCTCTCCCCCACCCACAGCCTCCACACTCACCCCCTTCCCCTTTGCCCAGCTTCATTCTCATGGTATTGTCTGCTCTCTTGGCACTTGGGGCTCCTCCCCTGCCCACCCTTGCACTTACCCCCTCCCTACTAACCTGCCACACAGACAACTGACCGGTACTCACCGTCAGGCATCTAATACCCGTAAGTCAATTATTTGGCCCCTACTCCCCCATTCCTGATTGTCGTCTGCTCCATTATATAATTCCCTCTTCCATTCCTGTGTAATTTTATACTACTATGTTCTGTATTGTGAACTTGACGTGGAACCAATGTAAAGAGCTCTGAGCTCAAGAGGTTTAATTCCAAGACTGTAATAAATAAAAAAATAAAATAAATAAGATTGGGAGTTCAGTTACACAGGCTGTCATGCAGTACACAACAGATGACATCGTGGTCATAATGCAGAGGTTTGTGTCAAGACCTCTAACAGAATACTATACGAACAAATACAAAATTGTGCACAGTCAGTACCATAAAAGCTGGTATTGCCATTGGTTCCAAAGCCTCCAATAATAACATTAGAATTTCAAAAGACTTGCACACTAGAATACATTTAATACTCATTTTAACATTGTTATCATCCAGTGTGAGGGGTCTCTTATTTTTCCATGGTTCCACTTCTGACTGGAGTGGGTGGTCTGCCGTGGGGAGAAAAACTGGGCCCCTGCTTCATAAGGGAATCTACATAGAAGCCCCCTCAGTTGATCCCACTTATTTGTTTCCTCTGAAAAGTCCCCCACCAAATATTTTTTTTTCTTTGAGCATCCCACTATGTTCCCCTGTTAAAAGGAGACAGTCAGCTGTCCTTCTGTGGTGAGCTAAAGGCAATGCAGTTCCTGGAGATGGTCAGTAGGTGGTGATCTATAGCAATGCACAGGCGGCCACTCCTCGGTCTGAGCATAATATCTGTATGATGTGCTTGAGGTCTCCACCACTTTGAGGGTAAGAGTTCTGTTTCCGTTCCATAATGTCACCTCCATGGCAGCACCAGATATTGCCACTCCTGCTTCACTTAATACTTAAATATCATACTGCAATACACTGTTTGATACTGTGTATACAAGCCTAGAGTTATACTTATGATATGCGTGTGGCAACAACTGACAGTCCAGAGTACGAATGGAAAGCTTCACAGATCACCAGATGAAGAAATCTGCAAACTCCTCTTCTTTGTATCTGGGATGTAGCCCCTTCAGGAGTGAGTGTTATGCTTTGAGGTCCTATATAGATAAAAGTGCACTTTAGTATACAGGTCATCATTTTCATATTCTTTTCTGACAGTCAACATAAAATATTAGACAACAGGGTGGCAGCCTGGGGTCACAGTAATAACACATCGCTTTGCCACATGGGAGACAGAGTGTCATGTGCAAGCACCAGAAGTAACATTTTGAGTAGAGATGCAGCAAAGGTTTTATTCAGCAGGGAAGTTGGAGCAAATTCACAGAAACTCGCACTTCATGAAACTTTGCAAATTTCCTGCAGTCTCACCAACTTTACTCTAGAATGTTTCTTTTTTTTGGGTGGGGGGCTCCTACATTGCGTAAAAATCCCCCTCACTCACTGTGCTCAAATTCAACCCCTCTCACCTCCCAAGCACTTGAATGTATCAAATCCCCCATTCCTCTGCAAGCCCCCCCATTGAATGTGTTAGTTGATGACGGACTCCAATGCACATAGTGTAGTTTATATATATATATATATATATCCCCTTCCCTGCACACCAAACACACTTTCCCTACCTCCAACCTGAACAGACCCTATTTAACAAAATGATCTGGCCTGACCCCTCACCAGTCAAACAGCACCCAGAAAAAGTAATTTCCCTTATGAACTGTAAAATAAAGAAAATAGTTCCCTGGTGCAGAGCTGCTAAAAGCAGGAACTTATTTCGTAGCCTTCCCTCCTTTCCCAGTCATTGCAAACAAATTAAGCAAGAGAACCCACACAGAGCAAAGCTCCATTTCTCATGTTAATACACTGAGTAGTACACAACAGGATGAATGCAAATCAAAGGTTCTTTGGTATATACCGCAACAGAGTTCTGTTAGTACCAAGTATGAAGTATTTTTCTCCTGGACGCTGGACCCCTCCCCCCCGAATATTAAAATACTGTTTTAATAAACAAATACATTGCTGCTAATTATTTATTTTCCATTTTTAATCTGTCCATACCTAATTTTGGGTAGAACTATGATCTTTGCAAACAACGTACCTTTTTGCTATCATCTTATTAACTAAGCGCTTCACTCGCTCAGAAGCTGGATTCAGGCACACTTCCTCTCCAGTTGACAATAGTGTAACACTGTCAAGGGAAAATGAACACTTTACTTTGCTTTCATGCATTTCCATAGAATCTTCAGCAAAAACACATTTTTTTTTTATAATTATAGTCAGTTGGATTCAAGGTTTTATTTGTCGAGAGTTCCTTTGGTTTCCCTTGTACCCCACTCTGATGTTTGGGGTCACCATAGCAACATCCTATCCACCAGGTAGGAGGTTGGGAAAGTGTGTCCAAGTGTTTTAACAACTGCTGCCAATGCCCTCAATGGCCAGCTAGCTGGGGGTACACAAAATGCTGTGTATCCCCTACTCTACCCAGAGCCCGGAGTTATTCACCTCACCTCTAAAATGACCCAACCCCCTAAGCCAGCTGCACTGTGGGATTCTGGGGATCGCACTGCAACTCCCAAGTAGCCAAAGTGGCATGGCATGATGAGCTGCCATTGTGGATGTTAATTTAATAATTTTTCTTTGTGGGTGTGTTTCTCCTGGGGCACCCAGTCGGCCAATTTGTCCTCTCATCCTTTTCTCCAGCTGCCGTCTGACCCGTACCAGTCTCCTGGGAGGGTGACCACCTAATTGTCCCATGGCTTACCCCATCTGGTGGGGTGGCAGGGGGTGGCCAACTTCCCTCACCAAGTTCGGATCAACATGGTGATCCCCTCCTGGAGCCGGCACAGGTGCTCACAGACGGACATCAAGCCGCTACGACTGGATGCCCTTTTTCTGCTTTTCTCCCCCCTGCAGTCTCACAGCGTGCAATGATGCCAGTGACTGGGTGCATGCACACTAATGTACCTGTCCCTGTCAAATGTCTGCCACATCCCACCCCCATGTTATGCGGCTCCGTTCCATCGAGGCCCAGCCTCCGCTAGGGGTCAGGCGGGCACCGGCCACCACAAACCCCCCTCCAGAGATGGAGAGCAGTCCATCAGATGCTCTACCCATCTCCTCCCTGCTGACCCATGATGACCCATGCTCGATCTCGAACACAGGTCACCGGCGTGGTGCGAGGTGTAGCACCCAGCGCCTCAACCCTCAGCGCCACTGGGCAGGCTTAATAATTTTTTTAAATGACTGTGTACCCTGCCAAAAATATAATTTACTTACATGATCTCCACTTTGTCACAAAAGGTGTTTTGGGGATGCACCTCTAACTTCTGAATATTCTTTGGATGAATATGATCAGCACCAGGTCCCTTGCACAAGCATCGTCCATTCCCAATAATTGGTGATCCTGTAATGAAATGATGCATTCTAGTTAGATATTAAAATTTCTATTTTTGTTATTTCTTTTAAAGAGTCTCATATTTATTAAAGTCTCAGGACTAAAACAACATTACATAGAAACATGCATTCTATTAATTACAATATCGTTAAAATAAAAAAAATATAAAAGTGATTCAAGTATAAATGCAATCTGGATGCAATATTAGAGTGAAAGTCAATGTACACATTTAAATTACTTTACAAAGTGAAAGTCACTTCACATGTTAAGATTCTGACTTAAAGTTTTACACATTACATTTTTGCTGTGCATTTTTTCTCGTTAAAGTTCACTACATTCAATAACAACCCCAAAAAAAAGCTATGGAACTATAGTTTGCAAGTAAAAAAATAAGCATTACATTTTCACCTGCAAAAAGAAATCAGATGTGCTCACTGAGCCAATTCTGTTAGTTTTTTTATAAGTTTTTGGAGTTAAAAATGCTTGTACCATGTTTATTTATTTTAGAAGGTTTTTAGGAACAGTATATAGGCTGTCGATAACCGCTTGTGTATTAAGTATTTTGATACTGAAATCCAAGTAACACTACTGATATTCAATAAACTAAGCTTTCCAGTTCCAAAGTCATGTTAACTGAAGCCCTGCCTTTTTGTACACAACTGATAAGCACTGAGTGAGTGGATGTAGACAAGAAGCAAACTGCCGTACATGTTGGACTAAGGTGATATAGTGTAATAATCATTATTACATTGCTCATTTGTGTACTGTCATGTGTAATCAGATTGTGTGCCACTACTCAGTGCCAACAGAAAAACTTGGCTTGATAACATTGCTGTCTTCCAAATTTATTTCACATTCACTGTATTATTATCATTCACAGAATATTAAACAGTCATAGTTCCATAACCTGTGCTTCTACTGTCCCTTCAATTATCAACTGACCAATGTTCAACATATTTGAAATTTGATCTATGAAAGTTAAGGAGACACATCCTGCATTGTATCATACTGTTGTACAGTATCTTATATGGACACTCAATAAAATCTTAACTGTCTAGTAGCATTGTTATACATAAAGTATGTTTTCTGTTAGCAATGATAATCTCCAAGGGTGTACCAATATTATCTTGAGATAATGGCACACCTAAAGTGCAACAGATCAAAGACAAATAATGCTCCAGGTGTGCAAGTACTACCTCTCAGCATAATTGCATTCCCTATTGTGCCTTATTGTTTGTTTGTAGCCAAATAAAAAAGAACAATATTTAAAAGTCTTTAGGTTAGTTTGTATTTTACCTTGAGCTGTAGGGCAGCACAGAAAGAGGCAAAAGAGAACAGCAATAGTTTTACTATTCATGTTCACTCAGTAATATATCCCTTTTCAAGTCTTCCTTGGTTCTCTTCCCTTTGGCTTCTGCTAGGGCTGTGAGTGTAGTAGGGCAGCTTAGTTCCTTTTTATATAGTTTACACAGCAGGCTGTCATATGCTGGCTCAGTTCCAAGACTTTTGGCAGCATGTCGAACACATGGCTGGGAGGCGGAGAGATGGAATTTCCCACTGAGACATTGGCGAGTCATGGAAACTCTAGGCATTTCCCAGAAAAGGGTACTCTTGCATTTTTTTCTTAAATACAATGAACTGCAGGGGTGCAAAGATATGATACTTATGCTCCTTCTGTTTCTCATCCTTCAAACTTGTCAAAAAATAGCAAAGAAAGTCAGCACTTACCCTGGTCATCTTTGGTAGAAAGAAAAAAAACTAATTCTAGAACTAATTCTAATTCTGTACCTCTTATAAGATTTATGCAACAATGCCACTGTAATGGGACAACTTTATAAACAGAACTTCTTGCTCTAATAGTTACAGTACATGCTGTGCATAAATAAACCTCTTTACTACTACTACTAAATAATCAGTAGGATTTTTGGTTTTTGCTGTTATTCTTCAAATCATCCTTCGTCTGCTGCTTACTATGGCAATTATTTTAATATTTGATGCAAATTTGAAGTCAGAAAATAAATTGACACTCACCTTCAGTACATGGAAATATTGGTTCTCCAGTAGAGATGCAGCGAATTATAAATCCGCCCACGAAGTGGACACAAAGTGTACACTTTGCGTCCATGGAGCACTAGCGAAGTGGACCCTGTAAAGTGCTCCTATCACATTTACAACACTTATGGCTCTCATTATGCCTTAATGCCAAGTAAGGCGAAGTGAGAAGAAAATAGGCACATTACATGGCCTGCAGTACTGCAAGTCACATGCTTTAGCCAGGCAGGAAGGAAGTGAGTCAGAGAAGCAGTTTCACTTTCTCCTTTGCATTTGTACAGGGAGAAAGCAAAATTGTGAGAGGAGAGGAGTTTGCTTGGCTCTCACGGGTGTTTCTTGGTACTGCCATAATAATCAAACAGCTTTTTTAAAAGCTATTTTATTTAGTGTTTGTATTGTCTTAGTGGTTTTTTGGTTAGTGAATTTTTTTGTATAAGTTTTGTGTGTGTGACTGACTCTGTGTGTGTGTGTGTGTGTGTGTATGTGTGTGTGTCCACTGTCTGTGAGTGTGTGTGTGTGTGTGTGTGATCCTGTGGACCCAGGAGGATGGAGGGTCACGTTGGAGTCAGAGAAGGTGAGTCGCTGGCACGTGGGAGCATTAGGAGGGGAGGAGTGTGGACCCGTGGGGGGTTGGGCGGTCGTGTTATGTTGGACTGCTCCAGACTCCTGGCCAGTGTTGCTTCCCCCATGGAAGCAACAGGAGCAGCAGCAGCACCAATGCCACCAGTGGCTGTTGCTTGTCCACCTTCTCCGCCACCACCACTAGCAGAAGCTGTTGAGGCTCCAGCAGCACCCCTCCACCACCTCCACAGCCACAGAAGGTGGCCCCGGCAGTGTGGATGGTGGTGGGACTCGTGCTCCAGCAAGTGCGTACTGTGTGCAGTCCCCCCCACAGCTCCCCAGTGTGGGAGTTTTTTAATTGTGTGGGGGGAGACAGCACAGTGGTGCAGTGCCATGTGTGTGGTGTGCTGGTGCGCAGTGGACCCCTGGGACACATTTGGGGACCGGTGGCCATTGCACCCTCATGATGATTCACCACAGGGCAGAGTGTCAGGCTGCCACAGAAGGGGCCAGGCGTCCACCTACTGGCCCTTCCATGGCAGTGGCCGAGGGTGCTGCTGGGGTGGGATATGTGCCTCGCAGCAGTCACCACTGCAGCAGGAGGAGGAGGGCTACATCAGGTGCTCCACCACGACCACCACCACCACCACCACCACTGCCACCAGCACCACCCTGTCCACCACCAGCCTCACTACCTGGATTACCCACTGCAGTGGACCCCAACACAGTGTTTCAGTGTTTTGGAGCAGCTGGTTACCAGAGTGGAAGCACAGCAGCAGCAAATACTTTCAGTGCTGTACCTGCTGCTGGACCACTATGGCATCCCAAGGCCATAGGAAGTCCGGGTATTGTTTTCTGCACCCCCACACCCACTCCCACTCCCTGACCCCACATCACTACTGTGTTGTACTTTTGTTGTGAATTTTTTATGTGTTATTATTAAATCATACACATTTTCCCTTCCAGGGGAATCTTTCTTGCACCACATAGTGCAATAAATTTTTTTGAAAACCAGACGTAAATGCATTACAGTGAGTCACGTGACAGAGGCATTCCCATTCTGAAAATCTGCCCACATTCTGCCTCCCTTCTCAGCAACATTAGGATATGATGGCAGAGAGAACGCGTGTGCGTGCTCCTTACAGTGAATATCTGACTGTGCAGGTTTGTGCATGTTTCTTTATGTTAATGGTCAGTTTGTTGTGAAATGTGTGGCCACGTTTCCAGAAAGAAGAGCCTTGAAACATCCCACATTTCACCACAAGGTGAACCTTATAACATTAAGAAACATTGCTTGGGATAGCTACTGGACATTCAGTATAGTGGAGCATGCACCTGCGCTCCCCCTACCATCACGTCTTAATGTTGCTAAGAAAGTGTGGCACAAATGTGGGTTGCTTTTCAGATTGTTTATTCCTCTGTCATGTGACTCACTGTATTGAAATTATGGGTGGTTTTCACAGACATATATTGCACTCTGTGGAGCAAGAAATATTCCAGTGGTAGTAATGCACCCACATATTAGTTTATGTGCATCACCATAACTATGTAATGTAGTGACTGTCTGTAAAGAAGCAGTGCAACAATCTGTTGATAACTGTGACCTATATTTTTTAATGCTATGTTACAACTTCCTTTACTTACATCCTGACTGACTGGAATGATACAATAATTTGCAGTACTTGAGTGTGCTGTACTACCTTTTTTCATGTGTGAAATAATGAAAGGAGCATTCCTTTTAAATTGGTGCTGCTGACAGTGAGTGTGACCAGGTCTTTGTTATTGTTTTCCTCTGCTTTTCTCCATCACATCAAGTAGTTGTCATATATCACTTCAGTTGTTAACTAACAGTTATGCATCAGTCAGTGTTTTATATGACACCACGGAACAATAGTTATTGAAAAGCAGCTGAAACTAAATACAAAGCTGGTCGGAACAATATTGGAAGACATGCTCATTTTGTTTTCATACATGAAAAACAGTAGGAGTAAGAGAAGCAGACATAAATTGTGAGAAGAATCATCTCATTCAAGTCACTGATGATTCGGACGTAATAGCGGTTGCTGTGACAATTTAAAGTAGCATAAAAAAGTACAGTTCAGAACTGTGAGGGCATTCTTGCAATGCTGCTTTAATTGTAAAAATGTCACTATGACATCATGACTATGAGCTTACAGCAACAATCACAGAACACACAAAAGTGGCACAGAGTCCCCATATTTTTTCTGCAGACCCACAACGCGTCCTCCTTGTGTGCAGAAAATTGACAAGTGGTAACGAAGTGAAAAGAGACTGTTTCAGCACACACAAAGTCCCCAGAAATAATGGCGCACTCAGTCATGCGCGGTGGTGGCACAAGAGTCCCCAGATTTTTCTGCAGGCCCTGTCGTCCTCCTTGTGTGCAGAAAAATTGGTAAGTGGTAGCAGTGAAAGAGACTGTTCAGCTTTATACCCCAGTATAAAATGATGACTGTGAGGTTCGTGTTGCTGGTCCAATGTGTTGTGCGAGACAATTCCACCAAATGAAATGTGATCATCTCAACTGGATTGAAAGGTGCCCTTTGGAGATACACTAATAGTAGCCTTGGTGAGTAGATATATATATATAGATAATATGGTTGTGTATTTTGTAGGTGATGATGAGGGGCGGTTGAACTTGACATGGACATGTATTCATGCTATTGTTCTGCATCACACAGGTGACTCATAAACTGTTGGTGTGCACATTCCAGTGCTCAATGAGAATTTTTTGCACTTAAATGGAAATGGATAACTCTCAAGCACGTGAAAGTAAGTATTTCTTTTTTTTGGGGGGGGTGGGGGAATCATATTTTCAGTTTTGTCTGTAATGGTTTCTTATTTTTTTACTTCTTCACAGATTTCATCAGCATCCTTCTGGAGTCCGGTTGTTAATGATGGTCATGGTCATCTAATGAAATGACTTCTGTGTGTTGCATGTGTGCCCAAGCTCGGGGGAGAAGTGTGCCTGATGTTGAAGAATATTTTTGGATAAGGCCACTTTGACAGAACAACAAAGCATCTCGAAGTTTCCTGAAAAAGGAATGAATGACTTCTTACAAGTTACAACTTCATTGTTATGTGTCCCTCCCTGGTTCTCAAATCTCAGTCCCTATTGTCAAGTTACATTTCAGAGCCACATCTTGTCAACTACTAAGACAACCTTTTCTTTGCAATATTTGCAGCAGTCTTTACAAAGCAATGAAACAGATGAAATAAAATCTTCATACTTACCAGAATGGATTTCACATGGACATTACATTGGTTCCTCTCTGTACGGTATAGCTACAGCATCTTTCCCAACGAGTATTAGCGATGGAACCTGTTTTTGTTCTCCTGTAAAAGAAACAAAAGAAGTGTACTGTATGTGTTTTGCCACTGTGGCTCTGAAAAGCTACAGAAAACAAAACATACAACTTAAGGAAGTGAGGCAGCATAACAAACATGAGTGCACATACTCACTTTATGGTTTAAATATTAAGAAGCTGGTGGTGGTGGTGGTGGTGCACTGGTGGACTGGTGGTCCGTGGGGGGCAGACAGACTCATGGTGGCAGACTTGCATAACATTAGTCCCGGTGGTGGTGGTGGTGGTCCGTGGGGGGCAGACAGACTCATAGTGGAAGACTTGCATAACATCAGTCCTGGTGGTGGTGGTGGTGGTCCGTGGGGGCAGACAGACTGATGGTGGTGGCAGACTTGCATAACACCCGGTGGTGGTGGTGGTGGTGGTGGTGGTCTGTTGGGGGCAGACAGACTCATGGAGGCAGACTTGCATAACATCAGTCCCGGTGGTGGTGGTGGTCCGGGGTGGGAGAGGCACACTGCCTTTTACATACTGCAGTTAAAATCTGCCAACATTAACCACATCATCATCTTCATAAAGGAAACTGCCCTCACAGTCATCGATGTCTGAAGTCTGACCACTGGGAAATTCTTTCTCCACTGTGTCATCATCTACGTCAGTGGTGGGCTGTTTCAGACAGCCACTGCCAGTGCCACCAGGATGCTCCATTTCCACATCAGCAAGACCACCATGACTAGGCCAGGGTACGAATACCGAGATTGCAGTTTGTGCTGGTATGTGCCTCTCATTCATTTTAATGTATGTTAGCAAACTAACATTTGCAGGAGACAGGTTTGTCTGACAATCCCTGACTATTGTACCTGCTGAGCTGAATACCCTCTCAACACTTACACTGGAGGGTGGGCATGTGAGGTACTTCAGTGCCACTGTAGTCAGCTCTGGCCATTCACTGACCTTTCCACTCCAGTTCAAAAGAGGATCTTCACTTATTGTCAGATGCCTGTTTTCAGACAAATATGACTCAACCATTCTCTGTGCCGCAATAAAGTCCAATTGTTGATGCATCAGCCTGTTCTCCGGAATCATTTATTTCACAAATACCCACTTGGGACAAAACCTCCCAAAGCAGGTTGAAGCCACCCTGAGCCACTTTGGATGACAGGCCACCTGGAACTACAGTCCCCTTACCCTTGCATGATATGCTTGCTGGTCCTCCAACTACACCTTCAGCTGTATTATGCTGCTGAGGTTTGCACACCTTTGCACGTGACTTCTGTGCCCCATGAACCAAGCGAACCAGTTGACCACTGATATTTTTTACCTGTTCAGGCCCTCCTTCCAGTACTGATGCAATTCCACGTTTGTATCGTGGGTCCAACATTGTTGCCATGGCAAAATTGTCACTATGCTGAATGCTCACAATGTGATGATTCTGGTCGAATACTGTCAGCATGTGTTGCAGCAACATACTGCTACCACCATCTCCAGCAACGTCAAGGCTATGCTGTACATTCACCAATGTCTGCCTCAGCACCCGCAGCAGTGGAATTGATTAGCTAATGGAGGCAGACTCACCACTCACTGCCTGTGTGGCATGTTCAAAAGACCGCAAAATTGTTATTACAGAGTCCATGAGGCACCACTGTTCAGTCGTCATAGACGTGGAGGCCCCAGAACTGTCACGGCTAATGTGCATAACAAGATATTCTGAGATGGCTTTGTATTGTTCAAACAACCTCTCTGCCATGTATAACGTGGAGTTCCATCGAGTGACAACTTCCAGCTTCAAGCGGTGCTGAGGCAGGCTGTTTTGTATCTGCAACTGCTGCAGCTGGTCACGGGCCTTTCCAGATCTTGAAAAGTGAGAGCAGATATGTCATGCAATGGTCAGAATTTCCTTTATGTCAGGGTGCTGCAGAAACTCCTGAACCACAAGATTTAAACAGTGGGCCATGCACGGAACATGAAAAAAAACACCATTTGTGATGCATTTCACCACATTTGACCCATTGTCACTTGCTATGAACCCAGCTCTCAGGGACAGAGGGTTTAGCCATCTGTCAATATGAGTCAGTGCCATGTCCAACAAGTTCTCACCAGTGTGTGAACAGGTCACACTGTGCATAGCAATTGTTCCATGCTGGCGAATTCCAAGAAGATTGCTACCGTGACAATCCACCTTACTGCACTGATTTTTCACACTACCAACATCACAAACAACCCCCGGCACCTGCGCCCAGTGTGCAGTTATACACAGATATGAACTCTCCCCTGTTTTGCCACTTGTCCACATATCCATACTTAAATGAATGAATGGAGAGGAGGAATGTTGAAGGGCATGTCTTACTGAGTCTGAGACAGTGCGGAACAACTCAGGAACAGCACGGGTAGAAAAGTATGTCCTGGATGGGACTTTCCATTTTGGATAGACACAGGAAGCAAACCACCAGAACCCAGAATTCTCCACAAAGGAAAAGGGCAAAAGATCAATTACCAGCATTTCCGCTACAGCAGCATTAAGTTCACGTGACACAGTATGATTGGGGGGGTACTTCAGCTTATGCGCAAAAACGCTCTGTAACGTGGGCTGACTTAAATGTTTTACATGGGGTGTGTTGTTGGTCACAAATGGTTGTGCTCTGTGATGATTGGCATTGGCAGGGGGTGGAGTGTGGACATTTGATGAAGACAGTTGCACAGGTGATGATGACAAATCCAGAAATAATGTTATTTTTCCAGATTTGCCAACCGGGGTTGATGTACCACTTGCACTAGACATACTCCATTCACCACCACCACAAAAACTGCTACTCTCACCAGCACTGAACAACATTTCAAAATCACTATGCTCCTCCACCTCATCATGCCTGTAGTAATCCTTTGCTCTTATTACTGCACTACTGCACATGTTTAATTTCCTACCGGGCTTAACAGTCATGGAAAGGGATAACATGCTGGCTATGGTTGCCGGTGATACGGGTGAACGCCCCAGTCTGGAATTAGCTGCCAGCTTGTGTTGGGTCCACAGAGCCAAGTGCCTATTTTTAATTTTAAGATGTGTATGCTCTCCTCCTGTCCCAAGATGGCTCCCCTTTTTACCTCGACTCATACGCACATGGAAAACCTGGCAGATTGCAACTGAATCACCATTTGCATCTTGCACAAAAAAATCCCAAACAAGGGATTGTGATGCTCTGCTTTTAACATGTCCATGATGTGGCTTATTTAAGTCTGTTATTTTAAGCACTGAAGTGGGGGGGGGGACGTGATGTTTCTGGCACTGCACACCTGGACTGCAACTGACCATCATGACTACCTATCATATTGATTACTGGGTCGTCATCATCATCATCATCAACTAAAACTGGAAAATCACAAGTTTTTACAGGGGGGGATTCCTGCAAACAGATTCAGACACAGCCACTTTTAATTTCTTTTTCTCCGGTTCCCAACTGGGATCAGTTACATCATCATCATATTCATCAATGTCACTGTCACACACATCCACATCTTCTGCTTGGATGCTAACATGTGGACTGCATGTTGCAACAACAGCAACATCATCAGCATCAGCATCATCACATTCATCATCAGCATCTACACCACCATCACCTGATATTTTTTCACCACACTGTGAATCACTGTTGCATGGAAAATGAGTGACGTTAAATGCCACGGTGGATGGAATATCACATTGCATGCTATCGTTGACATGATCATCAGAATCAGGTTCAGTTAGTGGGATGTTACTGGGAAATATGACATCATCTATGCTGTCACACACTTGCACTGCTTCACACTCAATATGTTTGGATATGGTACACTGGTCGGAATTAGAACTTGACGCAACATTGCTAATACTACCTCCACCACCACTAACACCAGTAACACTAACACCACCGGCTGGGAAAACATCATCTCCTCCAACTATGAGTGAAGCTACTGATTGGGCTGTAAAATGCATTGCAGGAGAAATACCTTTCCTCACATCAGCAATGCACTTCTCCATCCTCGTACTACTACCACGCCCACAGACCCTCTTACTGCCTACATTGCCATGGCCAGAAACAGCTTTACTTGCACGTCTCTTTGCAGGCATTTTGGGAGATCAACCACAAATATTATTACCAAATTCAGATTTTGATACGTTCACTTTCTGACTGGAGGGACGCTGGCTGGATGTGAAGCAATATAAACAACTGTGGCTTCAGCAACAGATAAGAGACTACTGTGTTGTGACACTGTCATGGAATTAAAACAACTTCAGTAACCAGTGGTGCTGATGGGATCACAAAAACAATCCAGTCTGGTAAAAAATACCGTTTCAACGTGGGGGTGGGGGGGGAGCACTGAATACAGACAGTTTTGATTTTTACGGCACTACAAGCAGCAAAACTAAGAACAGAGAACACGATTGCAGTACAAAATCAGGCAGCTGCAGTGGATAGCAGGTTCACACTGCTGCACTTAGTTGCACTTACACTAATCTGTGTCACAAATTTTAAATGGTGTATTATATTTGATGCATGCAACACTGCACACACAACACAGAACAGTCTGTGTACAATGCTGAATGAGGAATGCGATGCAAATGCAAAAGTTCAGTGTACTGTCACGTAATGTAAATTTGTAATTTAAACAACCTGACCTTATGAAATGTTGCACCACATTCACACAACAAACAGCAAGAACATTTGTACTATTACTGACAATTTTACTATGTGTACAGTGACACAGTCAGTTATATCACAAAAATATAACCAAAACACAAAGAAATCACTAGTTCTCCAACTTAAATCTACCTACACACAGATACGCCCCTCCCCCATACAGCACACTTCACTGTCTTTCACCACCCACACTCAATGTTGTAAATTATCATTCAAAATCCACACACAAACAAAAACGCTCAATGATGTGAGCACAGGAGGGTTTCCTACAATCGATGAACTACAGCTGGATCTCCCCCAAAAAAGCACAAATGCTTTTTTAACAGCTTTTAAAAGATTCCTACAGACAGCTATCAGAGCACACTGTCTCCTACTCCTTCCTACTCATACTACCCCAAACTGAGGCTGTGCAGATCAATATAGAGAACATTTGACCTGAACTCCCATGAATCACTGCAAAATCTGCCTTCAGAGCTCAAAAACAAGGCAAAGTGAGGCGAAGTGAACTGCCACCAATGTACTTCGCCTTAAAAATTGAAAGAGTAGTGACCAGTGGAGGAGGGGTAACGTGAAGTCACTGTTTCTAATGCACTTCGAGTTTCTCATTATAATGTGAAGTACTCCGCTTCGCGTCGCGGAGCACCGCGAATCCACCTGTGCTCCGCGAAACGCTTCGCGGAGCAGATTGAGCCCACTTCGCCCACCACTATTCTCCAGTCACTGCATTAAACACTAGACCACACTGCCTCCTATTTTGTTTACCCACAGCCTCCTACTAATTTCTTAACACTTATCAAATTAGACAGTACTCCTTTTTCACTCATGTGACCATTCCCACAACATTTCAGCAAGTTACATTCCCAGAGGTCATGTAGAAAATCAAATTTACAGCAGCTATCAAGTAAAGAATCAGAGGCGGATATGTCCCTGCAAGATTTAAGCCAAATCTAAGAGTCATTTAAAGAGGACAGGATATTACTTCAAATTGGCAGCTATTGTAGTATTTCCATTTTCAGAAATGGTATTCATTCTGGTTCATTTTCAGTTGGTTAGCATCTGTATCACCCCCCTATCCCATGGGTGAGGCTAGGCAGTATTGTCTAGCCCTCCTTTCATGGTCAACTAAAGCTAAATAAATATACTCTCAAATGATTTATATGTAGTTGCACCTGACTAAAAATTTACAGTATGTGCAAAACCGTGTTTTGCACTATTTTCTTTTTATGGCTGTCATTCTGTACAGTTCTCTTCATGGAACCAGTAAATCAGAGCTTTAACTGAATCACTATCTGTGTACAGAACTCTGAGTGCTGTTTTGATAGGTCTACAGCTCATGGTTAGCATTTTGTGCACAACTCGTGACATAGTGAAACCCCCAAATTCCTGGTTATATGACGAGAACTGTACAGAATGTTGCCCATAAAAAGAAAACAATACAAAACACACTTTTTTATCAGTTTATGTTCAGATACAGATAGATAATGTTAAACTCCACCCAACACTCTAGTAGTTTCAAGGAGATCCAGAATGGCGCCGAAGCAGAAACAAAGTCACAACATAGCACACAGAAGACTGCACATCGACGTAGTAAGTGGGGGTGCTACTCCAACTTTTGCTTTTAACAATAAAAACATTTTAATGTATTCCTAGCATTGAAATGTATGTGTGGCAGTCTGAGTAGCTGTACAGTCTTTTGTTTGCTACAGATAAGTATTGATTTTTTTTTTATTCTTTGGTGAATAGGTAAGGCCCGTTAGGCACATTGCCTATTTTTAGTTGTGACCTGGTAGCACAGAGGAAGTTAAGTGACTTACTCAAGGTCATGCAGTATGCAAGAGGAGGTTGTGGAAATCAAACCGAGGCCTGCTGGATGTACCAAACTCATTCACAACTCATTACTCTAATCTCTAGGCACCATATGTTTATTCACTGATATTACACTACTGAAGTGGCATGCACAACTAGGGATCTCAGAAGACACCTTGGGTCACAGCACCCCTTCCAATGAAGGGTCAACCCATTGTACAGGCTGAAGACATTATGTACCTCTTGGATTGGTACCCAGCCCCTAAGAGCAGGGAGGTCATGTGACTAAGTGGCAGTCGATCACACCATCAAGTGTTGTCGCACCAGCAGGTTAACCTGATGAGGCTGGACAGTGCCCCCCCAATCCAGAATCCAGGTCTTGCAGTTACCCAGGTCTGATACCTACCAGAGGAGAGGAGCCATATGGAAGAATTCAACTCACCTCCCATTTTTCTTCCTGTACCATCAGTCTGCAATACTCCCAAGCAGCCACAGGATGGGTGCAGTCTGACCCCCCCCAAAAAGCAGGTTACTACAATTGTTGTATAAAGACCTGATATAAAGAGTCCAACAACAAGTCCTATCCTTCATCATGCAAATGCACACCAACCTTGGCATGAAGTCCCCAGTAGGAGGTGTTAATGTCTTTGTACTGAACTACAGTTCCCCAATAGACTTCATGAATGGTCACATTTCTCTAATGATGTGAATGCATGCCTTGTTCATAGCTTAGAGTCAATTACATGCCACCAATGCATCCATTTAATGAGGTGAGACAAAATGATCATAGCTTTAAGCCACCGTGCCATTATGGACCACATGTCTTCCATCATCCTTAGGAGAAGATCAATGGCTTTCCAGAGCCCCAGGTCATTCTCACCTATATGAATTATGAGGATGTCTGGTAATTACCCTGGCTGGGCCCCTGTCACCAGCCTAAGGAGACATTCCTCCAAGTGCATGCTTCTCTTACCCATCCAGTGAATCTGTACATTCTGCCATAGTATCAGTAGGGTTTCCCCCCAGGCCAACAGGCCAGTCTCTCCACCACCCAGTAGATGAAGGAATGGCCACAGATCCATATGCACTTGAAGCCCTTGAGAGAACCTGGAACAGAGCAAGACAAAATTGTTCAAACAAATGTGGATGGACATAGCGTAAAACACTTGGGACTTCTACCACCCAATGGCCTTGATTTTCTTCTCAGACCCTCTAACCCTCCCACTGCATATTCATTTCCTTTGTCTCCTCTTCCCTTGTAGGCCTCAGGCAGCCCCCCTCCACAGCACAAACATCACCAGAGCACACCATGCTCCTCCTGGAGCAAGGGTCACCACAGAGCACCTTAATAGGTAAGGCAGCCTTCTCCCTGCCTGCATCTTTGTTAGCAGTGTTAGGCAATCAACGCCACACATCGACTGCCCTGCCCACCCCAGCCACCATCCCACCCAAGCCCAGCCCTCAATTTAACACCCTTTCCTGTCTTGTGATGTTCTGGTACCATTTGGAACTAATTCCACATTTCTCCATTTGCAGCTTATAGTCCTCTTTCACTAGAGGGAGTTCTACTTCTCTGTACGTCTGACTTCTCCTTACCTCTCTATCCTCTACTACTCTTTGACATTCTTGCCTACACTGCTACTCAGCTGCCCAGCCCGCTGCCTAGAAAACCTCTTTTGCACATCTCTCTGCTTCACTATCTTACCCAGCACAGCCCCTTCTATCTCTCATCTCTTGTCTACCTATCCCCTCACTTCCTCTCCCCCTGCCTCTGCCAATGGCCAGTGTGATCACTAGGAGTCACTATTTCATCCATCTTCTGTGCCCCAAATCCAGCCTCTCCTAGCCCCCTGGCTAGCCCTGACAACCTCTCTACTAGGCTCTAAGACACCCACTCCAGGGTATTCGAACCTGGTGCCTTCTGCACTGAATGCGGTAGCACTACCACTACTCCACAGTGGCAGTCACCCTCACAGAAGGTTGGCTATCATCCTTATTATTTACCACAAGCAAATAACAATGGGCACCATCGTTCTTCTACTAGGTCTGCTCATGATTACCCTCCTGGCTCAGACCACCCCCAACCTGCCCCCACCTACCACTCAGAGCACTTCTCCTAAGCCACCCCTCAACAGCCCCCCACACTTTGGACACCCCCACAACTCCTTGGCATCCACTACTTACTAACACCCCTGCTCACTCTGCCCTCCTGGTTCCATCCTGGTCCCACCTCTTCCTTGCCATACCTACCCTCCATGCCTTACCCATCCCCTGCACTCTTACTACCAGGACTTCACATCGGCACCACACTAAGGGTCCTTGTCGCCACCATACCCTAATTAGATTAATCACTCTGCTCCTACTGCTCTCAGGGAATATACACCCAAACCCTGGACCTACGCCAACTAGCACTCCCATACCCCCACTCTGGAGCCAGTCTCAGTGTTGCATCTCTGAACATCTGCAACCTCCTAAAGAAATCCGCCACTCTCCAGTGCTGGGTTATACAACACCAACCTGATATAATTGCGTTAGTAGAGACTTGGCTTTCCAAAGCAACCCCTGACTTCATTATTTCCCTTCCTGGTTACACCCTGTTCAGGGAAGACTGGGTAGGTAAATGTGGTGGTGGTTGTGCAATCTTCCTGCAGGACACCTTTATAGGCCATGCACTCCCTATTCCCAAGCTTGACTATGGTGCCCAAGCCCTCACTCTAAAAATTACCCCTGACCCAGCCAGAGGCCCACTCTTCCTCACAGTCTCCTACATAATCCCAAGGAACCAGAACCCAGCGGTCCAGTCTCTCATTGACTACCTCACCTCCCTACCACACAAAGCCAAGCAACTCATCCTAGGTGACCTCAACGTCAACCGGCTGGATCCTACTGCCTCCCATACCAGGGACTCCTTCGCTGCCCTGGACGTGTCCCAGTTAGTCACCCAGCCCACTAGATTCAACCAGTCAAGTGGCTCCAGCACTCTCCTAGACATAATACTATCGAACCGCCCTCATAAAATCCGTGATATCAACATCCTCCCCGACTCACTTAGTGATCACTCACCTGTCCTCTGTCTCTGGTCATCCTCCACACTGAAACCTGTGTCCCAGGCCACCTTATGCCGGCACCTACACCCTAGGGGTCTCAGAAAGCTAAAATTGCATCTAGCACAGCTGGACTAGTCCCCCATCAAACACGTTCCTGATATCGACACCACCCTAGACCTCTTCACTAATGCCTTCAGCAAGGCCTGTGACCTTTTCACCCCCCCACCAGAATCTGTACTAGAAAACAAAATGCCCCTTTGATCTCCCCATCCCTTATCCAGAAACTTAAGCATATGGATAATCTCTGGCACATCGCTATTGAATCTGGCAAGTTGGCTGATAGACAAGCCTATAACACGGTGCGTAATAAGTGCACCTGGGCCATTAGATGGGCCAAGGCAGAGCACTATCAAACCACCCTCGCATCCACCTGGAGTTCCGCCCAGACTTTCTGGGACAGCATGAAAGAGCTTAATGGGAAGATCCACTTCCCCACCCACTGTCCCAGCTCTCCATCAATGGTACTGTCCTACAAACCCACTTTGCAAAGCTGATTGCCTTAATACCACCTTCTCTGACCTAAGCTCTGTCCTTCCCAACAGCGTTTTGACCAAATCCCTGCCTCTATCCCCCCCGCCTTGGACCACCCTCCTTTCCACCGGCACACTATTACCCCCCATGAAGCCAGGCCACACCAGCTAAAAGCCCTTAGTAGCAACAACCCCAGCTGCGACCCCCTAGACTCCAGGATCCTCCTGCTGGTCTTGGATGTTGTCCTAGTCCCCCACACAGACCTATTAAACTAGTCTCTATGACTCGGGCAGTTTCCCAGTGCTTGGAAATCAGCTAAAATCACCCCATACATAAGAGTGGAGATCAGTCCGCACCTAACAACTACCGGCCGATCTCCATCCTCGCCCCCCCCACTCTCCAAAGCCCTAGAAAAAATTGTATCTATTCAACTGTCTGAGTACCTGGCCAAATATGGCATAATGTGCCCAGAACAACATGGTTTCCGTCCAGGGCACAGTACCACTACTGCTCTCCTGGAGTTCTCTCAATAACTGCACTCCGATCTTGACTCCGGCAACCTTACCGGTGCAGTGTTCATAGACCTCTCCAAAGCTTTTGACACTGTTTGTCACCGCCTCCTGCTTGACTCCCTCCACCAACTTGGCTTCTCTGCTGGTCCCCTTGCCTGGTTCTCTAGCTACCGCTCTGCTAGATCCAAGTGTGTGAAGATTGATGGCTCCCTGTCCAATACCTGGCCTATCCATTCCAGGGTACCCCAGGGCTCCATTCTGGGTCCTGTACTTTTCAGCCTTTACCTCAACACTCTCCCCAACTCCTGCACAGGAAAAATGCTCCTCTATACTGACGATGCAGTTCTCTTTGCCTCTCACCCCAATACCTCTTCTCTCCAGTTATCCCACCAGCACACTTACAACCAAGCTGAAAATTGGTTCCTTGACCACCGACTTGTCATTAACCTAAAGAAGACTAAGTCAATGCTCTTTTCCTATCATAAAAACAAGGCCAAAAATGCCCCCTCTTAATTCTCCCCAGCACTCTGCACCTGCTGGAGCAAGTGACCACTTACAAATACCTAGGCATCACTTTCAACTCTGCCCTCACCTTCCACACCCACATCAATGCCCTATCCTCCACCATAAATTCTTCGATAGGCCTTCTTTACCATCACAGAGATTGCTTCCCCCCAGTTGCCCTTCAGCTGGCCTTCACCTCCTCTGTCCTGTCACTAGTGGACTATGGCTTGCCCATTTACACTGCGGCAGACAACACTGCCCTGACTAAAATCCAGCTCTCAGTCAATAAGGCCTGCAGACTCCTGACCGCAGCCCCTAGCTGCACACACACCTGCCTGCTCTACTCCACCACCAACCTGCTCACCTTTGAGGAGTGTCTGCACTACCAGACCTGCCTACTCACCAAAAAATCTCTGCTAGGGTCCTCCCCCCCCCGGGTCTCTGCTTCCCTACGGTGTGTGTCCTCGTCTGTTGCCACCCATAGCTCTGTCAAGGCCACCTTTCTGGTGCCCAGAACCAAGACTTCCCCGGCCTAGAGGTACTTCTATTACCGAGCCCCTGCTTGGTTCAGCTTCCTCCCAACCTGCATAACAGACATTGCCAAAATTGGTCCCTTCAAAATAGCACTCCGGAACCATCTCTTTGACACTCGCTACTGTAGATGCACCCACTGTGGGATCCTCCTGTCAGGCCCCCCTGTCTTGACAATGTCCTCCGGACAGCCTATTCCCTCCCCGCCTCCCCCCCACTCCTCTTCCCAACCTCTGCCCTCTCTAGGTATTATTCCAGGTATGTCCATGGCTGTACCCCCATTGCAACCCTTGGCTACCTTGTATATGACTGTAACCAATAATATGTAACATTATGCAACCTATGTGTACTCTGTGTTTAATGACAAAGAACCACAGTGCACAAGCACTGAGGCAATGGTTACCCCAAAGGGCACTGGCCGGGAAGCCAAGTTTCAAAGAAATACAAAATCACACATGCCCCCATAATGCCAAGCATCATGGGCTGCATATGCAAATCACCACAGAATATTATGTTGGTTCAACTCTATGTTTAATGTTCAGCACCTATACTGTTCTCACTGTTGTTACCCACACTTTGTAACTCTGTCTACCCTCCCTGTGACGAGGTGCCTTTGTAAATGAGTCCATGACTCAAAGGTTATAAATCCAACTTCTCTAATAAATAAATAAATAAGACAGCCCCTGGATCTTGGTGGTCCTTGCTGCCCCAATCCTGAAGCAATGGGTGTTGTACTCCTGGGCATTTAGGCCAGCATGTCAGACTGCCAACCCCAGTATATGCCTAAATTGATAAGCTGTCACGGGCTTGCCATCTGGATACCACAAGAAAGCCTCACCCTCCACTGGGCAGAGAGTCACATAAGTGACCATGAAAGTTTGTTGTCCTATGCTGATCCAACCAGGGTCTTCACTAGGCACCAACAGCCAATACCCTTCTGGTCAGTTTTGGTTCATTGCAATCATTTGAAAAATCCTTCGTGATCACCATAACACCTGCATCTGTCAAGCTCATCCCAGCCTCGTTTTGGGCAGTCTGCACCAGTTCTGAGACCCAGAATGCCCCACAGAATGCCAGGGCATATAAGGTTTTGAATAGTATGGCCTCATAGGTATTCCAGTAAACTACTGGCAAAGCTGCCCACACCTGTTCTAAAGTCATCGGTGTGATTAGGTGCCAGGCATTCAACCACCTGGTAGGGCTCTTATCTCACCCCTAAAGGACCTGCCAGACCTTGGAGAAGTTGGTGGTGTCCATGAACCCCAAAACTCGGGAAAACCATGACAGTTCCGCCAAGTGTTTCCCAGCAACCCCTGGCAACAGGCCTCACAATATAGTTTCCATTATATAGCTGCACAGTTAATAAACTGAAATGTGTGAGCTTATCAGCCATCTGATCTCTGCTTGGATTGTATGATCATGCTCCAAGCCGTGGCGGTAGGCCACTCTGGTCTGGGGAGCAATACCATTACCTATGCACCCCAAGGTCTCAAGGTCGCTGCCTTCCACAGAAATGAAGAGACTGGTTGTGGATTCTGTATCACCGCTGTAGCCAACTCCCTGAATTTCTGTAACTGTGAGCAAGATAAAGCATCAGCAATGCCATTCTCAATGCCAGGGATGTGTACAGCTTTAAAATAGACATTCAGCAACATGCATGTTAGGCCAAAATATTCTCATGAGGTCACCAGACCACTGGCCTCCAACTGCCCATTTATGGTGTGTGCTATGTCCATATTGTCTGATTGAAACATAACCCTCTTGTTTCTCAGCCTTGGGCCCAATATGCACAAGGCCAAAACAGCTGGTAAGAACTCCAACAGTGCTATCTGCCTGTGGAGCCCAGCTGCTGGCACACCATTTGCCTTGAAAGTATGCCTCGAACCTTAGCCCACCTGCCACATCCATGTACAATTCCAGCTCCTGGCTGTCCATGGTCTCTGGCTACAGCAATACAGCACTGAAGTGAGCAACAAATGTCTGCCATACCTTCAGGTCTTTTCAGAAACCATCTTTCACCTGAATCTGGTGATGGGGCTTCTGTGTGCCTACTCTCAGCTCCGCCATCTGCCACAAGAAGGTCCTCCCATGGGGATGATGCAACAGGTGAGGTTGAGGTGCCCCACCATTTGTTACAGGTCATGCATGGTTATCTTCTTGACTGCTATGGCCTTGCTCAAGAGAAAGCCCTCAAGGCAGCTATCTGGTTATGAGGCTAGCTACATTCCTGCTTCACCACATCAATCTCTATGCCCAGGAACATCATTATCAAGCTTGGTGCCTTGATTTTCCTGGGAGCCAGGGCATGCTGAAGAGGTGACACAATTCAATGAAAGTGTCGAGTAGTTGCCTGCAGGCCAGAGAGGGAGCTCTGGACCTACAAACAAGAAGTCATCCAGGTAGTGGATGATGCCCAGGTTCCCTGATTTTTGTGCTGTCACCTATTTCAGGAAGATGCTGAAGCTTTCAAACATTGCACAGGCTACTGAGCAGCCCATGGGTATGCAATTGTCCAGGTAGTATTTACTCTTGAATTATATCCCCAACAAGTCCCAGTTGGCTGGAGTTACCAGAAGGAGTGGAAGGCTGAGTCTTTGTCTGCCATCAACATCAGGGCATGCAGTCCTGCTGCCCATATGGCCTCAACTGCCCTGTTAAACAATGCACATTGAACTGCCTTGAATGGGGATCCATGTGTTCATTAACTGAGTCTCCTTTAGTGTGCGACAGGAGGCTGATCATCTGGAATTCCACAAGGACTTTTTTGGAAACCAGACCAATCAGAGAAACCTTGAGATTCAGCAGGGAGGTGGATGAGTACAGGCCGCTTAACCTCCCCACCTGCATCTCTTTTTCCAATTTGTCCTGGACCACTTACTGTTGGTCTCTCACAACTTTCAGATTCTCTGCTTGTGCAACTGTCAGGGGCCAGGATATGAGATTCTGAAGCCTGCTGCGAAACTGTCCATCAAATGTCTGGCTGCATTGTAGTCTGCAGGGGCAAACTGGCTCCAGTTGCTAAAGATGCTAAATGCATCCAGCCCTGTCACTATAAAAGAGACATCTGGCCCATGCTTAAGCATTTTTTTCCTTTCTTTACTAGTTCGCTTGCCTACCTGCCTCCCTGCCTCCCAGGGGTCAACTTGACAAATACCACAGCCTGACATCCTGTGCTATAATTTTTTTTCACATCGACAGAATCACTTTTTTATGAGCAGGAATGGGACATCATCATTGGGCGGTGCTGCGGTGAAGAACCTTAAGCAGTGTGGTGGGGAGAGCAGAGAATATTTAGGCATTGATCCAGTGAGAAATTAGGAGGGCAGAGCAGAGCTAAGCAGGACCACAAATCCATGTGCTGGCTGTGTGCATGTTCAAGTTCAGGTACCATTCCAGCTGCAAAACAAACAGAACAACAGTACAAGGAGTGGACAGTGATTTGACAATTGAATTTAGCAGTGGGCTGAGGTAAGACTGAAGAAAGGGACAGAAAAGGATGTTTTTTAAAATCTGCTGTACTCAGTGAATGGGGGTGAATGTGGGACAGAACAGGATTCATTCAGTAGTGTGTGTAGTGCCTGAGAGACTGATACTGGGGAAGAAATACATTTATGACAGCAAACATGCAAATCACTGTAATCAGTTTAAAAATAAATAATGTCTCAGACTGGGGTCCTGTTACAGGCAGAAGGGTCAGAGAGAGTGAAATCTGAATTTTTTTTGGGGGAAGGGCTGCAAAGTAGTAGTACAGCAGTGAACTGCAGACACAACTTCTTTATTCAGAAAAAGTATACAATACACACTGTAATTGGACACATGGTAAAGAACAGTAAATGATAAATGTATTTAGTGATGACTGGGGTTCTATCAGAGCAGTGAGAGAACAGCACAGGAAAGGAGCTGGAGGAGAAAAGGGAAAGAGAGTCATCCATGCAGTTCTGACTTGAAGCTTGACATAACTTCATCTTTCTTAGCAGTTTTGCTGCAAATTCAATTTTTTTTCTACCAAAAAATAAGCTCTGAAATATTTTTCTCAAAACACTGGCTAAACCATGTGTATTTTCTCAATTTCCAGTACAGTGTAGTATACCGCATGAGGTGTGCAGTGCAGCTAGTATATTTACTCTGCCCCCTACACACACACGCACGCACATGCACTCCTAAAGCAGCATTCAACAGAGCAGGCAGCATAAAGCACTACTTGATTTATTATTGTGCTGCACGTCTCATCTGGCTTACAAAGAAATGCACTTTTATTGGTACTAGTGGGGTCTATTTGGTACAGCTACATAGAAACCTACAATTAGATGCACACATCATGGGTTGTGCTGCTGTCCTTTCCTCTATCTTTGTTGAGGCATACACAGTCCCCTGCTCCTAGTGGAACTCCTACTTCTTTTCTACTTCTGCTGCTGATTCTAAATTCCTCCAATCTATGCTCTGAAACACAAAACTACAAAGAGAAACCTTATTTTACAGGTTCAGACAATTGTTCCCAAAAGATGCTCATCATTGTACTATCAGCTTGAGCACTGGGACTAATACTTTTGGTGTAGCCACTTGTCCTGGACAAGTTAATCATTTTGAGATTTGTTGACTTAGTGCCTCCCTTGTGTCAGTTTGCTTCATTGTTTCAATTAGGAGTGGGGGAGATATATTATTATTTCCTGCCTGACACCTGCTCTGTGTGTTTGTGTTTTGAGGGGCAAGAGAGGAGGGATGAATTGAGTACACTGAAGCCATGCAGTCTCCGTCAGACTCTTCTTCCCTTCCTCTCCCTCCTCCTCTTGGAGTTCCAGTGAACCATCTGTCCAGACATGACATCATGAGTCAGAAGGTTGTTGCCCGCTCACTACCTGTGGGCAGCAGCCATGGTACTAGGGCATGATACAAATGGAGGTCACTTTGCTGCCACTAAGAACAGGTAAATTTGCAACATTGCTGAGACCCTGGGGGGCTGGAGAAGGCAAGTCTAATTTGAAGCCACTAGCCACAACAGAGCCCTGGTGGCAATCATCAGGGGATATATATTAGTAGGGTGTATATATATATATATATACATACAATATATGTGTATATATATATATATATATATATATAGATATATAGTCTTTGCAAAAACTTCCTTACTGCACCAGTTAGTGTTCCACTTAATGCCACAAAGTTGGGAAATGTGGCATTAGGGTTTCCAACCCTGACTCCCCACCCCACCCTCTAAGCAGTAAAAGGGAAAATCATTAGGGTTTTGGGTCTCTGGAGTCTTGGTGAATCAGTGGTGGGATCTTCCTTGGGGTTGTCAACCCTAATGCTCACCTCTCCCCCAGCCCCTAGCCTCCTCTCTGAAGCACAAGGTACAGCTCCAGCCAGTGCCTCATAGTGATACATTCTTCATAGGTAGAGAAGTATGTCTCACCACATGTTGCCAACACAGTTTGAAGTAGCTTTCTTCATGGAGAAGAAATGAGAAAATGACTGACATTGTTGCTCAGGGAACAGAGTGGGCTTTGAGATTGACTTGAGTTTGAATCCACAGGTCTGAAGACCCCTGTACTAGTTTTCAATTTTATTTTGTGGATTGGGTACGTGGCAAATTAGATGAACTGTTGCTCAGATGTTTGTCTTACAGATCCCATATAGGTAAACATAGTGCAGTATTTCTCTTCTGTTTAAAATTTAAAAAGGTTTATTGCTGCAGTGTGAAAAAAAAGGTTTTTTTTAAAAGGATGTGACAGTATGTGTTTTTCACGCAATGTGATTTTCTAGTATCCAGTAAAATTTAAAATACAGTATTAAAAACATTATATTACAGTATAATAGGCCAAATGCAGCTTATATGTCATGACTATTTTGTGTTTATATTCACTTATTCCCCTTATAAGTGATGGCAGAAAAGCAAGATCCTTAACACCAAACTTCATTTGGGCCCTCTACTTTTCTGTCCAAGATTTTTAACCCCAGACTTCATTTGGGCCCTCTACTTTCCTCTCCAAGATCTTTAACCCCAGACTTCATTTGGGCCCTCTACTTTCCTCTCCAAGATCTTTAACCTCAGACTTCATTTGGGTTCTCTACTTTCCTCTCCAAGATCTTTAACCCCGACTTCATTTGTGCCCTCTACGTTCCTCTCCATTGTAATAAGTTATCTCTATGTTTGAAAGAGCATAGTCATTCCCACAGCAACAATAACTGATTTGAACAGAAGAGAAAGAAGTACATGAGCACAGAGAATGTTACATAGAAAGAAAGACAGACAGACAGAGAGATAGATAGATGCACACATCATAATAGACAAACATAGATAGATAGATAGATAGATAGATAGATAGATAGATAGATAGATAGATACTGTAGCTATTAGACACATCTTGTGTGACATCTCACAAAAGAACAATGGTTGTTTAGAATGACCTCGTAAGAAAACTGTGTAAAAACTAAGTCCCACCATCTTCTTTCCTGAGCTGAGATTCTTCTTTCGTGAGCCAAGATTTTTCTTTTGTGAGATCATGAAAGAATTTGGACTCATGAAAGAAGATTTGGGACTCAGCATTAAGACTTCCAGCTATGATTTTAGGGATGTCCAAAAACACATTTCAGAGTCTTCTTTTCAAAAACAAATACCAGAATCTAGCTAAATGGGACCCATTAAACTAGATTAATGTGTTTGTTTCTCTGCAGGGCATAATTTGTATGGGTTTTCAAAATCTTCAGGGGAAAAATGGAAACAAAGATGGCTGCAATATGAAAGAAGACTTTTTCCTCATGATAGAAGAATTTTGGTTTGTGAAAGAACATTCATCTTTTATGAGCTGAGAAGACTCTTGTTTGTGAACCGGAAGTTCTTCTTTTGCATCAAACATATAACTGAAAGACTTTACTGGGCATGCTCAGAAACAAATTTTCAAATCCATATAACATAGGAACAGATTAATATTTGTTCACCAAACTAATGAAAGGCACCATTCTAGGACAAATAGTTTCAACCCTGAGAATTTCAGGACAAAATTCCAAGCTGTCTGGGCTGTAGGTGAGAGCAACCCACCCCCTGATTTTTCCTCTTTTGCACAATGTGGATCTTAGAATCTGGACATCTAACTGGCACAAAACTTGCCAGATCAAGAGACCTTGTCCCCCAGACTGTGCATGCAAAATTTTGTGCACTTCCACTGAATGGGGGAAAACTATTAAGGTGCAAAGTTAAGGGTTTAACATTAAACACCCTACTCAACTCTAACTATTGGGGCACTACCACACCCCATAATAGTTACGGTTGAGTTGGCCGTTTAATGTCAAACCCGAGTTGTTGCATCTTAATAACTTTGGTATTGCTTGACAAAATAGCCCAAAATTTGTCACATGTGTGGTCAGCCTGCCAGAGTCTCAAGACACGAAAGTTTTGTGACAGTATCTTGTTCAGTTTTCAAGATACGCAGTGCCAAAAATGGAAAAAAACATGTTTGGTTTCCTTATACATAATATACTGGGTATTTTTGCTCTCACCTACAGCCTAGAAGGTGCAGAATTTTTCCATGACATTTTCAGGGTTGAAGGGGACCATGTCAAGGGTGTGCCTTTGGAAGGTTTCATAATAAAATATTACATGATTCCAGAGTTATAATGATTTTAGAGTTAACATTCTGATGTGAACAATAAAAAAGACATTGCAACTGCTTATTTTTATCATTAACCTCTAGTGCTGAAAAAAAAATACATATCGTCAACTGGCATTTTATTTCTCATTTTAAAGTCACAAACACTGATAATGCATAAAAATAATCTCTTGTTAAAAAAACACCTGACCCTAACTAAGCAGGACTTGTTTAGCTAGATTCTGCTGCTCATTTCTTTAAAAACTTGCCAGAAATACCTTTTCTGGGCACACTAAGCTATCGGGTACCGAGCTCAGTGAGATGAGCCATTGACCCATGTTCTCTGTATGAGAACAGCAGAACATTCTAGAGTTCTCCTGCCACAGCTGGAACTCATGCTGTGGGCTGCAATGAGAGCAGTGAGCCACTGATCACCTGTGACTGAAGTGCTGTCAGAAAAGGACTATTCTTTCTAGCAGTGTGTCTGTCTGTCTGTCCATCCATCCATCTGCCTGTCTGTCTATCACACTATCTACCTACCTACTTATTTATTTGTTAAGTGAACTGATGTGCCCACCCCCAGTACTGCTTCTATCTTCCCCTCCCCTCTGGGTCACCTGCCCACCCATCTCATTGTTTTATAACATGTATGTGTTTTATAAGAGGGTCATGGTGCTGACCCATGGCATTGTAGTAAAGTAGTAAAAAGCTTTATTTTTATACAGGATATGGTGGCAAAATCACATCATTAGGACCGAAGTCCTATTTACAAGATGGTCCTGTTTTCTTATAAATACAGAATTTCACATAAAACAATAACAAAACAATGAATACATTATGCAATTGCACTGTATAACAAACACTCAGCAGATACATGAGGCAGATGATATTGAGTAACTAACCATTGCACATACATCTTGTCCTAAGTTCATATTTCAAATCACTCATGGATAATTTAGTACTGATATTTTCTGTTTCTTTTGTTTTGTTTATTGTACTGCTTGTTTTGACCCCCTCATCGCTCCAAGTCACCAGTCTCTGGTCCCATTTATTAAGTGGCAGCACTACGGTGCCCACTTGCAGTGCCGATGAACAGTCACCCAACACTGGGGTACCCAATCCCCAATGCTGGAATGTCAGTGTTCCCTGAAAACAAGAAAACCATCCCATCTTGTCTTTTTTTTTAAACTTTTCCTACAAAAAGGTCCTTTGTTGATCTGACCCCCCCACCTCGATCTCTCACACCCTTACTCACCTGAACATGTCCCATGGTGAAGATCCACTCTCCAATCAAAGACTTGTCTTACTGCTGCAACTGCCAACTGCAACATGAGAAACTAAGTTAAGTGCGGTTCAAAGTATTTCAAAGGTGCTTTGAACTTTGATGCATAACTTTGTCATTTTTGCATATTTTGACACCAAATTTTCAATATTGCCATTTTGAGACCCCACCTCATGACTAATGGCAGTGGAATTATGTAAATCAGGCCTGAAAGGTGATTGAATTTGAAAAAGTACATCACCCGTTTTCACGAGGTGAGGTCATAAGAAGGCTGTGTTGAAAGTTTGGGGCCCAAATACATAAAAATGAAAAAGTTATGTATGTACAGTACATTTAAATTTTCTGTGCTCACTCATCACTTTGGTCATTTTAAATATTCTAACCCCAAATTTTCAACACAGCCATTTTTTGACACCACCTCATGAACATGACAGCTGTCATTTTCAAATACTGGCTGAAATGTGTTTTCTCGCCTGTGGCATGGAATGACATTTTGGTAGCTGACATGCCATTTTGGTGGGGATTTGAACATTTTCAACTACTGGGTTCATGAGGTGGAGTAATGAGAAGGCTGTACTAAACATTTGGTGTACAAATATGGCAAAAGTCCCAGGTTATGAGTGAATGTTGCAGTATTTCAATGCTCAATCAGAACTTCACCAATTTTCAATATTTTGACTCCATACTTTCAACATAGCCATTTTTCCTCACCAACTCACAAACATGCCATGTGTCATTTTTTAAATCCTGGATGAGAAATTTGCTTTTGCACTTCTGATGAAAAATTACATTTTGTCCAATATACTGTAAATTGTAGATGTCATGTTTATAAAGCAAATCACAAAATAAATATCTTGAAAATTTGGGGTCAAAATAAAATAATATGTAATAATTAACAAATGTGTATAATGCCAGTATTGACCCCAGCAGGTATGTGTTGTGATGTTCTGGTAAGCTGAGTTCAGAGGTAGGCTCAGTGACCCAGCTAGATGGGCTGAGGGAGTGGGGATGGGGAGAGAGGGAATGAAAGGTGCAGGATTGTCTGCAAGGGTCTGGGTACCATATAGTTAAGAAAACTGTCCTGTTGGCATAGGGTCCCACACCTCTCAAACCATGGGTGGCAGAGGCCCCTGCACATTGACTAACTTGTGCACTCTTTTTCCTGTGCATCTATATCTGTGGCCACATGGAGGCGCAGGGACCACAAGGCCTTGTGCTTCCACAGCCCACAAGACAGCTTTGTAAATTCTTCACATCCATCACTGCACTTCTGTAGGAAGATGGAATCTTCCCTTGGCTCAGGGCATCTTTATCAGTTCACACAGGTCCCAAAGGGGCCAGCATGAATGAGGATACCATTCTACTATCTCAAAAAGAAAGGAAATTCTTTACAAAACACTTTGTGAATCCACCAGTTAGGGTAACTTAATGCCACAAAAGTAGGGAAATGTGTCATTACTTTTTCCAACCCTAACTCCCCACCCCAACACAAGCAGCAAAAGAAAAAAAACATTAGGGTTTTGCGTCTCTGGAGTCTTGGTGAATCAGTGGTGGGGTTTTCCTTGGGGTTGTCAATCCTAATGCCCACTCCATTCCCTGAGCAAATAACATTACACATAATCTCCTTTCTTCATGGTGGGGCTGCAGGGTCCTGCATGAAGGAAGCTACAACAAACTATGTTGGCAAGATGTGGTAAGACATACCTCTCTCCCTTTGAAGAGTTTATAATTTTGAGGCAATGGCTTGGATCTGTACTATGTGCTTCAGGCAGGAGGTTATGGGCTGTGGGGAGGGGTGAGTATTAGGGTTGACAACCCCGAAGAAGACCCCAAAAATGATTTGTCAAGACTTCAGAGACCCAAACTCTATTTCTTTCCTTTTCCTGCTTGGGGAAGGGGGTTGGGGGATTTAGGGTTGGAAACCCTAATGCCACATTTCCCTACTTTTGTGGCATTAAGTTTCCCTAATTGCCACATAAAAAAGTTTTTTACACAAAAAAATTATACATATATATATATATATACATATACATCTTATATATGGTTGCACCTATAGATAGGGTTGAGTAAGCAGTTTAATGTTAAACCCCAGTTTTTGCAGTTTAATAACTTTGCAGCTGTTCAACAGATTTGCATGAGATGTTGCATGCACAGTTTCACGTGATAGATCTGTGGATGTGCCAAGTTTCATTTTGGTTGGATGTGCAGTTTTTGAGTTCTGGAGAGTACAAAAATTAAATTTTCACTCACTGGTTTTGCTGTTTTTTTCTTTAAACTTGAATACAGCCCAAACAACTTGAAATTTAGGTCAGAAATTTTCAGGGTAGAAAGGGGCTGGCCCACAGATGTGCCTTTTGCTTGTTTGATGAAAAAATATTAATCCATTCCAAAGTTTTTTATTTTGAAATGTTTTGGTTCTGAGCTCAGTAAGTACTTCAAGATAACTGTAGGAAATGAAAAAGGAATCATTTTTCATATTGGAATAATCCTTTTTTATTTGCTGCCATCTTGTTTCTGTTTTTTCTAAAAAAAAAAAAAAATTCAAAAGCCTCAAAAATGACATCCTGGAGAGAGACCAACACATCTATCTGGTAAATCAGGACCCTGTTAGGTGTTATCTGTACTTCACTGTTGGAGAAAAACCCTTGAAATGTTATTTTTTTAATATCATAAATTGTTTTTCGTGATGCCAGATATGAAAAAAGAATCTTTATTTCGTATCTCGAGTCATGAAAAAGATCCTGTTTCATGAATAGAAGGAAAATCCTTAAAAATCAATGACAATGCTATATTAGTTAAATAAACAGCTTTACTATGAGATTGTCTAATTAAAACTAGTAAAATATTTTATTTTCAGGTGGTGTCTTGTGTGATTTCTTTCACTCACTAACGGTTTTTATTGTTTATATGCGCTGAATCGACTGAACTACCATGCCAGTTTTTTTTTATGATCTCAGCCGAAATGCTCTTGTGTGCTGAGAAAGAATGTCATAAAGATGTAAATACTGGAAGGGCTTAGACAGCGCAAGTGGTAAAAGTATCTTATTTATCTTATCTATGAATATGAAAAGTATCTGATCTATGAGTATTAATTTTACCTAACTGAAAGCAGTGAGAGGACTTAAAAAAAGCACTGTGTGAAAGACTAGAAATTGCTGAAAGAGTGGAGTGACAGCACCTAGCTTTCCCTTAAAGGTATATTAGTATTTATTTATACTTCTCTTCCTTTTGAAAGTAGCAAGATACATGGGGAGTGAAGATCTGTAAGCAGAGGGGCCAAGAGACCAAGAGCTAAGCTATAGTTTTTCTATATGTAACATAGGGATACTGTTGTTTCTGACCATTTTTGCTGTTGTCGTTCTTAGAGTTCTGCTTTGCTGAGGTTTGCATTTGATTTAGAGGGTTTCTTGCAGCTAACTGTTGTTGGAGGAAAGTAGCACGAGTGAAGCTCAGGTGAATAGACCTGTCCACCCTCCCCCTGATTTGTCTGCCTTTATAGGGATACACCCAGAAGGCATTTGGATACTTCCTGTTCAGACACAGGAAAGGGCAAAAACACACCAACAACTAAACAAAGTAGACCTGAAAACTGTGTGACTGAATTGTGAAAACTGTCAGTTAAGAGAGGGAAGAAGGGTAGCACCCATGTAGAGCGCTGATTATTGAGTGCTGCACTTTTGAGCGAATCAATAATAACGCTCTACAAGAGAGTGAGTGTAGCGAAAATCCAGTAACTTGCCCAGGGGTCCGCACCCCCCTCAGAGTTGGTTATTTAAGTTTGGAGGGTGCAGGCGGCACAGCCCCTTGCATAAAAAAAGATTTCTGTGTGGTTAGTTAAGTATTGTAGCGACCGTCGCTATTTGCAACGGTCGGTACAATATCTGTCGCCCTTTTGACTATGGGCTCAAGTTTGCTCACTCTATGTAATGTTGGTCTTTCTGACTCACCTTTATCACATAAAACCAGAAAGAAGTAGGAGAGGAAAAAAAAAAAACACAGGAAGTTAGACAGGTGGGGTCTGGACTAAGATTGGGTGCAGGGGCTAGGAGGTGAATTATTACATCAGGAAGTACTGCAGATAGTTGGCACAGCAGTTTACAGAAGGAGGGTACCCTTAGAACAGTCAGTGTACTTTACAGACAGTGGAAAAAGGGAAAGATGCTGGGACTGGTGTAGTGCAGTGGCTGTGAGTCAGGAGGACCTTCTGGATGCTGCAGTGCTGCCTCATCTGCAGGAACCTCTCTGGGCTGAGGGTGGAGGTTGCCAGTCTCTGGGCTGAGTTTGCCAGGGTTCAGGGACCTCCTTCCCCATGCAGAGGCCACCAAATCCACACCCACTACCTCAAAGGTTGCCCAGCAAGAGGAGTGGTTGGACTACAGTGGACTCAGGCATGGTAACGGAGGTGGGTCAGAGGCACATCCTCCAGTCAGTGCAACAGAAGAACTCCTACACTGTGTTGGAGGAATAGGAAGGCCCCACAGTGTCACCTGTAGTTGCACCCAGGGAGGATGAGCAGAACCTCCACAGTGGAGCTCCAAGGATGGGTAGCTACTCCTGGTGGGGACTCCATCATCCAGGGAGTGGAGTTGTGGGCAGGTAGTGAGGAGGAGAGGGAGGTAAAGTGTTTACCTGGAGGCACAGCTCGGAGGGATGGAAAAGTGGATCCAGAGGATCACTAGGGCGGTAGCAAGGAGTAGGAGGGAGCTAGATGTCATTGTCCATCTGGGGACCATTGATCTTGCTGGAGACAAGACAGAGATAGGAAGGGTGCAGGAGGAGTTCGGAGTACTGAGCAGGGGCCCAAGGTAAATAGCAAGCCCCATGACCTTCTCAAAGGTGCTGCCTGTCCACAGCAAGGGGGAGGCTACGTATGTGCACACTAGGGACTTCAATACTTGATTGGAGAACTGGTGCAGAGAGCAGAGTTTCAGCTTCATTTGGGAGAGGGGACCCACCTGGGGGGATGTGGACCTGTACAGGCATGATGGCCTGCATTCTTCTAGGATGTCCTTAGTGAACGGTTTATATGCTCACTTAGCAAGTATTTAAACTAGCCAAGGAGGGGTGGAGGAAGTAAGTAGGGTAAATCCTACTGCCAACCTCCACAGGATAATGTAGCCAGGGAATCTGCAGAAAATCGAGGGCCTTGTGCGCAAATACCCGCAGCCAGGGGAATAATATCGTGGACCTGGCAGCCTTGATAGTGGAGGCTGACTTGGACATTCTAGCTATTACAGAAACATTGTATAATGGGGACCATGACTGGGCTGTAGCTATACCAGGTTATACTTTGTTCAGGAGAGACAGGAAGGGTTAAAAGGGAAGGGTTGGCTCTTTACGTCAAGGAAGGTATAAAGGCGATGGAGGTGCAAGGAATGTAGGGAGAGACAGAGACACTGTGGGTCACACTGGAGATGGGCAGTGGCACAGCCATTAACACAGATGTGATCTACAGACCCTCAGCACAAGGGAAGGAAACAGGGGTCTACTAGAAGTCATCCACATGATGGCAGCTAAAGGGGAGGTGCTGCTGATGGGTGATTTTCAGGAAATACAAGGAAAGAGAGAAGGAGGAGGAATAAATAAGGTACAGGAGGGCAGCATCTTTCAGAAAAGAAGATGCTCTAGAACAAGAGGGTATGACATGAGACTGGAGGGGGTAGACTAAGGGGCAATGTGAGAAAGTACTTCTTCATGGAACGGGTGGTGGAGGCATGGAACAGCCTCCAGCAGAGGTGGTGGGAGCAAAGTCAGTGAGGGAATTCGAACCTGCATGGAATAGACATAGAGGGACCCTAGCACTTCAAAAGAGAAAGTAAAACTGGAGATAAAGTAGGATCTCTGGCATTTTTAGTAGATAGGGAAAAAAGGCAGACTGGATGGGCCTAGTGGTCCTTATCTGCCATCAAACTCTATGTTTCTGTGACAGCAGCTGGTGTTAAAAGGCAAGAGAGGCTGTGAGGAAGTGAGCAGTGGCAGTGGAGGGCAGACAGCAATGCAATCTGGTGACTGGTGTGGCTATAACAAGATTGGGTTACAGTCCACTACCATCTTAGATGGCCTTCCATAGTGCTGCCATTTATTCTGGGCTTGAAAATGAGAGGGGTCTGGTGTTTGTATTGCTGTGTTTCCCCCTGTGAGTGTGCAGCAGACTCTCATCACTGTGATTTCTCTCTCCAGGTGAGCTCACTCCTCTCAGCACAAGTCTGGGAATTCAAATGATAAAAGACCTTTTCTTTGTTCAACTGGCAGAGACAGCAGAAGTTCAATGCTTGCCCTCTGGTTAGCTTGCTGTGTTTTCCACAGATGCCAAGCTGTGTAGTTCATTTTATTCAAGCAGTGAAACATGCACACTGTTTCAGAAAAAAACTAAACTGAGAAGTGTGTGTTAGACGATATTGATTGTTTTTATTTATGCAGGTTGTTCTGAAACTCCAAGTCTTGGGCACAATTATTGTCAGTCCAGCCCTTGGACTTGTACCATGGTTGCACCTGTGGAATAAATCACATAGGCACAAGAGGGCTACTTCTTGATGATCTACTCAGCTCATGGGGGGAACACACTCATTCACCTACTCACAGGGCCAGTAAATTACAAGCAGCTGCAGTTGGGGGGAGGAAAACACACTACCTGCCCCTGGATTGTCTCTACAGAAGTGCTCACATCACCCAAATGTAATAAAGCCCTCCTGGGACTCAAGCTAGTACTGCATGATGTGGCAATATGGATTTATTGATGCATGTTTGAAAGTGAAACTTTTGCCAATACTTGATATACGAACTGTTTGCTCCATGTGCTGCGTTCTCCATAATGTAGTCACAAATTCACATCATTGAAAGTTTTACAAGCAATAAAGCTTTTGATGATGTAAATCTATAAATCTATTATGGGGCAAACAGAAAATCAAGGGAGCGATCAGCTGGTATGGAATATCAGGCTGAAAAAGTGAACAGGATTGGTGGTCACCCCTATGACTGGCGCTCAGAAGCATTAACAATCCACGGTAAAGGTTCCTGTCTTCCCAAAGCAGCAACAAGTTCAATGGGATTGTCATTTGCCTTAGTGTTTCACTTACAGTATACATACATGGCATATTTTCGGCAGGTGCTTTGCAATTCAGGTGCAGTTTTGAACTCTGCTGTAAAGTTCGTAAAAAGTACATTGATCACCCTTATCAAGCAGAGATGCTTTCTCATGGAATATAGACATTTTTGAATAAAAAATGAAAATGCCTATGCTCCACGAGTATAGGCATAACTGTAGAGTACAGGCATTTATGCATAACTGTGTGCACAGCTTGGATACTGCTACTGCACTTGTATGCACAGTAAAACACTGGTACTGGCGAGACTGAATGAGCAGGGGGTGTTCCATGTTCTCAAATCGAGTGGGTGGTCCATCTCATAAAACTGTGATCTAAAAGAGGAAGATAACATAAGTTATCAGAGACAGATTCTCCTTGTCTTTGAAGCCAGTATTTGGAGTGCAGGAGAAGAATTGATCTATGGAACAAAGACTGAAGAACTAGGTTTGTCAGAGGGATTCCCCCCAGGAATGCATACACTTCACAATTTGTTATGGGTGCTTTAAAGGCAAGTGTTTATTGATCCAGATAAACATTACAAATTATATTTTAGAAACCATTACCATACTACGTCTTACATAACCTTTCATAAACACACTTAAACATGATTACAATCCCCTTTTGCTTGGCCTCTTGCAGGCCTCTTTGTTCCTTGTCAACTCTGTTTTCACTGGGCCAGGTGCATGATCCTGATGTCCCACCCAGTCTTCAGCCACATCTATGATCTGGGTCAGGTGCCTCCAACCATGACCCCCTCCTGAAATCTTTCCATTGGTTACTCCCTTTGTTTCCCTCCACAGCTGGGTGCTGTTGACCCGACCCATGCCTAACCCTCCCAAACCCCCTTCCCCACCCCCTTTTTAGTATGTTCCCTTCCCTTGTCACCTAAATCATTACCCCCTAAATGAATTATTAATAGATCTGGCCTTTTGCCTTTGCTACTAAGCTCCTCCAAAACTGGTAATAATTGGGCCCACCTCATGCCTCGGACCTCTTTCCAGATGACTCGTGCCCGACTGATGTCCTGTGAAGTTGCCTCCCTCCTGGCATAACAGCTGCATGTCTCTCAGCCCAGTATATAAAAAAAATGCCTATTAGTCATATTAGAATCTGCTGGCTCCCACATGTAGGTACAAGAAGGATAAAGCATTAAACCAATTGTATCACACGTTCTTTATAGCAATCAGATTTCCACCTGCCCACTTCTTTGATCACCTCCTCTGAAGCCCCTATGGCTGCCCTTTTTGAAACTGCCCCAATTCTAAAAGAATGTGGGGAAAACTTAATTAATTCATGAATGTGTGCCAGTTTCGCGTCGGTTACTTTAACAGTGATCTTAGAGTGCCATTAAGGGTTTAAGGCATTTTTAAGGTGTTTTAAGCCACTGTTTTAGGTATTTGAACAGGTCACTTTAAGGTTAGTAATTTGTTTGCGAGCCAGTTCCATTACATCTCACTGTGGGGTTCAGAAATAAGTACCATCGTTTACATTAGAAAAGGATTTTGCAAAAGTTATACTCTCAGCCTGCCCACTAGTTTTGAATCTGCAGTTCACATGTGTAGTACATTTGTCTGGAATAGCCAGTACTAAATTATCTGAGCTCTGGACTCCAGCTGGCAAGCACCTTACTAACAGCTAGACAGTGCTGTGACTACAGGTGCAGCTGCCATTATCTATCTGCCGAATCCATTTTGTTTTAAACTCGTGGCCACTGCCTTCCAAACTACGGGAGCAGTCGCCAAATCAATTCTTACTTAACTTTACACTGTCTCCCTCCCCAGGCTGAAATTAGCCTCTTTCCCCCCCTCTTCCCCGGCTGTATGTGTCTCACCTCTGCATCTTCTCTCCACAGCCTGCTCTGCTGGCCCACGAGGTGGTCGTTAGGCCCCTGCTGAGGCAGCCCTCCCCCGAATCCTGAACTAAGGTACGATGGTTTTCTAATATGGTGTTTCTGAGCCACAATGTCTTCTGCTTTCTGAGTGCCCTGCTGCCCCCACCACCACCACCACCACCCTTGGTGAGGTTTCTTATATATAGAGCACTGTCGCTTGTGGATTATAACCAATCAGCCAACGTTACCATTAGCAGTCTATTTAAGTTACTCCACTAGAGGCCACTGTTGCGATTCTCTACATGCAGGCTACCTCTCTCATGTAATTCATCATGCTATTTCACTATGTCTCCCTACTCACTACCGTATTTCCACTAGTGACACTCCCTCCTTCCAAATACCCCACAGAGCAGGAATGCAACACAGAAGCTCCCAAAATCTCCTCTCTGCTGACTTTCTCTAGCACCCTTTCCTCTGAACTATACCCAGAGTCAAAGCTACTCTTGAGGATGGTCGGTCCTTCAATCCTATCACCCCCCTTTTATGCTGGACTCATAACCCTAAATTCTACTGTAGAGACCCCCCCCCCGGGAGGATGGTGCCCATCCATGGTCCATAACCCACAAACCCAGCACTTCAAGCCTTACACAAAGCTTCTGGTGACTTTACTGCTGCTACTGACTGGGAACATTGAGCAAAATCCAAGGTCAACCACCACTCCCCTCAGACTACCACATGGCCTAAAATGAATGCACCTAAATATCTGCAGCCTACTGCATAAAATTAGCATGCTGCAGCCAACCGTCTCCACCTTAAGGCCAGACATCCTCATTATCTCAGAAACCTGGCTTAAGTCCCACAATGTGGACTCCAAAATCACCATTCCAGGCTACTCCATTATCAGGCATGACCTCCTAGGCACCAAAGGGGGGGGGGAGTATAGCTTTATACATCTCATCCTTCCTTCAGTTCACCCCAGTCAACATACCTAAGCTCCCACACCCAATCAACACCTTATTGGTCAAACTTTCCCTCTCCCGTAGTACACCACTATTTATAACTGGGTCATATTGCCCCCAAATCCTCAACGCTGGCTATCTTAGAACACCAGGGCACCTTGAAATCCTATGCAAAAGGTGGCGAGCTCCACATCCTGTGGAATTTCAATCTAAACTGGCTTTCCAGGACTGTCTTCAACATCTGCAACCAGATAGCAGCACTAAACCTATCACAACTGATGTCTGAACCCACTCGACTGAACACTAAATCTAATAAACATACACTACTGGACTGGCCACTCACCTCACATCAGCATCGTATAATTGCCTCAGGCATCCTACCTGACTCTTTAAGTCATCACCATATGATTTACTTGATCCAAAAGATCTTTAGGACAAAAGCCCCCCCCAGAACGATTCTCACATGGTTCTTCAAATCACTGAACCTTGCCTCGCTCCTTAACAACCTGACAACCACTGACTGGTCCTTCATCCACAGGGCCCCCTCTATCGATACTGCTCTGGATTATTTCAAACTCAAATTCCTTGCAGCATGGGACCATCATGCTCCACTTACACAGACCCATGTGAGGGGCTCCCACTTGGCTTGGATCTCTGCTGACATTATGGCCCTCGTCAGAGCAAGAGATCAGGCTTAGAAGTCTTTCAAACACACCAGCTCCCCTGATGACTATGCATTATACCACTCCCCACGCAACTCCTGCACCAGGTGAATCAGACAGGCTAAGGCAAATCACTTCAAAGCTTCATTCCAGGCAAACCTAAACCAACCAGCTAAATTCTTGAAAGTGGTCAAATCCCTCTTCTCCCACCCTCCCAGCCCCCCACACCTGTGTTAATGGTAGGCAGCACCACAGTGATAAACCCTCTAGCTGTAGCCTTAGAATTTAATTCCTATTTTACAAATTGCACCTCAGGAAAAAGCTACACCCAAAACTAGGTGCCCTCTACTGCAATCATGGTTGCATCCTGCTGCCAGCCCGCCACATGCTTGTACAGAAAATGATTCTCCCTATCTTTGTCTATGGGGATGTAGTCTACAGTGCCACTCCTAAATCCACCCTAGCCAGACTGGACTCCCTGTTCCACTCTTTCTGCCATTTCGACTTTTGACAGCCCACCCTCCACCCACCACTGTGTGCTCTACCAGACTCTCAATCTTCCCTCGCTACATGACTGTTGACAATCTCATTGTGCCAAGCTCTCAGCTAAGTGCTGGTCCCAGTCCTTGCCTCCGTACTACATTGCTGTGTTAGTTGCCATTCCTCTCCTGTCTACTCCCTCAGGAATTCTGACACCTGCCTTCTAGCTGTACCATGCATGTCCACTTCAATTGGCAAAGCAGCTTTCAGACATCGCATGCCCAAATTATGGAACTCCCTCCCTATTAACATTTGGCAATTGCCCCCTTAGCAGTTCCTTGGCCACCTCATAACTGAGCACTTCTCCATGACCTTCACATGTGGCTAATATCTTCCTGCATATTAAAAATGGTCTAACCTAGTACCTGCAATCTGGTATTTTGTCCCTGTCAGGATGCTTATTTACTGCCCCAACACAGTACCTCATGTGTTGTGATGAATTCATGTTATTTGTTATGCTTTAACTCATACCTCTGTATGCCATGCTGAATTATTGTACACTTTATGTATTGTATGATTATTTTCCCTATGTTCCCCTTCCCCCATCACGTACCTGGAATCAAGCAGTACTCTGCTCAGTGTGCCCTCCTGGTAAAACTTTTAAATAAATAAATAAAACAAGTTGGGGGCTTCCCCTAAGAAAACTAAACCTTTTTTCAATATTGCTGCTACCTGGTAGCATGTTACTGGTTCTCTGTTCCCATGTATGAATAGAGGACCTGTACCCTTCGGCCATTTCAGCTTGTAGTTCTGGACAGCAGTCACCATTCCTGTTCTGGCTGGCTCTCCAAAGTGATTGCTACCTATCTACTGGCCTGATCTGTTTTGGACCTGCCCAACCAAATAGACACTGAGGGCAGGATTCACAAATCTCGTGAAAGTCCCACAGCTGTGGGAAAACCTCTGTGCAAGAGGGTTGCCCCTTGTGGATCCGCAGATTACCCGCAATAGCGGGTATTCACAAAGGTGGAGCCGGATTTTGACAGGCTCCATGAATTACTGCAGCATTCGAGTGTTGTTGCCAGGGATATCACTGCAGCTGTGGAATGATGTTATGGCTAGTGGGACCAGCCGTAACACCTTCTGCAACTGCTGCTGCTGTTAATTGCAAGCTCCGCTGCTGCGGGGATTTCAGACCGCCACTGGGGTTGTGGAGTGGGGCTTAGTCCCAGAACGGTTTGTGAATCCTGACCTGGATCTCTCCACATGATACCACCCACCAGTCTAGGCCCCTGCCCCCTGGCTTTTTATTCTGGGCTACCACTTCCTTCCACCCTAAAAGCACCTTTTGCCATCACTGTGACCGCTGCCTTGAAGGCGCAGGCCTCCACAGCAGACCTGCATATCTGCTGCAAAGCACCCAGCAGTCTGACTAATAATTTACCCATTATGGGCCTCCTGTGATCTATGGAGTTGCCCTTGGTCCTGTGCCTCCCCATGAGCATGCATTTTACCACTTTAAACTGGTTTGGTTCAGCCACCCTTTGGTGCCACATGCCCAACTTATCCCTGCTACCTGAACCCCCATGGCCATGTGCGACATCCCACACTCCCATCTGTGAACCATATACTGTATTATAAGTCTAATTAATTATTCATGAACTAAAGAAGCTCCTTAATTGGCTGCTGTGCCAGTCTGAAATCTCTTAGAAATGCCCAGCACAGTAGCCACACAGTTAATTGCAGCACTGACAGCAGTGGTTAAAGAAGAAAAAATTACCAAGTTAGGACAGTTCCCATCAAAACAGTAAGTCTTAAAACCCTTCTGTGTAAAAAAAGGGTGCAACCCTGAAAACGGTGACCTCCACATACTGTGATTAGTATGGAAGGACATCATGCAGCAGCCTTTTAGCACTGTGCGGCGCCAAAGAAGTTGAAAAATGACAGAAAAAAACTGCGCCCAAAAAGGTCATTACTGTGATTAGACTTATAATCACAATAATGACCTTAGAGCCAGTCATTTCCTATCGATTAATGACCGGCTGGGTGGGGTTGGCCCTCAGCTGCACCTCGGCCACCTTTCCCCCCCAGTCGGTTGTTAATCTTTAGGAAATGACCGGCCCTTCGATCATTATTGCTTAATAATTTGGCTCTCTGTCACTGGCTTACTCACCTTAAACCCTGGCTCTGTTAAAACCTTTGGAAAGAAGCTCATGCCCCTTAATAGGCCCTTAGTGTGTTAGTTGGCCAGTAGCTCCTGTACAGATGCCAGGCTCGGTCCAGCCAACCGCCCATAGTTGGGCTGGCACTGTTGTTCTCTGTGTAGCCGCTTCCGGTGCCAGGGACCTGAACCTGTACAACTGGAGATGGGAAAGGCTGTCAGCAATGTTATTTTGTATCCCCTTGATGTGTTTAGCTCTAAAAGATAAATTAAGTCTGAGCCCCTCCAAAATAGCTGACATAACACCCAAATCACTGACTCCATGGACCTCTTCTGCCAGTTAATAACCTCGATTATGGCCTTGTTATCACACCAGAAGGTTATTTTCTGATTAGTCAGCTCCTGACCCCATACTATGAGCGCCATCCAAATAGGAAACAATTTTAACAAGGTAATATCCTTCAGTAGCACCTCAGCTCCTCCATTCCTCAGGCCAAGCCTCTGAAATCCATTTCCCTCTGAAGTAGGCTCCCATCCCCAATGCCCCGGATGCATCCATATACAGGTCCAGGTCATTACTAAACAACCAGTCTTTCTGCCAAAGTGACTCCATTATACTTGGCCAGGAAGTCACCCCACATGTTCAAGTCCCACCATTTCCCTTTTGTAATAGCCACCCAATGATGTGGCAATCATGCCTTACCTGTATATCTACCTAACCTCCTGGTAAATGCCCTCCCAGGGCTGATTGCCCTGCAGGCAAAATTTAAGTGACCCAGTAACTGCTGAACTTTAGCTAGCGGTACCCATCTCTTGGACTGAACCTGGTCCAATAAGTCCCTCAGTCTCTGTACTTTATCCCCTGGCTACTGGAACAGCTTGTGCTCCATATCCACTTCAATACCCAAAAATTCTAACTTTTTTGCTGGTTCCTCTGTTTTGTCTGGTGCTAATGGATGCCCATAACTGAGCACATTTCTTGGAACTCCCTTAACTTCTTGGCTGTCTCCAGTTTGCTGATCCCTATGATCAGAAAATCATCAAGGTAGTGTACCATTGCATTGTGCCCATATCTGGCCCAAAAAACCCATTGAACACATGTGCTGAACCATCCAAATGTGGAGCAAGCTATGAAACAGACGATGGGCATGGCTTTATCGAAGAAGCAACCACCCTGAAATTGAAAAGCAAGGCAGTCCCAGTCCTCCGGGTGAACTGGAAGGAGTCTGAATGCAGACTCTATGTCGGTTTTTGCCAACCACGTCCCTCCTGACAACTTGATCAAATCTACTGCTTAGTCCAGAGTTGCGTAAGACACCATGCTCCACTCTTTGGGAATGCCATCATTCACCGATGCACCATCTGGAAAAGAAAGATGGTGAATTAATCTATATTCGCCCTTCTGCTTCTTAGGGACCAAACCCAGGGAAGATACTCTCAAATTTGGGAATGGTGGGAGTTGGAAGGGCCCTTCCACCCTGCCTGCACACATCTCTTTCTTAATTTTCCTCAGTACCACCCCTTCACTGTCTTTCACTATGCCTACGTTCTTCACCTGCATAGCCTTCCTTGGTCCCTTTTAGCCTAACCTAAAACCCTTTGTGAAAACCTCCCTTAAGAGTGCCCCCCTAACCAAATTCGGATACCCCTGTGACCAGGCATGAGTTACTTCGGGTTTAACTGGAGTGTGGGGCATTGGGAAACCCCTTCCTGTAACCCCTATCTCTAGATCTTTGGTTAACTCCATAACAACCGCCATAGGTGCCGCACCCAGATGGTTCTCGTCTTCTGTTCCCTTGGAATTGCCCATTGCCTCCATTGCCCTAGTAACTGCCCAGAAAAGACTGTTTCACTTGATGATGGTAACCTTGCCTATCCCCTGCCAACCTGCAGTGGGTCACTGGGTGCTGACCAAAATACTTTGAGCACACATGTTTGAACTTGCAGTTTGTCCATGTGCACGAGGCCTTATTATAACCCCAGCAAGTTCTTGACCCTGACCCTGCCCCAGTCTTCTCGCTAGTCTCTCTCCTACTGCTATACCCTCTCCTGATAAAGTTTGTAGCCAGAATTCTGTATGGGTGCTGTGCCATCTTATATCCCCACCGACACGACCATTCTCTACCAGAAGGCCTTGTGATACTTCAGCCATCCGTAACAAGGCTTTACCTTATATGCATTCCTGATAATGGCTAAATAGGTCAGAAGTGGGATAGCCAATTCTGGTTTCTTTTCCAGTAGGATGGCACTAAAAACAGTAAAATCAGCCTGCCAGGTCTCTATATTTTTACCTTTGTATGTGGCCTCCTTGGTGGGGTTCCTCACCACTGCCAATGCCACTGCCATCTTGGACTTGCTACCATTTCTTCTTTTTTGTACTTCTTAGCTGTATCTTTGTCCATCAATGCAAACAAATCCACAAACTCGCCTTTCCATACTTTCTCCTTTGTCATCAGGGGCACATGGTCTCCTAATGTCATACCTGGAACCCCCATCCCGCTCTGCCCACTTTCTCCCGAGGCATCCTTACCTGAGTCAGCCTTCCCATCTTTAATCTCTGCAAAGGCCTTCTCCATCTTTTCTATACCCAATTGCCCCATGTCATTAATAAACCCTTCCATGTATTCTTTCAGGTCACCTTCACCAGTAAGGTCAACCTTTTCCTTACCATTTCAGCCATCAGGCACCTCCAGTTCTGGTAAGGGCTCTGGGTCTGGTACTAGAACCAGGGCCAGTGGACTCTTTCCTCTGCCCATATTTTGTGGTGCAGGTGGTGCCTTCTGTTTCTTCATGTGCTGCTTCTCTTCCTCCCGCAGTCTCGCTGCCTCTATCAACTCGGTCATCTTTGTCATCAACTGAGTTTTTGTCCTTCAGCTGGGTGCTCATCTGGGGTGCTGGGACCTTCTTTGGCACCATACTGGATGAGGTAATGATATGCAAAATCACTTGTACTCAGTAAAATAGCGGAAACTCTAACTGCAAGGAACATAAATTATAAATCGTTAAATCTGCAAACTAAAGGAAAAGTAGTGTCACTATTATAGCAGTACCCTAGTTTTTCAGGAAACAATGCTGCAATTAAGCAGTTCAACTCAGCTAGCCGCATCACCAGAACTTCCCCATGGGATTATGCCTGCCAATAGGTTCAGCAACGATATCACAATTAAGCAGTTTAAACTCTGTTCATCACATCAAACCACACTACCCTACAAGGTTATGCATGTAAAATTTCAAGTACATCTGTTGAAGGGTTGCCAAGTTATTGAGGCTCAAGGTATGCAAGACTGGACGACTGTGAAAATGGGGTTGCCTCTTTTATAATATATCTTTCCATGTCCCCACCCCTCTAAATGCGGCCCCTATCTCACTCTTTTGCTTCCATTGCCAGCAGGGCCTACCCTCTTAGCCCCCTCCTGTCATAGGAAAAGGACCTCTTTTGCACTGTATTAATTATCCCCCAGTGTAGTATCTGGTTTTCCATCCATGGACCCTTTTTTTGTTGTTGTGGCAGTAATGTTTTGGGAATAGAAACCTGTTCTGCTAAATGTGATGCAAACCAGCCCCACATCAGCCTAGAAACTCCTCATACAGGTAAAACGAGGTCTGATCTTACCACCCCCTCTTGCATTCTGCAGATGAGAGCCCCAACACTGCATGATAAAACTTAGACACTTTATGGAAACCCAGCATATACTGTCCTAGGAGGCACTGCATACACTGCTCTAGCACTCCCAACTGAAGAGCTAAGAGATATCGCCCTGAAGGAAAGTATTTATTATTAAGGACTTTTTTGTCATACTGATCATGTGGTCTGAAAGCTGAACTGTCCTTGCAATCTGAAAATAGTTGGACCAACTTCCAAATTGCTAACTCAGGATTGTGGAACCTAGAGTTCCTCAAGGTCTCCCGGCCACACTGTGCCACGTGGTTGCATTCATCCAATCTCCCCATGCAACCCTCCTCAGACCGTCTTGTGACTCCCTTTCAATTGTGCTTCCCCCCTCCGAGTTTCTCTTTCTCTTTTTTTTTTAATAAAATAAAATACTCCTGGCAGCTGCTTCCATCCTAATACCCTGTTGCTCAGGGTCTCCGGCCTTGCACCACCAAACCGTAAACACCCTGGCGGACCTAGGCCAAGGCCCGGTGATGCGAACTCCAATGTCATATGCCAGCTATGCATTCGGCCCGATCCTCCCTGCCACAGCTCTGCCCAAAATACTAGGTAAGGCTGTTGTTAAAAAGGCTGGCAAAACAATTGCACACCTGTAATAATTCAAACCACAGAGCTTTCTCCTCGCAATCCACTGAATGGCTTGATGCATCCCCAGTTATGTGGTTCCCCCCCAGTGTGGCCTATCATTTTGCTTCCCCTCATCCCGTAACATGCCCTGCCAGAAAAATGTAGATTTCCACAAGGGAATCAAGCCATCAATGAATCTTCCTGCCAAGACACACCCTTGTTACCCCTTACTGTTGGAACAAACCAGGATTCTCCTGCAGCACCAGCCACAAGGAAACCTCCTGCTGCACCAACTGCCAGATGAATCCAGCAATGCGTCTGCCCACCCGCTCACAAATTTGATCTGCGGATGCCCCAGATTGTACTCCCACTCTTGTAACTTGCTGCAGCTCAGAAAACAAATTCATTCATTTGCACGTAATGTTCACGCTCCCCATAAACCTTTCTATCTTGACCTATGACCAGTAGCCCCAACCTACTTCTATCTTTTTGTTCTCTCTTAATTAAAAAAAAAAAAAAACAGCTACATTGCACAAACATTGTATAATACAAAAACAAAATGGAATTACAAGTGCCCTGTAGCCCAATGAAGTGAACCACAGGGGAGAAGCCTGCAGGGCCCATGCCGCCTACCCACAAGGCCTACTGCCTGCAGGCCAACCCCTCATGGCCCATTTACCTTACCTGACTGGATCAGTTCATAAGCCTCAAGATGTACTGAGCCAAACAAATGAGTCTCAGCTGAAAAGAAGGGGGAACTGATGCCTGCACCCTTTTAAATACCCCTTTAGGACCACAGTCAGGACCCTTATTAGCCCCACCACTAGCACATTCAAAACCCTTGCTGCCCCCTGCCTGTCGCCTCCGCTCCATGACCTCACTCCATCCCCCTCCTCATTCCTGTTGACAACTACTGACAATTCAGGTTGCCATTAAGTGGCAACCTCATTTATCAGAACAAATATAGGAACATGGAGTGAGTGCTGCTTAGTCAGAAACAGGATTTTACTTTAATTTACTGGTTTTAGCACATGGATTCAGGTATTAATATTCACTACACAGTTACTAATCAAGCTTAAGGTGTTGCATTTGAAGTTTTAGGATTAATACAACCACGACCTGCTCCTCGACTCACTAAAAACACTAGGACTGGATGCTACTTCTCTAAACTGGTTCTCTGAATATCTGACAGACAGATACCAGCAGGAGAAAGCAGAAGACAAACTATCTGCCCTAAAACTCTTACAAAGACGTGTCCCTTAGGAATCCATATTAGGTCCCCTCCTCTTCGCAGTGTATATCAACAACATTGATGAGGGAATCAAGGATGCAAGTATTCACTTATTCGCGGATGACACAGTGCTGTACCTGAGTCGTCATTCACCAAAAGAAGCTTGTACTGACCTACAAAAAGATTTCAACCTCCTGCAACTCCAACTAATCAATAAAAAACTGCTATTAAATGCTAAGAAAACTAAAGCCATGTTATTTTCCCCCGCAAAATACACAGCGTTACTGACTCCCTTCCCCCAATAACCACTATGCTGGGAGAGTGCTTAGAGTACGTTCTGAAATTCAGATATCTTGGGGTCTGGATCGGCTGTAAACTCTCCTTCACTGACCACTTGGAAGACTTGCTGAAAAAAATTAAGGCAAAGACTTGGCCTTTTTTACAGGATAAGAAGACTTCTTACAGCAGACGCAAAGAAACGACTAGTCCAAGCCACGTTCCTGTCCTTAATTGACTATGCAGACTTCATATACAGTAGCTGTAGCGCTTCCTATCTTGAAAATTGACACGCTTCTACCACAGAGCTTATACGCCATCACTGACCTCCCTTCTCTACCCATCATTGTGCACTATATGCCATCATGGGCTGGACCTCACTTCACTATAGGCGCAACTTTAATGCAGCACTCTGGACACTTAGAGCCCTCAGTGGCAAACTCCCTCAATACATCATCGACTGTCTGTCTCCGATTGTGCCCAGGAATTATTCCCTTAGAAGCTGCTCACAAATCCTGCTAAATATACCCAGGGCACTCACACGAGTTGGGAGGCTGCCTTTGGATTCTCACTCCCGTCAATGCAGAATAAAACCCCAAAAATACTTAAGCTGAAAACCCCAGTACGTACCCTTTTGTTCAAAAGACTTTACCATGATGGCATTACAGAAATTTGCAACTACTTTACTAGACACTAACTAACTTCCCTCCCTCAAATGGCGGCCTGCAAATGGCGGCCCCCGAGCTAAAATGTGTGCCTCTACCTCTAACATGCCCACCAACAGATCCACAGGATTTATTGCCGAACTCCCATATCGTATTCTTTGACACTGAACAGCTGCAGCCTGATTCTAGCACATGCTACCGCACTTGGGGATAATTATCGTCTTTCACCCAAAAAAATATTCGGTCCCTCATCCATCCAACATCTCCCTCTGCCTCAACCTCCAAGACCCTCCAAGTTATGCCCCTGCTACTATATTCCTCCTCTTGCACTTAGTACAATGGCAGCTTTTCTCCTCCATATGTCGCCGCGTTTTGGGGCAAAAGTTGCTTCATCGCCTTTCGCACGGTCCTCCACCCTCCCAGTCCCTCACTCTGCTCTTACAATTGGGTCCTCTTCACTTGCACCCCTATTCCCCACCTCTCCCTACATTATGCGCTTGATATCTTCTATCTGGTATGCCTACCCTCTCCCTAACATTTCCCACTACAAAATGCACAGTTTTTGGGCTTGGATCCAGCACAAGTTCATTATCCATGACTCCTTGTAGTTCTATGTTCAATGTATATTACCTGTAAATGTGCATTTTTACTATAATAGCAGCTATTTTTACTGTTTGTACTATTATAACTTGTCTTTCGGTATTATTACTGTAGGACCGCAGGTCCACCTTGTAAATGAGCTTGCTCAATGGTGCCCGCCTGGATAAATAAAGATATTGATTGATTGATTGATTGATAATCAATATCTCAAAACTGAGTCAGGTGCTGCTAGGTAATGTAAAAGATTGTACTGACAGCATTCCTACCTTGTTAACACAGAAACATAACATAGAAACAAAGAATTTGATGGCAGATAAGGACCGCTTGGCCCACCTAGTCTGCCCATTTCCCTACCTAACGGATAAGCTGCAGATCCTAGTTAACCAACAGCCTACTTCCTCCTACCCCCCCACTAGAATTGCCTTATGTCTGTCCCATACATTCTTGAATTCCCCCACTGTTTTTGACTCTACGATTTCCACAGGAAGACCCTTCCATGCATGTACAACCCTCTCTGTGAAGAAATACTTCCTATCACATTACCTCTGAGCTGTCCCCCCTCTATCTTCAAATTGTGCCCCCTTGTTCTTGCACATCTCTTTTTCTGAAAGATGCTACCCTCTTGGACTTTGTTGATTCCCTTGAGGTATTTGAAAGTTTCTATCATGTCTCCCCCTCTCCCTCCTTTCCTCGAGGGTATACATATTAAGCTCCTTTAGCCTTTCTTCATATGTCTTCTGGTGCAGACCCTGCACCATTTTGGTTGCCCTCCTCTGAACAGCCTCCACCCTGTCTATGTCTTTGTGGAGATGGGGTCTCCAGAACTGTACACAGTGCTCCAGATGTGGTCTTACCAACTGTCTGTACAGAGGGCCAACAGCTTCTTGTTTTCTACTGGTGATGCCTCTCCCTATGCATCCCAGTATCCCCCCCAGCCCTTCTTACTGCCTTCTCACATTGCTGGCCCACCTTCAGGTAATCTGATATGACTACCCCCAGGTCCCTTTCCATTTTTGTTGTTGTCAGTATCTCACCCCCCATTGTGTACTCTTCCCCTGGGTTTTTGTTTCCCAGGTGCATTACTTTGCACTTCTTTGAGTTGAATCTAAGCTGCCATACATTTGACCATTCCTCCAACCTTGCCAAGTCCCTTTTCATCCTTTCCACCCCACCTGGCGTATCAACCCTGTTGCAGATCTTTGTGTCATCTGCAAAGAGAGATATTTTCCCTGCTAGTCCCTCTGCAATGTCACTTATAAAGACATTAAAAAGGACTGGCCCCAGTACTGAACCTTGCAGTACCCCACTAGTAACCTCCCTTTCTTCAGTGTGGACTCCATTAACTATTACCCACTGTGTCCTGTTGTCCAGACAGTGTTTTACCCAGCTACCACCCTGGGACCCACTCCCAGGCTGGCTAATTTGTTTATTAATCTATTGTGCAGAACTATGTCAAATGCCTTGCTAAAGTCTAGGTAGGCCATGTCCACAGCCCCTCCCTGGTCTACTACTTTGGTCACCCAGTCAAAGAAATCAATTAGATTTGTCTGACATGACCTTCCTGCTGTGAATCCATGTTGTGCCCCACTGGCCTCTAGGTACTCAACAATTCTTTACCTTCAGAAGTGATTCCATCATTTTCCCCTACCACTGAGGTGAAACTCTGTCTTGCTCCTACTTTTTGGGGAATCAAATCTGCCCTCCTCCAGTCCTCAGGTACCACACCATCCTCCCATGATTTATTAAAAAGGGTAGTCAGTGATGTTACTAGTTCTTCCCTTAGTTCTTTTAGTTCTTTTAGAATTCTGGGGTGAATCCCATCAGGCCCCATTGCTTTATCCACCTTCAGTTTTAAGAGATCTTTCAGAACCCTTTCTTCTGTGGAAGGACTAATATCAACCTCCCTATCAAGAGTGTTTCTATTGACTGGATTTGGTATCTCCCCCTGCTTTTTTATTGTGAATACTGAGCAGAAGTATTCGTTCAGTATCCCTGATTTTAAACTGTCACTCTCTGCCCAAGCATCTTCCTCTTTATTCAGCCTCAATACCCCTGCCTTAGTCTTTCTTTGCTCCCTAATGTACCTATAAAAGATTTTATCCCCCTTCTTAACTGAGTTGGCTATCTTTTCCTCTGTTTGGGCCTTTGCTATTCTGACTGCCTTCCCCGCTTCCTTCTGCTTTAACTGGTACAATTCTCTGTGCTGCTCCTTCTGTGTTTCCTTATTTTATTTATTTATTTAAGGTCTAGGAATTACAACCCTTTGAGTCAGAGACTCATTTGCAAAGGCTCCACGCCTTACATCAAATAGATCTGAACACAGTATAACATGGAATACACAATTCAGACTACAGCTCTAATACAGAAAAATGACAGTACCTACAGAGGTGAAAGAAAGTGCATAACACAGACATGGAACATCAGCAATTGTGAAATAATGGTGCATAAACATTTTTTTTTTTTTATAAAGTTTCATCTGCAGTCGCAGTGGGAGTTGGACATAATGTGGTTCAGTAACTCAGGTTTAAAAGGCCCAAGCCTGGGGATTGATAAGACAGAGTCAGGGATTGAGTTCATCCTGAGTGGGGCCCTATAGCAAAAGGACCTTTGGCCAGCAGTGGTCTTCACAAAGGGGACATGGAATGTGGCGGTGTCAGAGTGTCTAGTGGTGTGAGTCGGTAGGTTCTTTTGGAGGAGCTGAAGACAGCCGGGGGGGCTAGGCCCAACTGGATTTTTTTGGCCAGTAGGCAGGTCTGATAAACTAGTCGCCCCTGGAAGTTTAGCCATGATGACCGTAGGTAGAGGTCACAGGTATGCGTGAGACGATCAGAGCCTGTGGCCAATCTGCAGGCTTTGTTTAGGGCACGTTTAATGCTGGACAGTGCTGTGTCAGAGGTGGCCCCATAGATGATTATGCCATATTCAACCAGGGAAAGGATGGAGCTGGAGATAGCTAACCGTAGAGCCTCAGGAGGTAGACATGGCCTCAGCCTGTAGAGGAGACCGATTCTTTTGTTTATTTCCATGCAAGTTGATGCAATATGCTTATACTTCCTGAATGCTGTCTTTTTCTCCCTTATCTTCTCTGCCACTTCTTTTGAGAATCATATTGTTTTTTTTCTTTCATTTTGATTTGTTTATTTGCTTCACACAAAGGCTTGTTTTTTTTTTTTTCAACTCTATTTACTCCAGTCATGGCAAGGGGGACCTCACTCAGGCATCCTCTCTCTGTGCTTGCCCACCTGAGATCCACTGTAGGTCTATGCCCCTTTTCTCTCCACCCCTCACATTGCCAGCACCCCTGGTTTAACCTGCCCAGGAAGGGTAGCCCGACCACTTACTTGGGCTCCTTGAAAGACAGATTCTGGCATGGAAGGTGGTGAGCTGAGGAGCGATGAGGGCCGGCCCCAGTCAGATCCGGCACTGGGCATGGAGGAGATGTGCCGTCACCTATCCCCACTTGCTGGGTTTTTCTGTTTTCTTCCCCACCTTCCCTTGTGTTTGCACCTTCCAACGCTTGGTGCACGGCAACCCAAACAGCGTTTGGCACGCTGTAACGTGCTTGCCCGTGCATCTGCTACACCCTGGTCTCCACCAGGTGTCGCCAGAGCTCCAGACAACCCCAAGCCCTCCCCTGGGACAGGAGAGCAGCCAGCCGGGCACTCGATCCAATCCCTCCCCTGCCGACCCCTGGCATCCGAGCTCACTCCTGAACTCGGGTCACTGGTGTGGCGTGAGGTATGGAGTCCAGCACCTCAACCCTCAGCACCACCAGGCCGGACACACAAAGGCTTGTTGCCTCTGTTGTTGGCAGATAAGGGCCTTTGGCCCACCCAGTCCACCTCATTATCCCTAACAATTGTGCCTTTTCATGCTTTGCTGGTATTAGGTTGTTCCCAACAATTTTGTCTGAGAACACAAACCATGAACTTGACATATTCTGCTATTTTCTGTGCCACCATCATTATCCTCGGTTATACTCCACAAGAAAGCATTGCTGCTACATGAAGTCTGATCTCGAGATGTGCAAGCCCTCACTGTACCTGCAGTTTCTTAGTAACAAGAGATGTATGAAGTAAACTTCTGTCAGGGCATGCAGTGCAGCCCTCTGATAGTGCGCTCTTATAACAATGACTTGCTGTTTATGGTGAGGCTATCCCAAGGTCTCAGTCATCCTCCACCCCATTCACTAAAGTGACTGCCACTATTGAAATGGCAGAGCAAAACCATTGCAACCCCTACTGTACTAGATGAACTTCATAAGTTGCAGCATGGGTACAGCATGTTTACATGTGTGACCGAGTGGCAGGAGGTGGGAGCTCCCCTGCCCCCCGGGAGAACCCCATCTGACTCCTGTGAATGGGAGTTCGGTGTCGGTGAGAGGAATAGTCTGAGGCTGCAGTGATATGCTGGTGGGGGTGAGAGGTGATAATTTTCCTTGTAAAGAGCTTGGAGCAACTTTGGGACTAGCTGAAAGGGATGAAGATTGTTTGTGCAACTCCCTTGGGAACTAAAATGGTGTAAACAATGAGGGAGGTTTGAGGTTTTTCCCTGTCTAGGGTTGAGGTGTGAGTACTGGCACATGTGGTTGACATTTCAAACTAGCTCAGTATGGATTAGTGGCTCCGGAGAAAGAGGAACCTTCAGAGCAGGGATTTCCAGAAGATCTGTTTGGACTGTGATAATCTGACTGAAAACTGTGTCAAACTGTCAATCCCTAGTGGATCAATAATTGTATGGTGCTGTATCTATTATACTGTTATTGCTCACACTCGTTGGGTGTACTCTCCCTGTTGGTGTCGCATTTTATTGGAGGGGGTTGGCTGGCAGTGTGTGCGTGTGTGTGTGTGTGTGTGTGTGTGTGTGTGTGTGTGGGGGGTATGGTTAAGGGAAAGATTGATTTAGTGTATGAGTGGTTGAGTGTGGTGGGATATATTTTGTTTTAGGACTGATAAATATGTGTCAGGGGGTGTCTGGTAATTCAGGGCGGGCTAGGATTGTGTATGGATTGTCCCAGCTCTATGACCTGTGGCCCTTCACTGCCCTCCTGGTATCTAGCACTATTGCTCATCATTGCCAGGAGGTTGGGATTAGGAGGAGACACTTGGGCAGGAGCTGGTGGGGCACCATGTGCATGGTTGAGGGGAGCAGGATAGAGGTGGTTGGGTGCAGAAGGCACCCCAGGATTCTATGGGGCTTGGAGAGGTGCCAGAAGCATTTAGTTCCCATCCCCAGGGATCCCATGAGATCAAGTGGGCAGGCAGCTAAAAGGGCTGTACTGTCCACTAATCCCCTGAGGATGGTGCTGTATAATGCCAGGTCGATCAATAATAAGAGTGCAATTATTGCGGATCTGATTTCTTTGGTCGACCAGGCTTGCATTACGGAGACCTGGTTGGGGAACAATGCTGGTCCAGTGTTAGAGGCCGCCGTTCCCCCGAGTACTCTGTTGTGCACTGCCCCAGAGTGCAACGCAAGGGCGGAGGAGTGGCTATCTGTTTTAGAGCTGAGCTAGGCTTCACCATGCACCCAGTGAGAACACTGGGTTCTTTTGAATGTGTGGCCGTCCATGGAGGTCCGGGCGCAAGTTGCAGGATTCTCCTGATTTACCATCCCCCTTGGATGGCAGGAGAGTTCCTGCAGCAGATGATTTCGACGTTGATCAAACATTGGAGTCCCCCAGGTATTTGGTCCTGGGGGACTTCAATGTTTGGGCTGACGACGAGTCATCTAGGTTGGGTTATCACTTCCTCCAGATGATGACATCTCTGGGCCTGTCACAAGGAGTTACTACAGCGTCCCACCAGGGTGGCCACATGCTGGACCTGGTCTTCTCGCTGGGGCTTGAGATTGAGAATCTCAGGACTGATCGGGTCATTTCGTCTGATCACTGCACAGTGGAGTTCTTGCTCAGGCCCCCCCTGAGATCCCTCCCCCTGCAGAGATGGTAAGCTACCACCCTTTAAGAGGTTTGACCCTGGATGGTTTTTTGGCAGAACTAGACCTATCTAATGTGGACAGTGCATGCAGGGGAGGTGTGGGTGAAGCAGTTGCCACCTATAATAGGTTGATGACTGAGGCACTCGGCTCCCTTGCATTGGTCCATGTATGACCCAGATCTTCTCACTTGAGGTCCCCATGGTTTGGTAGGTTACTCATGGCAGTGAAGATCAAGGGTCAGAGGTTGGAGCACTGCTGGTGGAGGACCATGTTGGAGGCAGACAAACTGGCCCTGCATACACACTATAGTGTGTACCGGGGGCAATCAACCGTAAGAAGGCAGTGTTCCTGTCCAGGGAGATTGCTGCCAGGAGAAACTGACCAGCTATGCTTTTTTGGACTGTGGACAGGCTTTTACATCCAGTCTGTCTACAACCAAAAAAAGCAGCTCCTGAGGCCTTGTGCAATGAGTTTGCTCGGTTCTTCTCAGACAGAGTGTCCACCATCAGGCAGGGAATTCTGCCAGTGAGCCTGTTATTGCTGACAGTGATCACCTGGATTGTCAACGAGGCACTCCACCTGGTTGGAGGGAATTTAAACCAGTGGACGTGGTTGATGTCATTGAGGTGGCCTCAAAACTGAAGCACACATATCGTAAGCTTGACCCGGTGCCGACTTGTTTCTTATTGGGATATGTCGACACCGTTCACCTTAATTGTCCAGTGTTCCTTGTTGGAAGGGGTCTTCCCAGATGCCTTGAAGGAGGTGCTGGTGAGACCCCTTCTGAAGAAGCCATCACTGGACCCTGACATCAAGGTAAATTATCGACCAGTCTCCAACCTGACTTTTTTGGGAAAGGTTGTGGAGAAGATTGTGGCACAACAGCTGGGAGAATACCTTGTGGCATTTGATATCTATGAGCCGCTCCAGTCAGGTTTTTGTGCAGGACATTCTACAGAAACCACATTAGTTCGGTGCATAATGATCTTCTCAGGGTGAGGGATTGAGGAGAGGGGCCAATTCTCATTCTCCTCAATCTCTCCTCAGCTTTTGACACGGTGGACCATCATTTGTTACTTGACCACCTGAGGGAGTTATGTGGACTCACTGGCACTGTCATCAGCTGGTTTGAGTACTTTTTGACAAACAGAAGGCAAAGGGTGGTTATGGGGAATTTCTCATTCTTCTCTAGCCTTCTGTCTTGTGGGGTACCTCAGGGTTCGGTCTTGTCACTGATGTTGTTTGCCATGTATATGCTACCCCTGGGCGAGGTCATTTGGAAGTACAGCTTGGGGTTTTATTGTTATGCCAATGATACTCAGCTGTACTTATCCTTTGCCCCTGGGATATCCAATGCGGTGGAAGTATTAAACAACTGTCTGGCCAAGATCAATGACTGGATGTCCTCTAGCTGGTGGTGACTGAACCCTGATAAGATGGAGGTACTGGTGGTGGAGTCAAACAGGAGGCATAATAGGATGGCCTCTGGTGCAGATACTGGACTAGTTCTAGGCTTTGTCCCATTGATGGCCTCCTCTAGGGTGCACAATCTTGGCATGGTTCTGGACAGTGGTCTGAAAATGGAACATCAAGTGACATCCGTTGTCAAAGTTAGTTTCTTCATCTGAGAAACATTGCCAGGATCAAACACCTGATTCCGCCCCTTGACCTCCCCACCTTGGTGCATGCTTTTGTAACATCTAGGCTTGACTACTGTAATGCGCTCTACCTCGGGGTCTCTGGAGGCACCCTCCGTCAACTGCAGCTGGTGCAGAATGCATCTGCCAGGCTGTTGACTGGACAGTCGAAATACTCTCACGTCACCCCAGTGCTGCGCAAACTGCACTGACTGCCGGTTTGATGGAGGGTGCTCTTCAAGGTGGGCTTGCTCACCTTTAAGGCCCTACATGGACTGGACCCTTGCTACCTGGTGGACCTTCTTACACCCACTACCTCCATCCGATCCCTTCGATCCTCCTCGAGGAGCCTCCTGGCTATTCCCAGGATGAGGTTGAAAACTGCCAGTGATAGAGCTTTTAGTATCGCCAGCCTCATCCTGTAGAATTCACTTCCGCCATCGGTAAGGGAGGCCACTTCTGTGGAGGCATTCAAAGCCCACCTTAAGTACCATCTGTTCAGCCAAGCATTTTCGGATACTGGATAAGAACACAGACTATCAGCCCTTTTAAAGTAAATAGGGTTATTATTTATATGCAGAATATCACCTATTTTGATGTGTAATTATTTATTATATTGTGAGATGATATTTTTTAAACTTATTTATATGTTTGTAGGGCACCCAGAGCCTCTGGGATTGGGAGCCAGAAAAATAAAATTTGCCTTGACCTTGCCTTGCCTTGTGTTGGTACTGAAGTACAGAAGGTCCTTCAATGCACCACCCATAGTAAATGAAATTTATCTGTATGAAGCCCATCCATAGCCCTTATTATTAAACACAGGGTAGGGCTGGCCTTACCATAGTGCCAACCATGCAGCTGCATGGGGCCCATCTAGAAGGGGATCCAACTTTCTTGTTTCAAATTTTTAAGTTCATGATGCTCCAAGACTAAGCATAGAAGTCCCCCTCCCCCTCACTGTGGTCTCTGTTACAGTGACATGCTGCCCCCCCCCATCACCTACAGTACCATCCTGCCCAGCAGTTCATTGCTGTTCTGGCAGTGTTGGCTCTTTTGTTGTACATCAAGGAGGTGTGACATGAGGCCCTTAATCAGACACTCAAATGGAGGCATCCTGTTTTTTTTATTCAATAAAGGACAGGATGCCACCAATTCTGATTGAGTGTCCAATTAAGTTCTACCTAGACACTCATCTTCTCCAGTCTCTCTCCTTCTCCTGCCACCCTGTTGCCTTATTTGTTTAATGAAAATGTGTGTCTGGATATAATTAAACCTGCCTCTGAAATTCAAATAAAAGAAACTTTCATTCTAATCACCATGGGCATTTGTTAATATTATGATGGAAAGCTTTGTGTCTGAGTTTAATTGGTTTGGATTTTGAAGATCACACTGCCATGGTGCAGACATACAGTACATCAGTAATGTATTAAAATAAAAAAGTGGCATCCCATGTCTACTGTATCTGTACACCCGCATAAAGTGTTTTTAAAGTTGTTGTTAGTGTGTGTTGGATGTATACACAACAAAAAAGATGGTAATCTACTGCATGTATGTCAGTATTTTGGCATGTGTTTGGCATGTTAAAATTAAACAATTGTAATATGGAGGTTTGCACTGCTTTTACCCTCCACAATAGCAAGCAAGCAGTGTAAATCTCTGTATTAAAAAATATTTCCTTTTATCATAAAGTGGAACAAACACATATTTTCTCTTTCATGTGTTCTCAAACTTTTCTCAGAGACGTAAATAAACTCCTAAAAACCTATTTAGTAGTTGCCCTAACACACACACAGCAGCTGTCTTTCTGGGTTTTTCTTCATTAATAAAAATGTGGAGAGAAAGAAAAAGAGTATTCCCTTTTTTCTCTATTAATTTTGTGCCATGGATCTACCAATCCCAAATCAAACATAACATTCTTTATAACCATGTGCAATGCAGCACACACTCTATCCAAACTTGAGGTTTTATCCAGTTGTTGTAGTGCAAAACTGAAGCCCCCCAACTATATAAGGTGCATCAGAAGTGGACACGGTAAGAAAAAAATCTGAGAAAAGGTTAAGATAGTTTTGATTTACTGCATAAATCACAGCACATGTGAATTTTAAATTGTAGAGTTGCAGTGTCAGAATAACAAATCAACCTTGTTCATCTGCCAAAGGTCTGATAATATTTGGAATTGCCCTCTTTTTATTGAAGGCTATGAGCACCCCTCTTGAACTTGTAGTATAGTCCGATGAATAGTTCTCTTCCCACCGGTTTTCAAACCAGGCCATATTAACCTGTATCAAATGTGTTTCTTGATATAATAGCATACTAGTCTTCTTATCTTCCATATGTTTTAGCACTTTCACTCTTTTTATCCTGCCTTGTAGACCTTTAATGTTCCAGGTAGCTATGTTAGACATGTCTGACATACAACATTTTGTTTTTAATATTTTCAGGATCTCCCATCCCTCTTTTTGCACTCTAAATATCTTATAATTAGTTTGTTAAAACTTTTGTATTTCAAAATCCTATATGCAAAATTGGAACCAGACCAATTATATTTTAGATAGCTGCAAAGCCTATAGCACCCCCCCCCCGGAGGAAACCTCCAACCTACCCTTCCCACCCTAGACCCTCCCCTTTTTGTGAGATGAAAAACTCATCATCTCGAGACACCAAACAACCTACTAAGAGTACCCACTACATGCTATACCAGATGGTCAGCTGAAATGCCCTGAGGATACTATTAAATATTTAGGGGTGACTATAAGTGTTCAAATCAAGGATTTATATCAACTAAATTTTGAAGAACTACTGAAACAAATTGAGCTGGACTTAAAGAAATGGAATTCATTATATTTGACTCTAATAGTAAAAATAAATCTGACTAAAATGCAAATATAATCAAAAGCACTCTGTCTGTTTCAGGTCTTAGTGATTCCAATCCTAATGATTTTCTTTACAAAATTAAAAACTATGATAATGAAATTCCTTTAGAAAAATAATAGTATGAGAATCTCCTGGACAACTCTAATTCTCCCTAAGATAAAAGGAGGGCAAGCTTTGCCCTATTTTTATTCTTACTACATAGCTGCCTAAGTGGCCCAAGCATAGTATTGGATCCCAAAAGATAAAATAATGCTTTCTTCTGCTAAAATAGAAACAGAAGCACAGCCATACACCTTGCTTATGAATTTACTGTATTCAGGGATACCCCTCAAAAAAATTAATTCCTCTGTAACAAACAAAACAACATACCAATGCTGGATTTACTTCCAAAATAAGATGAATAATTCAAAAGATATTTCTATATGCACTCTGATTTATCAAATGTATAATGTTATTCCGTCAGTAACATTGGGAAGCTTCAAAGTATGGAAGGAAGACAGCTTGGGGATATTTGGCAAAATAATGCATTACAAACTTATAGGCAAATCTCTAAGAAATTTAATTTAGCCTCAACCCAAATTTTTTACTACAATCAAATTAAATCTTTTCTCAACAAGAATAAAAAATGTGTAAAATTGAAAGACCCCCCCGACTATAATAAAAAATTTTCAAGAAAATAAATTAGGAGATACATTTATTTTCTATATGATATGCTCCAAGAAACATTGGAACATAATATTGATAGAATAAGAAGAAAATGGGAAGCTAATTTGGGCATTAACATTTCAGACACAATGTGGCAAGATATTATTAAAACATATTTACAAAATGTGTCCTGAGTTAAATTACAACAGCTATAAATGAATACTATGCATAGAATCTATTTGACCCCTAAAAATTGAATCTAATTAACCCAAATATATCTGATAAATGCCCAAAATGTGCCAATACAACAGACAATTTAATCCATCTGATTGGATCATGCCCTATTTATCAAACTTTTGGCACAAAATTGAAATTTTTTCTCAATCAGTTCTCAATAAACAAATCAATTTTTCTCCAATTGTGAAGCTTTTAGTGATCCTCCCAGAAAAAGGGATACTGGAGTTACAGCAACATAAACTATTAACAATGTTCCTTATTGTGATGAAGGAATGTATACTCTTGAAATGGAGGGACCCTGATCCACTGGATTTCAATTGTTGGCTAAATTTAATGATAGACATATCTAGGTTAGAACAGTTATGGTACATAAAAAAGGGATGAAAGAGCAATTCCTAACACTGTGGAGTCAGTTCCAGGTGGAAATAAATAAACAACAATAAATTTAAATAGGGAAAGTAATTAATCTAATGGGCATAAACAGGATCTCCCCTCACCCTCTGAGAATGATGAGAATGTGAATCAAAGCATCATACCTAAAGATTTGTCTGATGAAAGGAAAAAGGACCTTCACACACTATTCTGATAAGAGGGGGGTGGGAAGAGAGAGAGAGAGAGAGAGAGAGAGAAAGAAATAATACTGATGTGTATGTTACAAAAGTAGGGGTTTAACAACAAACATTTCTTTTACAATAATTGGAATAATTTTGACTGGTAATACTGATATTGTGTCTGTTTTATACAACATATTGTGATAATTGTAATCAGTTGTGAAAAATTAAGCTTTGCAGTTCATTGCCCCACTTTCTCCTAAAATTTCCAAAACCTTGACTTCCCACAAATCCATAATAAATGTAACTATGATAATTATTTCAAGATTATCATATCATGGCAAACCTATAGACAAGGTTCAGCAATTTAGGAGTAAAATGCCTTGACATTAAGCAGTAGCTGCACAATAATTTGGAAACAAAATTTCAACTATGGAAAAACATGCAAATGTTAAAAAACTAGAAAACTACTCAACTGTATGGAACCTTAGTCAATTAGTGACTTCCAGTTTTCTGTAAAAAAAAATACAGTTGGCATTAGCAGAATTCAAATCTTGTAACATTCCCCAAACATAAGAATTTCAGGACAACACCTTCTTTAACAGTAAAGAAAGTTACAGAAAACAAGTCCTTTGCCCTCCCTGATGAACAGTCTCGTAGCTGACTCAAAGCACCATGGTACATCATTATGCTTTTCCAGCTTTGACTAAAAACAACTTGGATAGCAATGGACTTCTAAAAATGTACATGTTTTTTCACTGTGGTTTGGAGTGCTGCTGTTTTTGTTCTCTGTGCCCCACTTCATCTGTTCATGCTGCTTGTTTCTACCCTGAAGTCAGGAGTCTCTGCTTGTGACATCAGACATGTTAGCACGGTGAAGATTGCGATGTCAAAAGTAGCAGATTATAACTTTGAGATAGAAAAAGGCAACAGTAACAGATGAAGTCAAAGAGGGAAGGATCCTACTTTAATGAAAATGTCTTCAGTAATAAAAAAATAGAAGTTCCTGAAATTCAAATGTGGGGGGAATTTTGTGTAACTCATTTCATAGTTTCATAGTTGTATACAAGTTCAGAGGGTGGAGACCCATAATAAACTCACCACCTCCAGCGGTAGGAACCCTAGTGGTGAAAAGAATATTTCTTGTCCCCCATATAGAGGTCTAATTTTTGTTTAAATTATTTTAAATTATTACTCATGATAATGTTTCCTGGTAGTGTATTCCATATTAGAGGAGCTCTCTGGGTAAAAAACCTTTGTCTTCTAGAAGTTTTACATATAGAGGATTTTAATTGAAATCTGTGTGATCTAGTAGTGAACCTTATTGGCTGTTTTTCCGGACAGATATTATCTAACATAACATCACTATGTAAAGCAATGAATATATATATATCAAATCACCTCTAATTGATCTATATTCGAGGAAATATAAGTTAAGTGCTGTTACCCGAGCTGGATATATTTTATTTTTCATTCCATCTGTTCTTCTGGTACCTCTATGTTGCACTTTTTCCATACCAGATGTTCCACATACTGAGGTAGGGGAACAAAAAGGGGCACAGTACTCCAAATGAGGGCGCACAAGGCTTGAAGACAAAGGAAGGATAACCTCTGGTTTCCTACTCTTAATGTGTCTATTAGTACATCCTAGTACAGAATAGGATTTTTTAACAGCTTTATTTGTCAAATTTCATATTATCAGTTATAATGACACCCAAATCTTTTTCTTCATTTGTGACTGTGAGTTGAATATTATTCATTTTATAATTTACTTTGTTATTATTTTTGCCCATATGCATGACTTTGCCCTTGGCCTTGTTGAATTTCTTATTATTTTTTGCTGCCCATTCAAATAGTCTACCTACAGTATGTGTATATATATATACATATATATATATATATATATATATACATATATATATGTATTTATAAAATGGGTAGGGAAATTGCAGCAATATTATTGGCCGAACAGCATCACATGGCCATGCTTATATCAGAGCTCCAAAACAATTTTCACATTTTATAAGCTAGATAAACCACTCTGAGGAGTGTGGTCGCATTCTGATATACGAACACCTTGGGTGGATGACACACTCGGCCTGTGGCCTCGTGTGTAACAATGCACACCAAGGTGTGCATATATCAGAACGTGGCTGCACACCTCAGAGTGGTTATCTATTACATATATATTCATCTCTTGCTCTCTCTCTCTCTCTCTCTCTCTCTCTCTCTCTCTCTCTCTCTCTCTATATATATATATATATATATATATATATATCAGTATATATACTGCCATGGTAGTGGCAGTGTAGTTAAGGTTGCACAGCCACTTCTATGTTAAACCCCAAATTTTGCACTTTAATAACTTTGCCACCTTATGACATATTTACCTAATGTTTTGCATGCACAGTCTGGTACCATAGATCTCCAGATCTGGCAAGTTGTGATACAGTGAGATAAGCGGTTTGCAGAACTGCGGAGCAGGCAAAAATGCAAAAAAAGGGTTTTTGCACATTTCTTTGCTCGTGACTACAGCCACACAATTTGTCAGTTTGGTCTGAAATCTTCAGGGAAGATGCAATCTGGGGCACTGATGTGTCTTTAGAAGATTTGTTGAAACAATATTAAACCATTCAAAAGTTATTCAAAAAATACATTTCCCATTATAGTCAATGGGAAAAAATATATGTGTCTCTCGAAAGCTGCCGCCATTACATTTTACTTTTGCAAATAGCCCTTTTACTGTCATGCAGTGGCCATCTTGTTTACAGTTAGCGAGATAGGAAAATGCCTGGCTTTTAAATTTGGGAACCCCTAGGTAAACACTGACTGTTGTGTTTACCTAGTCGGGTCCTGAGGATGAGAGTCCTACCTTTTTTTGGGGGGGGGACCCCCAGAAATGCAGTTTTAAAATTCAGAGCCCCAGTACTGTTGCAATTTGTGACAGAAATGGCTGTGACACTTTCACAAATCATGAAAGTGTTGTGCTGTTTTTGTGAAACTGTAACAATTTGTGACATTTCTTTGCCCAAAAACAGCAAATCTTTGCCATCATTCTGCAGCAAAACAGTTGGGGCTTTTGGGCTGAAATTTACAGGGTGGCAAGTCCTGGTCCCACAGATGTGCCTTTTGGTGGTTTGGTCCCAAAACATTCAACTAGCTCATAGTTACAGTGCTCCACAGTTGAGAAATTTCCCATAGGCTAACATTGCAGTGCCCTTGCCAACGTTTGGCACCCGTATCTTGGAAACGGTGCAGATATGGATTTTTTGCTACCCACAGCTTAGTTCACCTTTAGGTTGTCAGGCCTAACTCTCACCCTATTTTTCTATGCTGTAGCATGTCAGCTTGTTTACACATGGAATGGGGTGAGAGTTGGGCCTGACAACCCATGACACACACCGACGTCTGTAGGTGAGTGGAAGGTGGGGGGTGGGTGGTAGAGCTGTAACCCTAACATTATATTTCTATACTTTTGTTGCTGTGCTATCAACCCTAACTGATGCATTAACTGAGTTTTTTGCAAGGAAAATATATATATATATATATATATACATGTGTGTAGGATACATGATGGGAAGGAGTGGGATATGGAAAATCTTCTAACTCCTGCAGAGTGAGCTCTGTATTCTCATGAGTGCTGAAGGCATGAGTGAGAATGCAGAGCTCACTCAGCAGGACTGATAATATTTTCCATATCCCATCATCTGCACATCATGTGTGCAATTTATACCATGGGGGTGGGAGTTTTAGGAACATTTTTCTGTGTTCTTTTTCTGTTTCTGTGTGTTTTCTGCTCTTTCTTTGTGTGGTGCGAGTGTGTGTGAGTTTTTCTGAATGGACTGGGAGTCTGAGAAACACAATGGGACACAGGTGAGTGTCTTTTACAATGCTAATTGAGTAAGTTGCAGGCTTCAGTGAGAAAGAGAAACTGTTGCAGGTAGCACTGAGAAAGAGAAACTGCGTTTGTAAAGGAGTTCCATTTAGAATGCAGGTTGTTTTGAAGCAGCGAACAGCCCAGTAATGAGCTAGGAGTCTCAGAAACACTATGGGACAGAGGTGAGTGTCTTTTGCAATGCTAATTGAGTAAGTTGCAGGCTTCAGTGAGAAAGAGAAACTGTTTTCTGAAGCAGTTTCATTTAGAATGCAGACTACAATGAAGATATCCTCACTCTGGTGACATCAGCACAGTGTGGATAAATGTCATTTATCCTCTCTGCTGATGTCATCAGGCTTTATCCCACTCCTGTGGAAATAACACTATATATTCTACTGAGAAAGCTCCCATCCCCATAGTGTGTGTGTGTGTGTGTGTATATATATATATATATATATATATATATATATATATATATATATATATATAATGTTCATGGCAAAAACTCTGTTTAATGCATCAGTTAGGGTTGTTCCACAGTGACAAAAGTGAGGAAATTCAGTGTTAGGGTTGCCACCCTTTGCACCCCATGCCCGCCTCACCCCCACTAACAGGCATCGAGGTGTGCGTTGGGGTCTTCAGCCCTAACTCTCACCCCATTCCATTTGTAAACAAGCTGAGGTGGTGCAGTATAGAAGAATGGGGTGAGAGTTAGGACCGACTACTCCAATGCACACCCTGATGCCTGTTGGTGATGGTAGGGTGGGCGTGGGGTGCAAGGAGTGTAACCCTAACACTGAATTTCCTCACTTTTGTCACTGTGGAACAACTCTAACTGATGCATTAAATGGATTTGTTTGCCATGAATTTCCCTTCTTTTTGAGAATGTGCACTATAAATAGTGAATGGAATGTGGTGCTGGGAGCATGGGGCCCACACCATGTGAATGTTTGTCACTTCGCTGTGCAAAATTGGTATGACCGACTGAAATGAAACTTGGTAAATGAAGACATGTACCATTGTACACCGTATGTCCAGAATTGTGTGAACATCCATTCAACGGTCGCACAGCGTCACAAGCAAACAACTGTGCAGGCACAATTCAGCAACCATAAGTGCCAGCAACCCGAACATTGTCACAGTCAAAGATGTTAACAAATCTTTCTGCATTCCAAATGCCAGGCAAATTGGACACACAGTTCAAAAGTTATTGAAGCAGAATGAACCAATTTTTCATTTGGCAGAGTGGCATAATTCCACCCCGTTAATGGTTTACACACCAAACCATTGTAAGGCACCTCCATACCACAAGGGTTACCCACAGTATAAATATCAAGCCAGTAGCACCATGCAGAATGCTATGCACAAAACAGTAACTGTGTCATGCAGTATCTCCACGGTGAATTATTTTTCCAACATGTGAATAGCATTATTCACATCCCCAGGACATCCACTCAACACCCTCCGAATTTCATGTGAAAAGACCACACCATTCCAGAGATATTAAATTTTTATGTTTCTGCACCTTTAAGAAGTCTTCCACCACAAAATGTTGGAAATCCCGGCAGAAAATGCAATAAAATGGAGGACCTGGAGGCCGAAAAATCAGTAACTGTGAAGTGGGCCAACTTCAACTGGCAATAACTCTGGACCGGAACAACATTTCTTCACAAACAAAAACTGGCTTATTCCTTGAACAAAGGTCTTTCTATGTGCTAAGTTTCAGACAAATCAACCACACACTGGCTGTGCTATGTGTCATGGAAGACAGTGCAGAAAAATAGCAAAAACATAATGTTTTGCACTGCACTACGCAAAAGCAAAAACAGAAACGGTAATGTTAACGCAAATGGTGATGGAAACAGTGAGGTAAAAGAAAACAGTAACGCTAAAGGTAACGCAAACGCAAGCAGAAATGGTAACGCACACAGTGACTCAAATGGAAACAATAGCACAAATGGTAAGAGAAACGCAAGTGCAAACATAAATGAAAACAGAAATAGTTACGCAAATGGTAACACAAATGCTAACTGCAACAGAAATGCAAACACAAACGGTGACAAAAACAGTAATGAAAATGCAAACATTAACACAAGCTCAAACAGAAATGCAAATGATAACAGCAACCACGACGCAGAAGGAAACAGTTATGCACTCGACAATGGCAATGCTACCAAAAACACAAACGCTAAGGCCAACGCAAACAGTAATGAACACGCAACCAGTAACGGTAACGCATTTGGAAATGCAAACGGTTACGGTAACACCAACGAGGACACCAAAGGAAACAAATGCAAAAGGAAATGCAAATGCAAGCACATACACAAATGCAAATGGTAATGCATATGGTCATGGTAATGCAAATGGAAATGCAAACACTTACAGTAACACCAAAGGAAATGCAAACAGAAACACAAGCACATATGCAAACACAAATGGTAATGCACATGGTGACACAAAAGTAAGTGCAAACAAAAAACAGTAACAGAAATGCAAATGGTAACAGTAATGCAAACGCAAACACAACGGGTAACGCACATGGTGATGTAAACAGAAACGCTAACGCAAACAGTTATGGAAAAGCAAATGGTAACAGTAACGCAAATGCAAGAGCAAATGCAAATGCAAGGGGTAACATACACAGTGATGCAAAAGTAAATGCAAACAAAAAGAGTAACAGAAATGCAAATAGTTACAGTAACGCAAATGCAAGCACAAATGCAAACGCAAAGGGTAATGCACATGGTGACATAAATGGAAACGCTAATGCAAACGGAAACGTAAGTGGAAACACTAACAGTAACAGTAACATAAATGCACACCTTTTTTCCCCCAAAAAGGTGCATTCAAAAGCGCAATGAATACAAAGAATGTATGCATAATAATGGCCCTCGGAGCAGAAAATCAGCACTTGGAATAGTAAATTCCTTGTATGTCGTGAACCATACGACGTAGAAAAAAATTAAACATCTCATATTACTTATGACTTTCCAGGCTAGGTTTGCACTTAGCCCCCTAGTAGGGGACTAAGAATTCTTCAGATGAAAAGTCCATATCTCGAACCGTTTTCGAGATACGGGCCCCGAAAGGCATGGTAGACACCGTAATGTTAGCCTATGGGAAACATAGTCAACTTTGGAGTGCCACAACTTTGCAGCCCTGTAATATTTTGGCACCAAACCACCAAAAGGCATATCTTTGGGATCTTGGCTTTCTTCCCTCCACATTTCAGCCCAAAAGACCAAACCATTCTTTTGCAGCAGGGTGGCAAAGATTCCCTATTGTTTTGGCCATATTGTCACAAAGTAGTGTCGCAAATCATGACACTTTCGCAAATAAAATCATGAAAGTGTCACATATGTGAAAGTACTTTGAGACACTACTTTTGGCAAAAATTTAAAAAACATATTTCTGGGGTGTTTTACCCCCAAAAAAGACATTGCTAGCATCCTCAGGGCTCGACTAGGTGAACACAACAAGAATTGTGTCCCTAGATGTTTCCAAATTTAAATGTCAAACATTTCTGTGACCACCTACTGAAAACAAGATGGCCAATTTGCAACACTACAAGGGTCATTTGCGAAAGTAAAAAGTGCATTTGCGACACTTTCGTATATTTTAACTTTTCCCATTGACTATAATGGGAAACTTGTTTATTGAATAACTTTTGAACCATTTAATATTTTTCAAGAAATCTTTGAAAGGCACATTGGGGACACCGCTGCATGTTCCCTGAAGGTTTTGGACTGGTCGCACAAACCGTGCAACCTGTAGATGTGAGCAAAAATGCACAAAGATGCATAAGTTGTGTGTTTTTTGGTGCTCTGTAGCTCCACAACTGTACATCCGACCATAACAAAATGTGGCAGGTCCAGAGATCTGTGGCACCAGACCACGCATGCCAAATTTCAGGAAAATCTGTCATATAGTGGCAAAGTTATTAAGCTTCCAAATTTCAGATTTAACCTTAAATGTGGTACTCAACCCTAACAATAGTGCCACTACTGTGGCATGTGCTTGAGCACAGAGGTTCTTTGTCTTTTAAATTGTTTTTTGTTTTAATTGGGTTCACCACAACATAACCCAGATAGACCATCTTAGGGTAGCTGGTTCATTCCACTGGGGTGTCAAACAGACGAGGCATATTGATGAGTCCTGGTAGGACGCAACACGTGTCTATGTCTTCTGTTGGTACCCTTTACAAACTGTGTGAGAGGCATTTCAGCACCATGCATTTCTGCTTAAAGTTGAACCAACATAATATTCTGTGGGGATTTGTATATGCAGCCCATGATGCTTTGCATTGTGGGGGCATGTGTGATTTTGTATTTCTTTGAAACTTGGCTTCCCGGCCAAATGCCCTTTGGGGTAATCAGCACACAGAGGTTCTTTGTCATATATATATATATATATATAATTTATAAAATGGGTAGGAAAAATCATGTCTGCTGATTGGTTGAAACATATCACATGACTGTGTGTATATCAGAGCACGACTGCACACCTGCACTTTCACCCCCCTCCAAAACAATTTTGCCATTTTATAAGCTTGATGATATACCTATGTCTTGGGTGGTTGACACACTCAGCCTGAGGCCTCGTGTGGAACAATGCACACCAAGGCATGTGTACATCAAAGCATGATCGCATACCTTAGAGGGTTATATATATATATATATATATATATATATATATATATATATATATAGAGAGAGAGAGAGAGAGAGAGAGCGATCCATTAATGCATCTGTTAGGGATTCTATTACAGTGACAATAGCTGGAAATATGGTGTTGGGGCTACCAAGCCAACCACCCCACCCTCCACACACCAACAGGCATCAGTGTGTGCCTTGGGGTCATCAGGCCTAACTCTCACCTCATTCCATGTGTAAACAAGCTGAAATGGTACAGTATAAGAGAATGGGGTGAGAGTTAGGCCCAACAACCTCAAAGCACACCCCAACACCTGTTGGTGTGTGGAGGGTGGGGGGTGGGGTTGGTAACCCTAACACCCAATTTCCAGACTTTTGATGCTGTAATAGAAACCCTAACTGATCCATTAATGGAGATTTTTTGCAATGAATTTCCCCTTCTTTTTGAGATAGTATAATAATATCCTTATTTTATTGTGGGAGCACAGGTTTCTTCAGACCCTGCACTCCAGTCCCTCCGTAGACGTGCATATGTATGTAGGTATGGAAGTGCAGGGCCCTCTGGAACCTGTGCTTCTATGTGTTGAACAGCAGTGACCAAATTATCACCATGGCCATCTTATTACCCCACTTCATGTACAGAGAAATTGTGAAATGCAAGGCAAAACTTTATTATGCACAACTGCAATGCCATTCTGCACCACAGATGCAAAAACACATTTTTAGACAGGATGTGAAAAATGACAGCTGTACTGTTCATGAGGAGGTGTGGAAAAATGGCTACGTTGAAGATTTGGCACCAAAAGACTGAAAAGTCCCAGAGGTATGCGCATGCGTATAATTATTTCAACAGACGCACCTAACTTGGGCATTTTGGGGATTTTTTTACCAAATTTTCAACATGGCCTTTTGGGGACCTCACCTCATGAACATTGTCACTGTCATTTTGCTAATCGGTTCTGAAACACGATTTTGCGCAGTGTATGTAGCATTCTGCACCACAGTAGTGAAAGCATGTTTCAGACAGAATGCCAAAAATGACAGCTGTACTGCTCATGAGTTGATGTGGAAAAATGTCAATGTTGAAAATTTGGAGTCAAAATATTTAAAATTGATGAAGTTACGAGCCTGCATAGAAACATTTCGACAAATGCACATAACTTGGGCATTTTTTGTGTGTGTGTGTTTTTTTAACAAATTTTCAACATGGGCTTTTTGGGACCTCCACCTCATGAACACTGGCACTGTCAATTTGTTACTTGGTCCCAAAAGATGATTCTGCGCACCCAACATGAAATCACCTTTCGGGACTGAGTAATGAAATGACAACACCAGTGTTCATGAGGTGGGGTCCCAAAAAGCCCATGTTGAAAATCTGGCGCAATAATACCAAAGAAATGGGTGCTATATCAACATAAGTTGCATAGCACATTCCAAAGACTCTCATAAATCCTTATATGCTTATCTAAACAGCAAAAAAGGTAATAAACAAACAATCGGTCCCCTCATGCTTGACAATAAAATAATAAAATCTGATTCGGCTATAGCATCAACATTAAATAATTACTTTACCTCAGTATTTACACAAGATTCTCCTCTACCCACCTCAGTAAGACCACTTAAAATTATTAATAAACAAACAATTCAATTAAACGATGTTTACAATCTTCTTGCAGCTTTGAAGAAAACTACCAGCCCGGGTCCAGATGGCATAAGCCCAAAATTTCTTCTGGGCACACAACAAACAATTGTAAAGCCACTAACAATGATTTTCAACAAATCTCTCAATGAATCTATAGTTCCCCTTGACTGGAAAGCTGCAATAATTACCCCCATATTTAAACAGGGTTCCCATTCACAAGTAAATAATTATCGCCCAATCAGTTTAACATCTATTCCGGTAAATTGCTTGAAAAATTATTAAAACACTTCTGGACAAGGAGATTACATCTCTAAATCTCATAGATAGTACCCAACATGGGTTTAGACCAGGCTTGTCATGTACCACTAACCTATTGACCTTTTATAACTTCATTAGTTTAAAACTAGACTCAAACATCCCTTCTGATGTTATTTTGTTGGATTATAGTGAGGCTTTTGACAAGGTAACCCATTCGATTCTCATTTCCAAACTCATCAACTTAGGTTTTTCAAGACACTAGTTTCATGGATAAAGAGTTGGCTGACAAATATAACACAGAGGGTTAGAGTAAATGGTGCTTGTCAGACACGGTCGGTCACGAGTGGGTACCACAGGGTTCTGTCCTGGACCCACATTGTTTAACATATTCATCAGCGACATGAAAATTCATTCTTCTAATACTCTTATAAAATTTGCAGATGACACCAAACTGGGTGGTGCGGTTAACAATGCTGAAAACAAACAAATCCTACTTAATGATCTATTATCTATTGAATACTGGGCCTCTATAAACAAAATGGAATTTAATACTACCAAATGTGCTGTCTTGCACTTTGGGAATAACAATCCTAAACAGATTTACAAATTGAACAATAACATAATCAAGGCTTCATGCCTTGAAAAAGATCTTGGGATTATAGTTAACAACAAACTTACTCAGGTTTCGCACTGTAATAAGACAGCTATTCTAGCAAACTCACTATTTCGTAGAATTAAAGGTACTTTTGTATCTAGAATTGAGCAATGTATTATACCATTGTATAGAGCATACATCCGACCTCATCTTGATTATGGTTCACCATTCTGGAGTCCTTACCTTAGTGGAGATGTGGTTAGGTTAGAAAAGATACAAAAAAGTTACCAAATCCATACCTCATCTAACGATCTTGATTATGAAACTAGGTTACATAAACGGGCTGCACCCTTAAACTAAGAAGACAGAGGGGGGATTTACTACAACTTTACAAGATTATCCAAAATCCAATACTAATGAAACAGTGTGGTATTTCCGTTGCTAAAAGGAAAACTGGACCCAGATTGCACAACAAACAATTAGATATAGCTAAATGTAAAACAAAAAAAAGACAAAACTTTTTTACAATACGTACACCAAGACTTTGGAATACACTTCCACAGGATGTTATTGATGCCCCTTCCTTCACTAACTTCAAACTTAAACTAGATAGATGACTAACTAGATAGGGTATATCACCAATGATCCACATATGTGGAGGACAATGCTCATGGGCTTCAGCCTTCTTTTGTCCCTCTAACCAAGTAACCAAGTAACCAAGTTCAAAACACCATTGGCAGCCATTAATTGGAATTTACCTTGATTCTTCAGTTTGAGGTTCGACTCTGAAGAGTGCAGACATGTCCCGGTCAGCAGAAGATGGCATCTGACGGTCTCCAGTGGTAACTATAGGGCAAGGTGGGTGTGGTTAGATGTGTTGCTCAGTGGGAGGGTCAGAATGGGGGGAGATGACGAGAGAACATTTTCTTCTTTTCAGGTTAAAAGAAAAGATGGTAGAGGACTTTTTTTTTTACAAGAACAGCAACATTTCAGAACACTGGAGTGGGCTCACCAGTATCCCACTGTACTGGTGGTGTGGTCACATAACTGGGGACACTGGGAGTGGACTACCCAGTGTCCCACACTGTTGGGGGTAGTGCCAACATGGAGATTGGGCACCACGATGTCGGCAGAAGCATGTTTTAAAAAAGAAATATTTCAGAACACTGGGAGTGGGCTACCCAGTGTCCCACAGTGGTGAGGGGGGAGTATTTCTGTCATTGACACAGGGACTGGGCACACCAATGTTGGCAGAAACATTTTTATTTAATAAAACATGTCTCGGCCCCCTTAGAGGCATTGAAAGGAGAAAAACTCCTTTTATTAGGTAAACACCAACAGGTGTTTACCTAAATGGGGGCTGAGGAACATGACTTTGACATTATTTGGGCCACAGAATTCCTAGAAAAGGTTTTGGGCTTTTGTCCTAGGGGGCAATGGGGTTTTCCCATTAAAGTATTGCTGTAAATTGTGACAATTTTTGTGAAACAGTTCGGCAATTTGCACAGAACTGTGCCGTTAGTTGCACAAAAATTGCCACAATTTGTGGCACTTTCGCAAGTTGCAGCACTGCCAATGGCTGAAATGCTGAAAACATTTTTCCGGGTAGTAAATAATGTCAGGATCATGTTCCTTGGGCCCCAGTTACTGTAGGTAAATACAATTGTTGGTGTTTACCAAGGGGCAGCAATTTTTTGAATTACATTTTCTCTGTCACTAACTGAAAACAAGGTGGCAGCCACACAACAGTACTGAACCCATTTGCTACAGTAAAAGGTGCTTTCATGAAAACAAAACATGCTTTTACATGGCACATTCGTATTTTTTTCCCCATAGACTATAAATGGAAACTTTAATAACTTTTGAACGGATTAATATTTTTCACCAAACTTTCAGAAGGCACATCAGTGACCTAGACCTCACATTCTCTGAAAATTTCAAACTAGCCCCCCAAACCATTTGGTCCACAGCCCAATAAAAGAATTTGTGAAAAAGTGGTATTTTTCACATTTTGTGGCACTCTGTAGCTCCGCAACTGCACATCTGACTGGAATGAAACTTGCCAGACAGAGATCAATGGTTCCAGACCAAGCATGTGAAATGTCAGGCAAATCAGTCAAATGGTTGCAAAGTTATTAAAGTGCAAAATGTGGGGTTTAACATAGAAATGGCTGGGCAACCCTAACTATACTGGCACTACTGTGCCAGTATAATATATACTCTACATATTCTTTGTAAAAAAAAATGACATTTTGGGTTCAGGCTAAAGCAACAAAAGAAGGGAAATGTGATTTTAGGGTTTCCAACCCTAAAACCCTCCCCCACCACTGAAACAAATCAGAGGTGCTAGTCTTCCTTGGGACTGTCAACCCTAAAGCTCACCCCAGTAGGTGTGTATGTTCCTTGAGTGTATACAGTAAAGTGAGCTTATGGGCTGGCAGCCCCAAGGAAGACTGCACCCCTGATTTGTTTTAGGGGGTGCTGGAGGATTTAGGGTTGGAAACCTTAAAGCAACATTTCCCTACTTTGGTTGTTTTAGCCTGAACCCTCAATGTTGCAATAGTACAGTTCCTTTTTTCAAAGAATTTCCTTTCTTTTTGAGATAGTATAATCATATCCTTATTTACCTGTGAGAGCACAGGGCCCTGCACTCCCATCCATCCATACCTTTTCAGATAGTGTAATTGTATACTTATTTGCCTGAGGGAGTGCAGGGCCCTCTGGGATCTGAACTCCTATCCCTCCATAGATATGTATATGTATGTTGATGTGGAAGTGCAGGGCCCAGAGAGCCCTGCACTTCCATCTGTAGGACAGCAGCAACCCAAATGTCAGCATAGCCTTCTTATTACAACACCTCATGAACTAGGTACTAAAAATGTTCAAATCCATGGTGAAACTTCATTCCATGCCACTGCAACTTAATTCAATGCCATGGGCATGAAAATACATTTTGGCCTAAATTTTAAAAAGGATAGCTGTCACATTTATGAGGTGGTGTAAAGAAATGACTATTTAGAAAATTTGTGTGAGAATATTTAAAATTATGAAAATTACAAGGGAGAGTAGGTAAATTTCAACACATGCGCATAACTTTGCCATGTTAACATATTTTGACCTCAAATTTTCAACATACCCATTTTTATCAATATTTTATTGAAGATTTGTTTGTATTAAACATACTCTTCTTATGTCCCCACCTCATGAACAAGGGCAGTGAAAATTTTCAAATCCTGCTTGAAAAGGGATTTCAACAAACAACCTTGAAATCACCATTCAGGCAGGATTTGTGAAATTCCACAAACATTGTTCATGAGGTAGGGTCCCAAAAGGCCATGTTGAAAATTTGTTGTCAAAATATACAAAAAGGGCAAAGTTATGCACCAAAGTTGAAAACCCCATTGAAATACATTGAACCACACTTACCTTGCTTTCTCATATTTCAGTCAGTGGTTCCAGTAGCAAGACATGTCTCCCATAGCAGAGTGAGTCTTCACCCTGGGACCTGTTCAGGTGAATGAGGGTGTGTGGAGGGGTCTGGGGTGTGAGGTGGTGGGTACTGAGTGGTAGATCAGGATGGGGGTGTGATTGGTAATGGACCTTTTTTGTTTTACAGGTAAAAGGAAAAACATTGAGGGACCATTTTCTTTATTTCAGTCAGGATGGACATCAGAGGGTGGGGATGCCACTAGACACTGGGGAAATAAAAAGTATCAATGGGGACAGTGATCAGAGAGGGAGGGTGCCACTAGACACAAGGTAAATATTCAATATTTATGGGAATAGCAATCATAGGGTGGGGTGCCACCAGACACCATGGGAATGTTCCATATTTGTGAGGATGGCAATTGCAGGGTGGGGGTGCTACTAGACACCAGGGAAATGTTCCATATTTACAGGGATGACAATGTGGGGGGGCACCATTAGACACCAGGGGAATATTCCATATTTATGGAGACAGCAATTAGAGGGTGGAGGTGCCACTAGACACCAGGGGAATGTTCCATATTTACAGGGATGACAATTGGAGGGGGTGGTGCCACTAGACATCAGGGGACTGTTCCATATTTATGGGGATGGCAATCGGAGGGTGGGGGGTGCCACTAGACACCAAAGAAATATTCCATATTTATGGGGACATCAATCGGATAATGGGTGGTGCCACTACACACCAGGGAAATGTTCCATATTTAGAGGGACATCAACTGGAGAGTGAGGGGTGACACTAGACACCAGGGGAATGTTCCATATTTACGGGGATGGCAATTGGAGGGTGGGGTGCCACTAGACACCAGGGAAGTATTCCATATTTATGGGGATATCAATCAGATGGTGGGGGGTGCCACTAGACACTTGGGAAATGTTCCGTATTTACAAGGATGGCAATCAGAGGGTGGGTGGTGCCACTAGACCCCAGGGAAATGTTCCATATTTATGTTGATGGCAATTGCAGGGTGGGAATGCCACTAGACACCAGGCAAATATTCCATATTTACAGGGATGACAATCCGGGGGGGGATTAGACACCATGGAAATGTTCCATATTTACAGGAATGGCAATTGCAGGGTGGGGATACCACTAGACACCAGGGAAATGTTCCATATTTACAGGGATGACAATCGGGGAAGTGCCACTAGACACCATGGAAATGTTCCATATTTACGGGGATGGCAATTGTGGGGTGGGATGCCACTAGACACCAGGGAAATGTTCCATATTTACAGGGATGACAATCAGGGAAGTGCCACTAGACACCAGGGAAATGTTCCATATTTACAGGGATGACAATTGGGTGGGGGGGGTGCCACTAGACACCAGGGAAATATTCCATATTTATGGAGACAGCAATCGGAGGGTGGGGATGCCGCTAGACACCAGAGGAATGTTCCATATTAATGGGGATGGCAATCAGAGGATGGGAGTGCCATTAGACACCAGATAATTATTTCATATTTATGGGGACATCAATCAGATGATGGGTTATGCCACTAGACACCAGGGAAATGTTTCATATTTACAGGGATATAAATTGAAGAGTGGAGGGTGCCACTAGACATCAGGGAAATATTCCATATTTATGGGGACATCAATTGGATGGTGGTGGGGGGGCACTAGACACCAAGGACACGTTCCATATTTATGGAGATGGCAATTGGAGGGCAGGGTGCCAATAGGCACCAGGGAAATATTCCACATTTATGAGGATGGCAATCAGAGGGTGGGGTGCCACTAGACACCAGGGAAATATTCCATATTTATGGGGACATCAATTGGATGGTGATGGGGGGGTACCACTAGACACCAGGGAAATGTTCCATATTTGTGGGGTAAGCAATCAGAGGGTGGGTTAGCCACAGGACACCAGGGAAATATTCCATATTTACAGGGATGACAATTGAGGGGGTACCACTTGACACAAGGGAAAAATTCCATTTTGATAGAGTTGGAAATCACAGGGTGGGGGTGCCACTAGACATCAGGACAATATTCCATATTTATAAGGACATCAAACAATAGTGAGAGAGGGTGCAAACAGACACAAGGGGAGTGTTCCATATTTATGGGGTAGGCAATCAGAGGGTAGGGGTGCCACTAGACACCAGAGAAATGTTCCATATTTACAAGGATGGCAGTTAGTGGGGGGGTGCCACTAGGCATCAGGTAAATAGTCCATATTTATGGGGACCTCAATTGTAGGGTGAGAAGGTGCCACTAGACACCAGGAAAATATTCCGTATTTATAGGGACATCAATAGGATGCTGGGCGGGGGGTGCCACAGGACACCAGGGAAATGTTCCTTGTTTATAGGGGTGGCAATTGGAGGGTGGGGGTGCAACTAGCACCAGGGAAATATTCTATATCAACAGGGATGGCAATCGGAGGTTGGGGGTGCCACTAGACACCAGGGAAACTGTTATTCAGGGGATCCTTTTTCATTTGGATGAAAAAGGCCATAAGGCAAAAAGCTGAAGCGAGTGACAAAAAAGGATTTTTAAAGTTATAAAAAACACATTTGGGGGTCAGTTGTCCAATATTTAACTACAGAATTTACCTAATGGAGTCCTGATGAGCAAGATACATGTTTTCTCTGCAGGATGTCATTTTTGTGGGTTTTGGAATTTTTTAAAACAAAAATAGAAAACAAGATAGCGGCAAATGAAAATTGAATTTTTCCTCACAAAAAAGGATTGACCCAAATGAAAAAGGATATTTTTTCATTTAGACTAAATAATTTTTTTGTTCCAAGCAGCTATCCAAAAGGCTGTACTGAGCATGCTCAGAAACTGAAATTTTAAAACTGAATAACTTTGGAATGGATTTATATTTTTTCACCACACCAGCAAAAGGCACATATGTGGGCCAGGCCCTTTCCACCCTGAAAATTTCAGATCAAAATTCCAAGTCATCTATGTGTAAGACAATGACAAAAAAAAAAGTCAAAAACAGCTACTGTTTGCCATTTTTGCTATCTGGATCTTGATATAAGCACATCTGACTGGAACAAAACTTGGCACATCAAGAGATCTATCAACCCCCATGAAACTGCACATGCAAAATTGTGTGCAAATCCAATGAATGGTAGCAAAGATATTACAGTGCAAAATTAGAGGTTTAACAAAGAAACCCATTTGTGTTTGAAATTAGAAAGTAGGTGGCTTGTGAATTTTGTATGCGACTTGCCCTGGTTGACAGAGAATTGTTTTTATCCATATCAACCAATCAGGAGTCTGAAAGTCCATACTCATTTTATACATCTGGTGACACCTTTAACCCGCATGATACACACACACACACATACACAAAATGGTGATGAGATGAAGAGGCAAAATCACTGAGAAGACGCGCCTTAGAGTAGTAGTCATGAAGGGGATTTGTATCAGTATTCACAGTGCAGGGAGAAGGCAATTGCCCTCAAAAACATTTTCTGGAGATTTGAGGAGAGGGAGGTGAACATTAGGGTTTAAAAAAAGGACAAAACAATGCAGATAGGGTACACCACTGGGTAGGAATGGTGATCAGTGTAGTAGCTTCTGCAACTCAGACTGTCCAGTTTCACATCTGCTTTGAAGCAAGAGTGCTTCAAGATGGCAACAGGAGGGCAGATGTAGTACAAATTCACACCAGTGGTGCAGGGGCATCAAGTCGCATTTTCAAACCATGGAGTCTTACATCGGTGATGGGAAATTACATAATTTATGTGCCGAAGGACAGTGCCTTGGGAAAGCTGAAGTGTAATGGGTTACAAGGTGCAAGCCAATATAGATTACTGTGTTAGAGGTGATGTCAACCAAACCTGCTACTTTATTGTGGGTTTATGCAACCGTGGAAGTAGATCAGGGTTGCATGCTGGGTGTGTCCCACCTAGATGAGGCATTCAACACCATTCCACATATGATAGTGCTGTTCAATTCGGGTACATAGAGGTTGAGTCCAGAGGTAAAACGGAGGATGAAAAGTTGGGCAGAGGACAGGCTGCAGATATATATATATATATATATATATATATATATATATATATATTATTTTTATTTAGCAAATAGAGTGCAATACAAGTGGGAATGCATCCTCTTCTTTTGAAACACTCAGTTTCATACAATTTCTTGTAGGTGGTTCATCAACTCTAACATTATAGATAAGTTCTTTACAAATGAGCTAGAGGTTAGTAAAGTGTCTTAGCAAAATAAAGATTGTTATAAATGCAATGAGTTTCAGTGCCTGAAAAACAATTGGGCTGGTTATTGAATCAACTTGTGCAATAGATTAGTTTGTATAAAGTGTACAAAGGGGGTTCAGATCTGATAAAATGTGTGGATTTTATAGCCAACACAATAGTGCATTTTTTCTAGCTGGTGGGTCAATAACATGCTGTTTAACCAAAATTTATAATCTGGGGGATGCACATCCTTCCATTTAGTTAGTAAGACCTTGATAAAACCTTTTATAGGTACATCAGGGAGCGAAGTAAGACCAAGGGAGGGATAGTGTGGCTTAGTAAAGGGGAGGGAGGGTGGGCAGAGGGTGACTGTGAAAAGGCAGAGATACTAAACAAATATTTTTGCTCAGTATTTACAAAGGAAGAGGGGGAAGTACCTAAAACAAACAGTAGAAACACTCTGGATACAGAAGTTGATACTAGCCCATTTACAGAAGAAAGGGTTCTGAAAGAACTCTTAAAACTGAAGGTGGACAAAGCAATGGGGCCGATGGGATTCATCCCAGAATTCTAAAAGAACTAAGGGTAGAACTAGTGACACCACTGACTACCCTCTTTAACAAATCATGGGAGGATGGGTGGTACCCGAGGACTGGAGGAGGGCAGATGTAATTCCTTCACAAAAGTGGGAGCAAGGCAGAAGCAGGAAACTACAGACCTGTTAGTTTAACCTCAGTGGTAGGGAAATGATGGAATCACTTGAAGGAAAGAATTGTTGAGTATCTAGAGGCCAGAGGGGCACAGGACCCAAGGCAGCATGGATTCACAGCGGGAAGGTCATGCCAGACAAATCTGATAGATTTCTTTGACTGGGTGACCAAAGTAGTTGATCAGGGAGGGGCTGTGGACATGGCCTACCTAGACTTTAGCAAGGCATTTGACACAGTCCCACACAAAAGATTAATATACAAGTTAGCCAGCCTGGGAGTGGGTCCCAAGATGACAGCCTGGGTAAAGAATTGGCTGGAGAATAGGACACAGAGTAATAGTAAATGGAGTCCACTCTGAAAAAGGAGTTAGTAGTGGGCACCGAGGGTTCAGTATTAGACCGGTCCCCTTCAATGTCTTTATAAGTTTACATTGCAGAGGGACTGAAGGAAAGTATGTCTCTTTGCAGATGACACAAAGATCTGCAACAGAGTTGATGCACAAGGTGGAGTGCAAAGGATGAGAAGGACTTGCAAGGTTAGAGGAATGGTCAAATGTATGGCAGCTTAGATTCAATGCTAAGAAGTGCAAGGTAATGCACCTGGGAAACAAAAACCCAGGGAAGAGTACACAATGGGGGGGAGATACTAACAACAACACAAATGGAAAGGGACCTGGGGTAGTCATATCAGATGACCTAAAGGTGGAAAGCAATGAGAGGCAGCAAGGAGGGTTGGGGGATACTGGGATGCATAGGAAGAGGCATCACCAGTAGAAAACAGGAAGTTATTATCCTCTGTACAGACAGCTAGTGAGACCCCATCTGGAGTACTGCGGCAGTTCTGGGAGACCCATCTCCGCAAAGACATAGACAGGATGGAAGCTGTCCAGAGGAGGGCACTAAAATGGTGCAGGGTCTGCACTGGAAGACATATGAAGAGAGACTTAAGGAGCTTAATATGTATAGCCTCGAGGAAAGGAGGGAGAGGGGGACATGATAGAAACTTTCAAGTACCTCAAGGGAATCAACAAAGTCCAAGAGGGTAGCATCTTTCAAAAAAAGAGGTGTGCAAGAACAAGGGGGCACAATTTGAAGATAGAAGGGGCGGCTCAGAGGTAATTTAGGAAGTATTTTTTCACAGAGAGGGTTGTGTATGTATGGAATGGCCTTCCAGAGGAGGTTGTGGAGTCAAAAACAGTGGTGGAATTCAAGCATGCATGGGACAGTCATAAGGCAATTCTAGGGGGTTGGGGTAGGAAGAAGTAGGCTGCTGGTTAACTAGGACCTGCAGCTTATCCATCAGGTAGGGAAATGGGCAGACTGGGTGGGCCAAGCGGTCCTTATCTGCCGTCAAATTCTATGTTTCTATGTTTCTATGTTTCTACGTTAAATGCTCTAAAGACACATAATCTAATCAGTATTTGTTTTAAAATGGTCATACAGGACATTGGTCCCCCGTTGCACAGCATCATCCACACAATATCCTTCTCCAAGGTGAGCCCACTTATCCTTGACACTGAGATTAAAATTTTGCCTCACCGTTTATCTAGGGCTGGGCACATAATCAACAAATGTTCTAAAGTCGCATTCTGATAATTACGCCTTGGACATGGACTAGAACAATTAGCACTGAAAAGATGTAATCTGTGGGGGGTATAGTAGGCTCGATGTAACACATTGAAATAAATTTGCTGTGTTTTAATAGATAAAATGCCTACTTGATTAATATTCAGCACTTTTTCTCAACTTTTTTGTTAATAGTTTTATGAATTTTATTTTCCCATTGAATTTTCAGTTATAAACGATTGGTGCCCACAGTACCTAAAATGTATTTATAAATGTTTTATATTAATTTCTTGTTAGTTGCTCAACTTAGAATATCCATCAGATTTCTGAAACTTTTATTGAGTGAAGAATTTCGATTTTTGTTTATATAATCCCATATTTGTAAGTAACCATAAACATGACGGTGATGTAAGTCAAATTTATGTTTAAGATATCCAAATTCAACAACAACTCCTTGATTCAGAAAGCGGCTAATTTCCATAAGCCCTTACTGATACCAGACTTTGAAGATACTTTCTTCCAGAGAGGGAGGAAAAAAAACATTTAGAAAATAGATGAGCGTTCTGTACAAGTGCAGTCACTCTTCATTACTGACAGGCTGCAGATATGGTTAAACCCAATATTAACAGGCTGACAGTAAAGAAAATCTGTGTAAATCCCAGCTGCTTTGCATCATTGAAATGTTTCATCAAGTAGCCTTGGAGGAAAGCAGGGTAGCCAATACGGTATGCACTGGTGAAGCAGGGACAAAACGAGTGGGGTAGTGGAGTGCAGTTTATGGTAAGGTTTTGAAACTCATGACACCTACTTTCACATTAGCAGGCTTTTTTTAATTTAACATACTGTCTCCCAAATTTAAACTCAGACTCACAAGTTATATGATCTTACTGTTCACAGCATACTATTTTCACTCACATACTAGCATTTCTATAGCCATGCTCATCCCTACTAAACATCATCAGAAGGCAGTTTGGAGGAAAGGGGCTACAGCAGGCAGCTCAGGACTTCCTTGCCACGAATGGAGCAACAAACTATAAAATATCAATGTATGCAGTAGTCCCCCTCCCCAAAAAAAAGTCTGTGTTTCCCTGGAGCTGGTGACACTTTGGAGTGATGTGCACATCATATTGTACAGAGGATGTCATCTGCTCTGTCACTGTTGTCGCTCTGTTTGGGCATGTACTATCATTACTTTTTTTTTTCATAGAGCTGTTTGGTCCCTGTCTCCTCCTCCCAAGAACTGGTGATGGGGACACATAGGTATTTTACCATTTTTTCTCCCTGCCACCCCCCGAGGCCCCAACACACAGCTGTGTGAGCATATGGAGGCATGGTACACACCCTGTGGCACCAGTTCAGACCCTTCCACCTCCTGTAACTGTTTATGATGCCCCCTCTTCACCTACACTACCCACTGGACCTCCACTTGGTGGGAGCAGAACTAAGGTGGGGCACCAACCCACCCTCACCACCCTTGGGAGAGAAGATTGGCCCATTGGCATGCTTGATCTTGCTCTGCCCTCCCTCCCATGCTGGCACCCCAATGACCCGAGGTAGTTTCAGAACTTGGGATGCCAGCATAGCGTGAGGTGTGGTATCCAGTGCCTCAACCCTCAGTGCCATCAGGCCGGCCTAACTATCATTACTTTTATGATGGAGGAGTAGAGCAAGGAGGGCCACAATGGGAACATGCTGGGCATGTCCAGGTTTGGTGGTGAAAAATGGATCCAACCCTATTTAAATGCGTATGAAAGTGATATTATGCATAGAACATTGTATGTATTGTACTAATGCAGGAAAAAATAAAATAATAATAATAATACTTTATTTTTATAGCACCTTTCCAAAACCAATGCACCAAACAAGATTTAAAAACATACACATATTACACACATTACAGCAGCTTAGTTAATGCAACAAACAAAAAATAAATAAATAAAGTTTTAAAAAAGGGACCTAAAAGAAATTCTCACAGCAGCAGTACACATTACAAAGAAGCATTTTGACCTATATCTTTTTATTCTGTGTTAGAGTCCTCTTGTTTTGTCTTGTAAGATATACATTTCCACCTATTTTGAGTTTGCATTCTTCTTCTTCTTCTTCCTCTTCTTCTTTTTTAATTGAAATAATTAAAATAAACCCTTTTGGATATGGCTACTCCCCAGAGTATTATTATTATTCACTTATTCAAAGGTTAGTATGGGCACGAGGGGGTCACATGATGCGAAGAAGAGAGTAGCAGCATTGCCACAAGCTCTGTCCCTCTCAATCCAACAAACTTGCGAATAGCTACCCAACTTATCAACAAAGTAATTTTATCCCGCTATATTGACTAGCAAGCATCTCCTTAGCTTACCTGTGAGCAGTTGCAGCATCATGTCCAACTCGAAAGAGATGGAGGAGCCAGTCCAGGAACTCGAGGCCAAGCGGCCCCGCCGGAGCTCTTCTCCCATGACATCCGAGGAAGAATTGACACCCACCTGGGTCTATTCAGAGCTTTCTACCATCAAAGAAGCTCTTTTTAAACTGATTGAAGAAGTCGCAGACTTCAAACCGGCGTTGACTCAGTTGGCTTGTCGTGTAACTGACGCAGAGGCGAGGATATCCTCCGTGGAGAGGAAACTTGAAAAAACTGACCCCACTCTGGCTGACTTTAAAAAATCCATTACAAAACTGGAAGACCGTTTAGAAGATCTGGAGGGGAGGAACAGATGAAACAATCTAGTCCTACTGGGACTCCCCAAGGAGGATGAAGGTCCGAACATGATATTGTTCCTGCAAAAATTCTTAAATCAGATGGTAGGCCCCTCTCCAAACGGCCCAGAGTATATAATTGAAAGAGGCCATCGGTCTCTGTGTGCTAAACCGCCGGTATCGGATCCTCCCAGGCCAGTCATATTCAAGCTTCTTAACTACTTGGATCGCGACTTTATTTTCAAAGAATCTAGGAAACTCTCGGCAATTCTGTGGGAAGGAAAGAAACTCAGACTCGTCCCGGACCTAACAGTGAAGACACGCCTGCTCAGGGCGAGCTTTCGCCCCATCACCTCTAAGTTGTGGGCTGCCGGTATCAAGCACCGCATTTTATACCCTGCACGTCTAGAGGTAACTTCGAGGGAGGGATCCAAATGCTTCGACTCGCCTGATGAAGCTTTGAAGTTCCTGAGGAAATGCTACCCTGATCTCTTCTTGAAAGGGTGAAGATGCATTTTACCGAATGTCGCAATGAGCTTATTCTGTGGTATTCATAAATGACTTGGGTTTATGCTGTCGCTACCAGTTCATGAAGTGGCTTCATGCTTTCGAGGGGGATTTACTTGTTGAATATTTAACCAAGCTAACTTTGATTATATCTGGCTTCGTGTCGTCTTGTTTTTCCCTACTCCTTTTTTTTTAATATATTAGTACTTCTACTTTGCTACGGACTTTTGTTTGCTTGCCAGGTGTTGGCCATTCTCTATTTTATCTGCTAGAGGGAGCTCAGACTCCACAAATGGATGGTTAAATGCAGTATTTATCGTAACTCTCTGATTCCATTCTTCCCTCTTAAGGTCAAGTGGGTTAAGCTCAACACTGAAGCCTAGAACTGAGTCGGGGTCACCCCCAGGCAGTCAGAGGCTTAAACTATACCATGTTCCCTGTGTTTCTAACCCTAGTCGGACTGCAGCTGATAAAGGCTAACTTTGTAGGAGCCTACTCTATTTTTTTTAACTTTGCTTTAATTCACAAATTTGCTCTTGGCTCCTGGTTGACTCTCCAGTTGTTATTTTTCTACAAATGGTGCAATCATTGCATCCTGTGTTTCAATCAATAACCAGTTTGTAGTAGAGGGGTTGTTTCTTAGTTTTATCTAGTGGGGTGTGAAGCTCCTGTCTATGTTTCAATGGTAATTCATTATCTAAGTCAAGACGATCACAAGGTCAGTCTTCTACTAATAGCCATGCACCTTTTTAATTTTTCCTTCTTTCTCGATATGCAGCATATGCTAGCAATGATTTACTGCTCTCACATGCAAGGCAGTTAGCTTCTGCCAACATGGCTACTAGCTTATGGGAAAGTTATGGGAATTAAATGAGTGAGTTACTAATGTATAGTATGTGGAAGTCAAATTATAATGAAGATGGGATTTAATTGGGAGCATTCGCAAAGCTTCTTACAGCTGACTGTCTCCTTTTATGTCTCGATTGGGGGGGGGTGGAGCTCGCTTTCTAGTATGCATCATGGGCCAGATGGATAGGAGTAGGCCTCGGGCCATGTTATTCAGCGGGTCTGTTAAGGGTAGGAAATTTTTGTGTGTGTGTGTGTTTGGGGGTGGGTTGATCAAAGAGTTATGTTTTTTTTCTGTCTGGGGGGGGCAGCATCTTCTACCATTTCCTATGGGGATAATGTTGACACTTGTATGGTTAATGGTTTAAATATCCTTTCCTGGAATGTAAAAGGAGGGAGAGACAATAAAAAGAAATATATCATCTTAAACCACCTTGCGAAATCTGATCCTTCAATCATGTTTCTGCAGGAAACCCATTTGTTATGTGAACAACTACATCACTTCCAAAAAAGATGGTTCGGTCAGGTTTTTGGTTCAGGATTCACATCTAATAAACGGAGAGTAGCTGTTCTGGTGGCTAAAGGAATCCCACTTACACCAACGGAAGTCACCTCTGATCCGGAAGGCAGGTTTATTTTTGTTGTAGGCAAAATTGGCAGCCTAGACTTAGTTTTGGGTTCCATTTATGGACCAAATTTAGAAACCCCATCCTTTTTTACTCACCTGGCAACGGTTTTGGCTCCCTTTTTAAATTTACCCTTACTTTTGGGCAGCAATTGGAATCTGGTACAGTCTAACCGTTTGGACCGCACTTATCATAAAGGAACCAAAAGTTCCTCCTCGCAGAGGACTCTGCTAGAATTTACAATGTCATTGGGCCTTGTAGATCCATGGAGAATAAGTAATGCTTCAAGTAAGGAATTCACTTTTTTTTCTCCAGTCCACAAGAGCTATTCTTGTCTTGACTATTTTTTGATTAGCCAGCAGTTACTACCTTACATAGTTGAAGCTAACATTTTAGCCTGAGTAATTTCTGATCACTCTCCTATCATGTTGCAGTGTTTGTTGCCAAATATTTTAACAAGATCCCACTCTTGGACACTTAATAACAAAGTATTGTCTGACAGTCAAATAGTGGTGCGTTTCCAAGATTTTCTATCAAATTCCATTGCCATTAATTGGGGCTCGATCACTGCAACAGACCGGGCTTGGGCTGCGTTGAAAGCCACTTGGAGAGGAGAACTTATTCGCATAGCATCGGTGTGGAAAAAGAAAAAAAATAGCTTCTTAACTAGCTGCCTAAATAAAATTAAGGCCCTGGATAGTAAAGAGGTCGGTACACTTCCCAATCACAGGAACAAGAGCTCTCTACTCTTAGAGCCATGTATGCTAGTGCTCTCCGGGAATCTGTTGAGAGATCAGCTTCTATATTAAAATTATATATTGGCCAAGGCAGCAAAGCGGGTAAGCTTTTAGCTTGGCAATTGAAACAGCACTCGTCTGCTAAATGGGTTGCAGCCTTAAGGCATCCTCACAAGAATGCTTTGGTCGAGGACCCGGAAGGAATATTAGCACTGTTTCACACTACTATAAGACATTATACTCTAGAGAGTCGAGTATCTCGAACATGACAACAAAATGCGGGCTTTCTAGGAAAGATTCCTTCCCGACTTTGTCAGAGGAATTCAAACTATTGCTAGAGGCTCCCATCTCAAGTGAGGAAATATCTAAACCATTGACTCTCTAAAGCCAGACAGGGTCCTGATGGCTTTATGGGCCTTTTCTATAAAACTTTAAAAATGGCTAATATCCTTATACCCGGGCATACGCGTGTTGGTACTCCCAAGGGGTCAGTGATCAAACCCTGTTTGAAGCAAGAATAGTCCTTTTGCCTAAGCTGGGGAAAACTCCATCTGAAGTGGGCAACTACAGGCCCATCTCCCTCCTTAATGTAGATGTTAAAATATACGCCAAAATTCTGGCTAACAGACTAAGACTAGTATGGGAAGGGTTACTCAGCCCAGAACAAGCTGGGTTCGTGGCTGGGCATTCCTCCGCGGATCATTTCAGGAAGTTATTCTGTTTAATCTCCGCGGCCGGGGTTCCGGAGCTAGAAGCATCTCTGGTATCCTTAGACGCGGAAAAAGCGTTCGATAGAGTAGAATGGTGTTTTATGTTTGCAGTATTACATCAATTTGATATTCCCCAATGTTTCATTGATTACATTCGAGTTCTTTATTCATGCCCATCGGCCAGAATTCAATGCAACAATCTTATCTCGGTCGTTTTTCCCCTTTTCCGCGGTACTTGTCAGGGCTGCCCTCTCTCTCTGTTCCTCTTCAATCTGTATATCGAGCCCCTGATAAGGGCCCTGAAGTTGGACAACCTAATACAGGGAATTCATGTTGGCAATCTCGAATGTAAAATATCAGTCTTTGCAGACGACCTGCTTATACATATATAGAAAACATCAGAAAATCCCTACCTCAAATACTTCAGACCATTTCTTGTTTCAGTGTTTTCTCAGGTTACAAACTAAACAGGAACAAAACTAATGTGTATCCTTTATCTCCTCTCCTACTGAAAGACTGGTGTTCCTCCTTGGGCCTACAATTGCAGGGGAAACTCCCTGGTTAATTTGGGTGTTAGAATCTCGAAAGACCTTGCCAACTTGGCGAATCTTAATCTAATCCCTCTGTTTAAAACTATCAAGGAGGACTTAGAGAGATGGAACAAATTACCCTTATCCTTCTGGGGCAGAGCAAATACCTAAAAAATGGTGGTTTTACCTAAAATTTTTTAACCCCTTTTTAATCTCAACATCTATCTGCCTAAGTCCTTCTTCAAGCCACTTTACAGATGCTGTTCAGATTTTCTGTGGAAAGGCAAAGCACCATGTCGGGCATATGCAAAACTTACCCGGCCTAGGAAACTAGGGGGGCTGCAGTTGCCTGACTTCTTTGTTTATTACTTAGCTATTCATGCTGCGAGATTCTCACAATGGGTGGCCGCAGCTGAAGCAACCCCAAATTTTCTCCCCTGGCTAGTCTTAGATCGCTCCTCAATTGACAATCGCAAGTTAGACTTGGAATCTCTCCTATATACCCCCTGGTCTAAAGTTCCCCTAAAAATAAAAAACACTCCATTAGGCTGGGACGTGAAGGCCTTACACCAGCTCTATTTGCTGCTCCATAAACCTTTCTTAAGAGACCTGACACAAAATCTGCTAAAGAACCCAAACTTACAAATAGGGAATCGCCCAATCATTCACTTTATAGGTAAATATTCCCCCAAAGTTCGACTGGCAGACTTTGTTTCAGCTAATTCATTGATCTCGGCACCTGCGCTTGACACCAAATTCGAGGTGAGTCATAACAACCTATTACGACTGTACCAGATTCGTCAAAGTGTATGCCTTTTCTTAGGAAAAGGTCCTTGGACAGATGGAGCTGGAATTATATTAAAAAAATGAAGGAATTAGCAGACAGCTAAAAGCAATTTCTAAGACTTATAAGTTAATTTTGTCAGAAATAATGCACAAATACACTCCATAGCTCATTATTGGGAGTCCAATTTACTAAGAGATGGCTGTCGAAATTTGGGAAAGAATTTGGTTAGACTCATATGCTTGTATTAAACAAGATAGACTTAGAAATATCCAATTTAACATCCTACACAACCTTTATTTTCTCCTGCCAAATTATCCGGATATACAGGTCTTCCTTCCTGTGTGGACTGTGGAGACCCTTTGCCACTTTACATCACAAACTTTGGGCTTGTCCAAAAGTTGCTAAATTCTGGGACTCAGTCAAGCAGTGGGTGGTCCCCTTTTGTAATATTTCAGCTTTTTTTAATGAAAATGTATGCTTATTAGAGATGTATGCTCAGATCCCAACTTGGACTCAAAAGTGGCAGATGGCAATAGTAGCTCTCATCACCAAGCTGGTGATCCTCCGGCACTGGCAAGGCAGTTGGGAACCCTTGTACAGAGAATGGTGGGACAAACTTTTAAACGCTCTAAATGCCGAAAGGTCTGTCACCAATCTCTTTAATTCTGCTGAAAAATTTCATAAATGCTGGGGTGGATTTTTTATACACCTAAAAGACAAGTATGGTTACTAGGGGGGAGAGAGCCTTGAACGCTTCTAACATAGAGCCCCCTGGGATCCAGGTTATCAATGTCCCTGGTTGCTCTTCCTTGTCCTTTCCTTCCCCCTTGGGGTAGGCAAGGATTCTGAAATGGAGTCATTAGAAAGGGTATCTCTCCACGTCTCTTTTTTGAAGGAGATTCTCTCCCCTCTCTTAGCCCCCCCTTTTTTTGTTTATTCTTTTAATGGTGTTTCTTCCTTGTCTCCCTCCTTCAAGATGTAATTCTAAGGCTGAACTACGGTTTTTCCTTTTTTGCTAGATTAACCTAAATTTTACTATCTTGAACCCTACAAGGAAAGTAAACTGTTTGTAAGTTCTAAGCATTTGCTGCCATGTTGGGGTGGGTTGGGGGGATTGGTGTGTTTTCTCCTTTCCTTTCGACAATGTCATATATAAATGCTGGCTTCCATGTTTTGAGTGTGGGGTCTGTTTTGTTTGTATGGTTTTATACTACATGCCTGAAAACCAAAAATAAAGTTATTTGCAAAAAAAAAAAAAGTTAGTATGGGCACCAAGGGGTGTTTGCCCACACTAACCAGGGTTTGTATGTGGTTCATGGGAAGGAACTATATTCAGAGACTCCTGTAGTGCAGACAAAACTTGTTGGTGCTAGAGAACTAACATAACACTGTGCCCATGCAACTTAGGGGGTCCTCTACCCCTTCGTACAGGTGAAGAGGGAATTTCAGAGGTTTGTGTCAGTGGTGAATGGCTCCCAAAAGGATGCTATTTACTGTCTTTGCAAACCTATTCTTAATTGAACACAAAGCCCTGGCAGTGGGATAGCTGTATTGACGCCCCCCCCATTCCCCCATCCTGCTCTGAGTCACTGTTGCCCTGGTGTCCAGTGGCACTTCCCACCCTCTGATCACCCATCCTGTTCCATGTCAGTGTTGAGCTGGTGTCCAGTGTTACCCTTCACCCTCTGATCACCCATCCCTGTGCCTGTCATACAGTCCATAGAGGCTATGGCTATCCCCTCACTCGTTAAATGTATGTCTCCTAAATGCTTATGCATACCTTGGTGTCCAGTGGTACCTCTACTCACTGATCACCCATCCTGGTGCCTGCCATATAGTCCCTGGTATCTAGTGGTACTCCTCACACATTGAGCACCACTCCACAGCTACCACAAAAATCAGTGGTGGCTAGTGGACACCACCACTTCAGCCTCTTGACCTGTATAGGTCACTGCCACACCAAGTGTCCAGTGGCTCCCCCGCATCTGTCAGTCCATGTATCAGAGCCTATCCCTGGCATCTAGTGGCAGTCCCTGGACACCAAGTTGCCACACATACTGCAAAACAGCAGTGGTCCCGTGACCCCCTCCTGCTCCATCTATACTCGGTACAGCACTCACCCCATTTCCCTTTAACTGGGCAGGACGGAACTGTGCAGCACATCTTTGTTCAATGACTGGCACAGCCCTCCTCTCACCTTCTTGGTCAGCCACCATAACAGCTGCAATGAGCATACAATACTGTAACCGTGCTCACTGCAGCTCATTTGGTGGCTGGCCGAGGAGGTGAGAGGAAGACTGTGCTGGTCACTGAAGAGAGATGCACTGCATGGTTCCATCCTGGTAAGAGGGAGTTCAGGTGGGTTCCATGCTGGGTACAAGTGCAGTGGGTAGAGGGCCACAGAACTACCACTATTTGGTGGTCCATATGGCAAACTGGCATCTGGGGGGTACTGCTGGATGCCAGGGATAGGCTCTGGTACATAGCCTGGGAGATGTGGGGTAGCCTCTGGACACCTAGGTATTCAGGAGGGTGGGGGAAACTGATAGCCACCAGGGACTATATGACAGGCACTAGGCTGGGTGATCAGAGGGTGGGGGCCACCACTCATCCATAGGGCCACTTTGCAAGAGAGTGGAATGGGGGATCAGAGGATGGGGGGGGGTGCTACTAGCCACCAAGGTTGATGACAGGTCGGGCGTAACATGGCTGCCACTTCCAATGTCAATGAGTCCATAATTGAATTTATTTACTCTGGATAGCCTAAATAGAATATGTTATCCCATTTGCAATGGGATCCTGTTTCTACCCAAGTTTACTGCTGAATGGACCAAAGCATTATGGGGGGGGAGGATTTTCAGTGGACCAAAGCAAGTTGTGTTGAGGGGTAGGGTTAGTTGTCATTAAACAAAAGGAAGGTGTGGGGGGGGTGAGATGTGGACTAAAGCACGGTGGGGGGGGGGGATGAATAGGGGAATTGTGAATATCAGATTGCAGACAATAAGTACACAAAACCAGATTCATATTTATCAGACGCCAGTCTTCTGCACTACACAACACAACCTGAAAATACATAATATTGACTGGTTCAGTAAAAAACATATGGAGCCTGCAATGTCAGAAATAAAGGCACAGAATAAATAAGATGTGCAGAACAGGCATCACCTTAACATATAGACTCATTGCATGGTACGGATAAGGGGTATAAGCCAGTGTATGACAGCATGTAACCTTACTGCATAACTAAATGACAATGGTCATATGCAAGAATGGGGAGATTAAAAAAAAAATTACAAAGTAAATAGCTAGTTGCAGTTAGTCTACATTATAATAACATCTTAGGACAAGACAATTCATGAAAAAAATGACCTGGCAACACGGGGTAGATTACACACAGATGACGAGACACTGACATGCACGAGTAACTGTACAAGGCATCTTTGACCTAACAGCTGCAGATGTAAACCCAATAAAGACTGTAGCTGAAATATGCATAAGTACGTAAATTCCTATTACAGAAGATGAGTCAGCATTTTATTTTTTTAATTGTTCCTTTTTATATGAGTCCAAGATGGGAGAAGTAGTTGAGGGGGAAGAGGTGAGGTTGGCACTGCAAGGGGACCTGGACACCCTGGAAAGCTGGGCTCACACATGGAAATTAAATTTCAATATCACCAAGTGCAAGGTGTTACATCTTGGGCGGGGAAACCCTAAACACAGGTACACCCTGGGAGGGAGTCGCTGGAGGCCTCAACAGGGGCAAAAAGACCTAGGGGTCATGGTGGATGCATGTATGAATAACTCTGAGCAGTGCAGGAGAGTGGCTAGCAAGGCAAACAGGATGTTGTGATGCATCGTAAGAGGGATCACCTCTAGGAGCAGGAAAGTGATTCTGCCGCTGTACAATGGACTGGTTAGACCACACCTTGAGTACTGTGTACAGTACTGGAGACCACACTTGAAGAGGGACATACAGCTCCTGGAGAGGGTACAGAGGAGGGCAACTAAGAAGATACGAGGACTAGGGGGATTTGACGTATGAGGACAGACTTGAGGAGCTCTGCCTGTTTTCATTGGAGGAGAGGAGAGGAGAGGAGAGACAGGGGGAACATGATTGAGGTCTTCAAGTACCTCAAGGGAATAAATAGAGTAAGCATGGAGGGGATCTTTAGACTAAAGCAGGGAGGTATCACCAGAGGGCATGGTTTGAAGTTGGAAGGTGGAAGGGTGAGGGGGGAAAAGAGGAGGAGGTTTTTCACTGAGAGGGTGGGGAGCCCTTGGAATGCACTGCCTGGTGAGCTGGTCCTGAGATCCACAGTGGAGGGCTTCAAGAGAGGGGTGAGACAGACACAGAAAGCAGAGGTATCAGATGATGGCCTGGCCCAAGGGATGGGGATGGATGATAGGGGTTTCTGGAACACAAGGCAAGGGGAGGGCCTTGGCACCCAACTGGAGTGGAATTATGCCAGTGGAATTGAGCAGAAAGTTGAATTATTTAATTCTATGGCATAAATCCATCAGATACATAGATTTTTCTGACAAGTAAGCATTAAGCCACTCCAAAGGTGGCATCCAATGGGGAATTAACGCATGGTTGGGAGTGCCTACAATGGCCCAGCCATGCATTAATTCCCGATTAGATGCCACCTTCAGAGTGGCTTAATGCACTTGTAACATGGTTTTGCTACACTTCTATGTCTTACAAATCTACATACTGTAACATGATGTGAACAACATGATGCAGACACAGTTGTGCTTGTTTAGACATCTGTTCTGCACTTTTGGAAATTGCACACATGTTTATTTATATGCTGATGATGTGAAAAAAGTAATACAGATATTAATGCTAGATGGCTGTGTTAACATAACTTTTTACATATTTTCACAATCTACATGGCTATTATTGTGATAGCCTTCGTGGGAGGTCTACAATCTGGTGCTCTATGTCTTCTGGGACTTAGGTGTGTCACTACTTTGCATATTGTCTGAGCTTGTCTTCAGCTACCACATGTCTGTGTGATGTGGCACCCTGCAGTGCTTTCCTGTTTCTTTATTGTCACCATTCTTCATGACCATATATAATGAATGGTTCAATGTCACTATTGCTTGCACTATACGCTCCACGCTGCACTAATTAAAACTGACGGTTCCATGCATGGAATTGAAAGGGACTGAATATTTCCTGATGTGGAACCTCTAGATGTGGGCTCTGCTCTGGAACTGTTTGTGTGTGTGCTGCACTGTGTGCCACACCACTGCTGCTTCCAGTTGCTATGACCCCTTTCTCCAACTCAACCTCTCCTGAGACGCTAAAGGTAATCAGATTGCTCTGCATTTTATTGCTCCATGTCTCTTACACATTCTGTCCTCCTATGCTACTCTGGTGTGCTGCGTTACCGTATTCTAGGACAGTCATGGGCATTTAGGTGGGTGGGTGGGACAGACAGGTGCTTTGTCAGTGACTACTCTGCGGTTTACTGCACAGTGCTCTTTCTGTTGTGTGGATTTCAGTGGTACTTCAGTTTGGACACGGTATTATTGGTACATTAATGCTGTGTCCATAGCACTGCATGTGACTCATTTCCTCCAATCATTTCTCTCCATTCACTGCTTCATACCTTTGCTATGATACAAAAGTAGATCAATGCCGATCTGCTTTAACTGTAAATATCTCGGTGAATGGTAATCCTCAGCTCTCTTCACAGTTATAAAATGCTCTAAAGTTTTTTGAAACCAGCCAGCATCTTATTGCCTACTGTCTTTTGAAGGAGAGAATTCCATGCTGGAAACACCTTTAGGGAAAAGCAATTTCTTCTCTTCTCCATTTTAAATTGTACCCCTCATAGTTGGTTATCACTTCCATATACTGTACATATACTCTTGTATCTCTCACACATAGATTTAGGTTGACCATTAACTCTGTGTTTCAGTTGCCTTATGGAGTAGAATAAGGTTGCCTCTCATCCTTCTCTTCCCTAATTTGTAGTGGTTTAGTTCCGTACTTCTCACATCATAATCTTTGTCTCCCACGCCCTTAACCATCCTGGTTGCTTTTCTTTGCAGACCCTCCAGTCTCCCCACATTGTCCTTATAATGTTGACACCAGAACTGCAAATATTAATCTATGTGGGCCTAATTAGTAATCTAAATATACGCATAATCTCATCCTTGTCATGGGAGACAAAATTCCTTCTGATACAGTCCAGAATTCTGCTACATTTCTTTACCACCCCCTCACATTGTTGTCCCTGATGCAATGTGTTCAAGACTATCATGCAAAGATCTCTGTCTAGTCATTGTTCTTAGTATTCTTTCAGTTAGGTACATATGAACATACAAAGAAGCCAGCAGAAGAAGGCCATTTGGTCTATCAAGTCTGCTCATATTGCAGGGTCTGCAGTTTGAGCTATTGTCCCTGCCTTCCCTCCCCACTCCTCCCATCATCCCTAACCATGATCCTTACCTTCCCCCATGCCTATCCCAGCCTCTTCTAAAGCTGCCCACTGTCTTCAATGAGATCATCTCTTCCAGCAGCGCATTCCAAGTTTCCATCACCCTCTCTGTGAAGAACTGCTTCCTGACCTCCCTCCTAAATCTCCCACTCTCCAGTTTAAGACTGTGCCCCCTCATGTTATGGTTGCCACTCAGCTTAGAGACTCTCCTTATCCACCTTATTTATCCTGTTGAAATACCTGAAGGTCCCAATCATGTCCCCTCTCTCGCCTGTCTTCCAGAGAGTACATATAGGAAGACAACTAAAATGGTGCAGGGTCTGCACCGGAAGACATATGAAGAGAGACTTAAGGAGCTTAATATGTATAGCCTCGAGGAAAGGAGGGAGAGGGGGGGACATGATAGAAACTTTCAAGTACCTCAAGGGAATCAACAAAGTCCAAGAGGGTAGCATCTTTCAAAAAGAGGTGTAAGAACACAGGGGCACAATTTAAGATAGTAGGGGGGCGTGCTCTGAGGTATTTAAGGAAGTATTTTTCACGGAGAGGGTTGTGGATGTATGAACTGCCTTCCAGAGGAGGTTGGGAGTCAAAAACAGTGGTGGAATTCAAGCATGCATGGGACAGTCATAAGGCAATTTAGGGGTGGGGTAGGAAGAAGTAGGCTGCTGGTTAACTAGGATCTGCAACTTATCCATCAGGTAGGGAAATGGGCAGACTGGGTGGGCCAAGCTGTCCTTATCTGCCATCAAATTCTATGTTTCTATGTTTCCTCATATGCCTTACCCTGCTGACTCATTATCATCTTTGTAGCCCTCCTCTGGACCTTCTCCAGCAGGTTAATATCCTTTTTGAGGTCTGGGCACCAGTACTGAACTCCATACTTTAGATGAGGCCTTACAAGGGACCTGTACAAGGGCAGTATAACCTCCTCTCTCTCCTACTACTGATCCCCCTAGATATGCATCCCAGCATCTTGTTTACCTTTGCTGCTGCTTTCTTGCACTGCATGGAGTGCTTCAGATCACTAGTGATCATCACTCCCAGGTTCTTCTCCTCCTCTGATGCAGATATTCCTACTCCATCTAAGTAGTACTATGTCCTGGGATTCCTGGCTTCAGTATGCATAACTTTGCATTTCTTGGCATTAAAGCCAAGCTGCCAGATCCTGGACCACCTCCCCAGCTTTTCCAGATCATCTAGTAGATCCTGCATCCCTTCAGCTGTGTCCACCGACCCGTAGAACTTGGTGTCATCCACGAATAGGCACATTTTGCCCTTAATGCCATCCCCAATGTCATTGATGAAGACACTGAACAACACCAGCCCCATCACTGAGCCCTGTGGGACCCCACTGGTTACCTCTCTGGTGCCCGATAACTCTCTCCCCACAACCACCCCCTGGGTTCTGTCCCTCAGCCAGTTTACCACCCATCTAGCCATCTTTTCTCCAGCCCCGAGATCCACCAACTTCCTGATCAACCTTTTATGGGGCACAGAGTCAAAGGCCTTGCTGAAATCAAGATAGAGGATGTATTCCACTTGGCCCCTGTCTACTGTCTTAGTGACACAATCAATGAAGAATTTAGAGAAACATTATTCAGTCCAAAGTGCACCATGGTATATTTTTCTATGTTAAAATCCATCCCAGCTATTCTCACTCAATCTTTCAATGAATTAAGTTCCTTTTCATGGAGTCAGGCATCTTTGTCTGACTCAATAATGCGATCCGATTTGGTGTCATCTATAAACTTTGTCATCCATCCGCTGTATGAACATTGCATATCACTTGTATATAAGTTAAAAAGTGTTGGGCTAAACCTAGAGTCCTGAAGGACCCCAGATTAAGGGTAAATTATATTTAGAGTATTTTTTTATTCTTTGGTAACTGGGTAAGGCCTACTAGCATATCCCTCAATTGTCCTTAATTATGAGGGATGCCCCTCATTTTATCCCTCAGAATTGCTTTTTCCCTCATCCATCCCTCATGCAAAGGTGCTGCCCACACAAAGAATATGTGCAAATTCAGTCTTTAAAACAGAAATTAATTATATTCTAAGACACTTAATCAAAATTAGACTTTATGCAAGTAAACACATTGGTTTCCACAGTGTTCTGAACTTGTACTGTACTTTCATGTCTGATGATCTGTCCCTCATTGTGAGGGTCAGTGTCCATCACTGTCCCTCATTTTTAGTTTTTGTCTCCTTCATTTCAGTTACAAAAGGTTGAGAGGTATGCCCACTAGACTCAATGACTACTTTCAGGGGTTACCCATGAAAACACTGGAGAGGTAAGGTGCCTTGCTCAGGGTCACATATGCAAGTGTAGGCCCTGGGAATCAAACCTGCACCAAGCTCATTCATCTGTTGTTTTTATAATCTCTAGGCATTACTGCCAGCCCCAAACACCATAAATACCACCTGGTATCGCAATACCAGCCAATTTTGTATTATAGGAAATGTCCTCTCTGTGCTGCAAGAATACATTTTGAAGTTACAATACAAATCTATTTTTAACCCCAAATTTGACTTCCTTTTGTTGAATTTAGACTAATTTTAAAGTCCCTATAAGACACTCCAGGTTTTGTATGGTTGTGGAATAATGGCACTTCTTAAGTGGTTAAAGGCACTCAGTGATGACTTGCATCTAAAAATGTGCCCTAGATATGTCTTTATTCCACAGTAAAGCATACACTGTCATGTACTGTTACATATTGACATTCAGGCTGGCTACTGTAATATTTATGAACATTGGATTTTACTTTTCCTTGTTACATTCATATTTAAACTTTTCACTCCACTTTATTTTGCCATTTTCTAAATTATTGTTGGAAATATTTTGTAAATTTGGTTCACGGTTTCATTTGTGAAGACCTCGGTGTGCTTATGATTTTCTTTTCCTCTAAAGGTATGTAATTATGGGCAACTGGTTTGCCTCCTGACATTCCTTTTCTTTTTTTATATCTATTTTTGAATAAATAAGTTGATTCCATGCATTTTGATTATAGAAACATAGAAACAGACAATGTCAGCAGAAAAAAAACAGAGGTCCATCCAGTGTGCCCAAATTCCTTATAACCCCAGGAACCTACTGTTCCCAGGGTACTAACTTTCCCCGTCACCTCTCTGTTCTCCTCCTTGGTCCTGTCACCCCCGATAACCACTATACCCTTCATTATGTCCCAGCCTTGCTTGAATTCCCTGGCTGTTTCTACTCCCACCACTTCAGCTGACAGACTGTTCCAAGCATCCATCACCCTTTCCATAAAATAGTACTTCCTCCCATCTCTCCTGAACCTACCTCCTGTTAATATCCATTTGTGTCCATGTGACAGCAAATTGGTACTCAGGCTAAATAGTTCCCAGCAGTTCACTTTGTTAATTCCTTAAAGGAACTTGAAGCTCTCTGTCATATCTCTCCTCTCCCTTCTGGTCTCCAGTGAGTACATATTTAGTGCCTTGAGGCGCTCCTCATAGGATTTGCCCTGCTGGCTCTGAATCATTTTTGTTACTCTGCACTGCACTGTCTCCAACCTATCCTTATCTTTTCTGAGGTGAGGACTCCAGAACTGGGCGTAGTACTCTAGGTGAGGCCTCACCAGGGTTCTATAGAGAGGAAGTAATACCTCATTTCTTCTGCTATCAATACCCCTCCCAATACATCCCAGTATCCTGTTAGCCTTGCTATAAACCTTGTTGCAGTGACTCAATTGCTTAAGTGAGTTTCTAATGATAACTCCCAGTTCCTGTTCCTCAGCTGTAGTAATAAGTCTCTCTCTCCTCCCATTCAGTACTTTGTCTTGGGGTTGTTTTTCCCTAGGTGTATTACCTTGCACTTTCTAGCATTGAATTTTAACTGCCAAACCTTTGACCACCCCTCTAGCTTTTGTAAGTTTCTCCGCATTTCCCTTATGCCCTTGTCACTATCCACCCTCCCACATAGTTTTGTGTCACCTGCAAAGAGACACACCCTGCCCTGGATTCCTTCTCCAAGGTCACTAATGAACATGTTGAAGAGGACCAGACCCAGAACAGATCCCCGTGGAACCCTGCTTATAACCTCCTCCTCCTCCTCCTCTTCTGATTTAACCCCATTGGCCACCATCCTCTGCTGCCTCCTCTCTAGCCAATTACCCACCCAGTTCACTATGGGTTTAGTTGCACCCAGGTCTTCCATCTTCTCAAGCAATTGTTTGTGAGGTACTGAGTCAAAAGCCTTGTTGAAGTCAAAGTAAAGCAGATTGACAGTGTGACTGTTGTCTAATTCCTTTGTCACACAGTCAAAGAAAACTATCAGGTTAGTCTGGCAAGATCTTCCTGCCATGAAACCATGCTGTTTACTATCCTGAAGTCTGTTGCTCTCCAGGTTGTCTATGAGGTCCTCTTTTATCAGTGACTGCATCAGCTTTCTTACTATAGAGGTTAGACTGATAGGCCTGTAGTTCTCTGGTTGCTCCTTATCCCCCCATGAAGCTGTACAACAGCTACCACCTTCCAACCTTGAACTTCCCTAGACCTAAGTGAGCTGTTCAACAGACATACCAGTGGTTCAACCAGCTCTGCTGCTAATTCCCTAAGTATCCTTGGATGCAACCATCTGGTCCTGGGGCCTTATCTATGTTAAAGGCAGCCCACCCTTTTTGAACCTCTTCACTAGTAAACAATGGCTGTCTCATTTCCGGGATTCCCTTAGTGGTCACTTTGATGCCAGTCTCTGGCATGGACTTGCTGTTCTCCTTAGTGAAAACTGAACAAAAGTAGCCATTAAGGATGGTGGCCTTTTGCCCATTCTCCTCTATTACCCTACCCCCCTCAACCAACATTACAATTCACCACCCTTTTTCCTTTTTTCACTAATATATCTGAAAAAAATGTTTTCTCCGATCCTGACCCCCTCCACGATATGCAGCTCTGTGACCGCTTTGGCCTTTCTAACGACCCTCTTTGACTCCCTGTTTTCCTGTAGATAATCCCCCCATTCTATCTCCCCCTGTTTTTTATTGTATTTATAGAATGCTTTCTTTTTGGCCCTTACCACTTCCCTGATCCTTGTTAAGAATCACAGTGGTCTCTTAAACCTGTTTTTCTTTGTTACTGTTCTTATGCATACTTCAGATGCCTCGAGGATGCCCCCTCTACAGATCCCCTATCTCTCCTTCAACCCACATATGTTCTCCACCCCTACTAACATATTCATGACCAGTTCCATCATCCTATCTAAGTCTGCCCTTCTACTGTCAAGGACCTCAGTTCTCGATTGTAACTTGCTGGTCCTGAGGGCCAATTCAAACTAAACAGAGTTATGGTCGCTGTTCCCCAGCGGCTCCCCTACTCCCACTGCTCCCACTATCTCTGAGCCGGTGAGCACCACATCAAGGGCTGCAATCTGCCTGCTGGGTTCCTTAACTAGCTGCACCAGTAAGTAAATAGTCTTGGAAGGCATCCAGCAAGGCCTGACTCCTGGCACTCTTGGCCACTGGGACCTCCCAATCGATGTCTGACAGGTGCAAATCTCCAAACACCATTACTTCCCTCTTTACCACCCCTCTTTCAAGTTCCTCTGTGAGTTCTCTTTCCCTTTCCTCCCCTTGCCCTGGAGGGCTATATATCACCTCAAGTATACTTTCCTACCTGAGGCTGCTGTGAGTTGTACCCATACTGACTCAGCCTCACCACTGCTAATCCTAATACACCATCTTCTGCCACCTCAATGCTTTCCTTAACAAAAAGGGCAACTCCATCCCCTCTACCAGTTCCTCTATCACTACTGAACAGTGAATACCCAGGGACCATCATCTCCAAGTCATTATTATTATATTTAAGTTTTAGTTCCCTAAAATATATAATCCTATTTTTGCCTAGAAGATCTCCTATACATTGTATAGTTCTGCTTGGCCAATTAGGATCAGGTATTGTCTTTTTATTATATAGGAGATTAGAAACAGCAGGGTATGCTGTCTTACTGAGACATACACATGCTTGGGATCACTGTCAAGAGGACAAAGGCCCAGTGACAGCAGCATCTAATGAGTGGATATATAGCGGTTGTTGAAAAAAAGCTGGCTAGTGTTGCAATATATCATGCAGTGTGGTACAGTCTTAGTAGCTGAATAACATGACTTTTGGTACCACAAACATTAAATATACTGCAATACCAGCTAACTTTGGTGCAACTCCAGTACTACTGTATAACAATTTACACACATCCTGGAGTGCTTTATCCCACTTATAAAATGAATATTCTTTTCCATTAAATAATTCAATCAGGAAAAAATATCACGTAACTGTTTAAACATAGTTTATGCTACTTGTTCAACTGATTCAGTTTGAATTTGTTACATGCTGAGTGCAGCAGAATTCAACTGGGATGTCATCAAGCAGTGTTGAAGCTGCCTTGCCAATGATTAGCAACTACACATATATGCAAATGAGCAGGAACACATGGTCATTGTGTTTCATCAGTTAATTGCATCATTCAAATCACTACGTATTCCAGGGCCAATTTTATGTGCAAAATAAGTGCATTAACATATAGGCCAGAACTAACGAATCATGTATTATTGCTATCTCTAACATATAAGTTTCAAAAATGCCTTTCTGGATGTACATTTAAGTGATAATTTTAGAGCCCATTTTTCTGATTTTGTTCAACAACAATATATCTTTCAAGGAATTGTTTCTTGCTGTTAGTTTTTCTAGCAGTATCCAATAATTAGTTATTTGAGTATTGTTAAAATATATTTACAATGGCCTCATCTGATATGCTTTGTGATATAGTGTAAGGTCTCATAGGTTTAAACCCCCTTTGCAATTTAGAGATCTTAATTTATCTAGTGATATATTCTTGTCTTTTTATTATTCTACATATGAGTTGCATATTTTGAGAGAAGCCACAGCTGACACGAAGTGGGTAACTGTATGGAGAACAGACCCCTAACTCATACATGGCAAGAAATTATGTGTTTTATCATCTCATAGTGGGGATAAATGTGGTGTCTACAGTCAAGCATTACAAGAATTGGTTGATACTGAAACACAGTTCAGAACTCCTAGTTCCATTCTATACCCTATCAACCATTCTTCACCCAGCTGTGGGACATTGACCCTCAGAATGTGGAAAAAAGAGACAAAATGTGTGCTACATTATAGGAGTGAGTGCAGATCCCAATATTCTGATTCTGCCTCTATATTTGGGAATCTTAGATTTGTGTTCAGACTAAGATGTTCTCCTGTGAGGGCATGTGATCTTTGCACACCCAGCTTCAATTAGTCTAAACAGTGACACCTATCCAGAAATCACCACAATACCCCTACCTTACCTTAAACATGTCTTAAGGAGTACAGACCATCTCTTCTGCCTCAGGTGCCAGAGTCCCAGTCATTGTCTGCATTGTCTGCACTGTCTGCATGTGTGCACTCGAGTGTGTGTGTAGGGGGTCCAGAATCCTCTCTGACTCCACTTAGATCTCCGCAGCAGGATGACTGAAGGACAAATGGGCCCTATTTCTTTAAAATATCTGCCTCTAATCTTTGGCCTGCTTTGTTGTCCCCAGTATCTTCCAGCTTAAGGGATGAGATGGTGGTGCATATTTAGTTTTATAAAATGGGCTGGGAGTTTTCTTCATCCTGATTGGCTAAGAGGTACTTCTGGCCGTGTCCTTATCAGGGCATATTCTGCCAACCGGGCACCTCTTCTGTCAGGGCAAAGAACAACACAGATCACTGTGCCAATGCAACCTCTCCTCTGTAGTGGCCGAGCTTGATAACCCCCGCTCCCCCCAAACAGCAGGTACCCAAAAAATACAGAAAGCACAAAAATACACCCACATTACTCAGTGTATCCAAGCCCCCCAACAATAACAAAACCAAATGAATATTTTCCAACTGCAATTATTTTCTCGCTGCCAGTTTTTCCCTGCAGCAGATGTACAGCTCTCATGCCCGTTCTTTTAAACTGTGCTCTCCAATGTGCTTCTGCATCAGCTGTTTGTGGTCTCCGATGTCCAAGATACCCCCACCAGCACCACTCTGTCTTAACTAAAGTTAAAAAAAAATACAATCTCTGAAGCCACCACAGAGCACAAATTATATTTTAAAATTCAAAGAAGGAAACAGCTCTGTACGGTGGTCATTAAGGGACACGCTCGCTATGAGTCAAGCGGGACTTCTTCACAATGCAAATGAAAGAAGTAAATGCAGCAGAGATAACTAAAAAAAACAAAAAGGGAACACGGGGAGATCACGTGATGCAGCTTTTGAGATGGCAGCCCTAGTCTGAGCTCCCGCTTTCCCCTCCTTTTTCCACTTGCTATCTCCACACACAAGCTTGGGGATCACACTAATTTTACACAGTTCATGTTGGGAAACAGTGTCCGTATACTCACCAGGCCCCAGGGTTAACATTGGGTGTGATCGGCAAAGAATGGAAGCAGAGATGCGGGCTGCACTTCCATGGTATACACCGCCAAACTCGCCGAAAAAAGCCCAGAAGAAAGTGTAGGCCCAAATGGGATCGACTGGGAAACTCTTGGTGGGCCACTCGGACTCCACTCCTCTCACTCTGGAGAAATTTCTTGAGGAGTTTAATCCCTTCTGAGAGGAAATTAGGGCACTTAAAGCCAATATTAAAAATGTCTTGCTTACTGTGGAAGAGCTAAACTGGCACACTAATGATTGCGAGGCCAGAGTGGTCTCTGTGTAGCACAGACTGGATAAAATGGACCCCGCAATGGCAGAAACTAAGCAGAAACTCCATCGCCTTGAAGCCAAGATCGAGGATCTTGAAGGAAGGAGTCACAGAAACAATATTGTGGTAACTGGCCTTCCTGAGCAAGAAGATGGCGCCAATGCAGTGGTGTTCTCACAAAAATTTGTGGAGAAGTTGGCAGGACCTTCGCCTTTCGGCTCAGCTTATATTATTGAAGAAACCCACCACACTTTGAGACCTGTCCTTCCACCTGGAGCCCTGCCCCAAACATTTATTTTTAAATTCTTTAATTTTCAAGAACATCAACACTTCCGGTCTAAGGTCAGAGAAGTTAAGGAATTGCTATGGGATGGAAAATGAATAAGGGTAACACAAGATCTTCCAATCACTGTTTGTCGAAGAAGAGCTACATTTCATACAGTAGTGAAGAAGCTGTTGGCCGCTAATATCCAGTTCAAAATGATGTACCCAGAAATTTTGCAAGTCTCATTAGATGGGAAATGGTACTCGTTCGAGGATCATAAGGCACAGATGAATCTCTTAGGAAGGCATTGCCAGATCTGTTCCGAAATGGCTGAATTCTCTTCTGGGAAGTCCTCAGGTTCAGTAGTGGTAACAGACTTATGTTTGTGAGTATGTATGACACAGAGCAGCCTATTTTGATACCCTGACTTTCACTCTGCATTCCACAGTGATGCTTTGGGGAAGAGAATCATGTTGGTTTATTTTTAGTTCTGTAGTTATTCTTTGTGGCATGGTGCAAGAAGATTGATTGGACACAGACTCTGGAAACTCTGCCCTGAGTGCTTTATAGACTAAATGTACAGCTCAATGACTGTTATACCTGCCCTTTTGAATGAGGGGAGACAAGTTTCCCTTTTTTTTATACCCTGCAAAAGTTCAGCAGGAAGTCTGCTTAAATGAACAATGTATTGTTAAACAGATACTGATGGAAAGGTTTTGTTTTGGGGGGGTTTCTCCCCCTTTCTGTGTATTCCTTTTAAGGGCTGGGTATTGTTAGAGTCGAATACTAAGTTGTTAAAGTTACTGCTAGTATTGAGTAAGGAGCCTGGAGGGGAGGTTCCCTTTTTTTTTTTTTCCTTCTTCTCTTTTTTTAACCTGGGACTTCTATGTAGGATGCAATCTTCCACATAGATGACTATATTGATCTATGGAAGTTCCGGATTCCACAACACCTTGTGTTGTCTCCTCCACCCCCTTCAGGGATCAGCCTTTTTCTTCACTTTTGGGCAGAGTGCTTGCAGAATTTAAGAGGAGCGTGTTAGAAGGCGTGTTTCTTATAGATATGGAGATTAGCACTTTTAGGAACGGGAGGGTACAACTGTATTGGGTTGGGGGAATGGTTTAGATGAAAGGGGAGAGCATGAGGGGCTCAGTGCTGTGAAAGAAGGCACATCATGTATGTTAAAATAGTGGGGGGAGGGAGTAGTCAGAGATACGTGTTCCATGTGATTTTGGCCTCAGGGATAGTATTTGGTAGTCTGGGGAGAGGGAGGGAGAGAGATTGGAGAAGGGTTTTTCTGGGGCAGGAGCTGGCTTCGCACTGGGGAGATGGTGTCTTTAATATTGCCTTTGGAACATGTTTTTCACATTTAGATTTTTATTCCCAACATTACGGGATTAATGGCTATCCCCAAGAGGTTTTGCACTTGGAATGTTCACGGGGCCAGGAACAAATCTACAAGGTATTAGGTGTTGAAACATCTACAACACATTAAAAGTGACATTGTGATGCTCCAAGAAACCCACCTACTGGAGCAGGAAGGTATTCTCTATCAGCACCAGTTCATGGGACAGACTTATAGTGCGGGGAATAGTACATAAAGCAGGGGAGTCACCATTTTAATTGCTAGAAGAGTTCCCTTCATTCTTGAACAAGTGGTGAGGAGCCAGATGGGGCGATACATTTTTGTAAAAGGATGTATCGACAGAACCACCTTAGTAGTGGGTAGTGTCTAGGGACTGAATGTGGATTCCCCTGACTTTTTTACAGGGCTTTTACAGAGCTTAGCTCCCTCAGTAGACTGCCCAATCATACTTGGAGGGGATTGGAATCTTCCTTTTTCCCCAGACCTGGACAGATCGGGTCCCAAAAAGAAGGAGTTATCTCCAGCTTAAAGGGCCATCAGGGATCTGGGAGACCACTTTGGCCTTTTTGACCCTTGGAGAACTCTGTACCCCACTGCCAGAGAGTTCACATTTAGGTCAAACACACATAAAAACCCATTCCAGGATTGACTACTTCTTAATTAGCCAAACTTTACTGATAAGGTTAATGGAAGCTAAGATAATACCTGGAGTCATTTCAGATCATTCAGTATCGAGTTGTGCACTGGTCTTTCATGTTGATACTCCCAAAGACTCTTTATGAAAAACTGAATAATCAGTTGTTAAAAGAAACATCTGTTACTGAAAAGATTTCTCAAGAAATCAAATTTTTTGCAACTAATAACTTGTATTCCACAGGCCGCCCAGATTTAGAATGGGGAGCGCTGAAATGTGTCTTGAGGGGAGAATTTATAAAAATAGCCTAGGTGAGGAAGAAACAGAGGGAGCATAAAGTGTTAGAGACATTATCGGAAATCCGCAGTCTGGAGGCTTTGCTTTCCCCATCCATCCCACCATCAGAATATACACAATTGGTAGTTCTTAGAGAAAAATATGCAGAACTTCTCAGTGAAAAGGCAGAATTTGCCATTTTAAAAACGGGATCAGAATATATAGATCAGGGGGAGAAAGTGGGGCACTTGCTGGCCTTGTGCCTCAAAAAACTCGAATCCTCCAGACTTGTTAAAAGAATCCTATCCCAGCTGGATGGGGCCCTCTCTCTTTCTCCCCAGGACATTACTGGGGCTTTTGCCCGATACTATAAAGACCTTTATAGCCCCATGGAGAACTTACCAGACCAACAATCAGTCCGGGATTATCTGGATTCTATCCCCCTCCCGTCATTACCGGTTTTTGAAGGTGAGCGGATTATTACTCCATAACTGGGGAAGTGATCACATCAGCTATTTCATCCCTTGCATCAGGTAAGGCTCCAGGCCCAGATGGGTTCTCCCCCAATTTCTATAAAAAATATAGTGAATGTCTCTCTCCGTGGTTAAAAAGGATTTTTGATTGGATCCTCAACGCTAATCCTATACACCTGGCCCTCTTTGAAGCAATTATAATTGTCCTTCATAAGCCTGGAAAAGACCTCAAAAATGTTACAAGCTATAGACCTATATCTGTGCTTAATTGCAATGTTAAGATATTATTGAAGATATTGGTGAACAGGCTCAGATGGGTGCTTCCACAGTTGATTCACCGTGATCAGATAGGATTCATGCCTGGAAGAAGCTCCTCAGATCATTTTAGAAAACTGGCGCACATCTTCTTCACATCCAGAGACCTGGAAATACCACTTGGTTTGATGTCATTGGATGCGGAGAAGGCTTTCGACTAGGTCAATTGGTAATTTCTGTTTTGCACCATGGCAAGATTCCATATCCCGACTAAGTTTATAGACTGGGTCTCCACACTTTACCAGAATCCACAAGCCCATATTTACTGTAATGGGGTGCTCTCAGAATACTTCCATCTCCACTCAGGTAGTAGGCAGGGTTGTTCCTTGTCTCCAATTTTATTTAACATCTATCTTGGAACCTTGTTATCCCTCCTGAGGGCGCAAGTAGGAGTACAAGGGGTGTCAGTGGGCTCACATGAGTACAAGTCATCTGCCTATGCAGATGATGTCCTGTTGCACCTGCGACATCTTAGTCAGTCAATACTGGTAGTGCTTTCAGTAATAAAGGGGTTTAGTGCGATGTCTAACTACAAAATAAACCCAAATAAAGCCACGATCTTTCCTTTAAACAGCAGGAAAGGAGACATTGAACATCTGGGGTTGCAATGCTGTCCCACAAAAATTTAATATTTGGGTCTCTTTTTAGCTAGGGGGGAGGCACAGATGAAGTTCCTAAACTTGGACTCATTGTTAGCAGCAATATAGCAAGATCTGGAGAGGAGACAATCTCTTCCTATCTCATTATGGGGATAGGTTAATCTAATAAAGATGAACGTCCTCCCTAGGTTGTTTTACCCCCTGAGTATGCTGAACATTTGGCTACACCTGGTGTGGTTCAAAAAAGTACACTCAATAATATCAACTTTTATTTGGAAAGGAAAACTCCCTAGGAAAGCCTATAATAAATTACCTGCTTCTAAATTCTCGGGAGGATTGAGTTGCCACACTTTGGACTTTATTACTGAGCAAGTCAATTGAATAAGTATATGAGGTGGGTAAAACCAAGGGTAGGGACAGATTTGGATTTATATACTCCAGACTGGTTGGTGGTTGAAAGGGAATTTATTTCTCAAGCGGGACTCAATCATAGCGCAATGATGTATGTCTCCCCCAAGACTTTGGCAAAGTATCATATCCCCACTCCTATAATCATTTCACTTAGAATCCATGTGCAACTGTGTTCCTTTTTGAGGCTTAAAAACACAAAGAGTCTCTTACAACCAATAACTGGGAACCTCAATCTGAAGTTAGGGGGGAAAATGATCCCAGATAATTGGATTCCTCAAATAAAGGGACTCAATTTAGGAGACTTCCTCAAAGATAATCAATGCATGACCTCGGTGGAGATTCTAGCCAAATACCAGATTCCTGGACCCCAGGTTTTCAAAGTGTATCAACTACATCAGATGCTGGTAGAAGTGTGCAGCAATATGGAAGTGTCAGATAGGCAGGAAGACTGGGTTACCTCTTGGGGAGAGATTAGTGGAAAATCCCATGCTGTTTCCTTACTGTATGCATGTTAGGTATCCATATCTTTAGATGCACAGTATAAGGATCCAAAATACTGGTCTAAGGTTTTCCCTCAGTATACAGAACAGTGGGGGGCAATCTGGAAAGATTTACACCTATATATTCCACAAGATAGTCTCTGACTCACCCAGTACCAAGTTATTAATAATATGTACTGGTCCCCAGTAAGACTGCATCGGATGAAGTGGACCTCTTTTCCATTATGTAACAGATGTAGACTGCAAGACGGTACACTTCTGCATATGTTTTGGGAATGCCCTCCTATCAAAGATCTATGGGATACCATTAAGGCAAAAGTAGACCCTTTCCTGGGGCTGGAGAATCTTTTTACACCAGAAATTTGTGTGTTAGGATTTTTTTCCTTGATTCCAGTGAAAATTTGCAGATACCACATGGCATTAATTTCACTAACCTTAAAGAAACTGGTGCTGTAACACTGGATTGATGGGAAGAGCATATCTTACATGGAATGGTTACAGGACCTGTTGTTTAGCCTATGGACAGAATAGCTGTGAGCCAGTATGTGGGGTTCTCTCACTAAATGCAAGAAGGTATGGGAGAGCTTTCACTCTTTCTATATGCTACAACATGGTTCCTCAATCAGGGGTTAACTTGAAACCTAGTTTTACAAGGTATAGATGTGATGGACTCTTGGCAGAAGGAGTGGCATGCCTCTCTGTCAGGTATCACAGACTATCAGTGCTGAAGCCAGAGGGAGGGAAGAGGAGGGTGGGAGGAGGGCATGACAGTTTTTCTCATTAGTGATGTTTATGTCAATGTGAGTCTTGTACATCACAGTGTCATGCTGTATACCCAAAATTTCAATAAAGTGTGAATTTAAAAAAAAAAAAAAAAAAGGGAACACAAAGGATTCTGGTGGGGAAGAGGCACAAAATATCATGCTAAGCCCCTACCTGGCAGGTACTTTCCCTTACTGTAAACCCTGCTTTTCTCCCCATTATCAGCCTTTCTTTAGAGGCACAGCAACATGAAAACATCCAATAGATAGAAAATCTTTAGGAAAAAAGCAGATGCACACACCAAGCTGTTTTGACAGAATGGAGATTGTAGGGTGGCATAACACAAATCTGTTCTTGAGGATGTGTTTACTGGAGACATTGACAGACATTTACACCTATCTCTGTCTGCTGCATTTACTTCTTTCATTTGCATTGTGAGGAAGTCCCACTTGACCCATAACGAGTGTGTCCTTTAACGACTGCCATACAAAGCAGTTTTCTTCTTTGCATTTTAAAATATAAATTGTGTTCTGTGGTGGCTTCGGAGATTGTGTTTATTTTTCAACTTTAGTTAGGACAGGATGGTGCTGGTGGGGGTATCCTGGACATCAGAGACCACAACCAGCTGACACAGAAGCAGATCAGAGACCACAGTTTGAAAGAACGGGTGCAAGAGCTGTACATTTGCAATGGGGAAAAAACTGGCAGTGAGAAAATAATTACAGGTGGAAAAAAATCATTTAGTTTTGTTCTTGTGGGGGAAGGGCTTGGATGTATTGAGTACTGTAGGTGTATTGGTTGTACTACATACCAAACCAAATACAGTGTACTGTACTGTACAGCACATTACATAGAGGGACTACTTTATCCCTCCAACTAAAGAAAAACGTTTCTCACATTTTTTTCCATTTCAGCAGCTTTTTTCTCATTACTAATTTTCAATCTCTACTTGAGGGCCCATTTTATAAGCACAATAACACACTCTGAGGTGTGGGTTATCTCCTGATAAGAGCTCACCCAGGTGCATAAGGCACTTGGCACAAGAGCCTTGTGCCTTATAACACACCTGGTTGTGCTCTTATCAGGAGATAACCCACACCTCATCGTGTGTTATTGCTTGCCTATTTGATTACTCCTGTTTTTGTCACATACTGAGGTATGTGCTACATAGTTATCTTAAGAAGGAGGAACAAAAGTTGTATTTTTAACATTGTTTATAGTCACATTCTTTATTAATTACAATGGCTACAGGTAGTAAACCAAGATATTTAAAGTCCTATTAGTTCAACATTCAGAATTAAATTATTATGTAACAAATAATCCTAGAAAGTATCTAAAATAAAGGCCATAATGTACTTCAGCACAGTGATAGCAATTATGTTTTCATAAGTCACAGTGTTGCAAAATACAGTATTATGTTCCAGTTCCAGCTGGAAAGACAAAGAGCTTTCTATTTCCATGAACCTTTTAAATTGTGTATAAAAATAAATACACAAATAAATATCTGACAGATATACCTTAGAAAAATAGTGCATTGATAATAGGAGACATTTATTAAATACGTAGTGTTTGATACAAATGAATTGTAAGAAGACTGAGGTACCCCTTTAGAGGACCAAAAGACAGGTAACAGGGATAAGATTGGGAGTCTGATTACAGAGGCTGTCATACAGTACACAACAGATGGCATTGTGGTCATGATGCAGAGGTTTTGTGTCAAGACCTTTAACAAATCAATATATGGACACATACAAAACTGCACAGTCATTGCCATAAATGTCGGTGCAGCCACTGGTTCCTAAGCATCCAATAATAACATTAGAATTTCAGAAGACTTGCAAACAAGAATACATTTAATACTCATTTTAACATTGTTATCATCTGGTGTGGGGGGCCTCTTAGTTTTCCATGGTGCCACTTCTGACTGGGGTGGGTGACCTGCCAAGGGGAAAGAGCCAGAGCCCTTGTTTCACAAGGGAGCCTACACAGAAGCCCCCCTCAGTTGATACCACCTATTTGGCTTCTCTGACAAGTCCCCCAACAAATAAAAATCTTTTCTTTTCTTTGAACATCCCACTATGTTCCCCTTTTAATAGGAGACAGTCAGCTGTCCTTCTGTGCCGAGCTAAAGGCAATGCAGTTCCTTGAGATGGTCAGTAGGTGGTGTTCTATAACAATGCAGTAAACTGCTACTCCTCAGTCTGAGCATATCTGTATGATGTGCATTGAAGTCTTCACCAGTCTGAGGGCAAAAGTTCCATTTCAATTCCGTAAAGTCACCTCCATGGCAGCACCAGATATTGCCACTCCTGGTTAACTTAATACTTATATATCATACTACAGTACATGGATGGTGTATGGAAACCTAGAGTTATACTTGTAAGATGAGAGTGCAAACAACTGTCTGTCCAGAGTACGAATGGAAAGCTTCACTGATCACCAGATGAAGAAATCTGCAAACTCCTCTTTGCATCTGGACTGCAGCCCTTTCAGGACTTGAGCATCATGCTTTGAGGTCCCATATAGATAAACGTGCACTTTAGTATACAGGTTATAATTTTTTGTTGTCTTTTCTGAGAGTCAGCAAACAAAAAATTATATAACAGGGCAGCAGCCTGGGGTCACAGTAGCAACAAATCACATTGCCACCTGGGAGACAAAGAGTCACGTGCAAACACCAGAAATATCACTTTGAGTAGAGATGCAGCAAAGTTTTTATTCAGCAGGGAAGTTGGAGCAAATTCACAGAAATTTGCACTTCACGAAACTTTGCAAATTTCCTGTGGTCTCACCAACTTCACTGTAGAATTTTTTTTTTTTTTGTGAAAAAAAAAACAAAACTTCCTGCATTGCATAAAAATCCTCCCACTCACACACACACACTGTGCTGGAATTCAAACCCTCCCACCTCCAAAGCACTTTAATGTATCAACCCCCCATTCCCCTGCTAACACCCCCATCCTGATGAATTTATTAGTTGACAAGGGACTCAAATGAATATAGTATATATATATATATATATATATATATATATATATATATATATATATAGATATATATATATATAAATAAATATACCCTTCCCCACAACCAAACACATTCCCTGTGCCTCCACCTACCTGAACAGACCCTATTTAACAAAACAACCTGGACTGATCCCCCACCTAACCCTTGTCTGGTCCCCACCACCCTCCTTCCCCCACCAGTCCAGCAGCACCTAGAAATAGTAATTTTCCTGATGGCCTGTATAATAAAGAAAACAGTGTCTGGTGCAGAGCTGCTGAAAGCAAGAACATATTTCCTAGCCCTCCATTCTTTCCCGGTCATCGCAAACAAATAAAGGAAGAGAAACCACTCAGAGCAAAGCTCCAGTTTTCATGATAACACACTGAGTAGTGCAGAATAGAATGACTGTAAATCAAAGGATCGTTGGTACATAGTGCAACTGAGGTCTGCTAGTACTAAGTGTGAATTATTTTTCTGCTGGATGCTGGCCCCACCCCCCACCCCCCGAATAGAAAAATACTGTTTTAATAAACAAATAAGCTATTGCTTATTATTTATTTCCCATTTTTAATCTATCCATCCTTAATTTTGACCAGAACTGTGATTTTGCAAATCACATACCTTTTCTATAATTTTAGTAACCAAGCACTTCACTCGTTCAGACTCTGGATTCAGGCACTTTTCCTCTCCAGTTGCCAATAGCATAATACTGTCAAGGGAAAATGTACACTTTGCTTTCCTGCATTTCCACAGAATCTTCAGCAAAATCAAACATTTTTTTATAATTATAATTCAATTGGATTCAAGAGTTTGTTTGTTGATAGTTTCCCTTGTCCCCCACCCTGATGTTTGGGGTCACCATAGCAACATCCTATCCACCAGGCAGGAGGTTGGGCAAATGTGCGCCGGTGTTTTGACAACTGCAGCCAATGCCCTCAAGGGCCATCTAACTGCGGGTACACAAATGCCGTGTAACCCATACTCTACCCAAAGCTGGGAGTTAGTCACATCACCTGCACAGTGACCAAGCCCCCTAAACCTGCTGCAGTGCGAAATTCTGGGGATTACATGCAAACTCCCAGTATCCAAGGTGGCATGGCACGATGAGCTGCCACTGTGCCATTGTAGATGTTAATTTAATATAGTTTTTTATTGACTGTGTACCCTACCAAAAATATAATTTCCTTACATGATCTCACTTTGTCACAAAAGGGGTTTTGGGGATGCATCTCTAACTTATGAATACTCTTTGGATGAATAAAGTCAGCACCAGGTCTCTTACAAACCTTTCCCAAATAACTGGTGATCCTGTAATGAAATGATGCATTCCAGTTAGATGTGAAAATTTATATATTTTTTATTTCTTTCAAAGATTCTCATATTTATTAAAGTCCCAGGACTGAAACAACATTACATAGAAACATGCATTCTATTTATTACAATATCATTAAAATAATAAAAAATATAAAAGTGATTCAAGTATAAATGCAATCTACATGCAATATTACAAGGAAAGTCAATGTGCACATTTAAATTAATTAACAAAGTGAAAGTCACTTAACATGTTAAGATTCTGACTTGAAGTTTTAGACATAACAGTTTTGCTTTGCATTTTTTCTTATTAAAAAGTTTATTAAATTCTATGACACCCCCTCCCCCCCAAAAAAAAGCTATGGAACTATACGCAGTTGTCTGCAAGTTAAAAAAAATAAGCATTACATTTTCACCTGCAAAAAGAAAGCAAATGTGCTCACTGAGCCATTTTGTTGCATTGTTTATAAGATTTTGGAGTTAAAAATGCTTGTACATCATCTATTTATTTATTTTAGAAGATTTTTAGGAACAGTATATAGGCTGTTGATAATTGCTTGTGTATGAAGCATTTTTTTTTTTGCCCCCTTCTCACCGCCTTGCTTCCTTTCTTCAGGAGACTCCTTCTTGGCCTTGTACATCCCTGCTCATGACGCCAGGCATCGGTGCAGCCCCCCCCACAGAGCCTTGGTTGAGTCCCCCAGGCGGGTATGGGATGGGAGCCCCTTACCGTCCCGATGTGTCTGTCTTTCTTCGGGAGGATGCTGTCATCCGGTGCCAACAGAGGCACTGGGATTAGGGCCTGGAGCTCCATCTTTGGGGAGCACTGTGGGGTTTTTCCATTTTTTTTTTCTTCTGTGCCCTTCCCTCAGAATGTTGGCATGCTAGAAGACCCTAGAAGCGGTGCACTTTGAGATGTGCGAGCGCTCCAGCCCCCGGCCAATGTTCCCCCTCACTTCTTTCTGCTGTCCCGCTGGACCTCCACCCATGGTCACCCAGGTGGTGGTAGAGTGGCGGGACATGCATCCCACCCCACCCTGGAGGAGGAGGAGGAGAGCAGCCTCTGGGTGCTCAATCCTCCTCCCCCCGGCTAACCCTCCAGCAGCCCGAGTCTGTTCCTGAACCCAAGTCACTAGTGCCATGAGTGGTAGCCCTACTGCTGCACCAGTGGGCCAGCCCCTGTATGAAGCATTTTGATACTGAAAACCAAGTAGCACTATAAATATTCAATAAACTAAACTTTCCAGTTCCAAAGTCATGTTAACTGAAGTCCTGCCATTGTGTGCATAACTGATAAGGGTTGAGTGAATGGATGTAGAAAAGAAGCAAGCTGCTGTATATATTGGACTACGGTGATATAGTATATTATAATATGGGCATAAAAAATCCAGTCATTTCATTGGCTCAGAGTCTTAGAATGCAGCGCTGTTGTCACACAGCAATGCACTGGAAGAAGTACCCGTGACCACCTTTCAAACAAAATCACTATGTCTATAAAAATACCTTGCTGTCATAAGTAATGTGGATTGCTGCATGTTTAGTTTAGTTTAGTTTATTGTTCTAGGAATTAATACCTTTGAGCCAAGGCTCTTTTACAATGGTTCCACGTCATAAAAGTACATAACAACAAGACATGTTACAACAAATGGTCAGCAATTTACAAAGGCTGCAATAATCAGTAATACTTCATTTACAAGAAAGAAACTCAGAGGCATTTAAGGAAGGATGAGGAGGGATAAGTAGGAGGAGATAGAGGGAGAAAAGTCAGTAGCAGACAGGAGCAGTTAGTGGTACCCTGAGTGTCTTTGTCAAGTGAGGGGTTGTGGAGAGGGATAGACAACTGTAGGAGCAGTCAGAGGGAAGAGTCTTTAGTCAAAGCAGTCACAGGAGCTGGAGGCTGAGAGGTGAGCATAAAGCATAGATTTGAAAGCTCCCAGTGATGTGGAGGATAGAGTGGGTAAGCTCAGGGCATTGTACCAGGTAGGGGCACGATAGGCAAAAGATCTTTGTCCCTGAGCAGTACGGCATCTGGGGACCTGAAAAGGTTGGAGCTCAGATCTTCTGGTGGGAAGAGTGCTGATATTCAGGCAGAGTAGGTCTTAGATACACGACAGAGTGAGTCCCAAGATTGATTTTTTTGCCATCATGCATGTGAGATACATTAGGTGATTAGAGAGTTGTAACCAGCCAGTTTCCGTGTAGAGCTCACAGGTGTGGGTCCGTCTCTGCACTCCAATGAGAAGTCGACAGGCCTTGTTTAGGGCGGTTGAGATCCGCCTTAGTGCAGTGGTAGTGGCAGAGCCATAGCTAATTAGGCCATAGTCTATGATTGAGATGACGGAGCTTTGTATAGCAATCCTCAGAGCAGCTTGGTTAAGGAATTGATGGTTCCGGAACAGGATTCCAATGCATTGGTTCACTGTTTTCGCTGTGTTATCAATGTGGGTTGCAAAGGTACAACCTTGATCAAAAGTGATTCCAAGGTATTTGAATGTATTCACTTGTTCAAGTGTATTTCCAAGGGAAGTTTTTATTGTGAGTGGAATATGTCTTTTTCTGTTTTGATGACTGCCGAAAAGCATGTTTTTTGTTTTTTTGTGATTTAGGACCAGCTTGTGATCAAGGAACCACTTTTCTACATGAGAAAAGACAAGTTGCAGGCTCTGACGTAATGGTTTGGGATCCTTGTGAGAGGAGAGAATTACGGCATCATCAGCATATAGGATTATTTTTTCTGGGCAGGAATCAGGGAGAGAGTTTAGGAACAGGCTAAAAAGGAGAGGGCCTAGAATTGATCCATGAGGGACACCCGAGAGGACCGGTTTAGAGTCAGAGAGTACATCAGAGATTTTTACTGCTTGTGTGCATTGTGCCAGGTAACTTTTAACCCAAGCACCTGGTCCTTCAGCGAGCCCAAGACTGAGCAGTATCGAGATTAGTAAGCCATGGTGAACAGTATCAAATGCTTTTGTGAGGTCAATGAAAACAGCTCCGGTTGGTTATCCCTTGTCCATGGCATTGTGAACTTCTCCTGAGAAATCTAGTAGGGCCGTCGACGTACTGTGCCCTTTCCTAAATCCATGTTGCTGCATGCAGAGTAAATTATACTTTTGCAGGTAGTCTGAGAGCTGGTCAGCCATGATGCATTCAAGGGCTTTGGAGGGGGTGGAAGTATTGATATAGGTCGATAATTCCCTGGTGTGGATTTGTCACCCCCTTTGAGCACTGGTGTGACTATAGCAGACTTCCATTTGCTGGGAAATTGACTTCAGCAGAGGGAAAGATTGAGAATTTTGATGAGATGGCGGATCACTTCTTCCAGGTGAGAGACAGAATTTTTAGATCAATAGTATCACTGCTTGTTCTGGATTTAGAGCTAGCCTTTTTTATATATTTGTAGGCTTCATGTGCCTTAACTATTTTAAAGTGAAATAGCGGTTGGTCAGGTGAGGTGATAGGGGATACAAGTTTTGGCAAGATCAAGTCCGAGAAGAAGTCTGGCAGGAGGACCCCACTGAGGTCTGTGAAGGTTTTATTTAGGGCATCTGCCATAACCTTTGGGTCAAGGGTAGTGGAGCCATCAACATTCATTATAGTGGGAGAGGATTTTGACTGCTTACCCGTAATATTTCCGATGTTGTCCCAGAAAGATCTCCCATCACCCCAGGTGGTTGCTAGAGCATTTTTGAAATAAGAGCTCTTCATTTGCCTGATTTGCGAGGTGCATAGGTTACGTGCCTGTTTGTACTTCTGTATGTCCATCAAGGAGCCTGTGGCTCTGGCTATGGCCCAGAGATGGTCACAAGCTTTGAGTTGAGCCAGTAGTTTGGCCGTGAGCCAAGGATTAGACAGCTTTGATTTTACACTTTTTTAGTGGTGCGTAAGTGTCACAGGCAGTGTTGAAAGTTGTGATAAAATATTCTAGGGCAACGTCAACATCTAGCGTACTGTAGATTGGGGACCAGTCTTGTTGTAGGAGACATGTACTTGATGTTGTATTCAGCATCAGGCGCTGAAAGTAAATGTAAAAAGTCACGTCTTAAAAACAAACAAAAAAGTCTTGCTTCACATGTATTTAAGCACATATGGACATTGAATGCCAAAGGGCAGCAGCAAGAGTTAAAGTGTTTAAATCATCAATATGAGTCCCCTATGCTTGAGTTGTACTAATCCAGCATCAGTTACTCAGTTCACAGTGGGAAGCGAAAGTTCGAAGCCGGGCAGAATTCAACAGACAGTCCTGGTTTTGCATTGGGCCTCCCACTGTGACTCTCACAACCTTCGCGGTGCATGGAGGGGGGAGGTCTGTGAGTAGAAGAGTCATTCTGAAATAGAACTCTGTAGTGATTTGAACCACTGCATTCCAAAATACCAGAAACACTTCACAGTGCAATCAAAATGATAAAATCCTGTCAGCAACTCGGTGTGCTCTGGGAGAAAATTGAAACTGCTTTTTCCCTCGCACAAGAGCCAGTAGCAGACTGAGTCAACAGTAGATTTAGTGAGGAAAATAATGAAAACTGTGAAGAGATACAACAAGAAACTGTAAGTGAAAATTCAAGTACACTACATAATTCTATAAAGAGATGGCACACAGCACTGAGTGCCACTGACATTGTTAACATAGAACTCAACAGGAACAAGTTAAATACAGAAAGGCAAACCAACTGGGCCACCAATGTCTTCTGAGACTGGTTAACAGAGAAAAAACACAGCATTGATTTAAAAACCATAAGCTTGTCAACCAAAATGTAATCCTACGAGAGTTTCTTGGCAAAGTAAAGAATGGTAATAGGGAAGACTACAGTGTCTCAAGTTATATTGGAATAAGGTCAGGGATTAATCTCTGTCTAAATGACCCTCCCCTGAGCAGATCAGTTTACATAATGAAACATACAGAGTTCTCCTGTAGTAACATTTTCCTCGGCATATTCAAACAGTAAAAAAGACAGGGTAAAGATAAGACCTGTCTCCATCCACCACTCCCAGAAAGTGACCTACAGAAAATGAAACATTCCAATGCCTTAAATATCAACAATCCAAGTGGGCTGATGTGTAAGATTTGGCTGGATGTCCAGCTTTACTTTGCATGTCGTGGTAGAGAGGGACTGGGTAGATTAAAGCACAAATGTTTTATTATAAAGACAGATAAAAATGGACTTAAGTATGCAACCATGTCTTTCAATGAAAAGACCAAGAACCATGCAGACCCCTACGAATCAGGCAGAAGCAACCTCAGAGGTTTCATGCCACAGATCCCACAGTCAACTGTGCCCCATAGCCTCACTAGAAAAGTACACTTCAAAGATACCTGTGAATGCCCCAGCTTTTTACTTGCATCCGTGATAAATAACTGATGACTGCCTAGAGCAGCAAAAAACTTGGTATACAAGAGAGCCCATGAGCACTAACTATCTCTCCAGTATGCTGACCAGAATTTGTAAACTGGCTGGGCTAAGCAACATGTACACTAATCACAGTCTACATGGGATCCGCATGAAATCTCGACAGATAAAATCCCAGAATTTGAATTCCTGTCACCATAATCCCGAATATACATGTTCCCGACTGCTTTTTTCCCCATCTGTTAAAATCCTGACAGTAGTTGTAAACTGACAATCCATTTACCGGTCCCTGCTACAAGCATTGCATTGCCTTTACTAGCTCTGAAAGTCTCTATCTGTTTAATGACAACTTACAAACTTTAAAAAAAATGTAACTGTCTGTTTACCATTTACTGGCCCGTGCCCTACAGTAGTTGTGGTAGTTGTAAATCTGGATTGAGGTCTTCATTTTTACAGTTAAACTTTTTTATTAATTTTTCATAAGATATACAGACAAATCTCTTACAGTACAGTACAATGTGAGGATTTTTTTTTATAGAAATTGAGGCAGCATATAATAAGAACATTGCTACAATAATACAAGGAGCTTTTGGTTTAAAATATAGTAAACAATACAGGTCATATAATTAGCATGTACTTGACATTTGTAGTGAACTTAAAGTGGATAGTATGATTAGATACGGTTTATATTAAAATGTCACATAATTATATATGATGCTGCAAAAGGGAAAAAAGTACATTCATAAAAGGATTGTGGAGTAATAAAGAACAATTGAGAACAGAGTATAGGAAAGAAAAGATATATAAGAAAGTTAAGAAGAGAAAGAGGGAAACTAAGAAAAAAAGGGGAAAAAAGCGAGACTACAATGATGTATCAGTAAAAGGGGAAAATCCGTATATATTAAGTCCATACATTGGTGTTGGAAGATTTAGTTGATTCCAAAAAATTAAAAAAAGCCCTGCCAACAATTGTTATATATTTTGCCTTCCTAAATGAAGCTGCCAATAATTTTGTCTATTTTGGTAAGAAAACTAGAGGGAAGTATCAAAGGGATACTGGAAAATAGATATAATATTTTAGGAGTTATAGACATTTTAATGGCGGAAATTTTACCATTAAAAGAAAGTTTAAGTTGCTTCCATCTATCAAGTGTTGTTTGTATACTGGGTAACAGAGGGGGTAAGATTAGCATCCCATAATTTATTCAATGTTGGGGTGATCCGAATGCCAAGATAAGATATACCTTGGGGGGGCCCAACGAAAGCCTAATGAGTTGTTCATGAGGGGACTACAAAGGGTATTCAATGGTAGCGTTTCGGATTTGTTAAGGTTTAGAGCTAGTCCGGAGTGGGAGGTGAAGTCATTCAGTAGTTTAACTAAAGGTTGCTCAGAACTTTCGAGGTTTTCAAGTAAAATAAGGAGATCATCTGCATATGAGACTGAAGTATAGTGAGAGTTACCAATAGTAATGCCTTTAATTGTACCGGATTGACGTAGGGACATAGAAAGAGGTTCCATGGCAAGTATAAACAATGAAGGCGATAAGGGGCATCCTTGTCTGGTGCCTTTTGCTAAGTAAAAGAAGGGGGACAAAATAGAGTTTGTGAGAACTCGAGCTGAAGGTGAGGTATACAATAATTGAATCCAAGCACAAAAAATTATTTGTAAAGCCAAAATGAGATAGCATCTGATATAGATATTCCCAACTGAGAGAGTCCAATGCTTTCTCAAAGTCAATGGCTATTGCATCTGCAGGGGTTTTAAGAGTTTTTGCTTTGTGAATTAAATTGAGTAATGAGCGAAGATGATCGGAACTGTTTCTATTTTTGATAAATCCTGATTGAGAAGTATGGATGAGTTTAGTCATTAAAGATTCTAAGCGGAGAGTTAATAATTTGGCAAAGATTTTTCCACCAGTATTAAGAAGTGAGATCGGTCAATAGTTTGAAGGAAGATAAGGGTCTTTGTCTTTTTTTGGTAAGACTGTTATAATGGCTTCGGTCATTGTGCATGGCAGTTTCTTTATTAAGGTTGCTTCTTGGAATACATTGACTAATACAGGACAAAGAGTGTCAGATAGGGTTTTATAAAAATCAATAGAGAACCCATCACTGCCAGGTGCTTTACTGTTTTTTAATGATGATAAAGCAGTTTGGATTTCCTGTAAAGTGATTGGTTTATAAAGCATAGCTTTGTCCTGAGGGGATAGGTGGGGTAGATTCAATTTTTCCAGAAAATATTGTATTAGGTTGGGATTTGTAGTATTAGGTTGCGAGTATAGTTGATGGTAAAAAGATTGCATAATACGATTGATTGAAAGGTTGTCTGTGTGTGTCTGACCTGATGGATCTTTTAGACCTGCTATATGTCTCTGCATCTGTTGAGTTTTTAGCTGGTAAGAGACCAACTTTCTGCATTTATCCCCTTGTTCCCAATAACTGTGTTTAATCCTAAAAAGGGCAAGTTCAGCTTTCCTGGATATCAACTCGTTAATTTTAATTCTTACTTGTAGAATTTCCAGATGAAACTGTGAATTGTGATTGGGTTTACTTAATTTATAGTATTGGGTTTCTTTTTCTTTAAGGGATTTTTCTAAATTAGCTAATTGTTGTTCTCTTAATTTCTTTCTATGCACTGCATAGCTAATAATTTTACCTCTAATAGTGGCTTTTAATGCTTCCCAGATAGTACCTTGAGACATATCTGGAGTATCATTAATAGAAAGAAAATCTTGAATCTGGGTTTTAATCCAAGAATTGAATTCAGGGTCTCTGAGTAAAAGTGGGTCTAAACGCCAAGATGGGATTTAGAAGAAGGTGGACCCCAAAGTAAATGCAAACTGATAGGGGAATGATCAGATATAACAATAGGGAGAATCGATGTATCAATAATTTTTTCAGTAATGAGGGGAGAAGAGAACCAATAATCAATCCTACTATATGAATTATGTAAAGAGGAATAAAAGGTGTAATCTCATTGTCTGGGATAATGTAGTTTCCGAATATCAGAGAGACCTAAATCCTTCATAAGCATTGATAGAGCATTAATACTACAGCGGTGGGCATCATGTGATGAGTTACTTCTGTCTAAATATGCTTGTAGTGCTAAGTTAAAGTCACCACCAATAAGAACAGGTGAATTATTTTTATTATTAATCATAATTTGTTGGGATAGATTATGGAAGAAAATGGGTGAATCAAAGTTGGATGCATATACATTCACAAACATAAGCGGACCTGCTGTGGTGTTTAATAGGGTTATAATCCACCTACCATCTGGGTCTCTAATGATTTTTATGGGGGTCAATTAAGAGATTTATGTATTAAGATAGCAACCCCATGTTTTTTGGATGGAGAAGATAACGCATATACTTGACCGACCCAGTCCCTTTTAAGTCTGTTGACATCCTCTGATAAAAGTTTAGTTTCTTGTAAGAAAGCAATATGTGTTTTATGCTTTTTAAGATAGGTAAGTACTTGCTTACATTTACAAGGTGGGTTGAGTCCCTTGACATTCCATGAATGTAAGATTAGATCACACATGGTATTAGGATATAAAGTAATTAGTTACAAATAGGAATGAGGGACTCAATACCATTAATTTGGAGGATGTCACAGATTCAAAAGGTAAATATATATAATAAACAAATGTATGCAGGGCCCTTAACTTGTATGGGTTCGAGATGATTGGGTATTTGTATTCATTTTGTCTCGCAGAGGGAGAGTATAGAGATAGGAATATCAAGTAATTAAACATTAGAACCATCAAACGTTAGAGTAAACTCAGTAACAAGAATATTAATTTGAAACTTTTATGAAATGCAGCGCAATAAGAGCCTGTAAATATACCAGGACTCTCACTCTACACTACTAGGCATGCAGAGTAATTAGTGAATCTCAAGATACGGTTTACCCTATAATCTTAAGATACTAAACTTTATATAACAGTATATTAAAGAAATATAATTGAGATTTGTGCTGAGGTAATTAAAGCATTACCCTGGAAAAAAACAAAACATCATTCTACCAAATAAAAAAGGATAATTATGTAATAGTGTTAAATTCCAAACATAATGAATTAGCTTGGACCTAGCAATAAGTCCAATATTAAATAAAGTATACCAACATGATGGCAGATAATGCTGGAACAATGTGAGTCAGATAAAAGGATGCCCGATGTGTATTAATCCACATAAACTAGGTTAGGGAATGCAGTATATACTATAGGTTCATAGTGCATCAGTGTATTGAGGAATCATTTTTATAAGTTCCAATGATTTGGAAGAAAATGGGATGAAGAATAACATGAAAAGGCAGAAAAACTCAGTGTATAGAAATACAATTAGAAGCATACTTTGGTGCAAAATCTGTGAGATATAATGGGAATGCACCTGATTCACTACATACCAGAAGTGATGCAAAATAAATATTAAATAAGTAAATGATTTTAGAGTATTTGTCTAATCATCCTCCACATTCCAAATGACAGGATTTATGTGGAAAAATGCTATAATAGTAGGGGCTAAGGGCACACTGATATGAAATACAAAACTCTATATATGTACTGTATGTATGCGCCTGACCACATGGTGCGCTAAAGCTTATGAAAAATTAGAGTGTAACTAGCAATTATATATATACTAATGTCTGGCACCACACAAGGATCAATTAGAAGAGATCTTACAAACACTGTAATATTTATTCTTTCTCTTATTTTTTGGTTTTTTCCTATTGAATACATTGAGAGTAACTCTCACATGGATTAAATACCTCCAGTGTCAATTGGCTCACCTCCCACAGACAGATACAGGCTTCTCAGCAGTGATAGCGATTTACTGCATTTAAGTGTTCCAAACCTGTTGGGTGCGATAGAGACTGCGCTTTGTGGTAAATGTACCAAAGGAATCGAGTGAGGTGGTGTGAAGAGGAGGGATTCTGGTGAGAAACTGCTATACCACATCTAATTATGGACCATAGTATTTATTACAATTTTTTTTTTCAGTGGGAAAAGCATCAGGTAGCCTTGCTCTTCGATTTTCTTCTCCTTTTCTTTTTGGGTGGTTCAGATGATTTAAAGGGAGATCTGGACACAAGATCAGCCCAGGAAGAATCGGGAGAGTCATTACCCGTTGAGAGCTTCTTCAGGGCTTGAGTAAACGTGTCGGATACAGTCTGTCTCAGATCCTCCGTAGATGAGTGCAGCTCTTCTTGGAGCAGATCTTCTTGCAGTGTTAGACAAGGTAAGAGGGGTAGAAAAACTGATGTGACGTTCCACATGGGAAGCTGGAGAGGTGGAAATATTATTTAAGCAGCAGGTATTATTATTTAGAGAAGAACCAGATGCTTTTTTTTCTTGTATGCGTGCAGAGCTTCTGACAGGAGCTACAGTAGCAGATATGATGGCTGCAGATTTCTCAGGGACCTGAAGGACAGTTTCAGCAGGAAGGGCAAGACATTGTAATTGCGGCGTTGTGCTGGAGCAGGAACGAGCTGCATTAGCATCACAATGCAATGTAAGTGCGGCTGTGTCCAAGTCAGAAATTCAGACAGAGATTCTGGGTACTGAAATCTCTGGTAGAATCATTCAAAAAGACACATTGTTGCAGCGTAATGCAGTGCAAACTTAATTCCACGCTTGATGAAGGATTGTTTTAATGGGGTTGTAAGCCGCTTGTTAGATAATTCTTTAGAATAGTCTCTGAAAATTAGGATTCTGTTTTCTTGCCAAGTAAGTGCACCTAATTGCCTCACTTTTTGAAGAATCAGTTCAGTATGTGCGTGGTTTAGAAATCTGGCAATGATGGGCCTGGGTTTCTGGTCGGGTCCAGGCCTCAGATTTAAGGTGCGGTGAGATCTCTTGATGGTTAGGTCTTGGCCGGCTGGTAATTTAAGCAAAGAATGAAATACATGAGTTAGAAGAGCACTGGTATCTCCTAGTTCAACACCTTCAGGAAATCCAAGAAATCTATGGTTGTTACATCTGTTTCTATTTTCAATATCATCTATTTTGTCCTGAAGGTTCCTAATAACTCTCTCCTGCTCCCTAATGGTAGCCTGTAATGTGTTAATGGAATCTTCATTTTGAGATGCTTTAACATCAGTAGGGCTGATATTTTGATCAAGTGCCTGCATATTATTGATATTTTGTTGAGATGCAATTTTTAATACATTGATTTCACTTATTAGTTGCTGAAACATTGCCTCCACTCTATTAAGAGAACTGTTAAGTAGAGATTGGTCTGCCATTATTGTAGGCCTTAATAGAGAAATTGAAAAGCTGTAGATAACTCGTTCAGTCATAATGAGGCAATAAAAATACTGTACCAGAGCTGTTCTACGATGTACATATATTAAGATCTCAGATGTTGGTGAAGGTAGGAAGTCTGGAATCTGTTGGATGGATAATGATATTTGGTGAATCCAGGGAGATGAAGAATCAAGCAGCCATCTTCAGCACAGTGTCCCTCTGGCTGTCTGCGGTCTTCATTTAAAACCCCTAACCCATCATTGAGTTTGATTAATTAGCTATCAGAAATTTAATGCTGATAACCATGACTGCAGATGTAAGAATTGAATATTGCCACTTACCAGTTTACCTCACACAGTGCTTTGAACGTGAGCATTAGACAGAGCTGCAGGTGTCTTCATTTAAAATCGAACTGTTAAAATCCAATCCAAACTTTATTAAAATGTGTGAACTGTTAAAATCCAAAAACCGAAGTGTTAAAATCCACACTGTATTAGAATGTTCACAGTGCCATGTCATGGGCTATCCCTCTCAGGAATTCCACATCTGACATCTGCGACCTCTTGCTGACCACATTATTGATTTTTTCCTCCCGCAACGCATATCGTCTTTTCATTGCAGATTTCGGTAGTCCACGATTTAATTTCTCTATTGTTGTCTCTGTCACCATCTGCTCCTTGCAAAGCTCCAAAATAAATCTGTTGAAACGAACATGTGATGAGCCAATCAGCGCACCCAGCTGCCTGTGCCAGGCTTCTACATTATTTTGAGTCCTTGGTATTCCTAGTTCAAGTTGGTCATGCACAGACCAAAGTGTTGGAGGGAATAGAGGTGGACTACGTATGGTCGCCTTATTTCGCATTTGCCTCCTAATGCATCCCAAGATGTAATTCTCTTCAAACCAATCCAGCACTGCACAACTTTCAGGAGGCATGTTTCCCTTTAACTCCAAAAAAGCTGATTTAATTTCATCGGGCGGTAGGAAGGCAAGAGCAACCAAGTATCTCATTTTCAGGCTAAACTCAGGGTCACTACCAGATACTCCAGCAAGCCCAAAATGATGGATTTTACGCCAGACAATCTGGCCACAATGAAACAAACAGCCCTTGTTATTTGTTTCAGGAAATTCAAGCTTACAAGCATTAATTGCTGCCTATTTGAAATCTGTTACAATGAAAGAAGGGGACAGGCTTAAATTCGCCTCATTGGCAATGTCTTGTAAGTCTTGAAAGACACACTGGTAACATTCTTGGGACTTTGCTGACATAATCACATATACCAATGGTACTATCCTCAAGTTTTCATTGCTGCCAACAGATGCCTGGATCGTGTATTGCTGACGGAACATACTTGGCACTGTTCCAAATGTGCCCTCCATCAACCAGTACTGTGCGAGCTATAGATGACGGATGTTTTTGTTTGTAGAAAAAATCATTATTTTCTCTTCACCACAGGGGGAATCCTTGGCAAACCAGGGATGGCCATTTACATATTTTAATTCCTCTGGCACAATTATTTCATCAATAGTTACTGCATCTGGGGGAAGGTTAAGATGCCTGGTGCGCTTCACAACCTGTTGTAGCAATTGATTTTTCAGAAGGCTGTGTCTCACTTCCTCAGGCAGACTGGCAATCGCTACCTGAATTAGTTGAGCTGAGTGTTGTGTGTGTCCACTGCTCACTGTTTTAATGATGCCATGGCACACGCTATTGGAGCATTTGTGGCATCAGGTGAGTTATTGTGCCCACCGTGACTCCTCAAGTGTTGCTGTCCACCGACAAGCACCGTTGTAGCTCTGCCAAGGCACCTTGCTGTTTTTTTGCTTTGACAGCACCAATAAAATACATCACCGCGGTTCCTTTCCTTTACTAAAAGGTAACTGCCTATTCAAATCTTATCTTTGCCCTTCTGTGAAGGTGTTATTCTGCAAATTTTGGCCATTGCAACTGCTGTAGGGGGTCTGCAGGCCAACAAACTTATATCCCAACCTACCCTGCAACTGGGTGCTGTGGTGTATCTAATTAATCAATTAATTTCAGAGCTAGTAAAGTTAATGCAATGCTAACACACTAAAGCAATGATAAAGCAATCGGGCACGGTCCATCATTTTCCCTACCACTGAAGTCAAACTTACAGATCTGTAGTTTCCCACTTCTGCCTTGCTCCCACTTTTGTGAAGGGGAATCACATCTGCCCTCCTCCAGTCTTTAGGTACCACCCCATCCTGCCACGATCTGTTAAAAAGCGTGGTCAGTGGTGTCACTAGGTCCTCCCTTAGTTCTTTTAGGATTCTGGGGTGAATCCTGTCAGGCCCCATTGCTTTGTCCACTTTGAGTTTTAGGAGTTCTTTCAGGACTCTTTCTTCTGTGAATGGACTGGTGTCGACCCCCCTACCCAGAGTGCTTCTATTGTCTGGTTTAGGTAACTCCTCCTCAACTTCTTTTGTGAATACTGAGCAAAAGTATTCATTCAGAATCTCTGCCTTTTCACTGTCCCCCTCTGCCCACCTCCCCTCTCCTTTATTAATCTTCACTATCCCTCCCTTAACCTTCCTGTGCTCCCTAATGTACCTATAAAAGGTTTTATCCCCCTTCTTAACTGATTTTTTCTTCGTTTGGGGCCTTTGCTGGTCTGACTGCCTTCCCCACTTCTTTCTGCTTTAATTGATACAGTTCCCTGTCATGCTCCTTTTGTGATTCCTTATACTTTATGAATGCAGCCTTTTTCTCCTTAACCTTTCCTGCCAACTCGTTTGAAAACCATAGTGGTTTTTTACTCTGCTTTGTTTTCTTTATTTGCTTCACACAAAGGCTTGGTGCCTCTATGATGGCAGTTTTGATTTTTCCATATTGTTCTTCCACCCTTCCTTTTTGGTCATTTACTAGTGCATTTTTCAGGTATTCACCCATTTTGCCAAAGTCAGCTCTTCTAAAGTCCAGTATCCTTGTTTTTATATGGCTTATCTCCATGGTAGTGCTCATTGTGAAGCACATTGTGCCATGGTCGCTTGTTCCCAGATGTCTACTGACTTCTAAATTTGTGATCATCTCTCCATTTGAGAGTACCAGGTCTAATATTGCTCCCTCCTAAGTGGGTTCCAACACAAGCTGTCTAAGGCCTGCCCCCTGCAGGGCATCAAGAATGACCCTGCTCTTGGACGTGGCTGCAGTACCTGTTATCCAGTTAACATCTGACATATTTAGGTCCCCCATCAAACGTATCTCCCCTTTTTCAGCCATTTTGAGAATGTCCTCTATCATTTTGTTGTCCATTTCCTTCCCTTGAGACGGGAGTCTGTATACAACCCCTGTGCGGATTGTGATGCCATTCCCTGTCTCCAAGGTGACCCAGAGTGCCTCTTGTCCTCCCCCCTTATGTTTTAGTTCTGTAGCTTTGATCCCTTCCCTCATGTATAGAGCTACTCCACCTCCTCTTTTACCTTCCCTGTCCCTTCTGTAGATTGTGTACCCTGGTATGTTGACATCCTAGTCATGGTTCTCGGTGTACCATGTTTCTGTGACTGGCACAATATCCAACTGTTCATCTTCCATCAGGGCTACTAGCTCAGGAAGCTTGTTTCCCAGACTATGGGCATTGGTACTCATTGCCCTCCATTCAATGTTGGCTTTATCCTTTTTTCCCCCATCCCCGCTCTTACTGTCCTTGTCTATTTTTCTATTTACCACTGTCCTGCCCTGTGTTGAGCTTTGTACCTCAATGTTTACCTTATGACTTGCCATGTTTTGTGGGGGGAGGCTTGAAATTTCCTGCCTTTTATCAGTGCCTCCCCCCTTGGCTAGTTTAAAAGCTTGTCAAGGAAGCATTTAAACCTATCACCTAGGAGCTTGGTTCCCTTCGTGGACAGATGCAGACCATCATGCCAGAATAGACCTTTATCTCTCCAGGTGGCCCCCCAGTCCCCAATGAAGCCAAAGCCCTGTGCTCTGCACCAGTTTTGCAAATCATTAAACTGCATGGTGTGCAGTACCCTAGCCTCACTCCTGCCATGGACTGGTAGCACCTCTGAGAAGGTTACCATGCTTGCTACCCCTCTGAGGCCCCTCCCCAGCTCCACAAATTCATTCTGCACTGCACTGATCCCATGCCTAGCTAGGTCATTTGTCCCAAGGTGGACTATGATATTTAGTTCCCTCTCCTGCGATTTTGCTTCTGCATACATAAAGCATGTTTTCTATTAACAATTATAATCTTCAAGGTGTACCAGTACTATGTTAAGGTAATGGCACACCTAGAGTGCAGCAGATCAAAGAGAAGTAATATCCCAGGGGTGCTATTACCACACCTCAGCATAACTGGATGCCCTATTGTGCCTTATTGTTTCTTTGGCCAAATTAAAAAAATAACAATATTTAAAAGTCTTTAGGATAGTTTGTACTTTACCTTGAGGTGTAAGGATGCACAGAAAGAGACAAAAGAGAACAACAAGAGTTTTACTATTCATGATCACTCAGAAAAATGTCCCTTTTCAAGGCTTCCTTGGTTCCATTCCCTGTCATATGCTGGCTCAGGTCCAAAAAGTTTGGGCATCAAGGTGGAACACATGGCTGGGAGGCGGGGAAATGGAATTTCCCATTAACACTTTGGGGAGTGCTGAAAACTCTAAGAATTTCTCAGAAAAGGATACTCATTGCGGGGTTTTTTCTTGAATACAATGAACTGCGGGGGTGTAAAGCTAGGATGCTTATGCTCCTTCTGTTTCCCCTCCTTTAATCTTGTCAAAAAATAGAGAAGAAAGTCAGCACTTACCCTGATCATCTCTGGTAGAAAGAAAAAAAACTAATTCTAGGACTAATTCTAACTCTGTACCTCTTATAAGATTTATGCAACAAAGTCACTGTAATGGGACAACTTTATAAACAGGACTTCTAGCTCTAATAGTTACAGTACATGCTGTGCATAAATAAACCTCTTTACTACTACTACTAAATAATCAGTAGGATTTTTGTTTTTTGCTGTTATTCTTCAAATCATCCTTCGTCTGCTGCTTACTATGGCCATTATTTTAATATTTGATGCAAATCTGAAGTCAAAAAAGAAAATGACACACCTTCAGTACATGGAAATATTGGTTCTCTAGTCACTGCATTAAGCACTAGACCACACTGCCTCCTACTTTGTTTACACACTGCCTCCTACTAATTTCTTATCACTTATCAAAATAGATTGTACTTCCTTTCCACACATATGACCATTCCTACAACATTTTAGTAAGTTACTTTCCCAGGGATCATGCAGAAAATCAAATTTACAGAAACTTTCAAGTAATGAATCAGAGGCGGATATGTCCCTACAATATTTAATCCAAATCTAAGAGTCATTTAAAGAGGACAGGAAATTATCTGTAATTAGCAACTGTTAGTAATTTTCCCATTTTCAGAAACAGTATTCATTGTGGTTCATTTTCAGTTTTTTTTTTTTTAATTTTTTTTTATTTTAGTTTTTGTTGACCGGGTAAGTGCACTAGACAAATCCTGCCTATTTTCAGGCATGACCCGGGGGAAGGGAATACAGATGAATGCCAACTGACCTTGAACTAGATTAAGCTGTTGGTGGTATTTTTACTGAATCTGGTTAGCATCTGTATCTCTCCTCCCTCCCCCCAGGTTGAGGCTAGGTACTATTGTCTAGTCCTCTTTTCATGGTCAACAAATGCTAAATAAATGTACTCTCAAATGATTTAAATGTAGTTGCACCTGACTAAAGATTTATGTGCAAAACTATATTTTATGCTATTTTCTTTTTATGGCTGTCATTCTGTACAGTCCTCTTCATGGAACAAGTAAATTGGAGCTTTAACTGAGTCACTATCTGTGTACAGAACTCTGTGCGCTGTTTTGATAGGTTTACAGCTCATGGTTAGTATTCTGTACACAACTTATGACATAGTGAAACCCCCAAATTCCTGATTATATGATAAGAAGTGTACAGAATGTTGCCCATAAAAAGAAGACAATACAAGACACACCTTTCATATTAATTTATGTTCAGGTAATGATAAATATGGATTTTTTTTATATTCTTTGGTGAATGGGTAAAGCCCACTAGGCAGATGGCCTATGTTCAGGGATGACCCAGGAGCACTGAGGAGGTTAAGTGACTTGCTCAAAGTCATGCAGTATGCAAGTGGAGGTTGTGGAAATCTAACCCAGGCTGCTGGATGTACCAAACTCATTCGCAACTCATTAATCTCTAGGCACCATATGTTTATTCACTGATATTACACTATTGAAGTGGCATGCACAGCTGGGGTCTTGGAAGACACCTTGGGTCATAGCACCCCTTCCAGTGAAGGGTCAACCCCTTATCTAGGCTGAAAACATTATGTACCTCTTGGATTGGTATCCAGCCCCCAAGAGCAGGGAGGTGATGTGGCCAACTGGCAAGCGATCACCATATCTAGTGTTGTTACACCAGCAGGCTAACCTGATGGGGCTGGACAGTGCCCCCCATCCAGAATCCAAGTCTTGCAGTTCCCCAGGTCTGATACTGACCAGAGGAGGAGAGCCCTATGGATGAATTCAACTCCTCTCCCCATTTTCTTTCTTTACCATCAGTCTGCAATACTCCCAAGCAGCCACAGGATGGATACAGTCTCACCCCTCCCAAAAGCAGGCCACTACAATTGTATCAAGACCTGATAAAAAAGAGTCCAACAACAAGTCCCATCCTTCATCATGCAAATGCCCACCATTCTTGGCATGAAGTCCCCAGTAGGAGGTGTTAATGTCCTTGTACTGAACTACAGTCTCCCAAAAGACTCCATGAATGGTCACATTTCTCTATTGATGTGAATGCATGCTTTGTTCATATCTTAGAGTCAATTGCATGCTGCCAATGCATCCATTTAATGAGGTGAGACCAAATGATAGTGGCTTTAGGTTAACATGCCATTATGGACCACAGGTCTTCTATCATCCTTTGGAGCACATCAGTGGCTTTCCAGATCCCCAGGTCATTCCCACCCAGATGAATTATGAGGATGTCTTATGAATACCCTGTCTGGGACTCCACCACCAGCCTAAGGAGAAGTTCCTCCCAGTGCATGCCTCTCTTGTCCATCCAATGAATCAGTGCTTTCTGCTATGGTATCAATAGGTTCCTCCCCAAGGCCAACAGGCCACTCTCTCCACTGCCCAATAGATGAAGGAATGGCCACAGAGCCACATGCACTTGAAGTCCTTGAGGGAACCTGGAACAGAGCTAGACAAAACTGCTAAAGCAAATGTTGATGAACATAACATAAAAACACTTGATACTTTCACCATCCCATGGCCTGGATCTCATTCTCTGATAGCCCCTTGGTCCTGGTGGCCATTGCTCCCCCAACCCTGAAGGAATGTGTGTTGTACTCCTGGGCATTTAGACCAGCATATCAGACTGCCAACCTCACTATATGAATAAATTGATAAGCTATCATGGCTTGCCATCTGCATGCAGGAAGAAAACCTTGCCCTCCACTGGGTGGAGAGCCACATAAGTGGCCACAAAAAATTACTGTCCCATGCTGATTCAACCAGAGCCTTCACTAAGCACCAACAGCCAATATCCATCTGGCCAGTTTTGCTTCATTGCAGTCATATGTAAGCCTCTTCCATGATCACTGTGACATCTGCATCTATCAAGCTCACCCCAGCCCTGTTTTGGGCAGTCAGCACCAGTTCTGAGACCCAGAATGCCCCACAGAATGCCAGGGCAAATGTAGTTTTGTATAGCATGGACTCATAAGTATTCCAGTAAATCCTTGGCATGGCCACCCATACCTGTTCTAAAATCACCGGTGTGATAGGGCATCAGGCATCCAACCATGTGGTATGGCTCTTACCCCACCCCTCAAGGACCTGCCAGACCTTAAAAAAGTGGGTGATGTCCATGATTCCCAAAACTCAGGAAAACCATGACAGATATGCCAAGTGTTACCCAGCAGCCCCTGGATTCAGCCCCACCACTTAGCTTCCATTATATAGCTGCACGGTTGATTGACTGGAATGGATGAGCTGCTTGAACATCCCACCTCTGCTTGGATTGTATGATAATGCTCCACGGCATGGTGGTAGGCTGCTCTGGTCTGGGGGGCAATATCATTACCTATGCACTTCCAGGTTTCAAGGCTGCTGCCTTCCACAGAAATGATGAGACTGGATATGGTTCTGTATCACAGCTGGAAACAACTCCCTGAATTTCTGCAATTGTGAGCAAGAAAAAGCTTTAGCAATGCCTTTCTCAATGCCAGGGATGTGTACAGCTTTAAAATGGACATTCAGCAACATGTATTTTAGGACAAAATATTCTCATGAGGTCACTCAACATTCCATTTATGGTGTGCACCACCCCCACATTGTCAGATTGAAAGATGACCCTCTTGTCTGTCAGACTTGGGCCCTATATGCATCAGGCCACCACAGTTGCGAAGAACTCTGACAGTGTTATCTGCCTGTGGATCCCAGTTGCTGACACACCATTTGCTTTGAAAGTATGCCCCGAACTCTAGCCCACCTGCCACGTCCATGTACAATTCTGGCTGCTGGTCATCCACAGTCTATAGCTACATTAGTATGTCATTGAAGTGGGCAACAAATGTCTGCCATTCCTTCAGGTCTTCTTGGAAACCCTCCATCACCTGAATCTGGTGATTGGGCTTCTGGGTGCCTATCCCCAGCTTTGCCATCTGCCACAGGAAGGTCCTCCAAGGAGAGTGACTCAATAGGTGAAGTTGAGGTGCCCCACCATTTGTTGCAGGGTTATCTTCTTGACTGCTTTGCTCAAGAAAGTCCACAAGCAACTATCTAGTCATGAGACTAGCAACACTCCTGCTTCACAATGTCAATCTCTATCTCCAGTAATGTCATCTCCAAGCTTGGTGCCTTGGTTTTCCTGGGAGCCAGTGACACACTGAAGAGGTCACGCAATTCAATGAAAGTGTCCACAGTTTTCCCACAGGCCAGAGAGAGCTCTGGACCTGCAAACAAGAAGTCATCCAGGTAGTGGACGATGCCCAGGTTCCTTGTGTTTTGTGCTGTCACCTATTGCAGGAAGGTGCTGAAACTTTCAAACATTGTACAGGCTACTGAGCAGCCCATGGGCATGCAATTGCCCATGTAGTATTTCCTCTTGATTTTCCATCCCCAACAAGTACCTATTGACTGGAGGTACCAGCAGAACTGGAAGGCTGACTCTGTGTCCACCTTCACCATCAGGGCATTTGGTCCTGCCCCCTGTATGCCCTCAACTGCCATGTTGAACAATGCATATTGAACTGCCTTGAAGAGGGAGTAGTGAGTTCATTAACAGAGTCTCCTTCAGGGTGTGACAGGTGGTTGATCATCTGTAATTCCCTCAGGAAATTATATTCAGCAGGGAAGGGGAAGAGTACGGGGGTCACTCACCCTCCCCACCTGCATCTCTTTTTCCAATTTGTCCTGGACCTCTTATGATTGGTTTCTTACAGCTTTCAGATTCTCTGCCTCGTACCCCTGGGGTGGTACGGGATTCTGAAGCCTGCTGAGAAACCGTCCATCAAATGGCTGGCCACACTGTGATCTGCTGGGGCAAAGTGGCTCTAGGTGTTAGGAATGCTAACTGCATACTGCACTTTCACTATAAAGGAGACATTTGACCTGTGCTCACACATTGTTTTTTTGTTTTTTTCTTTCTTTGCTAGCTAGCTTGCTTGCCTGTCTGCCTCCCTGACTCCCAGGGGTCAACTTGGCAAATCCCACAGCCTGACATCTTGTGTTATAACTTTTTTTCACATGGACAGAATCACTTTTTTAAGAGCAGGAACAGGACACCATCATTGGGAGGTGCCCGAGTTGAAGTGCCTTAAAGGAGAACTGTCATCTATGGGATTTCTTAATGTTCTTTGACTGTAGATAATACAACAGGTTAAATAAGAAATCATCTGCTGGCCCAGTGGCACTGAGGGTTGAGGCACTGGACGCCAGACTTCGCACCACGCCGGTGACCCGGATTTGGGAACGAGTCCAGGGTGCCGGGGGCTGGCAGGGGAGGGAAGAGACTGAGCATGCAGAGGACTGCTATGTCTTCCTGGGGAGGGATGGGGTAACATTTGCTTGAGGAGTGACCTCTGTTGGTGGATGGAGGTAGCCAAATGCAGCGTCATGACATATGCCTTGGGGTGGAGCCACGGCAGTATGTTGCCTTGATAGCCGGGCTCCACAGGGGATACAACTAAAGTAATACTTCCCTCCTACCACCAATAGGCGATGGCACCTCCCATCCAGGGACCACACTCCCAGAAGTTGGGCACAGCTGTCTCCTCGTCCTGTCTCCTCCCCAGCCCGGTGCTCAACCCTATAAGAAAGAGTGCCTTGGGTTGGGATGGCCCTTCCCCGGAGGGTAGACCCGGGGGATTCCTGGTGTCAGCGGGGGGAGGAGATGAGTTGGGGTCATGCATGGAGGTAGAGTCCAGGACTGGGCAGTTGCCAGAGAGAGTTCGTTGGGATTCAAGAAGGGAAGGAAAAAATAGAGTTAGGGAAAAAAAATCATCTGTTTGCTCTTTGCTTAAACCTCTAGACTGTACTGCCATCTGATAGTCGAAAAGTACACATGTCAAGAGTTGCCCCATGATGCCAGGCCAGTAGGCACATAGTCACATTTGCATCTTGTAGACTTGAGTACACACCTGAAATTTTAAGAGAAAAGGCTGTAAGAGAGGGAACAAAAAAAGACAAAAATTTGTGCTGTGGTGCACCCCCAGAAACCTGTACTGACATGAACATAGCCAGGGTTTAGAAATCCTGATATGGAGCCCTAATACCTGTTGGCACCACAGAGCCAGCCTTGAGATGTGTAGGTTTTGATTATCAGCTGGCTGTATAGCCTAGAGGTTAAAGCAATCCTGAAGATGGATTATTTTTACTAACAGTTTGAAATGTAAAGGTGATAACACTAGTTTCAATGCACATGCAAATAATTATTATCAATGTAGAAAGTGTTGTAATAACACATTAAAACACACTTAATAAAACAGACAATTTCCTATTGAACCTGTTGGATTATCTACAGTCAAAGGAGGGCCAAGTCCCTCGGTGACATCATTTCCTGTCAGGAGCCTAAAACACATGGCTGACCCAGACCTTAATTACAGGCTAATTTACATATGAATAACTCTGGAATGCAAAGACTCATAAATAAACACAAAGGCTCACTCAAATTAGCTTTTTATGGGCTTTCAGACATTAAGAAATCCTGTAGATGACAGTTCCCCTTTAAGTAGTGTGGTGGGGAGAGTAGAAAATAGGTAGACATTGGTCCTATGAGAAATTACTGGGGCAGAAAAGAGCTAAGCAAGACCACAAATCCATATGCTGGCTGTATTCATGCTCAAGTTCAGGTACAGTTCCAGATGCAAACCAAACAGGAAACATTACAAAGAGTGGAAGATTGAAGAGTGGGACAGAAAGCTATGTTTTTTAAAAGCTGCTGTATTCAATGAATGGGAAGGGGGCAGCATGGGATTCATTCAGTAATGTGTGTAGTGCCTGAGAGACTTATACTGGAGAAGAAATACACTTAGGACAGCAAACATGCAAATTCCTGCAGTCAGCTTAAAAAATAAATACTGTTTTAGGTGGGGGGTCCAGTTACATGCAGAAGGATCAGAGGGAATGAAATCTGATGATTTTTTGTGGGGGGAGGGCAAAGAAATGGAACATCCGACAGGATGTGCAGTAAGGAACTTAAGACACAACTTTTTTTTGCAGAAAGTATACTAGAGTGTGCCGAGTAATGAATATCATTTTCCAAGTACCACGAATAATGTGGTATTCTTTTCGGGTCCAGAATAATGAATAGTAGCATATATATATATATATATAATATATATATATATATATATATATATGTATATATCATATATATATATATATCTATATATATATATCTATATATATTTTTTTTTTATTATTTTGTTTAAATGAAATAAAGCCCTTAAAGCCTGGCAGTCCCCCCCAACACTGATTCGAATTGAATTAACACACACACTAATGGCTGACCACTGAGTCGGCAATAAAAATTTGAAATAAAACCTTAAAGCCCTGGTAGTGACCCCCCATGCTGATCGTGGAATTCCGTCCTGCACTGATCACGAATTGAATTAACACACCTGCCAATCGCTGGCCACTGAGTCGACAAATAAAAATATAAAATATACTTTTGTAAGTAAATTTAATCCCTGGTGTCTAGTGGACCCCCCCAAACCATGTCATGGATTGCTCCACCACAACCACATCACCTTGCCTTCCCCCATCCTGATCCCAGGCTCCCAACGGGCCACTGGCACAGCCCTCCACTCACCTCCATGGCTGACAGCCCAACTGAGTTCTTAATGAGTGAGAGCATGCTTGTACAACCACGTGTACATTAATTGACAGCTCCAGCTCGCAGTTATTTTAGTTGCTTTTTCAGGGGGCTAGAGATCAGGAAGGGCCTGCTTTGGTCACCAGAGGGCCCTGAGAGGGGTCCATAATGCATTTCCCCCATCCCACCCCCCCGGGTGATCAGAGCAGCCCCCCTCCCATTCTCTAGCTCCCTGAAAAAGCAACTAAAATGAATACGAGCTGGAACCATTGATGAATGAGCATGTGCTTATACAAACAAGCTTGCACCTGCTCATTAAGAGCTCAGTTGGGCTGCTGGCCATGGAGTTGAGTGGAGGGCTGTGCCTGGTGGCCCATTGGGGTGGGATCGGATGGGGGGAGCTAGATGGTGGGCATGTAGTGGCACACACCCTGATGGGGTGGGGGGTGAGGGGTACAACAGACACTAGGACTGAATTACAAAATATATTTTATATTTTATTTGCCAACCAGTGGCCAGCCAGTGATTGGCATGTGTGTGCTTTGTGGGGTTTAAGGGATTTCTTTATTTCAACTGTGGCCCACGATTGATGGGAGGTACTAGACACCAGGGAATTCAGATATTTTTATTTATACTATGGCCGCCGATCGGCAAGGTGGGGGGCCACAAGACACCTGGGAATTAAGATATATTTATTTATATTGGGGCTGACGATCAATGGGGTGGGGGTCCACTAGACACCAGGGATTTTATGACTTGAGGGGGTAGGATTTAGTGATTTGGGCTGATGATGAGGGTGGGGGGCTAGTAGTTTGCCTTTTTTTAATTACATCCCCTGCTCCCCGAATACGAATAGCAAATACCCGAATATTTGGGCCTCCCGAATAGGATATTCAGCCGAATATTCAAAATAAGGTATTCGCACACACCTTAAGTATACGACGAACATATGAAACTGCCAGCAGATACAGGACATGTGGTCTATCAAGTCTGCTCTAGAGTGCAGCTAGCAATCCCTTATACAGAAGCTGCCCCTCCCTCCCTTCTCCCTGTCATGGTGACCATCCCCTTCACTTTTTCCCCATCCCCTTTTAATGCTGCCCACTGACTTACAGGTCACCACATCTTTGGGCAGCACATTCCACGTAGATATCACCCGCTCTGTGAAAAAGTGCCTCCTCATTTCTCTCTTGAATCTTCCTCCCTCCAATCTGAGACCATGCCCCCTCATGTCCTCCCCAACTTAAAATTCCCCTCTGTACCAGTCTTGTTTATACCCTTCATGTATCTAGAGGTCTCAGTCATATCTCCCCTATCCCTCCTCTACTCCAGGGAGTACATGTTAAGCTCCTTCAGCCTCCTTTCATACGGTTTCTCTTCCAATCCATTTATCATCCTTGTTGCTCTGCGCTGGACCCCCTCCAGTAATCTAACATCTTTCTTCAGGTATGGGTGCCAATACTGCATGCAGTACTCCAGGTTCGACCTCACCAATGATCTGTACAGAGGCAGGATCACCTCCCTCCTCCTGGAGGTGATTCCCTCTAGCAATAGACCCCTGCATCTTGTTGGCTTTATTTGCTGCTTTCCTGCACAGTGCTGAGTGGTTCATTTACCCCATTAGTATCACTCCAAGATCCTTTTCCTCCTCTGTAGCAGCTATCTGCCCCCTTCCCAGCTGATAACACCTCCTTGGGTTCCTTGCTCCCAAGTACATGACTTTTCACTTCTTAGCATTGGACCCTAGCTGCCATATGTCTGACCAGTCCTCAGATTTTTTCAGATCATCCTGCAGCCTCTGCCACCCTACTGTGTCATCCACCACCGCACCAATCTTGCTGTCATCCGCAAAAAGACTAATGTTGTTCTCAATGCCATGCAAAATGTTGGCTAGAAAATGCCAAACAACACTGGGCCCAGTACCAAGCCCTGCTGCACCCTGCTCGTTACAGCCCTTGAAGCTAACATTTCCCCTCCCACCACCACCTTCTGTTGCCTCCGTTGCAGCCAGTTTTTGATCCAATTTACCATCTTTGTCCCTGCTCCCTGGTATCCCAACTTGCTAATCAGCCCCCCATGTGGCACCAAATCAAAGGCCTTGCTGAAATCCAGATACAGGGCATCCACTGTATGGCCCTTGTCCAATTCCCTAGTCACTTAGTCATAATAGTCAACCCGGTTGGTCTGGCAGGATCTGCCAGAGAAAAACCCATGTTGCTTCTCATGCTGGAGACCAGGATTGTCTCCATTAACTTTCCTACAATGGATGTGAGGCTTACTGGTCTATAGTTGCCTGATTCATTCTTGGGTCCACTTTTGTGGAGGGGCACCACATGAGCCATCCTCCAGTCCTGGGCTATGCACCGTTTCCATAGAGGTATTAAACAAGTCTGCCAATGTCTCTGCCAGGACCTCTGCCAGTTCCTTCAGTACCTGGGGTTGTATGCCATCTGGCCCTGGTGCCTTATCCACCCTCAGTGCCCTTAAACCTCCTATTACCCTGGCTGCTGTGATTTTCCCATCCATCAGCCCCTCCCCCACTGTGCCTACCCTCCCTATCCTCTGAGACACTGACCCATCCTTTTCCTTAGTAAATACAGAACAGAAGTATTCATTTAGGGCTTCTGCCTGCTCTGTCCATTGCTCAGCCCACTCCCCATCTAACTTGATCCTTACCATTTGATCTTTGCAAATCCTTCTCTCTCTTATGTACCTGAATAAGTCCTTTTCCCCATCCTTGATGCCCTGTGCCAGTCTAAGCTCTCTGGAACCCTTGGCTGCCCTGACTGCTCTGGTCACTTCTCTAGATTTCTTCAGGTACTCCTCTCTATTCTCCCACCACCTGGAACTCTTGAATCTCCTGAAGGCTGCCCTTTTTGCCATCTCCTTTTACAACACCTCCCCACTTAGCCAGCTAGGTTTCTTGGCCCTAGCCTTTTTGCTTTGTGTCTTGTACAGGATCTAGTGGTTTCTGCAAGTCCTAGCTTGATGACTTCCCATTTCTGGCCAGCATCCATGTATAGAGGGATTGCAGCTAGGTGCCCAGCCACTATTTCCCCCATCCTCCCAAAGTCAGCTTGCCTGAAGTCCAACATCCTTGTCCCTGTTCCCACAGCCTCCTTGCCTATGCTGTGTGAGAACCACACTGTGTGGTGGTCACTTCCTGCCAGCGGATCCTCCAACACCAGCTCTCAGACAAACTCTCCATTAGACAGCACAAGGTCCAGAGTATTGCTTAATCTGGTTGGCTTATTTACTATTTGTACCAAGAAGCTGTCCTGAAGAGCCTCAAGGAGGACCTGGTCCTGTGTGCTTGAGGTGGCTGGGGTGCTCCAATCCACCCCTGGCAGATTGAAGTCCCCCACGATCACGATGTTACCCTTCCCACTGACCCTCCTGATCTGCTCTGCTGGTTCTTTGTACAAGTCCTCTGGCTGAGACGGTGGCCTATACACCACCCCCATCCTAAGGATCCTGTTTCTTGAATCCAGGAATTGTATCCAGTGCCTCTGTTCTACCCTCCTTCCCTTCCTCCCTGGCACAGCTTATCGCCTCCCTCACATAGACCACCACCCCACCCCCTTTCCCTTTTTCCATATCCCTGAGATATATTCTGCACCCCGGGATAATTAGGTCCCAGTCCTGGTATTGGGTGGCCCATGTTTCGGTGATGGCAGCTATGTCCAACTCCCCCTCTGACCATCAGAGCCTGCAACTCAGCCATTTTACTTCCCAGACTCCTTGCATTCAAGGAGATTACCCTTCATTACTTGCCCTTCCCACCCTCTTCCCTTCGAACACTATCATTATTAGCTCTGTATGTACACGCCCTTATTCCATACCAACTTGTATGGGGGTAAGGCCACTTGGCTCCCCTACCTGGTGGCCTTTTTTGAATGCCACCTAAGTGCCTCCTCCTACACCTAGTTTAAATCCACTCTGGTTGCTATATACTCCCCCAGTCTCCATTTTAATACCCCTAAGCCCTTCTTGCTCAAGCATAACCTTTCCTTAATACACATGGTGCTGTGATCGCAAGTTCTACCCCAGTTCCCCACCAGCCCATACCCTTTGGTCTGACACCAGGCTCCCAGCCAAGTGTTGAACTCCTCTATTCTCAATTTCCTCGCAGCACTTGCTTTGGGTACTGGGAGTACTTCCAAGAAAGCCACCAAGCTCTCTGCTTCACACAACTTCCCCAGCTCCAAGAATCTCCCCTGTGCCTCCTTGACTGTGTTCCCCTCCAGATCATTCATGCTCAAGTGCATCACAATATGAGGTTTCTCCCTCCTCCTCTTTAAGCACTTAAGAATAAGCTACCCCCCACCTGCTGACATTCCTGGTATGCACTTCACCAATATGCAAATATGCCATTCCCATTTACTCATCCATCTCACCCCTTTTAGTATTGAGTCTCCCAGCACTAAGACTCCACCTCCTTTTCTTTGTTGTAGCCCCTGTCTCATCCCATTTTTCTGGTCCCTGTTCTGAATCTTTACCCCATCCTGCATATCCCTGACTCCCCCTGCCCCATCTCCTTCCTCCCCAGCCCCTACCCATATCCTGTCTCCCCACCCACTGCTTCCTTTCACTGACCCACCCTCCACTCCCACTAATGCACTCCCGGCTTGAGCCCCCTCATTCCCGTCACCACTTAATCTTTGCTTCCTTTCCCCCTCCACTGCTTTAGTCCCCTCACCTGCCCGTTTCCATGTTTCCCTCTTTCCATTACCCATCATACCCCTGTCCCCACCATCTGCCATACTGCTGTCCTCTGGGATGACAGTACCCCCCATTCTTCCTGCCCTAGCCACATGTGCCTCCCCTTCCTTATCCTCCATTGTAGCCAGCACTGGGAACCTATTGTTTGACACATGTACTCTGCCCTGAGCCACCCCTGGCAAACTGTTCTGAGACTTTCATTTGCTGCCAGCTCTTGAAACATTACTACCTCTATTCCTGATCCTCTTCCTGTCCCCTGGTTCTGTACCCCAAGATTCCTGAGGAGGTGGCAATATTGTTCCATTCTCCCCGCCTCCCTTCTCACCCATTGGTCTGGGATATCTGCCAACCTCTGGGGCGCTCCTATGTGTCCCAGGTCCTGGATGGTCCCCCCATACTGCCCCCATCCCTTTCCTTATCTCTGTCCTTAGCCAACTAATCTTGTCCCTAAGCTGCTCAAACTGCCTGCACACCAAGCACCCCCCCGTACTCTATGCCACCTCTAAAAAGATAGCTGTCCCTCAGCAGTTGCAGCATACGACTCTCCCCCATCTCTATCAGCCATCTGACATACCCCTGCACCGCCAGCTGTAGGTTGTCTGCCCCATCCCTTAGGTTCTTACCACCTTCTAGGTTTATCCTTCATATATGTGCACTCCCCCCTCTTCCTCACTGATCCCTAGCTCTGTCTAATGTAACAGATTTTGTTTTGTCCGCTCTGGATCTCAGGGATGATTAGGACACATAAGTAACTGCACCTGGTTGTGCTATCCACCAATCCCATTCAGCACCACCCCAATAAATGTGGATGAGCTTGGGACGGGAGAGATGGGGAGGGGTGGGCCTACCCTGACTCCTGTGAGAGTCAGTTAGCCTATTGCACAATAGTGCACCTTAGCACTTCCCTTAGGCAGGAACAAACACTTCCTTGTAGTTCATCCTCCTTCAGCCTCCAGATCCAAACTGAATTAATTAGCTAAAATGGCTCCTGGCTAGTTTCCCCTTCCCAGCCTTCCTCCCCCAAGGTTAAATCTGTTTGCAGTTTCCTGTGCATCTCCCACAGAACGCTAAATGATAAATGTACTTAGTGGGGACTGGGCTTCTATTACAGCAGTGAGAGAACAGCACAGGAAAGGAGCTGGAAGAGAAAAAGGAAAGCGAGTCATCTGTGCAGTTCTAACTTGAAGCTTGACATAACTTCATCTTTCTTAGCAGTTTTGCTGAAAAATAAAACAATCTGCTCTGTAATATTTTTCTCAAAACACTGACTGAACCATGTGTATTTTCTTGATTTCCAGTACAGTGTAGTATACCACATGAAGTGTGCAGCTAGTATGTTTGCTCTGCCCCCCTACACACACACACACACACACACACACATACACACACACACACACACACACACACATATGCATGCACTCCTAAAGCAGCATTGAACTGAGCAGGCAGCATAAAGCACACCTTGATTTATTATTGCACTGCATGTCTCATCTGCCTTACAAAGAAGTGCACTTGTATTGGTACTAGTGGGGTCTATTTGGTACAGCCACATAGAAAGCTATGACTAGATGTTCATTGGCTCAGTGGGGTTGCCACCTTGTAATAAGCCCAAAATGGGACATTTCTTACTGAAACATGATTTTTTGCAGGACACTATATAACCTGGACAATGCAACAGATTTGTTTACTCTAAATAATCAGAACTAAGACTAAGTGTTGAAGTTTTTTACTTGTTTCTATTGTTTTTTCTTATCATTTTACGGTATTTTAGTTAAGGTATTATAGTCTTCTACAGCATTTAGAGCAAAGTTAGAAAATATTTTTCTGCTATATGGATAGGACATGTAGTATTTTTCATGTTTTTTTGCAGGACACAGCTGCCCAAATCAGGGTTGTCCTGCAAAAATTCAGACAGGTGGTAACCCTAATGGGCTGTGCTACTGTCCTTTCCTATATCTTTGTTTAGGCACACACAGTCCTCTTCTGCTAGTGGAACTACTATTTCTTTTCCACTTCTGCTGCTGATTCTAAATTCCTCCCACCTATGCTCTGAAACACAAAACTACAAAGTGAAACCATATTGTCCAGGTTCAGGTAATTGTTCCCAAAAGATACTCATCACTGGACTATCAGCTTGAGCACTGGGACTACTACTTTTGGTGTAATCACTTGTCCTGCACAAGTACTTCATTTTAAGATTTGTTGACTTAATGCCTTAGTGAATTTAAGATCTCACAGGACTTGTTGGCCAATTGCTGAGCATTTGCCAAGCCAGATCATGTGACTGCCACATTGCTGCTGAGAAAGACGTAGTGGGGATTGTATAGGAGAGAGCTCTGTGAGTGGGAGAGACTAGCAGTTTAATAAAATATTTTAACATCACAAAACCTTTGGTTTTTGTTTTGGACTGTGTTTCTTAGTGCCTAGTACTAGTGGGAGTTTTTTTTTAGAGAAATCATTTGATCTATTGAGTTATCTGCCAGAAGCTGTAGAGAGAGACTTGGTTTAACTACCTTCATTTCAAGGGCCTCTGTGCTGTGCTCTCTGCTTTGTGGAGGTGATGGAGTACTGTTTCTTTTTGTGCCTGCCTGGTAGTGGGAGGCTTTTTTCCCCCAGAGAAATCATCTGATCTAATGATATATTTGCCAGGAGCTGCAGAGAGACTTGCACTGCAGTTTTAGTACCACTGTACCGCGATTTCACAGGCCTCTGTGCTCAAAGGTGATAGAGCAGAATACTGTGTTACTGAAACTATTTTATATCTATATTAATTACAGTGGTTCTAACTTCTAGCTTGACTGCTGTACTTCTACTACTTACCTTAAAAAAGGCAGTCTTTAATTTGGTGGTATAATAAGAATTTTGGAGGGGGCTCAGGTTTCACTAAAGCCAGTAGCAGTCAGAAATCTCTGAAGGCAATCGGATACCTTCATTCCCAGCGACCACAGTTTAGGGCCAGTTAACGATTCCACACAGTTGCACTGTGTACACGCCCTTGCCTGCCCTGCATGCATGCTGCTTGTAAGAATTTTTTTGTACTAAAATAAAGCATCATTTTTGTAAATTTACAAAACAAATACAGGAGCTCTGCTATAGAAATCTGTTTTTAAAAATATTTCTGGTGTACTCTTATGTTGGGCTCAGGTTTTACAAAAGTCAACAGCCACCAGTCTGCTGACTGCCCTCTCAGTACCCACTGTTTAGGGCCAGGTAGTGATGCAACACAATTGCACTACGTGCACAGACACCCTTGCCTACCTTGTGTGCGTACTGATTGCAAGAATTTATTTGTGCTAAAATAAATCAGAACTTCTGTACATTTAGAAATAAAAAACAATTTTATTACAGTAGTTCTGCTGCAGAAATCTGTCTTTAAAAATATTTGTGGTGTAATCTTAGGTAGGGCTCAATTTTCACAAATGTCAATAGCCACCAGTAGTCTTGGAGACAGTCAGCTGACTGCACTCGAACCATCAACAGTTTAGGGCCAGGTATTGACACCACACAGTCACACTGCGCACACACTCTTGCCTGCCCTGCATGCTTGTGTGCTCCTTGCAAGAATTGTTTTCTGCTAAAATAAATCAGAACTTCTGTACATTTACAAATAAAAAGTATTAATTGTATTACAATAGTTCTGCTGTAGAAATCTGTCTTTAAAAATATTTCTGGTGTAATCTTAGATTGGGCTCAGGTTTCACATAAGTCCAGTAGCCACCAGTAGTCTCAGAGGACAGTCAACTGACTGCCCTCCCAATGCCCACAATTAGGCAGTAACACCATGCAGACACACTGCTTACATGCACACCCTTTCCTGCCCTGAGTGCGTGTGTGCGTGCAGCTTGCAAGAATATTTTTGTTCTAAAATAAATCAGAATGTCTGTACATTTACAGATTAAAAAGTAATTAGTTCTGCTGTACAAATCTGTCTTTAAAAATATTTGTGGTGTAATCTGAGGTTGGGCTCAGGTTTCACAAAAGTCATTAGCCACCAGTAGTCGACTGCCCTCCCAGCGCCCACAGTTTAGGGTTAGGTAGTGATGTCACACAGTCGCACTTCATGCACACCCATGCCTGCCCTACGTGCATGCTGCTTGCAAGAATTTATTTGTGCTAAAATAAATAAGAACTTCTGTACATTTACAAATAAACAGTATTAATTTTATTAAAGTAGTTCTGCTGTAGAACTCTGTCTTTAAAAAATATTTCTGGTGTAATCTTAGGTTGGGCTCAGGTTTCACAAAAGTCAGTAGCCACCAGTTGTCCCAGAGGGCAGTCGACTGACCGCACTCCCAAAGACCACAATTTAGGGCCAGGTAATGACGCCATAGAGTCACACCGTGCGCACACTTTTGCCTGCCCTGAGTGAGTGCTGCTTGCAAAAAAACTGTTGTACTAAAATAAAGCAGACCTTTTGTACATTTACAAAGTATTAGGTACTTGAGAGTGTTTAGAACTCTGATGATGGAGTGTCAAGGCTCTGAAATGTAAGCAAGTCATGTGGAAATGGTGGTCATTTTTGAATTAGAATACACAGCAACATGGAGCAAACAACAAGTGGCAACTAAAATGGTGCAGAAGCTATTGGCGTCTTATGACTGAAAGTCCAAGGATTGCATTCAGCTTGTGTATCTTGTGACATGTATTTTGCGATTTGCGATTGAACTGCATGCAGCTTGTCCAACTTGCGACATGTGTTTTGTTATTTGCAATTAAAATAAAGGATAAATCCATCAGAGAACCATGAAGGAAGAACACACGGGGAAGGGCTTCCTGACTTAGTATCCATGGGAGAAAAATTGTTTGAGAGGAACTCTTTAAACTACTGGATTAGGCAATTGAGCCACGAAAAAATCTGTAGAAAATCATTATGAACACTGCCATACATGGTCTGGTATAGTGATATAGTTATTTTCTCCCATCACTACTAAAAAGGTTCCACAAAATAGAGCTTTGTGTCTGAGAAATAAAGTGGGAATATAGTTTATTACTGCCAAAAATAAATGCATTGAAGGGCGAACTGGTTAATAATTTGTAGCCTTTTTTTGAGAGTGCTGATGGGACGACTTTTTAGGGAACCTTGCTGTTATTTAATTATCCTGCTATCAACACCCAACAAATACTTTCAAGTTTCCCAAATGAGGATTTGTGAGTGCAGACCAATCTTTGCAAAAGTTAAAGTGTCTAGAACTTGTTGACATAGACAATGGAAGGTAGAGGTGGTAGAAAACATACTTGGTTCCACCCATGCAAATCTACAATGGAGGAACAGGTTGGTGATGCTGAACCTGAATGTGAGTAATGGTCAGGCTGTATTAGATGCCAAAAATTATTCTTTACCCCTTCCAAGTCTATTTCTTCCAACGACAGTAGTACTGTGGCTGATACAGGAGAAAGTGATACAAGAAGCACAAGCAGAAGGACAATGTTCTTGACTCCCACAACCACCAATGTGTCCACATCTCTCACTAGTACCATCACTTCTGTTGTTCCCACCACCACCCCTATAGACACCCTGTCTTCCACAACAACTGGCAGCAGGACTACTACAGCCAGTCCTGCAACTGTGACTGTCACTCCAGCCACTACTGACACTATGAAATCACTCACTAACTTAACCACAACATCATTACAGAATCACTTGAAGCTTTAGCACCCTCAACTGTATCGAAGCTCATCTGGATGGATCAGGACCCTTGGTTCCACCAAGACCAAGCCCCTCCTTTGGACAGGAATGCAATGTTGACAGTGGTGGTGGTGGTATGGAACAATCTGATTTCAAGCAATCCAGTAGTCATGGCACTCCTTCACTCTCACCAACAGAGTCCCTCTACTCTGGTGGTCACTTCTGATTCCACTGATACTACAAGGCAGAGACAGTGATCAGCACTTTGCACACCACCATTGTTGAGGCGGTCCACATTGATGTCTCTCATGGCAGTTCCAATAATGGATACTCTGCATGCATGAACAAAGTATCATGCCTCACATCCAACAACACAGCAAATCACACAGCTGATTGCCAAAATGATGGTGTTGGATCTCCAACCTGTCAGTTGTGGAAGATACTTGCTTCCAACGGCTTCACAACTATTTGCACACATCTTATCAGATCCCATCTCGTACTACATTTTCACAGACTATATTGCCATGACTGTATGATGGCATGTGATCTGCTGTTGGTGCTCTGCTTGCAGAGGCTGTTGGTGATGTTTTTCACTGCACATCAGATATCTGGACTAGCGATAACTCCCTGCATGCCTATCTCTACTTAACTGCACATTGGTGTGTGCAACAGCCTGCTGCTGCTGTTTCTTTTTTTTTTTAAATTCAAAATTTTATTGAAATCAACAACATCAAGACAACATATACACATAAAAGATTTTGCTCCTTCATAACAATTGACATAAATTAGAATCGGTAATCAGTTTTCTCCCCCCCCAAAAAAAAAAAAAACACACACACCCTCCTCCCCTACCTATCCCCCCATAGTACTAAATACCCTCAAGGAAGATCTGCTCATCCACAATCATCTCTAGCGTTACCTTACTTAATCCGACTTTACCTGAGGAAGGTAAACCGACAACGACCCCATACCTTTTCATATATTTGAAGCCGATTATCCCTTCCTGCACTCAGTTTTTCCATATTTAAGTTAAACAACATCTCCTGCAACCACTCCACATACGTGATTGGGGAGTCCGTCATCCAATATCGATAAAACTACCTTTTTAAGCGAACCTGAGATCAGAGCCATATAAAATCTGCGCTCTTTAAACCTGATATCAGAATAATCCCCTACCAAACATATTTCTGGGGTAAAGTACTGGTCAATACCCAACAAAGGATCTACTTTCTGTTTAATCTGTATCCATAACTGCTTTATCGGCGGGCACTCCCAAAAAATGTGATACAAATCTCCAACTGCCTGACGACACCGGAAACAGTTTTGGTTAGGCCTACGACCCACCATATGTAACTTGGAAGGGGTCCAAAACAAGTTATTCAAAAAATGAAACTGCATCACCCTCAGTCTATCCTGTCTAAGATACCTATACACATGTCTCCATACACCCTCCCAATCCCGCTCCTGCTCTCCCAAACAACCAGACCAATATCTAGGCTTATAATCAATATCCATAAGAGCTTGATCGAGAAGTGTCTTGTACACTCTGGACACACATGTGGTTCCACACAATTGGCTCCAATGACTCAAACCATTTCCCATTTTACGCTCTACGAAGCTTAATCAACATCTGGGTTAATAAATGAGTAATTTGGCAAACTTTAAAGACTTGCTTGGACTCAATGTTATATTTTGCCAGGATCTCTTTTATAGGCAGTATCTGATGCGTCCCCATTAAATCCTCAATTCGCAATCCCTCAAGCTGGGAAGCCATCCACCCGATATCATTTCCCCCAATCTTCAAATTGGGATTTGACAGAATCGGCTGATACTTGTCCCTATCCGAATATAACCTAACTTAGCACATATCTGTCTATGAATACGCACAAATTTTGCTATTGGGGTAGCAATCAACTTAGGGGGCAATATCTTAGGAATGGAATAAAGCAAGGCTTTCGGGTCTATCCCCACCTCCTTAATCACCTCTATTTCCAATCTAACCCATGAGGGAACATTGGGCAAGGACTCCAACCTCCTGGTGGGTACTATCCATTTCAGATATTTGCAAAGGTTACTAGCCCAGTAATATAAGCCAAAATGTGGAAGTCTCAGACCTGCTCTCTCCCTGGGGGCTGCCAGCTTACCATAAGCCCTACAAGGCATCTTTCCCCTCCAGATAAACTCCGAGATTAATGAATGTAACTCACTGAACCACCTTTGGGGCAACGATACATTGAGCATATTGAGTGGATAAAAAATCCTGGGCAGGACGTTCATCTTAATTATATTGATCCGTCCCCAGAGAGAGAGCGGCAAACCACTCCACCTTTTAGGTCCTGCTAATAGTATTCCTAGTGGCATCCGGATTAAAGCTGATTAATTTCAGATCAGATCTAGCCAAGTAAATACCCAAATACTTCAACATGTCACGGAGTTCATTGCATGCCCAGTTCCAACGCCTCAGACCTATGCACCCTCATGTTCAGCGGAAAAATCTGGGTTTCTCCACATTAATCTTGTAATTGGACAATCTACTATATTCTTCAATGATGCCCATAACTGCCTGAATTGAACCACCTGGCTGAGTAACATGCAACAAGATGTCATCCGCAAATGCTGAGATTTTAAGCTCTTGCGACCCAACTCTAATACCCATGACCCTAGGGTCTAACCTCATTTTGGTAAGGAGAGGTTCTAAGTATAAATTAAATAGAAGAGGTGATAGAGGACAGCCCTGCCTAGTGCCAGAGTTAAGAGGAAAACTTGTAGAAAATACTCCGTTACAATATATTTTAGCTCTGGGCTCCTTATACAGAGCAAACACGTAACTGATAAATTGAGCCGGGAAGCCAAATTTCTCCATAGCAATGGACAAAAACTTCCAATCCACCCTATCAAATGCCTTCTCTGCATCCACCGACATCAAAACACATGGGGAATTACAGTCCCTGGATGCAGAGAAGATATGAGACAGCTTACGCAGGTGGTCCGAAGCCGACCTGCCCCTCATAAACCCAACCTGATTGTGATGAATTAGACTAGGCATGACCTTGGACAACCGATTCGCTAGAATCTTCGCCAGGATCTTAACATCGCAATTAATCAGGGAGATAGGCCTATAGCTTGTAACTTTATCTAATTCCTTCCCTTCTTTCGGAATAAGCACTATTAGGGCCTCGAATAAATAGCCATCCACTGCATCCAACGTCAAGATACTCTGAAATAATCTTTTAAGGCCGGGACATAACAGGGTCGCAAAACATTTGTAAAAATTGGGTGAAAACCCATCCAGGCCAGGTGCCTTGTCATTGGAAAGCGTTCGGATTGCCTCCAAGATCTCCTCATCAGAGATGGGAAATGAGAGCTCCCTCCTTTGAACCTCCGTCACCTGGGGCAGACTACAAGAACCTAGATAGTCTTCCACTTCTTCCCTACTGGGTCTAGGAGTCATTGTACTATATAAAACCTTATAGTAATCCTCAAATTCCCTAATGATTTCCATGGGCAAAGTTTTAACCGACCCATCTACTCGAGATGTGATACTCTGGACTATTCTAGGCGTTCTACAGCCCTCAACGCATTGCCAAAAGCCTACCTGATTTCTCACCTTGGCTCAAATACAATGCTTTGGTTTTATTCATCGCCATACTCTGCCCTCTCTCCTACTATCTCTTCATACTGTGGCGCAGTTTAATCAACACGCCCTGGTCTCCTCTGGCGTATTCCTTGACAAGGCCCTCTATGTCCCTAATTTGTACCAGCAAAAACCTAGCCCTATCGTCCCTCTTCTTCTTCCTTGCAACCGCCAACTGGATAAACCCCCCTCAACACGCACTTTAGAGCACTCCACCATAAATCCCTCTAATAAAAAATGCTATTCTCTGTCTCATATTGTTCAATCCAGCGACCAATGTACTCCCTTATTTCCGTGGAAGCGAGTAATTGGTTATTTAACTTCCAAATAGTCTGTCTGGGAGTATTAGGGGCCAAACTAAGGAACAGTGAACCATAGAATGGTCGAAAAGATCCCGGAATAATGCTACTATGCACCAATCCTGAAAGTAGGCCCGACTCACCTAAAATAGTCAATCCTGGATCTAGACTTATGAACTTCCGATAAAAATGTATATTCCTACATGAAGGATGCAGAACCCTCCACGGATCACATAATCCCAGATTATCAGACAGATCCCTAATAGCTCTCTGGGCTGGCGAGAGACCCTTACTTTGCTTACCATCCTTATCAAATCCAGAGTAAATGGCAAATTCCAATCCCCCAGCACTATCGAAGGTGATGAAGCGGACTTAAGACTTTCATTAGATCCATAAAAACCAGGGTGTCTGCATTAGGACCATATACACTGCCCAGCACTAACCTTGTTTGGTTTAAAAGTCTATAATAATTATATAACGGCCTTCGGGTCCACTATCTTTCCTCACACACAAAGCCACACTCCTGTGCAATAAGAGTGCAACCCCCCTAGCAGCAGTATTATACCCAGCCCCATACACCTGACCAACAAACTGACATCTGAGCGCACTCAGCTCCTTTTCAAGCAAGTGTGTTTCTTGTAAACATATCATCTGGCCCTTTAACAATTGCAGATGTTTTAGCATTTTATATCTCTTTATTTTTTGCCTGGCACCCTTGACATTCCACGTAACAAATTCCACAACACTACCCATTCTCGAGTAATTCTTAAAGAACCATCGAAGCTACCTCTTCTCTCACCTGATCGCTGTCTTACCCAAAACAACTGGGAGAGCAGATCTTCCAAGAGTCCACCCTCTAAACTCTATTGCTACCCTCCCCCACTCCCTGTCCTACCTAAAAATAAACCCCTATGATCCAATCCCATACACCTGTATCTAAAGCAGTTAGTACCCTCCAACCCCGTCCCTCCCTTCCCAATACCTCCCACCCTCCCCTCTCTCCACCACACTTTGGCCCATGATATCCATAGCTCCGCTACCTCAGACCCTTCCCTCCAGCCCCCCCTGCAAAATCCTTGAATGCCTAAATGAAACTAATCAACAGCTCCCAATGACCCTTTATATTCCCGCTTAGCCATCCACATGAAGAAAAAAGGAAAAGAGGTAAAATACAAATAACATACAAAAAGGAACCCCTCAGATTGTAAACTTGCGCTTCAGAGCCCACTCCCCGAATAAACCATATGTACCATTGCCCCCACACTCATTACTGGAATTAACCCTCCACCACAAAAGAAATCCAAAAGCTATAATTAGATAACAACCACCACCATTATAATCAACTTTATACTGTACAATAGAATAGAACCAAAAAAAAAAAAAGGGTATAATTATCTGTAGGAGATTCAGCGAACAATGTCCATAGTAGATACAGTCCCCAACATGAGACACTGACGGTGCACCATTACATTAACAAAAAATCAGGCGAAATAGAACCAAGTCCCAAAAAGAAACCGATCTGTAGGCCAGATTCCGACAGGTGCACTCCTCCTCCATTCCAATAATCAGCAGCCGCAGATGCAAATCAAACTCCTTTCTTCCAGCTCTTAGCCAGGAGTACTACTTCTATTACTGCATCCCCAGCAAGATCGAAGAAAACTCCAGCGCATCCTGGGATCCAAAATTAAAAGGAGAAGGAAAGCGACCTCCATTTTCCCAGACCTGGTTATTACGGAGAAGCCAGTCAGTCCATCGACACGTTATCGGCAGGTCCATTACGTGATCTACTCAGTTTGCAGTGTGCTGCATTGTTCCAGGCCAAGACCTCCTAACGCGTCACGCTGAGCCTTTCACCCTCATCAGACGCCTCCTTACCGGCCGATCCACCTGTAGTCCCGGGCCGAACCTCCGCGTCTCCCCTCTCAAGCAAACTGTCCAATTCACATTTATACGCGCCACTGCCGATCATGAAAGCAACTTGCTTAGTCAAGGACGGAAAAAGCAAGATTAAAAACAAATTAGGTTGGGACACTTCTTGACAGAAAGGCCACTCCTCTATTTTAAGCAGACCAGATTAAAATAAAATTTAAGACACTATAGTCCACTTCTCTCTCCTTTAAAGTCCCAGGAGCTATCTGAAGAGGTCTGGAAGGGCTGTAGACAAACCCTTTCTTGCTATTGTAGCATCTTCATAGGAAGACCACTGGCCAGAAATCAGAACCTGCAATTTAGAGGTAAGCATCCAGAAACGAACACCGCAGGAATCAATTTCACACGATTGGATGGTATTCCGCTCTTCTCTGCCATAATGCTAGCGGTAAATCCTGTAATTCTGATCTGCACTCCCTCCATTTCAACTCCTTGAGCTCCTTAGCCTTTGCCAAAACAAACTGCCGCTCTTGATAGTTCAAGAAGCGCACTATTAAATAATGCGGGAGCCGGTGGTGGAGCAAGACGCAGCGCCGGGTGAGCCCTTCTTCTAATGATAAATTTACGTCAAGGGCGCTGGCCTACAATTTCTTTGAAAAGGTCTTGTACAAACGAAATCGCATCTGTTCCTCTTCACGCTCTGGGAGGCCAATAACAACTAGATTATTCCTCCTACTCCGCCCTCAAATCTTGATCTTTGCCTCCATTCTAGTTAGCTTCTGTTTTAAGTTTATAATCTCGGTTCTTGTTTCGATACTCTTTTCTCCAAAGATGAAATCTTCACCTCCGTGTCTCCTGCAACGAGACAAGTCCTCCAGGGCCACAGTAACTGCTTTTAACTCCTCTGTCACGTGCACAGCTCAGCACAAAAGGTTTAAACTCAGCTAGGAATTGAGCCAGAGTCAGGGGCTCATATCGCAAATGGGACTCTCTTTCAGGGCCTTCAGAATCCGCAATCATTCTCGCTTTCTTCGGCTGGGCCTTCGAGGGAGAAACTGGCGGAGTGTGTCTGGGTGCGTTTTTCTTCATCTCCACCTCCATATACCCCTAATTCAGCGTCAGCTGCTTCTGGGATCTTTGTATAATTCCTAATAGGATCAGTTGAAGTCACAGGTTTATCCAAATTGTAAGAAATATAAGTTTTAATGCAGCGGGAAGCTGGAGCTGAAGGATCAGGCTGTGTTCACAGAGCTTGCATCACGTGACTCCCCTGCTGCTGCTGTTTCTGATGCATCACCTTGTGGCTCACTTTGGCCCCCCTGCAATCTGGTAGTCCCATTAGGTCAGCTTTGATGAAAATCAGACTGATGGAAGAAGACCACAGAACACATAATATTCTCAAGTTCCTGCAAGACATGTTGTGGTCTTGGAGTGGTGTCAACACCAATTTAACAGTTGTTTTTTTTTTTTTACCGACAATGGCACAAACATCATGAAAGCCATCAATGATGGTCATTTTGTGAGTATTCGTTGCTCTGCACATACACTAAATTTAGTGGTGACTCATGCACTGTGTAGTAGTACTGGGACCAACAACATATTATCCACAGCCCGTTCCATCTGTGAACATTTACATCACTCTGTAAAAGCCACTAACAAATTATGAGATGTTCAGAAAAGTCTTGGTCTTCCCCAACATCATGTAATGCAAGATGTTAGCCCTCATTGAAATTCTTCATACCTGATGTTTTTATGACTGCCGGAGCAATAGCTGGCACTACACAAAATGTCTATGGAGGCAGACATTGGAGGGGTCCTAGGACATCATGATTGGTTAGTTCTTGAGGGCATGGTGAAGGTTCTTGAGCCATTTGAGAGGAGTAAACATGACCTAAGTGCTACCGCAGACTTACTTAATCAGGTTATTCCAGTTGTGCATATTCTCAAAAGATTATTACAATGACTTTTGTCTGTCAATACTCTCAGTACACAAGAAGTCACTGAGCTTGTTATTCATCTGAGTGCAGAACTTAATTCAAGGTTCACCACAGTCATGCATAACTGCCATCATGTATTTGCTACCATGGTTGACACTTGGTTCAAATGCGAGATCCTTCATATAGTCTTGGACAGCCACAGGGCGACTCATTTTATGCAACAGCTGAGTGAAGCGTTAAATAGTGCCATGCAGGTGGTGAGACACTCAGAAGGGGAAGAAGATGCTCCAGTTCAGGTTTTCTAATGGAGAGAAACAGGCATGTGGTGGCTTGGATTTGGATGGTACTGGTGGAGATGGGGAAAGATGGCATAGTGGCAGTGCAGAGGAGAGTGACTGGTTATTACTCAGCACATCAATGCATCAACAGCTACACAAATGCTCAGTCTCAGACGCTGTCTGCAGAAAATTTACTAATAGCTATTTTGCAGAATCAGTTGAGCCATTTGAAATTGATCCACTGGGCTACTGGATTCAGAAAATTAATTCCTCTCCTCACCTGGCACAACTTGCTTTAAAATAGCTCAGCTGCCCTTCTACAATTGTGCCATCCGAGAGGATGTTTAGCACTGCTGGTGACTGTTGAGCCACACTGATCAAAGCTGGACCTTTAAGACATATTTCATTAAGCTAAACTTAGCAGTAATTGGCTACAAATATGATCTGCCCCAATACAGCTGGTGGTACAGTACAGCTCTCAATCTGCATAATGTTATGACGTTGTAATGTTAACTTTTTTTTGTCTCACCCTTTCTTTTTTCTATCACATTAAATATTTAATTAAAAGGGTAACTCTCCACTCCCTGGCATATAACTGCAGGACCACCATGCCCCTGTTAAATACTGTATCATGTTTTAATGCACTTACTATTGTGTACTTTTGATTACTAATTATCTGTTGAAAATGGACTGCTTGGTCCACACAGTCTGCCCAGATTGTCCATCCCTCCCTGCCTTATCAGTCTCATCTGCAGACCCTAAAGCAACCCTGCTGCCACCCCACCTGTTTTCAAATACACCCCAGCCATATGCCTATCTCACACATGCTTGAAGCCTCACATTATTTTCGCCTCCATCACATATGCTGGCAGTCTCTGTCAGGCATCTACCACACCTTCCGTGAATAAATATTTCTTCACATCTGTCTTGAACTCCCCTTTCAGCTTCATCACATGCCCCCATTACCCCTGATACTTGTGGTCTTTCTCATTTGAAAGAGACTTCCCTTATGTGCCCTGTCTTCACCCCTGTGAGGTACTTGTATAGGTCTCTGTCATTCCACATCTTGCTCTCCTCTCTTCCAGGGTGCACATACAATGCACTTATGCCAGTACCATTTTAATTGCTCTAGACCAGACACAAGATGTCTCCTCATCTGCAGCCTTTGGTCAATCTATGATGACCATCTGTCATCTGACCACTGACTAGTGCAGTAGTCTGTTGCCTTTTTGGGCAGCTGAAAGGCTGTTGGAGAGTGTTCACGGAAAAATTAACTGTTGTACTTCAAAAGAGAAGGAACTGGTGGGCTTTAACAGTGTTACAATGTCTTATTTAAAAAAAATAACACTTATCTGGGGTTGAATAATGAATATCTGGCATCCCGAATACAAATACAAATATCCATCCAAATATTCAAATTAAGGTATTCACACACCCCTAGCAGTAATAGAGGCAACTAACACCACATTAAGCCCTTAATATCTGGATCCTAGGAATCCCCTATGATGGAAGGGGAGGGAGCCAAGCACTTTAGCCCACCAACTGATGGTGGAGGCTAAGAGACAAATCCTAATGCAATGGAGGTAGCCAGGTGCTCTGGTGCTCCACGACTGGTACATGGATTACCAAAATCTATGTCCTATCCAAGAGTGTTATACAACAACAAAGGCCAAGGGGCTAGATTCCAGGACATATGGGCCCCCTGGGTCAGGTTCATGGGAGACCACCAGGGGAAACACAGAAATTTGCTCAGACCATGTAACACCTGAAGGAGATTAGAGTTGGCATGGCTAAGGTAGTCCCAGGGACGAGTGAATGACTGGGGAAGGGGGTGAAAACAGGGTAGTGGAGCAGGTGCAGAACCTCACAATACAAAAGTGGAATATACAACAGTCAAATACAAGATAACTTAAGAAACAGGACTAGTGGAGTATTTGTCATAGGATGCACATATAGTAGCACTAGAGATAATAGAGGGTATTAGGCTGCAAAAACATGCTTTTCCAACAAACAGAGAAGATTATGGAGAGCAGGATTCAGTACTTGTAGTCTAAATAGTAACACTGTTAAGAACAGTAGAATGCAGAGGCTGCTGTACCAATCAAGGTAAAATAGATTCTTACTGAACTGGGAACACATGACAATACATGTGACTGATACCAAAGTAGCTAGATAGTCGGTAGCTTGACTCCCTGCTCTCTATTGATATAATATGTTATATGAGGAGTTATCTATATTGAAATGCAGTTGTACACCTTCTAATGTATAAGTTTGACTACACGCTTCACACATTTTTTCATGGATTATTTGACTAATGTACTGTTATGGCTATAAAAGAAACGTTATTAAAATATCTATATCCAAAAAAAACAACAAAAAAACCACTCCAAATAACATCATCCACAATTCAACTTGCCAGCGGCTAACAATTTGTGGGAAAACTGTGCAAGTAGTGAGGGGGGAAGAATTAAGACAAGAACCCCAACAGAACCGTAATTGAATGATGTTATTAGTAGTATGCCAACAACAATGACTTTCAGTGAACCAGAATCCAGGCAGAGTTCCTGCTATAATCAGGAACTCTTTAAACAGCCTATTTTTTCCCGTCTTGGCAGTAAACCAATTTTCGTGGATGATGCTCTCCTTTAGCGGTGGATGCTCCTTCCAACAGCCTTACAGAGTGAGATGACTCTGTCTTACACTGCCACCGGGGTGCTGTAGATGTTTGTCGAGGCTCCTGGGTATTTTCTCACTCAGCAGTGAGGGGGACAGGGTTCATATCCAAAACAAATTTATGGTGTCTTTATCAAGAGAAAGCTTAAAGTGGGCTAGATTTTGTAACAGTAGAATACCCTGAGATGTCATACCTTCCTACCTCTCCATACTAGTCACACTTCCCGGTGTCCCACAGAAATGCAACAGTTTGCCCCAATTAGCATGCACAGTATGAACGCAGTGAATAATTATGACATGTTGAAACAGCAAAACAGTTTAATTTAATGCTGATGGCCTCTGCAGGGAAAAGAGGGTTACAGCAAGTTGCAACATTACTGAGCCCCAATTCAGTGTATGTCTAGGCAATATCCAAACTACCACCCACTACACAGGCAACAAAGAGTTAAGCCCTAACAGAATGCAGCACAAAAATCTGTACCATGCTTTCCACAAACAAGGCCCATCAAGGTTCAGTATCACTCTTTCCATCCTCACAGTGTAAAACAACTACAGGTGCTGTGATGGCTTTCTTGTACCGGAGGCCTCTACCTTCTCATGTGTGCTACCAGAAATTTCCCTTAAACACCATAGGAGCTCCCTTATGACAGTCCCTGGGTACCCAGTGTTGCTATGTTGCAGGCCTGTAGATGTTGCCATGGGTTGGCCAGCATTGGTGCATTTAAACAGAAACTGATTCATTTCCCCAAGCCCTAAAAGCCATGCAATTGCTTAAATGTATTTGAAGACCTCTAAAAGTTAAGTATTTGGCCAGCCTAGTGGCACCGAGGGTTGAGGTTCTGGATGCCACACCTCACGCCACACCGGTGACATGGGTTTGGGAACAAGCCCGGGCCATCGGGGGTTAGCAGGGGAGGGAGGGGATTGATCATCAGATGGACTGCTCTGCTATCTCGGAAGGGAAGCGGGTAGCACTTGGTGCTTGGCTGGCCTCTGGTGGAGATACGGGGCTCAGCAAGCATAGAGTTAGCAGCAAGGGGATGGGGAGTGGCTACGTCAGCGGTGAGGCCATGATGTTGGGTTCAAGCCACTCCCCCGAACAGGGAAAAACAGCACACAGTCTCCTAGATGAGAGTACTGTATGCGGAGACCCTGATTGCCCATGCACCTGCCTGACTGCTTGAATAGGTCTGTTGAAATATCGAAGCATTAGGGTGTACTGCCCGGCCCGTACCTGCCTGGAGGGTATAGCCAAGGCTCCATGGGGACCAACGAGGAGTTCAGGTAGGCTGTGTGTGCAGAGATACCGCACTGTGTCTCCCGAAGGAGTGGAGACTGTGTGCAAAGAGAGGGAGTACAAAAAGTAATTTCAAAAAAAAAAAAGTTAGGTATTTGAAACCTGGACAGGTGATCAACTTGCAAGTGAATTCCAAATGCTATTTTCTGGCACAAGACCAGGCCCTGATTGCAATGATGACTCCCAACTGGATAAATGTTTCTGTCTCTGCAGGCTATGCCACTTCTATCTCCTGTGGTACTGCTGTTTCTGTTGGGGCTTCCTCCTTGGACTCGCTCAACCTCTCTCCAGGGCTGGCTTCTGACAAGACTGGTCACTGACTCTTCCATCCTCTCCTCTCCCTCACTTTCACTTTCTGTCTCCCAAGTGCTGAGACCCTAGACTGACCCACACATGTCTTGGCTTCTAAACCCTTAGGCTGGTGGCAGCCCAACATCTAGTTGTAGTACCTGACACAAGACCTGCATCAGCAGCCCTGGATTTCAGATTTTTGCTCCACACTGGCATTTAAGCATTGTAATTGTGCTGGCTTGCACACAGTTGCTGCTGTCTTTCATGTTGACATTTAGCAGCTTCCTTTACAGGTTTTTTCGTTAGGTACAAGGCACCACCTGCCACAGCCCAATCTCTGGCATAGACAGGAGGACCTGTCCCATTGAGATCCCTCACAGATTTGCCAGCCTCCAGCCCAATCCCCTTCATATACTGTAGCAGCAACTTTTAGACAGCCCCTTGTCCCTCTAAACATACAACATCTTACAGTACTGTAAAAGAGCACCATAATTACAGCCCCTCCTTCTCCCAGAGTTCAACAAGAGCATTCAGTGAGCTTCAATCCTCTGCTTGGCTGTCCCAGAAGTTAAGAGTCACCAAGATAGCACCATCCAAGACATCAAATGGCAGTAGCTCTACTGTGCCTCTCTTTGGGGCTTCCACACACATTCCACAGCTCCCACTCCCCATTTCAGGTGGCAGGGATGGGAGAATGTCTCCATTGGTGATGGTACAGGGTTGCATGCTAACCAATGTTGGTGGCATCTGCCTACCCTTGGTGTGCAGCTTGAAGATAAGTACACACTAATAGTGCAGTCTTCAGATAGGCACAGGAGGCACTGATGAACCTTGATGAACTGAGACATTGCCTACCTAGATTTCAACAAAGCCTTTGATACCATCCTACACAGAAGGCTGGTTAACAAGATGAGTATTCTGGGCATGGGGCATAAGGGGATACATTGGGTTTGAAACTGGCTGATGAACAGAAGACAGAGGGTGACGGTAAATGGGATCCAATCTGGGGGGAGAGAGATAGGTGACCAGCAGAGTACCACAGGGATCAGTTCTGGGACCAGTCCTGTTCGATGTCTTCATTAGTGACATTGCAGAGGGGCTGGAAGGAAAGGTCTGCCTATTTGCAGATAACACCAAGATCTGTAACAGAGTGGATACTCCAGAAGGGGTGCAGAAAATGAAGAGGGACGTGGAGAAGCTTGAAAGATGGTTGGAGGTGTGGCAACTGAGGTTCAATTAAAAAATGTGCAAGATAATGCACCTGGGTAGGGGGAACCCTGCAGAGAGCTACAAAATGGGGGGAGAGGTGCTGACTGTCACCAAAGAGGAAAGGGATGTAGGGGTTATCATATCTAATGACCTTAAGGTATCAAAGCAGTGCTCAAAGGCTGCAGGAAGGGCCAGTGGCATACTAGAGTGCATATGCAGAGGTATTACTAGCAGGAGACAGGAGGTGTTGATGCCATTATATAAAATACTGGTAAGCCCTCACCTGGAGTACTGCATATATACTGGTGACCACACATGCATAAGGACAGAGACAAGGTGGAGGGTTACCCAGAATAGGGTGACAAAGATGGTGCATGGCTTTCATCACAAAACATATGAGGAGAGACTAAGAGTCCTTAACATGTACTCACTGGAGGAGAGGAGAGAAAGGGGGAATATGATAGAAACTTTCAAGTACCTCAAGGCCATAAACAATCTGCAGTTGGGGGATCTTTTCCAATGTAGGAAATATATCAGAACAAGGGGACACAATATGAAATTGGGGGGGGGTAGCTTAAGAGGTAATGTGAGGAAGTTTTTTTATACAGAAAGGCTGGTGGATGCTTGAAACAGTCTGCCACAAGAGGTGGTGGGGGCAAGCACAGTGGAGGGGTTTAAACATGCCTGGGACAGGCACAAGGGAAAATTCGGTGGGGAGGGAGTGAGTGATGAAAAGTCATTGATCACTTAGGGTCAGTGACTGCATACAAATTTAGGGCTTTCGGGCAGACTAGATGGGCCTAGCGGTCCTTATCTGCTGACAAATTGTATGTGTCTATGTATGGGTTCTCTCTTTTCCTACTGGAGTCCCGTCCACATTGCATGGGTCATGGGGTCGGGTGAAGCCAAGCCATGGAGGCAGTGGGGCAGAATATTTCTTGCAATCCCCCTGGTAAGTATGCTTAAGGAGGCTACATACATTTCCCTATGATTTGATATCAGAATACTGTGATGATTTGACAGCCTCACATGAGGTGATAGAAGTTTGTATTCACCTTTTTGTATTTCATGCAAACACATGACTATCCCTGTCTATTATTGTGGCAATATTGGTGTCTAATAATCTTGATGAATCACCTTAAATGTCATTGTTCTTAAATTATACAGTACGTGCTAGAAATGTCCTGCTCCCTGATTAGTTAAATAGGTTTCAAAGCCCATATATTAATTCCCCACAGATACACAGGTCAGAACAAGTTCAGGCCGTGGGATTTGGAACTGAAGCAAATCACATGCAGAACTTGTGAGTCATGTCACTTATCACCAAATACCATCACAAACATGGCCGCCACATTTACTTACTGAAAACCTTTAACTAGCCCTAACAGGTAAAACTCCCCAAAATGTAGCTAATAAACAAAAATTTTCTTTCTCATGATCCCTGGCTTACACATAAAGAAATTTAAAAAATAAAATACTATTCACAGTTTTTAATTGCTGGTGTTTCTTCAGTGACCATGAAAAATTTCCTCTTGCATTTCTGCTGCTTACTGTATCATATATAAAACTGAGGCCATGGTGACATACTGTATGAGGCCGTCTTCTGGTGTGCGTGTGTGTGTGTGTGTGTGTGTGTGTGTGTGAAAATTTAATTCTTTAATTCCATGGCATCAGTCCATCAGATACAAAGATACATACATTTTCAGACAAAAGTAGATTAATGCCAATTTGGGTTGACTATATATCTCAGTGAACAATAATCCTCAATTCCCTTAACATTTATAAAATGGTTTAATGTTTTTTTTTAATCCAGCCAGCATTTTACTGCCTACTACCTCTTGAAGGGAACATAGAAACATACAAGCATAGAAACTAGAATTTGATGGCAGATAAGGACCGCTTGGCCCACCCAGTCTGCCCATTTCCCAACCTAATGGATAAGCTGCAGATCCTAGTTAACCAGCAGCCTACTTCTTCCTACCCCCACCCCCTAGAATTGCCTTATGACTGTCCCATGCATGCATGAATTACACCACTGTTTTTGACTCCACAACCTCCTCCGGAAGGCCATTCCATGCATCCACAACCCTCTCTGTGAAAAAATACTTCTTCCTAAAATTACCTCTGAGCCACCCCCTCTATCTTCAAATTTAGTGCCCCCCTTGCTCTTGCACACCTTTTTTTTTTGAAAGATGCTACCCTTGGACTTTGTTGATTCCCTTGAAGTACTTGAAAGTTTCTATCGCTCCCCCTCTCCTCCTTTCTCGAGGCTATACATATTAAGCTCCTTAAGTCTCTCTTCATATGTCTTCTGGTGCAGACCCTGCGCCATTTTAGTTGCTCTCCTCTGGACAGCTTCCATCCTGTCTATGTCTTTGCGGAGATTGGGTCTCCAGAACTGCACGCAGTACTCCAGATGGGGTCTCACCAGCTGTCTGTACAGAAGGATAATAACTTCCTGTTTTCTACAGGTGATGCCTCTCCCTATGCATCCCAGTATCCCCCCAGCCCTCCTTGCTGTCCTCTCACATGCCCACCTTTAGGTCATCTGATATGACTACCCCCAGGTCCCTTTCCATTTTTGTTGTTGTTAGTATCTCACCCCCCATTTTGTACTCTTCCCCTGGGTTTTTGTTTCCCAGGTGCATTACCTTGCACTACTTAGCATTGAATCTGAGCTGCCATACATTTGACCATTCCTCTAACCTTGCCAAGTCCCTTCTCATCCTTTCCACTCCACCTTGTGCATCAACTCTGTTGCAGATCTTTGTGTCATCTGCAAAGAGACATACCCTCCTACCAGTCCTCTGCAATGTAAGCTTATATAGAAGACATTGAAGAGGACAGTCTAATACTGAACCCTGCAGTGCCCCACTAAGTAACCCCCTTTCTTCAGAGTGGACTCCATTTACTATTACTCTCTGAGTACTATTCTCCAGCCAATTCTTTACCCAGGCTATCATCTTGGGACCCACTCCGGCTGGCTAACTTGTATATTAATCTTTTGTGTGGGACTGTGTCAAATGCCTTGCTAAAGTCTAGGTAGGCCATGTCACAGCCCCTCCTGATCTACTACTTTGGTCATCCAGTCAAATAAATCTATCAGATTCATCTGGCATGACCTTCCCTCATGAATCCATGCTGTCTTGGGTCCTGTGCCCTCTGGCCTCTAGATACTGACAATTCTTTCCTTCAGAAGTGATTCCATCATTTTCCCTATCACTGAAGTTAAACTAACAGGTCTATAGTTTCCTGCTTCTGCCTTGCTCCCACTTTTGTGAAAGGGAATCACATCTGCCCTCCTCCAGTCCTCAGGTGCCACCCCATCCTCCCATGATTTGTTAAAGAGGGTAGTCAGTGGTGTCACTAGTTCTACCCTTAGTTCTTTTAGAATTATGGGATGAATTCCATTAGGCCCCATTGCTTTGTCCACCTTCAGTTTTAAGAGTTCTTTCAGAACCCTTTCTCCTGTAAATGGGCTGTATCAACTTCTGTATCCAGAGTGTTTCTATTGTTTGTTTTAGGTACCTCCCCCTCTTCATTTATAAATACTGAGCAAAAATATTTGTTTAGTATCTCTACCTTTTCACAGTCACCCTCTGCCCACCCCCCTTCCCTTTATTAAGCCTCACTATCCCTCCCTTGGTCTTCCTTCACTCCCTGATGTACCTATAAAAGGTTTTATCCCCCTTCTTAACTGAGTTGAATATCTTTTCCTCGGTTTGGGCCTTTGCTGTTCTGACTGCCTTCCCAGCTTCCTTTTGCTTTAACTGACACAGTTCTCTGTCCTGCTCCTTCTGTGATTCCTTGTACTTCCTGAATGCTTTCTTTTTCTCTTAAACCTTCACTGCCACTTCCTTTGAGAACCATAGTGGTTTCTTACATCATTTTGTTTGGTTTATTTGTTTCACACAAAGGCTTGTTACCTCTGTCATAGCAGTTTTTATTATTCCCCATTGTTCTTCCACCCCTCCTTCCTGCCTATTTGCTAGTGCATTCCTTAGGCACTCATCCATTTTGGCAAAGTCAGCCCTCCTAAAGTCCAGTACTTTTGCCTTTGTATGGCTTGACTCTATTGCTGTGTTTATTGTGAACCTTACTGTTCGATGGTCGCTAGTTTCCAGATGGCTACCCACTTCTACATCTGTGATCCTCTCTCCATCTCCATTTGAGAGAACCAGGTCTAAGATTGCTCCCTCTCAGTGGGTTCCAATACTAGTTGTCTAAGGCATGCCCCCTGTAGGGCATCTAGAATAACCCCGCTCTTCGAAGTGGCTGCTGCAACTGCACTCCAGTTAACATCTGGCATATTCAGATCACCCAACAGCAATATCTCCCCTTTTTCTGCTGTTCTAAGTATACTTTCTATCATTTCCTTGTCCATTTCCTCCCCCTGAGAGGGGAGTCTGTATACAACTCCTGTGCGGATTGTGGTGCCATTGCCTGTCTCCAAATTGACCCACATTGCTTCTTCTCCTCCCTGTTTACCCTTTTATTCTGTTGCTTTGATTCCTTCCCTTATGTAAAGAGCTACTCCTCCTCCTCTTTCACCTTCCCTGTCCCTCCTGTAGATAGTGTATCCTGGTATGTTTATGTCCCTGTCATGGTTTTGTGTGTACCATGTTTTTGTGACTGCCACGATATCCAGATGTTCCTCCTCCATCAAGGCCACTAATTCAGGAAGCTTGTTACCCAGACTACGGGCATTGGTACTCATTGCTCTCCATTTTTTTATGGCTTTACCTTCTGTTGCAGCATCCCCCACTGACCTTTCTACCTCGGTCTTTTTCTCATTTAGTACCCTGTTTTGTAGGGGGAGGCTGGGATTTTCCTGCTGCTTATCAGTGCCTCCCCCCTTGACTAGTTTAAAAGCTTGCCAATGAAGCATTTAAACCGATTGCTCAAAAGACTTGTTCCTTTCCTGGGCAGATGCAGACCATCCTGCTAGTATAGGCTGGTGTCTTTCCAGGTGGAACCCCAGTCCCCAGTGAAGCCAAACCCCTGTGCTCCACACCATTTTTTCAACCATTCATTAAACTGCAAGGTGCAAAGTACCCTCACCTCACCCATGCCATTGACAGACAGCACCTCTGAGAAGGATACTGTGTGTGTGTGCTACTTGTCTTAGGCCCCTCCCCAACTCTACAAAGTCCTCCTGCATTGCTCAAATCTCATGATGAGCCAAGTCATTTGTCCCTAGGTGGACAACGGCGTCCAGCTCAGACTCCTGTGCAGCTGTTCTCGTGATCCTGAGGATGCGCTTCCTGTCCCTCCAAGGCATGGCACCAGGCAGGCACCTTACTTCAGTTTTCCCTGCTCCCCCAGTTCTATCCCCCTAATAATTGAGTCCCCCACCAGGAGCTGCTTTCTTTCCCTGTGGTGTCCTCTGCCTCCTTCCTGTGGGCCTCCCTTGTCACAGTTGTCCTCAGCCTCCTTAGTCTCCTCTGTGAGTGCATCCATAGGGGAACTATGCTCCCCCAGAATGGTGTATGGATTGTGGAGTGGAACAACTGACTGGGTGTGCCTCTGTTCCACCATCCTCACCCTCCCTGAGCCCACTGTGGTCCAACTGCTGTGCTTTCTTCACAACCTCTGAGGTAGTGGTGGTGGCTCTGGTGCTCCCTGGATGGGGGAGGTTCCCTTCCTACTGTCCAGTGTGGCCTGGGGGAAGGTTCCCTTACTACTGTCCAGTGTGGCCTGAAGATGGGCAACTTCCTCCCTCAGGGCAGAGAGTTGTCTGCAAATAGGGCAGCATCTCAGCCTCCAGAAAGACTCTCAGAAGACTGTTGCCCACCGCCATTACATTGCACTACTCCCCACGTGTTTATCTACTTTTTTTTGTGTGTGTGTGTGTGATTGGTTTGTTATATAGAAATATATATATTATACAATGTGTATGCTTATATTGTCAGTGCAGTGTGCTAGAGAGGATATGACAGTGATATGCACCTTGCACTCTTGAGAAATGATGTCAGAACCCCAGGTATAAAGGAACTATTTCCAGGGGTGGGTGGGTGGAGTGGGGTGTGGGGTGGGCAGGGGTTGGGCCTAAACTGTGCCCTCACAAAACAATCAGCTAAAGCTCTGACCCACCACTGCGATGAGTGCCTTCCTGTCAGCAAGATGCTCTCGCAACAATTTGACAGAGAAAATACCCTGCTAATCAAACAGAGAAAAATCCACACATCCAAGTCAGACACAGGTAAACCTCCCCAGCCCCAAAACAGCCTGGTGATTTGTGCTCTGAAAGCAGTCAGCCCCAAAATAAGTCAGCTGTGCACCAGGACAGACACAGTAAACAGTATTCCATCCCTCAGGGTTTAAACTCTTCCTGCACAAAAGAAAAGCAAGATCCACCTCCCTCTGTTGCTTGAAAGACTGTCTTTCCTGATAATTCTAAGTTCCTTACTTCACCTTTCAGTTAGAAGTATCCTCCACCTGCAGAATATCTGCTACAAACAAAAGACAATTGTAAGGCTCACCTCCCTCTGTTGTGAGCACAACTCGCTTTCTTGCAAATCCTATGTTCAGTATTGCAGCTTCCAGCTAGAGGTAGCTTCACCTGAAGAATATTAGCAGTATGTGCTGGCACCACACTTGGGGAAAACCATTTCTTCTCTTCTCTATTTTTAATTATACTCCTCATAGTTGGTGACCACCCCCATATACACCCCCTTGTATCTCTCACATATAAGATTTAGGTTGGGCATTAACTTGGTGTTTCAGTTGTCTTATGGACTAGAATAAGATTGCCTCTCATCCTTCACTTCCCTAATTTGTGGTGGCTTAGTTCCATACTCCTCACACCATAATCTATGTCTCCCAAACCCTTAATCATCCTGGTTGCTTTTCTTTGCATCCCTTCCAGTCTCCCCACATTGCCCTTACAATTTGGGGGCCAAAACTGCACACATTAATCAATGTGGGCCTAGCTAGTAATCTAAACATATGCGCAACATCATCCCTGTCTTGGAAGACAAAATTCCTTCTGAGAGAGCCAAGAATTCTGCTGCATTTCTTTACCACACTCTCACATTGTTGTCCCTGATGCAAAGTGTTGAACACTATCACTCCCCCCCCAAATATTTCTATCTGCACATTGTTCTTAGAATTCCTCCATTTAGGTAGTCTTTAGGCCAAACACTATTTAGCCCAAAATGCACCATGGTATATTTTTCTATACTGAAATCTATTCTGAGCCAACTCTGTAGCGAGTCAAGGGGTTCACTCTGCACGTTGATGACCCAAGTTTGTGCCTCAAGCCCGGGTACCATGAACGGAGACTGGCAGGGAGGAGATCCAGTGTGTCCATTGGATGCTTCCCTCCTGAGGGGAATGGGCAGGGCCTCAGCACCTGCTGCTGATTGGATGCGAGCTTAGGGGACGTGTAGCCTTGACACATCCCCTGCACATCCTGCCGCAGGTTGCGTTCTCACAAGGCCCAAGCAGGGTGGAGTGGGCAGGTGAAAGAAAAGTGGAAAAATACCCCCCTGGCTGACTGGATGATAGCCACCAGTCCCCAGTATGCCGCAAAGCCAGGATAGCCTTATGTTGACCACTCCACCATTGATCCCAAGGCTAATAAAGATGTGCCTATTGGTACTTCTCCCCCATGGGGGGGACCCACCAAATGAAGGGCTATGTTGGATCACCCGGGGGATTGATAGGTGGATGCAAGGGGCAGCAGGATGGTGACTGGAGGAGAGGGTGGCCCTGGGGCCCAGGTGGCCTGAAGCAGTGGTCAGTCAGTGGGTGAGGGAGGAGCAAAAAAAAAAATCTATTGTAGCTACTCACACCCAATCTTTCAATGAATTAAATTCCTTTTGCATGGAGTCTAGCATCTTTGTCTGACTTAATAATGTGACCCGATTTGGTGTCATTTGTAAACTTTGTCATCCATCTGCTGTATGAACATTGCATATCACTTTTATATAAGTTAAAAAGTTGTGTGCTAAACTTTGAGTCCTGAAGGATCCCACATTAAGGTTAAATTATATTTAGTGTACTTTTTTTTATTCTTTGGTAACTGGGTATGGCCATCTAGCATACCTCTCAACTGTCCCTAATTATGAGGGATTGCCCATATTTTACCCCTCAGACTTGTTTTGTCTGTCATCCATCCCTCATGCAAAGGTGCTGCCCACACAAAGAATGTGTGTAAATTCAGATTTTAAAGCATAAATTCATTACATTCTAAGATGTAAATCAAAATGTAACTTTGTGCAAGTAAACACAATGGTTTCCACAGTGTTTTGAGCTTGTATCTCCATGTTTGAGGATCTGCCCTCATTATGAGGGTCAGTGTCCCTCATTGCCCCTCATTTTGAGTGTTTATCTCTCTCATTTCAGTTATAAAAGGTTGAGAGGTATACCCACTAGGCCCAAGGTCTATTTTCAGGGGTTACCCAGGAACATAGGGGAGGTTAAGTGGCTTGCTTAGGGTCACATATGCAAGTGGAGGCTGCAGGAAGCAAACCTGCAACAAGCTCATTCACAGCTTGCTTCTATACTCTCTAGGCTTTACTTCCAGCCCCAAACACAGCAAATATCATACTGTACCACAATAACAGCCAATTTTGTATTAGAAGAACTATTCTACTTTTGTTGCAGGGTTATACTTTGAAGTTACAATAAAAATCTATTTTTAACCCCAAATATGTCTTTCTTTTGCTGAATTTAGACATGTTTTAAAATCCCAACAAGACACTGCAGATTTTGTATGGTTGTGGGACAATGGCATTTCTTAAGTGATTAAAGGCACTCAGTGGTGCCTTACATCTAAAGATGCACTCCAGAGGTTTCTTTATCCCACAGCGAAGCACGTACTGTCATGTACTATTGTATTATTGGCATTCAGGCTGGCAACTGTATTATTCTTAAAAACTGAACTCTATTTTTCTTTGTTTTAATTCTTATTTAAACTTTTTTACACCATTTTTATGTTTGCTTGCACGCATGTGCAAGAAACATAGTGCCATCATCTGAGTTTTCGGGGGTGTGTCACCCCCTCTTCCAATTCAGTCAGTGTGTTGGCAGGCACGGCCCCAGTCCGCCAATGCATGCTGGAGCTGTCTATGACAGCTCCAAATGCAGTGGCATACAGTTGAAAGGGGAGCTACGCTTCAGTGAGCAGCGATAAGATATCGCCTGCCTGCGCAGCCCTCTTACACACACGCATACAAACACACGCATTTATACTGTGTGGATGACTCCCACGCACACACTGTGTAGCCAACAGGGTGCCCAATCCCCCATCAGCTGTGCTCGCTCCCCCCAAAGCCTTCCACATGCCACGCTGGGTGCCACCCCAGCATGGCAACTCATTATATGGCGACAGGGTGCCCAACCCCGACAACTCCACTGTCCCCGGTACAGGGTGCCACACTGGGAGCCCACCCCAGCGTGGCAACTGATGCTATGGCCAATGGGGGTACCCAATCCCCCTTTGGCTCCACGTCCCCTCAACCAGCCGTCCTTGTGCCACACTGGGAGCCCGCCCCAGCATGGCAAATGTCCCGCATCGTCATTTCGATAAAAACACCTGAAAATTAAACACTGTCCTTCTCCCTGCCCCCCTTCCACAACCCGCACCCACCCACTGCGCACTCTGCCTCCCCACACCCCCCTCACCCCATACTTACCTCTGGAGCTCGGCACGACGATCTTCGGTGGACCGGGAACATGTCTGCACTCTTCAAAGCTGACCGCGAACTGAGGAAATGACGGTAAGTTGTATAATGGGATAGATAGGGTTTTTTTAACTTTGTTGCATATCTCCACCATTTTTTTGAATTTTTGCACCAAATTTTCAACATGGGGTTTGTGGGACCCTTTCTCGTGAATGATGTCACTGTCATGGTGTTATTCGGGCCCGAAGGGTGATTTTGCAGTCACTGCGTGAAATCACCTTTTGGGCCTGATTAATGAAACGACACTGCCAGCGTTCATAAGGTGGGCTCTCAAGAAGCCTATTTTGAAAATTTGGTGGAAAAATTCAAAAAAATGACTGTTTTACGAGCGTGCGTTGCACAGTTCCTACGCAAGCTCATAAGTTCGTGAATTTTCAATATTTTCACTCCAGATTTTCAACATTGCCATTTTACCACATCTTCTTATGAGTAGTACAGCTGTCATTTTTCACATCTCACCCAAAGCATGTTTCCGCCCATGTAGCGCACAATGGCACAGTCGGTGTGCAAAATCAATGTACGGAACAAATTAAGAAAATCACAGTGACACTGTTCATGAGCAGAGGTCTTAAAATGGCTATCTTGCAAATTTGGTGAAAAAATTCCTAAAAATGACTGTTTTACGAGCGTGCATTGCACAGTTCCTACGCACGCTCGTAAGTTCACAAATTTTCAATATTTTCACTCCAGATTTTCAACATTGCCATTTTACCACACCTCCTTATGAGCAGTACAGCTGTCATTTTTCACATTTTGCCCAAAATATGTTTCCGCCATGTAGCGCATACAGCGCAATCGGTGTCTGAAATCAATGTATGGGACACATTAAGAAAATCACAATGACACTGTTCATAAGCAGAGGTCTTAAAATGGCTATGTTGAAAATTTGGTGACAAAAGTCCATAAAATGACTGTGTTACGAGTGAGCTTTGCGCAGTTTCCACGCACCCTTGTAAGTTCATGACTTTGTAATATTTTCAGTCCAGATTTTCACCAGTGGCATTTTTCCACACTTTCTTATGAACAGCACAGCTGTCATTTTTTCAGAACATGGCCGAAATGTGTTTTCACACTTTCAGTGTAGAGATGCGTGGTCACTGTGGGAAATCATTGTTCGGGACAGATAAAGAAAATCACAGTGACACTGTTCATGATTGGAGGTCCCAAAATGCCTCTGTTGACAATCTGCTGTAAAAAAATCCCCAAACTAATTAAATTACGGGTGTGCGCTGCACAGTTTCTATGCACGCTCGTGACTTCACCAGTTTTTTAATATTTTTACAACAGATTTGCAACATTGCCATTTTTTACACCTCCCTATGAACAGTACAGCTGTCATTTTTTACAGCCTGTTCAGAATGTGTTTGCACCTGTGGTGCTAAATGCCGTAGTCGCTGTGCATAAGCAGCTTTTGGCTAACAAACTGATATTGCCACTGTTCATGAGGTGGGGTCACAAAAAAAAATGTTGAAAATTTGGAGTGAAAATACCAATGAATGCCTGAGGTATTATGATTTCCAACCATAACACCCAACCCCATAGAGAATGACAGGCTTCAGGGATGTGACTTGGGATTCTTGCCTGCAATGCTCATACCATTCCACACCCTGCAGCCAGTGAGAGGCATCGAGGTATGCCTTGGACTCTTGGCCCCAAAGTTCACCCCATTCTCCTATACTGCACCCATCTCACCATATTTCCTGATGGAATGGGGTGTGCATAAGGGCCAAAGACCCCAAGGCACACCGTGACACTTGTCAGTGTCTGCAGGGTGGGGTGTGGTGAAATGGCGTGGCCGTTATGCCTGACGACCCAAAGGCCCACCCCAGTGCCTGTCACTCTCTGCAGGGTGGTGGTGGGGTTGACTTCAGTTCAATACTTCACTGCCATTCCTATTATGCAGCTCTGTAACTTCTACACTACCACTGCCAATGCCAGCAAGCAAACATTCGGCATTGACAAATGTTTGGTTAAGTTTGCTTGCACGCATGTGCAAGAAGCATAGTGCTATCATCCGAGTTTTCCAGAGGTGTGTCAGCCTCTTCCAATTCAGTCAGTGTGTTTGCAGGCACGGTCACAGTGCACCAATCACTGCTCCAGCTGTCTATGACAGCTGAAAATGCAGTGGAATACAGTTGAAAGGGAGAGCTCCGCTTCAGTGAGCAGAGCTCCCCCCCCAACACGCATGCACGCATATTGCTTGCTGACACGCTGCCCCCCACGCACATACAGTATAGCCGACGGGGTGTCCAATGCCCCATTGGCTCCATGCCACCCCCCCAAAAAGCTTTCCTGGTGCCACGCTGGGAGCCCACCACAGCATGGCACACGTCCTTATGGCCAACGGGGGTGCCCAATCCCCTGTCGGCTCCAGCCCCCCCCCAAACAGCCTTACAGCTGCCAGGCTGGGAGCCCACTCCAGCGTGGCACTAGCCCATATGGCCGACGGGGGTGCCCAATCCCCCATCGGCTCCAGCCCCCCAGACATCCTTTCTAGCTGCCACGCTGGGAGCCCACCCCAGCGTGGCAAATGCCCCACGTCGTCTTAATAATTAAAAAAAAAAACTGTAAATTAAAAAGGTCCTCGCAGTCTCTCTGTCCCCACCCCACCCACCCACTGCGCACCCTGCCTCCCCACACCCCCCCTCACCCCATACTTACCTCTGGAGTCTGGCACGGCGATCTTCAGTGGACCGGGAACACGTCTGCACTCTTCAAAGCCGACCACGAACTGAGGAAATGCCGGTAAGCTGTATAATGTAATAGATAGGGTTTTTTCAACTCTGCTGCATATCTGGGGCATTTTTTGGAATTTTTGCACCAAATTTTCAACATTGGGTTTTTGGGACCCCTTCTCATGAATGCTATCACTGTCGTGGCATTATTTGGGCCCAAAGGATGATTTCGCAGTCACTGTGCGAAATCACCTTTCGGGACCAATTAACAAAACGACACTGCCAATGTTCATAAGGTGGGCTCTCAAGAATCCTATTTTGAAAATTTGCTGGAAAAATTCCAAAAAATGACTGTTTTACAAGCATGCGTTGCGCAGTTCCTATGCACACTCATAAGTTCATGAATTTTCAATATTTTCACTCCAGATTTTCAACATTGCCATTTTACCACACCTTCTTATGAGTAGTGCAGCTGTCATTTTTCACATCTCACCCAAAGCATGTTTCCGCCCATGTAGCACACAATGGCACAGTCGGTGTGTGAAATCAATGTATGGGACAAATTAAGCAAATCACAGTGACACTGTTTATGAGCAGAGGTCTTAAAATGGCTATGTTGAAAATTTGGTGAATAAATTCCTAAAAATGACTGTTTTACGAGCGTGCGTTGCACAGTTCCTACGCACGCTCGTAAGTTCACAAATTTTCAATATTTTCACTCCAGATTTTCAACATTGCCATTTTACCACACCTCCTTATGAGCAGTACAGCTACCATTTTTCACATCTCGCCAAAATTTGTTTCCGCACTCGAATGGTACGGTCGATTGTGCAAAAACAATGTTTGGGACAGATTAAAGAAAATCACAGTGACACTGGTCATGAGCAGAGGTCTTAAAATGGCTATTTAAAATTTGGTGACAAAACTCCATAAAATGACTGTGTTACGAGTGAGCATTATGCAGTTTCCACGCACCCTCGTAAGTTCATGAATTTGTAATATTTTCAGTCCAGATTTTCACCAGTGGCTTTTTTCCACACCTCCTTATGAACAGTATGGCTGTCATTTTCCACAACATGGCCGAAATGTGTTTTCACTCTTTCAGCGCAGAAATGCGTGGTCACTGTGGGAAATCATTGTTCTGCACAGATAAAGAAAATCACACTGACACTGTTCAGGTCCCAAAATGCCTGTGTTAACAATCTGCTGTAAAACAATCCCCAAACTAGTTACATTATGGGTATGTGTTGCACAGTTTCTATGCACGCTTGTGACTTCACCAGTTTTTTTAAGATTTTCACACCAGATTTTCAACATTACCATTTTTTACACCTCCCCATGAACAGTACCGCTGTCATTTTTCACATCCTGTTTGGAATATGTTTTTGCACCTGTGGTGCCAAATGCCATAGTCACTGTGCAAAACCAGTTTTTGGCTAACAAACTGATATTGCCACTGTTCATGAGGTGGGGGTCACAAAAAAACCATGTTGAAAATTTGGAGTGAAAATACCAATGGATGCCTGGGGCGTTAGGATTTCCGACCATAAATCCCTACCCTGTAGACAATGACAGGCATCAGGGGTGTGACTTGGGATTATTGCCTGTAATGCTCATACCATTCCACCCCCCACCCACACCCTGCAGCCAGTGAGAGGCATCAAGGTGTGCTCGGACTCTTCCAGCCCAAACGTTACCCCATTCTCCTATAACGCACTCCGCCCCACCGTATTTCCTAATGGAATGGGGTACGCATAAGGGCCAAAGACTCCAAGGCACACCATGACACTTGTCAGTGTCTGCAGAGTAGGGTGTGGTGAAATGGCATGGTCGTTATGCCTGACGACCCAAAGGCACACCCCAATGCCTGTCACTCTCTGCAGGGTGATGGTGGGGTTGGCTTCAGTTCAATACTTCGCTGCCATTCCTATTATGCAGCTCTGTAACTTCTACACTACCAATGCCAATTCCTGCAAGTAAACATTCGGCATTGACAAATGCTTGTCTTTTGTCTTTTTCTAAATTATTGTTGGAAATAGTTTGTAAATTTGATTTACATGTTTATTCATGAAGACCTCAGTGTGCTTATGATTTTTTTCACCTGTAAAGGTGTGTTTTTATGGGCAAGTAGTTTGCCTCCTGGGATTCCTTTGCTTTATTTTTTGTTTAATATCTATTTTTGAATAAATAAGTTGATTCTGTGCATTTAGATTATATTTAAGTTTTAGTTCCCTAAAAGATATAATTCTATTTTTGCCTAGATGATCTCCTATCCTTTTTATAGCTCCCCTTGGCCATTTAGGATCAGGAACTGCCTTTTTATTATATAGGAGATTAGAAACAGCAGGGTGTGCAGTCCTACTGAAACATACACATGCCTTGGGATCACTGACAAGGAGACAAAGGCCCAGCGACAGCAGCATCTAATGAGTGCATGTACTGTATAGTGGCTGTTGCATAAAAGTTGCCTGGCATTGCAGTATGCTGTGCAGTGTGGTGCAGCATTAGTAGCTTTAATAATATGACTTTTGGTACCACAAACACCAAATATGCTGCAATACCAGCCAACTTTGGTGCAACTACAGTACTAGTGTATAACAATTTATGCACATCCTGGAGTGCTTTATCCCACTTGTAAAATTAATATTCTTTTTTATTAAATCAATTAATGAAGAAAAAGATCACATAACTAACTGTTTAAACATAGTTTGTGCTATTTGTTCAACTGCTTTAGTCTGAATTTGTTACATGCTGAGTGCAGCAGAGTTCAACTAGGATGTCATCAAGTACATAGAAACATAGAACATAGACTTTGACGGCAGATAAGGACCACTTGGCCCACCTAGTCTGCCCATTTCCCTACCTACTGGATAAGCTGCAGATTCTAGTTAACCAACAGCCTACTTCCTGCCACCCCCACTACAATTGCCTTATGTCTGTCCCATGCATGTTTGAATTCCCCCACTGTTTTAAACCCAACAACCTCCCCAAGAAGACAGTTCCACGCATACACCACTCTCTCCGTGAAAAAATATTTCCTCACATTATCCCTGAGCCGTCCCCCCTCTATCTTTAAATTGTGCCCCCTTGTTCTTACTCATCTCTTTTTCTGAAAGATGCTACCCTCCTGGACTTTGTTGATTCTCTTGAGGTACTTGAACGTTTCTATCATGTCCCCCCATCCCTCCTTTCATCAAGGGTATACATATTAAGCTCTCTCAGTCTCTCTTCATATGGTTTCTGATGCAGACCCTGCACCATTTTAGTTGCCCTCCTCTGGACTGCTTCCATACTGTCTATGTCCTTGCGTAGTTGAGGTCTCCCAAACTGCACACAGTACTCCAGATGGGGTCTCACCAACTGTCTGTACAGAGGGATAACCACTTCCCTTTTTCTACCTGTGATGCCCCTTCCTATGCATCCCAGTACCCCTGGCTCTCCTTACTGACGTCTCACATTGCTTACCACCCTTTAGATCATCCGATATGACTACCCCAGGTCCCTTTCCATTTTTGTTGTTGTTAGTACCTCACCTGCTATTGTGTACTCTTCTCCTGGATTTTTGTTTCCCAGGTGCATTACTTTGCACTTCTTTGCATTGAATCTAAGTTGCCATATGCCTGACCATTCCTCCAACCTTGCCAAGTCCCTTCTCATCCTTTCTTTAAAGCTGCCTTGCCAATGGTTAGCAACTACACATATCTGCAAATAAGCAGGAATGCATGCATGGTCACAGGAGTCTCAGAAGCCAGTTGCATCATTTAAATCATTGCACATTCCAGGACCAATTTTATGAGTATGATAAATAGATTACTGTACTAGCCAGAACTAAGGAATATTTTATTATTGCTATCTATAATATATAAGTTTGAAAAATGCCTTTCTGGATGTACATTTAAGTGATTATTTCTGAGCCCATTTATTTTGTTCAACAACAATATATCTTTTGTGGAATAGTTTCTTGCTGTTCATTTTTCTAGCAGTACCCAATAATTGGTTATCTGAGAATAGTTAAAATATATTTGCAATGGCCTTATCTGACATGTAATATGATATACTGTAGTGTTAGATCTGGTACAGTAGGGTTAAATCCCCATTTCAATTTGGTGATCTTAATTTATCTAGTGATATATTCTTACCTTTTTTATTGTTCCACATAGGAGTTGCATATTTTGAGACAAGCCATAGCTAATACATAGTGGGTTACTGTATGAAGAACAGACCCCTAACTCATGCATGACAAGAAAATAAGTGTGTCGTTATTCTCATAGTGGAGATAAATGTGGTTACCACAGTCAAGCATTACATGACTTGGTTGGTACCGAAACACAATTCAGAACTCCCAGTTCCATACTGTACCTTTCAACCATTCTTCACACAACTGTGGAACACTGATATTTAGAATGTGGGAAAAAGAGATGAAACATGTGCTACATTATACCAGTGAGTGCAGATCCCAATATTCTGATTCAGCCCCCTCCCATATACGGGAATATTAGATTTATGTTCAGACTCGGATGTTCTCATATGAGGGCATGTGATCTATGCATACCCAACTTCCATCAGTCAAAATAGTGACATCTATTCAGAAATCACCACAGTACCTTTTCCTTACCTTAAATATGTCTTAGGGAGTACAGTCCATCTATTCTGCCTTCAGCTGCCAGAGTCCCAGTCATTTTAGGAGCACTTGTATGGGGGGTGTGTGTGTGTGTGTGTGTGCATGCGTGCGTGTGTGCGTATGTTTTTGTGTTTGTGAATAGGGGGTCTGGAATCCTCTCTGATACCACTAAGGCCTCCACAGCTAGATGGCTGAAGGACAAATGGGCCCTATTTCATTAAAAAATCTGCCTGCAATCTTTGGCCTGCCTGTGTTGCCCCCAGTATTTTCCAGTTCAAAGGATGAGACAGTGGTGCATATTTACTTCTATTTGATTACTCCTATTTTTTTCACCTATTGAGGTATGTGTAGCATAGTTACCTTAAGAAGGAGGAACAACAATTGTATTTTTGACATTATTTTATAGTCACATTCTTTATCAATTACAATGGCTACATGCAATAAACCAAGACAGCTAAAGGTCTATTTGGTCAAAATTCAGAATGAAATTATTATGTAAAAAATAATCCTAGAGAGTATCTAAAATAAAGGCTATAACTTACATTTGCACAGTGATAGCAATCATGTTTTAATAAGTCACAGTGTTGTAAAATACAGTATTATGTTCCAGTTCCAGCTGGAAAGACAACACGCTTTCTATTTCCATAAACCTTTTATATTGTGTATAAAAATAAATACACAAATAAATATCTGATAGATATACATTAGAAAAATAGTGCATTTCCAGATAGTAGGAGGCATTTACTAAATACATAGTGTTTGATACAAATGAATTGTAAGATGACTGAGGTACCCCTTTAGAGGACCAAAATACATTTAATAGGGATAAGACTGGGAGTTTAGTTACAGAGGCTGTAATACAGTAGACAACAGATGGCATTGTGGTCATAGAAACATAGAAACATAGACTTTGATGGCAGATAAGGACCACTTGGCCCACCCAGTCTGCCCATTTCCCTACCTACTGGATAAACTGCAGATTCTAGTTAACCAACAGCATACTTCCTGCCACCCCCCACTACAATTGCCTTGTGTCTGTCCCATGCATGTTTGAATTCCCCCACTGTTTTAGACCCAACAACCTCCCCAAGAAGACAGTTCCACGCATCCACCACTCTCTCCGTGAAAAAAGATTTCCTCACATTATCCCTGAGCCGTCCCACCTCTATCTTTAAATTGTGTCCCCTTGTTCTTACACATCTCTTTTTCTGAAAGATGCTACCCTCCTGGACTTTGTTGATTCCCTCGATGTACTTAAACAATTCTATCATGTCCCCCCGTCCCTCCTTTCATCAAGGGTATGCATATTAAGCTCTCTCAGTCTCTCTTCATATGATTTCTGATGCAGACCCTGCACCATTTTAGTTGCCCTCCTCTGGACTGCTTCCATTCTGTCTATGTCCTTGCGTAGATGAGGTCTCCAAAACTGCACACAGTACTCCAGATGGGGTCTCACCAACTGTCTGTACAGAGGGATAACCACTTCCCTTTTTCTACCTGTGATGCCCCTTCCTATGCATCCCAGTAACCCCCTGGCTCTCCTCACTGACTTCTCACATGCTTACCCACCTTTAGATCATCCGATATGACTACCCCCAAATCCCGTTCCATTTTTGTTGTTGTTAGTACCTCCTCTGCTATTGTGTACTCTTCTACTGGGTTTTTGTTTCCCAGGTGCATTACTTTGCACTTCTTTGCATTGAATCTAAGTTGCCATATGTCTGACCATTCCTCATGATATGACATGATGCAGAGGTTCATGTCAAGACCTTTAACAGAACAATATATGGACAAATACAAAACTGCACAGTCAGTGCCATAAAAGTCAGTACTGCCATTGGTTCCTTAGCCTTTAATAATAATAACATTAGAATTTCAGAAGACTTGCACACTAGAATACATTTAATACTCATTTGAACATTGTTATTATCCAGTGTGGGGGGCCTCTTAGGTTTCCATGGTGCCACTTGTGACTGGAGTGAGTGACCTGCCATAGGGAGAGAGCCAGAGCCCTTGCTTCATAAGGGAGCCTACACAGAAACCCCCCTCAGTTGATCCCACCTATTTGGCTTCTCTAAAATGTCCCCCACCAAATAAAAACATTTTTTCCCTTGTACATTCCACTACGTTCCCCTGTTAAAAGGAGACAGTCAGCTGTCCTTCTGTGCTGAGCTAAAGGCAATGCTGTTCCTTGAGCTGGTCAGTAGATGGCAATCTACAACAATGCAGTAAGCTGCTACTCCTCGGTCTAAGTATAATATCTGTATGATGTTCCTTGAAGTCTCCACCAGTTTGTGAGCAAGAGTTCCATTTCCATTCCATAATGTCACCTTCATGGCAACACCAGATATTGCCACTTCTGTTTCACTTACTACTTACATATCATACTACAATACTCTGTTTGATAATGTGTATGGAAGCCTAGAGTTATACTTGTGGTATGCATGTGGCAACAACTGCCAGTCCAGAAAATGAATGGAAAGCTTCACTGATCACCAGATGAAGACATCTGCAAACTCCTCTTCTTTGTATCTAGGCTGCAGCCCCTTCAGGACTGAGTGTCATGCTTTGAGGTCCTATATAGATAAAAGTGCACTTTAGTATACAGGTCATAATTTCCATTGTCTTTTTTCAACAGTCAGCATAAAAAATTGATAACAGGGGTCACAGTAGTAACAAATCACATTGCCACCTGGAAGACAGAGGGTAATGTGCAAGCACCAGAAATATAATTTTGAGTAGAGATGCAGCAACATTTTTATTCAGTAGGGAAATTGGAACAAATTTGCAGAAATTCACACTTCATGAAACTTTACAAATTTCCTGTGGTCTCACAACCTTCACTGTAGAATTTTTCTTTTTTTTTGGGAGGGGGTAAAAACCCTCATATATTGCATAAAAAAAAAACCTCACCCACTGTGCTCAAATTCAAGCCCTCGCACCTTTCAAGCAATTTAATGTATCAACTCCCCCATTCCTCTGCTAGCTCCCTCCTCCCCCCAGCTGAATTTATTCATCAATATGGGACTCCAATGTGTCATGGAATGCACATAGTATATGATATATATATATATATATATATATATATATATATATATATATATACACACCCCTTCCCTACATGTCAAACACACTCCTCCTTCTTCCCACCCACACCTGAACAGAGCCTATTTAACTAAATGACCTGGCATGATCCCCACCTAATCCTTGTCTGGTCCCCAACACCTCCACCAGTCCAGCAGTACCCAGAAAAATAATTTCCATGATGACCTGTATAACCTGTATTTCCCTGTTAATTTGAGCACAGCCAAAATAAAAGACACCTGTAACTGTCATTAAGTCTCTTCCTTCCCCATGTGTGCCATATTTATCCACTGGTAAGGTATTGATTTGTCATGTTAACTGCTTTCCCTTCCCCTTCTACTCCTGGCTTTATCTTTGCTTACGCTCGACTGCTAGTCTATTAAATCACTCCTCCCCCCATATCAGTTGTAGACTGTTGTTTGTTCTAGCTGCCAAAATACTGTATACGTATTGCACACACCAGTCATCATGTTTCATTTATCTGTATGCAACCTGTAAGCCGCTTCCCTGTCTCATATCAATGTTTACCACCTACGGTCACCCTATGTGGTACCCTTGTATGTATATCCAGCCTGTATCATGTAACGTGCATTTCATGTATATACTGTTATTACCTATTTGTGTTTGTACTTTAAGTGTTTATGTCACAGGACCTCCTTGTGAATGAGCTTGCTCAATGGAGTTTTCCTGCAATAAACTTGAACTTGATAACGAAGATATGAGTGCCCTGGTGCAGAGCTGCTGAAAGCAGGAACATATTTCTGAGCCCTCCCTTCTTTCCCGGTCATTGCAAACAAAGCAAGAGAAGAAACCACTCAGAGCTTTCACCTTAAGGCACTGATTAGTGCAGACTAGAATGATGTCAAATTAAAGGATCTTTGATACATAGTGAAACTGAGTTTGCTAGAACCAAGTGTGAGTTATTTTTCTGCTGGATGCTGGACCCTGCCCCCCAAATACTAAAATACTGTTTTAATAAACAAATAAGTTGTTTCTTATTATTCCCAATTTTTAATCCATCCATCCCTAATTTTGAGCAGAACTATGATTTTTGCAAACCACATACCTTTTTGTTAGCATCCTATTAACCAAGCGGTTCACTCGCTCAGATGCTGGATTCAGGCACTTTTCCTCTCCAGTTGACAATAGCGTAACACTGTCAAGGGAAAATGTACACTTTACTTTGCTTTCATGCATTTACATAGAATCTTCAGCAAAAACAAACATTTTTATAATTATAGTCAGTTGGATTCAAGATTTTATTTGTCAATAGTTCCTCTGGTTTCTCTTGTCCCCCACTATGATGTTTGGGGTCACCATAGCAACATCCTATCCACCAGGCAGAAGGTTGGGACAGTGTGTGCCGGTCCAGTGCCTTCAATGGCCAGCTAGCTGGGGGTACACAAATGCTGTGTATTCCCTAATCTACCAAAGTCAGGAGTTAGTCACCTGACCTGCACAGTGACCCAACCCCATAAGCCTACTGTAATGTGGGATTCTGGGGATCACATGCAACTCCTAAGTAGCCAAGGTGGCATGGCATAATGAGCTGCCACTGTGCCATTGTGGATGTTAATTTAATACATTTTTTTAATGACTGTGTACCCTACCAAACATATAATTTACTTACATGATCTCCACTTTGTCGCAAAAGGTGTTTACAGGATGCATCTCCAACTTCTGAATATTCTTTGGATGAATATGATCAGCACCAGGTCCCTTGCACATGCATCGACCTTTCCCAATAATTGGTGATCCTGTAATGAAACGATGCATTCTAGTTAGATATCAAAATTTAATTTTTTTTTTATTTCTTTCAAAGAGTCTCATATTTATTAAAGTCCAGGACTGAAATAACATTACATAGAAGCATACATTCTATTAATTACAATATCATTAAAATAACAAAAAAATATATAAAAGTAATTCAAGTATAAATGCAATCTTCATGCAATATTACAGGGAAAGTCAATGTACACATTTAAATTAATTAACATAGTAAAAGTCACTTCATGCATGAAGATTCTGACTTTAAGTTTTAGTCATTGTTTGCAAGTACAAAAAAAGCCTATTTTCATCCACAAAAAGAAAGCAAATGTGCTCAGTGAGTCACTTTTTTGATTTTTTTAATAAGTTTTGGAGTTAAAATGACTGTACAGTGTCTATTTATTTATTTTAGCAGGTTTTAGGAACATTATATAGACAGTTGATAATTGTGTATTAAGCATCTTGATACTGAAAACTAAGTAGTGCTGTAGATATTCAATAAACTAAACTTTCCAGTTCCAGAGTCATGTTAACTGATGCCCTGCCATTTTGTATTCAACTGATAAGGGACAAGTGAGTGGATGTAGAAAAGAAGCAAACTGCTGTGCATGTTGGACTAAGGTGATATAGTATAATAATCATTATTACATTGCTCATTTGTGTACTGTTGCACATAATGAGACTGTGTGCCATTATTCAGTGCCAACAGAAAAAGTCAGCATGATAAAGTTGCTGCCCCATATTTATTTCACATTCACTGTATTATTGTCCTTCAGAGAATATTAAGCCATTAGTCATATTTCCATAACCTGTGCTTCTATTGTCCCTCCAGTTATCAACTGACCAGTGTTCAACCCATTTGAAATTTGACATGTGAAAGTTAAGGAGCCATATCCTGCACTGTATCATACTGTTGAACAGTATCTGATATGGACACTCAATAAACTCTAAACTGCCTAGTAGCATTGTTATACATAAAGCATGTTTTCTATTAACAGTTATAATCTTCAAGGTGTACCAACACTACGTTAAGGCAACAGACCAAAGACAAGTAATGTCCCGGGGTGCAATTACTGCACCTCAACATAACTGCATGATCTAGTGTGCCTTATTGTTTCTTTGTGGCCAAATTTAAAGACTTAAGGATAGTTTATACTTTACCTTGAGCCATAAGGATGCACAGAAAGAGACAAAAGAGAACAGCAATAGTTTTACTATTCATGTTTGCTCAGTAATATGTCCCTGTTCAAGTCTTCCTTGGTTCTCTTCCCTTTGGCCTCTGCTAGGGCTGTGAGTGTAGTAGGGCAGCGTAGTCCCTATTTATACAGTTTACACAGCAGGCTGTCTTATGCTGGCTCAGTTTCAAGAGTTTTGGCAGCAAGGTAGAACACATGGCTGGGAGGCGGAGAGATGGAATTTCCCACTAAGACATTGGCGAGTGATTGAAACTAAGCATTTCCCAAACAGGGTACTCAAAAGTTGTTCTTTTTTTCCTGAATACAATGAACTGCGGGGGTGCAAAGACAGGGTGCTTATGCTCCTTCTATTTCTTATCCTTCAATCTTGTCAAAAAACAGAGAAGAAAGTCAGCACTTACCCTGATCGTCTCTGGTAGAAAGAAAAAAAAACTAATTCTAGAACTAATTCTAACTCTGTACCTCTTACAAGATTTATGTAACAATGCCACTGTAACAAGACAACTTTGTAAACAGGGCTTCTAGCCCTAACAATTACAGTATATCCTGTAAATAAACTTCTTTACCACTGCTACTAAATAATCAGTAGGATTTTTGGTTTTTGCTGTTATTATGACTTCAAATTAACCTTTGTCTGCTGCTTACTATGGCCATTATTTCAATATATGATGCAAATCTGAAGTCAAAAAAGAAATTGACATACCTTCAGTACATGGAAATATTGTTTCCCTTGTCACTGCATTAAACTCCAGATTACATTGCCTCCTACTTTGTTTGAACACTGCCTCCTACTATTTTCTTAACACTTATCAAATTAAATAGTACATCTTTTTCACTCATGTGACCATTCCCACGTTTTAGCAAGTTACATTCCCAGAGGTCATGTAGAAGCTGTCAAGTAAAGAATCAAAGGCAGATATGTCCCTGCAAGATTAAAGCCAAATCTAAGAGTCTAAATTTAAAGAGGACAGGAAATTACTTCTAATTGGCAGCTGTTTGTAATGTTCCTATTGTCAGAAATGGTATTCATTCTGGTTCATTTTCAGTTTGTTACCATCTGCCCCCCCCCCCCTTCCGGGGTGAGGCAAGGCAGTATTGTTTAGCCCTCCTTTCATGGTCAACAAAAGCTAAATAAATATACTCTCAAATGATTTACATATAGTTGCAGCTGACTAAAGATTTACAGTATGTGCAAAATTGTGTTTTGTGCTATTTTTTAAGGCTGTCCTTCTGTGCAGTTTCCTTCATGGAACCAGTAAATTGGAGCTTTAACTGAGTCACTATCTGTGTAAAGAGCTGTTTTGATTGGTGTACAGCTAATGGTTAGCATTCAATACACAACTTATGACATAGTGAAACCCCCAAATTCCTGGTTATATGACAAGAACTGTACATAATGTTGCCCATAAAAAGAAGACAATAAAAATCACATTTTTTGTATTAATTTATGTTCAGGTACAGATAAATATGGATTTTATTCTTTGGTAAATAGATGATGCTCACTAGGCACAGGCACATGGCCTATTTTTAGTGGTGACCAGGGAGCACAGAGGAGGTTAAGTGGCTTACTCGAAGTCACGTAGTATGCAAGTGGAGGTTGTGATAATCAAACCCAGGTCTGTTGGATGTACTGAACTCATTCACAACTCATTACTCTAATCTCCAGATGCAACATGTTTATTTACTTATATTGCACTACTAGAATGGCATGCACAATTTGGGATCTCAGAAGACACCTCAGGTCAGAACACCCCTTCCAGTGAAGGGTCAACCCCTTGTGTTGGCTGAAGACATTATGTACCTCTTGGATTGGTACCCAGCCCCCAAAGGCAAGGAAGTCATGTGGCCAAGTGGCAAGTGATCACCCCATCTGGTGTTGTCACACCAGAAGGCTAACCTGATGAGCCTGGACAGTGTTCTCCCCCATCCAGAATTCAGGCCTTGCCATTCCCCAGATCTGATAGTATCCTGTACCATCAGTCTGCAATACTCCCAAGCAGTCATAGGATGGGCTTAGTCTGAACCCCCTCCTTGGCAGGTCACTGCAATTGATGTATCAAGACCTGATAAAAAGTTCAATAACAAGCCCCATCCTTCATCATGCAAATGCCCACTGTCCTTGGCATGAAGTCCCCAGTAGGGGTTGTTAACGTCCTTGTACTGAACCACAGTTCCCCCAATAGACTCCATGAATAGTCACATTTCTCTCGTGATGTGAATGCATGCCTTATTCATAGTTTAGAGTCAATTGCATGCCACCAGTGCATCTATTTAATGAGCTAAGACCAAACGATCATGGCTTTAGGCCACCATGCCATTACAGACCACAGGTGTTCCATCATTCATAGGAGAAGAAACACAGAAACATAGACATAGAAACATAGAATTTGATGGCAGATAAGGACCGCTTGGCCCACCCAGTCTGCCCATTTCCCTACCTACTGGATAAGCTGCAGATCCTAGTTAACCAGCAGCCTACTTCTTCCTACCGCCACCCCCTAGAATGGCCTTATGGCTGTCCCATGTATGCTTGAATTCCACCACTGTTTTTGACTCCACAACCTCCTCCAGAAGGCTGTTCCATGCATCCATAACCCTCTGGAAAAATACTTCCTTAAATTACCTCTGAGCCACCCTCTATATTCAAATTGTGCCCTTGTTCTTGCACACCTCTTTTTGAAAGATGCTACCCTCTTGGACTTTGTTGATTTCCTTGAGGTACTTGAATGTTTCTACTCATGCCCCCCTTCCTCGAGGCTATACATATTAAGCTCCTTTCGCCTCTCTTCATATGTCTTCTGGTGCAGACCCTGCACCATTTAGTTGCCTCCTCTGGACAGCTTCCATTCTGTCTATGTCTTTCTTGATTGGGTCTCCAGAACTGCAGTACTCCAGATGGGGTCTCACCAGCTGTCTGTACAGAGGGATAATAACTTCCTGTTTTCTGCTGGTGATGCCTCTCCCTTTGCATCCCAGTATCCCCCACCCTCCTTGCTGCCCTCTCACATTGCTTGCCCACCTTTAGGTCATCTGATATGACTACCCCAGGTCCCTTTCCATTTTGTTGTTGTTAGTATCTCCCCCATTGTGTGACTCTTCCCTGGGTTTTGTTTCCCAGGTGCATTACCTTACTTCTTAGCATTGAATCTAAGCTGCCATACATTTGACCATTCCTCTAACCTTGCCAAGTCCTTCTCATCCTTTCCACCCCACCCTGTGCATCAACTCTGTTGCAGATCTTTGTGTCATCTGCAAAGAGACATACTTTTCCTTCCAGTCCCTCGTCAATGTCGCTTATGAAGACATTGAAGAGGACCGGTCCTAATGCTGAACCCTGTAGTACCCCACTAGTAACCCCCTTTCTTCTGAGTGGACTATTACTCTCTGTGTCCTATTCTCCAGCCAATTCATTACCCATGCTGTCATTTTGGGAGCCACTCAAGTAGCGGTGCAGGCTGGCACTCTCCCTGCCAGGGAGAACAGCCTCCAAGCAGATATTCCAAACCCTCCCCAATGGTCTCTGCTCCTGCCATTACAAGTGCGGGTGAAAACCTGGGCCGGCAAGGTGCCGTGAGATCTCCTATTGTTTGGTGCCATGGAGCCACCTCCAAGTCCCCACATCCAAGTCCCTCTTTTGCTTGGTGAATGCAAGTACCTCCCATCTTATACACAGCCTCAGTTTCCCCCACCCCAGGTGTATGATTATGCACTTTTTGAATTTGAAACCCAGATGCCACTGCCTTGATGACTCCTCTAGTTTTCCAATATCCCACTACATTCTCTCCACCTCTTCATGGGTGTTCAGCCTGACTCAGAATATAGTTTCTTCCACAAAGAGACACATCTTCCCCTCCACTTCCTCAGCAGTGTCACTTATAAGGATATCAAAGAAGACAGGACTCAGTACCAGTCCCTGTGGCACTCCAATGGACACTCTTCTGTCTGCCAAGTGACCTGTATTTACCTCCACCCTCGGTGCCCTATACATTAACCACTTTGATACCCAGCTTACCACCTTCTCACCAACATTCAGGTTGCTGCATGATTTTGTTTATTAGCCTCCAGTGTGGCACAACATCAATGCAATCCAGATATGTCACATCCACTGTCTTCTCCTGATCCACTGCCCTAATCACCCAGTCAAAGAAATCTATGACATATGTCTGACACAACCTCCCAGCTATGAAACCATGTTACCCATGGTCATGCAGCTCATTTGCCTCCTTATACTCATCAGCCTAAGAGAGGTCCAAACAATGCACCGTGAACAAACCAGCTCCTGGTCGGTGCTGCACCCCAAATGAAGGTGGCTTACCTCCACAAAGCACAAGTCCAATGAAGTGGTGGTGTGCACACAAGAAAATAACTGAAGCAGCTGATAATTTCAAAAGTTTTACTTTAGCACTTCTAGAGTAGTTACAGTGCAATACAGTTTTCTAATTCAAAACTTCCTGGTCAAAGCGTGCACCTAGTGCCTTGACTCTTGCTAGTCTTCAGATTGAAGTTAGCAAAACTTTTGAAATTATCAGCTGCTTCCGTATTTTTCTTGTGTGCTTACCACCATTTCATTGGACTTGTACTCGTTGGCCTGCCCTTCAGCAGACTCTCCATTAATTTCCAGGCAGTCCCATCTTACTAGAGCATCAGTAGTGTTGTGCAATGTCACCACCAGTGGAAATGTGTTCTCGACCTACAACCCCACTGTTCCCCCTCCTTGGCATCTGAGTCATAATGGTAGTGAAGCAGCATCATTTTTCACATCAGTTCCCATTATTTGCTCAGTAGCCCAAAACAGGCTGGCCATTACATATATTAAAAAAAATGTGGTATGTATCACCTTAAAATACACACACACACACACCACTCTGTAACAGGCACAGTTGCACAGTTAGAGTAAACCTATCAAGTGTAGGTAATACGTAGATGGTCTCTTACCTGGGTACTGAGGATCCAGAGGTAGGAGTCTTGAATGGATGATGTCCATTGGACCTGTAAAACAAAATATAGGGAAGGGATCACAAAGGATCTGTAGTTCTTACAGAGTAAATAGGAAGGATAGGAGAGGCTAGACTTAAAGTAATACTTATCTGATGGGGACAGAGTCAACATCCTGTCAGACCTGTTAAACAGAAAAATAGGGGATTATAGAAAACATACAGTAGTGAATGCAGAGACAGACAGCAAAAAAGTGTATAGGAAAGCTCAGGAGTAAACAAAAAGGGAGCTTTAGATAAAATGTTACAGTTAGGGCAAAAGTTAGAGATATGCAGAATGAGATAGTAATATAGAGAAAAAAATAAAATAAAAAAACAGAAGAAAAAGTGTTGTGGGGGGGCACTACAAAACCACTTGGGGCCCCCTACAGATGGCCTAGTGGGCAGTAAAATAGAAGCCCAGTTACTGTGCTGATGACCCAGGTTTGGAAGCAAGCCCAGTAAGTTGCATCAGAAGGCCATGACCGTGACAGTTGCCATGCGGCAGTGCTTCTTATTCAGGGAGGGTTGGCGGCTCACTCTGCCACCACAGCAATCCCTGCGACTGGGACAGGGAGATTGCTCCTGCCACACGGGGGATACTGCGGCTGTGAGGAGCCATTATGGGCACACATTCTCACCAGGGATGGAGGGAGGAAATTAATGGGAAATAAAACACCTTGTAGATGTCTGATGACCAGGTTTGACCTGACCAGGTTATAGCCCTGTGCCTGTGGGGGAAAAAAAAAAAAGAATAGCCCAAGTGGGCTACAATGGACTCTTTTGGGCTAGTGACCCAGCATTATTAAAATAATCTGGCATTCGTGGTTCAGGAAGGGCTAGAGTTGTCCCACAGAGGCGAAGGATTTCTATAATACCACTGGTGGGCTAGTTTCCCTGGTGGCCAGTGGACAATGTATTTAAACAAATTGAGAATATGCAAAATTGCCATAAACTCACAAAACAGTAGTTAAGAATGAACTTCATTCACACTACAGTATTAACATGGATCTATTTGTGGCAGTGGTTAAATTGGAAATGTTTAGGTGGGGGAACTCTCACATCTAGATTTTTAGGTGATGGAGCTGTCATTTTTAGGTGGTGGAAACTCTCCTATAGTAGTCAATGGAGAGAAGTGACAGACCTGGTGAAACTGTCATTCAGCTTTTTAAGAGGTGGTGGAACCGAGTTCCTGCCCATTTTAAACCCCGAGTGGTGGTGGTGGGTCACTGGGCACCGATACTCTTTTGGAAGCAGCACTGAGGTAGAGTATGCGCAAAAGGACAAACTCAGACTGCTGCTGCAGGAAGCGTGAACTACTGCGCTAAAAGGGAAAGTGCCAGGGCACTTTCTACTCCCAGCCCCTAGGGAGATCAGGCTGCGGCCTGCTCTGTGCGGGTGGGAGACAGTGGAACAACAGTCTGTCAGGAGGTGGAGGAGGCCAGTGTAAAAGCACCTCCCTCCAACTACCCGAGCCACGATCGTGCCAGCAACAAAAATGATTGCCCCGAGGGACTTAGGGACAGGATAGTCATCGGGAGGCTGCTATATAGTAAGTTACTCTCGCTGTTGTTAGAAGTTCCCAGTCAGGAGCGGAAGGTGCACCAGGTAGTTGAGCCACTTCGCAGCTTGTAGTTAAACAGTCCCACAGGGGAGGAGGGTTTTTGCTATAGGTCCAGAGGGTGGGACACAACCATGGGGTGGGGTTGATGCAGATATGGGGGCAGATGCCATCAATTAAAATGTCGTAGTGGGTAAATTTTATATTGTGTGTAGGAGGCAGAGGCAAGTACAGAACAGTCACAAACTGGAGCAACAAGAGAAGCTATCGTGTCTCCTGAAGATCAACACTGTTTCAGCAGGGGGCTGCAATTATAAACAAAGCAGTCCTGATTTAACCATACAGTCACCCAGTTGAAACAAGGGATTATCAATGATGAAGCAGTCCTTTTTAGCCACCCTTTTCTTTAAATTGACAATGTGTTGTGGACTATTCTGCTGGATATGTTTCAGATCTTCCCTAAATTCATCCCCAGTGCAGCTTCGGACTGATCGATTGCCACCACTTAGGGTTACCACCTTTTAAGAAGCCCAAAGTGGCACATTTCTTACTGAAACAAGATTTTTCGCAGGACAGTACGTAACCTTGACCAATATAACAGACGTGTTTTCTCTATATAATCAGAATTAAGGCTAAGTATTGTAGTTTCTTAGTTGCTTCTATTGTTTCTTATCATTTTGAGATATTTCAGTTAAGATATGATAGTTTTCTGCAACATTTAGTGGAAAATTAGAAAATATTTTTACTACTACAAAGTCAGGACATGTAGTATTCTTCATGTTTTTTTGCAGGACACAGCTGCCCAAATCAGGACTGTCCTGCAAAAATAGGGACAGGTGGTAACCCTACCACCACTGCTAATGTTCTCAAAATTGTGCCTAATTAAAATCAGAAGATGCAGTCCAGCCTCCCTGGTAGCATAACCACTGAAAACTAAACCTATCAGTATTAAATAATTAAAAAAAATACTAATCTCACTAGAACTGCACTGCATATAAATGATTTCAAGGAGTGTGCTCTTTTGTTTAAAAGGCTGGCAGCTGCACTTTCATTAGCACAGTAAACTTCTATATAAGATTCTGTTCCACCCTCAATGTCATGAAAAGTTTTTTTGAATGAATTTTTTTTAACTGAGACCCAATTTGCACAGAATTTGTTCTTTTCTAATAAGTTTCTTCTCAGCCAAAGTTAACTTCTCGCCAACAGAAAAATTCATTTTCATTTTGGCAGCCATCTTGAAATTATATAAAGTCAACAATTTCTAAGTCCAGTCTCTGTTGCTAAGTAACCAAAGGGTTAAACTGGTCTAGCATAAGACTTTCATTTTCCAGCCTTGTGCAACTGTCTTAATTTGGGGACTTATGCTAGACCAGTTTTTGTGACTTAAGTCACAAATTGTGACTTGGACTTAAGTCAGTTTATGTGCAACCGGCAGCTGGTGCTAAACCTGCTGAATATAGCGTACTAAGGAAGCTGGGCAAACTGGACTGGGAGTGTAGTTAAAATAGCCTGAGAATAAGACAGCTCTGAATAAAGCAACAGAGAAGTGCAAACTGCAACAGCAGCTCAGTAGACTCTGGAGCAAGCCAGTGTTGCAGGTGGAGAACACTGTGTGTGAATTCACAGATATGTGTCACATCATCTGCAAACAACAATATAAGCCACGCACTGCAGAACTGTGTTATGCCGATGAGAGGATTGCCCAGGCTAACCTGATTGCACAGTGCTAACACATTAGCCCCGTGCAAACAGGTTAGCTAGGGCAAAAGTTTGATATATTCAAAGCTCCCATGCAAATGAGCCTACTTAGGTAATCCGCTGGAAACACGCACATTTGCATCTCATTACGTACTGCTTAGCATAGTTACCATGCTGTTTGCCCAGTGCTACTGCATGGAACACAAAGCTCCACCTTTTGGCCAGAATGGAAGTACAGGCTGGATGCTGCAGGCCAAGGCATGCTCATAGCATCCCCTGTTGGTCAGAATGGACGTATAGGCTGGATGCTGCAGGAAATGGGTGTTTGCAGGCGCATACAGTGCATACAACACACCCATGCATCTGTGCAAGCCGGACATATTTATATATTAGAGGCAAAAAACTCTGTTTGATGCATCATTTAGGGTTGTCCCACAGTGACAAAAGCATGGAGATTTAGTGTTAGGGTTGAAAGCCCCCTTGGACCCCCAGCCCACCCCCTACGGCACTGGGGTGCTGGCGTTGGTGCGTTGGTCCACTCTCCCCATTCTCCCATACCTCAGCTTCTTTACAGATGTGATGGGGTGAGAGTTAGACCGATGACTCCAACCGCACCCCGCATGCCAGTTGGGGGTTGGCTGGGGTCTAAAGGGTCTTTCAACCCAACACCAAATTTCGTTGATTTGTTGCTGTTGAACAACCTAACTAATGCATTAAACAGAGTTTTTGTTTCTAAGATATATATATATATACTGTACATATATATATATATATATATAAAACATATATAAATATATATATATATATATATATATATATATATATATACACACACACACATACAGACAGACACACACACTCACATATATCTTCAGTTAGGGTTGATAGAACAGTGACAGAAGTTTGGAAATTCGATGTTAGGGTTCCTACCCCTCCACCCCCACTCCATGCACCAACAGTGTGTGCCATGGGGTCATCAGGCCAAACTCTCACCTCATTCCATGGGTAAACAAGCTGACATGGGATAGTATAGGAGAATGGGATAAGAGTTAGGCCTGATGACCCAATGGCACACCTGACACCTCTTGGTGTGTGGCAGAGGGTGGGCTGGTAGGGGTAGGAACCCTAACATCAAATTTCCAAACTTTTGTTGCTATACTATCAGCCCTGACCAATGCATTAATGAAGTTTTTTGCAATAAATTCCCTTCTTTTACAGAAAGTGTAATGTAGCTGGCAACTGGTATGTGGTTGTGGGAGCACAGGGCTCTCTGGGCACTGCACACCCTTCACACTGTCTATTTATGTATAAGGATTGCATATGTGGGATCGTGGGTCCTCTGGGCCCTTCACCCCCACTTACACATAAGTACAGATAGTTATCACAGCCCTGGAGTCATGAAATGGAACCCTTTAACACTAATTTGGCAATTTCTTAGTAAACATAGCAACTATGTAAAGAATTTCACTACATTTGTAATCATGACTTGGAAACCTCCATGCATGCGTATCCCTGGACTAAGCTGTCCTGCATGAAAAATCCATATCTCAAATCATTTTTGAGATACAGGTGCCGAAAGGTGCCATGGGCGCTGCAATGTTATTCTATGGGAAATTTCTCAAATTAGGAATGCTGTAATTATGGAACCAGTGTAAATGTTTTCACCAAGCCAGCAAAATACTCATCTGTTGAGCAAGGGCTTGCCATCCTGCAAATTTCAGCTCAAAGGCCCTAACCATTTTGTTTTGGTTTAGTAGTATTGCAAACTATGACACTCACATAATTTGTGGAAGAAGGAGTGCAAAAGTGTTGCAATTTGCAAAAGTGTCACATCCGTTCTTTCTCAATTTGTAACATTACCAGGGGCCCAATATTCAAAAAGGCATTTCTGGGGGGGGGGGTTATGTTAAGATAATGTTGTATTCCTCAGGCGCTGATTAGGTAAACACAACTGTCAGTGTTTACCTAGGGGCAGTAACATTTAAACTACAGCCATTTTTCTCCACCAATAACTGAAAACAAGATGGCAGTAGCACAACAATACTGAGGGTATTTGCAACAGTAAAATGTACTGGTGGCAGCTTTCAAGAGGCATAGCTATTTTTTTCCATTAACTATAATGGGAAACATTAAATCTGAATAACATTTGAACACATTAATATGTTTTCACCAAATCTTCAAAAGGAACACCAGGGGCTCGGAATGCATATTCCCTGACGATTTCAGACATGATGGACAAACCGTTTGGACTGTAGCACACAGCAAAGAAATAGCCAAAAAGAGTGTTTTTTTTTACATTTTGTGGTGATCTGCAGCTCCACAACCGCACATCCGACTGTAACGCAACTTGCCAGATCCAAAGATATATTGCACCAGAGCTTGGCAGAAGACTCCAGGAGAAAGGACTGCTGTGTGACTGAACTTCTCTGCTGGGACTAAAGTAGAAGAACTTTTGTATTTAGACCTTTAATTTAGGGTAAAAAACTAACATACAAAACAAAACAAAAAAAAGTGTGAGTTTGGGTTAACTGAACTGAATGGGTAACTGAAAAGTCATCTAGATGTAAATCTCAGGTGACTGAAAGGAATTAACTGTTGTGAGGTTTAAATTACTTATAGAAAGATCTGGTAAGTAGGGGGGAGTGGCTTAGCTAGAAGGAAGCTACATTTAAAGACTGTCTTAGAAAGATTATGCTAATAGCTTGGCAGAAGACTCCAGGAGAAAGGACTGCTGTGTGACTGAACTTCTCTACTGGGACTATATTGCCCTGCTTCCCCACCCAAAGCTAGTTCTATTTTTATAGGCACAGGATTTGACTGACAACAGGAACTTCTTGTTTAGGGGCAGGAAGTGAGTGATCACAGAACCACCAAAGACCCACCATCCTAGAAGGGCAAGAGTAGCCTCTCCAGCCCCCTCTAGCTGCTGGAGGTCTGCCTCTGAGCAAGTAAGCGGTCTACTGAGAAATATAGGATATTCTTGTCTCAGAACAGGACAATCAGGAGCTTAAAGGGCACACAGGTAGAAAGTAAGGAGAGAGAGAAAAAAAAACAGAGGAAAGAGTAAGGATTGCAAACAGTTAAGGGGCCAGAAATAAGACATGATTGGAGTGGTGCAGTGCAGTGGCTATGGAGCAGCAGTCTTCCGGGAGATGTTCTGGAGGATGCGGTGTTGTCCCATCTGCAGGCACCTCTCTGGGCTGAGGGAGGAGGTTGCTCATCTCCAGGCTGAGTTGGCCAGGATTTGTGGGACCTCCTCTTCCATCCAGGGACCACCAGTGCCACGCATTGCCTCAGAGGTTGCCAAGAAAGAGGACCGGTTGGACCACAGTGGGCTCAGGGAGGGTGAGGGTGGTGGAACAGAGGCACATCCCTCCAGTTGTACCTCTCCACAATTCCTATGCCATTCTGGCAAAGTGTGGTTCCTCTATGGAGGCACCTACAGTGGAGACCAAGGAGGATGCTGGGAACCTCCACAAAGGAGACCCACAGGAGGGTGGCAGAGGACCCTGCAGGGGAAGAAAACAACTCCTGGTGGGGGACTCCATTGTTAGGAAGGTAGAACTGGGCAAGGAAGGGGAGAGGGAGGTAAGGTGCCTGCCTGGCACCATGGCTTGGAGGGACAGGGAGCGAATCCTCAGGATTGCCGGAGCAGCTGCACAGGGGAGGGAGCTGGATGTCATTGTCCACTTAGGGACAAATGACCTGGCTAAGAAAGGGATTAGAGAAGTGCAGGAAGAGTTTGTGGAATTGGGAGGGCCTTAGTCAAGTAGCATGCACGGTAACCTTCTCGGAGGTGCTACCCATCTATGGCATAGGAGAGGCTAGGGTGTTCTGTACCGTGAATTCAATCAGTGGTTGAAAACTGGTGTGGAGCTCAGGATTTGGCTTCATTGGGGACTGGGGTCCACCTGGAGTGAGCCTATACTGGCATGATGGGCTGCATCTGTCCGGGAGGGAACCAGGATCCTAGGTGATAGGTTTAAATGCTTCTTTGGCAAGCTTTTAAACCAGCCAAGGGGAGGCACTGAAAGGAGCAGGAAAACCCTAACCCCCAAAAATCATGGTAGTAAGTCTGGCAAACACCAACATGGAGGTGTCGTAGGGAGAAGGGCAGGGTAAATGGAGAAAGTGACAATGGCAAGAAGGACAGGGATGGGACAAAAGGGGTAAGGCCATCAGGAAATGGAGGTAATGAGTACCAATGCCCGTAGTCTGGGCAACAAGCTCCTGAGCTGGTGGCCTTAATGGAAGAGGATGCCTGGATATCGTAGCAGTCACAGAAACATGGTACAGAGAACCATGACTGGGATGTTAACATACCAGGGTACATAACCTACAGAGAGACAGGCAGGGAGAAGAGGGAGGAGTAGCTCTCTATGTAAAGGAAGGGATAAAAGCAACTGAACAAAAGAGTAAACAGGGAGGAGAGGAGGCACTGTGGGTCACCTTGGAGACTGGAAAGGGCACCACAATCCACACAGGGGTTGTGTACAGACCCCCATGTCAGGGGGAAGGAATGGACAAGGATATGATGGAAGGCATTCTTAGAATGGCAGAGAAAGGGGAGATACTGTTGATGGGAGACCTGAATATGCCAGATGTTAACTGGAGCACATTTGCTGCAGCAACATCCAAGAGCAGGGCCATTCTTGACGCCCTACAGGTGGCAGGCATTAGACAGCTAGTTTCGAACCCACTGTGAGGAGCAATCTAGACCTCGCTCTCAAACGGGGCAGTGAGAGGATCTCAGATCTAGAAGTGGGTTGCCATCTGGGGACAAGTGACCATCAAACAGTGTGGTTCATGTTAAACTCAGCTACGGAGTCAAGCCATACAAAAGTGAGGGTACTGGACTTTAGGAGGGCTGACTTTGGCAAGATGGGAGAGTGCCTCAGAAAAGCACTAGCAAACAGGCTAGAAGGAGGTGTGGAGCAACAATGGGGAATTATCAAAACTGCCATCACAGAGGCAACAAGCCTTTGTGTGAAGCAAATAAACAAATCAAAATGAAAGAAAAAGCCACTATGGTTCTCAAGAGAGGTGGCTGTGAAAGTCAGGAAGAAAAAATAGCATTCCAGAAGTATAAGGAAACACAGAAGGAGCAGGACAGAGAGCTGTACCAGTTAAGGCAGAAAGAAGCAGGGAGGGAAGTCAGAATAGCAAAGGCCCAAACTGAGGAAAAGATAGCCAACTCAGTTAAGAAGGGGGATAAAACCTTTTATAGGTACATCAGCGAGCGTAGAAAGACAAAGGGAGGGATAGTGAGGCTGAATAGAATAAACGGTGGGTGGGCAGAGGGGGACAGTGAAAAAGCAGGAATACTGAACGAATATTTCTGCTCAGTATTCACAAAGAGGAGGGGAAGTGCCTAATCCAATTAACAGAAGCACTCTTGATAGGGGGTCGATCCCAGTCCTTTCACAGAAGAAAAGGTTCTGCAAGAACTCCTAAAACTGAAGGTGGACAAAGCAATGGGTTCTGATGGAATTCACCCAGAATTCTAAAAAGAATTAAGGAAGGAACTAGTGAAACCACTGGCTACTCTTTTAATAAATCAGTGGGAGGATGGTGTGGTACCCGAGGACTCGGAGGAAGGTTGTGATTTCCCTTCACAAAGTGGGACCAAGACAGAGGGAGGAACTACAGACCTGTCAGTCTGACTCTGTGGTAGGGAAAGTGATGGAGTCACTTCTGAAGGAAAGAATAGCTGAGTACCTAGAGGTCAGTGGAGCACAGGATCCAAGGCAGCATGGGTTCACAGCGGGAAGGTCATGTCAGACGAATCTAATAGATTTCTTTGACTGGGTGACCAAAGTAGTAGACCAGGGAGGGGCTGTGGACATGGCCTACCTAGACTTTAGCAAGGCATTTGACACAGTCCCACACAAAAGATTAATAGTCAAATTAACCAGCCTGGGAGTGGGTCCCGGGGTGGTAGCCTGGGTAAAACATTGGCTGGACAACAGGACACAGAAGGTAATTGTAAATGGAGTCCACTCTGAAGAAAGGGGGGTTACTAGTGGGGTACCGCAGGGTTCAGTATTGGGTCCAGTCCTTTTAATGTCTTCATCAGTGGCATTGCAGAGGACTGGAAGGAAAAGTATGCCTTTTGAAGATGACACAAAGATCTGCAACAGGGTTGATACACAAGGAGGCGTGGAAAGGATGAAAAGGGACTTGGCAAGGTTGGAGGAATGGTCTGACGTATGGCAGCTAGGAGTCAATGCAAAAAAGTGCAAAATAATGCATCTGGGAAACAAGAACCCAGGGGAAGAATACACAATGGGTGGGGAGGTAGTAACAACAACAAAACAGGAAAGGGACCTGGGGGTAATCATATCAGATGACCTTAAGGTTAGCAAGCAATGTGAGAAGGCAGTAGGGAGGGCCGGGGTATACTGGGATGTATAGGAGAGGCATCAGCAGCAGAAAACAGGAAGTTGTTATCCCTCTGTACAGACAGTTGGTGAGACCCCATCTGAATACTGTGTCCAGTTCTGGAGACCCCATCTCCGCAAGGACATAGACAGGATAGAGGCAGTCCAGAGGAGGGCAACTAAAATGGTGCAGGGTCTGCAAGAGAAGCCGATGAGGAGAGACTAAAGGAGCTTAATATGTATACCCTTGAGGAAAGAAGGGAGAGGGGGACATGATAGAAACTTTCAAGTACCTCAAGGAATCAACAAAGTCCAAGAGGGTAGCATCTTTCAGAAAAAGAGACTTGCAAGAACAAGGGACACAATTTAAAGATAGAAGGAGGGCGTGTTCAGGGGCAATGTGAGGAAGTATTATTTCACAGAGAGGGTAGTGGATGCATGGAACAGCCTTCCTGAGGAAGTTGTGGAGTCTAAAACTGTGGGAGAATTCAAGAATGCATGGGACAGACATAAGGCAATTCTTGTGGGGGGGCAGGAAGATATAGGCTGTTGGTTAAATAGGATCTGCGGCCTATCCTGTAGGTATGGAAATGGGCAGACTAGATGGGCCTAGTGGTCCTTATCTGCCGTCAAAGTCTATGTTTCTATGTTTCAGACAGTGCATGCACAAATTCTGGCAAATCAGCCAAATAGTTGCAAAGTTATTAACATACAAACATTTGGGTTTACCATACAAGTGGCTGGCACCCCTAACTATAGGCGCACTACCATGCAGCTATAATATATATGTGTGTATATATATATATATATATATATATATATATATATATATATGTTGTATATATATATATATATATATATATATATATCTCCATATGTACATATACACAAATTGCAAAAACTCAGTTAATGCATCGGTTAGGGTTCTTATTGCACCGACAAAAGTATGGAAATTCAGAGTTAGAGTTAAGAACGCAATCACCCTACCCCCCCAACCTCCACACATCAACAGCCATTGGTGTGTGCCTTGTGGTCATCGGGCCTCTTACCCCATTCTCCTGTACTGTACCATGTCTGCTTGTTTACACATGGAATGGGGTGAGAGTTCGGGCCAGTAACCCCAAGGCACACCCCAATGGCTGTTGGTGTGTGGAGGATGGGGTGGTAAGGTTGGGAACTCTAATGCTGAATTTCCATACTTTTGTCACTGTAATAGGAACCCTAACTGATGCATTAATGGATTTTTTTTTTGCAATGAATTTCCCTTCTTTTTGAGATAGAACAATAGTAGATATATTTTACTGTGGGAGTGTAGATTCCAGCCCATCTGTAGATGCCCATATATACGTAGATGTGGAAGTGCAAGACCCTCTGGGCCCTGTGCTTCCATGTGTCATACAGCAGTGATGAAATTCTCAGCATAGCCATCTTATTACCCTATCTCATGTAACTCAGTACAGAGAAATTGTGAAATGCAAGGCAAAACATAATTATGTGAAACTGCAACACCATTCTGTGTCACAGGTACAAAATTGCATTTTGGGCAGGATATGAAAAATGACAGCAGTACTGTTCATGAGAGTGTGTGAAAAATGACATAAAAAAATCTAAAATTAGCTAAGTTATGCCGTGTGCGTAGAATAAATTCAATGGACGCACGTAACTCAGGCATTTTCAGGAATATTTTCACAAATTTTAACATAGAAACATAGAATTTGACTGCAGATAAGGACCGCTTGGCCCACCCAGTCTGCCCATTTCCCTACCTATTGGATAAGCTGCAGATCCTAGTTAACCAGCAGCCTACTTCTTCCTACCCCCCACCCCTAGAATGGCCGATGGCTGTCCCATGCATGCTTGAATTCCACCACTGTTTTTGACTCCACAACCTTCCTCCGAAGGCTGTTCCATGCATCCACAACCCTCTCTGTGAAAAAATACTCTTAAATTACCTCTGAACCACCTCTCCTCTATCTTCAAATTGTGCCCTTGTTCTTGCACACTTTTTTTTTGAAAGATGCTACCTCTTGGACTTTGTTGATTCCCTTGAGGTACTTGAAAGTTTCTATCATGTCCGCCTCCCTCCTTTCCTCGAGGCTATACATCTTAAGCTCCTTTAGTCTTTCTTCATGTCTTCTGGTGCAGACTCTGCACCATTTTGGTTGCCTCCTCTGAACAGCCTCCACCCTGTCTATGTCTTTGTGGAGATGGGGTCTCCAGAACTGTACACAGTGCTCCAGATGTGGTCTTACCAACTGTCTGTACAGAGGGCCAACAGCTTCTTGTTTTCTACTGGTGATGCCTCTCCCTATGCATCCCAGTACCCCCAGCATTTCTTACTGCCTTCTCACATTGCTGGCCCACCTTTAGGTCATCTGATATGACTACCCCCAGGTCCGTTTCCATTTTTGTTGTTGTCAGTATCTCACCCCCCATTGTGTACTCTTCCCCTGGGTTTTTGTTTCCCAGGTGCATTACTTTGCACTTCTTTGAGCTGAATCTAAGCTGCCATACATTTGACCATTCCTCCTACCTTGCCAAGTCCCTGTTCATCCTTTCCACCCCACCTGGCATATCAATCCTGTTGCAGATCTTTGTGTCATCTGCAAAGAGAGATATTTTCCCTTCTAGTCCCTCTGCAATGTCACTTATAAAGACATTAAAAAGGACTGGCCCCAGTACTGAACCTTGCAGTATCACACTAGTAACCTCCCTTTCTTCAGTGTGGACTCCATTAACTATTACCCACAGTGTCCTGTTGTCCAGCCAGTGTTTTACCCAGCTACCACCCTGGGACCCACTCCCAGGCTGGCTAATTTGTTTATTAATCTTTTATGTGGGACTGTGTCAAATGCCTTGCTAAAGTCTAGGTAGACCATGTCCACAGCCCCTCCCTGCTCTACTACTTTGGTCTCCCAGTCAAAGAAATCTATCAGATTCATCTGGCATGACCTTCCTGCTGTGAATCCATGCTGCCTTGGGTCCTGTGCCCCTCTGACTCCTAGATACTCGACATTTCTTTCCTTCAGAAGTGATTCCATCATTTTCCCTATCACTGAGGTTAAACTAACAGGTCTGTAGTTTCCTGCTTCTGCCTTGCTCCCACTTTTGTGAATGGGAATCACAACTGCCCTCCTCCAGTCCTCAGGTACCACCCCATCCTCCCATGATTTGTTAAAGAGTGTAGTCAGTGGTGACACTAGTTCTACCCTTAGTTCTTTTAGAATTCTGGGATGAATCCCATCAGGCCCCATTGCTTTGTTCACCTTCAGTTTTAAGAGTTCTTTCATAATCCTTTCTTCTGTAAATGGGCTGGTATCAACTTCTGTATCCTGAGTGTTTCTACTGTTTGTTTTAGGTACCTCCCCCTCTTCATTTGTAAATACCAAGCAAAAATATTTGTTTAGTATCTCTGCCTTTTCACAGTCACCCTCTGCCCACCCTCCTTCCCTTTATTAAGCCTCACTATCCCTCCCTTGGTTTTTCTTCACTCCCTGATGTACCTATAAAAGGTTTTATCCCCCTTCTTAACTGAGTTGGCTATCTTTTCCTTGGTTTGAGCCTTTGCTGTTCTGACTGCCTTCCCAGCTTTCTTTTGCTTTAACTGATACAGTTCTCTGTCCTGCTCCTTCTGTGATTCCTTGTATTTCCTGAATGCTTTCTTTTTCTCTTGAACCTTCACTGCCACTTGCTTTGAGAACCATAGTGGTTTCTTACATCATTTAGTTTTGTTTATTTGCTTCACACAAAGGCTTGTTACCTCTGTGATGGCAGTTTTTTATTATTCCCCATTGTTCTTCCACCCCTCCTTCCTGCCCATTTGCTTGTGCATTCCTTAGGCACTCACCCATTTTGGCAAAGTCTGCCCTCCTAAAGTCCAATACTTTTGCCTTTGTATGGCTTGACTCTATTGCTGTGTTTATTTACTGTTTGATGGTCGCTAGTTTCCCAATGGCTATCCACTTCTACATCTGTGATCCTCTCTCCATCTCCATTTGAGAGAACCAGGTCTAAGATTGCTTCCTCTCAAGTGGGCTCCAATACTGGTTGTCTAAGGCATGCCCCCTGTAGGGCATCTAGAATAACCCCACTCTTCGAAGTGGCTGCTGCAACTGCACTCCAGTTAACATCTGGCATATTCAGATCACCCATCAGCAATATCTCCCCTTTTTCTGCCATTCTAAGTATACTTTCTATCATTTCCTTGTCTATTTCCTCCCCCTGAGAAGGGGGTCTGTATACAACCCCTGTACAGATTGTGGTGCCATTGCCGGTCTCCAAATTTACCCACAGTGCTTCTTCTCCTCCCTGTTTCCCTTTTGTTCTGTTACTTTGATTCCTTCCCTTATGTAAAGAGTTATTCCTCCTCCTCTTTTATTCTCCCTGTCCCTCCTGTAGATAGTGTATCCTGGTATGTTTACGTCCCAGTCATGGTTTTGTGTGTACCATGTTTCTGTGACTGCCATGATATCCAGATGTTCCTCCTCCATCAAGGCCACTAATTCAGGAAGCTTGTTACCCAGGCTATGGGCATTGGTGCTCATTGCTCGCCATTTTTTGATGGCTTTACCTTCTGTTGCAGCATCCCCCACTGACCTTTCTACCTTGGTCTTTTTCTCATTTAGTACCCTGTTTTGTAGGGAGAGGCTGGGATTTTCCTTCTGCTTATCAGTGCCTCCCCCTTTGACTAGTTTAAAAGCTTGCCAATGAAGCATTTAAACCGATTGCTCAAAAGACTTGTTCCCTTCCTGGACAGATGCAGACCATCCTGCCAGTATAGGTTGGTGTCCCTGCAGGTGGAACCCCAGTCCCCAATGAAGCCAAACCCCTGTGCTCCAGACCATTTTTTCAACCATTCATTAAACTGCATGGTGCAAAGTACCCTCGCCTCACCCATGCCATTGACATGCAGCACCTCTGAGAAGGATACTGTGTGTGCTACTTGTCTTATGCCCCTCCCCAACTCTACAAAGTCCTTCTGCACTGCTCTAATCTCATGATGAGCCAATTAATTTGTCCCTAGGTGGACAATGACATCCAGCTCAGACGCCCGTGCAGCTGTTCTCGTGATCCTGAGGATGCACTTCCTGTCCCTCTAAGCCTTGGCACCAGGCAGGCACCTTACTTTAGTTTTCCCTGCTCTCTCCAGTTCTATCCCCCTAATAATTGTGTCCCCCACCAGGAGCTGCTTCTTTTCCCTGTGTTGTCCTCTGCCTCCTTTCTGTGGGCCTCCCTTGTCACAGTTGTCTTCAGCCTCCTTAGTCTTCTCTGCGGATGCATCCATAGAGGAGCTATGCTCCCCCAGAATGGTGTATGGATTGTGGAGAGGAACAACTGACTGGGTGTGCCTCTGTTCCACCATTCTCACCCTCCCTGAGCCCACTGTGGTCCATCTGCTGTGCTTTCTTCGCAACCTCAGTGGCAATGGTGGTGGCTGTGGTGCTGTCTGGATGGGGGAGGTTCCCTTCCTACTGTCCAGTGTGGCCTGGGGGAAGGTTCCCTTACTACTGTCTAGTGTGGCCTGAAGACGTGCAACTTCCTCCCTCAGGGCAGAGAGTTGTCTGCAAATAGGGCAGCATCTCAGCCTCCAGAAAGACTCCCAGAAGACTGCTGCCCCACAGCCATTGCATTGCACTACTCCCCACATGTTTATCTACTTTTTGTGTGTGTGTGTGTGTGTGTGTGTGTGTGTGTGTGTGTGTGTGTGATTGGTTTGTTATATAGAAATATATATATTATACAATGTGTATGCTTATATTGTCATTGCAGTGTGCTAGAGAGGATATGACAGTGATATGCACCTTTCACTCTTGAGGAGATTATGTCAGAACCCCAGGTATAAAGGAACTATTTCCAGGGGTGGGTGGGTGGGTGAGGGTGGGCAGGGGTTGGGCCTAAACTGTGTCTCACGAACAATCAGCTAAAAGCTCTGACCCACCACTGCGATGAGTGCCTTCCTGTCAGCAAGATGCCCTATGCAACAATTTGACAGAGAAAATACCCTGCTAATCAAACAGAGAAAAATCCAGACATCCAAGTCAGACACAGGTATACCTCCCCAGCCACAAAACAGCCTGGTGGTTTGTGCTCTGAAAGCAATCAGCCTCAAAATAAGTCAGCTGTGCTTTAAACTCTTCCTGCACTGAAAATCTTAAGAATTGGAACAAAAGTAAGGCTAGATCCACCTCCCTCTGTTGCTTGAAAGACTGTCTTTCCTGATAATTCTAAGTTCCTTATTTCACCTTTCAGTTAGAAGTAACATCCACCTGCAGAATATCTGCTATAAACCAAAGACAATTGTAAGGTTCACCTCCCTCTGTTGTGAGCACAACTCACTTTCTTGCAAATCCTATGTTCAGTATTGCAGTTTCCAGCAGAGGTAGCATCACCTGCAGAATATTAGCTGTTCTGATGAGTTTGCTATAAAACACCTGCTTATAATACTGTTGTTCTTAGGTCTGTAAGACTCTTCCAAAGCTATTGGCTGATAAGTAGCTATGATGCAAGCACTTCCTGACACAGTCTGGCCTGGCCTTTTAAGGCACACACAGATAAACACAAAAAACAGTTTCTGCCCCTTGGGGCACTTGTCGGAGTCAAATACACAGCCTGTACATGCACTTACTTCAGGACTTATGACAAATTCTTAGCCCAGGGTTTAAACTCTTCCTGCACTAAAAATCTTATGAATTGGAACAAAACTTAAGCTAGATCCACCTCCCTCTGTTGCTTGAAAGACTGTATTTCCTGATAATTCTAAGTTCCTTATTTCACCTTTCAGTTAGAAGTAGCCTCCACCTGCAGAATATCTGCTACAAACCAAAGACAATTGTAAGGTTCACCTCCCTCTGTTGTGAGCACAACTCGCTTTCCTGCAAATCCTATGTTCAGTATTGCAGCTTCCAGCCAGAGGTAGCTTCACCTGAAGAATATTAGCTGTTCATGTCCTTTTGGGGACACCTTCTCATGAACAGCTGCACTGTCAATTAATTAATCTGTCCCCAAAATTGATTTCGCACAGTGACCACATCTTTCAGCGCCAGAGGCACAAAAACATATTTTGGGCAAGATGTGAAATATAATAGCTGTACTGTTCTTGAGGAGGTGTGAATAAATGGCAATGTTGAAAATCTGGAGTGAAAATATAAAAAATTGGTAAAGTTACAAATGTGCATAGAAGTGCGTAACACAAGCTCAAAACAAGGGCATTTTTCAACATTTTTACACCAAATCTTCAACATGGGCTTTTTTGGATCTTCCCTCATGAACACTGTCCCTGTCATTTCATTAATCAGTGCAGAAAGGGAATTCCATGCAGCAACTTTGAAATCACCTTACGGTTCTAGTTAATGAGATGACAGTAATTGTGTTCATGAGGTAGGATCCCTAAAAGCCCGTGCTGAAAATTTGGTGAAAAAGTGTTGCAAAATGTCTGAGATAGCAACCTAAGTTCAAAACACCATTGACTGCCATTATACTGCACTTAGCTTGATTCTTCAGTTTGCAGTTCATCTTTGAAGAGTGCAGATGTGTCCTGGTCCACAGAAGATGACAACACCTGACCTCAGGAGGTATGTTTGGGGTATGGGGTGTGGGGAGATGGTTGCACAGAGGGAGGGTGGGGGATGGGGAGATGATGAGTGATTGTTTTCTTTTTTATAGGACAAAAAAATTAAAAAATGTTACGGGACTGTTTTCTGTTTTGTAGGTATGCAGTTATTGTTAAACTATTTTTGTACAATGAGAATGAGCTCCCCAGTGTCAGTACTGGTGGTGGTGGGGTATAATATTACTAGGAAAACTGGGAGTGGGCTCCCCAGTGTTCCATCTTGGTGGGGGGGAACTGACAACTGGAGGATTGGGCACCCCATTGTTAGAAATGTAAGAGAGGTTTTTTTTTGTCGGAGACACTGGTAGTGAGCTCCAAAGTATCCCTTACTGGGGTGGGGGCATCTAGTGCCGACACAGGGACTGGGCACCCCAAAGTAGGCATAAACATTTAATTTTGAGATTTTCGGCTGAAGGACTAGGATCCTACTTTGTATCTAGCCATACAAATTAGGATCTTAGGTCATACTACACGGATAAGAATAGTATTTTCTTTTTGAAATAAAGAACATCATAGGGGCATAATTAGTCCAGTAAAGTACAGAATGCACCTAAGGGGCACTAATAAGCGAGCTACAATACATGTGTTGTTTCCTGTCTGGAATATCATTTTGGGAGTTTTTCAAATTTGTTTTTTAGGCACAAAAACCCAAAATGGTGGCCATATAAAGTAGGAATTTCACAATGTGAAGCAGGATTCTGACTTCATTTCATACAGCTATCTTGAAGTGGTAACTGAACATGCTGAGTAATGTTTTTTTCAAATGTTTAAACTACAATAACTTGAAAACTGCTTAATATTTTTTTTCACCAGATTAGCAAAAGGCATATCTGTGGGGTAATCCCTTTCTATCCTGGACATTTCACACCCTAAAATCATACTCTCTGGGCCGTAGGCAAGTTCAAAGAAAGATTCTAGCAAAGTCAATGAGTGAAAACATGTTCTTTTCACCTCTCCATAACTCAGAGTCTACATATTCAACTGGAACACAGCTTGCCAGATCAAAAGACCTACCTCACAGGAAGGCACATGACAACTTTTGTGCACATCCGTTGAATGGTTGCCAAATTATTAAAGTGCAACAATTGATGGAGATCATGTGATGCAGGGTTCCTGGTGGCAGCACTGAAGCAGAGCTCCACCACCTCATCTCTATTGTTTAATTTTAAAGATAATAGCCTACTGTGATAATGAATAACAGCTGTTTCAGGTCTGTGTGGAGGGTCAGAGTTAAGTTATCATGGCAATTAGCCTTGCGACTGCCTTCACTAATGAGATGGAATCCGATATGAAGCAGGCCTTGCCTAGGCATACCCCACCAGCTTCACTGGAGAAGTTGTCAAAAAAGCAATGGGCTCAAGGGGCTACTACTGGGAAAGTAGTGCCCCCAACTTCAACTACTACTCCATTAATGGAGGACTGTTTCCTACAGGAGATGCTCCCATTCAAAGAGACTCTTTCCGCTGTTTCATTGGAGTTGAAGTCCCTCCGTAGCAACATTTCTAAAACTGAGATTTTCCCTCTAAACAGATATACCTTGAATTCTGAAGTTAGTCATTTGGGTATTAAATGTTCCTCACAGACACCTAAGTATTTAAGCATTTATTTAGCCAGAGACCCTATTACAGAAGCTCAACCTCAATGACCTGGTTAGAGTTATCCAACAGGACCTTATGAGATGGCAGAATCTATCCCTTTCGTTATGGGCCCGGATAAGTATAATTAAGATGAACATTCTTCCCTGTTTATTTTACCCCTTGAATCTATTGAATTTATGGCTTCCGATTTCCTTTTTTAAGTATCTGCATTCTATGATCTTTAAATTTATTTAGCTGGGTAAACACCCCCATCGTGCCTTTCATAAGCTTAGCACCCCTAGACCTCTGGGGGACTTTGTCTCCCAAATTTCCTTTTATACTATTGAGTGAGCCATTTAACTAAACTGGGAAGGTGGTTCTCTCAAGGTGACATGGAGTACATCCCTAATTGGCTTCAGATTGAGAGAGATCTCTTAAAAACTAACAACATTAACCCCTCTATGGGTTTATTATCTAACAAAACAATCACTGCCAAGGGGTTTACAAGACTCAGTGGTTAGCACCTCCCTGAGGGTACTTTCCCAATGTTGCTCATACCTTAAGATACCCCTTAAAGTTGATACAGATCAGTCAATTGTGTCAAACCCCAACATCAAAACTGGAGGGGCAAATCTTTTACCCCAATGGCTCCCACAATTAAGAAATGCATGTGTGGAAGATCTATTTGCCCAAGACAACCTTCTCTCCACACCTGAAATCCTCGGCAAGTTTGACATCCCGAGGTCGATGATTTTTAAGGTATACCAAATAAGGCACACCATGTACACCCTGTTTAGGGCTAATGCTCAGTCTTCCTTAGTCAGACCTTTAATGGCTCAGGTTAGTGAATGCTCCATAAAACTGCATTCTGTTTCTGCAGTACATGCCCTCCTCTTGACCTCCATTTGTACCGACCCACAACCTGGTTCATCAATTTGGGAGTCCTTGCTCCCCAGGGTGGATTTGGATTGAGCTAGGATCTGGAAATATTTTTATATTTACCACTCCCAGGACAGATTCAGAATTACGCAATATCATATACTGAATAACATGTATTATACTCCCTTGAGATTGGCTAGACTGGGTAGGGTTCCGGATAATACTTGCACTAGGTGTGCTAAAGAGGAAGGGAATATGGTACATATATTTTGGTACTGCGAAAAAGTAGCCCCACTTTGGCAGGAAATCAGAACCAAACTGGACCCTTGTTTAGGGTTAGAGGACCTTTTCACAGTGGAATTTTGCCTTCTAGGATGCTATGAAGATATTAACGTTAAAAAGTGTAAATATCATATGGCCCTAATAGCTATCACTGTTAAAAAATTAGTCCTGAAGTATTGGAGGGACCAACTAATAATCTAATATAATGAATGGTTAAGGGATATGTCTAGTTTTTCTTAGGTCCAAACAGCTGTTAGCTGGTTTTCGGAATAACATGGCAGGTTTTGATAGGAAGTGGGGGAAATTATATGCGGTATATCTGCAATAAATAGGTGATGATTTATTGGTGCAGATATTTATCCTAAGATAGTAGATGCCTGTTCTCCTCCTATAATCAATAAATTTGGCAGACTGCAGAAGGGTGGGTGGGTGGGGTTGGGGAGGGTGAGCTGGGGGTTAGTTGAGTTGACCTATGTATAGTATAGGATAATATGTTTACCATGGTGTATTATGTGTATTTGTGACTGGCATGTTCATAACCGTTATGTAAAATTAATAAACTTTGAATAAAAAAAATAAAGTGCAACAATCTAAGTTTAACATTGAACACAACCGTAACTCTAGGGGCTCAACTGCACTTATATATGTATGTGCGTATATATATATATATATATATATATATATAAAACAAAGACAAGGCGCTACGTCAGCACGTGGTCTAAAAGCAAAACAAAATGGTTATATTAAATGCACGCTGAAAATAGAAAATAGAGTTAAAACACGTTTCGACCTTAGGTCTTCTTCAGGAAATATCTAAAGAGAAAAAACAAGTTAGTGTAGAGGAGAGGTAAAATGAGAGAGATATATATGTGGAGAAAGAAGAAGGGGAGGCAAAGAGAGAAGAAGTGATAAATGGTAAGATTAAGAGAGAATCTGTGAAACAAAAGGTGATGATGGGAAAGATAAAACATAATGGGAGAGAGAGCTGGGAAGTTCCCAGGTAGAGACTAATTAACAGGGCCTTGTAAGAAGGTTGAAAGGTGACAAATGTGGAGAAGGAGACAGAAATGGAGACATATGGTGAAAATGAAAATAAATCAGTACAAAACAAATTGACTTTAGGAAAAAAGGGGAGGCTGAAAGATGTTAGTGGAAAATAAGTCTATCATTTAAACCAGAGGCTGCTGGGAGCTACAGGCGGTGATCAGCTTGGCTTCCATGTTTTTCTATGGTTAGATCCCGGAAGCCCTGCTGAAGGACACAAACAGAAAGGTCATGACATTGTGGTCCCTGGAGATAAAGTGGGATACAATGGGTTTAATAGTTTCACCATTCCTGACCGCTTGTGTATTGTTCCTGAAACGGTCAGCAAGACGCCTACCAGTTTCTCCGATGTAAATAGCTGAACACCTCCTGCAAAGAATACAGTACACTACATTAGTGGAGGTGCATGAGAACTCCTTGGTGATGTGAAAAACACCTGTAGGCCCCAAATCTCAGTTACACTGGAAATAAATTTGCAGGTGTAGCAGCGAGCCCTGTTGCAAGGTTTGGTACCTGGGGGGGAAGAACTGTTAGGAGTGGGTAGGCTGCTTTTTACCAGGAGATTGCGCAGGTTAGGTGGCCTGCGGTAGGAGGCAATAGGTGGTTCTGTAAAGGAAGCACCAATGTTAGGGTCAGTTTGCAAAATGGGAAAGTTACTAGTGATGATCCTGTGAAGAGAAGGTGTGCTCTGATGAAAAGGAAGAACTAGTGGAATTCGCCGTTGTTCTTGTGTGACAGTATCCCTCCTGCGGGGGTCAAGGTTACGGGGCATGTTACTGACCCGGGAGAGTGCTCTGTCCACTGTGCTTTTAGGGTATCCCTGTTGATAAAAAACTATGCATTATTTGGGTCTGCTCAGCAAAATCATCCTCTTCACTGCATAACCTGCAAAGTCTAAGAAACTGTGAATAAGGCAGGCCATTCTTGACATGTTTAGGATGGAAGGAGCTATGGAGGAGGAAACTGTGAGAGTCAGTGGGTTTGTAATAGACTGATGTCTTCAGACCAGTGTTCTGGACTGAGAGCTGGATATCCAGGAAAGGCAGTGTAGAGGAGGATACTTCAACAGTGTACTGAAGGGAAGGATGAGCCGTGGTGAACTTGTCAAGGAAGACTTGGAGGGTCTCCCTTGAGACATTGATGACTGTGTGGGGGCCACCTCCTGCTCCAGACTTATTTTCCACTGACATCTTTCAGCCTCCCCCTTTTTTTTCCTAAAGTCAATTTGTTTTTGTACTGATTTATTTTTCATTTTCACCATATGTCTCCATTTCTGTCTCCTTCTCACACATTTGTCACCTTTCAACCTTCTTACAAGGCCCTGTTAATTAGTCTCTACCTGGGAACTTCCCCAGCTCTTTCTCTCCCATTATGTTTTATCTTTCCCATCATCACCTTTTGTTTCACAGATTCTCTTAATCTTACCATTTATCACTTCTTCTCTTGCCTCCCTTCTTCTTTCTCCACATATATCTCTCATTTTACCTCTCTCTACACTAACTTGTTTTTTTTCTTTCAGATATTTCCTGAAGAAGACCTAAGGTCAAACGTAGATTTTAACTCTATTTTCTATTTTCAGCGTGCATTTAATATAACCATTTTGTTTTGCTATATATATATATATATATATATATATGTATATATCTATTATATATTAGAGGTAAAACACTCTATGTATCGCATTTCAGTATTATCATTAGCAAAAAAAGTTGAAATTTAAAATAGGTTGAAAGCCTCTCTCTGGACCCCCCAGATCACCCCCCACCAGCATCGAGGTGAGCATTTGGGCCACCGGCCCCAACTCTCACCCCATCACATGTGTAAAGAAGCTGAGGTATAGGAAAGTGGGGTGAGAGTTAGGACCGACGATCCCAATGCACACCCCGATGATGGATGGGGGTGGGTGGGGGGTCCAATGGGAGGGGCTTTCAACCCTAACCTTGAATTTCCTAGCTTTTTTTTTGCTGTGGAACAACCCTAACTGATGCATTAAATGGAGTTTTTGCCTCTAATTTCTCTTCTTTTGAGAATGAGGATGATAAATCATGAAAGGAATGCAGTGGCAGCAGGGCAGGGCCCTTTCAGGCCTTGCACTCCTGCCACGTGATGTCTTGTTACACAGTAACAGCAAACACAAGCAGCAACAGTAATGCACATGGCAAAGCAAACATAAATGGCAAAGCAAACGTTAATAGAAACACAAGCGTAAAGTGATGCCAAACCAAACAGTTACTTAAATGGAGACATCAAACAGAAGTGCATACAGAACACAGCTGTTAACACACACATTCATGGTACCACAATTGTAAATGCAAATGGCAACAGTAACACCAACAATAACACCCAAGTAAGCAGAAATGCAAGCATGTACAAAAAGGCAAACTGTAATGCACACACTCATGGAACCACAGTTGTAAATGCAAATGGTTATGGTAACAGCAACAATAAAGCCAATAAAAACAGAAATGTAAGCACATACGAAAACGCAGACTGTTACACATACGGTCATGGTACTGCAATAGTAAATGTAAATGGTAACAGTAACAGCAACAGTAAAGACAACAGAAACAGAAATGCAAGCGCATATGAAAACACAAACCATTACGCACACGGTGGCGTAGACAGGAACGGTGATTCTAATGGTAACAGAAGCGCAACTGGAACTGCTAGCTGTCACAGTAACAAAAGGGCACACCCTCCTTTTCCTCAAAAACTACATTGAAAAAACTAATTGAAAACAAAGAATGTATGCATTATAATTGACTTCAGAGCAGAAAAGTATGACTTGGAATACTAAACTGCTTATATCTCAGGAACCGTATGATGTAGGAAAAAAATTAAAATTTTGTATGAATTATTACTTTCCTGGTTAGTTTTCTGGGGGCTAAGCATTTTTTTGACAAAAAGTCTGCATCTCACACCGTTTCTTAGATGCAGACCCTGAAAAACGCGACGGACGCCATGTTATCCTATGGGACAAATCATCAACTTCAGAGTGCTGTCACTGTGCCACCCTGTAATATTTTTTCTCCAAACCACCAAAAGGCACATTTGTATGATGTTGGCTTTTATCCCTCCAAATTTCAGCCCAACAGACCAAACTGTTATTTTCCAGCAGAGCAGCAAAGAATTCCTGTAATATGGCAGATGCCACAATGTTATCCTATGGGAAAAAGCACCAACTTCGTAGTGTCGTAACTTTGCCGTCCTGTAATATTTTTGACCAATCCACTAAAATGCACATCTGTGGGATGCTGCCTTTCTTACCTTTAAATTTCAAGTAAAAAGTCCAAACCATTTCTGAGATATTCAATGTCAAAGATTGGCAAAATTTCCCTATCTATTTCATTATAGAAAATCTGGCCATCTTGTCCCTATTTTGCGATCAAAGATCACGATCAAAGAATCGCATGATCAAAGAATTTGCAGGCTCATGAACAAAGAATAAAAAATGTAATAATTCAAAAAATAGAAGCAATTGCAGTAAACCACCACCATGGTTCAACAGAACAAAGCCCCCTGAGTAAAACTTACCCTCATTTGACTTCCTAGGACACCCCTGGGCTAAGAAAATTGAATTTTAAATTGGGCCATCTTGTCCCTCGCTTGCGATGCAAGATCATGGTCAAAGAATCTCACTATCAAAGAATTTGCAGCCTCACGATCAAAGAATTTGCAAGCTCACGAACAAAGAATGAAAAATGTAATACATCAAAAAATTGGAGGAATTGCAGTAAACCACCACCATGGTTTGACAGAACGAAGCCCCCTGAGTAATACCCACCCTCATTTAACTTCCTAGAGCACCCATGGGCTGTGAAAATTATTTTTAAATGTGGCCATCTCGTTCCTCACTCATGATGCAAGATCACGATCAAAGAATGTCATGATCAAAGAATTTGCAGGCTCACAATCAAAGAATTTGCAGGCTCACAATCAAAGAATAAAAAAAGAATGAAATGTGATTTATTCACTGATTTGAACCAAACCAATGGCATGGTTTGACAGAACAGACCCTCCTGAGCAAAACAAGCCCTCATTTGTGTCCCTAGCCCATCCCTGAGGTGAGATATAAGTATTTTAGATCACAATGCAAGATCACGATCAAAGAATCTCACGATCAAAGAATATGCAGGCTCGCGATCAAAGATCGTTAGCAAGCCACAAATTAAGATTTTAAAAGCTTATAACAAAATTTTATGACCAATTTGGATGGAACCAAAGACATGGCTTGATAGGTCAGGGTCCTCTGATTAAAACCCATCGAAGTTTTACTTCAGAAGAGACCCCTGAGTCGAGATATTTGTGTTTGTGTGATTGGAAAACTGAAAACAAGATGGCTGACCTCGTGGTCAAAGAATTGTAAAAATTCCTTGGGAACAAAGATTCTTGAACTGCGAGGCTGCAAAGACCAGATGGCCAGAACCGCCATTCTTTGATCGCAAGATATACATATAAATTTTCCCATTGACTTATAATGGGAACTAAAAAGTGCCATAACTTTTGAATTGCTCAATAATTTTTCACCAAACAAGAAGTGGCATATTCAGCCACCAAAGCTCTTTCAAACAAGCCATCTTGCAGAGTAGCACACCACATGACAGCCGTGCTGGACCACATTAAGAATGCCAAAAGGTGCCTTCAAAAATGGATAATTTTGCATTTTTCAGTGCTTTCGTACACGAAGAACAGCACTCCGACACAAACACAATTCAGCAAATCAAATGGTCTAGTGCATCCCAACACGTGTACCAAATGTTAGGCAAATCCATTGAATAGGTCCAAGGTTATTAATGTCCAAACTTTTGACTTTAGTATGTAAGTGGCCGCTCAACCCTAACTATAGTGGCATGACTGTGCCACTATAATATATATATGTGTATGAATATATATATATATATATATATATATATATTAGAGGCATATATATATATATATATATATATTAGAGGAAACTCCATTTAATGCATTAGTTAGGGTTTTCCACACTGATAAGTGAGGAGGTTCGGTGTTAGGTTGAAAGCCCCTTGAACCTCCTCGGCTTCTCATCAGACAGTGATTAGGTTGCTCGCCATAACTCTCACCCCATCACATGTGTAAAGAAGCAGAGGTGTAGGAGAATGGGGTGAGAGTTAGGACTGACAACCCAATGTGCACCCCAATGCCGGTTGGGGTGTGGGAGGTCCAAGGGGGCTTTAACCCTAACACCAAATTTCCTCACTTTTGTCAGTGTGGAACAACTCCTAACTAATGCATTAAATGGATTTTTTCTCTAATTCCTTCTTTGAGAATGATAACGAGAAATAGTGAATGTAATGCGGCAGTGGGAGCACCTGGCCTTTGGACTTCCCACGCCCCGCCACGTGATGTCTTGTCACATAGTAACATTGTGCCCGCAAACGCAAAATGGTAATGCACATGGTGACACAAAGCGAAACAGAAAGAGAAACAGTAGTGTAGACAGAAATGTTAAAAACAATGCAAAAGCAAGCGCAAATGAAAACGCAAAGGGTAATGCACATGGCGACGTAGACGTGAACTTTAAGTGAAACGGGAACGGAACTGCAAGCGGAAACAGTAACGGTAACAGTAATGTAAGTGCACAGGCTGGTTTTCCCCAAAAGCTGTGTAGAGAAAGACAGTGAGTACAAAGAATGTATGGATAATAATGGTTCTCGGAGCAGAAAATGTGGGGCTGGAATACTAAATTGCTTATATCTCAGGAACCGTATGACATAGAAATAAATTTAAAAGTAATATGATTTATGACTTTCCTGGCTAGTTTTGTGATTAGCCCGATTAGGGGGCTAAGACTTTTTCTGATGAAAAGTCTGTATCTCGCATTGTTTCCAAGATACGGGCCCTGAAAGGTGCAACGAATGCAGTAATGGTATCCTATGGGAAAAAAAGAGAAGTTCGGAGTGCCATAACTTTGGCTCCTGTAATATTTTTTCACCAAACCACAAAAAGGCACACCTGTGGGATGTTAGCTGTGTTCCCTCTGAATTTCAGGCCAAAAAACCAAACCATTATTTTTCAGCAGGGCTCCAAAGGATTCCTGTAATGAGTCGGACGCTGTAATGTTACCCTATGGGAAAAAGCATCAACTTTGGAGTGCTGTAACTTTGCCGTCATGTAATATTTTTTCAATTAAACCATTCTTTTGCATCAGGGTGCCAAAGAATTGCTGTAATTTTCCCACAGCCTAGAAAAGTACTGTCGAAGTTTGCAGAAGCTTTCGCAAATTAATTTGACAGTGTCGCAAGTGCGACAGTACTATGCAAAAGTACTTTTCCCAGAAATTTAAAAAACATTTCTGGGGTGTTTTACCCCAAAATAAAGACATGGCTAGCATCCTCAGGGTCCGGCTAGGTGAATACAAAAATAATTAGGTTGCTAAAGGGTCCCAATTTTAAATGCCAAGCATTTTTCTGATCGCTAACTGAAAACACAATGGTGGATTTGCGACAGTAAAAGGGCCATTTGTGAAAGTAAAAACTGCATTTGTGACACTGTCAAACTTTTTGTTAACTTTTCCCATTGACTTATAATGGAAACTTGTTTTTTGAATAACTTTTGAACCGTTTAATATTTTTTCACAAAATCTTCAAAAGGCACATCGAGGACCCTGGCTGCACGTTCCCTGAAGATTTCGGACTGGTCGCGCAAACCATGCGACCTGTAGAGATGACAGTAAAATTCCAGAAAAGCGTAAACGCATGTGCAGATCATGTTTAATAATTCCACAGCCGTATATGCGACCGGTACAAAACTTGGCACATCCCAAGGCATAAGGGTCTTGATCATGTATGCCAAATTTCAGACAAATCCATTTAACAGTTGCAAAGTTATTAAGGTGCAAAATTCGGGGTTTAACATGTAAATGGCTTCTCAACCCTAACTATAGTGGCATTACTGTGCCACAATAATATATATATATATATATATATATATATACACACACACACACATATATATATATAGATATAGATGTATAGATCGTTACATACAGACACACTGCCCATGGCCATACATGCCTTGGAGGACATCTCCCACTTCCAACAACATAGGTACCCCACTGCGGTAGTAGGTGGAACTCAGTTGGGAGAATCACAAATGCATGGGACAGGCATAAAGCAATCCTGGCAGGGGTGAGAGGACATAGGCTGTATGCTCCCTTGGATATGCAGCATATCCACACTGTAAGGCACTGGCAGACTGGCAGGGCCCGGCAGGCCTTCCCTGCCATCATGGACCCTATTTCCATGTGTGCCTGCTAGACTCCCTAGTGGTCTAGTGGTAGCCCCGCTCCCCCACAGGCATGATCCTGACCCCCGTAGTAGTCTAGTGGTTCCTCCAGCATTATCTGGACCCCCGTAGTAGTGCTGTCTACACATATATGGCTCCAAGGACTAGCAGCAATGCGCTTGAAGAGAAAATAAATAAAAATAAATATATATAAATGAAAGAAGCAGTTTTGATATTCAGATAATGTTTCTACTGAAACAATGCTCCAAATATCACAGTTATTACAGCAGTTGAACCACTTCCTGAAAAAGTCTGTCCCCTATCGCTTTGACTCTCAGAAGTCTTCAAAGGGGTAATAGCTGTGATGTTTGGAGCATTTATTCAGTAAAAACTTTGTCTGAACATTGACACTGCTTCATTTATATATTTGTTTTTCTCTTTGTGCACATTGCTGCTAGCCCTTGGAGCCTTGTCTTTGTAGAGGTAAGCCACGTCTAACTGCAGCACTGCTCAGCCCGGTATGTTGATTTCACTGTGTTTCTCGTTGGACTGTATATACATATACCCTGGTAGTCTAGTGGTCCCCCCGCCCACCAGCATAATCCTGACCCCATAGTAGCTCAGTCTACACATATCCCCTGATAATCTAGTAGCCCCCACACCCAGCAGTGCCAGTCCTACTGACAGCCCCGAATTGAGCTGGTGACTGGCTCAATCCTCCTCATAATGCCATGGCTATCTGCTGACTGAGTTATGACTGATCGCATCCCGAAATGGATGCAGTATGCATTTGGTCATAACTCAGTCGGCTGCTGGCCGTGGCACTGTGAGGAGGGTTGAGTCAGTCACAAGCTCAATTTGGGGCTCTCAGTGAGGCTGGCACTGCAGGGTGGGGGTCACTAGACTACCAAGGGATATATATAGACTGAACTACTACAGGGTCGGGATCATGCTGGGGGTGGGGGACCACTAGAGTACCATGGCATATGTGTGAATGAACTACTACAGGGGCCGGGATCATGCTGGGGGGTGGGGACCACTAGAGTACAATGGCATATGTGTGAATGAACTACTACGGGGTCAGGATCATGCTGGGGGGGTTGGGGGACCACTAGAGTACCATGGCATATGTGTGAATGAACTACTATGGGGGTCAGGATCATGCTGGGGGGGCATTCCACCACCACATTACCTCATACTTTTCGATGGTGGTATTTAGTGCCACACTATGGGTGGCGCTAAGTCCTGTAGTGTGGTGGTATATCTTTGAATGTGCCTCTGTGCCAGCATTCCTGGTCACGCCCCTAACCCCCTCCCCTGCATACATTATCTTTTAGTGTTGGCACTACCACACAGTACTGGCACTATTAGGACTTTTGAATACTGTAGCCTGGCACAATTCCAATGCTATTCCAGCACTACAGATTTGTACCAAGCACAACGCTTTGAATATCTGGCTCATGATGTGCAGATTGTGTGCTATGGTAAATATTCTCAGTGCTGCAGAGTGAGCTCTGTATATTATCACTTGTGCCTTCAGCACTCATGAATATACAGAGCTCACTCTGTAGGAGTGAGAATATTTTTCATATCACACCCCTGCCCATCATGTATTCCATATATATACATATATATATATATATATGTATATGTGTATATATATATATATATATATATATATATATATATATGCAGTATATATACTGTATAATGCAAAATTACCGCATAGCAAAATTTCTGCGCGGTCATGATCCCCAGACATTTTAGCGTTACCTTATGTTAGCGCTTCTGCAACTGCCTTAATGTGGTACTTCTGTCCTGGCTAATTTCAAAATTAGAACAAGGGCATACAGACACTAACCTCCCCCAGTTGAAGTTATGTATGTGGCCCCCAGTTGCTGCAACTTGCTCAGGCACAAGTGGCATGGATCTGGTGACTGACTCTGACACATGCACAATGTTGATCGAACAAGGATGGTCACAGAAGATTTGAACCATGAGGATGAGGTAAATCGAGTAAGGGGAGTGGGCGATATAAATTATTGGAGCGGGCGATTCAAACTATGAAGACAGGATGATTCAAATGATGGTCGGGGTTAATAAAAGCAATAGCGGATAGGGTGATTAGAATGAGGGGAGATGGTAATACATGCAATGGGAATCAGCAATTTGAACCGTGAGGACAGGATGATTTGAGTGAGGGGAGGGGGGTGATATGAACTATGGGAGTTGGTGACTCAAACCACGAGGGTGGAGTGACTCGAAAGATGGCAGGAGAATGATAAAAGTGATGGAGGATGGGGTGATTGAAATGAGGGGAGAGGAGTGATAGAAATGATGGAGGATTGGGGTGATTTGAATGACAGGATGGGGGGTGATACAAATGATGGGAGCCAGCGATCTGAACCATGAGGATGGGGATGATTCGAACAATGGAAGCCAGCGATTCAAACCATGAAGACAAGGTGATTAAGGAGAACTCAGGTAACATTTTTACATAACATTACACAGAGAGTGGTGAATGGTGGGCTGTTTTGGGTCTGTTTTTGAAAAGTTACAGTATTTGGTAAATGCACTTAGGTCTGCAGCATAAAAAATTTCACTAACAAAAAATATTTGCTGTCAACTTATATCCGCGCAATACTTGTCATCAGCGGATATAGCGATTATTTTTGGACAGTGAAAATAAGGCGTTATACAGTATATATGAAAAGCACTAGGGTTTTGTTTTTCCAGAGTCTTGGTGGATCAGTGGTGGGGTCTTCCTTGGGGTTGTCAACCCTAATTCCCCCCACTCCCTAGCCTCCTGTCAAAAGCACAAGGTACAGCTCCAGCCAGTGCCTCATAGTGATACATTCTTCACAGGCAGGGAATGAGAAGTGTCTCGCCACATGTTGCCAGTACAATTTGTAGTAGCTTTCTTCATGGAGAAGAAATGAGATAATGTCTGGCATTGTTTGTTCAGGGAATGGAGTGGGCATTGGGATTCGCTGAGTTTGAATCCACAGGTCTGAAGACCCTTGTACTAGTTTTCAGATTTTATTTTCTGGAACAGGTACACAGCAAAGTAGATGAACTGTTGCTCAGTTATTTGTCTTACAGATCCCATACAAGTAAGCATAGTGCAGTATTTCTCTTCTGGTTAAAATTTACAAAAGCTTATTGCTGCAGTGAGAAAGAAATTTTTTTTTTTAAATGATGTGGTGGTATATGTTGCTCTTCAATGTGATTTACTAGTATCCAGTCAAACTTTAAAATATAGTATTAAAAACATAATAATAATGTATAATAGTCAGGCCAAATACAACTCATATGTTTTGAATATCTTTATGTTTACATTCACTTATTCTCCTTATTAGTGATGGCAGAAAAGCAAGATCTTTAACTCCAGACTTCATTTGGGCTGTCTACTTTCTGCTCCTTTGTAATAAGTCTTCTCTCTGTTTGAAAAATCATAGTCATTCCCACAGCAACATAGGAACATAGGAATGTGATGGCAGAAAAGGACTGCCAGGCCCACCCAATCTGCTCAGAGTGCCTAGAATTGAATTAGCTTTTGCTGTAGTCCTCCCCCCCTGCCCCAACAACCCACTGTGTTTATCCCAGGCCCTTTTGAACTCCCCTACTGTCTTCTCCCCCATCACCTCCTTTGGCAACCCCATCCAGTTGTCCACCACTCAGTGAAGAAGTATTTCCTGAAGTTACCCTTAACTTTCCCTCCCTTGATCTCATATTCATGTCCCCTCACCCTAGGTCTCTCTTTCAATTGGATAAAGCTCTCCAAAGGCACCTTATTGATACCCTTGAAGTATTTAAAATTCTTGATTACATTTCCCCTCTCCTTCCTTTGCTCCAGAGAGTCTATGCCCAGGTCACTCAGTCTCCCCTTATATGGTGAGTGCTCTAGCCCCCTCAACATCCTTGTCACCCTCCTCCAAACTCGTTCCAGCCTCTCCACATCTTTACTTAGGTATGGCCTCCAGAACTGGACCCCATATTCCAGGTGCAGTCTGACCAGTTGGGTGTATAGGGGTACTATAACCTCTTTCTTCCTGCTGGAGAGCCCTCTCCCTATGCAACCCAATATTCTGCTAGCTCTTGCCACTGGCCCTCCACACTGCTTTCCCACTTACAGATCTTGTGAAATGTTGATGCCTAAGTCCCTCTCTTCTTCACTTACCTGCAGGGATCTACCTTACAGCAAATACTCTGCTCTACCATTTTTTCTGCCTAAATGCATGATCCATGAGCAACAATAACTGTGATTTGAACAGAAGAGAAAGAAGTGCATGAGCACAGAGAATGTTACATAGAAAGAGATAGACAGACAGACAGACAGATAGATAGATAGATAGATAGATAGATAGATAGATAGATAGATAGATAGATAGATAGATAGATAATGTAGACACTGGACAAATCTTTTGTGACATCTCACAAAAGAACTATGGTTGTTTAGCATGACCTCATAAAAGAACTGTGTAAAAAATAAGTCCTACCATCTTCTTTCAAGAGCTGACCCTCTTTTGTGAGTAACAAAAGAACTCATGAAAGAAGAAGATCAGCTTATGAAAGAAGATGGTAGAAGTTAGTTTTTTTCATAGTTCTTTTGTGAGCTGCCCTTCTTGTTTCATGAGTTGTTTTGTTGCTCTAGAAATAAGATGGTCATCTCATGAAAGAACTATGAAAAAAAAATAAGTCCCACCATCATCTTTCCTGAGCTGAGATTCTTCTTTTGTAAGCCAAGAGTTTTCTATCATGAGACTCATGAAAGAATTTTGGCTCATGAAAGAAGAATTGGGACTCAGCATTTAGCCTTCCAGCTATGATTTTAGGGATGTCCAAAAACACATTTGATGGTCTTTTTTTTTCAAAAAAAAAAAAACAAATGCCAGAATCTAGCTAAATGGGTCACATTAAGCTGGATTCATGTGTTTGTTTCTCTGCAGCATATCATTTTTATGGGTTTTTAAAATCTTTTGGGAAACAAAATAGAAACAAGATGGCTGCCATATGAAAGAAGAACTTCTCCTCATGAAAGAAGAATTTCAGCTTGTGAAAGAACATTCATCTTTAATAAGCTGAGAAGATTCTTGTTTGTGAACCAGAAGTTCTTTTGCATCAAACACATAAATGAAAGACCTTATTGGGCATGCTCAGAACCACATTTTCAAATCCTTACAACTCGGGAACAGATTAATAATTTTTTCACCAGACTAATGAAATGCACCATTCTAGTGCAAATTGATTCAACACAGAAAATTTCAGGACACTTCCAAGCTGTCTGGGCTGTAGGGGAGAGCAACCCACTTCCCAATTTTTCCACTTTTGCACAATCTGAATCTTAGAATCTGGACATCTGACTGGCACACAACTTACCGTATTAAGAGACCTTGCCACCCAGACTGTACATGCAAAATTATGTGCACTTCCACTGAATGGGGGAAAACTATTAAGGTGTAAAGTTAAGGGTTTATCATTAAACACCCTACTCAACCGTAACTATTTGGGCACTACTGCACCCCATAATAGCACTGCTACAGTTATGGTTTGGTTGGCCATTTAATGTTAAACCCCAATTTTTGCATCTTAATAACTTTGGTGTTGTTTGACAAAAAAGCTCAAAATATGGTACGTGTGTGGTCAGCCTGCCAGAGTCTCAAGACGTGAAAAGTTTTGTGACAGTATCGTGTTCATTTTTCAAGATACAGAGTGCCAAAAATGGAAAAAACATGTCTGGTTTCCTTATACATAATATTAGGTATTTTTTTGCTCTCACCTACAGCCTCGAAGGTACAGAATTTTTCCATGACATTTTCAGGGTTGAAGGGGCCTGTGCCACAAGTGTGCCTTTCGAAGGTTTCATGAAAGAATATGACATGATTCCAGAGTTATTATGATTTTAGTATTAATGTCCTGATGTGAAAAAGACATCGCAACTGCTTATTTTCATCATTTACCTCTCGTGCTGAAAAAAAAATCATATCATGTCAGCTGCCACTTTATTTCTCATTTTGAAGTCACAAACATTGACAATGCATAAAAAAATCTCTTGTTAAAAAAACACCAGAACCTAGCTAAATGGGACCTGTTTAGCTAGATTCCACTGTTCATTTCTCTAAAAACTTGCCAGAAATACCTTTTCTGGGCACACTAAACTACAGGGTGCCAAGCTTAGTGAAATGAGCCATTGACCCATGTTCTCTGTATGAGAACAGCAGGACTTTCTTGAGTCCTCCTGCCACAGCTGGAACTCATGCTATGGGCTGCAATGAGACAGTGAGCCACCAATCCCCTGTGACTGAAGTACTGTCAGAAAAGGAGTATTCTTTCTATCTGTCTGTCTGTCTGTCTGTCTATCTATCTATCTATCTATCTATCTATCTATCTATCTATCTATCTATCTATCTATCTATCTATCTATCTATCTATCTATCCACCTATCTATTTGTCTGTCTGTCTATCACTCTGTCTATCTACCTACCTACTTATTTATTTGTTAAGTAAACTGATGTGCCCACCTTCTATACTGCTTCTTTCTTCCACTCCCCCTTCAGGTCACCTGCCCACCCATCTCATTATTTTATAACATGTATGTGTTTTATAAGAGGGTCAGGGTGCTGACCCATGGTAGTGCTTGTTTTGACCCCCTCATCACTCCAAGTCACATGTCTCTGGTCCCATTTTCCTATAAAAAAGGTCCTTCACTGATCTGACCCCCCACCTCGACCTCCCACACCCTTACTCCTCTAAACATGTCCCATGGTGAAGATCCACTCTCTGATCAAAGACATGTCTTACTGCTGCAACTGCCAACTGCAAGATGACAAACTAAGTTAAGTGCAGTTCAAAGTATTTCAATGGTATTTTGAACTTTGATGCATAACTTCATAATTTTTGCATATTTTGACACCACATTTTCAACATGGCCATTTTAGGACCCCGTCTCATAACTAATGGCAGTGGAATAGTGTAAATCAGGCCCAAAAGGGGATTTAATGGTCTCTTTTTTTAAATCACCTTCCAGGTGGGATTTGAAAATGTCACCACCCTTGTTCATGAGGTGAGGTCATAAGAAGGCTACTGTATGTTGAAAATTTGTGGCCCAAATACATAAAAATGTGAATGTTATATATGTACAGTACATTGAAATTTTCTGTGCTCACTCATCACTTTGATAATTTTAACTATTTGGATCCCAAATTTTTAACATAGCCATTTTTTCACGTCACCTTATGAACACAAAAGCTGTCATTTTTCAAACCCTGGCTGAAATGTGTTTTCTCTTCTGTGGCATGAAATGACATTTTGGTAGCTGAAATGCTGTTTTGGTGGGGATTTGAAAATTTTCAACTACCGGGTTCATGAGAAGAAGTAATAAGAAGGCTGTACTGAACATTTGGTGTACAAATATGGTAAAATGCCCAGGTTATGAGCGAATGTTGCAGTATTTCAATGTTCAATCACAGCTTCACTAATTTTCAGTATTTTGACGCCACACTTTCAACATAGCCATTTTTCCACAACACCTCATAAACATGCCACATGTCATTTTTTTAAGTCTTGGATGAGAAATTAGTTTTTGCACTTCTGGTGAAAAATGACATTTTGTCCAATATACTGTAAATGGTCGATGTCATGTTTATAAGGCAAAACATAAAATAAGTATCTTGAAAATTTGGGGTCAAAATAAAAAAATATGTAATCATTAACAAATGTGCGTAGTGCCAGTACTTACCCCAGCAGGTATGCTTTGTGATGTTCTGATAAGCTGAGTTCAGGGGAGGGCTCAGTGACCCAGCTAGATGGGATGAGGATGTGGGGATGGCGCTGTTATGAAACATCCCCCCCTGACAGGGAATGAAAGATGCAGGGTTGTCTGCATGCACCTGGGTACCATATAGTTAAGACAACTGTCCTGTTGGCATAGGGTCCTGCACCTCTCCAACCATATGTGGTAGAGGCCCCTGTGCATTGGCTGACATATGTACTCTTTGCCATGTGCATCTATATCTGTGGCCACATGGAAACACAGGGATCACAAGGCTTGGTGCTTCCACAGCCCACCAGAATGCCTCATGAATTCTTTACATCCATCACTGCACTTCTGAAAGTAGATGGAGTCATCCATTGGTGCAGGGTGTCTGCATCAGTTCACGCAGGTCCCAAAGGGACTCACATGAATGAGGATACCATTCCACTATCTCAGAAAGAATGGAAATTCTTTATAAAACACTTTGTTAATGCACCAGTTAGGGCAACTTAATGCCACAAAAGTAGGAAATGTGGCATTATGGTTTCCAACCCTAACTCCCCACCCCACCCCAAGCAGCAAAAGGAAAAAAGAAATTAGGGTTTTGTGTCTCTGGAGTCTTGGCAAATCAGTGGTGGGGTTCTCTTTGGGGTTGTCAATCCTAATGCCCACTCCATTCCCTGAACAAACAACATTACACATAATCTCCTTTCTTTATGTTGGGGCTGCAGGGCAGTGCATGAAGAAAGCTACAACAAATTGTATTGGCAAGAGGTGGTGAGACATACCTCTCTCCCTTTGAAGAGTTTATTATTTTGAGGCACTGGCTTGGATCTGTACTACGTGCTTCAGGCAGGAGATTATGGGCTGTGGGGAGGGGTGAGTATTAGAGTTGACAACCCCAAGGAAGACCCCAAAAATGATTTGTTAAGACTCCAGAGACCCAAAACCCTATTTCTTTCTTTTTTCTGCTTGATTGCACACCAATAGCAGATCACTGTTCTCCATAAAGCAAAAGAAGACTGCATAAAAATACTTTAGCAATCAACAATGAGTTATAATAATAATAAAAATATAATCATTATAATAATAATAATGATTTATGATAAGTCAAAATGGATTATTCTGACTGGCAGACAGCATTCTGAAAGGGTAAATTACTGGCTGGTACCACCGATACATAAACAGCCATGAAAACAGCCATCATTTAGACACTCGGACCAGAATGAACCCAGACCTAGTTAGTTATTTTCTAGGATGCACAAGCACAACAGGGGTATTGGAGTGCTGTCTGTTAATTCATGGTATCTACACTGCGACTTGGATGTTTGAAATAAAAGATTTTCTTTTGCAAAGCAGAGATACTGACTGTTCATCCTAGGAAAAATATGCATGAGGGGACAGTGGCTAGAGGGTAGGGGATACCTCTAGACACATAATATGCATGACGGAATTGTGATTGGAGGGTGGGGATGCCACTAAACATCATGGAAGCAAGATATGTATGAGGGGATGATGATCAGAGGGCGGGGGTAAACTGAACATACATAAACAGGTCCCAGGGTGAAAATCCACTCTCCAATTGAAGACATGTCTTGCTGCTGGAACTGCCAACTGCAATATGAGAAACTGAGGTACAGTAAGTGATGTTCAATGTATTTCAATGGGGTTTTGAACATTGATGCATAACTTTGTCATTTTTGCATATTTTAACCCTAGATTTTCAACATTGCCTTTTCTGGGAGCCCACCTCATGACCAGTGGTGGTGGTGGTGGAATTATGCCAAGCAGAGCAGAAAGGCAGTTTCATGGATGTTTGGTGAAATCACCTTTTTAATGGGGGTTGAACATTTTCACTGCCATTGTTTGTAAGGAGCGGTCACAAGAAGGCTGTATTGAAAATTTGGCATAAAAATATGTAAAAATTGCAAAGTTATGAGCGTACATTGAAATTTGTTTATGCTCCTTAGTAACTTTAATAATTTTAAATATTTTGACCCCAGATTTTTAGCATAGCCATTCTTTCACACCACCTCATGAATGTGACTGCTGTCATTTTTCAAATCTTTGCAAAATGTGTTTTGGTACCTGCAGCATGGAATAACTTTTCAGTGGTACGGAATTACATTTTGGTGGGGATTTGAACATTTTCACCTTTTGGGTTTATGAGGTGGGGTAACAGAAAGACTATGCTGAAAAAATACCTAGGTTATGACTGTACATTGCAGTATTTCAACGTTCACTCATAACTTGACACATTTTCAATATTTTTACTCCAAAATTTCAACATAGTCATTTTTCCACACCACCACATAAATGTGACAGGTGTTATTTTAAAATCCTGGATGAGACATCTTTCTGCACCTTTGTTGCAAAATGACATTTTGGTCAATAAACTGTAAATGCTACATGTTATGTTTATAAAGGATGTCATAAAAATCAGTACCATGAACATTTGGGGTCAAAATTAAAAACAAAAATAGAGTGAATGTGTAAAGAGTAAATGTGCCAGGCTCTCCACTTCTGTTGATGGGTGGAGTCTTCCCATGGTGCAGGGACAAAAGGCCCCAGCACCTCTGCACCTGTTCACAGAGGTCCCAAAGGGAACTGTGTGACTGAGACTATGGCTCCACTGTCTCAACAAGAAAGGAAATTATTTGCAAAATAGTTTGTTAATGCATCAGTTAGGGTAACTTAATGCCCAGCAGCAAAAGGAGCAAATCACTGCAGTTTTAGTTGTCCTGAGTCTTGGTGAATTGGAGTGGGGCCTTCCATGGTGTTTTCAACCCTAATGCTCACCTCATTTCATGAGCAAATAAGGTCAGATGTGATCCGTTTTCTTCAGGCAGGGTCCACAGGTTGTTGCCAACATGTGGGGAGACACAGTTCTGTACATTTTATTTATTTATTTAGTTAGTTTTTGTTGACCGGGTAAGTGCACTAGACAAATCCTGCCTATTTTCAGGCACGACCCGGGAGAGGGGGATACAGATGAATGCCAATTGACCTTGAACCAGATTAAGCTGTTAAACACTATGTCAGAATGGGGTGAGCATTGAAGTTGAAAACCCCATAAAGGACCCCACCCCAGATTTGCCAAGACTCAGGACAGCCAAAACTGTAATGATTTTTTTTTTGCATTGTTTATTTATTGCCCCCTACATCCGACCAGCCTCTCCTTCAGGCCTTCTGCCAAGGACTACCCCGTTGGCTCCATTCCAAACCCTCCCTGATGCCAGCTTCACCCCTGATCCCAGACTGCAGCTCACCAGGGTAGCCCGACGTAACCCTCCAGTGGACGGGTCCCCTCCTTCCAGAGGGAAATTGCCTTCAGGCATTCTTGCTCTCGGCCCTGATGCTGCTGGGATCAGGGTTACCCTGGTTCATCGGAGGTTCCATGGAGGCGGGGGACCCAGGCAGCTGTCATCCTGTCGCTCGGACACCATTTTTCTGCTTTTTCTGGTTTTTCTCCTGTCGCACTGCTTCTTTGTAGTGCCCCCAGTCTCCACTGGGGGCTGCTACAGAGCGAGGCATGGCCCTAACCCACCCCCCGGGGAAGAGAGCAGTCCTTGGGATGTTCAATCCTCTCCCATTCTCCCGCTGACCCCCAGTGAGCCGAGTCCGTTCCCGAACCCAGGTCGCCGGCGTGGTTTGAGGTAAGGCACCCGTGCCTCACCACCACCGGGCAGGCAACTGTAATGATTTTTAACCTTTGCTGCTTGGAAGGTGGTGTGAGGAGTTAGGGTTGGAAACCTTAATGCCACATTTCCTTATTTTTATGATGTCAAATTGCCCTAAGTGGTGCATTAACAAAGTCTTTTGCAAAGAAGATATCTCTCTCTATAGCCATATATATACATGTACATATACACAAAGATATATAGACACACATACAGTTATGGCAAAAAAACTATGTTACTGCTCACTAGGGTTACAAACCACAAACTGAACTAAGATTGAAAATAAACTATTAAGGTTGCAAACACAATGCCCACAAAGTCTGGAAATGTGTTATTAGGGTTCCTATGTCTAACTCCCACCAACCTACCATGTTCCCTACCATGTTCCCTACCCTCATCACTCAAGAACAGTCTACAGGTAGAGGGCCATACATCAATGGTATGGTATCTCGTACATGATCAACATAGTTAAATTGATACATCTCAACCTCAGTCCCCATCCCCTTCCCTTCTCCCCCTATACAAGTGTCCCTACATACTTTCATCACGGTATGAGTTTGATGCATTTAAAATATTTATTTTCAGATATCTGGCTGACATCAATTACAATTGTACAGAATGCATGCAGCTCACAATAATCAGAAGTAGGGTTGCTCATATAATCAGTTTAAAAAAGAGGTTAATATGTGTTTTTAATATATTAGGATTCTAGGATATTGGTCTCAAAATACGATATTCTAAAAAACCTCCTTAGATATCAAATCAGATCACAACAGAAAGAAGAAATGCAGCGGGAATCAGGTGCCACCAGTAAACTGAACATACAGAAAAAAAAACTGTGGTGCTCATCACCAAAAGATGTCCATAGAAGTTAGAATTCACATAGAAGATTTTATGTGTAGCCAGGGTTAAAAATATTTAAAAAGCAACCACCAAAAAATGTCGCACTTCACACAATACTATGCGCTTTTTTTGTTTCATTTTCTATATGTCAGATTAGATAAAGGATATCAAAATATCTGACATCTGATATCCTAAAATCTGAAATCTTTCCCTGCTTATAATAAAGTAATTGCTGCCTGCCACCCACAGCCAAATTCTACTTCCTTCCAACCTTCCACAATACATAACAAGCCACCATTCCCAGATCAGAGCAAAAACCCGCACTGAACACACCCACTAGCCCCCACCTCTTAACCCCCTTCTCCTTTTGATAAAATAATAGCAGTAGAAGTGTACTATTTCACACAGACCTCATCTCTGGAGCCTATCACCCACCCCCATGCCACAATCCTATATCCCTACTGTTGCACAACACAATATAATCAAGTACCCTGTCTGCATAAGAGCAATCCGCCTCACCCAATACACCCACCAATCCTCACTTCCCTCTTCTCCCCCATAATAAAAAAAAGTAGAAGAGTAGTGATTGACTAATATACATTGTCAGAAGCCTTCATTCATGTCCCCATCTCTCCCTCTACTGCAGCACCCCTTACAAACTCTTTCCTTTTTTTTTTCCATATTGCTTTTTTCTGTTTTTCCATTTTCTCCCCGTACACCCCCCTTCCCCTTGCAGCATGAACATGCATGTGTGGAGGCACATGCACGTCATGTCTCTATGCTTCTGTGTCTCCCGAACTTCTATGCTGCCCTTCGGCCCCCACTAGGGGCAGCCAAGGAGAGGGACATCAACCCTCCCCCTCCCTGGGAGAGGAGAGCAGTCCATTGGACACTCGATCCTCTCCCTTCCTTGCTGACCCCTGGCTACTGAGGTCACCAGCATGGCATGAGGTGTGGCATCAGGACCTCAACCCTCAGCACCACCAGGCCAGCTCAACTTACAAACACTTTCTAAAGTGTAAGTTGGAAAACCATCCTACTGCAAATCCTAAAAATGTTCATATTTTGAGTAGAATTTATAAAATTCCGAACACTTTTCATAGTGCACACAAAGTAGAGATACCATCATACTGAAAATCTTGAAAATATTAGCATTTTGAGATGCAAAAAATAATTGTAAAGTACTACTTTCTCATCATTTTATTTTTTATTATAAGTAATTACTAATCAGTTTATTTAAACTCCAAATTATATCTTAGCCCCCCGCCTCACAAACATTTAACTCTTACCCTCTATTTTTTAATTTTTGAAAAGTTACATTAGCTTAAAGTTTTTGTTTGTCTAGAACGTTAACATGGAAAAAAGTCTTGGGGTCCAATTCCAGGATGCATGGCCCCAGCACTCTAACTAGGAGGTCTTTATCAGGGAAGGGGGGGGGGTCAGATCAGATGGACAGACCACGAGTTATACTGCTCACTTAAAGAGGCAGTACACATATAAGTGCATCACTTAATACAAAAGTTGTGTCAATCAATAAAAAAGAATACACTGTAAACTGGGTCTTTGCAAAAGAGCACAGATGCAATTTCTCGTTTAAGCTTTGATGAAAACTAGCAGTAAACCATATGCTGACTTTTCTTTCAAGTACAAATGCAGACAAAGCTTATAAACAGCAGACTTAAAGTGTTGTGTTCCACAGCGAATACTAGAGTACAGCACAAAAAAGACAAATGAGCATTACACCAACATTTTGAGTGTTATGATAAAGGGCAGGTGCCTGGAACAAATCAAAGGTGTGTTAGAACCAAAATGGGAAAAGAATCACATCAAGAATTCCAAATGAAGTTGCATATATCACAACAGCCATCTTTAAACAACAAACTGAAGCATAACCAGAGAGCAAAAAAACATATTTTTTATATACATATATATAAATATTTATGCAATAGGTGTCGATACAGGAAGCTGCTAATAAATGCATTAATCAGAGCAACTATATGAATAAATCGGAGATCATTACTTTATACATATAGTAAGTTCATCATCTCCGATTTATCCATGTAGTTAGTTCATTATAGTGCCGGCCGCTGCCCTCCCCCCACCTACCGACACTACTTCTCTGACATCTCAGCCCAGATCAGGTACATAGAGGCACAACTCCCCAACCCAACAAAAGGTCCTCTAAAGCAAATACACACCCCACTCCACAGATGACTGTAAACCCTCTCAGCATGTTTGTGTCCCCAGAAAAAAAAAAACTACCTTTCCTTTTCTCTGTTGTAGCCCAACTAAGGTCCCACTGCCACTCCTCATCAGTGCCAGCTCCACCACTCCTATTGGCCTGCAGCTTTCCCAAAGTCCTGGCCCCAGCACATCACTGCTTTCTCCATAGCTGTCAACGAAGAAATCTTTCTTTTTTAACATTTTCAGCACACAGTTCAAGCTGCCGATGTTCCTGCTCAAGTCAGATCACAATTCCAGACCCACTGCTGACTTTCACGGGAACTGCTCATTTAAAAATGGCCACCCACTCAAAACTCATCATTCCTCTGAACTCCTCAGATGCTCCCAAAGTGAGGAAAAATGAAAAAATAGAGAAAATGCAAACATCTTTTTAGTATTACTCTGCCTTCTTCTAGTCCACAACACCATTTCTCTTCCTCACTAATCATCACCATTGTTCTATGTGCATTTTCAAAAAGCCGATAATGCAACCAATCAGTGGCTATGTTGTCACACCAGTGCATTGTCCTCGTGGCGCATCTATGATGACGGGCATGGCAAAAAGGCTCACAGAAGTACACTAGCAGAGCAGAAAATAAACTCACACAAACAAGTCTCCATCTTAAAAAGCATTGTAACATACTTTAACAATACATACAAGATCCTTCACTACTGCACAAATGAAATATGCAGTAAGGACTTTGTATGATACATCATTTACCTACACTTGGGCAGTCTGACCTTGGGCACATCACTTGTAGCTTACACCACTCATGTAGTTACCAAGGTCAAGCTGTCTCTGTGCAGACAAATAATGTATCTCACAGGTGCCCTTTGCATATTTATTATATATGGATACAGAAACTATAATGTATATAATAAATATAATACAGTATACAGTATACAGTGCTCTCCTCATTTATCTGCACCCTCTTTATCCACCTCCCTCCCGTACTGCCACTGTGAGCTCAGTATTTTATTTACAGTAAAGTTGAGTGGATGCAAGAGGTCAGTGCAGGCAGCAGGGGAAAAAACAGGAATAATATGCAGCTCCTCAAGTTTATTGAGTACTGGCTGAATTGTATGTGCTTGAAAAAGGCCCATGGTCAGGACAGAGGGTGTAGTGACTGTAGAGCGCCGCTGCCACAGTGAAGACCATCATAGCAACAGAATGCAACTGAAAGTGTCAGATCGCTGTGATGGTCCCAGCTGACACTGGCAGTGCATCTCCCAGTGTTTCTCCCCCTCCCTGAGACAACTCTGACTTGGAGTTGTATATTTAGAGACTGGGCTGTGTGGGGGATTTGGGGGCACAGCCCCCCGAAGAAAGCACACTGACATTCCTGACAATACAATGCCGACACTCTGCATTGTGTCTGTCACTGTCAGGGATGTTGGCAAAGTAGATGTCACTATGGTATGGTAAAACCAGAACAGAGCACTGCTAATTCACAAGATTGTTTTGAAATCAAAGACTCAGTGTAAGGTATCAGGACTGAGTCTATAAATTCTGACATTGTATTAGTGTTTGCCCAATGGTTTTCAGTGTGTGTGATGGACCTCTCAGGAGGGAATTTATAGGAAAGATGGTATCCAGGGTGTTACCTGTATAAATCTGGCACTTGGGTTAATATCCCAGTACTGACACTGTAGTGCAGCATGAGAGGGGTGCTGCACTTCTGAGGTGCCATCTTTCGGATGAGACGTTAAACCGAGGTCCCATCTGTCTGGATTGGTGGTAGTTCAGGTGGATGTTAAAGATCCCATGGCACTTATCGAAAAGAGTAGGGGAATTTTTTATTGAGATCACAACAAACCAAATACAGTTTCAGCAGTACATCATACAAAGTCAGGAAGAAAAAAACAAAATCAAAACCAATATTAGTATTAATTCATACTATATCCCTAAACACAACAAAAAACCTGTAACCAAAACCCCCACCCCATAAATTAAATCATAACGAAAGAAATGAACAAAAAAAAGGGGAACCCCCCCCTCCTTTCTTAAAGCCAATCAAAATATTTCCAAGAAGCCTCCCAATCATTTAAGTGGAACCATAAAAATTACCGACGTTTAAGTGCTTGTAGTGCCGAAAATATGATATGATGAAGTTCCCCTCCTGAGATCTCCATTTGTTGGAGTGCCAGTTTACAATGTCCTATCTATATCCAATATAAAAAATGTACCATAATCATACGTAGTTTGCTATGCGGAATACATTTTTGCGATGCCGGAATAATACCACAAAAAAATTAATCTTTCATCCGGGGGAAATTCAACTTTCCAAATTCCTAAATTAACAACCAAAGTCCAAAAGTGCTTAATATAAGGACAGTCAAAATATAGATGAGTCATAGTCTCGGTACATTGTGTACAAGAGTCTCTCGGACAATATCGGTCCTGAATCTGTTTATGCTTATGATTCCCTCTTACATTAACCTTGCCATGTATTGCCAACCATACCGTAGCCCACATTTGTTCTGGTATCTGAACATCTAAAATTAATTTAGAAATGGAAAGTTGATCTCCTACTGAAAAATCTGCAAAGGGATAATCCCAAAAACAGCCCTGGATAATATCTGCATACAAAATATGTCTGGGAAATTAGAGGACTGAATCAAAAGTTACCTTCCATTGTTTTATTTTGTCAAAAACTCCAGCCCAATGACTATCCAATCTAGGTCATCTTTTGTTTTTATGCAAAAAAACATTCATATTCCACTCCCTCATTACACCTTGTAATTTCGGTAACCTCCAATGTACCCATAATTTCGAAGAGGGTTTCATTAAATAAAGCAAGTTATTATAAACAAAAATCATAAAAAAGAATACCAATGGATTAAACATATTGAGACCTCCTTCCTTGATAGATTTATAAAGCACATTACACTTAATGGGATTTAAACGACTACCCCAAATACAGGGAAAAAAAAAAACACGCCCATAACTTTGTTTCCAAAGACCTAGGTAAAGGAAAAATAGTGCCAATGAACAGAAATACTGGTACTAAAAAAGATTTAATTAAATAAATTCTCTTTTATTTTTACATTTTCCACACATTCCATCATGCTACCTTATCCATTCCTTTATTTAAAGCCCTCTTCCAATTATCTTCAGCCAAATTCTCTGGACCAAAGTAAACCCCAAAAATCTTACTGGGTTGTTTAGCAATGGGTATATCCCTAATTTCTAAGAGTGGATCATCAAACCCTTGAATGGCCAAACAAATAGATTTCTGAGGGTTCAAATGAGCTCCAATTAGGGTCCTAATATTTTGAACTGTATCATATGCTTTAAAAAGGGACAGATCATCTTATGCTAGCAGACAAATATCACCTGCATAGGCAATAACTTTAATGTTCTGTTCTAATTCAAAACATAAACCTTAATTAAAGGCAATCTGTGTACGATTCGAAGTAATGGATCAATATAGAAAACATATAATAAAGGGCTTAATGAACACCCTTGATGTACCCCTTTCAAAATTCTACAAGCGTTACCAATATACCCATTCTCATATGGTCTTACAAAAGCCAAAGCATAACATAAACAAATCCATTGAATAAAGGTCTCAGGAATTCCATAAGACTTTAAACATTGCCATAAAAAATAGTGTGAAACATTATCAAAGGCTTTAGCCTGATCTAAACTAAACACAAACCCCCTTTTAAGCCAGAGATTGACGTATTTCTCCCACATTCCATAATTTCCTGTAATAAGCATACCACATCTGTAAGGCTTCTACCTGGTATCCCACAAAACTGGGATGGATGTATCAAAAAATCCATCACAGTCATTAATCTATTGCCTAATAATTTGGCAAATATTTTAAAATCAACATTCAATAAAGTAATTGGGTGCCAATTTGTGATATCTGATACCTGCCCTGACTTAAACAAAAAAATCAGAAGCCCCTCCTACGTCTGCATTGGTATACTTCTATCTCTTAACATAAAATTATAAACAGCCAAAAGTTCTACTGGCACATAATTCCACAATAATTTATATAGTTCTCCAGGTAAACCATCAGAACCTGGGGAGATATTAGATTTTAGAGACATAATCACTTTTTTCAGTTCTTCTGACTAAAAAGGAGCTATTAACTTATTGGATTGATTAACTGTTAGCTGTGGTAAATTGACTGCCTGTAATATCATAGACAAAGCATTAGGATCCAGCGATACCTCCCCATACATTGTAGTAATAAAGGATTCCAAATACTTCATTACAGCCGCATTATCCTTAAGTAACTCTCCTTGCTCATTTACCAAATTCACAAATCCTCTTTTCTCCCTCCTATGCTGACTGTCTATAAACAGATTCATTTTATTCGCTTTCCCTTGTGTCCCAAAAGACTGTTCCTTTTTTAGTGACACTAATCTATTATACTGGTATAAAGACATTTCTGTACGAATTAAATTTATTTCATGACTATAATCCAAACTACAAACAGATTGAGCTGATAATAAATGATACAATTGACTCTGGATCTCCAATATTTAACATTCAATGATGTAGCCTGTGTTGTGGTTTTAAACTGAAAATATTGCGTCAAGCAGTATTTTACATCATCCCACCACTGACCAAGCTCACCTTCATATGGAAAGATAGTAGAACATTTATCAGTAAGGATTAATCGTAAGTCATTTTTAACATCATTTTCCATCAATAGGGATGTATTCAGTCTCCAATGACCTGGCCCGGACACTCTTGGGGGGGGGGATTGCAATATGAATTCCGAACAGCATGTGGTCAGAAGTTTCAATTGGTATCATACACAGAAAACAAATTCCAGCTGTTGACTTTACAAATACATAATCTATCCTAGAGGATAAAATACCCCTATAATAAGTAGCCTTGACCTTATAACCTCCCAGTAAATGCGCATCTTGTAAACCAGCCTGCAAGACCATTTTAATCATAAAAGTTTTATCACAGTATTGTTTACTACCAGACCGTGTCTGTTGAGAATTTACATTGAAATCACCCCCCAAAAAAAGTTGCCTACTAGTATACAAAAAGGGCTAAATTTTAAGCATTAACGCTATCCATAAAGCTTTGGTTTGAGGGCCGAAAATATTAATTAAATGGCAGGGAAAGAACCCAATCTCAACATCTAGCAATAGTGCCCGACCCAGCTCTATATATACTAACCGAAGTACCCGAAGATCGCTATGCCGAAAAACTATACCCACTCCACAACATAAATCAGGACCAATAGACCAGTACACAGGTCCCCAAACCCAATCTTTTGTAGCCATATGTAAATATGACAAGGTATGAAACTGAGTGTCTTGTAAAAAAATTATATCATACTGTAAATGTTGCAAAATAGAAAAGATAGTAGCCCTTCTAACAGAAAAATTTAAACTATTGGCATTTAAACTAGCCAATTTAAGTTTTACGGGCTCAGGGTGAGTGTTTTTTTCAAGTGAACACTAGACCTTGTCCTTCTAGGAGGAAATATACGTGTGTTTGATGGTATCTCATTAGCTTGAGTATTCTCTTGCACTTCTTGTGAGGAAAGAGGTTCTGAAATCAAATCCATTGGTTGTTCATCTTCAACTCTATCACCCCAAGAGGAGAACACCGAAAAACAATTTGAGAGGGGTAATGGGGACACCGGCCCCTGATTCGAACAGGTACCCAAAGTTCCATCTGTATTTGCATCCACAATCAAATGAGATTCCTTCAAATCTAAAGATGAGCATTGGTTAGTGGGTTTAGCAGTGTCTTCAACAGAACATGGAACTAAAACATTTTTTGATTTAATTCCAACAAGCTGATTCTGACATTTAGAAGTCAGTACCATATTCCCAGGAATTGAGGGGGAAGTGGGAAGGGATTCTGGCAGGGGTTGAGAAACCTCAAAAACCCGCTGACCTGCCACCACTGCTGAGGTGGGGAAAGCAGTAACACCAGTAGGCCAAGAAAATGGAGGAACAATCCTTTCTGTATCCCTCTCAGGCTTCCACCACTACCCCGGCCTCAACCTCATCTCTAGTAGCCATCGAAAAATCAGTACCAGTGTCTTCATCTTTAGCAAAAGAATGCCTAGCTCAAGAAAGCAAAACATCATGACCAGAGGCTTCCTCTGAGTTATGAGCAGCCCAGGGGCATTCCTGGAATGCATGTTCATCATCCCTGCAGAGATTGCACACAGGGGAGGCCAAACATTGTGTCACTGTATGCCCCAATGTATCACATTGGAAACACCTCATAGTGTCACAATCTGTATTGAGGTGTGATAAAGACCCACACCAATAGCAACTCTTAGGCTGCCCAGCATAGAAGAGAATTCCTCTATCCCGACCCAGACTGGGAGATGTTGAATACCATGTTCAGATTAGTTCAGCTGAACCCGAAAGGTCCATCCCCAGTCCAAAAACCATTATCATTCATTATGGGGCAGGGATGGTCAAAAATAGTACATCGTTTTTTCAGCCAGAATATGATATCCTTAATGTCCACCCCCTCATTTCTGAATAACAATGTGACTGTTTTAATGGTTGGTTTGGTAATAGGTATAGCCAGAAAATCCTTCCAGTCCTCTGTATCTTTAATCTCATAATATAACTTCCAAAACTTGTCAAGGGAAGCCATGGTGCAAAAGCTAATATCATACATATGGCCACCCGGAGCATGGATAAATGCATACACCTCAGCGGGTGTAAAATCCATAGAATCCATTAATAGTGATTTACCAACCCATAATCTATCAGGTGTAATTGGGGCCAAACCTTTGTATCGAAGATGTACCAAAAATCTCCTTTTAGCAGCTATAATTGGTTTCTGAAAAAGTCCTGCATAAGTTGTAGGACGTCTAATCCCTGCAATTGGTTCAACATGAGGTGCTCCTTCCAAGGTCTTACCTGAGGACTCCTGCCCTATCCCCCATCATAGTGTTCTCCCAACGCAATGCCATCTTCACCTGAAGCAGATCCTGGAGCAGAAACATTGCCTAGAGATTCCTCACTCACGGTATTGACACCCGGATGTACACAAGGCTCGGCGTCTGGTGTAGCAACCAAAATCCCTTCCGACTGTAAATCTTGCTGCAACAGAAGGATTTCACCAACGCTATTTGCCTCTGCAACAGCTGATTCCATTACAGGTATCGCAAAAGCAGTATTATTAGGAGTCGGGGAATAGGGATAGTAGGGTCAGGCAGCCAGCAACCATTAGTAAACACCCAACCTGCCTGGTGAAGCACTTTCCCTGGTGTCCAATCTGAGGGAGTACCCTCAAAAACCATCTTCTGGGATGCAGTTCCCTCATTCAGAAGATTGGGAGCAGTAACAGAGTTTAAGGGAGGTAGTGGTTCCAGTCCCCCCCCCCCAGGCAAACGTTTACTTACATCCTGTTGGGGGCTAGCCATCGATCTTTTCCATTTTTTCCGTTCTTCGTCCAGTTGGGACTTGTCTTTTAAAAATTCCTTCTCCACCGCTGACAACATTAGCAGCAATTGTTCCTTTTTTTTAAATAATTCTGCTCGTAGCAGCTCTTCATCTTCAGTGATTTTCTCCTCCATCGTATGTGTCAAAATTGGTAAATCCAAGCTCGAATCCTTATTATCTGTAGGCCTAGGGGAGAGATCCACCATCTCCCTCAGTTCAGGCTCTCTACATCCCACAGCAACTCCTTCTCCCTCCATGTCCAACAGCAAACTGGGATACTCCATCCCTGCAGACAGACAGACAGTGCCACCTGCCTACAGAGTAGGGGAATTTCCCTGGTGTCCTGGCCAAATTTCCCTCATTCACTAAAAATACCACCAACAGCTTACTCTGGTTCAAGGTCAGTTGGCATTCATCTGTATCCCTTCCTCCGGGTTGTGCCTCAAAATAGGCAGGATTTGTCTAGTCATCTAGTGCACTTACCCGGTCAACAAAAACTAAATAAATAAATAAATTACTTGTGGTGGTAAGAACTGACCCACTGGTGTTCACACCACTACCAATGAAACCTGGTGCTTGTCACCTAGCCCAGTGACTTCAACTTTTTGGGCCCACTTCTCAGCCATTGTCCATTGTAAGCAGGGGATGAGATTTAGTCTAGTCTCATCTATGTTTATCACAATTTCTGCAGGATTTATTTTATTTAAAATTTTGTTGAATGGGTAATAAAGCACTGGGCCACTTGGCCCTTTTACTGGCTTGACTTGGGTATAGTAAAAGTACACACAAGACAACATCAGTACATTTTAAAAACACAGAAACAATTTCAGAGATTGTCACAATGACTAAAGATAATAAACATATTGCATACATCATGTATAATAATACAGAAAAATAAGTATATAAAATTGTACCATCAACTAAAAAAATGCTTACAAACTATCAAGTCAGTTTTAAACTTCAACAAAGGAAAAAAATCATTGGCAATTGCACTGTGCCTCAGTACAGAGTAGACTTTTCAGTATGGTTTTGAAATTTTGACCACTCTGTGTATTACATAAGTAATCTGGTAAACTGTTCCATGCTTTAATAGTTATTTGTTTAAAAGCTCTTTGTTTTTTAATAGTTTTACATATAGGAACTGTCAGTGTCACCATGTCATCTGACCTTAGAGCTTTCAGATTATTTTTTTATTAGAAAAATGCAGCAAGAGGATTGCTTTGTGAAGCATACAGGACCTTAAGGACAAAGCAAGACATATGTAATATGTCCCTTAGTTCCAATGGAAACCCCTGTGGTGGCTTGGGAAGAGAGCAGATGAAAGGTATTTGGGGATGAAGGGGGATGAGACCAGTTCTTCCAAAGAACTCATTGTCTCTGGTCAGCATGAGGTCAGGAGTCCACTAAATTATGATCCATATTTATTTATTTATTTAATAGTTTTACCAGGAAAGTATACTGAGCAGTTACCGCTCGATTCCAGATACGTTCTGGGGAACATACAAGTGGAACATATAATCGTAAGACCAAAGAAGAGTGTACAAAAATGCAGTTATATTTACATATAATAGTGGAGGATTGTACATGTTTACAGTTACACTAGGCAGGAAGTTGTTATGAGAACTCAATTGGAAGACAGGAGCATACAATTAATAACCATGCAGTGGAAACACATGTATGCAGCTTACAATGTACAACCGTAGGGGGGGTTCATGGTTTAACCTCAATAGGTGATAATGCAAGGATAGCGGTGGTGAACGGGAGGGCAGCCGCAGGAGCCTTGGCCATATAACCTCCACCAGGAGTAATGGGTGCTTTCTCCCAGCAGTGCATGCTGCTCAAGATGGTGTTAAACAATAACAATAAGCACATGACTGCGACCATTTCCTCCAAGATCTGTGTGTGTGTGTCTTGATTTGGGGAAGGAAGCTGTGGGGGGCTACCAGGCAATAGAGGGACTACCAGACAATAGAGAGACAGCCAACCATAGCAGTAGCTGGCCATTTGCCTAGGCCCCCTCCTCCCTGGACCCGGTCATCTGAGAGGGTGCCACCTCTGGGGTGGACATAAAGCCTGGCAATGCCTCAGGAGGAGGCACCAAAACGCTACCCTCAGGGAGGGGGCAGTGGCCTGGGAAGGAGACAGAAGAGATATAGTCCAGTCTGTGGCCAGCAGATCCCCATCTTTCTCCTCCATCCAATGCATCCCCACCTATCCAACCTTGTAAAAACAGGGTAGGGGGGCCAGGAAGTAGGGCCCCCTTTGACACAATATGGGTGACTGCAATAGGGGTTAGAGAGTGATTTTTCCTGGTTTCTCGCTTAACATCAGGGTTTTTCCTGGGTTTTTTGCCTCTTCCAAAGGGATGTTAAATTAGGAAGAGATATAACGGTAGTGGTACTCATGGTAGAAGTAATACAGGATGATGGCAGTTTCATGGTAACCAAACAGTCACAGCCATGTGAGGCAGTTTGGGAGGAGCGAAGACCTACGGTATCGGGGGAAGAAGGGGGATGAGGCCAATTCTCCTGAATAACTCATTGTCTCCAGTCAGCATGAGGATAGGGGACCTCTAGATTATGACCCAAATGAGGAGTCATGATCCAATCTCATCAGGTGATACTGCAAGGATAGCAATGCAAAATGGGAGGCAGCCACAGAAGCCTTGGTCATCTTATCTTCCCCAGGAGTGATGGGCACTTCCTCCCAACAGTGCACGCTGCTCAAGAAGGTGTTAAACAATAACAATAAACACATGGCTATGGCCATTTCCTCCAAGAGATGTGTGTGTGTGTGTGTGTGTGTGTGTGTGTGTGTCTGTGTGCGTGTCTTGATTTGGAGAAGGGAGATGTGGGGGACTACCAGGCAAAGTTCCAATGGAAACCAGTTTACTTTGTTGTATAATGAACAATAGTGTTTTCTTTGCTTTGCTCTTGTAGCAAATCTGCAGATTGTGTTGTACTTGTGCATGTACATGCATTGTTTAATTATTTTTTCTGAGGATCCCCCCATATCAGACTTCCATATTCAATAGTAGGCAGAAGGCAGCTCTGTGCCAACAACCTCCTAGTGTCATCTGTGAGGTAGTCATTTGCTGAGTACAGTGTACCAATTTTCTTATGTAATTACAAAAGAACCCCAAAGTAAATGCCCTGAGGCATGGGTTATCCCAGAGGATATTGGCCATACAGCCAAGTTTTAAAGGAAACACAATTGCACATACCCCAATAATGCAGAGCATCATAGAAAACATATGCAAATCCCCATGAGAGAATTTGGACTGGCTCTACTTTAAGCAGAATTGCATGGTACCAGAAGACCTCAGTATTATCTATGTGTATATTATAATCTAATTGAGAATCCAAAAAAAGATAACCAGGTATTTAAAATTAGGTACTGCTTCTAAGTTATCCCCTTCACCTGCAAAAATCTTAAATGTTTCATCATGCATTTTTTTTTGAGTTATACAGAGCAATATTGCCTTTGTTTTCCTTTTATTTGCTATAAGTCTGTTATCTGTGAACCAATAATGTTCCCATATCCCAATTCTAATATAGAATTTAATCACCTAATATCTTTATTCGCTGATAAAGATGCAGCAAATTTAAATTTTGCTGATGAAATGGCCAATGCAGAAGGCTTATTTTGCCTTGTAATTATTACTTTGTATTGTCATTCCGCCTTAATGCAAAGTAAGGCAAAGTGGCAACAATATTAGCAGCCCGTCACACACACTGTCACCAGAATTATTGTACATAACCAAAATGCTCATGCTTGTGTCCAGAAAACTCTCCAGTGCTGACGAAGTGAAATGAGAGCACAAGAAATGCAAAGTCTCCCAGAATTAATGGCACACTCAGACATTATGTCTGCAGTAGTCACACACAGTCACCAGAATTAATGTGCATCCCCAAAATGCTATTGTCTTGTGTCCAGAAAATTCCCCAGTGCTGACAAAGTGAAATGAGAGTGTAACAAAAAAATGCAAAGCCTCCTGGAATTAATGGTGTACTGCAAATGCACAGACAGATTAAGATTGCGCTGCTCACTCAAGAGATGCAGATGCAAAGGCACAACACCTATTCAGTGCTCACAAGTCACAAAACCAAATCTGGGACTTCCAGTTCTGGTCTTTAAGGGAATGGCAGCATAGCTTTATTGCTCAGCCAATATCGGGAGTTAAAAGCAGCCCTCTCGAACGACTAACATTTATTTTCAGTTTAAAAATTCATGATGCTGAGAGGGAATAAACATTCTGACTTGACACCTGCAAACAATTCAAGTGAAATGGCTGAAGATTCACTTACCAAGCATTCTGTTCCTGAGCCTGATTCTGAGACTGCAGATCCACAGGCCTCCAAGTAGCCTAAAACAGCAGGCCACATGCCAAAATAAATGGAATAAAATTTTTTTACTGGACACAATTTACAATGAGCTTTGCTAATTTCGGGCTGAAATCAAACAACTACGTGGAGAGATCAGGAAAGATGTAATGCAATTAGAGCAGAAAGCTGATGATTCTAAGTGCCAGATAACTGCCACAGAGAATCATGTTGATGACATGGAGTCTGCAGTGCAACAGCTCAAAGTTCAGCAGGAGATGATCGAGGAGAGGCAAGAGGATGCAGAGAACCATGCCTGCAGAAAAAACATTAGAATTTACTGTATCCCTGAAGGCTCTGAGGGGAACAATATTAAGGACTTTCTGGCTACAATTTTAAAAACAGCCCTGGAGCTTTCTTCTGACTTTGAAATGCAGTTTGAACGTGTACATTGAGCACTTGCCCCAAAACCTACATCACTGAATGCAGCTCCAAGATCTATCATCACCCGCTTTCATTCCTATGCCATCAAGGAACAAATCCTAACTTCAGTATGGCACAAACATAAGATATTTTATGGGCAGCAGAGATTCTACATCGACCATGACTTTGCACCCAAAACCCTCGAACTCTGCCAGGTGTATCTCCCACTCCTCCCTACTGTCAAGGCAAAGGGCATTAAATTCATTACTCCATACCCTGCTAGACTCATTGTACACTTGCCTGACAGAGTAGAAAAATGAATATGTCAATGCACAGGAGGCGAAGGAAGAACTTGTAACCCAGGGTATCACTTTTCCTGAAAGGCAGACTGCCGCAGCTGTGAGGGAGCCTCGGACCCCAAGATGACACACCCCGATGAAAGCAGCAAGAATGCCAAACAACAACCAGAAAATAGCCCAGGACTTACAACAAAGACTTGAGCCCTTTTGAAGAACCAGTGCCTTAATAACTTGAAGGGATGTTGTGTCTTAGTACTGTTGAACTCTTATAGTCTTACTGCAGGTAAGACAGTTAGTTGGAGCTGGGGGGAATAGTGAAGTTACAAGTTAACTCCCTGGTCTGAGTGGCCCTGTAGGCCCTAGATCCTCTATATACTCACTCTAAGCTGGGAGTTTGGACTCAAGAGCCACTTGGGTTCATGAAGAACCATTATCCCCCTTCCTGTCTTGGGCTGGGGACACTTCCTTAACCTCTGCAATGTCTCATACTGCACATGGACTGTGGTCTGGGACTTAAATTCGAAGGATTTCATACCTTAACCATGGTACGATCAGCTTTTCCACAGTATTATTGTGGTCATTACTTCATATTTCTGGTATTTGATTTATCACCTAGTTCTGGATACTTTTAGTACTATGACAACAGGTGCTCAGAAATAGCTTTTTATTTTTTTATATTCTATGTGGTCCTGCTTTTTTCCCCCTAGATGGCTGTGTTGCCTTGTACCATCTCTCTTGGATGACTGATTATCTCCCTACTCCCCGATTATTGAGCACTTGCCCCAAAACCTACATCACTGTATTATTTCTTTTGATCGTTGACAACCTTTTAGGCTATGTAGTAATAGTCATTTTATGTTGGGGCCATTTTAGCCAAAAACTATTTAAAAGACAAAGATTTGCATATGCAGCCCATGATGCTTTGCATTGTGGGGGCATGTGTGATTTTGTATTTTCTTGAAACTTGACTTCCCAGCCAAATGCCCTTTGGGGTAACCCTTGCCTCAGTGTTTGTGCACAGAGGTTCTTTGTCTTTTAAATATTTTTTTTATTTTAATGGGTTCACCACAATATATCCAAGACACACTGTCTTAAGGGTAGCTGGTCCATTACACTGGGGTGTCAAACAGACGCGGCATACTGATGAGTCCTGGTAGAACGAAACACGTGTCTATGTCTTCTGTTAGCACCCTTTGCAAACTGTGTGAGAGGCCTTTTGGCACCATGCAATTCTGCTTAAAGTTGCACCAGCATAACATTCTGTGGTGATTTACATATGCAGCCCATGATGCTTTGCATTGTGGGGGCATGTGTGATTTTGTATTTTCTTGAAACTTGGCTTCCCAGCCAAATGCCCTTTGGGGTAACCCTTGCCTCAGTGTTTGCGCACAGAGGTTCTTTGTCTTTTAAGTAGTTTTTTATTTTAATGGGTTCACCACAATATATCCAAGGCACACTGCCTTAAGGGTAGCTGGTCCATTACACTGGGGTGTCAAACAGACGCGGCACACTGATGAGTCCTGGTAGGACGAAACACGTGTCTATGTCTTCTGTTAGCACCCTTTGCAAACTGTGTGAGAGGCCTTTTGGCACCATGCAATTCTGCTTAAAGTTGCACCAGCATAACATTCTGTGGTGATTTACATATGCAGCCCATGATGCTTTGCATTGTGGGGGCATGTGTGATTTTGTATTTTCTTGAAACTTGGCTTCCCAGCCAAATGCCCTTTGGGGTAACCCTTGCCTCAGTGTTTGCGCACAGAGGTTCTTTGTCTTTTAAGTAGTTTTTATTTTAATGGGTTCACCACAATATATCCAAGGCACACTGCCTTAAGGGTAGCTGGTCCATTACACTGGGGTGTCAAAAGACGCTTGCATACTGATGAGTCCTGGTAGGACGAAACACGTGTCTATGTCTTCTGTTAGCACCCTTTACAAACTGTGTGAGAGGCCTTTGGCACCATGCAATTTCTAAAGTTGCACCAGCATAACATTCTGTGGTGATTTACATATGCAGCCCATGATGCTTTGCATTGTGGGGGCATGTGATTTTCTATTTTCTTGAAACTTGGCTTCCCAGCCAAATGCCCTTTGGGTAACCTCTCTCAGTGTTTGCGCACAGAGGTTCTTTGTCTTTTAAGTAGTTTTTATTTTAATGGGTTCACCACAATATATCCAAGGCACACTGCCTTAAGGGTAGCTGGTCCATTACACTGGGGTGTCAAACAGACGCGGCATACTGATGAGTCCTGGTAGGACGAAACACGTGTCTATGTCTTCTGTTAGCACCCTTTGCAAACTGTGTGAGAGGCCTTTTGGCACCATGCAATTCTGCTTAAAGTTGCACCAGCATAACATTCTGTGGTGATTTACATATGCAGCCCATGATGCTTTGCATTGTGGGGGCATGTGTGATTTTGTATTTACTTATAATAATGTCAACGTGGAACTTATTATATTTGTTGATTTTGTTCATATGCACTTTACTGTTAAATTAGATAACATCTCAGAGAAGAACATAGGGCAACTACTGAGCTTTGGTAATTGTATCTGCTTATATGTGGGGACACTCCAGTTAGTCTGGTATATCTCTCAGTTCTGCCTTATTAGAGGGAACAGACGGGAGATGAATAGTCTTAATACCATGCAACCTTTTGTGCTAGCTCTATGGCTACTAGCTCACTGATCATGCCACTTAATATTAATGGCATTCAAATTCCAATTAAAAGAGCCAGGATGGTAAAATATTTAAAATATCAACATCCTGCTTTGATATTTCTACAGGAAGCCCACCTTTCCCCTGAGGAACATGGTAAATTGGAGAGATTTGGCTATCAAAAGGTATTTTCTGCATCCCACCACTCTGGTCATCAGAGAGGTGTGACAATCTTAATCCTTTGTACCACTCTGTTTATCCTACAAACCCTAATTGCTGATAAGGAGGGATGCTATGTGATTGCACAGGGGTGTCTTTATTCAAAACCAGTGACCATGGCTTCCATTTATTTTCCACCTAACTCTCCACCAAAACTGGTCAGAAGGTTTTATGAGGATCTCTTGTCCACCTTACAGGGCCAGTTGATTCTAGGCAGTGACATTAATACTACCCTGAGTCCAACCATAGATGCACCCCCCCCATTAAAGTATAGAGCCTCATCACTACAAAAATACTTGGTTAAAACCCTCCCAAACTTGGGTCTATCTGACATATGGAGGCATTTCTACCCCAAAATACAGTTATACACTTATCAATTCCCTAAAACGTGAAGTCTCTCTAGGCTGGATAACTTGTTCAGCTCAGTTGAGCCTTTAGAATCTGTACAAGATAATTACTATGGGGCTACCCCTTTGTCAGCTCATTGACCTGTGTTCACTAAATTGTTACTGGGTCGCCATTAGATCAGTCTTTCTGGCACCTAAACCTCATGCTACTAAAGCACCCCAAATTTAAGGACCTAATTCATAAGACAATAACTAGTATATTTGCTGATAACCCTAAAGGTGCCACCTTGGATGTAATCCATAGGGACACTTAAAAAACGGTTCTCAGAGGAGACATTATCAAGTATGCATCTTGTAAGAAAAAATTAGAGAACAAAATCTGTTTGAGTTACAAAGTGAATATAATGGTCTTTCGGAGATTCAGCATGGGGGAAGTAAGACTGTTGCTTCCAAATTAAAACTTTTAAAGCAGAAATCCAAAAAATCTTAGATCTCCAAGTGGAACAGCAACTCTTGTACCTTAAGCTGAACTCCTATGAAGGAGATCCAAAGGCAGCCAGAAATCTTGCTAGGAAATTAAGGGGTGACAGATCTTTTGCAAGGGTAGCACACATTATGGATCCTGGCTCAGGAATACTTTTACATCACCCACATGCTATCAGACAACCTTTTGCCAGCTATTATGAGAAACTATATAGGGAGGATCTTAACCCCCACCCTGAACAAATTCTGAACTTCCTTAACCAAGCTAACTTATCAAAATTATCTGAAGCTCAGTCCAGAGTCCTCATAGCCCCAATAACTATGGAGGAGATCACCTCTGTAATTAAAGAGGCCAAAACAATGAAAGCCCCTGGCCCCGATGGATGCCCCATGGAATTTTATAAAACTTTCAACTCAAACTTATCCCCCACTCTCCTAGAAGCCATGTAGAATTTACAATTAGGCAACCTCTCCCCCCATTGCAATATGCTGAGATAGCAGCCATCCTCAAGCCTAGGAAAAAATCACAATTCCCAGAATCATATTGTCCTATATCAAAGTTAAATTGTGACTATAAAATGTATATGTCTGTATTAGCACACAGACTAGATAATCTACTCCCCTCCATAATAGGTGATGATCAGGTTGGCTTCATTAAAAAGTGCTAGGCCTGAGATGCAGTAAGGTGGACTGCACTTATTATGGAACATGCCAATAAACATCATATTCCCCTGTCTCTCTTGGGACTCTACACTGAAAAGGCCTTTGACAGGGTCAATTGGGCATTTATGTGGTCCACCCTGGAATATTTTGGCCTACCATCAACCTTTATTAGAAAAATCATGCTGATCTATGAGTCTCCCAAATCATACTTAAAACTAGATGGTGCTGTATCCAAACCCTTTGCCCTTAGTAGGGGAACATGCCTGGGATGTCCTTTATCCCCATTATTATTTGCCCTATATTTAGAACCCCTAGCATCCACTATTAGAAATTCACCTAAGTTTACTGGCCTAACTGTAGGAGGACAGCACCATAAAATTAATCTCTATGTGGATGATATACTACTCACTCTGACCTCTCCTGAATCATCAATACCTGCAGTTTGGCCCCTTTTAGAGCAGTTTGGGACTCTGGATGGGTATAAAATCAATAACACAAAAACAGAAGTACTAACCTGCTCCTTCCACCCTCCCCCACCATCTTAAGCACAGCTTTCCTTTTAAATGGAACAGAATCACAATAAGATTCCTTAGGATACAATTCCCTTATAATCTGACTCATCTTGAAATGGTTAACATTGAACCTATTACACAACAAATCACCAATGACCTGTCAGGTTGGACAGACCTTTCTTTAACCTTTATCTGCAGAATTGAAACTATACAGCAAAACATTCTCCCCTGGCTTTTATTCCTTGTCCAAACTCTCCCCATCACCCCAGCTAATACTTACTTCTACTATTGGAATAAAACTATTTCTCATTTTATTTGGAAAGGAAGGCCCCCCCAGAATAAATTTTTAAATGCTATAGCTACCCAAATCAAAAGGTGGTCTAAATTTATCAGATCTCAAAACTTATGCCACGGCCACTTAACTCCAACTCTTGTTGAACCATATCTACCCTATGTATAAAGCCCCCTAGAAGGATTTGAAACTAGCAGTTCTGAGCCATCCTGATGTGCTCGCTTGTCTATTTGGAAACCCACCACAATGTCTCCCTCTTACCCAGTTTCCAGAATTTGTAGCGGAACCTTATAAGACCTGGCTCACCATATTGAACACAACACTCTCTTTTTCTGAAAAACTTTATTTTTGGCCTTTAAATGCTGACACATTCTTTTTACCCAAATGGACAAGAGAAGTAATCAGGTCCCGGGCAATCAGGATATGGTATGTGGGGCAATTGGTCACCCCATTGGAGTTGTTGTCTTTTAGCTATCTCAAACATCAGTATAAACTCCCACAATCTTCCAGTCCATATTATTATAAATTAAAAAACTCACTCCTTCCATATGAAGACAGTTTAGTTAAATTAGTGGAGTCTCCAAACACCTTGACAATACTTTTTAAAGCTAACTTAGAAGGGCAAGAACAGACATACCTTATTAGCTATTTATATAAAGCCCTCCAAGATTACAAAAAAGATTCTACCAACTATATTAGAAAGGCCTGGGCCTTGGAGATACCAGAAGAGATAACTAGTGACCTATGGCAAACATACTCCCTTCAGGCTCTCAAAGTTTTGAACTCTTCTTACTGGCAAGAGTTTGCTTGGAAATCCAGTATCCATTTCTTCAGACCCCCTTCTTTGGTTGCCAAATACTGTGGCTCTGCTATGGGCATATGCTGGAGAAAATGTGGACATCCCTCAGCTAACATAACCCATGTATTATGGGAATCTTCTAAGCTGGGCTCTTTTTAAATGGAGATCCTTACAGAATTGAAAGACGTTTTTGGTTTCCACGATCTGTTCACCCCCGCATAAATCTTAACAGCTACCCCCCTCAAGGTCAGACAATTTCTAAGCCCATACTGAAAATAATTACAATTTTGATTCTGGCAGCTAAAAAGGCTATTATGAAACACTGGCATACTGAAAGTGTCCCCACAAAGAAATGCTGACGAGTCCTGACATATGATATTTATAGCGTGGACAGATTAATAGCTAATATTAACTCTCGCACTAAATCATTTCAGATTTTCTGGCATGCATGGGTTAATTATCAAGCTCTTCATTACCCTGACTTTGTTCTATAACTAACCATCCCATTCTTTCTCTACCTGTGCAGAGGGGCTGACAACTCAGTCCATTCTAATTGAATAATGCCTCTCTTTTATTTATTTAGTTTTTGTTAACTGGGTAGGTGCACTAGCCATAAAATGACTATTTTCAGGCACGACCCAGGAGAGTACAACAAAAAGAGAACAACTGAACAACAGCAACATGGGTACAATAATACAAATAAAGGAACAGTACAGCAGCGCTACAAAAATACAATGGGTAGAAACAACAGAAAATAATGGCAAGCATTATACAGATAATGGCAGTAAGATATATAGTAAGTGCAGAAACCACGGACCTGACCTGTGGAGTGAAAGGGTTAATAAGATAGTGAGGTTATATAGAGAGAAATGTTAGGAATGTTCAAACATAACAAGAAAGACTGACTGAAGGAAGTTCAGGGGTGGTAATTGGCAAAACAACAGTGGATGGTCAGCAACAAGGTTTGAGAAGGAACAGAGCTAGTAGTCAAGAAGTTATTTACAAAGAGAAGAAAAAATATGGGGAGGGGAAGAGGAGAAATTCTTGGAGCTGGATTAGAGCAGGGGTGACGTTACTGGTAAGTCTCAGGAGCTTCAGGTTGGGTCAAAGCATGTACAAGCATCAGCTAAGGATAAATAATGACAATATTCACTTTTAAATCCAAAGTGAGACTGAGACAGCCAGAGATTGAGTGGAAGAGCATTTCATAGCCTGGGAGCAGAGAATTGGAAGGCCCCCTGTGCTTTTAGTCATCTGACATCTCAGAACATAGAGCAAGGATTTGTCAGCTGATCACAGACCATGGGAGGATGATTTAGGGACCAGCAACACAGCCAGCTGGGATGTTTCTTTTTCCCCAAATGATCAAGTCCATTAGTGATCCAAGGTAGTACTGTCTACTGGCAGAGGGTGACAGCCAATTCAGATCCTTAAAAAGAAGGCAGTGATGTTTGAGTCAAGACAATGCAGAGGTAGATCGGCATATATTGTTATAAGTTATGTCCCATTTTAGTAGGGAGGTTTTATTGGCATAGGTAAAAATAGAGGCACCATAAGTAAGGGTTCGAAGCAGAATACCTCGGGCAATTGCTAATTTGGCCGAGGGTATGAGCTAGAAGCTTGTTTTGTAAGCTACTCCCAGTTTCAAGTTTACAGCTTTGCAAGAGGACTGAATATGAAAATTAAAATTCAGGGACTGGATTATCCCCGCAGATCCAGCAGGATCCCAAGGTACTTGAAGGAAGTAACATTTTCAAGTGGAAATCCTCCTGGATGAAGAATCTCCAGCAAACTAGAACATACCTTAATCTTCAGTGCAGAACCTAGGAGCATGGCTTTTGTTTTCTTTTTATTTAGTACAAGCTTATGGTCTAGTAGCCAGTCTAAGACCTTATTGAAGTCTGAAGTAAGTGATGTGTTTATGCAGGCAATACTAGAAGAACTAGTATAGATGATCAGGTCATCAGCATAGAGAATAGCTGAGCAGGATTCCAGGACCTCAGCTGCATTATTGATAAAAATTGAGAACAGAAGGGGCCCAAGGATAGAGCCCTGGGGGACCCCAAGGTTGATAGTAGATGTGTTGGACAGGGAGGAGTTAAATTTGACAGCTTGTGACTTGTTTGACAGGTAGCTAGAGAACCAGTCCACAACAGGGGTAGAGAAATGGAATTTATGGAGAGTGGAGAGAAGCAGGAGATGGTCTACAAGGTTGAAAGCCTTAGTGAGGTCAATGAAGATGGCACCTGTGAGTTTTCCAGAATCTATGTTGGACAGAATATCAGTAGTTAGTTGAAGAAGAGCTGTGGTGGTGCTATGACCATTTCTAAAACCATTCTGGGTATCTGAGAAGAGACTGTAGCATGTAAGGTAGTCAATGGTCTGTGATGCAACTATTTTCTCTAGGATCTTGCTAAGGACAGAGATAATTGCTGTAGGTCTGTAATAGGCCATGTCCTTTGGGTCACCTTTTTTAAAGACAGGTATTACTCTTGCAGATTTCCATAGGTCCAGCACGGTGCAATAGATAAGGGATAAACTGTAGATTCTGGCAATTAGAGAGGCAATGAGTGGAGCAGCCAGCTTAAGAAGATGAGGTTCCAATGAGTCAGAACCAGAGCTGGTATTGGCAGATATGGATCTCAGTGATTTCAGAACTTCCACTCTTGATATAGCCTTGAAATAGAATGGTGGCACTGGAGGAGCATCATACAACAGGGCAGTATGGTTGTCTGATGGTAGCGTGATAGGTAGATTGGAGTGTGATCCACTAGGTTGTAAAGCCAAAGTATTGTATGACAGATCAGAGAAAAGAATGTTAAAACTGTTTGAGATGGTTCTAGGATCATTACAATGTGCCCCATTTATGATCATTTCATCAGGAGTGACTGACTGTGAGGTACCCAGAAATATTTTGACATGGGTCCAGAATTTCCTTGTGTCACAGGCTGAGCTTTGTAGAAGGTCCTTGCAGTATTTGCTTTTAGCAGCTCTAACTTGTCTCTTACATCTGTTCCATAGTTCACGATAGACAATAAGATCTGACTGTAGGCCAGTTTGTTTGTAGCGAATCCAAAACTTGTCCCTCTGGACCAGATTAGCAAGGAGGTCTTTATGCAGCCACCTTGGCTGTTTTCCTCTGACCCTCCTAGTAGTCTTGGGGGCATGTTTATATTGAATGGTAAGAAATTCATTTATGAATATCTGTAGAGCAACTTCCACATCCTTTGTTTGATAGATACCTGTCCAGTCAATATTGGAGACATCATAGAGAAATGTATCTTAGTCAATGTGAGCTAGATTTGTAAATGTGATTAGTCTTGATGGAGGAGATGGAGGTGCAACCATAGATAGGATACAAAAAGTGGGTGAGTGGTCTGTTAGTGCATCTGCAAGGATTACTGCTTTTGACACATGTTCTATACAGTTAACCACCACCCAGTCTGGAAGTATACCCGTTTGATGGGATGACATGGCTCTTATTGCATCAAAGATCAACTGGTGAAAATTATAACTAAGCATGAGTGATTGCAAGGATATTTGAGCTGACCCTAACCAACTGAGGTTAAGAACACCCAGGATGACAGCCTCATTATGATTTACAGTCTGGGAGGTGATGTCAAGGAGTTCTTGAAGACCTACTATTCTCCAAGCAGGGGGATTATAGGCACAGATAATATGAAGCTTTTTTTCCCCCAATACAATAGTTGCCTATATGAATTCACACACTGCGGGAGAGGCAGATGCCGGGACAATAGAGATGTTGAGGTGGTTTTTGAAGAATAGGGCAACTCCACCTCCATGCTCAGATGAGGATCTATCCTGTGGGAAAAGGGAATAGTTAGGCAAGGAACATACGTCATCAGATACACTGGGTTTTAGCCAAGTTTCTGTGAGAGTACATCAGGATTGTAGAGTTTCACCCGGGTCTCGAGTTCCGCATCGTGACAGGTAAGACTTCTGATATTGATATGGGCAATTAATAATTCTTTCTTGGACATACCAGATAACTTATTTGGAGAAAAGAAATAGGTAGGTGGACCTGGATTTAGTTTGACATCCCCAGATAACAGAATAACGAGCATGGCTAGGAACCAAAGCCTTGCACAGTGGCAGGTTTGGGTGAAAGCACATCTCCATGGCAGCTTCCTCCTGGCATGTAGAGGGTAATAGATGCAGCCTCTAAAAAGGAGGATAGGGTTAGGTTGAAGATCAAGCTTTGTCTCTGCAATCAAGATAGAGAAACTGTAGTTGCGGTAAGCCTCTAAAGAGTCTTTTGCCATTTGGTTACATGGGAGAGCCCATGTGGCAGTATCCAGGCTGAGTAAAATGACAAATGGCAGGAGTGCCCACAGCAGACTATACTTCACCATAGTTTTACTATTTGACTTGGGTAGGAAGGCTAGTGGTATACTGAGACAGAGGATTAGCTCTTAGGGATAAAGAGAAAGTGTGTGTAAAATTAAGACTGCCAAGGGTGACCGTGTTACACCGTTTTAACCCTTGGCTGAAATTAGAGATAGAGCAAAAACAACAAAGTGTTTCCTACTAGCGTAGCAATTATTTAGAAGAAGTGGAACAGAGAAGCAGAAAGTAAAGCCCCGCAAAGGTTAATTAGGAAAGCAGACCAGTCAGAGGCTCTACTTGTGGTAAAGATTATAGTAAGGAAATGAAGACCTATTAGAGATATGTTAGAAGGCACCCCTAGTGGCGGAATTTTATAAGGAACCAATGGGAGACTAGACAGCAGCAATGTTCGGCAAAAGTCAATGCAAACCAGAGGGTGCCGAGGCCCAGAGATTGATAATATGGCAGAGAAAAGGCATGGCCAAACAGTGGCCTAGCAGAGAGCAGCAGTCCAATTAGAGGAAGGTGGCAGCAGGTGGCCGCCTATCAAACCCGCACAGAGCTACCCCGGAGCAGCTGGGACACTTAACAGGATTTGAAGGTGTTCTGTTCATCAGGAAGATGGAGGTATGGGCAGCTGGCAGAATTAGCCACGCCACTCACTGGGAGCCTGATCAGGTGCAGTGGATCTATTTTAAGATATAAAATGTAGGTTAAGATAAGATGTTATTAGCTAGGGCAGGGGGTACCAAGGCAACGTGAAAATTACTCGGGGTAGCAAGGGAGGAAGCTCAGGTATGGAACTGCACAGTAGATAGCAGAGCAGGCGCTAAGTAAAGTTGATAGCTAAGCAGATGGTGAAAATAAGAAGATGTCTTTAAAAGGAAGACAGGACAAGTGTTAGGCCTAATAGCTGCACTCTGTATCTTTAAGAGGAGTTGCAATATTAGTGAGAGGGGAGGATGAACATTGCTAGGGGTGGTGCCGAGGGGGGAGGGAGAGTATTTAATGAAGGCTACAGGTGGGGAATGGGAGGATGATTGCAAAAATTCAAGCAGCAAGGAGACAGAAGGACAGAAAGTGAAAGAGAAATTGAATTATTTGCAGGGCAAAACTTACAACTGGGACCCAAATGGAATCTGGTCTAAACAGAAAAAACTGTATCGCTTTAAACTTAGTTTCTGATCCAGTGTAGCTTACCACTGGACATTAAAACAAAGAGAGATGTAATATTTTACAATCTACAGACCTGCAGCCTAAATGAACTTGCACTTCAAATTACCCTTGGAGTGCAAAACTGCTGTAAACAGGCTTAGGTTCACATTTAAGTTAGGATTTACAAGACAATTTGGAGAGACTTAACAAGTACCACAATCAGAATATAACATTAGGTTAAGGTCCAGAGGAAACAGCAGTAGCAAAGAATGAAAGAACTGCAGCAGCCCGTCAGCAGGCAGAGTCGATGGTTCTGGATATTCCAGTTTCTGCAGCATACCATCGATCTGGTGATCAGCGGGCGGTACAGCGAGGAAGGCAGCCAGCGGACAGAAGGGGTCTGTCTGTCTGCTTACAGCAGCAGAGGCACCCATGTCAAGGGTGAAGCTTCAGTCTGGTGATCAGTGGGCAGTACAGCGAGGAAGGCAGCCAGCAGACAGAAGGGGTCCACCCGGCTGCTTGCAGCAGCAGAGGCACCTATGTCAAGAGGATATACTGTCCCCTAATTTCATGCTCCCCAATCCTCTGTATTTCTTTACTTATTAATTGTTTCTGACCTACTTTCCTGTCTTGATAACAGGCTAGAACATAACCATATAGGTTATAGATGTTTTCACACCCCAAATGTATCTTTATTATAGGTTCCACATAAGGCTAACAGCATTTCCTTATATAAAGACATCCCTGTAGGGAGGAACTTTAAGCAGATGGTATAACATTCTTAAAAATAAAACACCAGCACAAGAAACTATATCATAATAAACTTTATTTTTGTTTTTGTTACAGTATAGATATTAAATGAGTAACATTACCGCTCTAGCTCTTAAATCTTCTTTACAATTTTCTCTGATCTGATCAAGTGCACTGATTTACCTGATTTACTTTATTGAACCAGACATTGCTATATTATGATATTAGAGTTCTGATATCCTGAACACTACATATTAGCTTTTAAATGTATTATGTATATGGTCCCACCACTATTTGTATAAATGCAAAACTCTTATAATAAAAAGGCAATTTAAAACAAAAATCCAAATCTGGAAAAGAATACCTTTTGCCAGTTGGCGGGGGAGGTAGTGCACAGCAGTAACAGTCCACTACCAGAAAAGATATCACAAAGCAGTATAAAAATTCATGCAGGTAAGGTGGATAGCAGGTTCACACTGCTGCAATTACTCTATGGCACAATAAAAGGTGTCTGATTTAATGGCACACATCGTACACACACTCACACATACACTACAAGTAATGCGTAGCAAATTGAAAACTTTTAGAAACATAACCAATTGTTTTAAACAAAGTGAAATTATACACTGCTGCACCGCAACAATCATTAAAAAAATTTCAAGAATTACTGAAAATATTACTGTGTGTACATTAACACAGTTATACAAGAAACATATAACCAAAACAGAAAGACTGCATTTTTCTCCCAGTTAATCTACCTACACCACAGATATGCCCCTCCCCAAAGCACACTTCACAGTACACAGACTGACTGTTCTAAATTAACATTCAAAATCCACACACAAACAATAAACACTCAATGATATGAGCACAGGAGGGTTTCCTACAATCGATGTACTAAATTTTGAGCAAATAAAATGGCTCAAAAAGGCTTTTTTAACAGCTTTTAGAGGATTTGAATTGCAGAACTCTGAGAAGAAGCTGTCTCCATCTTCCACTACACATACACTACACAGAACTGAGGCTGTGCAGAACAATCTAGGGCCCATGTGACCTGCAATCCCATGAAGCACGGCAAAATTCACCTTTGTAGCTCAAAAACAAGGTGAAGTGAGGTGAAGTACATTGATTTCAATGTACTTTGCCCTAAAATTGGTGGAGAAGTGGATTGGGTAAGGCAGAATGATGTGAAGTCATTGTTTTCAATGGACTTTGCGTTCCCCATTATGGCGTGAAGTACACCACTTCACTTTGTGTATACTTTGCGGATTCCACGTTATTCCGCGAATCACTTCGCGGAGCGAATTTCGGCCACTTCGACCACCACTATTCGTCACATATAACACAGCATTATCTGCCTAAAGTACCACTTTTGTTTCTTTGCTATCTAATGGCGGTTCATTTATGAATAGTGAAAACAGCACTTGTCCTAAAATGGAACATTGAGGGACTCAATAATGAATGTCTTCAGGTTTTGATATTATTGCATTAACTCTCACCTGTTGCTTTCTATCTGTTAGATAGTTATAAATCCAATTTGTTGTAGAATCCTCAACATCAATACCTAATTAACCAACTAACATAATGCTTCCACCATTCTGAACCAAAAGTTGAGGGATAGTCAATTTGACAACCTCTGTAGCAACTATCAGCACAACTAGAGCACTGACAACTGCTCCTTCACCATGGAGGTTTTTGATAATCTGTTTCAGCTCCTGCTCAATATTGACCACAAACAGGGTAGGCCATCCTCAGTGTTCCTGTTCTGTGTATGGACGTGCTGTAAATAGGCTATCTATAAATAGGCTGTCTATAAATAGGCTGTCTATAAATAGGCTATCTATAAATAGGCTGTCTATAAATAGGCTATCTATAAATAGGCTGCATGTTCACAGCATCTCTTGGACAGCCAGCAGCCAAATAGGTGTGCAGAGGGCTGTGCCACTGGCTGTCCTGCAGTAGCACCAACTATGCAGGTACAGTGGGGATGTCAGTGCCACGGGGGTGGTGGGGGATAACGTTAATGCACAGTGTAGAGGTATGTTTCAGATGCTGTAAAAACAAGGTTAGCCAGTCATTACGACCTTTTCTTTTACCTCTCCTGTCAGTCACAGTACCTGACTGGCTCCTATTCTGTGTATGGGCAGGCTGTAATTAGGCTGCATATAAATAGGCTGTGCATTCTGAGCATCACATGGACAGCCATTGACTGAGGAGGTGAGCAGAGGTCTGTGCCGCTGGCTGTCCAGCCATGGCACCAACTATGCAGGTATGGCAGGATGGCAGTGCCATGGGAGTGGGGGGAGCCACTGGCTACCAATGAGGGTCAAGGGGGATAGGATCTGGTATTGGTGGACTACTGGGCTGGCTGGGCAAGTCCCTTTCACATGTTTGCCTGGGTGTCGGTGCCATGGATGTGTGGCAGGACCACTGGCCATGACGCTGCTGCAGGGTACCAGGTTCGGTGGTCTGGGGGATTATGGTGGGGCACCTGTGTGTGTGTGGTGGGTTGTCTAAGGCATCACCGGGTAGGAGCTGCCATATCTGTGTGTGGGGGGGTGGATCATTGATAGTCATTGGTTGGGGCTGCCATCTGTTGCGGGGATGGATGACACTGGGTGAGTCTCATGTACATGTACAGGTGCTCACCAGTTCTGCTGCTCGAGCCCTTCCCATTAGCCTAGTGGGCTGGGACAGCTCGGATTGCTGGGTTCCACTGATGCTGTGACCAGGGGGTGTAGTCCATGGTTGTGCACAGTGGGTAACAGCAGGATTCTACCTGGTGTAGCCGTCACCCTTCCACCCCTCCCGGTGCACAGCACTCTATGCCATAGTGCATGGTGCATAGTGTGGACCCCCTCACCCCCATGACAGGTTGCTGTCCGTGTGCCTGAGAGATTGGGTGCATAGGAGCTGCACAGTCTGTGCATCCCGCATGGGGGGCACAATGGCTGCAGAGTGGTTACATGCCACAGATACGTGACTCAGAGTCACTCTACCCATTCGTGCATAAGCCCCAATGATAATAAATAATTTATAGTATATGGTTAGGGCTTATCATGTATGGCAATCAGTAGCAACTCAAAAGTTGTTATTCACATTCTAAATGTTGTGCATGTTCTAAAAGTTCTTGTGCATGTTCTGTTCTCAAGTGCACCTGTGTCTCTCCTTGCGTTGATTCCTGTCTGGCAGCCTGCAGTCATTTTCACTGAATACTCTCTCTCCCTCTCTCTCTCTGTCTCTCTGTCTCTGTCTCTCTCTCTCTTCTCTCTCTCTCTCTCTCTCTCTCTCTCTCTCTCTCGGTACTAGCACTGAGCACCGCTCACAACTCCCACCCACTACTTCCCCCTACAGAACCATTTGGTATAAAGAAATAAAATATGGGTGATCATACACAGCTCACATTGTGTTTCCATCTAAGCACTGAGATAACAGCATGAACCTCTTGAGCTTCACTGTCAAAGTCCATACACTGATACCTCAACCCCTTGAAGAAACACAGGATACTTTTGTATGGTCACCTGTACATTATACCTTGCATAATTACTGGTGACCCCCTTTAATGCACAGTGTAAAGGCATGTTTCAAATGCTGTAATAAGCAGATTATCTGGTTATTATGGCATTTTCTTTTACCTCTCCTCTCCTCTCAGTCATGCTTGTTGCAGTACCTCATTGGCTCCTATTCTGTGTATGGGTGGGCTGATTAGTTCCGAAAACATTGTGGCTCCATTTGTCTGTTAAGATGAACCACTACAGCAACTGATAGTTTCCCTTATGGAAAGTTTCTTCTGCTCATCATTATTTTTTTTTAGAACTTATCTGGTTGATCCTGCCTTTACAAGTTGTAAAATGTACCTGGTTGATCCTACTGTGCGTCGGCTTGTGGAAACTGCATGTTCAACCCAGCACAATCACCGATGGGACTGTGCCTGACTTCTAAACTGCAACTTAACCTACGTTCTACACTTCCATTTTTTTAAAAAGAAAGTAAAAAAACAAAACAATATATGTACTGGACAAGGGTGTCTGTGTGTGTGTGTGTGTGTGTGTGTGTGTGTGTGTGTGTGTTTATGTGTGTCTGTGACAGAACTGCATTAATAACTTCGGCATTCACTCCCTGAACCAGTAATTACAAGAAATAAAGGATAGACAACTGTGTTTTTATGGACTTCTTTTACACAGCCTTGGTGTGTACAAAAATGGATTTCTTTTACACAGCCTTGGTATGTAAAAAAATCTGTAACACACAGTTGCCTATCCCTTATTTTCTATATTATCATTCTAGGTGATTCTTCATCATTTATCATAACTTTAGCTTGGTTACAAAGGAGCTCTTAATCAATGGGAGAGCAGCTTGAACAATGCCTGATGACATCAAAATGATCTCTGCTGCACTCAAAACAGAGCAATGAAGTCCAACAGAAACAGTTTATTTTTCATTAAAAGAACTACCTGAAAGCTCTGCAATCTAAAATGCATTGTACAAACTAGATACACAATGGCCTCACTCAGAATGTGCCATTTATCATCACTTGTGAGGGGGCAGGACTTTCATAACTCACTCGTGGCTCTGCTACTCATGAGTTATGGGCCTTTCCCCTCACTCATGATGACAAATGATGTATTCTGAGTCAGGACATTGTATATCCCATATACAGAATATGTGACTGTCAACAGAAAAAGGATTTTACATCATGAGCTGGGTTTCCCCAAACAGGGTGACATGCATAATATAATGCAGGATGTCTAAGTGCAATCCATGGCTGGGAGACACAAAGGAAACCAACATTCCCTGTCTTCAAGAGAGGGGTAAATCAAACAGTTAATGTCAGTCTGTTTATATACATAACAACTGATAAACTTTTCATTCGACATTATGTCTCCACAAGTTACATTGAATGCTTAGTGAGTATGTAATAGAAAATGAAAATTGATACAACAAAAGAAAGAGACAACTGTCTTAGCTAAAGTAATAATACAGCAGTAGTATGAATAGTAGATTTTATTTATAGTTATTGAGGTCCTTCCTAGAGGCTCATGCCACCAATACCATCAGGTGACATATAGAAGGAACATAACAATTGGACATATCATAATTAAACATGACAGGCAAATTAAATGAACTAGACAACAAAATAAATACTAAAACTAACTCATTGAAACTAGTCATAAAATATGTTATAATAAATACACAAGTCTGCAGATTAAATACATAAATAAATCAATTAATAAATATACACTGGGTGTTGGGATGAATGAGGGAAGTTAATCCCCAAAGGCCTATATAAATACGAAAGTCATAAGACCCATTTTAAAGGCCTCCTCGAAGGTAGCCTTCGACAGGGCTCTCAGAAAAGAATTCCGCAACACTGGGTAAGCCACCTTGAAGGCCCATTTGCCTGAGGCTTCTGACCTTACCTTGAGTATTACTAGGATGCCCTACTCAGCAGAGCAGAGAGGGTCTGTCAGATAGCCTTGGTCAACTCATTTAGGGCTTTGTAAGTTAGTAACCCAACTCTGAAGGAGATATGCCACTTGGACAGCAGCCAGCTCAGTGCACGCAGTGCCGGGGAAACATGACACAACCTTGAATGGCTGGTCAGCAACTTAGCCACTGCATTCTGCCCCAGCTACAGGTGCCACAGTGTACCTCTACTGACCCTGAGGCACAGAGCTCTGCTGTAATCAGATCTCAGTGTTACAAATGTGTGCACCAATGTCGCCAAGTCTCCAGAGGGAATAAGGATCTAATCTGGCTCATTTTCCTGAAATGACAAAAGCCACTCCAGACTACTATAGCCTGGCTATTCCGTTTTTGCATCTGACTGGCTCAGTCTCAATGGTCACTGGAAGATATTCAGTTTGGCCTCCATCTGAGATTTCAAGCTCATGGTCATTAATAAAAAGTGCCAAATTACAGAAGTCTACCCCAAAATGTTACAGATCTCCTCTGCCTTTCTGCCCACAGCAAAAAAAAAAAAACTTTCTTAGACACAGATTTAAATGATTGATCACAGTTGGACCCATATTGAGATACTTTGTATTCTGTCCCTATGCTTGACCCATTTGCAACACGTTTCCTGGGATGGCTAGTTGGGAGTACTGGAAAATGCTATTTAGGGAGCCAGAATTCTTATTTAGTTTGCACTAGAGAAGTTCATTACAAAGTTACATAATCATATGCACATCTTTATTTTCTTCATTCTACAATGTATTCAATTTATTGTAACCATACCTTAACCATGTATTCTTGTATGATCTTATTTGCCATGGTCACTTATTTTATTTATTTATTAAAGTAATTGGAATTACAAACCTTTGAGTCATAGACTCATTTGCAAAGGCTCCACATCAGCAATTACAGACAATTTGTAAGACAGTATTTATAGACATTTTAAAGATGATTTATATATATATACAGTGAGGTAAACGGAGAGGACAATGTATACAGAAGTATACAGCAGAATAGATACAAAATTAAATGAGGGTGGTATAATTCCAGAGTCAGGTAACATTCTGTGGGATAAGCAATCCAAGAGTCAAGCAACATACAAGAACATTCAGAGAAATACACTTTAGATCTAGAAACTGCAGCAAGGTCATTTATTTGGATTCACATTATCTGAAAGGCAGAGAGAGAGAGAGAGAGAGAGAGAGGGCTAACGAGGGACAACAACTGGGACTTGGAGGTTAGCTGCAGTCACAGTCCAGACCCTCTAGCAGGAATTCCCAGAGGCAGGTTTTGAAGTGGCCAATCTTATGCTCGATTGAAACAGAAATAGGGAGGCCATTGAGCTATAGAGAGGCCCTATGGTAGAAGGCTCTTTGTCCCAGACAGGTCCTATAATGGGGGACTAGGTGGGGAGCCCTGGTAGTACTCCTGGATACCTTGAGTTGGGTGATGGTCTGGATAATGGGATGCATACTAGGGGGAGAGTTTGCAATGGATTTTCTTGGCTAGCAGGCTGGTGTGACATTTTAGGCAATCCTCAAAATGTAGCCAATTGGTACTACTGTAAAGATCACACCTGTGGATCCATCTATCGTCACTACGTGGCAGGCTTTATTCAGGGTGGTCTTTATTCTGTGCAGGGCAGTATCGTCAGAGGAGTCATAGAACACAGTTCCATAATCTATGACCGAGAGGGTCAAGGATTGCACATCTAGGTGAAGGGCATCCAGAGGTAGGCAGTGTTTGAGCCGGTGGAGCTCACCAAGTCTGATGTTGATGGTGGAGCTTGGTGAGTGAATATGCTGGTGATAGGTGAAGGATGAGTCAAGAGTGATGCCCAGGTGTTTGAAGGCATTTACCTGCTCAATCAGTGAGCCATGAGTATTGCTAATAAAGAGAATGAGATCCTTAAGTGGGTTTTGGCAATGACAGAAAACCATTGACTTGATTTTTTTTTAAGTTGTGAACCAGCTTGCACTCTGCGAACCATGTTTCGGCATCAGTGAAAAATGCTTGGATGGCTTGTTGCAGTAGGAAGGGAGAAGGATGGCTTGTGAAGGTGATGGCGTCATCGGCATATAGAAGTAAATGACCTGAGCAGGCACTGGGCAGTGAGTTTAAGAAAAGGCTGAAAAGGAGTGGGCCAAGTATAGATCCTTGAGGGACCCCAGAATGGACAGGAGGCTAAAGGAAAGGGTTGAGTTAATTTTGACCTGCTGGGTCCTGTTGCTTTGATAGCTCTCAGACCAGGATGCAATATCATGGACAAGACCCAGGGAGGATAGGACGTTCAGTAGGAGGGCGTGATTGACTGTATCAAGCACCTTACTTGGGTCAATGTAGATAGACCCAACTAATTGTCCTTGGTTGAGTGCCTCGTGTATGAAAGTGAGTATTCCATAAGGGCAGTGGTGGTGCTGTGACCCTTACAGAAACCATGCTGCTTGGGGCACAGGAGATTATATTTGGATAAGTAGTCTGAGTTGATCAGCCACCACTTTTTATAGGGCTTTCCAGAGGGGAGGTAAGATGGAGATTCAGTGATAATTACTGGACAAGGTATGATCACTCAGTTTGGGGATTGGTGTAATGACTGCTCTTTTCCAGGGGGTGGGAAACTGGGGGGTTCAATGGTGGTGTCGAATGTGAGGCGCAGTTTTAGGTTAAGCGTATCACCATTATAGTGTGACTTGCCCAGGACTTTAGAGAGATAGGTTTTAGCCTCGCACATAGTGATGACATGAAACTGAAAATAGTTTGGGCCAGTTGGGGGGATGGTCATGTGAGGGAGGTCAAAAAAGTTAGAAGGGAGTATGCTACTGAGGTCAGAGAAAGTTGTGTTTAGTGCGTCAGCTATTTGTAGAGGGTCTTGTGTCGGGACGCCATTCATAGTGATTTGGGGAGGGATACAGTTTTGCCACTAAGTTCTTTTATGGTGTCCCAGAATCTGTGCCCTTTGTCCAAGGAGGAGGAGGACAGCGTGTACTGATAGTAGGTGGATTTGGCTTGGCACAGGGCCCAAGTGCATTTGTTACAGCCCTCTCAATATTGCTGCCTGTGTTGAGGAAGTCCAGAATCAAGGGCTTTATGCCAAAGGCAGTACCAATGGTGCATGAGGTTGAGTAGATTCTGAGTGATCTAGGGGGTATCACGGTCCTTTAAAATTTGTTTGGGGATAGGGCATACAAGTCACAGGTTGCTGCATTGTTGTTGATTGTATGTCTCACAGGTTGTGCCTAAAACAGGCAAATGTTTGTCTCATGCATCCCACCTGGTTAATAAAAACTAAATTAATTATTTGTGACGTTGTTTTTTAACACTACAGTTTGCAAGTTCTGTGGTAACCTCAAAGCTGAAGATTACAAATAAATATGAATTTAGCTTTCCATAATTTCAGTTTTTTTCTCAGCAAAACATTGTATCTGACTCACTGTAACAAGGGCCATTACAGACACCTCATTAACATTAGTAGCCTCCAGTACTATATTTAGGCCATCTCCTTATGATTTTGTCAACAGCTACCACCCAGTTTGTTAGTGCAGGTTCCTGTGAAACCAGTAGTTCAGCAGCTCTATCCTTCCTTTCTGTTATAGCCACAGTCACTCAGTACCATAATAAATATTTTTAAAAAGTTTTACACCATGATAAATAATTAGCACAATTTCATTGTTATTTGGCCTGCATCCTTCTGGGAAGAAGACGACCACAGTGCTCAATGGGAAGTTTAGATGCTATCTGGTCAAGCATTTCAACTAGCTGGGAGGGAGGCAGAAAAAAAACAGGGAGGCAGCACTTGATTCCATCCAGATAGTAGGAAGAAAAAAGAGAATGGGGCACAACTGGGAAGGGGGAGGTAAGTAGATTAAAGAGAAAAAGGAACCAGGTAAGCAACATGGGTGGATCAGCAGGAACAGTGGGTGGTAGTATGGATAAGCAAGGATGAAAAGCAAAGGGCATAAAGTGGGTGTGTGTGAGAAAGAGTGGATTGCCACATATGCTAATGACAGAGGCCTCAGAAACAAAATCTGTGATTTGGAGGCTGTCATAGCAGAGACTAATCTAGATCTAGTGGCCATTACAGAGATGTGGTGTACCAGCATGCATCATGGCTGGGACATGGCCATACCAGGCTGCACACTTTTTAGGAAAGACATGTCTGAGAAGAAGGGAGGAGTGGTGGCGTTATATGAAGGAGGGAATAAAAGCCACTACAGCGCAGGTACAGCAAGGTATGGAGGGTCTAGAGGTGTGGTGGGTCACCCTGTAGACTGGCTCTGGGAGCACTGTCTAGACTGGGATTAGTTTACAGACCATGAACACAAGGGAAGGAGATGGACATACCACTAGGAGAGGCCATCAACGGGACGGCATGGAAGGGGGAGGAATGATAGTTGGAGATTTCAGTCTAGTGGCTGTGGATTAGACTATGCCAACTGCAGCTTCAGCAGGGATCAGGTCCATACTCGACTCTCTACAGGGAGCTTTTGTCAGGTAGTTTGTAAAATAACCTAGTAGGGGTGGGGCAGTATTCAGCTTAGTACTCACAAACAGGGACAGCACTGTAAATATTACAGTGGGACATCCCATGGTTACTAATCACCATATGGTGTGGTTCAGTGTAAGGAAAGGAGCTGAGGTGAGCCACACAAAGAAGAGGGTCCTGGATTTCAGGACGGTAGATTTCAAAGAAATGTGTGACTGCTTCAGCAAATATTTCAAGAGGAAAGATAGCCAGAGAGGGATGGAGGGGCAGTGGACAGGATTAAAGGAGAGCATCGCTAGGCAAAGAGCTTCTGCACGAACGGTAAGAAAAGGCAGGAGACAAAGAAAACCATTATGATTCTCCAAGGAGGTGGCAAAGGCAGTAAAAGAGAAAAGGAGCAACTTTCAAAAGGTACAGAGAAACTCAAAGTGAAGAGGACCGGGAACAGTATCAGACCAGACAGAAGGAAGCAGGAGAGGCAAATTCTCTATCTAAGGGAAGGAATAAAAGCAATGGAACAAAAGAGCAAACAGGGAGGAGAGGAGGCACTTTGGGTCACCATAAAGAATGGAAATGACACCACAATCCGCACAGGGTTGTATACAGACACCCATGTCAGGGGGAAGGAATGGACAAGAATATGACACAAGGCATCCTTAGGATGGCAGAGAAAGGGGAGGTACCATTGATGGGGGACCTGAATATGCCAGATGTTAACTGGAGCACCTTTGCTGTAGCCACATCCAAGAGCAGGGCCAATCTCAATGCCCTACAGGTGGCATGCCTCAGACAGCTAGTTTTGGAACCCACTCATGAGGGAGCAATCATAGACCTCATACTCTCAAATGGGGACAGTGAAAGGATCTCAGATCCTGAAGTGGGTAGCCATCTGGAGACAAGTGACTACCAAACAGTGTGGTTCATGATAAACTCAGCTACAGAGTCAAGCCATGCAAAAAGTGAGGGTACTGGACTTTGGGAGGGCTGACTTTGGCAAGATGGGAGACTGCCTTAGAAAAGCACTAGCAAACAGGCTAGAAGGAGGGGTGGAGCAACAATAGGGAAACATCAAAACTGCCATCACAGAGGCAACAAGCGTTTGCATGAAGTAAATAAATCAAAATGAAAGAAAAGGCCACTATGGTTCTCAAATGAGGTGGTGGGGAAGGTTAGGGAGAAAAAGATAGCATTTAGGAAGTATAAGGAAACACAGAAGAAGCAGAACAGAGAACTGTACCAGTTAAGGCTGAAGGAAGCAGGGAGAAAAGTCAGAATAGCAAAGGCTCAAACTGAGGAAAAGATAGCCAACTCAGTTAAGAAGGGGGATAAAACCTTTTATAGGTATATCAAGGAGCATAGAAGGACAAAGGGAAGGATGGTGAGGCTGAATAGAATGGACGGTGGGTGGGCAGAGAGGGACAGTGAAAAAGCAGGGATACTGAATGAATACTTCTGCTCAGTATTCACAAAAGAGGAGGAGGGGGAGGTGCCTAATCCAGTTAACAGAAGCACTCTGGATAGGGGGGTTGATCCCAGTCCTTTCACAGAAGAAAGGGTTCTGAAAGAACTCCAAAAACTGAAGGTGGACAAAGTAATGGAGCCTGACAGAATTCACCCCAGAATTTTAAAAGAATTAAGGGGAGAACTAGTGACACCACTGACTATCCTTTTTAACATATCATGGAAGGATGGTGTGGTATCTGAGGACTGGAGGAAGGTGGATGTGATTCCCCTACACAGAAGTGGGAGCAAGACAGAGGCGGGAAACTACAGACCTGTCAGTTTGACCTCTGTGGTAGGGAAAGTAATGGAATCACTTCTGATGGAAAGAATTGTTGAGTACCTAGAGGCCACTGGGGCACAGGACCAAAGGCAGTATGGGTTCACAGTGGGAAGGTCATGTCAAATGAATCTAATTGATTTCTTTGACTGGGAGACCAAAGTAGTAAACCAGGGATGGGCTGTGCACATGGCATACCTAGACTTTATCAAGGCATTTGACACAGTCCCACACAAAAAAATTAATAATCAAATTAACCAGCCTGGGAGTGTGTCCCATGGTAGTAGCCTGGGTAAAACACTGGCTGGACAACAGGACACAGAAGGTAATTGTAAATGGAGTCCACTCTGCAGAAAGAGGGGTTACTAGTGGGGTACTGCTGGGTTCAGTACTGGGTCCAGTCCTTTTTAATGTCTTTATAAGTGACACTGCAGAGGGACTGGAAGGAAAAGTATGCCTCTTTGCAGATGACACAAAGATCTGCAACAGGGTTGATACACAAGGAGGTGTGAAAAGGATGAGAAGGTTGGAGGAATAGTCAGAAGTATGGCAGCTTGGATTCAATGTAAAGAAGTGCAAAATAATGCACCTGGGAAACAAAAACACAAGAAGATTACACAATGGGGAGGAGAGGTAGTAACAATGACAAAAATGGAAAGGGACCTGGAGGTAATCATATCAGATGACCTTAAGGATAGCAAGCAATGTGAGAAGGCAATAGAGAGGGCTAGGGGATACTGGGATGTATAGGGAGAGGCATCACCAGCAGAAAACAGGAAGTTGTTATCCCTCTGTACAGACAGTTGGTGAGTCCCCATCTGGAGCACTGTGTCCAGTTCTGGAGACCCCATCTCTGCAAGAACATAGACAGGATGGAGGCAGTACAGAGGAGGGCATCTAAGGTGGTGCAGGGTCTGCAAGAGAAGCCATACAATGAGTGACTAAAGGAGCTTAATATGTATGCCCTTGAGGAAAGGAGGGAGATGGGGACATGATTGAAACTTTTAAGTACCTCAGTGGAATCAACAAACTCCAAGAGGGTAGCACCTTTCAGAAAAAGAGATGTGCAAGGACAAGGAGACACAATTTGAAGATAGAGGGGGGATGGCTCAGGGGTAATGTGAGGAAATATTTTTTCACAGAGGGTGGTGGATGCATGGAACAGACTTTCTGAAGAGGTTGTCAGGTCTGAAACTGTTGGAGAATTCAAGAATGCATGGGACAGACATAAGGCGATTCTTGTGGGGGTTAGAAAGAAATAGGCTGTTGGATAACTAGGATCTGCAGCTTATCTTGTAGGTAGGGAAATGGGAAGACTAGGTGGGCCAAGAGGTCCTTATCTGCCTTCAAAGTCTATGTTTCTATGTTTGTATGAGAGCAAAGCCACAGACAGAGGAAAGGATTGCAAGGGAAGTGTGGGAGGGTAAGTTTTTTTTCTGTCACATCAGCAAGAGGAAAAAAGCTAGGAGAGGGATGGTGAGGATAAGAAGGGGGGCTGGGGAGACTGTTGAAGGACACCAGATTTGAACAGGTATTTTTGCTCAGTCTTCACAGTAGGTGGAAGGAGAATGGGTCCCCATAGAAAAATATGACCAGAGGTGGAGAGAGGGTGAACACAAAGCCATATTCAGAGGAATGAGTACTAAAAAGACTTGTGGCCCTTAAACTGGATAAGGATATGGGACAGGATGGGACATACCTCTGGGTACAGATGGAGCTCAGGGAAGTGCTAACTGCTCCACTCATTGCTTTGTGCAACAATTCAATGGAAACAAGAGTTATTCTGGAGGTCTGGAGAAAGGCTGACATGGTCCTTCTGTATAAGAGTGGCAGAAGGGTGGAATCTAGTAACTATGTTCTTGACTCTTCCTCTGCTACAAATGGATTCAAATGCCTGATTATCAAAATCAAAATATCACCTTTCATGGCTTTCTGTGTCATAGGATGCCACAGACCTCCATCAGCAGGGTCCCAGGTCCTGTCCCATCTCTCAACTATCATGGGCTCCGGTTCCCTTGAAACAATTATACTATGGGATCTTAACTACGATTGTCTGTCCAATGCCTCGTTACCTCTTAAGTCTTTCTGTGACTCCCATGGGCTTACACAACTTATCAATGAACCAACACACATTAATAAGTAAAACCCTTTGAATAGCACCCTACTGGATATCCTTATAAGTAAACCACAATCCTTCTCTCACGTGGGAATTGACCACTGCTTTATAGCTGGTGTAAGAGCTGACTCCAAACCCCAGTCTGCAGCTAAGTTCTCAAGTATAAGGTCCAGATGGAACTTTGACCCACTTGCACATATCAATGAGCTAAAAGCCTCCCAATGTTGGCAGAGTTTCTACCTAGCCAAATCAGTAAGCGCAGCATATGACATCTTCCTTGGAATTGTAACAAGTGCCCTTAATACCCATGCCCTACTGGTAAAAGACAGTATTAAGGCTAGATCTTGTAGCTGGTTTACTGTAGACCTCAAGGATATGTTGTTAAATAGAGATAAGTTCTGGAAAAAAGCTTGCAAGTCACACTCAGCTGAAGACTGGTGTCATTTCAGAACAGCCAGAAATTACTACACTACGCTGATCAGAAAGACCAAGACCAATTTCTACCACTCAGAATTGGACTCTGCCTTAAAATTCCCAACCAAATTCTGGGCCACAATAAAAGAACTGTCTGGTCATATGGCAGGAAATGTGCTCCCCTCAAAAATTACCTCTGACAATGGTATTATTAATGGTAGAATGGAAACACTACAGGCCTTCAATAACCACTTTGCCTCTGCTGGTCTAGCATTTGACAATTTACCGGCATGTTTGTTACCCTCTCAGATTAGTGCACGGCTTCCAGTACCTAGTTCCTCGAATACTGTCTACTCCTTTTCACCTACCTCCTTGAAAGATGCTAAAGATCTTCTACAGTTGGACACAAAGAAAAGTGCTGGTGCAGATTCATTCAACCCCTTCTTTCTAAAGATTGCTTACCATGTCTTTGCAGTACCAATCACATACCTGTTCAATGTGTCTCTATCTCAGAGGACCCTCCCTCGCCTATGGAAAATTGCTGATGTCATACCACTGTTTAAATCAGGGATCCCAGTGATCTAAATAACTATAGGCCGATTTATCTCCTCCCCACACTGTCAAAACTCTTGGAAAAAATTGTGAATGCCCAGCTAAGAACCTTCCTAGACAACACGAAACTCCTAAATCCAATGCAGTCAGTTTCAGAGCCAATCATAATACTATTTCAGCACTGACAAAAGTCATGAATGATTGGCAACGTGACCTAGAGAACAAAAAATGTGTCCGTGCCATTTTTTTGGACCTTAGTAAGGCCTTTGATACTGTCAACCATTGCCTTCTCTTTTCTGCATTAAACACGATTGGCCTGGACTCGTCCTCCCTTCATTGGTTTCATGATTACCTTACTGATAGGCAACAGCAGGTCAAGGCTGGAGGAGAGATTTCCCCTCTTAAACTGTTGAAAAGAGATGTTCCACAGGGCTATATTTTAGAGCCACTGCTTTTTGCTATCTATATTTACAGTATAGATGTTGGCATCAAGAAGGCAAACATTTACCTGTTTGCAGATGATATGGTGCTGTATATAAGCTGTACATCACCTGAAGCTGCTTGTGAAGGCTTGCAAAAGGACTTTAATCTGCTGCAGTACCAGTTTCTTAGCAAAAAACGTCAATTGTACGGTGTACCCCGCTATTATTGGTACACTTCCCCCATTACCAATTTATTACTGTACACGAGAACTTGGAATTTATAACAAAGTTCAAGTACTTGGGAGTCTGGCTTGACCATAAACTCTCCTTTGCAAATCATATAGAGGATCTGCTGAAAAAACTGAGACAGTGTCATGGTCTCTTTTTTAGGATAAAACACCTACTGACCACAGATGCTCAGAGGCAGCTACTTCAGTCCACATTCCTCATTTTAATTGACTATGCTGACTTCATTTATAGCCAGTGCACTGCCTCCTGCCTTGGACAATTGGACATACTGTACCACAGAGCACTGAGATTCATCACTGGCTTTCCATTCTTCACCCATCACTGCTCTTTCTGTGGGGTGGACCTCTCTTCAGCACAGGCGTAGTACTAATGCCGCACTCTGGACATTCAGAGCCATTACCAATAAACTTCCATAGTACATAGCTATCTTGACAATCGGACTCAGGCGGTAGCATTTCACAAGGCCCTTTCCTCCCCCCTAAACATCTCCGGTGGAGTTCCCCAGGGATCCACTCTTGGACCTCTACTCTTCTCCCTCTTCCTAAATGATATTCCCACCATGTCCCGGCATAGCTGCACTCTTATGTACGCAGATGACCTTGTTCTCTACTCTGGGTCAAAATCGGTTGCTGCCATCAACTCCACTCTCACTAATGACTTCCAATTCCTGCAGACCTGGCTCTCTAGCAACCACCAAGTCCTGAACCTAGAAAAAACCTGTGCTATGCTATTTGGATCCTCTAAGAAACTGTCTGCCCCTGCAACAGGCTCGGGTTCAATGCCTTGATGGCTCCCTCATCTCAAACACTGAGTCCTTCAAGTACCTTGGGGTCACTTTGGATCCCACATTTGACCTGTCTCAACATGTCAATATGGTGTGCCGTGCATCAATGCTAAAATTGGCGGAGCTTATCGCGATCGCCACTCCTCACTCCTTCCGCTAGACTTTCTGTTGCGAGAGGTATTCTCTTACCCCAGCTCCAATATGCTCTGCCCCTCCTCTTTGCTGCAAACTCTGCTACACTCCACAAATGGGACACTGTCTACAACAACATCTGTAGATTCGCCTTAACTGCCCCACATCTCACCCATCATTGTCTCCTTTACGCTGGCTTAAATTGACTGTCATCTAAGGATATTCAAGCCTACTCCCTGGGCTGCTTTATCGACTCCCTGTCTAGACCTCCCTGCCCTGTCTATCTTGCCAACCTCCTGACTCCTGCCTCACACAGCCATACCCTCAGGTCTTCCTCTGTCCCCATGCTCTCCACTAGACCTTGCATGACAAAAATGGGTGAACAGACATTTGACCATTTTGCTCCCAAATTCTGGAACTCACTCCCACTTATGGTGAAAATGTCATCCTCCCATTGAGAATTCAAAAACTAGCTGTTCACCCACCTTCTAGCCTCTGGCCAATGCAAATGCTCTTAATTTGCTTTGTCCCACTGCAGGCTGTCGGGTCTGACCCTGAGTACTACACTAATGTTCTCCCATGCAATATGTTTGTCTAGGTGGCTATGAACCTTGATGTCTTTACTGTCCTCAGCTGTCTTATGGATACCCTAACTGCTTTATTTTACATCCTTATTATGATCTATGACTAAAATGTACCCTTATGTAACTGTTACTGTGCTACCCAATGTATATCTTGTTTTGCTCCTGTACACCTATATTATGTCTGTGCATTTCTGCATATTGTAACCAATGTCCTGTGCTCTCCCGGGTCATGCCTGAAAATAGGCCGGTCTGTTGCTTAGCGCACTTACCCGGTTACCAAAAGCTAATAAATAAATAAATAAATACATTGCTGACTGTCTGCCTCTAAATTTGATAGGCAACTATACCTTGATAAGCAGCTTGTTGATATCCTTGAAAGGGACGAGGGTTAGCACACGATTTAGGAGAGCGGCCATACGTTTCGTGCTCCTTTCGCTCTGGAATAAGTTTCAGAAATCATTGAAATTAAGTACCCCAGTTAGTCTTGCTGTGTTTTAAGACATTGTATACCAAAACTGTCACCGAAGTACGCAACTGCTTTCATCGCCCTTAGTTTGATTGCTGACTGCCTCCTGCCCACCTTCCTATGTCAATCCATAAACCTCATTCTGGCCACTATCGTGTCTCTAATTATTTCCTTATTCATGGGCCCTTATTCATCCCTTCTACCCTTGTCTGTCCAACAAGTCATGGCCTGTCAACTTAGTGTTCCTAGTAATGTAACTGTCCCTGTCCAATTCTCACCCATAATTTAAAATGCATTTGATCCATTTTTCAGTCTTCCTTCTTATCTATCTCCATCCTCTCCATGAAGATGTTATGAATATGTATATGAATGTCATGAATATGAATACTATTTATATAACCTTTTACCTGATATTGTGTACATAGATCTGCACTGACTGTACTTAATTGCTTTGTCCTTGACCTAGTGTGACACAGGTCCACCTTGTAAATGAGCCTGCTCAACAGTGTTCACCTGGATAAATAAAGATTTGATTAATTGATTGATTGATTGATTAATTGATTGATATGGACCAGTCAGCTTAACTTCAGTAGTGTGGAAACTAGTGGAAACTCTATTAAAGGATCAACTGAATGAGTATCTAGAACTTTGGCTCTCAAATGATGAGGCTAGCCTCACAAATGGGGCTCCACACCATTCCAGGGGAGGCCCAGTCAAGTCTGTGAATGCACAGTATTTAAATATAAGTTTTGGATGTTTTGTGTGAAGGAATGAAGCAAACTAAATATGGATAATGTCAGGTGAATTTCTTTACTTATGCACATACTGGTGACTGGGAAAGGCCCATTGAGTCAAAGCTTGGTTCTAGGTGTGTATTTCTATGCAAATTGGTGACTGGAAAAGGCACACTGAGTTAACCCTTGTTTCTTCAATAGGTGTTTTTTATATGTAAATTTGTTACTGTGAAAGACATACTGAGCCAATGTTTATTTTCAGGTGTGACCTGGGGTAACAGTACATGAAGTAGCTTAACAACAGGGTAAGAGGGGAAGAGATGAAGGTAGCTCTGATTGCTGTTCCAGATAGAGGGGAAAACAGTCAGCGTAACAATGGTCCAAGAGTCAGAAAAATGGAATGAGAAGGATAATCTGGGGTGTGGAGTTCAGGGTGTAGAGCAATAAGTTACATATATATATATATATATATAGATGCTGTCAGCAGATAAGGGCTACCAGGCCTATCCAATCTGCCTGTTTATGCTACCTGACGAAGTGGCCAGTGACCCTGTCTGGTAATTGGCGTTAGCTTTTTCTTTCTATCTCTAATATTCCTTTATTCCTGTACTATGCATGTTTGAAGTCTTTCACCATACTGGTAGCCACCACTTCCTGGGGCAGGCAATTCCATGAATCCACCACCCATTCCATAAAAAAGAACTTCCTGCCTGGCCCATCACTGTAGCAATTGGATTTCCGCTCACGATGCCAGTGACCCAGGTTCAGGAATGAGCCCATGCAGCTGGAGGGCCAGCCAGAGGCAGAAGGTTTGAGCATCCTATGGACAGTTCACCTTCTCCAGGGACTGAGGAAGGTAGTGTCTGGTGCTGGACTGGCCCCAGGCAGAGGCCTGGGGCATAGCAAGCTCACTGAGCAGGGATTGTGTGGGGAGAAAGTGATGATGTCGGCACTTGCGCCTTGATGTCTGGGCAATGATGTCTGGTGAGAAAAATGGAAATACACCCTAAAGCATCAGAAAGATGGAGCACTGAGCATGGTCCCAATCTGCCACCACCTGCCTAGCTGTCTCAGTGCCTGATGAGACACCGAAGGCTCTAGGGTGGCCCCACCCCAATCCCATGTGGGGGGAAAACCATAGCAGGATGGGGAACCCAAGCAGTCAGGTAAGGTTGTGGTAGGGACAAGCTTCATTGGCGTATCCTGACAATGTGATGCCGGTAGGGACGTGGGAGGAATAAAATATAATTTCAAAAAAAAAAAGAACTTCCTGACATTTCCCCTTATGTGGCCACCCAACAGTCTCATGTCATGTCCTCTTGTTCTGGCACTACTTTTAAACTGGAATATGTTGTCCCCTTTCACTTTGTTCATGCCCTTGAGGTATTTGAATATTTCTATCATGTAACCTCTCTCCCTCCTTTGCTCTATAGTGTACAAATTGAGGTGTCTGACTTTTTTCTTGTAATGCTTGTGATGTAGATCTTTCATCATTTTTGGTCACCCTCTTCTGCATTGTCTATATTTTGTCAATGCCCTTACAAAGATGTGGCCTCCAGAACTGGACACAGTACTCAAGGTGTGGTCTCACCAGCATCTTGTACAGTGGAACTATTACCTCCCTCCTTCAGCTTGTGATTCCTCTTCCCATGCACCTCAACATCCCAGTGGCCTTCCCCACTGCCTTAGCTATCTGCCTTGTGGCCTTCAGATCATCTGTGATCATGACCTCAAGTTTCTCTCCCCCTTAGTAACTGCCAACAGCTCTCTCCCCAACCTGTAGCTTGCACCAGGGTTCCTGCTCCCCACGTGCATGACTTTGCACTTGTTTGCACTGAATATAAAGAGAATATACCTATTCAATATTATTAGTCTCACATTATTCCTGGTATACTGTGTGAAGTATGGTATTTATTCTATGGAGAGGCCAAAGATTTTTTGCAAATTTGAGGGAGGCTTGAAATCTTTTCCATGGCTTGTGGGAGGCTCTCTATCACAAAGTGGGAGAACTATTGATGTAAAAACCAACGGGTTGCTGGACCACAGCCAGCACAGATTCATGGGGGGTAGGGGTGATTCCAAACAAATCTGATAGACTTCCTTGACTGGGTGACCAGGGAAATAAACCAGGGCAATAGACCAAGAGAGAGCAGTGGATGTAACCTAGCTAGACTTCAGAAAGACCTTCAACACTGTGCTACACAGAAGGTTGATTAGGGAGCTGACCAATTTAGGGGTGGGGACCAAAACTGGGTTCACAACTGGCCAATGGATAGGAGGCAGGAGATAGAGGTAAAGCACATGCACTCTAAAGATGACGCGGGAGTGACTAGTGGGGTATCACTGTGTTCAATGCTGGGACCAATCATCTTCGATATTTTCATAGGGACATTGCAAAGGAACTGGAGGGTAAGGTCTGTCTTTTTGCTGATGACACCAAGATCTACAATAAGGTGGACACCCAAGAGGGAGTGAAGACAGTGTTCAGGGATCTAGAGAAACAAACTAAAGGAATGGTTTAATGCATGGCATTTGGGGTTCAGTGTGAAAAAGTACAAAATCATGCACTTAGGGCACAGGAACCATGATGCTGAGTACTAGATGGAGGGAGGTGTTGACAGTCAGTAGGCAGGAAAGGGACCTTGGGGCTATTATTTCAGAAAACCTCAAGGTGGCAGAGCAGTGTGACAAAGCTGTGGGCAGAGCTAGTTTGATGCTCTGGAGCAGCGTGAATGGCAGGAGGAGAGAGGTGATGTTGCCACTTTACCATTCAGTGGTAAGCCCCAGAGCTGGAACACTGTATTTCCAGTTCTGGAGAGAGCACCTCAGGAAAGACATAGAAAGGGTGCATGGGGGCTAGAGAATAGCCATCAGAGTGGTTCAGGGATTGTAAGGGAAGTCCTATGAGGAGAGTCAATGTATGTCTATATGTGCACTCTGGAGGACAGGAGAGTGAGGGGTGACATGATCAAGACCTTCAAGTACCTCACAGGGGGTGTACAAAGTCTAGTGAGGGAACCTCATCCATAAGAGGATGAACTCCAGGACTAGGAGGCATGCAGTGAAATTGGAGGGGGGAACTTAAGGAAGGATGTGAGAAAATACTTCTTCACAGAAAGGGAGGTAGAAGCATGGAACAGATTGCCACCTGAAGTTGCGGAGGCTAGAACAGTGGAATGTTTCAAGCATACATGGAATAGACATGGGGAGTATTAGTACAGAAACAGGGAGGGGGAGTATTCCCAGAGACTGGGTAGGGTCTGCAGAGGTGCAATAGACAGGGAACCATTGGGCAGAATGGGTGGGCCTAGCAGTCTTTTTCTTCTGAAACATTCTATAATTCTTTGTGGGCTATAGTGGCAATGCAGCTATACAGACATCAAACATCTATACACAGAATAGGGAGACAAAGAAACGGAGAAGCGATGAAATAACAAATTACAAATATAAGCTATTCTCAGGGGATATCGCTTCCTCTCCACACACATTGATGACCTGGACTTTTCCAGCATGATGCTCAGGCCACCTGTTCTGACTTCAAGTCCAAGGGTAGACTCGTCTGAGTCAACCTTTTGGACCCACTCCAACATACAACGGCTTCATCCTTCCTAGGAATACAAAACATTTTTCTAATGTCATTTTCATGCCTACTCGTGATTTTGTCATCAGATTTCCTGATTCAGAGGAAATTGTTTTATACAGAAGATGTAACTTTTAACCATCAAATTCCTAAACTATTACAGTGTTTCAAATACACCAGAAGATTGGGTGATAAAAATGTTTTTTTTTAAATTTATTACTAAACTTGCGTGCTGCAGACAGATAACTTAATACATGTGGGAACCCCTGGTTTGTAACTCTGTATTCTAAACCCTAGACTATTTCCTGAATCAGCCAGAGTTTTTTGTTAAAGTACTGTAATTATTCGTTTTTGGGGACCTCATTTGCCAGTCCTACACTGATATGAGCAGTGCAGTACACTGAATGCATGACAGGGAATGCCAAACCTATTATTAAAGATCACTTTGAGAATGACTCAGCAGCTCCATTTCCAGTAATTTGGGGTAGATGACTGTGTTTGTTTTCTGGTTTATCTTGAGGAGATTTCACTTAGAACAGGCCTTGAGTACTGTTGATATTTTAGGTGTTAGGTGCTGACTCTCCTGTAGTGTTTGTGTGTTGTAAAATATGACCTCTAAATGAGCAGAATGTTAACATGTTTCAGTGATCTTACTGAGCATGTGTCCTCTCTCTCTGCTGTTCTGCGCTAATAGTTTTTGGCAGTAGGTAATGTGGTGATGGAAGTTTAAAATGATTTATAGATTGAGCTCTCTAAAGATACAGTATGTTCTTGTGATATGGAATGAATAAGTTAATCTTTGCTAACCTGGTCCAGTGGCATTTTTGTTATATACAACATTTTCAAGAGACAGAAAGTTTTTAAGGATATCGGAATCTGTTGAAGGTCACCTTTTCTCAGAGGCAAAGAGTGAAATCCAAGTGCTGTTCACATATGGTTATGATACTGTAAGCTTTTTTTTTACTTTCACTTTGATGTCAATAGTATTCATAGAGGGTGCACAGCAAGGCTGTGTTCCGATTGAGGGTGATTTTTTGACATCATAAACCACGAGAGTGATGCTGGAATGGTCTGTGATGTCGAAAGTTTTTCAGGAGATGGGAACTGAGTTGTTGTACACCGCTGGGACATATGTTATTTTTTTTTATAGTGTCGGACTGATCACTTTCTCTTTAAAATGACACTCAATTTTTTTTTTCATAGAGCTTGTTTCTGTCAGTTTCTAGCTCTGAAAATGACAGTTACTTCTGAATGAGTGTATGTTCATGATCTGATTTAAGGATATTGTTGTACCACAGATCTCATAAGATGGATGATAAAACAGTGTTTTTTGTTTTGCTTTTTACCTGCTCTAGCCCAAAAATACAATCTACTGGTGACCTCCCAGCTGCACGTGCCACACACCTCCTGCCATCTGCTGGGTTGAAGGATCCAAGGCAACAGGGCCTGAAAGTACTAAGTGTCACTTTCGGCTAGTCAGGAACTTTTTTCATTTTCTCCCTCTACCCGACTGTAGACCCTTCCGACTCACCACCGTGCAGCACTTACCTGAGAGCCACATGCACAGTCAGTGAAAACGGGTGTTTCCCTACCTCTCTAAAGGGGCTAGCTTCCTGGCCCAGTACAAGGGTTCTCCAAGACTCAGATTATGGGGGTGCCATCTCTCCCTGGACTGGGACGTGGTGCCATGGACATATTTATTTCCAGCCAGACTAGGAAGCTGCAGGGAGTCTATATGAGAGCACAATGCACTGATATTGGGCCCCCAGGGTTTGGCACTACAGCATTTTAACATTTAAACAATTTATTTATTTGAAATGTTTCATCAGGAAAGGCATACTGAGCTAGAATAGTTAATTTCCAGATGTATCCTGAGGGGAAGAGGGAAAGAGGGAAGTACAACAGATTTTACAACAAATCTACAACAATAGATTTTTACAACAAAACAAAGCTTCACAAAATAAAATGTCAGGCAGCAAATAAAATAACAGTGAAACAGCTATGTACAGTAGGAAGTATGTGTGCTAGACAAAATGTAAGGAAATAGATACTGATATCAAGACTCGGCATGGAAGACATGTCCCTTAGTAACAGAGAGAGATCAGCAATTATATGGGGGAGCAATAGGGGATAGAGGGCAGAGGGGCAAGCATAGAGGGGGAATGGGTGGGTAGAGAACTAGTGTGAAATGGCATGGGAGGGTAGAGGGGGAGTATGGTGTGGAACGGAGAAGCAAACCATCATCCCCCTGGAGTGCAAACCTCACAAGGGCCAGACATGGCCGGGTGCACACCTAGCCTGTGCCCAGTTTCTAACAATGATACACATGGCTGCAATGTCACTGTTTCCCTATAGAACACATGACCATACACTGTACCAATACCAAATACAGAATTATAAGAACCAGACATGCATTTTTAAATTACCATTCCATAGCACTACAAGAAAATATCAAACTCCTTGTGAGTAACATCTGAAAGGTTCTGGTGACAAAGCTTAACTCTTGTGGATTACAGTGTCATCAGAACTTTAGCTAAAATGACAGCCTTTTTAGCAGAGGTTTCTTCTTTATTCTTCGGTTCCATTCTCCTTACCTTTTAATTTTCATTAGTAAAGCATGAAGTGGGGTGACTTACTGTCATGCAACCACAGCAAAAAGTGAAGCCAAATGTCGGGGGAGAGGGGATTATCAAAAGGAAACCCAGTCTACCAGCATGTCTAATCAATATTACAAAATATGGTAAGGAATCCTCATTTTTATGTTTGCTTGCACGCATGTGCAAGAAACATAGTGCCATCATCTGAGTTTTTCAATGGTGTGTCAGCATCTTCCAATTCAGTCAGTGTGTTTGCAGGCATGGTCACAGTTCTCCAATCACTGCTGGAGCTGTCTATGACAGCAGTTGAAAATGCAGTGGCATACAGTTGAAAGGGAGAGCTACGCTTCAGTGAGCAGCCCCCCCACACACACAGATCAACTGTGTCAGTTACCTGATAGGATGGTGTAGTCTTGTCTAGCTTAGAGAGACAAGCCACACATCATTACTTTAATAAACTGTTCCCTGCCACAGCAGGACCACCAAAATGCGTGGGTGTCTAGAGTCCTTACACACACCAGCTCTCCAAAGCACACCTTCATGGACTCCCTGGGTTCTAATCCTCCAGAAAAAAAATATCTCAGCATTTGATGTGAAAACTCAGACTTCGTTCTGTGTGTAATTCCAAGTGTTTTCTCTTACTAGACTCTGTCAATGTGAACTCCCCACTGCTAAAACCTATGCAAATGAACTTGAGCATACTGTACTACCTGCAGCTGAAGCAAAGAACAGCCAGAATGCACAAAGGAGAACACACTGCTATGCATTTCAGCAGCAGCCAGTGGTGGAGGTTTTCATGACTGAAGCACTTTAATGCACCTTTTAGTTCTGTCATATATACACCCCTGTGTGGTAATTCACTAAACTGCACACACAGTCTGGTAATGCAGCTTCAAAATATTTTTTTTTTCTCTGAATTGCCATGAGCTGGCATTTAGATAGAATCACACAGCTCTTTCTCAAATCAGGTGCTCAATGAAGTCACATCACCTTGTGACCCTAAACATCTTAGGGTTGGACATGTGCCCTAACAAAATAGTGAAAACTAGGTATAGAAAAAGAAAACACAAATTCAACCAAAGCTCACAATCGAATCTACCCTTTTCTCCAGCGAATCTGAAGCCGCCTAACAGCCCACCCCTGGGTGTTCCTGCAGTCCCTCCACCCACACAACATATGGCCGATGGGGGTGCTGTTGCATTTTATTTCATAATTTCCTGATCTCGTTGCTGCTACCATACTGATACAGTAATTCTTTCTATGGCTCGAAAACTGCTTGACATTAGCTGAATTATAAATAACATTCCTGTTTGATGCTGTGGTGTGGAATATGGTGGTACTCAAATTTTAAGCCAAGTATTACGTGCAGATATGTTGTTATTGACTCATGTCACTTACTGTTTTATACATCTATTGATTTTTTAAATTCACTTTAGCTGACAAATGTTGATCGCAGGGAATCTGGTGTCACAATTCAGTTCAGCAATGTGTAACATCTTAGTGCAGATGCTAAGTAACTATTTTAAAATGCTGAAAAAGTTAACAGCCATGAAAATGCATGAACTTCTTTCTTCAGTGTCTGGAGCAGTTGTGGTGTTATTGGCAAGTGCATGTCCCTTTGCTCCAGATCTATCAGTGAGATGTCTATTCTGTGCAATGGACAGTGGCTGAATGTTATCAGCTGACAGTTTTCATTTCATTACCAACAGATAAATATTCAGGGCTTTGCAAATGCAACTTTGCTGGTAGCACAGTTTCATGCCCCCAAGTGTCTGTCATCAGTTAGTGGTTATATCTTAACCGATGATCACAAAAAGTATGAAAAAGATTTGCCGCTGAGTAATGTAAATGCCAATCCACGTAAGCACCTTTAGGCTGCAAACAGAATTTAAATGTATAGGGATTCTGAACCAGTGTATCACTCCATGGCACAGCAATGGTTAATAAGTCTAGGCACATTCTCAGGACATTTTTTCACTTGCCCCCTCTCCCCACTACGATCCTGGTCACCTGAAATAAATCTGACATTTTAGTATCTGTTTTACATCTTGGCTCAGTTAGGCAATCAATGCTGTGAGAACATAAACGGACATATAAATGGGGACTATAAGAACCTGGTCACCTGAAATAAACCTGACATTTTAGTATCTGTTTTACATCTTGGCTCAGTTAGGCAATCAGCGCTGTAAGAACTTAAATGGACATATAAATGGGGACTATAAGAACATGCCATGGGTGCTTGTGCCTTAGTCCAGCAGTGCAACATCAGCCTGAAGCTCTGGTAGGGCTTACTGTCTACCACTTTGTTCACTCCCCCCATGTACCTGTACCATTTCACATCCTCCCTTGCATTAGTCTAGCTGTGCTACATCAGCCTGAAGCTCTGGTAGGGCTTACTGTCTACCACTTTGTTCACCCCCCCATGTATTGCTGTGCTACATCAGCCTGAAGCTCTGGCAGGGCTTACTGTCTACCACTTTGTTCACCTCCCCATGTACCTGCACCATTTCTCATCCTTCCATGATCTACAGTGAGTGGATCCCTCATTCATATGTCACATATGCACGCACAAAAAAAAACAAAACACGGTCTTCAAAAATTAAGATACATTTATTATGTTTGCTTACACGCATGTGCAAGAAACATAGTGCCATCATCTGAGATTTTGGAGGTGTGTCACTCCCTCTTCCAATTCAGTCAGTGTGTTGGCAGGCGCAGCCCCTGCAAGCCAATGCATGCTGGAGCTGTCTATGACCAGCTCCAAAATGCAGTGGCATACAGTTCAAAGGGGAGCTACGCTCAGTGAGCAGCGATAAGATATCGCTTGCTCATGCACAGCCCCTCACACACACACGTAGGCACCCCCACATGCACGCACATTACTGTAGCAGCTGACAGGTGCCTAATCCCCATTGGCTGTGCTGCGCCCTCCAAAGTTTTCTCCAAATGCCATGCTGGGTGCCCATCCCAGCATGGCAACTCATGGTATAGCCGATGGGGGGTGCCCAATCCCCCATCGGCTCCACTGTCCTCACCCCCCCGAGTACTGGGTGCCATGCTGGGAGTCCACCCCAGCATGGCAATCGATGCTTTGGGTGATGGGGTGCCCAATCCTCCATTGGCTGAATGCCCCCCAACCATCCTTGTGCCATTCTAGAGGCCCACCCCAGCATGGCAAACATCCCACATCGTCATTGGAAACAAAAAGAACACCTGTAAAGAAAAAACAGTCCCACGTAGTCTCCCTGGCCCCCCTCCTACAATCCGCACCCACCCACTGCACACCGTGCCTCCCCACACCCTCCTCACCCCACACTTACCTCTGGACTTCAGTGTAACGATCTTCGGTGGACCGGGAACACATCTGCACTCTTCAAAGCCGACCGCAAACTGAGGAAATGCCGGTAAGCTGTATAATGGGCTAGATAGGGGGTTTTCAACTTTGTTGCATATTTTATGCATTTTTTTGAATTTTTGCACCAAATTTTCAACATGGGGTTTTTGAGACCCCTTCTCATGAATAATGTCACTGTCATGGAATTATTCAGACCCGAAGGGTGATTTCGCAGTCACTGCGTGAAATCACCTTTTGGGACCAATTAATGAAATGACACTGCCAGTGTTCATAAGGTGGGCTCTCAAGAAGCCTATTTTGAAAATTTGGTGGAAAATTTCAAAAACGATCTGTTTTATTTAGCAGCATTGCACAGTTCCTATGCATGCTCATAAGTTTGCAAATTTAGTATTTTCATCCAGATTTTCAACATTGCCATTTTATTACACTTCCTTATGAACAGTACAGCTGCCATTTTTCATATGCCGCCTAAAATGTATTTTTGCACATGTAGTGCACAATGGTGCTGTTGGTGTGCTAAAGCAATCTTTGGGACAGATTAAGAAAATCACAGTTGCACTGTTCATGAGCAGAGGTCTTAAAATATCTATGTTGAAAATTTGGTGACAAAAGTCCATAAAATGACTGTGTTATGAGTGAGCATTGCACAGTTTCCACGCACCCTCGTAAGTTCATGACTTTGTAATATTTAAGTCCAGATTTTCATCAGTGGCATTTTTCCACACTGCCTTATTTACAGTACAGCTGTCATTTTTCACAACACGGCCGAAGTGTGTTTTCACACTTTCAGCACAGAGATGCGTGGTGCTGTGGGAAATTATTGTTCGGGACAGATAAAGAAAATCACAGTGACACTGTTCATGATCGGAGGCACCAAAATGCCTGAGTTGACAATCTGCTGTAAAAAAATCCCCAACCTAGTTATATTATGGGTGTGTATTGCACAGTTTCTATGTACGCTCGTGACATAATTTTTTAAAATATTTTTACTGCAGATTTGCAACATTGCCATTTTTTACACCTCCCCATGAACAGTACAGCTGTCATTTTACATCCTGTTTGGAATGTTTTTGTACCTGTGGTGCTAAATGCTGTAGTCGCTGTGCATAAGCAGCTTTCCGCTAAGAAACTGATATTTGAACAGTGGAGAGGAGTTGTGTGAGCAGTGAAGAAGAGAGGAGCACAGCTGTCTGTGCACAGGCTCTTGGAGCCTAAGCTCTGATATAGAGCTACTTTTAGGGAAGGGTGTGTGTTTCCGCCAAAAGAGGAACACAGTAAGCTGTTCTTGAAGTGGTGGAGACCGCTGATACTGGTCTCTGTGCCCCATCCCTCAGGGGATGGGGGTGGAAGGTTTGCCTGTTATTCCAGGGGCAACCCCTTGGGGTCACAAAAAAACCATACTGAACATCTGGAGTGAAAATACCAACGAATGCCTGAGGTATTAGGGTTTCCAACCATAACGCCCAACCCTGTAGAGAATGACAGGCATCAGGGGTGTGACTTGGGATTCTTGCCTGTAATGCTCATACTATTCCACACCCTGCAGCCAGTGAGAAGCATCGAGGTATGCCTTGGACTCTTCGGCCCCAAAGTTCACCCCATTCTCCTATATCACACCCATCTCACTGTATTTCCTAATGGAATGGGGTGTACATAAGGACCAATGACCCCAAGGAACAAAGTGACACTTGCCAGTGTCTGCAGGGTGGGGTGTACTGAAATGGCATGGCCGATATGCCTGATGACCCAAAGGCACACCCCAATGCCTGTCACTCTCTGCAGGGTGGTGGTGGGGTTGGCTTCAGTTCAGTACTTTGCTGCCATTCCTATTACGCAGCTCTGTAACTTCTACACTACCACTGCCAATGCCTGCAAGCAAACATTCAGCCTTAACAAATGCTTGTTTAAATTTAAAAGCAGTAGTGCAAAGGATTGGTCCAGATGGGGCCAGATCAGAAACTTGTGGGATCTCTTTGCAGTCTAGCCCTGTTTGTTGCAAACAGCTTTAAGGCACCATTTTTAGAAATTTTCAATACAGTAAAGTCCAGTCTACCTGTGCATGCTCCACCTAATAGCATTCTATTTGGAGCATGCACAAGCAGGTTGGATGTCATAGGGTCAAAAACAGATGTTTTCTTTATAGTGACCAAATAAAGGTAATTTAAATCTTACATTAAGTCTATTCACTTGCTGGCAAATTTTTATAACCAGCTTTTTCCAGTAAATTACAGTACACTGCAACAAATGGGATTGTTTCACAATGAGATCCTGGCTGGTCCTAATCTAGACCTGTCCATTGCACAGCTGCCTTAAAGGGATACTGGCAACCCACTTAGGCCACACAGTGTCTCTAGTTCAAACAAATGCTTGTTATTACTGGTCATATTCTGTACAGCTCATTGATGTATTGCAGCTGGTAGCTTGATTCTGCACACAAACCTGTTTGTTTTTAGTCCTTGATCAACTCCCACTGCTTCTTTTCTGGACTTTGGGACATCCTCAACACAGTCTAACAACTCATGACACAATGCAAGAAGAGAAGACTATTGCATCATGAGTGGCTGCACTGTTTGGGGGTGTTCCTAATGTTCAGGATGTATGCAATAAAAGTAGATCAAGGATGGATTTAATACAAACAAGGCTGGGTATAACTACACCATTAGTATGCATTTCAGTTCTACTACGATAGGAAGCAAATAATACAACCAGCACCATCACTGATTTTTAGAGCAAGTAAACAGTCATAAGATGTAGGTTTTTTGACTAGCAATAAAATGATGCAAAAAGGGTTAACAGGGTACCTTTAAAACTCAAAAAATGTAAAAGACCCACTTCTGCTTCCCAAACACATTCCCCTACTTCTTTTACTGGCAGGGGAACATAAGTTCCAGTCAGTCAGAAGGCTACATTTCTGTTGAATGTTTTATAATAGGAATTTGGCGCTACCAAAGTAGGTTCTCACTGAGAACTCACATATCCAATTAGAAACATGAGACAGTTAGGATGAAAGTTATCATTATGCCTCATTAAAACTTCACATTCTGTTTTCCAGAGAGCAATGCAAAACTTCAGCATGAATTGCTGGTTAAGTTCAATACTTCATCTTGGAAATTCCCATGTTTGAGAGTGGTGGGAAATTCTACCAAACCAATAGTTTAGCATTGACTCCTTGGAACCAGCTGCTTTGGAAATGATGCTTTGAGGTACTAGGCTTACTGAACATGCTACAGTATTTGTTTTATTCATAACTGAATTCATTAAAATTTGTAAAATGTAAATGGACTAAGTCAATGCAGTCTTGTTTTCAACCCTGGTGCCACATTGCATATTATCGCACTGCATATATTATTATTATATTACTGCATATTTCCAGGTCCATCTTGAAAAATTAGCCTGCTCAACAACATTCACCTGGTTAAATAAATATATTGATTGATTGATTACAAATGTTTGGATTATCGACCGGGTCACCAGATACAGCAACTGAGGGCCAGGATATATGCACTGGATGATGGGCAATCAAATCAGGATAAAGCCGTAGAATATTCATTGCATCTGATTGAGACTATCTGGTGAGCATAATCAACTAATCTCTAGGGATCAGCACAAATATCAGGGTAACTTCTAGCTGTATCTACCAAGCTAAAACTCTTGAGCACTCTTTTTAACACAATGTGTTGCTTTGTTTTACAATCAAACAGGGATACTCACCACTGTCCCCATTACAGCCAACTGGCGTTGCTTTTTTTTATTTAAATAGGAGGTATTTACATTTTTTTTATTAGCTGCATGATCGCTGCCACAGGTATTTGAAGGATAATCTAATCACATATACCCCTACATGGCTGGTCAGCTTTCCTTATTGACTTAACTTAGAGCCTCCCAGTGCTACGTCCATCTTGACAGTCATATTTCTGAGTTTCACGCTTCACACAAAGGCAGCATTTTACTGCTGGAGATCTAGAATGGTTCTAATCTTTATAGTTTCAATCGATTCATGTTCTTATGCTTTATTTGAATACTCCACATTCGTGTTTTAAAGAGTTTTAAATAGTGATTTGTAAATATCCTCATGCTATTGTTTGTCCTTGTCTGCTCTTCCCCAGGACACTGTTGTACAGTGAATTTAATGTTTAATTTCATTTGGATTTTTCTGGTGTAATATTTTATAAATAAACAAGCAAATAAATGAAAGCTTCCTTTTCTAATTAGTCTTTCCCTGTGTTGGTGCTGACACTCACCTCCCTCATCAGGGAAGAATGCACACCCTATTCAGTTCCACAGGAGCATGCTAAGCAGCGCGGGGCTGGCATTCTGGCTTGAGGCAAGACTCTACCTACACTTCTTTCCCAAGTGGGTTACTTACATGGTGGGGTGCCTCAGTTAGGGGAACCAGTTGTCTGTCTCCTAGCTATTGGATCTCCTGTCTGGTACAGGGGGGCTGAAAGTAAAATCTCCTCCTAGCACTGGAAGCTAGCACCAGATGGAACTATCAGATAGAGTGGTGGGTGGTTCTAGATTCTGCCTGAGGGGTGTGTGTGGGGGCCTTCGGAGGTTTCACATCAAGTGAATGCCATTTGGTTTGTTTTAAGGATACCCCTAAATTGGGTGGGGTGCTGAGGAACACTACAGTTTAAAAAGGGCAGTGTGATCTAGTGCTTAGAGCACCAGCTTGGGGACCAGGAGATCACAGGTTCAAACCCCACTAAAGACAATCACACGCTATGCAATCTTGTGAAATGAGACTTTGAATCTCAGCTGTACTAATTCAAGCAAACAAATTGCAAAAAAAAAATTTGAGGAGGGGGCTGTTATTAGAGAGGACTTTCCTGGGACAACCACTGTTCAACTTGAACTAAGCTATCCCATCTGTTTTCTTTACATGGCATGGCTTTTCGGAACTTCCCAATAGTTCACTGCCTGTCTTCTAAATAAGCACACTACATCCTGCCAAGTTCAGTTATTTGGAAGTAGCTGTGTTGACTGTTTAGACAAGCAGTGTAACCTACAGGTTGGAGCACCACAACAAGCAGTGAATGTGGACCCCCACAGGCCTATGTTTAAAACCCATTTGCTCAGTGACAGTGAGCAAGCCACTTAAACTCCTTGCGGTCCTGGGTTACACATGCTAATGAGCTTCAGCTCAATGTTTCTTTCACAGTCAAAATTAAAAGCAAAACAACTTGAATTTAGTTTTGATGCATATATAGTACCAGAGGCATGAGCCAATTGTTTATTGTTGTGAATGACATAGATAAAGAATCCAACAGCTAACGTTGCCTCCATGGCTTATGGGACCTAATTTGTAATTGTTTTTGAATGCTTGACATTACTGAACAAGTCAGGCCACATTATTTCTTTTTCACAAGAACAGGTGTTCCCAGTGTTTAACAGTGACTAATATTGTAATGACAAGTCCACAGGCAGAGGAACCAGGAGATCAGTGGGTGTCAACACCCCCCTCACTTTTGTTGCTGGGAGGCCAGCAAATTCATCTTGCCCACTCACCCCAATTTTGATCAGTGAATCAGCATGTATTTGAAAGAAATGAAGCTGTGGGAGATCAGCTGAGGATAGTAGACAGGATACCTTTAAGTTATTTAGTGCTCAATATTCTTAGAACATTTGTGCAAAAAACGTATATATATATATATATATATGTTTTTGAAATACAGTTTATTTACTTTTACTATTGAATGGCCAGCACTATATTGTTATTTTGCCCTCCTTTCTTTTCTTTCAGCTTTTTAAAAGTTACACATCCTGATCCTGTTCTGCTTTGATAATCATGAATAGTCCATACATTCTGTGAATGCAGCAACTTGCAGTAAGCGTAAACAGTTTTATGTGGGGAAGACAAAGCGTAATTTTAAGACAAGACTAGTAGAACACTTGAGAAGTATTGCTAGAAAAGATATAAAAATGCCTTAGCCCTATATGCATTACAGAAAGGGAATGATCATATTTTTAAATTTCAAGGTTTGGAAAAGGTAACCATAGGTCCAGGGGGTGATACAGATAACAAATTACTCCAACAAGAAAGTAAATGACAGTATATGTACTATGAGCAAGCTCAGATGGAGGTTTAAATAAAAGTTTTAGTCTTGCCCCATTTTTAAAGAATAGAAATTAGGGACATTGCTGTATCTCTAGCTAGGAAATCAGAGCATAAATTGAAAAGCAGTTTATTTTAATACATGTGATTATATATTTAGATAATATTGTATATATGTTTGCTGTGCTGTATGGTGATATTTAAAAGTCTGAGTACTAGCAGACTCAATGCACATAATGATGATGTCATGAATGTCAGGGACACAATTGGTTCCTTTAAAATTGCCATGTGATCAGATACTGATATATAAGGGTTGAGATGTGATACTCAGACTACACCTTGATGAAGTGTTAAGAATACTTGACACATTGGTGGTTTGTGGTTTAACGTTTGCTGCTATTTAATCAACTTTTTTAATAATAAAAGTGAAGAAAGTTAAAGTTATATGTTTGTGGACACCAGTTATTCTGAGATGCCTGACTACTTTGCACTATTCATTTAATGACTTTTTATGTCTGGGCTCTAGGAAAAATTCTCTAGTAGCAGCCTCTCTCTCTCTCTCTCTCTCTCTCTCTCTGCAGTTTCTGTGACTAAACCATACATTATTCCTATAAATATGTTGATTATTCAGGCCTATAACAAATGAGGTTAATTAGCAATAGTATGTTCAAGAAGGCAATTTTTTTTCCTTCTAGTGACCTAGACTAAGGTGTTGTATAGCTCTGGGGCAACATTTCAAAGGGCCAGGAAACTGGCACATGTATGGAAAAACCTTTCGCAGGTGGGTCTTCTTTAGGGACTTTTCCGCATGAGCAGTATTTCCATCGTGCAACTGGTTCCATGGTTTCAGCAGCTTGCACCTGTTTTTGGCGTAACTGTATTGGACTGCTATGCCTGGTAGTAACATGTGTAACATATTCCGCAGTTTTACCTACTGCCCATGCACACGATGGACTGAAAATAGGAATGTCCACTAATGCAGATATTTTTTTTCCCACACCAGCAGATATGACACAGGATTGAGTCCCAGGACCATTTTTAGCTCTTTGAAAAATCCTTCCCCCGGTGTATACAGTTCTGACCACCCATATACTTCCTGTTGTGCTTTGCCACAACTGCTGACAACTCAGTTTCTTAATTATAGACCCATGGAATTACTTAGGCACCTACAGTTCCTTGCTCAATGAGAGGCAAACAAGCTGCTTTAACTTTTTTAAACAACAGTACCGTAGAGCAAAGAGAGATCCCAGTATGCGTATAAAAGGTGAGTCCTGCCGCATTAGGTTAGTAGCATGCTTACTGTCACAGAGATAAAAGTTCAGTGTCCCGGGCCACCCTCATGGCACCAGGGGTGGAACTTTTGCTACCGTGCAATTGACTTGAGTTTAGAAATGAGTCTGAGGTTGGGGTGCTACCAATAGAGGTGATGTCCTTTTGCTCTTGCAATGACTCCCATGGTGTGCTAGGAAGGCATTCCTTCCCCTTATACGGGGTTCATGCAGATAAGTGGGCAGACTGTCCCGTCTTCAGGAGGAAGGGGCGGAACAAAGGGAAAAGCACAACCTACATCTATCATCATTATATCAGCCAGTACTTTTCAACCCTGCACAAGACAAAGTAGACTGCAGTATAGTAGCTGTCTGGACTGGGAAGTCACTGATACTGACTTAGTGGGGCGGGGGCAATTTTTATGGATTAAAATCATATGAAAAAAGTAATATTAGCCAAATGAAATTCAGAGAAATACAGCATCAGACTTAGGAGGACCAGTTTCAGACCTAATTGCTCCCCAAGTCAAAATACTTGTGGTGTTCCCACTACCCACTCTCCTTCCTTCTGATCCATCCTACAAAATGCTAGAAATACTGCACAAGGGCGACAGCAATGGTTTTTATTGTATTAACACTTTTTGCATTTTATGCTGATCCCCACTCATACTTTCTGCTGTACTACAACATATTCCTTCTTTGCTAGTGCTCCAAGTACCTGATTAGTTTGTTTGTGCCTAACACCACCTCTGATTATGCTTGCCTGCAAAACCAAATCTGAAAGTCGCAGATGAAGTCTCTTTGTCCATGGATTCAGACTGAATTAAATGGTTAATCCAGCTCCACTTCAAGACAACTCCAGCAGCTAAAAATGTGAGTTTGAAATTTGATTAGAACAACACAGTGCCTCATGCAATTGCTACAGAAAGAAGCAAAGTTAATATTTGTGGCTCTGCAGCCTGTTTTTGTTCATTTTTGGCACCCTGCTAACTGAACCTCCTCCCAGTGGAACAGGAAATTCCAGATGTCGAGAGTTCAGTGTTTGGCAGAGAAGGTCAAGCTCCAGCACAGGACATAGGAATGTTGTGCAGCAACAGGCTGAGCACATGCAAAGGCTCTGAGGAAATTCCCAGAGAACAATCCAGCAGTATGTAATGGAAAGTACTCATCTGGTTTACATAATTTACTTTTAAATTAAACAAATATTAATTTTCAAGCATCTGAGTGCTAATAAAATGAAAATGCATGCTCATCGGATTTTAAATTCTCAATTACATATTTAACACAGACAAGGGATACTTCATGCACTGCTTTCATCATATTTAAAATAATGGAGGCTTGTTGCAGGTAGCGATATGCAACGTTCTTTTTTGCTACTGACTTTAGCTGTACTAGGTTTCAGCCATTTCATTAATTGAAGTTATAGCACTTTTGACTACTTTAATTGTGCTATGTTACAAGTGTAAAAATTCACTCCAGGTGTGGTTCAGTACTGTAACAACTTCTCTTTCTGGGTGGTTGAAGGCTTCCAGCTGTGCCTCAGGCCTCACAACCCACCACGGTCATTTGATTATTACAATATTGTCACACACCTGACCATGGATGATTCCTTACATATGCATTTAAATGTCAATTTAAGCTTATCTTTCTCCACCTGCACCTGCCCCTCCCCTTGCCCCTCTCTGTTTTCCTATGCCTATACTACTTCCCACCAACAGTTTCCACCTTATAACTCTACTCTCTATTTATTACTTATGCACCATTTTTTTTCTTCTGAAAAGTTTTGCCTATCTTAAGTATTTCTATTCTGTATCACATGTATAACTCATAAAATTAACTAATCAATACGAACATACGTATGAACATATGAAATCTGCCAGCAGATAAAGGCCTAGAGTTTTATCAAGTCTGCTTGAATGTGCAGCTAGCACCCCTTATTCTGCAGCTGCTCTCTCTTCCACCCTTCCCCTCCATTGATCCTCCCCTTTGTTCTGTCACATCCCCTTTTGAAATAGTCCACTGTTCTACTGGATACCACTTCTGCAGGTAACGTTTTCCACACTGCTACCACCCTCTCTGTAAAAAAGTGTCTCCTCATCTCCCTCCTGAACATTCCTCCCTCCAATCTCATATCATGGCCCTTGGTGTCCTTCCCCTTCCTTAATTTGAACAGCCCTTCTGTGCTTGTCTTGTTTATTCCTTTCATGAACTTGAAGGTTTCAGTCATGTGCCCCGTCCCTCTTCTCCTCCAGCGAGTTCATGTTCAACTCCCTCAGCCTCCTCTCATATGATAAGTCCCCTAGACCCTTGATCATCTTTGTCATCCTGCGCTGCACCCCCACAGTAACTTAATGTCCCTCTTCAGATACTGGTGCCAGTACTACACACAGTAGTCCTGGTGCAGTCTAACTAATGACCTATGCAGTGGCAAAATCACCTCCTCCCTCCTTGAGGATATACCCATTGCAATACAACCCAGCATTTTATTGTCCTTTGCAGCTGCCATCCTACATTGTGCTGAGTTGTTCATTGACCCTGTAATGAGCACCCCCAGATCCTTTTCCTCTTCTTTCTGGGCAAGCTGCACTCCCCCTGCTGGTAACTCCTCCTTGGGTTCTTCACCCCAAAATGCAGCACCTTGCACTTTTTGGCATTAAACCCCAGTTGCCAGGTGTCTGACCAGGTTTCAAGCTTTGCCAGATCATCCTGCAACCCCTGCCATCCCCCTAGGTCATCCATCACCACTCCCATCTTGGTATCATCAGCAAACGGACTGATCTTGCTCTTGATGTCCAATGATATGCCTGCAATGAATATCCCAAACAACACTGGTCCCAACACTGAGCCCTGTGGAACACTGCATGTCACTACCCTTGGATGTGAGAGCTCCCCACCCACTGCCACCCTCTGTTGCCTTCCCTGAAGCCAGTTCCATACCCATCTCATCAGCTTTGCACTTGCCCCTGTGCCTTCTAACTTATTTCCCAGCCTCCCATGTGGCATGAGTCAAATGCCTTGCTGAAGTCCAAATACAGGACATCCACTGCATGGCCCCTGTCCAGTTGCCTAGTTACCCAGTCACAGAGCTCCACTAGGTTGGTTTGGCAGGATCTGCCACATATGAAGACATGCTGTTTGCCGTCCTGTAGTCCTTTGGCCTCTAGGAGGGCCACCAGCCTCTTTTTCAGGATAGTCTCCATCAGATTACCCATGATGGATCCGAAGCTCACCGGTCTGTAGTTCCCCAGTTCATCCTTGGGACCACTCTTGTGGAGAGGCACCACATAAGCCATCCTCCAATCCTGAGGTACACACCCTGAGTGTAGTGAGGCATTAAATAGGTCTTCCAAAGGTCCCACTAGGACCTCTGCCAGCTCCTTCAGAACCCTGGGGTGGATGCCATCTGGGCCTGGCACCTTGTCCACCCTCAGTGCCTTCAAACCCTTCCATACTCTGCCCTCCATTATTTCCCCATCTGCCACCCCATCCCTCAGTGTTTCTGCCATTCCTGTTCCCTTGGGTATCACCCCCCCATCTCCTTAGTAAATACTGAGCAGAAGTAATCATTTAGCTCTTCTGCTTTATCATACCCTGTTTCCACCCAACCCCCCCCCTTCCTAATCCTTACTATGTGGTCCTTACAGATCCTTTTCTCCCTGATGTTCCTAAAGAAGTCCTTCTCCCCTTCTTAATGCCTTGTCCCAGTCTGAGCTCAGTAGATGCCTTGACTTCCCTTACTGCCCATGTCACTTCCTTCGATTCCATCAGGTACTCCTCCCTGACTTCCCCACTCCCTGTTTTCTTGTACCTCTGAAAGGCAGCTCTTTTCCTCCTTACCTTTTCCTTGACCTTCTTGCTCAACCAGCTCAATATTTTAGTCATAGCCTTCTTGCTCTGGGCCTTGCAGCAGGTTTTGGTTGCCTCCACTATCCCCAGCTTTATGAGTTCCCACCTCCGGTTAGTGCCCATACTAGGTTGACTTCTGGCCAGGTACCCTTTTACCACTTCCCCCATCCTCCCAAAGTCAGCCATCCTGAAGTCCAGCACTCTGGTGCTAGATTCCACTCTTTCCTTGCCCATATCCAATGTGAGCCATACTGAGTGGTGGTCACTCCCTGACAGCGATTCTTCCACCCTAAGTTCTCTCACAAACTCCCCATTTGCCAGCACAAGGTCAAGGGTATTCCCTAACCTGGTTGATTCATTGACCTTTTGCAGCAGGAAGCTGTCCTGGAAAGCATCCAGCAATAACTACTCCCTTTTATTCCTGGTTGTTGGGGTACTCCAGTCCACTTCTGGCATGTTGAAGTCCCCCACAGTCACCACACTACCCTTCTCTCAGGTCCTCCTGATCTGTCCCGCTAGTTCCCTGTCTACCTCCTCCATCTGAGAGGGCGGCCTGTACACCACTCCCATTCTGGGAATCCTATTCTTAGAAACCTGGATTTGCATCCAAAGTGACTCCGTAATACCTTCCTCCCTTACACACTTCAGTCCTTCCTTCACATATAGTGCCACCCCCCTTTCCTAATCACCCTGTCCCTATGAAATAACATGTACCCTGGTACAGACAGGTCCCAGCCATTGTATTGGTGGCCCATGTTTCTGTGATGGCTGCAATGTTCACCTCTCCCTCTGCCATGAGCACCTGTAACTCTGCAGTTTTCTTCCCAAGGCTCCTAGCATTAAGGGTAATCACCTTCCACCCCCCCATCCTGTCATCCTTTACTAGCATCACCACTAGTACTTGCCATTTGTCTTTTGTCACTGTTATGGGGGTTAAGCTCATATGGTTTCCCAACCTGTGGTCTCTGCATGTCTCTTGCCCACTTACCACCCCCTGCTCCTAGTTTAAATTCCTAACTTCATCTATGTACTCCTCCATCCTCTGTTTCAGCACTTTCTTTCCCTCTTCAGTCAAGTGTAGTCTGTCCTTGGCATAGAGACTACTATCCTCCCAGGTCCCTCCCCACCCCTCCCCTTCCCCCAATAGCCCATACCCTTTAGTATGACACCAGGCTCTTAGCCATCCATTAAATTCCTCTATTGTCAGCTTTCTTGTTGTGCTTGCCTTGTGCACTGGAAGTGCCTCTGAAAAAGTTGCTGATCCCCCTGCCCCCTCACATAATTGTCCTAGTTCCTCAGATCTCTTCTGGACTATATCTACTGTCTTGTCAGCCAGGTAATTCATCTGAAGATGTATAATTAAATGAGGCTTGACCCTTCCCCTTCTAGCATATTTCAATGTAAATACCTTGCAATGGGCAGACTGGGTGGGCCACAGGCCCTTATCTGCCAACACTGTCTATGTATCTATGTATCCTGTACTGTCTAAATTACTGCTGGCACTTGTATCTGTATGTATTAAATTTTCTCCATATGTAAATTGTCACCCTCATCCCCAGGTCACACCTGGATATGAGCCCCAGCTCAGTGTGCCTTTCCTGGTTACCAAATTTTACATAAATGAATGAAAATAAAAAAAATATATATTCCTTTGGACATCCAGGGGTAAACTTTAAACTGCCAATAATGCTGCCTAGCAAAGAGTGCAGCAGAATATTTCATTACAGTTATCAAATATTTAGGAGCTAATAGTAATAGTAGAGTTCATTTGCATCTGGCGCTCTTTGACAGGGGCTCAGGGCACCATTGCAACAAAAGCAGCAGAGGGCATTGAGAGGACTTCCGGAAGACAGCTGACATCACTGTAGCAGACCTTGAGCTGAGGAGGACCTCGGAGGAACCAATCTCACTAAGGCTTTTACAAGCACTAAAAATAGTAATAAAAGATATGCCATTGTTGTCTTATCTTTTGTAAAAGCCTTCAGTCTTAACTTCAGTATGTGGACTTGCATTGTCTCCAGACCTCTCTCTTCTGTTTTTTAGAAAACTGCATTTGAGAATTGAAGAGCGGCAGTAAATTTGGAGATTGCCTGACCTGGCCTGATCAGCCCTGGCCTAGTACTGGAGAATATTTCAGGACATCAAGATGTTGAGATGCCAGATGCCTGGTTGCCAGGATGCCATGTCAGATTTTACCCATAAAAAAACAGAGATCTGACCTTTGATGAACTGCTGAGGCTGACGAGTTCAACAAAGACTACAGGGGGCTATTTCAAGAACTTGCAACCATTTGGAAGCCATTTTTGCCACGTAACACTGAACCCAGTATTAAAGAAATCTGGGACTGGCCATCTTCTGAAGCCATAATGGCTGCCATAAAGTGGGACTTAAACAATTCTCAAAGAAGCTGTAACATGGGACCACCACAAGACAAAAAGGACATAGTAAAATCTATCCAACTCAAACTTTAATCTTTGAACTAGCATATAATCTACAGCCTACCTGTTGTTATAGACTTTACAAACATTCTCCTGATTGTGATATCTATTGATGCTATTTAATTCTCTTTACTATCTTTGCTTAATAGTACCTAGTAGTGAAAGACTGGCTGGCATTTTACTTTTATTATTATTTATTACTTTGCCAAGGGCAATATCACGTTTCTCTTTGCATCTAATTAACATAGCACTTAATCAGTGTAGCAGTACTCAGGCTCTTAGCACTTTAAATATTCAAGCTTTTAAGCTTTTAAGTATTGGACTACTAAGCATAACTTTGACAAGTGTGCTATGTTACCTTTATTTTGCAGGATTAACTGTTTGATGCTATACTTCCTATCTTATATGCTGCTATATCACAGGCCATACTAGATTTACACCCAAGACCTACACATCAAGGCCTACACTTCTCAGGATGCTCCAGACCCTTACCGGGCCCTATCTGGCCATGTTGGCAGTGGGTAATTTGGACTGTCCCTGTGAATCTTACCACTCTTAGTCTGTAGGCATGTGAACCAGACTAAAACCCCATTCATCAGGTGAAGAGGTTCACTTTAGGCAGCCCCCTTTATTGAGCTGCTGAACTTTGATGCCCTTCAAGGCTTTTCTACAAGGCCATTTCTTTTTGATTTAATGCAATATACACTTGGGAACGTAAATTCAAATTTAAATTCAAAATGAACCCAAGTAGATGTGAATTAGGCTATTCGCTTTGATATCTATGTAGTTATCTGTCATTCATATTACCCAATATGGCACGAGGGTATCTAGTATAGGATTCTGGTCAAATTTATTTGTACCACAATATCTAATGCTAAACTGCTTATTCATATATTTTGAAAACACCTACTGTCCACATACTTTTAAACAGACTTTGTTTCCCCCCAAGCATCTAGCCTGATGAAATTTATAGTTCACTACTTGGACAATCAGATTGAACACTGTATACTACTATTTTAACTTGCATAGATCTGTATATTTATCTTAGTATAATTGCTCGATTCTTCAGTTGTATGAATTAGACTTATTCTGTGGACAACTGTGAAATTAATTATAAAACTGTGCCTAACTAGCCTGATTAGTCAAGAGTTTTAAGTGTCTATTACTGTGCAATTATTCAGCTTTATTTCTATCACAACACTGAGTTACTGAGTTTGGAACTTTAACGTTCTAATGTTCTGTACTTTATGTAACCTGATATAATGATTTCAAGGTACATATAGGCCTATATTGCACTTTACAAGACTTAATTCTACAAGGCACATACCTGCAACACTGAAAAATAATCTGTTAAAACTTGAATATTTCTTATTTGGCTTTACTTCTTCTTTGTTTTTGTTCTTCAAAATGAACTACCATATAAATTAACTTATCAGCTTAACTATTTATTGCATGGAAGCCTAGATCACAAACTAAAATGGTGCCTACTAGAAGTGGAGAAAATTGTTCACTTCTACTAGTAACCGAGTCAGAACCTATTACTCCCAGGAAGAGGAAAATAAGTAAAAACAAAAGTAAGACATCAGAATCAAATACTATAAAGCCCAACCCTAGTCACAAGGGGAGAAAAGGTAAGGAGGAAAAAAGTCAATTAAAAAGAATGACTTTTTTGAAAGAACATAATTATAACCCCATTCCTATAGATTTATCTACACCAATAACTTTATCTCAGGAAAAGCCAGCAATTTGATCTGATAGCTCTCAAGATGTAGGAATGATTGATAGACATCTAAATAGTGGCACTCACCTTCCACCCCTTGATTCTTCCCTGGAGGGTATTTCTAAACCCACGTATAGCTGGGAGATGAATGCACGTTCCCTGTTTAATTATAGTACACCTTCTCAGGGCACTGAGGATGTCTTCTCCCCTACTTACTTATCCTACTCCTAGTAAAGCGATCGCACTCAAGACCCAGATAGACTTCATCTAAGGAAACAAGACAAATCTGGTCAGGTACTTAAACCTAAAGACAACATGACATCTGTCATTTATGACATGAGTATTTATTTATTATTTATTAGTTTTTGGTAACTAACCATAGAGGGACTACAAACCAAGTCCCTAACTTTCAGAGAAGTGATTCCGCCAATATTTACAGATAGAAATGGTAGATGTAAAATCTCTGAACTTGAATAATGCACCAAACCAACTAAACCAATCAAAAAATCCAGAAGTAAGCATTAACCAAACTGATCATAGCACAGAACTTATTTTAGATGAGAGAAAGTTTCTGTCAATCTCTATACTTTCAAAACAAACCCTTGAATTAGTCAAAAATCCATATCTTGCAAACATAGCAATACTTGAAAATATAGCTATACTGGAGGATGAAACAGCTAATTTGAGAGTCTATGTGTTTTATAATCAAAACATCATAAAAGAAAACTAACAGTAACACTTAAACAAACTAACAAAGATAAGAGAGATAATCTGAGCCAATCTTCTGAACAGACTCAAGCAGAAGTAATGTACCTTACAAAAACTAATAAAACCATACAGGTAAATTTACCAGACCTAACCTCAAAAAAAGTTTCTTTTGCCAAAAGAACATCTCAAAAATCTAAATGCAATAGCAAAAAACCTATGCAGAAAGAGAAGCTGACCAGAGAAAGTAAGAAAACATTAGGCAATAAAATCAGGAGATCAAGGATAGCACAGTTTCTAACATAAATCAAGATAACACATAGAGTACTTTTACCCATAATGATAATGTCAATACCTCTAGGACTGATTTAGTTCCAGCCCAGGAATTAGTAATAGGGAAGGAGACCAAGGGACTAAAGGGTAATCAACCCAGGAGCTCTAATAATCAGGACAGCACAAATACAGAAGTAGTAACATCTCAACAAATATCCAGTAATGAAACTGAAAACAAATCCAAATATCAGTCCACACTGGCTGATTTTACAAACTTGGAATATGAAAACCTTATCGAGATTTATGGGATTAGACTTTTAAAAGATGAGACCCCTGAGAAACTAAGAACTTGGGTCTTATATTTGTTACACTTAGAAGATACAGATGGAATAATATTTATAATATGGCATCCAAAAAAACTGGTCTAAGACTGTGCACTACTATATTGTAAGGAAGTTTCCCTGACAAGAGAGATATGGGCTGAAAAATATAACCTATCTCTTCTTAGTATACATTTATGTCCACCGGTTAAAGTGCCCATACTAATACCTGAACCAGATTTAAATCTCAATTCAGTTGAATATACAACTAGAATTCAACCACAAGCTAACTTAATGGGCATAATAAATACTACTGAAAACTATGAGGCCAACCAGTTTACTGAATGAAAATGTAAAACTATCACAATGTTTGGCTGGTACCCTTCACAAAATTACTCTTTTAACAAAATCAAAACAGAAATAGTCACATTACTTTCTTATAGTTTAAAGCTTCCTGTCACTAACAGTTCAATTGCAAGGATTAACATTCATAGCTCTGATATCACCACCTCACAAATTGATATCACTTTTAAGAATTATCTGTTGCCTGCAGTAATTCTCAAAAACTCAACAAAGTTAGACATCTTTGGTATACACCTTCTCTCTCCAGGAGACTTGGAAATTACATCTCTGCCTGAGAAGAGAGCAGATAATGAAAACAAATCTCAAAGTAAGAAAGAAGAAACTCCACATGATATAGAAATCACTGCTGGGAGCAGCTCCCCTATTCAGAATTTGCATCAAGTCACAAGTAGAAAGTGACTGCAAGTCAGAAATTTAGTCTCAACACTGGCAAATGAGGATTTGGAGCCAGGAATTAGCATTCTGACAAACATTGAAGGAGCAGTTAATAAATTTGAAGAACCTGAAATAAAAAAAAATCCTTTGTAATTATGCAATAATTTGTTTCCAAGAAACTTGGTGCAGCTCTTTTTTTAACCCCAAATTCCAGGATACTCAGCATATGAATCTCCCACACATAAATAACAAATGTATGGCCGTCCCAGGGTGGGACTACTTACATGTGTAAAAACTACACTAAACCTTCAAATAAAAAAAACTGGAGGTTAATCTGGAAAGGACTCTTGCTTTACAACTGGCAAAGGACTAACACACAATTATTATTATAAACACTTATTTGCACCCCCCCCCAGGGTAGGAATACTCCATGCACCTTAAAGGATATTCTCCTCTACTTTGAGAAAGTAATTGAATTAAATAACACAAGTCTTCTACTAGTTACTGGTGACTTCAATGCAAGTGGGAGAAGAAACATTTCTTAAGGAGGATTATGTAGAATTTCTAGCTAGTACAGTATTCCCATTTTAAACCCAAAGGCTCAGTTTAAAAGAAATTCAGCAGACAAGAAATTGAATTCTAGAGGGAAAGAACTTTATAAGTTCATGATGGAACAGAACATGTACTTAATCAGTGGGAGAGTCCCAGGGAACCATGAAGGGGCATTCACTTACATGGCTCACTTAGGCACATCAACAATTGATCTTGGTTTGGGTTAACACAGAAGTATTAAAAATATGTGAGGACATGGAGAAAAATACAGTAACAGTGTAATGCCCTGTTTGCAAGAACTGAAATAAAGGGAAGAGGCAAATGTTAAAGAGAAGGTGAGAAAAATAAGACACTAAAGTGTTCATTATATAATGAGATTTAGTGGAAATTGATCATATGGAAATATTTTTTATTATGTTATAAAGAGCAATTGGTATAAACAAAAAGTCTGGTGATTGCATTAAACATAGATGATTACATTAAATTAATACAGAAAAATTGGACCTGTTTGTAACTGAGACACACAATGGAGGTAATCAGAGTAATTGACTGTTTTCAAATGAGTATGATTTTATTTGTAAAACTATATTTATATCATCTACCTAGGTAAAACATGAGGGGCTGAGGAAGTGGATTGTCCACGAAACGTTCCTCCCACTACCAGTGGTTTGAAAGAATAAAAAGACTATATTGCTACAAGCAAGTGTTGTCAGAGTTGAGTTCATCATAGCTTTTTTTGTTTGAGCTTTATTAGGTGTTTATTGGATGACCCAACACAGAACTTATATCCTCTTATAGAGGAAGGGCAACCCGAATTCTTTGTTCTTTCACTGCATGTTCTTAGGTCTCACCCATCTTGATTCAGTATCCCATTTTGGAAGCTTCTTTGGCAAGATACTATACACTTATTCTGATACCACCAATAGTGAATATCATCTCTCAGTTTCTTCCTTACCTAGTACATCTGCATCAACCAACCGATTATATGGGCCAGTTACAAAATGAATGCAGCTGGGGAAAACAAAACTAGCACAAATGCCAGCCATTCTCCTGGGGCTAGCACTTCCCAGGTAGTGGAAATTTCTTTATTTTCCTATCAGTTTTCTGCAGAACAGCAGGCAGAGGTATTAGACTGTTAACACAAACTAAGTCTTGGTCTGAAACAACTAATAATAAAACCTTGTTAAACAAAATACAGCATCTAGAATGACAAGATATTCATTTTAAATGTCATGCTTTATTCCTAGGGGAGTATATCAAGAATAAAAGAATAGAATTAAATGAGAAGTGGAACGGCATTCGCAATAAATGTTCCACAGATTTTATGCTAGCACTCATTGAAACCATAGTTAAAGAAAGAAACACATCGATGATAGAGATACAAGAAATAAAGAAGAATTACTAAACCTTAGTTACACACCAATAATTTACATCTACTTTAGAAAAAATTAAGAAGGAATTAGAATAATATGAGGACTATATCAAACAACAGAAACTAAAGAAATTTAAACGTGATATAATGAATTACAGAGATAGTAAAGTATATAACTGTTTTGTGAAACCTAGGGGACAAAGCATGGGTTCATTCTACACACTAACTCCACAATAGCAGACAGATTTGGACAATGGAGATAGCCTAGTGACTACCCCTTATAGCTCAGGTAGATCGAGACCAGGCGAACAAGTTCCTTTTTTAGAAGAAGGGATACAGGGACAACATATGAGCAGGGGAGACACAGAACAACAAGAACAAAAGTACAAGCTCAGGAACAGAGGGTGGACATGGGAATCCCCCATAACAGCACAATATTGAGAAATATATGGGGGGCCAGGAGGAGGAGGGACTGGTGGAGGAGGCACAGGAGGAGGGAGAGGAAGAGGCAGGGGAGGGAGTTACAGAGAATGACAGAGGAGGAACAGGTAATCTTTAATTTAAGTGGTAGAGAACAGAAATAGAAACTGAAGTACTTAAGAAGGGAGTTTCCTTCTCCCCAATGTGTGATTTTGATGCATTTCAACTGATTTACAAAAGTTTTATCGGAAGTTAGGATTGGCAGATTGGTTTGTCAACAGGTAATGGTAAGCCTTACTTTATTATTTATTTACTTGAAACAAGTTGATACCAATTCAGATCATTTCTGGCCAGAGTGTGTGTATGAATATTGTAGGGAGCCACTGATGTAAGATGGCTGTCTTTCTGGCTGGTACTACAGTCTGTGTAATTATAAACTTATAATTCCATGGGTCAGAGGGCCTCTCAACCAGTCAGATAGCAGGATTTTTCTTACGTATTTTATAACTGCACTTAATGCCTATGACCTTGGTTAAATCATTTTGTAATGGGTTTTAGGTCATCAGTTGTCATGGTCTTAGTTCCTTTTCCATTTAATTTTGTATTTTTTTTTCCTTTTTGCCTTTGACCACATATTATTTAGGTTAACTATGATTAATCAGTTTCTAATAGATGTAATACACAGCACGCAAAATTCAAACTTATAAATTGTTATTTCTATCAAAACAATAGCAGGTACAGTAATCCCAAATTTACCTTATCTTCATAAAATAATGCTCTCAGTATATTCAGTATGGGCCTGATATTCAAATGTGAGCCAGGCAATAGCACAAGTATGTGAACAACGCAACTGAGGTGTGCTGGAGCAACCAAGGGATATACTCAAAAGCGATGAGCCATGGTGCATCTCTTCTGAATATTGGACCACGAGAGGGGAGAGAGAGAAAGAGAGCCAGGGAGGAAAGAAAAGAAAAGGCACCAAAAATTAAACTGCTGGAGCAGTTTAAATTGCAGGGCTTCAGCACCAACCGCGACTTTCAGCATTTGGGAATCAGGGGTTGGAGATGTGGGCTGGTCCTCGCTGGGACCCCCTCCTTCCCCACTTGGAACTTGCTTAATTTAGTGTTAGCACTCTTCCGCAGGGCTTCATGTTTATGGAGTCAGACTGCAAGGAGAGAGAGAGAGAGAGAGAGTCGGGGAGGAAAGAAACTAAAAGACGCCAAAATTAAACTGCTGGAGCAGTTTAAATCGCAGGGCTTCAGCCCCGACCGTGACTTTCGGCATTTGAGCATCGGAGGTTGGAGGTGTGGACTGGTCCTCACTGGGACCCTCTCCTTCCAAACCTGCACAAATTGAATTTTTTCTGCCCACCCACCCCATTCCCTCCTCCCCTTAAATGCTTGCAAACCCCTCCCTTAAATGAACAAGTACCCTATCAGCAGATTGAGAGTGGCTAGAAGAAAAAAAATATATAAACAGTGTTCTGTCTTTATATTTTCAATAGCTTATGACAACTCACCTCACATGGGGTTTAGTTACTTGTGCTGCTAACATTTTTCTGTACCAGTTTGATTACTGAATATTTCTGCCTACTCTGTAAAATTACCCTGGAATGTTGCTCAGGTATTTGCCGGGCTATTAATGGCAAAGGTTACTGTTCTCCAGGTTTCATTCTAGCATGTTCCCTAATCTGTCCGTTTCTCCCTAGGATGTTATATTGGGAATTTGCTGGGCTATCCATGTAATTAGTTAGGGCACTCAGGCTTCATACTATCTCTTTGAGTTGGGTGTCACTGGGCACTGCTGAATCAAAATCTGAAATGGTGACCCCCAGGCCTACTAGGGAAAGTGTCCTGTCCTCCTTGCCTCAAGCTGCCCTCTCCATCAGTCTCCTCGCTGGCCTTTTTCTCTCCCTTATGGCCATAAACTCTTCTTGGTTGTATGGGGACCACTGGTGGATGACTGCCCCTCATGAGGTGTTTGATTTCACCTTCTCTAACCTTCTAGCTCATGACAGACTGCCTCCCTGCCCTACCAGCTGTCTTGATCTTGGATGCCTTCTGGGTACTGCCATGGTGAGAAGACATCTGGCCCATAGGCCCTCGGTCAGAGGTACCCCTCCCCCTATCAAGCTTCTCCCCTGGCTCTTCCTAGTGATACTGGCCCTTGTTGGTGACATTGAACTAAACCCTGGTCCAGCCTATCTGGTCTCTTCTATTCTGGAAAATTGGACATTGGGAAAGGGGTTAAAAATTGCTCACCTTAACATTCACAGTCTACTACCCAGTCTTGATGAACTATCTGCCTGGGTCATCCACTGTAAGCCTGACATACTAGGCATTACAGAGTCCTGACTGATACCTTCAATAACAGACTGGGCCTGTGAACTTCCTGGCTACGAGTTTATTAGACATGATCGACCAGAAAAGAAGCAAGGGGGTGGTATCCTAATTTACTATAAGAGTCATCTGCAAGTATCTGAGGTAATCCATCAGCAGTCCTCCCTGTCTTCCTGTGAGCTGCTGCACACTGTGTTGTTACTTGGAAATACAAAGAAGCTGCATGTTGTATGCACATACAATCCCTCAAGGATGGTCTGCTTGGGCTTACCCACCTCCTGAATACCATTGGTCCTTATGTTGGGGAAAATGAACTTTTGATCCTGGGTGATGTGAACTTAAACTGAACAGGAGGTAACTCCAAGCAATTTGAACCTCTGTTAACAAGTCTTGCCCTGTCTCAGCTTATCCAGGCGCTCACTAGATGGTCTGCTAATGGTGGAACTTGCTCCCTACTGGACTGGGTACTATCAAACTGTCCAGATAGGATCAGCAATGCAGGAACCCCACCTGACTCCATCTCGGATCACACCCCGGTGTTTTGCACTTGGAAAGTCCCTTCACCAAAAATTCCCCACAAGATCATTCAGGTTAGGGATTTCTCTAGGTTTGATCTGGGGTCATTTCATGAGGATCTGAGGATCGCTGACTGGTCAGAAGTGCTGAGTACCCATGACCCCTCTACAGCTGTATCCCAGTTTCTCACTGTTTTTGGTGCCTTGCAGGACAAGCATGCCCTGCTTATTAGGCAGAGAGGAACGGGGTTTGCCACAAAATGGCTGCACGGGAGCCTCTTAGCCCTCATGCGTGCAAGGGACAAGTGTTGGGCTCACTTCAAAAGCACGTTGGATCAGTCCATCTTCCAACAGTATAGGAAGCTCAGAAATTAGTGCAAAAAAGCCATCAGGGTGGCAAAAAGTGACTACTGTAAATCTGCCCTGCTTAGCTTTGCTAAGGACCCACGTAGGTTCTGGAGGAACATAAAAAACTTAGTCAGCAGCTCCTTGAACTCTGGGGTATCTGAAATGATCATTTGTGGGTTGAGTTGTAATAATCCACTTACAATTGCTAATGCTTTAAATTCCCACTTTTCTGACTTGTCTGCACTTACCTCCCTTTTCCCTGCTGCTGAGAACATCGGCAGCCCTTCGGCCTCTGTCCCTCGGAAGGATCACTCCTCTGACCCATTATTTTATCTCAGGGCTGTGTCTGTCATGGAGATGCAGAGACTCCTCTCGTCTCTCTCCACACTCCAGCACTGGCCATGATAACATGGAGCCCAAGCTTCTGAACCTGGGTGCCCCCTACATTGCCATCTCACTGGCACATATCTTCAACCTGTTCCTTGCCACTGGTGTTATCCCTGACATTTGGAAAGTAGCAAGGATTGCCCATGTTCCAAAGCAAAGGGAACCCCAGAGTCCTGGACAACTATCATCTAATTGCCATCCTATCGGCCATTAGTAAACTCTTAGAGAAAGCTGTGGCTGAACAGCTCACATAGTACATTCAGGCTCATAAGTTGCTGTCCCCTGCACAGCATGGCTATTGAAAAGGGCATGGCACATCCATGGCCCTGGGTCTCTACTAGCATCAGAAACCAGGGTGAACTCTCTAGGGCCATATTTAAAGACTTATCTAAGGCCTTAGACCTTGTGGACCATGCATTACTTTGCTCACAGATGCAGTCCTTTGGCTTGTTCCCTCCTGCCTTGAATTGGCTTAGAAACTACCTCCAAGGCAGAGTACAGCAGACTAAATTCAACAAGGTTCTCTCTGACCCCACTCCGGTGACCTCTGGCATCCCACAGGGATCAGTTTTAAGGCCTCTTCTCTTTTCTGCATTTGTTAACAACCTCCCTGCTGCTGCTTCCAACTGTAGTGCCACCCTTTATGCTGATGATCTTGTCATCCTTGCAGACTCCCGGGACATTGGGGTTCTCAACCTTCAGCTGAGTGAGGCCTTTAAGAATATTCAGTCCTGGGTAATGACTCACAAGCTGGTTCTCAATCTAAAGAAAACTCAGGCCATGCTTTTTGGGTCAGTTGCCAAGATCAAGACCTCCCCTGTCCCTCTATGTGTCAGTGATGTTGACAGCTCTCCCTTCTTAACCACGGTTTCAATAAAATACCTTGGAGTGACACTTGACCTCCAACTTGACATGGGGTGTCTCATCCTAAATGTCTGCAGAACTGTAAACTGCAAACTAGGTCTTGCCTACAGGGCAAAGAAAAATTTGACGTCTGCAGCTCGCTTGGCGTTGACCAGAGGTGTGCTGCTTCCTTCACTTAGCTATGGCCTTCTCCTGTTCGCTAGCACCTCCAAGGTCCACCTTGCTCGATGGAACATGACCTACAACAACATCTGTCGCTTTGCACTGGCAGCCCCATGTTTCATCCATCACTGTAAATTATACAACAAACTGAGCTGGCTTTCCCCTGCCAATCACTTGAAATATGGGTTGGGCTGCTTCGTAGGAAAGGTGCTCAGAACCAGAGCCCCTCCAGGGTTGGCACAGCTCCTCAAGCCTGCTGAATCCTCCTCCTACTCCCTAAGGTCTCAGTGTCCTGGGGTGTTCAAAGTTCCTTATACATGAACCTTAATGGGGGAAAGGGACTTTGTTATGTGCACTCTGAGGCTATGGAACTCCCTTCCAGATCATGTTAGTGCCTCCCTCTCCCACTTGAGCCTCCAGAAAGCCCTGTGGGGGCACTTGAAACTGTTCTCTGTGTGTGGGTGTCCTAAGCCACCCTAATCAGGTCTCCAGATTGGTCTCATCCAATCCACTGTCCACTGTCCTTTAACTCTGGGAAGCACATGATTGCTTGCTATCTGCTTATGAATTATGTGGCCCTGGAAAAAGGGTCACTCATACAATGTAATTGCCATTGAATGTCTTAATCTATTTATTCTGTATGTATATATATATATTTTACTTATTACTGCTCACTGTAGACTAACTGTTCATCTTGCTGTCCTGTAACTATGTACATTGCCCTCTTGTTGTTATGTACCTTGTTTGAACCTGTGTTTTTCACTGTACTCTCCCGGGTCGTACCTTAATAAGCATACAGCTTGTCTAGTGTACCTACCTGGTCAACAAAAGCTAAATAAATAAATACAATGTAATGGCACATCCTCCCAGACAGGGCTGAATAACAGGAATGGGAACTGCAGCAGGGATACGCTGTGAGCAAATTCCTGATAGTCAGCCACCAATAAGCAAATGGGGCCATAATGCATGTAAGGCACAAATGGGGCTATTTGCATGTCATTATGACCCCATTTGCATGAGTTGTGCTGGGCTAGCTGGTGAAATGCACCTGGTGCCCTGCACACCATGTACTGCTGGCTGCAGAGATCCAGCAGTACCCCAACCCCATCATGTAGCACCTATCGCTGTACAGATCTAACAAGAACTGTCCTGGTAGTCTAGTGGTACCCCCCAACCCTCCCATAGCTGCGATCACTGTACACATATAACAGTATCCTCCCCAGAAGTCTAGAGGTACCTCCTACCCTCCCAACCCTCCAGTCATCATCTCCTATAGCTAGTAGAAATATCTCTGGTGGACCAGTGGTACCCTCCACCCTGCCTGTATCTCCGAGCACCATAGTATGCATAAATGAATAGCCCTGGTGGTCAAGCTGATCCCCCCAACCTGCCGGTATCTCCAATCACCAGCAACATTGCGATGTACATTGCCCTGGTGGTCCAGTGGTACTCCCTCCCCTCCTGACTCCCTGATCACCGCCGTTGTATCAAATGCCAAATCTCTGGTGGTCCAGTGGTAACCCCTCCACTCACACAGGAGACCCAGCCCACACAGCACCCCCCCAGTCATCAGGGGGCAGCATACCTGCCTGCATACCACCGTGGCTGCCCACCAAATGACAGTGTACAGTAGAAGCTGCAAGCTTATTTGTCCACACTGTGGACCAATGGGCTTGTAGTGCATACAGCAATAATTCACAACTTTATGAATGAAGTCATTCATTCACAAAGTTGTGAATTATTACAGTATGCACTGTAAGCCCATTGGTCCATGGTGTGGACAAATGAGCTTGCAGCTCCTACTGTACGCTGTCATTTGATGGGTAACCTCAGTGGTATGTGGGTGGATTTGCTGCCTGCCAATGATCAGGGAGTGACGTTGGGTGTGCTGGGGGTCCTGTGTTGGTGGGGGTTACCACTGGACCACCAGGGATTTGGCATTTGATAGTATGGCAGCAATCAGGGAGTCAGGAGGGAAGGGGGTACTACTGAACCACCAGGGCAGTGTACATCAGAATTATGCCAGTGATCAGAGGTATGGGCAGTGAGGGGGGGATCAACTGGACCACCAGAGCAATTCATTTATGCATACTACAGTGCTCAGAGGTACAAGCAGGGTGGGGGGGTACCGCTAGAACACCAGGCTAATGTGTGTGCTTGTGCACGGTGTTGGGGGGGGTTGCCACCTACTGCCGGCGACTGCAATACAGCAGCCAGCTGGTGGGTGTCCTGTGCTTGAACCATTTTCTATGGGCTCAACTTTGAGCCCAGGTATATGGCACATCTCAGAGTTGTGCCAGCAGATGTGCCACACATCCTGGGCTGACCATAGCGATGCACCGCATATGCATGGGCACGCCCCCTGGAGTTGTGCCACATACATTATCTTTGTGCCCTGGTACATTGGGAATTGCACTGCACAGTTACTGCTTTTGAATATTGCCCTGGGGCACAGTTCTGGGGTTGTGCTGGTGCAACACATTGCGCCAGGTGCAACTCCTTTGAATATCTAGCCCAGTGTGTATATTGGGGTTGAGTAAGCACTTTCATGTTAAACCCCAATTTTTGCACCTTAATAACTTTGCCCCCATCTGACCACTTTACAAGGAATTTGGAAAGCACAGCCTTTTTGCAAGGATGTCTTGATCCTGAAAATTTCATGCAGATCAGTTAAGTGGAGGCAAAGTTACAGGAGTGCCAAAAACCGTAAAACTTACCGTTTCTGAAAATTGTAAGACTTTTTGACATCCAATAACTAGACAAATATGAGACTTTGAAACCTACAACTTTCAGGTTTGCTATAGGTTGGTCCAAGGTATGTGCTTTTGTGTTTTTTAGGTCCATCTGTTAAGTAGTTTTTAAGTTATTCAAGAAAAATGTTCAGTTTCTGAACATGTACTGTTCAAAAAATAAACATTCTGTGGATAACTGAATTTTTGCAACAACAGCTGGCTGCACTAGATGACACAGCTGTTGATTACTAACAAACGACAGTTGGTTCATATAGCAACCCCTGCTGTGTTGTGACTTGCAGGTTAGGGATGGGACTACTGTCATTATAGCCTCACCATCCAGACGGTGCGGTTCCTTTATCAACTGTATGTATCTGCAAACTGGGGGCCCAAATCCCTGGTGGCAGTGTATTTATTTTTTATTTACTTATTTATTCATATTATTTTTTATTTATATTTGTGTAATCTGACACCAGAATTTCCAGCCCCAGTGTTGGATGCTCTCCTCCCACCCCTGTGCACCCGGTTGATTTAAAAGTTGCCAACATCAGGTGGTCCAGTCCCGGGACACTGGAGAGCCTACCCCAATGCCCCAAAATAATTTATTAGATGCCTTTGTTGCTGGAAAAAAAAACAGTCCCCCAATGTCTTCTTTTTTAACCTGAAATAAATAAAATGGTCCATCATTTTCACCACCATCCCCATTCCTCCATCCTGACCTTCCCACTGAGTACCTACCACCCCACCCTTACCCTATACTTACTAGCCAGGGTCATACACTGTCATCTTCTGTGGACTGAGACACATCTGCGCTCTTCAGTGCTGAACTGTGAACTAAGGAATAAAGGTAAGTGCCATATAATGTATTTCAATGATGTTTTAAACTAATATTCATAACTTTGCCAATGTTAGGAATTGTTCCACTAAATTTTCAACATAACCTTTTTGGGACCCCACCTCATAGTGTTCTTGAGGTGGGGTCCCAAAAAGGCCATTTTGAAAATCTGGTGAGAACATTCTTAAAAATGACCAAATTATGAGCGTTCATTGAAATATTTCTACGCACGTGCATAACTTTGGTAATTTTCAATATTTTGCCTCCATATTTTCAACACAGCCATGTTTTCACACCTCCTCATGAACAGTACAGTTGTCATTTTTCACATCCTGTCTGAAATGTGTTTTTGCACCTCTGGTGTTTCGACAGGGATTCGAACATTTTCACCTACGGGTTTATGAGGCAGGGTCATAAGAAGATTATGTTGAAAGTTTGGGGTCAAAATAGTAAAAAACAAAGAATTTATTAGGTAACATTATTTGCAGGGGATGTCGTTGCACCACTGGTAAACCCACTGTCTTACTGTATCAGTGAGCTGAGTTCAGGTTTGAGCCAGTTTAATGGGACAAGGCTGATGGAGAATGTGCTTCAGCATGTAGCACCAGCCCCAGGCTGGGTAGGGAAGGAGCAGTGTCTTTTTGACACAGACACCACACCCTGTGATGGGTCAAGGAACCACACCCACAAGGTATCAACGTGTGTGCCAGGGTCTGGTGGGCACATGCACTGGGTCAGGACTGTCTCCAATACTGTATTTATCTTATTGGGACCTGTGCAAATGAGGATACAATTCCACTATCAGAAAAGGAAGGGAAATTCATTGCAAAAAACTATGTTAATGCAGTTATTAGGGGTGTAGAATGCAAAGTGCAGGTTTGAACCAGTTTAATGGGACAAGGCTGATGGAGAAGGTGCTTCAGCATACAGCACCAGCCCCAGTCCATGGGACCCTGTGGGAAGAAAGCTCTGATGAATTATGTTGGCCATACTGTATCACTATGAGGCACTGGCTTGGAGCTGTACCTTGTGCTTTGGATAGGAGACTATGGGCCGGGGGAGGGAGCTGTGAGCATTAAGGCTGATAATGCCAAGAAGACCTGACCACTGATTCATCAGGACTCCATAGATCCAAAGCCCTAACGTCTTTTTTTTTTTTTGCTGCTTGAGGCTTGGGGTGGAGAGTTAGTGTTGGAAACCCTAATACTTAATTTCCCTACCTTTGTGGCATTAACGTGAACCCTAACTGGTGCATTAATGAAGTTTTTTCAAATCATTTCCTCTCTATTTCAGATTGTGGAACTGTATCCTCATTCACACAGGTCCTCTTGGGGTGCAGTGACTGATGCCAATAATTCACGGGCTGTCTGGTGGTCTGAAGAAGCACAGGACCAAGAGGTCCCTGCCTTCCATGTGGCCACGAATACAGATGCACAGGGAGAGGGTCCATTGGTCAACCAGTGCACAGGTCCCTCTGCCAGCCATGGATGCAGAGGTGCAGGGCCTTATACTGAGAAGAGTTGTCTTCACTATATGGTACCTGGGCCCATGCAGGCAACCCTGCACCTGTCATTCCCTGGATGGGGGGTCTTGCATAATACTGCCATCCTCCCACCCTTGTCCCATCCAGGTGGGTCATTGAGCTTGGCTTCAAACCCAGCTCTTAGGGGCATTGGACAAAACATACCTGCTCGGGTCAAGACTGGCACTATGCACAAAGTTTCTTAATAATTATAATTTTTTTTTAATCCTGAGCCTACATTTTCAAGTCAGTTTTTTAATGACTCCCCTTATAAACTTGACATGGGGCATTTATAGTATATTGTGTGAAACGTAATTTCATACCAGAAGTGTGAAAACAAATCTTGTCCAGGAATTAAAAAAGAATGCTTATCATATTTATGAAGTGATGTGAAAAAATGCCTATGTTAAAAGTCTGGAGTCAAAAATACAGAAAATTCATGAAATTATGAGTGAATGTTGAAATACTGCAATATTCACGCATAACTTAGTCAATTTACCAAATTTATACAAGGCATTTTCAGCATAGCCTTCGTATTACCCACCTTATGAACTCGGTAGCTGAAAATTTTCAAATCCCTGCCAAAATGTTATTCTGTACCACAGGTGCAAAAAAACACATTTGCCAGGATTTGAAAAAAAATATTTATTTGTTTATTTAAAAGTAGATAAGAAAGACATACAGTGCCAGGGCTCATTTCCATGTGTGAGGGGCAAGGGAACAAGATACAACATTTCACAGAATACTATCTTATCCAAAATACAGTGTCACACAGAAATACACAGAATTGTAGATTTACACAGCAATATAGATTTACACATCATTGAGCATTGATACAGTTGCTTGAGCAGTAAATAAAATTTCACAAGAACAGGCAATGAACAGGACAGATAGTACAGCTGACATCTGTCATGTTTACGAGGTCATGTGAAAAAACAGCTATGTTGAAAATCAGGGATTAAAATATTGAAAAGTTTGCAAATTATGAATGAACATTTTCAATGTACGCTCATAACTTTCTTGTTTTTTTTAATAGTTTGACCCCAAATATTCAACATAGCCTTCTCATGACCCCACCTCATGAACAACAGAGGTGAACATTTTCAACTGTTGTTCCAAATGTGATTTTGTGAAATCACCACAAAATCACCTTCCAGGCCAGATTTGAATAATTCCACAGCCCTTGGTTATGAAGTGGGGTCCCCACAAAACTATGTTGAAAATTTGGTGTAATACTATTAATAAATGACAAACTTATAAATCAAAGTTCAAACCCCGTGAAATACATTAAATCACACTTACCTTATTTTGTCATATCATAGTCACTGGTTCCAGCAGCAAGATGTGTCTTCAGTTGGAGAATAGATCTACACTGTAGGACATGTTCAGGTGAGTATGGATGTTTTTTGGGGGGTATAATGTGGGGGGTGTTGAGTGGGATGTGTAGTGGGGTTTGGGCGCAGATGGTCAAGGAACCATTTTCTTTTTTATAGGTTTAAAAAAAATCAATGAGGGAGGATTGTCTTTATTTCATGGGACTTTCCAACACTGGGGATTGTCACCCCAGTGTCATGCTACTGTTCAGCAGCACCTGGGGTGGGCTTCCCAGTGCCACTATGTATATAATAGGAAGGGGGCTGGGCGACCTGGATGAGAGGGAGTGAAGAAAAGAGGTACAAGGTGTGGGCACCCTGTCCACTTATTCAACAGTAACTTAAGGATCAATGGCAAATATAGTAATTAAATTCTTCCCTCCACAGTTTTTATCAATACTGTGTAATCAAATCTGTTATTCAAAGAAGAATTGATATGTCTGCCATTTATTTATATTAAACAGCAGTTTGTTGTGCCCCCAAGTCAGCTCTGTTCATAACAGCATCTGACGTCAATGAAGGAGTGACATCTTAAGTTACCTTGTGACAGCCTAGAGAATGTGCAAGTCTGTACTTGAGAGATGCCATGCAGTACCTGTGATATTTTGATCGACTTGACTATAAAAGTGATTTACAGTTAGACTTTTTTTTAGATTCATATCAGTTTTGAGATTGTACTGTCAGATACCGGTGGCTGCAAAAAACAGCTGGGGCCTGATATTGAAACATGGGCAAAGCAGAGTGCAAAGGTTTGCACTGTGCTTCCCTATTGCCCCCCGACTCCGAGGATGCTATATTCAGTTGGATAGCACACTGGTGATATCCTACTGAATATAGGGGCATTTTGGTGCAGTGCTAAGTTAAATAGTGCTGCCCCAATGTCGATCCTGGAAGTGCAGGGAACAACACCCCCTAGACCTGATAGTGTTGGGAGCCCTCAGTGCAATATTCAGCCGTCATCATGCAAATGAGTCTATTGGGTATGCAAGGCACTAAGAGGTGATATGCATGCCCATTTTGGGCTCATTTGCATGGGACATGGTGACAGGTTTGTACCCCCTTTAGCAGGCCTCACCCACCTTGATCACTTATCCCACTTATTCCCTGTTGTCCAGTGGTTCTCCCTGTACTCTGATCACTGTCCCCAGTAAAATTATGGCACAGGGAGTGGGCGGCTCAATACAATTTCAGTGTAAATGGGTCAGCATCCACCTGAAGGATTGCTTAGTATACGTCATTCACCAAAATGTGATAGAGATTAGGATATGGCTGCCAGAAACACCTGTGGGCAACTCTAGGTGCAGACATTGTGCTAACTGTAATAATACCAGTGACTCTAAGACATTTAGACACTCACATTCAGGAAAGTTGTTTAAAATTAAATCATTTATTATTTGCTCTGCTATATCAATTATTTCCATGTGGACATGGTTATGTTGAACAAACAATAAGACATCTCAAAGAATGTACAGTATATGCAAACACAAATTCGCAATCATCACATTGACAACATTGAGCCCTATGGGACTAAAAGAGTAACAGTGGGACCAAGGGAAGGTGATCTGGCTAGAAAGTTATCCCGCGGGGAATGTTATTGGATACACACGTTGCCAACATTAAGCCCTATAGGACTTAATGATGAATTACCTCTGAATAGTTTTTTATAGCTTTATATTTGCACATAAATGTTACATATTTTTTATAATGTTTCCCATGGTCTTTTCTTCTCTGTCTGGTTCTGCACCTTTTTCTGTACTTTTGCTCGTTTGAATATTAGTGGATAACCTGTGCTGGTGTTTTTACTTTTTTGTTTGTTTGTTTCTTTGACCTACTTCACTATGATTCAAACTGCTTTACTCTTGTGTGCTTTTTCCATTCTTCTAGACATTTTCATGTGTTTCTCTTCTTTCTCAGACTGCATCATTTTTCAACATTGGTGGTTAATTCTACAAATATTGTTGAAGTGGTGTTTTGTCAGGTTTTACTTGTTAACTGTGCTATATGCTTTATTCCAGTGAGCTGACTGCAATTTGGCATAATGTACCTATTGAATTTTCATTTTATTTGACTGTTTAAGAGGATTAAATTGCATGCCAATCAGCTCTGAGGAAGGCTTATGCCAAAACATCAGCATATGAGCATACACCTTTGTGTGCGCTAGCTGCACATTCGGTCACCTGGTCATGCGTCTGGTTACAGGAGCACTGTTTTAGTGCTGACAGAATTTTATTTGTATTAATCTTTTCAGCTGTCATTCTGTCACTGCTCTTGAACGCCTTGCACTTTTTGACTACAGGTTGTTTGTACTCAAACGGTCACACAATAAACTTTTAAGCTAGTGTCTTTATTTATTTTCAGTAGACAACAGGTGGAGTTGTTATGTATCTTTCGGTCTGTGCCACCTACAGCAAATCAGGACTAGCTATGTCCCATATGATATGTTGATTTGTCCCAGTAAAGTCATAACGTGCACCAGTGTACAGTGGTCCCCCTCTGATTCCAGCCCGCGTATAATAAATCTTCCCTGGTTTCCAGTAGTCCCACACCACCCTCCGATCACTGGCCCTGGTAAAATAAAAGTATTCCCAGGTGTCCAGTGGTCTAGTGGTCCCCCTGCCCTCCAGTCACCAGCCCCAGTACTATTTTACCATTCCCTGGTGTCTAATAGTCCCTTTCACCCTCCAATCATTGCTCCTCTAGCATATCAAATATTCACTGACATCTAGTGGCACCCCCAACCACCAATCCACATCCCTGCACCAGTGTAAGCTGTTTCTGGTGTCTAGCAGCCACCCTACTGTTGCCACTGAGCTACCCACACTGCCACCCCCCACTTACTGGTATTGTTGATGCTGTGGATCCACTATGGTGACTGCCACAGTCCTCCTCTCACCATCTCAACTGGCCATTGTATGGACTGATGACAGGTAGTGTATGTCCTCTGTACTGTAAAGGGAGCATATGCACTGTCTAACAGTATGTGTGCTCCCTTTATAGTACAGAGAATGCACTTTACCTGTCAGTCCATTTATCAGCTGGCTGAGATGGTAAGAGGAGGGCTGTGCCATTCACCATAGTAGATCCATGGCACTAGTGACACTGGTAAGTGGGGGTGGCATGTGTTGCTTGGTGCCAGTGGTGCGGGGGGCTTCTAGACACAAGGAACAGCTCACCCTGCTATGTGGCTGTGGATCGGTGGGTTTAGTGTGCTAGTAGATGCCAGAAATGGTAAAAAAATAATGGGGCCATTGACTGGAGGGCAGGAGGACCACTGGACACCAGAGAATGTTATGGTTTCACCGGGACCAGGGATCAGGGGATGGGGGGATCACTAGGCACTAGTGACTACTTTGATTTTAATGGGTATGGGGATCAGAGTATGACAGGACCCCTAGGCACCAGGGAAATATTTATTTTGACAGGGCCAGGGATCGGGGGAACACTAGGCACCAGTGAGCAGGTGTGCTCCCTCAACTGCCAGCATGGTCGCTGGCACCAGTGGCTGTATTGGCCACTAGGGTAGCCCAGAGTAAGTCGGTCTTCTCAGCAATAATTGCACAACACAATATGGCCTGCACTATTCCCTTTGTGCAGTGCTACCATGCTGAATATTGTGCTGCACCAAGATTCATGTCCCTGTCCCTCCCTTTGCCCGCCACATACATTATTGTTTTGTAGGTGCCCTGACCCTTTTAGCATGCACAGCTGTCCCCTTAGACTATTGTGCTCAAGAGCAAACTCCAGGCAATTGGGGCTCTATCACTTTGCCCAAAAGGCAAAGTTTTGAATGCCTGACCCCTGATCTGTAACAAATCCTACTGTTGTTTTTTCCACACTGTTACACAAAATGTCTGTATTTTATTTGTTTCGCTACATACCATTAAGTCAGTAAGCAAGCTTTTAAACATTTAGTTTGAAGTCAAACCATGAGCTTCAAAGCTGATTTTTATTTTAGGGCAAAGGAATCTTTCATAAATTTTCTGTATGTCCACCATCGCTTGTAAAATGCGAAACTATACTGGCTTACATGATTGCCTTCTTCAGATGGGTTGTTCACTGTTTATGTTGGAGGTTTTGGGGGACCTGAGGTATCTTGATGGTTAGTCCACTGTTTATAACTGAAATATGTGTATTATATACAGTAGTTTGTGTATATAAGCTGTTCTGTATGCAGGTCATCTGTTTTGGGCTGTTGTTTGTGTTATTTTTCTTTCGTGTGTTATTGTAAAGTAGTACGTGGGTTCCACTATTTTCCTGTAGCAACTGATCACCTCTGAAAACTCGTAATAGCATCATTCTTACGTGAAGAATCATAATATTATTGATCTGACATCAGAAAAATGTTATTATGATTTAAAACTTTCTTTCACTGCGTGCTTCTTTCATGGTTTGAATCCGGCATTTGAAACTGTAACAAGAGCCACAGAGGTTGTGGGGCAGGGGTGGGTAAAATCTGTGGGAGAAAAAAAATCCCTCAGTGTCCTATTGTTGTGCTGTTTAGCTGTTGTAGACAGTAGGGAAACTGCAGGTGGGAGGGAGAATAGTGAGTGGATGAGGCAAGCTGATTGAAAAAGCTAAAACAAATGTGTGAGCCTATAGACTAAGTATGGATGTGTGAACAGAAAGAGGAATTGGAAGGAGTTAATGAATAAGTGAGAATGTGCAAGTTGAACAGTGAGTTATGACATGAAATTTATTGAAAAAGATAAAAAGCCATGTATTACAAAAAAACAAAAGATGGCTCTTAATCTGTTACAGAGCAGTAACTCCCATTTTGGGATTCTGATGACTTGTCAACAGAATCCTTTGATGGACTTACTGCTCCATAACAGATAAAGAGCTGTCTGTTATTCTGTTTGTGTATTGATTGTACTATTAAAGGGATACTGTCAACCCCCTTAGTCCTCAAAGTGTCTCTAGTTGGAAATTTAATTATTGCTCACATTGTGCAGATTTGCTGATTTAGCTGGCCAATTTGATTATTGTTCCTTTTTTCTTTTAAAAGTGAAAATTACTTCTCACCACACTGGTACTGTATTGCCACACAACAAAAATGTGTCTGTTTCCAGTCCTTAGTCAACTCTTACTGCATCTTTCCTGGACTTGGGGAAAAACTTCAACATAGTCTAGCCACTCATGATGAAGTGGGAGGAGAGGAGACTAGTGTATCATGAATAACAACACTATTTAGGGGTGTTCTTAGTGTTCAGGAAGTATTCAATAAGGGTAGGTCAAGGATTTGAAACAAAACAAGGTTGTGTATAATTACAATACTAGCATGCATTTCAGTTTTACTAAGAAAGGAAGCAAATAATGCAACTAGCAACACCAGTGAAATTTAGAGAAGATAGGCCATTACAAAATATTTAATTTCATTTTATTTTTTATACTTGTATGCAAAATGAGCATGCCTGCCCATTTTCATATGCAACACGTGTACACAGACACATAATGAGACATTTTAAATGCAAACTATACATACAGTCAAAAAATACATAAAAAAACACATACAAAAAATAACACCATTATACTATATCACAGAACAATTATATTCATTCTTATCAAAAAGCCACTTCCACAAAGATTTTTTAAAGGTGAGTAAAGAAGTGCAATTAGTGAAATGGAAGGGAAGTGAATTAAAATGATAAGGGGCAGTAAATAAGAAAGACTTCTGACCAATAGACTTCTCATATAATGGAATTAAGAAAGTTAATTTACTACAAGATCGTGTTCCACATTTATTTGATGCCCTGGGAAAAAGAGCAGTACAGGACGGGGGCAACAAATCTGGGATTTTCAAAAAATGGTTTTCAACTAGAAATAATATAATTCAAATGAGCTGACAGTGTCCCTGTAAGAGCTTTGAGTCTTTTTGGAGAAGCTCTATAAAAATGAAATGGATTGGATGACTGGGTTAAATGACAGATGGTATGTTTGTTATATGGACTTTAGGGATTCAAATAGAGCTGTGCAGAATGTTTGAATTTCACTGCCAATGGAATTCTGCAGAATTTCAGAAATTCTGCCCAATTCTGTGGCATTCCACCAATCCTGAAGCAATTATGGTTTCTTTTTTAAAATGCAGATAAGTTTTCCACAGTCTACATAGACTGTGGATTAATTTTGCCCAGCTTACATAAATCATAGATTAGCTTTCTATAATTTACACAGTATTCTTGTGCCACTGTCTGATGCGGAGGCCAAATGGCAGAATGAACATGATGCCAGCCAAGACCATTTACATAAAGTGCAGCAACCTAATCTGGGATCCATAACACTGGCACGACAACCCTGACTGTGACCCCCTCTACAGTGCCTGGAACCCACTGACACCCTCAACTATGATGCAACCCCGAAATGACCAGCAACACCGCAATGCACAATGCCAGGGGACTGCATCCCCACCTCCTACTATAGATATCTAACTCCACATTACACAGACAGTGGAGTTAGATATTTACCCCATCGCCCTAAAGTGTCTCAACACAAACCCTCCATCGCTGCCGATATGTGCACAGGAGCTGGTGTACCAGTGTCTCTGTAGTGCTGGTATACCCCTAATCTGTTGTGTCTGTAAATTATGAAAAATTACTGTGAAGTTTAAATAATACTTTTGGAATTTTGTGGGCTTATTTAAAACTTTCTTAAAAGCATTTCAAAAGCAATACTTCAATTTCACTTGAATTCCTTTGATTTGTCTGCCTTCTGCACAGTTCTAGATTTAAAAAATAATTAAAGCAATATAAGTACATTTTTGGCCAGCCCATCAGCGCAGCAGTAGAACTACTGTTTACTGCACTTGTGACCCAGGTTGGGAAAGAGCCAGAGTCACTGTGCTCCAGCAGAAGGAAGAAGGAGGATAGACTGTTCCACAGGATGTTTACCTTCTCTGGAGAGGGAACATCTGCAGAGAGAAGTTCACTGTCTTCAGTGCAATACTGCCACCTGGAAAAGCAGTAGCGGTACTGCAGGGGAGGGGTATGCCAACCTTGCTCCACACAAGCACACCACTGAACCCAAGGGAGTGCTTTGCAGAGGCAGGGTGATTGAAGGTTTGCCAGTGGATGCCATGCCAGGGACTGCTTGGCTTGGGGGTGGTGTGAAGGAAGGGATGCCACACTGGTTGCTAGGGACTGTTTGGTTGGGACAGAGTGAGGGAGGGATGTGTCATTGTATGCCAAGTATTGCTTTGCTTGGATTTGGGAGAGGAGGAGGTGTTCCATTGGACATAAGAATTTGTTTGGTTTAGGTCTTGGTGAGGGAGTGGGTGCAGCTGAACACCAGGGACTACATGCATCAGTGCATGTTGATGGATGGAAGTATCACTTGAGGCCATGGACCACTAGGCTTAGGGCAGGATGAGGGAAGATGATGCCACTGTACACTAGGGATTATGTGGTTTGGGGCACAGAGAAGATGGATGTACCACTGGATGACAAAGGCTGCTTGGCCTGGGACAAAGAAAGGCTACTGGGCACCAGGGGCTATTTTTTGAATTGGGACAGGGCAAGAGAGGAAGGTGCCACTGAATGCCAGAGACTGCTTGGCTAGGCATTGGATGCCAGGGACTGCTTGGCTTGAATCAGGGTGAGGGAGAAGAGATGTTCCTGGACACCCAGTACTGTTTGGCTTGCAAGAATGTTAAGGGTGCCACTGTATACCAGGGTCTGTTTACTTTGGGGAAAAGTGAGGTCAGGGAGCTTCTGTGAATGTGAGAGATACTGTAGTTTGGGATAGAATATGGTGACCAGCACCACAGTGCATCAGGGATTGCTTGGTACAAAAAGCATTGACAGTGCCAGTAAAGGGCCACTATTGTCAAAAACAAATTAATGTACAATTGATGTTAAATATACTTTTCTAAAAATAGGTGAAAATCAATTACAGAAAAAAACATGTTGAAGCATCAGTTAGGGTTGAAACTAAAAGCCAAAAACCTGGGGAAATTGCAATGTTAAGGTAAAAAAGTTCCCTGAATCATGGGTACTGTACAGTGTGATGTTCCCATGGGCTTAAACAATTTCTTGAAGTAGCATTAGCATTACCTTACCTTTGGCACTGCCTTTTAAGAATTAAAAATTTGCTATCAAATCAATGTTTTTGGAGAAAGTGCATTTTTAAAGAAATGCAAACAATGCTTTGAGAAATTATTCAAATTCCAAGCTCAGGAATCTTCAGTTAAAAAGTTCTTTAACCTCATGCTGACTACCCTAACTGATTCTTGTTTGGTTTCCTCCCTTGTTACATCAGCTCCCTCCTATCATGTCCTCCTCATTCTTCAACCTGCCTCTCCTCTATTGACTCTCACTTTTCCTCTGTTCTATGGGTGAAACACTGCAGGTCTGTCTACCTTCTCATGTAGATTCCCTCATCTATGGACTAACCTCCCCTCTCTATCTGCTGCACTTCATCCTCCTCTTCTCCCCTGAAAGCCGTACTCCTTGCCCACAAATCTCACGTCTGCTACTGCACCTGAGTCCAGTTTATACATGTTAAGATCTGGCTAACTGCAGGAAGAGAGGAGGGTGGAGTTCCACATTTCTCATGTGCATAGCAACTCGACTGGTTGACCACAGTAATGATTTAATCTGATAATGCCTCTGATTGCAATCTCTATTAAGATTATACCTGTAATCACAATTTATCTTTCATGACAATAAGGAAAGAATAATGTAATATTTTGGGATGTGACAGCACTCTGCTCTGTTTTTTAGGATATTGTACTTACTAGCAGCATATTGGTTTAAAATAATACATATTTCTTTATTTAGATACTGAAACCTTGGCCTTGACAAAGTAAGAGAACAATCCCCACACAATTTTTTTATGTTTGCTTGTGCGCATGCACAAGAAACATTATGTGGCAGCTTAGGAGAGAAGCGGGTTGTGGAGGTGCGGCACTGTGACACACAGGCTGCACTGCATTTGGGACTGGGTACTGGTGGACCAATGCAGGCACACTGTGCTGATGATGTTGGTTTACAAAAGTGCCACCAAGTTGAAACAATTTCGCTCTGCAATCAGGAGCTGCCTCATCATTGCAGCATCAGCCATTCCACTTCAATGAGGGAGCTACCTGTGATTGCAGGGCAGTACCTTGCCTGGTGTAACATTCCCCTAAACATGGCTGTGGCTTATGCCGCCGCCTCACAGTCCTATGAAAGCTGAATGACTGGGGTGCCCAATCCCCCTGTTGGCATGCCCCGACCCAGTTCATTTGATGACTCTCCGTCAGCATAATGTAACCCACTTCCCCATTTGTTGTGTGCTGAGGGGATCCCCAATCCCCCTCAGCATCATGCCCCCCAAACAGCCAGTCGTTGCCAACAGGGGACCCAATCCCTGTCAGCTTAAGTCCCCCTTCACCCCAAAAAAGGCAAGTGGCACACTGGGAGCCCACCGCAGTGTGCTGATAGCAAGCCTGAAAAAAAAACTTCCCACACCATCTATTTTTTTCTCTCTCCCTGAAAGAAGGGAAACAGTCCCACGTTGGTCAGGTCCCCTGCACCAACTTGCACCCACCTACTGCGCACCCTATCTCCCCACACACCCCTCAACTCATACATGCCTCTGGAGCCTGGCGCGATGATCTTCAGTCGGCCGGGATCACGTCTGCACTCTTCAAGGCCAACCGTGAACTGAATAAATGCCAGTAAGCTGTATAATGGCATAAATAGGGTTTTTCAACTTTGGTGCATATCTCAGGCATTTTTGGGGATTTGTTCACCAAATTTTCAACATGGGGTTATTGGGACCCCTTCTCATGAATTCAGCCACTGTCATGGCATTATTCCATCCTGAAAGGTGATTTTGCGGTCACTGCGCAGAATCATCTCTTGGGACTGATTATCGAAATGACAGTGCCAGTGTTCATGAGGTGGGCTCTCAAAAAGCCTATGTTGCAAATCTGGTGAAAAAAAATTCAAAAAATGACTGTGTTATGAGCATGTATTGCACAGTTTCCACGCACGCTCTTAACTTCGCAAATCTGTAATATTTTCATTCCAGATTTTCAACACTGATATTTTTCCACACCTCCTTAGTAATAGTATAGCTGTCATTTTTCACATCCTGGCCAAAATGCGTTTTGGCACTTCCAGTGCAGAATAGCGCAGTTGCTGTGGGAAATCAGTGTTCAGGACACATTAAGAAAATCACAGTGACACTGTTCATGAGCAGAGGTCCTAAAATACTTATGTTGAGAAATTGGTGATGAAAGTCCGTAAAATGACTATGTTATGTGCATGCATTGAGCAGTTTCCACGTATGCTCTGAAGTGTGAGCATTTTTTATATTCCCTATCATTCTTCACATCCTGCCTGATCTATGTTTTCATACATCTGGTGCAGAATGGCACGGTCACTGTTGGAACTCAAAGTTTGGGACACATTAACAAAATTACACTGCCACTCTTCATGAGAAGAGATCCCAAATGCTTTCATGAGGTGGGGTCACAAGAAGGTCATTTTAAAAATTTGTAGTACAAATACCAACAAACGCCCGGAGCATTAGGGTTTCTAACCATAATGTCCCACCCTGTACAGACTGACAAGCATCGGGGTGTGCCTTTGGATTGCCGACTGTAATGTTCATGCCATCCCACCCCCACCCTCACCCCCACCAGTGACAGGCATTGAGGTGTACCTTGGACTCTTCAGCCCCAGAGTTCACCCCATGCTCCTATACTGCACCCATTTCCACGTATGTCCTTATGGAATGGGGTGACTGTAAAACCAAACACCCCATGGAACACCTTAACATATGTTGGTGTCTGCAGGATAGGGTGAGGTGACTTGGCATGAATGTCATGGGTGGATTCGATTGAATGTCAGCAAGCAGAGTGGACATCCCTGTATAAGCTCTGTTGTAGCCTTCCTCTCTAAACAGTTCCGTTACCATGCGTAGTAGAGTATAATGGACTTCTGAAAATAATTTTACAAAAACATACGTGTTTTTGGTGTGCACAAATAGTGACTTCACTCTGCTAACAGTAAGGTCTAAGTTTCATTATTTACCTTATTTATTCTGTCCTTTTTCAAAATCCACGGAGCCATTTGAATTGACAGAGCATGCAATTGTGAAAGCGCATACATATCTTGTCCTCTGATTTTACACAGATTTACTCATCACTGGCTTCTCTTTAAAATGAACTCTGAGGAAAGTCTTGTGGACATGATACCAGAATTCAACCCTATGAAACACCCGTTACCCTCGGACAGTAGTTCTGAAGAGGGGGACTCTCAGGAATCTAGTGCTAAAAAACTAAATATTGACTCCCATGTCACTATCGCTCACTTCCAAGCTTTAATGCAAGAAACAGCAGGCATTAAAATAACACTGGGATCCATGTCAGAGGATTTAAAAGGGGTGAGAAATGAGTTACAGGTTCACTCTAGAAGAATTCAGGAGGCAGAGGTCAGAGTTAGCAGCTTAGAAGATGTTACCAGTAAAGAGCAAATTGAAACGGTCCACAATACTAGAAGAATTACGGCTCTGGAGAGTAAAATTGAAGATCTGGAGAGCAGAAACAGAAGAAACAATTAAAGGATTTTCAGTCACCATGAGGGAAGAGAAGGAGCAGATCCAATAGAATTTGCAAATAGACTTTTTATAAGTATTGAGGGTCCTTCTCAAAATGGTCCAAAATATTTAATTGCAAGAGCACACCGCTCTCTTAAACCAAGCCAGGCAAAAATGAGAGTCCCAGATCATGTATTTTAAAGCTACTGAATTTCCAACAAAACTTTCCCATACATAGAGCCCTTAGAAACACTGTCACTGTCTCTTTTGAAGGGTGTTCTCTCAAGATATTTAATGACTTGCCTCCAGAAACCATAAAGAAGAGAGATGCATTCTTTCCTACCAAAAAGAAATTACCTGAGGCAGGTTTAAAATACAGACTATTTTTTCCCACAAAATTGAGGATCTGGTCACCCAGTGGTGTTAAAGAATATAATGGGTATAAAGCATCTAAAATTGGTCTTCGCAAAGGCTTTCCACAGATCTTTAAAAACACTGGCTTTTAATACTATTATACCTAGGTTATGTGTCAGACTACTGCTGCATGATGTCTAACATTTATCATTCTGTTCTCTAACTCACCAGGCTAGATCTGCCTTTTCCTTTATCATGCACTGCTTCCGTACTGTTAATAACTTCACAGTAACTGAAATACCATTTGTATGTAGGTTTTATCATCGTAGTGCACCCTATGTGTTTGACCTGGGTGGGTCCTGCTTTTTGATATTTAGATTTATGGACCTTTTTGGTCAAGGCATACTGTGGTTTAGCCAGGGGGAATCTTTCTTAGCAATCAAATAGGGGCATGCTGTTTACTGGAGAGTAGCTTGGTAATAGCATTTAAACAGGTTATTGCCCATGTATACATTGCGCTATCAGGACATAAAACCTGCCTATTAGGCTTTGCTCTGAGGTTTTCATGGGGTTTAGTCTTTGTTTGTTTGACTGCCCTAGATCTTAAGACAGAGGTTACATGGGCACCTCATTTGCAACATTTTTGCTCTGTTGTTTGCAGCGTGCCTCGTATGTCAATTGAGACCCTGATTGTTTGTGGAGCTCCCGGGACTCATCGAGGTCAGCCAGCAGTCGTAATCCCTGTCATCCAAATATTTATCATTTTATTATAGCTAGCATTGGGTGGGTGCCCCTCTCCTCTGGTCTGATACTGTGGGAGTGCATCACGATTATTTTTCTTTAATATTCACAATTACTGAATGCGGTGCTCTGCTAAGAAAAATTCAGTTTCTGTCATTGTGTTTTTGCTCACTGTTGTTCTTTTAAAAATTCTTAATGGTGAGGTCTGGAACTTTCCTCTCGAGCCTGTGGTGAAGCAGAATGGCTGGAGTCTCCACTTGCCCTAACAAGAGCGCATGCACAGATCTCTGAATCCAGGACACTGGATAACCTTACCAGGTGCATGATGGGAGGTCAGACCAAGAAGATATGGCCTCTGAATAAAAAAATAGATGCAACAATGTAACCTCCATCTTAAGACCCTTTAAATATATTGTGCTCTCTGCAAACGTTGTTCGCATATGTCTTACATATAATGATTTTCAACCTTGCAGCATTTAGTGACGGTGTGTTGGGAGCAATGGGGGACTTAAGAATATCAGAAACAAACTGGTGAGTTTTTTTTTACTGCTTGTAAGGGTGTGTTTACTGAGATATGTAAGACAAAACTTCTTGGAATTTATCCTAGAGTTGTTGATTTACGTATGCAGTGATATCTTTCAAACTCATTTATATAGCACTGTTTTCAGGTCTTTTTACTTGTTTCATTTCCTTGGAACCTTGGGAAAGCGGGGTATGTTTTCTTGGTTTATACCTCTACATGGTATTGACTATGTAAAGAGGATCTACCAATATGTCAGTTTATAATTTCCCTAGGTAGTTCTTTTACAAATATTAAAAAATGTTTTTGTTGTAACAAAGGTCAATGTATTACCATATGCTTAGTGTTAGATTCATTTTTCTCATTTTGGAAAATTAGTCAACTGCATGATAGTCTAAATATTTTAACTACTGAATAGAGAGAGGCTTCCTTTTTGCTTGCTGTATTGCAAACACATTTGAGAATAGTTAAGGGGCTGGGGGATAGAGGGTATATTACTAATGTTGATTTGTTAATATTAAATGATAACTACCCTCTTTTGTATGAATGCTTTAACCAATATTTGTTTACTGATGCTCTTCTACTTTTCTCTTTTCTCTTTCTAGTCTATTTGTTATCTGCTTTCATTTTATTAAGAAATGAGTGGTGCATTGCTTTAGATTATTACAGGGGGAGGGTGATGGAATTATTAGGTACCATGCTTTCTAATTACTTTACTATTCGTTTAAATGACATCAAATAGTTTGATGTTGATTACATTGAATGTAAGGGGTATGAATCATAAATTAAAGAGGTACTCCCTTATTAGACATCTCAAGAAATTAGCTGCTACAATCACTTTCCTACAGGAAATGCACTTAACTGAAGAACATTACAACTTAATGAGGAGGAAATGGGTTGGTCAGGTTTTTGGAGCAGGAAATAATTCTAAAAAAGCCGGGGTCTTGATTCTGTTTGACAGGAGCATTCAATTTCAGTTATGTAGCCAAGTATCTAACCAAGGAGGCCATTATGTGCTTGTGTCTGGTAGAATAGGAGAGGAAGAATATACTTTAATAAATGTTTATGGGCCAACCTCACAAGACCATAATATTTTTGACACAATATTTAATCTAACCAAAAACTATGGGGGTACTACTCTTATTATTGCAGGTGATATAAATGCAGTTTGTGACCCTATGCTTGATAGGTCCAGATGCAAACTACATAGGTCAAGAGTAGATAAGAACCTAGATAGCTTTCTAATTAATGCTAGTCTAGTGGATGTTTGGCATGTCTTATATCCTCAAGGACAAGAATGTACATACTGATCTCCCTATCACAAATCCGGCTCTAGGATTGATTATATTTTTGTGCAAGGTAAGATACTGAATAGAGTTAACTTTGTCAACATTAAAAATACAGTAATTTCTGATCATTCCCCAATCCTTATTAAGTTTAATAAGTTACTTCTGGATAAAAAAGATAGACAGAGAATTAATAATTTCATTTTATCTGATCTACAAATTGTTAAGGAGATTAAATCACATCTAGAGGTTTTTTTTAGAGATTAATGATCCTAGGGACACATCCTGGGGTAACCTTTGCGACACTCTGAAATGCTGGAGAAGAGGTACTTTAATTGGTATAGGAGCAAGAGATAAAAAGAAAAGAACTAAAACTCAGGTTGGTTTATTAGCAAGAATAGGGGCAACAGAGCAGAGTTTAAAAGATTCTGATTCAGTAGATATTTGGAGTGAATGGTCCAAACTCAAAACAGATTTTAATGAAAGTATTAGAGCAGAGGCTGAATTTGCTATTCGAAAGGCCAAACTGAAATATATAGATTCGGGTCAAAGGGCATCCCAGCTATTAGGTATAAGACTGAAACAGAACTCTGCGTTCACCAATATTCCTTATATTAATGACCAAGGGAATAATCAGACTTACATGAATCTGAGAAGGATTAATAACATTTTATGCAATTTTTATCAAAAAATATATGATATTGATACTGTGACTATGGACAGTAATCTTGTGGATTTCTGTAAGGGTGTGGATATACCTTACATGGTAGAGCAGGATAAGCAAAACTTAGCATCTCTAATGACTGTAAGTAAAGTGATTCAGACAATTAACTCTCTTAAAACTAATAAGGCACCAGGTCTGGATGGCTATTCTGTGAACTTATATAGGGTGCTTGTGGAGGAAATAGCTCCAATTTTAAAAGAAGTATTTAATGAGGCTGTTAAGAAAGGCGGCTTGTCGGGTGATCAAACCAGGGGATTAATAACTTTACTTAACAAACCAGGTAAGGATTCACAAGACTGCAATAGTTTCAGGCCAATTTCTTTTTCATAAACACTGACATTAAAATACTTGCTAAAATACTGTCAAATAGATTGGGAACAGTATCTTCATATTTAATTTCAACATAACAGATGGGGTTTATGAAAGGAAGGTCATCCTCTGATAATACAAGGAAGCTTTTTCACATTATGGAATAAGCAGAAATTTATACAGAGCCGTGTGGTCTGTTGTCTCTGGATGCTGAAAACATTTTTGATCAAATTCTTTGGCATAATATAATTAGGGCAAGATATTCAAAGCATTGCACCTGGTGCAAAGCCATAGTACTGGAATAGCACTGGATTCACACCAGGCTGCAATATTCAGAAGCCCTAAAAGCGCCGGTGCTGTGTGATAGCACCAACGCTAAAAGTAAATGTATGCTGGGGCAGGAGTTAGGGGAGTGGCCATGAATGTTGGCTGTGCAGCATATTCAAATGTATAATGCCGCACTACAGGCATTACAGCAGCCTGTAGCGTGGCTCTAAATACCGCCAACAAAAAGCTGGTGGTAATGAAATGGTACCCCCCCATCATGATCCCCAATCTCTGGTAGCCCCAATAAGCATAGTAATCGCTGGTGTGCTAGTGGTCCCCCCACCCCCCAGCATGATCCCCAACCCCCATAGCTACGGTAATAAAATAATTGCCATAGTATTCGTGGTCCCTCCACCCCCCAAGCATGATTCCCAACCCCCATAGCTGAGTAATAAATACTTTCCCTAATGTTCTAGTGGTCCCCCCCACCCCCCAAGCATGATCCCCGATCCACATAGCCGCCATAATAAAATGATTTCCCTGGTGTTCTAGTGGTGTAAAGGTGTAGTGCTCATGCATACTGCAGTCAATGACTTGCTGTGGTGGTGAGAGGATGCCTGAGTCGGTTGCCGGCGCCGTACCTAGTCTGTGTAAAGGAGGATGGGTGCACACTTCTGGGTGGGGGGACCTCTAGACCACCAGGTATTGCTGTCTTTTCAGGACTACCAGGGGTTAGGAATCGTGCCTGGGGGGTGGAGGGACCACTAGAACACCAGAGAAATTATTTTATTACCATGGCTATGGGGGTCAGAGATCATGCTTAGGAGGTGGAGGGACCACTAGAGCACCATGGAAATTATTTTATCACTGTGGCTACGGGGAGCAGGGATCATGCTTGGGGGTTGGGGGACCACTAAAACACCAGGGAAATTATTTTATTACTGTGGCTATGGGGGTCAGGGATCGTGCTTTGGGGTGGGGAACCACTAGAACACCAGAGAAACTAATTAAGTACCATGGCTACAGGGGTTGGGAATCATGCTTGGGGGGGTAGAGGGACCACTGGACTACCAGGGAAAATACATTTTAATTACTTTAGATGGGGGTCAGGATTCATGCTGGGGGGTGGTGGGACCACTAGACTACCAGGAAAACTGGTGTGTAACAGGCACACATATGCATGGATGCATTTTATGCACACATATCTCTCAACTGTCCCTGATGTTGCCTCCATATTTTCCTCGACCCTCATAAAAGTTGTGGTTTTGTGACAGATCAGTGGGAAATGCACTCACATAATAATGTTGAATATTAAAGTTACAGACTTGCTTCTCTTCTGAAGATGCGTCTTATCACAGATCCCATATCAGCATTCTAAGTGAATAGTAACATGTTTTAGGATGTGTCCCTGATTCTGGGTCTTTGTCCCTGATGTTTGTAAGCCTTTTCCCTGATTCAGGAGGCAAGGGGTTAGGAGGTATATATGCACTAACTGTGCCTGCCAGCACACAGTTCCAGCTGTGTCCAGCCTGTGCTTCCATTTCAACCAACAGGGGATGTTGTGGGCATGCCTTGGCCTGCAGCATCCAGCCTGTACTTCCATTCCAACCAAAAGGGGGAGCTTTGTGCTCCATGCGGTAGCACCTGGCAAACTGCACGGTAATGTACGCTAAGCAACACCTAATGAGATGCAAATATACCTGTTTGCCCACAGATTACCTAAGTAGGCTCATTTGCATGGGAACTTTGAATATACAGTAGCTCCCGTTTGTCCCGGGCTAACCAGTTTGCACCGGGCTAATGTGTTAGCACTGTACAATCAGGTTAGCCCTGGACAAACCTTACTTCAGCATAGCACAGTTCTGCAGTGTGTGGCTTACATTGTTGTTTGCAGTAGATGTCAGACATCTCTTTGCAATCACACACACAATGTTCTCTACCTGCAACACTGGCTTTCTCCAGGGTCTACTGAGCTGCAGTAGCAGTGTGCACTTCCCTGTTGCTATATTCAGTGCTGTCTTATTCTCAGGCAATTTTTGCCCTGCACTTCTGGCCCTGTTTGCACAGTTAACTTTGCTTGCCATATTCAGCTGGTTTTGCACCGGGCTATTTCCTTTTCAATATAGCTGGTTCTGTGCTCCAGGTTAAGTTTGCCTGCCGGGCAGTGCTAATTTAACCCCGGGACAAAGTTTTGAATATCTGGCCTTTAATGTCTTAAAGCTCTTTCAATGTCCGGGTATGTTTATTAACTAAGTTATCATATTATATACAAATCCTACATCTGCTGTAATTACGAATGGGTTGATCTCTCCTTACTTTCAGGTTAAAAGGGAAACTAAGCACTTCCCACTTTCACCTTTGCTATTTAATTTAACAATAGAACTGTTAATTAGGAAACTTAATACTGACATTAGACTGAAAGGCTTGATCATAGGTTCTCAGGACCTTCACACTTCTGTTTATGCAGATGATTTGCTCATTACTGTTGTTAACCATAGCACCTCTATACCTCAGATACTAAATATATTAAAGCAGTTTGGAATTTTTTCAGGCTATAGATTAAATTTAGGGAAAACTAGCTTCTTAACTTTAAATAGATTGTGTGTCAAAGATGACATAAAACATGGGGTCTCTTGGACGCAGGAACATATAACTACTTAGGCATTAAAATATATAAAACTATTAACAAAACAGTATCAAAAAAATTGACTCTACTTAAAACAAAGTATTAGATTCCCTAACAAAATGGAACAAATTGCCATTAGGAATGTGGGGCAGACTTGATTTGGTTAAAATGAATATTTTACCAAGAGTTCTCTCCATTTTTAACATGCTGCCATGCTATATTACTAAAAAGTGGATTGAGGGATTACATTTGCAACTGTCAAAATATATTTGTGGTTATAAAAAAGCCAGAATGGTTTATTGTAAGCTTGCTAGAAATAAAAAAAAAGGAGGTCTAAAAGGTCCAGATTTGTTCTTGTATTACTTGGCAGCATGACTTTCTCAGATTTTTCACTGGCTGCATTCAACAGAGACGGGTATGTATATTCCAGAATGTGTTAACATTGAGAAGCACTTATTAATGCTCCAAGGGGTAAGTCTGCATTCTATAATATATGCTAAGAAAATAAAGGTTAGAATTTTAAAGATTATACAAGACTGTCTTAGGGTAATACAATATGTTAACTCGTCTATTGCCTTATGTCTCTGGAATTTTAAAAAGTAGCCAATTTAGTAAAACTCTAATATTACAAAAGAGGGTGTTGCCTTTCGTAACTATGGATGGGTACAAAAAGGTGTGGTGAAAGTTCAAGATATTATTAGGGCAGACACTTTTTTCTCCTTTTCTTGGTTAAGGGAGAAATATGGAATCAAAGAAGAAGACTCCAGGCTTCATGGAGAACTAAAAATAGCTATTGATTCCACTATTCAGTTAAATTCTGAACCTGATATGGGCATTAATAACTTTGTGGGGTTCTTACATACTGCTCCATCAATATCACATATGTATGGCCTTCTTTTAGATTGTTTCAGAGGTCGAGCAAGTGAAGAAATAAGATGGTGGAACTGGGACTTAGGGGTAAACACAGATAATTGCGACTGGAAGAAAATATGGGAACTTTCTGCTAAGGCTTTTAATGCAGTAAATCTCAGACTAACCCATTATAAAACCCTTCACAATTTATATTTTACACCACATCTTAGGTTTAAAATTGGCTTGCAAGCTTCTCCTAATTGTTCTAAATGTGGAGTAAAGATTGGGACTCTGGGGCATATGTTTTGGGAATGTACTTTAGTTAAACCCTTATGGGAACAGATTAAGCATTTTTTAAGAGTTCTAATATGATTTCTGACAACATAAATATAGAAACTTGTATACTAGGACATTTTAATGAAAAAATTAACTGGACGTCAGAACAGAAGTACTCTATTTTATTAATTGGGTCTCAGTCAGAAATTTATGACTTAAATATTGGATGGAGGAAAATCTACCTTCTTTTCAAGAAATTAAAGCTCAGATAATTGAAAACATTGAAGTTGAGAAACTGGTTCTGAAAATTAGAGACTTAGGGGATAAGTTTAATCCTAAATGGGGTACATTATATACATTTTTTTCAGAAGGAGATGGTGTCTGACCAATAATCTCGCAGCACAATGAGCATTAAAGGTATTATATCATATACTTTTATTAAATTGTTTGCTTGAAGTTCCATTATCCTGTCTATTGAGTTCATCTTAAGAAAAAGCTGGAGCTCTAGTACCATACTTTTCTCTCCTCTCCTCTCCTTTTGCTTTGTGTTGCCTTTTCTTTCTGCTCTCTATTTTCTTTTTCTTTCTCTTTCTCTTTCTTCTTCTCTCCTTTTGTTTTCTGTGGAAATAACCATTATATGATTATCTAGCTAGTTATATTACACTTTTAATTAATTTTATGGTAGTATCAGCATAGATACTTTTTCATTATTATTTGCATTTTCCTTATCTGTATTAGTTCAGAATGGATTGTTTTTCTTGTTTGAGCATTGATGTTACATCTTGTAAGTTATTAATGTATATGCTTAATAAAAATGTTTATTGACAAAAAAAAATGAACATCATGAGCGATGACCCAAACACATACCCCAATGCCTGTCCATCTCTGCAAGATGGAGGTGGGGTTGGTGTGAAGTTCAATAGTTCACTGCCATTCCTATTCTGCATTTGTCTAACTCCTGCATTTCCAATGCTAATACCTGCAAGCAAACATTAGGCAATGACAAATGTTTGTTTTTAGGAAGAATATGCTTCACGATAACCCTCTTATCCTTCCCTTGGTAATTCAAGGTTCCCACACACATATGCACAGTACACATTTTGCACAGAATATTCCTTTTCTTGGGGTATCTGCACATTGCCTCTTTAGACAGTTTCATCCTATTCATCACATAGTATTTTTGACAGTGTCTTATCTTCTGCATTTTAATTTTTGGAAATACCTTTGTTGTAGTTAGGGGATTAGGAATGGAACAAGTGTCTTTCTTTATAATGTTCCATATTGTTTAGTTGTGCACTGTATTACTTTTTTTTGTTTTCCTCAGATTTCTTTCATGTTTACATAAAATTATATATTGTATGAGGTGTTTGTTTCTGTTTGTTTAGTCTTCTTTTCTTAAAAATGTCCCTAGTCTTTTTGAGAAATGCTATGGGATCTTTAACATCCACCTGAGCAACCACCAGAACAGGCAGACAAGACCTTAGTTTAACATCTCATCAGAAAGATGACATCTCAGGAGTGCAGCACTCATGGACTACAGTGTCAGTACTGGCTTTCACTCCAAGTTTCTACTGTCAGGCTAAAATCCACAACCTTCTGATCTTCTGACCTTAGAGGTGAGTGTGCAACCCACTGAACCATTGTATACATTTTTTAGCACTGTCTACTCACTGCTCTTGTTCTTCTGTACATCAGATCACTCTTGACACTTTGGGGCAAGATTTTAAAAATAATTTGTTTGTAATGCATCCTTCACTATTTCCTTTTTTTGTTTTGTTTCTATTTCTCCCCCACCCGGGCCCTGGTCTGCTTCTCATCTGGCCGCCGTCCATCACCTCCATTTTATCAGGCCCTCACCCCTGTAATCCCCACAGTTTACCCCCTGTGGTGGGGCAGCAGGAACCCACACCCACTGACAGGATCCAGTTTCTGGGTGTTATCTCCAGAATGGAGCATGATGGGATTGACCATCAAGCCGCAATGACCAACCACCAGGATCTTTTTCTCAATTTTCTTTCCCCCATGAGAGCCAGGCCTGCAGTGACACCTGTGGCAGACTCATGCACTCACCCATGCATGGCCCCACCAAGCATCTTCTGTGCTTCTGTCCCACTTGTCTTATGGTGGTGTAGCACCGAGCCTAGCCTCTGCTGGGGGTCAGGCGAATGCCGACCGAAGGTTACCCCCTCTCCCAGGAGATGGAGAGCTGTCCATCAGATGCTCAATCCATCTCCACTCCACTGACCCCCAGTGGCCCACTCTCATTCCCAAACGTGGGTCACCAGCATAGTGCAAGGTGTGGTGTCCAGCGCCTCAACCCATACAGCCACCGGGCCAACTCTTACTCCACTATTTTCAAAACAGAAATGCATCTAAACTTTTAGATTGTCTAATAGCATCTAAACTGTGCTATAAAAAATGAATTTGTGGCAACAATAATGCAAACCCCATTTGCATCAATGTTTTTACTGCAAACCAGAACTTTTTGTCACATATGGATGCAACTTTTCAAAATAGCTGCAAGGCTGCCTGAATGCATATCAATGAATGTAGACACAGGCACAACAGGCATTTGTGCCTGGGTCCACTCTTCTGAAAATCCTATCCAGTATACTGTATCTTGCACTATTCACTATATCCATCTGTATATTGATATTGGGGGCTATTCTCTAAGGTGCAGAATGGCTACACGCTGCATATCTGGGGTGCGTAGACACTCTGCAGATGCTGCGCCCCCTGTGACTGATTCTCCAAGGGGGCGCAGAGCTGGCACACATCTGACCCCCTTACCAACCAGCGAGATCAGTGAGGGGGTGGTCTGGGGGTGGTGCAGGGGGCATGCCTCCACTTCATGATATGCTCGAATGTGCAGAATGATGGGCAAGGGGGGACACAAGCTACACATTTCAGAAGCAGTCATACCTGCTGCGCATCCCCCTGACAGTATACGGCCAGCAGCAGCAAACCCTGTAGGGCCTCCCACCATGCCACCCCCATACAATGAGACCAAAACAAGGTCTGATAGCCCCTGCCTCACCACATAAACCTCTGCACCCATCCCCAATGCCTGCTTTGTGCTGCACACCCCTTTTCAAAGCCATGCCCCATCTCCGTGTCTGCAGGCACCCCTCCAACTGACACACATAGAGGCACCAGCCCTGTGAATGCACACAGGCCACCCAAACCACCGTCCAGTAGAGCCCTACTGGATCAGCTCTGCTCATCCTCATTCATGGCCACCCCAGTCATCCATGAATGTTATGTGTACCCCCTTCCCCAGTGGCATCAACAACCCCCCTGATCCCCATACCTGCTCACTGGTGCATGCACAGGATGGCCAGCAGTGCAGCCCTCTTCACACCTCCATGGCGGGTGGGCATCAATGTGATGCTGAGAGTATGTCACTATATATAGGCAGCTGCATCCAGCATCACTGGGTAGGCTGGTTGCTGTGGAGGTGTGAGGAGGGCTGTGCTGCTGGCCATCCCATACTGCTGCAGTGATGGGAAGGTAAAGGGGTGAGAGGTGCTGTCAGTGCCACAGGGACACAGCAGTGTGGGGGTGAGAGGTACCACTGCCAAGAGGATGGGGCTCTGGGTGCATGGGGGTACACCTACCCTGGGGATGAGGAGTCACTGTGTGTGGGGGTGTGGTTTATGGGTCCACCTGCCAAGGGCTGTCCATGCACTGCGTGGGCACTCTTGTACATGGGCATGGCCTGGGGAGCACAATGGCAGAGAGAATCAGTCCACATGGGTCTGGGTGCCTCATTTGGCATTCACACACTAGAAACCGCACCCTGCAGTGCAAGTGATCCACTGTGGGACCCTGACTGGGCATCCTAGTGGATGTCCATCTGGATTTGATATGCCAACCCTGGCAGCCCTGGGTGGCTCTGCATGCTGAGTTGGTGGTGCTGTGAAAGGGAGCTATGTGGTGGTTGGTGACTGTGAATGCGGCCACCATGCATGGTTCTGCAGATGCGGGGCTGCACAGGCAGGATGCATGCCTCTGGCATGTAATTCCCCTCCCCTTGGAGAATTCCCCCCATTATGTTTGTGTCCTATTTGTAACCTTCCCCTGGTGTATACCTGGAAATGATCCTAGGCTCAGTGTGCCTTTCCTAGTTAACAACATTTTCAATAAAAATACAAAATTATGTATGCTATGTGCAGCATGATCATTCATTCTTGTTCTATACTTGTTTCCTGTCTCTGTTTGTAGACCCTGCCAGTTCCTGTCTGCAATGATTACAATGTCCAAAATATTCATATTTTTGTACTTCCCTACTGTATTATGACTGTTCTAATTCATTATTTTATTACAATCCTATTTTATTGTAATGTATGCTGTTTACTGTATTCTTTAACTTCTTGTTTGTACATTTTCTAAATTCTATATCTACCTTTCTGTATGCTCCTTTCCACTTGCACTGCACCATGACTCTTCTGTAAATTAGCTATTACACAACTCAACTGGCCTTTCTAGCAAAACATTTGAAGGAGGGAGTGAGGGAGGGAAGGAAGCAAGGAAGCAAGGAGAAAGAAAGAAAGAAAGAAAGAAAGAAAGAAAGAAAGAAAGAAAGAAAGAAAGAAAGAAAGAAAGAAAGAAAGAAAGAAAGAAAGAAAGAAAGAAATATAATGCTGTAACCTAACAAACAGAGTTGCTTGGACAGTGCATTAACTGCACCGTTCACACTCTGCTGGATTACTTCAGTATTCCTCAGATATCATTATCATGGATAGATCTGCTGCAAGGCTAACTTTCTTGATTATTCTACCATATCTGGATTTCATCATCCTTACCTGGGAGACATCTGTATGGGAGCTCATTTTCTAGATCGTTTTACTTTATCTGAAATTGATTACCCTATCTGGGGTAGATCTGTTTGGGCACATTTTCTAGATAATATTAACCATATATGAAATTAAGTACCCTTTGGGAGTAGATTTGCACCATGACTCAATTTCTGAACCATTTGTATCCTTATCTGAGATAGCTCTGCTCCAGAAATGATTGACTGGATATTTGTTTTTACCCTGTCTTGAATTCATAATCCTTATCTGTTTAGATCTGCTCCAGGTCTCATTTTCTGGATCATTTTTATCATATCTAGAATTAATTATTCTGCTCTTAACCAGATCTTTTCTGGTATTCATTTTAAAGAGCCTGAAATCATGTGATGTCCTTGAACTGAACGGCCGCATCACTCCCAGCTCCATGTACTCAGTAATAATCTAGCTAACTTTGCTGATTTTATCTCTTTTGGTTGCTGTTATTGCCCTACACCAATGGAGATTTTGAGGAATGCATCAGTTGAGATGGAGACAGCAGTTAATGTGAAAAATACTGGACTCACTGATCTGACACCACCCTGCAGTGTAGGCTGGAGCCATCATGCAAAAGACCCACCCCTGACTCCCCCAAGCCTGACCCCAAACTGGACAAACTCAATTTAATTTTAGCAGATATGGTGGGGATAAAACTTACTTTGACCAAACTGATGCAGGATTTGCAGCTGTTAAAATTGATGGAAACTTTAACTTGAGACTGGGGAACACTGAAGTCAGGATAAGCTCCCTTGAAGAAACTCAAAACTGAGAACACCAGGAGATGTAGGAATTGAAGACGTGGCTGATGAAATTAGAGCTAAAGGCAGATGACTTGGAGGCGAGAAGCTGCTGAAACAACTTAGTTATCATTGGCATACTGGAGCAAGCTGAGGGAGCTAACATTTTGAGTTTCCTCTAGGGGCTATTGAAGGAGGTTGCTGGCCCACCTATGCAAGGCTCTTATTATTTGATTGAGAGAGCCCATTGCTCCCTCTGTCCTCAACCAGCTCCACAAGGGAAGCTCTGGGCAATTATTTTAAAATGCCTCAATTATCTGGATCGTATTCTTCAATGAGCCTGAGCTAAATGTCCATTGCTGTGGCACAATCGTCAGTTTTACATCTTTGGTGATGTTATGCCAATGGTTCAGGAAGGACAGCTGGCTTACTAAGAGATTAAACAAGTACTGAACAATGCAGGGATCAAATTCTATATGCAATACCCTACTCGGCTGTTTGTTTCTATGACCTCAGGGACCCTAGGATTATTTTCTGCTGAACAAGCTAAGGTGGAGTTGGCTAAACATTTCCCTCATCTCTCCTTTACTGTAGCAGAGTATAGGATCACTTGATGGGGTCCTGTGGTCTTTTACTCGGTATGGAATGGATGACTTTTAGTGGCTTTCAGTGGATTTAATGTCTGCATGGTATGGTCTAGGAGGATTTACCCATTCTCTACAGTGACTGTGGTTTCTGGAATTATTAATGAACCTGGGTTGTTTGGATCTTCTGGCTATTAAGGCTGATACTAGCTACAACATAACATGGAACAGATACCTACTTTGTTCCAGAACTTTCTACCATGGTCTGAATATATATGTTTGTTTGGTTATTTGGAAAGCAGGTTGTGAACTTGTTATATTTCAGACAATGGACTGTGCAGCTGCCCAGGTTCCTTGTTATGTTTTGACATTTGGTGGATCTCTACTCTTTGAATTCTGGGTGATCTTGCCATTATAGTTCTTGAAATTCTTCCGGTCTAAATCACAAGGGGACCACAGAAGGGACCTCACTAGAGGGGTGCAGGGTGATAACCAATCAATGCTGATCTTGTTCACTGGGTTTTTAATTCAATCTGTTAAAAACATATTTACTATTATTTTTCTTTGTATTTTGTTTAGAAAGATTTCCTTTTTTTGAACTTTTTAATACAATGTGTACATAAATATATACTAATTCTAAGGTTTTCATCATCACTTTTTCGTATTTATATTGCTGTCAATAAGTATACTGTACTTCAGTACTTTTTCTGTAATTAGATAAACAAAAATTGTCATTACGTTGTTGTTACAGAGTTTGCAAGGAAAAGTTACATTTTAACTGCTGTCTAAATGGCATGACCCCCACTTTACATTGTAACAGTGTACCTAGTTAGAAGCTTAGAGCTGCTTGTGGTGGAGCTTCATTGTTCTGCATGTCTCCATGGGCAGACTGGATGGGCCTTGTGGTCCTTATCTGCTGCCAGCTTCTATGTTTCTACTGCTGTGGAGACATAATTTACATTGTTCTTTATTTTAGCCTTTAAAACATGTTTCTCTGCTCTATGGCTCTGAATTTCTTTATAGATCATGTTGTTCTCATTTTTTACTAAATATTTGTGCTTACCTCCACCATGGCTCTTGAATTTGTATGCTTTTTAATCCAAGTTACTGCGTAGTAAAAAACAATTGCTACTGTACTTCCTACAGGTGCTGTTTCTAGGATGCTTTTTGCCTGTTTTGTGCAGTCCCAGGGTCTGCCTACATCATGACCTGGCACCAAGTGCTAGTGCACATGCTTTAATGGTTGCTAGCCAACCATGTACTGTTGCACTTGTTGCGCAACCGGTTTTGCACAAAACAGACTTGTGTTCCTATTTGCTTGCTTCAGTTCTGTGGCAGCTCTTTTTTGTTTGACAATGTTTTTTTTATAAACATAGAAGAATGTCCAAAAACTATCCACACTGCCATGCCCTGTCTTGACATTGGGAGTTCGAGTAAAGGGCTGAAAGGAACGGTTTTTTGATTAATTTCAGAAATTTTCACTGTGTGGAGGTCAACTGGTGTTGACCTTCCCTGGCTACATTTGTAGTGTTCAAATTATTGTTATCTTTTATAGTTAATTATGTATATGCTTTGCTATTCCATGATGCTGGCTGGTGTAATCAGTTTCCTTATGTTTTTATTTACTTCCAGTGATGTAATCTGTGTTTTGGAAGTGTCATCTTGTTATTCTTTGACACATCCAAGCGTGACCCTTATCTATTAAATATATATTTCCCTCATTATTATATTTGTGTATCTAATGGTTGTTGGAAACATTCCTTGAGGAGTATAATACAATTTTTTTTCATTTCAAATACAGTAATTCATAGATACATAGTTCCATGTCTATTCCAGTTACCTGCATTGAATCAAATATTCTATCTGTGCTATGAAGTATTATAATGTAGTCTTTCTGTGCTATGAAGGGTCATTACAACATCCTAACCATTCATTGTGCATCCTACACTTTTTCATTGTTTCTATTCTTCTTATTATGTTATATACTCTGCCTGTACTACAGGATCATTAGAGCCTTCTGATCTGAAATGTCATTATATATTCTGCCTGTGCTAAGAAGGGTCATTACAGCATTCTGATCCTTCATTGTGTGTCCTTCACTTTTTTTGTGTTTCTATACTACTTTTGTTGTGTATTCTGCCCATGCTAAAGTATCATTACAGCATGCTGATCCTTTTGTGCCCCTTTATTGTTGTTTCTAAGTTTCTTAATGTCTTTCCTGCTACTGTCTGTCCCACTATCTACTTGATGTGTCAGTGTTTGCTGTGTTTGTTTTTGTCATAGTTTTTTATCTGTTTTTTTTACTCCTTTGTACAGGATGTTTCAACTTGAGTCTGTTCTTGGTGCCTTACTTGCTGCCTTCATGTCCTACTTAGTTGCATGCATTCCAATTAGTTTCTGTGTTCATACCTATGTTTCAATCTAAGGTTCTCACATAAAAAATCCAGCACATTTCAGCGCTTAGCATCAGGTCCCTATAGTTATCACCTCTTTCTGTTATGGTTACTTTTTCAAGCCCCCAGAAATATAAGGACGCTTGGCTGCGGCCAACTTGCATGAAATGTGTGGCCACAGGAGAACTTTCATTCCTCCTTCTGATGTGTCCTTTGTGCTCTTGAATTATTATTTTGAGCATTCTGCTCATCTGTTCTACATATAGCATGTCGCATTGGCACTGTATAACATATACAGAACCCTCTGTTGTGCAGTCGATATGCTGATTGATGTAGAGTCTCCGTTCAGTATGTGGGTGTATGAAGACCTGGTTTTTGGAGGTATGGCTGCATACTGAGCATTTCCCGCAGGGCACCATTCCTGGTGCCAGCGGCCCCAGTAGTAACTGATTTTCTTTTTGTTCTGGTAGTTTGTATTTGGACTGAACAAGTTGGTCTTTTAGGTTTTTTGCCTTTTTAGCTGCTATTATGAGTCTATTCTGTAGCTCAAGGATATGCTGATTGTCAGTTTGTACTAAGTGCCAGTGTTTGTTAGCTATTTTTCTGATTTCTGTCATTTTATGGTTATACTTAGTTGCTAGTACTACTCTCTGCATCCCTTCCTCTGGTCTCTTTGGTCCCAATAGATCCCTCCTGTCTTTTAGTTATATTCTACTTTCTGCTAGTTTCAATGTTCTTTCCTTGTATCCTCTGTTTCTGAATCTACCTGTCATGCATTTAGTTTCCCTCTCCAAGTCCCTTTCTGTGCTGCTGTTTCTCTTCACTCTTGTTAGTGTGGAGTATGGGATACTATTCTTAACTTTTGTTTCATGGAAGCTAGTTCCATGCAAAATGGTATTTCTGTCTGTCTCTCTTCTATAAAGAGAAGTTTCTAGTTTGTTTCCTTCAAATTTAATTATTAGATCTAGGTAGTGGATTTGTTATTTCTGAAAATTCATAGTGCATTTTAGATTTCTGTTTTTTTGATTCAGTTTGTCATAGAAGCTTGCTAGCTCATCTGAGCTGCCCTCCCATATCATATAGAAAACTGTGAAACAAATGTAAAAAGGAACAAAAATCAGTTAAAAGGTAATACGTCCAGAACTTACAAACTAAAAACCTTTTGGACCCTACAAAATTTTGGTCCCAAATTAACTCTCTCCTAAAGGGGAACACCGCCCATGAGAAAAGTGACATAGTAGCAAATGGTGTCCGATATACCAACCTGCAAGATGCTGCTAACGCACTAAACGCATTCCTCACTGACCTGGAAAAATTTAAAAATAAACCCTCTGCCCCCCCACCCAGAATCATCTACAAGAGGAAACCCCTTACCCTAATTTTCACTTCAAACTTGCAACTAAATCTGAAGTCCAAAAATTATTAAAAAAAATCAAATCCTCTGGCTCTGCTGGGGTTGACACGCTGTAGCCCAGACGCCTCAGAATCACAGCCCATGTCATTGCCTCTCCAGTTACTAGGCTCCTAAACAGATCCCTTCTTGAATGCAAAGTCCCCACTGTGTAGAAAGTTGCCTTAGTCACTCCTATCCCTAAAGGTGAGGATATTGAGCTTGTTGACAATTACAGACCGATATCCATCTTTTGCACTCTAAGTAAAGTGTTAGAGAGGATTGTACACCAGCAGGTCCAGGAATATGTTGAACAGAACAATTTATTAACTGAACGACAACATGGTTTTAGAAAAAATCATTGTACCAATACAGCTCTGATTAGCCTTACTGGGGATATCTAGACAGCTCTAGATGATGGCCTTTCAACTGGTGTGATCTTTATAGACCTCACCAAGGCATTTGACTTAGTAAATCAGCAGCAGCTTATCACTAAACTAACATCTCTTGGTCTTGATCATCTGTCTACTCAATGGTTCACAGACTACCTTAATGGCAGATCACAAATTGTCAAATGGCATGGTGCTACATCCAACAAATGTCCTATCACAGATGGCATAGGGTTCAATACTGGGACCTCTCCTGTTTTCCCTATTTATTAATGATTTGCCTCAACATTGTGGAGGGGCCAAGGTGACCTTATATGCAGATGATGCTGTGCTTTATAGGTCCTCCCAAGACACTGTCCAAATAAACAACCTTCTTAGTCAAGATCTTGGTCTACTTGAGAATTGGTTTCTTACTGGTAAATTAGTTCTAAATAATAAAAAGACCAAAACCATGTTATTTGGCCCTAAAAGCCTAGGCCCAATGCATTTACATTTATTGTCCCAAGCTCTTTCCAATGGCTCAAAAATTGAAGTGATCGATTGCATCAAATACCTAGGTGTATATAGACCAAGGCTGCTCCTTTAAAAGTCACACTGACCATCTGACCAAGAAACTCAACCAAAAGTTAGGTCTATTATATTGCCTCAGCCCTTTCCTCACTCATGAATCCAAACTCAAGGCTTCCATTGGTATGCTCCTTCCAACCTTGCTATATGGGGCCCCTTTACTACAATCTGTAAGAAGTTCTGAAATGCAAAGGCTAAAAATACTGTATTACAGGATAGGGTGCTTCACTGCAGGGGTGTCACCATGGGAGCATCACTGCAAGGTACTATTATCTCTTAGGTGGCCTTCTCTAGATGGCAGATTATCATATCCATCACTCTGCCTTGCATTTAAGCTCCAGCAAAATGGTACCCCTCCTAGTGTAATTAACACATTAGTTCCCAAAAAGAATGGGAGAACACAAAGATCCTCTGGCCACCAGCTTCTCTATGTTCCTAGTGTTAGGACTTCCCTAGGACTCTGGTCCTATGCTGCCTTCATCCCTCCTATCTGGAATGGTCTCCCTAGTAGCTTCCAGGAATGTACCTCCCTTGGGGGCTTCAAGAAGGGTCTTAAAGCCCACCTGTTGGATCTGAGCCTCTTCAACTGCTACCACTGAGTCTACCAGACTCCCTGCTGCTGATATAACCTTATTGGGACATCAGTCTGATTGTGATTGTCTTGTGTATAACAGTACTTCTAATCCATTTGATATTGATTGTAATTAACATGTTTTTGTATCCTTGACTGGGTCAGTAAGTCTATATCGACTGTTTTTCGTGAAATGACATGTATGCATTTTGTTATGTTTATAGATGTATGTAATTAATTCCAGATGACCCCTGAAAAAGGGACTGTTTCTGTCTCAGTGGGCCTACCCAGTCACCAAAATTTAAATAAATAAAGATATCATCTATATAGTGTAGCCAGGTGTGTATTTTAGTGTCAGTTCTGTTGTATATGTACTGCTTCTCAAAATGGTCCACATAAGCATTTGTGTATGCTGGGACCATTGTAGACCCAATTGCCATGCCCCTGGATTGTTCATAGTATACCCCATCAAATTCAAAGTAGTTTTTTGTTAATATTATTTCAACCATCTCTTGTAGCACCTGTGTTTTTGGTTTGCTCCCTCTTACTATTAGATCTAGTAAATTGCTTATACATTGGATTCCCTCTTGGTGTGGTATTGAGGTGTATAGGTCAGCTACGTCTAGAGTTGCCAGTAAGCTGCCCTCTTGAATTCCTCCTTCTGAGATATTTTTCAATTTTAAAATCATGTCTGTTGTGTTCTTAACATAGGACTTTGTGTTCCCTACTAGTGGTTGGAGGTGGAAGTTAATGTATCTGGAAAATGGCTCAAAAACCAAGTCAATTCCAGAGACGATAGGTCTCCTTGGTGAGTCTGTTGCATTTTTGTGTATTTTACGGATTGAGTAAAAAGTTGGAATTCTGGGTAAGTCTTTAGTGAGAATCTCCATTTCCCAGGGTTCTTCCCATCCATGGCCACATATTCTTCTAAGATTGTGTCAATTTCCTGTTTTATTCTTCCTGTGGGGTTTGTGGGTAAAATCACATAATTATCCCTATTGTTCAGTAAATTCATACACATTTGTTTATATTTGTCTCTGTCTTGTAGTGCTATCCCTCCTCCTTTGTCCGTGCTTTTTATTATTATGGTCCTGTCCTTTTTTAGTTCCTGTAGTGCTGCTCTTCCTTTGTAGTTAAGGTTTTTGTGTGCTGGAAATGTGCTCCCTGGTTTGGTGAATAGTCCCATTATTTCTTTTTCTGTTAGTTTACAGAATGTTTCAGTTCAATGATTTCTTCTAGTAGGTGTGTTATATTTTGACTTAACATTTTTTTCTTGTCTGACATTCTGTTTGTATGTGTCTGTGTTCATTGTTTCCCCTCCAAATTGTTGTTTTAGTCTTAGTGTTTTGTAGAACTTCTGAAGGTCTACTTTTAAATCAAAAAGACTGATGGGCTGTGTTGGGGCAAATGACAGACCCAAGCAAAGAATTCTGACTTCCTCTGTAGATAAATTCCTTGTGTTTAAGTTAAATATCGGTATCATGTGATGGTTTGTTGGTTCTTGCCTCACCCTCCTCTTGTCTGCCTTGTTGGACTTCCACTTGTTCCTCCTCCCCCCTCCCCTCCCTCCTCCATGTCTTCCCCCCTGTCTGTATGGATTTCTTTGATTTCTTAATCCATATCTTGTTTCTCTCATAGTGGATGCTGATTCATATGTTATTTCTCTCACAGTGGATGCTGATGTTCCTGGGGTCTACAATGGCTCCAGCATGCGCAAATGCATATATGGACCATTTTGAGAAACTGTACATACACAACAGAATTGACACCAAAATACACACCTGGCTATGCTATATAGATGATATCTTTATGATATGGGAGGGTAGCTCAGTAGAACTAGGAAGATTCTATGAAGACCAGAATCAGAAAGACAGAAATCTAAAGTGCACTATGAATTTTCAGAAAGAACAATTCCCCTACCTAGATCTAATAATTAAATTTGAAGGAAACAAACTGGAAACTTCTCTTTATAGAAAAGAGACAGACAGAAATACCATTTTGCATGGAACTAGCTTCCATGAAACAAAACTTAAGAACAGTATCCCATATTCCCAACTAACAAGAGTGAAAAGAAGCTGCAGCACAGAAAGGGACTTGGAGAGGGAAACTAAATGTTTGATGGGTAGACTCGGTAACAGAGGATACCAGGAGAGTTAATTGAAACTAATAGAAAGTAGAATACAACAAAAAAAAAGGAGGGATTTATTGAGACCAAAGAGACCTGAGGAAGGGATGCAGAGATTGGTACTAGCAATTAAGTATAATCACAAAATGACAGAAATAAGAAAAAAAGTTAACAAACACTGGCACTTAGTACAAATTGACAATGAGCATATCCCTGAACTACAGATTAGACCCATAATAGCAGCCAAAAAGGTAAACAACCTAAAAGACCAAATTGTTCAGTCCCAATACAAAATACCAGAACAAAAAGAAAATCGGTTACTACTAGGGCCGCTGGCACCAGGAATGGTGCCATGTGGGAAATGCTCAGTATGCGACCACACCTCCAACAAGCATTTGTCAATGCCGAATGTTTGCTTGCTGGTATTAGCATTGGAAATGCAGGAGTTAGACAGATGCAGAGTAGGAATGGCAGTGAAGTATTGAACTTCACACCAACCTCCACCCTGCAGAGACAGACAGGCATTGGGGTATGCGTTTGTGTTGTCACCCATAGCATTAATACCATGTCACCTCACCCTATCCTGCAGACACTGACAAGTATTGAGGTGTGCCTTGGGGTGTTCGGCTTTACAGTCACCCCACTCCATAAGGACATATGTTGAAATGGGTGCACTATAGAATGGGGTGAACTGTGGGGCTGAATAGTTGAAGGCACAGCTCAATGCCTGTCAGTGGCTGGGAGTGGGGGGGTGGGGTTGGAATGGAATGAGCATTACAGTCAGCAATCCAGAGGCACACCCCTGATGTCTGTCAGTTTGTAAAGAGTGGGACGTTATGGTTAGAAACCATAACGTCCTGGCATTTGTTGGTGTTTGCAGTACAAATGTTCAACATGACCATTTTGTGGCCCATACCTAATGAAAACATTTGGGACCTCTTCTCATGAACAGTGGCACTGTAATTTTGTCAATGTGTCCCGAAATTTGAGTTTCCACAGCAACCGTGCCATTGTGTGCCAGATGCACGAAAACACAGTTCGTGCAGGATGTGAAGAATGACAGCTGGTACCATTCATAGGGAGGTGTGAAGAGATGGCAATGTTGAAAATCTGTAGTGAAAATATTAAAAATGCTCAGACTTCCGAGTGTACATGGAAACTGCGCAACACATGCACGTAACACAGTCATTTAGTGGAATTATTTCACCAACTTTTCAACATAGGCATTTTGTGACCTCTGCTCATGAACACTGTCACTATGATGTTCTTAATCTGTCCTGAACATTGATTCCTCACAGTTACCATGGTATTTTGGGCCAGATGTGTAAACACGTATTTCTGGCAGGATGTGAAAAATGGCAACTGTACTGTTCACAAGGAGGTGTGGAAAAATGACAATGTTGAAAATCTGGAGTGAAAATACTACAGATTTGCAAAGTTTTGAGGGTGCATGGAAACTGCACAACGCACGCTTGTAACACAGTCATTTTAAAGGCATTTGTCACCAAATTTTCAACATAGGCATTTTAGGACCTCTGCTCATAAACAGCGTCACTGTGATTTTACATACGAACATATGAACATACGAATCTGCCAGCAGAACACACCAATTGGTCTATGTAAGTCTGCCCGAGTGTGCAGCTAGCTGCCTAGATTGCAGCTGCCCTAGCCTCCTCCCCCTCAGTACCTCCTCCACTTTTCCCAGCCCCTGCCTCTCGACTCTTTCTCTTGCTTTATCCCACTCCTCCTTAAAGCTATTGATTGTCCTACATGTTACCACCCCCTCTGGCAATGCATTCCAACTAGACACCACCCTCTCAGAGAAGTAGTGCCTCCTCATTTACTCTTGAAATGCCCCCCTTACAATGTTAGCCCATGCCCCCTTGTCTCTCTTCCATTTCTCAGTTTAAACACCCCCTCGGAGCTAGGTTTATTTACCCCCTCAGATAGTTAAATGCTTCAATCATATCCCACCATCCCTGCTCTCCTCCAGTGAGTACATGTTCAGCTCCATCAGCCTAACTTCATATTCTTTTCCTTCCATCCCCGTTAACATTCTTGTTGCCCTCTTTGCACCCGCTCCAGTAACTTTATATCTCTCCTCAGGTATAACCTCCAGTATTCCACACAGTACTCTAGGTGTGGTGTGACCAATGATCTGTAGAGAGGTAGGATCACATCTGTGTCTGAACGAGAACCCCATTGCGATGCATCCCAGCATCCTGTTTGCCTTTACTGCTGCTTTCCTGCACTGGGCTGAGTTGTTCATGCTCCCAGTTACTAACACCCCTAGGTCCTTCTCCTCATCTATGATCCCCAACCAATAGTCCCTCTTCTGGTTCTTAGCTCCGAGGTGCATCACCTTACACTTCATTGCACTGAATCCTAGTTGCCACTCCACCAACCATGTCTGTAGTTTGGTTAGGTCCCCTCTGCAGTTTTTCCCATCCATTCTCTTCATCCACCACCACCCCCAATTTGGCGTAGTGTGCGAACAGACTAATCTTGCTCCCCAGTCCATGTGCTATATCAGAGATAAAGAGCACAAATAGCACTGGGCCCAGCACTGACCCCTGCAGCACTCTGCTTGTCACTGCTCTTGGTGCTGACAGCTACCACATCACCACCACCCTCTGCACTCTCCTCTGTAACCAGTTCCCTATCCATTTTGTCAGACCACCTTCCACCCATTCCCCTCCTTCTCATCACTCTTCTCCTCCTCCTCCTTGGCATGTGTCCCTCCTTCTGGTACTCTGCACCTTTTCTCCTCCTTATTCTTATTGGGTGGTGGTGCCTTCTGTATTACAGTCAGACCACTCTGCCTGCCTCTCCCAGGGTTACTACGCCTCCACCTTTACCTATATCTAGGGGGTGAGCTCATTAGGCTCCCCTGCTCTGACCTTTCTACCAACCTCAGTATTTTGGCCCCCCACTAGTTTAATTCCACCTTAGTAGAGATATATACCCCTCTAATCCAGCCTTTAATACTCCCCTCCCCTTCCTGCTCAAGTGTACCCTGTCCCCTGTGTACAAGTCACTATTTCCCCAGACCCTACTACAGTAAGTCACTAACCCATAATTTTTGGTGTGGCACCAATCCCTCTACCACTCATTGAACTCCTCAAGCCTACCCTTCCTCCCCATGCTTGCACATGGTACCAGCAGTACCTCCAAGAATGCCACTGACTCCCCCACCCCCTCACACTGCCTGCCCAACTACTCAAACCTCCCCTTCACTACTTCCACAGTCCCCCACACCAAGTCATTTGTACCCACATGCAACATTAAATAAAGTTTCTTCCTCCCCCTCGCTGCACACTTGAGCAGTGCCTGCCCTGCCTCTCCTGCAGTCAACCTGGGGATAACTTCAACCCAAATACGGCTGTGCCTTCCCCCCCTTCTGCCTCATCTCACTCCTTTTAGTATAGAATCCCCCAGGACAAGTATCTCCATCTCTTACCCCCTTTCCATTCTAATGCCCCTTCCACCACCCCAGTATTCATTATTTCCTGCCCCTTACCCCACCAGCTGCTCCCTCTGTGACTTCTTTATCTGTACCCCCTACTTCTACCTCACCCCTTTTCTCTGTCTTATTCCTCCCTTCCCCTTTGAACACCTTCCCAGCCTGACTAATTCCTACTGGGCTTCCCATGTCGCTCTTCTCTCCTCCCCTGCTGATTTCCAACCCCTTTTCTAGCCCTGCTGTTGTTGATTTAGAGTCCCCATTCCCTTCACCCCGATAGTGATACTCCTCACATCCTTCTCCATGCCTGTGGCTTTCTGTCCTCCAGTCACCACCCCTTCCTTCCTTACTAGCCCCCCTTCTACCCTTTCATCCTTGCTATCTCTTCCCCTACCTTTTGCCATCCCTCTCATGCCCTGCTTGTCCTCCCCTTCAGTATGTTCCTGCTCCCCCCTCTCTCCCATAGCAGAGGTTTGAATCTATTCCTGGTCGATACCCCTTTCTATATCTCTTCCCCCTATCAGTTCTCTCCTCCTACTTGTTCCCCTTTGTGCCATCCCTGGCCCCACCCCTGGTCCCTCCCTACCCACAGCCATCTGCTCTCTCCCCTGGTACTCCTCATGGTCTCTTCCTCCCCCATTAGGAGGGCCCCCTCACCTTGGGCACCCCCTTCCTTCTCCTCTCTTTTCTGTTAGTACCTCTGATACATGCATTGGTTTCATTCCCTAGTTGTTCTTCCTCCATCCCCCTTTGCCATCCCCTATTCCTCCCCAACCAGGATGCCTACCATTCTCATCTGCCCTGCCACTTAGACTCTTCCCTAACCTCCACAGTGCCTCCCTCAAACTAGCTAGTTGTCTACAGACAATACACCCCCACTCTCCAAGCCCAGTCCAGGATCAAGGCAGACCCACACCCTGTACACCCCACCACCCTTCCAAAGATGCTTGCCGTATTGACATGTGGCACCTGCCCGATTTTGGCTCCCATCTTATGTTATGTGCTTTTACTCCAAGGTTCTGTACCCTACTACAATTGTTAGGCCCCTGTTTACTCAAATTCCTGCCCCCCCCACACTAGTCCCCCTACTGCCCCCTTGCTGGCTGAGTTAATTCAGTCTCAAATCTCATCCATTAGATACTGTATTACTGTAGCAATCCTAAAGCCTCCTTGTCCGTTTTTCACCCCTCAGCTACCATACTTTTTTGTTCTCAGCTCTCATATAGTTTCACTTAGCCCAGTTAGAAATCCTATTGCACTCCAAGTATTACTTAGCTCAGTTAGAGAAATAAACAGAATAAATAAATATGTATTATTACAGCAATCATAACAAGATAGCTCTGTGTTTAGCTCAGTTAGAGAAATAAACAGAACAACTAAATCTGTATTATTACAGCAATCCTGAAAGTACACAATCATTGCTTTATCTCCACTCCAGAGACCCTCTGTAATGTAGGACCATAGAGGACCCTGTGCGGGAGGGTGGGCAACTCTAAAGTCCCGGCAGAGCTCCATTGAGCTTGCTCACTCACCCTCCCTCACTCGCTCATTTTATTTCTCCCGGTGCTGCAGGCTGCCCTTTTGTACTGAGCTTCTGCTTGCATTGGTGCCTTTTTCTGCCCACAAAGAAATCCACAGCAGTCCTGACAGACCTCTGTTGAGCTTGCTCACTCCACCTCTCTCACTCGCTTGTTCTATTTCTCCCAGCGCTGCCAGCTGCCCTTTTGTACTGGGCTCCAGCCTGCATTGGCACATTTTTCTGCCCACAAAGAAATCCACAGCAGTCCTGACAGAGCTCCGCTGAGCTCGCTCACTCCTCCCCTCTCACTCACTCATTCCGTTTCTCCCAGCGCTGCAGAATGCCCTTTTGTACTGGGCCCTTGCCTGCATTGACACCTTTTTCTGCCCACAAAGAAATCTGCAGCAGTCCCGACAGAGCTCCGTTGAGCTAGTTCACTCCCCATCTCTCACTCGCTCATTCTGTTTCTCCCGGTGCTGCAGGATACCCTTTTGTACTGGACTTCTGCCTGCATTGGCACCCTTTTCTGTCCACAAAGACATCTGCAGCATTCTTGATAGAGCGCCGTTGAGGTCGCTCACTCACATCTCTCACTCGCGCATTCTGTTTCTCCCACCGCTGCAGGCTGCCATTTTGTACTGGGCAACTGCCTGCACTGGTGCCTTTTTCTGCCCACAAAGAAATCCACAGCAGTCCTGACAGAGTTCAGTTGAGCTTGGTCACTCTCCCTTGCTCTCTCACTCGCTCAATCTTAGTCTGTCCCAAACACTGATTTCCCAAACTGACTGTGCTATTCTGCACCGGAAGCATGAAAACACATTTTGGCCAGGATGTGAAAAATGACAGCTGTACTGTTCATAAGGAGGTGTGAAAAAATGTCAGTATTGAAAATCTGGAGTGAAAATATTACTAATTTGCAAAGTTACAAGGGTGCATGGAAACTGCGCAACACATGCTCCTAACACAGTCTCTTTATGGACTTTCAACACAAAATTTTCAACATAGGGATTTTAGGACCTCTGTTTATGAACAGTGTCACTGTGATTTTCTTACTGTGTTCTGAGCACTGATTTCCCACAGGGCCTCACTATTCTGTGCTGGAAGTGCGAAAACACATTTCGGCCAGGATGTGAAAAAATAACAACTGTACTGTTCATAAGGAGGTGCGGAAAAATGCCAATGTTGAAAATCTGGAGTGAAAATATTGCAAATTCGGGAAGTTACGTTGCTTAGCAACTGCAAAACGCATGCTCGAAAAACAGACATTTTTTGGATTTTTTCTACCAAATTTGCAACATAGGCTTTTTGAAACCCCACCTCATGAACACTGGCACTGTCATTTTATTAATTCATCCCAAAAGATGATTCCATGTAGTGACAGTGAAATCACCTTTCAGGACCGAATAACACCATGACAATGGAATTCATGAGGAGGGGTCCCAATAACCCATGTTGAAAATTTGGTGCCAAAAGTCCCAAAAATGCCTGATATATGCACCAAAGTTGAAAAAACCCTATTTATTCCATTATACAGCTTACCAGCATTTCTTCAGTTCGGAGTTGGCTTTGAAGAGTGCAGATGTGTTCCCGGTCCACCGAAGTTCATCGTGCTGGGCTCCAGAGATAAGCAGGGATGTAGGGTGCGCAGAGCATGGGCATGGGTTGGGGGAGGGGCACAGACAGTGAGGGACCATTTTCTTCTTTACAGGGTTTAAAAAAAAAATAGACACCGCGGGATGGTTTTTCCTTTCAGCAAGTATTTTTGACATGCTGGGGTGGGGGATACTAGACCTGATGTGGATTGGGCACCCCTGTCAGCACATACGGGGGAAGAGCCGAGTGGGATTGGGCACCCCCCCAGCATAGAACATATTGGGGGTGAAATTATGCCGATGGGGAGTGGGCTTCCCCATTGGAAAATTTAACAGGAGGGGGGACTGAAGCCAAGGGGAATTGGGCTCCCCCATCAGCAAAGAAAGATTTGGTGGGGTGCATGAAGCCGAGGGGGATTGGGCACCCCCTCAGCAAACAACAAATAGGGGAAGGGGTTACAGTGTGCCGATGGGGAGTGGGCTCCCCATCTGCAAATTATTGGGTCGGGACAGCAAGGTATGCCCTACGATGATGGGTCATTCCCTCATTGCAGCAGAATGGCTGACACTTCAATGACGAGGCAACCCCTGATTGCAGTGGTGAAAACCTTTCAAGGTGGTGGCACACTGGCAGAACTAGTGTCAGCAGCAGCATGCCACCGCATTGGGGAAAGTAGGTCAAGCCATAAAAGGCACTGGGGGCATTGGCCACAACAGTGCCACACCTCCACAGCCTGCTTCTGTAGCAAGCTGCTGCAACATGTTTCTTGTGCATGCGCACAAGCAAACATAATAAAAAGGTCTTCATACACTCACATACTGGACAGAGACACTACATCAATCAAGATATCGATTGCATAACAGAGGGCACCTTATATGTTATACAGTGCCCATGTGATATGCTATATGTAGGACAGATGAGCAGAATGCTAAAAACAAGAATTCAAGAGCACAAAGGAGACATCAGAAGGAGAGATGAGAGCTCCGCTGTGTCCACACTTTTCATGCAAGCTACCCAAAGCAGAGCATCCCTACGTTTCTTGGGGCTTGAAAAAGTAACCATACCAGAAAGAGGTAGTAACTATGGGGACCTGATGCTAAGCATAGAAATGCACTAGATTTGTTTGTTTAAGAACCTTAGAACAAAACATGAAGGCAGCAAGTTAGGCACCAAGAACAGACTCAAGTTGAAAAATCCTATACAAAGGAGTAAAAAAACACATAAAAAACTATGACAAAAACAAACAGAAAAAAATTGACACACCGAGTAGAGGGACAGACAGTAACAGGAAAGACATTAAGAAACTTAGAAAGAGCAATAAAGGGACACAGAAGGGTCCGAATGCTGTAATGATCCTTTAGCACGGGAAGAAGACACAACATAAGGAGTATAGAAACACAAAAAAACAGTAAAGGACACACAATGAATGATCAGGATGCTGTTATGACCCTTCTTAGCACAGGCAGAATGTATAATGCCATTTCGGATAAAAAAGCTATAATGATCCTATAGTACAGGCAGAATATATAACATAAGAAGTACAGAAACAAAGAAAAAGTGTAGGATGCACAATGAATGGTCAGGATGTTGTAATGACCCTTAATAGCACAAAAAGAACGCATTATAATACTTCATAGCACAGACAGAATATTTGATTCAGTGAATGTAACTGTAATAGACATGGAACTATATACAGTATCTATGAATTACTGAATTTGAAATGAAAAAAATATGTATTTTACTCCTCAAGGAATGTGTCCAACAACCATTAGGTAAACAAATATAATAATGAAGGAACTACATATTTAATAGATAAGGGTCACACTTGGATGTGTCAAAGAACAAGATGATACTTCCAAAACACATATTACATCACTGGAAGTAAAAAAAAAAAACATAAGGAAACTGATTACACCAGCCAGCATCATGGAATAGCAAAGCATATACATAATTAACTATAAAAGATAACAATAATTTGAACACTACAAATGTAGCCAGAGAAGGTCAAAACCAGTTGATCTCCACACAGTGGAAATCTCTGAAATGCATCAAAAACCTGTTCCTCTCAGCCGTTTACTCGAACTCCCAATGTCAAGACAGGGCATGGCAGTGTGGATAGTTTTTTGGACATTCCTCTATGTTTATAAAAAAAACACTGTCAAACAAAAAAAGAGCTGCCACAGAACTGAAGCAGGCAAAAAGAAACACAAGCCTGTTTTGTGCAAAACCGACCGTGCAACAAGCGTGATAGTGTATGGTTGCCTAGCAACCATTCGCGCATGCGCGATAGCACTTAGTGCCACGCCATGAAGTTGTGATGCAGGCAGACCATGGGACTGTACAAAACAGGCAAGAAGCATGCTAGAAACACCACATGTAGGAAGTAACAAGCATTTTTTATTATGCAGTAACTTGGATTAAAAAGCACACGGAATTCAAGAGCCACAGTGGAGGTAAGCACAAATATTTACTGAAAAATGGGAACAACATGATCTATAAAGAAATTCTAAGCCATAGAGCAGAGAAACATGTTTTAAAGACTAAAACAAAGAACAATATAAATTATGTCTCCACAGCAATGGAGACAAGCAGAACAATGAGGCTCCACCACAAGCAGCTCTAAGCCTCTAACTAGGTACGCTGTTACAATGTAAAGTGAGGGTCATGCCATTTAGGCAGCAGTTAAAACATACCTTTTCCCTGCAGGGGGAGGGCCTCAAACAACTGGTAGAACAACCCACAAGTGACAGGGCTATGCTACATCTAGTACTGACTAACAGGGAGAGGATCACAGATCTTCAGGTAGAAGGTCACCTGGGAAGCAGTGATATGGTTCAGTTTGGCCACTAGAATTAAATCATCCCATTGCAAGGCAAAAATATGGGTCTTCAGAGGAGCTGACTTTGATAAGATAACCGACAGAGTTAAGTTAGCTCTGGCAAGATGAAATACAGGTGGGGGTAAAGGCAATGTGGGCAAGCATTAAGGATGCAATATTTGAAGCAAAATCCCATCATGCTAGAAAGAAAAGCAAGTGGCAAAAGAAGGAGGAAACCACTATGGTTCTCAAAAACAGTAGCAGAAAAGGTCAGATCCAAAAGGCTGGCCTTCAGGAAATACAAGTGAACGCAGCAGGACGAAGATAGGGAGGCATTCCAAACTTCCTTAAGAGAAGTAAGGAATTCATTAAGGCAGAAAAAGGCCCAAACCAAGGAAACACTAGCAGGAACAGTAAAAGAAGGGGACAAGACTTTCTATAGATACATTAGGGAAAGGAGAAAGTCCAGAAGGGGTATTGCTAAGATCAAAGGGGATAAGGGGGAGTGTCTAGAGGAGGACCAAGAAAAAGCATCTATCCTAAATAGATACTTCTGCTCAGTTTTAATAGAAGAGAAGGTAGGGTAGAGCCCACAGCTCAGCACCATGGGCACAGGAGGGGGAAGGAGATTTGCACTAGTCTCTTTACAAAAGAAAGGGTCCTACAAGAGCTCGCTAAGCTCAGGGTGGACAAGGCAATGGGACCTGATGGCATACATCCCACGATATGAAAGGAGCTAAGGGTGGAACTAGCATAGAGATTATCAGAACTGTTTAGTGAGTTTCTAAGCATGGGAGAGGTCCCAGAAGACTGGAGAAGGGCTCATGTGATTCTGCTCTACAAGAGTGGTAGCAGAGAGGAGGCAAGGAGCTACAGGCCAGTCAGTCTTACCTCAGTAGTAGGCAAGATTATGGAGGCACTCCTTAAGGAAAGGATAGTGCAACACCTGGAATCCATAGGAGCACAGGATCCAAGACAGCATGGGTCTACAACAGGAAGGTCCTGTCAAACTAATCTCAGATTTTTTTTTACTGGGTAACCAGAGTGATGGATCAAGGGGGAGCAGATGATGTCACCTTCCTTGACTTCAGCAAAGCTTTCGATACTGTTCCACATAGAAGATTGATTAATAAGCTGGATAGGCTTGGGGTGGGTCAGAAGTTGGTCAACTGGGCAGCAAACTTTTTGGTGGGCAGAAAAAAGAGAGCGGTGGTAATTGAAACATAGAAACATAGAAACATAGAAGTTGACGGCAGATAAGGACCGCAAGGCCCATCCAGTCTGCCCATTTCTTTTTCTACCTTATAAATGTGCCATCGACTTTGCTCTGTCAGTGACCTATCTATTCATAGTCATTTGTATTGCTCCCTTATGCCTATCCATGCCTGTTTGAAGCCCTGCACTGTATTCATAGCCACCACTTCCTGTGGTAAGCTATTCCATGCATCTACCACCCTTTCTGTGAAAAGAATTTCCTCACATTCCCCTTAATCGGCCTCCCTCTAATCTCATGCTGTGTCCTCTTGTCCTGCAATTTTCTTATATTTAAACATGTTAGACTCTTTCACCTTGTTTATGCCCTTAAGGTGTTTAAATGTCTCGATCATATCACCTCTCTCCCTCCTTTGCTCAAGGGTATACATATTGAGCTCCGTTAATCTGTCCTCATATGTCTTCTGATGCAGTCCCTGCACCATTTTAGTTGCCCTTCTCTGGACTGCCTCAATTTGGTTAATGTCCTTGTGAAGGTGTGGCCTCAATACTGCCTGCAGTACTCCAGATGGGGCCCTAACCAATGTCTTGTACAGAGGATTATTACCTCCCTCTTAGACTTGTGATACCCCTACTAATACACCCTAACACCCCCCTAGCCTTACCTACTGCTTTAGAGGTCTGCTTGGATGATTTTAGGTCATCAGTGATGATGATGCCCAAGTCTCTTTCTTCCTTTGTGGCTGCTAGCAACTCCCCTCCCAGCCTATAAGTGGCTTCAGGGTTTCTCTTCCCTATGTGCATGATTTTGCACTTCTTTGCATTAAATCCCAGTTGCCACTCTTCTGACCATTTTGCTAGTTTATCCAGATCTCTTCTCATTCTGCCCACCCCATCTGGATCATCTACTCTGTTGCAGATCTTGGTGTCATCTGCAAACAGACAAGCCTTACCCTCTAGTCCATCTGCGAGGTCACTAATGAAGATGTTGAATAGGACTGGCCCCAGGACTGATCCCTGAGTACCCCACTTGTGACTTGCATCTCTTCTGACTGTATACCATTTACCACCACTCTCTGTTTTCTGCCAGTCAACCAGTTTGCCACCAGTTGACCAACTTCTGACCCACCCGAGCCTACCTAGCTTATTTATCAATCTTCTATGTGGAACAGTGTCAAAAGCTTTGCTGAAGTCAAGGTAGGCGACATCAACTGCTCCCCTTGGTCCACCACTCTGGTTACCCAGTCAAAGAAATCTATGAGATTAGTTTGACAGGACCTTCCTTTGTAAACCCATGCTGTCTTGGATCCTGTGCCCCTATGGATTCCAGGTGTTGCACTATCCTTTCCTTAAGGAGTGCCTCCATAATCTTGCCCACTACTGAGGTAAGACTGACTGGTCTGTAGTTCCCGCCTCCTCCCTGCTACCACTCTTGTGGAGCGGGGATCACATAAACCCTTCTCCAGTCTTCTGGGACCTCTCCTGTGCTCAGAGACTCACTAAACAATTCTGCTAATGGCTCTGCTAGTTCCTCCTTTAGCTCCTTAAGTACCCTGGGATGTATGCCATCAGGTCCCATTGCCTTATCCACCTGAGCTTAGCAAGCTCTTGTAGGACCCTTTCTTTTGTGAAGGGAGTAGTGCTCACCTCCCTCCCCTGTGTCCATGATGCTGAGCTGTGGGCCCTGCCTACCTTCTCTTCAGTAAATACTGAGCAAAAGTATCTATTTAGGATAGATGCCTTTACAGGGTCCTCCTCCTCACATGCTCCCTTTTCTCCATTAAACTTAGCAATACCCCTCTGGACTTTCTCTTTTCACTAATGTATCTATAGAAAGTCTTGTCACCTTCTTTTACTGTTAGTACTAGTGTTTCCTCAGTTTGGGACTTTGCCTGCCTTACTGCCTTACCTGCTTCCCTTAGGGCAGTTTGGTATGCCTCCTATCTTCATCCCGCTGTGTTCCCTTATATTTTCTGAAGGCCAGCCTTTTGGCTCTGACCTTTTCTGCTACTGTATTTGAGAACCAAAGTGGTTTCCTTCTTCTTTTGCACTTCCTTTTCTGTCTAACACAATGGGATGTTGCTTCAAGTATTGTATCCTTAATGCTTGCCCACTTTGCCTGTACCTCCTCACCTGTGTTTCTTTTTGCCAGGGCAATTGGTAATTTAATTGGTATACAGTCAGAAGAGATGCAAGTCACCAGTGGGGTACCTCAGGGATCAGACCTGGGGCCATTCCCCTTCAATATCTTCTTCCGTAACATTGCAGATGGACTGGAGGGTAAGGTTTGTCTGTTTGTAGATGACACCAAGATCTGCAACAGAGCAAATGATCCAGATGGGGTGGGCAGAATGAGAAAAGATCTGGATAAACTGGCAAAATGGTTGAAAGAGTGGCAAATAGGGTTTAAGGCAAAGAAGTGCAAGATCATGCATGTAGGGAAGAGAAACCCTGAAGCCACCAATAGGTTGGGAGGGGAGTTGCTGGCAATCACAAGGAAAGAAAGAGACTTGGGCATCATCATCACAGATGACCTGAAATCATCCAAGCAGACCACTAAAGCAGTAGGTAAGGCTAGAGGGATGTTTGAGTGTATTAGTAGAGGTATCACAAGTCATAAAAGGGAAGTGATAATCCCACTTTGCAAGACACTGGTTAGGCCCAATCTGGAGTATTGTGTGCAGTACTGGAGGATGCACCTGCACAAGGACATTAACAAAATGGAGGCAGTCCAGAGAAGGGCAACCAGAATGGTGCAGGGACTGCATCAGAAAACATATGAGGACAGATTAATGGAGCTCAGTATGTATACCCTACAACAAAGGAGGGAGAGCGGTGATATGATCGAAACATTCAAACATCTTAAGGGCATTAACAAGGTGAAAGAGTCTAGCATGTTTCAATATAAGAAAAATAGCAGGACAAGAGGACACAGTATGAGATTAGAGGGAAGCCGATTAAGGGATAATGTGAGGAACTTCTTTTTCACAGAAAGGGTGGTGGATGCATGGAGCAGCTTTCCTCAGGAAGTGGTGGATATGAATATAGTGCAGGGCTTCAAACAGGCATGGGATAGGCATAAGGGTGCAATACAAATGAGTAAGAATAGATAGGCCATTGACAGGATACAGGCCTATGGCACATTCATAAGGTAGAAAAAATGGGCAGACTGGATGGGCCTTGGGTACTTATCTGTCATCAACTTCTATGTTTCTATGTTTCCTTGCAAACTCTGTGACAGCAACATAATGACAATTTATGTTTATCTAATTACAGAAAAAGCACTGAAGTACAATATACTTATTGACAGCAATAGGAATACAAAAAAGTGATGATGAAAACCTTAGAATTGGTATGTGTTTATGCAAACATTGTATTGAAAAATTCAAAAAAGGAAATCTTTCTAAACAAAATACAAAGAAAAATAATAATAAATATGTTTTTATCAGATTGAAGAAAAAAAACCTGTGAACAAATTCAGCACTGGAGAGAAAACGTTGGGGAGATCAACAAAAGGTTGAAAAACTTAAACTATGTGAAGTCTATGATTCGTAAACGGCCCCCTGAACACATATTGTCTTGAAGTTGTTTGAGCCTTTCCTAGGGGGCCGAAGAAAGGAAAAAAGAGAAAGAGTCCATTACCCACTTATATTGCATGTTGATAACCAACAACCCCCTTTTTTTAATTCCCCACTCCCTATCCCCTTTTCCATTGCTAATTTCTGTTTTATGTTCCCAGCTGTGTCATTTTTGGGGCTTCTATGACATGGCACTCCACACAGTGCAAGAAAGCAGTAGTAAAGGTGAACAAGATGCTGGGATGCATATCTAGGGGGAGACAGGAGGTTATACTGCCCTTGTACAGTTCACTGGTAAGGCCACATCTAGAATATGGAGTTCAGTACTGGTGCCCACACCTCAAAATGGACATTTGCCAGTTGGAGAAGTTACAGAGGAGGGCTACAAAGATGTTAGATGATCAGTAGGGTGAAAAAAAATCATATTAAAAAGAATAATAATAAAGAGAGAAAGGAAAGAGTAAGTATACAAAACAACAGTTAAGGGTCCACAAATAAGACATGATGGGAGTGGTGCAGTGAAGTGGCTGTGGAGCAGCAATCTTCCGGAATACATTCTGGAGAATGCGGTGTTGCCCTATCTGCAGGCATCTCTCTGAGCTGAGGGAGGAGGTTGCTCATCTCCAGGCTGAGTTGGCCAGGATTCGGGAGAACCTCCTTTAGCACCCAGGGACCACCAGGATGATCGCCGCTGCCTCAGAGGTTGCCAGGAAAGAGGAGCGGTGGACCACAGTGGGCTCAGGGAGGATAAGAGTGGTGGAACAGAGATGCATCCCTCCAGTTTTACCTCTACACAATTCATATGCCTTTCTGGAAGAGTGTAGTTCCTCTATTGAGTCACCTGCACTGGTGACCAAGGAGGATGCTGGGAACCTCCACAAAGGAGACCCACAGGAGGATGGCATGGGACCCCACAGGGGAATGAAACAACTCCTGATGGGGGACTCCATTGTTAAGAGGGTAGAACTGAGTGAGGGAGGGAGAAGGGAGGTAAGGTGCCTGCCTGGCACCATGGCTTGGAGGGACAGGGAGTGAATCCTCAGGATCGTAGGAGCAGCTGTATGGGGGAGAGAGCTGGATGTCATTGTCCACCTAGGAACAAATGACCTGGCTGGGAAAGGGATCAGAGCAGTGCAGGATGAGTTTGTGGAGTTGAGTAGGGGCCTTAGACAAGTAGCACACACAGTAACCTTCATAGAGGTGCTGCCTGTCTATGGTATGGGTGAGGCTAGTGTGCTCTGCACCATGGGATTCAATCAGTGGTTGAAAAACTGATGCAGAACTCAGGGTTTTGGCTTCATTGGGGACTGGGGATCCACCTGGAGGGATGCAGGTCTATACTGGTATGATGGTCTGCATCTGTCCTGGAGGGGAACCAGGATCCTAGGTGATAGGTTTAAATGCTAAGTTTCAATGCTTTACCGGCAAGCATTTAAACTAGCCATTGGGGGAGGCACTGAAAAGGAGAAGTGAAATCCTATCCCCCCCAAAGAAATCAGGGTAGCTAGTGAGGTAAACACCAAGATAGAGAAGTTGATAGGGAGAAGCGCAGAGGTAAATGGAGAAAAGACAAAGGCAGTAAGGACAGGGATGGGGCAAAACAGGATAAGGCCATCAAAAAATGGAGAGTAATGAGTGCTAATACCCGTAGTCTAAGTAGCAATTTCCCTGAACTGGTGGCACTGATGGAATAGGGATGCCTAGATATTGAGACAGTCACAGAAACATGGTACACAGAGAACCATGACTGGGATGTCAACATACCAGGGTACACAATCTACAGGAGGGACAGGGAGGGTAGAATAGAAAGAGGAGGAGTAGCCCTCTATGTAAGGGAAGGGATCAAAGCAATGGAACTAAAGGGTAAACAGGGAGGAGAGGAGAGGAGGCACTGTGGGTCACCCTGGAGACTGGAAATGGCACGACAATCTGCACAGGGGTTGTATACAGACCCCCATCTCAGCTGGAGGAAATGGACAAGAAAATGATAGAAGGCATCCTTAGGAGGGCAGAGGAAGGGAAAATGTTGCTAATTGAGGACCTGAATATGCCAGATGTTAACTGGAGTACCTTTGCTGCAGCCACATCCAAGAGCAGAGCCATTCTCAATGCCCTACAGGGGGCATGCTTCAGACAGCTAGTGTTTGAACCTACTCAGGAGGGAGCAATCTTAGACTTGGTACTCTCAAATGGGGACGGAGAAAGGATCTCAGATCTAGAAGTGGCTAGCCATCTGGCAATAAGTGACCACCAAATAGTGTGGTTCTCAATAAATTCAGCTGTAGAGTCAAACCATACAAAAGTGAAGGTACTGGACTTCAGGGGGGCTGATTTTGTCAAAATGGGAGAGTGCCTCAGAGAAGCACAAGCGAACAGGCAGGAAGGAGGGGTGGAGCAACAATGAGGAAACATCATAACTAACATCACAGAGGCAACAAGCCATTGTGTGAAGTAAATAAACAAATCAAAATGAAAGAAAAAAACACTATGATTCTCAAAAGAGGTGGTGGGGAAGGTTTGGGAGAAAAAAGATAGTATTCAGGAAGTATAAGGAAACATAGAAGAAGCAGGACAAAGAACTGTACCAGTTAAAACAGAAGGAAGTGGGGAAGGCAGTCAACATAGCAAAGGCCCAAACTGAGGAAAAGATAGCCAACTCAGTTAAGAAGGGGGATAAAACCTTTTATAGGTATATTAGGGAGCAAAGAAAGACAAAGGGAGGGATACTGAAGCTGAATGAAGAGGAGGGTGGGTGGGCAGAGTGGGACATTGAAAAAGCAGGGATACTAAAGAAATAGTTCTGCTCAGTATTCACAAAGGAAGAGGAAGGGGAGGTACCCAATCCAATCAATAGAAGCACTCTGGATAGGGGGTTGATATCAGTCCTTTCACAGTAGAAAGGGTTCTGAAAGAGAAATCCTGAAACTGAAGGTGGAAAAAGCAATGGGGCCTTATGGGATTCACCACAGAATTCTAAAAGAACTAAGGGGAGAACCAGTAACACCACTGACTACCCTTTTTAACAAATCATGGGAGGAAGATGTGGTACCTGAGGACTGGAGGAGGGTGGATGTGATTCTCCTTCACAAACATGGGAGCAAGACAGAGGCAGGAAACTACAGACCTGTCAGTTTGACCTCAGAGGCAGGGCAAATGATGGAATCACTTCTGAAGGAAAGAATCGTTGAGTACCCAGAGGCCAGTGGGGCACAGGACCAAAGGCAGCATGGATTCACAGTGGGAATGTCACATCAGATGAATCTAATTGATTTCTTTGACTGGGTGACCAAAGTAGTAGACCAGGGAGTGGCTGTGGACATGGCCTACCTAGACTTTAACAAGGCATTTGACATAGTCCCACACAAAAGATTAATAAACAAATTAGCCAGCCTGGGAGTGGGTCCCAGGGTGGTAGTCTTGGTAAAACATTGGCTGGACAACAGGATGCAGAGGATAATAGTAAACAGAGTCCACAGTGAAGAAAGGGAGGTTACTAGTGGAGTACCGTAGGGTTCGGTACTGGGTGCAGTCCTTTTTAATGTCCTTAGAAGTGACATTGCAGAGGGACTAGAAGGTAAAGTATGTCTCTTTGCAGATGACACAAAGATCTGCCACAGGGTTGATACACAAAGTGGGGGTGGAAAGGATGAGAGGGATTTGGCAAGGTTGGAGGAATGGTCAAATGTATGGCAGCTTAGATTCAATGCAAATAAGTGCAAGGTAATGCATCTGGGAAACAAAAACCCAGGGGAAGAGTACACAATGGGAGGTGAGATACTGACAACTACAAAAATAGAAAGGGACCTGGGGGTAGTCATATCAGATGGCCTAAAGGTGGGCAAGCAATGTGAGAAGGCAGTAAGGAAGGCTGGGGGGATACTGAGATGCACAGGGAGAGGCATCACCAATAGAAAACAAGAAGTTGTTATCCCTCTGTACAGACAGTTTGTGAGACCCCATCTGGAGTACTGCATGCGGTTCTGGAGACCCCATCTTTGCAAAGACATAGACAGGGTGGAGGCTGTCCAGAGGAGGGCAACCAAAATGGTGCAGGGTCTGTACCAGAAGACATATGAAGACAGAATAAAGGAGCTTAATATGTATACCCTTGAGGAAAGGAGGGAGAGGGGGAACATGATAGAAACTTTCATGTACCTCAATTCCAGAACAAATGGTTTGATACCTTTTATTGGATTAACAAGGATTTTACAAACATAACAAAGAGCTTTAGCTTTCAGACCAACAAGTCCTTCTTCAGAAGCTTAATGAGAGTTATTTAGAAAATCCCATATTATTAACACTTAGAACATTCAGAAAAAAACAGAAATCATTTTCATTGGTTTAAAACAGGCCTTCAGAAATTATTAAATTGACATTGGAGAGCTTGACTATCTAAAGAGCAATTTCAGCTGAACTAAACTAAAAGGTCAAAGGTCGTTTAAATATGACATCAGGTGGTACCATGTATCAGTCTAATGGACAAAAAAACCAAAAGAACCTTAAAATTCTCTGCTCAGTAAATTACATGTCAAGTGAAGAAAACCTCCCTAAGATACACATTTTATAAGTGAGGCCACAGTACATCATTCTGCTCAGAGTAGAACTGTTCATAATAAGCTGACCCTCGAGAAACAACTACAAGCTAAAATGTAACATTTAACCAAGTAAAAAAATAATAAAAATGATGAGGCCCAAAATTACAGCATCAGAAATTATCTTTACATGGCATATAGAATAATAAAAATGATGTGCACCCAAGGTGAGTAAGTGTATCACACTGAGGAAAGTACAAAAAGCTGGAAATATATTCCCAACATACTCTCAACAATCTATTAGGTTAAGATCTTGTTGTAACAAGATCTTATACATAATAATATCAATTGTCAGTGTAAGTGCTAGACAAAAAGAGTGCTAGTCAAGGATCTCCAACAAACTGAGACTATGCGGCCTGATATGTACAGATTTCAATAAAACACCAGTGTATAATCAAGCTAATACATATATAAAAACAGTCTAAGGAATCCAAACCAGAATTCTTAGGAATCCCCCCAACCGGCTGGGGGAAGTAACTACTTAAAATGAAGTATACTGTATGTACATGAATACTAATACACCATCCTCAAGGGAATTAACAAAGTCCAAGAGGGTAGCATCTTTCAGAAAAAGAGATGTGCAAGAACAAGGGGCACAATTTGAAGAGAGGGGAGGCAGTATAGCGCAATGGCTTAAGGCTCTGAGCTGCAAATTTGGTGACATCTAGCAGACCAGACTGGTGGTTGAATCCCACAGCTTCCACTTGCATACTGTGTGACCCTGAGCAAGTCACTTAACTTCCCTGTGCTCCCAGGTCGCTCCTGTAAAAAAGCTTTCAGGTCAGTGTGCTACTCCTGGTTAAACAACTAAATAAAAAAAAAGGGGGAACAGCTCAGATGTAATGTGAGGAAGTATTTTTCATGGAGAGGGTTGTGAATGCATGGAACAGCCTTTCTGAGGAGGTTGCAGAGTCAAAAACAGTGGGAGAATTGAAGAATACATGGGACAGACATAAAGCAATTCTAGTGGGGGATAGGAGGAAATAGGCTGTTGGTTAGCTAGGATCTGCAACTTATCCATCAGGTAGGGAAATGGGCAGACTAGGTGGGCCAATCAGTCCTTATCTGCCATCAAATTCTGTGTTTCTATGAGAGGTTGAGGGCAATGAACATGTACTCACTGGAAGACAGGCGAGAGAGAGAAAGAGAAAGAGAGAGAGAGAGGGGGGGGGACATAACTGGGAATTTCAAGTACTTGAAAGGGATAAATAAAGTTGATGAGAAGAGTCTCTTTAAGCTGAGTGGCAATCATAACACTAGGGGCACAGTCTTGAGCTGGAGGGTGGGAGGTTTAGGAAGGAGGTCAGGAAGCATTTCTTCACAGAGTGTGGTGGACACTTGGAATGCACTGCCAGAAGAGGTCATCTCATTGAAGACAATGGGCAGCTTTAAGAGAGGCTGGGATAGGCATGGGGAAGGTAAAGATCATGGGTAGGGAGGATGAGAGGAGTGAGGGAGGGAGGGAACGAGGGCAGGGACATTAGCTCAAGCTGTGGACCCTGTATTTTGAGCAGACTTGATTGACCAAATGGCCTTCTTCTGCTGGCTTCTTCGTATGTTCATATGGCTGAGGTGCAGAGACCGTGGTTGTTATGTTCATTCTCCAAGCCACCATTTATTTATTTAGTTTTTGTTGACTGGGAAGAAGGACTAGACAAATGTTTGCCTATTTATAGCCTCGTCCGGGGGGGGGGGTTCTCCTCATGTTGGATGTGTCCCCTACCCTCTTCTCCTGTGTTTGGTGGGAGTACACATGGGAAGTGTTCATATATTTGGTTAAGGGTTAATGGTTTGTGTTTTTTTTGTTCTTGTGTTTTGGGGTCAAAAATCTATTTTTTTTTCTTTTCTATTGTTAGTTTAACTGTTTTCTACGAGCACAAGGGATTGATGATAGCAGGGTGGGATCAGTCTTGGTGGATATGTGACCTGAATAGAGCCATCTCATTTTTATGTTGCTTGCACGCATGTGCAAGAAACATAGTGCCATCATCCGAGTTTTCAGAGGTGTGTCAGTCTGTCTTCCAATGCAGTCAGTGTGTTTGCAGGTGTGGCCCCAGTTCTCCAATTGCTGCTGCAGCTGTCTATGACAAGCTGAAAATGCAGTGGCATACAGTTGAAAGGGAGAGCTCTGCTTGAGTGAGCAGAGCTCCCCCCCCTCCACACTTGGGTGTAGCCAGGCATACTCCAAGCACTCCAAGGTGTGCAATTTAATTTAAGGAGGGTAGCAAATAGGCTCTGAACTGCTTCCTTTTTCCATGAAAGCTAACAAAGAAAATGTTGAAAATTTCTGTAATTTTAGTCACAGAAGTCACAACTAGGAGGACTGGTCACTAATACTGTCTTTGCATCCCAAGGACAATACCACTTTACAGGATCTGGACTGGTGTGTGGGTGTCTTAGGGAGCAATGTATGGCATTTGTATTTACCCATTCATGGCAACAACCATTGTCTTGAGATATGAAAGTTGTATTTATTGTGCCAAATGACACAACAAACACGGTCCTGGTGTACATTTGAACATTGTCTGGCTACAGCCCTGCCACCCCCCCACACACACATGTGCGCACGCATATACATTGTGTGCTCATGCACCTTCCCCTCCTTCACACTGCACGGCTGATGGGGTGCCTAATCCCCATCAGCTCCACCCCCAGAGCATCCAGGTGCCATGCTGGGAGCCCACCCCAGTGTGGCAAAATTATATTATGGCGGCAGGGAGTGCCCAATCCCCGTCAGCTCCACTGTCTCTCCCCAAGCATCCAGGTGCCGCTGTGAGCCACCCAGTGTATCAAATGTGTTAGAGCCGACAGGGTGCCCAGTCCCCATCAGCTCCAGTCCCCCGAACACTTTCAGCTGCCATGCTGGGAACCCACCCAAGCATGGCAAACGCCCCGTCGCCTCTAAATAAAAAACACATCTGTAAATAGAAAACTGTCCCATGGCGCTTCTCCCTGCCCTCCCACAACCCGCAACCCACCCACTGTGCACCCTGCCTCCCACACCCCCCCACCCCATACTTACCTCCAGAGCTTGGTGCGATGATTCTTGCAGACCGGGAACACGTCTGCACTCTTCATGGCCGACTGCGAACTAAGGAAATGCCGGTCAGCTGTATAATGGAATAGATAGGTTTTTTAAACTTTATTGCATATCTCAGGCATTTTTTGGAATATTTGCACCAAATTTTTAACATGGGGTTTTTGGGACCCCTTCTCATGAATGCTGTCACTGTCATGGCATTACTCGGGCCCCAAGAGTGATTTCGCAGCCACTGCATAAAATCACCTTTCCAGAATGATTAACGAAATGGCACTGCCAGTGTTCATAAGGTGGGCTCTCAAAAGCCTATTTTGAAAAATTGGTTGAAGAATTCAAAAATGACTGTTTTACGAAATGCATTGTACAGTTCCTATGCACACTTATAAGTTCACGAATGTTCAATATTTTCACTCCAGATTTTCAACATTGCCATTTTACCACACCTCTTTATGAGCAGTACAGCTGTACTTTTTCACATCCTGCCCAAAACGTGTTGCCGTCCATGTAGCGCACAATGGTGCAGTCAGTGTGCCAACTTAATGTATGGGGCAGATTAAGAAAATCACAGTGACACTGTTCATGAGCAGAGGTCTTAAAATGGCTGTGTTGAAAATTTGGTGAAAAAATTTCTAAAAATGACTTTTACGAGTGTGCGTTGCGCAGTTCCTACGCACGCTGTAGTTTGCGAATTTTCAATATTTTCACTCCAGATTTTAACGTTGCCATTTTACCACACTCCTTATGAGCAGTGCAACCTGTCATTTTCATATCTTGCCCAAAATGTGTTTCGTTCAGCGCACAACGCAGTCGGTGTGCTAAATCAATGTATGGGACACATTAAGAAAATCACAGTGATACTGTTCATGAGCAGAGGTCTTAAAATAGCTATGTTAAACATTTGGTGGAAAAAATTCAGAAAAATGACTGTTTTAGGAGCGTGCATTGTGCAGTTCCTACGCACGCTCGTAAGTTCGTGAATTTTCAATATTTGCACTCCAGTGACTTCCAAATTCCTAAACAGCACATAGAAGCAAGCAATATTTGGCATTGACAAATGCTTGTTATAGTATGGAAGGGAGTCTGACTTTAGTTTATATGGCTACTTGTCATTCCATAACTGCTCTTTATGGTTTATTATTATTTTTTTTTGTTACAGAATCATCTCATCTAACCTGTATTACATGGAACATTACGGGGGGCAACTCTCCTAGGAAGCATATCCAAGTACTAAAGCATTTAGCTACATTTAAGGTAGACCTGGCTATGCTTCAGGAAACACACCTATTGGCAAAGAATGCACACTCTTTTCAGAGGCTGTGTGGGCTTCTTTTTTGGCATGGGTAATAGCTCCCACAAAGCTGGGATTGTAATCCTGGTTAGGAATCACCTGCCTTTCCAGGTGCTCAAAGAATGTGCTGACCTGGAGGACAGGTATCTTTTTTGCATGCAATGGTAGGCACATCTGAGATGTTTGTTAGCAATGTTTATGGCCCTAATTCAGATACCCCTGCATTTTTTTGTTACTCTGCTGAATATTGTTTCTACTTATGCTTCACTCCCCAAAATAATTATGGGAGATTGGAACCTCACAATGGATGATACCTTGGACAGGTCGGGTACTATCTGGAGGGGACTCTCTCCGGCGCACAGGGTCCTACGTGATTCTTTAGATAATAGTGGTTTAATGTACCTTTGGAGAATTCTTCATCTTTCAGATAGGGAATATATTTTTTCTCCTCAGTCCATGACACTTCCTCTCATATAGATTATGCCTTGGTAAGCCCAATGTTTTTACAAACTGCCCGTTACTGTGAGATCCATAGCCAACAAATCTCTGACCATGCCCTAGTTTCACTTTCAGTGGGTTTGTCTCTTGTTTCAGAGAGGGACTATCATTGGAGGCTCAACAATCACATTTTGAAAGATGAGTGGTGCTGTACTAATCTAAAACAGGTAACCACAGATTTTTTCAGACTTAATAATTCTTCAGAGTGATCTATGGCCACCTGCTGGATTACATATAAATGTGTGATCTGAGGGGAGCTCATAAGATTGCCTTCCTCATGGAAAAAGCATAGATGAAAGAAGGCTCAGGAATTGCTTCACATGATTCACAGTCTAGAAAGAATATTAAACCAGATTCCCCGGAGACTGACTGGATACGTCTTAACCAAGAAAGAGCGGTGTATGCTGAATTGAATGGAGAACAAGCAGAACAGGCTCTATTCTACTCTTGGTGCAAGTATGAGATGTATGGTGAGAAGGCTAGTAAACTATTGGCTATGCAACTAAAATAATTCAAAATGGCACGATTCGTTAAGAGTGTCCAATCCAATTTGAATAATGTGGTTTTGACAACCCCTAGAGAAATAGCTGGAGAATTTCAACAATAGTATGCCAAATTGTATGGCCTGGAGTCAGATCCACTGGACCTGGAGGATCAGATTCAAGATTATTTAGGCACTGCTAATTTTTCCCACCTAGATCCAGCATTGTCTTCTGTTCTGACCACTTCAATTGGTGCTTCAGAACTTGACAAAACTATCTCCTCCCTTACTCTGGATAAATCTCCAGGCCCAAATGGTTTTTCTCCCAACTTTTACTTCATATTAAGAATGGAGTTGGTTCCCCCCTTTAACAGATTTTTATAATTATTGTTATCAGAATAATGCCTTACCCAATTATTTATTAGAAGCTTTTATTACATTGACCCATAAACTGGGCAAGGATCCATTACAGGTGGATAATTACAGGCCGATCTTCTTTCTGAATGTCGATGTCAAGATCCTCTCCCATATTTTGGTAAATAGACTGGCTAGTATTTGGCAGTCATTAATTGGTAGAGAACAAATGGGTTTTATGCAAGGTCTTTTAGTTTCTGATCACATGCATAAAATCCTTCATTTACTTTTGGCCTCCTGGGGGTGTCCAGCACCCCAGCGGTGCTGGTCTTTCCGAATGCCCAAAAGGATTTTGACAGGGTCTCACGGCCCTTTTTAATCCAAACTCTGTCTGCTTTTGGGATCCAGGAAAAATTTATTAAGTGGATTCAATTATTATAGTCTGCCCCTACAGCATGTACTTTTTTGTAAAGGGGTTCTTTCGGATCCTTTTGGTTTATATAGAGGTATGAAGCAAGGATGCCCTGTATCTCATTTTTTATTTCATCTATAATTCCACTATACAAGACACTAGTGAGGCCCCACCTGGAGTACAGTGTACAGTTCTGGAGACCTTACCTACGTAAGGACATAGACAGGGTAGACAAGGTTCAGAGGAGGGCAACAAAGATGGTACATGGATTGCATCAAAAGTCCTGTGAGGACAGGTTGAAGGAACTGAACATGTACTCCCTGGAGGAGAGGAGGGAGAGAGGGGATATGATAGAGACATACAAGTATCTTACAGGGAGGAACAGGGTGCAGGAATACCTATTTTTAAGTGAAAAAGATGTTCCAGGACTAGAGGGCATGGGATGAAGTTGGAGGGAGGATGATTCAGAGGAAACGTGAGGAAGAATTTCTTCATAGAACGAGTGGTGGACAAGTGGAACACCCTGCCAGAGGAAGTGGTGGGGGTTGAAACAATCACAGGATTTAAGAATGCATGGGATAGACATAAAGGAATTCTTGAGGTCAGGGGTAAGGGGCAACAGACTTCTTGGAAAACATAAACTGAACTTACAAGCTCAAATGGGCAGACTGGGTGGGCCACAGGCTCTTATCTGCTGACACTGTCTACGCATCTATATTTGGAGCCCCTTACTAGGTATTTGTACAACATCCTCAAATTTCTGGAATTTCTATTGGACCCCATACTTTAAAATTATCCACTTATGTAGATGACATAGGCACTAATACCTGAAGGTGTATAAGGTTATGGTTACATGTGGGCCAGTTGGTGATATATAACCCAGGCATAACACCATGGTGAGCTAAGGCACTGAGTACTTTATCTGCTGCCACACCTGTGGCTTATGTTAGGGAAACAGCATGGGTTGCCTGGGGTTGGCCAGGGGGAGGGCTGACAGAGGATCGAGCTGCCACCTGGCAGCTCTCCTCTCCCACATCAGGGTAGCTGGCCTTTTCGGCTCATGGCTGCCACCAGGTAGAGGCCTGGTAGTAGCTCAAGAGAGTTCCAGGAGGCAGATGCAAGGCAGGAGTGGGAGAGGAAGCTGCAGTCCAGGGACAGATGCATGCCTCCATGTGCATGTACCACCTGAGCATGTCACAGCTGTGGAAGAGAGATGGGAGAAAATCAAATGGAAAAAGGAAAGCATGGTGGGGGTGTATGATGCCATCACACCACACTTCCACCCATCACATCACTGAGGAAGCCTGTAAAAATTACTGGATTCAGGCATCGGGGGAGGACAGCCCTCCCCCCTCCTGACTCCACCATGGGGGGGGGTATCAATGGGGGTACTGAGTCATCAGTTAAGCCTGGAGAGATGCTGGATGGTGGGGGTGGTGGGGTCTGGCAGAAGAGAACCTAACCCCATCGTGGTCAAAGGAGGTGAAACAGATTATAGAATGAAGAACTAAACTAATAACTAACTAAATAAATAAAGTTAAAGTTGCCTGCTGTTTGAGATAACATTAGTGGTTAAGAACCTTTGCTAGGTATAAGCTGGAGGCACTATAGTAATCAATGTCTAGGGTCCGGTGTTACAGTAATCTGTCAGAAGAAATTCCAAGCTCTGTATGCTCCTGGTTTGGGGGTGGGTGTTGATCTTCCTTTTGTGGAGTTCTGTTGGCTCACGCTGACTGGGATCTCTGGGCTTTGTGGAGTCCTGGCTTGAGGAAGGCTGGGAATAAGAAGTTCAGAGAATAAAGAATTTGCAAAATGTATAAGTGAAAACTTTATTTAAATGTGTGATATTGAATATTTATATTGTTGTAAACTGTTATATATTTTTTATGCATGCAGTAATACCCAACAGGGTAGGCAGTATTGGGCAAAACCGGGCTGTCCAAGGGAATAATGAGTCCTGACCCTACAGGCGGAGGGGCGTATAGCACCAGGAAGATCTGGTATTGCCCAATAACACCCACCTTGGAGGGTATCATTGCACTTAGAAAATGGACTATAGGTAACAGTTTTGCTTAATATTTAAAAATGACAAAAAATACAAATCAAAACTCAATTAAAAAACAAAGAAAATTCAGTTTTGCTGTAAATTAGTTCCTCTGCTAGTATACAGATAATAACCAGTAAAGGGTGCCAATTCTTTTTATAATTAGGTTGTTTGCTGTCCATTTATTCCAGCCCCCCCCCCACCCCATGGCAGTTTTTGGGGAAATGGTTCAAGTTTCTAATGTTTATGGCTGGTTGTTGGTTTTTGCGATTAGAAGTAAACAGTGAGCAGAGCCTGAGGGATGTTTAAACTAGTGCAAGCATCACAGTGCTGTTGCGATAAAGGTAAGTGCCACTGGTAGGATAGCTATAATGTACTAGTGAGTAGTGACAGTAGCTGTTCTGATTTTTTTTCCTTGTATAGGACCGAGAAACAAGAAAAAAAGTAGTGGACAAGAATACTTTGCCTCTCCCTCCCTACCCCAGCCTGAAGTTGTTGCCAGTGTTTTATTTGGCAGTACATGAATTGCAGCTGTGATTCTAAAAATAGTGAGACTTAGAAAGGCAGCCCTTTGAAGTGCCAGTGTTAAGGATATAAAATTACATTTTATTGTGGTGGTTGTTGTGACAGGAGGAGTCGTACCAAAAGAAAGAAAGTCAGTTTGTGGTTCTGGCTTACCCTTGAGTCTGTAGTCTGCATTTTGTAGTCTAGCCCTACTAATCACAAGCAGTTTCATTTTTTGGGGAGGAGTGACTACTGCAGGAGGGAAAACTAAGAGCATGGTTGGTCTTGTAGCTTTGTTCTACCCAAAAAAAATGGGTCATGGGACAAGAGGATAGTGTAAAAAAAAAATAATAATAATATAGTGTTAAATGAGCACAGAATAAGTTAATGATGGTGTAGGGTATCATCGGGCAGTTGTCAGTGAATGTGTGTGGGGGAGTATCTCTCGCTGAGCCGAGATAATTTTTCAGATTCAATGGGGTGCTTTCAGCCAATGGGCAAGCAGAATGGGCACAAAAATATTTTAATAGGTGAAGGGGCACTTGAGATGGAACTTTTTATTTGCTGGGCATCTATTGAAAGTTAATGTACCCCCGTGCCAGGGGTACCAGCCAATCAGAACCCAGCATATAAAAAGTCCATTTTATAATGGTTATTAATTACCTGTACTGAAACTGATATACTAAGTAATGGTTGTCAATGTAAATGAGCATGGTTAATTGGTTCTCCAAAATAAAACCAACAAACAAATAAACAAACAAAAAAGAAGTGAGACTTCCTGCTTGTGAGTTCCTCCATTTTTTTTGCTTTGATTTTGGGATTGTATGAAAGCAGGTCTGTGTTAAATGTCTTCTCCATGTTTTGTTTAAGTTATGAAGTTTACAGTATAGAAAGATGTTGTGAGGGTTTAAGGGAGTGAGCCAATATATTGCATAATTGATAGGTCACATGACCACAGCATTATAAAATGAGCTGACTGAACCTTAATCCAGCAGATAAGATCTGGACTCTGGAAGGAGAAATCCTCTGACAAGAGACTGAAAACAGGCTGGTGATTGATCCAAGACTAGGGCAGTAAATGGTGCTGGAGCAGTCTAGGAAAGTCTCACCTGCTGTGGTACTAGCCATGGATGGGAGTGTTGGACCAGAGTTGGGCTGAGAAGTTCAAGGAATGAGTGGTCTATCTGTTTGGAAGTTGCAGGGAGAAGAGCCAGCCTCAGGAACTGATCTTGTCCTTGAGAGCCTGCTGGTTCTAGTGAAGACAATAGAAATTTAAGCCAGGTTTTCTCAAAAAAAAAATCAAAATCATTCTTACTAGTCATTTGCCTGCTTCTTGTTTTATCAGTGGTATTAAGTCTTTAATTAATAAAATGTACTGCCCTATGGGACATTTAAAAAATATTTTTTCCTGCTGTGTTTAAGTACATGTCACATGATTAAACTTTGCTAAGCATAGTACTATGCAAAGTGCTGCTACTTCACACAAGGGAAAAGGGAAATTGTCTAAACAGAAAAGGCACACTAAGCTAGAACTTATTTCCAGGTGCTACCGACTTGCTGAGGGTCACACAGTATGCAACTGGGGACTGAAAGATTTTAAACCCAGGTCTCCAGGTTTGCAGCTCAGTGCCCTTAACCACTACACTATACCGCCACTCACACAAGGCTTCATGACTCATTATAAATAAAGTGCCAACATCACCAGGTGACGGCTAGGTGAACTGGCACTTTATCTGTAAAGTGCCACTTCACAAAGTGCCACTTCATTTAGCACTTTGCATGGTGAAGGCTCTGTGAAGTTGCACTTCTCCCATAAAGTGCCACTTTATAGAGTGCTTGCAATCTTTTTCTACTTTAAAAACAGTAAGATTCTCGGGAGATCACGTGATGCAGAGTGTTGAGTAGCAGCTCCCTCAAGCAGCTCCTGCTTCCCGTCTCTTATTTAGCTCATTTTGGTGTTTTAATTTACAATTTTCTCGTTTCCAAGATTTGCAATCTGGTCTGGTTATCTCTCGAGCAGATGGAGGCTTATATGAAGAAAGCCCCACAGAAGCATACCCCTCCAGCAACTCCCGAGAAGGCCCCTAAGAAATCCAGGGCCTCGGGTGGTTCTAGCTCTGATTTCTCGAGCCAAAGTGGTGATCAGAAACCCTTAACGCTGGTCAGATTTCTTGAAGGATTCAAACCCTTCTGAGAGGAAATGAAGGATATGGCAACGGACTTGAAGTTGTTATCCAGAAAGTTAGACAAGCTCTCATTGTCTGTTTCGGACAATGCAGACCAAATTGCTTCTATTGAGAAAAGAATTGGTAGTCTTGACCCTGATCTGGTTTCAATGCGCCAGAAACTATCTCGTTTAGAAGCCAAGCTCGAGGACCTAGAGGGTCGGAGCTGAAGAAATAATGTAGTGGTTCTCGGTTTACCAGAGGGAGAGGAAGGTCAAAATGTTGAGGCATTTATTCGGAAACTGGTTGAGCGGGTGGCAGGCCCATCCCCATTTGGCTCTGGCTACATTATTGAGCATGCCCACAGGGCTCTACGGCCTAAGCCACCACCTGAGGAACCCCACCCCCACCCTATCATGTGACGGTTCCTGAATTACCTGGAGAAACAACATTTTCTACAAAGAGTGCATGCTCTGCAAAAGGTTCACTGGGAACATAAGATCTACCCATCTCAGTCCACATGAAACGCAAGGCATTTCACCCTATTGTTTCCAAGCTAATTGCTGCAGGCCTGAGATTCAGAATGAATTATCCGGCTAGACTACAGATTTCAACTAACGGATCCTGGAAAAGTTATGAAGACCCTGAAGAAACCCTGAGGAGCCTTAAGTCAATGCTGCCTGATCTCTTCAAGGACCTTTGAATGGTGGTGGCGTAGTATCGAGTATTGCACGGAGCCAAGAATTCGAACTTTTGTTTTTCTTTCCTCGGATAAATCTTAAGAATGTGAAGATCTGGGCAATTGCATAGTTTGCAGTGGACTTGGGGGGGTCACCGCAGACCACCTCGTCCCTTATTTTCTTTCCGTTTCATAATGGGCCCATAGTGGTCCAATGCAAAGGACAATGTGGTTTTGGGCCTTCTTGGGGGGGGGGTTTGCAAGCCAGGTTTTTTGGTGACTATTTTTTGTTGGGGGTTGAAAGGGCCCATTTTGGTTGGGGGCTAGTTTCTCATTTTTTCCTTTAGGGCTGTTGTTGGGATGGTCCTGGACTTTCTCCATCTCGCCCTCCACTTGGGTTGGGTCAGGAAATCGACTGCTAGAGGGCATTCCTACCTCTGGGAACTTGTGGGGAAACTCTACTCATGAGGGATTTAGCAGGGGCACTGCTTGCTGGGAGGCAGCACTCTCAATTTCTCAGGGTGGCCCTGTTTACCGGATACTGACTGGTAGCGGGGAAGGGTAGCTTTTATACCTTCTCCTCCGGTCGAACATTTTCAGCCTTCCTATTTTAACTCTCACTCTTAATGTGAGCTGGGGCATTTCTCCCTTCAAGTGTTGCTGAACCCAGTGCCTCTGATTTTAACCTGGGATACCACTAATGAGTGGGAGATGAAATGGCCTTACCATAGCCCCCCTTGTTACTTTCTCTTATACCCATGCCTTGGTTGGACTGAGGCGAAGGCCCAGGACTATTCGTTCTTGTTGGGGATACAACTGACAGGGCTTGACCTCTGAAGGCTGTGATTTGTGTGCAACAGCGCTAAATAGCAAGGCTGAGTATCAGGGGGTGGGAGTAGAGGGATTAGAACCTGTACTGTGCTGAACGTTGCTTATGACAGATTGGGGGGCAGGGGCACGGTTGGGAGGTGGGGGGTTAGAAGGGATGGGTGGTATCTACTTCTAGGTGGGCTAGGGAAGAGGGTGAGCTTTACTGCAATAACTCTGGGGATATATGAAAAGGAGATTTGCTTCTCGTGTTCTGAGTATAATTATTTCAGTTTGATATCTCTTCTGGATGGTAAATGAGTTAACATCTGTGTCTTGGAATGTTAAGGGGATCAGAAAGCAACTTAAGCAATTTCAGGTCCTTAAACACTTAAGTCTGTTTAATTCACAGATAACTTTTTTGCAAGAAACCCATTTATTAGAAGGGGAAGCTTTGCAATTAAGGAAGCAACAAGTGGGATCTATTTACATTGCTCAGGGCACAACAAATAGTTGTGGGGTCATGCTCATGATTAACAGGAGTATCCCTTTTTCTCCTACACAAGTGATCAAAGATACAGAGGGTAGGTTTATTTTGGTCAGAGGTACCCTCTGGTCCGTCCCAGTTCTATTGGGCTGTGTTTATGACCCTAATCTGGATGACCCTGGATTTTTTGTGAGACCTATATCTACCATTCTCCCAATGATTCCCATTAAAATTATTTTAGGGGGAGATTTCAACCAAGTACTTGATTCTCACTTAGATAGACTGGGTAGTGGCCTAGGTGGAGTTACCCCTGGGCAAAAGGCATTCGGGGAGTTATTAGATCAATGTGGGCTCTGCAATGTCTGGCGTGTTTTATACCCTGATTCTAGGGAGTTTACCTTTAGGTCCATGGCGCATGGCTTCCAGTCCCGCATCGACTATTTACTTATTTTTCAGTGCCTCCTGCCCGGGGTGAAGATCTCCTTGATTCAACCTGGCCCAATCTCAGACCACTCACTAGTGGTATGCAATTTGGTACTGCTCAATTCATTTAACAGGGAAACTAGATGGAAGCTCAATGATCAACTTCTTAAAGACGTTAAATATTGCAAACTTATTAGGGAAAAAATAGAATATTTTTCTTCACTAAACCCCTCACATAGTGCAAAATCTGATATCTGGTGGGGGGCCTTTAAAGCCTTCATGAGAGGGATACTGATTAGCATGGTGGTTGGTAGGAAAAGAGAGCGAGAAGAAGACCTTAAATCCCTATTATCCCAAATCAAGATTTCTGGAAACAAACCTTCAGACTAATCCACTAGATGAGGATATTCAGAAACTTCTGAAACTAAAGGATAAACATAGAAACATAGAAACATAGAATTTGATGGCAGATAAGGACCGCTTGGCCCACCTAGTCTGCCCATTTTCCTACCTAACAGATAAGCTGCAGATCCAAGTTAACCAACAGCTTACTTCCTCCTACCCCCCACTAGGACTGCCTTATGCCTGTCCCATGCATTTTGAATTCCCCCACTGTTCTTGACTCCATGACCTCCTCAGGGAGGCTGTTCTATGCATCCACAACCCTCTCTGTGAAAAAATACTTCCTCACATTACCTCTGAGCCGTCCCCCCTCTATCTTCAAATTGTGACCCCTTGATCTTGCACATCTCTTTTTCTGAAAGATGCTACCCTCTTGGACTTTGTTGATTCCCTTGAGGTACTTGAAAGTTTCTATCATGTCCCCTCTCTCCCTTCTTTCCTCAAGGGTATACATATTAAGCTACTTTAATCTTTCTTCGTATGTCTTCTGGTGCAGACCCTGCACCATTTTGGTTGCCCTCCTCTGGACAGCCTCCACTCTGTCTCCACTCTGTCTGTCTCTATCTGGGGTTACTTCAAGAGAGAGCAGAACTAGCTATTATTCATACCAGAGCTAAATACACTGATCAGGGGGAAAAAGCAGAACGTTTACTGGCATTGCGTATTAAACAGTAGGAATCAATGAGATTTATCCCGCCTATCAGGTCATCAGCAGACGGAACTCTCAAAGTGTCTCTTAATGAAATAGCTCAAGAATTTGATGCTTATTATTCTGAATTGTATAGCGACATGGAGCACCCTCCCTGTCCAGAAGATATACAAGGTTATCTATGAGGTTCCCACTTGCCCCTTCTTCCTGACAGGTGCAGTGAAACTCTGGTTGTCCCTATTTCTCAGGAGGAGATTGCTAAGGTTATTAGCGAATTGCCTGCCAACAAGGTCCCTGGTCCAGATGGATATTCTCCTTTATTTTACAAGGTCTTTTGAGACCTTCTTGTACCAATACTTGGTTGTTTATTTCAACAAATCCTATCTGGGGAGGAGACCGATCTGTATCTCTACGAGGCCCTGATTGTTCTGCTTCCCAAACCTGATAAAGATCTCGATAAGGTTCAAAGTTATAGACCCATCTCTCTTTTAAACCAGGATGTTAAGATTCTCTCTAAAATATTGGCCAACAGGTTAGCACTTGTTCTTCCTGGGTGAATAGGTACAAATCAGGTTGGATTCATGAAAGGGTGATTATCTTCTGATCATTTATGCACTTTGTCGCATGTCTTCTCGGTTACCAGGGATGCGGAGTTCCCAGTGGGCTTGGTCTCCTTGGATGCCGAGAAGGCATTCAACCGTGTGAACTGGAATTTCTTGTTTCACACTTTGGAGGGCTTTCCATATCCCTTCTCTGTTTATCTCCTGGATTGCCACCCTTTATAAAAAACCCTCAGCAAGAATTTCTGCGAATGGGGCCTTCTCCCACTCTTTTCCACTCCACTCTTTTCCACTCCACTCAGGTACTAGGCAGGGATGCCTCTTCTCTCCTTTATTATTTAACTTATACCTGGAACCTCTTATCCAAAACATTCTCAATAATGACTCCATACAAGGAGTGAGAATTGGGGCGGCATGAAGTGAAAGCCACCGCATATGCTGATGATCTGTTAATACATTTGTCCCATCCGGTATCCTCTGTTCTGGTCCTACTAAGTGAAGTGGCAAGGTTTAGTGCTTTGTCTAACTACATATTGAATGCCAGTAAGTCCCTGTTTTTTCCATTAAATCACAAAGTTTTTAAGGCTGATATTAGTCCCTTGGGGCTATGCTGGACTCCCAGGTCTTTTAAGTATCTGGGTATTAAACTTTCACGTAATCCCTTAGTATGGTTCAAGGAAAATCTAGATTCTTTACTGCAGGGAATTACGCACGACCTACAGAGGTGGTCCAAACTCTCTATCTCTCTGTGGGGCCAAATTAATATAATTAAAATGAATGTATTTCCTAGGATTTTTTATCCGTTGTCCCTTCTTAATGCTTGTGTTCCTTTACTCTGGTTCAAGAAGGTTCATGGTATTTTTGCTAAATTCATCTGGGCTGATAGGTATCCCCACCTGGCTTACCATAAGCTGGCAGCTCCTAAACTGGAAAGCGGGTTGCGAATCCCCCATCTGGTTATATATCATTGGGCTAGTCACCTTGCAAAATGTTCATGGTGGGTATCTCCTGGCCTAGAGAAAGCGCAACCCACTTGGCTCAAAATAGAACTGGATGCAATTAAGGCCAATAATCTGGACCCTCTCACATTATTTTTCCTTATGTTATCTCAAGTAAGTATGGCTGTAGATTGTCCCATAATAAGGACCTCTTTAAAGGTCTACTTACAGATGTGTTCCTTTTTGCAGTATTCTCCTCACCTGGACATGACCCAGTTTGTATGGAACTCTCCATCATTTACTATTAACAAGAACCAAATCTTCCATCTTTGGTTGCCTCAACTCGAAGAGGGGAAGCTCTCGACCTTTACTGATGGTTTGAGGCATTGGTTATCAGTGGAGGAGATGGTTAGGAAATTTCGCATCCCAACTTCTTCTTTCTTCAAAGTCTTGCAGTTGAGACATTTACTGGTAATCACCCTGGGGAGTACTCCTCCCTTTCAGAGCATCTCCTCTCTGATACCCGAGGTATCCCCACTTTCTGGGTCTTCTGGTGTAATCTCTAAATTATATCAGGTTTTGTTTCACAAAAAGTTTGGAGGCCCATTTGGGCCATCAAGATTTTGGAGTAACTTTTTCCCCCATCTGCAGTTAGATTGGTATTCTTTCTGGAAGTCATGTCACAAATTTATCTCTCAGGATAGATTGCATCTCATGCAGTATCATGTACTGCATAACCTATACTATTCCCCGGTTAAGATCCACAAGTGGGGCTACTTAGACTCCAATAAATGCAATAAATGTTTGCAAGATGAGGGCACACTTTTTCATATGCTTTGGTCTTGTCCCAGTATTTCTACCTTTTGGGTTTCAATCCAAACTTCCTTAGACCCCTTATTGGGCCTTCAAGAATACTTTACCCCTGAGGTGTGTGTGTTGGGGGACCTGTCTTATATTAGAGTCAAGGTGCATAAGTTTCACATATCCATGGTCGCCTTGTTGGCTAAGAAAATAATCCTCCATCATTGGAAAGATAGGTCCTCCCCTTCTTTCCAGAAATGGGTAAGAGAAGTATTATCCAATTTGTGCACAGAAAAAGCAATAGCCAGTCTACATAACAGACTGGCAGTTTATGCTAGAATTTGGGATCCCCTTCACTCATTAATCTCTCTGGTTCCAAACTAAACTTATAATAGGCTTAATGCTTTTTTATGGCCTTTTAATTAGAGGCTTGGCATTTACGGGCACTGCGTTGGGATACTGCAGTAAAGGGAGGGGAGAGGAGAGGGCAGCATCATTTTACTATGCATCAATGAGTCTCTGTCAGCTTATTTGTATGCTGCCTTTTATGGTGGAAAATGTGTGAATAAACTTTAAATTACAAAAAAAAAAAATAATAAGATTCTCTTCCCCCATTTTCTCGAACCACCCCATACCACCCTCCACCTCCGCTGAGCTACAGTACATAACTCCCTTCTCCCAGCAACTGAGCAGCACCCAAACCAACCACCCTCCCATCCCCCTAAGCTTCAATGCTAAGAAGCTTAGACAGAGAACACTTGCCCCTACCTACTCACAGACAGCATGATCCAATCTCAACCTCCTCCCTCCACATTGTGGTGGATGAATTACACAGTTTTCAGTGCCTGCCTGCCTGCCTACCACTCCACCCATTCAGCAGCACTCATCCTCCCTACCCATCCACCAAGCACACCAAGGGAAATGTATATATCCTGTCATGGGATAGTAACGGACATAGACCCTTATCACAGCACATTGGCTATCTGCTGTCTGAATGAATAGAAATGTGTGCTGATAGAACAAAGAGCTAATTATTATGAGAATGTGCTTGCATTCCTTGAGATAGTGGCAGATGTGGTGGTGACAGGTTTGGTTCTGTGCTTGTCACCATCCCTTCGACAGGATGACTCCTTTTCCTTGGTGCATGTGGGATGTGGTGTGTGGAGGTTGGTTGGGTGCTGCAGAGTAGATGGTGTTGGAGGGAGCAGGCACTGGAATCTATATAGTTTGTCCATAGCTGGGTGGTGGATGAGGTTGGTACTGGATGAAAGCTGCCTACGAGCAGGTGGAGATAGGGTTCTCTGTCTAAACCCTTCTTTTTATCAAAGATGGCAGAAGAGGACAGTGGTTTGTGAGTGTTTGCTCTGTGGGTAGGGGGACAGGAGTTATGTATAATAATATTTTAAAGTAAAGGAAAATAAAAAGAATTAACTTTGAACTTCATATTGTTGGTGTAAGCAATCAAATATATAGGTTGCCAGGATCACCAAAAGTTAAAAATACATTATTTATGTTCTAAGGGGGTTGCATTATTGTTATTTATTTATTTAAAGATTTAACCAGGAAAGCACGCTGAGCAGACTACTGCTCAATTCCAGAAGCATCCTGGGGGTGGGGTGGGGGAGAAATACAACACATAATACATAGTCCAGAAAACCTAGCGCAACACTCTTACAATGTATAGTGCATCAGGTCTATGAGCAAGGCATAAGACAATGAAATAAGCAGATACAGAATATAAATACAAACACTACACACAGTGTCTATGTACAGACTCATAGTGGAGTAGGCAAAGCCCAGGTGCAAGAACTAACATAGGTGCATGTGCAGGTGGAGGAGAAATGTGCTTTGAGAAAGAAGTTGAGGTGCTGACTGGAGGAGTCATGATGAATATCCACAGGAAGGGAGTTTCATAGTTTAGGGTTATGATATTTAAATGCAGACTGCCCTGCCATGGTGGACATGAGTGGCCCAGACAGGAATCATGAGTCATTATTCCTAAGTATGTACTCCATGAGTGTAGAGGCAGATAGGACAGAGGCAAGATATGGAGGGAGGGACTGGGCCCACAATGTAGCTGTGATGCTTACACAGTGGGAGTGATGCCAGTCCTGAAGTGAAGGGAGGTCCATTATGTGGTAAATTGTACCCCAAAGTAAAAGTAATGTATGCCTATGGAGTTTGCTCTTAAAGGATTAAGCTAGCCCAGGTTCTGTATGTGCCTTAGAATTTTCCTAAAAGTTTATGAATCATATCATGTTTGTCTGACAGTGTTTCTGTTTGGAGACAGTGTGATCCTGTGCCATTGCACAGTGATTGGTCTTGAGACTTCCAGGCCTGTTTTGCCACCTGCTAGGGGCTCATAAATGGGATCTCAACTCTCCAAAAGTAGGAATCAAATGTATTTGTTAGTCTGGGGTATCAGTGTGTGCGGTGTTCAGCTTTAGCACCTCCAAGTGGGCTCCTCTGGCTGCAACAGGCAGGAGGGGGGCTATAGCCCCAGGAATGATGGCAACATCTCTGGGGTCATTTGGCACTGGCATTCTCTGGTGCAAGTCACCAGAGTCTCATGCCCTGATGGGTTCAGGATAGGGGACAGTGGGGGTCTGCTGGAGGTCTACCCTCAAGGATGGCATCCTCATAGCTTTTTCCCCCTCACTGGATCCTGAAAATGGTGGAGAAGTAGCGGATGAGACTCACAGGGGCCTGTGCCTTAAAGAAAAGGGCCGGAATATGCCGCAGAAGACCAGGCAGTTGGTAACTAAAGATCTGAACTCCTGGGACCAGGGACATACCTTTTAACTGGTGTACCACTTTTTACTGTGACCATAAATGGCACTCACTCTGGTCCCCAAGAAGCAGAGGGCAAGGGGCAGACTGCAAGAGGTAGCATTACCTCACAGTGTGTATGTATTTTGGAAGGGGATTCCTCTTCACCTCCACTCTGCCAGGGGCACTAATCACTGGTTTCTGTATCAAACAGGCCTTGATACACTCCAATCTCCATTATGCTGCTCACAGCTGTGAGGAGACCATAATTGTACATAGTTAGGTAGGTTGGGCAAACTGGATGGGCCAGGAGACTTTTTCTCAAATCAACGTGTATTTATTTAAAAAATGGTAACTGGGAAAGGCACACTGAGATGAGGCTTGTTTCTAGGTGCAACCTGGGGAGAGTGGAAGGGGTGAACAACATTACAAATTTACAGCAAGTCACAGAGTTCAGTTGCAATTACATCTATATATGTATGTATGTACTTACTGAGTAATGTCACCTTAAGTAAATGGTTGACTGTATTACTGAAGCTTGACTGAGGATATAGGCAAAAGTGTTACAATACAGTACTGCTAAATATTGAACTACGAGGAACTGGAATATGCCCTTCTGCACCACACAACATCCATAAGGTAGGCTCTTCTCTGTTTTCTAATATGGTATTGCCATGACAAATAGAGATAATGAGGGGCTAGTTTTTGGCAAAGAGAATGAATGTTTAAAAGATTGGCTGTCCAGTAAAAGAAGATGAGCAGGGACCGGGTGTTCACAGAAGATATTCACACTTTTGTGGGAACGTGGGAGCAAGGAGCATCCTGAGCTAAGGAAATCACTGCGAGGAACTGGTTTGCAGCAAGCAAACTGGGTCCTGCATTTCTCCACAGGGGATTTGGACTTCAACTCGTGGATATGGGAAATTGACACAGACACTAAGAAATCCTTCACAAAAGAGCTAAAATTGGGGTGAAATGAACTGTGTCGAGACTACTGACACTGGAGGTGCTGGGAACTTGATCTTGGACTACTGACGCTGGAGGTGCTTGGGATTTGGATTTGAACTTGGTGTCTTGAACTTGAACTCGGTGGCTATGGTTATTAATTCTTGATGCCTATAGTTTGCACATGCTTTATTATTTCTAAAAAGTCTTGACTGTGGGTTGGGGCTGAGGAGAGGGTGAGGGTCAGGGGCCCAAAAATACATAAGGGTGATTTTAGGACTGTATCTAAGTATCACAGAAGAAATGGTAGAGCAGCACAGAGGGAGGGGTGACCAAGGGAGGAGGATCTTTGGCAGGGCGGGGGGTGCAGTGGCTGTGGAATGGCTATGATCCTAAATTGGGCTTGGAGGATGGGGGTTGTATGATGTGTAAGCAGCTCACTCAGCTGAGGGAGGAAGTGGCAGGGGCTAAGGTGGGGGTTAAATGGAGGGGGAAGCTGGGAAAAGGGGGTAGAGAGACAGGAACGGAATAAGCCAAGGAAGGAGGGGGAAGGGTTGAGTGGATTCACTGGAGGATCAGATACACTGTTCTGGAAGTCAAGGGCTTGGGAGGGAGAGGATGGAAAGGGATCCAGAGGGGATGGACCAGAGGTGGTAACAGACAACAGTAAGTTCAGATCTGAGACAGGGATGCTGGAGACAGGAGGAAAGGGGTCAGAGGGAACTGACAGCAGGAAGTCTAGAGGCACAAAAATGATGCCTGTAGCTAGAGAAAAGGGGTCAGTCAGCGATCAGGAGGAATGGAAGATAGTAGGCTCGGAAAAAGGCAGACAGATGCCCAATATGAAATACAATACAGGCATAGATGAAAAGGGCCAGATGGTGGAAGTAACAAATAGTTTTGCCCTCCTAGGTATTCTAGTCGAGGACACTGGAGAGGAAGGGGTCCGGCAGGGGCCATCAGAGAAGGGGGTACAGAGCTGCTGGGAGACGTGGGGGGAAAGATCTCAGGTGCAGTGGAAGGGGGTAGGAGAGGGCAGGCACATTGCATACAGAGGAAGGGATGGAGGAGGGGACCAGCACATTAGGGACACACCAAAAGTTGGCACTAGGGGAAATGTGGCATAAGAAAAGGGGCAGGAAGGAAGCACTGGAAGAGCTGGAGTTGAGCCCCTGGGAGGCTGAAAATGAACTGGAGGAAACCCTGCAGGGTAGGAGCTGCAGTAGGGGGCTGGGGCATGCACCAGGTAGGGCGCAGGAGAGGGGAAATATGCAGACAGGGGAGGTGGTAAGGAGAAAGACTTCCCCATGTGGGGTACAATTCTCAAAACCTTCTTCAAAGATGGACAGGAACAGTTGGAGGGGGATCAAGCACAGTTGGCACAATCTCGCACAGTGATGCAGATGAGGGAAGGTGAGGAACAGTTAGAGGGGGGTCAGGTGAAGTTGGATCATGCTCAAGCAGTGATGCAGGAGGGGTCTGCAGGGATGAAGGAAGCCAGGCAGAAGTACAAGGGATGAAGAGGTACAGGAGGGGGGAGTCTGATGAAAGGCTAAAGGGAGAGGGTGAAGAGGTACAAATCCTGGGTGTGGGTAAAAATCAGTATAGGCTAGGTGATGGGGAACAAAAGATGAGCAGGGGCAGAAACCAAGTCAGGATGGAACATGAGGAGGAGTCCAAAGGGAGCCAAACCCTGCGACACAAAGCTAAAGGCCAAAAGGACACCCATGAAGCAGGGGGCAGTAGAGTGGCACTCTTGGGAGACTCAATAATTAAGGGGCTAAAATGCAGAAGGAAGGGAGCAAAAAGCAATGGAGTATGGGTACAGTGCATGTGAGGGATGATGGTTCTGGAGGTGAGGCATCATATTCCTTCCTGGGGTATGCAGCAAGATGAAAGGACACATCTGGTGTTTCATCTGGGCACAAATGTCTTGGAAGGGAACAGTCCGATGGAGGTACAGACAAGGTTCGAGGAACTCGCTAGGTTCTGTAGGAACAACACTATTTTTCCTTCCATTTCCTTCTCTGAGGTGTTGCCAGTACCAAGAGCGAGTACACCCAGAAAGGAGAAGATAAGGGCATTCAACAATTGGCTACAAGGTTGATGCAGTCAGATGGATTTCAGCTGGATAGGTGACTGGGGCTCTACATGGGAGGAGGAGGGGCTGTATGACCAAGACAGGCTGCACCTGAGCTCTTCAAGGGCAACTGTACTAAAGAGTAAACCGGGGGACTTCATGGCAAGGAAGTTCAATTTAAACTAAATGGGGGGGTGGCTAAGGACAGGGCCAGCCTTACGTGAGGCAGAGCAGAGAGGCTATCAGTTTCCCCCCCAAGTCACAAAACTCATCAAGGGAACACTTAGCAGCAGGGAAGGATGGGATGGGGCTACATGTTGGAGGGCTTTGTTTGCAAATGCCAGGAGCCTGGGGAACAAAATGGGAGAACTGGAGGCCACCATGATGGAGGAGAACCTAGACATTGTAGCAGTGAGTGAGACTTGGTGGAATGAGCACTACACCTGGGAGACGGTGATCCCAGGGTATCATTTGTTTAGGAAAGATCGGGAGGGTAAGGGGGGAAGGGTGGCATTATATATCGGGGAAGAGATTGAGACCATGGAAGGGCAGGCTGAGGAGGGGGAAACAGAGATAATGTGGTTCATCCTAGACAGGGGACAGGGGGAAACCTGTGTGTTGGGGTAGTCTATATGCCTCCTATGCAGGGGGAGGAAGGGGATAGACACTTTGTAGAATCAGTAGTGAGGATGGCATGGAAAGGAGAAATTGTGCTAGTTGGGGACTTAAACCTTCCAAATATCAACTGGGAGGCCCAGACAGCAATCTCCACAAGGAGCAGGGGAATCTTAGAGGCTCTTTAGGGCATATTCCTGCAACAAAGGGTCAGTGAGCCCACTAGGGGTGTAAACCTGTTGGATGTGGTCCTCACAAATGGGGACAGTGTGGAGGAGGTGGAGATGGGGGAAGAGCTTGGCACCATTTACCACAGGCCTGTCAGGTTCAGGGTGAGAGCTGTCAGGGAGAGGGTTAGGACAAGAACCAAGGTAATGGACTTCAGAAAGGCTGACTTTCATGGAATGAGGAAGACAGTTAGGGAAGAAATGTTGAGGATAGGGGATGTGCAGGGGGTGGAGGAATTATGGGCAGCCATCAAGAGAGCGGTATTTAAAGCCATGGACTCATATATAAGAAGGGTAAGAAAGAATAGAAGACAGAAAAGACCTCTATGGTTCACTAGAGAGGTGGCTTTAGGGGTTATGGAGAAGACTAGAGCATTCAAGAGGTACAGGAGGACACAAAAGGATGAGGACAGGGAAACCTACAGGGAAAAAAGAAAGGAGGCTGGGCAAAAGATAAGAAGGGCTAAGGAGGCCACTGAGGAGAGGATAGTGAAGCAGGCAAATAGGGAGGACAAAACCTTCTTTGGGTACGTTGGAGAAAGGAGGAGGGCACAGCATGGGATTGGAAGGATAAGGTGGGAAAGTGGAACAATACTGGAAGAGGACTTTGAAAAAGCAGAGGCATTAAACAGCTATTTCGCCTCAGTCTTCACAGAGGAAAGGGAGGGTAGGGGACCAGGATGGGGTGGGGAGGGTGACAGTCACAGGCAGGTGGGTGTGACAGAATTCATTGCTGAAGGAGTAAGGGAAGAGCTGGGTAGACTTAGGGTGGATAAGGCAATGGGGCCTGTTGGAATACACCCAAGGGTTCTCAAGGAGGTGAATGATGAACTGGCACCATATCTTGTGATAGTAGAGCAGGGAGGAGCAGTGGACATGGCCTATCTGGATTTCAATAAGGCCTTCGACACCTTTCCGCATGGTGAAATGGTACATAAGCTGGACAGACTAGGGGTGGACAAGAGGATTGCCAGGTGGGTGGAAAACTGGTTGAAGGGAAAGAGCCAGATGGTGGTGGTAAATAGGACACATTCCAGGGAATGGGCGGTGACCAGTGGGGTGCCACAGGGGTCAGTGCTAGGACCAATACTCTTTAACATCTATGTTAGTGGCCTAGTGGAGAGTCTGGAGGGATGGGTGTGCCTGTTCGCAGATGATACAAAGGTCTGCAATAGGGTGGATTCACCTAGTGGGGTGCAAGCAATGAAGTGGGACCTAGAGAGGCTGGAGAGGTGGTCTGACACCTGGAAATTGAAGTTTAATACACAAAATACACGCTGATGCACCTGGGGAGGAAGAATAGGAGGGAAACATACTCCATTGGGGGGTTGGTGATTAAGGAGAAGGAAACAGAAAGGGACCTGGGCATTATGGTATTGTGTGACCTCAAAGTGGGCAGCCAGTGTAGCAGGGCAGTGGGAAAGGCAAATGGAATGTTGGCCTGCATTGTGAGGGGTTTTAGTAGCAGGAAGAGGGAGGTGCTAATGTCATTATACAGAACCATGGTCAGGCCACATCTGGAGTATCTGGTGCAGTTCTGGAGACCTCACCTACAAAGAGATGTTGAGCTGATGGAGAGGGTGTAGAGAAGGGCAACCAAAATGGTACGAGGGATGCAGGATGTACCCTACAAGAGAAGATTGAGAGGGCTGAATTTGTACCCTCTGGAGACGAGGAGGAAGAGGGGGGACATGATTGAGACCTTTAAGTATCTGAAGGGAATAAATAAGGTAGAGGGTAACAGTTTGTTCAAATTGAAGAAGGTAGCAAACACGAGGGGACATAGCCTCAAACTGGAAGGTGGGCAATACAGAGGAAATGTCAGGGGGCAGTTTTTCATGGAGAGGATGGTGGAGGCCTGGAACAAGCTGCCGGAGGAGGTAGTGGCCTCTGAAATGGTGGAGGGGTTCAAGAGGGCTTGGGATAGATTTAATGGGTTGAGAAAAGAGGGTGGAAGCATAACAGAAGGGCGGAGGTAGGGTGCTGGGAAGACTAGCTGGGCTGTGGTGCCTTTCTCTGCCATCACATTTCTGCATACCATCAAGACAGCTTTTTTTGCAGTAGGAGACAGTGTCTTTTAGAGCTAGCCACCAGTACTTGTATCGTACATACCTTGTAGCAGACCTTAAAGTGGGAGGGACTCCAAGACAGTTAAAGGTAACCAAGTGACCAGGACACAGTCCGGAGAGGGAAGAATTCTTCAGTGACTGGACAGCTGCACAGTAAGAGGGGTCTGTGGCTTTGGTCAAAAGTGTAATCAAAGATTAATACAAACAACAACCCCAAATAGAGGAGGAATTACAGCAGAAGGAGGACATAGTTGCTTCCTTTAAAGAACATAAAGATTTCAGGGAGTTCGAAAAGAAATGGAAAAATACAATAGAACAGCAGGATGAAAAATTAAATGTACAGAAGTTAACAAAGTTCAAAAGAGACAAACAGACTACCAAACAGAGCAGGCTTTTAACTGTGTGAAAGGTAACTCAAAGTGCAGACAACGCGATAGCAGCCCTCAAACCCCAAGGTCAAGCCTAACAAAGAAAGGTCAGTCTCCCTCCCACTATTCTTCCTCCAGTGGGTGTTAGAGTGAACCTCAGGATGATTTTTTAGATCAGGAGGAGACAACATTGGATATCGACCTTCACAGGAGCGCATGAACCATGAGTTTTCAAACACAGGAGCAAGTAAAAACAATAGGACAAGAAGGGGGAGGTAAGAAGAGGAAATCTAAACAAAGAGACACTGTCAATAAAGAAAACCAAATATCAGAAGCAGAAATAAATGTTATTAACATCTCAACAAGAATACTCAGTGATCCTGAAGTAAAACTTCTGCAAAAAGGTATTTCTTTCGTCCCCACCTGTGACGTCACTCAGTTTCACTTATTTTTAGATTTCAGATGCTTCACTAGAAATTTAAATTTAAAAGCCTTCTTGTCAAAACACCAAACTATGGGGTACTCAGATTTAAACCAGGAACAGTGCAAGAAATAGCTGCTCAATCATCCACTACCAACTCAGAGGGAATTTATTAGGCTGCAAATATGGAGGATACTGTACCATCTCAAGAACCAAGAATCTGACTTCAAGATTTGAACCTTGCCAACTTCAGGACACCATCAACATTTAACCCAATGTACAATACAAGCTTGGTCACCATTCAAAGAGTCTGTGAAGAAGATTTTGTAGACCCTTTGATGAACGGGAAGGCCAACACAAATGTATAATCTAACAAAGCCGGAAAGAGAAGCCCTGGAAGTTCTTAAAAATGGAAAATCCATCACCATCAAGAGGTACGACAAAGCAATAGCAATGGTAGTTATGGACATGTGTAAGTATGTAACCGAGCACAGAAGACAGCTATGAGAACAAAACTTTTACAAACTATTAAAAGCTGATCCAACTTTAACTTTTAAAAAAGAATTTGATGTTTTTCTAGCTGACCCACCCACAGATGGCATAATCACCAGAACTGTTTTTGAGTTCCTCACTGTGGCACATTCCATCCCATCACAGCATGCTTTTATACCCTACCCAAAGTGCATAAAGGGCTAACAGATCCCCAGGACATCCCATAGTTTCTGAGATAGGTAGTCTTTTAGAACCACAATCATAATACATTGACATGTACGTTGTGGGTTTAGTTGTAAGATTACGTTCATATTTAAAAGACACGACACAAGTCTTGGGAATTTTGGACGATATGGAATTAGAACAAAGTTGGTGGTTGGTCTCCTTGACATACAGACCCTGTACACTAACATTCACCATAGAGAGGGCATTCAGACCCTCAAGTATTGGCTGGAAGTGGGTACTGATTTTGAGCCCAGGTTAGTGGACTTCCTATGTGAGTATGCCAGGCTGGTTTTACAGTATAATGCATTCATGTTTTAGGATGAGTTCTATCTGAAAGTTAAAGATACTGCTATGGGGGCTACTATCAGCCCTAATTATGCGAACCTATACCTTGGTTACTGGGAAAACACAACAGTATATATCCCCGAGGTCAATCCCTTTTATAATTGTATTGATCTCTGGGGGCACGTTATAGATGACATGTTGATGGTACGGAAAGGGAGTTGGGTGAAGCTGGATGACTACATTAGATGGTTGGAGAACACTAATACTAACCTTAGATTCATGGTTCATGCCAATCAGATAGAAGTGTGTTTTCTGGACTTGGCAGTGGAAAAGAAAATGGATGGGTTCATTAAATCCAGCAACTACTGTGAGCCTATGGATAGAAGCACATTATTGCATCCCACCAGCTGCCACCCTAGACTTATGGTAAAAAACATCCCAAAATCCCAGTACTGAAGGGTAAAAAAAAACTGCAGTGAAGGGAAGGGCTACGAATAAAAAAGAAACATAATGCGCAGTAGATTCCAGCAGAGAAGGTACAAGCAGGAGGTGTTGAATCAGGCAGAAGGAGAGGCTGACTTCACGAAATATGAAGGGCTATTGGTTCAGACGAAAAAGCAGCCACCAGAAGAACAGCCATTAAACTGTGTTATTACTTGTGGTGACAGTCTGCAGCAGTTAGAAGTATCATTACCAAAAATTGGGGCATTATCAAATCAGACCCTGTTTTGCATAACCTTTGCCCTGACATGCCAAGATTCACCTATAAAAAAGCTCACAACCTAGCAGATAGGCTAACACACAGTTTGCAACCAAACCCAGATAGGCCAGGTACGCAGTTACCAGATTTACCAAAAGGCAACTTTAAATGTTGCAGTTGTAAATATTGTACCATAATGGACAAGATAGACCACTTTATAAGTTGTAACGCCAGAAAAAGCTATGAAATTAGGAATTTTATTAACTGTAACACTACAAATGTACTGTATCTAGCCACCTACAATTGCAGAGCATTCTACATAGGGAAAACCAGCCACATGTTAAAACTCCGCATAGGAGAATATACAGTATGAGGGCTATATTTAAAGGGAAGGAAAAGAAGGCATTAGCAGTATGCATCAAAGGGCAAATGGACCCGGAAAATCAAAAGATTAGGTTCTGTAGTATAAAGTACATGTGTGGAAATGGGGGTGAGGTGAGGGATGCAGAAGTATTATTATTGGACAGGGAGGCTCTTTGGATTGTTCAGCTGGGGGGGGTCCAATACCCACCAGGATTAAACAAAAGATTAGAAGTAACACATTTGATCAAGAGAAAAAGGAAAGTTTGATTGCAATGGTTATGTCTCCCTGGATAAAGTTAATGGTTTACTGAATGTCTCTTCTCCTCTGTGTTCTTTACTTTTCAGATTCCAGTTAAGGGCAAGCACTTACTAACGCATGAACAAAGGATCTCAGCCAGCCAGAGGGAGGGTGGCAAGTAAAATAACTGTTAATGTGCGGCCGAAAACACTTGATTAATTGCTCTAATAACATGGCAGCATTATGCTTTGTCTGCTTTTTTAAGATAAACAATTACATGTGTTGAAACTAAGTTTTGTGTTTACTTCCTAGATATGGTGTGACCATAACAACCAGCAGGCAGACCAACAAATGCACAGTATTAGCAGCAGTAACAACATGCAGCACGATTGATCTAGAGATGTATTTAAGACCCTAGCTGGCTATCCTCCTGTGTCACTTTGATAAAGCCAGGAGCAAAACCGTTCAGAGATGTCTGTACACCACTATTTATGGCTATGGGTGGAGCCTACAGCCATCTTGCTGTCTGTAGTTGGAAAAACGGAATACCATGGAACACATTTTTGGAATTTTCAATGTATCCTTCCACAACTATAAATCACTATGCCAGCTGAAATAAAATACTCCCTTCTTTCTGTTTAAACTGTTGGAGGCAGTACTTCAAGTTGCTTATTAGATGGCCACTAGGAAATTGAAACAGCTGATTAAATATTGGTTGCCGATTAAACTGGATATTTGTTTACCCTCTTCAAAATGCAACAGCGTGCACATTTAAATAGTTAGCATTTAAACATTTTCTTGCTACTAGCTTCAGTTGGGCAGGTATTGTCTTTCATGAAAGATTCATACCTCACAAATGTCACCCTTCTCAGCAACAAATCTAAAAAAGATTTATACAGTTTTTTTGTTAACATCTTAAGACACTATCTGATAAGAACAGTCTCAGACATATACCAGGTCTTCTGTGAACTATCCAGGCTAAATATATAGCAATCAGCAGGCATTTTTACTATGCTTTTTTGGGAAAAAATATATTGAGCTACAGTAAACACACGCACGCATGCACACAAGCACACACACACACACGCTAGAGGTGGGCAAAGTGGCCCCAATTCGCTCTGCGAAGTGATTCGTGGAGTGAAGGTGAATTTGCGTAGTGCTCTGCAATGCAAAGTGGAGTACTTCGTATTATAATGGGTAATGCAAAGTCCATTGTAACATATGACTTTGCATAACTCTGCCTTCCCAAACCACTACTCCATGAATTTTTAAGGTGAAGTACATTGAAAACGATGTACTTCACCTCACTTCGTCTTGTTTTTAAGCTCCAAAGGCAAATTTTGTAGTGATTCCTGAGCTCTAGATTGTTCTGCACAGCCTCAGTTTGGGGTCGTGTGTGTAGGAAGCTGTAAGAGACAGTCTTCTCTGAGAGCTCTCTGTGATTCAAACCTTCTAAAAGCTATTAAAAAAGCCTTTTTTTGAGTAAGTTTGTTTGCTGAAACTTTAGTTCATCAATTGTAGGAAACCCTCCTGTGCTCATATCATCGAGCGTTTAATGTTTGTGTATGGATTTTGAATGTTAATGTACGACATTCAGTCTGGGTACTGAGAGACAGTGGAAGTGTGCTTTGGAGGAGGGGCGTATTTGTGGTGTAGGTAGATTAACTTGGAGAAAAAGACGGTTCTTTCTGTTTTGGTGATACTTTTCTTGTATAACTGTGTTAATGTACACACAGCAATATTTATATAATTCTTGCCATGTTTTTGCTGATTGCTGTGGTGCAGCAGTGCATAATTTTAGTTTGTTTAAAATACTGTACGTGGTTATATTACTGAAGTTTTTAATTTGCTATGCAGCGGCACTACTTAGTGTGTGTGTAAGTATGTGTGTGACGCATGTCATCAAATCAGACACCTTTTATTTGTGCCACATAGTAATTTCAGCAATGTGAACCTGCTATCCACTGCAGCTGCATGCCTTTTGTACTTCTTTGTGGGATCTTCAGTGGTACTAGTACTAGTGACTATTACTGCAGTACACTGCCTCCCCCTTCCCGCGGCTTGCCCCAATGGGCAAAGGTATTCTTTTTCAGATTTGAATTTCTGATGGTGAGCACTGGTTAGGCGTTGTGCCTTTGTGTCTGCATCTCTTCAGTGCGCAGCACAATCTTACTCTGTCTGTTCATTTGCATCAATTTAGGGCCCAATCTCCATCTGTAACTTAAGTCACAGTTGTTTCTTTGGCTTCCCTTCAGAGTACTGAATTGGTGTGGTGCATAATTCTTCATGAACATTGTACGCATTAATATGCGATTTTAAGTCAGGACCATCATCACAAGTCACTGGTGATACAAATCACATTCTTCATCATCACGGTCACAAATCATGATTCATGATCACATGATGTCACGAATCACAAAATTATTTTTTTTCACTAGTTACTTGGATATAGTGTAAGCCTGTTTTGTGGTATCTCTCCAGGCTTCACCACCCTGCCACTGTACTCATTAATAAGAGTTTTTAAGTTGGGGAGTTTTGTGCTACAGCTCATCAGGGAAGTACAGCTGTAGGTATTTGCGTTCCCAATATAGTTCCATTTTGGTTATCTCACACTGAATCACGTTCTTCATCATCACGGTCACAAATGCAGTCACAAATCATGATTCACGATCACGTCATGAATCACAACATTAATTTTTTTACTAGTTACTTGGATGTATTGTAAGCCTGTTTTGTAGTGTCTCTCCAGGCTTCAACAACCACCCCACCACTGTACTCATTAATTAGAGTTTTTAAATTGGGGAGTTTTATGATACAGGCTCAGCTCATCAGGGAAGTACAGCCATAGGCATTTGCACTCCTTCCTGTACAGCATGTGAGTTACAGTACTGTAAGTAGTGGTGGGCAAAATGGCCCCAATTCACTCTACGAAGTGAATCACAGAGTAATGTGGAATCCGCGGAGTACTCCACAATGTGAAGCAGAGTACTTTGCTTATTTATTTTTATTTTATTTATTTAGTCAATCATAGGAATTACAACCCTTTGAGTCATAGACTCATTTACAAAGGTCCGCGTCAGCATAGTCATACATTCAGAGATAGTACATTAGTGGGACATCACATTTCAAGTATTTACGTATAATAGCCAAGGTGGCTAAAAATCTATGCATGTAGTAGCTAGGGTATTGATATTATTACAGTGGAACAATTACAGAGCAAGTGCAGCTTCTGGGGCATTGTCATATAGTAGGAACAGTGATCAATGCATTGGTGAGACAACACAGTTTAAGCAAAGTGTTTACATATAATAGCCTGGGTGACTGTTGACCTATACATTTAGTAGCTAGGGTATTGGTATTAGTACAGGTGATATAGTTACAGCGTTGGCACAGCCTCTAGGGCATTGTCACATACCAGATACAGAAATCAGCAGCAAAGATTTCCTATACAGTTAGTCCTATACAGTTGGTTGCAATGTCAATGGGGAGTGGCCTAGTGCAGCTCTATGGAGGTCAGTTAGGAGGATTTGCCGTTGCACTGGCATTGGCACAAGGAGAGAATGTGTTTTTTTTAGGGTGGTCTTGAAGTGTCCTAGCTTGGGAATGGAGGTTATGGCTGGGGGGAGTTCATTGTACCAGGCAGGAGCTCTGTAGAGGAATGATTTCTGAGCTAGGGATGTTCTGACCCTGTGCATGGTCTACAGATGTTTTTTGGCAGAATGAGTGGTCGCAAAGCAGGAACATGAGAGTAGTGAGGCTGAGACCCCCAATGGAGTTAACCCTAGGTGGATTTTTTGGGTGAGGAAACAGGATTGATATTGTAGTCTTTCCTCCAGGGTGAGATGTTTTAAGAGTGTAGAGGGTGCAAGTATGGGAGCATTTATCTGCACCTAGGAGGAGTCAGCACACTTTATTAATGGCTATGTGAATTTTGTTTAGGGTGGTGTTGTCTGCAGCACAGTAGATGGGGAGCCCATAGTCAATGAGAGAGAGGACAGAAGAAGTGACAGCCAAATTTACAGCCTCTGGCATCAGGCAGTCTTTGTGCCAGTATAGGAGGCCAATGCTGGTATTAATGAAGAAGAAGATGAAGAAGAAGAATCAGCATTTATACAGTGCTTTTCATGCACAGTATCCCAAAGCACTTTACATGCAATGCTAGACTGGTAGTGAAGTGACTGAATGTGTGGTGGCGGCCATATCGCACATCATCACCCACACACAGCCCAGATAATTGCATGAACCAGTTTATGGGAAGGGGAATGTTGGCCAGAACAACGGGAATGTTCCCTACTCTTTGCAAAGAGTGCCCTGGGTTCTTTTACTTCCACCTGGACACCCACCAGGACAACACCAAGGTGGGCAGAAGGGACCTCGGTTTAATGTCTCATCTGAAGGACTGGTGAGGTCAGGATGTTAATGTGGGCATGGAAGGACATGGAAGTGTCAAAGGTAAGGCCGACATATTTATAAGTGAGTACTTGTTCCAGGAGGAGGTGAGCTTGGGAGAGGATTTTTAGTTCAGTGTCCTTGGCCTTGCTCTTTATAATGAGGAACAAGAAGTCCATTGAAACCAATGACTTTGTGTTATTCTGCCTTCCCCAAACCACTTCTCCACCAATTGTAAGGTGAAGTACATTGAAATCAGTGTAAATCACCTCACTTCACCTTGCAATTGAGCTCCAAATGAAATTCTGCTGTGATTCATGGGATTGCAGGTCACATGGGCTCTAGATTGTTCTGCACAGCCTCCGTTCTGGCCTGGGTAGTATGTGTAGTGGTAGTTGGAGACAGATTGCTTTCAGAGCTCTGTGACTCAAAACCTCTAAAACCTGCTTAAAATGCTTTTTTGAGTATTTTTTTTGCTCAAAATTTAGTACATCGTTGTAGGAAACCCTTCTATGCTCATATCATCGAGTGTTTATCGTTGTGTGGGGATTTTGAACATTAATTTAGAACAGTCAGTCTATGTACTGTGAAGTGTGCTTTGGGGAGGGGTGTATTTGTGGTGCAGGTACAGTAACTGGGAGACAAAGGTAGTCTTTCTGTTTTGGTTATATTTTTCTTGTATAACTGTATTAATGTACACAAAGTAATATTTTCAGTAATTCTTGCAATTTTGTTGCTGATTGTTGTGGTGCAGCAGTGTATAATTTGTTTAAAACATTTGGTTATGTTACTTAAGGTTTTCAGTTTGCTATGCATTACTTGTAGTGTGTGTGATGTGTGCCATTAACTCAGACATCTTTTATTGTGCCACAGAGTAATTGCAGCAGTGTGAACCTGCTATCCACCACACTTATATGATTTTTTATACTACTTTGTGGTATATTTACTAGTAGTGGATTGTTACTGCCATGCACTAATCCCCCAAATGGCAAAAGGTATTCCTTTCCAGATTTGAATTTGTGACTTGTGTGCACTAGTTAGGTGTTGCTGTGCCTTTTTGTATGCATCCCTTGAGTGTGCAGCACAATCTGAATCTGTCTGTGGGTTTGCAGTGCACCATTAATTCTGGTAGACTACATTTCTTGTTATGCTCTCATTTCACTTCGTCAGCACTGGTTTTTTTTCTGGACACAAGACAACAGCATTTTGTCAGCACTGCATTGAAGGAGTGGTTGGTCCAAAAGCTAGAGCACTTTGTTCTTGTTGTTAAATCTATGTTGGTCCATTAAAAGGTCAGCACTGGGAAATTTTCTGGACACAGCACAGTAGCATTTTGGGGATGCACATTAATTCTGGTGACTGTGTGTGACCACTGCGTGCATGACTGAGTGCGCCATTAATTCTGGGAAACTTTGCATTTCTTGTTAAGCTCTCATTTCACTTCATTAGCACTGGGAAGTTTTCTGGACACAAGACTGTAGCACTTTGGGGATGCACATTAATTCTAGTGACTGTGTGGGTGGGTTGCTGCCAATATTGTTGTCGCTCTGCCTTACTTTGTGTTTAAGGTGGAATGACAACATGAAGTAATAATAGCAAGGCAAAGTGAGCCTTTCCTATGGGGCACTCCACATAGCAAAGTGCCAACATGAAGTGCCCACTTTGCGGGTATTTCGCCAGCAGAATTTAAATTTGCTGCATCTCTAACACACACACACACACACACACACACACACACACACACACTGTACACACCATCCACGGGGCCACATTCAAAATAAATACTGCAATCTTATATGTTATAAACAATAAAGAAACATTTTGTTTATGTCAGTGAACACAGTGAAGTTCAGTTTACAGTACATTTCCTTTAAAATTTCTTACCCTATATTTTGTATCCTGGATAGTGCAGTGGAGTTGCTACATCTAATTCTCATAGGGATCTTCACTTTACACATTTTTGCACTGTGTTTACTCGGGCTGTCCCAGATTAGATGCAATATCTTGTTTTCAGTGGGGTCATGATTTTATCATTTTTATAATGTATTTATTCACCGTAGAGTAGTCCAGATGTACAATATTGTTTTCCATGTGTTCTGAATTTACGTAATGCAGCATGATATTGTGTCGATGTAGAGCACTACTGAAAATAAGATGCCATGCCTTCTGTGAACCATCCAGGTTAAATATATATCAAGGATATGCGGGGGGCACCTGGTGGGTAATGAAGTTATTTGTACAGTAGCCTGTGACCTCGAGTAACCTCATGAGTGGTGAAGCCATGAGTGAGGTTTACGAGAGGTCACAGACTACTATACAAATAACTTCATTACCCACCAGGTGCCCCCCACATATTAAATTTATGTAACAGCTATTTTTTGTATATATTTTTATGTTGCTGTAGTACTGAATAATGTGTTTTGCGGACTTTTTTTGAGTGCTGTACTGTTGCATGGTAGTTTGCCATTTCTTTGTGAGTGGGGATTGGTTGCGAGTCTGTTCTTGAATGGGAGGGTTGAATGGGAGGTATGTGTGGCTTTTGATTGGTGGATAATTTGTGGTGTGTGGTTTGTGATTGGTTCCATGGAGGAGGTGGGCGTGGGTTGTGTGGAGTTTGAGTGGCAGGGTAGTGTGTTTTGAGATTGGTGGGGGCATGGTTTTGATGGGCATTTGTGTATTCCGATTGGTGGAGGATGTGGTTTTAGTGTGTGTTGGGTGACAAGGGTGGGTGTGTTGTGATTGGTTGGGGGGGTGGCTATTTAGGACCTAGTCTATTTATTGGAAGGAAGGTGTGGCATTGGGTTGTGGCACAGTTCAGTTGGAGGCTTCGAGTGGGATCCTTCATGTTGGAGTGGAGGGGAGTGGCATGGAGTGGCAGGCCTTGCTTGAAGGAGTATGTGGGTTGGAGTGGCAGCTTACTGGGGAGGAGTGCTTCAAGGATTAAGGAATTTTGTGGCCTTTTCATGTGATTCATCGTGGAGTTTGGATGTTTTTCCCCCGTGGTGTCATCATTTCAATTGTGGCATCTTCAGAGGAGTGTATTTGGATTTATTTTGGATTTATTTATAGACGCTGGATTATTGGCCTTTTGTCCTGAGGAGTAGGACATGAAGAGTCCATTTTTGCTGGATTACAAGGAGAAAGGTTTCCGGAGTTGAGTTATTCCTTTTTTTGGTGGGAGGGGATGTTTTATTTGGTTATTTTTTTTTTATAAGTTTCATGGAGGTCGTCACTCATTGAAAAGGAAAGTAAATCACTTTTTAAATATTTTATTTGTGCTGCCAGGAGCAAAATCAGTGCTGTGAGACAGTAGAAGTACAAGGCATTTTGCATAAAAAGGTTGCAACTGAGAACAGTTTTATTACAAGTGCAGAACATATGGGGCAGGATTCACAAAAGGGATGTGCCCAGCTCATCTGAGATGCACCAGAGCATCCCTGACATGTGCCCTAAGGCAATTCTGGCAGGAGCCAATGTGCTGGTGCAACCCCGATGCATCAGTGTATTGCAGATGTGCAGCATACTGCCAGTAATGCTATGCAGCACATCTGGAGGGGCCATGCTCATGCATACTGGGCGCAACCCCATTCACAGACCTATTCTGTGGTGCATCCTTGGGGCAAGTCTGGGGATGCATCACAGAAATATAAGTCTAGAAATTCTAGACTTAAGTGGGTGGTCACCCACTGGCAGGCTGCTGTAATACTGCAGGCAGCAACACGGCAGCCTGCCCACCCTGGCAGTCCAGTATTCCCCCCCACCCAAAGCCCACATAGAATGCTGCTCCTAGCACCGGTAAAGAACATGATGAACCCCCCAGCCTCAAGCCCCCAGTAAAGCCACCCACCACAGTGGTGGTAAAAGAAATGTTGAACCCTCCCCAGTCCCAAGCCCCCATTGAAGTCGCCCTCCATGGTGGTAGTAGGCAAACTGCAGACCCCTGCCCCAAGCCCCCATTGAAGCTGCTCTCTGAAGCAGCTGTCCATTGTGGAATGAACCCCCAGGCACCCCCAACCCACCCCCATCCCTGTAGGGTCCCACTGTTGGAGGGCAGCTCAGCCCATCTGCACACCACCATGATCGCTCACTGACAGAGCTGTCTGACAATGACAGCTACCATACAATCCAAAGCCCAGTGGGCATCAGGTTGTACGGTAGCTGTCATTGTCAGAAGCCCGATGGTGATGCCAAATTATACTGACTGTGACTGTTGATTGAAAATAGGCCCAGAATGGGAACTCCCACTCAGAACTCTGGCCACATGTCTTCTGCTACATCAAACTGTCTGTATCTGCTTCTTCAGAGCCAATGGAGTAAGGTAAGTGGTCTCCCCTTAGAAGGTGCTGGTAGCGTGGCCACAGCAGTTCCTAGTAAGATGTGCAAGGAAATAGAAAGCACCTCAGTGAGCCATACTTCCAGGGATTGGGGAAGAACCAACACCTAGGAAGTGTACAAACAAATACACATGAGGTGGCTCCTGGAGAGATGAACCATCTAAATAGCCTTAGAGGTTATTGACCTCTCTCCTCCTCTCCAAAGAACAAAGTGAAAGAGACAGCATGTGGTGGAGGTTTATTATTTATTTATTTTATTTAGCTTTTGTTGACCGGGTAAGTGCACTAGACAAATCCTGCCTATTTTCAGGCACGACCCAGGGGAAGGGGATACAGATGAATGCCAACTGAACTTGAACCAGATTAAGCTGTTGGAGGTATTTTTAGTGAATGAGGGAAATTTGGCCAGGACACCGAGGGAAATTCCCCTACTCTTTTCGAGAAGTGCCATGGGATCTTTAACATCCACCTGAACTACCACCAATCCAGGCAGATGGGACCTCGGTTTAACGTCTCATCCGAAAGACGGCACCTCAGAAATGCAGCACCCCTCTCATGCTGCATTACATTGTCAGTACTGGGATATTAACCCAAGTGCCAGATGTGGGAACTGAACCCACAGCCCTCTGATCTCCTGGCCTCAGAGGCGAGTGTGCTACCTACTGAGCCACTGACACTGCTAAAGGTTGTGCTATATCATCAAAGTGCTAACTTTGCTAGCATTACATGTAGCATGAAGTTTGGCTTATGCAATACTGTTACTTGTGTCTTTACAACAACCCACCCTTCCACAGTCTAACACAACTGAATATCCAACAGCAAATCAATACAGTGCAGATTACAGTAGACAAATTCTGACTATAGTTGAGTGAAATAGTAGAAAACCTTTGCCACCGAAGGAGTTTCTATTGACCAACAATTGTTGCATTGCCTGCGGTGAAGGATGCGGGCAATATGACTACTAGATGTCAATAGAACATCCCAAGGGGCAATGGTTTTAAACTACTTCATAAAACAATTCTGGTCAATATCTATCTTAGTAAATGTTTGTCAACCCCTTCCCTTCATTAACTAACTGTAAGCGTATTTCTGCACTTTCTGTGTCTTTAACAAAGAATCCCTGGCATCAGTGGTACCCCCTCCACATACACACACACACTCGCAGAAACACTCTCAACACCTTCGTTTAAAAAAATTCCTGCTGCCAGTGGTTCCCCATACTGCTCCCAGTTGTCTAACAGATTTTACCTGGTAGTCAAGTGGCCTCTCCCCCTCCCAGTCAACATCACCGAACTCTTCCCCCAGTGCAGAGACAAGGATCAGTACTTTCCCACCGTTCAGCTCTACTTTCAACCACCATCTCATGCAAGTAAAATCACTTGTGTTATCTGTGACATTGTTGATATTGTACTTCTATGAATACAATACTGACAAAGTCACTTAGATAATGCATGTGATTGTTCTTGAGTGACACAGTGGCCATTAACAGAGGTGAGCGGAAAGTAGGTACCAGCTACCATTTTAGGACTTGGGGAGAGTGAGGAGGTGATGAGCAAGAATGGGAGGGGGTGGGCCACTGGACTACCAGGAACATTTAAAACAAACTCTGGTCAGAGGCAAAACATCTGCAGGATCTGACCTGATAAGGAACAAATGTAGTGTGCATGACCCATGCTACTAGATGTGTTCAGACCTGCTGCTGGCTGCGGCACCCTCTGGGCTGCAGCTGCGGTGCTGTCAGGTTCATGTCAAGGTGCAAAGTAAACAGCAGCATCTCTGAGCTGTTTGGCACACTGTTAGCAAGACAGGCAAAGCAAGCAGTACCGACTAATACCAGGCCTCACCTTCCCATTGCCCCCCCTTCACTCACCTGCGGATCAACAAAACCGAGACCTTGTCTAGCTGACGAGAGAAAATTCCCCATCAGTGACACGCAAGTTGCCTGCCCGGACCAGGCTCCCTGCACCATCTATTCCATCTGTCTCCATAGAAACACAACCAGACAGCCAGTGAGTAAAACAGCTTGTGTGGAGTATGGCAGTTGAGACATCATGAGACTTGGAGAAAGGGGATGGACTGAGCCTAGTGAGCAGTCCCATGGGCAGTCCTATGGTGAAAATAAGGTGCAGCGTCATAGGCTGAGATGTAGGTAGAGATACGGGAGCATATATGTTCATAATTCAAATCTTTACTTTTCGGCAGCAAAAATGCCACATTTAGGAAGAACACAGGAAATTTGTAATGCAAAATTAGGGACAGTGGAGAGGTCTGTTTGAAACAACACATACGGTGCAGCGAGCCACTTGTATGTCTTTAGACAACACATTACAAGGAGATGCATGGGCTACCATGGCCGGTTCTGGCTGCTGCTTTCAGTGCATGTACCTGTGCAGGTGTGCACAGTGTATTTAGATCTGCTGCTGGCTGCGATGCCCTCTGGGCTGCAGCTGTGGTGCAGTCAGGTTCATTTCAAGGTGCAAAGTAAACAGCAGCACCTTCGCGCTGGCTGTGATGCCCTCTGTGCTGCAGTTCTGGTGCCGTCAGGTTCATTTCAAGGTGCAAAGTAAACAGCAGCACCTCCAAGCTGTTCAGCACAGTGTTGGCAAGGCAGGCAAAGCAAGTAGTACTGACTAGCACTGGACCTCACCTTCCCACCGCCCCCTCTTCACTCACCTGTGGAGCAACAAAACTGAGACCTTGTCCTGCTGATGAAGGAAAATTCCCCGTCAGTGACATACAAGTCACCTTCATGGACCAGGCTCCCTCCCTCACTTACTCCATCTGTCTGCACAGAAACACAACCAGAAAGCCAGTGAGTAAACCAGCTTATGCAGTGCATGGCAGCCGAGACATCGTGAGACCTGGGGAAAGAGGACAGACTGATCCTAGTGGGTGGCACCATGAGCGGCCCTACAGTGAAGGTAAGGTCCGGCATCATAGGCTGAGGTGTAGGTTGTTTAAGCAGTTCTGGATCTGGTGAATGCTTTTCTTCTGAAGCAACATGTCTGCAGGCACCGCATAATTTGCTATAAGCACTATTTTGCAAGTTAAACTACATCACACATTCCCACACAATTGTTCAATGACAAAATATGTTAATAAACATACAAAATCAGCTGTTTCATCTATGATGGAAATGAAAGACTGTTTTTATGTCTGTCAGAAAGCACACAGCATTAGTTACTAAACTGCTATATTTACTCTAAGAATATCAGAACAGTGAACAGCAGGCAGACTGCAATGACGATCAGCATTACAGTTCTGTAAAAATTAGTATTTTTTGGACAAACTAATAACAAAAGTGAGTAGTGGAACAGGGGAGCTTTTTAAAACCTGAAAGGGGAGTAGGGGTCAAACCAACAGTAGGACTCTGCAGCTCATAGGCACAGGCAGCCCCAAGTAAGCGGAATACATCAATGTGACAAAGCGTGCTCGTGGATCTCAGAACAACAGAGAAAATCTCATAAGATGCTGATCAGGCCCAATTTATTTGTGCTGTGCAACAGAATGATTCAGTCATTCAACAGACACTGGATTTCTATTTAAAGAGCATCAGTACCTAGCAGTGTGACTCACAATTAATGTCCATTACCAAGATGCAAAGGTGTTCTATTGCTCTTAATATCTTGGTGAAAAGTGTGCTTGGTTTTGCATGGTATCTACAGCTAAGGTCTTGCCTTCAGATGAAGGCCTGTGTGATAGTAAAGCATTGGGCATCTGTCAACTGCACTGTGTCCAAAGACAAAACCTTAGCTGAAGATACCATGCAAAACCAAGTCGTAAGTTGCCTCATCTGGCTCTATCTTCCTGCTCAGCTGTTTTGTTCTATAGAAATTTCATTTGTTTTTCCAGCTGTATTTGCTTGAGTGGAAGGGGATTAGTGAGGTCCTCTAGCATAGAAATTATGTTTTCAGCAGCCTCCGTTCTTATTGCAAGCTGTTCCAACTTACAGCTTAATCCATTAAGAGAAGAGGATAGACCTGATATATTGGATTTGATCTCCCCTAATGTTTGAAGTAGTTCTGCTTTCAGATTGTTCACTGCCTCAAGCATTATCCCTTTTATTGCCTGTATTTCTTACATACATGACTGTGGTATGTATACTATCGGCTGATGGAACATTTTTCTGAGTGGAATTTTCCTCTGTTGTACCTTGAGTAGCACCTTGTATTCCATTTCCCCTCCTATTTTATCCCCATGCATTTGGTTTGCATTCTCCGACAGTTTTTTAGATTCACTAGTTCAGTAGATTTGTGTCCGAAATTTAAAATCTGAAGCTGTTTTGGTTTCTGTTTCTAAACAGTATCACTCATGAGTTAAAATAATATATATGAACTCAAGATTTGCAATATTAATTTTTGAAACTGTAATCATAAATATAACTGTTATGTGAATCCCAATGCACTGTCGGCTATTGCTCTGGCACTGCAGCCTTACTTTTCAGATGTCAGTTTAATTGAAATGGGTGTTGCTATAGTCCTGGATAACCATGCCCCATCTGTGATACTGCAATACCACATGGATAGGTAAGGTATACTCTTGGAGAGCAAGAGAAAAAGAGGGAAGAAGGGGGGAGCAAGAGAGAGAGAGAGAGAATCCTTATAGGTTGTGCAGAAAAGGAGATAGATAGATAGATAGATAGATAGATAGATAGATAGATAGATAGATAGATAGATAGATGGATAGATGGATAGGACAGATAGATAGATAGATAGATAGATAGATAGATAGATAGATAGATAGATAGATAGATAGATAGATAGATAGATACCTTATGGGGCTAACAACAGTTCCCTGGGAAGGCACTGATTATCGAGCAGACTTGATAGACCATAGCGCCTAATCTGTTGGCTTCTTAATATGTTAGTAAGTTAGTATGATAGATAGATTGATAGATAGATAGATAGATAGATAGATAGATAGATAGATAGATAGATAGATAAGCAGACAGAGAGACAGACAGACAGACATATAGATAGATAGATAGATAGATAGATAGATAGATAGATAGATAGATAGATAGATAGATAGATAGATAGACAGACAGACCGGTCCTTAAAGGTTGCGCAGAACAGATAAGAAATAATGTAGTGATAAAGAACTGAACCGAGTGCCAGATTTTGGGACGTGTGTGTGTATGAAAGATGCATAAAACGTACAAAAGGCAAAATGCCATCTTTAATTTCTTAATAAAACAGTAATACCTGAAAGATGAGGATAATAAAGTGTCTAGCCCCCTCTGTTTTGAAAACATAAAAATGCACATTTTTTTCAAAGAGCGTTATTTGCCACAAGACATTTGCTTATGTTTTATCTATGAAACACATTTTCACTTTTAACGGTTTTATGCTATGTACTGTTGTTGTAATGTTTGTTTGTTTTTAATTTTTTTCTGAAGTTAATGTTTTTTATTTTTTCCAAAAACAGAAGATTACAAACAGAAAAGTATACTGAACATATAGTATTTTACTGGTTCATGTGGAGTGAAACTGCATAAAGGCTGAGGAGATAAGTGTCTCAACTGGTTATATATAAGTCATGATGTCTGGGTGCAAACATGTGAAAGGCATACACCTACCAGGAGCAAGCTGAGATTCCCTCTAAGAGGGAGGTACAGGTGGAGCCTGGCTTTACAGTCCTAGTAAGGTGGCTTCTCACTCCTTGCAGAAAAGAAAGAATACTACCACAAAGAACCAGTACCAGTACAACAATATAAAAGCCTTACTAAAGGTGGCTTCAACAATCCAGAAATTCCAACAGCTTGAAAGGGGTGCTCTGGATTTCAGTTTGTTTGCTTTTATAGTAAAAAATAACTGGAAAAAATAAGCTTTTGGTGACCAGGTAAATACACTAGGTAATAAATGTCTAGGCACTAGTGGGATTGTACAGAATGCATCAACTATAACACAAAGAATAAACAAAACAGGATTTTTCTATATATTAAAGGCTACTAGACGTTAAGAAGCTGAAAAGGCATTTGCCCATAAGTTATCCCCCTATAATGACAAGTAATAGGTCAAGTTGCCTCAATTGGCAAGTTGTCTGTCCAAGCTATTCTTAAATTCACAGTTTGTTCAGTTTATAATGATGTTTCCTGGTAATTTGTTCCATGGATTAATAACTGGTTGACTAAAGAAAGCATTTATTCTATCTGTAATAAATCTGCTTGCCTTAGTTTGAAGTGGGTGACCTCTGGTATTGGTATGATCCTTATATTCCATGGGGGGGCCATGCAAACTAATATGTGCCTTAGACAATATCATATAAATGTATGTTTATGCAATGGTGTCGTGTATAAGAGCTTTTAGTTTAGGCTACTACCAGCAGGAGAGGAATTACTATGGATTATGGGAGTTGATATATTGAATGGTCAATTCATTTTCAATAAACATGCACTTTAATTCAATAAACTAAAGCCACCTATGTAAAGCCCCAACTTTAACAGATCAATGTTTTTATATTGTTTAGTGTGGAAGCATGTAGTACATGTTCCAGTCATTATGTGGCATGATATATGCCTTAGAATGAATGCACATTTTCACACACACACACACACACACACACACACTCTCACACTCACAATCCAGAGGCAAATATATTTTATATACACCCGTAGGTAGACATACAGTACTTGAAAAATACACATTTATTTTCATGTAAATGAGATAAATATTTATTTCAATGTCATCAACCATTTAGTCAATCAATATGTTAATATTAGTAGCAGTATTTGTGTTGTACACACTGCTTTTTACACTTGCCTTGATTTTATAACCAGATTAATTAGCTCTTTACATACCCCTGGCTACACTACTTGCTACTCCTCAGTAAAGTGGCTTGAAGGTACTCATGAAAACAAGTGTAACATATCTATATAACTACATATATCTAGATATGGATATATACATATGCATATACACACACACACACAGTGTGTGTTCTGAGGAAATTGTCCTTGACAGATATAGGACAACCATTGATTAAAGTAATATGCATAGGGGCACAAGATTCAATTTGTGTTGCAAGTTGTACCTTCTAAAGCAAAGTAGGTGTACATTCTCAAGTCTCGATCATTTGCTGTTACTTGCTTCACGAAGTCTCCCTGCACCGAGCTTTTTCTTTTGTTATCTGCCAGATGACAACAAGGGCTATGAAGGTAAGTAAATGGCCACATTTCTGTTCTAATTTTTAGATTATAAACCCGGAGCATATTCCAACAAGACTACAACTACAGAGAAGCAGTGGAAGACCGGAACAAAAATGTGCCGTGTTCCAATCAAAACGGCTTTCAGTCCACATTATTGATTTGATACTGACATAAAATAGGATGTAAATATTGATTGCAGTCAGACTCTTCCCTGTGTTTGGACTGAGGAATGAAAACATGTAAAAATAAGGTTGCTGACAAAAATACAACTTCATTGTTATCATCTGATCTATAAACAGCTAGTTTTCAGTGGGGTCATAGAATGTATCTAAATTTACAACTGGGAGGCTGCTGAGGGGTTAAGTGGGTTGCTTAGGGTTACTTAGTATATAAGTGACTGGTGGGAATTGAACATGGGTCTCCTGGTCCTGAATCCTTTGCTAGCCCCTTATAAGACCAGGATGCCTTTCCCGGAAATTGCACAAAATACCTGTTCCAAACTACAATAAAATCAGCCTGTCCTCTTACATTTGCAGATAAATATTTAGCTCATTAAAGCAAATAAATAAAAGAGCAGGGCAAAATCCTAAAAGTCCCTTGTTAGAGTTCCGAACATTTAACATGCAATGGATTTTTGTTTGTTCTGTTTACAGAAGCTGTTTTCAACTACTAAAAGGATGTTTCATGAAAGTGCATGTATGTATAGTATTTTTATTGTATTTTTTTTATTTTTAATTGTAATGGCTTATGTGGAACAATAAAAACTTAGTTGAATCAACTGCTAAAAGGGATGGCCCTTGGTATAGTACACTACGGAATTTATCCAAATTATTTTCATAGTTAATATGGGCTGTAATTATTTCACTGGTAAAATTAGGTAAATTTCACAGCACTTCACGGGTGGGGGGATTAATTTCACAGCACTACACGGTCCAGACAACATCGTGCCTGGATCACTAAATTCAGTTTCGCGAGTACCTGGGAATCTGAGAATCCTGATTATTGGGCAGTGCGGAGTCGGGTAGTGAGGAGATACCAGTTGGTTTCTGTTTTTTTTTTTTTATTATTCCACTCCATATGCAGAAACAATAGAGGACCTGGCATGCATAGTCGGAAATTGTACAATAGCATGTCTATGTTAAAAGCAATCCAAAATGTTATATTTCAAGATATATTTATGTTTTGGATGGCTGCTTTGAATGTAAGACTGAAAACTGCTCAGTTCCTTTTTTATTGGGTAAAATCAGACTGAGCAGTAATCTCCTTACTGTGTGATCATCTGCACTTTACAAGGACTACCTCGATCAGATCGCTGACTTCATTTATTTTTTCACTAAGTTAATTCAGGTAAAGTGTTAAAGTTGTTGGCTAATTCTGTGTATTGTAACAGATTTGATTTTACCTTGCAGCTCTGAGATGGTCATCAAACACCGACTGGCAACATAACATAGGGAGGGTTCAGTTCCGAGTAATAACATTGTTTTTAGGCTAGTGAGTGAATTAAGTTTTGCGGACATTTACAAGTGCCCGAATTAGTAAGGTCATGTCATTTTAATATGCATATGTGGGGAGCGGACAGAAATGGCAGGGATGCAGAAATGTAAAAAAAAAAAACACCCATAAGAAAAAAAACACCCACTGTGATATAGTGCAGTGCTGCAGTCCATAGGGACAACATGGGTGTATTGCTTCTTGGGGGAGGGTCAGGAGGAGGAAAAACAGTTCCACAGATGGAAAACATGACGTAGGTCCTTTTCTGATGCAAAACGTCTGCAGGCTCCGCCCACTGCAGACGTAAAAAAAAGTAAGGAGCAAGAGGGGTGCCGCTGGCATCAGGGAGCATGTCAGTACTGGGAACCAACGCTGTGTTTTTTTTAATGACACACAGAGCAGGACTGCACGGGATGAGGATGTAGGTGGGCAATAAGTCAAAGTACTACTGCTCATTACTATAGGCTACTGATCATCATAAGCAACTGTAGACTGCATTAGTAAAACCCTCACTATGGATACATGAAGTTGTTTTAGCCAATCAGAGCTGGAGTTTATGATCCAAGGTTTAATAGTGGTAACTGTTGACATGCAGTAATCAGACACAGTTCTGCTGTAGCCAGCATTATTGTTCCCCACGTGCCATTTTACAAAAGGTACAGAATGGCAGTAACAAAGTCAGAATTAAAATGGCATCTTCCTGGATAACACACAACATGGGTAGGGCCATAATTTGTTTGTCTTCCTCCCAAGACTCACATGATGACATTTCTGAGCAAACCACTGTACGTCAACTACTCTGAGGCAGACATTCCAGTTTCAAACATCAGTGATTGCTGTAGTTTAATGAGGGACATAACAAAAGTGTGAGGTTCATAGCTTCTGACTAATCTCCCCACTGGCACTCTGTTAATGGTTATATGCTTTGTAGTGCAATGAATCACAAAGGCAGCTTTGAACAAAAGACTTACAGTATCCAAATGTAAAGTACTTGTGAGTTAGTCACATGGCCAACTTACTTGAGACTCATGATTTACGACATACACTAATACAATATTTACCTGCAATTTTCTAGAATATTATTTCACTCAGTATACATAGCATCAGAGCATAAATTCTGAATAAAAGATCCTCCTAGCCTGCCCCTTCCCTGTTCCTACTTCTGCCCCCTCCATCCAAGTTTCCCTCTGTATTTTCCCCATTTGTCTTCTCAAAGTGATGAGAGCCAATGCAGAGGTGTAACTTAAAGACACATTTATACTACCTTACCCACTGCATTGTGGTCTCCTCAGCTCAGCCACTACTCCACCAGCAACACTGCCGACTTCAATTTACACTGCACTCATAGTGCATCAATGCAGGGTCAGTTTCTGCCATCTGACATTGTGTTCTGCATTTCTGCTAAGGTGGGAGGGGGGTAGTGTGGGTTGGCTCTTTTTGTAAATACAAAATGAATGATGTTCATCTTTTTGTCCTTTCATAAGGCACTAGTCTGTGAACGTTAATCTTTCAAACTGGCATTTCAGCTTCAGGCTCAACTTTTTCTCTCTTTAAAAAAATAAGGCTAAGCTATAACATAACTCTGTACAGTAAGTCTCTGTTATTTTGAATTTTCATTAATAGTTGTCAGCCATTCTTGCTGCTTAGATAGAGAAGCAGGAAAACATTTTGGAGAAATGTGAATACGTTTTCATAACTAAGGGCTGCCAGAGTTGAATTCCATTGTAGTCAGCTGAAAGAGGAGAGGGGGCAGTGGTATGGTGTGTCACAGGGCTATAACAAAGCAACCAGAGTGGCACATTTACATGCCATCAAAAAATGCCTGCACTAGTAGACAAACCCACTGAAACAGGGATCATCCTGTGTTACAACAGAGCTACCTGCAATATTCCCCAGGCAGTGTACACTGTTGGACCAGCACAGATGCTAGTCATCAGTACCTCTCACAATGGCACAGATTGGGCAGTGTAAACAGCCCTTAAGATTGCTGATGGGTTTGGTAAAATGGGAAGACTTTCTTGCGGTATGTCATGGAAAGGAAAAGGAGCAAGGGAGGATAGAGAGAGTAAGAAAAGGGAGCTTGGGTGGAGGAGGATGGGCAGAAACCTGATATTCTGCATGAATATGTCTGCTTGGTCTTCATAGTCGACAATGAAGAGCCACTGTTGGAGGGGGGAACCCATCAGAACTGAGTTTAGGGAGTGAAATTACAAGTCCGACTCATTTCTAGGATGGAACTGGAAAAGGGCTGCTGTGTAAGCTGTACCCACTAAATGCATAAAAGTGCACCTAATACAAAGAATACAATTCTTCCAGACCCCCAACAAAGGATTTCCATCCTAGACATTAAAAAGAAATATAGTGACTAGGCAGCCAGTCATCACATAAAACTCAAATGCTACTGGAATTGTTACTTACTGTTTTGATGCTTACCTTATATAATTTAATTTCAATGTGCTTACGTAACCTGGTGCAGTGTAGTGCTTATGCAACTAGTTGAATAAACTTTGTTGTGGCCATCCACCTCTCTGTGCCTCAGGAATACCACCCTGTACAGATGCTGAAGGCAAGAAACCCTGGAGGAGGGGTTTCACTTCTAGAGGTGCAATGGGAAGGATTCTCTTAAGCTAAAGGTAACTTAGGAAAAGGGAAAGGGGAAAGTATTTAACAGGAAAGGCACATGAAGCTGAAGCTTGTTTCCAGGTGCAACCTGGGAGCATGAGAAAGTTAAGTGACTTGCTCAGAGTCACACAGTAAGCAATTGGAGGCTGTGGGTTTCAAACACAGGTCTCCAGGTTTGCAGCTCAGAGCCCTAAACCACTGTGCTATACCACCTCCTATAAAGCCCCAAGGAGAAAGGCTAGCCACTGGAGGAGGAGGGCAGGATGGTGGGGTAAAGAGAAAATGTGTCTGAATGAAGCAGGAAGGCAGAGTTTAAATGATATCGATAAACCATCCCGGACATCTTAGTACTCTCTGAGACCTGGCTAAACAAAAAGGAACCAGACCAAGCCATCTCAATCTCTGGCTACTCCCTTGTCAGACAAGACAGGGCTGGGAGAGATGGAGGTGTGGCATTGTATAACTCCTTCTCCCTGCAATATGTCGTCACCCTCTCTAACACTTTCCTAGCAAACTATGAAGCTCTTGTTATTTGACTATCCCGCCCGACACTATTTAAATTTATGTTGTGGGTATCTATTATCGCCCCAACCTTCCCTCAACCGTGGCCACTGAACTTATTACCACCATCTCCTCCCACTATCAAACAGGTGAGCATTACATCTTGGGAGACTTTAATTTAAACTGGCAATCTCCCTCACAAGTCAAGGCTCGAAACTGCATAACCTCCCTAAATTTAACACAGCTCATCACAGATCCTACCCGTCTAAACAACAAAGCCCAAAACCACACCTTAATTGACTGGGCCACATCAAGTCATTGATTCTGGTACTCTACCCGATGCTCTCAGTGATCATCACTTGATTTACCTAGTCAGGAAGGTCCGCAGGTCTAAAGCTCCTCCCAAGATTACATAGATTTATACAAGGCTAATATGACCGTTGGTCCATTAGAGCCTGCTCATTTTTTAATTAAACTCTGAGATGTTATTACTAAGCAAATGTTTGCCCAGTCTTGATTTAAATTGAGTCATATTATGACTTGCAATCACATCCAATGGTAATCCATTCCATACTTTTTCTACCTTATATTGAACCAGCTCTTCCTCCTGCTTGTGTGAAACTTCTCACCACCTATTTGTAAAGGGTGAGCTCTTCTTTGTATATCTGGTTTCTAAGTACCAGCCCAAGCTGGTCCCAGAGAGTAATGTCTGATAGTGCCTTGAAAACAAGGCACATATCTACCCTTAGCCTTCGAAATCCCAACGAGTAGAGTTTCAGTACCTCCAGTCTCTCCTCATATGGTTTACCCGCTACTTCCTTTGTATGTCTTGTAGCCTTTCTTCGAATTCTCTAAAGAGCTTTATTTCCCCCTTCCCACCTGGTGCCCAAAACTGAGCACAGTACTCCACATGTGGCTGCACCAATGATCTGTACAATTGGAGATCCACCTCCTTATCCTTATATTTAATGTGCCTATTTATACAATGTAAAGTACCACTAGCCTTTTTCATTACCTGATTACGTGACTTAAAGCAAATATCTTTGCTGACTCTAATACCCAGATCCCTCTCATCTGACACAATCTTCAGTGAAACTCCACCTAGCTTGTACTCAAAATGTTGATTATGCTTCCTCAAATGCATAACAGCGCATTTGTCTGTGTTAAAACTCAGTCTATTTAGCTTTGCCCACTGCTTTAGTTCACATAGTGCAGTTTGTAGAATGCATGCTACCTCCTTTTGTTGACCACTATCCCTTATCTGGTGTCATCGGCAAATTTGGAATGCCATACTCCTGTTTTGGTACTCATGGATGATATGTAGATGTTAAACAAACATGGGCCCAGTACAGAGCCCTGGGGTACCCTGCTAGTCACCTCCACCCATTCTGAAAATGCCCCTTTTATACCCACCCTCTGCATCCTTTTAGAAAGCCATGATTCAATCCAATGGGACAAATTACCCTGGATCCCATGGTCAATCAAGGTGTCTACCATTTCCCCATGAGGGACTTTATCAAATGCCTTTGCAAAATCTGGAAAAATAACATCCACTGAATTTCTATTATCCAGTGCCTTGCTAACTCTGCCATAGAACTCCAAAAGGTTAGTTTGGCATGATCTACCTCTGGTAAACCCATATTGAGTTGGGTCCACGTCCCCTGATTGCTGCAGAAATTCTGTTATGTGTTCCTTGATTGTACCCTCATGGACTTTACCCAGTATAGCTGTTAAGCTGACTTGCCTATAATTTTCCACTTCTTGTTTAGAGACCCTTTTAAAGATTGAAACCACCTCAGCCATACACCATGCATCAATACTCTCTCACTGGTAACTAGTTTTCTGAAAAAATGATATCAATGGGGTTCCAGGGTATCAGCTAGTTCTTTTATAACTCTTGGATGCAGCCCATCTGGGCCTGGGGATTTATTCTAATCCAGATTCGGGAGCCTATTAGCAATGTCATTTATCTTAAGTACAAATTCCCCACCACTATTATTATGCAGGTGTGCTTTTGTTCTGTGTGTTTTAATATTATAAACAAATGTGTATGATACTGCTCTGCCATCTTCTGGTTATCAACGACAAGGGTCCCATCTGAATTCTTTAGATGACCAATTACCTTGCTGACCCCCTTTTTGTTGTTCACATAAGAATGAAAGGATTTATAATTATCCTTAACTTTTGTGGCCAATCTAAGCTTGTGAGCTTTTCTTGCTTTCCTTATCAGGCCTTTGGTCTCCTTTAATGCCCCCTTGTAAATTTCCCAGCATGCTTAATGATTACTTTTCTTGACTTTAATGAAATCTCTGTTTTTCCTTTTAATCAACTTCCTGATTTTAGATGTTAAGCGGGGTGGTGAATTTTTTTATGCTGTACTATTCTTAACTCTGGAGGATATGTGAGTTTGTGCTAATTCCATAATCTTTAGTAGTAATATTTCCCACATTTGTTGTAATGTCTGGTAGTTGAACTCTTCCTTCCAATATAATGCTGCCATGTTTTTTCTCATAGTAGGGAAATCCGCCTCTGCATAATTACAGAGAACAGCATTGCTTGTCATTGTTCCGAGGTCACCCTTATATTGAAAACTGACCATAGAGTGGTCATTTGAAACCAGGGGTACTGATACTGTACAATCCAGGATGTTATTTGTCATGTTACTTAGTAGAAGATTCAAAATATTTTGCCCTCAAGCTTGTTCAGTCACTAGCTGCTCTAGTCCTGCCAAATTAAAAGATTCGAAATACTGTTGTTTCAGAGAGTTTTTTTTTTCAGCTCTTCCCAATTTCTCCCAGGGAGATTAAAATCACCCAGTAGAATTATATTTCCCGCTATGGATAGTTTATTAATAAAATCCAATAGCAGTATATCCTCTGTTTGGGAGACAGATGGTGGTCTGTAAACAACCACGACGCTGATTTTGCACTACTCATCAGTGTAATTTTGACCCACAATATCTCTGCAGTATCCCAGCTTGAGGTATCTATTCTTTCCACAGTTATATTGTCAGCAATTTATAATGCCACCCCACTCAATTGTTCTCTCTCTTTACTAAACAAATTATATCCTGGTATATACCTATCCCATGTATCATCATTCCTCCACCATGTTTCTGTTATGGCACATAAATGGATATTTAATTCTTTAAGGGTATACAGTAGTTCATCTTGCGTGTTAACCAAGCTCCTTGTGTTAATCAATAAAGAGCTTCAGACTTTTGGCACCTTCTGCCTAGGGGGTTTTCCAATTAATTTGGGCTTGTCCTCATGGCCTCTCCTATGTAGTTTAAACAGTTCTCAATTTCTTGCTTAAGTCTGTTTGCCAGCATTCTCTTCCCCTTGTTAAGGTGCAATCCATTCCAGGCATATATTCACTGTGTCTGATAATCATCCCAATGGTTAATAAAACTGTCGCCTTTCCTAAAACACCATCTTTTGAGCCAGCCATTCATCATTTCTATATCTCTGTTTTTTACTCGGCTGAATCTAGGGACTGGATACATCCCTGAGATCAAAAGGTCACAACCCTTATCCTTCAGATTTTTTCCTACCTGTTCGAAATCTCTCTGGATATCAGTAGTACTTCTCTTCCCCATATCATTCACCCCTAGGTGTAATACAGTTACTGGTTTAATAGTATTTGAGAGTAGCCCAGGCAGTAGTGACTTGACATCTCCTATCCCAGCCCCAGGTAGTACACTAACTATGGTGTAGTTGTTAAGCTCCTTACAAAGCATTTGGTCTGTGTACCGTAACACTGAGTCCCCTATCACCAAGACATCTTTGGTTTCATTCCCCACAGGAGCTGGAAACAGCCTTTGGGTATTCTCATAACTAACTACTTCATCCTGAATATCCACCTTATTACTACTTGGTGAAAAGTGGCTGGTTTGCTTGGTCTACATATTTATATTCTCCCGATCTGGATCTTCTGCAATAGTTGTGAACCTATTTGATGTTAGAATATTTGATGAGCCCCCAATATTCCTTCTCCCTTTTTTTTTTTGCGTGATTTTTGAACTAAACGCCATTCATCTACATGCTCACCATGATCCCCCTTCTTTACTCTGGTGGATGGTTCTGCATTTGGGGGTACTTTTAGTCCTGGCTGGGGTATGCATTTATCCTCAATTAACTGTTCCGCTGCTGTGTCAATAAAATTTTCCAAAGAACTAATTTCAAACTGAATCTGAACGCTATGCTTGAGGTGCACTCTTTCCTGTTGTAACACTTCAGTTAGATTACATCTATCACATACAAACCCCATTAATGGGTCGCCTGTAGTATACATATAGCACTCTATACAGCGCTTCCATACTTCCTTATTAGTTCCTTCTAAGGCCATGTTTCCTAATATATAGTGGTCTCCTGTTGAGTGACACCGTTCTTGATGTTAATAATTGTAATATTCAGTTGCCCTGGTACCTGGTGTATCCAGCAGACACAGCTGACACGCGCTGATGCGCGTGCCTCTGTGCTCTTCTCCACCATGTTGCCCCTTGTTTTCAACCCCTGAGACCAGAAGTAGCTTCTTCTCCAACTTTCAGTCTCATGCTATCACCAGTGCCTCTGAACAGTAATAAAATATATTAAAAACAAGCCCTACTCATGCATAGGGACTTGTAACATCCACCACTGTGCAGTGCACAGATATAATTCAAGGCTCCCCAAAGTGGATATTTTAAATGGGACTTGCTGATGTGGGATGGACACCACCAGTGTCACAGAATCTTCTAGACTCAGAAAGAAAGTCAGATGCTAGAGTGAACCATTCCCCAGTACCATTCACAGCATTATATTCTGCAGTGTGTAGGCACACAATACAACAGTTTGCACAATACCTGTCTCTCCCCAGAGACTACATACTGTAACTGGCTGGTATCTAATTTTTCATTCGCTACAGGGCTTGTTTTCAACCCCCCGAGACCGGAAGTAGCTTCTCCTTCAACTTCCAGTCTCGTGCTACCACCAGTGCCTCTGAACAGTAGTAAAATATATTAAAAACAAGCCCTGCTCATGCATAGGGACTTGTAACGTCCACCACTGTGCAGTGCACAGATAAGATTCAAGGCTCCCCAAAGTGGATCTTTTAGATGGGTCTTGCTGATGTGGGATGGACACCACCAGTGTCCCAGAATTCCTTACACCCAGGCAGTAAGTCAGATGCTAGAGTGAACCCTTCCCCAGTATCACTCACAGTGTTATATTCTGTAGTTTGTAGGCACACAATACAACTGTTTGCACAATACCTGTCTCTCCCCAGAGACTACATACTCCAACTGGCTAATCCTAACCCGTTCATATAAATCACTTGACATTACCTGTCTTCTACATAAACTAACTTACACTGACTGGTCCTTGATACTCACAGCACCTCATGTGGATGTCGCCCTAACCTACTTTAAAGATAAATTCCTCTCCATTTGGAATCATTACGCCTCTCTAAGACATACTAGAGTACGAGGTAATCACATACCCATAATCACACCAGAAGTTCTGGCCTGCCTCAGAGCACATGACCAAGCATGGAGAAAGCACAAGGCAACTAAACTGCCTAGTGATTTTACATTACATCGCAAACTTTGCAATGCATGCACCAAAATGGTTAGACTAGCCAAAGCAGAGCATTTCAATGCTACTTTCCACACCAACCTTAATTTCCCATCAAAATTCTGCAAAGTTGTTCATGCCATCTTCTCTCCCCACTCTAACCCCCTCCCTAGCTCTTAAAATCAACAGCTCTCTTTTTGTGGATCATGCATTAGTGGCTGAGGAATTCTACTCCTACTTCACATTGTGCACCTTCGCCTTATTAGCCTCACTCCCCCCATGCTCTCCACCACCAACCAAATGTACTGATCCTGACCTCCACCACTCATCTGCCTCTCCTATCTTCTCATTCTCATTGATCTCACCTGATGATGCACATGCTGCCCTTCTAGCCATCAGTCCATCTAAATGCAGCTCTCCAGATGAACTTGACCTGAAGCTCCTCTACCTCTCTGCCCCAGTAATCTCATGCCCATTAGCCAACATTTTGAACCTCTCCTTTAACCTAGTAGAGGTCCCAACACCCTGGAAACACATTATTGTTCTACTCCTCCCTAAGGGTGGTGACTCCACTTCTCCCGGGAATTATTGCCCCATCTCCCTGCTCCCCACCCTTACTAAGCTCCAGGAACATCTTGTCCTCTCCCAGAACTCTAGCTTTCTATCTGATTCTAACTTTTTCACCCTGTTCCAGTCTGGATTTAGGAAAAACCATTCCACCTCCACCTCCCTACTCAGGCTCACTCATCCATTGTGACCAGAATGGACAATTGCTTGATCACCTCTGCCATCTTTGTTGATCTTGCCAAGGCTTTCAACATGGTTTCTCCACACCCCGCTTGTCCACTCCCTCAGAGCAGCTGGGCTTTTCCCATCTGCTACTAACTGGTTCAGGGCCTACCTCACTGGGTAGACACAGTCAGTTAGAATCACCAACTCCAACTCCCTGTAATGCCAAATAAATACTGTAGTGCCACAGGGCTAAGTGCTGGGCCCCCTCTTGTTCTCTGTATTACTAAATGATTTACTATCTGCTTGCTCCTCCTCCTCAGACATCCACATGTATGCTGATGAAACCACTTTGTTCACCATGGGCAAATCCCCCTCTGATGTTAAAGTCAGGCTCCAGCTTGATTTCAGCAAGATTCAGCACTGGCTCACCTCATATCAACTCTTCCTAAATGCCAAGAAAACAGTCTCCATGACATTTGGTACTAGGCAGAGACTTGCTCAGCTCCCTGTTCTACCCACTTTCCACACCCTGGATGGGACCCAACTTGAGGACACCACCTCATGCAGATATCTTAGGGTTTGACTGGACCAACACCTCAACTTCTCTGGGCACATCGATGCCATCCTGAAAAAACTGTGCCCCAAGCTCGGCACCCTTTACAGGAACAGTAATTGTATCCTGCTTCCTGTGAGGTGTGCGATTGTCCAGAAGTTGATACTCCCCATTTTTGACTACTGTGACGTAGTCTACAGTGCTGCTCCCAAATTCACCTTATCCAGATTGGACCCCCTTTTCAATCCCTTCTGCCACTTTGCCCTTGACTCCCCAGTGCATACTCACCACTGTGACCTCTACCACTCTCTTTCCTTCCCCTCACTTACAAACTGGTGACTCTCCCACTGTGCCAAATGTCTCTAAATACTGACTTGGATCTCTACCACCTTATCTATCCTCCTCCCTCTCTACCCCTCCTTCTCCTATTCATTCTTTAAGGTCTTCAGGATTCTAGGACCCTTGCTGTCCCTCACTGCTCCACATTGGCTGGTCAGTCGGCCTTCAGTCACAGCTTTACCAAACTCTGAAATGCCCTCCCTCCACAAATCCAGCACTCATCATCCCTTCACTACCTCTCCACTGCCATTCAAAACTTTCCCTCCTCTAACTGCACCTGCAGCCCGCAATCCTAATGCTGCCCTACATCTTTCTTTTGTCCCCCGCTCCATCTAGGACTACCTAATTCTACTACTGCACTTATGTCTGTAAATAATGCACCTCTAAGCTGACCAGTCTCTGTTTATGTGCTTTTGTGTACCACTGCACTATATCAACAACTGTACTGTCTTTTAGTTTGCTAAATTGTATTATTGCTCTACTCTGTTGCTTGTAATTGTTTTCTTGTATTTCTGTATGCAGTTTTTCCCTGTACCCTTTTCCCCAGGTCACACTGGGAGATAAGCAATTTGCTGTTCAGTGTGCCTTCCTGGTGAAACATTTCAATAAATAAAATAAATAAATAAAAGTCAGGTGAGGGCATGGCTGTTGTTTTAGCCCCTTGAACCACAGGCTTAAGCCTTTCGATTCAATGTGCTTACACAGCTAGAGATGTTGCAAAATTAAATTTTGCCACTGAAATTGTGGCGAAATCTGCAATTTCGCCATGTGAAACACTTTTTAAAATTCAGCCATCATGTGAAATTTTTTACCTGCTGTGAAATTGCAAAATTTCACCTGTAAAACGTGAAATTTTGACATGAAATTCAAAATGTTGCCAAATTTTGCACAACTGTTGCCATTTCACAGGTGAAAATTCACATTTTGCAGGTGAAATTTTGCATTTCACAGCAAAATTTTGCCTTTTACCCATGGAATTTTGCATTTCTCCCACAGAATTTTGCATTTCACACTCACAAAATATTTCATGAAATGCACTAATTTTGCAAAATATTTTGCAGAACAAAATTTTCCAATTTCACACATCTCTGTCACAACCTGGTATAGTGTTATGCTTATGCAACTTGATGAATAAACTTTGTTGTGGCCATTCTCCTCTTTGTGCCTTGGGAATATCACCCTGTAGGGATGCCAAAAGCAAGGATCCCTAGAGGAGGATTCCACCCCTAGAGGTGCCACATAAAGGATTCCCTTAGGCTAAAGGTAGCTTAAGAAAAAGACAAAAAACAGTGTAGATCTGAAGCATTGCAGAGGTAACAAGTTGGTATTGAGTATTGGCAGTTTCACATAGGTCAGCAGAGATAATGGTAATAGTTAGCAGATAACTGAAATGTATAATGACCTAATGTAGGTCAAATGAATTAAAACAAAAGGGCATGACTTCCCAGGTGATAGGAAATGGCAAAGGAGGGCCACCATCCATCTCCATCCAACAGACGAAACCTACCTAAATAACTCTGAAAACCTACCTAAATAACCTAGGCAAATACAACTAAAGCAACTAGATATTAATGACCTTTGGCACTGAAGAGAGGAAAACCCCCCTTTGATGAGGAAACCTCTGGGGAACCAAGACCTAGGTTGCCTTCCCTCCAGGCTTACGATGTTTTACTTAGTGACAGCTCTGCTGCTGCTGCAATTTAGAAACCCAATCCAAGGGAAGGAAAATATTCCAATTTGGTGGAAAGCTCTCGTGATCTCTCTAACGGGAATGTTGTGAAGGGTTGCTAGCACACTCTGCAATATTGGATACTCTAAAGTGAGAGTGGGACACCGAAGGTGGGAGGAGGAGGAGAGTAACGAGCACTCTGGCACTCAGTTGGCCTATCGACTAAAAACAGATCAGATGAACCAGAGGTGGTCGTGGGGAGAATAGCACAGAAGGTGCTGTCAAACTCAATTTGGCCAGCTAAAGGAGCCATCTTGGGCTAATTGCCCCATCCCTCATACTGTACATCAAGAGGTGCCATCAATATGTTGACACAACTAAAGCGCTACCCAGAGAGAGGATTTTCCCACTATGAGCTAGAAGAGAAGGACCCCACCCTGAGTTTTGCATGCCCAAGATGCAGACTTTGTGGGTGCAGAGCGAGACCATCAGCTGCAGGGCAGGCCCTGAGCCATAGAAAGTAATGGTCATGGTTGGCATGCCTCTGATTTATGAATGAGAGCATACAGTCAGCTATGAAGTGCTAGATATGAGGAGGCCAGTTGAAGCCAGCAGCAGTTGGTTAGGTATTGGTATGCTGGGTGATATGATTGATTAAGATGATGGACTGATATGATGGACCAATGTGATTGACTGATGAGACTGACTGATAGGAATGCTTGATATGTTTGACTGATATGAGCAAAGCCAGCAGAAAGCAAGACTACTAATTCTGTTAAGGAAGCCTAATTCTGATGACACTGAAAATACTTAATGATGGTAAATTATACTGATGTGGGTAGGTGGTAGGAGGCCGGGCAAAGCCAGTGTCTGTTGGTTAGGTAAAGGGAGCTGTGAATGCCAGTAAATGAATCGATGAGCTTTAGGTAATTGAACTGATATGGTTTATGCATGATTACATTAAATGCCATTTAGACTGCACAGCAGCAGTAGCAGGAGAGCAGGTAATTAAATTGATAAGAAGTATGCAGGAATATGGTGAAGGAGCAGGGCATAAGTCATTTAACTTACATAATGCATGCTCCTGTTACTTGGAGCCATGATGCCCCATTGTGACATCACAGTGCCCCACCATGGGAATAACAGGGGAAGCCACAAGCTGAGCATCATGAGACCAAACATTTAATTTAGTGACTGAAGGTTTTGGTATAAATAGAAATTAGAAACATACTGTTTAAATGCCAGCAGCTGTAAGCCAGGCTGACATACCTTGGACTGAATACATAGGCAAAATAAATGAGAGTGAGTTATGATTACAAATGCTTATGAGTCCTGCACGTGGGACTAGGACAACAGTAAATTTATGATAAAGTGTAATTCAGATGGTAGGGCAGGAAATCCCCAAAAATTGTAGAGGCACTCCCTTTTTCCCACTTGGTTTGACTGCTTTCATTCATAGTGCAGTAAGGTATGAAGTAAAGGAGCTTGGTATCATAGGTATCATAGGTAGGTATCATAGGTTGATCAGAGCTTTATAGTAGACCGAGGTCCATTTTAGTTCACACTTTATGTGTGTTGTTTAATAACCCAAAATATTATATTTAATCAGGTAATCATCCAGATTTGATTTAAAGCTATTCATCTTTTGACTTGCCACTACTTCCAAAGGAAGATTGTTCCAAATTTTGGTGATTCTTACTGAGAACCACTGTTTTCTTTTTTTTTTTTTGTTCTAAATGTTTCCAGTTCTAATTGTAAGGGGTGAGTTATGGTGTTATAATGTAGACTTCAGTAATTTAACCCCAATATTTCCCAAATGTGAGGATCAGTAGTTGCACGGTATGCCAAACACAAGTCGCCCCTCAGTCGTCTATACTCTAGGGAATACAACCCTAGGTTTTTTAGTCTTGATTCATAATCAAGCCCTTTAACTTCATTAATCCTATGGGTTGCCCTTCTCTGGATTTTTTCCAAGGCTTGTATTTCTCCTTTGCCACCGGGGACCATAACTGGGCACAATAATCAATATGTGGTCACACTAAAGATGTATAAAGTGGCAACAGTACTTCCTTACTTTTACATTTAATGTTTGTTTATACAATGTAGAATGCTGCTTGATTTCTTAATAACCTGGTAGCATTGTGAATTAAAGCTTAAATCATTGCTTATTCTTATACCCAGATCCCTTTCATCTTCTATCATCTTTAATGTTTGCCCTCCTAGAGAATAATTGCTTAGTCTATTTTTATATCCAAAATGCATAACACTGCATTTATCAACGTTAAATGTCGGCTTTTTTTCATTTGCCCATGTTTCCAATTACCTAAGGGCTACTTGTAGAATGTTTGCATCCTCATGGGTTTCCGCTATGTGCCCCAGTCTGGTATCGTCTGCAAATTTGGATAACCATGCCTCAGTTGTGGTTTGCAAAGAGGTAATGTAAACATTAAACAAGAATGGTCCCAACACTGAGCCCTGGGGCACCCTGCTGGTTACATCTGACCAGTCTGAGTTAGTTCCCTTAATACTGACTCTTTGCTTCCTGTCAGTGAGTCATGCTTCTATCCATCTAGTTGTTTTGCCATCCATACCAAGCTCTATTAACGAATCAACAAGCTCCCCATGGGGTACCTTGTCGAATGCCTTTGAGAAATCCAAGAAAATTACATCCACTGGAAGTTTGCTATCCAATGCCTTGCTTACCCTCCCATAGAATTCTAACAGGTTAGTCTTGCAAGATCTACCCTGTGTAAAACCATGTTGTGTATGGTCAATATTATTTGTAGCTAGGAGTTGGTTCATGTTATGATCTTTGATAATACTTTCAATAATCTTACCCAAAACTGCTGTTAAACTAATAGGCCTATATTTCTGCACCTCATGTCTAAGTCCCTTTTTATAAATAGGTACCACTATAGCTTGTCTCCATGCTTCCAGGACCAATTCTTCATCTAATGATTTATGATAGATGGCTATAACTGGGTCCACAAAAAATTCGGCTAGTTCTTTAATAACTGTAGGGTGCAAGCCATCCGGTCCTTGGGATTTATTTTGGTCCAGGCTCTGAAGCCTTTTAAGGGCATCCAGTCTACTTATACTAGGCCCAGTATTTGTTGCCAAATCTAAATGCTTTATTTTTGGGTGTGTTTTGTTGTTAAAAACAGAAGTGAAAAATGTATTATACTGTTCAGCCATTTTGGCTTGATCTGTCTCTATATTACCATCATGATCCTTTAGAGACCCAACTGATTTACCTTCTCCCTTAATATTATTAACATATGTATAAAATGTCTTGTAGTTATCTTTTACTTTACTTGCCAATTTGTACTCGTGATTTTGTTTTGCCTTCTTTATGCTAGTTTTTGTTTGTTTGAGAATTATTTTATACATATCCCAGCAAATACTATTTCTACTTTTTTTTGCCTTAATGAACATGTCATTTTTCTTTTTAATTAGCTTTTGGACTTTGGGGGTCATCCATGGTGGCATCTTGTTTTTTGTTCTCTCATATTTACGTATTGATGGAGTAAAGGTTTTAACCAGTTTGTTTATCTTATTGGTAATTAGGTCCCACATATTTTGCAAAGATTTGCTCTAAAAGCTCTTCTCCCAATCTCAATCTACCAAATTTCTTTTAATCTTGTCAAAATCAGCCTTGTTGTAATTAAAAATTGTTGTATTACCTGTTTGATTTCCCAGCTTGCCTTTGTATATGAAGCAAACTATGGAGTGGTCAATGGACCCTAATGGTGGTAATACTCTACAGTCTTGGATAGTTTCATCTAGATTACTCAAAACCAAATCCAAGATATGATTTCTGCTAGTATAATCAGTTACGTACTGACTCATTCCTGTTAGGGCAAAGATTTCCAAGTAGTATTGCTCTGAAGTAGTATTGGCCTGCATTTTGTCCCAGTTTATACCACGGAGGTTTAAGTCACCTCGTGTAATATTATTGTCGGTATCACCTATAGTACCAATAAAATCCAATATCTTTAGGTAATCTTCTTGTGTTATAGCTGGAGGTCTGTATATAAGTCCTATACTGATACTGGCTGCACATGGAGGGGAAAGCTTTACCCGTATAGACTTGGTACTATGCCGTTTTTGAGTGCCTACTAGTTCTGAAATAATAAAATCAGTGATATATAAAGCCACTCCACTACCTTTCCTTAGCATCCTGTCTTTATGATATAAATTATAACCTGGTATGTTCCTGTCCCAGGGATCATCCTTCTCCCACCAAGTCTCAGTAATGGCACATATATATATATATATATATATATATATATATATATATATATAGTAGAGGCAAAAAACTCAGTTTAATGCATCAGTTAGGGTTGTTCCACAGCGACAAAAGTGAGGAAATTCGATGTTGAGGTTGAAACCCTCTTTACCCCTCCAGCCCACCCCCAACTGGAATCGGGTGTGCATTGAGGCATTGGCCCTAATTGTCACCCCATAACATGTGAAAGAAGCTGAGGAATAGAGAATGGGGTGACAGTTAGGACCGATGACCCCAATGCGCACCCCTGATTCCAGTTGGGGGGTGGGCTGGAGGGGTGCAAAGGGGGTTTCAACCCTAACATCGAATTTCCTCACTTTTGTCACTGTGGCACAACCCTAACTGATGCATTAAACAGAGTTTTTTGCCTCTAATTTCCCTTGTTTTTAAGAATGATAATGAGAAATAGTGAATGTAATGCGGCGGCGGGAGCATGGGGCCCCGCCATGTGATGTCTTGTCACATAGTAACATTGTGCCTGCAAACACAAATTGTAATGCGCATGGTGATGCAAAGCAAAACAGAGAGAGAAACAGTACTGTAGACAGAAATGTTAAAAACAACGCAAACACAACCGCAAATGAAAACGCAAAGGGTAACGCACATGGTGGCGTAAACGTGAACGGTAAGTGAAACGGGAACGGAACCGCAAGCAGAAATGGTAATGGTAACAGTAATGTAAGCGCACAGGCTGTTTTTACCCAAAAGCTGTACAGAGAAAGACAGTGAGTAGAAAGAATGTATGCAAAATAATGACTCTCGGAACACAAAAATGAGGACTTGGAATAGTAAATTGCTTATATCTCAGTAACCGTACGACACAGAAAAAAAAATTTAAAAGTCATATGCATTACCACTTTCCTGGCTAGTTTTGTAATTTTTCAACAAATAGTCCGTATCTCACACCGTTTTCGAGATACGGGCCCTGAAAGGCGCGGCTAACGTCGTAATGTTATCCTATGGGAAAAAAAACAGAAGTTCGGACTGCCATAACTTTGCCTCCCTGTAATATGTTTTCACCAAACCACTGAAAGGCACATCTGTGGGATGTTGGCTGTGTTCCCTGCAAATTTCAGCCCAAAAGACCAAACCATTATTTTGCAGCAGGGCGCCAAACGATTGCTGCAATGCGTTGTATGCCGTAATGTTATCATATGGGAAAAAGCATCAAATTTGGAGTACTGTAACTTTGCTGCCATGTAATATTTTTTCAGCGAAACACTGAAGGGCACATCTGTGAGATGTCAGCTGCGTTCCCTCCAAATTTTAGCCTAAAACTCCAAAACCTTTTTTTGCAGCGGGCTGCCAAAGAATTACTGTTATTTTGGGCATAGTGTCGCAAAGTAGTGTCGTGATTTGCGAAAGCTTTCACAAAAATTTGCAACACTTTCATGAGTGTGACACTACTTTGCGAAAGTACTTTTTCCAGAAATCTGAAAAACATATTTCTGGGGTGTTTTACCCCAAAATAAAGACATGACTAGCATCCTCAGGGCCCTACTAGGTGAATACAAAAAGAATTAGGTTGCTAGAGGGTCTCAATTTTAAATGCCAAGCATTTTTCTGATCACTAACTGAAAACAAAATGGTGGATTTGCGACAGTAAAAAGGCCATTTGCGACAGTAAAAAGTGCATTTGCGAAAGTGTTGAACTTTTTGTTAACTTTTCCCTTTGACTTATAATGGGAACTTGTTGTTTGAATAACTTTTGAACTGTTTATTATTTTTTCATGAAATCTTTGAAAGACACATCGGGGACCCTGGCTGCACGTTCCCTGAAGATTTTGGACTGGTCGCGCAAACCGCGGTGACCTGTAGGCATGACCGTAGAATTCCACAAAAAGCGTAAACGCATGTGCAGATCACGCTTAATAACTCCGCAGCCATATATCCGACCAGTACAAAACTTGGCAGATCCCAAGGTGTGTGGGTCTTGATTCTGTATTCCAAATTGCAGGCAAATCCATTGAACAGTTGCAAAGTAATTAAGGTGCAAAATTTTGGGTTTAACATGTAAATGGGTCCTCAACCCTAACTATGGTAGCACTACTGTGCTACCATAATATATATATATATATTAGAATTTATCATAATGTATAAAAGTTCCTCAATCTTGTTTTTCAGACTCCTGGCATTAATGACTAAGCAATTCCAATTTTCTGGTGCTCGATGCTTACTATAACTTTCTTTTATTAAAGTTGCCCCCACTTCCCCTCTTACTGGTAGTTTAAACCCGTATCTATGGCTTGTCTTAATCTATGTGAAAAAATTATTTTTCCTTTCCTGTTTAGGTATAACCCATCCTGTGCATATAAACTCTGGTCTCTAAATATTTCTCTGTGTTCTAAGTATATGTAACCTTCCCTATAACACCATCTTTTCATCCATCCATTTAAGTTGTTTATCTCCATTTGTTTAGAAGGTGTAGCCCTAGCTCTGCTGATTCTGTGCTATAGTTAAATCTCACTGCTACACCCTGTGTGGGTGAGCACTACAAGGTAGATTTCATCTATTTCCTGTGCTTGCCCATAGCTAGTGTAGGTTTAATTTGCTAAGCTCTTTCTGTGCTATAATTAAATCTCACAGCTACATCATATCTGGGTGAGCACTGTAAGTTAAAGTTAATTTAATCATCTCTTTGTATTTTAGTCTATATTAGGATCAGGTTCAAAGAGGAAGCAGTCAGCAGTGCCAGCTGTGGAGTGCTGTTCTCCTAGCAGTGCCCCACCTGCAGGACCACAGCTGAGCTCCAGGCTCAGCTGGTGGCAGCAAGGGTAGAAATAGCTCAGCTGCATCACCAGCTCAGTCAGAGTCCATCTCCCCACATTCCCACTCCCCCAGAGACCCACTGGTCAGTGAGGTGGAGAGTGTTGGGCAGTGGGAGGAGAAGGGGCAGGGGTAGCAAGAAAGAGGTTGTCCAGCCCAGCACCATCCAGACAGTGAACCATGTTGTACCTCTGAAGGAGGCTCAGTCATCTGGCTCCACTGAGGGGGGACTCTGAGTCAGTCACTGGGAAAGGGCAGGACAACAAGGTGGCACCCAAGGAGCATCTCTACCAGGAGAGTCTTAGTTGTTGAGGACTTCGTGATTAGGTGGTAGAGAGGGTGGCTGTGGACTCCTTGATTGGGGTGTAGAAAGGGTTGTGGTTGTGGTGGGGGGTTGGACGAGGGGGGGTTCCATGCCTTCCTGGTGCATGGGTCATCCAGGATTTAAACAGGATAAGAAGGATGGCAGTGATAAAGTAGGGGAGTTCGGGGTGCTGGTTACACCTGGGTACCAATGTCCTGGTGAATCAGTCAGTGGAGATAGTGAAATGGAACTTTCATACACTGGGGGACAGATTGGTGGCACACTCAGCCTCTCTGGATTTTTCTGATGTCCTCCCTGTGTGGGGGGCATGGCGAGAAAGCAGGATAGGATAAGGACTGAGGTAATCAAGGAGTTTAATGAGTGTCTTAAGGGATGGTGTCAGGAGAAGATGTACTGGTTTGTGGGGGTTTGAATGGAACTTCTGGGACAGGAGACTCTTGATTAGATAGAGGGCCTGTGCTTTGGAACAGATGTTTGACACCTATATTAGATGCTTAAATTGACTGTAGGAGAGATTATGTCTAGGGAAACCACAGTGGCACGTGAAATGAAGGGGATCCTAACTAGTACTCCACCTCATCTGGGGCTTGTTGAAGCACAGTGGGTAAAAGGAGAGCTGTGGCCTGAACTGAACTAGGTGAGGGGACATTAGAGTGGGGGAGGCAAAGTGTTTAATCACCAGGAAATACATGAGGAAGAAAGGGCAAGGAAATCACAAGGGTAGTAAAAAGATAGGACTGGGGGGATCAGATTGAAAGGGGTATGCCTTAATGCCAGTAGTCAGGGTAACAAAATCAGCGATCTCCAGGCACTGATGGCAGACACTGAGGTGGACCTTGTGGCTATCACAGAAATGTGGGCTTCAGAGAACAATAACTGGGAACTGACAGTCCCTGAGTACTGATTGTTCAGGAGGTATAGAGGAACAGTAGTGGGAGAGGAGCAGCCATTTTTGTCAAGAATGGCATAGAGATGGCAGAAGATGGGTGCATCAGGGATAGTAAAGGGAAGACAGAGTCACTGTTGGTGCAACTCACAGAAGGCTCAGGCAAGGAACTGTACTTGGGGATGATCTGTAGCCATCTAAGGCAATGGGAAGAGAGAGACAGAGTGCTCAGGGAAGAACCTGAAAGAGGAGTGGCAAAGAGGGAAGTAGTGGTGGTGGGTAATCTGAACTTGCCAGACATTGATTGGGATGTTCCAGTTGCCAGGAGCACCAGAAATAAAGTCAAGCTGGATACCTTCCAGGACTGTCTACTCTACTGGTACAGCTAGTTATGGAATCCACCAGGCAGACTGCAGTTCTAGATGTGGTGATCACCAGCTCAGAAGTTGGGGGAGCTATAAAAATAGGGGAGCCACTGGGGAATGACCATAACTCCATTTGGTTTGAACTGGCACTTGGGTCCAGAAAACCCCAATCGAGAGCTGAAGCCCTTGATTTTATAAGGGTGGACTTCAACAGGCTGAGTGAGCTAATCAGGGAAAAGTTAGTAGCAGTGGATGACATAGGTGGGGCAGACAAGAGCTGGGTGCAATTAAGGGGGCCATTCTTGCGGCATCTAACTTATGCACCAGAACAGTAACCAAAAAGAACAAGTTCAAGGGATCATTACGGTTCTCAGTAAGGGTCAAGGAATTGGTGAAGGCCAAGATAAACACCTTCTACAAGTAAAAAGAATAGCAGGGGGAGGAAGAATGGGGAGAATATTTACCAAAAGTTAGGAACACAAAGGAGGGAGCTGGGGAAGCAAAACAGACACAGAACTGTGTATTGCAGAGGGGGTCAAGAGCAGAGGAAAACACTTCTTCCGATACATGAGGTAGAAAAGGAAGAAAGGAGGTGGAATTGTGAGGCTCGCAAAGAGGGTAAGGTGACAGAGGAGGACAGGCAAAAGGCCACCATCCTCAATGACTACCTTTGCTCAGTTTTCACTAGGGAGGAAGGTAGGCCCTTGCCAGAGAGTAGTGTCAAGGCAACCACTAAGGGGGTCCAGAAAATGAGGCAGCCCACATTTACAAGTGAAACAGTCCAGAAAGGGCTGGCAGCCCTAAAGATAGATAAGGCCCTAGGACCAGATGGGTTGCATCTGAGGTTGCTCAGAGGACTGGTAATGGAACTTGTCAGCCCCCTGATAGATCTATTCAACAGTGTACTGGGGATGGGGATGGTTCCAAAGGATTGGAGGTTGGCAAATGTAGTTCTGCTTTATGGGGGGGGGACAAGGAACAAGCAGGGAACTACAGACCTGTCAGTCTTACAGCTGTTATGGGATGCTGATGCAGTCACTGGTCAAAGAGTATCCTGTGGACTAATTGGGATGCAACAGGCTCCAGGATAGTAAACAGCTCAGATTCATGGCAGGGAGGTCTTACCAGACTAATCTAATTATTTTCTTTGATTGGGTGATGAGGGAATTGGATAAGGGCCCGTCTTTGGATATAGAAACATAGACTTTGATGGCAGATAAGGACCGCTAGGCCCATCTAGTCTGCCCATTTCCCTACCTACAGGATAGGCCGCAGATCCTAGTTAACCAACAGCCTTTATCTTCCTGCCCCCCACAAGAATTGCCTTATGTCTGTCCCATGCATTCTTGAATTCTCCCACAGTTTTAGACCCCACAACTTCCTCAGGAAGGCTGTTCCATGCATCCACTACCTCTCTGTGAAATAATACTTCCTCACATTGCCCCTGAACCGCCCTCCTTTTATCTTTTAAATTGTGTCCCCTTGTTCTTGCAAGTCTCTTTTTCTGAAAGATGCTACCCTCTTGGACTTTGTTGATTCCCTTGAGGTACTTGAAAGTTTCTATCATGTCCCCCCTCTCCCTTCTTTCCTCAAGGGTATACATATTAAGCTCCTTTAGTCGCTCCTCATCACGGCTTCTCTTGCAGACCCTGCACCATTTCAGTTGCCCTCCTCTGGACTGCCTCTATCCTGTCTATGTCCTTGCGGAGATGGGGTCTCCAGAACTGGACACAGTATTCAGATGGGGTCTCACCAACTGTCTGTACAGAGGGATAACAACTTCCTGTTTTCTGCTGCTGATGCCTCTCCTATACATCCCAGTATACCCCAGCCCTCCCTACTGCCTTCTCACATTGCTTGCTAACCTTAAGGTCATCTGATATGATTACCCCCAGGTCCCTTTCCTGTTTTGTTGTTGTTACTACCTTCCCACCCATTGTGTATTCTTCCCCTGGGTTCTTGTTTCCCAGGTGCATTATTTTGCACTTTTTTGCATTGAATCCTAGCTGCCATACGTCTGACCATTCCTCCAACCTTGCCAAGTCCCTTTTCATCCTTTCCACGCCTCCTTGTGTATCAACCCTGTTGCAGATCTTTGTGTCATCTGCAAAAAGGCATACTTTTCCTTCCAGTCCCTCTGCAATGTCACTGATGAAGACATTAAAAAGGACTGGACCCAATACTGAACCCTGCGGTACCCCACTAGTAACCGCCCTTTCTTCAGAGTGGACTCCATTTACAATTACCTTCTGTGTCCTGTTGTCCAGCCAATGTTTTACCCAGGCTAACACCCTGGGACCCACTCCCAGGCTGGTTAATTTGACTATCAATCTTTTGTGGGACTGTGTCAAATGTCTTGCTAAAGTCTAGGTAGGCCATGTCACAGCCCCTCCCTGGTCTACTACTTTGGTCACCCAGTCAAAGAAATCTATTAGATTCGTCTGACATGACCTTCCCCGCTGTGAACCCATGCTACCTTGGGTCCTGTGCTCCACTGACCTTTAGGTACTCAACTATTCTTTCCTTCAGAAGTGACTCCATCACTTTCCCTACCACAGAGGTCAGACTGACAGGTCTGTAGTTTCCTGCCTCTGTCTTGGTCCCACTTTTGTGAAGGGGAATCACATCCGCCTTCCTCCAGTCCTCAGGTACCACACTATCCTCCCATGATTTATTAAAAAGAGTAGCCAGTGGTTTCACTAGTTCCTTCCTTAATTCTTTTAGAATTCTGGGGTGAATTCCATCAGGCCCCATTGCTTTGTCCACCTTCAGTTTTAGGAGTTCTTGCAGAACCCTTTCTTCTGTGAAAGGACTGGGATCGACCCCCCTATCAAGAGTGCTTCTGTTAATTGGATTAGGCACTTCCCCCCTCCTCTTTTGTGAATACTGAGCAGAAATATTTGTTCAGTATTCCTGCTTTTACTTGTCCCCTCTGCCCACCCACCGTTCATTCTATTCAGCCTCACTATCCCTCCCTTTGTCTTTCCGCTCTCTGATGTACCTATAAAGGTTTTATCCCCTTCTTAACTGAGTTGGCTATATTTTCCTCAGTTTGGGCCTTTGCTATTCTGACTTCCCTCCTGCTTCTTTCTGCCTTAATTGGTACAGCTCTCTGTCCTGCTCCTTCTGTGTTTCCTTATACTTCCGGAATGCTATCTTTTCTTCCTGACTTTCACAGCCACCTCTCTTGAGAACCATAGTGGCTTTTCTTTCATTTTGATTTGTTTATTTGCTTCACAAAGGCTTGTTGCGTCTGTGATGGCAGTTTGATAATTCCCATTGTTGCTCCACACCTCCTTCTAGCCTGTTTGCTAGTGCTTTTCTGAGGCACTCTCCCATCTTTCCAAAGTCAGCCCTCCTAAAGTCCAGTACCCTCACTTTTGTATGGCTTGACTCTGTAGCTGAGTTTAACGTGAACCACACTGTTTGATGGTCACTTGTCCCCAGATGGCAACCTACTTCTAGATCTGAGATCCTCTCACTGCCCCATTTGAGAGTACGAGGTCTAAGATTGCTCCCTCATGAGTGGGTTCCAAAACTAGCTGTCTAATGCCTGCCACCTGTAGGGCGTCAAGAATGGCCCTGCTCTTGGATGTGGCTGCAGCAAATGTGCTCCAGTTAACATCTGGCATATTCAGGTCTCCCATCAACAGTATCTCCCCTTTCTCTGCCATTCTAAGAATGCCTTCCATCATATCCTTGTCCATTCCTTCCCCTGACATGGGGGTCTGTACTAACCCCTGTGTGGATTGTGGTGCCCTTTCAGTCTCAAGGTGACCCACAGTGCCTCCTCTCCTCCCTGTTTACTCTTTTGTTCAGTTGCTTTTATCCCTTCCTTTACATGAGAGCTACTCCTCCCCTCTTCTCCCCTGCCTGTCTCTCCTGTAGGTTATGTACCCTGGTATGTTAACATCCCAGTCATGGTTCTCTGTGTACCATGTTTCTGTGACTGCTACGATATCCAGGCATCCCTCTTCCATTAAGGCCACTAGCTCAGGGAGCTTATTGCCCAGACTACGGGCATTGGTACTTATTACCCTCCATTTCCTGATGGCCTTACCCCCTTTTGCCCCATCCCTGTCCTTCTTGCCTTTGTCACTTTCTCCATTTACCCCTGCCCTTCTCCCTATCAACACCTCTATGTTGGTGTTTGCCACACTTACTACTGTGATTGTTTGGGGGCTAGGATTTTCCTGCTCCTTTCCAGTGCCTCCCCCCTTGGCTAGTTTAAAAGCTTGCCAATGAAGCATTTAAACCTATCACCTAGGATCCTGGTTCCCCTCCCGGACAGATGCAGCCCATCATGCCAGTATAGGCTTGCATCACTCCAGGTGTACCCCCAGTCCCCAATGAAGACAAATCCCTGAGCTCCACACCAGTTTTTCAACCACTGATTGAATCCCATGAGTGCAGAACATCCTAGCCTCTCCTATGCCATAGATGGGTAGCACCTCCGAGAAGGTCACCGTGCGTGCTACTTGACTAAGGCCCCTCCCCAATTCCACAAACTCTTCCTGCACTTCTCTAATCCCTTTCTTAGCCAGGTCATTTGTCCCTAGGTGGACAATGACATCCAGCTCCCTCCCCTGTGCAGCTGCTCCGGCAATCCTGAGGATTCACTCTCTGTCTCTCCAAGCCATGGCACCAGGCAGGCACCTTACCTCTCTCTCCCCTTCCTTGCCCAGTTCTACCTTCCTAACAATGGAGTCCCCCACCTGGAGTTGTTTCCTTCCCCTGCAGGGTCCTCTGCCACCCTCCTGTGGGTCTCCTTTGTGGAGGTTCCCAGCATCCTCCTTGGTCTCCACTGTAGGTGCCTCCATAGAGGAACCACACTTTGCCAGAATGGCATAGGAATTGTGGAGAGGTACAACTGGAGGGATGTGCCTCTGTTCCACCACCCTCACCCTCCCTGAGCCCACTGTGGTCCAACTGCTCCTCTTTCTTGGCAACCTCTGAGACAACGGCAGTGGCACTGGTGGTCCCTGGATGGAAGAGGAGGTCCCACAAATCCTGGCCAACTCAGGCTGGAGATGAGCAACCTCCTCCCTCAGCCCAGAGAGGTGCCTGCAGATGGGACAACACCGCATCCTCCAGAATATCTCCAGGAAGACTGCTGCACCACAGCCACTGCACTGCACCACTCCAATCATGTCTTATTTCTGACCCCTTAACTGTTTGCAATCCTTACTCTTTCATCTGTTTTTTTCTCTCGCTCTCCTTACTTTCTGCCTGTGTGCCCTTTAAGCTCCTGATTGTCCTGTTCTGAGACAAAAATATCCTATATTTCTTAGTAGACCACTTACTTGTTCAGAGGCAGACCTCCTGCAGCTAGAGGGGGCTGGAGAGCTACTCTTGCCCCTTCTAGGATGGTGGGTCCTTGGTGGTTCTGTGATCACTCTCTTCCTGCCCCTAAACCGGAAGTTCCTGTTGTCAGTCAAATCCTGTGCCTATAAAAATAGAACTAGCTAAGGGTGGAGGGGTGGAGGGGAGGGAAGGAGGGCAATATAGTCCCAGCAGAGAAGTTCAGTCACACAGCGGTCCTTTCTCTTGGTGTCTTCTGCCAAGCTATTATATGTTCCACTTCGACTTCAACAAGGCTTTTGACTCGGTGCCTCACAGATGGATGTTGAAGAAGATGGAGGATCTGGGTGAAGCTAAGGTCATAGTAAATTGGGGAGGTAACTGCCTAAAGGGGTGGCAGCAGAGAGTTGTGGTCAACAGGGTCAAATCAGAAGAGAGGGAGGTCACGAGATGGTACCACAAGGCTCTTTCCTGGGTCCAGTCCTCATTGTTCATCACTGACATTGGTGAGGGAATCTGGGGCATGTTGTGTCTCTTTGCAGATGGCACTAAACTCTGTGGGAGGGTGGATAACAATGAGGAAATCAGGGAAATGCATAGGGACTTACAAAAGCTAGAGGAGTGGTCTAAGGTTTATTAGTTGAACTTCAACACCAAGATGTGCAAAGTAATGCACCTAGGTAAACATTCCAGGACAGAGTACTGGATGGGTGGGGTGAGACTTAACAATACAACTGAGGAACGGGACCTTGGAGTTATCATTAGAGACTCCCTAAAACAATTGAGTCAGTGCGACAAGCCATATAGCAAACTGAGTAGGATGTTGGGTTCTTTTGGAAGGGGTATTGATAGTAGAAGGGAAGTGGTAATACTTCTCATATATTGATCCTTAGTAAGGCCAGACCTGGAGTTCTCTGCCCAGTTTTGGATTCCTCACCACAGGAAAAGATAGGGATAGGATGGAGATGGTGCAGTGCAGAGTGATGAAAATGGTTCGGGGTCAACAGGGCAGGTCCTATGAGGAGCACCTCAAGGCACTGAACATGCACTCACTGGAGACCAGAAGGAAAAGGGGAGATATGATAGAGACCTTCAAGTTCCTAAAATGAATTAACAAAATGATCTGCTGGGAACTATTTAGCTTGAATACTAGCTCATGGTCATGTGTACGTGAGTGGAAACTAATAGCAGGGAGGTTCAGGAGGGACACATGGAAGTATTGTTTTACAGAAAGGGTTCTAGCACTATGGAACAATCTATCAGCTGAAGTAGTAAATGCAAAAACCGTTGGTGGTTTCAAGCACTATTGGCTTTTGGCTGACACCAAGTGGAGGCCTGGTGGCAACGCTAACATGCAAGCGGCAGACAATAGTTGTGGAAGGGGAGCCATGGTTCCAGGACATATGTATGCCTCCATGCACATGTGTAGCCAGAGCTGCCACAGCTGAAGGGGAGAAAACAAAAAAGTGGTCCCAAGGACTTTAAGAAGCCCTACACATCTTCCTGGACCATCACCACTACCCAGATGCCCAAGCATCTGGACGTGTAGCACTAGGCAAGTGGAGGACAGCCCTTCCTCGTCTGGCTCCACCATGGGGGGCAATCTGTGGGGGACTAACTCCAAGGTAAATCTGGGGAGGTGGATGCCAGCCGTGGGGAGAGGGGGACATGAGCTAATAGCCATGCAAGGGGTAAAAATCTGTGTAAAATAAAGATTACCTTTAAACTGTTTGTTTTTTTACATGCCTGGCTCCTTGGCTCTTTCAGAGGGGGCCTCGTACCCCCCCTCCTACTCATTCACAAGGACATTTCCAAGGCACCCCCCTCAGTTTCATTATGCTCGTGGGGCCGGGGAGTATATATTTTTCCCCATTATCTCCCAGTTCCCCTGAGGATGCCGGTGCAGAGGACATATGTCCAGACTGACTGCATGCTGACACATGCCATTGTCAAGTGCCAGCAGCGTCCTCCCCTTCCTGACTCGGGAGAGCCACCTGCACCCCTAATGCCCATGCTTCCACAGGCATTGGTGTGTTGGGTGCTTGTAAGCACCCCAGAAAACCCACCCCAGGAGGAGGATAGCATCCATTAGGATGCTCAATCCTCCTTCCCCCAACTGACCCCCGGAGACCTGAGTCCATTCCCAAACCTGGGTCACCAGCGTAGCGTGAGGTGTGGTGTCCAGCACTTCAACCCTCAGTACCAGTACGGAGTAGGGAAGGGGAGGACACTGTGGGTGGTATACAGACCCCCATGTCAGGGTGAGGGAATGGAAAAGGATATGTTAGAAGGCATTCTTAGGATAGCAGAGAAAGGGGAGATACTGTTGATGGGAGACCTGAATATGCCAGATGTTAACTGGAGCACATTTGCTACAGCCACATCCAAGAGCAGGGCCATTCATGATGCCCTACAGGTGGCATGCCTTACACAGCTATTTTTGGAAAACACTCATGAGGGAACAATCTTAGACCTCATACTCTCAAATGGGGACAGTGAGAGGATTTCAGATCTAGAAGTGGGTAGCCATCTGGGAATAAGTGACTACCAAACAGTGTGGTTCATGATAAATTCAGCTACAGAGTCAAACCATACAAAAGTGAAGGTACTGGACTTCAGGAGGGCTGACTTTGGCAAGATGGGAGAGTGCCTTAGAAAAGCACTAGCAAATAGGCTAGAAGGAGGGGGTGGAGCAACAATGGGGAAGCATCAAAACCGTCATCACAGTGGCAACAAGCCTTTGTGTGAAGCAAATAAACACATCAAAATGAAAGAAAAAGCCAATATGGTTCTCAAAAGAGGTGGCGGGGAAGGTCAGGGAGAAAAAGATAACATTCAGGAAGTATAAGGAAACACAGAAGGAGCAGGACAGAGAGCTGTACCAGTTAAGGCAGAAGGAAGCAAGGAGGGGAGTCAGAATAGCAAAGGCCCAAACTGAGGAATAAATGGCCAACTTGGTTAAGAGGGGGGATAAAACCTTTTATTGGTACATCAGGGAGTGTAGAAAGACAAAGGGAGGGATAGTGAGGCTGAATAGAATGGATGGTGGGTGGGCAGAAAGGGACAGTGGAAAAGCAGGGATAATGAATGAATATTTCTACTCAGTATTCAGAAAAGAAGAGGAGGGGAGGTGCCTAATCCAATTAACAGAAACACTCTGGATGGGCGGGTCGATCCCAGTCCTTTCACAGAAGAAAGGGTTCTGAAAGAACTCCTAAAACTGATGGTGGACAAAACAATGGGGCCTGACGAAATTAACCCCAGAATTCTAAAATAATTAAGGGGAGAACTAGTGAAACCACTGACTACCCTTTTTAACAAATCATGGGAGGATGGTGTGGTACCTAAGGACTGGAGGAAGGTGGATGTGATTTCCCTTCTCCAAAATGGGAGCAGGACAGAGGCAGGAAACTACAGACCTGTCAGTTTGACCTCTGCAGTAGGGAAAGTGATGGAATCACTTCTGAAGGAAAGAACTGTTGAGTACCTAGAGGCCAGTGGGACACAGGAACATAGGCAGCATGGGTTCACAGTGGGAAGATCATATCAGATGAATCTAATTGATTTCTTTGACTGGGTGACAAAAGTATTAGACCAGGGAGGGGCTGTGGACATGACCTACCTAGATTTTAGCAAGGCATTTGACACAGTCCCACACAAAAGATTAATAGTCAAATTAACCAGCCTGGAAGTAGGTCCCAGGGTGGTAGCCTGGGTAAAACATTGGCTGGGCAACAGGACACAGAAGGTAATTGTAAATGGAGTCCACTCTGAAGAAAGAGGGGTTACTAGTGGGGTACCGCAGGGTTCAGTATTGGGTCCAGTCCTTTTTAATGTCTTCATCAGTGACATTGCAGAAGGTCTGGAAGGAAAAGTATGCCTTTTTGCAGATGACACAAAGATCTGCAATGGGGTTGATACACAAGGAAGCGTGGAAAGGATGAGAAGGGACTTGGCAAGGTTGGAGGAATGGTCAGAAGTATGGCAGCTAGGATTCAATGCAAAGAAGTGCAAAATAATGCACCTGGGAAACAAGAACCCAGGGGAAGAATACACAATGGGTGGGGAGGTAGTAACAACAACAAAAAAGGAAAGGGACCTGGGGGTACTCATATCAGATGACCTTAAGGTTAGCAAGCAATGTTAGAAGGCAGTAGGGAGGGCTGGGGGGATACTGGGATGTATAGGAAGAGGCATCACCAGCAGAAAACAGGAAGTTGTTATCCTTCTGTACAGACAGTTGGTGAGACCCCATCTGGAGTACTGCATACAGTTCTGAAGACCATATCTCTGCAAGGACATAGACAGAATAGAGGCAGTCCAGAGTAGGGCAACTAAAATGGTGCAGGGTCAGCAAGAGAAGCCATACGAGGAGAGGCTTAAGGATCTTAATATGCATACTCTTGAAGAAAGGAGGGAAGGGGGGACATGATAGAAACTTTTAAGTATCTCAGTGGAATCAACAAAGTCCAAGAGGGTGGCATCTTTCAGAAAAAGAGATATGCAAGAACAAGGGGACACAATTTGAAGATGGTGGGTGGTTCAGGGGCAATGTGAGGAAGTATTTTTTCACAGAGAGGGTGGTAGACACATGGAACAGCCTTCCTGAGGAGGCTGTGGGGTCTAAAACTGTGGGAGAATTCAAGAATGCATGAGACAGACATAAGGCAATTTTTGTGGGAGATAGAAAGAAATAGGCTGTTGGTTAACTAGGATCTGCAGCTTATCCTGTAGGTAGGGAAATGGGCAGACTAGATGGGCCAAGTGGTCCTTATCTGCTGTCAAAGTCTATGTTTCTATGTTACCACCGGGCTGGCCACAAGCTATTTTTTAATGTAAGCACAGGATTGCTACAGTAGCACACCTGTAAAACAGGTAAACATATTTTAGAACAGTGGTAATCCTCAAGTTAATCAGCATGTGCCCCACATAAAAATTGTCCAGGTGCCTCCTGTAATTCTTAAGTAGCCATGAGGATCATAAAGATGGCAGGAAGGATCTAGTTACTTTTCTATCACATGAGACTTGGATAGTTCCTGGGGCAGGGGGTGACTGAGATGACAGTTGATTTGGGTATTAGTAAGTCTCTTAAAACGTTTTTTTTTTTCTTGTTCTTAGGGCTGATCTGAATAGCAGACCAGTTCCTATTGGGATCAAGGTTAGGAAGTGTTTTACATCTGTCAAATTGAAATGCATTGGGGGACTGGGATACATACCTTTTTATGTTTGCTTGCACGCATGTGCAAGAAACATAGTGCCATCATCCGAGTTTTCAGAGGTGTGTCACTCCCTCTTCCAATTCAGTCAGTGTGTTGGCAGGTGCGGCCCCAGTCTGCCAATGCATGCTGGAGCTATCTATGACAGCTCCAAAATGCAGTGGCGTACAGTTGAAAGGGGGAGCTATGCTTCAGTGAGCAGTGACAAGATATCACCTGCTCATGTGCAGCTCCCCCCCTACACACACACACACACACACACACACACAACACATGCACGCATACTGCGTACCTCCCCACGCACACTCTATAGCCGACGGGTGCCCAATCCCAGTCAGCTGCTTCCACCTCCCCAAGTCTTTCACATGCCACGTGGTGCTCACCCCAGCGTGGCAACTTAATGTATAGCCGATGGGGTGCCCAATCCCCGTCGGCTCCACTGTCCTCCTCCCAAAGTACAGGGTGCCATGCTGGAGCCCACCCCAGTGTGACAACTGATGCTATGGCTGATGGGGTGCCCAATCCCCGTCAGCTCCATACCCCCAACCAGCAGTCCTTGTGCTGCCGCTGAGGCCCACCCAGGCGTGGCAAATGTTCCACGTCGTCATGTTAAAAAAAACGGTCCCACGGTCTTCCCCCCCACAACCGCAGCCACCCACTGCACACCCTGCCTCCCCACCCCTCCCCACCCCATACTTACCTCCGGACTTTGGAGCGATGATCTTGGTGGACGGTAACACGCCTGCACTCTTCAAAGCTGACTGCAAACTGAGGAAATGCCGGTAAGCTGTATAATGGGATAGATAGGGTTTTTCAACTTTGTTGCATATCTCAGGCATTTTGGAAGTTTTGCACCAAATTTCAACATGGGGTTTTGAGACCCTTCTCATGAATGATGTCACTGTCATGGCGTTATTCGGGCCCGAAGGGTGATTTCACAGTCACTGCATGAAATCACCTTTCGGGACCAATTAATGAAATGACACTGCCAGCGTTCATAAGGTGGGCTCTCAAGAAGCCTATTTTGAAAAGTTGGTGGAAAAATTCAAAAAATGACTTTTACGAGAGTGCGTTGCGCAGTTCCTATGCAGGCTTGTAAGTTCACAAATTTTTAATATTTTCACTCCAGATTTTCAACATTGCCATTTTGCCACACCTTCTTATGAGTAGTACAGCTGTCATTTTTCACATCTTGCCCAAAATGTGTTTCCGCCCATGTAGCACACAATGGCACAGTCGGTGTGTGAAATCAATGTACGGGCCAAATTAAGAAAATCACAGTGACACTGTTCATGAGCAGAGGTCTTAAAATGGCTATGTTGAAAATTTGGTGAAAAAATTCCTTAAAATGACTGTTTAACGAGCGTGCGTTACACAGTTCTACACTTCGGAAGTTCACGAATTTTCAATATTTTCACTCCAGATTTTCAACATTGCCATTTTACCACACCTCCTTATGAGCTGTACAGCTGTCATTTTTCACATCTTGCCCAAAATGTGTTTCCGCCCATGTAGCGCACAATGGTGCAGTCGGTGTGCGAAATCAATGTATGGGCCAAATTAAGAAAATCACGGTGACACTGTTCATGAGCAGAGGTCTTAAAATGGCTATGTTGAAAATTTGGTGAAAAAATTCCTAAAAATTCCTGTTTTACGAGCGTGCATTGCACAGTTCCTATGCACGCTCGTAAGTTTGCAAGTTTTCAATATTTTCAATCCAGATTTACAACATTGCCATTTTATTACACTTCCTTATGAGCAGTACAGCTGTCATTTGTCACATCTTGCCCAAAACGTTTCCACCCATGTAGCGCATAATGGCACAGTAGGTGTGCGAAATCAATGTATGGGACACATTAAGAAAATTACAGTGACACTGTTCATGAGCAGAGGTCTTAAAATGACTATGTTGAAAATTTGGTGAAAAAATTCCTAAAAATGACTGTTTTATGAGCGTGCATTGCACAGTTCCTACGAAAGCTCGTAAGTTTGCGAATTCTCAATATTTTCACTCCAGATTTTCAACATTGCCATTTTATTACACTTCCTTATGAACAATATAGCTGCCATTTTTCACGTCACCAAAAATGTGTTTTCGCACATGTACCGCACAATGGTGCAGTCGGTGTGCGAAAGCAATGTTTGGGACAGATTAAGAAAATCACAGTTACACTGTTCATGAGCAGAGGTCATAAAATGGCTATGTTGAAAATTTGGTGACAAAAGTCCATAAAATGACTGTGATACAAGTGAGCATTGCGCAGTTTCCACGCACCCTCGTAAGTTCATGACTTTGTAATATTTTCAATCCAGATTTTCACCAGTGGCATTTTTCCACACTTCCTTATGAACAGTGCAGCTGTCATTTTTCACAACATGGCCGAAATGTGTTTTCACACTTTCAGCACAGAGATGTGTGGTCACTGTGGGAAATCATTGTTCGGGACAGATAAAGAAAATCACAGTGACACTGTTCATGATCGGAGGCACCAAAATGCCTGAGTTGACAATCTGCTGTAAAAATCCCCAAACTAATTATATTACAGATTGTGCGTTGCACAGTTTCTATCTGCCTTCAGTAACTTCACCATTTTTAAATATTTTTACTGCAGATTTGCAACATTGCCATTTTTACACCTCCACATGAACAGTACAGCTGTCATTTTTACATTCTGTTCGAATGTTTTGCACCTGTGATTCTAAATGCTTGTAGTCACTGTGCATAAGCAGCTTTTGGCTAACAAACTGATATTGCCACTGTTCATGAGGTGGGGTCACAAAAAAATGTTGAAAATTTGGGTGAAATACCAACGAATGCCTGAGGTATTAGGGTTTCCAACCATAACGCCCAACCCTGTAGAGAATGACAGGCATCAGGGGTGTGACTTGGGATTCTTGTCTGTAATGCTCATACCATTCCACACCCTGCAGTCAGTGAGAGGCATCGAGGTATGCCTTGGACTCTTGACCCCAAAGTTCACCCCATTCTCCTATATACACCCATCTCACCGTATTTCCTAATGGAATGGAGTGCTATAAGGGCCAAAGACCCCAAGGAACACCGTGACACTTGTCAGTGTCTGCAGGGTGGGGTGTGGTGAAATGGCTTGGCCGTTATGCCTGACAACCCAAAGGCACACCCCAATGCCTGTCACTCTCTGCAGGGTGGTGGTGGGGTTGGCTTCAGTTCAGTACTTCACTGCCATTCCTATTACGCAGCTCTGTAACTTCTACACTACCACTGCCAATGCCAGCAGGCAAACATTCGGCATTGACAAATGCTTGTTATAGCTGTCAGTGAGTTAGTTGTACCTTGCTATTGCTTTTTGCAGCTATCTGTAATGCTTTGCTAACTTTCTGTTCCCATATTTATCTACTTATTTATTTATTCAGCATAAAACCCTTTAGGCAGGGCATATTTACAAAGTTTAGAGTCATCATCAAGAGGGAAAGAAACAGGTGAATAGATTACAATTCAGTGCAATGCTGAGACAGGGCAGTACTTACAGAAACTTCAGACAATGACATGCTATACATTATTATTCACTAATTTATAACCTACTACATTTAGTGCTTCCACGCTCATACTGTGGGTGTCATTAAAACAATTAATAAAACCAGTTTACAATACAGACAAGATCTACATTTTTTGTAATATCTGAAATATATCCTTGTATCCCCAATATGTTTCAAATATATGTCTGATACATTCACACTTTTCAGATATATTCAAGATATATTCTAGATATTACCAGAATAATCCAAGATGTATCATATTTGGGGAAACATATCTGCTATATATATATATATATTTGAAATCTATTTTTGTCATACTATTTCAGAATTCAAGTTTTTGTTCTTTCAATGTTCTGTCTTGAATAAAATCAAAACTACTTATTTGTGCATACACATTATTGCAGTTTCTACATATTTTGTATTTTAGGCAAACATATATTTTAAATCTATCCAATGTATATATTCTGAGTTATTTACACCTTTTCATTTTTGGTGTCCCTTGTAAGATGCTAAATATATAAAAACCACAAAAATATATTCATAACATAGTTTTAAATTATACCCATATGGAAAAGAACTATACTGTATATTGTTCATTTTATTTGTTCAGCAATAAGGTATTACAAAAGACATATCAGAAGTAAAACAAACAGACATTATACGATACATATAACAATATAAATAGTGTTGGTCTCAGAATTAATACATACACAAAACTAAATTAGGTTATTATCTTATGTCATATAATTATCTATTGCACTCCCCCAGATGATGATAACAATTTCAAAAAAAAACTGTTATCTTATCAATCAGTATAACTGACTGTTTCTTAGCGACAATGCTTTCCAACCTTACCCCTATTTGTTACTTGGTCCCAAAGCCCTATCCAGATAAATTTACATTTGATCATTCTTAATAGTAAATCATGTTTCTTTTCCTTGTTTTAATGATTTCAATTAAATATACAGCAAGTTTGGTCACCATATCAACATTTTCAGAGTTAAATAATAGATCCAGCAGGAATCTAGGAGGAGTATTAGATGTACTAATTAGTTCATTTAAATTCTTAATTCAAGCACCATGATACCACAGGTATCTAAAAATAACATGTCCCAAGTTCTCCGGTTCAGCCATAGAACAGAAACAGTGGTTTGATTGATTAGTTTTTTGACCATATCTCACAGTCAATACATTACTGGGGAAAACTTCAAATCTTTATTGTGTTAATATGTGTCTATAATTTGGTTCCATTACTGCAGTCAGGAAATACTTAAAAGAGTGCTCCATCATATTCCTTACTAACCAGCTGGAAATCCTAACCAGTTTGATCTTTGCAAGATCATCATTTTTAGCATAATTTTGTATTACTTTTCTAATATACTTAATATAGGAAGTTGAAATCTCTATATGTTGCTCTGTCCATCTTTTTAGCTGATATAAATCAAATTTAATTAATATAGAAAATACCGAACCAATCCAGTCAATTTGCTTATAGAGGAGCAAATTATTTTTTCCCTTAAAGCATTAAAAAGTAGATAATCTTTAGTTTAAGATTGTAATTTAATCCAGTATGAAAGTATTCGTTCCTGCACTAAAAAGGTAAAACTAATCTGGCCTAGTTGTTACCTGACCAGAACATTTAAGTACTGGCTGGGATTCATCTGTATTTTGTTAACGTGAAAACTATATCTGAATATGCCTAAATACAGCACATATTTCTGATATCTGTGCATTTTTCCAGTAATACTTTAGATTTTTGCAGAATTCAATGAAGTATGTCTTATACTTGGCATTGATATACTAAACATATATGTTTTGTTATACTATCAGAGAAAACATTTAGTTTTACTTTTTAATGTTTTTATGGACTCTAATGAAAAACAATTATAGTTTTATGCAAGAGTAATTTTACTCTGTAATATCTACAATAAGTATATGTTCACAAACATATATTTTCAGTATATTAGAGATGTCTTTTCTGAGACATTTCATATCTATTAAAATTGGTTTTGCCTGATATACATCTGGAAATTATCAAGTAATATATTTATTATTTATCCTATATATTATATATACTGATAATACATTTTAAAATATATGTTTTACATAGCAAATAAATATGTTTTATAATTTATGAATATGACTGGAATATATATTGCATATACCTTTATGACATATATAGACTACATTCTGTAAAGATATATTGAATGCACTGTTTCTACATATCTTCTTATAGCAAAATACATACAATGTACAAGCAAAGAAGGTAGCTCCAAAATGTAGTGGTGCTCACAATGTAAATGTAAACAGCACTCGCGGTAAAAGTTAGGCACACACACACACATACACCGGATCAGGAACCCCCGAAGGCAATTCTTTAATTTTCCACAACAAAATTTATGTGTATGAAAAATAAAATGTTGTAAAACCAAAACCAAAAGTAGCAATAGTAAAAATCAGACAACCCCACAGTTCATGTTGCTCACATGCTTTTTCAAGAACAGTGCAAAATCTTGGTCATGTGGGAAGGTCTGTTTTTTAGTATTGCTACTTTTGGCTTTAATTTTACATTTTTTTCTTTACTGTACAAATACATGTTGTGATGGAAAATCCAAGAAGTGCCTTCTGGAGCTCCTGGTCTGTGTGTGTGCCTAACTTCTGCTGTGAATAAAATATAAATCTTGTTTGCTTGCAAGATGCAGTATGTGTTGAATATATGCAGAATATATATTTGTATGTATTCCAAATATATTTTTGTAAATGCCTGCTGTGGTACTGTGTACATATTTGCATAACTAATTTACATATTTCAAAAGTACAGTTTATTAACCAAAATCATGATCATTTCTATTTTTAAACTAGCTTTGAATTGACAGCATTAGCTTACAGACCAGAGGGAAAGGTACAGAGTAAAAATACTGTACTGATTACTGTGATGTAGTCTACAGTGCTGCTCCCAAGTCTTCCCCTATCCAGATTGGACACCCTCTTTAACTCCTGCTGCTGCTTTGCTTTGGATGTTCCACCTCTTACTCACCACTGTAACCGTTACCACTCCTTGGCCTTTCATTCATTAGAAAATCACTGCAACCTCAATTGTGCAAAATTTGTGTCAAAATTTTGGTTTGGCTCTCTCCCCTCCTACCTGCTTCCTCTCTTCTCTCCCTCCCCCCTCCTGCCTCATGCCCTTAGATCCTTTGACTCCCTTCTAATGGCAGTGCCTCATCGGCTGACCACAGCTGGTCAGATGGCCTTCTCGTACTGCTTTCCAAAACTATGGAACTCTCCCTCTCCAAATCTGCCACTCATCATCACCCTACTCCATCTTTCTAGCCCTACATAATTTCCTTCCAGTAAATTGTTACTGTAAATAGCCAGACCTCAACTGTGACTCACCCATGCTTTCTCTCTTCCTACACTACCTCAATCAATGACTGCGCACCTCTCCAACCTCAGCACAGTGCCCAAGATGTCCCTGCCCTCCTTGCAAGCTGGTCCTGCTATCCTTCTGTCTAGTGACTACTCCAGCACTGGCATTTACCTGTTTTGACAAGCAAAATGTTTTTGTTGTTTGTGTTTAGGATTATCATTCACTTATTGCAGTACAATGTTCATTGGGTTCTCAGGTTCTCTAGCACCACTTCACTTTTCATGCCTTATTGTATAAGTTGTGTTATCGCGTTTTATATTTATGGTATATGTTGACTGTATGTTTATTCTCCTGTTCCCTCCCCCCAGGACACACCAGGATATGAGCAACTTGTTGTTCAGTGTGCCTTTCATGGTGAAACATTTCATAAATAAAATAAATAAATAAATAAATAAAAACAAGTACATGAAGGAACTCACCCCGACATAAAAGGGAACCAAACAGGGGTGGTATAAATAGCAATCTGAGCCTTTATAAATTGTGAGATCAAGAGGTAAGACCTATGTGTAAGTATAAATGTATAATCTATAAGTCTGTCATATTGGTGCATCAGTAAATGATAATTCTACTATGGATATCTAAATGGTTACTAATAAGAAGATTTCCAAATGTACAGTTAAATATATGTTACATCAAGAGTAATCTATTGTCTGGATATTTTAAGATATTTTTACATTGCATATATTTAACATTTATTTTAGATACATGTCAACTACATAAAAAAGTATATATTTTAAATATTCAAAATATATAAGCATATATATAAAAATATATATCATGCACATGTAATAAATATAACATAGAAATACATTTATGATATATCTTAAATATTTTTTTCAAATATATTCTGCAAATAAATCAGATATTTCAAAATCAGACAATTTGAGATATTTTGCATATACTTTTTCATATAATTCAGACATATGATCAAACATATATTTGAACTAGACTTTTATAAATATGTCTAAAATATATTTATTTTCCATATGAGTTGGTTGCAAGGAGCAGAGGGTATAAGAACCTGTTGAGCAAGTGGCAGCTCTTGTGAATGTGTAGCTGACCTAGAGGATAACACTGAAGAAGTCCTTGAGTTGTGTAGCCTACTTCCAGCCCTCCCCCACTGATGATGTGAATGACAATGAATGGGCTCAGAGAGGAAGTATAATTAACTCTCGGTCTGCACAACTTACAGAATATAAAACACTTAGCCAACATGACTTTCATGTACACTATACCCAAAGAGATTTACAAGGCAGGAGTTACACACTGTAACGGGGTGGAGGTGTAGACCAGAAGACTAGAATATAATCTCCACTACACAACCTGCCTTGACAGGGAATAAAATAAAATCTGGCTCCCTCTCCAGACTACCTGATTGGTGCAGTAAGCAGTCCAGTCAGTCAGGGAATAAAAAAAAAATATGCCTCCCTCCTCCAGCTACCTAATAGGTCAGTGTCCAGCCCAACCCATCAGGGAATAAAACAAATCTGTCTCCCACCCCCAATAACCGGACAGATCCAGTGCCAAACTTGACCCATCAGGGAATTAAAAAAATTCTGGCCCTCTTCCCCACCCAACCACCAGACTGGTCCGATACACAACCCAGCTCACCAGGAATAAAAAAAAATACACCTCTCTTTCAAACTACCTAATGGGTTCAGTATGCAACCCTGCCTGCCAGGGAATAAAAAAAGAATCTCCTCCTCCCCAAAAACCTGGCAGATCTAGTGCCCAACTACCTGATGAATCCAGTGCCAAACCCATCAAGGAACAAAATACTGTAAATCCATCCCCCTTCCCCAACAATCTGAGAGGTCCAGTGCCCACCCTATCAGGGATTAAAACAAAATCTGTCTGCCTCCTGCAAACTACCTGATGGGTCCAGTGCCCAACCTGGCTCATCAGGAAAAAAAAACAACTCTGACTCCATCCCCTCAACTACCTGGACAGTTAAGTGCCCACCATGATCTGTTACAGAATTAAACAAATCTGTCTCTCCTCCTCCACCCCTATACTTGATGAACCAAGGGCCAAACCCAGCCTATCAAATAATAAGAAAAAATTCTCCCTCCCTCTACAACCCAAAAATCAGCATACCCAACCAGTCAGGAAATAAAAAGCTGTCTCTATCCCCTAAAACTACCTGATGGAGCTAATGCCCAACCTGTCCCATCAGGGAATAAATAAAAAACAGCTGCCCCTCTTCCCCCAACAACCTGATGGGTCTGGTATCCAACCTAGACCACAACAGAATAAAAAATAAGCATGGTGATATGGGGGGGGGGGTGGTATAAGTGTGTTTGGTACTGGAGGAATAAAACTGTTTGGTATTAGGTAAACTTATACCACTGTGTAAAGTGTAGGGCACATTGCTGAAAAGCAGTGGTGATGTGTCAAAGCCCTCTCAGTAGGCACTGTATGCAAAAAATCCATAAAACTCGCACTGAATGCATTCCTCATATAACTACAATTGTAATAATGAGTTAGGTGAGACAGTAAGGCCTGCTGCAAAATAAAACAAAAATAACACAAAAACAAGACCTGCCTTGTTGGCACCCACCAAATCTTGTTTTTTAAATACTGTACTCATTTGAAAGTCCTGTTTTAGAATGAATGTAAACCAATTAAACATCTCAATGAGTCTGACTACAAATTAAGCGGGGTAATGAAAAGGAACTATTTTTTTTCTCATAAACATGCAAAACATAACCGGTAAATAAAAAATGTTTTTTCGAAAATTTGAGTATAGAAAAAATATATAGAAAAGTTTTTGTATATCAGTTTTCATTAAAGTATTAAGGTACGTGTGGGAGTTGGTTTACCAGTAGTTAATCCAGCCTCCATGTGCACGAGGCCCTCGGCTACACATGGGGCCTAATTAATCACCTGGGGGTCGGATTAACTACTGGTAAACCAACCCCTGATTGAACCTTAATGCTTAATTTACACCACTGCTTGGCCTGCAGCACCTGTTAGGTAGGGAACTGGTGAGTGGGTGGGGAATCAGACAGGGCTGTGCCCCAGTACATGCGCCCTGTGTGCTGTTCCTTTTTTATGTTCCTGCCTGTTAGCCCAATCTTAGGTATTCTAGAATAGAACACACCCATGTGCCATGCTATTTGGTGGCATGCAGCTCTGGTCATCCTTAGGAGAGGGGGACATAAGTAATATATTTGAGGGTCTGCTGCAGAGTTCTATGATCTCCCTGGGAGAGGGAGACATACTGAAAACAACCACACATTAGCAGCACACAGCTCCAGACACTGCTCGAGAGAGTGTGACATTTAGAAAACATCTGCAGGTTGGCAGCAGATCTTTCATGTCCCCTTTAGGAGAGGGTGGCATATTGTAAACAGCCAAAGGTCAATGGCAAGCTGCTGTGGTCCCCCTCAGGAGAGGGGAACAGGAACTACACAGCTGCAGCTAGGTGATATATCCCACTAGTCCCCCTTGAGAGAGGTGGACATTTTGAGAAGCAGCTAATAGGCTGATGATGCACATGCGACTTAAGATTTTTTCATACTGGATCTTACCTTGGCTCACTGGAATATCTTTATCCTTCAGTTCTGACTTGGACATCACAGAGGCAGGCAGTGCAGCTGCCTCAGTAGCTCCTAGAAATATCATATGAGAAGGTAAGACAAGTCCCATTTCTTGCTAGCCTATTTGCTGTTTAATAGCACAAATTTGGCGTTTCAGGCCATCTACAAAGATAAGATAGACAGGAATGCCAGTTTTGGTCCGATTTAAATTAATTGGTTTTAATAACCCCAGGAAACTCCTACTGGACCTCCCTGGTTTGGTCCTATCATCTACATTTTACAGTGTCAAAATTGCAGTCCTTTGATTTCCAGTGTACTTTTGTCATATCGTTAGCAATGAAATGATTTACTACTGTTGCAGTAATAGCAAAATGCACTTCAGCTTGCTGCATTTAAATCAGTTGCCAATGTTATTCTTCAGCATCAGCAGTTGGGAGGGGGCCTTATAGTCTTCCTACCCTGAACCCCCACGAGCAGCCCAGGGATACAGTGGCAGCAATAAAATTAATATGGTCAGATATTTCCCAATATTTTTGAAGAGATGCTCTCTGGTAGCCCTATAGTGGTACTGCAGGCAGCCTGGGAATTTCTTTCTTTAGAGATATCACAGAAATCTCAGGAAATGTCTCACCATGTCAGTTGCTGCAACTGTAGGTTTCTTATGCCACACAGCTAACTCACCAACCCCCCTCATGAACAGGGCTGGCCAGAGTTCCAAGTCAGACAAAAGAAGGTCTGCCTGGCATCTAGAACCATAGGACCCCCTCATATGCCATTCTCGTGGTTAAATAAGGAAAAAGCTCCAGCTCCTGCCTGCTGACTCCACTCATGAGTGGAGTCAGCAATGTTGGCACAACCTCTGTATGCCATGATGGCTAGTTACTGTGTGCCCAGATTGTTTACAAAAGGGCCCTATGTAGGCCCTTACCTCCGCTATGAGCCATGGTCTTGTTGCCCCATCAGGAGAGGCATTTTAAAAATGTTAAACGGTCAGTCAAGCCAAAACACCAACACAGTATCTAGGCCAAGCTGCCACCACTAGATAGCCTCCAGGATCTCTGGCCAAGCGTGCCATCCTTCAGATTGACACTTTTATAACTGTACACTCCTTTCTATGGTGAGGGCAGTCTCCTCCATACTCACACACATGTGCAGCAGTGTTTTACCATCTTGAGCAAGGCAGAATGTGCCACAGTGAGTATGCCATTGCACACCATTTGCCATCTTAGGTACAGCAGAACTATGGCAGCCATGTTATACCATCCAGCGGGACTGTGCCTATGCATTCCAACATATCCGCCATCTTGTGTACATTATGACCCAGTACGTAATTTAACAGTCCATATGGCATTAGAGCACTGGCAGAATCAGGGACAACAGGCAGCACAGAAGAAAGTGTATCAGAATGAAGCATTAAAACACTGATCATGGAGGATCTGTGTTGTGGTTGCATGTTACACTATATAGAATAATGTATTGGAAGCCATACTCTCCAAGGCTGTATATCCACCTCGGGGTTGCCATGATGACAGGGGCCTCTTAAACTTTGGCATTGTGGTCACTCTGTGATCATGGCAATCCCTTGGTACAAACAGTCTTGTTGTGTATGGTTGCCCATATATTATTTTAGATATTATCATCATAATCAGCAACAGCAGTATGCAACATTTAGAAACAGATACACAGTAACTGAAGGGTTAAAATTATTTGCTGGTTAATGCAGCACTATCCAAACATCCTCCATAATTTATGAAAGCCTTATCCAAACAGTTGACAGCAGGATATAAGAGTCTTGCCTCAATGAACCAAGGATTGCATCACAGGTAGTGGATTATGATCATGAAATGCAAATATATGGCTTCCTGTATCCTCCCACTGAAACCCGCCATTTACTTCTGTCTGGGATATCAACCCACAGGAATATAGCAAATGAAACAGAAAATAAAGACTTGTGGCACGCTTCTGATGCTTTGACTGTTTAAACACAAAGGGTATTGATGTTTAAAAGTTTTCAACACTTTGCTAATGCAAATGGATTGAATTGCTTATGATATTTTAAGACTTGTACATCACAGTTTGGGGAGTGCCTGTGTGAAAAACACTGGTATGACAATTTAAAAGGGAAAGTGGTAGCACTCTGTGTAACATGCAGACATGCATCTAGCTGGTGACAACAGGTGTGTTGCGGGGCTTTCCAAATGGGCAGAATCTTTATCTCTCGATGTAAAGTCAATCCCGATTGTTCCCATAAGCATGTCTCAAGGATGAACTTATCAGACAGATCTGGAATCTGTTTATTTTGAGAATAGTTTATTTTAAAACTATTTTTTCTTTAACTCAACTCCCTTTAGTGCAGAATTACTATTCCAAAACACACCACAAAGGATCAACATCCTGGTGAAATGTTGGGGAAAAGGAACATTTGTCATTTTTTATGATTTTACTGGTATACGAACACAGATCTCATGACTCAAAGCATTGTGCTTTAATCAATGGGATATGTTAGCTGCTGTTTTGCAAGCTTGGAATTAAACCATATGTGACACAGACTTACTCCAAGATCGAGTTTGGCTTATTAACTGATCCTGGAGCAGGAATGCAATTAGGGGCAGGCAGCCCCCTCTGTACAGGCCATTGTTGTTGTTGTTTTTCTTCTTTTTCAGCCCCTGGCTCCACTCCCACAGCTCCTCTGACCAGTTGTTGCTCCCACCCCAAGCTGAAAGCTAAAATGACCCCCTTGTCCTGAAGCAGTAGTTTTTGCATAATTTTCCCATATCTACACTCCCCAACAGGAATTCTGGGGTCAGGACAGAGGGTATTGGATTAGACAGCATGTAATCAGAGCCAAGTTTCCTGTGTGGAATCGTTTTTGCTCCATACAGGGAGTTTTCTTAAAGTGTGCATACCAGCAGTAACAGTATCAGAATAAAACTAGCATCGCCTTGTTTAATATTAGAACAACAAACAAGAAATAGACCATTATTTGTTTAATTACCCCCTCCTTAGCATGGGTACTGGGGACCTTATCAAACTTTGGTTGCTGACCTACCGAAAATGGACATCCATTGGAATTTGTAATTCTTTAAACGTGGACATAACCTAAAGTGTATGGTGTATAATTCTGGTAAACTTCAGATTAATGTCAACACTAAAACGTGATTAATGTGTACTTGCTTTGCTGGGGCATGAGTCACAAAGATAGCTTTCAACAAGAGATTTACATTTGTAAAAATCACTTATGAGTCAGTCACGTGATCAGTTCACTGCAGTCTTATGAGTACTGTTACACACTGATATGGCATTAAAGCGTTAATCAAAAACAACTGAAAAAGAATGTAAAGTTTATTTCCAGCATGAACTAAAATGATGAACAGTCCTATTTACTTGAATCAGCACACTGCAGACTTTCAGAGACAAATCCTGTTCTATTCATTCATGCAAAACAAAACTGGTAAGAGTTACCATGTTAGTAAAGTAGTCTGAATATTCAACTACAGAAGATTTCATGATGTTTAATATGGATAATGGGTGCTTCACATCAGGGTAATCTGGATTCTTAATTCCAAAGTGGACATTCACTATTATTTAAACTATCCAGTAGAAAAGCCTTGTAATATGGCTAAAAGCAACTGATCAAACTACAGAGCATTGATTGGAGCAAGAGCAGCATGTGACAACAAAGCATCCATGGATTAATTCCACTTGTTAATCCATGGCTGCCATCAGGAGCATGCTAAAGAAACAATTAGACCATGGCTACACAAGCATTTGTGTGTGTTGATCTACCCACAGGTGGTACAGCTCCATGTTTCTTCCCACTCACCCGCCCGGGGAAAGTCGGGGATCCTAGTGCATACAGTAATCAGAAGGAGTAGTTGCAGTGATGCAGCTTCATTGCCATCCTCTGTTCCCTGACTTGGTTGCTTCTCAGCCACCACCCGGCTGACAATAGCCGCAGGATGGATGTCCCAGAATCAGGCAGTCAATGTCCCCTACACCAGCATTCCCCATTCCCTGCTTGCAAGGGTAAATGTTTGTACCTGAGAATGCCGGCTTGTGTCAGGATCCGGTTCCATGAAAATTGTGCATGGATGTAAACCCCAGCATGGATTTGGGTGCTCAGTGACTTCGCTACCACTATTCCCAATTCCCTGCTTGTAAGGCAAAACAGTTTTACCTCAGAATGAATGGTTCCTGGGCTGTTCAAACATTCTCATGGATGGAAAGTGCTGCAGTGTGGGTTAACATCTAAATTTGCATATGGACAGCAGTGAAGCAGTATGGATATTTTTGATGTTAAACAATGGTTTGTAATACACATGTTGGACACCATTGTTTAATATCACAAATGTTAATAGTGTTTCTGTGCTGGAGGTATTCCTTAGTGTTTCATATTGCCAGTTACAGTGAAAAGGAACTGAAGGCAGTGTTGTTTAACTCTTTTAGATATGCAATTATGTTTCATTCGCCCACAATGCAGCACCCTGCAGCAGTGAATGTACTGTGCGAATGAACTGGATGACAGTAGAAAGATCAATTTGTAGAAGCAGTGACTGTTATTTTCCTTCAGAATGTGAAAATATGCGGTACAAAAGCAAACCTTCCTTAATCACAGAAGTCACAATGTAAATGAATGTAGACTGTGCAGCGTGAATGTGCACAGCTTCTAAAGTAGCACTTCTGAAACAGCAGTGTAAAAGAAGAATGTAATTTTCTCTTGATTTTAATATGTACCACAGTTGCAGTCAAACATTCAGACACATTACTTATCTTTACTTACCTTGCTCCTTGGCCATGTTACAAGTGTATTAAGCCACTCCAAAGCATGGTTCTACTGTGGAATTAATCCATGGTTGGGTGGTTGGAGGCACTTGGCCGCTCCTCCCCCCCAACTACGGATTAAATTCACAGTAGAACCATGCTCTGTTGTGGTTTAATGCTTAGTTGGATAAAAGTTAGATAGTTCCAGATAGTCTTGGATAATTCACCAGGATGATGGCCAGGATTCATCATTTCCTCTTTAGACAAATCATAATTATTATCTCAGATAAGGATGATTAATTCCGGATATTGTAAAAATGATCCAGAAAATGAGCCCCAGAGCTGCTCTGCCCCAGATAAGGAAAATTAAAAAACGTTAGGTGTATGATACCAAGTAAGAACTAAGGAGACAAAGAAGGCAGTAAGGGATTCAAAAGCAGACACAGAACTGCGTGTTGTGGAAGGGGCCAACAGCTGTCAAAACATAGTTTTTCAGGTATGTAAAAAAGATGAGTGGGGAACTGTTAGGTTAAAAAAGGTAGACAGGGTAATATACATGCATGAGCAGAATGCAGTCATTATGCATGCCTACTTCTGCTCAGTATTCACTAGGGAGGGCAGAGAGGCATTGCCAGAGAATGTAATAAAGGCTGCTGAAAGGGGATCCCAAAAATGAGACAGCAGTTATTTACTAGTGACAGAGTCAGAAAAGGGCTAGCATTCCTGAAGATTATACGGCTCTGGGGATACATCTGAGGTTGCTCAAGGAACTTGCATTGGAATTAGATGAACCCCAAGTAGGGCTATTCAATAGAACTATTCAGAAAAGGTTGGTTCTAAACGACTGGAGGGTACTTCTGCTACACAAGGGTGAAGACAAGGAGCAGCTGGGTATCTACAGACCTGTCATTATACCATTAAAGTACCTCCATTGTGAGTAAACTGACAGAGATACTAGTCAAAGAGGACCTAGTGAACTACCTGGAGAAAAATATGCTCTAGGATAGTAAACTAGGACAGTGAATAAGGGTCATGCAGTGAATTTTCTCTACTTCAATTTCAGCAAGACATTTGACTGAGTTCCATACAGAAGGCTGCTGAAGAAGCTACAGGATCTGGCTGCAGCAAAGGATATAGTCAGATGGGTGGGAAGTTGGTTGGATGGAAGACAGCAGAGGGTTGTGGTAAATGGAGTCAGGTCCAAGGAGAAGAAGATCAGCAGTGGATCCTGGGTCCAGTCCTTTTCACTATGATCATTAGTGACATAGGTCATGGAATACAGGGCAATATGTTTATAAACTGTTTTTATTGAGAGTCAGATGGTAACAATATAATATCAAATGACAGAAAATTTTAAAAAGGATGAACATTGAAGAAATAATTCACAAAAAAAATAGTGCATCTTAACCATATTTCAGTGTACTCTATACCTCATAATATAAAAAGTGTTTTAAGGATTATATACAGTACTTCCATTGAGTTACATAGTGGAGGGACAAGAATTTAGGATTTTTCAATCTTATTTTCCACTCATGTAATATATACATAGTGACATTTATACACTAATACCTTTTTGGAAAATAGTATTGAACAGTGCACAGACTCTTTCAAAAGTCTCTTGATTGTGGTTTTTAATGTATTGTTCTTTTTTTGTTTCATTATACCAATCTTTATGTTAACCCACGTGTCAAGCATACATATGTGTCAAGCCAGGAAGAAGCTCAGCAATGCTGCAGAATATCACAGAATACTGCAATTTACTGCAGGGGCTATTGTAAGTCAATGGCAATTAAGTCCTTTTGTCATGCAGGATTTTGTGACATGTCATTACTTCAGGTTACTGCACTTCCTCATGGCTGATACATCTGTAGGTGGAGTGGAGCCTTTCCATTTGATAAGAATGCGTTTTTGATTGTAGTTATTACTATTTTGATTAAGGATATCTTGTTTTTGAAGGATTTAAAAAAGGGATCAGGGATCCCTAACAATGTAAGTAGTGGTAAAAAAGTTTATTTGATTTCCAGTGCTTTTGTAAAAGTATTTATTATTTTAGTCCAGAAATTAATGAGGTATGGATAAGACTGAATAAGATGTATTAGAGTTCCTGTGGTGGTTGTTGATCTTGGGGGAATGTTGATGATATTGTACTGTTCATCTTATTGAGCCTTGCAGGAGTGAAATAGATTCTGTGGTTCAGATTCACAAACATTAGCAGCAAGCTGTGACATTGGCAGCTTGCGGTGACAGGCGCTGCATCCTGGACCCTGCACCCAATTCAGTATCAGACAGAGTCCAGGAGCCTGCATCCTATGGCTTGCAGCATCCACACATCAAAGGATGCAGCAACCAAGAATGCCGCAGGATGGGCGGGTGGCAGATGCACCAGCATAAGGGAGGCTGGCAGTGGTCCTGCCCCTCCCACATGCCCAATGTCCCACCAGTAGTACTGTAAAAGCCCAGTGTGGGCTATGGCGCCCATCCTGTCCCTGATAGTCCTGGTGTATAAGCCCTCATGGGCTATCATAACACCCCCCCAGCCTCGATGCCAATCCCTACACCCCGACCTGAAATGCCATCCCTATCCAATGGTACCTGCAGTGCTCCGTATATTCCAGATGTTCCAGTAGCCCCCCACACCACCCTCCTGACAGTGGCAGCCCACCCCACACACCCACACCCACACCTCATTGGTGACTAGCACAGCCCACCTCTCACCACCGCAGCCAGTTGCCAACTGAGCATTGCCTAGAGTATGTACAGATAATATACGCACTCGGAGAATGACAGCAGCTGTCATTCTTTGAGCATGTATATTAACTGTACATGCTCGGTGCATTGCTCAGTTGGTGGCTGACTATGGTGGTGAGAGGTGGACTATGCCAGTCACCAGTGGGGTGTGAGTGTGTGGGGTAGGTTGCCACTGTTGGGTGGGGGATGTGGGGGGCTACTGGAACACCTGGGGTATATGGGGCACTGTGGGCAGTGTGGACTGGGATGGCATGTCGAGTGGGGTGTGCAGATGGCATCCAGAGGCTAGGGAGGGTGTTCTGATGGCCATGAGAACCTCTACCAATTTATGGGAGTCAGGATGGGGGGCCAGCCACCACTTGGGCTTTTACAGTACTACTGGTGGGGACTATGGGCATGTAGGGGTGGCGCAAGACCATGGGACTACAGGGAATGGGAAGGACTTTGGGGGGGCGAAGCCCATGAGAGCTATCCATTGTGCAGCACTGGCTGCACATTGGCAACCCCTAGTGGATGGCAAAGACCACTTACACCACCCTATATCAGGCATAAGTGTTCTTTGATGGATGTGTACTGGGGGTTCTTTCTGAATACCAGTTTGGGATCTTTGTAGCCACCCTTCCTGAATAGGGTGCAACTTCTGCTATAAACCACCTTACGCCATGTCACAAGGGAGTTTATGATGCATTGGTCAACTTGGTCACAGACAGCCTGCAGCATGTCGCAGGCTGCCTTTCTGAATCCCAACATGACGCAATGCATGACGCAAGTGCTACTTGCACCATTTTTTGGGACGCAAGTTGCTTTGTGTCCTGAGTTGCCTTTTGTGAATCCAGCCCCGTGTGATTAACAGAATCGAATTTGTTGAAGTTTAGATGCTGTTACATTTCCTAAAGGGTCCTGTACAATTTCTTGCGATAATTCATCAGGTATATGCACATTTTAATCATGAATCCATTTGTCTTTTAATTTACATACATGCTTCATCATTTGTAATAAAGCATTTATTTAGTTTGAAACTTCTTCTTGGTTTATCTGTTTGTCTTGTCAGTATGTTAATGATTAGGGAGCAAACTGGGTAAGATAAAGAGATGATAGTTTGCTGAATGTAGTTCCTGACTTGATGAAATCTGAAACATGAGACTATGCCATGTTATGTTTGTTTTGTTAGTTGTGCAAAAGATTGCAGTGCACTGTTCGCATAAAGCAACTCAGTTTCTATTATATCTTATTGATTCCATTGTTTGAACCAGAGTCTATGATTGATGGCATGAAATAATAGTTATTATACTGTATAATGAGATTATGGGCTTATTTTACAATTAAATTTAATTATCCAATGTGCCTTTTGCCAACAATCTATGGTGGTCTTCGTAGCAAAATTAATATACTGGAGGAGGCCTGGTGGCGCTGAGGATTGAGGCACTGGAAGCCACACCTTGAGCCACGCTGGCGACCCAGGTTCAGAAACGGACTCCAGTCATCAGGGGTTGGCGGGGGGGAGAGAGAACTGCGAGAGGCTGCCAGCCGGTGAGCCCTCCACCTCGAGAGTGACAGACGGGTCTCTCAGAGCATGACTGCCACCCAGTGAAGGCTGGGTGGTAGTGCCACTTCCGAGAGCCTGGGGCGAAAAGCCACGGGGATGGTGGGAGGAGCTGTTGACTGGAGCTGCGGTGCCCAAGGGGGGCCTCCTTCCACACATAGTCACTGCTTCCAGGGCTCCAGGATTAGGAAGGAAAGAAAAATTGGGGAAAATACGGGGGTTCCCACTTGATGAAGCCTCCGAACCAGCTTGGGAGTTCCACCAGGATGCGCATAGTGCAGGCAATTTCCTGAATGACCCCGAGTCTGGTAGGGTAGCAGACCTGCAGAGACCTGCTAAGGAGGATAAATAAAGTCTATAAAAAAATATATATATATACAGGAGGGAATTTTGTTTATAGTAATTTGAGAATATAAGGTGTCATAGTAGTGAATATTCATGATTGCTTTGTTCACTTTGGAAAGATTGTTCTAAATACGTTGGTGAGCCAAACTAACAGTGAGTAACAGCTATTAAATATTGATGCCGGAAGTCTGGTAATTACAAGCCACCCTTGTATTTTTTGGGGGGGGGCAAAACTAATTTTCCGTAAGCAGTTCTATGTTTTTTCTTTTTCTTTTTTTTTCTTTTTTATTATTATTTCCTCTTCCAGAGCTCCAGCTGCAAGCCTGCTATCTGTTGTCTCCCCAGCGCCAGCCCCCAAAGGTCAGACCCCCTCCCTTATGCACCCTGTGACTTACCCTTTGCGGCAGGGTGGTGGGAAGTGACTTGACCCATCCCAACAGATCCATGCCAGGGAGGTGCCTTCTCGGGGATGGCGCTGCGGGGCACAACTTCATTCTGCTGGGCTCTTTTTCTGCTTTTCTTCCTGTGGGCCATGGCATGCAATGACGCCAGTGACTGGGTGCTGCACGCTCCCATGCATGCCCCAATAAAGCGTCTGCTATGTCCTGCCCCCATGGCTTGCGGCTATGAGCCATTGACCCCCAGCCTCCGCTAGGGGTCAGACAAGCACCAGCTGCCAGAACCCCCCCCCGGAGATGGAGAGCAGTCCATTGGACACTCAATCATCTCCTCCCTGCTGCCCGTTCCCGGATATGGGTTGCCGGCATGGCGCGAGATGTGGCGTCCAGCTCCTCAACCCTCAGCACCACCGAGCCAGCCTTTTTAATTTTCTAAATAAAGGTTATGACTGTTTATTGGGCTCTGAAAGAAGTAAGGCTAGATAAGCGGGGGAGAGACTGAAATAAAAATAATAATTTGAGAAGAATATTCATTTTGATGGCACTTATTCTGTCAGTTAATGCAAAAGGGAGAGTTATCCGCTTTTTAAAATCAGATTGTATTTGAATCGATATTAGTGGGCAATTTAGATGGTATAAGTTTTCTTTTTTTTTTGAATTTACTGTTTATTCCTCCTCCCCAGCCTGCCATCTCTGACCCTTCAGGGGGGACAACTGGACATCCCACTGCCTGGAACCCTACCCAAGCAGACCCTTAGGCCCCATGGAGCTGCAGATTACCCCACGGGCGGGGACGAGGTGGGGGGCTCAAACCCCATTACTTACATTTCGTCGGTCTGTGGTCTGCTGGGCGGGCACAGGCAAATCGTGAACACGGCCATGGTCCTCCCATCTTCCCGGCTGAGGCAGGCTTATTTCCATGTTTTTCTCCCTCCCCGAGCAGCAAGCAACCTCCCCTGATGTCATGATGCACGCGCTGACCTCCATGCTGCTCAATGACCACCCATCCCCAAATAGAGCTTGCAGTTCCTCGAGCCTCTGCTCGGGGTCATGCAAGTGTCAGGCATCGGCCGAAACCCTCCCCGGAGAAGGCGAGCTGTCATTGGACACTCAAGCCTATCTCCCCCCGGCCGACCCACCGACAATCCGAGTCCGCTCCCGAACCCGGGTCACCGGCGTGGTGCGAGGTGTGGCATCCAGCGCCTCAACCCACAGCGCCACTGGGCCAGCTTGGTATAAGTTTTCTAATGTAGATGTCAATTTATTGCCCAAGTATTTAATTGTAACAATCTGTTTACATGGACAGTTGTCACAGATTCAAAGTGGGTACCTTGGATCCAGAGTAATGATTTCAGTTTTGCTCCCATTGAGCTCGTAGTTTGATGCCTTACCAACGTTTTCGGATAACTATTAATGTTTTTAATTGAGTTGTTGGTTTTGTTAGGTAAAGTAATGCATGGTCTGATTATCAGCTTATTTTGTGAATGTTATTCTTAATTGATATTCCAGTAATGTTAGCGTTTTCTCTGATAAGTATTGCAAATGGTTCAATTACTATTGCAAATATAAGAGGGGAATATAGGCAGCCTTGACAGGTTTGTGTGCTTATTGAGAAATACTGTGACACTGTATTATTTGTTCTGATCTTTGTTGTAAGTGAATTATATAGTAATTTGATTCAGCTGTTAAACTGTTTTCCTAAGCCAATTATTTCCAATGTGTGATGAATGTATTCCCATTCTAACCCACCAGAAGCATTTTCAGCATTTATTGCTAGTAAGATGGCATCCAGGTTATCATTATGGTTTATTATTATTATTATTATCATCATCATCCTTATATTGCCTGTGGTATTGTGGCCTTTTATGAATCCATTTTGGTCCTGTCGTAGTAGTACAGGTAATACAGATGCTAAGCAATGTGCATGTATTTTAGAGAATATTTTGATATCTGTATTTAAAAGTGATACTGGTCTGTATGAAGAGTATTGAAGAGGATCTTTGTCTTTATTATGAAAACATGTATCCAGAATGTTTAAATGTATCTGGGATGGTTGGATGAAAGGGAATCAGCAGAATGTTGTGGTAAGCCAAGTTAGCTCTGAGGAGGGGGAGGCCACCAGTGGAGTGCCAAAGTGATTAGTTCTGGGTCAGGTCCTTTTTAATATGCTCATTAGTGATACAAGAGAAAGAATACAGGGCAATTTTTTTTTTTTATTATTGAGAGCCAAACAGTAACAATATAATATTAAATAACAAAAAAAAAAACATAAAAGAAGGAGAAACATTCAAGACATAATGCACACACAAGTAGCAATAATGGTTTATCCTAACTATATCTCAACACACTCTATACCTCATAATATAGACAAAGCAAGGCAAAGCAGAAGTGGACAACTTGGTACCAAAATAAATAAATATTGACCCAAGACTTGGGTATAAGGTTCAAAACTATTTATTACATAGATAAAATAGTAAAAACATGCTTTCAGTATACTGGCCCCACCATGTAACCATGGTACATGGTTACATGGAGGGACAATGCAATGTTTTTTACTATTTTATTCATGTAATAAATAGTTTTGTAAACCTTATACCCAAGTCTTGGGTCAATATTTATTTATTTTGGTATTGAGTTACCTGAAATCTGCCTTGTCTTGCTTTGTACATTTTTTGCTGTGGAACCAGGGGTCCAGATAGCAGACTACAGTGGTCCTGTGCATTTTTACTTTATAATATAATATGTTTTTTAAAGGATTATATACTTCCATTGAGTAACATAGCTGAGGGACAAAAATTAAGTATTTTCCAATCTTCTTCAATAATTATTCAATTATTCATTATCTCTATTCAAACAGGGGTGTTCTAAAAGACTCTAGGTTAAAGGATGTGCATCTGCTATACAAAGGTGGGGACACAGAGCAGCTGGGTAACTACAGACCTTTAATCTTACCTCCATTGTGAGTAAACTGATGGAGACACTATTTACTAAATAGAGACGCAACAAGGAGCTGGGTGATCTTATGACCAGAGACAATAAAAACTAAACAGTCATGGCATACCACACAACTATGAAAATACACTTCAGATTCACTTTCTGAATAAAATTTGAGTTTAATTTCCACCACAGGAGACAACCATAGCAACAGGGAGTCAGAGACCCACAAAGAGAATAATTTCATAAAACGTTAGAAGAAGCTGTTCATTGTGAGTCTCTGACTCCCTGTTCCTATAGTTGTCTCCTGTGATGAAAGTAAACTCAAATTATTCAAAAATGAGTCTTGAAGTGTATTTTCATGGTTGTGGAGTGTGCCATGACTGTTTAGTCTTTTTTTTTTTGATGGAGACACTAGTCAAAGAGGACCTAATGGACTACCTGAATAAAAACAGGCTCCAGGATAGTAAACTAGGATGAAATCAAAGGCTGCCACACTCAAACATCGGTGGGCTGTGTCTCTTAACTGAAGTAAAGGTGGTAGCTAAATCAGAAGCACAGTTTGCATGCCCCTATATTATTTTACATTGAGATAATACTGCTGGCTCTCTTCATCATTGTCATCATATCGCACATCCGTGGCCATCTTATGGCCATGGTGGAGCTCAAGTTTTGAAAGATTTCCGTGTGCTGCTGACAACTTTCATATTTTACAAAACCAGGAAAACTATTGACTATTGTGGTAACCAGAAGTATCAATCAGAAGATTAGCACATGCACTACAAATCCACAGGAGAATTTGCAAAACAGTGCTCATGCTAAAAAGAAGGTTTTGGTATCCTTTAACAGCGATATAAACCAGGGTGATCTTCAGGTACTGATTGAACTGCTGTCTGAAAATCAAGGGGAATCCAACACTGAACAAAGTCAGACTACTCAAATGAATATTTTGGGAGCACTACAAGTGGAAAGTCCCACTTAATATGCAGATATGCAAGCAAATGTTCAATTATATAACATCAATAGGAATAGAAATTTGACTTTTAAACCTAAGTCAGCCTTTTGTTCTCCCATCAGTATTTCACCAGCTATTATAACTTTTCAAAATCTGGTTTTCAATTAACCTGATACATTGCTGAAAGAACCTGTTCATTTTTACAGAACTAATGTGTCTCCTAGTAAGCATGAAACATTTCAATTGATCTTAAATAATTCCAACACTGAGATTAAACAAGCAGATACGGGAGGATGACAGTTGTCATGAATAAAGAGGACTACATTAAGAAAAAAAAAGCGACAGCTCATGGATGAAAACAGCTACTGCAAACTTCTAAGGGATCCAACAAATGTGTTTAAAGTCATGCTGAACTCCTTTTTGGAACTTGTCACAATACAGGGCTGCATATCAGAAGAAGAAGACCACTGTATTAGAAATGACAATCCAGTCATACCAACTATTTATATTCTCCCTAAATTACATAAAAATGCCCCAACTCCCCCAGGGAGGCACATCCTTTCTGGAGCAGGTTGTCTGATGGAGCAACTATCAAATTTTGTTGATTTTTCCCTTCAAAATCAAGTTAAATATTGTACATCTTATATTTGAGACAGCAAGTATGTGTTGAATAAACTAAAAACAGTATGATGGGATGAGGGTTACAGATGGGTGTGTATTGATTTAAATTCTTCATACACATTTCTTTCCCAATATGATGGTATTGAGGTGGTATGTAGGATGCTTATTGATGGTACATGTAGACAGGAGATACCAGCTTAAGCAATACAGCTAATTTTGACCAGCAACTGTTTCTTGTTTAACAACTTTGTTTACAGGTTCATTGGACTTCCATGGGGACTAGGATGGCCCCCTCTTATGCTAAACAATTTATGGGTTGGTGGTGGTGAGGCTGTCCTGGGCCCCATGGCAAACCCATTTCCTCATTGTATATATTTCTGAGGTCATTTTATTGACAATATGTTGGTCATCTGGCAGGGGTCTGAAGAATTGATTCATGACTTCATGAAGCATATAGATAATAACCTTAATCTTAGTTTAACCTATAACATGGACCCCTGTCAGATAGACTTCCTGGATCTGTCTCTAAATTGGAAAACACTGGCAGGTCTTACTTCTAAAACACTTGGAAAGCCAGAAGCGGGTAATACCTTATTGCTGGCATTCAGTACCCGCACACCATGCCTTATTAAGGCTATTCCCTTTAGCCAGTACAATCAAATTAGAAGGAATTGCCCTTCCTTTAGTCATTATGAAATCCAAGTTGCTGAACTAACAGAGAGATTTTTAGAAAGGTGATATGACTTAGAGGTTTTACAAGAGGCAAATATTAGGGCAAGGCAGACTGACAGAAACACACTGCTTAGACCAAAAAGAGGGATGATTTGCAAAATTAGGGAGAAGTTTTTTTATTACTGAATATAATCATCTTGCACTGAGAGTGGCAGGTATTGTATCTAGATTTTGAGGAATTCTAAAAGCTTACATGGATTTGTGTTCGGTTTTAAAGGAAAAACCAAATGTTTTGAGTGGGAGAGGGAAGAATTTGGGGGATTTTATAACCCATAATCTTTACAAGGAGGAGGGTAAAAGGCCATCTTGGTTAGGTACATTAGTTACTCTGTAAGTGTCTGTTTCAATGTAACTAATCATTAATTGCATTCAATGGGGCAATTACAATATAGTTGCATGTTTGTTGCATACAACTACATTGCAATTATAAAGCAGTTACAGTGTAGTTACACTATAACTTCAGTGTAGTTAAGCAAAACTTAAAATAAACAATTGTGGCAAACGTAATGTATGTAGATACTGCTTGAAAGAATAACGATATGTGCATACAAATGGTAGTCCCATGGAAAACATTAGACAATTCATTACATGTAGTGCTCCTTTTATTGTATGTGTGATACAGTGCACATGCCTCCTACTTTATGATGAATGTACTGTACGACCACTGAAGGAGTGCAGGCAAGATGGCCTTTATGGGGTTGGAGCATGTCTCTAAAAGTGTTGGGGGGGGTTGAACTAATATATTTCTCCAGAAAGAGTCAAAATGGATTTTTACTTTGAGTACAATGAGACCAGGGAGTTTAAATAATCATATAGGTTTGATATCTTTTTTATAAAATTTATTTTTTGGTTATATTTTTACCTTATTTGTGTTTGCTTCATTTGTTTTGTTTTTTTACAGAAGTATAAACAATTTACAAGCTGATGATGGCATGGAATTGAATTTTGTTCCTTCTTCTTCCATTTTATCATTCTCTCTCCCCCCACTCCTCTCCCCCACCTTTTCTCAGGACATTTTATTGATTTATTTATTTCCTTTCTATTTGTCACCCCCCCCCCCCACCAAGCTTGGGGCACAGTTTTATATTGTCTCTGTATAATTTGTAATCTTCAAATAATGTATTGGTATATACTTGCTGTTATTTTGGTGTCCTGGGATCATATTTTTATATTTTTTAAACATTCTTTTTTTTGGGGGGGGGACTTTATGCACTGTTCTAGGTACCCTGACATTTAAATTGTACACTGTATGATGGTGTTTTAGATTGGGGAAGCTATTTTGACATCAGCAAATTTTGAAGGGAGTTTTGCTCTGTTGCCCTTGTGGTCAGCATTTGGTAGCAATATCCTTTAAAAAATGTTTTAATGAATTATTCATGAAGCATCAGTATAGATGAAGTGGGTTCTTTTGCTTTCTGTCTCCTCCCCCTGATGAAGCCTCTTGGGCAAGAGGTGAGATGCTGAGACATATTCTCTTTCCTTGCTTTCATTTACATGAACATTTGGACTTATTTTGGCTACTAGTAAAGGATTTGTGCATACTTACATGCTGCAGCTGTGGGTTCTCCATTGTGCTGCTTCTCTTTTCCTAGTAAACTATTCTACTTCGAGTTCAGCAAGGCATTTGACTTGGTCCCAAACAGAAGGTTGCTGAAGAATTTTGAGGATCTGGCTGAGTGCAGCAATGGGCATAGTTAACTGGGTGGAAGTTTGTTGGAAGGGAGACACCAGAGGGCTGTGGTAAATGGAATCAGCTCTGAGGAGAGGGTGGTCACCAGTGGAGTAATAAGGGGATTAGTCCTGGGTATAGTCATTTGCAATATAGTCATTAGTGATGTAAGAGAAGGAATGCAGGGCAAGATGCATCTCTTTGCAGATGACATTAAACTCTGTGGTAGGGTAGACAGCAAGGAGGGGGTAAGGGAGATACAGCGGTACCTGCAAAGGATGAAATGGTAGTCTAGGGTTTGGCAGCTGCAATTCAATACCAGCAAGTTCAAGGGGATGCACATAGGGAACATGAATCCCAGAATGAAGTACTGGATGGGAGGGGTTAAGCTAGACATCACTTCTGAGGAAAGGGACCTAGGAGTCATCATAAGTGGCTACCTTAAACAATATTCCCAGTGGAACAATGTCTACAGTAAAGCAATCAGGATGCTGGGGTGCATTAGGAGGGATTTTGACAGCAGGAGGAAAGAAGTATTGCTACCTTTCTGTAGACCACAGGTGAGACCACACCTAGAGTACTGCATCCACTTCTGAATTCTCACTGAAGAAAGACAAAGACATGTTGGAAAAGGTGCAGCACTGGGTAACAAAAATTATTCAGGGCTGGCAATGCAGATCCTTAGAGAATCAACTTAGGGCACTGAACATGAACTCATTTGAGGCCAGTTGAGAGAGACCTTCAAGTTCCTGTAAGGAATGAACAAGGCAAACTGTGAGGAACAATTCAATAAGATTAGTGAATTAGAACATGAAGTCATGTGTGGAAGCTGGTGGGGGGGGTCAAGAGGGATGTGAGAAAGTTTTATTTTACAGAGAGAGTCGCTGAGCCATGGAACAGTCTACCATCACAGGTGGTGGGTGCCAAAACCATTAATGCTTTCAAACACTGTTGGGGCAGGGTTAAGAGGTTAGCAGTTATTCAAGTTGATAGAAGTAAAACAGAGAGCAAGGGAATGGATAGTGTAGACAAAGACCCCATACTGACATAAAGGTGTGGGGTATGATACGGTGTTAAGGGCAGACAAGAGGGATCATTCATCTTTTTCTTCTGTCATTGTCTAGGTTTCTTTGTTTCTAAAAGTGATGCAGAAAGAAGCTTGGTACAGATGTATTCCAGATAAAGATAATTCATTTTAGATATGGTAAACATTATGCAATACATACATTAATTCCAGATAAGGTACAAAGGATCCAGAAAATGAACCTTGGGCAGATCTACACCAGAGAAGGATAATTAATTCTAGATATTGTACAAATGATCAAGAAATAAGCCCTTGAGCAGATCTATCCCAGATAAGGATAATTTAGTGCAAATATGGTAAAGAGGCTCTGCAATTTTTTTTAAACTGAATATATTTAATGCTAATTTTAAGAGCACAAGGTACATCGTCATGAAGGCAAATTATACCATCCGCATCATAAGATACAACAGGGTATACAATAAAATTTCTCACTAACACAACAAGAAACATGCAGAGTTACTTTTAAGTCTGGACAGAGTAGCTGGACACTACCATAAAAATAATTATAAGCAGCCCTCCAAAGTAACTTGGAATACTATTAGGTACTCAATAAAAAACAGAAGAAAAGTCTGTATTAACTGTTCACCTATAAAATAGCAACAGTGTACTAGCCAATGTCCAAGGAGCCTTCAATTACTAAAGATAAGCAAAACTACTATTTTCCTAAGCTAGTTGAGGAAGAGTGTCCATCTTCTCCCATCTCTTTTTATAAGCAGAAGGATTGTGTCTTAGACTGGCTACAGACTTTTCCTTCATTAAAGTAGTGAACATTTCTGCATGCCATTCCCTAAATGAAGACAGGTTGGCTATCTGTCCAATGTCTCAAAATAATCAATTTGGCTACCAATGAAATAAGAGCAAAGTGGTACCTTTGGGGGCCTAACAATTGAGTAATACCTATTCCCAACAGGCATAATTCAGGAATGAACCCTTCTTGCAGTCCCAAGAGAGGGTTTAAGTGAGACTTGATAGTATTCCAAAATCCCAGTATGTGAGGACAATCCTATAAGAGATGTTTAAGAGTGCCCTCCTGGGTATGACATTTCCCACAGTTGGAGGTATCTAACATCCCAAATGCAAACAAAGGCTGTGGTATATAATATGCATTGTGCAGTATTTTGTACTTAGTAGTCTTAGCTTGTCTAGCTTTATGTACCTGTGGACAAAATCACAGGGAGCCATAGTCTCAAGGATGGAAGAAAATTCAGGAAACTCTTTCTTCCAATAAACACATCTCAACCGAGATCTTGCCCCCAGTATATTTTTTAAAGATTTATATAGAGCAGAAGTGGCATGCAGTTGAGTCACTAACTCAGCTAACTTCTGGTAAATCAGATGGTCTGAGAGATGCCAGGGGCATGGACCCAAAAATCCCTGTATGGAGTGTTTAAGCTGAAAAAAGGAAAAAACTGCAGAGTGAAGTAAAGAATATAACCTATAAAATGCCTTAAAAGGAATAATATGCTCATTCTGTATAAGAGCAGAAAAGCTTTGAAAGCCTGCCTGTGATAAAAAGGATAGAGAAATAGGTTTATTGGCAGTTCTCAAATTGGGATTTAATCGTAAAGGTTGTACTGGGTCCCTTTGAGCCATGAAATTAAGGAGTCAACAAAGTGGGACATTAATCTGTACCGACCAGCCAATCAGGGTGACCTGTATTGCCGGAGGGAGCCTCAACCAGGCGATGTACATCAAAGCCTGAGGTGAGATGCAATGAGCATCACAATAATATGACTGTATATCTTTCCAATGTGGGTTGGGCTGCTCAACACTTATTCCCAAACCTGGAAGACTCCAAGCCAAGAATTTACTCCTCTGCGAAACTAAAGAGTACCAATAAAAATTTGGAAGTTGGAGCCCTCTATGGCATTTTGCTAAGGACAACTTAAAATAGGCTATTCGTGTTTTTTTCCCTTTCCATAGGAATTCAGAAATAATTCAATGTAGTTCTGTGAACCAACCCTGAGGTATGGGGACTCCAGTCTTACTAAGGGAATATAGAACCCTTGGCAAGATATTCATGTGAGCTCCTGATATTCTACTCCATAAGGATAATGGAAGAGCTTGTCAATGGGTAAGATCCACTTTAATAGTGTTAACTACAGGTGACAAATTACAGTCTACCAACTTTTGTGTACCCTGAGTCAAGTGGATACCCAAATATTTAATTTTCTTGGCTGACCAACAATTTTGTAACACCAGTGGTATGTCACCTTTATGTGTCACTGAATTAATGGGAAAGATAATAGTTTTAGGCAAACTTAACATGTATTCACATAAACGCCCCAAATCAGCAAGGACTTGGAGCACCATGGGTAATGAGCCAGTGGGATTAGTAAGATGCAGCAATATGTCTGTTCTACCTTGTTTTATTACTTATATTAGTGTTCTTTATTATGTTTGCTATGCTCATATTTGTCTGTAATGCATTTACCTATATGATTTGTTTCTGCCATATATTCTGCCATACTCATGATCACTCATATTCTATAGTTTTCCACTATTGTGAGACATTGTGTGCTTTTGTGATTATGTTGCAAGTATTTTCAGACTCACTGTCTGGAAATAAGAACTGATAACAGGTTGCTGACTATGAATTACAGTGTCAGTGGCTCAGTAGGTAGCACACTCACCTCTGAGGCCAGGAGATCAGAGGGCTGTGGGTTCAGTTCCCACATCTGGCACTTGGGTTAATTTGCCAATACTGACACTGTAGTGCAGCATGAGAGGGGTGCTGCACTTCTGAGGTGCCGTCTTTCGGATGAGACGTTAAACCGAGGTCCCATCTGCCTGGATTGGTGGTAGTTCAGGTGGATGTTAAAGATCCCATGGCACTTATCGAAAAGAGTAGGGGAAGTTTATTGACAAGAAATCATAACATCACAAAACAATCAGAGATACATCAAATCAAATGCAAAGACAAAAAGAAAAAACTCAGAGCAAATAATAACATCTTCACAGTATAACACCCATCAAAAAAAGAAATGTCTCCATAGGGTATCAACCTTAGCTTTGGTGAACCTTTGGTTATCATTTTCTTTAACAGTTAGCAAACCAGTTTCAATCTGAGAAAAAATAGTGCTATTTAATATACATTGCTGATGTAAAACAAATTGGCAACGAGCTAACCATAAAAAATACTGTATAAGGGGAAAAAAAACATTCAATTTACTTTTATGATAACACTTCCAGATCCCCGTATAATCCCCTAAAATAATAGTGTGATATGAAATGTGGTTCAAAAAAGGTAAATGCCAATGAGTAGCAGCGTCCTGCCAAAAAGATTGACTATGGGGGCAAGTAACAAAGAAATGCAACATAGTTTCTTCACTATTAATGCAAGTAGGCCTAAGGCAGAATCTCTCAGTCAGGGGTTTATATTTCAAATTACCCCGAACCCCTAATTTACCTTGGATGGACAGCCACACAACATCCCAAACATGAGAAAGCATCCTTGAATCCATTCATTTGTAAATAGCCAGACTCATTTTTGTGGGTACACATTCAGGGAATAACCAAATGATCTTTTGTACCTCATAAACTATAAAGGCATAAAAAGATGTCCTGTGCATAGTCAATAACATAGGCAAAGAAACCTTCCATTGAAACAACTTTTTAAGAGTTGAGAGGCCATAAGTTGGTAAAGAATCTGAGGATAAAAGTTTAGGGGGTAACAATATCCATTTAAGAAAATATTTAGACCAAAGAAATTGTGTCCACAACTGCCACGAAAGGGTAGCAGAAGTCCATAAGTAATTAAATGTCCCTAAAAAGTATAGAAAGTGATAAAAAACAATGGGGTTAATCATAGCTAATCCGCCTTTATGGATGGGTAAATAGGTAACATCCCATTTCACAGGGTTTAATCTATTAGCCCAAAGCATCTGGAAAAAAAGGCTAAGAATTCTAGTCTCAAGATGCAATGGGGGCAGAAAAACATAACATAAATAAAGAAAAACAGGTAAGAGAAACTGTTTAATAATCTGAACTCTTTTCTTTTCCCCAAATTTCCACCCTCTCCATCTATGTACCTTATTTTCTCCCACATGCAACTGCTTTTCCCAATTATAAGTAGCCATATCACTTGGTCCAAACCAAATACCCAAAATCTTATGAGGGGAAGAAACTACCGGAATCCCTAAAATGTCTAAAGAGGCAGGAGAGAGAGAGCATGTAAAGAAAAAAAACTTTTATCCATGTTAAGGACAGCTCCAGAAAAAGATCCAAATTGGGAAAAAATCTGCAGAGCTGACCTTAAAGAGGAAACATCCTGGACTAATAAAGTAACATCATCTGCATAAGCAGAAATCTTCTCATGTGGTAAAAGGGGGGAGGGAGCCAAACCTATAATACTGGTGTCCCAAAGAATTTGTCGGATTACAGGGTCCAAAACAAAAGAATATAAAATAGGACTCAAGGGGCAATCTTGTCTAACTCCAATGGTCAAAGGAACATCCATGCCAAAAATACCATTAACCATAGGAATAATAGTCGCATCAGCATAAAGAAGGTGCAACCAATACACAAAGGGTTTCAGAAAACCATACTTTAATAAAAGGGGAAAAAGATAATCATGATAAACCTTGTCAAAGGCTTTAGCCTGGTCCAAGGTTACCACAAATCCAGAAAGAGAATGTCTTTTAGCAGCTTCAAATAAATCTCGCAGGAGATATAAATTATGCTGTATACATCTATCAAGTACAGCACAAGTCTGAGCTGGATGAATAAGAAGATCAGCCACCCCCAATAATCTATTATGAAAAATCTTTGCTAGAATTTTGTAATCACTATTCAGAAGGCCGAGAGGTCTCCAATTAGTCAAAAGGGCATTATTCCCTGATTTATACAAAGAAAAAAAACAGTAGGGAGGTATTAAAACCAAAACAGGAAGAAGAGGAAGTTAACATAAAATTAAAGTCCAAGGTAAAAAAATGAACCATATGGGACAAAAAACATCTATAAAAATCATTAGGAATCCCATCTAGGCCAGGAGAAGTACCTGTATTCAATTGAGATATAGCATCTTCAACCTCTTTTGAAAGTATGGGTTGTATTAGGGATTGTACCATAGTTGCAGGTACCTGGGGCAGTGGTGCAGTAAATCCAGACAATAACAAAGAAGAGGTGTCCGATACAGGATAAAACGTGGCACCTACATACTGTTGGACCACCTTCAGTATTTCTAAATCTGTGGTAACTATATTACCCTGTGTTGTGACCAGATGAGTCATGAGAATGCTATCAAGCCTCTGCTTACAGGCTGCATAGGGATCTGATGCCGGTGTCTTTTTAGTACTGAATCTAAATTCCATCTTTAGTGATTTAGCCCTATCATACTGATAGGATTTCATTTGCCTCTTAATTTCAAAAATCTGTGAAGCAAATTCTTGCTTATTATGTGGATGATAAGACATTAATTTGTACAATTGATTCCTGAAGAGAAGATAACGTAGATAATCAGAATTAGCTCTGTGTCTACTAAAAGAAAGCATAAGGTGTTTAAGCTCTATTTTAGTATCCAGCCACCAATGTAACAGTGAGTCATAGGAGCACATAACAGAGTCTCGGCATGCAAAAAAAATTTCAATACGAGAAAACAGGGAAGAGGAATCTAAAAGAGACATGTTGAATCGCCAACGAGTATGTGAAGAAAAAATTTTTGGAGGTACAGTGGATAAACTTAAAGAACAAAACAAAAGATTATGATCGGAAAATTCCGAAGGCTGAGAAATACAAAAATAAGGAATCAAGTATTTGGAAACAAAAAACATATCAATGCGGGTGGCGTATATGTGTCTATGATATGTAGCTCCTATGCCTGCAGCACGCAGGCTGCGGAAAGCATCCTGTAAATTAGCACCAGAAATAATCTGTGATAAGGCATTAGAGTCGTAATATACCTTCTTCTGTGTGTTATCTTTAAATTTGATGTCCAAGGAACAATTAAAGTCACCTCCCCAAATGACATGCTTCCTAGTATATAAAAAGGGTTTAAGTTCTTCAAACAGCTCAATTCCAGCCGATTTGAGTTGGGGTGCATAAATATTAAGAAATCGTAAGGAAAAATTCCCAAGGGAGCAATCAAGCACTAAAGCCCTCCCGGGTTTAACATCAGTAAGCCTGGTAACATGAAAATGGGTAGATTTAAAAAGAATACCAATCACATCCGCAGCTTCCAAACCAAAGGTCCAGAAGGAAGGGCCCCAATGCCATCGATTTTTAATCTGTTCCACCTCAGTAAGAGAGGAGAGGCATGTTTCCTGAACAAAGAAAACATTGACGTCAAGAGTGCCAAAAAAGGAAAACAGAGAAATCTGTTTCTTATAGGTTTTCAAGCTGCAGACATTAAAAGATGCCAATTTCAGGGTAGCCATCTGTATTATAGTCACATTCAAGGCCCTCCCTTTAAACAATAACTAGCCTTTCTCTTTTTTCCTTTTTTCCCTTTCTTCTCTTTGGACAGCTCAGTGGATTTACTCTCCTCATCCTCAGTGACCAGCTCAGACCTGTGTGAAATATCTGACTCCAAGTCAGAATCCCCTAGCTCATCCTGCAGAGAAGAAAAAGAATTCTCTGTAGGGAGAGGACACAGAGAGGGAGTTTTAAGAGAGGACCTGGTAAATCTACATCCTTTAACAGTTTCAAAAGGAGGGGGCATGGTATTTTCATTCGGAAAAACAGATAAACTACCATCAATATCAGTGCTTGGAGTAGAAGCAAGAACAGAGTCCTGTACAATTGTCAGGGGAGGTTGATCTAAAGGCACAGATATATCAAGAGGGGTTACTGTAGGAGGGTTAGTAACAGGGGTAGTCTCAGAATGGGAGTCAGAAGAACCAGAAGGAGGAAAACCCTGAAATTTTTCCTGGGCCTTATAAACCAGGTCATCATGATCCCAACTTTCCTGTCTATTTTGTTTAGCCCAAGGGCACTGGTGAAAGGCATGGCCCTTTGCATCACAAAGGTTGCACTGAAAAATGTTCTCACATAAATCTACCGAATGACCGTAGCCACCACAGAGAGACAATTTGAGCATGTCACAGGAGCTGCTAATATGCGTACGTGAGCCACATTTATAGCAAGCCCTGGGTTGGCCACTGTAAAAACAAACACCCCTGCCTTTACCTAAAAAAAAACCTATTAGGTAAGTGGATGATATCAGAATTTACCTGGAACAATTTAACCTTAAATTTCCACCCACCAGTCCAAATACCCTCTAAATCTACCAGAGCTTCTGGAGGTCCCAGAATGTCACATCTTTTTTGTAGCCAGTGATAAATGTCACTGACATTCACCCCTTTATTACGGAACATAATTGTCACATACCTGATCTGTGGCCTAGTTAAGGCGATAGCAAAAAAGGGAGTCCATAAGGGAGTGTTCTTAAGAGCAGAGTATTTTTCCCAAAATTTTTCTAAACTGCCATTGAGACGAAAACTAATATCGAAGGAGTCTTCCCCAGATACATGGATTAGAGCATACAAATCTGAGGGAAAAAAATGCATAGAGCCTCTAAGCAAATGATTAACAACATAATACCTATCTGGGTGAGTAGAAAGCCCACCCTTGTATCTTAAACGTACTGCGTTTCTCCTGGGAGCCTGCTCTAACTTATTTTTAAAAAGATCTGCCATAGAAAGACGTTTAGAACTCCCCAAATCAGTAGCATTTTGAGAAAAACCTCCCTTCCCCTCTGAGGATGTACTAGGGCCAGGACTGGCCTCAGACTCCCCCTGCAGAAGGTGCACACCTTTACTAGAAGATTTACATGATGAAGCAAGTCCAGGAGAAATACCTGAGCTCAGTTTGTTGGCATGCTGTGTAGAAGAAGTAGTAGGCCCGCTGTCCACTCAGTTCGGATCAGGTGTCCAAATCCCCGAAGTCGATCAAATCCATCCCAACTTGGCAAGCATTTCATCAGCTGACCAGTCTATTAAAAAGTCTGAAGAATCTGAAGAAAGACCAAACTGTTTGCGCATCACTTGGGAAGTCGTAGCAGCATTAGTTGGCATCTGTTGCACTACCGACTGCTCAACAGGGCCAGATTCCATACCCGGAAGTTCTGTCTGTGAAAATGGGTCCAGAAAAAGAACGAGATCCAAGCCAGAAGAAGCCCCAGTCTGTAAAGGGGTCTGTACCGAAATAACCTGGTCATCCAGAACATCGATGCCATCCGACACACTCTCCCGAACTAGCCCACCGCTAGTATCCTGTACAAGCGCTCCCGACATCTCTGAATCAGAGGTCCCACTCTTAGGGACAGTTTCCAAAACAATCTCCAAAAAATCTGCTCCCGTAGTAGCAGGAGCCTCCAGAATCACATCCTGCACCTCACAAGGTCGACCTCCGTCAGCCATTCTGCAATGGAGCCCTCTACTGGCCGCAAAGCAGTCGCAGAGTAGGGGAACTTTTATTGAAAAGAGGACTCCAGACAAGCAAGGAATACAGAATACATAAACCAATACATACAAAGATAGAGCAGAGAATAACTGAACAAAACAGAAGATACTGAAAAAAAGGAACTCATGTCAGCCATTTTTCACAATTCACCCATAAAGATGAACATTTAACATGGCCATATACAGTCATATCAGATTCATAAATCTTCCATAAAGTAGACTTTATATTGAAAAGAAGTTCCTCAAATAAAATCATACATTGCTGAGTGGACCAAAAGCACCTGGATTGCCAAATATAAAAACGAATGACAAAAAAAAAACAACAGTAAAGTGTCAGCTGGATACACGGACCATTCACCCTATTTGTACCATACATTAGAGTCCTATAAGAAAGTGACTGAAGAGAGGCTCATTCAGTAGTAGCCAACAAACCCCAAAAGGATTTAATATTGGACAATCTAAAAAAAGATGTTCTTGCGTTTCTAACAATGATCCACATGACTCTCGGGTACACCGCCTCTCACTAAGCTGTTTATGTTTGTGCGTGTTACCCACTGGTAATCTGCCATAGGAACCCAACCAAACACTATCCCATATAAATTCAGGTAACCGTTTACTGGAGAGTAACAATAAAACTCTATCTTGGGACTGAGGAGGACAATCTGGAAAGGTCAAAACATCAGAGAAATCAGATAAAACAATTAAATTGTACAATTGCTTCCTAGTCTTCACTTCCAAACAAGAAACAGTGATCTTCCATTTCAATAAAAAAAAAGAAAGGCTTCCATGCCATACTTGGGAAACAAAGGAAGTCGAGCAAAAGAAGTCGACTTGCCTTGCTTCCACAGAGGCATTCCAACCAAAAACCATAATCTAACCAAAGGAAACCAAACCTTCATACCAGGTCTAAGTAGAGGACTAAAATTGTAAAAAAAAAAACACTAAGAAAAAAAGGCCACAGGATGAATCATTCCAACCCCACCTTGTCGAATATTCCTATAAGTGAAGCCTCTTTTAATGGGATTCAGTCTACTTCCCCAAAAGGCCTGGAAAAAAACGCTGTATAGGGAAGTAAAAAGGGACATCAGAGGTGGAAACACATAACTAACATACAAAAAAATAGGTAACAACAAGGTTTTAATAAGCAACACCCATTTCCATTTAGCTATTTGTTTACCCTTCCAACTCGCTACCCTCGATTGAGCTATACTTAATTTATGAAAGCAATTGGTATACGACATGTCACCATCACCAAATTCGATTCCCAAGATAGGTATTGGAGCTTTAGAGATTAAAACATCAGCAAGGAGACCGGTGTCCGGGATACTAGACGTACCAAAGGGAAAACCCCTACTCTTCTCATAATTAAGCTTCGAACCAGAAACACTAGAAAATAGGTTCAGCACATTACTCAATATAGGACCTTCCGTAACCTTTGAAAGACAAATAACTAAGTCATCAGCATATGCAAGGATCTTAATAGGCACAACTCCATCTGCAATACTTACTCCCCCAGACCATCGTGAACACTAATCAGATGAAGTAACACATCAATAAAAAACACATACAAGACCGGACTTAAGGGGAATCCCTGTTGAACCCCTCTCCGTACCGCAACTGGAGTACCAATCCATCCATTCACGTTTGCAGAAGGGAAGCGGAACAATACAATAACCGTATCCAATCAATAAAACCCTGTGGCAAACCATAAGCACGTAAGACAGAAAACAAAAACTCATGAGAAACACAATCAAAAGCTTTTTCTTGGTCAAGACTAAGTAAATACCCTTTCAGTGAACCTAACTGAGATGCAGAGAAAAGTTCTCATAACAATAATAAATTATCATTTTGGTTCCTACCAGGTATGAAACACGTTTGATAAGGGCTTATCAATCTATCCACAATAACACACAATCTATGCAAAAAAAATTTTCTTAAAATTTTTAAGTCTGTATTTAATAAATTCAGTGTTCTCCAATTCCTCAAATCTGTTTTCAAACCTTTTTTATATACAGTAAAACCACCAATGCTTGAGTCATTGAGGGAGCTAATCGAGAAGTAGACAACATTTGGGTAAACACCACAGTCAATATTGGAACCAAATTCACATAAAAAGTCCGGTAGAAATCCGCTCCTAACCCATCTGTACCCAGCGAAGAATCTACATTTAATGAAAAAATAGCATCCTTAACCTCAGATTCAGAAATATCTCTCAACAGCTGCTGACTGTCAGCAGCAGATAATTGTGGTATTTGTAAACCATCAAAATCTATTAATCCGCACTGAACCCCATCATCTTTCTGATATAAAGACCTCAAATAACATCCAACTACCTCAAGTAGAGCCGAAGGAGTCTTAACCAAGTCACCAGATTCATTTATTAATTCTGAAATGAAACATTTACCAACCCTGTCTTTGCAATCTTGAAAGGGATCTAATGCACCTTTGTGCAATTTCAGACCAAATCGATGTTCATGGTCTAAAGACTTTGCTCTATCATACCTATATTCCATCATACAATTTTTAACATTTCTAATTTGTGTACTATAGTCACACCCCTCAGTTTCCGTCAAAGAGATCAATTTCTGTAACTGTGCTCTATGACGTAAATATTCCAGATACTGTGAAGTGCTTTTGGTGCGAGAGTAAGTCTGGAAAAAAGTCTTCCAGTCCGTCTTAGTATCTTCCCACCAAGAAGCAGCATCTTCATAAAATTCAAAGACAGAAAGCCTAGCCTGTAATTCTAACTTCCAAGATCGTTGAAGAGGTTCCTTATTCAATAAGGAGGAATTCAACCTCCATACATTCTTTTTACATCTCGGAATACCTTCCCATGTCAAGCAAATAGTAAGAGATTTATGGTCAGAAAATTCCCATACCCGTAAATCCATTGAATTAACTTGTAAAACAACAGAAAGAAAAATAAAATCTATCCTGGTGGATAATGTATTTTTAAAAAACATCTTACCACCCTCAGAATAGACACTACGATATGTATCTTTGAGCTGGGCGGTATCTAATATCTGCATTAATTTATGAGAATCATAAAACAATTTGGACGTCTTCATACCTCTATCCCTAGTACTAAGAGCACAATTAAAATCTCCAGCCCAAACTAGTAAGCGAGATGTATACAAATAGGGTTGAATGTCTTGTAATAGTGCAACACGGAGTGCCTTGGTCTGTGGAGCGTAAATATTAATCAATCGAAATCTTTCCCTTCCAAAATTAAGATCAAGCAACAATGCTCGTCCCGACGAAATGTCAACCATCTTTGATACTTTCAATTCCGGATTGGTAAAAAGTACCCCAACCCCTTCACAAGGGGATTCCCCATTCGATCAAAAAGACACCCCCGAAGACCATAGGTTACGTGCGCGTTGCACTTCACAAATAGATTTTAATCGTGTATCCTGGAGACAAATCACATCACTGCGTAATCAATGTAAACAGGACATAGTAGTAACCATCTTCCTGTGACTCTTAATACTATTAACATTAATAGTAGTAAATGTTAAAGAAGCCATAATAATAAAACAAAGAAAAGGAGAATAATAACTCAGAATCTTATTAGCCTCATGAGACTTTAGAAACACGTCTACGCTGAGAGCGTCTAAGTAAGCCCTCAACCTGTGTTACTTCACCATCATCACCTTCCGAAAAAGCGTCAGTAATCACAGAAGCTCTGGAAGAAAGATCTGAGTCTTCACCATCAGATTCGTCCTTCGACCCCAAAACAGCAAAGCTGTTACTTAGTTTCCAAGACTCAGAAACAACTCCACTAGTAGAGGCCACAGGTACTGGCCGAGCAGGAACAGGTTTCCTCAATCTGTGACGTTTTTTAGCAATGACCTTTTTAAAAGGCAACACTGACGATGGAGGAGGAGGCATCTCCAGATCCTCTGACTTGCCACACAGAGATAAATCAGAGGCAATGGGTAATGAGACAATCCCAGGAACTACCAAGGAATGCTGGGTCCCGGTAGCTGGCAAGGCAACCGGAACCGAAGCACTCAAACCCGTGTCTGGAACTATTAAGGAAGACTCACTAGGTAATGGTGAGGTCAGAAGTGAGTCTCCACCAGTAGGGGGAAGGATAGGGTCAGATTCAGCATGTTGAGCTCCTACAATCAAGCCTTCATGTGAAGGGCAATCATCCCTATTATGGGATGCCCAAGGACTTTAGCATGGCCATGTCCGGTCTGTTCACATAAATTGCATTTAAACAGATTAAGGCATGTAGCAGCCAAATGTCCAAATTCAAAACAATGGGAACAGCGAGGAGTGTCACAGGCCGTATTGAGATGAGTTCTAGAACCACATTTAAAACAGGATTTTGGCTGACCAACATAAAATAAACTCTCTCTATCCTTCCCCCCAAAAAAAAACTATTAGGTAAATGCTGAGGGCCATTATTTGAAGCAAAAAGCTTTACCCTAATTTTCCAACCCCCATTCCAAATTTGTTCACTATCAAGAACTGGTACAGGTTTATCTAGTATTTCACATCTTCTACACAGCCAGAAAAGGATATCCTCAATATGTACTCCTTCATTACGAAACATGATCGTAATCAACTTAACAGACGGTTTGGTAAGGGGCACAGCAAAAAAAGGTATCCAGAGTGGAGAATTCTTAACCATCTGGAAAAAGAGTCCAAAACGTCCAAACCCGAGAGGTTTTGAAACTAACATCGTAGTTAGAGTTACCCAAATGAATCAGTGCATAAATATCTGCAGACAAAAACTTCAGACTCTTTTAGCAAAACTTTGGCAATATAGAGCCTATCAGGTAAATCCTCCAAACCCCGTTATAAATCAAGCATTACAGCATTCCTACGAGGTGCAGGTTCACCCTTGTTAGAAAACAAATCAGAAAGTTTAAATTGGGGGGGTGACCTTTGTTTTCCTGCGCAGGGACAGAAACAGCTATTTGAGGAACAACACTAGAAGTAGATAATGAGACAACCTGAGTAGAAACCACAGAAACAGGTGGAATAGAAATAGACTGTTGAGGAGTAGCAGGCACAGAGTCAGCACTAGATAAAGTACATGTTGCCACCGAGTTAATAGAAGAGGAGTGGTAGCGTTGTACTGCTGCATCGTCTGGATCCGGCACCCAGGTACCATTAGGGCTAGGCAACCACCCTGCTGCTGCTATCGCTCTTTCAAGAGACCAACAGGAAGAGTCAGTAAGAGGCAAAGAGGGATCTAAGCTCTGTGCAGCAGGAGGACACTGACTAGCATGAGAAAGATGTAAGTCAGATACCGGCAAAGGTGAATCAGGGCCAAGTCCAACAGTTCCCTTTCCCACAAGTAAGGTACTACCCATCTCAGTAGAAACACCAGTCTTGTGCAACACTACCTCGCCCTGTTTAATAATTGAAGTCATACCCATCCATTTCATCAAGAATGTTGCCGCTGCAACAACCAAGCCGTGTGACACAGTCACATCATCCTTCCGACCACCAGAATTTCTGTTTCGAGTTTCTGTCAGGAAAACAGGCAGGATCAGTCTGAAGTGTAGGAGCCAGGCTAGACTGTACCTGAGGGGCAGGAACGCGCTGCTGCACACTAATGCTCGCATCACAATGCCGCGACCCGGAAGTAAGGGAGGTCGATGCAGCCAAAACAGTCGAGCCAGCACGCAAAGCAGCAATTTCAGACTGAAGCTGAGCCTTACGACGTGTGCAGTGTTCAGCTGCATCCTGCACTTCACTTAGCAAACGTTCCTTCTCAGTAAGTGTAGAACTCGATTCCTTCAATAAAGTACACTGTGTAGGTACATTAACTGCATCTTCAAACGCTGTATCAGCCGTTTCAAAAAACTCCATAGGCAAGGAAGCTTCCTGATCATCAGCAAGTAAATCCTCAGCCTCAGGTTCAATGGGAGCGGGGGAGGAGGCCCACTCCCTGTCCCAGTCACCTCCATCTCCTCCAAAGTCAGAGCAGAAGGGGCCATCTGGCGTCCGTCCACCAAAGGTTCCCCCTCCACAGAGTAGGGGAATTTCCCCCGGTGTCCTGGCTAAATTTCCCTCATTCACTAAAAATACCACAAACAGCTTAATCTGGTTCAAGGTCAGTTGGCATTCATCTGTATCCCCCTCCCCCAGGTCGTGCCTGAAAATAGGCAGGATTTGTCTAGTGCACTTACCCGGTCAACAAAAACTAAATAAAAAAAAGGTTCTTTGGTCAGAGATTCAGAGATTCTTCCTTACTTTGCAGCTTCCTTTTCTTTGTAACTGCCAAAGGGAACAGCTTTATTCACATGCCTTAGCCAGTGCTGTATGTTTATCATATCCATAACTGTACTCTTATCAGTCATATATAATTATTTGCACACCCGCTCCTCTGAGAGAAAGAAACCATACTCGAGGAATGGTGAGAATTTGACTCCCTTTTAATTGCTTTGCATCACTTGTTATGGAGTGAGTATTGTAAACTTCTTTTATTACTTCTACTTGTTGTTACTTTCTTTGTCCAGCACACCATGCAAAGAACCTAAGGAGTAATCCTTTCACATATAACAATGCCACTGGGTCATATTTATTTATTTATGTAACTTTAAACAAATTCGTATTTCACAGAAAGTGTCCAGTCAAGCAATAGTTTTTTTTTTTTTTTATCTCAGACAGCCTTGGAAGGGACCATTTTGTGCTTCCAGCCCTTACTGAAAAATTGTAATGTTGATGACTAACCTTGCATATATTAACCTTTATGTGGAAATGTGCTAAACAAAAGGTTCCTGTTTACATTACTGATTTCTTTTCTTATCACTCCTTCATGCCAGAGTTAAGGTCAGCAAAAGGCTTTGAATATGGGTTTCTGAGAGTGAGTTCTTACATGAGTGAATTATCCTTCATCTATAAGGGCTCAGTGTTATGGAACACTTTCCCCATGAGAGATGTGCACCAGTCCCGATAATATCCCTTCATTGCACACTTTTAAATTTTGATTTAAGTTTTCTTGCTGTATACATTGTGATTCTTGTATGAATTTATAATTTTGTATGTTTTATGTACTGTGATATGTTGTGCTTATTTTTTTAAAGAAATTGATGCTAACTCTTGTTACTATACTTTTGTAGCTTTTTTTACTTGATAGTTTATTTACTTTTTTAGGAGCGTTACATAGAGTCGTGGCCAAAAATATTGGCGTCCTTGCAGTTTTTTCTAATAATGCACCATTCCTTCCAGAAAATTGTTGAAATTAAAAAATATTTTGGTATCCACATATGTATTTCTTTGGTTTGCAGTGGAATAAAACACAAAAAGCAGAAAAATGTATTAAGTCTTAGCTTATTCCACACAGAAATCCTTAAATGACCCGGACAAAATTATTGGCACCTTTTAGAAGTAGTTAGAAATAATTAGATTTCAAGCAGGTGATTCTCCTTCACTTTGGAATTGAACTCACCTGTGGTAAGTTGCAGGTGCCTGCAATATAAAAAATCACTCATTCAACCAGTTTGAATAGAGAAAATGACTCATTCTCCTGTTTTGTGTCACTGTCTGTACTGCAATGAGCATGGAGAAAAGAAAGACAGACAGAGAATTGTCTGAGGAGGTCAGACAGAAGATTGTAGCCAAGCATGGACAATCTCAAGGCTACAAATCAATCTCCAGAGACCTTGATGTTCCTGTTTCCACTGTACATAATGTTATCAGGATGTTTAAGGCCCATGGCACTGTAGCCAACCTCCCTGGATGTGGCCGCAAGAGAAAACTTGATCGAAGATTGCAGCACAGGATTGTTCAAATGGTGGAGAAAGCACCTCGATCAACTGCCAAACAGATTAAAGCTGACCTTCAGACACAAGGTACGACAGTTTCAACTCGCACCATCCGTCACCAACTCAATGAAAGGGGGGTTATATGGTAGGAGGCCCAGGAGGACCCCACTGCTGAGAGAGAGAGACATATGAAAGCCCGACTGGGGTTTGCCAAAACACACCTGAACAAGCCAAAATCCTTCTGGGAGAATGTCCTGTGGACAAATGGGACCAAATTAGAGCTTTTTGGTAAAGCACATCATCTCTATGTTTACAGAAAACAAAATGAAGCCTTCAAAGAAAGAACACCTTCCTGCAGTCAAACATGGAGGAGGTTCAGTGATGTTTAGAGGTTGCTGTGCTGCCTCTGGCACTGGGTGCCTTGAATGTGTGCATGGCATCATGAAATCTGAGACTACCAGGCCATTTTGGAGCACAATGTTGAACCCAGTGTCAGAAAGCTGGGTCTCTGTCGAAGGTCATGGGTCTTCCAGCAGGACAATGACCCCAAACACACTTCAAAAAGCACCCAGGAATGGTTCAAGACAGGCAGCTGGACTGTTCTGAAGTGGCCAACAATGAGTCCAGATCTAAATCCCATTGAAAACCTGTGGAGAGATCTGAAAACAGCAGTTGGGAGAGGCACCCTTCAAATCTGGGAGAACTGGAGCAGTTTGCACAAGAAGAGTGGGCCAAACTGCCAGTAGAGAGGTGCAGGAAGCTCATCCATGGCTACAGGAAGCGGTTGATTGCAGTTATTTTGACCAAAGGCTTTGCTACCAAATATTAAGTCTAGGGTGTCAATAATTTTGTCAATGCCATTTCTTTTCATTTTCTGATTTAAAAGGATATATTAAATTCTGAATCAAAAACAAAGGTTCTGTAATATTAACAGAGAAAGAATTGTGGAGACCAAATACTGTACTGTTGTTAATTTCAATTTATGTTTAGAGGAAATTGTGAGTTATTTGAAAAAGTGCAAGGGCACCAATATTTTTGGCCACGACTGTACATTCATTTCATTTGCAGTCAATATTCATTCATTTGATATAACAGTACATTTTTAGCAGATGTCATCATTTACTTTCTTATATAAACGTTATACATTTGAGTTTATCTTCCTCTGTTGGTGTCCCTCTAATCTGAATCACATGGTTTACTCAGACATTTGTTAACTTATTTTTTATTTTTGGGGTTTTCTGCCATACCATCCCCCTTTATCATAAATTTGCTGTTGTCCTAGTCCCATGTGCAGGACTCATATGAATTTGTAATCATAACTCACTCTCATTTCTTTTGCCTATGTATTCAATCCAAGATATATCAGCCCAGCTTACAGCTGCTGGCATTTAAACAGTATGTTTCTAATTTCTGTCAATACTAAAACCTTCAGTCAGTAAATTAACTGTTTGGTCTCATGATGCTTAGCTTGTGGCTTCCCTGTTATTCCCATTGCAGGGAACTGTGATGTCATAGTGGGGCATCATGGCTCCAAGTAGCAGGAGCATGCATTATGTAAGTTAAATTACTTTTGGCCTGCTCCTTCACCATATTTCTGCATACTCCTTATCAATTTAGTTACTGGCTCTCCTGTAACTGTTCCTGTGCAGCCTGAATGGCATTTAAAGTAATCATGCATAAACCATATCAGTTCAATCACCTAACTCTCATTGATTCATTTACTGTCATTCACAGATCATTTTACCTAACCAATGGCATCTGGCTCTGCCTGGCCTCCTACCACCTACCCACATCAGTATTACTTACCATCGAATATTTTCAATGTCATCAGTATTAGGCTTCCTTAATGGAATTGGTTGGCTTGCCTTCCGCAGGCTTTGCTTATATCAGTCAATCATATCAAGCATTCCTATCAGTCAGTCTCATCGGTCAATCAGATCAGTCCATTGTATCAGTCAATCATCTCAGTCAATCATGTCGCCCAGCATATCAATACCTAACCGACTGCTGCTGGCTTCACCCGGTATCCTCATATCTAGCGATTCATAGTTGACTGTATGCTCTCATTCATAAATCAGAGGCATGTCCACCATGACCATTGCTTTCTATGGCTCAGGGACTGCCCTGCAGACAATGGTCTTGCTCTATGCCCACAAAGTTTGCATCTTAGGCATGCGAAACTCAGGGCAGGAACCTTCTCCTCTGGAACATAGTGGGAATGTCCTCTCTCTGGGCAGAGCTTTAAGTGTGTAGACATATTGATGGCACCTCTTGATGTAGAATTTAAGACTTCAGCTATGAGGGATGGGGCCATTATGCCCAAGAAGGCTCCTTTAGCAAGCTGAATTGGCTCAGCAGTGACTTCTATGCTATTCTCCCCATGACCACCTCTGGTTTGCCTGGTCTGTTTTTAGTTGGTAGGTCAACTGAGTGCCATGGTTCCATGTCATAATAGCGACTGCAAAACAGTGATCACTATTATAGTGAGTGTATGTCACCAAAAAGCAAATAGGCGATATACACTTTCCGGCGACCCAACATCCGGAAACACAAAAGGCGTTTTTGAGCGGGGGCTGTGCCCCCCCTGCACCCCCCCTCACATCAACTCTGGGGGGGTGCATGTCAGGGAGGGGGCACAGTCCGGATTTAAAAAAAAAAGTCCCATAGCGACAAGCAGTGGCAACGTTTCTATCCTACTGGTCCCAGCCCCGAACCCAGTACCTGCTGAGTCAGAGCTATCCACTCACTCCACCACACCACTTGGCTAGCACAGCGGTGGCAGCAGGCACGCCAGTCCCCTAAAACCCCTTCCCTTCCCTTTCCTTACCATTCTCCTCACTAGCCCCCCTTCTGGTTGTCATTCCCTACACCCACTTTCAAATAGGGTCGCTACCCTTGTAGGGTAGCCCGTGGGGAAAGCACTGAATATGGTTCATCATTTTTGACAGTCACCCATATTCAGACACTATCCTCACTGGATACCATGTGCCACAGTGATCATTGCTCTCCTCCTCCCCCTTGGGGGTCTCACTCTCACTTCAGAGTATCCAGTGTTGCAGAGTGTGCTAGCAACCCTTAATGGCATTCCCATTAGAGGGACTGTATGAGCTTACCACCAAATTGAAATATTTTCCTCCCCTTGGATTGGGTTTCTAAATTGCAGCAGCAGAGCCATCACTAAATAAAACATCCCAAGCCTGGAGGGAAGGTGGCCTAGGTCTTGGTTCCCCAGAGGTTTCCTCATCAAAGGAGGTTTTTCCTCTCTTCCATGCCAAAGGTCATTAATATCTAATTACTTTAGCTGTATTTCCCTAAGTTACTTAGGTAGATTTCCACAGTTACTTAGGTAGGTTTCTGTTGTTGGATGGAGATGGATGGTGGCCCTCCTTTGCCATTTCCTATCACCTGGGAAGTTATGCCCTCTTGTTTTAATTCATTTGACCTACACTAGGTAGTTACACATTTCAGTTATCTGCTGACCATTACCATTATCTCTGCTGACTGATGTGAAATTCCAAATACTCAATACTAGCTCATTACCTCTGCAATGCTTCAGAGCTACACTCTTTTTGGTCTTTTTCCCAAGCTACCTTTAGCCTGAGGGAATCCTTTACATGGCATCTCTAGGGATGGAACTCTCCTCCAGGGATCCTTGCTTTTGGCACCCCTACAGAGTGGTATTTCCATGGCACAGAGAGGCAAGTGACCACAACAAAGTTTATTCATCAAGTAGCATAAGCACAACACCACACCACACCACACCACACCACGTTGTGTAAGCACATTGAACTGAAAGGCTTAAGCCTGTGGTTCAAGGGGCTCAAGCAACAGCCACACCCTCTGCCTGACTTATTTAAACTCTGCCTTCCTGCTTCATTCAGAAGCATTTTCTCTTCGCCCCACCATCCTCCCCATCTTTGCCAGCAGCTAGCCTCTCTCCTCAGGGCTTTATAGTAGGCAATATAGAGCAGTGGTTTAGGGCTCTGAGCTGCAAACCTGGAGACCTGGGTTTGAAACCCACAGTCCCCACTTACTTACTGTGTAACTCTGAGCAAGTCACTAACTTCTTCATGCTCTCAGGTCACATCTGGAAATAAACTTTGACTTAGTGTGCCTTTCCTGGTTAAAACAATTCCCCTTTCCCTTTTCCTAAGCTGCCTTTAGCCAAAGGGAATCCTTTCCATTGCACCTCTAGGGGCGAAACCCTCTTCCATTGTCTCTTGCCTTCGGCATCCATACAGGGTGGTATTCTTGAGGCACAGAGAGGCGGACAGCCACAACAATATTTATTCAACAAGTTGCATAAGCACCAGGGTGTGTAAGCACACTGAAATGAAATTATAAAAGGTAAGCATCAAAACAGTAAGTAATAATTCCAGTAGTATTTGAATTTTATGTGACCACTGGCTGCCTGTTCACTGTATTTCTTTTTACCATCTAGGATGAAATCCTTTGTTGGGGGTCTGGAAGAATGATATTCATTGTATTAGGTGCACTTTTATTCCTTTAGTTTTTGTTGACCTAGTAAGTGCACTAGACAAATCCTGCCTATTTTCAGGCATGACCCGGAGGTGGGGGATACAAATGAATGCCAACTGACCTCGAACCAGATTAAGCTGTTGGTGGTAGTTTTCATGAATGGGAGGAAATTTGGTCAGGGAACTGGGAAAATTTCCCTACTCTTTTCGAGAAGTGCAATGGGATCTTTAACATCCACATGAACTACCACCAGGACAGTTATATGGGACCTCAGTTTAATGTCTCATCTGAAAGACAGCACCTCAGGAGTGCAGCACCTCCTCATTTTGCACTACAGTGTCAGTATTGGGATTTAACTCAAGTGCCCAGTGTGGGGATAGACTCCACAGCCTTCTGATCTCCTGGCCTCAGAGGTCAGTGTGCTACCTGCTGAGCCACTGACACTGAGAGTAATTTAGGAGGTACAGCTTATACAGTAGTAGCCCTTCCCCAGTTTTATCCTGGAAAAGAGTCAGACTTGTAATTTCACTCCCTAAACTCAGTTCTGATGGGTTCCCCCCTCCAGCAGTGGCCTTTCATTGTCGACTGTGAAGACCAAGCAGACATATTCATGCAGAATATCAGGTTTCTACCCATCCTCCTCCACCCAAGTTCCTTTTTTTTATGCTCTCTATTCTCTATAGCTCCTTCTTGTTTCCCTGACATACCCAAGAAAGTCTTACCATTTTACCAAACCCATTGGGAATCTTAATGGCCATTTACACTGCCTGATCTGTGCCATTGAGAGAGATGCTGATGACTAGCATCAGTGCAGGTCCAACAGTTTAAACTGCTCGAGGAGCATTGCAGGTAGCTCTGTTGTGACACAGTATAATCCCTGTTTCAGTGGGTTTGTCTACTGGTGCAGGCATTTTTTTTTTTGCATTACTTATTTATCGCCCCCTGCGCCCGACCGGCCTCTCCTTCAGGCCTTCTGCCAAGGACTGTCCCCCGCTAACTCCATTCCGAACCCACCCTGATGCCAGCTTCCCCCAGATCCCAGATCGCAGCCGACCAGGATAGCCCGACGTATCCCTTCGTCGGATGGGTCCCCTCCTTCCGGAGGGAAATTGCCTTCAGGCATTCTTAGTTTCGGCCCTGATGCTGCTGGGATTGGGATTTCCCTGGCTCTCGGGGGTTCCATGGAGGTGGGGGATCAAGCGGCCCGTCATCCAGTTGCTCGGATACCATTTTTCCCTTTTCTGTTTTTCCTGCCACTGCCTGTAGTGCCTCGGCTTCTGGGTCACATAGAGCAAGGCATGCCCCCACCCACCCCCGGGAGGAGAGTAGTCCTTAGGATGCTCAATCCTCTCCCACCCCCTGCCGACCCCCAGTGACCCGAGTCCGTTCCCGGACCTGGGTCGCCAGCGTGGGTTGAGGTAAGGTGCCCATGCCTCAGCCCTCTATGCCACTGGGCCAGCATGCAGGCATTTTTTGATGGCATGTAAATGTGCCTCTCTGACTGCACTGTTATAGCCCCATGACACACCATATCACTGCCCCCTCTCCTCCCCTCTTACAGCTGACTACAATGGAATTCAACTCTAGCAGCCCTTAGTTATGCAAACTTATTCACTTTTCTCTAAAACTTATTCCTGTTTCTCTATCTAAGCAATTAGGAGAATGGCTGACAACTAATACTGAAAATTCAAAATAACAGAGACTTACTGTAAAGAGTTATGTTATAGCTTAGCCTTATTTTTTTAAAGAGAGAAAAAGTTATTCCCCAAGCCGAAATGCCAGTTTGATAGATTAACATTCTCTGACTAGTGCCTTATGATAGGATAAAAAGGTAAACATCATTCATTTTTTATTTACAAAAAGATGACGATCCCTAACCTCCCTTCCCCCCACCTTATGCAGAACACAATAGCAGATGTCAGAAAGTGACCCTGCACTGATGCACTATGAGTGTAATGTAAACAGAAGTTGCAGTGTTGCTGATGGAGTAGTGGCTGAGCGGAGGAGACCACAATGCAGTGGGTAAGGTAGTATAATTGTGTCTTTAAGTTACACTTCTGCTTGGCTCTCATCACTTTGAGAAGACAAATAGGGAAAATACAGAGGGGGACTTGGATGGAGGGGGCAGAAGTAGAAACAGGGAAGGGGCTGGCTAGGAGGATCTTTTATTCAGAATTTATGCTCTGATGCTATGTATACTGAGTGAAATAATATTCTAGAAAATTGCAGGTAAATATTGTATTAGTGTATGTCACAAATCATGAGTCTCAAGTAAGTTGGCCATGTGACTGACTCACAAGTACTTTACATTTGGATACTGTAAGTCTTCTGTTCAAAGCTGCCTTTGTGATTCATTGCACTGCAAAGCCTATAGCCATTAACAGAGTGCCAGTGGGGAGATTAGTCAGAGGTTATGAACCTCACACATTTGTTATGTCCCTCATCAAACTACAGCAATCACTGATGTTTGAAACTGGAATGTCTGCCTCGGAGTAATTGACATACAATGGTTTGCTCAGAAATGTCATCATGTGAGTCTTGGGAGGAAGACAAACAAATTATGGCCCTACCCATGTTGTGTGTTATCCAGGAAGATGCCATTTTAATTCTGACTTTGTTACTGCCATTCTGTACCTTTTGTAAAATGGCACGTGGGGAACAATAATGCTGGCTACAGCAGAACTGTGTCTGATTACTGCATGTTAACAGTTACCACTATTAAACCTTGGATCATAAACTCCAGCTCTGATTGGCTAAAACAACTTCATGTATCCATAGTGGGGGTTTTACTAATGCAGTCTACAGTTGCTAATGATGATCAGTAGCCTATAGTAATGAGCAGTAGTACTTTGACTTATTGCCCACCTACATCCTCATCCCGTGCAGTCCTGCTCTGTGTCATTAAAAAAAACACAGTGTTGGTTCCCAGTACTGACATGCTCCCTGATGCCAGTGGCACCCCTCCTGCTCCTTACTTTTTTTTTAAATGTCCTTGGTAGTCTAGTGCCCCACCCCCTCCCATTATTGCTCACCTCCTGCTCACTCTCCCCAGCCCTGAAATGGTAGCTGATACATACTCTCCACTCACTTCTGTTACTGGCCACTGTGTCACACAAGAACAATCGCATGCATTATCTAAGTGAGTTTGTCAATATTGTACTTATGCAAGTACAATATCAACAATGTCACTTAGATAATGCAAGTGATTTTACTTGCATGAGATGGTGGTGGAAAGTAGAGGTGAACGGTGGGAAAGTACTAATCCCTGTCTCTGCACTGGAGGAGAGTTTGGAAGTGTTGATTGGGAGGGGGAGAGGCCAGTGGACTACCAGATAACATTTGTTAGGCAACTGGGAGCTAGATGGGGACCCACTGGCACCAGGGATTTTTTTTACAAAGATATTGAGAGTGTTTTTGCGAGTGTGTCTGTGTGGGGGATACCACTGGTGCAGGGATTCTTTGTTAAAGACACAGAAAGTATAGAAATACACTTACAGTTAGTTTATGAAGGGAGGGAGCTGACAAAGGTTTAACAAGATAAATATTGATCAGAATTGGTTTATGAAATAGTTTGAAACCATTGCCCCTTGGGATGTTCTATTGACATCCAATAGTCATATTGCCCTCATCCTTCAGCCGCAGGCAATACAACAATTGTTGGTCAATAGAAACTCTTTCTGGGGCAAAGGTTTTCTACTATTTCACTCAACTATAGTCAGAATGTGTCTGCTGTGCACTGTTCTGACTTGCTGTTGGATATTCAGTTGTGCTAGACGGTGGAAGGGTGGGTTGTAGTGAAGACACAAGTAACAGTGTTGCATGAGCCAAACTTCATACTACGTGTAATGCTAGCAAAGTTAGCACTTTGATAATATTTTTTATTTATTTATTTATTTATTTATTAAATTCTTGGATTACAAATACCTTTGAGCAGAAACTGCTCGTTTACAAAGGTTCCACGTCAAAGGATGAGGGTCAACATACATACAGAGGTAGCAAAAGAATGAACAATAAACTACCAAAACAACTGAAAGAAAAAATAAAGATACTCAGTTATAACATACAGTACTTTGAGATAATATTCATAAAACGAGCAGCTTGAGCAGGCAGCTGGCTGCGGTAACAATAAGAGACAGAGGGCACCATAGGCAGTTAGTATTGCAGGCGTGCGACCGGGAGAGGAAGTTAGCAGGCTAAGGGCCACTGTCTGATGGTGGTGGAAAATGTCTTGCACCAGTGGAGATGCAAAGCAGGAAAGGAGTCACAAGGAAGACCCAGTGCCAGAGGGAATGAGACTGGGATAGGGCAGTCTGTGAGACATGAGTGAGCTGGTAGGTGTTTAGAGAGATCTCTGTTCAGAGAAGCAGTCACATTGAGTGGTAGAGGTGAGGTAAAGTTTGAGATTCCTTTTGAAGGGTCCAAGTGTAGTAGAGGATAGTGCTTCTTTATTGAGGGAATTGAACCATTGAGCGGCGGCTCTATAGATAAAGGACCGCTGACCCATGGAGGTACGACATCTGGGAACCTGAAAGGTTAGAGATTGGGCACCACGTGTTTGTTGAGTGCCACTGTAGGTAGTAAGGAGGGAGCTAACACCAGGTGGCATGAGACCGAGGAGAATCTTTTTGGTAAGTAAGCAGGTCTGGTATTGTATTCTGCTGAGTAGGGGTAGCCAGCTGGCCTGTGCATAGAAGTCACAGGTGTGAGTTTGTCGGGCCGCACCCATTAGTAGTCTACAGGCTTTGTTGAGAGAAACTGAGATCCTGCGGAAGGCACTTGTTGAGGCAGAGCCATAGCTGGCAAGGCCGTAGCCAATGATAGAGGTGACAGAGCTGTAGATGGCCAGTTTAAGGGCATCCGCAGGCATACAGTGCTTGTGTTTGTGTAGTAGTCCAATCCGTATATTGGCAGTCTTGGCAACAGAGTCAATATGCCGAGTGTAGGAGAGGGTACTATCCAGGGTAATACCAAGGTACTTGAACTCCTTGACATTTTCAAGTGGGTTCCCAGCATGGTTCTTGGTGAGGGACAGAGAGTTGTGCCTGCTCCGTCAGTTACAGAAGGACATGACTTTAGTCTTGCTGTGGTTCAGGACAAGTTAATGAGAGTTGAACCATTCTTCGATGCGCTTGAAGTTGAGCTGCAGCTGGGATTCAAGGACTGTAATGTCATGGTGGCTGGAAAACAGGACTGCATCATCTGCATATAGTAATATTTTTTGGTGGCAGGCACTGGGGAGATTGTTGATGAAGAGGGAGAAGAGTAGAGGGCCCAGAATAGACCCCTGGGGTACTCTGGAGCGGACTGGTTTTTCATCCGAAGAGATCCCTGCAATCCTTACACATTGGATCCGATTATCAAGGTAGCTGGTGAACCATGGAAGGGCATCGCTGGAGATCCCAATGGAGGACAGTTGCTTGAGCAGTAGGGGGTGGTTAACTGTGTCAAATGCCTTGGTAAGGTCTATAAATACTGCCCCTCCACAATTCCCTTTGTCAAGCGTGGCATGGATGAAGGTTGTAAATTCCAGTAGTGCAGTGGTGGTGCTGTGCCATTTTCTGAAGCCATGCTGCTCTGGGCACTGTACATTGTACTTATCCGGGAATTCAACTAGTTAGTCCGACACTATTTGCTCCAGTGCTTTAGATAGTGGGGGGAGAAGTGAGATAGGTCTGTAATTGGTGTGCAGCGTCCTATCTCCGCTTTTGTGAACCGGTGTGACAGTGGCTTTCTTCCAGAGAAAGGGGAAATGGGCCAATCTAAGCAAGAGATTGAAGATCTTTGTAAGTGGTTCTAAGATTTCATCGAGGACTTGTGCCAGCAGTTTCAGGTCAAGGGAGTCACCACTGTACCCTTGTTTGCCGATAGCCTTTTGAATGTATTTTCTAGCTACTTGTGGTGGGACCTCCTTAAAAAAAAACTTTGGGGTTGTACATTCTAGTTGGGGGGTAACTTGGGAGGAGCTGGAGGGGAGGTGGTAGAAAAAATTTGGTGGAAGGACACTGTCCGGGTTTGTAAATGCATTATTAAAAGTGCTGGAAATGGTGCCTAGGTCGAGTGCCATGAAGGTTGAGCATAGTGGGTGGTGCTTTAGGATCCTTGCCTGTGAGTTCTTTCATGTTGTTCCAGAATTTGTTTCCCTGGCCCCAAGAGTTGGTCAGAGCCTCTTTGTAATAGCTGCATTTAGCATTCCGTATTTTTCCGGTGCAATCATTTCTGACTGCTTTGTATAATTGTATGTTTACTTGCGTCGGAGTTGCACGAGCACAGTGCCAGAGGTGGTCTCTGTGCTTGAGCAGAGTTAAAAGGTCAGTAGTAACCCAGGGGTTGGTCTGTCCTTTGACCTTCATCTTTTTCACTGGTGCATAGATGTCACAGACTTCTTTGAAACGTTTGATAAATAGCTCCAGAGCTTTGTTGGTGTCACTGAGGGAGTCAAGCACTGCCCAGTTCAGCCTGGTTAGATGGGATTTTAACAGCTGAAGGTGCCCTTGTTTGATAACCCTGGCATAGATAAGCTTGGGAGGGGGATTGTGATATTTGTTTGACCAGGAGCAGATGACAGGTGAGTGGTCACTTATTGTATCCAGGAGTACAGAAACATTGGAGATGCATTCAGGGCAGTTAGATAGAATCCAGTCTAGAAGCGTAAGGGAGCATGTCCTATAGTTACACCTAGTGGGGGCATTGACCAGTTGAGTGAGGTGATGCGCCGTGGCTGCATCCTTATAGGTAGCAGCCTCAGCGGAGAGCCAGTTAATGTTAAAATCACCTATGATTATGGTTTCAGAATTATGTTGCTGGACCCTTAGATATTCCATGATGCTATAGAAGCCAGCAGCCAGGTCTCTTAGGGGTAGGTAAACTGAGATGACAGTGAGTTCCTTGTTATGTGCACCAAGGAGGATTTTGATTGTGAGGACCTGAGAGGAGTTGCTCAGGCTAGGGGATGGGATGATGTGACCCATAAGGGTATCCTTAAGATAGATGACGCAGCCCCCGCCTCTTTTAGCAATCCTGTCTTGCCTGAAAATGCAGTAGCCAGGGATAGAGACTGAGGTATCAGGGATTTTAGAGTTTAGCCATTTCCACAACTGAGAGGACATCAGAGTTGTGCTGTAGGATCCATGTTTGGAGGGAATCAAGTTTGTTGAGGATGCTGCAGGCATTGATGGATGCCATGGTGAGTGTCCCTGTCCTTCTGCTTGGTGCCACTGTTGACTGCCCAGGTGGTCCTGGGGTGAACATTTCCTGAGAGCAGGAGCAGCATAAGGAGAATTTGTAGGAGAAAGGATTTCAACATCTTGTAGATACCTGGTGGTTAAGTCATAAGCCAAAAGAAATTATCAACAGTTGAGGTCCAGAGTCACAGAATGTGTTAGAATTCCTGAAGGTGATGAACTGTGCCTGTGCATTTGCAGGTTGTGAAATCCTTTTGTCTGCATGCTTCTTTGTCATTCAAAGAGGTTGTTGAAAGGCCCACATACAGCTCGTGGAACAGGTCAGACGAAAATGTGGATTCAAGCAGGACCTAGAGTCACAACCTCCACCACATTTATTTTATTTATTTATTTATTAGGATCTAGGGTTAAATACCTTTGAGCTGAGAGCTCTTTTACAAAGGTTCCACGTCAATAGAAGGGAAGACAGCATTACAAGGGTTCAAGCAACATAGAGTATAAAACATGTACAATATTTACAGTAATTACAATGGATTATTCAAGCAGGTTAATATTAACAAAAAGAGACTAAAGAGGGTAAGACACCCATACAGTTCCGTTTACAGTAAGTTATAGGAGAGGATAGTTGCAAGTAGAAGGAGGTTGGAGTCAGTTCGCTGAGGCAGTAGATTAGTGGCGAGAAGAAGTAGGCGGTAGGGAAGAGGGGGCTAAGAGATGATGGGAGTGGGGGAGTAGGGTGTAAAGTGGAGTTTCTGCAGCCATGGACCTTGTCAAGAGAGACGTGAGGGGTGGATGCATGAGCGGGTGGCCAAACAGAGTTTTTGAGCCACCAAGTGGAGGTAGGGGAGGGAGTGTAGGGGGTGGTAGAGATGGCCTGGGCATGCCATGGTGTGAGCCGCATATAGGTGGGTCAGAGCCCTAAGGCTGAGGGACTAGTGGTAACAATCACAGGTGCTGGATGTGGAAAGCTGCTGGCATAGTAGTCTCTTGAAGGGGCCCAGAGTAGGTTGAGTGGAGATGTCCTGGCTGAGGGCATCAAACCAGAGGGGTACTCTGTAGGCAAAAGACCGCTGACACAGCATCATTTAAAGCAAAGGAACATGGTAGAGGTGAATGCTAGCACTTCTTGCCCATTGTGTGTTGCTGCTGTGTGGCTGAAGTAGGCTTGCTGTGCAATCGGGAAGAATTCCAAGTAGCGCCTTTTTTGACAGCAGGCAGGTTTGGTTGTGTAACCTCCCACTAAGTTAGAGCCAGCCTGTTTGCGCATAGAGGTCACAGGTATGGGTGAGATGCTCAGCTCCTGTGAGCAACCTGCAGGTCTTGTTCAGTGCTACCGATATTCTTCGGGGGGCGGTGGGACTAGCAGCACCATAGATGACCAAACCATAGTCTATGACAGAGAGGATGGAGCTATTGATCGCTAGTCTAAGAGCATTCGAGGTGAGACAGTGCTTGTTCCTGTGTAGGAGACCGATTTTGTAGTTCACAATCCTAGCCACATTGCTGATGTGCTGGTCATAGGCCAGGCTGCTGTCAAGTGTGACCCCAAGATATTTAAAGTGCTGGGTATGTTCGAGCAGAGTTCCAGATCATGTGCTAATGTTGAGAGCGTATGACTTATATTTGCTTCAAGTGTTGCAGAACATCATGTTTTTTTTTTTTTTAATGTTTAGGATAAGTTTGTGGTTCTGGAACCATTCCTCAACAATCCCGACGCTATGTTGCAGCTTGCACTCAAGATTCTCTGGGTCTGGGCAGTTTGAGAAGATTACTGCATCACCTGCATAGAGTAGCATCTGCTGTGGGCAGCGGTGTGGTAGATTGTTGAGAAAGATGCTGAAAAGAAGCGGTCCCAATATGGAGCCTTGTGGGACCCCAGATTTTACAGGCAGATAATCAGAGAGGTCATTGTTTATTTTCATTCTTTGTGGACGTTGTCCTAGGTAGCTTTTGAACCAAAGGGTTGATTTTGCAGAGAGGCCAATGGAGGTTAACTGGTTTAAGAAGAGGGAGTGGTGGACAGTATCGAAGGTCTTTGAGAGGTCAATGAGTACTACCCCTGTTAGGGTTCCTTGGTCCAGGGACCAGTGATTAAACTCAGTGAGTTCAAGTAGTGCTGTGGAGGTACTGTGACCATTACAGAAGCCATGCTGCTCTGGGCATTGGATTGAGTATTTTACAAGATATTCGACCAGCTGGTCAGCCACTATGTGTTTTAGCGCTTTGGAAAGCAGTGGCAGAATTGAGATGGGCCTGTAGTTTGACAGCAATACCGTATCTCCATTTTTGTACACAGGAGTCACGATGGCCGATTTCCACAGCTGTGGAAATTGCGAATGGCAGAGCGACATGTTCAGGATCTTGGTTATGGGAAAGAGAACTTCATCAATAGTAAGGGCAACCAGTTTGGCAACCACATACTGTCTCTATCACTTTGTCATTTGGAGAGGAGGAGAGAGGTCAATAACCTCTAAGGCTATTTCGATGATTCATCTCACTAGGAGCCACCTCCTGTGTATTTGTTTGTACACTTTCCAGATGTTGGTCCTTCCCCTAATCACTGGAAGCATGGCTGATGGAGGTGCTTTCTATTTCCTTGCTTACCTTGTCAGGAACTGCTGTGGCCATGCTACCAGCACCTCCTAGGGGAAGACAGCTTACTTTACTCCATTGGCTCTGAGGACCCTATCATGTTCTTCTCCATCACGTTCTTCTTCTTCTTCTTCCTTTTGGCTCCAGGGGTAAGTGGAGTCAGTTTTTTTGGTCACAAAATAGATTTGGTCTTACATCACACTGTTCGCTAACCCTTCCCTCATGGCGGCTTGGGACTGTCATTCATTTATTTACCCTGTAAACCTAGAACTTCATTGCCACTGCACTGAGTTTTGCAGTTGCATTTTCAAACATTGCACCCATAAAGAAATCACTTGGGATACATGGCATGACTCTTAAGCTAAAACTTGCTTGCAAAAAAGCCCGACATTTATTTAAAGAAGCAGGTACGGATAGCTTGATGTAGCAGAAGACATGCAGCCAGAGCCCTGAGTGGCACTTCCCATTCTGAGGCCCCTTTTAAATCAGCAGTCACAATCAGCATAATTTGGCATAATCATAGTTGCCATATACTGTTCCTGACCAGCAAGTTATGGGATCAGTTCCCAGAAGCATCGTTACCCTCAGCATATTTACAGCTGCATTGTAACACTTTGAACTGCAAAAGGATTACTGGCACTAGTTTTCACAATCACCCAGTGAAAGTCTTTATTAGTACAAATACAAAAATTGGTGTACAAACATCCCTGACCAGTTTCGCTCCTGGCTTTATCAAAGAGACACAGGAGGATAGCCAACTAAGGTCTTTAAAACATCTCTAGACCAATCAAGCCACGTGTTGTTACTGCTGCTAATACTGTGCATTCATTGGTCTGCCTGTTTGTTGTTATGGTCACACCATATCCAGGAAGTAAATACAAAACTTAGTTTCTGCACATGTAAATGTTCAACTTAAAAAACAGACAAAGCATAATGCTGCCATGTTATTAGAGCAATTAATCAAATGTGCCAAGCCGGAAAAGTCACACGTGAATTAAAAAAAGCAACATTAATCCAAACAGTGTTTTCGGCTGCACATTAACACAGCCCTTAAAATGATACTATTCATGTGTCTGCTCTGTTCTGGCACAGTCAAACTGAACCCAGGCCCCCTCTACCTATCTCTGCTCCTTGCGACCTTATCAGCCTAAAAGGTCTGAGTATCCTCCATATTAATGTCTGCAGCCTCCTAAGTAAGTTAGATGCCATTCAAGCTTGGACTACACGCATGAAACCTGACATCCTGGTGGTTTCTGAGACCTGGTTCAGTCCCACTACCCTGGACTCTGAGGTCAACTTACCTGAATACAAATGTACAGGCTATCACCTGAGGTTATGTGGGGGAAGTGCTCTTCCCCCACATCCTATTTAAACATGCAGGCTAAATCCACTCTGCTTAGAGCAAGTCGCACTCACTGCCTCGGTGCTGCTGGTTCGGTGGCTGCGCTCTCCTCTCCTGGCTGCACCTCCTCCCCCCTCCCCCCAGCTGTGTTTTTTTGGTCCGTTCCTGCCTTCATTTGTGCTCCATTTATGTTCATCATTTTCTTGTCCCTGGTTTTTCTTTTCGAGGGGGGTTTCTCCCTGCAGCTTCTCGTTGCCGTGGTGCACTCTTGCTCTGTGGCAGCTTCTCAGCTGCCCCCGCTTTCCCTGTCCAATTACTTACTGCTCTGCTTGCCTTCCCCTTTCTTCCTCCCACTTGCAGCCACCACTCCATGCCATGCAGTTCATCATCGGAGGGATGCCTTGCCCCTCAGTCTACTGTTTATTCCATTGCTGGAGCCACTCGCTTATTTACCTGCTACTTGCTTTTACTACCCTTCATGCTCCTTCTACCTCAGCTATACCAGGTTTCACTACCAGGATGTCTCGACACACTAGTGTTTTGTTGACCTTCACCCTATTTTCATCTCCCATGGCTCTTCTGAATTATACATCGGCTAATGCTGCTAGCATTTCGCAGCCTACTAATCTACTGCTCCCATACTGCCGGGCTCATCAGCAGTTCTACACTCCATTCTACACTACTGCTGTGCCTCGCTTACTCCTCCACTAGATGGCACCAACATTCTTCCATACCAAGGCTTTATGTTTAGCTTCCAAATGACAACGTAGCATCAGCAGCAAGGAACCAAGGTATGCCGCATACTGTTCTGACCTGTTCTAATTTACTAGCTGTTTTGGAATATTTACCTTCATACCACTATCGACTTCTGGTCTCCTTTGTGAATCACATTCAGCTGTGACTTAGTGGCAAGGTAGAGGAAACATGGTAAGTTTGTCTCCCTATTAACTGTGTTCGTAGTATGGACACTCCACTGTTTGGTGCCCCAGCACAGGAGTTACGAGCATCAGCCTACTTCCCTGCTGCTTCCATTCCTTATCAGTCTCCATAAGTACTTACTGCACATTATTCAGTACTATTCTGTTACTGACATCTGCTATTATTACTACCAATCTTTGTACAAGCCTCTATTTACAAGTTGTCACCTGTTGCTCGCACTATGTATCACATTTCTTCCAGCGCTTCTCTGGCTACTGGAATTCTCCAACTACATATTCGCCCTTCAGGGTTCGATCATTTAACCTCGTACCTTAAGCTACTGTGCAGACTAAAGTGACATCCTTTGTAACACATTCACCAGTGCCTCGAGTACATGTACACATCAAGTGTTTGGGGATTTAGGTCTATCCAAAGAATAAGCAGTTGTTATCGCACAGCTATGTACTTGGTGTGGCCCTACACATATAAAATACACCCTGGGCATTCGCAGCACCGATGTAGCTCATCCGTGATATGACACCCTGTTTACCCATCGTACCTGACTACTTCCTCTTAGTCTGGCTTGCATTTGCTGCTCCTTTCCTACCCACTGTGGGTTTGTGGTCCTGGTAGCCTTCGTGGGGCCTAGCTGCCGCCTCTACTCCATCTCACTGACCTACGTGTGGTCTAGCCTCATCCTACCTTATGTACTTCCCAGCTAACTGCAACACTCTACTCACTTATTGGCAGACCTACATGTGGTCCAGCCGCGCATGTTAGCTTACGTGGGGCTAGCTGCCACTCATTAGTTACCTTACCAGCTGACCTCGCATGTTCCAGTTATGCTAGCCTCCTTGGGTTTAGCTACTTTTCCATGTACTCACCAGCTGTTATGCAGTCAGCTGTACCTCCTACGGTCTATCAGCTGACTTACACATGGTCTAACCACATTTCCTTATCTCGTTGAGCTTAGCTCCCTTTCGTTCCCTTGGATGCTTTCTACAGAGCTGATCCTTTCATTCGGACCTACTTCTCTAAATCATGATTCCTAAAGCTTCTCCCTTCCACTGGATCATTCTCGAGTGTGTCAAGATATTCACCTCCATTCTTTGGATGCTTCTCACCATACTACATCAACTCCTCCGGAGTCCATACTGCATTTCATGGTTTAACTAATGCCTAAGACATTGATCTACTACAGTTCTGGATGCTACTTTGCCCTTGCCTGCCTGCCATTCTGCCAACCTCCAGGAGCCTCGCCTCGCTATAGATCTCCATCTGGACTAGCTGGACATTTGCCATCATTCCTCTCATCTACATCTGGACTAGTGGACATCAATCTCAATTCCATTAGGATGCTTTTGCCTAGCCACTTCAGTTAATGGATTACTACTACTTCACTCCTGCCTGGACACTTAGCTAAGCCCTATCTGGATGACTTCTATCTCAGTATAAACTCAGCTTAATTCTACTCCTGCGTTTCATGCTCATTGGATTCTATTACACATTGCTGCCTCTGACTTGACCCCTTCTTCCATTGTTACCATCCATGACTTAGGCACATCGATATAGAACTCGTCAGTCCTTTTCTTGTATACTTTCCATCCTCGATCATCAGGAAATGACAGTCTGCAACACTCATCTCCTGCTCTCTTGCATATGCCTCAGAATATATTGCTTCGCTGCTTGGCATTGGCTAAGCATCATGCTATTATTTATATTGCTATTTGCAATCTATCCATTACTACTCCTCTACTATGTCTGCATTGTATGCAGTTCAGCTCTACTATTACTCTATCTATCAATGCGCTGCAACTTGCGTCGATCCGCGAGGCCAGAGATTCACTGCATCACACTTCGAAAGACTTGCACCCTATGGGCCCGGAGGTCCCTTGAACTTATATTATTTCATTATATCGGCCTGCTTCTATGACCTGTCTTGCCCTTCAGGCTGAGGGGTTTGCCTACTTCTGCTCTACGCTTGCCGTGCCCAGCTCGGGCCTGAAGGTTCATATATTCTACTTACCTCTACTTACAGCTGTGTCTGCCAGCTTAGCTGCTCCTGTTCACTATGGACTCACATCTGGATTTGTTTAGCCATTCGTCATCTATTCTTGGATGCTTCTGTCTTGCCGTTTCACTCCCATCAATTACTACTGCTACACTCCTACTAGGATTTCATTGAACTTATCCAGAAGACTCTAAATCTCATACTTTGTGTACCAAGGCATGGACCATGGCAACACTACTTCATTCGACTCAGCCTCTTCAGCTATCCCGTTCATGACTCCTAAGCTCGACTATTCAGGACCCATCAGACTATTCTCACCAAGTCAGTTCTAGCTACTGTACCATTCTGGCTTCAAAACATGGATGCATTCATTGCTACGCAACTATTCAGATCACAGACAGTACTTAAATTTTGAGCTGTTTCCAATTCCTCATGCTCCTCGCTGTACACCGTGCATCAATTATGATATACTACTTCTGCTTCTACGTCTACATCTTGCAGATTCATTACTACTAATATTACTACTGACCTACGTACAGGTCCACTTCTTACCCTATTGCTCTTACCTGCTTCGCCCTTACAGGGCCTAGAGGTCATCATGACTAACTCACCGATTTTATAACCTACTTCACTCCTCCAGCTGGAAGTACATCTGACTTGTCTACCATACTCACTAAGATATCTACCTGCTTCACTTACTTGCTTCCCCTCTCCAGATTGGAGGTTCCTACTGCTCCGTCCTTCCCGATCATGCAGCATACGCCAGTTCTTTTTCTTCATCACCATGGCCTTCTTTTGCAAAGCTTGCCAAGAGGATACAAATTACCTTCCTCCTACTCTGGATATGGACACTTAGCCTTTCGGTTACTGGTTGTCCTTGCAGAAGCCGTCCTCACCGCCGGAACAATTTACCAATGAAACATCAATGCTTCGAATTATTATTATTGACCATGTATTCCAGTCTCTCACCATTCCTCTCTGGACTTGGATTCTTGGACTTGGATTAGCTAGAAGGATGCTGCTACATTCACCAACCGGAATATTTTTGTTCATATTCAGCTTCACTTCACTGGATCAGAATCTTGAACTTTGGAACTCGAATTAGCTTACTATAGTTAATTAGGATTATTCTCCCTTAGTATGCCCAGAAGGATGGGTGGGTCAGTAGCCATGGGTCCTCAGTGGTTTCCCCCAAAGGGTGTTTGTTCTCTCCAACGTGCTACTGGTCATACTCTCTGGAGTTGGAGGAGATAATTGTTTGCTATTATTATTCTTTTTGGGGGGTCTCATACTACTGGACTAAATGGTCTTTACAGTGGGATATGGAGTAAGGCCAAACCAATATCAAGTCATAACACCGTTACTCATCAGCTCAAGCATCTAAGCACTTTGCATAACACTATCCAGCTCACTTGTACTATACTTGCTAACTGCATAACTGTGTTCAAAGTACCTAGGCACTGATCAATTCAGACTGCTACATATCAGACCAGCAATGTCTTACTTACCTATCTGGCCTCTGTATCCAAGCACAGACCTTCATTATCCAATTACAGTACGCAGCACAAGCACTGAGCTCTGAACCACACATAATATCTTTCGTGCAGACAGACGGACTAGAGGTGGGGGGGTTGCCATCTACATATTGGAAAAATATAACATTTCTATTACTGACATCTCATCATTGCCAAAAGAATTAGAAAGCCTCACAATCCAAGTCCATCTCTTAACCACCTTGGCCTTGCACATCATAGGTTGCTGCAGGCATCCCTCTGAAGGGCTTCAACTGTTAAGTTACCTTTCCCACTCTCTTAGTAAGCTGCAATCAGAAGTTATAATCCTGGGTGACTGTAACCTGGATTGGCATTCCGATTCCTCCAAACCCTTAAAAACTCCATGTGACTCATTCAGACTTACTCAGATTGTCTCAGAAGTGACCCATCCAAATAAAAAGAACCCAAATAAAAGCTCCCTAATAGACATTATTCTAGTAAACAACCGCACCTCTTCTCTCATTCTGGAGTCTTCTTCACTGATCTCAGTGACCACTGCTTTCTTGCTTGCATAAGAGCTGCACCCAAGCCTATTTCTAATTCCAAGTTCACAATCAAGAGATGTTTACGTAATCTAGTGCCACAAGCCTTCCTTTCGGACTTACAAAACTCCTTGCTATGGCAGGACTTTTACCTAGCCAAGACAGTAGAGACAGCATAAGAGAACTTCCATACTATTGTCCATGGAGCTACTGATAGACATGCCCCCTTGATCAAAGCACTTACCAAGGAAAAGACTCTCCCTTCGTTTACATGTCAACTGAAGTCAGCTTTGCTCAACAGGGACAAGCTCTGAAAGAAAGCGCGTAAATCAAAGCTTCAGTCAGATTGGGCTGATTTTAAGGCAGCCAGAAACCTCTGCACAAAGCTTGTCAGAAACACTAAGGCTACACAGTCAGCTCTGGACTCCTCCACCGAGGACATTGCCAAATTCTGGCTAACCCTTAGAGATATTCAAGGACATGCTTCGTCAATTTCTGTCCCTACCAAGATCTTATATGAAGGATCCCTTATTACCAAGAAGGCAGAAATCCTTCACTGCTTTAATATTCATTTTATTACCACAGGTATGGCCTTTGACATTTCACCTGTGAATAACCTACGTAACCTATGTAAAAGGAGGGATAAAAGCAACTGAACAAAAAAGTAAACAGGCAGGAGAAGAGGCACTGTGGGTCACCTTGGAAACTGGAAAGGGCACCACAATCCACACAGGGGTTGTGTACAGACCCCCATGTCAGGGGGAGGGAATGGACAAGGATATGATAGAAGGAATTCTTAGGATGGCAGAGAAAGGAGAGATTCTGTTGATGGGAGACCTGAATATGCCAGATTTTAACTGGAGCACATTTGCTGCAACCACATCCAAGAGCAGGGCCATTCTTGATGCCCTACAGGTGGCAGGCCTCAGACAGCTAGTTTCGGAACCCACTCATGAGGGAGCAATCTTAGACCTCGTACTCTCAAATCGGGTCAGTGAGAGGATCTCAGATCTAGAAGTGGGTTGCCATCTGGGAACAAGTGACCATCAAACAGTGTGGTTCATGTTAAACTCAGCTACAGAGTCAAGCCACACAAAAGTGAGGGTACTGAACTTCAGGAGGGCTGACTTTGGCAAGATGGGAGAGTGCCTCAGAAAAGCACTAGCAAACAGGCTAGAAGGAGGTGTGGAGCAACAATGGGGAATCATCAAAACTGCCATCACAGAGGCAACAAGCCTTTGTGTGAAGCAAATAAACAAATCAAAATGAAAGAAAAAGCCACTATGGTTCTCAAAAGAGGTGGCTGTGAAAGCCAGGAAGAAAAAGATAGGATTCTGGAAGTATAAGGAAACACAGAAGGAGCAGGACAGAGAGCTGTACCAGTTAAGGCAGAAGGAAGCAGGGAGGGAAGTCAGAATAGCAAAGGCCCAAACTGAGGAAAAGATAGCCAACTCAGATAAGAAGGGATAAAACCTTTATAGGTACATCAGTGAGCGTAGAAAGACAAAGGAGGATAGTGAGGCTGAATAGAATGAACGGTGGGTGGGCAGGGGGACAGTGAAAAAGCAGGGATACTGAATGAATATTTCTGCTCAGTAGTCATAAAGAGGAGGGAAGTGCCTAATCCAATTAACAGAAGCACTCTTGATAGGGGGTCGATCCCAGTCCTTTCACAGAAGAAGGGTTCTGCAAGAACTCCTAAAACTGAAGGTGGACAAAGCAATGGGGCCTGATGGAATTCATCCCAGAATTCTAAAAGAATTAAGGGGAACTAGTGAAACCACTGGCTACTCTTTTAATAAATCATGGGAGGATGGTGTGGTACCCGAGGACTGGAGGAAGGCGGATGTGATTCCCTTCATAAAAGTGGGACCAAGACAGAGGCAGGAAACTACAGACCTGTCAGTTTGACCTCTGTGGTAGGGAAAGTGATGAAGTCACTTCTGAAGGAAAAGAATTGTTGAGTACCTAGAGGCCAATGGGGCATAGGACCCAAGGCAGCATGGGTTCACAGCGGGATGGTCATGTCAGACGAATCTAATAGATTCCTTTGACTGGGTGACCAAAGTAGTAGACAAGGGAGGGGCTGTGGACATGGCCTACCTAGACTTTAGCGAGGCATTTGACACAGTCCCACACAAAAGATTAATAGTCAAATTAACCAGCCCGGAAGTGGGTCCTAGGGTGGTAGCCTGGGTAAAACATTGGCTGGACAACAGGACACAGAAGGTAATTGTAAATGGAGTCCACTCTGAAGAAAGAGGGGTTACTAGTGGGGTACTGCAGGGTTCAGTACTGGGTCCAGTCCTTTTTAATTTCTTCATAAGTGATATTGCAGAGGGACTGGAAGGAAAAGTATGCCTTTTTGCAGATGACACAAAGATCTGCAACAGGGTTGATACACAAGGAGGCGTGGAAAGGATGAGAAGGGACTTGGCAAGGTTGGAGGAATGGTCAGAAGTATGGCAGCTTGGATTCAATGCAAAGAAGTGCAAAATAATGCACCTGGGAAACAAGAACCCAGGGGAAAAATACACAATGGGGGGGAGGTAGTAACAACAATAAAAAAGGAAAGGAACCTGGCGGTAATCATATCTGATGACCTTAAGGTTAGCAAGCAAAGTGAGAAGGCAGTAGGGAGGGCTGGGGTATACTGGGATGCATAGGGAGAGACATCACCAGCAGAAAACAGGAAGATGTTATCCCTCTGTACAGAAAATTGGTGAGACCCCATCTGGAGTACTGCGTCCAGTTCTGAAGACCCCATCTCCGCAAGGACATAGACAGGATAGAGGCAGTCCAGAGGAGGGCAACTAAAATGGTGCAGGGTCTGCAAGAGAAGTCGTACGAGGGGAGACTAAAGGAGCTTAATATGTATACCCTTGAGGAAAGAAGGGAGAGGGGGGACATACTAACATACTATTTGCCTGCAGATTAGGCCTTATGGTCTATCGAGTCTGCTCGATAGACCATAATGATAGACTGACATGATAGAATCTTTTAAGTACCTCAGTGGAATCAACAAAGTCCAAGAGGGTAGCATCTCTCAGAAAAAGAGACGTGCAAGAACAAGGGGGCACAATTTAAAGATGGGGGGGAGGTTCAGGGGCAATGTGAGGAAGTATTATTTCACAGAGAGGGTAGTGGATGCATGGAACAGCCTTCCTGAGGAGGTTGTGGGGTCTAAAACTGTGGGAGAATTCAAAAATGTATGGGACAGACATATGGCAATTCTTGTGGGGGTAGGAAGAAATAGGCTGCTGGTTAACTAGGATCTGCGGCCTATCCTGTAGGTAGGGAAATGGCAGACTAGATGGGCCAAGTGGTCCTTATCTGCCGTCAAAGTCTATGTTTCTATGTACCCAGTTCTTATCACAAAGTCCAGCAAGCCCTCCCCATGTCCACAGTACTCCTGTCACAGATTTCTCCTTCCAACCGGTAACTTAGAAGGAAGTGGATGACCTGCTCCTTCAGCTGGATGTCAGAAAAAGTGCAGGAGCGGACCTCATTGGCCCTATTTTCCTAAAGCTCAGTCATCAAGTTCTGGCAGCTCTATTAATGCACCTCTTTAATATGTCCCTCAGCTTGGGTAAACTCCCTTCTGTCTGGAAGACTGACCAAGTTTTCCACTCTCCAAATCAGGACACCCCAGAGACCCAAATAACTACAGGCCAATCTCTTTACTCCCCACCCTATTAAAACTGCAGGAGAAATTAGTGAATTGCCAACTTAGAAACTACATTGATGCCTCGAATCTAGTAAACCCTGTGCAATCAGGCTTTAAGCCATGCCATAACACAAACTCAGCTCTGGCTAAAGTCACAAATGACTGGCAGATAGCCCTTGACTTAAATAATCATGTATGTGTGGTATTCCTCGACTTAAGCAAGGCCTTCGATACCGTCGACCATGCATTGCTCTTAGTTATTATCTGCAACATTGGTCTGGATGCACCTTCCCTAAAATGGTTCTCATGTTACCTGGAAGAGTGGATGCAGCAAGTAAAAGCAGTAGGATATCTCTACACTCTAAAACAGATTGGCAGAGGCGTACCTCAAGGCTCCATCTTGGGGACCTTACTTTTCTCACTTTATATCAACAACATTGCCCATGGAATCAAACTTTCCAGTGTACATCTCTTTGCAGATGACTTGGTCCTTTGCACTGCCAGGCCTACTGCCGAAAGTGCCTGCTCGGACTTGCAAGCAGATTTCCTTATGCTGCAACAAAACCTCCTGAGTCAAAAGCTCCTATTGAATGCCAAAAAGACCAAGGCTATGCTGTTATCCACAACCAAGTCCATAAACTCCCTTAAGCACGACAATATTCCCACTATCACCACCCTGCTGGGCGAGTCACTTGACTATGTGACCAAGTTCAAGGACCTAGGTATGTGGATCGACAACAGACTTTTGTTTGCTGATCATATGGACAAGTTCTCAAAAAAACTTAGGCAGAGGCTTGGACTTTTTTTTTGAATCAAGCATCTGCTTACCCAAGAGGCCAGAAAAAGCTTAGTACATACCACGTTCCTAGGTATCTTGGACTATGCAGACTTCCTGTATGGCCAAGTCCCAAAAAACACCCTAGCTAAGCATGACACCCTTTATCATAGTGCCTTACGTTTCATCTCAGGTGCATCATATAATACCCACTGTACTCTATTCCACAGTAGGATGGCCCTCACTTGTGTTCTGGAGGCAAAGGAACGCTATACTATGGACCTATGGATCTATATCCAAGATGCTTCCCTCCTACATTTCTAACTGTCTGCCCTCCTACACCTTACGAAACTATACCTTGAGAAGCTGTTTGTACATCTCACTAACTGTGCCTAAAGTCTTTTTCCATTTCAGCATAGCCTCCTTCAGCTATGTGCTGGCCCAGCTATAGAACAACATCCAGAAATCCATAAAATTGGTCATCCTATTGGTTTTGCGGAATTCAAGTCACTCTATTTGAGATACTTCTCAGAGCCTTGTCAGTGCCCTCCGTCACTAAATTGTAGCCATACATTGCTATTCCTACAGTCAACCCTCTACACTTTCTATCCTCTCATTAGAATTACCCTAAGCCATGTTCCTGGATTCATTCTTGCTTTCTACTTGCTGCTGAGCCCCCAGCTTGCACTGTCACTAGCATGAACTCCACTCTACTAGAGCTATCAGTGTCTAAAATCACTGGTTCCGCACATTGGTGCTGACTTGTTTCCACCTCTCTGCTGTACTGTTCACTGGGATGAGGCTTCACTTTACGACCGGCTTCATTGATTATCCTTGTACCTTGTTTTTATTGCTATGTATTGTATTACTAAGCCCATTTACGCTAAATGTTCTATTGTGCTACTGTACTATTTATTCTGTACCTACCAAGCCCTCCTTGAAAATGAGGTTGCTCAATGGAGTTTCACGTGGCTAAATAAAGATCGATTAATTAATTGATTGATTGATTATTTTACTTGCCACCCTCCCTCTGGCTGCTGAGATCCTTTGTTCATGGGCTAGTAAGTGCTGCCATTAACTGGAATCTGAAAAGTGAAGAACACAGAGGAGAAGAAACATTCAGTAATCCATTATCTTTATCCAGGGAGACATAACCATTGCAATCAAACTTTCCTTTTTCTCTTGATCAAATATGTTACTTCCAACCTTTTGTTGAATCCTGGTGGGTATTGGTCCCCACAGTTGAACAATCCAAAGAACATCCCTGTCCAATAATAATGCTTCTGCATCCCCCACCCCAACCCCATTTAAACACATGTACTTTACACTACAGAACCTAATCTTCTGATTTTTCCGGGTCTATTTGCCCTTTGATGCATACTGCTAATGCTTTCTTTTCCTCCCCTTTAAATATAGCCCTCATACTGTATATTCTCCTATGCAGAGTTTTAACATGTGACTGATTTTCCCTATGTAGAATGCTCTGCAACTGCAGGTAGCCAGATACAGTACATTTGTAGTGTTACAGTTAATAAAATTCCTAATTTCATAGCTTTTTCTGGCATTGCAACTTATAAAGTGGTCTATCTTGTCCATTATGGTACAATATTTACAATGGCCACATTTAAAGTTGCCTTTAGGTAAATCCAGTAGCCACATACCTTGCCTATCTGGGTTTGGTTGCAAACTGCGTGTTAGCCAATCTGCTAGGTTGTGAGCCTTTTTATAGGTGAATCTTGGTATGTCAGGGCAAAGGTTATGCAAAACAGGGTCTGATTTGATAATGCCCGAATTTTTGGTAATGATACTTCTAATGGCTACAGACTGTAAGCCATAAATAATAACAACATTTAATGGCTGTTCTTTTGGTGACTGCTTTTTCTGCTGAACCAATAGCCCTTCTTGTTTTGTGAAGTCAGCCTCTCCCTTTGCCTGATTCAGTACCTCCTGCTTGTACCCTCTCTGCTGGAATCTACTGCACATTATGTTTCTTTTTTACTCATAGCCCTTCTCTTCACTGCAGTTTCTTTTTACCCTTCAGTACTGGGATTTTGCGATATTATTTACCACATGTCTAGGGTGGCAGCTGGTGGCATGCAACAGTGTGTTCTAATCCACAGGTTCACAGTAATTGCTGGTTTTAATGAACCCATCCATTTTCTTTTCCACAGCCAAGTCCAGAAAACACACTTATTTCTGACTGGCATGAACTGTGAATTTTAGGTTAGTATTAGTGCTCTCCAACCATCTGATACAGTCATCCAGCTCCACCCTACTCCCTTTCCATACCATCAATATGTCATCTATAACATGCCCCCAGAGATCAATACAATTGTAAAAAGGATTGACCTCGGGGCTATAGTCTGTTGTTTTTTCCCAGTAACCAAGGTATAGGTTTCCATAATTGGAGCGAAAGTAGCCCCCATAGCAGTATCTTTAAATTGCAGATAGAACTTGTCCTGAAACACAAATGCATTATACTGCAAAACCAGTCTGGCACACTTGCATAGGAAGTCCACTAACCCAGGCTCAAAATCAGTACCCACTTCCAGCCAATACCTGAGGGTCTGAATGCCCTCTCTATGGGGGATGTTAGTGTACAGGGGCTCTATGTCAAGGGAGACCAACCACCAGTCTTGTTCTAATTCTGTATTATCCAAAATTCCCAAGATATGTGTCATGTCTTTTAAATATGAGTGTAACTTTACAACTAAACCCACAACATGCATGTCTACGTATTGTGATTGTGGTTCCAAAAGGCTATCTATCCCAGAAACTATGGGATGTCCTGGGGATCTATTAGCCCTTTATGCACTTTGGGTAGGGTATAAAAGCATGCTCTGATGGGATGTGCCACAGTGAGGAACTCAAAAACAGTTCTGGTGATTATGCCATCTGTGGGTGGGTAAGCTAGAAAAACATCAAATTCTTTTTTAAAAGTCAAAGTTGGATCAGCATTTAATGGTTTATAAAATTTTTCTTCACTTAGCTGTCTTCTACACTTGGTTACATACTTACACATGTCCATAACTACCATTGCTCCTGCTTTGTCGGCTCTCTTGATGGTGATGGATTTTTCATTTCTAAGAACTTCCAGGGCTTCTCTTTCCGGCTTTGTGATAGTAGAAATTTGTGCTGGGCTTCCTGTTCATCAAAAGGTCTACAAAAACCCTCCTCACAGACTCTTTGAAAGGTGACCAAGCTTGTATTGCACATTGGATAAAGGCTGATGGTGTCCTGAAGTTGGCAAGGTTCAAATCTTGAAGCCAGATTCTTGGTTCTTGAGATGGTACAGTATCCTTCATATCTGCATCCTGATAAAGTTCCTCCGGGTTGATATTGGATGATTGAGTAGTTATTTCTTGCACTGTTCCTGGGTTCAAATCTGAGTATCCCATTGTTTCACGTTTTGATCAGAAGGCTTTTATATTTAAATTTCTAGTGAAGCATCTGAAATCTAAAAAAAAAGTCAAACTGAGTGACATTATAGGTGGGGACGAAAGAAAGACCTTTTTACAGACGTTTTATTTCAGGATCACTGAGTATTCTTGCTGAGATGTTAATAACATTTATTTCTGCTTCTGATGTTTGGTTTTCTTCACTAGCAGTGTCTCTGTTTAGATTTCCTCTTCCTACCTCCCCTTCTTGTCCTATTATTTTTACTTGCTCCTGTGTCTGAAAGCTCACGGTTTGCGGGCTCCTGCAAGGGCCAGTATCCAATGTTGTCTCCTCCTGATATAGAACATCTTCCTGGTTTTCACTCTCAGACCCGCTGAGGAGGAACAGTGGGAGGGAGACTGTCCTCTCTCTTTTGGAATCAATCTCAGGGTTTGAGGGCTCCTACCATGTTGCTTGCGCTTTGGGTTACTTTTTACCCAGTTAAAAGCCTGCCCTGTTTGGTAGTCTGTTTTGTCTATTTTGAACTTTGTTAACTTCTGTGCACTTAATTTTTCATCCTGCTGTTCTTTTTTATTTTTCAATTTCTTTTCGAACTCCCTGAAATCTTTATGTTCTTCAAAAAGCAGGTGCTTAGTAAACGTGCATATCTTAAATAATGAAGGTTTGGGGCTGTTAGACATCTCTGCAATCATTCAGCTTGGTTTTGTTTGTTATTCACTTACTTTTCCATCTTTTTATTGGTATTTTGCCAAGTGCTAGTGAAAAAAAAGAGTCCAATGGAGTCCCCGTGTGATGTTGTCAGAAAACCCTTACTAGCAAGCCTGTCAGTGTATTTCAAAGGGAAACTACAACTTTTCTACTTTTCAGATGTTTTTTTCAGACTGACCTATATGTGGAGCTGTAAGCAGACCCAGGCTGCCCCTATACTTTCAGACTGACCTACAGGTTGAGCTGTGAGCTGACCCAGCCTGCCCCTGTACTTTCCGACTGACCTACAGGTGGCACTGTGAGACCCTGCAATTGCACTGTGCAACCTACATGCAAATCAGGTCATAATGAGATCCTAATATGGATGTTTACCTACTGACTGCCTAAGTAGGCACATGTGTATATCACTTCTGAATACAGCAAATGTTTGCCCTGGGCAAATGTCCTAGTGCCAGGCAAACATGTTAGTCCTGTGCAAACACTGAACAAATGTATTTATGCTGAGCAAACCTGTTTGAACCATAACACAGTTCTGGTGTATTTGGCCTGCACTGTTGTATTGTTGTTTGCAGCTTTAGTGCATCCACTTCTTTGGTAGCACACACATTGGTCACGTAGTTCACCTTTACCGTCCTGGAAAAATAACACTTTCTGCCACCAAAATATTATATATGTAATGGACATATGTGATTTTTGATTACATGTGGGGCCAGATATTCAAAACATAGCCCCAGGGCAAAATTAGCACTGCAAGGTGTGCTAAATTAGCCCAGAACTATTTGCATGCTATATTCAAAGGAATAGCCCTGGGGCTAAAGCAACTCATTAACGCGTGCAAATGAAGCCATGCAAACAGGGCTGGGAGTGCAGTGCAATAATACGCCAGCAAATAAGACAGCTATGAATATACCATCTGGGAAGTGCAAATCAAAACAGCAGCCCAGTGCACACAGACGTAGAGGAAGTTATAGGTGAACTACATGGCCAATGTGTGTGCTAGCAAAGAAGTGGATGCACTAAAGCTGCAAACAACAATGCAGGCCAAATAAACCAGAGCTGTGTTATGGTTCAGACAGGCGTGCATGGCGCAAATACATTTGTGCAGTAGTTGCGCAGGAATAACACGTTTGCCTGGCACCAGGACATTTGCCCAGGGCAGACATTTGCTGTATTCAAAAGTGATATACAAATAAGCCTACCTAGGCAGTCGGTGGGCAAACACCCATATTAGCATCTCATTATGACCTGATTTGCATGTAGATTGCACAGCACAATTGCAGGGTCTCACAGCTCCACCTGTAGGTCAGTCTGAAAGTACAGGAGCAGGCTGGGTCAGCTCACAGCTCAACCTGTAGGTCAGTCTGGAAGTATAGGGGCAGCCTGGGTCTGCTTACAGCTCCACATATAGGTCAGTCTGAAAGAAATAACTGAAAAGTAGAAAAGTTGTAGTTTCCCTTTGAAATACACTGGCAGGCTTGCTAATAAGGGTTTTCTGGCATCATCACACGGGGACTCCATTGGACTTTTTTTTCACTAGTACTTGGCAAAATATCAATTAAAAGATGGAAAAGTAAGTAAATAACAAATAAAAGCAAACTGAGTGATTGCAGAGGAGTCAAAAGGCCCCAAACCTTTGTTCTTTAAGATATGCACCTTTACTAAGCACCTGCTCTTTTAAAGTAAGCAACTATGTCCTCCTCCTGCTGTAATTCCTCCTCTGTTTGGGGTTGTTGTTTGTATTAATCTTTGATTACACTTTTGACCAAAGCCACAGACCCCTCTTACTGTGCTGCTGTCCAGTCACTGAAGAATTCTTCCCTCTCCTGACTGCATCCTGGTCACTTGGTTACCTTTAACTCTCTTGGAGTTCCTCCCACTTTAAGGTCTGCTTCAAGGTATGTACACTACAAGTACTGGTGCCTAGCTCTGAGAGACACTGTCTCCTACTGCAAAAAAGCTGTCTTGATGGTATGAATCACTTCTGTTGCATCATTTTCCTGTTCCTAATTGTTGCCTCCAAAAGTGTGAATATCTTCTGTGAACACCCCCGCTCATCCTCTTTCACTGAACAGCCAATCTTTTAAACATTAATTCTCCTTCACAAAAACTAGCCCCTTGTTATCTCTATTTGTCATAGCAGTACCAAATTAGAAAACAGAGAAGAGCCTACCTTATGAATGTAGTGCAGTGCTGAAGGGTTTGTTCTGGTTCTTTGTAGTTAAATATTTAGCTGTACTGTATTGTAACACTTTTGCCTACATCCTCAGTCAAGCTTCAGCAATACAATTGGCCATTTACATTAGGTGACATTACTCAGGAAGTACATAAATACATATATAGATGTCATTGCAACTGCACTCTGTGACTTGCTGTACTTTTGTAATGTTGTTCACCCCTTCCACTCTCCCCAAGTTGCACCTAGAAACAAGTCTCATCTCAGGGTGCCTTTACCAGTTACAATTTTTTAAAAAAACAAATACATGTTGATGGGAGAAAAAGGCTTCTGGCCCATCCGGTTTGCCCAGCCTACCTAACTATGTACAGTTATGGTCTCCTCACAGCCGTGAGCAGGATAATGGAGATTGAAGTGTAGCGAGGCCTGTTTGGTACAGAAACCAGTGAGCAGTGATTAGTGCCCCTGGCAGAGGTCAAGTGAAGGGGTATTCCCTTCCAGAATGCATACACACTGTGAAGTAATGCTACCTCTTGCAGTCTGCCCCTTGCCCTCTGCTTCTTGGGAGCCAGAGTTAGCACCATTTATGGTCACAGCAAAAGTGGTACACCAGTTAACAAGTATGTCCCTGGTCCCAGGGGTTCAGGCCCTCAGCTACCAACTGCCTTGGTCTCCTGCAGCATATTCCAGCCCTTTTCTTTAGGAAACAGGCCCCTGTGAATCTCATCCACTACTTCTCCACCATTATCAGGATCCAAGAACAGGGGGCAAAAGATACGAGGATGCAATCATTGAGGGTGGACCTCCAGCAGAACCCCACTGTCCCCTATCCTGAACCCATCACGGCATGAGACTCTGGAGACTTGCACCAGAGAATGCCAGTGCCAAATGACCCCAGAAATCTTGCCATCATTCCTGGAGCTACAGCCCCCCCTCCTGCCGGTTGCAGCCAGAAGAGCCCACCTGGAGGTACTAAGGCTGAACACCGCACATACTCATACCCCAGACTAACAATTACATTTGATTCCTACTTTAGGAGAGTTGAGATCCTATTTATGTGCCCCTAGCAGGTGGGAAAACAGGCCTGGAAGTCTCAAGACCAATGACTGTGCAATGGCACAGCATCACACTGTCCCCAAACAGAAACACTGTCAGACAAACAGGATTTGATTCATAAACTTTTAGGAAAATTCTAAGGCACATACAGAACCTAGGCTAGCTTAACCCTTTAAGAGCAAAATCCATAGCCATGCGTTACTTTTACTTTGGGCTACAAACACACCCTTAGAACATAAATAATGTATGTTTAACCTTTGTTGATCCTGGTAACCTATATCTTTGACTGCTTACACTAAGACTATGAAGTGCAAAGTTAATTCTTTTTATTTTCCCTTACTTTAAAATGTTATTGTACATAACTCCTGTCCCCCATCCACAAGCAAGCACCCACAAACCACTGTTCTTTTCTGCCAGCCTCAATAATAAGAAGGGTTTAGACAGAGAACCCTATCTCCACCTGCTTGCAGGCAGCCTTCATCCAATACCAACCTCATCCACCACCTAGCCATGGACAACTACATAGATTCAAGTGCCTGCCCCCTCCAACGCCATCCACTCTGCAGCACCCATCCAACCTCCACACACCACATCCCACATGCACCAAGGAAAAGGAGTCATCCTGTCGAAGGGATGGTGACAAGCACAGAACTAAACCTGTCACCACCACATCTACCACTGTCTCAAGGAATGCAAGCACATTCTCATAATAATTAGCTCTTTTTTCTATGAGCACACATTCCCATTCATTCAGACGGCAGATGGCCAATGTGCTGAGAGGAGGGCCTATGTCAGTTACTATCCCATAATAGGATGTATCCTTTTCCCTTGGTGTGTTTGGTGTTTGGGTAGGGAGTGAAGGGTGGATGAATGCTACTGAGTGGGTGGGGTAGTAGGCAGGCAGGCACAGGAAACTGTATAATTCACCCACCACAGTGTGGAGGGAGGAGGTTGAGATTGAATCATACTGTCTGTGAGTAGGTGGGGGTAATAATTCTCTGTCTAAGCTTCTTAGCGTTGGAAGCTTGGGGGTGGGAGGTGGTTGGTTTCGTGCTGCTCAGTTGCTGGGAGAAGGGGTTATGTACTGAAACTGGGCAGGGTGAGGGTTGAGGGTGGTAGGGAGTGGTTTGGGAGGATGGTTGAAGAGAATCTTATTTTTAAAGTAGAAGAAGACTAATCACTCTGCAAAGTGGCACTTTATGGGAGAAGTGCCACTTCACAGAGCCTTCACCATGCAAAGTGCTACATGAAGTGACACTTTTTGAAGTGGCACTCCGCACGTGAAGTGCCAATTCACCTAGTCTTCACCTGGTGATGTTGACACTTTATTTATAATGGTTCATGAAGCCTTGTGTGAGTGGCAGTATAGCGTAGTGGTTAAGGACACTGAGTTGCAAACCTGGAGTCCTGAGTTTGAAATCTTTCAGTCCCCACTTGCATACTGTGTGGCCCTGAGCAAGTCACTTACCTTCCTTGTACTCCCAGGTAGCACCTGGAAACAAGCTCCAGCTTATTGTGCATTTCCTGTTAAGACAATTTTCCTTTTCCCTTGTGTGAAGTAGCAGCACTTTGCATAGTACTGTGCTTAGGAAAGTTTAATCGCGTGACATACTTAGACACAACAGGCAAGATTTTTTTAAAATGTCCCATAGGGCAGTACACTTTATTAATTGAAGACTTGACACCACTGGATAAAACAAGAAACAGGCAAATGACTAATCAGAATGATTTTTATTTTTTTTATTTTTTTAAAAACTGGCTTAAATTTCTGTTGTCTTCACCCGAACCAGCAGGCACTCAAGGACAAGATCAGTTCTTCAGGCTGGGTCTTTACCCTGCAGCTTCCAAATAGATAGACCACTCACCCCTTGAACTGCTCAGCTCAACTCTGGTCCAACACTCCCGTTCAGGGCTAGTACCACAGCTGGTCAGCTTTCCTTTACTGCCCCAGCACCACTTACTGCATTAGTCTTGGCTCTATCACTAGCCTGTTTTCACTCTCTTGTTAGAGGACTTCTCCTTCCAGAGTCCAGATCTTATCTGCTGAATTAAGGTTCATCCAGCCAGTTTTGTAAGGCTGAGCCAGCCCATTTTATAATGCTGGGGGTCATGTGACCTGTCAGTTATGCAGTACGTTGGCTCACTCCCCTAAACATTCATATCTTTCTATACTGTAAGCTTCATAACTTAAAACAAAACATGGAGAAGACATTTAACACATTTCTGCTTTTATACAATCCCAAAATCAAAGCAAAAAAAATGGAGGAACTCCCAAGCAGGAAGTCTCACTTCTATTTTGTTTGTTTATTTGTTTGTTGGTTTTATTTTGGAGAACCAATTAGCCATGCTTATTTTCATTGGCAACCATTACTTAGTATATCAGTTTCAGTACAGGTAATTAATGAACATTAGAAAATGGGCTTTTTATTTGCTGGGCTCTGATTGGCTGGTACCCCTGGCAGGAGGGTACATTAACTTTCAATAGAAGCCCAGCAAATAAAACGTTCCATCATAAGTGCCCCTTCATCCATTAAAATATCGTTGTGCCCACTCTGCTTGCCCATTGGCTGAAAGCACCCAATTCAATTTGAAAAATGCCACCATTTTTTCCTCTTGGCTCAGCGAGAGATACTCCCCACACATGTTCACTGCCAACTGCCCAATGATACCCCACACCATCACCAACCTATTCTGTGCTCATTTAACACTATATTATTATTATTTTTTTTTTTTACACTATCCTCTTGTCCCATGACCCATTTTTTTTTTTGGGTAGAACAAAGCTACAAGAGCCAACTGCGCTCTCAGTCCTCCCTCCTTCACCAGTCACCCGCTCCCCCAAAAATGAAGCTGCTTGTGATTTGTAGGGCTTGACTACAAAATGCACACTACAAACTCAGGGGGCAAGTCTGATGCATAAACTGAATTTTTTTTCTTCTGTGCGACTCCTCTTGTCACAACAACCACTACAATAAAATGTAATTTTATATTCCTAGCGTTGGTACTGCAAAGGGCTGCCTAAGTCTCATTGTTTTTAGAATCGCAGTTGCAATCCATGTACTGCCAAACAAAACACTGACAACAACTTCGGGCCGGGGTAGGGAGGGAGAAGCAAAGTATTCTTGTGCACTGCTTTTTTTTTATTGTTTCTCAGTCCTATACTGGGAAAAAAAATCAGAACAGCTACTGTCTCTACTCACTAATACATCATAGCTATCCTACCAGCAGCGCTTACCTTTATTGCAACAGCACTGCAACGCTTGCGCTAGTTTAAACATCCCTCAGGCTATGCTCACTGGTTACTTCTTATCACAAAAATGAACAACAGGCCATGACAACCTGTCTCTAAAAAGCACTGGCGCCCTCTACTGGTTATTATTTGTATACTAGTAGAGGAGCTGATTTACTGCAAAACTGACTTTTCTTTGGTTTTTAATTGAGTTTATAGTTTTCTTTTTTGTCATTTTTAAATATTAAATAAAACTATTACCTATAGCCCATTTCCTAAGTGCAATAATATCCTCCAGAGTGGGTGTTATTAGGCAATATCAGACCTTCCAGGGGCTATAAGGCCCTCCAACTGCAGCATACGGCCTCATTACGCCCCTGGGTGGTCCGGTATTGCTCAATACCACCTACCGTGTTGGGTATTATTGCTTGCATAATAAATGTACAACAGTTTACAATAACAATATAAATATTCAATATCACACACTTAAATACAGTTTTCATTTATACGTTTTGCAAATTCTTTATTCTCTGAACTTCTTATTCCCAGCCTCCGTCAAGCCAGGACTCCACAAAGCCCAGAGATCCCAGCCAGCATGAGCCTATAGAACTCCACAAAAGGGAGATCAACTGCCCCCCCAACCAGGAGGATACAGAGCTTGGAATTTCTTTTGACAGATTACTGTAACACCGGACCCTTGACACTGGTTACTATGGTGCCTCCGGCTTATACCTGGCAAAGGTTCTTAACCACTAACATGCTCTCAAACAGCAAGCAACTGTAACTTTATTTATTTAGCTATTAATTTAGTTCTTCATTCTATACTCTGTTTCTCCTCCTTTGGCCATGGCCAGGTGAGGCTCCCTTCTGCCAGAACCCCAACCCCACCATCCAGCATCTCACTGGGCTTAACTGACGGCTCAGTACCCCCATGGATTACCCCTCCCCCCATGATGGAATTAGGAGTGGGACGGATGTCCTCCCCCGATGCCCGATGCCTGAATCCAGTAATTTTCACAGGCTTCCTTAGTGATGTGATAGGTGGAGGTGTGGTTTGCGGGCATCGTACACCCCCACCATGCCTTCCTTTTTCCTCTTGATTTTCCCACAGCTGCAGCATGCTCAGGTGGCACATGCACATGGAGGCATGCATGTGTCCTGGGACTGCAGCTCCCTTCCCCACTCCTGCCTTGCATCTGCCTCCTGGAGTTCCCTTGAGCTACTACCAAACCTCTACCTGGTGGCTGCCACAAGCTAAAAAGGCTAGCCACCCTGATGTGGGAGAGGAGAGCTGCCAGGCGGCTGCTCAATCCTCTGCCAGCCCTCTCCCCGGCCAACCCCTGGGAACCCATGCTCTTTCCCCAACATGGCTCACTGGTGTGGCAGCAGATAAGGTACTCAGTGCCTTACGCTCCACACCACTGGGTCATATTTATTTATTTATGTAACTTTAAACAAATTCGTATTTCACAGAAAGTGTCCAGTCAAGCAATAGTTTTTTTTTTTTTTTTATCTTGGACAGCCTTGGAAGGGACCATTTTGTGCTTCCACCCCCTACTGAAAAATTGTAATGTTGATGACTAACCTTGCATGTATTAACCTTTATGTGGAAATGTGCTAAACAAAAGGTTCCTGTTTACATTACTGATTTCTTTTCCTATTACTCCTTCATGCCAGAGTTAAGGTCAGCAAAAGGCTTTGAATATAGGTTTCTGAGAGTGAGTTCTTACATGAGTGAATTATCCTTCATCTATAAGGGCTCACTGTTATGGAACACTTTCCCATGTGAGATGTGCACCAGTCCCAATAATATCCCTTCATTGCACACTTTTAAATTTTGATTTAAGTTTTTTTGCTGTGTACATTGTGATTCTTGTATGAATTTATAATTTTGTATGTTTTATGTACTGTGATATGTTGTGCTTATTTTTTTAAAGAAATTGATGCTAACTCTTGTTACTATACTTTTGTAACTTTGTTTTAACTTGAAAGTTTATTAACTTTTTTAGGAGCTTTACATACATTCATTTCTTTTGTACTCAATATTCATTCATTGATATAACATAGTCAATTTTTAGCAGGTGTCATCATTTACTTTCTGTCTTTCTTATATAAACTTTATACATTTGAGTTTACCTTCATTTGATGGTGTCCCCCTAATCTGAATCCCATGTTTTACTCTGACATTCGTTAACTTATTTTTTATGGAACAATTTCTGGTCTTTCTCCATAATCCATAACAGCCACTTATTCCAGAAACCAGTGAAGTGAGTCATTTGCAGATTAAGTCCTGCTGTCAATTTCTCTAACTGATAAATTTGTTGCATGCCATCTTCCCACTGCTTTTGTATGGGGGCTTCAGTCTGTAGCCACTTTCTTGTTATCACTTTTTTGACTGCTGTCAGCATTATTGCGAGGATTGTGCAGGTGTGTTTGTTTTTAATATGTGCTGGAAATGAAGTAAAATTGTTATGGAAGGTGTTAATTATCCTACCTGTGGGAAGAGCTCCTGGGTTGCTCTTTCCTGGTCTGTCAATATGACTATAATCCTTCACAGCTCCAAAGATATGTGTAAGTGTGGCACATACTTCTCTACATCCTCTCCAACATCCAGCACCTTTGGTTGTATCATATTTCCCTGTAATTTCTGGTGTTCCAAAGAAGTGAGTACCACACTTCTATCCATATTCCCTCCAGATGTGAAGATGTCACCTTGTGTTGTATGGTATACATAGTTGTTTAATCCCTATCAGTGAATGTAGTCTCTAACGCTAAGTGCCACCTCATTTATGTTTTTTTTCTATTGTATGTTCTGTTTCTCTTCGAATAGTTTTATATCTGAATGAGATTATGTGATCAAGTATTATTTTACTTCCCTGCATTTCTGTAATAATCTAGATTAAGGGATAGGCCTCCTTTATATTCCACTGCAGTTCGAATCTCTCTTCCAAATAATGCCAGATTTGTAAATATCTAAAATGGTCTTGATTTCTGAGTTGGAATTTCTGTTTAATGTCTGGAAGGTTTGAAAAGTACCTCGATCATAGTATTGGTGATTATGAGTCTGGCCTAGGCATTGCCATCTTTTAAAGGTATAATCTAGTTTGGCTGGATGAAGTTCACATCTATTGCAAGGGTTTCTAAATATTGAGCTGTAGGTCTAATTTCAGGAGTAGATAGGAGAGTTCTCCAATTTTTTAAGATATGTTTGGCGTAATCTGGTTCTGTCTTCTGGGCATTCTGTTTCGTGTTTAAGGTTTTGAAGAGCCATCCCTCAATCTGGTCTGTCTGTTCCATCAGATCTAATTTCTTCCAATGTAAGTCAAATCTTTGGCTGGCAAGTGTAGTGCATGAGACATGTGAGCTGCTTGGCGGAAGTTCCCAACATTAGGTAGTGTCAATCCTCCTCTATTTTGAGGGAGTTGTAGTGTGTTGTATGCTGTTCTGGGTTTCCCTTATGCCCATATAAATCTGAACATTAATTTGTCCAATTTTTTGAATTCTTTTTTCTATTTAGTTAGCAAGGGATGTTCTGAAGTAAATATAAAAATCTTGGGAGAATATTCATCCCAATTATGTCTGTTTTTTGTATTGGGGGAGAGGTAGATGAAACCATTTTTGTAAGTTTTCTTTAATAGCTTCTCTTAGATTGTCATAGTTAACATTATATAAGGTAGTCAGATCTTGGGTTATTATAATAAAAATATAATATAATCTATATCCCGCTAGCTCTTCTACCTTGGCCAGGAGGCTGAAGAGGGTGGGTAGAGACATCTCCAGATTGGTCATATAAACCAGAAGGTTATCTGTGTAAAATGCAACTTTATGTTCCACCCCTAAGTGTGTCAGATCTGTAATTCTGGAATTCTCTCTGATTGCCATTGCCGGTGGTTCTGCATAGAGTGCATACAGTAGAGGGGACAGAAGGCATCCCTGTCTACTTCCTCTTGTCAGGGGGGAAATGGTCTGAAAATGTACTGGTTACCTTAACCACTGCTTGGGGTGATTTATATAGTGTCTCTATCGTTTGACAAAATGCTTTTGGGAATTGAAACTGTTTCAGGGTATAGTGGAGGAACTTCCATGACACCCTATAGATTGCTTTCTGTGCATCCACACTTAGGAGAAGCAGTGGGGTTGTCCTTTGTAGGGACTTTTCCAATAGGTATAATATACATTTCATATTATCCGATGTCTGTCTTTGGGAAATAAATCCGGCTTGATCTTTATTAATTACATCTGGAAAGATCTTTTCTAATCTTTTAGCTATTATGCCCACATATAATTTATAGTCTTGGTTTAAGACTGATATGGGCCTGTACGAATCACAGGAAAGGGGGTCCTTATTACGTTTTAAGATGGTGCATATGTTTGCTTATTGTCAGCTAGTTGGTGGGGAGGTATCTCCTTCTTGTATGTCCCTAAAGAGATCACTAAGGAGAAGGATTAATTCTCCCTGGAGTGTTTTGCAAAACTTAATCTGCAAGTTTAGAACATAAGAACATAAGAAAAGCACTGGAAGATTGGGACCATGAGCTCCATCTAGTCTGTCCTAAAAACTACCCCCTCCCTATGAAGCCTTCATCCTAACTTGTCCTTTATGTCTGTCCCATGTGAATTTAAACTCCTAGATTGTCTTTGATGCTACCACCTCCTGGAGGAGGCTGTTCCATGGATCTATCACTCTTTCTGTGAAGAAGTACTTCCTGAGGTCGCTTTGAAACCTTCCCCCTACCAGTCTCATATCATGCCCTCTCCATGCATGCTGCCATATTCTCTTGAACTAGATTGCCTGTCTGAGCTGCATTAAATCCCCTCACGTACTTAAATGTTTCAATCATGTCCCCTCTGTTTCTTCTCTGCTCAAGGGAGTATAGGTTCAGCTCCCCAAGTATTGCTTCATATGACCTGTGATGCAGTCCATGCACCATCTTAGTAGCCCTTCTCTGTACCATTTTCAAATGGTCAATGTCCTTCTTGAGGTGAGGTCTCCAGAACTGAATGCAGTACACCAAGTGTAGCCTCACCAAGGACCTGTAGAGGGGCATGATAACCTCCCTATTTCTACTAGAAATACCTCTACTTATACATCCGAGGATGCCACCCACTTTCTGTGCTGCTTTCTCATATTGTTTTCCTACCTTTAATTTGTCAGTGATGATTATGGCAATATCTCGCTCTGTTTGTGTCTCCTCAAGTTGATGTCCTCTCAGTGTGTACTTTTTTCCAGGGATCCTCTTTCCCAAGTGCATTACCTTACACTTTTTGGCATTAAATTATAATTGCCAGTCTCTGGACCAATCCTCTAGCCTTCTAAGGTCAGCTTCCATGTTGTCTGCTCCTTCCTTTGTGTCCACTCTGTTGCAAAGTTTTGTATCATCTGCGAACAGGGGAAACCTTCCCTCTTAGTTGATTGCTATGTCTGCTATGAATATGTTAAATAGGAGCGGCCCCTGTACCGATCCCTGCGGGCACCACTGGTCACCCTACCCTCCCTTGACAATGATCCATTGACTAGCACTCCCTGGGTCCTATCGTTCAGTCAGTTACTGATTCAGCTGACCATCTTCAGGCTAACTCCTGTATGTTCCAGCTTGTTGGTTAGCCTTCTGTGAGGAACGGTGTCAAAGGCCTTGCTGAAATCTAGGTACATAACGTCCACCACCCCTCCCTGATCCAATGTTCTGGTGACCCAATTGAAGAAGTTGATCAAGTTGGTTTGACAAGAGCATCCTGCTGTGAAGCCATGTTGCTTTGGGTCCATTTTTCCAATATCTGTTAGGTACGCCACTATCCTCTCTTTTAGTAGTGACTCCATCATTTTCCCCACAACTGAGGTCAAACTGACAGGGCAGTAATTTCCTGCCTCTCCCTTGTTTCTGCACTTGTGTAGGGCACAACGGTTGCCTATTTCCAGTCCTGATGTATTTTTCCACTGTCTAGTGACTTGTTGAAGAGCTCAGCCAGTGGTGCAGCCAGTTCTTCTCGGAACTCCTTCAATATCCTAGGGTGTATGCCATCAAGTCCCATGGCTTTTTCCACTTTCAGTTTATTAAGTTCTTTTAGGACCCTCTCCCTTGTAAAGGAGCTAGAATTTGCTCCCTGAGTATCTTCATTTGTTCTGCTCAGTATGGGACCTTTGCCATTGTTTTCTATGGTGATGACAGAGCAAAAGAACTCATTTAGCACTTCTGCCTTGTCCTCATCACTCTATGCCATCTTATCTTACTTAGTTGCTAGTCAGACTATTCCTCCCTTAGTCTTTTCTTTTTTCTCTTATGTATCTATAGAAGGTATTGTCTTCCTCCTTAACAACCTGTGCTATTTCTCTTCCGTTTGTGCTTTTGCCCTTCTAACAGCTTTCCCTTCCTCCTTTAATTTGTTCTTGTATTCTTCCATGTCTGCTTCATGTTTTGTTTGCTTGAATTGTGTAAAAGCCTTTTCTTTTCTCTTTGATTTTGGATGCTACTCTGTGAGAGAACCAGAGAGGTCTTTTCCTTCTTTTGGACTTGCTGATCTGCTTAGTGCATACAGTTGTTATTATGCAGAGCAGCCTTACGAGTATTCCAGCAGTCCTCTACTTCTACTGTGATTCCTCCTTTTAGCATGGATGCGATCATAGTTCTCATTTTAGAGAAGCTGTTTTTTCTGAAATCTAGTACCTTGATTTTGGTGTGACTATTTTTCTCCAGATTGTTCACAGTAAACCAGAATGAACTGTGATCACTGGTCCCTAGATTGGCTCCCACCTCTGCTTCTGGGATCCTTGTGCTGTTTGTCAGTACTAGATCCTATAGTGCTTTGTCTCTGGTGGGTGAGTTCACCAGTTGATGCAAACCTGCTCCCCTTAGTGCAAAAAGGAACTCTTTGATCTGGTCTGAGGATGATGTGTATGAAGACCAATCCACATCCGGTAGATTGAAATCCCCCACCAGCAACAACTCCGCCCCTATTAAAATGTAATGTGGTACAAGGTAATTATGCTTGTATATTTCTTACAAGATAATTATGCTTGTATGTTACTTACAAGATAATCATGCTTGTATGTTTCTTAACTAGTGTAAGCACAAGATTTTATTTTTGCACTACTCTTACAAACATGAATACTGTACATGTTTGTAAGAATAATGCAAGAACAAAATCCTGTGCCTATGCTAGTCATGAATCATGAATTGTGCAAGGAACATTGTTCAGCTCTGTAAACATACAGGTAAGAATGCATGTCTTTATAGTGCTTGTACAAAGTATTTATTTATTATTGAAAACTTTGAGGTTACCTTTGAGCACAAGTGTTCATTTACAAAGGTTCGACTTCCAATACATAGTCCCAGAAAACAATACAAGTGCAATAAGGGGGCGGACTTTAAAAGGATGGGGAAGATTGTGGGTAGCACCTGGTGGGTATTCAGCTTAACACGAGTCTTGTCAAAGTGGGAGATTATTAAGACAGGGCTGGTGGAAGTTACTGGAATGTGTACAAAGACATGTAGAAAAAGGGCAGGGCAAAGAAGCCCAGTTGGTTAACCCAGGAGGTGATGGAGGGGGTTAGGGGCAAGAAAAAAGCATTCCAGAGACTCAAAAATCAAGAGGGGCAGGAGACAAAGAGGAGTATACAAAGAGGTCTAGGGAGGTGAACAGACTGGTCAGAATGGCCAAGGTTTCAAGAGAGCTGAGGCTGGCACAAGATATCAAGAATAGTGAAAAGGACTTCTTCAGATACATTAGGGAGAGAAGGAAGAACAAGAACCAGATTGTGAGGATTAAGAAGGATGGGAGTGGGTGGGTGGAGAAGGAGGGGGATCAGGCAAAGGCACTAAATGAGTATTTCTGTTCTGTGTTCACGAAGTAGAAAGGGGGGAAGATTCCTCAGGGAGGAGGGGGTTGGTAGTGGAGGGGAAGGGAGGAGGTGACTGATGCAGGAATTACAGAGGCCAGGGTTCTGGAGGGGTTAAAGGCACTGATGTTGGACAAGGCACTGGGTCCAGATGGCATTCACCCTAGGGTGCTAAAAGAACTAGCAGGGATCCTGGCTGGACCACTTGCTGACCTGTTCAGTACCTCCCTGGACACAGGATGTGTACCAGAAGGCTGAAGGATGGTCCATGTGATGCCCATTCACAAAAGTGGCCCTAGGGATGAGCCGGGGAACTACAGATTAGTAAGCCTCACATCGATTGTGGAAAAGCTCATGGAGACAATCCTGAAAGAGAGGCTGGTGGCATTTTTAGAGAACAATGGGCTGCAGGATGGTCAGCAACATGGGTTTGTCTCAGGAAGAGCGTGCCAGACAAACCTAGTTGAGTACTATGACTGGGTTGCCAGTGAACTGGACAAGGGCCATGCAGTGGATGTCCTGTATTTGGATTTCAGCAAGGCCTTTGATTCAGTGCTGCATGGGAGGCTGGGCGGGAAGCTGGAGGATACCGGGGGGGGACAAAAATGGTCAGATGGATCACCAGTTGGCTGAAGGGAAGGCAGCAGAGGGTGGGGGGGAGCTCTCATCACCAAGGGATGTGACAAGCAGAGTGCCACAGGGATCGGTATTGGGACTGGTGCTGTCTGGGATATTCATAGTGGATATCTCACATGAGATCCAGAGTAAGATCAGTCTGTTCACAGACGATACTAAAATGGGAGCTGTGGTGGATGATGTGGATGGGTGGAAAGGACTGCAAGATGACCTGCGCAAACTACAGGAATGGTTGAAACATGGCAGCTACTGTTTAATGCCAAGAAGTGCAGAGTACTACACCTTATAACTAGTAACCAGAGGAGGAGCTATCAGCTGGGAGGGGTTCAGTTGGAAAGCACCAGGGAGGAAGAGGATCTTCAGGTGATTATAACGGGGAATCTGAACTACTCAGTACAGTGCAGGAGGGTGGCAGCAAAAGCCAACAAGATGCTGAGGTGTATAGCGAGGGGTATCTCTTCCAGGAACAGGGAGGTGATCCTTCCCCTGTACAGGTCACTGGTCAGACTGCACTGGGAATGCTGTGAGCAGTACTTGCACCCTTTCCTGAAGAAAGACGTCAGATTATTAGAGGGGGTACATCGCAAGGTGACAAAGATGATTCAGGGTCTAGAGGGTAAGTCCTACGTGGATAGGCTGGGCGTGCTTACCAGGTATTCACTGAAGGAGAGGAGGACTAGGGGGATATGATCAAAACTTTTAAATACTTAAAGGGGAGTAACAAAACTGATACAGAGAGGATCTTACAGATTAGAAGTGGGAGGGACACGAGAGGGCACAAGTTGAGATTGGTGGGGGGAAGATTCAGGAGGGAAATCAGGAGACACTTTTTGAATGAACAGGTGATGGATAAGTGGAATGCCCTGCCTGAGGAGGTGGTTGCCTGTAGTACAGTGGGGGGGTTAGAGGGGGTTAGAGTGAGGAGGGGTAATTAACAGGGGCGGGAGGGAGGAAGAGGCAGTTGCAAGTTGAGAGTCTAGCTGCACAATTGAGCAGACTCGATAGCCTGTTAGGCCTGTTTCTGCTGGTGTTTTCATATGTTCATAATAAGCAGCTTTAGAGGAAATGCAGTCAAGTCAGGCTCAAAGCACTTAAGGCAGAACAATTACAGTACAGAACATACAGTTTGGGGAAAAATCACAGATAACTAAATAGAAAGCCACTGGTTGTATACAAAGAGAAACAACAAAACTGTTTAATGGTTACAATTGCACTGGACTGCAAAGGCAGACTGCAAAGATCTCTTAAAATGATTAAAATTGGAGCGATTCAGCAGTGTATCAGGCAATTCTTTTAACCAGTTAGCAGCCATGACAGTAAATGACCACTTGCCAAGCTGAGTGTGCTGGAAAGGAGGCGTAAGGCTATTTCTGACCATGTTCCTGGTGTTGTATTGGTTGGAGACAGTGCAGAAGTAATATTTAAAGTTGGGGTGTTAGGCCCAGGAGCACCTATTTGGCTAGTAAAGAGGTCTGGAGCTTTATTCTGATGAGTAAAGGCAGCCAGTTTGTGAGTGCATAAAGGGTATAACTATGAGTGTGGTTATCTGCACCAAGTACAAAGTGGTATGCCTTATTACAGATCAGCTTTACTCTGTTTCGCACCATGCCACAGGCAGTTGTGTACATAGGGAGCCCATAATCTATAAGTGACAGAATGGAGCTGGCCACAGTAAGGCGTTGAGCATCCCCAGTTAGATTGTTCTGGTTATGGTACAGGACACCCCATCTTCTGTTAACTATGGTCACCAGATTGTCAACATGGTGTGCAAAAGATAAGGTGTCATCCAGTGTTACCCCAAGGTATTTGAAGGTCTACACCTATTCAAGGTTTTGTCCTCGGCCATTTCGGATAACAAAGGGTGGAACTTTCCTCTTCTGTGGGAAGCAAGAGAAGAGCGTGGTCTTTCACATCTTCAGATACTGAACAATCTGAGCAGTAAAAATCTGAATGCATCTCAGCAAAAACTTTTAAAAACTGTGCTATTTAGGTACTATTCAGCTGCAAGTAATAATACATATATATTTCTTAGATTTCACTTTCCTGTCATTACTGAGGAAATTTGTATGAAAACTGGGCCTTAATCCATTACAGGTTATCTACCCTTGTTTCTAATTCCCCACTTGGATTCATACTCCTCTATAGCTACAGTGTATCATAATCAGCTATGATAATGACTGCAATGCCAGAAGTAGAGTACGGTATTATGACAGCAGGTGTATGTTAACACTAATTTGTAGACCACTCTGAAAGTTATAAGAGTGGTCTTGTGCATTCAAATAAAAAAATTGGGAGCAGAATGAAGACATTTCCTTTTAGTAATGTAAAACATATGTATGACTTTAACAGGATGGTTGCTTGTGTATTTGTTTAAATACATTTTTGCAAGACACTTGAACAGCAAGGTGTCAGTGGCACACTAGGTTGCATTCCCTACTCAAGAGTAGGTTGTAGCCCCACATCAGGATGTAAAAGCAATACTGTAGTGTAGTAACGCCACTCAAATTTTCTTGCATGTCATGATGTTGACAAGGAATTTTTCTTGCGCTAAGCAGGGAATTTTTCATGCACAAATTTTTAATGCAAAGAAAATGCCACATTCCTTTTATATTCCTTGCATATAGTTTGTACATAAAAAAAAACCTGCACGTAGCTTACATATGCCAGCATATGTCCTTATATGTTTGCCAGTCAAAATACTTGCAAAGTTCTTGCCAGTCTATTAGGTAAGGGACAGGCGGCTTCCTCCTGGCAGACTGTTGCAATTACGTTTTTGGCTTTCAGATTACATTGCCAACCTCTTTCACACTCAGAGGCTTGAAGTTGAATATTTCATCCCTAATAAAATCCATAGCTTGTGTTCTACCCTCAGTCACCGGCTCACTGGCAGATGAACAGTGTGTGACCTCCCTGCACAGCAAAGACAGCCTGATTTGTATGGCACTCTGCACACATGCAACCAACAACTAGAGCAATGGCCTTGCTGGTTTTGCCAGAGGATTTCTCCTTGATGTCCCCCCACTATATGGGTATCTCCATAGACTAACCCCATCCATCCTCTTTGTAACAAATCTGGGTATTTAAACCTCTGGGCTCCTTTACTTGAGCTTTCCATTATACTGTTAGGAGGATCCACTAATGGATCCTTATAAACAATTTTCTCTCTTTCCTTTTTTTAAGTCCCGAATTATGGTGCAGTGTTCCAGCTCTTTTTCTGGCACTTCTTACATACTGTAGGTACATGCACAATTTCTACAACCTAGGCTAAGGTTTTCTACCGGAGTAAGTACTAAACTCTTTCCTCATATGAGCATTTTGTCTCTCTCTTCAGATATTACTAAATGATGATTATCTCATACCGATTCTAACTTGATTCAGCTCTGTTACTCCCCAGTACCTCTGTTTTCTCTGGCAGTCTCTTTGCACTGTTGATCTATTTAGGATCTCTGGCTATCCCACTGACTGGAGTTATTGAGACCCCTGGGGAATGGGACCCAATAAGCAAGGCCCCTGGAATTCTGTGATTCTGCGGTTGTGGAATTTTCCGCATAATTTGCATCATGCCACAGAATGTATATAGTGCTGCAGAATTCACTGTTTTTGGTTAATTTTTATTCAAAAATACTGTTTTTCCATACTGTCAGGCTTTCTTTCCCATATTGTTTATCCTGAAGCCCCTCCTCTATGCTCGGCATATGATGTAATTGATGACATCACATCATATTTAACCAATGGCAAGACTGCGTTCTGCAAGAGAAATTAATAAATCATGCCACAGAAATCAGAAAATGCTGCCGCAGAAACCAAGAAGCCCTGCCACAGAAATAAGAAAATTCTGCTGCAGAGCACTAGAGGCCCTCCCAATAAGGCAGCTGGTGCCTTACCCGTACATGAGACCCTACCACTTTCCTGAGCCCAGAATCCCATACTGGCCCAGTGCCCCCAGTATAAAAAAAACTGCAAAGCACACACCTACATATGCATTATTCTCTATATAATGAACATTCATTCACCATTAAGCCTGGACTGGTGACACATTAGCAGGAAAGTCTCCCAGTTTACCACTCAGGTTCCTATCATGATAGGGTTGCAGTAACTGTCCTTTATCCAGTTATGAGCATCTACTTTATAACAAATACAATAATCTAGATCTTTTTCTGAATAAATTTATTGTATTCATAAAATAACCAGTGTATCGCATAACAATATCTAGCAGAGTAAAAAATATATGCAACACATTCTTACCAGCAGCTGTCCCAGTGCTATCAAGTTAAAAATACTGGCAAAACACACACACACACACACACACACACACACACACACACACACACACACACACACACACACACACACACACACACACACACACACACCATGCTCCTCATACAATGAGTATTTGAGATCTGTGCCACTGGAGGCTTGGTTTTACAGAACATTAAAAAAAAAAAGAGCTTTTCACGTTATTGCATGAACCGCAGCAGCATCTGTGCAGGATGCCAAGCAATCACAGGCCTTTCAGGTTTCCCCACAGGCATTTCTGAAGACAAAACTTATATTTATATGAATATAAGCATCATCTCAAGCTTAGCAATCAGTCTTGGTTAACTAAGTGATGAGACTGGCACACAACACCAAATCCAAAAGGAAGAACAAAACCTGTTTCAATTTGCCTTTGTTAGTCTAGGCAATCTGGTTACAAGTACCTCAAGGGCTCTCACTGTTTTCTCATCATCATTAGGCTGAGTTATGTTGCATTCCCTGCTGTAGCAGGCTACGGGTATTAGACCTAATATACTGCCTTAGTACCTGGGTGTACATCCTCATGCTTTCCTGACTGCAGCTGAGCATATTATGTAAAAAGACAGAAACTTACACAGCCAGGTAACTGAGCAGAGTAGTTAAAGGTTCCCTAGCAGCCTCAGCATGGTGAATCATAACTCTTTCCTCCAAGTTGCACTGAGGAAGTACAGGGAGCTGAGCTGGAAAGTATTTTGTACAGAAGCAGAATGATCAATGTGAAGTAGATTTGGTTTTACCCTTTTGTAGCCCCTGTCCCATCCCTGACCAGCCCCCCCCAAAAAAAATTGGGTCACCACAGCTGCATGCATGACTCCTTACTTTTTTTTTCTTGCAGTTAATAACTTTTATTTAGTTTTCAAGTTTACATCACAACAATACATTTTTAGGCTAGTTACAGACTAGGGTAAATACATACATATAGCGGTGTAACATTTTAATGAGTTTGAAACAGTTTCATCAGTCTGACATCATGAAAGTATGAGGTCATAACAGAACTTCAAAGATAATTTATGTTAACATTTTGTACTATATGTATCTAGCTTGTTCAGTAACTCTCTCGCTTCACATAATTGACATTGTCTCATGCTGTGAACAAGAGGTGCCTTGTGGGTATTACATACATAGTGTGTCAAATCTTAACTGACCACTTTTCAAGATTGCCCTGCAAAGTTACTGTACATATTACAGATCTGTATGGTTAGCTGTCTTGCTGTCTGATTATATTACTCTGTTACCTATCTGATACTTTCAATCCTTGAGTTTGAAGTGATTTCTATCATGGGGTCATTAAATGTGTTCTGGCTTCATATACTAGAATTTTAACTACCTACATTACCTGTCTACTAGTACTAAACTCATATTTAAACCTAATAGTTAAACCAGACAGTTAAAATGAAACAATGCCATACAATAATCCATTAATCCAGTAATGTTTATCTGATTTTTTGTCATGTGCTTGTCATATGTTTGCCATAAGGGTGGACTAGCTCTGGATTGAATATTCTTTGGTGTGTCTTCTTCAGTATGTATATTGTGCACATGTAAGTGTGTGTGTATATGTATATTCAGTATATGAGTATGTATGTATGTATAAATGTATGTATCCCCTTGGTCTGCATGGGCAGATATCTTCCAGTAATATCTGGTTATGATTAGGTCTGGTAAGGAGTCAGTGGTGCCTGTGTTGCTATTTTATGGGGGGGGGGGGATAAATGTGCAGAGATGTGTCTAAGCGTGTCCGGGTTCAGAGCCTATGGTGGGAGGATAAGTAGGCATGTGAAAGATGTGTGTTTTGTGGTGGGCATCGGTGTCCTATTTTCCAGTATTATTACCCTATCCCAGTCCAGGGGTGTTGAGTGCTGTTGTTGGTATAGTTGTGGTTGAGATTATGGTTGTGGTTGTTGTTGTGGTTAGTGGTGGGAGTCTGGTTTAGAAATTGGTGGAATTTATCCCAAGTTTTGTTGTATGTTGCTATGGAGTTTGCTGCCATATTGTTGAGGAATTCTTGTACTGAGGGAATCTCCTTCATGCGCCATTTGCGTAAAATTAACTGCTTGGCTTCTATGCTGGTCAGGATCATTAGGTTGTTCTGATACTTCCCTAAGTGTGGTAGATCAGGTTTTATCCCTAGTAAGAGGAGTTCAGGTGCTAAAAGAACCGGAGATTGAATAATGGATTGAAGAGTGTGTTGTATTTGTTGCCAGTATCCTATGATTTTAGGGCAAGTCCAAAGGATGTGATATAGATCTCTCCCTGGCTGTGAACATCTCCAACAGTTGTTGTCTGTGGTGATATGTGTGGCATGAAGTACCTGGGGTGTGCGGTACCAGGAGTGTATAATATTGTTTTGTATTAGGCTATTGCCAGAGTTTTTAGTGGGGGAGTGTGTGGATTTCCAGCATGTGGCCCAGTCTGTGTCATCTATAGTTATGTTTAGGGCTTTCTCCCAATACCTTTTTGCCTTTCCTGTTTGGCCTGGTATACCATCTCTGATACTGGAGTAGATCTGACTATTTTTTTGCATTGATTAAGCCATATCATGGTTGGGTATACATAGGCATGGGTCCTGGACTCTTGTATTCATTTCAAGAGAGGTGTTAGTACCTTTCTCAGTTATAAGTATTTCCAAAATTCATTTTTGTATAGCCCAAATCTAGTTTGGAGGCCTTAGAATGAGTCCAAGCATTTTGACTTTGGCATTAGGATGCCTGATAGCCTGTGAATATTCTTTATTTTCCATGTGGCCCAGTTTATTGGTGTTCCCCTGCCTTTAGGGATGTGTTTCCCCATAGTGGGGTAAACTCTGGTTGTGAGAGGTCAGGTGGTGCTGCCAGACATGAATTTGGTATCTGTTCAAATAGAGTAACATGAGGGCGGCAGTTTCTTGACAAGTGTATTTCAATTTCAGTCCATATTGGGTGGGTTAGTCCAGATTCTGGGAACCATCGTAGGGTTTGTGCCACTCTAAATGCCCAGTAGTACCCTTTTAGCCATGGTAGGCCTAGTCCCCCTTTACTCCAGTGTGTTCTTAATTTGTTTCTACTATATCTTGGCCTTTTTCCTTCCCATAGGAAATGTCCTATGCACTTATCTATTCTTGTGAACCATTTGTTCGGGATTATCAGTGGTAGGTGAGAGATAAGGTGGAGTAATTTTGGTGTTGTCACCATTGTGATTGCTTCTGTTTTCCCTAGAAGTGATAGTTGGAGTGGCTTCCATCTATTGAGCTCTGTAATAATCTTATCTAGAAGTGGTTTGATGTTTAAATCCTCTGTCTTCATGGCCCAGTGGCACTGAGGGTTGAGGCACTGGACACCACACCTTGTGCCACGCCGGCAACCCATGTTCGGGAATGGACACAGGTCATGAGGGGTTGGCAGGGGCAGGGTAGGATGAAGCATCCGGAGGACTGCTCTCCTTCCCTGGGGAGGGGGATATCATGGCACCGATACCTGAGTGCCCTCTAGCGGAGGCTGGGGAGCAAGGTATATGGGCGTGCACATTGGGGGGTCGGGTGCAGATGTCTTGAGGGGAGCACGCATGGGAGCATGCATGGGCTGCCTTGGCTGATGTCATTGCATGCACCTGGCTCCTGAGGGAGTACAGAAAAATCCTAGCCAAGTGCCTCCGTGATGCCCTCCTTGCCACCTTCGATGTGCTCCCAGGCTGACTCCCCAACCCGAACCGACGTTCACGACACTGGTAAGTGCTGCCACCCCACCCTGGGAGGTAAGCCAGGGGGCATGGGGGAGTGCAGCTCATGTGGGTGTAGGAGGTAGCGGGGGATGTGACCAGGGCTGAAGTCCGATGCAAGGCTGGCCAAAAAAAAGCATAGTAAAAAAATAAATAAATAAATCCTCTATCTTGTTTATCTGTGGGGCTTATTTTTATTCCAAGGTAGGTGATGTGTGTTTGGGTCCAGCAAAGTTTAAATCTAGTGAAGTCTGTGGCCTGGCATTTTGTGTTTAAAGGGAGCACTTCTGTTTTGTTCATGTTAATGTTTTGTCCAGGTAATGTGGAGAAATTACCCATAAGTTGTATAAGGTGTTGAACAGAAGTTCCCACTTCACTAGTCAGGACCAATAAGTCATATGCGTATAAGAGAAACAACTGGTCCACAAAGAGTCCCTCCTTAAAAGCAGCCATAACCCCAACACATCCACCCCCCCCCCCCATACAGGGAAGTTCTGGCCCTTAGACAAAACATGAATAATTTGATGGCAAGAAAAGCAGAACTAGCTGTCTTGCAGCTAGAACAGAAATTCTGGGAAGGGGGAGAAAAGTGAGGTAAATTTCTAGCCTATCAACTTAAAAAACAACAGTCCAAAAGAGCCATTGCATCTCTATGCTCCCCTGAATGGGAACTGTGCACATCGCAGGGCAGCATTAACAAGATAATGGCCAAGTTTTATGCACAATTATACACGTCAACTACCACCACAGACCAAATCAAACAGAAGACCTTTCTATCATCCCTTCACCTCCTGGTGCCAGACCTGGAACAATTAAGAAGCCTGGAGCTTCCGATCATGAAGGAGGAGATTATAATGGCAGTATGCAATTTGAGCCCCCAAAAAGCCCCAGGAGGTGACAGGCTACCAACAGAATTCTACCAGATGCAGGCCACACAGGTTTTCTCCTATACTAGAAAGAGTCTATGCTGAGATAAGATGTGCTGGCATATACTACCCCCCCCCCACGATGGCCAAAGCAACCATTACCAACCTTCCCAAACCTGAGAAGGACACAGAACAACCTTACAGCTACCGCCCCATCTCACTAAACATGGTGGACAGCAAAATCTATGCTAAGATACTAGCAAGCGGACTTGAAAAATTCCTCCCTTCCTTCATCCACCCCTCACAAGTAGGTTTCATTAAGGGTCCCTTTAGCTCAGACCACAAATGCAGTCTGATCAATATAATGCACCTGGCTCAAGACAACAATACCCCATAGCTGCCATTGCCATTGATTTCAAAAAGGCTTTCGACTCAGTGGAGTGGAATTATCTTACTCGGTCCTTACTCAGTTCAGAGTGGGAACAGCCTTCATAAAAGCCATACAAGCTATATATTCAGCCCCACAACATAGAAACATGGAAACATCGACTTTGATGGCAGATAAGGACCGCTTGTCCACCTAGTCTGCCCATTTCCCTACCTACTGGATAAGCTGCAGATCCCAGTTAACCAACAGCCTATTTCTTCCTACACCCCACAAAAATTGCCTTATGTCTGTCCCATGCATTCTGGAATTCTCCCACAGTTTTGACCACACAACCTTCTCAAGAAGGCGGTTCCATGCATCCACCACCCTCTCTGTGAAAAAATACTTCCTCACATTGCAGCAAGCCATCTCCCCTCTATCTTCAAATTGTGTCCCCTTGTTCTTGCACATCTCTTTTTCTGAAAGATGCTACCCTCTTGGACTTTGTTGATTCCCTTGAGGTACTTACACATTTCTGTCATGTCCCCCTCTCCCTTCTTTCCTCAAGAGTACACATATTAAGCTCCTTCAGTCTCTCCTCATATGGCTTCACTTGCAGACCCTGCACCATTTTAGTTGCCCTCCTCTGGACTGCCTCCATCCTGTGTATGTCCATGTGGAGATGGGGTCTCCAGAACTGGATGCAATATTCCAGATGGGGTCTCACCAACTGTCTGTACAGAGGGATAACAACTTCCTGTTTTCTGCTGGTGATGCCTCTCCCTATACATCCCAGTATCCCCTCAGCCCTCCCTACTGCCTTCTCACATTGCTTGCCAACCTTAAGGTCATCTGATATGATTACCCCCAGGTCCCTTTCAATTTTTGTTGTTGTTATTACCTCCCCATTGTGTACTCTTTCCCTGGGTTTTTGTTTCCCAGGTGCATTATTTTGCACTTCTTTGCACTGAATCCAAGCTGCCATACTTCTGACCATTCCTCCAACCATGCCAAGTCCCTTCTCATCATTTCCAAGCCCCCTTGTGTATCAACCCTGTTGCAGATCTTTGTGTCATCTACAAAGAGGCATACTTTGCCTTCCAGTCCATCTGAAATGTCACTTATAAAGACATTAAAAAGGCCTGGATCCAGTACTGAACCCTGCGGTATCCCACTTGTAACCCCCTTTCTTCAGAGTGGACTCTGTTTACTATTATCTTCTGTGTTCTGTTGTCCAGCCAAAGTTTTACCCAGGCTACCACCCTGGGACCTACTCCCAGGCTGGCTAATTTGTTTATTAATCTTTTGTGTGGGACTGTGTCAAATGCCTTGCTAAAGTCTAGGTAGGCCATGTCCACAGCCCCTCCCTGGTCTACTACTTTGGTCACCCAGTCAAAGAAATCTATTAGATTCATCTAACATGACCTTCCTGCTGTGAATCTGTGCTGCCTTGGGTCTTGTGCTCCACTGGCCTCTAGGTACTCAACAATTCTTTCCTTCAGAAGTGATTCCATCATTTTCCCTACCACAGAGGTCAAACTGACAGGTCTACAGTTTCCTGCCTCTGTCTTGCTCCCACTTTTGTAAAGGGGAATCACATCCACCCTTCTCCAGTCCTCAGGTACCACACCATCCTTCCATGATTTGTTAAAAAGAGTAGTCAGTGGTGTCACTAGTTCTCCCATTAATTCTTTTAGAATTCTGGGGTGAATCTCATCAGGTCCCATTGCTTTGTCTACCTTCAGTTTTATGAGTTCTTTCACAGCCCTTTCTTATGTGAAAGGACTGGGATCGACCCCCCCCTATCCAGAGTGCTTCTGTTAATTGGATTAGGTACCTCCCCCTCCTCCTCTTTTGTGAATGCTGAACAGACGTATTCATTCAGTATCCCTGCTTTTTCACTGTCCCTCTCTGCTCACCCACCATCCATTCTGTTCAGCCTCACTATCCCTTCCTTTGTCTTTCTGTGCTCCCTAATGTACCTATAAAAGGTTTTATCCCCCTTCTTAACCAAATTGGCTATCTTTTCCTCAGTTTGGACCTTTGCTATTCTGACTGCCTTTCCTGCTTCCTTCTGTGATAACTGGTACAGTTCTCTGTCCTGCTCCTTCTGTGTTTCCTTATACTTCCTAAATGCTATCTTCTTCTTCCTAACCTTCCCCACCATCTCTTTTGAGAAGCATAGTGGCTTTTTTCTCCTTTTGATTTGTTTATTTGCTTCACACAAAGGCTTGTTGCCTCAGTGATGGCAGTTTTGATGTTCCCCCATTGTTGCTCCACCCTTTCTTCTTGCTTGTTTGCTAGTACTTTTCTAAGGCACTCTTTCCATTTTGCCAAAGTCAGCCCTCCTCAAGTCCAGTACCCTCACTTTTGTATGGCTTGACTCTGCAGCTGAGTTTATCATGAACCACACTGTTTGGTGGTCACTTGTTCCAAGATGGCTACCCACTTCTAGATCTGATATCCTCTCACTGTCCCATTTGAGAGTACATGGTCTAAGATTGCTCCCTCCCAAGTGGGTTCCAACACTGGCTGTCTGAGGCATGCCCCCTGTAGGGCATTGAGAATGGCCCTGCTCTTTGATGTGGCTGCAGCAAAGGTGCTCCAGTTAACATCTGGCATATTCTGGTCCCCCATCAACAGTATATCCCCTTTCTCTGCCATCCTAAGGAAGTCTTCTATCATATCCTTGTCCATTCCCTCTCCCTGAGATCGGGGTCTATATACAACCCATGTGTGGATTGTGGTGCCATTTCCAGTCTCTAAGATGACCCACAGTGCCTCCTCTCCTCCCTGTTTACTCTTTTGTTCTGTTGCTTTTATCCCTTCCCTTACATAGAGAGCTACTCCTCCTCCTCCTCCTCCTCCTCCTCTTCTACCCTCCCTGTCCCTCCTGTAAGTTGTGTACCCTGGTATGTTAACATCCCAGTCATGGTTCTCTGTGTACCATGTTTCTGTGACTGCCATGATATCCAGGCATCCCTCTTCCATCAAGGCCACCAGTTCAGGGAGCTTGTTGCCCAGACTACAGGTATTGGTACTCATTACACTCCATTTCTTGATGGTCTTACCCCTTTTTGCCCCATCCCTGTCCTGATTGCCTTTGTTGTTTCCCCCATTTACCCCTGCCCTTTTCCCTATCAACGTCTCTATCTTGATGTTTACCTCACTAACTACCTTGATTTTTTTGGTGGGGGGGCTAGGAATTCCCTGCTCCTTTTCAGTGTTTCCCCCCTTGGCTAGTTTAAATGCTTGCCAATGAAGAATTTAAACCTATCACCAAGGATCCTGGTTCCCCTCCTGGACAGCCCAAGTTCTCACTAACAGTGTGCTGTTAAACCCTTTCCCTCTACATGGAGGCACCAGACATGGCTTCCCTCTCTCACCCCTTCTATTTATTCTGGCAATAGACCCCCTAGTAGCAGCAATATGACAAAACACAGACATTAAAGGGGTACAGGTGGGTGAAAAACAATGCATGTCTCCTTCCTGAACAGAAGACTGTGCATGCCCGAACACCAACCATCACAAGTTAATGTTGTGTTGATGATCCCCTCTGGGCCTGTCTCACACTGCTGGCCTAGACCAGTCAGATCTCTTCTCTCCCTCCTCCCACTGCCAGGGCTCAGCTTCTCTTGCATCCCCACCTTACCTGGCTTCTGGCATGCTTGTTCTCTGCTACCAGCTAGCCTGGTGGTGGTCCTCTCTCCCTCTGGCTCCTCCAACCTTTGCTCCCATATGTCTTCTCTTCATCTGGCTGCTGAGTACCCTATGACCAACACAAGTCATGCCCTGCACGGCCGCTCATGGCCTTTGATACAGCATGAGATTAGAGGGAGGCTGATTAAGGGGTAATGTGAAGAAGTTCTTTTTCACAGAAAGGGTGGTGGATGCATGGAATGGCCTACCTTGGGAAGTGGTGGATATGAATACAGTGCAGGGCTTCAAACAGGCTTGGGATAGGCATAAGGTAGCAATACAGATGAGTGTGAATAGATATGCCATTGACAGAGCAAAGGCCGATGGCACATTCATAAGGTAGAAAAAGAAATGGGCAGACTGGATGGGCCTTGCAGTCCTTATCTACCATCAACTTCTATGTTTCTATGTTTCTATTCCCTGCTAAGAGCTACACATATCCGCTGCCCACAGCCACACACACTTCCCAGGCCACAGCGCTTTTCAGTTCCCTCAGTCACAGGACTCGCACTGCCTCTGGGCCTGGTGGATGTCCCATCCCTTCTTCACCTTCTTCAATGCCACTGGACCACCAACAATTGAAGAGAATTTAAACAGGTTTAGGATCTCTCCCTTCGGGGCGGGGGTCCAAGCAAGTAAGTCGGGTGCCCCGGAGCCAAGCACCCAAATGGCACCAATTTCAAATGAATGCCATGACCAGCCCACCAATGAATGAACAGACTCAGAATCAGGGGGGTGGGGCTGGCTGCCTGCAGCAGGTCACAGAGGGCGTGCATGTGCCCCGGTCAGGTGTGCAGAAGTCAGAACAAAAAGACAAAACAATTTTAATGTTAAAAATTATTGGTGGTGCTATTCGTTTGTATATTGTTGGGCCTATACGGCATGGGCCCATATAACCCAACGCCTATGTCAGGATGCTCAGTACCTAAACTGCTCTCCTTTTTCTGTGTAACTTAAAGTTAGGAGCAATGTTAAAACAAAGGAATCCTTATTCAGTTCAGTTTCAGTGTTTATTTATTTCTTTAAAGATAATCTCTGTACTTCAGTATATACAGTACTTTCTCAAACCTGATGTTTCAGCCATTACAGTTTGATACAGAATTCATATTTTTAGGCCCCAAATTACATTTTGAGTGTATTGTCAGTGCCGTGATTAGTCTGAGCATTTTCAGAGTGTGAAGTGGGGTGAGTAGGGAACTATTCCCTACTGACTTCCCAAAGGTAAATCAGTTCTGTCATTTGACCAGGATTGAGCCATTGGCATGCAATGGTGTAGTGATATGCCTAGAGTTCCTGCAGTCTTTGAAGCCTGCTGTGTTTAAAGATTGCTGGGCGCTAATGTATACCATGGAAGAGAGGAGAGAGAGGAGGAATATGATAGAGACTTTCCAGTTCTTCAAGGGTGTAAATAAGTTACAAGAGGGTAGCATCTTTAAAAAAAAAAAAGATGTTCAAGAACAAGGGGCAATGATATGAAAATAGAGGGGCTAGACTTAGGGGTAATGTGAGAAAGTATATTTTCACAGAAAGGGTGGTGGATCCATGGAACAGCTTCATGGCAGAGGTTGTAGAGGCAACAATGGTAGGGAATTCAGAAACACATGAGACAGACATAAAGGAACTCTAGCAATAGGAAAGAGAGATTCAGCCGCAGATCATTTAGGATCTGCGGTATATGAAACAGGTAGGGAAAATGGGCAGACTAGGTGGGCCAAGCAGTCCTTATCTGCCATCAAATTCAATGTTTCTGTGTTTCTAATGTGTTCTTTCTGTTCTCCTTTATTTCACCTCAAACCCTTACTTGCATGATATACAGGCATACACAACATATGTAAGGATTATCACTGAACTGGGGTTTTGGCAGTTTCAGTCTGGCGTGCTGTGTTCATGGCGGTTTCTTCAAGTGGATGGGATAGCTGGATAGAGCATGGCAGGGATGCTGGAGGGAGTCCGTGGTCAGTGTCTGATTTTACTACAGCGTTGACTAAGGAACAGTAAAAATAATATCACTTTTCCCTATTGGTGCTAACTGTTGAAGTGTGGAAGACAGGTGAAGGGAAGACTAAAAGTTGGCAGATGATATCTCTGAAAAAATCAGCTTAGATTATTGAGTGGGTCAGAGGTCTGTGTTTGTGTGGCTTTTGACAGTCAGAATTAATCACTGGTGTAACTTTAGGGTGGATGACGGAGGGGGGAGAGGACATGTTGCCCCCCCCACACACACACAATCTGGACTGACCACTCCAATTATACTTACTCCTCTTATGTTTTTTCACTTCAGTGCCACCTGATGATTAATGGCTAGCCCTGATGTCTGGAGCACAGCATGGTTTGAAGAGCTGTAGCTGTTTATAGAGAGTTGCTATTAGAGAGGGAGGCATTGCTCAGCCATCTGGGCTAGAGAGAGAGTGAGAGCCTCAGGGCCTTGCTTGGCTCAGTTGTGTTTTATCCTGTTTTACTGTGGGAGAGTGGACTAGACATCGGCTAGTGAGCTGAAAGTGGATGATGATAACCTTTGACCCAGTGGGGGAGATGAAGGCTCTGCAAAAAAGACCTTTGCTCACCTCAGCTGTGTTTGTTTTTTTTTTGCTGTGGGGTAAGTGGATATAACTTCAGCTTCTGAGCTAAAGTGGATGATGATAACCTTTGAGCCAGCTAGCAGCATTTATTTATTTATTGAACATTCTGAGAATACCTTCGAGCACAAGTGCTCTTATACAAAGGTTCCACGTCAATAACAGAGATTACAAAGCAACAAAACAAATACAATAATGTCCAGTGGAATTAAGCAAAAACAATACAAATATAGTTGAACAAGTAAAATAAACAGGCTGGAATCAACTGTATACATTTTTATGATAAGGCAGGTAGACAGAATCTGTGTTGAACCAGCATAGTAATGGTACATGACCCCGGATACAGAGTCTGACACAGTTCAAAGAATATACCGGGAAGGACTGTAGTTGGGATGATTAGCAGTTACAGTTACACTGAACTGTTAGAGTTGCTCATAGTGCTCTCTTAAACTTGTCAGACTTAGGTTGATTGAGCAAGGTATCAGGCAACTCATTTAACCAGCCAGCAGCCCGAACTGTGAATAAATGCTTGTCTAGCTAAATATGGCAGAAAGACAGTTCAGGTTCAAAGCTGTAACCAGGTCATCGTGGATGTTGTGGTTACCGCCTCATCTTGTGGACTCCACACCTGAGAATATGAATTGAATATGGACTGCTACCAGGAGGGTCTGGCTCCTACATCCTGAGGCGGTGTACTCTTGTGGTCACGAACAGCATCTGAACTTCAATAACTGACTTCCCTTCAGCTTGTAGCCACTTGTGGGACCTTTCTTTAAAGCTTTCGTTCATGGGCTGGGCTTCTAGCTTTGTGGTGGTCACACCGGCATTCATCACTGTGGTCCATCAGCACTGTCTCCATCTAGGCTCAGTATATTGACCCCTTCAGTGGCATCCCGGCATTGCGGCATTCTACCAATGCCATTAAACTCTGGGTGTTGCTATCCAGGGAATGTTCTTGTACAGCTAGTTTGCATAGACACTCCACTCCAGATAGAACTTCTTGATTTGTTTTCAGTATCAATCCCCAGTGGGACTCCAATGAGCAATATGACTTTCAGATGACCCAAATCCTCACCTGCACACCAACTGATCAAACTTCCACATGCCACGATGTGTGGTAATGTTTTTGGGGTTGGGGGAACAAAAATGTTCTCAATTGCGCTTGACTACATGTGGGGTCAGACTAGTAAAACAGGTGATCCCTGTGGTGCCTCCAAAGCATGCATGCAGCACCAGTAAATCAGTAGCAATGGCCTATGTTGTTTCTGTCTGTTTATTTTGGGGGGTGAGGGTGGGAGTCGCATTAACCGATGACTGGGAGCTTGGGGTCAAGGATATTGTGCATGTTGCTAGCCAGCCTTGACTGGTTTTGTAAACAAAACAAATTAAAACAACCATAGCTCTCAGTCTTCTGTCACTCAAAAGTGGACTCTTTATTGACACCCAAACTGTGGTGCAATGGGCCAGTGTGGCCATAATAAAATGGGGAGCACATCGTAAAACATGGATAAGTTTTCAGACCACTATGGAAACTAATGCTTGCCTCTGTGCATGCATGCTATCACTTTGCTTATGGCATAGCAGGGCATTATTTATTTTTGCATTGCAGTCCAATAGTTTGCAGCCCCTGGAAAAATTAGCAGTATTTGTTGTTCCATGGTTGCCTTCCCCTTTTCCCAGGTTTCATTGAGCAGTCCCTGATATCTAACAGTAACCCCTCCCCGAATAAGTATTGAGCAGTCTCTGTCATCTAAGGGTTCCCTCTCCCTCCCTCTCCTTGGACTATACTGAGGAAGCCCTGAAGGAAATTTTAAAGTTGCAGTCTCAGCCTATGAGAATGCTCCAACTGGCTAAATGGGCAGACTAGGTGGGCCAAGCAGTCCTTATCTGCCGTCAAATTCAAATTCTATGTTACCCTCTATAGCCACCAGAGGGAATGTAACACTTACTGTAGGAAATGTACTCCTAAGATCTGATTCATATGATGTGTCCAAATGTGCAGTTCTAGGTGGAGGTGAGGGATTTATTGCAGAAGTTTCATGCTATCAGAAAATTGCTTTCACACACTGCAATCCCCCCACCACCACCGCTTTCATTCTACATAAATGGTTACATTACTGGGCGCACTTATCAGGATCCATTGTAGCATGCACTTAGAGACACAGTAGATGCTTGGTTTGTGTTAATCCCATTAGTAGAGATGCTGTGGTGCCACAGACTAGTTACTTTTCTTTGCTGACTGCAGATAATCACCTTATTTATTTAGGCTGTACTTTTATTGGAATACCAAAGTCGCATCATTTTAATGCATCAGCAGCCATTGGCCAGGATATTCAGAGGTTATGGTATGTGCCTGCTAAATGGTTGCTGTAGGAGGAAATTAGTACCTGGAGCGAATCAGAGGCATGCTGGAACTTTGTACTGCAGACTGTGGGAGACTGTAACTACAGTGAAGGCAAGGTGTAAAGGAGAACACGAACATCACGGATACCCTCGATGGTAACCCATGAAGTGGGCACATGAGGAAGGGTGCATCCATAACGGCAACACCTTCCTCACGCAATCCACTCATGGCAACCTACGGATAGGGTGACCAGATGAGGCACTGGGTGAATTAGGCGACAGGATGTCGCTATACGTACGCGTGCAGGGGGGGTTGGAGCAAGCACGGTGAGAGTGGGCTGGGGGGATGAAGAGGCTGTAGGGGGTGGCACTGCAGTTGTCGGTCAAGCTGCAGCATGGCATCGGGGATTGGGCAATGGCTGGGGTGGCTGAGGTACTGGGTTTGGGTCTGGGCACTGGTGCAATTTTTATTGTGCCCAGACCGAACTTTTTTATTTTTACTACTTTCACCCCACCCAACATGCACCCCCCTGGAGTTGAGAATCCTTAAGTAGGGGTGTGTGGGGGGCAATGTGTGGGGGCACAGCCCCCCTACAGAAAGTAGTAAAATATGTCCTGGCGCCATTGTGCTGGTGCGCCAGGGTTGTCAGAGTGTCGAAAATGTGTTCGGCACTCTAACTGAGCGATAACTGCAATTGCCTTTAGGCGTTCGCCATTATCACATAGACCCACAATGGATTTATGAGCAGCTTTCAGGTATTTAAGTAACTTATTTCACAGCCTCCATGCATTACTGGGAGCTTAAGTTTACAAAAGTCTACTAACACTAAAAAGATTTTAACTAATAACAGAGTGTCAATTTGAAATACAAAGCAGCAGTTCAGCAGGAGCGGAAGGTAGTGGATTCAGTTGGGAGGGGAATGACCTTTTGTTTTTGCATACTATACTGTAACATGCTAGAGCACTTTATGAGCACTTCAGGCATGTTCCAGTATGCCAGTCAGGCACTAACCCACTGGTGATTGCAAGCCCAAGCCCCCTTCGGGCCACAGGAGGTATGTCGACAATAGCATACTATGGGAATTGTGGAACTAATCTGGCTGTTTGGCTCCAGTAATGATGATGATAAAATTTTATTTTTATACAGGTTACAAATTGTTATTGTTTTACCCCCATTTTCAACAATGTCCTGTGGTTACAACAAACATAGTAAAAGAAACTTTGGCAATTTACAATACTGAATACTTTACATTTAGACACAATAAATGCAGGTATTCATAGATTAATCTAAAACAGATACAGCTGAAATGTAAGTGTGTGTTTAAATATTCTCTAAAAGTAGAATGTTTTTGTATAGACTTCAAGTCATTGGACAATTTGTTCCAATGGCTTGCTAAACTTGTCTGCAGAGTCATACCACCAAGCCTATTACATGATCTGCATGCTGGGACAGTTAGGCTATAGTATCTCAGATTTACTTTCTTTATGCATTGTGGTTCTAATATTACAGAGTTACTTAGGGAATGTTTTCCTTGAGGATATACTGGCTTGAGGCACCAAATCAACCAGAGGTACAGTATTTCCTCATCCTATCTGATTGTAGCCAACTCAACCTACTATAAATTTTACAATGGTAGGTTCTGTGTTTGCTTTTAGTAGCAAACTTCCCTACTCCATAGTACATCTGATCTATCTTTTTCAATGATGACTCAGTTGAATTCATATACAAATGGGAACCATACTCTAAAACTGGGATCAATAACTGTCTCACCAGTTTTTCCCTTGTTTCTGTTGTGAGATAACCAGATACCCTTCTTAACACTCCCAATCTTTGATTTACCCTTTTTCCTGTAAGGATATGTAATCTGAATGTGTTGCTCTTGAGTCAACCAGAACTCCAAGATACTTGTTTTTTACGTTAGTAATTTGAGTTCCATCCTAGAGCTTTAGGTATAGCTCAAGCTTACTCTTTATTTGGGTTCCTACTGTAAACATCATACACTGTGTTTTTTGGCATTTAATAATAAACCAGAGTCCTTAAACCACTGCTCCATACAGGTTATATCTGTCTGGAGTTGCTACTCCAGGCGATTGTCATTATCTGTGTATGACACCAACATGGTGTTATGTGCATATAGTCAGATCCCACTGTTAACAATTTTCGAAGTCAAATTATTGACATACACATTAAACATTAAAAGGCCCAATAGTGATCCCTGTTGGACTCCTCTTTTCACTTCTTTTAAGCCTGAAACAGCAGTTTGGTATGACACACACTGTAGTCTTATGAGAAATAAGACTTGAACCATTGTAGTGGCTCCTCTTGAACCCCGATCTCATGTAATCTCATTAACAGTTTTCTGTGGTCCATGAAATCAAAGGCCTTACTGAGGTCCATGAACACTGCCCTGGTACTCCTCTCCATATTTAAAGATGTTGCCACCAGATCATTGAAATCAACGTAGGCAGTGCCTGTGGACCTCCTGGCTCTAAATCCGTGCTGGGAGTTCGCTAACACTTCATTTTGTTCTAGATAATGGTAAAATTGATGGTGAAATTGTTTTTCGATGATCTTTGACAAGACTGGGAGCAGGGCTATAAGCCTATAGTTTGATGGAGTTGTGCTGTCACCCCCATTAAATATAAAGACTATTTTTCCCACCTTCCATATTTCAGGGAAAATGGAACTGCACAAACTCCAATTATAGAGATGGGTTATAATCAGGGCCAATATGTCTGCCCCCAGTCTTGGAAACCTGGATTCTATACCATCCAGACCCCCAGCTTTGGAGTTGTTCAAATTTCACAGTTCCCTCTCCACATTCTTGACTGTTGTCTTTTTAAACCTGAATCTTGGTCCAGACTTACCACCTGGTATACTCTCCCTATTTTTGCTCATTTCCTCAATTATTTTTGGTATTGAAATTTCAGATGTTTTTGTCTCTGGTTGTGGCAGCTTTAGATCTGGTAAGTCTACAAAATATTTATTAAATATTTCAAATACGTCTTTTTTATTCTCTACCAGTATGTTATTATTTAGCATTTGATTGGTGATCTTGCTCTTATTGGATTGTGTAGATTATTGACACACTTCCGGAAGTTTTTCAGATTATTTGCTTTGTTTATATTATTTAGGTAATAAAGTTGTTGTTTTTTTTTGCCAAATGTATGTCCTTTTTACATTTGTTCCTTCAATGTTTGAACTCAACCCAGTCCTCATCATTTTTTGTTCTTTTTGCTTTCTTCCATAGACGGTTGCATATTCTAGGTTGTGTTTTTAATTTATCTGTTAACCTTAATACAGCTCTCCCCCTATCTTTTTTAAAAACTCTAGGTGCATGTTGGTGTATTATTTATGTTAAAGAATTGGTGAATTCTTGAACTGCAAGATTTATGCCAGGAATTATCAATATTCTGTCCCACCTAAGGTTTATTAGACTTCATCTATAGGCTTCAATGTTAAATTTTCTTAGCTCCATAAGGATTCTATTTGAACCCTAGATGGGTTTCTCAAATCTATATTGCATTTCATGGGGTTGTGGTCACCTGTAATTAAGGGCATTACTTCCCTATTACTAGCTATTAAGCCCTGATAAATAAAAATAAATCAAGAATAGTTCCATGATCCATGTTTCTTAAACTTCTTGTGGGGCTTTGAATTATTTGTTCCAGCCCAAGGACTTCAAAACTTCTTTTTAGTTTTTGATCTCGTTCTTGTGACCAACCTGAGTTAAAATCCCCAGTCAATATGATTCTTTGTTCCTTTACTTTATCCATCAACTTATTAGTTAGGGTATCGAAATGTTTCAACTTAATTCTGAGAGGGGCATAAATCACACCTACCATGATTTTAACAGATAACAATTCTACCAACATACATTCTATGCCTTCTATACTCTCTGTTAGCAGTGTTTTATAGGGTCCCAGACTGCTTTTAATATACAGCATTACTCCCTCCCAGGCTTCCTCCATCTGTTCTCTGTAGCCCATATCCATTTAGTTGGATTTCTTCATTTTTTCATTCCTTGCTGTAGTTATGTTTATGAAATAGCCAATATATCTGGTCTTTCCTCAGCAACCCATATTCTGGATTCCTTAATCTTTTTTTACCAAACTACGTACATTTTCATGAATTATTAGTATCCTCACATTCTTCTTTGGTCCTGGATTAGATTCTATGCCTATACCTTGTGCTAGTAAAAGTGCCATAAATAAACTTTTTGCACCAAATCTGTTTGCAAAAATAGACCTCTTTACTAGAACATTCTTTTTTATAATTAGTTTCCTTTCATTTGTAAAAACATTTCTCTTCCTTACATAGACACTTTCTTCCAACTGTGTCATTCCCTTTAATAACTGTGTCATTCCCTTTAATAAAAGATAGTTGATTCCTTTTCTGACGCTGTTATTGGTAACAGCTGTACTGTTAAAACTTTCAGTGCAGGCCCAATTTGGGTGCTGCCTCCAGCATGGATCCGATCTCTGCTGCCTCCCGAAGCCTTGCCCGGTGTGGACGGCTCTAACTAAGCCTCCACCTGTGCTGCTCAGCTGGTCTGCCTGAAAGAAAGCTTCTCTACCCTGCAAAGGTATGACAGGACTCAGCCATCAGGTTAAATTTTTGGCGTGTTCCACAGCCACATCCTGATTGGACACTGCCCTCTGTTGCTGTATCTCGAGTGGCTTTTCCCCTGGCTAATTCTTCCTGATGCCACAATTGCTCCTTATACTTAAAACTACTGTTTTCTGTTTTTTTTTTTTTAAAGGGCTGTTAAGTTCCTGATCTTAGTGATGTTGCTATATTCAAGCCAATGCTGCTAAATTAATGACTAATTCATTTGTTTTCCTTAAAGGTTTTAAAAACATTTAGCATTTCATATAGTATAATTTTAAAGCTATTAAATAGGTTTAGCATCAGATTCTGTATAGCCTTGCAGCCCCCTCCCATACTCAGTGGCAACAAGACCACCTTTTCACCTGCAAATTCATTTTCATTCCTTTTCCCTTGGCCATTTCTACCCCTTTGTTAAGTTAATCAGTAATCCCATACATCTCATACATCCTGTTGTTCTTCTGTCTCTGCTGTTGTGTCCTACCCCTACCCAGAGTTCCCTAGCTCCTATTTAATTTCTTGCTTGTCTCTTTCCCCCCTCAGTGCAGGCCCAATTTGGGTACTGCCTCCAGCACAGATCCAATCTCTGCTGCCTCCTGAAGCCTTGCCCAGTGTGGACAGTTCTAACTAAGTCTCCACCTACGCTGCTTAGCTGGTCTGCCTGGAAGAAAGCTCCTCTACCCTGCAAAGGCCCAATTTGGGTACTGCCTCCAGCACAGATCCGATCTCTGCTGCCTCCCGAAGCCTTGCCCAGTGTGGACAGCTCTAACTAAGCCTCCATCTGCCCTGCTCAGCTGGTCTGCCTGGAAGAAAGCTTCTCTACCCTGCAAAGGTACGACAGGATTCAGCCATCAGGTTCAATTTTTGACGCGTTCCACAGCCACATCCTGATTGGACAGTGCCCTCTGTTGCTGCATCTTGAGTGGCTTTTCCCCTGGCTAATTCTTCCTGATGCCACAATTGCTCCTTATACTTAAAACTACTGTTTTCTGTTTTAGTTTTCCATTAGCAGGTTATACAGATCTGCCACTAGAGGGATCTTGTTCTTTCATCTAAAAATGTCTACCCTCTTAAAGTCACAGTTGCTTTACTTGCTATATACTTTCCTTGTACTGCCTCCCTACTAAATTCTATTTTACCTCACTTGGTTCCTCTCTTGTCCAATGGCATCACAAGGTGGGAAACTATATCTGGTGTTTTTCTGTGCATTTTGGGTCCCACTCTCATTAGGGTGGCACCCCATATCTCATACCCCTGGTCTCCCTACCACAGAGCTTCCACTTATCACACTTGGCATGATCACCAGTGTTGATGTAACATACTGCACCCCTTTCTTCCCATGGAAACTGCACCACAGTGGGCTGCACATAAAACATGGAAGTTGTCTGTCCTCTATTGACCCCACTGTTGTGCTGCTTAAAAGTTTGTCTGTTCCTGCGTGCCCTGTTAAAGTATGTCTAAAGAGGAAATCTCGGCCCCTTACACTCTATTTACTAAAACAACTCCTGAAATGCCTCATTCTTCGTCTTCTCTTTATTTCTTGGAGTGTACACCCTAATCCAGGCCCTCCTTCATATGGAGTCAATGGCAACAAAAAACAGGGTACCCTTGTCCTGGCCAGTGTGAACATCTGCAGTCTGTTAAAAAAATTTGATGCACTCATTGACTGGGTTGTAGTACATGATCCCAACATTCTGTCAGTCATTGAAACATGGATGTCACCATCTACCCTTGACTCGGCCATCATCCTACCAGGCTACTCACTTTTCAGGCAGGACAGACTATATAGAAGAGGAGGTGGTTGTGCCATATACCTAAAGGAGTCATTGTTGGCCTATCCACTTTCCCTCCCTGAACCAGCTAAGGATATTCAGATCCTTGCTGTTAAGGTTATGCTCTGTATATACAACAAGGTCCTCAACATTGTCTCAGTCTATATTCCCCCAGACCTTGCCAAACAGGGCCTAAAACCCCTAATGAACTGTATCATGAGTCTAAAACAAGACACAGAAACCATCCTGTTAGGTGACTTTAATGTCAACTGGCTCTCATCAGGTGCTAGAAGGCACAGGGATGAGTTAACAGGCCTGAACTTTACCCAGTTAATAACAACAACTCCAACCAGGATAAACTATAAGACTGGGACTAGCACAATCCTGGATTGGGTCCTAATGAATCGTCCAACTCATATCTCCCATTCTGAAGTATTGCCCGACACTATCAGTGATCACTCTCCTACCAAGTGTTATTGGTCTAACAAATTTCTCAAGCCCCCTGCCAGAACAATCACAAGTAGAGTGCTCTTCCATGGCCACCTGCAGCCACTAAAGTATCTCCTCCAACAACAAGACTGGTCTTACATTGAAACCGCATCTGATATTGACTCTGCTCTACAATACTTCATTGAACCTTTAAATGAAGCCTGTGACATCTTTTAGGATACATAGGATCAGGGGACTTGATAATCCCTGGATCTCTTTTAGCCTTCTGGCTCAAATGAAAGATCGTGACCACCTCTGGCATAGGGCCAGGACCTCTGGCAGTCAACCTGACATACAGGCCTATAAAATGGCCAGGAACGCATGTATTAAGGCTATCTGTAAGCACAAAGTGTGTTACTATAAGGACATCCTTGCCAAGACCTGGGCTGATGGGAAAAAATTTTAGGAAAACCTCTTGGAAATCACTGGGAAAGTATCCAAACAGGTTCCAACTATGTTAAATGTTGATGGGCCTATCACCCATGACCCCGCGTTAATTGCCAACACATTTAATTCATCCTTCACAGAACTTAGCCAAACTCTGCCCCCAAATTTCTTTGAACCACCCAGCACAGCTCCTACATCCACCAAATCAGAAGAAGCCTCTACCCACCCATATTTCTACTTCAAAGCTATCTCAGAAAGTGAGACCAAGACCTACATACGTAAAGTTCTAGGAGAAACAAGGACAAGCAGTGATTTCCTTGATCTAAAACTTCTTACCCTAACTCTAGATGAAGTCCTACCCCCCTCACTAAGCTTCTCAATCGCTCCCTCATACTTTCACAGTTACCCCAGATCTGGAAATCTGCTCAGGTTACACCAGTTTTTAAGAGTGGGGACAGATTACTACCTGGGGAATTATAGGCCAATATCTATTCTTCACCCACTGTCCAAAGCACTTGATAGGATTGTTGCTGACCAGTTTGTGGAGTACCTGGAAAAATACAGCCTACAATGTGTCCAACAACATGGTTTTCAGAAAGGACACAGCACATCTGCAGCCCTACTGGAATTCACAGGTTTCATTCACCATGCTCTTGATCAGGGTCAACTTGTTGGTGCAACCTTTATTGACCTGTCTAAAGCATTTGACATGGTTAATCACCATTTACTGATACATCAACTTGCTGGGCTTGGTATATCTTCAGAAGCCCTAAAGCGGTTCACCAGCTATCTAGCAAACTGCACACAGCAGGTGAGAATAGGGTCTGCCCTTTCTGCTAAACTGCCTGTCTGCTCTGGGGTTCCTCAAGGATCGATAATGGGACCCCTTCTGTTTAGCACCTTCCTCAATAATTTTCCGTCATCCTATTCCAAACCAGTAGTCCTCTACGTGGATGATGCAGTCATTTTCTCAAAGACTGCTGACCCTATCCTCCTTCAGGCCCAACTTGAGAAAAGTTTTACTGAAGCTGAGTCATGGTTCATCTCTCATAAGTTGGTGCTTAACTGCAAAAAAACTAAGTTGATGCTCTTCCATGGTACCCACAGCAAACACATAGCCAAACAATTGGTGATTAAAAACAGTGCAGGTGTTATCCTTGATCAGACTCAGTCTTTAAAATACATAGGAGTTACTCTAGATAGTACGCTCTCCTACTCCAACCATGTTGAGAATGTTGCCAAGGTAGTTAACATTCGCCTAGATGTTCTACACAGGCATAAACACTGCCTTACTACTGAAGCACTCAGATTGGCTATCCAAAGTTCCATTGTGTCTATTATTGTCTATGGTTTGGTCATTTATAGTTCCACCACAGACACAAACCTACGTTGGCTCACCACAGCTCTGAATAAGGCATGCTGTCTACAAACTGGTGCAGTGTATCATACTCACACTTGTGACCTTTATGAACAAGCAAACTGGCTTCAACTCCAGGCTCGCATTGAATATCAGGCCTGCCTTCTGGCTAAGAAGGCAGATCTTGGTCTCCTACCATCAGGTTCCCTTCAGCTTTTCAGTTCCTTCCAGGGAGCACATGAAGTTCTGTGAGTCAAACCTTTACTGTCCCTCACTGTCGAACCTCGCTCCAACAGCAATCCATTGCAGTTAGAGCTGCTAATTTATTTAATTCCCTTGCTCCTGAGATTGCGACGACTGCAACCTTGGGACCATTTAAGTGGAAGCTGCATCAATTCCTAGCTTCCAGAGTATCTTGTGACTGCTATACCTAATCTCTGCTGACAGCTAAATGTACTGGAACCTCCCTCTTTTACCATTTGCCTCTGTATAGCCCTATGCTGCTGCTGCGCTATTCCACTCACAGCACTTCCTCCCTTATCCCTTTCTCATTCCTGCTCTCTTTTCATTCTGCCTCATCCCCCCTTCCCTTACCCCTCAACTTCCACTTCCCTCCTCTCGCCTCTGTTTCCTCACCTTGTTCTCTCCCTCTACCCCCCGCCCTGTGGGTCTTTCCTGCTTAAGCTTCATTGTGGCATCTCCCTCCTTGCTCTTATTGTGCTCCTTCCACCCCCCAATTCACCCCCTGTACTTCTCTCCTTGTAAGACCTTTCACCCCTCTTCAGACAAGGCCACTGGCTATACTTTACACAATATTTATCTCGTCATATTGTTCTTTTGTTTATGTAATTACTTTCCTCATGTTGTACTACTTACTGAAACCACTGTAATTTGCTATTCTTGTGACTTGATGTGGAACCTCTGTAAAAGAGCCCTTGGCTCAAAGGTCTTCCCAATTTGTTAAATAACTAAATAAAATTAAATTAAATCCTAACAGCATCCAACCCCAAATAAAAATATGCATTTTGTTCAGGTAAATTTTAGGTTGATTTTTAATAATCAGTTCTCTAGAACAATCTGCCATATTTGTACCTTAAGATGCAAATGATCCCATAAGCACTAGGGTGCTATGGGGTCATTTGTATCTCATTTGGGCCTCATGATAGGCTTAGAGCAAACATAGTTTGTGACCCTGCCATGCCACATAGGGCTGCCAGCCATGTATGGGCTGTTATAAGCTCAGTACATTATTGCTGGTAATATCTTTGAAATAACTACAGATGGACTGCATCCCTATAACCCCTGAGAGTGACACCGGCACAGCAAATGACACTACAGCACCACGTCACTGTAGTGTCCACGCTGGAACCCGGCACTGTCTGTTGGGGGTCCAGCACCACTCAAATCAGCTCCAACTCAGAGTTGATAATCCTAAGTGAGGGTGGCACGGGGGGCACAGCCCCCCACATGGAGGGTTCGGGGGTGAAGCCCCCTGAAGAAAATACTTTGTTTTCTTGGGAACCGGCAGCCGACCGTGAAAAGCGGTCGACCTGCCAGTTTCGCTGTCTGGTAATTCGACAAAATCTTTGTCGATGACCAGTCATGTGTCCGACTGCATCAATATAACCTCATTATCCATCCCTGGTGTCCATTGCTCCCCACCATTGAACACCCTGCTGATAAGTATCATATACTTCCCTACAAAAGAGCACCAGAGCAAATGCCCTGATGCATGGGTTATCCCAGAGGATATCAGCCATACAACCAAATTTTTAAGAAAATGCAATTGCACATACCCCAATAATGCAAAGCATCATGGGAAACACATGAAAATCCCCATGAGAACATTTGGACTGGCTCAACTTTAAGCAGAATTGCATGGTGCTGGAAGGTCTCACAGTGCAACCAGCAAAGGCTAAGAACAGCAGACACACACACGTGTTTCATCCTCATTTGGACTCATCAGTGTGCCATATCTGTGTCTTAGCCCAGGGAGAGAGAGCCAGCCACCCCTTAAGGGGGATGTTTTTTGGGGCATAGGGACCCCAAAATAGAGAAGGAAAAGAACTACAAAAGAACAGTTGCTCTGACGCATGGGTTATCCCAGAGGATATTGGCCATACTGCCAAATTTTAAAGAAAACACAACTGCACATACCCCAATAATGCAAAGCATCATGAGAAACATATGCAAATATACTTCCCTGGTGTGCAGTGGTCCCCTGATGAATTCGTAGTGGATATTGGCTTTGTCGAATTTGCATAGAGGAAGAAACTTTATTTTTTGCACTTTGAGTCAAGTGTGCACCATTTTTTACTGCTGGTAATCTTTGAAATAACTACAGATGAACTGCATCAATATGAACTCATTATCCACCTCTGGTGTCCATTACCCCTCACCATTGAACACTCCACTGATAAGTATTATATCTTTCCCTGATGTACAGTCGTTCCCTGATGAAGTGGCGGTAGATGTTGGCTTTGTTGACATTGCATAGTGGAAGAAACTTTGTTTTTTGCACTTTAAGTTGAGTGTGCACCATCTTTTATCTTCACTTCTCTTTTCCAGTGGTCCCTCACCCTTAAACACCCCACAGACAATGATTAAATATTGCCCTGGTGCCCAGTGGTCCCCCTGCCCCAGGTTAGAATCCCCAACCCTGACGCACTTTTTCTGTCCCCACAGTGACCAGAAACAACTCAACCCCCACCAACCCTAGAGGTGCCCCCCACACCCAGTCAGAGACCACCACAGACCCTCCACTCACCACTCACTCCTGTGCTTGCCTCTGGCCGACAGTTCATGATTGAGCACCTACTGTAGTGCAGATGTTTACAGCATGTACCCAGTCATGAACTGTCAGCCAGCAGCCAGTCATGCAGGTGAGTGAAGGGTCAGTGCTGGTCACTGAATTGGGATGGGGGTACCGCTACAGTAGGGAGGGGCCTGGGGGTGCTAGTCATGGTAGGGACAGGACAAGTGGTTCTGATAGAAAGATTAGAGCCAGGAGGGCTAGGGGACCACTGGACACCAGGGAAATATGTAATAATTATTGCTGGGGGTTTGGGGAGACCAGCGGACACCAGGAAATTATGTAATACTTATTGGAGGGGTGTTCAGGGGGTGTTGGTAGAACCACTGGACACCTAGGAAAACTGCAATTATTATTTGCCAGGTGTTTGGTATCAGGGGGACTACTGGACACCAGCGAAATATGTAAGACTTACTGGTGGTGTGTTCAGGGCTGCTCTTATGGGGCTCAGGTCATAAGACCTGGTTTGGGGAGGTGGCAATTAGCACGATACTAATGGCAGAATGCCAGTGCAGCTATATGCAAGGTACTATCAGCTGCTTTTCATAGGCACTCCGGCATATATTAGAGGCATCTTGCAATCTTTCCCTGCTTTGGGGGCACAAAACTGGCATTAGCAAGTCACTAACCCATTTTGCGATCACAAATGGTGATTGAATATCCTGGCCTTTGTGGCTCTGACCAGAATTTGTTATGTTTGCCAAAGATGATACAGTTTACTCCACTTATATGGATGTGGCTATATTATACAGCCACTTGTAATGGATGAAAATGCAAAACCCAAACCAAATCCTATGTTGCCAGTTTTAAATTCGCTTGTTAAAGTGGACATTGCAGATTGCTTTTAACTGAAACCTAATACTCTACTCAGGCACTGACTAACACTGATTAACTATTAACCACTAACTGCTGGTGGGTGTTCATTTCACAGCTTTAAAAGCTGTTTCCCTCTGGCCCCGGCTATTCTAATGCTAATCTTCTATCTGATTGCCGTAGCATCCCATCAAGCTGCTCTACCTGTGTCTCATAAAGTCACGATTCTGAGAAAAATAGAGAGCTGTGCACTTCTCCTCACCTAGTTAATAATCTCAGACTTGATACAGGGCAAAGGAAAAATCTTCAGTGAGTGGCATTCCAGTCAAAAATCTCAGTGAAAAGGAGAAATGGTAATGACAGGTAAGTGGAGGAAGCTATGCTAATCTGGTTCTCAAGTGTTAGAGAGCGAGAGGCTTTAATGAGCAGTCCACTCTTGCTTCAAAAAGTCACACAACTGTCAGAGGGCTTGGGTAGAATTGACTTCAACCCCACAGATGGGTGGTTACAATGGCAGAAGGGGAGGAATGACATTTGCTATCAGAGAGCCCATGGTGAGAATCTCAACGTGGACAGTGCTGGTGCTGACAGGTGGCTAAAAGAAGTTTTGCCAGACATACCCTCTGGCCATTTCTGTATAAAGGACAAAGGAGATCATTACAAAAACTTGAATTACCCGCTCACATAGTCATGCCGCATAGTACAGATATTGGGTATAGCATACAAAACACATAATTATATAGTGATCAGTCCACTGTAAGTGGCCTGCATGGTACCTTTTAGCAGGCTTTAAGCAAGCAAACTGTAACAGCTGCAAGGGCAAGTGACAGTCTTGAACTTGCACAAACATATGCCCCCAAACATTTATTTCAAAGTTATTTCTCTGAGAGCTATCAAGTTGTGGCAAAAGGCCAAATCTTCAAAGGTTCCCAGCCCCTCTACTGACACGTAGGGCTGGGAAAAACAGTGGCATGTCTCTTATATGCATGATGTGCTCCATGGGGCACTCCACTGCATCCACAACAGGGTGCAAGTGCCCTCTTTGCACATGATCCCACCTGCACATCATACCATGCAGGCAAGTGGGATGGGTGCCTACAAATGGGCATGGGCAGGGGATGGAAGGAGACCAATGTTCAAACAAAAACTATACAGTACGGAGGGTGGTTGCATGGGGTGGCCACTACGCGTGCCATGGGGCAGCAGTAGTTGCAACATGCCCCCTTCTTCCCAGAAAAACATAATGATTCTGGGCCTGTTATGCCCTCTCTCTCCTGCAGCCTCAACCATAGGAGCCACTGTGGTGGGCTGGGAGCATCACTGATTGGTGATTCATGTTAGTGCAATGGATCTATGGTAGTCCTGGAGGAATGCCTTTTCCCACCATGCCCTGCATTCTGTCCAACCAGGGATCCACTTGGAGACTGGCATGGGCATCTGATTGCTGTCCCCTGCACCAATGTGGTCAGGGATTGCGGATGCCAACAAGTACACCGCCACCTACAACTATGGGGAAACATACCCCAGATACATGCAAATCATGCATAACTTTGAAGATCGGGCCCTAAGTGGGGAAAGAGAGGGGAAGATATTGAAAGGGCAGAACTGAGTGATACACTGCAGTGATAAGGAGAAATCAGCAATTCCAGTTACTTTGCACTTTTTTGCATTGAAAAGCAGCTACCACACCCTTGACCACATCTCTAGTCTTCTTTGGTCTCTGCTCATCCTCCCCATCCCCCTGGAGTGTCCACCCTATTGCAGATTTTGGTGTCACTTGCAAAGAGGCAGTCCCTCCCTCCCTTCCAGCTCCTCTGCAATGTCACATATAAAGACATTAAAGAGGACCAATCCTAGCACTGATCTCTGAGGCACCCCACTGGTCACCCTCTTTTCATTGGAGTTTAACATCACCCTCTGTTGTCTATCCTGTAATCAATTTATTTTCCAGTTTACCACCTTTGGACCCACTCCTGAGCTACCAAGCTTGCTTACTAGTCTCCTACTATATTTGGAATGGTGACAAATGCCATGCTGAAATCTAGGAAGGCCATATCCACCACTCCATCCTGATCTAGTTCCTTGGTCACCCAATCAAAGAACTGTATCTGATTCATTTGACATATGACCCCCCCACCATGAAACTGTGTGGTCTTAGGTCTTACAACCCACTGGATTCAAGGTATTGCCAATCCTTTCCTTCAGCAGTGATTCCATTAACTTTCCCATCACTGATGTCAGGCTGACTGGCCTATAATTGCCAGCCTCCTCCCTGCTATCACTTTTGTGTAGTGGGACTACATCTGTCTTCCTCCAGTCTTCTAAAGCCACTCCTGTTTCCAGTGAACTGTTAAATAGAACTGTCAGAGGTTCAGTCAGTATTTTCCTAAGCTCCGTTAATACCCTTGGATGCACCAAGCACTGTTGTTATATCCACCTTCAGATTATCAAGTCCCTTCCGGACTCTTGCCTCCAAAAAATGACTAATGTCTACCTCCCTCCCTCCAAAGCTTTTGTTACATGGCCTTCCAGATTTTGTTTCCCTTCTGCTTGTTGCCCCCCTTTTATCCTTTTTGCCTTCCCTCCTTCTCACCTCTCTTCTTAATGCTCCCATTCCTTCCCCCTTTATCTCTACCACCCTGCTCCCTTTATTAATTTGCAAATTGGGGGATTCCCTCACCCTTCGGGTTACCTTTACTCTCTACTTCAGCCTGTGGGGTAGCAGTTTCTGACTCCTGATTCCTTCTGCCCCCCCCACACTTGGCTAGTTTAAATGTTCATCGAAGAAACATTTAAACTGTCCACTGAGGACTGCGGTTCCCCTCCCAGATGGATGCAGTCCATCACCCCTATATATGCCCTTATCCTATCTGTTGGGCCCCAGTCCCCAATGCAGTGGAATTCTTCCTCTCAGCACTTTTCCTTCAGCCATGTGTTGAAGCTCCTGTGGACGAGTTCCCTTTTCTGTCCACTGCTGTAGACAGGCAGCACCTCAGTGAAAGCCACTGAGTGAGATACTTGTCTAAGACCCCTTCCCAGCTTCCTAAACTCCCGCTGCACTATCCCAGCCTCTTCACTAGCCAGGTCATTAGTCCCAAGGTGGACAATGACATGCAGCAATCCCTCCTGTCCTGCTGCCCTAGAGCTCCTCAGGATTTGCTTCCCATCCCTGTGGGCTGTGGTGCCTAACCTTCCTCTCCCCCTCTTTCCTATTCTCAAATCTATCCCCCTCATAATTGAGTCCACCACCAGAAGTTGCTTGTTCCACCTCTGGGGTTCTCTACCAGCCTCCTTGGGGTCTCCACTATGGAGGGCCACCACATTCCCCTTGGTCTCTACTGCAGGTGCTTCCTCCTGACAGTCCTACCTCACCAGAGCAGAGTAGGAATTGTGTAGAGGTACCAGTTAAGGAATATGCCTTTTACCCTCCAAACTCACCCTTTCCGAGCCCACCACAGTCCAGCCATTCCTCCTTCCTGGCATCATCTGAGGCAACTGTGGCAGACTTGGTGGCCCCTGGGTGGTGGAAAAAGTCACCTGAATCTCAGTCAATTCATTCTGGGGTCTAGTGACCGCTTCCCTCAACCCTGAGAGGTGTGTGCAGATACAGCAGCACTGCAGTCTCCAGAAGGCCTCTCTGAGAACTTCCACCCCACAGCCACTGCACTGCACCACTTCCATCATTCTCAACCTCTCATCTCCCTGTGTTTCCTGGAAATACATTTGTACCCTTAACCCGATAGGGTGTTTCTAGTTTTCCTCTTTTTAGTTTATTTCTATTTGTGGTCCCCCTTGCCTTGTTTAAATCTTTATATACTCCAACCCTAAATAAGGTGCTGCTCCTATTCCCAGTTTTGTACTGCATTTGACCTTCTACTCTTCACATCAGTGACTGTTATACAGTACTAAATAGGTGCCTTGCCCTAGTCAACCAACAGAGTCCACTGTGACACTTGGATAGCTGGTTCTGATTAATCTATGCTTTTTATAATATAAAAATGTGTTATTGAATGCCTCACTTGAGACATGCTGTTTACCTGGGATGACACCCCCCCCCCAAGGTTTCAACTACAAGCTGTTAACCTAAAAGCCAGGAGATAATTATAGGCTAGAAGAGACACAAATTAAGGATCTCCTGTTTATCAGGCTTAATTGTAGCTGCCAGTTGCTAGGATGGAAATCATAAACTTTCATGATGTTTAGAGGAAGAATACAGGTTATGTCACTTGGGTGCTAAGTTATAAATGTCCTTTGATGTCTGTGAAGGGCAAAAAGACACACTAGATCAAAAGGACATGGGGAAATGAGTTTTTGCTGATGTCACCTTTTGAATGATGAGACATCCTGGTTGAATGATTTTTAATAAACAGAGGAGGAGCTGGGTGACATTATAGAGAAAGCAGGTTCAAGACAGTGTTTTAATTATGATGTGACTGTCCTTTAGTGATATACATGTTTGGACTCTGAAGAAGAAACATCTATCAGCACTATTAAAAGATACACATTAGACAGACCAGTCTAAGTGTATGGTGGTAGGAATTTGCACTTTTAAACCTTGTTCTTTTAAGTGATTGTATGGTCTTGTGATATATTGTTCTGTATTTACAGTTTACATATTTTTTTCTATATTAAAGTAAACCTCTATTTTAAAAGACTTACTTGGTGTGCCTTCAAATTTCTTTATTTGACAAGTGAAGCATATATGGTTAAAGTTGACACTGCAAAAGCTTACTGGGTTACCAAACTTGGAAAAGGTAAGAGTTTATATGAGGTCTTAAATAGAGTTTTTAAGGGTTCATTTTGTACACCTGGTTAGGTGCCCGTAGGCAAAAGATATCTGGCATTTCCCCGAAGAGCAGAATTATCTGAGCCTGTACATTGGGTATGCTAGCAAGAGGTTCACAGTTTAAACCCTGCCAGAACTTGAGACCAAAGGTTGAATCGTTACACAAAACAAACAGGTGGTTTACCCTGTTTCTGTTCCTGTTCACAATACTGCGCTCGGAGGTTGGCACTGTGGGAGCAGAGGGCCTGACCTGCTGAGGGAGGTTGTAACAGATTGGTTGGCAGCGATGGCATAAGTTTGATATTACAAGGTTTATTGTTCAGTGTGTCGGCTTGATACTGTCAGCTCACTTGCAAAGAAAGAAAAAGGCAATTACTTATTTTTAAAAAGGAAACAGAACTATATCACTTGGCTTACAGTCAAGTTCCTACCTGTTTTTTTTTTCTAAAGTGCAAGTCAGAGTAGTCATAGTTAGGGAAGAAGATGACTTCCAACTACAGAAGGCACACTTTAGACTACTTAAAGCAGTTGTGCAGGGACAGAGGAGTCTAGTATGAGATGAAAGCCACCAAGCAGAACCTCATGGATGCCCTGATGGTAGCAGATACCCAGAGCATTGAGTCACAGACAGTGACTGTAAGGGACTGAACCTTGAGTGTGGAAGGGGCAAGCGGCCAGTGCAGTGTCCAGATCTGATGAGGAGGGCAGCGGGGCGAGTGCCAGCGAAGGACCACAGCAGCAGGGGAAGGTCACCAGCATTCTGGATCCAGAAGTACTCAGGCTGCAGACTGAGTTGCGCAGAATGGAGCTTGAGTTCCAGAAAGAAGAGAAGAGAAGTGAGAACAGCAAGCTGCAGAGGAGAAGAGGGAGTGAAAACAGTGAGCAGCAGAGGAGAAGAGGGAGAGAGAACAATGAGTTGCAGAAGAGAAGTGGGAACAAGAACATCAAGAGGCAGACCGTGAACAGTGAGAGGCAGAGCAAGAATGCTAAGAGGCAGACCATGAACAACGGGAGGCAGACTGGAGAGGAGTGAGAGCACCAGAAGCAACATGAACTGGAGAAGCTACAACTCCAACCAGCGGCACCAGAGTAGGTAAGTGGCTTGGGTTTAACTGGGATTACAGGACTGGGTTACAAATTGAATTCCAAATTGATAGCTGAATTTAAAGAGGGGGAGGATATGGATGCCTTTTTAAATTCTTTTGACAAAGTTTGTATTCAGGCTAAAATTTCTAGGGAGTTCTGGAGCTTCCAGCTATCCCCGCTACTTACTGGGAAAGCTCGGGATGCATTGGGTGAAATGGACAATGAGGACAGTAATGATTACAGCAAACTTAAAGCTGCACTGTTAAAAAAATTTGAATTAACTGCTGAATCATACAGAGCCAAATTCTGTAAGCTCAGAAGAAGCTCTGACATGAGCTATGAGGGGCTAGCCATGAAACAACGTCAGTTTTTAAAACATTGGTGGGAAGGAATTGAAACAAACTCTGTTGATGAAATTGAAAATGTGATTCTGTTAGAACAGTTTTTCTGGGCATGCCCAGCAGAGCTGAAAATCTGTCTGGAGGATCGAGATCCCAAAACAGTGCAAGAGGTTGATGAATTCTCAGACCGCTATGCCAAGAGCAGACCTGATCTGAGAGCGAATGGGGTGAGTGTGGCAGTGCAGAAAGGGAAAAGCATGCCTTCAGGGCAGCTAAAACCCTCACTGCCTCCACCGAAACCAGTTAGCCCCAGGTTTTAGAGAAAAGATTTCTCTGAGAAAAGAAATGAATGTTGGTTGGGTAAAGAAACTGGGCATATTGCCAGACAGTGCCCCAAAAAGGAGAGCAATACATGACTGGGGGCTAGGAAAGAAGTGAGTTGTTTGTGTGTCCCTGGAAGCATGCCGGTGAACATGAGGGAACACATGCATCCAGTCATGGTAAATGGTGTACAGACACAAGGGTTAAGGGACACAGAGGCATCCATGACATTGGTAAAAGGGGTCTGGTATAGCCTGGTCAGCTTATACCCAATAAATACATCACTGTACAAGGCTTTACCAGTGGGGAGAAAACATTGCCCCTCACTAGTGTTCTCCTAGACTGGGGTGAAACAGGATCAACTGTGCAACGGGTGACTGTAGCCAAAATGTTAGCAGTGAACATCATCCTTGACAACAATCTCAAACAGGGGATGGCGTGTGCAGTTACCTGTAGCTAAGCGGCAAAAGAAAATTGTAGTTTCCTGAGCCCCACAGAAGCCATTTTGGAAACCACTGGGAGGCTGGTTCCCCAGCCTGTGTCTCCTGATATGGAGACTAATGAAAATGGGGTAGAAATTTCCCCAGTAGCAGTTAACCACACAGCTACAGAGAGTTGCTCCAAAGAGGGAGGGGTAACCCATTGTCAGAGGGTTGGGATTAACAGTAATCCTGAGTGCCCTGATGCTAGTGCTAGGGACCCTAGTTTAGTGACTGAAGGTGACCTGTCCCATGCCTTGGGAATGTGTGAGGAGTTTGCAACTGCTCAGAGAAGTGACCCTAGCCTAGAGAAGCTGATGGCTTGGGCAGACTCTGATGAAGCACAGGGAGATGACGGCAGACATAAGGTTTATTGGGAAAATGGACTGATGTATACTCAGGCTGTGCAGATAGAAGGAGGGGTGCTAGGCAGGCAGCTTGTCGTTCCCCAGGGGTATCGTGAGCAGTTGCTCAAGACTGCACATGATATTCCCTTGCCTGGTCATCTGGGAATCATGCTCACTATGCAGCGGTTGGCCCAGAATATCTATTGGCCTAACTTCACCCAGCAGGTGAAGAAGTACTGCAGGTCTTGTCATCGGTGCCAAGAAATAGGGAAGGTGGGCAAGAAAACCCAAGCTGCCCTGATTCCATTGCCCATAATGGAAGAGCCATTCCAGAGGGTGGGAATGGATATAGTGGGGCCTTTAAATACCCCCAGCTCCTCAGGGAAAAGATTCATCCTAACTGTGGTGGATTATGCCACCTGGTACCCAGAGGCAGTCGCCCTATCCTCACTGAGGACAGACAAAGTGGTAGATGCCTTTCTTGGGATTTTCTCCCGTGTTGGGTTTCTGCAGGAGGTAATCACCGATCGAGGGGGTTCCTTCATTTCAGAGCTGATTAAATATTTATGGGAGAAGTGTGGGGCAGTGCAGAGATGCACAACACCGTATCACCCACAAGCCAATGGGCTTGTGGAAAGATTTAATGGTACCCTGAAGTCAATGCTCTGGGCATTTGCTGAACAGCATGGGAGGGAGTGGGAGAAATACCTTCCCCACCTGTTGTTTGCATACAGGGAGGTGCCCCAAGAGTCAACAGGATTTTTCCCCTTCGAACTCTTGTATGGACACCGGGTATGTGGGCCCCTAGACTAGATCTGGAAGGACTGGGAAGGCAAGCACACCACACTGGGAATTCCCATAGTGGATTATGTCCTTAGGTTTAGGGAAAGGCTGAAGGAGCTTATGGGAACATCCCAGAGCAACCTGGCAGCTGCCTAACAGAAACAAAAAGTGTGGTATGACCACAGAGCCGGAGCTCACTCCTACATAGTGGGTCAGGAAGTCATGGTCCTTATTCTGGTCCAGAAAGACAAGCTGCAGGCTGAGTGGGCAGGACCGTACAAAGTAGTTAGGAAGGTAAATGACGTGAACTATATTATAGAGTTACCTGACAGAAGACAGACAGAAAGGATGTACCACATCAACATGATGAAGCCATATGCTAAAAGGGCTGATGTGGTGTTTACAGTGTGTAGTCCTGGGGAGGGATGGATGAAGGAGACCCCCTTCTGGATTTGCTGGAAGAAAGCAAGTAGGAGTCCTCTGTGGAGGCAGTAAAATTGTCTCCCCAGCTGGCCCCGGACCAGTTCCAGGAAGTAAGGGAGGTTTAGCAGACTTTGCTCCATTGTTTAGCACCAAGCCTGGACTAACCCCCTTAGCAATGCATGATGTGGAGACAGGGACACAGATGCCCATACAGTGGACAGCATATCGGGTGTCAGAGGCTGTCAAAAGGACATTAGGTGGGAAGTGGAGGAGATGCTGGATTTAGGGGTAATCCAGAGATCCCACAGCCCCTGGGCCACACCCATAGTCCTTGTGCCCAAGCCAAATGGCTCTACTCATTTCTGTGTGGACTATCATGGACTGAATGCAGTCACGAAGTCAGATGCCCACCCGCTGCCCTAGACGGGTGAACTCCTGGACAAGTTGGGAGGGGCGACCTACCTTATGACTATTGACCTGACCAAGGGGTATTGGCAGGTAGAGTTAATGGACAGAGCTAGGGAGAGGTCGGCCTTCATCACTCCGATAGGCTTATTTGAATTTAAAGCAATGCCTTTCAGAATGAAAAATACCCCGGCCACTTTCCAAAGATTGATGAACCAGGTGTTAAATGGTGCTGATGAGTATGCCAAGTGGGGGGGTGGTAGAAGGAATTGGGAGTCAGAAACTGCTACCCCACAGGTTGAAGTAGAGAGTAAAGGTAACCCGAAGGGAGAGGGAATCCCCCAATTTGCAAATTAATAAAGGGAGCAGGGTGGTAGAGATAAAGGGGGAAGGAATGGGAGCATTAAGAAGAGAGGAGAGAAGGAGGGAGGGCAAAAATGATAAAAGGGGGGGCAACAAGCAGAAGGGAAACAAATTCTGGAAGGCCATGTAACAAAAATTTGTGCTGGTGTGCCTGGATGACATTGCCATCTTTAGTGCCAGCTTGGAGAAACACCTGTCCCACTTTAGGGAACTGCTGGGCAGGATACAGAGGGCCGGGCTCACTGTCAAAGCTGGGAAGTGCCAGGTGGCCATGGGAGAAGTGGCATACCTCGGACATGTGGTAGGCCGGGGACAGCTCCGTCCTAACAAAATAAAAATAACGGTAATCCAGGAATGGCCCAGACCAGACACATAGAAGCAGGTCAAGAGTTTTCTAGGGACAGCAGGGTACTATAGGAAAGTTGTACTCAATTACAGTGCCCGGCTGCTCCCCTATCTGACCTGATACAGAAAAGGATGCCAAAGAAAATTAGCTGGGACCCAGCCTGTGAGAAAGCCTTTACCAGACTGAAGGAGGCACTGTGCAGTGCTCCTGTTTTGACAAGTCCTGACTATAGCAAACCCTTTATAGTTCAGACTGATGCCTCAGATGTGGGTATTGAGGCAGTACTGAGTCAGAGATCCAGCCAAGGGAAAGATCACCCGGTAGCGTATCTGAGTAAAAAGTTACTTCCCAGGTAGCAGGCATACTCCACTGTGGAAAAGGAATGTCATGCCATAGTCTGGACCCTAAAGAAGTTAGAGCCATACTTATATGGGCAGCATTTTGTGGAACAGACTGACCACAATCCCCTGGTTTGGCTGACGCAGATGGGAAAAAAACAATGGTAGATTGTTAAGATGGAGTCTTGCTTTGCAAGGGTATGACATGACAATCCTACATAGGGCTGGAGTGACCAATCAGAACTCAGATGGGCTGTCTCCTGTCTATGAGGAGTCAACTGATTTGGGAAGCTCATCCCATGCAGGGGATAGAGCCCCCAAATTCAGTCTAGGTGGGGAGGATTGTGACACTTGGACAGCTGGTTTTGATTAATCTATGCTTTTTGTAATATAAAAATGTGTTATTGAATGTCTCTCTTGAGATCTATTGTGTTCCTGGGATGACACCCCCCCCCAAGGTTTCAACTACAAGCTGTTAACTTAAAAGCCATTAAATAATTATAGGCTAGAAGAAACACAAATTAAGTATCTCCTGTTTATCGGGCTTAATTGTAGCTGCCAGCTGCTAGGATGGAAATCATAAACTTTTATGACGTTTAGAGGAAGAATACATGTTATGTCACTTGGGTGCTAAGTTATAAATGTCCTTTGATGTCTGTGAAGGACAGAAAAACACACTAGATCAAAAGGAGATGGGAAATGAGTTTTTACTGATGTCACCTTCTGAATGATAAGACATCCTGATTGTATGATTTTTAATAAACAAAGGAGGAGGAGCTGGGTGACATCATAGAGAAGGCAGGTTCAAGACAGTGTTTTAATTATGCTGTGACTGACCTTTAGTGATTTACATGTTTGGACTCTGAAGAAGAAACATCTATCAGCACTATTAGAAGATATACATTAAATAGACCAGTCTAAGTGTATGGTGGTAGGAATTTGCACTTTTAAACCTTGTTATTTTAAGTGGTTGTATGATTTTGTGATATATTGTTCTGTATTTACAGTTTACATATTTTTTTCTATTTTAAAGTAAACCTCTATTTTAAGAGACTCCTTGGTGTGCTTTTGAAATTCTTTATTTGACAAGTGAAGCATATATGGTTAAAGCTGACTTTGTGCAAAAGCTTACTGGTTTACCAAACTGGGAAAAGGTAAGAGTTTATCTGAGGTCTTTAATAGAGTTTTTAAGGGTTCATTTTGTACATCTGGTTAGGTGCCCGTAGGCAAAAGATATCTGGCATTTCCCAGAAGAGCAGAATTACCTGAGCCTGTACATTGGGTATGCTAGCAAGAGGTTCACAGTTTGAATCCCTCCAGAACTTGAGACCAAAGGTTGATTCAAACCCACAAAACAGACAGGAGGGTTACCCTGTTTTTGTTCCTGTTCACAATACTGCACTCAGAGGTTGGCACTGTGGGAGCAGAGGGCCTGACCTGCTGAGTGGAGTTGTGACATCCCCACTTCTTTGCTTCCTTCTTCCAGTCACCTAGTCCACTCCTTCACTGTTCCACTCACTTGCTGAGACACGTTGGCAGTGTGTGCTTTTATGCAGAACCTGCTCCCTTCCTGGTGGCACACTATTAGCTGTGGGAGGTCAATTATCAAGTAGCTGAGGCCCCAGGCCAGACAATCAACACTCCTCCCCCAAACTACAGGGTTATACACAGTTCTTATAAATGGCCCATAAATGTGGGCTGCTCTGGCTGCTTTCAGATTTACCCTTCACTCAATAATACGCCAGTTCAATCAAGTTTCACCACAACTTACCTCACTTATGTTTTCTCCAAAAACAAGTCTTTTTGCTCCTCCTGGTGCAAATGCAGGCAGATTCTGCTTAAAGGGAATCTGTATGATTTCCCCATATGATTATTTCAACAGTTACCAAAATCATGCAGAAATTTATTGAAAGGGATACATTTAGAAAATGACATTAATAAATATTTAAAATACCTTTTAAATAAGGATGTGGAGACATCCATTTTGTGGACAGGAAGGGTGTTGTGATGATGTCACTGCCTTACCGGTGTTATAGAAGTAGTAACCCAGAATGTGTATAAACATGTTGTGCAGGGTGTTTTGATTTTTGTGTGAAGTCCTAGTGTGTCCTTCCCTCTGTCTGCTATCAGTTTTCCCTAAATTAGCCTGCTAGCCTTATCGTAGTTTTATGACCCCTTGGGATCTCCATCTCAGCTAAGTTTATTGCTTTTCTTGTGCCTAAAATGCATCCTGTAGCATGTGATAGTAATGTAGCCAAGCCCATAGAGTCAGTAAAAAGCATTGCTTTACAATACAACAGCAGAGATGGCTATATTTTAAAAACTATACAGAGTTCAGCTTGGTGACTACCCTCATTGTAAAGGTTGTTTTGTTGTGAACAGTTTTGACACTGGTTGATCGGGGTGGTGGGATTCAAACCCAGGGGGCAGGAGAGACCACTGGACACCACAGAAATATGCAATAATTAGCGGTGGTGTGTTTGTGGTCACCCACCCGAACACCAAAAATCCATCCCATAGTACTCATCTAGACCTTTTCCTTTCTAATAAATCCTATAAAATTTCCCATATTGGGACTTTTCATAACAATATCAGTGATCATAGGGCCGTTGCATGTGTAAGACATATTCCCAAACCCCCTTCTACTTCTAGCTTTATACACAAAAGGTGCTTCCGGAACTTCAACCCCTTCGACTTCCTAACCAACCTAAGTAGGATTAGATGGCAGACCTTCTATCTTGCTCCATCTGTCTCTGAGGCCTATGACCTGTTCCACAACTGTGCATTAAAGATTATCAATTCACATGCCCCTTTTTTGAATATTAGAACCAGAAAAAGAACCTGCCAATGGTTTAACAATGCCCTGAAATCTGACCTACACAACAGAGACTCCCTCTGGAAAAAGGCACGTAAAACTAAGCACTCATGTGACTAGGTGGCCTTCAAATCAGCTAGGTACAGTTGTAAAAAACTAATTCGGGACAAAAAAGCTAAGTATTTTAAAGCAGCACTTGACTCCTCAAAAATTGATGCAGCTAAATTCTGGCAAACTTAGGAATATAGAAGGCCACAGTTCCTCTTCTGCCCTGCCTTGTAAAGTCACTGTAGGAGCCGACACTTATATTAGTAAGCACCGCATTCTGGAACAGCTGAAAAATCACTTTGTTACAGCTGGCCTTGCCTTTGACACTTCTCTCCTAAGAAAGCTCTCTCAGCAACTCGATACTTCTAGCCCGCTATTCTCCTCTGTTAGTTCTTCCTCCCACCCAACTAAGTTTTCATTCATCACTGTCACCCTCCAACAGGTTGAAGACTTCCTACTCACCCTTGACACTAAGAAAAGTGCAGGAGCTGATAACTCAAACTGTATTTTTTAAAACTTGGCTTTCACTACCTGGCGCCTTCCATTACCCATCTTTTCAACTTGTCTCTGTCCCAAGGGGCTCTTCCAACTTTATGGAAAACAGCCCATATCATCCAGCTTTTCAAATCTGGTGACCCCTGTGACCTTAACAACTACAGACCCATTTCGTTGCTACCTATTTTGTCAAAAGTGCTCGAAAAAATCATTACCTCTCAGCTGAGAGAATTTCTGGAATCCTCAAACATGCTCAACCCATTGCAATCAGGCTTCAGGCCCAAGCATAGCACTGTAACTGCTCTGGCCAATGTCACGAATGACTGGCAGTCTGCCCTTGACTCCAAGAATTACATATGCACGCTGTTCCTCAATTTAAGTAAGGCCTTTCATACTGTGGACCAGCTCATCTATTGAATATGTTACAGAATGTTCGACTCGATGTTCAGGCAATGAAGTGGTTCTCCAGCTACCTGATAGGCCATCATCAGCAGGTAAAAGCCTAGGGTGACCTTTCCCCATTAAAATCAGGGGTACCTCAAGGTTCTATCTTAGGGCCTCTATTATTCACCATCTATATTAATAATATTAACCACAAAATTAAGGCAGCAATTGTCCATCTTTCTGCAGATGACACTGCACTTTACGTTGCTTGGCCTTCCCCTGAGTCTGCATGTCTGGAATTGCAGTGTGAAATTGATATACTACAACAAACACTGATTGACTTTAAGCTTTTGTTCATTGTTAAGAAGACAAAAGTCATGCTTCTTTCTCTGCACACAAAATCAGTACCTGCCCTCCCTCCCTCTGTCTCTCCTATATCCCTCCCACAGACTAAGAAAATACTAGGGAAATCCTTGGAATATGTGGATAAATTTAAATACTTAGGAGTCTGGATTGACTGCAAGCTTTCCTTCTCGGTTCACATCGATGAACTTGCTATAAAACTAAGGCAGTGACTAGGTTTATTCTTCCGCATTAAACATTTGTTAGCACAAGATACTAAACTGCAGCTGGTTCAGATGACATTCCTCCCCCTGCTTGATTACATGGACTTCCTCTATAGCCACAGCCCAAAATCTACATTAGCAAAACTGGACACATTGTATCATAGAGCTTTTAGATTCATCGCTAATGCCCCGTACAAAACTCACACTGTTCCCTTTATTTTCTCTAAGGCTGGACCTCTCTTGACACTAGGAGGGCGTGGAATGCCCAGCTCTGGGCATATAGAGCTATCTCCAGCAAACTTCCTCCCTATATCTCTGCTCTCTTCAAATGTAACCCCCTGTGCCTATCCCCTCAGAAAATAAGCTTACATCACACTCAATGTTCCTAGGATAAGAACCCATGTTGGTGCTTTGTCCTTGAGCCATACCATACCAATTCTATGGAACACCCTTCAACAGTCCTTAAAACTGTTCCACTGAGTTGGGATATCCCATTTTACGGCTCTTCTCAGTCGCTATGTAATGGATAATTGTCACTGCTATTCATAACTTTTCCTACCTTCCCTAGATTTCTATTCCTTACCTCCGTACTATTTTCTGAACCATGGCTAGCATTTCAATTGTTTTGTCTGCTGCTGGCAGAACCTTATGAATGATTGTATGTAATGACTGTGTACTTATTGTTTAGTCTATTGCTTTTACCCTGTACCATTTAGCATATTCTTTTTTCCTATGTACTAGTTTTGATTGTTATTCTGATCTGTGTACCAGTCTACCCAGGACCACCTTATAAATGAGTTCTCTCAATGGTGTACTTTCCTGGTAAAATAAAAATTGAATTGCATTGAACTGTGGGGATCATCGGACACTAGGGAAATATGTAATACTCATTACTGGGGTGTTCTGGGGGTGGGTGAGACCACTGAACACCAGGGAAATAGTGTAATAATTATTGGCGAGGTATTTGGGGGTGGTGGAACCACTGGACACCAGGGAAATATGTGGAATACTTAGCGATGGGATGTTCGGGTGGGAGGAACACTGGATCCCAGGGAAATATGTAAAACTTAACAGTGAGGTGTCTGGGATGGGGCAACTATTGGAAACCAGGAAAAAATGTGTTAATTATAGGTGAGTTATTCAGGGATGGAGGGGCTAACAGGTCATACATGTTTGGCACTTTTAAGTGGCACCACGTGGTGCTCACAAAATCTGTTTAATCTTGGCCTGCAATGAGGCCCTGATGGGATGCAAATGACTCCATAGTGCCTCACTAGTGTAATGGCATCATTTCCACAGAAAGGTATAAGTATGGCAGATTGTTCCAGAGGAGCAACCACCATTATTGGTTCCTTAATAGCCAGATTTCTCATGCAATCTCCATAGCAACCTATTGGCTAAATAACTCTTGTGGCCAGTAGGGGGATGGGGTTTGCAATCACAATCTGGATAGTGTCTGCCTGGTATATTGGAACGTGCCTTTAGTACTCGCAAAGTGCCCGAGCATGTTCCAACTTACCGCTGGTTTGCTAAAGGCACTAATTTGCTCCTAGAGCAAGTATTTAGTGGGCCCGAACAGGAACCTTTGAATATTCTGGCCCTAGACTACTATAACAGTGATGTGCTAATTCTACAATGAAACTTAAAAGTAACTACACTGTAACAAATGGGGTCTGCTATAATTATTGTTCACTTTTGTGTCTCAGTGATTTAGATATCCATCAGCAAGCCCCCATTCTAGCAGTCTTCAGTGAAAGAGAAGATATTAACAATTTACAAACATGGAACCAATAGAATGTTTTACTCTGTGGCCCAGATATTCAAAACATAGCACAGCGCACAAACCAGTAGCGTGAGAATAGCGCAGGCTTAACACAGAGCTGCAATATTCAAAGGACCGGATAGCGCACGCTAACTGCAATAGCGCGGGGCAAACCGATAATATATGCTAGGGGCAAAGTAAGGAGTGCAGGAACCAGCATGCATGCGCTATAGGATATTCAGAGTGATAGCACCCCACAAGGCCACATAGCATGACACATAGAGCGGCGCTAGTTACCACCTATAAAAGACTGGTTTTATCCCAGGGCAAAACACAGAGGGGGAGGGACCAGAACAGGAAGTGACCATGGCAACAGTGCTGAATGCAGTGTTGCTACATCTGATGGCACAAGTTGTGGAGGAGGAGGAGGATGAGAAGGAGCAGGGCCAACATGGCCCACAACGCAGGCCAAGGAGATGATATGCTGCACACAGGTGGTACCGGCCCAGAGTCTTCTTCGAGACCCTGCCAGATGAGCACATCACTAGCCAGTACAGGATGAACAGGGGAATGTTGAGGCAGCTATGTGGACTCCTTCATGAGCAGCTGCAGCCCAACACCAGATGCAGCCATGCCATGACAGTCGAGGAGAAAGTGACAGCAGCGATGTGCATCCTAGCCACAGGGAAATTTCAACGACCAATGGGGGACACCATAGGGGTATCGCAGTCTGCTACCTCATGCCTCCTGACCCAGTTCCTCAATGCTTTCCTGCCACGTGCTGGTGAATTCATAATATTCCCCAGCACAGCAGCAGAGTGCAGAGAAACCATGCAGCAATTCCATCGAGTTGCGCACCTACTATTGGTACTTGGTGCCATTGTCGGCATCCATGTCCCAATCTGTGCACCACCTGGTGATGTCAGTGAGGTGTACATGAACAGGAAGGGATACCACTCCATCAATTGCCAGGTGGTGTGCAATATGACTGGGCGCATCAGCAACGTCTTTGCACAGTACCCCGGCAGTGCCCACGACGCCTTCATCTGGCACCAGTCCTGGCTGTGTCAGGCCTTTGAGGAGGGCAGGATACCCATTGGACACCTAGTCAGTGAGTATCAGCATGCAAGGCACACACACACTACAGCTTGGGCAGGGATGGGCAGGGGTATGCAAGGAAGGGGGTCGGGACAGCAACACAGGTGGTGCATCATAAAAAGTGGCAGACAACAGAACAGCAACACCAACAGGTGCACATTTCTCAACAGGGGACAGCGCCTATCCCCTGTGACCCTGGCTGCTGACACTAGTACCCCGGCCCACCACGGTGGCTGATGAGCGGTACAATGAGGCACACACCACCACAAGGAACATCATAGAGAGGCTGTTTGCATACTAAAGATGCACTTTTGCTGCCTAGACACACCAGGCGGTGCCCTACAGTATAGGCCTCAGAAGGCATTCCGTATCATCCTAGCCTGTTGTATGCTCCACAACATGGCAATGAACCATGGAATACAGGCACCTGAACCTGAGGAATGAGCTGACAGTGACCCAGAGCCAGAGGTCAGTTGCATAGTGGAGCAACTCAAGAGGAGTGATCCTCGAATGGCCCGCAGGGCACTGGAGCATAGGGCTGGCACCATCAGGACACTGTCACAGGCAGAACATTGAGTAAACACAGCACAGCAACCAGAACAGTACAGTGTAAATGACTTTATTACGTGCAGACAACCACAGTAGTGAGGACCACCAAAAAAGCATGTGCACAACACAGTGGGAGTGAATGTACGTGGGATGGCAACGTGTACTGTGGGCTGTGCAGGACACGCATGTGACCATGGTAGACAGCCATGGCATGGTGAAGCAGTTGATGCCTGAGGTGCCTGATACGAGGCAACAGGGTGGGAAGGGCTACCATGGTTGTGCATGGGTGACCATGCCAGTGACTTGTCTGTGTGACTGTGTGTGTATGTGCTTGGGTATGTATGTGCGTGTGTGTGTGTGCATGTGTCCACATGTGGGTGCTATCTGTGTGCCTGTGCATGGCAGCTGTGCCTATCTGTGGTGACTACCACCATGTACACGGCACACACCATGTGCATGGGACACTGAGTCAGGGATGCTCTGTGCCGAGGATATAGTTGGGGAGGACTGGGAGGGTGGTGCACCGGTGCCCCTGCCAACCAGCAAATCCAGACAGGGTGGGCAGATGGCCACAGTGCCACTGGGTGCTGGCTGATGCACCCGATGCTGTGGTGCTAGTACCTGTGCCTGCCTTGTGGCCGCGTGAGGCCTGCCTGTGGGACTGTGTGCCACAGGCACAAGGTCCCCTTGTACAGCCCGCTGACTACCATGCACCCCATGCAGCACTGTGGTGAGATCAACAACAGCAGCCATGAGACCTGTAAAGCCACGGTCAAGCGTGGCTACCATGCACCCCATCCTGTCCTCCACCCCCTGTTCGGCATGTGCAAAGCCCAAGGCCGCAGACTCCCACAGCTGTGAGAGCTCATGCCGCAGGTCACGCTGAAGGGCATGCAGGAGCACCTGGGCCTCCGGCTGGGACATAAGGGCGGCCTGGAGCAGAAGGCAGGATCCCATGCCATCCGGCACCACGGCTGCGCAATGCCAATGCTAGCCGGGGGTTCAGCCTGCTGTTGGACGTGGTGAGAATGCTGTGGCAGCTGCTGTAGGTCCTGCTACTGCATGGTCCCTGTGGTGTGATGTGTCCCCTGCGGGCCCTGCACCCCTCCCCGTGGACAGCACTGCATGTCCAGAGGTGCACATACAGCACCCACATGGCCCACACCTGCTGGACCAGACCATCTATGGTGGCATGACAATCCACCCCCATGGCACCTGTGTTGTGGACCCCATCATGCCCCACCCCTGTGCCACCATCCACATTCCCCTCCACAGGCAGGTAGTAACCCTGGTGTGAGCCATCTGAACCAAGGTCACTAGTGACTATCAGGAGGACCACCTCGCCACCACTCAGATCCTCCACCTGGGCATCCTCCAGGATGTCACTGGTGTCCAGATCCCCGCCAGCACTGGAGTCCCCCCCCCACAGGCAGATGTAACCCAAGTCCTTCTGCCTGCCACACATGTGCTGCTGCTGCTGAGGGTCCACACCTGGCACCCAGTCCTGAGGCTGATGGCATGTTGTCAACATCCACTGCCTCCTGCTCCATGGCAGCCATTCCAGCCATGTCCTGACATGCTGCATGGTGTGCACCCACCACTGTGAAACAAGAAGGGACAGTGTCACTGACCAGTACTTGCACAGTGTTTCACATCCACCACCAGTACATGCACACCCTAGGATGTGTGCTACACTCCACGGACTTGCACACCACACTTTGCAGTCCCAGCGACGCAGACCAGGGCCACATGCACACACACCCATCCACAGTGCACATGCCTCGTACTGATAGCTGTGGTGGCAGCCCTGCACAGGTAGTGGATGCATGCAATACTGCCCCATGTGTACAGTGTGCACAGCATAGCACCCCCATAGTGCACACCATGCACTGGGCCAACACTGACCCCCCAGCACCAGTGCAGGCATGCCGTGTAGTATTTTTTTTTTGAAATTTAAGTTTATTGATTTTCCAAAAAAGACAACCAACAACATATGACAGAGATAGCAATCCTATAATATACATGGTATAACATAAACAAAAAGAAAACACAAAATAACCGCCCCCTCCCCCCAACCACATCCCACCCCTCTCCCTCCCTACCCGCCCGCCAAATTGAGTGTGCTAAGCGCGTGACACACCTGATCTGGATACTAAGAGCAATAACAATTCTGAAAATGCTCTAACCTCCGAGTAACAGAAATGCAAGTACCAAAATAAGAAAGACAAAAGAAATCACTGCAGGCGTCAGAAAGGAGGCCAAGAATCACTGATGAAGATATAATGAGTACAGCTTACCCCACTTTTTTTGGAACAGGTCCACATGGTTGCGCGAGCTGGCTACCAATCTTTCAGCGTTGAGGCAGGCAGAAAGCCTGTCAACCATTCAGCATAAGACAGGGTCAATTGGTCAGTCCAATGCCTAAGGACCAGTCTCTTAACCACAATAGACACCATAGCCATATGATACTGACGTTCCACACTATCTATATTAGCACAGTCCCCCAAAATACAGATCTCGGGAGCAAAAAAATCTGAGAGACCCAGTAATGGATCTAGATTGTCCCTAACAGAGGACCACAGAGGGGCAACCTTGTTACAACCCCAAAAAATATACAGGGAGTCTCCTTCACTTTGCATACACCTGGAACAGAGGGGAAGGGGAAGTTTTTTGAGCTGGAATAGCTTCTTAGGGGTGTAATACATGTTATTTACAATGTAGTATTGTGTAAGTCTTAATCTGTCCTGGGTATGGAATTTATGGAGGTCCCTCCAAATACGGGGCCAATTCAGAGTAGAATCAGGAAACAAAGAGGGCCAAATATTAGAGCCCACAACAGTCTCCGAAAACTTGTAATTTAGGAGGAAGGAGTAAATTAACAAGATGGAATGCGGTTTAGAAGCAAGTGTTAATATTTGAGAGAGAAAGGGGCGGACTACCGGTTCCCTAAAGTGAGTGCCGAACTTCTCCACCATTAGGTGCCTCAATTGATAAACTTTGAAAATTTTTGTATTGGGAATAGCATACTTACCAAGGATGTCTACGGAAAGAAGGAGGGATCCGTGGTCATAGAAATGCTCAAGATTGGTTTCCTTAACTTGCGGAAGCCAGTCGGGGGTAATCATTGAGTTGCCCAACCTAATATTGGGATTAAACGTAACCGGTTGACCTAGATCCTTCCCCGGAAAAATATTAACAAAACGCAGACACTGTGAAAGGGATTTGAGGGATAGAAGAATTGTTTGGTCAGTTATCCACTGTGAGAGTATGGAGGGGGGAGTATAAAAAATAGCGTAGGGATCAACTCCAGAATCCGAGAGAATCGACTTCTCAATCTGGAGCCAAATTGGGGGAAGAGGGATCAGGGTTGGCAGGCAACCACCTCCCTAATTTAGCGAGATGAGCTGCCCAGTGATAAAGCAACAAGTTGGGAAGCCGCAGACCACCCTTATCCTTGGGAAGGGATAGCTTAAGGAAAGAGCGCCGAACTCCCTTTCCTCGCCAGATAAAATTTGAGAACATCACATGAAACTGCTGCAAGTAGGAGATGGGCAGCCAAAGATTTAGTAAATTTAGGGGATAAAAAATACGGGGAAGGACATTCATTTTAATGATGTTAATCCGGCCCCAAAGAGAAATGGGAAGGGTGGACCACCGTTGTAAATCCTGCTGAATGTGACTTTTGAGATCATCTAGATTAAGCTTCTTAAGTAAAGAAGAATCTGTTGAGAAATGGATCCCTAAGTATTTAATTGAGCTAGGGGACCACCTCATACCAAAGCTGGCGAGATCCTGTTTATATGTATGGTTATTTAATGGAAAAATCTCAGATTTGGAAATATTCAGTTTGTATTGAGAAAGGGCCCCATAGTGCTTGATAACATCCACGCATGTCTAATGGAATCCGCAGGATGCGCGACATGCAGGAGTATATCATCTGCATACACAGAAAGAACCAGCTCCTGCTGGTGCACTGAGCACCCTTTGATAAGTGGGGAGGATTTAAGTTTAATAAGAAGGGGTTCCAGGTATAGATTAAATAAAAAGGGTGAAAGAGGACAGCCCTGCCTAGTACCGTTATACAACCGGAACAGCTAGGAGAACAGTCCGTTACAGTATATCTTGGCCAAAGGACATTTGTAGAGAGTCTGGACCCATTGTAGAAAGGGAACTGGGAATCCCATCCTAGTCATCACCGCCCAGACAAAGGACCAGTCCACCCGGTCAAAAGCCTTTTCAGCATCTAACCAAACTAAAGCCATAGGGAATTGAGCTGTACGGGCATATTGGGAAATGTGAGAAAGAGTTCTAAGGTGATCTGATGGAGATCGAGAGTATACAAAACCAACCTGTTCTGGACTAAGAAGATGGGTCCAGACCTTCTTAACTCGTTCAGCCAAGATTTTAGAGAGAATTTTCATATCATAGTTTTGAAGCGATATAGGCCGATAACTCGCCGGATCAGTAGGTGTTTTACCTGGCTTAAGAATCAGAATGATGGTGGCTTCAAGGAGCGTAGGGTCTATGACGGGGGAGGAAAAAAGGTGCTCATAGAGTTTGAGAAGTATAGGAGCAAGCTCTTTAGAGAAGATCTTATAAAAATTGGCAGGAAATCCATCCGGACCGGGTGCCTTATCCAGAGTCATAGAAGCAATGACATTCTCTATCTCAGAAAGGGAGATAGGGGCATTTAAGGCCTCCTTATGAGACGGCAAAAGCTGAGGAATATCAATATCCGCCAGATATGTTGTAATATCTGAGGGGGAAGCAGGGGATGTGGGCGAATTGTAGAGATCTCTGTAATAATTCTCAAAAATCCGCACAATTTCTTTGGGAGAAGTTTTAGTGGAGCCGACGAGAGTGCAAGGCCGGTATTCTAGGAGCTCTCTAAAGTCGAGAGTCTTAAGGCTAAAAAGCCTCCCGGCTTTTTCACCATGATCAATGTACTTAGCCTGGGTTTTAACAAGGCAGTATTCCGCCCTTTCTTTAAGAAGGTCAGTATATTCATTTTTTACCACCAAAAGGGCTTCCAGAGAGGATAACTGCAAGGCAGGAGGATGGGCAGTCTCCAATTCTTTAATTTTATTCATTAGGGAAAGAGCTTCGCCTGTCGGGCTTTTTTCCTTGCTGAGGCTAACTTAATTAGCTCTCCCCTAAGATAACATTTTAAGGAACACCAAATGATATCAAATCTTGAGGTAGATCCAAGGTTATCTGCCAGAAAAAAAGAGATTAGGGATTTTATTTGCGTCACCATATAGGTATCCTTAAGCAATTGGGTATTAAGCCTCCAAGTAGTATCCCGTTGGAATTCCGGATCGAGAGATTCTAATCCAGACAATTGCATGGTCAGAAAGGATTATCGGCTCAATGCCAGATTGGAGGAAGCCTGGGAGAAGGGTCTTGCTAATCAGGATATAATCTATCCTAGACCATGACCTATGGGGTTGGGAAAAGAATGAGAAAGCTCGGAGAGAGGGATAGGAGAGCCGCCAGGGGTCACACAGTCCTAGCATGTGGGAGAAATCTTGCAAAGGCCCTCTGCATAGGAGTGAAGGACCGTTAACCTGGGGGTCTCTATCCAGGGAGTGAGGCGTGAAACATTCAATCTCCCCAGGACTATTCTTGGGGAAGCAAGGCACTGATTTTGTCCGTAGAGTCATAAAAAATCAGGACTTCCGACAGGACCATAAATTGAACCCAGGACTACAGTGTTCCCATTAAGGAGCCCTTGACCAAACGAACCTCCTGTCTGGGTCCTCTACTACTGAATCCTTCAAAAATAAAACATGCTTTTTAATGAGTATAGCTACCCCTCTACTAGAGCTAGATCCACTTGCCGCATAAATCTGCGAAAAGCCAGATCGAGATAGCCACTTAACCTCTGTACTAGTTAAATGGGTTTCCTGAAGAAATAGTACATCTATTTGCAACAGAACACAGTGGTTAAACACTTGAGTTCGTTTGACCTTCTCTCTGAGCCCACACACATTCCATGACGCTATTTTAATAGCTCCTATAGCCATTTTAACAACCATATAAAAAGGAGGCAGGTATTAAAAGATCCAGAAACAAAACAGGAGGAAAAGCACACTCAAACCCCAAAACCCCATCTACCCCAAGCCTGCCATTGAAGAACCATTAGAGGTAACACCAACTTGAAAAGGCCAGCTGTCTCTGAGGTACATTTTGACAAGTATTGAAGTTGGCAGGCTAACCCTTCCCCCAAAATACCTCCCCTAAACCAAACCAACCAACTATATACAGTGCGGTGCCAGGTCTGAAAAATATCAAAACCAGTATAAAGACACCAAAGTCCTGGACACCAACCCCCAAAGGCGAATCCAAAAAACCCCATCACGCAGGGACCCTCTAAAAAAGGGAAAGTCCAGAACTTTAACAAGCAAAAGAAACAACCTTTCCCAATCCAGACCAGAAAAAACAACAGGGACCCTGTATAAGGGGCTGGATTAGCAAACCCCCCTTCCATAGGCTCGTGATTCAGCTACCTCCAGACATAGGGGCCCAAACCCCCAACCCCCAACTGCCTATTCTACAAATAAACCTTGACATTTATCGATCCATTTAAACATATTCTCCTTACTATTTAGATATGGGAGGAAAAAAGCATCCAAAGGAGAGCTTTACTCACCCCTAAGACAGGCGAGGGAGAAGGGACTCCTAAGTAGGTGAAATAGGCATAAAACAGGAAGCTTGTCCTCGGTTAAACAGTGTTGTTCCCGGGGCCGTTATTTGGTGACAGGACCAGGCGGGGTCCTACACCTAAAACCGGCACCCCAGGAAGCTTATAACCCCTTACAGTGAGTTCGGGTGAGACCAGCGGTCTCACCTTCCGGACCAGCTTCCCACTACCGACCATCCAGGATCGCCGTCAACGCAGCGATCCAGGCGGCGCCCAAGCAGGTAGGACACATCAGGGTGAAACCAGGGGAAAGCAACCAGGAGATGAGGGCATCCCAAATGGGAATAGACATAAACAGCAAAACTATGGCCTTTTCAGCACCCCAACTAAACCGAAACCTCACTAAGAGCACATTGCCCTTTATCAGTATTTCAACCATTCAGTTTAAACAGGTTAGGAAGTTTGGTGCTAAGGTCTTTGTGAGCCATATCTGGAGAATCGAAACCGTAGGTAGCGCTGCCAATGGAGACCTTGAGGTAGCAGGGTACACCATCTTAAATGGAATAGATGCATAATCAGTTTCTGGACAATCGGGTGGAGCGCCCTCTTGTTCTTGTTTCTTTAGGAGATCCTGGGCAATACGTAATTTGGCTGACCCCCATGTAATCGCCTGCAACTCTCGGGACTTGGTAAAGACATGCTGTCTCTCAATATAACTTAAAAACTTCATAATTATAGGCCGTGGGGGGGAACCCAGTGGAGGCCTAGGCCTCAGCGATCTATGCGCCCTCTCAAGATGGTAACTTGGATTGAGTGGCGAGGGGCCCACAATTTTGACAAGAAAACGCTGCAGGAAAGCCATCAGGTCTGGCCCCTCTTCTAATTCTGGCAGGCCCAAGACAAGAAGATTATTTCTATGGTTACGGCCTTCTAGATCTTCGGTTTTCAGCTGAAGTTTTTTAACCTGTTGCGCCAGCCCAGCTATCTCAGACTTAGCATTCGCCCTCCACTGTTCCAACGAAAAGATCCTAGCTTCTGTATCCGATACCCTCGTAGTAAGGGAGGAAAGATCCCCCCGCAAGGACTTTAATTCAGTAGTGATGTCTTGGAGGATATCTTTTAATGGGGCCAGCTCCTGCATAAACTTATCCTCCGTAAGGAGACCAGACAGCTGAGTCTTCTCTCCGGTCCTGTCCGGCGCTGTGCCCGTTTGGTTGCGTGACTTCTTGGGCAACTTTTCTGGGGTCGCAGGCGGCGTGTGCCTTATCGCGGCCTGTTTTTTATCCACCTCCATCTCCCTTTCCCGCTGAGGGAATCTGCGAAGAACAGCCCCTAGGGTCAACAGACGAAACTTAGGCAATCCACTCACAGTGAGTTAGATAGATTTGTGGGGTTAGGATCGCGGATTTCGGCAGTTAGGACGGCAGGAGGAGAGAGCTCTAAGCCCCTGCTGCCATTCAGCAAGCTGTCATCACTTGACCCGATGCCGTATAGTATGCACATATGCAGATACTGACCTGTTCTAGGTGGTGTGAGTGGCATCTCACCCTCCCACCAATTACACCACCAATGGACACGGGACACAGTGTGGAGGCCACCAGGGTCATCAGTGGGTCCCCCTGCCTCTGTTATGTGGTCTGTGACCCTCCTCCAGTCCATAGCTGATTGCAGAGCCATTGTGCCTCCTCCTCCTTGGCCCGGTGCAGCAGGTCACTCCACCTCTTCCTCACAGCATCAGTGGTACGTCCCTGTCCACCAAAGGCATTGAACCCTGCCGTGACCTCGTCCCACATCTGTCTCATGACAGCATCAGTGGCCTTGTGGTGATGTAGCACCTGCTCCCACTCCTTGACACCATGGACCAGAGCCATCAGTTCATCCTGGGATAACTTATGGGCAAATAACCTGTCCTGATATGCTGCAGTACCAATGGGAGACATGTAGAGGGACACAGGTCACATGCTGTGGTGTGCCTGAGATGCATGGCACAAGCAGAACACTGATCATCCTGTAGTGGCATAGCACAGGCCCTGTTCAGCATGAGAGGATACAGCACACACTGCAACTGTGCGACATGTTCACCCCTGTGTGCACAGTGCATGTGCGTGTATCATAACGGACACTGCAGCTATACTGCATGCACCAGCCCCCACATGGGTACCGCATGGCCTGTGACGCCTGCAGACCACTGTGTACCCCCCTTCCGCAGCCCGGTGCCTGGCTACAACAGTGTGCAGGCTGTCCACTCACAGCGGTGACTGGTGCTGTTGACACAGGCATGACACATGCCCCGGATGGCTGGCTGGCAGGCACAGTGGCCATGTACATGGCTACGCAGCACCATGCTGGCATGTGGTTCTGCAGGCATATGCTCTGTCCCATGCCTGTTCCATGGCCGTACGCAAGTGCACACTGTGTAAGCCAGGGCCTAGTCACATCCCACTGCCATACAGCCAAGCTCCAGGCTGCTATACAGATCTGTCTGTTGCTGGACTTCCTCCTGCAACATTCTCCTCTTTGTTGGGCCTATTCAGCTGTTGCACCTGCTGAGTCCTGCAGTCCCTCAACACAACACCGGTAGAGCACTGTTTGCCATTATATAGCCCAGCTGGGCAATCCTGCCTGTTAGGCATGCAAATGAGCCAATAATGATATGCTAATCACACTATTTGCCCCTTGCATACACAAGTGCCCTCATTTGCATAGGCTGTTTGAATATGGGCCTTGTTAGCACCAAGCAATCAGCTCAGCGCCATGCTAAAGGTAGCGCCAGGATAAATGGTGTTCAGTGCCAAATCTGTCCCATTAGCGCAGCGCTATGTGGCATAGCGTGATGTCCACGCATGCGTGTGTGACCCTTGTGCCATGCTAGCACCCCAGCGTAGTGCTCTGCAGTGCCGTGCTACGTCATATAGCATAGTGCTATGCATATGCATGACCATGATGCTCCAGGGTCATGGAGGGGTTGGGCATGTGCAACACGACCACTTCCAGGTGGCGCTGCGCTATGCCATGTTACTGTGCGGCACTAATGCACATGTTGCTGTAGGGCCCCAGGTGTGACACAGGCTGTGCAGTAGTGCATGTGGCAGGGTACCACTGTTCCCAATAATGTCTGGGAGGCATAGGCAGCATGCAGTTGTGCACAGAGACAGGTGCTGGGGGGATGTAGAGTCAGCAAACCTGGTGCAGCTTGTGCAACAATGGCACAGATGCCTGTTTAGGGAGGTCGGGGGGGTGACCTCCCACGACGCCAGGTGTGGGCATCCATTGCATACAGCCTCACAGAACAGATGGGCATCATGAGGGATGCCGAGAAGTGTCTGCACCATTATACGGACCTGCGCCGCTGGCAACGCCAACAGCTGAAAAGGGTCAAGCAGATGGTGCATGATGGCACTATGCCAGTGCCAGATAGGTGCTGTCGTACATTGCACACATATGTTACGTGTCTCTGTCTGCCAGTGTGTGCTTGCATGTGTGTGCATATATGTGTGTGTGTGTGTGTACAGGTGTGCTGGCATGCCAGGTGGTTGGATACATGTGGCACTGGTTCCGGGGCATACAGTATGGGCACCTTGGGTGGCACTATAGCACAGGGTGTCTGGGGGGCACAGTTGCCACTGTTGCCAGGTGCCACCCATGGTAGTAGTGGTGCTTGCATGGTGCATGCTGTGTCCATGGGGGATACACTGTAGTCATGCCATGCACAGCCGTGACACTTGGCCATGGCATGAGTGGCAGGTTTAGACATTGCAGGCAGGGTGACCTGCTACAGGACCATCCTGCAGCCAACGCCAGTGTGGTGTGGGGTGTTGTATCCTGGGGCTATGTCTACACAGCTGTGTGTGCATCCAGTCACATTGCGCCTGCATCTGGAACTGTTTCACTACAGTGCCACCATGCCTATGTGCCCTGTGTGACTGGCACACACTTTGTGGGCCATGGGATACCTCTGTGTGGGTGTATCCTGTGTTCAGACACTGTCCGTGGGCTGCCCTGTGTGCACAGTGTTTTGGGGGTTGGGGTGCTTCTTGCTGTAGCAATCGTGGTACATGCTGTGTGTTGCACTAATGCTGCTGTTACCTCTGTCCACTGCAGAGCGGATCGAGCAGCACAGCCCAGGGAGAGGGAGCCAGGAGGTGTCCCGGGAAACATCGTGGAGCAGCCTGAGGGTGCCATCAATTCCACAGCAGGAGAGCAGCTCTGAGGCCAGGAGTCTACTGTGTGACTACATGTCTGTTTCCATTTGTGCTGTGCCTCTGTTTTGTGTGGTTCCTCGACTGGTCTGCCATTGACTGTGCTGGCAGGTTGGCAGCCATGGGCATCATGCCATTGCTGGTGCAGCATTGTGCTGGGTTGTGCACCAGTGTTGCACAGTGCTGCCAGTGTCTGGTTGTCTGGCTGCTGTACCCTGTGGCTGGGGGGGGCTGGTATGGGCCAGTGTCGGCATGCACGGCTGGCATTGCCATGCAATCCACAATCACCACTGACCATGTTCGGCTGTTCACCTGGTGTGTGTGGGTTCTAGCTGCAGGGCACTGCACACATTGCAGTACATGGCCCATGTGTGGCGGCATCTGTCGGCTTGCCCCTGCTGGTGTATGAGCCCTGTGGGCTTGCATCTGCTGTTGGTCAGTATGGCCCTGCCATGGGATGGCCATTGGCCAGCCACTGTATCTGCATTGTAATGCTCTTGTGCCCCTTTGGGTTGTTGTTGTGCTCTGCTTTCTGGTACATTGCTATCTGACTATGGGCAGCTTGTCCTGATGTGTGTTCTCCCATGTGCATGTTGTTGCGTGGCCCACACCCACCGCCATCCTGGGGACTGCCTGTGTGTCTGCACTGTCTCACTGTGTACAGTGCTGGGTTGGGTGGTGTCAACCGTGCCATGGTGTTATCAAAGCCTGTCGTATCCATGTCTATTGGGTACTGGGTTGTTGCCTGTGTCTTCCAGGCCTGCCCTGTGGGCACCTGTTGGTTGTGCCTACCATTGTGTACCTCAGCACCACATTGGCATGACTGTCAGGAAATGCTGTCCATTCCTGTATGGCCACCTGTGGCTCCAGTATTCCTCCTGGCTGGTTCCCATCCTCACATGTTCCCCCTTCCTCTTGTAGGTCCTCTCCGATCCTCATTGTGGGCAATGCGGCCGGAGGAGTCTGAAGGCAGCGAGGACCTCCTGAGGTGGATCGTCTGCCAGCAATGCACCATCATTGAGCAGCAGGCAGTGCTCATATCAGAGACACAGAGGGTGGCCACCGTACTGGAAGCACATCTGCTGGAACCAGCAAGCTCCCAGCCATGATAGCCTTCGTCACACCTTTGTTTGCCTTGACCTTACTGGACTGAGGTTTCTGTTGCTGCCCTTTTCCCTCATTGTTTGTGTACACATCCTTGTCCCCTCCTGTTACATTGCTGTCCAGTTTGTTTTCTGCCTCTGTACATGTGTTTTGCTTTTTACATACCTTAGTTGCTGTAGTTATTGTAGTCGTAGTTAGTTGTAGTGTAGTCACTTTTGTAGCGTAGTTTGTAGTGGTAGTGTTAGCATTAGCAGTATTAGTTATAGTAGTACTAGTTGTAGTAGTAGTAGCAATAGTAGTAGTTTTGTCATAGTAGAAGTAGTAGTAGTAGTTCCTGTTATAGTGTATATAGTGGTTGTATTTGTAGTGGTGTTTGCTGTAAGTTTCCTTTTGGTTTTTGCATTTTGTATTTACATTACATTGCTGTTTGTTATGTTTTGTGTTGTTGTTCACTTGTTGTTTGTCTGTTTCCTTTCCTTTGCGTTTGTCACATTATATATATCTTTTTCATATTTGCACTGTGTCCTGTGTCATTATTGGGTGCTTGGCTTTTACAACAGGGTTGTTCTCTCATTATAAAGCATATGTATGGATTATATATATTATGCTAATTATTTAGACTAACAGCCGATATGGATATGCCTAGTTGTAATACTCATATACAACTTATGATTTCTTGGGGAGGGGTGGATGGTATGTTGGAAAGGGGTGAGAATTGGGGGTGTGGGTGAGGGGGGGGACAGAATGATTTTTTTATATTATATCATGTATTATGTGACATGTTTATGTAAATCTGTCCTATGTGTGGAAGAAAAATTAAAAGCTTGAATAAACTTTAAATAAAAAAAAAACAGGGTTGTTCTGTTCTTTGGTTCTACTCATGGGTCCTGGTGCCCTCTAGCCATTCCCCTGGCTGGGTGTGTATCAGTGTCTGGGTTCTGCACCGCTATCTGCTCTTGGGGTCCCTTTCCAGCCTGTGCTCCTTTGCCTGTGGTCCAGGGCCTGGTGGCTCCTTCTGCATTGTGTTCCTGTGGGTGTTTGCACTGCCTGCCGGGGTGCTATATTCAGTGCTGTCTTATTTGCTATATTCAGTGCTGCCTTATTCCCAGGCTATTTTTGCACTGCACTCCCAGCCCAGTTTGCCCGGCTTCCTTAGCATGCTATATTCAGCAGGTTTAGCACGGGGCTATTCCTTTTGGATATGGTGGCTATTTGGTCCGAGCACTTTATGCATGCCGGGCAGGGCTAATTTAGCCCCGGGGCAAAGTTTTGAATATCTGGCCCTGTATCTGAACAAATTCCTGATACAAAGACAAGGAGCTGCAGGTTTTCCATACAAGACTCTTTTTAATGAATTCATTCACTTATTAATTCACTTATACTAACCCAGTTCTGCAACTTTCATCAAAGGAGGTTTTGATGTGTATGCTAATATGTGCTAGAGTGGCATATAAATATTATAAAATGTGATTGATGACAATGTTCTACTAGTAATATTGATGTCATCCCTGTACTATTATCATTAGAATGTAGTTATACATTTGCATAACTTGTATAAATTACTTCAACTAAAACATAGAAAAGAAAGATTTGGTTTTTGTGCACCATAGCTCAGTTCCAGTATGCAATAACCTGCTTTGTTCAGATAACTACTATAGCGTAACTACTTACTGTAAGAAAAGACAGAAAGAATCACATTTTCCCCTGAATGCTTCAAATGAAGGGTGGGTGGGGGTGGAGCAGGGGGAGAATGAAGCCAAGCTGCCAATAGGGCACCTACAGTAGCCTACTTCCAACTAACACATTTTTTAATGTCTAGGTAGAGATTTTGAGGAGACTCAGTCTATCATTGATCTTTTTCTGCCAGTGTCTTTCTAGGTTTCTGTAACTTTCTAGGTTTACAGATTGATCCCACAGTTTCTTGTGTGACAGTGAGTACAGTGACTTTCGAGTGTTGCATCTGCAACACTCTGAAAGAGGCTGGAGTTGTGAGAGTGAGTGAGCAAGCAGGGCAGGGAAAAAACAAAACAAGCTTGTTGGCAGTATAGCCGAGAGGGTAGAATAATAAGCTGTGATTGAGGTTGGTACATCCAGCAGAACTGGGTTTGATTCTCACAACCTCCACTTGCATACTCTGTGACTCTAAGCAAGTCACTTAACCTACACAGTGCTCCCAGGTTGCCCCTAAAAACAGACATTGCACCTAGTGGGCCTTCTTGGTTACTAAAGAATACAAAACAAAGTTGGGCAGCAGAAATAAAATAACAAAAACAGGGCATATGTCTTAGACTGGAGAGGTGAAAAAAGTAGTTCAAAATGCTAAGGTACTTTCCTTAGCATTTTGGACTGCTTTTTATGTTCGCTGTGCACAAGCACAAGCACACATTTTGGTATGATATACAGGGTTCTGAGAGGCATGTCACAGTGGTCCAATGCAAGAGACTCTACAAGGGACTTGGCCCTGTCGTACACTAATCACCCGCAAGGCTGCTCATGACACTGACCTGGTTTGCTGGGTGGAAATTTTGTCTATTTCAAAAGAAAGAGCCAGCCCAACCATAGGTCAGCTCTTTCCTTTGATCAAGCACAGCCCAGCAAGCACAGCCAATCTCATCATTATCGGCCTGCTGTCAGCCTGCTTGCTCCCACCCCTCACCCCCCACATTACAAGGATGGAAAACTGAAAGCGCATTTGCTCACTGCCAGTGTCTAAGTAGATGAAAAAATGAGTTCAGTTAGAGTTACACTGACCAGTAATGTTTCATGACTGATGTAAACTGCAGTGTGTGTGTGTGTGTGTGTCAGGTTACAGTGAACAAACACATACTCTGGACCAGTATAACTCTTAGGCTGCTGAGAATGGAACATTGAACATTTAAGTAAATTAATGATCACTTAGCCACTAGGGTTAGTAACGCTAGTAAATAACTGACCAGTTCACATTTATTTAGGGTAGATCAAGCAATGAAATAAACAGTGGCTGACATCGATTTTTAAGTATTGGTTACCTACAAAACCGGAGTTTAATTTACCACTTCGAAATGCAGCAACTTGCAAATCTGAACACTTTGTATTTAAACAATTCCTTGGGGAGGACTCCCATATTCCCTGTTTAAAGAAAAAAAAACAGATCCCCCAGTAAAATCATGGAAATGGTCCTGATCTCAGCCAGCCCCAACTGCATCCTCTAGGTACCTGAGGCAGCAGCCAAATAGTTATATTTTTTTCCTTGGAGTCAGGGGTGGGGGGGAAGACCTAACATAACTTTGCTTTATCTTCCATTTAAGTCTTAAAATGCACACTAGAGCATCTAAAACCCAGAGATTCTGGTGACTGCTCATAACACTGAAAATGGGGCTACCCTGTCCCCCAGTATCTCCACCCAAAATAAAGAAAACCCTCCCTTGTAGTTTACTTTTTAAAAACAAATGCATTAAAAAAGAGAAATACCCATTGATGTCTGTTGCTACCCCCACTGTAACTGCCCCCCCCAAGCCCAACCCATATTAGTCTTCTGGTATGGGGTTCTGCACCTAGACCCGGTACAACAGCAATACCAGTGGTAAACATCTGGCATTGACAAATGTTTGTTGTTCATTCCTCCCAGTCTAGGAAGTCAGCTTTGCTTTTGTTGATTTCTCACTTGCTGGTACAGTACATGTTGTGTTAGAGCAGCACTGCTCTTGTCTATGCAACACACCCCTTCTTTGATTTTCCCATTTCAAGTTAGGTAGACTTTGGGGCAGCTGGTAAGCTTGTGCCTCTATTTCCCTCTCAATCTTTATGGGCCAGTGGGAAGGCATTTGACTCATGTCCTCTGCATCGCATAGCTCTGAGTCCTCCACTGAAGCAGAGAGAAATAAAGCTGAGCTAATGTAAGGCATTAGTGGACAGCTCAATGGCTAACACAGAACAATTTGTTAAGGTCAGGATCAGCTATAAAGTTGGAGAGCAGTTAATTATAAACAGCAAGCTACTGAGCACAATGCCTGAAACTAGGCCCCACATGCAGGTTTTCTGGGATTAGTTCCTCAGTGAGGACTCTCAAGTGCTAAAGAATGTGCCAATGAAACTGAAAAAAAAAATCATTTCACTGTTGTTCTCCTGACAACCAGCCTCCTTGAGCCTCAGATTCCATCCAGTGACCTCCCAGCTTGATAGCTGTCCTGCAACATGGGGTCGGTCCTAGACTACTGGACATTATCATGGCATCAGTGCCACCAGACATGAACTGGATCACACACTTGAAATTGTAACAGCACTCACAGCCTGTACACAGGCTCTGAGGTCCACAGAGAGGGGTTGGGATGGCAGTCATCAGTGCCCCTTACATGAACTGGGTACTCTGACAACTACAACAGTACTCTCAGCTTGGACACAGACTTTGAGGGTCTATGAGTGGAGTTGCTATGGCTGGCATCAGTGACTCCCATCTATGACGTGGGTCTGCCAACCGCAGCACCACTCCTTGCCTGGATGCTGGTTCTGAAGTCTACTCCTGAATCACTAGACAGTAACATAATGCACCTATTGACCTAGTCTAACCCATACTGTATATACCAACACAGCACGCAGCTGTTAGCAGTAACTATAGTTTTTTTTTTTTTTTTGCTCAAGATAGTTCATAGGAAATTCAGTATCTCATGTTCAGATATAGTTTATACTAAAACAATGATACACAGCAGGGTGTGGCATGTCATGAGATGTCATCACACCTTAGGTGCACTGTGGAGCATGATAAATGCAGTGTACTACCTTACCCATCCAAGCAGTGAGGATACCCCATGATATACTGTACCCTTGAGTGTACTACTGTGATTAAAAATGGCACTAAAGTGTAAGAAATGGCCAATCTTGGTTATCAGTTTTGAACTCGGACAATATGCTGAGATATCATAACAGGTCAAAGACTGTTTTAGTCAATCAGCTTACAGGATTTCTTCTATCCACGGTATAATATCAATGATGTCACACAAATCATGTTTGGTGCCTCTTAGTACTTTTGAGATTTTGATTTAATTTTCACTTTTCCTTTCCAGGGTTTAAATGACATCTTGGTAGCTCATCTAAGTACGCTATATAAAAATCATTTGACTATCCAGAAATTATGTCATAGTGCCTTTGCTCATGACATCACATCGCTTACCATAACAACAGACTGACATCATGAAAGTCAATTGTAAGGTCAGTTGGGGATAGTTAAACACTTTTTGAAAGACTCTTTGAATATATACTGTTTTATCTAAAATATTTAGTAGCTCAATGACAGGAGAAATTTATTAAATACTGGAAAACACTGAAGTTAAAGATGTATTGAGTTAAGGATAAATTGAAAGTCATGTTTGTGAAAATGATCAATGTGTTTGATGTACATATGCAATATTGTGATTTTGAAAGACAAATATTTTCATTATACAGTTGTGTATTCTAGTATGAGAATACATTACTTATCCTGTAGTTTTATGCGTTATCCTCAAAATTCCATTCTTTTCTCTGCTATCTAGCCTCCTAGTGCATAAAATGAATATATCATGGAAACTAATTTAAATCATTCTATCTTGTGTGGCCATTTTGGGTCAGGTTAAGCAATGGATGGTTTCAACGCCACATGGAGCTACCAGTAAGAATTAAAGAACTGCTTTGAGTTTGCCATCTGTGGCCTCACTCATGAATCTGATTCACTCTAACACTTGTGAGATCACAGGGGTCAAATACAACTCATCAGGATAAATCAGTTATCACAACCAGCCCCACTGCATAACCTCCATGTAATTGATAACAAGGAGGGACAGAAGCATGAACAACAGAAAAATGCCATTTTTTTGGCAAGGAGTCATTATTATGCTTTGATGACAAGTAAAGGGATTACAGCAACTTCTGGAAGCAAGTCAGACTAAGGATGAAAATAATAATAATAATAATAAAAAACATATTCCTTCTATGGCTGCAGCTAAAATATTTTCCCTGCCTAAAGACTGGACAAGACTGCACTTTTAGAAATGCATACAACTTCATGAAATGATTCTGTATAAAAGAGAAATGCAGTATCTTCATGGTTAATGTTTTGCAACCAAAAAAAAAAACAGAAAACGGGTAAAACAACTGTAAGGCAGATTATATGTTTGAAGAATCTAGATTCCTTCTAGATTCCTTCTACCAACTGGAAACCAGACTTGATAAAATAAGGCACATCACTCATTGCTATATGACTAAATAAAATTCAGTAAACATTTGGCTGCAGGCATTTTCTCACAAGATGTGTGAGTTAGTTTGTTGAGAAATGGGGAAACGTAGGGACTGTCCTGAAAATAAGCAGTCTGCCCAGGAACTGAAGCAGGCAAGCTGTGTCTATGGCCCCTTCCCTAACTACCTGAACAGCAGGTAGGTCTTCTCTCCTGTGGATGATGGGCTGCACTAGCAACATCCTCAGAGAGGCACCAGGAAGGGCCTCTCAAGGGCTGGAGGCATTTGCAGGCCCAGTGGCACTGAGGGTTGAGGCGCTGGATGCCACACTTCATGCCAAGCCAGTGACCCAGGTTCGGGAATGAGCCCTGGCTGCCAGGGGTTGGCAGGGGAGAGAGAGCATTGAGCATCCGGAGAACTGCTCTCCTCTCTCGGGGGGCGGGGGGACCCAGGGTTCAGCCCAGCATCGCAGCAGCCACCGGTGGAGACCAGAGGCATTGCACTGCTCAGGGCTTAGTTAGTGTGTTGCAGAGCCATGGCAGATGTCCCTGGCATCTTTGCACACCCGGGCCCTGCTGGGTGGGCGGGGGAGAGGGTGTAACCAAAAAGCTACCAGAAAAACCCTCTGCCTTATGATAGGTGATGGAAGGTCTAAGGATGCCTGCCTACCATGCCCAATGTCGGGCTCCTCCTCTCACTCCTCTGTTCTCCTCCATCTCAAGGCACCCAACTGGATTCAACTAGAGCACCAGAAGGAATATCTGGTGGTCCCACCTCAGGGGGCTCAGAGCTGTGGGTCTGGGTGGCCGTTGGGGCTAGCCGGAGAGTCTGACCCCCAGAAGAGCAAGAGGGAGCTTCAGGCGGCCGGGATCAAGGCGGTCACCATAAGCCCACTTCTGAAAGAGTTCAGGAAGTAGAGTGATAAATAAAGTGTAAAACAAAAAAGTGGTGGAGGCATCTGGCTAGAGACAGGAGAAAGAAGGGTCCAAAAGAGAATATATTGGAGGGCTGCCCTCTCTTTTTCTCCTCCATTCAAGATTTCACCTGCCCACCATTGTAACAATTCCAGAAAGCAGCACTCCAAACATACACAAAGCCAAAGTTCTCAACTAAATTGTTACTTTATTTTCCACTAAGGTGGGGCTCTCATCTTGGAGGAAAAGAAAGCAACAATTCAATTGAGAACTTTGGCTCCATGTGTTTCTTTGGAGAACTGCTTTCTGGAATTTGTGTAATTCTGGGCTGGCTGCCCTGTTATAGTGAACCACCTCACTACTGAGTGCAGGAACCAACTTTCTGGATCTTTTCCACCATTGTAAAGGCAGTGTAGTTTCAGGGTCAGGCCAGTATAGCATAGGGACCCCATACCCCCCTAGGGGGATCACATTAGGGGTTTGGAAGGAATGCTATAATTTTTTCCCATGTGGTTTTTCTGTGTTTTTACCACCTTCAAAGGGTCTTGATAGTAGATAGTTTTCACTTGTCACAATCATTGTAAATGGCTGTGGTCGAGAGTCTCACAAGACTGACAGTACTAGGGTAGAAGGGAGGGATCTGCTTTTGTCTGAACGTATCCTTCTCTGGTGAGAATGAAGTGGGGGGACAGATGATCGGGTTCTCAGTATAGGCAGGTTACAGGCCAACTTCAGTAGGCTTTGCCTGTAGGAGCACTGCCACCAGACAGGCAGTAGGAGCTAAACAACTAGCTAGATCACCCACCTTCTCTTGGAGGTTGGTTGTCTCCGAGAGAAGCATTGATCCCAAAGTTCTCAAGGTGAGGCTCTTCACAGGGAAAGGATTTGTGGAGGTCTGAGGTTGACTTGATCAGACTCTTGAGCTGTACACATCACTTGTACCTATACGATTGAATATTGTTGAATACTGCTGTGACCATTTTCTTCCAAGATGTGTGTGTTAGTGGTATGTCCAAGAAAAAGAAGAAATGTAGGGGCCTATCCAGACAATACTGTATTTCAGCAAACAATAAATGCAATACAACCTTAAACAGTATGATTATGCCAAGCCAAAGCAACAATTGTCGATTGCAGTGCTCTGTTGTTAATACAGTATTTTCTCTCAAGCAGAGAGTGAGGCATTCTGTAGATAAGTTAGTCGAAGACCCCTAAACCTAGTTGCCTATTTCTCCACCCCTATTATGCCACTCCATTACCATAACATAACCTTCTGTCCAAGGGGAAAACGATTTATCTGAAGTTACTCAACTTGCCCCCGGTCTGTATTAGGAGGGATCCTATCCTGACACCATATCTGAGGGTTCCTCACTATGGTCACAAGCTGAACACTCCCTGGCTCTGCCTTTTTCACAAAGCTGAAGAAATTAGGATTTGAACTTGCATTCGTCTGGCTCCCAAATTAAAATTCTACCAGCAAGCCAAAGGACCAGTTTCTGTAGCTGAGTCAGTAAAAACATTTCTATATATTGTATATTTATTTCAAGAAAGCTATATTTACCATAACATCATCTGGGAATGAAGCAAAAAAAACTCAAAAATAGGGAACTGAAAAGGTTAGGGTAAAAAAGTCCCCTGGCTGTTGGTAAAAGCGTGACTGCATGTTCCTCTGAACGTGATCAATCAGTGCAGTGTTGGCATTTCTCTATCATTAACACCCTATCTCGAGACATACAGTAGGTGCATGATAAAATGTCTGTATCTTGATTGATCATGCCAGAGTTAATGTAACACCAATGCTACATCGAGCAAACATTCAAATCCAGAGGAACATTGTAATGATAGTTAATCAAAGTTAAGAGTTTGTAGACACCCCCTAAGTACACTGTGCATGTTACTAGAAGTACATAGTTGCAGGAGGCACCTTAGAGGCAGGCTGGAGACAAGGGGCTGGATTTTCAAAGTATGGTACAGGACTTGCACCAAGACCTGTGCCACAACTCTGAGGTTCTAGTAGTGTGCCAGTCCCATCACTGCAACTGCACCCGATTCCACAATCTTGGGTGCAGTTGCAATAGTTTTCATGATTTACAGCAGCTTGTGCCAAATATCTGGCACAAGCCCCATAAAAAAGGACCCCAGGACTGACAAAAGTTAGACCAGAAAAAGTTAGTCTGACTTGTGGCAATTGCCACACGGTATAGAAACTCCAGTTAGACCGCCTCAAGCTCCACATGCCATATTGTCAGTGCACCCAGGGCCTGCAGCGATCTAAGCGTTTTAAAAATCCTGCCCAAGATGGCTATTGTTTAGCACTGTACAATACAGTGCAGTAATAAAAGGTTTTGTTTAAGTTACCAGTTGTAGCTTATTATTTAAGAACCCACACATAAAAGAGCATAACATGATGTCAGAATGGGAAATAGACAAGCATTTGTCAATGCTGGATGTTGTCGCGCTGGCTTTGGTAGTGGCGGAGGTGGAGAGGCATAGTGCTGTGAGTTTGTTAATGTGTCCCAAAAGGTGATTTTGCACAGCGAGTATGACACTGCGGTAGAGCTGCGGAAACGTGTTTTGGACAGGCTGTGGAAAATGGCAGCTGGACTGTTGATAATGAGGTGTGCACAAATGCCAGTGGTGAAAATATAGCATGAAAATATTGCAGATTGACAAAGTTACAAGGGTGCGTGGAAACTGCGCAATGCACGCTTGCAAGACAGTCATGGTCTGGACTTTCGCCACCAAATTTTCAACATAGGCATATTAGGACCTCTGCTGATGAATAGTGTCACTGTCATTTCCTGAAAGTGTCCTGAAAAGTGATTTCTCACAGTGACCATGCAAAAACACATTTCAGCCAGCTTTACTGTACATAAGGAGGTATGGAAAAATGGCAATGATGAACAGCTGGAGTGAAAGCATTACAAATTCACAAAGTCAAGAGCGTGCATGCAATCTGCTCAACACGTGCTCGTAAAACACTCATTTTATTGACTTTCGTTCCTAAATTTTCAACTTAGGCATTTTAGGACATCTGCTAATGAACAGTGTCACTGCCATTTTCATAATGTGTCTCGAACATGGGCTCTCCACAGCGACTGCGCTATTGTGCGTTGGAACTGCAAAAACAGAGTTTGGTCAGGATGTGAAAAATGACAGCTGTACTGTTCATTAGTTGGTGTAGAACAATGGCACTGTTGAAAATGTGGAGTGAAAATATAAGTTTGCGAACTTACGAGCGTGCGTGCAAACTGCACAACGCACACTCGTAACACAGTCATTTTATGGAGTATTGTCACCAAATTTTCAACACAGGCATTTTAGGACTTCTGCTCATGAACAGTGTCAATGTAATTTTTGTAATGTGGCCCAAACAGTGATTTTGCACAGTGACCATGCTATTCTGCGTCTGAAATACGAAAGCACATTTCAGGCAGGATGTGAAAAATGACAGCTATGTGGTTCACAGGAAGGTGTGGTAAAATGCCAATGTTGAGAATCTGGCATGAAAATAGTGCAAATGCGCTAACTTATGAGCGTGCGTTGCGCAGTTGCTATGCATGCTCGTAAAACAGTAATTGTTTTGATTTTCCCACCAAGCTTGCAACATAGGCTTTTTGACAGCCCCTCTCATGAACAGTGGCACTGTCATTTCATTACTCGGTCCTGAAAGGTGATTCCGTGCAGTGACTGCGAAATCACCTTTTGGGACCAAATAGCACCATGACAGTGCAAGAATTCATGAGAAGGGATCCCAAAAACCCCATGTTGAAAATTTGGGGCCAAAATTTGCAAAAATGCCCAAGTTATGCATTAAAGTTGAAAACCCCCTATTCATTCCATTATACAGCTTACCAGCATTTCTTCAGTTCACGGTCAGCTTTGAAGAGTGCAGACGTGTTCCCGGTCCACAGAAGATCGTTGCGCCCAGACTCCGCAGGTAAAGGCTGGGTGGGGCATGAGTAGGCAGGTGCGCAGTGGGTGGAGTGGGTGGGAGGGCATAGAGACTACAAGGGACCGTTTCATTTTACAGGAGAAAATGAAAAAACATTATGGGACAGTTGTTTTTGTTGAGGGAATTTGGCACACTGGAGTGAGCTCCCAGCATGCCACCTAACTGTTTGTGGGGGTGTCTGTAGCTGACAGGGATTGGGCACCCTCATCGGCACACAACACAGGGGAGAGGAGAAAGTAATGCCGATGGGGATTGGGCACCTGCCGGCACACAAAGAAAGCAGGGGTGTGAGCCGAGGATTGGCACCCTCTCGGCATTCAACAATTGGGGGTTTATGCCAATTGGGAATGGCCCCTGTTGGCACACAAAGAAAGCAGGGGGTTTAACCGACAGGGGGATTGGGCACCCCCGAAGTAGGCAGTAGTTAGGCGGCTGCCCGCTCGATGACCATGCACATAATGGCAGCTAGCATGGCAAGAATAGGACCGCTGCATATGACAAACTTTGCTTGGATTGCAGCAGACCTTTTCTTAGATGTGCTCACCCCATTATCTACGCATGGTGTGGCGCCAGCATGCAGGCTGATTGGGGAATGTGGGACGCACCTAGTGATGCATGCCCTGCATTCACCCAACAGCGACCCCGCCTCCAAATCTGCACTGTCCCATGATGTTGGCTGCACAAGCACGTAAACATAAAAAGAATGATTTTAGAAGCACCAGGATGGAAAGTTCAGAGCTGCAGTCAGACTGAAGAGAGAAAAGAAAAAAAAGAACAACAAGTACAGACTGTTCAAAGTACAACTGAGAAGTCAGAAAGGAGCTGTGTGCATGAGGTGCAGAGAATCTGCAACGTCTATAAATGTCCACCACCTCGCAGTTTACAAATGACTCGTAATTCAGCAGAAAACTGGAAGACATTTCGGCAAACATTCCAGATACTTTTAACAGAAACTGGGGCCAATGAAAAACCAAACAAGGCATACACCTCTCTTTTCTTACATGTGGTAGGAGAAAAAGCATTAGCTATCTACAGTAATTCTCAGTTTGAGACAGGTCAGAATTTAAATCTTAATGAAATAGTGGGAAAGTTTGAAGTGTATTTGAATCCAGAATTGAATGTGACCTATGAACGGCATACATTTTTCATATGTACACAGAGGCCTGGGGAGTCCATAGATCAATCTGTAACAACTTAGAACATGGAGTAAGACATGTGCATTGGAAACTCTAGCTGAATCAATGATAAAAGATAGAATAATATGTGGGATCGCTCTGATAAAGTGGTCAAAAAGAGACTGTTAACAGGGCAGCATCTGGTACTAGATAAAGCAATGCCGATTTGCAGGGTTGCAGAAACCACTATAGCGTAAGTGAAGGAGTTAGGCATGACAGAAAGTGAAGCAATACATGTGGTATCAAAGAAAGAAAATAAACAAATCACCTGTCAAACAGTAGAGGCACCACTTCAGAGAGGAAACTCAAACAACAGTGAAACATTGTGGTAGATGTGGAATGCAGCATAACCCTAAGAAACGTCCAGATTACAGAAAGGATTGTTAAAAATGTGGAACAAGAAATCATTTTGCAAGGTGTTGCCAGTCATCTGTGAGCCTGAGCAGAGTGCATACAACAGAAGAAAACTCCCAAAGCAAGTTTTATGTAGATGTGATAACTGCAACAGAAGGAAAGGAAAGGGAATGGATGCTACCCTTAGTATTTAATGATAGTATCATACCATTTTAATTGGACACTGGGGCCCAAGTGAATCTTATTTCTGAGAGAGACTACATGGATTTAGAGTGCAGACTTTGCCTGTATGGCACTGGAATTAAAGTGACAGGATACTTGGAGGATAACATTCCAGTAAAAGCAAAGTGTATTGCAAGAGTGAAGCATAAAAATGCATCTTACAAGCTTACATTCTTAGTAGTACCTAAAGCAGTCTAACACGTTTTGGGATTGGGATCATGTGAAAGGCTGAATCTGCAGAAGAGGGTACTTGCAATGGAGATGCAGGGTACTAAGGAGTATGACACACTCGTAGTTAAATAGCAAGAGTTGTTTGGATGTTTGGGATATCTGCCAGGGAGCATGTGATCAGAGTAGATAAGTACAGCCTATAATTCACCCATGCAGAAAGGCACCATTTTCACTGTGTGATATGTTGAAAGCAGAGTTAGATCGCATTGAAGCTCAAGAAGTTACAAAAAGAACAGATGAACCAGCTGAATGGGTCAGTTCACTTGTGATTGTAGACAAAAAGAATAATAAACTGCATATTTGTTTATTTATATCCCAGAGACCTTAACTGAGCTGTAAAAAGGAAGCATTTAAGCTGCCAATGAGGGAGGAAATAATGACCCAACTTGCCAACACAAATTAGATGCATCAGCAGGATTTTGGCAACTGAAATAAGATGGCGCAAGTTCAAAGTTGTACACATTTATCTCTCCTTTTGGAAGATACAGATTTTTTAAGACTTTCCTTTGAAATAGCCTCAGTTCCAGCAGTGTACAACAAAACTATTCACATGTTGTACCAACACCTCAAAGGTGTGGACATGTCCATGGATTATATAACTGTGTAGGGTGCATCCAATGAAGAACATTATTGCAGACTGAGAAATGTGCCTGAGGTTACCTGAAAAGCCAGTTTGAAACTGAAGAACGAGAAATGTGTTTTTGGAGTTCGGGAACTAACCTATATTGATGCTGCAATAACCAGTGAAGGAATCAGACCTAATGCAAAGCAAATTAAGGTAGTACTAAATATGTCAAGTCACCAGTCACAAAAGGATGTGCAAATATTCCTGGCGATGGTGAATTACTTGAGTAAATTTGTAGCAGATCTTTCTGAGAAATCATCAGGCAGAGGCATTACATCCCCATTGTATCACAGAGAGACCTTTTCAGAAATTAGGAAAAGATTTGTTCACATGACATAGAAAAGATTATCTGATTGTGATTGATTACTACTCAGTGTATCCAGAAGTGTGTACACAGCACAGCACCACTAGCGGGACCATGATCAACTACAGAAAGCAGTCTTGTCAAGGCAAGGTATACCTGATGAGGTATTCAGTGATAACAGACCTCAGTGTAACTGTGCTGAATTGAAGCAGTTTGCAAGAGAATGCCAATTTGAACACTTACCTTGAGTCCAAATCCTCCCCAGTCATATAGACTAGTCAAGAAATCTGTGTAAACTATGAACAACATTATGAAGAAATCACCAACAGTAGACAGGACATATATCTTGGCATATCAGAGTTCTCCACTTGAAAGTGGACTGTCACCTGCACAATCGCCAGTGGGAATAAGAATTAGATCAATGCTACCAGAGAAGGAAGACTCGCTCAGAACAAACAATGCGGTAAGGGTAATACAGACCAAACAATGACAGAAAATGAAACAAAAGTTTTGTATTCATGGACGTACTCACTCATTACCAGAGTTGACTTCAGGAGCTAGTGTGTATCTTGGGGAAGGTGAGCTAATACATGGAACCTGAAAGGTACAGCAACAGAACAGATTGATTCAAGATCATGCAAACTGAAAACTCAACAAGAACATATCTTATGAGAAATCATAAAGCTCTTCAGAGGATCAAGGCAGTCAAGATGTTGAACCACTGACTGTGAATGCAGAGGCAGAAGAGACAGACTTCACAAACAGTATGAAGACATCATGAAAAATTATGGATTTCAAAACTGAAGATGTACACAGTGAGACAGATGTAAGGGATACAGATTAAAATGAATATGAGGAACTAAAGCTGAGATGATCAGGTTGAGCAGTTAAGCATCCTGAATGCTGACTGAGAGTTGTTAATTGTTACAATGAAGAAATAACTCAGGAAGTGAGTGGTAAAGACTCACTTGAGAGTGAAGTACTAGAAACCTTTCCTCTGTAACTTTTATACTTAAATAAATGCACATTATTCAAGTTAAAAAATGGAAATGTAATGACAGTTAATCAAAGTTCAGAGTTTGTAGACACTCCTTAAGTACAGTATTATTTGAAGTGTCAGCAAAAAAAAACAAGGTGCTATGTTAGCATGTGGGCTGAAATCAAAACAAAAAAGTAATATTAAATTCCCACTGAAAATAGAAAACAGAGTTAAAACTGTTGTTTCAACTATAGATCTTCTTCAGGAATTATCTAAAAGAGAATAAAGATAAGGAAGGAAAATAGGACGAGGATTAGGATCAAACATGATAATAGGCAAGGTAAGACTAGAAACTGGAAAACAAAAGGGCGATGATGGGTATGAAAAGGTACAGTAGGAGTGAATGAGCTAAGTGGTCCTCATGTGTGAATTAATTAACAGGGCATAGTAAGAAAACTGAAAGGTGACAAAGGTGGGGGAAGGAAACAGAGACATCTGAAGAAAATGTAAATAATTGTGCAAACATTGCTGGAATGCCCATGTGAGTATACCAACACACACATATAGGATGAAAGTGTGTGCAGGCATACCCACACATGCAAATGTACCATGCACACAAGCAAGCAAAGAGATGATGGGAGGTGGGGGTTAAAAGGACAGACTACAGTAGTAAACCATAAGATGGCTGAATGATGGTGGTAGAAAATAAGCCTGTCATTTAAACCAGAGGGCTGCTGTTAGCTTCCATAGCCAAGCACTGCAGACAGAGGCAGGAGCTGGCTGTTCACTCAGGATTGCTCAGGACTTCTTCAGTGCAGAAGAAAACTGAAGTGACTCATCAAGACCACCTCCCACTACTCAGTGGTAGAAATAAGATAGAAACCCACCAAAAGTTAGTTTGTTGATTCTATTTCTAAATATCATTTTACATGGGCTATCAATTACATTCTGAGGAAGTCCGTTCCACAGTCCTGCCATGCACTGAGTGAAAAAAATGCTTCCTCTTTGTTTTTTATTTATTAAAAAGTTTTACCAGGAAGGCACGCTAAGCAACAAGTTGCTCATCTTCTGATGTGACCTGTGGGGTAGGGGAACAAGAGGATAGTTTACAGATATTTGAAACACAGTATAAATTTACAGTAGATTACATTCAAATAATTTGAGCAGACTGCACATGAGTAATTAAATAGCAGGATGCTAATGGTTTTGAATTAGATAGATACTACACCAACACTTTTGGACTAGATAGATACAACAACACAAAATAACATTTAGGCATACACTAAATGACACATAACTGTGTAGCTAGAAAATGGCTGAATAGAAGTGTTGTAGTTTGATCTAGGGAAGTTAGTGATGAGTAAACACAGGCAGAACAGGTTGGCTAAGGACAGGTATAACAGAAGTGCAAGTTAACTACAAGCACATTAGAGATTAGGGGTCAGCCATAGCTAGGGCTATGTAAGGGGGAGAAGGGAAGGTGAGAGGTAGGTATGTCAGTAGGCAGAGAAGCAGGGGTGGTGGTGGAAGGGAATGGAAGGAAGAGGCAAAGGAAGAGGTAGAAGAAGAAAGGTCTGCTGGGGCCTGACCCCTCCAGTATGTTGAGGACTCTGCCTGCACAAGGCAGGGGTCAAGCATGACAGGAAGGCAGCAGGTTGTGGTAGCGAGAGGTAGAGTACAATAGGAGGGAAGCAGGTTGTAGGCAGCAAGGGGGAATAGGCTTCAGAAGACCAAAAGAGAGAGTGAAAGTGAGAGAGAAGAGAGGCTGAATCCCAAATCTTCAGGATGTGGAGAAGTGGAGGGAAGAGTTGGGTTAATGGTGTAAGGACAGGGTAGGGACAGGCCCTTGGTACAACTTTGGATGATTGAGAAATCACAGTAAGAGAACAATGGAAGGTCTGAAGGGAGGGAATTGGGGGAAGGGAAGGGAAGGAATGCTGGTTTTTAGGTGGGTGGGAGGTAGAGCTGCAGCAGGGGCATTGCATGGCTACTGAAGATGGGTAGGGTTTGTCAGGGGCTTGGGGGGGAGTTAGGGAAGGTCATAGCAGGAACTGCTAGGTGCAAGGAAGTTTTTGAGGACAGAGCTGATGGAGTAGTAGAAGGATGAGTGACGAATTTGAGGGGGGAGGGAATTCCACATTTTTGGGAGGCAGTGAAAGTAACTGGATTGGCCAATGAGGGTGGCTCTGCGGGGGACCTCCAGAGTACGGGAGTCGGATGATCTAAGGGAGTGAGAGGGAGTGGGGGGTGTTATAAATGAGGTTGAGAGGTAGGAAGGAAGTTCACCCAGCCAGTGCTTGGAGGTGAATTTAGCGCCGTGGGAGAGTCTTCTGTAAGAGAGGGGAAGGATAGGGCACGATAGAGATCACAATGGTGGGTGTGAGAGGGAGCATCAAGGGCAAAACAGCAGAAAGAATTGAAGAGGGTATCCAATGTAGCCATGGAGGACTTGGGGGCAGCACCATAGACTACATCACAGTAGTCGAAGATGGGCAGGATCATCTTCTGAACAAGTTCACGCCTAACCGTCAAGGAGATACAACCAAGGTTCCTGAGCAGGGCATCAAGCTTGGGGTGCAATTTGTTTGGGATGGCGTCATTAGGTGTTGATCCAGCCAAACTCCTAGGTACCTGACATTAAATTATATTGGACATTATATCAGACATTAATATCCCCCCCCCCTACACTTTTTCCTCCTAGCCTCAACATCCATTATACCTGTTTTCTTTAATTTTCTTTAGTCTATCCTTGTAGTCAAGTTCCCTCATCCCACTGATTATTTTGGTTGTCCTTCTCTGGTGATGTCCTATTGTAGCGTCATCTATAAACTTTTCTAGCCAGCAGCTAGAACCCACCCCATATCAGAGATAAGACTTCAAACATGTACTGGACACAGCAAAAGCCCCTGTGGGACTTCACTTATGACAAAATATAGTTTTGATTCTTTTCCTTTGATTCACACCTTTTGTTTTTTGTCACTTAGCCAACTTTTAGTGTACTGTAGTTAACTATTTGATGAGGGATTCCCATTTTAATCATTTTGTGTAATATTCATAGATGCCAGGTTATATGGGCCCATGGGGCATGGGCCACAGCAATATTTTATGAAGCGGGCCCAGCCCCACCAATAATTTTTAACATTAAAAATTGTTTTGTCTTTTTTTTTGTTCTGACTTCTGCACACCTGACTTAGGCATGCATGCCCTCTGTAATCTGCTGCGGGCAACCAGCCCTCTCCCCCGTGATCCTGAGTCCATCCATTCATTGCTGGGCTGGTCATGGCACTCTTTTGAAACAGGCTCCATTTGGGTGCATGAGAACAGTGCACCCAGCTGACTTGCTTGGGCAGTCTCGGCCTGAAAGGAGTGATCCCGACCCCGTTTAATTTATCTTCAGTCGTTGGTGATCTAGTGGCATTGAAGAGGGCGAAGAAGGGATGGGACATCCACCAGGCCCAGAGACAGTGTGAGTCCTGTGACTGAGGGGCCAAAGAGAGCCAGGGCCCAGGAAGTATATGTGGCATGCAGGCAGCGAATGTGTGTAGCCCCTAGCAGGGAATTTGTGGTAAAGACCATGAGTGGCCTGGCAGGTTGTGACTTGTTTCGGTCGTTAGGCAGTCAGCTGCCAGCTGAAGAGAGAACACATGGAAACAGTGGCCGAAGGAGGTAGAGGGAGAGAGGACCACCACCAGTCCAGCTAGCAGGAGAGAGCAAACAAGCCAGTAGCCTGGAAAGGTGGGGATGCACTGGCAGCGGGAGGAGGGAGAGGAGACAGCTGACTGGTCCAGGCCAGCAGTGTCAGGCAGGCCCAAAGGGGATCATCAACACAACATTAACTTGTGATGGCTGGGGTTCTGACAGGAAGGAGACATGCATGCAGCTGTGGTGACCCGATTTCTTTTTTATAGGGGCCGGGACAGGGACTACAAAAGGGAAAAACCATATCTACTTCACATTGGTCATTCTGCTTCTGTGCAAAATACTTTCCAACTCAGCTCCGTGTACTTCCTTAGTGCAACTTGGAGGAAAGAGTTATGACTCAACATGCTGAGGCTGCTAGGGAACCTTTAACTACTCTGCTCAGTTACCTGGCTGTGTAAGTCTCTGTCTTTTTACATGCTATGCTCAGCTGCAGTCAGGAAAGCATGAGGATGCACACCAAGGTACTAAGGCAGTCTACTAGGTCTAATACCCATAGCCTGCTACAGCAGGGAATACCACAGAACTCAGCCTAAAGATGATGAGATAACAGTGAGGGATCTTGAGGTACTTGTAACCAGGTTGCCTAGATCAACAAAGGCAAATTGAAACAGGTTTTGTTCTTCCTTTGGAATTTGGTGTTGTGTGCCAGTCTCATCACATTACACTGCTTAGATGCTGTAAAGGTTCCAAACCGTTACAGAGAGTAACCATTACAGTGTGTCCACACTGCCGGTGAACAGACTCGGCAACAGTGTGGAACCATGACAGCCCATCCGCATTGTGGGTGCCATGGGACCATTACGGACGGCACCCTATCCCACAATGCAGTGCATTCTGCACTTGGGGGACAGCTGGAGCAACACGCTCATGTGTCCACACTATAACCAATAATGTTTCAGAGGTGGAACTGGTTTCATAACTGTTGTTGAAACCACCTCATATGTGGTTTCAACAACGGTTACAAAAACGCCTTCTGTAATGTTACAGGTGTAAACGCACACTGTTGCGGTAACAGTTTGGACCCTCTATAATGTTACAGAGGGGTTTTCGGGGTGTAGTGTGGACAGGGCCTTGGTACTTAACTGAGATTGATTGTCAGGGTTGAGATGGCTGTCATATTTATATAAATATAAGCTTTGTTTTCAAAAATGCCAGTGGGGAAACCTGAAAGGGATGTAATTTATTGGCATCCTGCACAGATGCTGCTGTGGTTCATGCAATAACATGAAAAGCTTTTTTTATATATTATGTAAAACTGAGCCTCCAGTGGCACAGATCTCAAATACTCATTGTATGAGGTGTTTGTGTGTGTGTGTGTGTGTGTGTGTGTGTGTGTGTGTGTGTGTGTGTATGTGTGTGTGTGTTTTGCCAGTAATTTTAACTTGATAGCACTGAGATAGCTAGTAAGAATGTGCTGCATATATTTTTTACTCCAGCAGATATTGTTCTGCGATATGCTGGTTATTATATGAATACATTCATTTTATTGAGGGGAAGATTTAGATGATTGAATTTGTTATAAACTAACATGCTCAGAACTGGATAAAGGAAAGTTGCTGCAACCCTGTCATGATGGGAACCTGAGTGGTAAACTGGGAGAGTTTCCATTCCTGTTAATGTGTCACCAGCCCAGGTTTCTTGGTGAATGAATGTTCCTTATAAAAGATTTCAGTAGCAACATGAAGTTCAGGTTGAACTGTGTCTGATTAACAAACCAAAAAAAATTGGGAGATAATGTCTCAGGAAAGAAAGGTATAGAGCAGGTAAATTTAAGTGCATGGTCTTTTGACTGTTAGAAAAAATTGTGGTCCTCAGCAAGTTTGCTTCTAAGGCACTGCACTTCAGATCCAAAGGCAGTGAACTGCATTGAGGGTCATGGATGTTATAAAAATCTAGATACCCACCAGTATCCCAGAACTGTATCTGGAATGTGGCTGAGCCACAACCCCTACTGCTGACCAACTGGCCCCAGCCTCTGCCCAGTGCTGCATTTGTGTATGGCAGCATTTTTGAGTGTGTGTTTTGATGGCCAGTTCCTAAAGTGCTGTACTGTGCTTGCTGCACTGTGGTGGTAGTTTGCTTCAGACTATACGAAGGGAGGAAATATATGTGCAGTGCGGTTACAAGTTGGATGAGCCACTGGGAATTATTTTCAGGGTGGTAGAGAGGACTCAGGAAGGACTCAGTGATTTCTTTTTTTCAGTAATTTTGGTTACTAGTTGAGAGTCTGATCAGAAATAATGAGTATGCAGCTGTGGAAAGGAGTGCAAGCATCTACTGAGGGAGCACAAGCACAACACAAAGAGAACGCAGATGGCAAAAAGGAATGTACTCCAGATCAATAAAAAAACACTACTGAAAGATTTGGCTACTAGTAGGCAAAGAATGCTGTTTATACAGTACATAACAAATAAATAAATCGACAGTGAAACAGAGATGGGGGGAGGGAATGACTAAGCGACCAGTAATGAGGAAGTGTTGTATGTAAAGAGAAAAGTAAATGCCTGGCAATGTGTTTTATGTAGTGACAGGCAATTTGTGAGGGCCAGCAATGCTCTGATGTACTGCCTCAATAGGCATCCAGGGGATCACATCTGGTATGGATGGGTGACAGGGGTGTGGTCATGATATTTCCCTGATTTGTGTCCCAGGGGGCTGAGGTCCAATGCGGTAATAACTATATTTTGTTTCACAGTCTCCTTATTGGGAGTCTCCCTGATTTTGCCCATGCTTCGTACCCATGTGGCATCATTGCAGACCTACAAAATCATCAGAATTAAGAGCAGACACTGGACTGCATGGGTTCTGTCCAGCACTGCATTTCTTTTAGTCAGGACAGTTAGACACATTACAGAGGAGCAAGTGAACAATTTAGTGAGCAGAATCAGGAGCTCTCCCAGTGTTTGAATTAGAACTGTACTTTATGAGCTTTGGGAGTGTGTGTGGGGGGATGACTCCATGATGGTCTTAATTTTAAAGTAGGCCCCCCATCCTATACCTTTATAAGTCAATGGCACTGATAATGTGAGCTCATCAGAGTTATATAGGTGCTGAGCCCTAGAAAGCCCACTGTAATTCCAGCACTGTGAGTCCCCTCAGTTGGGTAGCAGAACACCTTTAAAACTATGCAAACGTGCCTAAATCATCAATGTTCTAATTTAAAGGGGGTTTCTAGAAGAAATTGTAATATGCAGAGTATTCCGAATTGTAAGTGAAATGCTGATGTGAGTGTGCTGTGCTCTCTCTGGGGACTCCATTGATTATCCAGGTGGGCCCCTATTGGGACCCGCCCCCTGCAGCTCATGTGGACCCTCTGTGAATTTCCAGACATACCTCTCAACTGTCCCTGATTATGAAGGACGTGACGGAAGTCCCTCATTTTACTCCTCCAAATTGCTCTGCCTATTATAGAAAATGTGCTGCCATCACACAGAAACATAGTAAATGTGCAGTGCTATAACTTCAGACATTAAAGGAGAAACGCACTGAACCTGCATGTCATTTTCCTGGTAGAACTCATTGTTAAGCACTAATTCCAATTTTGTTATTGTTTTATCCTTGCAAGCCTGTCAGTAACCGCAGCAGGCATTTTTGATTTACACTTGTTAAGTTGCCATTTAGAACTGCATGATGTAGTTTCTATGCCTTGCAGCCACAGAGTTATATAGTAGAACACAAATGCATTGTGCCAACAATGAAAGAGCAGAGCAAGGGACGCAATGTACATCATACACATCTACAATGGTGCTTTCCAGCTGTGTGTAAATGAGGGCCACACACTGGGATAGCTAAAGAGATGGAACAATTACACAGTTTGAACCAGTATTTATAAATTGGCATCTACTGTGAAAAATGACTTGCCCTCCCCACCCTACCCCTCCAAAAAATGTGGGTTCCTCTTTGGAATTAAAAAACAAGGTTTTTAAAGAATATTTTAAATTTTTTCTCATTAGGCCAGGAGCTTAACCCCCAGACTTCCATATTACCGTACAGGGGTCTCTGCTCCCATACATCCCAGCTGGGGGGCCAGAGCTTTGACCTCTGACCCCTGGCCCCACCAAAAATTTTACAAACCCAGCTCCTATGGTTGCTTTATGTGGTACTAAATCAAAAACAGTCCAGGAATGAGTTCTAGGTGGATCCTCTTCTATGTAGTTAATGTTCTGGTAATCTTGGGGCTGATCAAGTCAAAAATCACAGCAATGATAAATGACAACAGGCTTTCTATTAGAGTAGTAAATAAAATGGGCATTAAAATCATTATAATTCCACTTGTCATTGTCAAGAAATGGTTCAACGGGGGGGGATGGATTTGGGGAGAGAAGAGCTCTAATGTATACAGTGAAGAACTGTCTCTAGTTTCATTTACAATCCAAATTATCATGATTGGATCTGTTCTTTTTGTGTGTAAAATAATAAACTTTGATTTGAAAAATAAAAATAAAGAAATGGTTCAACAGGATTACCACAGAATTAGCATACTTTTCATGTAATGACTCTCTATTTACTTAATTTTTTGGTTTTTTCTCCCAAAATGAATAATAGTTTTTTTAAGCGTGAAAGTCATATCTTAATTGTGATTCTGATCTTGTCAGTTATGTGCTCACTTGTCTCTGCACAAAGTAATATGTTGGGAAAACAAATAGGCCCATTAAATTACAGATTAGTGAGTACAAAAGTGAATATAGCAATCATAATGAAAGTTCTCTGACTGCAAAACATTTCAATACTCCAGGGCATTCGAATAGATCCCTTAGATTCTGGGTGATAGAGAAAGTAATACTGCTCAGTAAGGTAGGAGATTAGAATAAGGAAGCTGAGAAACATGAAATGCTTAGGATATACCGTCTTGATACTCTAAATGACGACATAGGCATGAATGAGGAAGAAAACTGAGGGTTTCTTGTTGACTCACATAATAGAATTTGACTCATGCTCCTTTGTTTCTGCCTCCCAACACTATCTCTGAGTCTTACGTCTACATTCAGTTATGCTATGACACTGCCACAATGGATTAAGTGTTATGCACTGCTGGACTGTGGGATGTATACTAATAAGTCCCCTTTTTAAAATAATATTATAACCAATGGTGGGTCTGGTAACAATTCCCCCTGCCCCCTCCCCAAAAAAAATAAACCCTTCTCTTTACCCTTTGCTAACTCTTTCCCTCTAGGAAGCTCTGACTAGGAGCTTATACACACAGACAATTTGATACAGAAGAATGATCTTTCTTTTGAATTGTACTATAATTACTTGTGACCCACTTTAATGACTATTTTCAGCTTATTTCAAACACCGTAATAACTGGGCAGCCAGGTTATTACGGCGTTCTATTTACATTCTGTGCTAGTTCTGAATTCTTACCAGCACTCCATCATCTCATGTTCACAGCTGCAGTGAAACCACCGTTAGCTTTAGTGAGACAGGGCATTCCACAAGTGCTATGAGTGTCACTGTTTCTTGACTTGTCAGCAGCTAGAAATGTAAAATGGAAAGAGTTCAGCGTACGAATTTAAATCAGTTATGATCCTATGATCTTTTAGTTGTTTTATTAGTTCAGTAAAAGAAAAAGTCCCCTAGATTCCACTCTTCACCAGTCAATCGATATGGCCATCTCCAATGAAGTCACAGCGCAAAAGGTATTTGAAAGGACTTCAGTCTTTACTGTTTGAACTTTTTAAAATGCTTAAAGATTGCAATGGTTTAAATCGCAAATGTTGTTCTGAAATCTTTCCATCTCGCATGTTGCTGTAGCGCTTTGATTATCTCAGTACACACACTGTGGAACACTGACCGAGTTTTGTTTTCTCTTTTGCTCTTGTCTAAACTCCATGCACCAGCAATTATAAAAAATACTGGCTATGCCAAGTGTACTTTATGTTTTTTATTTACTCACCCTTGTTGTGTGATGACCTGGTAAACCTCTCAAGCTTCGCTCTTGAGGTTTATGTGTCATCACACAATTTGGGTGTGTAAAAAAGAAACATAACGCACACTCACATAGCCATTATTCTCTATGTACTGCTTGAATAACTTCAAACGTACTTTTAATTATCTCTTGTGTTTGGGTACCTCTCTTACATATGGTGGTGTGCCATGTTATTCAGCATCAGAAAAAGAGCCAACACAATTTTTTTCCCTGCATAAGGCAAATTATTATCACACATTAACAAACTTTGGGATTTTTACACTGGGGAACTCTAACAAGCATCCTAACTGGAACAGTGTGCAGTGTGACTAAAATTTATGTGATTCCTGGCTAAACATTCATGGCGTTCTTTGCTGTTTGAAACATGGGCAGTGATTTGTGCTATAAAATTGTTACATCAGTTTCTCGGCACATGGGTGTGAGTAGCATGCCTCTGCATGAAGCCATGGATTATCATCCTCGCGGTGGCTTTAGAGGGCAATGCTGTGCTATTGCCATGCAGTGGCTGGTTGAACTAATTGGGGTGAACTTCCAGGCACGTTGACATCACTGGGGCATTGGCTCCCTGCCTAGTAGTGACTGGTTGCAATTACTCATGCTCCCTGCCCTGTCCTACTGAAGCAGTGAAAAAGGCAGCAGCAAGTGCAGTCTGTACAGACATGTTGCTAGTAACACTGTCTGCCAGAGAAAGGGTAAATCATTTTTTCCTACATTTCCTGACAGGTTGGCTAAAAGCACTTTACAAGAGCTCTGACTCTATCATAGACACAGATTATCTGTTATGATCATTTCAGGCTTAAAAATAATTTATATTCATTGGGGAAAAAAAAGAAAAAAATAAGCCAACAGGGGCACATTACATAAAAGGTATGCTAATTCTGTTGAACCACTATGACAAGTGGAAATATAAATGCTTTATAATACATATGGATAAATCATTTTAATACAATCCTAATCCATACAAAAAATCTCTATGATACTACAGTCCAAAACGTGATAATACCATTGATCATCAGTGATAATACTATTGTTCAGAGCCCATAATACTATCGTTCAGAGTGCTGAATGATAGTATTATCAGAAAAACTGAATAGAGCAACTATAGGACTGTCTAAAACTGACCACAGGTTGCAATGCTCCCAAGTACACTTCCAAAACATGCGTTGTTATGTTTTCCAAAGCACACCACATTATTGGCTACTTTCTGTCTGTAGACGGGCTGAACAGTTTTGAAAACATGGCGGCCATCTCTGGCTTTCTGAGAGAAATTCCTCCCTTTCGCCATCATTTTTTTTCCTGCGTTGAAAGACCTATCTGGTTAATCCTGCATTCATACATTTCAAACAACTAAAAGGTAGAACTGACTAACAAGCAAACACTCTGGCAGGCAAGCACTCTGACAGAATGCAAGTAGACATAGATGGGGAAGGGGTGAAGACGGAGTGAATGAGTCCACAGTGTGGCAGATGGCTAGTCTCACAGCATGGGAGAAAAAAAATTAAGACCTAAAGAATTTAAAAATCTGATCCATGTATTACAAAAAATAACACATAGATGAGTGAGTATCATTCAGGAGTAATTTTGTCTTGAGGTTCTGGGGACAAGGGAACCTCTCGAGTTTCACTTTTGAGGTTCCCTTGTTCCCAGAACCTCTCGATAGAATTATTCGTTTGTAATACTGACTCACCTATCTATTATTCTATTTTTAGTGCACATTTAATTGACTGAGTTCTTTTATTGGGTAGTGCAGGTGGTCGACCCGGTGGAGACGTAGACATAGCCTATCTAGACTTCAGTAAGGCCTTCTACACTGTCCTACACAGAAGGTTGGTAAGCAAGCAGGAAAGTATAGTGGTAGGTGGGAAAATAACCAGGTGGGTGGAAAACTGGTTGCCAGAGAATGGTAATAAATGGGGTGTACTCCGCGATGGGGGTGATGAGTCAGATGCCCTAGGGATCAGTGCTGGGACCCCTCCTTTTAATATCTACATTAGCAATATAGCAGAGGGGCTGAGGGGAAGGGTCTGCCTGTTTGCTGATGATACGAAAATCTGCAATAGGGTGGACACCGTGGGGTGGGTGGAGGACATGAGACAGGACCTGAGGATTCTGGAAGGACGGGCAGAGACTTGGCAACTGAAATTCAATGCCAAAAAGTGTGCTGTGATGCACTTGGTTTGCAAGAACCTGAAAGCAAGATACACCTTTGGTGGGGAGGACATTGAGGATATGGAGCAGGAGCAGGATCTGAGGATTATAGTATCATGTAACCTTAAGGTGTGAAACCAATGTAGCAGGGCAGTGGGGAAGGTCAATAGGATGATGACATGCACTGGCAGGGGCACCACCAGCAGAAGGGGGGAGGTAACATTCCCCCTCTATAAAGCCATGGTAAGTCCGCACCTGGAGTACGGAGTCCAATTCTGGAGGCTACATCAATGAAAAGACACAGATGGGATTGAGAGAGTTCAGAAAAGGGCAACCAGGATGGTGCAGGGGGAAGACTTAAGAGCAGAGATGTAAGGAACTGGATCTGTACACATTGGAGACTAGAATGGAGAGAGGGGACATGATAGAAACTTTTAAATATGTCAAGGGGAACAACAAAGTAAAGGAAGGATGTTTACTTAAAAGTAAGAAAGATGTTATAACGAAGAGGGCATAGCCTAAGACTGCAGAGAGGAAGATACAGAGGCAATGGGAGGGTGGCTGAGGCATGGAACAGACTTCCAGAGGATTTTAGTGGGGAATTAAATGGTGAAGGGATTCAAGAGAGCATAGGACAGGCATATGGAGTTGAATGGCAGCGGGAGGGGGGGCTTCCAGACGGGGGCTGGATGAGTAATGGGAGGTAAGGGCAGACTGGATGGACTGGTGGTCCTTTCCTGCAGCCAAGTTTCTATGATTTTATGATTAATTACTACTCTAAAAAGAAAATTTGCTATCTTTTTTTTTAGATGTTTTTTACTGGAAAGCCTACAGTTAAACTCTGTAAGAGAATAACAGTGTTACTACTGCAGGTATTAGATAAGTCCAAATACTGCTATATATTACTGGCTAAATGTAAAATTAAAATGGTTTGATCACTAAGCAGTAACTTAAATGAAACAATGTCACTTGATTTGAAATGGTCAAACTGGGATTACACTTTTTGGATACGTTAAACGTGAGTATACTGCATAACCAATAATAACCACTTATAATTAGAATATACTGGATCACAGCATGAATACTATCAATTTATTTATTTTTAGTATATGGATTTTGAATTTAATAGTATACTAAAGTATACAAAAATGTCACAGTGATACCACTGAAAACAAAGTGATAATACTACTGTTTCCCACTGGTAATAGTATTGTTGAAAAATGATAATAGTATCGTTCAGGTGCCGTAATAGTATCATTCAGGACCTGAACAATAGTATTATCAACAAAATTCAAGAGTGCAGGTGTAACTCTTAGCAAAATGTCATCCTAAGCATGCCTTCAGATTGGTTGCTTTTCCTGTGTAGCCAGGCAAAACATTTTAACAATGTGGCGGTTTCCCATCTCGCTTAGCGAGGCTGCACTGTATGTCCCCTGCCATCTCTATGACTCTTTCCTTTTTCCTTTTGTATTCAGAGGATAATAAAGAAAAAAGCCTCGGGGTGCTACAAATAAAGAGAAACGGTAGGACTACCTAGAATTCTTATGAGTCCAACACAAGTGAGAGCAGGGACAGGGCTAAGAGCGAGTCGAAACACAGTACTACAGTTGACCAAAAACAAGAATCCTTCACTGCAGCAGCCGACTGCCGGTGCCCATAAAAAAATGAATGGCATTCAATTCAAAATCCACATATTAAAAAACATAACGTATAGGTGCCTGTGCATTACCAGCGAGTGATACCATCTCGAGGTTCTGGACACGGGAACCTCTCAAGCTTCACTCTTTAGGTTCTACATGTCCAGAACCTCTTGATGGTACTACTCACCGGTAATGCACTGGCACCTATACATTATTCTCTTTTTATTAATTTTGTTTTTGATAACCGGGTATGTACACTAGAGATAAAAGTGCCTATTTTCAAGCATGAACCGGGAGGGTACATATCAAACTACAATCAGCAATAGTGGGTACAATACATCAAATGTTAGCAGTAGGTACAGGTCAGAAAATGGTACATAGTAAGTATACAGTATAACCCCGATTATCCGAAACCCTATTAACCGAAACTCCAGATTATCCGAAACTGAACTGTGTCCCCCATTTAGTAGGTGATAATCGGAGTTATACTGCATAAGCCTGTTGTGTTTATAATTTAATGGCTCTCTAAACAATTTGTTAGTGTACAACCGCTACAGCATAAATGTATTCACAATAATGCTTTCCCCTGAGTTCTAACAGGGGCTAGGTCAGTTTGGCTTTAGTAGGTACATAGCAAAATTTGAGTTTACAAGCGCATCTTGCTAACAAGCATTGTTTTATTGACATACCATAACAACCAATTAAATACATAATTCACAACTCGCTACGTTCGTTTCAGAATAGAGGTTTGGTTGAGCGCTACGTTATAAAGACTGCACTAGTACCATTCCATCAGCTAGCACCCATGAGCTCATGCTGGTGTGGGAGGGAGGAGATTGGGAGTCTTCTGAGGATTTTATGAGGCAAAACAGAGAGTAACTTTCCTAGAGCAGATGTTCATGTATTTAAGGTAAAATGCAAAAAATTTAGTTGGACATCGTGTCCGGAGTAGTGGCATGCTAGGTATGATGTTCAAGTCGTCTTTTTATTGCTATGTTGATCTGGGTATGCTCTGGAATTACCTCTGAAGTTGTTTCTCCAGAGCGAGATTTTCACCTCCATGTTTAGTGTTCAACGAATACGACAAAAAAGTTATCATGATCATGCCTTTCCCGGTTATAGGAACACCCAATTATCCGAAAGAATTGGTTGTCCCCCAAGGCTTTCGGATAATTGGGGTTATACTGTACATCACAGTGGACCGTAAATACAGGGTGGTGCAAGACAAGTACAAGTTACAAGTGCATATCACCTAAGAGCACTAGTTACAGGCAGTTGTAGTAGCATTTCAATCAAAACAGGGAAAAAACTGTTTAACAATACAGGAATGCAACACTGTAATGGAGAAGAGCCATATATACAAGATAATATGTTCAGCTGTTTATAAAAAGTGCAGCAGCAAGAATAATAAAGAAACAGCTTGATAGCAGGTTGGCAGGTATTATCATTATGGTATCTGTTGAGGAGAGGAAGTAGTGGCAGTAATGCCTTGGGGTTGGGCAAGTAGAGTAAAATGGAACAGTTAGGACTAGAAGGGTAGGAGAAAATGCATTAAGCAGAGGTGAGAGATGAGAGATGAGCAGAGTGGTGTAATAGGGTGCAAAATAAGTGAGGCAGCCTGGAGGAGGATTTCAAACATGGGTGAGTGGAGAAGGGGTTAAGGTGGATTAATGCATAAACAGGGGGCTGATTTAACTAGGTGATTACGAAGCTGCCTTTTGAAGCAAGCATGACTAGGAACCAGTCGTATGTCTTGGGGGCGAGAGTTCCAGTACTGAGGGGCTGTGTGGGAGACAGCACAGGCTCCAATGGATGTTTTGCACCTGGGGATATGGAGGGGAGTTTGGTCAGCAGATCTAAGGGCATAGGAAGAGTTTTGCAGGTGCAACATGATGGCTAGGGATAAGGTTTTTTTTTTCTGTTGATGCTATCAATTAAGACAGCCAAATGAGAGAGATCGGTGGGTGGTGGGGAGCGCAATTTTAGGTCAGCATCAAGCTGACAGTGGCGCATGTGGTGAAGGGATGCTGATGCAAAGTGACAAATATTATTATATGTGGTGTCCCATTTGTGGAGAGTGGCTTTTGAAGCACCAGCATATGTGACCGAACCATATGCAACGGCTGGGAACAGAATACCCTGGGCAATGGCTACCCTAGCAGAGGGGGTTAAGGCATAACTAGATTTGTATGAAATTCCAATTTTGATGTTAACTGATTTACAGGTGGAAGATATATGCAGATCATAGTCAAGGGATGCATCAGGTGTGATGCCAAGATATTTGAAGGAGTTAACACTGTCCAATGGGGAACCATCCGTACAAGAGATTGTGATTAGCCCCTGGCTAGATCTGAGATTGGCAGGAGAACTGAAGAGCATGGCTTTGGTTTTACCAACATTAAGAACAAGCTTATTGTTGGAAAGCCACGATTGTATGAGAAGGAAGTCAGATGAGAGAGAGTGATTAATTTCAGAGATGTTCTTTGAGCTGAAATAAAGAACCAGGTCATTCATGTACATCAAGGACAAGCACGTAGGGGTATTTAGAGAGATATTGTTAATAAAAATGGAAAAAAGCCAGCCCAGTGGCACTGAAGGTTGAGGCACTGGACGCCACACCTCGCGCCATGCCGGTGACCTGCATTCGGGAGCAAGCGTGAGATGCTGGGGGAAGGCATGGAGGAGATGGATCAAGCATCCGTTGGACTGCTCTACATCTCTTAGGATGGGGTGACAAGCGATTGGTGCATGCCTGACCCCTAGCAGAGGCTGGGGCTTAATGATACTCTGCTGCAAAGAATATAGGGCTGCTGCACAGCAGATGCTTGGTGGGGCCACTTGCGGGTGCGTGCACTGGCCCACCTCAGGCATCATTGCATGCCATGCTCCAGCATGGGGGAGCAGAAAAATGGAAAAAGAGAGACCCTGGTGGCTGGTCGTTGTGGCTCGATGGCTGTCCCCATGCTCCACTCTGGAGGCAACACTCCCGAAACTGGATCTAAACCTGGTGAGTGAGTGAGTAAGGGGTACTCCCCGCCACTCTGCAATGGGGAGGTAAGCCATAAGGAGTTACAGGGGGTGAGGGTCTGAAGGAGAGGAGTGATGGGATGGTGGCCAGATGAGGAGCCGACCGGGGCCAGGAAGGAGGAGAAATAAATAGGCGAAAAAAAACAGAGAAAAGGAGAGGGCCGAGAATGAAGCCCTGAGGAACTCCAGTATTTATAGCAGTGAGATCCGAGGTGGCAGAGTAGAATTTCACTAACTGCTGTCTGTCTAATGGATAACTATTGAACCAGACCAAAATGTCTATAGAGAAACCAAGATATACTGTAGACATTTGGAGAGAAGAAGAGGGTGATCAACCAGATCAAATGCCTTAGCAAGGTCTGTAAAGACTGAACCCATCAGAAGACCATTGTCCATGGCAATTTTGGCATTGTTAATGAATTTAAGGAGGGCTGTAGTAGTGCTATGACCTTTCTGGAAACCGTGTTGAGAGTTCAAGAGGAGGTTGTGATCATGTAGAAAGGAGATGGTTTGTTGGGTCATAAGTTTCTCTAGAATTTTGCTGAAGACTGAGAGGATGGTGAAAGGTTGATAGTTTGTGATAGACTTGGGATCATCTTTTTTAAAGACAGGAGCAATTCTAGCAATTTTCCAGATGCTAGATACTGTGCTATGGCAGAGAGAGAGATTAAAGATTTTTGCCAGAAGTGAGGCGATGAAGGGGGGCAGCTAGTTTCAGCAGCCTAGCCTCAATCCCATCAGACCCGACACTAGTACAATCAGAGATGGTATATAATAGTTTAAGGACATCTACTCTGGTTATGATGTGGAACCAAAAAGGTGGATGCATGCCCAAGGATTCAGTCACAGAGTGGGGGATGAAGGACACAGTGGAATAGAAAGATGACGTGTACTTAGATCCGAGAAATGATGGTTAAAGGAGTTTGTAATGGTGACCAAATTATTGCAATGCACACCATTTAGGACCATATCGTTAGTTAATTGTGAATGTTTGGCTCTGAGAAAGGTCTTTATGTGTGACCAAAATTTCTTCGAGTCACCTGCAGCATCTATCAATAGTCCCTTGCAAAAGGAGCTCCTTGCTAAATGAATGTTTCTTTTACATGCATTTCTTTGTGTCCTACAGTATATTCACAGAAATCAGATGGGAGACCAGAAATCTTACAGTGCATCCAGCTTTTGTCCCTGGCTCTGATTTGTGCTAGAAGATCTTTCTTTAGCCACCTAATTGGTGTACCATGTATTCGACATGAGATTAAGGGTGTGTGCAAGTCCTGGAGTGCCCCAGACATTGTTAGAAAGTGGTTGAGAGTTAACTGAGCATCACTGGCAGTATAGATGCAAGACTAGTCAAGCATAGAGAGATCATGCAGAAACTGGATCTAATCTAAATTGGCAAAGTTGCAGAAGGAAATGTATGTGGGGGGAGGGGTTTGTTCTAGCACACCAAATACAATAAATTGGAGAGTGATCGGTTATGGCATAAGAGAGAATACCAGCTGCAGCTAATCTGTCAATATGATTTGTCAGGGACTAGTCAATTAGGGTGCTAGAACTGCAGGTGGACATGATCCTCATGGGGTTGGTGATGAGTTGGTGGAGATTGGGTCCCTGAACTGCAGCGTGAAGGGTTTTGTTGGATTTGCCAAGCCAGTTGAGTTTTCGGTCACCTAGGATGATAACTTCATTCCAACCAGCAATCGAGGCAACCTGGGGGAGAAGTTCACCCAGGTCAGTGGTGCCACCTAGTGGAGGGTTATAGGCACATACAATGTGCAGTTTCTTTGTTCCTAGGAGGAGGGTAGCATGAAGAGATTCACAGTGGGAGAGGGCAGGGGAAAGAAGAGCAGAGAGGTTTAGGTGAGAGTTGAAAAATATGGCAACACTGCCACCTCGTTTAGAGGTGAGCCTGTCACCCCGATTAAGTTATAGTTAGGTAATGTGCAAGCAGTGTCAGGGATGGAGGGTTTAAGCCATGTTTCGAATAGGCAGATAATGTCAGGGTGATACAGTGTGACCCAGGCCTCCAGTTCTGTTACGTTATGGAGGAGACTCCTATTATTTAGGTGAACTACTCAAAGTCCCTTAGTGTCCTTCCAATTTGTATCAATGTAGGAGAGATGGGCTACTGGGCCAGGGTTTATATCAGTATCACCTGACAGGATAACAGCAAGGAGGAGTACCATAGCTTGAGGTGGACAAAGAGGTAGGGCAGGCATGTGTGCCAAAAAAGGCACTTTTTGTAGGCATAACCAGCAAGGTGGATAAAGTGGTTTGGGGTAAGTGGAGGGGTAAAATCTAGGTGGTTATGAAGAGTTACACACAGATTGGAGAAAGTGAAGTCATTAAGATCTGATGGGGAAGCCTCGTGAGATTGGGAGCAAGGGGCAGATGGAAGCCACATAAGGAGGTAAATAGTAGGCAGGTTGCTGGTGCTAAGGAATAAGGCGGAGCAATGAATAAATATGAGACAGCAATAAATAACAGTGAGAGTAGGGACTTGCTCATGTAGGTACAAGGGGTTGAGTTTTGATTTAAGGGGAACAATTGTGGAGGTGTAGGAGGATTGCAGGATTGCTTTAATTGATTTACTGGTTAAAAGAAGGCACCACTAAGTTATAGAGGGAAGAGCAATGACAATAACAAGGAAGTGCCTAGGACCCAGGAGAAAGAGAAATAGAAGGGACAGGTGGGATGTACCAAGTAGAGTTGGGGAAGGGGGCTAAGGTACCAGAGAGCTGTTGATCAGTGGAAACAATAACAGGCTTAGTGATCTAGAGAATAGAGTTGTGGGTTTCAGAGTGAGTTAACTATCATAGGCCTGGGTTCTAGTCCCATGGAGGGGGAAAGGCAAAAGAGAGGGGGGTCCCTGGGAGGGAATTTTCATAAGTGGTTACTATAAGGACATGGGATAAAACAGTAGGGCACATATGAATTCTATTTGAATGTGAGTGGAGGGGGAGTAAAGTGCCCCCTAGAGGCTTGGCAATATAAACTGCTAAGGGAAGTTTGGAGAGAGATAATACACACCTTTGATTACTTGATTGAGTCACACTGTTGATCATGTGATCGAGTCACCTGGCACAGTCTGCCTATGAAAGAAATGACCGCCCAGGATGGGCTGGTGGGGCAGCCCTGTGAAGTACAGCCATAGTACCTATAATTGAATAGTTATCTCCGGCTGCTCAGGCAGAGGGAGAGGTCCGTTCTGTGGATCAGAAAGCAGCCTTTGGATAAAGATAAAGATAAAGAGGAAAGGAGTTAAAAGTCGGGGTAGAACAAAGGCATGGGTCAAGGCAGGAAAGGGACAAATGGAGTTGGGAAGGGATAATGGCATTTATAAAATGGCAAGAAAAAAATCTAGAAATCTCATTAGCCAAGAGAGATCAGCTGACCATACATTACATCTCTGTATACACACAGTCATTCTGGGCCTAAACCACATCATACAACAAGCAAATCAGTCCTCCTACAACCAGAACTATCTTCCGTCAGTTTCCCTACAATCAGAACTGATCTTCCACCACAAACATGGCTGCTACCTTTACACTGTAGAAACCTTCAACTGGGTCCTATAAATAAAACTACCTTAAATATAAAATAAAACAAATTAATTAAATGTTGTTTACCAGAACATCACACTCTCCTTACACACATAAACAAATTAGAAACATTTAGTATTTTTTATAGTTTTCAATAAAACTGTTGTTTTGCTAAAAGTGAAAAATCCCATATCTTTACCTGTTCATTTATTTAGTCTTTGGTAACCGGGTAAGGCCCACTAGGCACAAGTGCCTGTTTTCAGGGGCGACCTGGGAGCACTGGGCGGTTAAGTGACTTGCTCAGAGTCACACAGTATGCAAGTGGAGGTGGTGAGAATCAAACTCAGGTCTGGTTGATGTATCAAGCTCGTTCACTCCTCGTTCCTCTAACCTCTAGGCTATACTGCCAGCCCAGTTCATCAGAGAAATCTCTTCTGCTTTCCCTGACAGTGAGATCATTGAGCCACTTGCTCTAAAACAGACCTTTGTTGTGTATGTACAGTGTGTTGGTAGAGGAATATTCTGATAGTAGAACTGAGCAGAATTTTGAATCCCTGTATTCCATGGTAAACATTCCATGATGAACATTCCACTTGTTGAATGTGGAGAAACACAGAGAAAAAAAACAGAATGAAGAAACTAAGCAATTGGTAAGGCTTTGCCTGGAGTTTGGTGGCCAAGCAGCCAGCCACTCCCACTTCCTGAGCTATATAAGCAGTTCCTCTCAGCCTCACTGTGAAGCATTTTTTCTTTGCATCCGGAAGCTATATTGGTTTGTCCTCTGAGCTGGCTGGGGCCTACCCCGTCCTTCCGCTGTTTCTGTGTGTCTCTGCTGGATTTCAGTGTTTGTTTTCCTGCTTCTGGTTTGTATTTTTCCTCTGGCTGTGTGCTTCCCTGTGTTTTGTGTTTCTTGTTTTTAGGCCTTTCCCTGTTTTACTGTGTTTTGGGTTTGTCTTTTTGGGGGGCTTTGTTCTAAGCTCCTAGCATACTGCTAATCAGAGCTCCTGTTACTGCTTTCAGTTACCTATAGCTGCAGCCACTACTGCTGTTTGCTTTAATTGCTATTGTACCCAGTGTGTGTATTTTTACACTGTGCTCACCACGCTCAAACTACTACAATGCAACTGCAATCATTATCTGCATGTTTCAGCTCAACCATAGCTGCTCCATGTTGCATACTCAGTTCTTTTCACCTGACACAGTTTAATCTGACCCTGGCTGTGCTGCTCATTCCTGCCTCTCATTCTACTTGCAGCTTCATTGCACTGCCTGGCTACATCTGCTTTTAGAGTATTGTCACTATGTTTTATTGCAGTTACAACTCTGAGGTCAGGCAACTAAGCTCCTGCTGAGGCTGTTAATATAGCATGTTATTAAATCTTACCTCACTGCTGAAAATCCTCAGTGTTTGTCACCTTGATTTGGCTATTCGTGTCTGGCTGGCTTGCCCCCAATTCAGTGCTGTTTAATTGCTATACAGTATGTTATGCAGGTCCACCTATCACTACTACTGCTTATTGACCTGCGTGCAGGTCCACACTTGCTTATGCAACCATTGCTCCTTGCTTAAGCAAACCAGTGCGTCATGCCTACTGCCATTCCCTTGGTTTCAGCCGCTGGGATTCTGCTTCACTCAGTCTGCATTTGACCTTGCATGGTCTCACCACTCACTGCTCATTACAATCTCGGCTCACTGTGCTCATCAGCTCACCAGCTTTTCAGCTCTCAATCAATTTCTGGGGCATGCCAGCCATTCTATTCTGGTGCAGGATTCCTGCAGCCGATGGTCTCGCTCTGCATTTAGTCTGCATTTTGAGCATGTCCAACTTTGGGCAGGATCCTTCTCACCTGGAGCATAGCTGGGAATTTTCTTGCCCCAGCCTTGGCTTTAGTTGCCTGCTATGCAACAGCAGCTCCTGGTGTAGAATTTAAGACTAGCAGTGAAAGGTGGAAAAAGTTACCTCCTTTGGCTCTAGTGTTCCACTATAACAGTTAGCCATTGACTTTAGTGGTTTCCCTAGCGAGGCACCTTCACTGCATTCTCCCTACGACTTCCTCTGGTTCACCTAGGTTGATTTAGGGTGGGTAGGCCAGATGATTGCCTCAGCAGTTGTTGCTCTCCTCTTGCACCTTGGATGCACGTATTGTTGCAGAGTTTTCTCGCAGCCTTCCACGGCATTCCTGCTAGAGGGTTTGAGTGAGAGCCTTCCTCCAAATTAGAATATTTTCCATCTCCTTTTAATTTGGTTTTCCAAACTGCAGCTGCAGAGCCGTCACTAAATAAACTATCCCAAGCCTGGAGGGAAGGCGACCTAGGCCTTGAATCCCCAGAGATTTCCTCCTCATGGGGTTTTTTTCTCTCCTCCATTGCCTCAGGTCATAACACTTAGCATAGTTATTTCCCCTAGTTTCTTTACTTAGGTTCTGCTGTTGGATAGAGGTGGAGGATGTCTTGCCATTCCCTCTCTCCTTAGGGGATCCTCTAATCTCAACACAAACCATCAGTATCATGCTATGCAAGCCTGGGCATTCATTATGTTATCCAACTGAACAGCTCATTGCATTATCAAACTGCCTATGCTTCTCTACTCCTACATTACAGTTACTGCTCCTGTGTCACAGTTACTGCTTGCTCATGTGCTTCGGGTTGCCTCCTTTTTGAGGATGATACTACATTTCTTTTGGGGATTCCTATGGTACCTTTAGCCATGGGAATCATCCTGTGGCCCCTCTAGGGGTGGAACCCTCTCTGAGAGTTCCTTGCCTTCGTACCCCTTCAGGGTGGTAATTCCTCTGGAATAGAGTGTGTGAATGGCCAAACCAAACTAACACAGTTGCACAAGCATAACACTATACTGTCTGTGTAGGTCAGTGAATAACACTATATAAACAAAGAGAAAAGGTGGTAAATGTCTCACCCCACTGTTTATCTTTTAAGACAGAGCAAGCAGTTTATGATGCTGTCAGTGAGTGTGGCAGTTTTGAACCATGCTCATGCTTGCAGCACTGGGGAACTGAGAAGCCTCTGTTCTGGCTTCCTTTTAGTTTTGTCTACAGAGTGAGGAGAATGAAATAAAATAAGAGAGCCATGTGTCAATCTTAGAACGAGGAAAACAGCATTTGTGAATTGTTGTGGTTGGCAGGGGAATATGAAGCTTAAGTGGGCAGGGAGGCACACACTGTATAACACTACTTTAATCTAGCACCAATAGGCAGAAAGACTATTTTATGTTAAAAGCACAGATTCACTTACATTTTTACTTATTTAAAAATGTGTTTCAAAATAAAAAAAAAAACTGCTTCTAAAAATAAAGGGCCATTTTATAAGCGCAATAAGACACTCCGGGCTTGTGCATTATGGTGTGATAACTACACTCCTAGGGATGACCTGCACTCGGCCTTAAGCCTCATGCCTAACTACGCCCCTAGGAGTGCAGTTATCACACAGTAATGTACACCCCATCGTGTCTTATTGCTTACCTATAGCCTGGCTGTGTCCCGTATCAATGAATCCCTGTAGTGCCTGAATTGCAAGGAAACCCCATAGAGACAAGCACTCCGGAGCACCAGAAGTATAGTGGGCAGGCAATTTTGACAATTAAGTACCAGCACTACACACCATAACTCATCAGTCTCCACAGATTTACTTAAGGTAACATCCGAAAACACAATAAGTCCTAGCCCTGATATTACAAATAGTAGCTGAAAAAATTCTAACATATGCGTTCCTCTGACCAGTATCCTGGTGCACCACAACAGTATTTTAGCCCTCTGAAGCACAGCAGTACTACCTGTAATTGAACAGCTTTATCCGGCTGCTCAGGGAGGGGAGAGGTCCATTCTGGGGATTGGGAAGCAGCCTGAAACATAGAAACATAGAATTTGACAGCAGATAAGGACCACTTGGCCCACCTAATCTGCCCATTTCCCTACCTAATGCATAGGCTGCAGATCCTAGTTAACCAACAGCCTACTTCCTCCTACCCCCCACTAGAATTGCCTTATGTCTGTCCCATGTATTATTGAATTCCCCCACTGTTTTTGAGTCCACTATCTCTTCAGGAAGGCTGTTCCATGTATACACAACCCTCTCCATGAAAAAATACTTCCTCACATTACCTTTGAGCTGTCCCACTCTATCTTCAAATTGTGCCCCCTTGTTCTTGCACATCTCTTTTTCTGAAAGATGCTACCATCTTGGACTCTGTTGATTCCCTTGATGTACTTGAAAGTTTCTATCATGTTCCCCTTCTCCCTCCTCTCCTGGAGTGTATACATATTTAAGCTTCTTTAATCTCTCTTCGTATGTCTTCTGGTGCAGACCTTGCATCATTTTAGTTGCCCTCCTCTGGACAGTCTCCATCTTGTCTATGTCCTTGTGGAAATTGGGTCTCCAGAACTGGATGCAGTACTCCAGATGAGGTCTCACCAACAGTCTGTACAGAGGGATAACAACTTCCTGTTTTCTACTGGTGATGCCGCTCCCTATGCATCCCAGTATCTCAACAGCCCTCCTTACTGCCTTCTCACATTGTTTGCCCACCTTAAGGTCATCTGATATGACTACCCCCAGGTCCCTTTCCATTTCTGTTGTTATTATCTCAACCTCCATTGTGTACTCTTCTCCTGGATTTTTATTTCCCAGGTGCATTACTTTGCACTTCTTTGCATTGAATCTAAGCTGCCTTATATTTGACCATTCCTCCAACTTGCCACGTCCATTTGCATCCTCTCCACCCCACCTTCTGTGTCAACCCTGTTGCAGATCTTTGTGTTGTCTGCAAAGAGACATACTTTTCCTTCCAGTCCCTCTGCAATGTCACTTATAAAGACATTAAAGAGGACCGGTCCCAGTACTGAACCTTGCGGTACCCCACTAGTAACCCCCCTTTCTTCAGAGTAAACTCCATTTACTATTACCCTCTGTATCCTGTTGTCCAGCCAATTTTTAACCCAGGCTACCACCTTGGGACCCATTCCAGGCTGGCTAACTTGTATATTAATCTTTTTTGTGGGACTGTGTCAAATGCCTTGCTAAAGTCTAGGTAGGTCATGTCCACTGCCCCTCCCTAGTCCACCTCATCGGTCACCTAGTCAAAGAAATCTATTAGATTCGTCTGACATGACCTTCCTGCTGTGAATCCATGCTGCCTTGGGTCCTGTGCCCCACTGGCCTCTAGGAATGCAACAATTCTTTCCTTTAGAGGTGATTCCATCATTTTCCCTACCACTGAGGTCAAACTAAGAGGTCTGAAGTTTCCTGCCTTTGTCTTGCTCCCACTTTTGTGAAGGGGAATCACTTCTGCCCTCCTCCACTCCTCCGGTACTACACCATCCTCCCATGATTTGTTAAAAAGTGTAGTCAGTAGTGTCACTAATTCTACCCTTAGTTCTTTTAGAATTCTTGGGTGAATCCTGTCAGGCACCATTGCTTTGTCCACCTTCAGTTTTAAGAGTTCTTTCAGGACCCTTTCTTCTGTGAATAGACTGGTATAGACCTCCCTATCCAGAGTTCTTCTATTCTTTGATTTTGGTACCTCCCCCTCATCTTCTTTTGTGAATACTGAGCAGAAGTATTCATTCAGTATTCCTGCTTTTTCAATGTCATCCTCTGCCCACCCTCCCTTCCCTTTAGTAAGCCTCATTATCCCTTCCTTCATCTTTCTTTGCTCCCTATTGTACCTATAAAAGGTTTTATCCCGTCTTAACTGAGTTAGCTATCTTTTCCTCAGTTTGGGCTTTTGCTATTCTGGCTGCCTTCCCCACCTCCTTCTGCTTTAACTGATACAGTTCTCTGTCCTGCTCCTTCTGTGCTTCCTTATACTTCCTGAATGCTACTGTTTTCTCCTTTACCTTCCCCACCACCTCTTTTGAGCACCATAGTGTTTTTTCCTTCATTTTGCTTTGTTGATTTGCTTCACACAAAGGCTTGTTGCCTCTGTGATGACTGTTTTGATTTTTCCCGTTGTTCCTCCACCCCTCCTTCTTGCCAGTTTGCTAGCACTTTTCTGAGGCATGCTCCAATTTTCCCAATGTCAGCCCTCCTAAAGTCCTACACTCTTGCTTTTGTATGGCTCGACTCTATGGCTGTGTTTATTGTGAACCACACTGTTTTGTGGTCACTTGTTCCCAGATGGCTACCCACTTCTAAATCTGAGATCCTTTCTCCATTCCCATTTGACAGTACCAGGTCTAAAATTGCTCCCTCCCTAGTGGGTTCCACCACTAGCTGTTGGAGGCATGCCCCCTGCAGGGCATCAAGAATAAACCTGATTTTTGATGTGGCTGCAGCTGGAGTGCTCCAGCTAACGTCTGGCATATTCAGGTCCCCCATAAATGTTATCTCCCCTTTTTCTGCCATTCTAAGGCTGCCTTATATCATTTCCTTGTCCACTGCCTCCCCTGAGATGGGGGTCTGTATACCACCCCTGTGCGAACTGTGGTGCCATAACCTGTCTCCAAGATAACCCACAGTGCCTCCTCTACTCCCTGTTTATCCTTTAGTTCCATTGCTTTGATCCCTTCCCTTACATAGAGAGGCACTCCTCCTCCTCTTTTACCCTCCCTGTCCCTCCTGTACATTGTGTACCTTGGTATGTTGACATCCCAGTCATGGTTCTCAGTGTACCATGTTTCTGTGACTGACACAATATCCAGATGTCCCTCTTCCATCAAGGCACTAGTTCAGGGAGATTGTTACACAGACTACGGGCATTGCTACTCATCACCCTCCATTTGTTGATGGCCTTACCTTTTTTAGCCCCATCCCTGTGCTTACTGCCTTTTTTTGCATTTACCCCAGTCCTGCTCCCCATTAACTTCTCTAACTTGGTGTTTACCTCTCTAACTACTGTGTTTTGTGCAGGGAGACTGTGTTTTCCCTGCTTCTTTTCAGTGCCTCACCCCTTGGCTAGTTTAAATGCTTGCCAATTATGCATTTAAACCTATCACCTAGGATTCTGGTTCTCCTCCTGGACAGATTGGACCCCCAGTCCCCAATGAAGCCAAAACCCTGAGCTCTGCACCAGGTTTTCAACCATTCATTGAATCCCATGGTGTGAAGTACTCTAGCATCACCCTTGCCATAGACAGGCAGCACCTCTGAGAAAGTTACTGTATGTGCCACTTGTCTAAGGCCCCTTCTCAGCTTTTCAAACTCCTCTTGTACTGCTGTGATCCCATTCATAGCCAGGTCATTTGTCCCTAGGTGGACAATGATATCCAGCTCCCTCCCTCCTGCAGCTGCTCCCGCGATCCTGAAGATTCGCTCCCTGTCTCTCCATGCCATGGCACCAGGCAGGCACCTTACCATCTTCTCCACTTCATTCCCCAAATTTACCCCCCTAATAATTGAGTCCCCCACCAGGAGTTGTTTCCTTCCCCTGTGAGATCCCATGCCACCCTCCTGTGGGACTCCTTTGTTGAGGTTTCCAGCATCCTCTTTGGTCTCCACTGCTGGTGCCTGCATAGAGGAACCACTCTCCTCCAGAAGAGTGTATGAATTGTGGAGAGGTACAACTGGAGGAATGTGCGTATGTTCCACCACCCTCTCCCTGCCTGAGCCCACCTTGGTCCAACTGCTCCTCTTTCTAACATGTTTCAATATAAGAAAAATAGCAGGACAAGAGGACACAGCATGAGATTAGAGGGAAGCAGATTAAAGCGTAATATGAGGAAGATCTTTTTCACATAAAGGGCGGTAGATACATGAAACAGTCTACCTCAGGAAGTGGTGGATATGAATACAGTGCAGTGCTTCAACCAGGCATGGGATAGGTATAAGGGAGCAATACAGATGAGTATGACTAGATAGGCCATTGACAGAGCAAAGGCAGATGGCACATTTATAAGATAGAAAAAGAAATGGGCTGACTGGATGGGCCTTGCAGTCCTTATCTGCCGTAAACTTCTGTGTTTCTATGTTTTTATGTTTCTATGTTTCTTGGCAACCTCTGAGGTAGTGGCAGTGGCCCTGGTGGTCCCTGGATAGGGGAGGAGGTTTCACAAATTCTAGCCAAGTCAGCTCAGAGACGAGCAGCCTCCTCCCTCAGACCAGAGAGCTGCCTACAAATAGGGCAGCATCGCAGCCTCCATAAAGTCTCCCAGAAGACTGCTGCCCCACAGTCAGTGCATTGCACTACTCCCCACATGTCTGTCTTCTTTCCTGATTCTCTTGCATTAAGCTTTTTTTGGGGGGTTATATATAGTTATTAAGTGTGCTATTACGTTCAATGCAGTGTGCTGTGCTGGTGAGGAAACATGCTGTATGCACCTTCCCCTTTAAGGAAATTATGTCACAACCCCTGCTATAAAGGAAGTGACACCTGGGGAGGGGGGATATGGGGAAGGGTGGGTTTGGGTCCAAGCTGTGCCCTCAGGAACAATCAGCTACAAGCTCTGACCCACCACTAGGATGAGTGTTAACCTTCCTTTCAGCAAAACAACCTGCAAAACAATCAGGGGAACACAGTCTCCTGCACCTGAGGCTGCCTGTGTTTCAATCCACACTGCAACTTTTGCTATAACAACTCCTTAATCACCAGTAAATTATCTAAAAATAGTTTAACTATCACAAAATCCTACCCACCAGTAAATCATTTAAAAATAGTTTATCTGTCACAAAATCCTAGTAGTCAATCCAGCTATTAGGCTTTTTCCAGCTGCTCAGGGAAGGGAGCGGTCCGTTCTGGGGATCGGGAAACAGCCTGTAATTGAACAGCTTTCTGTAGCTGCTCAGGGAGGGGAGAGGTAAATAGAATGATGTAAATACAGAGGCAGATGGAGGAAAAGTGCTGGCAAAAATGTTTTAAAAATCTGTGACAACAATGATAAAATAATAGTAGCTGTGTGAAACAGGAAAAGTCTATGTCTTGTCTATGTTAATCTGTGTATTTATCGGTTATTAACTTGGGATGTTCTGTAAACGAAATTTGTCCTCATACAACCTATCCTGCATTGCACTCAACAAACAAAACTTGCTTTGGGTGTAGTACAATAGCTATAAAATGTTTTGAATATTTGCAGAAACTACGTAATGGATTTGTTTAAACTGATGTGTGGCCAAGTGGATGGTTTAAGGCAATTAGCGAAAATTCTGCTAGATGAGTTTTGACACTGAACAGTTGCAATATGAATACCAAATGTTGGGAGAACATTTAGTAATTATATGCAATTATTTTTAAAATGCAGACACCCTCCCCTGAGAAAGCCAACGAATGGGTGAAATATCGGGTGTGGTTTGGGATCTTTATGCTTGATGAAAATAAAAAGATGAACATTGTAACCTGAAGATTGTGTTAGCATGACTGGTGTCTTACTGTAATTGCAGTACTAAATCAAAAGCCTTGGGAAATTAGAAGAATATTTTGTCTGTTGGCTTTCAAGTAAAATGGTGTTAACTGACATTTTCATAGAAACATAGCATGTGATGGGAGATAAGGGACGCAAGGCAAATCCAGTCTGCCCATTTTTAACCTCCATATTTTGCTGCTGATCTATGGTGCCATCTCTTCCCCTCCCTTCCTTACCCCTACGATTCCCTTGTAGATTATAGCAGACTTTCTATTAGAGCAGCAATTAGATGGGAATTTGTCAGCCCCACTACAGTTTTTGCCCCCACTACCTCTGCTGGAAGGCTGTTCCAGACATCCACCACCCTTTCTGTGAAGAAATACTTCCTCACATCCTTCCTGAATTTCCCCCCTTTAGCTTCATAGCAAACCCCCTTGTTCCAGAGCACCTTTTTCTCTGAAAAATATCCCCCCGTACCTTATTAACCCCTGTGAGGTATTTAAAGATCTCTATCATATCCCCCTTTCTCTATCCTCTCTTACAGGGTATACATATTTAGCTTCTTAAGGCTCTCCTCATAGGGATTTTGATGCAGACCTTGCAACATTTTGGTAGCCCTCTTCTGGACCACTTCCACTCTGTCTATGTTCTTCCTGAGATGTGGTCTCCAGAACTGGAAACAGTACTCAAGGTGAAGTCTTACCAGAGATCTATATAGGGGCAGCACCACCTCCCTCTTCCTGCTGGTGATACCCCTTCCTATGTACCCCAGCATCCCACTAGCCACACTGACTGCCTTGTTACACTGCCTGGCCACCTTTAGGTCACTCAATATGATTACACCTAGGTCTCTTTCCTACTTGGTCTTTGTCACTATCACTCCACCCATTGTGTACTCTATTCCCAGGTTTCTATGGCCCAAGTACATTATTTTGCACTTTATTGCATTAAAATCCAGCTGCCATATCCTTGACCACTCCTCCAGTCTTTCCAGATCCCTATCCATCCTCTCCCCTTCCCCTGAGTGTCTACTCTGTTGCAGATCTTGGTGTCATCCACAAAGAGGCAGACCTTTCCTTCCAGTTCCTCTGCTGTGTCACTTATAAGCACATTGAAGAGGATTGGTCACAGCACTGATCCCTGAGGTACTCTGCTGTCCACTCTCCCTTCCTCAGAATGAACTCCATTAACCACTACCCTCTGCGTTCCATCTCCTAATAAGTTTTTTTATCCAGGTTAGCACCTTATTACACCCCCCTCCCAGGTTCCCCAACTAGCTTACTATTCTCCTGTATGGAACGGTGTCAAAGGCTTTGCTGAAATCCAGGTAGGCCATGTCCATGGCTCCTACATGATCCAGCTCCTTGGCCAATCAGTCAAAGAAATTTATCAGATTTGCCTGACATGACCTTCCCTCTGTGAAACCATGCTGCCTGGGATCCTGGAATCTGTTGGATGCAAGATATTCCAAAATCCTTTCCTTTAATAGTGTTTCCATTAAGTTATCCACCACCAATATCAGGGTGACTGGTTAATAATTGCCTGCCTCTTCCCTGCCACCAGTTTTATGAAGTGGGACTACCTCTGCCCTTCTCCAGTCCTCAGGAACCACACTGATCTTCAGTGATCTGTTTAATAGGTCTGTCAGAGGTGCTGCCGCCCAGTACCTCCCTGAACACTCTCAGCACCCTTGGATGTACCCCATCTGGCCTCATAGCTTTGTTCACCTTCAGGTTACTGAGTGCTTTCTGGACTTTCTCCTCAGGAAATAGATTAGTGCCATTTCCCTCCCATCAAAACTCCTGGCGCCTTTTCACAGTCCTTCCTCTTCCCCTTCTACTGTGAATACTGAGCAGAAGTATTTGTTCAAGATGTTTGACTTCTCTTGATCTTCCTCTGTACAGTCACCCCCTCTCTGTTTAACCATATAATTCCTCCCTTTGTCTTCCTTTTCCCACTAACATACTTAAACAATGTTGTGTCCCCTTTTGGTACTCCATGAACTGTTCTTTCCTCTGTTTGTACCTTTGTGCTCCTTACTGCTTTGCTTGCCTTCCTCTGTTTTCCCAGATACACTTCCTTATCCTCCTCTCTCTGGGTCTGCTTATACCATCTGAATGCACATTTTTGAGCCTTTCCCTTTTCTGCTACCTCTTTAGAGAACCATAGTGGTCTCAACTTTCTTTTACTGTTGTGTACCTGCTTGACACAGAGATTTTTTTTTCCTTCACTATGCCCTCTTTTAGTTTTGCCCAGTTTTCCTTTACCCCCTCCCCGGGTCTTCTCTCCCTGCTAGGTCATTCCTGAGGCATTCACCCAACTTTGTAAAAACAGCCCTTCTGAAGTCCAGGACTCACGTCATTGTGTGGTTGGATACTGCAGCTGTTCTATGTTGAACCACATTGTCCAATGATCACTGGTCCCCAGGTGGCTTCCCACCTTGATGTCAGCAATAATGCCCCTGTTAATAAGCATTAGATCCAGTATTGCCCTATCTCGATTGGGCTCACTGACTAGTTGCCTGAGGAACGCCCACCCCTCCCCCGTAGCGAGTCTATGATGCCCCTGTTTTGGGCTGAAGCTGCTACAGGGAGGCTCCAATCTACATCCTGCAAATTGAAATCCCCCACCAGCAACACCTTCCCCTTTTCAGCAATTTGCCAATTGCTTCTAACATTTTCTTATCTAAGTCCTCCCCCTGCTGGAGGCCTCTAGATTACACCTGTCCAAATAGTAGTTCTGTTTCCCCTCTCAAGGGTGGCCACAGCATCTCTGCCCTTCCCCCAAATTCCCTGCATTTTTGTTGCTTTTATGTTTTCCTTCACATAAAGCACCACTCTCCCTCCTTTCCTTCCTACCCTGCCCTCCGGAACATTGTGTAGCCTGGTAGGACCATATCCCAGTTATGGTTGTCAGTGCACCATGACTCAATAATGGCTACAATATTCAGGTCAGCTTCCACCATAATGGCCTCTAGGTCTGGGATCTTATTTCCCATACTTCTAGCATTAGCACACATGACCTTTCAGATTTTGTTAGCTCTTTTCTTGTTGCTTTACCCTTAATCCATTTGTGCCCCCTTTCTACCTTTTCTTTTCTGACTGCTTCTTTTCTCCTCCTCCTCCTCTTCCTCTGTTACCCCATTACTTCCTTGATTAACTTGCTCTGTGGTCAGACTCTTGCCCCTTGGGATCTATCAACACATTATCTCAACCTGTGGGGGGGGGAGTTTCTGCCTCCCCTTTTTCTGCCATCCTACTTGGCTAGTTTAAATGCCCATCAAAGTAACATTTAAACTTTCCACTGAGAATTGTGGTTACCCTCATGGATAGATGCAGGCCATCACCACTGTATAGGCTGTTATCCTCCCAAATGGACCGCCAGTCCCCAACATAGCCATACCACCTCCACTCAGTTCCATTCCCTCAGCCATACATTGAAGGAATTGGTGCAGAGGTCCCTCACCTTTCCAGTACTGCAGCGATGCAGCACTTCCAGAAAAGTTATACAGCTTGCTACCTAAGACTTCTTCCCAGCTCCTTAAACTCCCGCTGCACTGTTGCTGTCTCATCCCTGACCAGGTCATTTGTCCCCAGGTGGATAATGACATCCAGTTCCCCATCTTTTCCTACTGCCCTAGCAATCCTTTGGATACTTTTCCCATCCCGCCATGCTGTGGTGCTGGGTAGGCACCCTGACCTCCATCTCCATCTCCTCTTCTACTCCCAACTCTGTCCCCTGACAATTATGTCCCACACCAGTAGCTGCTTCCTCCTTCCCTTGTGTCTGTCTTTCTCTTTCTTTCTTTCTTTCTTTCTTTCTTTCTTTCTTTCTTTCTTTCTTTCTTTCTTTCTTTCCTTCCTTCCTTCCTTCCTTCCTTCCTTCCTTCCTCCCTTCTTTCTTTCTTCCTTCCTTCCTTCCTCCCTTCTTTCTTTCTTCCTTCCTTCCTTCCTTCCTTCCTTCACCAGGGAAAACATTCTGAGCTAAATAGCTAATTTTCAGATGTTTCCTGGTGATGTGATTTAATAGCATCCAGGATTTTTTCTTTAAGACAGGTTGTGATGTCATGTTTAATTATGCAACACCCTCTAAGGTGTTACTCAGAAGCAAGGTAAAGCTATCTGGTCTTTAATTACATGCTTTTGATTTATCTCTGTTTTTATGTTGGCATGCTTGCGCAGCCAACATCTTGCAGTAGTGCAGATTTGGAAGCTTGGTCACTGTTGGGCGAATGGAGAGCTCACATCAGTAGGTGCATTCCTCATTCCCCAATCAGCCTGCATGCTGGTGCCACACCACCCGGGCGAGCACATCTACGGAAAGGTCCGCTGCAATGCGAGCAAAGCTCATCACATGTAGCGGACTTCCCAACGTGCTTACCCGGAAACACAAACTTGGTGGCACACTGCCCGCCAAACTGCCAACTTCGGGGATGCCCAATCCTCCTGATGACTTACCCTGCCCCCAATGTATGTGCTGACAGGGGAGCCAACTCCACATTGGCATAAAGAACCCCCCCATTTGTTATATGCTGAGGGGGTGCCCAATCCCCCTTGGCTCTTGCCCCCCCACTTTCCTTTTGTGCCGATGGGGGTGCCCAATCCCCCATCAGCTACAGCTGCCCCCCAAAAAAAGAGGCTCCGTTGGCACAGTGGGAGCCCACCCCAGCATGCCACATGCCCCTGTAAACAGAAAAACAGTCCCACCTATAGAAAAAGGAAACAGTCCCTTGGCGGTCTCCCTGCCCTCTCCCACAACCCGCGTCCACCCACTGCGCACCCTGCATCCCCATACACCCCTTCACCCCATACTTACCTGCAGAGTCTGGCGCAACTATCTTCGGTGGACCAGGAACACATCTGCACTCTTCAAAGCTGACCGTGAACTGAGGAAATGCCGGTAAGCTGTATAATGTAATAAATAGTGTTTTTTCAACTTTAATGCATATCTCAGGCATTTTTGGGAATTTTGGCACCAAATTTTCAATACAGGGTTTTTGGGACCCCATGAATTCTGGCACGGTCATGGTGTTGTTCAGTCCCAAAAGGTGATTTCACAGTCACTGCACAGCATCACCTTTCGGGACCAAGTAACAAAATGACAGTGCCACAGTTCATGAGGGGAGCTCTCAAAAAGCGTATGTTGCAAATTTGGGGACAAAACTCCCCAAAATGGCTGTTTTACGAGCAAGCATTGCACTATTTCTATGCATGTTCATAACGTCATGAATTTGTAATATTTTCACTCCAGATTTTCAAACTTGGCATTTTTCCACACCTCCAGATGAACAGTACAGCTGTCATTTTACATATCCTGCCCAAAATCTGTTTTCGCATGTCCGGTTCAGAACAGCGCAATCGCTCTGCAAAATCACTTTTTGGAACAGTTTGAGGAAATGACAATGACACTGTTCATGAGCAGAGGTCCTAAAATGCCTATGTTGAAAATTTGATGCTGAAAGTCCATAAAATGACTGTGTTGCAAGCGTGCATTGTGCAATTTCCACGCACCCTTGTAACTTCGCAAATTTGCAAGATTTCCATGCCAGATTTTCAACACTGGCATTTTTTCACACCTCCTTATGAACAACACAGCTGTAATTTTTCACATCCTGCCCAAAATGTGTTTCCACAGCTGTGGTGCACAATGGCTTGGTCACTGTGGGAAATCAACTTTTGGGACTGATTAACAAAATTGCAGTGCCACTGTTCATAAGGCGAGGCCCCAAAATGGCTATGTTACAAATGTGGCTACCAAACTCCCAAAAATTATTGGGTTATGGACTTGTGTTGCGCAGTTTGTATGCTTGCTCATTGCTTCACCAATATTTCATATTGTCACTCCAGATTTTCAACATTGCCATTTTTTACGCATCCTCATGAACAATACAGTTGTCATTCTCCACATCCTGCCCAGAAATGTGTTTTTGTCCCTCTGTCACCAAATGGCACAGCTGCTGTGCAAAACCACCTTTCAGCTAAAAAACTGCTTGTACCACTTTTCATGAGGTGGCCTGACAAGCAGCCCATGTTGAAAATGTGGAGTGAAACTACCACCACATGCCTACGGTGTTAGGGTTTCCAACTGTAGCACCCCACCCGGTACAGACTGACAGGCATCAGGGGTGTGACTTGGGATCATCGGATGTAATGCTTACGCCATTCCGCCCCCCACCCCAACCCTGCAGCTACTGACAGGCATCGTGGTGTGCCCTGTACTGTTCAGCCACAAAGTTCACCCCACGCTCATATTCTGCACCCACATCAGCATATTTCCTTACGGAATGGGGTAAGTATAACTCCCAAAGACCCCAAAGCACACCCCAACACTTGTTAGTGTCTACAGGGTAGGGTGAGGTACAGTGGCATGAGTGTTATAGCTGACGACCCAAAGGCACATCCCAATGCCTGTCACTTTCTACAGTGTGGGGGTGGGGTTGGCGTCACTTCAATACTTCACTGCCATTGCTATTATGCGTCTCTAGCTCCGGTACTGCCAATGCCAGTGCCAGCGTGACAACATTCAGCATTGACAAATGCTTGTTAAAAATTAGGACAACAATGTAATTACTGTAACCTACTGGGATCATACCCATATTAACTGAAGGATTAAAAAAGTGCATAAGGGTATCAACAATATATCAGAAGAGTGTAAAAGCTGTTTCTCCTTTGAGGAGTGATTGTGGGAATCTCCTTTGACTTTTACAAACTGTGCTTGTGAAACTGTACTTGAGCCCTATTTCTCTGCATACAGGAAGTAGGAAGAGAGCAGCTGTAGTTCATACACATAAGGGCTGAACTACTACAGCGCTATACTTAATTTTAATTATGTGCTGACAAAGCATTATATTCCTGTGCCTTAGCTTCAAATGAGAAGCAGATGCACGGTTGAAAGAAATACTTTTTAATTGCAGCTTTCGTTGTGAGGGACCTGCGACCCCCTACAGCTACTTCCAGGTCATTTAGACCCATATTACTTGGCCCTGCTGCGAGCGGGCATTAGAAACAAACAAATCAGAAGAGTGTGAGAGCTGTTTCTCCTTTGGGGAGTGATTGTGGAAATCTCTTTTGACTTTTACAAACTGTGCTTGTGTAACTGTACTTGAGCCCAACTTCTCTGCCTACAGGAAATAGGAAGAGAGCAGCTGAAGTTCATACACATAAGGGCTGAACTACTACAGTGTTATACTTAATTTTAATTGTGTTCTGACAAAGCATTATATTCCTGTGCCTTAGCTTCACATGAGAAGCAGACGCGCAGTTAAAAGAAATACTTTTTAATTGCAACTTTCGTTGCGAGGGACCCGTGACTCCTACAGCTACTTCTGGGTTATTTAGACCCATATTACTCGGCCCTGCTGTGAGCAAGATGCACATCATCATGTGTGGAGACTGGGGCACTAGGAGCCAGGAGTTAACATCTTTGTTTACCTGCAAAGGTACAAGTTTTACCATGATGTTGTGTACTGGGTGCCGCATGTATGCCAAGGGGGAAGACATTTCAGGGTTTATATGTGACAATTGCACCTGATAGAGGTGTTGAAAGCAGAAATTGTGGCACTTCAACATAGAGTGCAGGTTCAAGCTGATATCTCTACACTTGAACAATACATAGACACAATGGCAGAAGTCATATCCGAATCAGAGCACTCCTCACTACCCAACCCATCTGTACCTCTAGTTAAGGCTACAAATGAGTCAGACAACAAAAAAGACTGGTATGTAGTGCACAAAACATCAAAAGGGAAAAAAGGAAGAAGAAATATAGGGGGCTCTTCTAATATACTGATCCCAAATAAATTCGGTGCCCTAGTACCTGACTACAACCCTAATGATGGGAAAGAACCCACAACACCAGATGACCCTGGGGCAACCAGCTGTGATCCATTAAGTACTCATGAAACAATAAAAAATGATAGCCCTACTTATCCTGCTGAAATAGCACAAGTAGGAAAAGTCCCACGTGATGTTCTTTTTATAGGGGACTCAATGCTCAGGTATACTGACCATGTAATTTGCAGAAATAGGAAGGAATTCACCACAGTTAGTGTACTGTCTGGGGCTGGTATTGGAGACGTAAGGAAGCTACTCCCTGGTCTACTGGAGAATACATGCAAACCACTGATGTTTTTACATATTGGGGTTAATGATATGGGTAAAAGAAGCCTTATTGACATACAGCGGGATTTTGAACAAGTGGGAAAGTCCTTTATAGCCAGAGGATGTGAACTGGTCATCTCTGGTATTTTACCTGTGCCCCGGGCTGGCCATTCACAAAATGTAGACATAAGAAGATTAAATGGTTGGTTAAAGCGCTGGTGTTGTAGGGAAGGGTTTGCCTACGAGGATCATTGGGAGGATTTCCAGATACCATACTTATTCTCACAAGATGGCCTACACCTCAACAGGCAGGGGAAATGGGTATTTGGCAGCAAATTAAAACAACTAGCTGACATCCATTTAAACTCAAAACAAGGGGGGGACGCGGGGTCCACAAAACCCAGGATTAAAAACACCAGCTACACCGCCAAGTCCAACTGGAACTTCCTTTTATTAAATGCCAGATGTCTCCACAATAAAATGAATGAATTAAAGCTGACACTACATAACTCAAACATTCACATATGTGCTATCACTGAAACCTGGTGGAGGGAGGAAGACACCTGGAATAAACAGATCTCTGGCTGTACTCTATACAATAAGGACAGTTCACATACTAAGGGGGGGCGGTGTGGCACTATATAATTTATTTTTTTTCAATTCAAATTTTATTAAAGTTTCCAATATAGAGAATGAATCACAGTGGAGTAAATCATGAACCCCAAAGAACAGACACAGAATGCAAGATGATTCGCTCTCCCCTACCCCCTACCCACCCAGCCCAACACCACCGAACAACCCAGCGCATAGGTACTCCTTTAGCACAACACCAAAGAATATAACCTGGTTGTACTTAGGCCTGTAGTACATAAAGAGTCTGCAGTGGGCCCCAGATCCTGTCAAACTTTTCCAGTTTGTTATATAGACTGGCAATAGTCCTCTCTGTTCTGAGGTTCGCTAGCAATTTCTGAAGCCATTCAACATAAGATGGTACCTCCGTATCCTTCCAGTGCCTCAACACCACTTTTTTAACAGACATCGACATCAATGCTATGTGGTACCTCCTGTTCACCACCAAAATGGAGGAGAAATCCCCAAGAAGACATATTTCGGGGGTGAACAATTCTGAAAGCCCTTAAAGAGGATCAGCACACTGATTAATCATGGTCCAAAGTGGGGCAACTTTCGAACAGCTCCAGAAAATATGAAGGAGGTCACCTTCTTGAGACTGGCATCTTGTGCAAAGGGGAGAGGACACCAGACCCAGTCTGGCAAGCCTCTGCGGAGAATAATAAATGTTATGCAAAATTTTGAATTGCATTAATCTAAGTCTGTCCTGCTTAAGGAACTTATGACAACTTTGCCACAGGAGAGACCAGTCCATATCTCTGCCCTGAAAGAGAGAGGCCCAAAAGGAGATGGAAGCATAATTATCAGGGTAAGCCTAGGTGAACAGAGCAATATATATTTTAGATACAGCATGAGGCGAACCCTCCAATTCCGTGAGGGTAGCCTGAAAACTGATATTGGGAGCTGGATGTGGGATCGGACCCATTACCTTAATCAGTAGGTAGCGAAATTGAAAAATCTTGAAGATTGCTGTGTGAGGTAACATAAACTTGTGCATAATGCCAGCAGAAGAGCACCATTGACTATCGGATAACATAAACTCATCTAGACGGCAGTTTCTTATCTGAGGGATCCAACTAGGTGAGAGAAGCTTGCCGTCCAGCAAAAAATTAGGGTTGCCTATTACGGGTTGAGATAAATCCTTGAGATTTTTATATCTCAGAAAAAGTGCACAATTGAGTATGAACCCTGATTGAAATGGCTATAGGGAAACTACGTAGAGATTCTGGTAGGGAACTGACCTTGGTGTATAGCAGCGTAGCCAGGGAGAGACCATGTGTTCTAATGGTAGCAGACTCGACGGCTAACCAAGTCAGGGTATATGTGGCAGCCACGGATTGTTGATCCACGGTCAGCCATCTGAGATACTTATTGGCCTGACTGGCCCAGTAATATAGCCCAATATGGGGGAGTCTTAATCCTCCTTTAGCCTTCGGAGCCGCTGACTTGTGGAAAGCTATCCTAGCCTTCTTGTTGCCCCATATAAAAGTAGAGATCATGCTATGTACTTTTTTAACCCAGGACAGGGGGAGCCATATGTTTAGCATGTTAAGGGGGTAGAATAAGCGAGGAAATACGTTCACTTTGATTAGATTGATTCTGCCCCAAAGAGAAAGGGGAAGTAAAGTCCACCGATGGAGGTCTAGATCTATTTTATGTACCAGTGCATCAATATTAAGTTGTCTGAGCCGTGCCATGTCCAGAGTGAGAAGGAGCCCCAGATATTTAATATAATCAGACTTCCAGGTGAGCCCAAACGCAATAATGTCCTGTTTATATACCCTGTGGTTAAGAGGAAAATCCACAGTCTTACCTACATTGAGTTTATAATTTGAGACCTTGCTGAAGTCATCTATTAACTTCAGAATAATGGGAATAGATGTGAGTGGATGGGTTACCTGCAGCAGAAGATCATCTGCATAGGCCGCCACTTTAACCACCTGCTCCACGAGAGAGATACCCGAGATGCCCAGGGTGCCAGACAATCTCCTAATAAGAGGCTCTAGGTAAATATTGAAGAGAAGGGGGGATAAGGGACACCCCTGTCTGGTCCCTACATGTCATTTAAAGGGGGTGGAGATAACCCCATTACATGAGATTCTGGCAGAAGGGAACTTATATAAAGAGCTAACCCAATTCCAGAATTTCGTGGGAAAACCAAAAACTTCCATTGTAGCAAACAAGTAATCCCAGTGGGCTCTGTCGAACGCCTTCTCAGCATCCAGCGAGATCAAGACTATTGGATGCAGAACATCCTTGGATGCCGCGAAGACGTGAGACAGGACCCTCAGATGATCAACCAACGATCTCCCTTTCATAAAACCAACCTGATCTGCCCCGATTAAAAAGGCAAGTACTGCTTCCAAACGGTCGGCTAATAGTCTTGCCAAAATGTTAATATCATGGTTAAGAAGGGAGATCGGCCTGTAACTTGAGACCAGATCAGACGGTCTGTCTGGCTTAGGCTACAAAACAATCAGCGCCTCAAAAAGGGAGGGATCAGATGCTTGACCGGAGAGAATGGCCTGGAAGAGTGGCACCAAAATGGGGATCAATTGCTTAGAGAAAACTTGTAAAAATGGGAGGTAAACCCGTCAGGGCCTGGAGATTTGTCGGATGGGAGAGATTTAATTACCCTTTCAATCTCACCCTCAGAGACAAGAGACTCCAAAATTTTCTGCTGGGATTGTGAGAGAGTTGGCAGTTGTAACTCACTCAGATATTCAAAAAGTCTGTCCTTAGATGGGGAGTTAACCATAGGGCCATATAAGCCCTGGAAATAATTTGTGAACTCCTCTGCTATCTCCGAGGGTAAGACCTTAAGGGAATTGTATTTGAGGAATGGACTGCGGAAATCTAGCAGATTTCTGTTGCTTAATACGCAGCGTCAACATTTTGCCGGCCTTCTCACCCTGATCAGTATATACCACTTTTGTTTTCAAAATTGCAAATTCAGCTTGCTCTGATAACATTGCTAGATAGGCTTCTCTCAATTTCGTTAAATCTTGTTTAAATGTCTCAGAAGAGGATGGAGAGAGGACAGTCTCCATGCCCCTAATCTGAGAGAGAAGGTCAGAGATCTGAGATGCCCTCTCTCTGTTCCTTTTCGATGTTAGGCCGATTATGATCCCCCTTAAATATGCTTTACAGGCACCCCATATCATATCGGGTTTCCCCATAGAGTTAGAATTGGAGGCAGTAAACTGCTCTATTTGGGATATTATATATTGAACCATCTTTGGCTCCTTCAAAATTTGATTATTCAACTTCCACCTGCCCCCTTTATCGGGCAGTGACGCTAGGGTTATTTAGCAGGTGACCACAGAGTGATCCGACAGGGGCCCTGAAACAATACTAGAGCTTATAACCCCTGGTAATAGAGATTGAGAGATGAGGATATAATCAATCCTCGAGGAAGTTGCATGCACTGGAGAAACATAAGTATATTCCCTTGTATTGGGATGTAATACGCGCCATATATCACAAAGACCTATAGAGTCCAACAGGTCCCTAAAAGCTCTTTGTGCTGGGGAGAGATCTTGATGGGATTGACCTGACCTGTCAAGAGCCTGATCAAAAACAAGATTAAAAATCACCCCCTATAACCATGGGGATGTCCAAAAATGGAGTTAGGGCTTCTATTATCTGGATAAAAAAGCTGGGGGAGTCTACATTAGGGCCATAGATGACGCCCAAGACAATATCCAGGGTATGCAATCTACCTTTTATGAACAGAAATGTGCTGGAAGGATCGGGTATAACTTGGAGAGGTTTGAACGGAACCGACCTATGCAAAAAGATCATAACCCCCTCTACTGTGGGTCATGCCCTCTGCCGTGAACAGCTGCCCAATTTGCTGCCGTCTCATTTTGTCAGCCTCCTTCTTAAGCAGATGCGTCTCCTGCAAAAACATAATTTCTGCCTTCAGATGATTTATATGTTTCAAGATTTTATATTGCTTAGTCCTATGCCTTGCCCCTTTAACATTCCAACTGATAAATTGAATACTTCTAGCCATCACTCAAGATGCCAGTCGGAAATTCCCGAAAGCACCACATGTATTTATGTTTCACCTCAATACTTCTCCAAGCGAAGTATGCGCTGGGTTGTTCTACCTCCCCCACCCTACCATCACTGAATCCATCCCCCCAATCACCCCCTCTGAAGCCCTCCCCCAGGCACCCCATAAACCCTGACCCCCGCACCCACCCACCTTTTGCATGGTACATGATGATCAGCTAACTGAAAAGATCCTCTCTCTCCAACCTCCCTGCCCTTGTGAACCAGAAAACAAGAACACTACCCCTTTATAACCAGAACACTCCATATTCCATACTCCTCAATTCTTATAAATTGTCATCATCGCTAGCTAGTGTAGGAAAATTGTCTGCACAAACCCTTAAAGAAAATAATCCTCCCTACAGAGTCCCCATGAACCATGCTACTACATGATCCACAGAGGATGAAGTGAGTAAAACGCTTGCATCAAACGTGGAAATAGTGATCTCAGACGCCCTCTTGTGGTGCAACCCTCGAATGACGGGGGTAAACAGCTGAGAATAAGCAGGCCATTACTGTCTGCTTTGGTATAGGGGAAAATTAAGGGCTTCTGGGCCGCTGTCCAGACCATATTTCTAGGACCAGAAGCAGTGACCATCTCGCTTCATTAGTGGAAATTTGAAGCGAGAGAAAAAAAGGAGATAAGGAGTCCTCCAAAAACAGCACTCAAGGAGGGTTGCTCAGAAGGGGCAGACCAGCGCCAATAAAAGCATACAATAAACCTGATATCACCATCTGTCTATAGCTGCAGAATCTCCACCCGGTATACAGGCTAACCATATTTATCACCTAATGGCAGCAGGGAATGAAAAAGAGAGGGAAACCTAGAAAAAAAACAGACCATGAAAACAGAACCAGAAAGGGACTGCAGCTACAGACAGAATCGCATTGTAAGCACAGAGAAACTGAGCATTGCCCCCCTCCCAAACTGTGGAATCAGGACATCGCCCTTGAGAAAGTAAATTGCCAGATCTGTCAGAATAGAATTTAACTTGAGCATAGTAACCCCAGATGAATACAAAACGAGACTAGACTAGGCCAGAGTCAAAAACATGAGAGTCAGCAAAATTAGACAGTCCTGAAAGACAGAACCAGATCGGAAGCACGATGTCCATTAATCTGTCAGCATGAAGACCCTTCTTGAGAGCTGCAGCTTGGAGTTGAATAGCCAGATATACAGTTTGTGACCAACGTAGCTCCGGAGACAAAGTAGAGAAATATAATTTGCATCTGCTGGATTACACCACCACTGAAAAGCTCAGCATGGCACCCCACACCAGGTCGACTCTCACGCAGGCTTAAAAAGGTCAGGAAGCGCTTTCTTGAGCCCTGCGGTTGCCGACTCCACTTACTCGTAGGTCTCCCAGGAACCATTCAGGCAAACTTGAAATCTTGCAGGAAAACCTATATGAAACTTAATTCCCGTGGCAATCAACTTGAGGACAAGCTTGTGAAATGTGGCTCATTTCTGATGCATAGATAAAGGCAAATCTTGCGCCACTCTCAGCTTTTACCTTCCCATTGCAAATCTTGTACTTCCAACCTTATATAAGAAATGCTGTCGCTCCTGAAAGTTTAGAAAGTGAAATATGAATGACCTGGGGGGGGCTCCAACCGGGGGGGGGCGTAGTGCACAATGAGCTCTTTCTATTATGAAGCTTGCACCAAAGAGGGAAGGGCCTGCCACCTTCTCCACGAACTTTCTGATAAACTTAATGGGTTCTGAGCCCTCTTCACCTTTGGGCAAACCAATAATTACCACATTGTTGCGGCGACTGCACCCCTCCAAATCTTCCACCTTGTTCTCCATCTTCACTAGCCTTTGCCTCAGGGCCACTAGCTCCAATTCTGCTTTGTTCTGTTTCCTTTCAATGGAGCGTATGCAAGCTTCATTATCAGCAATCTTCTTTGAGAGCTCCTCAAGGGTACTGGAGATGCCTTTTATTTCTCCTGCCATATTCTGCATTTCAGCCTTGAAAGGCTGAAACTCCTCTAGAAATTTTGAGAGGGTAAGAGGATCAGTATCAGGGCTCTCAGTAGTAGCAGGCAGCGAGGATTGCAGGGAGGAGGTCCTGGCTTTCTTAGAGGCCTTCTCGGGCGTAGCGGGAGGTGTGTGTTTAGAAGCAGTTTTCTGCATCTCTTCGTCCATCGACTTCCTTTATCGAGGGCACAAATATTCAGGAAGATGACAGTCAGGTGATCTGCAGTGGAAAACACTGTAAAGCAGGGTTTTTAATGATAATTAACGGGTGGTAGGTCAGAGCAAGCAGAGAGGCGTCCTACCCAGCACACCGCATCACGTGACTCCGGCACTATATATTTTAGACAGCATTGCATCAGAAAGTATTGACAGCACTACATGGGGCAATTCCAAAATTCTTTGGATAAAAGTTACCCCCACACTCAGCTAAAATCAATATCAGCGTTGTGTATAGACCACCCACTATCCCAGCCCTAAACAATAGCCTAGTATTAGATTTTATTAAACATATTACACAAAAGGATAATGTTACTCTATTAGGAGATCTTAATCTCCCAGGAATTAATTGGGATTCACTAAAAACAAGTCCCAAGTGGAGGCTAGTTACCTTGAAGCCTTCATGCTAGCAGGCCTAGAACAATTTGTCCTAGCAAACAACAGGGGTACCCACATCTTGGATGTGGTGTTGAGCAATATGATAAACAACATCCACAATTATACAGTTGAGCCCCCCTTGAGCTCAAGTGACCATTCCATGGTTAGTTTTAAATATCTGGGGACCATGGAAAGCAACACTGACAGCACTGTTATATACAACTATAATAAGGCTGACTTTAATAGAATGAAATGCGAGCTGGCCGAATGGAATTGGGCAACAGAATTTGAAAATGAGTCACTGCAAAATATGTGGGATAAGTTTAGCACCAAACTTAATAACCTGGTCCACACACACACATATACCATCCACTAATAAATATAATAGGCCCAGAAAAGCCCTTACCCCATGGCTGACCCCTGCTGTCAAAAAAGGAATAAAATAGAAAAAAAGGACATATAGCAGGGCCAAACACAATGGAGACAACAGGTGTTGGGAAACATATAAACAATGCCTGAAAGACGCAAAAAGGATTATAGCAAAGGCCAGAAATAAGCATGAGTACCACTACACCTATATAAATAACAAAAAGGGAGTTAGCAGGATGATTGTCCCCTTAAAAGACAATACTGGGAATCTAATAAGAGAAAACAAGGATATGACAGATCGCTTCAACAGCAATTTTTTCTCTGTCTTCAATATAGGCTCACAAACATCAGATGCAAACATTGAACAACAAATGGCAGTAGGCCCCCAAATCGAGTTCCATGATGTGGCAAAAAGACTAAAAAGCCTAAACCACAATAAGGCACAGGGCTCAGATGGCCTACACCCAAGAATTCTCAAAGAGTTTGCTGAGGACCTGTTATGTTCCTCTTCCAAAAATCCTTAGATACAGGATAGGTCTCGGGGGTATGGAGACAAGCCATGGTTATTCCGATACATAAGAAAGGTTCCTGGCAGGAGGTTAGCAACTACAGACCTATTAATCTGACCTTGGTCCTTGGAAAGATACTCGAAGGCATAATTAAGGACATGATCAGGAACTCAATAGATCTGTTAGGGGCTGGGGATGAGACACAAAATGGATTCACAAGGGATAGATCATGCCAAACTAACTTTTTAGAATTCTATGGCAAAGTCAGAAGAGCCCTAGGCGATGATAATTCAGTGAACGTTGTGTTTCTGGACTTCACCAAGGTCTTTGACAAAGTCCCACATAAGGAGCTGGTTGAAGCCCTTAAAGAAATAGGAGTCCAGCCAAAAATATTTAAATGGATTAGGACCTGGTTAACGGCAAGAAGACAAAAGGTCTGTACTAGGGGAAAATTCTCCGGTTGGGCAGACATGACCAGTAGGGTGCCCCAGGGATCCGTGCTTGGTCCCTACCTTTTTAATTTGTATATTTCAACAATAAAGCCTCAAGCTGACATTTGGCTTTCTAAATTTGCAGATGACACACGCCTAGGTTTCCCAGTAAACAGTCACACGGAAGCAGTGGTATTACAAGAAGCACTGGGGGAACTCAAAGCTTGGGCCCAAGAAAAAAATCCCTATTCGACATCAAGAAGTGCACAGTGATACACTTGGGGAAAAACAACCCTTTGATGAACTATACACTAGCTGGGCAGGTACTAAATGTAGTATAGGATGAGAGAGATCTGGGAATTAGGGTTAGCAATGACCTCAAATTCAAATTACATTGCAACCAGGTGATTAAAAAGACTAGCAGTACCCAGAGCTGCATCCACAGACATATTAAGAATAGGAGGAAGGCAGTCCTGCTTCCCCTCTATACTTCTCTGGTGCGCCCACACACAAAGTACTGTACCCAGTTTTGGGCACCTGGGAATAAGGGAGATATAAAAGCCCTGGAGAAAGTCCAAAGAAGGGCCACATGGAGAATTAAAGAAGTCCAGGGTCAAAAGCATGAACAGAGGCTGCAAAATCTGGAACTGTATTCATTAGAATATCGCAGATTAAGGGTGGACATGTGCCTGATCTTTAGAGCACTATCAGATTTACATCTATGGGAGCAGCTGGGATGTATCTTGAGAGATCAGAAATATAATACCAGAGTTATACTGCAGTTAACAGGTAAGAGATATAACACTCATACACAAAAACATTGGTTCTCTGCGAGGGTGGTTAAAATTTGGAACAAACTCCCAGTAGAAGTGGTGGCAGCCAAAACCATGGAAACATTCAAGCACACCTTAGACTCCTACCTGATTAGTAATAACATTACTGGGTACCCCTAGAATTCAAGCGAGCTATAATGGACTTTGGTCTCTACAAAGCTCAGAAACAACCTATGAAATTTGTGAGATTAATAATCTGTGCAGAGATCTTGTAAAGCCCTGCTGTGGTATTTGTTCTGATCCTTTTAAGGTTAGCTTGAACGTCTTCCCTTGATATTTGTAGAATGTTACTTTCAATAGTATTCTCAGAAATCATGTGATCACTGCAGTGTTTACTGAGGGTGTCGGCCACCTTCTGTTCTTAGCTTATCGCTGATTTCTATTGGGTCAATAATATTGTCAGTTTTGTTTATAGACTTTATATATCTAAAGAATGATGTGGGCGCTCTCTATTCCTTTGTTATGTTTACTTCCAGTTTCCTTTTTTCTTATGCATTACTTTTTACGGTGCTGTTGTTTTAGTTTATATTCCTTTGATAATGGTCTACTTCTATGTTCTGCAATCCTTTTTTGTGCTCGCACTTTAGAGTTAATTGCCTTCATTACTTTTTCTGTATACCTTAGTATTTCTTTCTTTTCCTGTCATAAACGTTTGCAGTTTTTTTTTACCATTAACCTTTTTACTAAAAATTTTCAAAATTGCAACCAGCAAAACAGAAAAAGTAACAAATCATACAGAAAATACCAAAATACAATGAGCCAGATTTTCAAAGGACAAAATTTGAATCAAGGTGCCTGCGCCAAAAGGAATTGATGCAAGTGTCATGTTGTACCAACTGTTGCAGCAATCCTGATTTTTGAATGCAGACTGTATCAAAATCAGGAAGCCTTGTGTTGAACCAGCCCTGCGCCACCCCTGCAACAGAAGTGGTGGTACACTAGGTCATAAGGGGGCTTGTGCCACACAGCACTGTAGCATACTCTAATTTGGGATTTTGAAAGCCCCACCATGGCTGCAAGTTGAGGCAGTGGTTAGACCAACCATGAGCTGATCTAATGACCCTTGCACCACAGATCAGAACTCTGCCCCGGGGGAACCCTGCAATCCGCAGGGTACAGTGCCAATGGTCCATTTGGAGGGCTCTATTGGGTGGAGTGTGCCATGGCATTGTGCGCCTGGGTAGTATGGTAGCACCAGGCAGTTACACAAGTTGGGTTGTAGGGGCACAGCCCCCTGCAAGAAACGTGATCAGCAACATTACAGATTGGCACTCTAATTGCCCGGTGTTAGATCTCAGGTGCATTCTGATGGTGGAATCCTTTATTTTAACTACTGTATAAACACACTGGCCACAATTCACAAATGGGTGGGTATCATGCACAAAATGCACATAATCTGGCCCTGCTGCTTCACACCCCTGCACCGGCATGCACCAGATGGCATGCACAACCACTAACTACCTGATCATGCCCTGGCCACTCGGCATGCAGCCGTTATGGAGGAGAATCATGGGAATGTGGGGGCAGATTGCCAGATGCCAGTGGCTATCCAATAGGATGCCCAGCCTGGGTCCCATAGTGGATCCCCATCTGCACGCAGGCAGAGGGTCCTGGGATGGTGCACACTCTCCAGTGAGAAACCAGCAGGTGATTTCCCGATTGGCCACCTCGGCCCTCCCAGGTGGTCCAGTCAGATGTAGCAGCTGTGTGTGTGGGGGTTCCCTTGGTCACCATGCCAGGCAGTTTATTGGGAGGCATGTATTACAGTATGCTAGGTCTCTCCCCCTGTGAACATGTTTCAGTCCCAGAACAGTGCCATTGTGCATGGGCACTGCACAAGGTGCACACCCTGATGTGCCCCCAGTCCACCCCTGGTGTGTAGCTGCCCAGGTGGCTGGGGGATCTGGTAGGAATCTGGCATGTGCTCCATTTGTGAATTCCACTGGGGGTCTGCCATGCAGCATTCACATTTAGGGTTGCCTCCGCACCTCTGATACACAGCGTGTAGGCAATCCGCACTATAGGGTATAGAACCTATTGTTACTCCCTTCTCGATTTCCCTTATAGTAAAAAGTTAGGGGTGACCATGTTACAGTCACCATCTGAGAACTGTCAACCAGCTATACATTTTTTAACAAAACCATTTGTATTGCAGATAACTAGATCTAGTACTTCCCCCAGCTGGATCTTGAACATGTTAAGGTTGAATTCCTTCATAGTTTCTAAAAATAAACTTACAATCATACTTGCGCATGCCACTGGGGATGAACTCCTGGTGCCCACTAAATGTTTTTAAAATATGTGTCTGACACCAGCGTGGGATTCCAGTGTCAGAAGTTGATTGGTTGATTGGGGGGGAGGGTTACTGGAGATGTGTTGCCAGTGTCAACATAGTTTTTAAGAAGGGGATTGTTTTTGTTCCGGCACTAGGGATGGGATCCCAGTGTTGGCATGATTCTTACAGGGCTACTGATTTCTGACACAAGGGATGGGCTTCTGGTGCCAGTATAACTTTTGGGGTGGCAAGGATCAGAGCACAAATGAGCCACTGGTGTTGGGCTCCTTGTTGCCATTTCTAATCTGCCTACAATCAGGATGGGCTCCCAGTTTAAGAGAAAGAAGATTCATTTTGTTCCTGATACCGTGGTGAGCTTCCGGTGTCTGAACTGGCATTTAGGATGATAGTAATAAGCCAGCAACTGGCAATGGACAGCCGGTGGTCTCATTGTCTTTTGTTTCTAGGCTGCAAAACTAGAACTTAAAATAGTGTTTGCAAATGTGGAACCACATTGGTTACTTCCTGGATTCACTGTGGTGTGTGAAAGCACCTCATGAAAGCCATCTGACTGATGCAGTACAGTAGGACTACTGCTCACTATGACAGTAATCCAGGTTTAGGAATGAGCTTGGGTCACTGGGTGCTCGCTGAGGCAAGAAGAATTGGGAATCCCCCAGAAGCTGTCCTCTGGGGAAGGAGGGTTGTGCAGTCCACTACCACCTGTTACCTGGGTTACCTTAGGTTGTGGTGCAGCTAAAAAATGACATGGGGGAAGCAGCCCGGACCCCATCATGTGGAAACATATGCATATGTTTGCCTTGGAGGCTGTGGTGGCAGCATCCCAGAGGTCAAACTCAAAAAGCAATAAAATGCCCAGTGTGTGGCAGAATGACTTGGGAAGTCTTGTCTGCCTTCTTCTGTTCCCAACTATCCAACAGCCCCCACACATGCTGGGTTCAACAGAGACCATGACCAGTTGTAGTCCTGAGGGAACTCACCACCAGGGAAAAGCCTATAGTAAGAGGAAATGCCGTGTGGACCCCATGGGACTGGGTAAGTGTCAGGGAGGAGTCAAGAGGACTGGGCGGTGGGCTGGCTGAGAAGGGCAGCATTGGAGCCTGGGGGAAAATTATATCATTTTTCATTTGTATCTTTTAAATCTGAATTTTTTTTTTCATATTCAAGGCACCAAAAGCACCAGCTACCAGGCAGCCTCTAATGAACCTAAAAGTTATAAGTTTGAGGTGGACAAGAAAATGCGACTCTGAGATTGTGGGTCTGACTGTATATAACCAATATGTAGAGACAACAGAACAACACACTTACTGGTCAGAAACCCCACAGAACCAATGTTCACTGCTCAAGGTTTTATTCTTTTTAAAACTTCTTTAAAAGCTAGATACAGGATTGAAAAGTGCTGGTGATTCCCCCACTAACTCACAATACCTGCAGACCTGATATTCAAAAGTATGACTGGTGGGTAAAGTGATTGCATGCCTTTTGCCCAGGATTTGCTCCCATGCGCAGTATTCAAAGGGGGCAGGAGCATGCTCCCTGTCAACCAATCAGATGCAGGAACAGGTCAGTGTTCCAACAGAAACACCAGAGATCACATTTCTGTCAGGCAGCATCTCAGGCCACAAAGTAACACAAAACCTACACAAACAAAGCCCTCAGGGGCCACCCTCAGCATAGGCAAAATAATCACCCTGGTGGTCCAATAGTTCATGAGTGGAAGGCAATGTGCATCAACGCACGCAGCCTTTCAAACAAAATCCCTGAGCTTTCCACCATTATAGCAGAGGAACAACTGGATTGGGTAGCAATCACTGAAACATAGTTCTCTGATAACCACACCTAGAATATTAGCATACCCAACTATACACTTTTCCATAAGGACCAGAAAAATAATGGGGGGGTGCGATATATGTCAAGGAAGGAATAAAGGCAACAGAGATTGAACAGGAACACAGCAATGCAGAAGCCCTACAGGTCAGTCTAGGAGTTGGGGCAGGTCTCCTATCTTCCTGGCCATTGTGTATAGGCCCCCAGCTCAGGACTCTGAAGCTGACAAGGAGCTCCTTGAGACCATTCACTCAATGGCTGACAAAGAGGAGCTGCTTGTGGTCGGGGACTTTAATCTACCAAATGTAGATGGTCCACATGCACAGCTTCCACATAAAAGAGCAGAGAATTTCTCATCACTCTTAAGGAAGTTGGGTTGAACTAACCAGTGGACTCACCCACCAGGGATAAAGCAATCCTGGACCTGGTTCTTACTAATAGCCCCAGAATATCCACCGTCCATGTTGGCGTTACTCTGAGATCCAGTGATCATAAGTCTGTCTGACTACAAATCAATAGTATGGTGGTTCCAGGGCACACCAGACTAATTGTTATCGACTTCAAAAATGCTGACTTACAGAAAATGAGATCCAGCATTAAAGCACTTCTGAGACACAGATCCGCAGGGGATGTAGAAGCTTGCTGGAAAAACATGAAAGTCTCACTGAATGTGGTAACAGCAGACAGCACAAAGCTAGTAACTAAATCTAAAAGGAAGAGAAACCTCCACGGGTTTACTACAGAGATAAAGATAAAAGAAACAAGCCTTTAGATGGTTCAAGGAGTCACAGCGAGAAAGGGATAGGGAGCTCTACAAGGAGAAACCCAAGGAGGCTGGAAAGGCTATCGGGTTAGCAGCCAAAGTCCAACCAGAGGAAAAAATAGAGCTAGGAATCAAGAAGGCGGACAAAACCTTTTTCAGATACAGTACTTCAGCTACAAAAGGAAGAGCAAAGGGGGGATAGTCAGAATGTCAACAAGCAATGGTCAGATAGTGGAAACAGGTGAAGATAAAGCTGATGCACTCATTGAATTCCTTTTGCTCAGTCTTCACAAATGAGCAGAATGGTAGTGGTCTGACACTAAACAGAACAGAACACCCTGCACAGGAGGCAGACACAAGCCCCTTCACAAGGGAAAGGGTGCTGAAAGAACTAGAAAAATTTGAGGACGGTCAAAGTCATGGGACCGGACGGAATTCACCCAAGAATACTGAGAGATCTTCAAGAAGAAATAGCTGCACCATTACCTGAGCTATACAATGAATATCTGAAAAGCAGCATGGTGCCACCTGACTTGAAGAGGGCTACTGTGGTACTCTTGCATAAAAGTGGCAGCAGGGAGTAGGCAGGTAATTACTGCCCGGTCAGCTTTACCTAGGTGGTGGGTAAAATCATGGAGACACTCCTTAAAGAAAGGATAGTAGACTTCCCAAAAGAGGCAGGAAAACTCAACCCCAAACAACATAGATTTATCGCAGGTAGATCATGTCAGACTAACCTGTTAAAATTTTTCGATCGGGTGACCAAAGCAGTGGACCGTGGGGGAGGGGAGGCAGAGGATGTGGTGTACCTGGATTTCAGCAAGGCCTTCAACACTGTCCTACAGAGGAGGCTGATCAATAAACTTTAAGGTCACCACTTTTGGATGAGGTAAAAACCAGATGCTAAACCACTCTCCAAACTTCACCTCTGGCTCCACCCCTTTTTTATGACTGACGAGTATATCGTTCCTTCTCCAAAGCCATTTGTAATGTCAGAATAGACATTAACAGTGATTGGAAATCATTTTTATATTGTTAATTATTTATTCTTATTCTTTGGCAACCAGGTTAATTCCCATGGGCCACATGGCCCATTTTACAGGAGTGACCCAGGAGCACAGGAAGGTTAAGTGACTTGCTCAGGCTCACACAGTATGCAAGTGGAGGCTGTGGGAATCAAACACAGGTCTGCTGCATGTGCAAAGCTCATTCACAGCTGATTGCTCAAATCTCTGTTAAGCATGCTCCCATTTTCCTTTCTATGTCAGTCGTGTATTCTGATATGCTTTGACCAATTTTTGATAACTTAATTATTGATGCTTGTGATACCCTCAGTAATGTATTATGTTTCCTTTGCCTCAGCAGCTACTACTGTTTCTTTTCATATTTCTAAGTCATTCCACAATTTCAGACACCATTCCATGCTGTTTATCTGAATGACCTGTAAAAGTGTAGCTAATATCATGGAGTGTTCTGGTAGTACAAAATGAGAGCAGTAGATAGTTGTTGAGGACTGAGGAGAGAAGTATTCAATGTAATGATAAAGGCAATAAAAATTAGATCATTGAATAAAAATGGGTCTAAACATATCAGAATACAGAACAAACAAAAAGAAACACATGAGAGACTGTTAAGGTGTTAAAGCTGTTTCCTGTCATAGCAGTAAAAGACCAGACTTCAAATTCAGAGTGGAAAAGAAGAGGTTAATGTATTGCTAATGGCTATACTTTACACCTCCCAGGCAGACTGGTTTTACAAACAAAGGCAGGTCTGAATGACATCAGAACTTCTCTGTAACCTGGTCATATCAGTTTTAAGAGTGTATGACCTCTCAAACTGGCCCAAAAACTGGACTACATTTAATCAAAACTGGTTTATCCAGTCTAAAACTGGATAAGTGGCAACCCTATTAAAATTGAACACACAGGTGTCAGTCACAAAATAGTAAGATGGGTAGCACACTGGCTGCAGGAAAGAAAAAACATAGAAAATGTAGAATTTGATAGCAGATAAGGACCGCTTGGCCCACCTAGTCTGCCCATTTACCTACCTAACAGATAAGCTGCATATCCTAGTTAACCAACAGCCTACTTCCTCCTACCCCCCCCCCCCAGATAAGCTCTCTCCCCTTGGATGCGGTGTGCCAGCTGGATATCTTTGGACATGATGGTGACCCTCTTGGCGTGAATGGCACACAGGTTGGTGTCCTCAAAGAGCCCCACCAGGTAAGCCTCGTTGGCCTCCTGCAGGGCCATGACAGCCGAGCTCTAGAAGTGCAGGTCCGTCTTGAAATCCTGAGCAATTTCCCGGGCCAGGAGCTGGAAGGGCAGCTGCGGATGAGCAGCTCGGTGGATTTCTGGTAGCGGCGGATATCCCACAGAGCCATGGTGCTAGGCTGGTAGCGGTGAGGTTTCCTCACTCCTCCCATAGCCGGAGCGCTTTTCTGGGCAGCTCTGGTGGCGAGCTTCTTGTGGGGCGTCTTCCTGCAGGTGGATTTACATGCTGTCTGCTTTGTTTGGGGCCATCTCCTACACTGAACAAGGTCTCCATCTGTTGCCAAATAAAAATCTGAATCATATAACTCAGAAAGTCACAGTAAACAGTGCCATGTCCAAAGAGGGTTTTGTGACCAATGGAGTCCCTCAGGGATCAGTGCTGGGTCCAGTCCTCTTCAACATATTCATCAGCGACATTGCTGATGGTCTTGAGGGTAAAGTCTGCCTGTTCACAGATGATACAAAACTATGTAATAGGGTGGACAAACAGGAGGGAGCCTCCTGTATGAAGGAGGATCTCAAGAAACTTGAACAGTGGTCCAACGACTGGCAACTTAGATTTAAAGCTAAAAAATGCAAAGTGATGCACCTAGGAAAACAGAACCCAAGAACTCAATATTTCCTAGATGGGCATTGCCTTGAAGAGACCAGGACTGAATGGAACTTAAGCGTAATCATATCGGATGACCTTAAAGCAGGTAATCAATGCGAAAAAGTGGCATGAAAATCAAGCAGCACCTTTGGATGCATAGGCAGGGGAATAACTAGCAGGAAACAATAAGTGATCATTCCACGCTATAGATCCCTGGTGAGACCACACCTGGAGTACAACGTCCAGTTCTGGAGGCCCCAAATGAAGAAGGACATAGAATGCTTGGAATCAATTCAGAGAAGGGCCACAAAGATGGTGCAGGGCCTCCATCACAAGCCATATGAGTCTAGACTCCAAGACCTAAACTTGTACTCCCTGGAACACAGAAGGGACAGAGGGGGTATGATAGAAACATTCAAATTCATCAAGGGTATAAACACTGTTCAGGTAGACATACTCTTCCATGCAAACAAAGAGGTGCGTACAAGAGGGCACTACCTATGCCTGAGAGGGGGAAGGCTCAGAGGTAATATCAGGAAGTACTTCTTTATGGAGGGAGTAAGAGACACATGGAACAGCCTGCACACAGAGGTGGTTGTAGCAAAGACGGTGAATGCATTTAAACACACATGGGACCAGCACTACTCTATAAACAAAAACAGCAAATTATAGGGGAGGGGGTTAGGTTCATGGGCAGACTAGACAGGCCACTCAGCCCCCCATCTGCCATCAAATTCTTATGTTCCTATGTTCTTAAATGAGATAATGCATGCGCAATGATCGGTGCACAGATGGAGGGGTAGGGACATGAATATGGACACAGCGCGATATTCAGTGCTTTAGCATTCTGCAAAGGGAATAGTGCAGACCACTTTGCACAGTGCAATTACCACCGAAAAGAGGCTGACTTACTCCGGGCAACTGAGCTGCTGTCTGCTGCCAACAAATAAGTTGGTGGTTGGGGGAGCACACCTGCTACCTGGTATCCAGTGGTACCCTTTGCCCTGTGATCCCCATCCCTGTATATGTATCAAAATTCCCTGGTGTCTAGTAGCACCCCCCCACCATCCAGTCGCCATCTTCATTACCAGTCACTCATTCTCTGGTGTTCAGCGGTACCCTCAACCCTCCTATCCCTGTCCCAGTTAAAAATCACACATTCCCTGGTGTCAAGTGGTACTCCCCACCCTCTGATCACTCACCATAGTTTATGAAAAGAAGTCCCAGGCATCTAGTGGCCCCCCTGCACTGCCTGCACTGGGTACACTACTCACCACCACTTTACCATATTTGCCGGTGCTGCAGGGAGCCCATACAGTGACTGGCAATGCCCTCCTCTCACCAGCTTGTCCAGCCTCCATATACAATGACAGTGTCCTGAATACTGTAAAGAGAGTGTGCATATTGTCTACTGTAGACAGTACACATGCTCACTTTACTGTACATAGGACATGTGTCCCAGTCATTGCATATGGTGGCAGGCTGAGGTGGTGAGAGGAGGGCTGTGCCAGTCGCCATATGGGCTCCCCTTGGCACTGCAGGAGTTGGTAAGGGGGGGCAGGAGTATACAGCCCAGATACCTGTTGGTGTACCTTGTGCTTGCAGTGAGGGGGGCCACTAGACACCAGGCACTCCTTTTCCTAAACTGTGGTGAAAATCAGAGGGTGGGGGATACCACTTGACACCAGGGAATATGTGCTTTGTAATGAGGATGGGGATCAGAGTATGGGGGTACCACTGGACGCCAAAGAATGTGTGATTTGTAGTGGGGAGGAGAATCAGAGGGTGGGGAGTACCAGAAGACACCAGGATCTAGTGATATGTATACAGAGATGAGGATCTGTGGGTACGGGTTTGTGCCACTTGACATCAGGGAAATCCTATAACTGTATGGGGAATAGGCAATCGGGGTGGGGGGGCCTGTCACAGGGGTGCAAACCTGCTGGTGATTCCCATGCAAATGAGCCCATAATGGCATGCATATTGCCCCTTAGCATCTTGAATCCCTAATGGTCTCATTTGCATATCTCCAACTGAATATTGCACCGGGAACTCCAGGTGCTCACAGGTCCTGCAGCGCAGCAGTTATGTGCACTTTGGTATAGGCTGTATGCAGCTCAGACAGCTGTTGGGGCAGCACTATGTGACTTTTTGTTGCCCTGACATGGCCCTATATTCAATCGGATAGAGCTGGTGCAGTCCGACTTAATATAGCATCCTCAGGGTCATGGGCAAAGGCAAGCGGAGCACAAACCTTTGCACTCCATTTTTACCCATTTTCCAGTATAGGGCCCCTGATGTTTTATGCTGCACTCAGTGCTTTGTCAAGGGTTTCTGGTTTCAATTTCAAGCCATTTTTTCATCATTGGTGAGTGCAAAAGCATCTTAAAAGGATATTGGGGGAGATTCACCACCTGGTAACAGAAAAAATGCTGAATGAAATGTTCCCAGATTTGTAAGTATCTGAGCTCTTAGCACAGAGGGTTTGTATGTCAGGTCAAAAGACATTCAGGTTATAAGCATAAGTTATAAGTTACTATGAAAAGAAAGTGGAATAGTTAAGGAACTCAGATCCCCAAAAAATGATGGAAAAATAAAGAACAATTTTTGGGATCAGGTAAACAGGTAAGCAAGTAAATCCACCAGATAAATTGAGGCAAACCTGTGGGTTTTGTGATTCAGATGTAAGTGCCCCTTTTTTAACAGCTTTAAACAAGAGATTGAGTGAAGTGAGTAAGGAATTATCCCTGTTAGAAAGAAAGCATAGAAACATAGACTTTGACAGCAGATAAGGACTGCTTGGCCTACCAAGTCTGCCCATTTCCCTACCTACTGGATAAGCTGCAGATCCTAGTTAACCAACAACCTATTTCTTCCTACCCCCCCCCCACAAGAATTGCCTTATGTCTGTCCCATGCATTCTTGAATTCCCCCACTGTTTTTGACCCCACAACATCCTCAGGGGGCTGTTCCATGCGTCCACCACCCTCTCTGTGAAAAAAAATATTTCCTCACATTACCCCTGAGCTGTCCCCCTCTATCTCCAAATTGTGTCCCCTTGTTATTACACATCTCTTTTTCTGACAGATGCTACCCTCTTGGACTTTGTTGATTCCCTTGAGGTACTTAAAGGTTTCTATCATGTCCCCCCTCTCCTTCCTTTCCTCAAGGGTATACATATTAAACTTCTTTAGTCTCTCCTCATATGGCTTCTGTTGCAGACCATGCACCATTTTAGTTGCCCTCCTCCTGACTGTATCCATCCTGTCTATGCCCCTGTGGAGATGGGGTCTACAGAACTGGATGCAGTACTCCAGATGGGGTCTCACGAACTGCCTGTACAGAGGGATAACAACTTCCTGTTTTCTACTGGTAACGCCTCTTCCTATACATCCCAGTATCCCCCCAGCCATCTCTACTGCCATCTCACATTGCTTGCTAACCATTAGGTCATCTAATATGATTACTCCCAGGTCCCTCTTCGTTGTTGTTGTTATTGTTGCTACCCCCATTGTGTACTCTTCCCCTGGGTTTTTGTTTCCCAGGTGCATTACTTTGCAGTCCTTTACACTGAATCTAAGCTGCCATATTTCTGACCATTTCTCCAACTTTGCCAAGTCCCTTCTCATCCTTTCCCACCACCCCACCCTTGTATCAACCCTGTTGCAGATCTTTGTGTTGTCTGCAAAGAGGCATACTTTTCCTTCCAGTCCCTCGGCAATGTCACTTACAAAGACATTAAAAAGGACCAGACCCATTACTGATCCCTGTGGTATCTCACTAGTAACCCCCTTTTTCAGGGTGGACTCCGTTTACTATTACCTTCTGCGTCCTGTTGTCCAGCCAATGTTTTCCACAGGCTACCACCCTGGGACCCACTCCCAGGCTGGCTAATTTGTTTATTAATCTGTTGTGTGGGACTGTGTCAAATGCCTTGCTAAAGTCTAGGTAGGCCATGTCCACAGCCCTTCCCTGGTCTACTACTTAGGTCATCCAGTCAAAGAAATCAGTTAGATTTGTCTGACATTACCTTCCCGCTGTGAATCCATGCTGCCTTGGGTCCTGTGCCCCACTGGCCTCTAGGTACTGAACTATTCTTTCCTTCAGAAGTGATTCCATCATTTTCTCCACCACTGAGGTCAAACTGACAGGTCTGTAGTTTCCTGCCTTTGTCTTGCTCCCACTTTTGTGAAGGGGAATCACATCTGTCTTCCTCCAGTCCTCAGGTACCACACCATCCTCCCATGATTTGTTAAAAAGGCTAGTCAGTGGTGTCACTAGTTCTCTCCTTAATTATTTTAGAATTCTTGGGTGAATCCCATCAGGCCCCATTGCTTTATCCACCTTCAGTTTTAAATGTTCTTTCAGAACCCTTTCTTCTGTGAAAGGACTGGGATCGATCCACCTATCCAGAGTGCTTCTATTGATTAGATTAGGTACCTCCCCCTCCTCTTCTTTTGTGAATACTGAGCAGAAGTATTCGTTCAGTATCCCTGCTTTTTCACTGTCCCTCTCTGCCCACCCACTGTCCCCTTTATTCAGCCTCACTATCACTCCCCCTGTTTTTCCACGCTCACTAATGTACCTATAAGAGGTTTTATCCCCCTTCTTAACTGAGTTGGCTATCTTTTCCTCGGTTTGGGACTGTGCTATTCTGACTGCCTTCCCCGCTGCCTTCTGCTAAAACTGGTACAGTTCTCTGTCCTGCTCCTTCTGTGTTTTCTTATACTTCCTAAGTGCTCTCTTTTTCTCCCTAACCTTCTCCGCCACCTCTTTTGAGAAACATTGTGGTTTTTTCTTTCATTTTGATTTGTTTATTTGTTTCACACAAAGGCTTGTTGCCTCTGTGATGGCAGTTTTGATGTTTCCTCATTGTTGCTCCACCCTTCCTTCTTGCCTGTTTGCTAGTGCTTTTCTGAGGCATTCTCCCATTTTGACAAAGTCAGCCCTCCTGAAGTCCAGTACCCTCACTTTTGTATGGCTTGACTCTGCAGCTGAGTCTATTGGGAACCATACTGTTTGGTGGTCACTTGTTCACAGATGGCTGCCCACTTCTAGATCTGAGATCTTTCTTCCGTCCCCATTTGCCCACACTCCTCCTCCTTGGCCCATAAGGCTGACCGGCGCCCACTGGGCTGGTAACGCTGATGCAGTCCCCTCCACAAGCAACCCGCCTGCCTAGGATGGGCCGAGAAGGTGTCTGCTGCCCATGCTCCTCCTTGGCCAATACGGCTGATTGGAGCCCACTGGGCTGGGACCACTGACATGGTTCCCTCCACAAGCAACCTGCCTGCCTAGGATAGGCCGAGAAGGCACCTGCTGCCCATGCTCCTCCTTGGCCCATACGGCTGACCAAAGCCCACTGGGCTGGTACCACTGACGCGGTCCCCTCCACAAGCAACCCGCCTGCCTAAAATAGGCCGAGAAGGCGCCCGCTGCCCACGCTCCTCCTTGGTCCATAAGGTAACATCTTTCCTGGACCCAGAACAAGGGAAAGAGGATTTTTGAGCCTTCCTACCAGTGGGAACTGAAAGGTTCCAGACAGCCCAGAGCACTGACATTGGTTTTCTGCTCTACCCTGCAGCCAGTGCTGAAATCATTGGACTAGGGCATAAGACTGCAGAGAAACACTGACCTTTGATGTTTCTTCCTTTTGCTTGTCAATTCACTCAGTTGCACACTTCTGTGAGCAGTTCAGTGCAGAGCAGCATTTGCGTAACCTGCACTGGCCTGTCAGTGATTTGTTGATTATTTTTTTGTGTGTGTGTGTCTATTTTTCCATTTGCAAATTATACTGTAAAGCCACTAGAGGGCAACAACACATGTAGATTGCAATCCTCTACCTGCTGATCTCCCCTAACTCTTCTAGTCCAGGGTCTTTCAGCCTAAAGCAAATGATCAACGTCTTAACATTCAGTGGTGTGATCCGAATCTGTAAGCCTGTACAAAGCCTTTACTACCCTACCCAGAATGGTTTCCATCTCCCTCCTATTCACACCCTTCCTGGCTCTTACCCTTATCCCAGTCTCCCCCTCTACACCAATTGTCACTTCTCTCTCCCCTTCCCTTCCAGATACCTCCTTCATTCTGTCAATCACCCCTACAGCTCCCTTTGTAAGCAGACTCCACTTTCCCTACTACCCTTCAGCACCTCTGTTTTCCCTTCCTAGTCACTTTACCTTTCTTCATTTTCTTATCTCCTTCTCTCCACCCCTCCCTCCCTCACGTATTTTCTACTCCAATTACAAAAGTCCTAAACTTCACTATTTCATCCTTGCCCTCCTCCTTCTTTCATCAGGGAACATCCACCCCAACCTTGGTCCTATTTCTTCTCCTAGCCTGGCTTCTTACCTAAATAGCATGTCTCCAAACCCCACTCCCACTACAACCCTCCCTAACAAGTTGAAGCTCCTCCACCTGAACATCTGCAACCTGCTACCTAAAATCAACCTCCTACAAACTCTTATGATTTCTCACACCCCTGACATCCTAATTATTACTGAGACATGGCTCAAAAAAAGCATCCCTGACAGTGTCATTGCTATCCCTGAGTATTCCATCTTTAGACGAGATTGATCGGGTCGTGGAGAGGGAGTAGCCATGTATATCCTGTCCTCACTGCAGTTTACTACCACCCTATCCACCTCCATCCCAGCTACCTATGAAGCCCTTGTCACCTGCATTACCCTTCCTTGCTCAATCCCAATTTTTGTGGCTGGCATCTATTGCTGCCCAAGCATTCAACCCTTGGTCACGACTGAACTCTTAGCCAATATCACCTCCCACTTGCAATCTGGTGAACTTTTCATAATGGGTGACGTGAATCTAAATTGGTTGTCTCCCAAGTTAAACAAGCTACACAATGACATCGCTGCTCTAAACCTCGTTCAACTCATACTTGAGCCCACACGCCCTAATCCCAAAACACAAAACCACACCCTGTCTGACTGGGCACTCACAACCCATCTGCACCACATCATTAAATCTGGTCTCCTCCCCGATGCCCTTAGTGACCACAACTCTATTTTCATTGTACGTAAGGTTCATCGCCCCAAACCTCCCCCTAAAATCATACAGCTCCGGTCCTTTAAACCTTAGACCTTACTCCAATCAGCTCTGCACTCGCTTCCACCGACTGGGCCCCCCTCTCCACTGCCATTTCTGTCAACCAAGCACTTGACTATTTTAAGATTAAATTCATTGCCACCTGGAATGTCTTTGCTCCTTTCAGATGGACCAGAGTCCGTGAGCTTCAGCTCCACTGGATCGCCCCTGAACTACTGGCCTACTTCAGGGAGCATGATCAGGCCTGGAGAAAACACAAATCTAGTAAATATCCAAATGACTACACCAAGTACAGAATGCTATGCAATTAATGTACTAAAACTGCTAGACTTGCCAAGTCTATTTCAACTCCTCATTCCTGACTAACTCTAACTCTCCATCTAAAGTCTGGAGGGTAGTTCATGCCCTATTCTCTCCCCCCTCTCCCCCTCCAGTTCTCAAAATAAATAACTCCCTAGTTTCCAACACTGGCTACGTGGCAAATGAATTTAATGCCTACCACACCTCGTGCACCACGTCCCTTCTAAATTCCCTCTTCCCATTGCCACCTACTAACTTCAGCCCTTCGCCTCAGCCAGTGCCTACCTCTCCCCCATTTTCCTTTTCTACTATCTCCCCTGATGAAGCCCCTAATGCTCTCCTATCCCTCAACCCTCTAAAGGCTCCTCTCCAGATGAGCTTGATCCTAAACTTCTACCTTTCTGCTCCTGCAATTGCTTATCCAATCTCCTAGAATCCTTAACCTATCCTTCATTTCTGCCAGGCACCCTCATCCTGAAACACGCTTGTAGTCCTTCCTCTTCCCAAGGGTGGTGACACATCCACTCCTGGCAACTATCGCCCCATTTCCCTCCTTCCTACACTTGCCAAACTTCAAGAACACTTAGTTCTTTCTCAACTATCACCCTTCCTCTCTGATTCCTCCTTCTTCACCCCCTTCCAATCTGGTTTTCGGAAGAACAACTCAACAACCACCTCCCTCCTCAGGCTTACTGACTCCATCCTTTCAGGGATGGATCACAGCCTGATCACCACGGCCATCTTTGTCGACCTAGCCAAAGCTTTCGACACTGTTTTCCATCCCCTGCTTCATGATTCACTCTTCTCAGCTGGCCTTGCTCTGTCAGCCACCAACTGGTTTAAATCCTACCTCACTGGCAGGACCCATTCGGTGAGAATCCTTGATTCCATCGCCCCTCCACTCCCCATCAACACTGGCGTCCCTCAGGGCTCAGTGCTTGGCCCCCTACTCTTCTCCATTTTCCTTAATGATTTTCCCACTGCCTGCTCATCCTCTTCTATCCACATGTACGCTGACAATACTGTTTTGTATAGTTCCAGCAAAAACTCTGCTGCTGTGCAAACCAGCTTACAGCATTCTGGTTTGTTTCTCACCAGCTTTTTCTAAACACCAAGAAGATGGTCTCAGTGACCTTTGGCACCAGGCAGAGACTCTCTAGGCTCCAGTCCCTATCCACCTTCCACACCCTTGATGGGACCATCTTGGAGGACATCTCTTCATTTAGATATCTGGGAATCTGGCTGGACAAGCACCTCAACTTCTCTGTGTATATTGATGCTATCCTGAAGAAACTGCTCCCCAACATTGGTGCTCTGTACAGGAATCGTAGTTGCATCCCATTGACTGTGAGGTGAAAAATTGTCCAGATGATACTCCACATCTTTGACTACTGTGACATAGTCTATGGTGCTGCTCCCAAATCCTCCCTGACCAAGTTGGACACTCTCTTTAACTCCTTCTGCCACTTTGCTATTGACTCCCCTTCCCACTCCCACCACTGTGAACTCTATCACTCTCTAACCTTCCTTCCAGTATCTCACAGACACATCTCTCACTGTGCCAAACTAACATCCAAATTCTGGTTCGGAGGGCTCTCCTCTTAGCTCTCATCCTCTCTCTCTCCATTCCACCTCCCCCTACCCACTGTCTCAGATCAACTGACACCCACCCCTTGGCGGTCCCTCGCCACTCCACCCTCATCGATCAGACTGGTTTTGCCCATCGTTTCCCTAAAATCTGGAATTCCCTCCCCCCTGAAATATGACACTCCTTCTCCAAATACTCCCTTACCTCTGCCCTACACAATTACCTTTCCCTCAACTGTTCCTGCTTTAACCCACCTACTCATCCCCAGTTTCTGCCTCCTTCCTGCCATGACCCCCCCCCCCGGCAGGGTTCTCAACATCCTGAAGGGGGAAATGGCTACCCCATCTCCTCATATTCAGTTCCTGCCTCTTCCCCATCTCTTCTCCACCTGTCCTTCTGGGTCACCAGTGTGCACAGTCTAACCCCATCTTTTTTACTCCAGCAGCACTTGGGTACTACCTTGAGCCTGCTCCTGGTACAGTCATGCACTATAAATGGTTCTATGGCATTACTACTGTTTTGTACATTCATATGCTCTTTTGTATGATTTTGGACATATACTGTTATTTATTCAATGTTCCACTACTGTTTATTGTACAATACCTTGTGTTCCAACTGTTGCACAATCTTACAATGTTGTATTGTTTGTACTACCCACGTACTATTGTAACTGATCATCCTTCATAACCCTATGTAACCCCTCCTCCTAGGTCACACTGTGAGACGAGCAACTTGTTGTTCGGTGTGCCCTCCTGGTGAAACATTTCAATAAATAAATAAATAAATTTGAGAGTACCAGGTCTAAGATTGCTCCCTCCTGAGTGGGTTCCAACATCAACTGTCTGAGGCATGTCCTCTGTAGGGCATCGAGAATGGCCCTGCTCTTGGATGTGGCTGCAGTAAAGGTGCTCCAGTTAACATCTGGCCTATTCTGGTCCTCCATCAAGAATATCTCCCCTTTTTGTGCCATCCTAAGGATGCCTTCTATCATTTCCTTGTCCATTTCCTCCTCCTGAGATGGGGGACTATATACAACCCCTGTGCGGACTGTGGTGCCATTTCCAGCTTCCAGGGTGACCCACAGTGCCTCCTCTCCTCCCTGTCTACCCTTTTGTTCCATTGCTTTGATCTCCTCCCTTATATAGAGAGCTACTCCTCCTCCTCCTCCTCCTCTTCTACCCTCCCTGTCTCTCCTGTGGATTGTGTACCCTGGTATGTTGACATCCCAATCATGGTTCTCTGTGTACCATGTTTCTGTAACTGCCATGATATCCAGGCAATCAAGGCCACCAGTTCAGGGAGCTTATTACTTAGACTATGGGCATTGGCACTCATTACCCTCCATTTTTTGAAGGCCTTACCCCTTTTTGCCCCATCCCTGCCCTTACTGCCTTTGCCTTTTTCTCCATTTACACTTGCCCTTCTCCCTATCGACATCTCTACCTTGGTGTTTACCTCACTAACTACCCTGATTTTGTGGAGGGGGGCTAGGATTTCCCTGCTCCTTTTCAGTGCCTCCCCCTCCTTGGCTAGTTTAAATGCTTGCCAATGAAGCATTTAAATCTATTACCTAGGATCCTGGTTCCCCTTCTGGACAGATGCAGATCATCACACCAGTATAGACCTGCATCCCTCCAAGTGAAGCCCAAACCCTGAGCTCTGCACTGGTTTTTTAACCATTGATTGAATCCCATGGTGTGGAGCACCCTAGCATCACCCATGCCACAGACAGGCAGCACGTCCAAGAAGGTTATAGTGCATGCTACTTGTCTAAAGTCCCTTCCCAACTCCACAAACTCTTCTTCCACTGTTCTGATCCCTTTTCCAGCCAGGTCATTGTCCCTAAGTAGACAATGACATCCAGCTCCCTCACCCCTGCAGCTGCTCCTGCAATCTTAAGGATTCAATCCCTGTCCCACCAAGCCACGGCACCAGGCAAGCACCTTACCTCCCTCTCCCCTTCCTCCACCAGTTCTACCCTCCTAACAATGGAGTCCTCCACCAGGAGTTGTTTTCTCCCCTGTGGGGTCCCATGCCACCCTTCTGCGGGTCTCCTTTGGTGAGGTTCCAAGCATTCTCCTCGGTCTCCACTGCAGGTGCTTCTATAGAGGAACCACACACTGCCAGAACGGCATATGAATTGTGGAGAAGTACAACTGGAGGGATGCACCTCTGTTCCACCACCCTCACCCTCCCTGAGCCCACTGTGGTCCAACCACTCCTCTTTCTTGGCAACCTCTGAGGCAGTGGCAGTAGCCCTGGTGGTCCCTGGGTGGGAGAGGCGGTCCCCTGAATCCTGGCCAACTCAGCCTGGTAAGCCATTTAACTCGGTGCCACATGGAAGGCTGGGAAGTAAGTTAGTAGGCACAGGGGCGGGTGCATAGCTGGTGAGATGGGTAGGAAACTGGCTTCCGGGAAGGCAACAGAGGGTGGTGGTGGGTGGAGAGCTCTCACACCCAAGGGTAGTGATGAATGGTGTTCCACAGGGCTCGGTGTTGGGACCAGTGTTGTTTGGGATATTCATTGCAGACATATCATGGGACATCAAGAGCAAGATCAGTCTGTTTGCTGATGATACCAAGGTAGAAGCAGTGGTGGATGACCTAGGGGGATGGCAGGGGTTGCAGGATGATCTGGCAAAGCTTGAAACCTGGTCAGACACCTGCCAACTGGGGTTTAATGCCAAAAAGTGCAAGGTGCTGCATTTTGGGATGAAGAACCCAAGGAGGAGTTACCAGCTGGGAGTGCAGCTAGCCCAGACAGAGGAGGAGAAGGATCTGGAGTGCTCATTACAGGGTCAATGAACAACTCAGCACAATGTAGGAAGGCAGCTGCAAAGGCCAACAAAATGCTGGATTGTATTGCAAGGGGTATATCCTCGAGGGGAGGAGAGGTGATTCTGCCACTGTATAGGTCATTAGTTAGACCGCACCTGAGTACTGTGTGCAGTACTGCGCCTGTATACTGAAGAGGGACAATTGATTACTGGAGGTGCAGCGCAGGGTGCCAAAGATGATCAAGGGGCTGGGGGACTTATCATGCAAGAGGAGGTTGAGGGAGTTGAACATGTACTCACTGGAGGACAGGAGGGACGGGGGGACATGATTGAAACCTTTAAATACATGAAAGGAATAAACAAGACAGGTACATAGGGGCTGTTCAAAGTAAGGGAGGGGAGGGACACCAGGGGCCATGATATGAGACTGGAGGGAGGAAGGTTCAGGAGGAGATGAGACACTTTTTACAGACAGGGTGGTGGCTGGGTGGAATGCGTTACCTGCAGAAGTGGCATCCAGTAGAACAGTGGACTGCTTCAAAAGGGGATGGGACAGGACAAGGGGGGGTTAATGAAGGGGAAGGGTGGAAGGAAGGGGCAGCTGCAGAATAAGGGGTGCTAGCTGCATATTCGAGCAGACTTGATAGACCTCTAGGCCTTTATCTGCTTGCAAATTTCGTATATTCATATGTTTGTATGAGCAACCTTCTCCCTCAGCCCAGAGAGGTGCCTGCAGATGGGCCAACACCACATTCTCCAGAATGTCTCACAGAAGACTGCTGCTCCACAGCCACTGCATTGCACCACTCCCATCATGTCTTATTTGTGGCCCGTTAACTGTTGTTTTGTATACTTGCTCTTTCCTCTCTCTGTTTATTATTATTTTATATATATGTGTGTGTGTATATATATATATATATATATATGTGTGTATATTTTTTTTCTCCCTTCTTTCCTTACTGCCTCAGTGCCCTTAAAGCTTCGACTCTTCCTGTTCTGGGACAGGAAGTTCCTATATTCCTCAGTAGTCTCCTTACTTGCTCAGAATCAGATCTCCAGCAGCTAGAGGGGGGATGGAGAGCTACTCTTGCCCTTCTAGGATGGTGAGTCTTTTGTGGCTCTGTGATCACTCACTTCCTGCCCCCAAACAGGAAGTTCCTGTTGTCAGTCAAATCCTGTGCCTATAAAAGTAGAACTGGCTAAGAGTGGGGTGGAGGGGGGAAGGAGGGCAATATAGACCCAGTAGAGTAGTATAGTTCTAACAGCACCTCCTTCCTCTTGCTATTCTGTGCCAATAGCTATCTAGGGCAGTTTTTAAATCCAAAACACCTGGCTTCCTTCTGCCTAAGCCACTCCTCCTAATTCACAGTTTCCTTCTACACCTAGCTAACTACACAGAAAACAATTCACAGCTTCCTTCTATACCTAGCTAACTGCACATATAATAATTCAGTTTCCTTTTACACCTAGCTAACTGCACAGATAACAATTCACTTCAACCAACTCAAACACACTAACTCTTTTTTACCCTAAATTGAAGATCCCAGTAGTAGAGTTCTATTTCTTTAGTCCCAGTAGAGCAGCATAGTTCTAACAGCACCGTCTTCTTCTTGCTGTTCTGTGCCACACACTATCTAGGGCAGTTTTTAAATCCAAAACACCTGGCTTCCAGCTGCCTAAGCCACTCTCCCAATTCACAGTTTCCTTCTACAGTAGTAGCACCAAAATAGTCAAGGGATTTTTAAAAATCCCTATTGAGAATTGTGAAACCTTTAGTTAAGGATTTTGTTTTGTTTGTTAGTATGTTCACTGCTGTGCAGAGAGGGTTGTCTCATCTGATAGTGTAGTTGAAAATCTACCAGATGGCACTTAAGTACTGCAATAGGAACTGTCCCCTTTCTGTAGGTATAACAAAAATAATTTGAGAAGATTTATTTCCCTAAATTTTGTGAAGTATAAATAGGGAATCTCGCAAAATTGCTTGATAAATTCGGCACTACTACTGTACACCTAGCTAACTGCACAGATAATTCACAGTTTCCTTCTACACCTAGCTAACTGCACATATAACAATTCACAATTTCCTTCAACACCCAGCTAACTGCACAGATAACAATTCACTTCACCGAGTTCAGACAAACACACTCTTTTTTACCCTAAATTGAAGGTCCCAGTAGTAGAGTTCTAGTTCTTTAGTCCCAGTAGAGTAGCATAGTTCTAACAGCACCTCCTTCCTCTTGAAATATAGGTGGTTGTTCCAGAGAGGTTGTTAGCAACTATTGAGGAAATATGAAAATAATTGAAAAAAAATTATGTAAATAAAGGTGTAGGCCCAGATGCTATTCTAAATTGGATATTAGTACCATGGATGTGTCATATTTTTAACATGTCTATGATAACTGGAAAAATTCCTTTGCAATGGAAGCAAGAAAAATTGTTCCTATCCCTTAGGTTATGATGCCAAAAAATATGTCAATAGATTTTAGGCCAATAGCCCTAATATGTACAGTATCCAAAGTGTGTGAAATCTTTATTTGTAAATGGATTATGGAAATTATAAAAGGTTTGTTGGATTAAAAACAGTTTGGATCCCAGCGGGGAAGTTCAACCACTGATGCCGCTTTGAAAGTTTTAGAATTAAGTAAGAGCGCTTGGGATAAAGAAAAGAATGTGTGAGCTGTATTGGTGGATTATAAAAAAGCTTTTGCCCCTGTTGATTATAGAACAGTAATAAAGAAATTGGAAGGCTTACAGATTCCTGATTACATTGTAAATTGGGTGAATGATTTTTTTGCAAGGGAGGTCACAATGGATTGAGATGGAAGGTATGATATCTGAGGTAGCGGGCATTAGTGGGGAAGTCCCCAGGGACACCAGACTGGGGCCCTTATTGTTTTTGATTATGATCAATGACTTAGACACTAGGCGTCCATGTATAAAGTACATATATGATACTACTGTGTTGGACATCTGGGAACATGCAGAAGATAGTACCATGCAATGTAATTTGAACTATATAGGAACATGGACTGAAAAACATTTTATGCAAATAAACCCCACAAAAAACAGATACATTTTGGGAAACAGAATATATTTAGAGCTTATTTTTCTAAATTATTTTGCTTGGACAGAACAAGTTTTGACCATGATAAAGAAAGCAAACAGTAGGTTATATTTTTAACTATTTTAAGATGGGCTGGACTGAGTTTATCTGATTTAGTTTATTATTTTTCTACAGTAGTTAGGCCAGTGGTAGAATATGGGGCAGCTGTTTGGCATGGAGGCCTTACAAAAATAAATCTGAAGAAGCAGAAAGAGTTAAAAAAAAAGCACTAAGATTAATGATGGGTTGGGAAATGAGTTATAGTGAAGCACTGCTTGAATGTGGGCTCGAAAGGTTGGATATTAGGGGGGAAAAATGGCAAAAGAGTTTTAGAAGAATTTGTGATCCACTTCATAAATTGCATTGTTTACTTGTACTAAAAGAAACTATAGGATATGATTTACATAAACAGTTTACGTGGGAAAGACCATTAGTGAGGACTCAAACTTACAATAAATCTTTGCGTGATACTTAGACACAGTTTAATGCACCTCTGTTTTTTAATGGAAATTTTTGTGAAATGTTGTACATATGTGTCTGCTTGTTTTACTTTTTATCTATGTATATGAATTATGATGTATAACATGAATTAATTTGTTTTCTTTTATGTGTATTATGATTTGCTTTTATAATTGTATGTGAACTTCAACCTGCACTTTTTTGGCATGGTTGCAATATTGACAATCAATCAATCAAAGTAGACACAAATCAGGATGTAACACTGATATACCTGTTTAGCCACTATAGTGGTACTACTGCACCACTACTGTTTAATAAGCCTGATTGCTCATTTCCCTCCCCTGATTCATCACTTAGTCACTACGGTGAAGAATTATCTTCAGCACTGTATCTACTGTGCATGATAATGTTTGTAAGCATCATGATGACTTATTGGGTGGTATTTTCAAGGGTGCTAAAATTATGCAGCTGCATCAAAATGTGTAAAATTGGATTGCAAAGATGCAGAAACATAATTACATCCCATGTTCATACAGTACTTGTGGCAAGAATGACATGACATGGCACAAGTAGAAACTGACATCATAACTGAAACATAACGGTATCACAAATTCACATTTATGACCTTTCAGTATAAGGCAGCCGTCTGCTAGAATCAACTTCCCTTGCACCTTAAAGATTTACATATGAAATCAGATAAATTGCGGCAATATCAATGTCACCAAGGGCCTAGACCTAAAACTAATCTCCCTGATACTAGACGAGGCGCTAGCACCGTTAGCCATAATCATCAACCGGTCCCTAACCTCAGGTATGTTCCCAAAGTGATGGAAAGCTGCAGTTGTAACCCCTGTCTTAGAAGCAGGTATTAAGACAAGTCGTACCAATTACCATCCAATTTCAATACTCCCACCTATCTAAAAAGCCTTAGAGTGGATCGTCTACGATCAACTGGTTGAACACCTTGATAAATACCAGCTACAATGCCAACAGCAACATGGCTTCCGTAAACTTCACAGTACTACCACTGTGCTTTTGGAGTTCACAGAGTCCATTAATGAAGCCTTCCATCAAGGACATTTGGCGGGGGCTACCTTTATTGACCTCACCAAGGCCTTTGATACAGTCAACCATGACCTCCTCTTGGCCCAGCTAGAAGCTACGGGGTTATCCCCAGATTCACTGTGCTGGTTCCGGAGCTACCTCACAGGGCATGAACAATGGGTAAAAATATCTAATACCCTTTTGGACTCGCAGCAAGTGTCCACTGGTGTTCCCCAAGGATCCATACTAGGCCCACTACTTTTCAGCCTTTTTCTAAACAACCTCCCTCTAGCTTGCCAGCACAAAATCCTCCTATACGCAGATGATGCGGGTATTAACACCAGCCATACTGACCCTGTCATCCTAGAACAAAGACTTCAACAAGACTTTAACAATGTTGAGGCCTGGTTTGATCAAGCTAAGCTGCTTGTCAACCATAAAAAAAACAAGACCATGCTATTCGTCCCCGCCCATAACCGTCACAAGACATCCACCATTAACATTCTAAACAAACAAAATGTAGCCTTGGAAATGGTCCAAAGCTTCAAATACCTGGGTCTCACCCTAAACAGCTCCCATTCATTCTCCTCCCACGTTGACAATGTCACCTCATCAGCAAACCAGAAGCTCGGTCTAGTATACAAGCACCATAACTGCCTCACTGAAAAAGCTCTCCAGCATGCCATCACCAGTTCAGTTTTCTCGACAATTGACTGTGGTCTTCCCATTTATAGTGCGGCTCCTGACAGCGCCCTTAAACGGCTTACCACTACGCTGAATAAAACCTGCAGGCTAGCACTAGGGGCTCCACGCCTCACCCATAGCTGTAATCTCTACCTGCAAATGGGGTGGCTAAACCTGGCAGAGAGGACCCGCTACCAAGTCTGTCTCCTCGTCAAAAAAGCAATCCTTGGACTATTACCACCTGGCAGCAGTTCCCTTCTGTACCAAATTGAACCAACTAGGACAACCAGGGCATCAAACGAGCTCTCAGTCACGGTCCCCTTCCGGCGAACTTCTCAAGGCCAGAGATCCTTTGAATACAGGGCCCCATTCTGGCTTAGTGTGCTACCACCCGATCTTACTGCTATCAGCAAAATCGGCCTCTTCAAATCAGCACTCAAATCTCACCTGGCCAGACAACAGATTTGCTCCTGCTTGCCCTGATCTACTCTCCCTGTAATCTGACAAGGAATTCCCCCCATCATTTGCACTTATCAGCTGCCCAACCGGCATCGCACCTACCTTCATTCCCATTTCCCCCTGATCCCCCCTTCCACACCTGCCCCCAATCCAATTCATGAGGTCCTCAACCCACCTCACTATCCATTTTTTCCTCACTCTCTGCCATTACGTAACTTACCCACTACGACAAAGTGACCCGAGCCTGAGGTTACTGCCATCCTTTCCCCACCCCCTATCTTTATCCCCTCTCCTCTAACCCAGGTCTATTGTGCTGCTTTATCAACTTCTTACCCTCCAATATTCTTTAATCTCTTAGGTAATGAATAGTAGCTGCAATAACTGGTCCTTATACTGTATTTATTTCCCTACAGCTTTCTTTGTTTGTTTTTTTCTCACATTCCTTGTATTGTACTGTGTATATCTGTTCCTTTATGTCTGACGTGGAACCTTTGTAAATGAGCTTGTAGCTCAAAGGTTGTAATCCTAGATTTCAATAAATAAATAAAAATAAACAGATTTGTGATGCAGACACAGTTTGTCCAACGTGCCCTTGGAATTTGTCTGTCAATATTAATTCATGATGTTTTCTATACATTTCTCACTCGTTGTCTCCTATCACTGTCATCCCGTTGATTTTTGGGGGAGCCACTTTGTTGCTTTTATACCTACCACATGACTTAGCTTAGACCACCTTTTTAGTGACTAGCATTTGTGTCATAAGTGCGATGCAAAGAGTCAGTGCAAGTATTGGCAATTTGTACAAGTCATTTTTCTGATGCAAATGTGGCACAATAGTGTTGAAGCACAGATGCAGCAGATAATGACACAAACATCTTTTTGATGGTTGCAACACATCCTGACCCAGATGAAGCTGCTATTTGCATTGCAATATTTACACAAATTGTGATTTCATCATGCTCAACTCTTTGAAAATCCAGGCCACAGTCTCTAGTCAGTTTATCTACTATTAAAATATTCATGCCTGCGCTGGCCCACTGGCACAGCGGTTGGATTTCCAACTGCAACACCAACAACCCAGGTTTGGATGCAAGTTCAGGAGTCAGAGGGCTGTCCAGGGGGAGGAGGATTGAGTGTCCAGTGGACTGCTTTCCTCCTCCAAAGGGGACGGTGGGATACCACTTGACACTTGACTGATCCCTGGCAGAGGGCCGGGGTGTTGCTCCTGAGGATAGCAGGTTCCAGAAGGTATGCCAAACATTGGTGCATTATGTGCCTCCACGTCATTGCACACCACACCTCTGAATATTGGGTGAAAAAATGGCTGTGGCATGGAGGACATCTGCCTCCCCACACCGAGCCCCATGCAGTGGTGTAAAGCACTCTGACACTAGATCTTCACATAGCACTGTTGGGGGAGTAGTTCAAGAGGTTTCCCAACAAACCCACCCTGAGGGGTACTCCAAGAAACACTTTGGTGGCATCAGGTAAGTCCTGGGGAATGGGGCAAGGTGGTAAGGATGGCGGTCCAGGCAAAGCCAGCGGAAGAAAAAAATACTCATGCCTGATCTGTAAAATTAGCAGAGGATGCCCCTCTCTGAATGGGAGATTTTTTTTATTAAAAATGAACACTTTCTCAACAATGTTATATTTTATGCTGGTTAGGCCATGAAACAGGAAGCCTGATGTACTTGACTGGACTAGATCCATATACAAAAGTCCTGTAGAACTGAAGACCACTCCAAGCATTAATGGATTTAAACCTTGAAAGTCAACTAATATTCTTCTTGTATCATAACTTAACAGCCTGAAAGAACCACATAAAGTTTGAGAGGATTGTACTTTGTATACTTTGAGTAGCTTATGCCAGAATAAGTTAGAGAGTGCTCTTGGCAATAATTGTGAAATGAGTAAACAAAGGAAGGTCTGGGGCTTTCCTGCCTGGCAGATCCAATGAACTCAGCTACCTTTACATTTGAAGAGACCTTAATCATACAGATAATCAGCTGCCCAGCCAGAAACTTGACAAACATTGCATAAGACATATCTAGCATCAAAACACATACTCTTTACAAAAGCCTTTTGTCTAGTGTCTAAAACACAATCTAAGCCTGTATCACGGATAATCCTAGAAAAAGTATTCCAATACTGGTCCTGTAATGTGAGGTACAGTAATGGATGGGATGTTTGACATGACTGTTGAGAGAAGTCTGAAATTTTTAGTATGTTTTTTTGGCTTGTGGATCTCAGTTCCAGCTTCTGTTCAGAAAGTACATCTCACTGCTGACATGTAAGTTACATACATTAAGTTTATGTCTCACACCACAGGTCAGTGTAAGAAACATGAAACATAAACATAAAGCATGCTACTACATGCCTGGAAACTGTCCTCTCTCATTGCAACATCTGGAAATTAAGAATGTTTTGGAAAGTAGCTATTGCTGGGCAAATAGAGAGCCTGCAAAGGATTGTGACAGGCAGATGTTTGCTTGTGGCCACTGTCCCTTCTGACACCTGAGTTGGCAGGGAGGAAGGTAGATGCCCTCTAGATAGGTATGGGAGCTCCGGGGGTAGAGGATTGTGGTCAGAGAGGAGGAGCAAGAGGATAGTTAAGTTTGAGCACAAGCTGTACAGTCCCCTCTTGCTTCTTTGCTCTGTCTGGAATTGGACTCCTCGTCCAGCAGTAGTGGCAACTACAAGGCCTTTTGGAACACTTGGTAAGTGCCTTGTGTTTGACTCTCAGACTGGACTGAGTTCACTCCCATCACTCAGGTAATCCCCTAGGGGCAGGGAGTTTCTTTCTTGTTGCTGGCTGTATAGATACAGTACATAAAAAAATGAAGGTTTGGGGGTTTGTTGCTGTGACTGAGTTTCTGGTGGGGATCGTATAGGGTTGTGAGTCTGGAGCAGATGTTTTGAGATGGAGAAAATAGGATGTTAATGATTTGTAACTAGCTAGATTGTTTCAACTCCCATGTTTTCTTTCTGGTACTCAGCTGGTGGAGGAAACTGCTAGCAGAGCAGCGGTCATTTGGCTCCTGAGGAGGTGCTGGTATTCGGAGGCAACAGCTGAAAGATAGGGAATTCCCCTGTCTCTACTGTACTTACAGAGCCATGGATGGGTGAGCAGGATCTGAGTGGCTGGCTCCATTCAGGCACATTGGAAACATTGGACCTGGGGAGAGGATATTTAGTGACTTTGTGGCAGAGAGAGCATTGGTGCGCAATGAACAGCTGTGGTTATTCCAGTCTGCTTGGGCCATGCTGGTGGGGAACCCACGGGTAATGCTCGTAACCATGTTGTGTTGGCATCTGGACCCCATTCAGCCTTTGCCAGATGAGCCTGGCCACTTGTCCTGCAGATCATCAGAACAGCACCTCTGCTATATAAAAAAAAAGGAAAAGAAGAAAATGAACATTTTCTTTAGCAGGTATTTTAAACTGGCTGAGAGGATTGGTGTGAGCTGTGTGGTGGTGGAGTGAGATTTTCCTCCCAGTCCCGTCATTACCATATGGTCAGCTTTTGGTTGCTTGGTTCACATGAGAAAAGTCATTTTTTGTAAACTTGGCTTCTTTTCTAACCAGGGTGCTCTATCCACAAGACCAAGCTACCTAACAGATTGAGAGGTATGCTCTTTTGACATGCTCAGCATAACATAATGTTTCACACGCACAAAATTCAAATTTAACCCATGACCTGCCGATTGTTCAGCCCCAGAGACAAGTGTGCATCCTACTGACATTGCAGATGGGATCTGCGGAAGCTTAAACATAGTGGAGGGTGATAGTGGTATGGTTCATGCTACAGTATAACAAAGGTGGTTGTTGCAGGGACTCCCACATCAGTTGATGTTTCTTTTTATTTTTCTTGTAACTACAGGGTATTTTCCCTGTGTTTTAATGTGAGTTACATGGTATGGATTTGAATTGCTCAGTTTTCTTAAGCAATAAAAGTCTGGCAACAGTCTCACCATGGGCCACGCCTTTCTTCTGCACATTACTGCTGTCCCTGTAGATTTTGAAGCTATGATATTATGTTGCACCATATATTAGACAATATAGGCACATCACAGTAACAACATAGGAAAGTGAGGGTCTGTGCTGTAAAAAGCATTTACATTATTGTCAATCCAAAGATTACATCAGTTTGCAGCAATAAGCACATACAGTACATGATTCAATTTCATGTGGATTATGTGCAATGAAGGGACAAATAAACTATGAGGAAAACAATGGTATACATTTTGTACTAAAGCTCATCTGTTTGTGTGTGACATGCGTGGTGTGCTAATATTTAAAGTACTATGTGGGAGCATGAGTATACCATCAACCATGCGCAAGCGGAAGTGGCCACCATCTTGGGTGGGTGGGTGTGTATTCATAGTAGGATGTGGCTGCCACCTTGGGTTGGGTGGTCTTGCATGCACACAAGAGCGGCTATGACTGTTAACAAGGGGCATGATTAAACAAGCATTTGTCAATGCCGAATGTTTGCTTGCTGGCATTGGCATTGGTAGTGTAGGAGTTACAGAGCTGCATAATATGAATGGCAGTGAAGTATTGAACTGAAGCCAACCCCACCCCCACCCTGCAGAGACTGACAGGCATTGGGGTGTGCCTTTGGGTGGTCAGGCATGACCCGCCATTTCACACACCCTACCCTACAGACACCAAGTGTCACGGTGTGCCTTGGGGTCTTTGGCCCTTATGCGCACCCCATTCCATCAGGAAATACGGTGAGATGGGTGAGGTATAGGAGAATGGGGTGAACTTTGGGGCCGAAGAGTGCAAGGCACACCTCGATGCCTCTCAGTGGCTGCAGGGTGTGGGTGGGGGTGGAATGGTATGAGCATTGCAGGCGACAATCCCAAGTCACAGCCCTGATGCCTGTCATTGTCTACAGGGTGGGGCGTTATGGTTGGAAACCCTAACACCTCAGGCAATCATTGGTATTTTCACTCCAAATTTTCAACATGGTTTTTTTGTGACCTCCACCTCATGAACAGTGGCAATATCAGTTTGTTAGCCGAAAGCTGCTTTTGCACAGCGACTATGGCATTTGTCACCACAGGTGCAAAAACACATTCCGAACAGAATGTACAAAATGACAGCTGTACTGTTCATGGGGAGGTGTAAAAAATGGCAATGTTGAAAATCTGCAGTGAAAATATTAAAAACACTGGTGAAGTCATGAACGTGCGTAGAAACTGTGCAACGCACACCCGTAATATAATTAGTTGGGGATTTTTTACAGCAGATTGTCAACACAGGCATTTTGGAACCTCCAATCATGAACAGTGTCACTGTGATTTTCTTTATCTGTCCCGAACAATGACTCCCCAACGACCATGCATTTCTGTGCTGAAAGTGTGAAAACACATTTCAGCCATGTTGTGAAAAATGACAGCTGTACTGTTCATAAGGAAGTGTGGACAAATGCCACTGGTGAAAATCTGGACTGAAAATATTACAAATTCATGAACTTACAAGGGTGCATTGAAACTGCGCAATGCTCACTTGTAACACAGTCATTTTATGGACTTTTGTCACCAAATTTTCAACATAGCCATTTTAAGACCTCTGCTCATGACCAGTGTCACTGTGATTTTCTTAATCTGTACCAAACATTGCTTTCGCACACCGACTGCACCATTGTGCGCTACATGTGCGGAAACACATTTTGGGTGAGATGTGAAAAGTGGCAACTGTACTGCTCATAAGGAAGTGTGGTAAAATGGCAATGTTGAAAACCTGGCGTGCAAATATTAAAAATTAGCAAACTTGCTAGCGTGCGTAGGAACTGTGCAACGTGCGCTCCTAAAACAGTCATTTTTGGGAATTTTTTCACCAAATTTTCAACATAGCCATTTTAAGACCTCTGCTAATGAACAGTGTCACTGTGATTTTCTTAATCTGTCCAAATATTGATTAGCAAACACCGACTACGCCATGCAATACGATACGCGAAAAACATTTCGGGATGTTGACGTGCTGCTCATAAGAGGCGTGGTAAAACAAGTTGAAAACTGAGCAAATACAAAAACCTATAACTTACGAGCGCATGAGAACAGCGTAACGCACGCCGTGGAATCAGTCATTTTTAGGAATTTGTTCACCAAATTTTCAACATAGCCATTTTAAGACCTCTGCTCATGAACAGTGTCACTGTGATTTTCTTAATGTGTCCCATACATTGATTTCGTCCACCAACTACTCCATGGTGCGCTACATGCATGGAAACATATTTTCACCGAGATGTGAAATATGACAGCTGTACTGCTTATAAGGAGGTGTGGTAAAATGGCAATGTTGAAAATCCAGAGTGCAAATATTAAAAATTCGTGAACTTAGGAGCGTGCGTAGGAACTGCGTAATGCACCCTAGTAAAACAGTCATTTTTAAGAATTTTTTCACCAAATTTGCAACATAGACTTTTTGAGAGCCCACCATTTAATATTGGCACTGGAAATATTGCTAATCAGTCCTGAAAGGTGATTTCTCACAGTGACTGCGGAAACTCCTTCGGCCTGATTAACGCCATGACAGTGACATAATTCGCGAGGAGGGGTCCCAAAAACGCATGCTGAAAAATTTGGTGCCAAAATTCCCAAAAATGCCTGAGATATGCAGCAAAGTTGAAAAACCCTATTTATTACATTATATAGTTTACCGACATTTCTTCTAGTTCAAGGGTCAGCTTTGAAGAAGAGTGCAGACGCACTCCCCAGTCCATCAAGATCATCGCGACCGGACTCTAGGTGGGCATGAGGTGAGGGGGGTGGGGGAGGCAAGGTGCACTGTGGGTGGGTGCGGTGGGGCAGGAAGACTAGAGAGACCATTTTTTATTTACAGGGTTTTTTTTATTATTATTAAGATGATGCGGGACGTTTGCCATGCTGTGGTGGGCTCCCAGCGTGGCAGCTGGAAAGGCTGTTTGGGGGGCTGGAGCCAATGGGGGATTGGGCACCCTCATCGGCCACAACAAGTTTTGCCATGCTAGGGTGGGCTCCCAGTGTGGCACCTTGAAAGCTTTTTTGGGAAGGGGGAGTGTGGAGCTGACTGGGGATTGGGCACCCCCGTCAGCTATAACAATCTTTGCCACGCTGGGGTGGGCACCCAGCATGGCACCTGCACAGCTTTTTTCTGGGGGGAGCGCGTAGCCGATGGGGGATTGGGCACCCTGTCGGCTATACAGTGTGTGTGTGTGGGGGGGAGGAGCGCATGAGCAAGCAATATATGTGCGTGCGTGTGTGTTGGGAGGGGAGCGCTGTTCACTGAAGTGGTGCTCTCTCTTTCTCTTTCAACTGTACAGCACTGCATTTTGGATCACCGCACTATGTTTCTTGCACATGCGTGCAAGCAAACATAAAAATGAAAATGTTTGCAACAGCTGTCTTTGGGTACCACTAACAATAAGTTTGGAGACCAACAGTCAGGCATAGGCTGTAGGCAACTGATTTCAGCCCATCCTGCCCCCCCCCACCGATGCCTGCCTCATTTGTAACAGAACTTGCTAGAATGCTTAAAATGTTCAGCACAGCTATAAGGTATCAAAGCTAAGACAGGTTTCAAGGATCATGCTCTCAACATTTACCATTTTAGCAAGCACAATTGGTGCCATTTAACATGCTGAAAATGTATAACTCATGTCATTCAAGTAAAATTCACCTTCTGTGTCCTGATTAATGAATCATTTGAGCAGTGCCATGCTGGGGGACAGAGAAGAAAGGCTTGTTGAGCCCATGCTACTACCTGCTTGGTTAACATTCCATAATAAACAAGCATTTGTCAATGCCGAATGTTTGCTTGCTGATATTAGCATTGGACATGCAGAAGTTAGACAGATGCAGAACAAGAGTGGCAGTGAAGTATTGAACTCATGCCAATCCCACCTCCACCCTGCAGAGATGGACAGGCATTGGGGTGTTACTGTGGGTCATTGCCCATAATGCTCACGGCATTTCACCTCACCCTATCCTGTAGACACCGACAAGTGCTGAGGTGTGCCTTGGGGTGTTCAGCTTCACAGTCAGCCTATTTCATAAGGACATACACTGAAATGGGTGCAGTATAGGAGAATGGGATGAAGTCTGGGGCTGAAGAGTGCAAGGCACACCTCGATGCTTGGCACTGGTTTCAGGGTGGGGGTGGGATGGCATAAGCATTACAGCCAGTGATCCAAAGTTACACCTCTGATACCTGTCAGTCTGTACAGGGTGTGAAATTATGGTTAGAAACCCTAACGCCCCGGGCATGTGTTGGTATTTGCACTACAAATTTTCAACATGGCCTTTTTGTGACCCCCACCTCATGAAAGCATTTAGGACCTCTTCTCATGAACAGTGGCAGTGTGATTTTGTTAATGTGTCCCGAACTTCGAGTTCCCACAGCGACCACGACATTCTGCACATGATGTGCGAAAACACAGATCAGGCAGGATGTGAAGCATGATAGCTGTACCATCCATAGGGAGGAGTGAAGAGATGGCAATGTTGAAAATCTGTAGTGAAAATATTAAAAATGCTCAAAGTTCCAAGCGTACTTGGAAACTGCACAACACATGCTTGTACCACAGTCATTTAGTGGAATTATTTCATCAAATTTTCAACATAGGCATTTTGTGACCTCTGCTCATACACGCTGTCACTATGATTTTCTCAATCTGTCCTAAACATTATATTTCCCACAGCAACCACGCCATTGTGAGCCAGATGTGCAAACGCATATTTCGGGCAGGATATGAACAAATGACAGCTGTACTGTTCATAAGGAGGTGTGGCAAAATGCCAATGTTGAAAATCCGGAGTGAAAATATTACAAATTTGCTCACTTTCGAGCATATGTGGAAACTGCGTAACACACGCTTGTAACACAGTCATTTTATGGACTTTCGTCACCAAATTTTCAACACTGGCATTTTAGGTCTATTGCTCATGAACAGTATCACTATGATTTTCTTAATGTGTCCTGAACACTGATTTCCCACAGTGACCACGCTATTCTGCACCAGAAGTGCAAAAACACATTTTGGCCAGGATGTGAAAAACGACAGCTGTACTGTTCATAAGGAGGTGTGGAAAAATGCCAATGTTGAAAATCTAGAATGAAAATATTACAAATTCGCGAAGTTATGAGCATGCATGGAAACTGCGCAATGCATGCTCGTAACACAGTCATTTTACAGAGTTTCGTCACCAAATTTTCAACATAGGCATTTTAGGCCATCTGCTTATGAACTGTGTCACTGAGATTTTCTTAATGTGTCCCAAACACTGATTTCCCACAGTGACTGCAATATTCTGCGCCGGAAGTGTGAAAACACATTTCGGTCAGGATATGAAAAATGACAGCTATACTGTTCATAAGGAGGTGTGGAAAAATGCAAATGTTGAAAATCTGGAGTCAAAATATTACAGATTCGTGAAGGTACGAGCATGCGTGGAAACTGCGCAACACATGCTCGTGAAACAGTCAGTTTTTTGATTTTTTCCACCAAAGTTGCAACATAGGCTTTTTGAGAGCCCACCTCATGAACACTGGCACTGTCATTCTATTACTCTGTCCCAAAAGTGATTCCACGCAGTGACTGCGAAATCACCTTTGGGGACAGAATAACGTCATGACAGTAGCTGAATTCATGAGGAGGGGTTCCATAACCCCATGTTGAAAATTTGGTACCAAAATTTAAAATGCCTGAGATATGCACCAAAGTTGAAAAACCCCTATTTATGCCATTATACAGCTTACCAGCATTTCTTCAGTTCTACGGTCGGCTTTGAAGAGTGCAGACGTGCTCTGGTTCACGAAGATCGCTATGCTGGGCTCTGGAGGTAAGTATGGGGTGAGAGGGGTGTGGGGAAGGCAGGGTGCACAGAGGGTGGGCACAGGTTGGGGAGGGGCCAACGAACTCAACAATTGACTGTTTTCTGTTTTACAGGTTTAAAAAGAAAAAAACATTGGGACAATTTTTTTTTACAGGGACATTTGCACATTGGGGTGGACTCCCAGCATGCCACCTGAGTGTTTTTTGGGGCCAGCTGACGGAGAATTGGGCAACCCTGTTGGCACATAATGGGTAGGGAGAGGGGGGATTGGGGCACCCTCGGCACACTACAAATTGGGCAGGGATATTATGCCAATGGGGAGTGGCTCCCCATTGGCAAATTGAACTGGGAAGGGGGACTAAGCTGATGGGATTGGGCCCCCCATCAACAAAGAAAGACTGTTGGGGGGCACATGATGCCGAGGGGGATTGGGCACCCCCTCGGCACACAACAAATTGGGGATGGGGTTACAGTATGCTGACAGGGAGTGGGCTCCCCTGTCGGCAAATGAACTGGGTCAGGGATGGCAAGGTATCGACCTGCAATGATGGGTCACTCCCTCATTGCAGCGGCGGATTCATTTCAAGGTGGTGGCATGCTGGCTGAACTAGTGTCAGCAGCAGCATGCCACCACATTGGGGAAAACAGGACAAGCCTCAAAAGACATTGGGACCATTGGCCCCCTACAGTGCTGCACCTCCAAAACCCCACTTCTTTCCTAAGCTGTGACAAAATGTTTCTTGCGCATGCATGCAAGCAAACATAAAAAGGGCAGAACAGAGTGTCAGATAGAAGTCACATTAATGTGATGTAGTTGGGGGATGTTTTTTCTTGGTACTTTGTAGGATAAGGATGAAATTAGCCGTAAAACCATTGTGCTCATCCCCCCACACTAGTGGGGCACAACTTAATAACCCAGATAATTATCAAGTGCCCTTTTTTCCCATAGCAAATGCTGATTATAATTCACCATTATAACTCGCAGGTTATAACAACAAACATGTGCCAGCTTCTGCTCAGCCCTGCTCATGTTCAGTCACCCATGTGCCTCTCACATGTGCCATCAGTAGGCATTATTAAAATGGGCAAAGGATTTCAAGTAATCCAATTGGTTGTGAGCCGTGCATTAGACATGTCTAATTCCCAGCCAAAACTACAAACCCCATGTAGAATAACAGAAACATTTTATAAGCACAATAAGCCACTCTGGGGATGTGCATTAGACAGTTCTAATGTGAGGGTAGGGGACTGAATGCACTCGACCTGCAGCCTCATGCCTTACTATGCCCCCTAGCCATGCGTTAGAACTGTCTAATGCACTCCCGTCTTGGCTTATTGCTTACATGGTAAATACAGCACTGCTTTTCCTTGAGGTGATAGATCAAATATCAAAAAACAAGTAATAAAACATTGCTGAGGAGTGTATTTAGTCCAGATTCTCAAGATTTTGTTCAAGTCAAGATATGCAAATGAGATGCAGAGTTACAACACTGAACACTGAACTCTGCAACTCATTACATATTGCCATGACAAAGGCCAACAGGACCTGAACAAAATCTTCAGAATATTAACTAAATACTCTTCTCAGCAAAGTTGCTTTTTTTATATTTGATCATCTACCATGATTAGAGTGAACTGTTTTCTGCAGGTTTCACTACCTTCCATTTGCAGTTAATGAACAATGCCATTGCCGCTCTCAAGACTGCAAGTTAAAGCAACCTGTTATTTGTCTAGTTCAAAAAAGTAGCAAAAGCAGTAAAACACACTGTTTTCAAAAGTATACTATGGTTTATTGAGTTCCTTAAGTGAACTGTAACATGCTCTAAATAAATGAAAAGCAGACACAATACATTTAGTGAAAAGCAGTATTTATTTCATTAAATCTGCCTGGAGAAAAAACGTTCCCCAGCAATTACATAAAACAACACATGAGGGAGAGTAAAACTTGAATTTAATGTGCACCTTTAGTGTAGGATGCTTTAATAGACCAAAGGGTGTAGCATCCCATACCTCGTGTGTGCATTAAGTTCTCATTATGCACTCCCCCCATGTATTATTCTACATATAATGTATGGTAGAACGTTGTTATAGGTAGAAATCTATCTTTTTATAACAACATTTTACCATCGATGTGACGTCACGATGTTGTTAACCCATCGATGGTATGTCACATCGATGGGTTAATAACCGGGAACAGTCTGGGCATGCACGCAGCTGGATCGGACGGCCTTGAAATGGCCGCTGCGGTGAGGGCAGAGCAGTGAAGACATTATAAAAACAGCAGTAGGGAACTGCTTTGTTTTCTAAATAAACGAAATGGTAGTATACACTATAAAAGCTAATGTATGATACATCGATGGTTAACCGGTTTGTTAACCAATCTCCAGGTTGCCATGGCAACATAAACCTCTCGAGCTTCACTCTTGAGGTTTACATGGTCACTCTGGCAACCTCTAGATGATTAACAAACTGGTTAACCATCGATGACCATACATTATCCTCAATGTTACAGCACTTTCATCAGGGATGGCCAGCCGGAGGAGGTGGCATTGGTGGGAAGCTGGGCTGCTATAGCAAGGCTCTTCCCCACCACAAGCCAAGATTGCAGGACAAAAAAAGGGGGGGTATAAGTCTAACCTCAGTGTCTCCTCAGTACAACCCTATGGTGCTGTAGCAAGTGAAGGCAGATACTGCACATGGGGTTTTTGTGTCCTCTGCTTTGTGTTGTCACAACTTGCAATGGCCCTCCATGCACGGAAAGGGGAAGATGACAAATGCAGTATTCAAGCAATAGTTAGCAGACTTTGTTCAGATAAAAAGAAGGTATGGTGAGAGGCTTACTTCCAGAATCCAGAAGACCCAGGCTCATTTGGAGTTCCAGCTCAACCGGTTCCAAAACCACAGCCCGAGACTCCAACAGAGCCGATGCCAGTGAATCAACCATTGATGGCCCCAGTGAAGAAAGGGAAGACACGCAAACCCCGGCAGGTGCCGGCTGCACAGGTAAATTCTCCACCAGGTAGGCCAGATTTTAAGCATTTTTTTTTTAAATTTAATAAATTTTATTAAACTTGATTAGAAAGAAATAGACAGTAATCACAGGAAAATATCAGTGACAGATAATATACAAAGCAATAACAAAAGAAGTAGACATTGAGCTAAATATCCACAAGCTTGTAACAGTTACAAGAAGATATTCCAGAAACAGGGGCTATTCTAATCAAGCTAAAAAAAGGAAAAATAAGAGTCATTTCTGTTCCCCCCTCTACCCCAACCCCCCAAAATAAAAAAAAGGGAAGTCCCCCTTCCTCCCTGCTCTCCCCCTTTTCTCCTGAGATTGAGCTAATCCCAAAAATAGCAAGGACCGTAACAGATGGGTCAAAACAGTAGGGAAATCTCTTATTTCTGAAAAAGGGGATATTAAAAAAACAAATATGCAAGTCTAGGCATATCCAGTTCCATCCCTCTCTGACAGATTTTGAGAATTTGAGTGAGAGGAATTGAGGAAACATCTGAGGTATAATTTTGTGGGTCCCATACTGAGGAGTAAACCAGCTTACAAGCACCATGAAGGGTGAAGGGAGGGGCTCCTCTTCTCACAGGCCAAGGGATAATGATCTCTCAGGGCCTGTGGGACCCCCAGACATCAGGAGGATTCCTCCTTCTCTGACTGTCCTGACAGGGCCAACCCAACTGGCAGCCCTTCCCCAGGCTCCAGTGCAGGGTTTTCCTCCCTGTACCCAGTGATTACACCCCCAGCACAACCTCTGTAGCCTGGGTGTCTGTCCCCAGTGCTTCCAGCCCTCCCCAATCTATGGTGCCCCAAGGTGGGGCCCATCACTGCTCAAAAAAACCTTGATAAGATGCTGGCATTCATCAAAGCTCAGGATTACAAGAGGTCAGAACTCTAACCCATATGGGTATCAGGTGATATGGGAGAATCAAATTGAACGACTCAAGATGAGCGACTCAATTTGATCACCTGTCAGATGAGCTACTACCACAGGATAGCAAGGCATCATATGAGCTGCAGTGACAGAACAAGAATAGCAAGTGAGTACTATAGCAAATGGTAGAGGGAGCAATGGGGTTAAAGGATATGGGAGGTGGTTGGGAAGGCTGTTTCCAGCTGGCCGCTTGGTGCTATGGCTTGAGCTGCCATCTACAGTGTGAGAGGACGGGGGTTCAGAACTTGCCAGTTGCATGCGTATGTATTTTAAAATGTTGCGTGTGTAACTATTTATTTTTTTCTGTCTGCCGATCCCTTGCATTGCACTGTGATTCACTGACCCCCGCCCCGAATAGCCCCTTCCGAGTTACCTTCCTACTCCAATGGCAGGCCCCCTCAGAGTTGATTATCTAAATTAAAGGGAGTGTGGGGCACAGTCCCCCACATAAAATGCTTGTAAAGGTATCCCATACAGTGTAGTCCTGCGGTCACTGTTGTTGGGGTCGCTGTGCTGTGCTGCATAGGTGCCGTGTTTGTTTTCAGCATTGTACAGTCACTGCACTGTGTGGCGCTGTTCTTTCTTCACTCATATGGTGTGGAACTGCCAACATGAACAGTGCCAGGGTTGGTTTAAGGGGCATGGGTCACACCCCCAACCTAGGTGCCCCTGCGCAGCAATCTGGACAACAGACTATGGTTATGAACTGTGTGAGCTTGGTGGAGCTGGTGGGTTACTGCCTATTTGACAGGGTGAGGCAGCAGACAGGCAATGGGGAATATTCACATTGCTTATCAGACCCAAAGAGCCTAAGGATGAAAAAGAGACAAAAGACAAGGATGATGTGGTGGAGGCAAAGATGACGGTCATGATCCACAGAATATGGGAGTCATCCGGATTCACAGTTTTTGCGGGTATATTGACTCAGGTCAATCAGATTAAGGCAGCTAGACTATGGACCTAGTAAAGCCGGGTGATGGCCATACACGCCAGCACACTGGGAGTTGACTGATTAGAGTATGAAGAGGAATTATATTGGAGGAAGCAAAATGACCCAGCAGGAACCTCAGATATGTTGGACCTCCCATTGTTGTGGACCATTGATATAGAAACATAGAAACATAGAATTTGACAGCAGATAAGGACCGCTTGGCCCACCCAGTCTGCCCATTTCTCTGCCTACTGGATAAGCTGCAGATCCTAGTTAACCAGCAGCCTACTTCTTCCTACCCCCACCCCCTAGAATTACCTTATGACTGTCCCATGCATGCTTGAATTCCACCACTGTTTTTGACTCCACGACCTCCTCCGGAAGGCCATTCCATGCATCCACAACCCTCTCTGTGAAAAAATACTTCCTTAAATTACCTCTGAACCCCCCATCTTCAAATTGTGCCCCTTGTTCTTGCACACCTCTTTTTTGAAAGATGCTACCTCTTGGCTTTGTTGATTCCTTGAGATACTTGAAAGTTTCTATCTATGTCCCCTCTCCCTCCTTTCCTCGAGGCTATACATATTAAGCTCTTTAAGTCTCTCTTCATATGTCTTCCCGGTGCAGACCCTGCACCATTTAGTTGCCCTCCTCTGGACAGCTTCCATCCTGTCTATGTCTTCATGGAAGACTGGGTCCCCAGAACTGCACGCAGTACTCCAGATGGGGTCTGACCAGCTGTCTGTACAGAGGGATAATAACTTCCTGTTTTCTACTGGTGATGCCTCTCCCTATGCATCCCAGTATCGCCCAGCCCTCCTTGCTGCCCTCTCACATTGTTTGCCCACCTTTAGGTCATCTGATATGACTACCCCCAGGTCCCTTTTCCATTTTGTTGTTGTTAGTATCTCACCCCCCATTGTGTACTCTTCCCCTGGGTTTTTGTTTCCCAGGTGCATTACCTTGCACTTCTTAGCATTGAATCTAAGCTGCCATACATTTGACCATTCCTCTAACCTTGCAAAGTCCCTTTTCATCCTTTCCACCCCACCTTGTACATCAACTCTGTTGCAGATCTTTGTGTCATCTGCAAAGAGACATACTTTTCCTTCCAGTCCCTGCAATGTAAACTATAAAGACATTGAAGAGGACCAGTCTAATACTGAACCCTACGGCACCCCACTAGTAACCCCCTTTCTTCAGAGTGACTTATTTACTATTACCTCTGTGTCCTATTCTCCAGCCAGTTTTTACCCAGGCTGTCATCTTGGGACCCACTTCAGGCTAGCTAACTTGTATATTAATCTTTTGTGGGACTGTGTCAAATGCCTTGCTCAAGTCTAGGTAGGCCATGTCCACAGCCCCTCCCTGATCTACTACTTTGGTCACCCAGTCAAAGAAATCTATCAGATTTGTCTGGCATGACCTTCCTGTTGTGAATCCATGCTGCCTTGGGTCCTGTGCCCTCTGGCCTCTAGATACTCGACAATTCTTTCCTTCAGAAGTGATTCCATCATTTTCCTACCACTGAGGTTAAACCAACAGGTCTGTAGTTTCCTGCTTCTGCCTTTGCTCCCACTTTTGTGAAGGGAATCACATCTGCCCTCCTCCAGTCCTCGGGTACCACCCCATCCTCCCATGATTTGTTAAACAGGGTAGTCAGTGGTGTCACTAATTCTACCCTTAGTTCTTTTAGAATTCTGGGATGAATCCCATCAGGCCCCATTGCTTTGTCCACCTTAAGTTTTAGGAGTTCTTTCAGAACCCTTTCTTCTGTAAATGGGCTGGTATCAACTTCTGTATCCAGAGTGTTTCTACTGTTTGTTTTAGGTGCCTCCCCTCTTCCTTTGTAAATACACAGGCAAAAATATTTGTTTAGTATCTCTGCCTTTCACAGTCACCCTCTGCCCACCCCCTTTATTAAGCCTCACTATCCCTCCCTTGGTCTTCCTTCACTCCCTGATGTACCTATTAAAGGTTTTATCCCCCTTCCTAACTGAGTTGGCTATCTTTTCCTCGGTTTGGGCCTTTGCTGTTCTGACTGCCTTCCCAGCTTCCTTTTGCTTTAACTGATACAGTTCTCTGTTCTACTCCTTCTGTGATTCCTTGTACTTCTTGAAAGCTTTCTTTTTCCTCTTGAACCTTCACTGCCACTTCCTTTGAGAATAATAGTGGTTTCTTACATCATTTAGTTTTGTTCATCTGCTTCACACAAAGGCTTGTTACCTCTGTGATGGCAGTTTTTATTATTCCCCATTGTTCTTCCACCCCTCCTTCTTGCCCATTTGCTAGTGTATTCCTTAGGCACTCACCCATTTTGGCAAAGTCAGCCCTCCTAAAGTCCAGTACCTTTGCCTTTGTATGGCTTGACTCTATTGCTGTGTTTATTGAGAACCATACTGTTCGATGGTTGCTAGTTCCCAGATGGCTACCCACTTCTACACCTGTGGTCCTCTCTTCATCTCCATTTGAGAGAACTAGGTCTAAGATTTCTCCCCCTTGAGTGGGCTCCAATACTAGTTGTCTAAGGCATGCCCCCTGTAGGGCATCTAGAATAACCCCACTCTTCAAAATGGCTGCTGCAACTGCACTCCAGTTAACATCTGGCGTCTTCAGATCGCCCATCAGCAATATCTCCCCTTTTTCTGCCATACTAAGTATACTTTCTATCATTTCCTTGTCCATTTCCTCCCCCTGAGAAGGGGGTCTGTATACAACCCCTGTGCGGATTGTGGTGCCATTGCCGGTCTTCAAATTTACCCACAGTGCTTCTTCTCCTCCCTGTTTTACCTTTTGTTCTGTTGCTTTGATTCCTTCCCTTATGTAAAGAGCTACTCCTCCTCCTCTTTTACCCTCTCTGTCCCTCCTGTAGATAGTGTATCCTGGTATGTTTACATCCCAGTCATGGTTTGTGTGAACCATGTTTCTGTGACTGCCACGATATCCAGATGTTCCTCCTCCATCAAGGCCACTAATTCAGGAAGCTTGTTACTCAGACTACAGGCATTGGTACTCATTGCTTTCCATTTTTGATGGCTTTACCTTCTGTTGCAGCATCCCCACTGACCTTTCTACCTCGGTCTTTTCTCATTTAGTACCCTGTTTTGTAGGGAGAGGCTTGATTTTCCTGCTGCTTATCAGTGCTCCCCTTGACTAGTTTAAAGCTCGCCAATGAAGCATTTAAACTGATTGCTCAAAAGACTTGTTCCCTTCCTGGACAGATGCAGACCATCCTGCCAGTATAGGCTGGTGTCCCTCTAGGTGGAACCCCAGTCCCCAGTGAAGCCAAACCCTGTGCTCCACACCATTTTTTCAACCATTCATTAAACTGCATGGCAGCACTCTGCCTCACTCATGCCATTGACAGGCAGCACCTCTGAGAAGGATACTGTGTGTGCTACTTGTCTTAGGCCCCTCCCCAGTTCTACAAAAGTCCTTCTGCACTGCTCTAATCTCATGTTGAGCCAAGTCATTTGTCCCTAGGTGGACAATGACATCCAGCTCAGACTCCCGTGCAGCTGTTCTCATGATCCTGAGGATGCGCCCTGTCCCTCCAAGTCATGGCACCAGGCAGGCACCTTACTTCAGTTTTCCTGCTCCCCAGTTCTATCCTCTCAATAATTGAGTCCCCCACCAGGAGCTGCTTCCTTTCCTTGTGGTGTCCTCTGCCTCCTTCCTGTGGGCCTCCCTTGTGACAGGTGTCCTCAGCCTCCTTAATCTCCTCTGTGGATGCATCCATAGGGGAGCTGTGCTCCCCCAGAATGGTGTATGGATTGTGGAGTGGAACAACTGACTGGGTGTGCCTCTGTTCCACCATCCTCACCCTCCCTGAGCCCACTGTGGTCCAACTGCTGTGCTTTCTTTGCAACCTCTGAGGTAGTGGTGGTGGCTCTGGTGCTCCTTGGATGGGGGAGGTTCCCTTCCTACCATCCAGTCTGGCCTGGGGGAAGGTTCCCTTACTGCTGTCCAGTGTGGCCTGAAGACAGGCAAATTCCTCCCTCAGGGCAGAGAGTTGTCTGCAAATAGGGCAGCATCTCAGCCTCCAGAAAGACTCCCGGAAGACTGCTGCCCCACAGCCATTACATTGCACTACTCCCCACATGATTATGTACTTTTGTGTGTGTGTGTGTGTGTGTGTGTGTGTGATTGGTTTGTTATATAGGAATATATATATTATACAATGTGTATGCTTATATTTTCAGTGCTGTGTGCTAGAGAGGATATGACATTGATATGCACCTTGCACTCTTGAGGAAATGATGTCAGAACCCAGGTATAAAGAAACTATTTCTAGGGTGGGTGGGGTGAGGGGTGGGAAGGGTTGGGCTAACTGTGCCCTCACAAAACAATCAGCTAAGAGCTCTGACCCACCACTGCGATGAGTGCCTTCCTGTCAGCAAGATACCATACACAACAATTTGACAGAGAAAATCCCCTGCTAATCAAACAGAGAAAATCCAGACATCCAAGTCAGACACAGGTAAACCTCCCCAGCCCCAAAACAGCCTGATGGTTTGTGCTCTGAAAGCAGTCAGCCCCAAAATAAGTCAGCTGTGCTTTAAACTCTTCCTGCACTGAAAATCTTAAGAATTGTAACAAGACTGTCTTTTCCTGATAATTCTAAGTTCCTTATTTCACCTTTCAGTTAGAAGTAGCCTCCACCTGCAGAATATCTGCTACAAACCAAAGACAATTGTAAGGTTCACCTCCCTCTGTTGTGAGCACAACTTGCTTTCTTGCAAATCCTATGTTCAGTATTGCAACTCCCAGCAAGAAGTAGTTTGACTTGAAAAATATTAGCTGTTATTAGCTAGATTGGGGGGGCAATACTCAGACACTGGCTTTCTGGTGAGATGACTCTATTCACCAAGAAAAGGGAGTCAGGGCAGTAGCAGGAAGGGGTCAGGTAGGAGGGAGCTGCTATAATTTCAATCAGAGGATCTGTAAGATAGAGCCTTTTAGGTACGGCCATGAGTGTATGTTGTGTGGCTGCCCTTACCCATTCACTTAATGCCAAAGGGGTACCGCCACACCATGGCCCTTTCAGAAGCGGCACAATAGGCCACCCAACACCAATGAGGGTGGATCACTTTGAGGCATGGTTGATTAATTACCTTGATAGGGCAACCTCTAGAGCCCTGGCAGATGACTTCAGGGAAGATTTTAGAATACTGTAGAATGGACCCCATAAGTCAAACAAGGCAGAGAACCTGAGGTCTGCCAGGGAATGATCGGATGTCATCTAGACCAAGCTGATGAAGGAGGTGGCAGCAGGTAGGACTAGCAGACCATTCACTGCACCACCCTATTCCCACCTCAGAGTGTTACCCATAGGCCTGGTCCCCAAGACAATACCAGGTGAGCTCAGGATGAGTAGACATTTGTCTTACCAGGAGGGAGACTCAATCAATCTCCATATTGATCCATTCTACACAGCAATGTCTTATGTGCTGTTCCATTAAGCAGCCCAAGTGGACTGGATGGTGGGGTGAAGGGGCCCTATTAGGTAAGGCAGACATCAAGGCCGCATTCTGTCTTTTGCTGGTACACTCTGAGGACAAGGATTTATTAGGTATGAAGTTTGAGGGGCAGTACTATGTCGACATCTGCATGCTAATGGGGTGTGCTGTGGCATGCGCAGTGTATGAGTAGTTCAACATGTTCCTGTATTAGTCAATTACACGCAGGGTAGGTCTACACATAGGGTATGTCAAACAGAGGTAGTGCACTACTTGGATGATTTGCTGTTTATGGGCAGACCAGGAACCAGAGACCATGCACCATGCTATCATTCCTGTGCATTGAGATTGACACTGTGGCTACTGAGTTTCACCAACCACAGGATAAGGCGGTAGCACTGAGGGAATTGTTCCCACAGCAGCAAAGGAACACAAGATTATCTTGCATGAGCTACATCTACTGCTGATCCACCTCAGCTTTGCCTGCAAAGTAATTCCTATAAGCAGGACTTTCTTGCAATGCTTGGTGAAGGCAGGTGTGAGAAGTCAGAAGAATCAGCACAGTACCTGGTTGTTAGAGAGCATGAGAGAATACCTTGGGGGTATCTGGCTTTCCAAAAACTGTTTGAATGAAGTGTTGATCTGGCCAGATGCAACCACCACCCAGGAGCTTGAGCTATTCACAAATGCCTCTAGAAGCATTGGGGCTTACTTTCATGGGAAATGGTGAATGGAGCAGGGGCCCCCTTCCTGGGGGGAAGAATGCTTGATCAAGAAGACGACACTGTTGGAATTATTTCCCATTGCGGTCACTTTGGTAGTATGTGGGAGCATTTTCTGGATAAAAAAGTAACCTTCAGGACAGACAACACTGGGGTTGAGCCACACTATTAATGGGCAGCTAGGGGTCAAGGGCCTTTTGGTAATCTAATACAGGTTTTGTGTTAAAATTTTGATGTTTAATGTCTAGTGTGAAGCTGTGCTTGTACCAAGTGTAGATAACAGTGTTGCTGATGCTGTTTCTCATTTGCAGTGGCAGAGGTTCTGGCAGTTGGCCCCAGAAGTGGAGGTGCATCTCAGGGATGTCCCAGTCCACCTCTGGAAGTTGGTGACACAGAAGCCTGGGAGTTACTCAGAAATTCTTTAGTGCCCAGTGCATGGGCGGTGTACTGGACAGAGGCTGAGAACTTTCTAAGTGTGTGGCAGGCACAGGGGTGGAAGAATGCATAGTGGTCTATCCCAGTAGACCAGCTATGCCTCTTTTTAGTGCAAATGAAATGGGAAGGTTTGATGCCTGGAGCAGTCAGTCAGCATCTAGCAGGCATTTTGTGATTCTGGAGAACAATATGTGGGCATTTTGCCTGCACAAAATGTTGGAGGAATGGACTCGTAGTTCTCCAAAATGTCCAGACAGGTGCTGGTGGATTAGCCAAGCCCCTCTGAAAGAGGTGTGAAGTGAACTTTCAGAAGTGTGCTCATTACCATAGAAGGCACCATTGTTTAGCATTGCCTTTCTGCTGGCTTTTTGTGGGACCTTAAGGTCACCCAAATAGGTCCAACGTTGTAAGATGTCAGGAATAGCAGTGGTCTTGGGACATGAAGATGTGGTAGTGACCCAAGAAGTTGTGTTTGTCAGACTATGAAGGAGCAAGGCAGACAGGATGGCTCAGGGATGCTGGTGCAGCCTGAGGCCTTCCCCAGAGGTTCAGTGGGGCGTCTGTACTTGGGTCTGGGAATATGCACTATAAAGGGCTGGTGGGGAGGTTGCATTCTTGTGGCATGAAGATGAGACCCTGGTGACAGCATTCCAGTTTTGCTACATATTAAAAAAGGCCACGAGGGGTCTGGAAGTGGACTTGGCTTCTGTATTGGGGTTGCCATATATGCTAGAGCTGATGGACTGACAGGTGGGCAGATCCAGGTGCTTGGTCAATGGAGTTTGCAGACTTTTGAATGATACATGCATACACATTTGCTTTAACCTCTTGTTTTAATTTTTTTTTATTCTTTATTTATAATATGGCAGAGTGATACTGAGACAGACAATCCATCTTTCATCAAGCACTACAGGGTGCATAAAGATAACAATAGTCATTTTCCAGGTATACAATAGTTGTCACAAATAAACCACAACCGTAACATGTTCAGAAAGTGGACAAATAAGGTCTATGTATTGCTGTCCAGTGACAGTCAAGGCCGATCAGAGTATGACTAGTAATTTCACTGTCCCTTTGAAGATGGTGGAATTTTTGTCCTATCCACTGTTTCCCAAGGTTATGGCACAAATGTTTCATCCTCCTCCACAATATTGAACACCCAACTTCTCCATTTTAGTTCAAACTGAAGAAGACGACCCCTGGTCTGTGATGTAATTTGCATATCAGCTAGTATTTTATGCCAAGCTGCCACAGTGAGAGGTTGAGGCTATCTCCACAAATGGGTTATGTCCTTATTGGTTACCAGTAGGTGTATATATATATATATATATATATATATATATATATATATATATATATATATATAAAACGATGACTCTGTATTTGTTTCATGGATACCTTGTAACTCTCCTGGGTCGCACCTGAAAATAGGCACTTGGCTGTCTAGTGTCTTACCTGGTTACCAAAAGCAAATAAATAAATAAATATATATATATATATATATATATATAAAAATATATCATGAGTGGGTCAATAAATGAAAACTGGGGGAGGGATAGAGAGGAGGACCACAGCAGGGGTGACCAGATCTGTGCCACTTGTTAGCCTAGCGATCCGAAAACTGACCAAGGACAGGGCATGACCAGAAAATGTGTGTGTGTGTGTGTGTGTGTGTGTGTGTGTGGCTAATGCTTGTCCATATAGGCTCCAGCAGTGTACAAACCGGGCAAACAGGAATTTAGTTAAGGATGCTGGGTGTAAAAAAATGGCTCCTGTATTTCGACACAAACTCCCTCCAATATGGAGCAGAATGTACCTTTATTGATGAGATAGTATACTTAAGCCATATTGCATAGGAGATAGAGGTAGAGAGTTCATTGTTCCATGCAGAAGGGATTGAAAGAGTGGAGTCGCTGATGTGGTTTTGCAAACCCCGATATTAATGTCCCATAATGTGCTGCCAGACATTACCTTATAGGGCTGCCATAATTAGGGTGAGTAAGAGAGGTGGTGGGTCAGGGAAGCAATCCCACTGGTTATCTTTGTGTAAGAGGAAAGTGCATACTTGTAGGTACATAAAATGTTCTCTTCTGGTTAGGCCATACTAGGCCTGAAAATGCTCAAACCAATGAACTCCTTTCTCATCTAGGAATTAAACAATACAAGAAAGGCCTAACTGATGCCATCAGTGGAATATATGTTTGATGTGATCAGGTAGAAAATCTGCCTCTGTGGATAGGAGACACAAGAAATAAAATATAAGAGATAAGGCAGGGAGAGCTCTTACTTTAAACCATAGCTGTAATGTATGTGCCATAAAAGAACCAAAGTCATGTAAGTGCGGAAGGGCTGGCAGGGGAGTAAACAGTATTCACCCAATGTCATGTAGATTGTTGATCCAAAACTCTGTTTGTTTCAGCAGTGGGTTAAGTTGAGAATTAGCTAGATAAGTACCATATATGGGCTGTTCTGGAATAGTCAAGCAGGTTGGGGAGGTTCAAGCCTCCTCATGCCAAGGGACGTTGAAGAACAGTAAAACATACACGTGGTCGTCTATCCCCCTAAACGAAGTGAGATAGGATCTTATTCCAGGAAGAGAAATACCCAGGTGCTGGGACTATTGGTAATGTTTGAAAGAAGTATAAAAGATATGGCAGGACATTCATCCATAATATTTCTATTTCTGAGAGAAAGAAAAAGTGTAGCTGGGTCCATTTGGCAATGTCTTGTGTGAGGGCTTGTGTTAATATTTCATAACTGACTAATTCAAAATGTTTCAATCGTTGTGGTAACTGGATACATAGATGTTTAATTATGGTGCTCCTCCATTTCAAAAGCAATTTGTTTCAGAGGGTCGAAGACAGCATGTAATTAAAAGTAATTCCTCTACTTTGCCTGCATTTATTAGGAACTCAGATAAGGCTCCATATGACTGTAGCAAAGTCCAGGTAGCCAGGATTGAGTTTTCGGGTCCAGGAGTATCAAAAAGATGTAATTCGCATAAAATGATCGTTTATAGATATTTTCACCAAGTGGTATCCCCTCAATATCAGCTGCCTACTGGATTGTGACTGCTAGAGGTTCTACGTAAAGAACAAAGAGAAGGGAGGACATCAGGCACCCCTGTCTTGTATTGTATTCTAATGAAATGAGAGAAGAGACAGAGCCAATCACTTGGAGGTAGGCTGTTGAGGATACATATATATATTTTGAAGCCAAGTAAGAAAATCTGAAGAGAAGCTGAAGGTCAACATGATGAGCCAGAGAATCTTCCAGGACACCATGTTGAATGCCTTCTTAGCATCAAAACTAATGAGTGCTGCAGGAATAGATCTCTGTTGGAGATGGTCTATAAGTAGCATGGTGCAGCATATATTTCCATGGTCTGTCTACTACGAACAAAGCTGGACTGATCAGGATGTATCGACATAGGAAGAATCCCATCCAGTCTCTGCACCCAGATCGACATAAACAATTTATAACCAACATTTAGAATTTATTTTGGTTGATATGATGATGGACATTTGGGGTCACACTCTGGTATTAAAATAGCAGACAGAGTAACATAGGACTAGGAAGGCAGAGATGGATCTCCATTTTGCATGACTCAAAATGTAGAGAGTAGATGAGGGAGGAAGAGCTCCAAGAAAGCTTTGTACCATTCTAATAAATAGACATCAGCACCAGGACATTTCAAGGTTTTAGTCATCTTGAGAGCATGCTGGAACTCATCTATACAAATCAGGGATTGTGAAAATCCTGATGTGCTGTCAAGAGTGTAGGGAGAGGTAAAGAAGATAGAAATAGTGCAATCTGATCCATCTCTGGGTGAATCTACTCAGTATATAAATTCCTATAAAATTGTTGAAATATATTTATCTCTTGGGTGCCCCTGAAAATGATGCCCATTGCCAGGTCGTTCAATTGAGTTATGCAGCTATATGTTTGTGCCTGCGCAACCTATGTGCCAGGAGATGCATGCTGCAGGGACCTCCCTCTTAGTAGAGTGCTTCATGTATGTCAGTGTCTGCTGTACCCAAATGTCAAGAATAACTTATAAGTCAGCCTTCACCTGATGAATTTGGGACCTCAGATCTTCCTTATCGGCAGCATCTGTAATGCATTGCTGAAATTCACTATCTCTGAGAAATATTAAATTCCCAGAAGGAAGACTTATGCCTCTTCCCCAAATTAACCTTTAACGTCAACTGCATATGATAAGATAAAAGTGAGGTACCATAAGACATATACCATATCTTGGCAAAGCATTCAGTGGTCATGAAAAAGTAATAGATATGAGAATATGTATGAAAACAAGGGGAGTAGTATGTATAAGCCTTTGTGGTGGGGAAGAGGTGCCGCCACATGTCTATTAAGCCCAGGGTGGGCAACTGGGAACATAAGAACTTTTGTGCAGGAGAAAGTCTGTGATGGTAGGGGAGGGAGGAGTCTAGTTCCAGGGAAAGGGTGATACTGAAGTCCCCTCTGCAGATAGACTCTATGTGAAGCATATCTAGCAATTTCCCCAAAAAGATTTTAAAGGATGTAGAATAGGCCTTTGGAGGGAAGTAACCATTCACCAGGGTAACTTCTGCCTCAGATAGCTACTCAGTTAGTATTATATAATGGCCTTGAGGGTCAGAGAATTCTTGTTAAAAGGTGAAAGGAATAATGGATGGATGAGAATCAATACCACCTTCTTCTACCTATCAGGTATGAGGAGGAATAGACTTGATAGTGACCACTGAAAGCCATTTTGTGATGCTCTGTCTGGGTAAGGTGAGTCTCCTGAAGATAAATGACATCTGCTTTTTGCTTTTTTAGATGTTGGAGCAGCCTAGATCTCTTCACTTGATTATTTAGCCCATTAATATTCTGGAAAAGGAAAATTACTGGAGACACCACCATAATGCCTTAGCTGTTTTTATCTGAGAGCCCTGGTTGACTGCTGAAGAAGTGGCCCAGGAGAGCCAGACCCTGTCTGAGACCCCACTCCAGGAGGGGAACAAAGACATCTAGATGCCCTTCCCAGGCGAGACCCAGAAGAACATCTGAAAATACCCACCCCACTCCTCAGTGGCCGCCCCAGGGAGAATTCCATGGCCAGACCCTGTGCACCGCAATTCTGCAACAACATTCCTCAAATAGGATACATATTACACTCTGCTATTTTTCAAAAATACCATAAAAAGGGGAGGAACAAACTGAACTGCAAAAACCCTATGTCTAAAACTACTGAACAACATCATAGTGCCAAATGAGACTCTCTAGGTGACATAACTGTATCAACCCTATATGTAATCTGCATTTCATGTTTATGTGGGATGCTTACAGCTAACTTGTATCCAGTATAGGGGTTGAAGACCTGGCTAAATGTGTCCAAAGCCAAGTGCAGTGTTGGCACATGGTGTAAAAGCCTCCAGACATACCAGATGATGACTTCCAAGGGAGGGGAGTGTCACAAGCCCACTCCCACGATGCGGGATTCTCTGTGTCACAGTTAATCCCTCTTGTGATGGGGGTTCAGGGATACCCTTCCTCTGTCATTTTAGCACCCTCGCTGTCTCACAACTGAATGTATGCCAGAGGATCCCAGGGCACCCTCTCTCCATGTGAAGGGGTACAAATACAGTCTCAAGTCTGTGTTCCTGGGATAGAACCTTTTCAGCCACTGCACAATGAACCAAAAAATCCACAGGTATTTATACGCTTCAGGGGGCCCTATACACATTATTATGTGTCTTTCCCCCAGAAATGCAGAGTGCGGTTCAAACCCCCACAGACTCCTGAGACCCTTTGTATTTCCTCCCCTCCTTTCATCACACAGACTGCCTAGTGGTTCTTTCTTTTGGTAGTGTTTTGGCCCTTACAGGGGTTAGGAATTGATAATTTATGTGCAGCTGTTTAAAATGTCTCTGTTTTCATAAACTATATTCATACCTCTAAAGGATCCCTATTTAATTGTGCCTGAATAAAAGCTGAAGCTGTCCTTGGTGTTTTATATTGTTTTCTTTATATGGACAACATTCAGGCCAATACCTTTCATGGAACCAAGAATTTGAAGTTTTGACTATGTCTTGTCATGGTTTCAGAACCGTGGCCACTGTACAGATAAGTTCATGCTCACATTTCTGAAACCATGAAGTGAGACACTCAAAATTCCAAATTATTGGTTCCATGAAAGGAACTCCACAGAATGTTATCCAAACAAATAAAACAATACAAAACACAACTGACAGCTTCAGCTTTTATTTAGGAACTGTTAAATTAGGGATCCTTTAGAGGTATGAATATAATTTATGAAAATAGACATTTCAAACAGCTGCACGTAAGTAATCAGTTCCTGTCCCCTTTAAGCAATCACACAGATGTAGTATAGTTTGAACAACTCTCCCCAAGGTATCACACGCAAACAACTCTGGCAAAAAAAGTAAGCCAAAAGCTTTCCTGATTAATTAATAAATATAGTAAATAACATAAAGACAAATTCTGTTAGACATTGGTTACAGGATATTGAAAATAAAATGGAAAACATACATAAAACCCCACATTTTAAACCTCTGAGATTAAAGTTCTACCTGAAGTCCTTAGGTACTGAATTTTAAAGTGCAAAGTGTCTTAAGAAGTGATAGTTGAAGTCTTAGTGCTGGTGGTCCAGGAGAAATTATCTCTGCTCTCCTAGGCTGACAGGGTCCCCAAATGCAAAAGGCTAAAGGCTTTGATACAGTCCTTGCACTCTTATTTTATGGACTTCTCAAAGGGCAGGTCCCAAGGACAGTGGCTTGCCCTGTGATTGGTTAGCATTCTGTCTCTATGGCTATGTAACCAATCAACTTTTAGTATCTTATTACAAAACAACAAATGCACATTTTTGAATATGAGAGGAAAAAAAGGCTCAGAGGTCAGCTAGTCTAAATCAGAATTCTAAGAGAAAATCCAGCCTCCCTCCTTGGGAATGGCTGTAATTAAGCTATCCTCACTACAGTCATTTACTTAAATGGTAGCCCACTTGGCCGTAAAAAGATTATCTCAGGGCAGACTTACAAAGACAAAAGGAATTCAGACCGAATAGCACCACTGAAGGTCCTGGCCTTTCACAAGTACAAATGGATGTCCTTGCTTTCAGCTCTACTTAGTTACTATTTTGTTTTCTTTTAAATGATTAAATTAAACTCCAGTCCCTGGCTAGCAGCTGACAGATTCTCTGCCCAGTAACAAGAGCTACAACATCATTCCTCAGGGCCCATGTCTTTGTATTCATGATCCCTTTTAACTTACACTGGCCACCATGGGCGTCTCTGCTGCATTATATACATAAAATTATATAAAACATGACAAAAACAATAAGGTATAGCCTTATCTCGCCACACTCCTCCCTTCTTAACAGAACCTGGGGGGAGCACGCCCCTTTTTAGTAAAAGTTTCCACCAGTTCTGCCCCTTACTCTGATTGGCAGCATAGGCCATCTGCATTGACATTAGCAGACCCTGACCTATGTTTAATGTCCATGTCATAGGCCTGTAGTGCAATGCTCCACCTAAGGAGTCTCCCAATCATCCTTCCCATTTGGTTTAGCCACACCAGAGGATTGTGGTCTGTCTGTACCTCGACTGGCCTCCCATAGCAGTACGGCTCTAGCTTCTTAAGCAATCACACCAGGGCAAGACATTCTTTTTCCACAGTGGAGTACTCCTGCTTTTGGGGAAGTAGCTTCCTACATAGGTACACAATTGGGTGATCCTTACCCTGTTGGGATGTCTGGCTGAGGATGGCACCAATCCCCACATCCGAGGCATCCATCTGTAATGGTCTAGTGTAGTCTGGGCTGGGTGAAGGCCCTGTTACATGCTGGGTCCCATTTTACTTTCTGAGGTTGCTTTTTCTTTAACAAGCTATACAGAGGAGCACTGGAAAGTTAGGGACTAAATCGAAGGGTCCCACCTTGACGTTGGTGATTTAGCTTACTCAAATTGGAATTCCAATCTGAAACTAAGAGGACCCACTCCTCACATGGAGCTTGAAGTAAATATAGCCAGTTGTGGCAGGGTAAAGTTTAAATATGCTATGCTGTGTGGGGGGGGGAGGGATGTATGCTAGTATCTTTGGATTATATGTTATTTGCCACAATCTAGCAGCACCCCTTAGAAGAAATGTGAATTCCAGTGTGAGAGGTAACATAAAAGGTATGAGCATGCTATTTTTGGATTTGTTTGAATTTAGGGAGTCGGTGGTGCTCCTTCTTAGCATGCTCCCTTTGAAACACCTGTGTAAAATCCTCGATGGGACCACAGTATAAAAGGAGTCAATTAGTAGCCACTGAGGCACTGGAAGGTTAGGGACTAAATTGAAGGGTCCCACCTTGACGTTGGTGATTTAGCTTACTCAAATTGGAATTCCAGTCTGAAACTAAGAGGACCCACTCCTCACTTGGAGCTTGATGTAAATATAGCCAGTTGTGGCAGAGGAAAGTTTAAATATGCTATGCTGTGTGTGTGGGGGGGGGGTTGGTGTGCGCTAGTATCTTTGGATTGTAGACAGGGGAGCTGCCAGTGTGCTGTATTTTGGTACACATTTTTGGTAGTATCCTGCAGTCCACAGGAAGCTCCTGACCTGCTTCTGGGCCATGCCTCAATGGCCTGTATCTTGGCCTGGTTTGGGTGTAGTTGTCCCCTCTCCACTGCATGTCCCAAATATGTAGTGGGGAGGGGAGAACACGTGTCTGTGTCTTCTGTTGGCACCCTTTGCAGACTGTGTGAGAGGCCTTTCGGCACCATGCATTTCTGCTTAAAGTTGAACCAGCATAATATTTTGTGGTGATTTGCATATACAGCCCATGATGCTTTGCATTACGAGGGTATGTATGATTTTGTATTTCTTTAAAACTTGGCTTCCCGGCCAATTCCCTTTGGGGTAACCCTTGCCTCCATGCTTGTGCACTAAGGTTCTTTGTGTTTAGCATGTCCCAAATATGACACCTCAGCCATGGCCACCTGGCACTTTTTGGCCTTCACAGTGAGTCCAGCCTTCTGTAACCTGCCTAACACTTCCTTCAGATGGGACAGGTGCTCCTTCCAGCTAGTACTGAAGATGGTAATACCGTCCAGATAAGCCACTTTGTACTCTTCAGCATCCTGCAACACCAGGTTGACCAACCTTTGGAATGTGGCAGGGGCATTCTTCATCTCAAAAGGCATCACTTAAATTCAAAGATGCCTATTAGGGTGACTAAGACTGACCATTCACTAGCTCTGGCAGTCAGGTCTATGATTGTTTGGTAGGTCGCCCCCTCCAACTTGTCCAACAACTCATCTGTCCAGGGCATTGAGTGGGTGTCAGACTTTGTGACTGCATTTAGTCCACAGTAGTCCACACAAAAATGGGTAGACCCATCCAGCTTGGGGATGAGGACTACAGGTGAGGCCCTGGGACTGTGGGATTTCTAGATTACTCCTAACTCCAACATTTCCTCCACCTTCCTTCTAATGTCCTTTATGACAGCCTAAGACACCTGGTAAGCTGTCCGTCATGTAGGCACTTGCTTCCCCGTGTCCATATCAAAGGTCGCTAAGGGGGTCCATCTGGGCTTGACTGTAAATAAAGGGGCAAAGTCCTCTAAAACCTCCCTCACTTCCGGAGTCTGTTCCAGGGTCAACTGGGGTGACAGCTTGATTGCCTCCACCAGTGATTCTCACTTGCTTTCCTCTAGCAAGTCCAGGAGGGGGCCTTCCTTGTCCATCCCCTCCCCAGAACTACAAACAGCAAATACCATGTCGGCCCTATTTACATATGGCTTCATCATATTGACATGGTACATTTGATGGGTATATCTCCTGTCAGGCAGTTCCACAATATAGTTCACATCATTTACCTTTCAGACTAACTTATATGGTCCTGCCCACTCAGCCTGCAGCTTGTCCTTCTGGACTGGAATGAGGACTATTACTTCCTGGCCCAAGCTGTATGAGCGAGCTCTGGCTCTGCAATTGTACCAGACTTTTAGCTTCTGTTGGGCAGCTGAGGGGTTGCTTTGGGTCACCCCCATAAGCTCCTTCAGCTTCTCCCTGAACTTAAGGATATATTCCACTACGGGAGTCCTCTGGGTGGCGTGCTTGCTTTTCCAGTCTTCCTAGATCAAGTCTAGGGGCCCACACATCCTACATCCATATAAGAGTTCAAAGGGGGAGAACCCTGTTGACTTTTGGGGCACCTCCCTGTATACGAACAACAGGTGGGGAAGGTATTTCTCCCAGTCCCTCCCATGCAGTTCAGCAAACATTTGGAGCATCATGTTTTAGGGTATCATTAAAACATTCCACAAGCCCACTGGCTTGTAGTTGATAAGGTGTTGTGCATCTCTGCACCACCCCACACTTCTCCCACAAACACTTCATCAGGTCTGACATGAAGTTACCCCCTTGCTCAGAGATAACCTCCTGCAGAAACCAGTCCCAGGAGAAAATTCCTAGCAAGGCATCTGCCACTTTGTCTGCCTTAATTGAGAAGAGGGCAACTGCCTCTGGGCATTGGGTGGTGTAATCAAACACTGTCAGGATAAACCTTTTTCTGGAGGAGCTTGGGGTATTTAAGGGTCCCACAATATCCATTCCTACCCTTAAAAACTGCAGTTGCTTTGTGGCTAGTTCTTCAAAGCTCATGTCAGGTCTTTTTCAGAGTTTACAGAATTTAACCCTGTAGGCCTCAGGAGTTAGTTCATACGTTTTAAGAAAAGCAGTTTTAAGTTTCTCATAGCCTTTGCTATCCTCATTGTCCATTTGGCCTAGTGTCTCACACCCTTTTTCAGGAAGCAGGGGGATAGCTGAAAGCTCCAGGCCTCCCTGGGTATATTGGCCTGGATACAGACCTTTTCAAACAGATTCAAAAATGCATCCATATCCTCTCCCTCTTTAAATTTAACTATTAAATTGGAATTTAATTTATACCCCAGCCCTGGAGTTTCAGGTTCACACCTGCCACTTACCTCCTATGGCACTGGTCATTGGAGTCTTAGCCTATCCAGTTCAAACTCTCTCTGGAGTTGCTTTTCCTGCATCTCCAGTTTGAACTTTCTCAGTTCAAGTTCCCAATGTTGCTGAGCTTCAAACTTTCTCTGCTCAAATTCCCACTGTTGCTGGGCTTTGGACTTTCTCGAGCTAAAGCTCCAGTTCCCTCAACTCCAGCTGCAACTTGATCCCTTCCAGCTCCAGCTCCAGCTCCGTGGTGGCCTTCCCCTGGTGCTGTGACTCTAGGTTTCCTCTGGTTTTGCAGTCCTCCTCCCTGGTACTGGGCACTGCAATGGCTCTTGGCACCCCTATAATCAAGGTTTGATCCCTTTCAGTCACTGACTGTGACTCGGTGCCCCGGGCTGCTGCCTGTTTATCAGCTGTCTCGAGGACTTCCATGTGGTACTTCTTACTGGGCCCGTTATACTGGACCCTTCTTTCCTGGCACAGCTGCTTCAGCTCTTCCACACTGTAGTGCTATACTTGGAAGTCATCTTTCTTCCCTATACTACCACTAGTCTGCCTTTTACTTGCAACAAACAAAAAAAAACAGGATGGGGAACTATATTCCATAACAAATGTTCCCTTTTTCCAAATTTCAGCCCTCTTTGTGTGTGGTTCTGCAAACAATTTGCCAGCCCCACCACTGCCACCAAATGTGTCACAAGCCCACTCCTGTGGAAAGGGATTCTTTGCATCACAGTGAATCCCTCTTGTGATAGGGGACAAGGTCATCCCTCTGTCCTCTTAGCAAGCTCACTGTCTCACAACTGAACATATGCCTGAGGATCCCAGGGCACCCTCTCTCCATGCAAGGGGGTACAAATACAGTCTCGAGTATGTGTTCCTGGGATAGAACCCTCTCAGCCACTGAACAATGAACCAGAAAAGCCACAGGCATGTATAGGCTTCGGTGGGCCCTATACACCCTATTATGTGTCTTCCCCCAGAAATGCAGAGCTCGGTTCAAACTCCCACAGACTCCTCCTGAGACTCTTCCTGTTTCCTCCCCTCTTTTCGTCACACAGAGTCCCTAGTGGTTCTTTCTTTTGGTAGTATTTTGGGCCTTAAGCGATCACACATGCATAGTATAGTTTGAACAACTCTCCCCAAGGCATCACACACAAACAACACTGACAGAATAATCTTAAAAGTAAGCCAAAAGCTTTACCAGTTTATTAATAAATGCAGTGAATACATAAAAACAATTAATTTAAGACATTGGATACAGGATATTGAAAATAAAATGGAAAATATACATAAAAACCCACACTTTAAATGCTGAGATTAAAGTTCTACCTGAAGTCCTTAGTTGTTGAAATGTGAAGTGTAAAGTGTCCTTAGAAGTGGTAGTTGAAGTCTTAGTGCTGGTGGTCCAGGAGAAATTGTCTCTGCTGTCCTAGGCAGACAGGGTCCCCAAATGTAAAAGGCTAAAGGCTCTGATACAGTCCTTATACTCTTATGTTATGGGCTTCTCAAAGGGCAGGTCCTGAGGACGGTGGCTTGCCCTGCGATTGGCTGGCATTCCATTTATATGGCTATGCAACTAACCAGCTTTTAGTATTTTATTACAAAACAACAAATTTGCATTTCTGAATATGAGAGAAAAAAGGCTCAGAGGTCAGCTAGTCTAAATCAGAATTCTAGGAGAAAATCCAGCCTCCATCCTTTGGAATGGCTCCAATTAAGCTATCCTCAGTACAGCCATTTACTTAAATGCTAGCCCAATTAGCTGTAACAAGATTATCTCAGGGCAGACTTGCAGAGACAAAAGGAATGCAAACTGAATGACACCATTGGAGGTCCTGGCCTTTCACAAGCACAAACAGATGGGCCTTGCTTCCAGCTCTGCTTAATTATTCTTTTGTCTCCTTTTAAATGCTTTAGTTAAACTCCCAGTCTCTGGCTAGCAGCTGACAGATTCTCTGCCCAATAACAAGAGTTACAACATAATTCCCCAGGGTCCATGTCTTTGTTCCCATGATTCCTTGCAACTTACACTGGCCACCATGGGAGTCTGTGCTGCATTATATACATAAAATTATATAAAATGTGACCAAAACAGTAAGGTATTGCCTTATCTCACCACATGGAGTACTTAAAATGACTCCCTATTGCTTCTGGTGGAAAAGGTATATTCGTTGTTGTCTTTTCAGAGCTGAAGGACAGTCCAGGAAAAAAAGAGTTTCCCAGGAGGATCCAGGGTCTTCCAGGGTCCAAAAATGGCCCCTAAAGTGGGGAAGAAAAAATGAAAAAGTGGTGAAAAATTATCTCTTTCTACTAGGGAAAAAAACATTGCTGGAGTACTTTATGGCTCTCCCCGTTTTCCCTTTACATTTAAGTAGCCATTATCAGAAACTCTGGGGCAGTAGCTGTGAGAGGAAATAATAAATGATTTGTGTCCAGGTAAAGAACCAAGCTCAAAGCACCAGACATACTCATATGGATGTTCTGAGATACAGTAGGTTTCTTCATGTCAGCCAATTATGTGCTCTTAAGGGGGACAAAATATTATCTACTCACGGCATATGCAAAGGCTGGGGATAATGGAAACACTATGCTGAGTCTGAATGATGTCCCTTAAGGCTAGGCTTCCCCAAGTGAATAGGGGAGCAGACCCAACCAGGAGATATGTGTACAGCTGTCCCTATATTTGGTGTGTGCCTGGACACAAGTAGTTGAAGTATCAACAGTCCTGAGCACTGTCTCCTAAGGTAAACAGCTGTCCCCTAGGCACTTTAACAATGACAAGGAGAAAAATGTTTAAGTTGTTGTAACTAACACAGAAAGTTAACCTCACTGTTCCAGAATAAGATTAGGAATCTGTAAAAGGCAATGAAAATCAGTAGAGTAAACATATCTCAATTCTGTTGAAAGTATTATCTAATTACGACTAGTAATATATCAGAAAACAGTTCAACAATCAGTGACCCTGGTGAGTCTGTGCATTGTCCAGACCTAACAAGAAGGTCCATATACATGGTGTCAGCCAGGAAAGCTTTGCAAAACAGGTCATTTTAATATAGGTGCAACTCCCCCATCTTGCTAAGGCTGCTCCCCATTTGAAGTACCATAGCGCAGGTCTGTCAGTCTAAAACAGATAGCTAGTCCATGTAGGTCCTGGAGAGGCCTTTCTGTAATGTCCCAGCTTGACAAAGGAGTCCCATTATCCACAGCAGCTGTTAGGGCCCTTGGGTGAACAGATTCAGTCTGCTGTCTTTGGGCCCATGCCTCCGGCCTGCATAACAGTGAATCTCGGTCAGATCCCAGACCCAATATACTGGGGTAATTCAAAGCAAGGATGGGGGGAAAAACTAGTGCAGCAGAAGGAGAGTAATCTGTCAAAAGAGAACTCAACTAGCTTGATGTCGAATTGCCATTCTCCATAGGTGTGATCATGCTGTCTTTGAGGGCCCTGTTTGGCAGGGAAGTGGATAGGCAGGTAGGAGGAAATGGCCTGAGGGACCAGGGGATCTGGGAACTGGGTAAACTACTGCAAAAACAGGTTAAACCATTAAAAACTAATTTGCAAGTGGGGGGCACTGGAGCGGGGGACTGGTCATAATGGACCAGGGCCCAAGATCTAAACCCAATAAAAAAACAAATGCTCCAGTTCAGCAGGGAGTTTGCATGGTGTAACGACTGTGTGAGGAGGGAGGGACACACCTTCTGGTCATCCACTCTGGCCAGGCAATCATCAGATCTGGGTCAGGAAGCAATTTCTCTTGATTCTCCACAATGTCTTTATCTGAGTCAGAGACATACCAGCAGTCTGATCCCCCTGACCACCACTCAACTGCCTCCTGGTATAGCCCTCAGCTATTCCCAGGTCCCTGTGACCCCCACCCACCAGCCACCCCCATCTCCTACGTAATGAAAATTGCCAATCTGGACCCAGTAGGACCCTCAAGTGGTTGCAACTGGGTCAGCTGTCTGAAAGGTGGCCAGCAGTACTATGATATCAGATTTGGCTTTGTCTGCTTGCTGTGCACACTGTCCAGTCTGCAGGGTGGTGCGCCAATGTGGTGGCTATGTGCTGGAATTAGTGGGAGCTGAAGTATGGTCTGTGAGCTTGTAGCATCTTAAGGTAAGGTAATTTTTAACCTCTTTGGCCATGTTATATTCTTTTTTACCATCAGGAAAGTTGACTATCAGTCTCGCTGTGTAGGGGATGATAAATTGAAGCTGGTTCTGCTTCAAGATTGGGAGCAATGGGTGATTGTCTCTGTGACATCGCATTGTATACGGTTCATAATCATGATCAAGAAAAATTCAGATTTGGCCATAAAACAGCATTTTACATTTCCAAGCAGTCAGAAGAACTTGCTCCTTGATGGCGTAGTTAAGAAAATGCACCTATATCCAGTGATGGTGAGCCTCTGGTGATGTGGGCTTAGAGCCCAGAGCTCTATGCACTCTTTCCAGTTCCAGGGGAAGTACAGGCTTCAGTTCTAAGGCTGTTTGCAGAAAGATGATGATGAACTCTTTAAAATCAATGCCCTCTGAGCCCTCAGGCATACCATGAATCTGCATTTTTTTTCTATGGACCCTGTTCTCAAAGTAGTGCTGTATGGAATGTGGAATTCTGCCAGCTAAATTAGTGTGGAATGACCATTCTGCTGGCGGAATTTCTACCAGAATTTCGCTTATTCGCCTGTGCAATTCCACCTACTGTGATCCGTGGAATATTCAGCATTTTTTTTTTATGGAAAATTATTCTGCAATAATTTCCAAAGAAGATATTGAGATACGTGGAATAGAACAGTGATTTTTCTGCAGAAAATCATTCCATAACTATTTTATCAGTCAGTTGTGGGATCGACGCATGGTTCAGGCCCTTTAAAAGAGCCAGCGGGGTCAGCACCTGCGCACTAGCACTCCACTGTTTTCTCGCCACTGTGGTGGCTCAGTAAAAGCCCCTCAGGTGAGCCTGATCCCCAAAATAAGCTAAACAGGTGTCAGGCACATGGAGGAAGCAGCTAAAAAGTGGCTGCAGTGCTTATTTTAAAAAGCACCTATGAACACTAAAGAACGGGGGACATTTTACATATTTATGAGCTGGCCATGAATATTAATAAGTTGCTTGGCTGCCTGGGGTGACTGTACATAACGGAGCCAATGATATGCACACTGAACTGTTTGGGAACATAATTTAGCAGTTGCTTGATAGTGGACAAAGGCTGCTACAGGACAATGGGGCAACTGTGCTTAAAAATGATATATTTTGGCTGCAGAAATGCTTTAAAGATAGTACTGCTGTTAAAATTGTGTGGACCTGTTGTGTTAGCAGCCATCTTGGATCCTTTGACCTCCAGTGCCAGCCAATAAATAGCTTAGGTGCCCAAAGACTGGTTCAATGCCTTTTGTGAGAGGTGTGAACTTTATTCTACTGTAGGTGCCAGGAACTAATCACCAATCAGTAATTGAACTAGGTTGATGTTTATTAATATTTGTGAAGAACAACATGAATTAATCAATCAGAAGCTGGGATTTGTTGTGAGAAACACCAGGAACATTTGCAGTTGGGGCAGTCTGGTCTGGGCTCTCACTGAATCAAGAGGGCTCATTCTCTGCTGAAACAAGGGTTTTGGAAAGTGGTCTAAGGTTGTGCTGCAAATGCCTAAGAAAGTCAAAAAAGGTTTTTTTCTGTGTTGGAAACCAATGATTGCAGTGATCCCGCATCAGTGTGGGAGATTCTGAACTTTGGAAAAAGTGTTTTGGAACTGCATCTGCCAGGTTCTGAAGCTGACAACTTGGTCTGAAGCTGTAGGAAAATCTTGAAAAGGTTTGCAGGTATCCAGTGCTCAGGAACCTGCCTAATTTGCTGATATCCAGCTGTGGAAGGGTGGAGTGCCACTCCAGAGATTGTAGGCTGCTAGCCAATAGCCACTGGCAAAGTGGAAGTTGGAGGACTTATTGCTGCACACCAGAGTTGATCATTCCTGAACAGGCAAAAGACAGAAACAGCAATTGCAGAGCTACAACTTGGAGCCAGGTAGGGGAACTGCTAACCCTTATTGAGTGTGGTGGACTGGGATGTGAGGAGCCACAGGTGCATGCCTGGGTGCTAGGGTACTCTGGATCCCTTTAGGGAAGCAAGACCATGGGGTCACGCCTAGGGCTGTGGGTTCACTTGTGGCCTAAGAAGCAGGGGTGCAGCCAGGGATTTTAGATTTGTACACAGAGCAGTCACACTGCTACCCCCTCAATGCTCAACCCCTCCCTCCCAAGTCAAACGTTATCGAGTCTGCGTCGAATACTGTAGATACAAAAAGTAAACGTGTAGCATGCATATTCACATTCCCATACTGTAAGTAAGATTTTCACTCACCAACAATGTCAGACTAACAGACTGGTGTTTAGTTACAACATTTAGGATACGTTGTGACAAGCCTCTGTACCACATCAAGGTAGCCAGTCCCACAGAGATCCACTCACACCAGCCAAGAATCTTATATACTTCCACATACCCAAACTAAAGCAGCCAAAAATCTCATACTTCCACATACCCAAACCTGATTACAGTCTCGTAACATAGTAACAATGGTATAATATTGCCGATTACATTATTATAATATCTATTTACATTACTTACTGTATAAGAATGCTGGGGTGAGCTACCTGATGCTTTGGTTTTGGTTCAGTTAACATCTAACCATTTGCACCAAACAGCTCCATGCCACCCAAATGTTGAAACCTTACCAGTTAAGCACTGACTACAATATCAAATACCAAGATGAGAAAAAAAAAGACAAACAGTGGAGCTGTGATCCCAACCAAATATGTACACATGAGCAGTTCACTCATACCCAAAGTACCTCAAATCACCCATTCAACAAGATGGTAATATACCCAACTACCCAGAGCAGTGTTCTGTTACTAATTACCTTAAAAGTACAGTAAATTACAGTACAGGACAACTGGGGTAAGCTAGATGGTGCTCTGGTTTTGATTCACACCTTACCTGCTTAAAACCGTTCACACAAAACAGCCCCATTCCACCCAAACTTTGTTATATTACCAGTTATACAATTTAAAAATTCATTACCACTCAAATTAGATTAAAAAAAAAATTACATGCTGCACTCCTACCCAAAGCAACCAAATCATCCACTCAATAAAATAATCACAGCAGTGTATGGCACTAGTTTACAAATTTGAATACCAAGTAATACGAACCAAAAAAGTAATACTGTGTTATAAACATTGAAGCACATTACAGCAGTACTAGTGCTCACACACTGTTTGCTATCTCAGGAAAGTTGCTCACCTCCAGCGGGCAATTATGCACAGTCACCCGTACACGCAAAAATCATTCACATAGTCACCCACACACAGTACCCAAAATCACCCAGTCAACAGAATAACATTGCAATGTACAGTTCCCCACAAACAGTGTACGATTACTGATTAATTGCTTTAAATTTACAGTAATTATACAAGAAACCGACAGCACACAGGAACCCAAATTAAAAAGTATGATTACTTAGACATAGTGGCAACAAAATGAACTTTCAAATGACTAGAACAACAGCAACAATAAAGGGCTGGAGTGGGCGACATGGTGCTTAGCTTTGGATTTGGTCAACATAACTACTTAAACCACTCTGCACCAAATAGCCACAAATCATCCAATGTACGGTATGCCAAGAGTTCATCACAATTTAACAATTATGAAACAACTGAAGACACCATAGTGGAAAAGGATTCACTGTAATTATGCAATACATCACCTTGAAATTAAGTTCATGCGGTGATTGTTGCATGGATCAAAATCTTTTGATACTTGAACAACATCAACTTCAAAGTCTTGGATGTGTAGCAGAGCCAAACTAGTTAATCGCATTTCACTCATGGTGTTCCTTAGCCAGGTCTTCAATCTTCTCAGTGCACTGAATGACATCTCTCCTGATGCAACACTGACTGGCATGGTAGCCAAAATGCATAAAGCAGTGTTGATTCCTGGATAGACTGCAGGATTTAATTTCTGTAAAGTATCAAGGATCATAGTTGACCACTCTTCCCTGCAGATCACTTTCAATTTTGCTGTCCATCTCTGCAGATTCCGTTTCAGGTTTGTTAGACTGGAAAGATCAATCTTGTAAGCTTCATAGAGTGCAGTCACCTTGCTGTCATCCTGAAGAACAAGCAGGGCACTGGTCAGAATTCAATGAGTTGCTACCTTAGTTCGGATATAACATGATCCAAGAATGGTATGAAGGTGTTCCGGCGTAGTACTCCTCTGGATCTGCTGCAGTGATGTTGCTCCTTTGAGTCTGCCTTCCACAAATTCTGGGAACCGATTCTTTGACTAGGGCATTATCTGCTAGCTGCTTCACCTCTTCATACAGGCTTGCAAAACTGATTTTTGCATCATCTCTCATGCTATTCAGTGTCTTGATGATGACATTTGCTTCCTCTGATGCCTGAATTAGGTCAGTTTGTTCACATTGAAGGTATAAATGAAGTGGCTTTGTTGTTGCAAGCACATAATTCACACACACCAAAGTAACAATAAAATCAAACTTCCTAATGGAGAATAAAAATCTTTTTGTATCATTGTCATCAAACCCAGCAGTTTTCTCCAAGGTGCTGACTATCACAACATATTTATTTTTGAAACTGTGAAGTGAATCAGCTTGACTCATCCAAGGTATGTTGCCAGGTGCCCTTAAGGATGTACTTCTATCCTCCTCAGTGTCTTCATATTCATTTAGCAAGCTTGCAAATTCCTTCAATTCTGATTAATACATATTGTGACACTTTGTTGAAGTCTTTAATGAAGAAATAACTTTTCTGCATGTGTTTAACATGTTAGACACTTGACGTGTTGAGCAAGAATGAACAATGGCTGTGTTAAGGTTATGTGCCTTGCAGGCACTATACATTGCTTCTGGAAGTACAGCCTGAATTCTTGCCTGCACCCATTGAAATGACCACTCATATTACTTCCTTGGTCATAACCTTGTCCTCTCAGGTATTCCATTTCAATACCCCAGGCTCTCAGTCGCTATAAAAAGAGATCTACAAGGCATTTTCCAGTGGTGTCGAAGGCTTCCACAAATTCGATAACATCTTCTCAGAGTTTTACATTCCCATCTTCACTTCTGTGTACATATTGCAAAGCTAAGGTGATCTGCTCCTTGTGTGAAATATCATTGTTCCATCCGCTATTAAACTGAAGAATTTTTCATCTTTGACTCGGATGAGAATTATCCAATGAATCTGCAACCGATGAGCTGAATCAATTCATTCTGGATTTGTGCTGAGACATACTGTGCATTCCTTGGTGCTTCCTTCAAATGTTCTTCAAATACTGGGTCCAGTTCTGCGGTGTAGTCAAGCAAAGCCTTGAAATTTCCTGTACTGTAGTCTCTTCCGTGCAATGCAAAATTTCGTCTTCCACAAAGAATGATAATTTTCACAATTTGTTTCTGGGCATGCCTGAAGCGTTCAGTCAACTTTTTTCCTGTTGCACAATGGACAGATATGCTGTCTTCATTCTAGCACCACAGACTTCAACAAATGCCTCAACCTTTATAACTGTATTCCCATGTTCCTTCGACTTGCTGTGTCTCTTCAATATCTTCTTTCCATTGGACCAGTCAGTCATGGGTGTTGAGACCAAAACAGCTTCTTTAGACATGTTGAACACGAAGCAGGGGCCACAGAAGACAGCATCTAATTTTGGGGAGTACCGTGGAAATTTCAATTCATAGAGAAAATGTAGACTGAATCTTCTGTACCGTTGGCTGCCAGCATATCCCATCAGTCATTTTGGGAACTGGAAATCAGGAGATGGTTGCCACTGTATTGTTAGGATTGTTTGCTTCTCTCTCTCAGTCAGGTTCATGCATTTATATAAACCGATGTCACCATCATTCTGCTGTGGGATGTCATGGTCCTCATTTGTTCTGCTGCTTTGAGGAGCAGCTGGCTCTTCACACTCCGTGTAGTTGGTGCAAGGAACAGTAACTGGTTCTTCATGACATGATTGTGATGCATCCAAAGCAGTATGGTTTTTGCATAACGTAGTATCTGAGGTGGTCATATTCCTAAAAGGAGAGAGACAAGGAAAGAGAAAATACATTGTTAGAGTAACATTATGAATAAAGCAACAAATGAATTATAGCTTATTAAAATTCATATTTTACAAATATACCAATAACAACATGCTCCTAGTATAACTTTGGCATTGAAGTTCCTATAATATAACAAAAACACTGTTACTGAGCCTGAATTACCATTGTACACATTTTGTTTGTATTAGAAGCATGCAGCGAGACATGCAGCTGGAAATGTTTAAGAAATACCACCTACAGTCAAATATTGTTCAAGCTCATCTGCCTCCCCTACCAGCTCCACGTCCCCCAGTTGAGGCTGGAATAAGCTGCATTGCCACTGTCTCAGAGTGTTCCAGTTAGCAAAACATCAATAAAAACAAAGGTGTACGCTTACTGAATCATGGATGGTTCCTCCAAGAGATCTTGTGCCACAAAAGGAGCAGGCCTAAAAAAGTACAAATGTACTATTAGAAATAAACAGTTATCAAGAAGACAAAACATTCACAGGTTAAAGCGGCCAATTCAGTCAGCCATTGCATTTTGCAATCGAGCAGTAACAGTTTTGCAAGTTATTACACAAATCTACCATTTGATCAAAAAGAGAATTCAAGTAAAAAAAAATGGCCATACAGTTCCTGCAGTACAAAGGGGAAAAAAGTTACACATCAGCAACTAGATATACTTTAAGCATTATGAAAAAGATATTTGTATACTTTAAAACATGTCTCAAGATGATATTTTTTACATGCCGACTTAGGAAAGCAGCCATAACTCTGGACAGTTGCTGTGTCTCTTTCTGTCTAGCACATTTTGCTTTCTTCTGCTGGGCCCCAGACACTTGTGTAACCCCCCTGCAAATGGGGGTTCCCAAAAGTCTTCCAGGAGCTTGCCTGAATGCTCCAAGTCTGGGTGGTGTTCGGCATCTGAGCTGTTTAAATGTGGTTCCAAGTGAGTGCTAATTGAGCCTTCACATACTGTCTCTTTAAGAGCTGTGTGCTTGCAGACTTAATTAGTTTGTATGGGGGAACTGTGTGTTCTAATGCCCGAATCCCGCCTGGGTTGCTGTCAATTCGCTCTGTTTCTGCCATTGCTTCATGTGCAGAGGGAGCCTTGTTGAAAGATATAACTGTTTGCCAGAAATCATTTAGAGTGACTGAGAAAATGTAGTTTGTCTAACCTGTCTTCATTTCAGCACGAACTGTTTCAGTGTAGCTCTTTCATTTTGGTTCTGAATAGCTGACTTGGACCAATCAGGATGATAGGAAGACCCTAAAATGGAGCCTGTGGATGAATCAGAACTTGGACTCTCAGTTTTGAGCCTGCCACAAGTAGATTGTATGGGCAGTGACTCTGGGAAATGTAGTTTTAACTTTGGCACCTTTTTCCACCAACAGAGGGAGTCTTATTGTGAGTGACAGCCGAACCAGCCAACAGAATGGTGTGGAACTAAAGGAAATGCCCTGCTCTGTGACTGGAAAGATCAGATCAGTTGTGACTGTGAAGAGAGAAGGAGCTCTGTGCTTCTGCGGTGTATAGTTTTGCACGGGAAGCGCGTGTGAGGCCCTAAGGTTCAGCCAGCAGCCGTTGTAAGTACCAGTTCGGACTGAATCTGATTTGTGAGGAGAAAGAAGGAAGTCTGAAGAGTGGAAACCAGGCTCACCCTGTAGAAGACTGGAGAAATTGCTGAATCGCGCTCGGCCTGTCAGGAACTGAAGCTGCTGTGTGTACTCCGAGGTATTTTGCAGTAATTGCGATCGAAATTGAGGAGCAGACTGCCTGGTCTAGTACTTTCCTTTTACATATGAATGTGCATAGTGCTTGTGGAGAATCGCTATTTCCAATCCCCCGTGCTGTGTGTTGAAGTGGGAAGCAAACCCCAGCTTGTCTCGGACTAAATCCGGTTGCTATCAACTGCAGTGGGGTCCAGTCACAAGGACCTTGTCTCCATGCCCTGTTGTTCTGGCAATCCAGAAGAACATCCACCATCCGGTCCTCAGCTTGGGTATTGTGAGTACAAATCAGGGTATTTCCCTACAGCCTGTTTTCAATCACAAGTGTGTCATCTAATTATTGTTGTTTCACTGCTTCATGGACTGAGCCATCCGGCTCCGGATTACAATTGGGTGTTGTGCATATATTTTCTTCTACAGGGCCCTATCCATTTGCACCTGCCGGCCAACCATGGGCAACAGACCTGGCTAGCCCCCCCCCAACCTGGGTACCCAGAGTGTGACTTTTCAGCCCCTGTATGTGTGCACAGTACTGTGATTTAATACCACCAGTTAACCTGATTTCCCCTCTCCCGTGTTACTGCCCCATAAATAAATCAGATTTGTTGTTGTTATACTATATACTGTCTGTGGTGTTGGTACTTATGGAAACAGTATTGTGTTTTGCTGTGTATGTTGTTTAACCTTATTTTACAGGGGGTCCTCAGAGACATGCTGCAGAATCAGTCTCGAGGGTAAGTGGTATCTATATGAGTGAACAGTGTGTATATGTGGGATATTGGGGCTGTTACTCCGGTGTACTGTGTGAGCCGCTAGAGGTAATAAAAGGGGGTCTAAGTGTCCCCGAGGGCTGTTACCAAGCTAGTCTAACCACTACAAACTCTGACCTCTGGGTGGAGGCACCCGCCATAGGACCTAGGCCCCTCAACCTGTCCATAGTCAAACAGGCAGGGGTAGTAGCCCTTGGGATAGCGCCACCTAGGGGTTACACTTGCTTTCTCTTCAGTGAAAACTCCATGCTGTACAAGAAGGACAAAAATAATTAGCGATACTGCAGGCTGAAAACTGAAAATAATGGGGGAAAAAATGTATTTCAAGTCCAGCTTACACTGTTGGGCCAAGTGAAATGCACCACACACATTTTGGAACCAGCCAGCAAGGTTGATGCAAGACAACGCACCACAGAATGGCAGTTTAAACATGGGGAGTAGAAGTAGAACTATATAAAAATACATGACATTCCAGTCAAGTCACGATCAAAACAGTACATTTGCAGTGAGGTACAGAGCCAGTAAACACTTTCTGGCATCAATGAGAAACCCATTATTTGAGCAACTTTACCTACCACATTTTATATAGCTGCTAATGAGTTATCAGCTTTCTGCACAACACATTCAAACTATGAAATCTGTATCATTTTTACCAGTAATGACCGCTCCCAACTCCTGCAAAAATACCACAGATACCACCCCTTGCATTGCGAAACCTGCAAGGGCATGGTTTCAGCAAGCTTTCAGCACACCGATACCCCCACCAAGCTTGAAATGACTCCCTCACCATCCCTCTTTTGTTTTATTTCAAAAAACAGTGCCCACAGGGGAGGACTTTGACATATGGCACTACTTTTCACCAACGCTCCCCTTACTTTTCTTAGTTGGCACACAAGGTGGTAAACTAGGTCAGAATTTGACTTAGCAGCAGCAGAGGGTGGGTATAAGTGGAGTTCAATCTGAAGACAGGAGATTAGCCAGAGGTGTGCCACCGGGTTCAGTACTGTATTAACCAAACTGGAAAGAGACCTGTGGGTAGTTCTAGCAGAACTGATGTTCTAAAGGTAGCCAAACAATTAGAGCAGCCAGTGAGGAAAGTGTATGGGGGGCTGGGGTAGGCTGGGGTACGTAGTAAGAGGTATCATGAGTAGAAAACAGGTGGTGGTGATGACGCTGTACAGGCAGTTGGGTTAGGCAGTTGGTGAGGCCTCATCTAGAGTACTATGTGCAATTCTAGAGACCTCAGCTCCAAAAAGACATTGGCTGGGTGGAAGCAGTCCAGAGAAGGCCAATAAAAATGGTGCAGTGGATATGATAGAGACATTCTAATACCTCAAGGGGATCAATGGAGTTCAATAAGCAGGGTTCAAAATTAGGTTTTGCAGCCACCAGGGCTAGTGACTGAACATCCACTGCCCCCCCGGACTTTCCACTGGCCCAGTTGGTGTACATACTGAGGTGTTGCCTTCTCCACTACAAGCCCACAGGGCAGTTAAATGAAAATTTTACTAGCCAGGTATAAAATCTACCTGCATTCTGCTGGCAGGCCAGTGCCCATTTTGACCCTTAAAGAGTCTCTCAGAAAAGATGTGCAAGAACAAAGGGTCACAATAAGAGACTGGAGGTGGAAGACCCAGGGGCAACACAAGGAAGTATTCTTTAGCAGAAAGGATGGTGTACACATAGACCAGCCTCCCTGAGGAGGCTGTGGGTGCAACAATGGTAGGCATATTCAAGAATGCATGGGACAGGCAAAAGGCAACAGCAGGGGCAGGAAGGCAGAAGTAGTCTGCAGATCAAGAAGGATCTTGAGTTTAAACAGTAGGTAGGTAGGGAAATGGGCAGACAAGGTGTGCCATTCAGTCATTATTTGTTGTCAAATTCTTATTATGTTGCAGATATGATCTGGGGTCCTGATGAGGGACATGCTGTAAATAAAGTACAATGATATGCAATGATAAAAGAAACAAAATGGTACTGTTTTAGCCCCCCCCCCCCACAATGTCCCACCACCCACCCACCACTGGTAAGGCTCTGGGCCTCCCCCTTCCCCGTACCTATCCCGGCTTCTTTTGAAACCCTCCACAATCCATAGTTCCAACAGCCACCAGTTCTGCAGGCAGCACATTCCAGGGCTCCACAACCCTTTCCGTGAAGTATTGCGTCCTTTATTCCCCCGGTCGCTCCCCTCTGGACCCTCTCTAGAAAAGCAATATCCCTTTTTAAAGGGGCACTGTCAGCTTTCTCCCTTCATTTGTGGGCATACATATACAGTGTAAGTACTGGCACAGACCCATTCTACATGTGTTGGAAAATACATCTAGCGATAAAAAAAAACACAGTTTTTTACCTGTTTTGCTTATTTTTCACAAAATTCAACACTCCCTCCGCCCGATCTGAAAGTACCCTCCTCCGGATGCATTGCCAGGTTCAGAACGCACAGCAGGCAATAGCAGAGTCATGAGGCACAATTTTTTACCATGCCACTTATAATTAGAGGTATCACCAATACATGATTAAACACTGAAATGTTTGTGGTACCTAAAAACAAAAACCGAGCACTGATAGCATTGTGTTTCACATTTTTAATCCTGACCTGAAATCCCACGCATGCGCGACAGAGGCATATGTCTTGCATATGCATGGGATTTTTTATGTGCCTCTCTCACACATGTGCGGGATTTCGGGTCTGGACTAAAAATTTAAAACGCGATGCTCTTAGTGCTCGGTTTTTGGTTTTAGGTGCCACAAACAATTCAGCATTTAATCATTTACTGGTAAATCCTCTAATTACAAGTGGCATGGTAAACAATTGTGCCTCAAGACTGCGCTCGTGCCTGATGCACGTTCTGAACCTAGCAATGCTTCTGGTGGTGGGTACTTTCTGATTGGGCCGAGGAAATGTTGACTTTTGTGGAAAATGAGCAAAACAGGTACAAGACTGTGTTTTTTATATTGCTAGGTGTATTCTACGACACATGTAGAATGGGTCAATGCCAGAACTTACACTGCATATGTATGCCCACAAATGAAGGGAGAAAGCTGACAGTGCCCCTTTAAATAAGAATGTCAAAACTGCACGCAGTATTCAAAGTGCAGCTTAATCAGGCAATTATACAGCGGATGGAGCACCTCTCAGCTCCCTGAGGTTATCCCCCTGGCAATGCACACTGGTATTTTACTAGCTTGGGCCATAGCCCTTCTACACTGCTCAGAGTTCATTTTGGCATCCACCACCACCCCGAGATCCTTCTCCCCCCTAGAAACTTGAAGTGCCCACCCGCAATGTACATATGCACTGGGTTTTTGGCCCCCAGGTGGAGCGCCCTACATTTCCCAGTATTAAACTTTAGTTTCCAGGTGCAGGACCACCTCCCCAGGGCCTCCAGGTCCTCCTGGAGAGAAAACCTCCCCTCCTCCTCCTCTTCAACCACTGACCATGGTTCCAAGTCATCAGCAAATAGGCTCATCCCACTCCCGATACCTCTTCTGGTGTCTGAGATATAGGCATTAGACAGGAGTGGGCCCAGCACCATGCCCCATGGAACCCACTAATGACTGTCCTGGTAGATAAGACCTCCCACCAACTATCTCCTTTTGTACTTTCTCCGCTAGCCAGTTTCCTATCCACCTTACCAATTGCCCCCTCGCCTTACCAACTGCCCCCCCACCCCTTTATCCTCCTGCTTCATTAGCAACCTGGGATGCGGCACTGAGTCAAATGCCCAACTGAAGTCTAGAAAGAGGACATCCACTGGCCTGCTCTAATACAGCTCTCTCGCCACCCCCTCTTAGAACTCCACCAGGTTAGTTTGAAAGATTGCAGTACTATTTTGAAGTGGTATACTGCCCCCTCCCCCCGAGAAAAGAAATGTAAAACACCATTTGTTACCATTTGAAGATGCTTGAATTGTACTAGAGATTAAAAAATTCCATTGCAGACGATACTTAACTGAATTTTGGCCTTCATTGTAACAAAAAACAAGGTCACTCATTGTTTTGCTGCTCCAGCGTGGATGCTTTGGGTAAGCATCTGCTAACGTCCTTAATGGCATGATATGGACCAGTGGCTAATGGGCTCATTAAACCCCCCAGGTTAACTGCTTTTTACAAAAAAGTGCTATAGTGAAATACAAGTTTGTAACCTGGAAATGCAGCTGACAATTGAATGACAAAATGTTGCAAAAGTAAGCAAGCACTAAAACAGGCTGAAAAAACACAACCACTGCAGAATAAGAACAGACTTTCTGCTGCCAACTTCTATGCATAAAAAATGATGGGGGAGACAACAATATTGAATTTTCAGCATTTCTTCCAAGAATCACAGCACATCTTGATGGTCCATCTAAACATGTGACCAGGGGTTCAGTTAATTTATTTTTAGTGTAAGTTAAATACTTCCAGGAGTCAAAATCTGGAAGTCATTCCAATTTTTTGAAAGTCAAAATACTTCCCAGATCCCACAATTTGAAAGTCAATATTCTAGGAATGATCAATTTATGGATATTAATACAAATACTAATTGTAAAATACAATCTCTTTTACAAAAAGTCCATCATTTCTTAGCTTCTGTGCCTTCAGTTTTCGAAGTCATCCAATTTAGTTGTTTTACGTTTGGAAGTCAGTGTCTTCCTCCTCCTTTATTTTAGAAGTTTTTGCTTTATTTTTGGGAGTCAAATACTCCCAAAATGGAGTTAACTGAAGCCCTGAATGTAACTGTCCCCTGTTAAACTTACAGTGAGTTTGTTTATGGCATTCGTGCTAACTATGACAACAGAAAGATGGGAATCATCAATGATGTGGTTAGCGGGGGGGATACATTTTAGAAGTTTCAGGGCAATAACAACTACTTTATTTGCAATATTTAGTAAGCAAACAGTGGAAAGCAAAAATAAAAATTAAAAGTTGCTTTTTGAGAAAGCTCCCCACAGTATGCTACCCACTGCTGCTCCACATGCAATGCTTATACTGTGCATACCACAGATAAACCACTTCTCAGTTTCCTGAACACACACAGAACCCACTATAAATAATGAAAGGAAAACTTTCTGCATCCCTCACAAAGTGTCAGGAAAATTAGTCTGATTCACATTTAGGCTCCTAAACAAAAGCAGCATAGCTTATAGAGGAGAGTCTGATCACACAGCTGAAGCAGACAAGGCTTGTACTGCTGTGAAGGCCCCAGAGTCCTGGCCGAAGTAACACTTGGGACAACTATAAGCAATATTATCCAAGAAAAAACAGTATCAGAGACAGAGCAGGAAAAGCTACCTGCTATACAGCCTACCTGTTATTTCAGCTACAGAAGATAAAACGTATCTTGTATGACACTGTGAAAAACTGCTTTTATTATGATGTAACACACACTGGTAAAAAAGCTGCGATTGCAATGGAATACATTAACATCTGACACACCAATAAAAATTCATAAATTCATAAAATCCAAAGTGAGTGAAGTATTTCTGTCTGTGTTGGGGGGGCATGAGAGGCCAAGGAAAAACAGTGAACACACAAAAACTGAGGTGGTGCATGCTTCATAGTATTTATCTTGTACATATATCAGTCATTACATTTAAAAACACTTTCTTGTCCTGTTTAAAGTAAAAGTAAGCAGGGACTATTCAATTTTGTGTGTGTCCACTGTTTCTTTGCCCGTTGTCCCTGGCTGCCCCTTCTCTCTCTCTGTCTCTCCCCCTCCTTCCCTCTCTCTCTCTCTCTCTCTCTCTCTCTCTCTCTCTCTCCTTAGTAGGCAGTGGAACTGGTACTAGCAAGCATAGTCAAAGTCAAACATGAAAATGGCCATTTACAAAGTTGCACCAGGGAACAATACTGCTGCCCACCTCCCCCAAAAACAAACACAACATAGCCATGGTGAAGAAAAACAGGGGCTGTTCATTTTTTTTTCTTCAGCTGTGTAACCAACTGAAAGCTTGTTTACAGGTGTGACCTGGGAGCACAGGGAAGTTGAGTTACTTGCTGAAGGTCACACAGTATGCAAGTGGGGGCTGTGGGATTCAAACCCAGGTCTCTAGTTTTGCAGCTCACAGCCTTAAATCACTACGCTATACTGCCTTCACCATTTATTAAATAAAAGCGAACTGTTCTACAGCTGATCTCTTTCTTGCCCCCCCAGCCATCATGAAAAAGGGTCAGTGCAGCCTCCTCCATTTATTTTGAAGTCAGGAAATTGTTCAAATATTCTGCCCCGCAGCATAGCCATAGATAGCGAGTCCTTAATTTCTCACAGCTGTGCTCCCACCCATTCAGATGCACTTTTAACATCTGTTCTCTATTCACACCTCTTTTTCTCCTCCCCCCATATAGCCATCGTGAAATGCTGGGCAGTGAGCTGGCAGTCTCTCCATTATTTTATTTAAATAATCTCAGGAAACTGTTCAACTATTCTGCTGCCCCTCCTCCATAGCCATAGCATAAGTCTCCTATTTTTCCTTCCCTCCTGAGTCTCAGTTGTGCCCCTTTCTCCCCCCTTGCCACCCTTTGCTCTGAGGTCTTTCAGTAAGGTGGGCAGGCTTACCTTATTAGCTGCTGTGCTATCTGATGGAGTGGTGGGGGTGTAGAATCTGTGCTTTGCCTCACCTAGTCGCCTTCATTTGCCATACAATTTATCTGCCTGTGGACTGTCTCTGAGTCTGGACTCTCTCAATCACTGTTCCTCCATCTACAGGTACGCAAACGATGATGACTGACTCGGTGATGGTAACTGGGTCTGGACTTGGTCCCTCCCGACTCAATCACTCCTCCAATGTAAAGCAATTGCAAACCACAAAAGCAAACATGGGTTACAAAGTGGACTCACTGCCGCAAAGTTGCAAACCGCAGATCAAAGCTTGTCTAGGTCAGGTCTTGTTGCTGTGCACTGCCACCGAATCCACCGATTTGCAAAATCTGTGCTCGTCTGGATGAAAGGTCTGAAGCTGCCTCGTCAACGTCGCTGCTGCCACCACTGATCGTCCAGCTCACACAAAGCCAAATGTCACTCTGGTTGTCCTCAGAAAGGATAAGGGAACAAACAGAGAAAAACTTGAGTTTTTATTATCCTACATTTGAAAAGCCTGCTGCTTTGACCCCACCCCTTAGCCAATCACAGTAAAAGCTTGGGCTAATCTCTTCGGCATAGCCAATCAACTTGTAACATTGATATGCTACCACCCCATGGAGCATTTCCTCAGCCCAGCCAGCAAGAGTAATGCCCACAACGCAGCGAGTGACAGGTCACATCCTCGACCACCCCCACCCCTGCCCCCTTCCAGTTTCAGCACAGAAAAGGGGCATTACTGTTTGGGCTGATAAGTATGAGGTGCACAAAAGAAAAGATGCAGACTGTGTGGGCAGAATACATTACTATCAAAATGCTACCCCCCTCTGGGAAAACTGTACTCAACTGAGTACACTGCGTATGCCTGCCTACGTCAGTGCTAAGAAGCCTTGCGACTGCAATCCTATTCTCCAGCCTGCTCTGTTGCCCCATGGCACCATTGATCTTCTCCCTCAAGCCCACTGAGCAGAACCTGAGATACTGTGTCAGCCTAACCGTGAGTAGGGCTTGCTCTGACCAAGGGGACTAAAATAAAGTTGCTTATAAGTACAAACTTTGCAGTCTACCATCTTAAAGTGTTTTTCAAGGGTCCCAACACCAGTCATCCCATGGCACCACACAGGTCTGCACCATTTCAGGGTACCCTGATAGACTGTAGGGGCACTGGTACCAGTGGGGGAGGGAGATAATGTACTGCTGGGAGTGGACACTGTTGTTTAAAACTGTTTTATTCCATTTGCAATTGCTACAAAATTCTTTGCTTCCCATTCCCCTTCCCCTGAATAAAAGCTTTAAGTTGTTACTGTTAAAGGTGGTTGTGAGCATATCATTAGTTACAGCCTTTAATTATATGTATAGTACAGTACTGCAAAACAAAGTGGTTCTCTGTGTGTGGGGTGAGTGGATGGGGAGGTGGGGAAGTACAGCATCCCAGGGGGTTGCACTGCTTAAAGATCTGGCCCACTATTATTGCACTCTGGGTGGATGCACCAGGCTATTTTATTTATAGCTTGGGAAAGTACCCCCAGTTGCCATCAAAACAAAACCCAGGCCCCCTTAACCTGCACAGTAGTCAGAAGGCAGGGGTAGTAGCCCACTGGCACACAGCATCTGGGCTACATTTTTGGAGGCACTGCTGGGATCTCCTGTTCACCAGTCATGCCCATCATGGAGCCCACCACTGTTGAAAAGAACACCATTGATCCCCTCAACCGTGGTTCTGCACCCCCAGGCCTAAAGTTATTGTGAAAGCTGCAGGCAAGTTAAAACTGTTTTAGTGGAATGGAGGTCAGGAAATGGACACCCCCCCAAAATCTCTTCTGCTCCTGGAGGTCCCACCTGACATGGAGTCAGGGTCTATAGAGGGGTCTTTTTCAGCCATTAAAAGACTTGGCCAAGTGGCAGTCTGTGGTTGAATGCTGGATTCTGCTACAGAGACATTAACTGTACTAGTCGAATGCAAAAATGTGGTAGAAGCTTTGTAGGTGCCTGATGCTTTAATTCCAGAAGAGTCGCAGCAGTTATGGCCTATTGTAACTATGACCCATGTAATTCCCCCGGGGTGATGCAGTGCTTAGGTCCATACAGTCCCCCCACCCGGTGAAGGTACCCAGCTCAGTTATGTGCCTTGCTCTTCAGATTCCTACCATAAGTTGAGAATGTTTTCCTGGGTGAAACCCACTCCAATCGGTGAAGATGATTATGAGGCAAGAATTAATTATGTGAGCCCCCCTGTTCCAAGACTGTCAGTGCAATGTGGGGCAAAAGTGTAAGTGATTGACTGAGAGTTTGAAGGGCCCTGCCCTGGATGCCATTTGGTCCTTGTGGGCCACAGATCCTGAGGCTAGTGTGGAAGATTATATTGCTGCCTTGGATAGTGCCTTTGGCAGCACTGAGTCTGGTGAGGATCTATTGTGGAATTTTAGGGCTACCCGACAGCAGCAAGAAGAACCCCTCTCAGTGTATATACAGAGGTTGGAGAAAGCTTTACAAAACCTATATTGGAAAGGGGGGGTTCAGTCTACAGATTTAAACAAAATGCATCTAGAGCAGGTGCTGAGGAGTGCTAAATACTCTGAACTGTTGCTGCTGAAGCTAAGTTTAAAGGAAAGGTTGAGTGACCTGCCCTCCCTCTGGGTTCTCCTCAGAGAAATAAGTGAGAAGGAGGAGGAACAAGATGCACAGTGGGAGCCCTATCCCACTGTAGTGGCTGCCATACAGGTCATTGAAAATAGCCCCTTCACAGAGGCCCATGAGCTCAAGGATCTTCTTAAAGAATACAGGAAGTGTTTGACAAGGCTGCCTCTGCACTTAGTAGAAACCCAGATACCCATTCAAGCCCATGTGCTTTGCCAGCTTCCGCCAATCTCTCTGTGATGTGTATGGGGGGGGTCGGGCCCAAGCACTGCCTGTGGTCCCAAACATTGAGGCTCACCTTAATGAACAGTGCCAGGCTGTAGCTGAATTGAGGAGTCAAAACGCACTACTGTGCTCCCATGCTAGCCTCCCTCAATAATAACCTAGATAATCTCCTCCCCATCCCTGAGTACCCCTTCTCCTTCAGTTACTCATGCCCTGCAGTAACACACCTACTAAAAAATCTGTCAGAAGTAGATGGAATTCGGCTCACAAGCTCCTTGCTCACTGTCTTGCTAGGACTGCACTTTTCCTCCTGCTCCTAGCTGGGAACGTACACCAAAACCCTGGTCCGCCCACCTCAGCATATGAATGACACAAGAAACAAGGCTCCAACAAGCTGACGACTCTTAACATCTGCAGCCTGCCAGCTAAGCTCGATGCACTCCAAGTCAATAGGCCGGATGTTATAGCTGCAAGCAGCCACGGTGATAAACTGCAGACTGGAAGCCATTGAGTTTTCCTGGGGACAAATGTTTAAATTAGTGGAGGTGCTGTTAGGTGCAAAATGATTGTGTAGAGGCGTTCCTGACCTCCCGCTACTCGAGGGGTCTGGAACTTGGGCAGGCATCTTTGGGTGCTTAGATTCAGCTGTTTAAGCTGTCTCTGGTGTTCGCTAGCTCGCCTTTTTAAAGGCGGGCTAAATACACTGTCCGGCCCTGCAATCCACCTAAGGAGTGAGCGAGAGTCACCATAGCAACAGGTGACATCAGCATAGCACGAATACAAATTTCTCAGCTCCAGCAAGCAGCTAGAGCAAGGAGCCATGGTGATAAACTGCAGACTGGAAGCCATTGAGTTTTACTGGGGACAAGTGTTTAAATTAGTGGAGGTGCTGTTAGGTGCAAAATGATTGTGTAGAGGTGTTCCTGACCTTCCGCTACTTGAGAGGTCTGGAACTTGGGCAGGCATCTTTGGGTGCTTAGAGTCAGCTGTTTAAGCTGTCTCTGGTGTTGGCTAGCTCGCCTTTTTAAAGGCGGGCTATATACATTGTCCGACCTCGCAGTCCACCTAAGGAGTGAGTGAGAGTCACCATAGCAACAGGTGACGTCAGCACAGCATGACTACAAATTTCTCAGCTCCAGTGAGCAGAGTTGAGTGCGGAACAGAGGTGACTCAGGCAAAGGCATGCGGTGTCTGCTGGCATCAGCAGGGGAAGCAGGGGAAAGTAGGTTAGAAATCCAACCTGTAAGGAAGCTATCAAAGGTAGGAACAGGGATCCTGGTAAAAAAGGTGACTGAAATACGTGCTGTGTACTGTGGTAATAGCTTGGTTACAGAATAGTAACATGTATAGTATTGCTGCAGCAAACTGTATACCCGAAAGGAGTAAGAAATGGGAAGTTGATAATATCATTTCGTGGTTGAGTTGCTTTTGCTTCAAGGTGAGAATTAATACCACTACTGCATATTAATGAGTTGGTAGATAGGGGGGTCTTTTTTGGTGAATTAATGGACAAGCAAGGAGGGCTATTTTAATATAGACTAAAATAAGCAGAAAGATAAATCGATTATTGGAACTGAGTTCAACTAACAAAGCAGACAAGGCAGAGGTTACTCTAAGCTTGCATAATATGGCTAATTCATTATTGACAACAGATGGGGATTTGCTCATTAGGTGTGGAGGGTGCAATATGTATAGTATGGAAGATGAGGGGTCTAACTATGATGAGTATATATGACAAATGTGCCCTAAATAAGGATATTCAAAATAATTTAAATAAAGTCATGGAAAGATTGGAATGGTTACAGCAAAGTCAATTAAATGCAACATTAAGGCTAAAAACACTGTCTAGTTGAAATAAAGATGACATCTTGAGACAGGAGAGTAGGAAATTAATTGGTGAGGGAAAGAGGAAAGACGATAGAAACAATGATGATATAATAGGAAATAAGGAATGGAGTGAAGTCTCATATGCAAAAAAGAAACGTTGAGGGAGAACCTTTAAAAAAGTACCTGATGATATCCTAAGGCCAGCTGATGCCTCCAGTACTAGAGATACTGAGGAACTCAGTAATAATTATGGAGAACAAAATGGAGGGGAGGATCTTTATGATTTGCCAATAGCAAATAGGTATGGGCTATTGCAAGATCTTCAGGGTGAGCAAAGTAAGAACATGGAAGGGGGAAATGATATGGCTCCTCAGGTAACCAATTTAATTAAAAATCCTCGTCAGGTAGTGGTAATTGGGGATTCCATTATCAAATATACTGATCAATACATATGCAGGAAAGATAAAGCAAATAATATGGTTTGTAGCTTTTCTGGGGCAGGAGTGTCAGATTTATATGATATGGCCGATAATATTTTTGCTGGAGCAGGTGAAAATCCATTAGCAGTGTTACATGTTGGTATAAATGACCTGATGAGGAAAACACTACCAGAGATCAAAAAAGATTTCTCTAACTTGGTGGATAAACTAAGGACAAGGGGCTATAATATTATGATTTCGGAAATCTTACCACAGCCCAGAGCATCAGCATATAAAGCAAAGAGGATAGCACTAGCAAATGGATGGTTGAAAAAATGGACAAAGGAAAATGATTTAATGTTTGTACAACACTGGAGGACTTTTCACAATAAAGGAGAATTCTATAGTAGGGATGGGTTACATTTGAATTATAGGGGTAGTAGGGTTTTGGGGACAAGGTTGCAGCAAGAGATTGAAAGAAGTTTAAACTAATTGAACAGGGGACGAAGCTTAAATCAAATAATAAGGTGTCATGTAATAGAAATAAAGGAAATGAGGAAAGAAGATTAGCTAAAGTTATCTTCTTTAATGCATGTAGCCTATCAAAAGATGGGATGGCTGAATTGGAAGAGAAAATTAGGAGTGAAGATTTAGAAATCATTGGTGTAGTTGAGACTTGGTGGAATGATACTGATGAGTGGAACCAGATGATATCCGACTTTAGTTTAATAAATAAAAATAGAGTAAATAAAAGAGGAGGAGGGGTAGCTTTGTATATAAAGGAAGGGATAGAATATATAGTAAATTATGATGTGGAAGATATGGGTAGTATAGAATCTATCAGTGTTGACTTAATAGGTATTAAAGGCAAAAAACTAAAAATGTTGACCTTCTATAGACCTCCAGATATGAATATGGAGGATGCATCGAGCTTTATGAATAGGGTGATAAGCCTGGCTGAGAAATGTGATATGGTGGTTATGGGAGATTTAAATATGCCTCAGATTGATTGGAATAATGAAGGATTTAATAATACTTCAGCAACCAGGCTGTTGGGGGATTTGCAAGTGGCAGGGTTAGATCAGCATGTTCATGAGGCTACAAGAGGTGGTAATATATTAGATATCATTTTATCAAATATTCCAAATGAAATAAAACAGCTAACAGTTGGACCACCTATAGACACAAGTGATCATAATTCTATTACCTTTGATATTGATAAGATGAAGAAGGTGATAAAGGGAGTTACAACCCAGTTAATATATAATAGAGGAGATTATGCAGCTATTAAAGAGTCACTACTTCAATATCATTAGGAGAGTATGATAAATGACCTGACTACTCAAGATGCCTGGGATTTGTTTGTTAATGTAATATATAATCTGATTGACAGATTCATACCTAAGAAAAAAGTATATGATAATAGAGGGAAAAGGCCCATTTGGTTAAATAACAATACCATAAGGGTTGGGAAAAGAAAGGAAGTTCTATTTAAAAAAATGAAACAATCTAGTACAGTAGCTAATATTATAAGGTATAAACAAATAGTAAAACAGATGAAAAAAGAAATACAGAAAGCAAAGAAACAAACAGAATTTAGACTGGCCATGACTAAAAATTATATAAAAGACTTTTTTGCCTATATGAACAAAAAAAAAGGGACAGAGTCAATCTGTGGGACCCTTAGTTGTGAGGGGAGAGTTAAGTAGTGACCATATACTACTTTCTGAGGAATTTAATACATGTTTTAGTAAGGCCTTCACTAAGGGAAATTATAATAAGAGGGTGTTAAAAGAAGGGATGGATAAATCTAATGTTGAGGGAGTAATAACTGTGGATAAAGTAGTTGAGAAGATAAGATCGCTAAAGGTGGATAGGGCTGCTGGTCCAGATGGGATTCACCCGAGGTTCATTAAGGAACTTGAAGTGGAATTGGCACCAGTTATTACAATGATTGGTCAGAAATCACTAGCTGAGGGATATGTACCAACTGATTGGAGACTGGTCCTTGTGGTGCCGATTTATATAAAAGGGGCTAGAAGCATTTCATCAAATTATCGACCAGTAAGTCTAACTTCGGTGGTCAGTAAAATAGTTGAAGGGATTTGAGTGATGAAATAAAGAACTTTATGGAAGGGAAAGGATTAGTGAACAATAGCCAACATGGTTCTGTAAAAAATAGATCATGTGAAACCAATGTGGTCTGTTTTTATGATTGGTTCACTAGGAAGTTGAACCAGGGGAAGAATACTGATGTGGTAATGCCGGATTTTAGTGGGGCCTTTGATAAGGTCCCTCATGGATTGTTGTTATTAAAGCTATTAGACATGAGAGTGAATGTAAAGCTGATAAGATGGATTGAGCATTGGTTGGTGGATAGGACCCAGAGGGTGAGAGTTCAGGGATATTTATCGGAGGTGGTCAGGGTGGAGAGCGGGGTGCCACAGGGTTCAGTGATGGGACCTTTGTTGTTTGATATATTTATGAGTGATCTAAAATTAAATAGTGAAAATAAGTTAGTTAAATTTGCGGACAATGTTAAAGTAGGGGGGGTAGTAGACACTTTTGAAGATAGATTGAGGTTTGGACAGGATTTATTAGACAGTGAGGAGTGGGCCAAAAAGAATATTATGAGTTTTAATGCCAACAAAAGTGTAATGCTAAACATGGGAAAGGGTAATATAAAACAGGATTATTATATTCAGGGTAGCAAAATAAGATCTTCCAACTGTGAGAAAGATCTGGGTATACATATCCAACAGGATATGAAATATGAAACACACTGCAGAATTACAGCAAATAGATCTATGCACTTGGTAAATTGTATTAGAAGAAGCTTTCATTCTAGGGATGCAGAAGTGCTCACTAAAGTGTTTAAATCATATGTCAGACCTATTTTGGACTACTGCTCCTCACTTTGGAGTCCTTGTTTGAAAAAGGATAGGTTCTGCTGGAACGTGCTCAAAGAATTCTAACTAAAATGGTATCAGGTCACAAGAACCAACCGTACGTAACCAGACTAAAATCGATGAGACTATGGTCCGTATCTAAAAGAAGGATAAGGGGTGATTTATTGTTCCTTTATAAAGTTTTGTACCAGGATAGTTTAAGAACTGAATTAGGTTTGCATTTTAGGGAAAAGATCTTTAACTGGAGAAAACATGATCAACAGTTAGTGAGTGAAAGGTGTAGAACAAATTTGAGAAAATGCAGATTTGTATGTAGGGCAATAGAATGTTAAAATAAGTTACCGGTATGCGTTGTGCAGGCAGATTCATTCATCATTTTTAAGAATAGGTTGGATAAACATATGACAGTTGGTGACTCTTGTTACCTCCACTGAATTGTGGGGACAGTCTTTAAATGGGGCTTTTTAGCCTTCTAAACTGTCTTATGCAACCTTAGTATGAACCTTATAGCCCTCAATGAAACTTGGCTCTTTCCTAAGGTCCCAGACAATGCTGTATCCATTCCAGGCTATGTCCTGTTCCAACTCAATAGAACTGCCAAGAGAGGGGGTGACTGTGCCATTTATTTCAGGGACACTCTTAAAGGGCTAGTCATCCCATTAACCTCTCTCTGCAAACAACTCTTAAATCCTAGCAGTTAAAATAATCCTGGGCCAGCAGGGACAATCCCTCACAGTTGCATCAATATACATCCCCCTGCATGAACATGTTGCAGGCTTCCAAATGATCACAGACTTCATGGACGACAGCACCTCCCATGGTGAGACAATTGTAATGGGTGACCTAAATATTAACTGGCTAGCTCCAGAAGCTGACCCATATAAGGATTCCATTGCTGCCCTAGACATTACTCAAATGGTCACATCTCCCACTAGGTTTAATTATAAGTCTGGTAGTAGTTCCTTACTTGACCTGATCCTCACCTCTCATCCCAGCAGAATCACTAACACAGAAGTTCTCCCAGATGTCCTCAGTGACCACTCCCCAGTTATTTGCCACTGGTCAAACTAAGCACCTAAACCTAAGTCCTCTTTCTCCTATAAAAGAATTTTAATGAAAGGAAAGCTTCCACAATTCCTTGCTGCCCTGTCGATGGCTGACAGGACATCCCTCGACTCCTTGAGCAGTGTTGACCAAGTTGACACAAAAGATTAATATACAAGTTAGCCAGCCTGGGAGTGGGTCCCAAGATGACAGCCTGGGTAAAGAATTGGCTGGAGAATAGGACACAGAGAGTAATAGTAAATGGAGTCCACTCAGAAGAAAGGAGGGTTACTAGTGGGGTACCGCAGGGTTCGGTATTAGGACCGGTCCTCTTCAATGCCTTTATAAGTGACATTGCAGAAGGACTGGAAGGAAAAGTATGTCTCTTTGCAGATGACACAAAGATCTGCAACAGAGTTGATGCACAGGGTGGGGTGGAAAGGATGAGAAGGGACTTAGCAAGGTTAGAGGAATGCTCAAATATATGGCAGCTTAGATTCAATGCTAAGAAGTGCAAGGTAATGCACCTGGGAAACAAAAACCCAGGGGAAGAGTACACAATGGGGGGTGAGATACTAACAACAACAAAAATGGAAGGGACCTGGGGTAGTCATATCAGATGACCTAAAGGTGGGCAAGCAATGTGAGAGGGCAGCAAGGAGGGCTGGGGAATACTGGGATGCATAGGGAGGCATCACCAGTAGAAAACAGGAAGTTATTATCCCTCTGTACAGACAGCTGGTGAGACCCCATCTGGAGTACTGTGCAGTTCTGGAGACCCAATCTCCATAAAGACATAGACAGGATGGAAGCTGTCAGAGGAGGGCAACTAAAATGGTGCAGGGTCTGCACTGGAAGACATATAAGAGACAAAAAGGAGCTTAATATGTATAGCCTTGAGGAAAGGAGGGAGAAGGGGACATGATAGAAACATTCAAGTACCTCAAGGGAATCAACAAAGTCCAAGAGGGTAGCATCTTTCAAAAAAAGAGGTGTGCAAGAACATGAGGGCACAATTTGAAGATAGAGGGGGGGGCAGCTCAGAGCATGCATGGGACAGTCATAAGGCAATTCTAGGGGGTGGAGGTAGGAAGAAGTAGGCTGCTGGTTAACTAGGATCTGCAGCTTATCCAGTAGGTAGGGGAAATGGGCAGACTGGGTGGGCCAAGCGGTCCTTATCTGCCGTCAAATTCTATGTTTCTATGTTTCTATGTTTCTTGACTTCTTCATTGCCCAGTTTAACAAAGTTTGTAACAGTTTTGCCCCCTATGTAAATGCAAAACTCAATCTACCACGAATCACTGGATTAACTCCGAACTCATCTCCATGATGCGAAACCGAGATAACCTCTGGCACCGAGCCATGGACTCAGGGAAACCACACGATATGCAGCTCTATAAGGCGGCTAGGAACCAGTACGCAATAGCTATATGCAGAGCCAAGCAAGTCTTCTACAACCAGGAACTTACTAACTCCTGGAGAAATATCAAACCCTTCTGGGAGAACATCAAGAGCCTCATGGGTAAACCAACCAAATCCTCCTCCACTATGATTGAGGTTAACGGCTCCACTACAGGACCCCAGAGAAATAGCAGACTCCTTTAATCTCACATTCACCGATCTTAGCAGTGTCTTTTGTTACACGAGGTCCCTGCACCCTAATTGGTACCCTCAGAGGTACACCGTAGACAGCTAGTACTTAGACATATGTTATACTAACATATAGGGCTAAGGGCATCTATCATACAAGAGTAGATGTCAGGATATGAATACATATTATTGTAATACACTTTGCTTGCTAATACATATATTCTGCTATGCATTTTCTGTGTATTTCTTACCTGTAAGATGCCAAGGCACCTGTGTCCTTGGAGTAATTATGATATGTAAGTCGGCATTGCCACCTTTTGGTGATTTGTACTACTACATTGAGTTATATAAGATTCTGTATAAGAACTCTTTTGTTCACAAACTGATGACTACTACAAAATTGTATAATATTATCTTGGACCGTGGAGCCACCTCTAATTTAACCAATAGGGCTCATCTCTGTAACTAGAAATGTTTCTGTCTTACTGTAACCATAGTAATTATCATAGGTATATAATGTGATACACCAGTCTTGTACCTCGGAGATCCCAAGAGACACAAAGAAACCTCGAGGTATAGGGAACGCTTAGCACTGGCTCCCGGTTCGTATTGGTAAGAACTGCTTAGGGCAACTGTGATTTTATCCTTTTTGGTAGTAATAAACAAGTTTATTACTCTTATGCAATGTGTCTGTGATTACTTGCATTCCCAATATTGACAAGAACCTGAAAGTGAGGTTTAGACCTCCTGACACCTTCCCCAACTTCTTTGACAACTCTGCCCGGCATTGCCTCAATAATAAAATCAATCTCCACAGTAATATCACCCCCATTCTACTTTAAGAGGGTATCCATGTCTGAAGCTAAAAGATATCTTAACAAAATGCTAAGCAAAGCCAGTTTCAGCAGTGATACCCTTGACCTCAGACTCCACTCTCTCTCCCTTGACATTGTCCTATAACCTCTCATTAAGTGTCTGAATCTCTCACTCTTTCATAAATAATTCCCCCAGCTCTGGAAATCAGCAATGGTCACACCTGTTCATAAAAGTGGTGACAGGTCTCTTCTCTCTAACTACTGCCCTATCTCTATCCTCCACCACTCTCCAAGGCTTTGGAATGAATTGTAGCTGGCCAGTTGTCTGAACACCTCAACAAATATAACTTACTCTGCCTGCAACAACATGACTTTAGAAAAGCCCATAGTACTACCACTGCCTTGTTTGACTTCACCAGCCATATTCATAAGGTGATTGACATTGGCCACCTACTGGGTGCATGTTCATTGATTTGACCAAGGCATTTGACACCATGAACCACCAGCTCCTGCTTCACTCACCCTCCTCCCTTGGACTATCTAATGATGTAACCAAATGGTTTGAAAGTTACCTCTCGGCAAGGAGCCAAAAAGTCAAAATCATTGACTGTCTCTCAAGTGCCCTTCCTGTCTACTCTGGTGTACCCCAGGGTTCCATCCTTGGCCTCCTACTTTTCAGCCTTTTCATCAATACTCTTTCTGCAACTTGCAATAATAACTTAATACTCTATGCCGATGATGCAGTCCTCTTTTTCTCCCATACTGACCCCGTCTCGCTCTCCAAGGTGCTACAGATGAACTTCAGCCTAGTTGAAACCTGGCTTCTCCAACATAAGCTGTTGATGAATTACAAAAAAAAACAAAGTCCATGCTGTTCCATAGCTCTCACAGCCAATACAGATCCATAGACTTCACCATACATAATGAACTTGAACAGCCACTTGAGCAAGTGCAGGAGTTTAAATACCTTGGTATTACCCTTGATTGCACAAGTTCTTTCAGCTTGCATGTTCAACACATCTCAAAATCAGTCAACTCAAGAACTGGGGTCCTCTATCACCACCGTCGCTGTCTTACCAAAGAAGCTATGCACGCAGCCATAACTGCCTCAGTCCTACTCATCATTGCATATAGGCTTGTCTTCTATGGGGCTGCCATTGATACCACCCTTAAACGTGTCAAGACAGCCCTTAACAAATGCTGTAGACTTCTCACTGGCACAGGGAAGCATACACATACCTGTCATCTCTACAAGCAATCCAACTGGCTCAGTCTAAATAGTAGACTTGCCTACCAGACCAGTCTACTGGCTAAGAAAATTTGTCTTAACCTCACACCCCCTGCAACACATGCCTTAATGTTGTCCGCAGTCACTACACATTTTAAGAGCAGTTCCTTCAAACCAATATTTATCGTTCCATTTTGCCGTACCAGCCAGGCTCAACATGCTTTCCACACCAGGGCCCCCCTTCTGCTAAACAACCTTCCCCCTGAAATTGCAGCTGAAAACAAGCTTGGGCCATTCAAACGTAAACTCCACCAGCACCTCACTGACCTCAGCAGTTGTGACTGCTCTGCCTAGGCTTGCAGCTTTGTTTCACCTCTCTCTCCTCTTCTCTCCTCCCTTGCTACCCTCCCAACTTCTCTCCACCTCTCCATCCCCTGCTACTTCGCCTCTCTCTCCCACCTTCACCTATCATTCTACCCCCTCTCACCTCCCACCTACCATTCCACCCCGTCTCCCACTCCTCTCCTCCTGTCTCCCCCTCCCTATCACCCAATCTCTTGTTGCTCCACCCCAGACTACCTAGCACTTATCTTTCTGTCCTTGCACTTACGACAATGTCAAATCCTTGACTGCCTCCCTCTCTTATCCCCCCCTTGCTTCACTTATGTCACCCCAAGGATGGCTTTCATTTGTATCTGTGTCTTGCTATATATGCACCCATATTGTTAATTGTGCATTGTTATTTGCCACTGACTGCTGCTGTGCTAGTTTATACACATGTACTGTCTTTTGCTACTATGGTAACCTCTGACCTGTATTGTATCTTACCTCTGCTTGCTTTTATGTTAACCTCCTGACCTTGTATTGTATCTTACCACTGTTATGCTTCCACTTGCTGATGCGGAACCTTTGTAAAAGAGCCCTTGATTCAAAGGTATTTGTAATCCTAGTAATAAATAAATAAAAAAAAAAAATAGTTTGCCAATGTAGGGTGAACTAGAGAGGAGAGTGGATGTGCCCAAGCTATTGCCCCAGCTCCTCCAGTGTATCCTGGGAAACCCAGTAACGAAGGTCCCAGGCCCATTGCTGAGGTTTCCTACCCAGCCAGGAAAAGCTGAGAAGGCCTTTACTGCTATAAGTGTGGGAGAGATGGACATATCTGAAGAGAATGCCGATCATGAGAAGACCCAGTGTGAGTAAGGGACTGGATGCTGGCAGAGAAGCGCCAGAACCAAGGAAACTTCAAGGGGGTACAGTAAGGGAGTATACTGGACTCCCCACCAAGATTAGCTTCATGGTGTTTGTAAGAAAGTCTACAGATAAAGCCACAGAGCCTCCTCTACCTGATTTAGATAAGCTGGTGGGACCTTCTGCTGAAACAACAGTTACCATAATTGGGGTGTCCACCCAGGCCATATTAGACAGTGCCTCCCAAGTGACCATCATCTTCAAAACTTGGTATGATCGGAACCTGTTACACCATGCTCTGCAGCCATTAGAGGGTTTGAATGTGTGGGGTCTCAGCAGCAAATCCTATCCCTACCTTGGCTATGTTAAAGTGTGGATAGCCTTCCCATTTAAGGTGACAGGGGTAGATGACCCAGTAGAGACTCTGGCCTTAATATGCCCTGAGGCTGGAATATACAATGGGTTACCTGTACTGGTTGGCCCAAACACTCACATGTTTGGACAGTTGACACAGCTTTGCCAGGCCCACAAAGCTGAACAGAAAGGGAAGATTATGCCCATACATCCTGTGGTAAAGGAAGCTTACCGGAAACAAGTGCAAACTCCAACTGAGATGCAGGACAACCCTGTGGGAGTAGTCTGGAGGTGGGATGTGGAGGAACTAGTGCTGTCCCCTAACATTGTGTGCAATATTAGTGGTATGGTATGCCTGAAGAAGGAGGTGAAGAGTAAAATTTTAATGTTTGATGCCCCCGAGGAGCATGAATTGCCAGCAGGATTGCTAATAAACCCAGTGTGCTGCTAGCCTGAGTCCATGCCTATGTCAGGAGGGTCATCGTCCAGGTGAAAAATGTGATGGACAGGGGTGTGGTTGTTAGAAAAGCATGCACCCTAGCCTGAGTGTACTGTGCTGACACAGTTGTGCAACCAGTTTCCCCCAAAGAAGGTGCCCCATCTGGTATCCACCTGCAGCTGTATGACCTCAGTAATTTCCCCATCCAAGAGGAGTGGAAGGCTTGGATTTGGCAAAAGCTGTCAGAAAGAACTAATGTATTTTCCTTGCATGAATGGGATGTGGGATGTGTGACCAGAGAAGAGCACTGTATCTGACTTGATGAGTGCCCTTTATTTTATCTATTTTCACTATCAGAATTACAACCCTTTCAGAGAGAGGTGCCGCCACTTGGCCCTAGCAGATATTGACTATGTAAAAAGACATTTCCAGGAACTGCTGGCTGCAGGCATCATCCAGGAATCCAGAAGCCCATATACTTCACCAGTAGTGGTGGAGCACAAGAAAAGTGCATATGTCCGCATGTGTGTAGACTATCGGACTCTCAACAAGCAGACCATTACCGACCAATATACAATGCCCAGGATCCAGGATGTCTTAGATTGCTTAAATGGCAGTAAATGGTTCTCTGTATTGGACTTGAAAAGTGGGTATTATCAGATTCCCATGGCCTCTCAAGACAGAGAAAAAAACAACCTCATATGCCTGTGACACTTGGACAGCTGATTCTGATTAATCTATGCTTTTTGTAATATAAAAATGTGTTATTGAATGTCTCTCATGAGAGATGCTGACAGTCTGTGGAATGGCAACCCCCCCCCTCTGAGGTTTTAGCTAATAGGTGTTACCTGGAAGGCCAAGAGACAATTACAGGCTAGAAGAGACTTAAAATTTAGGATCTCCTTTTCATGTGACTAATTGCAGCTTGCTAGATATCAAGATAGATCATAAACTTTTATAACATTCAGAGGAAACACAGTAAAACTCATATGGTGATACAAGGCATGTTGCACATCCATGAGATCTGGCAGAGAGACATAACCAGTCCCTTTGATGTCCTGGAAAGGGGAAGCTGATCATAAGATCAAAGAAAGTCATATGAGAAAATGAGTTGTGCTGAGATCACAGAATTTACCTTTGATAAGACATCCTGTTTTGTGCAGATATTTTTTTTATATTCTGACAGGGAGGAGCTAGGTGACCTCACACAAAGAGGTTGGCAAAGCCAGTTTTTAAACAGTATTCTGTTTTCCATTTGGAAACAAATGTTTGGACTCTGAAAAAGAAACATCTACAGCACTGTGAGATAAGAATACCTTAGAAAAGACAATTCTAAGAGTACTATGGTAGGAGATTTAGTCTGCACTTATAAACCTGTTTTGTTTAAGTGATTTGCATGTTTTGTGATATATGGTTCTGTATTTATATTTTACATTTTTTTATCTATTTCGAAGTAAACCTCTACTTTAGAGACTACTTGGTGTGCCTTTGAATTTCTTTTTCTTGACAAGGGAAGCATACATGGTTAAAGCTGACACTGCACAAAGCTTATTGGTTTTACCAAACTGGGAAAAGGTAAGAATTTATTCTGAAGTCTTTAAAGGAGAAGTCCACCCAGAATGTGCAAAAACATATGTTATTTAGAGTGTTTTGATATGTATGTTAAGTCCTAGTGTGTCGTTCCCTCTGTCTGCTATTAGGAGTTTTTCCTAAATTAGCCTGCTAACTATATGGTAGTTTTATGACCCCTGGGGATCTCCATCACAAATAGGTTTATTGGCTTTCTTTCTCCTACGATGCACCCTGGTTCATGTGACAGTGATGTAGCTATGCCCCTATATTTAGCAGGGTCTGTCACAGCTCAGCCACAAAGATAATGCTTCTTTCAGAGAAGAAGTCACATTGCTACATTTTGGGTGAGTGTAATCATTATTATTTTTTGATATTAGTACCTTGTCCTGCTATGTTACAACCTATAGGGTGATGTTCAATTTTTGCTACTTAGTACTGGTGCAAAAACTGAATGTGACTGAGAGGAATAGAGTAAACAGTGACATGATTCACACACACTTACACACACACACAGCAGAGCATAGCAGGACAAGGTACTGATATCAAAAAATGATGATGATTACACTCACCCAAAATCTAGCAGTTTGTCTTCTCTGGAAGAAGTATTTTCTCTGTGGCTGAGCTGTGATGAACCCTGTAACAAGACACTGGCTTACTGCAGGGGCAATTAGACATAACACCAAAGGGCACGCTGGGAAGACTACAGGCCATAAAGGAAACCAGAATAGCAACCTCCAAGGGCAATAAAACAGTTAGGGAAAGTTAGAAAAAACATCTCTCACAGCCAGAGGAAAAGAAAATGTTGGGAACTGGTTAGAACACAGAAAAAAAGACTACTACATATCTTTTTCTGATTTTAACATGGAGTTTTCCTTTAATAGAGTTTTAAGGGTTCATTTTGTATGCCTGGTTAGGTGCCCATAGGCAAAAGATATCTGGCTCCCCCGAAGAGCAGAATTATCTGAGCCTGCACATTGGGTACGCTAACAACAGGTTCACAGTCTGAATCCCTTCAAGACTTGAGACTAAAGGTTGATTCGAACCCACAAAACAGACAAGAGGGTTACCCTGTTTCTGTAAACTGTTCACAAGACTACGCTCAGAGGTTGGCACTGTGAGAGTAGAGGGCTGATCTGCTGAGTGGGTTTGTGACAGACTGGTAGGCAGCGGTGCAAAAATTTTGGTATTACAAGCTCTGATTGTTCAGTGTGCCAGCTTGAGACCATAAGCTCACTTGCTAAGAAAGAAAAAGGCAGTGATTTATTTTTTAAAAAAAGGAGACAGAACTATATCACTTGGCATACAGTCAAGTTCCTATCCATTTTATTTTTTTTTCTAAAGTGCAAGTCAGAGTAGCTGTAGTTAGGGAAGAAGATGGCTTTCAACTACAGCAGGCACACTGTAGACTACTTAAAGCAGTTGTGTGGGGACAGAGGATTCCCGTTAGAGGTGAAATTCACCAAGCAGAATCTTGTAGATGCCCTGATGGTAGCAGATACCCAGAGCAGTGAGTCACAGACAGTGATTGAAAAGGATCAAACCTAGAGTGTGGCAGAGCTAGCAGCCAGTGCAGTGTCCAGATCTGATGAGGAGGGCAACAGGGCCACTGTCAGTGAAGGGCCACAGTAGCAGGGGGAAGGTAACCAGTAGCAACAAACAAGTGTGCTGAGATCGGCAGGAAGAATGAAGGGAGGTGCTATATTTAGGGCTGCCAACCCACAAACAATCAAGGTACAGAAAATAAGCACTCCAGCCTGGTATCAAAAAAAATGCAGATCCAACCAAATGTTAGATGCTGTCAAAATATTGATTTAATAGTAATGCAAATGCATAGCGACCAACAAGCTATAAAATACAAAGGCTCACAGAACCCAGTGCTTCGAGTCAAACAAGAGTCTTCATCAGTTTTGTAGCCTGTTGGTCACTATGCATTGCATTACTATTAAATCAATATTTTGATAGCATCTAACATTTGATAGGACCTGAATTTTTTCTGATACCAGGCTGGAGTGCTTATTTTCTGGACCTTGAAGGTCACAAGTATCCTGGATCCAGAAGTACTCAGGCTGCAAATTGAGTTGCGCAGAATGGAGTTGGAGTTCCAGAGGGAGAGGGACCATGAACAGCAGGAGGTGGACTGTGAGGAGAGTGTGAGTGCCAGCGAGCTGCAGAGGAGAAGAGGGAGTGAGAATGCTGAGATGCAGACTGTGAGGAGCAGGAGCACCAGAGGCAACATGAACTGGAGAAGCTACAACTCCAACCAGTGGCACCAGGGCAGGTAAGTGGCTGGGTTTAACTGGGACTACAGGACTGGGTTACAAATTGAATTCCAAATTGACAGCTGAATTTAATGAGGGGGAGGACATGGATGCCTTTTTAAATACTTTTGAAAAAGTTTGTATTCAGGCTAAAATTCCTAGAGAGTCCTGGAGCTTCCAGCTATCCCCGCTACTTACCAGGAAAGTTCGGGATGCATTGGGTCAAATGGACAATGAGGACAGTGATGATTACAGCAAACTTAAAGCTGCACTGTTAAAAAAATTAGAATTAACTGCTGAATCATACTCAGCTAAATTCCGTAAGTTCAGGAGGAGCCCTGACATGAGCTACGAGGAGCTAGCCATGAAACAACGTCAGTTTTTAAAACGTTGGTGGGAAGAAATTGGAGCAAACTCTATTGATAAAATTGAAAATATGATTTTGTTAGAACAGTTTTACTGGACATGCCCAGCAGAGCTGAAAACCTGGCTAGAGGACTGAGATCCCAAAACAGTGCAAGAGGCTGCTGAACTCTCAGACTCCTATTCCAAGAGCAGACCTGCTCTGGGAGCAAATGGAGTGGGCATGGCAGCACAGAAAGGGAAAAGCTTGCCTTCAGGACAGCTAAAACCCTCACTTCCTCCACCGAAACCAGTTAGCCCCAGGTTTCAGAGAAAAGATTTCTCTGAAAAGAGAATTGAATGTTGGTTATGTAAAGAAACTGGACATATTGCCAGACAGTGTCCCAAAAGAATGAGCAATAATACGCAGAATGGTACTAGAAAAGAAGTGGGTTGTTTGTGTGTCCCTGGAAGCATGCCTGTGAATGTGAGGGAACACATGCACCCAGTCATGGTGAATGGTGTACAGATGCAAGGGTTAAGGGACACAGGGACATCCCTGACGTTGGTAAAAGTTGATCTAGTGGATCCTGGTCAGCTTATACCCAATAAATACGTCACTGTACAAGACTTTACTGGTGTGGCGAAAACATTGCCCCTCGCTAGTATTCTCCTGGACTGGGGTGAAATGGGGGAACTGTGCAACAGGTGGCTGTAGCCAAAACCTTAGCAGTGGATGTGATCCTGGGCAACAATCTAAAACAGGGGATGGTGTGTGCAGTTACCCGTAGCCAAGTGGCAAGGGAAAATTGTAGTTCCCTGAACCCCACAGAAGCCATTGTGGAAACCACTGAGAGGCTGGTTCCCCAGCTTGTGTCTCCAGATGGGGAGACTAATGAACAGGGGGTAGAAATTTCCCCAGTAGCAAGTAACCACACTGCTACAGAGGGTTACTCTGAAGAGGGAGGGGTGACTCATTGTCAGAGGGTTGGGATTGACAGTGATCCTGAGTGCCCTGATGCTAGTGCTAGGGACCCTAGTTTAGCAACTGAAGGGGACCTGTCCCATGCCTTGGGAATGTGTGAGGGGTTTGCAGCTGCTCAGAGAAGTGACCCTAGTCTTGAGAAGTTGAGGGCTTGGGCAGACTCAGACGTCGCACAGGGAGGTGACGGCAGACATAAGGTTTATTGGGAAAATGGACTTATGTATACTCAGGCAGTACAGACAGAGGGAGGGGTGCTAGGCAGGCAGCTTGTCATTCCCCAGGGGTATCGTGAGCAGTTGCTCAACACTGCATATGATATTCCCTTGTCTGGTCATCTGGAAATTGCACACACTACGCAGTGGTTGGCCCAGAATTTCTATTGGACTAACTTCACCCAGCAGGTGAAGGAGTATTGCTGATCTTGTCACCGGTGCCAAGAAATAGGGAAGGTGGGCAAGAAAACCAAAGCCACCCTGATTCCATTGCCCATAGTGGAGGATCCATTCCAGAGGGTGGGAATGGATATTGTGGGACCTTTAAATACCCCCAGCTCCTCAGGGAAGAGATTTATCCTGACTGTGGTGGATTATGCCACCCTGTACCCAGATGCAGTCGGCCTATCCTCACTGAGGACAAAGTGGCAGATGCCTTACTTGGGATTTTCTCCCCTGTTGGGTTTACGCAGGAGCTTATCACTGATCGAGGGGGTGCCTTCATGTCAGACCTGATAAAATCTTTATGAGAGAAGTGTGGGGTGGTGCAGAGATGCACAACACCATATCACCCACAAGCCAATGGGCTTGTGGAAAGATTCAATGGTACCCTAAAGTCAATGCTCCGGGTGTTTACTGAACAGCATGGGAGGGACTGGGAGAAATACCTTCCCCATCTGTTGTTTGCATACAGGGAGGTTCCCCAAGAGTCAACAGGATTTTCCCCCTTTGAACTCTTATATGGACGCTGGGTACATGGGCCCCTAGAGTTGATCCGAGAGGACTGGGAGGGCAAGCTCGCCACCCAGAGAACTCCCATTGTGGATTACATCCTTAGGTTTAGGGAAAGGCTGAAGGAGCTTATGGGGACAGCCCAGAGCAACCTGGCATCTGCCCAACAGAAAGAAAAAATGTTGGTATGACCGAAGAGCCAGAGCTTGCTCGTACATGGTGGGTCAGGAAGTCATGGTCCTTATTCTGGTCTGGAAAGACAAGCTGCAGGCTGAGTGGGCAGGACTGTACAAAGTGGTTAGGTAGGTAAATGACGTGAACTATATTGTAGAGTTACCTGACCGAAGACAGACAGAAAGGATGTACCATGTCAACATGATGAAGCCATATGTAAATAGGGCTGACATAGTGTTTGCAGTGTGTAGTCCTGTGGAGGAGAAGGCTGAAGGAGACCCCCTTCTGGACTTGCTGGAAGAAACTAAGCAGGAGTCCTCTGTGGAGGCAGTTAAATTGTCTCCAAGCTGACCCCGGACCAGATGCAGAAAGTAAGGGAGGTTTTAGCAGACTTTGCCCCATTGTTTAGTGCCAAGCCTGGACTAAACCCCTTAGCGACGCATGATGTGGAGACAGGGACACAGACACCCATACAGCAGACAGCATATTGGGTGTCGGAGGCTGTCCATAAGGACATTAGGAGGGAAATGGGGAGATGCTGGATTTAGGGGTAATCCAGAGATCCCACAGCCCCTGGACCTCACCCGTAGTCCTTGTGCCTAAGCCAGATGGCTCTACTCATTTCTGTGTGGACTATCATGGACTGAATGGAGTCACGAAGTCAGATGCTCACCCGATGCCCTGGACGGATGAACTCCTGGACAAGTTGGGAGGGGCGACCAACCTTATGACCATTGACCTGATAAAGGGGTATTGGCAGGTTGAGTTGACGGACAGACCTAGGGAGAGGTCGGCCTTCATCACTCAGATAGGCTTATTTGAATTTAAAGTAATGCCTTTCGGAATGAAGAATGCCCTGGCCACTTTCCAAAGGTTGGTGAACCAGGTGTTAAATGGTGCTGAGGAGTACACCGTCGCGTACCTGGATGGCATTGCCATCTTTAGTACCAGCTGGGAGAAACACCTATCACACCTTAGGGAAGTGCTGAGCAGGATAAAGAGGGCCAAGCTCACTGTCAAAACTGGGAAGTGCCAGGTGGCCATGGGAGCAGTGGCATACCTCGGGCATGTGGTAGGCCAGGGACAGCTCCGTCCTAACTAAATAAAAATAGAGGTAATCCAGGTGTGGCCCAGACGAGGAACACAGAAGCAGGTCAGGAGTTTTCTAGGGACAGCAGGGTACTACAGGAAATTTGTACCCAATTACAGTGCCCTGGCTGCTCCCCTATCTAACCTGACAAAGAAAAGGATGCCAAAGAAAATTACCTGGGGCCCAGCCTGTGAGGAAGCATTTTCCAAACTAAAGGAGGCACTGTGCAGTGCTCCTGTTTTGACAAGTCCTGACTATAGCATACCCTTTATAGTTCAGACTGACACCTCAGATGTGGGTATTGATGCAGTACTGAGTCAGACATCCAGGCAAGGGAGAGATCACCCAGTAGTTTACCTGAGTAGGAAGTTACTTCCCAGGGAGCAGGCATACTCTACTGTGGAAAAAGAATATCTTGCCATAGTGTGGGCCCTTAAGAAGTTGGAGCCATACTTATTTGGGCAGCATTTTGTGGTGCAGACTGACCACAATCCCCTGGTTTGGCTGATGCAGATGGGGAAAAACAATGGTAGATTGCTAAGATGGAGTCTTGCTTTGCAAGGGTATAATATGACAATTCTACATAGGGCTGGAGCCAAAAATCAGAACTCTGATGGGCTGTCTCATGTGTACGAGGAGTGAACTGATTTGGGAATCTCATCCCATGCAGGGGATAGAGCCCCCAAATTCAGTCTAGATGGGGAGGAATTGTGACACTTGGACAGCTGGTTCTGATTAACCTATGCTTTTTGTAATATAAAAATGTGTTATTGAATGTCTCTCATGGGAGGTGCTGACAGTCTGTGGAATGACAACCCGCCTCCCAGGTTTTAGCTAATAGGTGTTACCTGGAAGGCCAAGAGATAATTACAGTCTAGAAGAGACTTAAAATTTAGGATCTCCTTTTTATGTGACTAATTGCAGCTTGCTAGATGCCAAGATAGATCATAAACTTTTATAACGTTCAGAGAAAACACAGTCAAATTCACATGGTGATACAAAGCATGTTGCACCTCCGTGAGATCTGGCAGAGAGACATAACATGTCCCTTTGATGTCCTGGAAAGGGGAAGCTGATCATAAGATCAAAGAAAGTCATATGAGAAAAAGAGTTGTGCTGAGATCACAGAATTTACCTTTGATAAGACATCTTGTTTTGCATAGATATATTTTTTTATATTCTGACAGGGAGGAGCTAGGTGACCTCACACAAAGAGGTTGGCAAAGCCAGTTTTTAAACAGTATTCTGTTTTCCATTTGCACACAAATGTTTGGACTCTGAAAAAGAAACATCTACAGCACTGTGAGATAAGAATACCTTAGAAAAGACAATTCTAAGAGTACTGTGGTAGAAGATTTAGTCTGCACTTTTAAACCTGTTTTGTTTAAGTGATTTGTAAGTTTTGTGATATACTGTATAGTTCTGTATTTACATTTTACATTTTTTTATCTATTTTGAAGTAAACCTCTACATTAGAGACTACTTAGTGTGCCTTTGAATTTCTTTTTCTTGACAAGGGAAGCATACATGGTTAAAGCTGACACTGCACAAAGTTTACTAGTTTTACCAAACTGGGAAAAGGTAAGAATTTATTCTGAGGTATTTAATAGAGTTTTAAGGGTTCATTTTGTACGCTTGGTTAGGTGCCCATAGGCAAAAGACATCTGGCCCCCCCAAAGAGCAGAATTATCTGAGCCTGTACATTGGGTGCACTAACAAGAAGTTCACAGTTTGAATACCTCCAAGACTTGAGACCAAAGGTTGATTCGAACCCACAAAACAGACAGGAGGGTTACCCTGTTTCTGTTAACTGTTCACAAGACTGCGCTCAGAGGTTGACACTTTGGGAGTAGAGGGATGACCTGTTTAGTGGGTTTGTGACAATGCCCACTCAGGTTCTTTGAATTCCCACTAATGCCCCAAGGTATTTCTAGTGCCCCTGCTACATTCCAGTGCCTTATGGAAAGAGCAGTTGGGGACACGAACCGGCTGGAGTGCCTGGTGTACCTGGATGATATTATAGTATTTGGGCAGACCTTGGAAAAGTATAAGGCAAGGTTATTAAAAGTACTGGATCACCTGGAAGAGTTTGGGCTCAAACTTTCTATCGACACATGTCAGTTCTTCTAAACCTCTGTCAGGTATGCAGGGCACATAGTGTAAGCACAAGGTACCCAAACTGACCCCAACAAAGTCGAGGGACTTGTCACTTGGCCCAGGCCCCAAAATTTAAAAGAGCTACAGCGCCTCTTGAATTTCTGCTGATATTGCAGGAGATTTGTCAAAGATTATGCCCGAGTAGTCAGACCTCTCTTGAACTTGTTGAAAGGCTGTCCTGTCAACAAAAGTAAGAGAACCGAAAAGCCTAGGGGTCACCACTGAGCAAAAACAGTATTTCAAGCCATCTGAACTCTTTGGCCCAAGATGGACTAAAGACTGAAAGAGCCTTCAAAGAAATTATTCACTGTCTGACCCATGCACCTGTTCTTGCCTATGCAGATCCCCAAAAGCCTTACACTTTACTCACAGATGCCAGTTTCAGTGGTCTTGGAGAAGTTCTTTACCAAAATTATCCAGAGGGCCTGCACCCAGTCACCTTTGCCAGTTGAAGCTTGAACAATGCAGAAAAAAAGTACCTGATGCACAAGCCAGAGTTCCTTGCTTTAAAGTGTGCCATGGTTGATCAATTTCATGAGTACTTGTATGAGGTAAAAATCACCATAAGAACTGATAATAATCCTTTGACCTATATACAAACCACAGCAAAGCTCGACACAACAGGGCATAGTTGGCTGCTAGCCTTGTCCACCTATGACTACTGTGTTGAATACCGCCCTGGTCTCATTTATATAGATGCTGACACTTTGTTCCGACGCACCACGGCACTTCCTGCTGACAGTTCAGCCTGGGTGACCATTTTAGAACAGACTGTAAAAGCCTTGTGTAAGAAGTTTGATACTGAAGAACCCTAGTCTCAGAAACTGCTCCCCGTATGGTGGACAGCCTTGGTGCTCCTGGAAGTTGTCTTTACTGTAGCCTACTGCCACCTGATCACCATGGACTTGAGGTCACTGCCTCAGTTAACCAGTCAAGATTTAATAAGACAGCAAAAGTCAGACCCGACCATTGGTGATGTATTCCAAGTTTTACAGAAAGAGGGTGAAGCTACCCAAGTAAAATTCAGAAATCCCAATGCCAAGCTGCTGTTAATAGAGTGGTCCAAACTTAAACCGAAAGATAACTTATTGTATTGAGAGGTGCAGGAGCAACAAGGAGCTCCTTGTGTGCAATTGGTGCTACCAACTAAATTCAAAAGAACTGTCCTCAAAGCTCTGCACAATGACATGGGCCACCTGGGCAGTGAACCCACATTGGACGTGGCTTGCTGTAGGTTCTATTGGACTAGAATGGGGCAGGATGTGGAACAGTACTGTAAAAGTTGCCACAGGTGTGTCCAAAGAAAAGCTCTCCCACAGAAAGCCACGCCCCTGGTGAATATCATGACAAGTGCCCCCATGGAGCTGGTCTGTATCGACTTCCTCCATCTTGATCCTGACTCTGAAACCATCGCCAACATTTTAGTAGTCACAGACCACTTCACCAGATACACACGAGCCTATCCAACTAAGGGTGATAAAGCTTTCACAGTAGCTAAGGTGTTAGTGGAGAAGTTCTTCATCCACTATGGATTGCCACAGAGGATCCATTCTGATCAGGGGTGTGATTTTGAAAGCTGGCTCATCAAGGAGATGTTGTCTTTGTGGGGAGTGTGAAAATCAAGAACTACACCCTATCACCCTCAGTGAGATCCACAGCCTAAAAGGTTTAACAGGACGCTGTTAGATATGTTGGGCACCCTGGAGCCAAGAGAGAAGAATAGATTGATTCAGAAAATTTGCACCTTGGTACATGCATACAACTGCACCAGAAATTATGCTGCTGGATTCTCCCCCTACAGCTTAATGTTCAGGAGGGAATCTCAGCTCCCAGTTGACTTGTGCTTTGGGGTATCAGCAGATGGCATCAAAGATAGCAACTACAGTACCTTCAGTATGTTCAGAAACTCAAGGAGTAGTTAAATAATGGTTAGAGATTAGCTGCTGAGGTGGCAGCCAGAAGAAATCAGGCAAATGAGGAATGGTATGACAAAAGGGACAAGGCACAAGAACTGTTACCAGGGGATAGAGTATTGTTACATAGTCTGAGGATCCCTAGGAAACACAAATTAGCAGACAGATGGGGTAGCACACCTTATGTGCTGCTTGGAAAGTTGAATGAACTGCCAGTACAGTATACAAAATAAGGCCTGAAGGGGAATCCAGTGGGTATAAGACTACCCACCGAAATCATTTGTTGCCATTCGGGGACGAGGTGATCAGCACAGTGCAGAACAAGCTAGACCCTCCCAAGCCTCCGGTGTCTTGAGCTGCTGCCCACAATCAGCAAAATCAATAAAGCACTGTTCTACCTGACACTGGTCCTTCCATCACAGAAGAGGTGAGAGAGAATGATAAGTCAGATTTTGAGTCGGAGGACGAAGTCTGTTTCTACCCTGTTTAGGTTTATCTGACTTCTGAGCTGGCCTGATTATTTCAAGGGGCACCAAAGGCATCCGAAACTGTGACAAATACAACCCCTGCAGAACTGTCTGGTCCAAGTCAACATTCGGACACTGCTGTGGAATCTGAGCCTGTAACTGAAACTGTATTATCAGATGAGAGGCCTGCATCTGAGGAGATAACAGTGCCAGACAGTGGAGATCCTGTTGAATCTGAACCAGCTGAGCCTGTATAGTTAGAGTTTGAAACAGCAGAACATGAACATGTGGAGTCAGAGGAACCTGAAACTTAAAAAGTGCAAGTAGAATCAGAAATGAACAAAGAGTTAGAGGCAACAGAATCAAACCAAACTACAGAAGAAATTGTGCTGCCCTCTTTGCCTGATGATGTTTTATTGCTGGACAATGAACAGGGAGTAGTTAACCCTGATGCCAAGGAAGAAGTGCAAGCACCCTTATGACATTCTGAAAGGAGTGTTAAACGTCTGCTCAAGCTTACTTACGACTCTCCTGGGGCTCCCACTGACTTGCCCATGTTCATAGTTCATAAAGGTGTATATGTCACCACACAGTCACTGCCAAAAATATTTATAAGCCTGTTGATGCAAAACCAGCTGAGCCCAGTATAAAAGGTTGCAAAACACAAAAAGGGAGGGTGAAAGTCTGTACTTGTGGTAAAAGGGAAGGTTAGAAGTAGTACTCAATGTGCATGCATTTCCTCAGACACTGACTGAAAGTAACTGCAAAACGATACATGTGTACAGTATATTGGTGCACCAATTTATATGATGACAGCTGTCAAAAGCTTAAAGCAAAGAGAAATTCCAGTACTGGTAACTGTATATAGTTGTTGTTTATTCTAAAGGTACCTAACTGTCTGTGCTAGACAGAAGACCATTATTAGCTAGAAATGTAAATGGTATACTGAAATGCTAAGGTTTAATCTTGATATTTACCAGGTCCCTGTTAATAGACTTTGCGCAGTCATTAAGCATTTAAGGCATGGGGGAATGTAGCCCCACCCCTCAGGGTGGGGTTTACCTTTTTGCCCTGGGAGCTGCCCATTCCCCCTGCTGCCTCCCGCTACTAGTCCTGGGTCCTGCTGCCCCCCTCTAGGTCTCCGTTCGGGCTCCCAAAATGTTGTTGGTCCTCTGGGGGGTTGAAGGAGCTGGTCACTGGACCGCTGCAAGGTTCTGGCCCCTTAAAAGATCCAGCGGGGTACACGTCTGCGCACTAGCGTTCCACTGTTTTCTCACCACTGCAATGGCTCAGCAAAAGCCTCTCTGGTGATCCTAACCCCCAAATAAGCTAAATTGGGGCTGGACACATGGAGGAGGCAGCTAAGAAGTGGAGGCAGTGCTTATTTTAAAAAATGCCTATAAGCGCTAAATAATGGAGAAATGTACATATTTATGAGTGTGACATTAATATTAATGAGTTGCTTGGCTGCCTGGGGGACTGTACATAATGGAGCTAGCGACAGGCACACTGAACTGTTTGCGGACCTAATTTAGCAGTTGTTTGATAATGGGCAAAGGCTGCTACAGGACAATGGGGCAACTGTGCTTAAAAACTGTATATTTTGGCTATCGAAACACTTTCGTTTTTAAATATACAGTTTGTGCTCCATATCTGCCCCCAGCTGTCCCCTTCTAACCAGTCCCCCAGTCCTGTCACCCTGGTATCACCTGGATTTACCCTTGCCCAGTCATGGGTGCGGATCCTGCGAGGGGTTTGTCTTCATCCTCAGCTGAAGGTGTTTTTCCTCCATTTTTCTCCCTTTCCTTTGCTGGGGCACATATGCAGGGCATGTGTACATGGAGGCATGTGCCCATCTGCAGAGGTCCCGCAGCACCCTCCCTTCTTCTGGCCCTTCAGACCCACACTACCCTCTGGCCTCCACCGGGGGGCAGTCATTCAGCGAGAGTGCCAGGCCTCCTTCCCTGGGAGAGGAGAGCTGCCCTCCAGATGCTCAATCCTTTCCCTCCCCTGCTGACCCCCAGTGGCCTGTGCTCATTCCCGAACATGGGTTGCTGGCATGGCATGAGGTGTGGCATCCAGGGTCTCAACCCTCAGTGCCACCGGGCCGACCAGCTGTAGAAACTGTTTAAAGATAGGACTGCTTTTAAAACTGTGTGGAACTGTTGTGTTAGCAGCCATTTTGGATCATTTGACCCCCAGTGCCAGCCAAAAAATAACTTAGGTGCCCAAAGACTAGTGAAATGCCTTTTAGGAGAGGTTTGGACTTTATTTTAGGTGCCAAGAACTAATCACCAATCAATAATTGAATTAGATTGATGTTTATTAATATTTGTGAAGGACAGCATGAGTTAACCAATCGGAAACTGGGATTTGTTTTGAGAAACACCAAGAATGTTTCCAGTTGGGGCAGTCTGGCAGGGATGGTCAGCAGGATTCAAGTGGGGGGGGGGGAGCACATGCCACTATCAATGACTTCAGCCAAATAGTCCAGGGGGAATTGCCCCCTGGAAGAAATTTTGAAGAAATTTGGTGCAAAATGGTGCATTTTAGAAGCAATTTCTGCGAAATCTGCAGCAAGACAAGCATAGGGATTTTGTAGCTAAAATCCTGAGAAACAAAGCAGGTGACTTAGAACCAAGTGCTCACAAACACAAACAATAATTAATAAGTTTCATTTTCCCCCAAATCCAAATGTTGCCTGGGAATGGGGGGGTTACCCCTTGAAGAAAGTTTGAAGAATTTGGTGCAAAATGGTGCATTTTAGAAGCATTTTCTATGAAATCTGCAACAAGAAAAGCATAGGGATTTTGTGTAGCTGAAACACTGAAATACACAGCAGGCAGGTCACCTGAAGTAGAAAACCAGAACACACTTGGTTGACTGCCTTTGTCTGAGAATTAAGTGCTCACAAACACATACATACAGAAAAAGATTAACAAGGTTTTTCCCAAGCCATGTGGTGCCTGGGCCTGGACATGGGGTGGTAACCATGGTATTTGCTCCTGCAAGAAATTATGAAGAATTAGGTGGCAGGCACATTGTGCATTTCAGAACCATGTGCTATGAAATTTGCAGCAGGGCAAGCACAGGGATTTCATAGCTGAAACGGTGAAGTGACATACACAGCACTGACAGCAGGTAAGTTGAAGCTGAACCAGGGATTTCATAGCTGAAACCCTGGCATAAATACACAGCAGATGACTACAGTAAGTGGAAGAACCAGGAAACGTACTTATTGCATTAGTCTCAGAACTATCTGCACAGAAAGACAGAAGGAAAACAGTCTCAAGTAATGATTAGCTTTTCTTTTTGTCAAAACCAAATGTGGCACGGTGCTGGGCAGCACACTTGGGGGATCTGACCATTGGAGGAAATCAGAACAAAGAAGAGTATATGGCAAAGGATGAACTTCAGAAGCAAGCTACAGTATGTAATGTGCATCAAGCCAAACACAGGGAATTAGTAACTGAACACCCAGCAATACAGAATGTGACTTGAACCACTGAAATAGTTTTGTCTCCGTGTATATGAACTGTTAGATCCTGACCTGTCACATAATTTAGGGATTTTCTGCAGTGCTAGCTGAAGCAGGAAGCAAAAGATCAACATGTCTATTTCACAATTTGGTAAATCTGTCAATGGCTTCATCTACATTTATCAGTTTTGTGGCCTCACCCTCAACTGCTTATGTAGCAAGACCAGTTAGTCTGTCCTGACCTATTGTGTTTCTCAGGTGTTTATTCATTTTAGAGCACTGAAAGATCATTCACATGAACACGTAGCGACTGGTATGGTAAGTGCAATAGTACCCAACTGGTAGATGCCAGGAAACATAACTAGTGGCAGTGAGTCAAGCAATGAGGAAAAGCAATGAAGAAATGTTCCGTGGAGAGTTTTTAGCAGGCAACCCTTCAGTAAACCTTTGTGCTACAAACAGTTCTTCTTCAGGAAGTTGTACTCCATAAAGATTGCACATTACATTTAACTTTGTCTTATCTAAAAATAAAGGACTTGTTGGTTTCAACGCCTGAACTGCTTTCAGTAGGTCTACCCCTTCTTTGAGAATCGCCGTCTCAATTCCAAAATCATGTTATCTAACACTGGATAGTAGATTTTATTTCGGTAATCTGTTTCTGCCATAACTGGATGCTGTTCCCTAACTATTCTATCAACAACGTATGCATCAAAATGATCTGCTAAGTGATGGGTACGTCATGGATGGGTTCTTTGTTCTTTGCAGTGTTGGGAGCTATGTTTAGTGACAGAGCAAATGCTGTTGCTTCACAGAGTAATTCTTTATATTTGTCTTCATTTCAGAATGAAACAGAGTATCAATAAATGTTTCTACTGCAACGCCAGCACTGGCTAGGTCAAAATCTTCAGTCTGCAGTAGATTGTAGAGTCCTTCTGCAAATTTGAGAATGTGCTCAAACAAGAAAAGATAAAAGACAGTGTTGAATGACATCGAGAAGTTGTAAAGTCCCAGTGCTTTGGGCATATTTCCATGGTCACATTGTGAGAGATAAGAGATTAAGGATTCATATGTATGCTTCAGTGCTCTCATAGCTATTTTCTGACATCCCCACCTGGTCCTGCTCAGAGCTGTGACCTTGAATGTTCTGTAAAGTCCCATTTCTTGTTGTACCTGTTTCAGTTTGTCACTGTGCACAAGCCTTTGTGTGAAGCAAATAAACAAATCAAAATGAAAGAAAAAGCCACTATGGTTCTCAAAAGAGGTGGCAGGGAAATTCAGGGAGTAAAAGATAGCATTCAGGAAGTATAAGGAAACACAGAAGGAGCAGGACAGAGAGCTGTACCAGTTAAGGCAGAAGGAAGCTGGGGAGAGAAGTCAGAATAGCAAAGGTCCAAACTGAGGAAAAGATAGCCAGCTTGGTTAAGAAGGGGGATAAAACATGTTATGGGTACATCAGGGAGCATAGAAAGACAAAGGAAGGGATAGTGAGGCTGAATAGAATGGATGGTGGATGGGCAGAGAGGGACAGAGAAAAAGCAGGGGTACTGAAAGAATATTTCAGCTCAGTATTCACAAAAGAGGAGGAGGGGGAGGTGCCTAATCCAATTAACAGAAGCATTCTGGATAGGGGGGGTCCATCCCAGTCCTTTCACAGAAGAAAGGGTTTTGAAAGAACTCCTAAAACTGAAGGTGGACAAAGCAATGGGGCCTGATGGAATTCACCCCAGAATTCTAAAAGAATTAAGGAGAGAACTAGTGAAACCACTGACTACCCTTTTTAACAAACCATGGGAAAATGGTGTGGTACCTGAGGACTAGATGAAGGCGGATGTGATTCCCCTTCACAAAAGTGGGAACAAGACAGAGGCAGGAAACTACAGACCTGTCAGTCTGACCTCTGTGGTAGGGAAAGTGATGGAATCACTTCTGAAGGAAAGAACTGTTGAGTACCAAGAGGCCAGTGGGGCACAGGACCCAAGGCAGCATGGGTTCACACTGGGAAGGTCATGTCAGATGAATCTAATTGATTTCTTTGACTGGGTGACTAAAGTAGTAGACCAGGGAGGAGCTATGGACATAGCCTACCTAGACTTTAGCAAGGTATTTGACACAGTCCCACACAAAAGATTAACAGTCAAATTAACCAGCCTAGGAGTGGGTCCCAGGGTGGTAGCCTGGGTAAAACATTGGCTGGACAACAGGACACAGAAGGTAATTGTAAATGGAGTCCACTCTAAAGAAAGAGAGGTTACTTGTGGTGTATCGCAGGGTTCAGTACTAGGTCCAGTCCTTTTTTAATGTCTTTATAAGTGACATTGCAGAGGGACTGGAAGGAAAAGTATGCCTCTTTGCAGATGACACAAAGATCTGCAACAGGTTTGATACACAAGGAGGTGTGGAAAGGATGATAAGGGAATTGGCAAGGTTGGAGGAATGGTCAGAAGTATGGCAGCATGGATTCAATGCAAAGAAGTGCAAAATAATGCACCTGGGAAATAAAAACCCAGTGGAAGATTACACAATGGGGGGGTAGTAACAACAACAAAAAAGGAAAGGAACCTGGGGGTAATCATATCAGATGACCTTAAGGTTAGCAAGCAATGTGAGAAGGCAGTAGGGAGGGCTGGGGGGTACTGGGATATACAGGGGGAGGCATCACCAGCAGAAAACAGGAAGTTGTTATCCCTCTGTACAGACAGTTGGTGAGACCCCATCTGGAGTACTGCATCCAGTTCTGGAGCCCCCATCTCCACAAGGACATAGACAGGATAGAGGCAGTCCAGAGGAGGGCAACTAAAATGGTGCAGCCATACAAGGAGAGACTAAAGGAGTTTAATATGTATAATCTTGAGGAAAGGAGGAAGAGGGGGACATGATAGAAACTTTTAAGTACCTCAGTGGAATCAACAAAGTCCAAGAGGGTAGCATATTTCAGAAAAAGAGATGTGCAAGAACAAGGGGACTTAATTTTAAGATGGGGGGGCGGTTCAGGGGCAATGTGAACACGCATGGAACAGCCTTCCTGAGGAGGTTGTGGGGTCTAAAACTGTGGGAGAATTCAAGAATGCATGGGACAGGCATAAGGCAATTTTTGTAGGGAGTAGGAAGAAATAGGCTGTTGGTTAACTAGGATCTACAGCTTATCCTGTAGGTAGGGAAATGGCAGACTAGGTGGGCCAAGCAGTCCTTATCTGCCATCAAAGTCTATGTTTCTATGTCTATGTTTCTAACAGATGTTGAAAAGAATGCATGCAAGCATTGCGCCAATTCAAAGAAGTCTTTTACTTCAGGAATGCACTGTCATGGATCCACAAGAGTTAGATTTAGCTTATGTGCATAACAGTGAACATACACAGCATAAGGGTGGTCCTTTTTGAAGAGTTCCGGAACACCATGTAGATGATCACTCATGACACTTGCACTTTCATAGGCTTGGGCACCAAAAGTGACATCTGGCTCAAAGATATCAATTTTTTTCAAAGTGTCATTAATGTTACTACACAATCCCCTTGCATCCAGTTCTGAGACTTTAATGAAACAGAAAACGTTCTGCTAGTTTATGGTTATGAGCATATCTAACACATACGTTCATTTGTTCCTGACAAGAAATGTCTCGAGAGTCATCACAAAAAACTGATACAAATTTAACGTTTTTGGCTGCCTGCACAATTTCATCTGTAATACAGGATGCAGCGCACTGAATCAGACCATTCCATGATTCAGCAGATATGTATGTTGCATTTGATGGGATGGACTTATTAACTTGGAGAACTCTGTCAAACTTTATAATCAAGTCTAAAGTCTCCCTGAAGTTTCCTTTATTAACACTTGTCTCATCCTCAATATGACCATGGAGAGGTAATCACAGCCAACTCAATTGTAGAGTGACTTCTACTAGTCTTTTCATGTAATCTCTCATTGCTGAATTTCCCTAACCTTGCCCTTGTCTACCTGTACCATGATGTTACCCATTTCCTGTGCATGTATATGCAGACCAAACAACCATTGCACTTCTATGACAGTGGCTTGATGGTGTGCTCTGAATTTCTCCACTGTCTTTTTCCAGTTCTAAAACCCTCGAGTAGTAAAGGCTTCATCAGCACATCCCTGCCCATGTATGAAGTTACATGCAAAGCAGAATGCACTCTGTTTTTCACAGCTGTTCTCCAGCCAACAGAAATCTTTGTACCAGTGATGGCTAAAGCCCCGCTTTTTACCTGCATAAATTTTGGAACTGAAATTACTCGTAGACTGAGTGGGGCCTTTTTCTTTATTGCCAAGATCAGTAGGGGGGGTTATCATCTAGGTCAGGTACTGGAAGGGCTTGGGACACGTCTAACTCAGTAGAGGCGGTAGTACAAGACTGTTCAATGCTAGCACTAGTAGTGCTAGCAGTATTAACACTGTTAACTGGGTGACTTACTGTTTCACTTGTTTGCACATTACAAGATGCATCATTATCAGTTACTATGTCTGTGCACAAAGTCTCATTCAAAGATGAAGAGGACGCTGATGAAGAACTTAGTCTTGGCCTTCTTCTGACTATTCCCATATGAAAGAAAGACCTTATGTCATGACTCATTTTGTTTTGGATGTTGTAGGTCACAGTAATAAAAGTGATGATTTATAATTCTATGGTGGTACCCACATAGGTAGGCTAGTGAGTAGCTGTAGTCACACACCCTGCCTGTTTACCTATTTGTGGGTCATATCCCAAGTCTGATATCAACCAAGTAATTTGTGATGGTACTAGACAAACAAAAAAATACTGCCTTTTTTGTGCTGGGGTCATATACCCCAAGGCTGTGAGCAATCAAGTAATTAGTGACAGTGGTTGGTAATGGCAAACAACAAACCCTGCCTATGTACTTTATTCTGTGGCTATAATATCCCAAGTCTGTAAGTAACTGAGTAATTTGTAACAGTAGTAGACAAATACCAAAATTCTGCCTATTTGTTTGTGGGGCTACACACCCCAAGACTACAGCCAGGTGGCAATCAAGCAATTTTTTTCTTGGACGGGGCTACCCCAAAGCTGTAGGCGTTAGGCAATCAAGTCACTAGTGATGGTACAGGCAAGGAATTAAAATAAAACAATAAACTGCAGCAGCAGCTCTTCAGTGCAGGCTGCTCGGCTCCACCACCTGCTGCTATTTTCACGAGTCTCTGTCTCTCTGCCTCCTCTGTATTATTGAAATCTTTTTGGGGGGGTATTTATCTATATCTGCTGCATGCAGGGCACAGCCTGCTCAACTTCTCCTGGCACCTGCTGCAATCTGACTCCCTCCCTGTAAATTATTCAGACTGTGTCTGTCTTCTCTCTCTTTCGTTTCCCTCTGATCTTTTAGTTGTGCTATATCTTTTTTTTTTGGTTTGGTGGGGGGAGTTCTTTAACTGTGGCCTGCAAGTTGCAACACTACTAGTGCAGCAGACTAGCAGCACTCTGCCCCTGTATTGCTACACCCACTTCCACCTCCCATTTATCCAGGCAGCAAGCAAATAATATTAGTGCTGCTGCTGCACTGCAGGGCAGGCTGCTAGCACAGCAGCTTGGGGCTTGGGCTCCTGCTCCTGATGCTGCTGTCTCTGTCTAATGAGTCTCCTGAGTCCTCTCCTTCTCCTAGGCTCTCTCACTAGCTGCAGCCTGCCTCAGCCGAGTGTGGTCCTGTGACTGTCATCGTTCCACACCACACCCTCCCAGCCTGTTTTCCTCTTCCCGCCAGGCCTTCTCTCTCCCTCCCTCCAATTTTCAGACCTGTGGTCCCGCCGCCTCCTCAGCAAAGAAAGAAAGAAAATTAGACAATTCAATATACACTAACTCAGTATCTCAAATGTAGATGGATGCTGCGTGTGTTTTCATATATTTTTTTAACTTTATAGTTTGGAATGGATCTGGATACTCATCCTCCTGACTAGACACTCTGCTCACCACAAAATGAATGACAACGACCATGCTCTCAGGCAAAGTCATCCAGCTCCACCTCCACCCCACACCTGTTCCAATCAATGCCAATTGCTGGCACACATGGCCGCACTTGATTGGAGCAGGAATAAGTCCTTTATCTCTCTCTCCTCCAAGTCCCTCTGACAATCTCTGAGCCATGGTGGCACCTGACCCCACATGATGGCTATTTCGTATGACCTCTGCTTCATGTGATCAAGTCTCAGACCAGAGGGATGCAAGGGAATCAAATTTGTTCCTGGGGAAATCAAGCCATGCCAATGAGAGACTGCCGAAGGTGAGGTAGGAGGAGCGCTGGTGCGGGCGGGGCAGAGCCGAGTCAGGGTTGCTGGCTGGCACACACAGTGTGAGGCGCATTTCATTAGGGAGGGCTTAAGCTGATGCTGTGGCACTGCTAGCCTATGTGTGTTTGTGATTTCTGTCACTTAATTTCCACCCAGCAACCTTCCTTTAATTTTTGGGCTTAAACAGTCAGTAAACTGAGTAAAGTAAGTTACTTTACTGACTGTTTAAGCCCCAAAACTAAAGAAAGGCTGGGTGGAAACAGTGGGGGGTGGGCACCAACATAAACTGAGGGTGCCCATGCTCCCATTTTTTGGGCTAAAAATGGCCCTGCAGTTTGATGTGAGCTAGGCTTGTCAGAACTAGTTTGGTAAAGATTTGAACCCTCCTCGAACCCTGGTGTTCGAGTTCTAATTCACAGTGTCAGTGGCTCAGTAGGTAGCACACTCGCTTCTGAGGCTGGGAGATCAGAGGGCTGTGGGTTCAGTTCCCACATCTGGCACTTGGGTTAATATCCCAGTACTGACACTGTAGTGCAGCATGAGAGGGGTGCTGCACTTCTGAGGTGCCATCTTTCGGATGAGAAGTTAAACCGAGGTCCCATCTGCCTGGATTGGTGGTAGTTCAGGTGGATGTTAAAGATCCCATGGCACTTATCGAAAAGAGTAGGGGAATTTCCCTGGTGGCCTGGCCAAATTTCCCTCATTCACTAAAAATACCACCAACAGCTTAATCTGGTTCAAGGTAAGTTGGCATTCATCTGTATCTCCCTCCCCCGGGTCGCGCCTGAAAATAGGCAGGATTTGTCTAGTGCACTTACCCGGTCAACAAAAACTAAATAAATAAATAAATAAATAATAATTTAGAACTCAAACACTAGAGGGTTCGAAAAAGGGTTCAAATCACAGTGCTCATTTCTGCTGCCCAAGTTGTTTGAAAAATAATTAATTACTTTACTGTCGGCGTGTTGCTCCTCCTCCCTCCCGGATGGCGCTGATGTTTCCAAGTCATTTCAGCTCAGCTGCTCCCTACTGTGCAGCTCAAGACAGTTGGTGGGGGGGGCAACAAGGTTATGCCCCGGAGTCCCCATCACATGACCAGCTGCTGTATGGTCAGTTGGTAGAAAGAAGGTCGGGGGGGGTAAGCCTCATGGGATCCATAATTCGGGATAAGGGAAGTGCGACTGCGTGGCTCCAGTCTTGTGTCTAATTCCGATTGAAGAAGGCATGCTATGGAGCACTGTGCTCCAAGTCCAACCCCAGACCTGCATTTTATCAGGCAGCATTCTACTGTTTTGAAACATTTTTAAAAAGTGTATTGCCTTGCTGAAAACAAACAAAAAAAAAGGTTGCATAAAAGGGAGGAGCGGGGAGTGGGTCAGGGTTACGGCGGGAAAGAATTGTCAGGAGCACTCAGGAGGGATATCACCCTGTAGGGTTGTCAGAACTAGTTCAGGAAACATTCGAACCCATCTCGAACCCTGGTGTTCGAGTTCTAATTCAGAACTCGAACATTAGAGGGTTCGAAAAAGGGTTCGAATCAGTGTGAAACAAATTATTCGCAAAATTGCAACCTGACCAATTTGAAACCAGCAGCCCCGAGCTGCGACAGAGGCCAGCGGTTGGAGTAGTCCATGGGGAAGCGGCAAAGAGGTACTGGTAGTGGTCAGGATCACATTAAGGGTTGTCGCCGGGTATGAAGTTTTCTTATTGGGGCCGGACTGGAGCATTTCAGTGAAGAGCGAGCCAGTGGATTGCCATCTAATGATGAAGCCAAACCAGAGCTGATATACGTATGGGGAGGTTACAAAGAAGCGGCGTGTCTGTGTTTAAGGACGAGCGAGAGGATGAGGTGCTTTTGGTACAGTAGTCGTTATTATCCAGATCAATTTTTGTACCAGGGGGAGGAATGGAGCCTGAAGAAGAGCCTGGGGGTGCAGCAGCTAGAGAGGTTTATGAAGAGTCTGGAGTAAAGGGCAAGTTGGGGAAGCTGCTGGGAGTATTCGAGCAGAACCAAGACAGGAAACACAGGACCTATGTTATGTTTACATTCTTTTCTCACAGTGACTGAAGTACTTGAACACTGGGAAGACTCCGTTAACATAGGTAGAAAAAGAGAATGTTTAAAGTTAAAGATGCCATTAAGGTTCTCCAGTGTGACAACAAACCTGTACATGCTGAATATATGTTAATGTTTTCTATGCTGTTGGGGGATGGATGGTATGGTACTGTGGACTGCCATTCAGTGAGGTCGTGTACGTCTGCGTGTTGTTGATCCTCCCAGTCCCAGTTACACTTACCACCTGACCATATGCTCTGCAGTCAGGTGGTGGTGAATACGTTGGCAAACCGGTGGCTGCAGCTCCATTCATTTAGTCCCATAAAGGAGTTGCAGGCGCAGCTTGTGCTACTATGCTCTGGGGCCATGAATTGCTATTTATGCTGTAGAAATCAGTCAATATCGTGTCAGATTTTTTCACAATAGTTGATTGATTTATTAGGGAAAAGTACAAAATAAATAAAAAAGCTAAAGGGTGGATGGGAGTGAAGAGGTAGGGGGAGTGGGACAGAGAAAAGCTAGCTGGAAGAAATAGTTGGTGATGGCCTCAGGGAAATTAAGGAGCTAGTTACTGAATATTTGTGAGAAACTGAGAATTCTTATTTCTCATTTTCAACTCAAATTCAATCAACAGTTCATCTCTCTGTCTGGCGTGACTCGTGACACACTTGGGAGGGAGCAATCACCTTGGCTGGGGGAAGGGTGAAGAAAATAGAACATTCAGAATTACTTGAGAGGGAAATTAAGTTTAACTTTAAATTAATGTGTGAAGTTGAACGGAAACATTTGAATTTGATGGTGTATATTTACTACTTTAAAGTCAATAAACAAGAGAAAAAGAATTAAACCCTACTCCACAAAACAAAGTAAAAAAAATTGTCAGGAGGACAGGATTCTGTCTAAGGACTGTACTGTGCTGAATGTTCTTCTCTTCCACCCTAAAAAATTCCTGTTTTTTGGGTTTTTTGACACAGCATTCCCTACTTGTGTGTTGTGCATGTGACTCCACTCTAGCCTTTAAATAAAGTTTAGTGTTGAGAGGAGAGGCAGAAAAATCTCTTTCCTTGGGTTGTGTGTGTGTGTGACTCCATCTTCTGCCAATCACCCTGGTCAGTTTTGTGGTGGCATTATCCTTAAATACATGACAGAAGCCTAGAAATATATTTGTCTGTTGGGAAGAGAGACAGAAAAATCTCTTTCCTTGGGTTGTATATGTGTGTGTGTGAGTGTGACTCCGTCTCCTGTGGTCAGCCCATCTGCTGTGTGCCTTTTGACTGCACTGTACCCTACCCAGTGTGTGTTACCAAGAGAGGCCCAGTGGCCAGTTGTCGTGTGGTGGCATTATCCTTAAATGCATGACAGAAGCCCAGAAATATATTTCCCTGTTGGGAGGAGAGACAGAAAAATCTCTTTCCTCGGTTTGTGTGTGTAACTCCATCTCTTGTGGTCAGTCCATCACCCTACTGCTGTGTGCCCCTTCACTGCTATGCGTATGCCTATGCCCAGCAGCCCAATCATTCTGTAAGCCTTGAACCTGGGATCCTTTAGTTGCAAACTGTCATATTCTTCAATTACTTTCAGTTCACTGCATCACAGTGTCACCTAGCCAAAATAAAATTTTGGAGTTGTAGCCAGTGATCATAGATCACGTTGCTTTCTTACACAGGAATTGTGTGGGTGTATTCTCTGCAGTATATTGGTTCTGTTTCGGTTATGGCTGACACCAACATAGATGAAGCATCTAGTGCTGGTGTTGGAGCAGGTGTTGGTGGTAGTGGTAATCCTGGTGCTAGCAGAAATAAGCAAAATATTTCACGTGATAAAAATTCAACAAACAGCAAAAGAGCAACAGTGAAGTGTGGTAAAGGGGGACCTTTTAAGAAAACCTGTACAGCTGCTGGGGTCACACGGAGAGGCACCATAAGGTATGCCATTCATGCTGTTAAGATCCCTGTGACTAGCAGCAATAATGCAAGTGACAGTGAGTCCCTCTCTGACTCAGACAGTAGCTCTTTGTCTCAGTCCAACACTGTTGTGTCTCGCGACGAATCATTACTTCCTCTACAAAGTGAAATGAGCAATTCTGCTGACAATGAATCAGGTAGTGCACTTGCAAATACATCCAGCACTGTTGGCAATGAAAAGGACATATCCATTGAATCCACCACTTTTGTGTTGGCCAGCAATGAAAATCCATCAGAGTCTTCTGCCCACTCTTCTAGCACCAAGGAGCATGTCCCAGGTTCTGTTAGGACAGGTGAAAAGACACAAACAGTCTTTAGCTATCTTCCTAGCACTCGAACAAAATCTGTCACATCTGAGGTGTGGAATTATTTCTCTGTCAGTAAAACTGATCCATGCAGAGCAATTTGTTCCCTGTGTAAACAGAGTGTAGCCGTGGTAAAGTTGTGTCATGCCTTGGCACTACAGCTCTTAAGCCATCTGAAAGCATTCAGTTTTGTGATCATCCAAAACCCATGTCCTCCATCTTCCAGACCACCGTGGGAAGGGTCAGGAATCTGAAATGGATACTGAATTGTCTGAACTTAATGCAGGCAGAACCACTGCCAGCCCTAGGATCACTGTTACCACCAATGCCAGCACCATTAGTACCAGTTGCACATCCAGTGATGGCACTGAATGTATAAGTCCTAGTCCACCATCTCCGCGTCCATCTACCCATCGAAGCACGGTGTATAATAAACCAGCAGGGACATGTTGTAAACAGCTAACACTGTCTCAGGCATTTGAAAGGAAGAATACCTTTTCTAGAAATCATCCAAAGACCCTTCATCTTAATCACCGAATTGGTGAACTGTTAGCTGGAGCCCTTCTCCCATACTCTTTGGTAGATCATGAGGATTTTAGGGAGCTCATGACATTAGCAGAGCCTCGTTACAATGTTCCTCATCGAAGGTACTTTTCCTATGTTGAAATACCAAACATTTATCGGGCTTTAAAAGCAACAGTGATGCTTGCACTTAAAACTGCGGAGGGTGGGGTTATTCATGTCACAACAGATATGTGGACCAGCACTCAAAACATAGATTACATGTCCCTTACCGCTCATTGGGTCACGTTTTCTTGTGCTTCTTCAAAAACAAAGACACCCCAAAAGATGGCGCTGCTGCATATAAAGAAGTTTGGGCAAAGTCATACTGCTGCAAACATCTTGCAGGAACTAAATGACCTCCTTGATGAATGGGTTTATTCTCACGGTCTAAAATGTGGCTTAATAGTAAGCGACAATGGAGCCAACATCTTAAAAGCAGTACAGGATGGAGGATTTCTGCATGCTTCTTGCTTTGCACATTGCCTACACTTAATTGTCACGGGATTTCTCAGCAACGAAACACAAGTGGATGGTATGATTGCTGTTTGCAAAAAAATTGGGACTCACTTTTCACATTCAACCAAGGCTATACGGACATTGTCCGAACTGCAAAAAAAACACAAGCTGCCCCAGCAAAAGCTGATTCAAAATGTTTCCACTCGTTGGAACTCAACGCTTTATGCTGCAGCGCCTCTTGGAGCAAAAACAAGCTGTACATAGTACTGCTCCAGTTACATTATTGGAGATGGCATTATGCTGTCTGTGCTGCAGTGGAAATTAATGGAGACAGTGTGCTGTATCCTAGCTCCTTTGAGACAGCTACAAGGGACATGTCTTCTGATGGCGCATCTGTGAGTCAGGTTATCCACTCATAATGCTCATTTCACATCATCTTAGTGTTCTAAATCTACAAATAGAAAAAGACAGATCTGAAGCGCAGACAACATGTCGCCTGTATCATGGGAATCTCGTAAAGAGAATGAGCGGCGCTTCAAAACCAATGACAAATTAGTTGCAATGGCGAAATCTAGACACTACATCCTTGCAACTCTCTTAGATCCCAGGTTCAAGGCTATACATCTTCCAAAACAGATGATATAGAGCAGTACAAATGTATGTTGCTAGATGAGCTGCAGCACTCACAGGAGTCAAACACGACACGCACAGTACCCTCAGGTTGTCATCACCACAACATGCAGGTCCATCTTCACAAAGGGATACAGAACTGGAAAAGTCACCAAACATTAACAGTAGTTGTTGCTACAACTGCCACTTCTTCAACCCTTAGTAGCAAGCTAAATCTGTGGCAAAACCTTTCCCAAATTGCTGCCATACCAGCTTCTGCTGATTCCTCTTCTGAGCGGTCTCTGTCCATCATGGTAGACAGTTACCTGCAAGAACTGCCTATTCCTATTGATGCATGCCCTTTTGAATACTGGAGATCAAAAAGTCAATTTGGACAGAGCTGTATGATGAAGCCTGTAAATATCTTGGTTGTCCTGCAACAAGTGACTCTTCAAACGCATGTTTAGTACAGCTGGCAATATTGTGACAGACACCAGAAATAGGTTGCTGCCAGAAAATGTACACACGTTAACTTTTATTAAAGTTAATAAATCAAGATTTTCGTATCCCTACAAGAGTATACAAACTGATCCTGAAGTGATTGATGTTGTGGATGTTGATGGTGATGACAACTCAGATGGTGGTGGCTGGTAAATACTGTATGGGACAGAGTCGCTCTGCACCAAAAGGAAACTTTACAGACTGTGATGACTTTGGTTGTTGTCTCTCCTTTCTTGATCTACTACCTTGGAATATATACCCCCAAAACTTTCACCATTTCATGGCAAACTGCTTTGTAGCTAGGGTCTAAACTAAAGTCAACAAGTTTTATATACAGGGCAATTTTAACATCAGTGGGAACAGGCCCAAATTTGGCATAAAAGGGACACTGTCGTCAATCCTTTCTGTATCATATTATTTATAGTTAAAGTGAAACATATATTTTTGGATTTACCTTCTGTGACTTTGTGGTGCATCAGCATGGGCTGGGACAGGAGATGGTCTATTTTTCAATTTTAAAGAGGACAAAACAATGAGTTCTAATTGGTAGCTGTTTATTATTTTTTCAATTACAGAAATGTTAGCCATAAGCGAAAAATGGATGCTAGTACATGGGTGAGGGTTGTGGGTTGGTTTTAACATGGGTGTAAGGGTGGCATGGGTGCTACTGCACAGATGAGGGTGGTGGAAGAAAAGTGGAATGGGTGATGGGGTGAAAGGTGGGTGTTGTTTTAGTTCTTTCATTTACAGATTCGTGATCAGCTGGGAATGGTGAGGAAAAAAATGATGACCGACCGAACCTACTGTACACATAATATATATTCTTATTAAATACATTGCAAACTGCTGCCACCTAGCACAATTGTCCTGTCCTTTAAAAAGAATAAAGTAATCAGAAATAAAAGAAAATCTGCATCAGCAGTTTTCACAGAATATGACGTATCATAAAGTGTTTTTGCTTTACAAGTAGTGATAATTTGATACATAATGGGGTTGACAGACGCTGTCCCTTAAACATCACATGCCAACTGCTGCAGCTACATTAAATGTTCCTTAGTATGTGGTGAGGACACCACTTTTTATTTTATGTGACTGAAATACAGATTTTATTGAAGTATCAGCTGCAAAAATGCATCATCTTAGAAAGTTGTAAGTATTACTTCAATTTGCCAACAAAAATATTGGTATATGTATGCATTAACTTAGAAATTGCATGCATTTTGCCAGCAACGACTGGCATATTTTTTATTCAGCTGTCTTGACTGACTACGTTATGACATAATATGTTTTGCAACAGTTCCACATGCTGCTGCTGTAGTACTGGCTTGACTTTGTTATAAAAGCTATCTTTAAACATAGCAACTTTTGATTTACTCATTTAAAACAGAAAGCAGCAAATAGCTGAAATTAGGCAATATCAGTTATTTTTCTCATAATTCATGACGATGAGTATATATAGCTGAGTACATAAATGGCTAATGTGCCTCTTTCTTTCACTAAGGAACTATGATGCAGCTGCAGCAGGAAAACTTTTAACATATGGGTGGGTGGGTGGGCCTGTTATGTATTAAGTTGCTGGCTTTAGCAAACAGAAGAAAACCATAGATAAACCTAGTTATATTCCTATCAATGTCACACAAGATAATTTCTCTCCCCTTATATTGAACAGTTTTTCCTTTACATGTATTTTTATTACTATCTTATTACTGGCAGCACAATAAAAAAATAGGGTTCGAGTTCTAAAAAGCTCTAAAAAAGATTAGAACCCTAGAACTTTTTCAAAAGTTCTAGACTAGAACTAGAACCCAGAACTTCAGAGGGTTCTGACAACCCTATCACCCTGGCTGGGGGATGGGGAAAGAAATTAATGGGACCAGAGAAAGTTGGAAACAAACAGGAAAAAATGTCTCCCAGGTCGCACCATGAGACAAGCAACATGTTGTGTTGTTCAGTGTGCTTTACCAGTAAAACATTTCAATAAATAAATTCAACAAAGTGAAAAACCGTACCATGATGACTGTGCTGAAGGGGTCCTTTCACCCCCAACCTTCTGATACACACAAGGCAGTTAGTTTTTGACACAGTATTCACTGTGTTGTTTCCTGCTGTGGGGTTCTATGGCCACTGCCAGCCCATCACCCTGCTGTGTGTGTGCCCTTTGACTGCACTGTACCCCAGTGTATGTTGTATGTGTGACTGTGTCTAGCCCAGAAGCCAGTTCTGTGGTATCCTACATACACCACAGCATAAAATCCCAGCACTACCACCACTAGCCACACAATTCAATAAGTAAGATACAAGAACATGCATCAAAATCACATTTATTAAAGCCAACAGTGTGCAAAAATACCCCTTACCATGAGACGAGGGGGAACAACTCACCACCTCCTACTGGTTTCACCTGCAAAGGTTTCCTCGGGGAGTATTTTTACACATGATTGTCTTTAATAAATGTGATTTTGAGGCACATTCTTGTATCTTACTTATTGGACTGTGTGGCTAGTGGTGGTAGTGCCGGGATTTGTGTGCTTTGATTTAATATTTTTGTCCTGAGCACACCATAGCACTGGGGCAGTATTCCTTCTGCCATCTTTAAATACATGTCAGAAATATATTTCCCAGTTGGGAGAAGAGACAGAAAAATCCATTTTCACTGTGTTGTGTGACTGTCTGCTGTGTGCCCTTTGATCAGCCCAGTAGACAAGTTGTAGTGGTATCCTTAAATATATACCAAAAATATATTTCCTTGTTGGGAGGTGAGACAGAAAAATCCCTTTCTGTATGTGTGTGTGTGTGTGTGTGTGTGTGTGTGTGTGTGTGTGTGTGTGTGTGTGTATCACTCTGTCTTGTCTATTGTGGCCAGCCTATCACCCTGCTACTGTGTACCCTTCAACTGCACTTTACCCTACCCAGTGTGTGTGACCATATGCAGGCCAGTAGCCAGTTGTGTGGTGGTATCCTTAAACACATGCCAAAAATATATTTCCCTGTTGGGAGGAGATTCAGAAAAATCCTTTTCACTGTGTTGTGTGACTCTGTCTCCTGTGGTGTACTGTGTGGTCAGCCCATCATCTTGCTGCGTGCTGTTTGACCACACTATCCTACCCAATGTGTATGACTGTGTGCAGCCCAGCAGCCACTTGTGTAGTATCTTCAAATACATGACAGAACTTTATCTCCTTGTTTTGAGGAGAGACAAGAAAATCCCTTTGGTATGTTGTGTGACTCTATCTCATATGTTGCGTACTGGCCAGCTCGTCACCCTGCTGTGTGCCCTTGGACTGTTGCACTGTACCCAATATATCAGGCACTACATCAGAAGACATATGAGGACAGATTAACGGAGCTCAATATGAATATCCTAGAGCAAAGGAGGGAGATAGGTGATATGATCGAAACATTCAAACACCTTAAGGGCATTAACAAGGTGAAAGAGTCTAACATGTTTCAATATAAGAAAAATAGCAGGACAAGAGGACACAGCATGAGATTAGAGGGAGGCCAATTAAGGGGTAATGTGAGGAAGTTCTTTTTCACAGAAAGGGTGGTGGATGCATGGAACGGTCTAACTTAGGAAGTGGTGGCTATGAACACAGTGCAGGGCTTCAAACAGGCATGGGATAGGCATAAGGGAGTAATACAGATGAGTATGAATAGATAGGCCACTGACAGAGCAAAGGCCGATGGCACATTTATAAGATAGAAAAAGAAATGGGCAGACTGGATGGGCCTTGCGGTCCTTATCTGCCATCAGCTTCTATGTTTCTATGTTTCTATATCAAAGTCACACATTATCATTTCTCTCTCCCCTTATACTGAACATATTTTATTTCTTTTTGTCCTCAATTTCATACGTATTTCACTATTGTCTTGTAATTGGCAGCACGTGGTCAATTTCATGTATATTTCACTATTACCTTCATTGCTGGCAGCAAAATGAAAAAAATAGGGTTCGAGTTATAAAAAAGTTTAGAACCCTAGAACTTTTTCAAAAGTTCTAGACTAGAACTAGAACTCAGAACTTCCACGGGTTCTGACAACCCTAGTGTGAGCTCTCATTGAGTCAAGAGGGCTCATTCTCTGCTGAAATAAGGGTTTTGGAAAGGGGTCTAAAGTTGCGTTGTGAACGCCTGAGAAAGTAAAAAAGGGTTTCTTCTGTGTTGGAAACCAGTGGTTGCAGCAATCCTGCATCAGTGTAAGGGACTCTGAACTTTGGGAAGAGGATTTTGGAACTGTGTCTGCCGGGTTCTGAAGCTGGCAACTTGATCTGAAACTGAAGGAAAACCATGAAAAGGTTTGCAGGTATCCAGTGCTCAGGAACCTTCCTGATTTGCTGAAATACAGGTGTGGAAGGGTGGCATGCCACTCCAGAGACTGTATGCTGCAGGCCAATAGCCACTGGCAAGGTGGAAGTCAGAGGACCCATTGCTGCACATCGGAGCTGATAATTTCTGAACAGGCAAAAGACACAAACTACAATCGGCACAGCTACAACTTGGAGCCAGGTAGGGGAACTACTAACCCTTATCAAGTGGGATGGACTGGGCTACAGGGAGCCACAGGCACATGCCTGGGTGCTAGGGAACTCTGGAGCCATTTAGGGGAGCCAGACCATGGGGTCACTTCTAGGTCTGGGTTAACTTGCAGCCTAAGAAGCCTTGAGACTGTGCTCCAGTTCTCCAGCCCACCTGGCAGGCAGAAAGGTGACAAGCAGCCAGACTCTACAAGCAAGATAAAGAATGAAACACTGCCAGATCCTGCTACTTTAACCAGCTTTCCTGTCATCCATCTGTTCTGCTGCCCCATGACGCCATTAATTGTCTCCCTCAAGCCCACTGAGCAGAACCTGAGATCCCGTGTCTGCCTAACTGAGTAACCCAGGGCTTGCCCTGACCAAGGGGACTAAAATAAAGTTACTTATAAGTACAAAGTTTGAAGTCTACCATCTTAAAGTGTTTTTCAAGGGCCCCAGTGCCAGCCATCCAGTGGCACAGTACAGGTCTGCACTGTTTCAGGGTACCCTGATAGACTGTAGGGGCACTGGTACCAGTGGCGGGGGGGGGTTAATGTGCTGCTGGGAGTGGGCACTGTTGTTTAAAACTGTTTTCTTCTATTTGCAGTTGCTACAAAATTCTCTGCTTCCCATTCCCCTTCCCCTGAATAAAAGCTTTAAGACTGTTACTGTTAAAGGTGGTTGTGAGCATAGTATTAGTTACAGCCTTTAATTATATGTGTAGTAAACACCTGGCCCACTATTATAGCCCTCTGGGTGGAGGCACTGCGCTATTTTATTTCTGTCTTGGGAAAGAACCCCCAGTTGCCATCAAAACAAAACCCAGGCCCCTTAACTTGTGCAGTAGTTAGTAAGCAGGAGTAGTAGCCTGAACTCCAAAGGAGCACTGCTTAACAAAGATGTGAAAGATGTAGTAATCCAAAATGGACACAGGTATGCTGAGTGCAGAAAACAAATTTATTGGTGCCAAAGTAGAGAGCCAAGGGCAGCACTGGCTCGAAAAATTCCCCAGTGCTTTGATCAAACAAGTTTCTTCCTCTGGAGTAGTAGCCCACTGGCACATGGAATCTGGGCTACACCTGCTTAAAAAGGTGAGTCTTTAGACCCATCTCGAAAGTCTCCACCGTTGGGACCTCCCTGATGGAACTGGGAAGCGAGTTCCAGAGGGCCAGACCGGCGATCTCAAATACTTGGTCACCGGTGGTTTTAAGTTTGGCCCTCGGAACCGCTAGGAGGTCCTTGGTGGAGGAGCAGAGGGAGCAGACTGAGGTGGTAGGTGTAAGGAGATCAGTCAGGTAACCAGGACCCAATCTATATAGGGCCTTATAGGCGAGCAAGTCCACCTTGAAGATGATCCTCTACCTGACAGGCAGCCAGTGCAGAGTCCAGAGGACTTGGGACACATGACAAGATCTTGACAGACCCTCCAGTAACCTGGCCGCTGTGTTCTGCACCAGATGCAGCCAGAGGAGGGTCCCTCCACTGACTCCGAGGTACACAGCATTGCAGTAATCAAGTCTGGATGTCACAAAGGCATGTACTAGTGTTGGCCGGTCCTTGGGTGGAACTAGAGACTTAATCCAAGCGACATTTCTTAAGGGCATTCCCTGGTATTTCAGCAACCCCATTTCAAAGAAAATCAGTATGGGTCTAACCTCTCCCAATTCCCAACACCTTCTCACATGTGTCCCTTACTTGCACAGTACTAGAAGTGCTTCAAGACATGCCGTCCAAGTTCCTTTCTACTGCACCTCACAAGCCCAATGCTCCTTTAGTTACCGGGCTCCTATTTGGCTGAATGCTCTCCCTATAGATACCCTAAATGTACCAAATCTTGGTTCTTTCAAGCTTCTCCTAAGACAACTCCTAATTGCCTGCAGTCAATGTGACTGCCCCACAAAGCACCCTATCTAACCTGATTTTCCTCTCCTCTGTTTCCCCTCCCTGCCCTACACCTCCATTCTTATTCTCACCCTACAGGCCCTCTCTTGCCTCACAGCTTCTCACTCCTGCCCTGGCATCTGTAGGGCCGTCCCCACCCTAGCATTCCTAGGCCTGCCTACCTGCTTGGTGTATCCTCTCGTTCCTTCATGCTGACAATACCTGCCTCTGGTTGCCCACCTACTGACAAAGCCAGCCTCCAGCTGCCCGTCCCTGCTTGCTGTTTCAGGTTTTCTCACTTTTAAATGCAACAGTGGCTCTTATCTGGCTCTTATTATTCTGTACAAACCTAACTGTTGTTTACTGTCCTAGTCATAATTATGTTTGCTTGTATTCAATGTTATTTGAACTTTTTTTGTATCTGCTTCCTGTTATGTTGCACTTTATGCCAACGGAGGGGAGAAAGGGAGACCTGACCTGGAGGGCCCCCCCCCCTCGCCCTTTCTTCGACGACTCGCACCTTCAAGGCTGAACTCCCGAGTGGAGGTGCCGGCTTGACTGGCTAGCTCCGGCGGGCCTCCTCGGGAATTTCGCTTGTCGGGACTCACAGACTGCTTCCCTCACCTCAGGACAAAGAATTTGCCCCTGCTGTTGCAAGAGAACTTTTAAACCTACCCTGCAGAATCATTCAGTCCAGCGGCGAGCCCTGCTCTACCGACGGCATCGGACGACATCGGATGGCTTTTTTTTTTAACTTGGCGCGAAACTGCCTTTGTCGCTGCGCCCTGTGATTGGCTGCTGCTGCGCTTTACCTCCGAGCCCTCCTGACTTAGAGAGGCTCCCCAAGCCAATCCTCTGCGCCACTTGCCAGCGGAGGGAGAAGGAGACCTGACCTGGAGGTCCCCCTCACCCTTTCTTCGACGACTTCGCGCCTTAAGGCTGAACTCCCGAGTGGAGGTGCCGGCTTGACTGGCAAGCTCTGGTGGCCTCCTCGGGAATATAACATTCGGGACTCACAGACTGCTTCCCTCACCTCAGGACAAAAATTTGCCCTGCTGTTGCAAGAGAACTTTTAAACCTACCCTGCAGAATCATTTCAGTCCAGCGGCGGGCCTGCTCTACCGACAGCATCGGACGACATCGGGTGGCTTTCTAAGTGCCCTCCCACCCGCCCTGTTTTGAGCTGAGATTTAATCCTTGCTTGCTTTGCCCACTGGCTGCTAACTGCCTATTGGCTTGGAAGGGTGCGTTGTTTCTGACTCTTCCTATTCCCTGGTCTACGTGCTTCGGACCAGTGTTCTACTTGGGGTTTCTCTCCCTGTGCATCCTGACTCAGGAACTGTTACTTGTCCTCTCTGGCCTCTCGGTGCACCTGACTGTCGCTTATGCCAGCCAGATCTCTGTGACAATCTTCTTACTGATAGGCCTCTGTGGTTACTTATTCTTAGCCCATTCTATTCTGTGCTTACTGCGTTTTGCTAACCCAGCTCATTCGATTAATTTCTGCTACAGTTTTTTACCTAAGTGTTACTGTTATTACTAATGTGACAACTTGACCTACACTTAAGTCGCTCAGATAACTACACTTAGTAAGACTTCCTCCGGGTTTTTGTATACTGCCTGATTTCTGTCCTTAGCCATCACTCTGCCTCCTGGTCCTCCAGCTTCCTACACTCCACTACCCCTGAGTCACCACTACCACCACTAGTGGAGTATTTCTGGACGGGCATCCCTCATACCTCTCCCAGGTCCCTACATAGGCCCTTACTCCCACTCTCCCCTAAAGGTGTTTTACACTCGTGCATCCACCTGAAGTAGATCTCCTGCTATAACTGTGCCCCGGTTCTTAAATGGAATCTCTCAAGGTAATCTGTTCCCCCACAATGTTCTCCTGGCTATCCTCATCCTGGGACTTATGTCCCTCGACTCTGCCACTGCCCCTGGCTTGGCAGTAACAGTGATGGTCCTTTCCCCCAGCTCAGTGACCGACTTTACCTTCTCAAACCTCATGGCCAACGCCGTGGGTCCCTGCTATCCCCCTAGCGGATTGTTACCAAGACTCATCCTGTCTCAAATCAGAACAGTGCGACGTCAGGTCCGGAGGCTAATAATCAAAAGGTCCCCCCCAAAGGACTCCTGCTGTGGCTATTCTTACTGGCCCTTGCCCTATCTGGAGACATTGAATTAAATCCCGGCCCTTCCACCTCCGACTCTCCCCAGAAATGGTGGCTGGGCAAGGATTTGAAAGTAGCTCACCTCAACATTCAGAGTCTGCTTCCCAACCTCGATGACCTCACTGCATGGGCCACTCTCTACAAGCCTGACATCTTGGGGGTAACTGAGACCTGACTCAACCCCCAGATTCCTGACTCTGCCTGTGGGCTCCCTGGCTACGAGTTCAAACGGTTGGACAGATCCGGAAGCAAAAGGGGTGGAGGCATCCTGATTTACTATAAGAGCCACCTCAACGTATCCCTAATTAATCACAGCTCCTTGCTGCCGTCATCCTGTGAGTTCCTCCACTCCGTGCTTCTACTTGGCAATGCCAAAAAACTGCACTTGGTGTTTACCTACAACCCCCCCCCCAAGGGAGGGCTCCAGGGCCTCACCCATCTCCTGGATACTGTCTGTCCCAGAGCCGGGGACAATGAACTCCTAATCCTGGGGGATGTGAACCTAAATTGGGCAGGGGATAATGTCAAGCAGTTCGAGGCCTTGCTTGCCACTCAAACCCTGATGCAACTTGTACAGGAGCCCACCCGACGGAAGGCAAACGGCACTTCCTGCTCCCTTCTGGACTGGATCATGTCACATCATCCCGAGAGGATCTCCTCTGTAGGGACCCTACCCGACTCCATCTCTGACCACTCTCCTGTTCTCTGTATATGGAAAATCCCCTTCCCTAAGGTCCCCCATAAAATCATCCAGGTCGGAAACTTTGCCAGATTCAACCCGGACCTGTTCATGGAGGAACTAAGGCTCACTGACTGGACAGAAGTCTTCAGACCCCAGGACCCCTCCTCCACCATTGCTATGTTCCACAACATCTTTGTGGATCTACAAGATAGGTATGCCCCTATCACTAGGCATAGGGTCCGTGGGACAGCCACCCAGTGGCTGCATGGGGGCCTCCTCTCCCTCATGCTAACGAGAGACAAGTGCTGGGCATGGTTCAAACGCTCACATGATACTGCCCTGTTTCAGCAATACAGAAAACTCAGAAATGAGTGTAAGAAAACTATCAGGGGGGCAAAAATGTGATTTCTGCAAGGCCGCCCTTCTCAGCTCTGCAAAGGACCCCAGACGGTTCTGGAGAACCATTCAAACACTGGTCAGCGGTTGCTCCAACTCTGGGGTCACTGACATGCTCATTGGAGGTGTCTCCTGCAACAATCCCCACGTGATTGCCAATGCTCTTAACTCCCATTTCACTGACCTCCCTACTGTCCTCCCACACGGGTCTTCGGCCTGGAATACAAACTGTTCTGCTTCCACGACCCAGCGGGAGTCTGGCCTGCCCTGTCCTCCGTTCCACCTAAGGGTGGTATCGGTAAATGAGGTGCGGTCTCTTCTCCAAGGCCTCTCCCAGTATGCAAGCCCTGGCCTAGATAACCTGGAGCCCAAGCTCCTCAGACTTGGCACCCCCCACATAGCCACCCCGGTGGCCCACATCTTCAATCTATCCCTTACCCAGGGTCAGATCCCTGATATCTGGAAGGTTGCCAAGGTCGTCCCTGTCCTAAAGCAGGGCAACCCTAAAATCCTGGATAACTACCGTCCTATAGCCATCCTCTCAGCTGTCAGTAAGCTCCTGGAAAAGATGGTAGCCAAACAACTCTCGGAGTATATCCACACCGGGACTGCTGTCCCCTGCCCAACCACGGCTGCAAAGGGCACAGTACTGCCAGCACTCATCTCTGTCTCTTCCAGCATCAGAGCAGCAATGGATCTGGGGCAACTCTCAGGTGCTGTGTCAATTGATTTATCAAGGCCTTGACCTCGTCGATCATGACCTGCTTGTCTGCAGATGAGGTCCCTTGGTCTGTCCCTCCTGCTCTAAACTGGGTCTCTGACTATCTGCATGGCGAGAACGATAACTAAATTCAACAAAGTCCTCTCTGCCCCTGCCTGTAACCTCTAGTGTCCCACAGAGCCTCAGTGTTGGGTCCCATACTCTTTTCCTGTTTATTAACAATCTCCCTGCGGCCTCCAGATGCCGAAGTTACCATGTCTGTGGATGATCTGGTCCTCCTGGCCCACTCAGTGATACAGCCATCTAAACCGCCACTTATCAGAGGACTTCAGGAACATCCAGGCATGGCTCTCCAACCATAAGCTGGTCCTCAACCAGAAAAAAACCCAGGCCATGCTATTCGGCTCTTCAGCCAAAATTCGGGCCTTTTCAGTTCCCCTGCAAATCAACTGTGAAGATGGCACCCCTCTTCCTACTGTGACCTCCCTTAAATATCTTGGTGTGACACTTAATCCCCAACTGGACCTGGGAAGTCACATCCACAATGCTTGTAGTGGGGTCAACCGCAAGCTGGGGCTGGCCTACAGGGCTAGGTACAACCTCACCCCTGCGGCTCGTCTAGCTCTTGCCAGGGGAGTATTACTCCCTTCCCTCAGCTATGGTTCCCACCTATTTGCTCATACTTCTAAGGTCCTCCCTTAACAAGTGGAGCATGACGTACAACAACATCTGTCGGTTTGCCCTGGCCCGCACCCCGCCTTACCCATCACTGTGAACTCTATGATAAGCTTGGATGGCTATCCCCGGTCAATCACCTTAACTTTGGCACTGGGTGCCTTATGAGCAAAGTAATCAGCTCCGGCACCCCTCCGGAACTGGCCCGGTTTCTCGCCCAAGCTGACCTCTCCCCCTACCCTCTGAGATCCCAGGGCCCTGGCCTACTAAATGTACCTGCCACCCGCACCCTCATGGGGGACCGGAGCTTTGCAGTTCACGCACCTAGGCTCTGGAACTCCCTCCCTGAAAGGGTCCACACTGCCACTTCTCACAAGCTTTTCCGGACCTCCCTGTGGGAACACCTCAAGCTGGCCTCTCGCTGTGTATGCCTAATGCCACCCTAGCACATAGTTCCTGGTTGTCACTAGCCAGATGGCTTCACCTCTCCCATGCTGCTACCTGATCTCACTCCCTACCCCACTGCCTGTCTCTATGGTGATCCTACACACCTTTATTCTTTGCCTGCTCTGTTGGACATTGTATCTAATTTCTCAATTGTATCTTGGCCCCAGTCTTGTTAACTGGGTATACCTTCCCGATCAAATGTAAAACTGTTTTTTCTCTCCTGCTTTGTTGTATTGATGTACCTATTATACCCTATTGTACTCTCCCGGGTCGTTCCTGAAAATAGGCATAAAACTTGTCTAGTGTACCTACCTGGTTAACAAAAACTAAATAAATAAATGTACAACATTTTTTGACATGGAACCTGTGTAAAAGAGTCTCTGACTCATAGGTTTTTATAATCTGAGACTTCAGTAAATAAATTAATTAATTAATTAATAGTCATAATTTTTTGCCCAGCACATGTTGGTCATCTAAACATATAAAATCCACAACAATAAACATGGGCTGCCATGCTTGTTTTTAAGTTACATTGGAGAGACTTTATGGAAAAAATCCGGACTGGATCAACTTGTTTTATCTGGTTATAACATCAATATTTTAGATGTCAACATGAGTGTGAAAAAAATTATGTAACAAGGACACATCATTTGTCATGATGCTTGCTTAATTTTTTCCACAAATGCAAAAATAATGAGTAAATTACCAACACTATGATACCCTCTTGAACAGATATTCCTCAAAAAAGGCAAAATATTTGTATGTTTTTACACATAAAACAATTTCAAACCCATGTCATTTTCATAAAAAGTTTTGATAGCTGTAGAATATAGTTATGAATATAGAAACAGAAAGAAATATAGGGGTTGCAATGCTTCTTTTCGTTACATCTGCTTTCAAAGTAGCAGTTTCAGAGGTGGTCGGTTCAGGACAAAAATAATTGAAACATCCCAATAAAAGATAAAACTATCAAGAATGCTAATCAAACAATTCAAAGTACATGCAGAATGGCAAGAACTTTAACATAAAATAAACAGTGTAACCAAAAACAAACAGATATTTAGGTAAAGAGCCTTGAATGATACCAACTGCTGCAATTTTGTGAGCTAATTTCCTTGCTGCCATCCTGTAGGTACAGGGTCATAATGTCGCAGACAAACTGCACACCAGCGTGCAGCAAAATAACATCGGCACAATATGCTGACCAGCACACCCAGATCGCACACCGCAACAACAACTTGGTTTTTGTGGGAGGGGGAGCTCTGCTCACTGCACCCCATGACGTGGGGGGCTTCCCCCCCCACACCCCCTGGATTAATTATAATCAACCCCGAGGGGTTGTGGACATCAGGGGTAAAAAAAAAAACTCGGGTCAAGAAAATTTTCTTTTTTCGGGCCAAAAACTGCCACAGCAGAGTGGGACCTGAGAAGAACTGAACTGCCACCCCAGGTCCCTGTTGCTGCTGGAGGCAGGTGCTCTAGCCACTCCTCCACAGGAGCAGCTTAGTCAGGTACCACCCCGATGGCATACTTCACCTTCCCCTGCTGGCAGCCAACAGTGACAGGGGTAGCGGTTTCTACCGCATGCTGTAAAACCCGTCACTGTACAGTCAATAGTGCTTCTTGCAGTGCTGTATTTCATGCGTGGTTTTATCCATGCTGTATTAACCTGTACCCATCCTGTATATATTCTTAGCTGGACATGACATGATAGAATAAATCATTATTCTAATAATGCTTCAATATATTTAAGGATGTACCTGTGCCGGAAAACAACATTGAAAACTTTTTTGATAACTGGCCTGGTGGTGCTGAGGGTTGAAGAGCTGGACGCCACACCTCGTGCCACGCCAGCATCCCATGTTCGAGAATGAGAATGGGCCATCGGGGGTCAGCAGGGGAGGGAGAGGATCGAGCATCTGGAGAACTGCTCTCCTCTACCGGAGAGGGAGGACTGGCACTCCTGCCAAATGACTACCCCCAGGTGGAGGCTGGAGGGTAGTGTGGGTCAGAGGGGCCAGACATAGGGAGGGTGCTGCAAGACTACTGCGGACGTGCGCATGTCTCTACGTGTGCATGTTCTGCATGCACGTCCCAGCAATGGGAAGGGAGAAAATGAGGAAATACACATCTCCGGCTACAGGATAATGACCAACCTCCCACAAGCTCTGCACCCAGCAACTGGGTAGGGGTAAGTCCCAGTGATACCGGGGTGATCGACCTGGAGGGGGTCAGTCAGAAGGAGGCAGCCAGAGGCAGAAGGAACATAAAGTACCTACAAAAGAAAAAAAAGAAAACTTTTTTTGAGAGCATCAGAAAAATGGGAATTTGAAACACCAGGGAACATTGGTGATAGGATTGAACCTTGAGGAGCTCCACAAGGCAAGAGCTTTGGAAATAGGAGAAATTCTCCATCACCACCTGTTGCTTACTGCCCAAGAGATAGATCTCAAACCAGTTGATGACAGTACCAGTGAGTCCACAATACTCTGTAAGGTGATCCAACAACACAATGTGATTCACAGTGTCAAATGCTGAGGAGAGATCAAGGAGAATGAGAATTGACCAGTCTCCTCTATCTCTTGCCCTGAGGAGGTCATTCTGCACCCTGACCAACACTGTTTCAGTGCTATGCCTTGCCCTGAAACCAGACTGAAATGGCTCATAGATGTCAAAGACTGTGAGGTGTGCCTTGAGCTGCAGTGCCACAATTTTCTCAGCAACCTTCCCTAAAAATGGGAGGTTGGAGATAAGTCAATAATTCACCAGAACATCAGGGTCAAGAGATGGTTTCGTCAAGAGGGATCTCACCAATGCCTCCTTCAAGGCATCACGGAAGACTCCCTCTGAGAGTGAGCATCAGATTATCCTGATGAACACCAAACCAACAGTCCCAGCACATCTCACTAGGAAATGGGTCAGGGTCAGGTCCAGTTCACAAAAGATGGTCCTCAGCTTCGAGATCTCCTCAATGACCTCAGCCACCTCCACTGGCCTAAACTCCTCCCAGACAATAGGTCCAACCAAACTGACCACTGCATGGCAATTCTTCCCTGCTAGGGAGATCCCCGACTGGATGGAGGACACCCTGTCAGAGAAGAACTAAGCAAAATCCTCACACGCAGTGATAGAAAATGCTTTTTTCAGCCACAGTCAGACTGGATGGAGTAATCTGTCCACAGTCTGAAAAAGCTGGGCTGGTCAGTTTTTCCCTGCTGCAATCTCCCTGGATGGTAACTCTGCCTTTTTACGTTTGATTGCCCCTTGGTACTCATGATAGTGAGCACGCAAGGCCAGATTGTCCTCCCAGAATGGGTCCTCCACCAACAATGCTCCAACATCCAACCCATGATCTTCATCGCCTTGAGATTCACATCAAACCATGAGGGTCTCAAGCGAGATGATCTGGGTATATGCAGACTTGTGTGGTGGCATCAAGTACTTCAGATACAGACTTATTATAGGCAGCTACCACCTCACCCATGCCAATCCCACATGCAGCACTCACACCAGATAAATCAACTACCACCAAAAGTCCATCTGGGGACAATCCCCAGAAAGGGCGATAGCTGACCATCTCAGCAGTGGGGAGACTCTCAGAGGGGCCCCGAATGAGAACTCCACCGTGCAATGATTGGACCAAATGACCTGATCAATCTTGAGGTTCATGACCTCAAGCCCCAGTGAGAAAACCAGATCCAATGTGTGGCCGTGGTAATGGGTCACAGAAGCAACTGCTTGTGTAAGGTCCAGTGATGACATCAGTTGGACGAGGTTATGACCAAACTGTGAGGATTCATCATTGACCCAAGCGTAGACGTCCCCTAGAAGTAACCTTCTGGGGTACTCCAACACCCCATCGATGACAAAGTCCATGACTTCCTGCAGGAAGTCTCATCACACCACCGAAGGGTGGTAAACAAATAGAATCCTGCAAACCACACCTGGACCCCACGCACAGTCATACATTCAAAAGATAAGGCAGAGTCCACTGGGTGCATGGTGAAGATCAAGCCAGATCTAAAACAGATGGCCATACCCCCGCCCCTGCATTCCCTTCTTGGGCAGTGCACTACAGCATACCCAACGAGATGGTCGCCTCCAAAACTGGCCTGGCATCATCTGCCATCCAGGTCTTCATTATGCAAGCCAGATCGACTGCCAAAATCAAGTCCACCACAATAGTGGTCATGTCCCTCATTGATCTGGCATTACACAGCACAGCCCGAATGGAACAGGTTGAAGCTGCAGGCCCCTTGGCTGCCTGATCACTCAGTCAGGTGAGAATCCTGGGAATGGACACCAGGGTTGGTGGAATGATGACGCCATGGAGATCCATCAGCTCCTCACACTGTGCAAAAATCAGGAGATCAGGCAAGCAGAGCAGAGCGCTCTCCTTTCTGTGGTCAGAACACATGTACTGATAGGGACATTGCCAGGCCAACGCAACCCAACCACAAGAAGACTCCTCATAAGCCATTAGCAAAGGAATGTCTGGTTTGAGGGCTCCACATTGTTAACTGTCTCTCTTTCATCAGTGTAAGCCCCCCGCACATGGCAGGTTTACTATCCCGGTTGCCCCCTTCCTTCATGTTTTAGCTTTGGTAATTTTCTGTGTTCTTCCCCTAGGGGGCAGTGTTCCTGCCCACTATACAAGTTCAGGAGGATGCAGAGGGAGAGGGAGTGAGATGGCGGGTTTGGCAGACAAGTGCGGCCGGGATCTAAACCCCCCCGGCCTGGAATTTACCAGCCTGGACAGCAGCGGTGCATAATGTGGCATCTCCATGGCGGAGGGTGGCAGGAGTTGGCAATGGTTGGGGTCGGGGGAGCCTTTGCAGTTATCAGGTTGGTAGGAGATAGGAGGTGGAAGCAAGTTCATAACATCTTGAGGCTGGTGTCCCTGCACCCTGAATATGTGGAGGTATGGCGGTGAGGCTGTCTTGGGGGTGGCAGGGCCACAACAGGGCCCCTTGAAGGTAGCAACTTCAAGGAGGTCATTTTCCATGTGGCACACTGCTAAAGGTAAGGTTGAAAGGCCTGCAGTCAGATTCACTTTATCAGGCCTGCCGTGCCCGTGTCTGGGACAGGACCCACGTCAGACCCATGAAAAAATGCAGGGGAAGGTCATAACAGAAGGAGGGAGCCATTCGTCCAACTTCACTGTTTTAAGTCACTTCACAACCCAGTATGGAGGAAGGAAATGGCACTTGGTTTTGGGCATCTAGGAAAAGGGAAATGGAGCAGCCATGGTATGGGATTAGGCTACATAAGGCCCTGGTTCTAAGAGGTCTGGAGTTGGAGTTAGACACTCCCCTGGGAATAATGGTTAAGGAGAACGTAGTTGGTAGGTGCTAGCTTTGATTCCAGCTTGCAGAGCTATGCTTGGAGCCTGTTCTGGTCTATTTTTCTAGGCCTGTGTGATCTAGCTCTCCTGGTCTTTCCAGTGCCTTTGTACTCTTCAAATTTTCATATTCTCTCAACCCCATGGAGCTGCTCCATGTATTTCTTTTTATACATCACTAATATTTTTAAATTAAATATTATTATATTTCCTTTACATGGTTGTGCGGGGTTATTTAATGAACTAACTTGATTGATCCCTCTGAAGAAGGTTGCCCTCTCCTTTCCCACTTGAGCCTATCAGAGGGGTGCAGCAGCATGTGGGTCAGCATCAGCCCAGTAAGATGAGGCCTGTTAGTGCTTGAAACTCCACCTGCCAGGTAAGGCCTGCGTTTGTATCTCTGAAACTGTGTGCTACTTGCTGGAGGACTCAGGTTCTGTGCCCCCCCCGCATTCACCATCAGGACCCCTAGACAGTTAGAGGGAGGAGGGAGTTACATATGTGGGGCTCATCCTGGATTTATCAGCAGTCTTTATGAGTTCAATGCTGTAGAGTAGATTGCAAGGATTTGGGGATCCGGCTGCTGCTGGGGGCCTGGCTGTGTTTGGTGCAACCTTGTGTGCTGCCATTGGGAGTCTTGGCACATTTTCCTACCTGTGTGTATGTAGCAAGGTACCACCCATCTGCATAGGGTGGTCAGCTGGGGTGAGGCAGCACCTGGGATTGGCTCCCCATTGACAGAGCCATCCCTCAGCCTTATATGCAGCCTGCAATAAAGTTGTTCGACACCACCCCACACATTCCGGTAATGTGCAAGGCCCTTCGAGTGAAGAGAGACAGTTTGCTGAGCAGTGACCCCATGAATGTTTCTTACTGGACCCAGGTGTGGCTGGAGCCTGCAGCAGCCTAGCATACCAGCGTGCGAGACCTGCCCCAGTGGCCACTAGCAGATAGGTGGGTGTGACAGAGGATCCATCTGGAATACCCCAGTGCTGAGTACCCCTATGTTTCTGAATGACTTTGGGACATAACTGAGGGAAAAGTGGTTGGATTGGGTATTCTGGGGCATGGTGCAAAAGCTTCAGCAATGGCCAGGGGCCTCTGGCCAGGCCACCAAAGAAGTCATCCAGAAGGCAAGAACCCTGTGTTTTTCCACGCCTTGGGCTGGACTGACTTTATTCAAACATTTCACCCTTGTGCAAGATGTGGCCGGTTGTCAGATGAAGTACAGTACTATGAAATATCCATGGATTTCTTTGCTGAGGAGACCACCAAAGTCGGATCTGGATTATTATTATCCCTGCAGCGGAGGGCCCACCATCTGAAGAGAGAACACCCAGCACCCATTGTGATTTGCCAGGACTGTCCTGTTTTGTAAGTGATACTCTTCAGAGAGAAGTCACGAAGTTCTAAAGAATGTTGTGCCCAGTGGAGGTCACTCCAGGGCTATCCCCACCTGGGGATTGGAACTGTTAGACTAAACCACTGAGACTCTTGTGGTTGAAGATGAAAAAAAAAATGTTTCTATTTGGTTGCTCCCATTGGAACAATCTCCAAATGATACTCCTAAATGATGTGTTTAATTGTAATATTTCTGCCTTAAAAATGAATGCTGAGAGCATGAATGTATTGTGTGAGTGGGTGAGAGAGTGGTGTGTGAGTGTATTTTTTATTAAGATAGTAACTGTTGACATATTAAGATTTTAATGTTTGTATGGTTAACTTTTTTTGAGACAGCCTGGCCATAACTGTTTGCACTAAGCTAAATTTAGTTTAAATGTTGATGGACCTCTGTACCAAACTCGCTCCATGGGGCAGTACATAAAAATGGGCCCGGGAGGTTTGGAGTTTGAGGCATGCTCAGGGGAGATTCTTGGCTGGGTGTGGAGTGCCCATACCCATCTTAAGTTAGAATCCCCTCGGAAGGGGCCCCCCGCCTCATTTCCACAAGGAATGGTTTAAGGGATGGAGTTTAAGTCCCCCCCCATGGGGCGGGCTTACTATCCTGGTTATTTCCCCCCTTCCCCTTTAGGTTCTAGCTTTGGGCATATTCTGTCTTCTGCCCCTAGAGGGTGGTGTTCCTGCCCGCTATATAAGTTCAAGGACTGCAGAGGAAGAGGGAGAGAGACGGCGGGTTTTGCAGGGCAAGTGTGGCCAGGGCCTAAACCCCCCCTGCCCGGAAGGTACCAGCCTGGACAGCAGTGGTGCATCGTGTGGCTTCTCCATGTGGGCTCCATGTCAAAATGGCAATGAAATAACAGAGAGTACAATAACGGTAACAGCAAAATGGTGAGAATCAATAGGGCAACCGGAATTTACGGTGACCACAGTTATGGCGAAATTTGCTTTCTGCGGGGAGGAGATTAGCCCCCACACCCCCTTTACTTATATATCTAACTCTGAGGTCATAGCACCTCGGGTAAGGGGGAAGCAAATGTCACCACAACTGCAGTCATCATACATTCTTGCTTGGCTTGCTGCCCACTTCGGGCAAGCACCTCATCCTCGCAGCTGCTTTTAAGCTTGAGCTGCCCGTCGACTACAGCGGCGAGACCTGGAGCCTGCCTCCTGCCACCCGCCCACTGCTCTCCAAGCACAGGCTTGCTGCCCACTTCGGGAAAGCACCTCATACTAGCAGCTGCTTTTAAGCTTGAGCTGCCCGCCGACTACAGCGGCGAGACCAGGAGCCTGCCTGCTGCCACCCGCCCACTGCTCTCCAAGCACAGGCTTGCTGCCCACTTCCGGCAAGCACCTCATCCTCGCACTGCTTTTAAGCTTGAGCTGCCCGCCGACTACAGCGGCGAGACCAGGAGCCTGCCTGCTGCCACCCGCCCACTGATCTCCAAGCACAGGCTTGCTGCCCACTTCAGGCAAGCACCTCATTCTTGCAGCTGCTTTTAAGCTTGAGCTGCCCATCGACTACAGCAGCGAGACCGGGAGCCTGCCTGCTGCCACCCGCCCACTGCTCTCCAAGCACAGGTAATTGCCAAAGCCAGATCTTCAGCCCTCAGCTGCTGTTGCAGAGAAGATCCTGTATTGTTTTTCCGAATTCCTGGCACCATCTGACTGCAGTGCCCCCATTGGCTGCTCACCATCTTGGTGAACTCCCTGAGTGGCTAGCTCTGGAATCCAGCATGGTTGCTTTCCCAGGACTAATTGCATGCCCGTGCACAAGTTTTGTAGTCTGCACTGCCTGGCCCTCGCTACTAGTGTGTGCACATAATACCAATTACAGCTAAACTGAAAAACGGGATTCCTACTGCTGATTTTTTGTTTGTTTAAGGACTGTTACTAGCCTGTATTTGCTCATTCTAGTAGAAAAAAAAGAGTAAAATACTCTTTGTTTGCTTTGTTTTAGCCTAGCTAGACCCCTTAAACTTCCCATTCTCTCCTTTGTGTGTCTCTTTGTTTAATTTTTTCGCCCTCCTCCACAAGTTGTTAAATACACCTAAACCACTCCCCCTTCTGTGCACCTCCTCCCATTGGCCATCTTGCCCTACACAAATTTAAAGCTGCAGAACACCTCCTAGAATGCGGTTCTGCCCCACAGAACTACATTTCTAACAGCCCCTTGCCTCACCACTCCCTCCTCTCCCCCTTCATAAGGCTGACCACGCTAATTCTCTCCTACTACTTCCACCGAGAACCCTCTAGGCCTCCCAGCTCATCCGCCGCAAGAACCGCGGCCACCGGGCAGTCGGCGCTCCTGAAGCCGCCACCCGAGACCACTTGCTTGGACTCCAGACCCAGAGAGGTACGGCAAAGCTGCAACCCAATCGGAGTGTGAGCGCCTTCTCTAGGCTTGCTCCGATTGGTCCTTCACCCCTTCTTATCTTTTCTCTGTCTCCTGAGCTAAAAAGGCGCTGTTTTTTTTTACTTATGCTTGCTAATGTAGGCCTATTTTGTTAGAATCTGCCTGTAAACTGCCTAAAAAAAAGCTGTAATAATTGCAAACTGCTCGTACTAGATTGATTGAGTGAAACAGCCCTTTCCTTTACCTCTGTATCTGCCGCCCAGACTTCAGGGCGCCAAGGAAATTGACCCCTTTCATTTGTAAATTAGTTTTGTCGCTGGGTAGCTCGACCATTTTCTGGGATCAGTACTAATTGGCTTCACTTTCTCTTCCCCTTCAGCCAAGAACCCTCCAGGGCTCCCAGCTCATCCACCACAAGAACCGCGGCCACCGGGCGGTCGGCGCTTCTAAGCCGCCCAAGACCACTTGCTCAGACTCCAGACCCAAAGAGTGCAGCAAAGCCACAAATTTTACACCCACCCACCCATCCCCTCCTGACCATTATTATATAGACCTCCTTGCCCCGCCCTCCCTGCCATTGGCTTTCCTACAAATCTATCCTCCCCACCTCCCTAGGATGCCCACAGACATATAAATTTTGGGCTGCCGCTTCAGGTTCAAGTGTCCCATCCTAACTAACCCACCACAGTCTCCCCTATCACTTGTCTCAGATCAGATTTGTGACTTCTTATTACTGTCCCTAGTCGCTGTGTCATAGTAAATTCTCCTTGCTCCCTACAAGTGGTTTCAGCGCCTACATCCCTTTGCTAACCCTGTGGTGTGTAGCCTTAGCGGGTGATACATCTTAGATCAGGTTTATGACTTCTCGTAACTATCTCTAGTCGCTGTGCAATAGAAACATCTCCTTGCTCCCTTCAAGTGGTATCGGCACCTATATCTTTTTTCAGACCCCGTGGCGCATAGTCTTACCTGGTGATACCTTACCCAGATTAAGGCCTTACAACTGTTTCTCTTTCTGACCCCCAGACTTTAACCATGGAACTTGCAATCTGGCTCTACCTATTTACCGCCTTATGCACCCTACCCTTATTAGGGTACATGCCAGATGGAATTTACCCCAAAGAGGACTCGTATCCCCTACCACAAGAATGTCTACTCATGGAGTCCCTATACAACTCGTGCTATGCCCCCAAGTTGTCATACCCACTTTCAGCTGAGTCTTCCTCTTGGAGAGCCACCAGCATCTTGTTACCTACCCAAAGAATGTTACCTACTCAGCCCAGTACCTGCATCTACTGGTGTCATACGGCTAGGGTCTTAGCATGTGTATCACTAGGACGGAACAGTACAAAGAATAGGTCCTTATATTCCTATGCCAATACTTCCACTAGCCAAAGAAGGTTCAGTTCTTCCAAATAACCACTTGTTGCCCTGAGGAAAGTTGTACTCCTCCTCTTACTATGCTCAGGTAATGTTAAACTTAACCCTGGTCCTATACAAGCAATTCCTTCACCGTCCGAAGTCACGAAGTATAAATGTATCAGCTTTATGCATGTTAATGTGTGTAGCCTCTTAAAGAAACTCACCTCAATACAGGCTTGGGCTATCTACATGGAGCCGGATGTACTTGTCATATCGGAATCCTGGCTTCATCCATCCACGCCAGACAAAGAGGTCAGTATCCCCAACTATCTGTTATTCAGAGCCGATAGACTAACCAGAGGCGGTGGTGTAGCCATCTATGTTAAGGACAAGTTTACGGTCGCTACTCTCGACACTACGTCAATTGTCAATGCCTGTCCTTAAAAATCGAAATATCTACATCAATGGCCCTCCATGTCATAGGATGTTATAGACCCCAGTCCTCGGGGTCACAACTCCTGTCCCACCTATCATCTACTATGAGTACCGACACAATGGAAACAATTATACTAGGGGACCATAACTACGACTGGCTGTCAAGCGCATCTCTTCCACTTAAATCCTTCTGTGACTCTCATGGACTCACTCTACTTATTAATGAATCTACTCGTATCAATAAGAAAAACCCTACGAAAAGTACACTATTAGATATACTTCTAGTAAGCAAACCCCATTTCTTCTCCCATGCTGGGATCTTTTCTGCCGATGTTAGTGACCATTGCTTTATTGCTGGCATAAGAGCAGTCCCTAAACCAACAGCCTCAGCAAAGTTCTCTACCAAAAGATCAAAATGGAATTTTGACCCGCTTGCATATATCAATGACCTGAAAGCCTCCATGCTTTGGCAGACCTTTTATTTAGCCAAATCAGTAGAAACAGTATATCCCATTTTCCACAAAATTGTATCCATCTCTCTTAACACCCACGCACCCTTAGTCAAAACCCACATAAAGGCTAGAAAGTGCTGTTGGTTTACAGCAGATATCAAGGCAGCACTATTAAAAAGAGACAAGCTCTGGAAGCTAGCACGCAAATCCCACAAAGCCGAAGATTGGCATCTTTTCAGAACAGCCAGAAACCACCGTACAAAGCTAATTCGGGAAATCAAGTCTATCTTCTATCACTCTGAACTCGACACTGCCTCCAACTGCCCCACCAAGTTCTGGTCCACAATAAAAGAACTTTCTGGTAATACCACAGGAAACTCTCTCCCCTCAAAAATTATTTCTGACAATGTAACTATCAACAACAATAAAGAGATACTGCAAGCCTTCAACAATCACTTTGCTACTGCAGGGCTAGCTTTTGATAACTCACCTGCACGTAACCTACGCTCCCAGCGTACCACGCAACCTTCAGAATCTAGTCCCTCAGATGCAGTCTTTTCATTCTCTCCTGCCTCACTAAAAGAGGTCGAAGATCTCCTCCTCCAGTTGGACACCAGATAAAGTGCTGGTGCTGACACCTTCGATCCATACTACCTAAAGATTGCCTATCATGTCTTGGCCGTACCTATTACGCATCTATTTAACTTGTCCCTTTCTCAAGGGACCCTCCCCAAACTGTGGAAGACCGCACATGTTATTCCGTTGTTTAAATCCGGAGACCCCCTGTGATCTAAACAACTACAGACCCATCTCCCTTCTCCCGGTACTATCAAAACTTCTGGAAAAAATCGTGAATGCCCAGCTGAAATGTTTCATAGATGATACTAACCTGCTAAACCCAATGCAATCTGGTTTCAGAACTGAACATAGTACAATCATAGCCCTGGCCAAGGTGACAAATGACTGGCAGGGTGAGCTAGAGAACAAAAAATTTGTATGCGCCATTTTTCTAGACCTAAGTAAGGCCTTCGACACTGTCGACCACAGCCTCCTTCTTTCTTCATTAAAAGCTGTTGGTCTAGATTCTACCTCCTTGCTTGGTTCCACAACTACCCTTCTGATAGGCACCAACAGGTCAAGGCGAAGGTGAACTCTCCCCCTCAAATCTGTTAAAAAGAGGCGTCCCGCAGGGATCCATCCTGGGGCCACTCCTATTTGCCATCTACATCAACAATATAGACTCAGGCATCAATGAGGCCAAAATTCCTCTGTTCGCAGATGACACAGTGATCTACCTAAGCCATACAACTCCTGAAACTGCCTGTAGCGAACTGTAAGCTGACTTCAACATACTTCAATACCAGCTCCTTAGTAAAAAATTGATACTTAACGCCAAAAAGACAAAGGCATTGCTATTTTTATCTATTAACCATGCAGCCTACCCTGCTCTACCCCCTATCACCACCCTCCTAGGAGAAACCCTGGAATTTGTGCTGAAATTCAAATACCTGGGGGTCTGGCTAGACTTGAAACTCTCCTTTGCAGACCACCTGGAGGATTTGTTAAAAAAACTGAGGCAGAGACTAGGTCTCTTCTTCAGGTTAAACTGCCTACTAACTACAGAGGCCAAGAGACAGCTAGTTCAGTCTACGTTCCTTTCCCTAATTGATTAAGCCGACTTTATTTATAGCCAATGTGCTACTTCATACCTCGGTAAATTGGACATACTTTACCACAGAGCCCTGCGCTTCGTCACTGGTCTCCCCTTCTCCACCCATCACTGCTCTTTATATGTGGCCGTAGGTTGGACCTCCCTACACTACAGACGAAATAAAAATGCAGCTCTCTGGACATACAGAGCTATCACTGGCAAACTTCCGCAGTACATTGTTGATTGCCTGACTCTCAATATGCCTGGAACCTATGCCCTAAGAAGCTGTTCACTGATTTCTCTGAAAGTGCCCAAATCCCTAATGCGTTTTGGGAGAGCTGCCATAGAATTCCTTCTACCTTCACTCTGGAATGTGCTACAGAAATCACTGAAACTGAGGACTCCTGTTAGTATTACTGTGTTTGAGTTCTTATATTCAAAATACATTACAGAAGCCTGCAACTGCTTCCAAAGATCCTAGCTCTGGAATGTGCTACAGAAATCACTGAAACTGAGGACTCCTGTTAGTATCACTGTGTTTAAGACCTTATACTTAAACTACATTACAGAAGCCTACAACTGCTTCCAGGGACAAGTTATGTACTGATACAAGAAGGAAGGAGGATGGGAAAAGCAGGGAGGTTGTGGAAGGGGGGTGATTTGAGGGGGTCGCCAGATGCTGGTGGGCATCTGTTGAGAACCAGGCACTTCTTGCCACAGAGGTGCATGCACTGGTTACTTACACCCCCCTTCCACATCCTCCCTGCTTTTCCCATCCTCCTTCCTTCTTGTATCAGTGCATAACTTGTCCCTGGAAGAAGTTGTAGGCTTCTGTAATGTAGTTTAAGTATAAGGTTCCAGTTCCAGACCCCAACCCCGCCCCAGCTGCCCACTTCTCCTGACACATGTCTCCCCCTTGATACGCCTGGGTCTTTTTAAACTGACTATGTATGCCTTTTCGCTTGTAGCATCCACTTCAACTAATCTCTTCGCTGGACTATAATGCCTTTACCTTACAGGAATACTAAACCATGTATGTTGTTGTATCTGGAACAAATTTTTACTGACTTGCTACCCTATTGTTATGTATACCCTTATCAACTGTCTTTTACCTGAACCCAAATGTATTTTTACTTATCCTGTCTATTGCAGGCCTACCTGTACTGTTGTACTCTTGCATCTACTGTCTATTTGTCTGTATATAAATGCATTGTTATTTGACTTGTGTAATGCAGGTCCACCTTGTAAATGAGTTTGCTCAATGGTGTTTGCCTGGATAAATAAAGAATTTGATTGATTGATTGATTCTGGTCACCCTATTGACTCTCACTGTTTTGCCATCCCCGTTGTTGTACTCGCCATTATTTTGTGCTGTTTTGAAGTGCTACCCTCTGGTGGGAGGGTAGCAGGAGCTGGCAACTGTTGGGGTTGAGGGAGCCTTTGCAGTTATCAGGTTGATAGGAGATAAGAGGTGGAAGCAAGTTCATAACATCTGGAGGCTGGGGTCCCTGTGCCCTAAATATGTGAAGGTATGGTGGTATTACTGTCGTGGTGTTGTTAGGGCCTGACAGGGCCCCTTGAAGGTGGCAGTTTCAAGGAAGTCATTTCCCATGTGGCACAATGCTGAAGGTAATGTTGAAAGGTCTGCATTCTGGGATTTGCTTTATTAGTCCTGACATGCCCATGTCTGGGGCAGGACCCATGTCAGACCCATGAAGGAATGCAGGGGAAAGTCATAACAGAAGGAGGGAGCCATTCATCCAACTTCATTGTTTTATTGAAGAGGGAGTTACATCAGTATACATAATTGCTGAAGGTATTATACTCTTTTTCCTTTTTACTAAGCTGAGACAGATTATGGTTTATGGTTTGTGGTTTGTAATATATTTTGTAATAAAGACAGAGAAACATTACACAGGAAATATTTGCAAGTCCTTTCAGTGTGGTTCTTCCATGACATAACCATGGACCCAAAATCTTAGAATATACCAAGTGGCACCCAACTGTGGTCATTTTGAGTGGACAGAATGGCACTGAATACACTTGTCAGCTTCTCCTTACATTTACACGAGGGGGATATTCAGAACAGTTGCGCATAGCGCAACTGCTGACTTGCACCACCAAACAATATTCAAACACCGTGGCTGCACAGCACAAGTCTCACTGAGCCATGGCACAAATGTAATGTGTGCAGCACAAGTGCAGGGGACATTCCCATGAATATGTGGCGTAATGGTATATTCAACCAGAAATCATGGCATACAGTAAGTCTGGAGCAAACCACAAGATGCGCCGGCCAGACTTGAGCCTATAAAACCTTGCTCAAACACACTGACAGCAGATGAGCAACCCTGTGCTAAACCACATAGAGAGATGGATGGCTCACCTTTCATAATGGAGGTGGTAATGAGGGGTGTGAGGAGGCAGGAGGAACACCAATGTGGCCAACCAAGGGCCCGGCTGTGGTATGCCAGACACAGGTGGTACCGTGCCCATATCACATTCGAGAACTATACTGATACAGAGATTGTGGTCTGGTACCACCTGAACATGGAAATTCTGAGGCATCTATGTGAGCTGTATAGTGAGGAGATGCAGGCACCCACCAGACGTAGTCATGCCATGTCAGTGGAGACTAAGGTGATTGCTGTGATGTGCTTGATCACCACAGGCACCTTCCAAAGACCAACAGGAGATACTACGGGACCCACCCAGTTGGCCACATCCAGACTCCTCACACAGCTCCTCAACATTCTGCTGCCACATGTGTCGGAGTACATACATTTCCCCAGCACATAGGCAGAGCATACAGCAAAGATGCAGGATTTCCACAGGGTGACACACATGCCAGGCATGATCGGGGCCATAGACTGCACCCACATGGGCATCCACATACCACTTGGCCCTGAGGGGCCAGCATACATCAATAGAAAAGGATATACATCGATCAACTGCCAGGTGGTGTGCGATGCCACAGGGTGCATAATCAAAGTCTGTGCCACACACCCCAGGAGTGCACATGATGCATTCATCTGGCACAGCTCTGCGCTGTGCCAGAGGTTCAAACATAGGGACATCCCCATGGGCCACTTGGTGGGTGAGTAGGGCACGAGCCAGGGGGCATGTGTGGCATAGCAGTGGGAGGAGGGAGGGCAGACAGGGTGGGTATGGTGGAGTGGGCAGTGAGTGACAGGGACAGGGTGGTTGCCACAACACAGTGCAGTGCTAACCATGTCATTCCTCACATAAGTGACAGTGCATATCCCCTTAGGCCCTGGCTGCTCGCCCCCTATCGGCGACCGTCATCCCCCGCAGAGGAGAGATACAATGAGGCACGTGCCAGCATGCACTGTATAATCAAGTGTGTCTTTGGCATGCTGAAAATGTGATTCCGTTGTCTAGACAAGTCTGGCGGTGCCCTACAATACAGCCCATTGAAAGCATGTGGCCTATTCCTGGCCTGCTGCATTCTGCACAACATGGCCATTGACCCTGGGATAGCTGTCCAGGTGGATGAGGGTGACAGCAGTAGGGACAATGGTGAGGATGTGCCGGAGGGTGGTTGGCAGCCACCACCAGGGATGCGGGACCCCCACCTGGTAGCGGAGGCCAGGCGGCATCAAGACACAATTGCACAGGAACATTATGGAGAGCTCAGGTAAGTGAACTGACACACATGCATAGGACACACGGACCAGCACACCACACATGGGCCTGTACGTGCACAGTGGGATGCATGCAGGGAATGGGACACACTGCAGGCATGGTGGATGCAATGGCACACAGACACACATACACACACACACACACACACACACACACACACACACACACACAGCTCAGGCATGTGCATACACACACAAACACAGGCTGAGGAACATGGCATGAATCAGATGCATGACACTGGTACACAGGCACAACTGGCACAGAGCTGTCCTCATCACACCCATGCCACATGTCCCAGCAGCCCGGATGGCACACACAGGGGGTATGTGCCACAATGCACACGTGCAGCACCAGATGCATGCTGCACCACCACTGTCCATGTGTGCAAGGGTCAGCAGCAGCTGACAGCAGGTCAGGGCAGCACACACTTCAGATCAACCATGCAGTTCGTTGGCCACCATGGCCATGTGGTCAGCTGTGTCAGGGCTGATCAGCTGCCACACACTGCACTTTGGCCACAGGAGGTGTGTCCAATGCACCCCAGGGGTTGAAGTCCTAGACCGCGACCGTGTCCTTGCAGGGGTGTTGAGGCGGCCAAATAGACTAGCACCAGGGGTGTCCTGGGTGCCAACATCGGAGCCTGGCATCTGCTTTGAGGGTGTCGCCAGATGCTGGGACCTTGGGATGGACAGAGCACTGCGGGGGGTTCTCTGGATGTGGCCAAGCCCAGTGGCTGCCACTGACACAAGCCTGGCCACAATGGCACCAGTCATGCGGTCCAATGATGCAGTCATGGCCTTCTGCATCTGGCAGAGCTCATCAATGATCAGTGCAGTGACCCTTTCCTGTTGCACGGCCAGCTGACGCACCTCTGCCCACAGTGCACGCACCTCTGTGGCAAGAAGTGCCTGGTTCTCAACAGATGCCCATAACAACTGGGTGTGCTTAACCAGCTGTTCAGCATCCTGCACCTCCTGGACCAGATGCCGGGCTTCTGGGGGTGACACGGGACACTGCCCAGCATCCCACTGTGGTGGATGCTGCACAGGGGGGCCATACTGGGGGTACAGTGTTCTCAGATGCAACGGCAGCAGACCCTGAGTCAAACTGCCCTGTGGTACCTGCATCCTGCTGCTGCTGCCCAACCATCTGTTGGGCAATGCCCTGCGCCACCACTGTTGCAACAGCACCACCACCCACGCCGGACACAGCGGGTGCACCACACACCACCGTGCCGGAAGGGATGGGTGGCAGCTGTACAGCCACTGGCACAGCACTGGGCCCAGACATTTCCTGTGATACTCCTGGGGCATGCCAGGCACCACAGCACCTATGCTGTCCAGGATTAGCATTAGGTCATCATTGGAGCCAGACCTGACCTCCAGCTGAGACTCAGCACACAGTACTGAAAGGCAGGCATCCTGCAAGAACTCAGCCAGAGCATCGTCTGACACCAGGCCAAGGACATCCACCTGCTCTGCACAGCCAAGCCGTGGCCTGTCCCCACTCTGGATGTCAGTGGAGGTGGATGGTATAGCATCCATGGCCATAGCCACCTCTGCTCCATCCTCCCCACAGAGGCGTGATGGTGCTGCAAGAAAGAAACAGAGAATTAGTGGAACTGTATCATCCATGTGCATTCCCCTCCCCATGTGCATGTCACCATTGCCACTGACCAACGTGGTGCCATGCATGGCTGCAGCCACCCATACATGTGGCATGCAGCACGGCAGCAGGTACACCTGCAAGTCAATCCCATACCTGCCAGACATGTCTGTTGAGTGCATACTCACCATGCAATGAAGGGCTGCCACCCATCTGGAAACCATCACCAGGCACACCTTCCACCACCATGCAGCTGATGGTGGCTGCCACCAGCTCCTCTGTAGCTGACAGTGTTGGGAAGGTGGACAGGCCACCGCCGGTCACACTGCAGGATGCCCGTATGGCTGCCACCTTCTCCTTGTTCCTGCTCTTGTCTGTGCCGACCTTCTTATGGCACTTCTGCACAGTTTGCTGGTGCCTGCCATGTGTGTTCACATACCATGCCACCTCCTCTCACTCTGCTGACCTCTCTTGAGGTGTACCCATGGCACCACTGAACAGGTCCTCCCTGTCCAAGTAGACCTCAAACAGGGCATTCTGCTTCTCTCTTGTGAAGTTGGGCCTACGTTTGTGTGCAGGCCCATGCTCCTCCTCTCCATCATTGCCCAACATGTCACTACCTATGAACAGGGACAGCATAGTGGGTCAGTGTCAGCACGGCCCATAGCATTCCCCTGTAGCAGTGTTGTATTAGGCATCTGTTTCGCTGAGTTTGCATCCACTTTTTCAATTCAATTCAATTCAAGTTTATTGCTCGGCATATTATGCCATTACAAATCCAGACATAAATATTAAATTAATAAAAGTCATGTCAAGCTGACATATTATTAAAAACAATTCTCAGTAATATAAAAAAAACATTTGCAGTACCTAAGAGCCACATAGTGTCAAATCATCACATGCCTATTACAACACTGTCTTACAATTTAAATCCATTTGCCATATAATCTTTCTTATGTTTACCATAATTTAGTTATAAGATGCAAAGTATATACCATTTTTATTACCATCCATTACACAGAATCACTGATTATTTTACATAGGGGATGATTTTAGGTGGAAACATTTAAGTTCCATATATCTTAGGAGGGAGGCCACAGGGACAAGCACCTCTTCTTTCTGAGTTTTTAATAAAAAAGTCAATATGTGAAATAGTTGATATGTAAGTTGTTGAATTAGGCCACCCAAAAGGGAAGTCCTAATTTTTTCATACAGGGGGCAAAGCACGACCACATGTAATAAGTTGTCTTCTCTTAACCCACATTTACAATAAAGATCTTTATTTTTACTTTTCTCAAATTTTCCTTTCTAACATTACTTGATAAGCATTCAAAGTGAAATCTAGTAACTGCTTTTCTGTGTTTGGGATTTTGTAAAATCTCCAAATATAGTTCAAATTTATGAGATATTTTGTTTTTAGCTAACCATGGGCATACTTTCGACAATCTGCAGGTCTCCAAGTCCTTTTGTATATATAAATTATTTATCCTGGAATTGACTTGTTCTTTTATTTGGACTAAGGAAAGTCTTAAACAATCTGTTATAATCGGCATCAGACCAAGTGGTTTAATAATTTCTTCTACTACTTTCATACAGGGGAAGATTATTTGAGAATGAAGATATGTTAAACCTTCCTCCAAACATACCCTAGGGAGCCTATTCTGATTCATTCTAAACACTTTTAACCAATAATTTACCAGCCTTTGCTGTATATGGCATTCAATTGAGACCTTTCCAAGCTCTGCCCTCACTAACGAGGATGGGGCAGAGACTGGAAGTCCCAACATCTTCTTATAGAGTTTATTCAAGCTTGGATCAAGTCTCATTTTACTGTTGTAATTGATGCCCCAAATCTCAGCTCTATAAAGAAGCTGGGATCTGATTTTGGCATCAACAACCATCAGATTCCCTATAATAGTGTTCTCTCTGAACCTTGAAAAAAAAGACAAGATGGCAGGGAAAAACTTCTCTGCCTTTATCTTGGTTTCCCTCATGTATTCATACCAGTTCCCATTTTGGCTACAGGTTATTCCCAAATAAAAACTCTTTACCTCTTTTATTCTATTATGATTTATGTAATATTTATAATTATTCTTGTTCTCCCCAAATACCAGTACCTTAGTTTTTTTATAGTTTATCTGTAGATCTGCACTGAAACATTTTGCATAAAAATTATCCAAGCTTCTTGTTATGCCTAAATGACTAGCTGAATGTAAAGCTACATCATCGGCATAAGCCAGATAAGGTAATACTCTTAGTCCAATTTTAGGCAAATGAAATTCTTTGTTATACATTTTGTTTAATACAGTGCAGAAAAACAGATTAAACAACTGTGGTGCCAATGAACAACCCTGTTTGACTCCTATATTAGAACTAAACCATTTACTAATTTCACCTTTATTATTATATCTAATGCTTACATAATTGTCCTGGTGCATTAGCCTGATTATTTCCAACAATGAAGGATCTACTCCAAAGCCTGAGAGTCTTTCCCAAAGGAGAATTCCATTAATTTTGTCAAATGCTGACTTGAGATCGATAAACGCACAATATAGTTTTTGTTTTTTTACTACTTTATATTTATAAATAAGATGAGCCAAAACAAAAGTCTGATCTATTGTTGAATAATTTTTTCTAAATCCGGCTTGTGCTTTGTCAATTACATTATTAGACTCTACCAATAAATACAGTCTTCTGTTAATAATTTTGGTAAATTATTTTCCTAAATTATCAAGTAAACAAATTGGCCTGTAACAACCAGGATCCTTTCTGTCACACTTTTTGAAAACTGGTACAATAATACTTAAATTCCAACTTCTCGGAAATAGCCCAGTTATCCACACATGATTAAACAATTTATGAAGAAAGGGAATCTAATGATGTTTAATCCTGATTACAACATCCAAAGGAACCCCATCCGGGCCTGGAGCCTTTCTTCTTTTGAATGAGTCCATCACATTTTCTATCTGTATTGTGGTTATCACATCAGTGGGTCTATGTTTTTGTTCACTAATCTTCAGCTGTATTGATTTTAGGAGATAATCAGGTTCATCCCTGCTGAAGATATGTTTGTAATAAGTTTCCCCAAGTGCTGGGCTCAATGTGTGCCTCAATTGTATCAAAAGTTTTAGTTCCAAATCTAGCAATATGCCAAAACAATTTATTGTCCTTTAAGTGGACTGCCCTTTTTAATTCCAGCCATAACTGTTTAGCGTATTTTCTATTATTATTAGTTAGCACCAACTTATAAGTTCTCCTTATTTGATTCATTTTTTATTATTCTCTTTATTCGGGTGCTGTTTTAATAATCTAAATTGTTTGTTAAGATGTTTCCTAGCTTGTTTACATTCTATATTGTACCAGGGTTGTCCTTCTTTCCTCTTTATTTTTATCTCTTTCGTTATTATATAGGCTACAGCATTTATTATAGAATTATAGTCGGATATTATTTGATTAGCACAAACATTACCCACTGATTCTGATAATTGCATTAGGATACCTGCATTTTGTAGAATCTCTTCAAAATTTGGAGCTTCAATCATATCCCATTCAACTCTGTTCTTTCTCAGCTAGATGGATAATGGTTCATATTTAATTAGTTTATTAGTACCTAATTTCCTGATTAAACTAAGTTCAACTCCTAGATGCTGACTCTCAGGTCTTGGATTCAAATATAATGAATAACATTAATCAATCAGGTTTAAATCTGTCCATACAAAGTCAATGGTTGATGAGCCATTAACCCCCTGAATGAATATTCTCCCTCTAAGTCCAGCGATATCCTTCCATTCAAAAGACATAAATTCCTGTCAGTCATTAACCTATGCAGCTCAATTCCATGTTTATTGATTATAAGATCCTTTGCTTTTCTTATAATTTGTACTTTGGATGTTTCATTTAGGGACAAAACCGCCTCCATATCTTTATTACAGGCCCTTAAATTACCTAATCTGGCATTAAAATCCCCCATAATTAGTAATCCACATTCAGGAAAATCACTTTGAATGCTTCCACTACATCATTAAGGGTCCCAAAAAGGTCCGAGTCTCCATATTTGTTTCCAGCAGGATTATGGTAGACATTAATTATGAACCACAAATTCTTGTCTCTGTCCATTATTTTAACCACCTGTAAACCATTGCTAATACTGCTTAGTTCTTCAGTTTTTATGTCAATATCCAATTTAATGAAGATTGTTAACCCTCCAGATCCCCTCCCAAATTTCCTAGTTCGACTAGCCAATTTGTTATAAGATTTATATCCATCCAAATAAGAGTTAGAAAATGCCCACGTTTCTTATACACAGATCAGATCAAATAAATTCAAATATTGAATTGTTTCTGGATCCCCTAACTTTTCCCCAAGTCCTGCTAGGTTCCAAGACAAAATCTTAAGCGTATCATAATTATTTATGGACATATCTGGTTTATTTGAATCAGTAATATATAAGAAATTAGAGGTTGATCCCTGTAGCCTCTCTCTAACAGAATCTATTTGTCATTGGTTCAATGAAGATAACATTTCATATCTATTGGCTGTCTCAACCAATGTCTCCCAGCATTGTCCCTTCTGCTGTGTAGATAAAAAAGTATCCTCAGATTTATTTCTGGTATTTTCGATACAAATATAAATACCTAACTTATCCAAAATGAACTGTTTCCTGTTTAATTCACTGACCAGACTTTCTTGTTTGACCTTGAATATAACCTGTCCATCATGTTCTAGTCTCGTAACACTGTCAATGTCAGAATTACTGACAAAAGTTCCCAAACAGGAGCCCAAAAAGTCTGTCAGTTTTCTTTTTAAATTGAATTTGTTCTCTTTATACAATTGTTTTAGTCCAAAAATAGAAACTAATGTTTCCTGTTGGATTGCTGCATATCCCTTGTCAGTGTAAAATTCATTCATTTATTTATTTGATATATCAGTTTACAACCTTTGAGCCAGAGGCTCATTTGCAAAGATACCTTGTCACATGTAAGACAGATGGAAACATAGAGTAGGTATAACAACAATTACATTAAACATGAGATACATGGTATAACAGTGGTTTCATCAAGCATGTGTTACAGACATTTGTCACAGACAATATTTACAAGATTTGGAAGTAGGTATTTTCTGACATTATTTATAACCTTTGGATGACGATATTTACAACATAACAGCAGCGAGGCATTATAAGCTTGAGAAGGCATCTAAACATAGTAGTCAGACCTAATCATGGGTTTGGTGTTAAAGATGGAGGTTGCAGTCCATAATGGACTTTGTCAGAGAATATTGGATCAGAGTGGGTAAGACAGTGAAAGAATTAGAAGCAGTTACAGGAGCGGGTATTGAAGAGGTGGTTGTGAAGAGTGGTTTTGAAATGGGCGATATTGGGTGCACTAGTGATGGTGCTTGGGAGTGCATTAAACCATGTGGGTGCCCTATGGTGGAAAGATCTCTGGGCAAGGGAGGTTTTTACCCTGGGCACAACCAAAGGAGCTTTCTCTGAATTGCAGGTGAAGATAGTGGGGGTTGCAGGCTGAAGAGAGGCAGTGACCCCAGGGGGGAGAGTCCGAGCAGTATTTTCTTGGAGAGTAAACAGGTCTGGTAGTGGAGCCTTTCATCAAGGTTGAAAATATTGGCAGAGGTATAGACTGAGCAAGTGTGAGTGAGCCTAGGTGCACCTGTAAGGAGCCTGCAGGCCTTGTTTAGTGTGGCCTGGATTTGCTGGAGTGTGGTGTTATTTGCTGCACCGTATGCAGGGAGCCCATAGTCCACTAGGGACAGTATCAATGAGGTGATGGAAAGCCTAAGGGCGTAGGGGGGAAGGCAGTCCCTGTGTCGGTAAAGGAGTCCAATCCGGGTGTTTGTTGCGGCAGCAAGGGTGTTTATGTGGTCATGGAAGGTAAGGGCTGAGTCGAGGGTAAGTCCAAGATATTTGTAGTTGGATACCTGCTCAAGGGGGTGCTGGGTGCTGGGGAGGATGCTGAGTGGTGCGTTCTTGGCTCTGTTTTGGCGGTGAGAGAAGATCATTGACTTCATCTTTTTTAAGTTGCGGACCAGTCTATGGTCCTTAAACCAGGTTTCGGCCTAGGAGAAGGCAAGTTGGAGGGAGTCCTGCAGGGGTGTGGGTTTATGATGCGAGGTGAAGAGCACTGCATCATCTGCATATAGTAAGATTTTTGTGGAGCAGGCCTTTGGTAAGGAGTTTAGGTAGAGGGAGAAAAAAAGTGGTCCCAGGACAGAGCCCTGAGGCACCCTGGAGCGGATGGGTAGTGTGTCAGATAGAGTTCTGTTAATTTTGACGCATTGGGACCGGGCGGAAAGGTAACTGGAGCACCAGGCCAGGGGGCCTGTGGAGAAACCAAGTTGGTGGAGTGAGTCGAGAAGGAGAGGGTGGCAGACTGTGTCGAAGGCCTTGGATAGGTCTATGAACACAGCTCCTGCAATGTTACTGGCGTCTAGGGAGGACTGCAGGAAGTTGGTGAATTCTAGGAGGGCTGTGGTGGTGCTACAGCCTGAACGGAAGCCATTTTGCTCTGGGCATAGGATGTTATACTTGGCTAGGTATTCAGTAAGTTGGGTGGCCACCACTTTTTCTAGCGCTTTTGGGGGGGGGAATGGAGATGGGTCGATAGTTATTAGAAACATAGAAACATAGAAACATAGACTTTGACGGCAGATAAGGACCGCTAGGCCCATCTAGTCTGCCCATTCCCTACTCAGGATAGGCCTAGATCCTATTTAACCAACAGCCTACATCTTCCTGCCCCCACAAGAATTGCCTTATGTCTGTCCCATTCATTCTTGAATTCTCCCACAGTTTTAGACTCCACAACTTCCTCAGGAAGGCTGTTCCAGCATCATCTACCCTCTCTGTGAAATAATACTTCCTCACATTGCCCCTGACCGCCCTCCTTCTGTCTTTAAATTGTGTCCCTTGTTCTTGCAAGTCTCTTTTTCTGAAAGATGCTACCCTCTTGGACTTTGTTGATTCCTTGAGGTACTTGAAAGTTTCTATCATGTCCCCCTCTCCTTCTTTCCTCAAGGGTATACATATTAAGCTCCTTTAGTCTCTCCTCATCACGGCTTCTCTTGCAGACCCTGCACCATTTTAGTTGCCCTCCTCTGGACTGCCTCTATCCTGTCTATGTCCTTGCGGAGATGGGGTCTCCAGAACTGGACACAGTATTCCAGATGGGGTCTCACCAACTGTCTGTACAGAGGGATAACAACTTCCTGTTTTCTGCTGCTGATGCCTCTCCCTATACATCCCAGTATACCCCTGCCCTCCCTACTGCCTTCTCACATTGCTTGCTAACCTTAAGGTCATCTGATATGATTACCCCCAGGTCCCTTTCCTGTTTTGTTGTTGTTACTACCTCCCACCCATTGTGTATTCTTCCCTGGGTTCTTGTTTCCCAGGTGCATTATTTTGCACTTTTTTGCATTGAATCCTAGCTGCCATACGTCAGACCATTCCTCCAACCTTGCCAAGTCCCTTTTCATCCTTTCCACGCCTCCTTGTGTATCAACCCTGTTGCAGATCTTTGTGTCATCTGCAAAAAGGCATACTTTTCCTTCCAGTCCCTCTGCAATGCCACTGATGAAGACATTAAAAAGGACTGGACCCAATACTGAACCCTGCGGTACCCCACTAGTAACCGCCCTTTCTTCAGAGTGGACTCCATTTACAATTACCTTCTGTGTCCTGTTGTCCAGCCAATGTTTTACCCAGACTACCACCCTGGGACCCACTCCCAGGCTGGTTAATTGACTAATAATCTTTGTGTGGGACTGTGTCAAATGCCTTGCTAAAGTCTAGGTAGGCCATGTCCACAGCCCCTCCCTGGTCTACTACTTTGGTCACCCAGTCAAAGAAATCTATTAGATTCGTCTGACATGACCTTCCGCTGTGAACCCATGCTGCCTTGGATCCTGTGCTCCACTGACCTCTAGGTACTCAACTATTCTTTCCTTCAGAGTGACTCCATCCTTTCCCTACCACAGAGGTCAGACTGACAGGTCTGTAGTTTCCTGCCTCTGTCTTGGTCCCACTTTTGTGAAGGGAATCACATCCGCCTTCCTCCAGTCCTCGGGTACCACCATCCTCCATGATTTATTAAAAGAGTAGCCAGTGGTTTCACTAGTTCCTTCCTTAATTCTTTTAGAATTCTGGGGTGAATTCCATCAGGACCCATTGCTTTGTCCACCTTCAGTTTTAGGAGTTCTTGCAGAACCCTTTCTTCTGTGAAAGGACTGGGATTGACCCCACTATCAAGAGTGCTTCTGTTAATTGGATTAGACACTTCCCCCACCGCTTTTATGGATGGGGGTAATGACAGCTGTTTTCCAGGCACTAGGGAATTGCCCTAGGCATAGGGATTTGTTGAGCAGGTCTGTTAGGGGGACTAGGACCACGTCGAGGACTAGTCGAAGGAGCCTGGCATCTAGGGGATCATTTATAGGATTATTGATGTTTAGCACTTTTTGTAGGTAAGGATGACCTTCATGGGGGGATAGTTTGCGCAGGAGGAAACAGGGATGCTGCAGGAAACAGTTCGTTCATAATCAGTAAATCCCCAACTTTAATTCCCATCCTCTCAAACTCCTTAATTTTTTTTCAACTGCCTTTAAAAGATAATACTGATTAGAAGCCAACAAAGCCAACTCCAAGGTTGAGATTGGTCTAATTATACTGATGCAATGTTTAGCTAATGTACAACCATCCAATAAATTTGTTAATAAGTCACTCACTAGTTCTGTTAATTTATCCTGTGTTTCTTGTGGAATACATGACACATTAAATAATGGTAACACAAAATCACTTCCTAAGGTTTTTAACAAAAACTTCTAAAACATTTACTGTCATCTTGAGTCACTCTATCCTGACTATTCAGTAAAATAAATTATTGTGCCTTAATGGCATCTCCCTTATTTGTTGATACAGGGTTTTTATTTTGCATTTTCTGACTTATCTTTGATTTTTTTCAACTTCTTCAAACTAATTCCCTTTTTGGTACTGCTCTCACTTACTTTCTTTCTTAATCTCTGGTATTCATTTAAATCTGAACTAATACCTACGACACTTAATGGTGATGGGACAGTGTCAGTTTTTGTTTGGTTTATGGTTGTTTCAAAAAGTTCTTTAAGTTTTACTGAAACTTCACTATTTTTATTTTCTTTTCCATTTCCCCCTTGATGCCAACCAGTTTTTATCTTACTCTCCTTAACACTCTTGCATTTCAATCAATCAATCAATCAATATCTTTATTTATCCAGGCGGGCACCATTGAGCAAGCTCATTTACAAGGTGGACCTGTGGTCCTACAGTAATAATACAGAAAGACAAGTTACAATATTACAAACAGTAAAAATAGCTGCTATTATAGTAAAAATGCATATTTACAGGTAATATACATTGAACATAGATCTACAAGAAGTCATGAATAATGAACTTGTGCTGGATACAAGCCCAAAAACTGTGCATTTTGTAGTGGGAAATGTTAGGGAGAGGGTAGGCATACCAGATAGAAGATATCAAGCACACAGTGTAGGGAGAGGTGGGAAATAGGGGCACAAGCAAAGAGTACCCAATTGTTAGAGCAGAGTGAGGAATTGGGAGGGCGGAGGACCGTACTAAAGGCGACAGTGATTTTTGCCCCAAAACGTGGTGACATATGGAGGAGAAAAGCTGCCATTGTACTAAGTGTAAGAGGAGGAATATAGTAGCAGGGGCATAACTGGGAGGGTCCTGGAGGTTGGAGCAGAGGGAGGTGTTGGATGGATAAGGGACCGAATATTTTTTAGGGCGAAAGACGATAATTATCCCCAAGTGCAGTAGCATGTGCTAGAATCAGGCTGCAGCTGTTCAGAGCATCAAAGAATAAGATATGAGAGTTCGTCAAGAAATCCTGTGGATCTGTTGGTGGGCATGCTAGAGGCAGAGGCACACATTTCAGCTGGGGGGCTGCTGTTTGCGGGCCACCATTTGAGGGAGGGAGGTTTGTTAGTGTCTAGTAAAGCAGTTGCAAATTTCCGTAATGCCATCACGGTAAAGCCTTTTGAATAAAAGGGTACTTACTGGGGTTTTCGGCTTAGATATTTTTGGGGTTTTATTCCATACTGATGGGAGTGAGAATCCAAAGGCGGCTCTTCCGACTCGTGTGAGTGCCCTGGGTATATTTAACAGGAGTTGTGAGCAGCTTCTAAGGCAATAATTCCTGGACACAATCGGAGACAGACAGTTGACGATGTATTGAGGGAGTTTGCCACTGAGGGCTCTAAGTGTCCAGAGTGCTGCATTAAAGTTGCACCTATAGTGAAGTGAGGTCCAGTCTGTGGCGGCATATAGTGCACAATGATAGGTAGAGAAGGGGAGGTCAGTGATGAAGCATATAGCTCTGTGGTACACTTACTCTTTCGTTTGCATTTACACTTGCCTTTACTAGCCTTAGAAATCTCTCTGGATCCCTCTTGCTCCTCCCCCTTTTTCCATAAAATTGGAAACTTCTCTGCCATTTCTTTGCAAATGCTGGTATCTCTTAAATTTTTATTGTGTAGCATTATGCACTCAGGGCCATTGCTAATAGTTGACTGCTTTGAAAAATTATCTTTCACTCTTGAAATATCATTAGATTCTGAGATATAAGACTCCTGATAAAACTGACCACTATAACCCAAAGTTTGGCCCAAAGGGGATTAATCACGCTTTGATCTAAAATTAGATTGTCTCTAGTGCATTGAGTGATCACAATCTCTCCCTCGTCCTCTCCCACATGTCCTTTACCCATCAAATCTAACCTATCTTTGTTTTCCAGGCATATCCCTTTAATAAAAGAAAGGTCTTGTTTAATATCCAATAGCTGTTTAAATAAAAAAATGTTAGAATTGAGTGGATCTCTCAATACATTGACAATGTCTCTGGTTAATCCCTCAAAATCTGGAATGCTTCTGTTATCTGGACTCATTGTCCATGAAGTGTAAGTGTATTCATCCCCAACAGAGTGCTCTAAAGCCGCTATTGTCTGATTCTCCCCCTCACCCTCTGGGTACTTCGCTGATATATTTCCCTTTGTATCTCTTTTATTTATAATGGCTTTTTTTCCAGACTGGACAGATTCCCTTTGTGCAGAGTCACTAAAATCTGACCTTAAGGTTTCTCTCATACTTTTCACCTCTGTGTCTAATATGGTCAAATTATGAAAAATATCTGAAAAATCAGTTTTAGTATAATGGGTCTTTATGGGCTCCTCACTGATCCATCATTTGGGTGGACTAGACCTTTCTACCTTATTGCTGGGAAAGTGACATGCTATCCCCTCTTTACTTGTAAGAGATGCAAAATCTACTGTTGGTATAGACTTTAGATTGTCTTTTTTATCTTGTGATGAAACAATGTTAAAAAATTTCAAAATACCTTCATTCGGTGTAGATGCTAATTGGGTAACAACCTTTTTTTATCTCCTTAATTTTCCTACTGTTTTCTTGCAATACAGACTTGTCATTAAATAAATTTTGTTTTTTGCTAAGTGACTTCATAGCTAGTTTTTTTTAAAGAAAGTGGGTTTTCTTGGATACCCTTAGATAACCCTCCTTGCTTAACTTTCTTAAATATATTTCAGCCAAACTTGGTTTATCACTAAGAGGCATTTTACTTCTAGTAATAGGAGGCATATCAAAAAGGAAAGAAGAAAAATAAAATTCAAATCCTTAATTGTGTGGTTACAAGTCCAAAACAATTAGATTTTAATTCTGTCAGTTCTTCCTCTAGCAGCAAGTGCTTCAAACTTCACTTCGAACTTCACAATCTGTGTAGTTTAAATTTCAAAACCTCAAAGTCTGAAATCTTGTAGAAACAATTTTTTTTAAAACTTCTTGACCCAGATTTTTATATAGAGGTAGAATCTTCGGCTTAATAACCGGAACTTGTCAAAGCCCACTATTAGTTCAGAAGTTCATTTCCCAGACAAAATCCCCAGAAAGGTCCGTTGGAGAATTCTGGTAAAATGTGATATAACAAAATCTCCAATATTCGTTACATCCAAACTGAGCACTGAAACAAGCAAGAGATAAAAAGGAAATACATAAGTAACAAACAAAATATAATACAATTAGTGAGTGATTAACTAACTGCAGATAGCAGGAGCTGCAGCAACAATACTAATTAGTCAAAAAGTTTCTCCCAGAAAGACTACGGCTTTACAATTTTACGGTTAATTAAAAATTTAAATATCTCTCTATATAACATAAACTATTAAACATAGGCTCCCAATAATCAAAGTCAATTGTACCATAAATTCAAAAACTAAACCTACTTCTTGAAGTAAGAGCCGCCAAATATATCTGAAAAAATGCAGAAGTTTCTGTCGGATAAATCCACATAAGCAATGGCAATGGCAATGGCAACAAAACTTGAGGTTCACATCCACATTCACATTTACATCCAATTTTACAAAAAAGACACGGATAATCAGGCCAGCGAGCATTTTCCTCATTAGGAAACTCAAAGATAATAAAAGCCTGACCTGAAGTGAAAGCGAAAAACTGAAGGTTCAGGATACAAAAGCGTATTTTTTGCTCGGCAGCACTCAAAAAGGACGTGATGAATCTTTACTCACAAAAGAGAAATCTAAGGTAGAAATGCCACACATGCGTATAAATACCTAGCTCACATGACTAAGGTGCACCTTTGGCGAGAAAAATAAAATAAACTTCTCTTTTTCTTTTATTTTACAAAATATACTTGATTAATCTTGGTTATCTCTTTTTGAGTAACCACTAAAGCACTAAAACATGAAACATGGATCATAAATCGTAAAACATAAAATATGATGTGAAACATAATATAAACGTATAGAATGTATAAAACATTTAAAAACATAAAAATCTACATCCCTTGAATTTTTTGCAGTGATTAATGCTATACAACAAGGACACAGATATCGGTGACATCTACTGCAGAAGAATACACAATTTGCAAATATGATCGAAGTTTTCTTTTCCTTTGGTGTAAAGCCGTTCTGACTGGCTAGTGTCTAAACCCGGCTGGGAATCCACCTCGGAGACCCTCCAGCTTCCACTGGGTAGCCAACACCTCCACACTCCGCACTTTTTTTTTCTTCTCTCCTCTGCAGGGGAAAAAGACAAAGGCACCAAGAAAAACTCTGACCAACACAAGGCAGAATTTAAGATTTGCTAGTAAGGAGACAGACATACACAGGCAACAGTGGCATACCTGTTATAAAAAAATAGCAAGCAAAGTCTCTCTGCTTCTCCTCTTTACTCCACAAAGTGAGAGAGCGAGATTCTGCTTCAGTCACACATCTCCTCCTGTAACTGTGTAGCTCGATGAGACAGTCTGTGTCTGGTGGTCCTTTGCATCCACTTACCTAACAGGTTGCAATACCAGTCTGTGACCTGTGCTGGTCATTGACGCTTATACGGCGCAACGCATGCAAATGAGCTTGTGAGCAATGGCAATGATATGCTAATGCACCCTACTGCACCACGCATTAGCTGATGAGGTGATTTGCATACGGTGGCTGAATATCACTTAAATGTGCAGTACACAATCGAGTTGTGCTGGAGCAACCCCTGTTGTGCAAATGCGGCACATGCATGGTGCACGTGCCCGCACGTGCCTGAAGTGCACATGTGCGCACACCGTACCACAAGCCTATCACGTGACTGATGTGCTTTTGTGTGATTCTATGCCATTGCACATACAGTGCTGGGGGGGCCATCGTGCATTTGTACACCTCATGGCACTGCCTCTTACTGCACAGCTGTGCACTGTGTGCATGGTGTGCATGTGCATGACACCATGTGGTGTCATGCCCTGTGCTCTCCGGGTGATGTACATGACCTCATGCACCCACTGGTCATTGGCATTGTGTGCATATGTGTTACTGTGCTATGCACCCATATTGCGCACTGAGATCGCTCATCCCCATCTTACCCAACTGCATCCTGCTGTTCGCAATCGTGCATCCTACACGTGTGGCCCCACATGTGGTTTTGGCACTCATTTCCCTTGGGATCCATCTCAAGACATGGTCAGAGACATGGCACAGGGTAGAAGTAGAAGAACCACAAACTGGTTTGACCTGGAGGTGATCATCCTCGTGGCTGTTGTACAGCCCTTTGAGGAACAGCTGCATGGACTGGTGCCCCTCCAACAGCCATGGAGTGAGATGTGGCAGTGGGTGGCCAGGGATCTGGAGAGGCAGACAGGGGTGGTCAGGATCCTGGAGCAGTGCCACTGCAGGTTCAGGGACCTGAAAAGGAGGGACCCAGAGAGGCTGCGGAGGCTGTAGGTGTGAGTGCAGCATGGGGCAGTGCCACAGCCAGGTAGGTATGCACAGGTGGCAGGCATGCTCAGGTGCTCTACTGTGGTGGGTGTACAGCTGTGCACCACATTCCGCTGCTGGATTTTGTCATGGTCCTGGTGGTCACTGCATGTCATGCATGCCTGTTGCACATGTTGCAGTCATGCAGACATGGGGGCCACTGGACGGATGGGGACATATCCTGCACCATGCAGATTGTGTGGTGGTGGGGGGCTGTCCATGCATGCTTATGTACTCATGTCCTCCTCTCTTCTTTCTTTCCACAGGGCCAGAGGACTGCAGGTGGGCCATGGTGGCAGCGGCAGGAGCACAGGTCCCTGTTAGGGCACAGCCAACACCAGCTGGACATGCTGGGCAGGTAGGCTTGGTCACATTGCTGTTATGTGTCTCTGTGGGATAACAGTGGGGACAGCGTCCGGCCATGGTTGCTTCAGCCATGTGTCTGCACATCAGTGGTTGGCGCACTGTCTGTTCTGCGTGCCGGTGTCACACGTACTTTGGTGGCCTTGTGCTGGTGGGGGGACATGTGCACAGCTGCCACCATGTGTGCTGCGACAGTGCTGTCGCTCTGTGCTGTGTTCTCATGCTCATGTGCACACTGCGCTACACTGTCTGTCTGTCTGCACCATTGTGGTGTGTTGTGTAGATGGCTGGTGTGGCCCTCCAGGCATGGGTCCTTTGTGGTCCTTCCAGTATTGTGTGCCCCCTCTGTCCACTGCATGCTGTATGTGGGCCGGGGTTCTTTGGGGCATGACACTGATTGCCTGTCTTGTCCCTTCTCCTAGTTGGACCCAGGATGGCGGTGTGGAGGGGAGCATGGTGGCTGTTCCCAGCCATTTACCAGATGTTGGCCTGTGCCTCGCTCACCCCATTGCCTGCTCTGTGTTTGCATTGTCACCTGTCACTGTGCCCATGGAACCCTGTGGCTCTGCCTGGTGGGTGTCTATTGCATGGCCCTGCCCTTGGCATGACTGTGGTGGCAAGGTTTTGGAAAGTTACTTCTTCCATGGTTGGTTGACCGGGGTTGTCTGTGCACAATCTCCTGATGCCCTGTGTTCCCTTCAGGTCAGTGCTTCTGTGTACCCATGTGTGCCCTGCTGGTGGGGTCCTGTGCCCCTTGCCCTGTGCTTTTTTGTGTATGAGTCCCTGCAGCCTTTTGCTCTTGCCTTGCTCACTGGATTTGTGCTTAGGTCTGCTCCGCGCATCCATGGTTGAGCCAGTGCATCTATGGTTGGGTCTTGGTGCATCTTTGACATATTCAGCCTACTTGCACAGAAGCATTTCAGGGGTGCCTCTTCTGAATATGGCTCCCATTGTGCCATGGCGCATCTGACTTGTGCTGCACTGGAACTGCGCCGGCATTGGGTGCATTTCTGAATATCTCTCCCCAGGTGTATAATTAGGTAACTTCAAATGGCAGCCAAATCTGAAGACAATTGTAAGACTTTGTACATGTATATTGTGAAACTAAATGCGAGAGGTCAGTTGAAATAAGAGTTGCAACTATTATGACAATGGCTAGCACCTCTAATTCAATTAAAAGGACTGTATATGTGATGGCCATTACAACAAAAGAAATGACTAACAACATTTTAAAAGATACTGTGACATGAGGTTCATCTGTAACAGGCTTAATGCTCGAGAACAAAATGCTAGATCCCGTAATACAATTTGTAGAACTACACCGTAATGTTATCACTTTAAATCTGAAGAGTTTGAAACAGGCTCAGCTATATCCAGACAAGTGCTGGGCTACTTCTGCTTCATATCGAGATGCAAGAAAGGGAAGCACAAACAATATTTAAGAAAAAACTTTCTATCTTCAAAAGATGGGTTATTGTGGTTAATTACTTGCAGTTTCCCTTCCTCCTGGAACATACTTACAGTACACAAAGGTCTGACTGGGACCGGGGGTGGATATATGTTAAGATGTTATGGTTAAGCTTCAGTTGCTTGCCATCTGTATCTTCGCCCTCCCCAGGGACAAGGTGGAAATACTATTGTCTGGCTCTCCTTTCCTGGTCAATAAACACTAAATAAAAACTTAGAATTCTTTGAATCCTTATTTGTCCATATAAACTGATTTCTTGAAAATCTTGCCAAAGGGATAGTAACCAGAAACTCCTGGGAAGAGATGAAAATTAGGGACCTACAGTGGGCAAGGTGATGGTCTACCAATATATAATTTAAGCCTGTCTCATAGTTGTGAGACTGTAAAGAAAAGAAAATGAGTCTGTAACTTTACAGACATAGTTCCATCACAGGAAATTCAGTAGTTTGATAATAGTTTGAATTAGGTTAACTTCATTTTATAACTGCTACATTAAAGTGAACTTACAGTAAAACCTTACTACTGCAGTTCTGTCGAACAACATTAATTACTTTTAAGTCTGGACCCTATTGAGTTAAAATACATGTAACGGCTGTGCAGGGCTGATCTCTATTTTAGGACAGAATGTAACCCTTTGGGTACTTGTATATGGGATTTGCATCCAGCAGTGATTGAATGGTATTATATTGCTTCCAGACGTAGTTTCCTTGGTGGCTTTTCCATTGCTTAGCATATCTATATCATCTCCTTTACAAGGGGTTTCCAACCTACTACATACCCTTATTGTACTGCCTTATACAGTAAAGAGTTTTCTTCTTGTATATACAGTAATGTTTGTTCCGTTTAACTGGCACGGACATAGCTGTGGAACTAGCCAAACTTCAACTCCCTTGAGTACCATATCCCATTAATTTATGCATTGGACATCTTCCTGGGGGAACCAAGTTTCTAGAAGAAATGCCATAAAGCTTGCACCTACTTCTGTACTAAATAGAGGCATCTGTACTGTATTAAAGGAGTACTTTATAACGTACTCATGCAATGGTGCCTATTCACTACAGTGGGTGGGGTGTCATGAGGCACCATAACCCCCAGCGCAGCTCTGCACCCTCATGAGATCCATACGTCGGTTGTACAGTATTCCTGACTATCAGCCAATGCATGGCTCCCATTTGCAGCCCTCCCAAGTGCCCAGGTTCGTGGGGGGCAGTCGGGTGCAGAGCTGCAGGTTGACCTGTGCAGGCAGCCAATCAGCTGCCCTACCCTGGTCCCTTGGTGGCTCCCTTGCACCAGTGGGGTGCCATGTTGGTGGCCAGAGCATATCATGCTGATGGCATAATGGGGGGGTTCCCCAGATGTCCACCCCCAGCCTACCCAGAGTGCCCTAACAGCAGAGGCGGCCTCTGTGGGGGGTCCAATGCCCCCGCCATCCCCGGAACGACATGCAGTGGCAACCTGAGGGTGTGTGTAATTATTACGGCTGCCTCCTGAAGGTGTAATCATCACCCCACCCCAGGCACTGCACTCTGCATCTTTGTGAATGGCGTGGAGTGCAGCCATGCCCCCTGCGCTGGCCCCCGGCCCACGCTTGTGCCGAGCTGTGTGTTTGGCCAGGGGTTCAGGCACATATGGGGGGGTGTAATGTGTACCTGCATGCTGTGCAGGGGGCACAGTGAGCATGGGCAGGTGCAGGCAGGTGCGAGGTGGGCTGTGAACTGTGGTTACACGGCACCTCCTCACCATTCGTGAATAGAGCCCAATGCCCCTATTCTCAAGCTAAAAGTTGCCTAAAGAAGGGTTAACTTTAAAAAGAACAAAAGAAGAACTTCAACTCATGACAGGAAATGACTTGTGGTTTGTACTGAGACAGAGAACAGAAAAAAGAAACCTTTCTGTGTAGACATTTTGCACAGAACTAAAGTGCTTAAACTCTGACTCTGCATCTTACTCCTACACTTCATTATTGTGTCCTTATGCATACGTGACCAGTGAGAACTGGCTAGTGATTACTGTACTGAATGTAACCAATTGCTGTGCAGAGTGATTTAAAACAAAGGATCTTTTTGTCCTCTCCTGTTCTGTCTTTCGTCTGTCTGTCTGATTGCACAGTCACAATTGTTCTTGTGGTACGACGGTCTGGCCAATTATAGGTCCACAATTTGAGTTATTTCTATTCTTCCTTTCATTTTACAGTGGTAAAATGAAAGGAAGAATAGATAAAATAGGTAAAATGTGTGTTTTATGTGAAACTAGGGTTCTTTGGTTTGCAGATATCTCTAATGCTATTATTGCCATAATTTCAGGAAGCCATTCGGGTTTATTAGAAACTATATAGCTGTATATATATATATATATATGTATATATATAAATATATATATATATACACATACATATATATATATATATATATATACACATCTACTGTATATACATATACTGTATATGTAGATAGATAGATAGATAGATAGGTATGTCAGTATGGTGTGCAGTAAGCTGACTGTGAGATGTCGTTTTGCCCTCCCTGTATGCTTGTTTTCAGCATTGCAAAGAGGAGATCTCCCTTGTACAAGATGTTTCATTTTGCTTTGACTTCAGGATAACACATAAACAAGTTGCACCTTGTACTAACATTTCTATATTTCAGTTCCTTTTTTTAGGTTTCAAGGCACCATTGCATCAGATCAAGGGACTCATTTTGGGTAGTAAAGTATTTTCCTTACTTTTACAGAATTCCTTAAGCTTTAACTACACTCAAAATCTGTTGATGAACATTTGGGTTTTCTCAGGGAGTTACTGTACTTATCATTTAGTATTGGACTTAACATTAACCCAAGAAAAGCAGAACTGGTTGGGTAAGAAGTGAGGTTTTTTTTTTGTTTTCTCTTTTTCACCTGAAGCAAAAGGAAGTACAGGAGATTGTACATTTACCCCCGACATACAGTCTCTGTGTCCCCTTTTGGTGTGGTATAACATCATTACAATATATATATCCCATTTTGCAGACACAATTAAACCTCCGTATCTCTACTGACACGGGGAGCAAGCTGGAGCCAGAATAAAGCACATGCAGATGTAGTTAATATGTGGGGGGAAAAAAGGCACTCACAGAGGTGCCCTGTCTTGCTAACCCAAACCTAGATAAGCCTTATCATGTAGAGATTGAGGTTTTAGACATGGCTACTGCAGCTATGTTAACCCAGTGGGTTACGCATCACGCTTACTCAGATCTATTAAAAAAATAAATACAATTAATGTGACAGGTACCTACTGTGGACCTTTTGAGCAAAAATATATTTTTAATTACATAACTTGATTTAACATGGTTATAATCCCCCAATAAGTATACAGCTTTTCTTTTGTCTGACAGACTAAAAGAGGGAAATGACTCTAATGCTAGGTTAGTACATTGAGCCCTTCTCTCACAAGATCAGGACACTGATCTAGCAAGTCAGACACACCCGCCTGCCATGACCCCTTGGCTAGAAAACCTGGTCCGAGAACCACACAGCTGTGGAGTAGACCCTTGTGACCAACCAGACAGGCAAAATAGGAAGATGTACTTTAAAGAGTGCAGCCTCTGCTAATACCTGTACCTGTATTTTTACTGATGGCTCCTCCTTCCACTTGGATAGCATTCCTCACACAGGAAATGGGGTCTATATCCCCAGTAAGCAAGTGTAAGAGGCAAAGTCCTGTACACCACACTTGTCCCAGGTGGCATAATTGGTGGCTATCTGTCGTGCCTTGCAGTTGATTCAAACACTTGATCTCAAGCCACCTGTTTGCATCTGTTCAGACTTTTCTTGGATGTGCATTGCCGTGACAGAATTATTGCCCTCATGGGTAGAAAATGTTTTTTCTGCCTCGGATGGCAAACCCATTAAACACCTGAACTTATGATATTATTTACTTAGTCTAGCTAAAAACACACCTGTGGGTATTAGACTGGTCACCCATTGACTCTGCCAAGGATGTGGACTCAGCTCTTGAATACTTTATTAACACCTTTAACATGGCATGTGATATCCATGCACCCCTTAAAAAATGAAAAGTCAAGGGAACCTCGAACCCATGGGTGTCCCTAGACCTCATAAAACAAATGAAATCCAGGGACCAGCTCTGGTCCTGTGCCAACCAGTCCAGTATTTCTGCTGACACACAAGCCTACAGAGCTGCCAGGAACACCTGCACTAGATCCATATTGGGAAAGAAAATTACTACAAGAGCACACTCACTAACTCCTGAAAAGATGGAAGGAAGTTCTGGGACAATGTCTCCCAAGTAACGGAAAAATTCCCAAACCTCCCCCACTTGCTCTGCATCGATGGCTCTATCATCCTGGATAAGATTAATATTGCAAACGCTTTCAATTTCACATTTACCGACCAAAGTCATGTGCTCCCCCATGGCTTTTTTGACTAAACACAGGCCAATAGCCTATTTGATCACCCTGGCGAAACTCAGCAGCACTCCTCCATTTTACTTTAAGGCCGTCTCCCAAGGGTTAGCCAAAAATCACATTCTCAAAGTCATTGGGAGATCTAGGAATAGTGCTGACTCCTTGGACATGAAACTACTTGCCCTCACCATCGATGAAGTACTACCTCACCTCACCAAAATCCTAAACCACTCTTTGATACTCTCTCAGTTTCCTCTGAAGTGGAAGTCCGCCGTGGTGACCCTTATCCACAAAAGTGGTGACATAACTATGACAATCAACTACAGACCAATCTCAAACCTTCCATCCCTCTGCAAAGCACTGGAATGGATAGTTGCACATCAGCTCACTGAATAGCTGGAAAAATATAATCTGATATGTCCCCAGCAACATGGCTTTCGAAAGGGGTACTGCACCAACAAAGCACTCCTCGACCTTACCTCCTACATCCTCCAAGCCTTGGATCAAAACCTATTAGTTGGAGCCACCTTTATAGACTTGACAAAGGCATTTGATACTGCTAACCACTCCCCACTGATTGAACAACTTCCTCACCTAGCACTCTTTCCGGACACTACCCTCTGGATTCAAAGCTAACTCTATGACCGTTCCCAGCAGGTTAGCCTAGGGGAATCCCTCTCAAACTCCCTTCCAGTCCACTCTGGCATTCCCCAAGGTTCTATTTTAGGTCCACTGCTTTTCAGTATCTTCCTGAATAATCTTCCTGCCTCCTGCCACAATAGAATGCTTCTATATGCAGACGATGCCGTCATCTTTACAAACCAGTCGGATCCCACCCTTCTTCAACATCAGCTCCAGACAAGTTTTTCCAAAGTTGAAGCCTGGTTCTGTGTGCACAAATTCATCCTAAACTACTCTAAAACCAAAATAATGCTATTTCATGGTTCCCACAGCAGGCATAAAGAACAGCCACTTCTTATTAATAACTGTGGAGGATCTGTGCTGGAACAGGTAAACCATTTCAAATACCTGGCTGTGACCCTAGACTGCACCCTCCCATATAACAATCATATCAATAACACTTCTAACTCTGTGAATGCCCATATTGGTCTACTCTACAGGCATGGGCACTAATAGCTGACACCTTAAAGCTGGCTATTCAAAGCTCAGTCACCTCACTAATCGACTATGACCTTGTGGTATACAGAGTTGCCACAGACACTGCTCTCCGGTGCATAGCCCTAGCCCTGAACAAGGCCTGTCAGCTACTCACCTCAGCAACTCGACTATCACAAACCTGCAGTGTCGACACACAGGCTAACTGGCTCCAGCTCTCAGGTAGGCTACATTACCAGACCTGCATCCTAGCTAAGAAGACCACCCTGGGCCTGCTACCCCCAGGGGTCCAGTCCTTACTGACCCCACACTGTGCCACCCGCCTGACGAGAAGTGTTGAAAGCCTATCATTTTCCATTCCCTGCTGCTGGACCTCACAAGGACACACTCCTGTAAAGTTAGAGCCCCTTCCTGTTTCAACTCCCTCCCTGCTGAACTCTCCAACTCTCCCAATCTCAGCAGTTTTAAAAACAAACTTCGCCAGCATCTGGTGACGAGGGCCCACTGTGACTTCTACATTTAAACAGCCATGCATTCCTCCCCGGTCTGCTTAAATCCCCCCACTATTTTTGTTACCCACTCCCTACTCCTTCCCCACACTGCCTCTCTTTACCAACCACCCCCCACCTCCTCCTATACCACCTCTTCCATGATACCTATTCTATACTCCCTCCCCTTGCTGCTCTGGTCCACATTTGGGACAGTGGCCACCTTTCACCTACCTTACCCTCTCCATCCACTTTCCATACCCCACTCACCCCCTCCTGCCCCCTTCTTCCCCTTCGGACTGTTCCCCCCTGCCCCCATCTACTCCTCCCACCCTCTCTCTTTATCTGTAACAACAATGTGCCTACACGTCCTCTCCCCACCCTCCCTTCTACTTGCTTTCTCTTTGTTTTACCCACCCTGGAGGCACTTTACCACACCCACAGTGCACAGGGTCTACCCTAGGGCTTATCCCACACTTGAGTGTTGTCCTATGTAATATAACCTATTGTGAATGATAAAGCCTCTGGTGGCTCCTGGTAATTTGTAACCAATTGTTTTTCTGGACTGTTTTTCTCTCTAAAATGTATCTGTATGTTTGTGACTGACATGGAACCTTTGTAAATGAGCCCTGGGCTCAAGGTGTTATCCAAAACCTTAATAAATAAATAAATAAATAAAACACCAGCATCTTATGTTCTTAAGGTGAAAGCACATTCCAAAAAGGCTCCTTTTGCATTTGAAAATCCCAGAACTGATGCCCTGGTACCAATTGGTGCCGGGGGACAACTATGGAAGTTACCTGAGACCATTGACTTAGCTGTGGCCACCTAGTTGTGACCCTGTGACATGCTGGAAGTGTTGGATTTACAGGAGTTACAGAATCAGGATGATAACATTAAAGGTCTGAAAAACAAATTTTAACCAGGTGACAGCCAAGGCAATGTTATATTAGATTCAGATTATGGTTTACTTATGTATCAGTCACTGAAAACAAGACAGAAATTTTACTTTGCCCCCAGGGTGTAAAGAGGTTAACTCCTATGGTTAGCCCATGATGCCCTTGGCCATCAAGGGATTGTCAAAACCAGATACATTTTAGCACGGTTAGCTTGGTGGCCACAGATGATTAATGATGTCTGACGTTTTTGAAAAAACTGTATTATTCGTACTCAGGTAAATCCAATACAATCTGCAAAACATGCTTTTTTGAGACCTCAGTTAAGGGAAAGACCATGGTGCAATTTACAGATTAATTTTGTGGATTCTCTCCCAAGCACAGCTTGAGAGAATAAGTACATTCTGACTGTTACGGACTTGTTTTCTAAGTGGATAGAAGTCATACCCCTAAAAAACAACATGGCCATAGCCACGGCACGAGCCCTGGTTGATAAAGTGTTTTGTATTTGGGATTTACCCACCTCCATAGCATCTGACCAAGGTCCACACTTTGTAGGAAATGTTATGGAGGAGTGTTTACAGGTATTGGGTGTTACTCAGAGATACCACTTTCCTTACCACTCCCAATATTCAGCACAGGTAGAAAGAGCTAACGGGACTATTAAAACAATGCTGAGAAACAATGTCTTTCAAAAGGAAAGATTGGGATTAGAAATTACCCCTTGTACTTATGGTTATCAGAAATACACCATCTACTTCTATAGGACTTACCCCATTTGAGATTATGACTGAGAGAGCAATGAGGATACCTGCTCATTTATGGTATGAGAGAAGTGATATCCCCACCCCAGACAGAATTACAGTAGATGCAGTAGTGAGGGGTGGAGAGGGTGGCCTCTGCTTGGTGGGCCCCCACTCCCCCCCTTTCCATTGCCACTGCTTCAATGCCCTGGTAGCGCTGGTTTGAGGAAGCACCGATCGGAGAAATAGGTGCCGACTTAGTGGCTGGTGTAGGGTTGGCCACCTGTCCTGTGGCTGCCTGTCCTGCAGCTGCATTGATCACCTGGAAAAACTGCAAGCTGGTGGAGTTCATGTTGGTGCCCCCATGGTGAGAAACGGGAGATCGCTAGGATAGGGTGGGATGACGTGGAGAAGAATTTTGGTGCTGAGTGTTTGGTGGTCATCTGATCTTGCTGGATTCTAAATTTCCTTCTCCCGGATTGAATCTTCCACCTGGACTGCTTTATTGGGATGTTCTCGGCTATCCTTGGTGCCTCTATTTTTTTAAACACAAGCAACTGAGCCTGATTGGACCTCTTACCATGGTGACATTGCTCTGCCTGCAAAAAGGTGAGAGAAGTGCCTAGTGGTTGATTCTAAACTTGTGCTGCAGCAGTAGTGAGGGGTGGAGAGGGTGGTCTCTGCCCAGTGGGTTCCCCCCTTTCCGTTGCCGCCACTTCAATGCCCCAGTAGTGCTGGTTCGAGGAAGCACCGATCGGAGAAATAGGCGCCAACTTAGTTGCTGGTGTAGGGCTGGCTGCCTGCCCTGCAGCTGCCTTGATCGCCTGGAAAAGCTGCAGGCTGGTGGAGTTCATGTTGGTGCCCCCGTGGTGAGAAACAGGAGATCGCTGGGACAGGAAGGGATGACGTTGGGAAGTATTTTGGTGCTGAGTGTTTGGTGGTCATCTGATCTTGCTGGATTCAAAATTTCTTGCCCACCCACCCTGTTCCCTCCTCCTGTTAAATGGACTTAAACCACACCCACCTGCATGTTGTGACCCACTTAGTGTATGTGACTGGCTGGCATTTACTTCCCCTGGTGGTTGATTGTTTTCCTGAACTCACACCTTTTCTGTGCATTCTGACCATTAGTGTGTAGTTATTAGCTGGGTGGCTGGCTGCTTCCCTGAACTCACATTCTTATGGTGTGGCCAGCCCATTAGTGTACAGTTCATTAGCCACTGTATATTTGCTGTTCTGTTGACTTTTCACTATTGTATACAAGCTTACATATCTTCACTACATTTAGTAGGGGCAATTTGCCTGGGCACTTTATGGTACAGGTTTTACCTGTATGCTGGCCTTCATACTGTCACTGCTGGGGGAGCCTCTACTGGGGGGGTCAGTTAATTCTGTGTGTGCCTCGTTCCTGGTGGGTGTGCTGGCAGTAGGTTAAGCTGTCCTCCTATTTCCCTGTTCTTGGTGTTTTCTTGGTTGGTCGAGTGTGGACTAGGTGGTCTTGCTCCCTGGTGCTGTTCAGTTGGGCCACTGGTGATCACAGGACTGATTCAGGAGTAGCGCTGTATGTCATGGGGGCTTCTAAACCTCGTATGGACTGGGCAGCGCCCTCCTCTGTTTCTAGTGCCCTCATCTGTGGCCTGTTCACTGTGCTGTTCCTCCCCCTTTTTACTGTGACCAGTGTCCCTCCCATGGGACATTTCATGGTCTCATTGGGGTCAACTGAAGAGATGGACTATACATTCTCTTATCTAATAGCATATAACAGGCAGTCTCCCTGGCCCATCTGTTGCCTTAACATGTGGTGTCTCCTGCATTCCGGCATGGTGGTTAGGCATATTGGTCATAGGCCATCCTCTAAGGCTGGCCCCCCGAGCATCTCCTCTGGCTTCTTATGGTGACCCTTGTACTTGCAGGGGATGTGGAGCTTAACCCTGGTTCTCCTTGCCCAGTCCTCTCCTCCCCTGTGGAATGGCTATCTGGCAATGGGCTAAAATTCGCACATCTCAATATTCACAGTCTTCTGCCCAGCTTGACTGAACTCCTCGTTTGGGTCACCCACAATAAGCCTGATCTCCTTGGGATTACAGAAACTTGGCTTAAACCTTCTGCCCCGATTTGGCTTGCATGCTCCCTGGATTTGATTTTGTTAGGCAGGACCGCCCATTGAAAAAGAGAGGGGGTGGTATCTTGATCTACTACGGGAGTCACCTCAATCTATCTACGCTAGCCTTCCCTCAAGCAGTGCAGTCTTCCTGTGAGATCCTGCATAGTGTGCTGTTACTCAGAAACACAAAGAAGCTTCACATTGTGTGCACTTACAATCCCCCCATGGGTGGTGTCTTTGGTTTTCCTCCCTCCTTGATTCTGTCAGTTCGAGGGCAGGGAGCAATGAGCTGTTGATCCTAGGAGATCTTAGCCTGAACTGGCTTGGTGGGAATACCAAGCAGTATAAGTCACTGCTTGCAGGTTTCTCTATGTCCCAACTCATTAAGGATCCCACTAGGTAGTCCTCCAATGGAGGCAACGGCTCTCTCCTGGACTGAGTCCTGTCCAACAGGCCTGAGAGGATCAGCTCATCTGGTACCCTTCCAGACTCCATTTTGGACCATGCCCCTGCATACTGCACATGGAGGGTCTCTGCCTCAAAAATTCCTCCCAAAATCATCCAGGTCAGGGACTTCTCCAAGTTTGACCTGCGGTCTTTCCATGAGGACCTCATGCTCATGGACTGGTCTGCAGTGATGGATGCCCAGAGCACTTCCTCTGCAGTCTCTCACTTTCTCAATGTCTTTGGGGTGTTGCAGGACAAGCATGCCCCCCTTGTTAGATGGAGAGTTAGGGGAGCTGCTATAAAATGGTTGCATGGGAGTCTCCTTACGCTCGTGAGGGCTAGAGACAAATGCTGGACCAATTTTAAGGTCTTGATGGACCAGGCCATATTCCAGCATTATAGAAGGCTCAGAAATGAGTGTAAGAGGGCAATCAGGGCTGCCAAAAAGTGAATTTTGCAAAGCCACCTTACAGACTTCATCCAAGGACCCATGGGGTTTCTAAAGGAACATCAAAAACACAGTGAGTGGCTCCTCCTCCTCTGAGGCTCCAGACATGTTCATCAATGGTGCTAGCTGTAATAATCTGCTTATCATCGCTAATACATTTAACTCTCATTTCTCAGACCTGTCCGCCTTCACCTCTCTATTCCCCCCCACTGGTTGAGATGGTTCTGCACAGGTTCTGCCGCCTCAACTGTCCCCTGCTTCCTGACCATTGTTCTACTTTAAGGCTGTGAAGGCGCATGAGATGCAGAGATTGCTCTCTGGTCTCTCCCCCTTTGCTAGTGCTGGTCTAGAAGGTATGGAGCCAAGGCTCCTCCACTTGGCCACAGCCTTCATTGCCCCTCATGGCCCACTTAGTAAATCTATCCCTCACCTCTGGAGCTATCCCCGACACATGGAAAGTGGCAAGGGTTGTCCCTGTACTCAAACAGGGCAACCCTAGGATTCTTGACAGCTATCGGCCGATTGCCATCCTAGCTGCAATCAATAAGATTCTTGAGAAAATTGTGGCGTGGCAACTTACAGAGTATATCCAGTCTCATGAGCTTCTGTCTCCCTCACAGCATGGTTTTCGCAAGAGGCACAGTACAGCCTCTGCCCTGGTCACTGTCACTTCAGGGATAAGGGCTGCTATGGACCAGGGTAGACTCTCGGGTGCCGTCTTTATTGATCTCTCTAAGGCCTTTGACCTAGTTGACCAGGTCCTCCTCTGCTCTCAACTTGGGTCTCTTGGTCTATCCCCCCCCCCCCTCCTTCATTGATTCTCTAATTCCCTTCAGGGAAGGCAACAACTCACAAAATACAGGAATGTACTCTGAGACACTACCACTGTATTCACAGGTGTTCCCCAGGGGTCAGTACTCGGGCCTCTGCTCTTCTCCATATTTGTTAATGATCTTCCCTTTGCTGCGGCCACCTGCAGGACCATCCTGTATGCTGATGACCTGGTTATCCTCACTCACTCCCGGGACATTGGGGTCATTAATTCCCAACTGAGTGAGGATTTCAGGGGTATCCAGTCCTGGTTTTTGTCCCACAAGTTGGTCCTAAACCTTAAAAAGACCCAGGCCATGCTGTTTTGATCCCTGGCTAAGCTTAAGGCCTCCCCTGTATCTCTGTGTATTTCGGGTACTGGAGGAGCTCCCGTGCCAGTTACTGACTCAGTCAAATACCTGAGGGTGACACTCGACCCTCAGCTCGACCTTGATCATCACATCCTGAATGTGTGTTGGGCTGTTAACTGGAAATTGGGTCTGGCTTACAGGGCAAAAAATAATCTTACCTCAGCTGCTTGCTTAGCATTAGCCAAAGGGGTGTTTCTACCATACCTATGCTATGGGCTCCCGTTGTTTACCCACACCTCCAAAGTCCACCTTGCAAGGTGGACCGTGGCATACAATAACATTTGTTGCTTTGCTCTTGCAGCCCCTCACCTCACTCACCATTGTGACTTGTAAGCAAAACTGGCTTTCTCTGCCCAGTTACCTAAACTTTGTGCTGGGCTGCTTTGCAGGTAAGGTTTTGAGCATGGGTACCCCACCGGATTGGCGGAGCTCCTGGTGCCTGCTGTCCCCTCCATCTACTCCCTCGGGTCTCTGGGCCCTGCCACCCTTCAGGTTCCTGCTACACGTACTCAAATGAGAGACAGGGACTTTGCCTCCTGGGCTCCTAGACTATGGAATTCCTTTCCTGCCCAGGTCCACTCCTCTCCCTCCCATGCGTGCCTACAGACCTCTCTGTGGAAACACCTGAAGCTCTCCTTCCTGATCATCATGGCCCCCTGCACAGCACTTATTGACACCATCTCCCTCATTTGCCTTAGGTCCCATTGTGGTAGCATGCCCGCCTGGGCATTGGCCTTGTGTGAAATGGAGATACTGCTGTTGATAGCTGTCTGATAAGATACTTGTACATGATACTTAAATTATTGCCTTAGTGTCTCTGTATTTAATCTGTATTGACATTGCCATCTTGTTATACTAAATACTCTTACTGTGACTGTCATGCTTCTCCTCCGGTCAATGTACCTGCCTTGCTTGTGTCAAAATGTACGCTGTATGTATTGTAACTACTGTACTCTCCCGGGTCATACCTGAAAATAGGCATATGTTTTGTCTAGTGTACTTACTTGGTCAACAAAAGCTAAATAAATAAATAATAAGATAGGTATGTGGCTAATCTGAAACAGAATCTGATCAATATTAACTAAATTTGTGGTCACAAACATTGGAAAGCATCACCAGATGGAGAGAAAGCATTTTGATGCCATAGTGAAATGCCCTACGGAATATCAAGTGGGAGATAGAGTCATGATTTTAGACTTCCAAAGGCAAGAAAATGGATTACATTAATTTTGGAGAGGACTGTTTTATATTACTGATAAATTGCCACTTGCTGTCATTAAAGTCAGAATTACTGATAAAAAGAGTCGCAGAGAAATGGCTGCATGTGAATCAGGCAAAGCCTTTTCTGGGGGAAGGATGCTTAGAACAGCCTTAGTATAGTTACAGTATAGCTGTTCTGCTCACGTGAGTATGTGTTTGATTTTTTGCAGCATGTGTAGTTACCAAGCAGGAAAGAGTGTTGTGTGCAGTGATTACTGGTGTAGCCACCTTCTACCAGACCATCTTGATTATTTGCATCACAAAGTTATATTTATACATGAAATGCACAGAAGGAAGGTCCATGGTACAGGAGACAACTGGTACAACAGACTTGAATGAAGCAAACATGGACATTGCCATAAAGCACTTGTTCACTAATAAATCACATGGAGACCCACACTAAGTTTGAACTTATTAATGCGGCACAAGCATCTAGATGTGGCTTACACACAATAGGACAAACCACTACCTATAGGAAACAGAGTCGTATATGATCAGATGATTTCTCCAATATATACGAGCAACCAAACACTTGTAATTCCAGTCAAGATTCCTTTGAACCCTTTTACATTATATAAACAAATGGCAGGTACTACTAGTTATACTACAAGACTTCATAAACAGAACAAAAGTGGTTTATCCTTATTACATTCAGTCTCTGATGATCTTAAAAATCTTTATGCTGTGCTGGCCCAGTGGCGCTGAGGGTTGAGGCGCTGGACGCCACACCTCGCACCTCATTGGCGACCCAGGTTTGGGAACAGGCCTGGGTCGTCGGGGTCGGAGGGATGAGGAAGGATTGAGCATTCCATGGACTGCTCTCCTTCCTGGGGAGGGGGGGATTCCACCAGCCGATGCACTGGCGACTTCTAGTGGAGGCTGGAGGTTCCACAGTGCACAGCCACAGAATGCAGGGGATTGAAGCTGCGGTGGACGGCTTTCAGGGGTGCACGGGAGCATGCACCAGCCAGGTTGGACGTCATTGCATGTCTGAGCTTTGGAGAGAAAACAAGTAAAATTCCCTATTGGCAGGTGAGGGGATGGCAACCATCAGTAGCCCAAGGCCACACATCCAATGTCGGCCGTACCTGCGCACCTGGGGCCTCTCTGTGGGGTCTGGAGAGTCCAGGGGTCCTTGAACCCAATATAGACTGCAAGGGATTGTTCAGATGGGTAGTGGAGCTGCAGAGCTGAGCATGGGGAGCCTGAGAAATGCCCCAAAGGTAGGGTGCAAAAATAGAGTCCACAAAAAAAAAAAACCTTTATGCCATTTATACCAAAAATATACTGAATTTTTATTTTTTCTTTTTGTACCCAAATTTTGGTATATGAGCACATGTACAAAAATGTTTTGAAACTTTTGGCCTTTGTGTCATAATTATTTTGGGTTATAATACTCGGTATAGCTTTGGTATGACCAGTGTAACAGAGGAATACTTTCAGGGGGAAATTCTTGGCCCTAGTCTGGTTGTGAATCAAACAACAATTTTGCAACATAAAGCTGTTTTGGCTTGCCTTGATGAGCTATATGATTTTCACCATCCATCTATGAATTGGTATGACATTTTTAACCATGTTTTAACCATAAAAAATGATCAAATAAAACTGCCTAAAATGTCATTTAATACTTCTAACTTTGCCCAGACACCCTCTGGCCACTTACTAAGCAACTGTGACCCAGGAGTGCATACACAAATAATAAAAGGCAAGAAATATTCATGATGGTCATTTATCTTCCAAGGCAACAAGCTTATTGTCAATAACTCTTATATTTCCCCATGTGATATGTGTAATAAGATTCTGGATTCTAAGCCTTGTGTAGATAACTCTGTCCCGAGTAGGGAAGATTATGGAGATTTTACTGCTTGTGCTTGTGTTAAAAGGCATCCTTTATATTACATGACTTTGAATGTTTCCTCTGTAATTTTATTGTCTAAAGAGTGTATAGATAGGGGACAGAATGCTAATACTAGAGATATGGGACCCTATTCTCAAAGCTCCCATGGCAGCACAAGAGGCTTGCATTCCAAATATTGGCACAAAGTGCCCCTTGTGCCAAAGGATGCTCTGGGAGCAATTTACAAATGCAGCCTGTGTCTGCTACAGACAGCCTGCTCCAAATGGGACTTGTGCCTCCCATGTGCCCCAAAATGGGTTGCAGCAGGTTACTAGGGGGCATGTGGTAAATACAAACTGCCACATCCCCCAATAATGGATCACAGAACTCTCCCAGAGGGAGAATTTCTAAGTACCCCATAGACCAGCCTTGGTTTGTCTAATTGTACTTAGAAATGTCTCCTCTGGGAGAGTAGACTATTTATGGCAATGTGCCGTGGTCCCCCTCCCAGATCCCCAATGCCTCCTGTGCTGAAATTAAATAATGCCCCCTCCCAGATCCCCAATATCACACCTTATATTATTAATTAAGTATCCTTCCCTGGTGGTCTAGTGGCCCTCCTCCCCGATGGCACTCCTTATATTAATAATTAATTAAGTGCCCTTTCCAGGTGGTCTAGAGGCACCAATCCCTGAAGTTTTCTGGTATGTAAATAAAATATAATGCCCCCTTCCCTGGTGGTCAAGTGGCCCCCCCACCCTGCTCCCCATCCCAAAACAGAGCCAACAACCGACTGCACTCCTCTCACTTCCGTGGCTGGCCACCAACTGAACAGTCACTGAGCGTACTGTAAAGTGTACGCTCTCCACCTACACTTTACAGTACATTCAGTAACAATTCAGTTGGTGGCTGGCTGTGGAGGCTGGAGGAGGGCCATGCCGGTCACCAGCACTGTTTCGGGATGGAGAGGAGTGGAGTGGTGAGCACTACCTGATGGAGTGGGGGTGTGGGGAGGCCACTCGACCACCAGGGAAGGGGACATTATATTTTACTTACATAACAGGAGACATTGGGGATCAGGGAGGGTGGGCACTTGACCACCAGTATGGGAGTTTTGTCTATTTCACACAGGGATCCAGGATGGGGGAGACCACTTGCCTTTATGCAGGAGCCTGCGGCAAACTCTCCCATGCTGACTTGCATTTGTCGCATGGGAAGGTTACCCGCGCGGTGTCGGAACTTAGCCACCGGGACCCTTCCTATGCCAGAATCTGGTGAAGGGTCCCTGCTGCACCGGGCTTCAGTGCAAGCTGCTGTTTGCTGCAGCTTGCTTCGATCCCAGCCCCCTTTGAGAAGTCAAGGGAGCAGAATATATTTCTATGAACCACTGAAATAAATTTGTTTCCTATTTAATGGCAGATTTAAACAGTTTTTGGGCTTAGTAGGAACTCTTCTAGGAGAATTTTATACCTATTACTTCTATAAACAAGGACAAGCTATTGAACATTTACTTAGATCTATTACCAGTATTAATGCAGCACTTAACAAAATTGAACACAATTTTATGAACTTCACACTGGGAATTGAAATGTCTTTTAACATAACATAGACAAACATAGAAACATAGAAACATAGAAGTTGACGGCAGATAAGGACCGCAAGGCCCATCCAGTCTGCCCATTTCTTTTTCTACCTTATAAATGTGACATCGGCCTTTACTCTGTCAATGGCCTATCTATTCATACTCATCTGTATTGCTCCCTTATGCCTATCCCATGCCTGTTTGAAGCCCTGCACTGTATTCATATCCACAACTTCCTGAGGTAGGCCGTTCCATGCATCCACCAACCTTTCTGTGAAAAAGAACTTCCTCACATTACCCCTTAATCGGCCTCCCACTAATCTCATGCTGTGTCCTCTTGTCCTGTTATTCTTCTTATATTAAAACATGTTAGACTCTTTCACCTTGTTAATGCCCTTAAGGTGTTTGAATGTTTCGATCATATCACCTCTCTCCCTCCTTCCCTCCTTTGCTCTAAGGTATACATATTGAGCTCCGTTAATCTGTCCTCGTATGTTTTCTGATGCAGTCCCTGCACCATTTTGGTTGCCCTTCTCTGGACTGCCTCAATTTGGTTAATGTCCTTGTGAAGGTGTGGCCTCCAGTACTGCATGCAGTACTCCAGATGGGGCCTAACTAGTGTCTTGTAAAGAGGGATTATTACCTCCCTCTTCCAACTTGTGATACCCCTACTAATACACCCTAACATCCCCCTAGCCGTACCTACTGCTTTAGTGGTCTGCTTGATGATTTCAGGTCATCAGTGATGATGATGCCCAAGTCTCTTTCTTCCCTTGTGACTGCCAGCAACTCCCCTCTGAGCCTATAGGTGGCTTCAGGGTTTCTCTTCCCTATGTACATTATCTTGCATTTCTTTGCATTAAACCCCAGTTGTCACTCTTCCGACCATTTTGCTAGTTTATCCAGATCTCTTCTCAATCTGCCCACTCCATCTGGATCATCTATTCTGTTGCAGATCTTGGTGTCATCTGTAAACAGACAAACCTTACCCTCCAGTCCTTCTGCAATGTCACTGATGAAGATATTGAAGGGGACTGGCCCCAGGACTGATCCCTGAGGTACCCCACTTGTGACTTGCATCTCTTCTGACTGTATACCATTTACCAGCACTCTCTGTTTTCTGCCCATCAACCAGTTTGCCACCCAGTTGACCAACTTCTGACCCACCCCGAGCCTACCCAGCTTATTAATCAATCTTCTATGTGGAACAGTATCGAAAGCTTTGCCATAGTCAAGGTAGGCGACATCAATTGCTCCCCCTTGGTCCACCACTCTGGTTACCCAGTCAAAGAAATCTATGAGATTAGTTTGACAGAGCCTTTCTTCTGTAAACCCATGCTGTCTTGGATCCTGTGCTCCTATGGATTCTAGGTGTTGCACTATCCTTTCCTTAAGGAGTTCCTCCATAATCTTGCCCACTACTGAGGTAAGACTGACTGGTCTGTAGTTCCCTGCCTCCTCCCTGCTGCCACTCTTGTGGAGCAGGATCACATGAGCCCTTCTCCAGTCTTCTGGGACCTCTCCTATGCTCAGAGACTCACTAAACAGTTCTGATAATGGCTCTGCTAGTTCCACCCTTAGCTCCTTTAGTACCCTGGGATGTATGCCATCAGGTCCCATTGCCTTGTCCACCCTGAGCTTACCGAGCTCTTGTAAGACCCTTTCTTTTGTGAAAGGACTAGGTTTGTTTGTTTGCAGATGACACCAAGAGCTATGGGCTCTGCCCTAACTTCTCTACAGTAAATACTGAGCAGAAGTATCTATTTAGGATAGCTGCTTTTACACGGTCCTCCTCCTCACATGTCCCCTTATCTCCTTTGATCTTAGCAATACCCCCTCTGGACTTTCTCCTTTCACTAATGTAGCTATAGAAAGTCTTGTTACCTTATTTTACTGTCTGTGCTAGTGTTTCCTCGATTTGGGCTTTTGCCTGCCTTACTGCCTTCCCTGCTTCACTTAGATTAGTTTAGTATGCCTCCCTATCTTCATCCCACTGCATTCCCTTATATTTCCTGAAGGCCAGCCTTTTGGCTCTGACCTTTTCTGCTACAGTTTTTGAGCACTAAAGTGGTTTCCTTCTTCTTTTGCACTTCCTTTTCTCTCTAACACAATGGGATGTTGCTTCAAGTATTGCATCCTTAATGCTTGCCCACTTTTACTGTACCCCTTCACCTGTATTTCTTTTTGCTAGGGCTAGCTTAACTCTGTTGGCCATCTTATCAAAGTCAGCTCCTCTGAAGTCCCATATTTTTGCCTTGGAATGGGATGATTTAGTTGTAGTGGCCAAACTGAACCATACCATGTAATGGTCATTGGCCCCCAGGTGACCTTCTACCTGGAGATCTGTGATCCTTTCCCTGTTAATCAGTACTAGATCTAGGATAGCTCTGTCTCTTGTGGGTTGTTGTACCAGTTGTTTAAGGCCCTCCCCCTGCAGGGAATCCACCATGTGTCTAGTTCTGGCAGATGTTCCTGCTGGTATTGACCAATCTGTATCTGGCACATTGAAGTCTCCCATTATCAGAACCTCCCCTTTAGCTGTAAAGTTTTATATATCTTCTAACGGTAACGTGTCTATGTCCTCCCCCTGGTCTGGGGGCCTGTATACAACCCCAGTTCTTATGGCTGTCCCATTTCCTGTTTCCAGGGTGACCCACAGTTCTTCTGGCTCATTATGTGTATTCTGAATTTCTGTAGCTTTGATATTCTCATTGACTTACAGGGCCACTCCACATCCTCCCCCTTTTTTGCATCTCAGTCTCTTCTAAACAGTACATAGCCAGGTACTGAAGTCACCCAAGTGTGGTTACTGGTAAACTACATCTCGCTAATTGCTACTATGTCCAGTTTAGCCTCTCTCATTATTGTCTACAGGTCTGGGATCTTGTTTCCCAGACTGCGAGTATTTGTGTACATGATTTTCCATTGGCCAGATTTCGTTGTGTTAGTGGTTGGCTGAGGTCTGGCGTTTCCCCTGTGCATTGTATGGGGAGCCAGACCTTTTTGCTTACCTGGTGATGCAAATGAACTGCAAACATGTCAAACTCCTATTTGACCACTAGCTGAGGGGGGAGGGGTGTTCTTCCCATTCGACATATGGGGTGCTGCACCCCCTCTCCCCATTTGCTAGTTTAAATATTCTGTAAAGACATCAAACTTCTGTCCCAATGCACTGACTCCCTCCTTAGTCAGATGCAGTCCATCAAATTCGAAGAACTTTCGCTCCCAAAACTGTTGCCAGTTTCCTACAAATTTGTGTCCTTTTTCCTGGCACCAGCCTTTGAGCCACATGTTTAGCTCCCCTATCTCCCCTTTTCTGACCTTCCATCCTCCCCCCCCCCAGACTGGCAGGATCTCAGAGAAGGAGATGCCAGATGAAATGGATGATAGTTTGTCGCAGCCTGGTCAGGTGTTCTTGGTCTCCACAACTGACCCGGCTGGCGAGATCATTAGTCCCTATGTGTACCAGGACGTATGTTTTCCCTGCTTCCTGAACAATTTTAGCAATGCGGTCAGTGTCTCTCCACGCTGATGTACCGGGAGACATCTGACCATTACCCTGGCTGGAGATAAGTATCAACTCCCCGAATCATGGAGTCTCCTATGATCAGAAGTTTTTTGGATTTCCTTTTTGCTTTTTTGTTTTGGTTCCTGTTTTGGGTGAGTTTTGTTGTGCTAACTCCTGTGCTGCAGTGTCCTGCTCGGCAGTGTCCTCTGCCCCTTTGTTTGATTTTGGAGATAGAGGCAGATACCTGTTTGTAATTTTGATATGGTTTGTGGAGGTAATATGTTGGAGAGCACCGAGTGATGGGGCACCAGATTTGTCCCTTCTTACCATCCGCCAACCTCCCGGACCAACTACCCTCTGGGGTCGAGGTGCTTCTGTTGGATGTTGGGGAAATGGCATGTGGTTCTTATAATATATTTCCTCTTGAATATGAATACAAAAATCTTAGATGCACATCATGATAGCGTAGTGCATTCCAAAATGCAGAGGCTGTTAGAAAGTACCTTTTCAGACTTAAGACACAGTGTGATAACTATAGAACTTGTTAGGCCAAACTGTGTACACAGTTTAATGTAAACTGACATCATCCAACATTTGGATTTGGACTATAATTACTGCTGACCATAAATATCAACTGGATTACTGCTTTGTTAAAAATGCATATCAACTGGATTTTGGATTATTATGCTCCAAAGGCAATAATAAACCAAAATCCAGTTGATATGACACTTCACAATAACCTGAAATTCAGTTGATATGACAGTCCTCACAGAAACAGTTCATCTGACTCTCGATACGTGGCAGTGTCAGCGTGAGACACTGAAAGCAGGTACTCACCGTGGTTGTCTTCTCTGCAGACACGAAGAGTCTCCAAACGATCTAAGCACTCTAGCATGCTAGCTAAAAAACTTATTTTTCTTTCAAGCTGCTAGAAATACAGTCTAAACCTCCACACCAGTAATTATAAAAAATAAAGGACAGTCAAGTGTATGTTTTTGGATTTTTTTTAGATACCCTTGGTGTGTGATGACTTCATAAACCTCTCGAGCTTCACTCTTGAGGTTTATGGGTCATCACACACCTCGGGTGTGTGAAAAAAATCCATAACACACACTTACCTATCCATTATTCTCTATTTATTATGCATATACCTGTTATATATAAAGGTCAATCAGGAATTGGTTACACTGTTTTTAATATAGGATTTTATTCACCTGATTGAACACTTTATGCTGTTTTGGATATACCCTATGATTACATTACATACACTGCAGATACTTGGAAAGGTTTAAAAAAAAGTCTCTGGTGAACTCTGGTAAAATAGATTGTATACTTGTGAAGATAAAGCATATACTCCTTGTGAAATATCCAAGGCATGTTCTTCATAAATTACAAAAATCTCTGACCTTGCACATAATATTGTATACAGGCTGGTAAATGGTACTTACGTAATTTAAAATCCTGACTGTGTTTTGACAAATAGTTCTACATGGCCTGAAGTTATCAACTTTTTAAACACATCCATGAATGTAACTATGACTTTTTACCTTTTGTACCAACTGTATATACTATTTACTCTGCAATTCAGCAAATTTATTTCTGTACTTTACATGTTAAAAGATTTCGTTATGTTAAAGAAAACCCTCAAACTGACATCTCTGGCAACCAATGTAGATAATGTTAGTGACAACGTAGATGCTGCACAGTGTTCTTTTAATAGTACACTGATTTTTACCCCAGGACAGTTAGGAGAAGCTTTCAAGAAAGTGAAAAAAAGGCTTGCCAGTTGGATACCTGGTTTTGAATCCTTCTGGAACTGGTTTGGCATGATATTGGTTATTAGAGTGATCCTCTTCATGAAATTTTATCCCAAGAAAATTCCAAAACCATTTCCTGTGTACGCTAACATACACTTACCGAGGTTAGTTTCTGGCGACTCAAGCAGATATGCTGTTGTTACTGAGCGGGCCTTATACCATACCATCTGCCCATCTCAGCCCAGAATTTTAGGTCCTAGAACAGAGGGAGAATGACCACCCCATCCTATCTAGCCATTTCTGGCATGAGACCTCTATGCGACCACCGTGTGTTGAAGGGCAGCGCGATGCTTGGGGGGAATGTAATGGTACGCAGTACTTTTTTTTTTATCACTTAACATTTTTCCTCCTTGCAGCCACAGTCCCTGCTTCCAATCTAGCCACCACTTCACTCTGCTGCCGACCCTGAAGCTCACATGCCCAGCTAGCAGATGCAGCTACACCTGTGAAAGGGGCCCCCCCTATAGCCCCCGCACCCAGTGAGGAAACCAGTACTGGCACATGCCTCCAGGCATCGTCAGCCAGCGGAGCTGCGGCCATCAAGCTGCCACGGAACCATGCTGACATATTTTCCCTGTTCTTCTCCCCATGGGAACCCGGATGTGCAATGACGCCAAGAACATATGTGCAGACATCTGCTCCGTCCCCCCAGTTGTACCATTGCTTGCGGTAACTCGGCCGCCCTCAGGGTCGCCACAGCATTGTGCAAAGTCCCCAACCCACCCCAGGACTGAGAAAGCTGTCTTCTGATGCTCAATCCCAGTCCTCCCTGCTGACCTCGATGACCGAGCTCAATCCCAAACCGGGTTGCCGGCATAGCCGAGGTGTGGCGTCCAGCGCCTCAACCCTCAGCGCCACCGGGCCTGCAGGTATGCAGTACTTTGATTTACATATAATATGTATGTGTGCTTGGACACAGCAAGGGCCAAATCTAACTGAATGGCATATGCATGTGCTTGAAAAACCCATGCTAGCTGGACTATACTAGGCAGTCCTGAAAGATAACTAGAGGTTACAGAGAGAACACTCTAAGGCCCCAGAAAAGCAGTCAAGATTGGTTCTAACTAGTTTCCCACCTACTTACCTTGACTGTGAACAATATTTACCTGGCAACTATGAACTTAGAGCATACATAGAATGTTCTGGATGGAAAAGGGATGTTTTCCTGACCTACAGTACTTAGCTAGAATAGAATTTTCATGACCTACCTTTCTTTGGACAAACAAGCTTGATGGTGGAATTATGATGTCATGGAGCTCTTTCAGCTACTTATACTGTGTTAAAATCAGGAAATCAGGCAAGTAGAGCAGAGCACCTTTTCCTGTGGTCAGAACACCTGTTCTGATAGGGATGTAGAAGGCCAATGCAACCCAATCACAAGAAGACTCCTCGTGAAGCCATTGGCAAAGGAATGTCTGGTCTGAGGGCTCCATGTTGGTAACGATCTCTCATTTATCAGTATACACAATTGTTGAAGGTATTACACTCTGTTTCCTTTTTCACTAAGCTGAGACAGTTTATGGCTTGTAATATATAATGTAATAAAGACAGAGAAAGATTACTCAGGAAGTATTTGTGGTCATTTCAGTGTGGTTCTTGTACCCTTCCATGGCATAACCACAAACCAAAAACCTTAGAATATAACAGTTCAAGCTGCCATACTATCAGTGATGTCACCAGAAGTCCTCTTGTTTTTATTTCTGGCAGGCGGTGTTTTCCAAGAAAGGCAAGTGTGGCTATGCAGGCACCACTTCAGTTATTGGGCATCTGTTAGAGCAAGGCAGTATCCCAGGTGCAAAAACTGCTTTCTGAACCCTTGGTAGCTATGGGTACTCTGGCTGATACCCACAAGGGATCCAATGGGGTAACTTGCTCCTATGGGTCATGGCCAAAGCTCAACATCAGTGTACTCCTGCATTTTGGTGGTACGCCTAGGAAGAAATTATCTGGGAGTGGTAAAGTCCCTTGAGCTGCATTGCTATATAAATGAGGACTTGGCATTGCTTTGGGACTCTGGGCTGGGGCTGCACATACTGTAGTTTGGCCACATCATCTAACAGAGGCATTGGCAAAATGCAGGAGATAGTTACTGCAACTGAGAAAACCACAGGTTGACTAACATGGCCATGCACAGTTTAATGGACTCTACTGGAAGATCTGTCCTAAGAGTTCCATGTTAAAATTGTGACCACAGAATCACAACTAAAATAATGTGGTAAAAATGGCGATCGTTAGCAGTGAGATTAAACATAACAGTGCCTCATTATTCACCATTGCATCAAAATCGCACAGCTATTTACTGTTTACTTTCTCATATGTGGACAGAGTTAAAAGCTTTCATTTGCTGGTAAACAGCCTACTCTTAATCAGTAGCCTTCTTATTTCTGTAATCCATCTTATTTCTGTAATCCATTTCTGTGTTTACTTGTTGCTTTCTCCTGCTCTCCTAATTCCTTGTACCCACAATGCAACACACACACACTGAGCCCACCTTGAGCCCAATGGTCATTAAATGACCATTTGGTTCTGCCTTCCCCTTTGCCATTTTCCTGACTTCATAGCAGAACTCACCGACAGCATGGAGTTCGAAATAATTACTAGCCAGAAATGCAAGCCCCTGGCTGTTTATGATGGTTATGCATACCAAAAAGACAAAGAAAAGAGTGCAAAGGTTTATTGAGATGTGCAGATCTAGATCTGCCTTTCCAGGCTGCATACCATTGAGCACAAGGTGTCAGCGCAGATCAAGGAGCACACGCACGTTCCAGATGCTGGTGATGCTGGGGTGCACAGGGTCAAGGCAGAGGTTAGAGAGCAGGCTAGAACAAGTGTTGAAAGCACTACACAGGTCATTGTGCAGTGTACCACCTCTGCCCCAGACATAGTCACCAGTCATTTGCCTGTTGTGCCACTGTTGAAAAGGACCATTCAAAGAATAAGGCAGGTTGGACATGGCTGTCCAGCCACCTCAGCCTCTATCGAGGAGCTTGACATACCTGCAGAGTTCAGGATTACCTTAGCTGGAGTACCACTCCTTGTCTTTGATAGTGGCAAGGAAAAGGAAACATTGCTCATGTTTGCTACTGATGTAAATGTAAAAATGTTGTAGGACAGAAGCAATTGGTTGATTGATGATACCTTTAAATCTTGTCCTTTATTATTCGATCAATTGTATACAGTGCATTGCATTAAGTCAGGGCAAGTGGTAACAGCACTTTATGTCCTGATGTGTTTTAGAACAATTGCTGCATATACTCGGCTTTACACACAGCTACATGAATTGTGCTCCCCTTAAAACCAGAGACTGCAATAATGAACTTTGAGAAATCAGGCTGGTGTGCATTTTGTACCTCTTTCCCTGTCACTGAAATATGAGGTTGTTTTTTTTCATTTCGCACAAGCCATGTGGTGGAAGATACAAAAGTACCCGATAGTGCAAGAATGATACTGCTCAGACCCTGACTTTTCTTTGCATTTGCGTATGCTGTTGTCATTGGCTTTTGTCCCTACAGAAGATGTTATATGTTATATGTTACATTTGATTCAGTGTGAAAATGGGAATGCTTTTCCAACAAATACAGAAATTTTTATGCCACTGCTTGATTATTTTGAAGCTACATGGGTTGGTGAATGCAGGGGGTGTCCAGGACAAAGAAGTTCAGCATTCCCACCAGAACACTGGAACTGCTACGATGCCACCTTGCAGGGACTTGCACGAACAAACAATGCAGTTGAGGGGTGGCATCATGGATGTAGCAGTCACATAGGAGCCTGTCACCCCCGTGTGTGGAAATTTATACAGTGCCTGAAGGAGGGACAGCAGCTATCTGAAATGAAAATCGAGCAGATGGTGTCTGGAGCTGGAACTGGATCGAGAAAAAGAAAATACAAGGACATGAATGAGAGGGTGGTCTCGACTTTGAGTGAATAATCACATAGGACTAGGTATGATTACCAAAGAGAACTCGCCTAGAATTTTCAGTTCCAAGTGTGAACTGAAGTCATCCACCTCATCAGCAACTCAGGTCTGAAGTAACAGGCTAGTTTTTATCAGGATATTGAATAATAAAGGAATAAGTGCAGAAGAACACTAAATGGCATCAGTACAAAAGTTGCTATTATAACATTTGACCCTGTGACCTGTCATTGTGATTCGAACACAAGGCAAGTGGTAAAAAAGGCATCAGTGCTAGAAGGAATCTGTGTGTGAGCAGTACACTTTAATGTAGAGGGAACCATTGGATCTGAGCACCAGATAATTTACTTGACGCTGGTCTGGTAAAAGAGTTCTGTAGCAGTTGAGGTGGTAGGTTGGCGCTATTATGTGTAGTCACTACTATTATTTACACTGTGGCAGATATCAGCGGTATTAAATTGGTTTCACTATATTTGCTGGTAGCTGAATAATCACTTCGCTATTTCGTAGCGCCGATTTAAGCAATCATCATTATGTAGTCGTGATTTTCACGGGATGCCATCCAAGGTATGATGAGATTGCCATTAAGAGTTCCCAAGATGTATGCCTGGGATGGTGTGCACTTGTCAGGCATAGGTTGTGATGGGTTTTAAGCTGACATACAAGGTGCTGCATAGAAATTTCCACAATGATGTGCTTGGGGATGAGTACTGAGAGCAGTGCTCATCCTGTGGTGGCACAGTAGTCTTGCAAGGTCTGTACAAAGGAGGTTACAGGCAATCACACATTTTCTGCAGTCTGTTCATCCTAAGGCTGCAAGAGGTGAGGCCTCAGATGGCATGAAGTACTCTGCTGGGGTCAGAGGTAGCATCATCCAACGGGGTCGGGAGGTCTCATGGCCCAAGAGTCACCCCTTATGCCTCAGAGGTGGGAGTCCCTCCAGAAGCCATATCCATTTGTTGGATATCCTTGGGGTAATGGGATGGCTAAGGTATTATAAAGTTTGATTAGCAAAAGCCTTGCTATAGCTCCCTTGCTGCACCACACATCATGCTAATAATATTGTAACTTAGATTACAATTTATTTCTTATTAAACACATAGCTGTGTCCATTTTCTCCAAAGCATTGGCCATGTATCATTCTGTTTGGGTGAAAGTAGGGGAAATGTGTCCTGCTAAAGCAATAGAGAGCCTGAAAAGGATTGCAACAGGGGAGGGTTTGTCTGTGGCCACTGTCCCTTCTTTTTTTTTTCTATTCATAATTTTTCATTTTTCCTTTTTCTCCCCTTCCGTGTGGTCATGCCGTACGTGCATACATGTGCTTAGAGGACTGCATGCATGCCAGGATCTGTGGCCCCTTCCTCCCCATTCCAGACTTACGTCACCACTCCTGCTTCCTGCGCACCCATCGAACCTCCACCTGATGGCTGCAAGACTATGGAGGAGCAGGCATCCACCCCTGGAGGGGGAATCCTGCTCCAGCCCTCTCCCCCAGCTGGCAACCCGGTGACCCAAGGTCATTCCCAAACCTGGGTCACAGGCATGGCATGAGGTGTGATGTCCAATGCCTCAACCCTCAGCACCACTGGGCCCATTGGCCACTGTCCCTTCTGACTCCTGAGCTGGCAGATAGGGAAGTAGGTAAGTAGATACCCACAAGGGGGAGGTGTTAGATAGAAAGGTAATGGTTTCCGAGGGGCAGAGGATTGTAGTCAGCTGGAAGGAGTGATAATATTTAAGTTGGAGCACATGTTGTGCAGATCCTTCTTATTCTGGCTTCCAGCCAGATTTCTCATCCTCGTAAAAGCTGGGTAAGGGAACAAGCATGGCATAGGAAACATGCTGTGCCACTATGGGGGACCATCTGTGGGGGCAAGAAGGGATTTTTCCAGCTTTTCCCATGAAATGTTCCAGTTTGTTTGTTTTTTGTCTTTTTAGATAGGGTAAAAAGTGTTTTTGTAGGGCAGGTTTTAGCAGTAGGACATTACAATCATTTGATGCATGACAGCATGTAGTGTGACAAGATCTGTACAACGGGGTTAACAGGGAATGATGCATATTCTGCAGACAGTTCACCCCAAGGTTGGCAATAGGTGAGGGCTTGGATGACTGGAGTACCTGCTGTGGGGCGGCATGAGGGGGTAGCCTCTTCAGACATGTCCCATGGGTGTAGAGTCATCTGACTGGGGAGGGGCCAACATTCCATGGCCCAGGAGTTACGCCTTGCGCCTTGGAGCTGGACTCCTCTGAGGCCATACCCATTTGTTGTATCCCATTGGGGTAAGAAGATGGCTGAGATACTATAAAGTTTGATTATCAAAAGCCTTGCTATGATTCCTTGTAGTGAATTTCACACTAATAATACTGCAACTTGGGTTACAGTTTGGTTTTTGATAAACATGTAGCTGTGGCCATTTTTCTCCAAAGCATTGTGTATGTCTCCTGTTGCATGTATGAAGGCAGGGGGAATGTGGCCTGTTAAGACAAAGCAGATACAGTGCCTCCCATTAGGATCAAGCCCTCTGTATAAAATATCACAGTTTACTCTGTGACAAACTTGAGAAATTGTCATTGGCTTATGCAGAATTCCTGCAGTATCCTACAAGGTATCATGGCAGAAACTGAGATAAAAATGCTTGATGCTGGTAGGTGGGACCTTGTACTTGTAAACATGTCTTTAGATTCTTCAATAACCTCCTTCTAGGCTATCGCTTTTTCTTTTTCTTTTTAATGGCACAGATCTTTCTAGTGGAAGATGACATTTGTACAATGTTTTGATCTTTGTCAGAAAAGTAAATATATTTTGTGGAATTTGGTTTATTACCAACTTAGTTTTATTTTTTTTTTTTAACCAGGTATAGCACACTAAGCTGAAAACTTTTTTTTACAGGAGTGGCCTGAGAGCACAATGAGGTTAAGTGACTTGCTCATGGTCACACAGTATGCAAGTGGAAGCTGGGATTCAAACCCAGGTCTGGTTTGCTGGATATCACCAGAGTTGTAGTTCAGAGCCTTAGACCGCTGCACTATACTGCCTTCTTTATCACTCTAACAATGTTGAATTAGCTTAGTTTTGAGGTTTTTCCATGTGAAAGATTGGCATGTTAATTAATGAAGAATACCTCTTAATTTAAACAAATTTGGGGACAGTTCCTAGCCTTTCTGAACCCAGTAAGGACAAAGGAGGTGAAATAGGTGCATCAAATTAAATTACTAAAGAAGTGTTTTATATACAGTATATTGATCAGCCAAAACAAGAGAGTGCCATCAATTTGGGGTTTGGATAAAATTCTTTACTCACTGTGCAGCAAAGACTGGAGCCAGAGAACAAGCTGTAATTTGAGTCCATGCCGAACAAATGCCACAACTAAATGTTAACATTAAAAGCATTAAACAATTAAATGTGAACTTTTAACTTTGTTTTTAAGTCCAAGAATTATCAAAAGCATTTAAAACATTAAATGTGACCTTTTAACTTTGTTTTATTCCAAGAATTGAAATCACTGGTAAAAAAAAAATAAATAATTAATTGAGGTTACTTTCTGGTTACTATTACTGAAGGATTCCATGCCAACCATTGAGGTGTTGTGGGCATCAGTGGGCTGCGAAAAACAGAACAGAAGAATCCTGAGCATGAAATCAGAAAGTAATTTAGGCTTTGTTTGTTTTTTATATACAGACTAAGGCACAGCACTGCAATTCATTCAGAGGTTCCTGTGAGATTTTCAAAGACCACCCTGTTGAAACAGCTGAGCTGTCTCGTACCAGTTCCATAATACATGTTTGATGTGTCACAAACATGTATTACAGAGATTTCAGTACCCAGTTTTGGGTTATTAATGTCTTCAAGTAATTATTTATTGTTCATAATTTTTCATCAGAGATACACTGAACTAACACGTCTAATTTTTAGGTGTGTCCTGGGTGAACAAATCCCTCCTTCACATTCCACATACAATAGAAAAGAGATTTGAGGAGAATTGTGCAACTTACTGGAGAACATGTGTAATAACCTGGATTCTGAGGTTTACTTAAGTGGGGTTTTTATGCCTGTATTGGAAACTATAACTGTTTGCCAGATCCTAAAAATTATGTACTAGACCCTGAACCTGAGAAATCGAAAAGATGTAGTAAGGATTTAGCATATAATCCACAGAGAGAGAGAGAGCTTAATTGAATTTCTGGACAACTTTGATCTTAAAGTGATTAATGAAAGGCTGACTTCTGATGGAGAGGGAACCTTTACTTTTGTCTCCCACAATAGTGCAACTGTGATTGGTTATTGGATAGTGGTACAGTATCTTATGATCTGATGCATTTGAGTGATGTAGAAATATAGCCCAACCAAAGAGTGACCAGTTTTTCTGTTAGTACTATATAGGTCTAGTGACTCAAATGTATGTCCACAAATAGAGGATGGTATCATCACACAATGTAGTGGACAAGAAGCTGGTATGGAATAATGAATTAGAAGGGAAGACTACTGACTGTTTACAAAAGTTAAGCAGCTGACCCTTCCTAACTGATTTTTGCTTCTTGATAAATGCAAGTGAGAAATATCACGTTTTGAGTGATATCTGTTCAAAATTATATCCTGTATTATATATTGACATAAAGATAATCAGGTCAAATTCCTGGTTCAATGCCAATGCAAAAGTGAGAAAAGAAAACTGAATGCCATGAGAAGACACAGTAGGAAAATGCAATCTAAGCACAATATTCTAGAACTAAACAGAGGCAAAGTTATAAAATGATCCTTGAGGAAGACAAAAAATGCTTACCAAGTGAGAAATTGGAATCAATGTTTATAGCAATTGTAGGAAATGATATGGTTTCATTTTGAAAGCATGTAATTAAAGGCTTTATTGTCTACCTTAGAAACTTTGGGCCCAATTATCAAAAGCAAAACTATGATGCAAGGTGCCTGGGCCAAATGGGGATGATGCAAGTGGCACGTTGCGTCATAGTTTGCAGTGACCATGCTTCTCAAATGCAGGTTGTGGTGACATCAGGATGTCATGAGGCAAAGCCCCCTTGAGCCACCCTTGTGGCAAAAGTGCCCATGTGCCAGGTTGCAAGGGGACTTGTTCCAAGGGGGCTGCACCACCCCCTTTCTTTTTATTCTGTAAGCCCACCGTGGGTGCAGCAAAGGGGTTCAACTTAGACTAGGCATGAAGTGGTCTAAGTGCAATGCACCAATGTAGCAAATTGGGTGACTCTGAAAGTGGGGTCTGGGGACAGAAGGGGCATGGAGTTGCTATACGGGGTGTTGGGGAGATGGTGGGCATGTGAGAGTGATGTGGCACCCCTGTGGGGGTGACATTTACATAACTATTACACTAATGGGATGGTACCTTGGGGGGGTCCAGGGACACACAGTGCCATGGCCCTAGGTGGGCACAGCCCTGGCAGCAGCCCCAGCCTTCAGCACTGACTGTCCCCCTGGACCCACCCCCCTGCAGTACCATTCCATTAGCTTAATGTTTATATAAACGGCACTCCTGCCGGATACCACATCATCCCCTCACATGACCACCATCTCCCCTACTTCCCATATGACACCCCCTGTGCCCCTTCTGCCTCCGGACCCTTCCTGACAGACATGTTTCACCACTACCCCAACCATTCCAGCCCCTCTAGTGTTGTGCCAGGTGGAGGAGGGGTGGATCTCTGCAGCAATTCCTGCAGGTGCACAATTGTCTGGTGCTAGCCTGTAGGTATGGAAACTCCCAGGTTTTTGTCCCAGGGACCCCTGTTTTTATAGATTTGGGTGCAAGGTTCCTGATGCACTAAGAATGTGCTGCAGCCCTAGATCACCACAAATTGTTATGATCTAGGGGATCTGTGAGAATCAAGACCCCTGAATCGTATTCATTCATTTTTATTTTATACTGGAAAGGTGTCTAGGCAAAAATGCCTGTTTTCACAAGTGTCCAGTTTTAGGGTTTTTACAGATATACACTTTATACAGACACATGGTTCAAAAAATACAAATACAAAGACAAAAACATGTATACAGGAATTTCAGTTACTTACAAAATGGCTTATGTACAGCAGCTCCAGTATTAAGATCAAGTCTAAACAAAACATACAAATACATGGGAGAAGATGGGAAAAACTCTGAAAGAGCTTAGTAGGGAAAAAGAGGCATGGAAGGCGGACAAAAGAGAGGGGGGTTAAGGCAAAAGAGAGGGAACAATTCTAACCAAAAAATTGAGCAAGTGACCTAGGGATTGCTCTGGTCAATGGTAGGAAAATTAAGATATGCTACCCATGGCAGTTGCAAGGTGGTTTATTTAGTAGGTGCTCCTTTAGTTTGGCCTTAAAGGTGCCAAGGGAGGGTCTGCTAACAAGGTTGGGGGGAAGAGTGCTAAAAAGCTTGGTACCTCTGTAGGTAAGTGATCTCTGCCCCAAAGAGGTGTTGCAGTATGGGACCCAAAAAGAGGATGAGCAGTGTTTCTAGTAAGACAGGGCAAGCCTCTTGAACAGAGAGAAGACACTGTGGGAAGAAGATTGCTAAGGATTTTGTAGATGAAAGTGGAAGCCTTCCATGTGAGCCTGTCCTCTAGGGAGAACCAATGTACTTTCTCATAGAGGGCACAGCTGTGGGTACGACGGGGAAGCCCAGTCACAAATCTGATAATGTTATTGTATGCTGTTTTGAGCTTATTGAACATGAGAGAATTGCTCTGAGGGAAGTAAATGATGGAACCATAGTCAAGGAGAGGGAGCAGTAAGCTGGAAGCCAGCCTGTTTCTTGATTCCGGGGTGAGGAATTGCCTGATCCTGTAGAGGAGCCCAAGTCTCTGGTGGATTTTGTTAATTAATTGGGTTAAATGTTGGCAGAAAGAGAGTTGCTCGTCAAGAGTAAGGCCAAGGTATTTAAATTCACTAACCCGCTCAATGGCAATGCCATCATTATCTAGGAGGTTGAAACTGAAATTAGAATGTTTATGTGTACTGGAGAAAACCACACATTTAGTTTTTTTGGAGTTTAGGGCCATACCCTGAGTGGAGAACCAGGAGTGGAGACTGTGAAAATCTGTTTGAAGTTTGGAGAGAAGGGTGCAGAGGTTTGCATCCTTAAAGTATAAGGTGGCATTGTCCGCATATAGGATAATGTTGATATGGGAATAGATGGAAGGTATGTTATTTATGAATGGAGAAAAAAGGAGGGGCCCAAGTATAGATCCTTGAGGAACTCCGTACTTAATAAGGCATTCAGACAAATGATGTCCCTCAATGACTGTTTTGTGGAACCTAGCATTGAGATAGTTACCAAACCAAAGTCTTATCTCTGGATATCATATTATAAAAAGTTATTTACAGATAATGAGATAGGGGACTGTAATAACAAGCCTGATAATACCGAAAAGTGCCTACAATAGATGACATTACAGAAACAGAAGTACTTAATGCAGTAGATAATTTAAAAAATAAGACTGCACCAAGCTAGGACAAAATTCCTGCTGAGGTATATACAGTTATAAGTAGTTGATGGGCAGGGATACTAGTAAATTTGTTTATTTCTTGTATTAGAGAAAATTATTACTAGTTTTGTGGGGTGGAAATATAATTGTGTCAGTTTATAACAAGCATTTGTCAATGCCAAATGTTGGCTTGCTGGCATTGGCATTGGTAGTGCAGGAGTTAGAGAGATGCACAATAGGATTGGCAGTGAAGTAGTGAACTGACGCCAACCCCAGCCCCACCCTGCAGAGAGTGACAGGCATTGGGATGTGCCTTTGGGTCATCAGCCACAATGCTCACACCATTTCACCTCACCCTACCCCTCAGACAACAACAAGTGTTGCGGTGTGCCTTGGGGTCTTTGGGCCTTATGCTCACCACATTCCATAAGGAAATACACTGAGATGGGTGCAGTATAGGAGAATGGGGTGAACTTTGGGGCAAAAGATTCCAAGGCACACCTCTATGCCTGTCACTGGCTGCAGAGTGGGGGTGGAATGACATGAGCATTACAGTTGACAATGCCAAGTCACACCCCAACACCCGTTAGTCTCTACAGGGTGGGGCATTATGATTGGAAACCCTAATGCCCCTGGCGTTTGTTGGTATTCTCAACCAAATATTCAACATGGGCTGTTTGTGACCCCACCTTATGAACAGTTGCACTATGAGTTTGTTAGTTGAAAGGTGATTTTGCACAGCAACTGTGCCATTTGGTGCCACAGGTAAGAAAACACATTTCGGACAGGATGTGAAAAATGACAGCTGCACTGTACATGAGGAGGTGTAAAAAAATGGCATTGTTGAAAATCTGGAGAGAAAATATGAAAAATTGGTGATATCACAAGTGTGTGTAGAAACTGCAGAATGCACTCCAGTAATGCAATTATTTTTGTGATTTTTTTTAACCAAATTTTCAACATAGGAATTTTGGGAGCTCCAGTCATGAACAATGACACTATGATTTTGTTAATCTGCCTCGAATATTGATTTCCCACAGTGACCATGCCATTTTGAGCCACATGTGGGAAAACACAATTCAGGCAGGATGTGAAAAATGACAGCTGTACTATTCATAAGGAGGTATACAGAATTGGAAATGTTGAAAATCTGGAGAGAAAATATGAAAAATTGGTGTCAATGAAAGCGTACATAGAAACTGCACAATGCATGCCCGTAATGCAAAATTATTTGGGGGAATTTTTTAACCAAATTTTCAACATAGGAATTTTGGGAACTCCAGTCATAAACAGTGTCACTATGATTTTGTTAATCTGTCTCGAATATTGATTTCCCACAGCGACCATGCCATTGTGCGCCACATGTGGGAAAACACAATTCAGGCAGGATGTGAAAAATGACAGCTGTACTGTTCACAAGGAGGTATACAAAAATGGCAATGTTGAAAATCTGGAGTGAAAATATTTATAATTGTCAAAGTTATGAGCCTGTGTTGAAACTGCACAATGCACGCTCATAACACAGTCATTTTATAGAATTTTTCCACCAAATTTGCAAGATACACTTTTTGGGACCCCACCTAACAGTGGCACTGTTGTTTCTTTAATTCATCCCAAAAGGTGATTCCATGCAGTGACCACGAAATTACCTTTCAGGACAGAGTAACAAGATGACAGTGCATGTGTTCATAAGGTAGAGTCCCAAGCACCCCATGTTGGAAATTTGGAGGCAGAATTCAAAAAAATGACTGAGATATCCACCTAAGTTGAAACCACCCCATTTACAGTATGCCACTATACAGTTTACCAGCATTTCTTCAGTTTGCGGTCGGCTTTGAAGAGTGCAGACGTGTTCCCGCTCCACCGAAGATCACAGTGCTGACCTCCGGCGGTAAGTATGGGGTGAGGGGAAGGTGTGGGGAGGTGGGGTGTGCAGAAGGAGGGTATGGGTTGAGGGAGGAGACCCAACAGTGAGGGACCATTTTCTTTGTTTCATGTAATAAAAAAAATAAAAAACACTGCAGACAGTTTTCTTTCTTTCCAGGTGTAAGAAAAATGTTGGGCACACTGGGGTGGGCTCCCAGTGTGCCCCATGACTTTGGGGAGGTGATGTTTTCCACACTGGGGTAGGCTTCCAGTGTGGCACACAATAGGGTGGGGGGACCATTAACATGCCGACTGCGATCGGCTTCCGAACACAGCGAGGCACACTGGGGTGGGCCCAGTGTGTCACACAATCTTGGGGAGGTATTAAACATGCCGACAGAAGAATTGGGAACCCCAAAGTTGGCTTTCTGGTGACTGTGTGTGGCAGATGGCAGTGTCAGCCGCCATGTTTATTTAAATACTTCACCAGGAAAGGCATGTCGGAGCATGTCATCAGTGCCGCTGCATGACGGAGCTTGTCTCTGAATGCAGCGCACTTTTCTTAGAAGTTGTGTCCACTTTACATAATGCTGGTGTCAGCACTAGCATGCTGGCTTAATGGGGAATGAGGGAAGCACCTACTAAAGCTTGCCCTGCATTTGCCAGCACAGACACACCTCTGAAATATGCTACTAGCGTAAGATGTTCCCTGCACACACGCGCAAGCAACATAAAAAGGGTAATAGGACTGAACCTTCATCTTATCACCTGACTAATCTAAAAGACATAATGGCAAAACATTTTTTCTAAAATTACTCTTACAAGAGTACAGAACGAGTCAAGTAAAAAGGAAATCATGTTAAAATTTCAACATATAAGAATAAAAACATAGAATTCAACGGCAGATAAGGATTGCTTGGCCTACCCAATCTGTCCATTTTCCCCTACCTACAGTATTACTGCAGACCATATTTGATCTTTGGCTCATTCTTCCCACTCTCCTTTCCACTAAGATTCCCTTCTGCCTATCCCATGCGTTCTGGAACCCCACCACTGTTTTCACCCCCACCACCTCTGCTGAAAATCTGTTCCAGGTATCCACCACTCTTTCTGTGAAGAAGTACTTCCTCTCATCTCTCTTGGATCTACCCCCCTCCCCAGCTGCATAGCATGTCCCCTTGTTCTTGAGCACCTTTTCTTCTGAAAAATACTTCTCTTGTGTACTTTATCCCAATGAGGTATTTAAAGGGCCCTACCACATCCCCCTCTCCCTCCTCTCTTTCAGTGTGTACTTATTGTTGTCTTTTAGTCTCTTCTCGGATAACATTTGATGCAGACCCTACACCATTTTAGTTGCCCTCATCTGGACTGCCTCCACTGTGTCTATGCCCTTCTGGAGAAGTGGTCTGCAGAACTGGACACAGTACTCTAGGTGGGGTTTTACGAGTGATCTGTACAGAAGCAACACCACCTCCCTCATTCTACTGGTGATACTTCACTGTTTGCAGCCCAGCATCCCAGTAGCCCTCCCAACTGCTTTGTCACACTGCCCGGATACCTTTAGGTCATTAGCTATGATTACCCCCACGTCTCTTTCCTTCTTGGTGTTGTCAATACCACTCCACCCTTTTTGTATTCCGCCATTCAGTTTCTGGGCCTTAAGTGCATTATTTTGCACATTTTCACATTGAACCCAGCTGCCGTGATCCTTGACCACTCAGGCTGGAATTAAGGCAGGATATTCCACCTGTGACCACTGCTTTGTTCTTAGTCACATTTTATTAAATACTTGAAGATCTGCTCGTAAAAGGTCTTTTGTGGTGTTTACAGATGTAATGTCAGCCTTTGACTCTATATCAGAAACCTTTTGTGGAATAAACTTTAAACATTAAAGTTGATTCTGCCTATTAAGCATAATTAAATTGTTGTATGTAGACACCGGAGGGGATCACCTTAAGGTGTAGGGAAATTATTCTGCCCTGTACAATGGTCTGGTTAGACTACACCTTGAGTATTATGTGCAGTTTTGGAGACCACACTTGAGGAGGGACATATAGCTCATGGAAAGGGTCCAGAGGAGGACAAACCAAGATGATACTGGGTCTAGGGATTTGACATATGAGGAGAGACTAGAGGAGCACAGCAAGTTCTCACTAGAGGAGAGAAGGGACATGGGGCATGATTGAGGTCTTCAAGTACCTCAAGGAATAAATAGGGTAAACAAGGAGGGATCTTTAGATTAAGGGAGAAGGTATCACCAGAGGGCATGGTTTGAAGTTGGAAGGAGGTAGGATGGGGGAGAGCAGGAGGTATTTCACTGAGAAGGTGGTGGAACCTGGAATGCACTGCCTGGTGAGTTGGTTCTGGCTTATACGGTGGAGGGGTTCAAGAGAGGTGGGACAGATACAGAATGGGGATGAAGCAGGAGGGAGCCTGGCCCAGGGGTCCGGGATGTACAATAGGAGAAACAGAAATGCGATGGGGAAGGCTTGGTACCCAACTGGGGTCCTGAGGCACGAGCAAACTCGACAGACTGTAAGGCCTATTCTGCTGGCAAATAGTATGTTAGTATGTTAGTATGTAAATAAGATTTTCAAGGGAGGTGCACTGACTGAGGTTTTTACAAATAAAGGGCTTAAGCAGGATTTATGCTTGCCTGTTGTTTGTCAATATTTATTTAAGTGACTTGACTATTCCTGTCCACTTTACATAGTGATGCATCAAAATAAGCACTACCAATGTCGCCACTCTAGCATATGTAGATTATGTTGTTTTGATATCATTACTTCAAAAGGGCTTCAATTACAATTAAATTTATTTCAATAATTTTGTGACTCATCCGCTTAAAGGTAAATGTCATGAAAACTAAGGCAGTGCAGTTTGATGTTAGCAAAAATCTTTCTATGTATGGAAGTATCCTTTTAATTACAATTATTTTGGTCTTAAATTCATGAATAATCTAAAATGGTCATGTCGTTTAGAGGATATAGGTAAAAATATAGGAAATGTCCTAGTAGGCCTGTTCAGATTTAATATGAAGTATAGTGGTAATTCAATAGATGCAACTGTTCATGCAGCAAATGTTAAGCTTCTGTCAAAAATGCTTAATGGAATGGAGAATTGGGCCTATCTGATCTTGTCTTGAATTATTTAATAAAAAATGTGGGGATTTCTGGAGGTTATTGGGTCTGCCAAGGGGCTTACCTAGAAGTGCTGTTAGAGCTGAACTAGGCCAGCAAGCAGTGAAAGTACATGCTAGAACAAGAATTGTTTGTGTACTACTGTAGTTGAAGCTACAAATGATGGATGAGAACAGGCTACCTAAGATAGCTTAAAGGCAGATGCATAACTTCAAAAATAAGGTCTTGCACTCAGATAGGCTATCTAATTTGGAATTATTTGTGACAGCGGTAGAGTTGAAAAATATGTTACCCTCACAGAATGTAGTGCCAGTAGTTTATTAGTTTGTTCAGCCTCAAACCATTACAACCATTACAAACCATTACAAACATTACAAACATTACAAACCATTGCTAACATTACAAACCATTACAAACATTACAAACCATTACAAACCATTACAAAACATTACAAACATTACAAAACATTACAAACATTACAAGACACTGCTTAATACACAGAGCTACTTCCACAGAGTGGTTAAGAGGAAATATGGTGCCAAAATGAAGAAGAGTTGCTACTCACAGGAGATTTGGCTCACAGTCCAGATGCATAGAGACCCTGCATTTGTGCTGAGGATGATCTTTATTGTAATAACTGAGCAGCATTTTTTTCCCTAAGAGAAACTCAGTTTGTAATTTCTGTTATAAAGGAGTGTTCATGATGGCAAACGCATGCCCGGTTTTTCTGTTCTGCGCATGTGCCAGCCATTGCTTCTCCCTTCCTCATCACCAGAAATCATGGCTTACTGTTGAGAGACTACACTGCACTCACACTCAGCAGTAAATCCATTAAAAATAAAATCACTGTGCTAAAAATGCTTAAACTGAGCTACTTTCAAAAAATGGGAAAAATATAAACTAAACATTTCTTTCAGCAGCCACATCCGACCGCAGACCGTGCTGAAACCGGTTGACCATGGCTGCACAGAGATGTCTTGTTATTTTACATAATTGTTGTGACGAAAAAATGATACCCAGAAATTATATAAAATAAAACATGGGGTTGTGTGTAAAACCCAAATTTTCCACACTCACCCTTGGTGTTGGGTGCTTAAATAAACCCCTTGAGCTTCGCTCTCGGTGTTTATGTAGCATCCAACACCTCGGGTGTGTGAATAAAATTCTCATTAAGCACATAGCCCCATATTTTATTCTATATTTAACCAGCTGACATAAGTATAACAACTCCCCCTCCACCCAACAAGTTGAATGTTTTCAAGCCAAAACACAAGCACTTCCTCAAGACCTGATGTAAGTGATGACTGGCTATGCTTAAAAAACACACTGTTATAGAGACATACTACAATTTAAGTGCACACTGTGCATAGAGTGCATTAATATACAAAGTGCCAGAAACACAAGTGCAAAAACTATGAACAACAAATAATGAAGGTCTAGAAAAAACTAATATTACAATAAATAACAAAATCGCCACACACATTAGGAAAAGTGGGCTGGAGAAGGGGGAGAGAGGGAGGGAAATGTAGAACATACAGGGCTGATTCACAAGGCTCCCCTGAATGGTGCAAGGGGCTTGCTTCAGAAGGAATGGCACAAGGTGCAGCTTGTGCCAAAGATGCACCAGGGAGCGATTCATGAAAGCAGCTTGCCACAAACACAGGCTGCATGCACCAAAGGAGGCATGCGCCACCCTTACACCACAAAATGGGCTGCAGCATGGCAGTAGGGGCTTGTGGACAGGCACACGCTGCCATATTCCCTAAATCAGATTTCAATAAACCCTCCCAGGATGCAATTCTTGAGCACTACTCAGACCAGCTGGGGCTGGTCTAAGTGTACATAGAAGTGTGTCCCCTGGGGAGGCTAGAAAGACCTTGCACCAACCTGGAACCCTCCCTAGACATGAGGGAACATGTGCTGTGGACCCCCCCCCTCCAAATCCCCCATGTGCCCATATTTAAATAAATCTCACTGTCCCTGGGGGTCTAGCAGACCCCCACCACCCCTCCTGCAGGCAGTGCCCCACCATCCCACTTCCCCCTCATCCTATCCCTGAGTCGGAAACCAGCACAGCTGGCCAATTGAGGTGTCAATCAGCACTTACGGTATACACATGTGCTCATTAATTGAAGCTGTCATTCAGTGCGTGCATACTGCCTACAGTACGTGCTCACTGACAGCTCAGTCAGTGGCCAACTGTGATGGGGAGCAGAGGGCTGTGCTGGTTGCCAGGCTTAGGGATGGGACAGAGGGGAGTGGGTGGTGGGGCACTGCCTGCAGGCATGGGGGTCCACTAGACCATCATGATCCAGCAGTGTCAGTGGCTCAGTAGGTAGCACAATTGCCTCTGAGGCTGGGAGATCAGAGGGCTGTCGGTTCAGTTCCCACATCTGGCACTTGTGTTAATATCCTAGTACTGACATTGTAGTGCAGCATGAGAGGGGTGCTGCACTTCTGAGGTGCCGTCTTTTGGATGAGATGTTAAACTGAGGTCCCATCTGCCTGGATTGGTGGTAGTTCAGGTGGATGTTAAAGATCCCATGGCACTTATCGAAAAGAGTAGGGGAATTTCTCCAGTGTCCTGGCCAAATTTCCCTCATTCACTCAAAATACTACTAACAGCTTAATCTGGTTCAAGGTCAGTCGGCATTTATCTGTATCCCCCTCCCCCGGGTCATGCCTGAAAATAGGCAGGATTTGTCTAGTGCACTTACCCGGTCAACAAAAACTAAATAAATAAAAAATAAATGAACAGTGCTATTTGTTGTAATATGGGCACATCGGGGATAGGGAGGAGGGTTTGCTAGACCACCAGGGACAGTGAGATTTATTAGAATGGGCACACTGGGGATAAGGAGGGGTCTGCTAGGTCACTAGGGACAGTAAGATTTATTTACATACAGGTACATTGGATAGAGGGAGGGTACACTCAACCACCAGGGAATGAAACATGTTATGAAGGGGAGATCTGGAATGGGGGGGTCCACTAGACCATCGGAGGAACATGTATAAATATTTATGGAGGTACCAGTCCATCGGCACAGTGGTTGGATTTCTACTTGCGACATCAGAGACCCAGGTTCAGGAATGGACTTGGGTCGCTGAAGGGCCAGCCAGGGAAGAAGGCTTGAGTGTCCCACGACTGCTCGCCTTCTCTGGGGGGGACCAAGGTCCGCAGTTTGCCTGACCCCGAGTGAAGGCTCGGGGTACAACAAGTCCTGCAGCTGCAGGAAGGACTGGTCGCAGCATGTGGTGGATGTTGGCGTTCAGCGCCTTGACATCAGGGTGCACACCACACGCAGGGGAGAAAATGGAGGAAAAAAGCCCTCCATCTCTGGGGAGATGGAGCACCAGGAGCGTGCCCTCAATGTGCCACCACCCACTGGACCGCCTTGACTGATGAAACCAGGAAGTGTTGGGGTGCTCGGACCCCACCTCATCCCCGCCCGGGTGGGGCAAACCTCAGCTCCATGGGGCTCAGGAGCTGATCCTGGTAGGGTGGCTGGCAGAGGGATGACTCCCAGGTGTTCCAAGAGTCGGAGTTGGTGGGCTGGGGAGATAAAAAATAGAAAGTTCAAAAATAAATATTTATGGCATACGCTGGGGACAACAGTCATGTCCTGGGCGCAGCTGCTGCCAACTGCCCACAGCTTGTGGCACACCTGGCGATGTGCCGTCTGTTTGGCACATGACCACAGTTGCCTCAATCTTGTGGGACTTTGCTGCTGGGACCCTGCCAGATAGTGAATTTGGTGCAGATTTCCTGGCACACCAGCAATCAGCTCAAGCTGCCATTGGCACAGCTAGTGCCACAACCTTGAATCAAGCCCACAGTGCAAAAAGCAACTGTAAATAAGATAAACTCTTTAATGCAAAGATTGCAGTTAAATAAACAAGATGTATGTAACTATAATTGTACATTTTACAAGCTGTGGAAGCTAAAATATAGTAACAGTATACATCTGCATTTCCATATAGTGGCACAGAGTTTTCAACATAGGCACAATAACTCCTATTTCCTTAGTTGCTACATAAGAGATAAACTCATAGAAATGGAACACATTTTGCAGAAAAGGTGCTAGTTGGAAATGATCATTCCATCCTTGGGGAACGCTCAGATTTTGTTTAACCCACCAAAAGGTTTCCTGTTGGAGTAACCTCCTATCTAGATCCCCACCTCTCACATTTTGGGAAACTTTTTCAACCAGTTAAAAATGAAAACCATGTGTCCTACTATCTTTTTCAACACGCTGAGTCAATGCACTTACTCCATCTTTCTTGTTAATACTACAAGTATGTTCACTGTTCCTATCATGTACACACCTTTTAGTTTTGCCAATATAGAATGCCGTGCATACAGTGTAGGTGGACCAATATATAATATTGGTAGTGTTACACATGCTGAAATCTTTGATTTTAGATGCATGACCAGTGACAGATTGCATAAATTCATGACCCTGTTTTACTTAGATGCAATAGTTACAATTACCCCAGCTATGCATCTCTAGTGTAAGTGTATTACTCTGATTTATTCTCTTTCCAATATAGACTGTTGACCAGAATGTCTTGCAGATTTTCTACCCTCCTGTAAATCATCTTAGGTGTATGTCTCATGTTCCCGTTTTTTTCCTGCCATGTTTTCTGCCTGTTCCTGAAATGTGCCAGTTTTTCAGTAATAAAGTAGTAATGAAATCTGATGCATTCCCATATGATGTGTTCCATCTTACCCCAGATTTTGGTCTAAGTAACTCTTCCCTTGTAGTTTGGCCTACTCTGTTCAGTGCTGTCTCAACAATCTGTTCACTGTTACCTCACTTATGAAAATAAACCCTTAAATCCATTGCATGCATTTCATAATTTTCCTGTTGGCAACAATTCTTTTTATGCTGCATAAACTGGCCCACTGGTATGTTCTTTGCCAGGTGGGGAGGGTGGCAGCTCATAAACCGTAGTTATGAATTTCTGTCAGTTTCCTTGAAAAACAATCCAGTTGTAGGATCAGTATTTGGGGCATTAGAGATAACAGGATCTAAGAAACTGACAGAATTTTCATCACACTTTACAATAAACTAAGTTTTTGTTAGTGCACTCCAGATATTGTACAGATATAAACAGTTCCTCTCTGCATCACGACCAAATGAATATAAAGTCATCTACGAAACACTTATACAGATGGACATACTTATAAAACTTCCAAGAGGGAGTGCATTGTAATCCCAGCAGCCTTGGAGGCCAGAAGGTAAACCTTACTCAAGTGGAGGTCAGACTCCATCCAGATCTCTCATACTGGCTCTAAGTCTGTCCATACTGGCGGAATATGAGTGACTAACCCACCTTGCTAATTGTACGCTAGTCAGATTCCATTCCATCTGGAACCAAAATAAATGTAGGTATGGGATAAAGGCAGATACTGTACACTAATGGTATTAGGTTTATTGTGTAATCATACCCGTTTGATTACCTAGATTACCTAGGGCTGGCAGTATAGCCTAGAGCATTAGTTCTCGGACTTTGACATAGTGAGCCTCCCCAAAACCATGGAAAAGATATTGAGCCTCCCCCAGATATTAAAAATAATCATGGGCCTCCCCACAGAAAGACAGCATACTTTACACAGTACACCAGGAATAAAGTGAAACTCCATTTAATTGGCTCATTATATTCAGCTTATTGTAACCCCCCTCCCAACCACCACCATGTGTAACCCCTTCCCAGGACAACCTGCTTGCTCTGCTATTTTGATTTTCAAGCTACAGTATATTGCTGCAATACCTTGATGGGTCAGACTGCTTTCTTGGTTTCCACTCTATCAGAAATAGTCTTCCTACCACCTCTGCCTCACCCCTCTGTCTCTGCTCTTAAGCAACTTCTCAGGTTCCTTTGCTCCCTCCTGCTCTTGCTCCTGGTACTTCTCTGCTTAACCCTTGTATTTCAGCTGTTCTGCTACCAGTCTAATTCATCAGTTGTTACACTCATTATTTCTTAATTTTTCCTATTTGGTTGCAGTATTGCTGATTCTGTTACTGCTTGACTTCTTTTGCAGTTACCTTTTGGATTGTATTCACTCCTACATTTTCTCCTGGGTACACCTGAAATGAGCCTTGGCCCAGTGTGCCTTTCTAGTCACCAATTTGTAAATAAATACATTAATTTACTGTACCTGCTATTATCTTTTTCAGTTTGCTGTATCCCTTCACATAAAATATCTAAAATTCTAAATTTAAATATAGTATTTTTTCAGACTTGCTTGAGCCTCCCCTGGAACAGGCTGGGGCCTCCCCAGGGAGGCTGGCCTCACCATTTGAGAAACCCTGGCCTAGAGGTTAGAGGAATGAGGTGTGAACAAGCTTGATACATCCAGCTGACCAGACCTGAGTTTGATTCTCACAACCTCCACTTGCATACTGTGTGACTCTGAGCAAATCACTTAACTGCCCAGTTCTCTCAGGTCACCCATGAAAACAGGCACTTGTGCCTAGTGGGCCTTACCTGGTTACCAAAGATAAAATAAATAGATTATTAGCCCACCTTTTTTCTCCCATTAGTGTAACAGATTATTTCTTGAAATCTCTGTTTAATTTACTCTGTTCCATGATGTTAAAAGTAGAACATCTTTGAGACAATGTCCAGTTGTTAAACTCCATGCTATGGTTCAAATGTGTTTTATCTGGCATCTTCTCAATAACATTTAAAAAACAAAATGATGTGCAGGCTAAACAAAGACAAACCAAGTAAAATATAAATTGTCACATTATTATGTAACATAAAAAGTTAATAATTGAAACATTGTTAATATAAGAGTCCCATTCATGACTATTGCTTTGTGCTGAAGATGCATTTCAAAACCTCTGAAGTCACAATTCATTATTAATGAATTACAATCGGATAGAGGCCGTAACTTAATGCACAATAAATAATTAAACATTCTTTGTAGCTTTAGTTCTGTGGCCCTTTAACTCTATTTTTATTATCTTTTTTACCCATGTTTTCCCTGTGTTTCTCCCCATCCCTGGGCCAATCCATGCACGTGCATGTGAAGGCACAAGCACACAGTGATACGGAATGCCCTCGCACCACGCCCGCCACCTGCATTGCCCTCAGACCTCCATCTGGAGGCAGTGAAACTAAGTTGGTGACAGAACTCCTCCCATGGAGAGGAGACTGCCATTCAACTGCTCAGTCCTGCTCCCTGCCCCTCTCCTGTGCCAGCTCTCTGATGACCCTGGTCTCTTTCCCAAACCTGGGTCTCCAGCATGACACAAAGAAGTCCAGCACCTCAGCCCTCAGCACCATGGGGCGGGAACTCTATATTTGATAGTTAGTCCCAGAAGCAGAATTTATTTTCCTTTTACTTATACAGTTGCAGCAAAATGCATTGTCAGATTTTTCCTGAAAGTTCTGTAATATCTCTAGAGGAATTCCACCCACCTGCAGTACCACAGTAGGGCCATCAGAGATATTCTCTTCCAAATCACAAAATATCTGGGAATAGCTCACCATGTCTTTGCTACAACTGTATTATAATGGACCTCCTAGAGTACCTAAGCAAAGCAGTTGTCAAATAGACAATGGGTCAATGATTCTAGATCCAAATGAACCTAGCTATGCTGCTATTCAAGTGAAAATCCTCAGGGACCAGTCAAGTGGCACCCTGCCCTTAGACTCCTTCACCCCATTCTACAGACAGCCCATGAACATCACACAGAGGAAAAGCTGAATCAAAACTGAAGGCCTCCTAATCAGGAACCAAAGAGCAGTGTTTGAAACTACTTTGTCCCAGACCTAGTCAACTATTTCATTGACACTAGGCCTTAACTGAGTGCACCTAGCCCTCCAGATTGAACTGGCCTATTTCGGGGAGGTGCTACAGGTCACCATGATATGCATACTGCCCCATGTCCTCATTGGCCACTGTTAGGCTAACGTTATCTCCCAGATGCTCACAGAGGAGCCCTGCAGACTGGACATATTTTCTCCTCTCCTGAGAGATCAGTTTCTCCTTTACCACAACTTTATACCCGATAATGGGCCTACACCGCGACTCCTGCCCGCTACCCCGACATGTGCACATACACAGCGGCATTTAAAGTGTAGAACCACGATACAGCATTATACTTCATGTAGCTTTCCCAAAATCCCTCCTGAGACCTGTTGCACGTGGGGATTAAGCCCATACCATACACACCCACCACTGCAATAGAACAATACAATGCAAGAGTTTATATAAGCTCTGATCTTTTGTTTGCTAATCCTGCTATCTTCCTGGGGCTATGTACAGTCACAGAAGACTGTTATTAGCCCTGGAAGAAACATGGATCTGGAAAAATCTCATCTGAGCTTATAAAAGCACAAACATGCACTGAATGCTGTTGAATTTCTCACTGATGCAATCCTGGCCTGATTTCAGCTGCAGGATTCTGATTTGCAGTAACAGAAAATGTCACCCTTGAAGCAATCAAACTTAGTCTCATAAATGTATTAGTTAGTTAGTTACTTAGTTATTTAGTTACTTAGTTAAGAGTTTCACCAGAAAGGCATACTGAGCAGGATTGCTCATTTCCAGATCGTCCTTGGGGAGGGAGAAGGAATAAGTTGTTCAATAACAATAAATACAGGGGTGAGCAGTTCATATACAGTACAAACAAGCGACACAGCACTAGATTAGCAATAATGCATAGAGTACATGAATCATGAGTCAGTAATAAGCATACTATTACCGTAGATGACAGCACAAAAATAGCACTAACCATAGGGCACAAAGTATCTTGCAGTGGCTGCTGACTCAGTGCAGAGCAATTTCAGTGGGGTGTTCCAGGAACATAGTGGTGAGTCAGAGCTGGGCATGGTGTGGTGATAGTAGGTTTAGAGTTTAGTTTAAGTAGGCTTAGGGAGAAGAAGAAGGCATGGTGCAGTGTTTGAAGGTTATGGATGTATTAGAAGGTAGTTGCTAACGTGAGAGCAGGATTGGACCTGGACTTGGATGTAGGTGAGGTAAGGGTAGTCACAATGATAGATTAGGGTTGAGTCACCATGTGGTGAGACATTAGATTAAGATTGTAGCTGAGATAAGGGTACAGAAGGATTATCTGTCTGGGAGGTGGAGTGGGCCTGTGGTTTGGGATAGCGAGATTAGGTGCAGATACAGACTGGGAGGTGTAGACATGGAGTAGAGATGAAAGGACTGCTTCAGTCAGTGCATTTCGGATGGAGGAAGAGGGCATGTCACAGAACATGGCACCCTGACCAGACACGCAAAATTTCTTGCACATTTTGTTGCATGCATGCCAAAGTTATCAAGCTGCAAAACGAGGGTTTAACATTAAAGTGCCTACTCAATCCATGCTCAGAAGCTGCATTTTAAAAACTTATAACACAACAACTGATGAATATTTTTCATGAAATCTTTGAAATGTACCTCCTTGGGCAGAGACGCTTCTACTCGGCAAATGTCAGAATAAAAATTCCAAACAACTTTTGCTCTAGACATGAACAAAAAATAAATAAATAAAGCCCCAAAATAGCATTTTTTTGTTTGTTTTTACACTGTCTAAGTCTCAGAATCTACCATGCAAGCAAAATTTCATGCAATTTTTTCAAATGGTGCCAAAGTTATCAAAGTGCAAACTTACAACAGTAAATGTTTTTCTTGTGAAGTAAAACACATTTTCTTGCAAAAGTAAAATATTTCCCCAAAGTAAAATTCTTCTTTTGTATCAGAGTGTTATGTGAAAACCCCTAGTGAATATGCTAAGAAGTCGAATTTAAAACCTTGTAATACAAGAATGAATTCATATTTTTTCATGCAACCTTCTACCCTAAAAGTTTAGGAAGAATATTCCAAACATTTTTTCTCCAAAGGAGAGCAAAAAAAAAAAAAAGGCCAAATATTGCATTTTTAAAGGCTTTTTAAAATTCCAGATCGTGGAATCTGGATTAACTTCCATCATGAAACTTGACAAGTGTTATAATTTCATTGAACATCATGAAAGTTAATAAGGTGCACAAAGTTGGGGTTGACATTAAATAGCCTGCTCAACCCTAACTGTACTTGTACTACCACACAAGTATAATATAATATAGGCATGGCCACAAAAGTCATTGTATAAATCTGTTAACTGAGCTACTATGTGTATAAATGTAAAATCTTACATTTATACATATAGTAAACTCATCATCCCAGATTTATACATATAGTACATGCACCTTCAGTTTTGACATGCCCACAATCTACCTGCCCAGTTGCCAAACTAGTTTTCCACCCCCTTAAAATCTCATGCCAATCTATGCCACCTGAAATACCATACACCACAGCAGTCCCCAACAACCAGTACAAATGCCTTATGCCCTCTCACTAGCTCTGACATCTTATCGGCAATAGCAGCACCCACTGTTTAAAATGATCAGCTAATTTAAACTAACGGAAAGTTTTTACTATCCAGTACCTACCACTTGAAAAGCTGCAGAAGTAACAAGTGGAAAGGACAGTTTTCATTTCAAAATGGAAGAGATTTTGACACAAATCGAGAACAACAATGAAACATTACAGGAACCTCTGACTACAACTACAGTAAACCCAAAGTCAACTGACAAGAAAACTGCAAGTGCAAGTGGCATAACAGCCATAGACCTAGATGTCTTTAAAATGTAATTGAAAAGTCAAAAAACATAAACACTTTCAGAAAAATCCAAGCAGACGTGGCCATGTTTTCATGTCACTTGTATGATGTCCTAGGGGTCCAGAAAACACTGCATGAAATTACACCAAGTGACCTCCAGAATTCCCTGTGTCACTACTTTGTGTACTGCACAAAAAAGGATGGGAGCTGATATGAACTGCTAACACTGCAATCCACATTTCAAAGTGTAGAGAGATTTCTATGAGACAAATATTACCAGAGCTCTATATCCACTTCTCCATCATTCAAGAAGGCCAGACAGGTCTTACAGTCAAAACAAAATAACTTTAAGGAGAGGGCAAAGGATCAAGACCCTGAGCTGCAGACAACTCACTGACACAATATTTGAAAAACTATAAACAGAGAAACAACTAGGCTGCCATACCCTGACTCCTTACTTATGTAATAAAATATGGCTTGTAATTAGCGTCTACTTTGGCATCAGGTGTACTACAGAGATACAGAGATGTGGAACATCAAATGGGGTGATATCCATCTTCTACAAGATGAAAAGGGAAACGTTTCTTGCAATTTACACAAAGCGACACACTAAAACAAGAACTGGCTGTAATCTTACAGTCATTAGAAATACTAAGCCAAGAACCTACAAACTTAGCAGTGATCCAGAGACATTCCCAGTGAATTATTCTTTAAATACCAGCAGACAAGGCCTGCCAATTCATTAACAGATGAGTCACTTTTTCTCCTTGCAGTCAGTACCAACGATAGATAGTACTATCCAATCATTATAAAAACCAACCAGTGGCTGTAAATAAAGGTCTACCATTGTGAAAATCATGGTAAAAAAATGTTTACATCTGTACTGAAAAGGCCTTATGAACCATTTCGCTAGAAAGCATTTAATTCAGAAGTTAATGGATTCTAGCATGGCACCCACTTATATTATCCAAGTACCAGGCCACAAACAGTTAAATAGTCGAAACAACTGCTTAAAAACAAGCATTTGTCAATGCAGAATGTTTGCTTGCTGGCATTGGCATTAGTAGTGTAGGAGTTACAGAGCTGCATAATAGGAATGGCAGTGAAGTATTGAACTGAAGCCAACCCCATCACCACCCTGCAGATAGTGACAGGCACTGGGGTGTGCCTTTGGGTCATCCGGCATAACGGCCACCCCATTTCACCACACCCTACCGTGCAGACACCAAGTGTCACGGTGTGCCTTGGGGTCTTTGGCCCTTATGCGCACCCCATTCCATCAGGAAATATTGTGAGATGGGTGCGGTATAGGAGAATGGGGTGAACTTTGGGGCCGAAGAGTCCAAGGCACACCTCAATGCTTCTCAGTGGCTGCAGGGTGTGGGTGGGGGTGGAATGGTATGAGCATTGCAGGTGACAATCCCAAGTCACAGCCCTGATGCCTGTCATTCTCTACAGGGTAGGGTGTTATAGTCGGAAACTCTAACGCCTCAGACATTTGTTGGTATTTTCACTCCAAATTTTCAACATGGGTTTTTTGTGACCCCCCCCCCACCTCATGAACAGTGGCAGTATCAGTTTGTTAGCCGGAAGATGCTTTTGCACTGCGACTACGGCATTTGTCACCACAGGTGCAAAAGCACATTCTGAACAGGATGTGAAAAATGGCAGCTGTACTGTTCATGGGGAGGTGTAAAAAATGGCAATGTTGAAAATCTGTAGTGAAAATGTATAAAAACTGGTGAAGTCACGAGCGTGCATAGAAACTGTGCAACGTGCACCCGTAATGTAATTAGTTTGGGAATTGTTTACAGCAGATTGTCAACACAGGCATTTTGGGACCTCCGGTCATGAACAGTGTCACTGTGATTTTCTTTATCTGTCCTGAACAATGATTTCCCACAGCGACCATGCATTTCTGTGCTGAAAGTCAGGGACCCTGGTTTTCCATTTTTAACGGTAACACCGGTAACAATCACGGAATCCTGCTTGGTTTGTGGATTTTGAATTCTTGTACTGGTGCCTCACGGAAATTGCATGTCACTGCACAGAATCTCTAAGATTTCAGCATTTTTTTAAATGTTTTTTTATTTTCTCTTTCTATGTCCCCTTCTCACAGCATCAGTCTCCACTTTTCAGGCTGAGTATCCCTTAGCTTCACCCCCAGATAATTCTCAGGAGCTCCTGTGTTCCTGCCCCTATCCTGCCTGGGTTGTACCCCCACCAGGTGGAAAGGGAGGGGACCCCAGGACCCATCCACACTCCCTTAGTGTGTGTCGGGCAGCTCAGTGGGTCCCTCATGGAGCCTGGTTATGAAGTCTGGGGCACCTGGGTCCCTTCTGCCAGTGGCCAATATGGGGTGATTGTTCCTGGTTTTCTGGTCTCTGTCCCTGAGGGCACTGGCACTAGAGGAGATCCAAGGAGATAGGTCACATAGAGACATGCCACTGCTCCAGATCCTGGCTAGGGTCCTCCCCTCCTGATCACTCTGCAGCACCATTACACCACCACCCATGGTCATACAGGTGGTGGTAAAGCAGCAGGACCTGCAGCCCACCCTCCCCGGAGGAGGAGAGTAGTCCCCAGGTGCTCGATCCTACTCCCTGGTCAGACCTCAGCAGCCCGAGTTACTTCTGACCCTGGTCGCTGGCATTGCAAGCAATAGTGCTACCGCAGCACCAGCAGGCCGCCCAGATTTCAGTATCTTAAAATTAACGCTGCTGTGCTTTGCATTCTTTCTGCTTTGCTGCAGTTACAGTCAGTAAGGAAATCACCCACACTGCTTTGTTGTAATCAGTCATTCAGTTTAACCACCCATGCCTAGTGGTTAGAGTAACAAGCAGTGAATGAACTGGGTACATCCAGCAGACTTGGGTTTGATTCCCACAATTTCCACTTGCATACTGTGTGACTCCAAGCAAGTCACTTAACCTCCCCAGTGCTTCTAGTTCACTTCTGAAAACAGACAGTCCTGCCTAGTGGGCCTTACCTGCTTTACAAAGAATATAAAAAAAAAATACCAACATATGTTTACTACATCATAGAATAGTAGTCAGGGTACCATGTAATTTACCCGAGTTTTACTTGGGCTGAAATGATTTTGTATAGGTAAAGATACATTTTCAGATACATTTTATGTGTTTTCTAAGCTTGTTTTTAGATTTTAATCAGGTGTTTATTGTATTCTTTGCATATAAGCATCTAGGTTGTAGATTGCTAAATGCAGGATCACTGTTACCAACTAACTTATTCAAGTTTATAATCAGTAGGGCCATCCAAAATCCTCAGTTGTTTGAATGAAAACTAGTCTGAATGACAGTATGTTCACAAAGAAGAAACTGCCTTACTACTTATGAAAATACTTCAGTTAGCACACCATTTAGGTGAATTGGATCATTTGCAGCTTTTCTCCCACCTGCTGTTTCAGTCTCTGTGACAACAAAAGGTTTTCTGATATACTGCTTCAACAAAAAGCAAATGTTAAGTATTTAAGTGTACTTATGTTTGGCCAGTGGATTTTGAAAGCACAGTCAATGACGTACAGAAGGTAAGACCCCAGGGGCTGTATGATGCTGGTGGGCAGAGTGGTGCTCAATTCACATCTGAACAAAGACAAGAAAATTGGGAGACACCCTTTTCATGGACACCAAGGGGGAAAAAAAAAGCATCCGCATGTCTGGTAGCTGCATAAATCCATTTGAACGTCCTCCACTAATCACTTGTGGATTTTTTAGGTGAAGACACTTTATTTCAAAGAAGCAAATTCAAGCAGTTTTTACCCTGGCCATTCACTCCTTCAGGCCTGCAAGGCCACCTAAATCACTGCTGAGTGCTGACCACCATCCACTGCCCCTTACTGCTGTGCTACCAGGTAACCCAAAGTAACCCTTCATTGGTGGGCCCCTACTGCTGTGGGAGGCTACCAGGAAGGATGATTGCCTAAAGAGCTTCCAGAGTATGCTGAGCATGTCAGAGATCAGAACAGACACATGTCTGGGGATTCTGGCTTATGGAGGGACCAACAGCTGCCCTGCGGTTGGGTCAGTGGGTGTTTTCCCATTTTCTTGGGAGCGTGACAGGCCACACGATGTCAAGGCACAAGCTGACGTCCGACACACTCCCTCCTGCAGTGAGGGCTGGCATGTTGTCGTGCCTCTGGACTCCACCAGGGACCAGCAAATGCTGAGCCATGAAACCACCCTCCCTCCCAGGAGAAGGTGAGTGGTCATTGGACACTCAAGCCTTCACCCACCAACTGGCCCTCCAACACCGAAGTCTGTTCCCTAACCCTGGTCAGCAGTGTCACAGGCAGAAATCCAATTCAGGCAGTTAAATTATAGATAGAAAAAACAAAGGTAGTCCACCTTGGCGGTGATGGTTCAGATTAATTCACATTTGAGTTCTAACAAGCAAAGAGACCAAGTCATTTGTAACTTGTGCATGTGGGGTGTGGGTGCTGAAGAAAGGGGATCATAGTGTTGTCACTATTGCCATCACCCCAGAGGGATGTGGACTGCATTGTTGCTACTGCCATCACACCGAAGGGGTGGGGGCTGTAGTGCTTCTGCCATTACCACTGGTGGATGGGGAATGTAGTACTGATGCTGTCCCACCTGAGGGATGGGGGCCATAGTGCTGATACTGCCATCACACCTGAGGAATGGTGAACGTAGTACTGCTGCCATCACACCTAAGGGATGGGGGCCACAGTGCTGCTGCTTCTGTCACACCTGAGGGAGGGAGGTTGTAGTGCTTTTGCTGCTGCCATCACACCAGAGGGATGGGGGTCGTAGTGCTGTTGGTGCTGCCATCGTACCTGAGGGATGGGGCCATAGTGCTGCTTCCATTACACCTTAGGGATGGGGGCTGTAGTGTTGCTGCTGCCATCACATCTTGTACCCAAAATAACTTTAAATTGCTACAAGGATGGAAGGATGTGTAATAGTGGAAATCAAAATTGCTAAAATGTATGTTACCAGAGTTAAAAATTGTTAAATAAAAACACAAAACCAAGCACCGGTAAAAGCGGATTTTGGCTTAGCAGACACCGGTGACAATACCATTTTTTACAATGTGCAAAATGGAATATGCCCTTTCTCAATCCCAGTAAACCAGTGTCCCTGCTGAAAGTGTGAAAACACATTTTGGCCATGTTGTGAAAAATGACAGCTGTACTGTTCATAAGGAAGTGTGGAAAAATGCCACTGGTGAAAATCTGGACTGAAAATATTACAAATTCATGAACTTACGGTGCGTGGAAACTACGCAATGCTCCTCATAACACAATCATTTTAGGAATTTTTTCACCAAATTTTCAAAATAGCCATTTAAGACCTCTACTCATGAACAGTGTCACTGTGATTTTCTTAATATGTCCCATACATTGATTTCATACACTGCGGGGCGCCATTGTGTGCTACATGCACAGAAACACATTTTGGGTGAGAAGTGAGAAATGACAGCTGTACTGCTCATAAGGAGGTATGGTAAAATGGCAATATTGAAAATCTGGAGTGAAAATATTGAAAATTCGGAAACTTACGGGTGTGCCTAGGAACAACACAACGCATGCTTGTAAAATAGTCATTTGTGGGAATTTTTTCACCAAATTTTTAACATAACCATTTTAACACCTCTGCTCATGAACAGTGTCACTGAGATTTTTTTAATGCATCCCGAACATTGATTTCGCACACCGACTGTGCCATTGTGCGCTACATGCGCAGAAACACATTTTGGATGAGATGTGAAAAATGACAGCTGTACTACTCATAAGGAAGTGTGGTCAAATGGCAATGTTGAAAATCCAGAGTGAAAATATTGAAAATTCGTGAACCTATGGCGTGCATAGGAACAAGCGCAATGCTGCGCTAAATAAAACAATCATTTTAGGAATTTTCACCAAATTTTCAACATAGGCTTTTTGAGAGTCCACCTTATGAACACTGGCACTGTCATTTCATTAATCAGTCCCGAAAGGTGATTTCATGCAGTGACCGCAAAATCACCCTTCGGGCCCGATTAACACCATGACAGTGACAGAATTCATGAGGAGGCGTCCCAAAAACCCCATGTTGAAAATTTGGTGCCAAAATTCCAAAAAATGCCTGAGATATCCAGCAAAGTTGAAAAAATGCTATTCATTACATTATACAGCTTACCGGCATTTCCTCAGTTCGCGGTCGGCTTTGAATAGTACAGATGTGTTCCTGGTCCACCGAAGATCGTCGCGCCAAGCTCCAGAGGTAAGTATGAGGTGAGGTGGGGGTGTAGGGAGGCAGGGTGCATGAAGGGTAGGTGCGGGTGAGGGAGAGGCAGGAGACTGCGATGGACCCCGTTTTGTGTTTTTCTGGTTTTTCTTTTTAAATTACAGCGGGGACGTTTGCCATGCTGGGGTGGGCTGCCAGCATGCGAATTACCTATGCTGGGACATTTGCCACGCTGGTGTGTGCTCCCAGCATAGCAGCTGGAAAGCTTTGGGGGCAGTGGGCCGGCGGGGATTGGGCACCCCGTCGGCCTTTCCAACTGTTGCCACACTGGGGTGGGCTCCCAGCGTGGCACTGGTAACCTCTTGGGGAGGGACTGGTGGAGCCGACTGGGGATTGGGCACCCCAGTCGGCCAAACACATTGTTGCCATGCAGGGTGGAGCTCCCAGCGTGGCACCTGGAAGAAGAACTGTTTGGGAGGAGCACTTCAGTGAGGCACTTTACTATCTGATCATGCTCACTGAGTGGCTCTCCCCTTTCAACTGTAAGCCACTGCATTCTAAGTGCTGTCATAGACAGCTGCAGCATGCATTAGGGCAACTGTGGCTCGCCTGCAAACACAGAGAGGGAATTGGAAGAGGGGGGTGCCACACCTCCAGAAACTTGGATGATGGCACTATGTTTCTTGCACATGCGTGCAAGCAAACATAATGAATGAACAGAAGCAAGAAAGTAGTTCCAAAGGCCATCCTGTCAATATTGAAAAGTGTCCAGAAAAAACAGCAAGCACACTTATTACTATTCCAGATGACCTGCATGAAATCCTTGGCACCTGCTTCCCAAACCTACTGTACAAGCCAAGAACATTACATTTAATAATATAAAGTACTCTCCCCACCCCAAATCTTTCTGCCCACAACCCAAACCAACACCCATTCCACCCCAATCCCAGAACAAATCCTCATCAATTAAAATAAAACAGTTTTTCTCTCTCTTTCTCTCTCTCTCTACTTTACCTGGACAATCACCAAGATTCCTACAAGAGGAAGAGGCCTCAAGTACTAGATTCAGATACTGATTTATATTAAAATGTACTACCACTATTTATAAACCGAACAGAAATACATTTTCTTTCCTTCTGTAAACACAGCACATTATGATTGAAATGATGCAAGGTGCCAAGCATCACCACGAACTAACCATGTCTCATTTATTTTCAAGACTATCTGAAAAAAACACTCCCACCCTAAATATTTTTTCACTTTCTGTATAGGTACCTGAAAAAAAAAAACACACAGCAATGTAACCCACCGCATTTCTTAAGCATCCCATAACACAAAACTCTATAAAAATACTATTTTCTCAGTCTTATTCTCCTTGCAGGACCTGAAATGAAAAACAGTTCATATACAGTACTACACACTTTAAAAAATATTTTTTGTTGTTTTACCAGGACTCTCAGTCACCTTGCAGGACCTAAAATGAAATGTGGCATGCATTCTAGCACCAAGAACAATAAAAAAAGTAATAATTTTTCTCTTTCTTTCCAGGATTCTAAATCAACTTTCAGGATCTGAAATAAACAGCGACAAACATCCAAACAAATCATTGCATAAACAGTGTACTAATATCTAGCTTATTCTTTTTTTTTGTCCTCAACAAAAATCAAGCCATCCCTGGAAGACATCAGCTGCAATACCATGCAACTACAGCTACGGACCTCTAAAAGAAAGACTCTCCTGCAAAGAGAAAAAATGAAAATAATGTTCTGTTTCTAAAATCATATCTACCATAAACCTTTTTTATGTTTGCTTGCATGCATGTGTAAGAAACATAGTGCCATCATCCGAGTTTTCGGAGGTATGTCACCCCCTCCTCCAATTCAGTCAGTGTGTTGGCAGGCACGGCCCCTGTAAGCCAATGCATGCTGAGCTGTCTATGACAAGCTCCAAAATGCAGTGGCATACAATTGAAAGGGGAAGCTATGCTTCAGTGAGCAGTGATAAGATATCGCCTGCTCATGCGCAGCTCCCTCTACACACACACACACACACACACACACACACACACGGGCGCATGCATACTGTGTGCTGCCCCCCCCACGCATACACTCCATAGCCATCAGGGGTGCCCAATCCCCCCATCGGCTGTGCTGTGCTTCTCCCAAAGTCTTCAAATGCCATGCTGGTGCCACTAGCGTGGCAAGCATCGATATAACCGGCCGGGGTGCCAATCCCCATCGGTTCCACTGTCCTCCCCCAAAAGTACCAGGTGCCACGCTGAGAGCCCACCCCAGCGTGGCAACTGATGCTATGGCCGACGGGGTGCCTAATCCACCATCAGCTTACGCCCCCCAGCTGTCACCTGTAAAGCAAAATGGTCCCCGCAGTCTCCCAGCCCCCACCACAACCTGCACCCACCCACTGCTCACCCAGCCTCCCCACACCCCACCACACTCATACTTACCTCTGAGCGCGACGATCTTGGTGGACCGGGAACACGTCTGCACTCTTCAAAGCCGACCGCAAACTGAGGAAATGCCGGTAAGCTGTATAATGGGCAAGATAGGGGTTTTCTACTTTATTGCATATCTCAGGCATTTTTTCGCATTTTTGCACCAAATTTTCAACATGGGGTTTTTGGGACCCCTCCTCATGAATTCTTGCACTGTCATGGCGTTACTCAGGCCCAAAGGGTGATTTCGCAGCCACTGCGTGAAATCACCTTTCCGGAATGATTAACGAAATGACACTGCCAGTGTTCATAAGGTGGGCTCTCAAAAAGACTATGTTGAAAATTTAATGAAAAGAATCCTAGAAATGACTGTTTGTGGGCGTTGTGCAGTTCCTACACACGCTCGTAAGTTCGCTAATTTTCAATATTTTCACTCCAGATTTTCAACATTGCCATTTTACCACACCTTCTTATGAACAGTACAGCTGTCATTTTTCACATCTCACCCAAAATGTGTTTTCACCCATGTAGCACACAATGGCGCAGTCAGTGTGCGAAATCAATGTACGGGACACATTAAGAAAATCACACTGACACTGTTCATGAGCAGAGGTCTTAAAATGGCTATGTTGAAAATCTGGTGAAAAATTCCTTAAAATGACTGTTTTACGAGCATGCATTGCGCAGTTCCTATGCACGCGCGTAAGTTTGCAAAATTTCAATATTTTCACTCCAGATTTTCAGCATTGCCTTTTACCATACCTTTTTATGAGCAGTATAGCTGTCATTTTCCACATCTCACCCAAAATGTGTTTCAGCCCATGTAGCACACAATGGCGCAGTCGGTGTGCGAAATCAATCTACAGAACACATTAAGAAAATCACAGTGACACTGTTCATGAGCAGAGGTCTTAAAATGGCTATGTTGAAAATTCGTGAAAATTCAAAAAATGACTGTTTCGGCGTCGCGTTGTACAGTTCCTCATACGTCGTAAGTTTGCAAATTTCAATATTTTCATTCCAGATTTTCAACATTGCCATTTTACCACACCTTCTTATGAGGTAGTACAGCTGTCATTTTACATCTCACCCACAGCGTGTTTCCATACATGTAGGCGCAGTGGCTAAGCCAGTGCAAAATCAATGCACGGGACAAATTAAAGAAAATGACAGTGACACTGTTCATGAGCAGAGGTCTTAAAATGGCTATGTTGAAAATTGGTGAAAAATTCCTAAAATGACTTTTTATGAGCGTGCATTCGCAGTTCTCACGCACGCTTGTAAGTTTGCAATTTTCAATATTTTACATCCAGATTTTCAAAATTGCCATTTTACCACACCTCCTTATGAGCAGTACAGCTGTCATTTTCACATCTTGGCCAAAATGTGTTTCCGCCCATGTAGCCCACAATGGCGCAGTCGATGTGCGAAATCAATGTATGGGACACATTAAGAAAATCACAGAGACACTGTTCATGAGCAGAGGTCTTAAAATGACTACGTTGAAAATTTGGTGAAAAATTCCTAAAAATTACTGTTTTACAAGCGTGCGTTGTGCAGTTCCTATGCATGCTCGTAAATTTGCGAATTTAATATTTTCACTCCAGATTTTCAACATTGCCATTTTATTACACTTCCTTATGAACAGTACAGCTGCCATATTTCATATGTTGCCCAAAATGTGTTTTCGCACATGTAGCGCACAATGGTGCTGTTGGTGTGTGAAAGCAATGTTTGGGACAGATTAAGAAAATCACAGTTACACTGTTCATGAGCTGAGATCTTAAAATGGCTATGTTGAAAATTTGGTGACAAAAGTCCATAAAATGACTGTGTTACGAGTGAGCATTGCGCAGTTTCCACACACCCTCGTAAGTTCATGACTTTGTAATATTTTCAGTCCAGATTTTTACCAGTGCCATTTTTCAACACTTCCTTATGAACAGAACAGTACAACTGTCATTTTTCACAACATGGCCGAAGTGTGTTTTCACACTTTCAGCGCAGAGATGCGTGGTCGCTGTGGGAAATCATTGTTCCGGACAGATAAAGAAAATCACAGTGACACTGTTCATGATCGGAGGCACCAAAATGCCTGAGTTGACAATCTGCTGTAAAAAATCCCCAACCTAATTATATTACGGGTGTGCGTTGCACAGTTTCTATGTACACTCGTCACTTCACCATTTTTTTAAATATTTTTACTGCAGATTTGCAACATTGCCATTTTTTACACCTCCCCATGAACAGTACAGCTGTCATTTTTACAACCTGTTTGGAATGTTTTTGCACCTGTGGTGCTAAATGCCGTAGTCGCTGTGCATAAGCAGCTTTCAGCTAACAAACTGATATTCCCCCTGTTCATGAGGTGGGGTCACAAAAAAAAATGTTGAAAATTTAGAGTGAAAATACCAACGAATGCCTGAGGTATTAGGGTTTCCAAAAATAATGCCCAACCCTGTAGAGAATGACAGGTATCAGGGGTGTGACTTGGGATTCTTGCCTGTACTGCTTATACCATTCCACACCCTGCAGCCAGTGAGAGGCATCGAGGTATGCCTTGGACTCTTTGGCCCCAAAGTTCACCCCATTTTCCTATATCGCACCCATCTCACCATATTTTCTAATGGAATGGGGTGGCATAAGAACCAAAGACCCCAAGGAACACCTTGACACTTGTCAGTGTCTGCAGGGTGGGGTGTGGTGGGGTGGCCATTATTCCTGACAACCCAAAGGCACACCCCAATGCCTGTCACTCTCTGCAGGGTGGTGGTGGGGTTGGCTTCAGTTCAATACTTCACCATCATTCCTATTACGCAGCTCTGTAACTTCTACACTACCACTGCCAATGCCAGAAAGCAAACATTCGGCATTGACAAATGCTTATTTCCTTTGAACCTCTCATATTTTTCAGAACATCAATAAAAAAATAACTTTAAATGTCTTCTGATCCTGGGAAAAACGCTTACATTTTTCACCTAACACTTCATCTATCTAACGTTTCACAGTTCTAACTTGCCCTGTTCTGACATTTTCAATAAATATTTAAAACACACTTACCTTGTCGCTGTCTTCATTCTTCAGTTAATCCAAAAAGGGCAAACATTAAGTAGAAAAAAAGCCCTAAAATTAAAAAAAGTCCAAATTAATCTACAGGAAGACTGACTCTTGGTGTCATAATCCACACACTAGCCAAAGGTATCCAAAATATGCAAAGTTCATTAAAGAAACACTAAAAAAGGCATAGTTCCACACAAGAGGACTCTTCAAATTATAATCCACAAGGTAAATTGTGAAAGTGTCCTTTTCCTCAAAGACTCCATCCACTGAAGATTCCACCTCCATCAAGCCAAAGAAGTCTTCTCTAACCCAAGACCACTCAATCAATAGAGGAGTACAAAGTTGGCTAATTTCCTTTTGTGGATTAATTTGTGAATTTGCCACAATTCGCAAAGATAATCCACACTGTGAAGTTTCAACTCACAGTATAGGGCTAACTTCATGGATGACAAATTTGGCAACTTCACAGGAGAAGTTGGACGAAGTTAGGCAAAGTTAGATGACATTTGATCCACAGGTGAAGTTTGTAATGTATCATGGGATTAGAGGTCAGGTTGCACCTGGAGATGAGCAACTTGTTGTTCAGTGTGCCTTCCTGGCGAAACAGTTCAATAAATAAAATAAATAAAACATGGCACTGAAATGAGCTGTATGCCATGCATTAGAGATCTGGGGCCCAATATTCAAAACTTTGCCCAGGCGCAAAACCTAGCTTGCCTGTAGTAATCCAAAAGCCCCATTAGCATGGCCAAACTCAGTTTACACCTGTGCAGAGGGGGCACATAGTAAATCAGGAGGCAGGGACCTGAATATTGTTGCAGTCCAATATTTAGAGCGTGTGTGCCGTGCAAGGTCATTTTGCTTGGTTCCCTTGTGTGGTGCACATACCGCCAAGTCAAACCCCATCTTACTCCTGTGCAACCCTACTGGTCGGTGAGGTACTGCAGCCCCCCCACAGATTGCCATTCCCGTAAGATATAGTAGCCTTAACCCTGGTAGCTTAGTGGTCCGTCCCCCCGCCCCATTCTCTGATCGCCATCCAGGTCATAATAAAACATTATCCTAGTAGTCCAGTGATTCCTCCCATTCACTGATCTCCATCCGGTCTTATTAAACATTACTCTGGTAGTCCAGTGGTCCTTTCCCTTCCCCATTCTCTGATGGCCATCTGGTGTTCAAGTAAATATTTCCCTGATAGCCCAGTGGTTCCCTCCCCATTCTCCAATCGCTACCGGACTTCATGTAAATATGTCCCAGTAGTCCAGTGGCCTCACCGATTGGACGCAAGAAGTATAGAGAGAAACAAAGTGGCCAAACAAAATAAGCCTTTACTATACTTTCTCAAAAGAAAGGAAATTCTCAGCAAAAACTTTGTTAATGCATCATTAGGGTTCTCTATGATTATGCTTTCTCAAAAGTAATGAAATTCTCTGCAAAAACTGTTAATGGACCATTAGGGTTTCCAGCATCAAAAGTAGGGAAATGTCATCTTAGGGTTCCCAATTCTAAGACCCCACCCTCATTTTTTGCCTGTAAGGCCCCACCCCCACCCTGCATGCTTTGGGGTTGTGAACCTTAATGCTCACCCCATTCTCTTATACTGTGCCCATCTTAGCTTACTTAGTCATGGAGTGGGGTCAGCATTAGGGTTCGTAACCCCAAGGCACACCCCTCACACCTGTTTCTGCATGCAGGGTGGGGATGTGATCTTAAAGTTGAAAACCGAGGGTGGTGGTGGGGTCTTATGGTTGGGAACTCTAAGATGACATTTCCCTGCTTCTGATGCTGGAACCCAAATGGTCCATTAATGAATTTTTTAGCAGAGACTTTCCTTACTTTTTGAGAAAGTATAATCATAGGATACCCTAACAGTGCATTATAAAATTTTTTTACAGAGAATATAGAGAGATAGACAGACAGACAGACAGATGGATAGATGAATAGATGGATTATAGTGAAGGATACAATTATACTACCTCAAAAAGTAAGGAAATTCTTTGCAAAAAAACATGTTAATGTACTAGTTAAGGTTAAGGTGACAACAGTAGGGAAATATGGCCTTAGGGTTTCAAGCTAACACCCCACCCCCAGCAAATCAGGTATGACATGTGCCATGGTGGTCTCAAGCCTAATGCTCACCCCATTCTCATTCAGTGCACACATCTATGCATATTTAGTGATCAAATGGGGTTAGCGTTAGGCTTGAGGTAAGGCAAACAACATACAACTCTTTCCATATGATACAAGAGACATCCATCATCATGGTCCAGGTGTTTCTGTAGTCATGGATACACATGCACATTTAGACACTACCTAGGAAGTGTGGTAAAAAATTCCCATGGGATCACATTGTAAATTGTAAGTAAGGAATAACATATGACAAAGTGTGCCAAAATGCTAAATTCCACATGCCTTATGTGGGTTGTGAGGCATGAGGAATTGCAGCCAAGTGCCTTCAATGACCTGGGAAGTGCAGTATACAGTTTCCATAGGCTCACATTGTAAATTGTAAATAAGCACCACACGGTAGGATTTGTGGTTATGCTAAATTACTGCTTGCTCCAGGTGAGTTGTGAGGTATGAGGTGTAGCAGAGTGCCTTCAACCACCTGGGAAGTGTGGTATATGAGTAGGATCACATTATAAATTTAAAGTGAGCAATACCACATGACAGGGTGCACAGCAGTGCTAAATTACTGCATGCCCCAAGTGGGTTGTGAGGCATGAGGCACAGCCGAGTGCCTTCAGCCTCCTGGGAACTGCGATATAACATTCCTATAGGATCACATTGTAAATTGTAAGTAAGCAATAACACACAACAGGGTGTGCAGTAATGCTGAATTACTGCTTGCCCCAGGTGGGTTGTGAGGCATGAGGTACAGCTAAGTGCCATCAACCACCTAGCAAGTGTGGGTGTCTTCACTCAGGTGCCGAAAGCATCTCATGGGCCCACCACTTTCATTCCCAGATGGATAATTGCATGCAGGCGCCAAGTGCCTTCATCAATCTGTGGCATGTATCCATAACTACAGAAACACTGGACCATGACGATGGATGTCCCTTGTGTCGTGGGAATAGTTGTATGTTGTTTTGTCTTACCTGATGACGGATGTCTGTGGTTACTTGTGTTGCTGTGCCCCTTTGGATGCTTGGGGGGGAATGTGGAGTTAGGATTTAAAACCCTAACATCGCATTTCCATACTTTTGTTGCTTTAGTAGCAACCCTAACTGATGCATTAATGGAGTTTTTTGCAAAAGAATATAGACAAATAGATAGAGAGATAAATAGACAGACAGAGAGACAGACAGACAGATTTAAGTTTTTATTAAAATGTTTTACCAGGAAAGTCATACGGAGCTGGTATCAGCTCATTTCTGGATGTGTCCATGGTGGTGGGGGAGAACAGTGCAAATACAAAGCACAATGCACTAATGAAATAAGTATAACAAAATGTGTAATTAAAGGCAATGCTTTGGAGCAGGACTTATACAGCACAGTTAAATTGCAGATGAACAATGCAAACAATATGCAGTGAATAACAATGCAATAATATGAGGGTTGGGGTAAAGACTGAAAACTGGGTGAAGGGGCTGTGTTAGTGACAGTGTAGGGTGGAATACAGCAGACAAAAAATCCAAGACCCCGTATCAGGAGCAACTAAAGAAGTGAGCAGTGAAATCACAGAGTGGAGATTTCAGAGCATGAAGGGAAGCAGCAGAGCAAATAGATGGGGAAGACAGACCCAGAGTTTAGGGAAGTGGAAAGATAAGTGCTTGCCCAGCAGAGAGTTTCATTTGAGGAGAGACAAGAATGTCAGAAATATTTTTTTTTTACTATGTATTTATGCCCCTACTTGCCTCCCTTCTCCACTCTCTCCGGCATCCTACTACCCACAGGCCCCACTCCCCATTGAGATCTGCCCCTAGAGCACACAACACCACACTATCATACCCCCGGGTAGGGGTGAGGAGGGACACCCCCATGCTTACCTCCTCAAACCAACATACTGGAGCTTGTGGGGCCGGTGCAGCAGAGTCTGTCCAGTGAGCCTGGAGACCTGCCAGTGAGGTGCCACCACCTGAGCGAAGCCAGGTGGTTTTCAGTTTCTTTCCTCCCTCCCTGATGTCAGCGTGCAATGAGGGGCTATGAGCTGGGAGGCGCGCAAGGCGTACCTCCTGCTCCACCCCTCTGCCAACATCTGCCCAAACTTGCCTGCTCACCTACCACGCTATCACACAGGCTCCCCTGGGTGGTAGCATTACAGTAGTCTGCAGTTACCCCCCAGAAGGAGAGCTGCCCGGGTGCTCTATCCTTCTCTGCCCGCAAATCCCTGGCAACCCATGCTCACTCACGAACCCAGGTCGCCAGCGTGGTGCAAGGTGTGGCATCCAGCACCTCAACCCTCAGTGCCACCGGGACGGCAGAATGTCAGAAATATTTGAGAAGGGAGTAGGAAGTAGTACAGGGAGGAGAAGAGAAGAGAGAAGCAAAATAAAAGGGGAGGGAGTGAAGTAAAAATTTGGAGATAAAGGAGACACAGTGTGTAAGGCACCTTGCATCAAGACAGGGGAAGGAGAGGAAAATGTACAAACAACTGTGGCAGTATGCAGGGGTTTCCCAAGTACTGTAAATCAACAGAAGGAATGAAGGTGGGGTCCAGTCTAGCTAAGGTGATCGTAGGTGCAGCAATGTAAACTATATCACCATAATCAAAAAGTGAAAGAATAATCTTTGAGAGAACAGCTCATGGACAGTAAGTGGGATGCTCCTTTTATTCCCGTAGCATATGAAGTTTGGGGACAACCTTTTGTGGATTGCATCCACATGAACAGAGAAATCAAGATGACAGTCCAGCCAGATCCTGAGGTACTTGAAGGAGGAGATATCTTCAATCGCTGCACCATCAAGGGTATAGAAGAGGGAGAGGGTTAGTTGAGCAAGCCTCTGCCTGGTGACAAAACTCTTAGAGGTTTACTGTTGATGGATAGACAGACAGACAGATAAAGACAGCACAGGGGCTGTATACAGACCCCCCATGTCAGGGGAGGGAATGGACAAGGATATGATAGAAGCCATTATTAGGATGGCAGAGAAGGGAGATACTTTTGATGGGAGATCTGAATATGCCAGATGTTAACTGGAGCACATTTGCCACAGCCACAGCCAAGAGCAGGGCCATTCTTGATGCCCTACAGCCATTCTTGATGCCCTACAGGTGGCATGCCTCAGACAGCTAGTTTTGGAACCCACTCGTGAGGGAGCAATCTTAGACCTCGTACTCTCAAATGGGGACAGTGAGAGGATCTCAGATCTAAAAGTGGGTAACCATCTGGGAACAAGTGACTACCAAACAGTGTGGTTCATGATAAACTCAGCTACAGAGTCAAGCCATTCAAAACTGAGGGTACTGGACTTCAGGAGGGCTGACTTTGGCAAGATGGGAGAGTGCCTTAGAAAAGCACTAGCAAACAGGCTAGAAGGAGGGGTGGAGCAACAATGGGGAATCATCAAAACTGCCATCACAGAGGCAACAAGCCTTTGTGTGAAGCAAATAAACAAATCAAAATGAAAGAAAAAGCCACTATGGTTCTCAAAAGAGGAGGCAGGGAAGGTCAGGGAGAAAAAGATAGCATTCAGGAAGTATAAGGAAACACAAAAGGAGCACGACAGAGAGCTGTACCAGTTAAGGCAGAAGGAAGCGGGGAGGGAAGTCAACATAGCAAAGGCCCAAACTGAGGAAAAGATAGCCAACTCAGTTAAGAAGGGGGATACAACCTTTTATAGGTACATCAGGGAGCATAGAAAGAAAAAGGGAGGGATAGTGAGGCTGAATAGAATGGACGGTGGGTGGAAGGGACAGAGAAAAAGCAGGGATACTGAACAACTATTTCTGCTCAGTATTCACAAAAGAGGAGATGGGGAAGTGCCTAATCCAATTAACAGAAGCACTCTTGATAGGGGGGTCGATCCCAGTCCTTTCACAGAGGAAATGGTTCTGAAAGAACTTCTAAAACTGAAGGTGGACAAAGCAATGGGGCCTAATGGAATTCACCCCAAAATTCTAAAAGAATTAAGGGGAGAACTAGTAAAACCACTGACTACCCTTTTTAACAAATCATGGGAAGATGGTGTGGTACCTGAGGACTGGAGAAAGGCAAATGTGATTCCCCTTCACAAAAGTGAGACCAAGACAGAGGCAGGAAACTACAGACCTGTCACTTTGACCTCTGTGGTACGGAAAGTAATGGAATCACTTCTGAAGGAAAGAATTGTTGAGTACCTAGAGGCCAGTGGGGCAGAGGACCCAAGGCAGTATGGGTTCACAGCGGGGAAGGTCATGTCAGATGAATCTAGGTGATTTCTTTGACTGGGTGACCAAAGTAGTGGACCAGGGAGGGGCTGTGGACATGGCCTACCTAGACTTTAGCAAGGCATTTGACACAGTCCCACACAAAAGATTAATAGTCAAACTAACCAGCCTCGGAGTGGGTCCCAGGGTGGTAGCCTGGGTAAAACATTGGCTGGACAACAGGACACAGAAGGTAATTGTAAATGGAGTCCACTCTGAAGAAAGAGGGGTTACAAGTGGGGTACCACAGGGTTCAGTACTGGGCCCAGTCCTTTTTAATGTCTTTATAAGTGACATTGCAGAGGGACTGGAAGGAAAAGTATGCCTCTTTTCAGATGACACAAAGATCTGCAACAGGGTTGATACACTAGGAGGCTTGGAAAGGATGAGAAGGGACTTGGCAAGGTTGGAGGAATGGTCAAGTATGGCAGCTTAGATTAAATGCAAAGTGCAAAATAATGCACCTGAAACAACAACCAGGAAGATTACATAATGGGGAGGGAGGTAGTAACAACAACAAAAATGGAAAGGGACCTGGGGTAATCATATCAGATGGCCTTAAGGTTATGCAAGCAATGTGAGAAGGCAGTAGGGAGGGCTGGGGGATACTGGGATGTATAGGGAGAGCATTGTGACACTTGGACAGCTGGTTCTGATTACTCATGCTTTTGTAAAATAAAAATGTGTTATTGGATGTCTTTCTTGAGACATCCTAGACAGCCTGATGGGATGACCCACCCCCATCCCAGGTCTCAGCTAAAGATGTTATCCAAAAAGCCAAGAGATAATTACAGGCTACAAGAGACACAAATTAAGGATCTCCTATTTATCTGGCTTGATTGTAGCTGCCAGCTGCTAGGATAGGAACTCATACACTTATAACATTCAGAGGAAACACAGTTAATTGACTTGTGTTACAAAGCATATTACACCTCAGTGAAATCTGGTAGAGTGAGTTCAAAAAAAGCTCTTTGATGTCTTTGTGAAGCAGGAAACTGCTCATGGATGAAAGAAAGAACTTGGAAAATTACAGACTTGATTGGGAAGTCATGAGAAACAAGTTTTTGCTGATGTCACCTATTTAATTTACCTTCTGAATGATGAGACATCCTGGTTGTATGATTTTAATAAACAGAGGGAGGAGCTGGGTGGCATCATGGAGAAGGCAGGATCAAGACAATTGTTTTAATTATGTGTGACTGACCTGTAGACACACACATGTTTGGACTCTGAAGCTACAACATCTACTTTTTAGCACTAATAGAAGAATACATTAGATAGGCAAGTCTAAGTGTATGGTTGGTAGGAAATTGCACTTTTAAACCTTATTCTTTTAAGTGTATGTATGTTTTGTGATATATTGTTCTATATTTACATTTTACATATTTTTATCTATCTATTTTAAGTAAAACCTCTTATTTTAAGACACTACTCGGTGTGCCTTTGAAATTCTTTTCTTTGACAAGTGAAACATATATGGTAAAAGCTGACACTGTGCTTACTGGTTTATCAAACTGGAAAAGGTAGAGTTTATTCTGAGGTCTTTCATAGAGTTCTTAAGGGTTCATTTGTACACATGGTTAGGTGCCCAGAGGCGAAAGATATCTGGCCCCCCTGAAGAGCAGAATTATCTAAGCCTGTACATTGGGTAGGCTAGCTAGAGGTTCACAATCTGAATCCCTCCAGAGCTTGAGACCAAAGGTTGATTCAAACCCACAAAACAGACAGGAGGGTTACCCTGTTCTGTTCCTGTTCACAATACGACGCTCAGAGGTTGGCGCTGTGGGAGCAGAGGGCCTGACCCGCTGAGTGGGGTTGTGACAGGCATCACCAGCAGAAAACAGGAAGTTGTTATCCCTCTGTACAGACAGTTGGTGAGACCCCATCTGGCATACTGTGTCCAGTTCTGGAGACCCCATCTCCACAAGGACATAGACAGGATAGAGGCAGGCCAGAAGAGGGCAACTAAAATGGTGCAGGGTCTGCAAGAGAAGCCATATGAGGAGAGACTAAAAGAGCTTAATATGTATACCTTTGAGGAAAGGAGGGAGAGGGGGGACATAATAGAAACTTTTAAGTACCTCAGTGGAATCAACAAAGTCCAAGAGGGTAGCATCTTTCAGAAAAGAAAGGTGTAAGAACAAGAGGACAAAATTTGAAGATGGGGGGCAGTTCGGGGGCAATGTGAGGAAGTATTTTTTCACAGAGAGGGTAGAGGATGCATGGAACAGCCTTCCTGAGGAGGCTGTGGGGTCTAAAACTGTGGGAGAATTCAAGAATGCATGGGACAGACATAAGGCAATTTTTGTGGGGGGGATAGGAAGAAATAGGCTATTAGTTAACTAGGATCTGCAGCTTATCCTGTAGGTAGGAAATGGGCAGACTAGGTGGGCCTAACGGTCCTTATCTGCTGTCAAAGTCTATGTTTCTATATGTGTGTGTTGTGTGTGTGTGCGTGCGTGCATGCGTGCATATGTGTGTGTGTGTGTGTGTGTGTGTGTGTGTGTGTGTACTGTGTATATATTTACAAGTTGAATGTTGAAATGAGGAACTACAAGAAGGAATTAGCTTTGGCTTTAAGGAATGTTTTGGACAGTTAGAACAAGAGTAGGAAAAGACAAACAATTTTCTGAGTCTATACTTGGTAGACAGAAGGGTTGTTTCTTTTGTTGTGTTGGCTCTGATATGCATCAAATAAAAGGATGTGTGTATGAAGAGATTTCATGCAGTTGCTTGACTGTTCAAATGGGATGTGAGAAACAGTAAGCACCAGCACCCCTCGAGGAACTCCAAAAGGCAATACTTTACTTAGAGCTAAAAGCAGAATGCTATAAATGCAACATGGACTGTGTAGCCCTCTACCGGTTTTGCACGTACTTGTGAATCATCAGGAGCTCCTGATGACGCACAAGTATGTGCAAACCTAGACAAGTAAACCCATGTTGCACCTCGCATTCTGTTTTTATCTCTAAATAAAGTATTGCCTTTGGAGTTCAATCAGGGTGCTGGTACTTGCTGTTTCTCATTAGTTTTTATACTGGCACCCTCCATTGTGGGAAACGAGCTGCATTGTGTTTTTCTCTCAAATGGGTTGTGCCTATTTCCAGCTGTGACCTAGGGGAATGTTTAAGTTTACTGTTATTACCATATCAAGTTACTGTATAATACCCGTGTGTTTTATTTCTCTAAATGTACAGACATTGCATTACACTTATAATCTGTTCTTCTGATCTCTTATATATACATCAGGGGCATTAGCTGTTAATACCTGTGAATGACTTATCATTTGGACTGCTAAGAATATCCTGCTTGCTGACACGATAATGCTGAACAATCTGAGCTTTTTCTACTTGTTTTTGCTGTCAGTGGCTAATAGATTGAAGAGAAATCTCTTGGGGCATGGCTAGGCAGCTGACTAAGATGGCCACCTAAATCTTTGCTCTGCTACTGTCCTAACAAAATCTGCACAGTATCATGGCTGTTTTACATAACAGCAAAAAAACACATACCTACTGAATCCGATGGTTCTATGTGGTAATCATGAGCGCCGAACAGTGACTCGCATTATCGCGACGTCAGGGCGGCTAAAACAATTTCACCACCCTGACATCCTCGGCGCACAGAAGAACGGTGCCAGGGATTTAAATACTTTGCTTTCTGTGGTGAGGCTGCGTGCACTTCCATCCCTCTACTTAAAGATTCTCAATTCCATGGGGGTGCAAAAGCAAAATAAATACAAGTTTGGGGCTGGGCGCAACAAAAATGCAGTATCGCCAGGACCTAGACCCTGAACCCAGAGCCCCATGCACCGCAAGCAGAGGCCAACCCCCGATGCCATGGCGCAGCTTGACAGCTGACTGTAGTGCCACCCCCTACATCCCCTCCGTCCCCTCCCAGGTCACGCTCACTGTGCTCACCCCCCATGTGTGTACATATAATGACATCCTGTCTCTAGAGTGTCCCACAACCCCACATCTGGCTGCCTTCCCTGCCCCCTCACCTTTTGGGCTTTTGCCCACATAGCGTTACCATTTCGGACGGCACCATCTTTCAGGCGCCCACCTCATGTGCTACCAATCTGACATGCCAAAGTTCTTGTCACTTTGTGGGGGACATTGAAAATCAGAACTGCAGAAAAGCTTGATGCTGGTAGGCTTTCTGGAGGGATGTGAGGGCCCCAGTGTAGATGATTTTCTTTAAAAAGTCATCCCTGAAGTGCTGAGCCATAAGTGGCAGTGCTCTCTGGAAATCAACAAATCTCATTGATCTCTCACTCCCAAGCCAGCCCCTGGAGGATGGCCATGTCTTATGTTAGCCAGCTTCCTCTGACTTACAGACAAAGAGCACATCATGGCCTGGCAAGAGAGATGCAGGACATTTGATGACACATCCACCATACCCAGATGCTTGCTGATGTTTCACCTCCACTCTTAGAGCACTGCAGGGCCTACACTACAACACAGAGGGCTTGCACTGACCTGGGCCTAGCATACTCTCCTTGATATTTATTACTCTGTGAATTGTGTTAAATGGGGTCTCCAGACCATTTGAATACTTTCTCCATATCCATTGGCTGAAGCTCAACACTGACAAATTCTGACCTCTCAAGCCCCAAGGCATGGGAATGACAGGAGACAGGCCATGAACTCAACACCCACCCTGGCTCATGGTGGTGCCAGAAAAGCCAGGCCTCATGCACCAATCCCACTCAGTGATGATGACCAATGGCTCATATCCCCAAAAGAAAGAACAAACAAAACAAGCATTTGTCAATGCCAAACGTTCTCTTGCAAGTATTTGCAGTGGTGTTTGGCATTTATGCAGGCACACGCTTAGTTGTATCCATGTCCCTTCAGCACCCATGTCCCAGCACAGTACCTCTCTGCAACTCCTCTTGCATCTCATTTACATTTCAGCCTCATATTCTTAACTGTCTGTCTTCGAAATAGGGGATAGTGACAGTCAGAATAGGGGACAATATGAGACATATCATCAAACAGTGAGGTAAAATCTGGGAACACTGGAGAAGCACATGCCAATATTACTGCAAAGTTTAATTTTCATTGCTAAAACAATTGTCTGCTGAAATTAACTATTAAATAAGTTATAAATAAAAACAGTGGCATTTGTGTGTGTTTTGTATGTTTCAATGTTTACAGTTCACATTTATTTTATGCTAATATGTTAAGCACGCCGGCTTGCCCCTGTGTGTTTTGTATCTGGAGTCAGCGTGTGGCAAGTTTTGAAATGCCCATGTCACAGACTCCTGACGCCATTGGGAGATGACCTCAGCTCTTGCTGTCTGTTGTTGGAGATACAGCCAGCAGTGTTCTGTGTGAACTGTTTCTGAATATATGGCATGTTCTGGATTCAGAGAACTTTATGAACTTTATCATTTATGGACTCCTTCAGTTTCCTGTGGCCATTTTTTAAGTGAGTTTGTGCTTTTATATGCATCATTAAAGTAATATGAGCACTCTAGCACTTTCAGCTGGTATTTCCTAGAGGAGGAGTTACAACAACGTTTGAATGTTTTAAAGCAGGTGCTGGTTCTCTGCCATTTTCTTGAAATTAACTATTAAATAAGTTATAAATAAAAACAGTGGCATTTGTGTGTGTTTTTTGTATGTTTCAATGTTTAGAGTTCACATTTACTTTTATGCTTATTATGTTAAGCATCACTGCTTCTGCCCTGTGTGTTTTGTGTCTGGAGTCAGCATGTGGCAGTTTTGAAATGCCCACATCACAGACTCCTGATATAGCAGTTACTCACAGCATCCACTTCAACTGTACTCGTCAATTGTTGTAACAGTGGCACTTGTAACAAGCATTAGTCGATGCCAGGTGTTTGCTTGCTTGTATTACCATTGGAAGTGCATGAGTTAGGCAGATGTAGAATAGGAATGGCAGTGAAGTACTGAAGAGACGGCAACCCCACCCCACCCTACAGAGATGGATAGGAGTTGGGGTGTGCCTTTGAATCGTTGACCATAATGCTCATGGCATTTTACCTCTCCCTATCCTGCAGACACCGACAAGTGTTGAGGTGTGCATTGGGGTGTTCAGTTTTACAGTCACCCAATTCCATAAGGAGATACACTGTAATAGGTGTAGTATAGGAGAATGGGGTGAACTCGGGGCAAAGAGTTCATGGCACACCTCTATGCCTGTCACTGGCTGCAGGGTGGGGGTGGAATGACATGAGCATTACAGCCAGCAATTCAAAGATACTCCCTGATGCCTGTCATTCTGTACAGGGTGGGATGTTATGGTTAGAAACCTCAACGCTCCAGGCGTTTGCTGGTATTGTACTAAAGATTTTCAACAAGGCCATTTTGACCCCCAACTCATTAAACCATTTTGGACCTCACTCATCAATAGTGGCACTGTGATTTTGTTAATCTGTCCTGAACGTTGATTTCCCACAGTGACAGCGGAATTTTGCGCCACATGTGCGAAAACACAGTTCAGGCAGTATGTGAAAAATGACAGCTGTACCATGCATGGGGAGGTGTGAAGAGATGGCAATGTTGAAAATGTAGAGTGAAAATATTAAAAATTCTCAGACTTTGGAGTGTACGTGGGAACTGCACAATGCACGCTCATAACGCAGTTATTTCGTGGATGTCTTTCGTCAAATTTTCAACATAGGCATTTTATGACCTCTGCTCATGAACACTGTCACTATGATTTTCTTAATGTTTCCCAAATGTTGATTTCCCACAGCGACAGCGCCTTTGTGCGCCAGATGTGTGAAAAGACATTTTGAGCAGGATGTGAAAAATGACAGCTGTACCTGTTAATAAGGAGGTGTGCAAAATTGACAATGTTGAATATTTTGAGTGAAAATATTATACATTTTAAAGTTACAAGTGTGCATGCTCATAGCATAGTCATTTTATGGACTTTTGTCACCAAATTTTCAACATAGAAATTTTAGGACTTCTGCTCATGAACAGTGTCACTGTTATTTTCTTAATCTGTCCCGAACACTGATTTCCCACAGTAATCACGCTATTCTGTGCCGGAAGTGAGAAAACACATTTTGGCCAGGATGTGAAAAATGACAGCTGCACTGTTCATAAGTAGGTGTGAAAAATACTAATGTTGAAAAATGGAGTGAAAATATTACAAATTCACGAAGTTATGAGTGTGCATGAAAACTGAGCAACGCATGTTCATATGACAGTCATTTCTTCAAATTTTTTCACCAAATTTGCAATATAGGCTTTTTGAGAGCCCACCTCATGAACAGTAACACTGTCGTTTCATTAATCGGTCCTGAAGGGGGATTCCGCGCAGTGACCACAAAATCACCTTTCAGGACCAAATAAGGACACGACAGTGACTGAATTCATGAGGTGCAGTCCCAAGAACCCCATGTTGAAAATCTGGTGCCAAAATTCACAAAAATGGCCGAGATATCCACTTAAGTTGAAAAACCCAGGTATGCTATTATACAACTTACTAGCATTTCTTCAGTTCGCAGTCAGCTTTGAAGAGTGCAGACGTTCCGGTCCACCGGAAGATCGCGCGCGGCTCAAGATAAGTATGGGGTGAGGGTGCAGGAATGTGGGTTGTGCAGAGGGTGGCTCCGGGTTGGAGGATGGGGCACGAGAGACAGCAAGGGACCGTTTACTGGTTTTATGGGGGATGACAATGTGAAGCTTTTTTCATGCTGTGGTGGGCTCCCAGCATGCCACCTAGGTGTTTGTTGGCAGGGGAGCTGGAGCTGATGGGGATTTGGCATCCTCGTCAGCCATACAGTGTGCTGGGGGGGGGCTCATGAGCTCACAACTGTTGTCGTAGGCAGCTCGGCATCTATTGGTGTGGTAGGGTCACGCCTGCCACACTGAGCACTGCATCGGTTAGGAGGGTCACACACCTCCAGAAAGTCATACTGTGACAAGACGTTCCTTGCACATGCATGCAAGTGAACACAAAAAGGTGGAATCAGGCAGAAAAAAGACAGATCCTTCAGACTCAGATCATGAAGCAGGAGCCACAGCATAGCTTCCAACATTTTCTTGGGCTCTGCTCCTGTCTATCTGGGTGGTAATAGCTATGTTGCCTTACAAATCACAACCTGCAACAGAGACCAAGCCTCGTCCCATGAGCCCTTTATCATCATCATTATCATCAAATCTTTATTTATTCAGGCGAACATCATTGAGCAAGGCTCATTTACAAGATGGACCTGATAGGTCAAGGTTCAATAGTTGATACACAACAGATACATCATACACTTATATAAGACAGTTATACACACAGGAAAATAACGTTTATAAACACAGTGATGTACAGTAAATTCACATAATAAAAACAGTTACAGGAAAGTTAAGCTAATATTTACAGTATGTACAGTATATACATATCCCAGTGGGAGCGGGCAGACACTCAACATAATGTAATACTAGGATGGTGAAGGTATTACTGGGTGTCATAAGATGGGGTGTCTGTCTGGAAGGAATATGCCATATATGGTTTGGAAGGGAGATTTGTGAGATGACAATGCTAGCTCTAGTGGTAGCAATTGCATTTCTCTTTGAAGAAGACTGTACAGTGCTGTTTAAAGGATGCAAATGGAATGATATTGGACAGTTTTAGGGATTTTTGTAGGGTGTTCCATGCTATAGCTAGAGAATAGCTGATTGCTGCCCTCCCTAGCCTGGTGTTGAATTTGGGAAATTTGAGCAGGATGATGTTGCTGCTTCTTAGGGCATAGGAGCTAGGAGAGGTCTGGATGAAGCAGTCCAGGATATAGTTTGGAAGTTTTTTTGACAACACCCTGTAAATCCATAGTGCTGCATTTCTGTTCCTTCTGAGGTGAAGGGAAACCCACCCAACTGCAGCATAAAGAGAACAATGATGAGTATTAAATGGCAGATCTGTAATGGACCTTATTGCTCTATAATATAAGGTATCCAACTTGTGATGGTAGGAGATGGGGCAGTGACTATAAAGGAAGTCTGCATAGTCAACAACTGATAGAAAAATGGCCTGGACTAACCTCATCTTTGAGTCTCTGTTTAGGAAGGGTTTTAATCTATAGAGAAGGCCAAGCCTTTGGAGAAACTTTTTTAACAGTTCTTCTAAATGATGAGTGAAGTCAAGTCTGTTGTCAATCCACACACCTAGGTATTTGAAGTTTTCTACATACTCCAGATTTTCTCCAAGTATAGTGCATAGCTAGGGAGAATGATTGGAGAGGATGTGCTAGTGGAGCTTTGATTTGTGAACATCATTGCTTTAGTTTTCTTTGCATTTAACGAAGCTTTTCTCGAGTAGCAGATATTGTAGCAAGGAGAATTCTATTTGTAGGATTTCCACGAGCAGCTGCAGAGTAGTAAGGGTTGCTGACATACAGAACAGTGTCATCAGCAAAGAGTGTACAGAGGAATTGGTAAGGTTGAATCAATGTTATTTATATAAATGGCAAAAAGGATAGGACCCAGAATAAAACCTTGGGGACTCCTCTTGACAGTGGTTTAATGGGGATAGGTCACCTTCAGCTTTTACCTGCTGTGACCTACGGTGAGATAACATCTGAACCACTTAAGGGAGGATGGATCTAGGCCAATGGAGTACAGAGATGAAAGCAGTAGCTCGTGGTCCACAGTCATCGAATGCTTTGCTCAGGTCCAGGAATACTGCACAGACATTATTCTTTTATCTAATTGGATTGCCAGTCATTTGTGACCTTGGCTAGTGCAGTGATAGTGCTATGCTTGGCCCTGAATCCAGACTGAGCTGGGTTTAGGAGGTTAGCATTGTCAAGATACTCCCTTAACTGATTACTCACTAATTTCTCCAGCATCTTGGATAGCACTGGTAGAATGGAAATGGGCCTGTAATTATTAAGATCCATAGGGTCCCCTGATTTTAGAAGGGAACCACTTGGGCTGTCTTCCACAGTGTGGGAATAGAGCCAGAGTTTGGGATAGGTTAAAGAGGTGTGTTTGGGGACTGCAAGTACATGGCATGCAATCTTTAAAGTAGGGGTCCAGAGAGTCTGCCCTTGCGCTTTTTGGTATCCAGTTGCCATAATAGATCCTCTACTTGTTTCAACAGTATAGATTTGAAGCTGAAGAAAGAGTCAACTGTCTGATCACCAGTGTAATGGGAGCTTAATTGTTCCTCAGCAGGTTAGCTGGAGAGGTGTCAAAGGCAAGGCCAGCCGTTGTGAAGTGGTTATTGAAGTCCAGAATTTCCATTTTGCCAGTGATAGGGCCATAACTTTGTGTAATTGAGTTGAAGTGGGTGTTAGTGTCCTGCCCCACCATACCCTTGATGGTGCCCCAAAACCTAGCAGGATTATGGTAGGAAGAGTCAAGTTCGGCCAAGTAGAAGGCAGCTTTTGCATCCCTAACTTTCTTGGTGCATCTATTCCTGGCTTTCCTAAAGATCATCCAGTCATTTGCATTCTTGGTTTTTCCTTGCCATTTTCCAGAGTTTGTCTCTCTTCAGCAGTGCAGCTTTGAGGTCAGCTGTAAACCAACGACAGGATTTGTTTTATTCGGATACTAGAGATTAGGGCATGGTGTTAGGCATTTATTATAATGTTATTTAGCACCTGATAGCTTTTCAACAGAATGGGCAAGATAAAACTCTTGCCAGTGTGGAGAGTAAGCTAGATCATGTAAATATCCTTCAATATTGATGTTTTTCTTGGATCTCCTCATGAGGAATTTTGTAGGGCTTGTTGTTATGTTGGTGGATCTTACCCCTGCGATGGAGCAGTTATCACTTATATCAGAGAAGCACTCCAGCGTGTGTGAATAGATGTGGTTTATTCACTAGCATGATATCAAGTAGTGTGCTGTTATTACTATTCCTTGCATTAATTCTTGTTGGTTCATTAATTAGCTGTGAACCCATATGTATCACAGAATGATACCAGAGGCGCAGCTTCCTGGGTAAGCCAGTTGAATTTCAGGTCATCTAGAATAATGACTTCTTCAGTGCTGGGTTTGAGCAGGTTCCCCAGATGGGATAAGAGCTTGTGTTCAGCAGAGGGGGGTCTGTAGCAACCAACTAGCTGAAAAGCTGCTGTATTGGGGAAAGAGACTTTTAGGGATAGGCATTCAAACTCCTTGGGCATAGATGTTGCAGCAATATAGGATACAGCTATACCGGATTTTGCATATATGGCTACTCCACCTCCCCTTGTTTGGCGATCAGCTCTGAATAGCTGGTAGTTAGGTAGGTTAACATCCCTGTCTGCTGTGGTGGGTTTGAGCCATGTCTCAGATACCACAAGAAAGTCTGGCAAGGTATGGTATGGTATAAAAGTTGTTGAAGTTACCCACTCATCAACCAGAATGAAGACTTGGACAGAAGCAGCAGCAGCAGCATCCCATCTGCTGGCCAGCAGATTCACTAGCACCAAGGAGAACAAGGAGAGATGCTCCAACCCTGTTATCACATCTGCCGCAGCCACTTGAATGTAACAGAAGGAACTGAAATGTGACTGTTTATCTCCTTTTCTGATAACCTAACCCTTTTTCCCTTTTAGATTGGTGCCTGTAGTTCCCTATATAAGATATGTATTTGTCACAGCCCTATCAGGACTCCCTATTAAATAAGCAGTCCCAGGCTCTAAGAAGAAGGAAGCAGGAAGACATCAGCTTTATACAACACATGGCTTAGGTATAGCCCCTTTAAGCAGGATACAATGATCACATATACCATAGAAAAAGCTTCCATAGCTCTCTGGATCATTGATAGTTACCAGGGCCTTGCCCTAACACATGCCAACATGTGGCCAGCCTACTGCTTAATTTTGGTCTGAACTGAGGGTCTCTGTATGGCGACCTCCCAGTATGAGATACATAACCTGTTGGGCTCACCAGGTGAGGAATGTGCAGATCTATAAATGGGGAAGGAGGATAGTATGCATACTTAGATGCCGAATTCCTAAGGCCTGCAGTTGGCTCTAGCGGAGAGCTATTCATGCTGAGAGACTGTGCAATGTCCTCCTGGCTCTGCCCACTCAGTAAGGCATTAAGACTCCATTTCTGTTCTCCAAGCAAAACCAGGAAATAGAGGGATGCAAACCAAAGGTCTCAGTGTATGGGCACATTGATTCTGACTAAGATGCAGCTGCACACAGGTTGCAGCTGTGCACTCATACCACAGTTTATACTACCGGGGCAGTATGTGACTTGAATTACATGCCTCCCCTGGAGCAGTCTGAATGTGCATTGACCCCCCCTTGGGCCCACTACATGTTCGGATAGGGCTCTCAATTATGATGGGAAGGGGGATGCATGATCAGAAGAGTGTGATGAGGGGGAAGTTTCACACTGAGGAGGGTGTTCATTATTACTGTTCTTGTTACTTGGCTCTGTGCTGTATACCAGTTTAATGTTTCCTGTGCTTTCACTGAAAATAGTCCCTGGGATGGGTGGGAAGGACAGCTAGTACAAGGATAAGGGGTTTACTGTTATTACCTGGTGGAATCTCCAACACTTAGTAGATAGTTCTGGAGTTAAAATAATTAGCTGGAATGTGTGGGATTCAACTCCCCCATTAAATGGAAGAAGGCAATGTTATACCTTTAATGCCTCAAAACTCACCTGGCATCCCTCCAAAAAAACCAAGTTGTGCACCACAGAAGCAGTGAACTTGAAGAGGGACTGGGTGGGTGAAGACAGCACACTGTAGCCACTGCAACTAAGTGGGATGTCCATTTTGATTCACAAATCCTCAGGATGGAAGGTGGACAAGACTCATTCTGATAAGGATGGGAGGTGAGTGCTAATGCTGGTAATGACCCCAGAAGGCTCACTTATCCCTGCCAACATTTATAGGCCTAATAATGATGACGCTGCCTCTTTCACAACCTCAGCCAAGAAAATTACTGACTTGATCTTGGAGAGGGCACCTCTGCTGGTAGGGGGATCTTAACATGACCCTGAGTCACAAATGGACAAGAGTGGAAGGATGCTAGAACCACACTTGGAGGCAGTAAAGGCCATCAAAGCTATGATGGAAGGGCATAGCCTGATGGATGCTAATATGCTGGACTATACATGCTTCTCTGCAATCCACAGCACATCCAGCAGAATAGATCACTGGCTGGTCACACAGTTGGTTTTGGTCCAGATGCAAAAATACATGCCTCCCAGGAGTTGAAGATCCTGTGGGCCCCATACCCCTTAAATTGCCCTCCTGAGATTCCAACCCACTACTGGTGGATCCTGTCTCCCATACGTAGTGAAAGATGAGGTTAAGTCTATTGGAGGAACAAAGATAATGGGAACTGTCCATTGCTACCTTATTGGAGGCCACTTTACAGGGCAGGACCATGGTTTATGCTCAGAGGCAGAAGGCCAGAGAAACTGAACAAGAAAAATAGAATGGGAACTGAAAGAAAGGGAAGAAATGTATGAAGTCATTCCTCACCCCCCTCCCAAGGACCTCCTGGCTAAATTGATCAGTTCAAATTCTGTGAGACCCACCTATCTCTGGGGGGGGGGGGGGAGAAGGGCGCAAACCAGAAAAATTCACACACGTAGACAGTTCTTCTGTATTTCAGGTATCAGATTCTTTTATTGTAAATATTGGCCCAAATCCTCTACGTTTCACCAATAAATCATTGGCTTCCTCAGGAGGTGCCTTTTAAAAAACATCCTTTCATTGATGTAAGTCAATGTTGTCCACTTTAAATTGACTAACATCAGTATTGTTTCTTATTCAAGCTCTTGTTTTTCAGCATATCATTATTTGGAATACTGTTAAATAACCCCTTTTACTGGCAATTCTTTAGTTTCTCATGCCCGTCCACACATAGTTGATTCACCTGTCCTATGTCTGCTGTAGACCTTCTCTAAAGCCTCAGGACTGAGAGTAAATCAAGGTAAAATTGAAGTACTTCCTCTTAATTCAGCATGCCCTTCAGAGATCTTCAGAAAGATAGGCCTTACATGTGCCGAGAATGACATCACCTATCTGGGGATTCAGCTACACCGGAATCTGCCCCAAATTATTGCCATGAACCTGGATCTCCTTTTGGCCACTACAAAGACTGAACTGCAGAGATGGATCGCCTAAAACCTACCCTGGTGGGCAAGGTTGATGTCATAAAACTAATAGTAGTACCTAGATTCCTCACATCCTTGACCACCTGCCCTTGAAGATTCCATCTCTCTGGTTCCAAAAGATAGATAAGGTCCAAGGAGATTTCTTGTGGGAGGAGAAGCCCCTGAGGTACAGCACAGCCAAACATAGGAGACACTGGAGTAGAGGGGGACAGGGTTCCCTGGTTGGTAGGCTACCATGTTGCCTTCATATTGGCCCAAACAGCACAATGGTCCAAGGGGGATAGAATTTAGGCACCTTTATGGCACCACATTCCCTAACAGGTGGTCACTCACCTGTGATAGTGCTCTGTGCTAAGATGGGGATTCCAACTACTGTAAACCCTCCTCCATGTTGGTGTTATCCTCTATTTACTGGGGAAATTACCTATATGGCTTGGATAATACCCACCCCAAAGCATGGACCCCAATTTGGGGCAACCCAGAGATCAAGATAGAAGGACGAATGTTCCAGTGGCAGCTATGAGAGAAACAATGGATATACTTCTTCAATAATCTGTTCACCTCTGGGATGTACTGTACCAGCTGAACTCATTTACAGGGCTCTCTGGAAAACTCTGCATCCCCAGAAAAGACTTCTGGAGATTTCTCCAAATCACAGACCTACTCCAAAAACACAGGCATCATCATACCACACTCAGAAGGCTGCCAGCTGATCAATCATGGCCCCCTGGGTCACCCTCTAGAAAGGTAAGGCCAGCAGGATCTACAAGGCCCTAAGAGACACCCAGCCAGATCCTGCACAGTCTTCCAAGATTCAATGGCAAATTGTTCTGGGTTCCCTCATCACCAATTAAATCACAATGGGGTTATTGCTGGGACAGTTTATACAGAGCCTGCAGAGATGGCAGAAGCAGGCTCATCCATAACAAAACCCTGTAGATGTAGTACCACACCCCCACATACTCAAAACTATGGGGTTAATGCAAACAGATGCCTGCTGGGGATGCAACACACTAGGAGCCAACATATTCTACATTCTGTGGGACTGCTTCCCCTCACAAGTATTTTGGCTCCAGGTAAGGAAGATCTTTGATGAGATCACTAGCGACACTATACCCACTAATGCAGCAGTGCTCCTCCTGGGCTGTTGCCCAGAAGGACCCCAAACTGACCCCATCAGTGCAATGGCTCACTGTAGTGGGAGTAGCTATAAGAAAGCTTATACTGTGCAGGTGGAGAAACAATGAGATGTCTTCCATCAGTGAATGGTTACAGGTAGTGGGGCAATTGACAAGATACGAATGGCTATCCAATTTTGTAAACAATACCATGGCAAGGTACCACAAAAAATGGGCCCCCTTTCTTTTTTTTTTTTTTTTAGGTTCAGATACTTGATTAAATTCAAAGGCTATGCATGAAGTTTAATGGGTGGGAGTAACTAGCCACACCCCCTTCTTAAGCTATTTAAGCTAGCATCCTCCAGCCTCACTTTGTTGCTGCAGTTGCAGCTCTGCTCCCCATTTGTCTCCCACTTTCCCTTTGTGCTTTTGGGCTTTCTGTTTGGTTTGTGCCTCCAGTGGCTTTCTAAGCTAATATTTTGTTTTTTTCTGCCTTCCTGGCTATAGTCTGTGCTTCCTTCTCCTCTTGGTCAACTACTTACGTTGCATTCCTGTTGTCTTGTAACTCTTGTTTCTTGTTGTTTTGTTTATTTGTGCTTGTTAGTTTTCACAGTGTCTTGCCTTTGTCATTTTCTGCATTGCATGCACTATTTCATGCTTTACATTTTGCTGTTTGTTCCAGGCCATTTGCAATCTCCCAGTTCAACTACAATTCTCAATTGTTTTCATTGCTTCCTAACATGCAGTCACTTCTAGTTGTTTTCTGGTGGTTTAGCTAATTTACTCAGTCAACAGCACACTGCTTCCTAGCTTTTAGTTATCATATGCTTCTGTTTCACCAGCAGTTTTCATTTGTTGTTCACTAGTACCTCAGCCTACCTGGCCTGCAGTGCATCAGAAACTAACACTAACCACCCTTATGGAATTGTTTGCATGCATTCGCCATTTAGTCTAGGCACATATCATTCGATCTCATACCATGTCTTAATTGTCATTTGATGTCTCAGTCAGTCATTCAGCCTTGCATACATTATGTTTCTATCTTGTGCTCATGGCCATTAGGCTTCGCCATCGGCCTCCCACTGCTCCTGCACTCAGATGCATGCCAGTCACAACCATAGCATGGCTTCCAGGGCTCACTGCCCTTTACACCAACTGTCTGGCTCTGCTTCCTTGAAGTCCACATATTCAGGGTGGGTCCCTTGACTCACATGGGATCCTTCTCTTTCTTTCCTTCAGGAGAGAATGCCCTATGCTCTGGGGGAAACTTTGGCCATGCAGTTCGACTTGATGGCACTTCATGATGTAGCATTTAGAACTTCAGCTGCTTGAGGATGGGGCCTTCCTTTAAGTCCACTGGGGCTCCTTTAGCTATGCAGACCACATTGGCAGCACCTTTGAAATGTATTCCTCTCTACAGCTGTCTAAAGTTCACCTGGTCTCCACCTTTTTCCCTTCCTCTGACCCTCAAAGGTGAAGACTATACAATTATGCAAGCCCTGGCCCCTAAAGGGTCCAACTCCAATTCCTTACCCCTCAAGGGTTCAGCTTCCTTTCTTGGCCTCCCCTCGGTTGAGGCCAGGTGAGTACCTTTCAAAGATTGTTGCTCTCCTCCTCCTCCTGCCTTGAGGGGTGGGCCTCCTTCACTGAGAGCCTCCTTTAGCTGTAGAGATCAACTTGAGGCACCCCATGGTATTTCCATTAGTGGGACAGAGTGACAGCCATTCCTCTAAAAAATGTCACCTTGAATTGGGTCTCTAAATTTCAGTAGCCAACCCATCACTAATTTATCCTTAGCCTCGAGGGAAGGTGACCAAGGCTTTGGATCCCTGGACATTTCCTCCTAATAGGGTTTTTTCCTCTCCTCCATGATGAAGGTCATGAAAGGCAGCTAGTCTCCACAGGAGGTGGTCCATAATGCAGTATATCTGTATTAGTATAGCATTTACCCTAGCTGGTTTCCGCTGTGAGTTGGAGTTGAATGGTGTCCCTCTTTTCAATCCTGCCATTCCCACTCTCCTTACAGAAGTCATGCCTCTGTTTGCTGTCAGTTACAAATTAGTGTCAGTTATTGATCAGTTCAGCAGTCTGTCTGTTATTAGTCATCATTAGTTACTGTCAATCTGTCCTCACTCAGGCTCTGTGCTCAGCACCTGCTGTGTGGTACTTTGGGTCTCCTTCCTAAGGTACCTTTAGCCTAAAGGAATTATGTTTCCATGGCACCTCTAGCCATAGACCTCTCCTCAAGAGGGTTCCTTTGCCCTGACAATACCCTGACAGGATGATAGTTACCCAAGGGACATAGGGTGAAAAAGGTCAAAGTATCCACATATGACAGTCAACAGCAACAGTCATTCAAATACCTTCAGACTGTCAACAATGTTGTATAAGCTTAACTTCTCACTAGGTTTTGTATGCCAATTGAATTCAAAGGCTATGCCTGCAGTTCAATGGGCAGAAGCAACCAGCCATGCCCCAAGCCTGAGCTATTTAAGTCAGCTTCTTCTAGCCTCACTCAGAAACACTGTTTGCCGTTATCCTCCCTCCTCATCCAGCAGCACACCTCTCTCCTTGGGGCACCTTCCTAAGGTACCTTTAACCTAAAGAAATTATGTTCCCATGGCAGCTGCAGGATGGAACCCTTCTCAGGGGTTCCTTTGCCTTCATGGTACTCCACCATGGTGGTAGTTCCTCACGACCAAAGTATCCATGTGTGACAGACAACACATTCATTCAAATACCTTCACATTATCAACAATGCTACACAAGTATAACTCCTCACCAAGTTGCATACACCCATTGAACATATTAATGGAAGGGTTCTAACCCAAGAATCCTCTCTGTCTGAAATGAGGAGTTTCATCACTACCCTTTTTAGGGTGGCAGAGAAAGAAGAAAATGTGAATGGGTCCCCAGGAGTGCCCGAGAGAAAAAGAAAAATGTGAATGACTCCTTTCTTAACTCCAGGTATTGCCACTCTCAACTGAGTTAGCACTCCTCTGGATTAATCAGACTGGTTATGCCTGTGATGGATAACCCATGCATTCAGTGACATTGTGGTATCGGTAGCACAGTTTAGTGTTTCTGTAGTTGGTGAGGTAGTGTTAGTTCTTCTTTTCCATTTTCTCCTCATGCTATAGGTGCCAGGATAGTAGTAACCTCCTCATCAAGTGGAGCCATACATAAATCCTATCTGGACATTGACAGACACTGCATCTTTCATTCAGCGAACCAACATCCATGCAGTTTAAAATTCTAATAGCAGTACTACCTTTGTTAAACAGCCTGACATATTTATTTACAAATTAACGCTTCTTAAAGAGCTACTGATGCAAAAAGAAAGCTTTGAAAAATATAATAATTACTATAGGTAAAGCTCAGCTTGCATTTCATACTATATATATATTCTCTATAGTTCTCTTCCTTATTATTTATTACTGAGTAAATGTGCATGAATACATGATATTTATCCCTTAGATTTCTCATAGAGTTTATCTGCCTCTGTAACGCACTCCCTACTTCAAGTCATAGTGCTGTGTTATGACATCACAATCTGTTGCCATGGGAGTAACCATGATGTCACAAGCAGGGCAATATGAACTTAGGTAGGGAAAAAGCAACAGGAATAGATGAACCCTTCAGGAGCAACTATCCTGTTTTCATACAGATGACCACAGTAATAAATAATGGGGAGGAAAATGCAAAACTAATGTGAAATACAAGCTGAACTGTGTCTAAATGTTATGTTTTGTTAAAGTACTTCTAAAGGTGTCAGCTGCTCTTTAAGGAAAATACACTGAACCTGTAAGTATTTTTCCCCTGTAGAAGTTGATTTTAGGTACTAGTTCAAATTTTGTTACTGTTCCATCTCTACTGGCTGTTTTGTTACCCTAGTGAGTGTTTCTGATTTAGACATGGAGAGTAAGTCCATTTTAGAACTGTATGATGCAGTTTAATCCCTTGGTCTTCCATTGTTGGAACAATAAACCCATGTTCTACTATTGAACTCTGCAGTTGGAGAGGGACACAAACTACACTGCAAAATTCTAAAATGGTATACAACATCAGTGTATCAGTCAGAAACAACCACCAAGGTCACTAATAGGCAAGTGTAGATGGCACAATAACAATTTGTTCCGCTTTAAAAAAACACCTTCTACTGAAAAACATTTCTTTAGGCTTAATTAGAGATGTTGCAAAGAAAAACTCACCCATGAATTTCGTGTGAATGGCAAAATTCACACTTCACAGATTTCTTGAAATTCTGGTTGACTCGTGAAAATTCACTGCATGTGAATTATGAATTTTGAAGCAAAGTGCACAATTTTGCCATAAAGCATGAACTTCATGATAGAGCACAAAATTCACGGGCAAAATTTCATGATCTCCAGTGAAATTCATGCAATTCCTGGGCTGTGAATTGTGTACATTTTGGGAAATGTGCACTGCAAATTCTCCGAAATCCGTGAATTCATTCATGGAGTGAATTTTGCAGACTTTACACATCTCTAGACTCAATGTAATTCTCCTTTAAGAAATATTTTCATTTGTTTTAAGGAGATCTGTAATTAAATAGAAACACTTTCTCCCCATTAGTAAAAAATAAACATGAAAGCAAAATATTCTGAGCCACCATCCCAACACCCATGATGAGGCCTACCCAGGATGGATCACAGCTACAGTATTTGCCTTCCAAAAGGCCCAAAGTGATAAGAGATGGCATCTGTTTGTGGATCACAGTATGAACATTGGGTTGGGTGCAGTAGTTACTCCCTTGGACCACTTGATACTATGCATTTATTTCTATTTGTTTTAAATACCATTTTTAAGGCAGCAGTGGGCAGAGCCCTTCAGACCTCTTGTGATGAGAAAAGGAGCCTACGTCACCAGATTCTGAATGAACAACACAGGATTTAGAGTTGCAGCACTGTCACTCTGCCACCAGTTGAACCAGCCCACTGTCTCCATTGACTGTAGTGGCACAGCACTATTTGTCACATGGAGGTCATAGAGGAACATGACACACTCCACTGTGTCCAAAATGACCACCAAACAATACTGTGCATGTGTGACTATTAGCACATGTGTAGCACATTGCAGCAGCCATCTTGGTCATGGTGGACGGTGCTGTGTTCTGCCGTGACCATCATTTTATTATTAATGAAATTATACATACCCCCCACCTGACCCTCCCTCCTAAGCACCCACCCCCAGAAACATAATAGTGACACAGGGGTGTCCAATTCCCCAGTATCCTGATCAAAAATCCTCATACTGACCCCCCGTCCACTACCGCACATGTGCGGTTGTTTGTAATTTCCTTTTTTTTTAATATATATCCTATCATCCTCCCATCCAACCCTTCTTCTCAGCACACACACACCCAGAAACATAATAGTGATACTGGGGGTGCCCAATCCCCCAGTGTTGTGATCGTGTGCCTCTGTACATTTTGGTTTTTATTTTCTTCCCCCAATTGGTCCTCCCTAACAGCACCCCCCCAGAAACATAACACTGACACTGGGGATTCCCAATCCCCCACTGTCGCAAATGTGAAACCTCTGTCTTTATTTTTTTTTCTTCTCTTAAACCTGAAAAAAAGAAATTCATCCACTGATGTCTTTTGTGGCTGTTATTGACCCCCACCCAAACCTCCCACTCAGCACCCCACCCCCAAGCCCTTACTTAACCACCATGAGATCCAGAGCTGTAATCTTCTGTAGACCACAAACACGTCTTCACTCTTCAAAGCCGGATCATGAATTGCGAAAAAAAGGTATGGGGTTCAATGTATTTCATTGGGGTTTTGAACTTAGTGCCAAACTTGGCTATTTTTGCATATTTTGGCCCCACATTTTCAGCATGCCTCTTTTGGGACCCCACCTCATGAACAATTGCACTGTCATTTGGCAGATCTGTCCCAAAAGATGATTTTGTGGTCCCTGCATGAAATAACCTTTTAGACAGGAGTTGAAAATTGTCTCTGCCCTTGTTCATGAGGTGCAGTCTTAAGAAGGCTATGTTGAAAGTTTAGTGTAAAAATATTAAAAGACAACAAAGTTATGAGCCTACGTTTAATTTTGCAAATTCAGGCTCATAACTTTGGTCATTTTCAATATTTCCCCCCAAATTCATAACATACCCATATCTTTACAGCACCTCATGAATGTTACAGCTGTCATTTTACAATTCCTTGCCAAAATGTTTTTTACACCACAAAAAGCTGATTTTGCGGTCCCTGCATGAAATCACATTTCAGCCAGAAGTTGAGCATTTTCTCTGCCTTTATTCATGAGGTGGGGTCATAAGAAGGCTGTGTTGAAAATGTAGTGTAAAAATATTAAAAATACACTATAGCTATGAGTCTGTGTTGAATTTTGTGAATGCAGACTCATAACTTTAGTAGTTTTAATATTGTACCCCAAATTTACAACATGGCCATATGTTTACAGCACCTTATGAATGTGACAGCTGTCATGCTTCAAATCCTGGCTAAAATGCTCTTTTACATCCCAAAGATGATTTCATAGCCCCGTGAGAAATCGTGCCTTGGACAGACGTTGAAAATTTTCTGCTCTTGTTCATGAGGTGGGTCATAAGAAGGCTATGTTGAAAATTTGGTGTAAAAATGTTAAAAAGCACTATAGTTATGAGCCTATGTTGAATTTCACGAATGCAGGCTCTTCACTTTTGCACTTCTCTATTTTTACCCATTTTTAACATAGCCATTTCTTCTAAGCACCTCATGAATGTGACAACTGCCATTTTCAGCTCCTGCCCAAAATGTGTTTTTGTGTCCTGAAAGTTGATTTCACAGTTCCTGAACAAAATCACCTTTGGGCTAAGTTGAACATTTTGTCTGCTCTTCTTCATAAGGCAGGGCCTTAACAAGGCTATGTTGCAAAATTGGTGTAAACATATTACAAAACAAATGTTCTATATTTTTACCCCCAACTTACTCATATGCAACCCTATCAGTTCTGGCCAGAGTTTGTTTTGTTTGAAGAAATATCCTCACGTAAATTTTTTTTATTTTTTATGTTATTCTTTGGCAACTGGGTAAGGCCTGCTAGGCACAAGTGCCTGTTTTCAAGGGTGATCTGGGAGCACTGGGGTGGTTAAATGACTTGCTCAGAGTCACACAGTATGCAAACAGAGGTTGTGGGACTCAAACCCAGATCTGCTGGATGTACAGATAGAGCTCACTCATGGTTCATTACTCTAACCACTAGACTATACTGCCAGTCCCAAAATGGACAAACAACATTTTAAGAAAAATCCACACATAATGCTTTACTCAGTCTTTCATTCAGTTGTACACCCATCTAAACTGTCTTTACTTTGTCAATAATAAGTTCCAGTTTAATATAAACAACCCCAAACACCACACACTTACTCAGACCTGCTTATGAAGGAGGCTGATAGAAATGATGGGCCTGGAGCCCTTTTAAACATTAAATTATTATGTTACTAGGTAAAACATTTGAGGAACCTCTCCTGGTCAAGGTTTTCAGCCCAGTTAGTAAATCCTGCCTTGCAGAAACAGCCCTGTATGGTCTGTGGAGTGACAGCATTCCAGGAAGTTTTTAACAGTCTCACTGCCCCCAGTAAGTTAATTTTTTTTAAAACGCTGTGCTGATGTAAGAGGTGTGTCAGCACTGCTGTCGATGTCATCCAGGACTTGCTTTCACATATACCTTACATAGTGCTGCTTCATGTTGTAAATTATGCCCTGGTCAAGGGGTTGCATGATACAGGTAGTGTTAGGTGATAGGAAAATTAGGGTGATGTTGCATAGCCCTGGGGCAGCTGGGTGACTTGAAAAGTTGACTAACAGCAGAGCAATTTTATGGCCACGTAGTTTTCAGTCCCAAATCCAAATCCATTCAATGAAAATTACCAAAGTCATCCACGAGACTTGTTAGCACGGTAGAAAACTGGCAGATAAGCACCCTCTGAAACAACATGGGAAGCAGATTTTCCCACAACAACAAGCTCTGTTTTTTCTGTTCCATCCATGTTACAGCACACTAACACTGAAACTCTCTTCTTCACTTTCTTTTGCCCTATTAGTGCCTCTCTTTTGAAAGCGAGTGTTCCCCAGCCAATGCAATAAAAAAATAAGCCAATTTCATCACAGTTGAATATGTCCCAGGGGGCAAAGGAGGACAGCAGACTGGACAAAACATTTTCTAGCCAGTGTTCAGCACTGGCAGAGTCAGCATTTTGTTTCTTTCCATGCTATCTGCGAAAACCAATGTTGTTTCTCACTTTCCAATATGCAACCACCCTTCAGAAGGCTGGAATTCTGTATGCCCTAAGACAGCTGCTAGTTCCTGGGCTTTCTGGATAAGCAAAGGGCTACTTATAAGGGCATCACGCCCTCGTACATTAGTGAACCACTGGACCAAAGCCTCTTCTGCTTCACCATCCTTTCCTTCCCATTTTCAGTCAGGGTTAACATTTCTTTGCCAATCACTCCGAATGTGTTCTTTCTGCCATAAAAGATCTGCAAGGGTTGATTTTGGCAGAGACAGATGTTGTGCCTAGTCGTGCTGACTCATTTTGGGCAAGACATCAATTTTCTTTAACAATTCAGCTTTGTCACCAAGTGACATTGCCTTGTGTTTTGACATCTCTGCGACTGAGAACGAGCTGACAATGAGCTGCTGCCATTAACGCTCACAGTGTAAAGCTGCATAACTGATTGCACTGTAATTTCAATCATTCACACCTTGCACAGTTGGAATTGAGAGCCACTGACAGCTGTCAAGTGGGCGATATAGATGGTGGCCAATAGTGAGTTTAACAGTAATAATTAGTGTGGAAACATACAAGGATGGCTTTTGGCAACTTGAAAATGTCCGCTAAAAACAAGTGCCTGATTTACCCATGGGCACTATAAGTGGATTTGACTGTACTAAATTTATTATGATAAACAAACTTGCTAAATAAAAAAAATCACTTAGAGGTGTATTCTTACAGTGTTCCTGATGTCATACCTCCTAATTCCTCTCCTTAGATGCCCCAGAATTGCCAAACCATTTACCCACATACGTAATTACTCCCTGGTCACGGGACTCTTCCCCTCCTCCTGGAGGCACACCGTTGTTATCCTATTTCACAATACAGGGGCTGCAGATGCCCCCAAGAATCACCACCCTATCTCCCTATTGCCAATCCTATTCAACCTCCTGGGGCAGATAGCAACCAACTGTCCAGTGTCTACTGGACAGACTGCTGTAGAGAGATTGTGGCAGTTAGCTGGATTAGATTGGGGCCAGGAAGCCAGTCCTGCAGTAGACACTGGACAGTTGGTTGCTGCCCAGTGTCCAGTAGTAAGGAAGTTTTGTGACTATTGCTCACAACCCATAATATGGTCCTCTGCTAGAATTTCTCATTCTAGGTCATATCCTAAAGATCGCTTTTAATTATTTGCCTCAAGACTCTTGTTAATCTTTAAACTTGAAAGCCAGCTAACTTTCCCTTTCCAAAACAGTATTTTTTTATTTTTATGCACATTACACAAGTTTACTTCCATACTTTAGCTTATTATTCTAATTAAACTTCCCTCTGGAATGCATTCCAACTAGGGAGGATATCCAGCCCCTACAACCCATCCTGCTCAAGTTGTTCAGCCAGAGCCTGAAGACTGGAGCCCTCCTCCTGCTAAACAGGTATGTCACTCACATGTGTCAACCTGGTACTCCTTTCTTCAGTAGGGAGAGCACTTTCCTTACTCATGGTAACAGCCCTGGCTATATTCAGCTCCTGATGGCAAACATCACAGGATTACAGTACTTTTCCACTTGCCTGTAAATACTTGGCCACATGCCAGCCCAGTGGCACAGAGGACTGAGGCACATAGTGCCTTACCTCTCCTACGCTGTCCACCCAATTTTGAGAATGAGCTTGGCCTGCTGGGAGTTGACTAGGGGGAAGGGTTGGGAGTAGGATCGAGCAGCCATAAGAAAGCTTTCCTCTCCTGGATTCAGGAGGCTGGTCTTCCTGGGGCTTGACTGCCACTGCGTGGAGGCTCAGTGGTAATGTTACACACATGGGGGGCCTGGTGCTAGGCTGGGTGGGTGGAGCGGGGTCACCAGTTCTGGTGTGCACACGCACCTACACACACATGCACAACCATGTCATTGAAATGCCAGGGCATTAAGGGGATAAAAATGGTGAAAAAAAATCCATGTTCTCCCATCACTGTGTGTGATGGCCCTTGGGACCCTCAGGTCCCACACCATGTGAATCACAGCTGGTCCAATGGCCGGGGAGTGGCAGACATGACTGGGGGTCCTGATGGTAGAGGCAAGGTAATGGCAGGCAGTCAAACAGCTAAATTAAAAAAATACTTAACCAATACCATTTTACACTATGCAGGCTAACATTTTTTGCCTCTTTAAGTGTCCCCTTTGGGAATCTACTTGTACTGCCTCCATCGCCTATGAACAGAGTGCTTTGGGCATTACCAACTGCTCCATCATCTGGAGCATATGATGGTTTTGACACCTACACCATAACTCATCATCCTTGCACATGTAATATGGTCTGGTGAAACAGCAGGAAAAGTAAACATGGATCCCTGCATTAAAAACAATTTGGTTAACACATTGCTATTAAATGCTAACATTCAAACAAGACCTCTTCTCCTCCCAATGTCTTTAGCCCCTTTAGTCAGTTTATGGTCCTGTCTGTAACCACTTTCATTTAGTCTCTTAGAAGTACTTGCTCCTAGAGTTTTTTTCTTCAGGATCACAGGCAAGTGTGTCCCCTCCTTGTGTACAGGCTTCTACTCTTCAACTGCTGTGGTGCCTTCTTGATCAGTGTCCCATTTGGCCACATCAACCTCCTGGTTGCTACTACAGTCTCTGAAAGTAGTGTGGTCTGGGACTATTGGCTTTGCTGTAGATGAGGCTTCTGGTTCTTGCTTACGAGTCAGCTCTGCCACCCTCTGGATTGTCTGTTCTATTTGTCAGATCTGCTTCTCTGTTTCCAACCACTGCTGTAGCATCTCATCATGGCTCTCTGACAGCTGATGAGCCACCACCATCTAGGCTATTAGGATCTGTTTATCTGTCATTGTCTCTGTTGATACACCTTGCAGCTCCATATAGACCCTGCAGACTCCGTATTGCAGTTATTCATCCTCCTGTGGTCACACCCTTCTGCCTGAATCCTCACACACTATGACTTTTTTGTCCAGTCAGGCACAAATGAGAATCCCACTTCTGACAGCATGTGTGAAGTCGGGGTGTTGATTAAGAATACAACAGGCACACATGTGGTAAATGTCCTGCAGGATGGTACAATTTATTTGTTTTGAGCAGTCTTTAGACAATTTTACAGGCACAAAAACAATAAAAAACCATTATTTCATGTCTGGCTAGGCAAGGCCATTGTTTATTTCTGTAGCATCCTTTCCCTGCAGGCTCAGGGTGCTTTACAATAAGTACAATAAAAATGTCATAGCAATTTATACAACAACAGACAGCAAGCAGTTTAGAACATAAATATCAGCAATAATTTGAAAATTAGGGAAATGCTTCATCAAAGAGATAAGTTTTTGAATTAGTCTTAAAGGCTTCTACCATGTGGGCAAATCTGATATTTTGTGGCAAAGCATTCTATAAAGAAGGTGCTACAACACAAAATGCTTTGTACTGCAGTCAGCCTGTCAGTGCAGTGGTAGGATTTCTGTCTGTGACACCGGCAACCCGGGTTTGAATGCAAACCTGTGCCAGGAGGTCTAAACCACACTCTCAGGTTCTTGGCAATATTGGGTATGCAAGGAATCATGGACACGTTGCATAAGAGTAATAAAGCTTGTTTATTACTACCAAAAGGAAAATCACAGTTGCCCTAAGCAGTCCTTACTAATAGGAACTGGGAGCCAATGATAAGCGTTCCCTATACCTCAAGGAATCTCCGTGTCTCCTGGGGTCTCCGAGGTAGAAGACGTAATGTCTTACATTATATACCTAAGATAATTACCATGGTTACTGTAAGATAGAAACATTTCTAGTTACAGAGATGAGCCCTATTGGCTAATTTAGAGGTGGCTCCTCGGTCAAAGATAACATTATACAATTTTGTTACAGTCATCACTGTGTGGAAACAAAGAGGTACAGTTTGTACATAGCCGTGTAGTAATACAAATCATAAGAAGATGGCAATGCCGACTAATATATCATAATCATTACAAGGACACAGATGTCCTATCATCTTGTAAGCAAGAAATACATGTATATTTTGGAAAGTAAAGTGTATAGCAATAATGTGCATACATATCCTGACATCTACTCTTATACGGTAGATGCCCTTAGCCCTATATGTTAGCATAAAAACATATACCTAAATGCTAGCTGTCTGCGGTGTACCTGTGGGGGTACCAGTTAGGGTGCAGGGACCTTGTGTAACATTCCCCCCTTGTTGCCTCTGAAGGGCAACACAAGCAAGAGTAAGGAAATGGATAGGGAGCAGGGGTCATTTACAGACCCAACGCATGAGTATTGTAAAGGAACTCCAGCTGCTTACGGTGTTGGCTTAATGTGCGCCATAGGCAGCAAAGCATAATAATAAGAAAAAATATCATAAATGCTTGTATAATAACAAAACCTTTAAAGGTAATCTCTAAACAAGTGTTAGTAAGTGCACTATTCAAATCACCATCATTAATGAGGGCAAGTAAGGCCTCATCTGCTTTGGAGATATTATTGCTGATGTGGATGAGATGGGTGTCTTTCCTGTCTAAAAGTGATTTTAATGTCAAAGTTAAAGGATTAATGTGTACATTAAAGTAAGGTAAATACTCTGAAAGAGTAAGCAGATAATCAGGGTTACCATCAATGATATCAGGGTCCATAATGAGGACAGGTAATAACGGTGTGCCAAATAACTTTGTTGTCTGATGTGGACAAAACAAAAATTGGGAGCATCAATAGAACATGTCTGTACTCCGGTATTTAAAAGTTATAATTAGTTACCACACAATATTCACCATCTGAGTTATATTTAATTTTCACAGTAGACAACCTCCATTTCTGTAATTGAACTGGGCAAGTATACAGTAAGTCTGTATGAAAATCTCTGTTGACAGGTGGTGAATCTCCTTCCGATAAGACTGGTACAACTTGGAATCATCTGGAGCAGATGTTGAGTCCTGGTATTCTATGCCATTAGTGGTGATGTCACCATCCATGGAAAAGGACCAATTGATACTGTCTGAGAATAGCATACAGGTTTAATAACATCAAATACATCACATCGACACAAATAAATATACCCTTTCTTGCTCAGCAGTCTGTGTGCAGCGAGACCTAGCGTCCAGAAGAGGATGGAAAACCAGTAGAGGAAGCAAGTCAAGGTGTTCTCTCTAGATGTCTTCATCAAGGTGCCCACTGGAGTGTATGGATGCTAGTTTATCAAAGATAGCTGTAGTAGGATCAAAATGTGGCAAAGAAACAGTAAAAGACACAAATATAGTATCCTTAATTGAACATTTCTTAGAAGTAAAACAAGGACCAGTATTAGGGTGCCTGGTCACAAAACCCAAATTCCTAGCAGTAGAAATTGGAATAGCTAAAGACTGTAGCATACACATGGCAACACAGTTAGGGGTTTGCAATGAGGACAATACCATTTAGAGATATGTCTGTCGCATGATATCAGGGATTCTGCCGGATTCTAGATCACGGAAGAGATTGTTGATGGTTGCGCTAACATAAGAGCCACAGGCTAAGCATAATATTTCTCGGGCAATGTATTGCTTATCTGCTTCTTTATTGTTTTGTGCAATTAGTGAGTTAATCTTATCTTTAGAATCTGAAAATACCTTAGCAATATCGTGCATATTGTATACAGTGTATCTTTTTTCCTGACTAAGGCCATCCACACCATGCAATAATGGGGGTATAATATCATTCACCAGACCAATTTGAAACTTATGTGAATGTGATTTGATAGCAGCAATGTCGGCCTTATTCTAGATGGACATTGCTGTACCAAAAACACCAGTGATGGTGCCTGTGGCACCAGTGACATCAGATGTGTCACGGGTATTATGCTTATGACTTTGATCATCTGTATTAGGTTTTCTCCTAAAATTGCCTCTATACTCAGTGGTGTGTACCCTGGCAATAGGGTCTTAGCTATGAATCTGAAAAGCTGCTAAGCTATCAAGTAACAGAGTACTATAAAACAATGATGTATTAGTAGTATGACACATATCAAATTCTTTCATATTCCAGTAAGTCAAGTTAAACAAAACAGGTATATGCATAAATTGTAAGTTGTTAATAAGTGAGCCAGGTAAAGCAGTGGCTGTGAGACCACTACAAGGACCAGGGGTTTGTTTAGGACATTCAAAAGCTGTTTCTCAGTAGGAGTAACACAGAAATGTACATGCGGCTGATGTCATTTTGTGTACAGTACAAAATTTCCTGGCAGAATCTTTAGATAATGAATCACAATATGAGGAGTCAATTAAGGCAGTGATATTATATAAACCAGTATGTCTAAGAGAGGTGTGGTGCAAGGACAAAGTACTATTTTGGGATAATTTTGTGTTGGCCATCCATGGAAAGTTCCCTTGGAAGCTTGGCCATGGGAGTATTTGTTCTTGAGACTTGGTTTGCCACTCAATGTGTTGGGTCGATTTATCAGGAACAACAACCACGGCAGTGGGTAGGCATCTGAACCTTCCTGGACAGTAATCAAATTGTCAGGAATATTGATGGAGAATCCCTCTGGGGTAGTTGCAGGTGGATCAAGGTGAGGAAGGAAATGCTTTACCATGCCTTGGATGCAGAGGATAACTCCTGAGATGAGGAGAAAATGGAACAAGATAGCCATCTTGTCAGTGTATCTGAAAAGGAAAATCAAACATTAGTAAATTAGTACTATTCTGCCCAATGGGGTGAGGAAAAGTAATTATATTCCTTAATACAGTTTCAACTGGTTTGCATGTAACCATTTGTCAGTCAATTTGTTGTTTTGTATGAGTCTAACCTGATAGACTGCAGAACTGATCTTGTTGACAATGGGGTAGGGTCCTTCCCACTTATTGGAGAAAGAATGTGTGGGTTGTGCAAATCTGAGAACCATTACCTGATCCCCAACTTGCCAATCCACTTCTTGTGCATGCTTGTCAAACTGGATTTTGGACTGTTGCTGGGCCTTGCCCAAGCAGTTTGCAGCACACAAATGAGTGTGTATGAGATCTTGTCTGAGTTTTTCCATATTGGTCCACTGAGACCTGGTCTGCAGTGGGGGTGCAGGTCAAACAACAGGTGTTCAGGTAATCTCATGTTTCTACCAGTCATCACCTCGAGGGTGTCAACTGGGTGGTGGCTGAGGTGTACCCTAATTTCCATAAGGAGTAATGGCAGTAGAGAATCCCAGTCCTTGGGATTGTCCACAATAATTTAAAGCATTGCTTATTCCATCTGTTGGCTGTCTCTACTTGACCTGATGACTGTGGATGGTATGGTATGTGGAACTTCTGATGAACTCCAAGGAGTTCAAAGGCTTCTTTCATCAACTCACCTGTAAAACTGATTCCTTTGTCAGAGTCTACCTTAAGAGGTAGGTTCCACCTGGAGAAAATCTGTTGGACCAGGATTTTGGCAGTGGTTTTAGCAGTGCATGTCTTCATGGAGAAAGCTTCAACCCACTTAGAGAAGAGATCAGTTACCACAAGGGTGTACTTGTTAATTCTGCTAGTATTGGTCAGGGGACCAATAAAATCAATCTGTATGGCATGCCAAGGGTCAGAATGTCTTTGTGGTAGTAGCTTGGCATTATGTTTAGTAGGGATGGGGTTGTTTTGCGCACAAACAAGGCAGTTGTCTATGTACTGTTTGACATCCTTGGTGACATCAGGCCACCAGGCAGTGGTCGTGAGTCTTTGGAGTGTGTTTTCCTCTCCCTGGTGTCCACTAGTGGGGGCGTCATGCACTTGGTGCAGAAATTCAGACCTAAGATGATGAGGGACCACTCACAATTTGGTGGGGGTGTCATCTGGTTGATACCAGATGAGCTTGTCATCAGGGGACAGGTGTAACTTACCTTCATGCCTTCAGTAGGGGTTGTGGGTAGGTAGATTCTTCTCAGTACCTTTTTCCAGGAATCTGAACACATCTCTGAGTTCAGAGTCAGCATGCTGGGCTTCTGACAAATCCAAGGGAAAAGGGTTCAGCTTTCTTCTGACTGCTGCAATGTGTATAGCCGCTCTGGCCTCTGGATGATCCATTATCCAGGTGTCCCCAGAGCCACGTTCCTTTGCAAGGTGTCAGCAGTGCCATTGAAGGTATGATAGGGGTTGTGTATGGGTGAGCCTTAACTTTGTGTACATAGAGTTTGTGTGCTAACGTCTGTGCCTGTGAATGAATGAATGTATATTACCAATTCCTTGTGTTTCACGGTGTGCCATCAGAACAGATAAATGAGTTCTTCTGCCAGAAAGGAAGAAATTCTGTAAGGGAACAACAAACCGAGTTAGAGTCTGTGAAAATGATGGTATCCTTGGTTCCATGCTGGATGAACTTGAGGGCACAGGCCACCACTGCCATCTCCGCATACTATGATGAGGCCACACTGCAACACTTAGAAATCTTAACAGTGTTACCAAAAGGGTAAATGACTAATATGCCAATTCCTGCTATCTGTTCTCCCTGGTAGTAGGAAGCTGAGCCATCCGTAAAGACATGACACAGTGAGGTGTTCTCGAGTAGTTGTGGTGTAGCAGGAAGAAAAAGACCTGGATCTGGTAAACGCAGCATACAGTCATGGGGCTCTCCTTGGAAGAGAAGACCATGCACCAGCATGGATGGCATTTTGGTTGGGTGGACCTTGATGTCTCTGTCCTGGAGGAGGAGGGACCAGTGTGTCAGTCTGGTATCAGAGACTGACCCATCCTTTACTGTGTCTGATAGCAAAAAGTTTGTGGGGGTGTGGTTTGTATTGATGATCGGGGGAGTACCCAATGATATACAGAAAGTGCTCGACAGCCCAATAGGTGGCCAGAAGGTTCCTTTCACACAGGCTATATTTCTGTTCCACTGGGGTCAAGAGCTGTGATGCATATGCAATGGGTCTCAGGGTGCCATGGACCTTCTGGGCCAATACTGCAGACATAGCAATGTCAGAGGTGGCACATTCCAGACTGAATGGCAGGGCTGGATTGGGGTTAGCCAAAGCTGGAGCTGAGACCAAGGCCTATTTCAGTGAAGTCCCATTTTGGAGTCCATGGTCCCATCTGGGTTCTCGGTGATTCACCGCCCAAGAGTGGACTGTAGGGGTGGGGGAGTTGTAGTCTCTTTAGACAGGAACTCTACCTCAAGGAGATACCAGTTGGATGTACCAACTCCTTTGAGTGTATTGTGGGTGCAGGTGCAAGCTTCAGGAGCCTTCTCATTTATCGTCCACCAGGTGATGGGAGGGAATTCCTGAGGGAGGTTGTGGATTTCATCACCGAGAGGGTATTGGAATCCCCCTGATGGTTAATTCTGGGGGATTTCAATGCCTGGGTTGATGGTGAATTTGCACCTTTTGGACAAAACCTCCTCCAACTGATGAATTCATTGGGTCTGACATGGGTTAGTACCCCTGCAACCCATCGGGGGACACTCATTGGATCTGATATTCCATTTGGGGATGGAAGTCTCTGGTGTGGAGGTGGACTCCATCAGTTGGTCCAACCATCATGCCCTGAGGTTCAGTTTTGCAGCCCCCTGAAAAAGGCCTGCCCCTAAGGAGATAGTACAGTGCCGTCCTTTGGGAGGAGTTACCTCAGAAGGCCTAATGACAAAGCTGGACTTCTCGGGATTTACAATGGATAGCACTGACCCAGGGTCCTTAATGCAAGCCTATAATAGAGCAGTTGTGAGGGCCCTGGATGTCATTGCTCCAGTCTGTGTTCGTCCCTGTACTCTCCACCTGGGGGCCCCATGGTTTACCACGGAGATCCGTGGGTTGAAGAGACATGGCAGAAGATTGGAGAGACACTGGCGGAAAACTCACCTGGAAGTGGACAGGCTTAGACTGTTAGATCATTATAAGATCTATCAGTTAGCAATTTCTCATAAGAAGGCAGAGTTCCTGTCCAGGGAAATTGCTACAGCAAGAAATAGACCGGCCCAGCTCTTCTGGACTATTCTGGTTAAGCGTTGTCACAGTTATAGTGTGAGGAATTCACAATGTTCTTCGCTGATAAGGTGTCCACTATCAGGGATGAGATCAGCCAGTGCCTCCCCATTGGGTCTTGCAGTGATCAATCGAGAGACACAAATACCCACTTGACTTGGTTCACATTCAGTCAACCAGCAGTCATGGATATAGTGAGGATCATCCAGACTTTGCGGCCAACCTGCTGTAGTTTGGATCTGGGCCCTACTCACCTACTTGTTGGGTGCGTAGAGGATATTGGCCCGATCCTTACTGGGATAGTTGCGGTGTCACTGGAGAGAGGGATCTTTCCTGATCCCTTGAAGGAGGCAATAGTACACCACCGTTTGAAAAAAAGACTCCCTTGATCCCGACTGCCCAGAATACTACAGACCAGTTTCAAATCTTCTCTTTTTGGGAAAGATTATTGAGAAGGTGGTCATCTTGCAGCTGGAGAACCATTTAACTATCCACAGTATCTATGAACCTCTCCAATCTGGCTTCAGGAAATGGCATAGTACTGAGACAGCTCTTGTGCAGGTACTGAATGATCTCCTGATGGTGAGAGATCGGAGAACTCATTCTATCTTGGTTCTCCTTGATCTCTCAGCAGCGTTTGACATGGTGGATCATGGGGTGCTGCCTCAACGCCTGTGGCTTCTCTGTGGACTAAGGGGCAGTCCACAGTTGGTTTAAATCTTTCCTGCAGGGTAGGACTCAGAGAGTAGTGTCAGGATTTATTCTTCAGCCTCTCACTGCCTCGCTGTGGGGTGCCACAGGGTTCAGTGCTGTCCCCATGTTATTTTGTGTGTACATGCTTCCATTGGGGACATTATAAGACAATATGGGTTGAAGTTTCATTGCTATGCTGATGATTCTCAACTCTATATGTCTTTTGTGCCTGAGCAGGAGTCTGAGTCAAGTACATTGTTTAACAACTGCCTCCTGGAGATACAGAACTGGATGAGTACCAATTGACTGAAGTTGAACCCGGGGAAAACAAAGGTATTGGTGGTGGAAACGGGGGTGAGGATGTCAAGTTCATGGGCAGGAAAACCCTCAGATTTATTTCTGGGGGGGAACCCGCTTATGGCATCTGGCCAGGTACGTAACCTTGGTGTTATATTTGACGAGGGCTTGACCCTGGGGATGCAGGTGTCGGCCGAGGTCAAATCATTCTTTTTTCATCTAAGGAATATAGCATGGGTGAAACACCTGGTTCCATCAGAGGATCTTCCTACCCTGGTCCACGCCTTTGTTGCCAGTTGTCTTGATTACTGCAATGCCCTTTATCTAGGCCTGCTGGGAGTGGATATTTGCCGCTTGCAGCTGGGGCAAAAATCACGGTGGCTGGGTTGTTGACTGGAAGCCCAAGGTCCAACCACATAACACCTGTGCTTGTGAGTTGCACTCGCTGCCTGTACAATGGCAGATCACTTTCAAGGTCATGTTGATGACCTATAAAGCCCTAATGCTGGTTGGGACCCCACTACCTGGAAGAACTCCTGACTTCTTACTGCCTCCTGCTCCATCCGATCCTCTGGTGAGGATTGCAAGAGTTCCCAGGGTAACCTTAAAACATCTGGTGGAAGAATGTTTGCCTTTATGGCTCCTACCCTGTGGAATTCTCTACCTTGCCAATACTGAAATAGCCTGACTGTGGAGGGTTTAAAAAACCCTAAAGACCTTTCTCTTTAATCAAGCATTTTCAGTAATGTAAATTATATTAAATTTGTTATTGATAAAATTTTATTTATTATTGTGGTTTTAATGCTGCTTATGGGATTTTGTAAAGGTGCCCAGAGCTTGGGAAGGGTGCCTTATAGAAATAAACTTTACATTACATTACATTACAAGTCACAGCTTGGGTATGTAAGAGACCCCAAGTCCAGGGAACATCCTTTTTCAGTAGTTCATACAGAGGGGTGGCCTTCTGAGCAAAATCACAAATACGATCTCTAGACTAGTTCACCATACCTAGAAACCTTCTAAGGGTGTTAACACTGCTAGACAGTGGCAAATCTTGCAATCCCCAAATCTTCTTCCAGGTAGGACTTCTGCCTTGGTCTGTTATCCTCAGGCCCAGCAAGAGTACCTCTTTCTGACATAGTTGTGCTTTTGCTGGGTTACATTTGAGGCCTGCCCTCTGGATGAGGGTCAGTAGTTCATTTAACAGATCCAGATGTTGTTCCTGTGTGGCTGTGTCCAACAACAGGTCATCCACATACTGCAAGAGACACTGGGTGTGGGAAACCCTCAAGAGTGTCCATCATGTGCAAATGGAACAGGGAGGGTTGCTATGGAACCCTCGTGGTAAGCAGGTCCACGTGTACTGCCTGCCCTCAAGGTGAAGGCAAACTTATATTGACTCTTGGGGGCCAATGGCAATGGCCAGAAACCATTGGAGATGTCCAGGGCATTAAATCATTACTGGTCAGGGGTCAATAGTCATACGCCTGGTGCTGAGGCCACAGTTGGGGCACAACTCGGTGACCTGGTTTAGTCTCCTGTAGTCAATAGTAAGTCTTCAGGCACCTGTGGGCTTTTTCACAGGCCAGACTGGGGAATTTACAGTGGAAACACACATCCTGATTACACCTTGCTTGAGAAGGGATTTAATTGTTTTCCTAAGAGAAGGCAAGGCCTCAGGTGGAAAGGGGTATTGTCGTTGCCTCTCATGAGCTGGGCCTGTCACTTCAATGACAGTGTGCATCCTGCCACAGTCATGCTTGTTAGTGGCAAATGCCTCTAGCTGTCTTTGTAGAATGGGGAGTAGCTTTGGGAAAAGCTCATGGCTCTTAAACAAATCTATGACGTCATACTCTTTGTTGATCGCAGAGATTATTGCAACCACATGTGAGTCAGGGATCATGATGGTGTGATATTGTCCCTGAACTTGTAACAGTAACAAGTTGGCTAGGTCTACTGCACAGCCTTGTGGTGCCAAAAAGTAAATTCCGATTATACTAGGGTGATCATGCAGTACCATTAGCTGAAAGTTATGATATGCCTTCAGGTGTTCCAATGTCACAGGTAGTGGCAGGGAGCAGTATGCAGGTAACCTAGTTCCGTCTACACTAGACATGTTGGTCCTCCATCCGGTAGGCCAAGGTGATGTGTCTGGGTTGTCATCCTGTAATTCAGACACAGCCGCATCTGTATCTAGTAGTACTGTCAGAAGGCGGCTCCTCGACCTCGGCCTCTGTGCAGGGCCTTCTGTTTGTATCCAAGACCAGCTTATTTACAATACAGACTGGGGCCTGTAATTGTCAATCTGTACCAGTGGAAGCATGGGGGAGCTCTTGAAAGAGAGTCTGGGCCTGGTTCCTTTGAACCATCTCACCATGCTGTACTGATGCTATATAGGGAGCCGCTTCCTGTAAGGGCCTGAGAGCCTGGACTTCTGGTATCTCAATGGCCTGTTGAGCCTACTCTCCAGTTATATTGCTGCAAGGGCCCGAACAAGGGATGGCTTCCATTCTGGGCGTACTTACTTGAAGATCTTAGGAATTTGCAGTTTTATCGGCTATTTCCCTACTCCAGTGGTCTGATCTTTGTTGTTTACCCTTGTTGTTTTATGGTGTTTCTTATTTTGTGGTAGTTCTGGTTCCCACCCAGGATTGTTGTTGTTGTTGTTGGGGTGCTGGTTGTTTGTGGGGAGGTGCTGTTTCTCTTGGGTCTGCCCCTCCACCGTGTAGTGTGTCATGGCTTCCGGAATGGTTTCCATGGCAGCTACTTTGTTGGAACCGGAGCCTGAATCACTGATGTAGAGTTGGTAAACTCTGTTTTCTGAAGAATATTGGCAAACCTCTCCGTGGTAGGATAGGTGGTTGGCTCTACCTTTTCTCTTACTGCAGGGATCATGTTTCTAAGGAACAGGGTCTTATACTCAATAAGGTTCACATCCGTGGCTTCTCTTGCAAGATGCTTCCCTGCTCGGTAGGCCATCCAGAGCCTCTGGTGGAAAGTCGCTGGACTTTCTTTCGCATTCTGTTTCACAGTGTATGCTAGTATCACTCCTACCACTCCTGGGTAGTGTGCAGAAATGAGCTCAGATGCTACTTTGTCTAAAGTGGCGTTGCCATCCTGGTTGACAACATCGCGGAGTTTGCCCACAGGCCATGATCGATGGTCTGGTATAGAAACTGAGCCTGGTAGTCTGCAGCGAGACTAAGCATTTCACATTTAGCGCACCTTTTCAAGTGGCAACTGAGGTTGTTGGATGGGCTCATCCGATCAATGCTGTCATCTATTTGCTGAACGGTAGGCCATTTGTAGATTATTGGGATGATCAAGCAGAGGTAGATTGCCTCGGCGCCTCCAGGGATGCCTGAGCCATGGCTTCAGCCACAGAATGAACCATGCCCTCCTGAGTACCAGCCTCATGTAGAAGCTGCCTAATCTGGGTCTTAAGAACCCTTTTTTTTTTCAGAGATGGGCACAGTGCCTAAGGCACTTTCAAGGCATTTTCTCTATCTCCTGCTTGTCTTCCACATTAATAACAGCTATCGGTGGTGCCATCGGGACTAGGCTTAGGCCTGCTCCCCCCCATCATGGGGGTCACCATGTTGGCATGCAAGGAATCACAGACACATTGCATAAGAGTAATAAAGCTTGTTTGTTACTACCAAAAGGAAAATCACAATTGCCCTAAGCAGTCCTTACCTATAGGAACTGGGAGCCAATGATAAGCATTCCCTATACTTCGAGGAATCTCATTGTCTCCTGGGGTCTCCGAGGTAGAAGACATAATGTCTTATATTATATACCTAAGATAATTACCATGGTTACTGTAAGATAGAAACATTTCTAGTTACAGAGATGAGCCCTATTGGCTAAATTAGAGGTGGCTCCTCAGTCCAAGATAACATTATACAATTTTGTTACAGTCATCACTTTGCAGAAACAAGGATGTACAGTTTGTACATAGCGTGTAGTAATACAAACCATCAGAAGATGGCAATACCGACTTACATTATCATAATCATTACAAGGACACAGATGTCCTAACATCTTGTAAGCATGAAATACATGTATGTATTGGAAAGTAAAGTGTACAGCAATAATGTGCATACATATTCTGACATCTACTCTTATACGATAGATGCCCTTAGCCCTATATGTTAGTATAACATATACCTAAATGCTAGCTGTCTGCGGTGTACCTGTGGGGGTAAGGGTGCAGGGACCTCTTGTAACACCTGGGAGTCAGAGGGCCAGCTGGGGGGGAGGAGGATTGAGCATCCAATGGACTGCTCTCCTCCTCCTTCAGGGGGAGAGTGGGGTAGAGCTCCATGCTTGACTTGCCCCTGGTGAAGGCTGGGGGCATTGCAGATGATGCTTGCAGGCTACAGAGAGGTGTGCCAGACATTGGTGCCTATGTGCCCCAAGTCATTACATGCAACACCTCACGACAACTAGGGGAAACAAATTGCCAGGCTGAAGCAAGGAGGATGTCTGCTCCCCCACCAAGCCCCATACAGCTGGCCTAGGCACTATACCACTGAATAACCAAGTGGCACCATTAGGAGTATAGTGGAGGGAGCTCCCCAGTGGCTCTGCCCTGGGGAGTAATCCAGGGTGCACTCCAGGAAGGCAGTAGGTGAGTCCTAGGGGATGAGATGGAGCAGTGGGAAGGCTGACTGAAAGCAGAGCTAGCTGGCAGAAAAAAAATGCTTTATTCCAGATTGTCACAAGCTAGATACAGGGACAGGCTGCAGGCCTGCAACAGAAGAGCAGAGAGAGCGAGTTGGGCAGTAGGGAACTAGGAGGTCTTTTAAGTAATCCGGACACGAACTGTGCAGGGCCTTAAATGTTGTCAAGTATATCTTGAAGGTTATGCAACACTGCATAGGCAGCCAGTGGAGCCTCACAAGAACCGGCATGATGTGATCCCTAGGAGAGAGCCCACAGTCAGCTGGGCGGCAGCATTCTGGACTAGCTGTAGGCATTGTAACAAACCTCCTGGTAACCTTAAGTATAAAGCGCTTCAGTAGTCAAGCCTAGAGGTGACAAGGGCAGGGACTATTGTCGCTAGGTCTGCAGGACCTAGATGCGGTTTGATCTGGGCAATGTTGTGGAAATGGTAAAAGCCAGCCCAGACCACAGCTGTTACCTGTTGATTGAGTGTCGACTGCAATAGGATGACCCCAAGATTCTTAACTGCATCTAAAGCTCTGAGTGGTAGACCACCCAATGAAGGAAGTAAAGTCAAACCACTCATTATTACAGGGCCCAGCCTGCCCAGCTCGACAATCATGACCTCCTTCTTACCCGGGTTAAGACACAGCCAGTTAGAGGCCATCCAGCTGTTTATTTCGGACAAACACCTCTCCAGCACAGAAACCACATCACAACCACAAGAAGTGCTAGACAGGAAAAACTGAGTATCATCTGCATAGCAGTGAAACTGAATACCATACCATCTAATGATCTCACTCAATGGCAACATATACACTGAAAACAACTCTGGAGCAAGCATCAAGCCTTGAGGAACTCCACAGGAGAATGTCGATGTCCCAGAAAGAAAACTTCCAAGGGCCACTCCCTGTGTTTTCCTGGTTATGTAGGACTCAGATTAGCTCAATGCAGTGCCATTGAGTCCCACATAGTCCCTTAGTCAATCCAAAAGCACACAATGATCAATATTGTTGAATGCCAAGAGATCTAACTGGACCAAGATGGTACAGAGTCCCTGATCCTCACCATGAGAAGATCATTCATCACTCTGATGAGGGCAGTGTCCATGCTGTGGTGTGACTGAAAACCCAACTGTAGAGGTTCTGGAAGTTAAAATGATTAAGGCATTCTGCAAATTGCTCAACCACCACCTTCTCAATAATCTTTCCTAAAAATAGAGAGATTAGAGACAGTCTGTAATTTCCCATCACATCAGGGTCCAAGGAAGTTTTTTTGAGAATTGGGCCTTACCACAGACCATTTAAGGGCTGATGGGAAATCCCCTCCATCAAGCAAGCTACCAACACAGGGCGCAGATGGAGGGCGGCCCCGTAAGTTAAGCCAGCCAGCCTGCAGAACATCTTGGAGAGTGTTTACCCATTGGCGCTTTGAGTCGACTCTCCACCACCCTTCCACCAAGACTGGCCCTCTCTTTATTGGCGTCATGAGATCACATGACTTCCTGTAGAACATTTTCTTGAAAATTTTCTAAGTGCCTATTCTCCATCTGCAGCTTATATCTACTGACCCCTAGGGGTCAGTGCAGTTCCCTCTGTTTTACTAATGTCCTTCTAGTTTGTTCCTCCCTTCCAGCCTCACTTCCCTCTGCCTTGTAGCATCTCTCTTCCCCTCTCCACCATTTGCCTTCACTGGTGCCTCCCACCAAGTCCCTGACCCAGGTTTTGAACCTTGTACTTTGGTCTCCATAATCTGTAACTTTTCCAATGCACTATCTGTCCAGACCTTCTGTTGTTCTCACTTTACCTAATCATATAATATTTTTTTCTTCTTCTCCTGTGAGACCTCTCTTCCCCCCCTTTTTTTACACCCTCCTCCTCATTACTTCTGCCCTCTCCCTCGAGAATGGGTCTTCATTTGAAACTAATATCTGCTTCTCTCATTCTTTTCTTTCTTCCATTCCCTTCCCCTCTCTTTTACTTGGAACCCTCTTGCCCCCCTCTGGTTGCCCATCTCTCTCTGTTTCCATTGGTCCTACCGGTAGTCCACTCCCCTCCTTTAGTGTTTACTCTATCGCCCTAGCCTCACCTCCCCAGCCCGGCTCCCATACCCTTACTTTTCTTTTGTGGATGCATGTCAACCTTCTCCCTGTCCCTGTTGTGACATCTAAGTCCTACTGCTGTATCTGTCACCGTTTCCTGTGGTCTAAGCTCCTTAAATCCACATTGCTCCACCATGCCCTCCTCTTGCTGCTCTTGTTGAGTAATATTCACCCTAACCCAGGACCTGCTTCATCCACCTTGTCATCTAGCAGGTCTGTAAGTGGGCTAAAGATTGTCTCTATCATTATCTGCAGCTTGTCAAAAACTTGACGTTCTACAGGGTTGGGTTGCTGTGCACAAACCCGACATACTGGGAGTCATTGAGACCTGGCTCTCGGCCAATATCCCTAACTCTGTAGTCACCCTTTGTGGTTACTCTATCTTGGTGGATAGGGTTGGAAAGAGGGGTAGGGACTGCACCCTCTACATTAAGGACTCCCTCCAGGGTTCCATATTCTCCACCTTTCCCTCAGAGCATTGTGTGCAGACCATAACAGTCAAAGTTACTATACATCTCTCTTCCAAATCTCTCCTCATCTGCTCGGTCTATATCCGGCCCTGGGAACAAAAACTAGCTTTCAATGCAGTCCTAAACTACATCTCTCTCCTACTTAATCACTTGGAGATTATGGCACTGGGGGACTTCAGTGTTAACTGGCTGCCCTCCTCTGCTGCCCCTATAAGGATGCCATAGTGGCACTTGATCTCTCTCAACTCATAACCTCCCTAATGAGGCTTGATCATGAAACAGGGATGTCCACCCTAATTGACTTTATTCTTACCAACCACCCAAACAGACTCACCAATGTCTCAGTTCTCCAAGATATGCTTAGCAATCTCTCACCAGTACTTTGTCATTGGTTCTCTGGGACAACAAAATCCCACCCCCAAGAGTCACCTATCAATGATGTCTAAAAAATGGGATGCTTGATAAACTCAAAAACTATCTGTACAATTCTGACTGCCCTCCACTTGACTCAGCACCTAACATTGTTGTGGTGCTCTCCCACTCTATTAGTACCTTCAACCATGCCTGTGATCTAGTCGCCCCCCCCCCCAAAAAAGAGTACTATTAAAATGTGGGACTTTCCATGGTTATCCAAGACTCTCCTGGATAGTATGCATCACCGGGATAACCTTTGGTATAAAGCCCTTGATTCTGGTCATCCCTCTGACAGGCAGTTGTATAGGGCTGCCAGGAATCATTGCATCAGGGACATAAGGCAGGCCAAGGCCCGCTACTATCAAGAAATCCTTAAGTCCACCTGAGGTTCGGGACACAATTTTTGGAATAACCTTAAGGAATTTAATGGGACCTCAGTGTCCACTCCTCCATCCCTGCTTAACATTGATGGTACCCCTATGCAGGACCCTCAGGTCATTGCTGACTTCCTCAACACAAACTTTTTGGACCTCAATAGCATCCCCAACTTCTTTTGAATCTGCTTCATCTCCTCCCTCCTGTAGCCAACATCCCTCCTTTCTGTTTCAGAACTATTTCTACCAACAATTAAACTGGGAGACTTTTCAGGTAAACAGAACAGGAAAAATTATTTATAACTGTATGTATGGACTTGATTTGCTTTGAACAATTTTAGATCAGCCCACCAGGGGAGCAATATATTGGACTTAGTAATTACAAACACAGAGAATAAAATCACTGACACAAATGTCATAGAACCTATGGGTAACAGTGATCATACCTCTATTTATTTTAACTTAAATATTAGTATTCCCAAACTTTCCAATAGTACCACTTATAAAGATTATACTAATGCTAATTTTGATATGATAAATAGTAATATCAGTGAAATTAATTGGGTGGAAAAATTCAAGGATCAAACTGTAAGCAGTGCATGGATTGAACTGAAGGATTTCATACACCTTCTGGAAAGCCATTATGTACCAACGAAAACTAAATATAATAAAAAAGGTAAAATCCCTGCTTGGTTCACCAAATCCATTAACAAATTAATAAAAAAAATGTGTCTTTTCAAGAAGCTAAAGAATAGTAAAAACCCATCTGTTCTGTATAAATACAAAGCAGTTGTTTTATTACTGAAACAATTGATCAAATGGGCCAAACTGAAACTTTAATTTAATTTGGCCCATTCCAAGTCCAGCTCCAAAAAACGTTTTTCATATATTAATAGTAAAAAGGGTAACACAAGAACATTAGGCCCATTTCTGGAAAATGGTATCCCTATCAAATCAGACCTGGCAACAGCAAATCTCTTTAATAGTTATTTTGTTCTGTTTTCAATTCAATAGACCCTAACCCTACTGTATCTAAAAATGCATTCCCTAGTCCGCTTTTTGTTCTGCTGAGATTATAAATGCTTTGTCTTCCTTAAAAAAATTTCAAGTCCAGGACCTGATAATATTAGCCCCAGGTTTTTATTTGTAGCAGCCAAATCCTTGACCTTACCTCTTACAGAGCTTTTCAACAAGTCTTTAGGGGAGACTGATATTCCCGAAGATTGGCGTACTGCTATAGTTATCCTTATTCATAAAAAGGGTAATAAATCAAATGTCCAGAACTACAGGCCTATTAGCTTGACTTCTGTAGTAGGGAAAGTCATGGAACGACTAGTAAAAACCTTGTTTGAAAAAGAAATGCAAGCACCGTGCATGATTTAACTCAACATGGTTTCAAGACAGGTTATTCATGCACTACCAACCTGATTTCCTTTTATGGTAACACAAGTAAATATCTGGATAACAAAATACCATCTGATGTCATATTACTAGACTATAGCAAAGTATTTGATAAAATATCTAATTCTCTATTAATTAGAAAACTTCAAAAACTTGGCTTTTCACCATTCTGAGTTAACTGGACAGAAGGTGGTTACAAAATAGGACTCAGACATTAAAAATACTCATATTCACTACTATCTATGTAATCAACAGCTTAAATCTTCAACTTGTGAAAGAGATTTGAGTATTTTAATTAATAACAAACTGACACCAAATGATCAGTGTAATAAAATAGCAAGAACAGCTAATATGATTTTAAAACAAATTAAAAGAACATTTATTAGTAAATCTGAGCACTGTTTAGTACCACTTTATAGGGCCTATGTCCGACCTCATCTGGACTATGGTACCCCATACCAGAGTCCTTATTTAAAGGGTGACATAAGTCATTTGGAGCAGGTCCAGAGACGGCTAACTAAAATGATCCCAAGACTGAAGACATACCCTTATAAAGCACGTCTCAGGGAAACAGGGCTCTATCCATTTACCTTAAGGAGACATAGGGGGGACATTCTTCTGATTTTTAAGTTACTTAAAACACCTATTTTAATGAAACAATGTGGACTTACGTTAGCTAACAAGCGCACGGTAGGCAGACTTCATAACCAGCAGCTCGTACTGGACTGGGCTAAAACTAACAAACGTGATAACTTTTTTACTATAAGAGCAGTCAAAAGCTGGAATTCACTACCACAGGAGTTAATGAACATTTCCAGTTTTGACACCTTCAAATCCCATTTGGATATGTGGCTAAATTCCTTAAATTGAAATGAGCCACTTTTTCGGGGGACAATCCCATTGGGCCTTGTGCCTTCTTTTGTCATTATTAATCCAGTAAATCCTGTAAACAAGGCCAAAACTTTTCTTTCCAAGGTTCTAGGTAAAACATGTCATAGTGGGGATTCCTTAGACCTTAAGCTCCTTCATCTGTCTATTGATGCAGTCCTCTCCCCATCACAAAAATATTCAATCATTCCCTTTGTCTTGGTCAGTTCCGCTCCTGCTGGAAATCTGCCATTTTTCATGCCCATCTTTAAAGGTGGTGATCGCACCCTTCCAGGAAACTACCATCCATTTCTATCCTTCCTTCACTCTCAAGGCTCTTGAAAAAATAGTTGCTGAACAGCTCTCTGACTGTCTTGCTAAACACAACCTACTTTGCTTGGAACAGCATGGTTTCTGGAAGGACCACAGTACTACCTCTGCTCTCCTGGAATACACCTCTTTCATTCACCAGTCTGTCAACAGAGGACACCTACTAGTTGGGTCTGTGTACATAGACCTGACAAGGGCATGTGACACTGTAAATCATTCCCTCCTTTGTAGGTCCCTCCTCTCTGGGAGTATCTCAGAATGCCTCCTCTTGGTTTACCGATTACCAACAGAGTAGGTCCCAACAAGTCCATATTAACAATACCTCTCTTCTAGCCTCCCTGTGAGGTCTGGGGTTCCCAAGGCTCTGTCCTTGGATCTTTTCTTTCAGTTTATTCTTGAACTCCCTTCCCAAGGCCTGTGCCGGTAAACTTCTACTCTATGCAGCTGATGCTTTTCTGTTCAGCAGCCACCCTGATCACTCCCCTCTCCAGCATGCCCTCCAACAATTATTCTCAGAAGCTGAAACCTGGTTCTCTGCCCACAAACTTGTACTTAACTACAATAAAACTAAGGTCATGGTCTTTTCTCACCACTGGAATAAATATCATGGTGACCCTCTGCAAATCCAGAACTATCTTAATTCATACCTGGATCAAGTTAACTCCTTTAAATATCTTGGAATCACACTTGACTCAGCCTCTTACTTTCCATGAACATATCCATCTTCTTAGCTCTGCCATAAACACTAGAATAGGGCTCCTGTACCACCATAGATTCTGTCTACCCCACAATGTGGTTCGCCTTGCTGTCTCATCCTCCATCCTCTCCCTAATGGACTATGGGGTTACTATTTACAGAGCCGCTGACTATACCACCTCGTGGGATAAAAGTGACACTGAATAAAGCCTGCCGGCTTGTCACAGGCTGTGCTAGGTGCACCCATACTTGCTAACTCCACAGTCTGTCTACTTGGCTGAATTTTGATGGCAGGCTAGAATATCAAACCTGTCTACCGCCAAAAAATTTCAATAGGCCCCTCCCCTTGGGGCTTCTAAATCTCCTTCAAACTGCCCCATCACAAAGACCCACTAGAAGCTCTGCAAAGCCTCCATGCAGGTTCTGCACTGTAGGGCCTCCCTTGGGCAGTGAGCTTTCCATTACAGGGCTCCTTTGACTAAACTCCCTACCGGCTGATACCTCAGCTGCATCCAAACTTGGCTCTTTCAAATCTCTCCTTTGTGAACATATAATTTCCTCCAGCTCCTGTGATTGCTTCTAACCTTTCCCTCTGCGTAACTCTATTCCTCCTCACTAGTCATTAATCAGCTCTCTCTTGCCTCCCTCTCCCTTCCCTACTCTCCCTCTCACACTCCCTCCTCTTCTTAGTTTCCTCACCATACCTACTACTGCCTACTTGGCCCCGCCTGCACTGGCACTATTTAATTGATTTCAGTCCTTTTCTTGCTTGTTCTGATCGACTATATAATTGTATCATGTAATACCTGACCTTGGATAGTTTTTATCCTGTATATTATTGTCTTATTTTGTACACTAGCAGCTACAGCCATTGCCAGCTATCTCCTGACATTTCTGTGATATTTCCAGAAATATCTCCTGCTTTCTGCATTTCCACAGTAGGGCAGCAGAGAGAAACTCTTCAGAAATTTTGCAAATATCTGGAAATAGCTGGCAATGTCTGTGGCTACTACTGTACCTAATGTGACTGTCTTTTCCTGTATTCATTGTCTTGTACCTCCCTGACATGGATCCTTTGCAAAGAGTCTCTGACTCAAAGGTTTGTAATTCCAATTTACTTAATAAATACATAAATAAGGAACACCTGACTATCTGGGAAATAACTGGATCTAAACCTCACAGCAGTCTAAAGTAGCCAGTAGGACCAGGACCCAGCAAACAGCTGGTGGGACACAAACCTGCAATCACCTTGAGCACCCTTCCTCCACAACATCCAAAATTCTCTCCAGGCAGGCAGATCTGCAATGCCACCCTGGCTCCCAACCATCACTGGCCCGTGACAGACCACCTGAGGACATCAATGGAGGACACCTTGCCAGTGAAGTTATTTCAAACTCATCGCATTTATCAGCAAAAAACTCAAGTGGACCACAGACAGGATGGTTTTAATAACCTATCCACAGTGTGAAAGAACTGAGCTGGACAATTTCTACCAGTAGCAACTGTCTGTGCCGTGAAAACCTTTTCCTTTTTAAAGTTGCTTGCTTGTTGATACTCACCATAGTGAGTTTTCAGTGCAAAATATGTCATCCATAGTCCAGGACCTATGCCAAGAATGTTCCAAACTCCATCCGTTAGTCTTCAACTGGTGCAGCTCATCACAATACCAAAGAGAGCTGCATCAGGAAGTCAAGGGACAAACAGGATAAGGTGCTAAGGAATCCAAGGCAGACATGATAGTACCATTACAGTGCTCTATTGCATTCTTGGAACCCTGCCCACAAGTGAACATCATGCCTGAGACATCCAATACCTCCAGGAGTTTGTGAGACTCCAAAGTATTTTTCAGAAAGTACTGGATCGTCTCCACAGTGGGGCATAATAAAATGGGACCCCACAGAGGAACAACACAGCATGACGATGCTACTTAAGAGACTGGCTTTTTGTCTTCACCAGGGAAGCCTAGCTATTGGGTGTCAGCTCCTACTTACCAAGGTTTCACTAGAGAGGGCCACTGCTGAGGAGGGGTCTCACCAGTCTCTGCACTTTCCCATGAGTCCAATCTAGCCAGAAACAAATAACTCTAGTCTGTCAGAGTCGGCCCCTAGCTCCCCTCCTGTCTAGTTGATACTCCCATTATTGTTCTTTGGCAGGCATACCCAAATACCCCACCTTGCATCCCTTTGTTCTAGTGGGCCACACCCATATACCAATGCAGCACCACAACTAAACAGCTCTGCTTGCTGTTCAGCACCAAACACTCCCACTCTTAGCTTTGCATAGTCTTTTTCTGCCTCAGTGACACTGGCGGTCTCTTTCTTACAGTTCTGTAGCTGACTGACAGCTGTTGAGTGAGACATTTTTACAGTTGAGAGAATCATATGATCTGCCACTGAAATTCAAATTTTACATCAACATTCAGTTTATCAAAATCACAAATGAAAGAAATCATTAACATTCAGCATACCAAAATCACAAAAGAGAAACATTCAATACAACAGAAAAACTTTAGTATTCATAGTCTCTAACACATGATTTATCTACACTTAGCAAAGAGTTTTAGCATATTCCCTTATTTACTAATACCTCCCCTTAACTGCCAGAACTCTGATCCTAGGTTCTCTAATGCCAACAATTCTGGGTGGGCCAGGCCTATAGGGAATCAGCAGTTAACTGGTTGCTGAGCATCTCTAACCAAAAGCCACTCACAGCTCAGGGCCTCCCTGAGTAAGTTAATCAAACTCTTGTGGCACTCAAAGCTGCCTTTTAGATTAACTTTGTTCTAACAGTTAGTTAAGGCGGCACAAAGGGAGGCGTCTCGATGCCTGGCGTCTTGTAGAGATAGGCGTGGGAGTAAAAACAGGGTTAAAGCCTACAAAATATATACAGAAAAAGATAACGTTTAGAAGCTAATAGGAAGAAAACTGTTTTTGTTGTAATTTCAGTTATTCTCTTGTGAATAGTAACACAAACGTCATAACTGTTCCTAGATTATTTCTCTATTTTAAAACGGGGCACCTGTCCTGCATGTCTTTATTTGTCAATGTTTATACACAAGTCTTCTCAGTGACATTATGTAATCTAACTTGTTTTTATTATTGGGGGGAGAGGCTATTCACTTCAGCTGAAGTAAATCCTGAGCTCTGGGCTCTGTCTTTTTTTGGTTTTCATGGGCCACTGCTAACCCACTAGAACCACGGTAATTAAATATACATACAGAAGTTCTACAGGTGTTTCTGCTACTATCACCAGGGACATAAAAATCTGCCGAAATAGCAAGAAAACAGTTAACCAGGGATAAACCTGTCTTCAATTCCATAACTGGTGGGGGGACAGGGTGTAGGAAGACAGAAGAAACAATAGTCCTTCTGGGTGATCAGTCCAGGAGAGACAGTAAGAAATATAGACACAGGCAAGACAGAAATTGTGCAGCTGACAGACAAAGAAAAGGTGTGATTGAGTGTCTGTGATGTACTCTAGATCAATGTTTCTCTCATCTTCTTCCACCTATCCCTGATCACGCTGCTTTGCCCATCATATGGCAATATTCTGTTGCACAATTACTAAATTTGCCAATCCTGTCTGTACCACAATGGGTTAGTCCTGCTATCTGTCTTACATTTGCACTGTTTTAGTGATAGTAGTATAATTAAGCAATAATGCATCTCAGGATGTGTGTTGTGCATGGGTTAAAGTCATGCCTTGCATGGGTGGGCATTAGGCTGAAGGCTGAGTGCATCCAACACCTGAAAAGTGACATCTTCCTCATGACATATGTCCTGAAGTGCATTATTGTAATTATAAATGGCATGCTTGTAACAACAACAACAAGGTGAAAAAATGCATTTCTAGTTTCTTTTGAATAGCTGTGATGTTGTGCTGGATAACATCACTACGGAAGGTCAGCACTGACCAATAAGAGCCCTAAATTTCTTAGGCTATTTCATAATATTTATTTTAAAGTGTTGGCAAGGAAGACATGTTGAACTACAACAATTTTTTCCAGGTGTGACCTGAGAAACAGTGAAGGTGGCAGGGAGTGTAGATGACACAATGCATGGAACAGTAAAATGAGCATGTGCACAAGGTAAAGTCAAAGTAAATATTGTGAAATCTAAGTACAGTTTACAAAATGAAACTCATGAGTAGTGGGAGTATATGACAGGACACACCTGTAATTAAAACTAGAGATAAAAGGACCTGTGAAACAAAGATTAGATAAGAGACAAAGCAGGGAACACATAAAGCAGCATGACCAAACAGTAAGCATAAATTACATTACTATGGCAATCTTAGTAGAGGAAATAAAGTGCTAAGTGTATAACAGATTGGGATTGTCAGCTCATAGACCAGAGATTTAAACTGATAAAAGGAGAATGAGCAAAGTTTGGAGAAGAGTTTGTTCTATAAGGTAATCTGTAAGAGAAGGCAGCCTGACCCTACAAATATTTACAACTGAGGGTGGTGGGGGGGGGGGCAGCTATCATGGGATGGCAGCATGCTAAAATTTGGCAGGCAATGTAAGGTACCTCAGTATAATCAGTGACCATTAGGATAATTTTGGATGTACTGTTCCAAGGATCAGGAAGACGAATATAGGCTTTATTCTAGTACAGAGTGCCAAGTTTGGGGAGAAAATTTGTGTGAATGGTGTCACTGTGACAGGAGAAGTAATGGTGTCAGTCCCACCAAATACTTTTGTATTTGAAAGCTGAGACTTGTTCCAGCTGGGAGCCATCCAAAATCATGAAGTTTGGAATGGCAGGGAGTTTAGCCAATCTCAGGCTACAACCAAAGTTCATGGAGATAGTTTTTGGTGTTGAGGGAGAGGTAGTTTATACCAAACAATCATTAAGTGTTGTTAATGTCCAATTATAGGAGGGTTCCCAGTGCAGGAACAGAGAGACCACTGGCTAAGAGCACTGTGTTGTCCATACACATGTGCATGTGTAAAAAGTCAAAGTCTTTAGGGAACTCAGTAATGAAAGTTGGCAATCAGATGGGGGCAAGGACAAAGTCTTGTGAAATAGCCATCCGGATAGTGAAGGAAGAAGAAACCTCATATGTGCACCAACTTGGAGCAATAGTAGCGTACAGTTTCAGCAATTGACATGGTCATATATTTCCAGATATTATGCAATATTTCTAAAGAAATTCTCTCCAGTAGTACTGCAGGCAGGCAGGGAATTTCTAGAGATATTTCATACATTTTAGGAACAATAGTATCTGACTATGTCAGTTGCTGCAACTGTAGGAGCTGAACCACTCAACTTAACAGTCAAAGTCTATAGGATGGGTGTTTAGCATGCCAAGAAAGAGTGTGAACAGCTTTGTCAAATGTTTTGGTCAGGTCAACAAGAGTAGAGCTGATTAAACCCTGCTCCATTTTTATAAGAATACATTTCATGGTTATGGGGCTACTACTGGTGGTGCAAGTATGCTTCACTTTTTGTGAAGAGCTTGGAGTAGGTGGATGGGCATGCAACCACATTTTACATATTTTTAAACTGGCACTGGCACATACCATAGTAAAGCTACATGGCTCATAAAACTGCTGTTGAGGTTGCAGTGCCATCATCACCAGTTGAAACCATAGAGGACTTTGCTTTTAAGTGCCAAAATTGAATTCATTTATTACAATAAAGTTAATTGCCAGTGCCCCTTTATCAAAAATGTGGCACTCTCAGTTGTTTAAGTAATGTTTTTTGCTATTTTATTTCTTCAGGCACTTGTATCTTTAACTGTGGGACATATAAGGTGATGCCTGTCTGGACAAACTCTGACTCTGTATTTTTCATATGTGTATATTGTTTTTTTAATGACATAAGTCAAACAGATAAATAATTGACTGACTGAGGATGAGACTCCTCCCACTAATGAAGAGGTTCATGTGACCATGAAACTTTATGGTTACTAGCCCAGTCTGTGGAGCCTGTAACATAACCAGGAATACATTTATATTTTGACTGCAGGAATTCTGCCTTTATTTTCTTTATTAGGGACTTGCAGAGCCGATGCAGTAACAGGTCAGGGATGCATGAGAAAGGCACATAAAACTGCACACAAGGCACAAGCATATTCCACCATGAATATGTAGGTGGCATCCACCAGGGCACATAACAAGTATGCAGGCACAATTAGTGGGCAGGAGAGATGGGTGACCTATCCTAGCACAGTAACATCCCACAACCACACCATACAAGGACATGTGGGACTAAGACACACACCTACTAAGCACAGAATAGAGCATACCAGTGGTGCTGAACAGGACAGGGTTGTACATAACAAGTTACAGATGGGAGACTAATGCCAGACTGAGGATGGGCTCAGGGGTTGGGCACCTTGGGTGGGGGTAGCGAGAGGATCATGGTGGGGATAACTACACATGCTACACTCAACTATGGAAATGGCAGTGGCCAATAGAAGTGTCTAGGATCCATGACTCCTGGAAGTACCACCCAGTCACCAGAGGGTGCTGCCCTGCCAGTGCTGGTACATGCTGGCAGCAGTGGCTGCATAGGTGGTGCCAGACATAGAATTACTCAGACATTCAGTGTGAAGCAGGTGTACATGGCCATGTCTGAAATCCAGGTCAACTGCTCCACACTGTATGGGTGGGCATCACTGCCGCACAGCCAGCCATGAAGACCAGCATATGGAACGATAAGAACATCCACACCCCTATCAATGTGGTGGGCCTGGTACCCATGTTCCTGAAGGCCAAAAAGCACAAATTAAGGGACTTGCAGATGGCTATCTAAAAGAAATTGACTTGTGGATGGCAGGCATGGAATGCCACAGACAGGAGACCACCACAAATGACGCAACTCAAACCCCTTGAGAACATATGGTGAACACCATGTCTCGGGTGATAGTGGATGGTGAGGAGGAAGGCCTGGACACCCTGCCAGCTGAGTGTACACAGCACAGTGCATGGACCACACATTTGGCATAGTGCACAACAGGAAAAACTGACCCTCTCATTCCCTTTGCAGTGGCTCTGCCCATGTTGTCAGGGGAGGAGTAGGAGGATGACATTACAAAGGCAGCCAGTGAACACTTGGACACCCAAGGGGACACCAGGGACCAGACAGTACCCGTTCACTATGCAATGGTGAGTATTCCCATGCCATGACATCACCTTCAGTATTCTATTTCCTGTTGCTGCTCTACCTAGAGATAATGCACCATTTCATTCCCTCTATGTACACAGTTAAGACTGTTTCAACAATTGCTTACTGCATATTATGCACCAGTTTTTACTTTCTCATAGAAACATAGAACATAGAAACATATAATTTGATGGCAGATAAGGACCACTTGGCCCACCTAGTCTGCCCATTTTCCTACCTAACAGATAAGCTGCAGATCCTAGTTAACCAACAGCTTACTTCCTCCTACTCCCACTAGGACTGCCTTATGTCTGTCCCATGCATTCTTGAATTTCCCCACTGTTCTTGACTCCATGACCTCCTCAGGAGGCTGTTCCATGCATCCACAACCCTCTCCATGAAAAGATACTTCTCACATTGCCTCTGAGCACTTCCATCTTCAAATTGTGCCCCTTTTTCTTGCACATCTCTTTTCTGAAAGATGCTACCCTCTTGGACTTTGTTGATTCCCTTGAGGTACTTGAAAGTTTCTATCATGTCCCTCTCTCCCTTCTTTCCTCAAGGGTATACATATTAGGTTCCTTTAGTCTTTCTTTGTATGTCTTCTGGTGCAGACCCTGCATCATTTTGGTTGCCCTCCTCTGGACAGCCTCCACTCTGTCTATGTCTTTGTGGAGATGGGGTCTCCAGAACTGCACACAGTACTCCAGATGGGGTCTCACCAACTGTCTGTACAAAGGGATAACAACTTCCTGTTGTCTACTATTGATGCCTCTCCCTATGCATCCCAGTATCCCCCAGCCTTCCTTACTGCCTTCTCCATTGCTTGCCCACCTTTAGGTCATCTGATATAATTACCCCAGGTCCCTTTCCATTTTTACTCTTGCCAGTATCTCACCCCCATTGTGTATTCTTCCCTGGTTTTTGTTTCCAGGTGCATTACCTTGCACTTTTGCATTGAATCTGAGCTGCCACACATTTGACCATTCCTCCAACCTTGCCAAGTCCTTCTCATCCTTTCCACTCCATCTTGTGTATCAACCCTGTTGCAGATCTTTGTGTCATCTGCAAAGAGACATACTTTTCCTTCCATTTCCTCTGCAATGTCACTTATAAAGACATTAAAAAGGACCAGTCCCAGTACTGAACTCTGTGGTACCCCACTAGTAACCCTCCTTTCTTCACTGTGGACTCCGTTTACTACTACCCTTTGCGTCCTGTGTTCTAGCCAATTTTTTATCCAGGCTACCACCTTTGGACCCACTCCAAGGCTGGCTAACTTTTGTATTAATGTTCTGTGTGGGACTGTATCAAATGCCTTGCTAAAATCTAGATAGACCATGTCCACAGCCCCTCCCTGGACTACTACTTTGGTCACCCAGTCAAAGAAATCTATTAGATGCATCTGACATGACCTTCCCATCGTGAATCCATGCTGCCTTGGATCCTGTGCCCCACTGGCCTCTAGGTACTCAACAATTCTTTCCTTCAGAAGTGATTCCATCATTTTCCCTGGCACTGAGGTCAAACTAACTGATCTGTAGTTTTCTGCCTCTGTCCTGCTCCCACTTTTGTGAAGAGGAATCACATCCGCCCTCCTCCAGTCCTCAGGTACCACCCCATCCTCCCATGATTTGTTAAAGAGAGTAGTCAGCGGTGTCACCAGTTCTACCCTTAGTTCTTTTAGAATTCTTGGGTGAATCCCATCAGGCCCCATTGCTTTGTCCACCTTCAATTTTATTAGTTCTTTCAGAACCCTTTCTTCTGTAAATGGACTGGTATTGACCCCCGTCTTCAGAGTTTTTCTTTTGTTTGGTTTAGGTACCTCCCCCTCCTCTTCCATTGTGAATACTGAGCAGAAATATTCATTCTGTATCCCTGCTTTTCACTGTCACCCTCTGCCCACATTCCTCACCTTTATTAAGCCTCAGTATCCTCCTTTGGTCTTTCTGCTCCCTAATGTACCTATAAAAGGTCTTATCCCCTTCTTAACAGAATCCCCTTCTCAATCATCTTTTTATCCCAGTAGATTTTGCATATTTTATTTATGCCTCCTGTATTTTTGTAACCCTTCTGTACTTTGTGACTGGCTGTAAATTTTGTATTTTGGATGTTGTAACACAGTTGCAAAAAAATTGTATTCTTCCCTCCACATACTCCATTTCCCCTTCCCCGGGTCACACCTGGAAATGAGCCTCGGCTCAGTGTGCCTCTCCCAGTCACCAACTTTTAAATAAATAAAATAAATAGGAGGCAGTATAGCGCAGTGGTCTAAGGCTCTAAGCTGCAAATCTGGTGACATCCAGCTGACCAGACCTGGGTTTGAATCCCACAGCTTCCACTTGCATACTGTGTGACTCTGAACAAGTCACTTAATCTCCTTGTGCTCCCAGGTCGCTTCTGTAAAAAAGCTTTCAGCTTAGTGTGCTATACCTGGTTAAAGAAATAAAAATAAATAAATAAATAAATCCTGTATAGGCCACAGCAGTGCAATGTCCACCCAGTGACTGTCCACTCTTCTATCTACAGATGACAATGATGCCAGCACAGTAATGCTCACAACAGTGCAGGCCAGGCACCGAACTCAATGTAGGGCACCTCTACAGCCACAATGACACCCTCCCTGACAAACGTGAACACCCCACACCAGAGATGGGCCACTAGCACAGAGGAGCAGAGAGTAACACCACCACCCACCATTGCACAGGGTGCTACTACTATCATGGACACAACTGCTAACACCACAGATGGCTGCAGCTTCCCACCAACAGCATGGCCACACAGCCTGGCAGCACAATATGGTGGGAACACATACCTCTGCAGGCACAACATGCTGTAGTGAGAGATACAGACCCTGGCAGTGGCAGCAAGTAGCTGTCCAACAGTACAGGTCTGTACAAGAGGGCCCACACCACCACACACCTGCTCAGTAGGTTTTATCACAAGGTGTGGCAGCTGGAGCTGGAGCTAGAATGGCTACAGGCTAGCAAAGTTAACAATGGGCTCTCAAGGCAGAGGTTCAGGAGGGTGAGTGACTTGCTGGAGGGCATCCTTTAGCACCTCAACACCAAGGACAGTAATGGTGCTGACCTGTACACCTCACCTCATTGACACCGCTATATGCCAGCCACCCCACCATGCTGGCACAGCCCCATGCCACAAAGGGTGGATAGGGCAGGTCCACTCGCACAGCCCCATACCCTGTAGCTCATCCCCAACCCCAGTCCACTGCAGCACCCAGCTGTGGCCCAGCCTAATAAGAACAGCATGGATGGTTGCTGGGTGGGGGATAAGATGGCAGCCAAAACCTACCACACATGATCTGTCATACACTGACAGGTCCACCACAGTACTATGGGCATGGACAGAGCACCATTAAGGACACACATACATAGTGGCACTGCACACACACAGGCACTCAGTAGTGTGTATCATCACCATGTACAGGGCACACACATCATGAACACACCACACCTCACACACACCCATCCTGGAACACACTGTGCACCAGCCCATGCTGCACCTCCCTCCTGCCCATCATGTCCCCTGGTCATGTGCCCACATCCAGCTCTAGGGGCCAATCCATAAACTCCTGGAGGTCATCGTCCACAGGTAGGTACACTGGTAATGGCAGTCTCTTTCTTGTGGTGATGTGCAGCATACAGCACATGAGAGAGACACAGCACACCCTCCCCGGTGCAAGCAGCATCGTGCCACCTGTGTTGTCCAGGCATCTGAACCACATTTTCAGTTGAGCAAAGCTGCACTCCACAACTGCCCTCACGCTCCTGTGGGCATTATTGTACCTCTGTTCCATGAGCCCCCTCAGGGGACAGAAATGATGTCAGCAGGTATGGCATTAAGGGCATCCACTGTCACCTGTATGGAATAAAAGAAGGGTCTCCATGTATGAATCCAAGCTCTGATCTTTGTATTCAGTATAATATTCCATACTGTTAATCCACGTAGAGGCTTCTTATTATCTATACTCACATATAAGTCGCAGTTTTAGTGCCAGAAATAAGCACTAAAGAATAGGGACTCAATTTCTACGCAAGGTTAACCTGTCTGCAGGTGTTTTACCAGTGCTTAACTTATCCATGAGTTGTTTATTGCAGTGCTTGAAAAGATGACCCATACAATGAATGTATGGTACATTTGGTGCTTTTTCCTACAAAAATAAAATGCAGCAGCTTCTTTATTTTTTGATGTACACTTCATTTGTCCTCCCTTTATTCAGCTGGGTATGGTACCTTACTATATATGGGTTGCCAGTATGGTAAGCATGGTAAGGGGGGAGGTGGGGTTGACTTATCTGTGAGGTATATCTAAAAAACTGCTAAAATAACATGGAAAAGGGGGGTTAACTTATACACGAGGTCGACTTATTTGCAAGTATATACAGTACTTAATCTCCTCACTTGGACTGCCTATATTTTTGCACTTTGTACTTTGTATTTCTGCACTACATATATCTGTAATGCTAATGTCTGCATTCCCATCCTCCCCGTCACACCTGGAAACCAGCCTTGGCTCAGTGTGCCTTTCCGGTTACTAAAATTTTAAATAAATAAATAAATAAATGCCACAGCTGAGATGTGAATCATATACTATTCTACATACACATGAGACCTAGTAACCACCCTGACCATCCTCCATCGGCAGACAGTACTAGCGCAGAATATGACTGGTGGAAGATAAAGCGCCCTGTTTAATGCCTGAGTACTTGGCTCTGGCATTCATGACAATGTCCTCTGCCTTCACAGCCACCTGTATATTTATGCTGTGGTACCCCTTCCTGTTCCTCCAGTACACCACATTGTCATTGGGTGCCAGGATTGGCGCATGTGTGCAGTCAGTGATGCCACAGACCTTCAGGAACCATACTGCTTATAAAAGGCCTTCTGGACCATCTGTATGCCTTGCTTATGCATGGGAAACTGGATATACAGTGAATCCTGCCCTGATGAAATCTAATGCTGCAGAATTGTGCTGCAATTTACTACAGGAAACACAGCAATTTCAATGGAAGTTAATCCCTTTTGTCATGCAGGAAACTGTGACACTGTGCTTCATCCTGTTGGACTACACTGTAGTCCTCCACATGTGCCAGCAACACTGCAGTCACCTGGAATAGGGCACACAACACAGAGGACTAGGTCAACCATGCCATGTGACCTGCAACCCCCTTGAAGGACCCTGTGGCATAGTATGCTAGGGCACACATCACTTTTGTCTCTAAAGTCATAGCCCTGGACCTGTAGGTGGAGGGCTGAATGCTCATTTATTTATTTAGTTACTTTTTGTCTACCAGGAAAGGAAGGCTAGGCAGTTCTGCTTATTTTGCTCGTGCTGCGGGGAATACAGATGGAAACCAATTGTAATTGAACCAGATTAAGCTGTTGGTGGTATTTTTAGTGAATGGGGAATTTAGTCAGAACACCAGGAAATTCCCTACTCTTTCTGCAGGAGGCACTTTCTCAGTTAGGACCATTTATTTATTTGATTTTGGTAACCAGGTGGGTGCACTACACATAGAGATGCCTATTTTCAGGCGCGACCCTGGAGCGTACAAGTGAAAAATACATGATCAGTACAATGTGACGCAGCACAAGGGAGAGGTAGACAATGGGATTATCTGTGATACAAACAATATTGGCAACTGGATTGTTATACAGAGATTAGACAATGTTAAACAATATAGACAATACAGCTAGGAAAAAGTAAAACTAAACAAAACAAGTGTCAGCAGGTCTGTACTGGAGCTGTCAGGAAAGTGCAGAAAAACAGTAAGTGCCATCGTGAGGCACAATACAGAGAGAAAGGAAAAGAGAGAGAGGGAGGGGGGAGGAGGGAGGTGGGAGACAGGGTGAAAAGGGGTGAGAGGGAAGAAGGCGAGTGCAGGAAAGAACAGGGTGGAAGGTGGAAGGATTGAATGGGCTAGGGTGGATGGAAGCATTTGCAGGGATTTGAGGCCAGTAGATGTTCACGGTGGAGTTTCTTGAAACTGGCATGGGTGGGAGCTAGGCGAATAGTTTGAGGGATAGAATTCCAGTACTTAGGTGCAGAGTAAGAGAAAGCATGTGCACCCATAGTGGTTTTACATCTAGGGATGAAGAGATGGGCAAAGTCATTAGATCAGAGACCATAGGAGGGGGTTTGGGAGTGTAACAAGGAGGCAAAAGATTTGGGGATACCTGATCTGGTTATACCATCTAGTAGGGAGCCAAAGGCTAGTAGCCGGTGGGCAGAAGGGCTGGGCCATTTTAGGTCAGCGTAAAGCTGACAGTGATGTTTGAAACATGGTGATCCGGAGGCATAGCAGCAGATGCTATTGTAAGTGGTGTCCCATCTATGGAGCGAGGTCTTAGAAGCTCCTAGGTATGTGACCGAGCCATAAGCCAGGGCCAGAAGCAGTAGGCCCTGAGCCACAGCAAGCCTGGCAGATGGCGTGATGGCATAGCTTGTACGGTAGACACCTCCGATTTTTGCATTGATCGATTTGCAGGTGGTGGTGATATGAAGGTCAAAGTCCAGGGATTCATCAAGGAGGATACCCAGGTATTTGAAAGAGCTGGTGCTAACTACCGGGGACCCATTTGCACACAAAATTTGAAAGGAGTTACTGAGTCGATTTTGAGTCTGGCTGGAGAGCCGAAAAGCATGGAGTGTATTTTGCTTGCATTAAGAACAAGATTGTTTTCAATTAGGCAGGATTGAATACTGAGGAAGCCTTCGGTTAGGGAGCGGTTAATATCCACAACATTACTTCCACTATGGTAAATGACAAGGTCATCCACATACAACAAGGAAAAGCAGTCTGGAGCAGCCGATGGGAGGTGATTTATAAAAATAAAGAAAAGTAGCGGGCCAAGTATGGAGCCTTGGGGAACTTCCATAAGTATGGGAGAAAGATTGGACATAGCTGAGTTAAAAGCTACAGCCTGCAACTGGTTGGTTAGGTAGCTATTGAACCAGGCAACTGTTTCGGCGGAGAAACTGAGCGAGTGGAGTTTGGTAAGGAGAAGGGTGTGATTTACCAGGTCAAACGCCTTAGTTAAGTCAATGAAGATAGCACCTGTCAAGAAGCTGGATTCCTTTGCACCATATATGTCATTTGTAAGTTTTAAGATGGCAGTGGTAGTGCTGTGGCCTTTGCAGAAGCCATGCTGGGAACCTGCAAGGAGGTTATGCTTCTGTAGGTATGATGTAGTTTGGGTTGCCACTAATTTTTTCAGGATTTTGCCGAGCAAGGAGAAAATGGCAATAGGTCGATAGTTAGATATATCTTTAGGATCACCTTTCTTAAGGATGGGAGTGATTCTGGCTATCTTCCAGATGTTGAGAACCATGCCATGACATATCGATAAGTTAAAGATTTTCATTAAAGGGGAGGTGATGAGAGGGGCAGCAATTTTCAGTAGCTTAGGTTCCAATCCATCAGCACCAGGGTTAGTGCTATCAGAGATGGAGAGTAACAGCTTTAGAACTTCTTTTCTGGTGATGGTCCGAAACCGGAACGGTGGGTGGGAGAGTGCCGGTTCTGTGTCCATGGAACTGGAGGTGGGAAGACCGGGGGGAAGGAGGCTGAGTAGCTCAATAGATCAGAGAAATGGCAGTTTAGTTCATTAGCTTTAGTCACCGGATTATTACAATGTATGTTGTTTATCAACATGTCATTACTAGTGGATGTTTTGTTGGCTCAAAGGAGAGTTTTTATGATGGACCAGAATTTCTTGGTGTCACCAGCAGATTTCATTAATAGGTCCTTACAGAAAGAGCTTTTTGCTAGGTGAATATTCCTTTTGCAGAAGTTCCTCTGGATTCTGTAGTCATTAAAATCCGCTTGAAGCCCTGAGGCCTTGAAATGTCGTCAACTTTTATCCCTTGCCCTGAGTTGAGTAAGGAGATCTTTGGTGAGCCACTTTGTTTGTGTTCCCTGTGATCACGCATGTGACTCTGGGAGCATGGCTGTCCTGTAGGCATCCAAACCTTGCCAGGAAGTAGTCAAGGGCTGATTGAGCATTAGAGGAGGCAAAGATGAGAGACCAGTCAATCACTGATCGGTCAAGCAAAAAGTGTGCCTGATTAAGATTAGCCAGATAATGGAAGGTGATGAGTTTGGGAGGAGGAGGAGATGGTGGTCTAGTGGAGCACCAGATGCAGTAAATTGGGGAGTGGTCACTTATAGCATCACCCAGGGTACCAGCAGAGACTATGCTGTCGAGGCGGTTAGTAAGAGCCCAATCTATTAGTGTACTAGAATGAGGGGGGGCCAAAACCCTTGTAGAGTCAGTGATTAGCTAGTGGAAGTTATGGCCTTGAACCACTGTGTGGTAAGACTGATTTGATTTGCTAGTCCAGTTGAGATTTAGATCTCCCATGATGAGGACCTCATTTCAACCAACAGCTGTATCCACCTGGAATAATAGTTCCTTGAGCCCAGCATTGCTACCAATAGGGGGGTTATAGGCACAAACTATGTGCAGTTTCTTAAAGCCTAGTTGTAGGGTAGCATGAATTGCTTCACAGTGAGAGAGGGTGAGAGAGACATTAGGGTGTAGGGATAGGTGAGTTTTAAAGAGGATCGCAACACACCACCACGCTTAGATGTGGACCTGTCTTGCCTGAGTATTTTGTGTTAGGAACATGCACAGGTGATCAGGGGTGAAGGGTTTTAGCCAGGTTTCAGAGTGACATAAAATGTCAGGGTTATATTGGGTAGCCCAGGCCTCTAGTTCAGTTAAGCTGTGGGGAAGACTCCTGATATTCGGGTGAACAATACGCAGCCCCTTTAGGTTCTTCCAGGCTGTAGCATGTACATAATGTTGCAGGGGAAGGTTGTGTCTCAGGAGAGACTCAAGAGCATGCCTTCTATGGCCCAGCACAAGACGAAAATAATATAGCCATTGCTGAATGAGTATAAGTCGAGATACAAGAACAACATGTTGGTAATTCAGTAGTTTTTCCACAAACTGTAATGAATGTTGATTTACCTGGTGTGATGTTCAGATGGAGGAGGAAGAGCATTTAAAAATTGAATTGGAAAGGAAAAAAGCATGATTGTTAGAGATGCTGTCAGCAGCAGAACAAGAATATGTGGCAAATAAAAATAAATTGTAGGAGGAAAGAAAGAGGAAGCAGTTGACAGCCAGTCTGATTAATATTACAGGTAAATGCTTACCTGCAGATATGCCAGCTGTATTGGCACCAAAGGAATGCTCTCATCCAGAGACTTATCCTGTTTTGCCAGTAAATTTAGAAGACAGTATTGATTGAAGTGGAACCCCGATCACTAAAAATACCACCAACAGCTTAATCTGATTCAAGGTCAGTTGGCATTCATCTGTATCCCCCTCCCCCGGGTCGTGACTGAAAATAGGCAGGATTTGTCTAGTGCACTTACCCGGTAAACAAAAAGAAAAAAAAAAATGGAGACAGCCCTGAAACAAGCGGGCTAGGTGTATGCTAATAATCAATGGATCCCAGACCCAACTATTCCCATCCCAGGAACGTCAGAAAGAGTACAGTGGACAGAGGCAAACTTGATACCAGAAATGAACAGTAACACCTAGCCACAGAGTGGAGAGCTGCCAGAGAATGCAGCTGTTGCAGCTGAGCGGGATGAGGGTGAGGCCAGGGAGAACACTGTTGCACCAGACACTGAGGTCTCTGCACTGTTGGGCCCATGGAAGAAAACTCCAGGAAAACATCACTTACTTCATCTGTTTCTTACCATTCCTTTGATATTGGAAGGGAAGAAGAAACAATGGACATTTAGTTACCAGGTACAGAACTTTTTTCTCATGATACTAATACTTTTTCTGTGTCAGAGGGGGAACGAATGGGGGATCAAGAACAAGCACAGCAAATGAAAAGGTCTTAGCAGGGCTATTTCAGAGGCCAGTGGAGGCAGCTTATGTTTGAGATACAAAAGTCTAGCACCATTGTCACCAGACAGACTCTGGGTGGGGTTGCTTTTAATCAGACTCTTTGAAATTTACACCTGCCAAAGTATACGCCTTTATACACTCCCTGGGGACAGCAATTAGGACATACATTTTTGTACAGCTTCCTTTTTGGACAAGTTTTGTAGATTATATTATGCAGTCAAAGACACCGAACTCTGGAAGCACTTTGTGGCCATTCCCATTACAAAACCTATGATTCAAACTGACTATCTTGTTCCAAAATATAAGGGTCAATATTAATGATGTATCCTTCTGGTTAGAGTAAAGGTGCACCATTCACGGCAAGCCCAACCTGATCCTAGATGACAGTGGGTTTTGGACAGGAGGGAGGACATTTCGTATACAGATTAAACAAACAGAGCAGGGCATTCAACACTTGCCAAGTTGCTTTTTCCTGGGTAGAGATAGGGGTATCCTGTTCTACCCAGGGTAACTGAAAAGCTGTTACAGATGTGGGTCATTGTCACATTTAAACACAGATTGTGAGCAGGTAAAATGTTTTCAATGTGGTGTTTTAGGCCACACCACCAATCAGTGTACAGCTCCCCCAGTTTGCAATTTCTACAGGGATGATCAACATTCATTTTGCGCCTGTCCTTGGGCAACCCATAATTCTGAAGACTCTGCTGAACAAGATTATTTCCTACATATGGCAAAGAAATCATACAGGTATACTGAGTCTGGCACTGAAAGACTGCTCTTCTCGCCTGAGGCGGGGAAGTGGTCACAGTATGGGAGTGGATCATTGACCAGGTCTGAATTACAGCTGCTTTTCCACAGTTCACACCCTTCAGCATCTCATACCACCCTTCAAGGGCTATAGATAGGCATCTGATACTGAGATGGTAAAACATATTTTAGACCACAAGTACACACTTCCGATGTGACTGTAGGAAGTCCAGCACAAAACGTGACTATCCCTGCCAGTGATAGTGACCCCCCACCCAGAGTAAAGCGAGCTGAAGATTCTGAACAGGGGAGATGCCCTCCTCCCCACTATCAACAATGGATGACACAGATCTTGCTGCCCTCATCACATAATTCTCAAAGTTCAGAGGCGGTTATCAGCAAAACAGCTACAGGATCACAGTCAGCTAGCCAACCTCTTTTATTGGAAAACAGATATGAAGCCTTGCAGTCCTGGGGAGACAGCATGGAAGAGGAGGACTCTGCCATTTCTTTGCAGTCCACCCATAGCGAACCACCAGTGTAACAACTGGTAGCAAACCCAGCATGAAACAAACTACCAGGGAGGAAGAAAAGAGTAACACGTTGAAGTACAAAACATCAAAAACATGGAGTCCACCCCATAATTACAGCTAGCTAGCCTAAACATCAATAACATCAAATCTGCTACCAAACAGACTGCCACCTTTGCAATATTACACCAATTATTATTTGATGTATTTTTTTTTACAGGACACTTGTTTTCACACTGTTCAGGAGCTACACAATGCTGCAAGGGAGTGGTATCATGGTAATTCATATTGGTCTATTGGGAATGATATATGTTGTGGGGTGGGGTTTTGTTTTACCTCACAAGAAATTACTGTCCAAAAACTCATTGAGGTAGAACCAGGGTGTGTCTTACTAATGGACATAATATTTAAAGGTTTGCTATACCGGCTGTTGAATGTTTATGGACCCCAAACAAAGGCTTCCAGGATCAAACTTTTAACTAAAATCCAGCCTTTTTTATTCACCAGCAGACAGATCTTTATGTGTGGGGATTTTAATGTTAACTTAGGGGTTTCGGAAAAGCCCTTCAACACAGAAAGTGTATTGTGATAGAGCCTTCTACAGTGGTAATTGACACAAAGTAGCATTAGTAGATGCCCACACACTATCTAAACAACCGACTAAACCTACATTTTACTAAGGGACACTATGGTCGAAAATTTTTTTTTGTGAAAAATCACGTCCATTTTTTCTACCTCAATTGCACCTATTGAAACCTCAGACCATATGTTAGTAGGAGTTCGATTTCATCTACGCCTCAAAAGTGTCTGGCAGAGGCTTCTGGAGATTAAATACTAGTCTATTAACACAACTGGCAGTAAAACAATATATTTATTTATTTGTTTATTTTTAATTATTTATTTATTTATGTCTTTGGTAACCAGGTAAGTGTGCTGTCCAGGGACCATTTTCAGGCACGACCTGGGCCATAAAGGTGGCAATACAAGCATATTACACAATAAATACAAGCAGTGAATATACAGACATCAGTGGAGTACAAAATGAATACACAGGAGCAGCAACTGAGAGGCCACTAAGTAGGTTACATAGTAGCGAGCATATAGGAGACAACAGTTAAATAACAAGTTCAAAAATCAGTGCAATCAGGATACTCCAGAAACTAGCTGTACATAATTTTTAGCAGAACAAGTGATGAGTAAAAATAGGTGCAGTACTTTAGAAACACAAACAGTACAGCCGGGGTACAAAAGCATGAATGGACTGGGACAAACACAATAGGTAGAGGGAAGGGGAGGGGAGGGATTAGCCAGATGAGCAATGGCATTTGGCCTCAACGAACAGCCGGATTTGAGACAAGCCTTGAAAGTAGCATGAGATTCCAAAGAGCGGATGGGCGAGGAAGACTATTCCAAAGGGATAATGCTTTAACCCCACAGCAGTGGAAACTTTAGATTTCAAGGAATGGACCTAGGATGCATGCAAGCATCTCAAGGGCATTCTATTCTTGAGGAGGAACATGTATGGGGAGGTTTCACCATGCCTGATGGCATCATCCAGGATGCAGCCAAGTGCATAGTCAAACCTGTGATGGAGTGGTAGCCAACCTAGGGATTGGTAAAGGTGACAATGGTGTGTAGAGTAAGGGGCTAGGAGGGTGAAATGACAGATGTTGTTGTACATCGAGCAGCAGCATGCATGCATGGCTGAGGATGCTCACAAGAAAGTGGGGAGCAATAGTCCAGAAAGGTAGAAAGTTGCCTGAAGCAATGGCTGAACGGGCTTCCCTAGTCAGAAACAGTTGACCAAATAAGCTGCACCAAGTTTCTGGCTAACATGGTGGATAACAGAGATGTTATGATCGTTATAAGATAGTGATGGGTCAAGGATTACACCCAGGTATTTGAAAGTTTCTACTTTTCAAGTATGGTGCGATCTGGTGAAATAATTGAGAGACAGCACCCTGCCTTGACAACCTTAGAGGGGAAGGGTTTAAATGCAAACAGCATGGGTTTAGAAACAAGAGCTGGATATGCTTATAGAAGATAGAAAGTCAGTAATGTTTTTATGACACACCTGGTTTTTGGTGGAAGGATATGAAATTATGCCTCACAGCTTTCTTCCAACAAAGGTCATACACCCAAGCCATTACAGCTTATCACAAATACATAGAGCTACATAAGCATCTGACAGCTCTGATTTCCCAACAGAATGATCAGAAAATAGACCTAGTGGAGGAAATTAATCTGGTGAAACATCAAATGATTTCATATCAATGCAACCAATTAAAATCACTAGAAAAAGAACAAACGTTTGGTACCCAGGGAAAAAAAAGAACAAACCAATCCCTTTGCTGATTGTCAGTATAGAGTTATGAAAAAACACATAGCACAAATATGATCCCCTATCTGTGTTGAATATACTGACAATATTGGAATAATGAGCTATTTAGAGACTCATGTTACGGAAACATTTGGAGCACCTATTCCAGAATCAAAATTTATGACAGACTTAGTCACAGCTGTGGGTTTGCCACAGCTAAACTCCTCTCAGGCTATACCCCTGACATCTTTTTCAGCCCAAGAGGTGGAAGTAGTAATACACTTTCTGCAAAGTAATGTGTCACCTGGCTCAGTCGGCCTACCTGGCGAAGTCTATAAATTATTGTGGTATATTATGCCGTTAGAATTACTTTCTATCTACAATTCCTTTTTAATAGAACATAGATTGCCTAAACAAATGTACGAGGGTCTCATGAGTTTTTTATTTAAATCAAGTCAACATTCAGACATAAATAACTGGCGCCCTATAACTTTGCTAAACAATGACTTCAAAATCTTTGTTAAACTGCTTTGTAATAGATTGTCAAATGTTAGAATGTTTAATTCACCCCAATCAGTTTAGTTTGGTACCTGGCAGAAAGAGTACTGATGCTCTACCTTTATTATGAGAAATCATGGTTGTTGGAGGTAGGTATAGCACTCAGGGTTATGTGATTAGCCTTGACCAAACCAAAGCATTTGACCATGTATCACATGACTATTTGTGGCTATGTCTTTCTTCTTATGGCATACCTGAAGATTTTATTCATTGGATACAACTGTGTTACACTTGTGCATATGTCAGACCATATGAGAATGGTTGGATAGGAAATAGGTGTCCTATAGAAAGTGGGGTTAGACAGGGCTGTCCTCTAAGCCCGTTGCTTTACATTTTTTCATTGGATCCTCATGTGTGTATTATACATGCTTCACCTCTTATTAAAGGAATTTGTTTTAAGAATACACCTGAAGTGCAAATCATTGCTTTTGTGGATCACCTAGGTTTATTAATGGATAGTAGGCAGTCCGCACAGAAAGCTTGCACTTTACTAGGGACATTAACAAGGAAAATAGGTGCTAAATTGAATATGGCAAAAAGTAAATGTTTAAATATTTAAAGCATTAAGATGCATGAAGTTGAAGTGGCAGAGATTCAGGTCTCCATGACACAATGTAAAATCTTAGGGGTGTACTGCGGGCCAGGAGACATGGCCAAGTATAACTGGGAACATTGTTTGATGAAAGGAAAAGCAAAAGTTGCTTGGTGGAATTCAAGGTGTATGAGCAAACAAAGGTGAGTTTACATGATTAAAACTGTCCTCATACCCATATTTTTGTTTATTAGTTATGTTTTTCCCTTACTGAAAAAAATGGAGGCCAGTATACTAGGGTGTTTCTTTTCTTGTTTTTGGGGCAGCAGACTGAACCCAATCAAACGGAATGTGCTCTATAAAGATATTAAAGAAGAGGGTGTGGGCATACCTAGTCCCATAGTTTCCTTTTTTTCCCCGATGTTTATATGCAAGCATAGTTCCAATAATGAGATGTGGTAAACAGATATGGGTTAGGTGGACTGCTTTTTCTATTACGGGGATACTCAAAGAGTGGACTGCTGGCTCTTTTCTGCAAAAAAATGAAAGATCCCCATGGTTATCCACTTTTTTGGGAGAGTGTTTTTGATAATATTAAAAAGTGGGAGATAACATATACCACAGTGTTAAAATTCCCTAGGAAACTATTGTATACTGATATTATGTTGAGTTGTTTTGTGGAGTACCCATTTTCCCAATTTTCAAAAAACATCAAGGTCGTATTAAAGCTTTATTATTGGATGATAGAATAACAAACAAAATGTGGGACATTATGTGGCTGGGAGTACATGGCAGAAATAATATTAAAGGAAACCAAAAACATAAGGAATTCAAAGACAGGTATTGTCTACGAAAATCATGTGTCACTCAAACTGAAATGATGGATCATCTTTATTTACTTGTCCTTATATCTTAAGTTTTTGGGATTTACTAAAAGAAAGATGGAAAACCAATAGATTTGACTTATTCAAACAAGACTGCTTATATTATGCAATTTTCCCCCACACAATGGAACAAGTATAATGCCAGTAGCATGTGGGTAATAATGGTGGGTTGTTTATACTGGTTATGGATTGTCAGATATGGATTAGTTCTTCAGCAACAGGATATTACAGTGATTGAATTACTTGCAATGATCATGATGGATCTGAAGCTTCTTTGTAGAGAAGAACTCTGAACTTTTAATATAGCAGTGTGGAAATCATATTGGGATGCCATAGAATGGTTACAGAATTGATTCCTTTATTAACATTTTGATTGAGGTTACATTGTGGAAAAAAAAGGCGGTGGTCTGTTGATAATTTGGAGGATACTGATATAGATTAGGTTGGTTTCCTTCTTTTTTCCCTCGTATTTGTTTATATATTAAAGTGTTTTTTAGAGCATTGTATTAAGTTAAATTGTGCCAAACACAGGGGAAATGTGGTCCCACACAGTTCTTATGGGGGATATGGTCTAGTTTGTTTTCATTATTTTATTTCTTTTTTATCTTGGGTTTAGAATATAGTAAGTGAACACTACTGTATGCCTGAAATACTTTTATTGATTTTTTTTTATTTTTGTTTCACATTAAGTGTTGTAAATTAATTTGCTGTGACCTTGCGCTTATGTGAATATTTGATTTGATGTTATATTATAAATAAAAAAATTCCCCTACTCTTTTCAAGAAGTGCCATGGGATCTTTCATTCATTCATCTGCTTGGTGTTCATTTTACCGCATGCCATAAGTGGATCTGCTGCTGACTTTCACATTATCTGTCTGATACCTCCATATTTGGCACCATCTTTGGCCAACATTCAGCTTTGCTGTGCCGCAGACAACATTCAGACTGAATCCTGCCTGCCGTTCTAAACATCTCACTGACTTGGTAAGTGGAGGGCTATTGGCTGGTGGAGACAGCACGGGTTCAGAGAGGGTGGAGACATCAGGGATAAAAGTGCAGCCACACTAGCAGCTGCCTGCGGAGTGGCTGCATGCCTGAGTGGCTCACACAGGAGTGGTGTGAGTCACTGGTGTGAGTCTATGGCAGAAGGCTGCAGGGAGGCTGTCAAGAAAAGCTGTGGACATTATCAAAACAAACAGCAACACAAGTCTGTACAGAAATTAATATAATAGGTGTAACTGTAATAGGGATTGCAATTTCATGGGGGGGTTGACAGTGTCCTTTGGTACACCACTTTAGATGGGAATGCATTAGGATGTAAATGCCCTGGAAAAGATACAGCAGTAGTATCTGTGTTGTTCAGAGAGTATTTAATTAATTTTAATGTTGAGAATATGGAAGCTGAATCTCAATTTTTGATGAGTTCATCCTCTGTGCTAGCCACCCTAGCTTTGATAGGGGAGGTTAAAGGTAAACACAGGACCTGCAAACGTAGACTAATGGGGTCTGAAGCCAAATGTGTTGATAAATTGTATTTGTATTTATTTCTGGTTCTGGCTGAGGATATAGAATTGAACCCAGGACCCCAAAGTTCTACTATAAGAGATTTTGGGGGTCAAGGAGTAAGAATCCGGGGTAGTAAGGGATTAAGGATAGCTCATTTAAATACGCATAGTGTACAGGCACATTTTACTGAAATTGAAGCTTGGATGTTATCTGAAGATTTAGATTTAATTGGTCTGAGTGAAACTTGGTTAAAACCCCAGGAGGAAGAGGAGCAAATTTTAATTAAAGGATCTAAGTTATTTAGACAGGACAGACAAGGACCAAAGAAGGGGTGGGAGTGTTTTACTTTACATAAAGGATAAGTTTTTGGTACAAGAGATAGAAAAAAGGTACATTTAAGGAGCACATAGACTACATAACCATAAAATTAATGTTTGAGGGGGGGGCAAAGAGGTAAACATTTATTTTTTACATGCTTCTATTGCCCACCTAAAAGTACTGATTGTGAGCTACATTTTTTTCAGGTGATGGTCTCCTGCCATGATAACAAAAGGGAACATATCATGGTGGTGACCAGAACATGGATTGGAAGGCAAAATGTGGCAGGGTAAAATATGAGGATAAACTGGCTCCCTATGAATTGTATCAGTTAGTAACTAGCCCAACACATTTCAATTATGAATCAGGAAATCATACTACAGTATAATTGATTGGCTGGTGACAAATAGACCTGATCACATATTGCAATGGAAGATACTATCTGATTCAATATCTGATCATTGCCCATTGTTATGTATTAGGAAATTAAAAGAAAAATAAATCCCCTCCACCTAAATTCATAGAATAGATAAGAAAACATAAATAAGATAGATGTAAATAACTTTAAAGATGGTTTATTAAAAACTGATATGAAACAGACAGAACAATTTTATCACCCAGATATGGCTGCTGAATGGCTTACTAAGACCCTTTTTGTGCTAACAGAGACTAATACTCCATTGGTAAAGCAGATGGTAAAAGGGAATTATTCCCCCGGCCAAATAAGGAACTGAGGCAATTGATGAAACAGATTAAAAAAATGAAGTTATACTTAAAAAGTAGGGAACCCTTACAATTAACTGAATATAAACAAAAGCAAAAGTTAGTGAAAAAAGAGTTAAAACAGGCAAAGGCAAAGTATTAGCAACAACAGCAGTTAACTTAAAAAATCCAACACTGTTTTGGTCATCATTTAGAAATGTGTGAAGCCCTAGGGAGAGATCTGAAATAAACTGTTTGGTTAATGGGGATACAGTATTAACAGGACATAAAGAAATAACTGATTATATTATTAAGTTCCTGATAAAACAATCTAAGGAAGATACCCAAAAAGAATGAGGAGAACCCCAAATTCAGAATTTAAACAATAAACAGAGTACAGGCAAAGGATTAAATTTTACTTCCATTTCTGAAGAAGAAGTGTTGAGTCTTTTACAAAAATTAGATACCATTAGATATAGTACAGGGAAGCAGACCAGAGCAGATATCCCCAAAAATATTAAGATTAGCAGCCTTAGAAATTGATGGACCCTTGACATACTTGTTTAATTTGTCAATAGTCAAGGGAATTGTCCTATCTATTTGGAAAGAGTCAACAATTGTCCCAATATTTAAATCAAGGGATCAGTCTAATGTTGCAAACTATAGGCCTATTTCATTATTACCAGTATTTGGAAAACTATTAGAAAAATTTGTTTTTAAACAACTAATGTCATATTTAGACACAAAAGGGTTAATGGTTGAACAACAACATGGCTTTTGGCAGGGTTATGGTGCGTCGACAGCTCTGGTTGGTTTGACAAGCTCAGTACTTGATGCCAGTGAAAGGGCAGGATGACGGGTGCAATGTTTGTTGACCCGAACAGGGCTTTCAACGTAGTCGACCATGAATTACTTCTACAGACTCTTTACTATAATGGCATTGAGAGGACAAACCTAAATTGGTTTAGGAGTTATTTAAATGCTAGGGTATAAAAGGTGAGGATTGGAACTATACTTTCAGAACCATTACAAAAAATGGCAGGAGTCCCTCAGGTATTAGTATTGGGACCCCTTTTGTTTTCAGTGTTTGTGAATGACCTGCTAGGGACCCTCATGGAGACAGAATGGTTTTTGTATGTGGATGATATGGTTATCCTCAGCTCAGTCCAGTCTACTGTGGAAATACAGCATAAACTCCAGAATGACTACAATAATTTGACCAAATGGTTGGATAAAAAAAAATGAAATTAAAAGAAAAAAAAAAAAACTAATGTAATGTTATTCAGAACATCACAGAGATTGGTACAGGCTGGGAGAACCTATTAATACATGGTTGTAATGGACTAGAAATTATGACAGTACAGTTGTTTAAATATCTGGGAGTCTATCTGGACCCAGCTCTGAGTTTGTTGGATCATCTGGACAAAATAAGAAAGAAAGTCCATCAAAAGTTGGGATGCCTATAGAAGAATATCAATGCATTAACAGATGAGGCACAAATGGCAATTGCCAAACAGGTACTTCTTCCAACTTTAGATTATGGCACAACATTGTTTATTAATCAGGGAAGCCTATTTAGTAAGAAATATCAGTTTATTTTGAGCAGCATTTATAGATTCGGTCTAAGGGCCCCTTCAAGGACCCATCATTGTATCCTTTATGAAACAATGAATATTCTTTCTCCAGAGCAACACATTTAGTATATTACAGCTACATTTTCCTTCACAATTTTTTATAATTCCTTGCCACAATGTTTATCAAAAAAGTTCAATTTGCAAAATAGTACATTTACAAGAAGACTTAGAACAGATTTCTTTTTTATCCATCTTTGCCCAAGTTAGTTTCAACTCATCGTTCCTTCACTTGGTATGCTCCCACAATGTTGAACAGCTTGTTTGCAATAACCAAGATTGCAAAAAATGTAAAGCACTTTAAACGCATGTTAAAATTTTATTATGCTAAATGCTTATTATGTAACTGCTTCAACAAATAACTGTAGGAAATTGTATTTTTATTATTTTTTATTATTGTATGCATTGTACATTGTTGTGCTCTTTATGTATTTATGTCAGGCATGACAGAAAAAGAACAGTGCCCAGTCACCTCCTGGTTAAAAAGGAAAAAAACAAACAATCTTTAACGTCCATTTGAACAATTACCAGAACAGGCAGACAGGACCTTGGTTTAAAATCTCATCAGAAAGATGGCACCTCAGGAGAACAGTATCCCCTAATGCTGCACTTCAGTGTCAGTATTAGGTTTTACCACAAGTTCCTGGTGTGAGGCTAGAACCCACAACCTTCCAATCTTCCAGCCTTAGAGGTGAATGTGCAACCTGCTGAGCCACTGACACTGCAAGAATGCTGTTTCTGATAAGGTTAAACAGATAGCCAGTAGTGCCCTGGTCATGCCAGAAGTGTTCCAGATGGTGTGTGGCCTGCACGTTCTCAAAGGACACATGGGGCCTGAAGATGCATGGTCTGGGACCTGTGATGCCTTCTTCATCCAGTGCAGTCTCCACATCCCAGAGCAGGGTGTGCACCAACAGTGAGGGGCACATTATTCCAGCCCGGTAGCTGTGGGGGGGTACCCTTTTATGGCATCCATCTGCTGCCTGTCGCAAGCCCTGTCCTATGATGATAGGCACCACATGTTGGTGTGTATCCCCTCAAGCACAGCAGCATTCCACAGCTGTAAAAGGGTGTGGCAGGGCATCATCCTACATCTGTTACATGCACACAGCACCTTGCTAGCTGTCACACAGTGGGGCAGCATTAGACAGTCCCAATCAAGGATGACCTGGGACTCTGCACATGCAAGCTAAGAGGATAGATGCACTGCTGAACACTCCCATACCTCTGCAGCAAAGTTAACATTGGCATCCATAAGAACCCTTCACTATACCAGAGATAATCAAACAAGTAAAACTGTGTACAGTGGACACTTACCTGGCAGCTGTTGGATCAAAAATCTTCCAGGGTGACAAGAAAAATGGAAGCAAAGAGGTTGGGTCTGTGTTGGGGAAAGACACTGACACCAGCCAGGAGGCCTCAGAGGAGGCAATGGAATCTTTAGGCTGTCTGTGCCCAAGTTCAGGCTGCCCTCTTGCCAAAGCTGGAATCAGTCACCTCCAAAATAGATGCCCAGGCACTGAAATATGAGGACTCTGCTAAGCAGTTGACTACAGCAGAAAACAGAATCTCTTCTGTAGATTATGAGGTGGTGGGGCTCCTAAGCCATGTAGTGATATTAGAGAATTAGCTTGCATCCCTAAGAGAACAGCAGAATTTGCAAGAAAACTATCAGCGACAGAACAACATCAGGATCTGGGGGTTATCGGAGGGAAAGGAGGCGCAGGATGTGGCTGAATTCCTATCTCTGTGGATCCCTAAAACATTGAAGATGAGTTCCCTAAAGGGAAAATCAAAACTGATAGAGCCACAGAGCTCTGGGAACAAAATCTCCAGAGGATGGCCCCCTAAGACAAGTTATACTTTTGCTGAATCACTTTCCAGATAAGCAACGGATCCTACAAGCCTTTCATAAAGCTCGTACAGTGAAGGAGTTGGAAACCGACATATACTTTTTTCAAGGTTTCTCTAAACATGTTCAAAAGAAAGGAAAGGTATCTGTGCCTTTCATGAATGCCTTGAGAGCAAAGGAGAATGAGTTCAGATTTGCTTCTCTTGCCGTGCTGACCGGGATAATAAAGGAAAAATAATAGGAGTCCATAACCAATTTACAGGGACAAAAGGTTTGAAGGTGGTTTTTATATGAATAAATTGTGCTAAAAAAGACGGGCTTCAAGGATCCTCTCAAATATTTAGGCAATTGCCGCTAGGTGGCCAAATTCAAGATGGCTGCCAAAAATCTCTAAAATGGCATATCTCAGCTCATAGGTGTCGTATAAAGCTGTATTTGGTGTCTAAATGAGAGTTTTGAGGGTCAAGAAATTAATTTCTTATAATGTAAATGTTCTTTCTTGAAGCCAAATTTGAATATATATATATATATATATATATATATATATATGTCAAGTTATCAATGATGATTCACAGCCTGACTAGAAGGCATGAGATTATAGACATGATGAAGAAATTGTCACTCGGAATAAGCTACTAGGATGTTCTTAATCTGTATGCTACATGGGCCAAGTTTGATCTTAAGAAGAATGACAGCTGTTCTGAAGAGCCTGCCAATAATTTTCCTGGAATTGCCTTTCTAGACAATGATGTCATTTTTAGGATAACACATTGACCAGAGCAGATACATCTCACTGCACAAATGTGATGTTTGTTCAACCAGAGGATGTTGCTACTAAAGATTCTACTGAGAATCATCCTAAACTGACCATAGCAAAGCCTCTTGAGATGAAAAATATCAGTACAGAACAACACAGAGTTCAACCTTACAAGATGGTCAAATGTGGCCTACCATCACTTCGAGCTGAAGTTGATATCTCACCACAAAGCACTCAGGACCAAAAGATTTGAGAAACTGACCATTCCTTGGCTCATCTTGATAGCAATGGGAAAGAGGTTCCAGCAGAAAGCCAGATGATTGGAACATTTGCTGGATTTCAAGCCAATATCCAGAAGTTGACTATAAAGAGCAAGGCATACTACTACCGCACATTGCTCAACCCACCCCGTAAGTCAGTAATACATGAGGTGATGTGTCACATAGTTGCTGTAGCAAAAAATAAATTGACGCCTTTCATTCAACTGGTTGGAGACCAGTCAGTCTATGCTCAGGTTGTTCAGTTGAAAAATGAGAACCCTACACAATTTGAACTCATCCTTCCATTCCTAGGTCCAATCCATGCACAGTGTTCTTTCATATCAGCAATCAACAAGTGATTCAAAGGATCTGGTTTATCTGGCATTCTTGTTGCAGCTAGTGTGATTACAGAGGTTTCAGTTGACAAAGCACTGTATGAAAAACATTATAAGAGAAGCATCAGATATATTTGACTGATGTATGAGGCACTGGCTCACAGAGTAATTTGAAAAGGATGTAGTGATGGTCCACACTTGTCTCCAGAGCTACAAGAAAAGCTGGAAAAACTAAGGCACCCCTCCACAAACACACAAGAAGAGCTCAAGATGATATGTGATGAACTAGAGGCTGATCAAGAGTTATTTATTTCATTTTATTATTTGGTAACCAGGTAAGGCCCACTAGGCACAAGTACCTGTTTTCAGGGGCAACCAAGGAGCACTGGAGAGGTTAAGTGACTTGCTCAGAGTCACACAGTATGCAAGTGGAGGTTGTGGGATCAAATCAGGTCTACTGGATGCACCAAGCTTATTCACAGCTCATTACTCTAGCCATTAAGTTATACTGCCAGTTATCTTCATTTGTTGTGAAAGCATTCGAAACAGTTGGAAATTCTGATAGTTCAATGGCAAAGTTTTGGCTCAGTTTCATGTACATGACTGACATACTGATGACGAAAATCCATGCATTAAGAACTCAGGATTGGGAGGCATTCAAGGCCTCACTGAGATTGATGTTGCCATGGCTGCAAGTATATGACAATGATAAGTATGGAAGATGGCTTGTTGAGTTCTGGCTAGATATTAGCTGTCTACCTGAGGAGAAATTCAAGTACATGGGTGATGGTTTATTTACACAATCAATGACAGGGAACCCTTACTCTTGGATCTATGGATAGAAATGGCAATGAACAAGGGTTTAAAGATGAAAGCCGGTTGGATGAGAATTTTGAAGAATGAGAAGATACTACTAACTCACACTCGAAATACAGACTTTATAAATAGAGTTAGAGTCTCTCTGCATGCCATCACAAACATGAAGACAACCTCTCAATGCCACAGTGAGAATTCAACTACCCAACTCAGAGCAAATGAACAGGCAGTACAGGATCTTGATAGCTGCATCAGAGAATTTGACTGTGATCCTTTTGACCTTACAAAGCCTACTCTGAGGACTCTCCAATCTGGAATGATTACCTCAGAAAAACATATCCAGGACTCGAAATAGCACATGATGATGGTAAATCACTAGTCAACTAATTCTTTCAGCAGCAGATGTCTTCAACTAAGAAATCATTTGATGCAATAGTTCACAGAAACTCAAGGTACAACTTCAGAAGACAACCTATTATCAGAGATGGAACGAAAAACATTGTAAGAGTACTAGTGAAATGGAAAACAATGCCATAGAAGAAGTAATCTCTCTTGCTCAAAAGTGCTAGGAGAAATTTGACCTGTCACAAGAAATGGAACATAGTATGACAGAGGAATGTCTCTCAATATTCAATCCTAATGGAACTATAGTCAAAGTGCAAAAATCTAAGTTAGTTGAAAAGTTGAACCTGGTTCCACTACACCCCATCAGTAACTACATTGTCCTGGTAGACATGGGATTTTTTTTTTAATTTGTTAACTGGGTGAGGTCACTGGACAAAACCATTCTTCAGGACTGACCCGGTCAATTACAGAACAAACAACAGTAAACAAAATTGCAATGCAAGCAATCAATAAAACAATTACATATTACAATGGCATACATTCAAGGATAACAAATAAGCCTTAAAATACACTTTAAAACTTGACAATGAGGTTACAGAATGCAAATAAAAGGTTAACCCATTCCACAATGATGACCCAGAAATGGTAAAGGAACAAAACCCATATTTGTTCTTATGGGGTCATACAACCAATGTAAGACCCCTGGTGGACCTTAAGTTGATAATTGGCCCACAAACGGTTAGTAAATCAGATAAGGGGAAAGATAAACCACTATTAATGGTCTAATAAACCGTACAACCCAAAGAATAAGTAAACTTAAGCCTTGAGGAAAGACAGTCAATAGTAGAGTACAACATAAAATGATGTGTTCAAAAACGAGCTGCAAGAACAAAATGCCAAACACTGTTGTATGCAACAGTAATAATGTGAGTCTCCTTTGTACCCAAATTATAATATAAACAAGAAACGTAATCATAATGAGGCATAAGGGTTCCCAAAGCAATAGTAAAACGTGTATCACATGTAAGAAAATGTTTACATGTATTTAACAAACCAATCTTTTGATTTATTAATCTACTAACTGACAAAACCTGAGACTGAAAAGTCATACAGGAGTCAAATGAGACAACAAGATATCTAAACTTGTTAACCTGATCAATAGTATTGTCTTTGCTATCATGGACTACTAAACAATGAATTATTCTTAAGCATATGTGAACTACCAAAAAAGCATACATTTAGTCTTCTTGTCATTCATAATCATCAACTTGATAGACAACCAGGAACATAAGAACAAAAATTCAGGTTCTAAAACAAAATTAATATCAGAAACAGAAGGGGCCTGATAAAACAAAACCAAATCATCAGCATATAAAAGACATTCACGTTTACTAAACACTAAAGGTAACTTATTTATAAATAAGTAAAACAATAGGGGACCAAGTATGGACCCCTGGGGCACACCACACTCTATAGGTCTCAAACTAGAACACACAGAATTTATAGCCACATATTGAGATCTATTTGTCAGATAGTCCCTAATCCAGCTCACAACATATGCCGACATACCCAACTCAGACAATTTAAAGCAAAGCAAGGGATGGTCAATCAAATTAAATGCCCTGGTGAGGTCCACAAACAGTGCCCCAGTTAAGAGACCATCATCAACCCCCTGAAGGACGGTGTTGGTGAACCTAACCAGGGCAGTAGCAGCCCCATGAACACACCTGAATTCATGTTGTTGTATGCACAAAACTTTATTTGTTTCGAAGAAGGTAGTAAGTTGGCCAGCAATAAGTTTTTCTAAAATCTTACTCAGGGGTTCAGAATCAAGATGGGATGAAAATATTTGGCAGAAGCAGCATTATGTTTCTTGGGTATTGGCACCACCCTGGCACACTTCCATACTGATGGAAAGAAACTGGTAGTCAAACACAAGTTGTATATTTTACAAAGGAGAACTGCAATAAATGGGGCAGCCAACTTTAAGAATCTACCATCCAAGCCCCCACCACAATCAGAATATTTGTTTGGTAACGACCATAATTGTTTCAATACTTCCCTCTAGTCACCTCACAAAAATAGTACACAGGGTTATTACCTTTCAAACAAGACAAATCACCATCTCTACCACCAGGGAGACCAGGGAGACCATAACCATTTTGTTTATAACTGGACAAATATGAAAATTTCAGGTTGAGTATATCAGCAATTTCAGAAATATCGGTAACTTCCTTATCATGTGTATTCAACCTTTTGATTGTAACCTTATCCTTGGTGGAGAAAAATGAATGAACCACATCCCCAAAATCCTTTGAATTAGACATTTTTGCTTTAAATTTAGATTCAACAAAATTTAATTTTGTTTGCTTTATCATTTCACTAACTTTATTCTGTATGTGCCTGTAAGCCAATAATGAACTAGGGGAAGGAGATTGTTTGCATGCTTACCATGCTAGCTTTCTATGCCTAATCCACGTCTTGATACTATTTGAAAACCAAGAATTAACAGGATCCCTTACCCTTAATGTTTGTAATGGAAATAAGGAATTTTGAACAACCAACAACTGATGACAAAAATACTCAATTGCATAATCTGGGTCAGGAATTGCGTCAATAAATGACCAGTCCATTTTCAGTTAATCAGACCTCAAGGTATTGTAATGAAAGTTCTTAAAATTTTGAAACAGGATAGTTCAAGAAGGAATACTTGGACATTTAAAATTTAGAGTACAATAAGTGGCCTGGTAATCACTTATAGAATCATTAAGTACTCCACATGAAGAAATAATATCTGGCTTATTTGTTACTATCCAATCCAGAATAGAATGATTATTAGTTTGAGTATTAAATTGGGTAGGCTCAGTCACAAGCTGATACAAGTCAAAAGCATTCAAAAGAGGTTCAAGGCCCAAGGAGTCACAAATAAATCAATCAAAATTAACATCCCCAACCAAAACAAAATCATGATTTAAAATATAATTAGATGCAATCCCTAAAAACTGCTTCAACCCAGGTAAGCCAGACTGAGGGGGGTTGTATAAACATCCAATAATGACATTTGTACAAATACACAATGTTAAGTGTAATACAAGCCAATCATTGATAGAATCAGAAGTCACACTAGTTGACAACACAGACAATTCTAAATGCTCATTTGGAGGCTTACCACTCCTTCTGCAGAGTATAGAGAAAAGCATGATGAGACTGATTTCACATGGGCAGATTAAGCTCATAAGGTATTTGCACTTGTCCTGGCTCGACACCCCAAAGCTTCTGAGATCATCTTTCTGAATGGTCGACATGACTTGGAGAGGAGCATCAAAGACAGTGAACATAAATGTGGGACAGTATGCACATCATACACAGGAGAGATACAGAATATATATATATATATATATATATATATATATATATATATATATATATATATCAATAGAGAAGATAAGCTGCCTGCTTCAAATGAGTTCCACAGCATGTTCAAAACCAAGGCAACAAAACAAATATCCAGCAATTCCTGAAGGGTGAATTCAGGGTGTTTGCACATCAACACCCAGCCATCCTATTCCTGTATTGTTTGAGGAGCAACTGTTGAGATCTGTCCTCTGAGGATGGACATGTGCAACTTAAAGAGTTCCAGTGTCACCACATAGAAGCAGACACAATACTTCTGCATATATACTCACAACTGCGGAAGAATGGAGTAAAGAATGTTGTTGTACTTGATAGAGAAGACATTGACATAGCAGCCCTAGCTTCATATGTATCACACCAAGTTAACAGTGTTCATGGCTTGAAGATGAAGAAGGGCATATTTGACTGCAAGGCACTAAGTTCAAAAGAAGTTGCTCAAGTCATTGTATCTCTTTATATACACACAGGAGCAGATGCAGTCTCAGTGTTCTTTGGACATGGAAAGAAGTCAATATTTTAAAGTGCACTGAAATCTGAAGCAGCACATAGGTTGTTGTCAGGTATTGGAAAGAGTCTCCCAGTGACACCAAATATTCTGGACAACATGTTGAAGTTCCCTATCAGGTTTGTCTATCAAGATTGTATCAACAAGATGGTAGCTGAGGCTCAGGCATTGAAGTGCGACAAAATTAAGAGAAAGTCAATTCAGAAAATACTTCCTGACTGTGATTTACATGATTTAAAAGTGAAGCGAGTTAACTTCCAGATGTATATATTGCTGAACTATGGCAAGCCTGATGCTCCGTCATCACCATTGGACTATGGCTGGACTCTGATTGAAGGGAAATGTCAACCTCTCCAATACACAAAGGCACCTCTACCAAAGAGCCTCAGGGATATTGTAGCACAAGAGAATGTCTCAACAGCTAGAAAAGATGATACAGAATCTGATTCAGAATCTGATACAGACTATGATTCTGATAATGGCTCTGAGAATAACGTGGAAGAAGAAGAAAATGAGTAGGAGATTAGGGGCATGCTCAAATGAAGACAGCACTTCAAACATTAATTGGAGAATGTTCTGACAGCAATAAAGCTTCAAACATTATGGGTATTAAATAATTGTACAATCTGATTAATGTTACCAAACTAGAACGTTTCAATTACAAATGTTACTAACTGTGCAAAACCAGATTTTGAAAAAATAAAAGTTGGTTATTTTTCTGGCACTGAAAATGGCATACATTATATACTTAAGTTTAGAAACACAAATTTCAAGTTTTGGGGGTGGGGGGAACTTGGAATTAAGCAGCCATTATTGTGGAAGTTTGAGAACATGTCATCATGGTGTCTTTGGCTTCAATAAAGAACACTTTCATTATAAGAAATGAACTCTTTTACCTTCAAAACCCCAATTTAGACACCAAATACAACTTTGTATAACAACTATGAGCTGAGATATGCCATTTTAGAGATTTTGGGTGGCCATCTTGAATTGGGCCACCTAGCAATAATTGCCCACATTTTTGAGAGAGTCCTCCTAGCTTGTCTTTTTTATCACCATTTATTCATATAAAAAACACCTTCAAACCTTTGTTCCCATAAATTGGTCATGGACTGCTATTATTTTTCCTTTACTATGAGAGTGGAGGATCAGGAATTCAGATTTTGGCATGTTTGGAAAGGTGCAGAAAGTCTGCAGGGATAAGAAACTCATAAACTGAGACACACATTAAAAGGTGAGGTTCCTATTAATGTTTTCTTGAGTGGTCCTCTGCAGTTGAAGAGTCAGGAGAGCTCTTTCAGCACCATGAGCACCACGTGTACTCTGCACTCCTTCTCTGGCAGTCTTCATTACTTGACTGGCTGTAATTGCTGCACACATTTCAAGAAATATGCTTGCAGGGTTAACTCCACATTCGAACGTCTGATGTGGGCAAGAATAAGTGATTGTGTGAGCCCAAGGGAGACTTTTGGAATATGGACTCTTTTCACTCCTGGATGTTAACCATTCTGATGTGAGTCATTCTCATTGCCTTTTACAACTCCACTCAGTGAAAAGGGCTGAACTTTGGGGTCATTCTGGGAAATAATGTGTTGGCCTTGCTGTGGTGGGTTTGAAATGCTGGGGACTGTTCACCTACTGCTGTTCTTTTCACAGATGGGGGGGCTTCTAAGGTGGAAGAGGGCATTAAAATGTGGGAATGGGGTGAAGAATTACAGAAGCCCTTTACAACATGGCACATGTGCCCAACTGGTACATTTCAGAGTGAACAACTCACTTGTGAGGTGATGTCAGCTGCCATGAAGATAAAAGCACCTGGGGCATTGAAATACCAGAGGAAATGTAAGCAGACTTGCAGTGGCAATTAATAGGTCTGGGTAGGTGAAGGAGGGGTGACAGATACTTATTTAGTGGAAGGGCTGGATCAACTTAGCCAGCTCACTGCAGAAGGATGGACATGGGGCCACACCTGGTATAATGGCTCAGTTTAAACCAGTAAATAAGAGATGGACTGTAGGGCAGACCTTATATGGGATGCTGACAACTGTTGGTAATTAGGATGTTATTGCGCAATGTTTTCTTTGCAACAGGGGTTGGTGTTACGTCTCTGCAAGGTACAAGCAGAGTGCAGAGACTTGGCTAACTAGATGCTGTGGTACTAAATTCTGCTGGATTTTGGAAGGAGTGAGGGGATGGAGATCAGAAATTCAAGTAGAGTATTAACCATGTCACCTGGATCCTTGGAGAAGGACATCGCTAGTTAGTGGAAATGGTACTTATGTTACTTGTTTACTTGTTGACACACACACAGTATGTCCGGAGATAGTTTGTGTGGCATCCTTTAAATTTAAAAAAGAAGGGGAGGAACACTGAACTGGGATGACTCTGGGCTTGTGTCTGGTTGTGGGTGCCCAACCCCAGAGTCCTGTGGTTTGATAATCAAATAAATTTGGCTCTATACATTAACCAGGTCCAGGTATGTGCAAAAGGCATGTACCTGGCCCGTGCAGCTCCACATCTGTGGAAAGGGAAGCACCAGCCAGCATTCACTATCACTGGCTGGCTGTCTGTGGCCCCACCTCCCAGCATCAAGATCGTGGGGGTAAATGGATGTGGAGCAGAGGACACAGGTGGGCATCCAATTGGATGCTCATCCTGGGTCCCACAATGGATCCCCTGCTCCGTGTGAGCAGAGAATTCTGGGCAGGTGAGGGTCCTGGAATTTGCACAGTACAGGTGACTGCCCACAGGGTTGCCCCCAGCCCTACCATGCAGCCAGGAGAGCTGGGGCATCACAGTGGGTGGATTCCTGGTCCTGCTGCAGTTTACGGGTGACAGTGGTGGGGGAGTACAGTGGTTTCAACAGGGTCCATGCTGCCATAACCTGTGCTCCCCTGTGCCTGGCAAACACACCTTTGTGTATGGTGCATAGTGTGGGCACACCCTGACACTCTCTCTGGATTGCCTGTGGCAAGTAGCTGTGTGGGCAATGGAGGAATTATACGGGCAAGAGGCTCGCGCACCTGTTGTGAATGCCATGAGGGGTCCACTGGACTCCCACTTTGTGACATTCTGACTTAGGGTTGCCTACGCATCTACTTGCAGGCAACCTGTGCCTTAGTGTATAGAGCCTATTATGAATAATACATCAGTGTTTACCTGGAATGACCAAGGCATCTCTTCCTCAATTAAGAGAAAAAATCTACACTGTACTCAAAAGACATGGGCTCGATTCAGAGATGTGTTGGGAATGCTACGAGCCCCAGGTGTGCCAAACATTTGCTGCATGGGGCTTGCAGCATTCCTTGGCCAGCAGTCATGATTCAAGATCCCATTTACTGTGAGTTAGACCAGCTTTTTGCTGGTCTAACTTTGCACAAACTTGGGACATTTTTATGTGGTTTGCACCAGTTATTTGGTGCAAGCCACCGAAAAGTGGGAAAAGTGTTGCAAATGCAAGCCACCTACTTGAACTGGGCACATGCTGCAGCAATGTGTTTGGTGCAGCTGCACCATGCACTGGATTTGATGCAGGTCTTGATGCAAGTTCTGTGTCAACCTTTCTAAATGGAGCCCATGGATTCCAAGTAGCAATGCTTCAGGAAACCGATTTAACTATTCTTGAACATGGCAAGTTTGCAGAGAATGTGTGGGAGAATGTTTTGCTGCTTCATTTAATGAACACTGAAGGGGGTAGTTATACTCCTTCATAGAAGCTTCCCCTTTATTAAGGAGAGAACTCTGGAAGGCCCATCCAATGGAAGGTACATCTTTGTGCAGGGCAGGACTGGTTGGAAATCACTGATGCTAGGTAACATCTCTGTCCCAGCAGATCACAATCCAGTTTTTTATTATCTGATCCTGGCTGTCCTCCAAAGAGAGTAGTTCCTGTACCTTATTCTAGGTGATGATTTTAACTGTGCATTGTACCCACTTCTGGACAGGAGGGAGAAGTAAAACTGAGCCTGCAGTCTGCAGCTGGGGGCAGCAACTCACAGAGTTAGACCTTAGAAACATAGAAACATAAACTTTGATGGCAGATAAGGTCCACTTGGCCCACCTAGTCTGCCCATTTCCCTACTTAGAGGATAAGCTGCAGATCTAATTTAAGCAACAGCCTATTTCTTCCTACCCCCCCCCACAAAAGTTGCCTTACGTCTGTCCCATGCATTCTTAAATTCTCCCACAGTTTTAGACCCCATAACTTCCTCAGGAAGGCTGTTCCATGCATCCATCACCCTCTCTGTGAAAAAATACTTCCTCACATTGCCCCTGAGCTGTCCCCCCCCTCTATCTTCAAATTGTGTCCCCTTGTTCTTGCACATCTCTTTTTCTGAAAGATGCTACCCTCTTGGACTTTGTTGATTCCTCTGAGGTACTTAAACATTTCTATTATGTCGCCCCTCTTCCTCCTTTTCCTCAAGGGTATACATATTAAGCTCCTTTAGTCTCTCCTCGTATGGCTTCTCTTGCGGACCCTGCACCATTTTAGTTGCCCTCTTCTGAACTGCCTCCATCCTATCTATGTCCTTGCGGAGATGGGGTCTCCAGAACTGGATGCAGTACTCCAGATGGGGTCTCACCAACTGTCTGTACAGGGGATAACAACTTCCTGTTTTCTGCTGGTGATGCTTCTCCCTATACATCCCAGTATCCCCAGCCCTCCCTACCACCTTCTCACATTGCTTGCCAACCTTAAGATCATCTGATATGATTACCCCCAGGTCCCTTTCCATTTTTGCTGTTGTTACTACCTCCCCCCATTGTGTAATCTTCCCCTGGTTTTTAGTTTCCCAGGTGCATCATTTTGCACTTCTTTGCATTGAATCCAAGGCTGCCATACTTCTGACCATTCCTCCAACCTTGCCAAGTCCCTTCTTATCCTTTCCACGCCTCCTTGTGTGTCAACCCTGTTGCAGATATTTGTGTCATCTACAAAGAGGCATACTTTTCCTTCCAGTCCCTCTGCAATGTCACTTATAAAGACTTAAAAGGACTGGACCCAGTACTGAACCCTGCAGTACCCCACTAGTAACACCTCTTTCTTCAGAGTGGACTCCATTTACAATTACCTTCTGTGTCCTGTTGTCCAGCCAATGTTTTATCCAGGCTACCACCCTGGGACCCACTCCCAGGCTGGTTAATTTGACTATTAATCTTTTGTGTGGGACTGTGTCAAATGCCTTGCTAAAGTCTTGGTAGGCCATGACCACAGCCCCTCCCTGGTCTACTACTTTGGTCACCCAGTAAAAGAAATCAATTAGATTCATCTGACATGACCTTCCCACTGTGAACCCATGCTGCCTTGGGTCCTGTGCCACACTGGCCTCTAAGTACTCAACAATTCTTTCTGCAGAAGTGATTCCATCACTTTTACCTACCACAGAGCTCAAAATGACAGATCTGTAGTTTCCTGCCTCTGTCTTGGTCCCACTTCTGTGAAGGGGAATCACATCTGCCTTCCTCCAGTCCTCAGGTACCACACCATTCTCCCATGATTTGTTAAAAAGGGTAGTCAGTGGTGTCACTAGTTCTCTGCTTAATTCTTTTAGAATTCTGCGGTGAATTCCACCTGGTCCCATTGCTTTGTCCACCTTCAGTTTTAGGAGTTCTTTCAGAACCCTTTCTTCTGTGAAAGGACTGGGATCAACCCTCCTATCCAGAGTGCTTCTGTTAATTGGATTAGGCACCTCCCCACCTCCTTCTTGTGAATACTGAACAGAAGTATTCATTCAGTATCCCTGCTTTTTCACTGTCCCTCTCTGCCCACCCACTGTCCATTCTAGTCAGCCTTACTGTCCCTCCCTTTGTCTCTCTACACTCTCTGATACACCTATAAAAGGTTTTATCGCCCTTCTTAACTGAGTTGACTATCTTTCCTCAGTTTGGGCCTTTACTATTTTGACTACCCTTCCTGCTTCCTTCTGCCTTAACTGGTACAGCTCTCTGTCCTGCTCCTTCTGTGTTTCCTTATACTTCCTAAATGCTATCTTTTTCTCCCTAACCTTCACCGCCACCTCTTTTGAGAACCATAGTGGCTTTTTCTTCATTTTGATTTGTTTATTTGCTTCACACAAAGGCTTGTTGCCTCTGTGATGGCAATTTTGATATTTTCCAGCTGTTGCTTCACCCCTCCTTCTAGCCTGTTTGCTAGTGCTTTGCTAAGGCACTCTCCCATCTTGCCAAAGTCAGCCCTCCTGAAGTCCAGAACCTTCACTTTTGTATGGCTTGACTCTGTGGCTAAGTTTATTGTGAACCACACTGTTTGGTGGTCACTTGTTCCCAAAATGGCTACCCACTTCTAGATCTGAGATCCTCTCACTATCCCCATTTGAGAGTATGAGGTCTAAGAGTAGGTTCCAAAACTAGCTGTCTGAGACATGCCACCTGAAAGGCATTGAGAATGGCCCTGCTTTCGGATGTGACTGCAGCAAAGGTGCTCCAGTTAATGTCTGGCATATTAAGGTCTCCCATCAACAATATCTCCCCTTTCTCTGCCATCCTAAGTATGCCTTCTATCACATCCTTGTCCATTCCCTCCCCCTGACATTGGGGTCTGTATACAACCCCTGTGCAGAATGTGGTGCCATTTCCAGTCTTTAAGGTGACCCACAGTGCCTCCTTTCATCCCTGTTTACTCTTTTGTTCAGTTGTTTTTATCCCTTCCCTTCCCTTACATGGAGAGCTACTCTGCCCCCTCTTCTCCCCTCCCCTCCCTGTCTCTCCTGTAGGTTGTGTACCCTGGTATGTTAACATCGCAGTCATGGTTCTTTGCGTACCATGTTTCTGTGACTGCTACGATATCCAGACATCCCTCTTCAATCAAGGCCACCAGTTCAGGGAGCTTGTTGCCCAGACTACGGGTGTTGGTACTCATTACCCTCCATTTCTTGATGGCCTTACCCCTTTTTACCCCATCCCTGCCCTTATTGCATTTCTCACTTTCTCCATTTACCCCTGCACTTCTCCCTAATGACATCTCTATGTTGGTGTCTACCTCACTTAGTACCAAGATTTTTGGGGGGGGCTAGGATTTCCTTGCTCTTTCCAGTGCCTCCCCTCCTAGCTAGTTTAAATGCTTGCCAATGAAGCATTTAAACCTCATACCTAGGATCCTGGTTCCTTCTGGACAGATGCAGACCTTCACGCCAGTATAGGCCTGCATCCCTCCAGGTGGACCCCCAGTTCCCAATGAAGCCAAATCCCTGAGCTCTGCACCAGTTTTTCAACCACTGATTGAATCCCATGGTGTGGAGCACCCTAGCCTCAGCCATGCCATAGACATGCAGCACCTCTAAGAAGGTTACAGTTATTGATGTTTGGAGGGAGGCAAACTCTGGTGTGAAGGAATTTACCTTTTATTCAAATCCCTACCTGTCTTGGTCATGCATTAACCACATTATGATCCCTAGATCATGGTATCAAGGAGTGGCACAAGCCAAATTAGATGGATCTGATCTCTATAAGTCAGAAAAAAGGGAAAGGTGGAGGTGCAGCATTTTTTGTAAACAAAATGGCATCACCTTGATTGAAGTTTCTGACAAAATAATGAAAAATAACCCCTCCACTGCTGAAATCTTTTAGGTTAAATTGATTAAAATAGTCACCCTTTAATTGTTGGAGTTTGTTATCATCCGCCTGACTGTTTAATGGATATATATAACGTGCTGCTATCAGAAATAGAGGTTGCAGGGGAATTGGGGGACTTAGTTATTATGGGAGATTTCAACCTGGGGGGAAAATTGGAAAATAATTGCTTCTAGCACTTGTGGGAAAAAATGACTCTCAGTATGTGAATGCTTACAATTAAAACAATATGTCAACTTCCAGTGATGTTATGATAGGGATAGCAGCCTGAGAGAACAGCTACCTACCCCATAGGTAATAAAATCCCTCCTTACAGTTAAAAAACAACAATTTGGGAAAAAACAGACAACAAAAGAAAAAGGAGAGGGCAGGAGCACCAGATCGAGTTCAAAATTGTATACTGTTGCAGGGGACGGCTTGAGACTTCATCTTTTGAATTCCAACCGCAGCTGCAGTATATCCTCACATGAATATACCACTGTTTTCCTGACAGCCTGAGAGAAAGTTAAGTATTTTGGAATCTTACAAACATTTGGATGAAGTGAGTTCCGGACAGCAGCAGCCCTAGTAGAGAGGGTCCAATCTTCAAACCTGTTTAAGTGTTTGCCTGGAAGGATTTTACTTAGATGGACTGATCTATTCAGTGCTCTCTTTAAGGTCTCCCCTTTAAAGAAAAGATGTTGAGAGACTGGATGGTTAGAAGATCTTAGCTCATGGAGCAGTAACAACCACATTCTGTTAAAACTTATTTCAAGTGGCAGCCAATCCAGCCTACTTAATAGTTGGCAGTGGTGAGTGTGACACTTGGACAGTTGATTCCGATTAACCTATGCTTTTTGTAATATAAAATGTGTTATTGAATGTCTGTCATGAGAGATGCTGACAGTCTGTGGAATGACAACCCCCCTCCCAGGTTTTAGTTAATAGGTGCTACTTGGAAAGCCAAGAGATAATTACAGGCTAGAAGAGACTTAAAATTTAGGATCTCCTTTTTATGTGACTAATTGCAACTTGCCAACTGCCAAGATAGATCATAAACTTTGATAATGTTCAGAGGAAACACAGTAAAATTCACATGGTGATAGAAAAGCATGTTGCACCCCGTGAGATCTGACAGAGACATAACAAGTCATTTGATGTCCTGGAAAGGGGAAGCTGCTCATAGATCAAATAAAGTCATTTGAAAAAAAAAAGAGTTTTGCTGAGATGATAGAATCTAATACTTTGATAAGACTTCCTGTTTTGCGTTTTGCATAGATATTTTTTTTTATATTCTGACAGGGAGGAGCTAGGTGACCTCATGCAAAGAGGTTGGCAAAGCCACTTCTTAAACAGTATTCTGCTTTCCATTTACATACAAATGTTTTGACTCTGAAAAAGCAACATCAGGCACTGTTAGGAGATAAGTATACTGTGGTAGGAGATTTAGTCTGCACTTTCAAACCTGTTTTGTTTAAGTGATTTGTATGTTTTGTGATATATGGTTCTGTATTTACATTTTACATTTTTTCATCTATTTTGAAGTAAACCTCTACTTTAGAGACTACTTGGTGTACCTTTGAATTTATTTTTCTTGACAAGGGAAGCATACATGGTTAAAGCTGACACTGCACAAAGCTTACTGGTTTTACCAAACTGGGAAAAGGTAAGAATTTATTCTGAGGTCTTTAATAGAGTTTTAAGGGTTCATTTTGTACGCCTGGTTAGGGGCCCATAGGCAAAAGATATCTGGCCCCCCAAACAGCAGAATTATCTGAGCCTGTACATTGGGTACACTAACAAGAGGTTCACAGTTTGAATCCCTCCAAGACTTGAGACCAAAGGTTGATTCGAACCCACAAAACAGACAGGAGGGTTACCCTGTTTCTGTTAACTGTTCCCAAGACTGTGCTCGGAGGTTGGAACTTTGGGAGTAGAGGGCTGACCTGTTGAGTGGGTTTGTGACAGTGGGTGTAAAAACTACATTTTAATATGTATCCAGTGATCCTGTAAAGTGTTTTATCGAGATGTACCAGTAAAGATTTGTTTGCTATTCTGTAGATCAGTTGACCATAGTTTAAAGTGGGAAGGACTATTTGTTCTGCAATCATCTTTCTGTCAGGCAGTTTCAAAACCCTGTGGTTCTTTTTAAAGTTCTTAGTTTTTTATTCACTCTCCCTATGGTATTTGTTATATGCTGTGCAAAGGTCAATTCAGTATTGAATATGACCCCTAGGCAACAGTAACTATCTACCATTTCCAAAGTGGAGGCATTTTGAGTTTGAATCTTAAGTTTATTTTCACCCTTTTTCCCCTTCTCCCTTTTTATGTGACAATTACACTAATCTAGTCTAGTCTACATTCAAAAGCAACTTCGACCTGGTGAACCACCCCTTGATATTAGAAAAATCAGACTGCAGATTCGACTGTAATTCCTCCATGTTTCAATCTGAAGCCACTATGGTGGTGTTATCAGCATACAGCCTAATGGCTGTATGCATTGCCACATTTGGTAGGTCATTATTAAAAATTAGAAATAATAGGGGTCCAAGAATGGACCCCTGAGTAACACCCCTGGTCACCTTCCATGTTCTAGAAGATACTCCATTAATATCAACACTTTGACAGCGTCCTCCCAAGTAAGATCTCAACCAGTCAAAGGGACCTTCTGTAAATCCCATATTCTGCAGTCTTGATACCAATAAGGGGTGGTCCACTAGGTCGAAGGCCTTAGAAAGATCCAGATAGACTACAGCTGTTTTCATGTGGTAGTTCAGCGACTCATTCAGTAAGTCACTGAACTCCAGCAGGGTGGCAGAGGTTGAGTATCTCTTTTGGAAACCGGACTGGTAAGGGTTTTATAACCTGTATTTGTTTAAATAGTCAGACATTTGTCGATGTAGCAATTTCTCCAAACATTTTGATAGTGTAGAAAGTAAAGCTATAGGTCTGTAATTGTTAACCTTGGTTGGGTCACCACCCTTAAAAATAGGTCTGATCTTGCTTACTTTCCAATCCAAAACATAAGGTGCTATGGGAGCAACATGGGAAGCTGCTAGTTTTAAAAATCTTCCATCTAGGCCATCTGCGCCGGCGGCGTTTGGTATATTTATATTAAGTAATGTTTTGTTTTACTTCCAAAATGGTTATTTAAATCTAAAAGGCAGGTTCTTCATAGGAACAGTCTCAGAAGTCTCAGCACTTACCTTGGTGCTTGGGATTGTGGACGTATCATATTGGGGAAGGTCTATAATGAAGTTGTTTAGTTTTAGATTAGAAACTATTTTACAGGAAATTAAAACCTCTCGCTCCTAAAACAAAACAGAGTTCAACAAAATCTATGAGAAGCTCTCGGGTTTTGAAAAAAGACTGGAGTACACAGGAAAAAGGATGGAAGGAATGGAGTGTGGGACCACACAAATCAGCACTGCTGCTGAGGCCTTACTGCAACAAACAGAGGCCTTACATGATAAATGTCTGGACCTGGAGTTGCGGTCAAGAAGGGACACTCTTAGAGTGTCGGGGCTGCCAGAGAATAGTGAAACCCCAATTATGTGACTCTTCATGCAAGATTTAATTGTGGATGTACCGGCGCTCCCAGCAGGATCTGATATACAGTAAGAACAGAGCGGGAGTACAGGGCCCTCTTTCTCAAGCCACCGACCCAAATGCAAGGCCCAGGACTATAACTATGACATTTTCAAGATATCAAGTTAAGGAGGAGATCTAAAGGCGATCATGGCAGAAAGGTGATGTAAAGTATAATGGGGCACCACTGTACTTTAATTAAGATTACACTCCCCCTCAAAATACAAAGACTGTGGATGCATTACCTGGCTATAATCTGCACTTTGAAGGCCAAGCAGATTAATTTCAAATCCAGTACCCCGCGAAGATCAGGGTGGACTGAGAAGAGGGTGTCTGAGTGTATAACACTACAGAGAAAGCAGCAGCAGCTCTACAGGAATATAAAGTGCCTATAACATGGAGGAACAGAATGCAGGGAAGAAGCGTACAACAAGAAGGAACTTACATTGCAAATGCGATTCCAAGGAGGAACCTACGTGCAGCCAGATGGGACACAGCTGTGAAGACAATGGCAAACATTAGAGGAATACTGTAGTGATTAACCAACAATGTGGAGCACTGCATGGTAGAAAGCATAGTGACCTGAAGATAGAGCATCTCTGAAGTGGGAATAGAAAGGCCAAGGAAGACATGTAGAGACTAGAAATCAGACACCTGCAAGAAACGCTTGTGTCAGATGAGTGGAATTTTTCCTGAGAGACTACTTGGGGGAAGGGATCGCAGAAAGGAGAGTTGAAAATGGGGGGATATTTAAATGGAAAAAGGAATATAGTAGAGATGAGGATGGTAACCTCATGGGGGGGGAACAAACCCACAGTAGAATCAAACATAGAGGGGAGTTTGGCTGGCAAGTCTCACCTCGAGTGAGGGGCTTGATAGCTGTATTAAAATAAAAGAAGGACCCTCATGGGATTTTGGGGAAAGAGAACACATGGGAGGGATACAAGGGGCTAGATAAATAATTTAAATGATCCCGGAACAGGAACTTTCCTCAGGCAGGTGTCACCTCAAATGCAAATGCTGAACTGACAGCTCCGAAAAACTGAAAGGGGGCATGATGGTTCTAAAGTGAGAAAACACAGGAGATGAAAGTAGGCATTTTTTGGGGGGGTTATAAACAGTACTTAAAAGATCAAGGAAGGGATTGAAAGAGCATTGGAAAAGAGGAATAAAGGGGAACAGAGCAGGGAGGAGGGAATAGACAGGATGAAAATGGAATGGGAAAGGTACAGAAGTCTTAAAGAATAATGTTTATTGATATGCAGAAGGGAAACAGAAAAGTGCATAACAAGAAATTAAACTAAAGCAAAGCACCTTCTCTATATGATGGGAGAAGGAAGGTACATAGAAAATAACAAGCAAGCTGTTTTTTTCTGACGATACCTCCTAAAGAATGTTATTGCATATGTTGACATATAATATATTTGATAAGAAGCAAGGATGAAGATCACACAAGGAAATGTGAAGAACTCCAGATACTTTTCTGCAGATTATTTTTCTTTTAGGGGGATAAGAGGTGTAGGAGAACAAACTCAGACCTTCCTTGGAGACTTTACCAGTAAGGAGATGCTTTGATGAATTAATACTGAGAAGTTGTACAAGAAACCATGGAAGACCACCGAAGAGGTGAAGTTGCTCTGAGACCACTACTGCAATGAATTAAAGAAATGGGGAGGAGAGGGGAGCAACACAGGATTGGAACAAAATGAATTAGGGGTATACAGGGGGGAAATCTAGAGAAAAGTAAAAGTTTAAAAGAGAATTAGGAATGTTAAACCACTGAAGGGAACAGTGAAAATAATTGCCCTAAATGCACACTAGAGAATCCCTTAGGATAAGGAACAACATAGACTGCCACATGGAGGCTGAAACAGAAAATGGGAAAAGGGAACCAGATACAGTGTCAGAAGACACAACTGAAATGGAATTCCTGGTGGCGGGAGCGAGGGCAAGTTTGACGGGTTGATGTTTCGACCATGGTACACAGTGCTTTTGCTTATTGGCCATTTGTGGAGTGAGGGACAAGGGAGAGGGCCCTCATTGAAACAAATGAACAAGGTAGAGGCCCCTGAGACAAGGAAGTGGTACCACTACTACTCTGGGTACAGGGGAAAAGGATACCAGGAGGGCACCAGTACCCAGCAACAGGGAAGGTATTATTACAGTACTTTCCTCTACCTTGGAGGTAAAAATAGTTGTGTTGCATGGCTTAGTTCTCGAGTTAGCCAAGTTGGTAAGTTCATAAAAATTATGAATTTAAGGTATACAGAGCAAGAAACAGTGTGGTTCAGTAGAGTTCAGATGAGAGGGATGAATGGAAAAATAGGCCACCTAAGGTACGGAGGTGGCCAGGAACAACTAAGAGAAGAAATGATGGCCACTAAGGCTACTAAGATTGTCACATATAATGTAAATGGACTATCAAATCCAATAAAAAGGGAAAAGGTAATGTCATACATGAAGCAGATCAAAGCAGAAATAATATTCCTACAAGGAAACTCACTGAAAAGAGGGGGAACACCAGAAGATAAAACAATTTGGATATGATGAGATATATTTCTCATCATGCAAAACAGGAAGAAGAACAGGGGTAGTGATCCTTATACCAAGGGCCACTCCCTTTGAATATGAGCAGAAAGAGATAGATAAGGAGGGGCATTATGTGATTTTGAAAGGGAAACTACACGACCAGGTGCTGACACTTGTTGCGGTATACCTTCAGTCCTTGCTTACCCCCCTTGACACCATCATGGTGTTTTGCTTTCCACTCCCTAACTGTTGCCACTCTCACCCCTGCAATCACTACATGCCCTTGCAGGCATGTACCATGTACCTCTCCTTACTCACCCTCTTGCATCCCCCTCCTCACCCCTCCCATGAGCCACCAAGCTCCTTCAATCAATAATTATGTTCAAGGATGGTTCAAATACACACTGTAATTATAGTTGTGTACGTTAAACCTGTATATACTGTACTGCAGTTGCTATTCTTTTTAGCTGCATACTCTTCATGGTCTTAGCTTAATGGCTCTTTTTAATACTCTGTTTCACGTGTATTATAAACTTCCTGTGTATAATTACTGCTCTATGTAAATACTATGTATGCGTGAATTCGTTTTGTATATATTGTTTACCCAATTATGATGCAACTGAGTATTCCTTGCTCAACAATGTTTGCCTGGTTAAATAAAGATTTTGATTGACTGGTATATGCCCCACTGGGTTCAGTGTATGCCCTTTACAGATCATTGTTACTGAAAGTTATGGAAGAGATGGAGGGAACACTAATATGTTGGGGGGGGGGACTGGAACCTCACATTGGATCCAACATTAGATAGCACCTCAAAGATATCTAGGGCCACACAATAGGTAGCAAAACAAGTGAAAACTTTAACAGGAAAATTGGAATTACAGGATGCCTGGTGGTATCTGGAAGGACCTAATAAGGGATTCACCTATTTTTCTCAAGTACACAAAATGTATTCCAGATTAGATCTCTTTCTCATCCCAAAGGAGTCACTTTCGAAACTGGTTAAAGGAGGGGTGGGTGCTTTGGGGATTTTGGATCATGCCCCATTATATATTGAAATCAACCTACAGGAGATAGCAAAGCATACATTCTGGAGACTAAACTTAGAATTGTTAAAAGACCAGAAAGTTTTGGAGCAGATTTCAAAATTAGTAGTCCAAATGGTTGCAGACCACAGCAACACGGAAGTCAGCAGGGGAATGCTATGGGACACCCTAAAGGCCATAATCAGAGGAAAACTAATTGCAATAGGGTCCATGTAGAAAAAAGAGAGAAAGAAAAGACAAAAGGAAAAGAGAGAAAGAACTTAAAAACTCAAAAAGGAGTCGAGCAACCTGTTGGATTGCAAAGTAGAACAAAACTTAGCATTCTTAAGGCGAAGATACTATGAGGGAGGTCCCAGAGCAGTGAAGCTCTTAGCATGCAAACTGAGAGCCAGAAGGGCTAGGGCACAGATAGTAAAAATACAACACCCAGAAAAAAGAGAAGCAAGTACATTAAGTAGACAAAATATTGGAAGCCTTTAAGGCATACTATGAAAAGCTATATAGCCCCAAAATTGAGATTCCAATGAAAGAGACCAAAGTATTCTTACAAACACTCCAGTTACCAAAGTTAAATACACCAAAATGATACTTTATGCCATCCAATAGCTGCTACAGAAATCCAGAAGGTAATAGAGAACAAGAAGACAGGAAAGGAACAGATGGCCTACTGGCTGAGTTCTATAAACAATTCACAAAGAAGATGACACCCTTACTGCAGGAAGCATTTCAGGGGGACTATGCAGGAGGAGGAGGGAATACTCCCACCCTGACGGACGCTTGCAGTGATATCGGTGATCCCCAAGCTGGGCAAGGACCCTACTAATTGTAGTTCATACTGCCCTATATCAATATTGACCATGGATTATAAATTCTTAATAGCAATATTGTCTAAAAGACTAGAAGAATTGTTCCCTCACTTAGTTAAAAATGATCAGACTGGATTTGTGGCTGATAGGCAGGCTTTGGATAATATCAGCTACACCATGCATATAATAGACCACCTCAATAAATCCCCCCCCCCAAACTGTGACCATGAGAAGGATGCAGAAAAGGCATCTGATAAAGTAGACTGGAGGTACCTGTTTGGGGGGTCAATGTCAATTCGCTCCTGACAATACGCGCCACGACAACTCGCTCCCGACAATTCTTACTCATGTCAATTAGTTCCCGTACATTCCGCTCTGCGTCTTTTCACTATCCAGCGCTGAGTTAATAATTTACATGAAGCCTGGTTCTTAGTAAGATAGCCCTACATGTAGTCAAACCAAAACTATGTTATTTGAATTTTACCCAGCTGAAGAAATCAGCTATCCCCATGCGTATCATTACCTCTGGTAGTGTATCTCTGGGTAGGCTACTTTTTCAAATACCTTTGCATGTGACTTGACCCCCTAATTTCTGAGCTGAAGAAATCAGCTATCCTCATGCAGATCATTACCTCTGATAGTGTATCTCTGAGTAGGTTGCTTTGCAATTCAATTTCAATTGCAATTGCACTGAACATCTGGCTCCTGTGTTCTTTCCCTCTCTCTCGGTTCTGTAACCATGGTTGCTGTCAATTACTGCTGTCAGTCACTGTCAATTTGTAATCAAGTTCATTTAAAAACAATGGTCTCAGAAGCGAACTCAATGCTAACACTTCGAAATGGAAGGGCGGTTCATTTTGTCCGAACGCAACAAGCAAAAGCTAGTAGATGCACAGAACTATATTTACACACACCACAAACGTGGTCACAATGGAAAATCGATTTGGCAGTGTGAATTTGCAGTGAAAAAGGCTAAGTGTTGCAACTAGGGTTGCCACCTTTGAATGAAGTAAAAACCGGATCCTAAGCTCCACCTCTAGCCCCACCCCTTTTCATGACTCATCATGCATTGTTCCTCTTAGAAAGCCATTTGTTTTATCAATAAAAGACAAGGCTTAAAGCAACAGTTCAACACAAATGTTAAGATACTGTACTGTGCCTGTTAAAGTCACTTAAGTAGATTCTTCCTAGTTATTTATTTACTATATGTATTTATTTATTGACATTGGTTTACCAGATAAACAAACAGAATAAAAGAAAACTCCTTTACAGATATGAAAATTCTTACCAGCAAATGAAAGTAGAAGACAACTGTCTCTGTTGCTGTTACAAAAGGTGGGGGCAACTTTGTTGCTATGCCACTTTAAGATGCAATGGAAATGATTAGGTTAAATAAGTGCTAATGGCCATACTTTACACCTCCCAGTTTGACTGCTTTCACAAACAAAGAGCTATACTGAAACAGAACTTGTTTGTAACCTGGACATGCAGCTGAAACAATGCATGATACAACAAAATCCTTTTCAAAAGTATGTGAGCACTCAAAATGGCTCAAAAACCTGACCAGCACAGAGGAAAACCGGATTACCTGATAGGGACCCTGAAAACCTGATCACCAGGTAAAAAACCTGACAGGTGGCAACCCTAGTTGCAACGCAAGGGTGCACACTGTAACCTATGACAATCCTTATATAATTGCCACTTTCAGCCAGCACTCGTATGCTCCTGACCCTGCAGCAGTCGAACAAGCCGAGGCAGTAAATGTTGCAAAAAAAAGAGCTGCAACTACTCAAGATACTACGGCACAAGTATTACTGCTCTCTAAACAAAATATAGCACTGGCAGCACAGGGCTGCATGGTAGATAAAAACATGAAACGCACTATTCAGTGAGTTAGGGTACATGGTGCACCTCCAAATCCACATAATTTATGTGAGCTATCGTTGCCTGACTACTACACAACATTCAAAGTTTGTCAAGGCATTGAAGTAAATTTTTTGATGCTCAATAGTGGTCCTGGGGCAGACTGCATACTAGTTTTTGGCATGGAGGCAAACTTACAATACCTAGAGCACTGTAGTAATTGGTTTGCTGATGGCACATTTAGCATTGCTCCACCACTGTTTTAACAAAGATTAATAATATTCGGGGAGTGATTTGGAAATGTGCAACCAGCAGTATATGGTCTATTGCCAGGCAAGAGAAGAGAGCATTATGAGCGAGTGCTAACTGCTATCAAAAAAATAAATTCCTGTCTAGATCCTTTAGTAATTATGACAGACTTCGAGAAGGCCACCATTCAAGCATTTAAAAACGTGTTTCCACAAGCACGGCAAGTGGGGTGCTTTTTTCACTTTGCTCAGTTTAATTATCAGAAAATACAATTCGAGGGACTGGGAATTAAGTACTCTCAGGACACGGAATTCAGCCTTAAATGCCAATATCTACCAGCTCTTGCTTTTTACCCCTCGACCAGGTTGTCACCAGATTTGAGATCACTGACGAAGCACTCAATATTTTTTCCTCCTGAACTAGAGTCAATTATTGACTATTTCGAGGACACTTGGATTGGGCAGAGAAACAGACCTGGCATAGGCAGAAGGCAACCACAGTATGCCATCTCTCTGTGGAACCATAGTGACACTGTGGCAGAAAAATGCTCAAAGACTAATAATGCTGTAGAAGCTTTCCATAGGGGGATGCAGTCGATTCTGTGTATGACTCATCCCTCGATATGGAAATTCACTGATGGACTAAGGGGTATTCAAACAAAGAAGGAAGCTGAAATAGAGCAGCTGATTGCTGGCAATTCAAGAAATGCGCCAAAAAGACAGTACAAGGACAGTGCTGTCAGATTGGAAAAGGTCCTTGAGAAATTTGAAGAGCGCGCTCTACAGAGAAGTTCCTCAAAGGTGTAGCACACTGCTTCCAATATTAACACTGAAATAAAGAATTAATTTTTTTTACGTTTTTTAAACTTCTTTAGATTAAAGATTTAATTTTTTAACTTGTCAACTGCTGGATATACTGGATGGCTCTCACTATCCCTGAGAACAACAAATGATCTACTGCAGCGATGAGACACAGGTAGGAAGCTGCTCTATACATTTATTCCAGTGCTGGTGCTTCTCTATAAGTTTTACTAGAATTAACCTCTATGTTTAAAGTGGCAACATGACCAAGTGTAATTTCTTGACTGCAAAATCCATTTTCTGATCACCAAGCCCTGTCCCACTTATAATTTGTTTATATAGTGCCCTTATAATAGCTTATATCATTACAATCTTCAATATTGTTAGAGCTTTTAAACCACTGTGGTCCACCTGTGAAAGTACTCTGCTAATGCTAGCTCTAGCCTGCACATTGATAGTGATGCTTCTTCCTCCAGCTCTTTTGAATTAAAATGCTAGTCTATTTATGTGGTGTGTTGAGATCTGGAAACTCACATCAGTACTGTGGTCACATAACCCTAAATCACACAAAAGGATGTTTCAATTGTTAATTCCACTACTTTTCTTGCCTTTGCCAGAATGGCGGGGGTTGACGGGAGGAAAAAAAGATGTGGGAAGGGATCAGTGCTGGTGTTTTTGCGATTGAAAATGGTTACTCTGTCATTTGTCAGTGCTGGTGCTTAGTGTTAATAATCGCTTGTGGGAGCAAAAAAAACAAGGAGCGAATTGTCATCGGGAGTGAGTTGTCAGAAGTGTATTGTTGGGAGCGAGTTGTCGTGGCACGTATTGTCAGGAGTGAATTGACACGCTCCCCTGTTTGGGGTCCTTACTCAGTTTGGTTTTGACACAAAGTTCATAGAAACAATACAGAGACTGTACGCTAGCCCACAGGCCTATACAATGTAAGAATGAATGGGTATCTGTTGAAAAGATTTGCACTGGGAAGGGGGAAAAGACAGGGATGTCCACTCTCTCCCCTGCTGTTTGCCCTGTACTTAGAACCACTGGCACAATGGATCAGACAGTATCCAGAGATCAGGGGGGTAAAGACAGGGGAGCAGGAACATAAAACTGCTCTACATGCAGATGATGTCCCAATATATTTAAGCCCTGAGACATCAATGTTTAGACTAATAGAAAGGGTGAAGGAATTTTCAACAATGGCAGGATACACCCTGAAATCCAACAAAACAGAGATACTTAGGTTTAGTTATAAACCAGCTCCTCAAATTATTTCCAGATACCCCATGAAATAGACATTAACATCACTAAAGTACTGAGGAATAGTGCTGCAAAATTTCAATAAAAATCTGCATCAAGATAACTTTGATCCATTGATAAGACATATGCAGGAGGCTTTTAAAAGGTGGAGCCTTCTACCACTCCCTATACATGCACGTATACAATCATTAAAAATGAATGTCCTAGCTAGGCTATTATACATTTTTCAATGTATCCCATTGGTCATTACAAAGCAAAGGTTAACAGAAATACAACAAATGATTTATAAATTTATATGGGTAAGAAAAAAGCCCAGAGTAAGAAATAAAGTGTTCATAACTAAAAAGAAATGGGGTGGATGGGCACTACTTGATATAAAGGAATACTGGAAAGCAACCCAACTCAGATGGGTGCTCCAGTGGGGCCAAGCAAAGGTAAATGCACACTGGAGATCCTTAGAAGAGATTGAAGGAGGGGTAGACCCTTGGAGGTAAGGTGATTCAATGCAAGACAAGACCATTGGAAGGATTAGAGAAGGAGGGGTATTCAGCAATAAGAATTACGGGGATGGCTCTACAAATATGTCAGTAATATGGTGAGGTGCAGAAAAAGGGGTGGAAATACAGATGGCTAGTTTGGAACCAAGAATTCAGACCAGGATGCATAGACCCATGGTATGAGAGACAAATACAAAAGGGGTTTAAATACCCAGCAAACATATTAAGAGGGGAGAACATGCTAACCTTTGAGAAATGTTGTAACCAGTATAATTGGGCAGAGACAAATAGGTTTAGGTACTACCAAATTAGGGACTACATACAGACATGGAAGAAAAAACACCAAAACAAACAAAGTCTCTTAGATGGGGAGGTGAGATTAAAACAACTAATGAATAAACAAGAATCAAAAGGAGCAATATCCCAGATTTATTAATTCATCCTAGCCCATGAAGGATCAGAAACCAAACATATAATAAAGAAGTGGGAGGAAGGGGCCTGATTCCACCTAAACAGACAAAGAATGGTCCAGAATATGGTAGGGGTCTTTTAGGGAGACCTCCTCCCCGAAGTGGAGGGAGTTTTCCTGGAAGATCAACACAAGATACTTTATCACACCACACATGAAGGCAAGGTGGGATTAGATAGGAGAGGACACATGTTGAAGGAAATGTGGAGGGCTAAGAACAACTCATGAGAATATATTCTATATGTGTCCAAGGATAGCAGATTACGAATGGGAGGTAATGGATAAACTAGAACAGCTCTTTCAACTTAACCTGAATATAAAAATACAACATTTCATACTGCCCCCCCCCCCAAAATAAAAGGACCCAATCCAAGGTATCTGTGTGGAGTGTGTGGAGTAGCAATAGGGAAGGCAGTCACCAAGAGATGGCTAAATCCAGACCCACCAACATTACAAGAATGGAAAACCATAGTAAATGAAATCCAAGAAATGGAAAGACTAACATACTGAACACAGGCAGGTCAGAAAAATTCAAGGGAAGGTGGGCAAAATGGATATTAGAAACGGAGTAGGGAGCTAGACAGAACACAAATAATAGGAGGAAAGAGGCCCTTAAGGAGCAGAAGACAAGTCCATTACATAGGAAAACTGGAAAGATGAAGTAAAGTGAAGCAAAACACAGTGAAAATCCATTCCTTCCTCTCAGAGAACCCCCTCCCCCCAACAGTGGTGGAAAGAGACAAAGTCCAAATGTGATGAAAATCAGTAGAAAAGGGTACAATAGAATTTGTATATTTATTTTCTGTTGTTTTATTAAATCAGTTTTATACAAGAAATGTTACATGAGGATGGGGACTAGAAAAAATGGAGAGTAAAAATGTAAAGAAATTCTAAACTAACAGATACCAAAGAACTGAGGTTACTAAATGGAAATTAAATGTACCATGTAACAAATAACAGTATGTAATTGTTAAAAATTTACATGTAAGACTTGACAAATTGTACAGCATTACTGGAAAAAAAGTATATAAAAAACAAGCATCTGTCAATGCCGAATGTTTGCTTGCTGGTATTAGCGCTGGAAGTGCAAGAGTTAGACAGATGCAGAATAGGAGTAGCAGTGAAGTGTTGAACTTCATGCGAACCCCACCTCCACCCTGCAGAGATGAAGAGGCATTAGGGTATGCCTTTGGGGTGTTGCGCATAACGATCACGCCATTTCACCTCACCCTATTCTGCAGACACAGACAAGTGTTGAGGTGTGCCTTTGGCTGTTCGGCTTTACAGTCACCCCATTCCATAAGGACATACGCTGAAATGAGTGCAGTATAGGAGAATGGGGTGAACTCTGGGGCCGACACCTCAATGCCTGTCACTGGCTGCAGGATGGAGCTGGAATGGCATGAGCATTATAGCCGGCAATCCAAAGGCACACCACTGATGCCCATCAATCTGTACAGGGCAAGATGTTATGGTTCGAAACCGTAATGCCCCGGGCATTTGTTGGTATTTGAACTACAAATTTTCAACATGGCCTTTTTGTGACCCCCACCTCATGAAAGCATGTAATACATCTGCTCATGAACAGTGGCATTACAATTTAGTTAATCTGTCTCGAATGTTAATTTGCTACATACTGTTCATAAGGAGGTGTGAAAAAATGTCAATGCTGGAAATCTGGAAAGAACATATTAAAAATTATTGGCGTTACGAGCATGCGTGAAAACTGCGCAACGCACACTCGTAATACAGTCATTTTGTGAAATGTTCTCTCCATATTTGACCTCTGCTCATGAATACTGTCACTATGATTTTCATAATCTGTCCTGAACATTGATTTCCCACAGCAACCGGGCCATGTCGCCAGATGTGCAAACACACATTTTGGGCAGGATGTGAAAATGGTGGCTGTACTGTTCATAAGAAGGTGTGAAAAACAGTGTTGAAAAATCTGGAGTGAAAATATTACAGATTCGCGAAGTTACAAGGGTGCATGGAAACTGTGCAATGCACGCTCATAACACAGTCATTTTATGGACTTTTGTCACCAAATTTTCAACATAGACATTTTAAGAGCTCTGTTCATGAACACTGTCACTGTGATTTTCTTAATGCTCCCCGAACACTGATTTCCCACAAAGATCGCGCTATTATATGCTGGAAGTGCGAAAACACATTTCAGCCAGGATGTGAAAAATGACAGTCATACTGTTTATATAGTGTCAACAAAGCCAATGTTGAAAATCTGGAGTGAAAATATTATAAATTTGCGAAGTTATGAGCGTGTGTGGAAACTATGCAACACACGCTCGTAACCAGATCATTTTGGAATTTTTCACCAAATTTGCAACATAAGCTTTTTGGCAGCCCACCACATGAACACTGACTGTTGTTTAATTAATCGGTGCCAAAAGGTGATTCTACAAAGTGACTGCAAAATCACCTTTCAGGACCAAATAATGAAATGACAGTGACTGAATTCACGAGGTGGGGTCCCAAGAACCACATGTTGAAAATTTGGAGGAAAATTTGCAAAAATGGTCAAGATATCCACCTAAGTTGAAAAAAACCCATTTATGCCATTATACAGCTTACCGGCATTTCTTCAGTTCACGGTTGGCTTTCAAGAGTGCAGACATGTTCCCGGTCCACTGAAGATCGTGGCGCTGTGCTCTGGAGGTAAGTATGGTGTGAGGGAGGGTGTGGGGATGCAGGGTGTGCAGAGGGTGGGTGCGGGCTGGGAGTGGGAACAGGAAGGCGAGGGACTGTTTTGTTTGTTTCAGGTTAAAAAAAATTACAAAATTCACCGTGGACCATTGTCCATTTTCTTACAGGTTTTGGCCACACTTGGGTGGGCTTCCAGTGTGGCACATTTGTTTGGGGGTCACATTAGCCACACTGGGGTGGGCTCCCAGTGTGGCACACAATTGGATGGGCAGTGCCAGGAAAATGGGGGGTTAACATGCCAACAGGGGATTAGGCACCCTCGTCGGCAAGCATGTCTGTGTCTGGGGCATGATGCAGAGGGGGATGGGGCACCACCTCAGCAGACCACAGCAGTAAAGGTAGCACCAATGCTTACAGGGGGATTGGGCACCCCCGAAGTATGCTTCCTAGGGACTGTGAGCAAGTGGCGGACAGCAAGCCACTGCCCACCATGTTTATTGAAATGTTACACCAGGCAAAGCACACCCTGCAATGACAGGTCGCTCCCTCAATGCAGCAGCCAATTTGTTTCAACTTGGTGGCATGCTTCCTAAACTAGCATCAGCAGCAGCATGCCACCGCATCTGGGAAACATGGCCAAGCCTCAGAATGGAGGGGGCATTGGCCGTCACAGTGCTGCACCTCAGAAACCCTGCTTCTTTCTTAAGCTGTCACATATTGTTTCTTGTGCAAGCGCGCAAGCAAACATAAAAATGTCAATGAACCCACAAGAGGGGGAACATTTTGGACTTAATACTAGTTCTGATTATCTTGATGTAGGAAGGTGTAAAAGTGGTCCGCCCATGGGTAACGGTAACCACATCGTGATTTATTTCCAATTATACTGTATCTTGATTACATCGAATATAATGGCAACATCAATATATTTCAATATGTTAATCAAGCCTTTCAATATTTTCAGACCAAGTTCTTATCAGTATGGGAACAGCACGCTCCCCTTCATAAGACCAGGGTCAGAGACTCTCACCTCCCCTGTATCTCGGCTGAACTTTGGCCTGCCTCCATGCACGTGACCAGTCATGGAAGTCTTACAAGTCCTCTGGCACTCCAGTTAACTTTAACAAGTATCATGCCTTGAAGAACACTTGTACTAGAGCCACCAGGTTAGCTAAGGTTGAGTTCTTTCCACCTCATTTCAGAAAAATCTCAATCACCCATCCAAGTTCTGGAAATAAATAAATTGCATTTTTCTCCCCCTCTGCCCAGCCCTCTTCTCCTGTCCTCAAGATGGGGGACTCTACCATTTCTGACCCTCCTTCTGTCACCTCTGCTTTCAACTCCTACTTCACCACCTTTACTTCTTCACTCTTATTTGCATTCCCTGCCATTACCTCCATCACTCTTTCCCCATCGGCCCTCCCCCATTACTCCCCTCCTCCTTCTTCTTGTCTGTTACCCTGGTTTCCTCTCATAATGCCCTCATCTGTCTCAGCCCTTAGAAAGGTGAGAGCCCTGATGGGCTTGACCCCAAGCTTCTGCATCTATCTGCACCTGTGATTGCCTTGCTTATCTCATCCCTACTAAACCTCTCATTTTCTCTTGCCTCTGTTCCAGATACTAGGAAGCATGCAACTGTCAAAGGAGGTGTCTTCTTCTCTGCTTGCAATTACTGCCCTACCTCTCTCCTCCCAACATTATCCAAACTCCAAGAATGCATAGTTCTAACTCAACTCTCCCCTTTTCTTGGCTCCTCCTCTATTTTTACCCCCTTCCAGGCTGGCTTTTGTAAACACCACTCCACCACTTCCTCTCTTCTCAGGTTTACAGACTCCATCCATACTGGCATGGACCAAAGTCACCTCACTGCTTCCATCTTTGTTGATCTAGTGAAAGCTTTTGAATGTCTCCCACCCTCTTCTCCTGGATAAACTAAAATCTGAGGGTCTATCCAACTTCGCAACCAGCTGGTTCAGCTCCTACCTTCAGCTCCTACCTTATATGCAGGTCTCAATCAGTTAGAACTGGTGAATCCTTATCCCCTTCCCTCCACTACCCATCCACACCAATGTCCCCCAAGGTTCCATCATTAGCCTGTTGCTTTTCTCTATATTCCTCAATGATCTCCCCTTAGCCTGTTCCTCTGCATCCATCCACATGTATGCAGATGACATGGTTCTGTTTTCTTCTGGTTCTTCCCCATCTGAGTTACTGTAATTTCCAGGCTACAACATGATTTTGACAATGTCCAGAAATGGTTCAGGTCTAATCAGTTATCCCTTAATGCAAAGAAAATGATCTCTATGTGTTTCGGCACCCAGCAGAGGCTTTCTAGGCTAGCTTCCCTCCTCACCTTCCATACCCTAGATGGTGGTGAAACTGAGAATGTGCCCTTATTTAAGGGTATTCCATCACTATGGTGACAACTTTACTGTGACAGACACTACAGCAACAACAGTGCCAGGTCGCTGTAGTGTCTGCACAGGACCCCGGCACGGCTATCTGGGAGTATTGTACCCCGTCCCCAAAGCAACTCCGACTCAGAGTTGATTAATTTAGTAGCAGAGAAGAGGGGGCAGAGCCTCCCACCTGGGGCGTTCAGGGGCAAAGCCCCACCAAAAAGAACACAGACTGACGTGACCCCCTTTATGCTGGCTGCAAATGTGGTCAACATAAAGGAGTCACTATAATGTCGGTTGACAACAAAATGTTTGACCAATTGTCATGGATCCCGTTTAAGTACCTTGGTGTCTGGCTTGACCATCACCTTGGTATTTCTCAGCACAATGATGCCATGTACAAAAGACTTCACCCCAATCTCGGTGCCCTTTATAGGAACAAAGGCTGCATTCCTATTTCTGCCCGCCAAGACATCATCACTAAGACGATCTTCCCTATTTTTGACTATGGTGACATTGTCTATGGCGCTGCACTGAAGTCCACCCTGGTCAGACTGAATCCCCTGTTTCATTCCTTTTGTTGTTTTGCCCTGGCTTGTCAACTTCACACTCATCACTGTTCTCTGTGCTCTGATCTATCCCTCCCTTCCTTGGAAGACCGCTGTCTTACCCACTGTGCCTCCTTTATTTACAAATTCTGGTTGGCTTTGATCTCTCCTTATCTCAGCTCTATCCTCTCACCTTTGATCCCTTCCCCTTATGCACTCCATAACTCAGGCTGTCATTCACTTCTGTTCCCCTCTCACAAATCCTTAGATGGACAGTCTGCTTTCTCCTTCCATCATCCTAACTTCTGAAACCGTCTTCCACTTACAATCCAATCTGCTCCCTCCAAATGTTCTCTTTTCTCTCTACTCCAAGATCACACTGCTCCCTCCTATACTTGCCCTTAGACTAAGTCCTCCCCATCTCCTTAATTCCCCTCTGCTCCCATTTTCCTCCATTTCTCATTATTCCCTCACTCTCCTCCTCCCCATTTCTCACTCCTACCTTCCCAACATTCCCCTAACCTTCCCACATTTACTTTCTTTCTGACTCCCTTCCTCTCCCTTTCTTCCCCTCCCTCACTTCCATCTCTACCCTCTTTCCACTCCCCATTACATATCATCATCACTCGAGTCCCACCTCCCTTACCTACCCCTCCCAATCAGTTCCCACTCCTTCCATTTCTCCTACCCTCCCTCCCCTATTTCACCCCTTTCTCTCTTCTTTTCTCCCTTATACCTCTAACCTCCCCCCACTCTCCCCTCTCTCCTTACCTTCATGCTACTTGCTTCCCCTAGGGTCACATCTGACATACTCATTCTCCCATGCTGCCCTGTTTGTTTGTTTTTCCTATTGTTAGAGTCTGTGTGTGCCTGGTAGTTCTGACAACTGTTGTCTGTTCCTGCCTTACTATGAATTGCCTATTTAGGTCAGTATATTTTTTGTACAATGTTGTGTTTTGTTGTATTATTGCACTTATACTTGTTAATTTGTATTCATCCCTTACCCCCAGGACACATCTGGAAACACGCTTTTGGTTCAGTATGTCTTTCTTGGTAAATCTCTTTAAAATAAATACATTTCAATACAGTGGGGCAAAAATTGATACAATTAGAGATGAACTAGGCAAAATAAATTGGAAGAATGAACTGGAAAATATATCCACTGAAGACATTTGGCATATCATCAAGAATAATATTTTAAGCCTGAGCAATAAATATATACTGAAGACACATAAATATCAAAATAACAAACTGAGATAAAGGTGGCTAAATAAAAAGATAAAATGTCATTAAACAAAAAGAACAACCTATACAGCGTTCATCTATATAAAAAAGACCTACTCTCTAGGGTAATTTCTATTCAAAAGAAGATCAAAAAAGAAATTAAAAATGTTAAAAGGGATTTAGAATGAAACCTGGCCAAAAATGCCATAAACGATAATAGCAAATACTTTATGTTTATATAAGCTCCCTTAAAAAGCCTCGAAGTAAAGTTGGACCAATACTTAACAATGGAACTCTGCCGCATGGTAACACTAAAAGGGCAAAAATACTATATGAAAAGTTTTGTGCAGTATTTAGCTCCAATGACAAACCATACCTTTGTTTAAATTCCTCTTCCTGTGACAGTTTCATAATGTCAACAGAAGACATTAAAATAATTAAATTAAAAGGAAAAACAACTCTTGGATCAGCTCAGCTCTCTGGGTACATGCATATTATGTCAGAATTTGTGTTGTATCCTTTAAAGGTTCTGTTTGAAGAGTCAGTAAATTCTGGTAGTGTGCCTAAGGATTGGAAAACCACATACTGTGTGTGGTACCCATACATAAAAATGGCTTTAAGCAAGACCCTAATAACTATAGACCAATTAGCCTTACTTCCACTGTCTGTAAAATCTGAGAAAGTATAATCAAGGACAAAATTATAAACTTTACTAATAATCTGGACCATGAACAATATGGATTCCAGAAAGAAAGAAGTAGCACAACAAATTTGATTTGTTTTTATGAAAAGATTCAGTAGCAACAGTCCATCGCTCAGCTCAGATACTCATGCCTGAATTAGAAATGAGTAGCAACAAACAGAACAAACTCTGGTCAGAACCAATATGGCTGTGGAAAGCTTTTGGGATGCCGTTGCCCATTATTTCTAATGAATTTGCACAATGCAGATCTGCAGAGATGCAGTTTTAATGTGGTCTTACTTTTACCCATTTTTACAATGTATTTTCCTAGAATATGCTTGCTGATTGCTATATATTTAGCCTGGATAGTTCACAGAAATGGCATCTTATTTTCAGTGGGGCTCTACATCTACACAATATTATGCTGCATTGTGTAAAATCAAAATGCACTAAAAATAATATTTTACATCTGAGGGGATATATTAAGTGCCAGACGATGCACGAGCAGAAAGTTGCATTGCACGAAGAGGGTGCGCTGGTTGACACTGATACAATATTCAAAGAAAATGCACCACTGGTACAAGATGTGCATACAGTAAAGCCCACCAGGATGAAATGCGTCACTGCAGAATTCTGCAGTAGAGTTACTGCAGCAAACAATGCAGTTTCAAAGGGAGTCAAACCCTTTTGTCATGCAGTAAACCTATGACACTGCACTTCATCCTGGTGGGCTTTATCATTCCTGCTGAAAATGTGACCCTGGAAGGGAGTCACAGTGTAGGTGACTGCCAAGTCAGATGCATCCAGGCTGACCCCGACTGAATACCTTCCAGGGGGAATGCATGGCACATACTGGTATGCGCTGCAGCCCCCATGGGTGATATTAAGCCCAGGAATGCAAATGAACTAGCTGAGTATGCAGGGTGCAAAGGGGCCTTATGCATGCTCCCATGTGGGACAGGCCCTGAAGTCTCTGGTGGTATAGTGGCACCCCCCCACCCATTCCACCAGCTCCGATCGTACTTGAGTCCGGGCTTCATTGGTTCCATATTGTAGGGACCCCAATGTCATCCCTAATTGCACCTGAATACACCTACAGTCCATGTCCATAGTGTAGTGGCCCCCATTCCCCCTTAACAGTGCACAAACATCCCACTCCCTGCTCCCCAGCCCATCCCATTGCAACGACTGGCTCTGTAATGGGATTGTACCACAATGGTGGGTGGTGGAGCACTGGCAGTAGGATGCTGGAATGTGTTATACATAGTCATGAGCTGTGTGTGGGTAAGAACACATAGTGGCCATACTCCTCAGGCACTTGCATGTGGATCCTTCATCCCGGTGCCATTGCACTGCTCAGTGTAGGTGATGACTGATGCTGTACCCACTCACACAGGTCCCAAAAAAGGTATGTTACAGCTGACCTCCCATTTGTTTGTACAATTGGGGAACTGCGGATGAACTATCTATAGCCTGAAGTGTACACTGCAAATGGCATTACAGGATATCGCACCCCATGGCACTGGGATACTTCAGCAGTCCAGAGGGTGTCATATTACACAGGGTAACAGGGGAGAGTGTGGACTTGCAGTAGTGTAAGACAGCAGGAAGATATAGCATTGGCAAGGCATGCATTGGAGGTATGTAAATTCCCTCTTCAGTTTGCCAGAGATGTACACGGCTGCATACACTGGTGGAGCCACAGCTGGCATGTGCACAGTACAGCCAGTTGGGTCATTCCAGAGTGCAGGTCCCCAGCCTGGGTTCAGTGCGTTCAATGGCTGGCCATGGTAGGGTGTAGAGGGCAGTGCCAGTCTTTGCAACAGGTTGGGTATGGGGGGGAGTGAGGGTGTCTGTGTACATGGGTGGTGGATGGGAGTCTTCTAGACTATGGATATGGATCATGGTTTCCTCTGGTGCAATTAGGTCTGGGGGGGACCTACACTATGGAGCTCTTAAGGGATGGAGTTGGCTAGATTGGGGATGAAAAGGGGGTATATCTAATCCACCAGGGCTGCCAGGCTGCTGTGTACCTGGGTGCACATCTGCAGCCTGCCTCTGGGTGGCTGGTCAGGCTAGGCCAGCTATTCATGGCCTAACTGTGGGCCGCGGTGCTCTGGACTGTGAGGGGCACATTCCCACTGAATATGCTGCAGCACAGCATATGCATGGGATTGGCCCTCAACTAGAATGGCATACCATCTGTGTGTGCCCTAGCCCATTCCCCTTGTGGCCGGTGCATCCCACAAGTTTGAATATCACACTGCTGCGCATTATTGGAGTTGCGCAGCATATCTCCCTTTTCCACCGGGATGCGCTGCATATCTCCTTTGAATATGGGACCCTGGACTAGGTAGCCTGAATAAATACATTATAGAAATGGTAAAATCATGACCCCACTGAAAACAAGATATTGCATCTAATTTGGGACAGCCTGAGTAAATGCAGTACAAAAATGTGTAAATGAACATCCCTGTGACAATGAGATGTAGCATCTCCCCTGCCCTATCCAGGATACAAAATATAGGATAAGAAATATTCAGTGCTCCCAGATCCAAATAACCTTTACTCTGTAAGAAGCCTTCATTTCCCTGTGTTTTCCCCACAAAGGCAGAATCAAATCCCTGTAGATTTTTCCATAAGCCACTGGTTCCTTATTTATGACTTTGTTCTTTATTATATCAGCAGCCTTTTATTAGGAAAAGAGCTCTGATTTGCTGCTCATTATTAATATTATATGTCATGATGGCCTTGGAATGATTTGGATTTATATGTTATGCATAAGGCATAATGGGGGACTATATGAAATAACAGATATCAAGCTCATTATTTCATGAAATATACTCAAAATTAATAATCACAAGTCAGACAATCTTTCAAAAGATACTAGTAATGCCTGTAAACAAATTTATTGCAACACACACAAATGCTAATTTTGCATCTTATAGTTGTTTGTTTTCAGACAAATTCTCATAGACTTTTTTCCTGTCCACCTGATGGAATCTTGAATGAGTTAAGTAAATGTTGTTAGTTTATCAAGGTCCTGATCCAGCAACTCAGTAAATACACACTCAGTATATCATATTATAAAATGACAAAAAGCAGACTTCTGTTTGCAGGAATTTTATAAATGGTATAAGTTATTGTTGTTACATCTATGTTGGTACAATAGAAGGTATCAGATCATTTGCTTCTGTATCACTCATGGTTTGTCAGCAGTTAATTCATTAAATGAGATCTCCCTTGCCAGGAGTTTGACTGTTTCTCCACCCCTACCCCAAACACACACACACACACACACACACACACACTCTTACTATAAGATATCTTAGTAGCTCTTATCTGTTATGTTTGGGAAGCAGGCCGCATCCCTTTCTGTCAAAAAGAAATGTATGTATTTAGTATGGGTAGTTCACTGAAGACCTGGCATTTTATCAGATATGTCTTGAGAGGTTAAAAACAGTGTAAATCTTTACAAAATGTGCTGGGAAAGGGTACCGTTTAAGAGGTATGAGTCTTTCTTGAAAGATATTAATTTCCAACTGAAGTTAGTAGCAAAAAATGTTTAAATGCTAATCATTTAAATGGGCAAGATGTTGCATTTCGAAGGGGGTAAACAAATCTCCAGTTTAATAGGCAACCAATATTTAACAAGCAGTTTCAGTGTCATAATGGCCACCAGATGAGCAGCTTGGAGTTATGTCTCCAACATTCTAAACTGAAAGAAGGGATTATTTTATTTCAGTTGTCATTATGATTTGTAGATGTAAAAGGATACATTGAAAAGTCCAAAAAATGTGTTCCACGAAACTCCATTTTCAAGCTACAGATCGCAAAATGGCTATTGGCTCTGCCCACAGCCATAAATATCCACTGAGTGACCAGAAAAAATCAAATTTTTAATGAAAGAGGCTTTAAAAAGACTTACAAGATTAAAAAAAGAAGGTGCCACACAGTGTAGAGCTCTGTTTGTTTTTATGAAAAGATTAGTGATTTGTTAGACAGAAATGTACTTTATGATGTGGTGTATCTTGATTTCAGTAAGGCTTTTGATCTGATACCCCATTGGGCCCTCCTGGAGAAAATTAAAAATAATAACCTCAATTACTCCATTGTCAACTGGATTACTGAATGGTTGAGGGAGAGAACACAGAGAGTAATAGTCAATGGGCATCTGTCAGGGATGGTAATGTTTACAAGTGGAGTCCTGCAGGGCTCTGTTTTGGGACCAGTATTATTTTTTTTTTTATTACTTCTGACCTGATGAGAGATATATTAAGTTGGTCAGTCAAATATACTGATGATGCAAAATTGGGTGGCCCTTGTGCAACTTCATCACAAATCAGTGGCCTTCAAAATGACCTGGACCTGAATCAAATCACTAGATGGGTAAACTGCTGATGCATGAAGTTAAATATGGAAAAGTGTAAGGTCATGCACCTTGGGAAGAGAAATCAGAGGAATACCTACATGTTATGTGGGAGTGAACATTGTAGCACTAATAATGAATCAGATTTAGGTATTAATGTGTCTCATGATTTTTGCAGCTCCAGTCAGGTAAATACAGCTATTAAAAAAACAATAAAGTAACCTGGTCCATCAAGAGAAACATTGCATCAAGGGATGCAAATATTCTTATGCCCTTTTTCTGAGCCTATGCTTGACCACATCTGGAATTTACGAACATACAGACATACAAAACTTGGCAGCAGAAACAGGCCTCATGGTCTATCAAGTCTGCTCGTATGCACAGCTAGCACCCCCTATATTGCAGCTGCCCCATCCCCCAATCCCACATTCATCTCCTGGAACTGCCCAATGTCCTTTATCCAGCCCCCACTTGTCCTTTCACATGCCCTTTTGAAACTCCCCACCATCCTGCATGCCACCACCTCCTCTGGCAGAGCATTCCATTTTGACACTACCCTCTCAGTGAAATAATGCCTCCTCATCTCCCTCCTAAACCTGCCTGCCTCCAATCTTAACCCATGCCCTCTTGTGTCCCTTCCCTTCCTCTGCTTAAACATCCCCTCTATGCCAGATTTGTTGATTCCCCTCAAGTATTTGAAAGTTTCAATCATGCCCCTCCATCCCTTCTCTCCTCCAGGGTGAATAAACTCACTTGACTCTTTCTTCATAGGTTTTGCCTTCCATCCCCTGTATTATTTTCATTGCCCTGCACTGCACTGCCTTGAGCAGCTTGATACCCTTCCTCAGGTATGGATGCCAATATTGCATGCAATACTCCAACTGCAGCCTGATCAAGGACCTGTACAGGGGTAGGATCACCTCTTTGTGCCCGGATGATAATCCCTGCACAATGCACCTGTCTTGCCTAATCGAAGAGTCACAAAGGAATAATCACACTTGGCATTCACACATCAGCACAATTTATTGCAAGCAAAAGATAATTACACTTCATTTAGCAGCAATATCACTATCAGCATTAATGATTACACTTTAGCATTCATTCATTAGCAATATTACTATCAGCATTAATATATACTTCAATTAAGCAAAACATGATACATCACCGATTCAATAAAGCATCATCCAAGCCCTCTTCCAATGGCTGGAAGCCCCTTGTCAGCCTGGCTAGGAGTCTCTAAACTGAACTGGCCCCACAGCGATGCGCCCCACCCTGCAGGAGAGAGGCTTCAAACCAGGCATTGAGAAAGCTACATTTATATGTTTTATCTGGTATTTAGAAATGCTAAACCATCATGTCCTAAGCACTGGCCAGGTGCCCAGAACATCCTGAGTTCAGCATGACAAACACCACTTATTCTCATAATAAATAGTTGGCATTCATTAGATCATCATGCCCTAAGCACTGGCCAGGTGTCCAGAACATCATGAGCCAAACAATGCCAGAGATTCTCACAACATCTTGTATCGACCTTCAAGTCAGCAAAATACACTGTCTGAAGCAAAACATAATAATGAGGCTATCTAAAGAGCAAAACACCAATTAAATGAAGCAGCATGTAAAATGGAGTCACACAATACAAAATGGAGTCACATAATACAAAATGGAGTCACATAATACAAAATGGAGTCACAATAATCAACATATTATACTATCACTACATTCGGTCCTTTGATTATTGTGAATACGATTTGTATGATATTGGTACCATAGCAAAATTACTACGAATATAACATGATAAGTAACAACTCCAAATAAGCAAGATAATTGTCACTACAGCAATGATTATTTAACACTTTTGTAGCTGATGGAGACCATCCTGTAAAAATATCCCACCAATAATGAGTAGTCTCTTGTTGAATCTTGGAACTTAAATCAATCATTTTATTTTTAGCTATCGTAGTTTGCACCTGACTTTGCACTAATGATTTATTTCTTATTGCCAAATGAGCCTGCATTACATCTGTTTCCTGAATTATCTGTTTAATTTTATTTAATGAGATACTCAATCTTGATTGATCTAAAATATTGGGCTGCCAATACAAAATAAGCTTCTGCTCATTATCAGGGACCTGTGCATTTTACTGTGGTGGGCGACATTACAATCCAATGATTACTAGGAATCCATGATTTGAACACGGTCCTCCACACATATTCATTATTACTCATTAAATCACTCTGGGCCTTATTTCTTTGCATTATAGAATACATATGTCATTGTGCATTCTGTCCAATCAATAAATCTAAAATATTTTCTGCTACTCCCATTCCCCATACCTGTGAAGCATTAAATAACTGCAAGAACTCAAAATCATAATTCAAAGATAATCTTTGGGGTAAGAAAACAGTTGGCATCCATTGAGCTTGTAAGTTAATTAAGCTAAATACATCAATTCTACTGCCTGAAGCCTGTTAGTCAGTGTTTCTATATCAACACTATTTAAAATTCCCATGCCTGCCCTGCTCCACCTAATAGCGTATCATACCAAGCTCTTTTATATTTGCATTTTCTACTAAGCATAAACGTTATGTTAAAATGGATTACATTTTTCTGATACCGCTCGCTACTGATGTACATGTGGATGGAACCTTAACTATACTATCATTGCTAATTACAGGATGATTTTCAACACTGTAATGTGATCTGCCAAGTAGTTCTATTAGTTATTGCAGTAGCATTCATGCAGAATAACGTGTCTATGTCAATCAAAGTAATACTTGCATTGAAAATGTCTGTTTGATTCATGCAGCAATCAAGTCTATGTTGTACAGTCACCATGCAACTATTCGGTAAGTTGCAGCATTTAATAGCAGTCTTATTCTGCAAGAGATTTCATCTGTTTCAGTAGGCATATTGTCCTGAGCCACCAGTTGTCATCCAGAGATTGACCCTGGTGAAAATGTCATGTTCAGTACCACACACTTCTGTCCGGATGGGCAGCTAAAGTTCCCCTGGGTCCTATCTTTGGTATCATTTTTCCAACTCCGGGTTCCTTTACAACCAGTGTCATTACAGTTAACCCTTTGAATCCTTCCTCCAGGGGTAACTAGCTCTGCCAAATGGACCATAAGACACACCAGCATTCCTTTTAAAATCCATTGCTGGACCTAGAAAGACACAAATTTCATTATTCTCGAAGATAACATTTATGTGCAGGCACGTATTCCCATTTTCTTTCCCTGATCTGATGACTAGCACAGTGTTGTCTCGTCGGTGGCTATCACCTCAGCTGGTTCAGGAGGGCCATTTGGGTTTGTAACCCATATTTTGGCATCCATTGTTAAAACTCTCCTGTAGATCTAAAACCTTTATCCCCCTTGCTGTTAAGAGTGTGGGGCTTGTCCCTTTATAGGGTCATTTTGTTAACTGGAATAATTAATAATTGAGCCACTCTGTCATACTGTTGGATTAACAGATTTTGTTCTCTACTATTCAACAAAATTACTTTCACTTCTCCTTGATAATCACAATCAATCACCCCTCCCAAAATTTGTATTCCTTGAGGGCTAGTTCTGATTTAGGTGCTATCCAACCAAAATGTCTCGGTGGAATTTGTAATGCTTCATGCAAATTCTCTTTCCATTAAGTAGCTCTCCCCCAATTGTCCTTTCACAATATGAGGATTGGTCTTTGTTGCCCATGTTGGCATCATAGGACACTGAGCAACAACAGTTTAACCAAATCCAATATTGAGGTACACCTACTATATGCCCACCTGTAAGTGGCTTTCTCTCCCAAATGTCCACATTTTTTATGTGCCCATTTTGCCAGCCCTGATAACTGCTGACTTTGAGTTTCTTCAATATCCACTGAAAGAATCTTAGCTTTTTCATCTGCAATAGAATTATACCATTGTTCTAGTGTATCTGAAGCACAATGAGCATCAACATGAAATACAGGGTCTGAGTATTTTGCACCATAGTCCATATTTCCTGCCACAGTTCTTTTCCCCATATTTCTTTCGAATAAATTTTCCACTCATCCTTAGCCCAAGTGGGCAGCCGGGTTGTTAAACCATTGGCTACAGACCATGAATCAGTATAAATATGACATGTACCTTGCAACTTTGTGGATATTACACTGGAAGGGAGGAAGGGTAGCTTACTCCTCCCTCCAAGCTCCTACTGGTGGAAGACACAGCTTGAATACTGTAGCAATAAAAGGTTAGCTGTGAAACACAGAAAACAACAAAAACAAACACATCAGTTCAAAAATAAAACAAGATTATTTCCATAGGATAAAAGAAGTCAAGCGTCCCTGGGTTCCTTATCCTAAGCATGACAAAATGTCCAGATTGATGGTAATACAATGCATACGTATCTCTGTAGATGGTAAACTCTCAAAAACAGCAGTAATAGTCCTTTTTCAAAATTGTAAAAGTTTGTTCCTCTTCACTTAGAATACTAGTTTTGCAATAAAAGTCAAATTACATGGTTCACTCTTGGTGTGCTTTCATGAAAACATACATTTTGTGTGAAAAGTTGTGCTTTAGGCATGGAATACATCAAGTTTGAACTGGTAGTAACATAAAATGTTGAAACACAAGAAGGTCAAATAACGGCAAAAGGTCACAGTGTGCATGCAAGGGTCATTCAAACCCAGCCATTCTTGTAGTGTCCTTGAACACCACCAATATTAAAATATCTTACACAATAAAACTGCTACAAGACAGTACACACACATACACATACACAAAAAGAAATACTTAACACAAAATAAGACTGACATTGTTTCACACCAATTTGCTGAGGTAATTCCCATAGTTCCATTAGAAAACTGTACGTGGTTTAGATATATGTGCTACCTCCTGCCTGTCTTGTAACACTGATAATTTTTAAACCAACACATTTATACATATTGCCATGCCAAATCTTTCCAGAACAAAACACTGTTTAAACACATCATCTGTAAGTGAACACATCTCGTATAACATGATTACCTTTTGGCACATAACTAAAATATGGCACTCTGCCATTTTGAAAAAGTTTCTGGTTTTAACTGAAGTATGATAAAACCATTTATAGCTGTTAACACATTACATTTTCACCTAACAGTGGCTTGGCATGTTGCTTGCAAACTACAACTCTTTCTGCACATTGCAATCTATATGACGTCATAACTCTTCACCATCAACACTACCTGCTCCAAGCAAACAAAAGTTCTTCACTGACCCTATCTAGGCAGCACAAATGTTCCATTAAAACAAAGCCAATTAAAACAGTCAGCTATGAGGCAAAGAAACTTCTTCTTTCTTTTTTTTTTGTAACCTGTTGTGCACTGAAGGCAGTCAATCTATCTCGCAACCTTGACAACAGAACATAATACAGAACACAGATATAAAACAACTTTGAATAAAAAAAATTCAGACTTACCCGGTGCCAAGGTATTTTCTTCTTCTTTCCGATACACTAGTCTAAGTAAGAAAATTGACTGCAGGACCTTCGTGATAATTTCAAACGCTGCAGCTATTAACTCTTTCAAAGGTTTTAACCCTTGAAAGGTTTTCTTTAGCCATTTAGTAACCTGCCAAACCAAGTCTTTTTCCAGAGCTCTGGTTTGCAGTTTAAAACAAAACAAACAAAAATCTCTAACAGTACTAGGTTGAGATCCATCTGGTAGAGGTCCCCAGTACTTGGGTTTAGGATCAAATGTATACAGAAAAACTTGAAACTACACAGATAGGCAACATGGGGGAGGATTTTCAAATCATCCCGTCTGTAGTCACCTACTGGGCGTACATCCACAGTAATTTCTTTTTCTTTTTCTAGATGTTGCTTATCTAACTTTGCTTAACCAGCCGCTGCTTTTCTCCTAAAAGCAGCCTGAACTGTGAAAGCCATCATTGGCTCTAACAGTATATACTTGCAGCAAGCACAAATTACAAGTACAAAGGGCAGTTGCCCTTGCTTGTTTGAGCTCATAAAAAGAACTCATCCTCTAAAAATAGACATTTTATTTTCGAATCCTGCCAACTACACCAAATTGTCTTGCCTAATCAAAGAGTCACAAAGGAATAATCACACTTGGCATTCACACATCAGCACAATTTATTGCAAGCAAAAGATAATTACACTTCATTTAGCAGCAATATCACTATCAGCATTAATGATTACACTTTAGCATTCATTCATTAGCAATATTACTATCAGCATTAATATATCTTCAATTAAGCAAAACATGATACATCACCGATTCAATAAAAGCATCATCCAAGCCCTCTTCCAATGGCTGGAAGCCCTTGTCAGCCTGGCTAGGAGTCTCGAACGGGAACTGGCCCCACAGCGATCGTCCACCCTGCAGGAGAGGCTTCAAACCAGGCATTGAGAAAGCTACATTTATATGTTTTATCTGGTATTGAAATGCTAAACCATCATGTCCTAAGCACTGGCCAGGTGCCCAGAACATCACAGTTCAGCATGACAAACACCACTTATTCTCATAATAAATAGTTGGCATTCATTAGATCATCATGCCTAAGCACTGGCCAGGTGTCCAGAACATCATGAGCCAAACAATGCCAGAGATTCTCACAACATCTTGTATGCGACCTTCAAGTCAGCAAAATACACTGTCTGAAGCAAAACATAATAATGAGGCTATCTAAAGAGCAAAACACCAATTAAATGAAGCAGCATGTAAAATGGAGTCACACAATACAAAATGGAGTCACATAATACAAAATGGAGTCACATAATACAAAATGGAGTCACATAATACAAAATGGAGTCACAATAATCAACATATTATACTATCACTACAGCACCCCAGCACCTTATTGGCAATAGCTGCAGCCCTCCTACATTGAACAGAGTTGTTCATGCTCCCTGTTACTATGACCCCCAAGGTCCTTCTACTCCTCAGAGACCCCTAACCGCACCCCACCCAGCCAATATTCCCTCCTCGAGGTCCTCGCCGTGAAGTGCATAACTTTGCATTTCTTTGTGTTAAAACCAAATTGCCACCTCTCTGACCACTCCTCAAGTCTGATTAGGTCACCTATACCCTGTGCCACCCCTCTATGTCATCCACTACTGCTCCCATCTTGGTGTTATCTGTGAACAGACTCATCCTGCTCCCAACCCCATGTGCAGTATCTGATATGAACAGTCCAAACAACACCGGCCTCAGCACAGAGCTCTGTGGCACCCCGCTTGTCACTGGTTTGGGAGATGAGAATTCTCCCCCCCATCACCACCACATGTTGCAGTCTTTCCCCAAGCCAATTCTTGATGCAGCCAGCCATCTTAGCCCCCACCCCTACGTGTTCCAGCTTTGCCCCCAGTCACCCATGAGGGACCAAATCAAAGACCTTGCTGAAATCCAAATATAGGACATCCACTGCATGGCCCTTGTCCATTGCCATTGTCACCCAGTCATAGTATTTTATTAGGTTGGTCTGGCATGATCTCCGTGAGACACACCCATGCTGCTGCCCATGCTGGAGATCATTGACCTCCAGGAAGGTTACCAGTCTCTCCTTCAAGATTGCTTCCATGAGTTTATCCAATATGGAAGCGAGACTGACAGGTCTGTAATTGCCCGGCTCGTCCTTTGGGCTGCTCTTGTGGATAGGCACCACATGAGCCAACCTCCAGTCCTGTGGCACACACCCCATGTCCAGGGAGGTGTTGAACAGGTCAGTCAGCAGCCCGGCCAACACCTTCACCATTTCCCTCAACACCCTAGGGTGAATACCATCAGGACCTGGTGCCTTATCCATTCTAATTGCCTTCAGACCATCCAATAACCTGCTTTCTTGAATCACTGCATCAGTCACCTCCTCCCCCCTCCCTTCCTGTCCATGAAGGTAGCGGACCTCCTACCTCTCTCATAAACACAGAGGACAAGTCTTCATTCAGTACCTCTGCCTGTTCCTCCTCCTTCTCCACCCACCCCTCACCCTTCCTAATCTGAACTATCCGGTCCCTACAATTCCTTTTTTCCCTCATGTATCTATAGAATTCCTTCTCCCCCTTCCTCATGCCCTGAGCCAGCCTCAGCTTCTTGACGGCCTTGGCCTTCCTTACTAACTTGGTTACTTCCTTGGTCCTCTTTGCGTACAACTTCCTGTCCTCTCCCATCCCAGTTCTTTTCATTCTCCTAAAACCAGCTCTTTTTGCCCTCACCCCTCCAACACACTCCTGGTCATCCAACATGGCACCTTGGCACTGGACTTCTGTCTCAGAGTCTCCTGGTGCATGCTACAGTAGTCTCCCTCATCCCAGATGTTATGATATCCCACTTTTGATGTGCATCCATCTCTGATCTAATTCCCTCAAGGCACCCCCTCAGTATTTCCTTCATCCTCCCAAAGTTCACACATCTGAAGTCCACTACCGTTGTTGCTGATCCCACCGCCTCCCTGCTCATGCTGAGCCTGAACCACACTGAAAGGTGCTTCTCAACTCTGGTGTCCTTTCATCAAAAGAAACCAAGATAATATTGAAAAAGTACAGAGAAAATTTACAAAAAATATATATGGAATGAAATATAGAACATACAATGATTGTCTTCGGATCCTAAACCTCATGTTGTTGGAGACAAGAAGACTAAGAGGTGATCTCTTATTGATGTTCTATATTGTACGTGATCCATGTTTGTTCACAGAATTAGACACAGATTTCAAATCAACTGACAAAGAAACCAGAAGTTGAACTTTACATAGAAACATAGACCACTTGGCCCACCTGGTCTGCCCATTTTCCCTACCTGTTGTAATACCGCAAACCCCACTTGATCTCCAGCATAGCCCTCCCTTCCCTCACCACCAAGGTTCCCTTCTGCTTACAGCATGCATTCTTGAATCCCCTTACAGTTTTTGCCCTCACCACCTCCACTGGGAGGCTGTTCCAGGCATCAACTACTTTTTCTGTGAAGAAGTATTTCCTCACATTTCCCCTGAGTCTACCCCCCTCCAGCTTCACAGCATGCCCCCTTGTTCTTGAGAATCTTTTATTCTGAAAAATGCTTCTCTCCAGCACCTTATTTATACTCGTAAGGTATTTGAAAGTCTGTATTATATCCTCTCTTTCCCTCCTTTCTTCCAGGGTGTACATATTAAGATCCTTTAGTCTCTCCTATTAGGGTCTCTCATGCAGACCATACAACATTTTAGTTGCCCTCCATTGGACTGCCTCTATTCTATCTGTGTACTTCCAAAGAGGTAGTCTCCAGAACTGGACACAATACTCTAGATGAGGTCTCATCAATGATCTATACAGTGGTATCACCACCTCCTCCCTCTTTGTGCAGGTGATGCCTCTCCCTATGCCTCCAGGATCCCATTGGCTCTCCCCACTGCCTTTTAACATTGTTTGGTCACCTTTAGGACATCACAAATGATTACCCCCGGGTCTTTTTCCTGTTTGGTGGTCATCAGTACCACTCCCCCCATCTTGCATTTTCCCCAGGGTTCCTATGCCCCAAGTACATGATTTTACACTTCTTCACATTGAAACTCAAGTCTCCACACTCTTGGCCACTCTTCAAGCTTCTTAGATCCCTATTTATTTTTTCCACTCCCTCTGGAGTGTCTACCCTATTGCAGATTTTAGTGTCATCTGCAAAAAGGCATACTGGTACCTTTCCTTCTGGCCCCTCTACAAGACATTAAAGAGGGCCAGTTCCAGAATTGATCCTTGTGGCACCCCACTGGTCACCCTTCCTTTTCAGGAGTGAACTCTCTACCACTACTCTCTGTTGCCTATCCTCCAACCAAATCCTTACCCAGTTTACCACTTTTAGACCCTCTCACAGGCCACCTAGGTTGTTCATGAGTCTCCGATGCGGAACAGTGTCGAAGGCCTTACTGAATTCCAGGTAGGCCACATACACCTCTCCACCCTCATCTACTTCCTTGGTCTCCCAGTCAAAGAAATCTATCAGACTTTGTTTGACATGAGCTCCCCTTACAAATAGTTGGACAAACATTCAAATTAGTAAAATGGAAATATTTCTTCACACAAAGAATAATTAATTCTTGGAACCAGTTACCTCTTGATATAATACTTAGTAAAACAAAAACAGAATTTAAAACTAAACTTGACAAATACATCTTATCAGGAGGAGAACTCAAGTTATTACCTACAGTGAGACTTCTATAAGAGCATTAATGAACAACTTACCTTCTGGCTCCTTGACTTTCCTTAGTTTGATCCTTAGTATGACTAATGAGTGTACTGTGCCCCCTAAATCAGTGTTTTGGGAAACAGGAAAAGCTTTTATGAGGTGGGCCCATAGTGGCCTACATGGTGTTTAAACACAGGCAGAAAAAAGAAAGATTGCAGGAACTGGAGGCCCGTACAAAGGAACTAGAGATTAGAGCCTTTAAGGGGCCCTCTGCTGCTACGGTGGCTACACTAAGACTGGCCAGGGAAACCATGAATAGCAAACTCATGGGGAAGGCTATAACAGCTCTCCTATAAGCCAATTGATGCTTCTGTGGGTGGGGCAACAAACCCAGTCCCCCATTGGTGAGGCTTGCAAGGGGAAGAAGGAAAGCAAATGTGATAGCCACTATCAGGGGTAGTGACAGCTCTCTACTGTAAGAACAAGGAGATGCAGAGGAGATTTGTTGATTATTACACTAGATTGTACTGGGAAAAATGGACACATGAGAGAGAGATGTAGACCTTCATACAGAATTTGAATATACCTAAGCCAAAGCAGTACCAGCTGGGGAAGATTGGGAGACAGCATCTACCTTTGCAAAGGGCAAGGTGGTGGGTTCAGATGGGCTGCCCATAGAGTTTTACAGAGCAGTGGGAGTCTCTGTCTGGAAACACATGCATAATGGGATCTATTCACTAATGCCTATGAATGAATGCCACACAGCGGGGTTCAGCAGATCCCTGGTGGCATTCACTACAGGCATTCTAGTCCTTTCTGCACTGGATTCCATGGCCGCCAACATAGCTATGTGCCACAGACAGTCCAGCAGCGTGCTCGGGGGCATGCCCATACTGTGCTCCATTCACTAAGGGGGGGCACAAATTACATGATGGGGGACCCTGTGTAACTCTTATATGCTCCCCCAATGGACACCGGCTGGTAGCATCAGGAAAGGAACCCCTGTCACACTTCTAACCCACCCACTGGGTTGCTGTGGTGGGCTGGGGAAGCCATTCAGACAGTCACCCATTGGACTCTACATCCCGGGGTCCATGCCCTCTTAGGACCTCCTATAGGCATGCAGCAGGGGATCCACTTTGGGACACAGAACAGGCATCTGATTGAATACCCACTGAGGTTCCATGATCTGTCCCCACACAGCTATGATCCACACCCTTGTAGCTGTGCAGTGGGAGGGCAGCGGTGCAGACAGGTGGCTGGCAATGGTGAATACTGGCCTGTGTATGCCTATCCTGGGGTGCAGAGCTGTGTAGGCTCTTGACACTTGAATTGTGCATACATTCCACCCATTTGTGAATAGAGTCCAATATGTTTATGGAGGTAAGGGATGAGGGAGAACTGCCTGCCTCATGTAATTTGACTACAACCACATTGCTTCATAAGGAGGGCAGGGATCCTGCAGAATGCTTGGCCTATAGGCCCATATCCCTTTTGAACAGTAATATTAAGGTGTTGGCCAAGATCCTGGCTGGGAGGCCGGATGGCATCCTTCCTTCTCTGGTGACAGATGACTGGACCAGATTGTTAAGAATAGGTATTCTTACCACAATGTGAGAAGACTCCTGGGGAGTAATGGAGGTGGCCTCTCAGCATCTAGGAAGAGCATGTGTACTCTCCCTGGACACCGAGAAGGCCTCTGACAGAGTGGAATGGAACTACCTCTTTTGAACACTTGAACTCTTAGGGTTAGGCCTATCTGTCATTGAAATGATACAGCCATTATACAAGAACCCCAGAGCTAATATTCTAATTAATGGGGAGCTTACAGAACAATTATATTTGGCTAGGGGGACAAGGCAGGGTGCCCTCTATCCTCACTCTTATTTGCATTTGCCAATAGAGCCACTGACAGGCAGATTTACAGAGGTCAGCAGAGTTACCAGTGCATGGGGGAAGCAACACAAAATTTCCCTATATGCTGATGACATGCTCATTTTTTTACACACCCAGAGTCATTAGTTCTTACACTCACCCAGATTATAGACGCTTTCGCCTGATTCTCTAAATATAAAATAAATTTTGATAAATCAGAGCTGATGGGTGTGATGAATGTCCAGCTGGGGAATCTAGATATAAAGTGGTTTCCACACATATAAAATACTTGGGTATTATGGTAGGAAAATCATTGGCTTCCCTGTAGAATCTGAGTTATACTCCTATACTGACCATGAATAAGGGAGATTTGCAACTCTGGCAGGGGCCGCCCATATCCTGGATGGGATGAATAAATGTGATAAAAATGAATGTGCTGCCCTGGATTCCCTACTCTATCCAGATGCAGTCCATGGGACTCACCAAGCGGAATCTACCTGTGTTAGAAAAGTCATGTTCAGGCTTCATATGGCACTCCAGCAGGCCTGGGATCAGCCTGAGCAAACTTGAAAGCTCAATGGGTAAGGGAGGCTTAAGGTATCCAGATTTTTCTCTGTACCATCTGGTGACACAAGCTCGATTATTGACAGACTGAGTCAAAGTGGACAGAGGGGCGCACTAGGTATCCCTTAATGGAGTGGAGCTAAGTCACCAAGTAACAGCTTATTTAGACCTGGGAAGGTTGAGAACATATACAAGGCAGAGGGTAGGAAATAAGCTAGTAAAGATGACACTGGAAGATGAGGGGGCATGGGAGAAAATATGCAAGCTGTTAAAGGACCAGATTGGTGGCACATTGTTGGCTCTGATGTATTCAAATCCTGAATTTCTCCCAGACCTGGAAGATGAGGGGTTCCAGCAATAGACAGAGGGGAAAAAGATGTCTGGAGGGATCTCTTTAACTCTCAGGGGCTCAAAACTTTCCAGCAATCAGTAGAAGAACTGGGGATTCCACAGGCACATAGGTTTTGGTACTTCCAGGTTAGGAACTGGATCAGATGGATTGGTCAGTCAGACCAGCTGGACTCCAAACTATATAGCGTGGGAAGCTTCATTTTTCAGGCAAGGGTTAAACTGAAAAGAGTCCTGGTGAAGGTTTACCAGTGCCTGAAAGATAACACTCCATACTTGTCCCTGAAGGTCGAAAGCCTGTGGGAGCGGGACCTGGGCTTTGAAATCCCTGAAAAAGCTTCGGAGAACCTGTGTAAATCACACATGGGTCTACTGGCCTGCAACAATTTATGACTTTGATAACAAATTTAAAGAGGTGCAGTATAAATTTATAAACAGGCTTTAAATGCCTCCCAGTGCCATCAGTAAATGCAATCAGGGAGTCGCTCCGATATGTGGGAGATGCCGTATAGAAAGAGGGATAAGTATGCACTATTTTTAGGCCTGCAGAGTTACAGCCTTTTCAATAAGACCCTGGAGCGGGCCTGATTTTTTAAGGAAGAGCGCAAAGAGAAGAAGGTTGTTGGTGTGGGGTGAGTGGGACTGATTATCTGCTTGAGGTATCGTTTGGTAATTTTCTCAGGGACAACGGAAGAAAAATAAAAATCAGCCCTTCTCTGGATGTGGCGTCAGCTGCTGGAAGGGCTCCCCCAGCTATGGGAAGGGAGATAGACCAACACCCCATTGGAGAAGTGAGAGGTCATGTGGCAGAAGGAAGTGCTGGAGCCAAGACTGGAGGCAGAGCTAAGGGAAATATTGAAGATATGGGAGGTGCATTTGAGAGTGATTGCCTTGGCTGGGATATCCATGGGGGATATGCCAGCTACATTTTTATGGGAACAGTTGCCCAGGAGGGAGTCCATGAATCTGGAGCCATTGGGAGGAGGGAATAGCAGCCCCTAGGTAAGAGGTTGACACATTCCTAGCTCCGAAGGTCTTGCTAGTGGCTGGGATAAGGGAATGGAGGCCCAGAGGTGAGAGGCTAGCCTGTTCTGAGCTGCAAGGGAGAGTGTGGGTCTTGTGGGACAGTGAGAAGATATATCTCCACAGGATCATTATTGTTGTTTTTGGATAAAGTGAGCTACCTAATTTAACGGGATTGTCCGGATCATGCACCACAGAATGGTCAGTGTGCATCTGGGACATTGTGGACTCTTGCCCTTATGTGACCATGTTGGTCTAGTGTGATGTATTCCCCCTTGAACTGTGATTAACTTACTGCTCCATGGAGTTGTCTTTTACATGTGGGATACCACTGTTTTCCTTACACCTGCAGTGTCATTTCAGTTCTTTGCAATGACTGCTTCTGCCACTAACCAGCAGTTTTCTTTTAGCCCAGCACCTGGAGGTCAACCACAACTCACCCCTTGAGGGACCTGGAAAATGTAGGTTATCTAACACAGTTTCTGCTGTGACTGCTCCTTCCCATGGACATTTACCATCATCATACCTCTAGACATCGGGGAGGAGTGGGCTGCAGATGGGGGCTCCTTCAGGATGATTTGGGGTGCCTGTGGCATGGCTGGAACCCAAGAATGGTGCTGGGTGAAGCTATTTGACAGTTTGGATTTTTTTGTATTGGACAGTAACACAACCAATATGGTGCTGGAGGGCTGAGATAATTTGTTCCTTTTGGTGGGAAGAGGGTGCCTGAGGGTCTTCTGGAGAGAGTCTCATGCCTGGCCCATGTCAAACCTATGCAAATGGACTGGGGTGAACCCTATGGCTGGACTGATTGGACTTGGTTGGGAGGAGTTCATGATTCCCTGGCACCTAGTGTATGTGCATTGGACAGTAGACACCAGTGAGAGGGGGAAACCTTATTCATGTTGGCTACCACTCCATCAGTTTTGCATTTGGGACTGTGAGACTTAGTCCATTTTGGAAAATGGACAAGCACCTTCAGCTTCAGCTGTTACCATGCCATTGGAGATGTTTAAGTGGATGTGGGAGTTGGCTGGAAAATTGACTGTGTCCACAGCATGAGTCCTTTGCCACTATAAGGGCCCTGGAGTGGAGCTGCTCCCTGTATGTAGTGTCTGCTGTGGTACTAGCCCTGAAGCCCAAGGATGTGTTTCCCTGATGGTCTGGTTTTGGCCCCAGCCTGCCAGCCATCTCCATGAACTCAGAGGACACAAGTTTGGGAGGACCGGAGGACCTGGTTACTCAAACTGAAAGATAAAAGAGTAAGCATACAAAGCAACAGGTGAGGGTCCTCACATAAGACATGATGGGAGTGGTGCAGTGCAGTGGATGTGGAGCAGCAGTCTTCTGGGGGACATTCTGGAGGATGTAGTGTTGTCCCATCTGCAGGCAACTCTCTGGGCTGAGGGAGGAGGTCGCTCGTCTCCAGGCTGAATTGGCCAGGATTTGTGGACCTCTTTTTCTACCCAGGGACCACCAGGGCCACTGCCTCAGAGGTTGCCAAGAAGGAGGAGGAGCAGTTGGACCACTGTGGGCTCAGAGAGGATGAGAGTGGTGAAACAGAGGCACATCCCTCCAGTTGTACCTCTCCACAATTCATACGCTGTTCTGGTGGAGCATGGTTCCTCTATGGAGGCACCTGCAGTGGAGACCAAGGAGAATTCTGGGAACCTCCACAATGGAGACCCACAGCAGGGTGGCATGGGACCCCACAGAGGAAGGAAACAACTCCTAGTGGGGGACTCAATTGTTAAGAGGGTAGAACTGGGGGAGGGAGGGGAGAGGGAGGTAAGGTGCCTTCCCGGTGCCATAGCTTGGAGGGACAGGGAGTGAATCCTCAGGATTGCTAGAGCAGCAGCACAGGAGAGGGAGCTGGACATCATTGTCCACCCCGGGACAAATGACTATGGCTGGGAATGGGCTCAGAGCAGTGCAGGAAGAGTTTGTGGAGTTGGGGAAGGGCCTTAGACAAGTAGCATGCATGGTAATCTTCTCAGAGGTGCTGTCTATCTATGGCATTGGTGAGGCTAGGGTGCTCTACACCATGGGATTCAATCAATGGTTGAAAAACTGGTGCAGAGCTCAGGGTTTGGGCTTCACTAGAGACTGGGGGTCCACCTGGAGGGATGCAGGCCTATACTGGTGCGATGATCTGCATCTATCCAGGACCAGGATCCTAGGTGATAGGTTTAAATGCTTGATTGGCAAGCATGTAAACTAGCCAAGGGGGGAGGCACTGAAAAGGAGCAGGAAAATCCCAGCCCACCCCCACAAAATAGGGTAGTTAGTAAGGTAAACACCAAAATAGAGAAGTTGAGAGGGAGAAGGGCAGGAATAAATGAGAAAAAGGCAAAGGCAGTAAGGACAGGGATGGGGTTAAAAGGGGTAAGGCAATCACAAAATGGAGGGCAATGAGTACCAATGCCCATAGTCTTGGTAATAAGCTCCCTGAACTAGCGGCCTTGATAGAAGAGGGATGCCTGGATATTGTGGCAATCACAGAAACATGGTACACAGAAAACCATGACTCGGATGTCAACATACCAGGGTACACAATCTACAGGAGGAACAGGGAGGGTAATAGAAGAAGATGAATAGCTCTCTACATAAGGGAAGAGATCAAAGAAATGGAACTAAATGGTAAACAGGGAGGAGAGGAGGCACTGTTGGTCACCCTGGAGACAAGAAATGGCACCACAGTCCACACGGGGGTAATATACAGACCCCCATCCCAGGGGGAGGAAATGGACAAGAAAATAATAGAAGGCATCCTTAGGATAGCAGAAAAAGGGGAGGTATTGTTGATGGAGGACCTGAATATGTCAGATGTTAACTGGGGCACCTTTGCTGCAGCCACATCCAGGAGAAGGGTCATTCTCGATGCCCTACAGGGGGCATGCCTCAGACAGCTAGTGCTGGAACCCACTCAGGAGGGAGCAATCTTAGACCTAGTACTCTCAAATGGGGATGGAAGAGGGTCTCAGAATAAGAAGTGGGTAGCCATCTGGGAACAAGTCACCATGAAACAGTGTGGTTCACAATAAACACAGCCATAGACTCAAGCCGTACAAAAGTGAGGGTACTGGACTTTAGGAGGGCTGACTTTGGCAAAACAAGAGAGTGCTTCAGAAAAGCACTAGCAAATGGGCAAGAAGGAATGGTGGAGGGACAATGGGGGAAAAATCAAAACTGCCCTCACAAAGGCAACAAGCCTTTGTGTGAAGCAAATAAATCAAAATGAAGGAAAAACACTATGGTTCTCAAAAGAGGTGGTGGGGAAGATAAGGGAGAAAAAGATAGCATTCAGGAAGTATAAGGAAACACAGAAGGAGCAGGACAGAGAACTGTACCAGTTAAAGCAGAAGAAAGCGGGGAAGGCAGTCAGAATAACAAAGGCCCAAACCAAGGAAAAGATAGCCAGCTCAGTTAAGAAAGGGGATAAAATCTTTTATAGGTACATTTGGGAGTGGAGAAAGTTCAAGGGAGGGATAGTGAGGCTTAATAAAGTGAAGGGTGGGTGGGCAGAGGATGACAGAGAAAAAGCAGGGATACTGAATGAATACTTCTGCTCAGTATTCACAAAAGAAAAGGAGGGGGAAGTACCCAAACCAATTAATGGAATAAAAGCACTCTGGATGGGGTGGGGGGGTCAATACCAGTCCATTCACAGAAGAAAGGGTCATGAAAAACTCCTAAGACTGAAGGTGGACAAAGCAATGGGGCCTAATGGGATTCACCCTAGAATTCTAAAAGAACTAAGGGGAGAAACAGTGACGCCACTGACTACCCTTTTTAACAAATCATTAGAGGATGGTATGGTACCTGAGGACTGGAGGAAGGTGGTTGTGATTCCCCTTCACAAACGTGAGAGTAAAGCAGAGGCAGGAAACTACAGATCTGTTAGTTTGACCTCAGTGGTAGGGAAACTGATGGAATCACTTCTGAAAGAAAGAACCGTTGAGTACCTAGAAGCCAGTGGGACACAGGACCCAAGGCAGCATGGATTCACAGTGGGAAGATCATGTCAGACAAATCTAATAAATTTCTTTGACTGAGTGACCAAAGTAGTAGACCAGGAAATGGCTGTGGACATGGCCTACCCAGACTTTAGAAAGGCATTTGACACAGTCCCACGCAAAAGATTAATAAGCAAGTTAGCCAGCCTGGGAGTGGGTCCCAGCATGGTAGCCTGGGTAAAAAATTGACTGGGCTACAGAACACAGAGGGTAACAGTAAATGGAGTCCACTCCAAAAAAGGGGGGTTACTAGTGGGTTTCCACAGGGTTCAGTACTGGGACTGGTCCTTTTTAATGTCTTTATAAGTGACATTGTGGAGGGACTGAAAGGAAAAGTATGCCTCTTTGCAGATGACACAATCTGCTGCAGGGTTGATATATGGGGCAGGGGTGGAAATGATGAGAAGGGACTTGGCAAGGTTGGAGGAATGGTCAAAAGAATGGCAGCTTAGATTCAATGCAGACATGCAAAGTAATGCACCTGGGAAACAAAAACCCAGAGGAAGAGTACACAATGGAGGGAGGTACTAACAATAACAGAAATGGAAATTGACTGAGGTAGTCATAGAGATGACCTAAAGGTAGGCAAGCAATGTGAGAAGGCAGTAAGAAGGGCTAGAGGGATACTGGGATGCATAAGGAGAGGCATCATCAGTAGAAAACAGGAAGTTGTTATCCCTCTATATAGACAGTTGGTGAGTCCCCATCTGGAGTTCTGCATACAGTTCTGGAGACCCTATCTCCACAAGGACATAGACAGGATGGAGGCAGTCCAGAGGAGCAGGGGTGACATTACTGGTAAGTCTCAGGAGCTTCAGGTTGGGTCAAAGCATGTACAAACATCAGCTAAGGACAGATAACGATGATATTCACTTTTAAATCCAAAGTGAGACTGAGACAGCCGGAGGTTGAGTGGAAGAGCATTCCATAGCCTGGGAGCAGAGAATTGGAAGGCCCCTGTGCCTTTAGTCGTCCGACATCTCGGAACATAGAGCAAGGATTTGTCAGCTGATCGCAGGCCATGGGAGGATGGTTGAGGGACCAGCAACGCCGCCAGCTGGGACGGGTTTTTTTCCCGGATGATCGAGTCCATTAGTGATCCAAGGTAGTATTGTCTACTGGCAGAGGGTGAGAGCCAATTCAGATCCTTATAAAGAAGGCAGTGATGTTTGAGTCGAGGGTGGCGAAGAGGCAAATCGGCATATATTGTTATAAGTTACGTCCCATTTTAGTAGGGAGGTTTTCTGGGCAGAGGTAAGAATAGAGGCACCATAGGTAAGGGTTGGGAGCAGAATACCTTGGGCAATTGCTAATTTGGCCGAGGGTGTAAGCACGTAGCTCGTTTTATAAGCTACTCCTAGTTTCGAGTTTACAGCTTTGCACGAGGACTGAATGTGAAGATTAAAATCCAGGGACTGGTCCAGGAGGATCCCAAGGTACTTGAAGGAAGTAACATTTTCAGGTGGAAATCCTCCTGGGTGAAGAACCTCCAGCAAACTAGAACAGGTCCTAATCTTCGGTGCAGAACCTAGGAGCATGGCTTTCATTTTCTTTTCATTTCAATCAATCAAACAATCAAAATCTTTATTTATTCAGGCGGACATCATTGAGCGAAGCTCATTTACAAGATGGACCTGATAGGTCAAGATCAAAATAAGGTACAGTAGCATACATAAACAAATACAAAGAAAGAGACAAAGACTTAAATATAAATAAACAGGTACAGTAATAAAAAACGTATATACAAGCAAGGTAGCTAATGATTTTGGACCACAAAACAAAATAATTCAGACAGGATTGACCCAAATGACTATAAGGTATTGGGATTGTGGAACTGGTCAGGTGTGTTGTAATTGGATAGATACTTAAGCAAGTAGATATGGGGGGATAAAAAAAGGGAATGGCAATGGATTTTAGGGTATATTGTAGCTAAGTTTAGAAAAAGTATATAAACTGTGATAGAAAGAAAAAGGGGGGGTAAAGGGTAAGAAAGGACTAGGCTTAGTGAAAGCAGTTGCATATCTCAGGAAAGAGACTTATGAAGAGCTTTTAAAGGATGCTATAGGGATGAAGGTGTTCAACTTTAGGGTCTTCTGCAGAGAATTCAGGTAGATGCTAAGAAGTAGCTGATTGTAGATCTCCCATGCCGGGTACAGACTTTAGGTATCTTCAAGGTGATAAGGTTATTGCTTCCTAGTGCATATGATCTAGGTGTAGCCAGGGTAAAGCAATCAGAAATATAAGATGGAAGTTTGTTTGACAGAGCTTTGTAAATCCATAATGCAGCATTTTTATTCCTCCTAAGGTGTAAGGATGTCCAGCCAACAGCGTTATAGAGAGAGCAGTGATGAGTGTTGAAAGGAAGATCTGTGATGAATCTTAGAGCTCTGTGGTACAAGGTATCCAATTTACTTAAATAGGACATAGTACGGTGGCCATATAGGAAATCTGCATAATCGATGAGAGATAGAAATGATGCCTGTATTAGTCTCTGTTTAGACTCTTTGGTTAGATAATGTTTGATTCTGATGAATAGGCCGAGCCTCAGTCTGAGTTTTTCAGGAGCTCCTCAACATGTTGAGTGTAATCAAGTCTATTATCAATCCAAACCCTAGATATTTGAATTTATCCACATAATCAAGATTCTCCAAGGATGGTGGATAGTTGGGAAGAATGTTTGATGAGAGAGTGGTAGAATATATATTGGTGGAAAAGAACATAGCCTTTGTCTTCTTGGCATTTAATAGTAGTTTTTTTCAAGTAGTTGATGTTGCAGCAGGGAGAATTCTGATTGTAATAACTCACAGGCCTTTGATGGTGAGGGGTTACTGACATACAAGACAGTGTCATCAGCAAAAAGGTGAACATTGGCAACAGTGAGGTTGGAATCAATGTTATTGATATAGATAGCAAAAAGGATAGGGCCCAGGATGGATCCTTGAGGTACTCCCCTTAGAAGTGGTTTTGAGGAGGATAGGACACCTTCATTTTTCACCTGCTGTATTCTATCAGTGAGGTAACATCTGAACCACCAAGAGAGTTGAATCCAGGCCTAAGGAGTGCAGTGAGGAAATTAGCAGCTCATGATCCACTGTATCAAAGGCTTTACTTAGGTCTAGAAATACAGCACAGATGCTGCTTTTTTTGTCTAACTCAGTTTGCCAATCATTTGTTACTTTTGCTAATGCAGAAATGGTACTGTGTCTGGTCCTAAACCCAGATTGAACAGGGTTAAGGAGGTTATTAGCATCGCGGTAGTCTCTTAGTTGGATACTCACCAGTTTTTCTAACATTTTAGACAGCACAGGTAGGATGGATATAGGTCTATAATTGTTGAGATCCATGGGGTCCCCTGATTTGAGGAGAGGAAACACTTGTGCTGTTTTCCACAATGTAGGAACAGAACCAGTGGATAAGGACAGATTAAAGAGATGAGTTAGGGGAACTGCAATGGCATGTAGAGCAATTTTAAAAAGTAGGGTCCAGAGAGTCTGCACCTGCACTTTTCTTGGTGTCTAGATGTGCAGTAGGTCTTCCACTTGTTTTAATAAAATAGGCTTGAAGGAGAATGAAGAGGCAGCCTTCTGACCATCGATAGACTGGAATTTAAGTTGTGACCGTAATAGATTTGCTGGGGAGGAGTCAAAAGCTAGGTCAGCTGTAGTGAAATGAATATTGAATGCATCTAAGATTTCACGCTTGTCAGTGATAACAGCATTATTAAGGTGCACTTGGGATGGCAAGGAAGTATTGGAGTCCTGCCCTAGGATCCCCTTGATGGTGCCCCAGAATCTGGCTGGGTTAAGGTAGGAGGCATCAAGCTCGGCTGTATAGAAGGCAGCTTTGGCTTCTCTCACTCTTTTGGTGCAGCTGTTTCTGGCTTTTCTGAACTGAAGCCAGTCAGACGGATCCTTGGTCTTTCTAGCCCTTTTCCAGAGTTTATCCCTAGCAAGCAATGCAAATTTAAGATCGGCAGAAAACCAGCGGCAGGATTTGCTTTTTATTCTAACGCTAGTGAAAGGTGCATGAGTATTGAGGGTGCCTATGATAATGGCATTTAGCACCTTGAGTGCTGTTTCCACAGAAGCTGTGTGATAGAATTCTTGCCAGCGTAAGGAATGATATAGGTCGTGGAGATATCCTTCGATGTTAAGTTTTTTTTTAGACCTTCTTGTGAGGAATTTCACAGGGTTGGATGGTTTGACTGATGATTTTATCCCTGCAATAAGACAGTGGTCGCTATATCACTGAAAAGCACTCCAGCATGTGAAAACAGGTGCGTTTGTTTACCAACATAATGTCAAGTAGGGTGCTGTTACTTTGTTTTTGAGTTAATTTTGTCGGTTCATTTATTAATTGAGTGAATCCATATGTGCACAAAAAGATACTAGGGGTGCAGATGCATTGGAGAGCCAGTTAAAGTTCAGATCACCTAAAATGATGGTGTCCTCGGCCCAGATTAATTATATTTCCCAAGTGGTTTAGGAGTTGAAGGCCGGCAGAGGGGGCCTATAGCAGCCAACCAATTGAAAAGCTGTCATATTGGGGAGAGCTATTTTAAGGATAAACATTAATTCTTTGGGCACTGATGTTACACTGAGGCAAGATGCAGAAATATTTGATTTAACATAGATAGCCACTCCGCCCCTTGTCAGCGGTCCGATCTGAATAGCTGGTAGTTGGGTAGATTTATTTCCTGTCATGTGTAGCAGGTTTAAGCCATGTCTCAGAAATTACCAGAAAGTCTGGCAAGGTGTGGGCGACCCAGGCCTGGATTAATGAGATCTTTTTTAGGAGGCTGCATGCGTTGATGTGAAGGAAGCTTAAACCTTTAATGGAGGTTAGATCTGATGGGGAGGTAAAGCCTTCTGGGGGTCCTGGATTGATTTCAACATTGCCAGCGCAGATCAGCAAGAAGAGTAATAGTTTAATAAGGGCTTCAAGTGAGAGCATGAGGGACCAAAAAGAGGGTTTTCTCTTCTTGCTCGGGGTCCAATCTTTAGAGACGGTCCAGGATGGGTTGAGGCTTAGTAACTTTTCACAGAGTACCAACTTGATGGACAGGTATAAGGGGGCACTATAGAGCCAAGATATGAGCATGGGGCATAAGGGATACATAAATGGTTGTGACCCTTTCTGAGGGCTACCCCATGGATTACAATGAAGCAACGGTAGTGCATAGTTGAGGAATTGATAGGCATCCACTGGGGTGAGACAGGGAGGTCACCCTGGCAAGCCACATTTTTCAAAAGGGCATGGACTGGAAAGGTATCGTCCTCAAGATATATTATAGGTGAGAGAGAAAGAAGCAGTAGGAGAAGCATCAACATGATTACGGTAACTAAGGGTTAATAATAGTGAAGGCAGTGAGGGACTGTTTCCAGATTATTGGCTAGAATTTGGCTATGGGCGGAGATAGGAAATTGGGCGGGAAGGTGTGTATAAAGGAAACACCCAAGTGGGGGGCCGGGCAAAAATTTTGCGGCTTTCCCGTACCTTGCTGGCTGTCTCTCCCAGCCTCCTGGTTCTCCTTTCGGCCTCGCGGTCGCCGCCTGCCCACTGGCGACTCGGAGCCCCTGCGCTTACTGGGTGCTTGAGGGCAGGGTCGGCTAAAGTGGAGGAGACAGAGGAGAGGACAGTCAGGAAAGCAAAATTGCAGTAATCAAGCGATTCTGCAATGAGGTGCTAAAATGTTTTGCACAACAAAAGACTGGGGGGGTATGGCGTCTTAGCGTCTGGCCCACCAGAAATCCTACCAAAGGACTGTATCACTTAGGCATTTACAAGAAAAACAACATAAAACCTAGAATTTTAAACAATTTGGTAAAAACAGCTCTTTTTGAGAAAAATTAAGGAAAAACCCACTATTCCTGGACAGTATTTGGAAGTGCAAGCTTGAGCAGAAGTCAATGAAGAAAGAGGACCAATCGGAAGCAAGGCTGAGTGCGCTAAGCCCTCAATTGGTGTGAGCTTTACTGTACCCTGCTGGCTGTCTCCCGCCTCCTGGTTCTCCTTTCAGCCTCATGATGCGCCGCCGCCCGCTGGTGGCTCGGAGCCCCTACACTACTGGGTGCTCGAGGGCAGGTCAGCTAAAGTGGAGGAGACAGAGGAGAGGACAGTCAGGAAAGCACAATTGCAGTAATCAAGCGATTCTGCAATGAGGTGCTAAAAGTTTTGCACAACAAAACTGGGGGTATGCGCTTTAGCTGCCTGGCCCACCAGAAATCCCACCAAAGGACTGTATCACTTAGGCATTTACAAGAAAAACAACATAAAACCTAGAATTTTAAACAATTTGGTAAAAACAGCTCTTTTTGAGAAAAATTAAGGTAAAACCCACTATTCCCAGACAGTATTTGGAAGTGCAAGCTTGAGCAGAAGTCAATGAAGAAGGAGGACCAATGGAAGCAAGGCTGGGAAGCCCCCTCCATTGGTCGTGGCTTTCCTGCACCTTGCTGGCTGTCTCTCCCGGCCTCCTGGTTCTCCTTTCGCTCCTGTCGCCGCCTCGCCTGGCTGGCGTGCTCAGAGCCCTGCACTTACTGCATGCTCGAGGCAGGGTCGGCTTGCTGGCTGTCTCTCCGGCCTCCTGGTTCTCCTTCGCCCTCTGGTCGCTGCCCGCTGCAGCTCAGAGCCCTGCGCTACTGGGTGCTCGAGGGCAGGGTCGGCTTGCTGGCTGTCTCTCTGTCATTTAGTACAAGCTTACGGTCTAGTAGCCAGTCTAAGACCTTATTGAAGTCTGAAGTAAGTGATGTGTTTATGCAGGCAATACTAGAAGAACTAGTGTAGATGATCAGGTCATCAGCGTAGAGAATAGCTGAGCAGGATTCCAGGACCTCAGCTGCATTGTTGATAAAAATTGAGAACAGAAGGGGCCCAAGGATAGAGCCCTTGGGGACCCCAAGGTTGATAACAGACTTGTTGGACAGGAAGGAGTTAAATTTTACAGTTTGCGACCTGTTTGACAGGTAGCTACAGAACCAGTCCACAACAGGGGTAGAGAAATGGAATTTATGGAGAGTGGAGAGAAGCAGGGGATGGTCAACAAGGTCGAAAGCCTTAGTGAGGTCAATGAAGATGGCACATGTGAGTTTTCCAGAGTCCATGTTGGACAGAATATCAGTAGTTAGTTGAAGAAGAGCCGTCGTGGTGCTATGGCCTTTTCTGAAACCATGCTGAGTGTCTGAGAGGAGATTGTAGCGTGTAAGGTAGTCAATGGTCTGTGATGCAACTATTTTCTCTAGGATCTTGTTAAGGACAGAGAGAATTGCTATAGGTCTGTAATTGGCCAAGTCCTTTGGGTCACCTTTTTTAAAGACAGGCGTTACTCTTGCAGATTTCCATAGGTCTGGCACAGTGCTATGGATAAGGGATAAAGTGTAGATTCTGGCAATCGGAGAGGCAATGAGTGGAGCAGCCAGCTTAAGAAGACGAGGTTCCAGTGAGTCAGAACCAGAGCTGGTATTGGCAGATATGGATCTCAGTAATTTCAGAACTTCCGCTCTTGATATAGCCTTGAAATAGAATGGTGCGCTGGAGGAGCATCATACGATAGGGCAGTATGGTTGTCTGATGGTAGTGTGGTAGGTAGATTGGAGTGCGATCCACTAGGTTGTAAAGCCAAGGTATAGTATGAAAGATCAGAGAAAAGATTGTTAAAACTGTTTGAGATGGTCCTAGGGTCATTACAATGTGCCCCATTTATGATCATTTCATCAGGAGTGACCGACTGCGAGGTACCGAGAAATGTTTTGACATAGGCCCAAAATTTCCTCGGGTCGCAGGCTGAGCTTTGTAGAAGGTCCTTGCAGTATTTGCTTTTAGCAACTCTAACTTGTCTCTTACATCTGTTCCTTAGTTCATCATAGACAATAAGATTTGACTGTAGGCCAGTTTGTTTGTAGCGAATCCAAAGCTTGTCCCTCTGGCGCAGATTAGCAAGGAGGTCTTTATGCAGCCACCTCTTCTGTTTTCCTCTGACCCTCCTAGTAGTCTTTGGGGCATGTTTATATTGAATGGTAAGAAATTCATTTATGAATATCTGTAGAGCAACCTCCACATCCTTTGTTTGATAGATACCTGCCCAGTCGATATTGGAGACATCATAGAGAAATGCATCCTGGTCAATATGAGCTAGATTTGTAAACGTGATTAGTCTTGATGGAGGCGCAACCATAGATAGGATACAAAAAGTGGGTGAGTGGTCTGTTAGTGCATCTGCAAGGATTCCTGCTTTTGACACATGTTCTATACGGTTAACCATCACCCAGTCTAGGAGTGTACCGTTGATGGGATGACGTGGATCTAGTCGCTTCAGAGATCAACTGGTGAAAATTATAACTAAGCGTGAGTGATTGCAAGGATATTTGAGCTGACCCTAACCAATTGAGGTTAAGATCACCTAGGATGACAGCCTCATTGTGGTTTACAGTCTGGGAGGTGATGTCAAGGAGTTCTTGAAGACCTACTATTCCCCCAGCAGGTGGATTATAGGCACAGATAATATGAAGCTTCTTTTCCCCAATACAGTAGTTGCCTGTATGAATTTGCACACTGCGGGAGAGGCAGATGCTGGGACAATAGAGATGTTGAGGTGGTTTTTGAGGAATAGGGCAACTCCACCTCCACGCTTGGATGAGGATCTATCCCACCGGAACAGAGAGTAGTTAGGCAAGGAGCATACTTCATCAGGTATTCCAGGTTTTAGCCAAGTTTCTGTGAGACAGAGTACATCAGAATTGTAGAGTTTCACCCAGGCCTCGAGTTCCACATGGTGACAGGTAAGACTTCTGATATTGATATGGGCAATTAATAATCCTTTCTTAGACATGCCAGATAACTCATTTGGGGAAAAGAAACAGGTAGGTGGACCTGGATTTAGTTTGACATCCCCAGATAGCAGAATAATGATCATGGCTAGGAACCAAAGCCTTGCACAGTGGCAGGTCAGGGTGAAAGCACATCTCCATGACAGCTTCCTCCTGGCATGTAGAGGGTAATAGATGCTGCCTCTAACAAGGAGGATAGGGTTAGGTTGCAGATCAGGCTTTGTCTCTGCAATCAAGTTAGAGAAAATATAGTTCGGTAAGCCTCTGAGGAGTCTTTTGCCATTTGGTTACATGGGAGAGCCCATGTGGCAGTGTCAGGCTGAGTAAAGGACAAATGACAAAAGTGCCCACAGCAGACTATACTTCGCCATAGTGTTACTATTTCACTTGGGTAGGAAGGCTAGTGGTATACTGAGATGGAGGATTAGCTCTTAGGGATAAAGAGATAGCGTGTGTAAAATTAAGACAGCAAAGGGTGACCATGTTCCACCGTTTTAACCCTTGGCCGAAATTAGAGATAGAGCAAAAACAACAAAGTGTTTCCTGCTAGCGTAGCAATTATTTAGAAGAAGTGGATCAGAAAAGAGTAAAATACCGGACCCCCCCCCCGAGGACATTTAAAACGAGTGAGGCTAACCCTTTTGTGACTTTCTGTTGTGGTTTGAATCAAAGACTGTGGTGACTATCTATAACAGCTTGCTTGTCTTATTACTGCCATCTTGTTACAAGCTATGATGTCGATGCTATAGTTCATGTTTAGTGTTATTGTTAATCTGTTGCTGTTGTAATCAATGTATCAGTGTTGCAGTATGTTCAATGTGTATGTTCAATGTTCAGGACAAGTAGTGCCACTGTGTAGCCACCCCGCTGGGCTATTACTGCTATGATAATTGCTACTGTGTTTTGGTAACAGTCAGTGGGGAGCATGATTACTGAGAGTCCATGCTAATTAGGCAGCAGCATTTTGGGAAGCAGTTAGTTTAGTTAAGACCCGTATTAGGCCTGGGACACCACCCTTGGGATGTAGGCAATCGGTCCGAAGGAGCTGGGGGTGGGTGGGTGGCCAGGGTTTAAAGCTCAGGAGTGTGAGGCAGCCAAGCTGTTATGGACCCAGTGTGGGGCCCCAGTGTGCAGTATTTTAGGTCCACTTTCATGGTGAAGCAGCTTGAAGCTCTTCTGGGATTTGGCAGAGGGGAGTGCACATACCCTGTCTGCTTGGGCCGCAGTGGGATGTGGTTGATGGAGCTCTGGAGGTCACGAAGGGTGTTGAGCTTTAAACAGGGGTAGAGTTGTAACCCCCCCAAGACTGGGGTATCATTTATAGTGCATTAGGACATACATATTTTGAGACAATTGTTTTGGATTATTTCAACCCATGCCCTAATGGGTTAATATTTTTGCCATCCTGGGGGGACTGCTGGCAGCATGGGAGTACCCTGGGTGCTGGTCTGGCTTTTTAAGGTAGCGTGTGAAGAGAGAGAAAAGGTTGTTGGCATGGGGTTAGCAGGACCGATTGCCCACTCGGGGCACCGTTTGATAGTTTACTCAGGAAAAGCAAAGGAAAAATAAAAATCAACCCTGCTCTGGATGTGGTGGTGGTTGTTGGAAGGGCTCCCCTGGCTATGAGGAGGGACAGAGAACATCAACTCATGGGAGAAGTGAGAGGCCAAGTGGCAGGAGGGGCAGCTGGAGTCAAGGCTCAAGGAGGAGTAAAAGAGAATGCTGAAGATATGGGAGTAGCATTTGAGAGTGATTGCCTTGGCTGGGACATCCATGGGGGAGGTGCCAGCTGGATTTTCATGGAGACAGTTGCCCCGGAGGGAATCAGAGAATCTAGAGCCAGTGGGAGAAGGGAATAGCAGCCCCGAGGTGAGAGGCTGACACATTTCTAGCTCTGAAGGTCATGTTGGCTGTTGGGATAAGGAAATAGCGGCCCTGAGGTGAGAGGCTAGCATGTTCTGAGCTGCAAGGGAGAGTGTGGGTCTTGTGGGACTGAAAGAAGATGTATCCCCGCAGGATCATTATTGCTGTTTTTGGATAAACTGAGCTGGCTAATTTAGTGTCGTTGTCTGGATCATTCCCTGTGGAATGGACAGTGTGTGACTGGGACATTATGGACTCTTGCTCTTATGTAACCATGTTTTTTAAGTAAAGTGTATGAGTGCTGGTGCATGTAGGAGCATTAGCGTGCAGTTGTGAAGGGGGAGTTCTGGGCAGGAGTGCGAGCAAGTGGCTGGCAGAGCAAAACTTGAGAGTTGAACTAAAATATTCCAGAAAAGGAAAGACAGGAATTACCATGTAGTCTACCAGGTGCTTTGTCCATAATGAGGAAAAATGCAATGTCATAGGGAAAGATTAGGAAAGTAAGTGAAAGCAGGCTGGCTGCAGCACACACTCTTAAATCAAGATAGCGACCATGCTGGGTCAGCCTCTACTTTAGCTCTTTCGTTACTCCGTATAGTAGCTGTAAATAATTCTTTGTTAGCTGCTTTTAATAATTTTTCATTGATTTTTGTTTGATTTTGGTTAATTTACAGCAGTGATACAATAGTACCATAATGCCATAACGCCATAACAGCTCGATTGCAGTTATCAGCGGTTTTGGTGGTCCCAACCATTGCAGCGTAGTGTTGTGGTGTTTGATTTTGGCGTTCCCGACTCTGTTTTTTGTTTTCTGTTGGCATTGGGAGTTACACTCACTGCTGGGATTTTGTGGTGCCTACTGACTGGATCTTTTGGTTTCACCAGGTTTTACCAGGTTTCACCGGGAATATTGGAATCCGTCTGGTTATCTGTGGCACATATTGGAGGAACTAACTTGGGAATCGTTCACCCAAGAGCGTTTTGGATTTAGCCTTGCATTTGAGTTGGTTGCTGGAGACTGCAACCTGGATGTTGCTCACTAAGGATTACTATGGACTAAACAGTTTTATTGAACCCTCCATTATTTTCTGGATCCATATGGCAAGCTCTGTGTTTTCTGGGTATCTGCCCCAGTGGAGATGGTTAGTTACCGCCCTTTTTGAGATGTGAGCCCTGAAGTTCTGATGGCGGTGATTGATCTCTCAGTGTTTCCCAATGCAAGCTCTGGCCCAGAGCCTTTGGTCTTGACCTATAATAAGGCCAACTCCTTGGCCCTCGACCTGATTGCTCCTGTCTGTGTTCGTCCTCTCCCACTTCGCCCTTGGGCCCCTTGGTTTGATGAGTCTTTGAGGGAGTTGCGGCGATTAGGATGAAGGTTAGTACAACATTGGTGGAAATCCACCCTATAGGTCAACCATCTTAGTTTGGTGGAGCCTTATCAGACCTACCAATCAGTGATCTCCCATAAGAAGGCAGAGTTCCTGTCCAGGGAGATTGCTGTCGCTCAGAATTAACCAGCTCAGCTCTTTCGAACTGTGGACAGGTTGCGCAATCCAGCCTGTCTGCAGCTCCATCTAGCTTTTTCACAAATGGAGTGTGATGAGCTTGCTCGATTCTTTGTGAATAAGGTGACCGACATCAGATTGGAGATCCTCTTGACTCGTTCTATGGGGGATGCCGTTGGTCGGTGCTCAGTCACTACACCTTGTACTTCCTGAAGTTCCTTAGACCTGCCAGAGTTTGTGGATATTATGTGGATTGTCTAGGGGATGCGCCCTACATGCTGTGGTTTAGATCCTGGCCCAACTTCCCTGATTTGGGGTTGTTGTGATATCATCAGCCCGGTTCTTGCTCAGATAGTCCAGTGTTCCTTGGACTTGGGTGAGTTTTCAAGCTCCCTGAAGGAGGCTGTGGTGACACCCCTTCTGAAGAAAGCTTTGTTGGACCTGGACATTCTAGTCAACTACAAACCTATCTTGAACCTTCCCTTTATAGGGAAGATTACTGAGAAAGTAGTGGCAACTCAACTGGAGAACCATTTGACCATCCACAATGTCTACGAATCTCTCCAGTCCGGTTTTCGAAAAAAGCGTAGCACTGAGAAACTGCTCTGGTTTGGGTGCTCAATGATCTCCTGATGGTGAGATATCAGAGAAATTGTTCTATTCTGATACTTCTTGATTTCTCTTCCGCTTTTGACACTGTAGACCATGGGGTGCTGCTCAAGAGCCTGAGGTTAATCTGTGGCCTGTCAAGTATGGTCCTCAGATGGTTTGTATCTTTCCTAACTGGCAGAACACAGAGTTGTGTCAGGGATTTTTTCTTCTGACTCACTCCCTTTGTCCTGTGGGGTTCCTTAGGGCTCATTTCTGTCCCCCATGTTGTTTGCAGTGTATATGCTACCCCTCGGAGACATTGTAAGACAGTATGGGCTGAGGTTTCACTGCTATGCTGATGATACCCAGCTCTACCTGTCTTTTGCTCCCGACCAGGTTAGTGCTCTCTCAGTATTTAATAACTGCCTCACTGAAATCCAGCGCTGGATGAATTTGAGCCGGCTAAAGTTGAAGATGGGAAAGACTGAGGTTATGGTTGTGGACCCGGGTCACAGGATTGAGGGGTTGAGAACTGGTCAGCCCTCTGGATTATTTCTGGGGGGCTCCCAGATTCTTACCTCAGAATGGGTGCGCGACCTGGGAGTGGTACTTGATGATGGGCTAACCCTTCCTTATCAGGTGTCAGCAGTCATCAAGTCTGCCTTTTATTATCTTAGGAACATTGTTCTGTCCAGCGATTTGCCTGTGTTGGTCCACGCCTTTGTGACCTCATGCCTTGACTACTGCAGCTTCCTTTACTTAGAGCTTCTTGAGGTTGATATCCGCCGCCTGCAGCTAGTGCACAATGCTGCTGCTTGATTGTTGACTGGGACATCTCGGAGGTCCCATATCACTCCCGTGCTGTGCGATCTGCACTGGCTGCCGATATTCAGTGGCAGATCACCTTTAAAGTAGGTATTTTGACTTACAAAGCCCTACACAGACTTGGTCCTGACTACTTGAAAGAGCTTCTGATTCCCTACAGGCCTGTGCGACAGCTCTGCTCAGCTGACAAGGGGTTGCTTGAGATTCCAAGGGTAATTTTGAAATCTTCTGGGAGCCGTGCATTTATGTTCGTGGCACCTATCCTCTGGAATTCTCTACCCCATCAGCACTGGGAATTTGTGACCGTGGGGGGTTTTAAACTGAGACTTAAAACTTTTCTGTGGAGTCAGGCATACCAGTGAACTGTTGTATTATTAAATGTTGTATTATATCTGATTATTTTCGTTCTATGGAATTATATTTTAGCAATATAAAGTGCCTAGGTATTTGAAAGGCGCTTAAAAAATAAAGTTTATTATTATTATTATTCTGTTTGGCTATGAAGAGAAAGAGGGAGAGAGACAGTGAGGGAGAATGGTTTTTGCTTTGGCTTTAGCTTTGCAATTTTATATACGATGTACAGTACAATAAAAGGAGGCAGTGAGCACTGTTGAGATTAGTATGGAATGGGAAAGATGAAGACTTTATTGGTAAATTTCAAAGCACATGAAAATTCACTGGCATGAATTAGGATCATCTGCAAGCTCCGCGAAATATAAGGAGCACAATTTTAAACAGTTATACAATAATTTAGTGTGTATCACTGTGGTGACAGGAAACATTAACACAAAAACATAGAAACAGGAAATGATGGCAGAAAAAGAACCATGGTCAATGCAGTTTACCGGAGTTCCCTATTTAACACATGGACCTACTGTTCCTCCAGAGTCCTAGCCCTCCCCAACCTCCTCTGCATTCTCCTCCCAGTTTCTGCCACCCTGAGCAACCACTATACCCTTCAGTGAGTCTCAACTGTGATTGAAACCACCAATGGTTTTTGCATCTACCACTTTGGCTGGTAGACTGTTCCACGGCTTCACAACCTTTTTAGTAAAATAATACTGCATGTCCCTCCTAAACCTCCCTCCTATTAGTGTCCACTCATATCCACATATATCCATGTGACTGTAAGCTAATATTCCTGCTAAATAACTCCCTGCAGTTCACTTTGTCAATCCCTTTTAGGAACTTGAAAGTTTCTAACATATCTCCCCTCTCCCTTCTGGTCTCCAGTGATTATATGTTCAGTGCCTTGAGATGCTTCTCATAGGACCTGCCCTGTTGGCACAAAATCCCTTTTACCATCCTGCACTGGAACATCTCCAGCCTATCCCTCTCTTTCCTGAGTTGAAGACTCCATAACTGGGCACTGTACTCCAGTTGTGGCCTCACTAAGGAACTATATAGGGGAATTATGAACTCTTCAATTCTGCTATCAGTACCCCTCCTGATACAACCCAGTATCCTACTCGCTTTGCTGCATGCCTTGTTGCACTGACTCAGTTGTTTCAGGGAGTCACTGATGGTAATTCCATGCTTCCATTCCTTAGCTGTAGTGCTAGGTCTGACCCCACCCATCCAGTATTCTGTCCTAGGATTATTTCCTAGGTGTATTACCATGCACTTCATGGCACTGAATTTCAACTGCCAAACTTTAGACCACCACTCTAGCTTTTGTAAGTCACTATGAATTTCCCTGTTTGCCTCATTGCTATTCACCCTTCCACAGAGTTTAGTGTGATCTGCAAAGAGACACAACATGCCCCAGATTCCCTCAACAATGTCGAAGATCAACATATTGGAGAGGACCAGACCCAAGACAGCTCCCTGTGGTACCCCACTCATGACCTCCCTATCTATGATTTTACCCATTGATCATAACCCTATGCTGCCTCCTCTTTAGCTAGTTACCTACCCAGTTTACTATTACCTTAGCCACACCCAGATCCTCCATCTTCTTCAACAATCATCTATGAGGCACCGAGTTGAAAGCCTTTTGCTGAAGTGGAAGTAATGATTTGTAACTACACATTGGAGTGCTGGTAGAGTGATACCCAGCAGTGGATTGGTGAAGCAATGACGGCTGTTTTTGATCTGAATCTTTATTTATGTATTTATTTATTTATTTATTTATGTGTACAAGTCGGAGTTACCACCTTTGAGTCAGGGACTCATTTACAAATGCACCTCGCCACAGGGAGGGCAGACAGTAGTACATTGTGCAAGATACAACAGAGGACAACATTACAGGTGCAAGAGAAACATTGAACATATAAAACACTTAGTTACATATTATCATATATTACAGGTTACAGTCATAGATGTAGTAAATCCATAGGTGATACAGAGGGGTACATCCTTACATGAAGCTAGAGGGGGAAGGTAAAGTAGGAGGAGGAGATGGATAGGCTATCCAGGGGACATTATCAAGTCAGGTGGGGCCAGGCAGGAAGGTCCCACTGGGGGAAAAAAAGGAGGGCAGGGTTAGTTGCATCTACAGCAGCAGACATTAAGGAGATAGTTCCTAAGGGCTGTTTTGAAGGGACCAATTTTGGTGGTGCTGAGATGCAGATTGGGCGGGAGTTGAACCAGGTGGGGGCTCGGTAGAGGAAAGACATCTGGACACACACAGTAGATGTTAAATACTCATGTTGTGCATTATATTTTTGAATATAAACCCTCTTCCCTGTAGAAGCTCATCAGGACAAATATTGGGCTTACCAGGTGGGCACTCTTAGAGTTGAAAAGAATATACTAAGAAAACTTTTGAACAAAACTGATGGGTACAGCTGGTTTTGTCCAGAGAGACTGGTGTCTCACTTTGCATAATTGCCCACTGGCCCTGAGAACGGAGACTCTACCCATAACTGAAAGGAAGTATACCAATTTGGGACACCATTTTTGGACTTGAACTTTAGTGGTGGTGGCAAGTATCTCTTCCAAATGAATGGCCTTCTTGCATTTGAAAAATGTGAATAGAACCACCATCCAAGACAGCCACGTGACTCACTTGTTGGATACCTATACCTACACTTCTTTTTGGACTATTAATGGATATTAATCATTGTCAAACACTATCCTTTGCTTTGTGGAGAAATACTAATGAAGATACAGTAGATAAGATATGGAGCACTCGTGTTCTAATTCTATTTCTTGATTTGTTGAGATGGAAAGTTTCAAGGAGATAGGGACCAGTTTTGAAACTGGACTGCCTACACATACATTTTTTGAAACCGAGAAGAGAAAACTATTTAATGCCATTTGTGCTAAGAAAAATCTAAAGTTTGTGAGCACCAATAATGAATTGTTGCTGAAATTAGAGAAGTTAAAGAAAAATGATGCCAAACTTGAATGGTGTGGCCTAACACTGAAAGAACACATCTACTAAAAGTGGATTCCCAGAGTTCTTAGGGTGCTAATGGAGCCTAACATGTTGGATGAATCCAAAGAATTTGATGAGAGAAGGGAGAGCATTAGAAATGAATGCTCTCTAGATTTTATGTATGCTCTAACAGAAGCAGTCATGGAAGCCAGAAGTGGATTAACAGAAGAGATTATAAAAACACAAGAGAAGTCAAAGTTAAAGACAAAAGAAGCAAAACTTTAACCAGACTCAACAGGAGATTAAAAATGTGTTGGCTGAATTAGAAGGGATGAAGAAATCAAAAAAAATATGTATTCAAATGGGACACCAATTATTGCTGCAACAATAGAGTATATTACTGGAACACAGTAATGCTAGGCAGGAGTAGAAGAGATGAAACTACTGACTCTGACAGTTCAGGCAGCTACCCATACAGGAGTGATAGACAACCCCACCAGAGACAAGATCCACAAATGCCTTTTTTAGGGGAACAACACCAAAGGGGCCAAGCCCCATGGGAAGGAACTTCAGGAGACAGGACACATGGCCATCTTACAAGAGTAAAAGGCCCTATACATGAAACAGAGGGTGATTACTATTACCCATATGAAGGAGGAGGGAGAAGAGGAGGAGGCAGGAAGAGAGATGGGGTTGGAGGGGAGGGTACAGGAGTAGGAAGAAATAGCAGTTTTCAGCCTAATTAACTGATGCATAAATACCAAGAAAAGGCAATATTAAGTAAAGGCCTTTCATGTACAACCAAGTCATTACTGAAAAACTTAGAGAACTATGAGAAACTTCCTAGTGATACAACCAATAGAATAAATGAGAGCATACAAGCAGGCCTTCACAAAGCAGAAGAGTTACAACAAATACAAAAATGGCAGACAGAATTAATTACAGCCACATTTCCAAAAATTCCAGTCTTCTATGGATCACCTAAAATCCATAAAGACACACACACACACAGACACACACAAAAAAATGCCAGCCAGACCTATAGATTCAGGTCTGGGCTCAGTTCTTGGATTTCTGTCCTGCTTTCTCAACTAGTATGCTCAACCGTTGACATACCAAATGAAGAGTTTATGCAAGATACCAGTAATATACTGGGAATTATACAGACACTTATTTTAACACAAATATTTGACAATATCATCCTGTGCAGTACGGATGTTAAGAACTATATATGTCTATACCACATGAAGAAGGGGTTACACAGTCTTGAAATGGCCTAAAACAGATAAGATCCAGAAACATCATCACCCTTCTCCATTGTCCTGGAATTAGCCAGGTTTAATTCTGTTTGAGAAATATTTTAAGTGTAGGGTACCAGCTACAGACAGCTCAAATGGACTGTCATGGGTAGCACCATGGCACCCACATATGCAAATTTACGCATGGAGCTTTTTGAGAAACAGTATATTCTCAATTCAATGTACAGTAGAAACCACTTAAACGAGACACCTTTTTGTCCCATTTAAGCAGCCATCCCCTTTAAGAGAAGTTGCTTAATTTCAACACAGTGCAGAGCCTCCCAACCTACTGCTAAACAATACAGTGCTGACTTTGATTTAATAGCAGTTCTGTTATCCACTTAATGCTGTACCTTACTATACCTTGCTGTACCCTCGTGACTCACGCTGTCACCCCAGATAGATCAGACTTAGAGAGAGAGAGAGAGAGAGAGGGAGTAAACACACCAGCCGCAGTTTTGATATAGACAAGCACACTTTCTCTCTCTCTCTCTCTCTCTCTCTTTTGATTTGCACTCTGGTGTCAGAGATCTTGGCGAATTAAATGTCAGACAGAGAGAGGGAGTTCAGTGTGGCAGAACTAAAGGAGAAGACAATTTACAAGCTCGGGTTTTGGGTTATGGCAAGTGTGTGTGTGTGTGTGTGTGTGTGTGTGTGTGTGTGTTGATGCATTGATTTAGAGAAGCACACTTTTTCTCCCTCTCTTTGATTTGCACTCTAGTGTCAGTGATCTCAGCAAATTAAATGTCAGACAGAGAGAGAGAGAGAGAGAGGGAGTAAACATTTGCATAGTGCGACAGAGAGAGAGAGAGAGTGAAACAGAGAGCCAATCAGTGATCAGTGTTCAGTGTGATAGAACTAAAGCAGAAAAAAATTACAAGCTCAGGTTTCGGGTTATAGCAAGTGTGTGTGATGTATGTGTGTGTGCGTGTATGCGTGCATGCATATGTGTGTGTGTGTTGATGAGGCAAGATGTTGATCACTCTAGTTGGACTGCAGTTCACACTACAGCTCACACCTACTCATCAGCCCACTAATGGCTGTCAGGGCCATAGTGTGTGAAAATTAGAGCATTTCAAGAATTACAGAGGGACATAATCTTTTCAATAATCCAGTGTCCCTGTCACCATTAAGCAGATATTAAGTACATAGAGATGAATGGGCATTTAATCAGTTCTGAGTGGGACGTTCCAATAAAGCGGTCGTCCCGATTATCTGTGTCCCAATTACGTGACTTGAACTGTATAACCCATTCTTTAGAAATATGAGACTGTATAAACTATACATAGATGACCTTCAAATGCTGGGGGAAGGAACACATGATGACCTTAAAAAATTCCATGAATAACTGCACATAGAACAGGAGAAGGAACTAAATACATTGGCAAGGAGATTTCTTGCACGAGGCTGCTCACAAAGGATTGTAAACAAGGCCATTACTGGAACAAAGAGAAATAATCAAAATACATTATTACAATGACAGAGGAGTGATAGGGATAAAAACCCAAATAGGGCAGTCCTATCACTAGAATATTCAACATTAACAGACCCCATATGAAAAGTAGTTAACAAACTCTGAACAATTCTTAAACAACTGGGAATACCAGAACTCACAAATCCACCTATCATTGCACTGATTTAGGGACATAGGTCTGGAAGTATAGGCAGACCAGGAGAAATTATAAAATTCACAAGTAACATTATATTATTATCAGTAACAATAAAATAGAAAAGAAATAAAACTGTACAATATAGCTCTTCATAAGGATAGTACAAACAAAAAAAATCCTCCATCTGAGTCTCCCTCTGGAAAAAAACATTGCCTTGATTATATCAAATGTTTTTGTCTGGCATTTCAAGCTCTTAATCCTGTTCTTGTAAGTTAAATCTCCTGCTTTTTGTCACCAAAAGTATCAAATCTTTGTCAGTTTCCTTCCTGAGGCCACCCTGAAGAGCACATTGCATTCTTGTCCTGCTAGACATCTCTTCAGCCTTTGACACAGCTAATCATGGGATACTATTGGCTAATCTGAGGCACTATGTAGGATTTTCAGGAATGGTGTTGTGGCAGTTTAAGTCCTATATGGCCAGCAGAGTGAAGCAGGTGACACTTGGCTCTTTTACATTAAACAGTGCTGCACTCTGTTGTGGTGTGCATCAAGGGTTGATTTTAGTCCCCATGTTGATCGCCATGTACATGTTGACTTTTGGGGAAATCATTAGATACTATGGTTGAGTTTTCACGCTTATGCTGCTGATAACCTTCTGTATGTGTCTTGTGCCCCTGAGGATACTGTGGCAGTTTCAGAACTGAGCAAGTGCTGCCAGCCCACTGATGCAGTGGTAAGACGTCCGCTTTTGGTGCCAACGAACCTAGGAGTCGGAGGGTCGGCTGAGGGGAGAAGGATTGAGCATCCCAAGGACTGCTCTCCTTCTCCGGGGGAGGGAAGAAGAGTGTCCAGTACATTGTGGACCTCTGGTGGAGGCTGGGGGTACTGCTGGCACCATACTGCAAGGGGGGGCAGGGCAGACGCTTGCCATCATTGCACATCCCCAACCCCAGATTGCCAGAAGTCTACAAAAAGTCCGGTTCCCCAAGCTTGACGGCCTGCTACTAGCATCCACCGGGGGGGTCCTGCTCCCATGGCCCCACCACGGGTGGGATAAGCCAGGGCAAGATACCAATGACCATGGGGAAGGGGCATCTGGCCCCTCCCAGGCAGGTAAGCCTGGGCATGGGGGAATGGTGTGTGGGCATGGGCTGAGCTCCCTTCAGGGAAGGGTGGGGGCTGGACCAAAAAAATTACTAAATAATAAAAAAAAAAGGACTGAACAAGTGCCTTAGGGAAATCCAGGAATGGATTGTGGCCAGCTGGCCTAGACTAACCCTTTGAAGATGGAGGTGTTACTGGTGGAGCTTGGTTGGTTGGGTTCAGTGGCAATGAGCAGTACCTTTGATGGATGGTGTGACACTTCAACCTGCATATAGGATAAAGAATCTGGGGTTATTGTGGACTCCGGCTGACCTTAGAACATCAGGTGTCAGCTGTTATCCACAGTGGCTTCTATTACCTACAAAACATCACCTTGATCAAGCTCTTTCTTGAACTGACTAATCTGGCAACACTGGTAAACATCTTAGTCACATCAAGGATGGATTACTATAACTCTCTTTACCTTGTGTTATCCATGAGGCTGTTGCATCATTTGCAGCTAGTTCAGAATGCAGCAGCCTGGTTAATTGCTGGAACCTCTCCATCTGAGCACATCACACCAGTTCTCCACACTCTTCACTGGCTTCCACTGCAGTGGCACATTAGCTGCAAGGTGTGCTTGTTGACATACAAGGCCCTGCATGGCCTGGGTTCAGGCTACCTGAAAGACCTCCTTATACCTTATGCTCCAATCTGATTGCTCTGGTCTGTGTAGGCAGACCTCTTTTTGATGCTGAAATCTCATTTGAAATTCTTGGTGCTAGGGCATTTGGAGTGGTGGGCCCGATTCTGTGGAATGCCCTTCCTCAGGAGGTGAGAAGTGTCCCTTCATTGGCCATTTTTTTTTAAGCCCTAAAAACTCATATTTTTACTGTAAGTTTTGAGTCTGGCTTTGTGACATAATGGGCCAGATTCACAAATGGTTAGCTCAAGCTGCGCTGTAGGCAGCTTGCACTGACCATTGGTGTGCCAGGGACCTTGCACCTGATTCACTATTAGGTAGGGACCCAGCAGCAAAGTCCAACGGCTTGCGGTAACTCTGACACTTCACCAAACAGATGGTGCAGCTCAAAGGTGTGCCACAAGCCATGAGGCAGCCAGCGGCAATAACACCATGGATTGCAGTCCCTGGTGGCTCTCACCTTCCCCACCCTGATCCCAGTTAAGAAACACAAAACAAAACCCTGGTGGTCTAGCAGTCCCCCAATCATCCTGATCCCTGATAGGAATAGAAAAAAACCCTGGTAGTCTAGCTGTTCCCCTAAGCCCCAATCCCCCATTCTGTATATTTAAAGATCCCTGGTAATTTAGTGACCCCCATCTCGGCATGCAGTGTTCCACCACCCCACTCCCCTAACCCAAAACAGAGCCAGTGACCAGCACAGCCCTCCCTCACACCACTGCATCTGGCTGCTAACTGAGCTGTCAGTAAGGAGCACATACTAGGTCGTGCTCCTTGTGGCCAACTCGATTAACAACAGTTACTGGTGTGAGGAAAGTATTGCTGGTTATGGCTCTTTTGTGTGGTGGGGAGCGGGTTGGATACGCTTCTGCCCAGGTGGGGCCTCAAGATCACCAGAGCTGTTTAAATATACAGAAGGTGGAATTGGGGCTTATGAGGCCATTAGACCAGCAGGCTATTTTATTTCTGTTCATATCAGTGATCGGGGATGATCGGGAGTCTGCTGGACCACCAGGGTTTTGTTTTTCTATTCATAACAGGGATTGGGGATGACTGGCGGTGACTGGGGAAAAATAGACCTGGGATGTTTGGTCTATTTTTCCCAGGGATTGGGGCTGGTGGGGGCACAGTACAATGCGGCAACTGTCAAAACCCTCCCAGAGGCCATTCCAGGTGCCCTTAGACCAGCCCTTGCTGGTCTAAGGGTACTTAGAATGTTGCATACTGGGAGAGCTTGTGAATACCGTAATGGGGGATCTGGCAGCCTGCATCTGCTGAAAGCCCCCTAATGCCATGCACAGCCCATTTTGTGTGACAAGGCTGGTGCCAGCCCCCTTTGGCACATGCAGACTGCGTTTGATGCAGGCTGCCTTTCTGAATAGCTCCTGAGGCATCTTTTGGCGCAAGTTGCCACTTGCATCAGTCATGTTTGTTCAGGCACCTTACGTCATTCTAGGGGCTTTGTGAATCAGGCCCCATATTTTTAATTTTGCATTTATTTGTCTTAAAATGTTACTGTTTTGCTGTACTTATTGTGAGGTGTACAAAGCCCTAGGGATTGGGTGCCATATAAATGAAATTAACTTACCTTGCTTTAACAGGTGAAACAAAATAATGTGTTTTGTCCCAGAGCTTTTTTCCTCTTGATAATTCTGTAAACAAACTTCAGGAAGTTAAAATGCATCTCAGTGTCAACCCCCTGTGTTCCAGACTGTTATCTTAACAAACGAACCCAAATAGCTTTCTGCAGTTATTTCAACAATATAATTATATACATTTGCAAACCAAGGTATCCCAGTTTCACATAAAGTTTCACATATAGTTATTTTTTAAACCACATAGAAGCAAGAGGAGAAAGAAAGAAGAGAAACAGCAAGTGAAGGAAGGGAGATAATAGGGGGAAACTGTAGAACCATCGGAGTGGCCTATACCTAAGTACCACAAGAAAAATTTGATTGCGCAATCAGACAAGCAAGAGTCAGACAAGTGGCAGAATATGAGAGGACAAAATAGATTCTTGCTCTTAACTCTCTCTCTGCTTATCAAATGGGTCAGGGTCTTACCCAACCCTATCACACACACACACACACACACCCTCTTTAAGAAGGAACCCTTATTTTGTTTTCCCTAAAAAATAGTTTCCAAAACCTTTTATTTCACTTCTAACATTACTTTATAACATTTACAGTTCTTTGCATATGCAATATCCCATTTCTATAACACCTTTTACACCAAATATTTCAGGTAGACACACACATTTTTTCAACCTTCTGAACTCTCAATTCCAGAACCATATCTTGACGGAAAATCAGCATTGACATTCTCTTTTCTGGATTTGTCCATCATGTTGAATTTAAATGGCTGTAGTACCAGGTACCACCTTGTGATTCTAGGATTTTTATCCTTCATTTGATTAAGCCAACAGAGATTATTATTATCTGTTATGAGGATAAAGTTAGCTCCTAGCAGATAAAACATAAGGGACTCCACTGCCCATTTTACAGCAAGGCAATCCTTTTCAGTAGAGGAATACTTTTTCCTCTCTTCCATGCAGTTTCCTACTGATATACAGAATGGGATGTTCCTTTCCATCTATATGACTCAGGGCTGCTCACCTGGGCCCATCTGTGATGCATCTGTCTGTAACAGAAATTGTTTTTCAAAGTCCGAACCTCTCAAAACAGGGGCATAACATAATGCAGCTTTGATGACCTGAAAAGCCTCATCACACTATGGGGACCATTTCACAGTATTCAGGCAGCATTTCTTCATGAGGTCTGTGAGGGAAGTAGCTTACTGGGCAATGCTGGGAACAGATCTCTGGCAAGTAACCAGCCAGACCTAAAAATTACCAGACATGCTTCTTTGTTTTAGGAACAGGACTATTAGCTACAGCTTCTATCTTAGACATCCCTGGCTTTACTTCTCCATTTCCCAAAATATAAAAGTTTTGAATAGCATAGTCACTTACTAACAAAATGAATTGATTACCTTTTTTTACTTTTGTCTAAGGGACCAACCACATCCATTGCAATTCTCTCAACAGGCACATCTGTCAAGGATAGGGGCTCCAGGGGCAGCTTGTTTTTTTAATCACTGGGACTACTTTCTGATATTCAGCACAAGAAATGCAATAGGTAGCAACACCCTCATGAATCTCAGGAAAGTAGAATCTGTACAAAAATATGACATGGGTGTGGTATCTCCTTAAGTGACCAGACATAGGACTATCATGTGCTATCTGTAACATAGAGGTAATGTATGGTCCTCTATTGGCAACTGGTCTGTTAACTGTCGAGAGGTTGCCAGGGCGACTGTGTAAACCTCGAGAGCGAAGCTTGAGAGGTTCGTACCATGGCAACCTCAAGACGGATACAGTGACTGGTGCCGATAGAGGACCATACATTATTTTTTATAGTGTATGGTCCCACTTAAAAAGTAAAACGGCTTACTTTTTTAAAAAGTCACCGCCGCGGCCCTTCAGTCCTTCCCTAACCGCCGCATTCATCCGTCGGTTCCCATCTAAAAAAAGGCACACACATGCGCAGACCGATCGCTGTTGTTAACCTGTCGATGTGACATAGCATCGATAGGTTAACAACATTTCTACGTCACATCGATAGGTTAACAACCTTAGGAAATGATGATTTCCTAAGATTAACAGTGTTCTACCATACATTATAAGTTAATTCTATACTTCTTTGGTATGCCCAATTGTTCAACCCATTCCTGCATCTGAGGATTAACATAAACTCTGTACAGCAGTCCATAACATTCTTTTAACATTGGTTCACCAAGTTTTGTTTTCACCCCAGCTGCTTAAAATAACCTTCGAGAGAAACATTGTTAGTTTGCTCCGGAACAAAATCACAATCAGTTATCAGTTTAGTTTTGGCACCTTCATATATCAGTCTCTTACGCCCATCAATCTTTTGTTGTCACTATTTCTTTAGGATTCTTTCTTTCCTGCATTTCCAGATCATGGAGCTGGGCTCAAACAAGTCTGACTCAAAGTTACCAAACATCTGAAATGTTCTTTGCCTGTGTTCTTGTTATAACAGCTGCTGAAACAGCAGGATTTACTCTCTCTGTGATTAATTTATCAAATTCTGGAAAGTCATTTTCAATAATCACAAGTACAGATAACTTAGGTACTACTCCCACTTTCATTTGGTGTGACACCCCATTAAGATTCAAGTTCAAGTTTATTGTAGGAAAACTCAGTTGAGCAAGCTCATTCACAAGGAGGTCCTTTGACACAGACAAGTAGTTACAGATTACATAATCGAAAAAACACTATAGAGTAAATTCAAGTACAGAATTATGGGCAAGCATTAACATGTTGCATAAAAATGACAATGACAGAAAAATACAAGTACAGAAAAAAGGTACGAAGTGCTTGTTTCGGAGTATCAAGGCAGCTAATTTCAAGATAAGTAAGGGGAAGCAGTGGACTAGGGTTAGAGCAGTGAGCTGGGATTTAGAAGCAGCTGCACGTATGTTTTATTTTTGCTGCAACCAACCTTTTAAATAGGCTGACAGGGACAGTAACAAGAAGCTTCAGTACGCTTTGGAGCTGGTTCCAGATAGTTGGGAGTCACATCAGAGTCACTGATTCAGAGTAGTGGTATAGTATTGAGTGTCTCTGTGGATGCAGATGACCCCAGTACCTTGTCCTTTTGCACGTTCTTAGCCCAGAACGTCAACATGCACCATGGTCTATCTGCTTTCTAAATCTATAAGTCTCTTCACAGTCTTATCTCCCACCTTGACTTCTGTTAAATACTTGCTCCAATTTGCTAAGGATAAATCTGATCCAGTGTTACCCTCCTTATTTGTATGGCAGTTTTTGCAGTATTGTCTTGCTTATTACAGTTATAGCAAATAAAGTATTTGGGTGCAGATTTGTTATCTCCATCAGAGTTCTTGTCTGATCTGGAGTTAAATCAGGAAAAAGAGGGTCTTACCATTCTTTGGCTGTTGTTTCACTGCTGCAGTGTCTTTCTGGCCCTCTGATAGTCCTCAGCCAAACAAAATGGCCTTTTCTCCACATTCTGCTCAGTGTTCTTTTACCCAAAACTGCACATCGGTAGGAAGGATGTTGATGAATTGCTCCATGGCAAATAAGCCGATGATCTGTGGTAATGTTTTTCCCTCTGTTGGAACTATTTAATGAGGAATTCTTTGAGTCAGGTGAAGGCTTCTCGAGAATTGTCGACTAAACGGTACTTCAGAGACCAGAATCTGTGCCTGTAGATCTGTCCTGAGATGTCACATTTTTTAGGGATTTCTCTTTTCACAAGGTCATAGTTTTCTGACTGTGCAGTGTCCATATTGCTGTAGGCAAGTTGGGCTTTACCTGTCAGATATGGTACCAACCTGATTGCCCATTGCTGTTTTGGCCACTGGCAGGCTCCGGCAACCGTTTCAAAATTTGTTAGGTATGCTTGGATATCTTGTGAGGGACACAGCTTTGTGAGTTTAATATCTTTTAAGTTGTTTGAATTTTGTTGATCTGCTGGACCTGTGCCAGATCCTCCCACTTTGATAGCTTGCAAGGCATCCAGCCATTGTTGTTTATGTTGCTGAATCTCTTGTCTGTGCCTCTAGACATTGAAACATAGAAACACAGAAACATAGAATTTGATGGTAGATAAGGACCGCTTGGCCCAACCTGTCTGCCCATTTCCCTACCTAATGGATAAGCTGCAGATCCTAGTTAACCAGCAGCCTACTTCTTTCTACCCCCACCCCCTAGAATTGCCTTATGACTGTCCCATGCATGCTTGAATTCAACCACTGTTTTTGACTCCACAATCACCTCAGAAAGGCCATTCCGTGCATCCACAACCCTCTCTGTGAAAAAATACATCCTTACCTTACCTGGAGCTGCCCTCCCATCTTCAAATTGTGCCCCCTTGTTCTTGCACACCTTTTTTTTTTGAAAGATGCTACCCTCTTGGACTTTGTTGATTCCCTTGAGGTACTTCAAAGTTTTTATCTTGCCCCCTCTTTCCTCGAGGCTATACATATTAAGCTCCTTTAGTCTCTCTTCATATGTCTTCCGGTGCAGACCCTGCACCATTTTAGTTGTCCTCCTCTGGACAGCTTCCATCCTGTCTATGTCCTTGCAGAGACTGGGTCTCCAGAACTGCATGCAGTACTCCAGATGGGATCTCAACAGCTGTCGGTACAGAGGGATAACAACTTCCTGTTTTCCACTGGTGATGCCTCTCCCTATGCATCCCAGTATCCCCCCAGCCCTCCTTACTGCCATCTCACATTGCTTGCCCACCTTTAAGTCATCTGATATGACTAACTCCAGGTCCCTTTCCGTTTTTGTTGTTGTTAGTATCTCACCCCCCATTGTGTACTCTTCCCCTGGGTTTTTGTTTCCCGGGTGCATTACCTTGCACTTCTTAGCACTGAATCTAAGCTGCCATACATTTGACCATTCCTCTAACCTTCCCAAGTCCCTTCTCATCCTTTCCACCCCACCTTGTGCATCAACTCTGTTGCAGATCTTTGTGTCATCTGCAAAGAGACATACCTTTCCTTCAGTCCCTCTGCAATGTCGCTTATAAAGACATTGAAGAGGACCAGTCCTAATACTGAACCCTGTGGTACCCCACTAGTAAGCCTCCTTTCTTCAGAGTGGACTTCATTTACTATTACCCTCTGTGCCCTATTCTCCAGCCAATTCTTTACCCAGGCTATCATCTTGGGACCCACTCCCAGGCTGGCTAACTTGTATATTAATCTTTTGTGTGAGAATGTGTCAAATGCCTTGCTAAAGTCTAGGTAGGCCATGTCCACAGCCCCTCCCTGATCTAATAATTTGGTCACCCAGTCAAAGAAATCTATTAGATTTATCTGGCATGACCTTCCTGCTGTGAATCCATGCTGCCTTGGGTCCTGTGCCCCTCTGGCCACTAGGTACTCAACAATTCTTTCCTTCAGAAGTGATTCCATCATTTTCCCTATCACTGAGGTTAAATTAACAGGTCTGTAATATCCTGCTTCTGTCCTGCTCCCACATTTGTGAAGGGGAATTGCATCTGCCGTCCTCCAGTCCTCAAGTACCATACCATCCTCCCATGATTTGTTAAAGAGGTTAGTCAGTGGCATCACTAGTTCTATCCTTAGTTCTTTTAGAATTCTGGGATGAATCCCATCAGGCCCCATTGCTTTGTCCACCTTCAGTTTTAAGAGTTCTTTCAGAACCCTTTCTTCTGTAAATGGGCTGGTATCAACTTCTGTATCCAGCGTGTTTCTATTGTTTGTTTTAGGTACCTCCCCCTCTTCATTTGTAAATACTGAGCAAAAATATTTGTTTAGTATCTCTGCCTTTTCACAGTCACCCACTGCCCACCTCCTCCCCTTTATTAAGCCTCACTATCCCTCCCTCCCTTGGCCTTCCTTTGCTCCCTGATGTACCTCAAAAAGGTTTTATCCCCCTTCTTAACTGAGTTGGCTATCTTTTCCTTGGTTTGGGCCTTTGCTGTACTGACTGCCTTCCCAGCTTCTTTTTACTTTAACTGATACAATTCTCTGTCCTGCTCTTTCTGTGAGTCCTTGTACTTCCTGAATGCTTTCTTTTTCTCGTGAACCTTCACTGCCACCTCCTTTGAGAACCATAGTGGTTTCTTATATCATTTTGTTTTGTTTATTTGCTTCACACAAAAGCTTGTTACCTCTGTGATGGCAGTTAATATTATTCAAAAGTAGTAAGGGTCCAGCACAGCCACCTCAGTAGAAGATAACAAAAAACTTGTTTAAGGGAGGAGCCAGTACCAATCAACAACTTATAATTATGTAACTACACATTGGTAAATAAGGCCCTCTCACTCAGTATTTTTATAAGCTGATTTTATTTAATCTAAATACCATATATCATCTGATATAGTACCAAGTATTAAAACATAGTACTATGTAAACGTTTTGGATTAAACCTTCATCAGTACAGTACCATATCTGCAAAATATAAGATATAAACCATTTTTAATTTAATTATAACTATTACATTGCCTCTCTATTATATTATTTAATAATTAAGAGACTTGCTTACCAATTAAGCACCTGGCTATCGTGACTGTAATTTAGCATCCCATATATCTTATTTTACCTACAGATATAAAAAGGTGCAGCCATTTTCATTAGTAATCCTTAAATAATGCAAAAATAATTTCAATACCCCATAGTGATTAATCTTTTGATTTCACAAATACTTGCGCTTACCCTAAGCATGCTCATTTCTGTTTTTTTTATCATATACAAACGTTTTCATGTTTCCTTTGCTGTATTAGTGCATTTATCTGTAAAACAATATTAATTTTAAATGTAAACACTACCAATCTGAACTTCTCTCATCACACAAGCTGAGAAGATTTCTATATACGCAAACCATCAAGTCAATCCTTATTGGTGAACTTACAGTTAAAAAGTACTAGCGTGCACAGACCTCTCTCTCTCTCTCTTTAACTTCAAAGGTCCTGAGCCGACTAGATGCTGCATCTTAAATAGTATGGGAATCGGGCATTGAGCTTTGCACGTCATCGCATGAAACAACATTCTCATGCAGTAACAGCACTCACTCTGTGTGCCCGACCTGCTTAGAGTAGCAGCACCATATACTTTTATGGTGACCCGTTAGCTTGAATGTAAACAACTTGTAATAGCATTCTAATCAAATGTACTTGTCTCATTCTTACATATAAACACATAAAATCCATAGCCATTATCATTACTAAACAGTGGATGTGAATCTTTTTATATCAAAAGTTCATTCACTTATCCTAACACATCGATATTGTATTAATCATTTAATATGAATCTTATATTATCATTCTAGGTATTAAGTTTATTGGATAGTCCATTTTACTTTTAAGACCCCATTACCCTCAAATGTGAGTGCTGCCTGTATAAGATTCAGCTTTCTTATTTCTTGGCTTACAATATATCAATACTCACATGCGCATATCTCTCGTTCTTTCTCTTGATTAAAATAATATGTTGTCTAGATGTTATTTTGAATCCTACTGAGATCTAGCATTCTAAGATGTCAACTAGCATGCATTAGTCCCTCGCTCACTCTCCAGATTCAAAAGTGTTGCGCCGACCTAATATTGAGTTTTAAATACTGTGGGGATCTGACATTAGGCTGCATACATCACCTCATTAGACTATCAACTTCTCGCAGTATCTATAACCACTCTATATAACCAACCTACCTAGAATAGCAGTACCTTGTATTTTTATGGTATCTAATTAACTCTAATATATAGATAACCTATAATTTATCACATATATTCTTATAATTGTAGTTAGTCACTTAATTTGTCTTAAACCTCTAATGTGTATTCCACATGCCACCATTTAAATGAAACCAATTCACAAAATCTTAACCTAAAGGAGTATTACAGGCAGGAATGTTAATTTTGATACAAGCAATATACTACATGATATAGAAAAAACTATATTCTTTATAGAATTGGTTGCCAATCATTCGAGTCATTTAAGCCATCTCTAGGGTTAACTGCTTCAAAACGAACAGGGCCATCAACTTCCACAATTGCGATTTTTTGGAATTGAAAAAATTCTTCCCATCTCAAGAGGTGGTGACTACAGGAATAAAATATTAACTCGTGAAGCTTGTTATATAGATTGTTTTGAAGCAGTTAACCCTAGATATGGCTTAAATGACTCGATTGAGTGGCAGCCAGTTCTATAAAGAATATAATTTTTTCCATATCATGTAGTATATTGCTTGTGTCAAAATGAACATTCCTGCCCGTAATACTTCTTTAGGTTAAGATTTTGTGAATTAGTTTCATTTAAATGGTGGCATGTGGAATACACATTAGAGGTTTGAGATACATTAAGTGACTAACTACAATTATAAGAATATATGTGATAAATTATAGGTTATCTATATATTAGAGTTAATTAGATACCATAAAAATACAAAGTGCTGCTATTCTAGGTAGGTTGGTTATATAGAGTGGTTATAGATACCGCGAGAGGTTGATACTCTCACGTGGTGATGTATGCAAACTAACATCAGAACCCCGCAGTATTTAAAACTCAATATTAGGTCAGCGCAACACTTTTGAATCTGGAGAGTGAGCGAGAGACTAATGTACACTAGTTTATGTCTTAGAATGCTAGATCACAGTAGGATTCAAAATAACATCTGGACAACGTATTATTTTAATCGAGAGAAAGAACGAGAGATATGCGCATGTGAGTATTGATATATTGTAAGCCAAGAAATAAGAAAGCTGAATCTTATACAGGCTGCACTCACATTTTAGGGTAATGGGGTCTTAAAAGTAAAATGGACTACCCAATAAACTTAATACCTAGTATGATAATGTAAGATTCATATTAAATGATTAATACAATATCGATATGTTAGGATAAGTGAATGAACCTTTGATGTAAAAAGATTCACATCCACTGTTTAGTAATGATAATGGCTATGGATTTTATGTGTTTATATGTAAGAATGAGACAAGTACATTTGATTAGAATGCTATTACATGTTATTTACATTCAAGCTAATGGGACACCGTAAAGTATATGGTGCTGCTACTTTAAGCAGGTCGGGCACACAGAGTGAGTGAGTGCTGTTACTGCGTGAGAATGTTGTTTCACATGATGATGTGCAAAGCTCAATGCCCGATTACCATACTATTTAACATGCAGCTTCTAGTTGGCACAGGACCTTTGAAGTTAAAGAGAGAGCGAGAGGTCTGTGCACGCTAGTACTTTTTAACTGTAAGTTTACCAATAAGGATTGACTTGATGGTTTGAATATATAGAATTCTTCTCAGCTTGTGTGATGAGAGAAGTTCAGATTGGTAGTGTTTACATTTAAAATAAATATTGTTTTTTAGATAAATGAAATAATACAGCAAAGGAAACATAAAAACCTTTATATATGGTCAAAAAAACAGAAATGAGCATGCTTAAGGTAAGCGCAAGTATTTGTGAAATCAAAAGATTAATCACCATGGGCTATTTAAATTATTTTTGCATTATTTAAGGATTACTAATGATAATGGCTGCATCTTTTTTTATCTATAGGTAAAATACGATATATGGGATGCTGTTACAGTCACGATTGCCAGGTGCTTAATTGGTGAGCAAGTCTCTTAAGTATTAAATAATATAATAGAGAAGTAATGTAATAATTATAATTAAATTAAAAATGGTTTATATGTTATATTTTGCAGATGTGGTACTGTACTGATGAAGGTTTAATCCAAAATGTTTTCATAGTACTTTATTTTAGTACTTGGTACTATATCAGATGATATATGGTATTTAGATTAAATAAAATCAACTTATAAAAATACTGGGTGAGTGGGCTTTATTTACCAATCTGTAGTTACATAGTTTTTGTTATTCCCCATTGTTCTTCCACCTCTCCTTCCTGCCCATTTGCTAGTGTATTCCTTAGGCACTCACCCATTCTGGGAAAGTCAGCCCTCCTGAAGTCCAATACTTTTGCCTTTGTATGGTTTGACTCTATTGCTGTGTTTATTGTGAACCATACTGTTCGATGGTCACTAGTTCCCAGATGGCTACCTACTTCTACATCTGTGATCCTCTCTCTATCTCCATTTGAGAGAACCAGGTCTAAGATTGCTCCCTCGTGAGTGGGTTCCAATACTAGTTGTCTAAGGCATGCCCCCTGTAGGGCATCTAGAATAACCCCACTCTTAGAAGTGGCTGCTGCAACTGCACTCCAGTTAACATCTGGCATATTCAGATCTCCCATCAGCAATATCTCCCCTTTTTCTGCCATTCTAAGTATACTTTCTTTCATTTTCTTGTCCATTTCCTCCCCCTGAGAGGGGGGTCTGTATACAAACCCTGTGCTGATTGTGGTGCCATTGTCTGTCTCCAAATTGACCCACATTGCTTCTTCTCCTCCCTATTTACCCTTTTGTTCTGTTGCTTTGATTCCTTCCCTTATGTAGAGAGCTACTCCTCCTCCTCTTTTACCCTCCCTGTCCCTCCTGTAGATAATGTATCCTAGTATGTTTACATCCCAGTCATAGTTCTGTGTGTACCATGTTTCTGTGACTGCCATGATATCCAGATGTTCCTCCTTCATCAAGGCCACTAATTCAGGAAGCTTGTTCCCCAGACTATGGGCATTGGTACTCATTGGTCTTCATTTTTTGATGGCTTTACCTTCTGTAGCAGCATCCCCCACTGACTTTTCTACCTTGGTCTTTTTCCTCATTTAGTACCCTGTTTTGTAGGGGGAGGCTGGGATTTTCCTGCTTATCAGTGCCTCCCCCCTTGACTAGTTTAAAAGCTTGCCAATGAAGCATTTAAACCGATTGCCCCAAAGACGTGTTCCCTTCCTGGACAGATGCAGACCATCCTGCCAGTATAGGATGATGTCCCTCCAGGTGGAATCCCAGTCCCCAGTGAAGCCAACCCCCTGTGCTCCACACCATTTTTTAACCATTTGTTAAACTGCATGGTGCAAAGTACCCTTGCCTCACCCATGCCACTGACAGGCAACACCTCTGAGAAGGATACTGTGTGTGCTACTTGTCTTAGGCCCCTTCCCACCTCTACAAAGTCCTTCTGCATTGCTCTAATCTCATGATGAGCCAAGTCATTTGTCCCTAGGTGGACAATGACGTCCATCTCAGACTCATGTGCAACTGTTCTCGTGATCCTAAGGATGCGCTTCCTGTCACTCCAAGCCATGGTACCTGGCAGGCACCTTACTTCAGTTTTCCCTGCTCCCCCCAGTTCTATCCCCCTAATAATTGAGTCCCCCACCAGGAGCTGCTTCCTTTCCCTGTGGTGTCCTCTGCCTCCTTCCTGAGGGCCTCCCTTGTGACAGTTGTCTGCAACCTCCTTAGTCTCCTCTATGGGTGTATCCATAGGGGAACTATGGTCCCCCAGAATGGTGTATGGATTGTGGAGTGGAACAACTGACTGGGTGTGCCTCTGTTCCACCACCCTTACCCACCCTGACCCACTGTGGTCCAACTGCTATGCTTTCTTTGCAACCTCTGAGGTAGTGGTGGTGGCTCTTGGGCTCCCTGGATGGGGGAGGTTCCCTTCCTACTGTCCAGTGCAGCCTGGGGAAGGTTCCCTTACTACTGTCCTGTGTGGCCTGAAGATGGGCAACTTCCTCCCTCAGGGCAGAGAGTTGTCTGCAAACAGGGCAGCATCTCAGCCTCCAGAAAGCCTCCCGGAAGACTGCTGCCCCTCAGCCATTACATTGCACTACTTCCCACATGTCTGTCTACCTTCTTGTTTTATTTTTTAATTTTGTTTGTTTTGTTCTGTTTTGTGTGTATGTGTGTGTGTGTATGTGCATGTGTGTGTCTCTGATTGGTTTGTTACAGAGAAATATATATATATATTATACAATGTGTATGCTTATATTATCAGAGCAGAGTGTTAGAGAGGATATGACAGTGATATGCACCTTGCTCTCTTGAAGAAATGATGTCAGAACCCCAGAAATAAAGGAACTATTTCTAGTGGTGGGTGGGGTGAGGGGTGGGAAGGGTTTGGGCCTAAACTGTGCCCTCATGAAACAATCAGCTAAGAGCTCTGACCTACCGCTGTGATGAGTGCTTTCCTGTCAGCAAGATGCCCTACACGACAATTTGACAGAGAAAATACCCTGCTAATCAAACAGAGAAAAATCCAAACATCCAAGTCAGACACAGGTAAACCTCCCCAGCCCCAAAATAGCCTGGTGACTTATGCTGTGAAAGCAGTCAGCCCCAAGTCAGCTGTGCACAAGGACAGACACAATAAACAGTATTCAGACCCTCTGGGTTTAAACTCTTCCTTCACTGAAAATCTTAATAATTGTAACAAAAGTGAAGCAAGGTCCACCTCCCTCTGTTGATTGAAAGACTGCCTTTTCTGATAATTCTAAGCTCCTTATTTCACCTTTCAGTTAGAAGTAGCCTCCACCTGAAGAATATTAACTTTCCTAATGAATCTGCTACAATTCAAAGACAACTGTAAATTGTAAGGTTCACCTCCCTCTATTGTGAGCACAACTCACTTTCTTGCAAATCCTAAGTCCAGTGTTGTAGCTTCCAGCCAAAGGTAGCTTCACCTGAAGAATATTAAGTTTTCTGATGAGCCTGCTATAAACCACTTGCTTATAGTACTGTTGTTATCAGGTCTGTAAGACTCTTCCAAAGCTATTGGCTGATAAGTAGCTGTGATGTAAGCACTTCATGACACAGTGTGGACTGGCCTTTTAAGGCACATAGAGATAAACACAAAAAAACAAACAGTTTCCACCCCCTTGAACACTGTCTGGGTCAAATACACAGCCTGTATCCTGCACTCACTTCAGGACTTATGACAAATTCTTAGCCCAGTGTATTACAAATATTGCAATGCAAACAGTCAATCACTAACTCCAATCAAGTCAGCTGTGCACAAGGACAGACACAGTAAACAGTATTCAGTCCCTCTGGGTTTAAACTTTTCCTGCACTGAAAATCTTAACTATTGTAACAAAAGTGAAGCAAGGTCTACCTCCCTCTGTTGATTGAAAGACTGCCTTTTCTGATAATTCTAAGTTCCTTCTGATGCCTCATCTGCTGCCACACCAGCAACCCAGGTTCAGGAATGGATACAGGTTGCTCAGGGGTCAGCTGGGGGGGGGGAGAATTCAGCATCCCACTGGACCTTTTTCTCTGGATGAGAGAGGGTTGCCGGCTCCACGGAGATACTGCCACCTGGGTGACCACAGGTGGTAGCACACATGGAATCCACAGCACATGGAGGGAGGGCACCTTGTGACTGTGACACACATGCTTGTGTGCACCCCATCAGTCATAGCTCACTGGGGCACCTGAGGGGATGGATGAAATCAGATGGAAAAAGCTGAGGCTGAGTGGAATGATGCTGCTCTCCACAACAAGCTCTGCACCATCTACTGGGTTGCCCACTGCCATATCCCAAAATAGTTTCCTCCTGGGATAAGCAGAGGTCCCAGGAGGCCCTGCCACAGAAGAGGGGGATAATCCATGAGACACTGTTCAGCAGTGGGAGTGTAAGCCCCAGAGATGATGGGTGATGTGGCTGGGGGAGCAGTGAAGCTGATGTGGGCCAGCTAAGGAGGAGGAGAAAAAAAAAAGAAGGCAGAAATACTTTCAGGTTCTGTCCCTGCCTGTTCTTCTTCTTCTTTCATCACTGGTGCTAGCTGTACAGTCTCAGTTTGGACTTTTTGTTTCTGCTTCTAGTTTGGCTATCATCCTTCTGGCAGTCACTCATGGGCTTGCTGTTGTAGGCTCTATACCTTTGTTCTGTGCCTCCCTGCTACCAGGTTTAGCACCCATGCACAAAACTCCTAGTGTAGAGTACGTATAATGTAAATCTAATTTGCCACACCAGCTGTTGTATTGGAATAGGTCAGGAAGCATAGACAAACCAAGAGAAATTGCAAAATTTTCAAGTAGCATTTTATTATCCATAACAATAAAATAGAAAAAATAAAATTGTAAAGGATAGCTCTTTAAAAAGGCAGTACAAGCAAACAAAAACCCTCCATCTGAATCTCCTCAAAAAACACTGCCCTGAATGTATAAAAAGTGTTTGCCTGGTAGTTCAAACTCTGCATCCTGTTCTTGTAACATATGAAGATACGAAAATGCCAGCAGAAGCAGGCCTTACAGTCTATCAAGTCTGATTGAATATGCAGCTAGCCCCTCAACTTGCAGCTGGTCCACCTTCCCCAACCCTCTTCATCATACCCCCCTCTCACCCTGTCCCAGCCCCTGTTAAAGCCACCCACTGTTCTACAGGATACCACCTCCTCGGGCAGGGTATTCCATCTCTCCACCACCCTTTCAGTGAAAACATGTCTCCTGGTTTCCCTCCTGAATCTTCCCTCCTCAGCTGATAATCTCTGGTATCCCTTCCTCTTCTAAGCTGGAACATCCCTTCTGTATTAGCTTTATTTACCCTTTACGGTATTTAAAGATTTCAATCATATACCCATATCCCTCCTCTCCTCCAGGGAGTACATGTCCAGCTCACCCAATCTATTCTCGTAGGACTTTCCCTCCAATCCCTGGATCATCTTTGTCACCCTATGTTGCACCTCCTCCAACAATTTGATGTCCTTCTTCAGGAATGGGTACCAGTACTGCACACAGTATTCCAGGTGAGGCCTGACCAGAGACCTGTACAGGGGAAGGATCACCTCCCTATTTCTGGAGGAGATTCCCCTTGCTATACACTCTAGCATCCTTTTGGCTTTTGCTGCTGCCTTTCTGCTCAGAGCTGAGTTTTTCATGTTGCCTGGTACAAGCACCCCCTGATCCTTTTCCTCCTTGGTGCTTTCCAGATTCACCCCTCCCAGCTAATAGCTCCTCTCCAGTTTCTAGCACCAAAGTGCAGTAACTTACACTTCTTGGTATTAAACCCCAGCTACCATGTTTCCAACCACTCCTGTAGTTTGTTCAGGTTCTCCTGTAGCCTCTTCCACCCTTCGATGTCATCTACCACAGCTCCCATCTTTGTATCATAAACAAACAGACTGATCCTTCTCTGGATCTGGTGTGAGATATCAGCTATGAATATCCCAAACAGCACTGGTCCCAGTATCGATTCCTGTTGCACCCTGCTCATCACTTCCCTCAGTGATGAGAGTTCCCCACCACCACCACCACCCTTTGCTGCCTTCCAATCAGCCAGTTGATGATCCATTTGACCATCTTTGTTCCCACCCATATGTACTCCAACTTCCCTCCCAGCCTCCCATGCAGCATGTAATCAAAGGTCTTACTGAAGTCCAGATATAGGACATCTACCGCATGGCCCCTATCCAGCTTTCTGGTCACCCAGTCATAATACTCAATTAGATTTGTCTGGCAGGATCTTCCCAAGACAAACCAATGTTGATGACCGTCCTGGAGACCATTGTTCTCCTAAAAGGACACCAGCCTCTCTTTCAGGACTGCCTCCATGAGCTTCCCCACTATTAATATAATGCTCACTAGTCTGTAGTTGCTTGGTTTATCCCTAGGGTCACTTTTGTGAATTGGCACCACATGAGTCATTCTCCAGTCCTGTGGTACACATCTTGTGTCCAGGGAGGTATTGAACAGGCCAGCCAGTGGTCCTACCAGGATATCTGCCAGCTCTCTGAGTTTTCTAGGGTGAATGCCATCTGGTCCCGGTGCCTTGTCCACCCTTAATGCTCTCAATTCTTCCAGAACCTTGTCTTCTGTTATCCTTAAGTCAGTCACCCCCCCCCACTACCCACTCTACCCTCCCTTGAGGTATCTTCCCCCTCTTTCTCCTTCATGAACACAGAACAGAAGTATTCATTTAATGCCTCTGCCTGGTCCACCCCCTTCTCCACCCACCCTCTGCTCTTCCTAATCCTCACAGTCTGGTCTTTGTTCTTCCTTCTTTCCCTAATGTATCTGAACAAGTAATTTACACCTTCCTTCATACCTTGTGCCAGTCTCAGCTCTCTTAAAGCCTTTGCTGCTCTGACTAGCCTGGTAACCTCACTGGACTTCTTTGTATACTCATCCTTGTCAACCCCCCTCCCATTTTCTTGAGTTTCTGAAATGCCTTCCTCTTGGGTCTTACCTCCCTACTTAACCTCCTGAGTCAACCAACTGGGCTTCTTTGCCCTTCCCTTCTTACTCTGTGTCTTTGTACAAGTCCCAGTGGCCTCCGTCAGACCTTTTTTATAATATCCCATTTCTAACATCCATGTCTGATTGAATTCCTGCCAGATACTTACCCAAGATTTCTCCCGTCCTTTTAAAGTCTGCACTTTAAAGTCAATCACCCTGGTTCCCGTACCCCCTGTTTACCTACCCATATTGAGTGTGAACCACACTGAGTGTGGTCACTCCCAGCCAGAGGGTTCTCTACCCCAGATCTCGTACAGCCTCCCTATTTGAAAGTACCAGATCCTGAGTCCTCTCCAATGTAGTCAGCTCATGTACCAACTGCACCAGGAAGCTGTCCTGAAATGCTTCTAGTATGACCTGAGACTGGAGTGCTCCAATCCACCCCAAGTAGCTTGAAGTCCCATACCACCACTGTGTTCCCCTTCCTACAGATACTTCTGATTTGCTCAGCTAGCTCCATGTCCAGGTCATCTTCTTGTGCTGGTGGTCTGTAAACTACTCTATCCTCAGCATCCTACCTTTTGAGTCCTGAAACTGCATCCATAGGGCCTCTGTTCTGCCTTCCTCCCCATCCTCCCTTATTCACATTATCCCTTCTTGTACATAGATTGCCACACACCCCTTTCCTCTTTGTCCTATCCTTCCTGAATATTCTATACCCTGGTATCATCATATCCCAGTCCTGGTACTGGATGGCCCATGTTTCCATGATGGCCTCAATGCCCACCCCCTCACTACCAAGAGAGCCTGCAACTCAGCTGAGTTATTACCTAGGCTCCTCACGTTAAGCATGACCACCCTCCACCCCATTTCCTTCCTTGTCTTTCCTTAGTCCCCCCAGGCCTCTACCCCAAATTCTTCTCTGTTAACTAGGGGGTAAGCTTGTTGAGCTCCCCTCTCTGGGATCCCTGCCTACCAACTGTCCACTCATCACCTCCCCCACCTAGTTTAAACCCACCTTTGCTGCTATGTACTCCTCTGTCCCCTGCTTTAATGCTCCCTTCCCCTTCCTGCTCAAGTGCAGCCTGTCCCCTGCATATAGATTGTTATTATCCCAGGTACTACCCCAGTCCCCCACTTACACATACCCTTTATCATAACACCATTCCCCCAGCCTTTTGTTGAACTCTCTAATCCTCCCTTTCCTCTCCGTACTCACAGAAGGCACTGGGAGCACCTCCAAGAAGGCCACCAATTCCCCCAGCTCCTCACACAATCTTCCCAGTTCCTCGAATCTCTCCCTCTCTACTTCCACCATCTCCCCCATCAGGTCATTCATACCCACATGTACCTCTAGATTCAGTTTCTTCCTACCCCTCCTTGTGCACTTCAGAACTGACTGCTCCGTCCACTTTTAACCCAGGTATGGACTCTTCCCATATATGATTGTGCCTTTCCCCCTTACTGCCCCATTTTTCCCTTTTAGTATAGAATCCCCCCACACTAGTATCCCCCTTGTCCTTCCATGGTCCTACCCCCACCCTATTACCAAGGTACCTATCTCTAAAATCAGCCACATTTGTAGCTCTGCCTTTCCCCCAATGGCTCCTTCCCCAAAACTCATAGAACTGCCCTCCCTGTTCCTTCGCTATACTCCATATCCATCCCAACCTCCCTGGACCCCCCCTTCTTATCCTCCCCACCAACCTTTTTCCTCCCTCTTTTTCCCCTTTCTCCCTTCAACCATCCTTCCAGCTATGCCCCTCCCCCTTTACCACCGTCTTCCTCCTCCAACCAACTACTGCCCCTTGTGCATTTCCCTTCCTTTCCCTCTCCTGCCCTCCTGGTGATCGTTCCCCCCACCTCCTTCACCAATGTTGCCAGCACTGCAAACATATTTCCTGTTCCCACTGTCTTGCTGTGTTTAGACTCTTCCTTCCTGACTATGGCCTTCCCTACAGCACCAACTCTCCAGTTTGGTTTATTCCCACACTTCCTCCACGTCCCCTCTCTTGAACCAGTGTTCCTCCCATGTGGTGCCCTCATGTTACCCTCTGGGGGAGGTCCTCTTGCCCCAGCAGCCCCACTCCCTGCTCCCAACCTCTGCAACTCCCTACCAAGCCACAGCACTTCCTTCTCAAGCCTTATCAATCTGTGACAGATTGGACACCCTCCAAGCTTCAACAAAATGTTTATCCAAACCGCTGCCCCACACCCATTACAGCTGACTATTCTACCAATGTTTAAGCAGTATATAACTAATAGCGAAGGATATTAAAATAAATAATACAGTACTACCTATGATTTTTTTCAAGCCAGTACTATCTATAAGTTTTTAACTAGTTCTGCCCCACAAGAAACAAAAATAAACATACAGGACAGTAACAAAAGAGAATACAGTACTATCTGTAACTTATTTCAACCAGTATTATCAATGAGTTTTTAACCAGCCCTGTCCCTCAAATACAAAAAAAAATAAAATAAAAAATAGATGTACACTACCATTTTTTTACAGCTTATCATGCCACACCCTTGCCCTTACCCCCATAGATAACAGTGTCAAACAGACTCACCATCCGAGTAGTGATCAGCTCCTTCCTGACCCACTCCTGTGTTTGTGCCTTCCCCCTTCTGCTGCTCACTAGCCCTTAGCTCAGTGCTGCTCCATGAAGCTGTCTCCTCCCACAATGGCCATTTAATGGAGGCCAGTGCAGGGGAAGGCAGGTGGGACAAAAACCTCCTTTCTCCTGGTCCTTTGCCCTTGGCTCAAAACTCTGCTTGGCCACCCGCCTCATGCATCCACCCATCACGCCTCTCTTGACAAGGTCCATGACTGCAGCAACTCCACTTCCCACCCTACTCCCCCCTCCCATCATCTCTTAGCCCCCTCTTCCCTAATGCCTACTTCTTCTCTCCACTAACTACTGCCTCAGCGAACTGACTCCCACCTTCTACTACCTGCAACTATCCTCTCCTATAACTTACTGTAAACGCAACCCTATGGGTGTCTTACCCTGTATAGTTTGTTTTTTTTTGTCATTATTAACCTGCTTGTATAATCCATTGTAATTATTATAAATATTGTACATGGTTTATACTCTATGTTGCCTGAACCCTTGTAATGCTGTCTTCCCTCCTATTGATGTGGAACCTTTGTAAAAGAGCTCTCAGCTCAAAGGTGTTTAATCCTAGATCCTAATAAAATAAAAAAAATAAAAAAATACCTCTACCGGACTGGTAGGTAGAGCACACCTGTGACTTCACATTTTTCCTATCTCTAACACTATGGTGCTATCACCTCTGTACCACAGCATCTAGGATGAATCTGGAAGCATGCAATTTCCTTGCTTAAATTCAGGAGCTAGGGGCACAGTAAATATAGCCCAAATGCCATTTGGTGTGTCGTGGCATATTAAAATAAACAGTTGCCACTATAACATGAAATATTGTTTATTAAACCTCAGCTTAGGAAACAATTAACATAACCCATATGCTGAGATACTACATAAAACCTTCATTCTCAGGCCCTCTTTTTCTTCCCCACATGGGAGCTATCTCCTGGTTGCCAGAGCACCTTACGTGTACAAGGCAGCAGACCTAATCTCCAGGAGTGGCATCGGTGGCTAGGAACCCATCAAAATCAAGGAATATTGTATCAGGGGCTTCTAAAATAGATCAGGATATGCCTTCTTTAAATTGTGACCCTCTGACACTCCTGGTAGTCACTAGGGTACACCGGCTGTCAAGATACAATATCTTCTGAATGGAAGTGTAAGGACTCGATGTCTGAGTAGAAAACCCAAAAGGAGGGGAGGAACCTACTGTTGCTAATTACTATTGTTTCTAACTCTCCTATGGTCCTTGCATTGGCAATGTCCCCTCAACGGAGGGGAATAACAAACACTAAAACCCCAACTTTAAACAGTTTTGGAGCCTATTAGCCTGGTTAACAAACCATCACATTATCTTCAGGTCCAAACCATCATTTGTATAAAGTGGAGAGCGAGCGATGCAGCTAAAGAAGGTTGGGGGAAGGGGACTGGCTCATCATCGGGACTAAATTATGGAAGACCTGGTGCTCACCCACCAAAGTGGTTGCTAGGCTTAGAGATTTGAGAGGGTGCACTGTGCACTGTGGAAGCTAGGGAAACCCTGGGATTTCAGCTGCACTACTTACCTCAACAGGCAAATAAAAGTTTACATTTCAGCCCTGGATCCTTCACCCGTCCTGTGTCTTTGCCATTATGGTTGTGGCACTTCTGTCTTCCCGAGGGCTCTGAGGTTCAGCTGCCCAGTCCTTCTCAAGTGAAGCCCAGTCAGCCATCACATCTGCGTTATTCAAGTGAAGGATGTCTTCATGGCTAACACTCCTTTCAGACAAAACCAGGGCTGCTGGTACCAAATCTCCAAGTGGCTCATAACGATTAGTCAGTTTCACTGGCATGGAATAGGTAGATGAGCCGTAGCTCCCTGTAGGCGGTTGGGCCCGCTGACGGCTCCTCGAATGATTTCTCTGCAGTTTCTCTGCAGATGACAGAAAGGACTTCCCAGGCTTGCCAGATGCTTTCTTCTATTGTCTGCCCCTATGCTGCATCTGCCAGTCATTTCTCGCTGCTGGCGCCAAAGGGGACATAGAGTCACAGCCAGGAGAGCATTCCAGTGGTGCTGATGTATCCATGAGCATTGTGGCTTCACCCCGAGGTAGAGGAGTTGGGTTTTGCTGAGGCTTAGATTCATCTGTGATATCCTCCAAGAAGAGTTCCACCTCAGCCGGAGAGTTAAAGGTAAGCTGCTCTCCCTTGTACAACACCCTTAGCTGTGAGGGATATCTTAAAGAGGTAGGCAGGTTTAGTTTGTAGGAGGTCTGTTTTACTGGTCGATAGGCTCTACATCTTCGGGATAGATCATATGAAGAGTCCTGGAATATCTGAACAGGAGCCCCGTCCCATTGCAGCATTCTTAGGTCCCATGCCTCCTTCAGACACATTTCCTTAACCGGGTATCTGGAAAATGTACATAATATTGGACAAGGTCAGCCTCCAGGCTGAGGTTTTGGGGCTAGTGATCTGTGTGCTCTTTCCAGCTCCAGGGAGGAGATTGTTTAGTTTAAGCATGAGTGGGAGAGATGTTTGCAGAAAAGAAACCATATCTGGGCCCTCAGCCTCCTTTGCAGTCCCACAATCCAAATTATTTTTCCTCTCCCTCAATTTTCAAGGTCATCAACCTTGGCCAGTAAGTACTGTATTTGGCTATGATGATTCCTAATTCGGAGGAACTGGTCATGTAGAATTTGATCTTGTCGTTTAACTTGAAGTTCAGTATCCTCCACTCTGGAAGTTAATCTTTCAACATCATTTTTGATGTAGAAGTGGTGAAAATAAGTGCAGCTGTATCAATTAATACTTCGTTTAGCATGGAGGTAATATTGCCCAGCTGTTGGTCCACTGTCTGAGTAAGGGGGATCTGTGGTTCGTTGGAGTGGGCCATCTCCAATTTTCAAGGCTGCTCACCAACTAGAACCTGGTGGTCTGCAAATGTCTTACAGGCCTAAGGTGGCAATGAGGTAGAATATTCAAAGTCAAGTAAAATTGCAATCCCATGTCCAGTTTACTCAATTTAGGTATATTTGGCTTTAGCTCGATGTGTAGAATGCAAATCCTAGGGAGAGAGGTGCTGAGATTTCGGATGTGACAGGATAGATGAAACTGGAACTGCAGCAGATTAGTTACACAGCTTCCATCTTAGCTGGTTAGCTCCACCCCATGTTTGTTAACCCTTTTAATTATCCAACTTCAAGTGCCACAAAAAATACATGCATGAGCAGGCTGCTGCATTTTCTTTTAAATCAACTGACTCTTTTTTTAGTCTGTTGCTGCCTGATCACTCCTCTTTTGCCCCAAAACTAAGTTGTCTGCTAATTGGAAAAGTTTCTCCTCGCAGATGGAGAAGTGCTGTAAGGAACCGGAGAGATGAGTGACAGAGAGAAAGAAAGAGAGAGAGAGAGAGAGAGAAGCTTGCAATTAGGGAAGGTCACCTTGGGTCACTAGCAACAGGATTGGAGCAGCATGGAGGTCAGGGCTGTATTTAAGCAATAAGGCATGACAAGGGGTGTGTGTTATCGTGTAATAATGTCACTCCTGGGTGGGTTGAAGCATAAGGCAAAGCCACGTGCTTCCACCACCCCAGGAGTGACATTATTACACAATAACGCACACCTTGGAGTGCCTTATTGCAATTATACAATGGCTCAATGTTATACAAAATAAAAAAAAATTTTAAAAAGGTTTTAGTAGATTTTTAATGTAGCATTGTATCTTTGTTTCTGAAGAGAGAGACAAACAACAATCTACCAAACCAATACAGTGATGTTATTGTGTAATAACACCACTGTCTCAGGCACACACTGACCAATCAGAGCCCTGGACATTTTCTTGCCATTGTATAATGTATCTCATTACTGCTCTTTTGTTGTAACTTTTAGCAAAAAATAAGTAAATTAGATATTCTAACAACTTTGGAGAAAGGATCAAGCAGCAGAGTGCAAAGCGTTGCTGAACAACTGGTCTGGGAAGGTGTGAATTGCTTTAAGAGAGACTAAAGGAGGGTTGCTTTTTGGTGCCAGGGAAGTACACTGAAGCCCGTATTTATGCTTGAGACAGTCTGATCGCTATAGTGTCTATTGTGCACAGATGATCAGACTTTCTTCAGCATAATTATTTAATTCATGGTGTGAATGTGTCAGCAACTCAGTTCATCAAAGGACCCTCCCCTCCCTTCCCCTCCAGCTGATGGATCTGGTATTCAAAATGTTCTAGTTTTCTCCTCATATCATAGTTCTTTTTTATAATATTATTTCCTGCAGCCTCTATGACTGGCAGCCTATAGGCTGCTAGCTGTACTTATGACATGGGTACTCTCTATAGGCGTCATTTCATTAACCTATTACAACAAGGAAGCTTTAGAGACATTTCTTTTCTAAAAGGGAAAAGCGTTTCATTAATTCATTTGGTTGCAACCTAGTACTACTGTGTATTTATTCTCAAATCAATTTGCATGCTATCTCCATCTTAGCAGGAGGGGGCAGGGGGGCTACAGACTCTAACTGTATGATATGTCTCTTCGAAGGACCTTTCTATTACTTCACAAGAAGGGAAATATTTGCAGCAAGACAATTTCACTTGCTCCGTCTCAGCCAAAAACCTCTAAATTACATAACACTGCTGCAAGTGAAAAGATTCCTGTGCATTGCCCAATGCTCTGTGGCTCACATTCACAACAATCACTAAAATCTCAGTTAGGTTTTTACCTTTATAGAGTGCGTACTTCTTCATATCATGAATGTGATAAAAATTTGTTTCTTTTTTTTACAGATGTCAGTACAAGGACAATATGTACTATGTATAGTAATGGGTTATGCCACAAATTTCAGCTGTGGTGTAAGAAATTAGAAAAAGTCAGTCTGTGAGAAAGAAAAAAGAAAAAAAAGCTAAAAAAAGGGGAACAAGCACACACACAAACAAATATACATAAGCAAAGAAATTGAAGATTTTTTAAGCAATAGCCAGAAACAACACATAAATCAGACCAGGACCATTTGTGAAACCCCATTCTGAGTACTGTCTCATTGTGCTTTCCTTATAATGTAAAGTGTGCATGCATTTGATACATTAATTTTATTACTGTGCAGCACTAAAGGGCTTAGAGACCATTCAAAACGAAGGACATAGTGATCTTCAAGTCTTTTAATGTAGATTCCGTATAGCTAGTAGGCAGAGGTTTCAAGTGTCACTAACAGTGCGAGCTAATGTAGTAGTCACTTGCAGAGGATAGCTAGCCATCTCCCACCAGAAATACATACTTCAAGGAATATATATGTATTACAAAAGCTAGTAACAAACAAGGAAACAAGTAGAAAAATAACAGTACACCTGACAAAGACAATAGTCAAATATAAAGTGAGGACCACTTTGAAAGTAGTGATTTTTAGCCACTACAGTGACACCTCAATGTTCCCCTGTGTGCATGACTCCAGTTGTGGGAAACACTTAACAACCAGTCAAAGAAATAATTTTATGGGCTGTGGTACATGTGGGGACAAATGACCTAGCGGGGGAAATGGTGGATGTAACAAGGGAGAGGACTGAGGATGTGGGGAGGTTGTGTGAAGAAACTGGGGAGTCTGTGACCTTCTCCAAAGTGCTCCTAGTACCCTGTGCAAGAACAGTGAGAAAGGAGAGGATTAGAGAATTGAGCACATGGTTGTTAGAATGGTGTCTAACTAAGGGGTATGGGGTTGTGGGTGGCTGGGGCAGTACTTGGGATAATAACAACCTGTTTGCAAGGGATAGGCTGCACCTGAGTGGGGAGGAGAAGGAGGTATTAAAGCAAGGACTGGGGAGGTATATTGAGACAAGGGTGGATTTAAACTAGATGGGGCGTGGCAAATAGACAGCAGGTAGGCAGGTATCCGATAGAGTGGAGTCACAGCGCACCCCCCAGGCTAGCAGGGAAGGACTCGGGTGGCCAATAAAGGAGGAAGTAGAAGGAAGGAGATGGAGGCTAGTGAAGGGAAGGGGGCATTATGGAGGGTGGTCTCATAAGCCTAGGAAATAAATCCACGAGCTACAGGCACTCTTCGCAGTGTGGAGGGTAGATATTGCAGCTGTCACAGAAACATGGGCAACTGAGCACCAGGACTGGGATCTGGCAATCCCAGGATACAAATTATACAGGAAGGACTATAAGGAGGGGAGGGAGGGTGGGATGGCAGTCTATGTGAGGGACAGGATCAAATGCACAAGGGACAAGGGAGAAGAAAGGAGAACAGAGGCAATCTGGCTGCAGCTCCTAGACTCAAGGAGTAGGAAATTGAGGTTTGGGGTGGTATACAGGCCACCGTCCCAGTCTGAGGAGCTTGACAGGGAGTTAGCGGGACAAATCAAAAAGGTATGTAGAAAAGGGAAGGTGGTCATTGTGGGGGATTTCAACTTGCCAGGGGTTGACTGGAGCATTCCGGTCACCTCCGGTGCTAGGGAGCAAGTACTCCTGGATGCGATCCAGGAGGGTCTCCTGACACAGTTGGTTACTGTACCTACTAGGCTAAAGAACACTTTAGATCTGGTATTGTTGAATGGGGAGACAGTGAGGGAAATAAAAATAGAGGACCCACTAGCCAACAGCGATCACCAAATGGTGTAGTTTAATATCATGATGTGTGGGGGGCCAGATAAATCAGTCACTCAGGTGGTAAACTTCAGGGGGGTGGACTTTGGGAGGATGCAGGAAGTACTGAAAGGGAAACTGGAGGGCATAAGGCAGGAGATGGACGTGGAGCAGAAATGGGATATTATTAAATGGGGGGTTACAGAGGCAACAGAAACCTGCACCAAGGCACAGAGTAAGAGGAGCAGAGCACAAAAACCATGCTGGTTGAACAGCGAGGTTGTGGAGGTGGTGAGGGAAAAACAAGTGGTGCACCAGAGGTTTAGGAGGACAGGGAAGGGACTGGAGAGGGAGGAATATGCAAGATGGTCCAGGGAGATGACCAGAAAAGTGAGAGAAGCCAAGACCCAGAAGGAGCTGAGATTAGCACAGGGAATTAATGGGGGGAGAAAGACTTTTTCAGATACATCAGGGAGAAAAGGAAGTGCAAGAAGACAATAGTGAGGATAAAAAGGGGTGGGGAGTGGTCAGAAAAGGGTGGAGGAGCAGGCAGAAGCACTGAATGAATACTTTTGCTCAGCATTCATGGAAGAAAGGGGAGGCTGCTACCAGCATGGGCTGGGAGTGTGGGGCCAGGGGGGTTAAGGAGGTGGCAGATGGAAGTAGAGTCCTAGATGGACTGAGGGCACTGAAGGTAGACAAGTCACCAGGGCTGGATGGTATCCACCACAGGGTGCTGAGGATGATGGCAGAGGTGTTGGCGGAGCCACGGGTGGATCTGTACAGCACCTCACCGGAGTCGGAATGTGTGCCACTGGACTGCAGGATGGAAAATGTAATACCATTACACAAGAGCGGGCCAAGGGACAAACCGGGTAATTATCGTCTGGTAAGTCTCATCTCCATAGTGTGCAAACTCATGGAAATGATACTGAATGAAAGACTGGTGTTGTACCTGGAGGACAATGGCCTCCAGGATGTAAGGCAGCATGGGTTTGTTTCAGGGAAGTCTTGTCAAAACAACCTCATACAATATTATGACTGGGTGACAAGTGAGCTGGATAAGGACCATGCGGCAGATGTTCTTTACTTGGACTTCAGTAAGGCCTTTGATTTGGTGCCTCATGGGCAACTTGTGGAGAAGCTAACTGGTGTAGCGGTAGGGGCCAAAATGATGAACTGGATTACAAGCTGGCTAAGTGGCAGGCTGCAACGGGTGGTGAGAGGGGAGCTCTCAATTCCAAGACCGGTGACTAGTGGGGTGCCACAGGGCTATGTGTTGGGACCAGTATTGTTTGGGCTCTTCATATCAGACATTGCACATGGGGTGGTGAGCAAGGTAAGTCTGTTCACTGATGACACCAAAATCGGAGCAGTAGTGGATGGAGAGGAGGGATGGAAGCAGCTGCAGGGGGACTTACGCAAGCTAGAGGAGTGGTCAGAGAGGTGGCAGCTGGAGTTCAATGCACAGAAGTGTAAGATTATGCACTTTGGGGTGAAGAACCCAAGGAAAGAATACTAGCTGGGGGGGTGTTAAGCTGGGGATCACTGAGGAGGAGAAGAACCTAGGGGTATTGATAACAGGGACCATGGACAACACTACCCAGTGCAGGAGAGTGGCTGCAAAAGCGAAAAAAATGCTGGGGCGCATAGCGAGGGAGGTTTTGCCCAGGCAAAGAGAGGTGATCTTGCCCCTCTTCAGGTCACTGGTAAGGCTGCACTTAAGAGTATTGTGTGCAGTTTTGGAGGCCATACTTAAAGCATGATATCAGGCTACTGGGGGGGTGCCAAGGAGGGCAACAAAGAAGATTTGTGGAATGGAGCGGAGAGACTATGACAGCAGGCTGGGAGACCTGAATATGTACACCCTGGAGGATAGAAGGGACGGGGGGAGGACATGATAGAGACATTCAAAGATCTGAAGGGAATCAATAAGGATGGAGCAGATGGGGTCTTTAAGTTAAGGAGGGGGAGGCACAGGCTAAGAATAGAGGGGGGAAGATTTAGGAAGGAAATGAGGAGATATTATTTCACAGAGAGGGTGGTAGCAAAATGGAATGCCCTACCAGAATGGGTGGTATCATGTAAATCTGTGAACAGCTTCAAAAGGGCATGGGACAGGGAACACGGGAGAGTGAGGGTGGTGGAGATGGGGATGACAGTGGGATGGCAAAGGGGAGAAGGGGTGGGGCAGCTGTAAACTAGGGGTGCTAGCTGCACACTCGAGCAGACTTAGATAGACTGGGTGGTCTGTTTCTGCTGGTACATTCGTATGTTCATATGTTTTCTACTAAACAACCACAGACTTTCATGTTAACGTTTCTTTACTCATAATAAAACAGCTGTCATGTGTGTGTGTTTTGGTGGTGGGTCAAGGACCTCAGTTTAGCGAGTGGAATTCAAAGTTTGACTCAACCACAGGAACACAGGGAAGGGCTGCTAGGTGTAAAACACGTAACTTTAAAGCAAGTCTGCAGTTGACTGGCTCTGTCACCGATGCCTTTGCGTACTGCTCGGCCTTCCTCCCAGGACAGAGCAGTGGCAAAGAGAAGTGGGGAAGGGAGAAGCTGGGCAGAGCAGTGGTCCTTGTGGTGAAAAACGTCAGCAACAGTAAAATTGATTAAAAATAGTAAAATCCACAGTATCTCCCTGATGCACCTGCCCCCAGTCACTGCATTGTTTACAAAAAGCAAAGTACTTCTGATTCCTTCCAATGTGAACACCCGAGTCCTTTGGCCCGCTAACCCTCACCAGCAGCCAGTATCATGGACTGAGGAGCTAGCTGCCAACTGAGCACTTTAAGCTGCTTTGTCTACTTCAAATCTAGGCGCCATTTTGCCCCTTAAACCTGATTGTCCACTGCCCTGCCCTTTGTTCCCCCTGTGCAGTCCCATTCACGGCGTTCAACCCTTCTGCTGTTTGTTCCCCCAAAAAGAAATAAAACAATCAGTTCCTTTGTCTCTCAATAGGATGTATTCCTGCAGTTTCACCTCGTTCCAGCTGAAAGTGGCACTGTGGGAACAATAAAATGAATCAAACTTTATATCACCCTGTAGGAAAAAATCAGAATAAATAAAATAAGCTGCAATGTCTCTTCAAGCATCCCGTAAGCTGACACTGTGGGGAAAGAAGTGGCAGTAAATGTAGTTTATAGATGCTGTGGGGGAAAAACATAAGCAACAGTAAAGTTAATTAAAACTAATAAAATCCACAGTATCTTCCCAATCCTCCTGCCCCCAGTCATTGCACTGTCTACAAAATGCAAAGTACTTAACCCAATCTGATTTCTTCTTATGTGAAATCCCAAGTCCTCTGGCAGCTACCCCACTGGCAGCCAGTATCAAGGATTAGTAGTCTGGAAGATTGGGCTTGGCCAACGGAGTGACATTTGGGCCTAGCTGAATGGGAAATCCGTTCATTGTGGGATAAACTGGATGATCAAGAAAATAGGGATCAGCGAAGCAATGTGCGTTTGTTTGATCTCCCTGACAAAGAAGTGGGGGGAGATATGGTTCAGTTTTTACAAATTCAGCTCCCTTCTTGACTTAATTTGTTACTGGGGGGTTGCAGTGGAAATAGAGTGAGCCCATAGGATCCCAGCCAGCCTCCTCTGGAAGACTCATCCACCCGCCCTCGACCAATGATTTTTAAGCTGCTTCAATACACAGACAGAGAAAAGATTCTGAAAGTGGCCAGGGCATTTAAAGAAATTTGATGGCACGGAGTCCATTTGTATCTCTACCATGATTACGCTAGGCGGGTGTTAGAGCATCGTAAAGCTTTTGATCACATCAGAGATCTGGCTCAAGAAAAGGGGATCAAATGCTTTCTTGCACATCTGGCCACCATACGAATTTTTCATCAGAACCGGACTGAATCCTTCACCACCCCAGCGGAAGCTCGACAGTTTCTATTGGACCTCCCCAGACAGACATCGGAGGAACCGACTATGAGACCCAGGATTGTTCCAGCTCCTAAACCCCAGAGGACCTCATCAGGAAGGAACTCCCCACCAAAGATGGGACAAGTGATGGCTTCAAGCACTCTGCCCTGTCCGCCCACCCAGAAGGAGGACACGATGGACTGAAACCTTCTCTTTACTTGCAGTGGTATGAGGCTTTTCTTATCCTTGGCTATTTTGTGCTAGTTTGTTTTTAACTGTTCCTGGGTAACAGTTTTGGTTACTGTTTACCTCGGGATGGATGCCATGTTGTTCCGTGGCAGTGGACAGCCAGAGGAAGCCTTCCTTTTCTTTATGCTGTTAAACGTTTATATTTTAATAAATAACTTTTATGCATTGCTTACAACAGGTAGGTATAGTAGGAGGTGGGGTGGTATAGTGCACAGTGGGCAGTAGCGGAAGGGTTTCGAGAGCTTGGTGGGGAGGAGCCGAAGTAAAAGAGCATGGGCACCAGAGAGGGGCAGGGTTGTGATGGACGAAGAGAATCTGTTTTTTTTTAATTAAGGAAAAAATGCAGAGTCCTCACTCTGTTCATTAAAGGACTGCAGGCTCCGCCCATGCAGCCCTAAAAATCTGACATTGGCTGGGAAGGGAGGACAAAAACATTTTCATAGCAGTTAACATTCACAAGCAGTTGCAGTTAGATGGAGTGAATAGATTATATCTGGGATCCTGGGCTCTTAGTTCTAATGTGAGATTAATTCACATAATTCCCAGAGGCATTCTGGGAAAATTTCAACAGATCAGTGGCAGTAAAAGAAATCTGAATGGCTACTCCCAGGGGCTGTATCTTCTCTCTATTATACCACTATGGGAGTACCCAAGGATCTATTCTTGGTCCTCTACTCTTTATTATCTTTATCAACTATCGGTCTCTAAATGCCTCCTCCTGTTCCTCCCTACTCTATGCTGATGACTTTGTACTATACTCCAACACTGACATCCTTGTCAGCAAAACTTATTCTATGCTATTTGGCTCTGCCCCTAGGCTAAGAATGTGCTCAGGACAACTATGCATCTCCAACCTTGATGGCACAGTTATTGATTATGTTCCCAAATTTAAATATCTTGGTGTCAGTCTAGATCACTCATTCATCTTTGCCCAACACATTACAAGTGTGTGTAGGACTGTAAACTACACACTATGCCCAGGGCCTTGACCAGGGGGGTGCAAGAGGTATGGCTGCAGTAGGGTCCACACTGTCAGGGGGCCCATTAGCTCAGAGGTCAGCATTATGAAAACATTTTATTGTCACAGACAAGCTTGCAACCTTCTTTTTGTACATATCCATTTGAAATTTGGGCTGTCAGCAGTGGCAGCAGTAGAGACTATGCTGCAGATTCCAACTCCAATTGGGGTAGGGGGAGTGCAGAACAAAGGAACAATATGGCCCATTACTCAAAATATCTGATCTGGGTTCCAAAGCCCTCAGGAGGAGGAGGGAAAATAACATTGTTCAGTGCCTTGATTATGGTGATAGCGAGGGAAAGGGGGCAGCATGGACAAATTACAGATGCTGAGCAGAACTGTTACAAAATAAAATAATCTACACTATAAATATTTTATATGCACTAATGGTTATTTTACACTGATTGGTGAGGAGGAAGGGACCAACAAAATATTTTGTGAGGGGCCCATACAGTCATTGGCACAGCTGACTAGGCCTTGCCTTCAAATCTAGCTATGCCCTTCCACCCTTTGCAAAAAGGACTGTTGCTCAGGGACTGCTTCTTCCTGACCTTACCTATTGTGCTGCTGTTTTTGCCTGCACAGTTAAAACTCACCTTCACAGATGAAACACTGCCTACAATAATATATGTCACTTTGAGCTGCCATCGCACCATCTTACCCATCGCTGTTGGCTTTACAGAGACTTAAACTGGCTATCCCATGATGCCTACCATTTTTATGCCCTTGGTACTATAACAGATAAAATAATTTGCACTGGAGTACCATCTTCCCTTACCTCACTATTATCTCCTTCTCTCCTTCTCTACCCCCTTCGCTCTGGGGAACAGTCTCTACTCTCTGTCCCCAAGCGCCATATGACTATTGACTCCCAAACCTTCTCACACTCTGCCCCAACACTGTGGAACTCCCTCCTAGTCTCTGTCAAACTCTCCTCTTCTCATAATCACTTCAAGAGGGAGTTTCACTGCTATCTTCTGCTGTCTCATCCTTGTAACTGCTCTCTTCCAAAATGAGCTTCCTGCTGCACCTAAACTTCATGGGTTTCTGCACAGTGAGCATCTTTCTGCACTTATTTTTTGTTTCCTCCCCCTCTCAGATTCTCTCCCTAACCCTTTCTGCCCTTACTCTGAGTCTTGATGAACAATGCCTTCCCATCCCCCTCTCTTCAAAGCCTTCACCCTTGCTGCTATTCATTCTTTACTACTATCTTCCCATGCCCTTACCAGGCACTTGAATTTTCTCTCCTCTAGTTTATGTGCTTACCCCCCAAACAGCGACAAAAGACAAAGGGCAAGTACTATTGGTGATGCTAGTAAAGGAGGTCAGGATGGGAGGGGGGAAGGGGTGGAAGGTGGTCACCCATAATGCTAGGAGCCTTGGAAGGAAAACTGCAGACCTACAGGTACTCATGGCAGAGGAAGAAGTGGACATTGCAGCCATCACAGAAACATGGGCCACCCAATACAGTGATAGCATGGAGTCACTTTGGATGCAATTCCAGGATTCCAAGAATAGGACTCTCAGAGTGGGAGTGGTGTACAGGCCACCCTCTCAGACAGAGGGGTTAGACAGAGAACTAGCAGTACAGACCAGAAGGACCTGCATGAGGGGTAGTGTGGTGATTGTGGGGGACTTCAACATGCCAGGAGTGGACTGGAGTACCCTAACAGCCAGCAATAGAAGGGAGCAGGTACTGCTGGATGCCTTCTAGGACAGCTTCCTGATGCAAATGGTCAGTGAACCAACTAGGTTAGGGAATACCCTTGACCTTGTGCTGGCAAATGGGGAGTTTGTGAGGGAACTTAGGGTAGAAGAACCACTGTCAGGGAGTGACCACCACTCACATTGGATATGGGCAAGGAAGGAGTGGAATCTGACACAATGGTGCTCAACTTCAGGAGGGCCAACTTTGGGAAGATGGGGGATGTGAAAAAAGGGTACCTGGCCAAAATTCAACCTAGCATGGACACTAACTAGAGGTGGAAGCCCACAAAACTTGGGATAGCGGAGGCAACCAGAACCTGCAGCAAGGCCCAGAGCAAGAAGGCTAGGGGCTAAGAAACCAAGCTGGGTGAGCAAAGAGATCATGGAAAAGGTAAGGAGGAAAAGAGCTGCCTTTAGGAGGTACGAGAAAACAGGGAGTTGGGAGGACAGCGAGGAGTACCTAAAGGAATCTAAGGAGGTGATACAGGCAGTAAGGGGAGCCAATGTGTCTATGGAGCTCAGGCTGGCACAAGGCATTAAACTTCTTTTAGTACATCAGGGAGAAAAGGAACTGTAAGGACCACATAGTAAGGATTAGGAAGGAGGGGGGCTGGGTGGAAGCAGGGGGCGATAAGGCAGAAGCATTAAATCATTACTTCTGCTCGGTATTTACTAAGGAGAAGAGGGGGGTGATACCCAAGGGGGGAGGAACGGCAGAAATGGGGGGGTGACAGACAGGGAAATCAGGGAGGGCAGAGTTCTGGAGAGTTTGAGGGCACTGAGGGTGGACAAGGCGCCATGCCCAGACGGCATCCATCCCAGGGTACTGAAGGAGCTGGCAGAGGTCCTTTGCTGGACATTTGGCAGACCTGTTTAATGCCTCACTACACTCGGGGTGTGTACCTCAGGATTGGAGGATGGCTTATGTGATGCCCCTGCACAAGAGTGGCCCCAAGGATGAACCGGGGTAACTACAGACCAGTGAGTCTCACATCCATCATGAGTAAGCTCATGGAGACTATCCTGAAGGAGAAGCTGGTGGCCCTCCTGGAGGCCAAAGAACTACAGGACAGCAGACAACATAGCTTCATACATGGCAGATCCTGTCAAACCAACCTGGTGGAGTTCTATGACTGGGTAACTAGGCAGTTGGACAGGGGCCATGCAGTGGATGTCTTGTATCTGGACTTCAGTAAGGCATTCAACTCGGTGCCACATGGGAGGCTGGGAAGTAAGTTAGAAGGCACAGAGGCAGGTGCAAAGCTGGTGAAATGGGTAGAGAACTGGCTTCAGGGAAGGCAACAGAGGGTGGTGGTGGGTGGGGCTCTCTCATCCCCAAGGGTGGTGATGAGCAGTGTTCCACAGGGCTTGGTGTTGGGACCAGCATTATTTGGGATGTTCATTGCAGATATATCATTGGACATTAAGAGCAAGATCAGTCTGTTTACTGATGACACCAAGATGGGAGCAGTGGTGGACAACCTAGGGGGATGGCAGGGGTTGCAGGATGATCTGGAAAAGCTGGAAACCAGGTCAGACACTTGATAACTGGGGTTTAATGCCAAAAAGTGCAAGGTGCTGCATTTTGGGGTGGAGAACCCAAGGAGGAGTTACCAGCTGGGTGGAGTGCAGCTAGCCAATACAGAGGAGGAGAAGGATCTGGGGGTGCTCATTACAGGGTCAATGAACAACTCTGCACAATGTGGGAAGGCAGCTGCAAAGGCCAACAAAATGCTGGGTTGCATTGCAAGAGGTACTCCTTGAGGAGGGAGGAGGTGATTCTGCCACTGTATGGGTTATTAGTTAGACCGCATCTGGAGTACTGCGTGCAGTACTGGTGCCTGTATCTAAAGAGGGACATTAAGTTACTGGAGGGGTGCAGTGCAGGGTGATAAGGATGATCAAGGGCTGGAGAACTTGCCATACGAGAGGAGGCTGAGGGAGCTGAACATGTACTCGCTAGAGGAGAGGAGGGACGAGGGGACATGACTGAAACCTTTAAGTATATGAAAGGAATAAACATGACAGGTATGGAGGGGCTGTTCAAAGTAAGGGAGAGGAGGGACACCCAGGGCCATGATATGAGACTGGAGGGAGGAAGGTTCAGGAGGGAGATGAGGAGCCACTTTTTTACAGAGGGTGGTAGCTGGATGGAATGCATTACCGGCAGAAGTGGTATCCAGTAGAACAGTGGACTGCTTCATGAGGGGCTGAAACAGGGCAGGGGGGTCAATGGAGGGAAGGGTGGGAGGGGGCAGCTGCAAGATAAGGGGTGCTAGCTGTACATTCGAGCAGACTTGATAGACCTCTAGGCCTTTATCTGCTGGCAAATTTCGTATGTTCATATGTAAGATGTAGTATTGTCTTTTGTGAAATCCTCAGTTATAATGTTTGTAATTTTGCCTACTGTTTACACAAATTATTGCACTTTGTACTATTGTTCATTTTTTTCTGTGCTTACTATGTCTGATTACCTATGCAGCTTCACCTGCATTGTACACAACATCTTCTACAGATGATTTCCTTACTACTTGTTAGATATTGACCCCAGTGTATTTTCTGTATGCTTTTGTTTTGTATTCTCCTGGGTCGTATCTGAAAATAGGCATATATCATGTCTAGTGCACCTAACCGGTTAACAAAAACAAACAAATAAATAAATACATAAATAAAGCTTTAAACAAAACTTGCTACAGACACAGGCAACAGAATGCTAGGGATCATCAGAGAAACAAAACCCAGCGCACAACATGTGTTTTCATAATTTTGCACATAGTTGTCCTTTAAGGCCCTCCTTTCCATTGTGACATAAATTCTCTATTTAATAACAAAAATAACCTATATACTTTTAACTCATGTCACACTTATCAAATTTTAAATTTTCTTGCTATCTTGATTCAAACATCTCTGATCTCCAGTTCCCTTGAGTGTACCACTGTCAGAAAGGAAAATGAACATGTCAAAGCCTAGTTAAAACAAGCATTTGTCAATGCCGAATGTTTGCTTGCTGGCATTGGCATTGGTAGTGTAGAAGTTACAGAGCTGCATAATAGGAATGGCAGTGAAGTATTGAACTGAAGCCAACCCCACCACCACCCTGCAGAGAGTGACAGGCATTGGGGTGTGCCTTTGGGTTGTCAGGCATAATGACCACGCCATTTCACCACAACCTACCCTGCAGACACTGACAAGTGTCATGGTGTGCCTTGGGGTCTTTGGCCCTTATGTGCACCCCATTCCATCAGGAAATACGGTGAGATGGGTGCGGTATAGGAGAATGGGGTGAAGTTTGGGCCCGAAGAGTCCGAGGCACACCTTGATGCCTCTCACTGGCTGCAGGGTGTGGGTGGTGGTGGAATGGTATGAGCATGACAGGCAAGAATCCCAAGTCACATCTCTGATGCCTGTCATTCTTTACAGGGTGAGGCGTTATGGTCGGAAACCCTAACGTCTTAGGAATTCGTTGGTATTTTCACTCCAAATTTTCAACATGTTTTTTTTGTGACCCCCACCTCATGAACAGTGGCAATATCAGTTTGTTAGCCAAAAACTGCTTTTGCACAGCGACTATGGCATTTGGCACCACAGGTGCAAAAACACATTCCGAACAGGATGTGAAAAATGACAGCGGTACTGTTCATGGGAGGTGTAAAATAGCAATGTTGAAAATCTGCTGTGAAAATCTTTAAAAACTGGTGAAGTCACGAAGGCAGTATAGAAACTGTGCAACGCATAATCCATAATGTAACTAGTTTGGGGATTTTTACAGCAGATTGTTAACACAGGCATTTTGGGACCTCCAATCATGAACAGTGTCACTGTGATTTTCTTTATCTGTCCCGAACAATGATTTCCCACAGCGACCACGCATTTCTGTGCTGAAAGTGTGAAAACACATTTCGGCCATGTTGTGAAAATGACAGCTGTACTGTTCATAAGGAGGTGTGGAAAAATGCCACTGGTGAAAATCTGGACTGAAAATATTACAAATTCATGAACTTACAGGTGCGTGGAAACTGCGCAATGCTCACTCGTAACACAGTCATTTATGGAGTTTGTCACCAAATTTTCAACATAGCCATTTTAAGACCTCTGCTCATGACCAGTGTCACTGTGATTTTCTTAATCTGTCCCAAGCATTGTTTTCGCACACCGACTGTACCATTGTGCACTACATGTGGGAAACACATTTTGGGCGAGATGTGAAAAATGGTAGCTGTACTGTTCATAAGGAAGTGTGGTAAAATGGCACTGTTAAAAATCTGGTGTGCAAATATTACAAATTCGCAAACTTGCCAGCGTGCATAGGAACTGCACAACATGCGCTCCTTAAAAAGTCATTTTTGGGAATTTTTCACCAAATTTTCAACATACCCATTTTAACACCTCTGCTCATGACCAGTGTCACTGTGACTTTGTTAACGTGTCCCGTACATTGATTTCGCACACCGACTGCACCATTGTGCGCTACATGGGCAGAAACACGTTGTGGGCGAGATGTGAAAAATGACAACTGTACTGCACATAAGGAGGTGTGGTAAAATGGCAATGTTGAAAATCTGGAGTGAAAATATTGAAAATTTGTGAACTTACGAGCGTATGTAGGAAAACTGCAACGTACGCTCGTAAAACAGTCATTTTTAGGAATTTTTCCACCACATTTTCAACATAGCCATTTTAAGACCTCTGCTCATGAACAGTGTCACTGTGATTTTCTTAATGTGTCCCGTACATTGATTTCACACACCGACTGCGCCATTGTGCACTACATGGGCGGAAACATGTTTTGGGTGAGAAGTGAAAAATGACAGCTGTACTGCTCATAAGAAGGTGTGGTAAAATGGCAATGTTGAAAATCTGGAGTGAAAATATTGAAAATTCGCGAACTTACCAGCGTGCATAGGAACTGCGCAATGCACACTTGTAAAACCGTCATTTTTAGGAATTTTTCCACCAAATTTTCAAAATAGGCTTTTTGAGAGCCCACCTTATGAACACTGGCAGTGTCGTTTTGTTAATCATTCCGGAAAGGTGATTTCACGCAGTGGTTGCGAAATCACCCTTCAGGCCCGAGTAACGCCATGACAGTGCAATAATTCATGAGGAGGGGTCCCAAAAACCCCATGTTGAAAATTTGGTGCAAAAATTCCAAAAAATGCCTGAGATATGCAACAAAGTTGAAAAAACCCTATTTATCCCATTATACAGCTTACCGGCATTTCCTCAGTTCGCGGTTGGCTTTGAAAGTGCAGACATGTTCCTGGTCACAGATTACGCACCAGACTCGGAGTAAGTATGGGATGAAGGGGTGTGGGGAGGTAGGGTGCACAGTGGGTGGAGTGCGGGTTGTGGGGGCAAGGAGACTGCAAGGGACCGTTTTTCTTTACAGGTTTTTTCTTTTAAAAGATGCCGGGGACGTTTGCCACGCTGGGGTGGGCTCCCAGCATGGCAGAAGGATGGCTGGGGGGCATGGAGCCGACAGGGGATTGAGCACCCCATCAGCCATAACATCTGTTACCACGCTGGGGTGAGCTCCCAGCGTGGCACCCTATTTCGGGGAGACACAGTGGAGCTGATGGGGGATTGGGACCCCGTCGGCGCTGCTCTGATGTATACGTGGGGGTGGGCACTGGCGTGGCATATGAAACTGTGTTTGGGGGCACCCGTCGGCTATACAGTGTGTGCCTGGGGGGAGCAGCAGCAGCAGCGTGTGTGTGTGTGCGTGTAGGGGGAGCGCACATGAGCAGGCGATATCTGATCCCTGCTCACTGAAGCATAGCTCCCCCTTTCAACTGTATGCCACTGCATTTTGGAGCTGTCATAGACAGCTCCAGCAGGCATTGGAGAACTGCGGCCCCGCCTGCAAACACACTGACTGAATTGGAAGAGGGCTGACACAACTCCGAAAACTCCGATGATGGCACTATGTTTCTTGCACATGAGTGCAAGCAGACATAAAAATTACGTAAATGCAGCCCCCTCTGCTTGCTCTCCCCTACTCAGGGTGATGTGTAGGCATGGCCCCAGGAACCTCTTCTATCTTGGTTTAATATTGTTTTGTTTGCTGGCAGTTCCCTTGTGTTCTGACACAGTTGACATGGCCACATCCAGGCCTGGAGTTTTCTGGGACATGCCGAGACCCTTTTAGGAGCATAGCATAAATCAAAAACCATAAACACCAAAAGCTTCTAGCACTTGTTCCTCTACTGGTGAATAGATTATACAATATGTAATTTCAGTTACATTTGGTGCGCAGATTCAATGACCTTAATGCATTAGGCTGTAGGTTCAGGCATTTACTTCCAGCTCAAAGTTCCTATATTTCCCTGTCGTCTTTAATGCTATTAGTAAGCTCCCCAGAGTCCTGGGATAACTGCTAACCCCACTGTCAGGTTGGTACTGGTATGGCAGACCTCGAAAGACATCCTCTTACTAGGCTGCATGAGAACCATCTCATTGCAGTACTTTCTAGTTCATTCTGGTATACGTTTATTTTGACTTTACGGTCCATACTTTCTCAGCATGTGTCTCATAGCATATGGATGGGACTATCCATGTCTGCCGCAGCATGACTCTGCCTGGGGTCCTGCTGCCCTGTATTCTCTTAATAACCGAGATTGTCAATACTCGGTCTGTATGCACTGTATCTCTTTACCCTCTCTTCTTGCTGCTGGCACATTTCTTTTTCTGACTTTCATATCTGTTCTTTGCAGTTTTCTTACACTACAGTTTTACATCTTTTCCCCAGTACCTCAATATGAGGGCATACATCCCACTTTCAAGCACAGTACTTTCCATGGGGAGACCACTTGGGGACTGGTGCCTTTCTCTTCATGGCCACCTGCTGACTCTCTGATAGCTGTAACATAAGTGAGGGTCACTTGAGTAGATCCCACATACAGTTGTGTATGTTCTGTTGTGCACACCGTCTGGATCTCATTGACCTCTATTCTCATGTGTCTGGCAAATGGCTCCAGTACTGAGGAACTCAGCTCTTACAGTTCTTCCAATTACCCCAGAGACAACTCTCCTACCATGTCTGGCTACTCTCTTCACTGTTGCAACCTTGCCTGCCATTTTTAGATGGCTTGTAACTGCAAAAGACTTTTTTTCTCCAGGATCACCCCACCACCACCACTAGGGTCTCCCTCTAGGTCTTTGGGGAAACCCTCCACAGGTCAGTCAGCCATCTGGCGGTCTCCCTTGAGTAGAACCCCCCCATTGGTTTTCTGCACCATTTTGGTTGTTCCACTGCATGATTCCCTTCTATGGCTAATGCTCATGGAAAGATGTCATCCCAGGTTTCCAGGATCTGTCTCCAATGCAAGAGGTCCCTTCTTTGCAGGCTACCAAAGTCCTAGGATTAAAAGTCTTCCACACCCTCAGACTGTCGATGGGTCTGGGACCTCAGCAACCCACAGGGCCACAAATTATAATCCTCTCTCTACTCTCTCTCTTATTTTCCCAGGGCCAAGAGGGCACTTTCCTTACCTACTCCTCTAAACTCTTCCCCATGGCCTATCTGGTCAGGGATGATGGCAGAGCAGAAGTCCCAAACTGGCATGATTGATTGATTTAAAAGTTTTTACCAGGAACATCAAACTGAGCTGGTATCAGCCTGTTTATGGATGCATCCTGGGAGAGGGGGAAGAGAAGGGAACAGAATGGATCCAAAGTATAATTGTCCCAAAAATATACAATACAGTAGAAGCCACTTAATTGGGATGTCCCAGTGGTGGGCTTTTTGTCCCGATTAAGTGGCCATCCCCTTTATCAAAAGCCCATTGATGTGGCTTTATCACACACCAAACAGCTTCCCTTGGTTCCTGGGACAACTTGTGGTTACATTAGTAGTACTTCATAAGATCTCTTGCTTTATCACACACCAAACACCTCCACCAGCTTCCTGTAACAACTTGTACTGTACTGTATTTGATCCTTGATGCTTTCCACTTACTGCAGCCCTCTCTGCAACAGCCAACATCTCTCTTTACCCTGCTGATAGATTACTCCATGGCACTCCACTCTCCTTGCTGTCTTCCTACGAACGCTCATTTAGTTCATTCATCCAGTCAGGCCAGTTGATGCTCAATCTGCCATGCCTTGCCAACTTGATTTAATGTAAGAGCTTGTGGTTAGTCTGAACATGGAGGTGTGTGGTGGTGATCAGAAGTCAGCTGGGAAACAACAGAGGTAAAAAAAGCATTCAAGTCTCCACTCAATGTCTCCAGTATCAGATTTTAGTGAGGATGATCGCAGATTTAAGGTAAAACCCTTTCCACCAGGTCAGAGTGATTGATTGGTCAGAACACAGGAAAAAAATCTGGGGCAGAGAAAACGTACAACAGAAAAGAATGCTGCAGTTGCAGGGAGGCAAGGTGGAGGGGATAGATTAACAGTGGCAATTAACATCTGTGAAAAGAAATTTACAACTACCTACAGTAAGAGGGAGAAAGGGATTACTGAGTGATTAGTGAGGGACTGTAAGGAACTGTGAGGAATTAGTGAGGGACAAGGCTGGCCAAATCATCCCAATAAGGCAGCAAAGGTGTCCCATTTAAGCAGAAGTACCTCCCACTTAATTGGTGCCCAGCAAGATGTCTCAATAAAGCAGATATCCTGATTAACCACATCCCGATTAAGTGGCTTTTACTGAAATAAGGAAATTAGTATAGCAAAATATACAATTACAAGAAAATGCTTCAAAAATAAAATTGTCATATACAGTTATTACCCATACAGTAAAATTCAAAAAAGACAAAAGAACATTAAACAGAGCAGCAGAACAATATTAAGTATAACAGAATAGTGATTGATGAACCCGGGAAGAGGGACTAATTTGCCGTCAGCGTAGTGTGGAAGGCAGATGACAGAAATCCTCTCCAATATCAGTAACAACTTCAGGGGTGATAGAGAAACCATGGAGGAGAGATTTCAGAGCTGGAAGGAAAGGAGCAGAGGGAATGGAAGGGGGAAGAGAAACCAAAATTTTAGGGAAGCAGAGCGAGAAGGCAGATTGGCCAGCAGTGCATTTTGTTTGTGAGAGAGCAAGTGAGCAAAAGCAAGCATTATGGAGGGATTGAGAGATATAAGGGGGTATAGACAGGCATGAAGCAAGGTATGAGGGGAGGGAGCCAAACCAACATGTAGAGATAAAAGAGGCACAGTGGGAAAGGAGTCTGGCATCAAGAGAGGGAGGGAGAGGGAGAGGAAGGGAGGTATACAAAGAACAGTGGTGAGTACACAGGGGCGTGTCATGGGCAAATCAACAGAAAGTGTAACAGAGGGGGGCCAGAGTGGACTGTGGAGCAGCACTGTAAACAATATCTCCTTAGTTAAAAGTGGGCAGAATCATCTCTGTGAGGCTTTCTCTAAAAGCAGGAAGCAGGCTACTTCTATTATTTCTGTAAAGTGCTCCAAGTTTGGGTAGGAACTTCTCGTGGATAGCATCCACATGCACAGAAAAATCAGAGTGGCGATCCAGCATGTCTTAGTAAACAGCCACCTCCCCTTACTATAATGAGGGAACTGTTTTATTAATAATAATATAGCAAAATATTTTATGTTCCTATAGTTCCTTAAAATGCTATTGCCATCACAAAGAGAATAACATCAGTTTACTTACATGATTTCAATTTTATCACAGTTTGTGGTTTTTGGAATTACCTCTAATGACAGTGTGCCTTTGCAAGAACTGGTGTTCCTGTGAAAACAGTGCACGTATATTAATTGCACGGGTCTAGGTCAAAACCGTGCCAGTATAAATGCATGGTGAAAAATCACACCGCATGAACAGCAGAAAATCAGCACGGTGAAAAACTGCTAATATATATATATATATATATATATATATATATAAACAAACTCTGAAACCATGCACACTGTTTTGCCCACACAATTTTTGACTACACATTTATATTGCTGTGGTTTTCACCGGTTACCTAATTGCACACATCAACATAAATGTAAAAGTACATAACCAGAAATTATACTGTATGTTACAGTTCTAGCAAGGTACAAAGGTAAGGGTTCTGTCCCTGAACAAAACTTAGAAGAACTGAACACCCTTCCTCACAAAACAGAACCCTGCCACATGTCTACATTAGCTCCCACCTCCCTGTATCAACCATTGCTTTGGAGCCCAGTGATTCTACTTTAATTAGCTGCAACAGTGGCAAAGTCTTGGATTTGAAAACAGTGTCTCCTCCATCCATGGGTGCACTGCCCTATTTATCCTGAGTCATGACTTCAACTACACACATCATCACTGCTTTTGTAGCACAAGTTAACAAATGTGTGAGCAATCTGTATTGTATCAACCAAATATGAGACACGGTGCATGCATTTAAATCATATTTCAACAAGGAAGTGGGAAAACTACAATATGTAGACTCCCATTAGGTTTCTAAACTGCAGGTCAAGGTATCAAATACTTGTAACAATTATTTAGAAAGTTATTCGCTTGAAACATATACACTTCATCTTAATTTAGGATGCTTTTATATGGGCTGCATAATGACTTAAAAGGCATCAGAGCTTCACTTTTAGAAACTGTTAAAATGCCCAAAGCAACACTATCAAAGCACTTTACTAAACTGGAGTACCAGATGAACCTTTTCCCTTGCCCCATCCCCTCATACTAATAAACACATGCTGAACATGTAAGAAACTGTGAAAATTAATTTGTATGATGTTGAACCATTTCAAGAACCAGTAATCATACAGAACTACATACTGTAACATTATTTTTTTTTTTGGGAGGGGGGGATTGATACTGTACCTTGAATAAGAGCTGCCTACAACAACAGTGTAAGAATTGCAGAAGCAATTTCGAAACACATCTTTGATCTGTGTTTTTGGGGATGTCTTTATTCTCTTTAGTTTTTACTTGAGTGTCATGAAGTTGGGAAACCCAAGACCCTATTTATACAAGTTTCATGTTTCACTTTTGGCTCTACTAAGATGACCAATGGAGCTGTTCTTGGCAGCATGCGAAAGAACTTTAAAACTGTGGGAAGTTCCAGTGAAGAATTCTTTCAGTGGATATGTAAACTCCACTCTCCCTCCTCCACCTTCTTGCCAAGCTGCAAGAGCATATAGTACTTGCCAAGCTTTCACCTCACCTTGACAATACTTCCTTCTTCACACCTAACGAAGTCCTTCCTCGGAAGCTTGACAGAAAGTTCAACTATCATAAATTCTAAATGTCTCAACATGTGCAGTGAATACAGTCTTAATGAAACATTGGATTCAATTCTCACTTAAGTACACATTAAAATGTGATACTATTATATGTTAAAAACAGAACCATATAACTGAAGTTTTCTATTTATGGCATTAAGAGGGTTTAAAATAAATTTAACCTAGTGTGCACAAATGAAAATTACGTACTTACCGTAATTATGATCTTTCTGTGTATCTTCACAATTCATCACAGGTGGGTACTGGCCGGAGATCAGGACCCCGCGAGGGAGCCTTTTTTTTTTTTTTTTTAAAAGGATAGGCAGAGCCGATGCAGCGTCGGCGCCGTCCTCAGGACCGACGTACTACATGGCGCTTGAGGATTAGCTGTTAGGCTGCATCGACTCCGCCTGCCTACCAGTTCTGAGTCGCCAGAGAGGTAAGAGGAAGGGATGGAGGGTGGGACAAGAGAGTCCAAGGGACAGAAAAAGGAAGAGAAAACTGAACTAAAAGGAGAAATAATGACTGAGAGGACAGCATGGAAGAAGTAAGACTAAGGGGATTGGGTAGGGGCCCCAATCTCTGGAAATGGAAGAAGGGAGGGAAGGGGGGGAGAATTTTAGGAGAGAGTGAGAGGTAACAAGGATCCAGGACCCTTGTCCGTCACCAGAGAGTATAGGAACTGCAAGGAGTTAGCAAAGCTCTCTGCCAGAATTCAAGGCACAGAATAACTGGCAATACCTCAAAAGCAGAGTCGGCTATTCTGGAGAAGGACAGGATACAGGGACCCAGTATGCACTCTCTAAAGAGATATTTGGTGAAAAAAATGGGAGGAGATTCCCCCCCCTTTTTTTTTTTTAAAAATAGATGGATAACAGCAGGAGGGCAACCCCCAGTTCACACCCCGAAGGGGTGAAGATATGTAGAAGAGAAGGAGAGGCACTTAAACTGTACCCCTTAGGGGGACTGTCCCCCCCCCCTGTGTGTCCCCACTAATCTCACTCAAGCAAGGGTGCCGAAAGATGGCAAAGTTGAGGGGACTAGGAATGAGAAGACACTTCCCCACATAGTTCCACTAAACCAGTGGAGGGGAACTGCCCCTGTTTGCCCCAGAGGACTCGGCACCTAACCGAGAAGAGAGGGAAGGCACAGAGGGAGGAGGATCCAGAGACTGGAGCCCCAAGGGGATGGAGGGAGGGATTGTGATGAATGGTGAAGATACACAGAAAGATCATAATTACGGTAAATGCGTAATTTTCATATCTTATCTGTCAGTCTTCACCATTCATCTAGTAATGATACCAAGCCCCCGAGAGAAGTTGACTGATGCACCTAAGGGACAGCGTCCATAGCCCTCAGTGGGTGACACACTAAGAGGGAACCTTCTGGGTCTGAGGAGAGCACGAGTGGGAAGAGTGAGACGGGTCCCCCGGAGGGGGAAGGAATTTGCCCCGACAAACGCCATCTCGCTCTATGGAAAAAGAGATAGGTTCCCTGGTGAGCGGAGCAAATCACCCTAACCCGGGCCAAGGGTGACAACCGGGAGAGGCGAAGCCATGCCGATCTTCTGGTGCAGATTGCTGTCCCTACGACCCTGGTAGCTACCTCATTGGCATCGTAAGATGCCCTTGCTTGGTGCCTTGCTAGCTCCAGGCCACGTGCAGAGAAAGCAATGGCTTGCCTGGTTTGCTCCGAGTCAGGCAGAGCGGCTAGGACCTGACCTAGCGCTGACCACAAGTACCTGTTATAGGCAGCGTAGTGGGCCTGATGTGCAGAAATGGAGAGAAGGAGCCGTGTCGGTAGAAGTCCTCCTCCCCAGAAATCAAAATCCGAGGTCTTGATCCGGGGCCGGTCACGGTGGAGGCCTTGAAGCCCATCAGAGTGTCCAGGTGCATCAATCCGGACTGCGGATGAGGCAAGGAACCTGGAGAATCTGGGGAGCACAATACCTCTGGCAAAAGGTCCTAGGCGCAGGAACTCGGAGGAAGGGCCTCTGCCAGAAGCATAGGCGCCTCCCGAAGGAGCGGGCCAAAACAGCACCACAAGGGTGGCTGACCCAAAATCGCCTAGAAAGGCGTGTGCCGCATGCTCTGGATTGCTAATAGAAGAGGGAGGGAGAAAGGTGAAGGTCCTCCATCATCCTCACGAGGAAACGCTGATACTCAGAGAGATCAGCAGCAGGAGAGATGTGGACAGAAGGTTCCTCTCCCCCAGAAGAGGGGGATGAGGAGCTGGAGGTCACCATAAGCTCAGAGGGTGGCTGCTCAGGGTGAGGTTGAAAACCTGACTGTCCAAACCCTAACGTAAGCAGGAAATGAGCAGCCACTGCTCTGAACTGTTCCCAGGTGAGGGGTCCAGTAGGACCAAGGATACCTGGGAGCATGAGAAAGCGGCAGAGGGAGTGGACAGAGCTGAGAGAAGAAGTTGGCTGACCTCTGCCAGGGCTAAGGAGTGGACCACGGACTCCACGAGGGAGTCCTGGAAGACTCCATGATAGACAGCTGCACAACCGCCGGTACTGCCTAGACTGCAGCCAAAGAATCCCCAAGTGAGGCGACCAGGGCCGTAAAGGTCCAAAAGGATGGTCCCCTGCCTCGAAAGAATGGGACCCTCTCAAGGAACCCGAAGGGGAAGGGTGGAAGTCCGCACTCCGGCTCCATCCGGGGCCCGGATGGGTCCCAGAGAAGGGCCGGCGCGCCGAACCCATACCCCTCGACCCTCCGGAATCTGAAAGGGTCCTGGTCCTCGAAGTGGCCAGCCTAGGCAGCTCAGTAGCCAGGATCACCCCCGAGGGGGCCATCCCGGAAAGAGCACCCTCCCCTCTCGTGGCACTCTCGATAGGCCCCAAAGTTGGGCGACCGAGAGATGTCACAGTAGGGGGTACCACTGCCGAGGGGTCAAGGAACCCTCCAAGGCCAGGCTGCAAGGCAACGGTGGCGCGCACCACAGCCCGCTGGTCAGCGCCACTGACCCTAGACTTAGACCCAACTCACCTCGGAGGGCTGGCGAGACCCGGCAGAAACCGCCAGCTCGTCCTCCCTTGCAGACAACCCAGAAGGTGTGACTGCCCATCCGACTCGAGCGGACTCCGACTCTGAAGAGAGGAAGAGTCTGAGGCCCTAAGCCAAGCGGTAGGGGGTGATGTAGGATACCTTTCGAGAGCCCAGAAGTCAAAGCAACCCCCACCCACTCCACAGCACCGCGAGCAGTGCCAGCGGAAGGTGGCAAGGCAGCTTAGGCCAGCAGTCCTTGGCCAGGGCCAGCCGCGGCACCATCAGGTCCACCGGTGCCTGGGAAGGCACCCGGGACAGAGACGGCGCCGACAGAAACCCTAGCCTCGGAGCCGACCGCACCGCCAGGCTGCTCGATGCCGCGAGTGGCACCGAGGGCCAAGGTGGCGCCGACGACCCTGAAGGACTTGGCTCCGATGGCGCCGACGTCAGTGCCGAGAGACCGCTCAGCACCGTGAGCGGCACCGAGAGTCCCAACGGCGCCGATGTCGGTGCCGACGAAGCGGTACTGAAGGCCTCACGGCGCCAGTGCTCAACCTTGGCACGAGGGCGGCGCGAGGCAAGACATGGTGAAGAGGACGGCAAGGCGTTCCACAGCACCGAGAAGCATCAGCACCATAGAATGGTGCCGACAAGCCCCCACGGCGACAATCGGTCGGCCTGACAGGACCCACAGCACCGTGAATGGCGCCGAACGATGGCGTCGAGGCGGCATCGACCGGGCCTAATGGACGCGGGAGAGACACGAGGAGCCTTCACCCCGAAGGGGTGATTGCCAGGGCAGCGCCTCCCGCCCGCTCCTGGGGGGAAGCGGGACGGGCCTCCTGCGCCGTGGGAGGAGCCTCGGCCACAGCTAGGCTAAAAGAAGCCGAGGCTCCCTCCTCCGCGGTCCATATAGAACCAGGAGGGGACCGGAGGAAGGGCCGAGAACGCTTGGCCCGGCAGTGCTGCACCTACCTCAAAGTCGGCGGAGCTCGCCCGACTTAAACGTCACTGTTCCAAAACGCGCGGGTCCATCGAGAAGCAGGCATTGCACGAGTCCATGTCGTATACGGGCTGACGCACGAAAGGCACGGTCATGTTGGTGGTGGACGGAGTACTTCTGGCCGCACACGCACCTTACGCATAGAGGCCGCCCGTCTTCTACAGATTTCTTGCCCTCCGACGCGACGACATGACCTCTGGGAAAAAAAACACCAAAAAACAGACTCGGCGTTGCTGAAACAGAAACAACAAGGAAAGATCTTATCGGCGATGTCGGTGGGCAGACAGAGAACTAGTAGAGCTAAATACACAGGCTTGAAGGCCCAAAATTTGAATTCGCTGGCTTCCACGAGGTGACCTCGGCCGGAGGCGAAGAACTGGTAGGCAGGCGGAGTCGATGCAGCCTAATGGCTAATCCTCGCGCCACGTATTTTATCGGCCCGGGCCGGGCGCGATGCTGCGTCGGCTCCGCCTATCCTTTAAAAAAAAAGGCTCCCTTGGGTCTGATCTCCGCCAGTACCCACCTGTGATGAATGGTGAAGACTGACACAGATAAGATCTGTTACACACCGCTATACAGTTTAAAACATATCTGGAGACATTTTTCCAACTACACAATCAACCAATTATTATATTCCATAAATCTTAAAACCTTCAGTGTTGTGACGGGATTTTATACAAGGTAATATCAATTATCAATTATCAGTGTAAGTGCCAAATTGGGGGAAAAAACTGTCAAGGACCCCCAAGTAAATGAGACCATGCATCCTGATATGTTCAGAGTTTTATAATGTGTTAGCATATAATCAAAGTACTATATGGACAGACACAGTCTAAGGACTCTGACTAAAAACCCAATGGAATTAAACCCTACCACCCCATGGGAAGATAGCTAGTTAGAAACAAGCATTTGTCAATGCCAAATGTTGATTGCGTTGGTCTGTTGAGCTCGCTCACTGCCCCTCTGTCACTCGTTCAGTCTGTTTCTCCCATTGCTGCAGGCTGCTCTTTTGTACTGGGCTCCTGCTTGCATTGGCAGCTTTTTCTGCCCACTAAGAAATCTGCAGCTGTCCTGACAAAGCTCCGTTGAGGTGACTCACTCCCCCTGTCTCACTCACTCATTGTGTTTCTCCAGGTGCTGCAGGCTACCCTTTTGTACTGGGCTCCTGCCTGTGTTGGCACCTTTTTCTGTCCACAAATAAATCTGCAGCTGTCCCGACAGAGCTCCATTGAGGTCGCTCAGTCCCCCTGTCTAACTCACTCTTTCTGTTTCTCGTGGTGCTGCAGGCTGCTCTTTTGTACTGGGCTCCTGCCTCTGTTGGCACCTTTTTCTGCCCACAAAGAAATCTGCAGCAGTCCCGACAAAGTTCCGTTGAGCTCGCTCACTCCCCCTTCTCTCACTCGCTCATTCCATTTCTGCCAGCGATGCAAGCTGGCCTTTTGTACTGGGCTCCTGCCTACATTGCCGCCTTCTGCCTACAAAGAAATTTGCAGCAGTTACAATAGAGCTCCGTTGAGCTCGCTCACTCCCCCTCTCTCACTCACTCATTCTGGTTTTCCCATCACTGCAGGCTGCCCTTTTGTACTGGGCCCCTGCATGCATTGCTGCCCTTTTCTTCCCACAAACAAATCTGCAGCAGTCCCAACAGAGCTCTGTTGAGCTCATTCACTCCCCCTCCCTCACTTGCTCATTCTATGTCTCCCTCCACTGCAGGCTGCCCTTTTGTACTGGGTTCAGCCTGCATTGGAAGCTTTTTCTGGCCGCAAAGAAATCTGAAGCAGTCCTGACACAGCTCCATTGAGCACGCTCACTCCCCCTCTCTCACTCACTCATTTTGTTTCTGCTGGCGCTGCAAGCTGGCCTTTTTGTACTGGGCTCCTGCCTGCATTGCCACCTTTTTCTGCCCACAAAGAAATCAGAAGCAGTCACAATAGAGCTCCATTGAGCTTGATCACTACTGCTCTGGCAGTCGCTCGTTCTGTTTCTCTTGGCGCTGCAGGCTATGTTTTTGTACAGGGCTCCTGGCTGCAATGGCACCTTTGTCTGTCCACAAAGAAATCTGCAGCTGTCCTGACAGAGCTCCATTGAGGTTGCTCAGTCTCCCTTTCTCACGAGCTCATTCTGATTGTCCTGGCGCTGCAAGCTGCCCTTTTGTACGGGGCTCCTGCCTGCATTGGCACCTTTTTCTGCCCACAAAGAAATCCGCAGCAGTCCTGATAGAGCTCCGCTGAGCTCACTCAGTCCCCCTGTCTCACTCTCTCATACTGTTTCTCCCACCACTGCAGGCTGGCCTTTTGTACTAGGCCCTTGCCTGCATTGATGCCTTTTTCTGCCCACAAAGAAATCTGCAGCAGTCCTGACAGCGCTCCGGTGAGTTCGATCACTCCCCCTCCCTCACTCGCTTTCTCGTTCTGTTTCTCCCAGTGCTGCAGGCTGCCATTTTGTACTGGGCACTTGTGTTGTGCCCTTTTTCTGCCCACAAACAAATCCACAGCAGTCCAGACAGAGCTCAGTTGAGCTCGGTCACTCCCCCCTCTCACTCGCTCGATCTTAATCTGTTCCAAACACTGATTTCCCACAGCGACGATGCTATTCTCTGGCAGGAGTGCAAAAACATATTTTAGCCAGGATGTGAAAAATTACAGCTGTACTGTTCATAAGGAGGTGTGAGAAAATGCCACTGCTGAAAATGTGGCGTGAAAATATTACAAATTTGCAAAGTTACAAGGGTGCATGGAAACAGTTCATCACACGCTTGTAACACAGTCATGTTATGGAGTTTTGTCACCAAATTTTCAACATAGGTATTTATGGACCTCTGCTCATGAACAGTGCCACTGTCATTTTCTTAATTTGTCCTGAACACTGATTTCCCACAGCGACTGCGTTATTCTGCGCCGGAACTGTGAAAACACATTTTGGTCAGGATGTGAAAAATAACAGCTGTACTGTTCATAGCGAGGTGTGAAAAAATGCCAGTGTTGAAAATCTGGCGTGACAACATTACAAATCTGTGAAGTTACAAGGGTGCATGGAAAGTGCACAACGCACACTTGTAACACAGTCATTTGATGGGCTATCATCACCAAATTTTTAACACAGGCATTTTAGGACCTCTGCTAATGAACAGTTTCACTGTCATTTTCTTAATCTGTCCCGAACAGTGATTTCCCACAGCGACCGCTCTATTCTGCGCCGGAAGTGTGAAAACACATTTCAGTCAGGATGGGAAAATGACAGCTGTACTGTTCATAAGTAGGTGTGGGAAAATGACAATGTTGAAAATCTGGAATGAAAATATAACAAATTCGCAAAGTTACAAGCATGCCTGCAAACTGCGCAACGCACGCTCATAACACAGTCATTTTATGGAGTATCATCACCAAATTTTTAATATAGGCATTTTAGGACCTCTACTCATGAACATAGAAACATAGAAACATAGAATTTGATGGCAGATAAGGACCGCTTGGCCCACCCAGTCTGCCCATTTCCCTGCCTACTGGATAAGCTGCAGATCCTAGTTAACCAGCAGCCTACTTTTTCCTACCCCATCCCTAGAATTGCCTTATGACTGTCCCATGCATGCTTGAATTCCACCACTGTTTTTGACTCCACAACCTCCTCCAGAAGGCCGTTCCATGCATCCACAACCCTCTCTGTGAAAAAATACTTCCTTAAATTACCTCTGAGCCGCCCCCTCTATCTTCAAATTGTGCCCCCTTGTTCTTGCACACCTCTTTTTTTGAAAGATGCTACCCTCTTGGACTTTGTTGATTCCCTTGAGGTACTTGAAAGTTTCTATCATGTCCCCCCTCTCCCTCCTTTCCTCGAGGCTATACATATTAAGCTCCTTAAGTCTCTCTTCATATGTCTTCGGTGCAGACCCTGCACCATTTTAGTTGCCCTCCTCTGGACAGCTTCCATCCTGTCTATGTCTTTGCGAAGACTGGGTCTCCAGAACTGCACACAGTACTCCAGATGGGGTCTGACCAGCTGTCTGTACAGAGGGATAATAACTTCCTGTTTTCTACTGGTGATGCCTCTCCCTATGCATCCCAGTATCCCCCCAACCCTCCTTGCTGCCCTCTCATATTGCTTGCCCACCTTTAGGTCATCTGATATGACTACCCCAGGTCCCTTTCCATTTTTGTTGTTGTTAGTATCTCACCCCCCATTGTGTACTCTTCCCCTGGGTTTTTGTTTCCCAGGTGCATTACCTTGCACTTCTTAGCATTGAATCTAAGCTGCCATACATTTGACCATTCCTCTAACCTTGCCAAGTCCTTTTCATCCTTTCCACCCACCTTGTGCATCAACTCTGTTGCAGATCTTTGTGTCATCTGCAAGAGACATACTTTTCCTTCAGTCCCTCTGCAATGTGCTTATAAAGACATTGAAGAGGACAGTCTAATACTGAACCTTGTGGTACCCCACTAGTAACCCCCCTTTCTTCAGAGTGGACTCCATTTACTTTTACTCTCTGTGTCCTATTCTCCAGCCAATTTTTTACCCAGGCTGTCATCTTGGGACCCACTCCCAGGCTAGCTAACTGGTATATTAATCTTTTGTGTGGGACTGTGTCAAATGCCTTGCTAAAGTCTAGGTAGGCCTAGGAACAGTGTCACTGTCATTTTCTTAATCTGTCCTGAACCCTAATTTCCCACAGTGACCGTGCTATTCTGCGCCGGAAGTGTGAAACCACATTTTGTCCAGGATGTGAACAATGACAGCTGTACTGTTCACAAGGAGGTGTGAAAAAATGCCAATGTTGAAAATCTGGCATGAAAATATTGCAAATTTGCGAAGTTACGAGCATGCGTAGCAACTGCGCAATGCACGCGCGTAAAACAGCCATTTTTTTTTCGCCAAATTTGCAACATAGGCTTTTTGAGAGCCCACCTCATGAAAACTGGCACTGTCGTTTCTTTAATCGGCCCCAAAAGGTGATTCCGCACAGTGACCGTGAAATCACCTTTCGGGGCCAGTTAACGCCATGACAGTTCCAGAGTTCATGAGGAGGGGTCCCAAAAACCACATGTTGAAAATTTGGCACCAAAATTCAAACAAATGACTGAGATATGCATTAAAGTTGGAAAAAAAACATTTATTCCATTATACAGCTTACCGGCATTTCCTCAGTTCGCGGTCGGCTTTGAAGAGTGCAGACGTGTTCCCGGTCCACCAAAGATCGTTGCACCGAGCTCCAGAGGTAACTATGGGGTGAGGGGGGTGTGGGGAGGCAGGGTGCACAGGGATGGCGCGGAGTTGGGGGAGGGGCAGGGAGAACTCTGAGGACAGTTTCCTTTTTACAGGTTAAAAAACATCATGGGACCATTTTTTATTTTACAGGGCATGTGGCACACTGGGGTGAGCTCTCAGCATGCCACTGGAGTCTTTGCTGGGGGGCAGCTGTGGCCGACAGGGGTTGGGCACCCCGTCGGCACACAACAAAAAAGGGGGAGGGTGACATTATGCCAATGGGGATTGGACACCCTGTCGGCAGACAATATAAGCAGGGGGGTTTACATAATGCCGGCGGGGAGTGGGCTCCCCCTTCAGCAACATACACATTGGGGCACTGACGCCAATGGGGATTGGGGCCCCCATTGGCAAATAAACATGGTGGTGGGGGTTAATATTGTTTGAGAACACGGTGGAAAACTGCCACCGTGTTCACAAACAATATCAGTGTGTCAAGATCCCGCCCTGCAATGACGGGTCACTCCCTCGTTGCAGCGAATGGCTTACGCTGCAATGATGAGGCAGCCCCTGACTGCAGCAGCTGATTTTTTACAAGTTGGCGGCATGCTGGCTGAACTAGTGTCAGAAGCAGCATGCCAAGGCATTGGGGGACACTGGACAAGCCTTTAAAGGCTGTGGGGGCATTGGCCACAACAGTGCTGCACCTCCACAACCTGCTTGTGGAGAAAGCTGCCGCAATATGTTTCTCGTGCATGTGCGCAATCAACATAAAAAGTGTATATTCACTGTGTATGTGAGCTAAGAGTCCTAACACATCATCATTTAAACCAGTCACTACAATATTTATCCAACGGAATTTAACCAGTCAAGGACTCCCAAGTAAATGAGATCATGCATCCTAATATGTTCATAGTTCAAAAATGTGAGAGTATATAATAAAACTACTACATGAACAGTAACAGTCCAAGGAATCTGAATAGAACCACAGTGGAATAAAACCTTCACCCCTCCCCACAGGGGAAGATAGTTAGTTAGAAGTGTATATTCACTATGTATGTGAGCCAAGAGTCCTAACATACCATCATTTACACCAATCACTAAAATATTTGCCCAATATAATTTAATCTGCCTTGGACCCCCAAACAAATGAGATAATGTATCCCAGTATGTTCAGAGTTCAAAAATGTGAGAGTACATAATAAAACCACTGCATGAACAGTAACAGTCTAAAGAATCTGAACAAAACCCCAATGGATTTAACCTCACCCACTGGGAAGATAACTATTTAGAAGGAAATTAATATTCATTATGTATGTGAACTACCATAAGAGTCATAACACACTGTAACACCATTATGACATGTAACTGAATATAAGCCTACCTCAATGTAACAGCAACCCCCACACCCCCATATAACCCCCCTACACACAAACACACATTATTTCTTTGGTGTGGAACCAGCATATTGATAACCAGTTAAAAGGGACACTATAAATATTAAAACAAAAACAAAGACACAACAGTGTAAGAATTGCAGAAGCAATTTTGCAACACATCTTTGATATGTGTTTTTGGGGTTGTCTATTCTCTTTAGTTTTTACTGGAGTGTTATGAAGTTGGGAAACCCAAGACGCTATTTATACAGGTTTCATCTAAGTTTCACTTTGGCTCTACTAAGATGACCAATGTAGCTGTTCTTGGCAGCATGCAAAAGAACTGTAGAACAATGGGAAATTCCAGTGAAGAACTAGTTCAGTGGATATGAACAGTCACGAAATGGCTCCCACTGTAAGTTTTCGTTTTCTCTAAGAGTTTGTTTCATAGATATAAAATGACAACAATACTACCATATAAAACTCTGCTTGGGGGACAAGCAGTCTCAGATGGCATAGCACAGTGTTGTTCATTTGTGTGTGATTCTCATGGTTAGAACTTAACTGAAATGGCAGTAAATGTGTCCCTTTTAGGCTGATCAGTAGACCCGGGTTTGACTGGGCCAGACATGATTTTTAGCCTGCTGTCCCAGACGCCCAGAACTATCATCAAAATGGGATTTTCATTCCAGTTTTTGCAACAGGGTTACTTTTTTTGTCCTTCTGCATTAATGCTGCATGGCATGTAACCCTTTACATTAAATTGTAGCTGAAGGACTTGGGGCAGTGGTTTCCTAGCATCCCCCTCACTCCTCACTCCTCCCTCCCTCCCAGGTGGCATAAGCAAGTCACAATAAAGCTAAAAAGGGAGGCATGTGGAAATGAGAGTGTAGAGGAAGGGTGGGCTGGGAATGGGTTGGGAAGGACTTGATTTTCAAGCTGCTGTCATTAATGGCTGCCTGAGAGGGGATGTGGCTCACCAGAGGGCTGTCTCCATCAGGCTCATTCTGTGTCCACTCTTTCATTCTCACCCCGCTGCCCTAGCCAGTCTTGCTTTTACTAAAACATGCAGACACCAGGCACTTTTACCTGCCACTGACACTAGCTAAGGGCTAATGTATAGCAGCAAATTGGAGAAAACATTTCCAGTGTGGTGTATGACAGTGGAGAGGGCAGTGTAGCCGGTCAAGAAGGGGCTCATCAGAGAGCAGGAGGGAGGGTTGGTCATACTGGGGCTTATGTTTGGAATCAGATAGAACCAAGATCAGCATTCCTATCAGAGTGGGGAGAACAGAGGCATGAGGTGAGGCCAGGAGGCAGGACATTATACTGGCACCAACAGAAGGCCCTAGAGGGAGAGAATGAGTTAGGCAGTGACAATTGTGTTGCTCCACATGTGAGCAGAGGATCAGAGCTCATGTTGGAAGTACTAGTCATTGGATATGGCTTCCACCTGATGGATAAAAAATCCAAATACAGTTGGAATATGATCAATGCAAATTTGTGACATATCTGGTATTCTGACACCCAAAAACACCTGCACAAAAAATTATCAGTATTACAACCCTTTTCTTCTCCTCCTCCTCTACCAGTCACATACTTAATTTCTGCACCCCACCGTAGCACAAACACACTCCCCCAACCCTCACATATGGCTATATCATAAAGTAAGTTCAACTAAACTATTCCAGTTAAAAAGGTCCAGTGAGGAGTTTCAAAACATTCCATACTTCCCATCACCTCATTATTTATATGGAACAAACAAAAACCACGTATTCGACTTTCAATATTAAAATGATCTTTGGCTCAGGGTGGAGCTAACCTTCCAGACCTCAAAAGATATGCCGAGGCTGCTTTTATTAGCGTGCTCCTCCTCTGACTCTCCGAGCAATTTGATCCACTCTGGAAGAAGTTAGAATTTCACCTGAATGACATGCACGACATAAAAAAAAAATAATATTTTCCTCCCCAGGGAGGTCCATTCCCACTAAGGACTTTACTGACATTACCTCACAGGTTCTGAGAGTCTGGTTCCAGCTTCGTGACAAAGAGCTATTTAAATTAATCTATGAGTACAGCAAGGTCGTATCAGAAGACAAACTTTTCATTCCAATTTATAATGACCTAACCTTCTTGCATTGGCATCATTTATGACTGGAACAGGTATTTCAGTTCCTAGGTCCTAATGGGATACTAACATTTGAAGAACTCAAAAAAAAATTTAACTTACCAAACACCGACCATTTCAGATCTCTTCAAATAAGAAATTACTTGTTACGAAATAGACTAATTCAGGTAAAAATGACCCTCCCAATCCCCCCACTATTAAAATTATTTTTAGATCACTCCCAGGGTTTAAGAGGGAATCATTAAATTTGCAAACTTTACAAGATGATGCAGGATTTAACTAAAGAATCAACCGACTCTATACTTATGAGTTGGAACAGAGACCTGGATCTACAAGTACCCAAAGAAAAACGGGTCTCCTCAGCTCTTCGTGTGGTAAAAATCACTCAATCTCACATCTGGAGAGAATACTCATGGAAGTGTAGGTCTAGGTTTTTCAGGTCACCAGCTCGTTAGACAAAATATCTCCCACATAAATATGGGGCTTGCTGGAGGGAGTGTGGGGAGGGGATGGCTGATCTGGCACATGTAATGTGGCAGTGTCCACTTCTTATGCCATTTTGGATCAATCTGCAAAAAGAAATCGCAGACAGCCTAGAAGAATCTTTCAAACAACATGAAGTCTTGCTATATTATGACATATGCAGTATAACCCCAGGTTAGAACTGCTCCGGAGATGAAAGAGTTAACTTTCCATGCCAGGCATGGAACCTTGAGTGCGAGCTCGGTTGAAAACTCTGTCTGTTGTTGCTCAAAGTTAAACTGTCAGATTCTTTACTCCACCTCACTGAACAGTCGCTCCGGAGATTTCTCCTGCTGCTCGGTTCGTTTGTCGGTTAAAAAGTTGTAATTTTCGGTTTATTGACCGAAATTAAACCGCATTCGGTCGGTTCAAGCTCTGTCTGTGGTATTGTAAGTAATAGATACGCTTACGTTTATTTTCTTCTGTGTGGAACTTGTAAACGTCTTTTTCGGTTCGGTTTGAACCGATCAGATTGGTTTAAAATAACTTTCTAGTCCTTTAGAGTGCGGTTCCCGGTTCTTATCGGTTCTAAAAAACCCGGATTTCATTACGGTTTTTTTCCATGACCCGTGACACGGTTGGGAACCGATAAGAGAGTCTTGCTTGGCGGATTGCCACTAACAGGCAAGTTTTGGTTAGGCTGGCACTATGTCTGAGAAACCCAAAAGAAAAACCGGACCCACTGGGTTTCAGCACTGTGGCCTCTGTGGGGAAGCCTTTGCTAAGGCTGACCCACACACCACCTGTGTATATTGTCTGGGGTTTGACCACCTCAATGCAGACTGCCAGATTTGTAAGAATTTTCCTGCTGCCACCATGGAAAAGAGAGTTGGTAGGCTCAGGGAAAGGGAGGCCAAAATGTCTGCTGACCCGGATGGCCAGCCCGGTTTGGTTCCAACCAAACCTGAGGGAGTGCCCTCTGACCAGGGCGATACTTCCTCGGGCAAACGAAGAGCCAGCTCTGAGGAGCCAGTTCCAACTAAAAGGGCTAGAAAGTCAGCTAGTGTGGAGCCAAAAGTTCTTTCTCCAACCGCTGAGAAATAGCTAAAGCTATTCAAATTGTCCAGTCTTTTTCCCGGTTCCGTCGAACCGACACCATCGAGGAAGCACTCGGTTCGGACAGTTCCACCGGTTCAAGATTATGATTTTGAGGATTTTTATGAACCGGAGGAAGGGGAAGAGGGGTATGAGGAGAGTGAATGTGATTTTGAAGGTCTGGATGTGCCCATTGAACCAGACATCTCTCCAGACAGATCTTCAGGGGTCCCCAGGCTATCTGAGTCCCCTTCTCATTTTATGTTCTATAAGAAAGTTGCTGAAACTCTACAACTCCCTGTTGAGGAAGCTGTTGATGACCAAGAAGAGCCTGATTATGTAGAAATGATGGATATTCCAGAGTCTAGGAGACTGTCTATTCCCTTGCACAAATCCTTTAGGAAACACACAGTAAAAATTCTAAAAACTCCTCACTCTATCCTTCCTGTTGATAAAAGGATGGACAAGAGGTATACATTATCAGGCTCTGATACGGAGTTCCTCTCTCAGATCCAAGGTGCAATTTCATGCTGCAGTAGACTCTAATGATGTTTCATCAAGAGTCATGGCTACATCTGTGTCTCTTCGCAGAATGGCCTGGCTCAGATGTACTGCCCCGTCATAGGATACTCAGTCTAAGGCTATGGATTTTCCTGTTGTGGGCAATTCTCTGTTTGGGGAGCAGACAGAGAATTTTTGAAGAAATGGATGAGTATAGGACCACCTATAGGAGTGTACAGGCCAAAGAAAGGCAAGCCACTCCTCAAAGGCAGCATGTCAGGGGCAGGGGCAGGCCTTTTCATAGGCCTTTTTACCAAGCCCAGGCCTCCTCTTCTGCTTATGCCCAGAGGGGGTTCTTTAGAGGAAGAGGCAGAAGGGGTTCAAGTAAGGCTGCTTCTACCTGTCAACCCAAAGCCCCTGCAAAACAGGCTCCCTGATGGGGTGGCCAGGGCCGATTCTCCACTACTGGTAGGGGCAGGCTGGCTTACTTTGTCCAGGACTGAAGTCTTTAACATCAGACAAGTGGGTCCTGGAAGTAGTAAGCCAGGGACTGGTTCTCAGCTTCAAAAATTTCCAAGATGAGAGCCAGGTCCTTTCCACCTGCAAATCCATCAGAGGCACTTGCCTAGAAACAGAAGTTCTGCCCTCCTGGCTCTCAGAGCTGTGGAAAGGGTTCCACCCCTACACCAGGGCAAAGGGTTGTACTCCAGGTACTTCCTTACCCCAAAAAAGACAGGAGAATGGTGGCCCATCCTGGATCTCAGGTATCTAAACAAGCACCTTTTAAAACCAAAGTTCAAAATGGTGACTCGGGGAATTATTTTACCCTCTCTAAGGCCAGGGGACTGGCTAGCCCCCCTGGACCTCAAGAATGCCTACTTCCATGTTCTTATCAGAAGCTCCCATTGAAAGTACCTCAGATTCAAACTGCCCTCAGGCCATTACCAGTTCAGAGCAATGCTCTTCAGCCTCACCTCGGCCCCGAGGGTATTCACAAAATGTCTGGCAGTAGCAGTTGCCCACTTAAGAAGGCAAAAGATTGCCATCTTTCCTTATCTGGATGACTGGCTCATAGTAGGCCAGTCCCCAGACCAGGTCAAACTACACCTTCAGGTAACTCAGCAACTGCTCACATCTCTAGGTTTCCTTCTCAATCTTCCAAAGTCTGTTCTAGAGCCTGTCCAGCTTCTCACCTTCATAGGCGCAGAACTGAACACAAAAGAGGCCAGAGCCTTCCTTCCTCCCTCTGGAAAGAGCAAGGACCTTGGTCTCTCTGTCCTCTTTCACCCTGCAGGTCTCTCGACCGGCAAGGCATTTTCTACAGCTCCTGGGGCACATGGCTGCTTCTACAGCAGTAGTGCAGGGAGCAAGATTTCAGATGAGAGCTGTCCAGTTCCATTTGAGAGCCTTTTGGTCTCAAAGGACAGATCCTCTAACCAAATTGATCCCAGTGACTCGAACCCTGATCCAGGCCCTTCAGTGGTGGCAGGACCAGAGCAATCTGAGACAGGGGTTCCTTCAACCCCAGTCTCACTCCTTGACCACTACTACAGATGCATCCCTCTTGGGGTGGGGAGCTCACATGGGCGACCTCACTACCCAGGGGTTGTGGTCCCCACAGGAATCTCTGCTCCACATCAATTTGTTGGAACTCAGAGCAGTTTTTCTAGCACTCCAGGTTTTTTCCACATCTGTTCAGAACAAGGTTGTACAGGTCAGAACAGACAATACTACTACAATGTGGTACATCAACAAGCAAGGAGGCACTCGGTCTACGGCCTTGTGCACCAAAGCAATGAAGTTGTGGTCTCTGGCTTATTCCCTGAATGCCTCCCTTACGGCAGTTCACCTTCCAGGCAAGGACAATGTCCTAGCAGATGCTCTCAGCAGGATTTCCCTGGACCATCACGAATGGGCACTGGATCCCCTAGTACTGGAGGTAGTATTTGCCAGATGGGGCACCCCGCAGATAGATCTTTTTGCAGCCCCAGACAATCACCAACTTCCCCTTTTTTGCTGCAGGCCCCCAGTGTTGGGCTCAGTCCCTTTGAATGCCTTCCTTCTCAGTTGGGAAGGGAAGTTTCTCTATGCCTTCCCCCTCCCTCTTCTGTTCAAGGTGCTAGTCAAAATCAGATCTCAACCCTGCAAGATGATCCTGATTGCTCCAGATTGGGCCAGACAGCCCTGGTACCCACTCCTCATGTCCTTAGCAGTCCACCCCCGCACCTCCCCAGGAATCACAATCTGTTAACCTGTGCCCAGGGGAGGGTTTGGTATCCGAACCTCAAATCTCTCAATCTCAAGGCATGGCTCTTGAAGAGTTAGAGTTTGCTGACCTACACCTCTCCCAAGGTGTATTGGATATCTTGAAGGCCTCTAGGAAGCCTTCCACCAGGGCTACTTATAATTCCAAATGGAAGAGATTTTCCATATGGTGCTCTGGCAAGCATATTCCACCAGAATCTGCTGACTTGCCCACAATCCTGGATTATTTGGTGCATTTGAATTCTTTGGGGCTGAGATCAGCTACCCTAAAAGTGCACCTGGCAGCCGTGACTGCTTTCTTATCAGCAGGTAAATCTTCTTCTTTTTCAGCTCACCCTGTATTCTCCAAGTTTTTCAAGGGGTTGCTTCACACCAACCCTCCATTCAGGGACCCTGCCCCTGCTTGGGATCTTAATATTTGCATTGCCCAGCTTATGCAACCCCCTTTTGAGCCGTTGTCTTCAGCAGAGCTCAAGTACTTGACTTGGAAAACTGTGTTTTGGTAGCCATCACTTCTGCCCACGCATAAGTGAGCTGCAACATTGTCAGTGGAACCTGACTTTATCTCCTTTCACAGGGATAAGGTGGTCCTCAGGACTAACAGAAAGTTTTGCCTAAGGTGGTTTCAGACTTCCACCTTAATCAATCCATGTCCCTTCCTGTGTATTTCACTGACCATTCCTCCTCTGGTGAGAGGAGATTGCACAGTTTAGATGTCAAAAGAGCCCTTAGTTACTACATAGAGCAGTACCAAGGGTCACAGGTTTGACTCCTCAATTGTTCCTCACTTATGGTGAGGTTGGAAAAGGAAAACCTGCCACTAAAGATCCATTGCCAGGTGGATTGTCTCTTGTATCAATTTTGCTATGAAAAACTGGGTAAGGTTCCTCCCTCAGGCCTGAGGGCTCACTCTACCAGGGGTACAGCTGTGTCTCTGGCTGCTGCCAGGGACATCCCTATCCTAGAGATATGTCAAGCAGCTACCTGGAAAACAGTTCACACTTTCACTAAGCATTACTCCCTGGACATCCAGGCTAGGAGTGATGCTCGATTTATACGACAGGTGCTTCAGAGCCTATTTCTAGTGGGTTCTGTCCCTCCTCCATGGAGGTACTGCTGTGTAGTCTGCATATGTCATAATATAGCAAGACTTCATGTTGTTTGAAGAAAAAATTGCTCACCTTAGTAATGTTGTTTCTTCTAATGGAGTCTTGCTATATTATGACCTCCCCCCCAGCCTGCCAATCTCAGAACCTCTATTTTTGGGATGCGGGTGGGCAACGCAATGTTGGCACTTCATAGATGCCCACTTTGTTTCACCCTTTCTTTAGGGTGCCTGGGTGTTATGTTTTAATTTTCTTTCTTGATTCCCCTGACTTGAGTCTTTGTTTTGGGATCAAGAACACAAATGTGTTTTTTGTAGTTAGTAGCCAATGGGCTAGTGTAGGTTTACAGCTTCCACACAGAACCTTAGTGAGTTTTGCTCGTAAAGATCTGACTGTTTAACTTTGAGCAACAACAGACAGAGTTTTCAACCGAGCTCACGCTCAAGGTTCCATGCCTGGCATGGAAAGTTAACTCTTTCACCTCCGGAGCAGTTCTAACCTGGGGTTATACTGCATATGTCATAATATAGCAAGACTCCATTAGAAGAAACAACATTACTAAGGTGAGTAATTTTTTCTTCGAGCTCACAGCTGAGATGTTGCTGCTGACTGTTTACCAGGATCACTCCCGGCTAAAACTCAGCTACCTATTTTTTTGTTGGCTGCATAAAAATCCATCCCAAAAAAATGGATGACTCAAGATATTCCGTCCATTCAGGACTGGAGGCAAATAATAATTTCAAAATATCGGATGGAAAATCTTACAGCAAAAATCAATAACCAACCCCAGAGGTTTACCTCACTTTGGCAGAGATGGGTGCTCCTCCAAGCTAGAACAGACTCCAATTTCTGTCCTTAACGAGCTCAGGGTCTTGGGGGTGGGGGAGCATAGGCACACTGAAAGGTCTCTTAGGAACTTCTTCTATGTTACTGAAAGGAATTATATCCTACCTGCATATTACAGTATTGTTAGGGGAAAAATAAGAGAACAGTTTCCTCTTTGTGTGACTATAAGAATGATTTTAATATGCTAACTCTGAAGTAATGACTATAACTTTACCGTCTGTAATTTATCTTCTGTTTCCCTAGAAAAGGGATAATAAAAAGAAATAAAAAAAAAAAGTCCAGTGAGGAATTAATTCAGCTAAATGGCTGCAAAAGAGTTATGCTGTAGCGAGCAGTGGAAGCACTAGGCTAGGCTTCCCCTGACTCAGGTTCCATTTCCCCAGCCCATCCACTGCAGCTCCTCCCCTCTGCAGCCCTATTTACCTCTGCTCTTCTCCTTTTTCTACAGTCCTGCCACTGCAGCTCCAGAGACTCCCTCACCAGCTTAGGGGTCCATTAAACTGCCCCTGGACACCTCTCACACTCAGGAACATCAGCTCCAAGGAACGTTGTGCGGGCACCATCTTAGCTGCCTCACAAGATGCTACTTAGCTAGTCTTGGTTGGTGCCTGATGGTATCGCTATTGCCACCCTCCCCTTCACAGCCACCCCCTCCCTAAGCTGGGGTTATTCTTATAGGCATAATTAACAATCGGCTCACTTTCCCACCCCTAATGACTGGCAAGTGATCTAGCCCTAGTCCCCGTCTCCACAGCAATACTTTGTCTCTACCAAGTAAAAAACACCCCTTCTTCCAAGTCAAGTTAAGCCAGTTCATTGTTGCTTGTTACATTGTTCATGACATGTGCCCCAACCATATTATAACCCCCTAGTCCTACTACAACCTTCTACTATAAGACATTAGCCCTGGCTGACCTCCCCTCCTCTGCCATGACACAATACTGTATCTTCCTCCTTCTCGTCCTTGCAACCATCTCCTCCTACCCCCCATCACTTCACCCCTTCCTCCTCATCTCTCTCACCCTTTTCCCATATTTATTGCTGCACCCTTTCCTCCCAACTTCCCTACCTTCCCTCTCTTTCCCTCCTTCGACCCCCTCTTACCCTTGGCCTCCTGATGCCTTGATCTTACCCCCTAGCTGTCCACTACTAGCCCTATTAAAGTTTTCCCTTTCCACCTGCCCCCAACAACAAGGTATGCCGCCAACACCATATACTGCCAAAGAAGTGTCTTTTCATACTTACCCACTACTTGGTCACCTTATTATTGTTGGTTGCAGGTGACATTGAATTACACTCAGGACCTACCCTTCTTCTCACCCCCAACTACCTCATGGTCTAAAAATTGCTCACCTAAACATCAGCAGACTCCTGCCTAAAATTGACCAAATCTAGCCCCTAATCCTTTCTCTACAACCTGATGTTCTCACTTTGACTGAATCTTGGCTAAACCCCAAAATCTCTACTGATAGCATCTCCATTCCTGGTTTTTCCCTCATACAGCAGGGCCGGGCAAAGAGGGGTGGCAGGGTAGTCATGTACCTTAGATCTACCATACTGTACATTTCACTACCATGCTGGCCTCTAATATCCCTTCAAGGTATGAACAAATTTTAGTAAAGATCTCTCCCCTTTATAGCAGGAGTCTACTGCTGTCCTGCGCTCCCCGTACTGCTATCACCAACCTATTAGCATCCCTCTTGATCTATCCCTCTAAGGGGGAACTATTGTTTTTGGGTAACTTCCATTTAAATTGGCTCACCTCCTCTCACTCTGCTGCTTGATACGAAATCACAGCCCCAAATCTAGTACAGCTTATCACTGAGCCCACATGACTCAAGCACAAAACCCAAAACCATTCCTTCATTGACTGGGTCCTGACTTCTCACCCTCACTGCATCATCAAGGTAGGCATCTTGCCAGATGCATTAAGTGACCATCATACTACTTACTGCATTCAGAAAATTTGGCACCCTAGAGCCCCTCTGAAATTCTTACACATTCACTCATTAAAATCTCTAAACCTCACACCACTGCTCGAAGACCTATCTGCCACTGATTGGGCCCTCATTAAATCAGCTACCTCAATTGGCTCCACTCTTGATTATTTCAAATCAACCTTCCTCAATATCTGGAACCTCCATTCTCCACTCAGACATACCAGAGTCCATGGGTCCCACCTTCCATGGATAACTTCGGACCTCATGGACTGCATAAGGACCCAGAACCAAGTGTGGAAAGACCACAAAAAGTCCCCCTTCCCCTTGACCTTCCAGAGGTACTGCCAGTTCCGTAACTCTTGCACCAGGTTAGTCAGACAAGCCAAAGCAAGCTACTTTTCTAGTAACTTCTAGGCAAGTATTAACCATCCCTCCACATTCTAGAAGGTAATCAATGCCCTATTCTCACATCCTAACAGTCACCCTTCCCCTGTCTTTAGGGTGGCTGGCTCCACCCTATCAGATCCCCCATTAGTAGCCACATATTTCAACACTGTCTTTACCTCCTGTTCCTCCTCCCTTCTCTCCACTCTGCCTCCTTTACTCTCTCCCCTTGACTCCTACACCCCCTGATCCACACTTCTGCTTCATTACAGTTTCCCCCTCTGCTGCGCTCAAGGCACTCCTTACCCTGAATCCATCTAAAGGGAAAAGCCCTGACGACCTTGATGTAAAATTGCTATATCTGTCAGCTCCAGTTATCTCTTACCCCACTGCTGCACTACTCAACCTCTCCTTTAAGTTAGCCACTGTCCCAGATGCTTGGAAGCTTGATACAGATATCCCTCTCCATAAAAGTGGAGACCCTCCTCCGCAAGCAACTTCCATCCAATATCTCTCCTCCCCCTTCTTGCCAAACTGCAAAAGGATATAGTACTCGCCAAGCTTTCACCTCACCTTGACACTACTTCCTTCTTCACCCCTTACCAGTCTGGCTTCCACAAGCACCACTTCACCTCTACATTCCTCCTCTAGCATACTGATTCCATCCATTCTGGTATGGATCAGGGCCTCATCACATCCACTATCTTTGTTGACTTAGCCAGTGCTTTCAACACTGTCTCTCATACCCTACTACTGGACAAACTCAACTTCTCTGGAATGTCCACTATTGCCATCAACTGTTTCAAATCGTACCTTTTAGGCAGATTGCAATCAGTTAGAATCAAGGACTATCTCTCACTGCCCCTACCCATCCACACTGGGGTCCCATAAGGCTCAGTCCTTGGACTGATTTTCTTTTCCATCTTCCTTAACGACTGCCCCTGGGTATGCTCATCTGCATCCATTCACAAGTATGTGGATGACAACATTTTGTGTACTTCTAGTCCTTCCACCACCCTGGTGGCATCAACCCTACAGCAGGACTTTAATAAAGTCCAGCAGTGGCTATGTGCTAACCAGCTATTCTTAAACACCAAGGAGACAGTTTCCAAGATCTTTGGCACAAGACAGAGGCTCTCCAGGCTCCCTTCCACAAACTTGATGGGTCCATGTTGGAAGACATTACCTCCTTCAGGTACTTAGGTGTCTGGCTTGACAAACACTATGACTTCTCTGATCACATGGATGCTATTCACAAAGAAACTGCTCTCCATACTGGGCATTTTATAATGGAATTGTGAATGTATCCCCTTACTGGCCACAGAAAAATTCATCTGAAAATGATCCTTCCAACTTTTGACTACAGTGGTGTAGTCTACAGTGCCACCCCCCCAAAATTACCCTAGCCAGACCGGACACCATCTTCCATTCCTTCTGCTGTTTTGCTCTTAACAGGCTACCCAGCACTCACCACTGCTCTCTATACCAATTCCTGGTCCTACCCTGTCTCAAAGACTGGTGCATGCTGCACTGCATCAACTTCATTTGCAAGATCTAGTTTGGAGTGCTCACCTCCTACCTTCTGTTCTCTCTCTCCCTCCCCCCTCCAACTGCTCCCTAAAGAATAGTGATGCCCATACCCTTGCTTTTCCTTACAGGTCCTCATTTGCTGGTCAGTCATCCTTCTCCTACCACCTTTCTAAGCTATGGAACTCTCTCTCCCTAGCAACATTCAAAATGCTCCCTCATTTCACTCCCTATCCTCTCTCCTGCGCTCCTTCACCTCCCCCTCTTGCAACGTCCCTTAATTCTCCTGCCTCCTCCTCCATGATGGCCTTCGTGACATAACTCAGTCTCCCCATCCCTTGCCGCCAGTGCCAGCCAAAATGAGTTGATATGACCTTCTGCACTTATCATTCAGCACTTAGTGTACAACTGTTATCATTAAATGATGTCTCTAAGTTAGTACCTCATTGCAACTCATACTTGTATGTCATGTATCCTATTCTGTGTTAAATTGTACCCTATATTTTGTTATGTATAACACTTTGGCTTATTGTACCTTCCATCCTCTGTAACTATTAATTCCCCTATCCCCCAGGACACATCTGGAAACAAGGAATTTTACTCAGTATGCCTTACTGGTAAAACCTTTCAATAACTAAATAAACTAATAGTACCCCAAGTTCTTTCTGCATCCATCATCCAGTCCAGCCTGAGTCTGGCATCTGTGTAAGTGACCACTGATCGGTACACACATCATCCGCCTTGAAGAATCCCAGTAGGGTGTGGGTTCATTGAGTGTTGCTACTGCCAAGTTCAATCCGCTTCTCAGACCACCAGTCCAAGCTCATAAGTATAGATGCAGCAAAGATTAAATTCTCCTGAGAATTTCCTTTGAAGTTACTAACTTTGAATTTGTGATACACTTCACGAATACAGCCTTTTTGTGGCAAGCATCGTACGCTGAATAAGAAATGTTGCATTGAAATACACCTTAAGGTGAATTTTCATTAGAAAGAGGCTACTGGTAAAAAAGTACCTCAAGGGCTGGCTGGGGGGAAAAGAATAGAGCATACTGTGGACTGCTCTCCTTCTCTGGGATGAGGGTGGGGAGAGTGCCTGGTGCATGACGGTCCCATGGTGGAGGCTGGGGATCGTACAGTTACCAGCGCTTGTACGCACAGGAGGCGGAGTGGATGCAGGATGATATTGCACGTCCCCACCTCCCTAGAAAACCAGGAAAAAGGGACAGCTGCCGGCCGCCCTCAATGAAGTCTGCCATGGCTTCAATTAGCCCCCCAGGCTGGCCCTCCAACCTATCTGGATGTCTGTGGTGTTGTGCCGGGGAGTACCGCAGCCCCACCGTGGGGGGAAAGCCATGGGGTATTGGAGGGTCATGGCCGATGTGGGGGGTGGAAATCTGTGGTCCTTGACTGGACTGAGGTGCGGGCAGCTGGCGGCTCAGAGGGGAACAAAGAAGATAAAATTAAAAATATATATATATTTCAAAAGAGCTTCTGAAACAAACTTAGACAGCTTCCTTTTTATATTTTCTATATTGTCTCTTTTCTCAGTAGTTTGTTAGGATTTTATTTTTGTGGTTTAGGTCTTATTTTCTTTACATTTTTGTGCTTCTTTCTACAGTCTTCTTACTGCCTTATATCTGTATTTTTTTTATTCTACCTTTTCATACTTTTTTTTATAAAATGAGTGGAGGAGAGGAGAGAGGCACTAATAGTCACAGCAGTCAGGAGATGGAGGAGAGAGGGATGCTCTGTCCCGTCCATCTTTGGGGGACTGCCTTCCATGGTGGTACCAGCAGCAGCACCAGGTGCAGGAGTATGGGCAAGTAAGAAACCAGTAGCAGCAAGACTGTCTACATCTGCAGGAGCCCCCCTAACAGTACAGCAGCAATTAGCAGTGCCCCACTGTCAGCACTGTACCAGCACATGTGAAGGGATGAATTGCCTCTGTCTAACTTTGCTGTGGTACCACCTTCACAGCTTGATCCCCATGAGAAGGAGCTCTTGTGCAGGACACCATCCATATCTGGCTCATCTACAAAGCAGCAGACAAATTCCCTTGTCTGAGATTTGTTTGATCTTGATCCAGCAGACAGCTGTATTACAACATGCAAACTGCGCCGTAAAGTTCTTCACTGGGGTAAACACACCCTTGGGTACTAATGGGCAGCATACCTACTTAAAAATTGGGCACCACTGGGAATGTGAGGAACATGAGAAGAGGAGGGCAGCTGAGAGGAGAGTGTGTGGTTCCACTCCCAGTCTTAGTGGTTTGCTCTGCTGGGGAGGGGGGTGTAGCAAGTGATGGCAAGGTACAGAGTTTCTGGACCGGGGACTGAGTTAAGAAGTGGGCCTGGTATCTATAGCCATACTCAGGTGCTGTGGTTGGGAAGGGAACCTGGAACCTCAGCTGTGGATCCTCTTCATGTCCAATTGTGGTTCAGAGCTGAAGTGGTACAAGCACAACTGTACCTTGAGAGGGGGAACCACAAGTGCATAATTGCTATCCATGGAGGCCACTCCTGACACGTCTCTCAAATCATCAGATTCTTGTTTAGGAAATGGCAGACCTCTGCAGGGATGAAACCCTCAGGTCCAACCAGGCTGTGGCCTCACTGTGCTTCTGTTTCTCTTCACTTGTTGTAAACTAAAATAAAATAATAATAATAATAAAACAAATTTTTCTTAATTCCTATCCTATTTTACCTCATTCTGAGTCCCAGTTTCTTCTATTGCTACGCTCTGTCCACTATTTCCTCTCCTTGGTGTGCCTCAGCCAGTCTTCTCCATACTTTCTAGAAAAAGGAGATTTCTTATTTCCTCTCTGATATGTTCCTTTTAGAGTAGTTATGCCATTCTTGTGCTATCCGTCTCTTCCCTTTGTGAAGCACACAGTGTTGTACAGTTCATAATCTTTTTGTAGTCCCAGCATGTTGCTCAAGCCACAGGAAGTATACATGCTGCTATTGTGCAGTGTTAGTCCCCACCCCAATTCCACAGCAGTTGTAATGCACCTTAGTACACAGAATTCCACACTATTTTAACTATTTATTTCCTGTGTTTTTCTCACATCCCACACTTATATGTGCTGCTACTGCACTGTCAGTCTCCTACCACAGCACCTGTTGTAATGCATATTAGTTCTCAGAAATTCTCAGTCTAATAAATTCTCATATCACAAACGTTTCTCAAGAGGCCTAGAAATTAGTTGGGCTGATGCCTGCTGCTGCTGAGCTGGACATGATAACACAAGACCTGTGAAGACTAGAATGAAATTATTTAGACTCTAGTCCAGTGTTGGAATGATAGGGATGGGGGGCTTACCAGGGCTCAGCCCCCCTAGCTCTGAAGTGAGCCCCAGTAGCTCACACACTATTGCCGTTGACTTATAATGAGAAGGGGGGGCTCAATTTAAAGATATTACCCATGTGGGCCCCCCATCTGTAACATTTAATTCCATCACTATTCTACCCCACTCCCAGTTGTGTTGCACCTGTAAAAGCAAAATAAAAATAGAAAAGTAAATGAAAACTAATTTTAGAAAGGGTACCTACCTTCATATTTGAGGTGGACATGCTGTTAAATGCCATTGGTGACCCTGACACAGGTGGCAGCGGAGAAGGAAGAGGGGAGCTGTGTTTGCTGACAGAAGAGGCAGCAAGATAGGACACCATTTCTTTACACTTATGAAATATTTTATTAACCAGTCATGACCACAAAAAAAATGTAGCAGGTGCTGAAATAGGGTTACTTGGGGGACATAACAGAGGAGAGGAATTAAAAAAAATTATTTTATATTTTAACTTGAAAACATAATTTTGAAGTAAACAGTCAATCTATCTGCAAGTTTCACTGTTCAAGTGGGGTTATAGAAACACAGAGTAATACCTTGTTCTACAGCCATACCCCTATGAAGCAAGACCACACATGATGTTATGTTGGTTTCTCAGTTGGCACACCTTTTATTAATATTCTTAACAATTTTCTATTAACATAATATGATCCCAAATCCTTTTATTCGCAACCTTTCAACACATTTATTTCCAATCCACTTTATACCATCATCATAATTTATTTACCTTTATTTCATTTTTTATTACGTATTCTCATCACATCACTTTGTTATCCTTTCACCCCCAGATGTAAATCTGAGGTGGTCTTTTTCTTCAGTCCTGGGTCAGGTACATTCCTGACTCCCCCTTCTTGCTACCTTGGGTGTCCACACCCCTGAGTAGCCCTCCTACCCCTCCTTGGCATACACCAAATTTGGGTTCCTCCCCCTTCCCTATTAAGGACTTCCTTCCTTCTTTTCTTCCCATCTACTGTCCACCTTCTGCAGTCCATAATCAGTTCTTTTTAATGATCTCCTTGTCTCCCTCCTTTTTATGTTTGCTTGTGCGCATATGCAAGAAACACATTGTGGCAGCTCGCTGTAGTAGCGAGTTGTGGAGGTGTGGCAGTGTTGTAGGCAATGTCATCAGTCCATTTTGGGGCTGGTCTCTGTGGCGCTAATAGGGGAGCATGCTGTCAATGACATCAGTATTGTAGTGTGCCACCAACTTGAAAGAAGCTTACCGCTGCAATCAGGGAGCGCCCCGTCATTAACAATCAGCTGTTTTTGCTGCTGGGGCAGTACTTGATTACAGCAGCAAATTACAGCTTGCCATGTCTGGTGTCCCATTTCTATAAACATAGCAGCAGCTATCATTGTCTGCCTCTCACAGACCCCATGAAAGCCGACGAGGGGTGTCCAGTCCCCTGTCGGCATGCCCCCTTCCCAGTTCATTTGCCGATGGGGTAGTCCAGTCCCCATCAGCATAATGTCCCCACATTTGTTTTAAATTAACATGGCGGTGGCTATTGCCATCTGCCTCTCACAGTCCCTATGAAAGTCAAAGGGGATTCCCAATCCCCCTTTCAGCATGCCCCTTCTAAGTTCATTTACTGATGGAGGAGCCCAATCCTCGTCTGCATAATGCCCCCCCCATTTGTTGTGTGCCGAGGGGGGGTGCCCAATCCTCATGCGCCCTCCCAAACACTTTGTATGTGCTGACAGGGTGCCCAATCCCCGTCAGATACAGCCCCCCCCCAACAAACACCCAGGTGGCACCCTGGGAGCCCACCCCAATATGCCAAAGTACATGTAAAAAAAGAAAACCTTCCCGCTTTGTTTTTTAATTTTTTACAACCTGTAAAAAGAAAATGGTCCCTCACTGTCAGTGGTGCCCCCTTCCCCAACCCGCACCCATCCTCTGCCGTCCCCACCTCCCCACACCCCATCTTACCTCCGAAGCCTGGCACAATGATCTTCAGTGGACCGAGAACACGTCTGCATTCTTCAAGGCCGACTGCGAACTGAAGAACTGCCAGTAAGCTGTATAATGGCATAAATGCAATTTTTTTCAACTTATGTGGATATCTTGGCTATTTTCACAGATTTTGGCACCAAATTTTCAACATGGGGTTCTTGGGATCCCATCTCATGAATTCATTGACTGTCATCTAGTTATTCAGTCCTGAAAGGTGATTTTGTGGTCACTGCGCAGAATCACCTTTTGGGACCGAGTAACGAAATGACAGTGTTACTGTTCATGAGGTGGGCTCCCAAAGAGCCTATATTGCAAATTTGGTCAAAAAATGACCGTTACAAGCATGCATTGCGCAGTTTCTATGTAAACTCGTAACTTTGCGAATCTGTAATATTTTCACTCCAGATTTTCAACATTGGCATTTTTTCACACCTCCTTAAGAACAGTACAGCAGTAATTATTCACATCTTGGCCAAAATGTGTTTTCGTACTTCCGGCGCAAAATAGCACGGTCACTGTGGGAAATCAGTGTTTGGGACAGATTAAGAAAATCACAGTGTCATTGTTCATAAGCAGAGGTCCCAAAATGTCTATGTTGAAAATTTGGTGACAAAAGTTCATAAAATGACTATGCTAGGAGTGTGCATTGCGCAGTTTCCACACACACTCATAACTTCGAGAATTTGTAATATTTTTACTCAAGATTTTCAACATTGTCAATTTTGCACACCTTCTTATGAACAGTACAGCTGTCATTTTTCACATCCTGTCTGAAATGTGTTTTCACACATCTGGTGCACAATGGTGAGGTCTCTGTGGGAAATCAACATTTAGGACAGATTAAGAAAATCATAGTGACAGTGTTCATGAGCAGAGGTCACAAAATGCCTATGTTGAATTGAAAATTTGTAGTGCAAATATCAACAAACGCCTGGGGCATTAGGGTTTCTAACCATAACATCCCACCCTGTACAGACTGACAGGCATCAGGGGTGTGCCTTTGAATTGCTGGCTGTAATGCTCATGCCACTCCACCCCCACCCTCCACCCTGAAACCAGTGACAGGCATCGAGGTGTGCCTTGGACTCTTTGGCCCCAGAGTTCACCCCATTCTCCTATACTGCACCTATTTCAGTGTATGTCCTTATGAAATGGGGTGACTGTAAAGCCGAACACCCCAAGGCACACATCAACACTTGTCGGTGTCTGCAGGATAGGGTGAGGTGAATTGCCGTGAGCATTATGGGCAATGACCCAGAGGCACACCCCAATGCCTGTCCATCTCTGCAGGGTGGAGGTGGGGTTGGCATGAGTTCAATACTTCACTGCCATTCCTGTTCTGCATCTGTCTAACTCCTGCACATCCAATGTTAATATCAGCAAGCAAACATTTGGCATTGACAAATGCTTGTTTCTCCTTGCTCTCTTGCCTGGGTGGTTGGTGGGAAACACAAATTCTGGCTAGAAAAAGTGAAGGAGACCCCTCACTTGCAGCCCCTTATCAACCCCATCAAATCCCTGCCTTCCTAGCTCTAATTCCCCTCTCTATTTCCCCTTACCCAATCAAATTTGTCTTCCCTATTGTCCCTTACTCAGCCTCTTTATGACCTCATAGCCCCTTAGCCGAGCCCCCTTTTTCTTTTTGTCTTTCCTTACTCCACCACTTCCTGATGTCATGGTTCTCTCTCTCCCTCTCTCTCTCCCTCTCCCTCTCTCTTTCTCTCTCTCTCTCTCACTCGCTCGCTCTCTCTCTCTCTCTCTCTCCTACTGAGCTTCCTTCATGGGTCCAGGCCTAGAACAATGGTGCCTGTCCTTTAGAAACAAACCTTCATGTTCTAGAGCCCTACCCCAATGAAGTGAGACCACACATGATGTTATGTTGGTTGCTCAGTCGGCACATCTTTTATACCTTTTATTAAAATTCATAACAATTTTCTATTAGCATAGTACGATCCAAAATCCTTTTATTCACAACCTTTCAATACATTTATTTCCAATCCACTTCATACCGTTATCATAATTTTTTTATTTTTATTTCAATTTTTGTTAGATATTCTCATCACATCACTTTGTTATCCTTTCACTACAGATGTAAATCTGAGGTAGTCTTTTTCTTAAGTCCTGGACCAGGTACATTCCTGATCCCCCCTTCTTGCTACCTTGGGTGTCCACATCCCTAAGTAGCCCTCCTGCCCCACCTTGGCATACACCAAAGTTGGGTTCCTTCCCCCTCCCCATTAAGGACTTTCTTCCTTCTTTTCTTTTCTTCTACCAGCCAGTTTCCAACTTGCATTGAAAAGCGGGCTTTACCACGTTTCTGAAAAATCATCCCCCCTTTTTTATATTCATTTATTACTTATGCTATGCATCTATGGCCCTCCCTAGTTCTGTTATAAAAATGTGACTGCCCATTTCTGATAGATGGCCCCCTTCTGCCCCATACAACACCGCTATCTTCTCAACTAGCTCCTCATGACTCACCACTGATCCCCCAAGGACCCTGAAGCATTTTCCCACCCTCCTATTCATCTTTTTCAGGGCTCGCTCTGTAGCCTTATGGCTTTTTGTATATTGCCACACCCTCCTTTGCACCATTTCTGACCAGGCGAGAGTGACATTAGGCCACCACCTCTTTATAACCCCCAGGTCCTCCTGGATTTGATAAAAAATGTCCAACCAAGGCCGAGTGCCCAGATCATTTCCTCCCAAATGAATTATGATTAAGTGCAGCTCCAAGTTGGTCCTGTAAGTTTCTTCCAGAAATGACAAGAATTGCCCCCATCACATCCCCATATTCCTCTCCAGAGAATGTGCTCTTCTGGGTGATTGTAATAAAGCTGCTTTCCTCTCAGCTTTCTCTCTGCTTGCTGTTCTGCCCCAATAAATGTAGGAGTGTTCCATGATCCAAGCCTCCAAACGCTTGATGTTTCCTAAAATACACATAGGAAGCATGTGAGATGCACCCAGGTAACAAAATCTCTCTCCCTCATTCTATCCCATAAACTAAGTTTGCCCATATACATTTGGGTCCTGTGAAGAGAAAACAACAACATCCATTAGTCATTGATACACTGAACATATTTTTTATAAGAACTGGATGTCCATCTGCCCAGACTCTTCAGACCCTCCTCTTTAACCCCTTCCGCCTCTGCCTCAGATCCGCACCTATCTGGAATGAATGCGCAGAGTACCTTCACAAGTCCTCCCCTTTAGCAGCAATCCTTTTCTTCAAGATCCCTGCCAAATGGGTCCCCATGGCTGCAGTCCCATTTTTGTGTATGAATATCATACTACGTCCCTGCGGCCTGATGGACACATAGTCCTTCATGGCTTGTACTGGGCAAATGTCCTTCATCAAATTTTTATGCGGGGAAACCTTGGCCCCCTTTCCTAGCTGGGCAATCTTGGATTTTCTCAATATTATGGTAGTCTCATCCCACTGAATATCCCCCCACTGTAGATCCATTCACTGTGCTGCTCTTGCTGGGCCCAGCAACTCCCCTACCCTAAAGGCCCCACCATACATTGTTATGCATATTGCAGTAAACAACATGGTCTCATAGGCTGAGTAGCATACCTGTGTCAAGGCTTCTATCAGCCTCCCCAAAATGTGCTCCGATATGGGCTATCTTTTGTCCTGCTCACTCCCTTTCACCCTCAGCCATCCATTCATCATATGCTTTATGATCTGCCTTTTTACTGGGGTCCCACCAACCCTTCAAGGTACAGACCCAACCTATGGCAGCTAAATGCACATTCATAGTTACGTGGGATACTCCCTTCTGCCATCCTGAAACTAAAAACCTAGCTACTTGCTCTTCAGTGGCTGCCCCACCTACCTCCATGTTGTTCCTGACCTGAAAAGCCTGGAACATTCTCCAAGACCCCTCATATGCTTTTAAAGTGTTATCATCCCAAGAGTTATGAAGTAGAGACTCTTCTCCTTCCAGCCAATCTCCCATATTGCCATTGTGATCTTTGCCCTCCGCCCGCCTTCAGAGCAATGGCCCGAAGCTTGTCCATGTGCAGACGGGAGATGCTGTCAGCTACGGTATTCTGTATACCCTCTATATGCCAAGCCCTAAAACTCACATTAAAATGTAAACCTTGCAGTACTAACTGTCTCAAGACCCACTAGACTGACTGATGCTGCCCCTCTGTTATTCAGTACATTTACTACTACTCGGTAATTGCACCAAAAAGTCACCCATTGGTTGCATAGGGCCTCCCCTCATACTTCCATTGCTACCCATATTGGGAATATTTCCAACAGGGTGATGTCCTTAGTTAGTTCCCTCTCCCTCCAAGACTGAGGCCACAGCTCAGCAAACCACTGCCCCTTAAAGAAAGCCCCCACCACAATCCCCTCTGATGTGTCTGTATACAGCTCTAGGTCTGTATTGCATAACCACTCCTCCTGCCAAAAAGTTATCCCATTATATGATTGTAAGAAATGTTCCCATACCACCATGTCCTCCCTTACTGCCTTAGCAATATCAACCCAGTGGTGTGGCTGTCTGGCTCCTCTCGTCGCCCTGGCCAGGCATCGTGTAAAGGCATGCCCAGGTCCAATGGCCCAACAATCAAAATTCAGATGGCTTAGCACTTGTTGTACCATCTGAATAGTCACCCCCCTTTTCTGTGTTATGCCTCCCAGCAGCTTCTTCACCCTCTGCACCTTATTTACAGGCAAACGGAAAAGTCCCTTGCCAGCATCAATTTCTATCCCTAAGAAGTCCAGACACCAGCTAGGCCCCTCTGTTTTGTCTGCTGCTAAGGGAAACCCCACCTTATGGCATATATCTTGAAAATTCTTGAACATCTTTTCCACACCTTGTTTGCCCTCACCTGTCAAAAGGAAATCATCTAAATAATGCAGTACCAACCCATGACCATATTTCTCTTTACAAACCCATAGGAGCCACGCACTAAACATCTAAAATGTTGCACAAGCCACTGAACACCCCCTTGGCATGGCCTTACTGAAATAGTACAACCCATCTACCCGAAATCCCAACAGCTTCCAGTCTTTCCTCCTAACTGGCAACAAACGTGAAAGCCGATTCTATGTCCGTTTTTGCCAGCCATGCCTCTTTCGAGGCCCTAATCAATGCCACTGCATCTTCCAGCGTACCATATGACACCTTACTGTCCTCTTCCTTAATGTAATCATTAACTGAATCCCCTTCTGGGTATGATAGGTGATGGATCACCCTACATTCCCCCGGCTGCTTCTTGGGCATGAGTCCCAAAGGTGACACATGGAGGTGGGCCTAAGGAGGCTCCTTGAATGGACCTTCCTCTCTCCCTGCCTCCCTCTCTTTGTTAATCTTCCTTGCAAGCAGCTCCTCTTTTCCTTTTACAGATCCTAAATTCTTTGCCCATTTTCTTTCCCTCCCCACATGGTATTGTAGATTAAAACCCTTCTGAAAACCTTTGCTAAGTAACTGTCTGGCCCGCACCTACAGATAGCCGATTACCCAACCTTTTACCATTTCTACCTTAATGAGGTCTGTGCCAATGGAAAATTTCCAACCTGCACCCTTTCACTTTCTTCCTTGGTTATACCCTCTGCCCCCCCAAATATCCCTCCCCAAAAGGACTACCCTGGGTATGCACTCCCCATTTTGTTATCACATGTCCTGCATTTTGATGCCAGGTGTATACCACCACACCGTGAACAGGCATGTTTAAATTTACAATTGGAAAAAGAGCAGAATGCTCTGTTGTATCCCAAACAACACTTCTGGTACCTGTTCGATTCCTTAGACCACTCCAACTCCAACCCCCCAGCTACCATCATTGTTTCCAACCACAGATCTGAGTGCCTCGAATTCCAATGACAATCTTTACTAAAGTTTGCCATCCACTGCAGGAACTTTTCATCATACTGGTGCCAATTGGTACCCCCCCCGGCATGTTGTACACACTCCTGATAATCAGAAAGTATGCCAGCAAAGGCGTACCCATCTCGAGCTTCTTTTCTTGAACTATGGCACTATAGTAAGTAAACCCTTTGGACCATGCATCCCACATCTTACTCTTAAAATTTGGTGCCTTCAGTTCTTCTTCCTTCCCTACTAACACTACCACGGCTGCCAACTCTTTTTTACCCAAACCCTCCTTCTCCTCATATTTTTCTGCTGTCGATTTATCCACTAAGGCAAAGACATCTACATATTCCCCCTTCCATATTTTTTCTGTCATGGCCACGGGCACGTGATCCACTATATGCACTATCGGGGTGTCTATCACTCTCTCCACAGTATCCCCATTCTCCGTCCCCTTTTCTTCTGTCAGCTTCTCCTCACCTTTTCCTTTTTCCAGCTCAGTTAAAACTTTCTTAAGTTTTCCTATACCATCCCCCTATACCTCCCAGCAACTGTTCCACATATTCCTTAGTACTACTTTCAACTGTAATATCACCTGTACCTGTGTTGGGTTTGGGGATGCCAGACATTCTTGGCTGCAGTGTTGGTTCTGGTACTGGCATCAGCCCTGCAAGACCTGGCAGCAGTGGCTGTGGGGTAGGCATCAGAGCTGGAACTGGCACTGGGACTGGAACCAGTTGCGGAACTGGTGCCAGAGGTGGGCCCAGTGGGGGACCAGGGTCGTTCAAGTGCAGGTACTGGCACTGGCATGAGCTGTGGCACTGGAACAGGTAGCAGTTCTGGGGCCAGACTGGGACCCAGTATAGGTTGTGGTACTAGGACAGGTGCTGGGATTGGAACGGGCCGAGGTACCGTCTGAGGAACCGGAACAGGCACAGGGGTAGGTATCGGTGCTGATTCAGGGAGAGAAAAAATGGCCTAGGTGCCTTCTAGGTGGGTGCCCTTGGAGAGCCAGCCTTTGGCTGTCCCTTACCCTTCCCTCTGGAACCCGCCCTTTCCTTCCTCTTCCTCCCTTTCCCCACTGGGGTCCCATTGACTGGTTTAAATTCTTCTATGGTGTTCAACACCTGTTGGGCTCTCTGCACCAGATCTATAATCATCTTCATGGTGTCAACTTTCATTGATCGCATTCCTCTGGTATCCATATGGCTCCCCTTCCCCCATTCCCTCCTCCACAGGCCTTCCCTTGTTCTCTTACTGTTGATTCTCAATCCTACAAAGCTGTACTAAGAGCTTGTCACTACCCTCTCCCTAAACCCATAACCCAACTCTCCCCTCCAATTCTTTGTATCCTGAAGGGCTGGGATTCAGACTCTCTTCTCTCTCACCTTCACCATGGCATCTGGCCTTCCTGAAGCCTACTCCCCCTCACTGCCTACAACCTGCTTCCCTCCTGTCATGCTCTACCTCTGCCTTGTGCAGGCAGGGTCCTCAACATACTGGAGGGGTTAGGCCCCAGCAGATCCCTCTCCTTCTCCTCCTCCCCCTTCTTTCCCCTCCTCCTTTCATCCACTTTCCATCCACCCCATTTCTCTGCCTACCCACATATATGCCTCTAACCCACCCCCTTCTTCCCCCGCTCCTTACTTAGCCCTAGCTATGGCTGATCGCTAATCTCTATTGCACTTGTAGACAACTTGCATTTCTGTTATACCTTAGCTAACTTGTTCTGTCTGTGTTACTCCTCACTGACTTGTCCTAGATCAAGCTACTAGAATTCTATTCAGCCATTTTCTAGCTATACAGTTATGTGTCACTTAGTGTTTGCCCAGTGTTATTTTGTGCTATTGTATCTATCTAGTTCAAAACTGTTAGCATTGTATCTACCTAGTTCAAAACTGTTAGCATTCTGCCATTTCATTGCTTCTGTACAGTCTGCTCACTTAATTTGAATGTAATCAATTGCTAATCTATATTGTGTACCAAATCTCTGTAAACTATCATCATGTTCCCCTAATCCCCCAGGTCGCACCTGGAGATGAGCAACCTGTTGCTCAGCTTGCCTTCCTGGTGAAACATTTCAATAAATAAATATACACTCTTGTTACCATGGGCCTTCCTCTATCACTCTACCTGCCTTCCTGAGGCACCAGGTTCCTCCATAAATCCCTTAGTCCTTCATTCTGGAATGCGAGAAAAAACACATCCCCGAGGATCTCAAATAAATTTGGTTATTGCTAACAAAAAGGGGGTTATAAACTCGGACATTAGGCTCCTTTGCCATCTGCAATCACATTGCCCTTATGCAGTCCACTCCCTCAAAGCCTTCCCCAATTTCTGTTAGGAGGCCACCTTTAATCCCCTTGTCTCCAGCCATATCCATAATATACTTAGCATATTTGCTTTATGTTATTTAACTCTTCAATACTGTGTGATCCCTTGCAATCCTGCTACAAAAAAACAGCCTTAGTATGACAAAAATGGCATCTGCCTTGCAATCCGCCTGCTACTAAAATGGTGGCCACCACGCAGGCTGTCCCACTAGGCCCTCACATCTAAAATGGTGGCTAGATGGCTGATGCATGCTGGCAGACACCACATACATGGCCCCTTCCAACGTAGGCCCATTTGCCTGAATCGGGCACCCTCATGGCCTGCCAGGCCCAATACTACCGGCCAATGCCACGTGGCTGCCCTTACTACAATGTAGGTCCAAAAACCAGTGAAGGCCACCCTGTGACCTGCAAGGCACCAGTCTAAGATGGCAGATGACAGGTGGCCTTTCTCACCATGCTGCAGGCCCAAAACACACGGGTGGCCACCACGTGGTCCGCCTGAGCCATCCTGCCCCCTACTGAGCAAACCTGTGGTGGAATCCCTATCAAACCAGCCTTCACAATGCTGCCACATGACCAAGAAAACCCAAGCATAAAGGCCAACCAATTTCTGACTTACAATACCCCAGGGGTTTTCCTGTCAGTTGATCTCCCCAAGTGCTCCCAAATATTTTCCATCCGACAGACGCCCACAGTGCTTGGGTTGCCCGTACTCCAGTTGTTGCAGAGAACAAGAGCAGAGAAGTGGCCTGCTGCTTAGCACACCCACCGCTCAACCAGCCCTCAACTGTGCTCTGTTGTGGCTGGTCATCCATTAGTCTGTCTCCGTAGGGCCTTGTGCTCCTCCACATGACCACCCAACCTTGCAGTCTTCCAGTAGCAAACAAGTCAGGCGCTTTCACCACATTTTTAGGTGCTCAGCTGCCAAAACAATTAAAAACTGCTCCTTTTTCAGGGCAGAGGCCCAAACTACAAGAGGGGTTTACTCTTTCTGACGTTAGCATGCAACGCCGACAGAATTCTCCAACTGCACCCTGTACCGAGTGACCATCTGAAAAAGATGACCCAGTCTGTCCAGATGCTCCCTTCTGTTCAGATTACCAAAACATCTACCCACACCTGCTCGAAGTCCAGGACCAGCTTTAACCTGCTAGACTTTGCTACTCTATAAACAAACAAAAAAATCCAGCTTCTCTGTGTAAAAAAATTGCAGTAAGAGAGAGCAGAACAACCATAAGAACCAGCAAACTCTAGCTTCTCTTTGCAAACAGAATTAAGGTAGCAATGTAATCCTTTTAGGCTAAAAACCAACAAAGCCAGGTTTTTTGAATTACGCTTTCTAGCAGCAGCTTATTTGAAAACAAACTACCTACTGTAATCCATTTTAATCCTTTAACATGCAGTGTGCTAGATGAAACCTCATTTTTGCATTGAAACAAAACTTACCTGATTATAATGAGATCAAATCATCTCACTGACTGATATGCTGACCAAAACAAAAATTCTGGCTAGCAAAAGGGAGGGAGACCCCTCACTTGCAGCCCCTTATCAAGCCCATCAGATCCCTTCCTTCCTACTGTAGTTCTAATTCCCCTCTCTCTCTCCCCTTACCCAATCAAATTTGTCTTCCCTATTGTCCCTTGCTCTGCCCCCTTTCTGACCTCATAGCTCCTTAGCTGAGCCCCCTTTTTCTTTTTGGTTTTTCTTACCCCACCTCTTCCTGATGTCATGGACCCTCCCTTCCTCCCTCCCCTCGCCTCTCTCTCTCTCTCTCTCTCTCTCTCTCTCTCTCTCTCTCTCTCTCTCTCTCTCTCTCCCTTTCTGTCTCTCTCCCTACTGAGCTTCCTTCATGGGGCCAGGCCTAGAACAATGGTGCCTGACTTTAGGGACAAGCATTCTTGTACACTCAATAAAAATAATCAATAACAACAATCTGTTACTCTTTCTTAATGCAAAATATATCCATCCTTTAACAAAAACAAAACAGTAACATATACCATACCATCCTATGAATTATACCATCGAACACCAAAATAATACATTTTGTAGTACAGTATCTCCTTATTCTTGTGTGTTTCAGTAATGTAAAAAAAAACTGCATTTGAGTTGTAATTTGAACATGTTTGTTTGGAACTCAGCAGACATTTATTGACCTCAGCTTTTTAACTAAAGCCACAGCAGGCTGATTTTGCAGCTCATCTGTTATTTTTTTCTAATTATTTTATATCATTCCATGGTTATCAAAAACATGCAACAATGTTCTCTGTATGTTGAAAGCTAACAATTGTAGCATTGTCAAGTTTGGACCTCAGTAGATATTTATTGACCTCAGCTTTTTAACTGAAGCCACAGCAGGCTGATTTTGCAGATCATCTGTCAGTTTTTGTTTATCCTGTGTCATTCCATGGTTATTAGGTTATTAGAAACATGCTACTATGCTCTCAGTATGTTGTGAAACCTAACAAGTGTAGCATTGACAAGTCTGAAATTTCCAGATCTGTGTAATCGTTCATGCTGGTTTACCTTTGTATAATTGTCATGTTATTTGCATTTCAAATTCACACCAATTTAACAGCAATAATAGTTAATATACTCAATATACTACAGCCACGTTCACTATATTTTCCAGCTGAGGTTCATGACACAACATACATGATTGCTCAATCTTGTAACCTTGCTAGTGCTTTAAATATTAACTAGGCCCAGTAACTGCATACAATGGTAGGATCATTTTGCTTTAAATATTAACTAGGCTCAGTAACTATTTACAATAGTTGGATAATTTTAACTCAGAATTTCCCTGGTAAAATGAAATTAGATCTAGATATGCTGTATACATTTCACAACTTCTTAAAATCTGTCTTGGAGGGTTGTAACTGAAAGCCCCCATTTGTACAATGGGTACAGTAGGGGTGTGTGATCTATCATCTTTTGTAGCACAGGTTGCCTACCTTTTACACTGAGAAATATGTGCACTTTGCTACCACCCTTTTCTTTTTTCCCTTTTCTGGCACCCACAAAGGATCAATGTCTATGTAATTCTCACCTTTCCAGTTTATTTCCTCCTCTTCTTTCCCAGGTCAAACTTTTTCTCATTTTCCTGAGATGGCTGTGGCAGACACAAATCCACCACTGCATCCGCCTCAGACTCAGGTCCAGGACCAAGAACTGTTGGAGACTTTTTCACATTTTTCATAAGCACTGTGTTTACTCAGTGGTGTTAATGAAGTTGAGGAAATTTTGAATAACAGATCTTGCCTCTGGCTGCCTTCTTCAACTAAGCGCACAGCCAAATCAAGTTCTGTAAGCATTTTACTAGTGCCACTATCATCACAGTGCAGACACACTAGTACTACAGCCATACCATGCCCATATCCACTTGTACCGGTGGTCACTGCTGTCTTACCTGTCTTTCCTGCCTGTCTACCCTTTCCTTGCCCTCTATCACTCATCCAAATGTGGTAATGTGTACTCATGTACCATTCCTAGTGGCTTGAATAATAATAAAAATATCACAGAAATGGAAAAACTAATTACTATTAATTTAAAACAAATATTTAAAAATAAAACATAAGGGTTAACTGTACATCCAAAAGTAATAAACATAAATACTGAAATACTACAGTTCTAAAACTAACTGCCAGAGCCCTGGACCGTCTTTAGCATTTCGTCAGTACAAGAACACTGAGAGTGTACAAATTCTGAGACTTTAGAAAAATGAACTGAGAGTGACAGTGAATGAACTGAAACTAAACCTGTTGCTGTAGACAAGAAACTGGGCCACAAACACACAGCACTAGTCCAGCACAGCAGCACCACAAAGAACAAACTCTAACCAAAGCCAATAGAGCTGTGGACAGCTACCAAATTACCAAAGTTATTTTCTTGTTGCTGTCATATAGTGCTGTTTAGTCACAGTCATCAAAAACTTCCATGCTGCTAAATCAGTCCTCTTGAATTTAGTCAGAGTAAATGCTGCTGGTGTGTGTGTGTGTGTGTGTGTGTGTGTGTGTGTATGCTTGGGCTGTGAAGAGCTACCAAATGACCAAAGTTATTTTCTTGTTGGTGCCATATAGTGCTGTTTACTCACAATCAGCAAAAACTGCCATGCTACTAAATCAGTCCTCTTGAATTTATTTGGTCAGAGTAAAGGCTACTGCTGCTGCTGCTGCTGCGTGTGTGTGTGTGTGTGTGTGTGTGTGTGTGTGTGTGTGTGCACTTGTGTGCAACCTGTCCTGCTCTAGGAATGAGATAGATAGCTAATAGCCTGCAATTGCACTGTCTATAATCTGACAATGTAGTCTGGATTTCAGTTTCAGGAAATGCCAGACAACATATAATGAGTTAACTCCTAGGTTGCTGAAAGAAAAAGAATAAATCTATTAGACTGAATTAGACAGAAGATAGAAACAGCTGTTTGAATTTTTTTTTTATTACTATCCTGAGAACTTCTGAGGTACAATACAGTCACTTCCCCCTCCCTTCAGATGCCTTTAACATAGAGCAGCAAATAGCAAAAATCAGAGGGGGAGTGCACTGTTTTGCAGCTGTGGAGGAATACTTTCAAATGTCCAAAAAAGGAGTTCCACGAACAGCCATTTTAGAACTACAATCTGATCGATCCCAAAAGGGATGTAGGCTCTGCCCACAGCCCTATAAAGGAAAAAAAGTAACTGAAGTGTAGTCAAAACATTCAAAAATGAGTCTGTAGATACAGTACAAAACAAGTATAGTTATGTTTTTTTTAACTTGGTTGTTTTATGCAACCAAAAGGAATACAAATCATTCAAACTATGCTTTATGTACACTGACAGATCCTATTTCCTAAACACTGTCCTGGACTGCACGCAGCACAATTCATTGGGTTGATTTCCTATCACACTGTGCAGCAGCATTCAATGCTCAGCCTTTTTGGGATGCAGAAAGTTTCAGTGAACTTAGACACAGACTTTTTGAATTTGCAAATTCCCAAAGTTGCCAGTACCTTAAAGTTCAACTTCAAGAAGTGTGGAAGGTCTTTGCAAAGTTGTGGAAGTTCACAAAGTTGTTATGAATTGAAGGTTTTCCAACCTTGCATACCTGTACTCAGAAATTTCAAAATCCACATACATGTAACTTCTTTGCTGGCTGCTCCTGGAGCTCTACCCTTCTCTATCTCTTTTTCTCACTGCCACCAGCCCAAGGTCTAACATGATGCTGTTCTGCTGGACAGGAGGCAGAGAGAGACAGATAGAAGAATTGATCTTCAGTAGCAGCAACAGCAGCGAGCAAGGAGATTATTTATAGTAGAACTTGAAACTGTGAGTCTGGACTGGAGGTTGGAGGTGAAATTGGTAGTAGCATCAAAGGGAACTTGCACTCCTGTTGAAATTCTTTAAGGTGGATGGCTTAGAGGACATTAGGTGCTTTTAGTTGAACTTGCTTTAAGATATGGCCATATTGGTGGATAACAGAGTATGTGCCTGCGGTGCGGTGCCAAAACTAACCTGTGATGGATGAGGAAGGGAACAAGGAAGAGGTGAGTCTTGTCAGTTTTTCGCAGGTGTTTCTTTGTGTGGGGAGGGGGCCTGTATTTTTTATTTTGTCAAATAAATCTAGCACAGTAAAATATCCAATATTCATCATGGGTCAAATCAGATTATTTCAAACTGGCTGGACATCCAGGAAAACTGGAAAATCCAAGGGCATCCAATTTCCACATATACTATCTAAGCAACTCCAATTGGAAGTTGAAATGGAGGCAAGAGGGTACAGAAAACTGAAATATAAAGTCACAGTCAGTATCATCCAGTCTCCAGTTGATACAGGACCAGGGGGCCACATTTGGCTTTGGAGACAATTCAGAAAAGGAGTTACCATTTCAGTTTTTTGTGACTAGGGCCAGGCACCTCTGTTAAACAAAGAATGTGTTTCAGCTCAATAAGTTAGTGTTCCAGGGCCTGTTCCAGTCACATATAGCACGGCCATGGAAAATAGTAAACATTTTCCTGCAGCTCAGCTACATCTACTACAGTATAATTGAGAAAGTGTCCCTCTTTGCCATGGTGATGTCATATCATGAGGCCACGAGTTGATAATAAAGGGATATCCCGGTCACTATGAGGCCATATTGGGAGGACTTTAGTTGATACTGAGGGGGTGTCCCAGTAATGACAAGACCACATTATGATGTCATGAGTTGGTAATAAATTGTTTTCCCAATTTATCATCTGAACACTCTTGTTACCCTACCATATGTCAGAACTAATAATGCAAGAGTGAGCATTATATGTAGGTAGTAGTGCTGTACAGTATATTAACATTCAATAACGTGTTTGCATGTTATGGAATTTGTTCAATAATGGAGCTGGCATACATACTATTTGCACATTACTGGCCTTTGAAATTCAACTGTGTGATGTCACTCTGTGGGTCTCACAGCATGGTAGCAACCATGTATCTTGACCACTCTATAAGTACATGTTGAAAGAGCATCAAAAAGGAGGCAGGGTGGCTAGGTAAGTGGACCCATGCTGGGATGCCATATACAGTAGTTGAACAGTTGATCCTCTGTCCTGTAGATGCATGGGATTATGGCATATGGGACTCTGATGACAGGTCTGCCATACTTCTATAGGAGGACTTGAATTAAGAAAAAATTGCAAAGATCATCAGTCTGGTGCCCTCAAATTATCTATGGCATGGTGGTAGGCAGGATATGGTAAGCCATCTACATGTGGGGAATGCTCCAACCCCCCCCAAAACATCATGATGCCAGGAGGTTATTGCAGGATCCCCATTATAACATAGGTTCCCCCAGATGCCCATAGTAATGTGTAATTGGTATCCTGCATGGCACAGGTCATGCCCACACTTTGGACATGCTCCAAGTATGCTCCGTGACCCTTCTAGTCACATACAGTAGCTCTGTAAAATAACTGAGATTGTTAAGGGATGTGTAAAATTAGTTGGGGGGGTTGTGAATGTCAGGGGGGCCTCCCCAGATCCATATTAAGTGCCATATAGTTGTGGAAACACACAATCACACATACCTAAATAATACAAAGCATTCTGGGATATATACCAGTCACCATGAAAATATTTAAGTTGGTTCTGTTTTACACAGAAGTGAATGGTGCCAAATGACCTCTTACACAACTCGCAAAGATTCAAAACAGCAAACACAGACACGTCTCATCTTTGCTAGGACTCATCGGTGTGTCTCATCTGTATCTTGGCCCAAGGGATGGGGGACCTGACTCTATAATGGTCTTACTGGTTTAGGTCATGGTAAGCCCAAAATGGGAATGCAATCAAAAAGATAAAGAACCACCATACAAAACAACTTAAGCAAGGGTTAATCTGGAAAGTCACTGGCAGTAAAGTCAAGTTTCAAAAAAATACAATATTACACATATCCAAATAATACAGAGCATCACTGAATAATACACAGTATGCAATCACAATGAAGTAATTTAGGTAGATTCTGCTTTAGGCAGGACTGTAAGGTGACAAATGACCCCTCACACAATATGCAAAGATTAAACACAGCAGACACAGACACATTTCATGCTTAAGACTCATCAGTCATCAGTGTGTCTCATTACTGCTGCACATTTATAAGTCTTAGCAAGGATAAAACACATTAGCGCTGCACCTGCTGCGGTGATCTGGTATTGGAAAAGCCCACCAATACTGGCCATGGGTATGCTGCAAAACTAGTAGTCTCCCCTTCAAAATAAATACATTAAATGATGAATAAAACATGTTTAAAGAATTTCTGCAAAGGACTGGTAAAGTCATATTATTTATCTATTTAAATACTGATAACTGGGAAAGGCACATTGAGCCAGTGCTCATTTCCAGATGCAATCTGGAGGATGGCGAATGGGATACAATAAATCATACCCAGTAGTATAGAAGTGTGCCACAAAATAAAGTGCAAATAGTTAATATTCCTTCCTGAAAAAGCTATGTCAGGCTAGTGATATGCCATTTAGCGCCACAACATATTTTTTAGAGCCATGGTCAAATTAATTGCTTTAAGTAATAGAAACATTTCACTGCTTCTGAAAGAAACCCTACCTAGTTTCACTCCCTAGTGATACACAGTCCATGGTACCCAATGCAAGCAAATCACTCAGTCTGTCTGGAACAATGGCTCAAGGTACTGGCAATGTTGCTGAAGCAAATATCGAAATAAAAATGTAATACAGTTGTGTCTTTAAGTTATTTTAGAGGTTAACAAGCATGTGTCAATGCCAAATGTTTGCTTGCTTATAGAAACTATGTTTGGGACACATACAAAACGCATGTATATAGCATAACTGTATGTTGAAAATTACCAACATTATGGGTGAATGTTAAAAGTTTTCAATGCACAGTACTTTCATAACTTTGGACCACAAATTTTCAGCATGTTTTTTTAGATGCCACTTCATGAGTCTGGTAAGTGAAATGTTTCAAATCCACTCCAAAAGGTTGATTTCACAGAGGAACTGGAAAATCACCATTTGGGATGGATTTGAAAAGTTTCACCGACCTTGTTCATGAGGTGGGGTCCAAAAAAGGTCACGTTGCAAATTTGATGACAAAATATTTAAAAATGACAAAGATATGAATCAAGTTCAAAATGCATTGTAAATACATTGACTGTACTTACTTCCTTTCTTTAGTTACCAGCAGGTGCTGGATAACAGAGTGCTTTGTTGCCAAAACATAGAATCTGATGGCAAACAGTGGCCACCTTGCCTACCCAGTCTGTACATTTTCCCTACCTATATTCTCATCCCAGACCCTACTTGATCTACAGTTATTTCACCCTCTTCCCTTCCTTTCCACTATGACTCCCTTGTGCCTATTCCATGAATTCTTGAACTCTATTACTGTTTTGGCCCTACCACCTCTGCTGGAAGGCTGTTCCAGGCACCCACCACTATTTCTCTGAAGAAGTATGTCCTCACATCTCTCTTGAATCTACCCCCTTCCAGCTTCATGGTATGTCCCCTTGTTCCTAAACACCCTTTTTTCTGAAAAATACTTCTCTCCTGTACCTAATTTACATCTATGCGGTACTTAAAGTTCTTTATCATATCCACCTCTCCCTCCTCTCTTCCAGGATGAACATGTTGATGTCATTTAGTTTCTCCTTGTAGGGCTTTTGATACAGACCCTGCACCATTTTAGTTTTCTTCTTCTGGACTGCCTCCACACTGTGGCCTTCTGGAGATGTGGTCTCCAGAAGTGGACACAGTACTCAAGGTGGGATCTTATCAGTGACCTATACAGGGATAGCATCACCCTCCTCTTTCTGCTGGTGATACCCCTTTCTATGCACCCCAGCATCCCACTAGCCCTCCCAACTGCTTTGCCACACTGACTGGCCACCTTTAGGTCATCCAATATGGTTACCCCTAGGTCTCTTTCCTACTTGATTGTTATCAATACCACTCCACCCATTTTGTACTCTGTGCCAGGTTTCTGAGCCCTAAGTGCATTATTTTGCATTTTTGTGCATTGAAACTCAGCTGTCATACCCTTGACCATTCCTCAAATTTTTTCAAGTCTCTGCTCATCCTTTCCACTCCCCTTGGAGTGTCCATCCTGTTGCAGATCTTGGTGTCATCTGCAAAAAGGCAGACCTTTCCTTCCAAATCCTCTCCAATGTCACTTATGAAGACGTTAAAAAAGACTGGTCTCAGTACTGATCCATGAAGTACTCCACTGGTCATCCTCCATTTCTTGGAGTAAACTCTGTTTACCACTACCCTCTGCCACTTAGCCCCTAACCAGTTTCTACCCAGCTTACCACCTTTATACCCACCCCTACATTACCCAACTTGCTCACTAGTCTTCTATGTGGAACACTGTTGAACACCTCACTGAAATCTAGGTAGGCCACATCCACCGCTCCTCCCTGATCTAATTCCTTGTTCACCCAGTCAAACAAATCCATCAGAGTTGTTTGACATGACCTCCCCCTGTGAATTTATGCAGCTCTGGGTCCTCCAAGCATTGTAATCAAGATATTCCACAATCCTTTCCTTCAGCAGTGTTTCCATTAACTTTCCTACCACCAGTGTCAGGCTGACTGGCCTATTATTGCCAGTCTCTTCCCTGCTACCACTTTTGTAAAGTGGGACTACATCTGCCCTCCTCCAGTCCTCTCAAACCACTCCAGTTTCCAGTTATCTGTTAAATAGGACTGTTGGAGGTGCAATCAGTACCTCCCTGAGCTCCCTCAACACCCTTGGATGTACCCCGTCTAGTCCCATTGCTTTGTTCATTCAGATTTGTGAGTGCCTTCAGGACTCTCTCCTCTGAAAACAGACTAGTTCCCATCTCCCCTCTTAAAGGTCCGGTTAGTTTTTTTTACAGTCCATTTCCTTCCCTTCCATCTGTGAACACTGAGCAGAAGTATTTGTTCAAGATGTCTGCCATTTTCTGGTCCCCCTCTGTACAGTCCTCCCTTACCTTTTTAACCTTACAGTCCCTTCCTTGGAGATCTTTTTGCTTACACACCTAAAAAATGTCTTGTCCCATTTTGGTTTTGCTTGGGCTATTCTCTCTTCAGTTTGTGCCTTTTCACTTCTTACTGCCTTCACTGAAGCTTCTGTTTCCCCTGATACACCTCTCTATCCTCCTTCCTCTGTACACTTCCCTATCCTCTTTCCTGTTCATCTCCTTCTATCTTCTGAATGCAACCCTTTTAGCCTTTACCTTTCCTGTCACATCTTTTGAGAACCACAGCAGTCTCTTCTTCCACTTAATTTCATGCACTTGGTTGATGCAGAGGTTTGCTGCCTTTACTATGCCCCCTTTTAGCTTGGCCCACTGTTCTTCCACCTCCCAGCTCATCCCCTCATCAGGTCATCTCTGAGGCATTCACCCATCTTTATAAAATCTGCCCTTCTGAAGCCCAGAACCCTCACCCATGTGTGGTTTGATTCTGCAGTCATGCTGATATTGAACTACACAGTACTGAGATCACTGGTCCCCAGGTGGCCTCCCATCTTGATGTCTACAACACTGTCCCTGTTAATTAGTACCAGGTGTAGCATTGCCAATCACAAGTGGGCTCACTGAGTAGATGCCTGAGCAATGGCCCCTGCAGGGAGTTCATGATATCCCTGCTTCTAGCTGATGCCGCAGCTGGAAGGCTCCAGTCTACATCCAGCAGATTGAAATCTCTCATCAGCAGTACTTCCACCTTTTCTGCCATTTTGTCAGTTGCTTCCAATGGTATCTTCTCTAACTCCTACCCCTGTCCTGGAGGCCTGTAGATCACACTGGTGTGAATAAAAACAATGGACAATGAGGTTGTAGGAGGATGGGGGGAATCTTAACTGGTTGCTCGGGATGGGGGGGGGGCTCAGCATCATAAGACATTGATGGATGGTTTTCTACAAATGGGTAGATTAGCCATATGAAAGAAAAGGCAGTGAAATAATGAGTTCCAAAAAAAAATAATTCAATATCGGGGTTTATGAGACAGGTAAACCACTGAAGCTTCACACCATTGGTTTTTCATGTTCTATAAACCCCTTAATGGAATTATCTCCTTTTGTAACTCTTGTGACCATTTTACAAATGTTGTAAGTGTAATAATCCACTCCTGGTGTGTGTATCTCCTGTATTAACCTCACTTTTTCGTTAGTCGAAGGACCTTGGCTGTGCCACGGGCCTCATGACCCACCCAGGTTGTTTGGTAATAACAATATTGCCACACACCCCACAGTGGATTATTCCTTATGGAACTCACAGTTGGCTATCATTTATTCTCTGTATAATTAGTGGTAGACCTTTGTAATACACATTTTGCCAGTATTTTAAATAACCATAATACATGGATTTTGCATACTAACTCACCATGTATTACAGTCTTCTTTAAAAAGGAAAACACTTTTAGTTCACACAAACACAGTTTATGTTTCCTGAAATCGAAAGCAAATTACTTCAGTCTTATCTTTAGAGATCTAATGGCAATCAAATAGCAGGACCTGAGCTTACTTGGCATTTTAATAGGACTCTAACAGCCATGTCAGTCTGATGATATCTTCAAACACAGGCTATACAAGAGCACATTTTCTGCAAGAACACTCTCCAGTTTTATAAGTTTACAGAGTACTAAAGGAGTCTTATCTCACAAAATGTTTTCTGAATAGCTGTTGATACAGCTGCTGCAGCTTTACAGTTATTACAAGCGTAGACACATGCTCTTGCAATAAAAAACACTGAGTGATTCAAACCAAATAATCCATCTACTCAAGAAGTCCCTCTTTTCTTCTGCCACATTGGGGAGCCTACTGAGCCAAGCGCTTGTGCCTGACTGTGTTATTTATTTGCCTGGAAGGGAGAGTGTAGCCCTGGACAAGTCACCATTTGCACTGAGCACACATATATTCACACACTGCGTTAACTGTGTCCACACCTTCTTTAAGTAGTCAAGGCATATACAGCCTGAACCTGGTGCTGGAGGATGGGGAGTAGGTTAGGGGTGTTGGGGTGGAGGAACCCCTGGCCAGAAGTGACCACTGCACAGTATGGTTCTCAGTCAAGCTAGGTAAGGAGATAGAGTAGCCACTACATCCACTAAGTTCCTGGATTTTAAAAAGGCAGACTTTGGCAAGTTGGGTAGCATAATGAAAGGGCACATACTATAGCTAGCATTCACCTAAACATGGATGCTGAACACAAATAGACGATCATCAAACTGGGCCTGGCTGAGGCCACTAGCACATGTGTCAAGAGCCAGAGCAAGAAATCCAGGCCCAAGAAGCTGAGCTGGATGAACAAGGAGGTAGGGGAGAGGGTGAGGGAAAAGAGAGCTGCATTTAGAACCTACAAAAGATCCCACAGGGAAGAGGACAGGGAAGAATATGTGAGGAAATCCAGGGAAGTGAGTAGAACAGTAAGGGCAGCCAAGACGTCAAGAGAACTAAGGCTGGCCTAGGGGATCAAAGAAGGTGAAAAGGATTTCTTCAGGTATATAAGGGAGAAGAGAAAGAGTAAGGATCAGACTGTTAGGATCAAGAATGACAGTGGGTGGACAGAAAAGGGAGCAGAGCAGGCAGAAGTACTCAATGAGTATTTCCATTCAGTATTCACCAAAGAGAGATATGGGCCCATACCAAAGGGGAAGACCAGGATGGTTGCTGGGGGGAAGGAGATCACTGATGGGGAAATCACAGAGGGAAGGGTGTTGGAGTGCCTTGAGTCCCTGAGGGTTGATAAGGCACCTGGGCTGGATGGAATTCATCCTAGAGTACTGAGAGAGTTGGCAGTAGTCCCGGCGGGGCCATTGGCAGACCTGTTGAACACCTCTCTGGAGATGGGATGTGTACCCAGGGATTGGAGGGTAGTGCATGTGGTGCCCCTCTATAAGAGTGGAGCCAAGGATGAACCAGGGAATTATAGACCAGTAAGCCTAACCTCAATTGTGGGGAAGCTAATGGAGACTATCCTCAAGGAAAGGCTGGTAAAATTTCTGGAGGATAATGATCTCCAGGATGGCAGACAGCATGGGTTTGTCTCTGGTAGATCCTGCCAGATGAACCTGGTGGACTTTTTTTGATTGGGTGACATGGGTACTGGACAAGGGTCATGCGATGGATGTCCTATACCAGGACTTCAGCAAGGCCTTTGATTGGGTGCCGCATGGTAGGCTGACCAGCAAACTGAGTAACCTGGGAGTGGGGAGGAAACTGGTTAGATGGATCAAGAGCTGGTTACAAGATAGACAGCATAAGGTTGTAGTGGGGGGGGTGAGATATCTGACCCCAAGGCAGTAACAAGTGGGATCCCACAGGGCTCGGTGCTGGGATCAGTGCTGTTTAATGTTTTCATTGCTGACATCGCAGAAGGGATAAAGAGCAAGATCAGTCTCTTTGCCAATGACACAGATCTGTGCAGAGGTTGATAGTGAGGAAGGCAGTACAGTACTCCAGGAGGATTTGGCAAAACTGGAGGAATGGTCTAACATGTGGCAACTTGAGTTTAATACCAAGAAGTGCAAAGTCATGCACTTGTGAGCCAGGAACCCCGGAAATAGTTACTGGTTGGGGAGTGCAGTTATCCAAGTAAAAGGATGAGAAGGATCTGGCTGTACTAGTGACAGGGGAAATGAACCAGTCAGCTCAGTACAGGAAGCCAGAAGCAAAGGTCAACAGAATGCTAGGGTGCGTTGCAAGGAAAATTACCTCTAGGAGAGGGCAAGTCATCCTGCCCCTGTACAGGTCCCTGGTGAGGCCGCACTTGGAGTACTGCATGCAATACTGGCACCCCTATTTGAAGAAGGACATTAAGCTATTGGAAGGGGTGCAGTGCTGGACAAGGAAAATTATCATGGGATTGGGAGATAAACCTTATGAGGAGAGACTGAGAGTGCTCAATATGTATTCCCTGGAGGATAGAAGGGAGAGAGAGGACATGATTGAGACCTTCAAGTACCCAAAGAGTTTGAAGAGAGTAAGCACCGGAAGTGTTTTCAAATTAAAAGGTGAAATGGAAACAAGGGGGCACAGTATGAAGTTGGAAGGAGGCAGATTCAGGAGGAAAATGAGGATGCACCATTTCACTGAAAGGGTGATGGCAGGGTGGCATGCACTACTGGAGGAAGTGATATCACTGCGGACAGTGGGCAGCTTCAAAAGAGGGTGGGACAGGTTCAGCGGGAGGGTTCACACCATTGTGGAGCAGGGTGTGGGAGTGAAGGATACATGGGCAAAATCAGTGGGGGGGAGGCAAGGGGAAAGGTGGCAGCTGCAGTCTGAAAGACTAAGAGCTGCATGCTCAAGCAGATTAGTTAGACAGATAGGCCTGTATTTGCTGGTACTTTTGTATGTTCGTACAACCAGCAGCAGTGGGATGATTTAATTACAGAGCCATATCAGCTATTCAACAAAGTCCCTAATGACCAGTGTGCAGAACTGAGGGTGGAAATCAAAAACTCCAACCCACAGCTTTACTGGATGTGTTGGGTGGTGGGATTTGCAAACATTCAAAAATCTGGGGAGGGGGACTTATGGAACTGGAGTCAAAGTGATGGTGATGGTGTCTGCTACTGAACAAATGGGGTCTGTCTAATGCTGATGTGCACATGGTGAATGATAATTTTGCACACGGTGGGGAGAACATTCATGTTAACTGCTACTGCTGTTACATTTCTGAAAATGCAATTTGTCTGGGGGCTATGGGGGGAGGGAGATGGAGTCTAGTGGGTGTGTTGGGTGCAGGTTTTGCAGGCATCTTCTTATCCAGGTGAGGAGGACTTACGAAATCAGACTCAAAGTTATGGTCATGGCAGCTGCTACTGAATAAATGGGGTCAGGCTGATGGTGACATACACACAGTGAATGACAGTTTTACACATGGTGGGGTGAGTGTTTTCCATAACATACAGCCAGCCTGCTCGCACCCCACTGGGTCCCATCCATAACCAGAATTCCAGAAAAGCAAGGTTAGGCTCCAAATGAAAAAGGAGCACAGCATAAATGCAGCCCCTCAAAAATAAGTAAAAACACAGACACCTTAGCCAATATGACATTGTTTTAACTAGTATTGCTGGGATACCATACCCACAGCAGCCCTAGCATACAGCCCAGGTGTAGCCCCCCCCCAAGGCAATTCATAAATACAGGAAGCATCTCCACATGTGACAAAATTACACCACCCCCTGTGGCTCCGGGCTATGCATAAATGCAGCCTGTCCCCCGAGGAGACAACCTACAAACACATGAATAAAAGCAGCAAGGAGAAGTTGGCACCCAACAACAAAGTGCACCAATCACCTTTTACATTTCTGCCACTTGTGACTTGGTTCTGTGACCCTGGCCTATCTAGTTGTCCTCCAAGTTCTTTTCTTCCTTCTTTCTTGTCCCTAAAGTCTGCAGCATCTCTCAGTGCCAGAAATAAATCCTGAGTGAGTCCTGGGCTGATTGCCCTGCAGTATCACTGACTGAAGCAGGACAGCAGAGTGCTACAGTACTGACTGGGTGGTGTCAGGGTCCAGATAACAAATTAGCTTGGAGGGAGCCAGTCCTGGAAAGGGAAGAGTGTAAGCTGCAACTTGGATTGCTGGAAGAGTGGCTTTCCCTTCAGTGTTGATGGCAGTGTAGCAGGCCCACACGCTGGTGAAAAAGAACAGCTGAGCTGTTTCCAGCTCAAGGCAAGCAAGTCGCCAAGTCAATAGTGGATACAGCAGCAGCTGAGTATACTCACCAAGAGAGGGTGGTCATGTTTTTTCGGAGGTAGCTGCTGATACAAGTGGGCTGGCTGGCAGTGGAAAATAACCTTTAAGAAGTGAGCAAGTAGTACAAGTACAGCTCTCCAATCCCTGCTTCACTCGTCTGACCTGCCTCAAGTCCGGCCTTCTAATTAAGGTCCAGGAGTGGACCTGAAGGTGAGGCAGGAAGCTGATAATTAGCAGAGGTAGAGGGACTCACGAACAAGCTGAGTGGACAGAGGAGCAGATGGTGACACACACAAGGGCCAGCAGGCCCACCCACAGTTGATGGCAGAAGGGAGTTGGGTGGAGCAGAAAGGCTGAAAGAGCCACACAGTTGATTCAAAACACACAGCTGATCTGAGCCTGTGGCAATCAAGTCTGCAGTACAGCTAACCAAAGGAGAGCCAGAGCAGCACATGGCACTTGGTGCCCTTCCCATGTAATTTCAGGGCAGTGCATTGAGCCAGTACAAGGGCTGAAAAACAGCTGATTTGCATTACAGAAAAATCAATGATGATTGAGAGATGTGTGGCGTCTTACCCAGGAAAGGGCAGAACTTATGGACTTGAGCTGGTCATGACACCGCTCACCTGCTTGCTGGGTGATATCAAGCAGATGAAAGGGGTAATCCGTATCCTGCCTGCTTGGGTTCTGCTCTGTACATAATGTATTTACTCTCTGTTTCAGGTGATGCTTTGACTGCAGCTCTGCTTTTGGTGCTCTGAGCTGTATAAAATTGTATAATGCACTGTTCATAGCCTTGGTGACTCTATGTATTTATTTTGTTCATATTCTAACTGTGTTTACTGACTGCTTGTGTTATGTTCATCTGGTTCTACCTGATTCTGTCTAATGCCTAACTTGTATCATGTTTTCCTCAGTATAAACTTGTATTTCATTGTACTCTCCCAGGTCATTCTCGAAAATAGGCAAATGTCTTGTCTGGTGTACTTACCTGGTCAACAAAAGCTAAATAAAATAGGAGCAGATCACTCCTTTCAGCTACACAAAGTTTTCGTCTAGCAAGCAGAGAACAGTGTCATGATCAGCCTAGCTGATCATTGCATTGTTACTGTCAAGCCTACTGCAGCCTGAACTGCATTGGACCCAACAGCATACACCTCTGAATTGCTGTTCTTTGTAAAAAAATGTTTGCTGCACATGCATGCCCACGCAAATATAAAAAGGAAACTTAGAGGCCATTGATGACTCTGCAGTAGCATGTCATGCATGCATGTCAGTCACCTCTTCAGGACTGAGCTCCAGATGTTGGAAAATGGGTGGAGGGTGATCGAGGAGTGTTGCCAAAGGTAGTTCAACAATAAAAGGGTAGATCAGTGCTCCACTTATATGGCAACAGTGACCACTGTATCATGCCCTTAAGAGGTTCATCTCCCAGCCGCAGGGGAAGCTGCTTACCTGTGAGACCCCTAGTGGTTTGTTAGCACACTACAGGGTGGTAGGAGGACATACAGTAATTACATGGACAGAAATACAAGTCTCTGTTAGAATGATGGCTTGAGCTGCTACATTTTGGCCTTGCTCCGTGAAGCTCACTGCCTTCCACGAGATCCAGAACTAGGTATGCTGGCAAAGGCACCTAGCTTCACCTGAGCTCTTTTCTTCTAGGTTGCTTGAAAGGATAGAGCGAAGAACCTTACCAGAGCAAGGAAAAGGATTAAGGTTTCTTTTGGCTAGGCAGATTTACTGTGTGTTATTATATTCTTTTTTACTCACAGGGATTGTTACTGTTTGTTGCTAACATTTTATTGCTTTATTTTTCTCTGATTCAGATTGTTGTTGCTGGGTATACCTTCTGCTGCATTATTACAGTGTGTGCCTACAGGTGCCTACCCCTCTTTACAAGACACTGGTTAGGCCCCATCTGGAGTACTGCGTGTGGTACTGGAGGCCACACCTTCACAAGGATATTAACCAAATTGAGGTAGTCCAGAGAAGGGCAACCAAAATTGTGTAGGGACTGCATCAGAAAACATATGAGGACAGATTAACAGAGCTCAATATGTATACCCTAGAGCAAAGGAGGGAGAGGTGATATGATCGAAACATTCAAACACCTTAAGGGCATTAACAAGGTGAAAGAGTCTAACATGTATCAATATAAGAAAAATAGCAAGACAAGAGGACACAGCATTAGATTAGAAGGAGGCCAATTAAGGGGTAATGTGAGGAAGTTCTTTTTCACAGAAAGGGTGGTGGATGCATGAAACAGCCTACCTCAGGAAGTGCTGGATATGAACACAGTGCAGGACTTCAAACAGGTATGGGATAGGCATAAGGGAGCAATACAGATGAGTATGAATAGATAGGCCATTGACAGAGCAAAGGCCGAGGCACATTCATAAAGTAGAAAAAGGAATGGTCAGACTGGATGGGCCTTGCAGCCCTTATCTTACATCAGCTTCTATGTTTCTGTGTAGGTGTGTGCTTACAGATTACTGTTGTAATCTTTTGATTCAAATTGTCTTTTGCAAGGTATATCTTCTGTTACTGCTTTATTTTCTCTGTGACAAAGTGTTTCTTACAGGGAATATCTTCTGTGAAATTATTACAAGTGGTGCTTTACATACTAACATACTAAAATGCCAGCAGAATAGGCCTAACGGTCTTTCATGTCTGCTTGTTTGGTCAGCCCCCACCCTGGGAGCTGACCTTGCTGCCCCCCTCGCCTTCTCTGGCTTCTCCCTTCCCAGTTCCAGATATTCTCGCTGCATTGGATTTTGCTTCCAGAACCCTTCCCCTGTACCTTTCCCACCCCCTCTTGAACCCCTCCACCATCTCTGCCGCCACCAGCCCCCTAGGCAGCGCATTCCATGGCTCCACCACCCTCTCAGTGAAGTAGCACCTCCTCCTTTCTCCCCTGAATCTTCCCCCTCCAGCTTCCACCCATGCCCTCTAGTGGCCCCCTCCTCCTTCCTTCGAAGCACCCAGATGGCTCCTCCCCTATTTACCCCCTTCATGTACCTGAAGGCCTCTATCATGTCCCCCCGGTCCCTTCTCTCTTCCAATGTGTACATATTTAGCTCTTCAAGCCTCTCCTCGAAGGTCCTGTCCCCCAAGCCCCAAATCATTTTGGTTGCCCTCCTCTGGAACCTCTCCAGGAGTTTAATGTCCCTCTTAAAGTGTGGCCTCCAAAACTGCATGCAGTACTCGAGGTGCGGCCTCACCAAGCAGTTATACAGAGGAAGTATCAATTCCCTCCTTCTGGAGGTGATTCCCCTAGTGATGCATCCCAGCATCCTGTTGGCCTTGGCTGCTGCCCTCCTACAAGTCTCTGAGTTGTTCATCTTGATATCCACCACCACCCCCAGGTCCTCCTCAGCCCTTTACAGTTTTGACAGTTTTATCTATCATTAGGATAAGCTTTCAGAGCTACTGCATTTGTTGCTGGCTGATTGTTTCTGCTCTTACCTCCTTGTTTCTTTCATCTGTGGTTCATCTTTTTCGGCAGGGGAAGGGCCCGACCACCCACCCCATCCCCAACCGCCCCACACTACACTCCTTTTATAGGGTAGCACAGTCGTGACTGTAGCAAAGCAGGAAGGGGTGGATCAGAGGGGTATCCGCACAGTGACCTCATTTACAGGGGCACAAGTAATTTAACTTGTTATAACAAGTTACACAAAAACAAACAAAACACAAAATCAAACTTTTGCTTTAATTTTCCACTTTCTAATTACTCTGACCAGGTTATAAACCCAGCAACTTATCTGGAATGTATATTATTAACTGTAGGTACTGTGGGACACTTTTCAGAGGTTCAGTTTTACAGGATTTAGGACACTGTCCTACATGCTGGGCCATTGGAGATCTAAGAGCTCAGCTCCAGTCAGCGTGGGCAGAGATTGCACTCCTCAAATTGCATATTCAGGAGGAATTATATTATAAGAACTGCCCGCCATTTCCCCAACATCCAACAGAAGCACCTCAACCGCAGAGGGTAGTTGGTCCAGAAGGTTGGCAAGGGGTTAGGAGGGGCAAATCGGGTGCCCCATTACTTGATGCTCTCCAACATATCACCTCCACAAACCATATAAAAACTAAAACAAGTATCTGCCTCTATCTCCAAAATCAAATAAAGGGGCAGAGGACACTGCAGAGCAGGATACTGCAGCACAGGAGCTAGCACAACAAAACTCACCCAAAACAGGAACCAAAACAAAAAAAGCAAAAAGAAAATCCAAAAAACTTCTGATCATAGGCGACTCCATGATTCTGGGAGTTGGTACTTAGCTCCAACCAGGGGTAATGGTCAGATGTCTCCCAGGTACATCTGCATGGAGAGACACTGACAGTATTGCTAAAATTTTACAGGAAGCAGGAGAACACATAGAAGCCCTGGTATACATAGGAACTAACAATCTTGCCAGCCGGTCAGTTGTGGAGACCAAGGAACACCTGACCAGGCTGGGTGACAAACTATCATCCATTTCATCTGGCATCTCCTTCTCTGAGATCCTGCAGTCTGGGAGAGGGGGGAGCAGATGGACGGAAGCTCAAGAAGGGGAGATAGGGGAGCTAAACATGTGGCTCAAGGGCTGGTGCCAGGAAAAAGGACACAGATTTGTAGGGAACTGGCAATAGTTTTGGGAATGAAAGTTCTTTAAATTTGATGGACTGCATCTGACTAAGGGGGGAGTCAGTGCATTGGGGCAGAAGTTTGATGTGTTTGCAGAATATTTAAACTAGCAAATTGGGAGAGGGGTGCAGCACCCGATACATCGAATGGGAAGAACACCCCTCCCCCCTCAGCTAGTGGTCAAACAGGAATTCAGCATGTGTGTAGTTCATTTGCATCACCAGGTAAGGAAAAAGGTCCAGCTCCCCATATGATGCACAGCGGAAATGCTGGACCTCGCCCAACAACTAACACACCGAAATCTGGCCAATGGAAAATCACGTACACAAATGCTCACAGTCTGGAAAACAAGATCCCAGACCTGCAGGCAATAATGACAGAGGCTAAACTGGACATAGTAGCCATTAGCAACATGATTTACCAGTAACCACGCTTGGGAGACTTCAGTACCTGGTTATGTACTGTTTAGAAGAGACCAAGGTGCAAAAGGGGGGTGGAGTGGCCCCTTTATGTCAATGAAAATATCAAAGCTACAGAAATTCAGAATACACATAAGGAGCCAGAAGAACTGTGAGTCACCCTGGAAATAGGACAGCCCTACGAACTGGGGTTGTCTACACACCTCCAGACCAGGGGGAGGACATACACACATTACTATCAGAAGATATATAAAACATGACAGCTAAAGGGGAGGTTCTGATAATGGGAGACTTCAACATGCCAGATACAGATTGGTCAATACCAGCAGAAACATCTGCCAGAACTAGATACATAGTGGAGTCCCTGCAGGGGGAGGGCCTCAAACAACTGGTACAACAACCCACAAGAGACAGGGCTATCTTAGATCTAATATTGACTAACAGGGAAAGGATCACAGATCTCCAGGTAGAAGGTCACCTGGGGGCCAGTAAGCATCACATGGTATGGTTCAATTTGGCCACTAGAACTAAATCAACCAATTCCAATGCAAAAATATGGGACTTCAGAGGAGCTGACTTTGATAAGATGGCTAACAGAGTTAAGCTAGCCCTGGCAAAAAGAAATACAGGTGAGGGGGTACAGGCAAAGTGGGCACGCATTTAGGATGCAATACTTGAGGCAACATCCCATTGTGTTAGAGAGAAAAGGAAGTGCAAAAGAATAAGGAAGCCACTTTGGTTCTCAGAAATAGTAGCGGAAAAGGTCAGAGCCAAAAGGCTGGCCTTCAAGAAATATAAGGGAATGCAGCGGGATGAAGATAGGGAGGCATGCCAAAGTTCCCTAAGGGAAGCAGGGAAGGTAGTAAGGCAGGCAAAAGCCCAAACCAAGGAAAAACTAGCACAGTGAAAGAAGGTAGAAAGACTTTCTATAGATACATTAGTGAAACAAGAACGTCGAGAGGGGGTATTGCTAAGATCAAAGGGGATAAGGAGGCGTATGAGGAGGAGGACCATGTAAAGGCATCTGTCCTAAATAGATACTTCTGCTCAGTATTTACTGAAGAGAAGGTAGGGCTGGGCCCACAGCTCAGCACCATGGATACAGGGGGAGGGAGGTGTGCACTAGTCCCTTCACAACACAAAGGGCTCTACAAGAGCTCACTAAGCTCAGAGTGGACAAGGCAATGGGACCTGATGGCATACATCCCAGGGTACTAAAGGAGCTAAAGGTGGAACTAGCAGAGCCATTATCAGAACTGTTTAGTGAGTCTCTGAGCACAGGAGAGGTCCCAGAAGACTGGAGAAGGGCTCATGTGATCCTGCTCCACAAGCAGGGAGGAGGCAGGGAACTACAGACCAGTCAGTCTTACCTCAGTAGTGGGCAAGATTATGGAGGCACTCCTTAAGGAAAGGATAGTGCAACACCTGCAATCCATAGGAGCACAGGATCCAAGACAGCAGGGTTTACAACAGGAAGGTCCTGTTAAACTAATCTCATAGATTTCTTTGACTGGGTAACCAGAGTGGTGGACCAAGGTGGAGCAGTTGATGTCACCTGCCTTGACTTCAGCAAAGCTTTCGATACTGTTCTACATAGAAGATTGATTAATAAGCTGTGTAGGCTCAGGGTGGGTCAGAAGTTTGTCGACTGGGTGGCAAACTGGTTGACTGGCAGAAAACAGAGAGTGCTGGTAAATGGTATACAGTCAGAAGAGATGCAAGTCACAAGTGGGGTACCTCAGGGATCAGTTCTGGGGCCAGTCCTCTTCAATATCTTCATCAGTGACATTGCAGATGGACTGGAAGGTAAGGTTTGTCTGTTTGCAGATGACACCAAGATCTGCAACGGAGTAAATGATCCAGATGGGGTGGACAGAATGAGAAGAGATCTGGATAAACTGGCAAAATGGTCAGAAGAGTGGCAACTGGGGTTTAATGCAAAGAAGTGCAAGATCATGCACATAGGGAAGAGAAACCCTGAAGCCACCTATAGGCTGGGAATGGAGTTGCTGGCAGTCACAAGGGAAGAAAGAGACTTGGGCATCATCATCACCGATGACCTAAAATCATCCAAGCAGACAACTAAAGCAGTAGGTAAGGCTACAGGGATATTGAGGTGTACTAGTACGGGTATCATAAGTCTTAAGAGGGAGGTAATAATCCCTATTTACAAGACACTGGTTAGGCCCCATCTGGAGTACTGCGTACAGTACTGGAGGCCACACCTTCACAAGGATATTAACCAAATTGAGGCAGTCCAGAGAAGGGCAACCAAAATGGTGCAGGGACTGCATCAGAAAACATATGAGGACAGATTAACAGAGCTCAATATGTATACCCTAGACCAAAGGAGGGAGAGGTGTGATATGATCAAAACATTCAAATACCTTAAGGGCATTAACAAGGTGAAAGAGTCAAACATCTTTCAATATAAGAAAAATAGCAGGACAAGAGAACACAGCATGAGTCTCGAGGGAGGCCAATTAAGGGGTAATGTGAGGAAGTTCTTTTTCACAGAAAGGGTGGTGGATGCATGGAAAGGCCTACCTCAGAAAGTCGTGGATATGAATACAATGCAGGGCTTCAAACAGGCATGGGATATGCATAAGGGAGCAATACAGATAAGAATGAATAAATAGGCCATTGACAGAGCAAAGGCCGATGGCACATTCATAAGGTAGAAAAAGAAATGGGCAGACTGGATGGGCCTTGTGTTCCTTATCTGTCACCAACTTCTATATTTCTATGTTTCTATGAGGTTCCCACTACCCCCATCCCCCAAACAAACCTTGCCACAAATAGGAATAACTGTAGAGGCTGGCAGTAGAGGATGGGACTGGGCTGCTGATGGATATCTTGATGAGTAGACATGTGGCGGATCAGTAAGAAAAATCTCTGCTGAGAACCTACGGGTCAATATGTTGTATGCGCTACAGTGCACGACATGACCTTGAGGTAGGAACAGAGTGGTAGAAAGGAGGGAAAGGTGCAAAACCGCAAGAGGAAGTATATGCAATATTGCACCTCTCGCTCTTCCCAGCACAGGCTAAGAATCCTGTTGGGACAGGGGTCCACTGAGCAGATGAAATGGCTTGACAGGATGAGCCACTGGCAGCATAGGAGGTGGCATGTCTGTGGGACCATGTTTCGATTCCTGGTCCCACACACGTGGAATTTAACTTTTTTCGCACTTTGTGCAGTTTTTAATGATATCCCCACCTCAGAGTTAGATAATTTAGTTGGGATTGGGTTTGGGGGTGGCACAGCCCCCTGTAACTGGAAGTGTGGGTGAAGATCCCCCTGCAAAAACAAGACTTATGCCATTTGCAATAATACAGCATGGTATATTGCTGTGGCATAATGTCTTGTGACATTATGACCCTATGCCCCTTCCCATTAATTTAACAGTTTTTTTTAATATTGGTAGAGTTCACATCCTACACCCTGTCCAGCTGACCATACCTGTCTTGTTTTACAGCTAATAAATAGAGGTCTGAGTTGGAGTGATTAGAAAGCAGCTAAGAATAATGATAACGTTTGCTATAAAAAGTTCTGTTGACTTTTTAACATAATGAAATAATTGTATTTTACTGAGAATGGACTACATATTTTTTTAATACACAACAGTATTTGGTGACAAAGCATATCAAAATCCAGAGAAGAGAAATGGCAAGTTGTGGTAAGGACTTAGACTTGAGGTTTGATGAACTTTGGGAGAGCTACTCAAGTGATATAGAAAGAATTTAATATTTTCTGGGAGCAACGAGATTGAGGGTGAACATAAAAGAGTTGTTTTCTTATTGACTGTTGGAGCAAAAACAGTTGTCCTGCCTGGTAATCTTTTATTTCCAAAGAAACCAGATAAGACTGCATTTCTAGAGCTTCTCACAAACCGGAGAGACTATTATTTGCCCAAGACCAATGATATGATAGGTGAAAGAATGGAGCCCTCTACAGCTCAGCACTGACCGGGCGCTTGCCGTGGCAGTGCAACTCTCCTTTCCACTGTCGCCTGCTTCCCTTGCCAGCAAGATCAATAACGGACCCCATCTACAGGTAAGGCTATAACCCGGGAGCAAACTTGATTGATTCCTGGTGCCTATGTTCAGTTATTGCCTGCTGCTAGCCGGCAGATTTCTCGGTTTCCACACCGCAATTACAGAACTGAGCCTAATCTATTTTTCAAATCAAAATTTTGTAACTGCTTAAACTCATCAGTGATTTTGCTAGCCTACCTCATTATTTATCATGGTGCTTCAGCTTAATTTTAAATTCTATGTTACTCTGTTAGTTTAATTGTTTTATTTATTTATTTATTTTATTTATTTGAGAAATCGGTTTACAACCTTTGAGCCAGAGGCTCATTTCCAAAGGTATCTCGTCACAGTGAGGACAAATACATAACAGACTTACATATGATGCAGACAAACAACTGAATTTTGGTTACAGCATTTGGATTAATGGTAGCAAGCACAGGTGACTACATCCGGTCAGCAGATAAGCAAGTTTGCAAGATGCAGCTAGGTCAAAGCACTATAAACAGCAATGGATGAGGATTAGTGCAATGTGGAGTGGATGCTGCCCAGTGGGCATTGTCAGGGCACTGGGCGCAGTGCCTCAGTTATAGACAGGTGCAACTTCGCGTGTTAAATAGTTGGCTGCAAAGTGCGAGTTTGAATTTGGAAATAGTGGGGGCATCTGAGATGGGGGCAGGGAGCGAGTTATACCAGGACAGAGCTCTAAAGCAAAAGGATCTCTGTCCATGGGATGTTCTGGGTCTTGGGACCAGAAGAGTATTATTGTTACTGTGATGTGCAATGATCATGTGGTACATACAGTAAATTTGCTTATCACAAAAGGGAGTGGACCTACACTCATGGTTCAAAATTGGTTAAAAGTGTATTTCTAAAGTATATATTGTCACTGGTGAAGCAGAAATGCTGTGTACAAAATACAATTTTTTCGTTCATGGTAGACATGGGGCTAATGAAGGATACTGAAGCTAAATTACATGTATTGGAAATAACTGTGGCAAAATCATGTAAGATTTGATCTGTGCCCTTTGCTTTCTGGGAAGTTGTAAATCAACAACTGAAATAATTAGAATAACTTCCCTAGTAATTTACAGTGAATATACAGCACCCATTGTGTATGTCCCCCAATGGACTGTACAGTCAAAATCAGTGGAGAGTACAAGAACACAGTAATCCTAGGCTGGATGTTGATCTGTACCTACTCCTGGATTGCAGGATGTATTTACTATTTTACATGGAGGAACAAATTTACTAAGCTAGACTTGTTGCACATTTTGCAGCAAGTATCATTGGATGAAGGATCCATGCCATAATTAAACAATAAGGCACAACAAGGTGTATGTTATCATGTAATAATGTCACTCCTGAGGTGGGTTGAAACACGAGGCAGAGCCGAGAGCTTCCACCACCCCAGGAGTGATGTTATTACATGATAACACACACCTTGGAGTACCTTATTGCTATTATACAATAGCTCAATGTTATACAAAATAAAAAAAAAATTTAAAAAGGTTTTAGTAGATTTTTATTGTAGCAATATATCTGTGCTTCTGAAGAGAGATCCAAACAATCATGGTACAAATCAACACAGTGATGTTATTGTGTTTTAACATCACTGTCTCAGGCACACAGTGACCAATCAGAGCCCTGGAAATTTTCTTACCATTGTATAATTCTTCATTATTATACAGAATGGCTTATGCTGTCAGGTTAAACAGTTGCCTTATGGGGTAGCCAGTGATTTAGCTGCATTTCAAGTGATTATTGAACAGTTATTGAAGAGAATGACTGGTATGATATACTACTTTGATTACATTTTAATCACAGGTCACACTACAGAGTTATGTTTGTATAATCTGGAAATGGTGTTTTGGAAACTTCAGAAAGCAGTGTTACATTTAAAAAAAGAAAAATGTGCATTTTTCAATGCATTGTAATTTGTTCTGGCATAGAATTGATGCTGTGCGTTTTCACCTCATGGAAGAAAAAGAAGAAATGTTCTCAGATACCATAATTTTTTTTCTGTTAGTTCACTTACTATAGGCCAACACTCTCCAAAGCTGTAACATTATCATGTAGCCCTTAGCATCACTTCGTTCTATGACAGTTAGCTTTGAATTATTAGTCATAATCCTTTCAGAGTTTTACAGCAACATAGCAAAGCCAGTGTTAACTTGTGCATTCCTTAAAATGTTGCCAAATCACAGCTCTGTCTTACAGGAATGTATTTGCAGCACTGACTCTCCATCATGCCTTGTGTGATTTAACGATACATGGTATCTTCAAACATTTTTTAAATAATTACTGTAACAGCAGTTGTAACTTCAAACTCTCTTCTGAGAATGCTGAGAAAATGAAGAATGCACAAAACAATATGTGCCTGAAACAAATAGTATCAAGGTGCCTAGTAAAAATGCATGAAACCCTGAAGAATATTGTCTCTATAGTACAACACTCTAGGGGACACAGGGAGAACATTGGAACTAACATAAACAAATTGTGGCAAGTCGTGTACAATTTCTTTCTCTCTGTATCATTCCACATTCATGCTGGGCTAGTCATTTACTGCTGGGAGTTAATAAGCAGTACCCACAAAAAGTAATCAGGGGTGAAGAATATTACTTCAGTTGTAGCTGCGTATTCCTTTACTGCTACTGGAAGCATAATTTCTTTTGTATGTAAACACTTTATTGAATTTTATGTAAGGAAACCATTACAGAACAAGACATGTTGCAAAGGCATATTGAACTAGAACAAAAGCAATTTGCAAATGTAACATCAAATTAACAACGCAGTCTTAAAGATTAACAGGGAGCATACATTAATTTTACCCTTGCAAACATACAGGCAAAGAAACTAGGGGCAAAGAAAAATAACCTGGGAAAAAACTTCTTATAGGTCTGGACTACCTAGAGACATAAAAATTGCGCAAAGAAAAAGGCACGATAATGGTGCTCCACATGATAATAAAACTGAACATGGCAACACCTTTCACAACAACATTTAATACAACATTGTCAACGAAATTCCAAAATAAAACCCACGGATAAAAACTATCATCATACTCGAGCCACCCATAAATAGAACAAGATAAATCAGTACATCTGCGACCCTCAAACCAAAGACTCCATATTGACAAAAAATAGTCCGACTTTCTTTTCCTCCATTATAATACTCTCACATAAGAAGCAGTTTTTGTCATAGCTTGCTGCCAGTACAGAAAATTAAGTGTAGAAATGGACTTCCAGTTTCTAGTTACTGGAAGCATCTTATGTCTGAAAGCCATATCAGTAGAGCTGTGAGCATCTACTCTGTACATTTTTTGTAAATGTGTGCAAAAAAGACCAGGTTACTATCTTGCACAGGCCAGAAACTGAGATGTCTGCTCCTCCTCCCAAGTTGCTGCTAGAGCTCTTCCTTTGTTGAATTCCTTTTATCAAAGCAGACAGTACCAACTTTACCACCGTATAGGCCTTTGTTGTGAATATTCTGACACATGCAGTCAAGGTCCCCTTGGATGTCTTTTAGCTTTTTTTGTTGTTCCAAATAGTACAAAAAGGCTATCAGATTTCTGAAAAGAATGTGTCTGTACAGTGGAGCCAGCCAGGATGCCATACAATAACTTGCAGTAAATTACACGTTACAAAATACAACATGACAAAGGGGCTTAATCGCCATTGGCTTACACTGTTCCCTGCAGCATTTTGCTGTAATACTGTAAGGCACTGTACTGCACTGCACTGTACCTTGGCTAGAACCACTGTATAAGGTACTGTATGTCTTCACCACTCTGTGGATATATAGCTTAGGCAATTGCTATTATTTAGTGCTCCCAGACTTTGTACAAAAAGAAGGAAACCTGACTTCTTGGTTAACTAGAAACTTGGAATGGACCTTAGAAAGGAAAGAAAGGACTGTACATAGTACTACCTTATCCTGATGACAGATCAGTTATAACCATAACTCAGATGCTTGCAGGAGAATGCCTGAAGCTGTACCATCCATCCGTCCATCCATCTAGCAGGGCTAATTGCTACTGAAAAAATTTTTATAAGGGACAGGATGTCCTCAGAAACTTGTGACAGAGATCTGAATGGTGTATCACAGAGTGTATTAAAGAACACTTTAAGATTTCAAAGAGAAACTGGGGATCTATGGGATGTCATTGTTCTACTGAGATCTCTAAAAATAATAACTAATGTCAGAGCGTGAACATAAAGGATGCCCTTCCATTGGACTTACCACACTGCTCCCAAAGCTGAGACCAATACCCAAAAGGTACTATAGGCCAAACATTTGACTGCCCCCTACTGAAGGAAACCCAGTATTTTGGGCACAGATGTCTTTCTTAGTCGAAAACCCAGCTGCGTGACTCAGTGGGAAAAAGCCAGCCACACTCAGTCATAAGCAGCTGATGTAGAATGCTTCTTTAATGATATGATGGTACCAAACCACTCTCTCAAAATATCTTAGTCTGGGTAGCTGTCACCTCTCAGAAATCAAGCTGCCAGCTAGAGCTTAGTTAGACTAGGGTTAAACTGTGGACTTTGATACAACGATAAAGCAGATAAGGAATCCAGAAAAGATCTTTGCAACCAGATATCCTAAGACCAAGAACCACTGCCTTTTTGACCACTCTGGGGCCACTAGAATGAACCAAACATGCAATCAACAAATCTGTTTTGGACAACCTTAAACAAGGGAAATTACAAGAACATACTGTATATGCCTTGATGAAAATCCATGCTGAGATGAGAGGCAATCGCTTCTACTACTAGACATTAGTACTGACTAAAATCTTATCACCTGAATGCTTCTTTAGGACAAAAACAGCTCCATTTTTGGATGCTCAAATCTGCAACAAAGATTTTAAAATAAATCTTACTGACAACAGGAACCAAACGGAGCTTGAGATTTTTCAAAAGAAAGTGGCCAATGAGGTATGAGTGTAAGATTCTTGCAGGATTTGGACTTATGACCCTAGCGATCCCAGTACTGAGAATAGTATAAATGCCACTCAACCCAGTGAGTTCTTGCTTCTTCACCTGGAGGGGGTTTATTTCAGCATATAGGCATGAGCATTACAGGCACTATAATAAAAATGTAGCTGGCAATAGTTTACAAGATAATAGAGCATGGATATTACCCATTCTCCTGGAAGCTGATGCCAGGTTCTTAGGATGTCACAATTTGCAGCTCAACTCTGGCTAATTCAGCCAGTTTATATACATTTTACACTCTGCCTGATAGCTGCTTCCAGAGAAGGTATGCAAATATTCAAATGAGAGTGAATGAATAGAGCTAAGAGCTAATGAGCAGCCTATTGGAAGGTACGCAGATAACTAATGAATAGGGCTAATGAATAGCCTATTGAACAGACAAATAGCTACTGAAGACTTGCAAATTTAGTACGTTCTTTCCATCACGTACTCAACATCAGGTAAGAATAATGTCAGGTCAGAATAATGTCAGTTTCAACTAGCTCCTGATCACAAGGTTTGTACTTTTTATGAACCTTACTCTGAACCTTTCATGAACCTTTCATACACTCACTTTGGCCATCAAGCATTGAAACACAGTGCATAATACATCAGTACCTTACAGCAGTACCTTACAGTCCCTCACTTGAAGGAGAGAGAGAACTTGATCCTTCACATGGTGTAAGCTACAGCATAGAGCGAATGATACCTGCAGCTCTGATCATAAGCATTTCATTTCTGACATTTCTTATTAAACAGCAGAGATAACAAATACTTAACAAGAGGAAAAACACTAGTACCAATTGTAACATTAATAAAACCTTAAAGGATAACACTCCCCAACTACCATCAAGAGTAGAATATATTAAATGCTCTGAGTCTGCAGCATTTAACAATTCGCGTACAGTATTTTGTACCCTTGCAGCAGAGTTCTCAATTTAAATGAGGTGTGTGTCTTTACAATCTAGTAATTTTGTATGTTTATTGTGAGGGGTGGTATGGGTACCCTGAAGGCCGGGGCATATTCTTTTATCATCATACTCTGCCTGGGGACTGAGGCATTAACATATGATGTTTTGTAGGCATGGGTCATAATAGGATGGAGAACTCAGTTCCACAGTTGAGTGTCTCCAAGGGGCACAAAACAAAAATTAGGATGGGGATCGGACATTGGAGTCCTTGGTGAGTCATAACCTGAAGGTTAGTGACAACACAGTACTGGTTAGTACTATTATATGTTACTCTTATTTGCTCGGTAGTCCATTTAGATATTTGAACTGGACACCAGGTGGAGGTATTAGATTGATTATCAATAGGTATTTCTCCGCAGATGGGCTGTTCCTGTGATAAAGCGTCACAATCACAAACCCAGAGATCACTCACTGGAGAACAGCAATGGAGATTTGGTGCAACCCATGTACAGTTTTCATTTAGCACCAAAACCTCCAAGGGCTCAACACAGTAAGCATAGTGGTCACCTACTAGTTTACCTACAGAGTGATCTCTTACTATATCTTGATACACCTAGGTTTTTACATCTACCTGAGGAAGGTTTACAGTAAAGGAGACCACCATGGTCTGGCTGAGGGTGCAGTTGGGTTGACAGGTAAATTTGGTAAGTGTACCCGAGTGGTGGCTACTTTTCTGACCAGGGGAATTGGGGGCACCTCATGTACAGCACATGAGGATAGGCAGTGAGTGTTATTGGTGTCAGTGCACATGGGGCAGTACCATAACTTAATTTGGGTGTCAGATACCATATCAGGGAGTTTTCCCCGAGTTCAATTATTCAAACAACTTGGCAATGGTTGTGAGTACATATGACCCATATGCAGTGCAAATAATGGATTGCCCAATGATCTTATTTCTTACTTAATCATTATTATGTTGAATAATCTCATTGATTGTATTTTGTACTTCTTTAAAAAGATTAGCAATATAATGCATATTATATACAGTTAAGCGTTCTTCTTGGGCCAAACCCTCCTGATTTATTGGCAAAGGTAATATTGCTTTTCCTTCCAATTCCTGATCAGTTTGATAGGAACACTCTTTATGAGCCTCCAAGTCTACCCTGTTCTAAATGCTCATGCTGGACCCAAAGAGGCCTGCCATGCCCCCAGACAAATCTCTTTTTCGCTTTCTAGACATACTTACATTTTACTCACTTACTGTTTCTTTTCTTATCCAATCTATCTGTTTGGCCTGGAAGATGCTATCCATATCTATTAGCATGGTGGCATCAATTTTGATACATTGGAGTTGGCACATTGCCCTGTAGAGTTTAAATCCCAACTAGAAAAATTGAATATTACAGGTAACCTAATATACTGTACATTGTTAATTAAAGTTTTCTCAAAAGGCATTGAAGTTAGTCCAATAGGTGGTCCTTGTGTGACATTTGGACACCGGGGTGGCATTACAGTCAGGTGTATTGCGGCTGATGAGTAATTGGCATAACAAGTTCTTATTTTGTCACAGATTCCGTCGCTCATCAGGCCTTGACTTATGCTGCAGCCGGTGACATCTGGGTAGGTAGACCAGATACAATAAAATATTACAAATGTGTATTTACCATTGTCCTTTGGTGTGGGTTTTTTTATAATTAGAGACCCACTGTCCCGGTCTATGTAACTGTGTTGCGACCTATTACAGGCCGAGGGGTATGTAGATCCCTCCAGATCTGATCATTCTGAGCACCACCTGGTAGATGTTATAGTTCAGTTATCCTTGGTCCAGTGGATGGTCCATTGCCATTCCGTGGCATCATCAATATCGCCAGGGTCCCAGTTCCAGAAAGTCACTAAAGTCACTGACTGCTGGTATCCACAGGTTACATGAGTTTGTGGGATGCTGATATGAAGGCTGACAACCATTGAGACACTTATAATCAGCCACACCCACCACATCTTGTCCCTTTATATTGTCAGTAGAAAAGGAAAATTTAAGGTTAGTATCTGTTCTTTTACTTTACTGATTTTAGCTGGTTAATGTGGAACAATTTCAGTATGACAGCATTTTTTTTTCCTGTCATTTTGATTAGATACACTGAGGGACTGGCCTTTTCCACAACTGAGAAGAGCCATTTCCATTTTGCATCAAAGGTGTGTTGTTTTGGAGCATAGTTTTTTATCATGACTGAGTCCCCCACTTCATACTGAAATGGATTAACCTTATCAAAATACTTTTTGATCTGTTTTTTAGATCTACCCAACTGAGAGGCTGTAAACTTATTAACCTCCAAAATGTGTTGTAGATATTTCTCAAGTCATGCATTAGTTATGGGAGCACTGAGACATGGAGTTTGAAAGATGACAGCAGTAGTTGCACTGGAGTACACATCAGGCATCTAGTCATAGCCTGGTAAGGTGAGATTCCTGTGGAGGCAGATGGAGAGGAGCAAATCACCATAAGGCAAAGAGGCAACATAGCAGCCCACTGGGTTGGATGTTGGTAACAGAATTTAGTGAGTTGCCCCTCTCCATGACTCCAGAGGACTGAGGATGGTAAGGAATGTGGAGCTGTTGTTGAATTTGTAACATCTGTTGCAATTGTTGAAAGATTTTGCCAGTAAAGGCAGGCCCCTGATCTGAAGAGATAATGTGAGGTAAGCCCCAGCGTGGAAATAATTCTGTAGCCAGCAGGTATGCCGTAGTGGAAGCCTTGCTATCTCTGGTGGGGAATGTCTCTATCCACTTGTTGAACAAGTCAGCTATGACTAGAGCATGCACATAGTGACCTATGTTCCCCCTAAGGTGTGCGCAAGTGCGCCCGCACAGCAGTCAGAAATAACCCGCACACAGCTTTAGTAGTAGCGCACAAAGCAGCTGACAGAGATCCTCATGTTCATGAAGTAGTGACTACAGTCATCACTCAGATTTAAGACTCAGACAGCAGGACATGAAAGTGAATGGAAAGAAACATTGTATGCCCACCTCTGAAGCCACAACTCATTAACTTTAACAAGCCAGCAGTTAACAAGCCAGACATCTCGCTCTTGCTCCACTTATTGAACAATGGAACCGAGCTGCAAAATTCCAACCAATCAGCTTTGCAGTTACAGCAATGTTTTGGCTTGACACCTCTTTTCAGTAAGACAGTACTTGATAATGAACAGTACTCCCTGCTGTTCACAGAAATGGCATTTTTGTTTGGTAGATTCCCTCAACAAAGCAATGAGAGATTCTCTGACATAGGGTGTATGTAAGCATTAATCACTGATGAAGGTGGCATCTAATGGGAGTTAATGCATGGTTGGGACCATTGTGGCACAAGGCCAGAGGCCGAGGGCATATAATGGTCCAACCATGCATCAACTCCCCATTAGGTACCACCTTCATCGATGACTAATGTGCTTGTAACATGGAGATTCTCGTTATTACTGTGGACTATGCAGCCTGCTCCTCATATGAGACAAAACACAATGCCAGTTACATGAAGTACTGTGATTTTTATTCTTACTTTCAGATTTGTGCACAGTACTCTGTTACATACTGATGTCGTTCTGATTCTTTTTTACTACAGGGAACTACTGTTAGTGTCTTAGCGATTCATGCACATTTCAATGATTTCTGTGCAGCTGTTTGAGTGTGAGACTGTGTAGGAGGACTGATTCTCTCGCTTGGAAACTCTGCACAGCTGATCGCTCTGTCATTTGCATACGCGTGTCGTCATTCTGGGGCTCGGTTTCCGGTGTCTGTCCTACTCCCTCTCCCACAACTGCTTCTCCTACCTTTCCGTCGTTACTCCATGTCTCCCCCGTGATGTCTGTGTCTCTTGCTTGGCCCATAGTTAAAATTCAGGGTGCCTTGGACGGTGAATGTGTGGCAGCTGAAAGCGTCTGCGGATGTGTCTCCTTGTATGTCTGTCTCCCTATGTCCCTCACCTCTAGTTCTCCCCCTGCATTTTTCTACTCCCATCTCGCTACTTCCTACATCTGTGCCTCTTTTTTTCACCACTGCCAGCTTCACACCCCGCTACTTCTCTTCTGCTGGCTACTTTCGGCACTACAGGAGCAACACGGCATTATCGTCTCATAATGCCGTGTTGCTCCTGTACCTCGTGACACGCTGCCGCCTATCAGCTTCCCCACTCCTCGCTATTACAATTCAGCCATGTTACAAATTATATTATTTCAGTTTTAAAGTTGCACAACTTCAGTGTAATCTGCCTCCTCCCCCAGGAGTGTCTCACATACAAAATGTGTTTATAATGGATTTAAAGCCTCACCATTGAAAGCATTTTCATTTTTTTTTCAGTACAAGACTGCACATATGTTTAGAGAGATGAGATTGCGCTTCTCTTTAAAACAGGGTCTCACATTATACACACATTTGAGATTCAATGAATCAGTGCTTGTAAAAGGTTGCCCATGTTGGCTACATGGGGATAGTAATTCTAAAATGGACAACAAGAAATAGCAGTGCAACAAATGTCCTTTTCATTTAATTTCATAAATTCAGACTGCTCTTAGTATGGATCCAGAATGGAAGAGAATTACAGTCTCCTAAATGCATCTCCTCTCTCAGATCACACTGACTCACTCACTACATTGCAAACACACATTTTGAACCCCTCACTGAGCTTGACAATACCCAGCATAGTTATTGTAAACCATACCTAGGGTAAATGACATCACATACAATTTTGCATGTATCCATCAAAGATCCCATTGCTAAGTACGGCTTTAAGAAGATGTCCAACCCTGAATACCACATTGCCATAACAGTATTAAATGATGTACTTTTGGAGTTGGCAGAGTTGTCTAAGATGTTTCAGAAAGTGGTCTAACAAGTTGAAGCTGTACAGATTGCTAGGGCAAAAATAAAAAAAGTTCAGAAGCCAGTACCTGGGTGAAACTGTCTACTGGAGCCCACCAGTAAAACTGCTTTTGGCTAATTGCACAGCTGAAGTAAGCACAACAGCAATTTTGCAATTCATTGGCCTGTTATGTGACCATCTGGACAGCTGATTTCCTGCAGGTGAACTTTCTGACTGATCTGCCTTTGATTTTGCAGCATTGCCACATTGCAGCTTTGAGTTTGGCTTATCAAATATTGGGAGACTGTACGGCAAATATCAGGACTATTTATTTTCATCAGTGGACCAGGCAGAAATTGTTAGCCAGTACAATGACTTCAGATTTATAGTTGCTGAAAAAATAAAGGGAGGATCATTAAAATCCTTTACTGACATGATCCACTTTGCTTTGACTAATGTGCAGTACAGCATGGTGGCTAAACTTATTGATGCATGTGCTACATTCCAAGCTAAACATGAAGCTATCATGTATAGAGGTTCCTACACAGTCTAATCATTCCCCAGGAGAGATTTTCCATAGGGAGGTGCAGAGTGAGAAGGCCACGATAGCACAGAGAGAAATCTTGGGAGTGGTAGAGGATCACGTACTGAAGCAGAGAGAAGTATGGCTGAGTAAGACCATAACTATCTTTGGGTGGAAGATTTCACCAAGGATTCTCATAGGAAAGTTAGAAGATGTGTTGCTGCTTTTGGAAAGAGCATTAGGATTTTATATCTCCAGAAATATGGTGGAGTCCATAAGTTATATGGAGACCCTGAGCCCACAACACAGATTGATATTACATTTAAAAATCCTCATACAGCTAGCAGCTTGCTTTCTCTGGCCAGCAAGCTGGATTGTTTGGAAATACATCTAATTAACATGTTAGACTTGGGTGAAGTCTTTTCATGGTTTAAACAGACTAAGGATAGTCCAGAATCAATCTTAGAGACAGATAGCCCCCGATTGACTTTGGAAACCTAATTCACCCTGATACCTACTTGCATGACAGTTATTGATTCAGCCAGACAACTGCAGCCTGTAGATAATATCAAACAAATGAACTCTGAATGCCAGCTGGATTTGGATAAGGAGCTGGGATCGAGATGTGGATGCCCTTTCTATACTTTTATGGAATATTGAGGGCATCCATCTTAAAATAATTGACCCTGAAATAGTGAGATTTCTGGATAATTTTGATATTATTGGACTGTAAGAAACATGGTGTAGAAAAATGTAACTCCCAAATTGTCTGGATATTCTATCTTTACTCTGCCAGCAACTAAAGATAATAAGTTTGGAAGGTTTAAAGGGGGTATTTCCTTTTTTATCAAAACTTTGCTAAATGTTCAGGTCATTAACATTTCTACTAAGTCAGAGGGTATTTTGGCTCTAATGAGTAGCAAGGGACAAGAGAAGATCATTCTCTGCAATGTATACTTACCCCCTCACAATAGAGCTACTGATCCCACTGACCTTTTCATATAGGATCTGAAAATGGCACTTGATGAATTGTCAGATAAGAGTATACCTTGTCCTATAATTATTTTGGGAGACTTTAATGCCAGAATTCCTTCTAATTTCTCGGAGGATGTAAATTCAGATATGATCCATACAATATCTATAATTAATCCAAATATCTCATATGCTAGGACTGCTGAGGATCTAAAAATCTAACCTCAGAGATAAGGAATTGCTAGCGGGCTTAGCCAGTAGAAATTTTTGTATTTTAAATGGTAGAACTCAGGTCGATCTAGTCAGATCCTTATCGTGTAGAGGACCTACTGGCTCTTCAATCCCTGATTAGGTTTGGACCAATTTGGAAGCAGTAAAGCTGATCCAAAAGTTAGAGGTCATGGATAGATTGGAGTCAGCACACTGTGCTATTGTAATTAACATCAAATACCCTTTTGGAACTTTAGGGAGTGAGGCACAACATGAAGAGAGTCTGGAAGTCATAAACAAGAGAACTATTGGATGGGAGCCGATTCATCAAGCTAGTTTCAAAGAAATTGTTAGTACAGGAGTTTTAGGTAATATTCACGAGATGGTCCAGCACAAAAGTAAGGCCTTTAATATTTTGGAGAACTGGGAAACTATTCATTCTTTACTTGGACCTAGATGTAAAACAACGTACCATCCTAGGTCCCTTTATAAAAAGCCTTAGTTTAATTTGGTATGCCTACAGGCAAAGAAAGAGTTTGGAGGAAAACTAAGACAGCATAAGAAGAAAAGAAGTAAGTCTGCTACAGATTTTAAATTACTAAAGACTGAAAGAAAAAAATATAGGAAAATTCTTGAATGGGAGAGACAAACATACTCAGGGATTTTGGGAAAAACTGAGGCAGGCTGTTTTGGATAGGGATGGAAGGCGATTTTGGAATATTGTTGCCCAGGGATATAATAGATATGCCAATAAGATTGAAGCCTATATTACACCTGAAGTCTGGGCATCTCATTTCTCCAAGCTCTATTCTTCTTATGAAGAGCAGGAGACACCTGATGCTTTCAAAATATAGGAGGATGACATTTTTCCAAGACCTATCTTGATCACAGAGGATGAAATCTGAATGGCATTGATTGGCCTTAAGGCAAATAAAGCACCAGGGCCAGACTGGGTCCTAGGTGATCTCTATAAGGTTTTTGCCAACTGATGGATTCCTTTTCTTCTTTTACTGTTTAATGGCCTGGTTCAGGGTACACTTACCCGCCAGTTGGGCAGGTAGTGTTATCTTCCCAATTTTTAAAAAGAAGATCCAAATGACCCAAGGATGTATAGGCCTATTAGTTTGATGGATGTTTCACAGAAGATTTTGTCTAGGATAATTTTGGGCAGATTGCTGTCATGGGTCAAGGAGAACTCGGCATCGAATGAGGCACAAAACGGTTTCTGGAAGGACTGTTCTACAGTACAGCACTGTTATGTGCTTCAGCACCTGATCTGGAAGTATATTAAAGTGAGAAAAAACAGATTATATTGCTGTTTTGTGGACTTCTCCATGGCCTTCAACAGCATTAGTAGGAAAATCCTTTGGGCTACATTAAGGCATCTGAAGTTGGAGGCCTCATTTCTTGATGTTATTAATAGACTCTATGAAAATATGTGGGCAAGGGTCCAGTATAATCAATATGGTCATCTAAATGATAGATTTGAGACAAATGTGGGGGACAGACAGGGGGTGTATTTTGGCCCCCACTCTATTTAACATCTATATTAATACAGTCTTGGATCAGCTAGGTAACCCAGATTTCCACACTGCAAAAATTAATGATCAAAGGATTGAATGTTTAGCATATGCAGACAATTTAGTCTTGCTCTGTACTTCAGTCCTAGGTCTTAAAAGAAAAGTGGCTCACTTTGAATCTCTCTCTGTTCTCAAAGGAAACTAAAAGTTAATCTCAGCAAGACCAACATTATAGTTTTTTTGTCTCAAACCAAGAATACGGTAGGCTTTAGGCTAAATGGTAACCATATAGACACTGTTAAATGTTATGACTATTTAGGTGCCCATTATGCCTATAGCCTATCTTGGACCAAACATTTGGAGGCTATTCAATTTAAAATGGGATCTTCTATAAATGCCCTAAAATATTTAACAGCAAGATGGGGAAGTCATCGTGAGCGTGGTATTAAGAGTTCTTAATGCCAAAAAAGAATGATCATGTTATATGCCTCTGAAATCTGGGATTATACTAAGGTTAGAGAATTAGAAATAATTCTGAATAAACTCTATAGATACATCTTAATATTTTAAATGGAACTCAAGCTGTATTCTTGCCTTGGAGGTAGGACAACGTTCTTGAATTTTCTCATCTGTGAACAACAGATTCTCTTCTGTTGAAACTTTTTCTTTTGCCCCTACAAAGATATCACAGAATGTATGTAGTGGAAGCCATCAAATTGGCCAGCATGGGATATGTACATCCCTTTATTCAACTTATTAAGAAAACAATAATGACGACGGATTGGGCCACCTCTTATATAAAATTTACATGAGACCATTTGAAGAGATTAGGCAGGATGTCAAATTGAGATTTATTGACTTATGACATAAATTCTTTCTGTGTTCAACTCTCCAAGCTTAAGCTATATGGATTTTATAAAAAGTAAAGATTTCATGGGATATGAGCTATATCTCTTTGTTTAACCTGTCCTAAACAAAGAAGAATCTATACAAGATTTGAACTGAAAACCATAATGCTCAATGCATTCATTTCAGACAAAAGAGAGGGGGTACTTTTTCCATATTGTAAATGTGGACTATAGATGATCTCAAACATGTGGTACTCTTGTGTCCTAGGTACAATCAACTAGGAAAACACTGCTGGGGATCTCGGCCTCCCCTGGGGATCTTTTGAATGTTTGTTTACTATGAAAGAGAAGAACATGGAAGAGATCTTTGCAAGATTCTTCATCTCAACTCATTTGTAAAGTTTATTAGGGGACTTGAAGTTCTGTGGAGGTTTTTTATGTGAAAAGATACTCTGTTAAATTGAATTGCACTGTAAAGATATTTAAGTTCCTTGTTGATATATTTATTGTCTATTTATATTTACTATGTATTTTGTCCTGAGTTTAGTATACTGTAACTGCTTTATGTGGAACAATAAATTGTACTACTACTACTACATTCCAAGCTTCTAGTGTTGACCATGAAAGAGGCTTCAGCTTCATGAACTGCATTAAAAGCAAACAAAGAAACTGCTTGGAAGAAAGCCATTTAGATATGCTGATGTGAACAAAATTGTTTTTAACATCTGGATCTTAATAAAATATAAGTCCACTGGAAGAATGGGAAAGACAGGAGAGAAAAAACAGTAAATGTTGATTTCTTAGCAATGCATCATCAGCAGCACCCCTTTTAGATGCATGCAAGACTCTTTAAAATGTATATAGTTTACACATGTTTCCAGTTCATACTGTTATGGTGCACAATGTACATCCAAGCTTTGGACTGTGTCAGAATGTGTATTTATACTTTGCATTGAGTATTTGATTATATTTTCTACTGTTTACTGGCAATAAAATATATCACTTGTTTGGGCCACCCAATTTGCGCACATGAATCAATTTTTTAGCACAAAGTGCCGCACACACATCAGTCGCCCACCCACAGAGACTAAAAATTAGAGGGAACATTGATAGTGACCCTTAGTTTTAGAGAGACCTTCAATAAAGTCTACTTGTATATGACACGAAGGACCAGATGGGGCATGGCTGAGCAAAGAAGGGCTCAGTTAGTGGATGAGGGAAGGTTAGTCTGAAGACAAGGACGGCAAGAGGTGTAAGCCTCTTGACAAAGCCGACAGAGGTCTGGGCACCATAAATGTTGCATGATTTTAGAGAGAGTTTTCTCTAGAGAGAAATGACTGGCAGTTGGATGGGAGTGGTACAGATGCAATATCTCTGGGAAAAGTGCCAGAGGCACACAGACTACTGGTGGTAGCGAAGTATCTTTGGAATACATTAAAAGTTTTGGTGCCAATTCTCCCCCACTGGGAGATAAAATGACATGCTTAGCCAAGTCATGGGGGGAGGCGCTGATGCAGAGCCCTGCAAAAAGTCTTAGATCTCCACAAAAGGTGGATGAGAATTCTGGATGGACAGCAAGTCCATAGTGGTGGGAGTAGCTGCCACTATGATGGGAAGAGGACATGTGGGGGGTACCCACAAGTTTCCCAAGAGAGCCACCAGCTGTGAGCTTTTTGATTACCATCAGCATGCATAGTGCCCTTTTCTGTGTGGCTTTAAGTGTGCTTGTGATACTGAAACCTGCAGTCACTGCAACAGCTGTCAGGACTGTAATTTGATCAGCAGCCCTAGCTCCTTTGTTCATCTCCCCCCACCCAGCTCCCAGCCCGCCCTGCTACTTAATCGTTTTACCTTTCCCTCTGCCTACTTAAACCCCTTGTCTTCTCCATTTTCTTCGTAGACCACCACCCCCTTCCCCGTGGAGACCGGAGGTCATGAGGGCCAGCCGAGAAGCCCTCCCTGCCATAAGACAAGCACAGCACGCTGAGCCAGGTAATTTGCTGCTCGTCTAAAGGAATCCGTTGCCAGCCTTGCCGCTCATTCAACCCAGCAGAAAAGCATCTGCCTTGCCCTGCGAGTTTCAGATCAGGCTTAGCCCCGCCGAATGCTACGCGTTCGGCTCCCCACCACCCCCCACCACCACCCTTGGTTGGCTCCTGAACTTATACCCTGTTCAAGTCAGGTGACAGGGCGAAATAACCTATCAGCCCACTTTTCCAGCTGCAGGTTATACAGTTCCATCCCTAGAGGTCACTGTCGCACATTCCCACTTGACATAAAGTCACTATGCATCTTTTATTAATCACAACATTGCTGACCTGCAGGCTCACTCTCCTTGCTCTGCAACCCCACCCTATGGCTCCTCCACCTCATGACTTCACCAATTTCACTATCCCTTCATCTACCCCAGACACTTGCTGGCAGAGACACTCCTATGCTGCACACCAACATCAATTTGTCCTAATTTACCTTCTCTATCATACTCCTGCACTTACACCCACTTTACAGATGGGTCAATACTGTACCTCTGCCCTACTCCAGCCTACACTCAGCCCTCCACCCACGAAGACGTGACGCCCCCCCTGCAACCCTCCTTCTTCCCTGTGTCATCTCTAGTCTACCAGTACCCACCGACAACAAAAAAATAAAACAGTCACCCTATCATTCTCAGCTTGGATCCCACAAGCATTGCAGGCTCTCTCTATTAAGGCACACATTACTCCTACTCCTGCTATCCGGAAATATTCACCCCAACCCTGGACCCCCCATCACAACCCCCCCCAAACAAACCTCAGGGAAGACTGCTGCTGGCATCAATTAATATTTGTAGTCTTCCTAAAAACACACGCTACTTCAAGGTTGGATTACCCAACATGCTCCTGACATCTAGCCCTCTCACTCTGCCTCCCGGCCAATTCCCTCTAACTGGAAAAAGCCTTGATCACTCCTATCTTAAAGAATGGCGACCCCCACCTGCACTGCAATTATAGACCATCTCAATACTCCTCCTCTCTCCAAAGCGCTTGAAAAAATAGTCTCAGACCAGCTTACAGAGCACCTTACGAGACACAACCTCCTAAGTAAGGAACAACATGGGTTCCGTGCTGGCCACAGCACCATCACGGCCCTCACTGAACTAACCATGTTCATCCATGGGGTCCTGGACCAAGGATCTATTGCCGGGGCCATCTATGTAGACTTAACAAAGGCATTTGACAGGGTCAATCATGATCTTCTCATCCAAGTCCTGCCACAACTAAATGTGGCCACTGAGGTCTCGGCCTGGTTCAAGGACTACCTCTCAGGGCGCTCTCAGCAAGTAAGAATCAACTCCACCATCTCCAACCCCAAACCTGTGTGCTCGGGCGTTCCACAGGGGTCTATTCTGGGCCCACTGCTTTTTACACTCTTCCTTAACTCACTCCCCAAAGCTTGCAGTGGTCATCTCCTACTTTATGCTGATGATGCTGTTCTTTACTGGCAACACCCACAGCCAGACACCCTCCAGCTCTCCCTTCCCTTCATAGCTACTGAAGACTTGCAAATTTAGTGCATTCTTTCCATCATGTACTCAACATCAGGTGAGAATAATGTCAGGTCAGAATAATGTCAAGTCAGAATAATGTCAGTTTCAACTAGCTCCTGACCACAAGGCTTATACTTTTTATGACCCTTGCTCTGAACCTTTCATACACTCACTTTGGCCATCAAGCATTGAAACACAGTGCATAATACAGCAGTACCTTACATGAGAAGAACATGAAGAGGTCTCATATTAAGTCTGTCTCTAGGAACCATCTCTATGGTAGCCACATTCAAACCCCAAATCCAGAGGCACCTTTGGGCTGACTCAACCTTGTATATCCTGGTCTGTTGAATCTGATGTGTGAGATTATTCATTCTGCTCTGTGTGAGAAATGTTTTGGTCAGATCTATACAGAAGCATGCTTCAGAGTGCTCCAGAGATTGAGAATGCTGACTGAAGGAAGACCTTCTCGTGGTTAACAATCCACCTATGTTCTTCTCAAAGTCATAGGGTCTTGTGAACTATATGGAGAGCTGACAGGTCAGAATCTTTTCAGATCAGGAGATCATCTAGGTAAGGATAAACATAGTGTCCCTCTCACCAAAGAAGAGCCACAACAACTATTAAGATCTTACTGAATACTCTCAGCATAGGGGCTAGCCCAAAGGGGAGAATCTGATTCTGAAAATGTTGATTACATATGGTAAAATTAAGAACTCTTTGTTGTGAGTGCCCTATCAGAATGTGTAGATAAGCCACCAATAGATCAAATCACCAAGACCAGATGGTATTATTACTGACTTTTATAAAAACATTTTGTGAGGTGTTCTTACCCATTTTCAAATCTCTAATCAGTTTGGAGAGATAGCATTTGTCCCGCCATCCTTCGATATGAATTATGCATACTTTAACATCTGAAAAAGATTCAGCTGAAGGGTAAATCATACCATCTGAAATCTCTTTTAAATAATGATCACAAACTCTTTGCAAAATGTTTGGCTAAACACCTGGGAAAAGTTGTCAAGACCGTGGTACATCAAGATCAACCAGGCTTCATCAAAGGATGGAGGCTCCATCACAGTGTTAGGGAAGCTCTTAATTTAATGCACATATCAAATAACAGGTATGTGGTGCTAATCTAATTCTCTACTGAAAAGGTCTTTGACAGGTCTCCTGGGTATTTATGGGGAGACCCTGTCAAAGACTGCAGTAGGCTGAGTATTTCAGAGCTGGGTAAGATAGAGTAGGCTGAGTATTTCAGAGCTGGATAAGATGGAGTAGGCTGAGTATTTCAGAGCTGGATAAGATGGAGAGGACCAAGTATTTCAGAGCTGGATAAGATGGAGAAGACCAAGTATTTCAGAGCTGGATAAGATGGGGTAGGCTGAGTATTTCAGAGCTGGATAAGATGGAGTAGGCTGAGTATTTCTGAGCTGGATATGATGATGTAGACTGAGTATTTCTGAACTGGATAAGATGGAGTAGGCTGAGTATTTCTGAGCTGGATAAGACTAACATATGCATCTACAAAGGGAAGGAAAAAAACTAACTGTGCCCTTTCTAGTCTATTTCTCTTCAGTCATGGTACAAGACAGGGATGCCCTTTATTGCCCCTGCTTTACACTATATATATGGAACCCTTGACACAAACTGTTAGAAATTCCACTCTTATTAGGGGTATTAAAGTGAGCTCTGAGGAGTATAAGATATTGTATGCAGACGATACTTTAATATTCCAAAATAATGTTTCTGAGTCACTGAAACCCCTGTCGGATAGATTATCTATTTATTCTAAATTAGCAGGATATAAATCAAATCTAAACACATCAGACATTGTTTTGTTAAACAAAGATCTTAATTTAGTTACACTTCTGGTAGTATAGCCTAGAGGTTAGAGTAATGAGCTGTGAATGAGCTTTGTACATGCAGTAGACCTGGGTTTGAGCCCCACAACCTCCACCTGTACACTGTGTGACCCTGAGCAAGTCACTTAGCATCTCCAGTGCTCCTGGGTCACCCTTAAAACAAGCACTTGTGCCTAATGGGCCTTACCTGGTTACTAAAGAATAAATACTAAAGACAGTTTTTGTATTGATGTTTCTGTATTTGATGAATACGAAAAAGAGATACTATATTTAGGGGTTACAATGCCTCTGCAGTTTTATGATATGTCTGAATTAATTTATGTGCCCCTTTTTAAACAGGTTAGAAAAGACTTTGAGAGACTGAAACTACTACTGCTGACAGTCCTCTTTTTGTTTCAGGCCCTTCCCTTCAGAGTCTAATCCTCCAATCCTACTTCTTCAAAGAGTGGGAAATAATATTGAGAAATTTCCTTTTGCAGGGTAAAGAGCCTAGAGTTAGCCTGGAAAAAATATAAGCTTCTAAACAACTAGCTGGGTTACAGATCCCCAATTTATTATGGTACTGTACTGCATCTCATCTGAAATCTACATATTACTGGTTTAGAGAGGGCGAGACATACCCACAATGGGTAAAACTATAGCAGTCAGTACTGTCACATTTGCATTTAAAAGTGAGTTTATTTTAAGTCTCTCCAATTTGGGTAACACAAAGGAAATTTCATAATTCATCAAAAATGCTAATGAAGTCTGGAGAAAGTTTCATTGAAAGATGAATTACCCAAATACAGTTTCTTGGTATACCCCTTCCAATAACGACATTATTTCAGTCTTTTTTTTTTTTTTTTTTTTTTTGCTGTTAATTTATTTAAGATTTTCCAAACAGTCAAGGCAAGGTCCATACAAAGAGTAAGACAGATTACATTGCTTAAGTATGGTACATTGTTAGACATAAAGATACATGGTGTGTAGCAGTAATATAGCATATAAGTATAAGAATAATATCATGTATTCCTTATGGCCTTGACAATTCTTATAAGAAAATAACTAATAGTTCAATAATACAGTAAATAAACCAATAACACAAGGAGATAAGAAAGGTAAAAAGTTATATATTGAATTAAAATACAGGGAATTGTGCTGGGCCTAAACAGATCACCATCAGTTAGGTTTCAAATAGTCTAAATAATTCTGCCAGCAGAGTTTATAATCATTTATCCGGTCAAGAGCCAAATATGAGATTCTTCCTAAGGATGCTAGTTAGGTTAGATTATTAAGAATCTCCGAAAGGGTTGGTATTGTGTTGGATTTCCAGTTCATTAGGAGAAGGCATTTCACTTACATAGATAATATGTTTAGCCATTTATGCGGATATTTGGAAAGTTTGATATATTGGTTCTTAATTATTAAAATATAGAATTTAGGATCAAAAGAAATATTATGGCCAGTTACTTTAACATCCAAGTCTTGTACTGATCTCCACAAATTGGATATGGATTTACAGGACCACAAGATGTGTAATAAATCACCGCCTGCATCTCCAGCAAAGATAATTTTGAGATAAATTGAGGTGGTGTAAAACTGATGGAGTTCTGCATCACAGATGTAGTATTTTAAATTGGATAAGCATATTATGTATGTCTTTATATGAGTAATGACAGGCAGACCAACAACTATTCCATTGAGAATCAGATATGTTATGTTGTAGTGTGAGACTCCATTTGGCTTTGGATGATAGAGACTGGTTTGGTAAGGTATCCTTGATAGCCTTGTATATTTTGTTAACTATGGCAGAGTTGCTGTTCAGCCAACAAGTAACATGGGTGTCTAAGGATGGTGCTTTAGTTATTTTTAACAATAAATCCAATAAAGCATGTCTTAATTGTAAATATTTCCAGAAGTCACTTTGGGGTGTACCCCATCTAGCTTGTAAGTTAGTGAAGGAGTTTAATGTAAGGTAATCACTAGATAGGACATCTCCCAAAAAATGAATTCCTTTATTTTTCCAAGAGTTGCAATATATTGGTTGGCTTTCCAGAGTAATAAAATGGTTGCCCTGAATGGGGGTGTACAGTAATGAAGTAGGATTAGAGTTTAATTGTTTATGAAGTTTGAACCAGTAGTTGACAGATGGGACTATAGTAGGATGCTGTTTCAATTTATGTGTTAAGGGATTAAAGATGAGGGCTGAAGGTGTAGCCCCTGCAATCAGCGCTGTTTCCATGTCAACCCATGGGGGGTAGAATTTGGTTTTGTAAACCATTTTACTGTTTGAGTTGCTTGAAATGCCCAGAGATATGTTAGAAACCAGGGGAGGCCTAGTCCTCCTCTTAACCAATGCTTTTTTTTAAATTTCTCTCAACTAATTCTTGGGATTTTACCCTCCCAGATAAAGTTACCTATTAATTTATCTATTTTCATTAAAGATGAAGATGATAATGTTAGTGGGATATTAGAGAACAGGTACAATATTTTAGGAGTTACAAACATTTTAATAGCTGCAATTTTACCCATTAAAGAGAGATTAAGTGTTTTCCATTTATGTAGTATTGTATTAATTTCAGTGAGAAGAGGGGAAAGATTAGCATCCCAGATTTTATCTAGTTTATGTAAAACCTTGGTTCCCTAGTAAGTATCACCTTGGGGTGACCAGTGAAATCCAAGTGGGGTATTCATGTGTGGTTTACAAAGGTTGTTTAAGGGTAGCACCTCAGATTTGTTATAATTCCTGTTAGCTCAGAGAGTTTTTTAAATGTATGAAGTAACTTACTAAGTGGCTGAGCAGCAGATTTTAGGTTTCCTACTAAAATTAGTAGGTCATCTGCATAAACCAAGGAGGCATATTGCAAATTACCTATTAAAATGCCTCTTACATCACTGGATTGCTGAAGTGCAGTTATCAACGGTTCAAGAGCTAGAATAAATAAGGATGGGGATAACAGACATCCTTGTCTGGTGCCTTTGGCTAGAGAGAAAGACTGGGATAAATTAGAGTTGGTAAGCACTCTAGCTGAGGGAGAATTATTAAATAGTTTAATCCATGCACAAAAATGACCAGGGAGCCCAAATTGGGATAGTATATTATAGAGAAAGTTTCAAGTTAAAGAATCAAAAACCTTTTCAAAATCTACAGCAATAGCTGCAGTGGGAGATTTGAGTGATTTGGCTTTATGCATAAGATTAAATAAAGATCTTAGGTGGTCTGAACCACCTCTACCTTTCACGAACCCTGCCTGTGAACAGTGAATTAATCGAGGGATATGAGGTTCCGACGCATAGCTAGAACTTTGGCAAATATTTTACCATCTTTATTAAGTAATGAGATGGGACAGCAACTAGATGTGAGGTATGTATCTTTGTCCTTTTTAGGAAACACAGAATTTATTGCCTCAGTCATAGTTAAGGGTAAATTGCCCAGCTGAGTAGATTCATGGTATACCTTGCACAGTATGGGACAGAGAAGATTGGATAGAGATTGATAAAATTCTACAGAGAAACCATCTCCTCCTGGAGATTTGTCTGATTTAAGATTTAAAAAAGCTTGCTGTATTTATTTTTCTGTGAAAGATTCATTTAGTGATTCGGTTAATTCTGTAGGAAGCTTAGGAAGGTTTAATTTCTCTAGGAAGTTTTGAATATGGGTAGGTTGTGCACTGAGGGGAGGAGAGTACAGCTTTTTTATAGAAATCTGTCATAATTTTATTAAGAGAAGCTGTCTGTATGTATGTATGTATATATATATATATATGATATATATATATATATATATATATATATATATATATATATATATATATTGCCATCAGAGTCTTTCTAGCCATTTATATATCATTCCATCTGTTGGGATTTGAGTCTATGGGCTAGTAGTTTATTACCTTTATCACCATGTTCCCAGTAATTTTGTTTAATTTTTAACAGAGCAATTTCAGTCTTGTGGGATGTAAGTTCATTTATTTGGATGCATAGCTGCAATATTTCAAAATGGAGAGACAGAGTTGGGATCTGGGTGTTTAGAGGCAAAGTATTGTGATTCTTTAACTTTAAGTTGTTTTTCCAAATTATAAAGTTGTTGTTCCCGCATTTACTTCTATAAGTGGTGAAACTGATGATTTTACCATGTATTGTAGCTTTGAGTGCCTCCCATATTATGCCCATAGAGGCATCTGAATGGACGTTATAAAATAGAAAGTCCTGAATTTGTGATCTGACCCATAGCATAAATTCAGGGTCTTTAAATAATAAAGGATCCAGATGCTACAAGGGGGATCTAAGGAATGGGGGTCCCCAGTTTAAATGTAGCTTGACAGGAGTCTGATCTGAGATGATCATGGGTAGTATGGTAAATTCCTGTATATTTTCAGTGACCTTGGGTGAAGCAAACCAATAGTCAATCCTACTGTATGAATGGTGGAGGGGTGAATAGAAAGTGTATTCTTGGTCTCTAGGGTGGTATAGTATCCATACATCTGTTAATCCAAAGTCTTTCATTAGCAATGAGAGTGCTGCTTTACTTTTTGGATGACTATCAGTTGTAGAGTTGTTTCTGTCTAAGACAGCATCGAGTGTAATATTAAAATCGCCTCCCATTAATACAGGTGAATTAGACAGATTGTAAGTAGTTAGTTGAAGTGTTATATTGTGGAAGAAGTTCGGGCAGTCTGAGTTGGGGACATAAACATTAATTAGAGTTAAGGGTCCAGTTGCAGTATGAAGGCAGACTATGACCAACCTACCATCGGTATCTTTAATAACATTAGATACTGTCCATTTTAGGTTTCTATGTATTAGGATGGCTACATCATGTTTTTTTGAGGGAGCTGAAGCAGCATAAACCTGGCCAACACAGTATCTTTTTAATCTTTCATTATCCTGAGTTAGTAATTTCATCTCTTATATAAGTGCAATTTGTGCTTTGTGCTTTTTAAGATGTCTTAGCACTTGGGTTATTTTACTAGGTGAATTGAGTCGCCTGACATTCCATGTGCATAATGATACTGTATATCAGCCATGGGGGGATTGTATAGGGTTCAATTATTTTGAGATTTGGAAAGGTATAGGGGAGCCAACACACCCAGTTATATGAGTGGTAAGTATGGTCAAGCACATTAGCAGTATTAGTTATGAAACTAACTCCACAAGCAGAAAAAACATAAGAAGACCTGTCTTCAAAGGCCAGACATTTGAGATAGATTGGAAAGGTTTAAAATCTTAGTAAATAATGTCTCCTTGTAATAGTAAGAACTAATGCTAACAGTAACATAATTATCGAGCTAGGCATTTTAAGATATTGTACCTATTTATAGTAACTAGTTTCAATATCCAAGACATTTTGGACATGAGAAGAATAGTGGGTCAGTTAAAGAAAACCAAATCAAGACCCTTTCTTAACATGTCAAGAGCATGTAAATAAAGCTGGGAGCATGGATTAAAATATCCACAGGTCCTTAAAGCTATTAAGGTCTAACATAACTGTAATATGTGGAAGATTATTTGTGAAATTTCACAATTTCTGTGGATCAGCCACCTTCAAATATAATAAACAGCCTATTGTCAGAACAACATTTCAGACTGTAGCTTTGTGTATAGAACTTCTTTTATGTTATACATATTTTGTACATACACCCAATGAAATAATAATAAGAAGGGAGGGTGAGAGAGAGAGAAAAGAGAGAGAGAAAGAAAAAAATATATATATTTTATAAGGGGATATATAAGTCTATTAAATTGGCCATCCCTCATTTTGTAAGTCTCCAATTATTACTGGTATGTGCAAAGAGAGAATGTTTGTAGCATAGTGTAATCCATTAGTTGTTGTTATAACTGCAATCTACATTAGTTCAGTGCCTCGGAGTCTATTACAGTCTGTTATAAATATAGCTCTTGTTTAATTTTTTTTTTAAAAGTGTTATTTATAAAATGAATTGCAACACTGCGAAGCTTGTACTAAAATTGTTGCATGCCTTAATTGCCCGAAAATTGCCTAATGGAGACATGAGTAGACAGTGCCATGAGAGCTGCTGTATGCAGCTGCCAAGATTTCTGCCTTGTGTGTTAGTTTTCTCCAGCAAGTTTATGCACCATAGGCTTTGAGCATCGCACACACATCTGTGTAAATTGCTCCTTGCAGTGTGCATAAGAGATCCAAAAGAAATAAAAAAAGTAGTTTATGTGGTTTCATGGGTACCAGATTTGTGCAATAGAGTTAAGGTCCTGGAGTAAGTGATAATAGCTATTAACCTTATGCCAATTTATCTAAACCCAGTTACGCTTAAGTATAAGAAAAATGTCTCTAAAGCACACATCTAGAAGAGTATTTAGTTGTATATTAAGCAGGAATTAGCCAATAACAGATTGGCCTCTGTATCTAATCTGATATAAGTTGGAGAGCCAAATTATGTATAATAAAGCAAGTTATATTTAGTAAGGGCTGGTCTCTGCAAAGCTGATAAGCTAGAATGCATGCAATGTATCAAGAGGGTGATTTAAGTATAAGTCATAGCTTGGGCATTAAGAATATTTATACATGGGAAACATAAGATCTCTGTAGAGCTTAATGAGGAGAAGATTAATAAACAGAAGCAAAAAAGAAGAAATTATTCCATAAGAATGGAAGTGTCACCTTACAAAGGAAAACACTGGTGATGTATGGTATTTGTTGTTTTGCAAGAGTTTGGATATACATACAAAAAATGCAGAAGGAAGGGCAAGCCATGAACAAAAGGAGAGAATATGTTTTCATGTTAGCCCATCCTTAATTATACCATTTACGAGGGCGTCTACTTACATTCACCAGCATCCATTTTATAGTATTGTATATTGAAATACATTGACAATTATAGAACATTAGATGTTTAATATAATTAAATCTGCCAGGAAAGGTCTTGATGCCTCTGTTATATGTAGGAATACCCCAAGATCCCCGAGTTAATGTTAGGGGTTCAAAATTCTCCTCTGAGCAACAGTGCAGAAGCATTTTATTTCTTATGGATCAGCTGTTTTTGCATTAGTCAGCTCTAGCAGCCAGTATAAGCATGGATAAACTGTGACTACTGGGACAAAGACTCATCACAGTCTGATTGCTGTGTACACACTCTCTTACGTTCCCATGTTATTGTATTATAAGCTGCATTGTCTTCTGAATAAAGTTCTATTTTTAGGGCTGATCAGTGCTAGAAACAGAAATCTTGTCAGCTTGTAAGTTAGTTCAGAAGTACAGGAGCTATCGTATTCTTGAATCTGTTACTTCACAATTGTTTACTGGGGAATTGGTCTCATTTGCCTTTGACCTTACTACGTCTCTTTTTCTTAGGACGTTCCATGTTTTTTAAAGGTGTACTGGCTACAATTTTTGCCCAGGAGGACTCTGTAGAGGTAGGATCATTTTGGGTTATGTTTTCCGAGTTGGTTGGATTAGATGAGGTGTCCTGTTGTAGATCTTCCTGCGATGTTGACACAAGATGTTGTAAGGGAGTGAATCTATTGCTTAATTGGATCCTGGAGGTGCGTTCTGGTGAGTGAGGTTTGGGCTCTGTGAACTTGCACACATTCTCAGGGCTGCAGCATTTGTTCCTAGTGTTGAGAGTGCCAGAAGCATTTTTAAGCTGCAACTGAGAGGATTGTCTGTGACCACAGGCATCAGCATGTCTGGATATGGTCAGGGTTTTCTCTGATCCAGCAACTAGAACTGGCATGCAGGTTTCACTTGCAGATGGGGGGGAGGTGAGATCGCAGCAGCAGCAGGGGATGGTCTGGCAGCTTGCTCCTGCTTCAACGTATGAAATGTGTTATTCAGGAATAGTTCCAGAGCCTCTGCAGTGTTGTAATCTTTATAACCATTATCTAAATAGACTCATTATAGCAGGGTATCTCGGTGAGAATGTAATATTGAGTTGATGTAATATTCACTTAATAGGTGTGAATGATTTTAATTTTGTCTGTACATCTTTTGAGAAATCTTTGTAAATATAGATATGGTGCCCTTGCCAGTTAATATTTCCAATTTCTCTAGCTTTCTGCAAAATTACTTCTGTGTGGGCATAATTCAGAAATCTCACCAGAATGAGTCTAGGTTTTTTATTTGGAGCAGGTTTAGGGCCTAGGGAGTGGTGAGACCGTTCTATAGTGAAGTCAAGCTCCATTGGGAGATTTAGCATTGTAAAATTACTTCTGTGTGGGCATAATTCAGAAATCTCACCAGAATGAGTCTAGGTTTTTTATTTGGAGCAGGTTTAGGGCCTAGGGAGTGGTGAGACCATTCTATAGTGAAGTCAAGCTCCGTTGGGAGATTTAGCATTGTAAGGAGTGTGTGCATTAAAAAAGCAGTTGTGTTATTAAGCGCAACGTCTTCAGGAAACCCAAAATAATGGAGATTGTTCCTCCGACTATGATTTTCAATGTCATCCAGTTTGTTTTGCAGTGTGATCTTGATTTCTGATTGTTGCCTGTAAATCATGCACTGAGATTTTGTTTTGTTTTGATCTATTTTCAGTTACAGATAGACATGTATCTATGGCTTGTAAAGTATTAGTATTCTGCTGGGCAGTTAGTTTCAATTCATTCATGATCTGCACAAGCCTTTCAAACATATCTTATACTTTGTGCAGTGATGAAGAGTATGGGTGTAATTTGTGCATATTGTAGTTATAAATGTGTAGGCCTTATGGTAAATTAAATGCAAAGATATCCCCACAAAATCAAGTTTAAGTCCAAAGAAAAAGTGTGAAATGGGTATGGTAGTACATGCTACATTAATTTCTGCCAGATTATAAAGTTTCTTGCCTTAGATATTGTGGAAGAAGGTGGATTCCAGGACTTTTAGAAGAGAGAAAAATCTTAGACCTCCATCTTCCTCTAGAGCCAAGCCACACCCCCACATTATTCCAGTCTTGAAGAATAGTTTAAATAGCATGTTTATGGAAGGCTAAGGGTACTTCATTTGGGGGCAATTATGCAGTAACATTAGGTTTTGTATCTTTTAAAGAATTTAGACAGAAATGCCAGTTACCTCTTGGTCATTATTTAAAGAGCCACCAACACTTCAAGAAGAACTTTGAAAAACATAATATCTGGACACCAGGCAGCTTCAAATTTCTCATTAACTTTATTATTTCTTTTCCCCATTATTTATTACTGAGATCATATGCATGAAAACAGGACTGCTGTTCCTTCAGGGTTCATTAGCTCCTATTGCTTCTTCCCAACCTAATATCATAATACTCTGCTTGTGATAGTACAGTTATTTCCATGGCAACAGACTGTGATATCACAATAGAGTATTATAATTTCAAGTAGATAATAAGTTATAAAGACAGATGAACCTTTCTTTTTGACTCAGGGAATAAATTATTAGGAATGAGTTGTAGAAATTTTGAAATCTTGAAAAATTTACTTCAAATAAAATTAAATTCATTGATAATGTTGTTAATCAATGCAAGAAAACATACCTTATTAAATTGGAATAATAGTTGAAGTCTGAGTGTTAAGCATTGGCTTAGTTCAGTGCAAGATTGGAGTGTGTGTTCCAAATGACAGAGGATAAATTATACTCATTTGTGGAGACTTGTGAACCATTTTACAAAGCTACAGCTCAGTCTATTTAAGGTCTATTCTTGGCTCCTGGATTCCAGGTCTAGCATAGTAATTTAATTGATGTTATTAATTTACTCATTTGTTTTGTGTGCACCTTGGCTCAGTGGAGATACTGTCACCAAGCTGTGTATATTATGATGGACTCTCACTTGTCTGCATGTCCACCCTTGTGGTGTGGAACCACTGTATAAGATATGGAGTACTCTGAACTCCCAAAAAGCAACTAATAGATAGATTGAGGCAAGTGTATATCACCTGGTTAAACTGTCACAATGATTGACCTCAGAGAATCCATTTTGAACCTGGTGGGTCTCACAAGTTGCTTCAGACTAGCAGAGACTCAGAATTGAAAGATGTTTCTCACTATGAATTTAAATGGAGTAAACACCCATCCAGTTACCATACAAGGAACCGGAATCAGTGCCCCTATACTGAGCAGATGATCTAGCACGTGATCTACTGTTTGGCATGAGTTGCAGAGATTGGGGACTGAAACCAATGCTCTCTTGAGGGAAAAGAAGAAGACTCTATCACATACTGTAGCACTGCATTATTATCTCCACCACATAGATGTCTTAAATGGTCAGGACCCATCTGTCATAAAACCTATGCAAGTGGTCACGCAGAGCTTATGAACAAAGATGGCCATACACATCCTCATGTGGAGTAGCAACTCCATGGTAACCTGTCCTGAAAGTTTATAAGAGAAAATTACTATTTTTCTTCTGAGATGTGATTTTGAGAAAGCAGCTCTACCTCACTGGAATCCATATCCTCTAAAGAAATGAAAATCTCCCTGGGATATGTAGCCACACCAAAACCTTGACCTCAGAATCCACTATTTGATCCTTACTGAGTTGTTGAACTTGGAAAGGAGCCTTTTTTTCTCCTTAGGCTTCTTAAGGATGCCTTCTAACTATGACTTGAACAATGTGCCATTGGTGATGGGCCCTTTATGCAAATGTGAGCTGGGTGCATGATCTGCTGACTAATGTCATAGCCTTACAAATCTAAGGGCTGTCACAGCTGCAGCACAACCTCTTGCTAAGGCAGGAAGAAGATCCATCATAGAATCCCCTAAAAAGGGGGGTACTATATGTACTAAAGAAAGGGGGGTATCTGACTGGAGAATCCTCCAGAACCTCACCTCATCTTCCTGTCAGCTGAATATTCACACAGTGCTCATGTTACCAATGTAGCAGTCAATGGTACTCACAAACCAAAGGCAAATGTTAAATATGCATATTTACAAGCTTTTTACTGATGCATTTCATTGAGATCTGAGAGCGCTGATGTGCTTTTTACTGAAAAAACTCTATTCATGACCACAGAGCAGATGACTGCATCCATAAATGGAACCTTACAGTTTTTCACAAACATATCAAGGAATGGATATCATTTTACCAGCAACTTGGAAAACTGTTTTTGTCCACAGTCTCACACGTGTCTATCTGTGCAAAATGTTCAAATTTAGGGAAGCACTTGAGAGCGCTCCCTGTAATGGAGAGTGCTCACCGGCAATAAAAAAAAATAACACTCAGCATCATGGTAGGCAGTGTCTTCAGTAGCTGTAGAATTCTACATCTCTCCTTGACCAGGGAAAAAAATATATTTGAGGTCCAATAGAGATGGGATAGAGGAAGGCTGATTCTGCAATACTTATTCACCTTCCTCATCATCATCCCTGGAATCTTGAGGTTCCTCTGGATCATGAGGAGTAAACAAATTTCTCTGAAATTAGATCACTTCTAACATTTTTAAATATTATGGGAAGTTTATACCACACATAAACACCCTGCTAAACCTATGACACAACTGCCATAGAAAGCTTAGACAGATTTGGTCAAAAAAATGCAGATATTTTAAATTTGTAAAAAAGAAGCTCTCTTACAATCCTGTATTAAAGGAACAATGGCAAACTTTTTTTGCATCATATTATTTCTAATTAAAACCCCACATTTTATGATTGCTTACCTTCTCTAAAATTCATTGATGTTGCTGATTGTTTTATCTGCCTCCTTTCTTAGCAGAACTGACATGCATGCTAATGTGTAATCAATAACCTATGACAGGGTGTGCAGTTACTGGGGATTACTCAATACCCTGGGTACATTGTAAGGCACAAGGCCACAGGCTGAGAGTGTCCTCACAGCACCCAAGGTGTTGATTAATCCCCAATAACCACACACCCTGGAGTGGGTTATTGCACTTATAACATGGGGTTAGTATAGTGTCCTAGAAACAAAGGAAAGTCATATAAAGTGATCAAAAGGTACATAATTTATGAAGTATCATTCTCTAACACAAAGCAGTGCCACTGTTTCAAGTGTGCACAGATGACAGGGACACTCTTTGGTTAACCCACAACAGGCTAGGTGACTGTTAAACATTGCAGAACAGGAACATGAAGGAGCAAGATAGAGACAAGAAGAGAGACAGAGACACAGAAACACAAGAGGATAGTGCAGTAATGTTGAATTAAACACTGTCTGTCAGTGTGTGTTTCTATCTCTTTCCTTCTCTCTCTCTCTCTCTCTCTTGCTTTTTCATTTTCAAACTGTGTTGCCCTGTATGTGTCTCTCACACTCTCCAGTGCCCACTATAGAGACAGTAAGAAAAAACAGCGACTCTTTGTCCTTACTGTTTTTCCCGATAACAGGAACTGCTCTCCAGTGCTGATTTCCACAGGTGACACAGACAGGGAAGGGGCCACAACTTTGCATTAAATATTTTCATGACAAGGGAGTCAGCCTGTCTGCTGTTGCAACTTGGGGGAACTGCCAGAAGAAAAACACAGTTTGCCAGGGTGCGCCCCAGATCCAGTGTTCCCAGATCTACAGAGATTCCTGTAATACAAGAAAAGTAAGCCATTTTCAGGGAAATTGTTGACATAGACTTGCATTGGTTATATGGGAAAACAGAGCAATTCTGCTTCCATAGGAAATAATGTAATCTGCAGGAAAACACAGGAAAAGTGCCCTGGAGTAACAGGGAAAATACCAAATAAATCTGGGAGCACTGCAGATCATCCCAATCCTTGCACTGCCACACATTGTCTGGAGCTGGGAGGGACACTAGGCATGGCTGACATGTCAGGGACACAATTTAGATTCCAGTGTCTCGCTGGCCGGGGGGGGGTGTGTGAAGAACAACCATGTATCTCTCTCTCTCTCTCTCTCTCTCTCTCTCTCTCTCTCTGTTAAGTTACCATTGTGCCACTGTCTCTCCAGTAATGCGCAGCCCATGGACCTCACACACCACAGCACTTATGCTGTTCCCTGACACTCTTTCTCTGTCTGTCTCACATGCAGGGGGACAGCATGCAGCTCATCACTGACTGTATTTTAAACCCCTGGGAGCCACAGGTTCTGACACTCTAGATGATACTGCAAGGGGGAGCGGAGATTGGTAACAGACAACACTCACTCTCTGAGTACCGCATCTTGCTGCTCGCACTGTGCTGGTTTGGGGGGGCAACCTGAAGCACTGAGAGTAAACTGGCACGGGGGAAAAGCAGGCACATTCCAGATGACAGAGAGACACAGAGACACACACAGATGGGGGGGGGGGCACTGCACCACTTCTGCTCTAGAAGTCCCGAACCACTCTTTCTGTCTGTGCTGCTCAATTTCTAGGGGACTAGTAGTCAGAAACCCATCTACTGTGCATCATCTCTCCTGACATGGAGTAGGGAGCTGCTGTGCCCTTGACTGATGAAACACTGTTCGAGACAGGGAGCGGGCACCAGCTTCTGTCACTGGAGGACAAGGAGTGGGGCACAGCTTCTGTACAGATCATGGGGGGTTGGGGGTGTGGACAACAGAAACAGCTGCACTCTGCAGCACTGGAGAGAACAGAAGACTCAGCCATGGACATTGTTGGTGCAGGTTGTGGTGGGGGTGGGGGGGACCGGTGTGTGTGTGTCTGTCTCCCTCCGGATACAGTGCACTGACTGTACACAAGACACAGAGAGAGAGAGAGAGAGAGAGACACATACATGGCAGCTCTCTCTCTTTCAGTCTCTGACTGTGTGTCTGTCTCGGGTGTAAATGATATTTCCTGCACCCTCTGTGCCTAACTTTCTCTCTCTCACTGTTGCTGCACGGCTCGGTGACAGTGGTGCTCCAGTGAGCAAGGCAGTAGGTGGGGGCCGGCAAACATCTGGCTGGGTGGGTGGGGGGCTGGGAAACATCCTGCTCTGAACTAGGACTCCACAACTGATGACAGACACAGAGGACAGTGCAGCATTTGTACATTACATGTCCTGCTATCTCTGTTGTTCAGTCTCTCGCTCTCCTGCTGGATGGCTGGATTCAGATGCTGAGCGCTGAGGGGAGAAGGCGGAGTTGACACAGACTGCTGTCAGCACTGTGCCAGGGATCAGCTTTTCTCTGCTGCACTGCAAAAACTCATTGACACAGCACAGCTTGCTCGCAGCATGAGAGCTTCACTGTGCGCTCGGTCCCCAGAGATCCACGAGGCGTGTGGGTGGAGAATCATTTACTGGAGCAGATATGGGCGGAAGAGACTGCTCTCTCTCTCTCTCTCTCTCTGTCACCATCTCTGTTCTCCACAGTGGAACACATACCCAAGCTAAGCAAAACTGTCACCTGCATAGTGCATCACTCTTTATAAAATGGGCTATGAGAAAAGAGGAACCCAAGCTATGCTAAACTGTCACCCCTATAACAATGGATTTTAATGGCTGCTGCCTGAAACTCATTTTCCCCACACATAATGAGTGCAGGTCTGCCCAGGGATCTCTTCTGCACAGTTGCTTCACAGTTAACTGTGTGTATATTGGAGATTAATCAATGGTCAGGTGACGGTAACTGACCAATTGGGTTTCTCTTTTCTCATACCCCATGTTATAAATAGTTATAACCAAACTTGTTTTGTTTTAAATCTTGGATCTATTCTATTGCATACGTCCTCAACATTAGAAACACCCCGAAACAGTGCAGTAGTCATGATGCAATAGTCTCCTCTACTACCACTGCATAATGAGTGGCTAGACTGTGTTGGGGGTGTTTCTAAGTCCAGGAAAGATACAGTGGGAGTTGATCAAGGAATGTAAACAAACATGTTTGTTTCTGTGGTAACACCAGTATGGTGGGCAGACTGTTTTCAATTTTTAAAAGAAAACAAGTATCAGAATCAAACAACCAGCTATAGCAGCAGTCTCTAAAAAGGTTTTGGCCTGTGAAGGGGGCTATCATTTTTTTCTAAAATATTAGAAAGTAGTGAAAAACCTATAGCCTAAGCATCTTTGTGCCCTGTCCAAGATATGATGAGGTATGTATAAATTAAAAATGAGTCTGATTGAATAATTTTTTAATGCTATGAATATTACAAATACCTTTGTAGTAAAATTAAGTCTGTCTGCATCATAGAATATTAAAGGAGCTTAGGGAGGTGCTGCCAGCACCACTGGCAACCCTGTTCAATGAATCACTGGAAAAAGGAGTGGTTCCAGAGGACTGGAGGAGAGTAGATGTAGTCCCTCTACACAAAACTGGGAGCAGAGAGGAGGCTGGAAACTATAGACCAATCAGCCTGACCTCAGTGGTTGGGAAAATAATTGAATCACTGCTAAAAGAAAGGATTGTGGAACATCTGGAATCCAGCAAAGCACAGTATCTGAGGCAGTGTGAATTCACAGCTGGAAGGTCATGTAAAACAAATCTGATAGATTTCCTTGACTGGGTGATCAGGGAAGTGAATCAGGGGGAGTGGTGGATGTGGCCTACCTGGACTTCAGCAAGGTCTTCAACACCGTTCCACAAAAGAGGCTTGTAAATAAGCTAGGCAGCCTGTGAATGGGTTCCAAGGTGGTAAACTGGGTTAGAAATTGGTTGAAAGATAGAAAACAGAGGGTGGTGGCAAATGGAGCTCAATCCAATGAAAGGAGGTGACCAATGGGGTGCTGGGGGATCTGTTTAGGGGCTAGTCCTATTTAATGTCTTCATAAGTGACATTGTGAAGAGGCTGGAAGGAAAGTTATGCCTCTTTGTAAATGACACTAAAACCTGCAACAGGGTAGGCACTCCAGGAGGGGTGAAAAAAATAAGGAGGGACATAGGTAAACTAGAGGAATGGTCAAGAGTGTGGCAGTTAGAGTCAATGCAAAAAAGTGCAAAATCATACATTTGGGGCACAGGAACCCAGAGGAGGCTTACATGATTGGGGGGGTACTGACGGCCATCAAACAGAAAAGGGATCTGGGGTAATCTTATCAGATGACTTAAATGTGGGCAAAAAATGTGCCAAATCTATGGGAAGAGCCAGTGGGGTACTTGGGTGCATAGGGGGAGGTTCACCAGCAGAAGAAAGGAGGTGGTGATGACACTGTACAGATCATTGGTAAGACCCCATCTGGAGTACTATGTCCAGTTCTGGAGGCCACATCTCTGTGAGGACATAGACAAGGTGGAGGCAATTCAGAGAAAGACAACAAAAATGGTGCAGGGTCTCCACGAAATGTCATATGAGGAGAGACTGGAGGACCTCAATACTGTATACCCTGGAGGAAGGGAGAGAGTAGGCAGATATGATGGAGACCTTCGAATATCTCAAGGGCATAAATAAGGTGCAAGAGGGTAGCATTTTTCAGAAAAAGAGATGTTCTAGAACAAGGGGACATGACTTGAGGCTGGAAGGAGTGGGGCTAAGGAGTAACATGAGGAAGTATTTCTTCATGAAAGGGTGGTGAATGCATGGAACAACCTCCCATCGGAGGTGGTGAGGGCTAACTCAGTAGGGGAATTCAAAAATGCATGGTATAGGCATAAGGGAACCCTATCAATAGGAAAGAGAATTTAGCCACAGGTCAAGTATGATCTGTAGTTCTTGCAGCAGGTAGGGAAAATGAGCAGACTGGGTGGGCCTAGTTGTCCTTATCATTCATCAGTTTCCATGTTTCCATGTCTTACTGTAGACCACAAAATAAAAACAGAAAGACAAAGGATGTAAGGTGGGAACCAGAGAAGTGGTAAAACATTGTATGGTATAAAAGTATGAATTCCTGAGGTTTTTAAACAATTCTAGAAACATCCTGTTTGGAGCACCCTAATAAAAAGATCTTAGACCAAAAGAACAGGTCCAAGAGGAAAGTGGACTACTAGGCAAGATGAACTGCAGCCAATGGAAAACAGACAATATTCAAGAAAGTAGAGAAGGATGGCATGGGGGACCAAAGGTGGAAAGGATAGGAGGGTGGGAGGCAAGTCTAAAAAACTACAACTGTGGTGCAGGGATCTCCAGGGAAGTCTTCTAGAGGAGACAATGTTGCCAAGTGTGCAGCAGGTTTACAGCACTCACTGAGGAGCTGGTTGCAGTGAAGGCAGAACTATAGTCAGCAGTGTGGAGAGGGGAGGAAGGTCCAGGTGGGTTAGAAACCTGAGATGGCAACAGCAAACAGATTCCTACCCCACTGTGATTCAGTCACTCCAGTTTTGCCAGTCCAGAGACCAAAGCCTGTAGCCTACCCTGACATTAGACTCATCAACATGAATGCAACTGAAACATGATGGGAGTCCAAGGAAAAAGAATGGACCAAGAAGGTACTTGTGAAAGGGGATTCCACTGTATGGGGGACAGAAGGGATAATGATATTTAGAATAGGGCTGTACCATCAGTGGTTCCAAGTGACAAAAGTGCACCACTAATTTTGCCATTTCTGTCTTTGTGCACCATCAAATTTATCATGCTTCTTTAGTTGCTTCTATGTTACCCAACCTGACATTTTGTTTTGAAATCTACAGAGGGGCAGAACCTTATGATGGAGATCAGAGTTGGACTGTAAGTTGAAACTTGCAATTCGTACATGATTAGTGCATGGCTGCACACATCCCCTCCTCTCCCATGCATCATTCATTCAGTCATTTATCAGATGTGCCTTCAAAGGAGTTTGCTGCCAATTATTTTTTGTCCATAAAGATTTTTCTATGGTGACAGATGGACAGGCTTATCAGCTCTGTCCCCGTGCTCCCCAACTAGCTGCCTCCTCCCCCAGGAGCTCTCCAAATGGAGGGTCCCCCATGGATTACCCCCCTGGCAGTGCTACGAGGGGAGAGCATTCCCCTTCCCCAGTACACAAACCCAGGTGGTTGCACAAGCCAGGTATGAGCATGCAGGGTTTCATGAGCCTGCACTTCTTTTCCACTTTCCTTGATCCTCATCCATTCCAGCAGCAGTCAGGCAGTACTCCATGCCATGTGAAGACACACAATATGCTAAACTGATGACCCCTTCCTGATGTAATGCTCCAGCCTGCACTACCACCATGTCTCCACCTGGTACCAGTCGATGGCAGGGCTGACAAGCCACCCCCCAAGAGAGGAAAGCAGTCTGTCAGATGCTCAAACTTATGCCCCCCAGCAGGGATCGACAAATTTCAAAATGGCATGCTAGTCCCGGACAACTGGTCTAGTCAAAAATGGTAGTCCCAGAGTTCCAAGTGGTAGTCCGGTACACTTATATGAAAATTTTAACCCAACTTACGTAGAAATCAATTACATGGTGTGTCTGGGGGTTGTACTGTTGTATTAGGATGGATGTAGATGTAGAAGAACTGTGTAAATTGGGAAAAACAATATTGAGTGACTCTCCATCCAATTCTTTTCTTTTCTGAATGTTAATACAGCAGGTCCAGGGTGGGACCGGTGTACCATGTGTAGGGATACCGTACCCTGTACCAGATTTTGGGATGCCAAAAAGAGGACACTTAGTTCCTCCCCGATGAGCCCTCATGCCAAACCCCAAGTAAACAGGTTTAAAGTCTCCACTTCCTTCACAGCTCATATACAAGGTGAGGTCCTAGATAGGAGAAGAGAGTAAAAAAATTATAAAAATAATAATAATACAACAGGATATTGAAGGTACATGAAGAATATTTGGCAGCTGGAAAAGAGGACATGTCCTAGTAAAAGAGGACATCTGGTGACCCTAACTAACCATGTGTGCAGGCTGATGTCTGTTTCAGAAGAGATCGGATAATTGTTTAAGAATTAGTGAAATGAAGCCAAGGCCATCAATCAACAAAACATTCTGTGAATATAGCATGACTGTCATCAAGGGATAGACTGACTAGAGATTGGGAGGACAGGAAGAAGATGATGATGATGGAGCACTACTAGGAGTACTTGCATCAGGATCATCATCACTCAGGAGAAGAAACGGAAGCAGCAGCGGCACCACCAGCAGTAGATGTAGCAGCAGCAACAGCATGCCCATGAACATGTCTAGTTCCTGGACCAGAGACCAGCCAGTGGTTAATTGCAGGATCAGGATCAAATTCATGCAGTTCAGGACCTTCTACCACTATCTGCAGGAGAGACTGCAGTGTGTCATCAGAAAGCCGTGTCAGTATTTTTGTTTTGATAAGGTTCGGAATAGAAAAAACTCTTTCACACTTAGCAGTTGAGACACTCATAGTTATTAGTATTTCGACTAAGTCAAGAATAATGTGCCCAATCTGTGGTGGTTTTTCTTTTAGTAATTTTGCATAGACCTGCAAATAGGGCTTGTCAGCTGAAGATTTAAGCAGCATTTTAAATGCAGCATACTCAGACTTTATATGTTCCTGCTGCTCTTCCATGAAAAAATCAAAGTATTCAACCAGGTTTGCCAGTTCACAGGTCCCAAACACCACTAGTTGGTCTCTCGGCAGATCAAACTGCTTGAAATCTAAACAGCTGAACCATTTGAGAGGCACCTCTGAGAAATTTTAAACCTCTCGCCTATGTAATGCTATCGCTGCATCTATTAAATTCTGCAATTGTGTATCTCTTACAAAATTGACTTCTGGGCAGTTGCCTCTGAATGGGAAAGGAACAGTCCTCTCCTCCTCCTCCTCCTCCCCTTCCCTCTTTGACACAACATACTCCATCCATTTCTGTTCAGGTTTGTAATGGCTAAGGAAATCTGCCATGTATTTCCCTGGTGATGTTTTCAGCTCCATAAGCTGGAGTAAGCAGGTCTCAACAAGTTGTGGAACTTCCAGTATTACTATGTCATCTCTTTGAAACTGGAGTGACAGGTTTTTAGTATTGGCAGGAAGTCTTGTAGTATACATAGGGATTTTACAAACTGCGCACTCTGTTCTTCTTTTCAGAGGGCCTTTGTTCTAGAACCTTCATCACCACCAGCAGAAGATGCATGTTCTAGGTGTTGAGCGACACTAAGTAGGTTAACCTGAACTGCATGAACTGACCGTGACCTACTGACAAGCCATCTCACTTGTTTTAAGGCACTAAAGTGAGCAAGATCAGTATCCATGACATTAGCAATTTCTTTTAGTTCTCTCATTTTTTTGGGACTGTAATGATAAAACTTAAATATTCCCTGGAGAGTACTTTCAAGCTTTGACACAAATGTATTTTTTTTTACATCAAGAACTGCCAGCTCTAACTTATGGGCAACACAGTGCATTGCAATTATTTGAGGACAGAGTTCCCGTAACTTTGCTATGGTTCCTCCTCTTTCGCCCATCATGACACTGGCCCCATCAACATTTGCTGAAACATGGAATGGCCCTGGATTGCGAACATTTTGTAGGTTACTTAGGGGAAGATTTACTGACTCAAGTGCAGTCATTATTGCGTGAAATACACCTTCTGCATGTGCATGTTCCAGTGGCACAGCTTGGATAAGCAATGTACAAACCTGTTTTGAGTTTGGGTCAACAAACCGCATGAAAACATTTTCCCACTCAGTTATACTAGAATCTGTACTACCGTCAGCAAGAACTGTCACATATTTAACATCAGTAAGAGTCTGCATCTGGGTTTGGGATATAACTGCTGATATAGCACCACAGAAGTCCCTGGCTCACTTATCATTGGTATAATTAGAACCAATCGTTATCCCATTTTTTTCCTGCAGTTCACAGAGCCACTCCATGTCCGAGAAAGGGTGCAGATTTTTGGCAATGGAATATACTGTGTTGAACAGGCATTGCATCTTGACCTTAGTGCCCTGATCCAACTGCGTAAATGCTTGATACAGTGGGGACTCTGTGATATCAAACTGTACCGCACGCTGACCACTGTGTGCAATATGTTGAGTCATACACAGCAAATGTGGATTAGACTTGTCATGAGCACGTAGTGACTCAATTCAAAAATTATTTGAGCCAGTGGCAAAAACATTAGGTTTCTTTGAAAAGGCCGGTACTGCAATGGTTGGATATTTTTTGCACACAGTGCAATACATCAGTTCTTTTTTTTTTTTTATCATATCTCAGCCAGTTATAAATGGTTACCCAATGCCTTTGAAACAATCTGGCTCTTTTCGCCTGATCGTATTTCTCATCTTTATTTGGCCTCTCTGGCCTCTCATCCTGCTCATGGAGCACTAAAGTACGTTTTTTAGGGAGTGGACGTAAACTTTCAGTTAAGCCTTCATTGCTTAACTCAACACACTGATCAGCAGTTATATCTCCTGACACAGATATAGGCTTATTGTCATTGTTATTACTCTTATCTGCACTAGACACAGAGGTGGATTGTGTTTCTGTTTCAGGTGGTGTATTGCTACTGATGGAGTCTGCTGTCACTGCTGATACTCATGAGGCTACTGACCAGAGAGAAAAAGAGTCTGCTGTTTACTACTCCTACTCCTGTTCTGCATATTGTGGCACTTATTTTCTTCCCCCAATGATAATAAAATGTATTTTATTTTTCAGTGTGTCTGTGTGAGTTTCTTTGGATGCCCGGGGTTTGGTGGACTGGGTGGCTGGCAGACAGTGATGACACTGGGCGGGGGCCAGAAGGACACACACTAGTAGAAGAATGAGGTGCTTATTTGCCTTCGCCTTTTCAACAAATAAAGGCAATGGATCTTTATTTAGAATTGTCTGAAACTTTCAGAATTATGATGGTGCAAACTAAGGCAAGTCACTTAATCCAATTTGGTGGGGCAGGCACACAGAACACTCAGAAGAAGTCACTGGACAAAGGGAGTGGAAGAAGCTCGAAGGGAATGGGGAGTGATGTGTCTAATAGGAAAAGCCCAGCAGGTTACACAGGGTCGGACGGTCACCGACCTGGTCCTGTTAGTAATAACAGCACATGCGCACAGCACATAACTCCCTAAGGCTGTGCCTATTGCTCCCTCAGATAGCTGACCCTGACAGTGACTGGCAGTTCTTTGTTTAGTTTTTTTATAATAATTCACTAGTCAACTCACACACTCACACAGTTTAGGGCAGCTACAAACTAAGGTCAAGTTCAAATGTGCTAGTACTCTTTTACAACAATTAGTGCAGTTTTGTAAGTACTGCTCTGCTACTGACTTCTCCTTCACCAGTTACTGTGCAGTTATTACAGTTTTTACTTTTTTATTTATTTGGGCAACTACTTAGCAAGTCCTTCCCTCCCCTTTCCTTATTAGCAGGCTCACCTCACCACTGACTCCACAGCCTGGCCCTCAACCCAGCACACAGTGCAGACGTAAGAAGAATTTAGCCCCAGACATCAAACCCAGCCAGACAGACTGTGTGCAGTGCAAAGTAAAAAAAGTTCCTGCAGTACAAAGGGACTGCCTCCTCTAGTCTATGAACTTGTAATTTTTATGTGATCTTTTATCAGCTTACAATCAATGCACCGTGTTAATGTTTCCTTGGATCACTGCACTAGTTTTTCCCCTTCCCTGTTTATTTTAGGTACTGCCCCTCCTGATTTCCTCTCAGTAATGCTCCTTGTCCTTCAGTGGTCCCTTCTTAGGTCCACTCTTCAATTAAGTTGTGCTAAATATGGGAACAACAATATGCACACTTCAGTTCTACCCCTTATTGACTTTTTGTGTTTTCTCTAATTTTTTTTTTTTTGGCTTCTGAAAGGATCTGGTGCAGAACACTCAATCAACACAAACAGTTTAGTGAAATTACGGGAACAAAATGCACACTTCAGTTAATCAGTTGAGTTCTAACTTCTACCCCTTATTGACTTTTTGTGTTTTCTCTTGTTTTTTTTTTTTTTGGCTTCTGAAAGGATCTGCCTGGTGCAGAACACTCAACACAAACAGATGAAACTAAGGCTGGTTTCTACAACGTTCTCCCTCTCCTCTCAGGCTCTCCAGTCCCTATTTTTTTATTTCTGTGGACAATAGCGTGAGCAAACAAACAGCTTCATTTCTGTCCGGCTTCCCCAGTCCCCATCCCCTCCCCCGCCACAGCACACCCACCGACCTCACATCAAGCAACCTCCCTCGCTAACTCGAACTCTCCCTGAGTCCCTGGCTTTTTTTTTTATTTTAAAAGCTGAGTGGTTAAATAAACAGGCAGCCAGGTAGTGCTTTTCAAGTCTCCTCTCCACAAGACAACGACAAAATTAACTGCTCTGGGAACAGCATGCAAGTCCTTTCTCTGTGAAGGTGACAGAAAGTGAGTGTGTGTGTGTGTCCCCAGATCGCTCCCGGCAAGTCTACGTGGGAGCCAAACTCAGCCAATGTGCACCTTACCCTTCAGTGAGCCTCCATTGCATTTGCTGCCACACATGCCAGTCTCTCATGACTGGCTCCTCCTCTGTTCTGTCTTTGCCACTGGCATCCGCTGCTCGTACACGCTCGGCACTCCCGCACTGTTTCTGCCCCCACTGCCGACCTGCCAATCTGCCATCATAGCATGTGAGTGCTGCTCCGGGGTCAGATGACCACCAGCACAGGACAGGAGTACTTCAGTATCGCGTGACGCACACCCTACTGGCAAAAGATGGTAATTGCAGGCATAATTTTTTTTTTTTAATGCTTGTCCACGGACAAGTAACTATTTGCGACAGTGCTTGTCCCTGGCTGGAAAGTAATAGCCTGGGATGTGGGGTTATCGTATTTGTTGAACATCCCCAGCAACTCGAGTCTATTCCTGAATGTAGATTGTCAGCATAGTGGGTGGCAGCTGCCATGCAATGCCACTGGACTGGCATTGGCAGTTATTTTTTTATGCTTGTTTTATGCCCTTAAGATTTCTGTATGTAGGCGAAGACTACTGTGCCCAGTCAGTGTCAGTGGGAAGCAAAGCTCACTGGATGCATGAAAAGTGCAAGTTCCAGCACCATGCAGACTGCATGGTCTGTCAGTCTCTTTCTGTCCATAAACATCTACAGTAGATATTTACTATAATTACTTGGCTGAAAAATCATTATATACTGTACATTAGACAATGGGATAAATACAAATGCCCTGCAATCTGATTGGTTGGCAGGCACATTTTCAGCATGATAAATCCTCCAGTCTACCCACTGGAAAAGGTGCCAGCCACCAGTCAACCGCAGCAGAAACCCCCAGAGAAATCACTCCGACTGCCACAAATGCTTAAACACCACCGGTCCTTCCTGCTCTAAACCCGTCGAACATCGCATTCTCTACATCATACCAAAAGCAAGGAAACACTGCCAAAAGCCATACAAAGACCCCAAACAGTCTTTTTCCAAAGTACTTTCCCCATAACCACTTCCCTAAAGCTCACCTTTTTCACTTTCCACTGTCGGCTCTGCTCCATTCACACATTCCCCAAATCATCACGGCTCACAAAGTCACTGAATGCTTCTGCTGAGTAAATCAATCTATTAATGTCCCCCCATTAAAAAACAACTCCTTCAACTCACAATAATTAAAAAAAATTAGCGCTTCAACAATGAAGGCACCCGGAAACAGACTGTTATGAATGGCAGCCAGTACTCTGTTCAGATGTAGCCCACATGTTTATTTATTTAGTTAAACATCAGTTTAGAAACCTTTGAGCCAGAGGCTCATTTACAAAGGTACCTCGTCACAAAGAGGACATCAGAACAGTAGTACAAGGGACACAGTACTTACAAACAAAAAAGTTACAGTTCAATTACAATTTTGTTACAATAGAATACAATCTCCAACGAAGCAAAAGATAACAAAAGGTGCAAAACTTATGGTCGAGGAGAGCTGGTGGGAGTAGAAGGGAGGAGATGGGGAGGAGGATTAGTAGGGAAAGGAAGGGAGAGCCACTCAGTGAGCATTGTCAAACAGAGTAATTTTTTTTTTTTTTTACACTAGGCTAGCGGCAGTTGCATTTGCGAGCTAAGCAGGAAGTTTCTGAGCCTGGGCTTAAAGCAAGCTAAGGTTAGTGAGTTTGAGACACTGGCAGGGAGAGTTCACCAGTGGGGCTGCGATGAGGAATGCCCTCTGACCTTGAGAGGTCCTGGCTCTTGGAATAACTAGGGTAGTTTTGACGAGAGCTGGGATCAGGGTCAGGTGTAGTATGGTGAATGGAGCTGGATAGGCCTATGGGGATAGGCCACCAGGGCTTTAAAGGTGAGCTGGCATGTCTGATACATGAGTCGCTCTTCCAGGTTGAGTAGGGTAGCCAGGGTGTACAGCTCACATGTGAGTGAGTCTGGGAGCACCAGTGATAAGTCTGCAGGCCTTATTAACTGTGACGCGAACCTTGTTGAGGGCAGTCTGATCTGCTGAGCCATAGACCGGAAGGCCATAGTCAATGAGAGACATGACAGAGGAGGTGACAGCCAGGCAGAGGGCATCAGGAAGGAGGCATTTCTTGTGCCGGTAAAGAATGCCTAGCCGTGAGTTGGCGACAGAATTAGGGCAGATATATGTCCATGGAATGAAAGTGCAGGGTAAAAGGTTATACCAAGATATTTATAGGACTGCACCTGGTCAATGACGAGATTGGGTGTGGAGTGGACAGCTAAGGGGAAACTTGCTGTACTTATTTTGGGGGTGGGAGAAGAGCATCGTTTTTGTTTTCTTAAGGTTGATAGCAAGTCGGGTGCTCAGTGAACTAGGTAGCTGCAGAGTCAAAGACTAGTTGGAGGAGTTCTGTAGCAGCATGAGGTCATTGTGGAGGCAACGAGAACAGCATCATCAGCATAGAAGCATCTTACCCTGTACAACTGCTGGGTAGGGAGTTAAGAAAGAGTGAGAATAGTAGGGGTCCAAGAATTGAGCCCTGCGGCACCCCAGAGTGAATGGGGCATATTTCAGAGAGAGTACCATTGACTTTCACACATTGGGAGCGGGCGGAGAGATAGCTGGTGCACCAGAAAACAGGTCCTGAGGCAAAGCCTATTAGGTCGAGGGTGGAGAGCAAAAGAGGATGCAAAACGGTATCAAATGCTTTAGACAGGTCAATGAATATAGCACCAGCCAGGGCATCAGAGTCCAAGGAGGCATGGAGGAAGTTGGAAAATTCCAGGAGTGCTGTATTGGTACTATGACCTGCTCTGAACCCGTGTTGTTCAGGGCAGAGAACATTGTACTTACAGAGGTAGTCAGAGACTTGGGATGCCACAATTTTCTCTAACGCCTTAGAGAGGGGGGAGAGGATTGAGATGGGTCAGTAGTTACCCGGAAGAGTCCTGTCACCACCTTTATGGACAGGGTAACTGTGGCAATCTTCCAGGCAGAGGGAATTGTCCGAGACAGAGTGATTTGTTGAAAATGCACGTACAGGTGAGAGGACCTGATCCAGGACCTGACGTAAAAGGCAGGGATCAAGTGAGTCATTACCGATGAGTGTTACCTTTAGGCTTTTTAGCAAGTAAGGCCTAGTCTTGCATGGTGACACGACGCAGGTGGAAAGAGGGGTGGCAATGGTGGTGGTACAGATGGAGGAGGTGGACTGAAAAGTTACCAGGAAGTACTGAGCTAAGGTTGGTAAAGGAGTTATTGAGGTGGGTGGCAATGAGGGCAGGGTCAGAGGAGACGGTACCATTGATGTTGAGAAGAGAAGGAGAGGGGGACTGGGAGTGACCATTCAGTTGCTTGATGTTGTCCCAGAAGCACCTGGGGTTCCCCCAGGAGGAGGTAAGAGAGGCTTGGTAGTATTCTGCCTTTGCTTTGCATCCCTACATGTTAAACTACTACTCCTCACTACACACTGTTACTACAGTCTGCCTATCAACAGAGAACTGTTTTTTTCCCCACACAGCAATAAATAAATTAAAAAAAAGATCTAAAATGAAAAAAAAGCCTGTATTTTTCTTTTTTCCAAAAACAGAAGGGGGGCATTGTATAACAGCAATATACCCCTCCAGGAAGTGGGTATATGGGTGGATTTACTACTTCTGGTGTGGTAAATCCACCAATATACCCACTCCCTGTAGGGATAAATTGCTTAATTATCTATATGTCCAACCCTAACTCCCTCCAAGCAACAAAATGACAAGATCACACAAATAACCACAGATAGCCATAATCAGGTAAGCTTTTTCCAGATTATACAAATTCAGTAGCACTAATGTGCTACCTTTTTGGATTTGTATCTAGGGTATGCACAGAGCAAGACATACACACTTACTTCTGGCTGCAGATTGAAATCCAAAATACTCAAATCACAACACTACTTCCGTGTGCAGAAGCACAGGCTCCTGCAGCCACAGATACAAATCCACAATACCCAAATTACCAGAGTTCTTTTGTCTACAGAAGTACTGGCCTTGTAGTCACAGGCACTCATGCACACTGTAAGTTATACACATAGTTCTAGCTGCAGAAGTGCAATCCCCAGAGGGGCCTGTGGTTCTACAGCCACAGGTGTAAGATATTCACACTGACCTCTGGCTACAGAAGTGCACCCCATGAAATCCGTGATACCCAAATTGTAACACTACTTCTGTCTGTAGAAGTGCATTCCCCAGAAGGGCCTGTGGTTCTACAGCCACAGGCGTAAGATATGCACACTGACCTCTGGCTACAGAAGTGCACCCTTATGAAATCCATGACACCCAAATTGTAACACTACTTCAGTCTGTAGAAGTGCAGGCCCCTGAAGGGCCTGCGCTTCTACAGCTGCAGGTGTAAGACATACACATAAACTTCTGACTGCACAAGTGCAGATCCCTGTGAGGCCTACACTTCTGCAGCTGCATATAGAAATCCATGCTAGCCAAATTGCAACAGTACTTCTGTCTGCAGAGGTGCAGTCCCCTGTGGGGCCTGCACGTCTGCAGCCATAGGTACTCATTCACACAGTAAGACTTACAAATACAGTTGTGACTGCAGAAGCACAGGCCCCACAGTGGCCTGTGCCTCTGCAGCCACAGATACCAATCCATTAATTGTTTGTCATGCCTGATAATGGTTTTCTATGGCTGATTGTGTAATCTTGTTGTTTTGGTGCTTGAGTGGGGAGTTAGCCTTAATACCAATTTCCCCTGTTTATGCTGAACCCTAACTAGTTCATAAACACAGTTTTCTGCAACAAATTTCCTTTCTTTTTCAGACAGTGGAATTGCCTCTTCATTCACACCGGTCCCAAAGGGACCTGCATGAAGAGATGCAGATGCACAGAGCCCCCTGGGCCTTTCACCAAGGGAAGAGGCCATCTCCCTGCATAAGTGCAAGGTGTTACACTTCCATGTGGCAATGGATGTTAAGAATTTATGAGGCTGTCTGGTAGGCTGCAGAAGTGCAGGTCCCTCTAGGCCCTGCACTTCCATGCGACTACAAATACAGACATGGAGGGGTAAAGAGTCCAAAGCACAGGACCGTCTGGCAGCCATGGGTGCAGAGGTGCAGGGCCTATGCCAAGAGAAGAGAAGAGTTCAATTCACTTTATGGTACTTGGGCTTGTGTGGCCAACCTTGCACATGTCCTTCCCAGGCTGGAGGGTTGTGCTGCATAGAAGCACTGTCTCCCCAGCATTAGTTCATCCAGCTGGCTCACTGAGCTTGCCCCTAAACTCAGCTCAGTGGCATGGGATTGCAAAGCACTACCTGCTAGGCCAAAGGCTGCATTGCACATAATGTTTCTTAATATTTTTTTTTCCTTTATTTTGACCCCAAATGTTCAGCATAGTCATTATTTGACTCTCCTTTATAAATAAAGTGTGGCATTTATAGAATACTGTCCGAAACATCATTTGGCATTACAAGTGCAAGAACAAGTTTTGACCAGGATTTGAAAAATGAACCCTGTCACATTCACGAGGTGGTGTGAAAAAAATTACTATGTTGAAAATTTGTAGTCAAAATACTGAAAATAATCAACGTTATGAGCAAGCATGGAACCATTTCAATGTTCATTCATAATTGTATTTGTTTTTTAAATAATTTGACCCCAAATTTTAAACAAAGTCTTCTTATGACTCCATGTCATCAGCCGAGTAGGTGAAAATGTTCAGATCCTGCCAGAAAGGTGATCTCTAGGAGTGGGTCCTATTTACTTAGGTTCAAGTGTTTGATTTTTAAATACATAATTTTCATATAATTTCCATTTTTTTTTGTTTAAAAAAACAAGATGGCGACCATCATGATCGGAAATTATTTCTCACAAACAGAAAAACAATTGCGTGAAAGTAAAATGTTATTGTTGTATCATATGGTTATCCTAAACCCCCACTGAGCATGCTCAGAAGAAATAAATTAAAATTCGTATAACTGTCAAACCAATGATTTCTTTTTCATGAAATCTTCAAAAGACATTATCTTGACATAGGCCCCATCAACCCTGAATGTTTCTGAGAAAAATTCTATATCGTCTAGGCTGTTGGTGAGGGCAAAAAATACATAATAAAAGCCTAAAAAGGTTTAGACTTTTCTGTAAATGTGACACAGGATCTCAGAAACTGGATACGTAATCATCGTGAAACTTCCCACATATTGTGAACGTGCCAGCTAGACAGCACATGCCAAAAATGGAGAGTTTTGTCAAACAACCACCAATGTTATGAATATGTAAATTTAGGGGTTTAGCACTGAGCACTCCACTTGACCCTAAGTATACTGCAGCTACTGTGCCAGTATATGCATATATATCTCAAATCAATCGATCTGTCTGTCTGTCTGTCCATCCATCCATCTATCTATCTCAGAGACCATGATTTCACACTCCAGTCACTGGAGTAAACAGGGTGGCTGCCAGTGCTTTAACTTATGGAAGGAACAATGTTTTTTTATCTCCCCATACAATTATTTCCAGTTCTCTTCTCATTGTGGATATTAATGATTGAGCAGTCTGCTTAAGGAGAACAATACCATCGTTTTCCCTTTCATGTTTGGGTTTTGAAGGAAAAAGGAATAGGCTTATATCACACTAACCAAGACAGTCCTTGGTATCTAGTGGTCCAGCCTCCCCCACCCCATCTTGCGCTAGTAAATTCCTGGTGCCTAGTCATCCCTTCCCTCATCCCATAATGTGACAGTAAGTCCCTGGCATTTGGTGACAACCTTCCAGTCACTTCATCCCAAACCTATTATAAATCCTTGGTGTCTGGTTGCTCCCCTCCATCACCCCATGCTAAACATCCCTAGTAGCCAGTGAAATCCCAGTCACCCCAATGGTGACTGGCACAGCCTTCCTTTTACCCCTTTACTCAGCCATATTCTGAATCCTTTATCACAAACAGAATTTTATAAAGCCAACCCATTGATGCTGAGGATGAGGCACTGAATGGTGTGGGTTCAATGATAGACTTGGGCAGCCAGGGGTCAGGAGGGGAAGGAGACAATGGAGCATCTGGAGGACAGTTCTCCTCTCCCTGAGGTGGGATTCAGGGATGCCCAGTGTCCTGGCAGCCCCCAATGGAGATTGGGGTTACAGATCACGTAATTGGCACAGCTCTCCTCACCCTGCCATGGCCATCCACCAACTGATCAGGTCACAAGTGCCTACTATATATATTACAAGCTCATTGATTGTTCAATTAGCTCGAATATGTAGAATAGGCACTTGCAACCAGATCAATTGAAGGCTGGCAATGGCAGGGTGAGGAGGGCTGTGCCAGTCACCATCACGGGTTGGGTTGTGGGGGGCTGTGGGGAGGGGTCTGTCTAACAGGGGGTGCTACACTATGGAAACTTTTGTGGCATAGGATTATGTATTGAAGGGGGATTCTGCACAGGGTGGAACTTTTTGTAGCTTTCTGGGATTGGTGATGGGGTGGAGAGGTCTACAGCAATATGATGAGAAGGGGTTTAGCAGTACATGGCATTGAGGTGGGGGCTGCTACACTATGCGGCATATGTTTATTAATTGTACTGCAGAACACATGCAGCAGGGGGTTTGTATTTGAAAGAGGATCCTGGTACAAGTCTGGGGTGGGGTCCTTACACTATGGAATGGGGGTATTGTGTTTCAGCAGGGCAACTAGGCACTGGGGAACTGAGCTGCATACCTCTCAACCTCTTTCCACATATCACAGGGACAGAGCTTAAGACATTGGGTAAAAAGACACAGAAGCAGGGGCACATCCTGTGAATTAGTACTATTCATTCTGACAGCTGGCAGACTACGGGGATTACTGTAAATGCATTTTCCAATGGAGAACAAGCCTGTGAATTTACTGTTTGACATACTTTTGTGCTTACAGTCCCCACTGTTCTGTCAGCAAAACAACATTTTACTATGGACAGAGGAACTGTTTGATGCAAAATCAGGGACATCCCTGACAATCAGGGACAGTTAAGGGGTATACTGGGCTGGGTGGGGTGGGATGCCACTGGGCTGGGTGGGCTGGCAGGCTGCTGTGCTTATGTATGCAGTACCGCAGCCTGCCTGTGGGTGGCTAGGAGTTAGGCATGCTTTTTCCATGCCTAACTTTGCATTGCTCATCTCCTGTACTTGGGCAGCCCATCTCTACTGTAGTGCTCCCAGATCTACAGGGATCTCTGTGTTTTACAAAATTTATGGGTTGAAATTGGGATACAGGAAGGAAAACTGTATTTATTGGTATTCATGGGGAAACACTGCCCAAAGGTCATTAGATAAAATGCTTTCAGGCTGAGGGGCGTAGCTTTCCTCAGAAGGGATCAATTTCTTTTTGACAGCAAGCACTACACCTGATTTCCAAACATAACAGATAACAGTCTGTCAAGCACTGAGGTCTCTTGCAAGAAACCTGGCAAAACTATTATAATGCTTAACTGTTCATAGTTCAGGAAAAAAGCAGGCTAATAGTACTCCACTTAGCATACTCAGTTAAAACAAGTTCATTACAGTAGCTCTTTTTTAAGTGAGAGTTTTTCTGAAGATCTGTGACATAATTAGGATGTTTGGCAAAGTATCATGCATTTTGAAATGCAGGCTTACAATTTACTAATCTAGTTATGTGTGTGTGTGTGTGTGTGTGTGTGTGTGTGTGTGTGTGTGTGTGTGTGTGTGTGTGTGTTTGTTGGGAGAGGGGTAGAGAAACAGTCAAACTCCTGGCAAGGGAGACCTCATTTAATGAATTAACTGCTGACAAACCATGAGAGTAAGAAATTAATCTGTATAATTATCTGATTCCTTATGTTCCCATATGGATATATAAAAAAAAATTAGTCAAAACAACTGAGAAAGAGATGTGTAGGGAACAACAGCTGAGGTTTTCTTGTGTTTTGGACCTCCAGCTCTAGGCTGTGGAACATAAATGTATTGTTTGTGGTTGGAATGCGCAATCTAAACAGTAAGAAGGTATGAACAGTAATATTTTAATTTACTAGTAATGTAATCTTGCATAATTTATATCAATAAATAAGGTTTGATAATAATGTAGCTAGGGTATATGTTAACTTGCTTTGTTCTCACACAACACAATATATAATGTGCTAGTTTTGAGAAATGAAAGAGGTCATGTCATTTATTATGAGGAAATTATATGTTTATAGTTTTGGAGGTTTTGTGTAGGCTTGATATTATTCCTGAAATGTTAGAGATTTTCCTGGGGAACTTGCAAGATACTTGTATATAACTATACAATTTGTAAAAGGTCCTGATCAAACAACTGGAAACAGAACACTGTTTTTGTCATTTTATAATATGATGTACTGAGTATGCATTTACTGAATTGCTGGGTCAGGGCCTTGAAGGAAATAATAACATTTATGTAACTCATTCAAGATTCCATCAGATGGTCAGAAAAAAATTCTGTAAGAATTTGTCTGAAAACTAACAAATGAAAGATGCAAAAAATAGCATCTGTGTGTGTGTGTGTATGTATATATATATATATATATATATAAATATATATATATATATATATATATATATATATATATATATATTTATATGGGATATGTGTGGCCTTAGTATTAGATATCTTATTTATGCTGCTGTGTTGCTTGTGACTTCAAGTAACCTCACGAGTGGTGTAGCCATGAGTGACGGTTATGAGCAGTTACAAGCAACACTAGACACATAAATGAGATATCTAACACTAAGGCCCCACATATTCGATTTATGCAATAGGCCCCTTTGTTAAATGTTGGCTGTATATTTGCTGGATGCTGCTTTTATTTTACTTTTTTTAATTTTTAAAAGGGACTATGTATACAACGGCTTTAAAAGTCCGCCAAACTGACATTTTATATGAATGGGGTAATAGTGGATAGTAAATGGGTATTCTGATTGACCCTAATTTGAGAGTGGGCGTGGTGTTGGTTTCAAGGGATTGGGCAACTGTTTTTGGGGTGTGTGGTTGAGGGGCATGGTCTATTTCGCCTAGGCTTTTTATTGGACAATGGACGTGGTGAGGATGTTATGGCGAAGTTTTGGTTCAGTCAGCAGCTGGAGAGCAGAAGAAAAGCATCGAGAGCTCCACACTGGAAAATGACAGCATCAGCAAGGGGGACTCGGCATGCAGCCACTTGGAACATCGATGAGGACCAACTATGGATGCCATGGATCTGAAATTGGATTACAGTTTTTGCATCAGCGGACATTTTTTAAGCGTCAAGGTTACTGTCGATGGCATTTGCTATGCACGTGGATTTATTTGCTGACATTTATTTGGTTTTGGGGAACCTCACGACCCACATACTCCTTGGTTTGAGCCTTCAGGGCCTTTTCTCATGGATTTGTGATTGGGGCTTGCTGGATTTTATTTCTGCGGTGGGCTTTTGTATTTCTGTTGCACTTCTTGGGGCTTTATTTGCTTTTTTCAGTGCTGGGATTGCTACATTAAGAGTACAGGATATCTATTGCTAAGCTTTGGATTATGACATGAAGAGTCGCACACCTTTTTTACATTTTTTTATATTCTTTTCATTTTTGTGTGAAGGAAGCATACAGAAGGTCAGTGAGAAACTTTACATTGATTTTATTTTTAACAGCAAATTGTTACAACAGGTTGAAATTTTCATTTCTTGCTGGCTGTAAATGTAGTGTAGTTTTCTTTTTATTCTATTTTTAGTATGTAGAACCTCACAGTACAACAAACTGCCTTGGACTGCTCATTCTAGATTCTTTTAGTAACTACTACACATACAGTATTTTGCTTTCATTTACATCAATGAACAAGAGTATGCATTCTATGGAAAACACAGCAAATAAAAACTGTTTTTATTATTACAGTCTTTTTTTACAGATTGAGGGTTTTTGTTCTTATTCGGCTACTAGCAACAATTCTCTGAGACTGTATGCTTATCACTTTTTTATTTACAAAGAATCAATCTCCACTGTTTATTTTTTAATTTTTTCAACGTTATTTGCATTCTGTCACCAGTAATTTGCTCAGTCTGTCACTATTTCTTGTTCTGTTTTGCTGTTCTTTTCATACTTTTCACAGTTTGCAGTCCTTTTATGATATCCTGGTGTTTCTTTACTTTCTGAGGTGGTCATGCTTTTTCATTTATATGTTGCTGTTTCTTCATGCCTGGTGGGGGGGTGAGGGGGGAGGAAAAAAACAGAGGGTCACATTTCAGATATTCTTTTTGAAAATGTTCTATGAGAAGAAGAGGCAATTCATTTCTATTTACTTTAACTACTTGCTTTGATTTCTATTGATACACCTTTACAGACATGTTTACTACTTTTTTATGCTACTACTAGTGGTAGGATGTCTTTTTAAAAAACACAAAAACACACTCTTCTATTCTACTACTATTTCAGTATTACTTAGCTGAGGTGGCTACATACCTTAGCCAAAGTCACTTCCATAGGATAATACTTGAGGTTGTTTTCTTTTATAATTGTCATACCTGTTTCCTAGTGCAGTGGAAGAGTGGTGATAATTAAAAACAGGAAACTGTTGATGATATTTATTTTGCATCATTTACATGCATTAATTTAAAATAGAAATGGATCGCCAAAATTTACCCTTTGCTTTCATCTGTGTGTGTGTGGGGGAGATGCTGCACAGTAACAGGGATTGGTTTATTACTACTAATTGAATTTGATATTTTTTAGGTACCATGCGTTGGATGATCTTACCTTGCACAATATTGAATAAGATATTTTTTGCATTAATTGTGGGCTTGTTAAAGCAAGTTCCCAGGATGTCTGAGTAGTTTGGTGCAATCATTGACAGAGGTTGATGTGGCATTATTGTGCTGGTACTCGTTGGTTGTGGCTCGGTACTGAGGAGGGACAAGATTTTCTTTTGTTGGCATTCATTTAGTTTGGCATAATCACTCAGGCTTTGCATTTGCTTATGCCCTGATATCTGCATTATCTCGGTGGGTGCTACTCCCAAGTCAGTCAGTTTTGGATCAAGTGCTTGTGCACTGAATGATTAGTTAGTCTTTTATCTCTTGTTATAGAGGATTTTTCGATAATTTTTTAAACTATTTTTGGCAGTTTATTTACACCCACTGGTTGGTTTTTGATCCACATACTTAAGCGATTCTCTGATGCAAAGTGATTGCTGGCTAAGAAGAAGGGTGCATCATCTGTTATAGATTGGGGCGGTCTCACTGTCGGTAACTGAGGTAATTCATCACAGGGCATTTTTTTTGTAACACCTTCCAGCTCATAAGCCCTTGCTTTTATTTTTCTACAATCCTTTGGGTTGGCCCCTGTCTGGGTTTTCATTTGTCTCTCCTGGCAATACTGGATGTACCTTTTGCCATTTTCGTCTGTTTTCAGCTGGATGTCACCCCACTTGATGTTTCTCATCTCTGTATTGCCACGGACCCCAAAGTACAGACTGACCACCACCCACATCATATTTAACAGTGACTCGCCAATATCTGGTCCAAGTAAACCCTCTTTGTATAGGATTTCTAGCATTTCATCTGTTAATTAATCTGTGGCCATAGGTTTGGAACCTTTCCCCTCACTTTTCAGATTTTTTTGCCTAGACAACAGGACCTGTCTGATCTTCCTAAAAACTGGGGATGTTGAAAGGGAGTGTTCATACTGTTTGTTTCTGAGATACCTTTCTAGACTTTGAAAAGTTGAATGGAGGCTTAATGGCTCATACAAGGAACCATCTTTTTTATGGCATGTCATGAAATAGTGGCACATGTATTGATTTGACTCCCTCAGCTCTACTTTATGCAGTGGAGCTGTTATGTTGAAATGCTCTCTGAGGTATTTTGAGAAGACCGCAATGTCACCCTGTGTTTTTTGAGCAGTGTTTGTTACATGCATTGTCAATGAAATTGTCAATTTCCTCACTATTTACAGCGCATGTATTGATGGTATTGCTTGTTTCTGTGGCTGCTATGAATAAGGTACCTGGCACTGGGTCAGTTGTGACTGCTACTTCACTGACTGGCCTATCAGGATCTTCGAGGGGCTTCTTGTCATTTTCAAGTTTGGTCATTAGTTGCGACAGTTCCATCTCAAAACTGCTGTTTCAAATGACATTTTTTATGATTGTTTAACCACGTTTTAAACACACAGAGAAAAATATTCTGTCTGATGAACTGTTCTTTATGTGCCTAACTTAACAACTTGTTTTCTGATGTTTGCTGTTAGCGTTGCCAGTGGGATGCCTCGCAGCTATGTTAAACGTTACCCTCATGACAAGTGGGGCAGATTCTATTTGCCGCCTAGTCTTGTGGGACACTTTTTTTTATGCTAGAAAGTAGTTCAGGTAAAGGCTGCTGTTGTGATGGAAGCACTAGCTTGATAAATGGTGCATGACATAAGCACTGTATACATAAATGCCCTGTGACATATGCACTGCATACATAAATGAAATTTATGTACACAGTTACTCAGTTAAAAGATTTATCACACTCTGTTTGCCTCCACTCTATTGCATAAATATATATATATATATATATTATATATATATATATATATATATATATATATATATATATATGTATAGGATAGCTCATCCAAATCCAGTGTTCTGATTGTACAGTATAAAACACATCACATGACCATGCGTATATCGGAGTGTGACCACACACCTATACTTTTACCCCCTAAAAAACAATTTTGCCATTTTGTAAGATAGATAACCCACTCTACAGTGTGCAGTCATGCTCTGATATATGCACGTCTTGGGTAGTTGACACACTCGGCCTGCAGTCTCGTGCATACAATGCACACCAAGGTGTACATATATCAGAGTGTGACCACACACCTAAGAGTGGTTTATCTGTTATATGTGTATATATATATCTATATATATATATATATATATATATTTACTTTTATACAGTAGTGATGAGATGATATGCCATTCTTTATTTCTGCATAAAATCACCACCATGAGATATCACACTCTGCCAACATCACCGGAGTGTAATAACTGGAGTTTTCTCCAGTTATCACACTGTGATGACATCATCACAGTGTGATAACTGGCGTTCTCTCCAGTTATCACACTTCTATTGTATAAAACAAATACATGATGTGCACTTGTCTAACATGGAAAATATTTTCACTCCTGCACAGTGACCTCTGGATACTCACTCATGGCTTAGCCACTCATGAATATCCAGAGGTCATTCTAAAGGAGTGAAAATATGTTCCATATCAAACTCATGCCCATCATGTAACCCTTTATTACATATATATATATATATATATACATATATATATATATATATATATATATTTATATTCTTTGCAAAAATCTTCATTAATGCATCAGTTAGGGTGAATACCACAGCAACAAAAGCAGGGAAATGAAGCGTTATGGTTTCCAACCCCTAAGGCCCCACCCCCATCCCCTTACCCTCCACGCACTAACAGGTGCCGGGGTGTGCCATTGGGTCATCAGGCCCAACTTTCACCCCATTCCACATGTAAACAAGCTTACACAATACAGTATAAGACAATGGGATGAGCATTAGGCCTGAAAACACAATGCCAAGGTGAAGCCAAGGTGTTTAATCACCATAGAAGCTGGTTATTGTGAGTATACGCCGACTCGCTGGGTGTTATTACTATTATACGAGTTGTAGTGAAAGTTATAGTTTTTCTAAGAACCCGGGTCAGCGGAAGCAGCAGAAGCATGTACCTTCATGTTAAGAGTGCAAGCTAGCGTGTGCAGCTGTTGGAGCCTGTTTGCAAGCGACTGAGAGACAGATAGCGATTTTAGACAGACCACCAGTAGTCAAGTAAGCTGTTGTACCAGGCAATAAGAATCCGATGAGTTTGAGCTGGTTGGCTAGCCAGGGGACTGTTAGGAGAACTGAGTGCAATCTTGTTGTTGTCCACAGTGGTGGAGTGAGCGAGTGGGGGTGGCGGGTTCGTGGTCAGTAAGTGGCATAGAAAAATAAAAGAGCTTTTTCAGCTCTGAAGTGAGAGAATATTTTTATGTGCAGGAGTACAGCGTTATTCAAGGGGGATTACTGATGCGGAGGCACGGGGTTGGAGGACTGAGGTCAGGATCTGTGTGAATAAGTGATCACAGATGTCAGAAAGGTTTAATTAAACAACTGTGGGAGGGGGTTACTTCAATAAATGACTTTGTGGGAGGGGTTTAGTTGAATAAACGACTCTGGGTTTTCCTTGAGGTAGCTTGTGGGAGAATAACTGGCAGGTATACTGCGCTGATATTGGCTTAGATCAGATACCAGTTGACTAAATATATATATGGAAACATAGAAACATAGAAACATAGAATTTGACAGCAGATAAGGACCGCTTGGCCCGCCTAGTCTGCCCATTTCGCTACCTAACGGGTAAGTTGCAGATCCTAGTTAACCAACAGCCTACTTCTTCCTACCCCCCACTAGAATTGCCTTATGTCTGTCCTATGCGTTCTTGAATTCCCCCACCATTTTTGACTCTACAACCTCCTCAGAAAGGCTGTTCCATGTATCTACAACCCTCTCTGTGAAGAAATACTTCCTCACATTACCTCTGAGCCATCCCCCCTCTATCTTCAAATTGCACCCCCTTGTTTTTGCACATCTCTTTTTCTGAAAGATGCTACCATCTTGGACTTTGTTGATTCCCTTGAGGTATTTGAAAGTTTCTGTCTTGTCCTCCCTCTCCCTCTTTTCCTCGAGGCTATACATCTTTAGTTCCTTTAGTCTTTCTTCATGTGTCTTCTGATGCAGATTTTGCATCATTTTGGTTACCCTCCTCTGGACAGCCTCCACCCTGTCTATGTCTTTACAGAGATGAGGTCTCCAGAACTGTACACAATACTCCAGATGTGGTCTTATCAACTGTCTGTACAGAGGGCCAACAATTTCCTGTTTTCTGCTGGTGATGCCTCTCTCTCTATGCATCCCAGGATCCCCTCAGCGTTCCTTACTGCCTTCTCTCATTGCTTGCCCACATTTAGATCATCAGCTATAACTACCCCCAAGTACCTCTCCATTTTCATTGTTGTCAGTGTCTCACCCCCCCCATTGTGTACTCTTCCCCTGGGTTTTTGTTTCCCAGGTGCTTTACTTTGCACTTATTTGCATTGAATCTAAGCTGCCACATATTTGACCATTCCACCAACCTTGCTAAGTCCCTTCTCATCCTTTCCACCCCACCTTGTGTATCAACCCTGTTGCAGAACTTTGTGTTGTCTGCAAAGAGACATACCTTTCCTTCCAGTCCCTCTGCAATGTCACTTATAAAGACATTAAAAAGGACCAGTCCTGGTACTGAACCATGCAGTACCCCACTAGTAACCCCCCTTTCTTCACTGTGGACTTCGTTTACTATTACCCTCTGCATCCTGTTGCCTAGCCAATGTTTTAACCAGGCTGCCACCCTTGGGCCCACTCCCAGGCTGGTTAATTTGGTTATTAATCTTTTGTGTGGGACTGTGTCAAATGCTTTGCTAAAGTCTAGGTAGGCCGTGTCCACAGTCCCTCCCTGGTCTACTACTTTGGTCACCCAGTTAAAGAAATTGATTAGATTCATCTGACATGACCTTCCTGCTGTGAATACATGCTGCCTTGGGTCCTGTGCCCCACTGGCCTCTAGCTACTCAACAGTTCTCTCCTTCAGAAGTCATTTCATCATGTTCCCTACCACTGAGATCAAACTGACAGGTCTGTAGTTTCCTGCCTCTGTCTTGCTCCCACTTTTGTGAAGGGGAATCACATTCACCCTCCTCCAGTCCCCAGGTACCACACTGTCCTCCCATGATTTGTTAAAAGGGTAGTCAGTGGTGTTACTAGTTAGTTATTTAGAATTCTGGAGTGAATCCCATCAGGCCCCATTGCTATGTCCACCTTCAGTTTTAGGAGTTGTTTCAGAACCCTTTCTTCTGTGAAATGACTGATACTGATGCCCCTATCCAGAGTGCTTCACTGATTGGATTAGGTACCTCCCCTCCTCTTCCTTTGTGAATACTGAGCAGAAGTATTCGTTCAGTATCCCTGCTTTTCACTGTCCCACTCTGCCCACCCACCCTCCCTCTTCTTTATTCAGCCTCAGTATATCTCCTTTGTCTTTCTTCACTTCCTAATGTACCTATATATATGAATAAATAAAAAATATATATATATATATGTATTTCTCTTATTTTTGCAATACATTTGTTTACAGGCATAACTAGTATCTTTTGAAAGATTGGCCAACTTGTGATTTCTAATTCTGAGTACAGTTCATGAAATAATGAGCATGATATTTGTTATTTCATATAGTCCCCCATTGTGCCTTATGCATACCATGTACATCCAAATCATTCTAAGGCCATCTTGACATATAATTTTAATACCTAACAGCAAATCAGAGCTCTTTTCCTGATAAAAGTCTGCTGACATATTAAATAAAGAACAAAGTCATAAATAAGGAACTTGTGGCTTATGGAAACATCTACAGGGATTTATACAGGGATTTGATTCTGCCCCTACATGGAAAATACGGGAAAAAAGAGGGCTTATTACAAGGAAATGGTTATTTTTATCTGGAAGCACTGCTACTGAATATTCCAATGTGTGGGATATTCATGGGCACGTCCCCTCAACTTGGGCCGCATACATTAACTTTGAGCTGCAGCTTATCTCTATTTGGGCAGCCCATCTTCCTCATAGATACATAGATACATAGATACATAGACAGTGTCGGCAGATAAGGGCCTATGGCCCACCCAGTCTGCCCATTTGAGCTTGTAAGTTCAGTTTGATTTCCTAGAAGTCTGTTGCACCTTACCCCTGACCTCCAGAATTCCTTTATGTCTATCCCATGCATTCTTAAATCCCGTGATTGTTTCAGCCCCACCACTTCCTCTGGCAGGGTGTTCCACTTGTCCACCACCGTTCTGTGAAGAAATTCTTTCTCATGTTTCCTCTAGATCGATCCTCCTCCAACTTCATCCCATGCCCTCTAGTTCTGGAACATCTTTTTCGCTTAAAAATAGTGTTTTCCTGCACCCTGTTCCTCCTTGTAAGATACTTGTATGTCTCTATCATATCACCTCTCTCTCTTCTCTCCTCCAGGGAGTACATGTTCAGTTCCTTCAACCTGTCTTCATAGGACTTGTGATGCAATCCATGCACCATCTTTGTTGCCCTCCTCTGAACCTTCTCTACCCTGTCTATGTCCTTACATAGGTATGGTCTCCAGAACTGTACACTGTACTCCAGGTTGGGGCCTCACTAGTGTCTTGTATAGCGGAATTATGACCTCCCTTTTCCTGCTGGTGATGCCCCTGCCTATACATCCCAGCATCCTATTTGCTTTACCTGCTGCCTTGTCACACTGTTTCCCTATCTTGAGGTCATCAGAGATGATAACCCCAAGATCCCTTTCCTTCTTGGTGCATGCTATATCCTCACCCCCCCAACTGATATATTGTGCCAGGGTTTTTGTGCCCCATATGCATTATCTTGCACTTCTTTGCATTGAATTTCAACTGCCAAACCCTGACCATTCTTCAAGTTTCTGCAGGTCGCTTCTCATTCTGTCTACACCCTCTGGTGTGTCTACTCTGTTACAGAGCTTTGTGTCATCAGCGAACAGCGAAATTCTGCCTTCTAGGTCCTGCGCCATGTCACTGATGAAGATGTTGAATAGGACCGGTCCCAGCACTGATCCCTGTGGTACCCCACTGGTCACTCTTCCCTCTGTGAAGTGACAGCCATTTACCACCACCCTCTGTGTCCTGCCACCCAGCCAGTTACCTACCCACCACACTACTGTCCTGCCCACACCCATATTCCCCAGTTTGTGTAATAGTCCTCTATGTGGCACAGTGTCAAAGGCCTTGCTGAAGTCCAGATAGGCCATGTCCACTGCCCTCCCCTGATCCACCTCCCTAGTCACCCAGTCAAAAAATTCAATGAGGTTGGTCTGACATGACCTCCCCCTGGTGAAACTATGCTGCCTTGGGTCCTGTAGTCCATTGACAACCAGATGTTCCACCAATCTCTCCTTCAGTAGTGCTTCCATGATCTTCCCCACTACCGAGGTGAGGCTGACTGGTCTGTAGTTCCCTGCTTCCTCTTTGTTCCCACTTTTGTATAAGGGGACTACATCTGCTGTCCTCCAGTCTTTGGGTACCTCCCCTGTTTCCAGTGATCGGCTAAACAGGATAGCCAGAGGTTCAGCCACCACCTCTCTTAGTTCTTTAAGGACCCTGGGTGCACCCCATCTGTCCCCATTGCTTTATCAACTCTTATTACTTCCAGTTCCTTCAGGACCCTTCTCGTGTAAAGGACTTAGTCCATTTCTGTACCATTCTCACCCCTTGTACTCCCTTCAGACCCATTACCTCTCTCTTCCTCAGTAAAGACTGAGCAGAAATACCTGTTCAGTATGTCAGCTTTACCGTTGTCATCCTCCACGCGCCCCATCCTCCCCTTCAGTCTCACTATCCCTCCCTTTGTCTTTCTTTTTCACTTATGTACCTGTAAAAGGTTTTGTCTCCTCTACCCACTGATTTTGCAATGTGTTCTTCTGTCTGAGCTTTGGCTTCCCTTACTGACCTCCTGCCTCCCTTTGCTTCTCCTGGTACTTCTCCCTATCCCCTTCTGCCTGTGTCTTTTGTATTGCCTGAATGCAATCTTTTGGCTTTCACTTTTTGCTACCTCTTTGGAAACCATAATGGTCTCCTCTTCCTTTTCCTCTTGCTAACCTGCTTAATACATAATTCTGTTGTTCTTGTAATCCCCATTTTAAATACTGCCCACTGTTCCTCAACCCCTGATTCCTGTCCCATTCCCCTTAATTCCTCTTTCAAGTATCTCCCCATTTTCCCAAAGTCTGCCCCCCTAAAATCCAGGATACGTGTTTTTGTGTGGTTTGGTTCTGCTCTTTCTGTGATTTCAAACCACAATGACTGGTGGTCACTGTTTCCCAGGTGCTCCCCCACTGTTACCCCCTTTCATCCTTTGAATAAGGGAGTTTGGAGCATCTTTTGAGATGTGCGGCTCATCTCCATTTGCTCCAGAGATGTGCTGCTCATCTCCTTTGAAAATATGGGCCAGAGTTAAGAAAAAAAACACACCCTTAATGCATCATAGGACACCTAAAACCCTTTTGCTTCTGGTGATTTATTTATAATTATTTTTCCAGTGCACCATCATTTTTTGAGCCACCCTACATCTCTGGCTTAGAAAAATAATTCCACCAAGTTTCCAAAATCAACTAATGGGTGAGCTGCATGGCAGTCATTGGGGTATTGTAAAAATGAAAGTGCTTGCCCATATTTGGCCAGCATTAGATCAGAACATAGAAACACTGGTTAGTCAATGTGAAATGTTTTCTACAAATTATAACAGAAGGGATACATCGCCTATTCACCCACGCAAGCTGGCTTTCAGACTTTGGCAGAGAGTTCAAAAAGATTCTGCAGCAAACAAAAGATAAGTGTTCTTAATACTAATTATTCCATGTGGCTAGAAGTTCTATCAATGCCAAGTGCAACAACAGAAAAAAAAATAAAAATAAATGTTCTGTGAAACATGTCTGCATATGGACTTCATGAGGAACTCATTTCTGATAAGGGGCAACAGAATACATCTAGGGAGTTTTATACATGCTTACAGCTAATTTGGACAAGCACACTAACATACCTGTGTACCATCTCTCATCCATTGGTGCTGCTGAAAGACAGGTGCAACATTTCAAATGGGCCTTAGAAAAGGCCCGAGGATCTTTGACACTGTACCAGTGTATAGCACATTTTTATGTTGGCTCCTCCTTGTGCAGCCAACATATTGCATTAGTAGCAGATCTGGAGGTGCGGTCACTGTGGGCGAATGCAGGGCATGCATCAGTAGGTGCGTCCCTCATTCCCCAGTAAGGCAGCTGCAGGTGCTGACACCAGCAACATGTAAACTGGCCACCAGATCAAAGAAAAGGTCCATTGCAATGACTGCCAAGCTTCTCATGCAGCGGCATGCTTTTCCTGGTGAACCAGTTTACAAAACATGGCAGCAAGCAGCCGCAGAGTGCCCTGACCCACATCATTTGCCAATGGGGGAACCATTCCCCATCAGCATAATGCAACCCCCCTTCAATTTAAAGTGTGTGCTGAGGGGGTGCCCCTTCCCAGTTTAATTTAACGATGGGGGAGGCCACTCCCTGTCGGCATAATGTGCCCCCCCATTTGTTGTGTGCCAATGGGGGAGCCCAATCCCCCGTCGACTATAGAACCCCCCCAAAAAAAACACTCAGGTGGCATGCTGGGAGCCCACCCCAGCGTGCCAAATGCTCCAGTAAAAGAAAAACCGTCCTGCGATGTTTTTTTTTTTTAAGCCTACAAACAGAAAACGGTCCCTCGTCAACTCCAGTGGCTCCACCCCCAAGCAACTTCCACTCTCTGCTCACCCTGCTTCCCCACACCGCCCCTCACTCCATACTTACCTCCAGAGCATGGTTTGATGATCTTCGGTGGACCGGGAACACGTCTGCACTTTTCAAAGCCAACCACAAACTAAAGAAATGCTGGTAAACTGCATAATGGCATAAATAGGTTTTTTTCAACTTTGGTGCATATCTCAGGCATTTTAGGGGATTCTGGCACCAAATTTTCAACATGAGGTTATTGGGAACCCTCCTCATGAATTCAGTCACTGTCATGGCATTATCTGGTCCCAAAAGGTGATTTACCAGTCACTGCGTGGAATCACCTTTTGAGACCAATTAACAAAATGACAGTGCCATTGTTCATGAGGGGGTGCTCTCAAAATGCTTATGTTGCAAATTTGGTGAAAAAAATCCAAAAAATGACTGTTTTACATGCATGCATTACGCAGTTTCCACGCACGCTTGTAACTTCATGAATTTGTAATATTTTCACTCCAGATTTTCAAAATTGACTTTTTTCCACACCTGCTTATGAACAGTACAGCTGTTATTTTGCATATCCTGGTTGAAATGTGTTTTCGCACATCCAGCACAGAATAGCACAGTCGCTGTGCAAAATCAGTTTTCAGGACAGTTTCAGAAATAACAGTGACACTGTTCATGAGCAGAGGTCCTAAAATGCCTATGTTGAAAATTTGGTGATGAAAGTCCGTAAAGTGACTGTGTTACAAGCGTGCATTGTGCAGTTTCCACACACACTTGTAACTTCACAAATTTGCAATATTTTCATGCCAGATTTTGAAACACTGGCATTTTTTCACATCTCCTTATGAACAGTACAGCTGTCATTTTTCACAACCTGCCAAGAATGTGTTTCCACACCTGTGGAGCACAATGATGTGGTCACTGAAGGAAATCAACTTTTGGGACAGATTTACAAAATCACAGTGCCACTGTTCATGAAGGGAGGTCCCAAAATGCCTATGTTGAAAATGTGGTTAAAAAAATCCCAAAGATAATTGGGTTACGGACGTGTGTTGTGCAGCTTCTATGCCTGCTCATGAATTAACCAATTTTTCGTATTTTCACTCCAGATTTTCAGCATTGCCATTTTTTACACCTCCTCATGAACAATACAGTTGTCATCTTTCACATTCTGTCCAAAACGTGCTTTCATGCCTGAGTCACCAAATGGCATAGTCGCTGTGCAAAACCACCTTTCAGCTAACAAACTGATAGTGCCGCTTTTCATGAGCTGGGGTCACAAAAAGCCCATGTTGAAAATTTGGAGTGAAAATACCAAAAAACGTTAGGGTACCAACAAACATGAGTGTTAGGGTTTTCAACTGTAACATCCCAACCCGTAGAGACTGACAGGCTTCAGGGGCATGACTTGGGATCATTGGCTGTAATGCTCATGCCATTCCACCCCCACCCTGAAGCCACTGACAGGCATTGAGGTGTGCCTTGGAGTGTTTGACCCTAAAGTTCACCCCATTCTCCTATACTGCACCCATCTCAGTGTACTTTCTTATAGAATGAGGTAAGTATAAGGCCCAAAGACCCCTAAGCATACCACAACATTTGTCAGTATCTACAGGGTAGGGTGAGGTAAAATGGCATGAGTGTTATAGCTGATGACCCAATGGCACGCCACAATGCCTGTCAGTCTCTGCAGAGTGGGGGTGGGGTTGGCGTCAGTTCAGTACTTCACTGCCATTCCCATTATGCATCTCTAATTCCTGCACTACCAATGCCAGTGAGACAACATTCGGCATTGACAAATGCTTGTTTATTCAGTTACCAAAATACACCACACCTTGCTACTAAGAAAAAAATCTAACAGGACTGTGCTTAGACAGACATGTCTAAACACACTTTTCTCTGGTTAAACCTGTGAAAGCAGGCAAGTACAGCAGATAAAACCATTCTTAAGTTAAGCACTAGGGCCATTCTCTCTCTCTCTCTCTCACTTTTTGAAGAAAAATATATGGTAGTTCCAAATTACCGTAGAGGGGGAAGACGGACAGAAATGAGTTCTTGGTACGGCAAAAGTGGTACTGGGTCCTGTAACATATAGTGCTTGGTTTAATTACAAGGTAAATGCTGGAAGGTACATGTGAATTAAATGACTGAGAGTCTATATGAATCTAGCCAATGAAGAAGAAAATGTTCACGGTAAGTGGGAAATGCCAAAGGTTTCTAGCAATAACACTGTGTAGGAAGAGGACACATAGGCTCTGAGGAACAAAGAAATGTGAGGCCTGTACCAGAACCTTAGCCAGTTGTGATAAATACAGACATGACTACAAAGTGTCAAGAAGTCCCCCTGGCAGACTTAACCCTTACAATACTGCGGGAGTATATATACATCCTGAATCTATATATGTTTAAATATACTCAGCACTCAAAGAGTTAAATATTAAAAGACAATATAATGGAGAAAGAATATGCTTTAATTTACAGAGGAGGGGATGATGTGTATTTTAATGTGTTTCGAGGTTATAACATGTTACTTAAGATTTGTTTTTATAAGTTGGTAACCAAGTAATGCTCACCAAGCACAAGATCTGTTTTCATGGGCAACCCAGGAGCACTGGGAAGGTTAAGTGACTTGCTCAGGGTTACACAGTGTGCAAGTGGAGGTTGTGGGAATCAAACCCAGGTCTGCTGGATGTACCAAGCTCATTCACAGCTCATTACTCTATCCTTTAGGTTAATCTAGGCTTCACTGCCAGCCCCCTCTAACAAAATATTATTTATATTTTACTATGCTCTGGAACGTTGGTAGATTTTGCATTCTGTATACTGTCCAGTTGTTTGTGCTCGTCTTAGTATCATAGTAATGTAATGTCAGAGGGGAACCAAGGTCTGTCATGTGCTTCCTCTGCTTCGTATGCAGTGGGAGAAAGTATAACCATTCTAATACCCAGGATATAAAACATGAGTTTTGTTGCCGTATTGGTCCTGGTGACAAGATGTAGTCCCACTTCACAAACGTAGCAGTAAGGAATAGGTTTGAAACTACAGGCCAGTCAGCCTGACTTTGGTAGCAGGTAACAAAAAGTTGAAAAATTCTACTGGCCAAAAATTCATTCAAATTTTAATCACATGTCTTAGTTTTAATTAGGAATGTTCTGTCTTTCTTCTCTAAAGATAAATGGTGATTCATTCTGCAACTTTGACCTTCCAGTGCCTTCCTTTTGGATGAGTTTTTATGTTTGCTTGCACGCATGTGCAAGAAACATAGTGCCGTCATCGGAGATTTCGGAGGTGTGTCACCACCTCCTCCTCCAATTCAGGCAGTGAGCTGGCAGGCGCGGCCCCTGTAAGCCAATGCATTTTGGAGCTGTCTATGACATGCTCCAAAATGCAGTGGCATACAGTTGAAAGGAGCTACCCTTGAGTGAGCAGCAATAAGAAGCTGCTCATCACGCAGCTCCCCCAGCCCGCTGGCGTGTCGCCCTGCGCCAGTGTATAGCCCGGCCAGTGCCCAATCCCGTCGGCTGAGCTGCATCTGTCTTCTCCCAGTAGTTGATGCTGCAGCTGAGGCCCACCCAGCATGGCAGTCGATCATGTTGCCGACGGGGTGCCCAATCCCGGTCGGCTGAGCCTTCATCCCCAAAGTCCTTGTGCCATGCTGGGGCCACCCCAGCGTGGCAAACATCCACGGATTTTTTAATTTTTGCCGGCGGGGTGCCCAATCCCCATCGGCTGAACCCTCAAAGTCCTTGTGCCATGCTGGGAGCCCACCCCAGCATGGCAAACAATCCCAACATCTTTTTTTTTTTTACCTGTGAAAAAAAGGTCCAGCGTGTGCGTCTCCGACCCCCACAACCCGCACCCACCCACTGCACACCCAGCCTCCCCACACCCGCCACCCCATACTTCCTCGGACTCCGTCCGGACGATCTTCAGTGGACCTGGAACACGTCTGCACTCCTCAAAGCCGACCGCGAACTGAGGAAATGCCGGTAAGCTGTATAATGGGCTAGATAGGGGGGTTTCAACTTTATTGCATATCTCAGCCATTTTTGGAATTTTTGCACCAAATTTTCAACATGGGGTTTTTGGGACCCCTTCTCATGAATGATGTCATTGTCATGGTGTTATTAGGGTCCGAAGGATGATTTCGCGCAGTGACTGCGCAGTGACTGCGAAATCACCCTTCAGGCCTGAATACCACCATGACAGTGACATCGTTCATGAAGAAAGCGCTAAAACTCCATGTTGAAAATTTTGCCAAAATTCCAAAAATGACTGTTTAAAGAGCATGCATTGCGCAGTTCCTACGCAGGCTCGTAAGTTCGCGAAATTTCAATATTTGCACTCCATATTTTCAACATTGCCATTTCACCACACTTTCTTATGAGTAGTACAGCTGTCATTTTTTACATCTCACCCAAAATGTTTCCGCCCATGTAGCGCAGAATGGCGCAGTCAGTGTGAGAAATCAATGTACGGGACAAATTAAGAAAATCACAGTGACACTGTTCATGAGCAGAGGTCTTGAAATGGCTATGTTGAAAATTTGGTGAAAAAATCCTAAAAATGACTGTTTTACGAGCATGCGTTACGCAGTTCCTACGCACGCTCATAGGTTTGCGAATTTTCAATATTTCCACTCCAGATTTTCAACATTGCCATTTTTCCACACCTTCTTATGAGTAGTACAGCTGTCATTTTTCACATCTCACCCAAACGCGTTTCACCACGTGAAGCAGCTACAATGGCGCAGTCGCTAGCTAACTCAGTGTATGGGACACATTAAGAAAATCACAGTGTCACTGTTCATGAGCAGAGATCTTAAAATGGCAATGTTTAAAATTTGGTGACAGAATTCCTAAAAATTACTGTTTTACGAGTGTGCGTTGCACAGTTCCCACGCACGCTCGTAGGTTTGCGAATTTTCAATATTTCCACTCCAGATTTCCAACATTGCCATTTTTCCCCACCTCCTTATGAGCAGTACAGCTTAATTTTTCACATCCTGCCCAAAACGTGTTTCCACCCATGTAGCGCACAATGGTGCTGTTGGTGCTCGAAAGCAATGTTTAGGACAGATTAAGAAAATCACAGTTACACTGTTCATGAGCAGAGGTCTTAAAATGGCTATGTTGAAAATTTGGTGACAAAAGTCCATAAAATGACTGTGTTACGCGTGAGCATTGTGCAGTTTCCACGCATCCTCGTTAGTTCATGACTTTGTAATATTTTCAGTCCAGATTTCACTAGTGGCATTTTCAACACTTCCTTATGAACAGTACAGCTGCCATTTTCACAACATGGCGGTGTGTTTTCACACTTTCAGTGCAGAGATGCGTGGTCGCTGTGGAAATCATTGTTCGCACAGATAAAGAAAAATCACAGTGACACTGTTCATGATCGGAGGCACCAAAATGCCTGAGTTGACAATCTACTATAAAAAATCCCCAACCTAATTATATAATGGGTGTGCGTTGCACAGTTTCTATGTACACTTGTGACTTCACCATTTTTATAAATATTTTTACTACACATTTGCAACATAGCCATTTTTACACCTCCCCATGAAAGAGTACAGCTGTCATTTTTTACATCCTGTTCGGAATATTTTTGCACCTGTGGTGCTAAATGCAGTAGTCACTGTGCATAAGCAGCTTTTGGCTACCAAACTGATATTCCCCGTTCATGAGGTGGGGTCACAAAACAAACATGTTGAAAATTTGGAGTTAACATACCAACGAATGCCTGAGGTATTAGGCTTTTCAACTAAATTGCCCAACCCTATAGAGAATGACAGGAATCAGGGTGTGACTTGGGATTCTTGCCTGTGATGCTCATACCATTCCACACCCTGCAGTCACTGAGAGGCATCGAGGTATGCCTTGGACTCTTCGAGCCCCAAACTTCACCCATTCTCCTATATCGCACCCATCTCACCGTATTTCCTAATGAAATGGGGTGCGCATAAGGGCCAAAGACCCCAAGGAACACGTGACACTTGTCAGTCTCTGCAGAGTGGGGTGTGGTGAAATGGCATGGCCGTTATGCCTGACGACCCAAACACACACCCCAATGCCTGTCACTCTCTGAAGGGTGGTGGTGGGGTTGGCTTCAGTTCAATACTTCACTGCCATTCCTATTACGCAGCTCTGTAACTTCTACACTACCACTGCCAATGCCAGCAAGCAAACGTTCGGCATTGACAAATGCTTGTTTTAGGTTAACTTTCAAATGCCAGTATTAGGCTCATAAGATTTTGTTTCTTCATGTATACACAAGCACACTCACTCATGCATAGTTCAAAATGACAATGTCTTATTGGCTTTTTTAGGGATGGTGTTATCTGGTCTGTTGATATTTGATCTTGAAATGCCTTCTTGGATAACAGTTAGGCTGTGTGTTTCCTTTTAGTTCTCAGTTGATCTTTGAATGAATGTTTAGCCAATAGAATTTTCACAACTTTTTTAATCTGTTTTTATGTATGATCTGGGTGTTAATAGAATGTATTCTTCCAAAACAACTGCTATTAGTTTCTGATGAATGACTCGATATAGTCCAAAAGCTAAAGCAGCACCTGCTTTCTTTTCTAACATCTATGTTGGTCAAATAAAAGGTATCAAATCATCTCTTTTTTTCCAGGATATAAGTGATTCTTGTGGTAAGGCCTGTATTGTTTTCATATCCACTGTCTCTGCTGTCAGGCTGATCTACAGGTTCAGAACACATGGAGAGGAAAAAAGTGCTTCCTAATATCACCCCTGAATTTACCACCTTTGAACTCCAGGATGTGCCTCTGTGTCCTGTTGGAAAAAACTAAATCTGACATCTCTGGCTGTTTCATTTTCTCATTATCCTTGAGACTACACCAGACTTATATTATGTCCCCTACTAAACTCATTGGGCTCTACTCATCAAAGGGCAGACTGGTTACGCATTGCATATCTGCAGTGCATAGCCACTCTGCACCCAATGCACCCCCCCATGCAGGATGCACTAACAGGGGGCATGCAGCCCCGATGCACCCAATCCCCCTAATCCATGGACTGCACCACACTAGGGGCAGGCTGCGGGCTTGGCAGCATTATACACCTTGCACAAAGGCATGTAGTGTTGGCCACAGGGGTGCAGAGGAAGGTGCTGGGTATGCCAAGGAGAACCTTGCTGTAGGGCCCCTGTGTACCCTGCACACACACACACACACACACACACACATACACAGTTGCTGCCTGGAATGGGTGGATAGCCCACATCCCCTCCATTGGGGCCACTGTGGCTGTTTCTGGTGGCTGCCGGGTGCCACCCACCTGGCACATGGCCGTACCCTGGCCCCTTGTAGGCTGCCCACCCAAAGCACACCAAAAGTGTAGCTCTGGCCCCTGCATTAGGACACCTGCCATACAGGACCTCCCACTGAACCACCACCATGGCACTGCACACCCACCTCCTGGCCCCTGTATCTGTGTGCTTGTGCCACTTCCTGGGATGGCCAGTGGCACAGCCCTCCTCATACCACCATGGCTACTGGCCATCTGATGTATTTATTAATTTTATTTATGTTATTTATTTTATTTATTGAATACAATTGGAATTGCAAACCTTTGAGTCACAGACTCTTTTGCAAAGGCTCCACGTCAGTTACAAGGGGTGGAGGAGGAGGACAAATACAGATTAAGACAAACAAAAACAGGCAGTATATACATTTACAGTACTGTCAGATGCAGTACAGGTTTGCACTTATTAAAACAGAGAGGCATTAATCAACATTCTAGGAATCCTATGTACGCAGGGGCATGCAGCCAATGTGCGCTCACGAATGTCAGATGGCCAGCAGTCATGGAGGTGTGCGGAGGCTGTGCCACCGGCTATCCTGGGAAGCAGTACCAGCCACACAGGTATGGGGCTGGAGGGGTGGGGTTGCTAGGGTGGGTGGGGGAGCCACTGGCCAGCTTATCATATACTGTATGTCAAGTGCTATTGCTGGAGACTGCCATTTGCTGGGGTACCGGTTGGGGGTCGTACTACTGCGGACCAGGATGTATGTGGGTGGGGGTGGTGGGAATGTCTTTATGGGTTGGGGCTCTGCTGTGTGGCAGGAAGGGGAGTGTCCTTCCAATGGCCTGATACTGGGGCATGGGTGCACAGGTCTGGGTGCCTGAAGTAGGCAACCAGACCCGCTCCTCACCATGCAAGGGATTCACTTTCGGCCCGGGACGGGCATCCAATTGGATAATCGCATGGGACTGCAACTCTGCCCCCAGCCACCCTGCTGAGTCCTGAGTGCTGGGGGCAGGGCTCATGGATAGGTGCACATCACGGTTGTGCATACCCGGGTCTTGCACCTGTCTGCAGGTGCAGACCTCCACGAGTGGGATATGTGCCGCTGGTGCATAATTCTCACCCATTGGTGCATAGGCCCCATGGTCTCCAATCTTTTTTTTTTATTTTTTTATTTAGTATGCTTTTTGCCTGCTGGGTCATCAGTAACTCAGCCCTTGGTCATGGCCCCTCTGTACCCCCACCTCTGGCAATCACCAGGCATCTCCATAGTCACCCCTGGCTTGCCCCCCCAGAGGGAGGGGTTGCAGAGCTGCTCTCCAACCAGTTCCGCACTGCAAATATCTGGTCAGGACAGCAGTGGCACTGGAGGCTTATTGGGGCCCAGAAGGAAGGATGCCATGGAGATGACCCAGCAGCATTTTTACACTGTAAGCAGGGTGGGGATATGCAATGATGACCAGCGTCTGGCTCACCCTGAAGTCTTGCTGGTGTCAGCATGTTGTGGTGAACCCAGCCTCCACTGGGTATCACTCGTGCACTAAACACACAACCCCCTCCCCCGGAGAAGAAGAGCAGTCCTGGGGACGCTCAATCCTTCTTCTCCTGGCCAGCCCTCCAATGACCCGAGTCCATTTCCAAACCCAGGTCACTGGCCTCACAAGCAGAAATCCAATTGCTGCGCTGACGGGACGCCCCCCATGATCTCCAATCTAAAGGCAACCAGCCACTCCTCCTAGCACTTGTCTTCTTAAACTATGATTATTTTGATGATCCTGTGTTGCACTGTATCAACTACCACAATTTTCATTTTATATTGACTAGCCCAGAACTTCAAACAGTACTAGAGGTGCACATTTCCACTTATGTTGGCACCTAAAGCAAGCATTTGTCAATGATGAATGTTTGCTTGCTGGCATTGGCATTGGTAGTGTAGGAGTAAGAGATATGCATAATAGGAATGGCAGTGAAGTATTGAACTGAAGCCAACCCCACCACCACCCTGCAGAGGTAGAAGACTTGGTTTGCTGGCCAAGGCACCTAGCTTCACCTGAGCTCTTTCCTTCTAAGACTGCTTGAAAGGCAGAGTAGAGAAACTTACCAGAGCAAGGGAGAAGGATTAAGACTTAGTTTGGCTAAGCAGATTTACTGTGTGGTGGTGTTTTTATTTTTTACTCACAGAGATTGCTACTGTTTGTTGCTAACATTTCATTGCTTTATTTTTTTCTGATTCAAATTGTTGTTGCTGGTATACCTTCTTCTGCATTATTACAAGGTGTGCCTACAGGTGTGTGTAACAGATAACTGCTGTAATCTTCTGATTCAAATTGTCTTTTGCAAGGCATATCTTCTGTTACTGCTTTGTTTTCTCTGGAGCAAAGTGTTTCTTACAAGGTATATCTTCTCTGAAATTACTGTATTACAGGTGGAGCTTACATTTTTGTGACTTTTTTATCATTGGGCTAAGCAAAATTACTGTTTGACACTGTGTTTTATTTTATTCTTGTTTGTTGAAAAGGTTTGTTGTCTCAGAGGTGTTTCAGTCTCCTTCTCACATTGAAGGAGCTAATTGCTTTTCCTCCCACAGCTCTTCCAAAGGATTAGGTGTGTATGTGGGGGTGGAGCTGGCAAACTGTCAGTAATTTCTAACAGAAAGAAGGGTTAAAAAGTCAGGTTAGTTGATATCTTGGAGGTAGAAGACTTGGTTTGCTGGCCAAGGCACATAGCTTCACCTGAGCTCTTTCCTTTCTAAGACTGCTTGAAAGGCAGAGTAGAGAAACTTACCAGAGCAAGGGAGAAGGATTAAGACTTAGTTTGGCTAAGCAGATTTACTGTGTGGTGGTGTTTTTATTTTTTACTCACAGAGATTGCTACTGTTTGTTGCTAACATTTCATTGCTTTATTTTTTCTCTGATTCAAATTGTTGTTGCTGGTATACCTTCTTCTGCATTATTACAAGGTGTGCCTACAGGTGTGTGCTAACAGATTACTGCTGTAATCTTCTGATTCAAATTGTCTTTTGCAAGGCATATCTTCTGTTACTGCTTTATTTTTCTCTGGAGCAAAGTGTTTCTTACAGGGTATATCTTCTCTGAAATTATTACAGGTGGTGCTTTACAGGTTTTACAGTTTTATCTAACATTAGGATAAGCTTTCAGGGTTACTGCATTTGTTGTTGACTGATTGTTTCTGCTCTTACCTCCTTGTTCTTTCGTCCGTGGTTCTTCTTTTTAGGCAGGGGAAGGGCCCAGCCACCCACCCCCATCCCCAACCACCCACGCTACACTCCTTTTATAGAGTACCACAGTTGTGACATTTCCTGTGGCAGAGCAGGAAGGGGCAGATCAGTGGGGCCTCCATAAGGTGATCTCATTTACAGGGGCACTAGTAATTTAACTTGTTATAACAAGTTAAACAAAGCACAATTAAACCATTACTTGCATTTTTCCTTTTTTTTTTTCCTTCTAATTACTCTGACTAGGTTACAAACCCAGCAACTTATTTGGAATGGATTTCATTAACTGCAGGTACTGTGGAACAATTTTCAGAAGGACAGTCTTACAGGATTTAGGACACTGTCCTACATGCTGGGCCTTTGGAGATCTTAGGTCTCAGCTCGGGCAGCATGGGCAGAGATTGCCGCCTCAAAATTTCATATTGAAGAGGAAATACATTATAAGAACCACCCGCCATTTCCCCAGCATCCAACAGAAAAACCTCGACCGCAGAGGGTAGTTGGTCCAGGAGGTTGGCAGGTGGTTAGGAGGAAGCAAATCAGGTGCCTCATCACTCTCTGCTCTCCAACACATTACCTCCAAAACCATATAAACACTACAAACAGGTATCTGCCTCTATCTCTGAAATCAAATAAAGAGGCAGAAGACACTGCAGAGCAGGACATGTGGCACAGGAGCTAGCACAACAATACTCACCCAAATCAGGAACCAAAACTAAACAAGCACAAAGGAAATCCAAAAACTTCTGATCATAGGAGACTCCATGATTAGGGAGTTGATACCCATCTCCAGCCAGGGTGATGGTCAGATGTCTCCAGGTACATCAGCATGGAGAGACACTGACCGCATTGTAAATTGTTCACAAAGCAGGAGAAAACATTGATGTCCTAGTACACATAGGGACTAATGATCTCACCAGCCGGTCAGTTGTGGAGACCAAGGAACACCTGACTAGGCTGGGTGACAACTATCATCTATTTCGTCCGGCATCTCCTTCTCTGAGATCCTGCCAGTCTGGGAGAAGGGAGCAGATGGACAGAAGGTCGAGAAGGGGAGATAGGGGAGCTAAACACGTGGCTCAGGACTGGTGCCAGGAAAAGGACACAGATTTGTAGGCAACTGGCAACAGTTCTGGGAGCGAAAGTTCTTTAAATTTGATGGACTGCATCTGACTAAAGAGAGTCAGTGCATTGGGGCAGAAGTTTGACGTCTTTGCAGAATATTTAAACTAGCAAATGGGTAGAGGGTGCAGCACCCATACGTCGAATGGGAAGAACACCCTCCCCTCAGCTAGTGTTCAAACAGGAATTCAGCGTGTTTGCTGTTCATTTGCATCACCAGGTAAGAAAAAGGTTTGTCTCCCCATCACGATGCACAGGGTAATGCCAAACTTCACCCAACAACTAACACACCAAAATCTGGCCAATGGAAAATCATGTACACAAATGCTCACAGCCTGGGAAATAAGATCCCAGACCTGCAGGCAATAATGTCAGAGGCTAAACTGGACATAGTAGCAATTAGTGAGACGTGGTTTACCAGTAACCACACTTGGAGACTTCAGTACCTGGCTATGTATTGTTCAGAAGAGACCGAGGTGCAAAAGGGGGAGGAGTGGCCCTGTATGTTAATGAAAATATCAAAGCTACAGAAATTCAGAATACACATAAGGAGCCAGAAGAACTGTGGGTCACCCTGAAACAGGAAATGGGACAGCCATAAGAACTGGGGTTGTCTACAGGCCCCCAGACCAGAGGAGGACATAGACACATTACTGTTAGAAGATATACAAACATGACAGCTAAAGGGAGGTTCTGATAATGGGAGACTTCAACATGCCAGATACAGATTGGTCAATACCAGCAGGAACATCTGCCAGAACTAGACTCATAGTGGATTCCCTGCAGGGGGAGGGCCTCAAACAACTGGTACAGCAAGCCACAAGAGACAGAACTATCCTAGATCTAGTACTGACTAACAAAGAAGGGATCACAGATCTCCAGGTAGAAGGTCACCTGGGGGCCAGTGACCATCACATGGTATGGTTCAATTTGGTTACTACATCTAAATCATCCCATTCAAGGCAAAAATATGGGACTTCAGAGGAGCTGACTTTGATAAGATGGCCAACAGAGTTAAGCTAGCCCTGGCAAAAAGAAACACAGGTGAGGGTACAGGCAAAGTGGGCAAGCATTAAGGATGCAATACTTGAAGCAACATCCCATTGTGTTAGACAGAAAAGGAGGTGCAAAAGAAGAAGGAAACCACTTTGGTTCTCAAATACAGTAGCAGAAAAGGTCAGAGCCAAAAGGCTGGCCTTCAGGAAATATAAGGGAACACAGCGGGATGAAGATAGGGAGGCATACCAAACTGCCCTAAGGGAAGCAGGGAAGGCAGTAAGGCAGGCAAAGTCCCAAACTGAGGAAACACTAGCACGAACAGTAAAAGAAGGTGACAAGACTTTCTATAGATACATTAGTGAAAGGAGAAAGTCCAGAGGGGGTATTGCTAAGCTAATGGAGAAAAGGGAGCATGTGAGGAGGAGGACCCTGTAAAGGCATCTATCCTAAATAGATACTTTTGCTCAGTATTTACTGAAGAGAAGGTAGGGCGGCCCACAGCTTAGCATCATGGACACAGGGGGGAGGGAGGTGAGCACTACTCCCTTCACAAAAGAAAGGGTCCTACAAGAGCTTGCTAAGCTCAGGGTGGATAAGGCAATGGGTCCTGATGGCATACATCCCAGGGTACTTAAGGAGCTAAAGGAGGAACTAGCAGAGCCATTAGCAGAATTGTTTAGTGAGTCTCTGAGCACAGGAGAGGTCCCAGAAGACTGGAGAAGGGCTCATGTGATCCCGCTCCACAAGAGTGGTTGCAGGGAAGAGGCGGGGAACTTCAGACCGGTCAGTCTTACCTCAGTAGTGGGCAAGATTATGGAGGCACTCCTTAAGGAAAGGATAGTGCAACACCTGGAATCCATAGGGGCACAGGATCCAAGACAGCATGGGTTTACAAAAGGAAGGTCCTGTCAAACTAATCTCATAGATTTCTTTGACTGGGTAACCAGAGTGGTGGACCAAGGGGGAGCAGTTGATGTCGCCTACCTTGACTTCAGCAAAGCTTTTGACACTGTTCCACATAGAAGATTGATAAATAAGCTAGGTAGGCTCGGGGTGGGTCAGAAGTTGGTCAACTGGGTGTCAAACTGGTTGACTGGCAGAAAACAGAGAGTGGTGGTAAATGGTATACAGTCAGAAGAGATGCAAGTCACAAGTGGGGTACCTCAGGGATCAGTCCTGGGGCCAGTCCTATTCAACATCTTCATTAGTGACCTCGCAGATGGACTAGAGGGTAAGGTTTGTCTGTTTGCAGATGACACCAAGATCTGCAACAGAGTAGATGATCCAGATGGGGTGGGCAGAATGAGAAGAGATCTGGATAAACTAGCAGAATGGTAGAAGAGTGGCAACTGGGATTTAATGCAAAGAAGTGCAAAATCATGCACATAGGGAAGAGAAACCCTAAAGCCACTTATAGGCTGGGAGGAGTTGCTAGCAGTCACAAAGGAAGAAAGAGACTTGGGCATCATCATCACTGATGACCTAAAATCATCCAAGCAGACCTCTAAAGCAGTAGGTAAGGCTGGGGGGGGTGTTAGGGTGTATTAGTAGAGGTATCACAAGTCGTAGAGGGAGGTAATAATCCCTCTGTACAAGACATTGGTTAGGCCCCATCTGGAGTACTGCGTGCAGTATTGGAGGCCACACCTTCACAAGGACATTAACCAAATTGAGGCAGTCCAGAGAAGGGCAACCAAAATGGTGCAGGGACTGCATCAGAAGACATATGAGGACAGATTAACGGAGCTCAATATGTATACCCTTGAGCAAAGGAGGGAGAGAGGTGATATGATCGAGGCATTCAAACACCTTAAGGGCATAAACAAGGTGAAAGAGTCTAACATGTTTAAATATAAGAAAAATAGCAGGACAAGAGGACACAGCATGAGATTAGAGGGAGGCCGATTAAGGGGGAATGTGAGGAAATTCTTTTTCACAGAAAGGGTGGTAGATGCATGGAATGGCTTACCACAAGAAGTGGTGGCTATGAATACAGTGCAGGGCTTCAAACAGGCATGGAATAGGCATAAGGGAGCAATACAAATGACTATGAATAGATAGGTCACTGACAGAGCAAAGGCCAACGGCACATTTATAAGGTAGAAAAAGAAATGGGCAGACTGGATGGGCCTTGCGGTCCTTATCTGCCGTCAACTTCTATGTTTCTATGAGGCTGACAGGCACTGGGGTGTGCCTTTGGGTCATCAGGCATAACGGCCACACCATTTCTCCACGCCCTACCCTGCAGACACCGACAAGTGTCACAGTGTGCCTTGGAGTCTTCGGACCTTATGCTCACCCCATTCCATAAGAAATATGTTGAGATGGGTGCAGTATAAGAGAGTGAGGTGAACATTGGGGCGAAATAGTCCAAGGCACACCTTGATTCCTGTCTCTGGCTGCAGGGTGTGGGAGGCGGTGGAATGGCCGAAGTATTACAGGCGACAATCCCAAGTCACACCCCTCATGCCTGTCAGTCTCTACAGGGTGGGGCGTTATGGTCAGGAAACCCTAAAGTCCCAGGCATTCATTGGTATTTTCACTCCAAATTTTAAACATGTTTTTTTTGTGACGCCCACCTCATGAGCAGTGCCAACATCAGTTCGTTAGTGGAAAGTTGATTTTGCACAGCGACTACGCCATTTGGCACCACTGGTGCGAAAACACATTTCAAACAGGATGTGAAAAATGACAGCTGTACTGTTCATGGGGAGGTATAAAACATGGCAATGTTGAAAATCTGTAGTGAAAATATAAAAAAAACTGGCGAAGTCACGAGTGTGTGTAGAAATTGCACACTTGCAATGTAATTAGCTTGGAGATTTTTTACAGCAGATTGTCAACACGGGCATTTAGGGACCTCCGCTCATGAACAGTGTAACTGTGATTTTTTTAATCTGTCCTGAACACTGATTTTCCACAGTGACCACACATTTCTGCACCGGAAGAGTGAAAACACATTTCGTTCAGGGTGTAAAAAATGATAGCTGTACTATTCATAAGAAGGCGTTGAAAAATGCCAGTGTTGACAATCTGGATTGAAAATATTACAAATTTGTGTGCTTATGAGGGTGCGTGGAAACTGCGCAATGCATGTTCGTAACACAGTCATTTTATGGACTTTTGTCACCAAATTTTCAACATAGCCATTTTAAGATGTCTGCTCATGAACAGTGTCACTGTTATTTTCTTAATCTGTCCCAAACATTGATTTCGTACACCGACTGCGCCATTGTGTGCTACATGCGTGGAAACACATTTTGTGTGAAATGTGAAAAATGACAGCTGTACTGTTCATAAGGAGGTATGGTAAAATAGCAGTGTTAAAAATCTGGAGTGAAAATATTAAAAATTTGTGAACTTACGAGCGTGCATAGAAACCGTCAACGCACACTCGTAAAACAGTAATTTTGGGAATTTTTCACCAAATTTTCAACATAGGGTTTTTGGGGGCTTACCTCATAAACTGTGACACTATAATTTCGTAAACTGGTCCCAAAAGGTGGTTCCGTGCAATGACCACGAAATCACCTTGTGGGACCGAATAACAAAATGACAGTGCCAGATTTCATGAGGTGGGGTCCCAAGAACCCCATGTTGAAAATTTGGTGAAATAATTCCCCCAAATGCCTGAGCTATGTATCAAAGTTGAAAAAAGCCTATTTATTCCATTATACAGCTTACCGATATTTCCTCAGTTCGCGGTCGGCTTTGAAGAGTGCAGACGTGTTCCTAGTCCACCAAAGATCATTGCGCCAGCCTCCGGAGGTAAGTATAGGCATGGGTGGGGGTGTGGGGAGGCAGGGTATGCAGAGAGTGGGCGTGGGTGGGGGGTCAAGACAGACAGCAAGGGACCATTTTTTCTTACAGGGCATGTTTTTTTTAAAGACGACACAGGACTTTTGCTACGCTGGGGTGGGCTCCCAGTGTGGCAGCTGGAACTTTTATTTTTTGGGGGGGCAGTGGAGCCAACAGGGGATTGGACACCCCCATCGGCCACACAGAGGTTTGCCATGCTGAGGTGGGCTCCCAGCTGGGCACCTGGAAGCGTGTTGGGGGGAGCGCTGAGCTGACGGTAGATTTTGCACCCTCGTCGGCCATTCGCTGTATGGGGGAGCTCATGAGCACACTGGGTTGGGCTCCCAGCATGCACCTATGTGTTCATGGGGGGGGGACTGTCTATGACAGACAGTTCAGATGCAGTGCTGATGTAGGCAATTTGCATACTGCTGACGACAGTATGCAAACTGTCTGCAGTGTTTTCCTTTCAAATGTATGACACTGCATTTGAAAGGCTGTCATAGACTGCTCAGACATTCATTGGTGCAGTGTAGCCATGCCTGCAAAAGGGAGCAGGGCATTGGTGGTGGGGGAGGCACACCTACAATTTCTCATATGGTGGCACTATGTTTCTTGCACATGTGTGCAAGCAAACATAAAAATGATGTTGTTACTAATTCATCTAATCTGACCGCTTTCTAATTTTTTCTATGAAGAGCCATTAAATCTCATTATGTAACTCATACCCAGCAAGGGAACCCATTGTTTAGTTGTGGATTTTAAATACTTGAATGGCCGTCATGTAATGGACAAACATCAGAGATCTGAGATGCGGTACAGAAATACCAGGAAATGTTTTTCACAGAAGACCAAAAATATGTTTATTTAAAGAGAAATTTGGCAATGCATCACTAGAACCAGTTGTTAATAATTGTTAGTTGAATCTTTTGTCTGCCAGATTGTGCTTGTTTATTGCTTTTTACTGCACCGCACCCTACTAAACAAGATATCCAGGATGCAATTGTAAGGTATATATGCCCATTTTTGTAAGGCACTCTATGTGTCCACATTTGCAGCATGGATATACCTAGGGTATCTACGGGTTCGGGGAAGGATGAGGCTACTTGGCACAAGAGGCCTAGGTTTGACTACTCTGCACAGGGGCACCCAAGTAAATCCAACTACAGGAAGCAATAACTGTAATGTCCAGAACCAGAATTGGGATTTTTCAGTGTGGCTTTATTTATTAACTCACTGAACATAAACAAAGCTCTGTATGGTCCCCCACAGGGCTACGTAACTGTAATGCAGATTAGAGGTTAAACACAGTGGTCCATTGGAGAATGAACACTACAACAGTTGTCTGGCTTTGGACCCACCAGGCACTCAGCCCGGACTTTGCATGCGCATTGGATACACAGCCCAACTGGCCCGGCTCCCATGCCGGCCACTCGACTGACGGTCCACATGACGAGTGAACCCAAACTCTACTTGGAAAGACATCCCATCAAACAAGGAGGCTCCCAAACTGTGGCTCCCCACACGACTTGAAGTCTGTGACTCCTAGAGAGATTTGGTTTTCGTACTTCCAATTCGAAACTCCCATCAAACAGGGAGACTCCCATCAAACAAGGAGTATGTTCCCATCCTGTGGCTCCCCACACCACTTGAAGTCTACGACTCCCAGAGAGATTTTCAAGTTGCGACCCATGTCTGGGTACCCACCCACTGGCCAAACGCATGAGGCAAGTAGCAAAAAACATAGAAGAAATCCGTAGAGGTGGACCTGGTTACTAAAGATGGGGATCTAGCCACCTCCAGCTCCCACAGCCCATACCCGGCCATTTCTCTGGACACACAGAACTTTAGACTTTAAAACTGTAGATTGATGGTGGATGAACTGATGCATCCCCTCTACAATGAACTTTAACACTTTAAACAGATGACTGCTCTATTTGTTTGTCCTAGTTGACATAGTTCTCCCAAATAGCAGTCCCCAATACTTGAAATCCAACTGAAGAAAAGAAGTAGTTTGCCCCTTTCAATGAGGCCAAACACTCACCCATTCGTTGCAGGTGCCCCACAGGCGAAGAAATGTAACCTTTGCTGTTATACATGAACAGACTGAACTTAAATTAAAACAGGCAGCTTTCTTCCCAAGGTGGGAGAAGGGGATTGCCCCTGGAACCCACAAAGAAGTTTTCCTCACCCCACCCGAGGGAGGGGGGTAAACAGACACTACTGGTGTCCTTCTTGTTTGCTCAAGGACAAACTGAAGACTTTTTCTCTGAGAGAGAAATCACACTGCACAATAATGCTTCCTTCTTGCTTAAGGACAAACTGAAGACTCACTTTGAATTCCCAAGATTCTAGAACTACTCTGAGCTGAAGATTCCAACTGTGGCTCATGCAGCTGTGACAATTCTATTATGATGTCATCCCTCTAGTCTCAGCTGTGACTGAGGACAGAGTGAGACAGTGTGAAACCCATTTAACTGGAGTTTCACAAGCTGCCTTCCCTGCCTACCACTAGGTCTTACTGGGATTCTAGTAACCCCGGGTAACAAAGGGGTTACACAATATAAAAATATACACTAAAAGATTGACTATGATTGGGAAAGCAGAAACAAATGTATGATTTCCTCATTATGCCATCAACCAAAATACTGGTAACATTAGTGTTCAAAATGTAGTACTAAAGTCCTTGACTGTGGTGCTAGTGGTACCATGGTGCTGGTGGTATCATGTTGCTGGTGGTACCATGGTGCTGATGATAATATGGTGCTGATGATACCATGTTGCTGCTGGTACTATGGGGCTGGTGGTACTATGGTGCTGGTGGTATCATGTTGCTGGTGGTACCATGGTGCTGATGATACTATGCTGCTGATGATACCATGGTGCTGATGATAATATGGTGCTGATGATACCATGTTGCTGCTGGTACCATGGGGCTGGTGGTACTATGGTGCTGGTGGTATCATGTTGCTGGTGGTACCATGGTGCTGATGATACTATGCTGCTGATGATACCATGTTGCTGCTGGTACCATGGGGCTGGTGGTACTATGGTGCTGGTGGTATCATGTTGCTGGTGGTACCATGGTGCTGATGATACTATGCTGATGATGATACCATGTTGCTGGTGGTACTATGGTGCTGGTTGTACCACGGTGCTGGTGATACCATGGTGCTGGTGGTATCATGGTGCTGGTGGTACCATGGTGCTGGTGGTACCATGGTGTAGAAGGTACCATGCTGCACTACCACACTGGAAACTGGGAACCCAGGTTTTCATCATGATTAATTTCTCCAAGCTGGTGGAGTTTGGGGACACTGTGAAGGCAGTGCTAATAAAAGCCAGAGGGACGATTACATCCTTCCTGTGCAATAATGCCTTCTATGCTGGAATTGAAGTGGCAAAATTGGGGATCATACTATATCCTGTCCCCAGACCAGTATGATGTAACAAAGTGATGAGGGTGGAAGTATCTATAATATAGGAAAAATCTCTTGGACAGTTACATGACCTTTCCATGTAGCCCCACATCACCAGTACTTGATCTGTTGCCAGCTCTTGCCACTGTTGTTGATTAACAAGAGTTAGCTTATGAGAGGGAACTGGTGGAGAACTCCTTGCCCCAGATTTTGATGTGAGGAGGATTTCCAATGGGTGTGAGCAGGTAAGGTTTGCCACAGCTTGGGGATAAAACCAAAGGGGTTGATGTGAAGAAACCAAGAAAGAGGTTAAAAGAAAGAGTGAAGGTATACAGTTAGAAGGTGCAAATCATTACCTCTGATATGGTATAAACTAAAGATATGTGTACATTAAGTGATAATTCATGATACATTATGCCATAATAGCCACATTCCCGTGGTAGGTTGTGAGGCCTGAGTTGCAACTGAGTATCTTCAGCAAGCTGGGTAGTGTGGTTATTACGCCATAACAGCACACCCTAGAGTGCACTATTGTGCTTACAAATGGTGTAAACATCCCCCAAAAGATCAAATGAAAAGTCATTTTATCTGGCCAGTACTGTTATTATGTAATACTGTATGGTCATGTGACTGGTTACCACCAGTCACAGAGCAGGGTTATGAAATATATAAATGGGGGTCAAGCATTGGTGCCAACAGCTGGTGCAGAAACCAGGAGAACTACTCCCATGCATCAACTCAAAATGAAACAAAATGGTAAATGCACTCACCAAGTAAGCATAGCTTTGCATGTAGAAAGGTTTATTTTTCCCTCCTTTACTGGCGAGAAATTCACATCCTTAGTGACAAGCACCTGGCCCAGAAAACTGCAATACAGACGTTAATAATGCAGGTGAAAAAGAGTCAGGGAAACACTACCCAAACTCCCCAGTGTTCCTCTCTAAAAGGAGCTTCATCAGGTGGTGAGGTTTGGGAGTAGTGCCACTATAAATCTGATGACATGAATTAGCGATGATGTTCATAGTTCAAAATCCCAGCTGGGAAATAAGGTCAGAGTTTTTTATGAACTTACGAATCTGCCAGCAGAAACAGACCACCCGGTCTATCAGTGTCTGCCTGAGTGTGCAACTAGTCCTCTAGTTTGCAGCTGCCCCAACCCCCTCCCCATCTGTCGTTTCCATGACAGCCTCAACCCCCTCCACCCAAACCCTCCCTCGTGCTCTGTTCCATGCCCTCTGAAAACTTCCTACTGTCTTACATGATACCACCCCGTCTGGTAGAGAGCTCCATTTAGACACCAATGCAATGCAATCCATCAGTGTTACCAGCCCCAATATAGTGGGTACCTTCAATGAGTAACAGTAAAAAGTAGACCACCACAAGTGGAGGCAAAAGTGCATCAGACAAGAAAGATTTATCCTGTGTAACCATGAAGAACACATGGCAATGCTTTAATTTATAAGCCTGTAGCAAAGCTCCATTTTCTGAAATTGACAAGAATTGTATCCTGAAGCAGCATGGCAGCAATACTTTGGATCAGAAAGATGAAGCCTTAACTCACAGCTTAATTCATGCCCCTAAAACAAGTATATAGGGGGCTATTTTCCATGGACGTGCACATGGGGCCGTGAACCCCCACTTCTGAGGAACAATGCACGGTGGCCATATTCTCAGTCACCATGCTGACCCCTTCTATGGCCCCCCCCAGTGCACAGCTGTGTTGGGCCAGTCCCGCAGACACAGGTGGGCATCCAATGGGATGCCTGGGCCTGGTCCACCAGTGAATCACCTGCACCCATGGGGCGCCCCAGCATTACAGTAACTGTAGAAAAGGGACAGGTGGGTAAGTCACTGGGTGACCACCCCCAGCCCTCCAAGTGGATCCTGAGGGCTGCAGTAGTGTGCTGAGGGAGTTCCTCATGCCTCTACTGCACTGCCATGGACACTGGCAGCATTCCTGGGGGTATGCATACTGGCTACACCTGGTGCCAGGTGACGTAGTCTGTGCTTCCCCTTGCCCAGTGCTCCACGCTTTCAAGAATAGCATGGAGTGCAGGCACACCCCCAGGACCACCCCTTCATGGATCTCATCTTGCAGGTGGTGGATTGGGTGTGTGCCAACCCCGCGATCCCTTGGAGAATTGGGCACAGGGACCACAGCAGCTGTGGAGTGTCTGTGCACCCTAGATACACAGTGTGTAGACACTTTGTGCAATGGAAAATAGCTGCCATGGTGTATATAACAATACTAAATGTTAGGTATGACAATGTTTGTCAGGGACTACAAGCATATATATTTATTCACAGTCTCTTATATACAGTACATTACAGCTTTCTATATGTAGTTATACATTGACACGCTGCAGCAAACATATGTTGTTTAAATTAAATCTCTCCAGTTGGGACGTGAAATAAGGAATGTACTCTAGGCAGGTTTTGGCAGCAATCTCCAGGGCTCCTAAAACTGCTTATAAACCTGCAAGGTATATCATTAAGAATGCATGGCAAAAAGGGCATGGGAACAAGGGCACCGTAATGTGGGCACACCTCAACTGGGTGAATGGGACTTGTGGGCATTGTGTGGTGAGGGCGTCTCTCTGCCCTCCACTCCCAGTGCCCTCCAAGAGGAGTTCACTATATTAATATCTGGGGACGCAGGGGGCTCCCTGCAACGTTACCCTGGGAGATTGTGTGTGGTCCCTAATTTGGGAATTGACTTTCTGGTGACATTCCTAATCTCATCCTCTTTGCTGGTTGCCTTTTTGATGGGCCCTCTTTTCCTTGCACCCTTTTTCACCATGCTGTCTTTGTTTTCACTCAGATGTGTATGATCCTATTTGCAAAGATTCAGTTTTAATCCCCTTTTGGTTCTAGTATTTACCTCTCAATTTTACACTTTAAGAGTGTCCTGTTGCGATGGTTTTTTATAGCTCCATTTGCCACAGGTGGCCCTGCTTGTAATAAAATTGTTTTTGGTGTTGATCTTGATCTTCTTTTAGGGGTCCTTTTTCACCTGGATTTTTAACATTTACATTGTAGTTTTCCATGCTAGATGCTTGTCACTAAGGAAACAAGATTTTTAAAACATGTAAATGTTATTGAAATTTCGTAACAAATAACACATAAAAGAACTGTGAGGAAGGGTTTGGATTCATTGGTGACTGGGGACCCACCTGGAGGGATGGAGGTTTGTTCAAGCCTGACAGCCTGCATCCATCCTGGAGGGGAATCCAAGCACTCAATGATAAGTTTAAATGCTACATTGACAAGCATTTAAACTAGCAAAGGGGGGTAGCAGGCCAGCAAGGAGGGCACCTACTTGCTCACCCCCCATAGCTAGCAGTGGAACCAGTGAACCAGAGGAGTGGCTATCTCTGCAAAGCAGTGTGCAAAAGATGGAGATTAGTGCCCAAGAGGTGGATAAGCAGAAAAGGGGCAAAATTCAGCAGACGGGCAGACAGCAAGGAGAACCAGGGATAAATGACAACCAAGGAAGGGGCTGGAGTAGAACAGTGAGACAGTCTAGGGAGGTCAAATCATGGAAAGCCATGTGTGCAAATGCCAGGAGCCTTAGCAACAAGATGGAAGATCTGGAGGCTGTCATGGTGCAGTCAGACCTGGACATTGTGGCCATCACTGAAACCTGGTGTAATGATAACCACGACTGGGAGATGGCCATACCTGGCTACAACATATTCAGAAGAGACAGAGCAGGCAGGAAGGGAGGAGGAGTGGCACTCTATGTGAAAAATGACATAAGGGCCACAGAGATCCAGGAGGAACAAAATTGGGGCGAGATACTGTGGGTTAAGCTGGAAAGGAAAATGGGGACAGCCATCAGCCCAGGATGAAGAAACAGATAGGGAGCTGATGCTAGCCATCCAAAGGATGGCAGACAAGGGTGAGGTAGTACTGGTTGGAGACTTCAATATTCCAGATGTGGACTGGAGCATCCCAGCAGCAGCAGCATCAACTAGGAGCAGATTTATCCTGGACTCCTTCAGGGTGCCTTCCTCAAGCAACTGGTCATGGAACCAACTCGGCAGAAGGCAATACTGGACCTTGTGCTCTAAACAGGGACAGTGTGATGGGGTAACAGGTGGGGAGCACCTGGGAAACAGTGACCACCAGTCATTGTGGTTTGAAATCACAGAAAGAGCAGAACCAAACCACACAAAACATGTATCCTGGATTTTAGGGGGCAGACTTTGGGAAAATGGGAGATACTTGAAAGAGGCATTAAGGGAATGGGACAGGAATCAGGGGTTGAGGAACAGTGGGCAGTATTTAAAATGGGATTACAAGAACAACAGAATAATGTATTAAGCAGGTTAGCAAGAGGAAAAAGAAGAGGACCATTATGGTTTCCAAAGGGTAGCAAAAGAAAGTGAAAGCCAAAAGATTGCATTCGGTATACAAAAGACACAGGCAGAAGGGGATAGGGAGAAGTACGGGAGAAGCAAAGGGAGGCAGGAGGTCAGTAAGGGAAGCCAAGCTCAGACAGAAGAACACATTGCAAAATCCAGTGGGTAGAGGACAAAACCTTTACAGGTACATAAGTGAAAAAAGAAAGACAAAGGGAGGGATAGTGAGACTGAAGGGGAGGATGGGGAGCGTGGAGGATGACAACAGTAAAGCTGACATACTGAACAGGTATTTCTGCTCAGTCTTTACTGAGGAAGAGGAGGGTAATGGGTCTGAAGGGAGTACAAGGGTGAGAATGGTGCAGAAATGGACACAAGTCCTTTACGAGAAAGGGTCCTGAAGGAACTGGAAGTAATAAGAGTTGATAAAGCAATGGGGCCAGATGGGGTGCACCCCAGGGTCCTTAAAGAACTAAGAGAGGTGGTGGCTGAACCTCTGGCTATCCTGTTTGGCCGATCACTGGAAACAGGGGAGGTACCCAATAGGGTTGTCAGAACCGTCTGAAGTTCTGGGTTCTAGTTCTAGTCTAGAACTTTTGAAAAAGTTCTAGGGTTCTAATCTTTTTTAGAACTTTTTAGAACTCGAACCCTATTTTTTTATTGTGCTGCCAGTAACGAAGATAGTAATAAAATACATGTAAAGGAAAAACTGTTCAATATAAGGGGGAGAGAAATTATCATGTGTGACATTGATAGGAATACAACTAGGTTTATCTATGGTTTCTTCTGTTTGCTAAAGCCAGCAACTTAATACGTAACAGGCCACCCACCCACCCATATAGTTAAAAGTTTTCCCTGCTGCAGCTGCATCATAGTTCCTTAGTGAAAGAAAGAGGCACATTAGCCATTTATGTACTCAGTTATATATACTCATCGTCATGAATTAGGAGAAAAATAACTGATATTACCTAATTTCAGCTATTTGCTGCTTTCTGTTTAAATGAGGGAATCAAAAGTTGCTATGTTTAAAGAAAGCTTTTATAACAAAAGTCCAAGCCAAGTACTACAGCAGCAGCGTGGAACTGTTGCAAAACATATTAGCCCGGATATTCAAACTACGCTCAAAATGTGCGCAACAGCAGGAAACAAGCACAAACCAGTGCGCATATGCGCAACAGGTTATGATATTCAAACATGGAGCAGAACAAATTTATGAAGCAACCAACGTCTGAATATCGCATATACTGCGCCATCGCGCAACCAGGAAGGAGAAGTTGAGTCAAAATGTTGCGCTATGGAGCAACCAGGGCAGCTCAGCTGAGCAGTCCAGAGGTGCCATAGCGCAAGCAGAGCCCCCCAGAGCAATGGAACTGCACATCCAGGAGGCAGGCTGGGGCCCACTGCCAGCCATGCCACATGGGCACAGGAACACTGCAGAACCAACAAGACACCTGCACACCCCAAGCACAGCATCACTGGGGTGTGATGGATGATCTACTGGCCCATGGGGACAAGCCAACAAAAGCACAGCAGAGCCATGACACACCAGCACAACCACTGGCAGGCTGAGTGCCACACAGGGGTTGACAACCACAGTGCACATCAGCCCCCGTGACGCACAGCACACCTGCCCGTGACCCCAAGACACCACCTATGTGCAGTGACTGGCACTGCAGGAAACCATGCATCCCCCTAGCACACGTCAACCCCATGCAGGCAGAGAAGCATACAGCCAGACACACCTGTGCACCCAGCAGTGGTGGCAGCAGACGGCAAGACCAACAGAAAGTCACTGCCATGCCGGAGATACCTCCCCATGCACACACACACGCGCGCGCGCGCGCACACACACACACACACACACACACACACACACACACACACACACACACCCCCAGGACCATACCACCCCAGATGGCATGTACACCACTGCAACTGAGCAACCATAGCCAGCTGCAAATCAGAGACCAACACAGTATTTATATCAAAATATAAATGTATTCTCAAATTCTCAAAGAGTAAAGTACAAAACAATAAACAAACTATTTACAAGGGGGACGGGAGGTAGGGGTGGGCAAGGGGTAAGGATATGAACAACTTGGAGAGGAAGGCAGGGTGGTAGGGATGGGTGAAGTGGGAAGGGTAATGTGGCTCAAGGCCCCAGGCTGAGTAGGTCCTGTGCTCAGTGCCAGCTGTTCCTGCACGATGCCTCCTCCACAGGCCATGTCTCCGTATTGCATTCAGGATAGCCTGGTTATCTATGGACACTTGTGTCAGGCCACGTATGTCACGATGGATCCTCTGGAGAACTGTGAGGCCTAGGAAAAGGGGAACACAGTCAATGGCTGTGACTGACAACAACCCTGAACACCACCCAACCTGCAAGCCATATATCCCAATGTCCCGCACCTGTGATGGCATGCACCCACCCACAGTGAACATGCACATGGCCATCACAAACAGGCAGCACCAGCTATGTGCACCACTGCACACACGCACTGCCCATGTCCATCACAGCACAAACAAGGCTGTCAAGTGACGTGGCAATGTGGTGCGATGCCAGTTACACAGCTATGTGCCCAGTGCATGTATGGACCACCAGTGACGCATACACAGACGTGCTGTGATACTGGACAGTGATGCATGTCACCTGTAATGTGCATGACATACATAGATACATAGACAGTGTCAGCAGATAAGGGGCCTATGGCCCACCCAGTCTGCCATTTGAGCTTGTAAGTTCCCTTTGTTTTCCTAGAAGTCTGTTGCACCTTACCCTGACCTCCAGAATTCCTTTATGTCTATCCCGTGCATTCTTAAATCCCGTGATTGTTTCAGCCTCCACCACTTCCTCTGGCAGGGTGTTCCACTTGTCCACCACCTCGTTCTGTGAAGAAATTCTTTCTCATGTTTCCTCTGAATCATCCTCCTCCAACTTCAACCCATGCCCTCTAGTCCTGGAACATCTTTTTCACTTAAAAATAGTGTTTTCCTGCACCCTGTTCCTCCTGTAAGATACTTGTATGTCTCTATCATATCCCCTCTCCCTCCTCTCCTTCAGGAGTACATGTTCAGTTCCTTCAACCTGTCTTCATAGGACTTGTGATGCAATCCATGCACCATCTTTGTTGCCCTCCTCTGAACCTTCTCTACCCAGTCTATGTCCTTACGTAGGTATGGTCTCCAGAACTGTACACTGTACTCCAGGTGGGGCCTCACTAGTGTCTTGTACAGTGGATTATGACCTCCCTTTCCTGCATGGTTGTGTTGTGCATGGCTAGTGGTCTTGCCCCCAGCATGCAATAGCATCCATGAAGTAATGATACTCACACTCCTCAAGCAGCTGGGTCTGCTGCTGCTGCTGCTGCTGCTGCTGGGGTGCAACACCCACCGGCACGGGGCCCTGGCACGGCCCTCCTCACCCCGTGCCTGCATCCTACATCCCAACCTGTGGGAGACATATGTTGAGACAAACATCAGTGTGACTCCAAGCAGACTGCCCCTGCCCCAGTGAGAGTGCCTGCCCACACAGCCAGACCCATGCATCTCACACCTGCACACACTGACACAGCCAACCATGGCAGAGCCATCACATGCACAGCCACCAAAACACACTCACACCCCTACAGAGAATACAGGTGCATAGATGGTACACCCACCTGGCCTAGGCACCATGCCCCTCCTGACACGTGACCGCAGCCAATCCAGAAGATCAGGATCCCTCCGGCAGGGTCACTGTACCAGTGCCGGCACTGCTCAGCTGACCGGCACCGTCCCAGTGACCCCACCAGGTCAGTGGCCACTTACTGCCACACCTGCGTCCTGGCAATGGTGAGGGTCGCCTCACCATAAAGTGCCCCATAGTGGGGCTCCACTAGGGCCACCAAGTTGGCCACTTTGACAGGGCTCCACTGTACTGCTCTTCTGGAGCCATGGTACCAACTTTACAGCAGGCAATATGGCCCCACTGTGCTGTAACACGTGCGTGGAGATGTTGGGAACAGACCACCACAGGTTCCAATCGCTCTGTTCGAGCAGCGCCGTCACTTCACACTTAGCGCCACCAGACAGCACAATAAGGCCGCATATGGCAGCCGAACAGGGCCAGGGGCAAAGGTCGACACCAGGTCGCGGGCAATGACGCGCCACGCACAGTGCCATCTGGACGATATCGCATCCTGCGTGACCGACCAGCCGCGTACCAGTGCCACAGTGGACTATTGGCGCAGTAGTGCCACAGCGCCATATAGTGACCAGTGCTGTAGCGCCACTGGCACAATGGTGGCCATGGCCTGAGTTGCTGATCGCGCACAGCACGTCAGCAGAGCGGCAGATGCCTGCATAAGCTATCTGGGCATGCACAATGCAGTGTACCACACAGTCACAGATCTGCGCCATTGGCTCAGCCGACTCAACCATATTACGCAAAGCGCAAATTCGCGATATTCAGCCGACACATGCAAATCATCTGATCAGCCATTCAAAGGCACAGTGGCGCGATTTGCATGTCAGTATAGTTGCTCCACTCCTAATTTGCATGCATTGTGCTATAAATGTGCGACTTAGGGATGCGCTGGCCAGATTCGGTTACTGCAGGGTGAGTGTGCATGCTGTGTGATGTTCTGGACAATGGTCATGGGAAAATGCTGTAGACTGCACAGTGACAGGTGTCCACTTCCCCCATACAGATCGCCATGACCGAGCAGAGCCAAGGTGAGGGTGAGGATGGTGGGCAAAGGAGGAGGCCCAACTTTACTCCAGCAGAGACAGAGGCCCTCTTCCAGGCCTACCTGGATGAGGAGCCAGTACTGAGTGGACGGAGGGGCACCCCTCACTCCTGTGCGGCTGCATGGGAGGGGGTAGCTCAGGCCGTGAATCTGCATGGAAGCCACCAGCGCTCCGTGCAGGAATGCAAGAAGAAGATGGGGACAGACCACAGGAGAAGGTGGCAGCCTTCAGGGCGGCACGTGCTGGCACTGGTGGGGGCCAGCCAGTGGTGTTGGAGCTGACCCCGGCTGAGGAGACACTGGTTGCATCAATGCAGTGGAGTGCTATTGAGGGCGTACCAGGAGGTGGATTCCAGACAGGTGGAAGCCCATCACTGCACGGTATGACATGGTGGTGGTGTTGGGGGGTGGGGGAAGGTTGTTCACATGCACTCATGTGACTTCTTTCGTTACAGATCCTGTTCGTCTTCAGAAGATGGTGGTGGTGGGTCCAGGCAGTGATGATGACCTGCTGGACATAGAGGAGGGTCCATCCACCTCTGTCACCAGCCAGCAGGCACTGCAGCAGCATGCACGCTGGGCCGCCAACTCTGGTGTCGGTGATTCTGGTGCATGGGGTGCACAGCCTGTGTCTCAGCAGTCTGGCATGCAAGCATGCCAGCACGCTGTGACTAATGCTGTAGCACGTACCTGCACCATTGATGATGCAAGGACTGCAATGGGCAGTGATAGGTGTGTGTCCCATGACGGACACACAGCAGGCCAGCACGTGCCCCTGGGCCTTTCTGGTTCAAACTTGTGTACCAGCATGCTGGCACAGTCCCAGGCTGTGCCTGTCAGCACCAGTGAGGCAGCACCGGTGGCTGTGCAGGTGTCTGGCACTGTTGCTGCCACAGCAGTGGAACAAGTAGACCCTGGGGCACAGCGGTTGGAGGGGCAGCAGCAGCAGTCACCCACCAGGTCTGGGGGTACAGTGTCAAGCGGTGGCACATGTCCGCCACCCTTTGATCTGCCCATTCCTGGTCCTGACGAACAGCGCCCACCCTCAAGGGGTGTTGTGCATCAGGACCTTCCACACCTTGGGGGACAAGATGCCGTTGGGGCACAGTACCCATTGGACGAGCACACCCACCTGCTGCGGGAATCAGTATAGCTGCAGAGGCGGGTTGCAATGTACGTGGAGGCACTGTCTGTGGCTGTGGAGTGGCACAGCAGGGATTGTGCTCTGGACCGTGCAGAGCTGGTTTGTATGCGGACGGATGTAACCGCCACCATTGACAGGCTGACCCAGGCAGTGGTCTCTGTCGTGGATGCATTGGGCACACAGTCGGGTGCCCCTGTACTGCACACCCCACACAGTTCACTCTCCACTCCCCATTCCCGGCGTCGTGCAACACCAGCCCTGTCAATGCCGGGTTCTGCTGTGGCCATCCCAAGCACCTCTGGTGCAGGTTTGTTCGGCATGCTGCAGACCCCTGTGTGGACGAGGTCACGTTCGCGCAGTGGGACCCCTGGTGGTCCAACAGTGCCACCCATGTGGTCCCTGCTCAGCCTGCCGGTGTGCTGTTGGGTCCGCGGCGGGGCCGCTATCCATCCGGCGGTGGCGTGGGACAGTGCTTCCATGACGACCTGTCTCCCAGTGCGGGCCCTGTCTGGTGCTGCCCTGTGTGCAATGTGTGTCATGGTGGGCAGTGCACTGCTGGGTGCTCTGCTCACCATGCCGACCACAGACCACCTGCACACCCTCCCAACTGCTGTCCACAGGTGTGTGTGCATGATGATGCCTGCATTGTACTGTACACCAAGGTGTAAGGGTGCCCGCATCTGACACACAGTACTTGGACAGTACAGGTGGTGGGGGTGGTCGGTGGTGCTGTGTGTTAGCAATTTCGGTTCTGCTGTGCTGTACATCTGCCCATGTACGCTCTGTGCCTGGTGTGTGTATGTCCATATGAGTGCTCACCCCTCCCTGATGGTGTGTTTGTATGCCTGGACCCTTCCACTCCCCTAGCCGTCATGCACCCCTGGTGTGTTACCCTGTGTGCCTGTGGTTTGCGCATGGACAGTGTTGGTTGCACATGTCCCCTTGACTTACCTGTGTTCTGCATAGTGCTCCTCTGTGATGGTGTCCCGGTGCAGCTGGGTCTGCCGGATCAGTCGGGGTCCCGCCGTCTAGGGGGCTGCTCATCACCATCAACACCGGCACCACTGGCATCCCCATCGCTGTCCCTCTTCAACCTGTACGGCTTATCCCATAGTCTTTGGCCATGTTGTGCAGGATGCAACAGGCCAGGAATATCCCACAGGCCTTTTGGGGCTGTACTGTAGGGCACTGCCGAGGTGTCTAGGCATCGGAGCGTGCCTGAGCATCCCAAACACCCGCTCTATGATGTTGCGTGGTAACGTGCTCTCATTATAGCTGCATGCGGGGTCATGGGGCGCTGTACGGTGTGAGCAGCTAGGGACGGAGGGTATCCGCTGTCACCTGTGTGGAGATAGTGGAGATCAGTCTCATGTTCAGGTCCATATTGCCGATATCCCTGTGTGCCACTACCATGGCACCTGTGGCATTCCCACCCTTGCCCCGAGTTTGCATTCCATACATGTGTACTCACCCACTAGATGTCCTGTGGGGATGTCCCCACTCTCGAATCGATGGCACAGTGTGGACTGATACCATATGAAGGCATCATGTGCTCCACCAGGGTGTGTGGCACAGACATTGATTATGCGCCCAGTGGCATCACACACCACCTGGCAGTTGACACTGGAGAAGCCCTTCTGTTCCTCTATGCAACCCCGTCGAGGGCCAGGTGGCGTCTTGAATGGCCACATGGGTTGCATCTATATTCCTTTGTCGCAGGCATACGTACTACCCTGTGAAACTCCTGCATGTTTGCTTACACGCCTGCTGCGGTGCTGGGAAATGGATGTACTCAGGCATGTGGCAGCAGTGTGCTGAGGAATTGGGTGAGGATGCGGACGTGGCCAACTGTGTGATGCCTGTGGTGTCCCCTGTTGGCCTCTGGAAGGTGCCCGTGGTGAGCAGGCACATGCAGGCTGTCACCTTGGTCTCCACTGACAGAGCATGACTCCGTCATGAGGGTGCCTGCATCACATCACTGCACAGCTCACAGAGCCGTCTCAGTATTGCCCTGTTCAGGTGGTACCAGCCCACGATCTCTACATGTGTGTACAGCTCAAAGCTGATGCGGGCACGGTACTGCCTGTTGGGGGCATACCACCGGCAGGCCCTTCCAGAGCCACGTCCCCTGCAGCATGCATTCTCACCCCCTCATTACAGCTTCCATGTGGAAGCTGCCACTGTCCATCTCCTGGCTTCTGACCCCCGGCTGGTGTTGCTGTGTTACCCCCGCTGTCCTCACTGCTACTTCCACTGCACCGGGCACCCCCCGCTGGCCTCTACAGCCTATGGCCCACACTTGCCTTGCCTGCCCTAGCCTGTCTCTGTCTGTCTGTCTGTCTGTCTCTCTCTCTCTCTCTCTCTCCCTTGGCAGCCTTGTAGTGTTCTTGCGCCGCTTCCTTGAGCCTTTTTATTTTGGCTCATTTCCGCTAGTGCGCAATTTCCGGCTGTGCCGCTATTGCGCATTGCGCAAGTCTTTGAATATCGCATTGCGCTCTTTATGCATGGATCCACCCCCTTCGGTTGCGCATGCCTTCATTTTCATTGCGCTGTTGCTCAGCATGTTTCCGTTGGCTAACTGCCTCCTTCTGAATTTCGAAATGGCTCATTTTTGGACTTGCGCATGCTCAACCCTGTTGCACATGGCGCAACCCTGTTGAATATCTGGGCCCTTATGTCATAACATAGTCAGTCAAGACATTTGAATAAAAAAAATATGCCAGTCATTGTTGCTGGCAAAATGCATGCAATTTTCTAAGGTAATGCATACATATACCAACATTTTTGTTGGCAAATTGAAGTAATACATACAAAAAATTCTAAGATGATGCATTTTTGCAGCTGGTACTTCAATAAAATCTGTATTTCAGTCACATAAATAAAAAAGTGGTTTCCTCACCACATACTAAGGAACATTTAATGTAGCTGCTGCAGTTGGCATGTGATGTTTAAGGGACAGCGTCTATCAACCCCATTATGTATCAAATTATCACTACTTATAAAGCAAAAACACTTTATGATACGTCACATTCTGTGAAAACTGCTGATGCAGATTTTCTTTTATTTCTGATTCCTTTATTCTTTTTAAAGGGACAGGACAATTGTGCTAGGTGGCAGCAGTTTGCAATGTATTTAATAAGAATATATATTATGTGTACAGTAGGTTCGGTCTGTCATCATTTTTTTCCTCACCATCCCCAGCTGATCACGAATCTGTAAATGAAAGAACTAAAACAACACCCACCTTTCACCCCATCACCCATTCCACTTTTCTGCCACCACCCTCATCTGTGCAGTAGCACCCATGCCACCCTTACACCCATGTTAAAACCAACCCACAACCCTCACCCATGTACTAGCATCCATTTTTCGTTTATGACTAACATTTCTGTAACTGAAAAAATAATAAACAGCTACCAATTAGAATTCATTGTTTTGTCCTCTTTAAAATTGAAAAATAGACCATCTCCTGTCCCAGCCCATACTGATGCACCACAAAGTCACAGACGGTAAATCCAAAAATATATGTTTGCACTTTAACTATAAATAATACAATACAGAAAGGATTGACGTGACAGTGTCCCTTTTATGCCAAATTTGGGCCTGTTCCTCTGATGTTAAAATTGCCCTGTATATAAAACTTGTTGACTTTAGTTTAGACCCTAGCTACAAAGCAGTTTGCCATGAAATGGTGAAAGTTTTGGGGGTATATAGTCCAAGGTAGTAGATCGAGAAAGGAGAGAGATGACAACCAAAGTCATCACATTCTGAAAAAAATTTGTTTTTGGTGCAGAGAGACTCCGTCCCACACAGTATTTACCAGCCACCACCATCTGAGTTGTCATCACCATCAACATCCACATCAATCACTTCAGGATCAGTTTGTATACTCTTGTAGAGATACAAAAATCTTGACTTATTAACTTTAATAAAAGTTAACGTGTGTACATTTTCTGGCAGCAACCTATTTCTGGTGTCTGTCACAATATTGCCAGCTGTACTAAACATGCGTTCTGAAGAGACACTTGTCGCAGGACAACCAAGATATTTACAGGCTTCATCATACAGTTCTGTCCAAATTGACTTTTTTGATCTCCAGTATTCAAAAGGGCATGCATCAATAGGAATAGGCAGTTCTTGCAGGTAACTGTCTACCATGATGGACAGAGACCGCTCAGAAGAGGAATTAGAATAAGCTGGTATGGCAGCAATTTGGGAAAGGTTTTGCCACAGATTTAGCTTGCTACTAAGGGTTGAAGAAGTGGCAGTTGTGGAACAACTACTGTTAATGTTTGGTTACTTTTCCAGTTCTATATCCCTTTGTGAAGATGAACCTGCATGTTGCAGTGATGACAACCTGAGGGTACTGTGCGTGTCTGTGTTTGACTCCTGTGAGTGCTGCAGCTCATCTAGCAACATACATTTGTACTGCTCTATATCATCTGTTTTTGGAAGATGTATAGCCTTGAACCTGGGATCAAAGAGAGTTGCAAGGATGTAGTGTTTTGATTTCGTCATTGAAACTAATTTGTCTTTGGTTTTGAAGCGCTCGCTCATTCTCTTTTACGAGATTCCCATGATACAGGCGACATGTTGTCTGCGCTTCAGATCTGTCTTTTTCTATTTGTAGATTTAGAACACTAAGATGATGTGAAATGAGCATTATGAGTGGGATATCCTGACTCACAGATGCGCCTTCAGAAGACATGTCCCTTGTAGCTGTCTCAAAAGGAGCTAGAATACAGCACACTGTCTCCATTAATTTCCACTGCAGCACAGACAGCATAATGCCATCTCCAATAATGTAACTGGAGCAATACTCATGTACAGCTTGCTTTTGCCCCAAGAGGCGCTGCAGCATATAAAGCGTTGAGTTCCAACGAGTGGAAACATTTTGAATCAGCTTTTGCTGGGGCAGCTTGTGTTTTTTTTTGCAGTTCGGACAACGTCCGTATAGCCTTGGTTGAATGTGAAAAGTGAGTCATAATTTTTTTTGCAAACAACAATCATACCATCCACTTGTGTTTCGTTGCTGAGAAATCCCATGACAATTCAATCAATCAATCAAATCTTTATTTATTCAGGCGGACATCATTGAGCAAAGCTCATTTACAAGATGGACCTGATAGGTCAAGGATCAAAATGAAGGTACAATAGCAGACATATACAGAACACTTATATTTAAACAGATACAGTAATATAAACATATATACAAATGAAGGATAAGGATGATTCAACCTAACAGGACAAGGTAGGATACAATACAAGTACCCTAGAAGAAATCAGAATGTCCAAGATCTAATAGAGGAGCCAAAGCAAGCACACACTACATGGTAACAGGTGGTTACAGCGCACCAGGGCAAACTAATGCAGACAAACAGATGTAATGATTTATGACTGCAAAAATGATGATAAGCAGCCTCTGACGAATGACATGGAGGTGCTGGTGGGAGATTCAGAGAGGGGCTAAGGCTACTAGTAGTAGGAGGTATGGAGGAGTGGTTGGGGTAGAAGTAAGTGCCAGGAATTGGTGTGGAGGTCTTAGTCAGGTGAAGTTAAGCTGTAAAAAGGTATGAAAGGGGGCTGAGATACAAAAAAGGGGGCTGTGAGGGAGGGAAAAACTAAGGGGAAGATTTATGGAAGAGCTGTCAATAATAATTGCTGACTGAAAGGGGGAGGGTTGTGAATGTGACTGGACTAGGCCTTGTGATAGCAATTGCATTTCTCTGGGAAGAGACTTACGTAGAGCTTTTTAAAGGATGCTAGAGGTATAAAGTTGGTCAACTTTAGGGTCTTCTGTAGAGAATTCCATTAAGTGTAGAATTAAGAATACAATTAAGTGTAAGCAATGTGCAAAGCAAGAAGCATGTAGAAATCCTCCATCCTGTACTGCTTTCAAGATGTTGGCTCCATTGTCACTTACTATGAAGCCACATTTTAGACCGTGAGAATAAACCCATTCATCAAGGAGGTCATTTAGTTCCTGCAAGATGTTTGCAGCAGTATGACTTTGCCCAAACTTCTTTATATGCAGCAGCGCCATCTTTTGGGGTGTCTTTGTTTTTGAAGAAGCACAAGAAAATGTGACCCAATGAGGGTAGGGACATGTAATCTATGTTTTGAGTGCTGGTCCACATATCTGTTGTGACATGAATAACCCCACCCTCCACAGTTTTAAGTGCAAGCATCACTGTCGCTTTTAAAGCCTGATAAATGTTTGGTATTTCAACATAGGAAAAGTACCTTGATAAGGAACATTGTAATGAGGCTCTGCTAATGTCATGAGCTCCCTAAAATCCTCATGATCTACCAAAGAGTATGGGAGAAGGGCTCATAACAGTTCACCAATTCGGTGATTAAGATGAAGGTCATTGGATGATTTCTAGTAAAGGTATTCTTCCTTTCAAATGCCTGAGACAGTGTTAGCTGTTTACAACATGTCCCTGCTGGTTTATTATACACCGTGCTTCGATGGGCAGATGGACGCGGAGATGGTGGACTAGGACTTGTACATTCAGTGCCATCACTGGATGTGCAACTGGTACTAATGGTTCTAGCATTGGTGGTAACAGTGATCCTAGGGCTGGCAGTGGTTCTGCCCGCATCAAGTTCAGACAATTCAGTATCCATTTCAGATTCCTGACCCTTCTCACATGTGGTCTGGAAGATGGAGGACATGGGTTTTGGATGATCAAGCAAAACTGAATGCTTTTCAGATGGCGTTTAAGAGCTGTAGTGCCAAGGCATGACACAACTTTACCACGGCTTACACTCTGTTTACACAGGGAACAAATTGCTCTGCATGGATCAGTTTTACTGACAGAGAAATAATTCCACACCTCAGATGTGACAGATTTTGTTCAAGTGCTAGGAAGATAGCTAAAGACTGTTTGTGTCTTTTCACCTGTCCTAACAGAACCTGGGACATGCTCCTTGGTGCTAGAAGAGTGGGCAGAAGACTCTGATGGATTTTCATTGCTGGCCAACACAGAAGTGGTGGATTCAATGGATATGTCCTTTTCATTGCCTACATTGCTGGATGTATTTGCAAGTGCACTACCTGATTCATTGTCAGCGGACTTGCTCATTTCACTTTGTTGAAGAAGTAATGATTTGTCGCGAGACACAACAGTGTCGGACTGAGACAAAGAGCTACTGTCTGAGTCAGAGAGGGACTCACTGTCACTTGCATTATTGCTGCTAGTCACAGGGATCTTAACAGCATGAATGGCATACATTATGGTGCCTCTCCGTGTGACCCCAGCAGCTGTACAGGTTTTCTTAAAAGGTCCCCCTTACCACACTTCACTGTTGCTCTTTTGCTGTTTGTTGAATTTTATCAGTGAAACATTTTGCTTATTTTGCTAGCACCAGGATTACCACTACCACCAACACCTGCTCCAACACCAGCACTAGATGCTTCATCTATGTTGGTGTCAGCTCATAACAGAACCAGTATACTGCAGGAATACACCCACACAATTCCTGTGTAAGAAAGCAATGTGATCTATGATCATTGGCTACAACTCAAAATATTATTTTGGCTATGTGACACTGTGATGCAGTGGACTGAAAGTAATTGAAGAATATGACAGTTTGCAACTAAAGGTTCAAGGCTTACAGAATGATTGGGCTGCTGGGCAAAGGCATAAGCATAGCAGTCAAGGGGTCAGCAGCAGGGTGATGGAATGACCACAAGAGACGGAGTTACACACACAAACCGAGAAAGAGATTTTCTGTCTCTTCTCCCAACAGGAAATATATTTTGGACTTCTGTTGTGTATTTAAGGATAATGTCACCACACAACTGCCCACTGGGCTTCATGGTAACATACACTGGGTAGGTACAGTGCAGTCAAGGGGCACACAACAGCATGGTGATGGGCTGACCACAAGAGCGCAGCTTCATACACAAACCCAGGAAATAGATTTTCTGTCTCTCATCCCAACAGGGAAATATATTTTTAGGCTTCTGTCATGTATTTAAGGACAATGCCACTACAAAACTGGCCACTGGGCTGCTGTCTTCCTCCCAACAGGGAAATATATTTTTAGGCTTCGTTGTCATGTACTTAAGAATAATGGCACCAGAAAACTAGCCACTGAGCCTCTCATGATAACACACACTGGGTACTAGGGTACAGTGCTGTCAAAGGGCACACAGCAGCAGGGTGATGGCCTGATCACAGGAGAGGTTTCTGTCTCTCCTCCCAACAGTAAAAAAATGTATTTAAGGATAATACCACCACAAAACACACACTGTGCAGTAATAACTAGGGTATAGTGCAGTCAAAGGGAAGGGAACACAGCAGCAGTGTCATCCCTCCTGATACTTGGTTATAGGACTTGACTTTAAACAGTTCAATTCAATAAAAGTTCACTGTTCATTCACTCATTTAACTTTGTTTTCTCTCAAAATCTGATGTTCTTCACCCCTTCCCCAGCCAGGGTGCTCTGTCTCCACGACAAATCCCACTAGACAGAGATGAGTAGTTAATCTTAAACAGATCAGGAGGATCAGAAAATTCATCAGAATGTAGTAGTTTGGCAACTAGAGACTAAGCATTCCAATGCAGGCAGTCAGCTTGTAGATATAATATCCCACATGGCACACAGCGAGAGAGACCCTCACCCCACCATTTTTTCCTACCCTCCCTTGCTTTCCTTTTCACCCAGTGTCCACCACCCACAATTTAGATTTTTTATTTTGTTTTACTGTAGTAGCTGGAGGGAAAGCAAGTAGTCACTTTTTTAAATGCCACGAGTTCGTTCGCAACTCGCAGTCAGACTCGTCGCAACGCAATCAGGCACAGCAGATGCAACTCCTTTAATGAACAGTGAACGCAGCCACGTGCGACTTAAATACCATGCTGGTATAGGACCGCGCTGACCGCAGAGCAGTAGGTCAGGTGGTGGTGATGACAGTGACTGCCAGTCTGGGATCAAGGGTACGCAGTGCACTACGCAGGCGCGATCTCACAATGTCCCCCCACAAGAACAGTGTCAGTAACTGCATCGGGATGGGATTGGGAGCAAGCGAAACTCGAGTAAGATTTTTTTCAATCGGGGACTGAAGATTTGCATTCGGGACTTGGGAGGGATGCGCTTACCAGAAAACAGAAAAGATTCAAACCCTTTTGCGAACCCTCTAGTGTTCGAGTCCTAAATTAGAACTCGAACACCAGGGTTCGAGATGGGTTCGAATCTTGCTCAAACTAGTTCTGACAACCCTAGTACCCAAAGACTGAAGGACAGCAGATGTAGTCCCCTTATACAAAAGTGGGAACAAAGAGGAAGCAGGGAACTACAGACCAGTCAGCCTCACCTCGGTAGTGGGGAAGATCATGGAAGCACTACTGAAGGAGAGATTGGTGGAACATCTGGTTGTCAATGGACTACAGAACCCAAGGCAGCATGGTTTTACCAGGGGGAGGTCATGTCAGACCAACCTCATTAAATTTTTTGACTGGGTAACTAGGGAGGTGGATCGGGAGGGCAGAGGACATGGCCTATCTGGACTTCAGCAAGGACTTTGACACTGTGCCACATAGAAGACTATTACACAAACTGGGAATATGGGTGTGGGCAGGACAGTAGTGTGGTGGGTAGGTAACTGGCTGGGTGGCAGGACACAGAGGGTGGTGGTAAATGGCTGTCACTCCACAGAGGGAAGAGTGACCAGTGGGGTACCATAGGGATCAGTGCTGGGACGGTCTATCCAACATCTTCATCAGTGACATGGCGTGAGGACCTAGAAGGCAGAATTTCACTGTTCGCTGATGACACAAAGCTCTGTAACAGAGTAGACACACCAGAGGGTGTAGACAGAATGAGAAGTGACCTGCAGAAACTTGAAGAATGGTCAGGGTTTGGCAGTTGAAATTCAATGCAAAGAAGTGCAAGATAATGCATATGGGTACAAAACCCTGGCACAATATATCAGTTGGGGGTGAGGATATAGCATGCACCAAGCAGGAAAGGGATCTTGGGGTTATCATCTCTGATGACCTCAAGGTAGGGAAACAGTGTGACAAGGCAGCAGGTAAAGCAAATAGGATGCTGGGATGTATAGGCAGGGGCATTACCAGCAGGAAAAGGGAGGTCATAATTCCACTATACAAGACACTAGTGAGGCCCCACCTGGAGTACAGTGTACAGTTCTGGAGACCATACCTATGTAAGGACATAGACAGGGTAGAGAAGGTTCAGAGGAGGGCAACAAAGATGGTGCATGGATTGCATCACAAGTCCTATGAAGTCAGGTTGAAGGAACTGAACATGTACTCCCTGGAGGAGAGGAGGGAGAGAGGGGATATGATAGAGACATACAAGTATCTTACAGGGAGGAACAGGGTGCAGGAATACACTATTTTTAAGCGAAAAAGATGTTCCAGGACTAGAGGGCATGGGATGAAGTTGGTGGGAGGACGATTCAGAGGAAACATGAGAAAGAATTTCTTCACAGAATGGATGGTGGACAAGTGGAACACCCTGCCAGAGGAAGTGGTGGAGGCTGAAACAATCACGGGATTTAAGAATGCATGGGATAGACATAAAGGAATTCTGGAGGTCAGGGGTAAGGTGCAACAGACTTCTAGGAAAACAAACTGAACTTACAAGCTCAAATGGGCAGACTGGGTGGGCCATAGGCCCTTATCTGCCGACACTGTCTATGTATCTATGTATCTGTGTAACTGTTACAAACAGAGAACAATGAAACAATAAGATCCATGTAATAAAAGCCTGACTTCCCCATCTGCATTCATGGGCAAACCAGGTTGGGTGTACAGATAGATGATAATTACACAGTTAATTTCTCTCAGTCATTTGATATTCAAAAGCAAGTACATTACGTGAGTAAGTATAGGAGGGAGAATTACTCCCTGAGGAGGAGTCTTTCTTATCCGGGTCGCACCTGGAAACAAGCTTCAGCTTAGTGTGCCTTTCCTAGTTACACAATTTCCCTTACCATATCCCGTATGGAGCTTGAGTTTTCACTGGGAATCTTACCTAATCTGGTAAGAGAAGAAGGGTATGGGGCAGGTCCCATCTGGTACAGTAGGTTCTAGCTGTGTTGTGCAGACTGGCCACCATTTGTTCCATTCTTAAGGCATCTAGGCAGGACATGTGCCATTCTCTGCATGTGGTGGTGGAGTCGCGTGGCCAGTGTTTTAGGCTTAGTTTTTTTTTTTTTTCAATTGTGGGAATCAGCATCATGAGATACTTCGTAGGGTTTAACAGTTGATTCAGACCCACCTCTAATAGGCACATCTGTGGGGAGAAGGCAGTGTCCAACTCCAGTAGCAGATCTATTTTGACTTCTATGATTTCCCATAGTAGTTTGGCCTTAGGACAATCTCATCACACATGCTTAAGCATGCCTTTGTGGACTTCACATCTGGTGTATCTGTCAGAGTCAAAATGCAAAATAATTTGGTTGGGGTGTAAGTAATACATGCGTGCAGTTTTGTATTGCATCAGTTTGAGACCATCCACCATAAGGTATTTGTGCAGGTCTTTCCACATCCTTGCTCTGATCTCTTGGTCAGCCAGTTCAGGAAATTCTTTTAGCCAGTATGGGCACTGGTCTATAGAATGAAGGGTCATGGTCTGGCACAATTTCCTATAAAGCAAGGAAATAGCATGCCTTTGTTTGGCCAGATCAGCTAGATCATCCCATATATCTGAATTAGGAAAGGTGGCCTTGGCCTTAGTGAGGTGGCTAATTTGTTCTGGAGTTGGAGTATTTGAAATATGTCTGTGTTTACAAGGCTATGTTGCTGTTTGAAGGCCTCAAATTTGATGAGCGTAATACCTTACATCATTTGACAAGGTCTTCTCAGGAATGAAAGTTGGATAACTCTGTGTTGTATTTTAAAGTTTTAATTACCACTTAGGAGCTGGGAGAGGGTCTATCAGTGGTTTAGTTTTCAGAAGGTTGTGGAGCTGTTGGCATAGCCGTACTGTGCACCCTATAGGTGTATGTTTGAGTTTCTCCTGGGAGTTTGCTGTAGGTTACACTTAACATAGTTCTAATTTCTCTCCATCTCTCTTTGCATAGGCCCTTTCCATGGTCTGCCACTGTGGTGTGCATAGGGTTTCATAGTGGTCCCCTGTCACATTTTTCCACCATAGGAATTGGCTAGCTTTGTATGCCAAGTTATTGAGTACAGGTCTGGAAGCTGGAGACCCCCTTGAGATTTGCTGGGGATCATGGCTTTGTATTTTTCTGGCAGCGTTTCCATTCCATAAACATTTTGTCAGTGTGGATTTTAAAAGTGTGAACCTGTTATATGGAATGGCCTGGACTAGCATATCGATGGAATATAATACACATTTAATTTTGGCCCTAACAATTGTGTGTTCTGCTTGTTCCCTTAGTATCTCCTCATATTTAGCCTTATGTGTGTTTAGTTGAAGCCAATCATCTTCTGGTGAGGTTCAGAGATTTGTTTCTCCCCTTCTCTGATTTATTGTAGGGTGCAGGTGGTTTCTGCTTCTTTTTTCCTCTTTCTGGTGAAAGCCAATGTGACCAGATCTCCCCTGAGTGTGCATTTAAAAGCCCTCCATAGGGATGCTTGTATGTGTACGGAATGTTGATATCTTGAAAAAATATGATTCATAAAGTCTTTCATTTTCTCTAATATAATTTTTTTTTAGTGGATTATTGTTTACCCTTCATAATTCTCATTCTACTAGCTTGTATAATGAGTTGTACCAGGGAATGATCTGACACCACCCTTGGGGAAATTTTACTGCTTATGACTTCCCTAAGGCACTCCAAGCTAATCAGGTGGCAGTCTAGGTGTGAAGAGGAGTTATGCACAGAGGAGGTAAAGGTGTAATCCCTAGTGTCCAGGTATAATAATCACCAGGGTTCAACCAACCCCAGGGAGTCCTGCAGTTCTCCATTAGCTCATTGGCTGGATAGTAGGGCCAGATGAAATATGCCTGAACTATCTGTGCTTGCATCCTGTACTATGTTCCACTCCCCAGCTACCAACATGAGTGTGTGGGTATGCTTGACAAGTTCTGTAAGGAGTGAGGTGAACAACTATGTATCATCCCTGTCAGGTCTGTAGACTGAGGCTAATATTGTTTCTCTCCTAACCAATGACACAGACCCTCTGGTCCTATATATTGTTCAGTTGCATGAATGTGGGTGTTTCTAAGTATAAGCATGGCAGTGCCCCCTTTCTTACTGCTGTCTCCTGCAGCAAAGACCTGACCCACCCATTCGCATCTCCAGAGATTCTTCAGGTCTGTTTTTGTGTGGGTTTCTGGAGAAAGGTGATTCTAATTCCTAATGCTTTTAAGTGATGCAAACGTTGGTGCCTTCACTCCTTGGTTTGTGCCCCTGTAATATTCTAGGTTGTTAGGACATATTTATCACTAGCCACAACAGTGGACACTGATGCTGATTATTCTGGATGTGGTGCCGCTTTTTATTCCTAAACTGAATGGTTACTGACCAGAAGAATCCCTGTAGGTCCAAGCTGTAAGAAGCAATTATAACAGAGTATAAATAGAATATCTGTAATACAGTACAGTCGTAATGTAATCTAACACTGAACTAAAAACCAAACACATTTAACAATCAACCAACACATAACCATCCTAGTGCTATGAACAGTAAGTACAGTATTGATTAATTTACTGAATTAAGATTCAATGTGTGGCAAATAGCTTGGTGCTTGTGTATACTTATGAGTTGACTGGTATATGCTTGGTGTTTATAACATGAGCTTTAGCGCTTCTCCGCATACCACCCTCTGTAGGATAGTGGGTAGGTGTAGACTTGAGGTCCAAAAAGAACTAGTGAAGTGACTACCTCCTTCAACTCCAGGAAGTGTGATCAGTAGCACTCAGGAGAGGAAAAACTCCCTTAGAGGGAAACTCCAAAGATCCATGGCTACTGACCTGCCCGTCCTCTGGGCATACTAAGAAGAGAATAATTCTAAATGTGCTTAGGTTTAGGTATGATTATGTCCAGGAGTATGGTCTGATGTTGCTGGTGGAAAAGTCCAATTTGTGGTCAAGATGAGCAGGCAGTCGATGCTGCAGAGGAATGTTTGAGCAGATGGAATATACAACTTAGAATGATGTCCAGATGCTGTGACAATGGTTAACCCAAGTCTGAGATAGATGACTGCTGTATATCCATAGCACGACCTTTGAATACCAGATAGGACTGCATAGCAGGGCTGTTTGTTGGGATGGCTGGAACCTGAAACAGGTTTGCCTTGGTTGGATTAGGAGATAATCTGAGACAAAAAGGGAGATTGCCTTTGCAGGAATGGCAGGACCCCACATGGTCCGCCATTGTGGCAGTATGGAATAATGCAAGATATGAAGGACAAAAGTTGATGAGGCTAATTGAAATGAGATGAAAGTACCAGATAAGGCCCATCATGGGGCATGGGTAAATGGGATGGCAGGACCCCAACATGGAGATGTTAGGAGTTGAACTGTGTTGATGATAGTAGGCTCAGAGGTAGGCTAGCTGAGGAAAGATATTCCCATGGAGTCCTGATGAGTGAAGAAGTCATGTCTGAGTGACTGAAAGTCTCAGGTGGTCAATACTGGGAAGTGAGACCCCGACAAGGGTCTGCCGTAGTGCAAGAAGAAGTCCATTTTAGTAGAGAGGATAACCTCCTGTTAGAGGAGGAATATGAACTGGTGGGATGGAGAGACCCCCACGGGTTTCACGATCACCATAGAATGATGAATCTGAGGTGAGGGGGCAAAAGTCTGCCAAAATTGGCAATATGATAGATGCAGATCGAGGAAGGGGGGTCCAATGAGGGCGCAATGAGAAGAGACAGTGGAAGATACCTGCATGACTTGAATTGCTGATTAAAACATGGTCCTAGATAAGTCCATCATCATTGTCCTATTACTTAGTTGAAGGTAAAGTGAGGGTCACAGAAGTTGGATTGGAAGATAAGGAATAAGAGGAAGGCAGTCGAAGGGCATGTAGAAGAGGAATGGCGGGACCCCACGTGGTCCGCCATCACCATAGTATAGAATGATCCAGATGGTAAAGGAGTATCCTCATGATCCAGATCTGTTGCAGTCCAAGATAAAGAAGGCGATACCCCCTCGTATGTACTATTGAACTGGATAGAAAATGCTTGCGTTATGGTAACGCCTTTTTGCAGGGCATATATGTTTGGGATGGCGGGAACCCACGTGGTCCGCCGTCACCGTATGACTGAGTAGTGGATGATTGGGATGGCAAGACCCCACATGGTTCACCATCACCATGAAATGGAGCAGACTATGTGCAGGATGGCGGGAACCCACATGGTCCCCCATCGCTGGAAATAGGCTGATTAAGGAATGAATGCAGGACTCCACTGTCTGTTGAACTGTGTACATGTTCCCAAGTAAAGAGGACTAGACTCAACGTAAGCTAATCTGCAGTATGGGGATTTGATGGAGCAATGAGTTGAATCCCTTGGAGTAGATGTTGAGTAGGAAGGCAGAACCCTCCATGGTATGTCATCGCATAGCAGAAGTTGTGCATGAAATGAAAGGCAGGACCCCTTCCCCCAAGGACTAGTGAGGGATAGGGATAGTGGGACCTCATGTGGTCTGCTATTGCTGTATCAACTTAGTGCATGATTGGGAAGGTGAGACCCCACATGGTTCACCTTCATCATGGTAAGCAATAGTGCATGATAGGGATGGCAGGACCCCACATGGTCTGCCATCACCTTATCTGAGTAATGGAATTCCTTCCATTGAGTAGTGTGTGATAGAGATGATGGGACCACACATGGTCCGCCATCACCGTATCACTGAGCAGTACAAGATTGGGAAGGCGAGACACCACGTGGTTTGCCTTCACCATGGAAGGGTGTGATATTTGAGAAGTCCACCTGAAACTAAAATAGTGAGATCACCCTTAAGTAATATGCCTTCTTCATTGCCGATGATGGATGGTATGAGGAAAGGAAGGGGACACCCTGGGGGGCTGAGTGCGAGAGTAGAAAGCAGTTGCACTATGAGAGTGGCCCCCCTGTGGGGCATGGCAGTATGGGAAGGGGACCCACTAGGTCAGGAATAGCCGAAATTATCCATGTATTTAGAGCTGCTGAAGTGAGGAACATGGAACACATAGTGGAAGTCTGGTCGTATGATCCTGGAGAAGTAGTAGACCCTAAAGCTGATACTAGATTAGGCATATTCCTGGAAAATAACACATTACTCACAGTTTCACCAAGCATAGCAATATCTGGCTGGACTGAAATGAATCCCCTGAATGTGATGGGCTTTAGCTGCTAAAGCAGTGGATGCAATAATCACCCTCAGCAACAAAAGTAGCTCTGCACCTTAAGGAAGCAGTAAATTAAATGGCCAGCAAGTAATGGTGGTGAAAGCAAATAACAGGTATAGGTCAGTTGTCAAATGAATGCGAAGGGACAACAGAATATAGAAGCGTAAGGACTCCAGTGGACTGACAGAGATAGCTCTGCGTGTGTTTAAACATGCCAAAAAAATTGCCGGTAAATGGAGAAGTTGCTAGCTCGGACTTTTCCTGAGGTAGGTTGATAGGAGAAAAATTAGTTTAGAATCGATGCTGGGTCCTGAACAAATAGCCAGCAGGAAACCAACCTGTTGAGCTCTAATGCAGCGAGGACCCCAGGAAGATCAGGAGAAGCGCAGTGCAGGAGAAGGAGGGGAATCCATACCTCCAGCCTAGATAGCTGTGTTTGGAAACTTGAAGAAGGCAGCCTTCATGTCCTGGCCAGTCATAAATAACCAAAGAACTGGTACCAAAGAGATAGCTCATGAGGAAGCAGTCATCTGTCCAAAGGTGGAAATCCTTTTGAGAGGTCTTTAGAAGTGCGTACCTCCAAAAATGAAGTAGTGGCAATGGGCATAAAGGATGATATGGCCAGGCAGGAATCTGGAGATAGCTCACAGATGGGACAGCTGGAGGTAATGAAGTGAAAAGCACAGGCAGGAGCTGAAAGAAGCGATGGGATGAAGGCCGAGCTGTAGAACTGCAGAAGCAGTGAGACGAATCAGGAGGAGCCGTGGGGAGCAGAGGCGGCAGTGAAACTGTAGCAATCTGAAGGGTGCAAGGAGGTGGCAAAGGGGATGATGAAACAAAAAGCTCCAAAGAAAACCAAGAGAAAGAAGGTACAGAACAGAGGGCTGGGGAGGAAAGAGGAAGGAAAGCACGACTATAACAAGGAGAAGAACATGGAGGCAGGACGGAGGAAGAGCAGGGAAACAAGGGAAGAAGGGGACCTCATCCAACCAGCCACACAGCGTCACCAAAACACTTGAAGCAGACCTGGAGGCGGCCTACTGTTTATGTAGGGGATGGGGGAGGAGTTCCTTCAACCCCAATGAACAACAGGCTAAAAGCCTTTCAATTAATTTACTGAAGTGGTAACATTACACATCCTGCATACTTAATGGAACTTTTTCAGCCTTTGATCCTTTTATAGTATATGGTCAGCCCCAGTTGTAGATGGATTTTGATCTACTGCAAAAAGCTGTGATAGGACAGTTCAAAAGTTAAAGGAGTTGTAGTATAGTAACTACTTTACTACTACAGTATAACCTTTTTGTTCTACATTCCCACATGAGGTGTTCGTCATGTGCCAACCTGTCATATTTTAAAATTCTGCCACTGACCCACTGCTCAGGCCATGGTACAGATTGCACAATTAGAGAGACGACCTTGATTTTTTCCCCAAAAGCCTCCATTAATTTCAAAGTTTCAACTGAAGAAAAGGCAAAAACATCAACAACGCAGCCTGCCAAATGGTATGCTCCTTGCCTGTTCCTAGCGCACATAGCTATATCACCGCAAGTCCAGATGCACCCATGTGCTGCCTCTGCTCCTCTTGGTTGGCACTATATCCACAATCAGAACCTCCTCCAAAGGAAATTAATTTAGCAGCCACCAAACCAGCCTTCCATAAACTCACTCCCGCCAGCCTCCTGATTAGCTGTTTACCTGCTCAGCTCACCCACTTGGGTCCTCCCAGTTCATCCCAAACAGTCCTCACACACACATACACACACACACACACACACACACACACACACACACACACACACACACACACACACACACAAACACACAACGTTTTCCTTCAGCCTGTTAGAGAACTATATGCTACATAAAATAACATATAAATAACTGAGCTCAAACAAAGCTGTGTTTCCATCTCAGGGATTTGGTGACATCATAGAGACCTCTCGAGTTTGCTCTCAAGTTCTATGATGTCAAATCCCCTTGATGGAAACACAGCCTTGTTGTGCATATTTACCTATCCATTATTATGTTTGCTTGCGCATGCGCAAGAAACATTATGTGGCAACTTAGGAGAGAAGCAGGTTGTGGAGGCGCGGCACTGTGGCAGCCAGTGGAGGCATTGTATTTGGGGGCTTGGCACTGGTGGACCAATAGAGGAACAGTGTGCTGATGACACTGGCTTCCAAAAGTACCACCAAGTTGTAACATTTTTGCCACAGCAATCAGGGGCCACCTTGTTATTGTAGCATCAGCCATTCTGCTGCAATGAGGGAGCGACCTGTCTTTGCAGGATGGAATGTTACCTAGTGTAATATTGTTTGAGAACATGGCAGCAAGCCACCACCATGTTCACAAACAATATTCGACAGCCCTCAGTACTGAGGGGGTGCCCAGTCCCCCTCAGCATCATGTGCCACCCCCAAAACAGTTTTTGTTTGCAACGGGGGGCCCAGTCCCCATCAGTTTTACTCCCCCTTCTGTCAGCATAATGTCCCCCCCCAAAATGTTGGTTTTGTGCTGAGGCGGTGCCCAAACCCCCTCGGTTTCTGCCCACCAATGTGCCAATGGGGGTGCTCAATCCCCTGTTGGCTAAAGTCTCCCAAAAAAAAAAACACTCAGGTGGCAAGCTGGGGGCCCAACCCAGCATGCCAAATGTTCCTGGTGAAAAAAAAAAGTCCTGAGATATTTTTTCTTTGTTTTTTTCCCTGTAAATCAGAAAACAGTCTCTCGCTGAGTCAGGTGGACCCACCCCCAACCCGCGCCCACCCTCTGCTCACCCTGCCTCTCCACCCCTTCTCACCCCATACTTCCTCCAGAGCCCAGCACAACGATCTTCAGTGGACCAGGAACACGTCTGTACTCTTCAAAGTCGATCATGAATCCGAGGAAATGCCGGTAAGCTGTATAATGTCATAACTAGGTTTTTCAACTTGGTGCATGTCTCAGGCATTTTTGGAATTTTGGCACCAGATTTTCAACATGGGGTTATTGGGATCCCTCCTCATGAATTCAGCCACTGTCATGGTGTTATTCAGTCCCAAAAGGTGATTTCGCAGTCACTGTGCAGAATCATCTTTTGGGACTGATTAACAAAACAACAGTGCCAGTGTTCATGAGGTGGGCTCTCAAAAAGTCTATGTTGCAAATTGGGTGAAAAAAAAACCAGAAATAACTGTTTTACGAGTGTGTGCTGCACAACTGCTATGCAGACTCGTAACTTTGTGAATTTGCAACATTTTCACTCCAGATTTTCAACATTGCCATTTTTCTGCACCTCCTTATGAACAGTACAGCTGTCACATTTCACATCCCAGCCATACCTCTCAAGTGTCCCTGATTTTCAGGGATGTCCCTGATTTCACCTCAAAATTTTACTCTGTCCCTCCTAAAATCTGTGTTCCCCTGACTAAACAGTGATGATTGTAAGAATACAATTATGTCAAACAATACAGTTGCAGACTTCTTATTCTTCAGAAAATGTATTATACACTGAGTCCCTTATTCTGCCAGCTTCCTAAGTGGATAGCACCAATTTTAAAAATGTGTCCCTGATTTTGGGCCTTTGTCCCTGATTTTTTTAAGCCTTGTCCCTGATTTATGAGGCAGGAGGTTGAGAGGTATGATCCCAGCTGAAATGTATTTTTGAACTTCTGGTGCAGAATAGCACAATCGCTGTGGGAAATCAGTGTTCGGGACACATTAAGAAAATCACTGTGACACTGTTCATGAGCAGAGGTCCTAGAATGCCTATGTTGAAAATCTGGTGACAAATGTCCATAACATGACTGTCCTACACGCATGCATTGTGCAGTTTCCATGTATGCTCGGAAGTGTGAGCATTTTTAATATTCCCACTACAGATTTTCAACATTGCCATCTCTTCACACCTCCCTATAGATGGTATAGCTGTCATTCTTCACATCCTGCCTTATCTGTGTTTTCGTATATGTGGCGCGAATGGCCGGTTGCTGTTGGAACTCAAAGTTCGGGACACATTGACAAAATCACACTGCCACTCTTCATGAGAAGAGGTCCCAAATGCTTTCATGAGGTGGGGTCACAAAAAGGCCATGTTGAAAATGTGTAGTGCAAATAACAACAAACGCCCGGGACATTAGGGTTTCTAACCATAATGTCCCACCCTGTACAAACTGACAGGCATTAGTGTGTGTCTTTGGATTGCCGACTGTACTGCTCATGCCATCCCACCCCCACCCACCAGCCACTGACAGGCATCAAGGTGTACCTTGGACTCTTCAGCCCCAGACTTCACCCCATTGTCCTATGCTGCACCCATTTCAGCATATGTCCTTATGGAATGGGGTGACTGTAAAACCAAACACCCCAAGGCACACCTCAGCACGTGTCGGTGTCTGCAGATTAGGGTAAGGTAACAAGACATGACCGTCATGGGCAATGACCTAAACACTTACCCCAATGCCTGACATCTCTACAGGATGGAGGTGGGGTTGGCGTGAAGTTCAATACTTCACTGCCATTCTGCATCTGTCTAACTCCTGCATTTCCAATGCTAATGCCGGTAAGCAAGAATTCGGCATTGACAAATGCTTGTTCTATATGTCATAGTATCACTTAGATGTAGCCACAATTTGCATGTCTGATCTCTCATTTTTTAATGACATGAGGTCTATTTCTGGGTAAGTCACCTGTACTGTATTAAGTTGCTTCATTTACCTCTTCCTCTTTGTTATGCAATCTGGGACACTCAAGCTTTTTTATATGTTCTGAAATGCTGGTTAGTTTTCTTTGCACCTGATGAAGCGGCCTGAGAGACCTCAAAAGCTTGTGTAAAAATTCTTTAGTTAACCTAAAAAAAGTATTACCACAAAAAAAGTGTACTAAGTTTTCCTGAGACTAATATGGCACAGCTGACCTGCTATACAGTATAGAGTTGACAGATGCCACCAAGGGGCCAGCTCTGATGAAGTTAGTGGTTGGCAAGGGTCAGTTTTGCATCTGTGGTCCATGAAGTACTGCATTAGGGAGGTCCCTCTCTCACTCCTGGTGACCTCAATGATCCTAGATAGCTGCTAAATCCAGTATTTGAGTAGCTTGTGTGTCGCCATGCCCCCCAAACCTGGTTGTAACATCACCTGACTCACCCCCACAATACACTTGAATCTGGCGAGCTGCTTTAAATAACAATGATTAGTGGGGCTATTTACATTTTGATTTCTTAGGAGACATTTTTAGAAGCCTCAGGTGTTCTCTCTCCCCCCTTCATCAAAAGGAATCTCAATTAAATAACCTGTCATGTTTCGTGAGATGGTGAGTCAACCAGATTCGCTCTGGATCCTGGTATTTTTCATTACTAACTGAGGACCACCTCCATGGTGAGCAGCAGTGACCCTTGAGGAGAGGCCAAGATAAGTCCTTTACTGAATTCCAGGATTTCCCTTCTTTCTTTGTGGACTGTCTACCATTTGTTTTAAGAAGATAGGCTGCAGTTTAATATGAGATGACTGCCTGCACCATGCTACTTCAGTGGGTCACTTTTGTGTCCCTTGCAGCATCTAGCAGGAAACTGCAGGAGTGTCTCTAGTGTCCCAGTGCTGAGTGGCTCCAAACTGATGATTCGTGATGCCATGGTATCCTGCTCCATTGTGCAATGGTGCAAACGTGTGCTATTCCAGTCATGTGCATGATCAAGCAGCTCTGCTGTGCAATGAAGGCATGGGCACCTAGCAACCACATCATCCAATCCCTGGTAAACAGGCAAGCCTGGGGTCGTGCAGACACATCTGGCCAAATGCCAACTTGTTTGACAGCTTGACAAGTCCCACAGCTGCATCTTAAGTCCAGGAATTTAGGTGGAAAAAAGAGGTTGAGGAGCCTACAAAGAAAGTTGCCCTAGAGCCTACCAGTTGACATTCTTGTAAGGAGAATGTTGTAGGGCAGAACTGTGCAACAGGAACAACGTGAGTGAAAACAGCTACAGGGCACACAAAGCCACATGACAGACATAGCATGTGACCCTGTAGCTGTTTCCAAGAAAGAGAGTAAGAGGTTGGCAAGAAGGGGGTCTGCCGAGCAGCTGCCGTGGCTCAGGGAGTAGAGCCATTGGCTCTGGAGGGCAATGGAGTGGCTGTGGACCAAAGGAGGTTATTTTAGTAGGAAAGGTTCAGAAGCACAGCCCTCCATAATGGGGGATGTGGGGGTACAGCACCCTGCAGGAAGCAAAGATATTTGTTTTTTTTGGGTGGTCACTGTTAAGACAGCGTGATATAATGCTGCTCTGTCGCTCAAGTGGAGGGGAGTCTGTTGTTCATGGTAAAGTGAATCTGCCATCTTGACAATCCATGAGGTGCATAACTGGGCATTATTAGTCATGAAGCAGTCCCTGATTCCTGACTCTGGCCAGCCTTAAACACAGTACTCAGTCCAGTTAATGAAAATATTCAAGAACCACATACCTAAAAGGGGCAAGCACAGTTCATCACCTAGATTAGCTGTATAAAGAGCACAGTATACTCTGGGAGTTCTTAATTAGACAGTTTCCCTCTTCTGGAGTAATTGTGTGTGGTATGTGGTTGGGTAGGAAAAACACTTCTGGGAACAGTTTTTGGTAGCTTCTTCTGGGTGACTTTGACACTGGCAAATTCTCAGGTACCTTGGGCTGTGGAAAAAAAAAAACAAGTGGACGGGGGGTCAGTATTTCAAATTTAATTTGAGCACTATGGAGTGCCTTTTTGAACTGCTTGTAGATGATTTGCTTTCCTTTGACAGCTAGTGTAATGTCACTGAATATATGGACTCTATGTCTCTCCCAGGTCAGCACTGTTTACTTCCTAGCTTGAGTTTGGATGTGAATTTTGTCTTGGAAACTGAGATATTTCAGGATGATGGCTTGGGGTCTGAGAGACCAGTAAGCCTACTCAATTATGCACTAAGTCCCAGATTCTGGTGTTCCTGTAGTCATTTCAAGTAGTTCCTGCACAACATGTAGCATATTCTGATCCTCAGCCTTTTCAGAAATTCCAATGAGGACAAGGTTGTTCCTCCTGGTCTTGAATCCTGTCTTCCAGTTTGCCCACTTTCGTTTAGAGTTCTGTGATCAGGGCATCATCTTGTCCCTGTTTGTCCTCAACTGAGTTAATTCTGCCTTTGGCATCTGACACCCATCTGTTCAGGGATTCCATGGTAGGCTTGAAGGCTCTGCAGTCTGTGTCCATATCCAAGAGGGACACCTTCACAGTTAACAAAAAAATCCTTCAAGCTGGCCCAGTGGTTAAGAGGGCTGAGGTGCCTAGTGCACCTTACCTTTTCCCACACCAGGAACTCACATTCAGAAATGAGCTTGAGTCCCTGGGGGTCAGCCAGGGGGAGACAATTGAGCAGCCAATGGACTGCTGTCCTTTCCCGGGGGGGCAGTCATCTCTCTCCCTATTTGCCACCTGGTGGAGGCCTGGTGGCAGTGTCAGATTATGGGAAACATTAAAGGGAGAGGCTGTGGTTCTGTAGTGTGTATGCACTTCCACATGCATGTGCTTCCATGCTGCCTTGACTGTGGACAAGGAAGAATATGGGAAAGGATGGGCACCAGCTTAATGAAGTTCTGCCTTCCTGCCCCCATTCCTGCATCACTATTTGACCACTGACCCCTGGTTCTGGATGAGAGTCACCAGATGAGGGGAGGATGGCCCTTCCATTCCTGACCCCACCATGGGGGTGGATTTTGTGGGGGAAACTACAGGGTAAGGTGAGTCGGGATGGTGGATGCCAAGCAGGAGAGGCAGGGACAGGGCTGAATAAGCATGCCAGTTGCCAGCCAGAGGGGAGAAAAAACTTTATGAAAAAAATCTGTCAAGCTTGTCAGAGACACTTTCCTTTGTGGCCTCAGGCAGAGATTTGAGTGACAATTCAGACTTGTGCTGCATAGGTGACTGAGAGCAGGATGATACTGATGGTGCCCCCTGGTTCTGCTGCCACTTCCATTAGATCAAATTCCCTGTCAGCTTGCATTCTCAAAGTCATACAGTAGTTTCTTGAGATACTTCTATTGGGTATAAGGGAAGGTCACATCTGGTGGATGGGAGGGGGGAGAAGGGGGTGGAAGATGCTAACTCTGGGGTGAAAATGGATGGGGGGCAGCTACAGCAAAATAAACTGTGTGCTGTACACACGAGTAGACTTGATAGACTGTTATGGCCAGTTTCTGCTGGCATTTTTCGTATGTTTGTATATTCATATATCTATCAAAATTCAAAAGAAATAGCTAAAACTGCTGACTTAAGCCATGTTTGTAAAGCTGGACTCAGAGCTGAAAGAAGAGATGCCTGTCACACTGGGCACATCACGTGACTCCCCACAAAGGACACAAGTTTATCAACAATAAAGGAGGAGAAAGTAAACCTTTCTGCAAGCAGAGTTGATTCAGTGAAGATAGTGTGTAGACTTTAAATAGAAAAAAAGAGGTTCAATGCCTGTTGAAAATACTGTATTACGTTAAAGTAGAATCTGTGTTTTGATCATGAGGTCTTCAACAGAAATGATCTTATTAAAAAGGAAAGTTATTGATTTATTTATTGAAAATTTCTGGGAATACCTTTGAGCACAACTGCTCTTTTACAAAAATTCTATGTTAGTGGCAGAGATCACAAGGCGGCATAACAAATACAATTAGTGAGCTCCAGTGGAATGAAGTCAAACAAATACAAAATTATTGAACAATTGCAAATAAATAGGCTAGATCAATTGCATACAATTTTACAATAAGACAGTAAAACAAGCACAGTAATGGTACATGGCCGCAGAGCCAGAGTCTGACACAGTTCAAAGTGTATACAGAGAGGGACTTAGTAATGTTGATTAACAGTTGAACTGAGCTGTTAGGGATGCCTGAAGTGCTCTCTTAAGCTGGTCAAATGTAAGTAGATTAAGCAAGGTATCAGGCAGTTTATTTAACCAGCCAGCAGCCCTAACAGCGAATGAACACTTGCCTACTTGAATACAGGGAAAAGGCAATTCAGGAGTATTCCAAGCCATGCTCCTGGTGTTGTAGAGACTGGCAACAGGTCGGAAGCAATGAGTTGGGACCGGGGGTAGACACAGTAGCACCTTATTGGCTCACAGACATGTCTGGAACTTAATTTTGCTAGATAGTGGCAATCAATGTTTTGGGGCGTAGAGTGTGCAGCTATGGGTGCGCTTGTCTGCTCCAAGCACAAAGTGACAAGTCTTACTGCAGATCAGATCTGTTCTGCTGAGAATTGAGTCACAGGCAGTTGTGGAGACAGAAAGGCCATAGTTATCTAGTGACAGCACTGAGCTTGCCACTATGAGGCATCCAGCATCAGCAGTAAAGTTGACCCAGTTGCAGTACAAGGATCCCAATCTTCTGTTTACTGTGGACACAGGTGGTCAACATGGAGATCAAAACATAAGGTATCATCCAGGATCACCTCAGAGTATTTAAAGGTTTCCACCTGTTCAACTACATGCCCCAGGTCATTGCAGAAGACAAGGGGGGTACCTTTTTCTTCTTTTGTTGGCCTGTGAAGAGCATTGTCTTAGTTCTTTTGTAATTTGGAACCAGTTTGTTTTGGGAGAACCATTTTTCAAGGGCCTCAGAATTGCCCTGGAGGATGGAGGTCAGGCTGCCAAGGTCAGGGTTCTTGGAATAGATAACAGCATCATCTGCACGGAGAAGCAAATTTGTAGACTGAAAGCCATCAGGCAGGTGGTTTATGAATAAGTCAAATGGCAGGGGGCCCAGAACAGAGCCCTGGTGAATGCCAGTGGTTACATTCCTAACACCCAACAAGGCCTTGTATTTTACACATTGAAGCGCAATTAGTGATATAACTCTAGAACCAGGTGACAACATCTAGTGACATGCCTAGGCCACAGAGTTTGTAGAGAAGGAGTTTATGACTGACCAAGTCAAAGGCTTTATCAAGTCCATATAGTAGGTGCCAGCCTTGTCTCCATTGCCAAGGGCCTCAAGGATGAAACTGGACCACTCAGTGCTGTATTGGTTATGTTTTTTCCAAAATCCATTAAAATTCGGGGCACTGTGTTTCATATTTTTTCCAGGTATGAGACAATTTGATTAGACATTATTCTCTCAAGGGCTTAGGACAGTGGAGAGAGTATGGAAATTGGCCTCTAATTGTAGAGGTTAGAATGGTCGCTGCTTTTAAAAACTGGTGTAACCGGTATGGAGTTCCATTTTTTGGGGAGCTGGGAGCAGCAAAGAGAGAAGATGAAAATGCTGGCAGTGGGATAGGAGAAGTTCTCAATAACCAGGACAAATAACCTTATATCAATTGAATCACCCCTCATTCTGATTTTACCCAGTATCTTTCTTATAAAATCAGTGATGTCCCTTACTGAAACCAGTTTAAAATATAATTTAGTATGCCCTGGCTTGGGATCTAGTGGTTGTATGTCAAAAATTCCAGGACCTCTGCTGGAGTGCAGGGTTGGCTCAGCAGGACATCAGAGCTAAGTTCAGTGAATGCACCATTTAATTTATTTGGCAGTTTTGGAGGGATCAGGTACCTCACATCCATCATCTATGAGCATTTTTGGTGAGGTTTTGTCATCCTTACCAAGGAGTTCTGAGACATTCTCCCAGAATCTTTCACAATTGATGGCTCTCCCCTTCCCAGACCCGCCATGGGGGCTATCCATAGGAGATATGGAGCTTGGTGGACGGGAAGGCAGTTGCCAGCTGAGGGGGACAGTGATAGGGCAGAGCAGCTGCCTATGGTACGTCTGGAAGAAGAACTGTTTATGAAAAAAAAAGCTCAAACTACCCTTTTAGCATTCTGACCTTAACCCACCCCCAGAAGTTAAAGTGTGTTACCATGCATGTTCTTGGCTCAATATGGTACTTTTGCTAGAGTGCATGCTCTGTTTCATGGCTTCAGATTTCAAAGTCTAGTTTCACTTTCTTCTTATTGTCATTTTGGTTCCATAATCAAATTATTAAAATCAGGGGTCTGGTCTCTGCAAAGATAATTATTTATTCTGCACTGCTTAAAACTGAAGTGCTCATGCATGCACACGTTTACTAGCACAAAAACATCATGTTGAGCCAAGATCACATATGGCAATGTGTTTTAGCTGCTGTAGTTGGGTTAAGGTCAGGATACTAAGGTGAATTTATCATTTTTTAAATAAACTGTCTTTTATTTTTAACTGCAAGGCACAGCAATCATTCTATGGATAAAATGCTAGCAACAGGCACCAACATCAGACGGTTGATAAAAATCCTCCCAAAAGCTGACAGTGTCCCTTTCAGGGCAATTACCTATGTGGCCAATGCAATAACCATCAAAGCACTTATAAAGAAAATCAAAAATACAAGCAAAGGAGAGGAAATAGAAATTAAAGATTTCATATAAACTGTCAAACTAGCAGAATAATTTATGCTATAAAATGGCCATGTGGCAAGATATACATTGGGAAAACATTAAGGCAACTTAAAACATGGATAGGTGAGCATAAAGGATACACTAGATGTCAGGACATGCTGTCATCCAATGGCCATGCATTTTGTATTGGAACAAACACACCTTACCCTCCTTGTGCTTGTTTGTCTTTGAAAAAGTTTAGAAAAACAAAAGAGAGGGTGACTTTGACAGAAAAATGCTAACAAGGGAAACCTATTTTTTAGATCGCTTCCAACCTACAGATCCAAAATATGAACTAAATGACAGCATAGACTGGCTCCCATCTTATAATAACCCTATCATGAAGTCAGTTTAGCCTTCTGTACTGACAATAAATTCCATCCCCTCCATCTAACAAAATGCCTAATGTTTCACTTTTTTAGATACACATATTTTATTTTACAGAGACTAACAGTATAAGTACCCAGTAGGACTTCAATGGCAAAACCTTAGTAAAGTAAGCAAAAATAATTTTGGAAGCGATTTTTGGATTTGTAAAACAATGTAATCTTCCTTTATGTACTCTCATTCCTGGTTGGTACAGCAAGAGACTCAATATTGTGATAGAAGCACTGTTATGGGAGTACCAGTCTGTGTGATAGAGGTTACACTTGATATATATTTCTTTTTATTAGCAGCATTTAGGAGCCCATATCATTATTCACTGTGTGGGGATAATGTTTATAAGTCATGCTTGATGCCATTTGTTCTTGAGGTAGCATATGTTTGTTTGTTGGCCTTACTCGGTCCCATCTTTGTATGAGCTGATAGCTGAAAAGGCCCTGAGGATGGGAAGAGTGCCGGAGAAGGAGGAGGGGAGGGTGGAGAAAAACTTGAACACTAAGCAAAGGAGGCTGGGAGTGTTGGTGTTTTAAGAAGGGTTTATCCCCACCCACTGAACTAAGGGTGGGGCCCTTCAATTCACTGTGAGGTGATAATGTTTATAAGTCATGCTTTATGCCACTTGTGCTTGATGTAACATATGTTTGTTTTGGCCTTACTCATTCCCAATTTTGTATGAGCTGATAGCTAAAAAGGCCCAAAAAGATAGAATAAGTATCCATCTCCTCCAACTCACAGACAGTATACCTGCCAGCACTCAGGAGGGGGAAAAAAACCCTTTAACAGAGAAAACCTCTGAGGATCCATGGCTACCAAGTTGCCCTCCTTCTGTGCATACTAAGAGGAGATGGAAATAAATGAGGCACATAACTCCACTTCAGGATTAAGAATGTAGGTCTCGAAGCAGGATGAAGTCCATCTTCCAAGATGTTTTATAGTATGAGCAGGAACTTTTTCCTGAAAGCAAATGTAGCAGCTCCTATTCAAAACAGGTGACCCAAATAAGCAAGAGGATTATAACCTAAACGTTGTAAAAGTAATCGGACAGAATCCATGAACTCTTTGGTAGTTAGAGGTAATTTGTTGTCTGATGGCAGTAGAGGGAAATCTGGTGATGACTGGCGATGAAAAGTAGCTGGTTTGGAATTTGAATAGGGCACCAAGCATTGTCTGCAGGAAAATAAGGTATATCCATGCCTTTCATGAATCTGTCAGTTTTAAATGCATGAAGATGACAAATGTAGTGGTCTGAATGTTTGGTAAGATGTTTAACCTTGAGGTAGTGATTTATAGAAGATACTGAAATGGTGAACTCTCCTGGGCATAGAAATCCATAAAATGTGAGACAAATAGCTCCAGATAATATGATGGAAGTAAAGGTTAGATGCTCAGAATTCAGTAATTTGATCAGTCTTTTGAAAATAGAGTCGTCAATAGGTAAACAAGAAGGTGGTCACTTGAATGACAGTTTTTAGTTGCCTGTGAGTAGTAATTTGACTGATGGGTGTGAGATAAAGGAGATGAAAACTGGATCTTGCTGGCAAAAATGAAACTGGATGCCTGATAAGTATTGACATATGGTTGAATGTGATAGCTTACAAGTTGTATGGCAGTACATGATAAAAGCAAGAATGGTAGGCAGAGACAGTGGTAAGGCATGAGAAGATGTCATGGAACAGAATGAAGTGTACTTTTTCCAAGCTGTCATATAAGCTGATTTCATGCTGGATGATAAAGCAGACCACATAAGAGCTTTAGCTGTCTTAAGGTAACCAGTTATGTCATGATTAGGTCCTGAAACTGAGGAGCTGGGGTCTCCAGAAGGTCTACTGCAGGTAGCAGACAGCGGAAGTTCCAAAAGTGAAAACAGAAAAGGTGATCAGCAGCTGTGTTGAAATGTCCTGGAATATGAAAACATTGTATGCAAAAGTTGTGTATAAGAGAAAGCCAAGTCAATCGCCGCAAGAATAGCATAATTGCAGGAACAGATAATCTGCCCTTATTAATAATATCTACAGTTGCTGGATTATCTGTGTACAATGATACAGTAGTTAAGGACCAGAGATGTCCCAAAGTAAAGGCTGCTGCAACTATGGGATAAATTTCAAATAACAGGGAAGTAGTCGTGGCTGCAGGTAATTGAAGAAATGTAGCAGGCCGTGGTGAAGCAATCCAGGCTGTATGGAAGATGTCAGCAAATCCGTGAGCGGGAGAAGCATCCATGTAGATGTGGGGAGATCTTTCTGAAGAGATATCCTGTAGAACATGGAACAACCGTTCCATTGATTCAGAAAAAGATACCACATGGCAAGATCAGATTTTGCAGCAACAGTAAGGGTGATGTGGTGGTGTAAGGCTGAAATGGAAGAAAGCAACTCAAGCAAGTAGGATATGAAGGCACAGCCTTGTGGGATAATGTGAGTAGCAAAATTGAGATAACCCAGCAGGGATAAAAGTTCACGTTTGGTACATGATGAGCAGTTTGTGAAAGATTGTACTAGAGCTTTAATTTGAAGCAATTTTTCAGAAGGGAGCCTGGCGTTCATGTGTACTGAATCAAGTGTAATGCCTAAGAATTCCAGTTCAGTGATGAGACTGATCGTCTTCTCTTCTGAAATAGGTACTGCCAGTTGATCGAATAAATGATGCAATGAAGTCAGTGCTGCCACTGAAGGAGCTGAAGGAGGTTCGATGAGAAGGAAATCATTGAGTAAATGGATAACAGAGGTCACGTGGCAATGATTTAATAATAGCCAACATAATGAAGTAGTGAAAATGTCAAATAATTTTGGACTGCTTTTGCATCCGAAAGTTACCTGCACAGTGAAGTAATACAAATGATCCCACTTAATACCATAGAGATGCCAAAGCGATGGGTGACTAGGAAGTAATTTGAAGGCATCTGAAATGTCAGCTTTGGACAGCCAAGCACCGTTACCTAGTTGTTTAATGGTAATAATAGCATCGTCAATACAAGCACATGCCAAGGAAAATTCTTGTGAAGGAATAAGAGAGTTAATACTGGGAACTGAAGTAGCATATGGAGCTGACAAGTCAATAATGAGTCCCTTTTTCCCTGAAAATTTGCGAGTAGCCACACCAATGGGGCTGATGCGAAATATGGCAAATGGTGGATGGTGAAATGATCTGATTATGTAGCCTTTGTCCAGTTCTGGAAAGGCAGAACAAAGGATATCTCTGTAGAGGCTAAAGACTAAAACAAACTCAGGAATTGTTCATTTCTTTGAAAGTCTAGGATCCATGTAATGAAGAATGACTTAGAAGTCACTGCAGGATATGATCCTGTTCTCTATGGTATCTTTATGGTATCGTGGGAGGAAATGAGCAGAGAAATAAGACAGACATCTTTCCCATCAATTGTACCCTTGTGGAGATGGCTAGGTACCAGATGAATGGGAGACACTACAGGTAAGGAGAAGCCAGGTGCCGGTGTACCTGGCATGGAGGGAGCAGCAGGAGTAGGTGTCTGAGGTGGAGGCTCCGGAGCAGAATCTGGAATAGGAATAGGAATGTCTGGAACTTTGGAAGGCTGTGGCGGTAGCACAGGAATAGGTGTTTGTTGTCTTTCAAGTACCTCCAGGCGAGTGGAAATATCCACCACGGATGTAGCTAGTTGAGAAAGAATATCCTTTAATTCGGCAAAGGCATCTGCATCTGGACTTGCGGGCGGCAATGGCAGTATAGGGGAAGTATGATTCTGATGTTCCAGTAGTAAATCATACAATTCTTGTTTCTTAGCATTCGCATGGAAAGGAACACCTAGCTTTTTCAATTCTGCCGCCAGACGAGGGATGGTCCAATCCTTTAAAGAATGCTTGGTTTTGACAGTACTTTTCCTGTGGATAGGATGGGCTGGTCCGTCAGGTGGAGCTGGCGAAACCATAGCAAAATGAAGATAGATTATAAGAGGGTGTATGAAGGTAGATAAGTCAACCAGGCAGGACTAATAAGAAATAGGAGCTGACAGTTGCCCCTTGTAGGCACCGAACAGCTGGTTGACCAGAACCCCACGTAGGCTCTGATAGCCTGAATAGCAGCTAAGCGAGCTTCCAGGACCAAGTAGTAAGGAAGTGATATGGAGCTGTTATCTATATAGGAAGGTGTCTGTATAGCTATAGCTGATATACAAGATACTGTCACAATGCAGGAGTAGTCATGGAGGTAGCCATGACACCAAGTTAAATAAACAGTCAGAAGATCCATATAGAGGTCTGTGTTGCAATGCAGAAAGCTTATTAGTATGTTGCAGCCAGATCCAATGCACCCAGAGGCCGCACTGCTTGAAGCAGCATGAACTGGAGCTGACAACGGGCCAGGCTGTGGAGGAAGAGCATAAGTGGCAGGCAGATTCAACTCCCAGAGGCCAAGCATGGTGGAGAGACAAACCTCCCCACCAAAAGAAGGAAATAACAACAAGGACGCAGCAGGAAAGAGGTCAAAGCAGATGGGGAAGAGAAGAAAGGGAAAAAAACGGGGGGAGGGCGCACCAGAGAAACTGGTGAGGAAGAAGAAAAGAAAACGAGAAGCAGAAAAGAGCGGCAGAGTCACAGAAGAGGAGCAGCAAGGCACAGGTAAGAAAAAACAAGCAGAAGGCTGTGGAGAACCACACGCCAGCCCAGCATTAACTGGAACGCTAAGCAAAGGAGACTGGGTGTGTTGATGTTTTATGAAGGGTTTATCCCTGCCCACTGAACTACGGGCAGGGTCCTTCAATTTGGAAAAGATGCCATGGTGCACTGCTCACCAGCATCACTTGCTGCTACTATTTAGAGTGGGTCAAGCATGACCCCGAGCACTTCCCATACCCAAGCACACATCATCATGCAGGTAACATCACTGGCATTGCTGGGGGTGTGTGCGAGATCTCATCTTATACTGGCAGGTATCCACTATAAACAGTGGACCTGCACAGTTGGCAAGCACTCTTGAAACTCTGAAAAGCCAAAGGGCAAGCAGGGGAAAAAGCATTCAGCTGGTAAGCATCTTTACAAATCCCACATAGTGAAACTGATACTTAAAAAGCACTCCACATTACTGCTCTTGTTTTCCCCACTAGGCTCCAACCAAAAGATTTGAAGGCAAGGAGCCATGTTGTAAGATACAGATTAGTTAGAACATGTTATTACCATGGTGTTGTTGTAATACAGTACAGAAGAATAGAATGCACTGGTTTCAAATGGTACAGCTATGCACTGTAAAATCTAAAATGTGATTTACACACAGGAGGTTTGCTTAAGGTAGCACTGTTAAGGTGGAGCAATACTATGGTGTACAGAAATACCTAATCAGAGTTTGTTTAAATAATTGCAGATACAATACTGTACTAAAGGACTGTGACTTTGATTTTGAAAATCTTATGCATAAACAGCATCAAAAAAAGGTGACTTTTATTATATATATAAAGTAACTTTATAATTTGATACATGAAAATTATGGTGCAAAAGAATGTAAACTAAAATATATTTAAATGTATGTATTTAGTTAGATATACATATTTGAATAAGAGAACTACAGAGAAATATATTTTGAACTCTATATTACGTAAGTGTGGTTCACATTTAAAGCATTTATACAGCAAATAATCATTTTTAAAAAAATCTAAATTTTTTTATTCTGAATAGGTAAAATATAATTTTTAATATTGTGGACTGTTACCAGACTCCCTGATGAATGGTTAGGGACACCTTGAAACACTGAAAATTTAATTTATAAGTCTGGAGGTCCCCTTTAATAAACTGTTATCTGTTTGAAATTTGAGTGGTGAGTGGGCCTGTCACGCCAATCTGTTAGGCATTCATAGAGCTGTGGGAATTATTTAGCTGTACACAACTACATGTTAGAACCCAGGTATTATTATTATTATTAACCATGGGTATTTGCCTTCTGGTTGTACTACACTACGTTTGTTGTATAAAATGATAAAAGTTACAATAAAAAGGTACACTTTCAATACACGTTGAATGTGATTCTGCTTACAAACCTGTCCCAATGTAAACAGAAAAGTGAAAAAATTAAGTTTGTTTTTAAAGCTTTTCTAAAGTTTCTGGCTTTACTTTTGTGACACATGTAAGCTACATGTGAACTCTGTAGTGCAGCAAAACATGGTGTCAAGTACTGTAGATGTGAACTCCCTCACTGTGACAGTGAGACTACTAGTCCACACAAACCACAGCAAGGGTTATCATATAGTAACCAAAGTGTGATAACGTTATGTGTAATGTCTATTCAGAGACTAGAGCCAAATAATACAAACAATAATGCTAAACATCACATAAGTCCATAACACCCTCTCTTATCACAGTAGGTATACACAATGTCAGAGTGTTGGGGGAGGAAGGGAGAGGGAGGCAAAGTGCCTGCCTAGTGCCATGACTTGAAGGGACAAGGAGCTAATCCTCAGGATCGCAGGAGCAGCTGCACAGGGGAGGGAGCTGGATGTCATTGTCCACCTAGGGACAAATGACCTGGCTGGGAATGGGATCAGAGCAGTGCAAGAGGAGTTTCTGGAGTTAGGAAGGGGCCTTAGAAATGTAGCACATATGGTAACCTTCTTGGAGGTGCTGCCTGTCTATGGCATGGGCAAGGGTAGGGTACTCCACACCATGTGATTCAATGAATGGTTGAAAAACTGGTGTGAAGCTCAGGGTTTTGGTTTCATCTGGGACTGGAGGTCCACCTAGAGGCATACAGGCCTATACTGGTGTGATGGTTTGCATCTGTCTGGGAGGTGAACCAGGATCCTAGGTGATTTGTTTAAATGCTTCATTGGCAAGCATTTAAAGTAGCCAAGGGGGAGGCACTGAAAAGGAGCAGGTAAATCCCAGCCTTTCCCCCACAAAACAGGGTAGATAGCGAGGTAAACACCAAGGTAGAGAAGTCAATAGGGAGTAGGACAGGGGTTAATGGAGAAAAAGGCAAAGGCAGTAAGGACAAAGATGGGGTTAAAAGAGGTAAGGCCATCAAAAAATGAAGGGTGATGAGTACCAATGCCCATAGTCTGGGCAGCAGGCTCCCTGAGCTAGTGGCCTTGATAAGAGAGGGATGACTGGATATTGTGCCAGTCACAGAAATATGGTACACAAAGAACCATGACTAGGATGTCAACATACCAGGGAACCCAGTCTATAGGAGGGACAGGGAGGGTAAAAGAGGAGTAGCGCTCTATGTAAGGGAAGGGATAAAAGCAATGGAACTAAAGGGTAAACAGGGAGGAGAGGAGGCACTGTGGGTCACCCTGGAGACAGAAAATGACACCACAGTCTACACGGGGGTTGTATACAGACCCCTAATTCAGGGGGAGGTAATGGACAAAGAAATGATAGAAGGCGTCCTTAGAATGGCAGAAAAAGGGGAGATATTGTTAATGGGGGACCTGAATATGCCAGATATTAACTGGAGCACCTTTGTTGCAGCCACATCCAAGAGCAGGGTCATTCTCGATGCCCTATATGGGGCATGCCTCAAACAGCTAGTGTTGGAATCCACTTATGAGGGAGAAATCTTAGACCTGGTACTCTCAAATGGGGACGGAGAGAGGATCTCAGATTTAGAAATGGATAGCCATCTGTTAACAAGCGACCACAAAACAGTGTGGTTCATGATAAACACAGCTGTAGAGTCAAGCCATATAAAAACAAGGGTATTGGACATTAGGAGGGCTGACTTTAGGAAAATGGGAGAGTGCTTTAGAAAAGCACTTGCAAACAGGCAAGGAGGAGGGGTGGAGGAACAATGGGGAAAAATCAAAGCAGCCATCACAGAGGCAACAAGCCTTTGTGCGAGGCAAATAAACAAATCAAAATGAAGGAAAACACCATTATGGTTCTCAATAGAGATGGCAGGGAAGGTTAGGGGGAGAGGGTAGCATTCAGGAAGTATAAGGAAACACAGAAGTAGCAGGACAGACAACTGTACCAGTTAAAGCAGAAGGAAGCAGGGAAGGCAGTCAGAATAGCAAAGACCTAAACTGAGGAAAAGATAGCCAGCTCAGTTAAGAAGGGGGATAAAAACGTTTATAGGGACATTAGGGAGTGAAGAAAGACCAAGGGAGGGTAGTGAGGCTTAATAAAGGGAAGGGGTGGGCAGAGGGTGAAAGTGAAAAAGCAGGGATACTGAATGAATACTTCTGCTTGTAGTCACAAAAGAAGAGGAGGGGGAGGTACCTAAACCAAACAATAGATGCACTCTGTATAGTGGGGGGGGGGTCAAAAACAGTCCATTCACAGAAGAAATGGTCCTGAAAGAACTAAAACTCAAGGTGGACAAAGCAATGGGGCCTGACAGGATTCACCACAGAATTCTAAAAGAACTAAGGGGGGAACTAGTGACACCGCTGACTACCTGTTTAACAAATCATGGGAGGATGGAGTGATACCTGAGGACTGGAGGAGGGTGGATGTGATTCCCCTTCACAAAAGTGGGAGCAAGACAGAGGCAGGAAACTACAGATCTGTTAGTTTGACCTCAGTGGTAGTGAAAATGAAGGAATCACTTCTGAAGGAAAGAATTGTTGAGTGCCTAGAGGCCAGTGGGGCACAGGACCCAAGGCAGCATGGATTCACAGCGGGAAAGTCATGTCAGATGAATCTAATCAATTTCTTTGACTGGGTGACCAAAGCAGTAAACCAGAGAGGGGCTGCAAACATGGTCTACCTAGACTTTAGCAAGGCATTTGACACAGTCCCACACAAAAGATTAATAAACAAGTTAGCCAGCCAGGGTTGTAGCCTGAATAAAACATTGGCTGGACAACAGGATACAGAGGGTAATAGTAAATGGAGTTCACGCTGAAGAAAGGGGGGTTACTAGTTGGGCACCGCAGGGTTCAATACTGGGATTGGTCCTCTTTAATGTCTTTACAGGTGACATCGTAGAGGGACTAGAAGGGAAAGTATGCATATTTTACAGATGACATAAAGATCTGCAACAAGGCTGATACACAAGGTGGGGTGGAAAGGATGAGAAGGGACGTGGCAACATTGGAGGAATGGTCAGAAGTATGGCAGCTTAGATTCAATGCAAAGAAGTGCAAAGTAATGCACCTGGGAAACAAAAACTCAGGGGAATAGTACACAATTTAGGGGGAGGTACTAACAACAACAAAAATGGAAAGGGACCTGGGGTAGTCATATCAGATGACCTAAAGGTAGGCAAGCAATGTGAAAAGGCAGTAAGAAGGGCTGGGGGATACTGGGATGCATAGGGAGAGGCATCACCAGTAGAAAACAGGAAGTTATTATCCCTCTGTACAGACAGCTGGTGAGACCCCATCTAGAATACTGTGTGCAGTTCTGGAGACCCCATCTCCACAAGAATATAAACAGGATGGAGGCAGCCCAGAGGGGGGCAACTAAAATGGTGCAGGGTCTGTACCAGAAGCCATATGAAGAGAAACTAAAGGGGCTTAATATGTATACCTTCAAGGAAAGGAGGGAGAGGGGGAACATGATAGACACATTTAAGTACCTCAAGGGAATCAACAAAGTCCAAGAGGGTAGCATCTCTCAGAAAAGGAGATGTACAAAAACAAGGGGGCACAATTTGAAGATAGAGGGGGGACGGCTCAGGAGCAATGTGAGAAAGTATGTTTTCAAGGAGAGGGTGGTGGATGCATGGAACGGTTTTCCTGATGAAATCGTGGGGTCAAAAACAGTGGGGGAATTCAAAAATGCATGGGACAGACATAAAGTAATTCTAGTGTGGACTAGGAGGAAGTAGGCTGCTGGTTAACTAGGATCTGCAGCTTATCCATTAGGTAGGAAAATGGGAAGACTAGGTGGGCCAAGTGGTCCTTATCTGCCATCAAAGTCTATGTTTCTATGTAATGCACAACTCACATGGGGAAAAAGACAGAAGTCTGGTCAAGTTACTATATAGCGTATCGTAGGTGAATAGTCTGTTGGCAGCACATAATAGTGAAATCCAATTTCCACAAAGAAATATTAGGACATTGCCTGTCCCCAAGTGCCTGGAAGAGAGGGTGAGATACAGTTTATTTTTTGGTTTAAAGACCCCAAGTACTAGATATGGTTAAACCTTGTCTTCCAGTTGTGATCAGAAATGGACAATTTTAATAAAATAGTCACAAAAGGTGGCACTCGCTGCTCATATGGAAACTGATGCACTTGGCAACACATGCTTCAGTATTTTTATTTATTTTATTTATTTATTTCACGTTCAGATTAACACCTTTGAGCCAACAGGCTCTTTTACAAAGGTTCCATGTCAGGTATAACAAACAGACAAATAATTTCCAAAGTTACATTTCATAAGAGGAAGAGACAAGAATGCAGTGGTAGTTTGATGGTCATTGCTGATGCTGATTGCTGATAACAAAATATTGGCAGGCTATACATGTAGGCAAGTAGTCTTAGCATTTCCTCAGTTGTACAGGTACAAGTAATGCGTTTGGTATGTGGTTTAACATATATTGTTACGTCTTAAAGGAAGGCCTCAAGTAGTCAAGCCTGAAGTAAGGAAGGAGTGGCCTGAGGGGGCGTTGTCATATGTTGGAAAAGGGGTGAGGGGTGGAGTGGGGGCAGCCACCTAGAGGCTTTATTTTATTTATTTTTTTATTTAGTTTTCCTGGACCGGGTAAGTGCACTAGACAAATCCTGCCTATTTTTCAGGCACAACCCAGGGGAGGGGGATACAGATGAATGCCAACTGACCTTGAACCAGATTAAGCTGTTTGGTGGTATTTTTAGTGAATGAGGGAAATTTGGCCAGGACACTGAGGAAATTCCCCTACTCTTTTCGAGAAGTACCATGGGATCTTTAACATCCACCTGAACTACCACCAATCTAGGCAGATGGGACCTCAGTTTAACGTCTCATCTGAAAGACGGCACCTCAGAAGTGCAGCACCCCTCTCAAGCTGCACTACAGTGCTGTACCGGGATATTAACCCAAGTGCTAGATGTAGGAACTTAACCCACAGCCCTCTGATCTCCTGGCCTCAGAGGTGAGTGTGCTACCTACTGAGCCACTGACACTGACAAGGAGGTGCAAGGAGTATGCATCTCTTTTATTGAGTCACATCAGCACAGTGTAATTCAGTACAAGAAAGTATTGTTATAAGTCTAATTAATTATCAGTGAGCTGAACTAGCTCACTGACTGACTGCTGTGCTGGTTTGAAATCTAGAAATGACTGGCATGGCAGCGTCACTTGGCTCACGTGCTGTACACCAACAGCAGAGGTGCATAAACAAAACTGTTTTCGGTGCTCAAACGCTATAAGAAAAAAAATCATTATTGTGATTAGACTTACAATTGCAATAATGACCTCAGAGCCAGTCTTTTCCTTTCAGTTAATGACCGGCTGTGTAGGGGTGGCCCTCGGCTGCACTTTGAGCCACTCCTCCCCCCAAGCCAGTCATTAATTTCTTGGAAATTATCAGCTCTTTGGTCATTATTGTTTAAGTACTGTAAAGGAATGGAGAGGTTTACTTATCAGGGTTTTAAATAACTGATTAGCAGTTTTCTTCTTGTGACATTACTAACTGTACAGAAAGTATTTATATAGGTTTTCTAGAAGTGTAATGTTTAAAACTGTGAGGCAAGTGCTATGCATTTTCACAATGTTTTAGCACTTTTATGAGCAAAATGCTAATTTTTTTTAGAGTTAAATAAAATCCTGCTCATGATGAAGCACATATGCTAAATGTTAGGTCCTTAGATGCTGATCCAGGCATCTTTTACTTACCTATATCTGTACTATTATCATTTTGCTGATCTGTACCAGTATTTTCTCTACACTCAACAAAGAGACATTAAATGTCTTAGAAAAATTCTTCATTTAGTCTAATAAAATATATTACCTAATAAAGGTGTACCAGATTTTCCTGAGACAACTCAGCACAATAAACTTTGCAACCAAAAAAAGAGGAATTTCACCAAAACATCTTGTTGTCGAGTACATCTGTTGCATATGGGAGTGTGAATGCCACCTTTCATGAATGTTTGCTGAAATTCTCCTTATATAGGCACCCCCATTCCCTGGAGTGACCCCTGCTGGGTTTGTCTGAATGATTTCAGTACTCTTGTTTCTATCCAGCCCCACCGCAGTAATGTGGATGATGCAAGCACACAGATGTAAGCCACAGATTATGGCAACACTTAGCCCTTGGGGATGACTGAATGCTTCAGACAGCAGTGCAGCCACTCACTATGCCAGCCACTCAGGTCTGCATCCTGAGCCTTGTGCTCTGCTGTGGACTGGGAAGAGGTTGACATAGCATTGCAGTTCATGGTCCCATCCTCCAGGGAGGGGAGCGTTCCTGTGCCAGCATGATGCCAACGAGATGCACATGTCAGACATACAATGTGGTGAGGCAAGATAAGTTGTCTGGTTACTGCCTCAGCATACATTTTGGACCTTTCTGCAGCATACCTTTGTGCCCTGCACCAGCATACTTTCAAGGCCAGCTGGAGCACAACTTTGGAACCCCACTGTAGCACACCTTTGGGCCCCACTGAAGCACACATTTGGGGCCCACTAGAGCACACCTTTGGGACCCAATGCAGCACTCCTATGTGCACTACTGCAACAAACCTTTGAGCGCTATTGCAGCACACCATTAAGATCCCACTGCAGCACACCTCCAGGACACTGCAGCACATCATTGGCACCACTGTAGCAGATCTTTGGGCCCCACTGTAGCAAACCATTGGGCCCCACTGCATCACACCTCTAGGCCCTGCTACAGAACACCTTTAGGTCCCACTGTAGAACACATTTGGGTCCTGTTGTAACACACATTTGGGCCCCACTGCAACACAGCTTTGGGCCCCACCGCAGCACACCTTTGTGCCATGCTGCAGGACACCTTTGGGCCCCACTGCAGCACACTTTTAGGCCCTGCTGCAGAACACATTTGGGCACCACTGCAGCACAAATTTATTTCTTGCATGAAGTGCAAAAATCCCTCAACTGTGAATGAAGATTCCAGTGATCCAACCCTCAACCTCCTTCCCTGGCTACTATATTCATATTTCTGATGTCAGTGCCTCACTGTGAGGGCACTGGCAGTAGTACTGGTGGAAGTGGAGTAAGCAGGCCAGTAGCAGACTGCAAGTGTGCATGGCTGGGAAGGGGAAAGCAGCAAGTAAAGAAAGAAAAACAACATGCATCTTGCAGCCCTGCAATTGTTTCAGAAATCAAGGTCATGGAGCAGGCACTGGATAATGCACACATGCAAGGAAAACAGTACAGATAGAAAACAAATTAAAAACCCGGTCATTCTTAATGAAACTCACATTTGCCTCTTAAAGATTCTTGTCTTTGACTAATTTCATTCATGCATCAAATATGTTACATAAGCATATATGTTTATTTAGGCAAGAGCTGTCACTATACTGTGGTTAAACCTTACAGAATAGTTAAATAAATACAACTCTACCACTTAGTACAACGTAACAATAGAGTGATTGGAGATGAAACTAATCATTGACCTTTATAGCATTTATAGGTTAGATTAGATAGCTCACCCGAAAATATGAAAATGTTGATGGCATTCAAATAAGGAAGTTGAGATGAAACAACATTTAGTATGCTTGTAGGTATGAAAGATGAAATTACCACAATCTCATGACTAAAAGTGAGATAACCTTAAGCAATGGCATATCCCTTCTTCAGTACATCAGTTTGCATCAACAGACTATGTATGTCCTTTCTCTGCACTTAGCCAGCACCTACTGACTCACTGATCTCTGATCTAACTTTGCAGTTGAGATTCAGCCTCCACCCCTATGTGGGCCCTGTTTCTTGAGTAGTCGGGTTCAAAGCAGTGCAGCATGAGAGGGGCGCTGCACTTCTGAGGTGCTGTCTTTCGGATGAGACGTTAAAACCGAGGTCCCATCTGCCTGGATTGGTGGTAGTTCAGATGGATGTTAAAGATCCCATGGCACTTATCGAAAAGAGTAGGGGAAGTTTATTAAAATACAAAACATAACATCACCAAACAATCATAATATACAGTGTACAAAAGAAATTCAAATACAACAAAACTTCTAAACAAAAAAATGATTCCATAAAGACAAAAATTTAACCTCTGAAAATTTTTCCTTATCTTTGGATTTTACACTTAATAAATCAGTTTCTATCTGAGAAATAATTGAAAAAGAAGACACAGAGATTTGCTGAAAATAAATTGACATCTTGCTTGCCATAAGTGAAACTGAATAAGTGCAAATAAAACATCTAATGTACTAGGATGAAAGGATTGCCAAAACCCTGTATAATCCCCTAAATTAAAGTATTATGGGCCATATGTACCAGTGCAGGCATTTTCCAATGAACAGATGCATCTGCCCAAAACTGTTTAACAAAAGGACAGTCTAAAAAAAAATGTGAAAGTGTTTCCTTGATGGAAATACAGCTTGCTCTTAAGCAATATCTCTCTGTCAATGACTTATATTTAAGATTACCACGGACACCTAGCCTGCCATGAGCCGATATCCAGACAATATCCCATACAAAGGCCGGGATTCTAAAATCACTTAATTTGTTTAAAGCAAAATTCATCCTTGTGGGAACACATTCTGGAAAAACCAGAATTTTACCTTGCACTGTGAAAACAATATAATTATAAAAAGTTTTCCTAGAATGAGATACAAGGGTAGGGAACGATACATTCCACTGCTTGCATTTCTTAAAAGTTAGCACCCCATATGATGGTAATTGGTCATGTTTAATAGTTTTCTGAGGAGCAATCTTCCAGTTCTGCAAGAAAGGTTCCCACATAAAGCGAGACCAAACCTGCCATAACTGTTGATTTGAATCCCAAAGAAAAGGAAAGGAATTAAATAAAAATATTGAATGAAAAAAATAATTGGATTAATCATATCCAAACCACCTTTTTTAACTGGCAGATAGGTAAAGTCCCTAGAACCGGATTTAATCTGTTCCCCAAACCATTTGGAAAAATACTAAAAAGTCTGGTTTCAATGAAAACGGAGGCGGAAAAATATAACTCAAATATAAAAAACCGGATCAAAAATTTTTAACAATGGAAACCTTTTTTTTCCCCAATTTCATTGTTTCATATATTAACTTCGCTTCACCTATACAGAGTTGTTGTTCCCAGTTAAAGGTAGCCATATCACCATGTCCAAACCAAAGACCCAGAATTTTACGCGGTGTGGAAACAAAGGATATGCTATTGGTATCAAAAAGACAGTTCTGCTCAGGATTTAATGAAAAAATAAAACTTTTAGATATAATGAGTTCAGACCCTGAAGACAGATATGTGAGGTACTGCGAATTTACTTTGATTTTCCCTTTAGCTATCAAAAAGGACCTAATCTCTTGTTTAGTGTCAAACCACCAAGAAAAAAGATTATCATAAAAGCAAATGACCGAGCTCCTCGTGGCAAATAAATTCTGTAAATCAGTAACACTATCATTATCTTCTAAGAGGGAAACATTTAGACGCCACCTAGGGCCTGCTGCTGGAATCTTTGGCGGTATACCTGCTAGACTTAAAAACCCCATTAGAATTTGGTGATCTGAAAATTCAGATGGTTTAACTTGTGAAAAATAAGATTTCAAATATTTAGAAATGAAAATCAAATCTATGCGGAAGAGAAGGCATTCCTATGATAGGAAGAACCCCGTAGCATGTAAAGATCTATATACATCAGTCAAGTCTGCAGAAGTGACCATCTGACGTAAAGCAAGAGAATCGCAGTACATTTTTTTTTTGTGAGAATCCCCTTTAAATTTAACATCAATATCAGAGTTAAAATCTCCTCCCCAAATCACATGTCTTCTGGTATAAAAAAAGGTTTAATTTCCTCCAATAATTTTATTCTTGTAGCTTTTGTCTGAGGGGCATAAATGTTTATAAGCCTAAAGTCAAAATCCTGACAGGCACAGTCTAAAAGCAGAGCACACCCAGGACAAATATCTACCAATCTGGAAATCCTGAAATGTGTGGAGGTAAACAGAATACCTATACCGTCTGCAATGTCTGCTCCAAATGTCCAATAAGACGGTCCCCATACCCACCTTTTTTGTGTTTGGGAAATCTCAGCCAGAGAGGAAAGTCTGGTTTCTTGTAAAAAAATAACATCCACTTGTAATGTGCTAAGATCAGTTAGAAGAGACAACCATTTCTTAAAATTTTTAAGACTGCACACATTAAGAGATGCTAGTTTAAGAGAGGCCATGATTTAGGTGAAAAAGTTTTAGGACCCGGTTTTCTGAGAAAAAGTAGCTTTCCTTTTTTTACCCTTTTTCCCTTTCTTTTCCTTTGCTAGCTCAGTCGTTTTACTGGCCTCCTCTTCTGAAATTAATTCTGACAGATGTGATGTATCAGACTCCAAATCTGAATCCCTCCCTCTTTTTGTAAGGAGAAAAAATGTCGACCAAAATCGGAGTCACTGATAAAGGTTTACTAGATGCTCTAGTAAACCGTCAGAGACTAACTATTTCAAAGGGGAGGCATAGAAGGAGATGCCTGTGAGAATCAAACTTATCTAAAGTAATCACTGGCAAAATAGTAGTATCTGAACTGGAGGCCTGTTTTTTCATCAGGGGTGATAGGCCTATCTTCAGGCTTCTGTAATTGTTGTGGAATACCTGCCTCCGTGGTTATCACTAATGAAATATTCCCTTCCCCTTTTTTTAATTTGTGCTTTATGTACCAAATCCTCTGAGTCCCACCCCCCTGATTTATTATGTGAGGCCCATGGACATTGATGGAAGGCATGACCTTTTTCTTCACATACATTACATTGAAAAATGTTTTGTCACCTATCCATAGAGTGCCCAAATCCTCCACACAGTGAACATTTCAAAAGATCACATGTGCTACTGAGATGTGTTTTAGCCCCACATTTGTAGCACGCACGGGGCTGTCCACTATAAAAGCACACTCCCCTATCCTTCCCCCAAAAACTATTAGGCAAATGGACTACCTCCCCATTAACTTGTGTTAGTTTTACCTTAAATCTCCAGCTGCCAGTCCAGATACCTTCTAAGTCCAAGATAGCTTCAGGGGAACCCAAAACCTCACACTTCTTTTGTAACCAGTGGTAAATGTTACCAACATTAACCCCTTCATTACGAAACATTACAGTAACATAACGAATCATAGGTTTTGTAAGGGGTAAGGCAAAAAAGGGTACCCAAAGGGGAGAAGATTTCAAAGTGGAATATTTATCCCAGAATCTTTCCATACCCCGATCTGTCTTAAAACTTATATCAAAAGTGTCTTCTCCTGAAATGTGAATTAGTGCGAATATATCTATCTGGAAAAAATTCATCGAACCTTTCAATAACGTATTTGCAACATAATACCTATCAGGATGGCTTTGTAGGCCACCCCTATAACGTAAGCGCACAGCATTTCTTCTAGGGGCTTGCTCCAACTGATTTTTAAACAGTTCGGACATAGGCACTTTGTTTTGTTGTGCATTAGACCTCTCCTCAGCAACATTTGCTCTAAATTCAGTAGTATCATTACCCCCCAACGAGCTTGGCTTCAAAGAGGCCAAAGGACATTTACTAGCAAGCTGTACAGCATTATTATTATACCTTCCCAAGTCCGTACCTGAGCTCAGGGTTACTGCAGTGTTGGCATGCGTAGAGTGTGCTTGTGATAGATCAGTCCAATCGGGATCAGGAATCCACTGTCCGGTGTCCGATTTTATCCAGCCCGAATCCTGTAACGCTTCCTCCGACGACCAGTCCATTGATGGGAAAGACGATTGTCGCTTCTGGAGTCCAAACTGTTCCCTTAAGACTTGCGTGGCCCTCTTTGGTGAAGAATCTCCTGCTTCCATGTCTCCAGTAGCCATCATTTCCTGCATCGTGAGCACCCCCGAAAGGCTCCCCTCCATCATTTCCTGTAAAGCGGTCCTCCTAGCCGGTCGTTCAGTAACCGAATCTTGCACTGTCTCGTTCCCTTCCTCCATTGGAGACGGAGAAGATGTCTGCAACAAAATCAGGTCAGTCACACCTAAATCAGACTTTGGCTTAGCCTGATTGTTCTCCGATTCACTTTGTTTGCTACTCATTGCGTCCTCCACTCCATCCGAACTCTCTCTCATCTGCTCCATAACGTCTGCTGCTACGAAGCCCTCCTCCTCCATCGTGAAGGAGGAGGCACTCTTGTGACCCTCCACAGTGCTGCAATCAGCGTTCACTCTACCACCAACGCAACCCCGCAGAGTAGGGGAAGTTCCCCAGTGTCCTGGCCAAAATTTCCCTCATTCACTAAAAATACCACCAACAGCTTAATCTGATTCAAGGTCAGTTGGCATTCATCTGTATCCCCCTCCCCCGGGTCATGCCTGAAAATAGGCAGGATTTGTCTAGTGCACTTACCCGGTCAACAAAAGCTAAATAAATAAATAAAATAATGAAAAAAAACAAAAACAAGCTGAAAACAAAGAACCTCAGTGCAGAAGCACTGAAACAAGGGTTACCTCAAAGGGCATTGACAATAAGCTAAGTTTCAAAGAAACACAACATCACACATACTTCCATAAAACACATACTTCCATAATGCAAAGCATCATGGGATATATGCAAATCAACATGCCATTTCAGATTGTCTCAGTTTACAGTAATTTACATGTATTTTAAATAGCACAACTAACTTAATTTTTACAATACAGTCAACTAGTACTTTTTACCTTTATCAAAAACAACTAGTGCCATGGTATTTTCAACATTTACAGGTTTCCTACACATAAAGTATATACATTATAGAGGATAATGTATGGGCATCAGTTAACAACAATGCTGTATTCACTTTGAGAGGTTACCATGGCAGCTGTGTAAACTTTGAGAGTGAAGCTCGAGAGGATTACTGTTGCCTGGTAAACTCGAGAAGTGAATTCAGCGATGTTATTAACTGATGCCCACACATTGTCTTGTATAGTGTATGGGCTCAGTACACCAAGAATTCACTGCTGGAGGCTTACTTTTTGTTTAAAAAAAATGTAAAAAAAATGTGCTTTCCAACACTAACTCCCCCCTTCCCCACAACGAGTCACAATCAGTCCCGGTCCCTCTCCCTATCTCACGGACAACACATTTAAACAGGGCTGTGGTTTCATAGGGAAAGAATATGATCTTATTTCCCTTACTTTGTCTGTCTTTTCTCACTTTTGGGTCCATTTCTTACTGCCGTGGACGTTTCTCAGAAATGTGGCGAACTTACGCACATGTGCATGTGTGTTCCATGCTGTTGTACCATTGATGTGACGTCCTCAAGATGGTACAACATGTGGACATCACATCGATAGTACAACAGCATTGTGTTTCCATCGATTTTTATACACAACAGCCCTCTCCTATACACTATAAAGTATTTTATGGCATAGTGCTATGACATACTAGATCCAACAATGATATACACAGCCTGTTGTTTTACATATGCTCGGAGGCCACTACAATAACCACCCTGTATGAGAACATGAGAGGGAAAAGGAAAATTAAAGAGGACACTGTAGCATAGTCAAGAAAGGGATGGACGTGCCCACAGGTAGCCAACCTTATGGATTAGAAATTGTAAAGGATAGATTAGGCTAGGAAATAGAAGAACTGTTACAGCAAATTTAAGAAAAGGTTGGTCCTCAAGAGTGGCAGGAGCTCCATGTCAGAGGTACCAAAAGTGAGGGAATCCACCATAAGTGACGACCATCATGGGCCACTGCACAGAGCTGGATATAGTGTTCTAGAATACAGACCAACAGGTTTGCCTTTGTGAGGTGGGTCCATAAAATAAAGAATAAGAAATACATAGAATCAATTCTTTTGGATTTGTTATTCACTCAGAAATGTTATAAAATGTTCTTTTCAAAATTTTAAATACACTGTAAGAAGAAACTGTAGCACATTTGGACGGGATCTCTTAAGGAGGATGAATTTAGAAACAATTATAAAATGGCACTGTAAAATCCACAAACATGGGTGGCTGAAACATGTCATGTAACTGCATTAAGTAAGGAATAACACTTGACAGGGTGTGTGGTTGTTAGGGAATAATGCACATCTCAGGTTCTTGTAAGGCACAATGTGTAGCCGCATGACACTACCACCAAAGAAGAGCATTATTCCCTTATGAATGTACACCCTGGAGTGTGTTATCCCACTTATAAAATGGGCTTTTATTTGTTAAAAAATGCATAGCTCGGGTGAGGTGTATGGTTGTCAGAAAACAAGATAATGTGACATGTTTCAACCAATAAGGTTCCTGATCCATTTTATAAAATGAAACATGGACCACTGCTTGTTATTTATTGTATTGTACTGGGTATTATGTTCTATGACTTAGACACTTGAGAAAGGGCTCTGAGCTCAAAGGTCCTCCCAATATGAATACATTGAAAAAATGAAAATAAAATGCTTTAATACATTTACTATGTGTGTAAAGAGCAATGTTAGGAAAGTTACTTTTTCTATTACTTTCTATTACTTTTGGAAACTTGTTCCAGGAAGCTCTGTGCAGTCACTAGCAAGGATGGAGAAGTACTAGAAAAAGTAATACACCTTACAATTATAGTTACTTATTTCTTTTTATACAAAAACAATACAAAAATAATAAATAACTATGAAAGATTACATTTTTTGAAAGTAATAGGTTAGTTACTAGTTACTTTCAAATAAATATAATCAGTTGCAGTTACGTATTTCTTTTGTATAAAAAGACATAAGTAATTGTAACTGTAAGGTGTATTATTTTTTCTGTACTTCCAACTCATAGTGATCATAAACAGCTTTCTGGAACACGTTTTCAAAAGAAGTAGAAAAAGTAACTTACCCAACACTGGTAAAGAGCTTTCTGGGAATACATATATCTTGCTCTAATCATGCATGAATCATATATTTTTCAGTAAGGTTAGCACTTCATTCTTTTTATTGTTGTTGTATGAATTAGCTTGCTTTTATAGCTATTTAATTTATTCTCAGTATAGCTTTTCACTTTATTTGAAATTGAACTTCATTTCAGTTTTGTTCCCTTTCTTTCTATCATGCTTCACATATAGGTGACGATAGAAGCTTGTAGTGTGAACTAAATGCCCATGGAGTCTCAGACCAGAAAAGTCGGCATTTCTTTCCAAGAGCCAGAGCGTCTGCAAAGTATAAACTGCAGTATTTGGTTGTTAGTTCCCTTTTCTGAATTAAGGTCTGGTTTCATTCGCATGTCATGGATATGTTTAATGTGACAACTGTTGTTTTGTCTGTTCCGGTACTCAAGGGGTTGATTAAGCACATTTGTTCTATCCACAGATAAATGATTAGCTCACCCCTTAGGGCTGTGAACATGGTTTACAAGAAATGACATCAACTAAGTTTCGCTTTCCAAACATGACTGGCTTAGAAATGTAGGGCAAACTTTCTTGTTCAGTGAATTGTTCTGCTAGAAGATTACACTTTCCCACACTTTTATGTAAGTGGTGTGGTACAAAATGGGGCCTCTCTACTAGGGACCAAAAATACTTAATGAGTAGCTAAGCATTCTTTATCTGTTTATGTGAAAATAACAATTAGGGGGTGTGTTTTTCAAGTACAAAGTTAAACTTCCCTTAAAACAAAGAGTCAAGTTGGGGGAAACAGTAAGCCATTATTGACAGAATAAATAATAACAGTAGTCAAGTTAAAGAAAGACATGGTTTGGCATCCTGTGGTTCCATAAATTACTACTACTACCAGAGTTTCAGAGAAGGTGTGTACAGGGCCAAATTATGCTTCTGAAAAGGGCATTTATGATCTCCTTTTTGTCTGACTAGTGTATCAAATATGCCTGTTGAAATGCAGGAACTGTTCTGTGTGACCATGTTTATGCACCCCCCCCCCAATCTTTCTTCTGCATGGAGTTCCATTTGTCTTGAGTTCAACTTTTTTTTTGAGACTCCTCCCACCCCAGCTCCTTCCTTCTTGGTGAGATAAAAAATAGAAACAAAACTTGGGCTTCAGGCACCTTGAGACAACTCAACAAGTACTAGGCCGAAGCAATCAGTTGTTTCCCCCCAATGATACTTTCTCTCTCTCTTTTCTCTTCTCTCTCTCTCTCTCTCTCTCTCTCTCTCTCTCTCCTCCCTCTCTTTCATGACTGAACTTAGTTGATGGCTGACAGGAGTCTGGTGGTAAAGGTAGCAGTCAAAATCCTGGTGACAGCAATCAGGCTCAGCAAAGCAAGCTGATTCAGACCAGGTTATTTAAATTGTTTCATTGGCTGATTTTTCCTCTAAATGTGCAACTACAGTAAAGATGCCTTTGGAGTGTGAGAATGTTTTCAGAACTGTGATTGAGATTTGCAAGCAGCACCAAAGTATGACTGAGGTGCCCCTTTTCAAATCAAAACAGATACCCACTGGACAACAATTCAAATATTCCATTTAGAACAAGAATCGTGTATCAGATGGGCATGGTTCAGTGGCCAAAATCAATTAGTAAATTTATCTAACACATGGGAACCAGTTTTCAAAAGAATTGTGTTTGCTGCAAGGGACTTGCACCAGAGAGTTTGATGCAAGTGGTAACTGTGCTGCAAGTGCAATTTTAAAACGAAGCTTGCTGCAACCCCGATGCAAGTTTCTTGTGGTGATGCAGCAAAGTAGTGCCAGCTCCCCCCGGCATATCTTTGTGTCCATGAGGGAGCTGATGTGCAGGGCTTGCACCACAGCTTTGACACAAGCAGTCTCAAACTGACAGCACTGTCACAACTTGCGTCCAAGGTTATAAAATCTGATGCAAGTTGCAGTAAACCCTTGGACACAGGTGTGGCAAACTTTGTGGGGATGCAGGGCTTGGTCTCAAGTCCTGCATCCCCATTTGAAAATCAGGCCTACATGATGCACTGATCAGTTAAGGTATGCTCATCTAATATATGGTTCTTGTTGAAAATAACTCAGACTTCGCTCATCAGATTAGAAACACAGAAACACAAAAGCTGATGGCAGATAAGGGCCACATAGCCCATCCAGTCTGCCCTTTTTACATCTGCAGTGGGCGGAGCCTGCAGACGTTTTGCATCAGAAAAGGACCTACATCATGTTTTCCGTCAGCACAACATTATTTCTTCCACAGGGAGAGCCCAAGTACTACGTGACTGTATAAGGCATAGTACTTAAAGAGCCCTATTTTTCTTGCCACTTCATGTCTCCAGAGGTGCCCTCCCCCACAGAGTATGTTTAACCCACCCCAACTCTTGACCCGCTCCAACTCCACCCCACACGGAGTTTAGACATCTTAATCAAATTACAAATAAAACTCCAATGAAAAGATGCCCAGGTTGGAGTGTGCATGGGAACAAACGTTTCTCTCCTACTCCAGAGAGGAGACAGCCCCATAGGCACAGATCTGTGTGAATTTGTGTGAGAAATGCAACAGCTGTTCTCCATGGCTCCAGATTCACTTTGCATATGAGGTTTCATCTTCTAGTCCTAGTAATCCTTTATATTTCACCAACGTTATCCATAGTCCCACAGAACATTAATAAATCCATGGTGGCATCACTTTGTTTTAAAGTTAGTTTATTAGAACCACAAATATTTAAGATGATGAAGTGATTTAACCTATTAGGTAATTCACATTTTATCAAACTAATATATCTGAGCTATGATACAAACGGCAGATATAGACTTTATACTTCTTTCTTTTACAATGCTCTTTTTCTCCAATATTTGCTACGATCAGTTAACTACCCTACATATTGTAGCAGACAACTCTGGATAACTGGACATGCCTAGTCTGCTTTTATAAAACTCTTTTTGCTTATGCAGCAAATCTGTCTGCTGAGTATGGTAAAGTGGTAAGTAGATTGTCAGAAGTTGAGGAAACGAAACAGCAGTTTTGAATTAAACACTATTAATAACCCCCTATATCTCCCATGTCAAGGGGTTAGTAATAGGACAGCAGTTTTTTTAAAACCTATACCAGAGCAAGAAACCTGAGCCCGCCAAAGAATGCACAGTCCGTACTATTGGGGCAAAACACTTTCTTGCGTTATACAGTACACACCCAACTTCAACTGTCACTCATTTGAGTTGATTTTAGATGAAGCTACTACTCAAACATTAAGGAAGTACCAGCTTGACAATATTTATACTGGTTAATGAAGAAATCGAAAGGTTGAAAGAAAGATTGCATCTTTTAGTGGCTAGGATAAACTCTCCACGTCAAATTACCTGCTGTCTACTTGGGTGCACAAAACCTTTTACAATTTCATGTCTGATATATTGGTAGTTTTTTGTTTTATTGTGGAGAACTATTAGTTTTGCAAAATATTTCTTGATATAATATTGTACTACAAACATGCCTCCTGTGTTTACTAATCCATTTAAAATGTAATAACTAGTGAGGTAGCAGTGTACTGTAAAAATGCAGTTTATGATACAGTAATCAGACCCACTTTTGCATCACATATAAGTTTAATATTCTGTAAAGTGTTATGGAGCAAAATTTGATGCAAAAGAAATAAAAAAAGATGTAATTAACAAAAAAAGAGACTTTGATTATTGTCTGCTTACGCGGGGGTGGGGGACATGAAGGGCCAAGGCTCCTATCTGACCTGTAATATATCCATACAGAATGATTTGCACAGCTAGTTACTGCTATAATCTAAATGTATTCAAAAACTCTAAATGCAAACAGATTTCTGTTTGTTTTAAAACAAATCATCTAGAAAGGTTTTCACTGTTGCCAAGTTTCCGTATGTTGTACTGGAAAATGCATACCAGGTTTGTAATTTATTTAGCCATACTTTAAGTAGTCTGTTTTAAAGATTGCAGTGCATGAAAATGAAGTTCAGAAATGTATTTTTTTTATTGGGGTGCCTATCTTAGATAGAGTTAGCTTGCACACAAGGAGATCCCATCAGATAGATGCAACTGATGCTCCACATTCGCAGCAGATACAGGAACTCTGATCTGCTCGTCAAAGGAAATCCAAGTTAGAGTTACCAAATCTTTAATATCTGGAAAACAGCCTTATTAATCTGTAATACACCCTACAGATTGTGGGTCAGCCTTTTAAACTGATTAATACCGAGTCATTTATTTCATCAAGTTGTGAGTGCATTGTTCTGTAACTGATTATGGGGTTATTGTTTCAACTACTTTGATATCCTATTTTTCACTTACTGCATGTCCAATTTAAGTGGGTTTTAGTTCTGTTATGTGGTATGCTTTGTCAAGTCCTATCTGCTTAAACCAGCAGCCTTTGTGCATTGAAATAATGATAGCCCATTGTGTGAAGCATTTATTTTCTCAGATTTATTCTTTTTACATCTGCCGTGGGCAGAGTCTGCAGATGTTTTGCATCAGAACAGGACCTATGTCATGTTTTCCGTCCGCACGACACTATTTCTTCCAGCGTGGAGAATCCAAGTACTACGCTGACTGTATAAGGCATAGTACTTAAAGAGCCCTCTTTTTCTTGCTGATTCATGTCTCCAGAGGTGCCCTCCCCCACAGAGTATGTTTAACCTGCCCCAACTCTTAACTCACCCTAACTCCACCCCACACGGAGTTTAGACATCTTACTCAAATTACAAACACAACTCCAATCACAGTTTCCTCAATGCTGCTTAATGCAAGTGCAGCATGTCGGAACTGGCAGTCTCCTAGCCAGAAACTTCCAGGCGGACTCCAAGGCCACAGTTCCTGCAATTGCTTCATAGTTCAAACAGACCGATCAGGTGAGAGAGCACATCTACAATGCATTCAATAAACTGCACTGAGATCTATGGAGCAAAATGGTACACTGTCCATAAATACAGAAATGCAACAAAACAGCACCATGCTGCACCCAAAAGTGACTGTTCAAGAAAGTTGAAGTTGCATGGCTATGGTCAGACATGCTCTAATGTTAGAAAAATACACTATTCAAGCGGTGCCTTCATTTCATGTACTCTACTGTACTCACACCGAAATATGGCTGGTATTCTGCACTGCTAGCTTTCCAAAAAAAATGAACCACCACAGCATTGCAAACCCTCCCTCCCCAACAGAATCAAACCTGGGAACCTGCTGTTCATGCAGCAGTGGACCCACTACTTACCGAACTGGCCATGCTCACAGCCTCGGATTAGTGACAATTCATGGGCAAGTGGATATAAATGAGGGTGTTCAGTACAGAGGGTAGATGGTGGACATGATCTCGCTTCTTTTCTCTGATTAAACTGAGAGACAGGCCTCCGGTGACTGAGCCCAATACGGCGGACATGCGCATTGCGTTGCACTGCCTGTAGGAGACCTGACTGAATAGGGCACGTGTGGAGCCAATGAGATTAGCCAGCCTGTCAGCTGGTCAGCCAATCAGCTGTCTCTGGAGTAGCAACTTCTCTGTTATTACAGGTTATTATTATGCAGGATTTGAGGGGGGTAAAATTGTGTGAGATGACGGGGCACTCGGCTATCCGAAGTGGCGGCGTCTTGCCTCGGCTTAATTTATTGTTTGTTTGCTTTGCCGGTTTTGCGTTGATTGATGACAGCATGTGGTATTGTTATGCCAGTGAATGTAAGTGTTGTATGAAAACGTGCTACATCGTAATGCTGTAGTGCTCAAAAATTATCTGTTTTTTCTTGTGCAATGGAATGGAAAATCCATTAAGTTAGTTTACACAAAACAACAATATGCTGTTGTGGATGCCTTTTGTATGGGTATCTTGTAAAACTGCAACCTTGTTGTTCCAGTCTTGCTCTGTTTGCTACCTACACTGCATTGTGTTTATATGCACTCTATTGCTGCCTGTACTGTTTTGTGACTTCTGGATTTTTATTTATTTAAAAGTCGATAACCACTGAGCGAAGGCTCATTTCCAGGTGTGACCCGAGGAGGGGGGTGTAGGGAGAGACAAACAACAACATACGGAGTCGGTGTAGCAGTTACAGGATTACCAGTGTACAGAGGCAATAGTAAAGTGTTCTGGCAAGGTAAACTACAGCATTTGCAAACAGCAGCGAGCAGGAAACACACTTTTGTGGGGTAAAGTGCACTTTTTACCCTTTGTAGAGTAGGTGCGCGTCTTGAAAAAGGTGCCTCAGCTTAAATTTGCCCAGCAGAAACCCTGACCAGCTGGAATGGATGGACCAAAATGGTAAATAATAAAAAAAAAAAAAAAAGCAAACTGGTCCGGCCAAAACAGCAGAACCGCAGAGGCTGCTCGCATTCCACCCAGACTAATCAATACAGACTGGTCTGCATAGCAGACTCTAGTTCCTTTTGGGATCAGTCAATTCAGGAAGTGTTATGCAGCTGTCCCATTGGAATGCACTGAGGGACTAGGATACACCTTTTTTGTTATGTCTGCAGTGGGCGGAGCCTGCAGACGTTTTGCATCAGAAAAGGACCTACGTCATTGTTTTCCATCCGCACAACATTATTTCTTCCGCACGGAGAGCCAAAGTACTATGCTGACTGTATAAGGCATAGTACTTAAAGAGCCCTATTTTTCTTGCTGCTTCATGTCTCCAGAGGTCCCCTCCCCCACAGAATATGTTTAACTCACCCCAACTCTGCCCCACACGGAGTTTAGACATCTTAATCAAATTACAAACAAAACTGCAATCACAGTTTCCTCAAACATGACTACCTTCTGTACAAAGAGTGTTTCCTTTTTTTTTTGTTTAAACCAAGAGTGGTGGTTGAGTGCCTCCCCAGACACAGAGGGAGCAGGTAGAGGTCCCCCCGTATGTAATCATCCATCCAGCATGTCTTCCAGGCACCACACGGATTAAATGAAAGAATCATAAGATGAAGGTCTTTAACTTTTAATCCTTTTACGAAGAACCTTCATAGTCTGGGGGCAGGGTGCTTTCTTTAGCAAAAATAATGACGCTGCTTCTGCTCCCCCAACTTAATGAATAGCTTAAATGACCATGGAATCCACTTTGTTTTCACTTGAAGACCTTAAACCACAAAGTCTGAAAGCAAAATACCTGACAAAAAGTTTTCTTTTCACACTTCCAGTTGTTTAATGATAAACCACTGAGATCAGCATTTGTCAGCTACAGAGTGAAATGTTTTTAAGTGTTGGCACATGATCTTAATTTCACAATGTGGCCATAAAAGTTCATTCCCAGTGTTTGTAAGGAAACATTTTAGGTTCTCAAACACCTCTTCAGACCACTAATATGTTTTCTAACTACTATGCAGTCCAGATAGGGAACTATCTGGCTTCGAAGATACAACACTTTTTGTCAGGACACTTTCAAAGTATTTGTTGTACTTAGTTCTGGTTTCCCAGTGTCTGGAAATGCAGTGACAAGAAGACAGTAAATGCCACTGCTTTCCTGAACGCTACACTAGTGCTTCCATCTGCTGAAAGGTCCATTCACCGAGCATAGTGCAAGTTTCAAAAGTGCGTGTAAAGTTTATCAAGTTTATTCTGTAAATGTATTGCCTGCCTACTGTTAAAGCAACCCTGTACCTGGTTAGAACTTATGTAGACAACTGCTGTATTTAGTGGTGTTTGTAGATTCTCCAGGAAGGGTATAAACTGTCATTTAATGATGTACTGTACACTATTCCCTAAATTGCATATTGGCATATTTATGAACAACTTTGCGAAGTAAGTGTGTGTGTGTGTGTGTGTGTGTGTGTGTGTGTGTGTGTGTGTTTGGGGGGGGCAAACCTCTTAATTTGTGTTAACACAATAATGGGAAAAACAAGGCTGCCTAGTCATACCTGGGCCCTACTTCAAACATCTGCCCACTTTTTTTTTTCCTTCCAGAGGAAGAGACCTTGATCCTAAAAGTACAATTAAACAATTCAGGACCCGCCTTGAGGTAAACGTCAAAGTCGTGATGGTAAGCAATGTCCTGTTCAGCCTGAATGCACTAACCATCTTTTCTTCTTAGATCTGAAATTCTTGAGATAATCAGGATAATCTGAAGCATTTCTGTCATTCATCTCAGTGGTGCATGGTTTGAAACATTTGAGGTATTAAAGGGTTAATACGTTATTACTCTTTGATATGCATAATAGTTCACCATTCCCCAAAAGTTATTTCTGTGAATGGCTCAAGTAGGATAAAGCTAATAAGGTGCCTGCACTAAACCCAGTTTGCAGTGCAGAGGCAGGAGTCAAGTTTCAGCGGTATCTGCCCACAGTATTAAATGTGAAAGACGCATGTCCCATTATACATGAAATGGCAGCCAGGCAAGAGGGAATTTTAATTCCCCAAGTCAAAAAGACTGCACAGAAAAGCAAGAGCATTAGAGAGCTGGAGGACAGGAGAGATGAGCCATCACAAATTAGTAGCAGAGCTGAATGTATTGAAAGCACAACGCTTGCCACTTTTAAATTTGAGTGGTTTACTTTTAATTATGTACTGGCACTTGCTACAGGTATATAAAGAATAAATAGCAGATACTCTTAATTTACATGATTAGTAATTCAAATTTTCTCTATATTTACAATAATGAAATCTGACACTGTATTCTATAATGCTTTCTGAGGTCTATACAACCACACTTTCCGAACAATGGAAAATAGCTTTAAAGTCCTTCTATGTTTGTATTAAAAGCTTCACAATGTGAAGTGCACTTGAATAAATATTGATATATTACAACAACCACCAATATATTCTGGAAATACAGTGGACACTGGTTATTTCATGCTTAATACTGACCTTTTAATAATAGCATATTAAATGGTACCATATACACACAAATATACATTTCCTACATGTTACAGTGTATCAAAAATTAACCGCTAAAAGCTATGACTTGCACCAAAGTTCATTTTGTCCGCTTTGTACTGGCATCCTTCTAGCAGGAACATCTGCACTCTGAGATAAGTGGATAATGGATGGGTATCCATGCGCATTTCTGCCCACCCTTTCATTGGCATCTCCATCACAACATTGTCAAATGGATGGATTTGATGGGTTTGCAAACCATCCCTTCCAGAACAGAACACGACCATTTACTATAGCAGCTTTCCACTTTAACATAGCGAGGCCAAAATTGGTTTCCCAGATCGTTCCACGTGTAAAGTATAGGACAGGAGGTGTGGAACCAAAGCCACATCTGCAACTTTTTGCGCAGTTTCTTGCTCAGTCTGTGTTTTTTGCCATGCAATGGATCATAAAATTCCAACAGTGTAATCTCACTGGGCATTACCCCTCTAATTTTTTGCCTGAGAAGCTGGTCCAGCTCTGCTAGCTCTACATTCTCATTTCCTCCCATAGTCTCGTCTGGTTCAGAAATGGACATAAACTGTGGGTCAAAGTGGCTGCCCAGCATATTTCTAAGAAGAGTCTGGTTAACATCCTTTTCCTTCGGGTCAAATATGGGATATGGGTGTTCTATAAGGTCCACCAAGGATAAGTTATCACTAGGAGCTGGACAAAGATGAAGATAATGCTGACAAACTCCTTCCTGTTTTCGTAGACCAAGGACGACCACCAAGGCACATACAGTCACAAGGCACTGGGACTGATATATCCTCAAAATGTTTTTACATTTTTTTAAATAAAATGCTTATAAACATAAGCGAGAAACTACAGCAAAAATCCTACTGCGCTGGCAAGTTAGGCATACAGTCATTCAGTTTTTAAATGTTTGCCTGCAACTGCAGGAAAGACTCACTGGCACCAGAGTGTCTGCTTTCAGGACCAGGCTACTTCTGCCTTTATAAATTTTCCTCATTTTCACAAGCATCACCATGGCAACCAAAGACTCCATATACTGAAAGTCCAGGACTTGGCAACTTACTTCGTGTTCAGTGAAATGAAAGTTTGCTCCATTCCTGGTACCAGGGCTGCAAAGATAATGTCACTGGTGCCCACAAGTTCCAACCCCCATTTTGCAGACAAATGGCAAACTCAAAGTACTAATCCAAGCATTGGGGTTCTTAGCATGTCTGGTGAAGCTGAGAAATTGGCACCTTGATGTGAACCTGACAGCACCACAGCTGCAGCCCAGAGGGTGTCGCAGCCAGCAGCAGGTCCGAACACATCTAGTAGCATGGGTAATGCACACTACATTTATTCCTTATCAGGTCAGATCCTGCAGACGTTTTGGCTCTGACCAGAATTTGTTTGTTGTACTGTTTACACTGTAGACTCCTCCAGGTCTACAGCCATTTCTCTGCCACCACCTGACCTATCTCTTATGACTCTTTTGTGCTAATCCCAGGCTTTTTTTAATCCCTCCACTGATTTTGCCCCCCCCAGCCTCCATTGGAACAGCATTACAAGCATCCACCACCCTTTCTGTGAATAAGTATTTGCTCTCATCTCTACTAAAGCTAGTTCGTGGATAAAGGTAGCACAGAAAAAAAACACACAGATGTGGTAGGAAAGAAACCTTTATTAAAGAAAACTGACAGTGAGCTGCAAGTGGCTACCTACTATTTAAACTGCATTCAGAAAAATCTTCAACTTATCACTAAAAGCATTATTCTGAAAAATGTTCTCATTACTCCATGTCGTTGAGTCATTTGTATGCATGTGATTTTAATTTTACTCCCCTCACTTAAAAATGAGGAGTGCAATACTCACCGAGAAAATCTTATCTGGAGCCCTACGTTTTACTGAAGTAAAAGAGTACAGTAGTTTCTCGTTCCCTCGGATACTATAATTATATCTCAGGATGCTACAGTGTACATACAGAATTCTTCACAGTTAATATGCTTCTGAGTACTGCTTTGGTAATGAACTATTTCACCCAAGGGGCGAAGAGGTTAGCATAAAAATCATAACACTTTCAATTGAAAAAAGGATTTTTGTGTTTAAGACTTGAATTCCCCAAATTTTTCCTCTGCTAAATTGTATGTGCATAATAAATTCCACAGTAATAGACTGTGATGTCAGACACCAAGAAATTATTACTCCAGTGGAGGAAAATGCAAGAGGAGACTATTGAAGATGACTTGTAGCAGCTACCCACCTCATTTCAGACTAATGCTATCCTGCCATACAGGCCTTTGCAGAATGGCAAAATCAAATTACTACCCTAACCAGTTCAATTTTCCACTTTCTAGCAGCACTTCATAACTTGTCTTGCAAAATGGTGCCACAGACTTCTTGTAGTCTGTGGTGCACTTCCACCAGTCACTCTGCAAATGTGAGCTGCTGAACAATTCCAGATCTGGCAGTTCATATTTGTATAGAATGGGTGTGAATGGCAGACTCAAACTCTAAACCATGTGACAGTAGTGCATCTGTTGTATAGTTCAGTACAAAAAATATATATATTTAGACATTGCTACTTACTGCTGCAAAAGAATGGAAATGCAATGTCAGGATAAAGAGAAATTCCACAGAACCTTGATGAAACTGCGGTAGGGTGTTTCACATGATCTGTATGATGGAGCAACACTGTGTAGCTGTTGCGCTAGCTTTGGCAATCTTTCTCAGCCATTGGGTGTGACTTTTTTTGAGTACCAGAAAGGACTGTGTGAAGTTAGTGCAATGCCAACACCAAATCATATGACCGTTCACATCCCAGGAAACATCACAGCACTGATTCACCAGGACTCAGTGGAACTTTCACAACCCTTATGTTGCAGTTCTTTACTTTTGTGGTGTTACAGTGCAACCCCAACTACTGACTGAACATAGTTCTTAGTAATGAATTTCCTAACCTTTTATAAAGAAAATTAGTTACAGGTATACATCACTTTATATAGACAATACTGTCTGCAGAGCATGCCCCCAATAAATTAACAAAAGTCTTGATTTGATTAATTTTAGTGAACTTTGGTTTCCACATTTTGTTAAAAATATGACGTTTTTACTTCACTTTTATTGATAATTCATACTGGCAGCTCTCACTTTGGCATTATAGTAGCTGATAGGGGGTTGATCATGGAGCATAAGCAATGCATTATTTAAGATGCCTGCATGGACAGCTGGTTGTCAGAAATAACTGTGAGGGGCCATAGAGCTGGATTGGAGCTTTTCTGCCAGCTAGCAAGCACCATTGAGACTTTTTAAAGTATATGATGTCAGTCAGCATGTTTGCCTGAATTGTTCATACAAAATAATGGTTCACTCGCTCATATTAATTTTCTTTCCTCTAGCACTATTAAATTCAATTTAGATTAGTAGTCAAAAGATGGACATTGCAATTTGTTGTATTAGGACTACTACTCCATGCAGCAAAGCCCCCACCCTCTTATTTGGTGCACTAATGTGACATTCTGTGGATCTGTGACAGATTAGTCAGTAGGAAACATGGGCAGTTGTAGGTTTGCCTCCAAGATGTGGGTTGCCTTCTATCTAACGTTTCCAAGCCCATGCACCTCTGCATTGCAAACCTCATTCAGCATGCACCTCAGTCACCTATCACTACCTAGTACCAGTTAAATGTTTTTTAGTGCTATACAATACTGAATGATGAACCCGTCATTGTCCCCATGGTATGATAAGGGAGGGAGAGGGGAGGAGAGAGAGAGAGGGAGAGGGAAAAAGACAAGTAGTGACAACTTAAACATACTGAAAAGTCAGAAGATGAAAAAATTAATTTGCTACATGAGGACTTTTACTTTGTGCAGCTCAGGGTCCTCCTCCCATTTGTTGCACACATGTTATGTTTTCCAGGGTTTGGCAATTGGAAGCATTTATACAGGAGCAGTCCTTCCCTCATTTTGCCCATGGAAGTGAATCAGACTTTGAATTTAATTTCCAGAACCAAGTTCTCCTATGCCCCATGCCACCCCCCACCACCACCACTGACCAGAACACTTCTTTTATTCAGTGTTCCCAAAGACAGTATCCTTTTCAGGAAATTAGAACCTGTTTGTGAGTTTCTTAAGTAAGACCTTTATATTGATCTTCTCTGTAATCTCAAACTGCACTTCACATCTGGTACCCACCGAAGTGAGTAGGCAACTTTCCAGATTATCAACCAGATATTGAATAAACTGTAAATGATTAATGTCTGGAGTTTTTCACAGCATGCTAAGTTTAACAACATTGAATTTACCAGATTATACAGCTCATCTAGCTTTCACAACTGCATCACCTGGGTACTGTTTCATGCTGTTTAAGCATGCAATATAACTTTGAAAGAAAAGATCCACACAAGCAAATTTCACTGTTTGTTCTCGCAGTATCATGGACAAATCCTTTAATTACTTCAGTTCATTCTCCATGTGGTCCAAGATGTACACATACTACAAGGACTCTTACACATGTGATACATTACTGTCCTTCTCTTATGAATTTTTGGACTCAGATTATTAGTACTCTATCAAGAACAAAATGTTCCAAGGTGTCATTTACAACCTTGCTTTCATCATTAGCACTTTTAGATGATAAGTGTAAGGCAAATGAAGAAAAAATATCATTAGTTATTATTTCCATGATAATAGCCCATTTGCAATCTGAAGATCAATCACACTACATCAAACCAGATTAAACCAGAATAAGACCTTTCAGACTTTGTAAAGTAGCATGATGTTCTTAGACCTTGTTGACTGTTTCAAGGACAGATTTATGTTGCTCACCCATAATATTTTCCATTATAAACAGCCTGCAGAGGGGTCCTGTTGAAGCAGATGAGAATTTGTCTGTAGGTTCTTCCTCTGATATCTCCCAGAGGGTGAGTCAGAGGTGGCTGTCAGGGGGATGGGGGAAAGTGAGGGGTTAGGTCAGGAGATGAGCATCGCTTACAGGTGGGAGAAGCTTGGTTTAGAGGGGAGGAGCAAAGAGGCTATAAAAAAGACAAGGACACTGAAGCACAGCCTCTTTGTTCCTTCCCTATGGACAAAATTGTGATAAAATGTTTTGTCAGTGCAGTAAGCAGTATGGGCAAGCAGGATTGGTGAGTACAAGCTGCTGCATTTAGTTTTGAACTCAAGGGCAAGTCTGTGGGAGAGGGGCCTTTAGTGCTTCTGTCTCAGCCAGCTCCACCAGTGCAGTCAACAGAGCAGGAGACACTGCTCTAGGAACGAGCATCCAAAGCACAGGGCAAGAAAAGGGCACCAGTGCCATGGCAGCCTGCAGTCAAGAAGCTAGTGTCCAAGAAGCCAGCATCCAAGAAGCCAAAGCATAATAAAAAGTAGTGTCAGACACCAACGGCACCAGCAATCACAGAATGAGGTAGGCCAAACTTTGGTAAATGGAATCCTATTCAGATGAGGTCTTTGTTGGTTAGCACGTTCAAAAGTAGTAAACCTAGAGGGGAGCCGGAGCTGAAGAAGCCCAGGTGTGCAAGGGGGGGCCAACCCCCCCCCCGTCCGACTCAGTGGATCTGTTGGAGAGCACAGAGAGAATATTTGCCATCTAGAAGCTCCCACCATTGTCTCAGTCTTCAGTGGTGACTACTCGTGTCCTGTTGCAGCCCCAATCACCCAGTAGTATTGTCCAACAAACCAGTCCCCAGGGAACAAGATGGAGCAGGCAAGGCACTGGCAGTAATGCTCAGCTCTGGAAGGGAGGACAGACCATGCCAGGGGTGGCATCCACTCAGTTGCCTCTTGCCCACAGGAGGAATGGGGACTTCAGTGGGGGGCAGTAGTCATCAGTATTAGAGCAGAAGGGCAAGTACAAGTAGAGGAGGACTGCTGACAAAGCAGACAGGGTCGGTTCTCACCCACAGTGGGGAAGGGGTGCCAAATCCTCTGGGCTTTCCACACTACTGATGGGGTGACCCCCATACAGGTGGCAGTCCCCTCCTCCGACAATGGACTCGGTAAGTCTCGGATAGCCAGTCAGATCTCACCTGGCTGAGAAGGTGCAGTTACAGGTCTTTTTTTTAACTTTGTTTTTATTGAGTTACAAAAAAAATGCAATTTTTAAACAACATACGAAAAGGGTACATTTAGGGTCATATGACACATTATAAAATAGTTTATACTAGGAGACTATATACTACCCCTCCAGGTTATTTGCACATTCGAGGACTATACCAAAGAGTTCATAAATCATAGTCCAACAAGTTGTCCAACATGGGTGCCATAAATATATACCACACCATTTGTAATGTTTTCACTGTTGTTTTACCATGTTTTAGCTTAAAGATCAAATGCACACCCCACCAATGGCACCACAGCCCCCACAAAACAAAACAAGACAATAGACAGCAACCCCTGACCCAACACAGAATGTGTGCAAGTAATGTAAATGCAGCAAGACTCACCAGAAGATGCAGCAGCAGCACAAGTGAGTGAGTCATGGTTTGTTTACAGTCGGAAGGCTGAGTTATTTTGATGCAGGTATAAAAATGTCACAACCCATGATGTCAAACCAGTTCTGGAGCAACCTTAGGAACGAGCGCAGATAAAGAAGAATGAGCCGGGAACGTCCCACAGGTGCATTCACACTGACAGCCAAACCTGAAAACCAGCACCCGAGGGGACATGCATGCCGACAGCCAAACTTGATTGCAAACCCCACGGGAATGTGTGTGTCGTCAGGCAAGAGTATGGGCAGTCCAAGAACTGACAGTGCACATTGTGTTGGCCAGTAAATGAAACTGTAGTGTAGCCTGTGGCATGCTTACAGAGAAACACAAACCACAGACCACACTGCTACGGACGCAGATCGCAATGTCCCCGAACCCGGCCATGTGACAGAGAGGAACAGCCAAGTTAAAGCCTCACAGCACAAATATACTGAGCCAGCAGTAACCCTGACTGCCACAAACAAAGGCAGCAGCACAGGAAAACTGCCTGCAAATGCCCACTCCCCCAGCCGGAGCAACAGACACTGAGCATCTCAGCCACACCCTCGTAGGAGCAACTGAGGCTGACCTGCCCCCATCCCAGACAGAGCAACAGACACAGATGTTCAGGAACCCTCATGCACACCAGGGGCAACAGAGAGTGAGCCTCTGTGAACACCCCCAGCAGGAGCAACAGGGACTGACCTGCTTGGAAAGACCAATACCCCCCCTCACAGGAGCAACATAGAGTGACGTGCACTGTTGGACATCCCCCCCAACAGGGCCAACTGACACTGACCTGTGCTCAGCTGTGTGCTGCACCAGGGTACAGTCTGATGGCAGTCCCACCACCCAAAGTGCCACCTGCAACCCACGCCTGAGGTGACACCCTGAGCAAGCAACATCCCACCACCAAGTACAGACAACACTGGTACCCTGCAGCCCCCACTGACCTGCCAGACAGGACCACACATATTGTTCTGCAGCAACCCCACCCATGTAGCAGACAATGTGCCCCCTGCAGGCAGACAGTCGTCAGAGTGCACCAACATAGCAGGCAACCACCACCACCATGTGAGGGGTCACAGTGTGAGAGGCAGCGACAACATTGACACATGGAAGCCCTGTACCCAATTGTACAGTGACTGCAGCCACACAGGGAGAACACCATCAGACCACAACCATCCTGGAGGTGAACAGCAGTGCCAACAGCAAACCACAGACCCCACCCACCACCACAACATCAAGAGTGCACCCCACCCCTGTAAGTAGTGTATAGGTTGAACAACACAGCCACACTGCAAAGTGTGACCCCTGGCCACATGGGTGACACAGACCACGTGACAGGCCCAACACCATATCACCACCCAGACCAGGACAGTGACTGCACCACACACAGGTCAACTGCAGTGGAATGTCATCAGTCACAACCATACAGGTGCATTGACAGGAGCACATTCCCGAGTGGCGCCACATGTAGTGGTTGTCAGGGCAATCAGATAACTCAAAGACATGTACGCACAGTGGCCCACCCTGAAGTGCCCTGTGCACAGTCACAGCCAAGCTGCGTGACATCGGTGACAGAGCAGCACAGACACCGCACACGATACAGTGTGCAGCATCCAGGTAAAGGAGGGAAGAGCTACACACACTGTGCAGATCCAGACCTGAATAAGCAAGACAGGATGTCAATGGATATCCTGCCACACTGCCCTGTGTGAGCACGCCACATCGCAGGATGACACACACCACAGTGTGTGAACACAGTACAGAGAAGCTGCAGTCTATACAATACAGTGCCACATGTTTGCAGACAGTACACTGATGCTGTGAACAACCTACACATGGCTGTGTGCACAGAATCACACTGAGGGCCACAAGGAAATAATGATGGAAGGGAGCACAAAAAACATATCCTGTGTCATCTCTTAGCCACTGTGGTAGAAAGCAACTGCCACCCGCCAACCATAGGCAATAAAGCGCACCAGGTGGCATATCTGTGCTGCTATAACAGGCAACAGCAGTAAGTATCCATTGGCAGGAAAGGAGGCCAACAACTGCAGAGCAACACGTGTATGTGACCAAGGACAGGTACTGGTGCCCAACCACTGACAGCATATGTGTACTGCCAGGGACACAGACCGCCACAAGATTGTATGGCAAAAGAACCCTGTAGGCAACAGCCGATCAATCTGTACAGTGTTGAAAAACACAGTAGTAAATGTGAGCTGCACAGTGCATGTGTGCTGCTGTGAGGCAGACTGTACCACACTCACTGTGCGTGACTTGGTGTATCTGTGCACAGACTGCACTGCACCAGTGTGACACAGAGTATTGCCATAGCTTGCATGAGAGACGCCCACGGCCTCCCTGCCAATGACCCCCCCCCGAAAGTGAACACTACCACAGGCACTGTACCACCACTCCCATGCAGTATGGAGGTACAGAGAACACAGATCCTGAGAATGCCACAACCATGCCATATTGTGTAGCACCAAACTGCAAAAGCAGAACCCCCTGTGGAAGGAATTTCCATGCCTTCCCAAGAAACAAAGATTGACGTGAGACGTGGATGACTGCGGTCAACAGGGATGGGTGGCTGCCCACAGAGCATAGCCACCTATACTCTGACCATTTCTTCGATGACCAGTATGACATACATCCAGGAGGGATGCTGTACCAGATCTACTCACTGGTACCATGGAGTCACTGGAAATGTCGAGCACAACACCACAGAAACGAACAAGAACAGAGGTATGTAACAGAACCATTGATATGTTCCTTGGTAAGCAACACGTAGCATGTATGTGGAACACACTGTTGCACAACTGACACACTGTTGCCACATGGTGGTCAGAGGTGCCCACTCTGTGTAACATGTATGTGCCCAACACAATGTGAACACAACATGTGTACCACAGGCACTATGACCAGGTTAGTGTCAAGATAAACATGGATGGACTGCATGGTGCCAATGCCAACACTGGCAGCAGCACTGCAGAAGGGCGGCAATAGATCAATGGTAGTGGCATGCAGATGTGGTGAGCAGTTCCCACACACCATGCAACCCCAACCCCAGAAACAAGCATGTGCCCATACACAGCGCAACACCACATGCACTGTATATGTATGCCCACAAGTACATGTATCTCCAGGAAAACCATCCATGATGCACAGAAGAAGTGCCAGGGTGTACAAATCATGGATGCACAAACATGCCACAATGCCCACTGTGTATGCATGTGTGCAGGACTTGGTGGCAGACATGCTGGCAGGCACAGCCACAGACAGTGTACCGTCACTGCAGAACAACAGAAATGGCAGAAGGCCAACACTAATACACAGGTCACAACAGTGGAAACAGTGTACAGGTGTGCTAGACTGTCAGTGTGACCATGTATGATGTGTTCTGTGTGGCTATATGCCACAATGGGCACAGGATGTGCAACATCCATCTGCGAACATGCATGGGGTACACACACATAGTGCAATGCAGACACATATGTATTGGGGTGTGGTGTGTGGTGTATCAGGCCACAAAATCCTAGACACACAGGTATATGGTGGATATGTCAAATGATGTGTAGAAAAGATGAATGCAGGATACACCTTTGCAGGATGTGTAGGGAAGCAGAGGCTGATGCCCAGTGTGAAACTGCATATAGTGTGTCAGGTAGAAACAATGACACGTGGGAAAACAGCACCACAAACATCAGTACGTAAATGGAACTGTGCTGCAAATGCCACAGTGAGTGTCCAGCAGTGTGGCAATGGGCCACCCATCCTCTGACATACCATAACCATGGTGGGTTACATGTACACATAGGGGTCCTGGTAACATAAAGGTGGGGAATGTGGGGACACAGTAATGGCCTGCAATGTCATACATGACCATGTAATGTTGTGTTGGTAATCCAGCATGAGATTGTGTAGATACTGAGTGTTGAAGAGGGTAGACACAGTACTGTGCAAACAGGCAAGGTACACAGCCAACACAACAACAAGAGTGCCTGGACAAATGCAAGCCAAGCTGCAGCACCCTGCTGGTAAGAGCAGATGTTAACAGAGGCACATATGAGGAGGGCATAGGGGATATGTGGTGAGCAGTTAGAAGGGGCCAGCAAAACATAGTGCATGAACAAGGTATGATATGCCAGACAGGGTACAGGACAGTCGCTACAGGCATGTGCAGGACCAAAGGCAACAAGGCAGGCACAGCAAGAGGCATGGGTGGGGTCCTTGTGGTCTGCACAGATGCAATGGTGGTCACTACAGACACAGTGCAATGTGTGGTACTCAGTGAGGCCATGTGAGTGGAAGCAATAGTTAGGTGAGAAAGGGGAATGGTAACATGGTGCATAATGTGAAACCCCATGACAGGTGACAATGCTACATGTCCACGTAGCACAAGGTATGTGAGTAGCCATGGGTGACAACTTTCCATGTGAGGCTGGGATATTGGACAGAGGCTGTCCACAGACACCACACTGCACATGGCAAACAGTCACATGGACACAGTGGGACTGCCACGTACACACATGGATGTATAGGTACCAGGAGGTTGGGGAAGTGCCCCATCGGTGGAGGGAGGTGGACATGCAGCGTTGGACAGACAGCGGACTTACTGATGGCAATGGGTATGATTGTGGTAGCAGTGCAACACATGACTGTAGGCACACATATGTGTGACACTGCTGGAATATGATGTATAGTCCTGGGGTGTGGGAAACACACACAAACCACAATATGTAGCATGGATCAGACAGGGTGTTGTCAGTAAATCCCCCAAACAAGCATGTCAGCAACACATGTGCATGTGTAACACAACAGAAGCAGCACAGCACAACAAGTGTATGTGGACACAACTGACAGTCAAATGTCTGTGTGCAGCTGTACAATGAAAGGGAGCATCCAACAAATGGTCAGGTGATTAGGATGCTGGCGTGTGCACCAGGAAGAGACCTGTAGCGGGACATGCCCACAGACATTCATCTGTCACCACTAATCTATGTACATGTAGCTGATAGCACGGGGCATGGGAATGGTGGTGATGTGGCATGTGGACAGGGAAGCCCCAATGGAGGTTCAGTTGGTACAATCACAGCATAAGTGTCAGGCACCCTTGTTATGCCTGACCACTAACCTACAGGCACAATGGGCACGTACAAGCACCATGCTCATGTGTGGAATGTGACTGCTGATGACTGTTCAGTAGGTGCCTGTGTGTGCTGCATTGGTTATGTCATGTGGGACTGCTCACATATGATGCACTTTCTACACCAGCAGGTACCCAATTAAATCCCCGCCACTGAAGAGACAGAGATCGGACATGTAACTGTGGATGACAACCACAAAGAAAATGCTGCCAGCCAAACAGAGGAACAATCAGCAATGCAGGGTGTTGACACCTGGACACAGACAGATCTGGTAAGACATGTACATATCCCACATCAACATGATGTAAAATACAGTACACATAGTCCCCAAGGGGATGTTGCATAACAGGCACCAATGGGCTGTGTGATATTTTCTGTAGGTCATGAAGGACAAAAATGCGTAGACTCTCAAATATACACTACATTTTAGTGGCAGACTGCGGAACACATGGGGAACACAGACAGTCCTGCAGACATCAGATAGGTCCACCTGTGTGAACATACCACGTGCTGTCGCCCGTAATGCCATATCACAGTGTGAGCCAAACTTGCTGTGTACCAAGGATGTTGGAACAGAGTCTGTGTGCTGGGACTACACCCCAGTGGATGATGAGAGCACAGATGATGATGACAACCGCTCTGATGAACATAACAGTGCTGAGGATGCTGACCATAGTTGAGATGATACCTTTGACGACCCTGAATCGGAGCCAGATACAGATGTGCCCAGTGTTAAGGAACATGGACATGTAGAGGAAGCTGTGGATATGTGAGTCCACACATGTGCATTGATGATTACCAAATGGCATGATGTCAGTGTTACGGACAAGTGACCCAACAGTGTATGCCAACATATTGCCAACAAACATTAGGGAAGACATTGAAAGGAACGTGAATGACATACATGGGTGCCACAGGACTACTTGTGTTCCCATGTGAATGTATGCATGGGAGACAACCCACATGTACATGGAACTTCCATGTACTAATGACCACAGGGTGCACACTACAGTCAATAGATGCACAAGACATGTGCAGCGCAATGATGACCTGTTGACCACATGTGTCCAACACATGTGATGTGCAGTCACTTGCAACACAGTACACCCTTCCCTATCACAACACAGACATGATGGCATATCTGGTAGTACCCTCCATGTGTCTGTATGCTTGGGTGTATGTCACTGGTCTGGAGCCACAACACCCTGATGTGCAGCAATAATGCAAGGTGACATATTTGTGGATGCAGCTATCTCACATATATGGGTCCATGTGGCATGATTACAGCAATGCATGGGCTGCACAAGACCAATGTTTATGTAGTGCATGGGCGTAGTGTCCATGCAGTGGTCTACATGACAGATGCACCTACAGTGAGTGTGAGGGCCTGTTCTGTGGACAGGTACTGGCAAATGTGACCACAATGTAATGTGCATCCCTGGGTCCCATGGAGATGGCTGTTCACAAGCAGATTATGTAGTGCTGTTGTGGCATGTGTGCATTGACAGTCACCCCCATGTAGCAGTTGGCCACATGTTTAGGGGGGAATATATGATGCCACAGCACTGGATGTTGACCAAACCTGAATGTTGCACAGTGCTGTGAGAATCCCAGCATGTACAGCAAATGCAATGTCACGATGGTTGTAGCTGAACATGGTGTGTACGGGCAAGGCAACACTAACTTGTGTCAACGTGACAGGGGGACTGACCTGGTGAATGTGGGATGTTGATAGTGGTGCTGCAGTGATAGGACTGGCTGTACAAAATGGTGCAGAACAGGTCATGCATTAGTAAGACAGCAGTGACAGCAATATGTTCTGTACAGTGCTGCTGGCAGAATGTGATGATGTGCTGTACAGTGTCAGCAGTGGCTGGACACAGCATTAGTCGGAACTGTGTCAGATGTGTGAGATGGCACGTGGTCTGCTGGATCACATGATGTACAGCACCTGTCAGCTGCACATATATGTGTATGACCTGATACATGCGCCAGGCCCATGTCAATGGCCATGTGTCAACATGTGTCATGGGACAATGCTGACATGTGCACATGTACCCCAATGGAAGGAACTGTTGACAGCAACATGACAACATGTGGTGCACACATGGTATCATACACACCCTGGACAGTATGGTAACACACACTGGTCTATGCAAACACAGTATGAAACATTGCAAGGATATGTGTGTGACCTGTGTGCTCGGACAGCACTGTCACACTGTGGAATGTGCAGAGAATCAAGTAAGCACTATGCAGACCATGGCACAATCATCATCATGTGACTGACCATGTCTGCAGATGACTGCACAGTATGCTAACAATGGGCAGGGGACGCATATGATATGTGGCATAACCATGTTGCCAGCCTCAACAGTGTCTCGTGGGGCACTGTTGTCCATCAGGGAGACAGGCACAATGTGCCACATGACTGTACAACACCATTCTGCCAGGTTCAATTACTCTGTTGTTTCCTTTGATAACAGGTCAACAGAGCTCACCGATGACTACCCTATGCATGAACAGTACAAGTTCACAGTGTTTCAGTGTGCACTGGTTCATCTGCTGAGGACATGCCCAGTGTGCCATGTGGGCTACAAGGTATATCTCAAGAGAATACTGGGTACACTTGTGGTAATCCAACAGATATGTGATAAGGGTCACAGTTGAATGTGGGAAAACCAGCCACGACAAGGAGCACTACCTGTTGGGAACCTCATCACCGTGGCCTCTATAATGTTCACGTGCTCCAGACCAATCCAGGTGATCAACATATTCAGAACCCTCCAGACCCCAGCAATATCCCAACAGATATATTACAAAATTCAGTCCAGCTACCTCATACAGGCAGCACAGAATGTGTGGGCACGGCAACAACGTGAACTACTTAGAACATTTCCAGATGGTGTGACTGTATTAGGGGATGATGCCCGCTGCTGCTCACCAGGCCACACGGCAAAGTTTGGATCATACAACTTGATGGACCTTGTCTGTTCCAAGGTTGTGAATCTCCAGTTGGTGCAGGTGTGTGATGGTGGGGGTAGACACGGATGTTTGCACTTGATATCTAGTCGGTGAAGGACATAATCGTGACTGACTATGTATGTACATGCTTGTGTCAGACAGTAACACACAACACACACATACCTGTACTATGTCAGAGGTCCACGTGCAACCGTTCAGTAAATACCATTGTATGTCATGTGTGCATCCCCAAGCAGGTGTCTGAATCAACTGTGCATGTAGGTGTGTACTGCACTGCCATATGCCATTGCCACAGCGTGCCTGGAATGTACTAGTTGACAGACAGCTATGTGATGAAGGTGCAAGCAAATGGCACTGGCACTGTGGTGGCTGGTACAAACAGCCTGCAGTCATAGAGGGGACTGTGTGGTCAGTGTACTACATGCAAGAGGTGCGTACATACATTGTGGCCACAGGCATACAGGCTAACATCATGTGCCAGTCACCCCTGTGCAATGTCACAAGAGCATTTTCCCAGCATCATAGCATGCGCAGTCCATCACAACATCAGTGCTATGGATATGTTGCTGCACATGTGTGTCAGTGTGTACCACCATGTTCCTGGACCATGGTAGTACTATGGTGTATCACACACCACTGAGGTAAACATCAGACGGTAAAAGACAACATCAACAGTGATTGTATCCCATCTATGTCACACTATGTGCCCAGCCCCTGGTGTGCTGCCATCACACATGATTGTGTGGCAGCAGCCTGCCATGTAGGTCGACATGTGAGCAGTGTGTGTGAAGGCCATGGTGGTAATGTGGTGGTCACTGCACATATGGTCACACTGAGCACAGATGTACCTCTGCGGCACTGTCAGTATGCACTATGTTGTGCACTGTCTGCAGCATGGACAACCTGTACCCATGGCAATGAACCAAGGCAACACTGCACAGGAACAGTGACACACAATAACTGCATGTGCACACACATATCTAAGAACAAGGGGCATGGTGTTTGTACAATTGACAGATGGACCATAATGTGTCCGTTGTCTCCCCAGAGCAATGAGGTGAAAAGCTCAAATGCAATGGAGCTCAAGGGGCTGAAGTGGGGCCTGAAACATCTCAAGCAGACTGGCGTCACCATCAGTGGCCTTACCACAGACAGCCATGTGTCAGTGAAGAAATACATGCGTGAGCAGGAGACATCGATCAGACATCGCTTTGATGTGTGGCATGTGGCCAAAGGTGAGTACATAGCTATGGCATGGATAGGGCCAGGCGTGGCCCATCTCAACATGCAATTGTGGAGCTGTTGCACACATACTGCACGTCAACAGGGCTGCCAACAAATACAGCCTGTGAAATGTATTGCCAACATGTGTGGCATGTGTGTCATGGATGAGCTGGAGCTGGCCCTATCATGGTGCATACTGCCCCCTCCCCCTCCATGGGTACCATGCCATAGGCAGCTTGACAAACATGTTGACAGCAACATCAGAACCACTGTAGTGCATGCGTGGCCAAGAGGTGCTACCCAGTGTATGTGTCACGGTCCAAGTCAGGTGGTGCACCATGCCTGACATACACAGACAATGCATGCTGGCCCAGCACCACAAGCATGCCGCACAATGTGTTACCCTGTGGAGACAGCATGCTCTGTGGAAGATGGTCAGTAGTCTATGATGTAGAACAACTTGCAATGTACTGTTGGCTGGATTCTGTGCATCACAGGTGCTAACACCATGACCTGGGGCATGTGCACATAGACACACAGCCCATATACCATGTATGGTTGGACAACATGCCACTCAGCTGACGTACATCACATGAATATGTAGATATGACACAATTGCTGACTTACTCACATGTGTGTCATTCCCACATACTGTAGGTGTACGGAAGAAACTGGATGCATATGGGAAGAGGAAGGACTGTGTGGTACTGAGGGAGTGGTCCCACTCAATCAACAATCATCTCTACTGGTGTGTGTCATCCAGTGATGGGAATGGGGACCTCATTCTGGCTAAATGACTGTCGGTCGGTAACCATATCTGCAATGTGCATGAGGGACATGGGGGCATGTATGATTCCTGTTCCCATGGGCGGCTGGAGGACCATTACTGGATAAGGAAATGTAAGCATCCAAGCACACACATATGACATGCCACATGAATGACCTGAGGTGTAACTGCATTGCAAGCATTGTGTACTTGCCATTCTTGTGGGGAGTTAGTACTGCCTGCAATTGTCCATTACAGGCTATGTGTGTGCACAACATGGGTACATGCCATGTATGTTGCAGGCTGTACAAATGTAGTTGTGAGTGGTGTGAGGGGGATCACCTCAACATGTGATCACATCATTGTGCAGTGGTGACATGTCCATGCTGAGTATGTCGCAATAGCGTTCATGTACCCATGATGTGTATTATCCCTTAATGTGTTCCACACTGTGTACCATACAAAATCCAGCATGTGTATGGGACATATTGACACACTAATGTCAGCCTGATAGTGAGTGTCTGTGGCCTGTCTGGCAATGGCAGTGAACACTGTATCATGGCACGGCGCCATTTGCCAAGGGGTGGAGTTGGGGGTAGCACAAGCAAACAGTGTGTCACATACACAAGGTGATATGGGACTGTACAATAGCACCACAACAGTAGCAGCACAACCAACATGGCCACCACAACAGTATCATAACAAGCTTGCTATGGTCACACTCACAGACCATGGCATATGGGCATCTGATGGCACCCTGACATTGTCATCATCATGACATGTAGCCATCATGTGCCCAACACCAGTACCAGTCCTGTCCATCTGTTTGTATGGTACATGTGTTGTCATCTGCTACACACACCCCAAGACATATGGTCCCACGTGTCACCTAGTTGTCTACTGCAGCCACCACAGCCATCTGTGCCCCGACATTCCACACTGCATAGGACGTCACATGAGTACTATTGTGGATAGAAAGCATGACATCACACATCAAGCAGCATGTGTGTGGGACAGCAGTGAGTTGCACATATCACAATGTCTCTCTGCCCACATCAAATTAAATCAAATTTTATTGTTCAGTTATGACAGCATGTATCACATGCAAATATATGGTTGTGCACATGTGCCACACCATGCCAGGATACTTTCAAAGACTCTGTGTGTGGCAGGAGAGTTTGTACCCTGTGTCTGGTGGGCCAAATGCCAACATTCATTGGTACAGTAGCATGACCAGTCAGTAATAGGCACCTAACAATAGCAATAACATATATGTTAATGGGTGACACCATCATGGATACATACAGCTGTCCATGTTGTTCAAACAACACACTAGTCAAAGGGACACTCACAACAGATACGGCCTTACAGCACATACACAGCCATGTGATAAAAGCACATCACATGTCCCAGAGAGCCATCAGTCCTGTGTTGTACATGGTACACCTCGTAGATGCACACATTGGCCACCATGTATGTCCTAGCTGTGTCTGCTGCCACACAGACCATTATTGGTGTACAATACTGCAACTAGGCTGCAGAGACACCTATTGCACTCCACAACATCATTCCCACACATGTGTAGTAAACATTTGCATTACACGGGCGGCAGCATCCAAAGTGTCCCTAAGCCTCACCCCCCGGCACACAGACACACAGCTGCCCAGGGTACACACAGTACAGAGAGTCCATGAGCACATTGCTGCTGTGGCAGGTATGTTGTTGTGTGGCCATGGTGGTAAGGGGGTAGTGTTGCACAAAGTCACACAACATGATGTCTGCACAGTGCCGTGTACTACACCAAGCCTACCATGATTGTATGTTGTTGATGTTATCCTGCACAGACTGCTAGCACATTTTTGATGTCAGGGCACATGCATGGGGCTGGCAGGGGACTGAGACAAGGGTAACCACCCAAAGGTGCACACATGGTAAGCAGCACTCAGTGGTGCTATACTAGCACCTGTGAGGCTGTTGTGTGTGTGTATATGTGGCATTCCGATGAGCAGTGTTCGTCCTGGTCATGCTATAACCTGACACAAACACAGTGCTGTCTCACTGTGTGTGATCATGATACCTGACATGACATGCAACATTGTGCCACACATGGACACGCAACATGACACACAGTGTGTCACCTGACATGTACAATTGTGCCTGATAGTCACTGATTATGGGTCATGATGGCCATTATATATTGTCTGCACATGCAGGCAGTGTTCACCATGAGGGGTGGTGTACAGTGGGTAAGGCTATGGTGTGGAGGAATGTCACAATAGCCATGTCCCTGTGTATCCGCCAAGGTGGCATAATGTAGCCAACCCCTGTGAGCTACTATAGGTGTCTCTGACTACTGTTGCCTTCCTGCTTGGATGATGTACTAGGCAGTAGTAAAGTGTCCACAGCACAGTCTCACACATGGTTTCCTCTATTGTTGTTGTTGTTGCAGGAAGCAAGGCATACAAGGAACTGGAATCCATCTGCTTCAACAAACTACTTTGTAAAGCCATCCCAAAACTATGCTCCGCAGAGCAAACATCAGGGCTGTAATCATTCCATCATATAGTGACCTTCTTTGCACCCAAGTGTGTGCACTTATTCTGCAGTGGGATGGTTTGTCCAGCAGCACATCACAGGACACTGTATGTGCAGGGCTTCTGAATGCTTGTATATACATGACATGTAGATCCTAGTACACTGTGACACATCACAGGACACTGTATGTGCAGGGCTTCTGAATGCTTGCATACACACAACAAGAATATCCCAGTACACTGTGACATGTCACTGGACACTGTATGTACAGGGCTTCTGAATGCTTGCATACACACAACATGTATATCCCAGTACACTGTGACACGTCACAGGACACTGAATGTGCAGGGCTTCTGAACGCTTGCATACACACAACAAGAATATCCCAGTACACTGTGACACATCACATGGCATTGTTTTGTAACCACCAATGATGTTATATGGATGCAATGCAGGCAGAGATGTGTGTGACTGTAACCCACTGTAGGCTTATTGCTGGTACTATGCTGTTGACTGAACTGTGAAGGTAGCCAGACATTGCGTATGGTATTCTGTAGATAGGACCCAGTCATAGAGCCTTAAAGACACATGTGATTCCTGTACACCTATGGTGTGGTGGTTGTAGTGATGGCTGCTTCAGTTTTGTACTGCATGACAATTGTGTAACACAGCGTCATGTACTTATGCGAATGTTTGCTTGATATGCAGGTTACTTGTTGCTGGTCTACACTTCAATGAAAATTCCTGTAGGGCACGGCGGTTGACACAGGCTGGACAGAGAAAGTGGGCAGTGTCATTTCCCAAATCAAGGAGTGGTGCAGCAGTGGTGAAACTGATCAATGTTGCACCAACATATGGCACGTATACTGCTCACTGCTCAAACTGTTACTGGTGGCCAGTCACTTTTACATGTGTATATCATTGTCAAGACACATGTTCCAACAGTGTGTGTAATGTACGTGACATAGTACAGGACATGGATGTGTTATGGACTGTCTGTCATGAGAGATGCTGAGAAATCTGGTGCTCTTGGAGTGACCTTGCTCCCCCCCCCCGGGTCTCAGCTGAAAGCCATGAGATAATCACAGGCTGGAAGAGGCTTGAGTTGATGATATCCTGTTTAGGTGGCTAATTGTAGCTTGCCAGATGCCAAGATAGATCATGTCCATTTTATGATGTTTGGAGGGAAACTCAGGTTATTACAAATGGGTGCGAAGTTGTAAATGTTCCTTTGATGCCTGTGAGAGAGAGGATGCAGCTAAAGATGAGAGAAAGATCTTGGAAATTTACAACCTTGCTTGGGAAGTCACATGGAGAAAATGAGTTATGCTGAGGTTACAGAATTTAATACTTGGAAAAGACATTCTGTTTTTATATAGATATATTTTTATATATATTCTGACAGGGAGGAGCTAGGTGACCTCATGCAAAGAGGTGGGGGAAAAACAGCTTTTAAACATTATTCTGTTTTCCTTCAGAGACACTTCTATCTAGACTCTGACAAAGAAACATCTGTGAGCACTTTAAGCAGGTATTTAGACTCTGATAAAGAAACATCTGTGAGCACTTTAAGCAGGTATTTAGAGAGAGAGAGAGAGAGAGACAAATCTAAGTACTGTAGTAGGATTGCACTGTTAAAACCTGTTTTGTTTAAGTAATTTGTATGTTTTGTGACATATGGTTCTGTATTTACATGTTACACATTTTTATCTATTTTAGTAAAACTCTATTTTTAGAGCCTACTTGGTCTGTCTTTGAATTTCTTTCCTTTACAAGTAGAGTATATATGGTTAAAGCAGACACTGTACATAAGCTTGAATGGTGATACCAAACTGGAAAAAGGTAAGCGTTTTAAATCTGAGGTCTTTTATTACAGTTTTTAAGGGTTCATTTCCGTACATCTGGTTAAGTGCCTGTAGGCAAAGATATCTGGCCCCCCCGAAGACAGAATTATCTGCGCCTGTGCATTGGGTATCAATCAATTAATCAAATCTTTATTTATCCAGGCAAACATCATTGAGCACAGCTCATTTGCAAGATGGACCTGGTAAGGTCAAGGTTCAATTTACATAGATACATACAAGTATACAATATTCACACACTCTAAGATACTACATAAAATATTCAGTATACACATTGTCTAAGCATACATTCTAATCATACTATACAATAATTTCAATTGTAGAGTAGTAAGGGGTGAGGGGAAGAGGAGCGGGAATTGGTGTGCTTAGCTGGTGGGGGAGGAGGAAGGTGGTGGGTGCCTATAATGAGGAACGGATAACTGTGGGCCTATGAAGAGGGCAGGAGGCTGGCACTGGTGGGTTTGTATAACAGGGGTATAGGGCTGTGATATATGACAGGGAATAAGGGGAGGCAGATGGAAGGAGGGGTGCATGGAGTGTGAGGGGTGGTGACTCTTGGTAAAGGTGGATACTTTCCGTGAGTTGGCTATCTGGGGAGAGGGATGGATAAGATTAGGAATACTCTACTGTTTGTGGAAACAATTACATTTTTCTTGGATAAGCCTCAAATACAGATATTTAAAGGATGTAAATGAGATGTATATGTTCACTTTCAGGGTCTTCTGCATCATGTTCCATAAGGCAGATAAGACATAGATGATAGCAGATCTCCCATGTCAATTATTGAATTTGGGCACTTTAAGCATGATGAAGTTTAGACTTCTTAGGGCATATTTACTTGATGTGACTTGTGTGAAGCAGTCTGAGACATAATTTGGTAGCATCTTGGATATCGCTCTATAAGTCCATAGTGTGGCATTCCTGTCTCTTCTAAATTGGAGTGGTCCATCCAACTACAGCATAGAGCAAGCAGTGGTGAGTGCTGAGAGGAAGATCTGTAATAAACCTCAAGGCTCTATGGCAAAGTATGTCCAGTTTGCTCAGATATGAGTTAGGGCAACGACCATATAGGAAATCTGCATAGTCTAATACTGATAGAAATGTGGCCTGGACCAACTTCTTTTTAGAATCCCTTGTTAGAAAGTGCTTTATTCTGTAATAAAGTCCAAGCCTCAGATGAAGTTTTTTTAGCAGATCTTCCAGATGATCTAAGTAGTCAAGTCTACTGTCTACCCAGACCCCCAGATATTTGAATTTTGTAACATATTCAAGATTTTCACCAAGGACAGTGGATAAGTGGGGGAGATTGTTTGGGAAGGAGTGTCCGGCTTGTGTTTGGGGGGAGAAAAACATTGCCTTTGTTTTTTTTGCATTTAGCAGAAGTTTTTTTCCAGTAGTTGGTGTTGTAATAAGTTGAATTCTGCTTGTAGCTCTATGCATGCTGTTACAGGAGAGGGGTGACTGACATACAATACTGTATCATACGCAAACAGGTGTTCAGTGGCTTTGGTGAGGTTATTGTCGATGTTATTGATATAGATGGCAAATAGGATTGGGCAGAGAATGTATCCTTGGGGAACTCCTCTTTGGAGAGGTTTGAGTGGTGATAGGTCTCCTTCAGCCTTCACTTGCTGGGTCCTTCCCGTGAGGTAGTTATTAAACCATCTAATGGGGATGAGTCGAGTCCTATGGATTTCAGAGAGGAGAGGAGCAGTTCGTGGTCAACCGTATCAAATGCCTTACTCAGGTCTAAAAATACAGCACAGACACAATTTTTTTGTCCAGTTCGAGTTGCCAATCATTGGTTACTTTAGCCAGGGCTGTGATGGTACTGTGGTTGGCTCTACACCCAGATTGCGCTGGGTTTAAAAGATTTGTCTCTTCAAGATATCCTCTTAGTTGGGTGCTCACTATTTTTTCTAGCAGCTTGGATAGCACAGGGAGGATAGAAATTGGCCTGTAGTTGTTGAGGTCCATGGGGTCCCCTGCTTTCAATAGTGGGATAACTTGAGCTGTTTTCCAGATCGATGGAATTGATCCTGATTGTAATGAGAGGTTAAATAGGTGTGTTATTGGTACTGGTAGTACTTGTATGGCAATTTTTAAAAAATAGGGATCAAGGGAGTCTGCACCTGCACTTTTTTTGGTGTCCAGCTGTGATATTGATTCTTCCACCTGCTTCAGAGTGGCTGGTATGAAGGAGAAGGTGGATTCCATTACCCGTGCTTCAGTGTTCTTGATACCTAACTGGGAATGCAGTTGGTTCACCAGAGAGATGTCGAATGCTAGACCAGCGGTTGTAAAGTGATTGTTATTGGTATGCTAGCAAGAGGTTCACAGTTTGAATCCCTCCAAGACTTGAGACCAAAGGTTGATCCAAACCCACAAAACAGACCAGGAAGGTTACTCTGTTTCTGTTAACTGCTCACAAGACTGTGCTCGGAGGTTGGCACTTTGGGAGTAGAGGGCTGACCTGCTGAGTGGGTTTGTGACAGATTGGTTGGCAGCGGTGGCATAAATTTTGGTATTACAAGCTTTTATTGTTCAGCGTGTCAGCTTGAGACCGTAAGCTCACTTGCAAAGAAAGAAAAAGGCAGTGATTTATTTTAAAAAGGAAACAGAAGTATATCACTTGGCATACAGTCAAGTTCCTACCCATTTTATTTTTTTCTAAAAGTGCAAGTCAGAGTAGCAGTAGTGAGGGAAGAAGATGGCTTCTGACTACAGCAGGCACACTGTAGAATCCTTAAAGCAGTTGTGCAGAGACAGAGGAGACCCATTTGTGGTGAAAGACAGTAAGCAGAACCTCATAGATGCCCTGATGGTAGCAGATACTCAGAGCAGCAGTCACGGACCATGACTGAAAAGGACCAAACCTCCAGTGTGGCAGGGCTAGAGGCCAGTGCAGTGTCCAGATCCGATGAGGAGGGCAACAGGGCCACTGTCAGTGAAGGGCCAAAGCAGCAGGGAAAGGTCACCAGTATCCTGGATCCGGAAGTACTCAGGCTGCAAATTGAGTTGCGCAGGATGGAGCTGGATTTCCAGGAGAAGAGGGAGTGAGAGAAGCAAGAGGCGGACTGTGAGGCAGAGTGAGAAGCAAGAGGCAGACCATGAGGCAGAGCAAGAATGCTGAGAGGCAGAGTGCAAGGAGCATTAGTGCCAGTGAGCTGCAGAGGAGAGGAGAGAGGAGCACCAGAGGCAACACAAACTGGAGAAGCTACGACTCCAACCAGTGGCACCAGAGCAGGTAAGTGGCTTGGGTTTAACTGGGACTGCAGGACTGAGTTACAAATTGAATTCCAAATTAATAGCTGAATTTAAAGAGGGGGAGGATGTGGATGCCTTTTTAATTTCTTTTGAAAAAGTTTGTAGTCAGGCTAAAATTCCTAGAGAGTCCTGGAGGTTCCAGCTATACCCGCTACTTAACGGGAAAGCTTGGCATGCATTGGGTCAAATGGACAATGAGGACAGTAATGATTACAGCAAACTTAAAGCTGCACTGTTAAAAAAGTTTGAATTAACTGCTGAATCATACAGAGCTAAATTCCATAAGCTCAGGAGAAGCCCTGATATGAGATATGAGGAGCTAGCCATGAAACAACGTCAGTTTTTAAAATGTTGGTGGGAAGGAATTGAGGCAAACTCTGTTGATAAAATCAAAAATGTGATTTTATTAGAACAGTTTTATTGGGCATGTTCAGCAGAGTTAAAAACCTGGCTAGAGGACCGAGATCCCAAAACAGTGCAAGAGGCTGCTGCACTTTCGGACCACTAGGCCAAGAGCAGACCTGCTCTGAGAGCGAATGGGGTGGGCGTGGCAGCGCAGAAAGGGAAAAGTGTGCCTTCAGGGCAGCTAAAACCCTCACTACCTCCACCGAAACCAGTTAGCCCCAGGTTTCAGAGAAAAGATTTCTCTGAGAGAAAAAATGAATGTTGGTTGTGTAAAGAAACTGGGCATATTGCCAGACAGTGTCCCAAAAAGGTGAGCAACACAACAGGGTGCTAGAAAAGAAGTTGGCTGTTTGAGTGTCCCTGGAAGCATGCCTGTGAACATGAGGGAACACATGCACCAAGTCATGGTGAATGGTGTACAGATGCAGGGGTTAAGGGACATGGGGCATCCCTGACCTTGGTAAAGGGGGATCTAGTACAGCCTGGTCAGCTTATACCCAATAAATACGTCACAGTACAGGACTTTGAGGGTGGGAGAAAACATTGCCCCTCGCTAGTGTTCTCTTAGACTGGGGTGAAACAGGGGGAACTGTGCAACAGGTAGCTGTAGCCCAAACCTTAGCAGTGGATGTGATCCTGGGCAACAATCTCGAACAGGAGATGCTGTGTACAGTTACCCATAGCCAAGTGGCAAGGGAAAATTGTAGTTCCCTGAACCCCACAGAAGCCATTGTGGAAACCACTGGGAGGCTGGTTCCCCAGTCTGTGTCTCCTGATATGGAGACTAATGAAGAGGGGGTAGAAATTTCCCCAGTAGCAAGTAACCACACAGCTACGGAAGGTTACTCCGAAGAAGTTGGGGTGACCCTTTGTTAGAGGGTTGGGATTGACAGTGATCCTGACAGCCCTGACGCTAGTGCTAGGGACCCTAGTTTAGCGACTGAAGGGGACCTGTCCCATGCCTTGGGACTGTGTGAGGGGTTTGCAGCTGCTCAGAGGAATGGTCCTAGTTTAGAGAAGCTGAGGGCTTGGGAAGAATCGGACAGTGCACAGGGAGATGACGGCAGACATAAGGTTTATTGGGAAAATGGACTTATGTATACTCAGGCAGTGCAGACAGAGGGAGGGGTGCTAGACAGGCAGCTTATCGTTCTCCAGAGGTATTGTGAGCAGTTGCTCAAAATTGCACATGATGTTCCCTTGTCTGGTCATCTGGGAATCACATGCACTATGCAGCAGTTAGCTTAGAATTTCTACTGGTCTAACTTCACCAAGCAGGTGAAGGAGTATTGCAGGTCTTGTCACCAGTGCCAAGAAATAGGGAAGGCGGGCAAGAAAACCCAAGCCACCCTGATTCCATTGCCCATAGTAGAGGAGCCATTCCAGAGGGTGGGAATGGATATTGTGGGGCTTTTAAATACCCCAGCTCCTCAGGGAAGAGATTCATCCTGACTGTGGTGGATTATGCCACTCGGTACCCAGAGGCAGTCACCCTATCCTCACTGAGTACAGACAAAGTGGCAGATGTCTTACTTGGGATTTTCTCCCGTGTTGGGTTTCCGCAGGAGGTAATCATCAATCGAGTGGGGTTCCTTCATGTCAGACCTGATGAAATGTTTATGGGAGAAGTGTAGGGTGGTGCAGAGATGCACAACACTGTATCATCCACAAGCCAATGGGCTTGTGGAAAGATTCAATGGTACCCTAAAGTCAATGCTCTGGGCGCTTGCTGAACAGCTTGGGAGGGACTGGGAGAAATACCTTCCCCACCTGTTGTTTGCATACAGGGAGGTGCCCTAAGAGTCAACAGGATTTTCCCCCTTCGAACTCTTATATGGATGCCGGGTATGTGGGCCCCTAGACTTGATCTGGGAGGACTGGAAAGGCAAGCACACCACCCAGGGAACTCCCATGGTGGATTACGTCCTTAGGTTTAGGAAAAGGCTGAAAGAGCTTATGGGGGTAGCCCAGAACAACCTGGCAGCTGCCCAACAGAAACAAAAAGTGTGGTATGACCACAGAGCCAGAGCTCTCTCATACATGGTGGGTCAGGAAGTCATGGTCCTTATTCTGGTCCGGAAAGACAAGCTGCAGGCTGAGTGGGCAGGACCGTACAAAGTGGTTAGGAAGGTAAATGACGTGAACTACATTGTGGAGCTACCTGACAGAAGACAGACAGAAAGGATGTACCATGTCAACAGGATGAAGCCATATGCAAATAGGACTGACATGGTGTTTGCAGTGTGTAGTCATGGGGAGGGGATGGACAAAGGAGACCCCCTTCTGGACTTGCTGGAAGAAAGTAAGCAGGAGTCCTCTGTGGAGGCAGTAAACTTGTCTCCCCAGCTGGCCCTGGATCAGGTCTGCCACACCACTCTAGTAGGGCGGACTCATGTGTTGCATGGGCAACATTGACCATGTTAGCATACACATACATGCACACTGAACATTTGTTGAGTTAACTGTGTAAACATGTGATACATTGTACACCTGCCCCTCCCACACTGTGCTGTAAAACCACATACATGCACACTGAACATTTGCTGAGGTAACTGTGTAAACATGTGATACATTGTACACCTGCCCCTCCCACACTGTGCTGTAAAACCACATGCACCCTGCATGCACTTCTCGATGGACTCAGGACACATCTGTATGGCCTGTTTCGTGTACATTGCAGTGCATCAAGACTCAGCCCTGTCACATCTGGTATGTGTTGTCTACAATGGTTAGGTTGTCCACACACTGGGCATAAGTTAAACCCCGGTTATGTCTCAGATGATGTGTCATGATGGCATGATGGTACCCACATCACATGGCTGCAAGTGCTGACCCACATCACCCATGCATAGTATATTGTTATTGACACAACAGTGTGCGTGCACAGGTGTGACACCACCTCAGCCCTAGTAATGGGTATCCCAGTGTTGTGCACCATACTACATGATGACATCAACGTTGCCAAACATACCCATGACAGGTGTGTGCACATGCTACATTCCACAGTGGTATACCCTTACCTGCAATACTGTGCATGTGCACCTTGGTACATATGCCCTGCACTGTTGCACCCACCCCATGGTGCCCAGTGCAGCCACAATATGCATAGCCATGTGGCACTGCAGTCACACATGGCTCATATCCCATAAACATGTCACAACAGCAAGGGGTACACAGACGGGGCATGGGCAATAATGTGTGTGGGTGGTGTTTCCCCAAGAACATGTTGGACAGCATGGTGCAACATTCACTGATTGCAGATATGGACATGGGTGTTGTATGTTGTTGGTGTTCACATTGTTGGGTCTTACAGTGGAGCACATGTGGTGCCTGCTCACTGTTTGTTGCCCAGCCCAAGATACCTGCATAGCTGCAATGGTGTCATCGTGAATGTACCTTTCTTCAGTGTATGCTGTGTGCTCTGATAGGGTATGTTGGTACTGTTGCCTGGCACATGTCAAGGGCATGTATCCCCATGCCAAGCCACATTACACAGACACATGCATCACCTGTGATATGTCTCCCCATCACGTAGTCCCACATATGTGTTACTAGCCATGTGCAGTCAGCACACAGGCACATAGTGGCATTGCATGATTCAACCATGCTACCCTCACTGTACGGGCCATCCTGCAGTTCCATGGTGTTGTATCTATGTCACTACAATGGCACATGGCTAGGGGTACCTGTGTGTCACCACATGTTCACACATCAGCACAATGACATAATAATGTTGTTACACATGCCAACCAACATGCTCACATTGCCTAGGTTGGACAGGGGTAGTGTTTACATGTCTGCTGTTGTGTATCATCACCCTGATTTGGGTTGCTTTACAGTCAATATGTTTTCAACTGTGGGCCACATGCACTGAGCATTGTTTATCATCTATTGCTACACCTTACTCTGGCGGTCCCACCTGTGTGCCTGCTAATCAACATCCATCTTGTGTTCCATGCCTTTGTACAGCTGCCCCAAGCCACCCCCACATGACACCAGTGATGTTGCATGTGACAGCAACCACAGTTTGTAACATTACCTTCTCATCCCCTATACATGTTGTCATTGAGTGAATGATTGTATGACAAGCAGTACAATGACACAGGCATATGGTTTGTGCAGGTTTATTGCAATGTCAATGACTGTACAGCTGTCTTTGTAACTGGCACTGTGTAAAGACATAAAATATGCAAGACATGTCATCACGTTTCCTATGTTTCAGACACCGTGGAAGACCTTGGGTTTACAACGACTGCATAATACATATGTCATGTCTAACTGCCACTGTGTAACATAATGAGCTCAACAGAAAGTGATACAAATTACAGCCTTTGTTACTGGTACTGTATAAAGAAATAATGTCTCCATACACTGAGACTACATATTGCCTCCGTAAGGGGCATTGTGTACAATACACATTTGTTCATCCATGGCTATATCTTGCCTTAGTTACAGGCACTGTGTGCAGATCAGAGGTCTCCAATAACAGAAGTAATAGACACCTGTCTCAGTGGCACAATGTAAGGAAATTATTTGTACATAAACTGAAGTAACATATTGCCTGTATTGTTGGGAATGGCAAAACAAAATAAGGTCTCCATAAACTGAGATCACACATTACATTGCTACGTAGCAATGTGTAAACTGTTGCCAGTTGTACATAACCAGGTATCACACATTCATTGGGGTACTGACAATGTGTAAATACATAGAAACATAGAAACATAGAATTTGATGGCAGATAAGGACTGCTTGGCCCACCCAGTCTGCCCATTTCCCTAGCTAATGGATAAGCTGCAGATCCTAGTTAACCAGCAGCCTACTTCTGCCTACCCCCAACCCTAAGAATTGCCTTATGACTGTCCCATGCATGCTTGAATTCCACCACTATTTTTGACTCCACAACCTCTTCCAGAAGGCCAGTCCATGTATCCACAACCCTGTCTGTGAAAAAATACTTCCTTAAATTACCTCTAAGCCGACGCCCCATCTTCAAATTGTGCTCCCTTGTTCTTGCACACCTCTTTTTTGAAAGATGCTACCCTCTTGGACTTTGTTGATTCCCTTGAGGTACTTGAAAGTTTCTATCATGTCCCCCCTCTCCCTCCTTTCCTCAAGGCTATACATATTAAGCTCCTTAAGTCTCTCTTCATATGTCTTCCGATACAGACCCTGCACCATTTTAGTTGCCCTCCTCTGGACAGCTTCCATCCTGTCTGTCTTTGCGGAAATTGGGTCTCCAGAACTGCACGCAGTACTCCAGATGGGGTCTCACCAGCTGTCTGTACAGAGGGATAATAACTTCCAGTTTTCTACTGGTGATGCTTCTCCCTATGCATCCCAGTATCCCCCCAGCCCTCCTTGCTGCCCTCTCACATTGCTTGCCCACCTTTAGGTCATCTGATATGACTACCCCCAGGTCCCTTTCCATTTTTGTTGTTGTTAGTATCTCACCCCCATTGTGTGCTCTTCCCTGGGTTTTGTTTCCAGGTGCATTACCTTGCACTTCTTAGCATTGAATCTAAGCTGCCATACATTTGACCATTCCTAACCTTGCCAAGTCCCTTCTCATCCTTTCCACCCCACCTTGTGCATCAACTCTGTTGCAGATCTTTGTGTCATCTGCAAAGAGACATACTTTTTCTTCCAGTCCTCTGCAATGTCGCTTATAAAGACATTGAAGAGGACTCCGGTCCTAATTACTGAACCCCTCTGTACCCCTACTAGTAACCCCTTTCTTCCAGAGTGGACTCCATTTAATATTACTTCTCTGTGTCCTATTCTCCAGCCAATTCTTTACCCAGGTTGCCATCTTGGGACCCACTCCCAGGCTGGCTAACTTGTATATTAATCTTTGTGTGGGACTGTGTCAAATGCCTTGCTAAAGTCTAGGTAGGCCATGTCCACAGCCCCTCCTGATCTACTACTTTGGTCACCCAGTCAAAGAAATCTATCAGATTCATCTGGCATGACCTTCCCGCCTGTGAATCCATGCTGCCTTGAGTCCTGTGCCCTCTGGCCTCTAGATACCGACAATTCTTTCCTTCAGAAGTGATTCCATCATTTTCCTATCACTGAGGTTAAACTAACAGGTCTGTAGTTTCCTGCTTCTGCCTTGCTCCCACTTTTGTGAAGGGGATCACATCTGCCCTCCTTCAGTCCTCGGGTACCACCCCATCCTCCCATGATTTGTTAAAGAGGGTAGTCAGTGGTGTCACTAGTTCTACCCTTAGTTCATTTAGAATTCTGGGATGAATCCCATCAGGCCCCATTGCTTTGTCCACCTTCAGTTTTAAGAGTTCTTTCAGAACCCTTTCTTCTGTAAATGGGCTGGTATCAACTTCTGTATCCAGAGTGTTTCTACTGTTTGTTTTAGGTACCTCCCCCTCTTCATTTGTAAATACTGAGCAAAATATTTGTTTAGCATCTCTGCTGCTTCACAGTCTCCTCTGCCCACCCTCCTCCCCTTTATTAAGCCTCACTATCCTCCCTTGGTCTTCCTTCGCCCCTGATGTACCTATAAAAGGTGTTATCCCCTTCTAACTGAGTTGGCTATCTTTTCCTCGGTTTGGGCCTCGCTGTTCTGATCCTTCCCAGCTTCCTTTCTTTTAACTGATACAGTTCTCAGTCCTGCTCCTTCTGTGATTCCTTGTACTTCCTGAATGCTTTTTTTTTCTCTTGAACCTTCACTGCCAATTCCTTTGAGAACCATAGTGGTTTCTTACATCGTTTTGTTTTCTTGCTTCACACAAAGGCTTGTTACCTCTGTGATGACAGTTTTTATTATTCCCCATTGTTCTTCCACCCCACCTTCCTGCCCATTTGCTAGTGCATTCCTTAGGCACTCACCCATTTTGGCAAAGTCAGCCCTCCTAAAGTCCAGTACTTTTGTTTTTGTATGGCTTGACTCTATTGCTGTGTTTATCGTGAACCACATCCAGAAGCACACTGCAAACAGAACTCCTACAGCACCCATGCAGCTCACCGAGGGGTAGCAAGCCCCACAAACAAGAAGTCCAAAATCGGGAGTGCAAAAGCGACAAGCACCAGATGAATTACAGAGCGAAGTCACTTTTTATAACTCAAATAATAAATTTATTTAAACTTCACTACAGAAAAGTAGTAAACTGGTGCAAAGCTGTTAAGTGTTGTAACAAACAAAACACCCCTAGCGCCTCGACCCAAATGAGTCTTCAGAGGGGGTAACCAAACCATTATTCACAGCACTTTAAATACTCAAATAATTTACAATTAATGAACCATCTTGATACCATTTAAAGGCATAGAGTACCTAAAATTCTGACATTTATTTCTCTTCCTTAATTATTATCGTACAAAGCAGTCATAGTGCTGGATATTCAAGTTTGGTTATAATAAAACTGCAACATAAAATAGCAACATAAAAAGAAGAAGAAAAACAAAATTATTTTGTTTCAAAATCTCACACAGGTAATAATCTAAGAATGACCACAGGCAGATAATATAATACTTCTATAAAGTTCATTACATTTACAGATTATAACTTAGCTAGCAAAAAAGCAATAAATTAGTGTAAATGAAATGAATATCATAACAAACAAAGCACCCTAAAGGAATGGTTTTATATCCCACTTCTCATTCAGCCCATTTGGTCTAATAGTATCCGTTTTAAATAGCCACATACATTCTTTTTTAATAACTTTTTAGATCTGTCCCCACCAAACGCAGGGTTGGAACATGTTCTAAACCCATAAATCTAAGACCACTCAAATCTGAATTATGATACACTTCAAAATGCTTGCTAACAGGTGTATCTTGCCGCTTATTGAGAACAGATCTAACATGTTCCTGTATTCTCTGCTTCAAAGGTCTTACAGTTTTGCCAATATATATATAGGTCACATGGGCACCACAACATGTAAACTACATATGGGTGTCACATGTAATCAATTCTCTCACATCTATTTTAAAATTTTGTTTTAAAGGATGTTGAAATATTTTACCAGTAACCCCATATTTACAGATGTTACATCTCTTACAGGTATAAAAAAACATTTGTTCTTTTAGGTATCCAAAAAGTTAAATCAGAAACGTTATCTTTACACTCTCTACTATGTACCACCTTATCTTTAATATTTGAAGCCCGAGAAAATGCCACCCAAGTTTTCAAACCCTACTTGCCCTACTAAATCATCCCCTAACAAAATGGGCCAATACTGATGTATAATATTGTCTATTCGACCCGACACATGATTATATTCAGTGACAAAAGTACAGATCTCTGGCAAGATAGGCTGATCCTTTTTTGCCAAAATAGTATCTCTATCCATTTTTTTCACTTTTTCCAAACTTTCCAAAAGTAAATTTCTATCATAACCTCTCTCCAAAAACCTACATAATAACTCTTCTGACTGACTATCAAATTCCATGTCATTACTACAATTTCTTTTAATTCGTAGGAATTGGCTAAATGGGATAGATTTAACTAATTTTGGTGGATGAGCACTTGTTGCATGTAGCAGGGAATTTGTTGCGGTATCTTTCCTATAAGTTCGTGATGAAATGCCAATAGAATTTCCAACAAACTCACTCGAAAGATTCAAATCCAAAAAATTAATATTTTGACAACTAAAAGTGTAAGTAAATTTCAAATTCAACTCATTTTTGTTTAAATAATCAACAAACATACACGCTTCTACTTCCTTGCCCTTCCAAACACATATAATATCGTCAATAAAACGGTACCACTTAACAATTTTATTTAAAAAAAATATATTCTTATTAACATCATAAACATAATGTTGTTCCCAACTCCCCAAAAACAAATTAGCATAACTTGGGGCCATAGAGGCCCCCCATAGCAGTACCTTGCAACTGTAAATAATAAGTACCAGCAAACTCAAAATAATTTTGTTTTTCTTCTTCTTTTTATGCTGCTATTTTATGTTGCAGTTTTATTATAACCAAACTTGAATATCCAGCACTATGACTGTTTTGTATGATAATAATTAAGGAAGAGAAATAAATGTCAGAATTTTAGGTACTCTATGCCTTTAAATGGTATCAAGATGGTTCATTAATTGTAAATTATTTGAGTATTTAAAGTGCTGTGAATAATGGTTTGGTTACCCCCTCTGAAGACTCGTTTGGGTCGAGGCACTAGGGGTGTTTTGTTTGTTACAACACTTAACAGCTTTGCACCAGTTTACTACTTTTCTGTAGTGAAGTTTAAATAAATTTATTATTTGAGTTATAAAAAGTGACTTCGCTCTGTAATTCATCTGGTGCTTGTCACTTTTGCACTCCCGATTTTGGACTTCTTGTTTGTGGGGCTTGCTACCCCTCGATGAGCTGCATGGGTGCTGTAGGAGTTCTGTTTGCAGTGTGCTTCTGGATGTGGCTTTTGCTTTTTCACTGCTGAACGTGTATGTTTGCGAGGGGCAACATTTATCCTACTATTAGCAACCTTTGACATTAAGTGTTGTGAGAAATTCGTCTGATATTTATTTTCACTTGATCGAGAGAAATGATGAATTCTAGTATTGAAACTTCACATTCAAGTGGAAGTATCGACCGGACTGGATGAGAATCAACCTGCAACGTTTGAGGAAAGAAGAAAGATTTTGAGAGAGAAATTAAATCAAACAAGGTATGTCTCAAGATAATGAGAGCAGTAATGTCAGAAGTGATTTTATAAGGTTGGAGGCTCCTTATAAAAAGAAACTGAACTGGCTTTTAATATAAGTACGCTAGAGGAATATTTACATTGTGGACAAGCACCAAGAGGTATTAGAATTTCAGTTGTTCCTTCATGTGGGCTTGCTAGTTTTGCCTTTTAGAGATGAGTGGCTGAAAGCTGCAGCGGAACTCTAAGACTTTTTACAATTACTAATTAAGGATGATATGGCCAGATATGCTGAATTACAAAAAGACTTGGACACTGTTAAAGACACTGTGCTTAAATATAAAGATTTTGTGGAATTTCAGGATTTTAATACACAACTAAATGACAAAATAAAAGAACATGAAATGGAAGTCATTCAGAGAAAGATTAACAAATTGAAAAGAGATGCCAATGATTATGAGCTTGGTAATATACTTAATTGGGGAAGAGTACGTTCTCAGAGTCGTGGCAGATCCAGATCAAAGGTTAAATTCACTAATAGTAGCATTCTGAAGTCTAATTTAGTTACTGAGAAGTCGAAGGAGTCTAATGGGAGACAGCTGTTGCCAATTAAATCAAATTTTCAGAAGCGACCTGTCCCACAGTCTTTAGGAAAAGAAAGACCGGTAAGACTAGAAGAGGAAAGCGTGGGGGAAGGCATAAATCAAAACAGTGGAACCGAACGGATTCTAAGAGAAAGGAAGAAACACATTGTCTACAGATATTGAATTTATCTAATAGACTTCTAACTAAAGATGAAGAAAACGTATTAAAGAAGGGACTTAGTTTTGTTCCTACACCTCAGGTGAATGACTTTCAGATTTATGTGATTTACAGAAGTTCTTTGAAAGTTACATTTAAAGTTACATTATTTGAAACAAAGTCAAGAGTTTGAAATGGGTCGTTCAGATACTGTGTTTACAAATTCACAAGATGATTTAGATTTGGATTATTTGTTAAAGAAATCGAATGCAATGCTGCTGTAATGACTTTGTCTGAACTTGAATCTGGTGCAGTGGCATTCAAGCCAAGGGCTTGGATGAAACTGATTCAATCCAGCCAGAACTACTGATGAATTTGATTTAAATCTTGAAATTCTGGAAAGTTTAATAGAAGAAAATGAAACATCTATAAAGAAACAACAGACTCTGTGGTTACAGGACTTGATTTCGCTTAATAAGGAGAAATTATTTTCGTCCAACTTCACAGTTTTGTCCTAAAATCTTTAACAGTGCCATTATTGTATATGAAAAGTAGTAACTAAAAGAGTTTTTGAGATACTGAAAGAGGCTGGTCCACCTAAGAAATGTAATTTAAGTTTGAATGAACATAAAGCCCTTGATAATATTCATAGTGACAATAGTATTGTTTTAAAATCGGCGAATAAGGAGGTAATATTGTCATTATGAATAAAGAAAAAGTATCTAGCATGGTGTTAGACCTTCTATCTGATGTTAATAGTTATAAAATTTTTCCTGGTAACCCGACATATAATTACAGGAAAATCCTAAATGTGTTTTTGAGGCAAGCTGTAGCGGGAATTTTATTTCAGAGACAGAATTTGGTTTTCTCTGGGAGGAGTTTCTGGTTGTACCAAGTTTTTATGCATTGCCAAAAGTGCATAAGGATTTGGATAATCCGCCTGGACGCCCCTATTGTTGCAGGCATTAATTCTATGACACAGAATTTAGGAAAATGTGTTGATTTTTTCTTGCAACCTTTTGTTTCCAACCTACCCTCATATATCCAAGATAGCACTGATTTGTTGAGAAAATTAAAAGAAACAGAATGGATGGAAGGTTTTGGATGGTTGGGAATAGATGTGGAATCTTTATATACCAGGATACGACATAATGATGGTATTCAGGCTGTAAAGGAATTTCTCCCTGTGAATAATAAAGATTTGCCAAGAGAGTTTCTACTAGAGTCTTTAGAGTTTATTTTGACACATAACTATTTTGAGTTTGTTGGTACTTATTATTTACAATTGAAGGTACTGCTATAGGGCCTCTATGGCCCCAAGTTATGCTAATTTGTTTTGGGGAGTTGGAAACAACATTATTGTTTATGATGTTAATAAGAAATTTTTTAAATAAAATTGTTAAGTGGTACAATTTTATTGTGATATTATATGTTTGGAAGGGCAATGAGTAGAAGGTATGTTTGTTGATTATTTAAACAAAATGAGTTGAATTTGAAATTTACTTACACTTTTAGTTGTCAAATATTAATTTTTGGATTTGAATCTTTCGGATGAGTTTGTTGGAAATTCTATTGGCATTTCATCACGAACTTATAGGAAGATACCTGAACAAATTCCCTGCTACATGCAACAAGTGCTCATCCACCAAAATTAGTTAAATCTATCCCATTTAGCCAATTCCTACTAATTAAAAGAAATTGTAGTAATGACATGGAATTTGATAGTCAGTCAGAAGAGTTATTATGTAGTTTTTGGAGAGGTTATGATAGAAATTTACTTTTGAAAGTTTGGAAAAGTGAAAAATGGATAGAGATACTATTTTGGCAAAAAGGATCAGCCTATCTTGCCAGAGATCTATACTTTTGTCACTGAATATAATCATGTGTAAAGTCCTAATAGGCAATATTATACATCAATACTGGCCCATTTGTTAGGGATGATTTAGTAGGGCAAGTAGTGGGTTTGAAACTCGGGGTGGCATTTTCTCGGCTTCAAATATTAAAGATAGTGGTACATAGTAGAGAGTGTAAAGATAACGTTTCTGATTTAACTTTGGATACCTAAAAGAACAAATGTTTTTATACCTGTAAGAGATGTAACATCTGTAAATATGGGTTACTGGTAAAATATTTCAACATCCTTTAAAACAAAATTCTTAAAATAGATGTGAGAGAATTGATTCATGTGATTTCACCCACATATGTAGTTTACATGTTGTGGTGCCCATGTGACCTTATATATATTGGCAAAACTGTAAGACCTTTGAAGCAGAGAATACAGGAACACGCTAGATCTGTTCTCAATAAATGGCAAGATACACCTGTTAGCATGCATTTTGAAGTGTATCATAATTCAGATTTGAGTGGTCTTAGATTTATGGGTTTAGAACATGTTCCAACCCCTGCCGTTTGGTGGGACAGATCTAAAAGTTATTGGAAAAAGAATGTATGTGGCTAAAATTGGATACTATTAGACCAAATGGGCTGAATGAAGTGGGATATAAACCATTCCTTTAGGTTGCTTTGTTTGTTATGATATTCATTTCATTACACTAATTTATTGCTTTTTTGCTAGCTAAGTTATAATCTGTAAATGTAATGAACTTTATAGAAGTATTATATTATCTGCCTGTGGTCATTCTTAGATTATTACCTGTGTGAGATTTTGAAACAAAATAATTTTGTTTTTCTTCTTCTTTTTTATGTTGCTATTTTATGTTGCAGTTTTATTACAACCAAACTTGAATATCCAGCACTATGACTGTTTTGTACGATAATAATTAAGGAAGAGAAATAAATGTCAGAATATTAGGTACTCTATGCCTTTAAATGGTATCAAGACAGTTCATTAATTGTAAATTATTTGAGTATTTAAAGTGCTGTGAATAATGGTTTGGTTACCCCCTCTGAAGACTCGCTTGGGTCGAGGCGCTAGGGGTGTTTTGTTTGTTACAACACTTAACAGCTTTGCACCAGTTTACTACTTTTATGTAGTGAAGTTTAAATAAATTTATTATTTGAGTTATAAAAAGTGACTTTGCTCTGTAATTCATCTGGTGCTTGTCGCTTTTGCGCTCCCGATTTTGGACTTCTTTATCGTGAACCATACTGTTCGATGGTCGCTAGTTCCCAGATGGCTACCCACTTCTACATCTGTGATCCTCTCTCCATCTCCATTTGAGAGAACCAGGTCTAAGATTGCTCCTCTCGAGTGGGCTCCAATACTAATTGTCTAAAGGCAAGCCCCTGTAGGGCATCTAGAATAACCTCTTCGAAGTGGCTGCTGCAACTGCACTCCAGTTAACATCTGGCATATTCAGATCACCCATCAATATCTCCCTTTTCTGCCATTCAAGTATACTTTCTATCATTTCCTTGTCCATTTCTCCCCTGAGAAGGGGTCTGTACTCTAACCACTGTGCGGATTGTTGGTGCCATTGCCTGTCTCCAAATTTACCCACAGTGCTTCTTCTCCTCCCTGTTTACCCTTTTGTTCTGTTGCTTTGATTCCTTCCTTATGTAAAGAGCTACTCCTCCTCTTTTACCCTCCCTGTCCCTCCTGTAGATAGTGTATCCTGGCATGTACATCCCAGACATAGTTTTGTAGTGTACCATGTTTCTGTGACTGCCACAATATCCAGATGTTCCTCCTCCATCAAGGCCACTAATTCAGGAAGCTTGTTACCCAGACTATGGGCATTGGTACTCATTGCTCTCCATTTTTGATGGCTTTACCTTCTGTTGCAGCATCCCCACTGACCTTTCTACCATCGGTCTTTTTTCATTTAGTACCCTGTTTTGTAGGGAGGCTGGGATTTTCCAGTTGCTTATCAGTGCCTCCCTTGACTAGTTTAAAAGCTTGCCAATGAAGCATTTAAACCAATTGCTCAAAAACTTGTTCCCTTCCTGGACAGATGCAGACCATCCTGCCAGTATAGGCTGGTGTCCTCCAGGTGGAACCCCAGTCCCCAATGAAGCCAAACCCCTGTGCTCCACACCATTTTTCAACCATTCATTAAACTGCATGGTGCAAAGTACCCTCGTCTCACCCATGTCATTGACAGGCAGCACTTCTGAGAAGGATACTGTGTGCTACTTGTCTTAGGCCCTTCCCAACTCTAAAAAGACCTCCTGCACTGCTCTAATCTCATGATGAGCCAAGTCATTTGTCCCTAGGTGGACAATGACATCCAGCTCGAGACTCCGCAGCTGTTCTCGTGTGATCCTGAGGATGCTTCCTGTCCCTCCAAGCCATGGCACCAGGCAGGCACCTTACTTCAGTTTTCCCTGCTCCCCCCAGTTCTATCCCCCTAATAATTGAGTCCCCCACCAGGAGCTGCTTCCTTTCCCTGTGGTGTCCTCTGTCTCCTTCCTGTGGGCTTCCCTTGTGACAGTTGTCCTCAGCCTCCTTAGTCTCCTCTGCGGGTGCATCTATAAGGGAGCTATGATCCCCCAGAATGGTGTATGGATTGTGGAGTGGAAAAACTGACTGGGTGTGCCTCTGTTCCACCATCCTCACCCTCCCTGAGCCCACTGTGGTCCAACTGCTGTGCTTTCTTCGCAACCTCTGAGGTAGTGGTGGTGGCTGTGGTACTCCCTGGATGGGGGAGGTTCCCTTCCTACTGTCCAGTGTGGTCTGGGGGAAGGTTCCCTTACTACTGTCCAGTGTGGCCTGAAGACTGGCAACTTCCTCCCTCAGGGCAGAGAATTATCTGCAAATAGGGCAGCATCTCAGCCTCCAGAAAGACTCCCAGAAGACTGCTGCCCCACAGCCATTACATTGCATTACTCCCCACATGTTTATCTACTTTTTTATGTGTGTGTGTGTGATTGGTTTGTTATATAGAAATATATATATTATACAATGTGTATGCTTATATTGTCAGTGCAGTGTGCTAGACAGGATATGACAGTGATATGCACCTTGCACTCTTGAGGAAATGATGTCAGAACCCCAGGTATAAAGGAACTATTTCCAGGGGTGGGTGGGGTGAGGGGTGGGCAGGGGTTGGGCCTAAACTGTGCCCTCATGAAACAATCAGCTAAAAGCTCTGACCCACCACTGCGATGAGTGCCTTCCTGTCAGCAAGATGCCCTACACAACAATTAGACAGAGAAAATACCCTGCTAATCAAACAGAGAAAAATCCAGACATCCAAGTCAGACACAGGTAAACCTCCCCAGCCCCAAAACAGCCTGGTGGTTTGTGCTCTGAAAGCAGTTAGCCCCAAAATAAGTCAGCTGTGCTTTAAACTCTTCCTGCACTGAAAATCTTAAGAACTGTAACAAAAGTAAAGCTAGATCCACCTCCCTCTGTTGCTTGAAAGACTGTCTTTCCTGATAATTCTAATTTCCTTATTTCACCTTTCAGTTAGAAGTAGCCTCCACCTGCAGAATATCTGCTACAAACCAAAGACAATTGTAAGGTTCACCTCCCTCTGTTGTGAGCACAACTCGCTTTCTTGTAAATCCTATGTTCGGTATTGTAGCTTCCAGCCAGAGGTAGCTTCACCTGAAGAATACATGTGTTATTCAGACACTGAGTTCACAAAGGGTGTTTGTAATATGCACTGTGTAACAAACTGAGTTGTACATAGACTGATCTCACATATCCTCCTGTTGCAACTGGACCTGTGACATTGGATGAGCTCTCCATAAACTGAGACAGCATATTTATTTATTTATTTAGCTTTTGTTGACCGGGTAAGTGCACTAGACAAATCCTGCCTATTTTCAGGCACGACCCAGGGGAGGGGGACACAGATGAATGCCAACTGAACTTGAACCAGATTAAGCTGTTGGAGGTATTTTTAGTGAATGAGGGAAATTTGGCCAGGACACCGGGGAAATTCCCCTGCTCTTTTCGAGAAGTGCCATGGGATCTTTAACATCCACCTGAACTACCACCAATCCAGGCAGATGGGACCTCGGTTTAACGTCTCATCTGAAAGACGGCACCTCAGAAATGCAGCACCCCTCCCATGCTTCATTACAGTGTCAGCACTGGGATATTAACCCAAGTGCCAGATGTGGTAACTGAACCCACAGCCCTCTGATCTCCCGGCCTCAGAGGCGAGTGTGCTACCTACTGAGCCAATTACACTGCTATTGATATTGTCTTGCTAACCATCACGTTGTACTGATAAACCATTGTACAGATACTGAGCCCACATATTGACGTGGCTACAGGCACTGTGTAAATAAAAACTTTGTCCAATAACAGTGAGCACATATGCCCATTATATGTTGCAATGTGTAAGTGAATATATTGTACATGACCTGGTCACACATATTGCCATTGTGACACCACCTTGTAGGATGGACACATGTTTGTAATGTGGGGGTAGGTGTGTCACGGCCTACCCAGGGGGACATCACCTTTCCCACTCCTGTCCCATCCATGTGTGTTGCAGGTTATTGGCATGTAATCTATTTGGCACTATGTTCACAATGTCAATTTGCCCACACATGACCAACATGTTGCACTTCTGCCAGTGGCATACTCAAAACCTCTTAGGCTGTGCTGAGGCATCTGGTGGTTCTGTTGTGGCACTCTGTACATGTAGCAGTCACAGCCAACTGAGGGGTGATTGTTGTATTGTTTTCATTCACAGTCTGTAATGCAAAACTCTGGGAGGTGGGGTTGCTTCATTGGTAGTACTGTACACACTGATTGCAATGTTCACCTATGTGATATGCTTGATGTGTGCACATGTGATTCTGTGCTGAGTGTGACACACATGTGCATCCCCAGGGAGGGTGTGACTGTTGGGTCTGCTCTGAGATGGCAGAAGGGGAAATGTTCTACACTGCATGTGGGCCAGGGGCCATGCTTGGCCTGTTTGTTGTGCAGTCCACACATCCATGAGTCAGCCTGCAGTGCACTGCTAGTTGGATTGACATGTCATGTGGCTATGTGTTGGACAGAGTGCACATGACCATGGTCAATACTGAACAGTCATTGCACCTGATGTTAGGCAGGCATCCAGGATGCCCTCCCATTGCAACATCGTCACATATGGCACACGCCCATGTTGTGCTACCACCCTAGCCATAATGTATAACGTGTTTTACATTGTTTGTGTGGCACATGACCCATAGGCCCAGTCCTGTCATCCATCTCACAACCTGTCACTCTTTTGTGATGCATACACCAGCCATATGTACGTGAGCAATGTGTCAGTTGTACATGCCATGTCCCCATCATTTCAATATAACTATTCTTCATGGCCGGGACCAGCCCCAACACAGCAAAGTGACACCAGAATCCATAACTGTGGCTGTAACATTACAGCAGCTGTGCTGACGAGGAGCTACAAGGGACAGTGCACATGTCTGTCCAATGTACAACTGACCAGCTGCATGGTTGACACACGCAGCCATGTCCCTGCACTCTAGGCAATGGTGTTATGTGTGAGCCGCAACACATGATACGCTGGCAGGGTTTTATTTAACTCTAAAAATTGATTAGTGTTTTGCTCATGAAAGTTCTAAAACATTGTGAAACTGCATAGCACTTGCCTCACTGTGTTTAACAAACATAACACTTCTAGAAAACCTATAGAAATGCTTTCTGTACAGTTAGTATTATCCCAAGAAAAAAACTGCTAATCAATTATTTAAAACCCTGCGCTGGGCCTGGTAAATGTATGATACACTGTTGTCATTCCATACAATGCTGCACATGACAGACTTTGTGCACTGTGTGCACATGGCAGTGGTAACCGAGTGACAGTTGTGCAACATACAAACTACAACAATTACCAACTGAAGACTGTGTTGTCACACTCCAAGGCTGCACATGCATTATACACATCCATGTCCATTCAGCTATATGGTCTGCCAAGGACCATCGGGATGCAACAATACCAACATGAATCTTGATCATATGTCATCTTGCCATGCCATGCATGTGCCCCATGGGCACCACATGCTGTTGAGAGAGGTGCTGTGCATATGTTGACCATGCATGTGGACACCACACAGGTAGGTATGTTTGCTCAGGTGATGCAAGCATACTGTGCAACCGTGGCAGTTACCTGACTGACAACGGTTACTTCTGCGCTCAGCATGCTCAGTGCATCAGCAGCTGTGGCACAGGCATGCCTGTACTGCAGAGCTGCAAGGTGCATGGCTGTCAGCTGCATGCCTGCATCAGTCTTGTGTGCACACTATGGCTGCCACAACTTATCTCATGTGACTACCTGTGTGGTGTATACATGTGTGTTCCACACATAGACTGCACGTCTATCAACTGCCTGGGCATGTGCTGGTCATGGTCACTGCCTACCATGGCCAGATGTGTTGCTGCAGCTCATGTTGAACATAATCAAACACGATGGTACATGGCAGTGTTTCACTACATGGACACGGATGTGGACATTGCTGGTCTAGCATCAGTGTGTGTCATCACGGTCCTCACTTGGATATTGTGTGTGTTGTGATGGGTCACACCTGTTTCCCAGTGTCAGGCATGTGGCCACAGCACACACAATATGTCATGTGGATAATGACACACATGCAATATGTGCATACTTGCTGTTGCCCTTGTGGGCATGTACATGGAATATGCCGGCACACACTCTGTGCATTGACACACCACAGCAGTGTACTACACATCACTAACAATCCACTTACACATGTTTTGGCATGGACAGAGGACTGTACATTGTGCACCATGAACACTCTGGTAGGGGCAGGCACCACAGTGGACATGTCAACACCTGTGTATTGTATTACATGAGATGTGACATATGGTGATGGTTATACAATGTGGCACATAATGTCTAGTGTGCACATGCACAATGGTGCACCTCACAGAACATTGGGACCACTAAGCCCACACATTATTACTGGGCATGACTACATGGTTTGGCACATGCCTCCTGTGTGGGTATGATACACATTGCACTCATTTACTGATGTTACATGAATCATCTGTTCAGACATGTCTATACATTCACACATCAGTACATTGACACTGCTAGTGATACATGTGGATTGTGGGCACAGACAGATAATGTTATGCAGTGTTATTGTATACATCGTTGCCGGCAGTGTGCATGATGTTGAAATATATGGGGACCTCATTTGACCTATACATCAGACGCAGATATGTCTGTCACATCTCCATAGCCCTGTCTGTTGCTCATTGTTATGTGCATAGTTGTATACATTATATGGCAGATGGCCAAATCTGGGTTCTGATATTTGTCGGAGGCCTATGGGCATGTTTTGTCTTGGGGGGGAGGAGTGTGATCATGACAACATACATTGCTGCATCACTGTGGATGTGCCTGTCTGTTCCATGTTGGCCTGTCCATGAAGGGCAACACAGCACAGCATTTAGTGCTGGCAGTCATCCTTTGGACATGGTGATGAATACGTGTATGTGCAATATGCCTCCTTGTGCAGTGACAATGTGTTGGACAGGGTATGGATGTCAGCCTTGGACACCTGTGCATGGTGGCACACAGCGCATGGTGTGCCATGGTCATAGGGGGACTGTTACATGGGGTTACAGGGTTATGTGGGATTACAGTTACAATTCTTGTGCAACAGGTCTGTCCCTCGCTATAACACTAGTTTTCATTATTTGTCTGTGCACAACACAGTTACTTTGACAGGTCTGCAACATTGTACTGAGACATGTCAGCAGTAGTGGCAAGATCTGTCATGTATGATGAGGGTGTTTCACTATTCAAAGGACTACCACAATATTTGTACATGCAGGATCATTATACTGTAGGTGCAGGCTTGTATCCTGTGTGGGACTGTGATGGAAACTGTGTTCTTATGCGGTAGACAGCGCATGCTTGGATGACCTTCCTGTGTCCCTTGCCAAGTCGGTGCCAGATCCAAAATGTATATCTCCGGTAGGCCATGAAGCACTGGACACTGGAATGGGAAGAAAGGTAAGACACATTACAGGCATACAGTTCAGTTCCTATGCTTACTTAAAGTGACAATGTTTAGTATTACGCCATAACCGTACACTGGGCACAACATGTACCTATGTATGCCCATGGAGCTGCATGTCACACAGACATTGCACAGCCGCCTGTCAACACTGTGCTGTACACCATGTAATTCACATGACCTTGACACCATGTATGCTGTCCACTGCTCTGTTCCACTGTTGGGCTGTGTCATTCACTGTGCCATTGTGGTGTCACATAGGTGCAGAGCACTGTTGCGTTGTCATGCTGGTGGGCTCCCACCTTTATCCAGTATTGTCTGTACTGTGGCTAGACCTATATTGTGTGCACCGAATTGTCATTGCATGGTGATAAGCTGTGTATGCCGCCACTGTGCAACCGCCACTTACGTGTGTCATGGTGTTTTGCATTCCTGCAGGTGGGCTGTGGCTTTCCACGTATGTGCAGGCTCACCTGTCTACATACAAAGCCCACAACAGTGTCACAGGTGAACATCAGAGGAGCCATTGTGGACCAGATGTGCCTACTGGACATTGTCTTCTGGCATCCTTGTGGGGGAGGGGCTGTCAGTGACAACACACATGGGACATATACCTGACCAGTCAGTGCACCTAGACAGCAGCTTACAGTATTGTGTATACATTGTCAGTACAGTCAGCAGTCCAGTTTGTCAGGTGGCCAGAACCATGTGTAGCCTACCATTGAGTGGTGTCTCCATTCTGGCAGGCATGTCTCACACTGGTCATCTACAGGGTGATGGCCATCAACTGGATGGCAGAACAGGGTGTCAGGGACTGTACAGGACAGACCATAGTGTGTCACACATGTACATACACAAGTTCATTCACATCTGTTTGGACTGTGGGGTTGGTCATGTTGCATAGACTCAGATACATCATCTGCATATGTGGGCCAACAGGGCACACAGCAGTCCACAGCCATACATGGGGAGGGAGGGGTGTTTGGCATGTTATGGTGCTGTGTTATTGCACAACAGAGGTGATAATTGCCGGTGTGACACCATTACATGTATGTCTGTGGCTTGTTGATTTCTTCAGGGAGTTGTTGCAATGTGGCTCCTGAGGCGTTGTTACTGCGGACAACATCACATGGTGTCCGGTTTGAGGTACCATTACTCCACAGGGTGTACATATTGCCCTCACCTGTGGTGTGCATTGTGGGTGTTGGTGTGGGTGTCAGTAGCTCAGGGGGCAACACTGTCCAGTCATGGTGCCAGCAACGCAGTCACAGTGGCTGTCAGGAGGATAACAGTTGTGCAGTGTCTATGTCACCCATTTGTTATCACATCCACACTGCAGCATTCATGGGTACTGTCCATGCCCATTGGCCCTGCTGTCTTCCCCTATACTCCCCACGTGCCCTCCCTGCACTTTCCACATGCCCATTCTGCACTGTGGCCACTGCTTACTATGCACACACCACATCCATCTATTACTGATCTGTTTGTGGGCTTCCACATTCCGTCCTGCTGGTGCATCATCAACATTGCATCACCATTACAGGTTGGAATGTGTTACGGTACATCCTTGGGCCAGCTGCTGCTAACACCTCACACCACATTCCCACTCAGGCATATGTAGTGTGTCCCATACCATACAACACATGTCTAACAGGCCTGCTGACCCCACCAACAGGATTTTCTGTCACATGATATGCACATCCTCTAGAGGATAATAGTACCACTACCATCGCCACACCCATGTGGCCATCCCAGTATGACACACACATGGGTTTGCGGTGATTGGTCTGCATGTCACCACTCCACACCCCAGATGTCCCTATTGTTGTTGTGGACATTCCTTTTTGCCTGCCCCCCCTCCCCAGAACAGCGGACACCTATGTTTCTGTAGACGGTGTCACTGTTGTAGCATGTGCATACACCAAGACATCAGTTCTGCATGCCTTTGGTGTGCATTTCTGGATGCACAGGTATCCAGCACCCACTGACACTCCATCACACATACTGGCACATTTACATTCACTCCAACTATTTATCCTTGACATCCCCATCTCCCTGCACCCATGGCCACTGTGCTGCAGGTGCAGTCATGCAGTGGACCGTTGTCCTGTCATACACAGTGAATGGGCCATTCACATACCACCATGGCATGTTCTGTGCTGTCTCCCATGTTCCTTGGCACTGTGCTGGCCACACATCCCTGTACATTCTAGGCTGTGTGTCAGGACCCTCAATACCATATACCCTGACCAAGTCCATGCTGCAATACCACAGCCTAGTGAGGGTACCATGCCCTTGGATTGTGTACCCCACAACAGGGCAGACCACAGTCACATTCCTGTGGCAGGGTTGCATGACGTGACTACTCCTGTTACCAAATGCCTCACATGGGCATACTGCCACATGCATAGTCATGTGCTGTGTGCTGCTTCCATTGCACCCTCACTGCACATGTGTTCATGTATGCCCTAATGAGGCTTTGCCAGTCTCCTGCTTTAGGGTATGTAGTTCACCACCTCGTGCAACTACCTCTGTGGCCACTGTTCCATGTTCTGCAGCCTGTCCTGCTACGTGGCCTGTGTTTGCCCACCTAAGGACTGCCATGCATATTGGTTTGTCTTGACATCATGACAACTGTGTGTGGCTGCTGGCCTGCAGTGTTTGCCAGTCATTTGTGATGCACATACTGTGCTAGGTATGGGGTTAGCACAAGATCAGCTGCATGACACAGGCACCACCATTGCGGGTCACGCACAGACACATGTGTTTATCTTGTTTTGCTGGGCAGACTGTGGACTATGTTGGGAGGCACCCATGGTTGTGCATTATACACCAAGACCCGGATATTCAGAAGGGTTGCACATGGCGCAACACTGTTGCGCCATGCGCAACCCACTGATGCGCCCCGGCGTGATATTCAAATGAAGATTGAGCCTGGACAAACTCCAATGCACCGGAGCGCATCAGTAAAATATGCAGTGCAGGTGGGGGGCGTGTCCCATGCATACTCCGCACATCCCAATATTCAGCCCGGGATGTGTTGAGTCCATGCATGTGCAACCCCTACTTGCACTGCACACAGGTGAGCCAAAAAAAAAAAGGAGCAACAGCTGGCCACCCACAGGTGAGCTGCTGCATTGCAGGGTGCAACACGGCAGCTGCCACCTGTGGGTGGCCATCCAAGATCCGGCTGCACCTTGGTGGCGGTGCTCCCCTCATGCCCAATCACGGGCATACATAGTAAAATGATAGTCCAATATCCCTGGTGGTCCAGTGGACCACTTTCAGCCCGATCACGGGCATATGTAGTAATTTAAAAGTCCAATATCTCTGGTGGTCCAGTGGACCACTCGCAGCCCGATCACGGACATATGTTTTAATTTAAAAGTCCAGTATCCCTGATGGTCCAGTGGACCGCTCGCAGCCTGATCAAGGCGCCGGTAAACATAATGCCACAGCAGCTCAACCCTGGTGGTCTAGCGGTACCCCCTCCCACCCGCCCAATGGGCCCCATCGCCCCGCTCCCCCCGGTCAGTGGCTGGTGGCAGCTCCCCAACCGCTTGCTGCCCCGGCGCCCGCCGACTGACACCATATGGTAGGGCTGTACACCCATACCGTACTACACAGTCCAGATATGTGAAAGCATCCCTTTGCTCCACTCTGGCCACTTGCACTGACGCAGTGCCACTGCGCCATGCGCACTGCAGGTGGCCAGGGTGCAATATTCAGCAATGCTGTGCCATGGCGCAGCTCCATTGAACATCACCCTGTCAACGCCCCTGCACAGCCCAGTTGTGCTGCACCCAGGCTTGCGCCACAGCCTGGCGCAGTCTGAATATCTGGGCCCATGTGTGCTTCCACATTATACAGCACTACAGCCCTGCGTGCACGACAGTCACCTGAACCTGCAGTTCAAATTACAAGCTCTGCTGTGGTTTGGAAGATCACAGTTGCACATAACACAGTTTTGATCCTGAGTCATGTAGCATGTCCAAGTAAATGCTGTTGTGTACATGTCACCAGCCTTGTGTAGGCCGACATGGAACACACCGCTGTGCAGCACGGTCATCACACACAGCAAGACCCATAACATGTGCCCAGCCTGGTATTGTTTCATCTTGTGTTGCCATGGTCCCATGTACACCTCTTTGCTCCAAGCACAATGATTGTGCAACACCACCACATACAACAGGCTATTGTGCTGTTACATGTGTTGTCAGTAGTGTTGCAAGTGACTAGTAGGGGTACGTGGTGACACGTGCCTCCAAATACACAGTTACTGACTGTGCAGGGGGGAGGGGGCTCCTTTAGGGGCAACATGATACCCACATTCATATCAACCCTGTCATCATACAATGACTTAGCACAATGTTGGGCATGTTGCATCCTGTGCACTTTTGTGGTACACCTGTCCTGTACAGTCTGCCACATACAATATGCCTACTGTAGCACTTAACGTGCTGGATCCTCGTCATCCATGGGGCATTCATACATCTCAAACTGCACGGGATGACTCATGGACATCTTCATCGATGCAATTGGAGTGGAATCCTGTGAGCTGGGTGACACATAGGCAATGGTCAGCTGTATTCAGCCATGCATGCACACGTGTATATGACCAACAACATCTGTTCTCAGCATCAGTTGACATGGTGACACACCATCCACATGTGCACCTGTGTGAAAGCATAGTACAGATTATGCATCAGTATGGTTTCTCACACATGTGCTGCACAGTACTGCTGTACAGGTACAGCATACCATTGTCATGTATCATTTCACACATGGGTCACATTTTATGGTCTGTCTAGTGTCATCTGTATGTCCATTACATGTTTTGGGGCACACAGTCTGGCCCACTCTGTGCTGGTCATCACCTGAACATTGACGACAGTCATTACATGTGTAACATTTGCCACTGCACTGTATGCATGTCTGCACTGTTTGTTCAGCAATGTGTGTGGACAGGTTTTCACATCCCATAGGTGTACACAGCACCAGGGACATGCATTACCACAGAATGTTGCACATTCACTACCTTGCCTATTTGTTACATGCTGTTTTCTGTTCTAGGCATTGTGCGCTGTACACACAGCTGAGTGTCACAAACATTGCACGCCCTAACAAATGTTCTCACAGACATGCATTACTGCCCTCACTGTACATAGTTCCAGGTGGTTGACATGTATGGAGAACCTCTATGTCAGGTATGTCATTGTGCATATTCACAACATGGTGACTGCCCACAGTGTGCTATCCACTGTCATATCACATAGCTGTACCTACAGGGTCACAGTTCAGTACACATGTGCCAGACCAACCGGTGTTCCACCCGACATGCTTACTGGTAGGGTGTTATGTTCCTATGGTTGTCAGTGGTCAGGATGGTGTGTGTTGTTGCATCATGCAATGTACCCTGATGCCATACTGTTGTAGTATGAAATTGTACATGCGTTGATTATGGCTACACTTACACAACACAGCTGTTCACATGTTGGGGTGGACCACAGATGGCATACAGTGTATGTGTCTGACACTGCCCATACGTGACACCATGGTGTTTCTGTCTCTAGGTACATGGGAACAGTCGATGCACATGCACTGATGGTGTTTCATTCATCCATACCATGATTCGATGGTCATGGTGGGCTGCATCTGCCTCAGCTGGTACCTTACTATGTTGTGTGCTGCCCCCTCCACCTATTGGACCTGTTCCATAGTATACATGGAGCATGCGTTTGCATACTTTGCAGCCCCTGTATGTGACACTTTTCTAGACATTTACAGCCTGTGTATGGTGTGCACATGCCATGCTCAGGGTGGTGTTTCCATGGCCAGTGGTGAGTGCTCATCTACCCATCCCTGATGGCATGTCCGACACACACTGACATGGTTGGTGGTGTGGGCCATTATGTGTGTTGGCAGCACTGCAGGGATTCATTGTCCACTGTGTGCAGTGACAAGCTATTGGTTCCCCTCGATATGAGTATGTCTCACAGCCACACTGATGACTGTGGTCGTTTTGGTATTACATTAGTGGCATGGACATCCTTGCTGTCAGTGTATGCACATACAGCATGCCGGGCTCAGCCATTTGCTGCCTCCCTGGTCAGTTGTGTGGGACACCTTCACTGCATGGACACGTGCGTCACTTAGCCATGACTGATTCACATGACCACGGTGTCTCCTGCCTATCCATGTGGTGTTGAGGTCCTGTCTCCATGTCCTGATGCTCATTGTACAGCATGTCATTTCTGCCTATCCTTTCCAGGATCCTACTGTCTGTGTTGCGGGTTGTTGTGACACTTGCCTGTGTGCATGACAGGCAAACATTCCTACATTGTGGGCCTGTGGTCACTGCCCCTGTCAGCAATGGCTGTGCCTTTGTCCTGTCAACATGGAGGGGGGTAGGTTTGTCATGTCCATATTGTCGGCTGCACCTACTTCCTGCCCCTCACAGCATTGGTGTGATCACATGCAGTTGTTCTGGTGTTGGTGGTCTGTATTCCTGGCCAAGAGGGGGTGGGGCTATGCTATATGTGCCAGTCGGCCATTCCCCGTGCCTTCTGCACCTGCAAGTGTGCATTGCTATGGCTGTTGTCTACTGTGGTGGTTGGGGGGGGTGCACTCATGACATCCTTCCTGCAACCCGGGCAGACCATCACCTACAGCTGTGCTTTTGTCCTTTCAACATTGGGGGTGGGTGCCTTTGCCATATCCATGCTGTAGGCTGCACCTACATGCTGTACCTCACAGCATTGCTGTGGTCAATTGCAGTTGTGCTGTAGTTGTGTTCTGTCCCTGGCCTGGGGAGGGAGCGGGCTGTGCTACCTGTGCCTGTTGGCCATGCCTCGTGCTTGCTACACCTGCCACCTGCAGCTGTGCAATGCTATGGCTGGAGTCCGCACATGACCTCCTGTGTGGGGACAGAGTATACATTCATACTGCCCCTCATGGGTTTTGCTTTCTCCCTGGTGTTGTGCATTCACCTGGGCGGTCCCCTGCTATCTCTATTGGGTATGGGGGGGGGCATGTGCATGGCAGGTGGCCCTCTGTGGCAGCAGGGTCTCCCCAGGGCATGTTGTGTGATTTGTGTGGTACTGTTCTTGTGCCATGCTATTTGGGGTGGGGATGACTGGGTGACTGCATTCTCATTGTTGATGCTGTGTTTTAGTGGGACCTTTCAGTACTGCATACATGCCTGTCCCTGTACTGTGGAGCTGATTCTATTTGTGCCCTTGTTTCTTGGCACTGCACTGGTGTTCATAGGTGTGCCTTGCTAACTATATCTATGATATATTTACCATTGTCCTGCAGGCCCGCTTGCTCCACAGTTGTTGTCGCCTCTGTTCTCCAGCGTGTCATTCAAGAGCACCGATGCACCATGCTTGGGTGCTGTAGGCTCAAATGCATATGGCTGGATGGCCAGATACACTAGGATACTGTCAGTGAGCTCCCATTCCTCCTCTGAGGACATGCTTGTCTGCCTGTGGCAATTTCATCTCCTTGGCTGCTCGCTCTTGTGCCTGTTTCCTCCCTTCAGCAGCTTCGGCCTGCGTCTGCTTCCTTCCTGTGCTGGTGCACGAGCTTCCACTGAGGCATGCCCCTTTTATGTGAACTGGCTGTGGCAGGGGTGTGGGAGCATGCAGGATGGGTGTGACATCACGCATGTGTCCTCGGGTGAAAGGTTGCGCTGTGCAATTGCTCCCACATCCATGTTGTATTCCTGCATTGGTCTTTTTCTACACACGTATTTCTCTGCACTGCTCATGGATTTTGGCTCCTGCTACATGATTCCTGCTACTCATTTTCCAGTAGGGGATGCTATGGTGCTGCGTGGTAGGTTTCCACATTGTGGGTGTGCATTTGATCTTTAAAACTGAATTTCTTTCCATTGTAAACGCTCTATCTGGCCCATTGTTCTCTGTGTTCTATTTCCAGATTCTAAGTGGAAATAATATATTCTAAATTAAATAAAATGTGTTCTAAGAGAAATAAATGGTGTTCTAAGTGTAAATAAATATTTATCCCCAAATAACATGATTTGTTTACCCAATTTATTCACCATTAATGTGGTATATATAGGGTTAGACCTGTGGCACATACAGTGGCGTGAAAAAGTATTTGCCCCCTTCCTGATTTTTCTATTATTGCATATTTGTCACACTGGATGTTTTCAGGTCTTTAGACAAAATATAATATTAGATAAAGGGAACCTGAGTGAACAAATAACATTTTTTTTTTACTTATTTCATTTATTTAATGAAAAAGTTAACAACACCAACTGGCACTGTGTGAAAAGTAATTGCCCCTAGTTAAATCAACCCAATTAAAGGGATAATTAGAGTCAGCTGATTGAACACAGCCAGGCTTGATTACAGCCAGCCCTGCTCAATATAAACCTCACTTATTTTTGGCCCTTACCATCAGAGTCACGTTGCCAGCAAAAGATTCAACAAGCACATTATGCCATGATCAAAGGAAGTTCCTGAAAATATCAGAAAAAAATTTGTTGCCCTCTATCAGTCTGGAAAGGGTTACAAAGCTATTTCTAAGGCTCTGGGACTCCATGAACCACAGTGAGAGCCATAATCTCCAAATGGAGAACACTTGGAACAGTAGTGAACCTTCCCAGGAGTGGGACCTGCCAAAATTACTCCAAGGCGCAGTGTAAAATCATCCAAGAAGTCTCAAGGATCCTAAAACAACATCCAAGAACTGCAGGCTTCTCTTGCCTCAGCTAAGGTCAGTGTTCATGACTCCACAATCAGAAAGAGACTGGGCAAAATGGGCTTCATGTGAGGTAGCAAGGCGAAACCACTGCTAACCAAGAAGAACATAAATGCTCATCTCTCATTTGCCAAGAAGCACCTGGATGATCCACAAGCCTTTTGGGAAAATGTTCTATGGACAGATGAGTCCAAAGCGGAACTTTTTGGACAACATGGATCCCATAATGTCTCGCGTAAAGCAAACACAACATTCCACAGTAAGAACACCATACCAACAGTCAAACATGGTGGTGGTAGTGTGATGGTGTGGGGATGCTTTGCTGCCTAAGGACCTGGATGACTTGCCATAATTAAAGGAACCATGAATTCTGCTCTGTACCAGAAAATTCTTAAGGAGAATGTCCAGTCATCCTTCCGTCAGCTGAAGCTGAAGCGTAGTTGGGTCATGCAGCAAGACAATGATCCAAAACACAAAAGCAAGTCCACATCAGAATGGCTAAAGAAGTAAAATTAAAGTTTTGGAGTGGCCTAGTCAAAGTCCAGACTTAAACCCAATAGAGATGCTGTGGCAGGACCGAAGCAGAGCAGTTCATGCTCGAAAACCTATCAAATGTTACTGAATTAAAGCAGTTCTGCGAGGAAAGTGGGTTAATATTCCTCCACAGCGATGTGAAAGACTGATATTGAATTATAGGAAGTGTTTGGTTGCAGTCATTGCAGCTAAATGTGGCATAACCAGTTATTAAGTGTAGGGGCAATTACTTTTTCACACAGTGCCAGTTGGTGTTGGTTAACTTTTTTCATTAAATAAGTAGGAAATTAAAAAAAAAACAAGTGTTATTTGTTCACTCAGGTTCCCTTTATCTAATATTACATTTTCTCTAAAGACCTGAAAACATCCAGTGTGACGAATATGCAATAATAGAGAAAATCAGGAAGGGGCAAATACTTTTTCACGCCACTGTAGGCAATAGTTCAACATAGGAAAACTGACTGCTATTCTTGCGGTCTTTCAGTCTCAAAGTTTATATTAGTAAAACTCATAGTGTCTTTGTGCTATAGATCTCTCCCTCTAACAACAAATGCACATTCGCACATTAGTAATACATCCCTATCATGTGTGGCAATACCATTTATTTAAATCAAGTCTGAATTGCTCTGACATGAAACTTCACGGAGACAGTTAACATTAAATGCATCCATAAACAGAGCAATTTTGAAAAATTTGTTCAAGAACAGGCAAACAAACTCTATCCTATGACAATCAGTGTAAGCAGTTGTTAAGCAGAAAATATACAGAACTTGTCTCGTGCTATACTTAGTGGTGGGGGAGTGGGGGCAGCCATGTGGTCGGCACCATAACCAGACATATTTTAACATTGAAATCAGCTGTGACTTCCATTTCAAATGGGATTTACCTCACGTGACCTTATAGCTCACTTATTTTGAGCCTCCAGCAACTCTCAATCCACCAATTTTATCAATTAATCATTTAACTGACAGTATATAATTATGACCAGTTCAGTCAGAGTCATTATCTGCTGCCTCTCGAGTGACAATGTCATTTCATTTTGTTCACTAAATTGCCAGCTTTTTTTGTGTCATTAAATATACTGTACCTTACTCGAGTAGATCACTTTCCATCTCGTAGGATATCTGAGGGAGTGAATGACTCCCAAGGATCACAAGGTGGATGTGAGGGTGTCAGAACTCCTCCGGTCCAGTGTAGCAAAACTTAGATCCAGAAAGATCAAAATCTTACTTCCCTCCTCCGTATCTATGGGCCTCAGTCTCCTCACAACTGCCAATACTCTGTCCTGCTCATGCTCTCCAGAAAACATCACTAGTAGGGTGCGTGGTCCCAAGACATCTTCTCATCATTTCATAGGCATGATCCTATAAGCTCAGTGAACCACTGGTCGGAGATCCAATTTAAGATGATCAGCAAACCATTGCACTATGTAGCTGCTGGGATCTTCACTTTTCGCTCCTTCAACCAGACCCAGTATTCCAAAAATAGCAGCCCATGTCTTGTTCTCTAAGACTTCCAACCTGAAGTGCAACACTTTATTTTCTTTTATCAAGCCAGTAGACATTATCATGGCTTTCAGTGCAAAACCAGTTGTGTCCTTCGCCTCTGCCATAGCTGAGCTAGATTGGGTTTCACAAACGGTTAGGTGACCCTGAAAATCTTGCAGTTTTGTGTCTGTAGCTGGCACTCTTTAAGTCTAATGCTCGAACTGCAAGCAGAGCATCATTAATTGGAAAGGCTATGCCTGGAGTTCGATGGCCAAGCAGCCAGCCACTCCCACTACCTGAGCTATATAAGTAGTTCCTCTCAGCCTCATTGTGAAGCACTTTTTTTTTGCAGGCAAAGGCTCTGTCAGTTTGTCCTCTGAACTGGTTTGGGTCTGCAGGGCTGGCTGAGCCCCCTCCCCCCCTTGCTGCTCCTGCTTGTCTTTGCTGGATTTCTGTGTTTATTTTCCTGTTTTTGGTTTGTATTTTGCCTTCGGCTGCATGTATGCTTCTTTCTATCTTTGTTCCCTGTTTTCTGTGTTTGTGTGGGGTTTTTTTTACGGGGGGGGCTTTGTTTCTAAACTCCTGGCATATTATTCCAGAGCTCCTACTGCTTGCTTTCAGTTACTCACAATTCTCATATTACTGCAATGCAACTGCAATCATTATTTGTGTGTTTCAGCTCAACCATAGCTGCTTCATGTTGCATACTCAGTTGATTTTACCTGACTCAGGCTTACACTGAACCTAGCTATGCAGCTCAATCATGCTCTCTCACGCTACGTGTCTCCTTATAGCAGCTTCAGTGCACTGCCTGGCTACACCTGCTTTCAGAACATTGTGTCTCCTTATTTATGTTTATTGCAGTTACAACTCAGTGTACTCCATACAGATGTTGCTATTATGTTTATTCACCCTGTTCTACTCTGTGGTCAGTCAAAAAGCTCCTGCTGAGGCTGTTAACCTAGCTTTACTATCTGCATGTGGTTCTCGGCCCTTCCATCACTTCTTGTTTGTCCTACAGCGGGGACTGAAATGTGTTTGGGGAGTCGTGGCCCCATGTGGCTAATTATTTCTGTTCTAAATCCTGCCTTTGCTACTGAAAATCCTCAGAGTACTTGTCACCTTGATTTGGCTTTTAAATGTCTGTCTGGCTTGCAGTGCTGTTTCATTGCTACTACGTTATGCAGACCTACATGCAGGTCCACTTATTACTACTCTGTTTACTGACCTACATACTGGTCCACACTTGCTTATGCAATGGATTGCTCATTTATTTATTTACTTATTTATTTGGAATTCGGAAAATAACTTTGAGTCAGAGACTCATTTACAAAGGTTCCACGTCACATAGAAGGGTACAACACAGTGATAAGGTAAGTTACAATACAGGAAACAGGACAGGCTAGATATAAGGTAATGATACAATATAATGCAGTTAAAGGCTCACAAGAAGTACCAGTTATGCCTACTGCATCCTCTCAACTTCAGCCTCCAGGATGTCTGCTGTACTCAATTTGCTTTCGACCTTGCAAGGTCTCAACACTCGCTGCTCATTACGATTAGCACACCAATACTCAATCAGCTTGACAGCTTCTCAGCTCTCAAGCCAATTCTGGGGCACGCCAGCCATTCTATTCTGGCGCAGGGTTCCTGCAGTCGATGGTCTCTCTCTGCATTTAGTCCGCATCTTGAGCATGTCCAACTTGGGGAGGGATCCTTCTCGCCTGGCCCATAGCTGGGAATGTCCTCGCCCCAGGCTTGGCTTTCACTGCCTGGTATGTGACAGCAGCTCCTGGTGTAGAATTTAAGACTTGTGGTGAAGAGTGGTTACGACAATCTCCTTTGGCTCTAGTGTTCCACTATAATGGTTGTCCATTGGCTTTAGTGGTTTCCCTAGCAAGGAACCTTTAATGTATTCTCCCTACTACTGCCTCCGGTTCACCTGGTTTGAGTTTAGAGTGGGTAGCCTGGTGAGTGCCTCAACAGTCATTGCTCTCCTCCTCCACCATGGTTGCACGTATTGTTGCAGAGTTTTCTCACAACCTTCCATGGCGTTGCCACTAAAGGGTTTGAGTGAGAGCCTTCCTCCAAATTGGAATATTTTCCATCTCCCTTTAATTAGGTTTTCCAAATTGTAGCTGCAGAGCCGTCACTAAATAAACTATCCCAAGCCTGGCGGGAAGGCGACCTAGGCCTTGGATCCCCAAAGATTTCCTCCTCATAGGGTTTTTTTCTCCTCTGTTGCCTCAGGTCATAACTGTTAGTTAGCATAGTAGTGTCCCTAGTTTCTTTAGGTAGGTTCCGCTGTTGGATGGAGGTGGAGGATATCTGCCATTCCCTCTCTCCTTAGAGAATCCCCTCATTCTCAATGCAAACCATCAATATTAAGCTACACAAACCTGGGCATTTCATTATGTTATCAAACTGAGCATCTCATCACATTATCAAACTGTCTATGCATCTCTACTACTCTGTTACAGTTAATGCTCCTACGTCACAGTTACTGCTTGCTCACATGCTTTGGGGCACCTCATTCTTTGGGATATGATTGTACTAAATTTCCTTGGGGATTCTTAAGGTACCTTTAGCCATGGGAATTGTCCCATGGCACCTCTAGGGATGGAACCCTCTTTGAGGATTCCTTGCCTTTCGTACCCCTACAGGGTGGTAATTCCTCTGGAATAGACAGTGCAAATGGCCAAAATCAAATTAACACAGTTGCACAAGCATAACACTATACTGGCTGCCCAGGACATTGAATTGGAAAGGCTATGCCTGGAGTTTGATGGCCAAGCAGCCAGCCACTCTCACTTCCTGAACTATATAAGCAGTTCCTCTCAACCTCACTGTGAAGTACTTTTTCTTTGCCCCACCATCCTTCCCTCTATCTCCAGTGGCAGCACTTCTCTCCTTAGGAGGATTCCTAATGTACCTTTAGCCATGGAAATCATCCTGTGGCACCTCTAGGGATGGAACCCTCTCTGAGGGTTCCTTGCCTTTCGTACCCCTACAGGGTGGCAATTCCTCTGGAATAGAGAGTGAAAATGGCCAAAACCAAACTAACACAGTTGCACAAGCATAGCACTATACTGGCTGTGCAGGACATTGAATTGTATATTCTGGTTGTGTCTGCTCAGTTACTGATGGCGCCATGCATGGTGCACTAGGTCCAGACATGTTTTGCCCCTTTTTACTTTTCTTCCTGTTTTCTTTAGATTACCCATTCCAAATGGCCCAGGATGACACCTCTTAATGTCACAAAACTCAGACTACATGTCAGTATAATTTAAATCACCAAATGTGGTGCCACAGCACAATTTACTAGCCGGCCCAGTGGTGCAGAAGGCTGAGGCACCTTGAGTGCCTTACCTCTCTTACACTGGTGACCCGAGTTTGGGAATGGGCTCAGGCTGCTGGGGACAGCTGGGGGGTTGGGAGTGAATTGAGCAGCCTTTTGTTAGTTCTCCTCTCCTAGACTGGGGAGGCAAACCTTCCCGGTTCTTGACTACCACCAGTGGAGGCTCATGGCAGTGCCAAGTAAATGGAGGGCTGGCATTAGATCAGATGTGAGTGGAATGGGGTTGTTGGTTTCGGGTGCATATGTGCAACTGTGTTGCAAGACTTGGGGAGCTATGGAGGGAAGAAAAACAGGGAAAATCCCATGTTCCCCCATCACCATGTGTGACAGTCATTGGGGACTCCAGGGTCCTGCACCATGTAGATCCATGCCATCATAACTGCAAGGAGGAGTGGCAGATGGACTGGGGGACCCCTGATCTACAGCCTGGTGGCAGGCATAGGTAGTGGTGGATGGACAAAAGATCTCTAAAAAAAAACTATTTACTGCCTTATTTGTTGTTCCTAGAGGGGGAGCCAATCCAAAGGCACATCTGATCGCATGATGGTTGGCCATGCCCCCAGCCACAGTTATAGATACATATTTATTTATTTATTTAAGAGATTAGCCAGGCAGGCATACTGAGCGGGGGACCACTTGTTTCCAGATGCAACCTGGGGGAATTACAAGTGGTACTTCAGTACAGGTATTTACATAGTTTTAATATAGGTAGAGAGTATATACAAGGCAGAGGACACTGAGGTACACAGGCAGTATGAGAAAACACACAATAAGGCACATGGAAGCGAAGCAAGACAACAATACTTAGAATATATACCGACCCTATGATGCAGCAGGTGAGAATAAATGGTTCATCATGAATCAGGGCACATGGGGCTTATAGCTCAAGACTGCTGGTAGCAGGTGCATGTGTTGGAGAAATGTGCATGGAGAAGTGGGTTTAGGAGTCTTGGGTTAGAGGTAAGCCTGATGTCTGCAGGTAGATCATTCCATAGTTTGGGCAAGTGATATTTGAAGGCTGATTGTCCCTTGGATGTATGCATGAATCGGACTTGGAGAAGCCTGGAGTCAGAGCTTCTGAGTGAGTAGGTCGGGGAAGGTTGGGCCGATAAGGTGGAGCTGGGTGGGGGGAAGGGATTGGGACCAGAATTTAGCTATGACTCTGGAGCAGTGGATCAGTCTGCAGGACATGAGCAAGTGTAGGGCTAGAGAGCTGTATAGGTCACAGTGATGGGTCATTGGGGGGCAGTCCAGGGTGAAGCGACAGAAGGAATGAAAGAGGGTGTCCAGGCTGGCCAGGTTGGATGAGGGTGCGGTGCCATAAACCACATCGCCATAGTCAAGTATTGGGAGAATAATTTTATACACTATTTCCCTATGGACCTTAGTAGGCGTGCACCCTTTGTTGCGATATAGTGCACCTAGTTTAGGGTGCAGTTTTTTATATAGTGATTCTATGTGTACAGTGAAATCTAGGTGTTGGTCAAGCCAAACTCCCAGGTATCTGAATGAGGTACAAGACTCCAGAGGGGACCTGTCCAGGGTATGGAAGGTGGGAGGAACAGCTAGGCGGGAAAGTCAAGATTGTGTGCCGATGGTTAGGGAGACAGTTTTATTTACATTTAGGAATAGTTGGTTGGATGGAACCATTGCTGTACGGCATTGAAGTCCTGTTGTAGTGCATCAGACATGACTCCAGTGGAGGGGCCCGAGGCGTACAGTACGGTGTTGTCCGCATACATTTGTATGGCTGAGTTTGTACAGGTCAGGGGGAGGTCGTTTAGAAATATAGAAAATAGTAACAGGCCCAGGACTGAACCTTGGGGGACCCCCATGGTGACTGGGAGGGGGGGAGATATTTGGGAGTCAATTTTCACCGATTGGAGTCAGCCAGTCAGGTAGGCCTGAAACCAGCTAGTGGCAAGGCTGGAGAGGCCTGCACCATTAAGTTTTGCTAGTAGCTTGGGGTGGGAGATGGTGTTGAAAGCCTTAGCCAGGTCTATGAAAATTGCGGAGGTGATATGCCCCTTGTCCATACCTGAGAGATGTCATCGGTGAGTCTTAGGAGGGCGGTGATAGTGGAGAGAGACTTGCAGAAACCTGACTGATATGGGGTGAAGAAAGAGGTAGAGTCAAGGAATTGGGAAAGTTGGGCAAGGGCAAGCTGCTCCTGAAGTTTGACTAGTATTGGGATTAAAGGGATGGGGTGTTAATTTTCAGGCCCAGAGGGATCGCCACCCTTTGGGAGGGGGATAATAACCACCTGCTTCCATGCGGCTGGGATTCTAGCCAGGGAGAAAGAGAGGTTGAGAAGGCTGGCAAATGGGGCGGCAATGGCGGGGGCTGATAAGTGGAGTAATTTTGCATCCAGGCATGAGGGGCATTTGCCTTTATTGGGGTGGAGAGCACACAGAGCATGTAGGACTTCAGCCGAGAGGACTAGATGGAAGGAGAAAATGGTGGCAGGGGGGAGTTCTTGGATTTCAATGTGTAACTAGGTGTGGGTGGGGTGTGCAGGAGGTTTGGTAGGAGAGACGCAGTGCTGCAGGTAAAGAAGGTATTGAAGGCAGTGGCAACTTCACTAGGGTCCGAGATGGTGTTACCATGGATGGATAGGGTTGGGATTGGTGGTTGGACTGGTGGAGAGTGCAGTGATTTGATGGTTTTCCAAAATTTTGTAGGGTGGCTAAGGTTAGAGTATAGAGCCAACTTGAAGTAGTTCTTTTTGGCCTGCCGTATAGATTAGGTGCAGGAATTGCGGAGGGTACGGTATCTTTGTAGAGATTCTTGGGAGCTGGATAGCTTGTGTTTTTTCCAGGCCTGGTCCCTGGATTGGCATCTGCTAATGATGTCAGTGGTGACCCAGGGGAGATGGGAGCCCTTTATTCTTGTGCTTCTTAGAGGGGGAAGGTAGTCCCATACAGCAAGAAAGTTGTTCTTGAATATGTCGAAGGCGTAGTCAATGGTGGGTGCCTTCTGTATGAAGGATCAGTCAACGTGGGCCAGGTCATTCAGGAGGGAAGATAGACATAAGGATTTATATGATCTCATGAGAGGAGAGTCTTGGGGGGGTCAGCAGGTCTGTGCACTTTTCTGACCATGTATACCATGTGGTGATCACTCAGGGAGTCGGGGAGGAGTCCGGCTTTAATAATCCTGTGAGGGTGGGACGTGAGGGCCCAGTCCAAGAGGGAGTGGTTACATGGAAAAAGATAAGAAGGAGGAGGAGGACAAAGGGGTAGAAATAAAAGGAAGGGTCCATGTCTGCCACACATGGGAAAAATGGTCAGCGGCATTTTCAATGTTTGTAAGAATTATACATCAGGTGGCCCTGGAGAAGGCAATAGGCTATTGAATTATTACAGCAGGGTTATGGCTATGCATGTGAGTAAGCTTGGGTTTGGGTAGCTAGAATACTACAAGGAGTTTCATCAGTGGAAGCAAGCATACCTAGGCACTGGAACATATTGGGCATGACCCTGCTGTGGCTGTTGAGCATGGAGGAGGTCCAGCATACAGACAGCAGCTTTCCAGTTAGGAGGGCTTCATCCTCTAAGAGTGTCTCACACAGTTTACCTGAGGGGGCGGCTGGAACAGAGCATGGTAGATTCTCTGACTGGATCCACATGTTCACATGATTCAAATCAGGCAGTACACCCCCTGGCCATTTCAGAAGTGGTGCAACAAGTCTTCCAACATCAAGAAAGGTGGACTGAAGTAAGCCATGGATCCAGTACACAGAGCAGGCAGCTGATCATTCCCTGGTGGAGGGTTTCATGGTAGGTTTCAGAATTCCATATGAGGGCCCTCGGGGAAGATATGAGGCTGAGAACTTGATGTCTGTCAGAGATTAATCCACCCTTGTCTGGGAGAAGATGCATAAAGAAGTGATTGCAGGGCCAGTTCAGTGGCCCATTTTCAGCCCCACCCTTACCATGCTTGCAAGCATCTCCAATTAAGTTGGTTCTCAAGAAGCCACAAAGTGAGTTTAAGATGATAAACCACCAGTCTTATTCAGAAGGGGACTCTGTCAATAACCACAATGATCCATGTTTCATGGCAGTTTATTATGCAGTATTTGAAAGACAGTTGAGGTGGTGAGGGCTGTAGGAAAAGAGGCCTTGTTGGCCAAGGCAGCCATGCAGTCCATATTTTGCCAAAATCCAGTTCACAAAGAAGACAGGGACCTGTTGGGCATGAAATCTGAGGGGTGGTACTACATGGACAGATGCATGCCCATGTTCTACACAGTGGCATGTGTGGTGTTTGAGTATTTCAGCGTTGTTCTGCACTGGGTGGTAACAATCAAGACAAAACAGATAGATGTGGTGTATTACTTGGATGACTTCTTGTTTGTAGGAAAGGCTGGCTCTGTTGATACATAGATACATAGACAGTGTCGGCAGATAAGGGCCTATGGCCCACCTAGTCTGCCCATTTGAGCTTGTAAGTTCAGTTTGTTTTCCTAGAAGTCTGTTTCCCCTTACCCCTGCCCTCTAGAATTCCTTTATGTCTATCCCATGCATTCTTAAATCCTGTGATTGTTTCAGCCCCCACCACTTCCTCTGGCAGGGTGTTCCACTTGTCCACCACCCGTTCTGTGAAGAAATTCTTTCTCATGTTTCCTCTGAATCGTCCCCCCTCCAACTTCATCCCATGCCCTCTAGTCCTGAAACATCTTTTTCGCTTAAAAATAGTGTTTTCCTGCACCCTGTTCCTCCCTGTAAGATACTTGTATGTCTCTATCATATCCCCTCTCTCCCTCCTCTCCTCCAGGGAGTACATGTTCAGTTCCTTCAACCTGTCTTCATAGGACTTGTGATGCAACCCATGCACCATCTGTGATGCCCTCCTCTGAACCTTCTCTACCCTGAAAAAAGACCAAGGTCATGCTCTTTTCTAACCCTCACAATGCGCACAATGTTGCTAGCCTAATTATTTGCAGCAACCAAAACCAACCCATTTGAATCACCCCTTTGCCCAGGCTTGAACCCTCAACCTTCTGCACTGAGGGTTGACTCCCTAACTGCTGCACTGTTCTGGCAGCTTGAATCCTTTCTACCACCTACTTTTCTTGCTCCTCCCATCAGCCTACCACTAAGCACCTGGCAGCATCAAACCTAGTACTCTTTTTTTCCAAAGTCTACTGACTAACCACTAAGCCAATGAACCAGGCCAACAGCTTCCTCTGCTTTCAAACTCTTAACCCTTCCTCCCCCCTTTTCTGAATTAAAAAAAACTTTCTACACTCTGTCCCTAAGCTGTGCTCAAACCCAGTACCTCTTGCAGTCAGAGTCAGCAGCTCTACCTCTTAACCACATTGCCTACCTTCAGCAGCTCTACCTCTTAACCACATTGCCTACCTTTAACCACATTGCCTACCTTGAATGTGATCATCTTCTGAAAGTGTTTCAGGAGATGTGTGCAGACTTCAGGGTGCCTTTGGTAAGGACCAAAATGGAAAGGCCAAACACTGTCCTGTCTTTTCTGGGTATTGAGAATGATACTCAGGCCATGGTTTTTGATTGCTAGCAGAGAAGGTACAAGCACTGTCAGTACTGTGTGGGGCATGCAAGATAACCTTGAGGGAGCTGCAGCAATTGCTAGAGCACCTCAATCTTGCATGTTAGGTAACCCTGATGGGGAGGCCATTTTTGTGTTGAATGGCAAAGATTAGAGTGGGATGCCAGAAACCTCATCAAAGGCTCTGGATGACTAAGAGCATGAGAGAGGATCTAGCAGCATGGATGGCCTTTTTGAAGAGTCAATCTGGGCAGCAGTCACTATCAGCCAGGAAGTAGAGCTTTAGATGGATGCATCTGGGGGCTTCAGCTTCCGGTGTACTTCCAAAGAGCTTGATATGTGGAACAGTGGTATGAAGCAGGATTGACAAAAAATGTCCCCTTTCTGGATTTTTTCCAACAGTCGTGGCCCTGTGGGGTAAAGCAACAAGTTCAGAGATAGTAATGTCCTCTCCCAGATGGAGAACATGGGAGTAGTGCAGACCCTCCAACATTTGACAGATGAAAATAGGTACACATGTGTTGTGTTAAGTGAGCAATTCAGACTTGCAGCTGTGAAATGGGGGAGGGGGAGTGAAACCAGGATCACAGTCTGCCCTCCTTTCAAACTTTTAAGCTTAAAAAGTGTGTGCTAGAAACCTAAACATAATCTACAACCCTTATTACACAAAGCCTTAGTCTAATAAGATTTGTAGATTATGTTTAGGTTTCTAGCATGCACTTTTTAAGTTTGACAAGAGGGCAGAATGTGATTCTGGTTTCACTCCCCCCTCCCCCGCATTTATTATTAAAATAATTTCTTAGTTTTCCCGCAACCAACAGATGTCTTGAATTAACAACAATAGAATATATAGCTTATGCTGGCGCTGTTAGTTAGTCGAGCTCTGAGGAGATCGATGTTTGAAGGACGACCAGCCGACCAGACAACCGGACCATCTGGAGTTCAATTGTGGCAACAAAATAAAACACAACTGTGTCTGTGATAAAAAGCACTGCAAAGTGTCTGGAGCCATGTTTCACCATGGGATTGAGATAGATACTGTAGTCCTGGACAGACTGACACATAACCTGTGGTTGCTCGGCTCAGCTGAGTGACTGGGACACTCAGACACTCCCACCAGTAGTGTGCCACGGGAAACATAAGGCTGCAGCAGCTGCTTCCAGGGGTCACAGGTGTAGTTACCATGGGGTTGGATGCTCTGCTTGGACCCGCATGTGGTCCAGCCCAGCACCGTACTGCTGCAGAGAAGATTGGGGAAACACAAAGACCGTCAAATTTGATACAACATACTGTCTTCTCAGCATCCAGTACCACTGTAAAATGGATGGTGTTGTACCAGTCAAATCGGTACAGTTGGAGGGTATGGTAGTGTGCACCATAAATTGGCAGGCAATAGCAAAGCGGACATTAGGGGACCTTATGAGAATGCTTGTTCTTAAGTGCCTGATGTTAAATATTCAGTTTATAACACTGTGTGTGCCTGAGGTTTATAATGATATTGCTGATGCACTTTCTTGTTTACAGTGGCAGAGGTTCTGGTAACTTGCCCGAAGTGGAGGAGAACCCCAGGGAAGTCCCAGCCTTCCTTTGGGAACTGGTGAGCCAGACACCTTGGAGCTAATCAGGAACTGATTGTTCCAGGCATGCAAGCAGCATACAGAAGGGGGTTGAGCGTTTCTTGAGTGTGTGACAGTACCAAGGGTGGGAAAATGCATGGCCAATACTGGTAGACCAGCTATGTCAGTATGTGGTCCAGAAAAAGTGAGACGGCTTCACACTAATGGAAGTGGGGCAACTTCTGGCATGGATAGCCTGGTTTTCCAAAGTCACGTGGTTTGAGGACAACACACAGGTATTTCAGCTTTGCAAACTGTTAGAAGGATGGGCAAGAGGAACACCAAAAAAGGGTTCCTGGATGGGGTCCAATTAGTCCTGGTTTCTTGGAACAAGTGTTAGGAGAATTGGTGCAGGTGTGCTCATCCCCTTTGGAAGTATTGTTGTTTAGAATGGCCTTTTTGGGGGCCTTGTATGGGGCATTTCAGATGTCAGCATTGGTGCAGCTGAACAAGTCAGCTGGGGCAGAGGTAGCCTTTGTATACACAGAAGTGGCCTTGACAACTGAGAGGTGATTATGCAGATCTGGAAAAGCAAAATAGATTAAGTGGCACTTGGTTGCTGGTGCAACCTGAAGGAACCCTTGGGGACAACATGGGATGTAAGGTCAGAAATAGAGAAGTACATAGCCCAGAGATTTGTGGGTGGAAGTGCATTCTTTCAATATGGAGACAGAACCCCACTGACAGTATTTCAATTCTAATATAACCTTGGCAGGGTCATGAAGGGGTTGGAGTTGAACTCAGATGAGTTCAATACTCATTCTTTTCACATCAGGGCAGCCACAAATGCAAGGGCAGAAAGATTATCAGCCACCCAGATTCAGACCTTTGGGCAATGGAGGTTGCAGGCTTTTGAAAGGTATGTGCATCCACCTTTGTGGTATACCATTACCGCAATGACTCCGGCACAGCGAAGACCACCACAGCAACAAGAATTGGACAAAAAACATACCCACCGCTGTGGTGGTCTGTGTGGCGATCAGGACTACCTCGTTGGGTGTTTTCCCCCCCGTCCAACTCTGACTCGGAGTTAGAATACTAGAGACCGGGGTGTGTGGGGGCAGAGTCCTCCCCACAAGGGTGGGTTCGGCGGGCACAGCCCCCCCGATTGTGTGCGCCAACATCCTCGTTGCTACAATGCTGACAGTCAGCATTGTGGCCATCGCTATAGGGGATGTCGGCACTAGCACTGTCAAAGTGGTATAGGTAAACCCACATTTGCTTTAACTATGGTTTGTTTACTAGGAGGTGTTGAATGTCAGATGAAGTAGGTATGGATTTGTGGACACTGCTTTATTCATCAGGAAGCCAGATGGGCCCAGCAGATGCCATGTGAGAACCTTTTTCTGAACCCATGACAGTGGCAGAAGCATTGGATGGGACACCAGTAAAGCAGGTGGCTTAGCTTTCTTCCATGTGTCATGGCTGAAGCCCATCGAAGGGACCTTCCTGGAGATTAAGTGGTCCATTTAGGGGACAATGACTTGGGCTGGTGAAGTCACTGGGTTTGCTTTGCCAGATGAAATATGGCCTGTGAGTGTTAAAGAACACCTGGCCAGGAGCAATGTTGATATTGTTGCACATTCTATGGAGACAGAAAGGGTGACATGGGAGGAATGTTTTCACATCACAACAGCAAGAGGTAAATGGTGACTGCCACAAACAGCCTGGAGAGAACAGAGCAAGCACATATGGTGAGGGTTGTTTTTGTGGGGGGCTTTGTCCCCCATGCCTAACTTACTATGTGTACCAACTCCGGGGGGGGGGGGCACACCTCAGGGAGAGGGCAATTGTCGGTCACCTTATGTGCTCATGCAGTTTTGCCATCACCATTTTCGCCATGCCATTTTGCCCTTGCTATCTGGATGAGCTACCAAGAGGAACACAGCAGCAAAGGATAAAGCTTGCAGGATGATTAACATGTCAATGCACTGCTTCATGGGTGAGACAGTGAGCATGGCACAATGAAATCGTGACCCAGTTGCTGCAGTTGTATAGTAGGGATGAGCTGCATCTGTCTAACTTAGGAAATGACGGGATTCTGGCAGATATACCGTACAGGATGCATTGGAGAAATGTTAGCAAGGCTTGCTTTAAGGGGACTGGATGTAGTCATCATGTGGTTGCACGATAGTCTTGCAAATAGTGTACAAAGGGAGTAATGGGGGGGGGGAACCTACAACTGACACAGATAAGTTTCTCCCAAGGCTGGCAGGAGGCAAGACCTCAGTGATGGGGAATTCTACAGACTAGTAAAGGGGGTAGCCTCTTTGGGTTCTGGCCTGCATATGTAGCACCCTCTGATGGGGGATTGGCACATGTCACATGGCATACGAGACACCCCTTATGCCTTGGATGCCATATTCCCTTCTGTGCCCCTTTGAAAAATGTTGGATAGACTGGTTGATGTTTTTTGTTTTTTTAGTGCCTACCATGCTCCCCAACCTGCCCTCCTTTGGGTCACCTAAATGCGCCCCACCAGCACTCTGTCCTTGCTACCGACCACCACCTCACTTTACCGCCCCCTCCCGGGTAACCTGACATTTCACTTCATCAGATGGGTCCCCCCCCCCCCTCCAAGTGGGAAGATGCCGGTGGGGACAGCCAGTGCAACTTACTTGGCCTGGATGCTGCTGGGGTTGTTCCAGGCAGCCTGGGGCTTCAAGGCAGCAGAGGACCAGCAACCATCATTCAGCTAGTCAGGGTGCCTTTTCCTGGTTTTCTATCTGGGAGCACGACATGCCAGGATGTCAAGGCATGAGCCGATGTCCATCACGCTCCCTATGTAGCAGGACTCGACATGCTGCCATGCCTCCAGCATTAACCAAAGGTTGGCAAACACTGGGCCATGTACCCCTCTCCCCACGCCAAAGATGGCGAGCCATCGTGGGATGCTCCAGCCATTCCCCCCGGCTGGCCCTCCGACACCCAAGTCTGTTCCCGAACCTGGGTCATCATCGACATCACAGGTGGAAATCCAACCACTGCCCCAGCGGGCCAGCAGACTGATTGAAGGTTTTGACCATCCTGCTGATACTACCAAGCTGCATGTGACATGCTACTTATAGTAAGTTGGTTAATAAATAAACTCATGACTGTGGCCATTTTCTCAGAAGCACTGTGTATGTCTATTCTGTTCAGGTAAAGGGGTAAGGGAGCTACTAAGATAAAGTAACAGTTTGCCTCTTGTAAAATACATAGTTTTTTTATTAGGAAGAAACCTTTTACAATAACCATAGACAGATACAGTATCTAATTGGAAATGAGAAAAAAAAAATGATACAAATGACAGCCTGGAAGTATTTAACATAAAATAATAGAAAGCAAAATACCTCACAAGAATAAATCAGAGAGATAACATGAATTCACTGGTAAGATATATCAGACATCTGTTCCAAATGTTTAATGTAATTTAATGTGAATTTAAGGGCCAGTCACTACTTCAGATTACTCCACTTAATACATAAAAAGGGGGGGCATGGCTAAGCTGCTACCATGAAGGCTGCCTAAGATAGCGGTCCAATGACCCTGGACTAAGAATCCACCATTTTCTCCTTTTGGCACCTGTATACTCCAGTCAGGAAAAGACGATCGAGTAGCTCTAGACACAGTGAGCTTAAAAACAATTATAATACTTGCCAATCCTGGAGCATCTACTCGTCCCAAGCATAAGTAGTCCTCTTTGATCTTCATGAGGTGGCCAAGATGGCAGATCCAACCCCTCAGGCCCATGAGCCCACTGAAAGGTTTGACATGCAAAAGGTGATGGGGATGTTTGATACCCTCATTTGCCAAATGACGGAGGTCACCATAGCTTCAAATGCCACAATCTTGGTGATTCAACAGTTAGATATCCAGATTTTCCACACTGAACAGCAAACCACGGCCAATAAAGCTGCCATTCAAGACCTCCAAGTGATGGTGCAGGAATAGCACCAAGAAATCCATGCCCTGCACAGCAAGGTGGACAACTTCAAAAATAGGAGCCAGAGGAACAATTTACGACTTCTTGGATTCCCAGAAGGCTTTAAAAGGAGATACCTGATGGACTTTATGTTCGATGTGTTGCCCAAATCCTGAAATCTAACCTCCCCCTGGGTTTCACTGTGGAGAGAGTGCACAGGACTCTTAACCCAGCTCCGAAGCCTGGAGAACAGCCCAGGCCTGCACTGGTGAGGATTCTCAATTACACTGATAAAGAATAGATACTAAATTGGGCCTGGGAACTGAATTTTCTGGGGTGGCAGGGGCACCGCATCCTCATATTTCAGGACTACGCAAAGGAGCTGGCATGCTGGAGAAAGGAGTACATGGACATCCGGCACCAGCTGCACTCACTGGGAATCCCCTTCTCCCTCCGATACCCTGCAACCATTATTTGATAGGTAATGGTAAACCCCTCATGTTCACAAACCCGAGTGATCTGCACAACTACAAAAACTAGACTTGGCCTTCCAATAGATACAGGAATCCACTGCAATAACAGCCGCTGCAAACAACCAGAACAGGCCCAGGAACTCCAGGCAGGCAAGGGGCTGCAACCAAACTGGAGAGACAGTCGCATAGCTCTGGTAACATAGGCCCAAACCCACAAGGCCTACCAGCGAGGACCTCGAAAAGAATAAATAGATCCAGGCATGAATGCTGAGACCACACTACAGACAGGGCTAGATCTCGCAGCTGGAGCAGCGGAAGTGAGTTGATGAAGGACCCAGACCTAACACTAAGCCCATACTTCAACAACAAAAAGTACACCCAGTCCTGTAGTTCCAGTTAAACCCAAGACACTTACCTGCTCTGGTGCTGGTGGTTGGAGTCATAGCTTCTCCAGTTCATGTCGCCACTGGCGCTCACTCTCCTCATAGTCCGCCTCTCGCTGTTCACACTCCCTGTTCTCCTCTGTGGCTCGTATGTCTCGCTCAGCATCTCTCTGGAACTCCAGCTCCATTCTTCACAACTCAATCTGCAGCAAGATTGCTTCTGGCTCCAGAATGCTGGTGACCTTCCCCTGCTGCTGTGGTCCTTCACTGGCACTGGCCCTGCTGTCATCCTCACTGGATCTGGACACTGCACAGGCCGCTAGCCCCTCCACACTCAAGGTTTGATCCCTTACAGTCACAGTCAGTGTCTCAACGCTCTGGGTATCTGCTACCATCAAGGCATCCATGAGGTTCTGCTTGGTGGCTCTCCCCTCATACAGGACTCCTCTGTCCTGGCACAATTGCTTCAAGTAGTCTACAGTGTGCCTGCTGTAGTTGGAGGCCATCTTCTTCCCTAACTATGGCTACTCTAACTTGCACTTTAAAAAAAAACAAAACAGGTAGGAACTTGACTGTAAGCAAAATTATATAGTTCTATTTCCTTTTTCAAAATAAATCACTGCCTTTTTTTGCAAGTGAGCTGTACAGTATTAAGCTGACACACTGAACAGTTAAAGCTTGTATTGCCAGTTTTATCTGCACCACTGCCAATCAATCTGTCACCAACCACACTCAGCAGGTCAGGCCCTCTGCTCCCACAGTGCCGACCTCTGAGTGCAGTAATGTGAACAGGTAACAGAACAGGGTAACCCTCCTGTCTGCTTGTGGGTCCGAATCACCTTTAATCTCAAGTTCTGGGGGGTTTCAAACTGTGAACCTTATGCTAGCATACCCAGATGTACAGGCTCAGATAATCTCCTCTTCAGGGGGATGCCAGATATCTTTCGCCTAAGGGCACCTAACCAGGTATTCAAAATGAACACTTAAAACTCTATAAAAGACCTTAGGTATATTCTTACCTTTTCCCAGTCTGAGAACACCATCAAGCTTATGAACAGTTTTGTCAGTCTTAACCCTCCATACGTCACATGCAAAAGAAAGAACTTGGAAGACACACCCAGGCAGTCTCTTTGAAAAAAAAAGGTTTACTTAAAAAAAGGGATAATAAATATGTAAAATATAAACATAGAACAATATATCACAAAGCATACAATCACTTACAAGAACAAGGTTAAAGTACAAAACATAAACTCCTACCACAATACAATTAGAGTTTTCTATCTAATGTATTACCTTCTTACAGTGCTTATAGTTAGATCTTGTTTCTTAAGAGCCCATAAAGAAATGTTCCAGTGAAAACATAGAATATAGTTTAAACTATGTGTCTCCTCCCCTTCTATGATGCCCTCTAGCTCCTCCTGTTAGAATATAAAAATTATACAAACAGTGATCTTCCTGTCAGGAGATATTTTAAATACTGTGAATTCAGCAACAACTGCTTTCCCAAATTATGACAGTCTTTAAATCAAGCCTTTAATCTGATCTTGTGTGGTATCCTGTTCCCCTGGCAGGTCAAAGATTTTACAACTTTTCACACCACCTTATTATAACATTTTTTTTCCCTCTAAAATGTCATAAAAGTTTATGATCACTATATCCTGGCAGCTGGGTCAGTTCTAATTAAGTCTCTCTAGTCTTTTAATTACCTTCTGGTTTCAGGTTAATATATCCTGTAGCTGAAACCTTGGGGCGGGGGGTGGCACCCATACCACAAGCTCTCTCATGAGAGACACTCACATACCACATTCTATATACAAATATCATAGAGCAATCATAACAGCTGGCCAAGCATCACACACCCCACTGGCTAAACTACCAGATACTAGGGGATTACCACAGAATACACCACTCTTGGTGCAGAACTGTCCTAATCCAGTAACTTCAGTATCCACCCTGGGCTATCTGGCAGAGGAACCACACAATGGAGGGAACTATGCCCAAGACCTACTGGATATCTTGGTCGACATGCTGAAGCAGAATTTGGGATCTGGCCTATCGAAGAAGGCACCAACGGACACTCTGGCTGGAACACAGCCTCAGGATGTAGGAAAAGTCTGAGAGCCCACTCAGGTAAGTAGTTTTCTGCCTTTGTTGGGGTGATTGGGGCGTTGGTCAGAGCTTATACTTTATTAGTTAAATATTACTTGACAATACCTGCATGTCCCCATTTGGCCCTGTTCCGACTGGGTATCCCCAAAATACCAAGCCCCTGCACACACTCTCCCTCTCACTCCCACCCACCAGCCTAAAGGGACAAGACTCTAATCTGCTCGGGTTACATAGAAAAATTGTCTCAGTAGGTTTAAACGTATGATACTTTTAATGGTGCTGGTAATTTTCAGCTGTGTTGCCATCTCATACAGAGTCTATGGGGGGGGCACAGTTACATAGTATCTCAGTGAGCATAGTGGGTACCAAGCCCTGGTAACCCCCCACCTCTCACCACCAATGCATCAAATAGACAATCTACAGACAGGGTGGTTCCAACACTGACCCAGTCCTGTGTATGGACTCAGACTAGGATCTCCATTATGGCATTTACATGTACACATAGCTGGTTGGACAAGCTCACCCCTTGAGTGGCCCTATGCTGGCCACCCAACTCTAGATCTAGATGCCCCCAGAAATGGGAAGGTGAGAGGGTTATAAGGATGACTACCTCTAGGGTGCCCCCCTGATGCCCTTCTCACCCCAAGGTAATGCTCCAGATTCAAAAGGGTAACTGTAGGGGCCCACTGGGAAGGGGGTTTCAAGGGGCTCCATATCATGGATCTCAAACATCCTTGATTCCCCCCAACCTTAGATGACCCACAAGGTGCATACCCCGTCCCCACTACCTAGACTGCACACTAGACCAAGAGTGGCCTGCACTGCCCCCACCTACAGGTCATATCAGGGGATGGACTATATCAGACTCAGAAACCCTACTGTTCCCTTGGGAGAAGGAATAACAATGCTCCAATTAAGGGCTATAACTGCAAATGTTCACCTCAGCTAGACAGGAAGGTATTCAGAACCAGCCAGTTTCATAACCAGGTGAAGGCAGCTAGATACAGCAGTTGAAATGACGCTACACAGCACATGCTGTAAGGCTTGGTCACCACCTTACCTCTTGGGTGACAGATAGGGCTATGGAAGGGGGACTCCCCCAAGCTCTGGACATCTGCTCTCTAAATTACACAGTCTTGTGCCAATGTATATACTTATTACTGTTTCAAGTTTTTTCTTCTCATGCAGCTTTATCTTACAGGGTATAGAAATGTTTGTGGTTCTATGCCTGGGGAGGGGGAGTAGAGATTTTTTGCACAATAGGGTTGACCTGTGCTCTGGTCCTAGGGGTTAAAACAGTCTCATCTCACCCAGTAGTAACTCACAAGATAAAAGTGACTCTGCTCTCTTCAAATGGGTACATCATAGATCAGACACTATGCCTACAGTTCAAAGATGATGGGTGACATATCCTGCATTACTTGGAACGTGAGGGGACTAAACACCTCTCCAAAAGAAAACAGATTTTGTCCCACCTGAAGAGAGCAAAGGAAGGCACAGATAGCATTCCTTCAGGAGACGAAACTGATCAAGGAAGGCCATGCATGGCTGGTTATAGATTGGGTGGGAAAGGAGGTACACACGTGTGTCCCCTCAAGGAAGAGGTGGGTGGCAATTCTCTTTCATGAAGCCCTGCCCTGGACAAGCACCAAAAGCTGCGCTGACCCTGGTGGGAAATGGGTCATAGCCAGTGTGTCCACACAGGAGGGCCCCCTAATGCTTGTCAACATATATGCCCCTAACGAAGATAATCCACAATTTTTCCAAACTGTTTCAGACAAAATAGGCAGCCTTGGGTTGGGGGGGGCACCACACCCATAATAGTTGGAGGGGACTTCAATCTGCCTCTCTTCCCAGTGGTGGACAAAAGCTCACTTAGCAGGGACACACATCCAAAAAGTACTGTAATAGCCCATCAACTGATACAGGAGCACAGCCTAGTAGAGGTTTGGCACCTCATACATCTGAAAGAAAGAGACTGCTCCTTTCAGTCTAGGGTACATAGTACACTTAGTCATCTGGACTACTAGCTAGTTACCCCTCACATCTCTCAGTGCACCACAGAGCCCAAAATCCTCCCCATGGTCATAACCGTCCACTCACTAGTACACCTGGAATTCACCTGGGGCCCAAGATCCTGCCCGTCCTCCTCTTGGTGACTTGACCCCCTCCTACTAAAGGACCCAGACTTTTTACCCTGGGTAGGAGAAGAATCTCACCTTTTCTACCAGGATAACCCTATCACTGACACTTCTGCAGCAAACACATGGGAGGCTTACAAAGCCACCATTAGAGGGAAAATAATAGGATATGCCTCCCATCGGAAGAAACAGTGGGAGCAGAAACTCTCCATGCTAGAAAAGAAGCAAATCCAAGCAGAGATGAGTCTTAAGACCGTGAAAAGCCCACCACACACTCTCAAAAGCAGAGAGGCCCTCAGACTCCGACTAGAGGTGAACAAACTCCTCTCCAGGAAATACGAGCTGGCAATATTGAAGGTTAGACACACTTACTAGGAAGAGGGAGACAAATCAGGTAAAGTACTAGCATACCAACTACGGAAACAGCAGGCCAGCAGACATATAGCTGGCTTGCTAGATCCCTCCCCTGCCCAGAAAGTGTGTCCCTCCACCCCAGAGGTCAATAGAATAATGACCAACTTCTACAGAAACCTTTATGCAATATCGCGTCCAGACCTCCCAGCCGATACCCAAAAGTTTCTGGACAGTCTGGCCCTGCAAAAACTCTCTCAACCACAATGGGAGGACCTCAACATTCCATCTCTGAGGAGGAGGTCAGGTCAGCCCTCATGTCCTTAAAGAAAGGCAAAGCACCAGGAGGGGATGGATTCTCTTTTGATTTTCTACAGTCCCTGGCCCCCATAGTCACACCCAGGGCCGGATTAACAGGTTGTGGTGCCCTGGGTAATTTTGAATTGTGGGTCCCCCCCAGTGACTTAACCCCAAAAGCTGAAGGATTGTTGATGCCTTAAAATGCATTTGGAGGGTTTTCCAGCTACTCTGAATGCCATTCTTGGGGCGGAAATAGAAGGCTGTTGTTTGAAGTTGGATAGCTGGAGTACATTCACACGGAGTGTCAGCACTCAAACACAGCCATTCATTACTGGCCCATCCACTCCAACATTTCGCTGCCCAAATAGATAGTAGCCCTGTTACAGCCTGCCATTTAAATGTGTTAGCCATCCTTAGATCAGTGGGCTGGTCTACCCGGTGTAGTGTTGGGCAGCAGGTAGGTGGGTGCTGCTGTGAGGGACAAGGAAGGTACCCCAGATACAATAAACCTGCTTGCTACAGCTACTGTGAATGTTTGCAGGGATGAGGGGTGCAGTACTGACCACAGTCAGCAAGAGACCTGAGTAGTTGTGGCTGAGACTGCCTTACAATACTTCACTGACTGATGAGATGATGACAACCAAAGCACTGGCAGAAGATTAAGAAGTGAAAGAAGCTGGCTGGAACCTGGTGCAATGAGAAGCCAAATTGTTCTCCCACTCCCTGTCTCCCTCTCTTACTATAGTATGATCCTCTCCTCACAAGTCACATAACTTTATTTAAAACTTTTTTAAATAACAAACAACATTATTATTTTATTTTACCTGAGATAAAGACAAAGCCAGGAAGATGAGAAGACAAACAGGACAGAAATGCCTAGTTGTGATTTGGGTCTGCTCAGCCTCTGGCCTCTCTGCTGACTACTCATGCTCCTCACTCTCAGCTTCTACTACTTGACAGTCTCTCTGGCACACATGAGGTGGTGGTGGGTGCATTATGCACTGCCAGTCTGCCTTTGGTCTTACCTGATAATCCAGCTGTTTTCCAGACCTTGAGACCTGACAACCGAATCGACAGCAAGGCCAGACAGTGGGCCTAGTGACAGGCCGCAGGTGCTGAGGTGCAGAGTGTGGAGGGACGGTCTAATTCTTTCTATCAACGACAATGACAGAATTCGGCAGCTCTCAGTTTGTTGGCAGCTAGTGCGTGGTGCCGTTTTCTAGATCCAGGTGGGACTTACTTCACGTGAGCAAGACGTGATGGCACCACCACGCACGTGCGTGACTCACGGACCTGAGGGCTGGGGGGCCAGAAACATTTTGGTCCGGGTGGGTGGGATGCAAATCAATGGAGGGCCATAATGGAACAATTTCATTGGCTAGCTAGCATGTCATACTTCACCTGACCTGCAGAGACAACGTCCATGGGAAAACAAAAATGCTGCAAACAGTGAGCTGTTTGGACGGTCAGGGTAGCCGGCCCAGGCAGGGCAAAGGAATGGTCGATGACAGACCCCCCATGGTTTAGTCACACACACACAGCGGGAGAGTACAGGGTGGTAAGGGAAGAAGAAAAAAAAGTAAAAAAAAAAAAAGAAATCAGTGGCCCCTTAAACTAGGGGGCCCAGGGCAATTGCCCCGTTTGTCCAATGGTTAATCCAGCCCTGGTCACACCTATTCTATCTCAGGTCTTTACAGAAACAGGACAACTGGGAAAGCTTCCTCCTACAATGTGGGAGGCCACCATTACCGTACTGCCAAGAAAAGGCAAAGACCACACTACAACGGGAAGCTATAGGCCTATCTCACTAATCTCGGTGGATAGCAAAATATTTGCCAAACTCATGGCAAATAGACTAAAATCCCATCTCTCAGCCTTGATACATTCACTCCAGATGGGGTTTGTACAGGGGCGGGATAGTGCCGACCACATACAGTACGATCCCTTGTCAACCTAATACACTCTGCCCAGGGCCTCTCAACACCAGCTGCCACTGTGGCAGTCGACTTTAAGAAGGCCTTTGATGCCACAGAATGGGATTATCTTCACTTGGTGCTGCACCAATTTTGCCTAGGACCTAGATTTTGCTCAAGGACCAAAGCCATTTACATGGACCCCAAGACCAGAGTAACATAGAAACATAGACCTTAACGGCACATAAGGACCGCTTGGCCCACCTAGTCTGCCCATTTCCCTACCTATTGGATAAGCTGAAGATCCTAGATAACCAACAGTGTACTTCTTCCTACTCCCCACCAGAATTGCCTTATGTCTGTCCCATGCATTCTTGAATGCCCCCACTGTTTTTGACCCCACAACCTCCTCAGGAAGGCTGTTCCATGCGTCTACCACTGTGAAAGGGCTCTGGAGACCTCTGTATTTCTTCCTTATATTAAAGTCTGTTGCAACAGCACTCTCATGCTTTCTCCTCCTTTCCTACTCTAGTTCCTCCCTTTGCTTACCCAGTCTACAGGCAGGCCACCTGTAGTACCCCCCATGTACTTAGTTTCTGGTCTCTGGGTGTCTTTGTCACATCATTTTTCCTGCACAATATAAACGCGGAGATGTAGAAATTAAAAACTACATCTGTGGTCCTCTCGGTATTTAGAAGTGGACTGTGTTATGGAGTATAATTCTGTGTGTCTGCAGCAGTCTTAGGGTTAATTAAGGAGTCCCTAGCTGCAGTCTTATAGACACTCTGTAGTTCACTCAGTGTATCAAACAGTAGATGCAGAGCCGATTTCTTAAGTTACTTTTCAGCAGCTGGCTCAGAAAATAAGTTCTACTGCTTTTCTATAGTGCTATAAGGGCATTTGTTTAGTTATGTTTAGCACTTGTGTCCTATTTAGGTTTGCATGAGATAAATGTTGTGTGGCTATATTAGCACATAAAGTAGCTGCAATGTTATTTTGCTGTTTTGTAAACAGTACAAAATGAATTAAGCTACCATGTTTAATACTTTTGTTCATTGTATTAAAGTTGGCTATGAATTTTAGTTGAAGTTTTAAAAGCTGCAAAGAAGTATTCAATATTTGTCTTTCTGACTGTTTACCTGCAGAAATGGTTTGGGGTGTGTCCTTGCTGCTCAGCCCTCTCTGTGTCTCTACCTCCTATAGTGCTGGCCGGCCCATTTTCTCTGTATTAAATAGGTAGAGGACCTAGAGGAGTGGCTTAGGCAGCAGATTCCTCCCACTCCAGATTTATTTCTTTATTAAAGCAACAAAATGATGATTTAGCAACTCTAATCGATTATTCATTAACACTTTAGATATTTGCCTGTTTCAGTTATTTAAAATTATTGTTGTTTCTAAAGTTATGTTACTAACAAGTATGGGGCGAAGCCTATCTATATCACATGATCCCTTACCTGTTATATAAAGAAATGCTTTAGCATGTGTCAGTAGAGTGAAGGACTCTGAGCAGTCCAGACCCTAGCCTTTTCTAGTGGTCATTTGTTATGAGTTAAGGACTGATTGTCTTATTTGATTTATTTTCCCTCTTTTATTGTTTGGTCAAACAGTTCGCTGTTAAAGAATTAATTTGCCTGCCTTCTTACTTTCTTTTGCTGAATAAAAGCTATTTTTTGTTGCATTGGAACCTGGTGTCTACCTCCATCTCTACCCACAGCCTACTACAACCACCCTCTCTGTGAAAAAATACTTCCTCACATTGCCCCTGAGCTGCCTCCCCATCTTCAGATTGTGTCCCCTTGTTGTTGCACATCTTTTTTTCTGAAAGATGCTACCCTCTTGGACTCAGTACTCACAATTCCATACTGTTGGACCCCTTCCCACTAGAGAGGGGCACCAAACAGAGCTGCCCCCATTCCCCATTCTCTTCATGATGGCCATAGAACCTCCCGCAGCAGCTATCCAGCAGAGTGGAGAGGTCCTCAGCCTCCAAATAGGACAGGAGAGACATCCCACTCTTCTTGACCTGCTAATCCCAATGGTGGATGTCAGCAAGGCACTACCATTCATGCTGGACAGCCTCCACAATTTCACCAGACACTCTGGCTTCAAAGTTAACCAATCAAAAACTGAAGTCCTCCCCCTAAACCACAAATGCCACCCTCAGCTGTCACCAGTTCCCAATCTAAGATGGGTGCAGTGGGGACTCACATATTTAGGAGTCAAAATCATTGCAGAATTAGACAATATCTGGGAAAACAACATGTGACCCCCGCTGAGAGAGTGCAAGTCAGACCTAGCTAGATGGGCTCACCTCAATGTTACCCTGGCAGGGAAAATCTCAGTCATCAAAATGTCTCTGGCACTCAGAATTATGTACCTGTTCTCACACATCCTCCTAGCACTACCACAAGTTTGGTACTGTAAAATAGACAGAGTGATAGGCACCTTCTTTTGGGACCAGAAGAGACCAAGGTACAGCCAGCACAAGCACTGGGCCCATTGAACAAGGGGAGGATGGTGGCTTCCATGGATGGAAAGGTACAAATTAGCTTTTCCTAACATGCAGACCCTTAAGTACTTCCAATCTGGTTGTTCCTTATCCCCACAATGGATCCAGATGGAACAGGTACAGGCCAACAAACTGATACTCGCCTCAACACTTTGGGGACCACTGAATAAAAATCTTCAAAGACACCCTTAGATATGGCCAGCTATGAAATACTGGAAGCAGTTTCATCATCATACCAAAACTGCAGATAATCCCCTAGTTTACACTCCCCTTTGGCAAAACTTTCAGATAGTCATAGACAATAAGCCAATACAATGGAAAAACTGGGCAGATAGGGGCATTCTCTTTGTTCACAACATAATGGCACAGCCTCTTCAATGCATAGACACCTTTCAGAACCTGCAGGAGAAATGGGGGGTATATCCCAGAGGGACTTCTGGAAATACCTCCAGATTCGCTCCTCGATCAACCAATATCTATCAACTAGAAAGAAAACTCAACCCTCCAGGGTATCACAACCCCCCATTGGTAGATGGTTAGCCAAACAAAGAGGACAGGCTGGAGCTGTGTACTGCCTGCTCAGGGACAGTCTCCCCAGTAAGAGTGCCCTATCTAAGAACAAATGGGAAAAAGTTCTGGGTACTATAATCACCGAGGCTCAGTGGACTAGGTACTGGGCAGTGGGTCACAAATTCTACACAGACTCCAAGACCAGGCTCCTAAGCAACAAGGTCCTTCACTGGTGGTACAGAATGCCAGTAGTGTTACACAGGATGAAGGTGTTGGGAGATGACAAGTGCTGGAGATGCCTCCAACCAGGGGGGAGATATCCTACATATTCTATGGACATGTAAAGACATACAAGTCATGTGAAAACAGGGAGGCCAGCTTATCAACGAGGTACTGGGCAAGCCAACCCCTCTCTCCCCACCCACGGCACTACTTGGTATCCCTCCTCTCAACGCTTTCCTAACTGAACCACAGTTTAAGTGGGTCCTTCTCCTTTGTATGTAGGCCAAAAGATTCCTCCTAAGCCGTTGGCATACTACAACCATCTTCAAGCTAGTAGATATTGTGAAATCCCAAGGAAATGTTTTTGAATTTGAAAGGTGCTCACACCTGATCAAAAACCAGCTAGACCGCTTTGAGACCCATTAGCACCCATTCCTGGTGTATATAGCTCCGAGAACTGGAGTAGGATGAGTACACAAAGCAGGTACTGTCGGCAGAGCCCTAGACTGAGCATCTCATTACCCCATTACCCCCGCCGATAGGATAAGAAGAAATAAAACCCACGGTAAAACATTAAGGTGGATGACTTCAAGCCAGCAAAACAAAGAGGGGTAAAGTGGAATAGTGATCATCTGCATCAAAGGTTCATAATTCAGGCTGTCTAAAAGTTCCAAAGACCTGGGAATCAAAACCCACAGGTACTTTATAAAATCTCTGTTCCATCTAACTGGAAGTTGATGTTGAGTTGTTAAAGGAGAAGAATAACTGAATGCTAACAAGTCAGTTTTAGACTTATTTAAGCAAAAACCTCCTACCCGCTCAAAAATGTTTAGTATGTGAAAAAAACTCCAAAACTGAATATGTAGGGTTAGTCTGAGTTAGTAGAATGTCGTCTGCGAAAAAGACTATTCAGTGATCACGTCCAGCTATGGGAAGGCTGGAAATCTGGGTGGAAAGATGGATATGCAAGGCCAGAGGCTCCATATAGAGTACAAATAAAAGAGGTGAGAGGGAGCAGCCTTGTCGGGTGCCCCTATCTAAAGAAAAAATGGAAGATAGTGTACCATCAACCTTCACATAAGCCACTGAAGTCCTATATATGGCCTGCAACATTGTAATAAAGGACAGTGGTAAACCATAGCTATTCAGGCTGACCAAAGAAAAACCCAAGAGACATGGTCCAAGGCTTTCTCTGCATCCAGACTGGCCAAAACCAGGAGGATAGACAGCTAATGGGCATAATCTAATAATAAGAATGTGTGCTGCACATTGTCATGTGCCTGCCTTTTACCGACAACCCCGCCTAACCCCAGTCCAGTAAGGTAGGGAGAAGGCCCTGAAGTCGCAAGGCTAAAATGGTCATAAAAAATTTGTAATCCAAGTTTAAAATAAAAATCGTATAATAAGATTCTGGTTTAGTAAGATCTTTATCTGTCTTAGGGAGTGCTGTTATCATTGCATAATTTCAGGATGGAGGGGGATCAGACCCGTCCTGGATAGAATGGAAGACCCAAAGCAGAAGTGGATTGAACATCTCCAGAAAAGCAGCAACTTTGTAAAAATCTGATGGAAAGCCATCAGTACCCGGACTCTTACCAGGCTTAGCTTGTTGAATGGCTGCCCACAATTCAGCATGAGAGATAGGGCTAATTATCACTTGGAACTGCTCGGAAGGTAATCTAGGGAGTCCTGCTTGAGTGAGAAAAGAATTTACCAGGTCATCTGAAGGGGGAGGGAAGAGTCAGGGGAGTAAAGAGAAGAGTAATAGTTGCTAAAGACCGAGAGGATTTCTGCATTATGGTGGGTCAGTAGGTCTGTATCCGGGTGCTTCAAGTTAACCACTGTAGCAGCTACCCAGTGCAACTGAATCTGACAAGCAAGATATCTGGCTCCTTTAGGACCTCGAACGTGATAATTCTACCTTAAATAGAAAAGGGCATGTTCTGTCTTTGGATCCAGTAGCTGCTGCAGATCAGCCAGGCTTTGAGTAGTTGTAGATGCACTGACCTGTTGCTCTACATCCAGGTGACCTGCAATGTCTGAAGGGATTGATATAATTTCTTCATATGATTATCACACATTTCTTGCCTAACAGAAGCATATGGATAACCTGTGAACAAGGCGACTGCAATTGAGCACTTATGAAAATGGTGACTCAGTTACAGCATCTGTGTTCAGGGCTACCTGGCAGTGGGGTGACTGGATACCACGGTGGGAAAGATAGAGTGTTGGGAAGTATATGTGTGGGTGAGGGGAGAGGCAGGGGAAGGAAGCTATGTGGGAGGGGGTGTGGTGGGCATCTGCTGAGCTGGTCCACTAGCATGGTGGGGAGGGTGGGCAGTTAGGAGACGCAGGATGCAGGGTGCGGGTCCAGTTCAGTTCTTTTTTTGCTGGCAGACACCCTTTTTTGTTAAGTATTTCCCCCCCTCCAACATGCACCCCCCCCCGGAGTTGAGAATCCATTAGTGGGGGGGCTGAATGAAAAGGAAACCTGCAGATCTCAGGCGCCCTTCTTCCATTCACCATGAGTGTGCATCACCAAAATTTATTTTCAGTGATTTACACTCGCCGTAATGCCCTAATGGAGAATGCTATTCTGCTATCACCATTATGACATAGAACCAGGCGTATACTATTAATTTGCCCTGCAGTACTGATTTTAACATATCCTAGAGTATGCCAGGTGTTACCTCATCATTATCATTATCATCTCAAGATTGTTTAATCAAGTCAGTAAGTTCATCAACTAAGGACTTGTCCCTTAAATAACCTAAATGGAGGCACCAGAAGGAACAGCTGGACGGTTTATCGAGCTTAAGAGAAACATGAACAGGAGAATGGTCAGATAGATGAAGGGGACCATGTTCCACCTTGTGAACATGACCAAGGTGCTCTGCTGTGGTAAGGAAATAGTCAAGTCTGGCAAAGCTGCCATGCCTGGTAGAGTAATGAGTATATTCTCATGCCTGTAGGTTGATGGAGCACCATACATCAACTATCCCCAGATGCTGTAAGGTACATCGAACATATTTATGAACAGGTGAGTAGCGATGAAGTTTTGGCTTAGATTTATCAATATTAGGACTTAAGGCTAGGTTCAGGCCCGCCCCCCCATAGCAATTGCCCCATTAAAGAGGGCAAAAGAATAGAAAAATATTTAGAAAAATTATTTTTACTTGAACCTGGGGGGAACTAGAAATTAACTAAGGTCACTTCCTGGCCATGAAGTAAGTCTGTAGCTATCATATTGAACTTGAACTTGAACGTGCCTCCAAGGGCAACCCATGGCGGCATATAGTCAACACCCAACGGCACTGGCCAGAACGATGCGAAGCAATAAAGATCTTTTCAAAACCTAGCCTTAGGAATTTCGAGTGTTTCTCTGGGGGTAAATGTGTTTCTTGCATTAAAATCAAATCAGCCTGCTACTGGTGGAAATAGTGAAGGAGGCAATACCTTTTCACGGGTTATGTATTGCATTAACATTGTAAGAAATAAGCTTAGAGACAGAAGACATGGTATAACTATGAAACCAAATAAACAATGTAGAAAATTAAATGTTTCACACTAGAAGTCTTGACATTCCAAAAGGTAAAACATTATTTAATGAAGGAAAAGGTATGAAATCTTTTTAATAGCTTTCCATCTGAATTTTAACAGACCAAGTGAACCGTATTAAACTTTGGTGTACTTTTTGTTGCAGAAAACAACCTTTTTAATGTTCTTTTTAGACCACCTTTTAGCATTGATTCACATCATCCAACAAATGAGTTTCTTCAAACCCGGGGAGTGAAAAGGGAAAGAGGATGGAAAACTTTCTTGATTTTCTTTTTTGGGATGTCTGTTGGGACTTTGAAGCTGCATTGTCTTACTGTTTTAGGATTGGCTATTTCTGCGATACCTACAGCTTTATGAAGTATCCATTTTTGAATTGCTCTTATTTAAAAGTCTGGCCTTGTTCATGGCCTTGCATATCTGAGATGCATTCCGGTGCTATCAGTTTACATCCCCAGGCACTCTGATACTTTACTGAGATTATTTCTTATTTACAGATGTTGAAAGCATTTGTTTTCTGGAACAATGTACAAGGGCCTGGATATTCAAAAGTGTTGCTCCATGCGCAACAGGGTTGCGCATGCGCAAGTCCAAAATGCGCCATTCTGCGATATTCAGCAGGAGGCAGTTACGCCACTGGCATCAGGTTGCGCAAGAGAGCAATGCAAATGAATGCATGCTCAACAGGAGGGGGAGGATCCATGCATAACCTGCACAACCCGATATTCAGTCGGGTTGTGCAGAGGTGCATCGCAACCCCAACCTGCGCCTGCACAACCTTGAGCCCAAAAAAGGCTTAGTTGAGGGCCACCCACAGGTGAGCTGCTGCATTGCAGGGCGCAACACAGCAGCTGCCACCCTGGCTGGCCCCAACTCTTCCCTGCCCCCTCCAGCCCCGATCGCCGGGCATAGTGTGTACGACTCCCCCACCACACATCTCCCACAGCCGATCGCGGGCAGTACAGGTACATGTAACACCCCCATATCCCGAAGCCCCATCGGGCCTGCGCGATATATGAACCCCCAGTGCCGATCGCGGGCAGATGTAACCCCCAACCCAAATATCTCCCTGGTGGTCCAGTGGACCGTAAAGCCGATCGCGGGCAGAATCATCAAACCCCAAACATCTCCCTGGTGTCTAGTGTCCCCCCACCCATGAAGCCCCTCCACCGCTCCCCGCGGCAGCTTGCAGCCACAGTCCCTGCTTCCAATCTAGCCACCACTTCACTCTGCTGCCGACCCTGAAGCTCACATGCCCAGCTAGCAGATGCAGCTACACCTGTGAAAGGGGCCCCCCCTATAGCCCCCGCACCCAGTGAGGAAACCAGTACTGGCACATGCCTCCAGGCATCGTCAGCCAGCGGAGCTGCGGCCATCAAGCTGCCACGGAACCATGCTGACATATTTTTCCCTGTTCTTCTCCCCATGGGGAACCCGGATGTGCAATGACGTCCAAGAACATATGTGCAGACATCTGCTCCGTCCCCCCAGTTGTACCATTGCTTGCGGTACCTCCGGGCGTCCTCAGGGGTCGCCACAGCATTGTGCAAAGTCCCCAACCCACCCCAGGACTGAGAAAGCTGTCTTCTGATGCTCAATCCCAGTCCTCCCCTGCTGACCCCCGATGACCCGAGCTCAATCCCAAACCCGGGTTGCCGGCATAGCGCGAGGTGTGGCGTCCAGCGCCTCAACCCTCAGCGCCACCGGGCCTGCAGGTATGCAGTACTTTGATTTACATATAATATGTATGTGTGCTTGGACACAGCAAGGGCCAAATCTAACTGAATGGCATATGCATGTGCTTGAAAAACCCATGCTAGCTGGACTATACTAGGCAGTCCTGAAAGATAACTAGAGGTTACAGAGAGAACACTCTAAGGCCCCAGAAAAGCAGTCAAGATTGGTTCTAACTAGTTTCCCACCTACTTACCTTGACTGTGAACAATATTTACCTGGCAACTATGAACTTAGAGCATACATAGAATGTTCTGGATGGAAAAGGGATGTTTTCCTGACCTACAGTACTTAGCTAGAATAGAGATTTTCATGACCTACCTTTCTTTGGACAAACAAGCTTGATGGTGGAATTATGATGTCATGGAGCTCTTTCAGCTACTTATACTGTGTTAAAATCAGGAAATCAGGCAAGTAGAGCAGAGCACTCTCTTTCCTGTGGTCAGAACACCTGTTCTGATAGGGATGTAGAAGGCCAATGCAACCCAATCACAAGAAGACTCCTCGTAAGCCATTGGCAAAGGAATGTCTGGTCTGAGGGCTCCATGTTGGTAACGATCTCTCATTTATCAGTATACACAATTGTTGAAGGTATTACACTCTGTTTCCTTTTCACTAAGCTGAGACAGTTTATGGCTTGTAATATATAATGTAATAAAGACAGAGAAAGATTACTCAGGAAGTATTTGTGGTCATTTCAGTGTGGTTCTTGTACCCTTCCATGGCATAACCACAAACCAAAAACCTTAGAATATAACAGTTCAAGCTGCCATACTATCAGTGATGTCACCAGAAGTCCTCTTGTTTTTATTTCTGGCAGGCGGTGTTTTCCAAGAAAGGCAAGTGTGGCTATGCAGGCACGACTTCAGTTATTGGGCATCTGTTAGAGCAAGGCAGTATCCCAGGTGCAAAAACTGCTTTCTGAACCCTTGGTAGCTATGGGTACTCTGGCTGATACCCACAAGGGATCCAATGGGGTAACTTGCTCCTATGGGTCATGGCCAAAGCTCAACATCAGTGTACTCCCCGCATTTTGGTGGTACGTCTAGGAAGAAATTATCTGGGAGTGGTAAAGTCCCTTGAGCTGCATTGCTATATAAATGAGGACTTGGCATTGCTTTGGGACTCTGGGCTGGGGCTGCACATACTGTAGTTTGGCCACACATCATCTAACAGAGGCATTGGCAAAATGCAGGAGATGTTACTGCAACTGAGAAAACCTGCAGGTTGACTAACATGGCCATGCACAGTTTAATGGACTCTACTGGGAAGATCTGTCCTAAGAGTTCCATGTTAAAATTGTGACCACAGAATCACAACTAAAATAATAGTGTGGTAAAAATGGCGATCGTTAGCAGTGAGATTAAACATAACAGTGCCTCATTATTCACCATTGCATCAAAATCGCACAGCTATTTACTGTTTACTTTCTCATATGTGGACAGAGTTAAAAGCTTTCATTTGCTGGTAAACAGCCTACTCTTAATCAGTAGCCTTCTTATTTCTGTAATCCATCTTATTTCTGTAATCCATTTCTGTGTTTACTTGTTGCTTTCTCCTGCTCTCCTAATTCCTTGTACCCACAATGCAACACACACACCTGAGCCCACCTGAGCCCAATGGTCATTAAAATGACCATTTGGTTTGCCTTCCCCTTTTGCCATTTTCCTGACTTCATAGCAGAACTCACCGACAGCATGGAGTTCGAAATAATTACTAGCCAGAAATGCAAGCCCCTGGCTGTTTATGATGGTTATGCATACCAAAAAGACAAAGAAAAGGGCGAAAAGTTTTATTGGAGATGTGCAGATCTGCCTTTCCAGGCTGCATACCATTGGCACTAAGGTGTCAGCGCAGATCAAGGAGCACATGCACGTTCCAGATGCTGGTGATGCTGGGGTGCACAGGGTCAAGGCAGAGGTTAGAGAGCAGGCTAGAACAAGTGTTGAAAGCACTACACAGGTCATTGTGCAGTGTACCACCTCTGCCCCAGACATAGTCACCAGTCATTTGCCTGTTGTGCCACTGTTGAAAAGGACCATTCAAAGAATAAGGCAGGTTGGACATGGCTGTCCAGCCACCTCAGCCTCTATCGAGGAGCTTGACATACCTGCAGAGTTCAGGATTACCTTAGCTGGAGTACCACTCCTTGTCTTTGATAGTGGCAAGGAAAAGGACACATTGCTCATGTTTGCTACTGATGTAAATGTAAAAATGTTGTAGGACAGAAGCAATTGGTTGATTGATGATACCTTTAAATCTTGTCCTTTATTATTCGATCAATTGTATACAGTGCATTGCATTAAGTCAGGGCAAGTGGTAACAGCACTTTATGTCCTGATGTGTTTTAGAACAATTGCTGCATATACTCGGCTTTACACACAGCTACATGAATTGTGCTCCCCTTAAAACCAGAGACTGCAATAATGAACTTTGAGAAATCAGGCTGGTGTGCATTTTGTACCTCTTTCCCTGTCACTGAAATATGAGGTTGTTTTTCATTTCGCACAAGCCATGTGGTGGAAGATACAAAAGTACCCGATAGTGCAAGAATGATACTGCTCAGACCCTGACTTTTCTTTGTATGCAATATGCTGTTGTCATTGGCTTTGTCCCTACAGAAGATGTTATATGTTATATGTTACATTTGATTCAGTGTGAAAATGGGAATGCTTTTCCAACAAATACAGAAATTTTTATGCCACTGCTTGATTATTTTGAAGCTACATGGGTTGGTGAATGCAGGGTGTCCAGGACAAAGAAGTTCAGCATTCCACTAGAACACTGGAACTGCTACGATGCCACCTTGCAGGGACTTGCACGAACAAACAATGCAGTTGAGGGGTGGCATCATGGATGTAGCAGTCACATAGGAGCCTGTCACCCCCGTGTGTGGAAATTTATACAGTGCCTGAAGGAGGGACAGCAGCTATCTGAAATGAAAATCGAGCAGATGGTGTCTGGAGCTGGAACTGGATCGAGAAAAAGAAAATACAAGGACATGAATGAGAGGGTGGTCTCGACTTTGAGTGAATAATCACATAGGACTAGGTATGATTACCAAAGAGAACTCGCCTAGAATTTTCAGTTCCAAGTGTGAACTGAAGTCATCCACCTCATCAGCAACTCAGGTCTGAAGTAACAGGCTAGTTTTTATCAGGATATTGAATAATAAAGGAATAAGTGCAGAAGAACACTAAATGGCATCAGTACAAAAGTTGCTATTATAACATTTGACCCTGTGACCTGTCATTGTGATTCGAACACAAGGCAAGTGGTAAAAAAGGCATCAGTGCTAGAAGGAATCTGTGTGTGAGCAGTACACTTTAATGTAGAGGGAACCATTGGATCTGAGCACCAGATAATTTACTTGACGCTGGTCTGGTAAAAGAGTTCTGTAGCAGTTGAGGTGGTAGGTTGGCGCTATTATGTGTAGTCACTACTATTATTTACACTGTGGCAGATATCAGCGGTATTAAATTGGTTTCACTATATTTGCTGGTAGCTGAATAATCACTCGCTATTTCTTGCAGCGCGATTTAAGCAATCATCATTATGTAGTCGTGATTTTCACGGGATGCCATCCTAAGGTATGATGAGATTGCCATTAAGGTTCCCAAGATGTATGCCTGGGATGGTGTGCACTTGTCAGGCATAGGTTGTGATGGGTTTTAAGCTGACATACAAGGTGCTGCATAGAAATTTCCACAATGATGTGCTTGGGGGATGAGTACTGAGAGCAGTGCTCATCCTATGGTGGCACGGTAGTCTTGCAAGGTCTGTACAAAAGGAGGTTACAGGCAATCACACATTTTCTGCAGTCTGTTCATCCCAAGGCTGCAAGAGGTGAGGCCCCAGATGGCTGAAGTACTCTCTGCTGGGGGTCAGAGGTAGCATCATCCAACGGGGTCGTGAGGTCTCATGGCCCAAGAGTCACCCTTATGCCTCAGAGGTGGAGTCCTCCAGAGCCATATCCATTTGTTGGATATCCTTGGGGTAATGGGATGGCTAAGGTATTATAAAGTTTGATTAGCAAAAGCCTTGCTATAGCTCCCTTGCTGCACCACACATCATGCTAATAATATTGTAACTTAGATTACAATTTATTTCTTATTAAACACATAGCTGTGTCCATTTTCTCCAAAGCATTGGCCATGTATCATTCTGTTTGGGTGAAAGTAGGGGAAATGTGTCCTGCTAAAGCAATAGAGAGCCTGAAAAGGATTGCAACAGGGGAGGGTTTGTCTGTGGCCACTGTCCCTTCTTTTTTTTTTATTCATAATTTTTCATTTTTCCCTTTTTCTCCCCTTCACGTGGTCATGGCGTACGCATGCATACATGTGCTTAGAGGACTGCATGCATGCCAGGATCTGGTGGCCCCTTCCTCCCCATTCCAGACTTACGTCACCACTCCTGCTTCCTGCGCACCCATCGAACCTCCACCTGATGGCTGCAAGACTATGGAGGAGCAGGCATCCACCCCTGGAGGGGGAATCCTGCTCCAGCCCTCTCCCCCAGCTGGCAACCCGGTGACCCAAGGTCATTCCCAAACCTGGGTCACAGGCATGGCATGAGGTGTGATGTCCAATGCCTCAACCCTCAGCACCACTGGGCCCATTGGCCACTGTCCCTTCTGACTCCTGAGCTGGCAGATAGGGAAGTAGGTAAGTAGATACCCACAAGGGGGAGGTGTTAGATAGAAAGGTAATGGTTTCGAGGGCAAGGATTGTAGTCAGCTGGAAGGAGTGATAATATTTAAGTTGGAGCACATGTTGTGCAGATCCTTCTTATTCTGGCTTCCAGCCAGATTTCTCATCCTCGTAAAGCTGGGTAAGGGAACAAGCATGGCATAGGAAACATGCTGTGCCACTATGGGGACCATCTGTGGGGGCAAGAAGGGATTTTTCCAGCTTTTCCCATGAAATGTTCCAGTTTGTTTGTTTTTTGTCTTTTTAGATAGGGTAAAAAGTGTTTTTGTAGGGCAGGTTTTAGCAGTAGGACATTACAATCATTTGATGCATGACAGCATGTAGTGTGACAAGATCTGTACAACGGGGTTAACAGGGAATGATGCATATTCTGCAGACAGTTCACCCCAAGGTTGGCAATAGGTGAGGGCTTGGATGACTGGAGTACCTGCTGTGGGGGGCGGGCATAGGGGTAGCCTCTTCAGACATGTCCCATGGGTGTAGAGTCATCTGACTGGGGAGGGGCCAACATTCCATGGCCCAGGAGTTACGCCTTGCGCCTTGGAGGCTGGACTCCCTCTGGAGGCCATACCCATTTGTTGTATCCCATTGGGGTAAGAAGATGGCTGAGATACTATAAAGTTTGATTATCAAAAGCCTTGCTATGATTCCCTTGTAGTGAATTTCACACTAATAATACTGCAACTTGGGTTACAGTTTGGTTTTTGATAAACATGTAGCTGTGGCCATTTTTCTCCAAAGCATTGTGTATGTCTCCTGTTGCATGTATGAAGGCAGGGGGAATGTGGCCTGTTAAGACAAAGCAGATACAGTGCTTCCATTAGATCAAGCCCTCTGTATAAATATCACGTTTACTCTGTGACAAACTTGAGAAATTGTCATTGGCTTATGCAGAATTCCTGCAGTATCCTACAAGGTATCATGGCAGAAACTGAGATAAAAATGCTTGATGCTGGTAGGTGGACCTTGTACTTGTAAACATGTCTTTAGATTCTTCAATAACCTCTTCTAGGCTATCTTTTTTTCTTTAATGGCACAGATCTTTCTAGTGGAAGATGACATTTGTACAATGTTTTGATCTTTGTCAGAAAAGTAAATATATTTTGTGGAATTTGGTTTATTACCAACTTAGTTTTATTTTTTTTTTTTAACCAGGTATAGCACACTAAGCTGAAAACTTTTTTTTACAGGAGTGGCCTGAGAGCACAATGAGGTTAAGTGACTTGCTCATGGTCACACAGTATGCAAGTGGAAGCTGTGGGATTCAAACCCAGGTCTGGTTTGCTGGATATCACCAGAGTTGTAGTTCAGAGCCTTAGACCGCTGCACTATACTGCCTTCTTTATCACTCTAACAATGTTGAATTAGCTTAGTTTTGAGGTTTTTCCATGTGAAAGATTGGCATGTTAATTAATGAAGAATACCTCTTAATTTAAACAAATTTGGGGACAGTTCCTAGCCTTTCTGAACCCAGTAAGGACAAAGGAGGTGAAATAGGGTGCATCAAATTAAATTACTAAAGAAGTGTTTTATATACAGTATATTGATCAGCCAAAACAAGAGAGTGCCATCAATTTGGGGTTTGAAAATTCATTCTTTACTCACTGTGCACAAAGACTGGAGCCAGAGAACAAGCTGTAATTTGAGTCCATGCCGAACAAATGCCACAACTAAATGTTAACATTAAAAGCATTAAACAATTAAATGTGAACTTTTAACTTTGTTTTTAAGTCCAAGAATTATCAAAAGCATTTAAAAACATTAAATGTGACCTTTTAACTTTGTTTTATTCCAAGAATTGAAATCACTGGTAAAAAAAAAATAAATAATTAATTGAGGTTACTTTCTGGTTACTATTACTGAAGGATTCCATGCCAACCATTGAGGTGTTGTGGGCATCAGTGGGCTGCGAAAAACAGAACAGAAGAATCCTGAGCATGAAATCAGAAAGTAATTTAGGCTTTGTTTGTTTTTTATATACAGACTAAGGCACAGCACTGCAATTCATTCAGAGGTTCCTGTGAGATTTTCAAAGACCACCCTGTTGAAACAGCTGAGCGGCTCGTACCCAGTCTCCATAATACATGTTTGATGTGTCACAAACATGTATTACAGAGATTTCAGTACCCAGTTTTGGGTTATTAATGTCTTCAAGTAATTATTTATTGTTCATAATTTTTTTCATCAGAGAGATACACTGAACTAACACGTCTAATTTTTAGGTGTGTCCTGGGGTGAACAAATCCCTCCTTCACATTCCACATACAATAGAAAAGAGATTTGAGGAGAATTGTGCAACTTACTGGAGAACATGTGTAATAACCTGGATTCTGAGGTTTACTTAAGTGGGGTTTTTATGCCTGTATTGGAAACTATAACTGTTTGCCAGATCCTAAAAATTATGTACTAGACCCTGAACCTGAGAAATACGAAAGATGTAGTAAGGATTTAGCATATAATCCACAGAGAGAGAGAGAGAGAGAGCTTAATTGAATTTCTGGACAACTTTGATCTTAAAGTGATTAATGAAAGGCTGACTTCTGATGGAGAGGGAACCTTTACTTTTGTCTCCCACAATAGTGCAACTGTGATTGGTTATTGGATAGTGGTACAGTATCTTATGATCTGATGCATTTGAGTGATGTAGAAATATAGCCCAACCAAAGAGTGACCAGTTTTTCTGTTAGTACTATATAGGTCTAGTGACTCAAATGTATGTCCACAAATAGAGGATGGTAGTATCATCACACAATGTAGTGGACAAGAAGCTGGTATGGAATAATGAATTAGAAGGGAAGACTACTGACTGTTTACAAAAGTTAAGCAGCTGACCCTTCCTAACTGATTTTTGCTTCTTGATAAATGCAAGTGAGAAATATCACGTTTTGAGTGATATCTGTTCAAAATTATATCCTGTATTATATATTGACATAAAGATAATCAGGTCAAATTCCTGGTTCAATGCCAATGCAAAAGTGAGAAAAGAAAACTGAATGCCATGAGAAGACACAGTAGGAAAATGCAATCTAAGCACAATATTCTAGAACTAAACAGAGGCAAAGTTATAAAATGATCCTTGAGGAAGACAAAAATGCTTACCAAGGAGAAATTGGAATCAATGTTTATAGCAATTGTAGGAAATGATATGGTTTCATTTTGAAAGCATGTAATTAAAGGCTTTATTGTCTACCTTAGAAACTTTGGGCCCAATTATCAAAAGCAAAACTAAGATGCAAGGTGCCTGGGCCAAATGGGGATGATGCAAGTGTACGCATTGCGTCATAGTTTGCAGTGACCATGCTTCTCAAATGCAGGTTGTGGTGACATCAGGATGTCATGAGGCAAAGCCCCTTGAGCCACCCTTGTGGCAAAATTCCCATGTGCCAGGTTGCAAGGGACTTGTTCCAGGGGCTGCACCACACCTTCTTTTATTCTGTAAGCCCACCGTGGGTGCAGCAAAGGGTTCAACTTAGACTAGGCATGAAGTGGTCTAAGTGCAATGCACCAATGTAGCAAATTGGGTGACTCTGAAAGTGGGTCTGGGGACAGAAGGGGCATGGAGTTGCTATACGGGGTGTTGGGAGATGGTGGCATGTGAGAGATGTGGCACCCTGTGGGGTGACATTTACATAACTATTACACTAATGGGATGGTACCTTGGGGTCCAGGGACACACAGTGCCATGGCCTAGGTGGGCACAGCCCTGGCAGCAGCCCCAGCCTTCAGCACTGATTGTCCCCTGGACCCACCCCTGCAGTACCATTCCATTAGCTTAATGTTTATATAAACGGCACCTGCCGGATACCACATCATCCCCTCATGACCACCATCTCCCCATTCTATATGACACCCCTGTGCCCCTTCTGCCTCGGACCCTTCCTGACAGACATGTTTCACCACTACTCCCAACCATTCCAGCCCCTCTAGTGTTGTGCCAGGTGGAGGAGGGTGGATCTCTGCAGCAATTCCTGCAGGTGCACAATTGTCTGGTGCTAGCCTGTAGGTATGGAAACTCCCAGGTTTTGTCCCAGGGACCCCTGTTTTTATAGATTTGGTGCAAGGTTCCTGATGCACTAAGAATGCTGCAGCCCTAGATCACCACAAATTGTTATGATCTAGGGATCTGTGAGAATCAAGACCCCTGAATCGTATTCATTCATTTTTATTTTATACTGGAAAGGTGTCTAGGCAAAATGCCTGTTTTCACAAGTGTCCAGTTTTAGGGTTTTTACAGATATACACTTTATACAGACACATGGTTCAAAAAATACAAATACAAAGACAAAAACGTGTATACAGGAATTTCAGTTACTTACAAAATGGCTTATGTACAGCAGCTCCAGTATTAAGATCAAGTCTAAACAAAACATACAAATACATGGGAGAAGATGGGAAAAACTCTGAAAGAGCTTAGTAGGGAAAAAGAGGCATGGAAGGCGGACAAAAGAGAGGGGGGTTAAGACAAAAGAGAGGGAACAATTCTAACCAAAAATTGAGCAAGTGACCTAGGGATTGTTCAATCAATGGTAGGAAAATTAAGATATGCTACCCATGGCAGTTGCAAGGTGGTTTATTTAGTAGGTGCTCCTTTAGTTTGGCCTTAAAGGTGCCAAGGGAGGGTCTGCTAACAAGGTTGGGGGGAAGAGTGCTAAAAAGCTTGGTACCTCTGTAGGTAAGTGATCTCTGCCCCAAAGAGGTGTTGCAGTATGGGACCCAAAAAGAGGATGAGGCAGTGTTTCTAGTAAGACAGGCAGGGCAAGCCTTCTTGAACAGAGAGAAGACACTGTGGGGAAGAAGATTGCTAAGGATTTTGTAGATGAAAGTGGAAGCCTTCCATGTGAGCCTGTCCTCTAGGGAGAACCAATGTACTTTCTCATAGAGGGCACAGCTGTGGGTACGACGGGGAAGCCCAGTCACAAATCTGATAATGTTATTGTATGCTGTTTTGAGCTTATTGAACATGAGAGAATTGCTCTGAGGGAAGTAAATGATGGAACCATAGTCAAGGAGAGGGAGCAGTAAGCTGGAAGCCAGCCTGTTTCTTGATTCCGGGGTGAGGAATTGCCTGATCCTGTAGAGGAGCCCAAGTCTCTGGTGGATTTTGTTAATTAATTGGTTAAATGTTGGCAGAAAGAGAGTTGCTCGTCAAGAGTAAGGCCAAGGTATTTAAATTCACTAACTCGCCTCAATGGCAATGCCATCATTATCTAGGAGGTTGAAACTGAAATTAGAATGTTTATGTGTACTGGAGAAAACCACACATTTAGTTTTTTTGGAGTTTAGGGCCATACCCTGAGTGGAGAACCAGGAGTGGAGACTGTGAAAATCTGTTTGAAGTTTGGAGAGAAGGGTGCAGAGGTTTGCATCCTTAAAGTATAAGGTGGCATTGTCCGCATATAGGATAATGTTGATATGGGAATAGATGGAAGGTATGTTATTTATGAATGGAGAAAAAGGAGGGCCCAAGTATAGATCCTTGAGGAACCTGCACTTAATAAGGCATTCAGACAAATGATGTCCCTCAATGACTGTTTTGTGGAACCTAGCATTGAGATAGTTACCAAACCAAAGTCTTATCTCTGGATATCATATTATAAAAGTTATTTACAGATAATGAGATAGGGGACTGTAATAACAAGCCTGATAATACCGAAAAGTGCCTACAATAGATGACATTACAGAAACAGAAGTACTTAATGCAGTAGATAATTTAAAAAATAAGACTGCACCAAGCTAGGACAAAATTCCTGCTGAGGTATATACAGTTATAAGTAGTTGATGGGCAGGGATACTAGTAAATTTGTTTATTTCTTGTATTAGAGAAAATTATTACTAGTTTTGTGGGTGGAAATATAATTGTGTCAGTTTATAAAAGCATTTGTCAATGCCAAATGTTGGCTTGCTGGCATTGGCATTGGTAGTGCAGGAGTTAGAGATGCACAATAGGATTGGCAGTGAAGTAGTGAACTGACGCTAACCCCAGCCCCACCCTGCAGAGAGTGACAGGCATTGGGATGTGCCTTTGGGTCATCAGCCACAATGCTCACACCATTTCACCTCACCCTACCCCTCAGACAACAGTAGTTGGGTGTGCCTTGGGGTCTTTGGGCCTTATGCTCACCACATTCCATAAGGAAATACACTGAGATGGGTGCAGTATAGGAGAATGGGGTGAACTTTGGGGCAAAAGATTCCAAGGCACACCTCTATGCCTGTCACTGGCTGCAGAGTGGGGGTGGAATGATGAGCATTACAGCTGACAATGCCAAGTCACACCCCAACACCCTCGTCTTACAGGGTGGGGCATTATGATTGGAAACCCTAATGCCCCTGGCGCTTGTTGATATTCTCAACCAAATATTCAACATGGGCTGTTTGTGACCCCACCTTATGAACAGTTGCACTATGAGTTTGTTAGTTGAAAGGTGATTTTGCACAGCAACTGTGCCATTTGGTGCCACAGGTAAGAAAACACATTTCGGACAGGATGTGAAAATGACAGCTGCACTGTACATGAGGAGGTGTAAAAATGGCATTGTTGAAAATCTGAGAGAAAATATGAAAATTGGTGATATCACAAGTGTGTGTAGAAACTGCAGAATGCACTCCAGTAATGCAATTATTTTTGTGATTTTTTTTAACCAAATTTTCAACATAGGAATTTTGGGAGCTCCAGTCATGAACAATGACACTATGATTTTGTTAATCTGCCTCGAATATTGATTTCCCACAGTGACCATGCCATTTTGAGCCACATGTGGGAAAACACAATTCAGGCAGGATGTGAAAAATGACAGCTGTACTATTCATAAGGAGGTATACAGAATTGGAAATGTTGAAAATCTGGAGAGAAAATATGAAAAATTGGTGAAGTCACGAGCGTACATAGAAACTGCACAATGCATGCCCGTAATGCAAAATTATTTGGGGGAATTTTTTAACCAAATTTTCAACATAGGAATTTTGGGAACTCCAGTCATAAACAGTGTCACTATGATTTTGTTAATCTGTCTCAATATTGATTTCCCATAGCGACCATGCCATTGTGCGCCACATGGGAAAACACAATTCAGGCAGGATGTGAAAATGACAGCTGTACTGTCTACAAGGAGGTATACAAAATGGCAATGTTGAAAATCTGGAGTGAAAATATTTATAATTGTCAAAGTTATGAGCCTGTGTTGAAACTGCACAATGCACGCCATAACACAGTCATTTTATAGAATTTTTCCACCAAATTTGCAAGATACACTTTTGGGACCCCACCTAACAGTGGCACTGTTGTTTCTTTAATTCATCCCAAAAGGTGATTCCATGCAGTGACCACGAATTACCTTTCAGGACAGAGTAACAAGATGACAGTGCATGTGTTCATAAGGTAGAGTCCCAAGCACCCCATGTTGGAAATTTGGAGGCAGAATTCAAAAAAATGACTGAGATATCCACCTAAGTTGAAACCACCCCATTTACAGTATGCCACTATACAGTTTACCAGCATTTCTTCAGTTTGCGGTCGGCTTTGAAGAGTGCAGACGTGTTCCGCTCCACCGAAGATCACAGTGCTGACCTCCGGCGGTAAGTATGGGGTGAGGGAGGGTGGGGAGGTGGTGTGCAGAAGGAGGGTATGGGTTGAGGGAGGAGACCCAACAGTGAGGGACCATTTTCTTTGTTTCATGTAATAAAAAAATAAAAACACTGCAGACAGTTTTTTTCTTTCCAGGTGTAAGAAGGTGTTGGGCACACTGGGGTGGGCTCCCAGTGTGCCCCATGACTTTGGGGAGGTGATGTTTTCCACACTGGGGTAGGCTTCCAGTGTGGCACACAATAGGGTGGGGGGACCATTAACATGCCGACTGCGATCGGCTTCCGAACACAGCGAGGCACACTGGGGTGGGCTCCCAGTGTGTCACACAATCTTGGGGGAGGTATTAAACATGCCGACAGAAGAATTGGGAACCCCCAAAGTTGGCTTTCTGGTGACTGTGTGTGGCAGATGGCAGTGTCAGCCGCCATGTTTATTTAAATACTTCACCAGGAAAGGCATGTCGGGAGGCATGTCATCAGTGCCGCTGCATGACGAGCTTGTCTCTGAATGCAGCGGCACTTTTCTTAGAAGTTGTGTCCACTTTACATAATGCTGGTGTCAGCACTAGCATGCTGGCTTAATGGGGAATGAGGGAAGCACCTACTAAAGCTTGCCCTGCATTTGCCAGCACAGACACACCTCTGAAATATGCTACTAGCGTAAGATGTTCCCTGCACACACGCGCAAGCAACATAAAAAGGGTAATAGGACTGAACCTTCATCTTATCACCTGACTAATCTAAAAGACATAATGGCAAAACATTTTTTCTAAAATTACTCTTACAAGAGTACAGAACGAGTCAAGTAAAAAGGAAATCATGTTAAAATTTCAACATATAAGAATAAAAACATAGAATTCAACGGCAGATAAGGATTGCTTGGCCTACCCAATCTGTCCATTTTCCCCTACCTACAGTATTACTGCAGACCATATTTGATCTTTGGCTCATTCTTCCCACTCTCCTTTCCACTAAGATTCCCTTCTGCCTATCCCATGCGTTCTGGAACCCCACCACTGTTTTCACCCCCACCACCTCTGCTGAAAATCTGTTCCAGGTATCCACCACTCTTTCTGTGAAGAAGTACTTCCTCTCATCTCTCTTGGATCTACCCTCCCCACAGCTGCATAGCATGTCCCCTTGTTCTTGAGCACCTTTTCTTCTGAAAAATACTCTCTTGTGTACTTTATCCCAATGAGGTATTTAAAGGGCCCTACCACATCCCCTCTCCTCCTCTCTTTCAGTGTGTACTTATTGTTGTCTTTTAGTCTCTTCTCGGATAACATTTGATGCAGACCCACCATTTTAGTTGCCCTCATCTGGACTGCTCCACTGTGTCTATGCCCTTCTGGAGAAGTGGTCTGCAGAACTGGACACAGTACTCTAGGTGGGGTTTTACGAGTGATCTGTACAGAAGCAACACCACCTCCCTCATTCTACTGGTGATACTTCACTGTTTGCAGCCCAGCATCCCAGTAGCCCTCCCAACTGCTTTGTCACACTGCCCGGATACCTTTAGGTCATTAGCTATGATTACCCCCACGTCTCTTTCCTTCTTGGTGTTGTCAATACCACTCCACCCTTTTTGTATTCCGCCATTCAGTTTCTGGGCCTTAAGTGCATTATTTTGCACATTTTCACATTGAACCCAGCTGCCGTATCCTTGACCACTCAGGCTGGAATTAAGGCAGGATATTCCACCTGTGACCACTGCTTTGTTCTTAGTCACATTTTATTAAATACTTGAAGATCTGCTCGTAAAAGGTCTTTGTGGTGTTTACAGATGTAATGTCAGCCTTTGACTCTATATCAAGAAACCTTTTGTGGAATAAACTTTAAACATTAAAAGTTGATTCTGACCTATTAAGCATAATTAAATTGTTGTATGTAGACACCCGGAGGGGGATCACCTTAAGGTGTAGGGAAATTATTCTGCCCCTGTACAATGGTCTGGTTAGACTACACCTTGAGTATTATGTGCAGTTTTGGAGACCACACTTGAGGAGGGACATATAGCTCATGGAAAGGGTCCAGAGGAGGACAACCAAGATGATACTGGGTCTAGGGGATTTGACATATGAGGAGAGACTAGAGGAGCACAGCAAGTTCTCACTAGAGGAGAGAAGGGACATGGGGGGCATGATTGAGGTCTTCAAGTACCTCAAGGGAATAAATAGGGTAAACAAGGAGGGGATCTTTAGATTAAGGGAGAAGGGTATCACCAGAGGGCATGGTTTGAAGTTGGAAGGAGGTAGGATGGGGGGGAGAGCAGGAGGTATTTCACTGAGAAGGTGGTGGAACCTTGGAATGCACTGCCTGGTGAGTTGGTTCTGGCTTATACGGTGGAGGGGTTCAAGAGAGGGTGGGACAGATACAGAATGGGGATGAAGCAGGAGGGGAGCCTGGCCCAGGGGGTCCGGGGATGTACAATAGGAGAAACAGAAATGCGATGGGGGGGAAGGCTTCGGTACCCAACTGGGGTCCTGAGGCACGAGCAAACTCGACAGACTGTAAGGCCTATTCTGCTGGCAAATAGTATGTTAGTATGTTAGTATGTAAATAAGATTTTCAAGGGAAGGTGCACTGACTGAGGTTTTTTACACAAATAAAGGGCTTAAGCAGGGATTTATGCTTGCCTGTTGTTTGTCAATATTTATTTAAGTGACTTGACTATTCCTGTCCACTTTACATAGTGATGCATCAAAAATAAGCACTACCAATGTCGCCACTCTAGCATATGTAGATTATGTTGTTTTGATATCATTCGCAAAAAGGGGCTTCAATTACAATTAAATTTATTTCAATAATTTTGTGACTCATCACGTTTAAAGGTAAATGTCATGAAAACTAAGGCAGTGCAGTTTGATGTTAGCAAAAATCTTTCTATGTATGGAAGTATCCTTTTAATTACAATTATTTTGGTCTTAAATTCATGAATAATCTAAAATGGTCATGTCGTTTAGAGGATATAGGTAAAAATATTGGAAATGTCCTAGTAGGCCTGTTCAGATTTAATATGAAGTATAGTGGTAATTCAATAGATGCAACTGTTCACGCAGCAAATGTTAAGCTTCTGTCAAAAATGCTTAATGGAATGGAGAATTGGGCCTATCTGATCTTGTCTTGAATTATTTAATAAAAATGTGGGATTTCGAGAGTTATTGGTCTGCCAAGGCTTACCTAGAAGTGCTGTTAGAGCTGAACTAGGCCAGCAAGCAGTGAAAGTACATGCTAGAACAAGAATTGTTTGTGTACTACTGTAGTTGAAGCTACAAATGATGGATGAGAACAGGCTACCTAAGATAGCTTAAAGGCAGATGCATAACTTCAAAAATAAGGTCTTGCACTCAGATAGGCTATCTAATTTGGAATTATTTGTGACAGCGGTAGAGTTGAAAAATATGTTACCCTCACAGAATGTAGTGCTAGTAGTTTATTAGTTTGTTCAGCCTCAAACCATTACAACCATTACAAACCATTACAAACATTACAAACATTACAAACCATTGCTAACATTACAAACCATTACAAACATTACAAACCATTACAAACCATTACAAAACATTACAAACATTACAAAACATTACAAACATTACAAGACACTGCTTAATACACAGAGCTACTTCCACAGAGTGGTTAAGAGGAAATATGGTGCCAAATGAAGAAGAGTTGCTACTCACAGGAGATTTGGCTCACAGTCCAGATGCATAGAGACCCTGCATTTGTGCTGAGGATGATCTTTATTGTAATAACTGAGCAGCATTTTTTTCCCTAAGAGAAACTCAGTTTGTAATTTCTGTTATAAAGGAGTGTTCATGATGGCAAACGCATGCCCGGTTTTTCTGTTCTGCGCATGTGCCAGCCATTGCTTCTCCCTTCCTCATCACCAGAAATCATGGCTTACTGCTGGAGACTACACTGCCACTCACACTCAGCAGTAAATCCATTAAAAATAAAATCACTGTGCTAAAAATGCTTAAACTGAGCTACTTTCAAAAAAATGGGAAAAAATATAAACTAAACATTTCTTTCAGCAGCCACATCCGACCGCAGACCGTGCTGAAACCCGGTTGGACCATGGCTGCACAGAGATGTCTTGTTATTTTACATAATTGTTGTGACGAAAAAATGATACCCAGAAATTATATAAAATAAAACATGGGGTTGTGTGTAAAACCCAAATTTTCCACACTCACCCTTGGTGTTGGGTGTAGAAAATAAACCCTTGAGCTTCGCCCGGTGTTTATGTAGCATCCAACACCTCGGTGTGTGAATAAAATTCTCATTAAGCACATAGCCCCATATTTTATTCTATATTTAACCAGCTGACATAAGTATAACAACTCCCTCCACCCAACAAGTTGAATGTTTTCAAGCTAAAACACAAGCACTTCCTCAAGACCTGATGTAAGTGATGACTGGCTATGCTTAAAAACACACTGTTATAGAGACATACTACAATTTTATGCACACTGTGCATAGAGTGCATTAATATACAAAGTGCCAGAAACACAAGTGCAAAAACTATGAACAACAAATAATGAAGGTCTAGAAAAACTAATATTACAATAAATAACAAAATCGCCACACACATTAGGAAAAGTGGGCTGGAGAAGGGGGAGAGAGGGAAGGAAATGTAGAACATACAGGGCTGATTCACAAGGCTCCCCTGAATGGTGCAAGGGGCTTGCTTCATAAGGAATGGCACAAGGTGCAGCTTGTGCCAAAAGATGCACTGGGAGCGATTCATGAAAGCAGCTTGCCACAAACACAGGCTGCATGCACCAAAGGAGGCATGCGCCACCCTTACACCACAAAATGGGCTGCAGCATGGCAGTAGGGGGCTTGTGACAGGCACACGCTGCCATATTCCCTAAATCAGATTTCAATAAACCCTCCCAGAGGATGCAATTCTGAGCACCACTAGACCAGCTGGGGCTGGTCTAAGTGTACATAGAAGTGTGTCCTTGGGGAGGGTTAGAGACCTTGCACCAACCTGGAACCCTCCCTAGACATGAGGGAACATGTGCTGTGGACCCCCCTCCCAATCCCCCATGTGCCCATATTTAAATAAATCCACTGTCCCCTGGGGTCTAGCAGACCTCACCACTTTTCTGCAGGCAGTGCCCCACCATCCCACTTCCCCTCATCCTATCCCTGAGTCGGAAACCAGCACAGCTGGCCAATTGAGGTGTCAATCAGCACTTACGGTATACACATGTGCTCATTAATTGAAGCTGTCATTCAGTGCGTGCATACTGCCTACAGTACGGCTCACTGACAGCTCAGTCAGTGGCCAACTGTGATGGGGAGCAGAGGGCTGTGCTGGTTGCTAGGCTTAGGGATGGGACAGAGGGGAGTGGGTGGTGGGCACTGCCTGCAGGCATGGGGTCCACTAGACCATCATGATCCAGCAGTGTCAGTGGCTCAGTAGGTAGCACAATTGCTCTGAGGCTGGGAGATCAGAGGCTGTCGGTTCAGTTCCCACATCTGGCACTTGTGTTAATATCCTAGTACTGACATTGTAGTGCAGCATGAGAGGGTGCTGCACTCTGAGGTGCCGCCTTTGGATGAGATGTTAAACTGAGGTCCCATCTGCCTGGATTGGTGGTAGTTCAGGTGGATGTTAAAGATCCCATGGCACTTATCGAAAGAGTAGGGGAATTTCTCCAGTGTCCTGGCCAAATTTCCTCATTCACTCAAAATACTACTAACAGCTTAACTGGTTCAAGGTCAGTCGGCATTTATCTGTATCCCCTCCCCCGGGTCATGCCTGAAAATAGGCAGGATTTGTCTAGTGCACTTACCCGGTCAACAAAAACTAAATAAATAAAAAATAAATGAACAGTGCTATTTGTTGTAATATGGGCACATCAGGGATAGGGAGGAGGGTTTGCTAGACCACCAGGGACAGTGAGATTTATTAGAATATGGGCACACTGGGGATAAGGAGGGGGGTCTGCTAGGTCACTAGGGACAGTAAGATTTATTTACATACAGGTACATTGGATAGAGGGAGGGGGTACACTCAACCACCAGGGAATGAAACATGTTATGAAGGGGAGATCTGGAATGGGGGGGTCCACTAGACCATCGGAGGAACATGTATAAATATTTATGGAGGTACCAGTCCATCGGCACAGTGGTTGGATTTCCACTTGCGACATCAGAGACCCAGGTTCAGGAATGGACTTGGGTCGCTGAAGGGCCAGCCAGGGAAGAAGGCTTGAGTGTCCCACGACTGCTCGCCTTCTCTGGGGGACCAAGGTCCGCAGTTTGCCTGACCCCGAGTGAAGGCTCGGGGTACAACAAGTCCTGCAGCTGCAGGAAGGACTGGTCGCAGCATGTGGTGGATGTTGGCGTTCAGCGCCTTGACATCAGGGTGCACACCACACGCAGGGGAGAAAATGGAGGAAAAAAGCCCTCCATCTCTGGGGAGATGGAGCACCAGGAGCGTGCCTCAATGTGCCACCACCCACTGGACCGCCTTGACTGATGAAACCAGGAAGTGTTGGGGTGCTCGGACCCCACCTCATCCCCGCCCGGGTGGGGCAAACCTCAGCTCCATGGGGCTCAGGAGCTGATCCTGGTAGGGTGGCTGGCAGAGGGATGACTCCCAGGTGTTCCCAAAGAGTCGGAGTTGGTGGGCTGGGGGAGATAAAAAAATAGAAAGTTCAAAAATAAATATTTATGGCATACGCTGGGGACAACAGTCGCTGTCCTTGGGCGCAGCTGCTGCCAACTGCCCCACAGCTTGTGGCACACCTGGCAGATGTGCCGTCTGTTTGGCACATGACCACAGTTGCCTCAATCTTGTGGGACTTTGCTGCTGGGACCCTGCCAGATAGTGAATTTGGTGCAGATTTCCTGGCACATCAGCAATCAGCTCAAGCTGCCATTGGCACAGCTAGTGCCAACCTTTGTGAATCAAGCCCACCGTGCAAAAAGCAACTGTAAATAAGATAAACTCTTTAATGCAAAGATTGCAGTTAAATAAACAAGATGTATGTAACTATAATTGTACATTTTACAAGTTGTGGAAGCTAAAATATAGTAACAGTATACATCTGCATTTCCATATAGTGGCACAGAGTTTTCAACATAGGCACAATAACTCCTATTTCCTTAGTTGCTACATAAGAGATAAACTCATAGAAATGGAACACATTTTGCAGAAAAGGTGCTAGTTGGAAATGATCATTCCATCCTTGGGGAACGCTCAGATTTTGTTTAACCCACCAAAAGGTTTCCTGTTGGAGTAACCTCCTATCTAGATCCCCACCTCTCACATTTTGGGAAACTTTTTCAACCAGTTAAAAATGAAAACCATGTGTCCTACTATCTTTTTCAACACGCTGAGTCAATGCACTTACTCCATCTTTCTTGTTAATACTACAAGTATGTTCACTGTTCCTATCATGTACACACCTTTTAGTTTTGCCAATATAGAATGCCGTGCATACAGTGTAGGTGGCCCAATATATAATATTGGTAGTGTTACACATGCTGAAATCTTTGATTTTAGATGCATGACCAGTGACAGATTGCATAAATTCATGACCCTGTTTTACTTAGATGCAATAGTTACAATTACCCCAGCTATGCATCTCTAGTGTAAGTGTATTACTCTGATTTATTCTCTTTCCAATATAGACTGTTGACCAGAATGTCTTGCAGATTTTCTACCCTCCTGTAAATCATCTTAGGTGTATGTCTCATGTTCCGCTTTTTTCCTGCCATGTTTTCTGCCTGTTCCTGAAATGTGCCAGTTTTTCAGTAATAAAGTAGTAATGAAATCTGATGCATTCCCATATGATGTGTTCCATCTTACCCCAGATTTTGGTCTAAGTAACTCTTCCCTTGTAGTTTGGCCTACTCTGTTCAGTGCTGTCTCAACAATCTGTTCACTGTTACCTCACTTATGAAAATAAACCCTTAAATCCATTGCATGCATTTCATAATTTTCCTGTTGGCAACAATTCTTTTTATGCTGCATAAACTGGCCCACTGGTATGTTCTTTGCCAGGTGGGGAGGGTGGCAGCTCATAAACCGTAGTTATGAATTTCTGTCAGTTTCCTTGAAAAACAATCCAGTTGTAGGATCAGTATTTGGGGCATTAGAGATAACAGGATCTAAGAAACTGACAGAATTTTCATCACACTTTACAATAAACTAAGTTTTTGTTAGTGCACTCCAGATATTGTACAGATATAAACAGTTCCTCTCTGCATCACGACCAAATGAATATAAAGTCATCTACGAAACACTTATACAGATGGACATACTTATAAAACTTCCAAGAGGGAGTGCATTGTGGCTAATCCCAGCAGCCTTGGAGGCCAGAAGGTAAACCTTACTCAAGTGGAGGTCAGACTCCCATCCAGATCTCTCATACTGGCTCTCAGAGCTGTCCATACTGGCGGAATATGAGTGACTAACCCACCTTGCTAATTGTACGCTAGTCAGATTCCATTCCATCTGGAACCAAAATAAATGTAGGTATGGGATAAAGGCAGATACTGTACACTAATGGTATTAGGTTTATTGTGTAATCATACCCGTTTGATTACCTAGATTACCTAGGGCTGGCAGTATAGCCTAGAGGTTAGAGGAATGAGGTGTGAACAAGCTTGATACATCCAGCTGACCAGACCTGAGTTTGATTCTCACAACCTCCACTTGCATACTGTGTGACTCTGAGCAAATCACTTAACTGCCCAGTTCTCTCAGGTCACCCATGAAAACAGGCACTTGTGCCTAGTGGGCCTTACCTGGTTACCAAAGATAAAAATAAATAGATTATTAGCCCACCTTTTTTCTCCCATTAGTGTAACAGATTATTTCTTGAAATCTCTGTTTAATTTACTCTGTTCCATGATGTTAAAAGTAGAACATCTTTGAGACAATGTCCAGTTGTTAAACTCCATGCTATGGTTCAAATGTGTTTTATCTGGCATCTTCTCAATAACATTTAAAAAACAAAATGATGTGCAGGCTAAACAAAGACAAACCAAGTAAAATATAAATTGTCACATTATTATGTAACATAAAAGTTAATAATTGAAACATTGTTAATATAAGAGTCCCATTCATGACTATTGCTTTGTGCTGAAGATGCATTTCAAAACCTCTGAAGTCACAATTCATTATTAATGAATTACAATCGGATAGAGGCCGTAACTTAATGCACAATAAATAATTAAACATTCTTTGTAGCTTTAGTTCTGTGGCCCTTTAACTCTATTTTTTTTATTATCTTTTTTTACCCATGTTTTTCCCTGTGTTTCTCCCCATCCCTGGGCCAACCATGCACGTGCATGTGAAGGCACAAGCACACAGTGATACCGGAATGCCCTCGCACTACGCCCGCCACCTGCATTGCCCTCAGACCTCCATCTGGAGGCAGTGAAACTAAGTTGGGTGACAGAACTCCTCCCATGGAGAGGAGAGCTGCCATTCAACTGCTCAGTCCTGCTCCCTGCCCCCTCTCCTGTGCCAGCTCTCTGATGACCCTGGTCTCTTTCCCAAACCTGGGTCTCCAGCATGACACAAAGTAAGAAGTCCAGCACCTCAGCCCTCAGCACCATGGGGCTGGGAACTCTATATTTGATAGTTAGTCCCAGAAGCAGAATTTATTTTCCCTTTTACTTATACAGTTGCAGCAAAATGCATTGTCAGATTTTTCCTGAAAGTTCTGTAATATCTCTAGAGGAATTCCCACCCACCTGCAGTACCACAGTAGGGCCATCAGAGATATTCTCTTCACAGAAATCACAAAATATCTGGGAATAGCTCACCATGTCTTTTGCTACAACTGTATTATAATGGACCTCCTAGAGTACCTAAGCAAAGCAGTTGTCAAATAGACAATGTGGGTCAATGATTCTAGATCCAAATGAACCTAGCTATGCTGCTATTCAAGTGAAAATCCTCAGGGACCAGTCAAGTGGCACCCTGCTGCCTTAGACTCCTTCACCCCATTCTACAGACAGCCCATGAACATCACACAGAGGAAAAGCTGAATCAAAACTGAAGGCCTCCTAATCAGGAACCAAAGAGCAGTGTTTGAAACTACTTTGTCCCAGACCTAGTCAACTATTTCATTGACACTAGGCCTTAACTGAGTGCACCTAGCCCTCCAGATTGAACTGGCCTATTTCGGGGAGGTGCTACAGGTCACCATGATATGCATACTGCCCCATGTCCTCATTGGCCACTGTTAGGCTAACGTTATCTCCCAGATGCTCACAGAGGAGCCCTGCAGACTGGACATATTTTCTCCTCTCCTGAGAGATCAGTTTCTCCTTTACCACAACTTTATACCCGATAATGGGCCTACACCGCGACTCCTGCCCGCTACCCCGACATGTGCACATACACAGCGGCATTTAAAGTGTAGAACCACGATACAGCATTATACTCATGTAGTTCAAAATCCTCCTGGAGACCTGTTGCACCGGGATTAAGCCCATACCATACACACCCACCACTGCAATAGAACAATACAATGCAAGAGTTTATATAAGCTCTGATCTTTTGTTTGCTAATCCTGCTATCTTCCTGGGGCTATGTACAGTCACAGAAGACTGTTATTAGCCCTGGAAGAAACATGGATCTGGAAAAAATCTCATCTGAGCTTATAAAAGCACAAACATGCACTGAATGCTGTTGAATTTCTCACTGATGCAATCCTGGCCTGATTTCAGCTGCAGGGGGATTCTGGAATTTGCAGTAACAGAAAATGTCACCCTTGAAGCAATCAAACTTAGTCTCATAAATGTATTAGTTAGTTAGTTACTTAGTTATTTAGTTACTTAGTTAAGAGTTTCACCAGAAAGGCATACTGAGCAGGATTGCTCATTTCCAGATGCGTCCTTGGGGGAGGGGAGAAGGGAATAAGTTGTTCAATAACAATAAATACAGGGGTGAGCAGTTCATATACAGTACAAACAAACGACACAGCACTAGATTAGCAATAATGCATAGAGTACATGAATCATGAGTCAGTAATAAGCATACTATTACCGTAGATGACAGCACAAAAATAGCACTAACCATAGGGCACAAAGTATCTTGCAGTGGCTGCTGACTCAGTGCAGAGCAATTTCAGTGGGGTGTTCCAGGAACATAGTGGTGAGTCAGAGCTGGGCATGGTGTGGTGATAGTAGGTTTAGAGTTTAGTTTAGGTAGGCTTAGGGAGAAGAAGAAGGCATGGTGCAGTGTTTGAAGGTTATGGATGTATTAGAAGGTAGTTGCTAACGTGAGAGCAGGATTGGACCTGGACTTGGATGTAGGTGAGGTAAGGGTAGTCACAATGATAGATTAGGGTTGAGTCACCATGTGGTGAGACATTAGATTAAGATTGTAGCTGAGAGTAAGGGTACAGAAGGATTATCTGTCTGGGAGGTGGAGTGGGCCTGTGGTTTGGGATAGGCGAGATTAGGTGCAGATACAGACTGGGGAGGTGTAGACATGGAGTAGAGATGAAAGGACTGCTTCAGTCAGTGCATTTCGGATGGAGGAAGAGGGCATGTCACAGAACATGGCACCCTGACCAGACACGCAAAATTTCTTGCAATTTTGTTGCATGGCGCCAAAGTTATCAAGCTGCAAAAACGAGGGTTTAACATTAAAGTGCCTACTCAATCCATGCTCAGAAGCTGCATTTTTAAAAACTTATAACACAACAACTGATGAATATTTTTTCATGAAATCTTTGAAATGTACCTCCTTGGGCAGAGACGCTTCTACTCGGCAAATGTCAGAATAAAAATTCCAAACAACTTTTGCTCTAGACATGAACAAAAAATAAATAAATAAAGCCCCAAAATAGCATTTTTTTGTTTGTTTTTACACTGTCTAAGTCTCAGAATCTACCATGCAAGCAAAATTTCATGCAATTTTTCAAATGGTGCCAAAGTTATCAAAGTGCAACTTACAACAGTAAATGTTTTCTTGTGAAGTAAACACATTTTCTTGCAAAAGTAAAATATTTCCCAAAGTAAAATTCTTCTTTGTATCAGAGTGTTATGTGAAAACCCCTAGTGAATATGCTAAGAAGTCTAATTTAAAACCTTGTAATACAAGAATGAATTCATATTTTTTCATGCAACCTTCTACCCTAAAAGTTTAGGAAGAATATTCCAAACATTTTTCTCCAAAGGAGAGCAAAAAAAAAAGGCCAAATATTGCATTTTAAAGGCTTTTAAAATTCCAGATCGTGGAATCTGGATTAACTTCCATCATGAAACTTGACAAGTGTTATAATTTCATTGAACATCATGAAAGTTAATAAGGTGCACAAAGTTGGGGTTGACATTAAATAGCCTGCTCAACCCTAACTGTACTTGTACTACCACACAAGTATAATATAATATAGGCATGGCCACAAAAGTCATTGTATAAATCTGTTAACTGAGCTACTATGTGTATAAATGTAAAATCTTACATTTATACATATAGTAAACTCATCATCCCAGATTTATACATATAGTACATGCACCTTCAGTTTTGACATGCCCACAATCTACCTGCCCAGTTGCCAAACTAGTTTTCCACCCCCTTAAAATCTCATGCCAATCTATGCCACCTGAAATACCATACACCACAGCAGTCCCCAACAACCAGTACAAATGCCTTATGCCCTCTCACTAGCTCTGACATCTTATCGGCAATAGCAGCACCCACTGTTTAAAATGATCAGCTAATTTAAACTAACGGAAAGTTTTACTATCCAGTACCTACCACTTGAAAAGCTGCAGAAGTAACAAGTGGAAAGGACAGTTTTCATTTCAAAATGGAAGAGATTTGACACAAATCGAGAACAACAATGAAACATTACAGGAACCTCTGACTACAACTACAGTAAACCCAAAGTCAACTGACAAGAAAACTGCAAGTGCAAGTGGCATAACAGCCATAGACCTAGATGTCTTTAAAATGTAATTGAAAAGTCAAAAACATAAACACTTTCAGAAAAATCCAAGCAGACGTGGCATGTTTCATGTCACTTGTATGATGTCCTAGGGTCCAGAAAACACTGCATGAAATTACACCAAGTGACCTCCAGAATTCCCTGTGTCACTACTTTGTGTACTGCACAAAAAGGATGGGAGCTGATATGAACTGCTAACACTGCAATCCACATTTCAAAGTGTAGAGAGATTTCTATGAGACAAATATTACCAGAGCTCTATATCCACTTCTCCATCATTCAAGAAGGCCAGACAGGTCTTACAGTCAAAACAAAATAACTTTAAGGGAGAGGGCAAAGGATCAAGACCCTGAGCTGCAGACAACTCACTGACACAATATTTGAAAAACTATAAACAGAGAAACAACTAGGCTGCCATACCCCTGACTCCTTACTTATGTAATAAAATATGGCTTGTAATTAGCGTCTACTTTGGCATCAGGTGTACTACAGAGATACAGAGATGTGGAACATCAAATGGGGTGATATCCATCTTCTACAAGATGAAAATGGGAAACGTTTCTTGCAATTTACACAAGAGCGACACACTAAAACAAGAACTGGCTGTAATCTTACAGTCATTAGAAATACTAAGCCAAGAACCTACAAACTTAGCAGTGATCCAGAGACATTCCCAGTGAATTATTCTTTAAAATACCAGCAGACAAGGCCTGCCAATTCATTAACAGATGAGTCACTTTTTCTCCTTGCAGTCAGTACCAACGATAGATAGTACTATCCAATCATTATAAAAACCAACCAGTGGCTGTAAATAAAGGTCTACCATTGTGAAAATCATGGTAAAAAAATGTTTACATCTGTACTGAAAAGGCCTTATGAACCATTTCGCTAGAAAGCATTTAATTCAGAAGTTAATGGATTCTAGCATGGCACACTTCTATATTATCCAAGTACCAGGCCACAAACAGTTAAATAGTCGAAACAACTGCTTAAAACAAGCATTTGTCAATGCAGAATGTTTGCTTGCTGGCATTGGCATTAGTAGTGTAGGAGTTACAGAGCTGCATAATAGGAATGGCAGTGAAGTATTGAACTGAAGCCAACCCCATCACCACCCTGCAGATAGTGACAGGCACTGGGTGTGCCTTTGGGTCATCCGGCATACGCGGCCACCCCATTTCACCACACCCTACCGTGCAGACACCAAGTGTCACGGTGTGCCTTGGGGTCTTGGTCTTTATGCGACCCCATTCCATCAGGAAATATTGTGAGATAAAGTATAGGAGAATGGGGTGAACTTTGGGGCCGAAGAGTCCAAGGCACACCTCAATGCTTCTCAGTGGCTGCAGGGTGTGGGTGGGGGTGGAATGGTATGAGCATTGCAGGTGACAATCCCAAGTCACAGCCCTGATGCCTGTCATTCTCTACAGGGTAGGGTGTTATAGTCGGAAACTCTAACGCCTCAGACATTTGTTGGTTATTTTCCTCCAAATTTTCAACATGGGTTTTGTGACCCCCCCCTCATGAACAGTGGCAGTATCAGTTTGTTAGCGAAGATGCTTTTGCACTGCGACTACGGCATTTGTCACCACAGGTGCAAAAGCACATTCTGAACAGGATGTGAAAATGGCAGCTGTACTGTTCATGGGAGGTGAAAATGGCAATGTTGAAAATCTGTAGTGAAAATGTTAAAAACTGGTGAAGTCACGAGCGTGCATAGAAACTGTGCAACGTGCACCCGTAATGTAATTAGTTTGGGAATTGTTTACAGCAGATTGTCAACACAGGCATTTTGGGACCTCCGGTCATGAACAGTGTCACTGTGATTTTCTTTATCTGTCCTGAACAATGATTTCCCACAGCGACCATGCATTTCTGTGCTGAAAGTCAGGGACCCTGGTTTTCCATTTTTACCGGTAACACCGGTAACAATCACGGAATCCTGCTTGGTTTGTGGATTTTGAATTCTTGTACTGGTGCCTCACGGAAATTGCATGTCACTGCACAGAATCTCTAAGATTTCAGCATTTTTTTAAATGTTTTTATTTCTCTTTCTATGTCCCTCTCACAGCATCAGTCTCCACTTTTCAGGCTGAGTATCCCTTAGCTTCACCCCAGATAATTCTCAGGAGCTCCTGTGTTCCTGCCCCTATCCTGCCTGGGTTGTACCCCACCAGGTGGAAAGGGAGGGACCCCAGGACCCATCCACACTCCCTTAGTGTGTGTCGGGCAGCTCAGTGGGTCCCTCATGGAGCCTGGTTATGAAGTCTGGGGCACCTGGGTCCCTTCTGCCAGTGGCCAATATGGGGTGATTGTTCCTGGTTTTCTGGTCTCTGTCCCTGAGGGCACTGGCACTAGAGGAGATCCAAGGAGATAGGTCACATAGAGACATGCCACTGCTCCAGATCCTGGCTAGGGTCCTCCCCTCCTGATCACTCTGCAGCACCATTACACCACCACCCATGGTCATACAGGTGGTGGTAAAGCAGCAGGACCTGCAGCCCACCCTCCCCGGAGGAGGAGAGTAGTCCTCCAGGTGCTCGATCCTACTCCCCTGGTCAGACCTCCAGCAGCCCGAGTTTACTTCTGACCCTGGGTCGCTGGCATTGCAAGCAATAGTGCTACCGCAGCACCAGCAGGCCGACCCAGATTTCAGTATCTTAAAATTAACGCTGCTGTGCTTTGCATTCTTTCTGCTTTGCTGCAGTTACAGTCAGTAAGGAAATCACCCACACTGCTTTGTTGTAATCAGTCATTCAGTTTAACCACCCATGCCTAGTGGTTAGAGTAACAAGCAGTGAATGAACTGGGTACATAGCCAGCAGACTTGGGTTTGATTCCCACAATTTCCACTTGCATACTGTGAGACTCCAAGCAAGTCACTTAACCTCCCCAGTGCTTCTAGTTCACTTCGAAAACAGACAGTCCTGCCTAGTGGGCCTTACCTGCTTTACAAAGAATATAAAAAAATACCAACATATGTTTTACTACATCATAGAATAGTAGTCAGGGTACCATGTAATTTACCCGAGTTTTACTTGGGCTGAAATGATTTTGTATAGGTAAAGATACATTTTCAGATACATTTTATGTGTTTTCTAAGCTTGTTTTTAGATTTTAATCAGGTGTTTATTGTATTCTTTGCATATAAGCATCTAGGTTGTAGATTGCTAAATGCAGGATCACTGTTACCAACTAACTTATTCAAGTTTATAATCAGTAGGGCCATCCAAAATCCTCAGTTGTTTGAATGAAAACTAGTCTGAATGACAGTATGTTCACAAAGAAGAAACTGCCTTACTACTTATGAAAATACTTCAGTTAGCACACCATTTAGGTGAATTGGATCATTTGCAGCTTTTCTCCCACCTGCTGTTTCAGTCTCTGTGACAACAAAAGGTTTTCTGATATACTGCTTCAACAAAAAGCAAATGTTAAGTATTTAAGTGTACTTATGTTTGGCCAGTGGATTTTGAAAGCACAGTCAATGACGTACAGAAGGTAAGACCCCAGGGGCTGTATGATGCTGGTGGGCAGAGTGGTGCTCAATTCACATCTGAACAAAGACAAGAAAATTGGGAGACACCCTTTTCATGGACACCAAGGGGGAAAAAAAAAGCATCCGCATGTCTGGTAGCTGCATAAATCCATTTGAACGTCCTCCACTAATCACTTGTGGATTTTTAGGTGAGAAGACACTTTATTTCAAAGAAGCAAATTCAAGCAGTTTTTACCCTGGCCATTCACTCCTTCAGGCCTGCCAAGGCCCCTACAATCACTGCTGAGTGCTGACCACCATCCACTGCCCTTACTGCTGTGCTACCAGGTAACCCAAAGTAACCCTTCATTGAGTGGGCCCCTACTGCTGTGGGAGGCTACCAGGAAGGATGATTGCCCTAAAGAGCTTCCAGAGTATGCTGAGCATGTCAGAGATCAGAACAGACACATGTCTGGGGATTCTGGCTTATGGAGGGACCAACAGCTGCCCTGCGGTTTGGGTCAGTGGGTGTTTTCCCATTTTCTTGGGAGCGTGACAGGCCAGACGATGTCAAGGCACAAGCTGACGTCCGACACACTCCCTCCTGCAGTGAGGGCTGGCATGTTGTCGTGCCTCTGGACTCCACCAGGGACCAGCAAATGCTGAGCCATGAAACCACCCTCCCTCCCAGGAGAAGGTGAGTGGTCATTGGACACTCAAGCCTTCACCCACCAACTGGCCCTCTAACACCGAAGTCTGTTCCCTAACCCTGGTCAGCAGTGTCACAGGCAGAAATCCAATTCAGGCAGTTAAATTGTAGATAGAAAAAACAAAGGTAGTCCACCTTGGCGGTGATGGTTCAGATTAATTCACATCTGAGTTCTAACAAGCAAAGAGACCAAGTCATTTGTAACTTGTGCATGTGGGGTGTGGGTGCTGAAGAAAGGGGATCATAGTGTTGTCACTATTGCCATCACCCCAGAGGGATGTGGACTGCATTGTTGCTACTGCCATCACACCGAAGGGGTGGGGCTGTAGTGCTTCTGCCATTACCACTGGTGGATGGGGAATGTAGTACTGATGCTGTCCCACCTGAGGGATGGGGCCATAGTGCTGATACTGCCATCACACCTGAGGAATGGTGAACGTAGTACTGCTGCCATCACACCTAAGGGATGGGGGCCACAGTGCTGCTGCTTCTGTCACACCTGAGGGAGGGAGGTTGTAGTGCTTTTGCTGCTGCCATCACACCAGAGGGATGGGGTCGTAGTGCTGTTGGTGCTGCCATTCGTACCTGAGGGATGGGGCCATGGTGCCTTCCATTACACCTTAGGGATGGGGGCTGTAGTGTTGCTGCTGCCATCACATCTTGTACCCAAAATAACTTTAAATTGCTACAAGGATGGAAGGATGTGTAATAGTGGAAATCAAAATTGCTAAAATGTATGTTACCAGAGTTAAAAATTGTTAAATAAAAACACAAAACCAAGCACCGGTAAAAGCGGATTTTGGCTTAGCAGACACCGGTGACAATACCATTTTTTACAATGTGCAAAATGGAATATGCCCTTTCTCAATCCCAGTAAACCAGTGTCCCTGCTGAAAGTGTGAAAACACATTTTGGCCATGTTGTGAAAAATGACAGCTGTACTGTTCATAAGGAAGTGTGGAAAAATGCCACTGGTGAAAATCTGGACTGAAAATATTACAAATTCATGAACTTACGAAGGTGCGTGGAAACTGCGCAATGCTCACTCATAACACAATCATTTTTAGGAATTTTTTCACCAAATTTTCAAAATAGCCATTTTAAGACCTCTACTCATGAACAGTGTCACTGTGATTTTCTTAATGTGTCCCATACATTGATTTCGTACACCAGCGGCGCCATTGTGTGCTACATGCACAGAAACACATTTTGGGTGAGAAGTGAGAAATGACAGCTGTACTGCTCATAAGGAGGTATGGTAAAATGGCAATATTGAAAATCTGGAGTGAAAATATTGAAAATTCGCAAACTTACGGGTGTGCCTAGGAACAACACAACGCATGCTTGTAAAATAGTCATTTGTGGGAATTTTTTCACCAAATTTTTAACATAACCATTTTAACACCTCTGCTCATGAACAGTGTCACTGAGATTTTTTTAATGCATCCCGAACATTGATTTCGCACACCGACTGTGCCATTGTGCGCTACATGCGCAGAAACACATTTTGGATGAGATGTGAAAAATGACAGCTGTACTACTCATAAGGAAGTGTGGTCAAATGGCAATGTTGAAAATCCAGAGTGAAAATATTGAAAATTCGTGAACCTATGAGCGTGCATAGGAACAGCGCAATGCACGCTCGTAAAACAGTCATTTTTAGGAATTTTTCCACCAAATTTTCAACATAGGCTTTTTGAGAGTCCACCTTATGAACACTGGCACTGTCATTTCATTAATCAGTCCCGAAAGGTGATTTCATGCAGTGACCGCAAAATCACCCTTCGGGCCCGATTAACACCATGACAGTGACAGAATTCATGAGGAGGCATCCCAAAAACCCCATGTTGAAAATTTGGTGCCAAAATTCCAAAAAATGCCTGAGATATCCAGCAAAGTTGAAAAAATGCTATTCATTACATTATACGGCTTACCGGCATTTCCTCAGTTCATGGTCGGCTTTGAATAGTACAGATGTGTTCCTGGTCCACGAAGATCGCGCCAAGCTCAGAAGGTAAGTATGAGGTGAGGTGGGGGTGTAGGGAGGCAGGGTGCATGAAGGGTGGGTGCGGGTGAGGGAGAGGCAGGAGACTGCGATGGACCCCGTTTTGTGTTTTCTGGTTTTTCTTTTTAAATTACAAGCGGGACGTTTGCCATGCTGGGGTGGGCTGCCAGCATGGCAATTACCTATGCTGGGACATTTCCTCGCTTGGTGTGTGCTCCCAGCATAGCAGCTGGAAAGCTTTGGGGGGGCAGTGGAGCCGACGGGGATTGGGCACCCCGTCGGCCTTTCCAACTGTTGCCACACTGGGGTGGGCTCCCAGCGTGGCACTGGTAACCTCTTGGGGAGGGACTGTGGAGCCGACTGGGGATTGGGCACCCCAGTCGGCCAAACACATTGTTGCCATGCTGAGGTGGGCTCCCAGCGTGGCACCTGGAAGACTGTTTGGGGGAGGGGAGCACTTCAGTGAGCACTTCCCTTATCTGATCATGCTCACTGAAGTGGCTCTCCCTTTCAACTGTAAGCCACTGCATTCTCGAGTGCTGTCATAGACAGCTGCAGCATGCATTGGCAACTGTGGCTGCGCCTGCAAACACAGAGAGGGAATTGGAAGAGGGGGGTGCCACACCTCCAGAAACTTGGATGATGGCACTATGTTTCTTGCACATGCGTGCAAGCAAACATAATGAATGAACAGAAGCAAGAAAGTAGTTCCAAAGGCCATCCTGTCAATATTGAAAAGTGTCCAGAAAAAACAGCAAGCACACTTATTACTATTCCAGATGACCTGCATGAAATCCTTGGCACCTGCTTCCACAAACCTACTGTACAAGCCAAGAACATTACATTTAATAATATAAAGTACTCTCCCCCACCCCAAATCTTTCTGCCCACAACCCAAACCAACACCCATTCCCACCCCAATCCCAGAACAAATCCCTCATCAATTAAAATAAAACAGTTTTTTCTCTCTCTCTTTCTCTCTCTCTCTCTACTTTACCTGGACAATCACCAAGATTCCTACAAGAGGAAGAGGCCTCAAGTACTAGATTCAGATACTGATTTATATTAAAATGTACTACCACTATTTATAAACCGAACAGAAATACATTTTTTTTCTTTCCCTTCGTGTAAACACAGCACATTATGATTGAAATGATGCAAGGTGCCAAAGCATCACCACGAACTAACCATGTCTCATTTATTTTCAAGACTATCTGAAAAAAAACACTCCCACCCTTAAATATTTTTTTCACTTTCTGTATAGGTACCTGAAAAAAAAAAACACACAGCAATGTAACCCACCGCATTTCTTAAGCATCCCATAACACAAAACTCTATAAAAATACTATTTTCTCAGTCTTATTCTCCTTGCAGGACCTGAAATGAAAAACGGTTCATATACAGTACTACACACTTTAAAAAAATATTTTTTTGTTGTTTTTACCAGGACTCTCAGTCACCTTGCAGGACCTAAAATGAAATGTGGCATGCATTCTAGCACCAAAGAACAATAAAAAAAAGTAATAATTTTTCTCTTTCTTTCCAGGATTCTAAATCAACTTTCAGGATCTGAAATAAACAGCGACAAACATCCAAACAAATCATTGCATAAACAGTGTACTAATATCTAGCTTATTCTTTTTTTTTGTCCTCAACAAAAATCAAGCCATCCCTGGAAGACATCAGCTGCAATACCATGCAACTACAGCTACGGACCTCTAAAGAAAGACTCTCCTGCAAAGAGAAAATGAAAATAATGTTCTGTTTCTAAAATCATATCTACCATAAACCTTTTTATGTTTGCTTGCATGCATGTGTAAGAAACATAGTGCCATCATCCGAGTTTTCGGTGTATGTACCTCCTCCAATTCAGTCAGTGTGTTGTGCTGGACCTGCCCTGTAAGCCAATGCATGCTGAGCTGTCTATGACAAGCTCCAAAATGCAGTGGCATACAATTGAAAGGGAAGCTATGCTTCAGTGAGCAGTGATAAGATATCGCCTGCTCATGCGCAGCTCCCTCTACACACACACACACACACACACACACACACACACACGGCGCATGCATACTGTGTGCTGCCCCCACGCATACACTCCATAGCCATCAGGGTGCCCAATCCCCATCGGCTGTGCTGTGCTTCTCCCCAAAGTCTTCAAATGCCATGCTGGTGCCACTAGCGTGGCAAGCATCGATATAACCGGCCGGGGTGCCAATCCCCATCGGTTCCACTGTCCTCCCCCAAAAGTACCAGGTGCCACGCTGGAGAGCCCACCCCAGCGTGGCAACTGATGCTATGGCCGACGGGGTGCCTAATCCACCATCAGCTGTACGCCCCCCAGCTGTCACCTGTAAAGCAAAATGGTCCCACGCAGTCTCCCAGCCCCCACCACAACCTGCACCCACCCACTGCTCACCCAGCCTCCCACACCCCACCACACCTCATACTTACCTCTGAGCGCGACGATCTTCGTGGACCGGAACACGTCTGCACTCTTCAAAGCCGACCGCAAACTGAGGAAATGCCGGTAAGCTGTATAATGGGCAAGATAGGGGTTTTTCTACTTTATTGCATATCTCAGGCATTTTTTCGCATTTTTGCACCAAATTTTCAACATGGGGTTTTTGGGACCCCTCCTCATGAATTCTTGCACTGTCATGGCGTTACTCAGGCCCAAAGGGTGATTTCGCACTACCGCGTGAAATCACCTTTCCGAATGATTAACGAAATGACACTGCCAGTGTTCATAAGGTGGGCTCTCAAAAGACTATATTGAAAATTTAATGAAAAGAATCCTAGAAATGACTGTTTGTGGTCGTTGTGCAGTTCCTACACACGCTCGTAAGTTCGCGAATTTTCAATATTTTCACTCCAGATTTTCAACATTGCCATTTTACCACACCTTCTTATGAACAGTACAGCTGTCATTTTTCACATCTCACCCAAAATGTGTTTTCACCCATGTAGCACACAATGGCGCAGTCAGTGTGCGAAATCAATGTACGGGACACATTAAGAAAATCGCACTGACACTGTTCATGAGCAGAGGTCTTAAAATGGCTATGTTGAAAATTTGGTGAAAAAATTCCTAAAAATGACTGTTTTATGAGCATGCATTGCGCAGTTCCTATGCACGCTCGTAAGTTTGCAAAATTTCAATATTTTCACTCCAGATTTTCAGCATTGCCTTTTACCATACCTTTTTATGAGCAGTATAGCTGTCATTTTCCATATCTCACCCAAAATGTGTTTCAGCCCATGTAGCACAACAATGGCGCAGTCGGTGTGCGAAATCAATCTACAGAACACATTAAGAAAATCACAGTGACACTGTTCATGAGCAGAGGTCTTAAAATGGCTATGTTGAAAATTCGTGAAAAATTCAAAAATGACTGTTTTCTAGCGCGGCGTTGTACAGTTCCTACGCACGTCAGAAGTTTGCAAATCAATATTTTCATTCCAGATTTTCAACATTGCCATTTTACCACACCTTCTTATGAGGTAGTACAGCTGTCATTTTCACATCTCACCCTAGCGTGTTTCATGCTATGTAGCACGGTGGGCGCAGTCAGTGCAAAATCAGTTATGCGGGACAAATTAAGAAAATGACAGTGACACTGTTCATGAGCAGAGGTCTTAAAATGGCTATGTTGAAAATTTGGTGAAAAATTCCTAAAATGACTGTTTTATGAGCGTGCATTAGCAGTTCCTACGCACGCTTGTAAGTTTAAGACTTTTCAATATTTTACCCAGATTTTCAAAATTGCCATTTTACACACCTCCTTATGAGCAGTACAGCTGTCATTTTCACATCTTGGCCAAAATGATTCCGCCCATGTAGGCCCACAATGGCGCAGTCGACTAAAGAAATCAATGTATGGGACATATTAAGAAAACATCAGAGACACTGTTCATGAGCAGAGGTCTTAAAATGACTACGTTGAAAATTTGGTGAAAAATTCCTAAAAATTACTGTTTTACAAGCGTGCGTTCCGCAGTTCCTATGCATGCTCGTAAATTTATGCAATTTAATATTTTCACTCCAGATTTTCAACATTGCCATTTTATTACACTTCCTTATGAACAGTACAGCTTCCATATTTCTTATGTTGCCCAAAATGTGTTTTCAGACATGTAGCGATAATGGTGCTGTTGGTGTGTGAAAGCAATGTTTGGGACAGATTAAGAAAATCACAGTTACACTGTTCATGAGCTGAGATCTTAAAATGGCTATGTTGAATTTGGTGACAAAAGTCCATAAAATGACTGTATTACGAGTGAGCATTACGCATGATTTCCACACACCCTCGTAAGTTCGCGACTTTGTAATATTTTCAGTCAGATTTTTACCAGTGCCATTTTTCAACACTTCCTTATGAACAGAACAGTACAACTGTCATTTTTCACAACATGGCCGGAGTGTGTTTTCACACTTTTCAGCGCAGAGATGTGGTCGCTGTGGGAAATCATTGTTCCGGACAGATAAAGAAAATCACAGTGACACTGTTCATGATCGGAGGCACCAAAATGCCTGAGTTGACAATCTGCTGTAAAAAATCCCCAACCTAATTATATTACGGGTGTGCGTTGCACAGTTTCTATGTACACTCGTCACTTCACCATTTTTTTAAATATTTTTACTGCAGATTTGCAACATTGCCATTTTTTACACCTCCCCATGAACAGTACAGCTGTCATTTTTTACAACCTGTTTGGAATGTTTTTGCACCTGTGGTGCTAAATGCCGTAGTCGCTGTGCATAAGCAGCTTTCAGCTAACAAACTGATATTCCCCCTGTTCATGAGGTGGGGTCACAAAAAAAAATGTTGAAAATTTAGAGTGAAAATACCAACGAATGCCTGAGGTATTAGGGTTTCCAAAAATAATGCCCAACCCTGTAGAGAATGACAGGTATCAGGGGTGTGACTTGGGATTCTTGCCTGTACTGCTTATACCATTCCACACCCTGCAGCCAGTGAGAGGCATCGAGGTATGCCTTGGACTCTTTGCCCCCAAAGTTCACCCCATTTTCCTATATCGCACCCATCTCACCATATTTTCTAATGGAATGGGGTGCGCATAAGGGCCAAAGACCCCAAGGAACACCTTGACACTTGTCAGTGTCTGCAGGGTGGGGTGTGGTGGGGGTGGCCATTATTCCTGACAACCCAAAGGCACACCCCAATGCCTGTCACTCTCTGCAGGGTGGTGGTGGGGTTGGCTTCAGTTCAATACTTCACCATCATTCCTATTACGCAGCTCTGTAACTCTACACTACCACTGCCAATGCCAGAAAGCAAACATTCGGCATTGACAAATGCTTATTTCTTTGAACCTCTCATATTTTTCAGAACATCAATAAAAAATAACTTTAAATGTCTTCTGATCCTGGGAAAACGCTTACATTTTTCACCTAACACTTCATCTATCTAACGTTTCACAGTTCTAACTTGCCCTGTTCTGACATTTTTCAATAAATATTTAAAACACACTTACCTTGTCGCTGTCTTCATTCTTCAGTTAATCCAAAAAGGGCAAACATTAAGTAGAAAAAAAGGCCTAAAATAAAAAAAAGTCCAAATTAATCTACAGGAAGACTGACTCTTGGTGTCATAATCCACACACTAGCCAAAGGTATCCAAAATATGCAAAGTTCATTAAAGAAACACTAAAAAAGGCATAGTTCCACACAAGAGGACTCTTCAAATTATAATCCACAAGGTAAATTGTGAAAGTGTCCTTTTCCTCAAAGACTCCATCCACTGAAGATTCCACCTCCATCAAGCCAAAGAAGTCTTCTCTAACCCAAGACCACTCAATCAATAGAGGAGTACAAAGTTGGCTAATTTCCTTTTGTGGATTAATTTGTGAATTTGCCACAATTCCCAAAGATAATCCACACTGTGAAGTTTCAACTCACAGTATAGGGCTAACTTCATGGATGACAAATTTGGCAACTTCACAGGAGAAGTTGGACGAAGTTAGGCAAAGTTAGATGACATTTGATCCACAGGTGAAGTTTGTAATGTATCATGGGATTAGAGGTCAGGTTGCACCTGGAGATGAGCAACTTGTTGTTCAGTGTGCCTTCCTGGCGAAACAGTTCAATAAATAAAATAAATAAATAAAACATGGCACTGAAATGAGCTGTATGCCATGCATTAGAGATCTGGGGCCCAATATTCAAAACTTTGCCCAGGCGCAAAACCTAGCTTGCCTGTAGCAATATCCAAAAGCCCCATTAGCATGGCCAAACTCAGTTTACACCTGTGCAGAGGGGGCACATAGTAAATCAGGAGGCAGGGACCTGAATATTGTTGCAGTCCAATATTTAGAGCGTGTGTGCCGTGCAAGGTCATTTTGCTTGGTTCCCTTGTGTGGTGCACATACCGCCAAGTCAAACCCCATCTTACTCCTGTGCAACCCTACTGGTCGGTGAGGTACTGCAGCCCCCCCACAGATTGCCATTCCCGTAAGATATAGTAGCCTTAACCCTGGTAGCTTAGTGGTCCGTCCCCCCGCCCCATTCTCTGATCGCCATCCAGGTCATAATAAAACATTATCCTAGTAGTCCAGTGATTCCTCCCCATTCACTGATCTCCATCCCGGTCTTATTAAACATTACTCTGGTAGTCCAGTGGTCCTTTCCCTTCCCATTCTCTGATGGCCATCTCGGTGTTCAAGTAAATATTTCCCTGATAGCCCAGTGGTTCCCTCCCCATTCTCCAATCGCTACCGGACTTCATGTAAATATGTCCCGTAGTCCAGTGGCCCCTCACCGATTGCCGACGCAAGAAGTATAGAGAGAAACAAAGTGGCCAAACAAAAATAAGCCTTTTACTATACTTTCTCAAAAAGAAAGGAAATTCTCAGCAAAAAACTTTGTTAATGCATCATTAGGGTTCTCTATGATTATGCTTTCTCAAAAAGTAATGAAATTCTCTGCAAAAAACTGTTAATGGACCATTAGGGTTCCAGCATCAAAAGTAGGGAAATGTCATCTTAGGGTTCCCAATTCTAAGACCCCACCCTCATTTTTTGCCTGTAAGGCCCCACCCCCACCCTGCATGCTTTGGGGTTGTGAACCTTAATGCTCACCCCATTCTCTTATACTGTGCCCATCTTAGCTTACTTAGTCATGGAGTGGGGTCAGCATTAGGGTTAACCCAAGGCACACCCTCACACCTGTTTCTGCATGCAGGTGGGGATGATCTTAAAGTTGAAAACCGAGGTGGTGGTGGGGTCTTATGGTTGGGAACTCTAAGATGACATTTCCCTGCTTCTGATGCTGGAACCCAAATGGTCCATTAATGAATTTTTTAGCAGAGACTTTCCTTACTTTTTGAGAAAGTATAATCATAGGATACCCTAACAGTGCATTATAAAATTTTTTTACAGAGAATATAGAGAGATAGACAGACAGACAGACAGATGGATAGATGAATAGATGGATTATAGTGAAGGATACAATTATACTACCTCAAAAAGTAAGGAAATTCTTTGCAAAAAAAAACATGTTAATGTACTAGTTAAGGTTAAGGTGACAACAGTAGGGAAATATGGCCTTAGGGTTTTCAAGCCTAACACCCCACCCCCAGCAAATCAGGTATGACATGTGCCATGGTGGTCTCAAGCCTAATGCTCACCCCATTCTCATTCAGTGCACACATCTATGCATATTTAGTGATCAAATGGGGTTAGCGTTAGGCTTGAGGTAAGGCAAACAACATACAACTCTTTCCATATGATACAAGAGACATCCATCATCATGGTCCAGGTGTTTCTGTAGTCATGGATACACATGCACATTTAGACACTACCTAGGAAGTGTGGTAAAAAATTCCCATGGGATCACATTGTAAATTGTAAGTAAGGAATAACATATGACAAAGTGTGCCAAAAATGCTAAATTCCACATGCCTTATGTGGGTTGTGAGGCATGAGGTGCAGCCAAGTGCCTTCAATGACCTGGGAAGTGCAGTATACAGTTTCCATAGGCTCACATTGTAAATTGTAAATAAGCAATACCACACGGCAGGATTTGTGGCTATGCTAAATTACTGCTTGCTCCAGGTGAGTTGTGAGGTATGAGGTGTAGCAGAGTGCCTTCAACCACCTGGGAAGTGTGGTATATGAGTAGGATCACATTATAAATTTAAAGTGAGCAATACCACATGACAGGGTGCACAGCAGTGCTAAATTACTGCATGCCCCAAGTGGGTTGTGAGGCATGAGGCACAGCCGAGTGCCTTCAGCCTCCTGGGAACTGCGATATAACATTCCTATAGGATCACATTGTAAATTGTAAGTAAGCAATAACACACAACAGGGTGTGCAGTAATGCTGAATTACTGCTTGCCCCAGGGGGTTGTGAGCATGAGTACAGCTAAGTGCCATCAACCACCTAGCAAGTGTGGGTGTCTTCACTCAGGTGCCGAAAGCATCTCATGGGCCCACCACTTTCATTCCCAGATGGATAATTGCATGCAGGCGCCAAGTGCCTTCATCAATCTGTGGCATGTATCCATAACTACAGAAACACTGGACCATGACGATGGATGTCCCTTGTGTCGTGGGAATAGTTGTATGTTGTTTTGTCTTACCTGATGACGGATGTCTGTGGTTACTTGTGTTGCTGTGCCCCTTTGGATGCTTGGGGGGGAATGTGGAGTTAGGATTTAAACCCTAACATCGATTTCTATTTCTTTGTTGCTTTAGTAGCAACCCTAACTGATGCATTAATGGAGTTTTGCAAAGAATATAGACAAATAGATAGAGAGATAAATAGACAGACAGAGAGACAGACAGACAGATTTAAGTTTTTATTAAAATGTTTTACCAGGAAAGTCATACGGAGCTGGTATCAGCTCATTTCTGGATGTGTCCATGGTGGTGGGGGGGGGGAGAGAACAGTGCAAATACAAAGCACAATGCACTAATGGAAATAAGTATAACAAAATGTGTAATTAAAGGCAATGCTTTGGAGCAGGACTTATACAGCACAGTTAAATTGCAGATGAACAATGCAAACAATATGCAGTGAATAACAATGCAATAATATGAGGGTTGGGGTAAAGACTGAAAACTGGGTGAAGGGGCTGTGTTAGTGACAGTGTAGGGTGGAATACAGCAGACAAAAAATCCAAGACCCCGTATCAGGAGCAACTAAAGAAGTGAGCAGTGAAATCACAGAGTGGAGATTTCAGAGCATGAAGGGGAAGCAGCAGAGCAAATAGATGGGGAAGACAGACCCAGAGTTTAGGGAAGTGGAAAGATAAGGTAGCTTGCCCAGCAGAGGATTTCATTTGAGGGAGAACAAGAGAATGTCAGAAATATTTTTTTTTTACTATGTATTTATGCCCCTACTTGCCTCCCTTCTCCACTCTCTCCGGCATCCTACTACCCACAGGCCCCACTCCCCATTGAGATCTGCCCCTAGAGCACACAACACCACACTATCATACCCCCCCGGGTAGGGGTGAGGAGGGACACCCCCATGCTTACCTCCTCAAACCAACATACTGGAGCTTGTGGGGCCGGTGCAGCAGAGTCTGTCCAGTGAGCCTGGAGACCTGCCAGTGAGGTGCCACCACCTAGGCGAAGCCAAGGTGGTTTTCCAGTTTCTTTCCTCCCTCCCCCTGATGTCAGCGTGCAATGAGGGGCTATGAGCTAGGAGGCACGCTAAGACGTACCTCCTGCTCCACCCCTCTGCCAACATCTACCCAAACTTGCTGCTGCTCCACCTACCACGCTATCACACAGGCTCCCCTGGGTGGTAGCATTACAGTAGTCTGCAGTTACCCCCCAGAAGGAGAGCTGCACGGGTGCTCTATCCTTCTCTGCCCCGCAACCTCCTGGCAACCCATGCTCACTCACGAACCCAGTGGCCGCCAGCGTGGTGCAAGGTGTGGCATCCAGCACCTCAACCCTCAGTGCCACCGGGCCGGCTGAATGTCAGAAATATTTGAGAAGGGAGTAGGAAGTAGTACAGGGAGGAGAAGAGAAGAGAGAAGCAAAATAAAAGGGGAGGGAGTGAAGTAAAAATTTGGAGATAAAGGAGACACAGTGTGTAAGGCACCTTGCATCAAGACAGGGGAAGGAGAGGAAAATGTACAAACAACTGTGGCAAGTATGCAGGGGTTTCCCAAGAGTACTGTAAATCAACAGAAGGAATGAAGGTGGGGGTCCAGTCTAGCTAAGGTGATCGTAGGTGCAGCAATGTAAACTATATCACCATAATCAAAAATGAGAAGAATAATCTTTGAGAGAATCAGCTCATGGACAGTAAGTGGGATGCTCCTTTTATTCCCGTAAAGCATATGAAGTTTGGGGACAACCTTTTTGTGGATTGCATCCACATGAACAGAGAAATCAAGATGACAGTCCAGCCAGATCCTGAGGTACTTGAAGGAGGAGATATCTTCAATCGCTGCACCATCAAGGGTATAGAAGGAAGGGAGAGGGGTTAGTTGAGCAAGCCTCTGCCTGGTGACAAAACTCTTAGAGGTTTACTGTTGATGGATAGACAGACAGACAGATAAAGACAGCACAGGGGCTGTATACAGACCCCCATGTCAGGGGGAGGGAATGGACAAGGATATGATAGAAGCCATTATTAGGATGGCAGAGAAAGGGGAGATACTTTTGATGGGAGATCTGAATATGCCAGATGTTAACTGGAGCACATTTGCCACAGCCACAGCCAAGAGCAGGGCCATTCTTGATGCCCTACAGCCATTCTTGATGCCCTACAGGTGGCATGCCTCAGACAGCTAGTTTTGGAACCCACTCGTGAGGGAGCAATCTTAGACCTCGTACTCTCAAATGGGGACAGTGAGAGGATCTCAGATCTAAAGTGGGTAACCATCTGGGAACAAGTGACTCACCAAACAGTGTGGTTCATGATAAACTCAGCTACAGAGTCAAGCCATTCAAAACTGAGGTACTGGACTTCAGGAGGCTGACTTTGTCAAGATGGGAGAGTGCCTAGAAAAGCACTAGCAAACAGGCTAGAAGGAGGGTGGAGCAACAATGGGGAATCATCAAACTGCCATCACAGAGGCAACAAGCCTTTGTGTGAAGCAAATAAACAAATCAAAATGAAAGAAAAGCTACTATGGTTCTCAAAAGAGGTGGCAGGGAAGGTCAGGGAGAAAAAGATAGCATTCAGGAAGTATAAGGAAACACAAAGGAGCACGACAGAGAGCTGTACCAGTTAAGGCAGAAGGAAGCGGGGAGGGAAGTCAACATAGCAAAGGCCCAAACTGAGGAAAAGATAGCCAACTCAGTTAAGAAGGGGGATACAACCTTTTATAGGTACATCAGGGAGCATAGAAAGAAAAAGGGAGGGATAGTGAGGCTGAATAGAATGGACGGTGGGTGGAAGGGACAGAGAAAAAGCAGGGATACTGAACAACTATTTCTGCTCAGTATTCACAAAAGAGGAGATGGGGAAGTGCCTAATCCAATTAACAGAAGCACTCTTGATAGGGGGTCGATCCCAGTCCTTTCACAGAGGAAATGGTTCTGAAAGAACTTCTAAAACTGAAGGTGGACAAAGCAATGGGGCCTAATGGAATTCACCCAAATTCTAAAAAGAATTAAGGGAGAACTAGTAAAACCACTGACTACCCTTTTTAACAAATCATGGGAAGATGGTGTGGTACCTTGAGGACTGGAGAAAGGCAAATGTGATTCCCTTCACAAAGTGAGACCAAGACAGAGGCAGGAAACTACAGACCTGTCACTTTGACCTCTGTGGTACGGGAAAGTAATGGAATCACTTCTGAAGGAAAGAATTGTTGAGTACCTAGAGGCCAGTGGGGCAGAGGACCCAAGGCAGTATGGGTTCACAGCGGGAAGGTCATGTCAGATGAATCTAATTGATTTCTTTGACTGGGTGACCAAAGTAGTGGACCAGGGAGGGGCTGTGGACATGGCCTACCTAGACTTTAGCAAGGCATTTGACACAGTCCCACACAAAAGATTAATAGTCAAACTAACCAGCCTCGGAGTGGGTCCCAGGGTGGTAGCCTGGGTAAAACATTGGCTGGACAACAGGACATGAAGGTAATTGTAAATGAGTCCACTCTGAAGAAAGAGGGGTTAAAGGGTGGGGTACCACAGGGTTCAGTACTGGGCCCAGTCCTTTTAATGTCTTTATAAGTGACATTGCAGAGGGACTGGAAGGAAAAGTATGCCTCTTTTCAGATGACACAAAGATCTGCAACAGGGTTGATACACTAGGAGGCTTGGAAAGGATGAGAAGGGACTTGGCAAGGTTGGAGGAATGGTCCGAAGTATGGCAGCTTAGATTAAATGCAAAGAAGTGCAAAATAATGCACCTGGGAAACAACAACCCAGGGGAAGATTACATAATGGGGAGGGAGGTAGTAACAACAACAAAAATGGAAAGGGGCCTGGGGGTAATCATATCAGATGGCCTTAAGGTTAGCAAGCAATGTGAGAAGGCAGTAGGGAGGGCTGGGGGGATACTGGGATGTATAGGGAGAGGCATTGTGACACTTGGACAGCTGGTTCTGATTACTCTATGCTTTTTGTAAAATAAAAATGTGTTATTGGATGTCTTTCTTGAGACATCCTAGACAGCCTGTGGGATGACCCCACCCCCCATCCCAGGTCTCAGCTAAAAGATGTTATCCAAAAAGCCAAGAGATAATTACAGGCTACAAGAGACACAAATTAAGGATCTCCTATTTATCTGGCTTGATTGTAGCTGCCAGCTGCTAGGATAGGAACTCATACACTTATAACATTCAGAGGAAACACAGTTAATTGACTTGTGTTACAAAGCATATTACACCTCAGTGAAATCTGGTAGAGTGAGTTAAAAAAAAAAAGCTCTTTGATGTCTTTGTGAAAGCAGGAAACTGCTCATGGATGAAAGAAAGAACTTGGAAAATTACAGACTTGATTGGGAAGTCACATGGAGAAACAAGTTTTTGCTGATGTCACCTATTTAATTTACCTTCTGAATGATGAGACATCCTGGTTGTATGATTTTTAATAAACAGAGGAGGAGCTGGGTGGCATCATGGAGAAGGCAGGATCAAGACAATTGTTTTAATTATGTTGTGACTGACCTGTAGACACACACACATGTTTGGACTCTGAAGCTACAACATCTACTTTTTTTAGCACTATTAGAAGAATACATTAGATAGGCAAGTCTAAGTGTATGGTTGGTAGGAAATTGCACTTTTAAACCTTATTCTTTTAAGTGTATGTATGTTTTGTGATATATTGTTCTATATTTACATTTTACATATTTTTTATCTATTTTAAGTAAAACCTCTTATTTTAAGACACTACTCGGTGTGCCTTTGAAATTCTTTTCTTTGACAAGTGAAACATATATGGTAAAAGCTGACACTGTGCTTACTGGTTTATCAAACTGGAAAAAGGTAAGAGTTTATTCTGAGGTCTTTCATAGAGTTCTTAAGGGTTCATTTTGTACACATGGTTAGGTGCCCAGAGGCGAAAGATATCTGGCCCCCCTGAAGAGCAGAATTATCTAAGCCTGTACATTGGGTAGGCTAGCAAGAGGTTCACAATCTGAATCCCTCCAGAGCTTGAGACCAAAGGTTGATTCAAACCCACAAAACAGACAGGAGGGTTACCCTGTTCTGTTCCTGTTCATAATACGACGCTCAGAGGTTGGCGCTGTGGGAGCAGAGGGCCTGACCCGCTGATAGGGGTTGTGACAGGCATCACCAGCAGAAAACAGGAAGTTGTTATCCTCTGTACAGACAGTTGGTGAGACCCATCTGGGCATACTGTGTCCAGTTCTGGAGACCCCATCTCCACAGGACATAGACAGGATAGAGGCAGGCCAGAAGAGGGCAAGCTAAAATGGTGCAGGGTCTGCAAGAGAAGCCATATGAGGAGAGACTAAAAGAGCTTAATATGTATACCTTTGAGGAAAGGAGGGAGAGGGGGGACATAATAGAAACTTTTAAGTACCTCAGTGGAATCAACAAAGTCCAAGAGGGTAGCATCTTTCAGAAAAGAAAGGTGTAAGAACAAGAGGACAAAATTTGAAGATGGGGGGCAGTTCGGGGGCAATGTGAGGAAGTATTTTTTCACAGAGAGGGTAGAGGATGCATGGAACAGCCTTCCTGAGGAGGCTGTGGGGTCTAAAACTGTGGGAGAATTCAAGAATGCATGGGACAGACATAAGGCAATTTTTGTGGGGGGGATAGGAAGAAATAGGCTATTAGTTAACTAGGATCTGCAGCTTATCCTGTAGGTAGGGAAATGGGCAGACTAGGTGGGCCAAGCGGTCCTTATCTGCTGTCAAAGTCTATGTTTCTATATGTGTGTGTGTGTGTGTGTGCGTGCGTGCATGCGTGCATATGTGTGTGTGTGTGTGTGTGTGTGTGTGTGTGTGTACTGTGTATATATTTACAGAGTTGAATGTTGAAATGAGGGAACTACAAGAAGGAATTAGCTTTGGCTTTTAAGGAATGTTTTGGACAGTTAGAACAAGAGTAGGAAAAGACAAACAATTTTCTGAGTCTATACTTGGTAGACAGAAGGGTTGTTTCTTTTGTTGTGTTGGCTCTGATATGCATCAAATAAAAGGATGTGTGTATGAAGAGATTTCATGCAGTTGCTTGACTGTTCAAATGGGATGTGAGAAACAGTAAGCACCAGCACCCCTCGAGGAACTCCAAAAGGCAATACTTTACTTAGAGCTAAAAGCAGAATGCTATAAATGCAACATGGACTGTGTAGCCCTCTACCGGTTTTGCACGTACTTGTGTCAGTCATCAGGAGCTCCTGATGACGCGCAAGTGTGCAAAGCTTGACAAGCTGACGCCATGTTGCACCTCGCATTCTGTTTTTATCTCTAAACAAAGTATTGCCTTTGGAGTTCAATCAGGAGTGTTGGCACTTGCTGCTCTCATTAGTTTTATACTGGAAAACTTCCATTGTGGGAAACGAGCTGCATTGTGTTTTCTCTCAAAGTGGGTTGTGCCTATTTCCAGCTGTGACCTAGGGAATGTTTAAGTTTACTGTTATTACCATATCAAGTTACTGTATAATACCCGTGTGTTTTATTTCTCTAAATGTACAGACATTGCATTACACTTATAATCTGTTCTTCTGATCTCTTATATATACATCAGGGGCATTAGCTGTTAATACCTGTGAATGACTTATCATTTGGACTGCTAAGAATATCCTGCTTGCTGACAGATAATGCTGAACAATCTGAGCTTTTTCTACTTGTTTTTGCTGTCAGTGGCTAATAGATTGAAGAAATCTCTTGGGGCATGGCTAGGCAGCTGACTAAGATGGCCACCTAAATCTTTGCTCTGCTACTGTCCTAACAAAATCTGCACAGTATCATGGCTGTTTTACATAACAACAAAAACACATACCTACTGAATCCGATGGTTCTATGGTAATCATGAGGCGCCGAACAGTGACTCGCGTTGCTCGCGGCGTCAGAGGCGTGGAAAACAATTCACCACCCTGACATCCTCGGTCGACAGAAGAAGGTGCAAGGGATTTAAATACTTTGCTTTCTGTGGTGAGGCTGCGCACCTAATCCCTCTACTTAAAGATTCTCAATTCCATGGGGTGCAAAAGCAAAATAAATACAAGTTTGGGACTGGGGCGCAACAAAAATGCAATGCTCGCCAGGACCTAGAACCCTGAACCCAGAGCCCCATGCACCGCAAGCAGAGGCCAACCCCGATGCCATGGCGCAGCTTGACAGCTGACTGTAGTGCCACCCCTACATCCCTCCCGTCCCCCCAGGTCACGTCACTGTGCCTCTCCCCCTATGTGTACATATAATGACATCCTGTCTCTAGAGTGTCCCACAACCCCACATCTGGCTGCCTTCCCTGCCCCTCACCTTTTGGGCTTTTGCCCACTTAGCGCTACCATTTCGAGATGCACCATCTTTCAGCGCCCACCTCATGTGCTACCAATCTGACATGCCAAAGTTCTTGTCACTTTGTGGGGGACATTGAAAATCAGAACTGCAGAAAGCTTGATGCTGGTAGGCTTTCTGGAGGGATGTGAGGGCCCCAGTGTAGATGATTTTCTTTAAAAGTCATCCCTGAAGTGCTGAGCCATAAGTGGCAGTGCTCTCTGAAATCAACAAATCTCATTGATCTCTCTCTCCTAAGCCAGCCCCTGGAGGATGGCCATGTCTTATGTTAGCCAGCTTCCTCTGACTTACAGACAAAGAGCACATCATGGCCTGGCAAGAGAGATGCAGGACATTTGATGACACATCCACCATACCCAGATGCTTGCTGATGTTTCACCTCCACTCTTAGAGCACTGCAGGGCCTACACTACAACACAGAGGGCTTGCACTGACCTGGGCCTAGCATACTCTCCTTGATATTTAGCAACTCTGTGAATTGTGTTAAATGGGGTCTCCAGACCATTTGAATACTTTCTCCATATCCATTGGCTGAAGCTCAACACTGACAAATTCTGACCCTCTCAAGCCCCAAGGCATGGGAATGACAGGAGACAGGCCATGAACTCAACACCCACCCTGGCTCATGGTGGTGCCAGAAAAGCCAGGCCTCATGCACCAATCCCACTCAGTGATGATGACCAATGGCTCATATCCCCAAAAGAAAGAACAAACAAAACAAGCATTTGTCAATGCCAAACGTTCTCTTGCAAGTATTTGCAGTGGTGTTTGGCATTTATGCAGGCACACGCTTAGTTGTATCCATGTCCCTTCAGCACCCATGTCCCAGCACAGTACCTCTCTGCAACTCCTCTTGCATCTCATTTACATTTCAGCCTCATATTCTTAACTGTCTGTCTTCGAAATAGGGGATAGTGACAGTCAGAATAGGGGACAATATGAGACATATCATCAAACAGTGAGGTAAAATCTGGGAACACTGGAGAAGCACATGCCATTATTACTGCAAAGTTTAATTTTCATTGCTAGGAAACAATTGTCTGCTGAAATTAACTATTAAATAAGTTATAAATAAAAAACAGTGGCATTTGTGTGTGTTTTTGTATGTTTCAATGTTTACAGTTCACATTTATTTTTATGCTTAATATGTTAAGCACCGTCGGCTTGCCCCTGTGTGTTTTTGTATCTGGAGTCAGCGTGTGGCAAGTTTTGAAATGCCCATGTCACAGACTCCTGACGTCATTGGGAGATGACCCTCAGCTCTTGCTGTCTGTTGTTTGGAGATACAGCCAGCAGTGTTCTGTGTGAACTGTTTCTGAATATATGGCATGTTCTGGATTCAAGGAACTTTATGAACTTTATCATTTATGGACTCCTTCAGTTTCCTGTGGCCATTTTTTAAGTGAGTTTGTGCTTTTATATGCATCATTAAAGTAATATGAGCACTCTAGCACTTTCAGCTGGTATTTCCTAGAGGAGGAGTTACAACAACGTTTTGAATGTTTTAAAGCAGGTGCTGGTTCTCTGCCATTTTCTCTTGAAATTAACTATTAAATAAGTTATAAATAAAAAACAGTGGCATTTGTGTGTGTTTTTTGTATGTTTCAATGTTTAGAGTTCACATTTACTTTTATGCTTATTATGTTAAGCATCATCGGCTTGGCCCTGTGTGTTTTTGTGTCTGGAGTCAGCATGTGGCAAGTTTTGAAATGCCCACATCACAGACTCCTGATATAGCAGTTACTCACAGCATCCACTTCAACTGTACTCGTCAATTGTTGTAACAGTGGCACTTGTAACAAGCATTAGTCGATGCCAGGTGTTTGCTTGCTTGTATTACCATTGGAAGTGCATGAGTTAGGCAGATGTAGAATAGGAATGGCAGTGAAGTACTGAAGAGACGGCAACCCCACCCCACCCTACAGAGATGGATAGGAGTTGGGGTGTGCCTTTGAATCGTTGACCATAATGCTCATATCCTATCTGCAGACACCGACAAGTGTTGAGGTGTGCATTGGGGTGTTCAGTTTTACAGTCACCCAATTCCATAAGGAGATACACTGTAATAGGTGTAGTATAGGAGAATGGGGTGAACTCGGGGGGGGGGGCAAAGAGTTCATGGCACACCTCTATGCCTGTCACTGGCTGCAGGGTGGGGGTGGAATGACATGAGCATTACAGCCAGCAATTCAAAGATACTCCCCTGATGCCTGTCATTCTGTACAGGGTGGGATGTTATGGTTAGAAACCTCAACGCTCCAGGCGTTTGCTGGTATTTGTACTAAAGATTTTCAACAAGGCCATTTTGTGACCCCCCCAACTCATTAAACCATTTTGGACCTCTACTCATCAATAGTGGCACTGTGATTTTGTTAATCTGTCCTGAACGTTGATTTCCCACAGTGACAGCGGAATTTTGCGCCACATGTGCGAAAACACAGTTCAGGCAGTATGTGAAAAATGACAGCTGTACCATGCATGGGGAGGTGTGAAGAGATGGCAATGTTGAAAATGTAGAGTGAAAATATTAAAAATTCTCAGACTTTGGAGTGTGCGTGGGAACTGCATAATGCACTCATAACGCAGTTATTTCGTGGATGTCTTTCTCAAATTTTCAACATAGGCATTTTATGACCTCTGCTCATGAACACCGTCACTATGATTTTCTTAATGTTTCCCAAATGTTGATTTCCCACAGCGACAGCGCCTTTGTGCGCCAGATGTGTGAAAAGACATTTTGAGCAGGATGTGAAAAATGACAGCTGTACCTGTTAATAAGGAGGTGTGCAAAATTGACAATGTTGAATATTTTGAGTGAAAATATTACACATTTTTAAAGTTACAAGTGTGCATGCTCATAGCATAGTCATTTTTATGGACTTTTGTCACCAAATTTTCAACATAGAAATTTTAGGACTTCTGCTCATGAACAGTGTCACTGTTATTTTCTTAATCTGTCCCGAACACTGATTTCCCACAGTAATCACGCTATTCTGTGCCGGAAGTGAGAAAACACATTTTGGCCAGGATGTGAAAAATGACAGCTGCACTGTTCATAAGTAGGTGTGAAAAATACTAATGTTGAAAAATGGAGTGAAATATTACAAATTCACGGGTTATGAGTGTGCATGAAAACTGAGCAACGCATGTTCATATGACAGTCATTTCTTCAAATTTTTTCACCAAATTTGCAATATAGGCTTTTTGAGAGCCCACCTCATGAACAGTAACACTGTCGTTTCATTAATCGGTCCTGAAGGGGGATTCCGCGCAGTGACCACAAAATCACCTTTCAGGACCAAATAAGGACACGACAGTGACTGAATTCATGAGGTGCAGTCCCAAGAACCCCATGTTGAAAATCTGGTGCCAAAATTCACAAAAATGGCCGAGATATCCACTTAAGTTGAAAAAAACCCAGGTATGCTATTATACAACTTACTAGCATTTCTTCAGTTCGCAGTCAGCTTTGAAGAGTGCAGACGTGTTCCCGGTCCACTGAAGATCGTCCCGCCGGGCTCCAGAGATAAGTATGGGGTGAGGGGGTGCAGGAATGTGGGTTGTGCAGAGGGTGGCTGCGGGTTGGAGGATGGGGCACTAGAGACAGCAAGGGACCGTTTACTGGTTTTATGGGGGGGGATGACAATGTAGGAAGCTTTTTTCATGCTGTGGTGGGCTCCCAGCATGCCACCTAGGTGTTTGTTGGCAGGGGAGCTGGAGCTGATGGGGATTTGGCATCCTCGTCAGCCATACAGTGTGCTGGGGGGGGGCTCATGAGCTCACAACTGTTGTCGTAGGCAGCTCGGCATCTATTGGTGTGGTAGGGTCACGCCTGCCACACTGAGCACTGCATCGGTTAGGAGGGTCACACACCTCCAGAAAGTCATACTGTGACAAGACGTTCCTTGCACATGCATGCAAGTGAACACAAAAAGGTGGAATCAGGCAGAAAAAAGACAGATCCTTCAGACTCAGATCATGAAGCAGGAGCCACAGCATAGCTTCCAACATTTTCTTGGGCTCTGCTCCTGTCTATCTGGGTGGTAATAGCTATGTTGCCTTACAAATCACAACCTGCAACAGAGACCAAGCCTCGTCCCATGAGCCCTTTATCATCATCATTATCATCAAATCTTTATTTATTCAGGCGAACATCATTGAGCAAGGCTCATTTACAAGATGGACCTGATAAGGTCAAGGTTCAATAGTTGATACACAACAGATACATCATACACTTATATAAGACAGTTATACACACAGGGGAAAATAACGTTTATAAACACAGTGATGTACAGTAAATTCACATAATAAAAAGCGGTTACAGGAAAGTTAAGCTAATATTTACAGTATGTACAGTATATATATATCCTGGTGGGGCAATGGCAGACACTCAACATAATGTAATACTAGGATGGTGAAGGTATTACTGGGTGTCATAAGATGGGGTGTCTGTCTGGAAGGAATATGCCATATATGGTTTGGAAGGAGATTTGTGAGATGACAATGCTAGCTCTAGTGGTAGCAATTGCATTTTCTTTGAAGAAGACTGTACAGTGCTGTTTAAAGGATGCAAATGGAATGATATTGGACAGTTTTAGGGATTTTTGTAGGGTGTTCCATGCTATAGCTAGAGAATAGCTGATTGCTGCCCTCCCTAGCCTGGTGTTGAATTTGGGAAATTTGAGCAGGATGATGTTGCTGCTTCTAGGGCATAGGAGCTAGGAGAGGTCTGGATGAAGCAGTCCAGGATATAGTTTGGAAGTTTTTTGACAACACCTGTAAATCCATAGTGCTGCATTTCTGTTCTTCTTCTGAGGTGAAGGGAAACCCACCCAACTGCAGCATAAAGAGAACAATGATGAGTATTAAATGGCAGATCTGTAATGGACCTTATTGCTCTATAATATAAGGTATCCAACTTGTGATGGTAGGAGATGGGGCAGTGACTATAAAGGAAGTCTGCATAGTCAACAACTGATAGAAAAATGGCCTGGACTAACCTCATCTTTGAGTCTCTGTTTAGGAAGGGTTTTAATCTATAGAGAAGGCCAAGCCTTTGGAGAAACTTTTTTAACAGTTCTTCTAAATGATGAGTGAAGTCAAGTCTGTTGTCAATCCACACACCTAGGTATTTGAAGTTTTCTACATACTCCAGATTTTCTCCAAGTATAGTGCATAGCTAGGGGAGAATGATTGGAGAGGATGTGCTGGTGGAGCTTTGATTTGTGAACATCATTGCTTTAGTTTTCTTTGCATTTAACAGAAGCTTTTCTCGAGTAGCAGATATTGCTAGCAAGGAGAATTCTATTTGTAGGATTTCCACGAGCAGCTGTAGTATAAGGGTTGCTGACATACAGAACAGTGTCATCAGCAAAGAGGTGTACAGAGGAATTGGTAAGGTTGAATCAATGTTATTTATATAAATGGCAAAAAGGATAGGACCCAGAATAAAACCTTGGGGACTCCTCTTGACAGTGGTTTTAATGGGGATAGGTCACCTTCAGCTTTTACCTGCTGTGACCTCACCGTGAGATAAGCATCTGAACCACTTAAGGGAGGATGGATCTAGGCCAATGGAGTACAGAGATGAAAGCAGTAGCTCGTGGTCCACAGTATCGAATGCTTTGCTCAGGTCCAGGAATACTGCACAGACATTATTCTTTTATCTAATTGGATTGCCAGTCATTTGTGACCTTGGCTAGTGCAGTGATAGTGCTATGCTTGGCCCTGAATCCAGACTGAGCTGGGTTTAGGAGGTTAGCATTGTCAAGATACTCCCTTAACTGATTACTCACTAATTTCTCCAGCATCTTGGATAGCACTGGTAGAATGGAAATGGGCCTGTAATTATTAAGATCCATAGGGTCCCCTGATTTTAGAAGGGGAACCACTTGGGCTGTCTTCCACAGTGTGGGAATAGAGCCAGAGTTTAGGATAGGTTAAAGAGTGTGTTTGGGGACTGCAAGTACATGGCATGCAATCTTTAGAAAGTAGGGGTCCAGAGAGTCTGCCCTGCGCTTTTTGGTATCCAGTTGCCATAATAGATCCTCTACTTGTTTCAACAGTATAGATTTGAAGCTGAAGAAAGAGTCAACTGTCTGATCACCAGTGTAATGGGAGCTTAATTGTTCCTCAGCAGGTTAGCTGGAGAGGTGTCAAAGGCAAGGCCAGCCGTTGTGAAGTGGTTATTGAAGGCGCCCAGAATTTCCATTTTGCCAGTGATAGGGCCATAACTATTGTGTAATTGAGTTGAAGTGGGTGTTAGTGTCCTGCCCCACCATACCCTTGATGGTGCCCCAAACCCAGCAGGATTATGGTAGGAAGAGTCAAGTTCGCCAAGTAGAAGGCAGCTTTTGCATCCCTAACTTTCTTGGTGCATCTATTCCTGGCTTTCCTAAAGATCATCCAGTCATTTGCATTCTTGGTTTTTCCTTGCCATTTTCCAGAGTTTGTCTCTCTTCAGCAGTGCAGCTTTGAGGTCAGCTGTAAACCAACGACAGGATTTGTTTTTTATTCGGATACTAGAGATTAGGGCATGGGTGTTAAGAGCATTTATTATAATGTTATTTAGCACCTGCTGAGCTTTTTCAACAGAATGGGCAAGATAAAACTCTTGCCAGTGTGGAGAGTAAGCTAGATCATGTAAATATCCTTCAATATTGATGTTTTTCTTGGATCTCCTCATGAGGAATTTTGTAGGGCTTGTTGTTATGCTGGTGGATCTTACCCCTGCGATGGAGCAGTTATCACTTATATCGCAGAGAAGCACTCCAGCGTGTGTGAATAGATGTGGTTTATTCACTAGCATGATATCAAGTAGTGTGCTGTTATTACTATTCCTTGCATTAATTCTTGTTGGTTCATTAATTAGCTGTGTGAACCCATATGTATCACAGAATGATACCAGAGGCGCAGCTTCCTGGGTAAGCCAGTTGAATTTCAGGTCATCTAGAATAATGACTTCTTCAGTGCTGGGTTTGAGCAGGTTCCCCAGATGGGATAAGAGCTTGTGTTCAGCAGAGGGGGGTCTGTAGCAACCAACTAGCTGAAAAGCTGCTGTATTGGGGAAAGAGACTTTTAGGGATAGGCATTCAAACTCCTTGGGCATAGATGTTGCAGCAATATAGGATACAGCTATACCGGATTTTGCATATATGGCTACTCCACCTCCCCTTGTTTGGCGATCAGCTCTGAATAGCTGGTAGTTAGGTAGGTTAACATCCCTGTCTGCTGTGGTGGGTTTGAGCCATGTCTCAGATACCACAAGAAAGTCTGGCAAGGTATGGTATGGTATAAAAGTTGTTGAAGTTACCCACTCATCAACCAGAATGAAGACTTGGACAGAAGCAGCAGCAGTAGCATCCCATCTGCTGGCCAGCAGATTCACTAGCACCAAGGAGAACAAGGAGAGATGCTCCAACCCTGTTATCACATCTGCCGCAGCCACTTGAATGTAACAGAAGGAACTGAAATGTGACTGTTTATCTCCTTTTCTGATAACCTAACCCTTTTTCCCTTTTAGATTGGTGCCTGTAGTTCCCTATATAAGATATGTATTTGTCACAGCCCTATCAGGACTCCCTATTAAATAAGCAGTCCCAGGCTCTAAGAAGAAGGAAGCAGGAAGACATCAGCTTTATACAACACATGGCTTAGGTATAGCCCCTTTAAGCAGGATACAATGATCACATATACCATAGAAAAAGCTTCCATAGCTCTCTGGATCATTGATAGTTACCAGGGCCTTGCCCTAACACATGCCAACATGTGGCCAGCCTACTGCTTAATTTTGGTCTGAACTGAGGGTCTCTGTATGGCCGACCTCCCCAGTATGAGATACATAACCTGTTGGGCTCACCAGGTGAGGAATGTGCAGATCTATAAATGGGGAAGGAGGATAGTATGCATACTTAGATGCCGAATTCCTAAGGCCTGCAGTTGGCTCTAGCGGAGAGCTATTCATGCTGAGAGACTGTGCAATGTCCTCCTGGCTCTGCCCACTCAGTAAGGCATTAAGACTCCATTTCTGTTCTCCAAGCAAAACCAGGAAATAGAGGGATGCAAACCAAAGGTCTCAGTGTATGGGCACATTGATTCTGACTAAGATGCAGCTGCACACAGGTTGCAGCTGTGCACTCATACCACAGTTTATACTACCGGGGCAGTATGTGACTTGAATTACATGCCTCCCCTGGAGCAGTCTGAATGTGCATTACCTCCCTTGGGCCCACTACATGTTCGATAGGGCTCTCAATTATGATGGAGGGGGATGCATGATCAGAAGAGTGTGATGAGGGGAAGTTTCACACTGAGGAGGGTGTTCATTATTACTGTTCTTGTTACTTGGCTCTGTGCTGTATACCAGTTTAATGTTTCCTGTGCTTTCACTGAAAATAGTCCCTGGGATGGGTGGGAAGGACAGCTAGTACAAGGATAAGGGGTTTACTGTTATTACCTGGTGGAATCTCCAACACTTAGTAGATAGTTCTGGAGTTAAAAATAATTAGCTGGAATGTGTGGGGATTCAACTCCCCCATTAAATGGAAGAAGGCAATGTTATACCTTTAATGCCTCAAAACTCACCTGGCATCCCTCCAAAAAAACCAAGTTGTGCACCACAGAAGCAGTGAACTTGAAGAGGGACTGGGTGGGTGAAGACAGCACACTGTAGCCACTGCAACTAAGTGGGATGTCCATTTTGATTCACAAATCCTCAGGATGGAAGGTGGACAAGACTCATTCTGATAAGGATGGGAGGTGAGTGCTAATGCTGGTAATGACCCCAGAAGGCTCACTTATCCTGGCCAACATTTATAGGCCTAACAATGATGACGCTGCCTCTTTCACAACCTCAGCCAAGAAAATTACTGACTTGATCTTGGAGAGGGCACCTCTGCTGGTAGGGGGGGATCTTAACATGACCCTGGAGTCACAAATGGACAAGAGTGGAAGGATGCTAGAACCACACTTGGAGGCAGTAAAGGCCATCAAAGCTATGATGGAAGGGCATAGCCTGATGGATGCTAATATGCTGGACTATACATGCTTCTCTGCAATCCACAGCACATCCAGCAGAATAGATCACTGGCTGGTCACACAGTTGGTTTTGGTCCAGATGCAAAAATACATGCCTCCCAGGAGTTGAAGATCCTGTGGGGCCCCATACCCCTTAAATTGCCCTCCTGGAGATTCAACCCACTACTGGTGGATCCTGTCTCCCATACGTGGGTGAAAGATGAGGTCGAAGTCTATTGGAGGAACAATGATAATGGGAACTGTCCATTGCTACCTTATTGGAGGCCACTTTACAGGGCAGGACCATGGTTTATGCTCAGAGGCAGAAGGCCAGAGAAACTGAACAAGAAAAATAGAATGGGAACTGAAAGAAAGGGAAGAAATGTATGAAGTCATTCCTCACCCCTCCCAAGGACCTCCTGGCTAAATTGATCAGTTCAAATTCTGTGAGACCCACCTCATCTCTGGGGAGGATGAAACCAGAAAAATTCACACACGAGACAGTTCTTCTGTATTTCAGGTATCAGATTCTTTTATTGTAAATATTGGCCCAAATCCTCTACGTTTCACCAATAAATCATTGGCTTCCCAGGAGGTGCCTTTAAAAACATCCTTTCATTGATGTAAGTCAATGTTGTCCACTTTAAATTGACTAACATCAGTATTGTTTCTTATTCAAGCTCTTGTTTTCAGCATATCATTATTTGGAATACTGTTAAATAACCCTTTTACTGGCAATTCTTTAGTTTCTCATGCCCGTCCACACATAGTTGATTCACCTGTCCTATGGTCTGTAGACCTTCTCTAAAGCCTCAGGACTGAGAGTAAATCAAGGTAAAATTGAAGTACTTCCTCTTAATTCAGCATGCCCTTCAGAGATCTTCAGAAAGATAGGCCTTACATGTGCCGAGAATGACATCACCTATCTGGGGATTCAGCTACACCGGAATCTGCCCCAAATTATTGCCATGAACCTGGATCTCCTTTTGGCCACTACAAAGACTGAACTGCAGAGATGGACGGCCTAAAACCTACCCTTGGTGGGCAAGGTTGATGTCATAAAACTAATAGTAGTACCTAGATTCCTACACATCCTTGACCACCTGCCCTTGAAGATTCCATCTCTCTGGTTCCAAAAGATAGATAAGGTCCAAGGAGATTTCTTGTGGGAGGAGAAGCCCCTGAGGTACAGCACAGCCAAACATAGGAGACACTGGAGTAGAGGGGGACAGGGTTCCCTGGTTGGTAGGCTACCATGTTGCCTTCATATTGGCCCAAACAGCACAATGGTCCAAGGGGGATAGAATTTAGGCACCTTTATGGCACCACATTCCCTAACAGGTGGTCACTCACCTGTGATAGTGCTCTGTGCTAAGATGGGGATTCCAACTACTGTAAACCCTCCTCCATGTTGGTGTTATCCTCTATTTACTGGGGGAAATTACCTATATGGCTTGGATAATACCCCACCCCAAAGCATGGACCCCAATTTGGGGCAACCCAGAGATCAAGATAGAAGGACGAATGTTCCAGTGGCAGCTATGAGAGAAACAATGGATATACTTCTTCAATAATCTGTTCACCTCTGGGATGTACTGTACCAGCTGAACTCATTTACAGGGCTCTCTGGAAAACTCTGCATCCCCAGAAAAGACTTCTGGAGATTTCTCCAAATCACAGACCTACTCCAAAAACACAGGCATCATCATACCACACTCAGAAGGCTGCCAGCTGATCAATCATGGCCCCCTGGGTCACCCTCTAGAAAGGTATGGCCAGCAGGATCTACAAGGCCCTAAGAGACACCCAGCCAGATCCTGCACAGTCTTCCAAGATTCAATGGCAAATTGTTCTGGGTTCCCTCATCACCAATTAAATCACAATGGGGTTATTGCTGGGACAGTTTATACAGAGCCTGCAGAGATGGCAGAAGCAGGCTCATCCATAACAAAACCCTGTAGATGTAGTACCACACCCCCACATACTCAAAACTATGGGGTTAATGCAAACAGATGCCTGCTGGGGATGCAACACACTAGGAGCCAACATATTCTACATTCTGTGGGACTGCTTCCCCTCACAAGTATTTTGGCTCCAGGTAAGGAAGATCTTTGATGAGATCACTAGCGACACTATACCCACTAATGCAGCAGTGCTCCTCCTGGGCTGTTGCCCAGAAGGACCCCCAAACTGACCCCATCAGTGCAATGGCTCACTGTAGTGGGAGTAGCTATAAGAAAGCTTATACTGTGCAGGTGGAGAAACAATGAGATGTCTTCCATCAGTGAATGGTTACAGGTAGTGGGGCAATTGACAAGATACGAATGGCTATCCAATTTTGTAAACAATACCATGGCAAGGTACCACAAAAAATGGGCCCCCTTTCTTTTTTTTTTTTTTTTAGGTTCAGATACTTGATTAAATTCAAAGGCTATGCATGAAGTTTAATGGGTGGGAGAACTAGCCACACCCCTTCTTAAGTCTATTTAGCTAGCATCCTCCAGCCTCACTTTGTTGCTGCAGTTGCAGCTCTGCTCCCCATTTGTCTCCCACTTTCCTTTGTGCTTTTGGGCTTTCTGTTTGGTTTGTGCCTCCAGTGGCTTTCTAAGCTAATATTTTGTTTTTTCTGCCTTCCTGGCTATAGTCTGTGCTTCCTTCTCCTCTTGGTCAACTACTTACGTTGCATTCCTGTTGTCTTGTAACTCTTGTTTCTTGTTGTTTTGTTTATTTGTGCTTGTTAGTTTTCACAGTGTCTTGCCTTTGTCATTTTCTGCATTGCATGCACTATTTCATGCTTTACATTTTGCTGTTTGTTCCAGGCCATTTGCAATCTCCCAGTTCAACTACAATTCTCAATTGTTTTCATTGCTTCCTAACATGCAGTCACTTCTAGTTGTTTTCTGGTGGTTTAGCTAATTTACTCAGTCAACAGCACACTGCTTCCTAGCTTTTAGTTATCATATGCTTCTGTTTCACCAGCAGTTTTCATTTGTTGTTCACTAGTACCTCAGCCTACCTGGCCTGCAGTGCATCAGAAACTAACACTAACCACCCTTATGGAATTGTTTGCATGCATTCGCCATTTAGTCTAGGCACATATCATTCGATCTCATACCATGTCTTAATTGTCATTTGATGTCTCAGTCAGTCATTCAGCCTTGCATACATTATGTTTCTATCTTGTGCTCATGGCCATTAGGGTCAGCCATCTGGCCTCCCACTGCTCCTGCACTCAGATGCATGCCAGTCACAACCATAGCATGGCTTCCAGGGCTCACTGCCCTTTACACCAACTGTCTGGCTCTGCTTCCTTGAAGTCCACATATTCAGGGTGGGTCCCTTGACTCACATGGGATCCTTCTCTTTCTTTCCTTCAGGAGAGAATGCCCTATGCTCTGGGGGAAACTTTGGCCATGCAGTTCGACTTGATGGCACTTCATGATGTAGCATTTAGAACTTCAGCTGCTTGAGGATGGGGCCTTCCTTTAAGTCCACTGGGGCTCCTTTAGCTATGCAGACCACATTGGCAGCACCTTTGAAATGTATTCCTCTCTACAGCTGTCTAAAGTTCACCTGGTCTCCACCTTTTTCCCTTCCTCTGACCCTCAAAGGTGAAGACTATACAATTATGCAAGCCCTGGCCCCTAAAGGGTCCAACTCCAATTCCTTACCCCTCAAGGGTTCAGCTTCCTTTCTTGGCCTCCCTCGGTTGAGGCCAGGTGAGTACTTTCAAAGATTGTTGCTCTCCTCCTCCTCCTGCCTTGAGGGGTGGGCCTCCTTCACTGAGAGCCTCCTTTAGCTGTAGAGATCAACTTGAGGCACCCCATGGTATTTCCATTAGTGGGACAGAGTGACAGCCATTCCTCTAAAATGTCACCTTGAATTGGGTCTCTAAATTTCAGTAGCCAACCCATCACTAATTTATCCTTAGCCTCGAGGGAAGGTGACCAAGGCTTGGATCCCTGGACATTTCCTCCTAATAGGGTTTTTTCCTCTCCTCCATGATGAAGGTCATGAAAGGCAGCTAGTCTCCACAGGAGGTGGTCCATAATGCAGTATATCTGTATTAGTATAGCATTTACCCTAGCTGGTTTCCGCTGTGAGTTGGAGTTGAATGGTGTCCCTCTTTTCAATCCTGCCATTCCCACTCTCCTTACAGAAGTCATGCCTCTGTTTGCTGTCAGTTACAAATTAGTGTCAGTTATTGATCAGTTCAGCAGTCTGTCTGTTATTAGTCATCATTAGTTACTGTCAATCTGTCCTCACTCAGGCTCTGTGCTCAGCACCTGCTGTGTGGTACTTTGGGTCTCCTTCTAAGGTACCTTTAGCCCTAAAGGAATTATGTTTCCATGGCACCTCTAGCCATAGACCTCTCCTCAAGAGGGTTCCTTTGCTCTGACAATACCCCTGACAGGATGATAGTTACCAAGGGACATAGGTGAAAAAGGTCAAAGTATCCACATATGATGTCAACAGCAACAGTCATTCAAATACCTTCAGACTGTCAACAATGTTGTATAAGCTTAACTTCTCACTAGGTTTTGTATGCCAATTGAATTCAAAGGCTATGCCTGCAGTTCAATGGGCAGAAGCAACCAGCCATGCCCCAAGCCTGAGCTATTTAAGTCAGCTTCTTCTAGCCTCACTCAGAAACACTGTTTGCCCCATTATCCTCCCCTCCTCATCCAGCAGCACACCTCTCTCCTTGGGGCACCTTCCTAAGGTACCTTTAACCTAAAGAAATTATGTTCCCATGGCAGCTGCAGGAGTGGAACCCTTCTCAAGGGGTTCCTTTGCCTTCATGGTACTCCACCATGGTGGTAGTTCCTCACGACCAAAGTATCCATGTGTGACAGACAACACATTCATTCAAATACCTTCACATTATCAACAATGCTACACAAGTATAACTCCTCACCAAGTTGCATACACCCATTGAACATATTAATGGGAAGGGTTCTAACCCAAGAATCCTCTCTGTCTGAAATGAGGAGTTTCATCACTACCCTTTTTAGGGAGTGCGCAGAGAGAAAGAAGAAAATGTGAATGGGTCCCCAGGAGTGCCCAGAGAGAAAAAAGAAAAATGTGAATGACTCCCTTTCTTAACTCCAGGTATTGCCACTCTCAACCCCAGGTTAGCACTCCTCTGGATTAATCAGACTGGTTATGCCTGTGATGGATAACCCATGCATTCAGTGACATTGTGGTATCGGTAGCACAGTTTAGTGTTTCTGTAGTTGGTGAGGTAGTGTTAGTTCTTCTTTTCCATTTTCTCCTCATGCTATAGGTGCCAGGATAGTAGTAACCTCCTCATCAAGTGGAGCCATACATAAATCCTATCTGGACATTGACAGACACTGCATCTTTCATTCAGCGAACCAACATCCATGCAGTTTAAAATTCTAATAGCAGTACTACCTTTGTTAAACAGCCTGACATATTTATTTACAAATTAACGCTTCTTAAAGAGCTACTGATGCAAAAAGAAAGCTTTGAAAAATATAATAATTACTATAGGTAAAGCTCAGCTTGCATTTCATACTATATATATATTCTCTATAGTTCTCTTCCTTATTATTTATTACTGAGTAAATGTGCATGAATACATGATATTTATCCCTTAGATTTCTCATAGAGTTTATCTGCCTCTGTAAGCACTCCTACTTCAAGTCATAGTGCTGTGTTATGACATCACAATCTGTTGCCATGGGATAACCATGATGTCACAAGCAGGGCAATATGAACTTAGGTAGGGGAAAGCAACAGGAATAGATGAACCCTTCAGGAGCAACTATCCTGTTTTCATACAGATGACCACAGTAATAAATAATGGGGAGGAAGAATGCAAAACTAATGTGAAATACAAGCTGAACTGTGTCTAAATGTTATGTTTTGTTAAAGTACTTCTAAAGGTGTCAGCTGCTCTTTAAAGGAGAAATGCACTGAACCTGTAAGTATTTTTTCCCCTGTAGAAGTTGATTTTTAGGTACTAGTTCAAATTTTGTTACTGTTCCATCTCTACTGGCTGTTTTGTTACCCTAGTGAGTGTTTCTGATTTAGACATGGAGAGTAAGTCCATTTTAGAACTGTATGATGCAGTTTATGTCCCTTGGTCTTCCATTGTTGGAACAATAAACCCATGTTCTACTATTGAACTCTGCAGTTGGAGAGGGACATAAACTACACTGCAAAATTCTAAAATGGTATACAACATCAGTGTATCAGTCAGAAACAACCACCAAGGTCACTAATAGGCAAGTGTAGATGGCACAATAACAATTTGTTCCCGTTTTAAAAAAAAACACCTTCTACTGAAAAACATTTCCTTTAGGCTTAATTAGAGATGTTGCAAAGAAAAACTTCACCCATGAATTTCGTGTGAAATGGCAAAAATTCACACTTCACAGATTTCTTGAAATTCTGGTTGACTCGTGAAAATTCACTGCATGTGAATTATGTGAATTTTGAAGCAAAATTCGCACAATTTTTGCCATGAAGCATGAACTTCATGATAGAGCACAAAATTCACGGGCAAAATTTCATGCTCTCCAGTGAAATTCATGCAATTCCTGGGCTGTGAATTGTGTACATTTTGGGAAATGTGCATTGCAAATTCTCCGAAATCCGTGAATTCATTCATGGAGTGAATTTTGCAGACTTTACACATCTCTAGACTCAATGTAATTCTCCTTTAAGAAATATTTTCATTTGTTTTAAGGAGATCTGTAATTAAATAGAAACACTTTCTCCCCATTAGTAAAAAATAAACATGAAAGCAAAATATTCTGAGCCACCATCCCAACACCCATGATGAGGCCTACCCAGGATGGATCACAGCTACAGTATTTGCCTTCCAAAAGGCCCAAAGTGATAAGAGATGGCATCTGTTTGTGGATCACAGTATGAACATTGGGTTGGGTGCAGTAGTTACTCCCTTGGACCACTTGATACTATGCATTTATTTCTATTTGTTTTAAATACCATTTTTTAAGGCAGCAGTGGGCAGAGCCCTTCAGACCTCTTTGTGATGAGAAAAGGAGCCTACGCCACCAGATTCTGAATGAACAACACAGGATTTAGAGTTGCAGCACTGTCACTCTGCCACCAGTTGAACCAGCCCACTGTCTCCATTGACTGTAGTGGCACAGCACTATTTGTCACATGGAGGTCATAGAGGAACATGACACACTCCACTGTGTCCAAAATGACCACCAAACAATACTGTGCATGTGTGACTATTAGCACATGTGTAGCACATTGCAGCAGCCATCTTGGTCATGGTGGACGGTGCTGTGTTCTGCCGTGACCATCATTTTATTATTAATGAAATTATACATACCCCCCCCACCTGACCCTCCCTCTAAGCACCCACCCCCAGAAACATAATAGTGACACAGGGGTGTCCAATTCCAGTATCCTGATCAAAAATCCTCATACTGACCCCCGTCCACTACCGCACATGTGCGGTTGTTTATATTCCTTTTTTTTAATATATATCCTATCCTCCCATCCAACCCTTCTTCTCAGCACACACACACCCAGAAACATAATAGTGATACTGGGGTGCCCTAATCCCAGTGTTGTGATCGTGTGCCTCTGTACATTTGTTTTTATTTTCTTCCCACTTGGTCCTCCCTAACAGCACCCCCCAGAAACATAACACTTGACACTGGGATTCCCAATCCCACTGTCGCAAATGTGAAACCTCTGTCTTTATTTTTTTTTCTTCTCTTAAACCTGAAAAAAAGAAATTCATCCACTGATGTCTTTTGTGGCTGTTATTGACCCCACCAAACCTCCCACTCAGCACCCACCCCAAGCCCTTACTTAACCACCATGAGATCCAGAGCTGTAATCTTCTGTAGACCACAAACACGCTCTTCACTCTTCAAAGCCGGATCATGAATTGCGAAAAAAAGGTATGGGTTCAATGTATTTCATTGGGGTTTTGAACTTAGTGCCAAACTTGGCTATTTTTGCATATTTTGGCCCCACATTAGCATGCCTCTTTGGGACCCCACCTCATGAACAATTGCACTGTCATTTGGCAGATCTGTCCCAAAAGATGATTTTGTGGTCCCTGCATGAAATAACCTTTTAGACAGGAGTTGAAAATTGTCCTGCCCTTGTTCATGAGGTGCAGTCTTAAGAAGGCTATGTTGAAAGTTTAGTGTAAAATATTAAAAGACAAAGTTATGAGCCTACGCTTAATTTTGCAAATTCAGGCTCATAACTTTGGTCATTTTCAATATTTCCCCAAATTCATAACATACCCATATCTTTACAGCACCTCATGAATGTTACAGCTGTCATTTTACAATTCCTTGCCAAAATGTTTTTACACCACAAAAAAGCGTTTGCGGTCCTGCATGAGAATCACATTTCAGCCAAGTTGAGCATTTTCTCTGCCTTTATTCATGAGGTGGGGTCATAAGAAGGCTGTGTTGAAAATGTAGTGTAAAAATATTAAAAATACACTATAGCTATGAGTCTGTGTTGAATTTTGTGAATGCAGACTCATAACTTTGGTAGTTTTTAATATTGTACCCCAAATTTACAACATGGCCATATGTTTACAGCACCTTATGAATGTGACAGCTGTCATGCTTCAAATCCTGGCTAAAATGCTCTTTTTACATCCCAAAAGATGATTTCATAGCCCCTGCGAGAAATCGCCTTTTGGACAGACGTTGAAAATTTTCTCTGCTCTTGTTCATGAGGTGGGGTCATAAGAAGGCTATGTTGAAAATTTGGTGTAAAAATGTTAAAAAAGCACTATAGTTATGAGCCTATGTTGAATTTTGCGAATGCAGGCTCTTCACTTTTGCACTTCTCACTATTTTTACCCCACATTTTTAACATAGCCATTTCTTTACAGCACCTCATGAATGTGACAACTGCCATTTTTCAGCTCCTGCCCAAAATGTGTTTTTGTGTCCTGAAAGTTGATTTCACAGTTCCTGAACAAAATCACCTTTGGGCTAGAAGTTGAACATTTTGTCTGCTCTTCTTCATAAGGCAGGGCCTTAACAAGGCTATGTTGCAAAATTGGTGTAAACATATTACAAAACAAATGTTCTATATTTTTACCCCCAACTTACTCATATGCAACCCTATCAGTTCTGGCCAGAGTTTGTTTTGTTTGAAGAAATATCCTCACGTAAATTTTTTTTATTTTTTATGTTATTCTTTGGCAACTGGGTAAGGCCTGCTAGGCACAAGTGCCTGTTTTCAAGGGTGATCTGGGAGCACTGGGGTGGTTAAATGACTTGCTCAGAGTCACACAGTATGCAAACAGAGGTTGTGGGACTCAAACCCAGATCTGCTGGATGTACAGATAGAGCTCACTCATGGTTCATTACTCTAACCACTAGACTATACTGCCAGTCCCAAAATGGACAAACAACATTTTAAGAAAAATCCACACATAATGCTTTACTCAGTCTTTCATTCAGTTGTACACCCATCTAAACTGTCTTTACTTTGTCAATAATAAGTTCCAGTTTAATATAAACAACCCCAAAACACCACACACTTACTCAGACCTGCTTATGAAGGAGGCTGATAGAAATGATGGGCCTGGAGCCCTTTTAAACATTAAATTATTATGTTACTAGGTAAAACATTTGAGGGAACCTCTCCCTGGTCAAGGTTTTCAGCCCAGTTAGTAAATCCTGCCTTGCAGAAACAGCCCTGTATGGTCTGTGGAGTGACAGCATTCCAGGAAGTTTTTAACAGTCTCACTGCCCCCAGTAAGTTAATTTTTTAACACGCTCGTTGATGTAAGAGGTGTGTCAGCACTGCTGTCGATGTCATCCAGGACTGCTTTCACATATACCTTACATAGTGCTGCTTCATGTTGTAAATTATGCCCTGGTCAAGGGGTTGCATGATACAGGTAGTGTTAGGTGATAGGAAAATTAGGGTGATGTTGCATAGCCCTGGGGCAGCTGGGTGACTTGAAAAGTTGACTAACAGCAGAGCAATTTTATGGCCACGTAGTTTTCAGTCCCAAATCCAAATCCATTCAATGAAAATTACCAAAGTCATCCACGCAGACTTGTTAGCACGGTAGAAAACTGGCAGATGGCTTACCCCTCTGAAACAACATGGGGAAGCAGATTTTCCCACAACAACAAGCTCTGTTTTTTCTGTTCCATCCATGTTACAGCACACTAACACTGAAACTCTCTTCTTCACTTTCTTTTGCCCTATTAGTGCCTCTCTTTGAAAGCGAGTGTTCCCCAGCCAATGCAATAAAAATAAGCCAATTTCATCACAGTTGAATATGTCCCAGGGGGCAAAGGAGGACAGCAGACTGGACAAAATATTTTCTAGCCAGTGTTCAGCACTGGCAGAGTCAACATTTTGTTTCTTTCCATGCTATCTGACGAAAACCAATGTTGTTTCTCACTTTCCAATATGCAACCACCCTTCAGAAGGCTGGATTCTGTATGCCCTAAGACAGCTGCTAGTTCCTGGGCTTTCTGGATAAGCAAAGGGCTACTTATAAGGGCATCACGCCTCGTCACATTAGTGAACCACTGGACCAAAGCCTCTTCTGCTTCCACCATCCTTTCCTTCCCATTTTCAGTCAGGGTTAACATTTCTTTGCCAATCACTCCGAATGTGTTCTTTCTGCCATAAAAGATCTGCAAGGGTTGATTTTGGCAGAGACAGATGTTGTGCCTAGTCGTGCTGACTCATTTTGGGCAAGACATCAATTTTCTTTAACAATTCAGCTTTGTCACCAAGTGACATTGCCTTGTGTTTTGACATCTCTGCGACTGAGAACGAGCTGACAATGAGCTGCTGCCATTAACTCACAGTGTAAAGCTGCATAACTGATTGCACTGTAATTTCAATCATTCACACCTTGCACAGTTGAATTGAGAGCCACTGACAGCTGTCAAGTGGGCTATATAGATGGTGGCCAATAGTGAGTTTAACAGTAATAATTAGTGTGAAACATACAAGGATGGCTTTTGGCAACTTGAAAATGTCCGCTAAAAACAAGTGCCTGATTTACCCATGGGCACTATAAGTGGATTTGACTGTACTAAATTTATTATGATAAACAAACTTGCTAAATAAAAAATCACTTAGAGGTGTATTCTTACAGTGTTCCTGATGTCATACCTCCTAATTCCTCTCCTTAGATGCCCCAGAATTGCCAAACCATTTACCCACATGCGTAATTACTCCTGGTCACGGACTCTTCCCTCCTCCTGGAGGCACACCGTTGTTATCCTATTTCACAATACAGGGGCTGCAGATGCCCCAAGAATCACCACCCTATCTCCCTATTGCCAATCCTATTCAACCTCCTGGGGCAGATAGTAACCAACTGTCCAGTGTCTACTGGACAGACTGCTGTAGAGAGATTGTGGCAGTTAGCTGGATTAGATTGGGGCCAGGAAGCCAGTCCTGCAGTAGACACTGGACAGTTGGTTGCTGCCCAGTGTCCAGTAGTAAGGAAGTTTTGTGACTATTGCTCACAACCCATAATATGGTCCTCTGCTAGAATTTCTCATTCTAGGTCATATCCTAAAGATCGCTTTTAATTATTTGCCTCAAGACTCTTGTTAATCTTTAAACTTGAAAGCCAGCTAACTTTCCCTTTCCAAAACAGTATTTTTTTTTTATTTATGCACATTACACAAGTTTACTTCCATACTTTAGCTTATTATTCTAATTAAACTTCCCTCTGGAATGCATTCCAACTAGGGAGGATATCCAGCCCCTACAACCCATCCTGCTCAAGTTGTTCAGCCAGAGCCTGAAGACTGGAGCCCTCCTCCTGCTAAACAGGTATGTCACTCACATGTGTCAACCTGGTACTCCTTTCTTCAGTAGGGAGAGCACTTTCCTTACTCATGGTAACAGCCCTGGCTATATTCAGCTCCTGATGGCAAACATCACAGGATTACAGTACTTTCCACTTGCCTGTAAATACTTGGCCACATGCCAGCCCAGTGGCACAGAGGACTGAGGCACATAGTGCCTACCTCTCGCTGTCCACCCAATTTTGAGAATGAGCTTGGCCTGCTGGGAGTTGACTAGGGAAGGGTTGGGAGTAGGATCGAGCAGCCATAAAGCTTTCCTCTCCTGGATTCAGAGGCTGGTCTTCCTGGGGCTTGACTGCCACTGCGTGGGCTCAGTGGTAATGTTACACACATGGGGCCTGGTGCTAGGCTGGGTGGGTGGAGCAGGGTCACCAGTTCTGGTGTGCACAGCACCTACACACACATGCACAACCATGTCATTGAAATTCCAGGGCATTAGGGGATAAAAATGGTGAAAAAAATCCATGTTCTCCCATCACTGTGTGTGATGGCCCTTGGGACCCTCAGGTCCCACACCATGTGAATCACAGCTGGTCCAATGGCCGGGGAGTGGCAGACATGACTGGGGGTCCTGATGGTAGAGGCAAGGTAATGGCAGGCAGTCAAACAGCTAAATTAAAAAAATACTTAACCAATACCATTTTTACACTATGCAGGCTAACATTTTTTGCCTCTTTAAGTGTCCCCTTTGGGAATCTACTTGTACTGCCTCCATCGCCTATGAACAGAGTGCTTTGGGCATTACCAACTGCTCCATCATCTGGAGCATATGATGGTTTTGACACCTACACCATAACTCATCATCCTTGCACATGTAATATGGTCTGGTGAAACAGCAGGAAAAGTAAACATGGATCCCTGCATTAAAAACAATTTGGTTAACACATTGCTATTAAATGCTAACATTCAAACAAGACCTCTTCTCCTCCCAATGTCTTTAGCCCCTTTAGTCAGTTTATGGTCCTGTCTGTAACCACTTTCATTTAGTCTCTTGAAGTACTTGCTCCTAGAGTTTTTTTCTTCAGGATCACAGGCAAGTGTGTCCCTCCTTGTGTACAGGCTTCTACTCTTCAACTGCTGTGGTGCCTTCTTGATCAGTGTCCCATTTGGCCACATCAACCTCCTGGTTGCTACTACAGTCTCTGAAAGTAGTGTGGTCTGGGACTATTGGCTTTGCTGTAGATGAGGCTTCTGGTTCTTGCTTACGAGTCAGCTCTGCCACCCTCTGGATTGTCTGTTCTATTTGTCAGATCTGCTTCTCTGTTTCCAACCACTGCTGTAGCATCTCATCATGGCTCTCTGACAGCTGATGAGCCACCACCATCTAGGCTATTAGGATCTGTTTATCTGTCATTGTCTCTGTTGATACACCTTGCAGCTCCATATAGACCCTGCAGACTCCGTAGTGCAGTTATTCATCCTCCTGTGGTCACACCCTTCTGCCTGAATCCTCACACACTATGACTTTTTTGTCCAGTCAGGCACAAATGAGAATCCCACTTCTGACAGCATGTGTGGAAGTCGGGGTGTTGATTAAGAATACAACAGGCACACATGTGGGTAAATGTCCTGCAGGATGGTACAATTTATTTGTTTTCGGCAGTCTTTAGACAATTTTACAGGCACAAAAAACAATAAAAAAAACCATTATTTCATGTCTGGCTAGGCAAGGCCATTGTTTATTTCTGTAGCATCCTTTCCCTGCAGGCTCAGGGTGCTTTACAATAAGTACAATAAAAATGTCATAGCAATTTATACAACAACAGACAGCAAGCAGTTTAGAACATAAATATCAGCAATAATTTGAAAATTAGGAAATGCTTCATCAAAGAGATAAGTTTTTGAATTAGTCTTAAAGGCTTCTACCATGTGGGCAAATCTGATATTTTGTGGCAAAGCATTCTATAAAGAAGGTGCTACAACACAAAATGCTTTGTACTGCAGTCAGCCTGTCAGTGCAGTGGTAGGATTTCTGTCTGTGACACCGCAACCTGGTTTGAATGCAAACCTGTGCCAGGAGGTCTAAACCACACTCAGGTTCTTGGCAATATTGGGTATGCAAGGAATCATGGACACGTTGCATAAGAGTAATAAAGCTTGTTTATTACTACCAAAGGAAAATCACAGTTGCCCTAAGCAGTCCTTACTAATAGGAACTGGGAGCCAATGATAAGCGTTCCCTATACCTCAAGGAATCTCCGTGTCTCCTGGGGTCTCCGAGGTAGAAGACGTAATGTCTTACATTATATACCTAAGATAATTACCATGGTTACTGTAAGATAGAAACATTTCTAGTTACAGAGATGAGCCCTATTGTAATTTAGAGGTGGCTCCTCGGTCAAAGATAACATTATACAATTTTGTTACAGTCATCACTGTGTGGAAACAAAGAGGTACAGTTTGTACATAGCCGTGTAGTAATACAAATCATAAGAAGATGGCAATGCCGACTAATATATCATAATCATTACAAGGACACAGATGTCCTATCATCTTGTAAGCAAGAAATACATGTATATTTTGGAAAGTAAAGTGTATAGCAATAATGTGCATACATATCCTGACATCTACTCTTATACGGTAGATGCCCTTAGCCCTATATGTTAGCATAAAAACATATACCTAAATGCTAGCTGTCTGCGGTGTACCTGTGGGGGTACCAGTTAGGGTGCAGGGACCTTGTGTAACATTCCCCCTTGTTGCCCTCTGAAGGGCAACCCAAGCAAGAAATAAGGAAATGGATAGGGAGCAGGGTCATTTACAGACCCAACGCATGAGTATTGTAAAGGAACTCCAGCTGCTTACGTGTTGTTTAATGTGCGCCATAGGCAGCAAAGCATAATAATAAGAAAAAATATCATAAATGCTTGTATAATAACAAAACCTTTAAAGGTAATCTCTAAACAAGTGTTAGTAAGTGCACTATTCAAATCACCATCATTAATGAGGGCAAGTAAGGCCTCATCTGCTTTGGAGATATTATTGCTGATGTGGATGAGATGGGTGTCTTTCCTGTCTAAAAGTGATTTTAATGTCAAAGTTAAAGGATTAATGTGTACATTAAAGTAAGGTAAATACTCTGAAAGAGTAAGCAGATAATCAGGGTTACCATCAATGATATCAGGGTCCATAATGAGGACGGGGTAATAACGGTGTGCCAAATAACTGTTGTCTGATGTGGGACAAAACAAAAAATTGGGAGCATCAATAGAACATGTCTGTACTCCGTATTTAAAAGTTATAATTAGTTACCACACAATATTCACCATCTGAGTTATATTTAATTTTCACAGTAGACAACCTCCATTTCTGTAATTGAACTGGGCAAGTATACAGTAAGTCTGTATGGAAATCTCTGTTGACAGGTGGTGAATCTCCTTCCGATAAGACTGGTACAACTTGGAATCATCTGGAGCAGATGTTGAGTCCTGGTATTCTATGCCATTAGTGGTGATGTCACCATCCATGGAAAAGGACCAATTGATACTGTCTGGGGAATAGCCGCATACAGGTTTAATAACATCAAATACATCACATCGACACAAATAAATATACCCTTTCTTCGCACAGCAGTCTGTGTGCAGCGAGACCCACGCGTCCAGAAGAGGATGGAAAACCAGTAGAGGAAGCAAGTCAAGGTGTTCTCTCTAGATGTCTTCATCAAGGTGCCCACTGGAGTGTATGGATGCTAGTTTATCAAAGATAGCTGTAGTAGGATCAAAATGTGGCAAAGAAACAGTAAAAGACACAAATATAGTATCCTTAATTGAACATTTCTTAGAAGTAAAACAAGGACCAGTATTAGGGTGCCTGGTCACAAAACCCAAATTCCTAGCAGTAGAAATTGGAATAGCTAAAGACTGTAGCATACACATGGCAACACAGTTAGGGGGTTTGCAATGAGGACAATACCATTTAGAGATATGTCTGTCACGTATGATATCAGGGATTCTGCCGGATTCTAGATCACGGAAGAGATTGTTGATGGTTGCGCTAACATAAGAGCCACAGGCTAAGCATAATATTTCTCGGGCAATGTATTGCTTATCTGCTTCTTTATTGTTTTGTGCAATTAGTGAGTTAATCTTATCTTTAGAATCTGAAAATACCTTAGCAATATCGTGCATATTGTATACAGTGTATCTTTTTTCCTGACTAAGGCCATCCACACCATGCAATAATGGGGGTATAATATCATTCACCAGACCAATTTGAAACTTATGTGAATGTGATTTGATAGCAGCAATGTCGGCCTTATTCTAGATGGACATTGCTGTACCAAAAACACCAGTGATGGTGCCTGTGGCACCAGTGACATCAGATGTGTCACGGTATTATGCTTATGACTTTGATCATCTGTATTAGGTTTTCCTAAAATTGCCTCTATACTCAGTGGTGTGTACCCTGGCAATAGGGTCTTAGCTATGAATCTGAAAAGCTGCTAAGCTATCAAGTAACAGAGTACTATAAAACAATGATGTATTAGTAGTATGACACATATCAAATTCTTTCATATTCCAGTAAGTCAAGTTAAACAAAACAGGTATATGCATAAATTGTAAGTTGTTAATAAGTGAGCCAGGTAAAGCAGTGGCTGTGAGACCACTACAAGGACCAGGGGTTTGTTTAGGACATTCCAAAAGCTGTTTCTCAGTAGGGGGTAACACAGAAATGTACATGACGGCTGATGTCATTTTGTGTACAGCACAAAATTTCCTGGCAGAATCTTTAGATAATGAATCACAATATGAGGAGTCAATTAAGGCAGTGATATTATATAAACCAGTATGTCTAAGAGAGGTGTGGTGCAAGGACAAAGTACTATTTTGGGATAATTTTGTGTTGGGCCATCCATGGAAAGTTCCCTTGGAGAGCTTGGCCATGGGGAGTATTTGTTCTTGAGACTTGGTTTGCCACTCAATGTGTTGGGTCGATTTATCAGGAACAACAACCACGGCAGTGAGGTAGGCATCTGAACCTTCCTGGACAGTAATCAAATTGTCAGGAATATTGATGGAGAATCCCTCTGGGGTAGTTGCAGGTGGATCAAGGTGAGGAAGGAAATGCTTTACCATGCCTTGGATGCAGAGGATAACTCCTGAGATGAGGAGAAAATGGAACAAGATAGCCATCTTGTCAGTGTATCTGAAAAGGAAAATCAAACATTAGTAAATTAGTACTATTCTGCCCAATGGGGTGAGGAAAAGTAATTATATTCCTTAATACAGTTTCAACTGGTTTGCATGAACCATTTGTCAATTTGTTGTTTTGTATGAGTCTAACCTGATAGACTGCAGAACTGATCTTGTTGACAATGGGGTAGGGTCCTTCCCACTTATTGGAGAAAGAATGTGTGGGTTGTGCAAATCTGAGAACCATTACCTGATCCCCAACTTGCCAATCCACTTCTTGTGCATGCTTGTCAAACTGGATTTTGGACTGTTGCTGGGCCTTGCCCAAGCAGTTTGCAGCACACAAATGAGTGTGTATGAGATCTTGTCTGAGTTTTTCCACATATTGGTCCACTGAGACCTGGTCTGCAGTGGGGGTGCAGGTCAAACAACAGGTGTTCAGGTAATCTCATGTTTCTACCAGTCATCACCTCGAAGGGTGTCAACTGGGTGGTGGCTGAGGGTGTACCCCTAATTTCCATAAGGAGTAATGGCAGTAGAGAATCCCAGTCCTTGGGATTGTCCACAATGAATTTAGAAAGCATTTGCTTATTCCATCTGTTGGCTGTCTCTACTTGACCTGATGACTGTGGATGGTATGGTATGTGGAACTTCTGATGAACTCCAAGGAGTTCAAAGGCTTCTTTCATCAACTCACCTGTAAAACTGATTCCTTTGTCAGAGTCTACCTTAAGAGGTAGGTTCCACCTGGAGAAAATCTGTTGGACCAGGATTTTGGCAGTGGTTTTAGCAGTGCATGTCTTCATGGAGAAAGCTTCAACCCACTTAGAGAAGAGATCAGTTACCACAAGGGTGTACTTTATTCTGCTAGTATTGGTCAGGGGACCAATAAAATCAATCTGTATGGCATGCCAAGGGTCAGAATGTCTTTGTGGTAGTAGCTTGGCATTATGTTTAGTAGGGATGGGGTTGTTTTCTACAAACAAGGCAGTTGTCTATGTACTGTTTGACATCCTTGGTGACATCAGGCCACCAGGCAGTGGTCGTGAGTCTTTGGAGTGTTTTCCTCTCCCTGTGTCCACTAGTGGGGCGTCATGCACTTGTGCAGAAATTCAGACCTAAGATGATGAGGACCACTCACAATTTGGTGGGGGTGTCATCTGGTTGATACCAGATGAGCTTGTCATCAGGGGACAGGTGTAACTTACCTTCATGCCTTCAGTAGGGGTTGTGGGTAGGTAGATTCTTCTCAGTACCTTTTTCCAGGAATCTGAACACATCTCTGAGTTCAGAGTCAGCATGCTGGGCTTCTGACAAATCCAAGGGGGAAAAGGGTTCAGCTTTCTTCCTGACTGCTGCAATGTGTATGGCCGCTCTGGCCTCTGGATGGTCCATTATCCAGGTGTCCCCCCCCGGGCCACGTTCCTTTGCAAGGGTGTCAGCAGTGCCATTGAAGGTATGATAGGGGTTGTGTATGGAGTGAGCCTTAACTTTGTGTACATAGAGTTTGTGTGCTAACGTCTGTGCCTGTGAATGAATGAATGTATATTACCAATTCCTTGTGTTTCACCGGTGTGCCATCAGAACAGATAAATGAGTTCTTCTGCCAGAAAGGAAGAAATTCTGTAAGGGAACAACAAACCGAGTTAGAGTCTGTGAAAATGATGGTATCCTTGGTTCCATGCTGGATGAACTTGAGGGCACAGGCCACCACTGCCATCTCCGCATACTATGATGAGGCCACACTGCAACACTTAGAAATCTTAACAGTGTTACCAAAAGGGTAAATGACTAATATGCCAATTCCTGCTATCTGTTCTCCTAGTAGTAGAAGCTGAGCCATCCGTAAAGACATGACACAGTGAGGTGTTCTCAGTAGTTGTGGTGTAGCAGGAAGAAAAGACCTGGATCTGGTAACGCAGCATACAGTCATGGGGCTCTCCTTGGAAGAGAAGACCATGCACCAGCATGGATGGCATTTTGGTTGGGTGGACCTTGATGTCTCTGTCCTGGAGGAGGAGGGACCAGTGTGTCAGTCTGGTATCAGAGACTGACCCATCCTTTACTGTGTCTGATAGCAAAAAGTTTGTGGGGGTGTGGTTTGTATTGATGATCGGGGGAGTACCCAATGATATACAGAAAGTGCTCGACAGCCCAATAGGTGGCCAGAAGGTTCCTTTCACACAGGCTATATTTCTGTTCCACTGGGGTCAAGAGCTGTGATGCATATGCAATGGGTCTCAGGGTGCCATGGACCTTCTGGGCCAATACTGCAGACATAGCAATGTCAGAGGTGGCACATTCCAGACTGAATGGCAGGGCTGGATTGAGGTTAGCCAAAGCTGGAGCTGAGACCAAGGCCTATTTCAGTGAAGTCCCATTTGGAGTCCATGGTCCCATCTGGGTTCTCGGTGATTCACCGCCCAAGAGTGGACTGTAGGGGTTGGGGAGTTGTAGTCTCTTTAGACAGGAACTCTACCTCAAGGAGATACCAGTTGGATGTACCAACTCCTTTGAGTGTATTGTGGGTGCAGGTGCAAGCTTCAGGAGCCTTCTCATTTATCGTCCACCAGGTGATGGGAGGGAATTCCTGAGGGAGGTTGTGGATTTCATCACCGAGAGGGTATTGGAATCCCCCTGATGGTTAATTCTGGGGGATTTCAATGCCTGGGTTGATGGTGAATTTGCACCTTTTGGACAAAACCTCCTCCAACTGATGAATTCATTGGGTCTGACATGGGTTAGTACCCCTGCAACCCATCGGGGGACACTCATTGGATCTGATATTCCATTTGGGGATGGAAGTCTCTGGTGTGGAGGTGGACTCCATCAGTTGGTCCAACCATCATGCCCTGAGGTTCAGTTTGCAGCCCCTGAAAAGGCCTGCCCTAAGGAGATAGTACAGTACCGTCCTTTGGGAGGAGTTACCTCAGAAGGCCTAATGACAAAGCTGGACTTCTGAGGTTTACAATGGATAGCACTGACCCAGGGTCCTTAATGCAAGCCTATAATAGAGCAGTTGTGAGGGCCCTGGATGTCATTGCTCCAGTCTGTGTTCGTCCCTGTACTCTCCACCTGGGGGCCCCATGGTTTACCACGGAGATCCGTGGGTTGAAGAGACATGGCAGAAGATTGGAGACACTGGCGGAAAACTCACCTGGAAGTGGACAGGCTTAGACTGTTAGATCATTATAAGATCTATCAGTTAGCAATTTCTCATAAGAAGGCAGAGTTCCTGTCCAGGAAATTGCTACAGCAAGAAATAGACCGCCCAGCTCTTCTGGACTATTCTGTTAGCGTTGTCACAGTTATAGTGTGAGGAATTCACAATGTTCTTCGCTGATAAGGTGTCCACTATCAGGATGAGATCAGCCAGTGCCTCCCCATTGGGTCTTGCAGTGATCAATCGAGAGACACAAATACCCACTTGACTTGGTTCACATTCAGTCAACCAGCAGTCATGGATATAGTGAGGATCATCCAGACTTTGCGGCCAACCTGCTGTAGTTTGGATCTGGGCCCTACTCACCTACTTGTTGGGTGCGTAGAGGATATTGGCCGATCCTTACTGGGATAATTCTGGTGTCACTGGAGAGGGATCTTTCCTGATCCCTTGAAGGAGGCAATAGTACACCACCGTTTGAAAAAGACTCCCTTGATCCCGACTGCCCAGAATACTACAGACCAGTTTCAAATCTTCTCTTTTGGGAAAGATTATTGAGAAGGTGGTCATCTTGCAGCTGGAGAACCATTTAACTATCCACAGTATCTATGAACCTCTCCAATCTGGCTTCAGGAAATGGCATAGTACTGAGACAGCTCTTGTGCAGGTACTGAATGATCTCCTGATGGTGAGAGATCGGAGAACTCATTCTATCTTGGTTCTCCTTGATCTCTCAGCAGCGTTTGACATGGTGGATCATGGGGTGCTGCTCGAACGCCTGTGGCTTCTCTGTGGACTAAGGGGGGCAGTCCACAGTTGGTTTAAATCTTTCCTGCAGGGTAGGACTCAGAGAGTAGTGTCAGGGATTTATTCTTCAGCCTCTCACTGCCTACGCTGTGGGGTGCCACAGGGTTCAGTGCTGTCCCCCATGTTATTTGCGGTGTACATGCTTCCATTGGGGGACATTATAAGACAATATGGGTTGAAGTTTCATTGCTATGCTGATGATTCTCAACTCTATATGTCTTTTGTGCCTGAGCAGGAGTCTGAGTCAAGTACATTGTTTAACAACTGCCTCCTGGAGATACAGAACTGGATGAGTACCAATTGACTGAAGTTGAACCCGGGGAAAACAAAGGTATTGGTGGTGGAAACGGGGGTGAGGATGTCAAGTTCATGGGCGGGAAAACCCTCAGATTTATTTCTGGGGGGGAACCCGCTTATGGCATCTGGCCAGGTACGTAACCTTGGTGTTATATTTGACGAGGGCTTGACCCTGGGGATGCAGGTGTCGGCCGAGGTCAAATCATTCTTTTTTCATCTAAGGAATATAGCATGGGTGAAACACCTGGTTCCATCAGAGGATCTTCCTACCCTGGTCCACGCCTTTGTTGCCAGTTGTCTTGATTACTGCAATGCCCTTTATCTAGGCCTGCTGGGAGTGGATATTTGCCGCTTGCAGCTGGGGCAAAATGCGGTGGCTAGGTTGTTGACTGGAAGCCCAAGGTCCAACCACATAACACCTGTGCTTCGCGAGTTGCACTCGCTGCCTGTACAATGGCAGATCACTTTCAAGGTCATGTTGATGACCTATAAAGCCCTACGCGGGTTGGGACCCCACTACCTGGAAGAACTCCTGACTTCTTACTGCCCCTCCTGCTCCATCCGATCCTCTGGTGAGGGATTGCAAGAGATTCCCAGGGTAACCTTAAAAACATCTGGTGGAAGAATGTTTGCCTTTATGGCTCCTACCCTGTGGAATTCTCTACCTTGCCAGATACGAAATAGCCTGACTGTGGAGGGTTTTAAAAAAGCCCTAAAGACCTTTCTCTTTAATCAAGCATTTTCAGTAATGTAAATTATGTTAAATTTGTTATTGATAAAATTTTATTTATTATTGTGGTTTTAATGCTGCTTATGGGATTTTGTAAAGGTGCCCAGAGCTTGGGAAGGGTGCCTTATAGAAATAAACTTTACATTACATTACATTACAAGTCACAGCTTGGGTATGTAAGAGACCCCAAGTCCAGGGAACATCCTTTTCAGTAGTTCATACAGAGGGGTGGCCTTCTGAGCAAATCACAAATCTGATCTCTGACTAGTTCACCATACCTAGAAACCTTCTAAGGGTGTTAACACTGCTAGACAGTGGCAAATCTTCAATCCCCAAATCTTCTTCCAGGTAGGACTTCTGCCTTGGTCTGTTATCTCAGGCCCAGCAAGAGTACCTCTTTCTGACATAGTTGTGCTTTTGCTGGGTTACATTTGAGGCCTGCCCTCTGGATGAGGGTCAGTAGTTCATTTAACAGATCCAGATGTTGTTCCTGTGTGGCTGTGTCCAACAACAGGTCATCCACATACTGCAAGAGACACTGGGGTGTAGGGAAACCCTCAAGAGTGTCCATCATGTGCAAATGGAACAGGGAGGGGTTGCTATGGAACCCCTGTGGTAAGCAGGTCCACGTGTACTGCCTGCCCTCAAAGGTGAAGGCAAACTTATATTGACTCTTGGGGGCCAATGGCAATGGCCAGAAACCATTGGAGATGTCCAGGGCATTAAATCATTACTGGTCAGGGGTCAATAGTCATAGCACGTCTGGTGCTGAGGCCACAGTTGGGGCACAACTGCGGGTGACCTGGTTTAGTCTCCTGTAGTCAATAGTAAGTCTTCAGGCACCTGTGGGCTTTTTCACAGGCCAGACTGGGGAATTTACAGTGGAAACACACATCCTGATTACACCTTGCTTGAGAAGGGATTTAATTGTTTTCCTAAGAGAAGGCAAGGCCTCAGGTGGAAAGGGGTATTGTCGTTGCCTCTCATGAGCTGGGCCTGTCACTCAATGACAGTGCATCCTGCCACAGTCATGCTTGTTAGTGGCAAATGCCTCTAGCTGTCTTTGTAGAATGGGGAGTAGCTTTGGGAAAGCTCATGGCTCTTAAACAAATCTATGACGTCATACTCTTTTGTTGATCGCAGAGATTATTGCAAACACATGTGAGTCAGGATCATGTGATGGTGTGATATTGTCCTGAACTTGTAACAGTAACAAGTTGGCTAGGTCTACTGCACAGCCTTGTGGTGCCAAAAAGTAAATTCGATTATACTAGGGTGATCATGCAGTACCATTAGCTGAAAGTTATGATATGCCTTCAGGTGTTCCAATGTCACAGGTAGTGGCAGGGAGCAGTATGCAGGTAACCTAGTTCCGTCTACACTAGACATGTTGGTCCTCCATCCGGTAGGCCAAGGTGATGTGTCTGGGTTGTCATCCTGTAATTCAGACACAGCCGCATCTGTATCTAGTAGTACTGTCAGAAGGCGGCCCCCGACCTCGGCCTCTGTGCAGGGCCTTCTGTTTGTATCCAAGACCAGCTTATTTACAATACAGACTGGGGCCTGTAATTGTCAATCTGTACCAGTGGAAGCATGGGGGAGCTCTTGAAAGAGAGTCTGGGCCTGGTTCCTTTGAACCATCTCACCATGCTGTACTGATGCTATATAGGGAGCCGCTTCCTGTAAGGGCCTGAGAGCCTGGACTTCTGGTATCTCAATGGCCTGTTGAGGCCTGCTCTCCCAGTTATATTGCTGCAAGGGCCCGAACAGGGATGGCTTCCATTACGGAGCGTACTTGCACGAGAAGATCTTGGAATTTGCAGTTTTTATCGGCTATTTCCCTATACGAGTGGTCTGATCTTTGTTGTTTACCCTTGTTGTTTTTATGGTGTTTCTTATTTTTGTGGTAGTTCTGGTTCCCACCCCAGGATTGTTGTTGTTGTTGTTGGGGGTGCTGGTTGTTTGTGGGGAGGTGCTGTTTCTCTTGGGTCTGCCCCTCCACCGTGTAGTGTGTCATGGCTTCCGGAATGGTTTCCATGGCAGCTACTTTGTTGGAACCGGAGCCTGAATCACTGATGTAGAGTTGGTAAACTCTGTTTTCTGAAGAATATTGGCAAACCTCTCCGTGGTAGGATAGGTGGTTGGCTCTACCTTTTCTCTTACTGCAGGGATCATGTTTCTAAGGAACAGGGTCTTATACTCAATAAGGTTCACATCCGTGGCTTCTCTTGCAAGATGCTTCCCTGCTCGGTAGGCCATCCAGAGCCTCTGGTGGAAAGTCGCTGGACTTTCTTTCGCATTCTGTTTCACAGTGTATGCTAGTATCACTCCTACCACTCCTGGGTAGTGTGCAGAAATGAGCTCAGATGCTACTTTGTCTAAAGTGGCGTTGCCATCCTGGTTGACAACATCGCGGAGTTTTGCCCACAGGCCATGATCGATGGTCTGGTATAGAAACTGAGCCTGGTAGTCTGCAGCGAGACTAAGCATTTCACATTTGGCACGCACCTTTTTCAAGTGGCAACTGAGGTTGTTGGATGGGCTCATCCGATCAATGCTGTCATCTATTTGCTGAACGGAGTAGGCCATTTGTAGGGGATTATTGGGATGATCAAGCAGAGGTAGATTGCCTCGGGCGCCCTCCAGGGATGCCTGAGCCATGGCTTCAGCCACAGAATGAACCATGCCCTCCTGAGTACCAGCCTCATGTAGAAGCTGCCTAATCTGGGTCTTAAGAACCCTTTTTTTTTTCAGAGATGGGCACAGTGCCTAAGGCACTTTCAAGGCATTTTCTCTATCTCCTGCTTGTCTTCCACATTAATAACAGCTATCGGTGGTGCCATCGGACTAGGCTTAGGCCTGCTCCCCATCATGGGGGGTCACTATGTTGGCATGCAAGGAATCACAGACACATTGCATAAGAGTAATAAAGCTTGTTTGTTACTACCAAAAGGAAAATCACAATTGCCCTAAGCAGTCCTTACCTATAGGAACTGGGAGCCAATGATAAGCATTCCCTATACTTCGAGGAATCTCATTGTCTCCTGGGGTCTCCGAGGTAGAAGACATAATGTCTTATATTATATACCTAAGATAATTACCATGGTTACTGTAAGATAGAAACATTTCTAGTTACAGAGATGAGCCCTATTGGCTAAATTAGAGGTGGCTCCTCAGTCCAAGATAACATTATACAATTTTGTTACAGTCATCACTTTGCAGAAACAAGGATGTACAGTTTGTACATAGCCGTGTAGTAATACAAACCATCAGAAGATGGCAATACCGACTTACGTATCATAATCATTACAAGGACACAGATGTCCTAACATCTTGTAAGCATGAAATACATGTATGTATTGGAAAGTAAAGTGTACAGCAATAATGTGCATACATATTCTGACATCTACTCTTATACGATAGATGCCCTTAGCCCTATATGTTAGTATAACATGTACCTAAATGCTAGCTGTCTGCGGTGTACCTGTGGGGGTAAGGGTGCAGGGACCTCTTGTAACACCTGGGAGTCAGAGGGCTGCGGGGGAGGAGGATTGAGCATCCAATGGACTGCTCTCCTCCTCCTTCAGGGAGGGAGGGGTAGAGCTCCATGCTTGACTTGCCCTGGTGAAGGCTGGGGCATTGCAGATGATGCTTGCAGGCTACAGAGAGGTGTGCCAGACATTGGTGCCTATGTGCCCCAAGTCATTACATGCAACACCTCACGACAACTAGGGGAAACAAATTGCCAGGCTGAAGCAAGGAGGATGTCTGCTCCCCCACCAAGCCCCATACAGCTGGCCTAGGCACTATACCACTGAATAACCAAGTGGCACCATTAGGAGTATAGTGGAGGGAGCTCCCCAGTGGCTCTGCCCTGGGGAGTAATCCAGGGTGCACTCCAGGAAGGCAGTAGGTGAGTCCTAGGGGATGAGATGGAGCAGTGGGAAGGCTGACTGAAAGCAGAGCTAGCTGGCAGAAAAAAAATGCTTTATTCCAGATTGTCACAAGCTAGATACAGGGACAGGCTGCAGGCCTGCAACAGAAGAGCAGAGAGAGCGAGTTGGGCAGTAGGGAACTAGGAGGTCTTTTAAGTAATCCGGACACGAACTGTGCAGGGCCTTAAATGTTGTCAAGTATATCTTGAAGGTTATGCAACACTGCATAGGCAGCCAGTGGAGGCTACGCAGAACCGGCATGATGTGATCCCTAGGAGAGGAGCCCACAGTCAGCTGGGCGGCAGCATTCTGGACTAGCTGTAGGCATTGTAACAAACCTCCTGGTAACCTTAAGTATAAAGCGTTTCAGTAGTCAAGCCTAGAGGTGACAAGGGCAGGGACTATTGTCGCTAGGTCTGCAGGACCTAGATGCGGTTTGATCTGGGCAATGTTGTGGAAATGGTAAAAGCCAGCCCAGACCACAGCTGTTACCTGTTGATTGAGTGTCGGCTTGCAATACAGGATGACCCCAAGATTCTTAACTGCATCTAAAGCTCTGAGTGGTAGACCACCCAATGAAGGAAGTAAAGTCAAACCACTCATTATTACAGGGCCCAGCCTGCCCAGCTCGACAATCATGACCTCCTTCTTACCCGGGTTAAGACACAGCCAGTTAGAGGCCATCCAGCTGTTTATTTCGGACAAACACCTCTCCAGCACAGAAACCACATCACAACCACAAGAAGTGCTAGACAGGAAAAACTGAGTATCATCTGCATAGCAGTGAAACTGAATACCATACCATCTAATGATCTCACTCAATGGCAACATATACACTGAAAACAACTCTGGAGCAAGCATCAAGCCTTGAGGAACTCCACAGGAGAATGTCGATGTCCCAGAAAGAAAACTTCCAAGGGCCACTCCCTGTGTTTTCCTGGTTATGTAGGACTCAGATTAGCTCAATGCAGTGCCATTGAGTCCCACATAGTCCCTTAGTCAATCCAAAAGCACACAATGATCAATATTGTTGAATGCCAACAAGAGATCTAACTGGACCAAGATGGTACAGAGTCCCTGATCCCTCACCATGAGAAGATCATTCATCACTCTGATGAGGGCAGTGTCCATGCTGTGGTGTGACTGAAAACCCAACTGTAGAGGTTCTGGAAGTTAAAATGATTAAGGCATTCTGCAAATTGCTCAACCACCACCTTCTCAATAATCTTTCCTAAAAATAGAGAGATTAGAGACAGTCTGTAATTTCCCATCACATCAGGGTCCAAGGAAGTTTTTTTGAGAATTGGGCCTTACCACAGACCATTTAAGGGCTGATGGGAAATCCCCTCCATCAAGCAAGCTACCAACACAGGGCGCAGATGGAGGGCGGCCCCGCAAGTTAAGCCAGCCAGCCTGCAGAACATCTTGGAGAGTGTTTACCCATTGACGCTTTGAGTCGACTCTCCACCCACCCTTCCACCCAAGACTGGCCCTCTCTTTATTGACGTCATGAGATCACATGACTTCCTGTAGAACATTTTCTTGAAAATTTTCTAAGTGCCTATTCTCCCATCTGCAGCTTATATCTACTGACCCCTAGGGGTCAGTGCAGTTTCCCTCTGTTTTACTAATGTCCTTCTAGTTTGTTCCTCCCCTTCCAGCCTCACTTCCCCTCTGCCTTGTAGCATCTCTCTCTTCCCTCTCCACCATTTGCCCTTCACTGGTGCCTCCCACCAAGTCCCTGACCCAGGTTTTGAACCTTGTACTTTGGTCTCCATAATCTGTAACTTTTCCAATGCACTATCTGTCCAGACCTTCTGTTGTTCTCACTTTACCTAATCATATAATATTTTTTTCTTCTTCTCCTGTGAGACCTCTCTTCCCCCCCTTTTTTTACACCCTCCTCCTCATTACTTCTGCCCTCTCCCTCGAGAATGGGTCTTCATTTGAAACTAATATCTGCTTCTCTCATTCTTTTCTTTCTTCCATTCCCTTCCCCTCTCTTTTACTTGGAACCCTCTTGCCCCCCTCTGGTTGCCCATCTCTCTCTGTTTCCATTGGTCCTACCGGTAGTCCACTCCCCTCCTTTAGTGTTTACTCTATCGCCCTAGCCTCACCTCCCCAGCCCGGCTCCCATACCCTTACTTTTCTTTTGTGGATGCATGTCAACCTTCTCCCTGTCCCTGTTGTGACATCTAAGTCCTACTGCTGTATCTGTCACCGTTTCCTGTGGTCTAAGCTCCTTAAATCCACATTGCTCCACCATGCCCTCCTCTTGCTGCTCTTGTTGAGTAATATTCACCCTAACCCAGGACCTGCTTCATCCACCTTGTCATCTAGCAGGTCTGTAAGTGGCTAAAGATTGTCTCTATCATTATCTGCAGCTTGTCAAAAACTTGACGTTCTACAGGGTTGGGTTGCTGTGCACAAACCCGACATACCTGGAGTCATGGAGACCTGGCTCTCGGCCATTATCCCTAACTCTGTAGTCACCTTTGTGGTTACTCTATCTTGGTGGATAGGGTTGGAAAGAGGGGTAGGGACTGCACCCTCTACATTAAGGACTCCCTCCAGGGTTCCATATTCTCCACCTTTCCCTCAGAGCATTGTGTGCAGACCATAACAGTCAAAGTTACTATACATCTCTCTTCCAAATCTCTCCTCATCTGCTCGGTCTATATCCGGCCCTGGGAACAAAAACTAGCTTTCAATGCAGTCCTAAACTACATCTCTCTCCTACTTAATCACTTGGAGATTATGGCACTGGGGACTTCAGTGTTAACTGGCTGCCCTCCTCCTGCCCCTATAAGGATGCCATAGTGGCACTTGATCTCTCTCAACTCATAACCTCCCTAATGAGGCTTGATCATGAAACAGGGATGTCCACCCTAATTGACTTTATTCTTACCAACCACCCAAACAGACTCACCAATGTCTCAGTTCTCCAAGATATGCTTAGCAATCTCTCACCAGTACTTTGTCATTGGTTCTCTGGGACAACAAAATCCCACCCCCAAGAGTCACCTATCAATGATGTCTAAAAAATGGGATGCTTGATAAACTCAAAAACTATCTGTACAATTCTGACTGCCCTCCACTTGACTCAGCACCTAACATTGTTGTGGTGCTCTCCCACTCTATTAGTACCTTCAACCATGCCTGTGATCTAGTCGCCCCCAAAAAAGAGTACTATTAAAATGTGGGACTTTCCATGGTTATCCAAGACTTCTGGATAGTATGCATCACCGGGATAACCTTTGGTATAAAGCCCTTGATTCTGGTCATCCCTCTGACAGGCAGTTGTATAGGGCTGCCAGGAATCGTTGCATCAGGGACATAAGGCAGGCCAAGGCCCGCTACTATCAAGAAATCCTTAAGTCCACCTGAGGTTCGGGACACAATTTTTGGAATAACCTTAAGGAATTTAATGGGACCTCAGTGTCCACTCCTCCATCCCTGCTTAACATTGATGGTACCCCTATGCAGGACCCTCAGGTCATTGCTGACTTCCTCAACACAAACTTTTTGGACCTCAATAGCATCCCCCCCAACTTCTTTGAATCTGCTTCATCCCCCTCCCCCTCCTGTAGCCAACATCCCTCCTTTCTGTTTCAGAACTATTTCTACCAACAATTAAACTGGGAGACTTTTTCAGGTAAAACAGAACAGGAAAAATTATTTATAACTGTATGTATGGACGACGGCTTTGAACAATTTGTAGATCAGCCCACCAGGGGGAGCAATATATTGGACTTAGTAATTACAAACACAGAGAATAAAATCACTGACACAAATGTCATAGAACCTATGGGTAACAGTGATCATACCTCTATTTATTTTAACTTAAATATTAGTATTCCCAAACTTTCCAATAGTACCACTTATAAAGATTATACTAATGCTAATTTTGATATGATAAATAGTAATATCAGTGAAATTAATTGGGTGGAAAAATTCAAGGATCAAACTGTAAGCAGTGCATGGATTGAACTGAAGGATTTCATACACCTTCTGGAAAGCCATTATGTACCAACGAAAACTAAATATAATAAAAAAGGTAAAATCCCTGCTTGGTTCACCAAATCCATTAACAAATTAATAAAAAAAATGTGTCTTTTCAAGAAGCTAAAGAATAGTAAAAACCCATCTGTTCTGTATAAATACAAAGCAGTTGTTTTATTACTGAAACAATTGATCAAATGGGCCAAACTTGAAACTTTAATTTAATTTGGCCCATTCCAAGTCCAGCTCCAAAAAACGTTTTTCATATATTAATAGTAAAAAGGGTAACACAAGAACATTAGGCCCATTTCTGGAAAATGGTATCCCTATCAAATCAGACCTGGCAACAGCAAATCTCTTTAATAGTTATTTTTGTTCTGTTTTCAATTCAATAGACCCTAACCCTACTGTATCTAAAAATGCATTCCCTAGTCCGCTTTTTAGTTCTGCTGAGATTATAAATGCTTTGTCTTCCTTAAAAAAAATTTCAAGTCCAGGACCTGATAATATTAGCCCCAGGTTTTTATTTGTAGCAGCCAAATCCTTGACCTTACCTCTTACAGAGCTTTTCAACAAGTCTTTAGGGGAGACTGATATTCCCGAAGATTGGCGTACTGCTATAGTTATCCTTATTCATAAAAAGGGTAATAAATCAAATGTCCAGAACTACAGGCCTATTAGCTTGACTTCTGTAGTAGGGAAAGTCATGGAACGACTAGTAAAAACCTTGTTTGAAAAAGAAATGCAAGCACCGTGCATGATTTAACTCAACATGGTTTCAAGACAGGTTATTCATGCACTACCAACCTGATTTCCTTTTATGGTAACACAAGTAAATATCTGGATAACAAAATACCATCTGATGTCATATTACTAGACTATAGCAAAGTATTTGATAAAATATCTAATTCTCTATTAATTAGAAAACTTCAAAAACTTGGCTTTTCACCATTCTGAGTTAACTGGACAGCAAGGTGGTTACAAAATAGGACTCAGACATTAAAAATACTCATATTCACTACTATCTATGTAATCAACAGCTTAAATCTTCAACTTGTGAAAGAGATTTGAGTATTTTAATTAATAACAAACTGACACCAAATGATCAGTGTAATAAAATAGCAAGAACAGCTAATATGATTTTAAAACAAATTAAAAGAACATTTATTAGTAAATCTGAGCACTGTTTAGTACCACTTTATAGGGCCTATGTCCGACCTCATCTGGACTATGGTACCCATACCAGAGTCCTTATTTAAAGGGTGACATAAGTCATTTGGAGCAGGTCCAGAGACGGCTAACTAAAATGATCCCAAGACTGAAGACATACCCTTATAAAGCACGCCTCAGGGAAACAGGGCTCTATCCATTTACCTTAAGGAGACATAGGGGGACATTCTTCTGATTTTTAAGTTACTTAAAACACCTATTTTAATGAAACAATGTGGACTTACGTTAGCTAACAAGCGCACGGTAGGCGAGACTTCATAACCAGCAGCTCGTACTGGACTGGGCTAAAACTAACAAACGCGTGATAACTTTTTACTATAAGAGCAGTCAAAAGCTGGAATTCACTACCACAGGAGTTAATGAACATTTCCAGTTTTGACACCTTCAAATCCCATTTGGATATGTGGCTAAATTCCTTAAATTGAAATGAGCCACTTTTTCGGGGGACAATCCCATTGGGCCTTGTGCCTTCTTTTGTCATTATTAATCCAGTAAATCCTGTAAACAAGGCCAAAACTTTTCTTTCCAAGGTTCTAGGTAAAACATGTCATAGTGGGGATTCCTTAGACCTTAAGCTCCTTCATCTGTCTATTGATGCAGTCCTCTCCCCATCACAAAAATATTCAATCATTCCCTTTGTCTTGGTCAGTTCCGCTCCTGCTGGAAATCTGCCATTTTTCATGCCCATCTTTAAAGGTGGTGATCGCACCCTTCCAGGAAACTACCATCCCATTTCTATCCTTCCTTCACTCTCCAAGGCTCTTGAAAAAAATAGTTGCTGAACAGCTCTCTGACTGTCTTGCTAAACACAACCTACTTTGCTTGGAACAGCATGGTTTCTGGAAGGACCACAGTACTACCTCTGCTCTCCTGGAATACACCTCTTTCATTCACCAGTCTGTCAACAGAGGACACCTACTAGTTGGGTCTGTGTACATAGACCTGACAAGGGCATGTGACACTGTAAATCATTCCCTCCTTTGTAGGTCCCTCCTCTCTCTGGGAGTATCTCAGAATGCCTCCTCTTGGTTTACCGATTACCAACAGAGTAGGTCCCAACAAGTCCATATTAACAATACCCTCTCTTCTAGCCTCCCTGTGAGGTCTGGGGTTCCCCAAGGCTCTGTCCTTGGATCTTTTCTTTTCAGTTTATTCTTGAACTCCCTTCCCAAGGCCTGTGCCGGTAAACTTCTACTCTATGCAGCTGATGCTTTTCTGTTCAGCAGCCACCCTGATCACTCCCCTCTCCAGCATGCCCTCCAACAATTATTCTCAGAAGCTGAAACCTGGTTCTCTGCCCACAAACTTGTACTTAACTACAATAAAACTAAGGTCATGGTCTTTTCTCACCACTGGAATAAATATCATGGTGACCCTCTGCAAATCCGTAACTATCTTAATTCATACCTGGATCAAGTTAACTCCTTTAAATATCTTGGAATCACACTTGACTCAGCCCTTACTTTCCATGAACATATCCATCTTCTTAGCTCTGCCATAAACACTAGAATAGGGCTCCTGTACCACCATAGATTCTGTCTACCCCCCACAATGTGGTTCGCCTTGCTGTCTCATCCTCCATCCTCTCCCTAATGGACTATGGGGTTACTATTTACAGAGCCGCTGACTATACCACCCTCGTAGGATAAAAGTGACACTGAATAAAGCCTGCCGGCTTGTCACAGGCTGTGCTAGGTGCACCCATACTTGCGAACTCCACAGTCTGTCTACTTGGCTGAATTTTGATGGCAGGCTAGAATATCAAACCTGTCTACTCGCCAAAAAAATTTCAATAGGCCCCTCCCCCCTTGGGGCTTCTAAATCTCCTTCAAACTGCCCCATCACAAAGACCCACTAGAAGCTCTGCAAAAGCCTCCATGCAGGTTCTGCACTGTAGGGCCTCCCTTGGGCAGTGAGCTTTCCATTACAGGGCTCCCCTTTGGCTAAACTCCCTACCGGCTGATACCTCAGCTGCATCCAAACTTGGCTCTTTCAAATCTCTCCTTTGTGAACATATAATTTCCTCCAGCTCCTGTGATTGCTTCTAACCTTTCCCTCTGCGTACCTCTATTCCTCCTCACTAGTCATTAATCAGCTCTCTCTTGCCTCCCTCTCCCTTCCCTACTCTCCCTCTCACACTCCCTCCTCTTCTTAGTTTCCTCACCATACCTACTGCCTACTTGGCCCCGCCTGCACTGGCACTATTTAATTGATTTCAGTCCTTTCTTGCTTGTTCTGATCGACTATATAATTGTATCATGTAATACCTGACCTTGGATAGTTTTTATCCTGTATATTATTGTCTTATTTTGTACACTAGCAGCTACAGCCATTGCCAGCTATCTCCTGACATTTCTGTGATATTTCCAGAAATATCTCCTGCTTTCTGCATTTCCACAGTAGGGCAGCAGAGAGAAACTCTTCAGAAATTTTGCAAAATATCTGGAAATAGCTGGCAATGTCTGTGGCTACTACTGTACCTAATGTGACTGTCTTTTCCTGTATTCATTGTCTTGTACCTCCCTGACATGGATCCTTTGCAAAAGAGTCTCTGACTCAAAGGTTTGTAATTCCAATTTACTTAATAAATACATAAATAAGGAACACCTGACTATCTGGGAAATAACTGGATCTAAAACCTCACAGCAGTCTAAAAGTAGCCAGGTAGGACCAGGACCCAGCAAACAGCTGGTGGGACACAAACCTGCAATCACCTTGAGCACCCCTTCCTCCACAACATCCAAAATTCTCTCCAGGCAGGCAGATCTGCAATGCCACCCTGGCCCCAACCATCACTGGCCCGTGACAGACCACCTGAGGACATCAATGGAGGACACCTTGCCAGTGAAGTTATTTCTAAACTCATCGCATTTATCAGCAAAAAAAAAACTCAAGTGGACCACAGACAGGATGGTTTTAATAACCTATCCACAGTGTGAAAGAACTGAGCTGGACAATTTCTACCAGTAGCAACTGTCTGTGCCGTGAAAACCTTTTCCTTTTTAAAGTTGCTTGCTTGTTGATACTCACCATAGTGAGTTTTCAGTGCAAAATATGTCATCCATAGTCCAGGACCTATGCCAAGAATGTTCCAAACTCCATCCGTTAGTCTTCAACTGGTGCAGCTCATCACAATACCAAAGAGAGCTGCATCAGGAAGTCAAGGGACAAACAGGATAAGGTGCTAAGGAATCCAAGGCAGACATGATAGTACCATTACAGTGCTCTATTGCATTCTTGGAACCCTGCCCACAAGTGAACATCATGCCTGAGACATCCAATACCTCCAGGAGTTTGTGAGACTCCAAAGTATTTTTCAGAAAGTACTGGATCGTCTCCACAGTGGGGCATAATAAAATGGGACCCCACAGAGGAACAACACAGCATGACGATTGCTACTTAAGAGACTGGCTTTTTGTCTTCACCAGGGAAGCCTAGCTATTGGGTGTCAGCTCCTACTTACCAAGGTTTCACTAGAGAGGGCCACTGCTGAGGAGGGGTCTCACCAGTCTCTGCACTTTCCCATGAGTCCAATCTAGCCAGAAACAAATAACTCTAGTCTGTCAGAGTCGGCCCCTAGCTCCCTCCTGTCTAGTTGATACTCCCATTATTGTTCTTTGGCAGGCATACCCAAATACCCCACCTTGCATCCCTTTGTTCTAGTGGGCCACACCCATATACCAATGCAGCACCACAACTAAACAGCTCTGCTTGCTGTTCAGCACCAAACACTCCCACTCTTAGCTTTGCATAGTCTTTTTCTGCCTCAGTGACACTGGCGGTCTTTTCTTACAGTTCTGTAGCTGACTGACAGCTGTTGAGTGAGACATTTTTACAGTTGAGAGAATCATATGATCTGCCACTGAAATTCAAATTTTACATCAACATTCAGTTTATCAAAATCACAAATGAAAGAAATCATTAACATTCAGCATACCAAAATCACAAAAGAGAGAAACATTCAATACAACAGAAAAAACTTTAGTATTCATAGTCTCTAACACATGATTTATCTACACTTAGCAAAAGAGTTTTAGCATATTCCCTTATTTACTAATACCTCCCCCTTAACTGCCAGAACTCTGATCCTAGGTTCTCTAATGCCAACAATTCTGGGTGGGCCAGGCCTATAGGGAATCAGCAGTTAACTGGTTGCTGAGCATCTCTAACCAAAGCCACTCACAGCTCAGGGCCTCCCTGAGTAAGTTAATCAAACTCTTGTGGCACTCAAAGCTGCCTTTTAGATTAACTTTTGTTCTAACAGTTAGTTAAGGGGGCGGCACAAAGGGAGGGCGTCTCGATGCACGGCGTGCGCATGCGAGAGATGGGCGTGGGAGTAAAACAGGGTTAAAAGCCTACAAAATTATATACAGAAAAAAAAGATAACGTTTAGAAGCTAATAGGAAGAAAACTGTTTTTGTTGTAATTTCAGTTATTCTCTTGTGAATAGTAACACAAACGTCATAACTGTTCCTAGATTATTTCTCTATTTTAAAACGGGGCACCTGTCCTGCATGTCTTTATTTGTCAATGTTTATACACAAGTCTTCTCAGTGACATTATGTAATCTAACTTGTTTTTATTATTGGGGGGAGAGGCTATTCACTTCAGCTGAAGTAAATCCTGAGCTCTGGGCTCTGTCTTTTTGTTTTCATGGGCCTGCTAACCCACTAGAACCACGGTAATTAAATATACATACAGAAGTTCTACAGGTGTTTCTGCTACTATCACCAGGGACATAAAAACTGCGCAAATAGCAAGAAAACAGTTAACCAGGATAAACCTGTCTTCAATTCCATAACTGGTGGGGGGACAGGGTGTAGGAAGACAGAAGAAACAATAGTCCTTCTGGGTGATCAGTCCAGGAGAGACAGTAAGAAATATAGACACAGGCAAGACAGAAATTGTGCAGCTGACAGACAAAGAAAAGGTGTGATTGAGTGTCTGTGATGTACTCTAGATCAATGTTTCTCTCATCTTCTTCCACCTATCCCTGATCACCGCTGCTTTGCCCATCATATGGCAATATCTGTTGCACAATTACTAAATTTGCCAATCCTGTCTGTACCACAATGGGTTAGTCCTGCTATCTGTCTTACATTTGCACTGTTTTAGTGATAGTAGTATAATTAAGCAATAATGCATCTCAGGATGTGTGTTGTGCATGGGTTAAAGTCATGCCTTGCATGGGTGGGCATTAGGCTGAAGGCTGAGTGCATCCAACACCTGAAAAGTGACATCTTCCTCATGACATATGTCCTGAAGTGCATTATTGTAATTATAAATGGCATGCTTGTAACAACAACAACAAGGTGAAAAAATGCATTTCTAGTTTCTTTTTGAATAGCTGTGATGTTGTGCTGGGATAACATCACTACGGAAGGTCAGCACTGACCAATAAGAGCCCTAGAATTTCTTAGGCTATTTCATAATATTTATTTTAAAGTGTTGGCAAGGAAGACATGTTGAACTACAACAATTTTTTCCAGGTGTGACCTGAGAAACAGTGAAGGTGGCAGGGAGTGTAGATGACACAATGCATGGAACAGTAAAATGAGCATGTGCACAAGGTAAAGTCAAAGTAAATATTGTGAAATCTAAGTACAGTTTACAAAATGAAACTCATGAGTAGTGGGAGTATATGACAGGACACACCTGTAATTAAAACTAGAGATAAAAGGACCTGTGAAACAAAGATTAGATAAGAGACAAAGCAGGGAACACATAAAGCAGCATGACCAAACAGTAAGCATAAATTACATTACTATGGCAATCTTAGTAGAGGAAATAAAGTGCTAAGTGTATAACAGATTGGGATTGTCAGCTCATAGACCAGAGATTTAAACTGATAAAAGGAGAATGAGCAAAGTTTGGAGAAGAGTTTGTTCTATAAGGTAATCTGTAAGAGAAGGCAGCCTGACCCTACAAATATTTACAACTGAGGGTGGTGGGGGGGGGGCAGCTATCATGGGATGGCAGCATGCTAAAATTTGGCAGGCAATGTAAGGTACCTCAGTATAATCAGTGACCATTAGGATAATTTTGGATGTACTGTTCCAAGGATCAGGAAGACGAATATAGGCTTTATTCTAGTACAGAGTGCCAAGTTTGGGGAGAAAATTTGTGTGAATGGTGTCACTGTGACAGGAGAAGTAATGGTGTCAGTCCCACCAAATACTTTTGTATTTGAAAGCTGAGACTTGTTCCAGCTGGGAGCATCCAAAATCATGAAGTTTGGAATGGCAGGAGTTTAGCAATCTCAGGCTACAACCAAAGTTCATGGAGATAGTTTTTGGTGTTGAGGGAGAGGTAGTTTATACCAAACAATCATTAAGTGTTGTTAATGTCCAATTATAGGAGGGTTCCCAGTGCAGGAACAGAGAGACCACTGGCTAAGAGCACTGTGTTGTCCATACACATGTGCATGTGTAAAAAGTCAAAGTCTTTAGGGAACTCAGTAATGAAAGTTGGCAATCAGATGGGGGCAAGGACAAAGTCTTGCGAAATAGCCATCCCGGATAGTGAAGGGAAGAAGAAACCTCATATGTGCACCAACTTGGAGCAATTAGTAAGCCACAGTTTCAGCAATTGACATGGTCATATATTTCCAGATATTATGCAATATTTCTAAAGAAATTCTCTCCAGTAGTACTGCAGGCAGGCAGGGAATTTCTCTAGAGATATTTCATACATTTTAGGAACAATAGTATCTGACTATGTCAGTTGCTGCAACTGTAGGAGCTGAACCACTCAACTTAACAGTCAAAGTCTATAGGATGGGTGTTTAGCATGCCAAGAAAGAGTGTGAACAGCTTTGTCAAATGTTTTGGTCAGGTCAACAAGAGTAGAGCTGATTAAACCCTGCTCCATTTTTATAAGAATACATTTCATGGTTATGGGGCTACTACTGGTGGTGCAAGTATGCTTCACTTTTTGTGAAGAGCTTGGAGTAGGTGGATGGGCATGCAACCACATTTTTACATATTTTTTAAACTGGCACTGGCACATACCATAGTAAAGCTACATGGCTCATAAAACTGCTGTTGGGGTTGCAGTGCCATCATCACCAGTTGAAACCATAGAGGACTTTGCTTTTAAGTGCCAAAATTGAATTCATTTATTACAATAAAGTTAATTGCCAGTGCCCCTTTATCAAAAATGTGGCACTCTCAGTTGTTTAAGTAATGTTTTTGCTATTTTATTTCTTCAGGCACTTGTATCTTTAACTGTGGGACATATAAGGTGATGCCTGTCTGGACAAACTCTGACTCTGTATTTTTCATATGTGTATATTGTTTTTTTTAATGACATAAGTCAAACAGATAAATAATTGACTGACTGAGGATGAGACTCCTCCCACTAATGAAGAGGTTCATGTGACCATGAAACTTTATGGTTACTAGCCCAGTCTGTGGAGCCTGTAACATAACCAGGAATACATTTATATTTTGACTGCAGGAATTCTGCCTTTATTTTCTTTATTAGGGACTTGCAGAGCCCGATGCAGTAACAGGTCAGGGATGCATGAGAAAGGCACATAAAACTGCACACAAGGCACAAGCATATTCCACCATGAATATGTAGGTGGCATCCACCAGGGCACATAACAAGTATGCAGGCACAATGTAGTGGGCAGGGAGAGATGGGTGACCTATCCTAGCACAGTAACATCCCACAACCACACCATACAAGGACATGTGTGGACTAAGACACACACCTACTAAGCACAGAATAGAGCATACCAGTGGTGCTGAACAGGACAGGGTTGTACATAACAAGTTACAGATGGGAGACTAATGCCAGACTGAGGATGGGCTCAGGGGGTTGGGCACCTTGGGTGGGGGTAGCGCAGAGGATCATGGTGGGGATAACTACACATGCTACACTCAACTATGGAAATGGCAGTGGCCAATAGAAGTGTCTAGGATCCATGACTCCTGGGAGTACCACCCAGTCACCAGAGGGTGCTGCCCCTGCCAGTGCTGGTACATGCTGGCAGCAGTGGCTGCATAGGTGGTGCCAGACATAGAATTACTCAGACATTCAGTGTGAAGCAGGTGTACATGGCCATGTCTGAAATCCAGGTCAACTGCTCCACACTGTATGGGTGGGCATCACTGCCGGCACAGCCAGCCATGAAGACCAGCATATGGAACGATAAGAACATCCACACCCCCATCAATGTGGTGGGCCTGGTACCCATGTTCCTGAAGGCCAAAAAGCACAAATTAAGGGACTTGCAGATGGCTATCTAAAAGAAATTGACTTGTGGATGGCAGGCATGGAATGCCACAGACAGGAGACCACCACAAATGACGCAACTCAAACCCCTTGAGAACATATGGTGAACACCATGTCTCGGGTGATAGTGGATGGTGAGGAGGAAGGCCTGGACACCCTGCCAGCTGAGTGTACACAGCACAGTGCATGGACCACACATTTGGCATAGTGCACAACAGGAAAAACTGCCCTCTCATTCCCTTTGCAGTGGCTCTGCCCATGTTGTCAGGGAGGAGTAGGAGGATGACATTACAAAGGCAGCCAGTGAACACTTGGACACCCAAGGGGACACCAGGGACCAGACAGTACCCGTTCACTATGCAATGGTGAGTATTCCCATGCCATGACATCACCTTCAGTATTCTATTTCCTGTTGCTGCTCTACCTAGAGATAATGCACCATTTCATTCCCTCTATGTACACAGTTAAGACTGTTTCAACAATTGCTTACTGCATATTGCGTACCCCAGTTTTTACTTTCTCATAGAAACATAGAACATAGAAACATATAATTTGATGGCAGATAAGGACCACTTGGCCCACCTAGTCTGCCCATTTTCCTACCTAACAGATAAGCTGCAGATCCTAGTTAACCAACAGCTTACTTCCTCCTACTCCCACTAGGACTGCCTTATGTCTGTCCCATGCATTCTTGAATTTCCCACTGTTCTTGACTCCATGACCTCCTCAGGAGGCTGTTCCATGCATCCACAACCCTCTCCATGAAAAGATACTTCTCACATTGCCTCTGAGCGCCCCCATCTTCAAATTGTGCCCCTTTTTCTTGCACATCTCTTTTCTGAAAGATGCTACCCTCTTGGACTTTGTTGATTCCCTTGAGGTACTTGAAAGTTTCTATCATGTCCTCTCTCTCCCTTCTTTCCTCAAGGGTATACATATTAGGTTCCTTTAGTCTTTCTTTGTATGTCTTCTGGTGCAGACCCTGCATCATTTTGGTTGCCCTCCTCTGGACAGCCTCCACTCTGTCTATGTCTTTGTGGAGATGGGGTCTCCAGAACTGCACACAGTACTCCAGATGGGGTCTCACCAACTGTCTGTACAAAGGGATAACAACTTCCTGTTGTCTACTATTGATGCCTCTCCCTATGCATCCCAGTATCCCCCAGCCTTCCTTACTGCCTTCTCACATTGCTTGCCCACCTTTAGGTCATCTGATATAATTACCCCCAGGTCCCTTTCCATTTTTACTCTTGCCAGTATCTCACCCCCCATTGTGTATTCTTCCCCTTGGTTTTTGTTTCCCAGGTGCATTACCTTGCACTTCTTTGCATTGAATCTGAGCTGCCATACATTTGACCATTCCTCCAACCTTGCCAAGTCCCTTCTCATCCTTTCCACTCCATCTTGTGTATCAACCCTGTTGCAGATCTTTGTGTCATCTGCAAAGAGACATACTTTTCCTTCCATTTCCTCTGCAATGTCACTTATAAAGACATTAAAAAGGACCAGTCCCAGTACTGAACTCTGTGGTACCCCACTAGTAACCCTCCTTTCTTCACTGTGGACTCCGTTTACTACTACCCTTTGCGTCCTGTGTTCTAGCCAATTTTTTATCCAGGCTACCACCTTTGGACCCACTCCAAGGCTGGCTAACTTTTGTATTAATGTTCTGTGTGGGACTGTATCAAATGCCTTGCTAAAATCTAGATAGACCATGTCCACAGCCCCTCCCTTGACTACTACTTTGGTCACCCAGTCAAAGAAATCTATTAGATGCATCTGACATGACCTTCCCATCGTGAATCCATGCTGCCTTGGATCCTGTGCCCCACTGGCCTCTAGGTACTCAACAATTCTTTCCTTCAGAAGTGATTCCATCATTTTCCCTGGCACTGAGGTCAAACTAACTGATCTGTAGTTTTCTGCCTCTGTCCTGCTCCCACTTTTGTGAAGAGGAATCACATCCGCCCTCCTCCAGTCCTCAGGTACCACCCCATCCTCCCATGATTTGTTAAAGAGAGTAGTCAGCGGTGTCACCAGTTCTACCCTTAGTTCTTTTAGAATTCTTGGGTGAATCCCATCAGGCCCCATTGCTTTGTCCACCTTCAATTTTATTAGTTCTTTCAGAACCCTTTCTTCTGTAAATGGACTGGTATTGACCCCCGTCTTCAGAGTTTTTCTTTTGTTTGGTTTAGGTACCTCCCCCTCCTCTTCCATTGTGAATACTGAGCAGAAATATTCATTCTGTATCCCTGCTTTTTCACTGTCACCCTCTGCCCACATTCCCTCACCTTTATTAAGCCTCAGTATCCCTCCTTTGGTCTTTCTTCGGTCCCTAATGTACCTATAAAAGGTCTTATCCCCCTTCTTAACAGAATCCCCCTTCTCAATCATCTTTTTATCCCAGTAGATTTTGCATATTTTATTTATGCCTCCTGTATTTTTGTAACCCTTCTGTACTTTGTGACTGGCTGTAAATTTTGTATTTTGGATGTTGTAACACAGTTGCAAAAAAATTGTATTCTTCCCTCCACATACTCCATTTCCCCTTCCCCGGGTCACACCTGGAAATGAGCCTCGGCTCAGTGTGCCTCTCCCAGTCACCAACTTTTAAATAAATAAAATAAATAGGAGGCAGTATAGCGCAGTGGTCTAAGGCTCTAAGCTGCAAATCTGGTGACATCCAGCTGACCAGACCTGGGTTTGAATCCCACAGCTTCCACTTGCATACTGTGTGACTCTGAACAAGTCACTTAATCTCCTTGTGCTCCCAGGTCGCTTCTGTAAAAAGCTTTCAGCTTAGTGTGCTATACCTGGTTAAAGAAAAAAATAAATAAATAAATAAATCCTGTATAGGCCACAGCAGTGCAATGTCCACCCAGTGACTGTCCACTCTTCTATCTACAGATGACAATGATGCCAGCACAGTAATGCTCACAACAGTGCAGGCCAGGCACCGAACTCAATGTAGGGCACCTCTACAGCCACAATGACACCTCCCTGACAAACGTGAACACCCCACACCAGAGATGGGCCACTAGCACAGAGGCAGAGAGAGTAACACCACCACCCACCATTGCACAGGGTGCTACTACTATCATGGACACAACTGCTAACACCACAGATGGCTGCAGCTTCCCACCAACAGCATGGCCACACAGCCTGGCAGCACAATATGGTGGGAACACATACCTCTGCAGGCACAACATGCTGTAGTGGAGAGATACAGACCCTGGCAGTGGCAGCAGTAGCTGTCCAACAGTACAGGTCTGTACAAGAGGCCCACACCACCACACACCTGCTCAGTAGGTTTTATCACAAGGTGTGGCAGCTGGAGCTGGAGCTAGAATGGCTACAGGCTAGCAAAGTTAACAATGGGCTCTCAAGGCAGAGGTTCAGGAGGGTGAGTGACTTGCTGGAGGGCATCCTTTAGCACCTCAACACCAAGGACAGTAATGGTGCTGACCTGTACACCTCACCTCATTGACACCGCTATATGCCAGCCACCCCACCATGCTGGCACAGCCCCATGCCACAAAGGGTGGATAGGGCAGGTCCACTCGCACAGCCCCATACCCTGTAGCTCATCCCCAACCCCAGTCCACTGCAGCACCCAGCTGTGGCCCAGCCTAATAAGAACAGCATGGATGGTTGCTGGGTGGGGGATAAGATGGCAGCCAAAACCTACCACACATGATCTGTCATACACTGACAGGTCCACCACAGTACTATGGGCATGGACAGAGCACCATTAAGGACACACATACATAGTGGCACTGCACACACACAGGCACTCAGTAGTGTGTATCATCACCATGTACAGGGGCACACACCATCATGAACACACCACACCTCACACACACCCATCCTGGAACACACTGTGCACCAGCCCATGCTGCACCTCCCTCCTGCCCATCATGTCCCCTGGTCATGTGCCCACATCCAGCTCTAGGGGCCAATCCATAAACTCCTGGAGGTCATCGTCCACAGGTAGGTACACTGGTAATGGCAGTCTCTTTCTTGTGGTGATGTGCAGCATACAGCACATGAGAGAGACACAGCACACCTCCCGGTGCAAGCAGCATCGTGCCACCTGTGTTGTCCAGGCATCTGAACCACATTTTCAGTTGAGCAAAGCTGCACTCCACAACTGCCCTCACGCTCCTGTGGGCATTATTGTACCTCTGTTCCATGAGCCCCCTCAGGGGACAGAAATGATGTCAGCAGGTATGGCATTAAGGGCATCCACTGTCACCTGTATGGAATAAAAAGAAGGGGTCTCCATGTATGAATCCAAGCTCTGATCTTTGTATTCAGTATAATATTCCATACTGTTAATCCACGTAGAGGCTTCTTATTATCTATACTCACATATAAGTCGCAGTTTTAGTGCCAGAAATAAGCACTAAAGAATAGGGACTCAATTTCTACGCAAGGTTAACCTGTCTGCAGGTGTTTTACCAGTGCTTAACTTATCCATGAGTTGTTTATTGCAGTGCTTGAAAAGATGACCCATACAATGAATGTATGGTACATTTGGTGTTTTTCCTACAAAATAAAATGCAGCAGCTTCTTTATTTTTGATGTACACTTCATTTGTCCTCCCTTTATTCAGCTGGGTATGGTACCTTACTATATATGGGTTGCCAGTATGGTAAGCATGGTAAGGGGGGAGGTGGGGTTGACTTATCTGTGAGGTATATCTAAAAAACTGCTAAAATAACATGGAAAAGGGGGGTTAACTTATACACGAGGTCGACTTATTTGCAAGTATATACAGTACTTAATCTCCTCACTTGGACTGCCTATATTTTTTGCACTTTGTACTTTGTATTTCTGCACTACATATATCTGTAATGCCTAATGTCTGCATTCCCATCCCCCTCCCCGTCACACCTGGAAACCAGCCTTGGCTCAGTGTGCCTTTCCCGGTTACTAAAATTTTAAATAAATAAATGCCACAGCTGAGATGTGAATCATATACTATTCTACATACACATGAGACCTAGTAACCACCCTGACCATCCTCCATCGGCAGACAGTACTAGCCGCAGATATGACTGGTGGAAGATAAAAGCGTCCTGTTTAATGCCTGAGTACTTGGCTCTGGCATTCATGACAATGTCCTCTGCCTTCACAGCCACCTGTATATTTATGCTGTGGTACCCCTTCCTGTTCCTCCAGTACACCACATTGTCATTGGGTGCCAGGATTGGCGCATGTGTGCAGTCAGTGATGCCACAGACCTTCAGGAACCATACTGCTTATAAAAGGCCTTCTGGACCATCTGTATGCCTTGCTTATGCATGGGAAACTGGATATACAGTGAATCCTGCCCTGATGAAATCTAATGCTGCAGAATTGTGCTGCAAATTTACTACAGGAAACACAGCAATTTCAATGGAAGTTAATCCCTTTTGTCATGCAGGAAACTGTGACACTGTGCTTCATCCTGTTGGACTACACTGTAGTCCTCCACATGTGCCAGCAACACTGCAGTCACCTGGAATAGGGCACACAACACAGAGGACTAGGTCAACCATGCCATGTGACCTGCAACCCCCTGGAAGGACCCTGTGGCATAGTATGCTAGGGCACATCACTTTTGTCTCTAAAGTCATAGCCCTGGACCTGTAGGTGGAGGGCTGAATGCTCATTTATTTATTTAGTTACTTTTTGTCTACCAGGAAAGGAAGGCTAGGCAGTTCTGCTTATTTTCGGGCTCGTCGGGGGGAATACAGATGGAAACCAATTGTAATTGAACCAGATTAAGCTGTTGGTGGTATTTTTTAGTGAATGGGGGAATTTAGTCAGAACACCAGGGAAATTCCCCTACTCTTTCTGCAGGAGGCACTTTCTCAGTTAGGACCATTTATTTATTTGATTTTGGTAACCAGGTGGGTGCACTACACATAGAGATGCCTATTTTCAGGCGCGACCCTGGAGCGTACAAGTGAAAAATACATGATCAGTACAATGTGACGCAGCACAAGGGAGAGGTAGACAATGGGATTATCTGTGATACAAACAATATTGGCAACTGGATTGTTATACAGAGATTAGACAATGTTAAACAATATAGACAATACAGCTAGGAAAAGTAAAACTAAACAAAACAAGTGTCAGCAGGTCTGTACTGGAGCTGTCAGAAAGTGCAGAAACAGTAAGTGCCATCGTGAGGCACAATAAGAGAGAAAGGAAAAGAGAGAGAGGAGGGGGAGGAGGGAGGTGGAGACAGGGTGAAAAGGTGAGAGGGAAGAAGGCGAGTGCAGGAAAGAACAGGGTGGAAGGTGGAAGGATTGAATGGGCTAGGGTGGATGGAAGCATTTGCAGGGATTTGAGGCCAGTAGATGTTCACGTGGAGTTTCTTGAAACTGGCATGGGTGGGAGCTAGGCGAATAGTTTGAGGATAGAATTCAGTACTTAGGTGCAGAGTAAGAGAAAGCATGTGCACCCATAGTGGTTTTACATCTAGGGATGAAGAGATGGGCAAAGTCATTAGATCAGAGACCATAGGAGGGGTTTGGGAGTGTAACAAGGAGGCAAAAGATTTGGGGATACCTGATCTGGTTATACCATCTAGTAGGGAGCCAAAGGCTAGTAGCCGGTGGGCAGAAGGGCTGGGCCATTTTAGGTCAGCATAAAGCTGACAGTGATGTTTGAAACATGGTGATCCGGAGGCATAGCAGCAGATGCTATTGTAAGTGGTGTCCCATCTATGGAGCGAGGTCTTAGAAGCTCCTAGGTATGTGACCGAGCCATAAGCCAGGGCCAGAAGCAGTAGGCCCTGAGCCACAGCAAGCCTGGCAGATGGCGTGATGGCATAGCTTGTACGGTAGACACCTCCGATTTTTGCATTGATCGATTTGCAGGTGGTGGTGATATGAAGGTCAAAGTCCAGGGATTCATCAAGGAGGATACCCAGGTATTTGAAAGAGCTGGTGCTAACTACCGGGGAGCCATTTGCACACAAAATTTGAAAGGAGTTACGAGTCGATTTTGAGTCTGGCTGGAGAGCCGAAAAGCATGGAGTGTATTTTGCTTGCATTAAGAACAAGATTGTTTTCAATTAGGCAGGATTGAATACTGAGGAAGCCTTCGGTTAGGGAGCGGTTAATATCCACAACATTACTTCCACTATGGTAAATGACAAGGTCATCCACATACAACAAGGAAAAGCAGTCTGGAGCAGCCGATGGGAGGTGATTTATAAAAAATAAAGAAAAGTAGCGGGCCAAGTATGGAGCCTTGGGGAACTTCCATAAGTATGGGAGAAAGATTGGACATAGCTGAGTTAAAAGCTACAGCCTGCAACTGGTTGGTTAGGTAGCTATTGAACCAGGCAACTGTTTCGGCGGAGAAACTGAGCGAGTGGAGTTTGGTAAGGAGAAGGGGTGTGATTTACCAGGTCAAACGCCTTAGTTAAGTCAATGAAGATAGCACCTGTCAAGAAGCTGGATTCCTTTGCACCATATATGTCATTTGTAAGTTTTAAGATGGCAGTGGTAGTGCTGTGGCCTTTGCAGAAGCCATGCTGGGAACCTGCAAGGAGGTTATGCTTCTGTAGGTATGATGTAGTTTGGGTTGCCACTAATTTTTCAGGATTTTGCCGAGCAAGGAGAAAATGGCAATAGGTCGATAGTTAGATATATCTTTAGGATCACCTTTCTTAAGGATGGGAGTGATTCTGGCTATCTTCCAGATGTTGAGAACCATGCCATGACATATCGATAAGTTAAAGATTTTCATTAAAGGGAGGTGATGAGGGCAGCAATTTTCAGTAGCTTAGGTTCCAATCCATCAGCACCAGGGTTAGTGCTATCAGAGATGGAGAGTAACAGCTTTAGAACTTCTTTTCTGGTGATGGTCCGAACCGAACGGTGGTGGAGAGTGCCGTTCTGTGTCCATGGAACTGGAGGTGGAAGACCGGGGAAGGAGGCTGAGTAGCTCAATAGATCAGAGAAATGGCAGTTTAGTTCATTAGCTTTAGTCACCGATTATTACAATGTATGTTGTTTATCAACATGTCATTACTAGTGGATGTTTTGTTGGCTCAAAGGAGAGTTTTATGATGGACCAGAATTTCTTGGTGTCACCAGCAGATTTCATTAATAGGTCCTTACAGAAAGAGCTTTTTGCTAGGTGAATATTCCTTTTGCAGAAGTTCCTCTGGATTCTGTAGTCATTAAAATCCGCTTGAAGCCCTGAGGCCTTGAAATGTCGTCAACTTTTATCCCTTGCCCTGAGTTGAGTAAGGAGATCTTTGGTGAGCCACTTTGTTTGTGTTCCCCGTATACGGCATGTGACTCTGGGAGCATGGCTGTCCTGTAGGCATCCAAACCTTGCCAGGAAGTAGTCAAGGGCTGATTGAGCATTAGAGGAGGCAAAGATGAGAGACCAGTCAATCACTGATCGGTCAAGCAAAAAGTGTGCCTGATTAAGATTAGCCAGATAATGGAAGGTGATGAGTTTGGGAGGAGGAGATGGTGGTCTAGTGGAGCACCAGATGCAGTAAATTGGGGAGTGGTCACTTATAGCATCACCCAGGGTACCAGCAGAGACTATGCTGTCGAGGCGGTTAGTAAGAGCCCAATCTATTAGTGTACTAGAATGAGGGGGGGCCAAAACCCTTGTAGAGTCAGTGATTAGCTAGTGGAAGTTATGGCCTTGAACCACTGTGTGGTAAGACTGATTTGATTTGCTAGTCCAGTTGAGATTTAGATCTCCCATGATGAGGACCTCATTTCAACCAACAGCTGTATCCACCTGGAATAATAGTTCCTTGAGCCCAGCATTGCTACCAATAGGGGGGTTATAGGCACAAACTATGTGCAGTTTCTTAAAGCCTAGTTGTAGGGTAGCATGAATTGCTTCACAGTGAGAGAGGGTGAGAGAGACATTAGGGTGTAGGGATAGGTGAGTTTTAAAGAGGATCGCAACACACCACCACGTTTAGATGTGGACCTGTCTTGCCTGAGTATTTTGTAGTTAGGTAACATGCACAGGTGATCAGGGGTGAAGGGTTTTAGCCAGGTTTCAGAGTGACATAAAATGTCAGGGTTATATTGGGTAGCCCAGGCCTCTAGTTCAGTTAAGCTGTGGGGAAGACTCCTGATATTCGGGTGAACAATACGCAGCCCCTTTAGGTTCTTCCAGGCTGTAGCATGTACATAATGTTGCAGGGGAAGGTTGTGTCTCAGGAGAGACTCAAGAGCATGCCTTCTATGGCCCAGCACAAGACGAAAATAATATAGCCATTGCTGAATGAGTATAAGTCGAGATACAAGAACAACATGTTGGTAATTCAGTAGTTTTTCCACAAACTGTAATGAATGTTGATTTACCTGGTGTGATGTTCAGATGGAGGAGGAAGAGCATTTAAAAATTGAATTGGAAAGGAAAAAGCATGATTGTTAGAGATGCTGTCAGCAGCAGAACAAGAATATGTGGCAAATAAAAAATAAATTGTAGGAGGAAAGAAAGAGGAAGCAGTTGACAGCCAGTCTGATTAATATTACAGGTAAATGCTTACCTGCAGATATGCCAGCTGTATTGGCACCAAAGGAATGCTCTCATCCAGAGACTTATCCTGTTTTGCCAGTAAATTTAGAAGACAGTATTGATTGAAGTGGAACCCGATCACTAAAAATACCACCAACAGCTTAATCTGATTCAAGGTCAGTTGGCATTCATCTGTATCCTCTCCCGGTCGTGACTGAAAATAGGCAGGATTTGTCTAGTGCACTTACCCGTAAACAAAAAGAAAAAAAATGGAGACAGCCCTGAAACAAGCGGGCTAGGTGTATGCTAATAATCAATGGATCCCAGACCCAACTATTCCCATCCCAGGAACGCTAGAAAGAGTACAGTGGACAGAGGCAAACTTGATACCAGAAATGAACAGTAACACCTAGCCACAGAGTGAGAGCTGCCAGAGAATGCAGCTGTTGCAGCTCAAAGGGATGAGGGTGAGGCCAGGAGAACACTGTTGCACCAGACACTGAGGTCTCTGCACTGTTGGGCCCATGGAAGAAAACTCCAGGAAAACATCACTTACTTCATCTGTTTCTTACCATTCCTTTGATATTGAGGGAAGAAGAAACAATGGACATTTAGTTACCAGGTACAGAACTTTTTCTCATGATACTAATACTTTTTCTGTGTCAGAGGGGAAACGAATGGGGATCAAGAACAAGCACAGCAAATGAAAAGGTCTTAGCAGGGCTATTTCAGAGGCCAGTGGAGGCAGCTTATGTTTGAGATACAAAAGTCTAGCACCATTGTCACCAGACAGACTCTGGGTGGGGTTGCATTTAATCAGACTCTTTGAAATTTACACCTGCCAAAGTATACGCCTTTATACACTCCCCTGGGGACAGCAATTAGGACATACATTTTTGTACAGCTTCCTTTTTGGACAAGTTTTGTAGATTATATTATGCAGTCAAAGACACCGAACTCTGGAAGCACTTTGTGGCCATTCCCATTACAAAACCTATGATTCAAACTGACTATCTTGTTCCAAAATATAAGGGTCAATATTAATGATGTATCCTTCTGGTTAGAGTAAAGGTGCACCATTCACGGCAAGCCCAACCTGATCCTAGATGACAGTGGGTTTGGACAGGAGGAGGACATTTCGTATACAGATTAAACAAACAGAGCAGGGCATTCAACACTTGCCATGTTGCTTTTTCCTGGGTAGAGATAGGGGTATCCTGTTCTACCCAGGGTAACTGAAAAGCTGTTACAGATGTGGGTCATTGTCACATTTAAACACAGATTGTGAGCAGGTAAAATGTTTTCAATGTGGTGTTTTAGGCCACACCACCAATCAGTGTACAGCTCCCCCAGTTTGCAATTTCTACAGGGATGATCAACATTCATTTTGCGCCTGTCCTTGGGCAACCCATAATTCTGAAGACTCTGCTGAACAAGATTATTTCCTACATATGGCAAAGAAATCATACAGGTATACTGAGTCTGGCACTGAAAGACCGTTCTCTCGCCTGAGGCGGGGGAAGTGGTCACAGTATGGGGAGTGGATCATTGACCAGGTCTGAATTACAGCTGCTTTTCCACAGTTCACACCCTTCAGCATCTCATACCACCCTTCAAGGGCTATCAGATAGGGCATCTGATACTGAGATGGTAAAACATATTTTTAGACCACAAGTACACACTTCCGATGTGACTGTAGGAAGTCCAGCACAAAACGTGACTATCCCTGCCAGTGATAGTGACCCCCCCCACCCAGAGTAAAGCGAGCTGAAGATTCTGAACAGGGGGAGATGCTTCCCCTCCTCCCCCACTATCAACAATGGATGACACAGATCTTGCTGCCTCTCATCACATAATTCTCAAAGTTCAGAGGCGGTTATCAGCAAAACAGCTACAGGATCACAGTCAGCTAGCCAACCTCTTTTATTGGAAAACAGATATGAAGCCTTGCAGTCCTGGGGAGACAGCATGGAAGAGGAGGACTCTGCCATTTCTTTGCAGTCCACCCATAGCGAACCACCAGTGTAACAACTGGTAGCAAACCCAGCATGAAACAAACTACCAGGGAGGAAGAAAAGAGTAACACGTTGAAGTACAAAACATCAAAACATGGAGTCCACCCATAATTACAGCTAGCTAGCCTAAACATCAATAACATCAAATCTGCTACCAAACAGACTGCCACCTTTGCAATATTACACCAATTATTATTTGATGTATTTTTTTACAGGACACTTGTTTTCACACTGTTCAGGAGCTACACAATGCTGCAAGGGAGTGGTATCATGGTAATTCATATTGGTCTATTGGGAATGATATATGTTGTGGGGTGGGGTTTGTTTTACCTCACAAGAAATTACTGTCCAAAACTCATTGAGGTAGAACCAGGGTGTGTCTTACTAATGGACATAATATTTAAAGGTTTGCTATACCGGCTGTTGAATGTTTATGGACCCCAAACAAAGGCTTCCAGGATCAAACTTTTAACTAAAATCCAGCCTTTTTTATTCACCAGCAGACAGATCTTTATGTGTGGGGATTTTAATGTTAACTTAGGGGTTTCGGGAAAAGCCCCTTCAACACAGAAAGTGTATTGTGATAGAGCCTTTCTACAGTGGTAATTGACACAAAGTAGCATTAGTAGATGCCCACACACTATCTAAACAACCGACTAAACCTACATTTTACTAAGGGACACTATGGTCGAAAATTTTTTTTTTTTGTGAAAAAATCACGTCCATTTTTTTCTACCTCAATTGCACCTATTGAAACCTCAGACCATATGTTAGTAGGAGTTCGTATTTCATCTACGCCTTCAAAAGTGTCTGGCAGAGGCTTCTGGAGATTAAATACTAGTCTATTAACACAACTGGCAGTAAAACAATATATTTATTTATTTGTTTATTTTTAATTATTTATTTATTTATGTCTTTGGTAACCAGGTAAGTGTGCTGCTCCAGGGGACCATTTTCAGGCACGACCTGGGCCATAAAGGTGGCAATACAAGCATATTACACAATAAATACAAGCAGTGAATATACAGACATCAGTGGAGTACAAAATGAATACACAGGAGCAGCAACTGAGAGGCCACTAAGTAGGTTACATAGTAGCGAGCATATAGGAGACAACAGTTAAATAACAAGTTCAAAAATCAGTGCAATCAGGATACTCCAGAAACTAGCTGTACATAATTTTAGCAGAACAAGTGATGAGTAAAAATAGGTGCAGTACTTTAGAAACACAAACAGTACAGCCGGGTACAAAAGCATGAATGGACTGGGACAAACACAATAGGTAGAGGGAAAGGGAGGGGAGGGATTAGCCAGATGAGCAATGGCATTTGGCCTCAACGAACAGCCGGGATTTGAGACAAGCCTTGAAAGTAGCATGAGATTCCAAAGAGCGGATGGGCGCAGGAAGACTATTCCAAAGGGATAATGCTTTTAACCCCACAGCAGTGGAAACTTTAGGGATTTCCAAGGAATGGACCTAGGATGCATGCAAGCATCTCAAGGGCATTCTATTCTTGAGGAGGAACATGTATGGGGAGGCTTCACCATGCCTGATGGCATCATCCAGGATGCAGCCAAGTGCATAGTCAAACCTGTGATGGAGTGGTAGCCAACCTAGGGATTGGTAAAGGTGACAATGGTGTGTAGAGTAAGGGGCTAGGAGGGTGAAATGACAGATGTTGTTGTACATCGAGCAGCAGCATGCATGCATGGCTGAGGATGCTCACAAGAAAGTGGGGGAGCAATAGTCCAGGAAAGGTAGAAAGTTGCCTGAAGCAATGGCTGAACGGGCTTCCCTAGTCAGAAACAGCTTGACCAAATAAGCTGCACCAAGTTTCTGGCTAACATGGTGGATAACAGAGATGTTATGATCGTTATAAGATAGTGATGGGTCAAGGATTACACCCAGGTATTTGAAAGTTTCTACTTTTTTCAAGTATGGTGCGATCTGGTGAAATAATTGAGAGACAGCACCCTGCCTTGACAACCTTAGAGGGGAAGGGTTTAAATGCAAACAGCATGGGTTTAGAAACAAGAGCTGGATATGCTTATAGAAGATAGAAAGTCAGTAATGTTTTTATGACACACCTGGTTTTTGGTGGAAGGATATGAAATTATGCCTCACAGCTTTCTTCCAACAAAGGTCATACACCCAAGCCATTACAGCTTATCACAAATACATAGAGCTACATAAGCATCTGACAGCTCTGATTTCCCCAACAGAATGATCAGAAAATAGACCTAGTGGAGGAAATTAATCTGGTGAAACATCAAATGATTTCATATCAATGCAACCAATTAAAATCACTAGAAAAAGAACAAACGTTTGGTACCCAGGGAAAAAAAAGAACAAACCAATCCCTTTGCTGATTGTCAGTATAGAGTTATGAAAAAACACATAGCACAAATATGATCCCCTATCTGTGTTGAATATACTGACAATATTGGAATAATGAGCTATTTAGAGACTCATGTTACGGAAACATTTGAGCACCTATTCCAGAATCAAAATTTATGACAGATTTAGTCACAGCTGTGGGTTTGCCACAGCTAAACTCCTCTCAGGCTATACCCCTGACATCTTTTTCAGCCCAAGAGGTGGAAGTAGTAATACACTTTCTGCAAAGTAATGTGTCACCTGGCTCAGTCGGCCTACCTGGCGAAGTCTATAAATTATTGTGGTATATTATGCCGTTAGAATTACTTTCTATCTACAATTCCTTTTTAATAGAACATAGATTGCCTAAACAAATGTACGAGGGTCTCATGAGTTTTTTATTTAAATCAAGTCAACATTCAGACATAAATAACTGGCGCCCTATAACTTTGCTAAACAATGACTTCAAAATCTTTGTTAAACTGCTTTGTAATAGATTGTCAAATGTTAGAATGTTTAATTCACCCCAATCAGTTTAGTTTGGTACCTGGCAGAAAGAGTACTGATGCTCTACCTTTATTATGAGAAATCATGGTTGTTGGAGGTAGGTATAGCACTCAGGGTTATGTGATTAGCCTTGACCAAACCAAAGCATTTGACCATGTATCACATGACTATTTGTGGCTATGTCTTTCTTCTTATGGCATACCTGAAGATTTTATTCATTGGATACAACTGTGTTACACTTGTGCATATGTCAGACCATATGAGAATGGTTGGATAGGAAATAGGTGTCCTATAGAAAGTGGGGTTAGACAGGGCTGTCCTCTAAGCCCGTTGCTTTACATTTTTTCATTGGATCCTCATGTGTGTATTATACATGCTTCACCTCTTATTAAAGGAATTTGTTTTAAGAATACACCTGAAGTGCAAATCATTGCTTTTGTGGATCACCTAGGTTTATTAATGGATAGTAGGCAGTCCGCACAGAAAGCTTGCACTTTACTAGGGACATTAACAAGGAAAATAGGTGCTAAATTGAATATGGCAAAAAGTAAATGTTTAAATATTTAAAGCATTAAGATGCATGAAGTTGAAGTGGCAGAGATTCAGGTCTCCATGACACAATGTAAAATCTTAGGGGTGTACTGCGGGCCAGGAGACATGGCCAAGTATAACTGGGAACATTGTTTGATGAAAGGAAAAGCAAAAGTTGCTTGGTGGAATTCAAGGTGTATGAGCAAACAAAGGTGAGTTTACATGATTAAAACTGTCCTCATACCCATATTTTTGTTTATTAGTTATGTTTTTCCCTTACTGAAAAAAATGGAGGCCAGTATACTAGGGTGTTTCTTTTCTTGTTTTTGGGGCAGCAGACTGAACCCAATCAAACGGAATGTGCTCTATAAAGATATTAAAGAAGAGGGTGTGGGCATACCTAGTCCCATAGTTTCCTTTTTTTCCCCGATGTTTATATGCAAGCATAGTTCCAATAATGAGATGTGGTAAACAGATATGGGTTAGGTGGACTGCTTTTTCTATTACGGGGATACTCAAAGAGTGGACTGCTGGCTCTTTTCTGCAAAAAAATGAAAGATCCCCATGGTTATCCACTTTTTTGGGAGAGTGTTTTTGATAATATTAAAAAGTGGGAGATAACATATACCACAGTGTTAAAATTCCCTAGGAAACTATTGTATACTGATATTATGTTGAGTTGTTTTGTGGAGTACCCATTTTCCCAATTTTCAAAAAACATCAAGGTCGTATTAAAGCTTTATTATTGGATGATAGAATAACAAACAAAATGTGGGACATTATGTGGCTGGGAGTACATGGCAGAAATAATATTAAAGGAAACCAAAAACATAAGGAATTCAAAGACAGGTATTGTCTACGAAAATCATGTGTCACTCAAACTGAAATGATGGATCATCTTTATTTACTTGTCCTTATATCTTAAGTTTTTGGGATTTACTAAAAGAAAGATGGAAAACCAATAGATTTGACTTATTCAAACAAGACTGCTTATATTATGCAATTTTCCCCCACACAATGGAACAAGTATAATGCCAGTAGCATGTGGGTAATAATGGTGGGTTGTTTATACTGGTTATGGATTGTCAGATATGGATTAGTTCTTCAGCAACAGGATATTACAGTGATTGAATTACTTGCAATGATCATGATGGATCTGAAGCTTCTTTGTAGAGAAGAACTCTGAACTTTTAATATAGCAGTGTGGAAATCATATTGGGATGCCATAGAATGGTTACAGAATTGATTCCTTTATTAACATTTTGATTGAGGTTACATTGTGGAAAAAAAAGGCGGTGGTCTGTTGATAATTTGGAGGATACTGATATAGATTAGGTTGGTTTCCTTCTTTTTTCCCTCGTATTTGTTTATATATTAAAGTGTTTTTTAGAGCATTGTATTAAGTTAAATTGTGCCAAACACAGGGGAAATGTGGTCCCACACAGTTCTTATGGGGGATATGGTCTAGTTTGTTTTCATTATTTTATTTCTTTTTTATCTTGGGTTTAGAATATAGTAAGTGAACGCTACTGTATGCCTGAAATACTTTTATTGATTTTTTTTTATTTTTGTTTCACATTAAGTGTTGTAAATTAATTTGCTGTGACCTTGCGCTTATGTGAATATTTGATTTGATGTTATATTATAAATAAAAAAATTCCCCTACTCTTTTCAAGAAGTGCCATGGGATCTTTCATTCATTCATCTGCTTGGTGTTCATTTTACCGCATGCCATAAGTGGATCTGCTGCTGACTTTCACATTATCTGTCTGATACCTCCATATTTGGCACCATCTTTGGCCAACATTCAGCTTTGCTGTGCCGCAGACAACATTCAGACTGAATCCTGCCTGCCGTTCTAAACATCTCACTGACTTGGTAAGTGGAGGGCTATTGGCTGGTGGAGACAGCACGGGTTCAGAGAGGGTGGAGACATCAGGGATAAAAGTGCAGCCACACTAGCAGCTGCCTGCGGAGTGGCTGCATGCCTGAGTGGCTCACACAGGAGTGGTGTGAGTCACTGGTGTGAGTCTATGGCAGAAGGCTGCAGGGAGGCTGTCAAGAAAAGCTGTGGACATTATCAAAACAAACAGCAACACAAGTCTGTACAGAAATTAATATAATAGGTGTAACTGTAATAGGGATTGCAATTTCATGGGGGGGTTGACAGTGTCCTTTGGTACACCACTTTAGATGGGAATGCATTAGGATGTAAATGCCCTGGAAAAGATACAGCAGTAGTATCTGTGTTGTTCAGAGAGTATTTAATTAATTTTAATGTTGAGAATATGGAAGCTGAATCTCAATTTTTGATGAGTTCATCCTCTGTGCTAGCCACCCTAGCTTTGATAGGGGAGGTTAAAGGTAAACACAGGACCTGCAAACGTAGACTAATGGGGTCTGAAGCCAAATGTGTTGATAAATTGTATTTGTATTTATTTCTGGTTCTGGCTGAGGATATAGAATTGAACCCAGGACCCCAAAGTTCTACTATAAGAGATTTTGGGGGTCAAGGAGTAAGAATCCGGGGTAGTAAGGGATTAAGGATAGCTCATTTAAATACGCATAGTGTACAGGCACATTTTACTGAAATTGAAGCTTGGATGTTATCTGAAGATTTAGATTTAATTGGTCTGAGTGAAACTTGGTTAAAACCCCAGGAGGAAGAGGAGCAAATTTTAATTAAAGGATCTAAGTTATTTAGACAGGACAGACAAGGACCAAAGAAGGGGTGGGAGTGTTTTACTTTACATAAAGGATAAGTTTTTGGTACAAGAGATAGAAAAAAGGTACATTTAAGGAGCACATAGACTACATAACCATAAAATTAATGTTTGAGGGGGGGGCAAAGAGGTAAACATTTATTTTTTACATGCTTCTATTGCCCACCTAAAAGTACTGATTGTGAGCTACATTTTTTTCAGGTGATGGTCTCCTGCCATGATAACAAAAGGGAACATATCATGGTGGTGACCAGAACATGGATTGGAAGGCAAAATGTGGCAGGGTAAAATATGAGGATAAACTGGCTCCCTATGAATTGTATCAGTTAGTAACTAGCCCAACACATTTCAATTATGAATCAGGAAATCATACTACAGTATAATTGATTGGCTGGTGACAAATAGACCTGATCACATATTGCAATGGAAGATACTATCTGATTCAATATCTGATCATTGCCCATTGTTATGTATTAGGAAATTAAAAGAAAAATAAATCCCCTCCACCTAAATTCATAGAATAGATAAGAAAAACATAAATAAGATAGATGTAAATAACTTTAAAGATGGTTTATTAAAAACTGATATGAAACAGACAGAACAATTTTATCACCCAGATATGGCTGCTGAATGGCTTACTAAGACCCTTTTTGTGCTAACAGAGACTAATACTCCATTGGTAAAGCAGATGGTAAAAGGGAATTATTCCCCCGGCCAAATAAGGAACTGAGGCAATTGATGAAACAGATTAAAAAAATGAAGTTATACTTAAAAAGTAGGGAACCCTTACAATTAACTGAATATAAACAAAAGCAAAAGTTAGTGAAAAAAGAGTTAAAACAGGCAAAGGCAAAGTATTAGCAACAACAGCAGTTAACTTAAAAAATCCAACACTGTTTTGGTCATCATTTAGAAATGTGTGAAGCCCTAGGGAGAGATCTGAAATAAACTGTTTGGTTAATGGGGATACAGTATTAACAGGACATAAAGAAATAACTGATTATATTATTAAGTTCCTGATAAAACAATCTAAGGAAGATACCCAAAAAGAATGAGGAGAACCCCAAATTCAGAATTTAAACAATAAACAGAGTACAGGCAAAGGATTAAATTTTACTTCCATTTCTGAAGAAGAAGTGTTGAGTCTTTTACAAAAATTAGATACCATTAGATATAGTACAGGGAAGCAGACCAGAGCAGATATCCCCAAAAATATTAAGATTAGCAGCCTTAGAAATTGATGGACCCTTGACATACTTGTTTAATTTGTCAATAGTCAAGGGAATTGTCCTATCTATTTGGAAAGAGTCAACAATTGTCCCAATATTTAAATCAAGGGATCAGTCTAATGTTGCAAACTATAGGCCTATTTCATTATTACCAGTATTTGGAAAACTATTAGAAAAATTTGTTTTTAAACAACTAATGTCATATTTAGACACAAAAGGGTTAATGGTTGAACAACAACATGGCTTTTGGCAGGGTTATGGTACGTCGACAGCTCTGGTTGGTTTGACAAGCTCAGTACTTGATGCCAGTGAAAGGGGCAGGATGACGGGTGCAATGTTTGTTGACCCGAACAGGGCTTTCAACGTAGTCGACCATGAATTACTTCTACAGACTCTTTACTATAATGGCATTGAGAGGACAAACCTAAATTGGTTTAGGAGTTATTTAAATGCTAGGGTATAAAAGGTGAGGATTGGAACTATACTTTCAGAACCATTACAAAAAATGGCAGGAGTCCCTCAGGTATTAGTATTGGGACCCCTTTTGTTTTCAGTGTTTGTGAATGACCTGCTAGGGACCCTCATGGAGACAGAATGGTTTTTGTATGTGGATGATATGGTTATCCTCAGCTCAGTCCAGTCTACTGTGGAAATACAGCATAAACTCCAGAATGACTACAATAATTTGACCAAATGGTTGGATAAAAAAAAATGAAATTAAAAGAAAAAAAAAACTAATGTAATGTTATTCAGAACATCACAGAGATTGGTACAGGCTGGGAGAACCTATTAATACATGGTTGTAATGGACTAGAAATTATGACAGTACAGTTGTTTAAATATCTGGGAGTCTATCTGGACCCAGCTCTGAGTTTGTTGGATCATCTGGACAAAATAAGAAAGAAAGTCCATCAAAAGTTGGGATGCCTATAGAAGAATATCAATGCATTAACAGATGAGGCACAAATGGCAATTGCCAAACAGGTACTTCTTCCAACTTTAGATTATGGCACAACATTGTTTATTAATCAGGGAAGCCTATTTAGTAAGAAATATCAGTTTATTTTGAGCAGCATTTATAGATTCGGTCTAAGGGCCCCTTCAAGGACCCATCATTGTATCCTTTATGAAACAATGAATATTCTTTCTCCAGAGCAACACATTTAGTATATTACAGCTACATTTTCCTTCACAATTTTTTATAATTCCTTGCCACAATGTTTATCAAAAAAGTTCAATTTGCAAAATAGTACATTTACAAGAAGACTTAGAACAGATTTCTTTTTTATCCATCTTTGCCCAAGTTAGTTTCAACTCATCGTTCCTTCACTTGGTATGCTCCCACAATGTTGAACAGCTTGTTTGCAATAACCAAGATTGCAAAAAATGTAAAGCACTTTAAACGCATGTTAAAATTTTATTATGCTAAATGCTTATTATGTAACTGCTTCAACAAATAACTGTAGGAAATTGTATTTTTATTATTTTTTATTATTGTATGCATTGTACATTGTTGTGCTCTTTATGTATTTATGTCAGGCATGACAGAAAAAGAACAGTGCCCAGTCACCTCCTGGTTAAAAAGGAAAAAAACAAACAATCTTTAACGTCCATTTGAACAATTACCAGAACAGGCAGACAGGACCTTGGTTTAAAATCTCATCAGAAAGATGGCACCTCAGGAGAACAGTATCCCCTAATGCTGCACTTCAGTGTCAGTATTAGGTTTTACCACAAGTTCCTGGTGTGAGGCTAGAACCCACAACCTTCCAATCTTCCAGCCTTAGAGGTGAATGTGCAACCTGCTGAGCCACTGACACTGCAAGAATGCTGTTTCTGATAAGGTTAAACAGATAGCCAGTAGTGCCCTGGTCATGCCAGAAGTGTTCCAGATGGTGTGTGGCCTGCACGTTCTCAAAGGACACATGGGGCCTGAAGATGCATGGTCTGGGACCTGTGATGCCTTCTTCATCCAGTGCAGTCTCCACATCCCAGAGCAGGGTGTGCACCAACAGTGAGGGGCACATTATTCCAGCCCGGTAGCTGTGGGGGGGTACCCTTTTATGGCATCCATCTGCTGCCTGTCGCAAGCCCTGTCCTATGATGATAGGCACCACATGTTGGTGTGTATCCCCTCAAGCACAGCAGCATTCCACAGCTGTAAAAGGGTGTGGCAGGGCATCATCCTACATCTGTTACATGCACACAGCACCTTGCTAGCTGTCACACAGTGGGGCAGCATTAGACAGTCCCAATCAAGGATGACCTGGGACTCTGCACATGCAAGCTAAGAGGATAGATGCACTGCTGAACACTCCCATACCTCTGCAGCAAAGTTAACATTGGCATCCATAAGAACCCTTCACTATACCAGAGATAATCAAACAAGTAAAACTGTGTACAGTGGACACTTACCTGGCAGCTGTTGGATCAAAAATCTTCCAGGGTGACAAGAAAAATGGAAGCAAAGAGGTTGGGTCTGTGTTGGGGAAAGACACTGACACCAGCCAGGAGGCCTCAGAGGAGGCAATGGAATCTTTAGGCTGTCTGTGCCCAAGTTCAGGCTGCCCTCTTGCCAAAGCTGGAATCAGTCACCTCCAAAATAGATGCCCAGGCACTGAAATATGAGGACTCTGCTAAGCAGTTGACTACAGCAGAAAACAGAATCTCTTCTGTAGATTATGAGGTGGTGGGGCTCCTAAGCCATGTAGTGATATTAGAGAATTAGCTTGCATCCCTAAGAGAACAGCAGAATTTGCAAGAAAACTATCAGCGACAGAACAACATCAGGATCTGGGGGTTATCGGAGGGAAAGGAGGCGCAGGATGTGGCTGAATTCCTATCTCTGTGGATCCCTAAAACATTGAAGATGAGTTCCCTAAAGGGAAAATCAAAACTGATAGAGCCCACAGAGCTCTGGGAACAAAATCTCCAGAGGATGGCCCCCTAAGACAAGTTATACTTTTGCTGAATCACTTTCCAGATAAGCAACGGATCCTACAAGCCTTTCATAAAGCTCGTACAGTGAAGGAGTTGGAAACCGACATATACTTTTTTCAAGGTTTCTCTAAACATGTTCAAAAGAAAGGAAAGGTATCTGTGCCTTTCATGAATGCCTTGAGAGCAAAGGAGAATGAGTTCAGATTTGCTTCTCTTGCCGTGCTGACCGGGATAATAAAGGAAAAATAATAGGAGTCCATAACCAATTTACAGGGACAAAAGGTTTGAAGGTGGTTTTTATATGAATAAATTGTGCTAAAAAAGACGGGCTTCAAGGATCCTCTCAAATATTTAGGCAATTGCCGCTAGGTGGCCAAATTCAAGATGGCTGCCAAAAATCTCTAAAATGGCATATCTCAGCTCATAGGTGTCGTATAAAGCTGTATTTGGTGTCTAAATGAGAGTTTTGAGGGTCAAGAAATTAATTTCTTATAATGTAAATGTTCTTTCTTGAAGCCAAATTTGAATATATATATATATATATATATATATATATATATGTCAAGTTATCAATGATGATTCACAGCCTGACTAGAAGGCATGAGATTATAGACATGATGAAGAAATTGTCACTCGGAATAAGCTACTAGGATGTTCTTAATCTGTATGCTACATGGGCCAAGTTTGATCTTAAGAAGAATGACAGCTGTTCTGAAGAGCCTGCCAATAATTTTCCTGGAATTGCCTTTCTAGACAATGATGTCATTTTTAGGATAACACATTGACCAGAGCAGATACATCTCACTGCACAAATGTGATGTTTGTTCAACCAGAGGATGTTGCTACTAAAGATTCTACTGAGAATCATCCTAAACTGACCATAGCAAAGCCTCTTGAGATGAAAAATATCAGTACAGAACAACACAGAGTTCAACCTTACAAGATGGTCAAATGTGGCCTACCATCACTTCGAGCTGAAGTTGATATCTCACCACAAAGCACTCAGGACCAAAAGATTTGAGAAACTGACCATTCCTTGGCTCATCTTGATAGCAATGGGAAAGAGGTTCCAGCAGAAAGCCAGATGATTGGAACATTTGCTGGATTTCAAGCCAATATCCAGAAGTTGACTATAAAGAGCAAGGCATACTACTACCGCACATTGCTCAACCCACCCCGTAAGTCAGTAATACATGAGGTGATGTGTCACATAGTTGCTGTAGCAAAAAATAAATTGACGCCTTTCATTCAACTGGTTGGAGACCAGTCAGTCTATGCTCAGGTTGTTCAGTTGAAAAATGAGAACCCTACACAATTTGAACTCATCCTTCCATTCCTAGGTCCAATCCATGCACAGTGTTCTTTCATATCAGCAATCAACAAGTGATTCAAAGGATCTGGTTTATCTGGCATTCTTGTTGCAGCTAGTGTGATTACAGAGGTTTCAGTTGACAAAGCACTGTATGAAAAACATTATAAGAGAAGCATCAGATATATTTGACTGATGTATGAGGCACTGGCTCACAGAGTAATTTGAAAAGGATGTAGTGATGGTCCACACTTGTCTCCAGAGCTACAAGAAAAGCTGGAAAAACTAAGGCACCCCTCCACAAACACACAAGAAGAGCTCAAGATGATATGTGATGAACTAGAGGCTGATCAAGAGTTATTTATTTCATTTTATTATTTGGTAACCAGGTAAGGCCCACTAGGCACAAGTACCTGTTTTCAGGGGCAACCAAGGAGCACTGGAGAGGTTAAGTGACTTGCTCAGAGTCACACAGTATGCAAGTGGAGGTTGTGGGATCAAATCAGGTCTACTGGATGCACCAAGCTTATTCACAGCTCATTACTCTAGCCATTAAGTTATACTGCCAGTTATCTTCATTTGTTGTGAAAGCATTCGAAACAGTTGGAAATTCTGATAGTTCAATGGCAAAGTTTTGGCTCAGTTTCATGTACATGACTGACATACTGATGACGAAAATCCATGCATTAAGAACTCAGGATTGGGAGGCATTCAAGGCCTCACTGAGATTGATGTTGCCATGGCTGCAAGTATATGACAATGATAAGTATGGAAGATGGCTTGTTGAGTTCTGGCTAGATATTAGCTGTCTACCTGAGGAGAAATTCAAGTACATGGGTGATGGTTTATTTACACAATCAATGACAGGGAACCCTTACTCTTGGATCTATGGATAGAAATGGCAATGAACAAGGGTTTAAAGATGAAAGCCGGTTGGATGAGAATTTTGAAGAATGAGAAGATACTACTAACTCACACTCGAAATACAGACTTTATAAATAGAGTTAGAGTCTCTCTGCATGCCATCACAAACATGAAGACAACCTCTCAATGCCACAGTGAGAATTCAACTACCCAACTCAGAGCAAATGAACAGGCAGTACAGGATCTTGATAGCTGCATCAGAGAATTTGACTGTGATCCTTTTGACCTTACAAAGCCTACTCTGAGGACTCTCCAATCTGGAATGATTACCTCAGAAAAACATATCCAGGACTCGAAATAGCACATGATGATGGTAAATCACTAGTCAACTAATTCTTTCAGCAGCAGATGTCTTCAACTAAGAAATCATTTGATGCAATAGTTCACAGAAACTCAAGGTACAACTTCAGAAGACAACCTATTATCAGAGATGGAACGAAAAACATTGTAAGAGTACTAGTGAAATGGAAAACAATGCCATAGAAGAAGTAATCTCTCTTGCTCAAAAGTGCTAGGAGAAATTTGACCTGTCACAAGAAATGGAACATAGTATGACAGAGGAATGTCTCTCAATATTCAATCCTAATGGAACTATAGTCAAAGTGCAAAAATCTAAGTTAGTTGAAAAGTTGAACCTGGTTCCACTACACCCCATCAGTAACTACATTGTCCTGGTAGACATGGGATTTTTTTTTTAATTTGTTAACTGGGTGAGGTCACTGGACAAAACCATTCTTCAGGACTGACCCGGTCAATTACAGAACAAACAACAGTAAACAAAATTGCAATGCAAGCAATCAATAAAACAATTACATATTACAATGGCATACATTCAAGGATAACAAATAAGCCTTAAAATACACTTTAAAACTTGACAATGAGGTTACAGAATGCAAATAAAAGGTTAACCCATTCCACAATGATGACCCAGAAATGGTAAAGGAACAAAACCCATATTTGTTCTTATGGGGTCATACAACCAATGTAAGACCCCTGGTGGACCTTAAGTTGATAATTGGCCCACAAACGGTTAGTAAATCAGATAAGGGGAAAGATAAACCACTATTAATGGTCTAATAAACCGTACAACCCAAAGAATAAGTAAACTTAAGCCTTGAGGAAAGACAGTCAATAGTAGAGTACAACATAAAATGATGTGTTCAAAAACGAGCTGCAAGAACAAAATGCCAAACACTGTTGTATGCAACAGTAATAATGTGAGTCTCCTTTGTACCCAAATTATAATATAAACAAGAAACGTAATCATAATGAGGCATAAGGGTTCCCAAAGCAATAGTAAAACGTGTATCACATGTAAGAAAATGTTTACATGTATTTAACAAACCAATCTTTTGATTTATTAATCTACTAACTGACAAAACCTGAGACTGAAAAGTCATACAGGAGTCAAATGAGACAACAAGATATCTAAACTTGTTAACCTGATCAATAGTATTGTCTTTGCTATCATGGACTACTAAACAATGAATTATTCTTAAGCATATGTGAACTACCAAAAAAGCATACATTTAGTCTTCTTGTCATTCATAATCATCAACTTGATAGACAACCAGGAACATAAGAACAAAAATTCAGGTTCTAAAACAAAATTAATATCAGAAACAGAAGGGGCCTGATAAAACAAAACCAAATCATCAGCATATAAAAGACATTCACGTTTACTAAACACTAAAGGTAACTTATTTATAAATAAGTAAAACAATAGGGGACCAAGTATGGACCCCTGGGGCACACCACACTCTATAGGTCTCAAACTAGAACACACAGAATTTATAGCCACATATTGAGATCTATTTGTCAGATAGTCCCTAATCCAGCTCACAACATATGCCGACATACCCAACTCAGACAATTTAAAGCAAAGCAAGGGATGGTCAATCAAATTAAATGCCCTGGTGAGGTCCACAAACAGTGCCCCAGTTAAGAGACCATCATCAACCCCCTGAAGGACGGTGTTGGTGAACCTAACCAGGGCAGTAGCAGCCCCATGAACACACCTGAATTCATGTTGTTGTATGCACAAAACTTTATTTGTTTCGAAGAAGGTAGTAAGTTGGCCAGCAATAAGTTTTTCTAAAATCTTACTCAGGGGTTCAGAATCAAGATGGGATGAAAATATTTGGCAGAAGCAGCATTATGTTTCTTGGGTATTGGCACCACCCTGGCACACTTCCATACTGATGGAAAGAAACTGGTAGTCAAACACAAGTTGTATATTTTACAAAGGAGAACTGCAATAAATGGGGCAGCCAACTTTAAGAATCTACCATCCAAGCCCCCACCACAATCAGAATATTTGTTTGGTAACGACCATAATTGTTTCAATACTTCCCTCTAGTCACCTCACAAAAATAGTACACAGGGTTATTACCTTTCAAACAAGACAAATCACCATCTCTACCACCAGGGAGACCAGGGAGACCATAACCATTTTGTTTATAACTGGACAAATATGAAAATTTCAGGTTGAGTATATCAGCAATTTCAGAAATATCGGTAACTTCCTTATCATGTGTATTCAACCTTTTGATTGTAACCTTATCCTTGGTGGAGAAAAATGAATGAACCACATCCCCAAAATCCTTTGAATTAGACATTTTTGCTTTAAATTTAGATTCAACAAAATTTAATTTTGTTTGCTTTATCATTTCACTAACTTTATTCTGTATGTGCCTGTAAGCCAATAATGAACTAGGGGAAGGAGATTGTTTGCATGCTTACCATGCTAGCTTTCTATGCCTAATCCACGTCTTGATACTATTTGAAAACCAAGAATTAACAGGATCCCTTACCCTTAATGTTTGTAATGGAAATAAGGAATTTTGAACAACCAACAACTGATGACAAAAATACTCAATTGCATAATCTGGGTCAGGAATTGCGTCAATAAATGACCAGTCCATTTTCAGTTAATCAGACCTCAAGGTATTGTAATGAAAGTTCTTAAAATTTTGAAACAGGATAGTTCAAGAAGGAATACTTGGACATTTAAAATTTAGAGTACAATAAGTGGCCTGGTAATCACTTATAGAATCATTAAGTACTCCACATGAAGAAATAATATCTGGCTTATTTGTTACTATCCAATCCAGAATAGAATGATTATTAGTTTGAGTATTAAATTGGGTAGGCTCAGTCACAAGCTGATACAAGTCAAAAGCATTCAAAAGAGGTTCAAGGCCCAAGGAGTCACAAATAAATCAATCAAAATTAACATCCCCAACCAAAACAAAATCATGATTTAAAATATAATTAGATGCAATCCCTAAAAACTGCTTCAACCCAGGTAAGCCAGACTGAGGGGGGTTGTATAAACATCCAATAATGACATTTGTACAAATACACAATGTTAAGTGTAATACAAGCCAATCATTGATAGAATCAGAAGTCACACTAGTTGACAACACAGACAATTCTAAATGCTCATTTGGAGGCTTACCACTCCTTCTGCAGAGTATAGAGAAAAGCATGATGAGACTGATTTCACATGGGCAGATTAAGCTCATAAGGTATTTGCACTTGTCCTGGCTCGACACCCCAAAGCTTCTGAGATCATCTTTCTGAATGGTCGACATGACTTGGAGAGGAGCATCAAAGACAGTGAACATAAATGTGGGACAGTATGCACATCATACACAGGAGAGATACAGAATATATATATATATATATATATATATATATATATATATATATATATATATATCAATAGAGAAGATAAGCTGCCTGCTTCAAATGAGTTCCACAGCATGTTCAAAACCAAGGCAACAAAACAAATATCCAGCAATTCCTGAAGGGTGAATTCAGGGTGTTTGCACATCAACACCCAGCCATCCTATTCCTGTATTGTTTGAGGAGCAACTGTTGAGATCTGTCCTCTGAGGATGGACATGTGCAACTTAAAGAGTTCCAGTGTCACCACATAGAAGCAGACACAATACTTCTGCATATATACTCACAACTGCGGAAGAATGGAGTAAAGAATGTTGTTGTACTTGATAGAGAAGACATTGACATAGCAGCCCTAGCTTCATATGTATCACACCAAGTTAACAGTGTTCATGGCTTGAAGATGAAGAAGGGCATATTTGACTGCAAGGCACTAAGTTCAAAAGAAGTTGCTCAAGTCATTGTATCTCTTTATATACACACAGGAGCAGATGCAGTCTCAGTGTTCTTTGGACATGGAAAGAAGTCAATATTTTAAAGTGCACTGAAATCTGAAGCAGCACATAGGTTGTTGTCAGGTATTGGAAAGAGTCTCCCAGTGACACCAAATATTCTGGACAACATGTTGAAGTTCCCTATCAGGTTTGTCTATCAAGATTGTATCAACAAGATGGTAGCTGAGGCTCAGGCATTGAAGTGCGACAAAATTAAGAGAAAGTCAATTCAGAAAATACTTCCTGACTGTGATTTACATGATTTAAAAGTGAAGCGAGTTAACTTCCAGATGTATATATTGCTGAACTATGGCAAGCCTGATGCTCCGTCATCACCATTGGACTATGGCTGGACTCTGATTGAAGGGAAATGTCAACCTCTCCAATACACAAAGGCACCTCTACCAAAGAGCCTCAGGGATATTGTAGCACAAGAGAATGTCTCAACAGCTAGAAAAGATGATACAGAATCTGATTCAGAATCTGATACAGACTATGATTCTGATAATGGCTCTGAGAATAACGTGGAAGAAGAAGAAAATGAGTAGGAGATTAGGGGCATGCTCAAATGAAGACAGCACTTCAAACATTAATTGGAGAATGTTCTGACAGCAATAAAGCTTCAAACATTATGGGTATTAAATAATTGTACAATCTGATTAATGTTACCAAACTAGAACGTTTCAATTACAAATGTTACTAACTGTGCAAAACCAGATTTTGAAAAAATAAAAGTTGGTTATTTTTCTGGCACTGAAAATGGCATACATTATATACTTAAGTTTAGAAACACAAATTTCAAGTTTTGGGGGTGGGGGGAACTTGGAATTAAGCAGCCATTATTGTGGAAGTTTGAGAACATGTCATCATGGTGTCTTTGGCTTCAATAAAGAACACTTTCATTATAAGAAATGAACTCTTTTACCTTCAAAACCCCAATTTAGACACCAAATACAACTTTGTATAACAACTATGAGCTGAGATATGCCATTTTAGAGATTTTGGGTGGCCATCTTGAATTGGGCCACCTAGCAATAATTGCCCACATTTTTGAGAGAGTCCTCCTAGCTTGTCTTTTTTATCACCATTTATTCATATAAAAAACACCTTCAAACCTTTGTTCCCATAAATTGGTCATGGACTGCTATTATTTTTCCTTTACTATGAGAGTGGAGGATCAGGAATTCAGATTTTGGCATGTTTGGAAAGGTGCAGAAAGTCTGCAGGGATAAGAAACTCATAAACTGAGACACACATTAAAAGGTGAGGTTCCTATTAATGTTTTCTTGAGTGGTCCTCTGCAGTTGAAGAGTCAGGAGAGCTCTTTCAGCACCATGAGCACCACGTGTACTCTGCACTCCTTCTCTGGCAGTCTTCATTACTTGACTGGCTGTAATTGCTGCACACATTTCAAGAAATATGCTTGCAGGGTTAACTCCACATTCGAACGTCTGATGTGGGCAAGAATAAGTGATTGTGTGAGCCCAAGGGAGACTTTTGGAATATGGACTCTTTTCACTCCTGGATGTTAACCATTCTGATGTGAGTCATTCTCATTGCCTTTTACAACTCCACTCAGTGAAAAGGGCTGAACTTTGGGGTCATTCTGGGAAATAATGTGTTGGCCTTGCTGTGGTGGGTTTGAAATGCTGGGGACTGTTCACCTACTGCTGTTCTTTTCACAGATGGGGGGGCTTCTAAGGTGGAAGAGGGCATTAAAATGTGGGAATGGGGTGAAGAATTACAGAAGCCCTTTACAACATGGCACATGTGCCCAACTGGTACATTTCAGAGTGAACAACTCACTTGTGAGGTGATGTCAGCTGCCATGAAGATAAAAGCACCTGGGGCATTGAAATACCAGAGGAAATGTAAGCAGACTTGCAGTGGCAATTAATAGGTCTGGGTAGGTGAAGGAGGGGTGACAGATACTTATTTAGTGGAAGGGCTGGATCAACTTAGCCAGCTCACTGCAGAAGGATGGACATGGGGCCACACCTGGTATAATGGCTCAGTTTAAACCAGTAAATAAGAGATGGACTGTAGGGCAGACCTTATATGGGATGCTGACAACTGTTGGTAATTAGGATGTTATTGCGCAATGTTTTCTTTGCAACAGGGGTTGGTGTTACGTCTCTGCAAGGTACAAGCAGAGTGCAGAGACTTGGCTAACTAGATGCTGTGGTACTAAATTCTGCTGGATTTTGGAAGGAGTGAGGGGATGGAGATCAGAAATTCAAGTAGAGTATTAACCATGTCACCTGGATCCTTGGAGAAGGACATCGCTAGTTAGTGGAAATGGTACTTATGTTACTTGTTTACTTGTTGACACACACACAGTATGTCCGGAGATAGTTTGTGTGGCATCCTTTAAATTTAAAAAAGAAGGGGAGGAACACTGAACTGGGATGACTCTGGGCTTGTGTCTGGTTGTGGGTGCCCAACCCCAGAGTCCTGTGGTTTGATAATCAAATAAATTTGGCTCTATACATTAACCAGGTCCAGGTATGTGCAAAAGGCATGTACCTGGCCCGTGCAGCTCCACATCTGTGGAAGAGGCACCAGCCAGCATTCACTATCACTGGCTGGCTGTCTGTGGCCCCACCTCCCAGCATCAAGATCGTGGGGGTAAATGGATGTGGAGCAGAGGACACAGGTGGGCATCCAATTGGATGCTCATCCTGGGTCCCACAATGGATCCCCTGCTCCGTGTGAGCAGAGAATTCTGGGCAGGTGAGGGTCCTGGAATTTGCACAGTACAGGTGACTGCCCACAGGGTTGCCCCCAGCCCTACCATGCAGCCAGGAGAGCTGGGGCATCACAGTGGGTGGATTCCTGGTCCTGCTGCAGTTTACGGGTGACAGTGGTGGGGGAGTACAGTGGTTTCAACAGGGTCCATGCTGCCATAACCTGTGCTCCCCTGTGCCTGGCAAACACACCTTTGTGTATGGTGCATAGTGTGGGCACACCCTGACACTCTCTCTGGATTGCCTGTGGCAAGTAGCTGTGTGGGCAATGGAGGAATTATACGGGCAAGAGGCTCGCGCACCTGTTGTGAATGCCATGAGGGGTCCACTGGACTCCCACTTTGTGACATTCTGACTTAGGGTTGCCTACGCATCTACTTGCAGGCAACCTGTGCCTTAGTGTATAGAGCCTATTATGAATAATACATCAGTGTTTACCTGGAATGACCAAGGCATCTCTTCCTCAATTAAGAGAAAAAATCTACACTGTACTCAAAAGACATGGGCTCGATTCAGAGATGTGTTGGGAATGCTACGAGCCCCAGGTGTGCCAAACATTTGCTGCATGGGGCTTGCAGCATTCCTTGGCCAGCAGTCATGATTCAAGATCCCATTTACTGTGAGTTAGACCAGCTTTTTGCTGGTCTAACTTTGCACAAACTTGGGACATTTTTATGTGGTTTGCACCAGTTATTTGGTGCAAGCCACCGAAAAGTGGGAAAAGTGTTGCAAATGCAAGCCACCTACTTGAACTGGGCACATGCTGCAGCAATGTGTTTGGTGCAGCTGCACCATGCACTGGATTTGATGCAGGTCTTGATGCAAGTTCTGTGTCAACCTTTCTAAATGGAGCCCATGGATTCCAAGTAGCAATGCTTCAGGAAACCGATTTAACTATTCTTGAACATGGCAAGTTTGCAGAGAATGTGTGGGAGAATGTTTTGCTGCTTCATTTAATGAACACTGAAGGGGGTAGTTATACTCCTTCATAGAAGCTTCCCCTTTATTAAGGAGAGAACTCTGGAAGGCCCATCCAATGGAAGGTACATCTTTGTGCAGGGCAGGACTGGTTGGAAATCACTGATGCTAGGTAACATCTCTGTCCCAGCAGATCACAATCCAGTTTTTTATTATCTGATCCTGGCTGTCCTCCAAAGAGAGTAGTTCCTGTACCTTATTCTAGGTGATGATTTTAACTGTGCATTGTACCCACTTCTGGACAGGAGGGAGAAGTAAAACTGAGCCTGCAGTCTGCAGCTGGGGGCAGCAACTCACAGAGTTAGACCTTAGAAACATAGAAACATAAACTTTGATGGCAGATAAGGTCCACTTGGCCCACCTAGTCTGCCCATTTCCCTACTTAGAGGATAAGCTGCAGATCTAATTTAAGCAACAGCCTATTTCTTCCTACCCCCCCCCACAAAAGTTGCCTTACGTCTGTCCCATGCATTCTTAAATTCTCCCACAGTTTTAGACCCCATAACTTCCTCAGGAAGGCTGTTCCATGCATCCATCACCCTCTCTGTGAAAAAATACTTCCTCACATTGCCCCTGAGCTGTCCCCCCCCTCTATCTTCAAATTGTGTCCCCTTGTTCTTGCACATCTCTTTTTCTGAAAGATGCTACCCTCTTGGACTTTGTTGATTCCTCTGAGGTACTTAAACATTTCTATTATGTCGCCCCTCTTCCTCCTTTTCCTCAAGGGTATACATATTAAGCTCCTTTAGTCTCTCCTCGTATGGCTTCTCTTGCGGACCCTGCACCATTTTAGTTGCCCTCTTCTGAACTGCCTCCATCCTATCTATGTCCTTGCGGAGATGGGGTCTCCAGAACTGGATGCAGTACTCCAGATGGGGTCTCACCAACTGTCTGTACAGGGGATAACAACTTCCTGTTTTCTGCTGGTGATGCTTCTCCCTATACATCCCAGTATCCCCAGCCCTCCCTACCACCTTCTCACATTGCTTGCCAACCTTAAGATCATCTGATATGATTACCCCCAGGTCCCTTTCCATTTTTGCTGTTGTTACTACCTCCCCCATTGTGTAATCTTCCCCTGGTTTTTAGTTTCCCAGGTGCATCATTTTGCACTTCTTTGCATTGAATCCAAGGCTGCCATACTTCTGACCATTCCTCCAACCTTGCCAAGTCCCTTCTTATCCTTTCCACGCCTCCTTGTGTGTCAACCCTGTTGCAGATATTTGTGTCATCTACAAAGAGGCATACTTTTCCTTCCAGTCCCTCTGCAATGTCACTTATAAAGACTTAAAAGGACTGGACCCAGTACTGAACCCTGCAGTACCCCACTAGTAACACCTCTTTCTTCAGAGTGGACTCCATTTACAATTACCTTCTGTGTCCTGTTGTCCAGCCAATGTTTTATCAGGCTACCACCCTGGGACCCACTCCCAGGCTGGTTAATTTGACTATTAATCTTTTGTGTGGGACTGTGTCAAATGCCTTGCTAAAGTCTTGGTAGGCCATGACCACAGCCCCTCCCTGGTCTACTACTTTGGTCACCCAGTAAAAGAAATCAATTAGATTCATCTGACATGACCTTCCCACTGTGAACCCATGCTGCCTTGGGTCCTGTGCCACACTGGCCTCTAAGTACTCAACAATTCTTTCTGCAGAAGTGATTCCATCACTTTTACCTACCACAGAGCTCAAAATGACAGATCTGTAGTTTCCTGCCTCTGTCTTGGTCCCACTTCTGTGAAGGGGAATCACATCTGCCTTCCTCCAGTCCTCAGGTACCACACCATTCTCCCATGATTTGTTAAAAAGGGTAGTCAGTGGTGTCACTAGTTCTCTGCTTAATTCTTTTAGAATTCTGCGGTGAATTCCACCTGGTCCCATTGCTTTGTCCACCTTCAGTTTTAGGAGTTCTTTCAGAACCTTTCTTCTGTGAAAGGACTGGGATCAACCCTCCTATCCAGAGTGCTTCTGTTAATTGGATTAGGCACCTCCCACCTCCTTCTTGTGAATACTGAACAGAAGTATTCATTCAGTATCCCTGCTTTTCACTGTCCTCTCTGCCCACCCACTGTCCATTCTAGTCAGCCTTACTGTCCCTCCCTTTGTCTCTCTACACTCTCTGATACACCTATAAAGGTTTTATCGCCTCTTCTTAACTGAGTTGACTATCTTTCCTCAGTTTGGGCCTTTACTATTTTGACTACCCTTCCTGCTTCCTTCTGCCTTAACTGGTACAGCTCTCTGTCCTGCTCCTTCTGTGTTTCCTTATACTTCCTAAATGCTATCTTTTTCTCCCTAACCTTCACCGCCACCTCTTTTGAGAACCATAGTGGCTTTTTCTTTCATTTTGATTTGTTTATTTGCTTCACACAAAGGCTTGTTGCCTCTGTGATGGCAATTTTGATATTTTCCAACTGTTGCTTCACCCCTCCTTCTAGCCTGTTTGCTAGTGCTTTGCTAAGGCACTCTCCCATCTTGCCAAAGTCAGCCCTCCTGAAGTCCAGAACCTTCACTTTTGTATGGCTTGACTCTGTGGCTAAGTTTATTGTGAACCACACTGTTTGTGGTCACTTGTTCCCAAAATGGCTACCCACTTCTAGATCTGAGATCCTCTCACTATCCCCATTTGAGAGTATGAGGTCTAAGAGTAGGTTCCAAAACTAGCTGTCTGAGACATGCCACCTGAAAGGCATTGAGAATGGCCCTGTTGGATGTGACTGCAGCAAAGGTGCTCCAGTTAATGTCTGGCATATTAAGGTCTCCCATCAACAATATCTCCCCTTTCTCTGCCATCCTAAGTATGCCTTCTATCACATCCTTGTCCATTCCCTCCCCCTGACATTGGGGTCTGTATACAACCCCTGTGCAGAATGTGGTGCCATTTCCAGTCTTTAAGGTGACCCACAGTGCCTCCTTTCATCCCTGTTTACTCTTTTGTTCAGTTGTTTTTATCCCTTCCCTTCCCTTACATGGAGAGCTACTCTGCCCCTCTCCCCTCCCTCCCTGTCTCTCCTGTAGGTCGTGTACCCTGGTATGTTAACATCGCAGTCATGGTTCTTGCGCACTATGTTTCTGTGACTGCTACGATATCCAGACATCCTCTTCAATCAAGGCCACCAGTTCAGGGAGCTTGTTGCCCAGACTACGGGTGTTGGTACTCATTACCCTCCATTTCTTGATGGCCTTACCCCTTTTTACCCCATCCCTGCCCTTATTGCATTTCTCACTTTCTCCATTTACCCCTGCACTTCTCCCTAATGACATCTCTATGTTGGTGTCTACCTCACTTAGTACCAAGATTTTTGGGGGGGGCTAGGATTTCCTTGCTCCTTTCCAGTGCCTCCCCCCCCAGCTAGTTTAAATGCTTGCCAATGAAGCATTTAAACCCGTCACCTAGGATCCTGGTTCCCCTTCTGGACAGATGCAGACCTTCACGCCAGTATAGGCCTGCATCCCTCCAGGTGGACCCCCAGTTCCCAATGAAGCCAAATCCCTGAGCTCTGCACCAGTTTTTCAACCACTGATTGAATCCCATGGTGTGGAGCACCCTAGCCTCAGCCATGCCATAGACATGCAGCACCTCTAAGAAGGTTACAGTTATTGATGTTTGGAGGGAGGCAAACTCTGGTGTGAAGGAATTTACCTTTTATTCAAATCCCTACCTGTCTTGGTCATGCATTAACCACATTATGATCCCTAGATCATGGTATCAAGGAGTGGCACAAGCCAAATTAGATGGATCTGATCTCTATAAGTCAGAAAAAAGGGAAAGGTGGAGGTGCAGCATTTTTTGTAAACAAAATGGCATCACCTTGATTGAAGTTTCTGACAAAATAATGAAAAATAACCCCTCCACTGCTGAAATCTTTTAGGTTAAATTGATTAAAATAGTCACCCTTTAATTGTTGGAGTTTGTTATCATCCGCCTGACTGTTTAATGGATATATATAACGTGCTGCTATCAGAAATAGAGGTTGCAGGGGAATTGGGGGACTTAGTTATTATGGGAGATTTCAACCTGGGGGGAAAATTGGAAAATAATTGCTTCTAGCACTTGTGGGAAAAAATGACTCTCAGTATGTGAATGCTTACAATTAAAACAATATGTCAACTTCCAGTGATGTTATGATAGGGATAGCAGCCTGAGAGAACAGCTACCTACCCCATAGGTAATAAAATCCCTCCTTACAGTTAAAAAACAACAATTTGGGAAAAAACAGACAACAAAAGAAAAAGGAGAGGGCAGGAGCACCAGATCGAGTTCAAAATTGTATACTGTTGCAGGGGACGGCTTGAGACTTCATCTTTTGAATTCCAACCGCAGCTGCAGTATATCCTCACATGAATATACCACTGTTTTCCTGACAGCCTGAGAGAAAGTTAAGTATTTTGGAATCTTACAAACATTTGGATGAAGTGAGTTCCGGACAGCAGCAGCCCTAGTAGAGAGGGTCCAATCTTCAAACCTGTTTAAGTGTTTGCCTGGAAGGATTTTACTTAGATGGACTGATCTATTCAGTGCTCTCTTTAAGGTCTCCCCTTTAAAGAAAAGATGTTGAGAGACTGGATGGTTAGAAGATCTTAGCTCATGGAGCAGTAACAACCACATTCTGTTAAAACTTATTTCAAGTGGCAGCCAATCCAGCCTACTTAATAGTTGGCAGTGGTGAGTGTGACACTTGGACAGTTGATTCCGATTAACCTATGCTTTTTGTAATATAAAATGTGTTATTGAATGTCTGTCATGAGAGATGCTGACAGTCTGTGGAATGACAACCCCCCTCCCAGGTTTTAGTTAATAGGTGCTACTTGGAAAGCCAAGAGATAATTACAGGCTAGAAGAGACTTAAAATTTAGGATCTCCTTTTTATGTGACTAATTGCAACTTGCCAACTGCCAAGATAGATCATAAACTTTGATAATGTTCAGAGGAAACACAGTAAAATTCACATGGTGATAGAAAAGCATGTTGCACCCCGTGAGATCTGACAGAGACATAACAAGTCATTTGATGTCCTGGAAAGGGGAAGCTGCTCATAGATCAAATAAAGTCATTTGAAAAAAAAAAGAGTTTTGCTGAGATGATAGAATCTAATACTTTGATAAGACTTCCTGTTTTGCGTTTTGCATAGATATTTTTTTTTATATTCTGACAGGGAGGAGCTAGGTGACCTCATGCAAAGAGGTTGGCAAAGCCACTTCTTAAACAGTATTCTGCTTTCCATTTACATACAAATGTTTTGACTCTGAAAAAGCAACATCAGGCACTGTTAGGAGATAAGTATACTGTGGTAGGAGATTTAGTCTGCACTTTCAAACCTGTTTTGTTTAAGTGATTTGTATGTTTTGTGATATATGGTTCTGTATTTACATTTTACATTTTTTCATCTATTTTGAAGTAAACCTCTACTTTAGAGACTACTTGGTGTACCTTTGAATTTATTTTTCTTGACAAGGGAAGCATACATGGTTAAAGCTGACACTGCACAAAGCTTACTGGTTTTACCAAACTGGGAAAAGGTAAGAATTTATTCTGAGGTCTTTAATAGAGTTTTAAGGGTTCATTTTGTACGCCTGGTTAGGGGCCCATAGGCAAAAGATATCTGGCCCCCCAAACAGCAGAATTATCTGAGCCTGTACATTGGGTACACTAACAAGAGGTTCACAGTTTGAATCCCTCCAAGACTTGAGACCAAAGGTTGATTCGAACCCACAAAACAGACAGGAGGGTTACCCTGTTTCTGTTAACTGTTCCCAAGACTGTGCTCGGAGGTTGGAACTTTGGGAGTAGAGGGCTGACCTGTTGAGTGGGTTTGTGACAGTGGGTGTAAAAACTACATTTTAATATGTATCCAGTGATCCTGTAAAGTGTTTTATCGAGATGTACCAGTAAAGATTTGTTTGCTATTCTGTAGATCAGTTGACCATAGTTTAAAGTGGGAAGGACTATTTGTTCTGCAATCATCTTTCTGTCAGGCAGTTTCAAAACCCTGTGGTTCTTTTTAAAGTTCTTAGTTTTTTATTCACTCTCCCTATGGTATTTGTTATATGCTGTGCAAAGGTCAATTCAGTATTGAATATGACCCATAGGCAACAGTAACTATCTACCATTTCCAAAGTGGAGGCATTTTGAGTTTGAATCTTAAGTTTATTTTCACCCTTTTTCCCCTTCTCCCTTTTTATGTGACAATTACACTAATCTAGTCTAGTCTACATTCAAAAGCAACTTCGACCTGGTGAACCACCCCTTGATATTAGAAAAATCAGACTGCAGATTCGACTGTAATTCCTCCATGTTTCAATCTGAAGCCACTATGGTGGTGTTATCAGCATACAGCCTAATGGCTGTATGCATTGCCACATTTGGTAGGTCATTATTAAAAATTAGAAATAATAGGGGTCCAAGAATGGACCCCTGAGTAACACCCCTGGTCACCTTCCATGTTCTAGAAGATACTCCATTAATATCAACACTTTGACAGCGTCCTCCCAAGTAAGATCTCAACCAGTCAAAGGGACCTTCTGTAAATCCCATATTCTGCAGTCTTGATACCAATAAGGGTGGTCCACTAGGTCGAAGGCCTTAGAAAGATCCAGATAGACTACAGCTGTTTTCATGTGGTAGTTCAGCGACTCATTCAGTAAGTCACTGAACTCCAGCAGGGTGGCAGAGGTTGAGTATCTCTTTTGGAAACCGGACTGGTAAGGGTTTTATAACCTGTATTTGTTTAAATAGTCAGACATTTGTCGATGTAGCAATTTCTCCAAACATTTTGATAGTGTAGAAAGTAAAGCTATAGGTCTGTAATTGTTAACCTTGGTTGGGTCACCACCCTTAAAAATAGGTCTGATCTTGCTTACTTTCCAATCCAAAACATAAGGTGCTATGGGAGCAACATGGGAAGCTGCTAGTTTTAAAAATCTTCCATCTAGGCCATCTGCGCGCCGGCGGCGTTGGGTATATTTATATTAAGTAATGTTTTGTTTTACTTCCAAAATGGTTATTTAAATCTAAAAGGCAGGTTCTTCATAGGAACAGTCTCAGAAGTCTCAGCACTTACCTTGGTGCTTGGGATTGTGGACGTATCATATTGGGGAAGGTCTATAATGAAGTTGTTTAGTTTTAGATTAGAAACTATTTTACAGGAAATTAAAACCTCTCGCTCCTAAAACAAAACAGAGTTCAACAAAATCTATGAGAAGCTCTCGGGTTTTGAAAAAAGACTGGAGTACACAGGAAAAAGGATGGAAGGAATGGAGTGTGGGACCACACAAATCAGCACTGCTGCTGAGGCCTTACTGCAACAAACAGAGGCCTTACATGATAAATGTCTGGACCTGGAGTTGCGGTCAAGAAGGGACACTCTTAGAGTGTCGGGGCTGCCAGAGAATAGTGAAACCCCAATTATGTGACTCTTCATGCAAGATTTAATTGTGGATGTACCGGCGCTCCCAGCAGGATCTGATATACAGTAAGAACAGAGCGGGAGTACAGGGCCCTCTTTCTCAAGCCACCGACCCAAATGCAAGGCCCAGGACTATAACTATGACATTTTCAAGATATCAAGTTAAGGAGGAGATCTAAAGGCGATCATGGCAGAAAGGTGATGTAAAGTATAATGGGGCACCACTGTACTTTAATTAAGATTACACTCCCCCTCAAAATACAAAGACTGTGGATGCATTACCTGGCTATAATCTGCACTTTGAAGGCCAAGCAGATTAATTTCAAATCCAGTACCCCGCGAAGATCAGGGTGGACTGAGAAGAGGGTGTCTGAGTGTATAACACTACAGAGAAAGCAGCAGCAGCTCTACAGGAATATAAAGTGCCTATAACATGGAGGAACAGAATGCAGGGAAGAAGCGTACAACAAGAAGGAACTTACATTGCAAATGCGATTCCAAGGAGGAACCTACGTGCAGCCAGATGGGACACAGCTGTGAAGACAATGGCAAACATTAGAGGAATACTGTAGTGATTAACCAACAATGTGGAGCACTGCATGGTAGAAAGCATAGTGACCTGAAGATAGAGCATCTCTGAAGTGGGAATAGAAAGGCCAAGGAAGACATGTAGAGACTAGAAATCAGACACCTGCAAGAAACGCTTGTGTCAGATGAGTGGAATTTTTCCTGAGAGACTACTTGGGGGAAGGGATCGCAGAAAGGAGAGTTGAAAATGGGGGGATATTTAAATGGAAAAAGGAATATAGTAGAGATGAGGATGGTAACCTCATGGGGGGGGAACAAACCCACAGTAGAATCAAACATAGAGGGGAGTTTGGCTGGCAAGTCTCACCTCGAGTGAGGGGCTTGATAGCTGTATTAAAATAAAAGAAGGACCCTCATGGGATTTTGGGGAAAGAGAACACATGGGAGGGATACAAGGGGCTAGATAAATAATTTAAATGATCCCGGAACAGGAACTTTCCTCAGGCAGGTGTCACCTCAAATGCAAATGCTGAACTGACAGCTCCGAAAAACTGAAAGGGGGCATGATGGTTCTAAAGTGAGAAAACACAGGAGATGAAAGTAGGCATTTTTTGGGGGGGTTATAAACAGTACTTAAAAGATCAAGGAAGGGATTGAAAGAGCATTGGAAAAGAGGAATAAAGGGGAACAGAGCAGGGAGGAGGGAATAGACAGGATGAAAATGGAATGGGAAAGGTACAGAAGTCTTAAAGAATAATGTTTATTGATATGCAGAAGGGAAACAGAAAAGTGCATAACAAGAAATTAAACTAAAGCAAAGCACCTTCTCTATATGATGGGAGAAGGAAGGTACATAGAAAATAACAAGCAAGCTGTTTTTTTCTGACGATACCTCCTAAAGAATGTTATTGCATATGTTGACATATAATATATTTGATAAGAAGCAAGGATGAAGATCACACAAGGAAATGTGAAGAACTCCAGATACTTTTCTGCAGATTATTTTTCTTTTAGGGGGATAAGAGGTGTAGGAGAACAAACTCAGACCTTCCTTGGAGACTTTACCAGTAAGGAGATGCTTTGATGAATTAATACTGAGAAGTTGTACAAGAAACCATGGAAGACCACCGAAGAGGTGAAGTTGCTCTGAGACCACTACTGCAATGAATTAAAGAAATGGGGAGGAGAGGGGAGCAACACAGGATTGGAACAAAATGAATTAGGGGTATACAGGGGGGAAATCTAGAGAAAAGTAAAAGTTTAAAAGAGAATTAGGAATGTTAAACCACTGAAGGGAACAGTGAAAATAATTGCCCTAAATGCACACTAGAGAATCCCTTAGGATAAGGAACAACATAGACTGCCACATGGAGGCTGAAACAGAAAATGGGAAAAGGGAACCAGATACAGTGTCAGAAGACACAACTGAAATGGAATTCCTGGTGGCGGGAGCGAGGGCAAGTTTGACGGGTTGATGTTTCGACCATGGTACACAGTGCTTTTGCTTATTGGCCATTTGTGGAGTGAGGGACAAGGGAGAGGGCCCTCATTGAAACAAATGAACAAGGTAGAGGCCCCTGAGACAAGGAAGTGGTACCACTACTACTCTGGGTACAGGGGAAAAGGATACCAGGAGGGCACCAGTACCCAGCAACAGGGAAGGTATTATTACAGTACTTTCCTCTACCTTGGAGGTAAAAATAGTTGTGTTGCATGGCTTAGTTCTCGAGTTAGCCAAGTTGGTAAGTTCATAAAAATTATGAATTTAAGGTATACAGAGCAAGAAACAGTGTGGTTCAGTAGAGTTCAGATGAGAGGGATGAATGGAAAAATAGGCCACCTAAGGTACGGAGGTGGCCAGGAACAACTAAGAGAAGAAATGATGGCCACTAAGGCTACTAAGATTGTCACATATAATGTAAATGGACTATCAAATCCAATAAAAAGGAAAAAGGTAATGTCATACATGAAGCAGATCAAAGCAGAAATAATATTCCTACAAGGAAACTCACTGAAAAGAGGGGGAACACCAGAAGATAAAACAATTTGGATATGATGAGATATATTTCTCATCATGCAAAACAGGAAGAAGAACAGGGGTAGTGATCCTTATACCAAGGGCCACTCCCTTTGAATATGAGCAGAAAGAGATAGATAAGGAGGGGCATTATGTGATTTTGAAAGGGAAACTACACGACCAGGTGCTGACACTTGTTGCGGTATACCTTCAGTCCTTGCTTACCCCCCTTGACACCATCATGGTGTTTTGCTTTCCACTCCCTAACTGTTGCCACTCTCACCCCTGCAATCACTACATGCCCTTGCAGGCATGTACCATGTACCTCTCCTTACTCACCCTCTTGCATCCCCCTCCTCACCCCTCCCATGAGCCACCAAGCTCCTTCAATCAATAATTATGTTCAAGGATGGTTCAAATACACACTGTAATTATAGTTGTGTACGTTAAACCTGTATATACTGTACTGCAGTTGCTATTCTTTTTAGCTGCATACTCTTCATGGTCTTAGCTTAATGGCTCTTTTTAATACTCTGTTTCACGTGTATTATAAACTTCCTGTGTATAATTACTGCTCTATGTAAATACTATGTATGCGTGAATTCGTTTTGTATATATTGTTTACCCAATTATGATGCAACTGAGTATTCCTTGCTCAACAATGTTTGCCTGGTTAAATAAAGATTTTGATTGACTGGTATATGCCCCACTGGGTTCAGTGTATGCCCTTTACAGATCATTGTTACTGAAAGTTATGGAAGAGATGGAGGGAACACTAATATGTTGGGGGGGGGGACTGGAACCTCACATTGGATCCAACATTAGATAGCACCTCAAAGATATCTAGGGCCACACAATAGGTAGCAAAACAAGTGAAAACTTTAACAGGAAAATTGGAATTACAGGATGCCTGGTGGTATCTGGAAGGACCTAATAAGGGATTCACCTATTTTTCTCAAGTACACAAAATGTATTCCAGATTAGATCTCTTTCTCATCCCAAAGGAGTCACTTTCGAAACTGGTTAAAGGAGGGGTGGGTGCTTTGGGGATTTTGGATCATGCCCCATTATATATTGAAATCAACCTACAGGAGATAGCAAAGCATACATTCTGGAGACTAAACTTAGAATTGTTAAAAGACCAGAAAGTTTTGGAGCAGATTTCAAAATTAGTAGTCCAAATGGTTGCAGACCACAGCAACACGGAAGTCAGCAGGGGAATGCTATGGGACACCCTAAAGGCCATAATCAGAGGAAAACTAATTGCAATAGGGTCCATGTAGAAAAAAGAGAGAAAGAAAAGACAAAAGGAAAAGAGAGAAAGAACTTAAAAACTCAAAAAGGAGTCGAGCAACCTGTTGGATTGCAAAGTAGAACAAAACTTAGCATTCTTAAGGCGAAGATACTATGAGGGAGGTCCCAGAGCAGTGAAGCTCTTAGCATGCAAACTGAGAGCCAGAAGGGCTAGGGCACAGATAGTAAAAATACAACACCCAGAAAAAAGAGAAGCAAGTACATTAAGTAGACAAAATATTGGAAGCCTTTAAGGCATACTATGAAAAGCTATATAGCCCCAAAATTGAGATTCCAATGAAAGAGACCAAAGTATTCTTACAAACACTCCAGTTACCAAAGTTAAATACACCAAAATGATACTTTATGCCATCCAATAGCTGCTACAGAAATCCAGAAGGTAATAGAGAACAAGAAGACAGGAAAGGAACAGATGCGCCCGCTAATCGGTTGCATTGAAGCGCCGGTCCCCTACAGCTGCTGCCTGGCAGGGTGGCCAGTGCAAGTCCTCGATCGGGCGCACCTACATGCAAATGGCATGCAAATGGGGCCATAAATAGATGCAAATGGCTCCCCGCGCCTTTGCATAAATTATGGCCCCATTTGCATGTCACCTTGAATATCGGAAATTTGAAGATGGCGAATGGTACTTCGCGCCACCGCAAGTTTAATGCTCATCTCTGGCAATCCTGCGTGGCGCAAGTTCCACTGCGCCATTCGCAGTGTTGGTTGGGAGTGATTTCAAGCGAGCTGCGCAATAGCGCAACTCCTTTGAATATCACCCCGGCCACACCCCTGCGCAACTATTTTGAGCAGCGCAAGGGCTTGCGCCTCAGAATGGCGCAGTTTGAATATCCAGGCCAATATGTTTATTTTATATTTGTCTTTTCCTTTCCCTTGTAACTAGTATCTTGGAGAAATTTGTTTCTTGAATAAACATGGTGAATATTAAATAAAATGAAGGAAAAGGTAGCCTCCTGACAGAATAATAGGCACAGAAAAACTTTACTGACACAAGAATAAAAGAAGCCCCCCCCATTAATAAATAAAATGAGTGTGAGGCAGTGCCTGGCCCTGATTTGAACACATCTTGTAGTATTTATAATTAAACTGTGAGAGAACTGACATAAAAGAAACATTATACATACAACATTGCTGTGAGAGAGGAACAACTGGTACACAAATAAGTGCACACATTTTAGGCTCTCTCAGGCTTTCAATAGACTATCTACAAGTGAATAAGGCTGAAACCTAAATTCAGCAGTGGAACCATAGCATTTGCTGCCAACCGGACAGTTAAGAAGGAATAACAACCACCCGGTAACAGGAAAATATGGTGGACAGGAACAGGGCTTCCAAGGTAGGGAGTCAAAAAAGTCCCATGGCTCCTAGGTAGCACTAAAAAACCAAAAAGTGCCACGGGAGTAGCTGGTGGAAAAATATAACCCCAGGTTCCAAAGGAACCAAAATGGCATGGTAGGCATTGTTAGCCAGAAAAAACAAAGGGGCTCACTTATGAGCCACTTAAATAATCAGTCATTAAATAGGACAAATGGGGCAAGGATGCATAAAATGGGCAATAAACTGTTTAGTAGTGCCCTTATTCTCCTTATGAAACTAGTGCTAGGAAGACAAAAGAGAAGGGGTTGTATTGTCCCACTACGTTGCTTGGTCTAGTTTATAAAAGTAAGGTGCCCATTACTAGTCCCCCCCAAAAAAGAAAACAAGATCTAAAGCAACTAGAATAAGACCTTGGTGGGAACCAGGAATGCCTAATATATTTAAGTAGGGCAAGATAAAGAAGGGCAAGATAAGCTCTGAGAGCTCAAACAGCATAATGCTAATATTACTATTGAGGAATAGTAGAATGTGTAGTCCACAGCAGAGACTGATTGATGACTTTGCGGCTAAGAGAATGCCATATTAGTCTGCCAGTATAGCTAAAAGAAAAGGGGTGGCTGAACTTATTGGGCCTGAAATCCTGCCTTTATAAAGCTACCTGTTGGGAAGAGATCGGCGTAGTCAGAGCCTGTATAAGTAAATCATCAAAAAACAATATACTGTACTCTGACAGGGCAGTCAAGCCTCTGATTGCAACATAGTCATCGGAATTTGTTCCTGTCGGTGCACATAAAAGATAGAATACAAAGTCAGTCTTTGTTAGAAGGCTCACTCAGGGTACTGCTACAAAAAAAATGATACATAGAATAACGCATGGAGAAGTTTGGTTTATGGGCATTTTATGCACCCCGATGTATGTGGAGCCCCATAAACCCCGAGGGCGACGCCCAAGGGGTTTATATGGGCATCACACACTGAGGGGGAGCATACAATCCCCAGAGAACCACACTTCTCCATGTTTTATTTTTTATATATACTGGCTTTTAGTGTTTTTTGGTTTAAATTGTCTTTTTTGTTACTTTGCGAGGGTAACTGTTACCACCGACAAGATTGTCTCACACTGAGTGACCAATTGTGTAGCATCTGTGAATGTCCTGTGCAAGGACAGCTTGTTCAGTGTTTTTTCTGGTAATGCTGCGGTAGTGTTCTGCTCATGGTTTACAGAGCTCCATAAACTACATATGTGGTTTATTGAGCTGTTGGGCAGTCACTAGCAGTGGTTTATAACAACTGAACAGTAAATATTTAACAATAAGTTAGAATAAGGAGTGGAGTATGCTCTTTAAGGCAGTACCCTGCTGAGCCATATCACTGTTACAGGAAAACACATTGACAATCAGATTAATATTGGAGTTGAGCAAGGTACAATAGAAAGACACTTTTTTATAATTAGCCAACTCGGGGCACTGCTATAAAAGACAGATAAAGCTATAACAAAGAGTTACAAAATCACACATGCCCCCACAATACAAAGCATCTTGGGCTACATATGCAAATCACCACAGAATATTATGCTGGTTCAACTTTAAGCAGAAATGCATGGAGCCGGAAGGCCTCTCACACAGTTTTCAAAGGGTGCCAACAGAAGACATAGACACGTGTTTCGTCCTACCAGCACTCGTCAGTATGCCTCATCTGTTTGAAACCCCAGTGGAATGAACCAGCTACCCTAAGATAGTCTATCTGGGTTATACATGTCTATGTCTTCTGTTGGCACCCTTTGCAAACTGTGTGAGAGGCCTTTCGGGCACCATGCATTTCTGCTTAAAGTTGAACCAGCATAATATTCAGTGGTGATTTGCATATGTAGCCCATGATGCTTTGCATTGTGGGGGCACGTGTGATTTTGTATTTCTTTTAAACTTGGCTTCCCGGCCAAATTTCCTTTGGGGTAAACATTGCCTCAGTGCTTGCACAAGGAGCTTCTATGTCTTTATAATAAAGAGTTGACTAATAGGCTATGTTCTGATATGTTACACCCTGCTGATCCATATCAGAACACTGTGGAGCACTTTTGTGATGACTCAGTTGCTGTTTGATAGATGCAAGGGAGAAGAAACCTCCTCATGTGTCCATGCCCGTATTCTACACTAATGAACAACAAAAGAAAAAAAAAGAGAGGGAGAGGGGTAACATAAGAAGGGAGACAGAGGAGAAATAAGGAACAGTACCAACAAATGTACAACACAAGAAATCAAAATAAATATAATTTCATGGCCCGCTGGGACAGGAGCAGGGCGCCTACCTGTGATGCTGGTGACCTGGGTTTAGGAACAGACCCAGGACATCAGAGGGCCAGCCAGGGGAGAAGGATCGAGGGTACAATGACTGCTGTCCTTCTCCAGAGGGGAAGGGGTTAAAGTGTTCAGAGTAACATGGACACCTAGTGGAGGCTAGGTCTACTGAGCACACCAAAGCTAGCTGCTTCAGGAGACGGGACAGATGCTGGTCATCATTGTACATCCGTGCTCCCTGTGCATTGGGAAAACATTGCTGATGGACGCCCTAGATGACGCCCACCCCCAGCTTCAGTCAGCTCTCAGGGCCGGCTCCATGACCTATCTTGTCATCTGAGGCACTGAAGGCCGGTGACACAACCCCGCCCTCTGGGGTAAGCCAGGGGATATCGGGGAGCCGCGGCCTAATCTAAGAGTGGAAGCAGGGGTCCCTGACTGGATTGAGGTTCAGGGCAGTTGTCGGTGCAATAAAGTGTAATAAAAAATAATAATAATAATAACTCAGACTTAAACAATCAAACTCAACATAAAAATAACTAAGAATGACGTAACACATATAAGCTAAGAACCTTATTAAAAATAAGTAAAGGCTAAGACAACTTAAAATAGATAGTCAGAAAGCAAAAAAAAAGAGTAAAATATATACATCTGAAAAAATGAAAACTCTGTTGGAGACAAGGCCTAGCACATCACCCCAAACTAGGAAAGCAAGAATATGGAATGCTGAAACTATATCTTAAAGAGGAGCTGATGTTATTGGGAAACGACTGGAAAACACAATATTTAAACACAATTCAGCTTGCATTTTATGCATCTTCTATAAATGACTCCTCAATTATGGATTACTGAATACATTCCCATAAAATCAAGAGGCCTGATTCTATAAAGCACAGTTGCGACATGTATAACTTACACAGTTGCGCAACATACGCTATCGCAGTCATGACATACTTGATACACCACATTCTAGAACAACCACTAGTTGCAACAAAGTGCATGTCACATAGCTGCGCCCTTGACTTGAGTCACATAAAGGTGCACATGTTGTGGAGTGGATGGATGGAGCAAGGTGAATACCATTGAGGAACCAGCTGTGTATAGAGGAAGGGAAGAAACAGTGCAACCAGCTGCAAGGTGCCAGAGGAGAAAAATGAACTTTTCCCATGAGGAAACTAATGTATTGATAGAAGAGATGCATGCCAAAGCACCTCTACTGCTCAACAGGGGTTGAGAAAAATCCACAAGGGACAAGAAGAAGCATGCTTGGGACAAGCTGGCCAGAAAGGTCAATGTTGTGGCTACCCAGAGGCGGATAGTCCATGACCTACAAAAAAAATACAATTACATGAAATGGGTAGTGAAGCAGAAGCTTGCCCACAATCGGCGCTGTGCCCTTGGCACTGGAGGCAGCCCAACCCAAATGCAGACCCTGATGGCCACAAAGCAGATGGTGGCCACACTCCTCAATGAACACAGTATCAGTGGTGCCACCAACCTTGACACCTTCAGGGTGCAGGGTGCCAGAGGTAAGTGAAGGGGGCCACACCCCACATCCATGCTTATGGACATGTGTGCATGCATGTGTGATGACCTCAGGGACTGTCCACAACACAACTAGTGACTATCCTGCATTGCACCCACAGGTACCACAGGCTGGGTGGGAACCAGTCACCAACAGGTACCCCAGGAGGAAGACACAGATAGGGAGGACAGAAGCAGTGAGACCAGCAGTCCCACAACCCCTGATGTCCAGGAGGAATCCAATGGCACAGAGGAGGATACAGTTGCTGCCATGAAGGCCACTGAGGATGGTGGAGAGGAACATGAGAGTGATGTGCCAAGTGAAGTGGTGGAGGTGGAGGCTGGGGGAGGATCACAGGAACTCACTAGCATCCACATAAGGGAGCAGTGAGGACATCAGCACCCCAGAGTTGATGGTAGACAGGGAATGTGAGCAGCATGGTGCCAGGGACACGGTGCACACACCAAGCTTCCATGACAAAATTGACAACGAGTTTAGCCCCCATCTGTGGATGACCTAGAGGCCCAACTGGAGGAGGCCATGAGGACACTACAGCATGACAGCAGTACACCACAATATCTTGGGGACTACTGCGAGACCACTGTACATAAACAGGCCGAGCTGACACAGGAACTAGCCACAATGCGTACCAGCATGGAGATGTACCAGCAGCAGGTAGAGGGGCACTTGGTCGGAGATCTGCACTGCCATACAAGCAGGGTCACATGACAGCACCACAGCCATGGTGGACATTGAAGTGGCCCAGCATGGTCTAATGAACCAGATACACATGCAGACAGATGCACTGCTGCATTGTACAACTGTGTTGGAGTGGTCCATAGTGCAACAACAGCAGCACACAGAGGCCAAGACAACAGCCATGCTCAACATCGCAAATGCACTGTAAGTAAAACAGCAACATGGTGCCATACCACCACCACCTATGGTGGATGTGCAGCAACTGTTACAGCCACACGATCGCCCAACCTGTGGAACTGTATCACACATGACACAGACAGCAGCCGTGAACCCCCAAAAAGGGGAGCAGCCAACAAGGTCTCCACATGCACATGGAAGGCACACAAGGGGGCAACAACACAGTGCCAGTGCCAGACAGAGGGAAACAGCAGCAGAAGCCCAATGCTGATGCCACAGCCAGAGCAGTAACATCCTGGATGCTGCCTGGCACAAGTGGCCATGATGACACCTCCCAAGATTCACAGCAGCAGGTCCCAGGGACTATGACACAGATCAGGAAGCATGGAAGGAAGCGCAAAAGCATGACCAGTGATGAGAATGCTCCAGGGACACAACACGGCATTCCACTGGAGGCAGTGGATGGGGAACTCAGGCGAAGTTCCAGGGGACAACAGTCACAGCAGGTATCAACCACAAATCAAGGCAGTGTGAGCAAATGTAGCAGGCAAACCTGCGCACAGGATGGCATGGGCTAATGAGGGAACCAACAACCTGTTGATGCACACTGTGTCCTGGCAAAGTCACCTGATGGACTGTGGACTGGGTGCAGGGCAACAACATGTGGACACAAACACTACACAGTGGCCAATGGCATGGGACCGCAACCATGGACACCACTGGTGTCATGTAAGGGGGTGTGAGCAGACAATGGGATTCACTCTGTCATATACACATCCACAGACTACACCTGACATTTGTGGGGGAGGCGTACACCTGTAATGTTACTGGCACAGCTCACTAGCAAACCATTACCAATAACCATATAGTTGTCTGTGTTTGTGTGTCCTGTAAATGACATGGGCCTGTGCATGTGCACCAGTTGCAAACAGTGAAACACACCTACAGTGGCAGGAGACGAAGCATGACTGGTGTGTGTGCAAAGATGAACCCACCACGATGCACGCCAATAGACACCATGCTATTGGGGTGTGTGTGCGTGTGTGTGTGTGTGTGAGTGCATGCATGCTTAAACGCAAGTTCCCTGTGTATGTGAGTGTCTCAGTCCTAGTGTCTGTGTACTGCAGGGCATGCTGAATGTTGTAACATAACATGGCCAAAGGTGTGGCCACTACCATGGTCACATGTGCAAATGGTGCCTCACACAGAAGGCAGAACACATGCCAGCTGTGTTCCTGGAACTGATAGTGCTGTGTAGGATGCAGTGCCATGTGCACATATGCAGGTGTATGTGTGCAGCATGGTACAGAAACCTGGGCTGCCCCGCCATCATGGTGGTGGGGCGGCCATGTCACAGTGTTCCCACAATGCAGTGCTACAGATAGCTCACACCATTCCACACATTACATGCCCCACCACCCACACAGGGCCCCCTGTAGCTGCATCATCCTGCACTGTACGATGGCAGTAGTCGCCACCAGGTCCCACTCACTGGACATGGCCACCGGGTAGTATGTATAGTGATGCCATGACAGGTGAGCACATCACCATCATAGCGCAGTGTGCGGTGGACATGTGCTATAGGCACCAGTACCACCTGCAAGTGTGTTTCCACCACAGGTGGTGTGCAGGACTTGCATCCCACAGCCGGCACATGTACCAGGGCTAGACAGTGTATTATACTGTAAATCCTGCGTCTGCATGGACATGTGTGCCCTCTGGTTGTGGACAGGACCAGTCCACTGTTGTGCAGAAGTTCCACTGCACGGCAGCAGAGCAATGTCCGCATGGCAACAGTGTGCTGCAAAGGTTCCATCTGACATTTGTGTGCATACACAGTCGAGTGCCATCACTCACATTCTGCACTCTGTGCTGTACCATGTGATCTACCTGTAATGTTCAATTGTAACAGCAACACACAAAACACATAACGACCTGTCTATCAGTATCAACAGCATGCAGGTTTAATGGCACAGTAACACAACAAGAACAGGCGACAGTCGCAACCCCACCCCCACCCTGCCCTACCAGGTCAAACAGGCATGACAACAAAACTGCAAAGCATTCCTCAACAACAACCAAATACAACCCTCACCCCACCCTAAAGGTTCCACAGGTACAAAAGGTATAGCAACAGTATAGGACAGTGTGCAGTACTCAGTCCTCACCCTCCCCACCCCAGCTCAAACATGTACACCATTGTAACAACTAGGGCCAATGCTAATAACTGTATGCAGTACAGAACCCACAGCCCACCACCCCACCTCAACAGGTACAATGAGTAACAGAGCTGTGAACAGTATAACTAATAGTTTGAAGTAAATGACACACAGCCACCCAACCCACCCCACCCCAACAGGTAGCATAGCCATAACATGTACGGTGTGTATTGCCTACAGTATGAGGTGCCAATACGCACAGCCACCACACCCATCCACAACAGTTGCAACACACAGCTGAGCACAACTGACATCAATGTTCACAGTGCAAAGGCACAATGGTGCAGAATACCTGGTAAGCACCTCTGGTGGCATATGGCACACCACCATTCCCTTCATGGCTCCATGAACTGGTGCATTGAGCCCCGCAGCTGGGACATGTCCATGAGAATGTTCTGCACAATACTGGCCAGTCGCAGATCCCTGTCCATCTGTACCACTGTTGCTGTCTCAACGGACCCTCATTCTATGACCTGCTGCCCAGGCCCCTCCTGTGCACACACAGGGCTGGATGCACCACCAGCACAACCCCCGACTGGCATAACTAAGCTCTGTCCAGCATCATCATCCTGCATCTGTGTGTCACCTGTAGCCTGCAGAGCCTGACGCACATCCTGGGCCTGTCCATCGGCCAGATCCTGGTCCTGTCCATCGGCCACATCCTGGGCCTGTCCCATGGGTGACATGTCCGGTACCTTTGCTGTGTCATTCACATCTGTGAAGTCCACAAGGTCCCGTCCCGTATCCTGCGGTCCAAGTCAGCCTCGCCAGGGTTTGTGGCACTGCCATGGACTACAGGTGATGCTGGCTGACTGAGTCCTGTGTCGTGCTCCACACTCCCAGTGGTATCTCCCTGGCTGGCAGGGGAAGCTGCATGGCTGTGTTGCTGTTGCACCCCCTCATCAGTGGTGCATCCTTCCTGGATGGCGTTTGTGGGCAGTTGTCCCTGGATCGGCATGCTCCCATCAGTACCAGATGTGACCCCCTGTCCGGCGAATGCAATGGTAGGCCAGACATTATCCTCACCCTCACTAGAGTCTGTCTGGAATTGCCTTGCCCTCCGTAGACATGCCCTGGTGCACTGGTGGTATGCATAGGCATCCTCCCTCTTCTGCCTCTCCATCGCTGCCAGCACAGCACAGTGTCTGGAGCTGATCCACTCACACCTCCATGCTGTCTGTCACCTGTTGGATGGAGCAGTATATATGATATGTAGTATCCCTCATGGACCGTGTTGGAATTACAGTGGTTTGGGGCATTGATGGAGGGACGCCACACAGCGCAGCTGCCAGCATGGCCACACCCACTGTGGCCAGGCCCTGCCCCACCACAGTACCCTTGTTACCACCTCACTGGCAGCAGTGGTGCTATGGGCATCCCACACCTGACATCAACACGTTACACACACACACACACACACACACACACACACACACACCACACACACACACACACACACATGTGGGTGCAGCCATGCTGTGTGGCATGCACACTGACAGTGGCAGTGGGTCACAGTCTGTTGTGTTACTGTGACACAGTACAGCCCATCACACATGCATTCCATGCCATATTATAGGCCTGCTGGCCTTTACCTCCCCTGTTCACTTCTGCCACTGCCGGTTCCACCTGTCCACCATCTTCATCACTGGCATGGTCTGTATGTCTGTGGCTTGTGGAGACATGCATTAGTGTGGGGCCCACCGTACATGTATGGGGTGACGTGTATCCATGGAAGGGGACACCAACGCATCAATACTCACCTTCTGGAGGCCTCTGCCCAGTCCTCATGGCCACATTGCTCTCCCTGGTGACATCCAGCATGCGCTGCAGGATCTGTAGGTCACGCCTACATAGGTCCTGCCACCTGTGCTTCAGCTATCTGATGGTACACCTCCCACCAGTGAGGTGGTGCAGGCACACAGCTATTTGCCACCACACTGAGTCCCTGTCACTAGGGGTGTATAGCCTACAGCCTGGTGGCAGGAGTGTCCTGCGCCACTGTTGCACAAGATTGATGAGCTGTACAGTCTCTTGGGGGTAAAGTTGGGTGCCCTGCCACTTAGGGTCAGCCTTCCCCTGCTTGCCATGTTTTTTTGGGCAGCCTGCACTGACTTGTGTGCCCTAGACCATGTTCTGTGGTGTTCCACATGGCAGGCTGTGCACAGCACATATAGTGCACGTGTTACGGCACATACCGTGTGTGGACGTTGCGAGTCGCATGTGCTTCAAAAAGTGCAAGAGCTCTTATGCAAGTTGCAAAGGCAGTTCTGGTGTTCCTGAAGTTGTGTGCAGTGTTCTGTGGCCACACTATACACCATCACACCATGCACACATGCATCACTCACTCCGTGCATGGGGGTGTGTGGGGGGTTGTATTAGTGTAGCTATACACATTTGTGGTCTGCATTGCATGCAGCCTCTGTCTCTGCTAGCCCGTCATACAGGTATAGCATGTGCATGGCAGCATTTACATGTGTGATACAGACGCAAACCGCATATGCATAGGATCATGTACGCAATAGTGTCATCTATTGGCCACAGCGTATGTCCACATCCTACCATGATTCAGTGGCAAGGGCTGTGCAGACCACATGAATGTTGTAGCAGTACCATACACTGTAGACATGGGCATGGTGGGTGGGTCACCTGTTCGTGGCAGTGGCTATGCCCTGACATTGGTGTGTAGGTCAGGCCCTGTGTGCCACGTCTGCACCATCATCCTGGTGCCACACACCTACAATGACATCACTGTTATTCAGCCACTGACCATGGTTGTTGTGCAGCACCTGGGTGGCATAGCACATGTCAGTGTATCCTATACCTGTACAGCTACACATTGTCCATGCCTGTCCTACACATGTGTTCCGATTGTCTGCGGTGTTGGGGGGCGGTGTGCTTCAGCACTGTGATACGCTGCTTGGTGAGGCCTCTGCGTGCTGTGTACACTGTGACACTGCCATTTTTCCAGCACCGGGCAGGAGGTCTGTATGTTGGTCTGGTGTCCATGGTTCTCTACCATCACTCTGATGGTGCACAATGCATAGTAGTGTTTGCTGTTATGCAAAGTGTTGTTCGATGAGCTCACGTCTAGCGCATTGTCCTGCATGGCACAGTGCAGTGTGGGCCAGCAGCTGCCTCACAGGATGCTCACAGTGGCCTTCATCCCTGTCGTCCTCCATTCCATCAAAGTCTGGCACCAGTACGTGTTGTTTCCACCAGCTGGACACTTGTGTCCTCCATAGGTGCGACTGTGACCTACCGAGGAGCCATCCACCTGTGATTTCTCCTGATTCAAATGCCTGATGCAGGCCACTGTTACACAAGATGTATGAGTCGTGGCAGGAACCAGGGTATTGGGCCACCACATCCAGGATCCTACACTGTGCATCGCATACAACCTGCATATTCATGGAGTGGTACCCCTTATGGTTCATGTAGATGTCAGCATCACTTGGTTGTGCCCTGACAGCCACGTGTGTACAATCAATTGAACCTAACACATGGGGAAACTGGGCCACATCATAAAATGCCTGCTTCAGGGACTAGTGCTGCTGTACATCCCGAGGATAACATATGTACCTGTCCTCACATTTCACCAGTGCATCCAGGACCTGCTGGAGGCGCTGCGATGTGGCAGGCTGCAAGATGCCAAAAGTGTCACCTGTTGGTGTTTGGAAGGTCCCTGTGACAAGGATGCTCAATGCTGCACAGACCTTCACCTCCACAGGGACAGGATGCTGTCTATGTGTGGTGATCTGTAGATCTTCCCTCAGCTCATCACACAGCTGTGCAATGGTGGCACTTGGCAGGTGATGTCGTGCAATGCACTGCTCCTCCATGAGATCTATGTACAACTTCCTTGGCCGGTACACACATGGTGCATGGTGTCTGCCTGGTCTTAGCTGCTGTTGTGGTTGCCAGCTCCCCTGGTTCCTGCCATCTTGCCTCCTGTGGTGCCTACACCATCTCTCTGCTGCCAGTAGTATGCACATTAGGGCTACTGGGGCTACCATTACTCTTGTCACTCACTCAATGTGTCTGTGTGCACTGCTTCCTCAACAGTGTAACTCTCGCTCATGTGTGTTTCCTTCAGCCCCTTTTATATACTGCTGAGTTACACCAGCTGACACCTGGTGTAACTTCTGCCAGTTGCTATTGGTGTATCCTGCCAGTTGGTGCCTTCTAGAATACCATTTCGGGCATATCTGCTACTGTATTTGTCACATCTCGTAATATGCATTTGTGTATCTGAGGGTTTGGCGTAACTGCGGCGCATGTGCCCTATGGCACAGTGTTTCACGCCATGTCGCATGTACGGTTTCTAGAATACTGCAAGTCATAATTGCAGTCGTATCTTGCTAGTTATGTCATTCTCGTTTGGCATATTGTTTTTACGGATGGCTTATCCTTTCTAGAATAGGGCCCACAGTCTTTATCCCTTAGAGTTCATTTGCCTCTATAGCTTGTTCCCCATTTGAAATTATAATGCTCTGTTATGACAACACAGCCTGTTGCCAGGGTAATAACTGTGATGTCACAATCGGAGTATTATAACATCAGGTTGAGAAGAAGCAGTAGGAGTTGATGAACTTTTAAGGAATGACTATCCAGTTTTCATGTATGTGGCCTCAGTAATAAATAATGAGACTAAGAAATACAGAGCTAATGAGAAATACAAGCTACTTTGTGTCCAAATATTATGTTTTCCAAAGTTCTTCTAAAGGCATCAGTGGTTCTTTAATAATAAAGCTAATACAGGAGACACATAAGGGTTCTTTAAGAGTGGTGAAATAAGGAACTGCCTCACAGCTGTTTGTCCAGATCGGACTCATTAGTTCAGGAGCTAGTCCAAAAGATGAAGCACAAGGACACAGTTCACTAGGGAATCAAGCAGCTTCCTCTCACTAATATGCCTGAAGTATAGCCTTTATCTCTTGTAGGACTAGTTCAGTTCAGTGTTTCTTGCTGGAGGAGGAAGTTGTAGTCCAAGTGTCCTTCTGTAAAGCTCTTTTATCCTAAACTTTTGAGGACTCCATAAGCTCATCTGGTGCCTGCAGATTCCAAGTGATTAGTTCTTGCATCTGTGTTTCAGCATCATTGAATACCTTAGTTCCATCTTGAAAGTGGATCTGAAACCATGCAGGATATAATGTAGAAAGCTTGATTTTATGAGCTTGGAGGATCCAGAGGACAGGGGTGTAAGCCCGTCTTCTTGCCTAAAAAGCCAGGCAGTAGTCATTATCGACATACAGTTGATTTTTTGATACATTTTAGGCCCACTGAGCCAGACTTGGGACAGGATCTCTTGTTAAACAGCATAGTTATAAAAACTCATGAGTATAGGGCAAGGGTGCTGCATAGGGAAAGCCAGGTATCTGCCCACCGACCCATGTGCTCTCGATCAGTAAAGGGGTGAGATCTGAAGTATTCAATATCATAGGCAGAAGCATCTGCAGATAGGTGATCATGTCTCCTGTCCCCCTCATCCCCCTCTGGAATGCCATACAGGTGCAGATTATTGCGCCATGAAATATGTTTAAGATCATCACATTTTTCATGGAGCACATGCATTAACACCTGCTCCATCCAGTCCTTGCGAGAGTGTGTATCTGAGGCGTGTTTAGTTAACTCATCCACTTTTACTTCTAAGGTGCGAATGGAGTTTCTTAATTCAAAATTAACTGATTGGGTTTCCAGTTGAAAACCTTTTAACTCCTGGAGGATTGTTGTTATAGTGGGATCAGGTGATTTCTCACTTTATTGTATGTGCTTGAAGTGCTGCCAGATATACCAAACTACTCCTCTTGTGACAACACTTTATTTTTAAATATTTGTGTCTATTTTTAACTTCTGTGACTGTCTTTGTCCTCGCTACGTGTATCACGTGTATTTGGAGCCCTGCTTACGTCTTCAGGAAGCAGGAAGAGGGAGGGTAGTTTTTCGGGAGTGAAACTCGAAAACTGCACTTCAGAAAATAAATTGAAAAAGTTGTTTTGCAAGATTTGGGGGTTTATCCCTCACCTTGTACTTCACCATTTCCACGAATGAGTGGAAGTCGTGCAGTTTAATCGAGGGAATCGGGAACTAATTGTAGAAGGGTCTGTGACCTTCAGTTAACACTTCCGGTCAAGCTCCTCTTTATATTTCACACCCGCCATGAGCAGGCGACGGCGAACAGGTAATGGCAGATCAATCTGCCGAAGACTTGTGCCAAGACATGCGCGTACAGCACGTGTTAAGCGTGTTAGGCGGAGTTAGAAGGAACACGTTGCTGAGTGTTTTACTTGGCTGCTAACTGATTGCTTTCTATTGTAAGTAATTTGTTATCGAGATTTGTCTTGCTTTATTGTACATATTGATATGGCTATGTCATTTAATACACCTGCTGGCACAAATGTGACTATTACTACCACGACTGGGGAAATAGGTCTGCAATGCATAACTTGCCATATGTTTAGTTTGACTGATGTCGCTGTTCACAGTTTACCCTTTCAATGTTCTAAATGTACAGATTTCATTGTCTTACAATGTGAAAACTCGCTTTATTATAAGCAGCTGCTGGCACTTGAAGCAATTAAAGATCCTGTGTCTCTTATTGTTCCAGTAAAATCACCAAATGGTATTAGTGACACTGATCATATCACTTCTAGTGTTATTAACACTTTTTCTGAAATAAAGGCAATGGATGTGACAAACAGCTTTACTTGTACCTCTATTGTTACAAAGTCCATAGATGTTCTTAATAAAAAGAGAGTTAGAGAAGAAGAGTTGGGGCCTGCCTCTAGCTCGGAGGATACTAATTGGTATAATGTATAGGGGTCTAAAAGTATTAATAAAAGAAGGCGTAAGGCAGATCACTTTATTATTCCTATACACAATAGTTTTGATCCCTTATCTGCATTTCTACTGATTCAAATGATACTTGTGTTGACCCCATAAATGCTGATTTTATTTCTACTGATATTTGTGAAGACAGGGATAAGACCCAAATAATCCCAACCCATTGTTTAATATTTCAAACAATCCACCTCTGATAGATTTAGTTACCATTTCTACCGATAATGATGAATTCCCCATGAATGGCTTAGACTGCGAAACTTCTAATAAAAAACAGTTGTTTGTCCTAGGGGATTCAATTTTTAAGCACTTAGATCATGCCCTTTGTGAGCCTGACAAACATAATAGGACCTGCTCGAGTTTTAGTGGAGCCAGAATTCTGGATCTTGTACGAATGGTTGACAGTATCATTGGTCCTTATAAATTTAACTCGTTATGCTACATCCATGTTAGGGCAAATAACATTCTTAGGGATTCAGTTCAAAGTATAAAACAGGCCTTTGTATCCATGACTAATAAACTGGTGGACCTAGGGTGTGACATTGTGTTCTCCGGAATATTACCTATCCCTCAATATTCTAGTTCTCTTAATTTTAAAATTAAATGTGTTAATAACTGGCTCAGACAATGGTGTCTCCAACAAAATTTACAGTGTTTAACCCATTGGGAGGAGTTTTCTGATAGGTATGAGTTCTATTGTCCTGATGGCCTACATTTAAACAAGACAGGGAAGGTACTACTAAGTCACCAATTTTTACACTCTATAAATGCCAATTTATATTTAAACTGACTTCTGTGGGGAGGGCACAGCTTAATTCAACATCTGTCTCTCAAAATGTGTCTTGTAACTCCTTGCAATTTTTAAGCTTTAATGCAAGGAGTTTGACACATAAGTTTGATGAGTTATTAACAGTTATTTCTAATAACGATTTAGATATAGTAACATTAGTTGAAACATGGGGTGATTTGGATTCACCATGGCTTAGGCAAATTCCTGGATGTAACTCCTTTTGTTTGCATCGTAGTAAGAAAAATGGGGGTGGAATTGCCATTTTTATTACAAATAAACTTAACTCTGTCAATATTTCTGGCCTTATTAAAAATCATAATCTTCCTACTGAAACTCTCTGGCTTAAGATTTTTTTATCTGAATCTGACTTTATAATCCTTGGTACATGTTATTTCCCCTCTCATCTAGTTCTTTATGGACACTATATTGTCAGAATTTGAATCTGCTTCCCAAGTGGGTCATGTCATCATTACTGGGGATTTTAATCTTCCTGAAATTAATTGGCAGTCACTTACTACTTCTAGTAGTATTAGCAATAAATTCATGTCTACATGTTTAACCTTAGACTTACATCAATGGGTTAACACTGCTACTAGGGGTAATAATATTCTTGATCTTGTTCTCAGTAGCTCTACCCTTGACATTAGGGATGTGCGCATCTCTTCTCCTATTGGTAATAGTGATCATAATTCTGTCTTATTTAGTTTGCACAGACATATGGACTTTAATAACACTTCTTCGTTTATCTACTTGTATGAAAAAGCTGACATATATAGTATTAATCAATATTTTAATAATATAAACTGGTTATCCCTGTTTAAGGATCAAACTCCTGAACAGTGCTGGATAAATTTTAAAACTATTATGTCGACTGTACGAGATAACTATATCCCATGTAAATTAAAAAATCGCAATGGGAAGCAGTCTCCCAGATGGTTAAATAAAATATTAAACGTTTGATTAATTTAAAGAATAAAAATATGGGTCCTACTTAAAACATAGGACTGCTTCTAAATGGGAATCCTTTTACAGATTAGTAGGCAGTGTAAAGTCGCAATTAGCAAGGCAAAATCTAAGGGAATTTTATTTAGCATCAACAGTGGATAAAACCAGCTCTAAACAATTTTACTTTATATTAATTCCTCAGAAAAGCCCTAGTTTGGCTGGACCTTTAACATCTGATAATGGATTAATCCATGAGCCTAAAGCTATGGCAGATGTTTTTAATAACAAATTCTGTAAAGTTTTTTCATCATCAAAAGCACAACCCTTTCACTATACAGAATCCACTGATCCTCCTATTCTTTTTTCTGAAGAATCTATTCTTAATAAATTATTATTACTAAAAGGTAAATTTTCCCCTGGTCCTGATTTAATTACTGGTCATCTACTTTATTTGGTATCTGCACATATTTCCATTCCATTACAAATACTATTTGAGCTTTTCTTATTTTACAATTTCATTCCCGGTGAATGGAAAGAGGCATTTGTGGTTCCTGTTCATAAAAAGGGTTCCAAACATTTGTGGGAAAATTATCGTCCTATTAGTTTGTCGTCTGCTGTCTGTAAACTCATGGAGAGTCTACTTAAGGACATAATGTCTCCAATAATTGATAAATCTGACCAGGAACAACATGGTTTTAGGAAGGGAAGAAGCTGTCTTACTAATTTGCTTTGCTTTTATGAGAATCATAGCTCCCTATTGGATAATAGGGTGGCATGTGATGTTATTTTTATTGATTTTAGTAAAGCTTTTGATTCTATACCACATTGGGCTCTCATTCATAAACTTATTATTCTTGGTATCAATAGTTTTGTAGTTAAATGGATTCAGAATTGGCTTTCAGATAGGACTCAGAGAGTGATGATAAATGGATCATTCTCTGAGATGGGTAGAGTGCTTAGTGGTGTGCCTCAGGGGTCGGTTCTCGGTCCTTGTCTTTTTCAAGCCTTCATTTTTGATTTAACTAACTGTTGTCTCTCCTATACCATTAAATATGCAGATGATGTTAAAATTGGAGGTCCTAGTTCCAACTTTGACCAAATATCCTGCATTCAGCATGACTTAGATGTAATTAATACTTGGGTTAAACAGTGGGGAATGAAGTTAAACGCCGCCAAATGTAAAGTTATGCATATGGGAACTAATAATTTAAATTTCCCGTATATTTTGGATGATCTCCATTATCCTCCACTGTTGAAGAAAAGACCTGGGAATATCCATATCGGATAATCTGACCTACTCCAAGCATATGTATTCTGTTATAAGTACAGCTAATAAAATCATGTGGTCTATTCTACGAAATATTAAATCTCGAGATAAGCATGTGTTGTTACCTCTGTTTAGATCTTATGTTCGACCTCACCTTGAATACTCTTCACAATTATGGTGTCCTTACAGGATGTTTGAAATAAATTCTCTTGAAGGTGTTCTAAAATATACTAAAAAATCACTTAGAATTGTCATCATATGACTCTAGGCTGGATAAGTTAAAATTAATGCCACTAATTACAAGGCGATTCGGGTGATCTTCTATTTCTATATGATGTTATCCAGGATCCTTACATTATGTCTGAATTCGTCTCTCTTTTAAAAATCGGTATATAACACACGAGGTCATATTCTCCAGTTAACTGGTAAACCTTTTAAACATCTCAGTCGTAAGTATTTTTTTACGGTCAGGATTATTGGGCCTTGGAATCGTTTACCATCAGAAGTGGTTACTAGTAATACTAAAGCATCCTTTAAACATCGTCTTGACAATTTGATTTTGTCAGGATATAATTTGGTTTATTATTATATGGATTAGTATAGGAGCATCATGGGCTTTGGCCTACTAGCTCCTTTCTCTCACCTTAGTATGAACCTTAGTATGAACCTTAGTATGCGACTGAAGACCTCCTTCCACCATGACTGCCGACTGGGTGCTCACTTGTTGCGCAGTATCAGGGTTCATCAGAGCAGCTGTAGTTGAGGTAAGATTTTTAGCCTTTTTTGACTTGCCCATATGAAACAGACTATGCCTCACTATCCAAGTAGTATAAACTTGACTCAGAGATGCTATTTGAGGAGGTTATTTTAGCAGTGCTAAGCAGAGCTATAAATCTATCCTGCCATTCCATGTGGGAGCAGAACAGGAAGTCGCCTCTTGTAAAATTTTGTTTGCAATTTTATGTACATGAGAATTCTGATGATTCAAAATGTTTTTCCTTAATGAAATTTTGTTGCTTAGAATCAGCACCTTTAGGACAAACATGTATTTACCCAGGCTTTTCACAGTGTCATTCCCTGAGAGGTAATAGTACCAAGCTTACTGACCTTCAGGTTGCCACTACTCCAAAGCAAAACAACTGTTATGACAAGTCAAAGGTTAAAGTCTTTGAAGTGGTCATATTATTCTTTACACCAACACTCTAGTTCAACACCAGAGGAGCTGTCTTCACTCTCCAGCTGCATCAGCAGCCAAGGATTGGAGCCAGTAGCTGTAACCATCGGCAACAGAGGGCCACATTGGCGGCAGCAGCAAAAGAAGCATCTGGGACTGCATTGGCAGTCACCAGGAGGAAAAAGGCCACAGTCAGTGGCAGAGGGAAGGGACGCATCGGCAGTAGAAAAAAGAATGGACTGTTCTGGCTCTCTCCTCCCCTTTCAGCCAATAGGGAGCCAGGCATGGAGGTGCCAAATTTTGAATCTGAGGCTGGCCTTAAATAGACCAGCAACAGCGCAAAGCAGATCTCAACACCAGGGGAGCTGTCTTCACTGTCTAGTTGCATTGGCAGCCAGGGAATGGAGTCAGGAGCCGCAACCGGCAGCAATGGAGGCTGCATCAATGACTGTTTTGTCCCGCCCACCCATCCTGGCCCTGTTCTCTACTAAATACTAGAGGGAGGTGGAGCAAGACAGAAAACACATAATGCTGAAAGGAGAAAGCAACAGATGAAGAAAGAATTAGCCCCGAACTTTACGGCCCCCGAGGAGGATAATGAACTGAGGAGGAACAGAGACTTCCTTCAATAGGTAATGAAAACAGATGGTAGGAAGGGGGGCAGAGGTACGAAGTCACAAATATCAGTTGGGACTCAAACTACAGGCTAAAGACTATATAAGACTTGGACTGGGACAGGGAGCAGATCCAGTTGTAGAAATGGTCTAGTTCTATTGCCGGTTGATTTCTGGGGCTAGTGTGCTTGATAATAACGGTTAGTTTGGGGAGGGAGAAAAGATAGCCCTAAACTGCTTTCTTTGTTAAAGTGCTTACTGCTTAAAGGGCTCCACTAGGCTGGGGGGGAGAGAAAAGACAGCCATAAACTATTTCTTTTCATCTCTTTACAGATCTGTTACTATTGCTAATTGATTACTTGAGAGAGGATAAGGGGGGGTTCCAAACTGTCTCCATTATTATCCCTTGACTGTCTTTATTTATTAAATTGGTTGGATTTCTTGTAGGCGACAAGGAGGGTTCAAGCTGACTCTTTAGCTAATTTAGCTACTGGTACTGAGGCGCTTTCTGGCTGCTGCTGCTTAGAGGGCTCAGTTAGACAGAAAGGGTGATAAGGCAGCCCCAAACTGATTGTCGTGCTGAATTGTTACCATTGCTAACTGATTACTAGTGAGAGGCAAGGGACACAAATGTGGAGGGCAAGGGAGGAACCAGCTTGGCCCAGGGGGGAAACTCGTGGTAGGTGGGGTTGACAGGGGAACAGGGAGCAGCAGATAGAGCCTCATTGGTGGGGGAAGGGGAATCACCAGAGAATTTAATTTATTAGTTTATTTATTGAAATGCTTCACCAGGAAGGCATGCTGAGCAACAAGTTGCTCTTCTCCCCGTGCAACTTAGGGGGTAGGGGAACATGAGGACAGTATACAGAGATTTGGTACACAATAGATACACAATTTGATTACATTCAATAAAGTAAGCAGACTATACAGAAGTACTGAAAAGGAGGAATGCCTTCAGGTATGAACTAGATAGCTACAATAGCACAAATATCTTTGGCAAACACTTGGTGGGACATAGCTTTGTAGTTAGAAAATGGCTGGATAGAATACAAGGAGATTGAACTAGGGCAAGACTGCGAGAAGAGACACAGATAGAACAATATTTGCAAGGTGTAACAAAAGTGCAAGGTTGAGAATGAAGGGCAGCAAGGGACCTGGAGGAGGGAGGATAGTAGGATGTAATAGTTGTGGAGCTGCAGCATTCATGAGCACTCTCTTAGGTGAGTGCCCTATTTGTGAAAAACTAGGGTGTATTGAGGCTGATCTGACATGGCTAAAGAGAGAGTCTGAGAGTAGAGAAAGGGAGAAGTGCAAATGGAAGGCCGGAGGGGAGACAGGTATGAAAAATGGGATGATGGAAGAGGCGTCAAGATGGTGGGAAGGGGAGAGGGGGATCAGAACAGACAAAGGACAAAGAGTTAATGGAAAGGAAAGCATAGGGGAAAGTGTACTTAACAGGAGGTTATACAGTGGAGTCAAACAGGTACTGGCCCCTGGCTGGGCTTATGGAAAAGGAGGGGGTGACGGGGAGAGAGGCAGATGTTAACAGAGGACCAAGAAATAGGAAAGGGAAGGAGGACAGTGCAGGGAAAGGGCACGTAGGGCGAGCACAACATAGGAGAAGTGAGGGTAGAGCACAAATAGGGGGAACAGACAAGGAGGGTTAAGAAGGATATGCAACAAGTGGGAAGAGCGGAGAGGAGGACTTGGAAGAAGAAAGGGTAGAGGAAAGGGGAGGCAGGATACGGGATCCAGCACCGGAGCCCAGAAGAGGGAGGACAGTCAGAAGGGGATAGAGAGGATAGTAGCAGGAAGGGGAAGGGGGAAAAGAGAGAGCAGGGGAAGGGCAAGCTGGAGAGGAAAGGGAGCAGATGGGGATGACACTACCGGGTGGAAGGAGCATGACAGACCCAGACAGTAGAGGGGAGGCACTCTCGGGGATAGAAAATGCAAAAGCAGTTACAGTGTATGGGAATTCAATCAGGATTCTTTGACTAAGAAAGAAAGAAGCTTTTAAGGGGAGGTCAGTTTTTGTGACCCAGGAATGAAGGCCAGAAGGGCGCTCCCTAGGATAAAGGACTGCATTAGGTTAGTGGGAGGTAAGCCACTCCTAGTATTGCATCTAGGAACAAATGACTTGACTGGGAAAGAGGTGGAGGAGGTTCAAAGGAGGTTCAAAGAGTCAGCAGAGGGATTTAAAGGGCTTGTCGGTTCTCTGGCACTCTCAGAGGTCCTGCCAGTGCATTGTGCTAGCATGACCAGGCAAGTCAGAATAAAGGAATTCAACCTCTGAGACAATGGTGCTTGGAGGAGGACTTCATATGTTTGGGAGACTGGGGGGAAACATGAGTAGATGAGCACCTGTACGCAAGGAACAGGTTGCACATAAGCAATGTAGGGGCTAGATTATTAAGAGTTAAACTGCAAGGGTACATAGATGAGAGACTAGCGGTCAACTTAAATTTAAACTAGACAGGGGAGAGTTTTACACTAGGTGAGGAGGGAAATCTTGGCCTAGCAGAACTAACCTAGCTCACACTCTCCCCATGCAGGTGAAAAGAGACAGCCGGAGGGAAGGGGATCAAAGGTGTGGGGCGAGATGAAAGGGAATACTGGACAATGCCAGGGGTCTAGGGAATAAAATGGGTGACTTAGAGGCAGTGGTGGGAATGGATGACCTGGACAGAATAGCAATAACTGAAATGTGGTGGACAGATTGCCACAGTTGGGAGGTACAGTTACGGGGTATAGTCTTTTCAGGAGGGTTAGACAGAGAAAAAAGGTGGAGGGTAGCCCTTTATGCAAGGGATGGGATTGAAGCAATCTATCAATCAATCGATCAACTTTTATTTATAACGCGCTTTTCAAAAACCAAAGCGCGTATGCATTGTAAGAAAACAACAGACGAACATTAAGTCAATAAATTATATAAAAAGATTAAAAGGCAGCAAAAGTAAAACTAAGCATTATCCCCAAAAGCCAAGTTGAATAAATATGTTTTTAATGAGGCTTTAAAGGTCTCGGTGGACAAGCACTCTCTAATCTGACGAGGTAGACAATTCCACAGGGTCGGGGCCACAACAGAAAAAGCCCTGGCTCCTGGTATACTGAAGGCCATGGAGCACTGCATCTGGATGATAAGCAAATGGAAAAGAGGGAGAAAATCCCTGTGGTTCACAACAGAGGTTAGGGAGGCAGTTAGGGAGATAAAGAAGGCATTCAAAGCCTACAAAACATCACAAAGGTTAGGGGAAAGAGTGTTCTATAAGGAAAAGCTCAAGAAAGCAGGGAAAACAATTGGAAGGGCAAAAGCATTAAAGTGACTTACCAAGTTCTGTCTGAAAGTGGAAGCAGCATCATGTTCTCCTTCTTAGCCCAATCTAAGCTGAATCGCCAGCCAGTTTTATGGTATTGTGCCCCAAAATGCCAAATTTAAGTTAATTCTGCACCACGTGTGTCTTGCAAGTTTTTTTTTTCTTCGTGTGTAGTTCATGCATGCGCAGTGAATTGGCATCCGCGAGTGACATCGGTTCAGGGAAGGCATCCCCACTGCACTGCCTAGCCGGCTGTTCATTCATCATTGCAGGCAGCAGCCGAAGTGTGTCTTCTTCACTGAAAATATCTCATGTACCGATAGTTCGATCAAAATTTAAAATCAAAACACCATGCTGAGTTCGCGCTTATATTGTGTGACGCGCTGGAGCATTTTTGAAGGGATTGGCATAAGTGGCTTGTTAATTCTTGTTCTACAATACACCTAATGTGTTTCATAGGCCTGTGTTCTGTGTCGGGGGGTCCTACTAACATTCGTAACCTGCTTAGCTGGAGTAAGCAAAATACAAACTTCAGGTGCTATATTTGAACAACACAGTATTACAGTGCCCACTGGAGTAGGATTGTAAGGGGGCAGTAAGAGACGCCCTCAGTACAACTGTACAGAGCTGTATGCAACCCTGTAAGCGGTGCTGTGCTGGCACATGGAGTCTTTTAAAACGACTTACATTCCTGTAAAACCTATATATTTCAGTACATTATGCATAACACTGATTAGATGCCTGGTGTAGGAGAGCAGAACAACAGGGTGCAATAATCGGGTGTGTTTTGTGAACAGACAAAGTCAGAACTGGGGCAATAACTGGTAAAAGTTCCAGGACTGCATTGCAATACGCTGAGTCTGCTTCACATATGATCACTTTTCACAGCCAGCCTTCGCTACAGCAGTTCTCTGTCTTTATTACAAAACCTGTGTTTCTTTGTAAGTAACTGTTGAGGAGCATGGCTAATTGGGCCAGGGCCCATTGATTATTTCTCCAGTTTGCAAACTCCTCATGCTGTTTGTGACAATTTTACAAATAGTTATAAATATTCTGTATAAAGTTGCTAGTGTGCTTGGCCAAGACATACTGTATAGTCAGATATACTGTTCATTGCATAACAGTGTTTATGACACTGCAGCAGTGGAATACTTTTGCCTAGTAGCTCTACAGTCTCTTTTTGTGTGTGTGTGCTCATGTAACCCTGTGCTTGACATCCTGATGCCTGGCTGTTACCAGTATCCCCCTGAAATTTACAACACTGTGGCATTGCTTCTATGACTGCCATTTGCTGTATAAATTGTTGTTTGGGTTTTTTAAAATTTAATTTCCACAATGGTTAATTATTGTGTTGTTGGAGGCTGCAGTAATACTCCCTCCGGTGATAGTTCACTATTTGAATTTCCAAAATGTGATAGGTCACCCACACGCTTTAAAAAGTGGGTGTCCTTTGTTCTTCTAGACCACGAGTGGGATTGGCAATCTGCTGTTGCCCCCACTATTTGTTCTGACCATTTTGCCTCTGAATGCTTTACCAATGTCATGCAATTTGAATTCAAGTTTTGTAAATCGCTAAAATTAGCCAAAGGTGCAGTCCCAACAGTACACCCTCACATTGCGCTGAAACAGTTGTTGTCGTTTAATCCATATAAATGTATTTGTGAAGAAAGAACAAAAGCAGAAGGGAAAGCAAAACGCCGCAGTCGAGCAACAGAGAAATTGATGGCCTCCAGGTATGTATGATGCTATTATTATCAGTGTGCCCTTGAACTCTTTCATTTTGTTGTGATCTGTAATGTTACCATGTGCACGTTGTGTTTGTCTGTGTCTGCCAACATCCATGGTGGTGTGTCGTTTGCTTGCCATGGCACATCTGTGCCACAATGTGCCCATGTCCTTTCTTAAAACTGTTTGTTCTGTTCCCCTATCTCGAGGTTGTTCACTGTAATCCTCCCCCCCCACACACACACACACATCATGCTGCCATCCAATAAGTCATGGTCTGAGCCTACACTCAACGTATGAGATATAGAACCACCCAAGATGATGGCAGATTATACTATGTATGCCCTTGCCAATATTTTCTATTTGATCATATTGATCATATTGCCCTAGCTTCCTTTCTCTGCTCCACTGTATAGATCTTGCTGTTTCACAGTCACTATAGACCTTAGGCGTACCAATCTCCCTTCAAAGGCAGTGTTCCTGGTCTTGGACTAACCACCCAAGACCAGGATTTGTATCTGCCAATCCCTGGTTATTAAATTCACTGGAAGAATAACATAGCAGTGAGATGGGTAGGTGTGGCACTTTATGTGAGGGTTGGGATCGCATGCATGAGAGATGCAGAGGGGGAGGAAGGCAAGATGGGGGCAAGACTGTGGCTCAGTGGATGCAGCTCAGGACTCCAACTGTACAAAGCAGAGACTGGGTGTGGCGTACCGACCACCTGCACAGTCTGAGGAGCTGTACTTGTCCTTATAAGATCATATTACGGTGGTACATAGGAAGGGGATTGTGGTAATTTGTGGGACCCAGACAGCCATGCACAAGAAAGCCAAAGGTGAGTCCCTTGTTGCGTAGTCTACAGTGTCTATAGTGGTCGACATGTCAAATGGTTGTAGGTCTATACCATGTTGCTGCCACCATGCTGTTGGTCACTGCTCCTGGTCAGAACATCACTGTCAGAACAACTCGTCTCTGCTAGATGCGTTGTAGTGCCGTGATATATGGTGCCTAAACTTTATTTTTGTAATTTATAGTGTTAAACACAGGAATGCCTTGCTAACAGTGTCTGTATAGCCCTATGGTGTAATATTTGTTTGTATGAGTATTTTATGTATAAATCGTGTCTCTCTACTACTACTACTACTATTTATTTATTTATTTAGGAAATCGGAATTACAACCTATTGAGTCATAGACTATTTTCCAAAGGCTCCATGTCAGAATAAAATGTAGACATTCATACAGTACATACATAGAATAGATGTGGGTGAGCAATCATACAGAGTATAAGTACAATGAGCACGGGTTAATGCTTATACATTTGGTAGCTAAAACAGGGCAGAGCTATCGACATATTTACCTAATGAGCGGTTAGGACGTATCCAATTGGTAGCTAAAGCAATGCATGATATGAGTTGGAAGTAAGCCACCTGAGGGAGGCCTTGTTTTATACACAATACAATGCATTCATAGTCCAGTGCAACTATATGGTAACTGAGGGAGGTGAGGAGCCTGTAGGCTAGAAATAGTGAGGGCTGTCCACAGCCAGGCCATGGGCGGGTGTTTGGCCTAGTGGCATGGTGCAGGATCCACAGGTTACCAGTTACACTGACATTGACATGAGGAGAGAATATGGCCCCTAAGTCAGCTTTAAAAGGACTTAGATTGATGAATGATGTGACGGCCAGTGGGAGGGCATTGTACCAAGATGGAGCTCTAAGGGGGAAGGATCGCTGGGCCACAGTGGTCCTGAACCTAGGCAACTTCCAGATAGTTTTTGGAGTGGCCCATGTGGACGCTGAGATGGTGGGTGCCTGAAGAGAAGCCATGACACCTATTAGGGTGAAATCCATGTGGATTTTTTTGGTGAAGAGAGAGGTCTGGTATAATAGTCTTTCCTCAAGGGAGAGGATATTGATGAGTGCATATAGGGTGCAAGTATGTGTATTTCTGTCAGCACCAGAGAGGAGCTGGCAGGCCTTATTGATGACTACTTGTATTTGATGAAGCGCCATAGGGTCGGCAACAGCATAGATTGTTAGGCCATAGTCCTCCAGCGATAAGACTGAGGAGGTAATGGCTAGGTGAAGTGCTTCAGGTGGCAGGAAGTCTTTATGTCTGTAAAGGAGACCAATGCGGGTGTTGGTGGTGGAGGTGAGGATTTTTATATCTTCATGGAATAAGAGGGAAGAGTCACCTACACCTACAAGTATACCTCTTTACAGATGACACAAAGATCTACTACTACTACGAGGTTACCCGTGATAATCGTGACTATAAAATCACGAGTTAAAAATAGCAATCAAAGAACTGCAACTGTCATATTAGCGAGTGTATGAAAACAGCACAAGTTACAAAATAGCGACTCTATTGGGATCTTATAGTAAATAAGGGCAATGTTAAATAATAGTGACCCTCTTTAAATGCGACTCTCTTTAATAACAACTCTCTGTAATAGTGAACGCTGTCACTAAGAAAATAGATTGGGAATCCTGAGCATACCCAGGTTAGCTAGCAAAAGCACGAAAAGCAGTCATGAAGCGCAAGTTACAAAATAGTGACCCTCTGTAATAGTGAATGCACAAAAGCATACCCAAGAAAATAAGACTGGGAATCCTGCTAGCATCTCTATGCTGTGCATACCCAGAAAACAGTTTACAGGTTAGGCAGCAAAAGCACAAAAAGCAGTCATGAAGACTGGACATTAGATGTTGGATGGGAATCCTGCTGGCATGTCTGTGCTGTGCAGTTCAGTGATGGGACTAAATCCTTACCTTTTCCACCAGTTACTATGGGGCATGATGGCATGTCAAAATAGCAGCTATTAGGTGGAAAAAAAGCCAATTGATACAGAATGAGCCTAATTGTTACAAAATTAAAGGAAAAAATGTTATTTCAAGAATTAAAAAAAATCGATTAGCCTAATCATGTCAGGTGTATTGGAGGCGAAAAAGGTTAGTCAGACATTTTGATTGTGAACAATTCACAAAGCTCTGTCTGCACCTCACACCTGGAACTGAAAATGATATGCCAGTCCATGCAAGAACTCGTAATGTCTTCTGGAATCATACTGTGACACAATGCTTCGCTCCCTTCCATTGGAATCCTTGTATTTGTATTTACTGCCGCAGGACAGTGCACCAGACACCAGCTGCTTCAACTTCAATTCCGTCATGATCTGCTCTTCTTGTAGGTACTGTATCAGTCTGCACACACTAGGATGTCATGCCCGCAAATGGTTATTAAAGCCACAATGCCATCCTTCAATGGCATTGTTTGTTCGAGCTAAACCTCTGTCAGTTGCATTATTACAGTTCCATTGATTCGGATGGAAAGTAGCTCTTCGTCTGCCTTTCTTTCAATTTACTCTGCGATGGCACACATTTATTCAAGCGTCAGTGTGTCAGCAACTAGTATCACGATTTTTACATGGGTGCTATACATGTAGTCACTATATATTACAGTGCTATTGTGAGTGTCATCATTTAATACTCCCTAATATCTCATTCACGATTTTTTCAGTGCTATTTTTACATGGAACCCTACTACGATATCTGCACCACTATGGTCATTACACCATTGCACTATTTTGTTTTGCTACCTATTCAATGGTAGTGGGTACTTATGCAATGTCATTTGTGTACCTTGCTCATGCCCTGTGTACTAATTCCTTCACACTTGTGATCCACTACAGTCACTGACATTGGATCCCACAGTCTTGTGGCATAGTGTCAACAACTTCAGTCATAATGTATGATTTCCACATGCACTGCTGTGTATTGAATCACTTCACACAAAAACACTCACTGATGCAGAACTATTTCAGTTTAATTCTAATCGATTTCTTTGCCTGGGTGACCAAAGTAGTCGACCAGGGTGGGGCTGTGGACATGATCCACCTAGACTTTAATAAGGCATTTGACACATTCCCTCAGAAAAGATTAATAAACAAATTTGCCATCCTGGGATTGGGTACCAGGGGTGGTATCCTTGGTAAAACATTGGCTGTACAACAGGACACGGAAGGTAATAGTAAATGGATTCCACTCTGAAGAAAGGGTGGGGTTCTAGTGGTGGGCCGCAGGTTTCAGTACTGGGTCCATTCCTTTTTAAGGTCTTTATAATTATCATTGCAGAGGGACTGGAAGGAAAAGTATCCCTCTTTGCCGTTGACACAAAGATCTGAAACAGGGTTGATACACAAGGGGGGCTGGAAAGGATGAGAAGTCACTTGGTAAGGTTTGAGGAATGGTCAGAAGTATGGTACCTTGGAGTCAATGCAAAGAAGTGCAAAGTAATGCATCTGGTAAACAAAAACCCTGGGGAACTCTACGGGGGGGGGGTGGTCCTTATCTGCCATCAAAGTCTGTGTTTCTGTGTAATTTTCCTTCATTTAACAGGTGACATGGGGAAGCCGAAGACTGTTTCCATCGGTATTCAGTGTGACTTGCTCAATGATCAGACCATGCAGCTGCACAAACAACCACAGGTAGGTAAGTAGGTCAAATTTTTATTTTTATACAGGATATCACAAGTCGTTAGGGATGAAATCCCTGTTTACAAGACTAGGCCTGTTTGATGTCACCAAGAATAAAAACTTATATAATGCATTACAAGCACAAAACTTATACAAAGGCAATATTAAATACATCCTCATACAATATACAGGTACACATTTCAAACAATCGAATACCTTGGACAACTACAAATTACAGCTATACTAACAGGTATAAGTATATAGTCAGAAACAATTACTTCAGGAGGCATAGCGGCAAAATATAAAATGCATTATGTTATGTATTCAAAGAAATATCACATGAGGTAATAACATTAATTATTAAACTAACATTCACACACAACTTGAAAAAGTGATTTCAGCCCTATCGTAAATGAATTTCGAGATACCACTCTCATTGAGTATGGAAGTATGTTCCATCATTTTGCCGCTTGATGTTTTAAAGATTTTACTCCAAATTTAGTTTTGTTATAATGTCTCTATTTTATTTACATAAACAGATCTAGTCAAGATCCGAGTAGGCTCACTCTTTTTTGTCAATGCATTTACTGATATATAATGAGCTGGTTGCTTTGTGAAAAAACGCTGCAATAATTTCAACCATATCTCCCCATTTCTTTGTTCTAAAGAAGTCCATCCCAAAGTATTTATTAATGTACAATGATGTGTTCTGTAATGACAACGCAATATAAACTCCACAAGTTTATATTGAATTTTGTCTAATTTATCCCGCATTAATTTTGGTGTAACCCTGTAAATAACACTTCCATAATCAATGGTGGGCATCACCATCTGCTCCACTATAGTTTTCTTAGTTATTAAGTCCAAGCTTCTTGATGTGCATCTAAGAGCCCCTAATTTTTTACTAACCTTATTCAGCACCTCCCTAGTGTGTTCTTGAAAATTTAACTCTGCATCAAAAATTACACCCAGGTATCGGTATTCAATTACTTGATCTATCAATATATTTGACAAAGATGTTAACCCAAATCTGGTTTATTTCTATTCCCGAAATAAAGTACTTTTGTCTTCTTTAAGTTCATCACCAGTCCTGACCTGGTGAACCACTCCCCGATACCGCTGAAGTCCCTCTGCAATTTAACTTTCAGATCTGCAAAGTCCACCCCAGTTGCAACAAGAGCCGTATCATCAGCATACAGCTGAATATTAGATGTTTGAACTACCTGGGGAAGATCACTGCAGAATACTAAGAATAACAAGGGCCCCAATATGGATCCTTGAGGGACTCCTCTTTCTACTAGTTTAGTTGCTGTCAAGGTCTGGTGCATACTTACTCTTTGTGATCTTCCTGTTAAATATGATCTAATCCAAGCCCATGAACCCTCTGTGATACTCGTAACTCAGAGTTTCCTCAGCAGCAGGGAGTGGTCCACCAGGTCGAAGGCTTTTCACAGATCTGCAAACAGAACTGCAGTTTCCTTTCCTGCATCCAAGAAGGCTGCCACAATATCATTAAATTCAATCAAGGCCAAGTTAGTAGGGAGGCCTCTTTTAAATCCTGCCTGATTTGGTGTAAGGTTATTGTGTGTTTCTAAATTGTCTATTATTTGTGTATGTACCAGTTTTTCCAGGCATTTGGATAGTATTGAGAGCAAGGCAATTGGTCAACAATTACCTGGATGACTTTGATCTTCCCCTTTATATATTGGAATAGTTTTACTTTGTTTCCATTTTGTAGGAAAAATACCTTATACTTAAACTCCAATTAAACATATATGTTATTATCGGTGCTACATACTCAGCAGCTGACTACAAAAACCTTTCTTCCTTCCAACCCTTCCAAGCTGGGGGATTTAGGAATTTTTAGATGCTTTAAGTATGTTTTTTCCTCTGTTATGTTTAATGATCTAAAACAAAAGGGGGGATAAAGCCCATTACATTTTAATTCTTCCTGGGTCTTTTTAAATGGGACTCTCATATCTAAGCCTGGTAAATTTACAAAAAAATCATTTAGTAAATTAGCTATTTCTATGGGTTCCTTTACAGCCTTCCCCTCATGAACCAATTGATTTATGTATTATTTATTTTTATCACCCAGGCTAATAATGTCATTAACTGTTTGCCAAAATCTTTTTGGATCGTTATTCCTTTCTGTTTTCACCCTATAATAATTCAATCTGACTTTCCTAATCTGTTGTTTACAATAATTCCTTTTGCTTTTATAAATTTCCCAGTCACTATTTATTTTTGATTTATTTTTTAGCCAGCTTCCACAATCAATTCTTAATCTTAATCCTTTTTAGTAGATTGTCATTAATCCAAGGTTCCCTAGCCTTTCTCTTACTTGCTTTTATTTTTGGTGCCTACTTATCACATAACTCCAGGAATCTGGCTACAAAATACTGTACAGTTAAATCTAAATCCAGAATTAATTTACATCTCTCCCAATTTTCTGTCTACATATCCAAATTAAATCTGTCAGGTGAAATACATTTCATGTCTCTAACCCACCCCTCCCCCAGTAGTTTCCATAATTATTGAGTACTTTCTAAGTTTGCCCAAATTAAATGATGATCTCTGAATTGAGGGGGTTCTGCTCCGAGACTAACAATAGATCCAATAATGTGCCTTAACCATAGTGTTAGTGTATCTAGTAGGTTCATCTATCAATTTTATTAAATCAAGGGATGCCAACGTGTCCTTTACTCTATCTCTCAAATTATTCCAGTCTGAATTAAAATCACCCATTAAGATCAGTAGTTTTTCTTTCTCTTTGTCCTGAATTATATTAATAGTCAAATCTAAGTCTACCATCTTAGCATTTGGAGGAGAATACACAATCCCTATAGCAACATTTAGTTCTTGTAAATAAAGTACTATGGAGTCCACATTTCCTGTGTTACCTTTTACCAAGCTCCATGCATTGTCATGTATTATTTTTATATTTGTTTTATATCTCTCTGCATGCTCTGGATTTAATTCTATACCCCCCTTCCCAATATGAAAAGCAGAGTACACATGGTTTCATCGGAGTACATACTTCTATGTACTTCTTATGCCTCCAAACATTTAAGCTGACCAGCAAAACTGTATGTTGTCCAGGTTCTTGTAAAATCATTTCTGCAAGGTTTTAAAGGACCATAACTTCCCCCTTGTAGTCCTTTAAGTGAATGAGTTGGCCAGTAGTAACCTAATTTACTAGAGACCTCCTTTGTTGTACAAAATGGTTGAATGAACAAACAAACAATAGTAAACTCATCATTTTTCCTGTATACATTATGGTACTTTAAACCTTTTGAAATTATGTTCCAAAATATTTGCCTCCCAGCACTTTAAACATTTTAAATACTTATGAAACCTTAAACCTCTTAGAACTGTATTTTAAAATATTTACCTTCCAACACTTTAATTACTAAAAAGCACTTAATAGGCAGTTTAAAAACTCTTACCTTTAACATACAAGTAGGACTGTACAACCTGTTTCCAATTTGTAGTATGACTATCTGTATATTAGCCTATTTCCAGGTTATAATATATGGCTATCTTCATATATGTAAAATGATGAGTTTACTATTGTTTGTTTGTTCATTCAATCGCTTGCAATCAGAGTGAGAATTTAAGCAGCACAGTCCCTGCCTCAGTAAATGACCTCAGCAGTTCATCCCAAGCCCCCTTCTTACAGGATTGGTGCAGGACAGGTGTAAAATATAAGTCTCACAACACGTAGGAAGGCACAGACTCTCACCCTGGCATTTTTCTTCATTGCACGTCAGGGGAAATCCTTTCGGGAGTAAAGCAGGCAGCAGATGGTAAATGATACAATGTAGCTGCTTGCAAGCAGCTCAAGAATTTAAGCAGCACAGTCCCTGCCTCTGCGGATGACCCCAGCAGTTCAACCTGAGCCCCCTTCTCACAGGATTGGTGCAGGACAGGTGTAAAATGAAAGTCTCAGAACATGTAGGAAAGCACAGACTCTCACCCTGGCGTTTTCCTTTGTTGCACCTTAGGGGAAATCCCCTCGGGAATAAAGCAGGCAGCAGATGGTAAATAATACCAATTTGCTATGCCTGTTGCTCGACACCTATCAACACATCCTTGTCATCATTATCGGATCCCGAGAATGCAGGCAACAAATCCGAATACATTCCTGGTGATGACTCCATCCTTGAGCTGAGAATGAACAATCGGGGATATTGATAGGTTGGTATTGCATCACAGCTTCATAGGCATTGTACTCATTCTAAATGTGTTCAGACAGTGCATTATTTTGAGAGTGTCTGCTTAATTATTCAGCAATCCTTCTATGACTCTGTTGCTGCTGGCCTACTACCCACACTGGTGAAGTATGGACCTACCACTTCTGCCTGTTCCAACACTTCCATCCAATGATTGCTCACACGACCCCGTGCATTTCATTGTGCCACAACCAATTTGTTTAATTGGTGCCCAATGGAGACATACTACATGCACAGCCCTACGCTTATACTGTTACACATTCTTCTTGGTCTTGTTTAACTTTTTGGGGTCTGCCAGACATCTGCTTCCATGTATATCAGCCGTCTGCACTTGACTGGCTCTGTCACATTCTGCCTCCACATCTTTTTTTCTGGTTCTACGTATACTGCGGTCTGTACGTGCTAGTTTTCTTGTTCATTTCATACCTTTTTTTTTGTCATTTCATCTCTTCTTACAACATTGATTCTTGCAATGTCCCTCAGAAAATGTTGTGTATTGCACATGACACATTGGCCGTCATGTTGCGGAACTGTGGCATGCAGAATTCCTATGTTCTATTGTTGCTGCCTCTCTTTCAGTGTGGTTTCATGCCTCATGCATTCTCCACTTCCATCCATCATTGATGGGCTTCTTTCCCATTGTTTGTTACTATTTTCACCATTTTTGCAGTTTGATTTTGTTTTGTGTGCCACATTTCAATGCAATATCATCTTTTTTTCTCCATGATTCCGGTGATGACAGTGCATGTATTTTAAAGGGCAGGCACCTGCTGTCAGGAGACCAGTGCCTCTCACAGATATATAATAGCCAAACAGCCACACTGTTGCTGGGTCTTAAAAATTCCATGTGGATCCTTCCAGTAACACAGAATGTGCATCCCCATAACAACAGAGCCATGTCTGACACTCCCACAGTCAGGTACCCCAAGCTCCATTTATTTTTGACATCAGAAAATGAAGACCATGTGTGTGCTCCATGCATCTGTACTGGTGTCAGTTTTTCAGTGACTTGTAGTACTATTTCATGCTGCCACCTGGGAAAAATGCCAGCAACCGCTCCAATAAACAGGGACAGTAACTGCAGCGGCTGCTTTGATATTTCTACATGGGAACTCTAACTAGTACTAAACCTCACAGAAATACTGCATACATACAGGTGAATGGAATGCACATTCTGCATTTAGTTTCAGTCTTCGCAATATGGGGGGGCGCTATAACTTTTTAACTGGGTGGTGCGCATGGAATTTGTACTACCACTCAACAGCGTATCAGGTCCACTATTATATCTGTTTGAGGGTGCTGTGCACCTAACAGTGGCTAACTGCTCTGTAAGCTGTTACCACAGTCTTGACTGGTGACCTCGCGTGAGCAACATCTATTAGGTTTTGCTTTGAGCAGCCACATTATTGTGCCCATGATTGTTGTATTGATGGAATTTCATTTGCTGCATCCATCTTGCTCCCAGTTTGTTGTGGTTGTACCGATGTTCCCTGACCCTATTCCCATCACACTGAATATGCCCACAACTCGGTTGCTGCATCCTGTGTCTGCCGGGGTTATCAGATTGGATTGGATGCCAGTGTTCCAGTTGTACTTCTACTAAGAAGTAATTATGCAATTGAACACTGGTGGAGGGAGGGCTGATGTAAATTATGGATTGCATTTACATCATATATATACATACTTGTGTGAACTGTTGTTTTGCACATCAGTGTACCACACAGGGGTGCAAGCAGCAATAGAGGGGTGTTTACAGGTGAAAGCAACCTTTATTGTACATGTGTATTCACACACACAGAGATACACTGTACTGTATTTGTACTGTATTTTACTGCTATGCACACTGTATTCTGGTATACAAGTTCGGTAACTATTCACAGTTTCCAGACCTTACAGTACCTTTGCACTTGCAACGCTCAATTTTACCACTGTTCATGCCTGTGTGCCTCTCTGGTTTCCAGCCCAGTTCTCCTTTCCTATCTGTGTTGTGCAGTCCACAAGGTAATGCTATTGAGTTATTTTACATAGTTTCGCATGACATCATGCTGTACCAACCAACTGGTGTTACTGCATGCTCCTGTTCATTTCTAAGGTGGCACATAGCCCTGCTCTGTGCTATTGTGTTATTCCTAAGATTCACTTTTACCTCCAATCCACAATATCTGCAGTGTGATTACAGGTGTTTGTGCCACCATGGTACTGCAACACACCTTATTACAGACATGTATCCCAACTTAAAAAGGATACATTGCACGTCACTGTCACAAACTTGCTCAGCCAGTCAGCCCTCTACTCCCAAAGTGCCTACCTCTGAGCGTATGATTTGTTTATAGTGAACAGAACAAGGTAACCCTCTTGTCTGTTTTGTGGGTTCAAGTCACCTTAGTCTCAAGCTCTGGAGGGATTCAAACTGATAAACTCTTGTTAGCGTACCCAATTATCAGGCTCAGATAATTCTGTCTTTGGGGGCCAGATATCTTTGCCTATGGGCACCCAACCAGGTCTTTCAAATGAACCTTTAGAACTCTATGCAAGGCTTTAGAGAATTCTATCCATTTTTCAGTTTGGTATATCAATAAGCTTAAAATACAGTGTCACTTATAACCACTCTAAGCTCTACTTAAATAAAAAGGAATGTCAAGGCACTGCAAGCAGTTTCCATTGTAAAATATATCTTTACTTTAAAATATCAAAACAGAACAATAAATACAGAACAAATATCCCAAACACATACAATCTTAAATACCAAACAGATTTTTCAAGGTACAAACTAAGCTCTCTTATCCACGTACTACTTCTCTCCTACGATGCTGACGTTGTCCTTTTTCTCTCAGTCACAAATATCGTCTTGTGTGTCTCTGTTGAGGTTCTCTCAGCAATTAAACACAGCTCTGAACCGGCCTTTTCTAAGGTCACCAAACTCCGCCTTGGTGTAACAAAAATCTATATTTTATATAACACAGGATGTCTAAATAAAATATTTAAAAAAACATAATAGGTGACCTCACTGATTTTCCTCTCCTCAGGTTAATCAGACAAAACTGGTCTGTGCTCTGCTACACATACATCTCAAAAGTTTCTTTGATCTAAGTCACTGTATCCAAAGCAAAAGTGTATTTGCTTCTTTAAGCCTGTCTGGGTCTTGGAATCTACACCTCAAAGGTCTCTCTGATGTAATTCAAGGGTTCCCCGGGAATGTATATTTGGCCTTCCAAACTCGTCTGGGTCCTGTTTGGCCCAGCCATCAACCTCTTTGATGAAATGAGCTGGTTCCTGGAAGGTTATTCATAACCCATGCATGCTCTTTCCATACATATATGACACCTAGAGCAAAATCAAAGGATTCCCCTGGGGATGCCATGAATGGCTAATTTCATTTCCTGGGATCAAAGCAAATTTAACATGCTAATTGAACCTCAGATCTCTGTAGTTTAAATACCTCCTGTCCTTTGAACTTATCCTTGGGGTTTTTTGGATGTGTCAGTTCAGCAAGACTGTGGGTCTTCTGACTACCCTTCCCATCACGTATTTTATATGTAATAAAAAAAAAATTAGACACAGCACTCAGAGCTGGCTGTCTACATCACAGTCACCACTGGTAGTAACATTGTCTTTTGTTAGCAATATTTGTTTCACTGTGTTCTGGTGACACTTAGAGATATGTTGTTCTTAGTGACACTGTGTACGTGGGTGTTTTGGTAAACAGTAACAAGCGTTGACTGCTGTTTCAGTGCACTGTCTATTGATGCACGTCACTGACTGTAAGCTTCTATAAAGTCGCTATACTGAAAGTATGTGCATAACACAACTGGATGGAGGCTCTCACATGTTTCTTCCATCCTTGTTTACTCAGCATGCCATGCTCTGTTTTGTGACATGCAAGCCACCATTGCATTTGAATGCTCAGTGACACTATATGGCTATACTTGACATGGTATATACTCTTGTATAACTGCTTGCCGTGCCATCACTGATATACAACAAATGAGTCTTTCCAATCCTCTCTTTTAACAACATGCATCGTTCCAGTGCAGGCACCAAATCCAGACACAGAGGCCCAAAAGGTTTTTGTTTTCCATTCCAGTCTACATGAACTGTTTGCAAAATGTCCCAGTTGTGCAGCAAATACCACAGTGCATTACTCCATAGATGAAGTAAAGAGGAGGCTTGGCACCTTTCTCATTGTAACGGTTATATGTCCGGACTGTGGTTATGGCTGAGTATGGCAAAATCAGCAATCTTTGGGTCATATTCCACCCATGAACATGATACTATCATCTGCCATTCTAATATCTGGATGCCCCATTTCTAAAGCACTGTATCATCTCAAACTAATGAATGTTGCTTCCATTTGCCACACAACATTTAATAACCACCAGCGTTATGTCCTTCTCTAAACTATCGAGAGCTTCTAGATTCAGAAACAGAAAAGACTGATTGAACAATCATCAGCAATGGGGGTGGACTTATGCTAGCTGGCGATGGTCATTTTGATACTTCTGGTCACTGTGCAAAGTATGGATCATACAGCATGCTGGAGCAGCGCATCAACAAAATTATCGCTGTCTCCTTTGTCCAGGTGAGTAAACAAATTATGAGACAGCATTGTGCTTATTCTTTTGTCCCCACAGTGTGTACTATGTCTGTAATTCCTGCGTTCTTCACTTAGAGCAATGAGGTGAAGAATTCTATGTGGATGGAGCTGGAGGGACTTCAACATGTCCTTTCATTCCTTGTGTGCGAATCGCAATTGAAAATTTCCAGTCTGGTGATCGACCGACACACAAAAATAAATGCGTGGCTCAGGGACAACCCACTGATGACTAGTGGTGACCACTACTATGATGTTTGGCATGTGGCCAAAAGTAGAGTAGCATTAATTGTCCTCTTGTTCTTTATTTTCATTGTTAAAAATATTTATCATACTTTTTGGGTCTGTGAATGTGCACAAATCGATTTTTTCTTTCTTTCAGGTCTATAGAAAAAAAAGCAAAAACATTGTGAGACAATCAACCCATGGAACAGGACCATCAGCAATTGCATTTATTGAATTGCTGCCTCGACGCCAGACTGTGATCCCAATCTCAGAAAAGCGAAATGGCAGTGCATGATGAATCACATGCAAAACATTCATGAGGGTCACAGTGACCTCTGCTGCCTGCATCCACCTCTTACAGGCCAAGAGCAGAACAAGAAATGGTTGCAGCCGAGTCAGTATTCACCAAGTAACACAGAAAGTATCCTTTCATATCTGTGCAATTCATTTTTATGTTGATTGTGTGCATGCACAAGAAACATGTTGCGGCAGGTTTCTCCACAAGTAGGTGAGGAGGCATGGCACTGTTGTGGCCAATGCCCCCACAGCCTGTAAAGGCTTGTCCCACTTCCCCAATGCTGTGGCACACTGCTGCTGACACTAGTTCAGCCAGCATGCCACCAACTTGTAAAAAATTAGCTGCTGCAATCAGGGGCCGCCTCATCATTGCAGCATCAGCCATTCGCTGCAATGAGGGAGTGACCCGTCATTGTAGGGCAGGATCTTGAAACCCTGATATTGTTTGTGAACATGGCAATGGTTGCCACCATGTTCACAAACAGTATTAACCTCCCCAGCTGAGGGGGTGCCCAATCCCCCTCGGCAGTATGTGCCCCCTTGACTGTGTTTATTTGCTGACAGCGGCCCCAATCCCCCATCAGATGCAGTGCCCCAATATTTATGTTGCGATGGGGGAGCCCACTCCCTGTCGGCATTATGTTCCCCCCGCTTTTGTTGTGTGCCGATGGGGGTGCCCAATCCCCCATTGGCTACAGCTGCCTCCCCAAAAGAAAGACTCTGCTGGCATGCTGGGAGCCCACCCCAGCATGCCACATGCCCCTGCAAAATAAAAAATGGTCCTGCAATGTCTTTTTGTGAAAAGGAAACGGTCCTCTGCAGTCTCCCTGACCCCCCACAACCCGCACCCACCCACTGCATACCCTGCCTCCCACACCCCCCACTCCCATACTTACCTCCAGAGTCTGGCTCGATGATCTGCGGTGGACCGGAACACGCTCTGCACTCTTCAAAGCCGACCACGAACTGAGGAAATGCCGGTAAGAAGTATAATGGAATAAATAGGGTTTTTTTCAACGTTGATGCATATCTCAGGCATTTTTTGGAATTTTGGCACCAATTTTTTTAACATGGGATTTTTGGGACCCCTTCTCATGAATTTTATCACTGTCATGGTGTTAATCAGCCCTGAAAGGTGATTTCACGGTCACTGCGTGGAATCACCTTTTGGGACTGATTAACAAAACAACAGTGCCAGTGTTCATGAGGTGGGCTCTCAAAAAGCCTATGTTGCAAATTTGGTGGGAAAAATCCCAAAAATGACTGTTTTATGAGCTTGCGTTGCGCAGTTGCTACGCATGCTCGTAACTTTGCGAATTTGCAATATTTTCACCCCTGATTTTCAACATTGGCCTTTTTTCAGACCTCCTCATGAACAGTACAGCTCTCATTTTTTACACCCTGGTGAAAATGTGTTTTTGCACTTCCGGCACCGAATAGCGCGGTCGGTGTGGAAAATCAGTGTTCCACACAGATTAAGAAACTGACAGTGGCACTGTTCATGAGCAGAGGTCCTAAAATGCCTATGTTGAAAATTTGGTGGTGATACTCTATAAAATGACTGTTACAAGCATGTGTTGCGCAATTTGCACGCACGCTCATAAGTTCACAAATTTTTAATGTTTTCACTCCAGATTTTCAACATTGCCATTCTTCTGCACCTCCTTATGAAAAGTACAGCTGTCATTTTTCACACTCTGGCCGAAATGTGTTTTCGCAGTTCCAGCGCAGAATAGCATGGTCGCTGTGGGAAATCTGTGTTTGGGATACATTATGAAAATGACAGTGACACTGGTCATTAGCAGAGATCCTAAAATGTCTATGCTGAAAATTTGGGGACGAAAGTCCATAAAATGAGTGTGTTACTAATGTGCATTGCGCAGTTTCCACACACGGTCATACCTTCGCAACTTTGCAATATTTTCACTCCAAATTTTCAACATTGACATTTTGTCGCACCTCCTTATGAACAGTACAGCTGTCATTCTTCACATCCTGGCCAAAATGTGCTTTTGCTCTTCTGGCGCACAATAGAGCGGTTGCTGTGGGAAATCGGTGTTCAGAACATGTTAAGAAAATCACACTGACACTGTTCCTGAGCAGAGGTCCTAAAATGCCTATGTTAAAAATTTTGTGCTGAAACTCCATAAAATGACTGTGTTACGAGCGTGTGTTCTGCAGGTGTCACGCACCCTTGTAAGTTTGCAAATTAGTAATATTTTCACACCAGATTTTCAACACTGGCATTTGTTCACACCTCCTTATGAACAGTACAGCTGTAATTTTTCACATCCTGGCTGAAATATGTTTCCGCCCTTCTGGTGCAGAATACCGCAGTCGCTGTCAGAAATCAGTGTTTTAGACAGATTAGGGTCAACTGAGCTCTGTCGGGACTGCTGTGGATGTCTTTGTGGGCAGGAAAAGGCGACAACACAGGCAAGAGCCCAGTACAAAAGGGCAGCCTGCAGTGCAGGGAGACACAGAACGAGAGAGTGAGGGAAGGGGACTGAATGAGTGAGCTCAACAGAGCTCTGCTGGGACTGCTGCGGATTTGTCTGTGGGCAGGAAAAGGCAACTATGCATGCAGGGCCTGAGTACAAAAGGGCAGCCTGCAGTGGTGGGACAAACGGAACAGGCAAGTGAGAGGGGGAGCAAGCGAGCTCAATGGAGCTTTATTGTCACTGCTGCAGATTTCTTAGTGGGCAGATAAGGGTGGCTATGCTGGCAGGAGCCCAGTGCAGAAGGGCAGCCTGCAGCACCAGCAGAAAAGGAATGAGCAAGTGAGACAGGGGGAGGGAGTGAGTAAGGCCAACGAAGCTGTGTCGGGACTGCTGTAGATTTCTTTGTGGGCAGACAAAAATGCCAACAAAGACAGGAGCCCAGTACAAAAGGGCAGCCTGCAGCACCGGGAGACACAGAATGAGTGAGTGAGGGAGGGGGAGTGAGTGAGCTCAACGGAGCTCTGTTGGGACTGCTGCGGATTTGTTTCTGTGCAGGAAAAGGCAGCAAGGCATGCAGGGCTTGAGTACAAAAGGGCAGCCTGCAGTGGTGGGACAAACAGAATGAGCAAGCAAGAGAGGGGAACTGAGCGACCTCAACAGAGCTCTGTCGGGACAGCTGCGGATTTCTATGTGGGCAGAAAAAGGTGGCAACACAGGCAGGAGCCCAGTACATAAGGGAAGCCTGCAGTGCCGAGACAAACAGAACAAGCAAGTGAGAGAAGGGGAGTGAGCAAGCTCAACGAAGGTGTATCATGACTGCTGCAGATTTCTTTGTGGCCAGGAAAAGGTGGCAATACAGGTAGGAGCCCAGTACAAAAAGCCAGCCTGCAGCACCGGCAGAAACGGAATGAGCGACTGACAGGGGGGAGTGAGCGAGCTCAATGGAGCTATCTTGGGACTGCTGCAGATGTGTTTGTGGGCAGAAAAAGCCTCCAACACAGGCAGGAACCCAGTACAAAAGGGCAACCTGCAGCAGTGGGAGACACAGAATGAGCGAGTGAGGGAGGGGGAGTGAGTGAGCTCAACAGAGCTCAGCTGGGGCTGCTGCAGATTCCTTTGTGGGCAGAAAAAGGCAGCAATGCATGCAGGGGCCAGTACAAAAGGGCAACCTGCAACATCGGGAGAAACAGAATGAACAAGTGAGAGAGGAAGAGTGAGTGAGCGAGCTCAACGGAGCTCTATCGTGACTGCTGAAGATTTCTTTGTGTGCAGAAAAGGGCGGCAATGCAGGCAGGAGCCCAGTACAAAAGGGCAGCTTGCACCATGGGCAGAAACAGAATGAGCAAGTGAGACGGGGGAGTGAGTGAGGTCAATGGAGCTCTTTCGAAACTGCTGCAGATTTCTTTGTGGGCTGAAAAAAATGCCAACAGAGGAAGAAGCCCGTACAAAAGGGCAGCCTGCAGTGCCACGAGAAACAGAATGAGCGAGTGAGACAGGGAGAGTGAGTGACCTGAACAGAGCTCTGTTGGGGCAGGTGCAGATTTCTTTGTGGGCAGGAAAAGATGCCAACACAGCCAGGAGGCCAGTACAAAAGGGCAGCCTGCAGCGACAGGAGAAACAGAATGAGCGAGTCACAGTGGGGGAGTGAGCGAGCTCAACGGAGGTCTATCGTCACTGCTGCAGATTTCTTTGTGGGCAGGAAAAGGCAGCAATGCAGGCAGAAGCCCAGTACAAAAGGCCAGCCTGCAACCCCCACAGAAACGGAATGAGCAAGTGAGAGTGGGCGAGTGAGCGACCTCAACTGAGTTGTGTCGGGACTGCTGCACATCTCTTTGTGGGCAGACAAAGCCTCCAATGCAAGCAGGAACCCAGTACAAAAGGGCAGCCTGCAGCAGTGGGAGACACAGAATGAGTGAGTGAGGGAGAGGGAGTGAGTGAGTGAACTCAACAGAGTTCTGTTGGGACTGCTGCAGATTTCTTTGTGGGCAGAAAAAGGCAGCAATGCACGCAGGGACCCACTACAAAACAGCAGCCTGCAGCAGCAGGAGAAACAGAACGAACAAGTGAGAGAGTGGGAGTGAGTGAGCAAGCTCAATGGAGCTCTGTCATGACTGCTGCAGATTTATTTGGGCCCAGAAGAATGCAGCAATGCAGGCAGGAGCCCAGTAGAAAAGGGCAGCCTACAGCACCAACAGAAATGGCATGAGTGAGTGAGAGAGTGGGACTGAGCGAGCTCAACGGAGCTCTGTCGGGACTGTTGCAGATTTGTTTGTGGGCAGAAAAAGGCGCCAACAGAGGCAGAAGACCACTACAAAATGGCAGCCTGCAGCGCCAGGAGAAACAGAATGAGTGAGTGAGACAGGCGGAGTGAGCGGCCTCAACAGAGCTCTGTCGGGACAGCTGCAGATTCCTTTGTGGGCAGAAAATGATGCCAACGCAGGCAGGAGCCCAGTACAAAAGGGCAGCCTGCAGTGCTGGGAGAAACACAAAAAGCGAGTAAGAGAGGGGCAGTGAGCTACTTTAATGGACCTGTGTCATGACTGCTGCAAATTTCTTTGTGGGCAGAAAAAGCTGCCAACAGAGGCAGAAGCACAGTAGAAAAGGGCAGCCTGCAGCGCCAGCAGAAACAGAATGAGCGAGTGACAGAGGGGGAGTGACCCACCTCAATGGAGCTGTGTCGGGACAGCTGCAGATTTCCTTGTGGGCATCAAAACCTGCCAATGCAGGCAGAAGCCCAGTACAAAAGAGCAGCCTGCAACACCAGGAGAAACAGAATGAGAGAGTTAGACAGGTGGAGAGAGCGACCTCAACGGAGCTGTGTCAGGACAGCTGCAGATTTCTTTGTAGCCAGAAAAAGGTGCCAATGCAGGCAGATGTCCAATACAAAAGGGAAGCCAGCAGCACTGGGACAAACACAATGATTGAGTGAGAGAGGGGGAGTGAGCAAGCTCAACAGACCTCTATCATGACTGCTGCGGATTGCTTTGTGTGCAGAAAAAGGCGGCAATGCAGGCAGGAGCCCTCTACAAAAGGCCAGCCTGTAGCGCTGGCAGAAATGGAACGAGCAATACAGGGGGAGTGAGGTTGCTCAGTGGACCTGTGCCAGGACTGCTGCACATTTCTTTGTTGGCAGAAAAAGCCGCCAACAGAGGTGGGAGCTCAGTACAAAAGGGCAGCCTGCAGTGACAGCAGAAACAGAATGAGCGACTGAGAGAGGGTGAGTGACCCACCTCAACACAGCTCTGTCAGGACGGCTGCAGATTTCTTTGTGGCAGAAAAAACATGCCAATACAGCCAGAAGCCCTGTACAAAGGTGCAGTCTGCAGCTCCAGGAGAAACAGAACAAGCGAGTGACACAGGACCACTGAGCGAGCTCAACAGACCTAAGTAATCAACATTCAGCATTGACAAATGCTAGTTGATGTCTGAGCTTGTGTTTTCTGTCAACAGATGATAAAGGATCAGAGAAACTTTTTGAAACTCAAGAGAACAAGTGACTTCTAGGCGACATTTGCTGCCTGTCGCCGCATACACAAACATCAGCGGTAGAGGCATTTCACAGCACCATTCTGAACTTGGCTCCGACACACACTTCCTATTCTTTTCATGGGATGCAGTGCAGGTGAGTTTCTCTGTAAGGTAATTGGGGCCATGGTGGGGTACACCCACAGATGCATGCTCTGGTGCACAACATTTACAAGCAGAACAATAATACTACTTGTTCATACTTCAAAGCTATTGTCAATTGTACTGTCAAGAGTTAGGCATAACAGTATGATGGTCAATCTCAAGAGTGCATGTGCATTACTCTCCTCCTGTCATTTTATTGGTGGGTAAATTCTCAAGACTGTGCATTGGGGAGGTACTGTTGTTTTTTAAAAATTCTTTTATTTTCAGATTGTGTTTGTCCCTGTATAGCGATTTACAGCTTTGCCCATATCTCAAGTACAGTCTGCATCGTCTAATGATGGTCAATTTCTCCTCCTCCACAATGCCACAGTGTTGTGTAGTTCCACTGTGTTTGATCCTTGCACTGATGCTGTTCATGGCTCATATGGTTGCCTGGGTGTGAGATCATTCTGCACCACAGCTTTGCATTTCACTGCTATGCAGTTGATGCCCTGCTGTCTCCGCCCATTATTCCAGCACCTCATGACCACTTTTGGCGCTCATACTCGAGGGCCACCTGGGATGTGCCCTCTACCATGTCACTAATAAAGACATTCAACAGGACTGGTCCTAGTACTGATCCCTATGGTATCCTACTGGTCACCCCCTCTCACCAGATTGTACCCCATTTACCACCACCCTCTGTCTCCTCTCTGTTAACCAGTTCCTCATCCAGTTCACTACTTTGTTTCCGATGCCCAGACTGCATATGCCATAATTTTAGTTAATGACAGCCTCAAGCGATATATTTTTGGAAGTAGTGTTTGTTACATCCTGCTGTTCCCACCATGGTTTTATCTATTGTTCCTGTAAATCTTAACAACCTTTGACAAATTTCATACACTAGGCCATGGTATTGACTGACATGACGAAACCATAAGGTATATCTATATTCACTGACAAGACCGCACCCGCCAATCCTATTTTGGCAAGCATATCTTTACTTTGATTTGACAGTGTTTCTATAATCCCCATATTTGCAAATTGTATTTCTGAGGTCTGCCATGGACCAGTGGCTCCTGCCACCCTAACTGAAAATTATATCTTCACTCACAACCCTAGGTGTCGCTACAAACAATCTTTGCCACTTTCATGAGATGCTGACATTCTTCTGTGTTATCTGGTGGCAAGAGACAGCATTTCCGTATATGTCTACAGACTTTGATTCCACGACCATCATGAGTATGCCTGTATCTCTGTCCTAATTATTTAGTGGCATTCTCATTTTCTCTTTCTTTTCAGATTGTATCTGTCAGCACTTTATTTCAATGAAAAAACAGGGTGAGACGAACTAACAGACAAGAATGGGAAGGAAAAGTTTGCTGTCTACTTCTCAAAGGCAAAGAAGGGCGAGCCCTCTGTGTGGCCATGGAAACAACCATCCACATATGGTACGCAAAGTCAAAATGCACTTTTTTGTAAGCCAGCATATGAGTAGTTAGTGCATGTTCTTAGCAAAATTGTGTACAGCTGGTGCGTCCAAATGGAACACAGTCACAGCACCCCCCCCACTCCTGTTCCAACAATAAAAGGCCACAAAATATCTTAATCTCACGAAAGATGTCTTTTGTTTTACCCATGGTAAAAGGCTGTTTGGTTGAAACATTACAGACTCTATGTGGACAACTGTTCTTTTACTTTTAACTTGGGTAGTAATACAAGACATCTTTGGTGTGATTACGGTATTTTGTTGCCTTTCATTGATAGGACAAGAGTGGGGAATGCGTGACTGTTTTCCATTTCTATGTATGACTGTTGCTGAGCACCCATAGCTTGAGTGCAGCTTTTTTGGTTTTGCTGCTACGTCCACTCGACAAACTTGACCAATTTGCAACTATGACTTAGGGTGTAGGGGATACACACAGATGCCAACCAACAGTAAACGAGATGAAGCCGTTTGTGTTACTGATACTTTTAGTCTGTCCGGTTTCCATGGGCATTTTTTCCACATGGATGTACAAATGGGAAGCTTGTTTCATTATTTACACGCTTTGTTGTCCTGGTATGTATGGGTGTGTCCCCATGACCACCACATGGATGTACAAATGGGAAGCTTGTTTCATTATTTACACACTTTGTTGTCCTGGTATGTATGGGAGTGTCCCCATGACCACCACATGGAGCCTCATGGTATGTGTCATTGACCTTTCCCGCACCCACTTAAAACTTCACATCCATCCCCAGTGCTTCATCCATTGAGTTCCGTATCTGTGCAGTGTCATCTCCAGTTCTCCCACCTCTAACTCCCCCCACAGCACATTTGTAAATGTGTCCACTATTATTTCTCCCTTTTCCCATTGCAAACCATCATTAGTGTATAGTATGTTGCCCATTTCACAGCATCTGCCCTTCTCTCCTGAAACACAACCCATAATTAGAAACTGATTGCAGTTGGTGCCACCACTAAGCAGTGCACATGTTACCATGGATGGCTATTAAAAGTGTCCAAATCATGTTGCACGATGTAATCATGTATGTTCTCACTGTGGTTACAATAAAAACATTACTGAACCTGGTGAATATCACAAACAATGGATAGTTCTGCAACCAAGGCACCAACTGGTGCCATGCAGTTTGTGTGCAATGATGTTATTTCACGAGTATATCCACACATAACACTTGTCCTTTACACCTATTTTCTTTCCAGAGTATGCACATGCGATCATGCGAGAGGCCATGCTGCCACTGAGTGAACTGGAAATCATGGAGAAACTAAAGAAATCTGCTGGATCCAAGCAACAACCTGAGCACCTGTCCACAGCACTGAAGGACGTTGACCGTGAGAGTGCAGTCCAGCTGTACAAGACTCGATTTCCAAATAAGAGTTAACATTTACAAGTACAGTCCCACACAGTTACAGCATTTGATGTGAACTCTGATTGTATGACTACTTGAGTGGAACAGTAAATGGATTTTCTGCTCCTTGACGCTCACTGACACTATAAAGAACTCCATTGTGCTATTGGCTGAACACTTTTGTGAACTAAATGGTCAATATGGCACTGTGACCAATCAGTGATTTGTAGTGTTGGACAGTCAAATGACTCTTGTTCGAGTAGGATGATAATAATCATGCCTGTTGTGACTCCACATAGACCAAGAAATGCCTATGTTGCACAGACTCTGATTTAGCAAACATACAGCCTTAATAGATAGTTTGTGTGCACACATAATAAGGGCAGCATCAAGGAAAACCATTGTGAAACAATCTTCCAAATTTGATTGGATTGACTGGGGAAAGGGAACCAGAAGTGCCACAATTGACAGCATAGGAGACTGCTCACTTATCAATGCTGGATGAGAACTATGAACTATGAACATGTAACTTTGAGACTTGGAAGTGCGGCAATGGGTTGCACATTGCCTGTTCACAATTACAAAATGCCTTGTGTATTGTTGGTCTTCAGAATATAAAGGGATAGCCCCACCACAGGGCGCTAATGCCTTTTAGTCAAGCTTTCCATGATGCTTATAAATGTATATACTGCTATGCACAGTGTTGTTTTAGAAATCACGCATGCATCATAATTTTACTTGGGATGTGTGATTTATGCAGAACGGTTGTGGTTCCACACACCCAGTGGTGGTTTAGATATTGGTTGGGCACACACATGTGACAATCCCCAGAAGCATGCTATGGTTGTTGAAATGGTCTCTATCTGAGGCATAATGACAGCTGTCAGGAAAAAGAAAAGAAAAGAAAATAAAGAAATAACCCTGGTAATCTAGTGTTACCCCACCTCTCCCGATGCTCCTAACCACCTAAAATAACATAATCGTGATTCCATGGAAGTTTGGTTGACTCACACCCCTCCTGCAACACTGATCGATGGTCATTGGTGAATGTGACCTCTTAGGTGGTCCACCGCTCCCCCCCGCACAGGGCCCCCTGCCCATAACGCTCACCCCACAATCATCGGCTGGCATCTAGCAGCAAACCCCACCCGCATACTGCCACAGCTGTTCACAAAATGACAGCATACAGTATGGGCTACAATCCAATTCAGTGTCCAGCCGAGGAGGTATGTGGGTCTGAGTGCTGCTGGTTGCCTGCAGATGACTGTGGGGGGAGCTGGGTGGGCAGTGCGTCCTGTGTGGGTAGGGAGGGGGTGGTGTTGGGTGCCAGTGGACAACCAGGGCTGTCACAGTATCTGATGATCTGCGGATTGTTTTAAACAACATCTGAACACAGGATACCTTGATCACTGAATGCCACAGAATACTACACCGAATAATTAAAGTATTCCTGAATTTGCACTTACAGTATGCTGACTGCTGTAGAACTGTAGCCCCATGAGCGATGTTGTCTGCTTGCACCATCACCTCAAAACCTATAAGCTATTTTAAACTGGTTGACCCACTGTCAAGTGGATGAAGTTTTCCATTTTCAAACAAGCATGAAACATAGAGAACTCACTGCTGAAAAGTCAAAACATTATAGTGTGCATGTGCAGGCATATCCATATGTATTGGTGCATGTCAATTATTAGAAGTGTCTTTTCTGGAGTGATCTTACTATATTATAGCCTTCCTTTTTGAAAGAGAAACAATTCCCCCACTAAACAATTGTTCAAATGGTAAAAATATTGTTTTACTTGTATGGTGATGGTGCGAGCAGTCTGGGCTTAGGTTACGCCATGTTCTGCAACTCACTCGTGTTTCCAGATACAGTTGCAGTGGCAGTATAAGTCTCTATTTGTCTATTTGTAATCAATGCCTCAGCAGCAACACAGCAATATTTGTTCTGTGGTATAATAATAAATTACATAAGCATACTTTTACCAGGCCAACATGTTGGTTTTGCTTTGTATGTTTTTTTTGTTTTTTAATGTAAGTAGCAATTGTATAATCGCAGTAATACATGACAGAGTGTGAGTCAAGCAGTGATTGAGTCACGCCTGATGAGGATTTGGTTAGTCGGCTGGCAGCCTCATGACAAAACCACACCAGGAATGAGCAAATCACAGCATTACACACACCCTGTTGTGGATTATTGCCTGTCTCTCATCATGTAATACGAACATACGAACATGCAAACATACGAATGTGCCAGCAGAAACAGACCACCTGGTCTATCTTGATCTACTTGAGTATGCAGCCAACACCCCTAGTTTGCAGCTCCCCACCTCCCCTCCCATTTTTCATCCCACTGCCACTCTCACCTCCCCCACCCTCACTCTCCCCTGTTCCCTGTCCCATGCCCTTTTGAAGCTGTTCACAGATTTACATGATATCACCCATTCTGGTAGGGCATTCCATTTTGCTACCACCCTTTCTGTGAAATAGTGTATCCTCATTTCCTTCCTAAATCTTCCCTCCTCTATTCTTAGCCCATGCCCTCTGATGACCCTCCCCTTCCTTAATTTAAAGACCTGATCTGCCCCATTCTTATTGATTCCCCTCAGATGCTTGAATGTCTCTATCATGTCCCCTCTGTCTCTTCTATCCTCCAGGGTGTACATATTCAGGTCTCCCAGCCTGCTGTCATAGTCTCTCCCCTCCATTCCACATATCAAATTTGTTGCCTTCCTCAGCACCCCCTCCAGTAGCCAGATATCACGCTTTAGGTATGGCCTCCAAAACTGCACACAATACTCTAAGTGCGGCCTTACCAGCAACCTGTAGAGGGACAAGATCACCTCCCTTCGCCTGGATGAAAAACCCCTCGCTATACACCACAGCATTTTGTTCACTTTTACAGCCACTCTCCTGCACTGGGCAGTGTTGTTCATGATCCCTGTTATCATTACCATTAGATCCTTCTCCTCCTCAGTGATCCCCAGCTTCCCAGCCAGTATTTTCTCCTTGGGTTCTTCACCCCAAAGTGCATAACCTTACACTTCTCTGCATTGAACCTCAGCTGCCACCTCTCTGACCACTCCTTTAGCTTGCGTGAGGTCCCCCTGAAGCTGCTTCCATCCTCCTCTCTCCATCCACCACTGCTCTCGATTTTGGTGTCATCAGCGAACAGACTTACCTTGCTCACCACCCCGTGTGCAATGTCTGATATGAAGAGTCCAAACAATACTGGCCCCAACACAGAGCCCTGTGGCACCCCACTCATCACCGGCCTTGGAGTTGAGAGCTCCCCTCTAACCACCACCCATTGCAGCCTGCCACTCAGCCAGCTTGTAATCCAGTTTATCATTTTTGCCCCTACCCCTACACCAGTTAGCTTCCCCCCAAGCTGCCCATGAGGCACCGAATCGAAGGCCTTGCTGAAATCCAAGTAAAGAACATTCACCGCATGACCCTTATCCAGCTCACCTGTCACCCAGTCATAATATTGTATCAGGTTGGTTTGACACGACTTCCCTGACACAAACCCATGCTGTCTCACATCCTGGAGGTCATTGTCCTCCAGGTACGATACCAGTCTTTCCTTTAGTATCATTTCCATGAGTTTGCACACTATGGAGGTGAGACTTACCGGATGATAATTACACAGTTCATCCCTTGGCCTGCAATTGTGTAATGGTACTACACGTGCCATCCTCCAGTCCAGTGGCTCACATCCTAACTCCAGTGAGATGCTGTACAGATCTGCCAGCGGCTCTGCCAACACCTCCACCATCTCCCTCAGCACCCTGGGTGGATACCATCCGGCCCTGGTGCCTTGTCTACCTTCAGTGCCCTCAGTCTCTCTAGGACTCTATTTGCCTCAATTCTTCCATCTGTCGCCTCCTCTCCCCCGTCCCCACCCTCCCAGCCCATGCTGGTAGCAGTCCCCCCTTTTCTTCCATGAACACTGAGCAAAAGTATTCATTCAGTGCTTCTGCCTGCTCCTACCCCCTTTCCGTCCATTCACTACCCCTTTTTATCCTGACTATTGTCTCCTTGCACTTCCTTTTCTCCCTGATGTATCTGAAAAAGTCTCCCCCCCCCATTAATTCCCTGTGCTAATCTCAGCTCCCTCTGGGCCTTGGCTTCTCTCACTTTTCTGGTCACCTCCCTGGACCATCTTGCATATTTTTCCCTGTCCACTTCCTTCCCCGTCCTCCCAAACCTCTGATGCACCACTTGTTTTGCCCTCGCCACCTCCACAACCTTGCTGTTCAACCAGCATGGTTTCTTGCTCTGCTCCTCTTACTCTGAGCCTTAGTGCAGGCTTCTGTTGCCTCTGTAACCCCCCATTTAATAATATCCCATTTCTGTTCCACGTCAATCTCATGCCTTATGCCCTCCAGTTTAATGCTTACCACCTCTTGGCTGCTGACTTGCTATATGTTCATTTAATAGCATGATGTAAATAAAATTTACATTAAATACATGGATCAAATTTTTTTGTGTAATAGCTCAATAAATGTGTCACTGACTGCCTTGTGAAAAAGCATCCTGCCCAGTCTCTGTTTTGCATGCTATGGAAGACTGTCACAATTTATACCAAGCAGAAAATCAGATGAACTCACACAGGCAGTGATATAGTAAATCATTTCTTTATTACACCATTCTGTGTCGCAAAGTTGTTGTAGAGAAAGCAATGCAATACAGAGAGCAAAATATCTATGTTAGGATGATGCGTTCCGGCTTGAAATGACAGTATACAAGGCCATCTTCATTGGGATACCGATGACGTATCTTGAGGATGCTACACAAGGGCAGTGCAACTCTGACGTCCTTTCCACGGCAGCCCCAGCACCAGCATACCAGCTGCCTGCAGCTGGGATATCTGTACTTCCTGGATGGGGAACAAAAAGCAAAGGTTTGAATTTGTGGTGCAAAGTGTCACACAACGCAATGTACTGTTGGTTCTCACACTTTCGGAGCAATGTATGGTCTGGGAGCTGTCAATGTAATATGGGACCAGTGTATGATAATATAGGTGTGACCAAGCACTGAGCACTGTGGAACTCCAGTTGTGCTGGGGGGGGAGGGGAGATTGAGTCATGGATCTTGACTGATTGCGTTCTGTCCGTCAGGTAGGCTGAGCAGGAGCAGATAGGCCAGCAACTGCAAGAGAGTCAAGAATAAGGGCATGGGAGGCTGTATTTAAAACCTTGGATAGGTTGACAAAAATAGCAGAGGTGATGAGGCCATTGTCCATCCCAGTAAGGATGGGAAAGGAAGGGAAAGGTAGAGGGGGAGGTGGAGTGAGAGGTGATAACAGTAGGGGAGGGAGCAGTGGGAAATGACAAAAGGAGCACTAAAGATGAAGCTGAATGATGTAAGGAGTGAGGCAGCTAAATTCTGGTTGGAGTGGACACAGCTCACAGTGTATGGTGGTGTTTTGGATAAGAATGATGGGGGTATTGGTTCTTGGGAACACCATACTAAAGGAGATCAGATGAGGAGGAAGGGCGGAAATGCACTGTCGTATCTGGGTCAAGGCAATTCCGTGGCTGCATGCAGGCAGGTCAGTGAAGACATTTTGCAAGTGCAAAACCTGTGTTTGAATACCACAGCCACCACTTGCATATTGTGTCACAACATATTCACCCAGGGCACACCAGGAAACAAGCTTCGGCTTACTTACTGGTTATACAATTTTCCAGTTCACTTTCCCTAGTGATTACCAGTTTGGTAGAACGGTTAACAGATTCTCTTGATAGCAGGATGCAGAGGACAACAGAAACAGTAGTCCAGATGGAGGTAAATGGGGTTAGGACACGGCTGCACAAAGCCTATATAGTCATCATTGTACACCGTGTCAGAAACCATGCAGTGGCACAATGTCGATGACAATGTTACTGTATAAAGAAAAGGACTTATTAACAGACTAACATACTAAAATGCGAGCAGAATAGGCATAACTGTCTTCGAGTATGCTCGATTTTCAGCACCTGCACTGCAGGCCAATTTTGATCTCCTCCCCTCTGCCTTGGGTAATATTGTCCCCAGTACCAGATGTGTCACCTGCATTGGACTTGGTCAGATTTACCATCCTCTTGTACCTGTCCCATCTCCTCTTAAACTCGTCCACAGTCTCCGCCTCTACCTGCTCCCTGGGCAGCGGATTACATGGCTCCACCACTCTTTCAGTCAAATAACACCTCCTCCTCTCCTCTCTGAACCTGCCCCCTTCCAGCTTACACCCCTTCACTCTCATTACACCCTCCTTCTTGCTTTGGAGCACCCTCACTGGGCCCACCTTATTGATCCATTTGATGTGCTTAAAGACCTCTATTATGTCCCCCCGTCCCTCCTCTCCTCCAGGGTGTACAGGTCGAGTTCCTTGAGCCTGTACTCATAGGTCCTCTCCTCCAGGTCCCAGATCATTTTGGTTGCCCTCATTTGGACCCTTTCTAGGAGTGTAACATCCCTCTTTAAGTGTGGTCTCCAAAACTGCACACAGTACTCGAGGTGGGGCCTAATCAAGCAGTTGTACAGGGGAAGGATCACTTCTGCCTTTCTGGAGGTAATCCCCCTCGCAATGCATTCCAGCATCCTATTTTTCCTTGCCGCTACCCTCCTACAGGTCTCTGAGTTGTTCATTTTGACATATACCACTACCCCCAAGTACCTGTCACCCTCCATGACTTGAATTTTGTCTCCTCCCAGGGTATACCCCGGCCTTGATTTCTGACTTCCAGGTGCAGAACCTTGCACTTCCTCACATTGAATTTTAGTTGTGATTTTCCTGTCCACCCTTCCAGAGCCTCCAGATCCTTCTGCAAGGCCACCCACCCATCCTCCCATATCCACCACTGCACCCAGCTTTGAGTCATCTGCAAAGAGACTCATTTCACTCAAGATCCCCTTCCTTATGTCTGAGACATGAGCGTTGAACAGGAGTGGCCCCAGCACTGACCCCTGAGGCACCCCACTATTAACCCACAGTGGGGATGAGGCTAACCCCCCAACCATCACCCTCTGAGTACGCTCAGAGAGCCAATTACCTATCCATCTTAACAACTGTCTCCCTACCCCTATTTTCTTCAGTTTATCCAGCAGACCATTTGGGGTACCGAATCAAACGCCCTGCCGAAGTTCAGAAAGAGGACATTCACTGGCCTACCCCAGTCCAGGGCCCTCATCATCCAGTCAGAGAACTCCTACAAGGTTTGTCTGGCATGATCTTGACAGGACAAAGCCATGGTGCCTATTGTCCAAATACCCAGTTTGCTCAGTAACCCTCCCTAGCCTTTCCTTGCTGATACCCTCTATCACCTTTCTGACCATCGACGTCAGGCTAACATGCGTGTAATTTCCCACTTTCTCCCTTTGAACCCCCTCCTTATGGATCATCATGACATGGGCCATCCTCCAGTCCTGGGGCACCCATCCAGTCCTCAGAGAGATGTTCAAGAACTCTGACAGGGGGAATGCCAGGACATCCACCAGTTCCTTAAGCACCCTTGGATGTATCTCGTCTGGCCCAGGTGCTTTCTCTGTCCGAAGGGACTGGAGGGCTTCCCTTACTCTCTTTACTGGGATATCAGTCTCCAGCTCCTCCCCCTTTGCACCCTGTACTGCAGACCACCCCCACCTGTCTGTGGTGGCCCTTCCCTTTCCACAGACCCATTAGGGTCCCTGATCTCTACCGGTCCTGTCCCTTCAACAAGTCATGTCACATGGGACATGACACTTACTCATAAAGACTGCGTGGTGCATTTCCTTGATTATACTTCTGGACGTAGCCAAAGTATGCAGTCTGCAGTACATCAGGGTCAAGGACTACATAGTTGAACATAGGATTTTCTGTGATGCAATCCACACTGACATCTTCCCTCCTCCAATCCATGTGATCAATTTCCCTGCAGCACAAGCACTCGTTTGTCCTCCATTATCTGGGAATTGCCACAAAGACACCTAGAGATATGACAGCAGATGACAAAATTAAGCATGTTTTCCAAGGTTATGTGTGGTTCTTACATAGCAGTGTCATCTGAAGGAGCTATACTGCAATTGTAACACAGTGGTTAAACTAGCAATAGTAACAGTAACCAATGCAGGTTTTGAGGTGGGAGAAAGACCTTGTGGTGGTGGTGGATGTCAAAATGAACAACTCAGAGGAGTACAGAAGGGCTGTGGCACAAGCAAATAAAATGCTGAGGTGCCTTGACAAGGGGATAACCACACAGTGTAGTGATGTATCCCTTCCACTGTTCAAAAGCCTGGTTAGACCACACCTTGAATACTGCATGCAGTTTTTGCATTACTGGAGAAGGTGCAGAGGAGAGCAGCCATGATGGTACTGGGGCTAGGGGAAAGGCCCTATAAGGAGCGACAGGAGGAGCTCAACTGGTACTCGTTAGAGGACAGAAGAGACAGGGGCGATATGATAGAGATATCAAGTATCTCAAGGGTATTAATATGGTAAGCCTTGAGGGTGGTCCTTCAGCTGAGGGAACCGGGGGCCACCAAGGAACAACCCATGAAGCGGCGGGGGGGGGTTGAAGCTGAGAGTGGGGAAACATGGAGGCGCTACTTCACTGAGAGAGTGGTGGTGCCCTTCAATGCGCTGTCTACGGAACTTGTGGCTGCTGCTATTGTGGAGGAGTTCAAGAAGGGCAGGGATCAGTGTTGGGGGAGGGTACATGCAGGAGCTGAAGTCTCCAGCTGCTTACAATACTTTGTGTGATGTGATTTACAGCTAAGCCACAAAAATAACACAGATAGATGGATTAGGTGGGAAACAGTAGGTCCCCAGATTACAGCATTCAATCTCCTAGATGGCCCAGTGTTTAGCACCTCTTTCAAACATAACAGTATGCAAAAGTACAGGCCTGAACAGTGTTGCTCAATCAAAAGAGAACAAGCATTTGTCAGTGCCGAATGTTTGCTTGCTGGCATTGCATTGGTAGTGTAGGAGTGAGAAAGATGCACAATAGGAATGGCAGTGAAGTATTTATCTGAAGGCAATCCCACCACCCTACAGAGACTGACAGGCACTGGTGTGTGCCTTTGGGTCATCAGGCATAACGGCCACGCCATTTCACCACACCTTACCCTGCAGACACCGACAAGTGTCACAGTGTGCCTTGGGGTCTTTGGGCCTTATGCTCACCCCATTCCATCAGGAAATATGGTGAGATGGGTGCAGTATAGGAGAATGGGGTGAACTTTGGGGCCGAAGAGTCCAAGGCACACCTCGATGCCTCTCCCTGGCTGCAGGTTGTGGGTGGCGGGTGGAATGGTACGAGCATTACAGATGACAGTCCCAAGTCACACCCTTGATGCCTGTCAGTCTCTACAGGGTGGGGCGTTATGGTCGGAAACCCTGACGCCTCAGGCGTTCGTTGGTATTTTCACTCCAAATTTTCAACATGGTTTTTTTGTGACCTCCACCTTGTGAACAGTGGCAATATCATTTCGTTAGCCGAAAGCTGATTTTGCTCAGCAACTCCGACATTTGGGACCACAGGTGCGAAAACACATTTTGAACAGGATGTGAAAAATGACAGCTGTACTGTTCATGGGGAGGTGTAAAAATGGCAATGTTGAAAATCTGCAGTGAAAATATAAAAAAAATGATGAAGTCACGAGCGTGCGTAGAAACTGCGCAACGCACACCCGTAATGTAATTAGTGTTGGGATTTTTTACAGCAGATTGGCAACACGGGCATTTTGGGACCTCTGCTCATGAACTGTGTCAGTGTGATTTTCTTAATCTGTCCCGAACAGTGATTTCCCGCAGCGACCACGCATTTCTGTGCCAGAAGTGTGAACACACATTTTGGCCATGGTGTGAAAAATGGCAGCTGTACTGTTCATAAGGAGGTGTGGAAAAATTCCAGTGTTGAAAATCTGGACTGAAAATAGTACAAATTCATGAACTTACAAGGGTGTGTGGAAACTGGGCAATGCTCGCTTGTAACACAGTTATTTTATGGACTTTTGTCACCCAATTTTTAACATAGCCATTTTAAGACCTCTGCTCATAAACAGTGTCACTGTGATTTTCTTAATCTGTCCCAAACATTGATTTTGTACACTGACTGCGCCATTGTGCGCTACATGCGCAAAATCACATTTTGGGCAAGTTGTGAAAAATGACAGCTGTACTGCTCATAAGGAGATGTGGCAAAATGGCAATATTGAAAATCTAGAGTGAAAATATTAAAAATTCATGAACTTACGAGTGTGCGTAGGAACTGCGCAATGCACGCTCGAAACAGTTATTTTTGGGAGTTTTTTCATCAAATTTTCAACTTAGGATTTTGGAAGGCCTACCTCATGAACTCTGTCACAGTCATATTGTTATTCAGTCCTGAAAGGTGGTTCTGCGCAGTGACCGCAAAATCACCTTTCAGGACCGAATAACAAAATGACAGTGACTGAGTTCATGAGGTGGGACCCAAGAACCCCATGTTGAAAATTTGGTGAAAAAATTCCCCAAAATGACCAAGATATGCACCAAAGTTGAAAAAAACCATTTATGCCATTATACAGCTTACCGGCATTTCTTCAGTTCGAGGGTGTGAGGAGGTGGGTACGCAGATGGTGGGAGCAGGTTGGGGGAAGGGGGCCAGACAGTCAACAAGGGACCTTTTTTTTTTGTTTCATTTTTTTTTCTACTGCAGGAGATGACTTGAGGACTTTGCCATGCTGGGGTGGGCCTCAGCTTGCAGCTGAAAGGTATTTTTTGGGGCAGCAGTGGAGCCGGACGGGAGACTGGCGCCCCGTCGCTCCTACTGCCTTTTGCCATGCTGGGGTGGGCTCCTAGCATGGCACCTAGAGGTCTGTTTGGGGGGGCAGTGGAGCCGATGGAGGATTGGGCACCCTCTTCAGTCATACAGTGCACGTGGGTAGAGGGGAGCACATGAGCACGCTGGGGGGGCTCCCAGCATGCCACATAAGTGGGGGTGGGTGATGATGAACTGTCTATGACAGTTCACATGCAGTAAAGACATATGTGTAGGCAATTTGCATACTGCTGTCAGCAGTATGTAAATTGCCTATAAGTTACCACCGCTGACTGTGGTGGTATTTTCCTGTGAACTGTATGCCACTGCATCTGAACGCTGTCATAGACAGCTCGGACAGTCTTTGGTGTGGTGCAGCCATGCCTGCAAAACGGACCAGGGCATTGGAAGTGGGGGTGGCACATCTATGAATTCTCGTATGGTGTCACTATGTTTCTTGCACATGCTTGCATGCAAACATAAAAATGTGAGGCTTTAGGATTCCATTCTCAGGGTGTATTTATAGCTACTAAAAATTCACTAAAAATACCATGAACAGCTTAATTTGGTTCAATTTCAGTTACTTACCATCTGTATCCACCCCCCAGTCACCCCTGAAAAAGGGACTTCTAGGCCCAGTGGGCTTACCAGGTCAACATTATTCAACAAAACAAAACTAGGTGTCGAACACTGCTGAGTAAATATAATTGCTTTGATAATGGTTTTTGCTCTGTGCAGGAAAAAATAATGGATGTGAAAGCAATTACAGTGAGGTACTGGAATGTAAAGCTCTCTTTTATGACATCTCACATAGACATTATGTGGCATACTGTCCATAGTGAACCCAGTATGCTGCAGCAAACTTGATTATTATTATGGGCAATGAGATTTGACTTCACGATGCGACTGTTGTATAACATAAACTGTTGATAGGGAGATAGGAGCAGTGCTGTGATATGCACATACAGAGTAAGGCTACATGACTTCTTTCCCGGTTCTGCTACAAGGGGACTTGAGTCTGAAGGGTGGATGGCCACTAACTAAGCTGCTCCTGCTCTCCTTGTTCCCCTTTCTGCTGTTTTTTCTCATCTAGGTTTTAAGTGAGTACCTAGGTGGGCAAATTTCTAGCCAAGAAAATATTGCACTAATACAAATCACGAGACCTCTCAATCTGGGACCATGGCTCTCCTTATTGTGTTTTTATTGCTCCTAAGGTGCAGAGTTTTCAGCAATACAGTGCAATTCGAAGTACCTCAATGCAATTCAGTTCTCCAATGTACCTTATCAATACCTAATGTTATAACAGTCTACCGTGCAGACACTCTGTCATTCTCCTGTCCCCTTTTAGCCTATTCCCCCTGGTTAGCCTACAACCCCTTGCTACTGTCCTCACCTATGTCTACCCAAGCACTTACACTGATCACAATCAACTGTCATTACAGTGGTGCCGCCTATGCAAGCACGATATGGGTTGTCGCAAGAAATAAAAAGCAGTCTCCATCTTATAAGCTCCTTAAAGAAAGTTATACTTCTGCTTCTTCTTCTCAGGAAATGTGGAGCTCAACCCCCCCCACAACTTACCTCGCCTATCGATTTTGCTGAGGCCACAGGTCTCAAAATGATGATGGTCAACATTTTAAGCCTGCCTAAAACTTGTACAGCTGCAAGCCTGGCTGTACACGTTAACCCAGACCTTATCATAATTACTGAGTCGTGGTTAAAAAGACGAACACTGATCAACAAATATCACTGCAGGGCTACAATTTATTTAGAGCAGCTAGAGTCTAGAGGCAGGGGTGTGGTTATCTATGCCAAATCTAAGTACTTGGTCACCAATATTAGTTGCAAATCTCTAGCCAAGGAATTTGAGTTAGTTTCGCTGAGCCTTCATCTCCCTCCTCGGAATGTATCACTATCCTAGGTGGCTATAGACCCCGCCTGGTGGTGATGAAGTCCTTAATCTTTTGAAATCCATGTTCAGAGATGCAAAACTGAAACAATATTTCTAGGAGATCTAAATATGGACTGGCTGTCACCTAAATCACATGGCCTCAAATCCCTTTGTGACGAGCTAGGTCTTGGGCAATTAGTCAGTGAACCTACTAGGAACAACACTCTAAATACTGCCAACAGTTCCATTCTAGATGTGGTACTAACCACCCATCCACACAAAATATCTCATTTAGCAGTGTTTCACAACGACATGAGCGATCATGGAATTGTTGCTTGCATAAGATCTCAAATTAAGGCCCATCCGCAACCCATCTTTATAACAAAAAGATCCTTTCGCAAATTCAGTGCAGTAAACTTCCTGTCTGACCTGAGCACGATCAGATGGCAAGATCTTTACCTAGCCAAAGATGTCAACAAGGCAGCTTGCATCCTTAATGACAAACTCACTGCAATAATAAATAAGCATGCCCCTTTCATCAAAGTAAGGGTACAGAACAATTTCAATCCCTGGTTCACCTCGGATCTCAAGGCAGCCCTTATAGCTCGAGATAAGCTCTGGGCTAAAGCTAGACATTCCAAAGAATCTTCGGATTGGCAGGCCTTTAGAACAGCCAGGAATAACTGTGTGAAAAAACTTCGCTCTGCTAAAGCTAACTATTATATTTCTACTCGAACAAGCTAAAGGTAACCTCATAAAATATGGAAGACTATCAAAGCTATAGAAGGACGCCCATGGCCCCTCTGTCCCAACAAAGATAGTTGCAAGTGGCAAGATTGTGGAAAACAAGTCCCTAATCCTGAGGAACTTAACTCCCACTTTGCCACAGCTGGATTAGCTTTTGACTCGTCACTTTATGCTGGTGCTGCGTGAGCCAGCATACCCTCCCGCCACATCTAGTCCTGCACCCAGCCCTTCCAACTGCACGAGATAACTTATAAAGAAGTAGAAGATTTCTTCTTAACTTAGACACCAAAAAGTGCAGGGGACGATGGCTGATCCCTTTTTCCTAAGGTCAGGCTATGCCCATCTCACTGCCCCACCTCCACATCTTCAATCTTTCCATTACATCTGCTACTGTGCCGTCCTGCTGGAAATCAGCACATATCCTCCCTCTATTTAAATCTGGTGACCCATGATGTAAACAACTATACAGGCCTATCTCCATATTGCCTATCCTTTCTAAAGTTCTCAAAACTGATCCATATTCAGTTAAAATCTCACTTGAAACCTTCTCTCTCATTAACCCAGCTCAATCTGGCTTCCGGCTAATCATAGCACAATCACTGCACTAGCAAAAGTAACCAATGATTGGATCTCTGCTATAGATGCTAAGAAGGTAACTGGTGCAGTCTTTTTGGACCTCAGCAAAGCTTTTGATACTGTTGATCACAAACTATTAGTCAATTGCCTTGCAAAGTTGGGTGCCACATACCATACCACCCAGTGGTTCTCTAGCTACCTAACTGGAAGATTCCAAAAAGTAAAGGCGGAAGGCTTTTTTTCTGCTGCCTTGCCAGTTGCAAGAGGAGTCCCCCAAGGATCCATTTTAGGCCCTATCTTGTTTTCTCTGTACATTAATGACTTAGATGCTAACATATCTACGTCCAATCTGCACTTTTTTGCAGATGATACTGTGTTGTATACTTCTGGCTCATCGTTATCTGAAGTCAAGGGAGTGCTTCAAGCGGACTTCGCACAACTTGAGCATAATCTAATAAAGGCAAAGCTTCTGCTCAATGCTAAGAAGACTAAAGCGATGATATTCTCCCGCAGTGCTGTCTCAGGCCCCCCCAATACCCTTGCCCAAGACTTCATTGTCACCACGCTAAACGAGCCTCTGGAAGTTGTAACCAAATTTAAATATCTAGGTATCTGGATCGATAATAAATTATCTTTCAGTGACCACTCAAGATGTCTCTAGAAGGTTAAAAGCAAGGTTAGGTTTCTTCTACAGAAATAGGCCCCTTTTCCCCCTTGAAACTCGAAACAAGCTTGTACAGGCCACTTTTCTCCCCCTACTCGACTATGGCGATGTAATCTATTCCTCCACCACTCTCGCAAATCTAAGTAAACTGGACATCCTTTATCACCGTGCGTTACGGTTCATTACCAACTCCCCTTACCATTCGCACCACTGTGACTTATATGCAGCTGTTGGTTGGACATCCCTTACTACTAGAGCCTGCTCCATGCTGGGCTATGGACTCTCAAACTGCTCCTGCAGAAATTGCCAAGCTATCTCTCTTCCCTTATTAGTATGTCACATAGTGCATACTTAAGAAAATCTGACTTTATTATGCTTGACATACCAAGGATGAGACTTCCTTTGGTAAACATGCTATTGCATATGCCCTTCCTCCATTTGGAACCAATTACAAACCGTATTGAAACTAACTAGCACAGTTTCAATAAACTTCTACAAATTGCTAAGTTCAGCCAAAATAAAAGACACCTGTAACTGTCATTAAGTCTCTTCCTCCCCATGTGTGCCATATTTATCCACTGGTAATGTATAATTGATTTGTCATATTAACTGCTTTCCCTTCCCCTTCTACTCCTGGCTTTATCTTTGCTTCCGCTCCACTGCTACTCTATCAAATCACTTCTCCCCCATATCAGTTGTAGACTGTTGTTTGTTCTAGCTGCCAAAATACTGTATATGTATTGCACACACCAGTCATCATGTTTCATTTATCAGTATGCAACCTGTAAGTTGCTTCCCTGTCTCATATCAATGTTTACCACCTGCGGTCACCCTATGTGGTACCCTTGTATGTATATCCAGCCTGTATCATGTAACGTGCATTTCATGTATATACTGTTATTACCTATCTGTGTTTGTACTTTAAGTGTTTATGTCACAGGACCTCCTTGTGAATGAGCTTGCTCAATGGAGTTTTCCTGCAATAAACTTGAACTTGAACATGAAACAGGTGCTGCATCAAAGATCAGGGAGGGCAAAATGTGAAGATACAACATGACGACAAACAAATGGTGCAGTTGCCATACAGATCAAGAAACAAATGATTTGATACCTTTTATTGGACCAACACAGATGTTACACAAAAAAGAACAAAGTGCTCTAGCTTTTGGACCAACCAGGTCCTTCTTCAGAAGAAAACAAAGCTACTGAAGAAGGACCTGGTTGGTCCAAAAGCTAGAGCACTTTTTTTTTTTTCTGTAGCATCTATGTTGGTCCAATAAAAGGCATCAAATCATTTGTTTCAAGATACAACATGAAACATTTATGTCTCCACACCCATTTGAATATGAATATGTCTAACCCCCCCACCCCAACAACATGACAGTCACTAATGTTGCACCTGGAAACACGATTCGACTTATTTCCCCTTTACTTTCCAAAGTGTTACACTCAGGTTGGAGCTGGGGGCGGTTTGTAGGCCAAAATGGTACATCTTAGTGATGGAATTGTCCACAACCCTCCCCCACCCCTGGACAATGGCTAGGATAGCAATGGTTTGACAGTGGAACGGTGGGAGACATACAACATCTGGCACATCCAACTTTCTTTGAGTACATCTGTTACCCCTCTATGAGCATGGACTCCTAAGTCCATCAACATCCTCCCCGGGACGAGGCTGAAAATAGGCAGAATTGTCTAGTCCTTCTTTTCTGGTCAACAAAAATGAATTAAAATAAATAAATCCCGAGGGGCATGAAAAAACAAACTGTGGGAAAATCCCAGTGCGAGGAAGGCTGACATGGCACACTCAAGCCCTGCCTGACTCATGAGCCACCCAACCATGGGGGACCTAACTGGGAGGGTAAATACCATGCTTAGAGTGGCCAGCCAGGTTTCCGGGGCACACTGTGGGGTTGAAAAGGGATACGTCCTGGAGAAGGTCGGACATGGGGCTGGTTGGTAGTCACCTCATGAGAGCAGTACTGAACAGAAAGGGAGACAAACAATAAGTTATTAAAGACATAAAGTCTTTCTTCAGGATGAAATCTGCCCACTGTCGCAGCAACATTATGGCTCATCATTGCAGTAACTCAGGTCCAGGAACAAGCCTAGGACAATGGTAGGCCAGTGGTTGACGAAGGCTTGAGGGTCCCAGCAGAGTCATGCCTCCTTGGGGTGTGTGGCTGTCAATTCCCCTGCCAAGCCAGCAACACCATGGGCCTGCAGGTGGAGTAAGGAAGATGGGGATGGAAGAGGGTGGGGAGCCTCAGGGTTCTGCAGCATGCATGAGTGCTGCATGTTTACATCATGCATTCATACAGCACCTCAGACTCCATGTTTAGTGTTTGGTTACTATAAAGGCCCACTCTCTACCAGATTCAGAATATGCAGCAGTGCCAAAACTAAGGGATGTTGAATGGATTTCACACATGGTGTGTGTTTGGCAAGGAGGATGGAGGGTAGCAGCAGAACTCTTTATACAGGTGTAACCCCCCTGCAAATGGGGGGTTCCCAAAAGACTTCCAGGAGCTTGCTTGAATGCTCCAAGCCTGAATGGTGTTTGGCGTTTAAGCCATTTATCAGTGAGTGTTTTTAGAACCTCTGGTACTGTCTCTTTAAGAGCTGTCTGCTTGTAGACATAATTAGTTTGTATGGGGGACTGTGTGTTTCTTTGATTGAGTACCACTCAAGCTGCTGCCAATTCACTTCATTTTTGCAGTCACTAGGCAAAGGGAACCTATCTGAAAGATGTAACTGTTTGCCAGAAATTATTTAGAGTAATAATGAAATTACAGTTTGTCTAACCTGCTTTCTTTGCAGTCAGAACTGTGTCTGCTAGTTCCCCATTCTAGTTTTGAACTGCTGAACTGGACCAATCAGTGTGGGGTAAGCTAGCTCTAAAATGGTGCCTTGGACGAATCAGAACTTGGACTCATAATCTGAGCCAGCCACAAGAGGATTGTATGGGCAGTGACTCTGGGAGATGTAGTTTAGACTTCAGTGCCTTTTGGACCAACAGCAGCAGTCTATTGTGAGTGACAGCCAATCCAGTCAAGAACTGGGAGGAACTCAAAGGAAGTGCCGGTTTTGTCGGTTGGAGTTTCAGTTGAGCTTTGGCAGTGAAGAAGGAAGGAGCCCTGTGCTTTTTCAGTGTGCAGTTTAGTCAAAAATGTGTAAGGCCCAGAGTTCCGGTCTGCAGCTTGTGTAACAGCTTGTTAGGACTGAATCCGTCCTGTGAAAAGAATCAAAGGATATCTGAAGAGTAGAAACCAGGCTCACCCTGTAGAAGACTGGAGGAATTGCTGAAAATTGCACTCGGTCTGTCAGGAACTGAATCTGCTGTGTGTTCTCCGGTATTGTGCAGTAATTCGATGGGATACAGATGCAGCCTGCCTGGTATAGTGCTTTCTTTTATATGGATGTGTGAAGAGGTTTGTGTACCTCAAGTGAGCCCTGCTGACATTGAAGGACCCTATCTTATTTGGAGGTCGTGAGTACTAATTCAGGGTCGCCCCTGTTGAATTGCCACATTAAATCCAAATGGAATTACTGTACTGCTGACTGTTTAATTCTCCTTTCTCTGTGTGAAAGGGCCCCACCAGCTGCCACGGTTTGGACTAGCCACTAGGGCTTGGGTACCCAGGGACAGTAACTGATAGGGATAGGCCTGTGCACAGAGCCATAGATAGATTATTAGAGTGATAAGCTAATTAACCTGATTTCCCCTGTCCTTGTTATATCCCCTAAATAAATCAGAGCTGCTTGTTTCAGCAAAGTTATACTGCTTGAGGTATTTGTCTATGTTAAAGTACTGTACTGTGATTGTTGCACTGTATCTCATTTCACAGGAGGTCCCAGTGCGGAACCAGTCCTGGGGGTAAGTGTATACTGTGAAGGTAATTCTGATGTATTGTGTGGGCCACTAGTGGGAAGAAAGGGGGGTTGCAGTGTCCCAGAGGGCTGTGACCAAGTTAGTTTAACTATTGTAAACCCTGACCTCTGGGTGGAGGCACCCGCCATTGGATCCAGGCCCCTCAACCTGTTAGTGGCAAATCAGGCAGGGGTAGTAGCCCCTGGGATAGCGCCATCTAGGGGTTACATCTTGGAGGCTCACCGCTGGGATTGTGTGTCCTCTAGTGGCCATATTTACGAACCACTGTTAAGAAAAAAATGGGTACCCGACAGAAGTGGCTGTGCACCGGCTGGTGGAGTGGTGTACTGGGAGGAGATCGACCCCAAAATGCTATGCTTATCCTGGACATCCCCTGGGTATCAATACGGACACTGTGCAGGAGTACTTTCCAAGGTGGAAGGTTTACAAAACCCTGTGGTGGTGGGTCGGCATGCTAATCTGCTCACCCACACTTTCCTGGCCCTAGTAGAGTTTAAGGATCCCATAGATAGCTCCAAAGTGCCACAGACCATTACCCCAGAGGAGCCCTCACTGCTTGGAGAGTGATAACTAAGGACAGTAAAGACCCGGGGGAATGAGCCCCACCACTATCTGAAACTTTTGAGGAGAAATTTGCTGAATGGTTGCTGGGAGAGGAAAACTGTGGAGGACTTGAAGAAACTATTCTTGCCACCTGGGGTGTTCTCCCAACACCTCTCCTGCTCCAGTGCCCGTAATGGTGGCTGAACCAATGCAGACTCCATTTCTGCACCTGCCATTAGTCACGACTCTTACCGAAGGTTGAGGATCTTCTCTGGCACCCTCCCCACCCCCCAAGGGGAGGATGACTGGGAGACCTGGATAGACTATGTTGCCCCCCAAGTGCTAGAATGGCAATGCTCGGAAGCCGAAAAGTGAAAGAGGGTTAGTGAGAGCCTCCGAGGTCCTGCCCTGGCTACCATTCATGCTAAACGGGCCAGTAACCCTGAAGTGACTGTACAGGCCTATCTTGAGGCCCTGGAGAATGTGTATGGGGGCCCAGATTCTGATGAGGACCTATGGTGGAGAGTAAGAGATGCACAACAGTACCAAGGGGAGTTGTTGTCTGTGTATGTATCTTGGCTGGAAAAATTGTTGCAAGAATGCCTCAGAAAAGGTAGTTTGCCAGCGATTGAACTGGACTGAACCAGGCTGGACAGGATCCTTAAGTCTGCCCCCTTCTCAGAACTGCTGTTGCTTCAATTACGCCTGGCAGATCGACTGGAATCCCCACCCTCCTATGATGAGTTAATGAGAGAAATTCAAGGAGTTGAGAAAAGGCGACTCGGGAGGGACCTGCACCAATAGCTGCGGCTACGACCCGAGTGACTGAGGTGACCCATCAAGTGAAGTTCAGGGGCAGAGGTTGGCAGTCAATGAGTGCTCTGACAAGGAAAAGATATGCCACAATGGGGAATAACTGTTGAGAGAGATCCGGGAATTCAAAAACAGTCCTTTATGAAGGCCACGCCTGCAAGTAAGGCCCTGACCTATATCTGACTGCATCTGCTATGGGGTGGGGGTACCCACCCATGTATCTCCTGCTGATAACAGCTCCAAACTCAATTCCTTGACCATGGAAGTGGAGAAACTGATGAGATGTCTCCAAATGCTTATCACGCCGCAGACAGAGATGGCACCCAGGTTTCCAGTTAGTAATACCCCGCCCTGGCTCCCAGTGTGCGCCGGCCAGCTCAAACTCCAGAAAGTATGTTTTGCTATAATTGTGGGAAAGATGGGCAATGAAAAGGGAATGCCAGTCCCCAAAGACACTGACAAAGTTGCATATAGGCTACAAGGAGAGCTTGGAGAACAAATCAGTGGTTAAGAGGTGCGAAATGATCCCAGTGAGGGACCAAAATGCTAACTCAAGTCCTTTTGTGGCAAGGTCAGTTGCCCAGGCCCCACTATCGCCTCCAGACTGGTCCAGAATAGTGGGTCCCTCCATGGAGACCACTGTAAAGGTGAATGGAGTGTCTACAAGAGCTGTATTAGACAGTGGCTCCAAGTGACAATTATGTTCCAAGATTGGTATCAGAAGCATTTGTCAGATGTACCCTTACAACCATTAGAAGGACTGCATGTATGGGGTTAAGTGAGAAGGCCTACCCCTATTCCGGGTATATCCGAATTTGGCTGTCTTTCCCCACCTCCGTGGCTGGAGTGGCCGAACAAGTAGAGACCCTAGCCTTAGTGTGTCCCCCCACTGGACTGTATGATGGTGTCCCTTTGTTGATTGGAACAAATGCTCATATGTTCGGAAGGCTGGCACAGTTGTGTTATGAAAAACAGGGGTCAAAGACTAGTAGAGCTTTAAGAGTTCCGGCTTTAATTAAGAAGGCCTATGAGGCACAGAGATGCTGAAAAACAGAACCAGAGGAACCGGTCGGAATTGTATGGAAGAAGGATCCTGAGTCTCTGATCCTGGCGCCAAATGCCCAGTGTACCTTACAGGGAGAGGTCCGTATCAGAAAGGATGTTAAGAATAAAATATTAATGTTGGATGCACCAGGCGATGGAAAATTGCCAGAGGGACTGCTGGTCAAGCTTAGTATTTTGCCCGCTAGAGCCCATGCTTATGCCAGAAGGGTAATGGTCCAAGTTCATAATGTGTCTGAAGAGACATTCGAGTAAACAGAGGTTGCATCCTGGCTAATGTGCATTGTGCAGACACTGCAGTGCTACCCAGCAGCAAGAGTTCAAGGAAGAATGACAGAGTAACGCCTGACTTGTTTGATTTCGCGACTCCCCGCTGCCAGCTGAATGGAAAGTGAGGATCAGTGAGAAGCTTGCCCAGAGAGACCAGGTGTTTTCTTTAAAGGAATGGGATGTAGGATGCGCAAGGAGCTGAGCACAATATCCGCTGCATGACGAAGACCATTTCGTGAGAGGTCTCACGCCTGGCACCTGCTGACATAGATGATGTGAGAGCGGCATCTGCAAGAGATGTTAGCTGCTGGTGTAATACAAGAATCCAGAAGCCCTTATGCTTCCCCATTGTGGTAGTGAGGAAAAGAATGGAACAGTAAGGATGTGTGTGGATTATCGCACCTTAAACCGCGGACTATCCCTGATCAGTACACAATGCCCCGCATTCAGGATGCTTTGGACTGCCTAAACGGGAGCAAGTGGTTCTCTGTGCTGGATCTCCGCAGTGGGTACTATCAGATCCCGATGGCCCCAGAGGACCGTGAAAAGACAGCCTTTATCTGTCCGCTTTTCTATGAATTCATGAGGATGCCTCAAGGGATTTCAGGTGCCCCAGCCACTTTTCAACGATTGATGGAGTGCAGTGGGGACATGAACTTACTAGAGTGCCTGGTATACCTAGATGATGTTATTGTGTTTGGCAGCTCACTGGAGGAACATGAGAGCAGATTATTTAAGGTATTGGACCGACTGGAGGACTTTGGCCTTAAACTGTCCATTGATAAGTGTCAATTCTTTCAAACATCAGTAAAGTATGTGGGACACATAGTATCCACCGAGGGAATAGAGACCGACCCAAGTAAAGTTGAGGCCTTGACCACCTGGCCACAGCCCAAAAATCTAAAAGAACTGCAAAGATTCCTGGGATTCTGTGGTTATTATCGTGCTTCATCAAGGACTATTCAAGAGTGATCCGCCTTTACTTAACCTTACTCAAGGGTATCCCCAACCCACAAAAATACCAAAAGTCAGCGTCCTCAAGACTGAAAGAGTGTATTTTCATCCGAGTGAAGTATTTGGGGCCCGCTGGACTCTGATTGTGAGACTGCTTTTCATGAGATCATTTATCAACTTACCCATGCTCCAGTGCTGGCCTATGCCGATCCAAGAAAACCTCTATGTCCTGCACACTGATGCTAGCTTGCAAGGGTTGGGGGCTGTGTTGTACCAAGAGCACGAGAATGGCCTGAGACCAGTGGCCTTGCCAGTAGAAGTGCCTGACCCCATCGAAAAGAACTATCCTGTACATAAGTTAGAGTTCTAGCTTTGAAGTGGGCTATTGTTGACCAATTCCATGAGTACTTGTATGGGGCTAAAATACTAGTAAAACTGACAATAATCCTTTAACCTATGTGCAGACCTCAGCTAAGTTGGATGCCACTGGCCATAGGTGGCTTTCTGCATTATCTACATACGACTATGCTCTCGAATACCGAGCAGGTCTGAACCACATAGATGCTGATGCTCTCTCCAGGAGGCCTGTTCCCAGAATGATTGGGTCCAATTGGCAGAACCTGACATTCGGCACTCTGCCGAAGTTTGACAGGGAGGAACAAATGTCCACGGACGCAGTGGACTGCATGGTGGATTGCTTGGGACCCTCTGAGAATTGCATACCTGCCGCTTATTGCCACTTTTCTGCAATAGACATTGGTGCACTGCCTCAGCTGGACAATGACAGTATTCGGCGCTCAATCCGCGATCCCATGATCAAAGCAGCTTTAGAAGCCCTCTATGCAGGAAAAGATGTGTCCAAATTACTCCACTGATTTGAGAACTGCACTGTTATACAAAGAAGGTCCTAAGTTGAAACTGATCAATAAACTGTTATACAGAGAAACAGTAGACAGAGGGGACAAGTAGACAAACAACAACTAGTGCTGCCCACTGCCTTCGAGACTCAGTATTGAGGTCCTTGCACAACCACATGGGGCACCTTGGTATAGACAGAACACTTGACTTGGTGAGATCCAGATTCTATTGGCCTAAGATGGGGCTGATGTGGAGCAACACATTTGAACTTGTAGTCGCTGCTTACAGAGGAAAGCTTTGCTCCAGAGGCTGCCCCCTTGTTAACATAACCACCAGTGCACCCATGGAGCTGGTCTGTATTGATTTTCTAAGTTTGGAGTCAGATCAAAGAAATATCAGTAATGTGCTGGTGGTCACTGACCATTTCACGAGATATGCCCAAGCTTTCCCACCAAAGACCAGAAAGCATCCACTGTAGCCAAAGTACTTGTAGAAAACTTTTTGTTCACTATGGGCTCCACAAAGAATCCATTCTGATCAAGGGAGAGACTTTGAGAGTCGTCTGATCAAAGAGATGCTTTCTCTGTGGGAGTGCGAAAGTCCAGAACCACTCCTTACCACCCCAGGGGGACCACAGCCTGAAACGTTTAACCACACTTTGCTAGATATGCTAGGCACCCTGCACCCAAAGGACAAGCCTAGATGGAGCCAACAAATTAGCACCCTGGTACATGCTTATAACTGCACCAAAAGTGATGCCACTGGGTTCTCCCCCTACCGCCTGATGTTTGGAAGAGAAGCTCGACTACCGGTAGATGTGTGTTTTGGGGTCTCTCCTGATGGGGTTCAAGCTGACAACTATTTACAGTATGTGCAAAAGTTAAAGACCCAGCTAACTCATGCGTACCAACTGGCTCAAACCATGGCTGCCAAAAGAAATCTGGCCAACAAAGAAAGGTATGATAAAAAGGTGAAAGCACAGGAACTCCAGGAGGGAGATCGGGTATTGCTAAGAAATCTGGGACTGCATGGCAAGCACAAGATTGCTGACAGATGGCACCATCTCCCTCACATTGTAGTGGGCAAACTAGATGATCTGCCAGTGTACAAAGTAAGGCCTGAGAATAATTCAAAAGATGTAAAAACAATGCATAGAAATCATTTACTGCCCATTGGACAAATCCTGATTGAGTCTGAGCCCCTAAGATGCCCCTCTGGACCAGTGACTAGAGCTGCTGCTAAGAAAAGATCAAGGAAGTCTGCACCTACAGAAGCAAAGTTAAAGTGTTCCCCCGCACAAGTCCCAGTTGAGCATGACTGTCAGTCCATATCAGAAGAAAGTGAGAGTGACTTTGAATACTATCCTTCTTACAGAACTGAGTCAATTGTTTGAGGGCAATCCCTAGTCAATACAGGAGACAAAGCTGGGCCTTCTGGACTGTCTAAGCCCCAGCTTCATCCCTGGAGCCAATGCTCCCAGAAAGTGAAGTGCAAAGCATCAGATCAGATGAAATGGAATCATTGTGCATGGTTGAACTGTTTGAGCTTTCAGGGAGGAAATGATGGATTGGGGTCAGACTGGTGATACACCAGAACAAGGAGAGTATTTTGAGTGCCCTGACAGTCCACTGCCAGTGTCCGAAAGCTCTCCAGGCGAGCCAAATGTTGTGGACTCAGAAACTGTAACTCCTGGAGCTGAAAGTGCCCCAAGTACTAGCCTCTCTACCCCCATGGAGACTCTCCTGACAAGTGAGGACAATGCTGAAAATGAGGCTCAGAGTGCAGAGACTGTAACAGTTCCCCCTAGAAAGACTGGTCGAGCTGTAAAGCCTGTGGTGCACCTCAGTTATGATTCTCTTGGGAGGCCTGTGGACTTGCCTCTCAATGTTGTCCATAAAGGAGTGTATGTGTCCCCGAGCTCATTGCCCAAACTGAGCGTCAGTGCTAACTCCAAGTTACTTGTGTTGCCCTCTAGTATGGTGCCCTTGCCCCATCCAGCCCCAAGGTAACTGATAGGAAGGGCCCCCTCTTCAGGTTTCATGTACAAGAGGTAATAACTTGAGTTATGGTACAATGTGTATGTAATACTGTGTAAGAGTGACATACTGCAATGTTTCAGAAATGTGTTCTTGGTAAATGATATATTGACTGATGATTACATGTGTGAGCCTAATGCAAATGTATATGGTTGCAGTTAAAACTTATGGTACTTGCTTGACGCGACGTCAAGCTTTCCCAGGCCAGGAAGGTGTAACCCCTGCAAATGGGGGTTCCCAAAAGACTTCCAGGAGCTTGCTTGAATGCTCCAAGCCTGAATGGTGTTTGGCATTTAAGCCATTTATCAGTGAGTGTTTTTAGAACCTCTGGTACTGTCTCTTTAAGAGCTGTCTGCTTGTAGACATAATTAGTTTGTATGGGGACTGTGTGTTTCTTTGATTGAGTACCACTCAAGCTGCTGCCAGTTCACTTCATTTTGCAGTCACTAGGAGTGCAAAGGAACCTATCTGAAAGATGTAACTGTTTGCCAGAAATTATTTAGAGTAATAATGAAATTACAGTTTGTCTAACCTGCTTTCTTTGCAGTCAGAACTGTGTCTGCTAGTTCCCCATTCTAGTTTTGAACTGCTGAACTGGACCAATCAGTGTGGGGTAAGCTAGCTCTAAAATGGTGCCTTGACGAATCAGAACTTGGACTCATAATCTGAGCCAGCCACAAGAGGACTGTATGGGCAGTGACTCTGGGAGATGTAGTTTAGACTTCAGTGCCTTTTGGACCAACAGCAGCAGTCTATTGTGAGTGACAGCCAATCCAGTCAAGAACTGGGAGGAACTCAAAGGAAGTGCCCGGTTTTGTCGGTTGGAGTTTAGTTGAGCTTTGGCAGTGAAGAAGGAAGGAGCCCTGTGCTTTTCAGTGTGCAGTTTTAGTCAAAACGGTGTAAGGCCCAGAGTTCCGGTCTGCAGCTTGTGTAACAGCTTGTTAGGACTGAATCCGTCTGTGAAAAGAATCAAAGGATCTCTGAAGAGTAGAAACCAGGCTCACCCTGTAGAAGACTGGAGGAATTGCTGAAAATTGCACTCGGTCTGTCAGGAACTGAATCTGCTGTGTGTTCTCCCGGTATTGTGCAGTAATTGCGATCGGATACAGATGCAGCCTGCCTGGTATAGTGCTTTTTATATGGATGTGAAGAGGTTTGTGTACCTCAAGTGAGCCTGCTGACATTGAAGGACCCTATCTTATTTGGAGGTCGTGAGTACTAATTCAGGGTTGCTCCCTGTTGAATTGCCACATTAAATCCAAATGGAATTACTGTACTGCTGACTGTTTAATTCTCCTTTCTCTGTGTGAAAGGGCCTCACCAGCTGCCACGGTTTGACCAGCCACTAGGGCTTGGGTACCCAGGGACAGTAACTGATAGGGATAGGCCTGTGCACAGAGCCATAGGTAGATGAGTAGAGTGATAAGCTAATTAACCTGATTTCCCCCTGTCCTTGTTATATCCCCCTAAATAAATCAGAGCTGCTTGTTTCAGCAAAGTTATACTGCTTGAGGTATTTGTCTATGTTAAAGTACTGTACTGTGATTGTTGCACTGTATCTTATTTCACAGGAGGTCCCAGTGCCGGAACCAGTCCTGGGGGTAAGTGTATACTGTGAAGGTAATTCTGATGTATTGTGGGCCACTAGTGGGAAGAAAGGGGTTGCAGTGTCCCAGAGGGCTGTGACCAAGTTAGTTTAACTATTGTAAACCCTGACCTCTGGGTGGAGGCACCCGCCATTGGATCCAGGCCCCTCAACCTGTTAGTGGCAAATCAGGCGGGGGTAGTAGCCCCTGGGATAGCGCCATCTAGGGGTTACACAGGATTGGGCTGGCAGAGGGAATATAATCAGTAAATTAAAACAAGCATTTGTCAATGATGAATGTTTGCTTGATGATATTAGCATTGCAAGTGAAGGACATGCACAGTTGCACAATAGCGAATACCTTGCAGGCGCAAGATCAGTTACTAAATAAGCTTAATTTGATGCTGTTTCAGGATCGAGAGACTCGAGTAAAAAGAAGGAATACAACACGGGAATAAAGAGGCCCGCATTTGCTAAAAAAAAAAAGAGTATTCAATAGAGCGAATACACATCAGGCTAGACAACACCACCACAACCCCTCCCCCCACCCACACCCCAATCCAGATGCTGCTGAAAAGAATCTGGGAGGAAAGGACAAGTCAGATGAGACTCAAGTCCATCAAATGGCAGTGGGAGATACCAGCTCATTGGGTGTCACAACATGAGCTGGAAGTCAGGACAACAGTCATCGTTTTGTGCACTCCAGGACTCCAGCACTACCACCACCCCACTACATCCTCCCCCCCCACCCAAATCTGACAGTTGATACAGCAAAGCATGCAAGCGACCATGCTGAGTCAGATGAGACCACCAAGACCATCAAGTGGCATAGGATGAGACCAGCTCTATGGGTGGCACAACACTAGCTGGTGGACAGGAACACTACCAGCTATGGGCCCCACGGGAAAGTGGGCACTGACACAGACAGCTACCACCACCACCCACTCCCTCTGACAGGTGGTGGAACAAAGAAAGCATGTGGGAACCCATGACAAGACAGGTGAGACCACCTTTCGTAGTGTGCATAGCAAATGCCTGGATTGCCTGTTATTGGGGTACGAACATACGAACTTACGAAATTTGACAACAGATAAAGGCCTAGAGGTCTATCAAGTCTGCTTGAATGTGCAGCTAGCACCCCTTATTCTGCAGCTGCCCCTTCCTTCCACCTTCCCCTTCATTAGGGGTAGTATCTTTGTTGTGTACTCTGGGTGGACATAATACATTGACAAACACTTGCCAAACAGTATTGCAGTACCTTATTTGGGAAAGAGAGTGCTAGACACTGGGGGAGGGGGCACTTCACTGAGTAGTCCACACAGAAATATGCATTCAATCGCAAAGAATGCATTGTGTGGGCAGATAACATAACAGCAGGCCATAGGAATCACAAGTGTGGCATGGATGGGCAGATGTGACAAGGTATTCGTAACGAAGTCCAGGGAAGCACACAAGAATAGGAAATGTGTTATGTACCTTGTAACCTTGGACACACAATCCACATTTGGGCACTATTTACAAAGTAAGCCACATAGGCTGTTTCTGACTGTAAAGGTTCATGTCATGTACAGTCATTTGTATTGCTATAACAAGTGGGACACTGACATAAAGTAGGCCCAGCAATGCACTAAGTCCTGCGGGTGTGGTTAGGAGGGCATTATAATATTTGGGTTGGGTGGAGTTTGGCATCCACCTGTAGACTCACTCAATAGGGAACAACATCAAAAGGGAAGTAACAGTGCACCCACACCACCACAAACACACGAAAATGTTAGCCACCTTTGAACAGCAATAAGGATATCTGGTAAATGTGTATGCTACACTATCAGTAGCTGGTGTATGTGGCATGTCTGGGGTGGGGTGGTGAGAAGGTATAGCCTTACTTCACATCTGAGCTCCAAAAGTAAAAGTGACAGGGAGGCTGACCTGCATAAAGTGATGATCGGGCATGTATTACTGGGACGGAGATTGCTGACAGTTTGTATAATTTTATTTTATGCAGTATCCAGCACATTCAGTCCCAAGCACTGATCAAAGCGACCACCACTTTGAGAGTAGCTGTAGCAACCAAGGACTCAATTGGTCATAGACTGATCAAGGATAGCCACAATAATAAATAAATAAATAAATAACTCGGATAATATCAGCTGCAACATCATAGTATGTAGAGAGTTCAAGGATGGGGCTGGCAGTAGAAAATCAGGCACGTCTGCTAGCGCTAGCAGTACGCAGTCTATCTTAACACACCACAGCAGCAGTAAATTATGTCAATGATGTCAGACGTATTGAAATTACAAAATATAAATAGCATGCAGTATTGCCGAGTCTTCATTCTGCTCCGTAGGTGAATTGGTCAGGACTGCTGCTGTGGCTGCCTGAGGGGCTGCACACATTGCTATCACTGGAGGCATAAGGGTCATCCCTATTGTGATCCGTTATGCTGTGGCTGTCAAAAACTGGCACTGTATCAGTTTCAGAGTAGTCACTGTCACTGCTGGACAAAATAACACTGCCCTCATCTGAGCTGGAAAATGGCATTCCTGCAAAAGAACTTGCCATGCTGATCACTGTGCACACAAACTCTGTGACTGAGAATAGCTTGCTGCAGCCAAGAAGTGATTGCTGCTGTTAATGAATGGCGTGCAGATCCCCCTGTCATGACGCGCTAAGGTAATGAGTTGCAAAGGTCACAGAATGCAGGCTATAATACACATAATTAGTCTTCCAGCTAAGCAAATGTGAAAAAATGTATACATTTTCATAAAACAGGCAATGCATATGATAAAACACATTGCGAATGACACCACTATGCAGTGAACATGCGCTGGGAACATTCATATACAGGAAGTTGGTGACTTGCTTTGATGGAAAAAAATATAGCTAGGGAAGCAAAAACAGGGGCAAAAAATTATTTTGATACGTGAGTGACAGGAGGAGAAGCAGACAAGGGATTCCAAGACTTAAGGGGGAGAGGTGCATTAGTTGAAGGGGATGAGAAAAAGGCAGATCTACCCAATGAATACTTCACGTCAGTATTTGCGATCAAGAAAGAAGGAAGAGGGCCTGTATTAAGCAGAAGAAGGAAGGTTGGCAAGGAGATGGACACAAGCCCCTTCACAGTGGCTAAGGTGTTGGAAGAGCTGGGGAAAATAAATACTGACAAAGCTATGGGCCCAGATCAAGTCCATCTGAGAGTACTTAGGGAATTAAGGGAGGAACTGGCTGTACCTCTTACTAAGTGATTTAATCTATCTCTCGAAGTGGAGAGGGTCCTGGGGGACTGGAAGCAGGTGGAGGTGGTGCCGCTGTATGGGGGGGGGCATAAAGATGAGCCAGGCAACTACCGCCCAGTTAATTTCACCTCTGTGGTAGTCAAATTGATGGACGCTTTCATAAAAGAAATACTGGCACAACACCTGGAGGAGGAACGACTAATTGATAACAACCAGCATGGGTTCACAAGTGATAGGTCATGTCAGAACAATGTGATTGAATTCTTCAAGGGTGTATTGGAGGTGTATGATCGGGGGGAGGGTTACACTTATAAGAGGTGGAACTATACTTCCTAGGAGTTGCAACTGTCCAGTAGTATTCAATACAGAAGGGTGTCAGAGGAGGTGGAACTGAGCTCCTGTCAGTTTGTGCCCAATTTAACACAGCAGTAGATGTGGCCTACCTGGATTTCAGGAAGGCATTTGGCTCCGTCCCTCACAGGAGGCTGGTAAGCAAGTTAAGCAGCTCAGGAGTGGGATCCAAGCTTACATATTGGGTGGAAGATTGGCTGGCAGGGAGGACATAGAGAGTTGTGGTCAATGCGAAGCACTCCAGGGAATGAGAGGTGACGAGCGGGGTTCCACAGGGATTGGTGTTGGGATCCATATTGTTTAAAGTATATGTGGGGGACTTAGCAGAGGATCTAAATGGGAAGGTGTGTCTGTTTGCGGGTGACATGAAGGTCTATAACAGAGTGGACACTCCGGGGGGTGGGGATAGGACAGGATCTAGTCAAGCTGGAGGAGTGGGAGGAAAGGTGGTAACTTCAATTCAATGCAAAAAAGTGTAAAGTAATGCACATAGCCATAATAACTCTAGGACAACATACTGACTTGGGGGGACACTGCAGGTCATGGAGCAAGTGAAGGGCCTGGGAATCTGGATTTCTGATACCTTAAACATTTGAAGTCAGTGCGATCGAGAGGCAGGCAAAGCAACAAGAATGTTGGCATGCACAGGGAAGGGCTCCACAAGTAGAAAGAGGTAGGTGATCATGCCACGCTACAAAACACTGGTCACTGGAGTATAGAATGCAATTCTGGAGGCCACACTTGCAGGGTGACAAGGACAGGCTGGAGAGGGCCCAGAGAAGAGCACCCAAGATGATCCAGGGTCTGCAAGGGAGGCCATACGGGGAGAGGTGGGAGGAGCATGGTCTGTATACACTGGATGTGAGAAGGGAAAGGGGAGATATGGTAGAAACCTCCAAATACCTGAAGGGAATAAATAAAATAAGGGAGGCAGCCTCTTAAGGCTGAGTGAAAACAAAACCACCAGAGGCCATGCATTCAAGCTGGAAAGGGGTAGATTTTGTGGGGACATAAGGGGACGATATATAGAAACATAGAATTTGACGGCAGATAAGGACTGCTTGGCCCACCTAGTCTGCCCATTTCCCTACCTAACAGATAAGCTGCAGATCCTCGATAACCAACAGCCTACTTCCTCCTACCCCCCACTAGAATTGCCTTATGTCTGTCCCATGCATTCTTGAATCCCACACTGTTTTTGACTCTATGACCTCCTCAGGAAAGCTGTTCCATGCATCTACAACCCAATCTGTGAAGAAATACTTCCTCACAGTACCTCTGAGCCATCCCCCCCCCCATCTTCAAATTGTGCCTCCTTGTTCTTGCACATCTGTTTTTTTGAAAGAGGCTACCCTCTTGGACTTTGTTGATTCCCTTGAGGTATTTGAAAGTTTCTATCATGTCCCTCCTCTCCCTCCTTTCCTTGAGGCTATACATCTTAAGCTCCTTTAGTCTTTCTTCATATGTTTTCTGGTGTAGACTCTGCACCATTTTGGTTGCCCTCTTCTGGATAACCTCCACCCTGTCTTTGTCTTTGTGGAGATGGGGTCTCCAGAACTGTACACAGTACTCCAGATGTGGTCTTACCAACTATCTGTACACAGGGCCAACAACTTCCTGTTTTCTACTGGTGATGCCTCTCCCCATGCATCACAGTATCCCCCAGCCTTCCTTACTGCCTTCTCACATTGCTGGCCCACCTTAAGGTCATCTGATATGACTACCCCCGAGTCCCTTTCAATTTTTGTTGTTGTCAGTATCTCACCCCATTGTGTACTCTTTCCCTGGGTTTTTGTTTCCCAGGTGCATTACTTTGCACTTCTTTGCTTTGAATCTAAGCTGCCATACATTTGACCATTTCTCCAACCTTGCCAAGTCCCTTTTCATCCTTTCCACACCACCTTGCATATCAACCCTGTTGCAGATCTTTGTGTCACCTGCAAAGAGACATGCTTTCCCTTCCAGTCCCTCTGCAATGTCACTTATAAAGACATTAAAAAGGACCGGCCCCAGGACTGAACCCTTCAGTACCCCACTAGCAACCCTCCTTTCTTCACTGTGAACTCCATTTACTATTACCCACTGTATCCTGTTGTCCAGCCAGTGTTTTACCCAGGCTACCACCCTGGGACCCACTCCCAGGCTGGCTAATTTGTTTATTAATCTTTTGTGTGGGACTGTGTCAAATGTCTTGCTAAAGTCTAGGTAGACCATGTCCACAGCCCCTCCCTTGTCTACTACTTCGGTCACCCAGTCAAAGAAATCAGTTAGATTTCTCTGACATGACCTTCTGCTGTTAATCCATGCTGCATTGGGTCCTGTGCCCCACTGGCCTCTAGGCACTCAACAATTCTTTCCTTCAGAAGTCAGTCCATCATTTTCCCTACCACTGAGGTCAAACTGACAGGTCTGTAGTTTCCTGCTTCTGTCTTGCTCTCACTTTTGTGAAGGGGAATCACATCCACCTTCCTCCAGTCCTCAGGTACCACACCATCCTCCCATGATTTATTAAAAAGAGTAGTCAGTGATGTTACTAATTCTTCCCTTAGTTCTTTTATAATTCTGGGGTGAATCCCATCAGGCCCCATTGATTTACCCACCTTCAGTTTTAAGAGTTCTTTCAGAACCCATTCTTCTGTGAAAGGACTAATATCATCCCCCCTACCCAGAGTGCTTCTATTGACTGGATTAGGTACAGTATCTCTCCCTGCTTTTCTGTTGAGAATACTGAGCAGAAGTATTCGTTCAGTGTCCCTGCTTTTTCACTGTCACTCTCTGCCCAACCACCTTCCTCTTTATTCAGCCTCAGTATCCCTGCTTTAGTCTTTCTTTGCTCCCTAATGTACCTTTAAAAGGTTTTCTCCCCCTTCTTAACCAAGTTGACTATCTTTTTCTCAGTTTGGGCCTTTGCTATTCTGACTGCTTTCGCCACTTCCTTCTGCTCAACTTGTACAGTTCTCTGTCCTGCTCCTTCTGTGTTTCTTTATACTTCCTGAATGCTGTCTTTTTCTCCCTTACCTTCCCCGCCACTTCTTTTGAGAACCATAATGTTTTTTTCTTTCATTTTGATTTGTTTATTTGCTTCACACAAAGGCGTGTTGCCTCTGGGATGGCAGTTTTGATGTTTCCTCATTGTTGCTCCATCCCACCTTCTTGCCTGTTTGCTAGTGCTTTTCTGAGGCATTCTTCCATTTTGACAAAATCAGCCCTTCTGAAGTCCAGCAGCTTCACTTTTGTGTGGCTTGACTCTATAGCTAAGTTTATCATGAGCCTCACTGTTTGGTGGTCGCTTGTTCTCAGATGGCTACCCACTTCAAGATCAGAGATCCTCTCTCCTTCCCCATTTAAGAGTACCAGGTCTAAGATTGCTCCCTCCCGAATGGGTTCCAAAACTAGCTGTCTGAGGCATGCCCCCTGTAGGGCATCAAGAATGACCCTGCTCTTGGATGTGGCTGCAGTAAAGGTGCTCCAGTTAACATCTGGCATATTCCGGTCCCCTATCAGCAAATCAGCAATATCTCTCCTTTCTCTGTCATCCCATGGATGCCTTTTATCATTTCCTTGTCTATTTCCTCTCCCTGAGACGGGGGGTCTGTATACAACCCCTGAGCGGATTGTGGAGCCATTTCCAGTCTCCAGGGTGACCAACAGTGCCTCCTCTCTTCCCTGTTTACCATTTAGTTCTGTTGCTTTGATCCCTTCCCTTACATAGAGAGCTACTCCTCCTCCTCCTCTTCTTTTCTTCCTGTCCCTCCTGTAGATTGTGTACCCTGCTATGTTGATATCCCAGTCATGGTACTCTGTGTACCATGTTTCTGTGACTGCTACAATATCCAGGCATCCCTCTTCCATCAAGGCCACCATTTTGGGGAGCTTTTTACCTAGACTATGGGCATTGGTACTCATTACCCTCCATTTTTTTATGACTTTATTTCTTTTTGCCCCATTCCTGTCCTTACTGCCTTTGTCTTTTTCTCCATTTACCCCCGCCCTTCTCCCTATCGACTACTCTATCTTGGTGTTTACCTTACTAGCTTCCCTGATTTTTGAGGGGAGGGCTAGGCTTTCCCTTCTCCTTTTCAGTGCCTCCCCACTTGGCTAGTTTAAATGCTTGTCAATGAAGCATTTGAACCAATCACCTAGGATCCTGTTTCCCCTCCTGGATAGATGCAGACCATCGCACCTGTACAGGCCTGCATCCCTCCAGGTGGCGCCCTGGTCCCCAATGAAACCAAATCCATGAGCTCTGCACCAGTTTTTCAACCAGTCATTGAATCCCATGGTGCAGAGTACCCTAGCCATCTCCATACCATAGACAGGTAGCACTTCTGAGAAAGTTACCGTGTGTGCTACTTGTCTAAGTCCCCTTCCTGACTCTCCAAACTCCTGTTGCACTGCTCTGATCCCATTCTCAGCCAGGTCATTTGCCCCTAGGTAGACAATGTCATCCACCTCCCTCCCCCTTGCAGCTGCTCCCACAGTCCTGAGGATTCGTTTCCTGTCCCTCCAAGCCATGGCGCAGGGCAGGCACCTTATCTCCCTTTCCCCTCCCACAGTTCTACCCCCCTTAAAATTGAGTCCCCCACCAGGAGTTGTTTCCTTGTGAGTCTCCATTGTGGAGCTTCCCAGCATCCTCCTTGATCTCCACTGTGGTTGCCTCCACAGAGGAACCATACTCCACCAGAGTGGAGAATGAATTGTGGAGAGGCACAACTGGAGGGATGCACCTCTGTTCCACCATCCTCACCCTCCTTGAGCCCACCGTGGTCCAACCACTCCTCTCTCTTGGCAACCTCTGAGGTAGTGGTGGTGGCCTGGATGGTCCCTGATTGAGGGAGCAGGTTTTCCGAATCGTTGCCTGGTCAGCATGGAGATGAACAACCTCCTTCCTCAGACCAGAGAGGTGCCTGCAAATAGGGCAGCAACGCAGTCTCCAGAATGTCTCCCAGAAGACTGCTGCTCCACAGCCAGTGCATTGCACCACTCCCCACATGTATGTGTCCCTTCCTGTTACAGATGCTTTTCTTTTGTTGTTTTTTTGTTCTTGTTTTTGTGTGTGCAAGCTTGTGAGTATCTTTATCCCCTATTCAGTGTGCTGTGCCTTTAAGGATATGAATAGGGGTATGTTGTTAGCAGTTTTGGGGAAGTGATGTCAGAACCCCTGCTATAAAGGAAGTTATGCACTTGGGGTGAGTGTGAGTAAACCAATGCCGTTCAGAAACAATCTTCTACAACTCTGATCCTCCACCCTGGGGAGTGCCTTCCCTCCTTCCATACACCTATTTCACAGAGGTTAAAGTAACAGGTCTAGTCACAAATGACTGCAAACATCTCCCAGTTACAGTTCCTCCATGGCAAATTAAAGTTAAAACTAAGAAAAATCAACCCCAAAAACAGAATCAATAGTAGCTGCTTACACAGGTCCAAAAAGTAATAATTTAGTTCAGTGTAGTCTAGAAAACAACCTCCTTGTTTCTGCTTTCTCACTCTCTCTGTCTCAGCAGAGGGTTGTAGGACTACAGAACAGTTTGCCAGAATAGCTTATGGGGGTGGATACAGTGGATAAATTTAAAAGAACTTGAGATAACTACATGTGGCTAAGCAGAGGGGAAGAGGGAAGGCAAAGAGGTGGGCGGTAGGAGGGGGAGGGGGTTGGCTATTTTTCAGGCAGATTAGATGGTCCAGGTGGTCTTTTTCTGCCGGTGGGATTCTATGATTTAGATCAGCACACAGTATTGGAACTTGGGATTTTACATTGTCACTGACTTGTGAACATGGTGTTTCCCATATTTTTTCAGTGATAACTAGAGATGTGTGAAATCGGGAACCTGCTTTTTGAAATACTTTGCAAAGTTTCCAGTCTTTGTGAAGTGCAACTTGTGAAATTCTTCACATAGTGTAGTGCGTACTTCACAACATGAAGTCTGAAGATTACGACTACATAACAGTGGCACTACATTAGGAAAGTTGCTGGTGAAGTGTCACTTTACATAGTTTTACAGAGCAAAACAGACCTTTGCTCATCAAATAACTACATGAACGGTCTACTGCATACGTACTTACATTTCAATTTTTGTCTAGAAAAAACATAAATCCACTCCCCCTCTGTGTAATATATAACCCATCCCCTCCCACCACACAACATGCTTTTTAAATAGAATCCTCGCACCCATCCCTGCCTGGCCCCCACTTCTCTCCCCTCCCCCGTGCCTAGCAAACCTCAAGTAACAGTGAAAGCTCATGGTTCATCCCTTCCCTGCCCACAAAATCATGTAACCTCCCCTACCCATCTCTTATTTTCACCACATAACCCCTTTACTTTTACCCCTCTTACCCAAACCTCCCCCTCCTCCCAAAGCCCCCAGTTTCTGTAAGTAGAAGCTGTAAAAAAGGAAACCATCCCCATCTGCATGAGTGCACCCTCACACTTCAGTCTCTGACCTGAATGAATGGTGAGTAATGTACAGTATATCCTAGTTACAATACCTGATTGACTGGTTATCCAAGTATGCCTTGCATCCCATGGTGCCCCTCTTACACCCTGCCCAGTGTCATAGGGTATGGCAGCAGGGGTTCAATGCCAGAAAGTACAAAATAATGCACCTAGGCCACAGGAACCCGGGAGCTGAGTATAGGATGGGGGCAGGTACTGACAGCTCTAGGCAGTAAAGGAACCTAGGGACTATCATATTTGATGACCTCAAAGTGGCGGATAAGTGCGACAAAGCAGTAGGTATGCCCAGTGGGACGCTGAGATACATAGCGAGAGGCATCACTAGCAGGAGATGGTAGGTGGTGTTATTACTGTATCGCTCACTGGTGAGACCCCATCTAGAGTATTGTGTCCAGTTCTGGAGGTCACATATCAGAAAGGACATAAACTAGGTGGAGGCAGTCTAGAGAAGGACAACTGAAATGGTGCAAGTGCTGCATCCAAAACCCCATGAGGAGAGATTAAGAGATCTCAACATGTACACCCTAAAAGAGATGAGAATGAGAGGGAACATGATAGAGACCTACAAGTGACTCACAGGGGTGAACAAGGAGCAGAGCGCATGTGATGAAGCTGGGAAGGGGGAAGTTTAACAGGGATGTGAGGAAGTACTACCTCACTGAAAGAGTGGTCAATGCCTGGAACAGACTGCCAGCAGAAATAGTTGAGGCAAAAATAGTAAGGTGCTTCAAGAATGCATGAGACTGACATAGAGAAATATTAGTAAATAAGCAGGCAAGAGAAAGGGTCATCAGAGACCAGTCAGGGTCTGCAGAGACAGACAGAGCAGGGACTATCTTTTTCTGCTGACAGATTCTATGTTTCTATGTTTCTATGTCGAAGTATCCCTGTCATTCAGTGTCATCCCCACTTACACCTTGCCACATGTCTAGGTATTCCTACTGTAGCTTCAGTAGCACCACCAGCTCACCAAAGCCCTCTTCTTTCCAACAATGTAAACATCTGATTTCAGTTTAATTCATTCAGACAGTGGCTGGCCATGAAGGTAAGAGGATGGCTACACTGGTCTGTGTCTCCTTTTTTAATTATAGGTGGCATGGGAAGGGGGGGTGGACTTGGGTGCTAGTGGGATAAGGAAAAGAGTAAAAGTGAGTTCTAGTGCAGTATGCTGGGGGAGAGGGGCCATAAGTAAATCAAACAAAAGTGATACACTCCCTCAAACTTAAGCTGATAGAAATGTAGAAACAGATAATTTACTCGTGGACGCATGTTTCTTCTTCTCTTTTTCAGGAGTACACTCAATATGCTGGCGGCGGCCAAAGGAAAGCAATATCTATGGTTTATAGGGCTCTGTTACTACATGACTGTGCTCTGGTTTCCCCAGTTGCCTATTATTGGCATAATCTTTTGGACCTAAATTGAACTCACTCTCATAGGCACTCAATTTGGACTGATATTTATACTTACACTAAACAGGACAGGCTTAGACTGCTGCAGTTCGATATACTACATCATCTTTACCATACCCCATATACCCTATTTTGAAGGAAATTATTGCCTTTACCAACATGTTCAATTTGTGAAAAGGCAGAGGGCACTCTGTTCCACAAATTGTGGGAGTGTCCGCTGACCAGAAAATTGTGGGCTATGGTCAGTGTGAAACTGTCCCCTTTGTTTGTTCCCCAAACATGCCTTATGGAGGATTATTCTAGTATTGGAGCTCATACACACAAATATTTTGTAGCCCTTATTTCTTCAGTTACTAAGTTAATTATAGGTAGACACTGGTTTGGCAGCTGGTTACACTAGTGTCTGACTGCCATATCGGCTGAAATGGCAATTAAAAATTGTACCTTTCATCCAACATATTGGACAAAGCTTTATTCCTTTCTTACACAATAACTCTCTGCCATTGTCCTGACTTTGCAGTACAGTTGGTTGCGGAGGCGAGTGCACCAGTGGGGATGGGAGGGAAGTTGGTGGTTTTGGGGGGGAAGGGAAGGGACGTTTTTGCTTTGCTTTATTCTTTTGTGATTGTCATGGTCTCTATTTCTTTTTTTGCTTTTATGGTTGTATTGAAACATTTTCAATAAAGTATACTAAGTTGCAAAAAAAAAGAAACAAATAATTTCTCTGTAGAAAAGAACCAGTACACCCGTCCAGTGTGCCCTATTTTTCCTTGCGTTTTCTGTCACCTTGGACCCCTATTTGGTCACTGGTGTCCCTTCTGCCTCCCCTTCCTCTGCTTATTATGCCCATGTGTCTATCCCATGCATACCTGAAGCTCCCCACCCTCTTGGCCACACCACCTCTTCAGGCAAACTGTTCCTGGTGTACACCACCCTTTCTGTTAAGGAGTATTTCCTCACATGCCTCTTAAACTCCACCCCCTTCCCACTAGTGGTGGGTGAAATGGCCCCAGTTCGCTCCATGATGATCCCTGAGTGAAGCCCGGGTGCTTAGGTGCTCCATGCAGAGTACTTGGTACAAATGGGTAATGCAAAGTCCATTGAAAACAATGACTGCTATTTTGCCTTCCCAAACCACTACTCACTATTCTACTAAGCACATTGAAAACAATGTACTTCACCTTACTTCACCTTATTTTAAACCCAAAGGTGAATTTTGCAGTGTTTCATGGGATTTCAGGTCACATGGGTTCTAGATTGTTCTGCACAGCCTCAGTTTGGGGTAGTGTGTGTAGGAAGCTGTAGGAGACAATCTGCTCTGAGAGCTCTCTGCAGTTCAAACCTTCAAAAAGCTGTTAAAGAAGCCTTTTTGAGTAATTTTTTTGCTGAAACTTTAGTTCATCAATTACAGGAATCCCTCCTGTGCTCATATCATCGAGCGTTTATTGTTTGTGTATGGATTTTGAATGTTAATGTACAACATTCAGTCTGCGTACTGAAAGACAGTGGAAGTGTGCTTTGGGGGAAGGGTGTATCTGTGGTGTAGGTGGATTAACTTGGAGAAAAAGACAGTGCTTTCTGTTTTGGTGATATTTTTCTTGTTTAACTGTGTTAATGCACACACAGTAATATTTTCAATATTTCTTGCCATTTTTTTTGCTGATTGTCATGGTGCAGCAGTGCATAATTTTAGTTTGTTTAAAATATGTGGTTATATTACTGAAGTTTTCAATTTGCTATGCATTACTTACTGTGTGTGAGTATGTGTGTGATGCGTGTCATCAAATCAGACACCTTTCATTGTGCCACATAATAATTTCAGCAATGTGAAGCTGCTATCCACTGCAGCTGTGTGATTTTTGTTCTTCTTTGTGGTATCTTTACTGGTACTAGTACTAGTGACTGTTACTGCAGCAGTACAGTACACTGCCCCCCCCACCCGCGCGGCCCGCCCCAACCGGTAAAGGTATTCTTTTCCAGATTGAATTTCTGATGGTGAGTACTGGTTAGGTGTTGTGCCATTGTGTCTGCATCTCTTCAGTGCACAGCGCAATCTTAATCTGTTTGTGTATTTGCATCTCTTTAGGGCCCAATCTCCATCTGTAACTTAAGTCACAGTTGTTTCTTTGGTTTTCCTTCAGAGTACTGGACAGGTCTGTTGCTTAATTCTGCATGAACATTGTACTCATTAATATGCGTTTTTAAGTCAGGACCATCATCACGAGTCACTCATGATACAAACGTTCTGCATCATCACAGTCACAAATGCAGTCACAAATCACGATTCACGATCATTCACGTTACAAATCACATTCATTTTTTTTCTGGTTACTTGGATGTATTGTAAGCCTGTTTTGTAGTATCTCTCCAGGCTTCAGCACCCCACCATTGTACTCACTGATATGTGTTTTTAAGTCTGGGAGTTTTAAGTTACAGCTTATCAGGGAAGTACAGCCGGAGGCGGTAAGCATTCACGTTTCTTCATCATCACGGTCACAAATGCAGTCACAAATCACGATTCACAATCATTCACATTACGAATCACAGCATTAATTTTTTTTCTAGTTACTTGGAGGATGTATTGTAAGCCTGTTTTGTAGTATCTCTCCAGGCTTCACCACCTCACCATTGTACTCATTGATACGTGTTTTTAAGTCTGGGAGTTTTAAGCTACAGCTCATCGGGGCCCGTGGAAGTACAGCCATAGGCATTCACATTTCTTCATCATCATGGTCACAAATGCAGTCACAAATCACGATTTACGATCACATTATGAATCACAACATAATTTTAATAGTTACCTCGTTGTATTGTAAGCCTGCTGGTCATGGTGCTGAACAGGGATGGGATCCACACCTGGGCCCGGGGGAACAGGCACATCCTGCTCCAGAGAACTTGGTGCTGGACTTGGTGGTGGTGATTCAACTACCTCAGAGTCAGGACAGGAGGCGGTGCTGGTTCTGCTTCGTGGAGGGGTGGCACTCACAAGTTTTGAGTGGTCCAACAGGAATGGGCACCCATGCCCTCCACACATGCACACGATACGATGCTTACCTCTACCATGCTCTCCAAAAGCTGCCCTGTCCCAGACATTCCCTCACCCTGGTCCATCTCTCCTACTGAGTTCCCTCAGTCCGAGCAATCAGTACTCACACTGTCACACAACACACACACACAGTCACACAGACACAGACAAACAACTACTTATAAAGGTAAGAAAAAAAATTTACAGAAAGAACAAATTAAGTAAAAAAGAGAACAAAAAAGGCAAAAAAAAAAGTAGCTTTTAAAAAAGCTGTTGGGTCTAAATCAAAGTTTAAATCTCCTCCTCGCTCTGATCTAAAAGTATCAGCAGTCACAAAACACACTACTCTCTCTCCGTCTGCACAGGGGAAACTAAAAGTGTCTGCTTGTATGACTCACTTTCTTGCTGCCTAGGTAAAGAGCATGTGACTTACAGTACTGTAAGCCATGTGATGTGTGTGTGGGGGGGGGCTGCCAAACCTGAAACACCATATGGATCACTTAGAATCATAATGAGGAGTGCGAAGTCCATTAAAAACAATGACTTCACCTTACTTCGCGTTGCCATTCCACCTTAATGTGAAGTGGTAATGACAAGGCAAAGGTGAGCACTTTGCATTGCCCACTCCGGCGCGTGGCAGTAAGGCCAATCCCACTTCGAATCTACTTCACGGCGTTAAATTTAAATTGGCCAGTATCTCACTCCCCACCAGCTTCATTGCATACCTCCATGTTCTGGTGCTTTTTCCCCCACTGAAAGAAACCCCCCACCTACACCTTGTTCACCCTTGTGAGGTACTGATAGGTCTAAATCAGGACCTCACTCGGTCTCCTCTCCTCCAGGGAGTAGATGTTGAGATCCCACAAGACTCTTCTTGTATGGTTTGCTGTGCAACCATCACACCATTTTGGCAGCCCTCCTCTGGACTGCTTTCACCCCGTCAATGTCCTTGCAGCCTTACCTCCAGCATTGGACACAGTACTCTAGGTGGGGTCTCAGTAGTGAGCAATAACAGTGGCAACAGCACCTCTCTTCTCCTGCTAGAAATCCAGCTCCCTCTGCACCCCAGCATCCCACAAGCTTTGTCTATTGCTTTTGCTTTATTATGCTGCCCTGCCACCTTGAGAACCTCAGGTATGATTACTCCAAGGTCCCCTTCTTACTTGATGACTGTACCTTTTCCCCATCTGACGCACATCCCCCAGGTTTCCCTGCCCCAGGTGCATGACTTTGCACTTTTTGGCACTGAAACCCAGCTGCCACCCCCCTAAACAACTCCTCTAGTTTCCATGGATCGCTTTACATTCTCTTCACCCTTTCTCGAGTGTCCACTCTGTTGTAGACTTTTGTGTCATCCACAAAGAGACACACTTTTCCCTCCAGTTCCTCAGCAATCCCAATTATGAAGACACTGAAAAGGACCAGTCCCAGTACAGATTCCTGTTGTACCCAGCTGATCACTGTCATATCCCCACCGAGTGACTGCTATTTACCACCACCCTCTGTCTTTTGTCCTTCAACATGTTTGGTACCCAGCTTATTACTTTTTCCACAACATCCACACGGCTTTGTTTCTTTACTAACCTCCTGTATGGCACAGTGACTAAGGCCTTACTGAAGTCCAGATAGGTCACATCCACTGCCTCCCCTGATTCATCTCCCTAGTCATCCAGTCAAAGTAATGTATGAGATATTGCTTGGCATGCCCTCCCCATGTGAAACCATGCCGTTTGGGGTCCTTTAGACCATTTGCCACTAGGTACTCCCTCAGCTTTTCCTTCGGCAGAGACTCCTTTAAATTTCCCTGGCCTGTAATGTCTAACCTCCTCCCTGCTGCTGCTATTGTGCAGCGGACAACACCGGCCCTCCTCCAGACCCCTGGAACTACCCCTGTCTCAAATGAGGTGCTGAATAATGTTGCCAGTATGGCAGCTAGCACTGTGCTCAGCTCTTTTAGAAACTGTGGGTGAATCCCGTCTGGTCCCATTGCCCTATTTTCCTTTACGGCTTCCAATTGCCTTTGGAGTCTCTGCTCTGAAAATGAACTTGGATCTCCATCCCCTCCCCATTATTGTGAAATAGTTAAGACAATGGCCGGTGGATCCAATCTGTCTTCAACCTTTTCACAGACTGACTTCTGTTTCAACAGGGGATCCTGAGCAGTCCTACAGGCACCAGTTTATAAAGTACAATAGGAGATACAAATCATAATTTCATTAAAAATTCCAGTTCAAAGGCACAGTTGTGTTGAAATACTACATACTGCAGCAATGACTGAAGAAAAGTATGTTAAGCAGCGAATATGAAAAGAGAAGGGAATCCCACATCATATTAATAAAAGCCACCACAAAGGAAGATTGAATGCAAACAATATGGCTGCTTGTGTTTTTGCTCCCCAAGCTGTGAGCTTTTCAATGTACTCTTTTTATTCCCCTCTGACTGGTTTGGAATTGATTCAAGCTTTGCTGAATTGTGCCACAAGAAGATTTTGGCTAAATTGCTAGACAGCTAGCTTATTTTTCTGTTAAAGTCTCAATTAATGCGTAGACCAGTCTTGATGTTCTTAGCACTCAGCTTCTAAAAACTCTGAGTCCAGATGATAATCTAGGTTAAATTACTAGGCTGCTTGCTATTTTTTTGTCAAAGTCAAAATTAATTGTGTAGACCTTCGTAAATGTTTTAGCATTGAACTGTAAAGTGCAGTTGGAAACTGCTGTAATTTAGAGCTGTAAATGATTCCTGCCCACCTGCATTCACTTTTTCTTCCACCCTCCCCTGCTGCTAAACCCTACGTCTCTTCTCCTCCCCTTGTAAATTTCATATTCTACTAAATCTCCCCTCTGTCCTCCCCCTGGTGCCAGTTCAAGCTTATTTCTTTTGTTTGTGGCAGCCTTCCCCCAAACCCTTCTGCCAAATTCCCCTCTGTCTCTCCACTGCACACACCCTGATTTACTCTCCAGTGTCACCCTTTGTTGTTACTGTGACTGGCAATCTGTTGCTCTGTTCCTTCCCTCACATCTGTCAGTCCCTGATTGGGGAAACATCTGAGTGGTCGGGGCTACCTGGGCCAGCCATCCACACCACCACTGCTCACCGCCAAGGAACCCTCCTCTTACTGGCAAGCTCCCAGGCCGAACTGGGAAGCGCTGAAAGGCTCCCACTGACCGCTGCCTGTTGCTTTAATCTCTTGTTGGACTGTTGTGCTCTGCACAACCACTGATTGGCCCTGCAGTCTTGACTGATTCAAACTGTTCTGCTGGGCTCTGCGCTCATAGACTTCAGTGGGTTTTGGAAGAAAAGTTTAGTTAAATTGCTAGACAGCTTGCTTATTTTTCTGTTAAAGTCTCAATTAATGTGTAGACCACTCTTTACCGCCCACTCTCCCTCCTCCCTGCTCCTCCTCCCCCTCTACTAATCAACTCAGTCCCCTCACTGCCCCTGCCTCCTTTCTGTGCCCGACACCCTCCTTATATCTCCTACTGCCAGTCACTCTGTCACTCCATGACTGGCCAACTCCACTTTTGCATTTCGTAGCTCCTATGCACCCTTTCACTCCTGAACTCTATTCTAGAGCTGCTACCTCCTGTCCACCTGTCTTGTTATACTCTTTAATGCCCCCCCACTACCTCTCTGCTACATCCTCCTCTTTTGCTACTGCCCTTGTCTCCTCACTGCCCCTCCCTCTGCCCGTTCTCCCTCAGCCACCTGCTTACCTAGTTCCCCATGCCCCCTAGCCTCTACCTCATTGCCTACCTCCTGCCAATTTCACTAGCTGCCTCCCACCTACCCAGCACCCTGTGCCCGCTCTCCCCCCCATTCACATTGAATCATGTATGACACCGGTACTCTGTACCCCTTTCTCCTCATCTTATTTGCCCACTTCCCACTCCTACATGCCCCCTGCTCATGCTTCCCCACTGTCCCGAATATCTACCAACTCACGCTCTCTCATCGGCTCCATGGTACCCTTCCTCTCGATCTCATGTACCCACCGTGTGCATCTCCAATCACTACTAAATGGCGCTCTCCCCAAATGGATATTGGATACTCCCTCTATCCACCACTACTACTGCCACGCTTAACCCATGGCTCCACCTGTAGATGGATAGATGCCAGTCATGGGTATCTCACACCAGTACTCTAAAACGTATACTTCTTCTCCTGCTATTGTTGGGAAACATTCATCCCAATCCCAGACCAGCCCCTACAATAAGAACAACTCAGACCAATCAACCAGGATCCCGCTCAATAATCTCACTTAACATATGCAGTCTTCTTCACAAAATTGACGCCCTTCAGACTTTTGCCTCGCCAACATAACCCAGACATACAATAGTGCGTCGAGAAACCTGGCTCTCACCTTTGGTTCCTGACCATGCTATCACCCTCCTGGGTATAATGTCATCGGCTTGATCGAACATCAAAGAGGTGGTGGCTGCGCCTGTACCCTTATGGACATGATCCGGGGCACCTCATCAACCTAACCCCCAAACCACCACTGCACAGATTCTTCCTTTCAAGATCCTTCTTGGTGCACACAATAAAGCCATCACAGTTGTCTCAGTCTACATTCCAAAGAGAGAGCAAGGTAATGGGCTTAACACAGTCCTAGAGTTTACCAAATCTCTCTTACCTGACTCAGGAACCATCCTCCTCACTGACTTTAATATTAACTGGCCTGCTGCAGAGGCAGGGGCACACAGGGACTTGATAGTGGCAGCAAACCTTTCTCAGATGATTAGTTCCCCAACCAGGACAAACTATAAAATGGGTACCAGCACCCTTCTGGATTAGATCATAACAAGTCATCCCTCCAGAATCACAAACACCACTGTCCTCCCTGACACACTTGGTGACCACTTCCCCATCATCTGCTACTGGTCCAATAAATTCATCAAGCCCCCCCCCCCAAAACCATTACTAGCCGAGTTCTACCTAGAGGCAAGCTACCTCATCTCAAAACCTTCCTTCGTCAACAGGATTGGTCCTCAATTTCACTGCAACCAATGAACACCACACTGGAACACTTCATCAGGATCTTCAACCAAGCATGCAACATATATTTGCACCCCTCAAGAAGTGCAACAAAGTTCCTATGTAACCTCTGGCCCCCAGAGACCTCACTTAGACAACTAAAAGCCGAGACCACCTTTGGGAGATTGCCAGAAACACCAGGTGACAAGTTGATATTACAACTATAAACATACACTAAATGATTGCACCAATATATCCGGGATAAGACCACCTATTTCCATAATGCTCTCACTAACTCATGGGACAATGGTAGGGACTTCTGGAATAACATTAAAGGAGTCACTGGATAATCCGACCACCCCGTCCAGTACTCAGCATAAATGGTGAAACTACATTTGACCAGAAACTCATTGCTGATACATTCAATGACACCTTCAAGGACCTCAGTGCTGTACTCCCCACAGGGTTTTTCAATGAGGTGGTCCTTGCCCCAGCCACCTCCAGCCACCCTCCTTCTACTTTAAAGCAGTAAAATGCATCAAGTCTGCAGCTATGTTACCAAAGCCATTTGCAACTCCAGAGCCAGCAGTGACTCCCTCGACCTCAAACTGCTATCACTCACACTTGAAGAAGTACTCCGATCACTGACCAGGATTTTCAACCTCTCCCTCAGCCTCAGCCAGTTCCCTGACTTATGGAAATCTGCCACGGTAACCCCAGTTCATAAAAGTGGTGACAAAACAGCTACTGAGAATTACCGTCCAATTTCCAACCTACCTCCACTCTCCAAGGCTCTAGAACGGATTGTGTCAGACCAGCTCACCAACTTCCTAGACAATCACAACATCCTGTGCAAGGAGCAACATGGCTTTAGAAAAGGTCATAGCACCTCCACGGTGCTACTTGAATTCACTGGTGCAATCCATCACTCACTCAATAGCAGTCATCTTACTGGGTCCACCTTCATTGACTTAACTAAAGCCTTTGATACCATCAACCACAATCTCCTACTTGCCCAGCTTCGACTAGCAGGGCTGTCACCTAACTCGGTGTACTGGTTCAGAAGCTACTTAGACAACTGCTCCAAAAGAGTGAGAATTGCTGGCACAATCTCAGACCAAAGACCAGTCTGATCCAGTGTCCCACAGGGCTCAATCTTAGGCCCCCTGCTTTTCAGCGTTTTTCTGAACTCATTGCCAGAATCCTGCCCTGAACAGATCCTACTCTATGCGGATGATGCTGTCATCCTGGCATCCCACCATGATCCAGTCTATCTACAAGGCAACCTCCAACAGGCCTTCTCTGCAGTCAAAAACTGGTTCACAAAACACAGACTTATCCTTAAGCAGAGAAAAAACAAAGACCATGATCTTCTGCAGCTCCCAAAACAAATACAAACAATATGAGCTCTTTATTAAAAACCAAGCAAGGAATCACCTCGAACAAGTTCATACCTTCAAATAGCCTCGCCCCTCAACTGTAATCTCTCCTATGTCCCACACATCAGTAATGTGGCAAAAGTAGCCAACACCAGGATGGGCCTACTATTCTGACATAGAAAACATCTAACCCAGAAGCTCAGTCCATAGCTGTCCAGAGCTCCATCATCAGCATCATTGACTATGGTCTCATTATCTATGGATCTGCCACAACCTCATTTTCTCAGGCGTGTTTCAACTTCCTCCAATCAAGCCTGCACGACTCATTACTGGTTCCCACCGTCTCACCCACACCTGCAGCCTCTACTCCAAAACAGGCTAGGCTGGCTGCAACTGAACAACTGAATCAAATATCAAACCTGCATCACTTCTAAGAAAATCATGATGGAAAGGCACCACCAGGAGTCTGCACCTCCTCAAACCCAAAATCACCAACCGCAACACCAGGAGCTCTAAGCCCCAAATCCTTCAAATCCCCCACTGCCGCACGTTCCAAGGCCAAAGGTCATTTGCATACAGGGCTCCGAGTTGGCTGAATGAGCTCTCTAGTGACATCTCATCCACAGCAATGCTTGGAGCATTCAAAAAAAAGCTCCGCCACTCCATAACTGGCACCTCCACCTGTGCTTGCACCCTATAACTTCTTCATTCCCTATGCTGCTTCTGACCTTATAGGTGTCAGTTTCTGCTCTCTCTTCTTGCACTTACCTGTCCAATGCAACTTCTAATGCACTTGCCCTGTGTCTGTCCTGACAAGGCCCCTCAGCTGCCTCACTCTGACCCTCTAGCCTATGCCTTCCCCTACCCTCAGACATCTCCCCATCTTGCCCTCTTCCTCCTATTGTTTCTTGAGTTACTCATCGCTCAGTCTGATTTTGTCAAGCAAAGTTACTGTCTAAAACCATGTACCTGTAACTGTTTTATGTTTTAGTGTCTGTTTCCTGTAACCAGCATGACGTGGAACCCTTTGTAACAGTGCCTTGGCTCAAAGGTACTTTGTAATCCTAGACACAAAATAAATAAAAAATAAATAAATCTAAAGATGTGAAAGGGAGCTGAAAAACCAAAAACAACTTGAGAAAACAAGTAAAACTCAGGACACTTTTTTTGCCTGCTGGAGTGAAGAATGGGCAGCTGGGAGCCCACAGTGTCTATAAGAAGTGATCATGTGAGTCCAGCTTTGACACCCAGCAACCTGCACATAGCATGCGCACAACTAACAAGGTAAAACATTTTGGAGACTAAGTTTTGGTGGACATACTAATAGCCTTGTACCAGCTCTGGATGGAATCAAATGAAATGCTGGATTCAGTATTGCTGAAATGAAAAGTTTGTTGTGTGGTGCCACACGAGTTCTCACTGGCCTTAAAGTGTTTGGTGTAATTGTAAGGAACTGAAAGGAAGGGTATACAAGGAACCATGCAGAGAAGCCAGCTCCTCCATCTAACACCAGTCTGATTCTACTAGTCCCTTGACCCATAATAAAATACAGGAGGCCTGTGCAGTCATATGATATTTTTAAAACTGGGCATCATCAACCCCCACCATCTTGTTTCAGAAATGAAAGGTACAGTGCTGCCACATGAACTTTTATAGGCCTTTTCTGCCGGATAAATTTATATATAGTATTGTACAGCTTTCTAAATTACATTTCCAAGCTCATGATGGTCAGTGTTTGAAATAACAATGTGAGTTGGGTACAGTTGCAGCCATTGACATGGTCAGATATTTTCAGATATTTCCAGCAAAAGTCTGCAGTATGCTGCAGGGAATAGTGTAATTTAATGGCACTTAAACTCTTTTGTCATTGAATATTTTGTGACATGTCATTTACTGGAAGTTTATTTATTTTATTTATTTATTAATGTCTGGTAAGACTGTGAGCAAAAGATAAGCCCATTTTCATGTGCGACCAGGCAAGGGTAGATACATAGGGAGCATTCAAACAGAAAAATACAATTTGACAGTAGAAGTACATTTACAGACAAAACACAAAGCTGTTACAGACATTTACGTGTGTTACTGAGTTGCATCCTAGCCAGCTCCACTGTATTTTATATATTAGCTATACAATTCAAAGCAGCATTCATAATCCAACATTCTTCCAGAATGAAAAAGTGCAAATATGTCCCTTTTATTTGAGCAATAAGTTGTATAATATTGGAAGCACTTGGATGTTTGAGTCAAATCTGGTTTTGTGATCAATGACTGAGCCAGTGTTACTGCTCCCCCACCCAAAGAGGACAGGCAAAGAACTGGTTGTACTGCTTTGTCACGACAATGGTGCAGTGAGTACAGTGTCAACTGATGAGATGAGTCAGAGATGTTGACCTGCTTCTCGTACTTGACGGAGGTGCAGGTGCATATCTGATCTCCCTCTGCCGCCACAATTGCCTCTTGGGGATAGCTGCTACTACTGCTGCAGCCATGATCAGCTCTGTCTCATCATAATCATAATTGCCTTAGCCTTACCCTGTCTGACTCAGTGTGAGATCTGTGACACAAGGAACTACACAAGCGGCGCCTGCATTAGGTGTTACCTCCTGGCAGTGGTTCAGATGCTGCTGATTTGCTTTTCCTTGATAGTGGTCTTTTACAGTGCAGTAACAAGAGGTATGGACTAATGATCCACTCACCTGTGTATGCTGTCAATATCCATAATACATTATTCATTAAGTGATGTGAGACATCCTGTCAGAATTATGGAATGAAGCCAAACCTTCATAGCAAGATGAATTACTTATTCAGAGTTAAAAATTAAAATATATATGCAGACATATAGAGGATTTTAAAATCCAAAACATTTATTTCAGCTACAGGTTTATCAGTTGTAATTACTGTATAAATGAATGTAATATATGGATATTGAAAATAATACCACTGCAAAGCATAGAAAAAATTCCCAGTAATACACTAGCACTCCAGTGATAATACCATCATTGCTGACCAATAACATTATTGTACAGAGCCCGTAATACTATAGTTCAGAGCTCTAAATGATAGTATTATCAAAAACTGCCACAGAGCCTGTGCAAGTCTGCCTCCTACAGAAACCAGGTGCCATGGTCTCAAGTACCTTCCTGCACAGCCAGACTCATGGCATGCATTTTCATTGGCAGCTTTCCTCTGTGGGTGGGCACAACAATTTAAAAAATATAGTGGCTGTTTACTCTCGCTTAGCGAGACCAATGCTTACCCCTTCATTTTTTCTTCATTTTTTTTCTCTCATATTCAGTGGATTACCTGGTTGAGCCTGCATTCTCCAAAGGATGAAAATAATTAAAAGGTAGAACTGTCTACAAATAAAAAAGAAATCTTGACACACATAGATGGCGGGGGCAAGTAGTGCAAATGACTCTCCAGTTTGATGGTTGGCCGAGAGTGGTGCATCTTCAGTGTGGCGAGTCAACTGTCCGTCTCACAGAATGCACAAAACAAAAGCCACAGAATTTCAAACTGGATCCATATATTACAAAACATAACAAATAGATAAGTGTCTATTTCAAGGCAATAAGATTATCTCAAGGTTTTGGGGACTTTGGGAACCTCCCGAGCCGCTCTTGAGTTCCAAGTCTAAAACCTCTTGATGTCTTATTGCCTTGTAATACTCCCTATCTATCTATTATTCTATTTTTAGTAATTTAATCAGTCTGCAGTTTTACTTAACTATATACATTGATACTTAAATGAAAATTAGTACTTAAAATAATCTGGTACTGAGGCCACTTCATTTAAACAAAGCATATAATTTGGAAGAAACACTCATTTCTGAACCAATCTGGTCCAATGGGTTTTTTGGCTCTATTCATCTTACTAAAATTACTCTTGACTTGTGTTATCATTCCTTAACTACAAGCAAATACAAAATGCATTCTATCATAACTTGCCATTGCTACCCACATACCATACAATGACCCTAAGTGGCTACATTTTTTTCACAAAGATAGTATACAATAATATCCAACCAGCAAACAGTTGAAGGGCAACTGTAGAGCCCAGTTACAATTATCACTGCACCATTGTGGACCCTAAGACATCTGAAGGTGAAAACAGACATTGTACAATAAAATCACACTATTACCTATATGATTCTAGGCATAGCCCTGGCTCAATTGAGTTTAAACAATAGATTCTGTCTGACGCAAGTTCACACAGTGCTGCGTCATTGCATTATAAGAAAAAGGGTAAGGACGCTTACTGGTAGAGTATTTCCTTCTAACATGATCCCACTTGCTTAAAAAGTAAATGAAAGTTTGTTTAAGTGTCTTTGTTAGTAGGATTTAAAGCCCTGGGGCAAACGGCAAGTGCTGTGAAAAACGGCTGCACTGCACTTGCCTGTTCTTTCAACATTGGACCACATTGGACCCAAATGTTAAATTTAAGATACTGAAAAAGCTACTGATGTAAATTACATCTGTGCCCAAAATAGTCACCAGACATCAAAAATATAGATGAAGAACTAAATGAAAACCCTACATGCAAGAAAAAAGCAGAAAGAAAAGAAAATCATTACACAATTACAACTTCACTTATATTGGATACATTTTGATGCTGCATCTACTTATAATGTGCTACAAGTTTAGTCTTAAGAAAGGGAGGGTTGCAATCTCAGAAATATTATTTCATGCAAATCCCTGTTAATATTATACTTAGAAAAGATTGCAAGGAGAAAATAGATTTCAGAAAACAGAAAATTGGGAGATCCTCATTCAGTCCATCCATTGCCAAAATCCAATACAACTCTTTTGGAGGATTTTTTTTTTATGTTTGCTTGCACTTGTGCAACATGGGCATATTGCTACAATAGTGAGTTTCAGAGGCGTGTCACTGTTTAGTCCAATGCAGGGCACTCTGCATTGGTCTCAACAGTGTCAGACCAATGATCAGAGAGGCTGATTATGACATTGTTCTGTGCTTGTGGGCAGAAACTTTGTGTACTAGAAAGAAAAGAGCTACTTGTCATATCACTGGACAGCTCTATGTTTTTATCTGCATGATGCTGCCAGCAACCAGCTGAGCGGTGTCATGATTATCCTTCACCTCATCTCAAGTGTATTTTATGTGACCAAATCATTTCAATTGTGCTGGTTCAGTTCCACCTCTCCTCCCCGTAATGACCCCCTGCCTGTCACAGACAGCACATTGCCCCACCCACCTGACACCAGGGTGCCCAATCCCTGGTGCTGGCTGAAATACCCCCCATCCCAATCCTGCACTGTAACACTGGGGTGCTCACCTCTGGTGCCACAGAACATCCAGCCGACACTGGGTTGTCCAATCCCCGATGTCAGTACCTGTAAAAAAAAAAGTCCCTCAGTGTTCTTTTTTTGTTGTTGTTATGTTAACCCTGTAAAAAAGGAAACTGTCCATTGATGTCTGTAGTACCATCAGCCTTCTTCAACTCCGATCCTCGACTCAGTATCCACCACCCACAGCCCCACCCTATAATTACCTACTGGGGTTTAACACTGTGATCCTCTGGACCAGAGGCACATCTTCAGTCTTCAATAGTGGACCAGGAACTGAGAAATCAGGTAAATACAGTTATGGTATTTCAATGCATTTTGAAGTTTTATTCATAACTTGATCACTGTTTAAATTGTTTTTTACAAATTTTCACCATGGCTTTTTTTGGGACCTGTCTTCATGCACAAGGTAGGTAACATTTTTCAAATCTGGACTGAAAGAGGATTTTACAGTCACTATATGAAATCACCTTTCAAGTGGGATTTGACAGTTTTCACCTACTGGGTTCATGAGATAGGGTCAAAAGAAGGCTATGTTGAAAGCTTGGTGTAAAAATATATATGTAAAAAAGTTATGAACATACATTGACATATTTTAATGCTCATTCATAACTTTGATCATTTTCAATATTTTGACCCAAAATTTTCCGTAGCCATTTTTTTAACACCACCTCATGAACATGACAGTTGTCATTTTTAAAATTCTGGCTAAAATATGTTTTCACGCCTGTAGCACAAAATGACATTTTGGCCAGGATCTGAAGAATTTCACCTACTGAGTTCATGAGATGGGGTCATAAGAAGACTTAAAAATTTAGGGTTAAAAAAACAACAAATTTATAAAGGTACAGTATGTTGTCATTTTTCAATGCTCATTTATAACTTTGGTGATTTTTAGTATTTTACAGCAAACTTTCAACATAGCCATTTTTTTTACACCACCTCATGAACTTGATGGGTGTTGTTTTTCAAATCATGACCAAAATGTGTTTTTGTACTCCTGTAGTGAAAGGATGTTTTGTCTAGTATTTTATAAATGGCACCTGTCATGTTCAGAAGGGGGGAGGGGCATAAAAAGACTATGTGGAACTTTGGGGTTCAAAATGTCACAAAAAAAATTCTGAAGTAACATTGTTTGCAGAGACAGCCATTGGCCCAGTAGAGACCACGCTGTCATGCCGTGCCAGTGATCTGAGTTCTGGCATGAGCTCAGCAAGTCAACTGAATGGACTGAGGTAGAGGGGGAAGGTACTGCAGCATGCAGCATCGATCCCAACCTGGGGATGGACAGGGCGATGTTCTGGTGCACACAAAACACCTTGTGGCTGGCCGAGGATCCTTCCCTCATATGGGGTTGGCATGCGTGTTGAGGTTTCCCAAGCATGACAATTTCACTATTATACCTCTTGTTAATAATTTGTTTCCCTCCATGCTATCTGCACACAACAGCTACACAGCAGATGCAAGCAAATATTCGGCATTGACAAATACTTGTTTAAATTACATAGCCTTCCTGTCTTGACATGTAGATATGCTATATGCCCACAAGTGAAAATGTGAGGCTTGTCCACCACAACATGCTTCTGTACAATGCAATCCTGTATTGTTTATTCCCATTTCTGATAATTTTTTCTATTCTCTGAGTCACTCTTTAGGGATGCTCCTTGTCTGTTCGGTGTGTGCTTTACCATGGAAATGCAATCATGTAAATCGTATGTGTAATATTGCAGTTTTGACAAAGTCACATGTTCAAAACTCAGGGCTAGATTTTCAAAGCCCTGAAAAGTCCTTGGCTGGAGGAAAAAAATGGTGTAAGTGGGTTTCCACATGGAGCCACAGTTTCTCCTGCAGCCACAGTATTTTGAAAGGTGGAGCCAGCTTATGACTGGTTCCATGATTTACGCAGCTTATGGCTGATTTTTCTGCAGTGCAGCTGCAGGGAAACGCTACACCTGGGGAGGCCAGCTGTAACATCCCTGCAGCTGCACTAAATAAAAAAAACTCCACAGGCGCAAAGATTTTGTCCCATAGCATCAGCTGGACAGTATGACTTAGTCCCTGGGGCTTTGAAAATCTAGCCTTCAGTGTTTTGCAGTACGTGCACAAAAGGCCACTTCCACATCATGTACAGTTTCCTCCAGCTGGAGATTTTTGCATGGGGTTTCATTTTGCACCAATTGCAATCTTGAAAAAGAATGTGCCAACGTACACTAACTTGGTACCACATCTTTACTTGATGCTTGGTGGTTTGGCTTTTATTGATCTCAAAGAATCTTCTTTTTCAGTATATGCAAGTTTTTTATGTTCACTTGCAGGCATGCAAACATATTGGTATCAATCTGAACTGTGAGAGGGCTTTGGAGGTGTGCTACCTCCATCTATCACAGCTCAATACCAGATCTCCTCCCTAATCCTGCCTCTCTCTCTCTCTCTTTGCTCCTCCTTTCATCTTAAGGTCCTTGCCCAATCAAAAGGCAGGAAAATGCAAGTTGGAAGGTTTTCATGTGTAACTCTAATTCCTTCTTGAACCCTGTCTTGTGCTGTTTTGGTTCTGCTGCTCTGTTTTTTCCACTGGGGCACAGTGACAGGAAACTACCAAGCAGCTTCTAAGAGAACACTCACAAAGAGAACACTTTTTGTACAGACTGCTATGTCCCCAACTACCCACAACACAACTAATATTTTATGGAAATCAGCACTCCACAGCCTGCCAGCACTCCCTACCCTACAAGGCACTGATGGGGTTGGGGTCTATGGCTGCACAGTGCCATTTGCCCTGTGTCATCTGGTTGGGAGGGTGCAGCCATCATAGCAGCCTTGTGGCTGGCATAAAGGAAAAAATCATTGTGCATGCCACACTCTGCAGCCTTCTGTGGGTACACACACTCCCTGCCCCCTGCCTGGACAGCCATGTAGATGCATGTGATCCCACACATACAATTCTGGGCAGGGATGCAGAGTGAATGGACTCTGGTCGTTCATCTGTGGGTGTTTGTTAGACATCCAGTATGTGCCTGTCCTGGCCCTATGCCCCACGTATCAGGGCATGTTGGACTGGGATACCTTTGTGCATAGGGGCCAGTGGTAGCAGCAGACCTGCGCAGCAAGAAGAACAGTGAAGTCTTTTGACCATGAGTGACTTAGAAGTCCATAGGCTTCTGTGGTGATGGTAGCACTGACTCCTCACAGCAGATGGAATCTAGGCCAGAAGCACTTACTGTGGCTGTACACCACTGATAATGTTAACTGCCAGTCTTTTGCATCCTTTAGCAACCCATTCCACAGAGCTCACCCACCACTGTCTCCATACTGTTGAATATGGGTCTCCTCCATTGCTCCCCTGTGTTCCTGCTGCACTGACCGATTCACTTTGTGCCGATGTGCTAACCCTGGGCAGGACCAGAGGCCAGTGGATCTCTCAAGAGGAAGGTGGGTTTTGCAGTAGCGGGTGGGATTCTTTTATGGGTCTGGGCAGGATTTTTAATTCTCATGCTCCACCTCTTAAATTGTAAAGGTAGTGGTGGAATGAGTGTGTGTGAAGGCGGCTGCAGGGCATGCAGATGCAGGGTCCCATACAGTAGCAGGAACAAGTGCAATGGGTGCTGTTCCTACATTATGTTCAAGGGTCAGTTATGCAAAGAATCATACTCAACAACAAGCTTAGCTGTCCTGGTGAGGAGACCCTTATGAGGATCATAATCCGGGATGGGAGACCTGAAAATAAAGGAAAATGCCACAAAAGATTCACAGTTTTTATTTAAATTTCCATAACAAATAAAAAATGATGCTTATCTAATGATAGATGCAGAGGTATCCGATCAGACCTGTACAATGGAAAAGAGAAAGGTTTGTTATTTAGGTTAAAGAGGAGTACCTGACAGAGTGTAAATAGGTTAAAGGAGTAGTGGATATAAAAGGAACATTAAGTAGATAGAATACATTAGAAAATATAAAAGACTAGAGAAAGAAAGTAAAGAGTAAAAGAGACAAGAAAGTGTAGGCAAAATATGGAACAAGAGGAAAGGATGAGAAAGTTCAACATTGAGGGTGGGGTCAATCAAGTGGTCCCTCATTGCCCATGGCTGCCTATGTATAATTACAGGAAGGTCTGGTGGACCCCAACTTTAAAGTGTCCCTGGTGTTCCAGTAGATCCTTGGATTTATTTGAAACTCTGGTGGGCTTGTAAGTGTGGATGCCCCTGGTGGTCCAGTGGAACAATTTTATTTTATAATTAAAGATCCCTGGTGTAACGTGTCAAAAGAGAGCTCTCTCTGAACCACTGCAGCAGTTGTCCATCTGCTGCCCAGCATCTCCTTAGCTGTTTCAGTCAGAAGGATGGTGAGAGTGCTATGCACTTGGAGAGATTACAACTGCACCTAGAGCAGGGACTTTGCTCAGCCTGGTCTGGGATTTGCCCACTCAAAGCTGTATGAAGCTGAGGCTGTGGACAGACTCCATAGCACAGGCAAGGGTGAGTACAGAGAGCAACAGAAAAGTTGTCACAGCCACGAATAAGGATGCAGTCTGTGCTTCCTATGTGTGCCATTCCAGCAACTTAGTGTTATTGCCCCAAGAAGCACAGTTAATGGGAGACTGGGGCTGGAAATGGGAGCAGCAGCAGTGTAATCAGAGCACAAAATGGGTTTGGTCAGTGCTATTAAACTATGTAGTCACAAACAGTAATTTCAGCAGTACCTGTCCCGGTGATGTGCTATCAATATGTTTAGTCTCCTGGCCCATCTACCCCCATCATCTCATGTCCTGAACTGTGTAGCATTTGTCTCTCCCCCATCCCATGGTTCAGACCCGGATCATTTTTGTTCTAGGGCCTCAGCACTAAAAAGACACACACCTACAGACACACACATGCACACTGGGTTTGTCCTCTCACAGCAGTAAGCAAGCCAGAAATGACAACCACTTATGCACTGTATTGTGATGTGGATAGGAAAGGGCCAACCTCCTGTCTCCCACCGGCCCCATTTTTCAAATATAGAAAGTGGTTGCTGTTCTTCCAGAATTCAGGGCCTTGTTGACCATGTGTCAAAAAGAAACAAAACTGGCTTTTTAATCTGTAGCAAAAAATTACTTCTGTAATTCATGCATATTGATTTCTTCAGGCGTTAAAATCAGATGTTGATTGTGTGGGGATACAGTGCTTTGATATCCATAAAATCATGGAAACATTCCAAATCACCAGATTTCTCACCAGCCTGTGTGTCAGTCTAGTCAACATATTTCATTATCAGTTCTAGAGTGGATGCTGGTTCTTCTCTCTTGCTGCCAGACAGCATTCGTCAAACTCCTTCCCTCTCCCCCTCTCTTAACTGGCACTTCATGGTGGCGGTGGTGATGCTGCTCACTCCACTTGCAATGCCACGCATCCAGTCCTGAAGCTTATAGCCCTCTCACCTCCATTCTTGAACATATTGCCTGACTCAGTTTGGGAGACAAGGTAAAGGAGAGGAACAGCGGCAGGCAAAGATGATGCCAAAGAGGATTCCACTTTGATGGCTAAGAGAATGTGTCCAGTAAGGCGGACCTTAAAAATAAATGATTCATGGTGGGGGGAAAGGCAGTTCACTCCCTGGGAGCTAATATAGTGTTGTGGGCAATGCAATCCTGCACAAATCAGCAACTACGAGTATGGTGGAGCCTCAGATAACAAACACACTCCAAGCCAACAAGTCTTGCACTCAACACCTCACCACAAAAAGCACACATAAAGTGATTGCGAAAATACCTTTGTGAGTGAATGCCATGTAACGGGTCCAGTGGACCCCTGGCAGCATTAATGGACCCCTGGCAGCATTCTGTACAGATGCCCTAGCACCTTGCATACCAGATACCCTGGCCGCCCGCAGCTATGCACCAACGGATGGTCCAGGACGGGTTAGGGAGGTGGAAGCCCACTCCATGCCATTCACTATGGCACAGGAGTGCAAGGCTAGGGATGTCAAGTTATGTGATGGGGACCTGCTGTAAGTCTTACATGTCCCCAAAGGACACCTGCCAGCAGCTTCAGGAACAAGACCTCTGCCACACTGCTGCCCCAGCCCACTGGGCTGCTGGAGAGGGCTACAGCAGCCATTCGGGCAGTCGCCCATCGGACTCCACATCCTGAGGTCTGTGTCTTCCTAGGATCCTCTACTTGCATGCAGCAGAGGATCCACTTCAGGATCCAGGACAGGCATCGTTAGTGAATAGAGCCCATTATTAGTAGCCTTTGTATATACATACAGTACTATTTCTAGCATATGCACTTCTGATCTTTGTATTGTGTTTGATGCATTTAATACATGAAGTATGACTTGTCATTATCATCATTGTCATTGGATTATCATCAAGGTTAGAGTGTGTTTGTGTCACTGTATTACACTAGTGGTTTTTGTATCACATTTTGTGGGATTATTGATTTAAGTTGTGTGTGTGCACAGACATTTGGGTTTGCACTGAGCATCATTGTAGCCTGAAACAATGTTTGAAATACATAGAAACATAGACCATGATGGCAGAAAAAGACCAGAGATCTGTCTCTGCCCATACTCCCTATAATCCCTGGGACCTTACCTAGAACCTATTGTTCCTCCAAGGTACTAACCCTCACCATCCTAGCCTCATTCTCCTCCCTGGTCATGTTGCTCCAGGCGACCACAATTCTCTTCATTCTATCCCATAACTGCTTAAATCCCCTGACTGTGTTTGCACCCACCACTTCGGCCAACAGACTGTTCCAAGGTTCCACCTCCCTTTCTGTACAGAAGTACTTCCTCACGTCCCTCCTGAACCTCCTTCCTGTTATTTTCCACTCGGGACCATGTGACCTCAAGTTGGTATTCAGTGTAAATAATTCCCTGCAGTTTATCTTATTAATTCCTTTAAGGAACTTGAGGGTCTCTATCATATCTCCCCTCTCTCTTCTGGTTTTCAGTGAGTACATATTTAGTACCTTGTGGCACTAGTCATACAGTCTGCCCTGCTGACCCTGAATCATTTTGTTATTCTGTGCTGCAAAGTTTCTAACGATTCCTGTTCTTTTCGAGGTGAGGGATCCAGAACTGGACACCGTATCTAGGTGAGGCCTCACCAGAGATTTGTATATCGGAAGTATTACCTATTTTTCTTCTGAAATAAATACCCTCCTGATACATCCCAGCATCCTGTCAGTAGTGCTGTGTGGAATTTTCAAATTCAGTAGAGCGACATTTCACAGAATTTTTGAAATTCCACCAAAATTATGACAAATTTCACAGGAAACAGAATGGCAGAATTCGGCAGCAGAATAATGTGGAATTCGTTTTTCACAGCATTTCAATGGGAATCCACAGATCTCAATATTTTCCATGGAAATTGTTGTAGAAAGATTTTCTGTGGAAAAAAATGCTGTTTCCACAGATCACTGCAGGAGGGATTCTGAGGAAGAATCAGCAAAATTTCAGTGGAAATTCTGCTGGCAGAATGGTCATTCTGTGCTAATTTCACCAGCAGAATTCCACATGCCACACAGCACTTGCCTGTTAGCCTTGCTATCGGCCTTGTTGCACTGGCTCGTTTGTTTAAGGGAGTTACTGATGATAACTCCTACAGTAGATCCCATTGCTCTTTGTTAGTGCTAAGTCTTAGCATGCTAAGCACAAAAAAAAAATGCCCAAACTTGGCTCCCTGCTATCCACATCTGCATGAAACAAACACTTATACATGGAAATTCAAGTTAAAACAGACATATTTCCCCAGGAGCCAGATTCCTGGCACCCAAGAATTAAGCACTGGTGCTCTTATTGTACATCAGCCTGAGTTTTATGATTTACACCATGAGCCAGATCCCCCTCCCGAAAAAAAGCAGTAAGTCTGAGTTGGTATAGAATCATTAATGAAATATGACGTTATGATCTGCTTTTACCTCAGAGGCACCAGGGGAAGCAGTTTGAATTTATGTTTGAGGTTTCGTGTAACCCAAGGGTGAGGAGGTTGAATCCAGAAGTCAGCAGAATGTGGAATGGAGCCAGTAAAAGGGTACAGGTCAGTGTTGGAATTAAACTTAATAAGCTTTGGGAGCAGGGGCTGCCATAAGGGTGATATCTTTAAACCGAGCCTCCTTTCCCATTATATGACCAGACCAGAGGGAGGACATAGACACATTACTGTTAGAAGATATACAAAACATGACAGCTAAAGGGGAGGTTCTGATAATGGGAGACTTCAACATGCCAGATACAGATTGGTCAATACCAGCAGGAACATCTGCCAGAACTAGACTCATAGTGGATTCCTGCAGGAGGCCTCAAACAACTGGTACAGCAACCCACAAGAGACAGGGCTATCCTAGATCTAGTACTGACTAACAAAGAAGGGATCACAGATCTCCAGGTAGAAGGTCACCTGGGGCCAGTGACCATCACATGGTATGGTTCAATTTGGCTACTACATCTAAATCATCCCATTCCAAGGCAAAAATATGGGACTTCAGAGGAGCTGACTTTGATAAGATGGCCAACAGAGTTAAGCTAGCCCTGGAAAAGAAACACAGGTGAGGAGGTACAGGCAAGTGGGCAAGCATTAAGGATACAGTACTTGAAGCAACATCCCATTGTGTTAGACAGAAAGGAAGTGCAAAAGAAGAAGGAAACCACTTTGGTTCTCAAATACAGTAGCAGAAAAGGTCAGAGCCAAAAGGCTGGCCTTCAGAAAATATAAAGGAACACAAGCGGGATGAAGATAGGGGGCATACCAAACTGCCCTAAGGGAAGCAGGTAAGACAGTAAGGCAGGCAAAGTCCCAAACTGAGGAAACACTAGCACAAACAGTAAAGAAGGTGACAAGACTTCTATAGATACATTAGTGAAAGGAGAAAGTCCAGAGGGTATTGCTAAGCTTAATGGAGAAAAGGAGCATGGGAGGAGGACCCTGTAAAGGCATCTATCCTAAATAGATACTTTGCTCAGTATTCACTGAAGAGAAGGTAGGGCAGGCCCACAGCTCAGCATCATGGACACAGGGGAGGGAGGTGAGCACTACTCCCTTCACAAAAGAAAGGGTCCCACAAGAGCTTGCAAGCTCAGGTGGATAAGGCAATGGGACTGATGCATACATCCCAAGTACTTTAAGGAGCTAAAGAGGAACTAGCAGAGCCATTAGCAGAATTGTTTAGTGAGTCTCTGAGCACAGGAGAGGTCCCAGAAGACTGGAGAAGGGCTCATGGATCCCACCTCACAAGAGTGGTAGCAGGGAGGAGGCGGGGAACTACAGACCGGTCAGTCTTACCTCAGTAGTGGGCAAGATTATGGAAGCACCTTAAGGAAAGGATAGTGCAACACCTGGAATCCATAGGGGCTGGGATCCAAGACAGCATGGGTTTACAAAGGAAGGTCCTGTCAAACTAATCTCATAGATTTCTTTGACTGGGTAACCAGAGTGGTGGACCAAGGGGAGCAGTTGATGCCGCCTACCTTGACTTCAACAAAGCTTTTGACACTGTTCACATAGAAGATTGATAAATAAGCTAGGTAGGCTCGGGTGGGTCAGAAGTTGGTCAACGGGTGGCAAACTGGTTGACTGGCAGAAAACAGAGAGTGGTGGTAAATGGTATACAGTCAGAAGAGATGCAAGTCACAAGTAGGGTACCTCAGGATCAGTCCTGGGCCAGTCCTATTCAACATCTATTAGTGACCTAGCAGATGGACTAGGAGGAAAGGCTTGTCTGTTTGCAGATGACACCAAGATCTGCAACAGAGTAGATGATCCAGATGGGGTGGGCAGAATGAGAAGAGATCTGGATAAACTAGCAGAATGGTCAGAAGAGTGGCAACTGGGATTTAATGCAAAGAAGTGCAAAATCATGCACATAGGGAAGGAAAACCCTAAAGCCACTTATAGGCTGGGAGGAGTTGCTAGCAGTCACAAAGGAAGAAAGAGCTTGGGCATCATCATCATGATGACCTGAAATCATCCAAGCAGACCCTAAAAGCAGTAGGTAAGGCTAGGGGGTGTTAGGGTGTATTAGTAGGGTATCACAAGTCGAAGAGGTAATAAACCTCTGTACAAGACATTGGTTAGTGCCCATCTGGAGTACTGCGCAGTATTGGAGGCCACACTTCACAAGGACATTAACCAAATTGAGGCAGTCCAGAGAAGGGCAACCAAAATAGTGCAGGGACTGCATCAGAAGACATATGAGGACAGATTAACGGAGCCCAATATGTATACCCTTGAGCAAAGGAGGGAGAGAGGATACATCGAGACATTTAAACACCTTAAGGGCATAAACAAGGTGAAAGAGTCTAACATGTTTAAATATAAGAAAAATAGCAGGACAAGAGGACACAGCATGAGATGAGGGAGGCCGATTAAGGGAATGTGAGAAATTCTTTTTCAGAAAGGGTGGTAGATATATGGAATGGCTTACCACAAGAAGTAGTGGCTATGAATACAGTGCAGGGTTCAAACAGGCATGGATAGGCATAAGGAGCAATACAAATGACTATGAATAGATAGGTCACTGACATCGCAAAGGCCGATGGCACATTTATAAGGTAGAAAAAGAAATGGGCAGACTGGATGGGCCTTGCGGTCCTTATCTGCCGTCAACTTCTATGTTTCTATGTTTCTATGTTTCTATGTTTCTATATGTTAATGGCAGTGATTTATGATCTCCCAGGGCTATTTTCAGAGGTAGAAGGGCTGAGCCTTGACAAACTCCCCTTTAATTCCAGCACTAGTTGAGGGTTATTTTAACTGATTTGTGGAGTTTCATCCTGGATCATTTATGGGAGAAGGAAGATTATGACAGCTCTGTCAGTAATAACACTGACAAGCCAGCAACAGTCATTTTGTTTTAACTTCAGCCCTGACAGAAGTTATCTGGGGAGTAGACTTGGCACATCCTGCTAGCAGATGAGTTATTTCAATGTTCAGATTTTGACAGCGGTGAACTAAAGAGAATTAAAAACTGTTTGTAGCTCACTGTTTTTTGCATTTCATAGCTTGGTCCTGCTTCCTCCATTCAAGGGAAAATGCCTTGCTATAGCAAATTTGCATTCTTAACTGCTGGTACACTATTGGACACAAAATGAGATGTTGTTGTTGATATGGACACCACCTAGCATGGACCTGTCCAGTGTTAAAGGAGATGACTAATAATGTCCAAAGTGGAACTTGAGATGACTACCATGAACCCTCTAGTCATGACTCCCAGACTACCCAACATACAGCCAGCTGGTTTACTGACCAGGCCCAGGGACATAGAGATAAATGCTGATCTGCTGTTTCAGCCTGTGGGCCCAGTTGTGAAATCTGGCAGTCAGGCATTATGAGCTGTTGTCAGCTTAGGAGGAGTGGTCCACCCCCCCCCCACGTTCACGAACATCAGCTTGTGTGATCACAGTGTTAATTTTTTCCTGTGAAAAAGACTCCACCCTGATGCCCCCTCCCCCTGACAAAGCTTCTTCAGTGGCTACAGAAAGGAAGGGAAAGGCTGGTGGTGGGAGGCTGCACCTGTAGACCAAGCAGGTAAGAAACAATCAGATCTGCTACCAGTGAAGAAACACTCCTCCCATTGGCTTCCTCAGGCTACCTTCTCCCCAAATTCCAGTAGCAGTAGCAGTGTACATGTTGACTTAAAAAGCCCATGCTCACCTCATGCTATAGAAACATAAATGTTGCCAGCAGCTAAAGACCAAGACTCCATCAGATCTGCCCATAAAGAGTTTCCTGTCTATCCCTCTAATCTAAAGTCTTGAAGGGGTTTTCTACCCCAAACCCTTCCCCTCTCCCCAACCTCTCATGACTATCTCCTACCATCCTTGAATTATCTGCCATTTAAACCTGTCCCAGCCATGTCTGAACCCATTTATAGACCCCACCTTCACCACTTCTGCTGGTAATCTGTTTCACAGCCCCCCTTCCTCTGTGAAGTAGAGCTTATTTATTTTATTTATTTATTTTAATTTTGGTAACCAGGTGGGCCCACTGAGACAATCTCCCTTTTTCAGGGGCAACCCGAGGAAAAGTAGCAAATGGAGCTAAAGGGAAGTGTGCACAGACACTATACAAGAATATATTCAATACAGTATACAAGAGCGAGTAAAGGGGGAGTGTATACAGACACTCTTAAGGGTTAACATATAATGCAATAACAATACAATGAATTAAATAGTATCACCTAGGCAAATAGCCAAGTAGATAGAGGAACACTTAAATATAAATACAAACAATATTAAAGCATCAAATTCATACTGGTGGAGAAGTTTCAGACTACTCGTTGAGTATGATTGATGTGGAAGGTTATCATGTAGCATAGCAAAAAACTAAGATCAGGAGAGGGAGGGATGGAGGAAGAGTTGGTGAGGGAGGAGGGAAAGATAAGCAGGGAGGCAGTGGAGGGATTTAGGAGATTAGTGACAACTGCAAATAGAAGGAGAAAGAAGATTTCCTTATAGAGTCTCTTAAAGTGAGGAAGAGTAGCCCAAGAGATTAATTTGTGCTGAGTTGTTCCATTTTGAGGTGTAGCTACATGGAAGGATCTGTGGCCTATAGTTAAGCGGGGTTTAGGAATATTTAAAATGGGGAGATGGGATGATTTGAGTGTTCTAGAAGAGTTGAAGCAAGAGGAGGTTGGTGAGGATGGGAGGGAGGGAAGGTGGATTAGTTTGAAGACAGTGCATAGTACAGGGAAGTCCATTTTGATCTCAAAGGACGGTCAGCTTAGGGTGTGAAGAACATCACAGTGGTGTACCCAAGAGTGGGAGTGTGCCACAAAGTGGGCAACTCTGTGGTAGGCCTGTTCACATTTGGCTATGATGGAGGTCCTAGCCGAGTGAGTGATAGGGGCAGCATAGAAGAGCCCAGGCAGAAGAGTGGTTCTGGCAGTGGTCTTTCGAGCATTGGGTGAAAGGGGGTAACACAGTATAAAAGCCCTATTTTTGGGTTTGTTGCCATGATGATGTTTGTGGTGTTTGATTCAAAGGATAGGTGCAAATCCAGAGTCAGGCCCAGGTATCTGAAGGAACTCACTTCTTCTACTGGCTCGCTGGAGGAGGTGTGGATTAACAAGGGGGCTGTGATGTTAAATCAAATGAGGTGTCACAGAACAGCATGGTTTTTGTTTTCTTTGAATTAGGATCAGCAGAGTCCTTAAACCATGTTTCCAGCAGCTGGAAATCAGATTGAAGTTTAGACTTAATGGTGGAGACAATGCTGTTGGATAGACAGAGAATGACATCATCAGCATAAAGTTGGACCAAGGCCCCACCGCGGTTCTTAGGCAGCTCATTAATGAAAATGGAGAATAGGAGGGCCCAAGGATTGAACCTGAGGGACCCTGTCCAAGACTGGAGATAAGGAGGAGTAACCACCTGTCCATTTGACACACTGGGACCTACCAGAGAGGTAGTTAGAGAACCAGGTAAGAGGTGGAATCAAGACCGAGACAGTGGAACTTAAGAGGAGGAGTGATTGACTTTCTCATGTCCCACATGAAGTTACCTCTGACTAACCTGCATTCATGTCCTCTTCTGACTGCACTTACTGTTCCAGTTAAATGGATCTTAATGGCTCACTCTAGTAGTTCCCACAGGAACTTGCACACTCCATCAGTTGCCTCTCTCCTTCTAGCTCCCAGCGAGTACTGTACACATTGAGGGCTTGTAGACATCCTCTTCAGATTTGCCCTGTTGGCCTAGTTTACCTCAGTGAACATTCACTGCAAAGACTTGAGCCTGCCTCTTTTCCTTTCTCAGTGTGGACTCCAGAGCTGAGCACAGTACTCAGATAAGGCTTCACCCATGACCGTAATCTCTACAGGGATAATATCACTCCTTCCTCCTACTGTCAGATCCCCTCAAATGAATCCCAGCATGCATGTTGCCTGACATATGCTTTATTGCACAGGCTGGATTGTTTGAGGGAGACCTTTTTCTGGGATGTTGTTATGCGCACTCAGAAGTGCCAGTCCTGCTCAGACTGTTGAAATTAGCATGTAGTGGTGTAAGGTCTGGGGATGTGAGCAGCAGTGTTATCGAGCTGCACTGAGATATCAGCAGTGCCTGGAGCCCATGTTAGAGTGACTGCAGCTCAATTGATCAGTCCTCATCCTTGCCTTTAGCTTGCCCATGTGTTATTACAGCAAGCAGCATTAGGCTCCGTCCCTTCATCCCACTGCCTGACGTTACACATTTTGCTTGTCCTCAGGGTGTTATGGCAAGCAGAAGAGACCCGATCATCCGATCCACTGCATGGTGCTAATGGATTATTTAGTGTTATGGCTGGGGTTTAATAAAGTACAAAAAAGAAAAGGACTTTCAAGGGAAGGAAACTGTGTGTCTGTTTATTATACGGAGACCAGGAAGTCCCGACATGCACCTCCACCTGACTGACAAGTTATTTTGTCACTTGGGTGTTTTATAACCTACTTTTAGTCTGGTTGATCTTGGAACACTCCATAGTCTGGCATGCCAGTCTTGAATACATCACTCAAGCTCCTGAAACTAATTTTTGCACTCATCTATTCGGGACTTTATGGCAGCCAATCAGCAAATGGGGATCTCATGAAGTTCATAACACTTACTAGTCTCCCTCCCAGTGCCAGGACACATACTGAAACTGAATTATTTAATGTTGTCATCAGCAGTGGAGGAATGGTAAACTCAATTATTTTACACATCCAAACATCTCATCACCAGTATATACTTAACGAGACATATTTTCCTTCTTGTGAACATTACACTGAGCAATCAATAAGTTAAACATACATCCACTATCACAATGTAAAAAATAAAATTCAGGCAACCAAATGGTATCTGGCCATTAATATTTTATGTCATCAATGTCAGAACTAAAATTTAACAGATGGGCCAGCCATGAGCAGTGGTTGGTTCCGCTCAGTGATGCTAGAGACCGGGCTTGAGGAATGGACCGAGTCATTGGAGGGTTCGGCCGGGAGGAAGGATGGAACATCTGGAGGACTGCTCTCCTTCTCTGAGGAGGGATGGGTGCACATCCGGTGCTAGATGGACCTGGCGGAGGCCAGTGGGTACAGCAATGACCAGCGTCAGATCATTCTAAAGGCGGGGTGGATGCTGGACATCATGCACATCCCTGCCCCCCAAAAAACAGGAAAAAATCAGTACTCTAGATGAAGCTATCCCAGGCTGGCCTCCATAGCTCTCCACTGTTCCACCGTTGTTGACTTAGTTATGGCTCTGCGGCACCACTGCAAGACCTGAACCCGCCCTGGGGTAAACTGGGGAAACATCCTTAAACTCACTGGCACCTTCTCCTGTATGGGGGGTGAGGCCATGGTGCTGTGGTCCCACCCTGGGGCAAGCCAGGAAATATTGGTGGATGGTGGATAGCGGCTATAGGAGAACAAGGCAGGCAACGGAGTAGGTGGCTGATGGCAGAGCTCATGAGAAAAGCACACTAAATATAAAAAAATAAATAAAATTAACAGATGCTTATTCTTTTTAGGTGCAAACAAGTATAAGCTTGTAAGCACCTATTGCCATCATGAGTGTTCTTTTTCTGCAATCAGTCAAGTTCAAGGTTACATTCATTCTGAGTGATTGGCTACATGATGTCACTAATGATGTCAGCGATAAGGTTTTAGATCTTGGTGAAGGATTTCAGACCTACACAAGCATGGCTATGAATTCCTGTGTGGAACATTCTTTCTCACTGCAATTTTGGGAGGGCTGTGCGGTGGTTCAGTGTGAGAACTCCTCCCACAACCTCTATTTAAACCCTACATGCTAGCACCTCCCTTGCTTATGAGTATTTTTCTCTGAGCTCCCTTCATGGCCTGTGTGCTGTGCTCTTCTGCATGCTGCTCTGGTTTGTTTGTTCTTACCTGCTTCCTCCACGCTGTTGTCCATTTTGTTTTTTCCTTTTGTTTTCTCTTGTCCTCCCCATCTCCCTGTGTTCTAAGGTCCTGCAGCTGCCTGCCCCCGCCCCATTCCTTGTGCCCTCTCCTCATGTGCCTGGGGTCTTCCGGCATTTTTTAGTTTAGTTTTCCTTTTGGGTGTTTCTTTGTTTTCCGCTCTTCAATCCCCCTCAGATGGCTCCATTGCCTTCTCCACCCCGCATTTCTTCCCCATATCTGCTCTGCGCTTCTATCTCCGTCCTGCCTGTCACATTCCCTTTTCAATTGCTCCCTCCCTTCCTTCTTGTCTCCCTGTTCAGCCCCATTCCTGTCCCTGTTCAGGTCCTTCCTGCCTCCCATTCCTACTGCCATCCTTCTCTCCTGCTCACTTGAACCAGAGTGTGCCAGCAGATTCTTCCGCACCTCTGGAGGATACTGTATACCATCCTGGTAAGGCATTAGGAACTCTCCTCACTTGTCCACAGCTGAGCACCGTATCAGTGGCAGACATGAAAGGACATACAGACTGGTGTACCACTTGGTTTCATCCATGTGGGAGGTATTCCATTCATCAGTCACATGCAGGGGGTTCCCCATGGCGCTGCATTCCCCTGTCCTGTAGTCTCCGGGCGGCCTTGCCTTTCTCCAGGTATATCCATTCTTTCTTTATTTGCCATTCCACACTGGTTCTGGCCACCTAGGCTTCACAGGCAATGTTCAGGATAACCACCTGGGATGCAATGTCTCATTTGCAGCAGGTTACTGCAGTCCCCATTTTTAATCATGTAGGCGCCTCCTGATGAATATGGTGTTTTAACCTTGGGAGATAGTGGCTGCCTTTGTCTCCCTTTGTACATAACTGTAATTTTACCCAGGGGTTGTATAAGTTATTTCCAATTAGACCTGATAATTTACTGTGCTGCAATAGGGGCTGCTTCCACCTGCATAGGATGGAGCCTTGCCATTCACAGTAAATGGAGAAAATCTATCATGCTAGATGTATGCGCAAATTGAAGGGCCACATGCAAATAAATGTTCCTTGGACATAGAATGAGTTTCTCAGTAAGTGGCTATGATGAGATTTGAACAATGGCTTCTTGGTTCCCATGCTTATCCTAAACTCACAGTATCACACTGGGATAGATGAGTAACAATATTTCCCTATCTGTTCTGTTTCCCAAACCAAGTCTTCATCAGTTCCATGGCAATTGTCAATGGGCCAGCTCTCTTTTTTGTCTCTCACTTTTATGGACATTGAGAAATGCGTTCGCCATTATACTTCCCGGCTTCCCTGCGTCCTTCACCCCATTCATATCTTATCTTCTCCTACCATACCTCTCTGTGACATACCTTTCATCCCATCCTTTCTGTGTTACCATCCCCTTTTCACCCCCATTACCTCTATCACTGGCATCCCTGCTTCATCACCTTATCCTGTCTTCTAAGTCCTACCTCTCATCCCTTTTCTTCAGCAGCTTTACACTCAGCCAGTGCATACCAGCAGTCTTCCAGACTCTGTCAGTTACTCACATCTTCTGAGGTGTCCAGCTAAGGTAGACTTTCCCTGTCTACCGGGATGGGATTTCATTATAGTCACTATCACTGGTTGCGCTTCCTTAGGAACAGAACTACATCCTACTTACCAACTTGACATCCTCCATCCCTAACTCTTCTGGACAGCATCGAGTACAGGTTAAGCGCTCCCAACTACCAGGGATGGGAGTCATGTCTCCAATCTATTAACTTTTACCATATCTTCTCTGCCTCCTGCCAGTTGCCGCTTCCCTTCGGAAACAGAACTTCCTCCTACTGTCAACTTGACATCCTCCATCCCTACCTCTGCTTGGCAGCATCGAGGGCAGTTACTGCTTCCCTTCAGGAATGGAACTACCCAAATCCAGTCTGGATCATCTTGCCTTGAATGTTCCATCTGGATGCCTGTCCTCCATTCCACTGCTCTGCATGTGTTTTTCTCTGCCGGCTGCCCGATGCCTTGACCCTTCTGGACCTGGATCTCCTACTCCTGCCTGTGATTTCGACTGTAGAGCCTGAACCTCTTCGACCTGTTTGCCTCCATCCTGCCAGTGTGCCATTTTTCCTTCCCTTGCAGGACCCTTCTGCATTTGAATGACTCCACTTGCCATCCTGCTTTTCCATGGATGTTAATCCTCTAGCCCCTTTGGCCTCCTTTCCCTTATCATCTGGATCCTGCCAGCTTGTTCACTCCCTCTGTCACTCTGGGTTGACTGTCTCACGGACTTCTTGCTGCAGGTCTCCAGTTCAGCCCTTGTATAGACTGTTTTTCTCACAGATTTGGAACCTCATCCTTAGTCGCTCCAGCGCCTTCCATCATTTTCTCTGGTTGCTTCCAGCCTTCGTTCAGAAGTGGGACTCCCATTGCTCCTGGTGCGTGGCCCTTCATGGCTCATCATCCGTTGCCTTGCTTCAGTTTTCCTGCACTTCACTGCCGTTCACCATGGACCCAATGTCATCCTGTTCCTCCCTGCTCTGGATGTCATTCAGCTTCACCTGGCCCATAGCTTCCTCTGCTTATTCCTTGAGTTACTCAGGATCCACTCCATACTTCCTTCACATTTGACTGCCTGCCTTCTCCTCTTGCGCCTTTCTAGCTAGGGGCGCCATGCTGTTGGCTGTGGCTCTTTTGGGCCTTGTATTCTACCTCCGACTACTACTACTCCTCATACCTGGTCACCTGTTCTTCCATATGATCCATCCCCTACTTCTACTCCTACCATTCTAACAGTACCCTTCCACTACTCATTGGATCATTAGATCAATATTCTAGAGTAATACTACTGCCCACAAACATTCCTTGGCTCACATGCCTCATAGACTCTTATGTTATCGTAGAGTTTTATACTGCCCCTTCAGTTCTTCACAATCATTCATGGACTTGCATTCACTTGGATAATAGGAAAATCTCCTCCGTCCCTTGGATATACCCTCTGATCTCTGTCCATCCAATCACCATGACTTTCCAAGATGCCTCATTTATTTGGCTATTCTCATACATGAAAAGGACTTAAATCCCTCTGTTATACTCAGACTTCATGAACAGCATCGCTTCTACAGATATCGGGAATTGGAAGATAACCCGCTCAAGTATGGACATCAGTCATCCTGCCTTCTGCCACCTCTTATTTCAAAGATGACTCTGATGATCAAACTACTTAGCTCCTACTTCCAACAGTTTTGTTAGTTTAGGAATTGCACAGATATTGTCCAGTATATTTGTTGTGGAATCTACACAGCTAGCTGATTACTGACCCACGCCATCCTAACCTCAATTTCACTCCTGGACATCACTATTCCCTATACTATCATCCTCACCGTTTCACCTAGTACCTTCAGTCGGGTCAACCACTCTCCAGCGGACCCTTCAGCCTCTTCTTCTTGAAGCACCTTCATTAATCTCTACAGTAAAGGCCATCACCGAGAAATGGCTCTCCTGAATTCTAACTGGCAATCTGTAATAGCCAAAACAAATTCACCAACTGAGTCTTGCATCCCAATCGATATTAATCAGCTGCAGCCCAAAATTCCTATGGCACCCTGCCCTAATCAATCTTACTACCAATCCAACCTACAGACTCTTCTTATCCACCCAAGCTTCTCTCATGTATGTCAGCATCTGGATTACCTGTAAACTTAATCGCCTATGACACCAAAGTCATCTCCTAAATGATCATGCCACAGGAATACCCACACTTACTTCAGGCAGCATACCAGCAGAGGATTTGAGTATGACATCATGAACACCATGACCAAAGAAGCCATCTATTCCCTATACCGAATTTCCAAGCATTCCTCACATAGATTCGGCTACCATCTGGACGGCTCCGCAAATCTTCTTCTAGTACTTTACTAATAACCTATTGCATTACTCTCATCAGGCACTCAAGATCTCTTCTACTCATTTTCTCTGGATGCTTACCTAGTGACTTATCGCTCAAAAATCGATTCTTACCTCCAGGCTGCCTCAAATATCAAACCATGCACAAACTGGAGTAATAACCCATAACTTTACTAATCACCACAACTACCACAGAGTACTGTCTGGTATTATATTAATCAAATCTTGCTCTCCCAACTTATTACACCCTTACAATCCCTTGGACATGCATCCTTTGTCACTTCGGAAGCATGGTCTACATTAACCCTTCTTTAACTGGATCTGCTTTACATGTAGGATTTTACCATCCCCACAGAAAAGATATACCCTTCATCTTCTGGATCATCATTCAGGCTGTATCAGCCTAGAATCGGGAACAAACCATCATCTCCAGGGTGCTCAAAGACTCTTCTACAAATCCTACTTTAGGGATGTTTCCTTAGCGACTCCCGATTCAATACAGAGTTCTAGCCTCCAGTCCATACCCTTACTTATAAACCTCTTACAAGTTGGATCATTCAGCAATGACTTCTACCATTGCAGTTCCACCATTCCCAGTTCAGTACCTTATCAATCCAGTCATGGTCCCTCTGCCTATTACAGTTCCACTGGACAAGCATCATTCATCATCTCAGATACTTGGACTTCCTTCATCCTTCTTTATTCGGATTTACTCCATACTCAGGATTCTATCACTTATTCAGGACAGATCTACTCTTCAACCAGGATCATCATGTGATCGGCATCATCCACGGATTGAAGATGGATCACCATCTCTACAAGCAACTCACCAACCTCAAATTAGCTAGGGTTGCTAGAACCTAGATCCTTCTCCATTGAGTGTGCCCAGAAGGATGGGCAGACCTCCAGCCATGGGTCCTCAGAGGTTTTCCTCTCCTGAGTGCCAGGGGGTCATACTCTCCATGAGTTGGAGTAGGTATCTTTTGGGGCATTCTGTTCCCTACAAATCACTACCTACATACCTACTACTCAAGGGTGGGAACAGAGTTAAGCCACAAAAAGTACTACAAGTTACACAAGCACTATATACCCCACCTGTCCACACTGCTAGTCCCCAAACATTGAAATGTACTATGAGAGAAGTAGTTAGATGGCATTGCTGATATCCATGATAAGAGTTTCAGTAAGGTTTAAAGCCGACTTTCAGAATAATAAACTGTTACTTTGTTATAGTCAACTTAATTAATTCCATCTGATACTTAGAGGCTTGTCTAGGTTTGAATGCAGCTCAGTGGGAAGCATTACTTCAAGCTGGCAAATTGTTCATTACTAAGTTCCACTGCAGCTGTGGGTAGGGGAGGTGTTTGCACTCAATGCAGTATGTGTGTTGTCATTGCACCAGTTTCTTATTTAAGAAAACCCTTCTGTTTCATCATATGGAGCAATAGCACACAGCTGCAGAGCACCAAGACAGTAGTTGAAAGGGGTCTAGGTTCAATCCCCAGTGAAGAATATGTTTTCTTTCTCACTACAATTTATGTAGTATGACAGAAATTGTTAGATGTCGGGGGGAGGGGGGTACAGCTGGGGGACGTAGGGGGTACCAGCTGGTCATGTTCAATGTTCTGTAAAATTACATTGTTTTGTGGTTGTAATTTTGAAATTTAATAAAGTTGACTTAATTAAAAAAATGAATTGCTAGATGTTATTGCTGGTGTCAGTAATAAGAGTTCAACAAGGTTTGAAGCAGACTTTCAGCATATTAAGCTGCCATTTTGTTATAGTTCGACTTAACTAATTCTGTCTGATATGTTGAGTCTGTCTAGGTTTGAATGAACCTTAGTGGAAAGCAGTACTTCAAGCTGGCAATTTATTCATTACTAAATTTCACTGCAGCTGTGTGTGGGGGGGTCTGCACTCAGTGCAGGATGTCATTGTCCGTAGTATGGGGTTCTTGTTAAGAAACCTTTTCACAATAGGAACATTATTACACAGTGGTATAGCACCAAGACAGTAGTTAATGGGTGCCTGGGCTCGACTCCTGTGAAGAACATTTTTTTCTTTCTCACTGCAAGTTATGTAACATGAGTTAAACTGTTAGATGACATGGCTGATGTCAGTGATAAGAGTTTTGGCATGGTCTGATGCAGAGTTTTTTTAGAATATTAAACCATTACTTTGTTGTGGTCAACCTAATTAGTACAGCTGCTACATTGAGGCTTGTCTTGGCTTGAAAGTAGTTGAGTAGGAAGCATTGTTAAAATGTTCATTACAAAACTCCACTACAACAGTTCATGCCCTGCCATGACATGCTTCAATGCAGCACCCACACGTTGTCACCCCTGTTGATGTCTAGGCTACAGGAATGGAGACAAATCCATCATAGTAGGCTCCACAATGAACTATAACATGATTTTTTTTCATCAGTGTAGTACCTAAGTGCCCCAGCCCTTCTGGTAGTTGCACGGCATATACTGAACCAGGGCCACCTGGTACCTTACCTATGGCACACATGGCTGTTGTAGTCTTGGCCACAGAAGAATCTATGTTGTGTAGCCCTGAAATGACTATAACAACAAGACAACAAGCATTAGTAGAAGGCATGTGATAGTAGCATCTATCTGCAGCATATGACAGTGGCACCCACACAGACACATACCCTACCCTGGTGGGTGACACCCCAGATGCATCCATCATTGTCTTCATACAGCATCTCTCAGGTTCTCCTTAATTTGTTCGGAAGCTATGCCCAGGCCATACTTCAATTGGGCATGCCCTACACCGTACCTCAGTGTGACAGCCAGGAGGGTGCAGTGTGCATGTAGTGGGCAAAGACAATGTTCTACCTCACCCATTCCCACCTGTGGAATGGACTTAAGGGGATACATCCACCAACATGTGCTACCTATCATCACGGGATGGAGTTAGCGGCAGTCAGCGGGGAACATTGTAAAAGTGCACCCCACCATGGCCCTCAGGCTCTAAGAATGTACCTTTCACTCTTGATGCACAGCCTGATCTGGGATGCAAAGGCCACACTAGCTGAGGAGGACACCACAAGTCCCAGACTATGCATCTTCAGGCATTGTATGCCCCTTGAGGGCATGTGGGATACCAATTGCTTGGAATCATTCTGGCTCAACCAGGGCTCCATTGGTAAGCTCTATGACTTGATCAAGAACAGTATTTGGCCCTCCATCCACAGGTCCAGGACCATGTCTGTAGAGATGAAGGTAATGTTCGTCTTTGCATACTATGTCACATGGTTCTTCCAATGGGTTTCATGTGACAAGGTAGGGTTGTGCCAGTCCTCTGTGGTGTTCACCCTATATCAGGTGACTGCAGCACTGCTGGCACATGTGGAGGACTACATCCAGTTCCCCATGTACAGGCTGGGCATATGTACAGCCCTGGATGTCTTCTACAAGCAGTATGAATTCTCAAAGGTCTGTGGCACCACTGACCGCACACATGTGTCATAGCTCCCCATGGCAATAAGGAAGACTACAGAAACAAAAGAGGTACCACAGCATGAAAACAGAGGTAGTTGTGAATGATAAGAGCATTGTTATAAATGTTAGCACAAACTATGCAGAATACACATATGATGCCTTCATCTTTAAGGAATCACATCAGTGGCCAGTAGTGACTGATGATGGCAGATGGTCAAGGTGGTCAAGAAAGTTGTGAAGTAAGTCTCCCATAGTCATGTGTGGATGCAGAATGCTGTGCTATTCACAGTTTGATTCTGATGAGCCCCTTTTTTGTACACCATACTGGAGACAGTTAATACCGATGAGAACATATCTACTGACACAATTCGTATCCCTTTCTGGTACAGCACAGCAGAGGTACATTTATACCCACAGAGGACAACTGCACTTGTGGATCATACTACCTTGGACAACTGAAGATGTAGCTCAGATGCCTGGACCAGACGCATGGTACAATGATGCTGGCACCATTCCAGGTGTGCCACATGTTTACCATGTGCTGCTAGCTGCACATTATTGCCACAAGGAAGAGACTGCCATTACTAGTAGACCTAATTTTGGATGAGGCCCCAAGGAATAGATGGGTGAGTACCAGGATCCAGATGCAGGCACAAGACCAGGGGACAAGATGGGGAGGAATGAGATGCAACATGGACTGGTGCATGGTGTGTTCCAGGATCGCTATGTGTGATGTGTGATGTGTAGTGTGTGTGTGTGTGTGTGTGTGTGTGTGTGTGTGTGTGTGTGTGTGTGTGTGTGTGTGTGTGTAATGGTGCATGGTCCTGCACACCCAATGCATGATGATGATACCCACTACTGAGTGGCCATGTGTGCAGTGCCACCATGTTTGGGTATGGGAGCAGGCTGCAGGGGATGGTGGCTGTGTGGGTAGGCCTGTCTCATTCCCCTCTGTGGCATGGGGCTGTGTCAGCATGGTGGGGAGACTGGCATGTGACTGTGTTAATGAGGTGGGGTGTGAAAGTGGCATGTCAGCACCACTACCAGCTTGGGTACTGAGGTGCCAAATGATGTCCTCCAGTATGTCATCCACCTTCCTGAACTCTGTACTGCACCTTGGAAAGTACCTGCAAAGCAGTTGTGTGACAGCACTGCCCCTTCTACACAGACCTGTCCTGTTGGATGACCCCTCATCACATCTGCCCAGGCCTGGATCACGTACAGTAGCATGCCCTTCCTGTGATGGTGTGCGCTCTTGCTGTATGGTGCTGCCAGGCTGTGTAGCCATGCTGTCAGTGGGGTTGCTATTGCCATCTGTGCATGGGCAATGGTGTCCATGATTGCAGTTGTGCCCTGTGCCATGGTGTAGGGGGATGCTAGCCCCTGGTCCACCATGCCAGCACCATCTCTCTGATGTGGGGTCTGCAAGTTGTCAGGGATGGTATCACGGGGATGTAATAGTGTCCACATGGCAGGTGGCAATGTCCTGATCCACATGGGCTTCTGAGTGTTTGCCAGCTGCCTCCATGATATTGTCTTCCTCCTCCTTGACTGACAACATATGCAGATCTGTTGTGTGGGAGGAGAGCGGGTCAGTGTCTCCTGCTGTGCCCTGTGCCACATGTGTGGTCCATGCGCTGTGCTGTGTATATTCTCTTGGTAGGGTGTCCTGGCCTTTCTTCTTACCATCCTTCATCACCCAGGATAATGCGTTTACCAACATGCCCTCAAGGGAATGTGAGCTCCGGTAGGTGATGGTAGTCCCCTGCCCGTGGCATTACATACCTGCTGTCCACTCAGCAGCTTCTTTCTGATGGCTGCCTAGTGGTACCTCCAGTTGTGCCTGATGGCCTCGAAGGACCTGTATCTTCTTACACCTGCTGCCTCGGTCCACTCATTCTGATCCTCCTCAAGGGGTTCCTCGTGATTTCTAGGACAAGGTTAAAAACTGCCAGCAACAGAGCAATCAGTGTTGCCAGTCCCGTCCTGTGGAATTCTCTTCCACCAGGTGTAGGCACCTTCAGTTGACGTTTTTAAGATGTGCCTCAGGACTTTTCTGTTCAGCCAGGCTTTCCAAGACACTCTGTTTTAAGATAAGTTGCCCGTGAATGCCCCAGTATCTGTTTTAGTCCAGGCCCCTATTTGGGGGGGGGTCTGTTTTTATACTATTGCTGTAATTTATTTATTGGTATATGTATTTTACTTTGTTTATTTACTTAGTTGTGTTTGTTATGTTTTAATTCTATAGCACCCAGAGCCTCCTGGATTGGGAGCCATAAAAATAAAATTTGCCTTGCCTTGCCTTACCATGCCTGCCATATTGACAGCAGTCTGGATATTCTTTGAAATGCTGGCCTTCATGGCTGATTGTACTTTCAGTGCTGCCCACCTGTATAGTGGGCTAGTATGTGGCCACTGCTGCCACCATAAGCCTGTGTCAGTTTACCAGCAGGGATATCCCCCTGTGGTGCTCAGTGGTGCACTCAGGGCCTGTGCATCCCAACTGTCTTCACTGGCCACTGCCACATCTGTAGTTGGAATGGGGCATGTGCAGCTGTTCCTGCCCTGGTCCACTGTACTGTGCCACCCCGTTCCATTGTGTCTGGCCCCCTCTGCTTACCCTCAGTCTGGCAGCTGGCATTGCCCTACCATCAGCCCACTCTGCATTGCCACATTTGGCCCTGTCTTGTTCTGCACCACCGGTATACTCCATTACGTGCATATGTCTTTTTATGGTGGAGTCAGAGGGGGTTCCCACCCATCCCTTCCTGCACAATGCATTGTGCATAACTGTGCTTATGTTACCCACATATTTGTGCATGCCATGGTGGGATATGTGTATGCCTCACATAAAGTTACACATGTGCTTTGCATGCCTTTTCTGCATATCCTGGACCTGTTAGTGCATCTCGCCCTAAAAGATTTAATGAGTGCACAAAACAGGGAATGTCAGAAAAAACACACATTTCAAAACACGGTGTTGGCATCATTGTCAGAAACAACAAATTCAGCACTGAGACCAAGTGGTGCCAGCACTCTGAAATGTAGTCATACATTTCTTCTAAAATATTATGAAACAAGTACAAAAAAATAGAGACTTCTGATTGGCTGAGGAACACAGAGTGCAGTGCTAATAACCTGATATCATAGCACTGAGCAATGGAAAGTCCTGTGACCTTTCCTGATCTGTTTCTCAACTGACTCATTACACTAACATAGAGTACATTCTGCCCAAAATACCCACACTAACAATGTCTGCCCTGGTATCATTTCACTTACTGTATACTGTAGGCTCCAGGATCCTGATTGCTGACTGCCACTGTCATATATTTCTCATACCAGAACAGTAAATAACAAATCACTCTCTCACTGTTTGGTCCCTGAATGGACTCACCAACGTTCTACTGACCATAGCATTTTACTCAATATCTATCCACAACTTAATAGCAATCTTGGTTGTAGAACTTCAGACAAGGCTCAGAGAGACCTTCAAAACAAAGTTAAATTCCCCCACAGCTCCTCAAACTACCACCAAACTTGAATTCCTCACTAATCACCTCACTTTGGACAAGGCCCAGGGAGGCCTTTCAAACAAAGTATAGCTCCCCTTGTCTCTTTAGCTACCACTAAACTCGGATCCCTCACTGATCACTCACTTTAGACAAGGCCCAGAGAGGCCTTTGAAGGAAAATGCAGCTGCCCATGGCTCCTCAAACTGCTGACTAACTTGGATCCTTTACTAGGCTAACTACCTGCTAATCATGGTATTTTTCTGAGGCCAGGAAACCACATTGCTGTTGAAGTCACTGCCCACCCTCTCATCTTCCAATACTTTTGTAAGCAAAAAAACAAATTAATAGCTGCTTAGATGCACTTTGTTGTGACGTACTGGCCAGGTAGTAAAACTGCTATGTCCAAACTGGGCTATTTTATATTTTTCAGCAACTATTTTACAATGTTATTACCTTTAAGAGCAACTTAAATTATAAAAAATGTTTTTTAAATACCATGTTTGCTGTGATGAACCCATTTCATAACTGCAATAGTGCATTTCAGGGTGTACTTTGTGCTGGTATAACAATGCTTCTCAGTGGTGAAAACACTCAGCCTTTGGCCTTGTGCTTTAACCCACCTGAAATGTAACGTTATTCTATCACAAAGCACACCCTGTAATGCCTTGTACTTAATTGTTAGCTATATGATATTTACTGAACATACTGAAAGAAAGCTGTTCTTATTCATATCCCTTGCTGCAGATTGCAGTTGTGGTAATGTTTCAATATGATTGATATGACACCCAGTGTACCATGATGATACACGTATAACCAGGGGATTGAGAGTTCATTCACATCACTGTGGTCAGGTGTACAATAACACTTTTGCTCTCTTTAAGATTGTGACAAGATTTCCTTTGGGGGGGTACCAGCGTCTAGGGGTTGTTGTCAGAATTACTTCTCTTGCAGCCACTACCTGGTTACTCCAGAGAAGTACCTCTGACTTGCTCAGAGAAATTCAAACACAGTAATATTTGATAGAGTGCACTTCAGATGACGTACTTTAAACAGAGATATTTCATTTTGCTCAGCAGAAAAACTGAATTTACCTTTGCAAGAAGGACGTCAGCCACTGGTACTATTAAATAGATCATTGCTGCTATAATGCTACAAGATATTACAAGCAGGATATCTGTACAGCAAACAAAAGATATACACATTTACAGGAAAAGAAAACAAGCAGTTTAAACAGATAGATGACTTTTGAAGAATAAACTCACAATCTGTTCTCACACTAGGATCTATATTTACCTCCCAGCTAACTAGAAAAAACATTGACTAAGCCTGTTATTTCCCACCCATAAGCTACCTATGGAAGCAGGGCTCTCCTTCCTACAGGAGAACATTCACCAACAGACAGAACCCCAGGTCTGCTTCAGTTGCAGAAAGTGAGAGAGAGAGAGAGAGAGAGAGAGAGAGAGTGAGAGTTAAAGCAAACTCTTTGTATTTATGGACTCAGGGCAGTAGGATGTGACCTGTCTAGAGCAGTGGTGGCAATATATGGATCTAAATCCACTGGTGGATCTCAGGAGATTTTGGGTGGATTTGGGGGCAAAGACTGCATTTTTGAATCAATGAATATCCTTCAGCTGATGAGCATAATTATTGTACTTTGTGTTCTCTTTATTGTTGGCGGATTGCAGATCTTCTTGAGATCCACCGAAATGGATCCCAGTACAAGGTGTATTGGCCACGACTACTCTAGAATGACAGCCCTCTCCAGTATTCTCCACCCACGTGACTACATAGGGTGTGCGTGTGCGTGTGTGTGTGTGTGTGTGTGTGTGTGTGTGTGTGTGATTAAAGCTGATAGGCTAAATTGCCCTTTCCCACCTAGCAACAGGCTCTACCCTGCCTCTCTTTGGCTGCTCCAGCGAAACTGTAGCCTGGTTCTGCAGCTATCTATCCAATCGGTCTCAGTCCATCATCATCAACAAAGCCTCCTCTGCTGCCGTCCCCATTCACACTGGGGTCCCCCAAGGTTCTATACTTGGACCTCTACTCTTCTCCATATTCATTAATGCACTCCCAAGGGAAAGCCTCAGCTGTCAAGCACTCCTCTATGCTGATGATTTGGTTCTCTACCATAGCGACAAATTCGTTGAGCCCATCTCCTCCATCCTTACACACAGCTATGGCTTTGCTCATAAATGGTTCCTATTCAACAGGCTTCTAGTCAACAAAAAGAAGACTAAGTCCATGTTTTTTGGTTCAAAACCTTTCCTCACCAAAACCGCCAAATCCAACTCCTCCCTCCTTGTAAGCACCCCAGCAGGTCCCCCTCATGAAAATGTCCCATCTTTTAAATACTTAGGTGTCACTCTTGGCCCCTCACTCTCTTTTAATGAGCATATCAACAACACTGTGAGGAGAATCCATCAGTATCTTAGTGCTGCCTACAGACTTAAATACTTCCTTTCGACTGAAGCACGCCTTGCCATCTCCCAGGGCAACCTTCTGCCTCTACTTGACTACTGCTCCCCCGTCAACTCCCTTGTATCCCCCACCTTGAAGCCAAGACTAAACACTACCTATTACTCTATCTGTCGTTTCATCCATCAAGCTCCCCACCAGACCCACCATTGCATTCTTTACCAATCCCTGGGATGGCTCCCTATACAAGGTCGCTTTGACTATGCCATGGGCTGCCTAGTGGATAATGCGCTAAGGTACCAACACCTATCCCCCTACTCTGTCCTTCTGACAGACAGAGTAGCTCCTAGAACACTCAGGGCATCCTCAACCCCCCCCCCGGAGGCTTCCTGCACCTCCACGGCAATGGGAAGCAGAGCTTTCTCCATCTCCACACCTTCCTTATGGAACAAGCTCCCACAGTCTGTCCAATCATCCCCTTCACACCTGGCTTTCAAACAGGCAGTGAAACACTGGCTCCTGGGTGGTGTGGACTCTCGCTGCACCCAGTAATCAATACTTTGGCACTTTAATGCCTATGTCTCCATCCCATTGTCTCCATCCTTCCACCTATCCCCCCTCTCATCTCTGTATCTCTCTAAACCCTCCTGAGTCTGTTGTGAGTTTCTGGCTATATAAACCCACACAGCTCTACTGTTGGCCCTTACTAACTGGTCTCATATCATACTCCTATAGCCACATATGTTCTTCTGCACCTTGTAATCTCCTGTATTTCATGTTTTCTATTGCTGCATATGGCCCTATTTCACACTGCATGTCTGGCCATTGCCTACCCTATGTCCATTGTACTATTATTTTATTTTTCCATGCCACCTCATGCCTGAGGCGTGAATTTACTGCATGGATTGTATTTACCTGCATGTGCTGCTGTGTTCTCTGTACTGCCTGCCACCCTGTGGCTCAGCTCATGACTGAAAACGGTCCTCTGATCAGTGCACTTACCCGGTAAACAAAGACATAAATAAAAACAAATTGCCCTATTGTCTGAGTGTGAGAACCCAGTACTTAAAAAGCTCACTCACAGTTTCTTTACCTTGTTTACTCCCTTGCGGTTTGGTTTCCTCTGTGGGAAAGGTAACACTATTACACCTGGCAAGCTGTTTCCCTTGTCAGTTTCCCAAGATAGCTGCTGGGACTTGTGATCTGAACTCCAATTTATTCACCCCACGCCATTCCAACAACAGAAAAACTTATATGAAAATAAGTAGAGAAGACAATAATTATAAAAACAAATGCAGATTACATTAACATGGTCACATTCCTATCACAACCAACCATTTTTATGTTACTTTTCAAGTTAGTATGCATTTTGGGAACAGCCACAGTGGCAAAATATGTTGCCACAGGGGGCAAAGTATTTTGAAAGAGCTCTACAACCCTATTTTTCCCCAAACACACACTAGCTGCAGATCCTTAAAATAAACTCAGCAATTAACTGAGTATTTTTCAATGTTACTTGGACGTGATCTACTGTAGACAGCCTTTTGTTCTGGCATCTCAGTAATGGCTTGTTATTTGCTTCATGAAAAGACCAGACACAATGGGGTTCCAGTGGCAGGGCTGTTGCTTTTCCAAGTACTTATGCTAGAAAAGTTGAACATGTTTTTTCTGCCCTGTTTCTGTCCGGCACCTCACCATCACCATTATCTGTATGATTTACATCACATTTTTTTCTTTACAACTTAAAGTTTATTCAAGTTTTTCCATGTTTTCTTACACACATATAGCAGATATACAGGTACATAATACCAAACACATGGGTCAGTAGTACATCATGAATCTGCAACCCCTACTCATCCTTTCCTATGCCCTCATTACAGTCAGTGTCAGTGGCTCAGCAGGTAGCACACTTGCCTCTGAGGCTGGGAGATCAGAGGCTGTGGGTTCCAGTTCCCACATCTGGCACTTGGGTTAATATCCAGTATTGACACTGTAGTGCAGCATGAGAGGGTGCTGCACTTCTGAGGTGCCGTCTTCGGATGAGACGTTAAACCAAGGTCCCATCTGCCTGGATTGGTGGTAGTTCAGGTGGATGTTAAAGATCCCATGGCACCTCTTAAAAAGAGTAGGGGCAATTTTATTGAAATAAACACATCATAAAAAACCACAGAAGAAAATGAGAAATCATAACAAATAACATAACAAATAACATTCAATATCAGGTAACAATCAAAAAAAACTAAGCTAACAAAACAGATACTCCAATGAGACAGAAAAACAAGGAATCCCACAGCTCTTCCAAAGGATTAGGTGTGTATGTGGGGGTGGAGCTGGCAAACTGTCAGTAATTTCCAACAGAAAGAAGGGTTAAAAAGTCAGGTTAGTTTATATCTTGGAGGTAGAAGACTTGGTTTGCTGGCCAAGGCACCTAGCTTCACCTGAGCTCTTTCCTTCTAAGACTGCTTGAAAGGCAGAGTAGAGAAACTTACCAGAGCAAGGGAGAAGGATTAAGACTTAGTTTGGCTAAGCAGATTTACTGTGTGGTGGTGTTTTTATTTTTTACTCACAGGGATTGCTACTGTTTGTTGCTAACATTTCATTGCTTTATTTTTCTCTGATTCAAATTGTTGTTGCTGGTATACCTTCTTCTGCATTATTACAAGGTGTGCCTACAGGTGTGTGCTAACAGATTACTGCTGTAATCTTCTGATTCAAATTGTCTTTTGCAAGGTATATCTTCTGTTACTGCTTTATTTTTCTCTGGAGCAAAGTGTTTCTTACAGGGTATATCTTCTCTGAAATTATTACAGGTGGTGCTTTACAGGTTTTACAGTTTTATCTAACATTAGGATAAGCTTTCAGGGTTACTGCATTTGTTGTTGACTGATTGTTTCTGCTCTTACCTCCTTGTTCTTTCATCCATGGTTCTTCTTTTAGGCAGGGGAAGGGCCCAGCCACCCACCCCATCCCCAACCACCCCGCTACCTCTCTTTTATGGGGTACCACAGTTGTGACATTTCCTGTGGCAGAGCAGGAAGGGCAGATCAGTGGGGCCTCCACAAGGTGATCTCATTTACAGGGCACTAGTAATTTAACTTGTTATAACAAGTTAAACAAAGCACAATTAAACCATTACTTGCATTTTTTTCCTTTTTTTCCTTTCTAATTACTCTGACTAGGTTACAAACCCAGCAACTTATTTGGAATGGATTTCATTAACTGCAGGTACTGTGGAACAATTTTCAGAAGGACAGTCTTACAGGATTTAGGACACTGTCACCATGCTGGGCCTTTGGAGATCTTAGGTCTCAGCTCCGGGCAGCATGGGCAGAGATTGCACACCTCAAATTTCATATTGAAGAGGAAATACATTATAAGAACCACCAGCCATTTCCCCAGCATCCAACAGAAAAACCTGGGCAGAGAGGGTAGTTGGTCCAGGAGGTTGGCAGTTGGTTAGGAGGAGCAAATCAGGTGCCCCATCACTCTCTGCTCTCAACACATTACCTCCAGAAACCATATAAACACTACAAAACAGGTATCTGCCTCTATCTCTGAAATCAAATAAAGAGGCAGAAGACACTGCAGAGCAGGACACTGCAGGCACAGGAGCTAGCACAACAATACTCACCCAAATCAGAACCAAAACTAAACAAGCACAAAGGAAATCCAAAAACTTCTGATCATAGGAGACTCCATGATTCAGGAGTTGATACCCATCTTCAGCCAGGGGTGATGGTCAGATGTCTCCCAGGTACATCAGCATGGAGAGACACTGGCCGCATTGCTAAATTGTTCACAAAGCAGGAGAAAGCATTGATGTCCTAGACACATAGGGACTAATGATCTCACCAGCCGGTCAGTTGTGAGACCAAGGAACACCTGACTAAGCTGGTGACAAACTATCATCTATTTCTGTCCGGCATCTCCTTCTCTGAGATCCTGCCAGTCTGGGAGAAGGGAGCAGATGGACGGAAGGTCAGAGAAGGGGAGATAGGGGAGCTAAACACGTGGGTCAAGGACTGGTGCCAGGAAAAGGACACAGATTTGTGGGAACTGGCAACAGTTCTGGGAGGCGAAAGTTCTTTAAATTTGATGGACTGCATCTGATTAAAGAGGAGTCAGTGAATTGGGGCAGAAGTTTGACGTCTTTGCAGAATATTTAAACTAGCAAAGGGGAGAGGGTGCAGCACCCATCGTCGAATGGGAAGAACACCCCTCCCCTCAGCTAGTGGTCAAACAGGAATTCAGCTGGTTTGCCATTCATTTGCATCACCAGGTAAGAAAAAAGGTTTGTCTCCCATACGATGCACAGGGTAATGCCAAACTTCACCCAACAACTAACACACCAAAATCTGGCCAATGGAAAATCATGTACACAAATGCTCACAGCCTGAGAAATAAGATCCCAGACTTGCAGGCAATAATGTCAGAGGCTAAACTGGACATAGTAGCAATTAATGAGGCGTGGTTTACCAGTAACCACACTTGGGAGACTTCAGTACCTGGCTATGTATTGTTCAGAAGAGACCGAGGTGCAAAGGGGGAGGAGTGGCCCTGTATGTTGAAAATATCAAAGCTACAGAAATTCAGAATACACATAAGGAGCCAGAATAACTGTGGGTCACCCTGGAAACAGAAATGGGACAGCCATAAGAACTGGGGTTGTCTACAGGCCCCAGACCAGAGGGAGGACATAGACACATTACTGTTAGAAGATATACAAAACATGACAGCTAAAGGGAAGTTCTGATAATGGGAGACTTCAACATGCCAGATACAGATTGGTCAATACCAGCAGGAACAACTGCCAGAACTAGACTCATAGTGGATTCCCTGCAGGGGAGGGCCTCAAACAACTGGTACAGCAACCCACAAGAGACAGGGCTATCCTAGATCTAGTACTGACTAACAAAGAAGGGATCACAGATCTCCAGGTAGAAGGTCACCTGGGGCCAGTGACCATCACATGGTATGGTTCAATTTGGCTACTACATCTAAATCATCCCATTCCAAGGCAAAATATGGGACTTCAGAGGAGCTGACTTTGATAAGATGGCCAACAGAGTTAAGCTAGCCCTGGCAAAAGAAACACAGGTGAGGAGGTACAGGCAAAGTGGGCAAGCATTAAGGATACAATACTTGAAGCAACATCCCATTGTGTTAGACAGAAAGAAGTGCAAAGAAGAGGAAACCACTTTGGTTCTCAAATACAGTAGCAGAAAGGTCAGAGCCAAAAGGCTGGCCTTCAGGAAATATTTAGGAACACAGCGGGATGAAGATAGGGAGGCATACCAAACTGCCCTAAGGGAAGCAGGGAAGGCAGTAAGGCAGGCAAAGTCCCAAACTGAGGAAACACTAGCACGAACAGTAAAACAAAGCGACAAGACTTTCTATAGATACATTAGTGAAAGGAGAAAGTCCAGAGGGGTATTGCTAAGCAATGGAGAAAGGGAGCATGTGAGGAGGAGGACCCTGTAAAGGCATCTATCCTAAACAGATACTTTTGCTCAGTATTTACTGAAGAGAAGGTAGGGCAGGGCCCACAGCTCAACATCATGGACACAGGGGGAAGGGAGGTGAGCACTATTCCCTTCACAAAAGAAAGGGTCCTACAAGAGCTTGCTAAGCTCAGGGTGGATAAGGCAATGGGACCTGATGGCATACATCCAAGGGTACTTAAGGAGCTAAAGGAGGAACTAGCAGAGCCATTAGCAGAATTGTTTAGTGAGTCTCTGAGCACAGGAGAGGTCCCAGAAGACTGGAGAAGGGCTCATGTGATCCCGCTCCACAAGAGTGGTAGCAGGGAGGAGCGGGGAACTACAGACCAGTCAGTCTTACCTCAGTAGTGGGCAAGATTATGGAGGCACTCCTTAAGGAAAGGATAGTGCAACACCTGGAATCCATAGGGGCACAGGATCCAAGACAGCATGGGTTTACAAAGGAAGGTCCTGTCAAACTAATCTCATACATTTCTTTGACTGAGTAACCAGAGTGGTGGACCAGGGGAGCAGTTGATGTCACCTACCTTGACTTCAGCAAAGCTTTTGACACTGTTCCAATAGAAGATTGATAAATAAGCTAGGTAGGCTCGGGGTGGGTCAAGTTGGTCAACTGGGTGGCAAACTGGTTGACTGGCAGAAAACAGAGAGGTGGTAAATGGTATACAGTCAGAAGAGATGCAAGTCACAAATGGGGTACCTCAGGGATCAGTCCTGGAGCCAGTCCTATTCAACATCTTCATTAGTGACCTGAGATGGACTAGAGGGTAAGGCTTGTCTGTTTGCAGATGACACCAAGATCTGCAACAGAGTAGATGATCCAGATGGGGTGGGCAGAATGAGAAGAGATCTGGATAAACTAGCAAAATGGTCAGAAGAGTGCAACTGGATTTAATGCAAAGAAGTGCAAAATCATGCACATAGGGAAGAGAAACCCTGAAGCCACTTATAGGCTGGGAGGAGTTGCTAGCAGTCACAAAGGAAGAAAGAGACTTGGGCATCATCATCACTGATGACCTAAAGTCATCCAAGCAGACCTCTAAAGCAGTAGGTAAGGCTAGGTGGGTGTTAGGGTGTATTAGTAGGGGTATCACAAGTCGTAAGAGGAGGTAATAATCCCTCTGTACAAGACATTGATTAGGCCCCATCTGGAGTACTCGTGACAGTATTGGAGGCCACACCTTCACAAGGACATTAACAAATTGAGGCAGTCCAGAAGGGCAACCAAAATGGTGCAGGGACTGCATCAGAAGACATATGAGGACAGATTAATGGAGCTCAATATGTATACCCTTGAGCAAAGGAGGAGAGAGGTGATATGATCGAGACATTTAAACACCTTAAGGGCATAAACAAGGTGAAAGAGTCTAACATGTTTAAATATAAGAAAATAGCAGGACAAGAGGACACAGCATGAGATTAGAGGAAGGTCGATTAAGGGGAATGTGAAATTCTTTTTTCACAGAAAGGGTGGTAGATGCATGGAATGGCTTACCACAAGAAGTGGTGGCTATGAATACAGTGCAGGGCTTCAAACAGGCATGGGATAGGCATAAGGGAGCAATACAAATGACTATGAATAGATAGGTCACTGACAGAGCAAAGGCCGATGGCACATTTATAAGGTAGAAAAAGAAATGGGCAGACTGGATGGGCCTTGCGGTCCTTATCTGCCGTCAACTTCTATGTTTCTATGTTTCTAAAAAAACACCAAAAATAAACCCCATGTATGCACACATTGTAGCCCCTAGATGACAAATTGTGCTACCTGATAGTATAAACTTTAGTCGAGAGTTTAGCATCTACAGCTAAAGGAGAAAGTCATAAATATTTAAAGTAAACTAGAAACAGATAAAGAAATATAACAATTCCAAATCTATTTGTATTTAATGATATGCAAAATCCTTCCACCAAAATCATACTTTCTTCTCATTATACAACTGCAAGTCAGAAAGAAATACCTTATTCAAAATATTAGTGACATATTCCCTAAAACCCTTAGCTGAGGCTTCATTTGATGTAAAACCCACTGACATCTTGTTTGCCATAAACAATATCTTAAGCTAGAAGAAGACCCATAAAGTCCCTGTGTCATACTTTCGTAAAAATAAAGGAAAAGAGCCAATTACCAAGATATCATAAGTAAGCCTGGCCAACCATGGAAAATTCCAAACCGCAGCTAAAAACCCAAAATTTAGATGACACTGAGCACTGTAGAAAAAAATGTTCTATCGTTTCCTCTTGGTTTATACAGTCTGGATAAGGACAGATTCTCTCTTCTCTAGCTTTATATTTGGCCGTACCCCTAACATTAAGTTTCCCATACAATGTAAGCCATTGATTTTCCCACATATAGTCAGGTAATCTGGGGTTGTTTAGTTGAAGCAATATATTTTCATTCCGCTCAATAGGACAATTTTTAAAACAAGGAACTGCCGAGTAGTTTGCAGACATTAATTCTTTATAAAGCGTCCTGGAAGAGCCTTTCATAATTTGTTGTTTTGTAATCTTCCACTTAAATAGTTTCTGTGCAGCGGGCTTAAAATAATCCGGCAAAGTTAAATGGACTGACAATTTCGGAGCACAATGTAACCAGGCTGTAAAGTAGCGACTCAGTAGACTATTAAAAAAGGGGACCTCCTGACTGCAAGACCCCCCTAAACCATGTTTTAATGAACAGGTAAAAAAATGGAGAGACAGAAAACAACTGGCTCTACCATACCCAACCCCCTTTTTCCTTTTCTAAATATGTGAAGCACCTTTTGACCGGGTTTAGTCTATTCCCCCATAGTAACTGAAAACAAATACTATAAAGTCTAGTATCATAGTGAACTGGTAAGGGGAGAACTGCCGCAAAATACTGCAGACTGGGCAAAATAAATTGCTTTAAAACCTGGATTCTTTTCAATTTGGAAAGCGAAACCTTTTCCATCTATTGACTTTACCCTCCATTTTATCCAACACCATTTTCCAATTATCCTCCAGGACAATTCTGTGGTCCAAACTTAACCTCAGAATTGTCAAAGGCTCTGAAGTTATATTAATAGAGTTCCAGACAATCAGGTTTGGAGAGGTCATCCCTAATATTAAACCCTTAGTTTTATCCAAGTTAAGTTTTGCATTAGCTCATGAGCATATTCTTCAAATTTAACAAAAAACTATTTAGTTGTGAAATATCTGTAAAGAAAAGGCATACATCGTCGTAGGCTTGGATAATGTCGACAAAGTCGTCTCTGGAATCGTATTCCTTGCCACAAGGGGTTAAACACACAGCTCACAATAAGGGTTCTAATGAAAAGTTATACAACAGAGGGCTTAAAGGGCAACCCTGTCTCACCCCACAATTAACTGAAGCCCCTCCCCATTTCTCCTTTGATGTATGAAACACACGGCCGAACTATATAAACTCTTAATTAACTGTAATAAATTCATCGAACATGAAAAATTCCAAGGTGGAAAACAAAACAGATGACTGACTCTGTCAAAAGCCTTTTCCAGGTCCAACGACAATATATAACCTTTGTCACCAGATGCATTAGTTTTCTCTATCAAATCTCTGAGTAAACATAATACTGACTGAATCATGGGCGGGGATGCCTCAATGCTGTACAGACGTAAAACTACATTTGCTAATTCTCTGAGTCTGTTATTAATTAAAGACATCAGAATTTTATAATCAGAGTTCAGCAATGTTATAGGTCTCAATTTTAAACGCCTCTTATCCCTGACTTAAAAATATAAATTTGCAGCCCGTCAGAAAAGGAATTTATACTTACTCCTGTTTCAGAAAAAATTGAAGACTAGTCTAAACAATGAATAATTTCTAGCTGAAGCGTTTTATAAAATTGATTGGAAAGGCCATCCGGTCCTGGGGTCACATTAGGTTTAAGTGAGTTGAGGACTTTTTTAATTTCCTCATGCGTAAAAGGTTGTTTAAGCTGTGCGAAAAAAACTGGTTCTAGGCCATGTTTTATGGGAGGGCCAAGTAGTTTAGTAATCTGACTTGAGGAAGGAACCTCCCGCGCCTCTAAGTCCCTAAAATGTTGTTGAATGATGTCCCCTATCCCTTGCACTGAAACAACTGTCTCAGCTCCCTGATGCAGTGAGTGTAAGGACACATTCTCCTTGACCCCTTTACACAACTCAAGCGGGTCACCAAACACCGATTTCCTCATATGATTAGCCATAACAGCATGTAAAGTTTTCGCTCTGTCATATTGAAAGGCTTTCATGGCTGTTTTGATTTCATCTATTTGAGAAGAAAAATCACCCCTGGAGGTGTTAGCTCTAGTAAGCAAAAATTGCAATCGGGCTCATAGCTTCAGATAATGAAAAAAATTATTTTTTTGACATACTTTACCATGGTGTTTCAACCACTGAATGCAGTCGTCTTTAGTTTCCTGCCACCATAACCCAACATCCTCATATAGAAAACTCACTGACAACCTTGCTTGTAATATGAGTTTGATAGACTGCTGAACCAGAGTGTCCTGAAGTAAAGTAGTATTAAGTTTCCACGAGACTGTTGTCTCCACTACCTGTCATAAAACCGATATTACCTTTAATAAAGCGTGATCTGAAAATTCAACGGAATGATCTGTGAGCGGCTGAAAGAAATATTCTTTGAAATAAAAGATAATCTATAGTATACCCTTTCCCTTTTTATAAAAAGTGCCTTTCATTCCGACACCCTATTATCCATACACGACATTAAATCTGCGGTTTTAAGAATATCCTTTAAACATGACGAATCACAGTAAATTTTTTTGTCTGTCACTAAGTGGGACCTGTTTTGTTCAATGCTACAATTAAAATCCCCTCCCCAAAGGACGGGGATGGTGGTCACTAAGAAAGGTTGTATATTTTTCATGCATAATACCCTCCCTGCCTTAGTTTGGGGATTATAAATCTTTATGAAACTAATGGTTTGCGAGAACCATTTTCCCTCTACAATAAGAGTTCTCCCTGGACACAAATCTATTAATTTATGCAAAACAAAATTATATGAATTAAAAAGAATGCCCACACCATCCGCTCTCTCCTCCCCGAAAGACAAAAGAAGGCCCCATGGCCAATCTTTTGAAAAAAGTAATACACTGGATATTAGTAAACATTCAAGTTTCTTGCAGAAAAACCACAGAAATGTTAAAATCATGAAGTAAATGAAAGACTGCTAATCGTTTCTGAGCCTTTAATAAACTATGGGTGTTTAAGGTACCCACGTAAAATTAAATCCATGCCTATGCTATAAAACACAATCCTTATTTTTCCTTCTTTTCTTCTTTTCCCTTTATAATCTTCCCTAGCAGGCCCTAGTCCCTCTTGAAGTGAGACCTGAGAATCTGTATCTGCCATATCTACTTCTGAATCACCCCATAATAAGGCTTCATATGAGTTTTTGGATTCAATACTGTCAGATTCCAGGGGTAACTGTGGTTTAATGGTTCTACTTGATCATCTGGGAGCCGGAGGAGGCTTTAAAGAGGAGTCTGACTGGCCTGGTAAATCCACCTTTGGCTCCGCATAACAAACTGACTGCAACGCTTCAGGGATAATTTTCCCCCTATCTTTTCCTTTTAAAACAGCTGGGCTGGTGTCCGTAACCGTAGTGACAGACACACTTAAAGAATCTGCAGTGTTCTGTGGAACCAAAAGGGATTTCACCAAAGACTTCCCTGTCTCCTGATTGTCCCTAGCTTCTTGAGCTTTTTGAACAATTAACTCAGAATTACCCACATTTTTGTTTTGAGCAGCCCATGGGCAATCCCGAAAAGCGTGATTGTGTTCCTCACAAAGGTCACATTTAATGGCATTAGTACAGAACATGGTCACATGCCCTACTTCTCCACAATTGTCACATTTCGTCTGATCACAGGAGCTTGATAAATGCCTTCGCCCACATCTATAACAGGCCCTCGGCTGACCACTATAGAACACTACCCCCCTATCCCTACCCAACAAAAAAGAATTAGGAATGTGTTCAATACCCTCAGCAGTCTGGCGTAATTTTACTTTAAATTTCCACCCTCCCGTCCAGAACAGTTCCGAATCTAGAATTGGTTCAGGGTCACTCTGTACCTCGCACTTCTGGGACAACCAAAAAACAATGTCCTCAACATGAACCCCTTCATTCCTGAACATAACAGTAATATATTTAATAAGGGGCTTCGTCAAAGGGATGACTAAAAATGGAGTCCATAGTGGGGAAAATTTAACTTGGTTATATCTAGTCCAAAAAAGTTCTAATAAGGCAGGAGATCGAAAACTGACATCAAAGTTATCTTCTCCGGAGATGTGAATGAAAGCAAATACATCTCGAGGAGAAAACTTTAAGATTCTTTAAGAAATTTACCAACAAAATACCTGTCAGGCCTGTCCTGTAAACCCCTTGTATCGAATCACGGACAGCATTCCTCCTGGGGCTGCTTCTCTTTACAATGGGAGAAAAGACTAGACATAAGGGTTCTCGGCCTTCCCCTCCTCCTTACCCTCCTTACTTAAGGTTGGAGACACAGAACTAGTATGCTGCATGAGGCTAGTCACCCCAGCATCCTTTCCTGACAACTCCTGTATAACATCAGGATTTCCCAATAGGACATTCGACTGAGAACCCCAGGTTGCCACTTTGGGCCAGAGTTGTGTAAATCAAGTGTTTTATCCCAGGCAGAGTCCAGTGTCCAAATCCCTGTATCAGTTTTTTCCGCCCTGCAGCTGTTAACGCTGCCTGTGGGGACCAGTCAGCAGCTTGACCCAAGCCTTGAGGGGGTGAAGAAACCATAGGGATATCACTGCCTGCAGGCTGCAAAGATTCTGAAAGAAAATTAAGGTCCTTGTCCTTTTTGGTAAAGAAAAAATCCGTCGCCCCTTCCAGTGAGTCATGTGCAGTTTGATAAATCACAGGGGTGATAGGAACCACTCCCACAGAATCCAACTCAGTAGGTTTAAAGACAAAACCTGATTCTTTAGATAATGGAACCATGGGGAAAAGGGGAAATTGTGCTCAGTACCTCCCCAGTGAGTGACTCACGGCTCTTTCCAGCGATATTGTCAAGTAGCATCCCGTCATTACCCTGAATCCTCGCTGTCGGAGAGTTCCGCGTCCAATTCTGCACCAATATTTCCCAATGAAACAGTTCTTTCTGTCTCCTTTGAATCCCTGCTGCCTCCACTGCTGCCAAAGCCAAAAGCGATAGCGCCCACTGTCTTCCGGTGCCCGTCTTTCCACCACATCAGGCGCTACATCTCGTTCGTCAGCTGGAATTAAGGACCAGAAGCAGAAAATTCACTAATCCTGGGATTCTCCGCTGGCGTAGCAAAAGGAGAACTCCCAACCTCGTCGACAAAACCGCCATCCCTCCTCTCGTGCTGGACTGTTCCAGTCGCACTATCTCTCGACTCCAAATCAGCAAAACTGGATCGAAACTGTGAAATGTGCAGACTGACACACTCAGAGACGCCAGCCACCACCTCCTCCTCCTCCTCCATCTCCATTACTGCAGTGGCCATGTCTGACCCAGACACACCCCTACTGACCGCCAAGCGCCAGCAGAGTAGGGGAATTTCCCCGGTGTCCTGGCCAAATTTCCCTCATTCACTAAAACACTACCAACAGCTTAATCTGGTTCAAGGTCAGTTGGTATTCATCTGTATCCGCCTACCCCAGGTCGTGCCTGAAAATAGGCAGGATTTGTCTGGTGCACTTACCTGGTCAACAAAAACTAAATAAAAAATAAATAAACAGTCCTCTCCCACCCAGCCCTCCTAAGGAGCCAATTACTTCATTAGATAATTCAGGCTGATTATATTCAGAACTGGAAAACTATAAAAAAAACATTTTTTCTCTACAGTTCATACTTTCTATACATACCTTATAAAGAGTATAGGGTATACAAAGGGTCTCAGATTTTATTATACTTACTCATTTTATTATTTAAGTTGGCAATTGTTTTTTCTGTCCAGAGATTTGCTAAATGCTCCATCAGTCATTCATTATAGGATATTTCCCTATGATCCACCCAATATTTCAGTATTAGTTTTTGACCAACATAGAAATAATAGTCATAGGATATCTATGGTTAATGACCCTAATTCCTGAAGGTCACCCAGAACACAGACATCTGGAGTAAATAACTCCCTGAGCCCTAGAATGGAATCAGATAATTGCTTGATCTCGGCCCAGAGTGGAGAGACCTTGGGGCAAGACCAAAGTATGTGAAATATAGTCCCATCATCCTGATGGCATGTAGCACATGTGCAGAAAAGTTTAAACCTAACTTTGCCAATTTTTGCAGGGAATAATGTGCATTATATAGAATATACATCTGCATTAGCCTTAACCTATCTTGTGTCACATATTTATGGCAGCTGTACCAAAGTGTTAACCATTCTATGGGGTGATTCGGAAAACGCTCTCCCATACATGTTTAAGCCCAAAGCAGTCAGGAAATTTCCAACTTTGTATTATAACATAAATTTTTGAAACTGCCTTTGAACCTCCACATAGAGGAAGTAGTTCCCCAATTAAAGAGCAACTTGGTAATAATGGAGGATTCATACCAAATGTGTGTGTCAGTATATCTGTATGATTTACATCACGGATGCAGTATGTTTCCCTTTCTCTGAACTGCTGCACAGCACAATAGTTGGATGTGCTCCTTGAAAATGCCGTTTCATTGATGATGTATCAAACTGGCCTTCACTTCCCTCTGCTCACATCCCTATGAGAACATTTACAGACATCAAAGCATTCATTTCAGGAGCTGATATGAAAATAGCTCCACGCAGCTGAGGTACTTTGACAAACAGAAAAGAAAAAAGAAATACATGCCTTAGCTGGGTCATGAACCCAGGCCACCTGGAATATTGTTCTGGTTGTACTACCAGCTGCACCCCAAGGCAACTGGAAACTGGGACATCTCGAGGCACCTTACTCTTTCTCTAATGCACAACCTGGTGCTGCACAGATAAGTACATTTTCAATCACAAGGGTGTAGTGTGCACATTTGTGGAACCCAAACAAACAGAAGAGAGAAAGAAAAGAGTGCCTTAACTGGGATCTGGGAGCAGAGCAGGTAAATGGAGACTGACATGTGGAAAATTCCTCAACCTCTTTTATTTTCTACATGACATGAGCAAACACTACTTTACATCCTAGCCCTTAAACGCTCTATAATTTCTACAAGTCTACCTCAGTGCACATATGGAAAGAGATTCACTTACAGAGCCCAGAAAACTAGACACAGATGTGAAAAATACCCAAGTTGCACTTTAGAAGGATCAAAAATTAAGTGCCTTTGCTGGGAATTGAACCCAGGTCTCTCAAAAAAACACTCTACCGCACCGGCTGTGCTGTCAGAACAAGTGAAAACCTGTGGATCCTAAAAGCACTTATCCTATTTCAATATGTATCCTGGAGCCCCTCAAACTATAATTATTTTTCTGGTTAGATGGAATGTAGTTTGCATACATTTGAAGTGTAATTCAGAAATGAGAAAGAAATAAGTGCCCAAGTTGGGATTTGAACCCATATGTGTTGCACTACTAGCAGCTGTGCTATTGTGACAACTGGAAACCTGGGTATTCTAAAGGTACTAAGCCCCTTTTAATGCACAACATTGAGCCAAACAAATTAGAATTATATATTTATTGTCATGGAGGGAGTGTACACATATGTGAAATACATTTTATAAGTGAACAAGAAAAATGTGCTGTAAAAGCACTCATTCTCTCTAAATGCACATCTTAGGACCCCAAAAATTAGAATTACATTTCTATGCAATGGTTAACCCTTCTGTAAACTCCTCTGTTATTTATCCCTATGGCAGCTTTAGCCTACTGATATGCAACCAAGAGAGTGTGTGTAAGGACATGGTGTGAAAATAGCCCAAACCACAGCATTACCTAACCTCTCAGTCACGTTTTCTGGAACTCTTCTTTAGTCTGACTCATTCTCAGTGCTTTCTGACTTTAAGTTATGAATCTCAAGCTCCTTGTCATATGAACTGCAGACTAGAGAGTGGAGAGCAATCTCACCAAAAATCCCCAGTTTACTTCAGCTGTAGTCCACATAGCCCTGTCTTCATGCTTCTAGCAAACTGCTGAAACATGTTTTTTTAGTTAATTAGACAACAGCCTTTATCATAGCAAAAAGCAATTGCACAAGTCTGCTCCTTAGCTCTGCAGAGATAAACAGAACAAGTAACAAGCTTGGAGGGACTGTCATGTGGGTAATACAGTAATGTTATTGGGTGGCACAGATGCCCATCTATTTACATTTCATTGGCTGATTGACACACACTTCTGAAGACTGCAGCCACCCTGTTTATCACAAGTTACATCTTTAGTAAGTGGTATCATAAGGTCCTCCAGCTTACATCACGGCTGTGCTACTATTCTCCGAGTTCTCTGCTTCCTCTTTTCCAGTCACACCAGTATTTTGTTTTTGGAAAAGAATCTCTCTACACAGTTTTTCTGCAGATGTAATTTTTTTTTACGTTTTTTTTGCCAGTGTCTGCTACTAGTGAAGGAACATTCTGAGCGACCATACATGAGCATGTATTTTCACTCAGCAGGAGAAACGTTATCTTTGGATGTGCACACATGAACTGCCCCTTCCAAGTTAGTGATCACAGTTGCATCTAAATTAGCCCCTGCCAGCACTGCCTCACAGATCTGGACAGGTCTAGCAAATCTGGACTGGCCCAACAACATGACTCATCTGGATTTGATGTAGGATGTGTCTGCTTATTCCTAGAATAAACCCTCCTGCCTGTGCGAGTTACAAGCATGCATGGAAACTGCACAGCATAATACACACTCATAACACAGTCATTTTATGGCCTTCATCACCAGATTTTCAAAATAGGTATTTTAGGACCTCTGCTAATGAACAGTGTCACTGTGATTTTCCTAATGTGTCCCAAACACTGATTTCACACAGCGACCACGCTATTCTGTGCTGGAAGTGCGAAAACACATTTCAGCCAGGATGTAAAAATGGCAGCTGTACTATTCATAAGGAGGGGCAGAAAATGGCAATGTTGAAAAATCTGAAGTGTAAATATCACAAATGTGCGGGGTTATGAGCGCAGCATGGAAACTGTGCAATGCACGCTTGTAACACAATCATTTTATGGACTTTTCAGCATCAAATTTTCAACATAGGCATTTTAGGACCTCGCCAATGAACAGTGTCACTGTGATTTTCTTAATGTGTCCCAAACACTGATTTCACACAGCGATCGCGACTATTCTGTGCCAGAAGTGTGAAAACAATTTTAGTCAGGATGTGAAAAATGACAGCTATACTGTTCATAAAGAGGTGCAGAAAAATGGCAATGTTGAAAATCTGGAGTGAAAATATTGCAGATTCAAGAAGTTACTGGCGGCACAGCAACTGCACCATGCATCTTTGTAAAACAGTGATTTCTTGATGTTTACCAAATTTGCAACATAGACTTTTTGAGAGGCCATATCATGAACACTGGCACTGTCATTTCATTAATTAGTCCTGAAAGGTGATTCCACACAGTGACTGAAAATCACCTTTCAAACCAAATAACGCCATGATAGTGGCTGCATTCATGAGGAGGGGTCCCAATAACCCCATGTTGAAAATTTGGTGCCATAATACCTCAAAATGCCTGAGATTTGCACCAAAGATGAAAAAACCCTATTTATCTCATTATACAGCTAATGTAATTTCTTCTGTTTGCAATCGACTTTGAAGGTTCAGAAGCTACTTAGACAACTGCCCAAAAGAGTGAGAATTGCTGGCACAATCTCAGACCAAAGACCAGTCTGATCCAGTGTCCCACAGGGCTCAATCTTAGGCCCCCTGCTTTTCAGCGTTTTCTGAACTCATTGCCAGAATCCTGCCCTGAACAGATCCTACTCTATGCGGATGATGCTGTCATCCTGGCATCCCACCATGATCCAGTCTATCTACAAGGCAACCTCCAACAGGCCTTCTCTGCAGTCAAAAACTGGTTCACAAAACACAGACTTATCCTTAAGCAGAAAAAAACAAAGACCATGATCTTCTGCAGCTCCCAAAACAAATACAAACAATATGAGCTCTTTATTAAAACCAAGCAAGGAATCACCCTCGAACAAGTTCATACCTTCAAATACCTCGGCCTCACCCTCAACTGTAATCTCTCCTATGTCCCACACATCAGTAATGTGGCAAAAGTAGCCAACACCAGGATGGGCCTACTATTCTGACATAGAAAACATCTAACCCCAGAAGCTCAGTCCATAGCTGTCCAGAGCTCCATCATCAGCATCATTGACTATGGTCTCATTATCTATGGATCTGCCACAACCTCATTTCTCAGGCGTGTTTCAACTTCCTCAATCAAGCCTGCCGACTCATTACTGGTTCCCACCGTCTCACCCACACCTGCGACCTCTACTCCAAAACAGGCTAGGCTGGCTGCAACTGAACAACTGAATCAAATATCAAACCTGCATCACTTCTAAGAAAATCATGATGGGAAAGGCACCACCAGGAGTCTGCACCCTCCTCAAACCCAAAATCACCAACCGCAACACCAGGAGCTCTAAGCCCCAAATCCTTCAAATCCCCCACTGCCGCACGTTCCAAGGCCAAAGGTCATTTGCATACAGGGCTCCGAGTTGGCTGAATGAGCTCTCTAGTGACATCTCATCCACAGCAATGCTTGGAGCATTCCAAAAAAAGCTCCGCCACTCCATAACTGGCACCTCCACCTGTGCTTGCACCCTATAACTTCTTCATTCCCTATGCTGCTTCTGACCTTATAGGTGTCAGTTTCTGCTCTCTCTTCTTGCACTTACCTGTCCAATGCAACTTCTAATGCACTTGCCCTGTGTCTGTCCTGACAAGGCCCCTCAGCTGCCTCACTCTGACCCTCTAGCCTATGCCTTCCCCTACCCTCAGACATCTCCCCATCTTGCCCTCTTCCTCCTATTGTTTCTTGAGTTACTCATCGCTCAGTCTGATTTTGTCAAGCAAAGTTACTGTCTAAAACCATGTACCTGTAACTGTTTTATGTTTTAGTGTCTGTTTCCCTGTAACCAGCATGACGTGGAACCTTTGTAACAGTGCCTTGGCTCAAAGGTACTTTGTAATCCTAGACACAAAATAAATAAAAAAAATAAATAAATCTAAAGATGTGAAAAGGGAGCTGAAAAAACCAAAAACAACTTGAGAAAACAAGTAAAACTCAGGACACTTTTTTTGCCTGCTGGAGTGAAGAATGGGCAGCTGGGAGCCCACAGTGTCTATAAGAAGTGATCATGTGAGTCCAGCTTTGACACCCAGCAACCTGCACATAGCATGCGCACAACTAACAAGGTAAAACATTTTGGAGACTAAGTTTTGGTGGACATACTAATAGCCTTGTACCAGCTCTGGATGGAATCAAATGAAATGCTGGATTCAGTATTGCTGAAATGAAAAGTTTGTTGTGTGTTGCGTCCACGAGTTCTCACTGGCCTTCAAAGTGTTTGGTGTAATTGTAAGGAACTGAAAGGAAGGGTATACAAGGAACCATGCAGAGAAGCCAGCTCCTCCATCTAACACCAGTCTGATTCTACTAGTCCCTTGACCCATAATAAAATACAGGAGGCCTGTGCAGTCATATGATATTTTTAAAACTGGGCATCATCAACCCCCACCATCTTGTTTCAGAAATGAAAGGTACAGTGCTGCCACATGAACTTTTTATAGGCCTTTTCTGCGGATAAATTTATATATAGTATTGTACAGCTTTCTAAAATTACATTTCAAGCTCATGATGGTCAGTGTTTGAAATAACAATGTGAGTTGGGTACAGTTGCAGCCATTGACATGGTCAGATATTTTCAGATATTTCCAGCAAAAGTCTGCAGTATGCTGCAGGGAATAGTGTAATTCAATGGCACTTAAACTCTTTTGTCATTGAATATTTTGTGACATGTCATTTACTGGAAGTTTATTTATTTTATTTATTTATTAATGTCTGGTAAGACTGTGAGCAAAAGATAAGCCCATTTTCATGTGCGACCAGGCAAGGGTAGATACATAGGGAGCATTCAAACAGAAAAATACAATTTGACAGTAGAAGTACATTTACAGACAAAACACAAAGCTGTTACAGACATTTACGTGTGTTACTGAGTTGCATCCTAGCCAGCTCCACTGTATTTTATATATTAGCTATACAATTCAAAGCAGCATTCATAATCCAACATTCTTCCAGAATGGAAAAGGGCTGCAAATATGTCCCTTTTATTTGAGCAATAAGTTGTATAATATTGGAAGCACTTGGATGTTTGAGTCAAATCTGGTTTTGTGATCAATGACTGAGCCAGTGTTAACTGCTCCCACCACCACCCACCCCAAAGAGGACAGGCAAAGAACTGGTTGTACTGCTTTGTCACGACAATGGTGCAGTGAGTACAGTGTCAACTGATGAGATGAGTCAAGAGATGTTGACCTGCTTCTCGTACTTGACGGAGGTGCAGTGTGCATATCTGATCTCCCTCTGCCGCCACAATTGCCTCTGGGGGATAGCTGCTACTACTGCTGCAGCCATGATCTGGCTCTGTCTCATCATAATCATAATTGCCTTAGCCTTACCCTGTCTGACTCAGTGTGAGATCTGTGACACAAGGAACTACACAAGGGCGCTGCTGCATTAGGTGTTACCTCCTGGCAGTGGTTCAGATGCTGCTGATTTGCTTTTCCTTGATAGTGGTCTTTTTTACAGTGCAGTAACAAGAGGTATGGACTAATGATCCACTCACCTGTGTATGCTGTCAATATCCATAATACATTATTCATTAAGTGATGTGAGACATCCTGTCAGAATTATGGAATGAAGCCAAACCTTCATAGCAAGATGAATTACTTATTCAGAGTTAAAAATTAAAATATATATGCAGACATATAGAGGATTTTAAAATCCAAAACATTTATTTCAGCTACAGGTTTATCAGTTGTAATTACTGTATAAATGAATGTAATATATGGATATTGAAAATAATACCACTGCAAAGCATGAAAAAATTCCAGTAATACACTAGCACTCCAGTGATAATACCATCATTGCTGACCAATAACATTATTGTACAGAGCCCGTAATACTATAGTTCAGAGCTCTAAATGATAGTATTATCAAAACTCCACAGAGCCTGTGCAAGTCTGCCTCCTACAGAAACCAGGTGCCATGGTCTCAAGTACCTTCCTGCACAGCCAGACTCATGGCATGCATTTTCATTGGCAGCTTTCCTCTGTGGGTGGGCACAACAATTTAAAAATATAGTGGCTGTTACTCTCGCATAGCGAGACCAATGCTTACCCTTCATTTTTTCTTCATTTTTTCTCTCATATTCAGTGGATTACCTGGTTGAGCCTGCATTCTCCAAGGATGAAAATAATTAAAGGTAGAACTGTCTACCAAATAAAAAGAAAATCTTGACACACATAGATGGCGGGGGGGGGGGGGACGAGGTCGTGCAAATGACTCTCCAGTTTGATGGTTGGCCGAGAGTGAGTGCATCTTCAGTGTGGCAGTCAACTGTCCCGTCTCACAGAATGCACAAAACAAAAGCCACAGAATTTCAAACTGGATCCATATATTACAAAACATAACAAATAGATAAGTGTCTATTTCAAGGCAATAAGATTATCTCAAGGTTTTGGGGACTTTGGGAACCTCCCGAGCTTCGCTCTTGAGGTTCCAAGTCCCCAAAACCTCTTGATGGTCTTATTGCCTTGTAATACTCCCCTATCTATCTATTATTCTATTTTTTAGTAATTTAATCAGTCTGCAGTTTTACTTAACTATATACATTGATACTTAAATGAAAATTAGTACTTAAAATAATCTGGTACTGAGGCCACTTCATTTAAACAAAGCATATAATTTGGAAGAAACACTCATTTCTGAACCAATCTGGTCCAATGGGTTTTTTGGCTCTATTCATCTTACTAAAATTACTCTTGACTTGTGTTATCATTCCTTAACTACAAGCAAATACAAAATGCATTCTATCATAACTTGCCATTGCTACCCACATACCATACAATGACCCTAAGTGGCTACATTTTTCACAAAGATAGTATACAATAATATCCAACCAGCAAACAGTTGAAGGCAACGTAGAGCCCAGTTACAATTATCACTGCACCATTGTGGACCCTAAGACATCTGAAGGTGAAAACAGACATTGTACAATAAAATCACACTATTACCTATATGATTCTAGGCATAGCCCTGGCTCAATTGAGTTTAAACAATAGATTCTGTCTGACGCAAGTTCACACAGTGCTGCGTCATTGCATTATAAGAAAAAGGGTAAGGACGCTTACTGGTAGAGTATTTCCTTCTAACATGATCCCACTTGCTTAAAAAGTAAATGAAAGTTTGTTTAAGTGTCTTTGTTAGTAGGATTTAAAGCCCTGGGGCAAACGGCAAGTGCTGTGAAAACGGCTGCACTGCACTTGCCCTGTTCTTTCAACATTGGACCACATTGGACCCAAATGTTAAATTTAAGATACTGAAAAAGCTACTGATGTAAATTACATCTGTGCCCAAAATAGTCACCAGACATCAAAAATATAGATGAAGAACTAAGTGAAAACCCTACATGCAAGAAAAAAGCAGAAAGAAAAGAAAATCATTACACAATTACAACTTCACTTATATTGGATACATTTTGATGCTGCATCTACTTATAATGTGCTACAAGTTTAGTCTTAAGAAAGGAAGGGTTGCAATCTCAGAAATATTATTTCATGCAAATCCCTGTTAATATTATATTTAGAAAAGATTGCAAGGAGAAAATAGATTTCAGAAAACAGAAAATTGGGAGATCCTCATTCAGTCCATCCCATTGCCAAAATCCAATACAACTCTTTTTGGAGGATTTTTTTTATGTTTGCTTGCACTTGTGCAACATGGGCATATTGCTACAATAGTGAGTTTCAGAGGCGTGTCACTGTTTAGTCCAATGCAGGGCACTCTGCATTGGTCTCAACAGTGTCAGACCAATGATCAGAGAGGCTGATTATGACATTGTTCTGTGCTTGTGGGCAGAAACTTTGTGTACTAGAAAGAAAAGAGCTACTTGTCATATCACTGGACAGCTCTATGTTTTTATCTGCATGATGCTGCCAGCAACCAGCTGAGCGGTGTCATGATTATCCTTCACCTCATCTCAAGTGTATTTTTAGTGACCAAATCATTTCAATTGTGCTGGTTCAGTTCCACACCTCTCCTCCCCCCGTAATGACCCCCTGCCTGTCACAGACAGCACATTGCCCCCACCCACCTGACACCAGGGTGCTCAATCCCTGGTGCTGGCTGAAATACCCCCATCCCAATCCTGCACTGTAACACTGGGTGCTCACCTCTGGTGCCACAGAACATCCAGCCGACACTGGGTTGTCCAATCCCCGATGTCAGTACCTGTAAAAAAAAAAGTCCCTCAGTGTTCTTTTTTTGTTGTTGTTATGTTAACCCTGTAAAAAAGGAAACTGTCCATTGATGTCTGTAGTACCATCAGCCTTCTTCAACTCCGATCCTCGACTCAGTATCCACCACCCCACAGCCCCCACCCTATAATTACCTACTGGGGTTTAACACTGTGATCCTCTGGACCAGAGGCACATCTTCAGTCTTCAATAGTGGACCAGGAACTGAGGAAATCAGGTAAATACAGTTATGGTATTTCAATGCATTTTGAAGTTTTATTCATAACTTGATCACTGTTTAAATTGTTTTTTACAAATTTTCACCATGGCTTTTTTTGGGACCTGTCTTCATGCACAAGGTAGGTAACATTTTTCAAATCTGGACTGAAAGAGGATTTTACAGTCACTATATGAAATCACCTTTCAAGTGGGATTTGACAGTTTTCACCACTGGTCTATGAGATAGGTCAAAAGAAGGCTATGTTGAAAGCTTGTGTAAAAATATATATGTAAAAGTTATGAACATACATTGACATATTTTAATGCTCATTCATAACTTTGATCATTTTCAATATTTTGACCCAAAATTTTCCGTAGCTATTTTTAACACCACCTCATGAACATGACAGTTGTCATTTTAAAATTCTGGCTAAAATATGTTTTCACGCCTGTAGCACAAAAATGACATTTTGGCCAGGATCTGAAGAATTTCACCTACTGAGTTCATGAGATGGGGTCATAAGAAGACTTAAAAATTTAGGGTTAAAAAACAACAAATTTATAAAGGTACAGTATGTTGTCATTTTTCAATGCTCATTTATAACTTTGGTGATTTTTAGTATTTTACAGCAAACTTTCAACATAGCCATTTTTTTTACACCACTCATGAACTTGATGGGTGTTGTTTTCAAATCATGACCAAAATGTGTTTTTGTACTCCTGTAGTGAAAGGATGTTTTGTCTAGTATTTTATAAATGGCACCTGTCATGTTCAGAAGGGGAGGGGCATAAAAGACTATGTGGAACTTTGGGTTCAAAATGTCACAAAAAAATTCTGAAGTAACATTGTTTGCAGAGACAGCCATTGGCCCAGTAGAGACCACGCTGTCATGCCGTGCCAGTGATCTGAGTTCTGCATGAGCTCAGCAAGTCAACTGAATGGACTGAGGTAGAGGGGAAGGTACTGCAGCATGCAGCACGATCCCAACCTGGGATGGACAGGCGATGTTCTGGTGCACACAAAACACCTTGTGGCTGGCCGAGGATCCTTCCCTCATATGGGGTTGGCATGCGTGTTGAGGTTTCCCAAGCATGACAATTTCACTATTATACCTCTTGTTAATAATTTGTTTCCCTCCATGCTATCTGCACACAACAGCTACACAGCAGATGCAAGCAAATATTCGGCATTGACAAATACTTGTTTAAATTACATAGCCTTCCTGTCTTGACATGTAGATATGCTATATGCCCACAAAGTGCAAATGTGAGGCTTGTCCACCACAACATGCTTCTGTACAATGCAATCCTGTATTGTTTATTCCCATTTCTGATAGTATTTTTCTATTCTCTGAGTCACTCTTTAGGGATGCTCCTTGTCTGTTCGGTGTGTGCTTTACCACATGGAAATGCAATCATGTAAATCGCATGTGTAATATTGCAGTTTTGACAAAGTCACATGTTCAAAACTCAGGGCTAGATTTTCAAAGCCCCTGAAAAGTCCTTGGCTGGAGGAAAAAAAATGGTGTAAGTGGGTTTCCACATGCGGAGCCACAGTTTCTCCTGCAGCCACAGTATTTTGAAAGGTGGAGCCAGCTTATGACTGGTTCCATGATTTACGGCAGCTTATGGCTGATTTTTCAGTGCAGCTGCAGGGAAACGCTACACCTGGGGAGGCCAGCTGTAACATCCCCTGCAGCTGCACCAGCTAAAAAAAACTCCACAGGCGCAAAGATTTTGTCCCATAGCATCAGCTGGACAGTATGACTTAGTCCCTGGGGCTTTGAAAATCTAGCCTTCAGTGTTTGCAGTACGTGCACAAAAAAGGCCACTTCCACATGTACAGTTTCCTCCAGCTGGAGCGAATTTTTGCATGGGGTTTTCATTTTGCACCAATTGCAATCTTGAAAAAGAATGTGCCAACGTACACCTTAACTTGGTACCACATCTTTACTTGATGCTTGGTGGTTTGGCTTTTATTGATCTCAAAGAATCTTCTTTTTTCAGTATATGCAAGTTTTTTTTTATGTTCACTTGCAGGCATGCAAACATATTGGTATCAATCTGAACTGTGAGAGGGCTTTTGGAGGTGTGCCACTCCTCCATCTATCACAGCTTCGAATACCAGATCTCCTCCCTAATTCTGCCTGCTCTCTCTCTCTCTCTTGCTCCTCCTTTCATCTTAAGGTCCTTGCCCAATCAAAAGGCAGGAAAATGCAAGTTGGAAGGTTTTCATGTGTAACTCCTAATTCCTTCTTGAACCCTGTCTTGTGCTGTTGGTTCTGCTGCTCTGTTTTTCCACTGGGGCACAGTGACAGGGGAAACTACCAAGCAGCTTCTAAGAGAACACTCACAAAGAGAACACTTTTTGTACAGACTGCTATGTCCCCAACTACCCACAACACAACTAATATTTTATGGAAATCAGCACTCCACAGCCTGCCAGCACTCCCTACCCTACAAGGCACTGATGGGGGTTGGGGTCTATGGCTGCACAGTGCCATTTTGCCCTGTGTCATCTGGTTGGGAGGGAGTGCAGCCATCATGGCAGCCTTGTGGCTGGCATAAAGGAAAAAAAATCATTGTGCATGCCACACTCTGCAGCCTTCTGTGGCTACACACACTCCCTGCCCCCTGCCTGGACAGCCATGTAGATGCATGTGATCCCACACATACAATTCTGGGCAGGGATGCAGAGTGGATGGACTCTGGTCGTTCATCTGTGGGTGTTTGTTAGACATCCAGTATGTGCCTGTCCTGGCCCTATGCCCCACGTGTCAGGGCATGTTGGACTGGGATACCTTTGTGCATAGGGGCCAGTGGTAGCAGCAGACCTGCGCAGCAAGAAGAACAGTGAATCTTTTGACCATGAGTGACTTAGAAGTCCATAGGCTTCTGTGGTGATGGTAGCACTGACTCCTCACAGCAGATGGAATCTAGGCCAGAAGCACTTACTGTGGCTGTACACCACTGATAATGTTAACTGCCAGTCTTTGCATCCTTTAGCAACCCATTCCACAGAGCTCACCCACCACTGTCTCCATACTGTTGAATATGGGTCTCCTCCATTGCTCCCCTGTGTTCCTGCTGCACTGACCGATTCACTTTGTGCCGATGTGCTAACCCTGGGCAGGACCAGAGGCCAGTGGATCTCTCAAGAGGAAGGTGGGTTTTGCAGTAGCGGGTGGGATTCTTTTATGGGTCTGGGCAGGATTTTTTAATTCTCATGCCTCCACCTCTTAAATTGTAAAGGTAGTGGTGGAATGAGTGTGTGTGAGACGGCTGCAGGGCATGCAGATGCAGGGTCCCATACAGTAGCAGGAACAAGTGCAATGGGTGCTGTTCCTACATTATGTTCCAAGGGTCAGTTATGCAAAGAATCATACTCAACAACAAGCTTAGCTGTCCTGGTGAGGAGACCCTTATGAGGATCATAATCCGGGATGGGAGACCTGAAAAATAAAGGAAAATGCCACAAAAAGATTCACAGTTTTTTATTTAAATTTCCATAACAAATAAAAAAATGATGCTTATCTAATGATAGATGCAGAGGTATCCGATCAGACCTGTACAATGGAAAAGAGAGAAAGGTTTGTTATTTAGGTTAAAAGAGGAGTACCTGACAGAGTGTAAATAGGTTAAAGGAGTAGTGGATATAAAAGGAACATTAAGTAGATAGAATGCATTAGAAAATATAAAAGACTAGAGAAAAGAAAGTAAAGAGTAAAAAGAGACAAGAAAGTGTAGGCAAAATATGGAACAAGAGGAAAGGATGAGAAAGTTCAACATTGAGGGTGGGGGTCAATCAAGTGGTCCCTCATTGCCCATGGCTGCCTATGTATAATTACAGGAAGGTCTGGTGGACCCCAACTTTAAAGTGTCCCTGGTGTTCCAGTAGATCCTTGGATTTATTTGAAACTCTGGTGGGCTTGTAAGTGTGGATGCCCCTGGTGGTCCAGTGGAACAATTTTATTTTATAATTAAAGATCCCTGGTGTGTAACGTGTCAAAAAAGAGAGCTCTCTCCTGAACCACTGCAGCAGTTGTCCATCTGCTGCCCAGCATCTCCTTAGCTGTTTCAGTCAGAAGGATGGTGAGAGTGCTATGCACTTGGAGAAGTTACAACTGCACCTAGAGCAGGGACTTTGCTCAGCCTGGTCAGAAGTTTGCCCACTCAAAGCTGTATGAAGCTGAGGCTGTGGACAGACTCCATAGCACAGGCAAGGGTGAGTACAGAGAGCAACAGAAAAGTTGTCACAGCCACGAATAAGGATGCAGTCTGTGCTTCCTATGTGTGCCATTCCAGCAACTTAGTGTTATTGCCCCAAGAAGCACAGTTAATGGGAGACTGGGGCTGGAAATGGGAGCAGCAGCAGTGTAATCAGAGCACAAAATGGGTTTGGTCAGTGCTATTAAACTATGTAGTCACAAACAGTAATTTCAGCAGTACCTGTCCGGTGATGTGCTATCAATATGTTTCGTCTCCTGGCCCATCTACCCCCATCATCTCATGTCCTGAACTGTGTAGCATTTGTCTCTCCCCCCCCCCCCCCCATCCCATTATTTAGACCCGGATCATTTTTGTTCTAGGGCCCTCAGCACTAAAAAGACACACACCTACAGACACACACATGCACACTGGGTTTGTCTCTCTCACAGCAGTAAGCAAGCCAGAAATGACAACCACTTATGCACTGTATTGTGATGTGGATAGGAAAGGGCCAACCTCCTGTCTCCCACCGCTCCCATTTTTCGAAATATAGAAAGTGGTTGCTGTTCTTCCCAGAATTCCAGGGCCTTGTTGACCATGTGTCAAAAAAGAAACAAAACTGGCTTTTTAATCTGTAGCAAAAAAATTACTTCTGTAATTCATGCATATTGATTTCTTCAGGCGTTAAAATCAGATGTTGATTGTGTGGGGATACAGTGCTTTGATATCCATAAAATCATGGAAACATTCCAAATCACCAGATTTCTCACCAGCCTGTGTGTCAGTCTAGTCAACATATTTCATTATCAGTTCTAGAGTGGATGCTGGTTCTTCTCTCTTGCTGCCAGACAGCATTCATCAAACTCCTTCCCTCTCCCCCTCTCTTAACTGGCACTTCATGGTGGCGGTGGTGATGCTGCTCACTCCACTTGCAATGCCACGCATCCAGTCCTGAAGCTTATAGCCCTCTCACCCTCCATTCTTGAACATATTGCTCGACTCAGTTTGGGAGACAAGGTAAAGGAGAGGGAACAGCGGCAGGCAAAGATGATGCCAAAGAGGATTCCACTTTGATGGCTAAGAGAATGTGTCCAGTAAGGCGGACCTTAAAAAATAAATGATTCATGGTGGGGGGAAAGGCAGTTCACTCCCTGGGAGCTAATATAGTGTTGTGGGCAATGCAATCCTGCACAAATCAGCAACTACGAGTATGGTGGAGCCTCAGATAACAAACACACTCCAAGCCAACAAGTCTTGCACTCAACACCTCACCACAAAAAGCACACATAAAGTGATTGCGAAAATACCTTTGTGAGTGAATGCCATGTAACGGGTCCAGTGGACCCCTGGCAGCATTAATGGACCCCTGGCAGCATTCTGTACAGATGCCCTAGCACCTTGCATACCAGATACCCTGGCCGCCCTCGCAGCTATGCACCACGGATGGTCCAGGGACGTGCCAGGGTGTGTGCCTGCACTCCATGCCATTCACTATGGCACAGAGTGCAAGGCTAGGGGATGCAAGTTATGTGATGGGGGACTCTGCTGTAAGTCTTACATGTCCCCAAAGGACACCTGCCAGCAGCATCAGGAACAAGACCTCTGCCACACTGCTGCCCCAGCCCACTGGGCTGCTGGAGAGGGCTACAGCAGCCATTCGGGCAGTCGCCCATCGGACTCACACTCCTGAGGTCTGTGTCTTCCTAGGATCCTCTACTTGCATGCAGCAGAGGATCCACTTCAGAGATCCAGGACAGGCATTGTTAGTGAATAGAGCCCATTATTAGTAGCCTTTGTATATACATACAGTACTATTTCTAGCATATGCACTTCTGATCTTTGTATTGTGTTTGATGCATTTAATACATGAAGTATGACTTGTCATTATCATCATTGTCATTGGATTATCATCAAGGTTAGAGTGTGTTTGTGTCACTGTATTACACTAGTGGTTTTTGTATCACATTTTGTGGGATTATTGATTTAAGTTGTGTGTGTGCACAGACATTTGGGTTTGCACTGAGCATCATTGTAGCCTGAAACAATGTTTGAAATACATAGAAACATAGACCATGATGGCAGAAAAAGACCAGAGATCTGTCTCTGCCCATACTCCCTATAATCCCTGGGACCTTACCTAGAACCTATTGTTCCTCCAAGGTACTAACCCTCACCATCCTAGCCTCATTCTCCTCCCTGGTCATGTTGCTCCAGGCGACCACAATTCTCTTCATTCTATCCCATAACTGCTTAAATCCTGACTGTGTTTGCACTCCACCACTTGCCAACAGACTGTTCCAAGGTTCCACCTCCTTTCTGTACAGAAGTACTTCTCACGTCCTCCTGAACCTCCTTCCTGTTATTTTCCACTCGACCATGTGACCTCAAGTTGGTATTCAGTGTAAATAATTCCCTGCAGTTTATCTTATTAATTCCTTTAAGGAACTTGAGGGTCTCTATCATATCTCCCCTCTCTCTTCTGGTTTTCAGTGAGTACATATTTAGTACCTTGTGGCACTAGTCATACAGTCTGCCCTGCTGACCCTGAATCATTTTTGTTATTCTGTGCTGCAAAGTTTCTAACCGATTCCTGTTCTTTTCGAGGTGAGGGATCCAGAACTGGACACCGTACTCCAGGTGAGGCCTCACCAGAGATTTGTATACGGGAAGTATTACCTATTTTTTTCTGAAATAAATACCCCTCCTGATACATCCCAGCATCCTGTCAGTAGTGCTGTGTGGAATTTTCAAATTCCAGTAGAACGACATTTCACAGAATTTTTGAAATTCCACCAAAATTATGACAAATTTCACAGGAAACAGAATGGCAGAATTCGGCAGCAGAATAATGTGGAATTCGTTTTTCACAGCATTTCAATGGGAATCCACAGATCTCAATATTTTCCATGGAAATTGTTGTAGAAAGATTTTCTGTGGAAAAAAATGCTGTTTCCACAGATCACTGCAGGAGGGATTCTGAGGAAGAATCAGCAAAATTTCAGTGGAAATTCTGCTGGCAGAATGGTCATTCTGTGCTAATTTCACCAGCAGAATTTCACATGCCACATGTGCACTTGCCTGTTAGCCTTGCTATCGGCCTTGTTGCACTGGCTCGCTTGTTTATGGAGTTACTGATGATAACTCCTACAGTAGATCCCATTGCTCTTTGTTAGTGCTAAGTCTTAGCATGCTAAGCACAAAAAAAAAATGCCCAAACTTGGCTCCCTGCTATCCACATCTGCATGAAACAAACACTTATACATGGAAATTCAAGTTAAAACAGACATATTTCCCCAGGAGCCAGATTCCTGGCACCCAAGAATTAAGCACTGGTGCTCTTATTGTACATCAGCCTGAGTTTTATGATTTACACCATGAGCCAGATCCCCCTCCCGAAAAAAAGCAGTAAGTCTGAGTTGGTATAGAATTAATGAAATATGACGTTATGATCTGCTTTTACCTCAGAGGCACCAGGGAAGCAGTTTGAATTTATGTTTGAGGTTTCGTAACCCAAGGGTGAGGAGGTTGAATCCAGAAGTCAGCAGAATGTGGAATGGAGCCAGTAAAAGGGTACAGGTCAGTGTTGGAATTAAACTTAATAAGCTTTGGGAGCAGGGGCTGCCATAAGGGTGATATCTTTAAACCGAGCCTCCTTTCCCATTATATGTTAATGGCAGTGATTTATGATCTCCCAGGGCTATTTTCAGAGGTAGAGGGGCTGAGCCTTGACAAACTCCCCTTTAATTCCAGCACTAGTTGAGGGTTATTTTAACTGATTTGTGGAGTTTCATCCTGGATCATTTATGGGAGAAGGAAGATTATGACAGCTCTGTCAGTAATAACACTGACAAGCCAGCAACAGTCATTTTGTTTTAACTTCAGCCCTGACAGAAGTTATCTGGGGAGTAGACTTGGCACATCCTGCTAGCAGATGAGTTATTTCAATGTTCAGATTTTGACAGCTGTGAACTAAAGAGAATTAAAAACTGTTTGTAGCTCACTGTTTTTGCATTTCATAGCTTGGTCCTGCTTCCTCCATTCAAGGGAAAATGCCTTGCTATAGCAAATTTGCATTCTTAACTGCTGGTACACTATTGGACACAAAATGAGATGTTGTTGTTGATATGGACACCACCTAGCATGGACCTGTCCAGTGTTAAAGGAGATGACTAATAATGTCCAAAGTGGAACTTGAGATGACTACCATGAACCCTCTAGTCATGACTCCCAGACTACCCAACATACAGCCAGCTGGTTTACTGACCAGGCCCAGGGACATAGAGATAAATGCTGATCTGCTGTTTCAGCCTGTGGGCCCAGTTGTAAAATCTGGCAGTCAGGCATTATGAGCTGTTGTCAGCTTAGGGAGGAGTAGTCCACCCCCACGTTCTGAACATCAGCTTGTGTGATCACAGTGTTAATTTTTCCTGTGAAAAGACTCCACCCTGATGCCCCTCCCCGACAAAGCTTCTTCAGTGGCTACAGAAAGGAAGGGAAAGGCTGGTGGTGGGAGGCTGCACCTGTAGACCAAGCAGGTAAGAAACAATCAGATCTGCTACCAGTGAAGAAACACTCCTCCCATTGGCTTCCTCAGGCTACCTTCTCCCCAAATTCCAGTAGCAGTAGCAGTGTACATGTTGACTTAAAAAGCCCATGCTCACCTCATGCTATAGAAACATAAATGTTGCCAGCAGCTAAAGACCAAGGCTCCATCAGATCTGCCCATAAAGAGTTTCCTGTCTATCCCTCTAATCTAAAGTCTTGAAGGGGTTTTCTACCCCAAACCCTTCCCCTCTCCCCAACCTCTCATGACTATCTCCTACCATCCTTGAATTATCTGCCATTTAAACCTGTCCCAGCCATGTCTGAACCCATTTATAGACCCCACCTTCACCACTTCTGCTGGTAATCTGTTTCACAGTGCCCCCTTCCTCTGTGGAAGTAGAGCTTATTTATTTTATTTATTTATTTTAATTTTGCAACCAGGTGGGCCCACTGAGACAATCTCCCTTTTCAGGGCAACCGGAGGAAAAGTAGCAATGGAGCTAAAGGAAGTGTGCACAGACACTATACAAGAATATATTCAATACAGTATACAAGAGCTTAGTAAAGGGGAGTGTATACAGACACTCTTAAGGGTTAACATATAATGCAATAACAATACAATGAATTAAATAGTATCACCTAGGCAAATAGCCAAGTAGATAGAGGAACACTTAAATATAAATACAAACAATATTAAAGCATCAAATTCATACTGGTGGAGAAGTTTCAGACTACTCGTTGAGTATGATTGATGTGGAAGGTTATCATGTAGCATAGCAAAAAACTAAGATCAGGAGAGGGAGGGATGGAGGAAGAGTTGGTGAGGGAGGAGGGGAAAGATAAGCAGGGAGGCAGTGGAGGGATTTAGGAGATTAGTGACAACTGCAAATAGAAGGAGGAAAGAAGATTTCCTTATAGAGTCTCTTAAAGTGAGGAAGAGTAGCCCAAGAGATTAATTTGTGCTGGAGTTTGTTCCATTTTTGAGGTGTAGCTACATGGAAGGATCTGTGGCCTATAGTTAAGCGGGGTTTAGGAATATTTTAAAATGGGGAGATGGGATGATTTGAGTGTTCTAGAGAAGAGTTGAAGCAAGAGGAGGTTGGTGAGGATGGGAGGGGAGGGAAGGTGGATTAGTTTGAAGACAGTGCATAGTACAGGGAAGTCCATTTTGATCTCAAAGGACGGTCAGCTTAGGGTGTGAAGAACATCACAGTGGTGTACCCAAGAGTGGGAGTGTGCCACAAAGTGGGCAACTCTGTGGTAGGCCTGTTCACATTTGGCTATGATGGAGGTCCTAGCCAGTGGTGATGGGCAGCATAGAAGAGCCCAGGCAGAAGAGTGGTTCTGGCAGTGGTCTTTCGAGCATTGGGTGAAAGGGGGTAACACAGTATAAAAGCCCTATTTTTGGGTTTGTTGCCATGATGATGTTTGTGGTGTTTGATTCAAAGGATAGGTGCAAATCCAGAGTCAGGCCCAGGTATCTGAAGGAACTCACTTCTTCTACTGGCTCGCTGGAGGAGGTGTGGATTAACAAGGGGGCTGTGATGTTAAATCAAATGCGGTGTCACAGAACAGCATGGTTTTTGTTTTCTTTGAATTCAGGATCAGCAGAGTCTCCTTAAACCATGTTTCCAGCAGCTGGAAATCAGATTGAAGTTTAGACTTAATGGTGGAGACAATGCTGTTGGATAGACAGAGAATGACATCATCAGCATAAAGTTGGACCAAGGCCCCACCGCAGTTCTTAGGCAGCTCATTAATGAAAATGGAGAATAGGAGGGGCCCAAGGATTGAACCTTGAGGGACCCTGTCCAAGACTGGAGATAAGGAGGAGTAACCACCTGTCCATTTGACACACTGGGACCTACCAGAGAGGTAGTTAGAGAACCAGGTAAGAGGTGGAATCAAGACCGAGACAGTGGAACTTAAAGAGGAGGAGTGATTGACTTTCTCATGTCCCACATGAAGTTACCTCTGACTAACCTGCATTCATGTCCTCTTCTGACTGCACTTACTGTTCCAGTTAAATGGATCTTAATGGCTCACTCTAGTAGTTCCCACCAGGAACTTGCACACCTCCATCAGTTGCCTCTCTCCCTTCTAGCTCCCAGCGAGTACTGTACACATTGAGGGCTTGTAGACATCCTCTTCAGATTTGCCCTGTTGGCCCTAGTTTACCTCAGTGAACATTCACTGCAAAGACTTGAGCCTGCCTCTTTCCTTTCTCAGGTGTGGACTCCAGAGCTGAGCACAGTACTCCAGATAAGGCTTCACCCATGACCGTAATCTCTACAGGGATAATATCACCTTCCTTCCTCCTACTGTCAGATCCCCTCCAAATGAATCCCAGCATGCATGTTGCCTGACATATGCTTTATTGCACAGGCTGGATTGTTTGAGGGAGACCTTTTTCTGGGATGTTGTTATGCGCACTCAGAAGTGCCAGTCCTGCTCAGACTGTTGAAATTAGCATGTAGTGGTGTAAGGTCTGGGGGGGATGTGAGCAGCAGTGTTATCGAGCTGCACTGAGATATCAGCAGTGCCTGGAGCCCATGTTAGAGTGACTGCAGCTCAATTGATCAGTCCTCATCCTTGCCTTTAGCTTGCCCATGTGTTATTACAGCAAGCAGCATTAGGCTCCGTCCCTTCATCCCACTGCCTGACGTTACACATTTTGCTTGTCCTCAGGGTGTTATGGCAAGCAGAAGAGACCCGATCATCCGATCCACTGCATGGTGCTAATGGATTATTTAGTGTTATGGCTGGGGTTTAATAAAGTACAAAAAGGAAAAGAAAGGACTTTCAAAGGGGAAGGAAACTGTGTGTCTGTTTATTATACGGAGACCAGGAAGTCCCGACATGCACCTCCACCTGACTGACAAGTTATTTTGTCACTTGGGTGTTTTATAACCTACTTTTAGTCTGGTTGATCTTGGAACACTCCATAGTCTGGCATGCCAGTCTTGAATACATCACTCAAGCTCCTGAAACTAATTTTTGCACTCATCTATTCGGGACTTTATGGCAGCCAATCAGCAAATGGGGATCTCATGAAGTTCATAACACTTACTAGTCTCCCTCCCAGTGCCAGGACACATACTGAAACTGAATTATTTAATGTTGTCATCAGCAGTGGAGGAATGGTAAACTCAATTATTTTACACATCCAAACATCTCATCACCAGTATATACTTAACAGAGACATATTTTCCTTCTTGTGAACATTACACTGAGCAATCAATAAGTTAAACATACATCCACTATCACAATGTAAAAAAATAAAATTCAGGCAACCAGCAATGGTATCTGGCCATTAATATTTTATGTCATCAATGTCAGAACTAAAATTTAACAGATGGGCCAGCCCATGAGCAGTGGTTGGATTTCCGCTTGTGATGCTAGAGACCCGGGCTTGGGAATGGACCCGAGTCATTGGAGGGTCGGCCGGGGGGGAGAAGGATGGAACATCTGGAGGACTGCTCTCCTTCTCTGAGGGGAGGGATGGGTGCACATCCGGTGCTAGATGGACCCATGGCGGAGGCCAGTGGGTACAGCAATGACCAGCGTCAGATCATTCTAAAGGGGCGGGGTGGATGCTGGACATCATTGCACATCCCTGCCCCCCCCAAAAAAAACAGGGAAAAAAATCAGTAGCTCTAGATGAAGCTATCCCAGAGGCTGGCCTCCATAGCTCTCCACTGTTCCACCGTTGTTGACTTAGTTATGGCTCTGCGGCACCACTGCAAGACCTGAACCCGCCCTGGGGTAAACTGGGGAAACATCCTTAAACTACTGGCACCTTCTCCTGTCATGGGCGGGTGAGCCATGGTGCTGTGGTCCACCCTGGGGCAAGCCAGGAAATATTGGTGGATGGTGGATAGGGCTATAGGAGAACAAGGCAGGCAACCGGAGTAGGTGGCTGATGGCAGAGCTCATGAGAAAAGCACACTAAATATAAAAAAAATAAATAAAATTAACAGATGCTTATTCTTTTTAGGTGCAAACAAGTATAAGCTTGTAAGCACCTATTGCCATCATGAGTGTTCTTTTTCTGCAATCAGTCAAGTTCAAGGTTACATTCATTCTGAGTGATTGGCTACATGATGTCACTAATGATGTCAGCGATAAGGTTTTTAGATCTTGGTGAAGGATTTCAGACCTACACAAGCATGGCTATGAATTCCTGTGTGGAACATTCTTTCTCACTGCAATTTTGGGAGGGCTGTGCCGGTGGTTCAGTGTGGGGAATAGCTCCTCCCACAACCTCTATTTAAACCCTACGCTAACAGCACCTCCCTTGCTTATGGAGTATTTTTCTCTGAGCTCCCTTCATGGCCTGTGTGCTGTGCTCTTCTGCATGCTGCTCTGGTTTGTTTGTTCTTACCTGCTTCCTCCACGCTGTTGTCCATTTTGTTTTTCCTTTTTGTTTTCTCTTGTCCTCCCCATCTCCCTGTGTTCTATGGTCCTGCAGCTGCCTGCCCCGGCCCCATTCCTTGTGCCCTCTCCTCATGTGCCTGGGGTCTTCCGGCATTTTTTAGTTTAGTTTTCCTTTGGGTGTTTCTTTGTTTTCGCTCTTCAATCCCCTCAGATGGCTCCATTGCCTTCTCCACCCGCAGATTTCTTCCCATATCTGCTCTGCGCTCTATCTCCGTCCTGCCTGTCACATTCCCTTTTCAATTGCTCCCCTTCCTTCTTGTCTCCCTGTTCAGCCCCATTCCTGTCCCTGTTCAGGTCCTTCCTGCCTCCCATTCCTACTGCCATCCTTCTCTCCTGCTCACTTGAACCAGAGTGTGCCAGCAGATTCTTCCGCACCTCTGGAGGATACTGTATACCATCCTGGTAAGGCATTAGGAACTCTCCTCACTTGTCCACAGCTGAGCACCGTATCAGTGGCAGACATGAAAGGACATACAGACTGGTGTACCACTGGGTTTCATCCATGTGGGAGGTATTCCATTCATCAGTCACATGCAGGGGGTTCCCCATGGCGTGGCATTCCCCTGTCCTGTAGTCTCCGAGCGGCCTTGCCTTTCTCCAGGTATATCCATTCTTTCTTTATTTGCCATTCCACACTGGTTCTGGCCACCTAGGCTTCACAGGCAATGTTCAGGATAACCACCTGGGATGCAATGTCTCATTTGCAGCAGGTTACTGCAGTCCCCATTTTTAATCATGTGAGCGCCTCTTGATGAATATGGTGTTTAACCTTGGGAGATAGTGGCTGCCTTTGTCTCCCTTTGTACATAACTGTAATTTTACCCAGGGTTGTATAAGTTATTTCCAATTAGACCTGATAATTTACTGTGGCAATAGGGGCTGCTTCCACCTGCATAGGATGGAGCCTTGCCATTCACAGTAAATGGAGAAAATCTATCATGCTAGATGTATGCGCAAATTGAAGGGCCACATGCAAATAAATGTTCCTTGGACATAGAATGAGTTTCTCAGTAAGTGGCTATGATGAGATTTGAACAATGGCTTCTTGGTTCCCATGCTTATCCTAAACTCACAGTATCACACTGGATAGATGAGTAACAATATTTCCCTATCTGTTCTGTTTCCCAAACCAAGTCTTCATCAGTTCCATGGCAATTGTCAATGGGCCAGCCTCTTTTGTTCTCACTTTTATGGACATTGAAAATCGTTCGCCATTATACTTCCCGGCTTCCCTGCGTCCTTCACCCCATTCATATCTTATCTTCTCCTACCATACCTCTCTGTGACATACCTTTCATCCCATCCTTTCTGTGTTACCATCCCCTTTTCACCCCCATTACCTCTATCACTGGCATCCCTGCTTCATCACCTTATCCTGTCTTCTAAGTCCTACCTCTCATCCCTTTTTCTTCAGCAGCTTTACACTCAGCCAGTGCATACCAGCAGTCTTCCAGACTCTGTCAGTTACTCACATCTTCTGAGGTGTCCAGCTAAGGTAGACTTTCCCTGTCTACCGGGGATGGGATTTCATTATAGTCACTATCACTGGTTGCCGCTTCCCTACGGGAACAGAACTACATCCTACTTACCAACTTGACATCCTCCATCCCTAACTCTTCTGGACAGCATCGAGTACAGGTTAGCGCGTCCCAACTACCAGGGATGGGAGTCATGTCTCCAATCTATTAACTTTTACCATATCTTCTCTGCCTCCTGCCAGTTGCCGCTTCCCTTCGGAAACAGAACTTCCTCCTACTGTCAACTTGACATCCTCCATCCCTACCTCTGCTTGGCAGCATCGAGGGCAGTTACTGCTTCCCTTCAGGAATGGAACTACCCAAATCCAGTCTGGATCATCTTGCCTTGAATGTTCCATCTGGATGCCTGTCCTCCATTCCACTGCTCTGCATGTTTTTCTCTGCCGGCTGCCCGATGCCTTGACCCTTCTGGACCTGGATCTCCTACTCCTGCCTGTGATTTCGACTGTAGAGCCTGAACCTCTTCGACCTGTTTGCCTCCATCCTGCCAGTGTGCCATTTTCCTTCCCTTGCAGGACCCTTCTGCATTTGAATGACTCCACTTGCCATCCTGCTTTTCCATGGATGTTAATCCTCTAGCCCCTTTGGCCTCCTTTCCCTTATCATCTGGATCCTGCCAGCTTGTTCACTCCCTCTGTCACTCTGGGTTGACTGTCTCACGGACTTCTTGCTGCAGGTCTCCAGTTCAGCCCTTGTATAGACTGTTTTTCTCACAGATTTGGAACCTCATCCTTAGTCGCTCCAGCGCCTTCCATCATTTTCTCTGGTTGCTTCCAGCCTTCGTCAGAAGTGGACTCCCATTGCTCCTGGTGCGTGGCCCTTCATGGCTCATCATCCGCTGCCTTGCTTCAGTTTTCCTGCACTTCACTGCCGTGTCACCATGGACCCAATGTCATCCTGTTCCTCCCTGCTCTGGATGTCATTCAGCTTCACCTGGCCCATAGCTTCTCTGCTTATTCCTTGAGTTACTCAGGATCCACTCCATACTTCCTTCACATTTGACTGCCTGCCTTCTCCTCTTGGCCTTTCTAGCTAGGGGCGCCATGCTGTTGGCTGTGGCTCTTTTGGGCCTTGTATTCTACCTCCGACTACTACTACTCCTCATACCTGGTCACCTGTTCTTCCATATGATCCATCCCCTACTTCTACTCCTACCATCTAACAGTACCCTTCCACTACTCATTGGATCATTAGATCAATATTCTAGAGTAATACTACTGCCCACAAACATTCCTTGGCTCACATGCCTCATAGACTCTTATGTTATCGTAGAGTTTTATACTGCCCCTTCAGTTCTTCACAATCATTCATGGACTTGCATTCACTTGGATAATAGGAAAATCTCCTCCGTCCCTTGGATATACCCTCTGATCTCTGTCCATCCAATCACCATGACTTTCCAAGATGCCTCATTTATTTGGCTATTCTCATACATGAAAAGGACTTAAATCCCTCTGTTATACTCAGACTTCATGAACAGCATCGCTTCTACAGATATCGGGAATTGGAAGATAACCCGCTCAAGTATGGACATCAGTCATCCTGCCTTCTGCCACCTCTTATTTCAAAGATGACTCTGATGATCAAACTACTTAGCTCCTACTTCCAACAGTTTTTGTTAGTTTAGGAATTGCACAGATATTGTCCAGTATATTTGTTGTGGAATCTACACAGCTAGCTGATTACTGACCCCACGCCATCCTAACCTCAATTTCACTCCTGGACATCACTATTCCCTATACTATCATCCTCACCGTTTCACCTAGTACCTTCAGTCGGGTCAACCACTCTCCAGCGGACCCTTCAGCCTCTTCTTCTTGAAGCACCTTCATTAATCTCTACAGTAAAGGCCATCACCGAGAAATGGCTCTCCTGAATTCTAACTGGCAATCTGTAATAGCCAAAACAAATTCACCAACTGAGTCTTGCATCCCAATCGATATTAATCAGCTGCAGCCCAAAATTCCTATGGCACCCTGCCCTAATCAATCTTACTACCAATCCAACCTACAGACTCTTCTTATCCACCCAAGCTTCTCTCATGTATGTCAGCATCTGGATTACCTGTAAACTTAATCGCCTATGACACCAAAGTCATCTCCTAAATGATCATGCCACAGGAATACCCACACTTACTTCAGGCAGCATACCAGCAGAGGATTTGAGTATGACATCATGAACACCATGACCAAAGAAGCCATCTATTCCCTATACCGAATTTCCAAGCATTCCTCACATAGATTCGGCTACCATCTGGACGGCTCCGCAAATCTTCTTCTAGTACTTTACTAATAACCTATTGCATTACTCTCATCAGGCACTCAAGATCTCTTCTACTCATTTTCTCTGGGATGCTTACCTAGTGACTTATCGCTCAAAAATCGATTCTTACCTCCAGGCTGCCTCAAATATCAAACCATGCACAAACTGGAGTAATAACCCATAACTTTACTAATCACCACAACTACCACAGAGTACTGTCTGGTATTATATTAATCAAATCTTGCTCTCCCAACTTATTACACCCTTACAATCCCTTGGACATGCATCCTTTGTCACTTCGGAAGCATGGTCTACATTAACCCTTCTTTAACTGGATCTGCTTTACATGTAGGATTTTACCATCCCCACAGAAAAGATATACCCTTCATCTTCTGGATCATCATTCAGGCTGTATCAGCCTAGAATCGGGAACAAACCATCATCTCCAGGGTGCTCAAAGACTCTTCTACAAATCCTACTTTAGGGATGTTTCCTTAGCGACTCCCGATTCAATACAGAGTTCTAGCCTCCAGTCCATACCCTTACTTATAAACCTCTTACAAGTTGGATCATTCAGCAATGACTTCTACCATTGCAGTTCCACCATTCCCAGTTCAGTACCTTATCAATCCAGTCATGGTCCCTCTGCCTATTACAGTTCCACTGGACAAGCATCATTCATCATTCATCATCTCAGATACTTGGACTTCCTTCATCCTTCTTTATTCGGATTTACTCCATACTCAGGATTCTATCACTTATTCAGGACAGATCTACTCTTCAACCAGGATCATCATGTGATCGGCATCATCCACGGATTGAAGATGGATCACCATCTCTACAAGCAACTCACCAACCTCAAATTAGCTAGGGTTGCTAGAACCTAGATCCTTCTCCATTGAGTGTGCCCAGAAGGATGGGCAGACCTCCAGCCATGGGTCCTCAGAGGTTTTCCTCTCCTGAGTGCCAGGGGTCATATCCATGAGTTGGAGTAGGTATCTTTTGGGCATTCTGTTCCCTACAAATCACTACCTACATACCTACTACTCAAGGGTGGGAACAGAGTTAAGCCACAAAAAGTACTACAAGTTACACAAGCACTATATACCCCACCTGTCCACACTGCTAGTCCCCAAACATTGAAATGTACTATGAGAGAAGTAGTTAGATGGCATTGCTGATATCCATGATATGAGTTTCAGTAAGGTTTAAAGCCGACTTTCAGAATAATAAACTGTTACTTTGTTATAGTCAACTTAATTAATTCCATCTGATACTTAGAGGCTTGTCTAGGTTTGAATGCAGCTCAGTGGGAAGCATTACTTCAAGCTGGCAAATTGTTCATTACTAAGTTCCACTGCAGCTGTGGGTAGGGAGGTGTTTGCACTCAATGCAGTATGTGTGTTGTCATTGCACCAGTTTCTTATTTAAGAAAACCCTTCTGTTTCATCATATGGAGCAATAGCACACAGCTGCAGAGCACCAAGACAGAGTTGAAAGGGGTCTAGGTTCAATCCCAGTGAAGAATATGTTTTCTTTCTCACTACAATTTATGTAGTATGACAGAAATTGTTAGATGTCGGGGAGGGGTACAGCTGGGGGACGTAGGGGGTACCAGCTGGTCATGTTCAATGTTCTGTAAAATTACATTGTTTTGTGGTTGTAATTTTGAAATTTAATAAAGTTGACTTAATTAAAAAAAAATGAATTGCTAGATGTTATTGCTGGTGTCAGTAATAAGAGTTCAACAAGGTTTGAAGCAGACTTTCAGCATATTAAGCTGCCATTTTGTTATAGTCGACTTAACTAATTCTGTCTGATATGTTGAGTCTGTCTAGGTTTGAATGAACCTTAGTGGAAAGCAGTACTTCAAGCTGGCAATTTATTCATTACTAAATTTCACTGCAGCTGTGTGTGGGGGGGTCTGCACTCAGTGCAGGATGTGCATTGCCGTAGTATGGGGTTCTTGTTAAGAAACCTTTTTCACAATAGGGAACATTATTACACAGTGGTATAGCACCAAGACAGTAGTTAATGGGTGCCTGGGCTCGACTCCTGTGAAGAACATTTTTTTCTTTCTCACTGCAAGTTATGTAACATGAGTTAAACTGTTAGATGACATGGCTGATGTCAGTGATAAGAGTTTTGGCATGGTCTGATGCAGAGTTTTTTTAGAATATTAAACCATTACTTTGTTGTGGTCAACCTAATTAGTACAGCTGCTACATTGAGGCTTGTCTTGGCTTGAAAGTAGTTGAGTAGGAAGCATTGTTAAAATGTTCATTACAAAACTCCACTACAACAGTTCATGCCCTGCCATGACATGCTTCAATGCAGCACCCACACGTTGTCACCCCTGTTGATGTCTAGGCTACAGGAATGGAGACAAATCCATCATAGTAGGCTCACAATGAACTATAACATGATTTTTTTTCATCAGTGTAGTACCTAAGTGCCCCAGCCCTTCTGGTAGTTGCACGGCATATACTGAACCAGGGCCACCTGGTACCTTACCTATGGCACACATGGCTGTTGTAGTCTTGGCCACAGAAGAATCTATGTTGTGTAGCCCTGAAATGACTATAACAACAAGACAACAAGCATTAGTAGAAGGCATGTGATAGTAGCATCTATCTGCAGCATATGACAGTGGCACCCACACAGACACATACCCTACCCTGGTGGGTGACACCCCAGATGCATCCATTATTGTCTTCATACAGCATCTCTCAGGTTCTCCTTAATTTGTTCGGAAGCTATGCCCAGGCCTATACTTCAATTGGGCATGCCCACACTGCACTTCAGTGTGACAGCCAGGAGGGTGCAGTGTGCATGTAGTGGGCAAAGACAATGTTCTACCTCACCCATTCCCACCTGTGGAATGGACTTAAGGGGATACATCCACCAACATGTGCTACCTATCATCACGGGATGGAGTTAGCGGCAGTCAGCGGGGAACATTGTAAAAGTGCACCCCACCATGGCCCTCAGGCTCTAAGAATGTACCTTTCACTCTTGATGCACAGCCTGATCTGGGATGCAAAGGCCACACTAGCTGAGGAGGACACCACAAGTCCCAGACTATGCATCTTCAGGCATTGTATGCCCCTTGAGGGCATGTGGGATACCAATTGCTTGGAATCATTCTGGCTCAACCAGGGCTCCATTGGTAAGCTCTATGACTTGATCAAGAACAGTATTTGGCCCTCCATCCACAGGTCCAGGACCATGTCTGTAGAGATGAAGGTAATGTTCGTCTTTGCATACTATGTCACATGGTTCTTCCAATGGGTTTCATGTGACAAGGTAGGGTTGTGCCAGTCCTCTGTGGTGTTCACCCTATATCAGGTGACTGCAGCACTGCTGGCACATGTGGAGGACTACATCCAGTTCCCCATGTACAGGCTGGGCATATGTACAGCCCTGGATGTCTTCTACAAGCAGTATGAATTCTCAAAGGTCTGTGGCACCACTGACCGCACACATGTGCCAATCGTAGCTCCCCATGGCAATAAGGAAGACTACAGAAACAAAAGAGGTACCACAGCATGAAAACAGAGGTAGTTGTGAATGATAAGAGCATTGTTATAAATGTTAGCACAAACTATGCAGAATACACATATGATGCCTTCATCTTTAAGGAATCACATCAGTGGCCAGTAGTGACTGATGATGGCAGATGGTCAAGGTGGTCAAGAAAGTTGTGAAGTAAGTCTCCCATAGTCATGTGTGGATGCAGAATGCTGTGCTATTCACAGTTTGATTCTGATGAGCCCCTTTTTTGTACACCATACTGGAGACAGTTAATACCGATGAGAACATATCTACTGACACAATTCGTATCCCTTTCTGGTACAGCACAGCAGAGGTACATTTATACCCACAGAGGACAACTGCACTTGTGGATCATACCTTCGGACAACTGAAGATGTAGCTCAGATGCCTGGACCAGACGCATGGTACAATGATGCTGGCACCATTCCAGGTGTGCCACATGTTTACCATGTGCTGCTAGCTGCACATTATTGCCACAAGGAAGAGACTGCCATTACTAGTAGACCTAATTTTGGATGAGGCCCCAAGGAATAGATGGGTGAGTACCAGGATCCAGATGCAGGCACAAGACCAGGGGACAAGATGGGGAGGAATGAGATGCAACATGGACTGGTGCATGGTGTGTTCCAGGATCGCTATGTGTGATGTGTGATGTGTAGTGTGTGTGTGTGTGTGTGTGTGTGTGTGTGTGTGTGTGTGTGTGTGTGTGTAATGGTGCATGGTCCTGCACACCCAATGCATGATGATGATACCCACTACTGAGTGGCCATGTGTGCAGTGCCACCATGTTTGGGTATGGGAGCAGGCTGCAGGGGATGGTGGCTGTGTGGGTAGGCCTGTCTCATTCCCCTCTGTGGCATGGGGCTGTGTCAGCATGGTGGGGAGACTGGCATGTGACTGTGTTAATGAGGTGGGGTGTGAAAGTGGCATGTCAGCACCACTACCAGCTTGGGTACTGAGGTGCCAAATGATGTCCTCCAGTATGTCATCCACCTTCCTGAACTCTGTACTGCACCTTGGAAAGTACCTGCAAAGCAGTTGTGTGACAGCACTGCCCCTTCTACACAGACCTGTCCTGTTGGATGACCCTCATCACATCTGCCCAGGCCTGGATCACGTACAGTAGCATGCCTTCCTGTGATGGTGTGCGCTCTTGCTGTATGGTGCTGCCAGGCTGTGTAGCCATGCTGTCAGTGGGGTTGCTATTGCCATCTGTGCATGGGCAATGGTGTCCATGATTGCAGTTGTGCCCTGTGCCATGGTGTGGGGGATGCTGGCCCCTGGTCCACCATGCCAGCACCATCTCTCTGATGTGGGGTCTGCAAGTTGTCAGGATGGTATCATCGGGATGTAATAGTGTCCACATGGCAGGTGGCAATGTCCTGATCCACATGGGCTTCTGAGTGTTTGCCAGCTGCCTCCATGATATTGTCTTCCTCCTCCTTGACTGACAACATATGCAGATCTGTTGTGTGGGAGGAGAGCGGGTCAGTGTCTCCTGCTGTGCCCTGTGCCACATGTGTGGTCCATGCGCTGTGCTGTGTATATTCTCTTGGTAGGGTGTCCTGGCCTTTCTTCTTACCATCCTTCATCACCCAGGATAATGCGTTTACCAACATGCCCTCAAGGGAATGTGAGCTCCGGTAGGTGATGGTAGTCCCCTGCCCGTGGCATTACATACCTGCTGTCCACTCAGCAGCTTCTTTCTGATGGCTGCCTCAGTGGTACCTCCAGTTGTGCCTGATGGCCTCAAGGACCTGTATCTTCTTACATTGCTGCCTCGTCCACTCATTCTGATCCTCCTCAAGGGGTTCCTCGTGATTTCTAGGACAAGGTTAAAACTGCCAGCAACAGAGCAATCAGTGTTGCCAGTCCTGCCTGTGGAATTCTCTTCCACCAGGTGTAGGCACCTTCAGTTGACGTTTTAAGATGTGCCTCAGGACTTTCTGTTCAGCCAGGCTTTCCAAGACACTCTGTTTTAAGATAAGTTGCCCGTGAATGCCCCAGTATCTGTTTTAGTCCAGGCCCCTATTTGGGGGTCTGTTTTATACTATTGCTGTAATTTATTTATTGGTATATGTATTTTACTTTGTTTATTTACTTAGTTGTGTTTGTTATGTTTTAATTTATAGCACCCAGAGCCTCCTGGATTGGGAGCCATAAAATAAAATTTGCCTTGCCTTGCCTTACCATGCCTGCCATATTGACAGCAGTCTGGATATTCTTTGAAATGCTGGCCTTCATGGCTGATTGTACTTTCAGTGCTGCCCACCTGTATAGTGGGCTAGTATGTGGCCACTGCTGCCACCATAAGCCTGTGTCAGTTTACCAGCAGGGATATCCCCCTGTGGTGCTCAGTGGTGCACTCAGGGCCTGTGCATCCCAACTGTCTTCACTGGCCACTGCCACATCTGTAGTTGGAATGGGGCATGTGCAGCTGTTCCTGCCCTGGTCCACTGTACTGTGCCACCCCGTTCCATTGTGTCTGGCCCCCTCTGCTTACCCTCAGTCTGGCAGCTGGCATTGCCCTACCATCAGCCCACTCTGCATTGCCACATTTGGCCCTGTCTTGTTCTGCACCACCGTATACTCCATTACGTGCATATGTCTTTTTATGGTGGAGTCAGAGGGGTTCCCACTCATCCTTCCTGCACAATGCATTGTGCATAACTGTGCTTATGTTACCCACATATTTGTGCATGCCATGGTGGGATATGTGTATGCTCACATAAAGTTACACATGTGCTTTGCATGCCTTTTCTGCATATCCTGGACCTGTTAGTGCATCTCGCCTAAAAGATTTAATGAGTGCACAAACAGGGAATGTCAGAAAACACACATTCAAAACACGGTGTTGGCATCATTGTCAGAAACAACAAATTCAGCACTGAGACCAAGTGGTGCCAGCACTCTGAAATGTAGTCATACATTTCTTCTAAATATTATGAAACAAGTACAAAAAATAGAGACTTCTGATTGGCTGAGGAACACAGAGTGCAGTGCTAATAACCTGATATCATAGCACTGAGCAATGGAAAGTCCTGTGACCTTTCCTGATCTGTTTCTCAACTGACTCATTACACTAACATAGAGTACATTCCTGCCCAAAATACCCACACTAACAATGTCTGCCCTGGTATCATTTCACTTACTGTATACTGTAGGCTCCAGGATCCTGATTGCTGACTGCCACTGTCATATATTTCTCATACCAGAACAGTAAATAACAAATCACTCTCTCACTGTTTGTCCCTGAATGGACTCACCAACGTTCTACTGACCATAGCATTTTACTCAATATCTATCCACAACTTAATAGCAATCTTGGTTGGTAGAACTTCAGACAAGGCTCAGAGAGACCTTCAAACAAAGTTAAATTCCACAGCTCCTCAAACTACCACCAAACTTGAATTCTCACTAATCACCTCACTTTGGACAAGGCCCAGGGAGGCCTTTCAAACAAAGTATAGCTCCCCTTGTCTCTTTAGCTACCACTAAACTCGGATCCCTCACTGATCACTCACTTTAGACAAGGCCCAGAGAGGCCTTTGAAGGAAAATGCAGCTGCCCATGGCTCCTCAAACTGCTGACTAACTTGGATCCTTTACTAGGCTAACTACCTGCTAATCATGGTATTTTTCTGAGGCCAGGAAACCACATTGCTGTTGAAGTCACTGCCCACCCTCTCATCTTCCAATACTTTTGTAAGCAAAAAAACAAATTAATAGCTGCTTAGATGCACTTTGTTGTGACGTACTGGCCAGGTAGTAAAACTGCTATGTCCAAACTGGGCTATTTTATATTTTTCAGCAACTATTTTACAATGTTATTACCTTTAAGAGCAACTTAAATTATATAAAAATGTTTTTAAATACCATGTTTGCTGTGATGAACCCATTTCATAACTGCAATGTGCATTCAGGGTGTACTTTGTGCTGGTATAACAATAGCTTTCAGTGGTGAAAACACTCAGCCTTTTGGCCTTGTGCTTTAACCCACCTGAAATGTAACGTTATTCTATCACAAAGCACACCTGTAATGCCTTGTACTTAATTGTTAGCTATATGATATTTACTGAACATACTGAAAGAAAGCTGTTCTTATTCATATCCCTTGCTGCAGATTGCAGTTGTGGTAATGTTTCAATATGATTGATATGACACCCAGTGTACCATGATGATACACGTATAACCAGGGGATTGAGAGTTCATTCACATCACTGTGGTCAGGTGTACAATAACACTTTTGCTCTCTTTAAGATTGTGACAAGATTTCCTTTGGGGGGGTACCAGCGTCTAGGGGTTGTTGTCAGAATTACTTCTCTTGCAGCCACTACCTGGTTACTCCAGAGAAGTACCTCTGACTTGCTCAGAGAAATTCAAACACAGTAATATTTGATAGAGTGCACTTCAGATGACGTACTTTAAACAGAGAATTTTCATTTTGCTCAGCAGAAAAACTGAATTTACCTTTGCAAGAAGGACGCTCAGCCACTGGTACTATTAAATAGATCATTGCTGCTATAATGCTACAAGATATTACAAGCAGGATATCTGTACAGCAAACAAAAAGATATACACATTTACAGGAAAAGAAAACAAAGCAGTTTAAACAGATAGATGACTTTTGAAGAATAAACTCACAATCTGTTCTCACACTAGGATCTATATTTACCTCCCAGCTAACTAGAAAAAAAACATTGACTAAGCCTGTTATTTCCTCACCCACATAAGCTACCTATGGAAGCAGGGCTCTCCTTCCTACAGGAGAACATTCACCAACAGACAGAACCCCAGGTCTGCTTCAGAAGTTGCAGAAAGTGAGAGAGAGAGAGAGAGAGAGAGAGAGAGAGTGAGAGTTGTGGTTAAACTCTTGTATTTATGGACTCAGGGCAGTAGGATGTGACCTGTCTAGAGCAGTGGTGGCCAATATATGGATCTAAATCCACTGGTGGATCTCAGGAGATTTTGGGTGGATTTGGGGGCAAAGACTGCATTTTTGAATCAATGAAGATCCTTCAGCTGATGAGCATAATTATTGTACTTTGTGTTCTCTTTATTGTTGGCGGATTGCAGATCTTCTTGAGATCCACCGAAATGGATCCCAGTACAAGGTGTATTGGCCACGACTACTCTAGAATGACAGCCCTCAGTATTCTCCACCACGTGACTACATAGGGTGTGCGTGCGTGTGTGTGTGTGTGTGTGTGTGTGTGTGTGTGTGTGTGTGTGTGTATTAAAGCTGATAGGCTAAATTGCCTTTCCCACCTAGCAACAGGCTCTCACTCCTGCCTCTCTTTGGCTGCTCCAGCGAAACTGTAGCCTGGTTCTGCAGCTATCTATCCAATCGGTCTCAGTCCATCATCATCAACAAAGCCTCCTCTGCTGCCGTCCCCATTCACACTGGGGTCCCCCAAGGTTCTATACTTGGACCTCTACTCTTCTCCATATTCATTAATGCACTCCCAAGGGAAAGCCTCAGCTGTCAAGCACTCCTCTATGCTGATGATTTGGTTCTCTACCATAGCGACAAATTCGTTGAGCCCATCTCCTCCATCCTTACACACAGCTATGGCTTTGCTCATAAATGGTTCCTATTCAACAGGCTTCTAGTCAACAAAAAGAAGACTAAGTCCATGTTTTTTGGTTCAAAACCTTTCCTCACCAAAACCGCCAAATCCAACTCCTCCCTCCTTGTAAGCACCCCAGCAGGTCCCCCTCATGAAAATGTCCCATCTTTTAAATACTTAGGTGTCACTCTTGGCCCCTCACTCTCTTTTAATGAGCATATCAACAACACTGTGAGGAGAATCCATCAGTATCTTAGTGCTGCCTACAGACTTAAATACTTCCTATCGACTGAAGCACGCCTTGCCATCTCCCAGGGCAACCTTCTGCCTCTACTTGACTACTGCTCCCCCGTCAACTCCCTTGTATCCCCCACCTTGAAGCCAAGACTAAACACTACCTATTACTCTATCTGTCGTTTCATCCATCAAGCTCCCACCAGACCCACCATTGCATTCTTTACCAATCCCTGGGATGGCTCCCTGTACAAGGTCGCTTTGACTATGCCATGGGCTGCCTAGTGGATAATGCGCTAAGGTACCAACACCTATCCCCTACTCTGTCCTTCTGACAGACAGAGTAGCTCCTAGAACACTCAGGGCATCCTCAACCCCCGGAGGCTTCCCCTCCCACGGCAATGGGAAGCAGAGCTTTCTCCATCTCCACACCCTTCCTTATGGAACAAGCTCCCACAGTCTGTCCAATCATCCCCTTCACACCTGGCTTTCAAACAGGCAGTGAAACACTGGCTCCTGGGTGGTGTGGACTCTCGCTGCACCCAGTAATCAATACTTTGGCACTTTAATGCCTATGTCTCCATCCCATTGTCTCCATCCTTCCACCTATCCCCCCTCTCATCTCTGTATCTCTCTAAACCCTCCTGAGTCTGTTGTGAGTTTCTGGCTATATAAACCCACACAGCTCTACTGTTGGCCCTTACTAACTGGTCTCATATCATACTCCTATAGCCACATATGTTCTTCTGCACCTTGTAATCTCCTGTATTTCATGTTTTCTATTGCTGCATATGGCCCTATTTCACACTGCATGTCTGGCCATTGCCTACCCTATGTCCATTGTACTATTATTTTATTTTTTCCATGCCACCTCATGCCTGAGGCGTGAATTTACTGCATGGATTGTATTTACCTGCATGTGCTGCTGTGTTCTCTGTACTGCCTGCCACCCTGTGGCTCAGCTCATGACTGAAAACGGTCCTCTGATCAGTGCACTTACCCGGTAAACAAAGACATAAATAAAAACAAATTGCCTATTGTCTGAGTGTGAGAACCAGTACTTAAAAAGCTCACTCACAGTTTCTTTACCTTGTTTACCCTTGCGGTTTGGTTTCCTCTGTGGGAAAGGTAACACTATTACACCTGGCAAGCTGTTTCCTTTGTCAGTTTCCCAAGATAGCTGCTGGGACTTGTGATCTGAACTCCAATTTATTCACCCCACGCCATTCCAACAACAGAAAAACTTATATGAAAATAAGTAGAGAAGACAATAATTATAAAACAAATGCAGATTACATTAACATGGTCACATTCCTATCACAACCAACCATTTTATAGTTACTTTTCAAGTTAGTATGCATTTTGGGAACAGCCACAGTGGTAAAATATGTTGCCACAGGGGCAAAGTATTTTGAAAGAGCTCTACAACCCTATTTTTCCCCAAACACACACTAGCTGCAGATCCTTAAAATAAACTCAGCAATTAACTGAGTATTTTTCAATGTTACTTGGACGTGATCTACTGTAGACAGCCTTTTGTTCTGGCATCTCAGTAATGGCTTGTTATTTGCTTCATGAAAAAGACCAGACACAATGGGGTTCCAGTGGCAGGGCTGTTGCTTTTTCCAAGTACTTATGCTAGAAAAGTTGAACATGTTTTTTTTCTGCCCTGTTTCTGTCCGGCACCTCACCATCACCATTATCTGTATGATTTACATCACATTTTTTTTCTTTACAACTTAAAGTTTATTCAAGTTTTTCCATGTTTTCTTACACACATATAGCAGATATACAGGTACATAATACCAAACACATAGGTCAGTAGTACATCATGAATCTGCAACCCCCTACTCATCCTTTCCTATGCCCTCATTACAGTCAGTGTCAGTGGCTCAGCAGGTAGCACACTTGCCTCTGAGGCTGGGAGATCAGAGGGCTGTGGGTTCAGTTCCCACATCTGGCACTTGGGTTAATATCCCAGTATTGACACTGTAGTGCAGCATGAGAGGGGTGCTGCACTTCTGAGGTGCCGTCTTTCGGATGAGACGTTAAACCAAGGTCCCATCTGCCTGGATTGGTGGTAGTTCAGGTGGATGTTAAAGATCCCATGGCACCTCTTAAAAAGAGTAGGGGCAATTTTATTGAAATAAACACATCATAAAAAACCACAGAAGAAAATGAGAAATCATAACAAATAACATAACAAATAACATTCAATATCAGGTAACAATCAAAAAAACTAAGCTAACAAAACAGATACTCCAATGAGACAGAAAAACAAGGAATCCTGGCTCTTCCAAAGGATTAGGTGTGTATGTGGGGGTGGAGCTGGCAAACTGTCAGTAATTTCCAACAGAAAGAAGGGTTAAAAAGTCAGGTTAGTTTATATCTTGGAGGTAGAAGACTTGGTTTGCTGGCCAAGGCACCTAGCTTCACCTGAGCTCTTTCCTTCTAAGACTGCTTGAAAGGCAGAGTAGAGAAACTTACCAGAGCAAGGGAGAAGGATTAAGACTTAGTTTGGCTAAGCAGATTTACTGTGTGGTGGTGTTTTTATTTTTTACTCACAGGATTGCTACTGTTTGTTGCTAACATTTCATTGCTTTATTTTTCTCTGATTCAAATTGTTGTTGCTGGTATCCTTCTTCTGCATTATTACAAGGTGTGCCTACAGGTGTGTGCTAACAGATTACTGCTGTAATCTTCTGATTCAAATTGTCTTTTGCAAGGTATATCTTCTGTTACTGCTTTATTTTTTCTGGAGCAAAGTGTTTCTTACAGGGTATATCTTCTGAAATTATTACAGGTGGTGCTTTACAGGTTTTACAGTTTTATCTAACATTAGGATAAGCTTTCAGGGTTACTGCATTTGTTGTTGACTGATTGTTTCTGCTCTTACCTCCTTGTTCTTTCATCCATGGTTCTTCTTTTAGGCAGGGGAAGGGCCCAGCCACCCACCCCATCCCCAACCACCCACGCTACCTCTTTTTATGGGGTACCACAGTTGTGACATTTCCTGTGGCAGAGCAGGAAGGGCAGATCAGTGGGGCCTCCACAAGGTGATCTCATTTACAGGGGTATCTAGTAATTTAACTTGTTATAACAAGTTAAACAAAGCACAATTAAACCATTACTTGCATTTTTTTCCTTTTTTTCCTTCTAATTACTCTGACTAGGTTACAAACCCAGCAACTTATTTGGAATGGATTTCATTAACTGCAGGTACTGTGGAACAATTTTCAGAAGGACAGTCTTACAGGATTTAGGACACTGTCCACATGCTGGGCCTTTGGAGATCTTAGGTCTCAGCTCCGGGCAGCATGGGCAGAGATTGCACACCTCAAATTTCATATTGAAGAGGAAATACATTATAAGAACCACCCGCCATTTCCCCAGCATCCAACAGAAAAACCTCGGCCACAGAGGGTAGTTGGTCCAGGAGGTTGGCAGTTGGTTAGAGGAGCAAATCAGGTGCCCCATCACTCTCGTGCTCTCCAACACATTACCTCCAGAAACCATATAAACACTACAAAACAGGTATCTGCCTCTATCTCTGAAATCAAATAAAGAGGCAGAAGACACTGCAGAGCAGGACATCTGCGGCACAGGAGCTAGCACAACAATACTCACCCAAATCAGGAACCAAAACTAAACAAGCACAAAGGAAATCCAAAAACTTCTGATCATAGGAGACTCCATGATTCAGGAGTTGATACCCATCTTCAGCCAGGGTGATGGTCAGATGTCTCCCAGGTACATCAGCATGGAGAGACACTGACCGCATTGCTAAATTGTTCACAAAGCAGGAGAAAGCATTGATGTCCTGACACATAGGGACTAATGATCTCACCAGCCGGTCAGTTGTGGAGACCAAGGAACACCTGACTAAGCTGGGTGACAAACTATCATCTATTTGTCTCGGCATCTCCTTCTCTGAGATCCTGCCAGTCTGGGAGAAGGGAGCAGATGGACGGAAGGTCAGAGAAGGGGAGATAGGGAGCTAAACACGTGGGTCAAGGACTGGTGCCAGGAAAAAGGACACAGATTTGTAGGGAACTGGCAACAGTTCTGGGAGCTAAAGTTCTTTAAATTTGATGGACTGCATCTGATTAAAGAGGAGTCAGTGAATTGGGGCAGAAGTTTGGCGTCTTTGCAGAATATTTAAACTAGCAAAGGGAGAGGTGCAGCACCCCATACGTCGAATGGGAAGAACACACCCTCCCTCAGCTAGTGGTCAAACAGGGAATTCAGCGGTTTGCCATTCATTTGCATCACCAGGTAAGAAAAAAGGTTTGTCTCCCATACGACATGCACAGGGTAATGCCAAACTTCACCCAACAACTAACACACCAAAATCTGGCCAATGGAAAATCATGTACACAATGCTCACAGCCTGAGAAATAAGATCCCAGACTTGCAGGCAATAATGTCAGAGGCTAAACTGGACATAGTAGCAATTAATGAGGCGTGGTTTACCAGTAACCACACTTGGGAGACTTCAGTACCTGGCTATGTATTGTTCAGAAGAGACCGAGGTGCAAAAAGGGGGGGAGGAGTGGCCCTGTATGTTAATGAAAATATCAAAGCTACAGAAATTCAGAATACACATAAGGAGCCAGAATAACTGTGGGTCACCCTGGAAACAGGAAATGGGACAGCCATAAGAACTGGGGTTGTCTACAGGCCCCCAGACCAGAGGGAGGACATAGACACATTACTGTTAGAAGATATACAAAACATGACAGCTAAAGGGAAGGTTCTGATAATGGGAGACTTCAACATGCCAGATACAGATTGGTCAATACCAGCAGGAACAACTGCCAGAACTAGACTCATAGTGGATTCCCTGCAGGGGGAGGGCCTCAAACAACTGGTACAGCAACCCACAAGAGACAGGGCTATCCTAGATCTAGTACTGACTAACAAAGAAGGGATCACAGATCTCCAGGTAGAAGGTCACCTGGGGGCCAGTGACCATCACATGGTATGGTTCAATTGGCTACTACATCTAAATCATCCCATTCCAAGGCAAAATATGGGACTTCAGAGGAGCTGACTTTGATAAGATGGCCAACAGAGTTAAGCTAGCCCTGGCAAAAGAAACACAGGTGAGGAGGTACAGGCAAAGTGGGCAAGCATTAAGGATACAATACTTGAAGCAACATCCCATTGTGTTAGACAGAAAGAAGTGCAAAGAAGAAGGAAACCACTTTGGTTCTCAAATACAGTAGCAGAAAGGTCAGAGCCAAAAGGCTGGCCTTCAGGAAATATAACGGAACACAGCGGGATGAAGATAGGGAGGCATACCAAACTGCCCTAAGGGAAGCAGGGAAGGCAGTAAGGCAGGCAAAGTCCCAAACTGAGGAAACACTAGCACGAACAGTAAAACAAGGCGACAAGACTTTCTATAGATACATTAGTGAAAGGAGAAAGTCCAGAGGGGTATTGCTAAGCAATGGAGAAAAGGGAGCATGTGAGGAGGAGGACCCTGTAAAGGCATCTATCCTAAACAGATACTTTTGCTCAGTATTTACTGAAGAGAAGGTAGGGCAGGGCCCACAGCTCAGCATCATGGACACAGGGGGGAGGGAGGTGAGCACTACTCCCTTCACAAAAGAAAGGGTCCTACAAGAGCTTGCTAAGCTCAGGGTGGATAAGGCAATGGGACCTGATGGCATACATCCAAGGGTACTTAAGGAGCTAAAGGAGGAACTAGCAGAGCCATTAGCAGAATTGTTTAGTGAGTCTCTGAGCACAGGAGAGGTCCCAGAAGACTGGAGAAGGGCTCATGTGATCCCGCTCCACAAGAGTGGTAGCAGGGAGGAGGCGGGGAACTACAGACCAGTCAGTCTTACCTCAGTAGTGGGCAAGATTATGGAGGCACTCCTTAAGGAAAGGATAGTGCAACACCTGGAATCCATAGGGGCACAGGATCCAAGACAGCATGGGTTTACAAAAGGAAGGTCCTGTCAAACTAATCTCATACATTTCTTTGACTGGGTAACCAGAGTGGTGGACCAGGGGAGCAGTTGATGTCACCTACCTTGACTTCAGCAAAGCTTTTGACACTGTTCCACATAGAAGATTGATAAATAAGCTAGGTAGGCTCGGGGTGGGTCGAAGTTGGTCAACTGGGTGGCAAACTGGTTGACTGGCAGAAAACAGAGTGGTGGTAAATGGTATACAGTCAGAAGAGATGCAAGTCACAAGTAGGGTACCTCAGGGATCAGTCCTGGAGCCAGTCCTATTCAACATCTTCATTAGTGACCTCAGATGGACTAGAGGGTAGATTGTCTGTTTGCAGATGACACCAAGATCTGCAACAGAGTAGATGATCCAGATGGGGTGGGCAGAATGAGAAGAGATCTGATAAACTAGCAAAATGGTCAGAAGAGTGGCAACTGGAATTTAATGCAAAGAAGTGCAAAATCATGCACATAGGAAGAGAAACCCTGAAGCCACTTATAGGCTGGGAGGAGTTGCTAGCAGTCACAAAGGAAGAAAGAGACTTGGGCATCATCATCACTGATGACCTAAAGTCATCAAGCAGACCTCTAAAGCAGTAGGTAAGGCTAGGGGGTGTTAGGGTGTATTAGTAGGGGTATCACAAGTCATAAGAGGGAGTAATAATCCCTCTGTACAAGACATTGATTAGGCCCCATCTGGAGTACTCGTGACAGTATTGGAGGCCACACCTTCACAAGGACATTAACAAATTGAGGCAGTCCAGAGAAGGGCAACCAAAATGGTGCAGGGACTGCATCAGAAGACATATGAGGACAGATTAATGGAGCTCAATATGTATACCCTTGAGCAAAGGAGGAGAGAGGTGATATGATCGAGACATTTAAACACCTTAAGGGCATAAACAAGGTGAAAGAGTCTAACATGTTTAAATATAAGAAAATAGCAGGACAAGAGGACACAGCATGAGATTAGAGGAAGGTCGATTAAGGGGAATGTGAGAAATTCTTTTTCACAGAAAGGGTGGTAGATGCATGGAATGGCTTACCACAAGAAGTGGTGGCTATGAATACAGTGCAGGGCTTCAAACAGGCATGGGATAGGCATAAGGAGCAATACAAATGACTATGAATAGATAGGTCACTGACAGAGCAAAGGCCGATGGCACATTTATAAGGTAGAAAAAGAAATGGGCAGACTGGATGGGCCTTGCGGTCCTTATCTTCCGTCAACTTCTATGTTTCTATGTTTCTAAAAAAACACCAAAAATAAACCCCATTTATGCACACATTGTAGCCCCTAGATGACAAATTGTGCTACCTGATAGTATAAACTTTAGTCGAGAGTTTAGCATCTACAGCTAAAGGAGAAAGTCATAAATATTTACAAAGTAAACTGAAACAGATAAAGAAATATAACAATTCCAAATCTATTTGTATTTAATGATATGCGAAAATCCCTTCCACCAAAATCGTACTTTCTTCTCATTATACAACTGCAAGTCAGAAAGAAATACCTTATTCAAAATATTAGTGACATATTCCCTAAAACCCTTAGCTGAGGGCTTCATTTGATGTAAAACCCACTGACATCTTGTTTGCCATAAACAATATCTTAAGCTAGCGAAGAAGACCCGCAAAGTCCCTGTGTCATACTTTCGTAAAAATAAAGGAAAAGAGCCAATTACTAAGATATCATAAGTAAGCCTGGCCAACCATGGAAAATTCCAAACCTCAGCTAAAAAACCCAAAATTTAGATGACACTGAGCACTGTAAAAAATGTTCTATCGTTTCCTCTTGGTTTATACAGTCTGGATAAGGACAGATTCTCTCTTCTCTAGCTTTATATTTGGCGTACCCTAACATTAAGTTTCCCATATAATGTAAGCCATTGATTTTCCCACATATAGTCAGGTAATCTGGGGTTGTTTAGTTGAAGCAATATATTTTCATTCCGCTCAATAGGACAATTTTTAAAACAAGGAACTGCCGAGTAGTTTGCAGACATTAATTTTTTATAAAGCGTCCTGGAAGAGCCTTTCATAATTTGTTGTTTTGTAATCTTCCACTTAAATAGTTTCTGTGCAGCGGCTTGAAATAATCCGCAAAGTTAAATGGACTGACAATTTCGAGCACAATGTAACCAGGCTGTAAAGTAGTGACTCAGTAGACTATTAAAAAGGGACCTCCTGACTGCAAGACCCCTAAACCATGTTTTAATGAACAGGTAAAAATGGAGAGACAGAAAACAACTGGCTCACCATACCCAACCCCTTTTTCCTTTTCTAAATATGTGAAGCACCTTTTGACCGGGTTTAGTCTATTCCCCATAGTAACTGAAACAAATACTATAAAGTCTAGTATCATAGTGAACTGGTAAGGGAAACTGCCGCCAAATACTGCAGACTGGGCAAAATAAATTGCTTTAAAACCTGGATTCTTTTCAATTTGGAAAGCGAAACCTTTTCCATCTATTGACTTTACCTCCATTTTATCCAACACCATTTTCCAATTATCCTCCAGACAATTCTGTGGTCCAAACTTAACCCCCAGAATTGTCAAAGGCTCTGAAGTTATATTAATAGAGTTCCAGACAATCAGGTTTGGAGAGGTCATCCCTAATATTAAACCCTTAGTTTTATCCAAGTTAAGTTTTGCATTAGCTACGCAGGCATATTCTTCAAATTTAACAAAAAACTATTTAGTTGTGAAATATCTGTAAAGAAAAGGCATACATCGCTCATGAGGCTTGATAGTAATCGACAAAGTCGCCTCTGAATGCGATTCCTTGCCACAAGGGGTTAAACACACAGCTCGCAATAAGGGTTCTAATGAAAGTTATACAACAGAGGGCTTAAAGGGCAACCTTGTCTCACCCCACAATTAACCGTGAAGCCCCTCCCCATTTCTCCTTTGATGTATGGAAACACGCGGCCGGAACTATATAAACTCTTAATTAACTGTAATAAATTCATCGGAACATGAAAAAATTCCAAGGTGGAAAACAAAAACAGATGACTGACTCTGTCAAAAGCCTTTTCCAGGTCCAACGACAATATATAACCTTTGTCACCAGATGCATTAGTTTTCTCTATCAAATCTCTGAGTAAACATAATACTGACTGAATACGTTGGCCGGGGATGCCTCAATGCTGTACGGACGTAAAACTACATTTTGCTAATTCTCGGAGTCTGTTATTAATTAAAGACATCAGAATTTTATAATCAGAGTTCAGCAATGTTATAGGTCTCCAATTTTTAAACGCCCTCTTATCCCCTGACTTAAAAATATAAATTTGCAGCCCGTCAGAAAAGGAATTTATACTTACTCCTGTTTCCAGAAAAATTGAAGACTAGTCCTAAACAATTAATAATTTCTAGCTGAAACGTTTTATAAAATTGATTGAAAGGCCATCCGTCCTGGGGCCACATTAGGTTTGAGTGAGTTGAGGACTTTTTAATTTCCTCATGCGTAAAAGGTTGTTTAAGCTCGTGAAAAAAACTGGTTCTAGGCCATGTTTTATGGGAGGCCGGTAGTTTAGTAATCTGACTTGAGGAAGGAACCTCCCGCCGCCTAAGTCCCTAAAATGTTGTTGAATGATGTCCCCTATCCCTTGCACTGAAACAACTGTCTCAGCTCCCTGATGCAGTGAGTGTAAGGACACATTCTCCTTGACCCCTTTACACAACTCAAGCGGGTCACCAAACACCGATTTCCTCATATGATTAGCCATAACAGCATGTAAAGTTTTGCCTGTCATATTGAAAGGCTTTCATGGCTGTTTTGATTTCATCTATTTGAGAGAAAAATCACCCCTGGAGGTGTTAGCTCTAGTAAGCAAAAATTGCAACTGGGCTCAGTAGCTTCAGATAATGAAAAATTATTTTTTGACATACTTTACCATGGTGTTTCAACCACTGAATGCAGTCGTCTTTAGTTTCCTGCCACCATAACCCAACATCTCATATAGAAAACTCACTGACAACCTTGCTTGTAATATGAGTTTGATAGACTGCTGAACCAGAGTGTCCTGAAGTAAAGTAGTATTAAGTTTCCACCGAGACTGTTGTCTCCCACTACCTGTCATAAAACCGATATTTACCTTTAATAAAGCGTGATCTGAAAATTCAACCGGAATGATCTGTGAACGGCTGAAAGAAATATTCTTTGAAATAAAAAGATAATCTATAGTATACCCTTTCCCTTTTTTATAAAAAGTGCCTTTCGCCCCGACACCTTATTATCCATACACGACATTAAATCATGGTTTTAAGAATATCCTTTAAACATGACGAATCACAGTAAATTTTTTTTCTGTCACTAAGTGGGACCTGTTTTGTTCAATGCTTACAATTAAAATCCCTCCCCAAAGGACGGGATGGTGGTCACTAAGAAAGGTTGTATATTTTCATGCATAATACCCTCCCTGCCTTAGTTTGGGATTATAAATCTTTATGAAACTAATGGTTTGCGAGAACCATTTTCCCTCTACAATAAGAGTTCTCCCTGGACACAAATCTATTAATTTATGCAAAACAAAATTATATGAATTAAAAAGAATGCCCACACCATCCGCTCTCTCCTCCCCGAAGACCAAAAAGAAGGCCCCCATGGCCAATCTTTTGAAAAAGTAATACACTGGATATTAGTAAACATTCAAGTTTCTTGCAAAAACCACAGAAATGTTAAAATCATGAAGTAAATGAAAGACTGCTTGTCGTTTCTGAGCCTTTAATAAACTATGGGTGTTTAAGGTAGCCCACGTAAATTGAAACTATGCCTATGCTGTCAAAACCGCAAACTTTATTTTTCCTTCTTTTCTTCTTTTTCCCTTTATAATCTTCCCTAACAGGCCCTAGTCCTCTTGAAGTGAGACCTGAGAATCTGTATCTGCCATATCTACTTCTGAATCACTCCTATAATAAGGCTTCATATGAGTTTTTGATTCAATACTGTCAGATTCCAGGGGTAACTGTGGTTTAATGGTTCTACTTGATCATCTGGGAGCCGGAGGAGGCTTTAAAGAGGAGTCTGACTGGCCTGGTAAATCCACCTTTGCTCCGCATAACAAACTGACTGCAACGCTCAGGATAATTTTCCCCTATCTTTCCTTTTAAAACAGCTGGGCTGGTGTCCGTAACCGTAGTGACAGACACACTTAAAGAATCTGCAGTGTTCTGTGGAACCAAAAGGGATTTCACCAAAGACTTCCCTGTCTCCTGATTGTCCCTAGCTTCTTGAGCTTTTTGAACAATTAACTCAGAATTACCCACATTTTTGTTTTGAGCAGCCCATGGGCAATCCCGAAAAGCGTGATTGTGTTCCTCACAAAGGTCACATTTAATGGCATTAGTACAGAACATGGTCACATGCCCTACTTCTCCACAATTGTCACATTTCGTCTGATCACAGGAGCTTGATAAATGCCTTCCCCACATCTATAACAGGCCTCGGCTGACCACTATAGAACACTACCCCCATCCCTACCCAACAAAAAAGAATTAGGAATGTGTTCAATACCCTCAGCAGTCTGGCGAATTTTACTTTAAATTTCCACCCTCCCGTCCAGAACAGTTCCAATCTAGAATTGGTTCAGGGTCACTCTGTACCTCGTGACTTCTGGGACAACCAAAAACAATGTCCTCAACATGAACCCCTTCATTCCTGAACATAACAGTAATATATTTAATAAGGGCTTCGTCAAAGGGATGACTAAAATGGAGTCCATAGTGGGAAAATTTAACTTGGTTATATCTAGTCCAAAAAGTTCTAATAAGGCAGGAGATCGAAAACTGACATCAAGTTATCTTCTCCGGAGATGTGAATGAAAGCAAATACATCTCGAGGAGAAAACTTTAAGATTCTTTAAGAGAGATTTACCAACAAAATACCTGTCAGGCCTGTCCTGTAAACCCCTTGTATCGATCACGGACAGCATTCCTCCTGGGGCTGCTTCTCTTTACAATGGGAGAAAAGACTAGACATAAGGGTCTCTCGGCCTTCCCTCCTCCTCCTTCCTCCTTACTTAAGGTTGGAGACACAGAACTAGTATGCTGCATGAGGCTAGTCACCCCAGCATCCTTTCCTGACAACTCCTGTATAACATCAGGATTTCCCAATAGGACATTCGACTGAGAACCCCCAGGTTGCCACTTTGGGCCAGAGTTGTGTAAATCAAGTGTTTTATCCCAGGCAGAGTCCAGTGTCCAAATCCCTGTATCAGTTTTTTCCGCCCTGCAGCTGTTAACGCTGCCTGTGGGGACCAGTCAGCAGCTTGACCCAAGCCTTGAGGGGGTGAAGAAACCATAGGGATATCACTGCCTGCAGGCTGCAAAGATTCTGAAAGAAAATTAAGGTCCTTGTCCTTTTTGGTAAAGAAAAAATCCGTCGCCCCTTCCAGTGAGTCATGTGCAGTTTGATAAATCACAGGGGTGATAGGAACCACTCCCACAGAATCCAACTCAGTAGGTTTAAAGACAAAACCTGATTCTTTAGATAATGGAACCATGGGGAAAAGGGGAAAATTGTGCTCAGTACTTACTCCCCGAGTGAGTGACTCACGGCTCTTTCCAGCGATATTGTCAAGTGGCATCCCGTCATTACCCTGAATCCTCGCTGTCGGAGAGTTCCGCGTCCGATTCTGCACCAATATTTCCCAATGAAACAGTTCTTTCTGTCTCCTTTGAATCCCTGCTGCCTCCACTGCTGCCAAAGCCAAAAGCGATAAGCGCACCACTGTCTTCCGGGTAGCACGTCTTTCCACCACATCAGACGCTACATCTCGTTCGTCAGCTGGAATTAAAGGACCAGAAGCAGAAAATTCACTAATCCTGGGATTCTCCGCTGGCGTAGCAAAAGGAGAACTCCCAACCTCGTCGACAAAACCGCCATCCTCCTCCTCGTGCTGGACTGTTCCAGTCGCACTATCTCGACTCCAAATCAGCAAAACTGGATCGAAACTGTGAAATGTGCAGACTGACACACTCAGAGACGCCAGCCACCACCTCCTCCTCCTCCTCCATCTCCATTACTGCAGTGGCCATGTCTGACCCAGACACCCCTACTAGCCGCCCAAGCCAGCAAGTAGGGAATTTCCCGGTGTCCTGGCCAAATTTCCCTCATTCACTTAAAACACTACCAACAGCTTAATCTGGTTCAAGGTCAGTTGGTATTCATCTGTATCCGCCTACCCCAGGTCGTGCTCTGAAAATAGGCAGGATTTGTCTGGTGCACTTACCTGGTCAACAAAAACTAAATAAAAATAAATAAACAGTCCTCTCCCACCCAGCCTCCTAAGGAGCCAATTACTTCATTAGATAATTCAGGCTGATTATATTCAGAACTGGAAAACTATAAAAAAACATTTTTCTCTACAGTTCATACTTTCTATACATACCTTATAAAGAGTATAGGGTATACAAAGGGTCTCAGATTTTATTATACTTACTCATTTTATTATTTAAGTTGGCAATTGTTTTTTCTGTCCAGAGATTTGCTAAATGCTCCATCAGTCATTCATTATAGGATATTTCCCTATGATCCACCCAATATTTCAGTATTAGTTTTTTGACCAACATAGAAATAATAGTCATAGGATATCTATGGTTAATGACCCTAATTCCTGAAAGGTCACCCAGAACACAGACATCTGGAGTAAATAACTCCCTGAGCCCTAGAATGGAATCAGATAATTGCTTGATCTCGGCCCAGAGTGGAGAGACCTTGGGGCAAGACCAAAGTATGTGAAATATAGTCCCATCATCCTGATGGCATGTAGCACATGCTGCAGAAAAGTTTAAACCTAACTTTGCCAATTTTTGCAGGGAATAATGTGCATTATATAGAATATACATCTGCATTAGCCTTAACCTATCTTGTGTCACATATTTATGGCAGCTGTACCAAAGTGTTAACCATTCTATGGGGTGATTCGGGAAAAACGTCTCCCATACATGTTTAAGCCCAAAGCAGTCAGGAAATTTCCAACTTTGTATTATAACATAAATTTTTGAAACTGCCTTTGAACCTCCACATAGAGGAAGTAGTTCCCCAATTAAAGAGCAACTTGGTAATAATGGAGGATTCATACCAAATGTGTGTGTCAGTATATCTGTATGATTTACATCACGGATGCAGTATGTTTCCCTTTCTCTGAACTGCTGCACAGCACAATAGTTGGATGTGCTCCTTGAAAATGCCGTTTCATTGATGATGTATCAAACTGGCCTTCACTTCCCTCTGCTCACATCCCTATGAGAACATTTACAGACATCAAAGCATTCATTTCAGGAGCTGATATGAAAATAGCTCCACGCAGCTGAGGTACTTTGACAAACAGAAAGAAAAAGAAATACATGCCTTAGCTGGGTCATGAACCCAGGCCACCTGGAATATTGTTCTGGTTGTACTACCAGCTGCACCCCAAGGCAACTGGAAACTGGGACATCTCGAGGCACCTTACTCTTTCTCTAATGCACAACCTGGTGCTGCACAGATAAGTACATTTTCAATCACAAGGGTGTAGTGTGCACATTTGTGGAACCCAAACAAACAGAAGAGAGAAAGAAAAGAGTGCCTTAACTGGGATCTGGGAGCAGAGCAGGTAAAATTGGAGACTGACATGTGGAAAATTCCTCAACCTCTTTTTATTTTCTACATGACATGAGCAAAACACTACTTTACATCCTAGCCCTTAAACGCTCTATAATTTCTACAAAGTCTACCTCAGTGCACATATGGAAAAGGGATTCACTTACAGAGCAGAGAAAACTAGACACAGATGTGAAAAATACCCAAGTTGCACTTTAGAAGGATCAAAGAATTAAGTGCCTTTGCTGGGAATTGAACCCAGGTCTCTCAAAAAAACACTCTACCGCACCGGCTGTGCTGTCAGAACAAGTGAAAACCTGTGGATCCTAAAAGCACTTATCCTATTTCAATATGTATCCTGGAGCCCCTCAAACTATAATTATTTTTCTGGTTAGATGGAATGTAGTTTGCATACATTTGAAGTGTAATTCAGAAATGAGAAAGAAATAAGTGCCCAAGTTGGGATTTGAACCCATATGTGTTGCACTACTAGCAGCTGTGCTACTGTGACAACTGGAAACCTGGGTATTCTAAAGGTACTAAGCCTCTTTTAATGCACAACATTGAGCCAAACAAATTAGAATTACATATTTATTGTCATGGAGGGGAGTGTACACATATGTGAAATACATTTTATAAGTGAACAAGAAAAATGTGCTGTAAAAGCACTCATTCTCTCTAAATGCACATCTTAGGACCCCAAAAATTAGAATTACATTTCTATGCAATGGTTAACCCTTCTGTAAATCCTCTGTTATTTATCCCTATGGCAGCTTTAGCCTACTGATATGCAACCAAGAGAGTGTGGTGTAAGGACATGGTGTGAAAAATAGCCCAAAACCACAGCATTACCTAACCTCTCAGTCACGTTTTCTGGAACTCTTCTTTAGTCTGACTCATTCTCAGTGCTTTCTGACTTTAAGTTATGAATCTCAAGCTCCTTGTCATATGAACTGCAGACTAGAGAGTGGAGAGCAATCTCACCAAAAATCCCCAGTTTACTTCAGCTGTAGTCCACATAGCCCTGTCTTCATGCTTCTAGCAAACTGCTGAAACATGTTTTTTTAGTTAATTAGACAACAGCCTTTATCATAGCAAAAGCAATTGCACAAGTCTGCTCCTTAGCTCTGCAGAGATAAACAGAACAAGTAACAAGCTTGGAGGGACTGTCATGTGGGTAATACAGTAATGTTATTGGGTGGCACAGATGCCCATCTATTTACATTTCATTGGCTGATTGACACACTTCTGAAGACTGCAGCCACCCTGTTTATCACAAGTTACATCTTAGTAAGTGGTATCATAAGGTCCTCCAGCTTACATCACGGCTGTGCTACTATTCTCCGAGTTCTCTCGCTTCCTCTTTCCAGTCACACCAGTATTTTGTTTTGGAAAAGAATCTCTACACAGTTTTTCTGCAGATGTAATTTTTTTTTACGTTTTTTTTGCCAGTGTCTGCTACTAGTGAAGGAACATTCTGAGCGACCATACATGAGCATGTATTTTCACTCAGCAGGAGGGAAACGTTATCTTTGGATGTGCACACATGAACTGCCCCCTTCCAAGTTAGTGATCACAGTTGCGACTAAATTAGCCCCTGCCAGCACTGCCTCACAGATCTGGACAGGTCTAGCAAATCTGGACTGGCCCAACAACATGACTCATCTGGATTTGATGTAGGATGTGTCTGCTTATTCCTAGAATAAACCCTCCTGCCTGTGCGAGTTACAAGCATGCATGGAAACTGCACAATACACACTCATAACACAGTCATTTTATGGCCTTTCATCACCAGATTTTCAAAATAGGTATTTTAGGACCTCTGCTAATGAACAGTGTCACTGTGATTTTCCTAATGTGTCCCAAACACTGATTTCACACAGCGACCACGCTATTCTGTGCTGGAAGTGCGAAAACACATTTCAGCCAGGATGTAAAAAATGGCAGCTGTACTATTCATAAGGAGGGGCAAAAATGGCAATGTTGAAAATCTGAAGTGTAAATATCACAAATGTGCGAAGTTATGAGCGTGCATGGAAACTGTGCAATGCACGCTTGTAACACAATCATTTTATGGACTTTCAGCACCAAATTTTCAACATAGGCATTTTAGGACCTCGGCTAATGAACAGTATCACTGTGATTTTCTTAATGTGTCCCAAACACTGATTTCACACAGCGACCGCACTATTCTGTGCCAGAAGTGTGAAAACACATTTTAGTCAGGATGTGAAAAATGACAGCTATACTGTTCATAAAGAGGTGCAGAAAAATGGCAATGTTGAAAATCTGGAGTGAAAATATTGCAGATTCGCAAAGTTACTGGCGTGCACAGCAACTGCACCATGCACGCTTGTAAAACAGTGATTTCTTGGATTTTTTTCCACCAAATTTGCAACATAGACTTTTTGAGAGGCCATATCATGAACACTGGCACTGTCATTTCATTAATTAGTCCTGAAAGGTGATTCCACACAGTGACTGAAAATCACCTTTCAAAACCAAATAACGCCATGATAGTGGCTGCATTCATGAGGAGGGGTCCCAATAACCCCATGTTGAAAATTTGGTGCCATAATACCTCAAAATGCCTGAGATTTGCACCAAAGATGAAAAAACCCTATTTATCTCATTATACAGCTAATGTAATTTCTTCTGTTTGCAATCGACTTTGAAGAGTGCAGACGTGTTCCCAGACCACTGAAGATCGTCACGCTGGGCTCTGGAGGTAAGTATGGGAAGGGGGTGTGGGGAGGCAGTGTGCTCAAAGGGTGGGTGTGGATGGGTGAGGCAACAGGACATACCATGAGGGACTGTTTTCTGTTTTACAGGAACACAAAAAAAAAGAAAAGAAAAAAACATTGTGGGACTTTTTTTTTTAGCAGGGAGATTTGGCATGCTGGGGTGGGCTCCCAGCATGCCAACTGAGTGTTTTGTTTTGGGGGGGGCAGCTGTTGCTGACAGGGGATTGGGCACCCCTGTCAGCACATACAGGGGAGTGCAAGAGTTGAAGGGGTCTGGGCACCCCCTCAGCACAAACCTACTGTTTTTTTGGGGGGACATTATACCAATAGGAAGTGGCTCCTGCATTGAGAAATTAAACTGGGATAGGGCACATTATGCCAATGGGGAGTGGACCACTGAGCCCATGGACTCCCCCCATCTAAGGCCACTGTCACTTTATCAACAAAGTCCACGAGCTCAGTGCAAGTCGAATAACCTGTCCTAAAGCCATGTTGGTATCTTGTCAATTCTGAGTATTTTTCTAAGTAACTATACAATTGGCCGAACACCGTCCATTCCATTAACTTGGAAAGGGTGGAGACGATTGCTATTGGTCTATAATATGAGAAATCATTAGAATCACCCCCCTTAGATATGAGTACTATTTTTGCTATTTTCCAGATAGCGGGAAAATATTTTCCATCAGACTTTGATTGAATAAATCAGTCAATATTGGTGATAAGACTTCAACTGCATCCTTAATAAATTTTCCTTTAATATTGTCCATACCATATGATTTATTTTTATTTAGTTTTAAGATCTCCCACCTACCTTCCAAAATTTTTAATTTTTTTTTTAATAAAAAAGAGGACAGTTTTCATTATTAATTATTTTATTTGCTAAATCACTGGTGAACCAACTGGGATTGTAATATCCGGCAATGTTAAAAAATAGTGGTTCAACAACAGGGCTGTTTTTTTTGAATCAAGGAGCTCGCTCTTATCATTAGACATTTTTGTATAAGGCTTAGTTCTCATGGGGGTTTCCAGTTCTTTTATCATATTCCAATATTGTTTAGGATCTCGAGTAGTCTGAATTTTTGTGTTATAAAATCTTTTCCTTGTGGATATAATTAACCTTTTACATTCATTCTGCTTAATTTTAAAATTAACCCAGTCTTTCTCTCTTTTTGTTTTTTTTGTTTTTTTCCAGATTCTATCTTTAATACGAATTTTATTTTTCAGGTATTCATTTATCCATGGGAGATGCTTTTTCTTTGTTTTAATTTTCCAACCTCCAAATTAACATCTGTAATTAAATTTAATCTTCCCCACTCTACACAATATAGATCATAAACAAAATTATTGGGGTGATAGTTCTTAAAGTTTCTTTTTTTGGGTAATCTATTCTTCCTCACTTATTTGATTTAAGTCTTTTATAACACAATATACTGGATTATGATCCCCCAGATTTGGAGGTAAAATTAAACATTTTTCAACATGAAAACCCCTAGAGAGAAATATCAAGTCCAAAATACTCCCCTAACTATTAACCCCACTTTTCCTAGTACTTCAATTTATTATTTGATTAATATTTAGTATCTCAAAACTTTGTTGCAATTTTAATCCCCTTGGTTTGCCCCAGGCAGCTTTGAAATCATCAATCAATATTAAGTCTTTATCGTCTGACAATGATGCTAATTTAGATGCCAATATCTCAAACTTAGTAGCATTTACTTTTGGGGGAATATACTATACTAATTAAAAGCTGCAATCTTTCAAATTTAACACAGAAGCACTCAATCCCTTTTAAATTACCCTGGAAACAACTTCTCCCAAACCCACTTTCTCTGTAATATATAAAAGAACCCCCCCACCCCTCTTTCCCCTAACTAATCTAAAAAGATTATAACCATCCATCAGTATTTCCTTATTATGTTGGCGCACTTGTGCAGCCAACATCATGGGATAGTGCAGCTTTGAAGGCAGGGTCGCAGTTGGGCGAATGCAGGACATGCACCAGTAGGTGTGTCCCGCATTCCCCAATCAGCCTGCTTGCCGGCACCACACCATGCATACATAATGTGGTGGGCACATCTAAGACAAGGTCAGCTGCAATCCGAGCAAAGCTCATCATATGCAGCGGTCCTTTTCTTGCCGTGCTCATCACCATTATGTGCATGGTCAGTGAGCGGGCTGCTGCCTAACTAATGCTGACTTTGGGGGTGCCCAATACCCCTGTCAGTTAATCCCTTTGTGCGCTGACGGGGAAGCCCACTCCCTGTCGGCATAACCCCACCAATTGTTAAATGCTGAGGAGGGTGCCCAATCCCCCTTGGCTCGTGTCCCCCCGCTTTCTTTGTGTGCCGACAGGTGCCCAATCCTCGGCATTACTTCCTCCTCCTCCCCACTGCAGCAGGCCGATGAGGGTGCCCAACCCCCATCAGCTACAGACACCCCCTCCGAAACAGTTAGGTGGCATGCTGGGAGCCCACCCCAGTGTGCCAATCCCCTGCAAAAAGAAAACTGTCCCACGATGGGTTTTTCTTTTTTTTCCCTGTAAAATGAAAATGGTCCTCATAGTCTTGATGCCCCTCCCCGCCCACACCCACCCACTGCGCACCCTGCCTCCCTCACCCCCACCCCATACTTACCTGAGGAGTCTGGTGCGACGATCTTCTGTGGAACGGGAACACGTCTGCACTCTTCAAAGCCGACCGCAAACTGAAGAAATGCCGGTAAGCTGTATAATGGAATGAATAGGGTTTTTTCAACTTTAATGCATATCTCTGCCATTTTTGAGAATTTTGGCCCCAAATTTTCAACATGGGGTTTTTGGGACCCCTTCTCATGAATTCTTGCACTGTCATGGTGTTATTCAGTCCCAAAATGTGATTTTGAAGTCACTGCGTGGAATCACCTTTTGGGATGGAGGAACAAAATGACACTGCCACTCTTCATGAGAGGGGCTCTCAAAAAGCTTAGGTTGCAAGTTTGGTGGGAAAAGTCCAAAGAATGACTATTTATGAGCGTGCATAGCAACTGCGCAATGCATGCTCGTAAGTTAGCGCATTCGCACTATTTTCATGCCAGATTCTCAAAATTGGCATTTTACCACACCTTCTTGTGAACCGTACAGCTGTCATTTTTCACATCCTGCCCAAAATGTGTTTTCACACTTGCGGCACAGAATAGCACGGTCGCTATGCAAAATCAGTGTTTGGGACACATTACGAAAATGACAGTGACACTGTTCATGAGCAGAGTTTCTAACATGCCTGTGTTGAAACTTTGGTGACAATACTCCATAAAATTACTGTTTTATGAACATGTGTAGCAACTGCACAACACACGCTCATAAGTTAACGCATTTGCAATATTTTCATGCCACATTCTCAACATTGGCATTTTACCGCACCTTCTTGTGAACCATACAGCTGTCATTTTTCACATCCTTGCCAAAATGTGTTTTTGCACTTCCGCTGCAGAATAGCATGGCCGCTGTGTGAAATCACTGTTCATTACAAAAATTACAGTGACACTGTTCATGAGCAGAGGTCCTAAAATGCCTATGTTAAAAATTTGTGACAATACTCCATAAAATGACTGTGTTATGAGCGTGTTGCGCAGTTTGTATGCACGCTGTAAGTTCGCAACTTGTATTTTCATCTATATTTTCAACAGTGCCATTGTTCTTATTACCTCCTAATGAACAGTACCGCTGTCATTTTTCATATCCTGACCAAAATCTGTTTTCGCAGTTCTGGCGCATAATAGCGTGTCGCTGTGGAAAGCCCATGTTTGAGACACATTATGAAAATGGCAGTGACACTGTTCATTAGCAGATGTCCTAAAATGTCTATGTTGAAAATTTAGGCCGAAAGTCAATACAATGAGTGTTTATGAACGTATACAGTAGCTTGTTTCGCACGCCGTGACTTTGTGAATTTGTAATACTTTCTTACCCAGCTGTTCATCATTGCCATTTTCCATACCTCCTAATGAACAGTACAGCTGGCTGAAATGTGTTTTCACACGTCCAGTGCAGAATTGCACGGTCACTGTGCGAAATCACTTTTTGGGACACTTTCAGGAAATGACGGTGACACTATTCATCAGCAGAGGTCCTAAAATGCCTATGTTGAAAATTTGGTGGTGAAAGTCCAGACAATGACTGTGTTGCAAGCGTGCATTGTGCAGTTTCCATGCACCCTTGTAACTTTGTCAATCTGCAATATTTTCTTGCCACATTTTCACCACTGGCATTTGTGCACACCTCATTATCAACAGTCCAGCTGCCATTTTCCACAGCCTGCCCAAAATGCGTTTCTGCAGCTCTGCCGCACAGTGGCATACTCACTGTGCAGAATCACCTTTTGGGACATATTAACAAACTCACAGCGCAATGCCTCTCCACCTCCACCACTGCCAATGCAAGCGCAACAACATTCTGTATTGACAAATGCTTGTTCTGTATAGTTTGAGATAACCATGTTTCAGTTAAACCTATCACATCTGGTTCATAACTTTTTGTCCATATTTGAAATTCATGCATTTTGTTCATGACACTTCTTGCATTTTCAAGTGAAATTTTTACATTTTGCTTATTGTTTCTTTTGGGGCCGGGATTTATCTCTACATCACCTGCGAGCAGCATCGCTATGCTACAAATAGTTTAGTTAATTTTAGATGGGATTCTCTAAGTGAAAAACATTGGGTTCTGACCTTATTAAATAGTCTCCACTGCTTAGAGAATCCATTTATTCTGGTCCTATGAATAAGCTCTGGGCCCAAAGACATAAACAAATACCACAGTGCATTTTTTTCCTGCTGCTTCACAGGTGATGGAGCGATCCCCTGGTCCCAACAATCAATCTTTTTCCAGTGATTAATAAGTATCACAAGCAAAACACAGTACATTATGTATTTCTGCATGGTTAATTATCAATAAGAAAAAAAAAACGCCCCTCTCACTGGCTGCCAGTTTAGCGTTTAAAGTTGTCTAAGGTCTTATTTGCAGGAGGAGGTTTGGCACATAGATGTCCAGCAAAACAGCTTCTCTTTCATACACAAGGCAACAATTCGTTGCAGTCAGGAATGGTGAATGAAATGTCAGGCACCTTTCTACACACAGTAGCTGCGAGTGCCCTTTTATGCTGACTGCTCCTCCTCACTGCAAAACGTAAGCTCCCTGTCCACGCCCCTCTGACCGGCTGCCGGTTTAGCATTTAAAGTTGTCTAAGGTCTTATTTGCAAGGGGAGCTTCAGCACATAGATGGACAAAGTCCAGCAAAACAGCTTCTCTCTCACACACAAGGGAACAGTTTGTTGCAGACAGAAATGGTGAATGAAATGTCAGGTACCTTAAGGCATAACAGCAAAGCTCGAATGTTCTTTGATGGCACGTTACCAGTGAGGTGTGAGAACTCATCTTGTTCTTCACTCTCGGGGTGATTTTATTGTATATAATACAACGTGAGCATTGTTTTCAAATAAAGTCTTATCAGTTTTCTCAAACATAGCTGGTCAGTCAATATTCCATCCAGGCAAAATATCAGTATTTCATCTAGATGGGACTTTGCTTGTCTGTTTTTGTTTTCACTTAAAAGCTGCAAGGGCGAGTCACTTCAGCTCATCCATGCTGTTCATTAGCCTTTGAAATTGAGAACATCATCAACAACTAATCAACAGCACCTGCAAAATGTTGTTCTCAACATTCTAATGTTGAGAAAAATATTTTAGAAACCCCAGAAAAAGAAAAAGATGCTCACAGTGTATTATATAGGGAGTAATGTATAGGTAGGGCAGGGTAATGTTTTTTTCCCCACAGACCTGTGGTGTATGATGCCACATAAACCCTGATAGTAAAGCTCTAGGGCCCAGATATTCAAAAGGGTTGTGCCATGTGCAACAGAGATGTGCCAGCGCAAGTAAAAAAATGCGCCATTGTGCGATATTCAGTGGGAGGCAGCTACGCTGCTCAAATTGCAGTGCACAAGAGCACAATGGTAATTAATGCATGTGCAACCATAGGGGGAGAAACCATGAATAAATGGCGCAATGCGATATTCAACAGCATGCGCCATGCTCAATAGGGAGCTAGTGGAAGTTGCACGATAGCGGAAATGATCCAAAATAAAAAGGAACAAGAGAGAGGTGCAAAAATGCTACAGGGAAGCCAGAGGTGGAAGCGAGCTGGCAGCCAAAACAAAGAGGGCAGCAGTGAGTGGGACAGTGAAGAAGCAAGACAGGGCACACCTGTAACCACACAGGACAGGAGTGGGGAGCCTGAGTCACTCATGCAAGACAGACAGGGTAGTGCTGCAGTGTAGTGAGGGCAGTGGCAGTAGGCAGGACAGAGAAAGGCTGGAGGTGTACCCAGTGCAGGGAGAGCATCACAGAGGACAGCGGTGGGAATGGGATAACATCTGTGGTGGGGGGACACCAGCCAGGGACATGACCAGTGCCACCATCCAGATGGAGGCGGTAATGAGGGGTTTAAGAAGGCAGGCAGCAGGGGGGCACAACCATGGAAGGGCCTATTAGTGGAATGCCCCCAACAGGCGGTATCAAGCCCACATCACCTTCGAGCAGTACACCAACACAGAGATTGTGGGCAGGTACTGCCTGAACCGGGCAATTCTGAGGTGGCTCTGTGAGCTGTGCAGTGATGAAATGCAGGCACCCACATGATGGAGCCATGCTCTATCAGTAGAGACAAAGGTGACAGCTGTCATGTGCCTGCTCACCACAGGCACCTTCCAGAAACCAACAGGGGACACAATAGGCATAACCCAGTCAGCCGTATCACGCCTACTCACACAATTCCTCAGTGCACTGCTGCCACATGCTGTGGAGTACATCTGTTTCCCCAGCACACAGGCGGAGCGCACAGCACACATACAAGAGTTCCACAGGGTAGCACGAATGCCTGACATGCTCTGGGCCATTGACTGCATCCATGTGGCCATCCACACTCCACCTGGCCTGGATGGTGTAGCATACATCAACCCTAAGGGTTTCGCAAGCATCAACTGCCAGGTGGTGTATGATGCCAGGTGGCGCATAACCAATGTCTGTGCCATGCACCCTGGGGGAACACATGATGCCTTCATCTGGCACCAGTCTGCACTGTGCCACAGGTTCGAAAGTGAGGACATCCCCACTGGCCACCTAATGGGTGAGTATGCACATCACGCAGGATGACATGGGCAGGTGGGGGGCAGGCATAGTTAAAGGTGCCATGGGTACTGGCCTTGATGGCCCATGACAGAGCAATGCAGACCACCATACTAATGTCCACCCTCTATTCACAGGTGACAGTGGCTACCCACTCCGTCCCTGGCTGCTCACACCATACTGGCACCCCTCGACCCCATCACAGCAACGTTACAATGAGGCACATGCCACTACATGTAATGTCATCAAGCGGATGTTCGGGATGCTGAAGTCACATTTCCGGTGCCTGGACACATCTGGCAGTGCCCTACAGTACAGCCCCTTGAAGGCCTGCAGGCTATTCCTGGCCTGTTGCATCCTGCACAACATGGCCAACAGCTGTGGGATAGCTGTAGAGGTCGAAGAGGGGGAATGCGATGGGGACAATGAGGACATCGGTCCAGACGATGATGGGCAGCCACCCCTTGGCAAAGGGACTCCCGCCTGTTCTGGATGGAGCAGCTGCACTGGGACGCCATCACAGAGGAGCACTTCGGCCAACACAGGTAGGCCATGGGGCCATGTGCAACCGCCAATGGCAAGGGCACAACCCACAGACAGGCATGGATGAACCCCAGGGGTGGATGGTGGCAAGTGAATGGGACTGAGCGTGGATCCACACACACCGTCAGGGATGGGCATGGCCAAACACGACACGCACTCACACACACACACACACACACACACACACACACACACACACACCACAAGACATGCACAAGGGGTAGAAGGCACGCTGACTCCAACTGCAATCCCTAACCACACACAGGTCCACACACGGCCACGTCCAGTGGCCGTCACTGTGCATGTCTCAGATGCTGGGCACCATTGCACACTGGTGGACAGCACAACGTAGGCATCATCATGCACACGCCACAGTGGCCAGCAGCCGGGAGGGTGTGCACATGGACCATGTGTGTGCAGGGCCAGGTACCCCACCCGTGCATGGTACAGTGCACAACACACTGCACACAGGGCAGCAGCAGACAGTGGCCATGGTGGGAGACAGGTCAGTCATGCAGCACAGTGCCACAGCCACCACAGATGCATGAGTGGCCCTACCGAGACCTGCCAGCCATGCAAGGCTGACCATTGGCCACATGGGGTTGCACCGATGGTGCCAAGGGGTGATGCTGTGGGAATGCAACCGTGTTCATGCAGGGGTCTGCAGCTCACCAAACATGTCCACACCAGGCATGTTCAGTATGCCCACAGCCGAACCTGGTGTTGACATGGAAGGGTCGCACAACACCAGGTTTGGGGGTGGACGTGACACTGCAGTGCATGGGCAATGAACTGGGTGCCCACAGTGGCCATGAAAGCAGTGATTGCATGTGTCTGCCTGTCAATGGCAGTGGTCACATCCTCCCACAGCCGGTCCATCCCTGCCAGGAGCAGACCATGATCCCAGCTGTGCCACTCTTCTGCCTGGCACAGAACCGCACTGAGTGCATCCATCGCCATCACAAGCCACAACTGCTGATCCACTGAATCCTGGAGTATGTGGCTGTGCTCATCAAAGAAGTCATCTGCCTGATCGGCATGCTGTCCCTCATGGTGTTCCTGGCCGTGCTGGGCAGCACCCTTTGAAGTTGGATGCTGTACACCATAGCCATGCCTGGGCACATCCACACGCGGTGCACTGACGCCACCCCTGACACTGTCCCCTGTTCCCATTTGCCGACTGCTGGCACTGCCCCTCTGGCCACCGATCGCAAGGGCCCACCAGTGCCACTGCAGCAGCCATAACAGCCCCACCGGCCTGGATGTACACCAGTGCTGCCCCACTGGGGCATACAGGCACAGGCTGGGACTGTGATGTCATGCAAGCCTCCACGGCAGCACCACTCATGGCTATACCCATGCTGTTCTCTTCTGTGGGACCATCCTGCATCCCACACGTAACACTGTCCAGGATGTGTGATCCATCATCATCGGTGCCTGATCTGGCACCTGTCCGTCTCTCAGCATGATGGAGTCCATGGCCGCTGTCATGCTGGGACACAGGCATGGCCTCATCCGCACCAGCACCACCATCTTCAGTCCAGACAGACAGGCAGGTATGCGGTGGTCCTCACCCTCAGACAACTGTGAAGGTGGATGGGCCCTCCTCCATATCCAGGGCCTTGCCCACGGTGGACACACCCACCACCACTGATCCATGTAGACGTTCAGGAGCTGTAAGGGAACACAGTAGTGTTAATGTCTCTGCCCTACCCTGTGGCATTCCCCCACCTCCCACACAGTGACAGCACAGAACCTACCATACAATGATGGTCTGCCACCTGTCTGGAAGCCACCACCTGGAACGCCTTCTATGGCACAATGCCGCATGCTGCCAGCCACCCACTCCTCCTGTGGCATCAGGCATGGCACATCCGGCTGTCCACCACTGGTTGCAGCACATGCTGCCCTGATGGCAGCCACCTTGTCCTTAATTCTCCTCTTGTCCATGCCGACCTTCTTTTTACATTCCTACACAGACTGCTGGTGGCTGCCATGCTAGTTCACAGCATGCGCAACCTCACCCCATGCTGCAGCACGGGCCTGTGGTGTTTTCTGCTGTCCACTGAGAGCGGTTCCCTGTTGAGGTATGCCTCGAACAGGGCATCTTATTCCACCCGTGTGAAGTTGGACCTCCTCTTTCTCCAACATCCCTGTTCCTCCTCTTCCTCACTTTCGGTCATTATAGAGCCTGTGGGAATGACAGGTGTAACCTTTCATTGTGCAGTCCCATGCATCTCCCACACACCACAGTCCACACTTCCAGATGGCATGCAACCCACCACAATAGACTGCAGTACCAAACTATGGCCTCTGCAGCCCCATGTCACATTTATATAGCACAAGGTATGCAAATTAGGTGAGGCACAACTCTAAGTGGATGCTAATGCAGTAGCTGTGCCATGGAATTGCTGATGAGCTGATTTACATATGTTGGCTGAATATCATGCTGTTGCACCTTGCGCAATTGTGTTAAGTGTGCTCAGGAAAAGGTGCAGCTCTGTGACATGAGCAGTAGGCACTGCAAGGCGCATGCCTGGGGTGCTGACACTGACGCCTGCCACGCTGCTGACATGCTGAGCATGGGAGGCAGTGCTGGGCATGGCCACCACTGTGCCAGTGGCACTAGTGTGCTGTTCACACATATGGCACTCATGCCCTGAAGTGCCATAGGCACCATGGTGCCACAGCGCGGTAGGCCACTGCAGGGCATCTCACACAGGCACCCAACCATGTTACACGCAGGGTGTCCCAATCGTGCTGTGGCGGTCCGTGCATGACAGACCCTTGACCCTGTGGTCGACCTTTGCCCACTAGGCACCATGTGCCCACATGGGTGCACCCCTATCGTGCTGTTTGGTGACAGCGCGATGGGCAAGGGCAGCGCTGTACTGCGCAGTATCTGCATGTGGCGGACGTGCACTACAGAGTGCCATTTTGTGATCTTACCTGCAGCAGTGATGGCAAGGAGGAGAGCTGCTTTATGAAGCCCACTGGAGCTGGCCAATTTGGTGGCCATTGTGGAGCCCCATGCTGGGGCCCTGTTTGGGGATGACCCATTGGACAGGGCAAGGAGTGCAGTTTGGGAGGAGGTGGCAGTGGCACTAGAGGAGGCCACAGAGATTGACTGAACAGCCAAGCAGTGTTGCCATCGCTATGGGACCTCCGGCAGAGGGACCAGGGCAGGCTTGCCCATTTACAGGAACACGCCAGGTGAGGCGCACTGCCACGTCCAGGTAGGTGCTCCATCCATACACTGGTAGTGTCCGTATGGGTATCACGATGGGCATGGGTCCACCACACGGGGGGGGTGTCTAGTGTGGGTAGTGGTGGTGGTGGTGAGGTTGCAGCATGGCTGGGCTTTGCAGGATCGCACACACCCAGGGGGGGCCTTTGCTACTGGTTTGTACTGATGTTCCCCTCTCCATGTTTGCAGCCTAGGCCCTGAGGAGTGGAGATGAGCGAGAGAGGCATGGGAACTCCAAGAGGCCGTGGATGCAGGGCAACAGGCATGGGCTGCCAGGCCCAGCCAGCATCAGCACCCAGATCCAGTGGATGCAGGTGAGTGCTTTTCTTCCAGGATATTCTGTGCATGCTGTGTTGCGGGGTAGGCGGCGGGGCATGGCCACCATCCATTGACACCACTGACATGCATGCCACACGGTACACTCAGCACTGTCCTGTGGCACTGCATGTGTGGGTGTGCATCACTGGTGGTCCATGCATGCACCGGCTACAGGGCTGTGCCACTGCCTTCGCACCACATAGCCATGTCACTCTACAGCCATGGTGGTGCTGTCTGGGACTTGGGCGGTGGGTGTGTGCAGTGGTCTGCATGGTTGTGTGTGCCTGGATAGGCAGGTCTTGTGGACACGATCACTGTGAGTGGTTGCACACCATCACAGGGGCGTGGCCCACAGCTGTGTACCATGCACAATGGGTGGGCTGCAAGGGGATGGACATTTACACCTATTGACTCTGCTCCCTTGTCCTAGGTGGACGGTGGATGATACAGCTCAAGAGGGGCATGCAGGAGCTCCTGCAGCTCGCACGGGCTTCCATGGAGATACTGCAGCGCATGGAGCAGCATGGAATTAGGAGGCGGAGGACAAGGAGGTGCCACAGGAATGGAGAGCGGGGTGGACGCTAGGCCCTCCATGCCCCCAAATTCACCCTACCCCCCTGGACCCACCCTCACACACCAACTTCCCTCTCCCATTTGTTTACCCCTGCCCCTTACCCACCCCCACCTGGTATGTGCCCCCCCATGTACATAATTGTAAATAGTTTGTTTGACCTTTATATAATACATTTGTTTTGTTATGTCTACTGTGGTGGTCTTTGATTTGCAGTGGGCTACAGGTGTTCAGCTGCAGTGGTGTGCATGGTGCCAGGGGTGGTGCAGGCATGGGCGTGTGTGTGTCCAGAGGGGAACCGCCTATGGTGTGGGTGTGGGACTCAGTCACTGTCTGTGGTTTGTGTGTTGTTCCCTGTGCACTGGATGCCTGTGTGCAGTGGTCCACGGTGCATGCACTGTGTCCATGGTGCCCCTGTCAGACCATCCATGGCCTGTGCAGCTGACACCCTTGCATGTCTGTGATCTGCACGGTCTGCTGGCATGTCAGTGGTGGCTGTCCATGCTGCACAACCACTGTACTGGGCACAATGCCAGGTTGCCTCCTGTCACCGGTATGGTGCACGTCTACCTCGGGTGGCACTGTGGCCTCTGCTGTTGTTGTCTCCCCTCCATGCTGTTGCTTGTGTCTGCTGCAGGGGATGTGCTCCACTGTCTGTCACTTGTGCTCCGGCCGCATGCTGGTGGCATACGGCTTCATGGTGCCTGCGCAGGGTGGCTGGTACACCTGTGCCATGGAGGGGTGCTGGCCATGTGTACAGGGCTGCCGTGGCCACATGCCAGTGGCTTTGTTGACCCACTACTGTGTCCCAGTGTTGGTGTGCCCTTGGGTATGGGTGGGTGTTTGTGTATGCACTGTGTTGCATCCTGTGTGGCTCAAGCTTCCATGCACCACTGTGGGTATCTGTGCTGGCTGTTGTGGCCAGTGCTGGGATGGGATGTGTCCTTGGGAGGGTGTGCAGGGTGCTGTACCTCTGGTGGTGGTGTCCAGGGCAGGCCCTGTTGCATGTGGGTTACCTCTTGTGCCAACACATGGTTGGTCTCTCAGCTGTACCTCGGGGGGGGTCATGTGCATGGCGGCACTGTGTATGCAGTTGTTGCATCGGTGTCTGCTGCTGCCCACTGCAGGGTGCTCATGGTGGGGCTGCCTTGCATGGCTCCTTGGAGCACAGGGTTGCACTGTCACAGTGGAGGTGGTGGCATGCATGGGGTGTCCTGCACTGTTGAGCGCTACCCCTGGGCAGGGTGTCTGGGGATCGCGGTGCAAGGTGTGATCTGCATTGGTGGGATGGTGTGGCATGGGGTGGCCAGACATCCTTGTGTGCCAGTCACATCTTGCCAGGGGGTGTGCTGGGGCACCATGCCCCTGCTGTGGGATTGTTGCTGGCGTCCATGGGCTGGTGGTTCTTCCAGCTCTCCTCAGGTTGTGTGGTGCATGGGGTGATGTCTGTTCTGCTGTGTGCTCCTCTGCCCATATCTTTTATGGGTGGTGGACCCCTGCATTCTGTTCCTGCACATTCCTGGTTGTGCTGATGCACTACTACCCTACTCCACTGCGCATCCCTGGTTGCGCCATGGTGCAGTTGGTGAAATATTCAGTTGTGTGGCGCAAGCGCATCTTGGCCTGCACAGTGTTTGAATATTGCGCGTGTTATGTATGGGTGCACTGGACTTGCACCTGCTCCTGCTATTGCGCTACTTTGTGGCGCAGTTTGAATATCTGGGCCAAAGAGTTTAAGCATCACACACCAAAGGGTATGTGTAAAAAAACATTACACACCCAGATTACACACCACTGCCTATACATTATTATTATTTTACAATTGCTGACTTTTGTTTATTTCATTCAGCTCTGTCTTTCACACGATGTTAATGCCAAGTATAGATTTTGATATTTTAAAATATTTTATTTCACTTAGTCACAGTTCTTTCTTGTTTAAAATAAAACTGCCATTTCTAAAAGCGGTTTGTGGCATCACACATGTGGTGTGGTTTCAGACAGTGGCTCTAACTTGCTCACTTAGTGCTCCAGAGAAAAGTGAGTTTGTTTCAGTTCAGCTCAGATAGACTGACAGCTAATAACTGTCTCATGCCTCCCATTATTATTCACTAATGATAATGGGAACTAGAGCCCTGCTTAGGTGGTTGTGATGATTGAGACTGATCAGTAATTATAAAACGGCACAACATCCAAGTGGAGTTGTTGTCGGGTGTTGGGTGGTCTGAAGGGAACAACCATAAAAACTGTACTAGTTGGCCTTATTCTGCTGAGAGATATGGTCACATGAACATGAAACAGGCATAGGCTGCTTAGAAAAGAAAGAAAATATTTGCAAAAGAAATGTATGTATCAAAGGCATTAAAAGGCAGCAAAGCATGTTACAGTAGTAACCAGTTAAATGTATTATAGACCATGCAGAGGAAGGAAAGAGATAGTATTTTACATAAGTGCCTTGCTTATAAACTGTATCACAAATAGAGATGTTGCAAAGTTGTTGTTGTTTACTTTAGCTATTATTAAACGAAGCACATAAATGGCGTATTAGTCAGCAAAATCAAGATACAGATATTGCAGTGACAGTTCTGAGGTAAAATATTTACTAACAGCGGGCACTGTCAAAACAACAAAGATGAGCTTTTGCCATAGGCAGGAAAGAGCAGGAATGGCCATAGAAAAAACAGAAGATCCTTGCACAACGTGACCCTCCCATTCCCAATCATGGTCCGAAGGAACTCCCCACCAGCTGCAGCAGAAAGTTAAACCAATCAAATACTGTATAACGCAAAATATCCGTGTAGCTTATATTCCGCGCGACGGTAATACCACCATACTTTAGCGGAATCTCACATTCGCGTAATTACGGTACCCGGAAGTCTACAAAATGAACACATCACAAGCAACTGTATTACAAGTCTATTCATTCATTTGCTGACTGACTACTAACTTCTAAGATGTCGTTGTTATCCTGGATCCACAAAAAACCTGCTGTCAAGCGAGACTTGTCTGGTGAGCCCTTGAGTGCCGAAGGTCTTAGTCAGAGTGCTGCGGTCTCACTGCAGGTTGCCGATGCAGTCATTACAGAACTCACTAGTGACATCTCCGGTCCTGTTCCCAAGAAGCGCCAGACTGAATACACTAAATACAATGCAAGTGTTCGTTTTGAGGTTGGCAAGTATGCAGTGGAGAACGGTGTTATGAATGCCGTTCGCTACTACTTCAAGAAGTACGGAAGCAGCATAAATGAGAGCACTGAACGTGGGTTCAAGAAGGACTACCTTGCAGAGCTTGGTAAAACCCCAGACCCCACCAAACTGACTCCTCAATTGCCCACTAAAGCCCGTGGTCATCCTGCATTGCACCTTGATGAGGTTGAGGATGAGCTTAAAAAAATTGTTAAAAGCATAAGATCAGAGGGGGCAGTAATGAATGCTTGTGTGGTATCGGCCATAGCATCTGGGGTAGTAAAGGCACACAACCCTGACCTGCTATCAGAGAACGGTGGGCATCTTACATTTACAAGGCAGTGGTCCTGGAAGCTTCTGAGTCACATGGGGTATTCTAAACACAAGGCGACCAAAGTTGCCAGAAAAACCCCTGTCGACTTCCCAGAATTGAAGGCTAAATTCCTGGGTAGGGTGGCTACTGCTTGTTGGCAAGAACTGATCCCCCCCAGCCCTTATTTTTAATTTAGATGAAACTGGTGTTCAATTAGTGCCATGCAGTCAGTGGACCATGGCGACTGTGGGTTCTAAGCAAGTAGAGGTGTGCGGACTGGGTGACAAGCGGCAAGTGTCAGTCGTGCTTACAATATCGATGATTGGAGATCTTATACCTCCCCAGATCATCTATAAAGGAAAGACTGACAACTGCCACCCTGCTTTCAGATTCCCTGTTGGCTGGTTAATAAGCCATTCCAAAAATCATTGGGCAAACAGTCTTACAATACAGCAGTTCATCATAGAGGTTCTTGTCCCACACATTAAAAAAAATCAAACTGCAGATGGACCTACCCCAGGAACAGAGATCGCTGCTTATCATGGATCTGTTCAGAGGTCACACCACTGAAGAGGTACTGCAATGCCTAGAGCAGAATGAAATTGTCCCTACTTTTGTCCCGGCGTCTTGCACCGACTTACTGCAGCCGCTTGATTTAACAGTCAACAAGCTGCTTAAAGATGAGTTAAAGCAACATTTTACAAGATGGTATGCTGATACCGTGTCAGGCCAGCTTCAAAGTGGAACCGCATCTGCTGATATTAAAGTAGACCTATGAATGCAGAGCCTAAAAGTGAAGCACGCCCAGTGGATGGTGGACAGCATAACCTGAGTTGGAGAAAGGGACGAAGGAATCATCAGTGAATTCCGCAAAGCCGGAATCTTAGAGGCACATGCTCAGTGCTTAAACTACTAAGGAGACAATTTTTGTGAGCCAGTTTTTTAACTTCAATGAAGTTTAATAAAATGAGAAACATAGCATAAGCACACAGTCTCCCCTCCCCACATGAGCAACATGAATTCACTTTTTGCGAGCCAGTTTTTTAACTTCAATAAAGTTTAATAAAATAAGAAGCATAGCATAAGCACACAGTCTCCTCACATGAGCAACATGAATTCACTAGCTGTGATTGCCCACTCACTGTATTCTTTTTTTGTCATGCCCAAGTCCAGAGACAACGCTAAAGCACACGCGCCCCCCCGCAAGCTGTTCGATCAACCACACTTCCACATGAACTCACAACAAAGCACACAATCTCCCACATGAGCAACATGAACTCACTTTTTGTGTGCTCAGTGTATTTTTACTCCATTTACTCCATTCCCACATGCCACAAACGAGATCGAACAGAACAGATATATGTAGAATCACATGAACTACTATAGTATCACATGTGATTCAAGTGGTTAACAAAATGATCACCAACAGTGCCTATATTAAAGTTTCACCATAACGCAACACAAGGTGAGTGCTAACAGGCAAGCACGAAGTTATACAGTATAAATGCTGTTTTTTTTAATTTCTGTTGATACTTAATATATGCTGATTCTTAATATTCGCGCATACTATATGCTAAGCGAATAGCGCGGAAATAAAATTACAGCGTGATAAAGGGGTTATACAGTACATCACATTAATCAACATCAAGGAGCAAATTCTACATCTATAGAGGCTACATACCATACCCAGCATTGCCAGCATCTATTAAATTGGTCAAGTTTGTCATGCTTCTCCACTATGAGTTTCTCTAAGTAATACATTTTCAAAACTATATGACACCACTCCATTACCGTTCTTTTTCCTCCTTGTTGAGAGGGAGGACCATCCCACCTCTTGGTACAGTATGCAATGATGTGTGCGAGAGGGTAGGGTTAGGATAAACCTTATGGCCAGGTGGTATAGCGTGTCAAGTTTGCTGAGCACAGTAGAGGGACAATGGATGTAGAGAAAGTCGGCATAGTCCAGTAAGGGTAGAAATGTGGATTGCACCAATCTCTTTCTAGCTTCTTTGGTGAGTAGGCACTTAATGCGGTAGAACACGCCTAGCCGCTGCCTTAATTTTTATGAGACCTCATTTACATGGCACAGGAGGTTAAGCTTGTTATCCAGCCAGAAACCCTGGGTATTTGAAGGTATCTACTATTTCAAGGGCTTCACCCAATATCATTAGAACCATGTGCTTGTGTGTTGTTCCCGGTGCTGTCTTAGGTGCGAGGATCATGGCTTTGTTTTGTCTTTTGTGTTAAGTAGGAGCTTATATTTGATAAGGTTATGCTGGAGAGAGATGAAGTCTTGCTGTAGGTCCTTGAAGGCTGAATCAACAATGAGTTTGAAGTGTAGAGGACAGTATCATCTGCAAATATGTGCACATTAGCTGTAGACAGTTGTGCATCAAGGTTGTTGATATATATTGCAAATAGGAATGGACCTAGGATGGATCCTTGGGGGACACCTAGTGGAAGTGTTTTTAATGGGGATAAATCACCTGGTGCTTTAACTTGTTGTAACCTGTTGGTAAGGTAGCTGGTGAACCATTTCATGGCAGTCATATCGAAGCCGATATTGCACAGTGTGGAAAGCATAATATCGTGGTCCACAGTATCGAATGCCATACTAAGGTCAAGGAAGAGGGCATACATATACTTTTTGGAGTCCAGGGCAATTTGCCAGTCAGTTGTTACTTTTGCAAGGGCAGATACTGTGCTGTGTTTAGCTCTAAAGCCAGACTGTGCAGGATTTAGCAGTTTCTGTGACTCCAGGTACTCTCTAATTTGGGTGTTAATGATTTTTTCCAATAGTTTTGATAGGGTATATAATATGGATATAGGTCTGTAATTGTTCAGGTCACTCTGATCCCCAGATTTAAACAAAGGTATGATGTGTGCAGTTTTCCAGAGCACAGGTAGCTCACCCTGCTTCAGGGAGATGTTAAATAAGTGGGTGATGGGGGCCGTTAAGTATCAATGGCCCAGTTTTAGGAAGTAAGGTTCAATATTGTTGGCCCCAGCATTCTTTATTGTAACCAATGACAGCAAGAGGTCTTCTACTTGTTTAAACATGACTGTATCGAAGCTGAAAGAGGAGGGGTGCGATTGGTTGTGGTTGAGGTTAGCAGTGGAGATGGAAGTGGGGTCCCCTGATGGGCTGATCTTGTTGACTGGCGAGGCATCACAGGCCAACCCAGCTGTAGCAAAGTGTCTGTGCAAGTAGACCCATTGGACACTATTTTGCATGGAAAGGAGGCGCAGTAGTGTGTCCTTCAACTTCTTTGGGGATGCTCCAAAATTTGGCAGCATCGTTTTTGTTGTCTTCCAGTGCAGCTTGGAAGTATGTAGATTGTTCAGATCTAATTAATTTAGTGTAGATGTTTCTTGAGGTACAAAATGCTTATCCAAAGCCTCTCCAGAAGGCCCCATGGCATTGAGATTTATACTTTATGACAACCGTTGGAATGTCATGAAGTCTTAGGGCCCAATTCCAGTACAGTTACACCTGATGTAACAGCATGTGCACCAAGTAGAATGGTCCATGTATCAACTTACCCCAGCAGTTGTGACATGTGCAGTTCTACAAAGTGGCCTGTGACATGGCACAGGCCACTTGCACCAAACAACTGTTATGCCCGCAGTTGCGCCATAACCTCCCCTGCGATATGGCTCTAGGGGGTTTATGGCAGCAGTTGCGCCCCATTCCAGAAGGGCAGCAACAAAGTCCCCAGTGTCAGGATTCTACAAGAACCCCTGGAGGAGAATTGGCAACATAAATTACACCAGCTTTTAGCTGGTGTAACTTATGGATGCCCCCCTGGGGTCCTGAAGACTCGTCAGCAGTCCAGCAGTCATTGCACAGGTACCCTTCCCCCCATACCCAGCATACCACTGTGGGTGCTCTGCAGGGCTTCCCATCCCCCTGCCCCCAAATCCTACATTAAATGCCCCACAGGGCTGCCCACTCCTGGCAGGCGACTTTGGGTTGGAGCACAGGTGGGGGGTTGACTGCACCACCCTGCGGGCATAGCTAGGGTGGATCCAGGGGGCAGTTGGTGTGACCAGCCCTGCAGGAAGTTACTGAAGACTTTGGGGGCAGGGGTGTGGCAGCCCTGTAGGGCAATTAATGTAGGATTCGGGGTGGGGGTGGGTATCCCTACGGGGCTCTGATTGTACAAATCAGGGGGGGCTGGAGATGTGGGCAGTCCTGCGGGGTGCCTCGTGCTTTGCTGGGCATGGGTGGGCACTTGCGACCTGCAGTTGCGGCTTGCGACATGCTCGCCAGATACGCCCTCTGTTCGGTGTGCCTGGCTGCATGTCGCAAGTCACAGGACTTAGCTGTGGTGACCCTGCCCCTTCTAGAATAGAGTGCAGGGTCAATGTCTCAGTTGCAGTTGGTGCAAATTGCGTTTGGTGGCGACTAGCGCCAACCTTGTAGAATCGGGCCTTTAATTCGTGGGCAAAGTTCCGGCAAAGTCACCAACTTCTCCTTCATGGATCAATTTGCAAATTTTTGTCATTTACTAGGAAATTCACATTTTGTAATTTCACCTGCAAATACCTGCAGCTTCACCTTTGGAGTTCATTTGGACAAGGTTTGCTCAGATCGAAGCTTCTGTTAAACAAGTGCCTGTAGGTTATATGGAAACAGCTCCTGCAGGTCACATGCTACCTGTCTATGTACAGATTGACCCTTAGTTTCATTTTGCAATCTCAGTGAGTTAGTGAAGAGGTTCAGATTTACTGCTTTCAGAGGGTTTAAAAAACAACCAACTTTTACAGCTTTTTTTGTGTTTCTCTTGCCATCTTCTATTTACCTAGCAATTTGTGTGGATTTATTAACTTGCTGCTTAGGTGCATTTTTCCTTATATTCCATGCTTTTATTTGTTCTACTTCTCTTGCTTTTACTGTTTTTTTTCGAACTTAAAATGAGTGGTACTGGCGAGAAGGAGACTGGGGGGACTGGGACTATGACTGGGACCAGTCATAGCAAGGAGAGGGGGATGCAGTCCACGGATGGGACACACCATTCCATCCATCTGAAGAGGCCAGCTTTGGCACTAGGAGCACCAGGAAGTGACACTCAGCACCTGCCCCCCTCCCCCCACACACACACACTGCAGCACTAGCAGCGGCATACAGTGGTAGCACCATCACCAGCAGTTGACCCTGCTCTGGTACATCCTGCATCTGCTGCAACACCTACCCCCGTTACCCTCCCTGTGTTGCCCCATTTGTGATAATCTAGCTCCTCCCCTCATCAGCAGCAAAAGTCCCTGTTTTGGGGCTTGTTTATATTTGACCCCACATACAGTTGTTTGGCATGGGAATTGGGGTAGCCATTTGGGCACATGTGGGTAGCATACCCACCTTAAGGTGAGGCACTGCCAGGAGTGGGAGAAGCATGTCAGGAGGAGACAGATCGATATAGCTGAAGGGATGGAGGTGGTGGAACCCCTAGCGGTCCTTTCATGCTGCATGGCATGCAGCACAAGAAGAGGCGGTGTGTCGGGTTTTCACACAGTGCACAGATCCCAGACAGGGACACAGAGGGGATGGAGGAGACTAGGAGAGGGAGCTGCAGCCTGACTTGGATGCTGTGGGCGGCTCACCTGGGAGGCTGGCTTCAGATTCACCTCCTGTTTTCATCCAAATAGAAGTGGAGCAACTGTGCAGGGAGAGAGGGGAGCTCACCCACCAATCTGTAGCTATGAAACAAATTTTGGAGCTGGTGCTCCAAAACCAGCAGAACATTCCTGTGGGGCTGGCAGAACTCCATGGTGGTGGTGCACCATCTGTCTCCAGTCCATAGCCCTATTATCTCTACACACCTCAATTCAAGAAAAGACTCTTCATCATGATTATATGCTAGCTGTCTTACTGTCTTCTTTATTCTTATCTTCACCTAGTCTGAAAAACAACTAGAAAGTAAAAAAAGAAGTTTTTACGTCTTCGTTTCTCTCAGTCCTGATTTCTTATACTGCTTCATTCTATCTACCTAAATTCTGTTGTCAGCTATCCTCCTCCACCTTAACAAAAGAAAAAAGTATGATTTCCTCTCTATAGTGTTCTCTTTCTTGAGCAACTGTGCAGTTCTTACACTATCACTGTCTTCTCTCACTATTTTTCTTGATTACATGAATAAGTATTTCACACTGCTACATGGTGCTCTGCTGTGTGTCCCCCAGCACAGTTCTTGCAAAGCACTTTAGAGGAAATTGTGAGAAAAGCACAACATGTAAAAATTCTGTGCTCCCTGAATTTTCTCAGCTATTAGAATAAATACGCCAGGCTGCTGCATGCTGCTACACAGTGCAAGCTGTGTGTCAGTCCCTCCTCCAAAGTTCTTGCAAAGCACTTCGGTGGAAATTGTGAGAAAAGCACAGCATACATGCATTCTGTACTCCTAGAATTGTTCTCAACTGCCAGAAATTGCTTCAGTGCTGTGTGTAACTCTCCCACCACAGCACCTGTCCTGATAAACTATAATGGCCAGAAACTCTGTATATTTTCTCATGAAAGGACAGTGCCTGTTTTGGGCATAGATCCAGATGTTGACCTTTGTGTATTACTCTGTGTTTTACCAGCAAAGGTAAGTATTTATTTTTTGTTTTTTACTTTTTAGTTGTGGGCAGAGGGAGTGTAAACAGTGTCTTTCTAACCATCTTTTGTTCACATCTTTCTTGTTTTTTTTCAGATATTTATCACTAGGGTGATGAAATCCTGTTGCTACACATGTGCAGTCCAGATCTAGTAATTTAACTGAGCATTCTTTCCTACCAGGGAAGGTAAGTATTCATTTTTTTCCATGTTTGTTTTAAATTCTTAAATGTTATTTGTATGTAACTCTTGGACTGTTTTTCTGTTCTTGTTTCTCTCATGTCAGGTATTTTTCCGCTGTGAGACAATGTGGAATCAGGCAGCAGTATCAGGTTGATGACTGCTATTCCAGCTGGCTAAAGAGAATGGGTTGATTTTAATGAGACCACAGACAGTGGTAGAAAAGCTGGAGGAGGAGTAGGAAGAGGAAGAGCATGCATCTGCAATGCTGACCACATCAACGGTCTGGTGATGAATGATGATGGCTGGCTTCTTGGAGAAGGAGGCATTTATGACAGAATGGAAAGAGACCTGCGAATGCTAGATATAAATTATTTAGACTCTAGAACACTCCCTATTGAGTTGCATCTGTGAAAGGAAACAAAAAAATAAAACAGCTCATAGAAAAAAAAACTTTGGGAGAAGGTACTTACCATCATGTTGGTGTTGGCCATGCCTTGAAATTGCATGAAGGTGCCTCAGACAGAGAGGGTGGAAAAGTCTTGCTTGCTGGATGAGAAAGCAGCTAGAAAAGAGACCTGTGAAGACAAGAGAAAATTATTTAGACTCTGCTCAATTAGCCACTGTGAGTGAACGCATGGTCGGTTTAGCATTTGTCCACTTCTACTCTTACTGTATCTGTCACCTCTGAAGAAAAAAGAGAAATTATTTAGCCTGACTTGGTTACCAGGGTGGGCTCATAGTATGTCTGTCTTGCCATACCTGTCACCTGTGAAGAAAAAACAGAAATTGTTTAGCCTTACTTGGCCACTGTGTTTCTGTGTATCAGTGAAAAGACAACTTAAAATTAAAAAGGAAAAAAAATCACATAATGATGCTTACCATCAAATTAGTGAGTGTCATTCCAGGTTCTGGCATGACAGTGCAACAGAGAGGGATAGTGGAGGAAGAGGCAGCTTAAGCCTGTGCCTTGTGGGCTGTCTGGCTTTGCAAGTGGCTTGTCAGTCATCTCTGTGAATGGTTAAACCTGCAGTGTGAGGGAGCGAAAAAGAAAGAAAGTAACATGTCTGTCAAGCAAGACATTGGTGTGAGGATGGAGTTGCCACCAGCAGAGAAGTTAAGGAGTGTGAACAACATAACTTACCTTCACAGCAGGCAAAGTTGGGCCTTGCTGGACTTCTGGTTTTGCTGCCTTGGTGGACTGGCTGGTTGGAGACTCAGCTTGAGGGCTGGCTTGCCAAAGGTCTATGAAGCAATGGCATTTAAGCTGGCTTAAGAGTTCAGGTTTGTCGGTCTGGATGCATGTGGTAAATGTGGCAGTGGCCCATGTTGTTAGTGGATGTGGAGGCACAAGCAGGCTTAGTCTGATATGAAAGCAAGGCTATCACTCACACTGCCAGAGGTTATTATAAGAGGCATGGACTGCAGTTTCTCATTCAGCTGGTTTGACTGGTCTACACTATGGAGAACAAGGAGAACAAATCAAAGCAAAAGCCTGTATTTTCTCCCCAAAAGTTCACCAGAGTTCACAAGAATCAAACACCTAGGCCTCAATTTTCAAAGGCTCCAGCACGGTGCAAGGTGCCTGTGCCACAGAGAATGGTGCAAGGTGCACCTTGCGCTGAAAGGTACAGCCAGGAGCCATTCACAAAAGGCAGCCTGTGTCAAGTGCAGAATGCCTGCCCCAATCGGGGCTTGCATCACCCCTGCACCACAGATGTAGCTGTAACATGGCGCAAGCCTCCACTTCCCCTAAAACAGGATTCAGGAACAACACCAAGATGACAAACTTCCAAGTACCCTTAGACCAGATAGGGCTGGTCTAAGGGTACTTAGAATATGTCCCTATGGGATGGATATAATCAGTGCCGCTGTATGCTGTGGTCTCCCCTCGGAACCCCAATGTAGCCCTGTAAAAATAAATGTACAGGTCCCCCTCCTGATCCCTGATGCCACCCCCTGATGTGAATGACATCCCCACCCCACAACTGCATGCCACCCTGGTGTGCACATATAGGCGTGCACCCCTCCAAAACCCCATGTATCCCAGTTGTGCACAATGCCCCACCCCATCCTTGCTGCTGCCAGAATGTACAATTATCCAACATGATCCCCCATACACTCAAGTCCCCAACACCTGGTGGTCTAGTGGACCCCACTCCGCAGTGCCCATCCAGCCAGCGACTGGCTCAACCCACCGCTCACTTCCACAGCCAGTTGCTGACTGTGATCTGAAGCAGTGCTTACTGTATATATGTGCTCAGCATTGAGTGCATATATACAGTATGTGCTGATTTAGATCACAGTCAGGGGCTGGCTGCAGAGGTGAATGGTGGGTTGAGCCAGTCACCGGCAAGATGGGCACCACGGGTTGGGGGTGGGGTCCACTAGACTACTGGATATTGAGGACTAGAGTGTATGGGGGATCATGTTGGATAATTGTACATTCGGCCAGCATCAGGGTTTGGGGGTGGACACTATCCCATGGTGTCAGGGTATTGTATGTGTCCCTGGGGATCGGGACAAGGGAGTCTGCCTTAGCTTGGCTGCACTGGCTTGTGACAGACACTTCTCATGTGCCAGTCATTTGCCACATGGGAAGGGTTGCCACAAGTGAGGGGACTTACGTGCTGGGACCCCTCCTGTACCAGAATCCGGTACAGGGTCCCTGGCACATGGGGCTTCAGCACAAGCTGCTGTTTGCCGCAGCTTGTGCCGGACACAGCCCCCTTTGAGAATCAGGCCTTTAATGTTCAAGGTCTTCAGTTCTTTGGTAGAACTAAACTTGCAGCTCTGCTATCAACCCTACCCCAGCATCCAACCACCAACCTTACCCTGCACCTGACAACCCCACCCAACACTCTGAAAGAAACCCCACTCAGCAACCTAACAACAACCCTGCACCAACAGGAGAGGAGGGAGATATGATAGAGACCTTTAAGTACCTCACAGGGATACATAAGCTACAGCAGGAAAGTATTTTTCAGAAAACAAAATGCACAATAACAAGGGGACATGCTATGAAGCTAGAGGGGGTATTGTCAGGAGAGATGTGAGGAAGTACTTCTTCACAGAAAGGGTGGTGGATTCATGGAACAGCCTAACAGCTAAGATGGTGGGGATGAAAACAGTGATGGGGTTCGAGAACTCATAGGACAGGCATAAGGGAATATTAATGGAAAGGAATGGGGAAGGGAAAAAGTGCTAGAGATCACATAGGGTCATAGAAACATAGAAATTGACGGCAGATAAGGACTGCAAGACCCATCCAGTCTGCCCATTTCTTTTTTTACCTTATAAATGTGCCATCTGCCTTTGCTCTGTCAATGGCATATCTATTCATACTCATCTGTATTGCTCCCTTATGCCTACCCCATGCCTGTTTGAAGCCCTGCACTGTATTCATATCCACCACTTCCTGAGGTAGGCAGTTCCATGCATCCACCACCCTTTCTGTGAAAAAGAACTTCCTCATATTACCCCTTAATCGGCCTCCCTCTAATCTCATGCTGTGTCCTCTTGTCCTGCTATTTTTCTTATATTGAAACATGTTCAACTCTTTCACCTTGTTAATGCCCTTAAGGTGTTTGAATGTTTCGATTATATCACCTCTCTCCCTCCTTTGCTCTAGGGTATACATATTAAGCTCCGTTAATCTGTCCTCATATGTTTTCTGATGCAGTCCCTACACTATTTTGGTTGCCCTTCTCTGTACTGCCTTAATTTGGTTAATGTCCTTGTGAAGGTGTGGCCTCCAGTACTGCATGCAGTTCTCCAGATGGGGCCTAACCAGTGCCTTGTAAAGAGGGATTATTACCTCCCTTTTCCAACTTGTGATACCCCTACTAATACACCCTAACATCCGTCTAGCCTTACATACTGCTTTAGTGATCTGCTTGGATGATTTCAGGTCATCAGTGATGATGATGCCCAAGTCTCTTTCTTCCCTTGTGACTGCCAGCAACTCCCCTCCCAGCCTACAGGTGGCTTCAGGGTTTCTCTTCCCTATGTGCATGATCTTGCATTTCTTTGTTTTAAACCCCATTTGCCATTCTTCTGACCATTTTGCTAGTTTATCCAGGTCTCTTCTCATTCTGCCCACCCCATCTGGATCATCTACTCTGTTGCAGATCTTGGTGTCATCTGCAAACAGACAAACCTTACCCTCCAGTCCATCTGCAATGTCACTGATGAAGATATTGAAGAGGACTGGCCCCAGGACTGATCCCTGAGGTACCCCACTTGTGACTTGCATCTCTTCTGACTGTATACCATTTACCACCACTCTCTGTTTTCTGCCCGCCAACCAGTTTGCCACCCAGTTGACCAACTTCTGACCCACCCCGAGCCTACCCAGCTTATTAATCAATCTTCCATGTGGAACACTATCAAAAGCTTTGCTGAAGTCGAGGTAGGTGACATCAACTGCTCCCCCTTGTTCCACCACTCTGGTTACCCAGTCAAAGAAATGTATGAGATTAGTTTGACAGGACCTTCCTTTTGTAAACCCATGCTGTCTTGGATCCTGTGCTCCTATGGATTCCAGGTGTTGCACTATCCTTTCCTTAAGGAGTGCCTCCATAATCTTGCCCACTACTGAGGTAAGACTGACTGGTCTGTAGTTCCCTGCCTACTCCCTGCTACCACTCTTGTGGAGCGGGATCACATGAGCCCTTCTCCAGTCTTCTGGGACCTCTTCTGTGCTCAGAGACTCACTAAACAGTTCTGATAATGGCTCTGCTAGTTCCACCCTTAGCTTCTTTAGTACCCTTGGATGTATGCCATCAGGTCCTGTTGCCTTGTCCACCATGAGCTTATTGAGCATTTGTAGGACCCTTTCTTTGGTGAAGGGACTAGTGCTCACCTCCCTTCCCCCCGTGTCCATGGTGCTGAGCTGTGGGCCCTGCCCTACCTTCTCTTCAGTAAATACTGAGCAGAAGTATCTATTTAGGATAGATGATTTTACATGGTCCTCCTCACACGCCCCCTTATCTCCTTTGATCTTAGCAATACCCCCTCTAGACTTTCTCCTTTCACTAATGTATCTATAGAAAGTCTTGTCACCTTCTTTTACTGTTGTTGCTAGTGTTTCCTCAGTTCGGGTCTTTGCCTGCCTTCCCTGCTTCCATTAGGGAAGTTTGTATGCATCCCTATCTTCATCCCACTGTGTTCCCTTATATTTCCTGAAGACCAGCCTTTTGGCTCTGACCTTTTCTGCTACTGTTTTTGAGGACCAAAGTGGTTTTCTTCTTCTTTTGCACTTCCTTTTCTCTCTAACACAATGGGATGTTGCTTCAAGTATTGCATCCTTAATGCTTGCCCACTTTGCCTGTACTCCCTCACCTGTATTTCTTTTTGCCAGGGCTAGCTTAACTCTGTTAGCCATTTTATCAAAGTCAGCTCTTCTGAAGTCCCATATTGTTGCCTTGGAATGGGATGATTTAGTTGTAGTGGCCAAATTGAACCATATCATGTGATGGTCACTGGCCCCCAGGTGACCTTCTACCTGGAGATCTGTGATCCTTTCCCTGTTAGTCAGCACTAGATCTAGGATAGTCCTGTCTCTTGTGGGTTGTTGGGTCTATGCTACGGTGATACTGTAGGTAGAGAAAAATGGGCAGACTGAGTGGGTCGAGAGGTCCTTATTTGCCAACAGATTCTTTTCATGTTTCTGTGTAGCACTGACACCAGCCCTGCCCCAGCACTCTGACACCAAGATTTACTGCAGTCTGACAAAGCAGTCTGGCACTAACTCCACCACAACACTCTGACGCCTATCTCAGCACCCTTGCAATGACCTCATGTCAGTGCTCTGACCCCAGACTTTCTTTTAGCATTTTATAAGTAACGGATAACACACAACAGAGTGGGGGTTGTATCCCAGTACTCACATATCTCTAGCATTCTATAAGGTCAGAGAAAAGTGCTTTTCTCCTATTTAAAATAAATATGTTAAATACTGAATGTTCAGACAACAACCAAGAATACTGATGACAACATGTGTTTAGATGAGACATATTAAAAGGTGTGCTCCTTTTAAATATTTCAAACAAAACAAATGCTTAAGCAAGCAATGCCAGGGTGCTGATATGGGAAATGAATAAGGTTGGTCATCTATACTAAAGGACTCACTGTACATAAAGAACATTTGTTTTGTTATTCATCTAGAATTAAAATATCTTGCAGTTATGTAGGGGATAACAAACAATGTGGTGTGGGTAATATGCCTCAAGTGTACTGAGAAACACACCATTTATGCCATGTTCCTTCATACACGCATATTGTAATCATGTGGCAGTGCAACCCTCATCTCAGATTATGTTATTATGCTTATGAAATTGTCAGAGAATTCTAACAAGCATTTGTCAATGCTGAGCATGTTTGCTTGTATGCTGTTACATCCACTATGACAGGCAGTCCAAAGGTTTAGTCACACAGTTTTTCTTAGATCGTGACCCTGGATTTTCAAGATAGTCTTTTGATGATCCCAGTATAGGAACATGACAGGTGTCACTTACCAAATGCCACCTGAAACATGATTTTGCAGAATGACTGCAAGTCAATTTTTGGAGGGGATTTGAAAATGACACCTGTCATGTCCATGAGATCAGGAAAAAAGACTATGTTGACAATGTGGGTTCAAAAGGTAATACAGTTGCAACATTATGGGTAAACATTGAAAAATGGCAATGTTTGTTCTTAACACATTTTTAACATCATCTTTTTATGATGCTATTTTTTTGTTTTTTGCCATTCATACCAGCTGACCCCCTCTCTGCTGACGGCCCCCCCAACCCCATCACCCACTGTCTCTGTGACTTACCTCTGGCCTTGGCTCAGATCCCCCAGTGCTTTCCACCTATGGCATGGCCAGAGGGGTGGTACCTCAGTTCCCCATCTGGAAGCCTCACTAGTTCGAGTCTTATCTGAGCTCCCTAGGCAGTGAGGGATCTGCTGATGGCTGTCTACATCATCCTACCACAGCTGGTGTTTTTTTTCATCTTATTTTCTCCCTCCCTGAATGCTCCATAAAGCCTATAGCATGACACAACATGTAATGCGTGCAGACATCTTCCTTAGGAAATGTCCCCCACCCCTTAGAATTATGGCAGCAACTGGGATTTGTTGTGAGGAGCGGCTACTGGGGAAGTGAAAGGGAGGTGGGAGGGAATTATGGCAGCAACTGGGATTTGTCGTGAGGAGTGGCCACTGGGGAAGTAATAGGGAGGTGGAAGGGAATTTTGGCAGCAACTGGGATTTGTTGTGAGGAGCGGCTACTGGGGAAGTGAAAGGGAGGTGAGAGGGAATTATGGCAGCAACTGGGATTTGTTGTGAGGAGCGGCTACTGTGGAAGTGAAAGGGAGGTGGGAGGGAAGTATGGCAGCAGCTGGGATTTGTTGTGAGGAGCGGCCACTGGGGAAGAGAAAAGGAAGGGAGATAAGAGGGAAGTATGGCAGCAGCTGGTATTCATTGTGAGAAGTGGCCACTGTGGAAGTGACAGGAAGGTGGGAGGAAAGTATGGCAGCAGGCAGGATTTATTGTGAGGTGTGGTCACCAGGGGAAGCAATCAGGAGGTAGGAGGGATGTATGACAACAGCTGGGATTTGTTGTGAGGAGTGGCCACTGTGGAAGTGACAGGAAGGTGGGAGGGAAGCATGGCAGCTGGCAGGATTTATTGTGAGGTGTGGTCACTGGGGGAAGCGGTCAGGTGGGGGGAGGGAAGTATGGCAGCAGGTGGAATTTGTTCTAAGGCCCTCATTCCTCCTCTCACCTGGCTGATGCAGGCTACATGCTTGCTTCCTTTAGGGCACACTCTGCAACAGCTGAGGAGGGCTTAGGAGGACAAACTAGGAGATAATGATGCCGCTCAACTGCCTGCTGGGTAGCGTCTTCTAAATGAAAGGATGCAGCTGCACCATAATAGGTGTCAGTGCATTCTTTTATATACAAGACGTTTCTACCCATCAGCCAGGCTGAGACATTTTATCAACAGCCTGCTCACCATTGGGTTGTAAGTTAGTTGCTTCCCTCTCTCCTTTCTCCTGCAGACTCAGCTGCTTTTACTACTATAACACCACACCTCCTACTCGTCTGTCCTGCTGCCCCAGCAAAACAAAAAAAATTGACTATATAGACAGCGCTTGAAGTCAGGTACTGCAGCTACCCTCAGAGCATTAAAAAATGATGCACAATAAATCTGTAAGAATGAAATAAGAAAGGCCAAAAAAAACCAGGCTGAGCTCAGGATGGAACAAAATGCAAAAAGGGATAACTATAAGGCCTTCTAGACCCATATAAATTCACTTAAGAAACTGCACAATAGAGTGGGTCAACTCATACATAATATCATTTTTATTACAACAATTTAGAAATGGCAACACTGTTTAATAATCATTTTGCCAGGTATTTGGAAATAGAATAAAGCATATTAATAAACAGCCATGTGATAGTAACTACAGAATCACATTTGATGCTAGGGATATTAAGAAAAGAATAACTAAACTGAAACCTAATTATCCATCTCCTGGTCCAGACGGTTGCAGATATCTGCAAAAATGTTACAGATCATTTCTACCTATTTAATTCTTCCACTAAAAATTATATTTGCTAGCCGGCCCAGTGGCGCTGAGGGTTGAGGCACTGGACGCCGCACCTCATGCTACCCATCAGACCTCCAGCCAGTGAGAGCGGAACTACGGGGGGGTGCCAACTCATCCTCACCACTCACGAGAGGAGCTGCCCATTACCAAGCTGATCTCATCTCACCCCCACTCAGCACTCTGACAACCTGAGGTCAGGAATGACCTCTGTTGTCGGGCTGCTGATGTGAGGGGAGGAGAGCAGGATTGAGCATGTTAATGGGTAGCTCTCTCTCCCAAGGGTGCTGAGGGTGGGTAGGCACACCCCCATAGTTCCACTCTCACTGGCTGGAGGTCCAGTGGCAGTGCAGAAAGGGTGGCAATACAGTTACGGAGTAGAAGGAGCTGAGCTGCACCTTGGGGTGCATAGGCCTCCACATACTTGCACCCACTCATGTACAGGGGCCTCAGGAGGGTGTCAGGAAAAACCGTAAATATTTACGTGTCCCCATCGCCATTTGACGGAGGAGGCGACGGGACCAAACAGCTATATAAATATATATATATACGTATAGGGATACATGATGGTATGAGAGTGATATGCAAAATATGCTCACTCCTGCAGAGTGAGCTATGGATACTCATGAGTGCCGAAGGCATGAGTGAGAGTATCTATAGCTCATGATGCAGGAGTGAGCATATTTTGCCATATCACACAACTGCACGTCATGTGTGCGGTTTAAACAAAGGGGGTGGGAGCCCTTCTATGAAGTCTTTATGTGATTTTCATGCTTTGTGCTGGTTTGTGTTGGTAGTCTGAGTGAATAGCTATGAATGGGTTTTGTATGAGGGTTGTTATTGGTGATTTTGTATGTGTGTGAATGTTGATTGGTTGTTGCTTGTGTGAACGTGGTGCATGATTGCCTGTAGTGTCTGAGAGGGTGGGATTTTTGTATGGAAATTTGGGAAAGAAAGTGAGTGAATCAGCTGAGTTGTTTTGTTTGTTTACGTGTTTGCTATGATCTGGCCGTTTCTTTGCCTTTTGCAGGGGGTGAGTGTTCTGGTTAGGGTAGCGTATGTTTCAGTTTGTGATTGTGTGCTTCGGTTTCTGTCAGCATTGCATGCAACATCCGCTGATAGCACTTGTAAACGGCTTTGTTTTTAGAGACATATCAGAGACGCGGTATTCATGTCAGTGTTTCAGGTAGCAGTCTCAGGGGAAAGTACGAGAGAGAGCAGATGGAGTTTTGTGATGCATTTTATGTGAGTATCAGGAGATGTGGAAATTGGGTTGTAGAAAGTAGATTAGAAAATGAGGTTTACAGGACGTCTATGGAGAGTAATGGGCAGAGTGAATATAACAAAAGCTGACATCAGAGGGGTATGTATAAATGGAAAATATTTTAACTCCACTGACGTCAGCTTCAGATATCTCACCCCGGTGGAAATAACAGATTTTATTGTCACTGTGGAGCTCCCACCCTCGTTGTATATATATATATATATATATATATATATATATATATTTGATGAATCCATCAACTCAAGGTTAATTCCGTGAGACTGGAAGATGGCACATGTGTCAATCCACAACAAGGGAGTAAAATTGCAAGTTAATAACTATAGATCTATCAGTCTTATCAGTATTGTGTGTAAGATCTTGGAAGGCTTCATCAAAGACAAACTAACCTCCCGTATGAAGGAATGTAGTAGTGCTCAGTGTGGATTTAAAAAAAGGATAGAACTGTGCAACTAATCTTCTGTGCTTTTACGAGAATGTTAGCTCTGCATTAGACAATGGTATTGCATGTGACATTGTTTACTAAGACTTTAGCAAAGCCTTTAATGTCATACCTCACTGTGCAATCACAAAAAAAATTAGAAACCTTTAAGATCGACAAAACTCTTGTGAATTGGATTACAGAGTGACTGTCAGACAGGAGTCAGAGGGTGGTTGTGAATGGACACATATCTGATGTTGGAGAGGTGATGAGTGGGGTTCCCCAGGGATCAGTACTGGGCCCGATTCTTTTTCAAATATTTATAGCCGACCTAATTTTAAATCTAAACAATTGGGCAACAAAGTACACAGACGATACTAAAACTGGTGGGCCATGTTGAAATTCTACTGAGTCAGAATATCTGCAACAGGATTTGAACACAATCTCTAGTTGCATTAATAAATGGGAGATGTCTTTTAATACAGAAAAAGGCTGGTTAATGCATATGGGTAGGAACAACAGTATGCAGAACTATACCTTATGTGGGGTGCCCCTTTGTAAATCCTTCTCTGAAAAGGATCTGTGGATTATAGTGGATAATACCTTGAGTATGACAGCCCAAACAAATGAAGCAATCATAAAGTCAAATAATTTAATAGGTACAATAAAAATAAATATTGCCTCAAGGGATAAAAATATTCTAATACTGCTCTATAGAGCATATGTGTGCCCAAACGTATAGTACGCCTCTAAGCTATGGTTCCCATTTAAGAAATACGAAACAGGTAAGTTGGAAAGGGGCCGAAGGAACTTCACCAAGTGTATAGATTGAATGAAGGATAGAAACTATGAGGAAAGGCTACTACAACTCGATCTAATCTCCTTAGAAACTAGACACATGCAATCAGACCTCTTCTTCATGTATGATGTTGTTCAGGGCCACATTCTCCTATTGGATTTAGGAATACATTTAAGCAGGGGGATATAGACACTAGGGGTCACCCATTGCAAATAAAAATAGGGTTTAGATTCAAGTATATGAACATATAAACATATGAATTTACCAGCAGATACGGGGCTTATGGTCTATCTAGTCTGCTCGAGTGTGCAGCACCGTTTCTTAAAGAGGACAGGAAATTATTTCTAACTGGCAGCTGTTTATAAAGTACTTATTCCCAGAAATTATATGCATTCTCCTGAATTACCCATATTTAACTGTACATGAATAAAAAGTGATAAGAAAAAATGTACTTTACATTGTTTTGTTGTTTTGGGCAGCATTGTTTTACAGTTCTTCCATGGAACTAGTAATTTGGAGTTTTTACTATGTCACGGTTTGTGTACAGAATGCTAAACATGAGCTATTGTCCTATCAGAACCGGTGCTCAGAGTTCTGTGCACAAACTGTGACATAGTTAAAACCCAGATCACAGGCTCCATGAAGAGAACTGTAACAGAATGCTGCCTATAAAACAAAACAATGTAAAATACAGTTTTTCATACCACGCTTTATTCAGGTATAGCATAAGCAATAACACACGACAAGGTGTGGGTTATCTCCTGATAAGAGCATGCCCAGGTGCATTATTAGGCATGAGGCGCTTGCGCCGAGTGCCTTATGCACCTGGGCGTGCTCTTATCAGGAGATAACCCACATCTCAGAGTGTGTTATTGCACTTATAAAATGGGCCCTTCCCCAAGTAAAAATTTAATATATAAAAAGAAAACATTGTGAAAGTGAAAAGATGAGGGAAAGAGATTTTTTGGGGTTAGAAAGATAAAGTAGTCCCTCTATGTACTGTTAGCTTGTTCAGTAGTAGATCCTTCCCGTCACATTCTGGCCAGGTTAAGTTGCTATTTCACCTTCTTCCCCCCCCCCAAAAAAAATGAGAAACACACAAATACTGTATGTTTCTTTGTTGTGTGCAGAGGTTGCATTTTTTTTAATAATTTACTTTGGGCAGCCAGATTCACTTAGAGCAAATGTCAGCAACCTGTGCCCTATTCTGTGATGTTACTTGGTACTCCCTTCGTTCCCAACCTACATGTTTTGTGTGGCTATTTAGTCATTTGTTTAAAATTTCTCTTCTTAAGTGATTTTTTTGTGTTATTTAAAGTAAACAGCTGGCTGCAGTGGGAGTGAGCATGTCTCTTAGCAGCCGCTGTACACAGACAGTGCTTGCTTCCTGGTTCTGAACAGTGAGAAAATTAATTTAAAATTAATAGCAGTGTGGTGCAGTTTTTGAAAGTTATATCGGGACATCAATACAAGTTTCAGCATAGGGGAGTGGATCTGTTTTTCCTTTTTCTTGAGAGTATGTTGGTGTGACAGTCACTGACCTGTTTGCGAGTGGGCATGTAGCAGGATTTGAATTCTGCGGGAATCCATTCAGTGGCTTGATTGCAGTAGACTACATCAGCTACCAAGCAGCACAGAAGAAGAGAACACAGGTCAGGATCTTGGCAATTACTGACAAAAAGAAATGAGTTGTTGGGGTGTGTTGAAGGGGCACTAAGCATCTGGCTTGACTGGGAGTTAATGTGTCATGCAGCGGCCGCCTTACAGACTGATTTCTTGCATTGCTGTTTTCAAACTGTAACTGTCACTGGTATAAAAAAATAACTTGATTAAGGTTTTTTTTTTTCTTTGCTGGCAGTAATATGCTGACTCCTCTGATAGGCATTTGTCCGTTTAAACAATATCAAGAATGTGCGGGAGTCCACAGATCAAAGAAACGGTCCATGTATCCTGAATAGATTAGTTAGTGGGAGCAATGGTATGAACAGACAGGGCAGTCAGCTGTTCACATAATTAAATGTTTGGGGTTTCTACAATGGGGAACCCTGCATACGCTGCCTTTTTTTCACAGAACTTGAAATAAAGCAGTTCTGTGTTTTCCCCCTCGTTTCTCTGCTGCTGCCACTGTGACCACTCTCCCACTGCAGCTGTTCCATCGAATGCTAGCTGAGGAGGCATAGCGGGAGAGTGGTGGCATGCATTGATTTCCACATGTGCTGTGTCTTGGTCAGCACAAGTAGTGTCGGTTGTTAGGATATGTCCTGATAAGGACATGGCTGGAAATAGATTCCAGCCAATCAGGATTCCAGATTTCCTTTGCCCATTTTATAAATATGGATAATTTACGGTAAGGCGTATCAATTCTGAGAATAAAAACTTTACAAACAGCTGCCAGTAAGAAATGATTTCTTGTCCTCTTTAAACAGCAGCTTTCCCCCCTCTCCTTGCCTGCCCCACCGATTTATTGCCCCTATGTCAGAACCTTCTTCCCCATTTCCCCTCAGCTTTGACCCTTCCTTTGACCCTGTCCCACTCCCTCTTGAAGCTGCACCGTCTGCAGTGATATAACTTCCTCTGGCAGCGCATTCCAACCTACCACCCCATTTTTTGTGAAATAGTGCTTCCTCAACTCCCTCTTGAATCTTCCTCCCTCCAGTTTCAGACTATACCCCCTGGTGTCCCCCTTTAACTTAAACAAGCCCTCCGAATTAACTCTGTTTATGCCCTTTAGGTACATAAAGGTTTCAAACATATCCCTCTCCCCTTCTATACATGTTGAGCAACCGCAGTCTCTCTTCATATGTTTTATCCCCCATTCCCTGGATCATCTTCGTTGCCCCATGCTGGACCCCCTCCAGTAGCTTGATGTCCCTTTTCAAATAGGGGCAGCAAAACTGAACTCAGTACTCCAAGTGCGGTCTCACCAGGGACCTGTACAGGGGCAGAATGACCTCTTCCCTCCTAGAGGTGATTCCCCTGGCGATGCATCCCAGCATTTTATTCACCTTTGCAGCTGCCCTCCTACACTGCACCGAGTGATTCATGTCACCTGTTACAAAAAAAAACAGATCCTTCTAAACCAAAGTGGATAACTGCACTCCCCCCCAACCAGTAGCTGATCCCAGGGTTTTTATCCCCCAGGTGCAAGACTTTGCACTTTTTAGCATTGAACCCCAGTTGCCAAGTGTCTGACCAGTGCTCAAGTCTCAACAAATCCTCTTGTAATGTTTTACCCCTTCCTCATTATCCACCTCTGTGCAGATCTTGGTGTCATCTGGGAAGAGGTTGATCTTACTGCTTATCCTGATCAATATATCAGTGATGAAGATGCTACACAGTACCGGTCCTAGCACCAAGCCCTGTGGGACCCTACTGGTTACAGCCCTGGGTGCTGAAAACTCTCCTCCAACTACCTCCTTCTGCTGCCTGTCCTGCAATCCGACCTTGGCCCACCCCACCCCACCAGTTTTTCCCCACTCCTAGGCTGCTCAACTTGCTGGTCAGTCTTTCATGAAGCACCAAGTCAATGGCCTTGCTGAAGTCCAGGTAAAGTACATCCAACGCATGCCCCCTATACAGTGACCTCATCACCCAGTCAAAAAAGTCAATCAGGTTTGTCTGACATGATATGTCAGATATAAACCCCTATTGCCTAACAGTCTGCAGACCATTCTCCTCCAGGAAACTCACCAGCCTTTCCTTTAGTCTCCATTAGCTTCCCCACAATGGCTGTAAGGCTCACTGGTTTGTAGTTCCCTGGTTTATCCATGGGCCCACTCTTATGGAGGGGCACCACTTGTGCCATCCTCCAGTCCCTAGGTGTGCATACGGTACTCAGGGAAGTGTTGAACAGGTCCAACAGTGGTCCTGCCAGGACCTCTGCCAACTCCTTCAGGACCCTTGAATGCACTCTATCCAATCCTGGCACCTTATCCACCTGTAGGGACCTAAGGACCCCCAGCACCCTGTCCACTGTGATTTCTACATCTGTTATCTCCTCTCCCCTTGATTCCAGCTCCACCTTTCTCCTGTGGCATAGGCACTTCCCTCTCCCTGTTAAACACTGAGAAGAAGTACTCGTTTAGTGCTTCCACCTGCTCTGCCCTGTTATCTGCCCATCTTCCATCTTTCCTAATCCTTACAATCTGATCCTTACAATGTCTCTTCTCTTTTATAATAATAATAATAATAATAATATGTATTTGATTAAGCGCTTTTCGAATTTCTAAGTGCTGTACAATATTCATAAAAACAAAACACATGTACAAATACATGCAATATAAAATCAGAATAATACAGGAAATGCCTTCCCCCATAAAAAAGTCTTAAGTGCCTGCTTGAAACTCCCCGCCATCCTGCACTCCCAGAGCTGACAGGGCAGAGAATTCCAGAGGGTAGGTGCCACAAACCCAAAGGCACGCGCACCAGATGACTTTAAGCTAACCCTCGGAATCTCCAGCAACCCCTTGTCAGCCGAACAGAGCTGTTGCAAAGGGGTGTAAGGAACCAGGAGCTCTTTCAAGTAATTGGGACCCAATCCTAGTAGGGCTTTGTACGTCAAATAGACCTACTTTAAAGGTGATCCACCACTGTATTGGCAGCCAGTGCAGAGCGTGCAGCACTGGGGTAATACGATATCTTCTAGATGCCCCAGTCAACAAACATGCTGCCGCGTTCTGCACTAGCTGTAAGCAGTGAATATCAACCCCAGAAAGCCCTAGATAAAGGGAGTTGCAATAATCAAGGCATGATGTCACAAAGGCATGGACCAAAACAGGCAGGTCACTGGATGGAACAAGGTGCCTAATCCTGGCAATGTTCCTAAGATGGAAAAAGGCCAGCTTAATGACTGCCGATACCTGATGTCAAAGAGTCAGACCATCGTCAAGCACCACTCCAAGGTTACGCACCCGTTCAGAGGTGAGAATCTGGGCCTTCCCCAGGACTAAACTGGAAGGGAGCCCAGTACTCAACCCTTCTACCCTACGACCTGGGTCCACAACCAAAACCTCAGTCTTTCCTGGGTTCAACTTTAGACCGCTGGAACTCATCCAATCTTAGATTTCTGCGAGGTAGCTGTTCAGTACCAAGACAGCACCAACCTGGTCAGGTGCAAAAGACAGGTAGAGCTGGGTATCATCAGCATAGCAATGAAACCTCAGCTCATACCATCTTACAATGTCTCCAAGGGGTAGCATATATACTGTGAATCACATGGGGGACAGCACTGAACCCTGAGGTACCCCGCAAGGTAGAGAGAAAGCCCCGGATGAAAACAAACCCGAGACAACTCTCTGTGTTCTCCCAGCGAGGAAAGATGAAAACCATCTGAGGACTGTACCCGACAGCCCACAGATGAACCTCATGCGTTCGAGCAGAACCCCATGATCCACAGTATCAAAGGCTGATGATAGATCCAGGAGAACCAAGATAGAACGGTGTCTCCAATCTCTCGCCATCAGGAGATCACTGAGCACCCGAAACAGAGCAGTCTCAGTACTATGCCTCTTATGAAAACCCAATTGGAGAGGTTCGTATAAATTATGGATGGTTAAATGGTTATCCAGTTGAGCAGCCACAACTTTCTCAATAATCTTCCCCACAAAAGGGAGGTTAGAGATAGGTCTGAAGTTTACTAGGTTCTCCGGGTCTAAAGAAGCTTTTTTCAGAAGGGGGATCACCACCCCCTCCTTCAGGGAGCTAGGGAACTCACCCATGTCTAGAGAGCACCTGACAATCTGAGCTAAGACCGGGCCAATGATCTCACTACAACCCAAAATCAGGGAAGTGGGGCCTGGGTCTAAACTACAGCATGTGGGATGCATCTCCTGGACAATCCTCATAATGTCTACGAAATCCGGCAGGTCAGAGGTACTCCAGGAAACTCCGGGCTCTGTGACCGAGCACCGATCAACAGCAACCCCCTTAGAGTGAAGTTGGTGGCACTCCCTCCTGATGTCGTCAACCTTATTCGCAAAGAAGCGAGTGATCTCATCACAATCAATTTGTGTAAAAACTCGATGGAGCTGACGACAGGCTGGGTTTCACAATCTGTCAACAGTTCTGAAGAGTTGAGCCAGTCGGTTCTGTGAGACAGAAATTTCCCTGGACAGGAATTCTGCCTTCTTACGGGAAATTTCTGTTTGGTAGAGTTTATAATGCTCTAGCAAAATATGGAGGTCGGTATCAGCGGCAGTCTTCCTCCAACGATGCTCTAACCTATGCCCCGATTTCCACAACTCTCTCAGAACCCTATCAAACCACGGGGCTCCAGGGCGATGCAGAAAGGGGCGAACTCGGATAGGAGCAATCAGATCGAGGGCTGAAGATATGGCCCCATTATAGGCCACAACCAACTGCTCAGGATCTGTGTAAGACTTGTCCAATGACGAGAGGTCAATAACCACCATCAGGTCTTCAGGGACCACATTCTGCAAAGGGCGGTACCTGACCAACTCCACAGGGGCCGACCTACCCAGGGGGGCTGCAAAATTGAACCCAACTGAGTAATGATCAGACCAACTGACTGGTTCCACCACTAAATCGGAGGCCTCGATCTCCAGGAGGAAGACCAGGTCAAGAGAGTGGCCTCCCTTGTGTGTAGCTGAGGAAACAACCTGTGTGAAGCCCAGAGATGTCATCACCTGGAGGAAATGTTGACCAAAAAGTGAGGATTCATCGTCGACCCAGGCATTGAAGTCGCTCAGAACCATCAGTCTGGGCGACTCCAAAGCCATGTCGGCAGTGAAGTCTGCTATTTCCTGCAGGAATAGCTTCTCATCACCTGGTGGACAGTAAATGAGGGCAATTCTGCAGCCAACACCAGCTACCATGGTACACTCAAATGACCTGGCCTCCTCAACTGGTATACCCGTTAGGCCCAATTCGGTCTTGAAATAGACCGCAACCCCCCCCCCCCTCGGTCCAATCTCAGGTGATGTACAACCGAGTATTCGGTGGGAACAGCGGCCTCTAAAAAAGGGGCCGCATTCCCATCCAACCAGGTCTCGGTAATGCAAACCAGATCTGCCCTAGCAACAAAGTCTGCAATAAGACCAGTCTTGTTGCAGACAGATCTGGCATTGCATAACAGCGCCCGAGTTGGACGAGGTTGGCGGGCTGTCCCAACTACTTGCCCTCCAAAACTGGAGGTGCCAAGGGTATGGGAACCAGAATGAAATCACCACGTTCCAGGTACCATTTCACCCCAGGGCATCTTCTAGGCCTAACCACCCCTATGAGAGAGCCCCACTCACTCTGCTGTCTGCAACCCCCCATCCACCCCCAACTTCCCCCCCACGAGCAATCCCCAACGCCCGACAACGTTGATAGGTAAAAGCGGGGGGGGGGGAGAAAGGGCGGAGGGCACAGAGAGCGGAGGCTGAACAGCACAAGACAGGAGGGGCAAGCAGGCACATTTCAATAACACTATTAAAATAAAATGGGAAAGCACAGAACTCCAAATTTCCCAAATCACAAGGTGATACTGCAAACAGAACTAAAACCCCAAAAACATAAATAACTTGAATATCAATCCTTACCATAATAAATCAAATAGACTACCCCTCCCACTATAAGATAACCTTCAAACCCTGAAAGAAAAAATAAAACTAAAAAATAATACAATAACACAATCCCCTCTCACGGGATAAAATAAAACATCAAAATATAAAATAAAATACTCCCTCTCCCACAGCCCTCTCACAGCCAAATAGGGGGAAGAGTAATAAAACAACCCCCTCTCACAGGATATTCAAAACAAACAGTAACAATAACATAAATTTCCACCAGCCCTCCCACAGCCAAGGAAAAAATAATAACAAGGCTCACTGGTAATCTCACTACCAGGGAACCAAAACAATTAAAAAAATCAGGGGAAAAAGGCATCAAACAGTAGGAGGAGCCGTAATAGTCCAAATAATCCAACGTGAAATAAACTCAATGGCAGGTCCGATGGAGCAGAATAAATGTTTCCAACATACAAGAATATTCAGTCTCAGTGGATATCCTATGAAGGGAATGAAAATCTCCAAAGAACCAGAAGTAAATACAGGCCAAACCAATGGAAAGCAGGGGCTCCCCCACCTCACCCCCTACTCTGCCTTATCCGGTCCAGCTATACCCTAAGGACCTGCAGCCACAAATATCCCAAGGCCACACCAAAAAGGACCAACCCGGGGATAAATTAGGAGCCCCCCTCACTAATCCCTAGCTCCCTAGGGAAGAGCAAAGCAGCTCCCTCATGGTCCCAGGTGACAACAAAATTACCCGGGTACCAATATGGGGGGACTCAGACCCACAACCAAATCACTATACCGGCCCTTCTTCTGGACTGCAAAAAATATATAAAATTACAAAGAAGAAAAGGGGACACTGATCAGCAAATCAGTCCCCCACTCACGGTATTCCAAACACCACAAGTAGTTCCTTCAGCCAATTTCCAGTTCTTTAAGTCACCACAAGAGATCCCAAATCGAACTCTTCTTTGTCAAACAGGAACAGAATATATCCACTCGTCCAAAAATAACAAAAATTCACAGGGCAAAAACACAAGAAAAGTCAATATATATATATATACCTGAAGAAATCTTTTTCCTCTTCTCTGATCCCATGTGCCAGCCTTAGCTCTCTTGAAGCCTTGGCTTCCCTTGCCACTCTGCTCATCTCTCTGGATTTCTTCACGTATTCCTCCCTGTCCTCATCATCTTTAGATCCCTTATACTTTCTAAAGGCAGCTCTCTTTTCCCTCACCTTCTCCACTACCTCTCTACTCAACCAGCTCAGTTTTTTGATCCTGGCTTTTTTGCTTTGGCTCTTTGTATAAGAGTTAGTGACCTCTGCCAGACCCAGCTTTATGATGGTCCATTTCTGTTCAGCATCCATGTCAAGTCTGATGTTAGCTATGTGCCCTTCCAGAACTATTCCCATCCTGCCAAAGTCTGCTCTTTTAAAGTCCACAGCTCTTGTTTTTGTATTGGCTACCTCCTTCCCTAGATTGAGGGAGAACCACACTGTGCAGTGGTCACTTTCTGCTAGGGGGTCTTCCACCCCTATGTCCTGGACTTGTTCTCCGTCCATCAGTGCAAGGTCCAGAATGTTCCCCTCCCTGGTTGGCTCAGTTTCTTTCTGCATAAGGAAACTGTCCTGGAAGGCCTCCAGGAGGACTTGCTCTCTGGAACTCGAGGTAGTTGGAGTGCTCCATTGCACCCCTGACAGATTGAAGTCCTTAATCACTACTGTGTTGCCTTTATCACTAAGCCTCATTTTTTGCTCCCTGAGCTCTACATCAATCTCTTCACTTTGAGAGGGGAGCCTATACACAATGCCCAATCTAACCTTCCTACTCTTTGAGTTCTGTAGATGGACCCATAATGCTTCGGCTCTGCTCTCTTTCCCTTCCTCCCTGTTGCACAATATTCCTTCCTTAACATAGATAGCCACCCCACTTTCCCTTTAACTCTGTTCCTACAGTACAGTATGCATCCAGTGATCACTAGATCCCAGTCCTGGTAGTGGGTGGCCCATGTTTCAGTGATGGTGGCTATGTCCACCTTCCCTTCCACCATAAAAGCCTGCAGTTCTGCTACCTTATTACCTACACTTCTAGCATTTAATGAGACCACCCTCCACTGAGAACTCCTCCCCACCTTGCCCATACCCTCACCCCTATCTCCTCCCTTTTTTGAATTCCTCTTCTTCCCCTCCTGCCTAATTTTGGGGGGGGGGTCTAATGGACTCCCTGGCCTGGTAGCACTTTTCACTGCCTATCCCATCGCCCCCCTGCCTAGTTTAAATTGTACCTAGCTTTAATGAATCACCCCCAGCTTTTTCTTTAGGACCCCTGAGCCCTTCCTACTCAGATGCAGCCGGTCTGGTGCAAACAGGTCTTTATTCTCCCACATTCTATCCCACCCCCCACCAGTCTACATCCTATGGACTTACACCATGCCCCCAGCCATTCGTTGAACTCTGAAATTCTTTGTTTCCTGGCTGTGCTAGCACCTGGTACCGGGAGAATGTCAGAGAACTCCACTGTCCTTCCTTCTCTACTGCATATCCTTCTAACTTCCTTGAATTTCTTCTGCACCTCTTCTACTCTACCCTAGTCTCTTCCAAGTCATTTGTACCCAGATACACCACAATATGAGGTTCTCCCTAGTCTCCCAACACACCTATTAATGAATTTCCCGACTTTCCCCACTGTCATGCCTGGCATACACTCCACCCATATGTGGCTTTTGCTGGCTCCCCTGCCCCACATCTTACTCCCTTTAGTACTGAGTCCCCCAGGATGATAACCTTCCCCTCTTTACCCATCTTGCCTGCCTGGTGCTTCCCATTCCTCTGCTTCCAGTCTTGGTCCCCTTTCCTTGATTTCTCACCCCTAGGCCCCTTGTCCCACTTGATCTCTGTTGTACCCCTACCCTAGATCCCCTGATCCCCCTTGCTACTACTGCCAGGGCTAGCTGCTTCCATACCCCTACCATTCCCTACATGCACTCTCCCACCCCTTCCCAATTCAGCTTCCCCTTGCTCTGTGTTTGTTCCCTCCCTGCCACTAGCCCCCAGTACTACCTCTGATCCTTGCTCATCCCCTCCCGTTGACCCCCCCTCCTTCCTACTGCCCTACTCTGACTGGCCCCCATCATTCCATTCTCCCCACCATGCCCCCCTCATGTTTACCTGAGTCTCTTCCTCCTATTTTACCTCCGCCCCTGCTACCTCCTGTGCACTGACTCTAAGCATAATCATAGAAAATACTTTTACACATCCTGGGTTGTGAACCTGTGGAATGCTTTGCCTGAGGAAATAATTATAAGTAAAAGTAAAACAGAATTTAAAAGAAAGCTTGATAAGCATATTCAATCAGGTGCCATCCTCAGATATTTCCGGGATTAAAGGACAGAAGCTCATATGGGCATTGCCTTCTCACTCCTTACCTACCTCAATATGAACCTCAGTGCAATGTCTTTGTGCATGTATGCAAATAAATATAAAAAAGAAAACCTTACAATATGAATTGGGTAGTTTACCCTGTATGACACACAGGTTAAATTCAATATGGCAGCCAGGATTTCCTGATGAGATTTTGGGAGCATCTTCTTTATTTTTTAACATTATTTTTTATTATTTTATTGTGTAGGATATGCCATTTAATGTTTTTTAAACATTAAATGAGAGGCGGGCATGGTCACAGCCCATCAATCTTTAAAATAAATAATTATTTGCTAGGCTTTGAAACTCAAATTGCATATCATAGTTCTTCCCGTGCATGAACTATTGTTTGGATTTAATGTATTATAATTCATGTATAAAAATGTGGTTTGATGCATGAATAAAAATGTATTTTGGTAAAAAGAAAAATAATCCCTTGCCTCATTTGGTATCCTGGTACTACCTCGGAGACCTGGACTGTTCATGTGCATATCAGGAGTCATAGTCTGGTGCTGACTGGGGCCAGACATAATAGGAAAGAGAGGGCCTGGTCTCCAGGGAGGGAGAGTGCAGGGCATGTGTCATTTGTGCATCCCCTTCTGGCCCATCTTGGAGTGGCAATAGCACTGTCTGTGATGACTCCAGGCTGGTGACAGGGTGGTTCCTAATCATTGGGGTAGGGAGTGGGGGGAAACAAGGGGAAAACATAAGGGACAGAGAGTTATAATATATAAAGATTTACTCATTGCACACTTCAGTCATACACACGTAGTAACACACTACTGTATAAACACACACGCACACATTCACACACACATTTTTCTCCTTACTGAAGTGACTTTTCGATACACAAATTTCTCACATGCTAGCAACGCAGTGTACAATTGACAGGTTAGTTGTTTCCTTCTCTCCCTTCTCCCTTCCTGGCTGTCATTCACTTTGAAATAGCCAATTTCTGAGTGAATGCAGCTCCTCAATCTACTTCAACTAGCACTACTCCAGAGGCTTCCTGCTGCTCTCAACAAGCAGCTCCATGGAAGTGGTGGTATTTGACTCAAAGTTTTTTCACCCTCTCATCAACTCTAGTAATACATCCCCCACCACGGTCTGTTGCCATTGTTGTGATTGCCAGCTTAGGCCAGCAGTTCAGCGATCCATCTCAGGTGGCTTGAAGCTTGCATGCTTAAAGGTGGAAGCTCTGAGCATCGCTTTCAAATTCTTAGCATTAAAATGCATAGCACTGGCCTTCAAAATTCAGAGCAACAGGTGAGAATGTGTAGCACTTTCTCATTTTAAAGAATAAAATCTCTAAGAATAGCAGGCTCCATGTGTTTAGTGTTAAGGAATGTCCCTATCACGTTTGTTTGTTGTTTTAATAGTTTGTGTGTCCAGAAATAGCTTTAACATTATGAGAGGTATCTGTAAACCTTTGAAGAGCAAGGGTAAACTTGAGTGTAAAAGTCCCAGCGCTATGTGAAATCCATAGCAGTTGAGAGATATGGCTCTAAGCAAGGAGACTGGTCCCCGTTGCTGGAGCATCTTTGTCAGTGATGGTTCATTGTCCTCCAAATCACATCTGCTACTGCAAGGCTTCCTCCAGACACTCTCAGAAATGGACAAAGAGGCTGGCTTATCAGTGCAGTGGCAGGTCTGCTGATCTTGACTCCAAGAACTGGAGTAAGGGAGCAATTCAAGACTGCAGGAACGGGCCAGGAGGAGGAGACTCTAGCGTCTCAAAGTATACTCTCCTCTGAGGAGGAGGGAGGGCAGCGGGCTTCACAGCAGTGCTGCAACCTACATAGCCACCGATAGCAGTGCAGTTTGGATCTGCCTGGGGTGGGAGGACATCAGCTGGTGTCGTGGCAGTTCTAATGCACAATTAATAACCAATCAGATTGCATGAAATCCTTTGCCCATTTTATAAGTGAGCAATAAGACATGATGGGGTGTGCATTAGACAGTTCTAACGCATGGCTAGGGGGCATAGCGAGGTATGAGGCAGCAGGCCGAATGTGTTCAGTCCCTTAGCCATGCATTAGAACTGTCTAACACACATCCCCCAGAGTGGCTTATTGCACTTATAAAATGGGTCTGTGTATTCTATATGGGGTTGTTTCAGCCATGCATTAGACACTTCTAATGCATGACTAACAACTAATCAGATTGCTTGAAATCCTTTGATCATTTTTTAAGTGCACTTAGTGCCTTTGTCAACAGTCTTCTGAGGCTGAGGACAAACTGCAGAAAAAACACCAGAAAGCATGCATGCTGATACCCACCACTTTTGGGCCCTGCCCTTCTGATTGACCAATGGACACTCCATCACCTGCTCTAGTGAGTCAAGGGAGCAGCTAAGTGAAGACCTCCAAAGGAACCACCACAGTGCAGAAGCTGCAATGTGGCAGTCGAGGTTGAAGGTAAGTGTCAGAGAAGAGACAGGATGGGTCTAGATGTTAGGGGTTGAATGGAGCAGTACTGGTGACAGGATGCATAGAATGTATAAGAAAAAAAGAGATGGACAAACCAGCAGATGAACTGACAGATGGCCAACTTGCCCCAAATTAAGTGACAAACGTCCTGGAGATAACCCAGCTCTGCTGTTCACCTTATGTCCTTCTCCCCAACACAACACTAGTAATGCACTTGGCAGTGCAGCAATAAGTACCAGCATGCAAAGTACTAGGAAAATATTAATAGTGTAGCACTCACAAAAGAACCAGAAAACAACAGGCTGATAAACATACACAAGAAGATATACACACACACAGTGCTTCTGCAGCAGTTACAGGAAAAGCACCAGAAAGACTGACAAGCAGATAAACCCCAGGGACCCAAACTCGTCTCCATCTGTTGGTCCTTCACAGCAACCACTCCATCCCCAAAAAAACCAGGCAGTGAGAAAGGAAAATACATAATAAATAAATACTTTCCACCTGCTGAGTGAACTTCTGAAAAATGCATTAGCATATCTGTCTGGGCACGGGGGTAATATGTCACACGGCACAATGCAATGCAGCACAATTGCGTTGCGCGATTTCTCTGTATTTCTTGTTCTGTGGGGGGCTCTGTCCCCCACACCCCCTGTTATGGAGGGCTGTGCCCTCTGGACCTCCCCCCACTAAAGATTACAACTCTAGTGGGGTCCAACTCGGAGGGCGCACAGGTCCGGGTTTCGCCATAATGCCGTATGCTATTAACCGTATGACATTATGACCCAGTGCGCTATCTCTGCCAGCTCTCTTTCCCTAAAAATGTGCAAGTTGGAACTGTGTTCATGATTCCTCCACTTCAGGCAAACCCAAATGGCAGGAGGGGAACTTGTCAGCAGAGCCCAATGATTCAAAACTAACTTGCTTCACCTCCATCCTGCTGGACTACAAACCCAATGGTGGGTGGGCAATCTGTCAGGTTTGTCAACCGCATAAGAGAGACTGCTCTCCAGAGTTGAATAGCCACAGTTTAATGTTTTTGGAATAAGTGTTCATGCTTGTGCAACTCTGTGTGTTGCTGTACTCTATTCCTATTTCTTAGGCATTTTGAACTTGATTGCTGGCAAGAATAGAGAGCCCTCCACATGAAAGGGTGGAAAAGCTGAACAAGGAGGAGGAAGAGGAGGATGGTGGGTGATTTCCAGATGATGCTAGAGTGGTGGTTTCTGGGACAGGTTAGTTTAAATAGTGTGTGTGGGAGGAGTTTATTCCCCCACATTGAACCTCAGGCTAGCCCTCCCATTCAAAGTTTGTGGAATAATTGTTTATGTTTGTGCAACTCTGTGTGTGTCTGTATTCTATTACTATTTCTTAGGCACTTTGAATTTCATAGCTAGGAACAGAGAGCCCCAAAAAGGTGTTGATCATCTCCTCAAACTCACGAAGAGTATGACCACTAACATGCAGGAGAGGAAAAAAAACCCTTGGTGGAAAACCTCTGGGAACCCATGGTTACTGATCCACTCATCATCTGGGCCTACTAGGAGGAGATGAGTGAAAAAGCTAACCTTAATTCTAAATTAGGATTTGGTATGTATGTTTCAAATGTGAATGACTTCCACCTTCCAAGCTTCTTTGTAATATGGCTGGGAATATTAGGTCTGGATGCTGAAGATGCTGCTCCAGTTCTGAAGGAATGCCCAGAGTATGAATTCAGGTTGAACTCCAGCCAGTGTAACAAAATTCTTATGTGGTTGATGAAGCAGACGAGGCATACTGATGAGTCCTGGTAGGATGAAACACGTGTCGGAAGGGAGGACGAGCCAGGCTAGTTTAGCAGATGGGGGAGAAGGACCAGTTGTGAGCAGTGAGGGGGAATTAGCAAGGTACAGAAGGATACTCAGGAGGAGGAGAGGCATGGATTGGAGGGAGGGGTGGCCATGGTAATAAGGAGGGGTGGCATGGCACCCAGATAGGGGAGGAACAAGGAGCGGCTGGGTGGAGGGGCCGAGAAAGGATGAGGGACATGGAAGGGGGAATGGAGGAAAAGGAGTGGTCAGAGTGCTCCTGCTGGGGGATTCTATGATCAGGGGTATCAAATGGGATAGGGAGGGAGAAGCCTGGCCAGTTAGAACAAGATGCTTCCCTGGACTAACGGTGCACAGGGCTAAGCACGAGGTATATCAGCTGGCAAAGGATTGTGGGGGGTTTCCCCAGACATATCACTGGTCCACCTGGGTACAAATGACATTGAGGGAAATAGCGAGCCAGAGATACAGGCAAGATTCAGGGAGCTCGCTAGGTCTGTCATGACATAGGATGCACAGTTTCCTCTCAGAAATCCTGCCAGTGCCAAGGGCTAGTGGGGAACACAAAGGAAGATTAGGGAGATAAACCAGTGGCTCAGGGAGTGGTGTGGAGGCCAGAGGGCATGGGGTTGATGGGGATTGGGGAGACCTGGGAGGATAAGGAGTTGTATGCTAAAGATAGGCTCCATCTCAATTTGGAGGAGGGGAATCCTAAGTTGAAAATAGAGGGTTCATTGGTGAAAAGTGGGGTTAAAACTTGTGAAGGGGCGGATGGGAGAAAAAGGCTGTCAAGGGTGCGATAGGAAGACTCTGCCTCCACCCCTGGGGATCTGGAGATTGCAGGAAAAGGCCGACTGGCAAAGTGGCAGACCAGGAGAAAACAGAATCCCCATGGAAACACGAGCAGGGGAAATGGAACTATAGGGAAAGGGTGGAAGGTAGTCCTGCTAACGCCAGAGCTTGGGCACAAAATGCCTGAGCTCCAGGCGATGCTAACTGAGGGAGCAGTGGATGTGGCAGCGGTCACTGAGACTTGGGCCACTGCAGGACATGACTGGGACCTGAACCTGGAGGGTTACACTATGTTCAGGAAGGACAGGGGAGAGGGAAGGGGAGGAGGGGTAGCAATGATAGTCAGAAACTGCATTGGCATAGGGGGAGTAGAGGAGGCGGAGGGAACCGTGGAAGCGATTTGGGTTACCTTGATAACAAGGGGGGGGGGGCAAGAGAGTAAAAATAGGAGTGGTGCATAGACCCCCTGCCCTGGCGGAGGAGCTGGAGGACAGTCTGGTGGCAGATGTTGGGAGACACTGCAGACTGGGCAGAGGAACGGTGGTGGTGTTGGGGACTTAAACATGCCAGAAACAGACTGGGAGACTATGACATCCTCTGTGACCAGGGAACAGAGGTTGTTGGATGTCTTTCAAGACGCATTCCTAACTCAGCAGGTGAGGGAACCGACCAGGGAGGCGCGGGTACTGGATGTGGTCCTGGCAGACAGTGACCAGATTGGGGCCTGAAGGTAAGGGACCCATTGGGGAGTGACCATGCCACAGTCTGGTTCTGCCTGGACCTAGGAGGGTAGAAGGCTGCACAAAGATGGAAGTAACCGACTTCAGGGGAAGGATTTTAAGGAAATGGGAAGGATCCTTATGAGCATTTGGATGGGATTGGACAGACATGGACGCTGATAGTAGGTGGAAATCATCAGGAGAGGGCACAGGATGCTACCAGCACCTGTGCAAGAGTAAGACGAAATGCGGTAGGGCCCAAAACCCTGCTGGTGGACCAGGAGGTCCAGGAGGTGGTGCAGGGAAAGAAGGCAGCCTATAAGCAATCCAAGTGCTCAAGGAGTGAAAGGGATCAAGGGAGTACGAGCTGATGGCTAGAAGGGCCACTAGAGTGGTGAGGGCGGCTAAGGCAAGGAAGGAGCAGAACCTGGCTAGGAAATTAGGACAGGGAACAAGGGTTCTTTAGATACACTGGGGAAAATGAAGGGTGAAGGGGCAGATTAGCAGGATTAAATCAGGGGAGAGATGGGCACAAGACCTGGGGGAGCAGGCTGAGGTACTAAATAAGTACTTCACCTCAGTTTTCACCAAGGAAAATGGGGGTGCTGCATCATACATGGAGGAGACAGAGATACTGAGGAGGGGGGACCCTCACCGATCGACGGGTCTGGGGAGAGGGGGAGGCATCACTGGCAGGTGGGGGGAGGGCTAAGCAGGGAGAAGAGGTACCAGAAGTGGAAATCACAGCAGAGAGAGTGAGGAAAGCCCTCAGCTCCCTTAAGACGGAGAAAGCACCGGGACAGGATAAATTACATCCCAGAGTGCTGAAGGAACTTGTGGATGTCCTGGCGAAACCCCCTGGTGGAGCTTTTCACCATCTCTCTGAGGACAGGGTGGGTGCCCCAAGACTGGAAGGTGGCGCATATAGTGCCTATCCACAAGGGGGGATCAAGGGAGGTGGCAGGGAACTACAGGCCTGTCAGCCTGACATCAGTGGTGGGCAAGGTGATGGAGGGCATTGTCAAGGAGAGGCTAGGGGGGGACCTGGATAAGTCAGGGTGCCTGGATGATAGACAGCATGTATTCATCCTGGGGAAATCGTGTCAGACAAACCTGGTGGAGTTCTATGACTGGGTGACGAGTGCCTTGGACCTGGGTAGACCAGTGGATGTCCTCTTTCTAGACTTCAGCAAGGCATTTGACTCTGTTCCTCAAGTGGGCCTGTTGGATAAGCTGGGAGAAATGGGGTGGGGAACCAGATGATCAGATGGATAGGCAATTGGCTCCAGGACTGGATCCAGAGGGTTGTAGTTGGCGGGATAGTCTCATCCCCAAGGAGGGTCATTAGTGGGGTCCCACAGGGATCAGTCCTTGGGCCCCTTCTGTTCAACACCTACGTCTCTGACATAAGGACAGGAATCAGGAGTGAGATGAGTCTCTTTGCGGATGACTCGAAACTGGGGGCAGTGGTGGATGGGGAGGAGGGGAGGGTGGCCCTACAGGGGGACCTGGAGGCTCTGAAAAGATGGTCTAGAAAGTGGAAGCTGAGGTTCAATGCAGGGAAATGCAAGGTACTCCACCTGGGGGCCAGAAACCCGGTCAAGGGTACACCCTGGGGTGGGAAATGCTACAAGTCTCAATGGCTGAGAGGGACCTGGGGTGGTGGTGGATGTCAAGATGAACAACTCTGAGACTTGTAGGAGGGCAGCAGCCAAAGCCAACAGGATGCTGGGATGCATCGCTAGGGGATCACCACCAGAAGGAGGGAAGTGATACTCCTCTGTATAACTGCTTGGTGAGGTCAAGACCTTGAGTACTACGTGCAGTTTTTGGAGGCCACACTTAAAGAGGGACATTAACCTCCTGGAGAGGGTCCAGAGGAGGGCAACCAAATGATTTGGGGCTTGGGGACAGGACCTATGAGGAGAGGCTTGAAGAGCTAAATATGTACACATTGGAAAAGAGAAGGGACCGGGGACATGATAGAGGTCTTCAGGTACATGAAGAGGGTAAATAGGGAGGAACAGTGAGGGTGCTTCAAGGAAGGAGGAGGGGCCACATGAGGGCATGGGTGGAAGCTGGAGGGGGGAAGATTCAGGGGAGAAAGGAGGAGGTGCTACTTCACTGAGAGGGTGGTAGAGCTATGGAATGCACTGCCTAGGGGGCTGGTGGAGGCAGAGACAGTGGAGGGGTTCAAGAGGGGGTGGGACAGGTACAGGGGAAGGGTTCTGGAAGCAAAATCCAATGCAGCAAGAATATCCGGAACTGGGAAGGGAGAAGCCAGAGAAGGCGAGGGGACAGCAAGGTCAGCACCCAGGGTGGGGGCTGACCAAACGAGCAGACACGAAAGATTGTTAGGCCTATTCTGCTGGCATTTTAGTATGTTAGTATGAACCATTTGGTTGTCATTGGTACATTATAACTTGATGATAATAAAGACAGAGAAAGATTCAAACCAGCATGAAACTGTATGAGTTTGTCCAGTTGGGCAGTGGGGCACCATTTGTTGTTTGAAGGAAACAAGGATATTGTGACTCCTTCATGAGCTTGGCCTGTTTTAGATGAAGGCAGTTGTAGAGTATAGAGGTTGTCATGTTTGAGAAGTTTGCATATTGTGAGAAATTTAGAAGTAGGAGTATGGACTGAAAATTCTCTGGGTCCAAGAAATCCATAAAAGGCCAGGCATATAGCGATGGGAATAGGAACATAGGAGTTGACAGCAGATAAGGACAGCAAGGCCCATCCAGTCTGCCCATTTCCTTTCCTTTTCTACCTTATAAATGTGCCATCGGCCTTTGCTCTGTCAATGGCCTATCTATTCATACTCATCTGTATTGCTCCCTTATGCCTATCCCATGCCTGTTTGAAGCCCTGCACTGTATTAATATCTACTACTTCCTGAGGTAGGTAGTTCCATGCATCCACCACCCTTTCTGTGAAAAAGAACTTCCTCACATTACCCCTTAATTGACCTCCCTCTAATCTCATGCTGCATCCTCTTGTCCTGCTATTTTTCTTATATTGAAACATGTTAGACTCTTTCACCTTGTTATTGCCCTGAAGGTATCTCACTAATGGGCTTTCTATTGGCAGTCTCTAAGGAGTTTTAGGCAGAACAACATTATGAAAACCCAGCAAAAGGAGTTTAACAGAGGGATTAGACAGAATTGATGAACAGAAGGAGTATGTTGAGAATGAACAAACTGCATTCCTGTAATGTATTGTTTTATGGTACCATGAGAGAGATGTAAGGCCTTATTGCAAAAGGATCTTGAAGGCTAGAACATGACAGATGGGAATCGGAATAAGGCTTTGTTTTTGTGAGGCGTAAAAAGCTACATATTTAGACTGGGCTATGGAGTATGTTCATCTAGAGGTTGGGGCTAAGGTTTCCACATGATGGAGAATGCTTTGCATCGATAATATTCTAGGACATGATTAGATCCTGGAAGAAAGGTGGAGACTCCATCTCTGAATCTGTTCTGGACATAATCTGTGGAATACCTGGAACTGGAAGCGGGACAATGCATCAGCTGTTTTATTAACATGACCGGGGATGTGAAAGCATTGAAGAGTGAAATTATGGTATAATGAAAGCCAGGTCAACCTACGCATGAACATCATTATGGACAAGGATGAGGATCCCCCTTTATTTATAATGTCTACAGTATTTTGGTTGTCTGAGAATATGGAAACTGACTACAGAGTCCATGAATGACCCCATAGGAAGGCAGCAGCTATGATTGGATAGATTTTGAATAATGAAGCAGTGGAGAAAAATTCTGGGATGGACTGAATGTCTAGAGGCCAATGGGCAGAAATCCAAGCTGAGTCGAAAAACGGCAGCAAATCCATGAGTCAGTGATGCATCTATATAAATCCTAGGGTAGAAGTCTGTAAAGGGGTCTTTATAAAACATGGAGCAACCATTCCAATGGGTGAGGAATAAGGACCACATAGCTAGATCAGATTTTGCTGCAGCTGAAATCTGAATGAAGTGGTGGACTTTGTAGGCTGATGAAGCTAGGTTTAATAGGTAAGAAATAAAAGATCTGCCTTGTGGTATGATTCTCATGGCAAAATTTAAGTAACCTAGCAAGGAAAGTAGCTCCTGCTTTGCACATGATGATCGAGTTGAAAAGGAATGGACCTTATCTTCAAAACGAAGATGTTTGTCTGCTGGTAGATGTACTTCCATACATACTGAATCCAGAATAATGCCAAAAAATTTGAGAGAGGTAGCTGGGCCCAAGGTTTTCTCTTTAGCTAGTGTAATATTTAAGGATGTGAAAAACTGAGTAAGAGTATTTATACCTTACTTTGGAATGGAATCTGATGGGTCTATAAGAAGAAAATCGTCTAAGAAGTGCAGCACAGCTGGTCTATGATAGACATTGAGTATGGCCCAACAGAGGGCTTCAGCAAAGTGATCAAACAACTTGGGGCTGCTCCTGCATACAAAGGTCAGATGGACTGCAAAGTAATAACTATTTTCCCAGTATAAGCCATACAGATGCCAGAGTGAGGTGGATTGGCAATAGTCTGAAAGTGTCTGAGATATCAGCTTTGGAAAACCAAGCTCCAGAGCCAAGATGCTTGATTAGTGTAATGGTGTTGTCTATGCGGGCATAGAATAAGGAAAAAATCCTCATCTCGAATTAAGGAATTGATACTGGGAGTGGAAGAAGCATGAGGAGCAGAGAAATCCATGATGAGATGCTTTTTGCCTGATACTGTCCTAGTTGCTATGCCAACTGGATTGATACGGACTATAGGAAATGGAGGCTGGAGGTATGGACCAATAATGAAGTTTTTCTGGAGCTCCTTCTGAAGTAGTTGCTTCACAATGTCTGGCTCATGTAATGTGGATTGCAGATTGTGGCAGATGTAAGATTCAGATGGAAGGATGGCTATGCCAGTATGAAAGCCACGCTGAAACCCCAAAAGGAGGTGAGCAACGGGCAGCATGGGAAGGATGAAAAGCCAAGGCAGCCACCAATCTGGGGATGTGAAGAGGTGTAGATGGATGGTAAAACAGTCATTTGGATAAATGAGGAATCCTGGAACAAATGCTGAGAGCATGGGCACCACAGCAGAAGTTGCAGAAGTGCAGAAAGCCGTAGTTGGAGCGGAAAGGACCGCTGGTGTTGAAGCTATAACAAACTTGACAATTGCCCAATGCCAGGAGTGAATGGCCAGGTGTAGGACGAGCCCTAGATTCACAAAGGTACAACTGAATCCAGAGTGACAAGAAGGAGGTGGTGATGGAGAAGGCTTTGGATGTGAGGAGGGGGCTACTGAGGAAGAAACTACTAACTGGCACAGAGGAGCAAAGTGGTTGAAGAAACCACATAGGGAGCAGGCAAAGGCACCTTGGCCTGCAAATGGGGACAAAACAGTTCATTGTCCAGGATAGCCCAATTCAGCCTGAAATTATAATGGTGCAAGGCAGCTGCTGCCTTGGTGTAGAATGATTTATGGTAGTCATAGAAAAGGGTACTGCCAAAATGGGTACTAACATCGACCATGAGGAACAAGTACTCTATGAATCCAGTTCCACTGAGCAAATGACATCTCAATAAAGACTAAAAGCCAGGACAAATTCCAAAATGGTCAGCTTTTGAAGAAGACAGAGATCCTTGGATTTGAGGACTACAGAGACATCGCCGCAGGAGACAATGTGATTATCAACAAAATCCTGAACGGAAACCAGGAGGGATACCAGATTAACACCCTTGCCATCAATGATGTCCTTACTGAAATGATCCAAGATGAGATGGACCAGACATAACCGGGTCCATAGGGGAAGGAAATGTAGCTGGTACAGCAATGGGAGTAGGAGCAGGAGCAGACAAACCTGAGGAACCAGAGGAGGTGGAATGTTGCTTGGAGAAGGAAGGTCAGGCTGAGGCATGGGCAAGACAGGAGGAGGCTGAGTCACTAATTGGGTCTCTATAGAGGACATGGGAGACTGAAGATTAGACATAGAGGAAGCCATGTGAGCCATAAAGGCATGCATCTTGGACAAAGGAGAGGCAGGCTGCTGAGCCGCTGGAGCACATGCCAGAGCTAGAGTAGAATGCACACTGGCCAAATAGAGGTCATAAAGCACTTGCGAGGGCGGTGGAGTTCAGCAGTTAACCGGGGCACAGTCCAATCGGAAATGGAGTGATGGGTTTCTGTTGTGTGCTTCCTGCCAGGTGGAGGTGCAGCTGTCAAAGCTGTGGAGGTGACATCAGGGTCAGGCACCAGAACATCTGAGGAGAAGGAGGATGTCATGGTAAGGCAGATCCTGGAATAAGGAGGAACCAAACATAAGGAAGAAACAAGTAAGGTAACACGGTCAGATCTGGATCAGTCACAAGCCAAAAAATTATAAAAATCAAGACACTCATGGCCTGACTAGTGAAACAGGCACAGGTCAAGCAGAGCAAAATGAAGAAAGGCACTCCCAACCCCATGGTACCAGATGGCAGGTACACGTGCACTGAAATGTGCAGAGACGGAGTCTGAGCAAACAGAACAATGCACACAAGCACATGGATCAGCATCCAAGGTGAGGCTGCCTTATACTAAGGAACTACTAAAACTGGCCAGCAAGAATCCCATCCGATGGTATCCACTGCCAAACTATGATACAGCAGCTGGAGGACGGAGACCTGCATACATGACAAGCTACAACAGGACCCCCATTCCTGGTAGATGGCAGCCTACCTGAACTTGACACACCAATGGCAGAGTTAGGAATGGGACCATAGACTGCTGGAGTGCACCGAGTGAGCCAGGAGCTGAAAATTAAGGGGAAGCATGAGAAAAAGGGGGAGCAGGAGGAGTAAGCAGAAAGTCAGGAGCCAGGGGGAGGCAGCCAGCAAGAAAAGGAGGGGGCAACTACCAGGGGCCATGACACCCCACCAAGACCCATCATGTCCTCTGCCATAGGTTAAACAGGAAGCCACAGAAAGGCGCTGTGATCCACAAACAGAAGCAAGTAAGGAGGAACAGTCATGGAGGAAAGTGACTATGTTTTTTTGTTTGTTCGTTTTTTCTTTACAACTTTAGAGGATCATAGTTTGCTCGGCTTGACATACAAAGGAAAAATGACAAAATACATAGACAGTAGCAAAATAGTACAAGACAGTCAAAGATATGGTCCAGCATATCCAAGTGAGAGGAAATGAGAGAGAATGTGCCCGCTAAGAATGCCATCAAGCAGACTGCTTTCATGAGCTCCCCTCATGAATAACTGTGCACTGCAAGTAACAAACTTCAACACTGATACATTTCAGCATGGTAGCGAATGGCCTCGGTATGAGTTCGAGCAAACCAGAGGAAATACAACTGAGTGGCAGAGAGAGCAAAAATGGCAATAACCCAATGTGCTTCAAGCAGGGAAAGGAGCAACCACAGAAGACTGCCGAGTCACGGTAGTTGGCTAGTGGCAACCAAACATGAACCACAGACTACGGAAAATCCAGCTGCCAGCCCAGTGAAGGGTGAAGTCGTGGGGCTAAGGGCTGCATAAATAAGCCAATGAATGTGCTGACTGGGGGCTGCAATGCAAGCCAGGGCAGGCACAAACAGCTTGGCAACCATGTGAAAAGGTCACTTCTCTGCAGAAAACAAAACAAGCCCAAAGAGGAGCAGAGAACAGCAGCAGTGACGTCCCAAATGGGGCCAGAGGAGACAGCAACTCAGAACACTCACTGGGGGAAGAAACAAGGGGCAACCTTCCACTTCAAGTGGCAAGGGACAAGGTGAACAAATGGCTGCAGCCACAGGGGTGGACAGAAGGGGGAGGAGCTAGCACCCATACAGAGGGGTGGCAGAGGAGCACCAATGAAGCTAAGGGGTGCACCAGGTACAGAGCATGGGTTCCTGCTCAAGCAGCCCTGTGGCAAGATGCAGGAGGCGACCAGGGTGAACAGGACAATCCAAGGGGTGCAGGAGCCTGGGAGGGGAAGGCAAAGAACATGAAAGGCAGCGAGTAAAAGAACAAGTAGGGGAGGGGGACTTACTGAGCAGCAGAACAAAAAAACAGCAAGCAAAGAAGGAAGCAGCAAGATAACGACAGGAGAACCAGCACACTCGCATGCAGGAGATCAGATAGGGGAATGCTAGTTTTTCCAGATGCTAGAGCAGTGGTTGCTGGGAGAGGCTAGTTTAAATAGTGTGTGTAGGAGGAGTTTATTGCTTCACATTGAACCTCGGGCTAGCCCTCCCATTACAGCAAGAGGATGTTCTCAGGGAAAGTGTGAGAGCTCCCAGTGCATTATTTGTGATGATTTATTTTGGGCTGGAAAAGGTGCACTGAGCTTTAACTCATTTCATCTCACTTTCTGTTCTCATTTTTATTTTTTATACTTGGAAGCTTATGAGCAATACTGCCCAGTTTCATTAGCAACAATTTAATAATTACAAATATGCAATATAATACAACACAAAAAGAGATAATAAAACATTAATTAAAACATGTGGCAACATTACCTTTGAAGCGCCATTGTTTTTGATGGTCTTTAAACAAGGTCATGGTTGGACAATTGACAAGTTCACTGGGTAACAAACTGCAAAACTGAGGAGCCTCACACAAAAAAGACCTCTGAGTGGAAGATTTTTTAAATAATGGAATGCTGTAGGGCCTTCTAGTCTGAAATCATGTCACATGCACATTATGAGTCTTACTAAACAAGCATGAGACAGGTTTGGGAAGCAGATCAAAACCACATTTTGCAACATAACTCCAAGTCTTAATCAACACCAGTCTTCAAGAGGGAGACAAACAACAGTTGAGTACAAAATACAGTGATGTGTGGATCTGGGGAGGTTAGTTATAAACCTGCAAATATTACCGTATACAACCTGAACGTTAAACATAGTACATTCATTAGCCACAGAATAAATTGGTAGCCCACAGTCCAACATAGATAGTAAGAGGCTATGAGCACACAATTTATGCAACTCTGTAATAAGAAACTTCTTCACCCTTAAAACCCAACCTTCAATGCATAGTCTTGATAACATATTTAGCATGTATACTGCGCCTATATACTTAAAACAGTCAACATGTTCAATGGGATTACCATTCAAATCTACAACTGACAGTGCAGAATCTTTTACCGTCTTTGGGCCAGAAAAGAGCATTCATGTGTTTTTGTTTTGTTTTTTAAGAAGTCAATACCATCCCATTAAACTGAAGCCAATGCTGAAAAAAAAATTAAAATTGTTTTGAACTCGGCCTACAGCTACACCAGCATTTTGATCAGAGCTAAAAATAACCACATCATCTACTTACAGTAAAACTTCAGATAATGTACAGGTTTCTAGAATAGAGTTTAAAAATAAGGAAAAAAGGAGGGGTCCCAGAATTCAGCCCTGGGGAACCCCACATTTGATAGGAAGAAAATCTGAGAGGCCCCCAGATATAGACACTTTGTGACGCCTCCCTGATAAACAGTCTGAAAACCAGTTTGAGGCATCTTTTGAAAAATTGCAGTCCAACAGAAACTTTACCAAAAGATCATTGTCAACCAGATCAAAAGCTTTACTGAGGTCCACAAAAATAGCTGCAACATGGTGCCCTCTATCGATGGCACACTGCACACAGCCAGTGAACCTCACCAAGGCTGTCTCAGTGCTATGTAAAGTACGAACCCCGTGCTGAGCATGTGTCAAAAGGTTGCATTTGCTTAAATAACAGGCGACTTGATCATAAACTGTCATCTATAAAATCTCAGAGAGGGGTGCCAGTAAAGAAATCAGATGAAAATTAAAAGCAACATTCTTATTGCCAGACTTAATGCAGTTTTCCATTTATTTGGAAACACATCCTGACATTTCCAGGTGTATCCTGCAAACCCAGGAAGGTTAAGTAACTCGTTCAGTGTCACACAGTATACAAGTGGTGGTTGTGGGAGTCAAAACACACTAAGCACTGTAGCACACATGGTTAGAAGCGACTCAAGCTCCAACACTCCAATTAGCTGGAAAATCCCTTTTAACGCTAAATGTTTGTATCACAAATACAGTGAGACAGCCAGCACTAACAAACCCAATGCTTCACCTCCAAACTATGAGGCGTTATCAGGGATATGTTACAAGCATCCCTGACATACATATAAGCAAGCAGTTTATTTATTTTTTTTTTTTCCATTAACATTTTATTAGAAGTTTATTCACAAAGAACATGATCTGAGATACAATGTAGAAAACAAAAGTACATCCGGAGGTAAAACCAATGACAAAGAGGACATGTTCTTTGTGAGAAGTCTCCCTAAACCCTACTCCCCCAAACCTAACCCACTAAGACCCACGCCGCACAAGACCAAAAATGAGAAAAGGGAACAACAACAGGAAGAATAAAAAAAAAAAGGGAGGATATTTGTACCTGAGGGGACCGCTATGTTAACGTGTATAACACTGAGAAAGGGGCCCAAATCTTCTCGAAGACAGGAAGTCTGTTATGGAGAATGGCAATCATCCTTTCCGTTCTCAAAGAAAGGAGTAACTCCTCGAGCCACTCCATGTAACTGATCACAATTTGGTCTTTCCAATGTCTTAGTACTACCTTTTTGAGTGTAATAGAAATCAAAACTATATAGAACTTCTTGTTTCTAACTGAAATATTGGAAATATCTCCCAACAAACAGATCTCCGGAGTAAATAGGGCTTCCAGACCAAGAGAAGAGTCAACTTTACTTTTAATATTAGCCCATAATGGAACTATTTTCGGACAGTCCCAAAAGATATGGAACAAGTCACCGATCCTAGGCCACACCTATTGCAGCTTGAGTCAGACCTTAGTTTTAGACTCATCAGTTTGTGTGGAGAATAATAAATATTATGCAACAATTTAAACTGGATAAGTCTTAACTGGTCCTGCATGATATATTTATGACAGCTACGCCAAAGGGCTGCCCAATCCAGGTGCCTCTCAGAAATAAAGTAGTCCAATATGTCCCATGTATTGGGTTGGAAGAGTATGCCCAGCTAAATAAGATGTTGTATAGTTTGGAGATTGCATGAGGATGCCTAGCTAGAGGAGTTAATTGCCTAAAAATCAAACTTTGCAGCTTGATTTGGGTCTGTGCCTAGTGCTTTGAGCAGCATATGCCGCAGTTGATATATTTTAAAAATTTCTTTAGTGGGAATGTTAAATTTGCACAGAATCTCTTCCGAAAGAAGGATATTACCTTCTTCATTTAAGATATCCCTCACGCAAGAATCAGCTGGCAAGGGCAGCCACCTGGAATGAATGGGTTTCTGACCGATCAGGAAGCGCGGGTTGCCCCGAATAGGTTGTGACCAGTCCCTGATGTTCTGATACTTTAAAAACTTGCAAAGTTGGGTATGAATTTTAAGGGAGGTCCCAATCGGTGAGTTTCTAAGAGGAAAGGGAAGTAGACTGGGTTTAATATAAAGATATTTCAGGAGAGCCCAAACTTATTAATAAGAGCGGTCTCCATATGTAACCACAGAGGGACATAAGAAAGGGAAGTGATAAAATCTTTGTTAAGGGTCCACCTTAAATATTTTTTCACATGGCCTGCCCAATAATATAAAGCAAAGTGTGGTAAACGCAGCCCACCCAGTGTTTTGGGCACAGCCAGCTTGTGGTAGGCCATCCTGGCTTTCTTGTGGCCCCACACAAAGTCCGCCAGTAATCCGTGGAGTTTTTTGAACCAGGAAAATGGTAACCAAATATTGAGTCCGCTTAAGGGGTAGAATAAACGGGGAAAAATGTTCATTTTCACTAGGTTAATTCTGCCTCAAATCGAGAGTGGAAATTGTGCCCATCTTGCAAGATCTAATTCCATTGCACTCACCAGGGAATCAAGATTAAGTTGACGCATCCGTGCCGTGGTGTTTGACAAAACAAAACCCAAATATTTAAATGAATCAGGTTCCCAACCCAGGCCTAAGTCACTGATCTCGTATCTAAAAAAGGTTCCAGTAAGGGGGTAGACAATTGACTTGTCTACATTCAGCTTATAATTAGATAATTGGCTGAACTTCCGAATGGAGTCCAACAAAGCCGGATGGACATTTGAGGTTTGGAGACGTAAATCAGCAAATCGTCTGCATATGCTGTTACCTTGATGGTATAACCCGAGATCTTAATCCCTCTGATATCATGATTGAGTATTATATGTTTAATGAGGGGCTCCATATATAAATTAAAAAGAAGGGGAGATAAGGGACATCCCTGTCTAGTGCCTACATGTAAAGCAAAGGGATCCGAAATGGCTCCATTACACGATACTCTTGTCAAGGGATTTGAGTAGAGGAAGCTAATCCAACCAACAAAGCCCTCAGGGAAACCGAAGCTCTTCATCACAGTAAGCAAGAAGTCCCAATGAACCCTATCAAATGCCTTCTCGGCATCTAGGGAGACAAGAGCCAAGGGAGCATCTGCCTTTCCTGCAGCCGAGAAGACATGAGACAGGGTTCTTGCATGGTCTGCTGCACACCGCCCCTTCATAAATCCGGTTTGTTCAGGGCTGATAAGTTTAGGCAACACTTTATTTATTCTCTGCGCTAACAATTTCGCTAAAATTTTGAAATCATAGTTGAGTAAGGAGATGGGCCTATAACTTGCAGGTTGTTCGGGTGGTTTGTTTGGTTTAGGGATAAGCACAATAAGCGCTTCAGAAAGGGCATTATCGAATTTATTGCCGCTAAGAATATATTGAAACAGCCTGAGTAATAAAGGAGATAATTGTTTAGCAAACTTCTTGTAGAAGTTGGGAGAAAATCCATCCGGGCCCGGTGTTTTATCAGAAGGAAGGTTCTGAATGGTCTGTTCAACCTCTTCCTGGGTAACATTGGCTTCAGAAGGGCCCTGTCCGAGTCAGACAAGGAAGGTAGCAGAGGTCCCAAGAAAGATACAATCTCTTCTTTAGCGGGGACTCCATAGTCCCGTAGAGGGATTCAAAGTAATCCCAAAATTCCTGAATGATCTCCCTGGGGAGGTTTTAATACAACCGTCTGCCTTGGATTGAATTCCAGAATACGGAGAGTTCTAATTGTGTGATACGCGTGCAAAAGTTTCCGCCTTATCACCTTGATCTACATAGTTAGCATTAGTTTTGATCAGGGCCAGTTCTGCTTGTTTCCTAATATCTTAAGATATGAGTCCTTGAGCTAAGCAAACCAATCTTTTCTAGCTCCTGGGGTGGTGAAGACATCCTCTGCTTCCATGGCCCGTATCTGGGATAATAAATCTGATAGGCTCGCTCCCTCTCTTTCCTCCTTTTAACCGCTTATCTCTATTAAGGTGCCCTGAAAAATGCCTTGAATGCCCCCAGAACATATCCGGATGGGTCGATCTGTTAAATTGTTAGCTATAAATTCCTCTATTTGAGAAGAGATGTCCTTTACTACCTTAGGGCACCTCAGGAGTTGGTTGTTGATTTTCCACCTGTTACCATGCTTTGGTAAAAAAGCGAAGGAAACAGAGGCAGACACTGCATCATGGTCTGAAAGAGGACTCGGTATAATTGCCGATCCCAACACACCAGATAAAAGTGTACTGGAAAGCAGTATGTAATCTATGCGGGATAAGGTACCGTGAACGGGAGAAGAAAAGGTGTATTCGCGAGATGTAGGGTGCAACACCCTCCAGACATCAACAAGACCAAGACAGTCGGTCAACTCGTGCAGAGCCTGTGCTGCCAGTGACCGTCCAGAGTGGGAAAGATTAGATCTGTCCACCAATGGGTCCAGAGCTAAATTAAGATCACCCCCCAAAATCATGGGGAGACGATTAAAAGGTGAGAGTACCTTCATTAATGTAACCCAAAAGTCTTGTGTATCTGAATTGGGACCATAAATGGAACCAATTAATATCTCCGTGTTAAATAACTTCCCCTTAACGAGTATGAATCTGCCTTTGGAATCTTTTGATAGTCTGTAACGGAGTGAAGGAATAGATCTACGACAGGGATCATAACCCCTTACTTTGTGTAGTACCTTGGGAAGAAAAAACCCTGGCTATTTGTAAGTGCCTCATAGCATTCTCTTCAGTGCTTAACAAATGTGTTTCTTGTAAAAACACCACATTTGCTTTCACTATCTCCAAATGCTTTAAAATTTTATATAGTTTAAGCTTCTGTCGAGCCCCTTTGATGTTCCAGCTTAAAAAATTAATAGATGAATCAGATGTCATGGACTTGTTTGCTTGTAGTGTAGCCAAAACTGAGCAATCCCCATGAGGAAACCTTCAGGGAAATTGGTGGTCTTGTACGCCTTCCCTAACCCCCATACCCCCATTCTGCCCCAAAAGTAATAAACCATGAAACCCTCCCCCAATCTCCTGTATGAACAAACCCACATGACAGCCCTCCCTGCCCGCCCCACCCAAAGTATCGTGGCCCATGATTACAGCACACATGGCCCCATTCCTCCACTCCCCCTCCCCCCCTACAAAACATTTTAACCAGCAGTACTAACTATATAAAGAGAACAAGTAACCTAGCATCCACAAACCCACTTAACCATAATTAGCAAAAACAGTTTTGCACAACAAGAATGAAATGCAGCAACAAAGGTGGCTCTGTATACCCATATAAACAATAACAGCAGGCTGTGACAAAATGTTATGGTCCTTTATGAACCACCCCTCTCTAATTAGGACTGGAAACCAGCTAGTATGAGAGTCTAAATGAACTTAAAACGGTCCAATGTCTGATTTAAAGAGACATGAGGTGCTCTTAGTACCATTCGCTCTCCAGTCGGCAGGAATAGAATAACGAGAAACGGAGCGAAAGAAAAAAAAAAAAAAAAAACGGGCCATCATAAATTCTCCTAGTGCCCAGATGCTGCACATGGTACTTCTTTCTTCAGATGGGACATCCAATCCAAATAAGACTCCGTTTTGAAATGCCAGTGTGACCGAGAATCCACTAGGTCCATATTAACCCTTTGTGGGCTCATGTGTCTTTAAGCAAGCTAGGGAAGACCGCTTGTAGGGAAACCATCGCTGCTTCCACGTTATCAAAGGACCTCCAGCCTTCCGATGTGCGAACTTGCAGCCGGGCAGGGTAGCCCATTTTAAATTGGATACTCACAGCCACGAGCTTGCTGACCAGAGGATGATAGACCGATCTCTTTTGGTGAACTGACAAGGGTAAGTCCTGGGCGATCCTAATCTTAACTCCGGCCCAAGATAATTCTTTGATCTCTCTGGCTTTTAAGATAAAGAGTTGACGCTCCTGGTAATTCAGGAAGCGAAAAATGAAGGAGTGTGGCGGTGCAGAAGCTGGTGGGGCTGGATGAAGAGCGCGGTGGGCCCTCTCGATCATGTAGGTGGCTCCGAAGGGAGATGGGCCTGCAATTTTTTCTACAAGCTTTTGCACAAATTTGATAGGGTCGGCACCTTCTTCCCCCTCCGGCAGACCAATAATAACAGCATTATTCCGCCGACTTCTTCCCTCTAGATCCTCAACTTTGGATTCTAATTTTGCTATGCGTTGCCTCATTTGTGTAAGAGTCGGGTCGAGTTTGGTGTTATATCCTTCCAACGAGTGGATCCTCGCCTGTTATCTGAAGTCCGCCAGGTAAGATCTTCTAATGCTCCAGATATTGCTTTAATTTCTCCTGTGAGGTCTTGCATCTGGAGTTTAAACGGGCAGAATTCCTCCAGGAATTGGGCCAATGTGTGTTCTTCTTCCTTAGGGTTAGTAGCAGAGGCAGAGGATTGGAACTGAGGCCCTGGATTTTTGCGGCCTTCCCAGGTGAAGCGGTGGCGTGTGCTTGGGGGGTGCTGTGCGCATCTCTTCCTCCATCGAGCAGCGATCACAAAATTCTAGCCTTCAGACGTCCAGGGATAGGTTTGGTGATGCAAAAGATGTAATTTTTATAGCAGCTAACGATGTATAAAGAAGGGGAGGTCGGAGCGTCAGGAAATAGCAGCTAGCTCATGCCCTGCATCACGTGACCCTATAAGCAGGCAGTTTAAAGATACAGTGTCACACGTTTAAGCTAAGAACTAGTACTGTGCAGACTTTTCAAATTCTGCCGGAATGAAATTTCGTGGAATTTTCAAAATTCTACCAAATTTCACCAGAAATGGAATGGCAGAATTCTGAAGCAGAAAAATGCAGAATGAATCAATATTTTCCATGGAACTGGTTGTGGAATGATTTTCCAGAAAGAAAAATGCAGTCCCGCAGAATATTATTCTGCATATTACAGCAGGAGGAATTCAGCAGAAGAACCAGTGAAATTGTGGTGGAAATTCCGCCAGTGGAATGGTCATTCAATGCTAATTTCACTGGCAGATTTCTGCATTCTGCACAGCACTACTAAGTACTGTACATTTAATACATTGTGTTAATATTATTGCTTAGAAGGTGTCTAATGGAACACCCCATGTTAGTATCAACAACAAAGGCCCATGAGTGAAAGAATTGTTCTCAATAAAAAAGGTGCAGATGCTAAAAGTGTAAACTTATAGACCCAAGAAAATGTAGCACCCTCTTTTGTCAACTTATTTTGAGGTTGCTGGAAAGAAACATTAATTTTCAATTCTGAACAAAATCCATTCTTATGACACCTATACTAGTGGGGACACTACATTGATGATGCCCTTGTCATTTGGCAAGGGCCCAAAATATTGTAAAGGATTTTGTCATGTTTCTGAACCAAATTGATTTGAACCTTTCATTTGCATTTTTTCATTTTCATTTTAATGTGGATAAAAACATAGCTCAATTCATTTATCTTGAATTAACTAGTACTGTAGGTATACCCAAACTTTAGAAAACCAATATTAGGAAATACCCTTTCTATGTTTGTTTGCACGCATGTGTAAGAAACATAGTGCCACCATACGGGTTTTTGTAGGTGTACCTCCCCCACTTCCAATGCCCTGCTGCCTTTTGCAGGTGTGGCTGCACCACGCCAATGAATGTTGGAGCTGTCTATAACAGCCGTTCAGATGCAGAGGCATACACTTAAAAGCGAAAACCCACTGCAATCAGCGGTGGTAACGTATAGGCAATTTGCATACTGCCATCAGCAGTATGCAAAGTGCCTACACGTCGACACTGCACTGAAACAGCTGTCATAGACAGCTCTGTCCCCCATGTAACAAGTAGCACGCTAGGAGCCCACCCCAGTGTGCTCATGCGTTCCCCCCCACACACGCTGTATGGCCGATGGGGTAGACTTCCAGGTGCCACGCTGGGAGCCCACCCCAGCATGGCAACATTCGTTAAGGCCAACAGGGGTGCCCAATCCCTGTTGGCTCCACTGTCCCCCCCAACAGACTTCCAGGTGCCATGCTGGAAGCCCACCCCAGTGTGGCAACAGTCCATATGGCCGATGGGGTGCTCCAATCCCCTGTCAGCTCCACTGCCCCCCCAAACAACCTTCCAGCTGCCACGGTGGGAGTCCACCCCAGTGTGACAAAGTCCCGTGACTTCTTTAAAAATAAAAGACCTCGAATAAAAAATGGTCCCTCACTGACTGTCTTGAGCCCTTCACCCAACCAACTCTCTGAGTGCCTCACCTCTCCACACTCCCACCTCACCCCATACTTACTTCCGGAGGCCGGCGTGATGATCTTCGGTGGACCGGGAACATGTCTGCACTCTTTAAAGCCGACCATGAACTGAAGAAATGCCAGTAAGCTGAATAATGGCATAAATATGGTGTATTCAATGTTGTTGCATATCTTGGGCATTTTATAGAAGTTTTTCACCAAATTTTCAACATGGGGTTCTTGGGACCCCACCTCATGAACTCAGTCACTGTCATTTTGTTATTTGGTCCCGAAAGACGATTTTGCGGTCACTGCATGGAACCACCTTTCAGGACCAATTTATGAAACAGCAGTGTCACAGTTCATGAGGTAGGCCCCCAAAAACCCTATGTTGAAAACTTGGTGAAAAAAATCCCAAAAATGACTGTTTTACAAGCGTGCGTTGCACAGTTCCTATAACAGAACTTTGAGAATTTGCAATATTTTCACTCCAGATTTTCAACATTCCCATTTTACCACACCTCCTTATGAACAGTATAGCTGTCATTTTTCACATCTCACTCAAAATGTGTTTTCGCACACATAGCGCACATTGGGTGAGGGTCGAGTTGATGTCAGTTCAATATATCAATGCCATTCCTATACTGCATCTGTCTAACTCCTGCACTTACACTGCTAATGCCAGCAAGCAAACATTTGGCATTGACAAATGCTTGTTAAAGCTGACGGTGTTCATCCCAAACATGCAATTAAAGCCACACCATGTAGCCAGTTGTGCTCTTAAAGAGATATTGCCCTCTTTATCCACATTTGGCAAACAGGCAAAAGATTTGAAAATTAGACTAGTTGAATGAGAATAGTCTGAATCCACACTTGAATAAACTTATCAGAGTGCCAGATTGCATGATCAACATACCATATTGACCAATAAAAAGAAAAGCAATTCAGAACAACAACCGGTCATCTTAATAACATAGAGGATAATGGCTGGGGATCGGGTGAGAACCACGCTGTAATCACCTCGAGTGGTTGCTAGGGCAACATGGTAAACCTTGAGAGCGCAGCTCGAGAGGTTTACTGTAGCCCTAGCAAGCACGAGAGGTGATTTCAGTGTGGTTGTCACCCAATCACCAGCCGTCATCTTTTATAGTGTATGGTCAAAAAAACACTCTCTGCATTCTATGTGTGAGAATTATGGAACTCTGGTGCATTCTTTTTCGTTATGCCACTGTTTGGAAGTTCTGAAGTGTGGTTAACAACTTTTAAAATTCTAAACAGTGCATAACAAAGCTGTGTGACTGCTGATTATGGTGGTTAATAGGCACTTACCATACATTATAGTGTTTTATAGACTGCTGCCCCCCAAAAGTGAATGAAATTGTTAAAAAGCACTGGGATGTCCTTAAAAGAGACCCAGGACTGTTTGACATGATAGGACTTCAACCAAGAATCACTTATTTGAAAGGCAAAAATCTTGGTGACCTCCTAAGTAGAAGCCATTATGTTGACCCTCCCCCAAACCCTAACTCAGCTGGCTTTCTCTACAGCTAAATGGATTTTTCAGATGTGGTCACTGTCATGTTTGCATGTTTTGTTTGCAACAAAACAGCTATCTAACCCAGTGGGCACACCATCTCTTAGTCTGTTTAGTATATTGTGTAATTCATACACTGCAACATTACCTTTGTGGTTTATGTTATATAGTGCACCTGCCTAATAATTTGTATAGATAGGACAATCAGACTGCATAAAAAAGAATACAAGAGCATGTTTCATCCATTATAAATGCTACACCAGACACACCATTAAGCCTACATTTTGCGCAACACAACAAAAGTGACACAGGCCATATGACATTTATAGGAATTGACCACTTTAAACCTCTTAGGAGAGGAGGAGCAGCTTGCACAGAAATACTGTTACAAAGGGAAGCAACATAGGTATACACATTGAAATCCCTCCACCCTGAGGCACTGAGAGATGCTGTAGATTGAGCACTGCTTTGATAACTATGGATGTTTCTTTTGATATTACGGAGTTAAAGGGTATTAAAGAGTTGTTACTGAAACAAAAAAAACATTTGGAAATTAACCCAGTGACATTTTGTAAATGTGTCACTAGTATGATATACTGTTTTGTTTTTTTTAAAACATATTTACAGTTAGAGTATTCAGTACTGTCTCTTTTAGACTTCTTCTTTAGAAGCACCTTCACTGGACCAGATGATTTCAAACAACATGGCACAATCATTGTATTAACTAATCCCCATGCAACCTTTTACCACCAGCATTGGAGGTGTGAGCCAGTTTAGGCATTAGCTAATAAGGGTGCATATTTGGTTTATTATTCCGTGTTTGGAGAGGACCTCTGAAACCTCAAAAGCAATTTCTTACCCTGTGGCTGGCATCTATTCCAGTCCCTTCCCTTCTTACCCTTTCTTCCCACTTCCCTCCTCCCAGCTGCTCTTGTTTGCACAATTTAGTTTAACAGTGGAAGGAGACAGATAAAGGGCTATGGTACCCAATCAGGGTGCTGAAGCACGAACAGACTTGATAGACCAACAGACCTACTCTGCTGGCATCTAGTATGTTAGTATGTTTCTTTTTTTGTTGGTTTATACTTTTTGCCAGCATGCTAGTATGTTAGTTCCACAGTTCAGGGTTTGCTAGCTTCATTAATTCACCGATTACCCCCCTCCCCCGTGTCTGTAAGTATACACTTTTAGCAACAGTGCCTTTTTGTATTGATCACAGTTCTTGCCCTGGTAGGACTTTCTAGCTGACACTAACAGATAGTATCCCATTAAACACCTTCCAAGAAATAACATTAATACAATTTATTAGATGTATGATTCTTAGCTTAAAGATTATGACAATACATCTTTAAACTGGTTGCTTATATGTGTGCCAGAGATGCTTGTACCATGCTGCCTAATGAAGATTCATAGTTGAGAGGCATAGCACTGGGGTTGCTGTTGCTGACTGTCTCAGATACACTTGTGATACTGGCTTTTGGTATTAAAAAAATGTTTCCAGCGAACTGAGCTGGAGCTTGCTTCTCTTCTGAGAACGTGTCACAGTGTTTTGTGTCTTTTTTCAGTAGTTAAGGATTCAGCCTGCCTTTGACCACTGACTGACGAGATGAATGTTTTCCCTATGTTCCTTTCAGTGGTTGTGGGAGTCAAGCCTATGTCTGCTTTGTCTGTCATTATAGAATAATTTAGCCTCTAGGCTGTGCTACTTCCCATAAGTAACATGACTGGCAGAAGGATGTTCTCTGAAGTGGGGGTGAAGATGTGAGTGTGTATTTGTGTGTGGAGTGGAGTGTGGGGGTAACAGAACAACATGTAAAGTAAACGTTTCCTCTCTAGGGTAGATAGGAATAAATGGTGAGTCAGCCAGGGCGTAACCTGATGTCCTGGGCTGGAGGAATAATTCAGTGAGGGTTACAACCTAATCAGCACAGTAATGTGCTGTCTGTGGCAGATGAATGAGATAGCTGTCATTGAACAAAGAAGTTACAAACATCTGCAGTATGAAGATGCAGGCAAGAATGAAGGGGAGCTGATATTGTCATGCTATGATCAAAGGTGGAAATGGGGGGATGGGACCCATGGGAACTTTGTTCTGTAGGAAAAATTAAAAGCCTTGACTCAGTTCCAGAAGCAAAATGGGGAAGGACTGCTTCTGTATAAAATGCACCCCCAAAAGGCATACAACTGACATGTAAGGTTTACAAATGCAACATGTAATGAGGAAATGCATCCCTCAGGTAGAGTATGTTTTATCTGTTATCAAAAGTGGTGTATTCTCCCAGTGAATTGCTTCCATTACCAGTGCTGGCTGTGTCGCAAATCAGGAGAGTAGTTGGGATATTGGGTTCAGTTCAGAACCTGTCCAGGTAAGAATCAGGGAGTGGTTTGCATATCCTTCATGGAAATAAAGAGGAAAAACTTGGAACACATAAGTTAAGAGAAGCATTAGTACACAACATCAGAGACAGCACGAAGATAAAAGTTAAAAGTTAAAGCAATGTATTCCTTTCAGGCAGTTAAACCATCTGATTTCCATTGCTACCTGTTCTGTTTTAGTCAAGACAGTTTAGATGGTGATGTCCAAATCAAATACTTATACTGCAGGTTACAACACAAGCAGAGGTTCTTTCAGAACAATCGACTAGGCAAGTCTCATTACTTGAGTTTCTACCAGTGGGATGGAATACGTATTGTGAACCAAGAGGGCAGGAGATATAACAACTAGGTTACATTATTTATTTATTTATCAGCTTTTGGTGACAGGGTAAGGGTGTTAGGCAATTTGACCTGCCTATTTTCAAGCATGACCTGGGAGAGTACAGAATACAGAGATACAAAATAAACAGTAGAAAATGGTACAGTATCCCAAAGTAGGACCTCGCCCAGGAAGGTCAAAATACAAATCGACATTGTTAACATAGGTCACCCACGAAGGGGTGAAACAAATGAAAACAAAATCAAGTTAAACCTGTGCTGGACCCAACCCAAGAAGGTCTGACAGTGTGGATTACATTCAGATAAACAGAGAGAGAAGCAAAACATAACACTGTGTAAGGGGAGTTAACACAATAGAAATATTGGACAAGACAAACAAAAAAAAAGGTTAAGAGCATTTCACAGAGAAACATCTAACAGAGCAAGTGTAATTATATTAAGATGAAAGGTAACATTCTTTCTAGATTACATGTCTTTCCATACTTTGGATAAACAGGCAAAACTAGAGAGTTGCATTCAGGTTAATCTTTAGCTTTAGAGAAGATTAGTGAAAGCACAGAAAGTCCATTTGGTGGTCAGGGTGGGGTGGGTGGTGCTGTAACAGCAGCCTACCATAGCTGAGCTGCTAGACATAAGCTTGTTCAATTGGTTGTTGTCTGCCCTTAAAGCAACAATATTTAGTAGCTAGCAAAACATTTCAGCCTACAGTTTTTTAAATACATTTCTGCCATCCTTAGATTCATCATCAGTATATTTGTATTCCCTCAGATATCTTTTAAGGCAGCTTGGATAACTAATTTTGTAATTAAGGACTCAAGACATTAAAGATGGCCACCACTTGCAATTTAATAAACTCTCTTCTGTTGAGGTTACCTTTCGAATTTACACAGTAAATTAATACTGTGGATGCACTGGGATGATTCTACCGTTTGTTTCAGATGGTAATCAGAATAGCTCCACACCAAGATATTTTTTTTCTTTATGGCTGGCATGGCAAGGCAACAAAATCTTTAAAACAATTTCAAACTCCTGCATCTCAGTGTAGGAATGAAAGAAAATAAGGAAAAAAACATGGGTATATTAACCCTCAGGCTACTAGTATATTTAGAATGTATAGGAATTCAGGATGTGTATAGAAGTCTATGATACAGCAAGGGTTACTATTTTTTGTTTTCCAGAAATACATTACTGCTGAAAACAACTACAGTATATGGTGTCAATCAATTACTGCTGCTTTAAAGCCAGAAATGCTGGCCATCATTCTCCTCTGATCCCTCTTCTTCTGCTGCATCCAGGCAAGTTTAATACCTGTCTGGGAATGGATAAAATGTTCCAATCCCTTCTAGTTAGCAGTAGAGATGCAGCAAGTTTTACTCCGTGGGTGTATATGTCACAAAGTCACAAATGTCGCCCCATAGAGCACTTTGCACAATGCTTGAATATTATCTGAAATTTGCCATTGTTGCTTTGTCTTGCTTTGGGGGTTTTTAAGTGCAAGTTGCACTTAAAAAACCCAAAAGCAAGCAGAGGTTACAATGGTGAATCCCTCCAACACCAGCCCCCATCTATCCCTGGTGTCTTGTGGCTCCCCCCCTCCCTCTGATCGTCAGCCCCAGTTTTAAAAAAAAAAATATATATATATGTATATCTATCTATCTATCTATATATATATATATATATATATATATATATATATATATATATATATATTTATTTCATTTTGTTAACCAGGTAGGTGCACTAGACAAGAGATTTTGCCTATTTTCGGGCACAAATTGGGAGGGTTACACATCAGAAACAGCAGATACATAGTGTCCAAAACAGAATACAAAACGTCTAGTGGGAAGGAAAATACAGTAACACATGACAATTTTGAATACATGGCACATTCAGGAACAACGAGTAGAATATACATAGCATGAGGATAAACAGTAATCATAGTTATATAAACTTTTATAGAATTTTGAAAAGAGTATAACTGATTGAAGAAATACATATACAGCAAACACTGGGGGTGCATAAGTGCTGAGAGGAAGTACCACTCTCAAGGTGGATGATCAGTGGTAGTAGTGCAAGCGAGTGGAGACAAGCAAGAGGTAGAGCAGGAGCAGAGACCTGAGCTCATAAGGTGAGTTCTTAAACTTTTTTGAAAGGCCCGGTGAGTAGCCGATTGTTTAACATAGAGTGGAAGGGTGTTCCACATTCTGGGCGCAGATACAGCAAATGCAAGTTCACTCTTCTTGGTGAGACATCTAGGTGTAACAAAGGAAGCATTTTCAGTAGATCTCAGCATATAGAGCAAGTCAGGTTGTTTTAGTAGAGTTACAAGGGACCTTGGAGTACTAGTCCGGGTTAATTTATCGACCAGACAACCAGCTGTGTACAGACGATAGGAGGATGGGGTGAGCCAATTGAGAGAAGAATAGAGCTGACAGCGATGTGTTAGTTCAGGAGCCACAAGGGTGAAGCGGCAGATACTATTATAACAAGTTCTCCATTTCTGGATTACTTGCTTGCTATCATTAAGGTAGACTATAGAGCCATAGTTGAGGCAAGGTCTAAGAATTCCCTGAGCAACGGCTAGTCTGGCTGTTGAATTTAGGGAGGATCTTACCTTGTAAGCCAGGTCAAGTTTACTGTTCACTGCCTGTTGTGGCTGCAACATGAAGATTAAAGTTCAGTGAGGGGGTCAAGAGTCATCCAAAGGTATCTGAAGGATGTGACTGTATCCAGGATTATGCCGTCAGGTCCATGAAGGGAAAGTCCCATATGACAAGCTTCTAGCCTAGGGGAAGTCCCAAAGAGCATTGACACCGTTTGCTAATGTTAAGTAGGAGTTTATTTTGCTTTAGCCAAGCCGAGAAGCAGTCAAAGTCAGACTGAAGGGAGGTGCGACTTGCTGAAATGTCATTAGCGGCAGAGTAGATAACTATGACATCCGCATAGAAAAGAAACAAAGTCGATCTGGACGGGGGGGAGGATTATTTATAAAAAGAAAAATCCCTGGTATCTAATGGATCCCCCACCCCCACCGATCACTGGCCCCAATAATAAAAGATCCCTGGTGTCTAGTGGAACACCCTACCCCACCAATCTCTGGACCCAGTAATAAAAAAACCCTGGTGTCTAATGGAAACCCCCACCCTGCTGATCCACCATTAGTGCCACTCCAGCCCAATAATAACAATCCCTGGTGTTTATTGGAACCATTTTATCCTCCCATCCCATCAGGTAGTGCCCCCTCAGCCACCTCTCTACTCCCTCCACCCCATCCCTGACCCCAAGAAGGTCACCAGCACAGCCTTCCACTCACCTCTGCATCTGGCAGCCTGACTGATGCGGTCTCTGATTCTGAATGAATGAGCGCACGCTTGTACAAGCACACACTCATTCATTCACTCTGTCAGCCAGCTCCTCCATTTTTCTGGGTACTACAGAAGGGAGGGGGGCTGCTCCAGTTTTCTGTGAGTGGTGCAGGATGGGGGGGAATGGTGTTGTGGACCCTGGAGGGTACAAGTAGGGTAGGATACCCCACCCCACCGATCCCCAGCCCCAAGTCGGGTAGGGTACCTGAGTGGATAGCTGGATTTCTAAAGCTTGTACTTTGCCAACAGGGCAGTACTACACCACAGGCTGGGATACCACTGGTGTTCACAAACAGAGGAAAATTCAGTCAAACACAGGAAATTCAGTCTGGAAAACTGATATTTTTGGATGCTATTTCTCACAGCTCATGATGGGGGTACAAGAACAGGTCAGGTAGGCTACTCAGGTAAATAGCTGGATTTCTAACTACTGTACAGGCTGGGAAGGATACCACTGCTGTTCAAAATGTGGGGGGGGGAGACAACAACAAGGCATGTAGGATATATGGGTTTTTATTTTATTTTCAAAGCACAATGGATTAGAAAGGAGAAGGTGAGGGGGATTGCAAAACACAAGGGGTGGGTGTGGGGACAGGGGCCCAGGGATATTAAAATCAAAACACACACTCACTCACAAGCACCACACCCAGACTACAAAACACAAGGTGGGTGTGGGGACAGGGCCCAGGGATATCAAAATCAAAACACACACTCACCACAAGCACCACACTCAGATTACAAAACACAAGGTGGTGGGACAGGACCCAGGATATTAAATCAAACACACACTCACTCACAAGCACCACACTTAGACTACAAAACACAAGGGTTGGGTGTGGGGACAGGGGCCAGGGATATTAAAATCAAAACACACACTCACTCACAAGCACCACACTCAGACTACAAAACACAAGGGGTGGGTGTGGGGACAGGGCCCAGGGATATTAAAATCAAAACACACACTCACTCACAAGCACCACACTCAGACTACAAAACACAAGGGGTGGGTGTGGGGACAGGGCCCAGGGATATTAAAATCAAAACACACACTCACACAGCAATCACACTCAGACTACAAAACACAAGGGTGGGTGTGGGACAGGGCCCAGGATATTAAAATCAAACACACACTCACTCACAAGCACCACACTCAGACTACAAAACACAAGGGTGGGTGTGGGACAGGGCCAGGGATATTAAAATCAAAACACACACTCACTCACAAGCACCACACTCAGACTACAAAACACAAGGGTGGGTGTGGGACAGGCCCAGGATATTAAAATCAAAACACACACTCACACAAGCACCACACTCAGACTACAAAACACAAAGGGTGGGTGTGGGACAGGGCCAGGGATATTAAAATCAAAACACACACTCACCACAAGCACCACACTCAGACTACAAAACACAAGGGTGGTGTGGGGACAGGCAAGGGATATTAAAATCAAAACACACACTCACTCACAAGCACCACACTCAGACTACAAAACACAAGGTGGGTGTGGGACAGGGCCCAGGATATTAAAATCAAAACACACACTCACTCACAAGCACCACACTCAGACTACAAAACACAAGGGGTGGGTGTGGGGACAGGGGCCAAGGGATATTAAAATCAAAACACACACTCACTCACAAGCACCACACTCAGACTACAAAACACAAGGGGTGGGTGGGGACAGGGGCCCAGGGATATTAAAATCAAACACACACTCACCACAAGCACCACGCTCAGACTACAAACACAAGGGTGGGTGTGGGACAGGGCCCAGGATATTAAAATCAAAACACACACTCACTCACAAGCACCACACTCAGACTACAAAACACAAGGGGTGGGTGGACAGGGGCCAGGGATATTAAAATCAAACACACACTCACTCACAAGCACCACACTCAGACTACAAAACACAAGGGGTGGTGTGGGGACAGGGCCCAGGGATATTAAAATCAAACACACACTCACTCACAAGCACCACACTCAGACTACAAAACACAAGGGGTGGTGTGGGGACAGGGCCCAGGATATTAAAATCAAAACACACACCACTCACAAGCACCACACTCAGACTACAAAACACAAGGTGGGTGTGGGGACAGGGGCCCAGGATATTAAAATCAAAACACACACTCACCACAAGCACCACCTCAGACTACAAAACACAAGGGTGGGTGTGGGGACAGGGCCCAGGATATTAAAATCAAAACACACACTCACTCACAAGCACCACGCTCAGACTACAAAACACAAGGGGTGGGTGTGGGGACAGGGGCCCAGGATATTAAATCAAACACACACTCACTCACAAGCACCACACTCAGACTACAAAACACAAGGTGGGTGTGGGGACAGGGGCCCAGGATATTAAAATCAAAACACACACTCACTCACAAGCACCACGCTCAGACTACAAACACAAGGTGGGTGTGGGACAGGGCCCAGGATATTAAAATCAAAACACACACTCACTCACAAGCACCACACTCAGACTACAAAACACAAGGGGTGGGTGTGGGGACAGGGCCCAGGGATATTAAAATCAAAACACACACTCACTCACAAGCACCACACTCAGACTACAAAACACAAGGGTGTGGTGGGACAGGGGCCAGGATATTAAATCAAAACACACTCACTCACAAGCACCACACCAGACTACAAACACAAGGGTGGTGTGGGACAGGGCCCAGGGATATTAAAATCAAAACACACACTCACCACAAGCACCACCTCAGACTACAAAACACAAGGGTGGGTGTGGGGACAGGGGCCTGAGGATATTAAAATCAAAACACACACTCACCACAAGCACCACCTCAGACTACAAAACACAGGTGGGTGTGGGGACAGGGGCCTAGGATATTTAAATCAAAACACACTCACTCACAAGCACCACGCTCAGACTACAAAACACAAGGGGTGGGTGTGGGGACAGGGGCCCAGGGATATTAAAATCAAAACACACACTCACTCACAAGCACCACACTCAGACTACAAAACAAAAAAATAATGTAACACAGTAATGTAGTACACACAAAAACAGATTTGAAAATGTTTAAACAAGAAATATTTAGGTCTATCCTCCACAATCTCTTCACAGCCTTTAGCTGCTGTGTCCTCTCTCCTTATTCTCTTAACATTGCACAGAGAAACATCCCCCTCAGCTTTTTTTTGACTGTTCAGCCACATGTGACCTCCAACCCACAAGACACTGCAAACTTCACCTGTTGCAGCAAACATCACACGTGAAGCCCGCACCTACTGTACAAAGGAACTTCGCATATCTTTGGGGGGATAAACAGCTTATACAATCAGTAACAAAAATGGTGAAAAAAGGGGAAATTCTACTAGTGGGGGACCTAAACCTCCCTGACATTGACTGGGAGATCCCAACAGCAGTATCAACTAGGGGCAGGGGGATCTTAGAGGCACTACAAGGTGTATTCATGCAACGACTTTAGAGAGGCAGTATAGCGCAGTGGTTTAAGGCTCTGAGCTGCAAATCTGGAGACCTGGGTTTGACTCCCACAGCCCCCACTTGCACACTGTGTGACCCTGAGCAAGTCACTTAACTTCCCTGTGCTCCCAAGTCGCACCTGTAAACAAGCTGTCAGCATTGTTTGATCCTGGTTAAATAACTGAAAAAAAAAACTGGATTAGGAGCCCGCGAGGGAGGGGACCTGGGGACCTGTGGACATAGTCCTCACAAATGGGAAACAGTGTGGAGGAGGGAAGTAGGAAGAAATAGGCACAAGTGATCACAGAGCTGTTAGGTTCAGAGTGAGAACGAGCAGGGAAGGAAATAGGATGAGAACTAGGGTAATGGACTTCAGGAAAGTAGACTTTAACAGGATGAGGAAGGTAACTGGGGAAGAAATGTCAAGGATGGGGAATATGAAGGATGTGGAGGAATTATGGGCAGCTATTAAGGGAGGGGTGCTGAATGCCACTGGCATATGCATCAGGAAAGTCAGGAAAAACAGAAGAAGAAGGAGACCTTTGGTTTACAAGAGAGGTAGCGGGGGTGGTCAGAGAAAAAAAAACAGGGCATTCAGGAGGTACCGGACAACACAAAAGGAATGGGAATAGGGAGACCTATAGGGAAAAGAGGAGGGAGGCAGGGCAAAAATAAGGAGGGAAAAGAGGTTGATGAGGAGAGGATAGCAAACCAGGCCAGGAGGGGAGATAAAACCTTTTTTAGGTATGTGGGAGAGAAGGAAGGTACACAGCAAGGAATAAGGAAGTTGAGGGGGAAGGTGGAGCAAAATTAGAGGGGGACTTCAAAAAAGCAGAGCATTAAACAACTACTTCTCTTTGATCTTCATGACAGAGGGCGAGGGTAGAGGGCCAGTGCAGGAGGGGAAAGGGAGAAAACTGCAGGCAAATAGATTCTATGAAGGTCACAGCAGATAGAGTAAGTGAAGAACTGGGCAGACTAAGGGTGAATAAGGCAATGGGGCCAGATGGCTTGCACCCAAGGGTACTCGGGGAGCTGAGGGAAGAGCTGCCACCACCTCTGTCAAGACTGTTTAACTTGTCCTTGGAAAGAGGTGTGGTGCCTGTGGACTGGAAGAGGGTGGAGGTGGTTGCACTACATAAGGGGGGAAGCAAGGGAGAGGTCAAAAACTACTGCCCTGTCAGTCTCATCTCGGTGGCGGGGAAGGTAATGGAAATGTTGCTAAAGGAAAGGGTGGTGGAATACCTGGTGGCCAATGGTATGCAGGACAAAAGGCAGGTTGGCTTCACAAATGGAAGGTCATGTCAGACTAACCTGATAGAGTTTTTCGATTGCGTGATGCAGGTAGTGGACCAGGGAGGGGTGGTGGATGTGGCCTATCTGGACTTCAGTAAGGTCTCTGACACTGTCCTACACAAAAGGCACGTAAATAAGCTGGATAGTCTGGGGGTGGACCAGAGAGTTACTAGGTGGGTGGAGAACTGGCTGACGGGAAGGTGTCGAACAGTGGTGGTAAATGGGGTACATTCTAGGGAATGGGCAGTGATCAGCAGGGTGCCTCAGGGGTCAATACTGGGATCCCTATTCTTTAACATCTATATTAGTGACCTAGCAGAGGGATTAGAAGGTAGGGTGTGCCTATTCACGGATGATACAAAGGTCTGCAATAGGGCAGACTCACAAAGAGGAGTGGAGGCCATGAGGTGAGACCTGGAGAAGCTGGAGAAGTGGTTGGAACCCTGGCAACTAAAATGTAATGCAAAAAAGTGTGCGGTGATGCACCTGGGGTGGAAAAACATGAAGGCAACTTACTTCCTTGGGGGGGGGAGGAAATCAAGGGAACAGAACAGGAGAGGGACCTGGGGATTACTATATTGAGGAATCTTAAGGTTGGGAACCAGTGTAGCAAGGCAGTGAGTAAGACAAATGGTATGCTGGCCTGCATTGTGAGGGGCTTTACTAGCAGAAGGAGAAAGGTGCTAATGCCACTGTACAGAACTATGGTGAGGCCACACCTGGAGTATTGGGTGCAGTTCTGGAGACCACACCTACATAGGGATATTGAGATGATGGAGAGGGTTCAGAGAAGAGCAAAAAGATGCTGTGTGGGACGCAAGGAAAACCATATGAGCAGAGGTGGAGGGAGCTGAATCTGTACCCACTAGAGATTAGAAGGGAGAGAGGGGACATGATTAAGACTTTTAAGTATTTGAAGGGGATAAATAAGGTGAAGGAGGGGAGCTTGTTCAAAAAGAAGGAAGGGGCAAACACAAGGGGACATAGCCTCAAATTAGAAGGTGAGAAATAAAGAGGCAATGTCAATGGGCAGTTCTTCACAGAGAGGGTGGTGGAGGCCTGGAACAGGCTGCCAGAGGAGGTGGTGGTGGGATCCAAAATGGTGGAGGGTTTCAAGACAGCATAGGACAGACATATGGGGTTGGGAGGAGGGGAGAAAGTCTAGAGCCAGTAAAAAGGAGGAGAGGGGCAGGGGAGGATGTAAAGGGCAGACAAGATGGGAGTGTGGTCCTTGTCTGCCATCAAATTTCTGTGTAATCTATGTAATATCTACTTTGTGGTTGTCAAAGTTATACCCACTCCACAAAATTAGCATAATCCACGAAGTGTGGACTTTGTGAAATGGGGCTGATTCATGAAATACTACACTGAGCAAATTCTTTTGACTTCGCACACCACTAACAATGAGACAAGTTGTTGGGCAGCATTGTTAGAAGTTTGCATTTAAGTTCTTTGGCTACTTACTGGTTCCTGTTTAAGTCCAAAGATCAGACAATATTATGTGCCTGGGATACTTTTGGGAATCTGTGTTAAAATAAAATTAATTTCAATTGGTCTGTACCACTGCTGGAATCTAAACTTATTTGACACCTTGGGCCAGATATTCAAACTGCGCCCAAAATGTGCGCAATAGCAGGAGCAAGCACAAGTCAATTGCGCCCATGCGCAATAGACGCGATATTCAAACATGGAGCAAGTCACATTTCGCAACCAGCCAATGTTTGAATATCGCACAACCTGCGCCATAGCACAACCAGGAAGGGGAAGCTGAGCAGATGTGATGCACCATAGTGCAACAAGGCCAGCCCAGCTGAGCAGTCCAGAGGCGCCATAGCGCAAGCAGAGAGCCCCCCCAGCAGCAGAGCAATGGAACTGCACAACCAGGGAGGTAGGCAGGGGCTCACCACCCATGCCACAGATGGGCACAGGAACACACTGCAGAATCCAATAAGACCCCACACCCAAGCACAGCATCACTGGGGAGGGACGGAATATCCACTGCCAATGGGGACAAGCTAACAAAGCACAGCTGGGCCATGGTGCCCCAGCACACCCACTGGCAAGCTGAGACTGCCACACATAGGGGGCGGACAACCCAAGTGCACAACAACACCCCCCTGTGCACAGCACACCCTGCACTGGTACCCCAAGACACCACCCATGAGCAGTGACTGTGACCGGCACTGCAGGAATCCCCATGCCCCCCGCCACACTGCAGGAATCCCCATGCCCCCCGCCACACTGCAACCTTGTGTACCACAGAACCATACAAGCCAGACCCACCAGGAGCACCCAGCGGTGTGTGGCAGCACACGGCCAGACCAGCTGAAAGCCACCACCACACCAGGGACACCTCCCCACGCACACACACACACATTCCCAGGACAATACCACCCCAGATGCCATGCACACCACTACAACTGAGCACCTATAGCCAGCTGCAAATCAGAGACCACCACAGTATTCATAACAAAATAGATTTATATAAAGAAAATATGAACAGGAACAACAGGAACACACAACTATGTACAACTATATACAAGACAAGGGTGGGGGTATGGGTACAAGGTAGGGGTGGGTATGGGGCAGGGATGAAGAACTGGATGAGGGAAGGCATGGTGTGAGGGATGGGTAAAGGGGGTAGGTGTGGGGCAGCTACTGCCTGCCAGGACGCACATCAGCTGGCTGCTGCTGGTCCCGGGTCCTCCTCTGACGCCTCACTCCCCTCTGTTGCATGTCCCTCAGTATCTCGGGGGACTCCAAAGAGATGTCCAGCAGGCGGTGGACAGCCCGCTCTATCCTCCTCAGGACCTGGACACCTAGGACGAGGGACAGAATCAATGGCTGTGACTGTCCACAACCCCGAAGCCCACCCAACATGCATGGCATACAGCCAAGTGCCCCGCCTCTGTGATGGACTGCACCCACCCACAGTGACCATGCACAAGACAAGCCCAACCAGGCAGCAACAGCCATGTTTGCTACTGCACACACCCCACCCATGACCAGCACAGCACAACCAAGGCTGTACAGTGACGTGGCTACACGGTGGAAGAGTGCCACAGCCATGTGCCAAGTGCATGCATGGACCACCAGTGACACACTCCCAGACATGCAGTGCCACTGGACAGTGCTGACTGTCACATGTCGCGTGCATGGCAGTGTTGTCCATGGATGGTGGCCATGCCCTGCCCCCCACAGCATGCAATAGCATCCATGATGTCATGACACTCACCCTCATCAAACTTCTGCTGCTGCTGCTGCTGCCGTGGCTCGACACCGCCACCACCTCAGACAGCCACCGCTGCCACCCCTCTCCATGCCTCATCCTGGGCCCACCTCCGCTCCTCCATGCCTGTGGGAAACAAAAGGTGAGAAACACATCAGTGAAATTCCAAAGCAGACAGCCCCCTGCCCCAATGAGTGTGCCTGCCCACACAGCCAGACCCATACATCACACACCTGTAAACACCGCCACAGCCAACCATAGACCAACCCTCCCCCATGTGCTGGTCACAATACACAGTGTTACCCATGCGGACAATACAGGTGCATAGACGGCTCACCCACCTGGCCTAGGCACCACGCCCCTCCTGGCACGTGATCATAGGCACACCAGCAGTGCCTGCTCCCTCCTGCGCAGGTCACCGTACCGGTGCCTGCACTGCTCTGCTGAGCACCGCCAGCCAGTGGCCTCCTCAAGTTCAGTGGCCACCTGCTGCTACACATGTGTGCGGGCCACCTTCAGGGGTTCATCCCCAAACAGTGGCCCATGGTGAGGTTCCACCACAGCCACCAGGTTGGCCAGCTCCAAAGCACTCCACTGTGGAGCTCTCCTGCATGCCATCCCTGCAGGTATATAGTAGGCAATATGGTGCTCCACAGCGTGGCAACCCCACCTGGAAATGTTGCGCACTACAACTCCATCAGTCCCTATCGCGCTGTTCGTATAGTGCCGTCAGTCCCTATCGCTAGCTGTTACCGAACAGCGTGATAGAGCTGCAGACATGCCATGCGCGCATCGCGCCAAGGGGCAAAGGTCTGGTATAAGGTCATGGGTCTCTGGCGCAGGCTACGCACAGCGCCATCAGACGCCTGTCCAGCGTGATTGGTCGCCTGCCTGCCATTGCCACAGTGGACTATTGCGCAGTTGTGCCACAGCGCCATGTGGTGACCGGTGCTGTAGCACCACTGGCACAATGGTGGCTGTGTCCTGAATTGCCGATCGGCACAGCACGTCATCAGCGTGGCACACGCCTGCGTAAGCTACCTGGGCATGCACAGTGCAGTGTACTACGCAGTCACAGAACTGCGCCATTGGCTCAGCCGGCTCAACCGTATTGCACAAAGCACAACAGCGCGATATTCAGCCATCATATGCAAATCATCCGATCAGCCATTCAATGGCGCAGCGGCGCGATTTGCATCTCATTAAAGTTGCTCCACTCCTAATTTGCATGCATTGTGCTATAAATGTGCGACATTGATCTGCAGTGGCCATATTCAGTTACTGCAGCTGATAAGTGAGTTGCATGCATTTTGCTGTTCTGGACCATGGCCCCAGAGAAGCTGTGTACTGCACAGTCACAGGTGACCACTCTCACCCATACAGGCCGTGAAATGACCGAGCGAGGACTGGGTGAGGAGGATGATGGTGGGCGTAGAGGAGGCCCAACTTTACCAAGGCAGAGACAGAGGCACTGTTTGAGGCATACCTGGCTCAGTAGCCACTTCTTAGTGGACGGCGGGGCACCCCTCAGGCCCAAGCTGCTGCATGGGAGGGGTCGGCACCTGCCGTCAACCTGCACGGCAGCCACCAGCGCTCCGTGCAGGAGTGTAAAAAGAAGATGTGGACCAACAGGCGGAGGGTGAAGGAGAAGGTTGCAGCCATCAGGGCGGCATGTGCTGCTACAGGCGGTGGACAGCCGGAGGTGGTGCAGCTGACCCCGTTGGAGGACATGCTCGCTGCAAGCATGCAGCGCAGCACCATTGAGGGTGTGCCTGGAGGTGGCTTCCGGACAGGTGGTAGTCCATTACTGCATGGTATGTCATGTTGGGGGGGTGGAAGGTAGTTCACATGCACTAACGTGTCCTTCCTTTCTGTTACAGATCCTGTGCATCTGCAGGGGTCAGCAGTGGAGGGTCTGTCCACTGCGGACAGCCACCCGGAGGAGGAGAAGGAGGGCCCATCCACCTCCACAGATTGCTGGTGTGCACTGCGGCAGTGTGCATGGCCATCTGCCTTCACAGATGTTGAGACAGGTGTGGGGAGTGCCCTTCCTGTGTTCCAGCAGCCTGGCATGCAAGCATGCCAGCATGCTGTGGCTGTGGCTGTGGCACAGACCTGCACCATCGATGATGCACTGACACCTATGGGCATTGACATGTGTGTGTCACAGGAAGGGCACACAGCAGGCCAGCACACGCCCATGGATATAGCTGGTTCCGATGTGTGTGCCAGCATGACAGCACAGTCCCAGGCTGTGCCTGTCAGCACCGGTGGGGCAGCACCGGTGGCTGTGCAGGTCACTGGCACTGTTGTGGCCACAGCAGGGGAACCACTGATCTCATGGGCACAGCAGGCAGAGGGGCAGTAGCAGCAGTCACCCACCGGGACTGGGGGTACAGGGCTCAGCGGTGATGGAAGTGCACCACCTGTGGACATGCCCATATCTGGTCCTGGTGAGCAGCTCCCACCCTCAAGGGGTGCTGTACATCAGGCCCTTCCAGATCCTGAGGGACAGGTTGCCGATGTGGCAGACAACCTCTTTGATGAGCACACCCGCCTGCTGCAGGCATCAGTACAGCAGCAGATGCGGGTTGCATCATCCATGGAGGCACTGTGTGTGGCTCTGGAGCAGCACAGCAGGGACAACAAGAGGATCCTGTCCCTGATTGACCATATGCAGGTGGATGTGACCGCCACCATCGACAGGCTGACACAGGCAGTGGTCAGTGCCGTGGCCACATTGGGCACACAGTCAGGTGCCCCAGTGCCACTCACACCGTGCAGTATGCTATCCACTCCCTGTTCCCGGCGTCATGCGACACCCACCCTGTCGATGCCGGGTTCAGCTGTGGGCATCCTGAGCACCCCTGGTGCAGGCATGTTTGGTATGCTGCAGACCCCTGTGAGGACATGGTCGCGTTCACGCAGTGGGACTCCTGGTGGTCCATCGGTGCCACCCCATGCAGCCTGCCAGTGCTGCTGGGTCTCGGCGGGGCCGCCCATGCATCCGAGGTGGCCGTGGCACTGTGCCACATGACTGAGCTGTCTCCCAGTGCGGGCCCTGTCTGGTGCTGCCCTGTGTGCAATGTGTGTTTTGGTGGGCAGTGCACCAGTGGGTGCCCTGCCCTGCACGCCGACACACGGACCACCTGCACACCCTCCCGACTGCTGTCCACAGGTGCGTGTGCATGATGATGCCTGCGTTGCACTGTACACCAAGGTGCAACGGTGCCCAGCATCTGACACACGTACATGGACAGTACAGGTGGTGGTGGTGGCCTGTGGACATGTGTGTTTCTCATGTCTGTTCCTGCTCTGCTGTGCACCTGCCCCTATGCACTTTGTGCCTGGTGTGTGTGTGTGTGTCTGTCCATGTGGCATGTGACTGTTCACCCCTCCCTGGTTGTGTGTTTGTGCTCCTGTACCCTGCCACTCCCCTCGCCATCATGCACCCCTGGTGTGTTACCCTATGTGTATGTGGGTTGTGCCCTGGACAGTGTTGGTTGCACATGGCCCCATGACTTACCTGTGTTGTGCAAAGTGCTCCTCGGTGATGGTGTCCCAGTGCAGCTTGGCCAGCCGGATCAGTTGGGGATCACGCCGTCCAAGGGGGGGGGCTGCTCATCTCCATCATCACCGGCATCACCAGCATCCCCATCGCTGTCCCCCTCCTCGACCTGTACAGCTATCCCACAGTCTTTGGCCATGTTGCGCAGGATACAACAGGCCAGAAATATCCCACAGGTCTTTGAGGGGCTGTACTGTAGGGCACCGCCGGAGGTGTCTAGGCATCAGAAGCGTGCCTTCAGCATCCCAAACACCCGCTCGATGATGTTGCGTGTGGTGGCATGTACCTCATTGAAGCGTTGCTGCGATGGGGTCATGGACTGCCGGTAGGGTGTGAGCAGCCAGGGATGCAGTGGGTATCCACTGTCACCTGTGTGGAGATAGTGAAGGTTAGTGTCATGTTCAGGCCCATATTGCCCCTAGCCCTGTGTGCCACTCCCATGGCACCTGTGGCTTACCCACCCTTGCCCCGGCTTTGCCAATCCTACATGCATACTCAGCCACTAGATGTCCTGTGGGGATGTCCCCACTCTTGAATCGATGGCACGGTGCTGACTGGTACCATATGAATGAATTATGTGCTCCACCAGGGTGCGTGGCACAGACATTGATGATGCACCCACTGGCATCACACACCACCTGGCAGTTGACACTGGAGAACCCCTTCCGATTGTGATAGGTGGCCCCATCAGGGCCAGGTGGCATGCAAATGGCCACATGGGTGCAGTCTATTGCCCCTAGCATGCCAGGCATACGTGCTACCCTGTGGAACTCCTGTATGTTTGCTGTACGCTCTGCCACGGTGCTGGGGAAATGGATGTACTCTGCAGCATGTGGTAGCAGTGTGCTAAGGAATTGGGTGAGGATGCATGACGTGGCCGACTGTGTTATGCCTGTGGTGTCCCCTGTTGGCCTCTGGAAGGTACCCGTGGCGAGCAAGCACATGCAGGCTGTTACCTTTGTCTCCACTGACAGAGCGTGACTCCGTCGTGAGGGTGCCTGCATCACATCACTGCACAGCTCACAGAGCCACCTCAGTATTGCCCTGTTCAGGTGGCACTGGCCCACAATCTCTACATCTGAATACAGCTCAAAGCTGATGTGGGCACGGTACTGCCCTTTGGGGGCATACCGTCGATGGGCCCTTCCATGGCCATGTCCCCCTGCAGCATGCCTTCTCACCCCACTCATTACAGCTTCCATGTGGAAGCTGGCACTGTCCATCTCCCTGGCTTGTGTCCCCCGGCTGTTGTTGATCTGTTACCTCCGCTGTCCTGACTGCTACCTCCACTGCACCGGGTACACCTACTGGCCTCTGCACTCTGTGGCCCCACACACCTTCACTTGCCCCTATTCTGTCCTCTACACTCCCTGGCCTGCACTGGTTCCTGCTGTGGCCTGCTCTGTCTGGCTGCCTCATGTGCATTCCCTGTCGCGTTCTTGCACCTGTTCCTTGAGCCTTTTTATTTTGGCCCATTTCCGCCGTGGCGCAACTTCCACCTGATCCACTGTTGCGCATTGTGCAAGCCTTTGAATATCGCATTGCACACTTTATGCATGGTTCCACCCCCTTCAGTTGTGCATACCTTCATTTGCATTGCGCTGTTGCTCAGCATGTTTTCTGTGGCGCAACTGCCTCCTGCTGAATATCGCACTATGGCGCAATTTCGGACTTGCACTGGTGCAACCCTATTGCGCATGGCGCAACCCTTTTGAATATCTGGCCCCCTATGTTTATACATTATGTACAGTACGTGTTGTTGTTGGTCATTATGTATAATGATGCATTTTTTTATCTTCTAATAGAATGTTACATATTTTTTTTAATTAAATGTCTTTGGACAATCAATAAGCTATTTAAACTAAACACCTCAGTTATAGCCCATAAAAAAGTAGAAAAAATAAATAAAATTAAAAAATGTCCACATTCCCTCAAGTTGTTGAAGTTCTTTCCTCCTCCTCCTCCTCCTCCTCCTCAGTCCAGAAGCAGCCCGTGTGTGTGTTGTCCTAAGCTGTGCTGTTGCAGTGTAATCTGAGCAGTGGGCAGCAAGTGTGTGCTAACTGACAGTGTGCCAGGACAGTGCCCAGCCGCTTGTAGATTGCACCTTGATGGTATCCCATAAAACAAGATTTAGCCAGAGCTGATAGGACTGTGAAGAGCTACCAAATGACCAAAGTTATTTTCTTGTTGGTGCCATATAGTGCTGTTTAGTCACAATCATCAAAAACTGTCATGCTGCTAAATCAGTCATCTTGAATTAATTTAGTCAGAGTAAATGCTGCTGCTGTATGTATAGTGTGTGTGTGTGTGTGTGTGTGTGTATGTGTGTGTGTGTTTGTGTATGTGTGCTTGCCTGCAACCTGTCCTGCCCTAGGAATGATATAGCTAACAGACTGCAGTTGCACTGTCTGTAGTCTGACACTGTAGTCTGACTTTCAGTTTCAGTAAATGTAAGTCAACATATAATGAGTTAACCACTAGGTTGCTGAAAGAAATAGAATAAATCTATTAGACTGAGCTGGACAGATGAAAGAAATAGCAGTTTAAAAGGTTTTTTTTGTTAATATCCCCCCTCCCTTCAGATGTCTTTAACATAGAGCAGTAAATCAGAGGGGGAGTGCACTATTTTGCATCTGTGGAGTAATGCTTTCAAAAGTCCAAAAAGGGAGTTCCACGATCAGCCGTTTTAAAGTTACAATCTGATCGATCCCAAAAGGGTTGTAGGCTCTGCCCACAGCCCTAAAAATTAAATCAATTGTTTTGTAGCAGTCTTCACATTCCCCCACATTGCTGCAGTTCCTTCCTCATTCTGAAGCAGCTTGTCCATGTGTCATTCTAAGATATGCTGTTGCATTGTGATCTGGGCAGTGGGCAGCAGATGTGTGCCAGTTGGCAGGGTGCCAGATAGGTGCCCACCCACAGGTAGTTGAGACTTCAGAGGTATCCCATAGAAAAGTAAACAAAGCAAAAAATAAAATGAAAAACAATCTTCATATTCCCCCAAGCTGCTGAAGTTCTGTCTCCTCCTCCTGGGTCCTGAAGCAGCCTCTGTGTGTGTGTTATCCTAAGTTGTGCTGTTGCAGTGTTATCTGAGCAGTGGCCAGCAGTGTGACTGAGCTAGCAGCTTTCCCCACCAGTGCATGGCCACTGTTTTTGGCACCTTGGTGGCATCCCATAAGAAATGTAAAATAAATGCAGTTTTCTTTCTTGTGGCAGTCTTCAGATGCTTCAAGTTGCTGCAGTTCCTTCCTCCTCCTGACTTCTGAAGCAGCCTGTCTGTGTGTTGCCCTGACTAGTGCTGTTGCAGTTGGATCTGAAGAGTTAGCAGCAAGTGTGTGCCAACTGTCAGAGGGGCAGACTGGTGTCCAGCCAATTATAGCTGGCACCTTGGTGTCATTTCATAAAAAAGGTAAAAAAACAAATCTCAGCATTCCACCAAGTAGCTGAACCTCCTCCTCCTGAGTCCCAAGGCAGCAAGGGTGTGTGTGTGTTTCCTGAGCTGTGCTGTTGCAGCATGGTCTGGGCAGTGAGTAGCAGGTATGTGCCAGCTGCAGGGCCCTCAAGAGTGGGGGAGCAGTGGATCATTCCTGGGGCTCAGCACCAAGAAGGACCCAGGCCTCCCTGCATACTGTATGCAGGAATGGGGCTGTGAGCTGGTAGGTGCCCCAGAGTCTGAACTTTCCCCAGGGCCCAGAATTCCTCTCAAGGGGCCTGGCCAGTTGGCAGAGTGTTGGACCAGTGCTTGGCCACTAGCTGTTGATATCTTGGTGGTATCCCATAAAGAAAGTAAAAAATAAAATTTTAAAATGTCCACATTCCACCAAGTTGCTGAAGTGACTTCCTCCTCCTTCTGAGTCTTGAAGCAGCCTGTGTGTGTAATGTCCTGATCTGTACTTTTGCTGTGTGATATTGGCAGTAGGCAGCAAGTGTGTGCTGGCTAGCAACATGCTGGACCTGTGCTCAGCCACTGATAGTTGCCACCTTGGTGTTGTCCCATAAAAAATTTAAATTAATCCATTTTTTCCTCACAGTCTTCACCTTCCCTCAAGTTTGCTGCATTTCCTTTGTCCCCGTGTCCTGAAATAGCCTGTCTGTGTCATCCTGAACTCTGCTGTTGCCATGTGATCTGGGCACTGGGCAACAAGTGTGTGCCAGCTGGCAGTGTGCCCATGCCTAGTCACTGGTAGTTGGCACCTTGGTGACATCCCATAAAAAACTAAAATAAATTCAGTTTTATTTTCTTGTGGCGTCTTCACAGTCCCCCAAGCTGATGAAGTTCCTTCTTACTTCTCTTGAGTCCTGAAGCAGCCTGTCTGTATGTGTAGTCCTGAACTGTGCTGTTGCAGTGTGATCAGGGCAGTAGGCTGCAAGTACATGTCAACTGGTGGTGAGTTGCTGCTTGGGCACTGGTAGTCCTAGGTGGTGTTCTATACAAAAATTGAAATAAAATAAAGTCTTCCCCCCCATGGCTGAAGTTTATCTTCCTGACTCCTGTGGCAACAGTTAGGAAATGGAGCAATAGAGACAGCAAGGAGATGGTGGCATGGGATCATCCAGTCACATCAAAGAAAAACCAAAGTGGAGTGGGATTGGTCAGAGACCCTCTGCCTTAGAACTACAAGTGCAGAGGAAGATGACAGTACTCAAACAGTCTGTAAAGTGTCACACACTGTAGGAGCCACTTATCGTGGTACTGCAAGTATTGCAACATGAGCAATCATTGTAGAAAAAGGGAAAAAAGGAATGAGTCAATGAGTGGCACAGGCAGAGGAGGAGGAGGAGTAAAGCGATTTGGCATAGCTTGGGAACAGATATACAGATCATGATTATATACCAGATAAAGTAGAAAGAAGCAGCAGTCATTTGGGGGGCAGAGAAGGAAGTAGAACATGTCGGAGTTGAGCTTGGAGCAGATGTTTGCAAGAGATCAAAAAAGTCTGCAAGTGGTGTCAAAATAAAAACAAAAGAAAGAGGTGACAAAACTACAGTGGGAAACACAATCGTGGATCTGAAATAACAGCAGATAAAGATAGATGAGACTGGTGGCCAGGTACACATGGACAGAGGCAGAAGAAGAGCCATCCCCTGACCCTAAAGAACTGGTGGTGAAGAGGAGGAAGGTTATGGGAAAGCCAGCCACAGTAGCCTACCCATTAGGCAACAGCAGACCAGACTGCCAGGAGCAAAGGTCAAACTGGTGATGTCAGTGGCGGGGAATTTCTTTCAAGTGGACAATGAATCACAGACAATGCAGTGTGTCTTTTATTTAAAGACAGACTCAGTCAGGGTATGGAAAGAACAAGGCTGTGAACATCTACCATGAAAAAGCATTTGCTGAAGTCACACAGATCTCATTATGAGAAGGCATGCCAATGCACAGTGTAAGCAGCGGCACCACCACCACCACCAAGCAGAGAAGCAGATGATGTTGATGGTCACTGAGAGGAGAAAGTTAGGGGACTAGGTAGAGAGGAAGAAGAAAGTCATTCATGTGATGGCTGATGCACAATTCCTATATCTTAAATTCATATATACTTTAGCCCACTGACTCCCACACCTTTGAGGGGCCGCAGATCCCCAGCAACTTCCACCCCGGGTGTGAAAAATAGGTATCAGAAGTCACGTTCAGGGCGAAAAAAGCACTCAACTGTGTCTGGTTGTGTCCCTGGAAATGGGTCACAAATATAAAACCAACAGATCTGAGGCAAAAAAGTTAATAAGAGCAATTGTGGAAATGCTAGCCACTGACTTGCTGACATTCTCCTTTGTAAGCAATGCATGCTTTTTATCACAATGCAAGTTGCTGAGTCAAAGTATCACATGCCCAGCTGTGCCGGCTTTTCCATGGTTTTTGAATGCATCAATGTGATGTGTCTTGTGCCCTGAAAGCATCATTTGTTCCAGCAGTTGACATCATCATTGGCATGTGGGTCAGTGGTCAGATTACTGATTACAATGCAGTGACTACCCAGTGGGTAAGTTTCACCTCTTTGTTCTCTGCCTCTTCTTCCTCCTCCTCCTCCTCTGGGTAATCTTCCATCAGCAGCAGTGTCAGTACCTGCAAATCATTGGGGCCCTCCAATCTCCACAAGCAGGAAGCTCTATGTGTTGCTGGCTTTGACAATGACCAGCAAGCAAAAATTCTGTTACACTTCCTTCAGCAGACATTTGGTGAATGGCTGACACCCCACTCATCCCCACCAGGCTTTATAGTATCAAATAATGCAAAGAACATTGTAAATGCAGATGGCAGTGGGGATTATACACATGATCCATGTTTTCTCACTGTATAAATCTTGTAGTTCGGGGATTCCTAGTTGAGGAAGGCACCACTATGCAGACCTATGTAGGTCTGACCAAAAACATTTGTGGCCATTTCAGCCATTCTGTAAAGAAACGGAAGCTGTTATGAAACATTCAGCAGCAGAACCATTTCTCCTCCACCACCTGAAATAAGATGTGGCAACAAAGTGGAATTACTTCTATTGCATAATACAACAGCTACCAGAACACCAGGGGCCCAGTATTGAAATATGGGCAAAAGGGTTGCATTGCACTTGCCCATGCACCTGACCCAAAGGGCACTATATGCAGTTGGATAGTGCACTGGTGATTTCTGACTAAATATAGGGCCATATCAGTGCGGCGCTAAGTCAAATAGTACTGCCCCGATATAGATCTGGGTTGTATGCAGCCCATAGGGAACTGCACCCCCAAATTGATAGTGCCAGGTACCACAGCATGATATTCAGTCCATAACATGCAAATGACCCATTGGGCATGCAAGGTGCCAAGGGGCCATATGCATGCCCTATATGGGTTCATTTGGATGGGAAGTGGTGGCATGTTTGCACCCAACTTGTCGCTGGCCGCTACATCTGGCGTGGTGGTGACTGGCCCCACCACCCATCCCCATAATTCATGAATCCTTGGTGTCCAGTGTTACCCCCTTGCCTCTGATCCCCATCCCCATAATCCTATTGTTTACCCTGGCGGCTAGTGGCACCACCCCAGCCCATCCAGTCACCTGTCCCAGCAAATGTTTGCTTTTTCCTGGTGTCTTGTGACACCCCCTCCCTCCAGTCCCCATTCCAGTAATAATAGGGGTTTCACTGGTGTCTAGTGGCATCCCCCACCCTCTGATTGCCCACGGCCATGTGATAGCAGATGTCCTTGGTGTCTAGGGGCACCATCCATCCTCCAATCACCTATCCTGGTACATGGTGATGTTTCCCTGGTATCCAATGGCACTCCCTGCACACCGATCACCCATCCATGAATATGTTACATATGCCCTGGTGTCTAGCAGCCCCCCACCACCTGCACTGAGCACACCACCCTGCCTCCCCACACCTATTTGGCCAGTGCAATGTTGTGGGTCCAATATGGTGACTGGCACAGCCCTCCTCTCACCACCTTGACTGACTGCTGTATGGAACAACAGGGAGCGTGCATACTGTCTACAGTATAGGAAGCATGCATACTGTCTACAGTAGGCAGTACAGTGCTCCCTATACTGTAGGCAATATGTGTGCTCTCTGACATTCTTTATGGCAACCAGCTGAGGTGGTGAGAGGAAGGCGATGCCAGTCACTGTATTGGATCCCCCCACATGGCACTGGCTAAACAGGTATGGGGGGTCAGGGTGGTGTGCTCAGTGCAGTCAGTGGGGGGGGCTAGACATCCAGGCATATGTGACGTGACATATTCCAGGACTGGTGATCGGTGGGTGGGGGGGGTCCACTGGACACCAGGGAATCTTTACCAGGTGCTGGGAAAGGCAATCAGAGGGTGAGGAATGCCACTAGAAACCAGGGCCATCTGTAACAACATGCCTGCAGGTGATCAAAAGGTGGAGGGTGCCACTAGACACCTGGACTATCTGTTATCACATGGTGGCAGGTGATTGGGAGGGTGGGATGTGCCACTAGGCACCTGGGACATCTGTTATAACATGGCAGTGGGTGGCTGGATGGCAGGGTTTGGGGGTGCCACTAGACATGAGTTCATCCATTGCTGCAACAGGCTGGGGTTGGAGGGTGTGGGGGCAGCAGCCATCTGCAGCAATGGATGAACTCATGTCTAGTGGCACCCCAGCCCACCACCAAGGCATTGCACCTGTTAAGTCTGGGTTTGCAAAGGTGGTAACTTGCACCTGTTTGGGTGGCATTTACCACTGTGCAAACTTCTCAGTTTCCTGCTATGCCTGTATGCAGGAAAGGACCCCCTCATTTGCATGGGCACAGCAATAACTTAGTGCTCGGGTGCGAACAGGTTTTGCCTGCACTGTAGGGTGTCTGAATATAGACCTCACCCATGAATCAGGTGCAAAACATACAGTAGTTAACGTGGGCAAACACCCTTTAGTGCCCGGACTAACTTTTTAATATCTGGCCCTAGAAGGCTATCCACCAGTATGCTGTTGAGCAGGGTATTGGCAAGGGAGAGATAAACATCAGTCCAAATCAGTGGCACCTGGTGGAGACCCTCTGCACTGTGGTAAAGTCCTTTGAGAAGGCCACACAGGTGGTGAGTCCTGATGTAGCTGATCAAAGCTAGGTACTTGCCTTCACTGCGATCATTAACCTGTGACTTGTTCACATTAAAACTTAATATGAGGACAAGGAGGATACCAATCTAGTAAAAAGGACAAGAACACATTGCTGAAATGACACATGGATTTCTGAAATGCTAAAAGTTGATAACTATATTCTGGCCAGTGGCCATTCTTTTTAACCCTCTGTTCAAGGATACATTTGAGGCATCTTTTGATGCACAAGAATGCAGTAAGGATCAGTAGTCCTAGAAAACCTTGTTTATCCATCATGTCCCTACATATAGCACAAAACAAGGTCAGGAACACAAGTAGAGCACAAGAACACTCATCGCCCCATGCAGTGCCACTATCAGGCCAGGTGGGGGACAGGAAAGGAGGATCCCAAGGTGTTACTACTGCTGAACATAACAGGAGTCACATTTTTGTCTGCAAGACAACCATGACCTGGTGATGCTTCTAGTGATGCACCCCTCAGAAAGACATCATTAATGACAAATCACTCTGGGAACAACTACCTATCTACGGCTTGATGAATAAGCATGGCAAGTCACTTTTTGACACAGTGATGCCTGAGATGACAGCAAACAAAATGATGCAGGGTTGTCTGGAGGAGAACATATCACTAGCAGGAGATGAACCTCTATTGTACTGGTACCAAAAATTACCATTTGACCCGCTTTGACACAGGTAGATGTTTAACACCTCAGTTGCCCACCTGCAAGTACATACTCAGAGACAATTTACAGTGCTGCAGGAAATGTCACCAACAGGAGAACATGCCCTTTGACTCAAAATGTAGATATGTTCAGATTTTTTTAAAATAACTTCCCCTTTTTCCAAAGCCCTATTGCCTTGACTTTATGGATGTTGACTCTCCTACACTTAACAGCAGGGCTAAAGACAGAGGATGATGGGGTGGATTGGAAAGGTTTCTGTGTCCTTTAGTCTTTTTTTCAACTGGTATCCTTGCCTTGTCTTGTATTTAGCTCTCTGTTGTGTTGTCTTTACTCTGACGTGGAACCTTTGTAAAAGAGTCTTTGATTCAAAGGTACTGTCATCAGAGACTTGAATAAATACATAAATAAAAATAGAAACATGGACTTTGTCAGCAGAAAAGGACTGTTTGGCCCCCATACTGCCCATATGGTTCCTGCCTAGTCTGTTTCCACACACCTTAATTGATCTCTGGCAACGCTCCTCCTCCCTGCCCATTTCCTAATATTCCCCTATGTCTATCCCATGCATGCTTCAAGCCCCTTACTGTTTTTGCCTCCACCACTTCCACTGGCAGTCTTTTCCAGGTGTCCACCACTCTTTCAGTGAAGTAGTACTTCCTCATATCCCTCCTAAATTATCCCCTCCAGCTTTGTGCCTGTCTTGGTTTTGGTGCTTTACATCCATTTGAAAGAGACTCCCCTCCTGTACTCTGTTCACCCCCGTGAGGTACTTGTAGGTCTCTATCATTTCCCATCTCACTCTCCTGTCTTCCAGGGTGTACATGTTGCTATCCCTCAGTCTTTCCTTGTAGGACTTTTGGTGCAACCCCTGCATCATTTTAGTTGCCTTCCTCTGGACTACATCCACTCTATGTCCTTTCTGAGGTGAAGCCTATGGAACTGGACACAATACTCCAGGTGGGGTTTTACCAGTGAGCACTATAATGGCAACATCACCTCCTTTCTCCTGATGGAGATACCTCCTCCTATGCATCCCAGCTTCCCACTGACCCAGCCCACTGCTTTGTCACACTGCTCTGCTACTGTGAAATCATCAGATATGATGACCTTTTTCTGCTTAGTGACTGACAGTACTTGTCCCCTCCCATACCATACTCAGTCCTTGGGTTCCTATGCCCTCAGTGCATGGTTTTGTACTTTTGGCATTGAACACCAACTGCCATGCTTTTGACCACTACTCACATTTCCCAAGATCCTTACGCATTCTTTTCACCCCTTCCTTATTTTCCGCCTTATTATAGATTTTGGTAGTAGCATCTGCAAAAAGGCATACCATCCCTTCCAGTTCACCCGCAATGTCACTTACAAAAACAGTGAAGAGGACCAGTCCTAGTACTGAGCCCTGAAGCACCCCGTTGGTCACTCTCCCATCATTAGAGTCAGTGCCATTAACCACCACCCCCTGTCACCTATCAGTTCACCAGTTTCTAACCTAATTCACCACTTTGGAGCCACCTTTAGGCTGCTCAGTTTCATAATCAGTCACCTTTGTGGCACAGTGTTGAAGACGTTCCTAAAGTTCAGATAGTCTATGTCCACTGCTCTCCCCCTATCTATTTCCCTGGTCACCCAGCCAAAAAACTCAAGTCAGATTCATCTGACATGACCTCCCCACCATGAACTCATGCTGCCTTTTGTCTTGCAGCCCACTGGATTCAATATACTCTACCAATCTTTCCTTTAGCAGTGTTTCCATTAATTTCTGCACCACTGAGGCGAGGCTCATCAGCCTATAATTACTAGCCTCTTCCCTGTTGCTGCTCTTATGTAGCGGGACAACATCTGCCCTCCTCCAGTCCTCCAGAACCATTCCTGGTTCAAGTTAACTGTTGAATAAGGCCATCAGCAGGGCATCCAGCACCTCCTTGAATTCTTTCAGTACACTTTGATGTATCCCATAGGGTCCCAAAGCCTTGTTCACATTCAAAGCTGCAAGTCCCTTCAGGACTCTTTCCTCTAAAAATGAACTTGAGTCCATCTCCCCTCCTCCTTTGCTCCTGCTGATCACTGGTGGTTCATCTCTCTCTCTCTCCAGTGTGAAGACTGAGCTAAACTACCATTTCAGTGCAACATCCAACACCCTCAGAAGTGGTGCAATGACAGTGGAGAACTGTAGGATGCTGTACTGTTGTCTTCGCTCAGTCATCTTCAGATTAATGTTTTGTGAATTTTTCACAGGCCTGCATTGGCCAAATAAACAAATTTTGGAGCAATGTTGCCCATGAAACTAGTGTTTACAACATCTATCCATGGTATAATGGGAGGCCTTGTCCATGTAAGGCATTGCCTTAATGGACTGGCATGTTTTGGAACCAGTAGCTCACACTGTGGGATGCTGCACTGTTGTTTTCATGCAGTCTTCTTCAGATTAAGGGTCCCTTATCGACTGGATTTTGTCCAACAGACCTAACAGAATTATATCCTCAGGAATTCTCCCAGATGTCATCTTTGACCACTCATCTATCTATTGCATATGGGGCATCTCACAGCCTAAATTCCCCAGTAAAGTGATCCAGTTGAGGGATTACTCTAAATTTAACAGACACGACTTCCTTTCCAACCTCTTACTAGTTGACTGGTCAAGGGTCACAGCCACAAACGACCCACACGAGCTCTGGACTTCTTCTTAGCGGAGTTTGTCCCCTTGCAGAACAAACATGTCCCCCTCACTAGAATGAGGGTGAGGGGCGCTGTCACCAAATGGCTTCACGGCAGCCTATTCTCCCTCATGAAGCTTAGGGACAAATTCTGGGAGACCTACAAGGCCTCCCGAAGCAACAATGACCTCTTAGCATACTGGCACCTCAGAAACTCCTGTAAAAGAGCCATCCGCTCTGCAAAGAGCAAGTTCTGCCAATCTGCCCTGCTTTCCTCTGTCAGCAACCCGAGGAGCTTCTGGCAAAATATCAAAAATGCAGTTGGTGGGTCCGCCAGAGTACAGGTCACTGATTTGCTTGTTAGCAGGGTCAGCTGCAATAACCCACATACTATTTCAGACACCTTTAACTCCATGTTTTCCAATTGTCTGCCCCCCTTCCCAGTCCTCTGCCCCCAAGTCTCCTGGCACCCCCCCATATGGACTCACCTCCCGACCCCCATTTACCTATAACAGGTTTCAGTAAAAGACACGAAAGCTGCTTGTCGACCCTCTCTCATAGCGGGTGGAAGCACAGCCTTGAACCGAAACTGCTCAGGCTAGGGGCCCACCTCCTTGCCAGGCCTGTCATGCACATCTTCAATACCTCCCTTAACACTGGGATCATCCCAGACATATGGAAAGTGGCCAAGGTCATCCCTGTCTTAAAACAGGGTAACCCCAAAGATCTCCTGAACTACTGAACCATTGCTATTCTGTCTGCTACCTGCAAGCTTCTGGAGAAAGTTGTTGCCTCTCAGCTATCCCACTACATCCAGAACTACAGCCTCCTCTCTCCCTCACAACACGGCTTTAGGAAAGGGCACAGCAAGTCTACGGCTCTTGCTGTAGTCACCTTGCTGATCAGGACTGCTGCTGACCAAGGCAATCTTACCAGAGCTATCTTTGTGGATCTCTCCAAAGCCTTTGATCGGGTCGATCACTCCCTCCTCAGCTCCATGCTTCTATCCCTTGGGTTCTCCCCTTTGCCCATGCTTGGTTCTTAAACTACCTCTCTAGCAGGCTGCAGTACACTAACTTTAATCGAACCCTCTCCAACCCCTCATCAGTCCACTGCAGAGTCCCTCAGGGGTCTGTCATTGGTCCTACTCTATTCTCACTTTTCATTAATGAACTGCCGACCATCACTGCCCATGGACATACTACCCTTTATGCGGATGACCTCTTCATCCTGGCCAGTTCCCAGGACATCTCCACAATAAACTCCCAACTAAATTCTGACTTCAAGCGCATCCAAACCTGGCTAGTGGACCACAGGCTTCCCCTCAATCTCAAGAAAACCCAAGCCATGCTTTTTGGTTCCTTGAACAAAACAAAATCCTGCCCTTCTCCCTTACAGATCTATGGGGCTGATGGCTCTCCGCTGCAGACGGTGGCCACTGTCAAGTATCTGGGCATCACCCTGGACCCACAGCTGGATCTTACCCTACACATTCGGAACATTTCTAAGGCAACTAATGGTAAGTTTGGTCTTGCCTACAGAGCCAAAAGCTGCCTGACCCTGGCTGCTCATGTGGCCCTAGCCAGGGGGGTCCTCCTCCTCCCTACACTCTGCTATGGGCTTGTAACCTTTGCCCCAGTACCTAAATTCAGCCTTTCAATATGGGACACGGCCTATAACAATATCTGCCGCTTTGCGCTCTCGGACCCTCCTCTCACACACAGCTGTGATCTCTACACACATCTGGGTGGCTCCCGCGAGAAGCTCCGCGACCAGACCAGAACTTCGTTGACAACATTATCAGATCGCCAGCACTTCTGCTCTCACCCTTCCCCTCAAACTTGGCACCCCATCCTACCACCTAAGATCTAGGGCAACACTGGATCGCTTGGTTCCTAAACCTGCACCCTTGCGGGCAATCGGGCCTTCACCACCTATGCTCCAAAAATGTGGAACTCACTCCCTGCCCTAACTCAGTCCTCCTCCTCCCATCCCAGCTTTAAAGCCTCCCTTTGGGACTTCCTGAGATCATCCTCCACATGTCCCTGCACCTCGTAGCACACTAGCGAAGCCCCACTCTCTCCCCCCAGCCTAGTATGGTGGGGGCTTCAGCCCTAATTAGCACTTATCCTCCTGTAACTGGTTGAGCTAACTATTACTTGGCAACCTTGCACTGGGACCACTTCCTGCCCTCCTGCCCCATAAGAACACCTGGCCCTCTAGTCTCTTCTCTCTTGTTTTTTTTTCTTTTCCTCCTGAGTACCTGCCTAGTGCACCCCCCCCCCGGCACTTATTTTTCAGTCCTGTTTGCACTGATCGAACCTGTTATGTATTATGTTGTTCGCTACCTAATTCATCCAGTATGTACCATTCTGTATTTCTCCAGACATGTTTCCCGTTATGTGCCTAATTGTCTCTAATGCTGTTAGCTACCTATCAATACCTGTTATACCTGTTATTTTTTATATGTTTAATTTGACTCCTCCTACTGTTCTTGTATGTATCTACCTTGTAACCCTCCCGGGTCGCACCTGAAAATAGGCACTTGGCTGTCTAGTGTGCTTACCTGGTTAACAAAAGCAAATAAATAAATAAATAATGTTTGGCAGGCCCTAATAAATACAGTAATTGCTGGGGCATCATCGCCCATGAAGCCAGTGTGTACAACACTTATTCACTGCATAACAGGAAGCCTTGCCCATCAGTGACACTGTCCCAGTTGGCACACAATGTTTGGGACCAGTAGCCTACACTGTGAGATGCGGCGCTGTTGTCTTCACTTAATATTCTTCAAATTAACATTTTGTGAATCTTTGGCAGTGAGGATGATGATGATGTTGATAATGATGATGGGTGGGGGGAGGAGAAGGTTAGGATATCAAGTTAGAGAAAGAGGAAAAAGTATAATTCAAGTGATAGCCAATGCACATCTCCAACATCTTCCATTCATAAATTATTTATCCCGTTAACTCCTTAAACTGCAGGATACTACTCTGTTCTCTTCACTCAGGAATCTTCAGATTAATATTTTATGACTGTTTTTTGGCAGACCCACACAGGCTGAATAAGTAATTTTTGGAATAATGTTGCCCATGAAACTAGTGTGTGCAACATTAATCCATGGCATAACAAGAAGTCTTGTTCATGTGTGGCAATGTCCCAATGGACACACAATTTCTGAGCTTGTACAGTGAAGTGCAGTGCTGTTGTTTTTATATAGTCTTCTTCACATTAATGTCTTACGAATTTTTGGCAGGGAATCTGATGATGGTGATGATGTTGATGTTCGGCAGGAGTGGAGACCATACGGGGACCAGATTGAGAGGAAGAAAGTCTTTCAAGTGGTAGCTGATGCACAACTCCAACATCTTCCATTCATAAATTCTATAGTCCATTGATTCCCTAAACTGTGAGATACTGCTCTATTGTCTTCACACAGTCTTCTTCAGACTAATGTTCTGTGAATTTTTCTGAGGCCTACATAGGCTGAATAAATAATTTTAGGAACGTTACCAATGAAACCAATATGTACAATACTTATCCATGACATAAAGGTAGCCTTGCTCATATGTGGCACTGTTCCTATGGACACAAACTTTTTAGGAAAAGTAGCCTACATTGTGGGATGCTTCACTGTTTTCTTCACTCAGTCTTTTTCAGATTAATGTTCTGTGGATAATTTCAAGGTCTACACAGGCCGAATAAATAACCTGGGGGTAATGTTGCCAATGAAACCAGTGTTATATAACATGTATCCAAATATCCATGGCATAATGGGAATCCTTGTCCATGTGCTGCACTAACCAATGAACACACAATTTTTGGAACCAGTAGCCTAGGCTGTGGAATGCTGTATTGATATTTTGTGGGCATAGACATGCCTTACAGAGTAAATCATTTTATTTTGTGCATTGTTAGCCTTCAACTCTTGTTTAATAGCCTTGTCCACATTTGGCATGGTCTGAACTGGCACATTTTTTGGAACCAGTTGTCTTCAATGTGGGCTACTGCTTCATCTTGCTGTTTTGCATGCTTGGTCAGACAAGTGCATTGAGTTAATTCATTTTATCCCATTTTCTAATGCTTTTAATGGTTGAACTGATGTGAACCAGTCCACCAGTAAGAGAACATTGGCAAACTTTGCCTGATTTGATGTTCAAAGTTTGCATAGTTGAAACTGGGGAGTTTTGCACATCCTTACCATCAGCAGTTATCTCTACTTTGTATATGCCATAAAGGTACACTTAACCACTGAGAGCACAGCTAGCACTACACCTGATGATGTCAAAATGACCTCTGCTTCACTCAAAACATAGCGATCAAATCAAACAGAATAGTTAAATCTTCTAATACTATAACTAATTTAAAAGCTTTAAAATTAAAAATACTGTACACTGTACACTTACTAATGGTAATACAATCAATCCCATTAGTTATTTTTAGAATGGAATTGGGGCAAACAGCAATTTCCATTCTGGCTGTAGAAAGAAGGACGCTGTTCACTCTGAGATGACAGCAAACAAAATGATGCAGGGTTGTCTGGAGGAGAACATATCACTAGCAGAAGGAGATGAACCTCTATTGTACTGGTACCAAAAATTACCATTTGACCCGCTTTGACACAGGTAGATGTTTAACACCTCAGTTGCCCACCTGCAAGTACATACTCAGAGACAATTTACAGTGCTGCAGGAAATGTTGTCACCAACAGGAGAACATGCCCTTTGACTCAAAATGTAGATATGTTCAGATTTTTAAAAAATAACTTCCCCTTTTTCCAAAGCCCTATTGCCTTGACTTATTGATGTTGAATCTTCTACACTTAACAGCAGAGCTAAAGACAGAAGATGATGCGGTGGATTGGAAAGGTTTCTGTGTCCTTTAGTCTTTTTTTCAACTGATATCCTTGTCTTGTCTCATATTTAGCTCTCTGTTGTGTTGCCTTTACTCTGACATGGAACCTTTGTAAAAGAGTCTTTGATTCAAAGATACTGTCATCAGAGACTTGAATAAATACATAAATAAAAACATGGACTTTGTCAGCAGAAAAGGACTGTTTGGCCCCCATACTGCCCATATGGTTCCTGCCTAGTCTGTCTCCGCACACCTTAATTGATCTCTGACCACGCTCCTCCTCCTCCCTGCACATTTCCTAATATTCCCCTATGTCTATCCCATGCATGCTTCAAGCCCCTTACTGTTTTTGCCTCCACCAGTTCCACTGGCAGTCTTTTCTAGGTATCCACCACTCTTTCAGTGGAGTAGTACTTCCTCATATCCCTTCTAAACTATCCCCTCCAGCTTTGTGCATGACTTGGTTTTGGTGCTTTACATCGTTTGAAAGAGACTCCCCTCCTGCACTCTGTTCACCCCCGTGAGGTACTTGTAGGTCTCTATCATTTCCCATCTCACTCTCCTGTCTTCCAGGGTGTACATGTTGCTATCCCTCAGTCTTTCCTTGTAGGACTTTTGGTGCAACCCCTGCACCATTTTAGTTGCCTTCCTCTGGACTACATCCACTCTGACTATGTCCTTTCTGAGGTGAAGCCTATGGAACTGGACACAATACTCCAGGTGGGGTTTTACCAGTGAGCAATATAATGGCAATATCACCTCCTTTCTCCTGATGGCGATACCTCCTCCTATGCATCCCAGAATCCCACTGACCCTGCCCACTGCTTTTTCACACTGTTCTGCTACTGTGAAATCATCAGATATGATGACCCGATGGACCTTTTCCTGCTTAGTGATTGACAGTACTTGTCCCCTCCCATCCTATACTCAGTCCTTGGATTCCTATGCCCTCAGTGCATAATTTTTTACTTTTTGGCATTGAACACCAGCTGCCATGCTCTTGATCACTACTCACATTTCCCAAGATCCTTACGCATTCTTTTCACCCCTTCCTTATTTTCCGCCTTATTATAGATTTTGGTAGTAGCATCTGCAAAAAGGCATACCACCCCTTCCAGTTCATCTGCAATGTCACTTATAAAAACATTGAAGAGGACCAGTCCTAGTACTGAGCCCTGTAGCACCTCGTTGGTCACTGTCCCATCATTAGAGTCAGTGCCATTAACCACCACGCCCTGTCGCTTATCAGTTAACCAGTTTCTAACCTAATTCACCACTTTGGAGCCACCTCTAGGCTGCTCAGTTTCATAATCAGTCTCCTTTGTGGCACAGTGTTGAAGACATTGCTAAAGTTCAGATAGGCTATGTCCACTGCTCTCCCCCTATCTTTTTCCCTGGTCACCCAGCCAAAAAACTCAAGTCAGATTCATCTGACATGACCTCCCCACCATGAACTCATGCTGCCTTTTGTCTTGCAGCCCACTGGATTCAATGTACTCTACCAATCTTTCCTTTAGCAGTGTTTCCATTAATTTCTCCACCACTGAGGTGAGGCTCACCAGCCTATAATTACTAGCCTCTTCCCTGTTGCTGCTCTTATGTAGCGGGACAACATCTGCTCTTCTCAAGTCCTCAGAACCACTCCTGGTTCAAGTTAACTGTTGAATAAGGCCATCAGCAGGGCATCCAGCACCTCCTTGAATTCTTTCAGTACACTTTGATGTATCCCATAGGGTCCCAAAGCCTTGTTCACATTCAAAGCTGCAAGTCCCTTCAGGACTCTTTCCTCTAAAAATGAACTTGAGTCCATCTCCCTTCCCCCTTTGCTCCTGCTGATCAGTGGTGGCCCTCCCTCTCTGCAGTGTGAAGACTTAGCTAAACTACCATTTCAGTGCAACATCCAACACCCTCAAAAGTGGCGCAAAGACAGTGAAGAACTGTAGGATGCTATACTGTTATCTTCGCTCAGTCATCTTCAGATTGTTTTGTGAATTTTTCACAGGCCTGCATTGGCCAAATAGACAAATTTTGGAGCAATGTTGCCCATGAAACCAATGTTTACAACATCTATCCATGGTATAATGGGAGGCCTTGTCCATGTAAGGCACTGCCTTAATGGACTGGCATGTTTTGGAACCTGTAGCTCACACTGTGGGATGCTGCACTGTTGTTTTCATGCAGTCTTCTTCAGATTAATGTTTTGTAAATGTTTGGCAGGCCCTACAAAGGCTGTATAAATACAGCAATTGCTGGGACATCATCACCCCATGAAACCAGTGTGTACAACACTTATTCACTACATAACAGGAAGCTTTGTCCATGTGTGACACTGTCTCAATTGACACACAATGTTTGGGACCAGTAGCCTACACTGTGAGATGCTGCGCTGTTGTCTTCACTTAATATTCTACAAATTAATGTTTTGTGAATTTTTGGCAGTGAGGATGGTGATGATGATGTTGATAATGATGATGGGTGGGGGGAGGAGAAGGTTAGGATATCAAGTAAGAGAAAGAGGAAAAAATATAATTAAAGTGGTAGCCAACGCACAGCTCCAACATCTTCCATTCATAAGTTATTTATCCCGTTAACTCCTTAAACTGCGGGATACTACTCTGTTCTCTTCACTCAGGCTTCTTCAGATTAATATTTTATGACTTTTTGGCAGACCCACACAGGCTGAATAAGTAATTTTTAGAACAATGTTGCCCATGAAACTAGTGTGTGCAACAATTAATCCATGGCATAACAAGAAGTCTTGTTCATGTGTGGCAATGTCCCAATGGACACACAATTTCTGAGCTCGCACAGTGAGGTGCAGTGCTGTTGTTTTTACATAGTCCTCTTCACATTAATGTCTTCTGAATTTTTAGCAGGGAATCTGATGATGATGATGATGATGATGGGCAGGAGTGGAGACCATAAGGGGACCAGGTTGAGAGGAAGAAAGTCATTCAAGTGGTAGCTGATGCACAACTCCAACATCTTCCATTCATAAATTCTATAGTCCATTGATTCCCTAAACTATGGGATACTGCTCTATTGTCTTCACTGTCTTCTTCAGACTAATATTCTGTGAATTTTTCTGAGGCCTACATAGGCTGAATAAATCATTTTAGGAGCAACGTTACCTATGAAACCAATGTGTACAATACTTATCCATGACATAAAGGCAGCCTTGCTCATATGTGGCACTGTCCCTGTGGACACAAACCTTTTAGGAAAAGTAGCCTACATTGTGGGATGCTTCACTGTTTTCTTCATTCAGCCTTTTTCAGATTAATGTTCTGTGGATAATTTCAAGGTCTACACAGGCAGAATAAATAATCTGGGGGCAATGTTGCCAATGAAACCAGTGTTATACAACATGTATCCAAATAACCATGGCATAATGGGAAGCCTTGTCTATATGCTGCACCGTCCAATGAACACAAGATTTTTGGAACCAGTAGCCTAGGCTGTGGAATGCTGTACTGATATTTTGTGAGCATACACATGCCTTACAAAGTAAATCATTTTATTTTGTGCATTGTTAGCCTCCAACTCTTGTTTAATAGCCTTGTCCACATTTGGCATGGTCTGAATTGGCAAAATTTTGGGAACCAGTAGTCTTCAATGTGGACTACTGTTTCATCTTGCTGTTTTGCATGCTTCATCAGTCAAGTACATTGTGTTATTTCATTTTATCCCATTTTCTATTGCTTTTAATGGTCAAACTGATGTGAACTAGTCCACCAGTAAGAGAACATTGGCAAACTTTGCCTGATTTGATGTTCAAAGTTTGCATAGTTGAAATTGGGGAGTTTTGCACATCCTTACCATCAGCAGTTATCTCTACATAGGATATGTCATAAAGGTACACTTACACACTGAGAGCACAGCTAAAGCTAAGCCTGATGATGTCAAAATGACCTCTGCGTCACTCAAAACATAGCGATCAATTCAAACAGAATAGTTAAATCTTCCAATACTATAATTTAAAAGCTTTAAAATTGAAAATACAGTACACTGTACACTTGCTAATGGTAATACAATTAATCCCATTAGTCATTTTAAGAATGGAATTGGGGCAAACAGCAATTTCCATCCTGGCTGTAGAAAGAAGGATGCTGTTCACTCTAAAACTATTTCTATTACAAGAACATAGACTGCCTAGAAGGTGTCTAGAGGAGGCAATAGCATATTCTGTGAATGGATTTACACCTCACAATATACAGTACATAAAAAAAAGTATATCTTACCATATGTATTAAGGCACCTGAACTGGGAAATTTTCTTAAACCCATGGGAAAAAATAGTTTCTCAGGTCAAAACAAGGTTGAAAGATATAGAAATGGCCAAAAATATTAGTTGTCTAAACAATCTTAAAGAGGGACTCTGGTCAAAAGTGCTACATTGCAGAATTAGAATAAGCATACCCCCCAATAAATCTCATACCAAACATTAGGTTTCTGTGTTACTTCATTTTAAAGTTATGGGCTATTTTGTAACCCTGATTTCACTACCTGTTCAAAAAAGCCAGTTTCAGTGAAGAGGTTCTGATGATGTCATCTCCTGAACTCACAGTCTAGTCCTCCCTGTTAGCAAGCTTATAGGACCTGTTTCTTCAAAGTTAAAAGATAATTCTGCAGTGGTTTTCACAAGTAAAACAGGCAGCACCATTCTAAAAATAGTGCTATAGAATCTATGTGTTTTAGGTTTTGTAACAAAGTTGACAAATGTGTATTTTAATGCCTTTTTGGTGTGGTTCATTTCTGCAGAGGTGCAGGATGCTGAGTCAGCATGCCTCCAGGCCACTGATACCATGTGAAGTGTTACTATGCAGTGCCTGTTTGGAAGCTGTATTGCTACAAGTGTTGCAATGTTGGTAACTGCATTGCTGTTTGTCAGTGTCTGCTTTACAATAAGTTTTAATAGGGGCCTTATATGTGTTATTTCCTACTATGGGTGAAAGTGGTAGCCCTTGTAAAACAATCATTGTAATGTGGAGTACAACGCAGATGAGCCTGACTATAGCTCAAGTAACAGCCTGTCAATGAGAAAACAGAAAATGCGCTCTGTTCAACTGAGTATCCCACTCTTTCACACTTTGATGATGAATAAAATATTGATTGATTGATTAAGCATTGAGCTGGCTACTGCATAGAAACTTTTAGTAAGGTTTCAGAACAGCACTACCTCTCCCACTCCCATTTAAAAGGTGATGGAATAATTGATTTAAAGTGCCATCCTGAGAAATCACCTTAATTGAATGATAGGTATGATGATCACAGCCTTTCACCACATCAGATATCCAGTCTGCAAATCACATATTAGTGTGAATGTGACTTAACATCCAGTAACCCAGGAGAAAAGGACCACGACAAAAAAGCACCAAAAACAAAACTATGAATTTGTCAATTTTGTTACAAAACATGAAACACATATATGTTTTAAAGCAATGTCTATTGAATGGTGCTGCCTGTTTTACTGGAGAAAACCATTTGCACATATTTATTAAACTTTAAAGAAGCAGGTCCTGTCAGCTTGCTGACAGGGAGGGCTAGACTGTGAGTTCAGGAGATGACATCATCAGCACCTCTTCACTGAAACTGACTTTTTTGAACAGGCAGAGAATTTAGGGTTGTAAAATGATTTGTAACCATACCTCTCAAGTGTACCTGATTTTCAGGGATGTCCCTGATTTTGCCTCAAAATTTTCCTCTGTCCCTCGTAAAATTTGTGTTTTTGTGACAGAACAGTGGGGATTAAAAGCAGAAAATAATGTCAAACATTAAAGTAACATACTTTTTCTTCTTCAGAAAATGCATCTTAACACAAATCCCTTTATTCTGTCAGCTTTCTGAGTGAACAGCACCAGTTTTTAAGATGTGTCCCTGATTTGGGGGTCTTTGTCCCTGATTTTTTTTAAGCCTTGTCCCTGATTCATGAGGCAAGAGGTTGAGAGGTATGTTTGTAACTTTTAAACAAAATGACTTAGGGATCCCAGTTTTGGCATAAGGGTAATTGGGGCTATGTTGATCTATATTCTAAATTTACTGATGCCAGTAATTTGTGACTATAGCCCCTCTTTAAACTATTTACTTATTATAAACAAATTAAGAAAGGACAGGAGCTAGAATTATATTTGAAATACTTAACCTGCCCAGTTGCTAGGAGATTACTAACAAGGTTCAGATTGGAATTGTTTGCTTCCAACTACATGCACTATAGACAAAAACAAGAAGGGGTTACTTCTCAATTTTGCCAATGTGGAAATAATACAGAGGAGGACCTAAAACATATTATTTTGGTATGCCCTCGGTACAAGAAAAACAGGTCTAAATGGCTTGGTGGTGTGCTTGGTGGTCTTGGCCTCTCTCCTGAACAAACAGTGATTTTCTTATTTTCAACTAATGATGTGAGAATATTGAATAAATTAGTTAGATTTTTATCGACTGTACACTTGTAAAGAGAGTCAAGTTTTATTATGAACTAATTGTCCAAATATTTTATATGCAGATGATTGAAACTTGAAATATGAACATGTAATATTTTCTATTTTATAAAATATGTTTTAAGGTGAATATTTGTATGCATGTATAAATTTATTGTAATGGCTATATTGCTAACCAATAAAACTTTTGTATTGTACTGATAGATAGCAGGGCTGCAAGTTCAGTTCTACCTAAGAACTGAACACCTCGAACGTCAGGTGTTCGATTCTTGTGAACTGTGGTTACTTTTCAGCCATAATTGGCAAACTTTAGGTTTGACTGGTTTGCTTCAGTCCAAATGACATAGACCATTCGAGCCACAGACTACAGTTCACCCTGGAGAGGGTTAATCAGTACTGCAGGGCACAGTGTAAGGTTAGGTTCCAGCCTTATTTTGGAATGGTCTGACTCAGTCTGCATGCATCACATGACTCGGGGAGAAGCTCACCCACATGACTGTCAGGCTCATAGGTAACTCAGGCAGGGCTGTGTGATTGAGATTAATTAGATTAGCTATGGAATTGGTCAAAAAATGTTGAAACTTGAAATCCTGATTTAAAATTGTTGACCTTGTAGATGGGCTGCTGAAGGGGAGAGGAAAAGGAAGAAAAATGAAAAAAGAAAAGGTAGACTTGTAGCAGACCTCTTGGATCAGAGACTTGCCTGAGAGGGAAGGGGGAGAAAGATTGTACGCTCTGGGGGACTGGAGGAGGAAAGAGGGTTCTTGGGTCTGGCCAGTGGGCAGATGGGGCATGAGGTGTCAGTGTGCCAGTGCCCATTTAACTTGCCCAAATAATTTAATCTCAGCAGTGCAGCACACATTTTTGACACAGAACTGGCCTTTTACCCAGGCATTACAAAAAAAAAAAAAATTTTTTAAGCCCTGGCAGTAGCCTGATGTATTTTTTTTGGGGGGGGTGGGGGGAGTAGTAATTTCATTTTACTCAAGGCAAGTGTTTGCCAGCTGGCATCAGGACAGTGCCTAGAGAATGGTAGTTTGCACCTTGGTGACACCCATAAAGAAAAATATTTGTTTCTTTTTGTGGCAGTTTTCAAATGGAAACTTAGCCTTCACATTCCCCAAGTTGCAGCAGTTCCTTCCTCTTACTGTAAGTCCTGAAGCAGTCTATGTGTATGTCGTCCTAAGCTGAGCTGTTCCAGTATTATCTGTGCAGTGGTCAGGGTGGCAAGTGTGTACCAGTTGCCAGTGTTCCAGTGCCCAGACCCTGGTAGCTGGGACCTTGGCGGTGTCAATTAAAAAATATTTTTTAATGTCTATGGCACTTTTCAAATTGAAACTCTTAGTCTTCATGTTTCCCCAGGTTGCAGAACTTCCTTCTTCCTGAGTCATGAAGCAGCCTGTGTGTGTCATCCTGAGCTGTTCTGTTGCAGTATGACCTGGGCAGTGGGCAGAGCAGCAAGTGTGTGCCAGGTGACAGGAGGGTGCCAGTGCCTGGCTCCCAGTAGTTGGCACCTTGGTGGCATCCCATACTTTTTTTTTCTCTTTGTGACAGTTTTCAAATTGAAACTCCTGGTCTTCACATTCCCCCAAGTTGCAGTGGTTCCATCTTCCTGAGTCTTGAAGCAGCTTGTGCGTGTGTCATCGTGAGCTGTGCTGTTGCAGTGTGACCTGGGCATTGGGCAGCAAGTGTATGCCGGCTGGCAGCATGCCAGTGTCTGGCTACTGGTAGTTGGCACCTTGGTGGCATCACATTAAAAAAATGTAAAACAAACTAAATTCTCCATATTCCTTCAAGTTGCTGAAGTTCCTTCCTCATCCTCTTCCTCCTGAGTCCTTAAGCAGCCTGTGTGTTGTCCTGAACTGTGCTGTTGCAGTATGAGCTGAGTATTGGGCAGGGTGCAACTGTGTGCCACCTGGCAGCATGCCAGTGCCTACTCCCTGGTAGTTGGCACCTTGGTGGCATCCCATAATTTTTTTTCTTTTTGTGGGTTTTCAAATCAAAACTCTTAGTCTTCATACTCCCCCAAGTTGTCGTGGTTCCTTCCTCCTGAGCCCTGAAGCAGCATGTGTGTGTGTGTCGTCCTGAGCTGTGCTGTTGCGATGTGATCTGAGCAGTGGGCAGCAAGTGTGTGCCAGCGGACAGTGAGTTGGTGCAAGACCTATGGTAATCCTTGGTGGCAACCGATTGATAAACTAAACATAAAACATGAATACAATAGAAATAAAAAAGTAAAGGAAAAACAAGCATTTGTCAATGCTTAATATTCCTTGCATGGTGTATGTGGCAGGGGTGCATTGTGTTAGTTGAATCACAACTTAAGATTTCATTATAGCTACATCAAGTATTCAGTGCTTAGTGCAGTGATATGCATAAAGCTGCTTAGCTGTAATGTTTTTGGCTGGGCAAAACTGCAGCCCTACGACAACAGGGCACAAGTTAATGTAAGTCCCGGGGAGCTGGAGTGATGAGGCTGGGGGGTTGCTCAGAAAGAGGCAGCCAGGGAACGAAGGAGATAAACAAAGAATGAAAAAAAAAGAAAGCAAAAACAAATTTACCACTCTCTGTCCCTCCCATCTATCAATAAATGTCCCCCATGATAGCAGAACAAATAGTTATCCTTATATGTCCATACATCATTGTCTATAGGTAGCATCTGTTCCAAAGTGCCCTCCACAACCAGTTTCTTGATTATCTCTGAGGCCATATGCTTCCATGTCTGTTTGTCTGAGTACTTGTTCTGCCCGTAACAGAGTCACCAGAAAAATAGTGTATATGTGTTAGCTGGCGTCAGCCATATGCACACGTTGGAAGGGATTCATGTGCATTTTTTGTCTTCTGGCCAACACTTTCTTGGTATTGTTGAATTTATACCATTGTACCATTTCTCTGTCATTCCATTCAGCATCTAGAAAGTTAGTTTTATAACAGGACAAATGACTACCACAGTCCCACCCCCTCTCCATCCACCTTACGTATGGGGCTGGGTGGAGGTGATGTGCCACCCTGAGCCTTTATTTGATGTCTGCTGAAACTATCCTGGACTCCAACAGAGGGTGCAGGGCCACTGAATTCCAGAATATCTTGGCAAAGCCTACATCCTATTTGGAAGAGCCAGGGAAGCCAGTGAAATATTTTTCAAAGTTTGACAGTTCGTCCTCTCATTCTGCTGCGGATTGAGGCTCTGCCATCATATTTTAGTTCTGCACTTGGAGAATGTCTACAGTGAAGAAGCCTGGTTGCCATGGAAATGTGAACACAACAATTCCCAGAGTACTTATGAATTACGACCAAATTGATACGACAAGTCATTGTGATGGGCACAGACACAGTACTTTGTCCACCAGACTAGCCAATCTCACCTAATTTACATATAGATATTTAGGCTGGGAATGGTGCATTTCTGCTCCGATATGTATAACCTGGCCAGCCTCTGATCTTGAAGAAATGAAATAGGAGTCTACTGGAACATAAAACTGCAGAATGATCTATATTGTAATATATTGTAAGCCTGTTTTTCCAGTGTTTTCCTGGAGATCTGGGACAGAGGGTTATATCAGCAGGGACTGTGGGATCCCACTTTCACTGCTGCATGTGCCTCACCAGCCGCAGTGATCCAGGACTCAGTCATCCGGACTCAGCATCATGGGGATTCCATATTTCTAGCAGGACTGCTATGATTTTCAGCATATCAGGGATCTGGTCTCCACGAACAGAAATGCTGATGACTGGCAGCTTTTGGAGAAAGCGAGTGCCTGTCAGTGTGCGAAACATAAAACGGCTGGTGGAAGGAAGTGCCTGGCATACAGTGCATTCTTAATTTCCAGGGTTTCAGGGCCAGATTAAAGGATGTGGATGCCCTACTCCAAGCCATACTTCGGGGGCCCCCTACATATCCACTCTTCTGCAGCAACCAGGGTACTCAAGGTATGTGGTTTGTTTGTTGTCAGTCTTTCGCAGCCTCTTGGATATCAATAGAATTGTCACTGGGAAAATTACTGACGCTAGTCCACCACAGTTGAAAACAGTGGCTGCACTTCTGTAGTCTGCTGCCATTCAGGGAGTCTAGATGGCAAAGGCCAATGAGAGATTTGCAAGACTGAAGTCAATTTTAATGCAACTCACATGCAGAAAAATGAATAAAATAAAAACACCTCCCATTCTAAGCTAAATCATTATTCATTGCCAATCATTGGTACTGAACACCAAACCTATTCCTTTAGAACATTCAGTGCAAGGTATACAGGGAACATCTCTTACACCTTCTTAAAGAAACTGGCTTGAAAAATAACACAAGCATCCCTTAAAGCAGTAAGAGTCAATTAAATCCATTAAGAAACCAAATTTAGGAGTAGGACTGTAGAAAGAAAAAGTCCAGTCTTTGCATGAACGTGGCCCTGGCACAGAAATGTTTTCAGTCTGCCTGCTTCTCTGGAAAGATTGCACATGGGCAGTTTTTTAGTGAACACTACTACAAACAACAAACCAGCCCCTCCTCCCCCGGTTCACCTTACTAAAACTTTCCTTGCTTGTAATTTATGCATGGATTGACTTCGAAATGCCCCAGTAGTGTTTTGCTGTACAGTACAGTAAGGTACTTGGTTACAAAACAGGAATAATGAAAGATGTCCTGACCTATGACCAGGATGTAAAATATTCTTCTGTCACAACCACTGAAACAGAATTATTATTTCATGGCAGATGTGTCTTTAACAGGTGAAGCATAAGGGGGTGCAAGCCTTTTTTCATGATAATGCGTGTAGTAATACAGAATGTAATATTGGAACAGCTAATGTCTGCAGTATAATAGAATGGAATATTGAAGTATCCCACCAAAAATTCAGATTTTTGGAAAATGTTTAAAGATTTGAATCCTGCTTATGCCCAACTTTAAATGTTTTGTGGAAATTGGAAACGCAGATTAAATATGGCTTACTGAGTTCTTTCCTGAAAATCAGCGTAAACAAAGAAACATTCAAGTAAGAAATCTTGGTTTTCCACTGTTTAGGGACAGCACCTGTTGGACATGTAGGTAAAATGTTAACTTGCTCTGATCAAGCAATGTGTTGCAATTAAATGTCCTGATCAGGAATTTTTGAAAATTGAGAACCCTGACTGAAGGGGGATGCTGAAGTGCTTTGGGGGAGGGGGTATTTACAAAGTAAAGTGGCAGTGTAGGGAGGACAGAAATCAAGACAGACACACAGCACATGCATGATGGACATTACAGAAGTCTTACCTTTACTTTGAAGCAGATGCCATGCTGGAATGCTTCCTCACTGTGCAGAGGAATGCACAGGTCATCCCAGTCATCCACCAGGTTGTATCTAGTTTTGTTCGGCATGGTTACTGCTACTGCCTGCTAGAGGTAATAGATTCAAATTGATGGGACACCGGCAGCAACGAGCAGTAGAGGTCCCCCTTAACCCAGAACAAAGTCTTGATTTCTGGACAGAGTGACAGTCAGATGAGGAAGGAAGTTAATGTGTGCACTGGGGCTGCATGGTGCTGCTGAAAAGAGGGTTATAGTAGCATCTCTGAGCTTTTCTGCTGTGCCAGCAGATGGTTCATGATCAGCCTCCTCTTTGCAACTTTCTCCTTTGCATTTGTTAATAATTGTTATAGCCTAGAGGTGCCTCTGAGTCCCCACAGCTCAAGAGTTGCCCAACAGTAAGGGAGGAGAAGATGGAGGCACTGATCAAGGTCCCATAGCTGCTGTCCCTCACCACAGGTAATGCCACAGCTTCAACACGGGCAGCAGCTCGCTGATGTTGGCCACTTCCTCTTCCTGACAGCTAGATCTGGGCAGGCATTCCTGATCCTGATGATTGCTGCCTGACCCAATGCTTGCAGGGTTGCTGCTGCTGGCCCTAGTGGAGTGGATAATGAACTTGCATAGCTAAGCAAAGGAGAAAAATTTATAAATGTTGCATCGCAGTAGGGGTGTTTTGTTGTTGGGGTCTGTCTGGCGAATATCCTCCTGGGTGCTACTTGTCTTGGCACATATTTAATTGTAAGCCTCTAACCAATAAGAATACAGAAGGCAGTTGAGCTAGTGGTACTTATCATAGAGACTTGTTTAGAGTGCATCATACCTTTGTTGGGCCATGCACACTGGAGCTGGTGCACAAGGGAGGGGGGACGCTGACGAGCTCTGAATTAGGGAGAACATATGGGGGAGGAGTTCATCACAGGGGACAGAGTATGGAGGTGACTAGGCACCCTTAAATTGAATAAATGGCTTAATCCAAACACCAGGGCTGCAGATTATTGCCAGCAGGCTTTATGCAAATGAAAGTACTGAAGTGCTCTCTCATTGGAGTGTGTCAGTCCTATCAAGTACACAATGTTTCTGACAACCAAGATGCGCCTGACCAGTCCTTCTATTATCAAGTCCCCTCGTTCACTCCTCTTGAAGTCTACTCTGCCTTTCTTGCTGTAAACCCCTCCAAGTCAAGCCCTGATGGTCTGCACCCCAGGCATCTCCACTTCACTGCTTTTGCCATAGCAGCCCCACTTACCCATATCCTAAACCTTTCTCTCTTCTCCTCCACTGTTCCCAAGGCCTGGAAATCAGTTAGAATCCTCCTCCTCCACAAAGGAGGGAACCCCTCTCCCTTGGAAATTACAGTCCTATCTCCCTCTCCTCTCCCTAGCTAAACTACAAAAATCACTTATTCACTCAAAGGCTGTCTGACTTCCTTACTAGATCCAACACTCTCTCTCTCCCCCTTCCACTCTGGCTTTAAGGAGCATCACCTGACAATATCTTCTCTTTTGTTTGTCACTGACTCTATACTCACTGTGATGGACAGGACCCAAATTACAGCAGCCATTTTCAATGACCTTGTGAAAGCCTTGAACCCCTTCTCCCACCCACTCCTACTTCAAATTCTTTGCTTTGTCAGTCTCGCAGAGCCTGCCATAAACTGGTTCCACTCCTATCTTCTCAACAAGGGACAATCGGTTGCAGTTTGCAATGTTTTATACTCCCCACTCCCTATCCTCTCCAGAGTCCCCCAAGGTTCCATTCTTGGCCCCATCTTCTTCTCCCTATTTATAAATAACCTCCCCTCAGTCTGTAGGTCAGCTGAAATTCACATGTATGCTGTATACTATCCTTTTCCACTCTGGGCCCTCTGTCAGTATCATACAGCCCCCCCCAGGATGATTTTAACAGAGTCCAGTCCTGGTTCAAGGACAATAAGCTTAAACTCAACATTAAAAATACAGTGACCATGACCATCGGTACCAGACAAAAGCTGGCCATCCTACAGAAACCCCTTACTTTTACTGCCTTAGATGGATCCATCCTTGAGAATGTCTTGGCTTTTAAGTACTTAGGGATGTGGTTGGATGAAAACCTGGACTTCACCCATATCAATGCCATATGCACCAAGCTTCACTCCAAACTAGGATCCCTTTTCCAACAAAAAGCCAGCCTCCCTCTCCCTACCTGCCGTCAGTTGGCCTCCAAAATGATATTACCATCTATTGACTATGCTGACATGGTGTATGGTACAGCCTCTCAGTCTTCCCTAGGAAAACTGGACATTCTCCTAAACTCCTTCTGCCATTTTGCTACAACCTCTCCCCCTCTCACCAACCAATGTCTCCTCTATTCTTCCCTATCATTACTTCCCTAACTCACAGGAAGTTGATACACTGTGCTACTTTAATTGCTAAATTCTGATATGGTTCCCTTCCCCCCATCTCTCCTCTTGGCTTTCCCAAGCTGCCTCCTCTAATTACTCCCTTCATCACAGAGACTCTTGTACATTCTCCATCCCTCACTCCCACTCTGTTTCTGGAAAATCTGCCTTCTCCTTCCACTTCCCTTCTCTCTGGAACAAACTATCCTCTGACCTCCAATCCTGTTCCTTCATCTTCTCTCTCAAAGGGCTCCCAAGACTTCTTCCCTATCAGTCTTGCCCTCATTGTCCCCAACCATTACAGCCTTAATTACTTGTTACCCTATTTGAGCTACTATAATTAGATTTTGCTATTGCACCTGTTTTTTTCAGGGGCTTGTATTACCTAATACCCACTTAGAGTCAGTCCGCTAGTTACTCGATGCTTGACTGTGCAGTATATTGTGGTAGTTATTGAGTGGCTTTTACATTTGTAACTGGGTCTTGTAACTCTGACCCATGGCTTGTTTTTCTGTGTTATGATTTTTATGCTGCCTTTTATGTCTCTCCCCATGTTTCTTCCTCCCTTGGCTTGGACGTTGAAATGAGTTTTGGCTCATGGTGCTTTTTTCCAGTTATCAACTTTTAAATAAATAAAAAAATAATAAAATAAAACTGTGACCACCATCATACTCAGGTTGTGTTGCCATTGATCTGTCAGTAATGAGCCCAATGTAGATTGCTGTACATTGAGCTAGTCCATAACATACCTCTGAAATGCCGTTCTCTGAAACAAAATGTTTTTAGCGCATGCACAAGTAAACATAACAAAATGTTTCTTGTGCACGTGCAAGGAAACATAAATACAAAACCAAAAAAAAACTAAAATAAATGTAAAAAGGGTAAAAAGTTAAATAAAAATTATAACAAAAGACATAAAAATTAAATAAAATAAAGTCTTACTCTTCATCATTCATCACCCAAGAGGTTGAGTGATGTTGCAGGCATTAGAAAATGGAGCAACAGAGAGGCCAAGGAGATAATGGCATGGAATCATCCAGCTACAAAGAGAAATAAAAGTGTAGTGGGCTTGGTAACAGACCTGCAGTGGTTCCTTCCACCTGAGTCCTGAAGTAACATGTATGTGTCTCATCCTGAGTTGTGCTGTTGCAGTGTGATCTGGGCAGTGGGCAGCAAGTGTGCTAGCTGACATGAAGCTGTGCCTGACCGATGGTACCTTGTGTGGTGGGCAGGGCTCAATCCAAGTAAGTGATTCATGGAGTAAAGGTGAATTAAGTGGAGTGCTCTGCAATGTGAAGCAGAGTAATTTGCACTATGATGGGTAATGCAAAGTCCATTGAAAACAATAACTTCGCATTACTCCACCTTCCCAGACCACGACTCCACCGATCTTAAAGGTGAAGTACATTGAAAATAATGTACTTCACCTCACTTCGCCTTGTTTTTAAGCTCCAAAGGCAAATTTTGCAGTGATTCATGGGATTTCAGGTCACATGGGCTCTATCTTGATCTGCACAGTCTCAGTTCTGGGTAGTGTGTGTAGGAAGCTGTAGGAGACAGTGTGCTCTGAGAGCTGTCTGTGATTCAAACCTTCTAAAAGCTGTTAAAAAGCCTTTTTGAGTATTTTTTTTTTGCTCAAACCTTAATTCATCAATTGTGGGAAAACCTTCTGTGCTCAAATCATTGAGCATTTTTGTTTGTGTGTGGATTTTGAATGTTGATGTACAACATTGAGTGTGTGTAGTAAAAGACAGTGAAAGTGTGTTTGGGGGAGGGGCGTATCTGTGGTGTAAGTAGATTTAAGTTGGAGAAACAGGGAGTTCTTTGTTTTTTGGTTATATTTCTTTATATAACTGTGTTAATGTACACACAGTAATATTGTCAGTAATTGTTGAAATTTTCTTGCTGATTGTGTGTTGTGTGGATCTGGTGCAGCAGTTCATAATTTCAGGCTGTTTACAATACGTGTCATATTACTGAACTTTTCAATTTGCTATGCATTACTCATTGTAGACAAATTGTGTGTGTGTGTGAGTATGTGTGCGGTGCTGCGTGACATCAAATAATACACCTTTTATTGTGCCATAGTGTAATTGCAGGTGCACCAGAGTGAACCTGCTATCCAATGCAGCTGCGTGATTTTGTACTACCATTGTGGTATCAGTTCTTTGTTTTGCTGCATGTACTGCCGTAAAAGTCTGCTGTCAGTGCTCCCCCCATCACCCCCACTGGCAAAAGGAATTGTTTTCCAGATTGGATTGTTTGTGATCTCAGCACCACTAGTTAGTTAAGGTGTTGTTTTCACTTGTGAATTTGCGTCTCTATCTGTTGCTGAAGCCATGTTGTCTTTTTGACTTCAAATCTAGCATTCCCCACCCAAAGTGAATGTTCCAAAATCTAAATTTGTTTAGAATATTGTTGACGATCACCCAAAATGCCCACAAGAAGATGTGCAAGCAAAGCTGGTTCTCACCATGGCACTGCTGCCAGTTATAAGATAGTCTGTGGGCGTGGTAGTATGCACACGCAGAAGTGCATTGCTGATGTGAGGAAAGGTATTTCTCTTGCAATGTTTTTTACTGCCCAATCATTAGCTTCACTCATAGTTGGAGGAGATGATGTTGTCCCAGCTGGTGGTGTTAGTGCAGCTGCTGGTGGTGGTAGTATGAGTATTGCTGCCTCATGTTCGACTTCTGACCAGTGTACCATGTCCAGAAATATATTGGAGTGTGAAGCAGTGCAAATTAGTGGCAGTGCAGATGATATCATACTTACCAGTAACATCCTAGTAACTGAACCTGAGGATTCTGATAATCATGTCAACGATAGCATACAATGTGACATTTCTTCCACTGCAGTTCATGTCACGCATTTTCCATGCAGTGGCTCACAGTGTGGTGAAAAAATATCAGGTGATGGTGGTGTTGATGATGATGATGATGATGTTGCTGTGGTTGCAACATTCAGTCCACATGCCAGCATCCAAATCCAAGCAGAAGATGTGGATGTGGATGATGTTGATGAATATGATGATGACGTAATTGACCCCAGTTGGGAACTGGAGAAAAAGAAATTCAATGTGGCTGTGTCTGGGTCTGTTTGCATTAATTCCCCCCCCCCCGTAAAAACTTGTGATTTACCAGTTTCGGTAGATGGTGATGATGATGATGATGACCCAGTAATAATGATAGGTAATCATGGTGGTCAGTTGCAGTCCAGGTTTGCACTGCCCCAAAAATCATGTAGCACACCCCCCACTTCAGTGCTTAAAAGAATGGAGTTCAATAAGCAGCATCATGGACATGTTAAAAGTAAAGCATCACAATCCCTTGTTTGGGATTTTTTTGTTCAAGATGCAAATGATGAGCCAGTTGCAATCTGCCAGGTTTGCCATGTGCGTGTGAGTCGAGGTAAAAAGGGGTGCCATCTGGGCACAGGAGGACAGCATACGCATCTTAAGAATAGGCACATGGCACTGTGGACCCAGCAGAAGATGGCAGCTAATACCACAGTGGGGTATTCACCATCATCATCAACCATTACAAGCATGTTATCCCCTTCCATGAGTGTTAAGTCCAGTAAGAAATTAAATGTGTGCAGTAGTGAGGAAATAAGAGCAGAGGATTACTACAGGCATGATGATGTGGAGGAGCATAATGATTTTGAAATGTTGTCCAGTGGTGGTGAGAGTAGCAGTTTTGGTGGTGGTGAATGCAGTATGTCTAGTGCAAGTGGTACATCAACCCCGGTTGGCAAATCTGGCAAAATAAGTGCATTTCTGGGTTTGTCATCATCACATGTGCAACTGTCTTCATCAAACATCCACACTCCACCCCCTGCCATTCGCAGAGCATTTGTCATCACACCCTGTGTAAAATGTTTAAGTCAGCCCACATTACAGAGTGTTTTTGCACATAAGCTGAAGTACCCACCCAATCATACAGTGTCACGTGAACTTAATGCTGCTGTAGCTGAAATGCTGGCAATTGATCTTTCACCCTTCTCCTTTGTGGAGAATTCTGGGTTCTGGCGGTTTGCTGCATGTGCCTGTCCAAAATGGAAAGTCCCTAGGGGTAGTCATATCAGATGACCTAAAGGTGGGCAAGCAATGTGAGAGGGCAGCAAGGAGGGCTGGGGGGATACTGGGATGCATAGGGAGAGGCATCATCAGTAGAAAACAGGAAGGTATTATCCCTCTGTACAGACAGCTGGTGAGACCCCATCTGGAGTACTGTGTGTAGTTCTGGAGACCCAATCTCCGCAAAGACATAGACAGAATGGAAGCTGTCCAGAGGAGGGCAACTAAAATGGTGCAGGGTCTGCACCGGAAGGCATATGAAGAGAGACTTAAGGAGCTTAGTATGTATAGCCTCGAGGAAAGGAGGGAGAGGGGGACATGATAGAAACTTTCAAGTACCTCAAGGGAATCAACAAAGTCCAAGAGGGTAGCATCTTTCAAAAAAAGAGGTGTGCAAGAACAAGGAGCACAATTTGAAGATGGGGGGCCCAGAGGTAATTTAAGGAAGTATTTTTCACAGAGAGGGTTGTGGATGTATGGAACAGCCTTCCAGAGGAGGCTGTGGAGTCAAAACAGTGGTGGAATTCAAGCATGCATGGGACAGTCATAAGGCAATTCTAGGGGTTGGGGGCAGGAAGAAGTAGGCTGCTGGTTAACTGGATCTGCAACTTATCCATTAGGTAGGGAAATGGGCAGACTGGGTGGGACAAGTGGTCCTTATCTGCCATCAAATTCTATGTTTCTATGTTTCTATGTCCCATCCAAGACATACTTTTCCACCCCTGCTGTCCCCAAGTTGCTCCATACTGTGTCTGACCCAGTAAGACATGCCCTTCAACATTCCTCCTCTCCATTCATCCATTTAATTATGGATATGTGGACAAGTGGCAAAACAGCTGGGAGTTCATATTTGTGTATAACTGCACACTGGGTGCAGGTGCAGGGGGTTGTTTGTGATGTTGGTAGTGTGAATAATCAGTGCAGTAAGGTAGAGTGTCGTGGTAGCAATCTTCCAGGAATTCGACAGCATGCAACAATTGCTATGTGCAATGTCACCTGTTCACACACTGGTGAAAACATGTTGGACATGGTACTGACTGAGACTGATAAGTGGCTGAACCCCCTGTCCCTGAGAACTGGGTTCATAGCAAGTGACAATGGGTCAAATGTGGTAAAATGCATCACGACTGGTGGCTTTTTTCGTGTTCCATGCATGGCCCATCGTTTAAATCTTGTGGTGCAGGAGTTTCTGCAGCACCCTGATGTAAAGGAAATGCTGACAGTTGCACACCGTATCTGCTCTCACTTTTCACGATCTGCAAAGGCCCGTGACCAACTTCGGCAGTTGCAGATGCAAAACAGTCTCCCTCAGCACCGCTTGAAGCTGGAAGTTGTCACTCAGTGGAACTCCACTTTATACATGGTAGAGAGGTTGTATGAACAATACAAAGCCATCTCAGAATATCTTGTGATGCACACTAGCCGTGCCAGTTCCGGGGCCTCCATGTCTATGGCGACTGAACAGTGGCACCTCATGAACTCTGTAATAACAATTTTGCGTTTTTTTGAACATGCCACATAGGCAGTGAGTGGTGAGTCTGCCTCCATTAGCCAATCAATTCCACTGCTGTGGGTGCTGAGGCTAACATTGGTGAATGTACAGCATGGCTTTGATGTTGCCAGAGACAGTGCTAGCAGTATGTTGCTGAAACACATGCTGACAGTATTCGACCAGAATCGTCACATTTAGAGTGTTCAGCTTAGTGACAACTTTGCCATAGCAACAATGCTGGACCCACAATACAAACGTGGAATTGCCTCAGTACTGAAGAGAGGGCCTGAACAGGTAAGAAACATCAATGTGTAACTGGTGCGCTTGGTTCATGGGGCACAGAAGTCACATGCCAAGGTCAGCAAACCTCAACAGCATAATCCAGCTGAAGGTGTACATGGAGAACCATCAAGCATATCCTGTAAGCAGAAGGGGACTGCAGTTCCAGGTGGTCTGTCATCCAGCGCAGTTGGTGTCAACCCACTTTGGGAGGCTTTGTCCCAAGTGGGGATTTGTGAAATAAATGATTCTGGAGAACAGGATGATGCATTAACCACTGGACTTAGTGCGGCACAGAGAATGGTTCAGTCATATTTGTCTGAAAACAGGCATCTGTCAATAACTGATGATCCTGTTTTGTACTGGAGTGGAAAAGCCAGTGAATGGCCAGAGCTGACTGCAGTGGTACTGAAGTACCTTACATTCCCATCCTCCTGTGTAAGTGTTGAGAGGTTATTCAGCTCAGCAGGTGCAATAGTCAGGGATCGTCGGACAAACCTGTCTCCTGCAAATGTTAGTTTGCTAACATTCATAAAAATGAATGAGAGGCACATATAAGCATAGACTGCAACCTCAGTATTCACACCCTGGCCTAGTCATGGTGGTTTTGGTGATGCAGAAATGGACCATCCTGGTGTCACTGGCAGTGGCAGCATGAAACAGCCCACCACTGATGTAGATGATGACACAATGGAGAAAGAATTTCCCAGTGGTCAGACTTCAGACATAGATGACTGTGAGGGCAGCTTTCTTTATGAGGATGATGATGTGGTTAATGTTGGCAGGTTTTAACTGAAGTTATTAAAAGGTGGTGTGCCCCCCTGGAGTCAGACCACCACCACCACCAGGACCGATGTTAGCCACTGTCACCACAGAGAATGAGTTAGTCTGCCACCCAGGACCACCATCACCGGGACTGATGTAAGCCACTGCCACCACAGATAATGAGTTGGGGCCGCTGCCACCGGGATTGATGTTAGCCACTGCCACCACAGAGAATGAGTTTGTCTGCCCCCTGGGACCACCATCACCGGGACTGATGTTAGTCACTGCCACCACAGAGAATGAGTTTGTTTGCCCCCAGGACCGCCACCACAGAGACTGAGTTTGTCTGCCCTCTCGGACCACCACCACTGGGACTGATGTTAGCCACTGCCACCACAGAGAATGAGTTTGTCTGCCCCCCCAGACCACCACCACTGGGAATGATGTTAGCCACTGCCACCACAGAGAATGAGTTTGTCTGCCCCCTCGACCACCACCACCGGGACTGATGTTAGCCACTGCCACCACCACCAGATGCAGGAAGATGTCACATGGAATGTCATCATGTGCTGCAGCTATCACCACCAGCACCCACCACCAGTGTCATTCAGACAATGTTTCCCCATTACATTGACCATGCCAAGGCAGAGGAAGTCGAACAGGAGACCACATCCATCAGCCACTGGCACAAAGCTTCTTAAGATTAAAACTATAAAGTGAGTATATGTACTAATGTTTTTTATGCTATTTAACTTCCTTTATCTATATGTTTTGTTTTCTGTAGCTTTTCTAAACTGCAATGGTCAAACACGTACAGTAAACTTATTTTGTTTTTTTTGCAGGTTAACAAAAAAACTCTCCTTTGCTGAAAGTCGGTATGAATGGTACTGCAGCTGTACCATATACAGGAACCGTTGGAATATCCATTTCAAACCCATACTGGTAAGTATCAAGATTTTATCTCATCTGTTCAATTTGTTTTTAAAAGACTGCAGCAAATGCGACTGAGTATGATTCATAAACTAGGTGACGTGTGTACATCGCCAAAACTATTTCTGCGCGATATCATGCTCTGTATTCTGAACTTGCAGCTGTGCAGCTATGACAGTGTTGAAAACATTGCACACAGGTTGTGTTACTTGACAAGATGTGGTTTTGAAATGTAACTTGACTTGAGATTGAAAACCAGAGACAATCAAGTTGTAAGACGTCATTAATTTCTTTTTTAAGGAAACTTCCAGATGCTTTGTTGTGTCATAGCTGCCTTATCCAAAGAAGTTCTTTAACATCAGACTCCCCCCCCCCCACCGGGCTGGGGCAGACATGCAATATGCAGGAGTCATTTCAATCGATGACTAAGACCATCATTAACAACCAGACTTGAGAAGTATGCAGATGAAATCTGTGAAGAAGTAACCAAACAAGAAACCATTAATGAAGCAAACCTGCAAATATGCTCCCCCCCAAAAAAATACTTACCCTCATTGGCTTGAGAGTTATCCATTTCAAATTTCTACGCAAAAAGTTGTCATCAAGCACCGGAATGTGCACACCAACAGTATCTGTGACCTGTGATACAAAACAATACAGTGTCTATATATGTCAATCCCCCACCTACAAAAATAATACAATATATATATATATATATATATATATATATATATATATATTATAGGCAAAATTGCTATCGCATTAGTTATGGGGTTCGAACATACATCTAAATATCAGGAATTCAACATGCTGCAGTTATTACGGTGTAAATTTGGTTTAATATGAAATGGCTCCTGAACCCAACTAGTGGTACTACCGCGTCACTATAATGTATATATATATATATATATATATATATATATATTATGGCAGTAACTGTATTGCTACCATAGTTAGGTCTGATGGAGTTATTCTATGTTAAAACCCTAAAACTTGCACCTTAATAACTTCGCAACTGTTTCATGGATTTACCTGAAATTTGGAATTTATGATCAAGAACCATAGGCCTTGGGATCTGCCAAGTTTTGTACTGGTCAGACATACAGCTGCGGAGTTATTAAGTGTGATCTGTGCGGCGTTTACGCTTTTCTGGAATTATGTTGTCGCACCTACAGGTCGTACGGTTTGTGTGACCAGCCTGAAATCTTCAGGGAACATGCAGCTGGTGTCCCTGATGTGCCTTTCAAAGATTTCATGAAAAAATATTAAACGGTTCAAAAGTTATTCAAAAAACAGTTTCCCATTATAAGTCAATGGGAAAAAGTTAAAACGTTCAACACTTTCGCAAATGCATTTTTACTTTCGCAAATGGGCCTGTTACTTTCGCAAATCGGCCATTTGTTTTCAGTTGGTGATCAGAAAATGGTTGGGTATTTAAATTTGGGATCCTTAGCAACCTAATTTTTTTGTATTCACTCAGTCGGGCCCTGAGGATGCTTTCATGTGTCTTGTTTTGTTAGAATAATTCCAGAAATTTGTTTTCAAATTCTGAAAAGTATTGGGTGAAATTACTTTTCAGGTTTCACGAAAGTGTAGCAAATTTTTGTAAAGCTTTCAGAATTGCATATGTAATTTTCTAGTCTGTGGGAAAATGACAGCAATGTTTTGGCACTTGACTGCAAAATAACTTTGGGAGTTTTGGCTGAAATTTGAGGAACGGAGCCGACATGTCACAGATGTACCTTTTCAGTGTTGTATTGAAAAATATTACACGGCGGCAAAGTTATGGCACTCCAAAGTTGACAGTTTTTCCCATAGGATAACATTACGGGTCAAGCATTACAGGAATCTTTGGCACCATGCTGCAAAATAACGTGTTTGGTCTTTTTTCCTGAAATTTGAGGGAAGACAGCCAACAGTACACAGATGTGCCTTTTCAGTAGTTTGGTGAAAAATATCACATGGCAGCAAGTTACGGCACTCCAAAATTGATGTTTTTCCCATAGAATAACATTACGGCTCGACACTTAACAGAAATCATTTGAGCCCTGTTGCAAAATAATGGTTTGGTCTTTTTCCTGAAATTTGAGGGAAGACAGCCAACAGCCCACAGATGTGCTTCTTCAGTAGTTTGGTGAAAATTAGTACAGGAGGCAAAGTTATGGCGCTCCGAACTTTTCTTTTTTTTCCTATAGGATAATATTGATGGCGTCATTACGGGCCAGGGACCGGGGATCTCGAAACGGTGCGTAGATACTGGACTTTCGCCAGAGAATTTTTAGCCTCTTCATGGGGCTAAGATTCAAATTAGCCAGGATGGTTGTAAATAATATGACTTTAAATTTTTTCACGCATACGGTTCCTGAGATAGAAATGTATTTAGTATTCCAAGATCTCATTTTCATGCTACCGATACTCATTATTTTGCATACATTATTTGTACTCACTGTCTTTCTCAATGCAGGTTTTGGGGAAACCAGCCTGTGCGCTACATTAGTTATTGTTGCCTCTTTCCGCTTATGGATCCGCACTCGTTTCACTTACCATTGACGCCTGCGCCACCATGTGCGTTATCCTTTGCGCTTTCATTTGCGCTATGCTTGTTATTTTTGCCATTTCTGTCTACAGTACTGTTTATCTTACTGTTTCACTTTACATCACTATGCCCATTGACATTTCTGTTTGCAGGCACCATGTTACTATGTGACAACACATCACGTGGCAGACCATTCCCCGCTCACGCCACCATGTGCATCTTTCTGTTCTCATTCTGCGCTTGTGTTACCATGTGCGCCACTGTTAGCATTTCTGTTTGCATTGTTGTCCCTGTTAGTATGCCACAACACATCATGTGGCGGGAGTGCTGGCCCATTAACGACATTATGCAGCGGGCCCCGCGCCTCCCGCCGCTGCATTACATTCACTATTTCTCGCTATCATTCTCAAAAGAAAGGATTAGAGGCAAAATTATTTATCGCATTTGTTAATGATAGCGCATAGTGAGGAATGGTGTGGGTTGAAACCCTGACCTCACCACCTGGCAGGGCGCATTGATCATCAGCCCTAACTTTCACCCCATGACATGTGTAAAGCAGCAGAAGCATAGGAGAATGGGTGAGTTAGGACCCACATCCCAAGCGCACCTCAAGTGCTGTTGGGGGTGGGCGGAGGTTCAAGGGGGTTTTCAACCTCAACAGCTTAATTTCCTCACTTTTGTCACTGTGGAACAACCCTAACTAATGCATTAAATGGATTTTTTGTTTAATATATATATATATATATATATATATATATATATATTATGGTAGCACAGTAGTGCTACCATAGTTAGGGTTGAGGAGCCATTTACATGTTAAACCTAAAAGTTTGCACCTTAATAACTTTGCAACCATTCAACAGATTTGCCTGAAATTTGGAACACACAATCAAGAACCATACATCTTGGGATCAGCCAACTTTCGTACTGTTTGGATATACAGCTGCGGAGTTATTAAGCATGATCTGCGCATGCGTTTACACTTTTTTGCAATTCTTTGGTCATCTCTACAGGCCGCACGGTTTGCGCGACCAGTCCAAAATCTTCGGGGAACATGCGGCCGGGGTCCCCGATGTGCCTTTTGAAGATTTTGTGAAAAAATATTAAACAGTTCAAAAGTTATTCAAAAAACAGTTTCCCATTATAAGTCAATGGAAAAAGTTAACAATAAGTTCAACACTGTCGCAAATGCAGTTTTTACTTTCGTAAATGGCCCTTTTACTTTCACAAATCCACCATTTTGTTTTCAGTTGGTGATCAGAAAAATGCTTGGCATTGAAATTTGGGACCCTCTAGCAACACAATTCTTTTTGTGTTTACCTAGTCGGACCCTGAGGATGCTAGGCATGTCTTTATTTTGAGGTTAAACACTCTAGAGATATGTTTTCAAGTTTCTGGAAAAAGTACTTTCACAAAGTAGTGTCGCACTCATGAAAGTGTCACAAATGTTTTCGAAACCTTTCGCAAATTGCGACACTACTTTTCCAGGCTATGGCAAAATGACAGCAATTCTTTGCCACCCTGCTGCAAAAGAACGTTTTGGTCATTTGGGCTAAAATTTGGAGGGAACTCAGCCAACAACTCACAGATGTGCCTTTCAGTGTTGTGGTGAAAAAATATTACAGGGCAGCAAAGTTATGACACTCCAAAGTTGACCCTTTTTCCCACAGGATAACATTACAGCATCCGCCACATTACAGGAATCCTTTGCCACCCTGCTGCAAAATAAGGGTGTTGTCTTTTGGGCTGAAATTTGGAGGGAAGAAAACCAACATCACACCGATGTGCCTTTCAATGGTTTGGTGAAACAATATTGCAGGGAGCCAAAGTTATCGCTCTCCAAATTTCTCTTTTTTTTCTATAGGATAACATTACGGCCTACGCCATGCTTTTCAGGACCCGTATCTCGGAAAGGGTGCGAGATATGGACTTTTCGTCAGAAAACTGCTTAGCTCCCTGACAGGGGCTAAGTACAAAACTAGCCAGGAAAGTCATACATCAAATGACTTTTAAATTGTTTTTCTATGTCATACAGTTCCTGACATATAAGCAATTTAGTATTCCAACTCCTCATTTTCTGCTCTGAGACCCATTATTATGCATACATTCTTTGTACTCACTGTCTTTCTCTATGCAGCTTTGGGGAAAAACCAGCCTGTGCACTTACATTACTGTTACCCTTACCGCTTCCGCTTGTGGTTCTGTACCTCTTTCACTTACCGTTCCCGTCTACGGCACCATGTGCTTTACCCTTTGCATTTTCATTTGAGCTTGCGTTTGCGTTATTTTAACCATTTGTGTCTACAGTACTGTTTCTCTTTCTGTTTCACTTTACGTCACCATGTGCATTACCATTAGCATTTGTGGGCACCGTGTTACTATGTGACAAGACTTCACATGGCGGGCGCGCGGGGCCCACCACCGCCACATTACATTCACTATTTCTCATTATCATTCTCAAAAAGAAGGGAAATTAGAGGCAAAAAAATCCATTTAATGCATTAGTTAGGGTTGTTCCACTGCGACAAAAGCAAGGAAATTCAGTGTTAGGGTTGAAAGCCCCCCTTGACCCCCCCATCCACACCCCCAACCGGCATCGGGGTACGCACTGGGGTTGTCGGTCCTAACTCTCACCCCATTCTCCTATACCTCTGCTTCTTCACACATCTGATCGGGTGAGAGTTATGGCCGACAACCTCAATGTGCACCCCTATGCCGGTTGGGGGTGTGGACAGGGGGGTCAAAGGAGGGCTTTCAACCCTAACACCAAATTTCCTCACTTTTGTCGCTGTGGAACAACCCTAACTAATGCATTAAATGGAGTTTTTTGCTGCTAATATCTATATATATATATTTCAACTCACCAAGGCTACTATTAGTGTACAGACAAAGGGCACCCTTTCATCCGGTTGAGATGATCATATTGCATTTGCAGGAATCGCAGCACTACTCACAGTCTTCATTTCTGAGGGGACTTTGCATGTGGTGTAATGCTCCCATTTCACTTCGTTACCACTTGTCAATTTTCTGCACACAAGACAGATGCATTTTAGGCATGCAGAAAAAATCTGGGGACTCTGTGTGAGTACTGCATGCATGACTGAGTGTGCCATTAATTCTGGGGGACTTTGCATGTGGTGTAATGCTCCCATTTCACTTCGTTATCACTTATCAATTTTATGTTTACAAGACAGATGCATTTTGTGTGTTGTGATTGTGAGCACATGATGTCATACTTAAATTATAAATTAAAGCAGCATTGCAAGAATGTGGTGACAATTTTGACCTGTACTTTTTTATGCTATTTTACATTGCCAGCCACTAGTTACCTCCAAGTCATGACCTGAATGATACCCTTTTCACAATTTCTGTCTGCTTTACTGCTTTTTCTCATGTCTGAAAAAAAAGGAGCACACCTTTCATTGTTGTTTTGACCAGGTTTTTTGCACTATTTGCAGCTGTTTTTCAATAAATATTGTTCTGTGAGGTGATAAAACACTGCCTGCTGCATAACTGTTAATTTTACAACAGAAGTGATATATATAACAACTGATGGAGATAAGCAGCGTAAAATGCTGACAAAGAACTGGTCTGCACCATATTAAAAGGAGTGCTCCTTTTCTTATTTCAGACATGAAAAAAGTGCTAAAGCAGACTCAAATACTGGAAATAATAGTATCGTACAAGTCAGGATGGAAGTAAAGTGGCAATGTAAAATAGCATTAAAAATTATAGGTCAAAATTTTCAACAGATTATTGCACTTCTGCTTTACAGAGATTCACCAAGTTACATAGTTGTGGTATTGCACCCAATATATGGGTGCCTTACTTCCAGGGGAATCTTTCTTGCTCCACATGTCCTTACATAGTGCAATACATTTCTGTTAGAAACGCCCATAATTTCATTAAAGTATGTCATGTCTTGGAGGAATTCCTGATCTTAAAAGCCACCCAAATTCTGCCCCAAACTCTCTGCAACATTAGGAAGTGATGCCAGGGAGAGCGCGGGTGCATGCTCCATTATAATGAATGTCCGGCAGCTTTCCGAATGTTTCTTTATGTTATAATGGTCAGTGTGTGGTGAAACATGGGCATGTTTCCATTAACAAGGCTCTTGTTACTGGAAATGTGCCCACACATTTCACCACAAACTGACCATTATAACATAAAGAAACATTCAGAAAGCTGCCGGACATTTACTATAATGGAGCACGCACCCACGCTCTCCATGGCATCATGCCCTAACGTTGTTGAGAGCGGGGGCCAGAATTTGAGCGGCTTTTCAGAATGGGAATTCCTCCGTGATGTGACATATTTTAATGAAATTATGGGCATTGGAAATGTATTGCACTATGTAAGGACATGTGGAGCAAGAAAGATTCACCTGGAAGTAAGGCACCCATATATCGGGTGCAATGCTGTAAGTTGGTGAATCTCTTTAATGTCTATTTCACAAAAAAAATATTTATGGAGCCTCAGTAATGTTTACTTTGTGTTGGGACTCATGAATCAGATTTGAAGTGTTTTGCAAAAAGCATGACTGAGCAGTGCAAGTATGTTGTGCTAAACTGCATGTGTGCCATCAGTGTTGTTTCCTGTGTGTGCATACATTGTCCAGCTTCATGCAAACATATATATGGTATGACTTGTTGCAGTATCTCAAGAATAAAGATAACAAAGAATACATGACATATATTTTATTGGTACCATCAGCACCAGAGGAGTAAGTGATATGATATTTTTTCAGAGTTATATCGGGTCACTGTGCACCTCAGTCACTCACACTGCACACATGACTTTGCAGAGATCATAGCAAAAAAAAAACACACTCTCCTAAAAGTTATGTGTGCAGTATGTGACTAAGGTGTACTCTGGCCAGACACCTCTGAAAAAGTATTGTATCACTTAGTCCACTGATGATGATGGTGACAATAAAATATACGTTATTCTGCTCGCTATTCTTTATACCATAAATTGTGCAACAAGTCAGCAATATATGTTTGCAAGAAGCTGCACAACGTCTGATGTCACACACACACACACACAAACACACACACACACACACACACACACACAGAGGAAACAACACTGACTGCATACATGCAATTTAGCACATCATACCTGCACTGCTCACACCAGCTTTTCCACAAGCATTTGACAACAGAAAGTCAGCATTACTGAGGCACTGCCTTATAATAAAAGGGAAAGTGCCTATTATTAAACAAACAAACAAAAAATCACAAAACACTGCAGCACAGCAGTGGGGGGGGTGTCCTGAAAAATTCCCTTTATGGGGGATTCCATGGTGTTCCAACAGCAGGTGGAGCATTGACAGTATCTGCAGCTGCTGTTGCTGGATCTGATCCACTTGCTGCTGCACAGCACCCACCCTCTTGTTGCTTTCCTCAAGGGCCACCCACACCAGTGCAATGTCTGCCTGTGTTGCAGGCACTGTGGCAGGGTCCACTGCAGCAGGAAAGCCAGATAGTGGTGGTGATGGTGAGGGTGGTGCTGGTGGCTGTGGTGGCAGTGGATCAGCTGCTGCTGTTGTCCTCCTGCTGCAGTGGTGAGGCACACCACCCCCAACACCCTCTGCCACTGCCATAATAGGGCCAGCAGGTGGAAGCCTGGCCCCTTCAATGGCAGCCTGCCACTCCACCTTGTGGTGGTTTACCATGTGTGTGCACAGGCCACTGGTCCCCAAATGTGCTCCCAGGGGCCACAGCACACCTACACACCACACAAATGGCAAACCACAATGGTGTTGTCCCACTCCAAACAGTTAAAAAACTGCCACACTGGGGAACTGTGGGGGGGAACAGATGTACTGCTGGAAGCACCTTCATTCACCTGGGGCTCCACCTGTGGCTGTGGAGGTGGTGGAGGGGGTGCTACTGGAGCCCCTGCAGCTTCTGCTGGTGGTGGTAGTAGTAGTAGTAGTGGTGGTAGTGGTGGATTCAGTGGATGTGCCACCGCTGGTGGCACTGCTGCAGCTGCTGCTGCTCCTTCCAGAGGTGGAGATGCAGCACCAAACAGTTGGAAGTGGTCCAATGACACCCACCCAACCTCCCCCACATGTGCACACTCCTCCCCTCTGCCCACACTCATGGGCCACAGACTCTCCTCCTGGGTCCATTGCACACAAGTCCCTCAGACTGTGACCGATGCCTCACAATACTCCTTCACATGCACTCACAGTCTCACACACATGCACACACACAGTCACACAGTCACACACACACACAAAACAAAACAAAATGTATAAAACAAACAGTAGCAAAAAAGAACTGAAAAAACACTACAAAAAAAGCTAAAGATTTAGCTTTTAAAAAAGCAGGGTTTTTTTTCGTCAAATCGCAAGATACCAATTATCAAGTAACAAACTCTCCTTTCTCTTCACCCAAAAGGCAGTGTTGGGTAAGTTACTTTTTCTATTACTTTCTATTACATTTGGAAACTTGTTCCAGGAAGCCATGTGCAGTCACTAGCTAGGATGGAGAAGTACTAGAAAAAAGTAATACACTTTACAATTATAGTTACTTATTTCTTTAAATACAAAAAACAGTACAAAAATAATAAATAACTAAAACAGTTGACATTTTTTTAAGTAATAGGTTAGTTACTAGTTACTTTCAAATAAATGTAATCTGTTACAATTATGTATTTCTTTTGTATAAAAAGACATAAACAAATGTAACTGTAAGGTGTATTACATCTTCCAGTACTTCTCCATTCTTGCTAGTGACTACACAGAGCTTTCTGGAACAAGTTTTTAAAAGTAATAGAAAGTAATAGAAAAAGTAACTTACCCAACACTGCCAAAAGGCTTCCTCCTTCTACCACTGCAAAGGAGAAAGTGAAACTAACTGCTTTTCTGACTCACTTCCTTCCTGCCTGGCTAAAGCATGTGACTTACAGTACTGTAAGCCATGTGATGTGTGGGGGGCTGCCTATATTGTTGTCACTTCACCTTACTTCACGTTAAGGCAGAATGACAGTGCAAAGTCATAATGAGAAGGTGAAGTGAGCACTTTCCAGTGGCCACTTCGCATAGCGTTATGATAATACAAAGTGGCCACTTCACATCCACTTCATTGGTGGATTTTAAATTTGCTGCATCTCTACTCTTTGGTTGCAACCGACTGATAAACTAAACACAAAAAAATTAATACAATAGAAATAAAAAAGTAAAAGAAAAATAAATACAAAAAATATAAAAAATTAAAAAAATTAAAAAATAAAAGTTAAAAAGAAAAAAACTATAACAAAAAAATAACAAAAATTAAATAAAATAAAGCCTTACTCTTCATCATTCATCATCCAAGTGGCTTAGTGGTGTTGCAAGCATTAGGAAATGGAGCAACAGAGAAACGAGGAGATAGTGGCATGGGATCATCTAGTCACAAAGAAAAAAAGCATAGTGGGCTTGGTAATAGACCCTCTGCCTCACTGGGAACTACAAGTGTAAAGGAAAATGACAGTAATGATGAACAGTCCAAAGTATCTCACACTGTAGGAACCACTCCCAGTGGTACTGCAAGGATCACAACATGAGCAATCACTGTAGAAAAACTGGATAAAGAAGGAATGCTCCAGATGGTGACACCTGCAGAGGAGGAGAAGCATAGTGATTTGGTAGAGCTTGGAGACAGAGATACAGATTGTGATTATACACCCATTTGAAAACAAAAGTTAGTCTGTGCTGCTCACAAGTAAAATACACACTGTGAACAGAAAAAACATGGTCACACACCACCACATTGAATGCTGACACCATAGTAAGATAAAGAAAGTAACTTATTTACATCAAGTTAAAAGTGCCCACCTGACATGTTTCTGATCTGACCTGGACCCTTTCTCAAAGGCTGGGGCTGGTACATTACAATTCAAAATTTATAGTCATATAACATTGATATCATCACAGAACATCATCACATAATTATCTCATTATTGCACATATTCCTAAAAACACAGAAAGTTATATATATAAATAACAAGTCAAGCACATTTGAAAAAAACATTAAGGCACAGAAAATGGATTAATTTTAAAAACAGACTGATTTTAAAACAAAATCAGGGACATGTGTGTGTGTGTGTGTGGGGGGGCCTCTAGTTCATATTACCCAAATATTGGCTATCAAATAAATAACAAACACATTTTTTTGAAAGAAAAAAACCTTTTGTCACAGAGAATAAATAGTTTCTAAAAAGACAAATTCAATAACATGTTTGGGGAAGGGGGGACCCTCTAGTTCATAAAAGAAGATTTTACTGATGTGATCTGAAACTCTAAGGATCACACATTTTGTATCTCCTTTCCTCCAAATAGGGTTTGATTTCAAAACCAGTGTTAAGTCCTGGGCATGGGCTTCTTGTAGCTCTTAGCTGGATAATACAAAACATTTCACATTTCAGCACCAGAGCCCTTGGGTATGGGAACCAGGCAGGGTGGACTCCTCTCTTGGGCCCATTTTGCCCCAGGGTGTCTCCTTGACCCCATGATCCCAATCCATCCACTCCGTTCCCTCCCTGCTATGCCCAGCCCCGCACCCCTCCATCATCCCCTCACTATTCCCAAGGTGCGACAATGCCTATATACTTCTGGTGATAGCGGGGGGGACAATTGAAAGGGTGGAGGACCATCAGCCATTGGGGGAGTAGCACCTGACAACCAATGCTCTCTGCCAACACACACTGCTGTCCTAAATCCAGCAGCCACAGAATTATAAAATCACACACACACACACACACACACACACACACACACTCCCTCCTTCTCACACTAGTTAAATGCCCCCCAACAAATAACCCAACCCCTCAGAATACTATCACAGTGAACCCAACTAATAAACAAGATACAAAACAAACAACAGCAAGTTCAGATTTGTATCAGAAGGGTCATTATTTGGCCACAGTTATGCTCATTATGCTCATAGTGAATATATGCTCAATTCTTAGTCCTCAGTCAAAGAGCATACAAAGCTCCAATATATGTCCATATATTAAAGAGGAAGCTCTCACCATCACCCTCTAATTATTCATTTGATGCAGCACTTTCACTGCCACACTATTACTGTTTTAGCATGAGGAAATACTTTGCAGCATAACTGAACCAATCATGAGTTTATGCAGTACAAAATGTAGTAATTTTAATGATAAATCCAAAGCAGGGATCACTATTTAGAAGTCAAGTACTCCAGCAGCAGATCTTAATCAATTCTCCACCTTACACAGCAAGAAATTTCCCCCAAGAAAATTGGATCCAGGACAACTAAACACAGTCCACTGAGCTGGTCAGCCCCACCCCAAAAGCCAATCCTCAACCTGGCATCCCCCAACTTTGAGCCACCACTGCCCACCAGAGTAAACTCAGATGGACCCCCAGTGGCCTAGGTAAATCAGCCAATGCCTCTCCTTCAGATGGCACTCTCCAACCTCTCCCAGGGGAAAACAACACAGGTCAGGGACCTACCTCAGGGTGGGCTGGTCAAGTTCACCTCAGTCCACTGAAACTCAGGCCAAAACCATCTCAGAAAATCAGGTCTTCCAGCTTTCACCATATCCCCATCATCACAGATCATGTCCACAGAGGCCAGATCCAATAGCTGCCACAGTCACTCCTCCAGTATCCAAAGCAGCCCAACAAACCAGCCACATCAACTGTCATTGCAGCTCGAACCAATGGGCCCAAATCCAACACTGCTCCCAGCGGTCAGTCAACACAGGTCTGTATTAACATCTACAGTCTACGCTTAGGTGAAGAATAGCTCCAGGAGGCTTCTCAGATTTATAAGTCCTCAGACTTATTGAAAAGTCCCCACAATAACACTCTTGCACAGGGAACCTCCTCAACTGGACATTTTGTTTCTTTGAAATAAAGTAGCTAGTATACTGTGTCACAAATGCACTCCGCAGGTAAGGCACTCTGCTCCCACAGTGCCATACCTCAAACAGACAAACAGGGTAATCATCCTGTCTGTTTTGGGTCCAAAACACCTACTAGTCTTGAGTCCTGAGGTCAGATATGAACCCTTTTTTGCTAGTACACCCAGTTAACAGGATCAGATATCACACCCTCTTTGGGGAAATGCAGTGCAATACTTCATGCAGTGGGCACTCAGCCTGGTTCACAGATCTACCATGTTGACTCAATTTGAGACCTAGGTATTTTCTTAACTTAGCGAGACAGTAACACACTTAAGCCCTTAACAGTTGTCAGAATTACCCAATACTGTCTCAGCATTCACATGCAAAAGAAAAGACTCAAGCAGGATTAAGAAAACCAAAACATTTACTGGAATAAAAAAAAAATAGTAAGTATATACAGAACATAGAACATATAACATAAATACTTACGGTCAAAAGAAATTGGAAATTACAAAAACCGAAAAAAAGCCTGGTACTTGAATTTCTAGTTCTAACTCAGTTTCAGTTTGATGTTACCTATTTTGACAGAAGTGCCTTTTTCAGAACACAGTGCGTGTGTTCTCTTAGAAAAACAGAGACAGATGTGTCCCCACTCCTTTCAATCAGATTGATAATAAGCCAAAATGTCCCTCCTATCCTGTGAGGTCACGGCTCATGAGGTCACTGTTAGTCCTGTAATTAATTTGTAATATGACCAAGTAGATCCAAATGGGTGTCATTTTACTGCGGGCTGGAAATCTGCAAAGGTAGCAAAATTAATTTATAAGTCTCTTTCCTCCTCAGAGCATTCTCTTTGATGTTCAGAAGCACATCCTGACAAACAGTTCTCTTTGAGTGGTGAGAGTTGTAACAGATAGCTGCTAGAATTTGTCACTTCCTAGGATGTTGTAAAAGATGCAGCCTTCTATGGCTACTGGGACTTTAAAGTAATTGAAGTTTTAAAATGTGTTATATAACAGCTAACACAGGCATGGCAGGAGATGGCAAAAGGAAGCCTCTTAATTAATTCATTCACTGGGTCAGTTTACATAGCCAATTTTTTCAGCAAGCCAGGTCCTTTGGGATCAAATGGTCAGACCCCTTTAAAAGCTGCTGGCTGCCATTTCCCTAAGCAGACATTCAAATAAACATATATTTATATCACAAATATGATACAATATCATGACGAGTAGATAGGCAGAGCATCATACACTGTGGTACTAGCCTTTGTCATCCAGGAACTTAAGGCAGATGAGTATCAATACCAGGACACCAACACACCAAGGTACAACAATCTTATCAACTTCTATTGCTAAAATAACTAAAAAGAAAATACTTCAAAAATAACATAAAATCTAAACTAAAAATAACATAGAATCTAGACTCCCAATGGTTGACCCAGCGTGGCCGCCATCTTGCTTGTTTTATATAGACAAAGCTACAGCATCTACAGCCCCTTCAGGGGGCACATTCATATATAAAAGCCTCTATGTCTAGAGTGACCAGTAGAATATTTTCATTCAAAATCATGCCATTGACAGTGTTAAGGATATCCTTCGTATCTTTTACATATGAGGCAAAATTCTCGACATGAGGTCTTAAAAATGGGTCCACATATTGTGATAATGGTTCTGTTAATGAACCCAGGCTGCTCACAATGGTGCGGCCTGGAGGATTATCCAGAATTTTATAGATTTTAGGAAGTATATAAAAACTGGTCGGGGTAGGGGGCACTAGACACCAGGGAAATATTAATGGTAGGGTGCCAGCAAATTTCTTCGAAAGTCAGAAATTTGATTTCAGAACTTTTGTGGAAGAAAAAGTATGACTTTCGTGGAAATTCTCCAGTGGATTTTTGTTTTTTACACATCTCTACTGGGCAGTGAAGCTGATGATGATGGCCAGAGGCAGGAGAACATTAGGAGATCTGGTAGAGAGAAGGAAGAAAATCTTTCAAGTGGTACCCAATGCACAATTACAATATCTTCCATTCATCAGTTCATTAGCCCATTGACACACACACCTCCAATCAATCAATCAATCAATCAAACTCTTTATTTAATCAGGCGAACATCATTAAGCATAGCTCATTTACAAGATGGACCTGAGTGGTCAAGAAGTGCAAGTGTTATTACATTGACAAGGGTAGCATAAACAGTAATACAATGACAGGGGTAACATAAACAGTAATACAATGACATAAGTGCTAATATATAACAATATACATATGTACAAGGCACATTAAAACTTTTAATCTGTGAGACAGAAGGTAATGGGCACATCAGGAGTAATATGTAGATTATAGGACCTAGCAGGCATTTTGAGGGTGAATCTTGGGACTGGAAACGGGAGTTTTATCAGCATATAGGAACACGAAAAAAAAAGGGGGGGGTAGGTAGGACCGGGGTTTAGGCCTTGTGGAAGCAGTTGCAGAGTTCTGGGAATAGGTGGTGAATAATCTTTTGAAGGATATTAAGGGTAGGAGGTTATTTAGCTTCATGGTTTTTTGGAGTGAATTCCAAACAATTGCTAGTGAGTAGCTGATAGCAGCCCTCCCAAACTGGGTGCAGACATTGGGGACCTTAAGAATGATAATTTTGCTGATCCTTAGGTTGTATGGCCTAGAAGTAATTTGAGTAAACAGTCTGAGATATAGGTAGGTAGCTTGCCTGATAAGGCTTTGAATATCCAAATTGCAGCATTCCTATTTCTTCTGTGTTGTAATGATGTCCAGTTAACTGCCTTATAAAGGGAGCAATGATGGGTGCTGAAGGGAAGGTCAGTAATGAATCTGATGGACCTGTGGTATAGGTGTCCAGTTTATTTAAGAGGGGAGGACAATGTCCATACAGAAAGTCAGCATAGTCAATGAGGGATAGGAATGAAGCCTGGATTAATCTTTTTTGGAGTCTCTGTTGAGGTAGTGCTTTATTCTAAAAATAAACCAAGCCTTTGTCTCAGTTTCTTTAGTAGCTCCTCAATATGGACAGAATAGTCAAGCTTGTTATCAATCCAGACTCAAGGTATTTGAAGTTATCAATGAATTCCAGCTTCTCTCCAAGTAAGGTGGTTAGTTGTAGGGTGGTGGATGGTGGGGTAGTGGCAGAGCAACTCTTTGAGGTAAAGAACATAGCTTTTGTTTTTTGGCATTTAGAAGTAGTTTTTATCCAGTAGGTTGTGTTGTAGGATGGCAAATTCAGATTGTAGCAGTTCACAGGCTTTAGATAATGAAGGATTGCTAACATATAATACAGTATCATCAGCAAACAGATGGATGTTGGATTGAGTGAGGTTAGCATCAATATTATTAATATAGATGGCAAAGAGGATGGGGCCAAGAATAGAGCTCTGCGGTACACCTCTTAACAGTGGTTTTAAGGTGGATAGGTAGTTTCCATTTTTACCAGTTGTGACCTATCTGATAGATAGCACTTGGAACCAATTGAGTGAAGGGAATCCAACCCTAGTGAGCCAAGGGAGGTGATTAATGATTCATGATCCACTGTGTCAAATGCTTTGCTCAAATCCAGGAACATAGCACAGGTACTGTTCTTCTTATCCATAGCAATCTGCCAGTCGTTGGTTACTTTGGCTAGGGCCGAAATGGTGCTATGCCTTGATCTAAATCCTGATTGTGCTGTATTTAGGAGGTTATTGTTATCCAGGTAGTCCCTTAATTGTGAGTTTACTAACTTTTCAAGCATCTTGGATAGAACTGATAGGATGGAAATGGGCCTGTAATTATTGAGGTCCATGGGATCACCAGATTTGAGTAAAGGAACTACTTGAGCTGTTTTCCAAGTGGAGGGAATGGATCCAGTGGTGAGGGAAAGATTGAAGAGATGAGTGAGGGGGGCAGATAAGACTTGAGATGCAATCTTGAGGAAGTAGGGGGTCCAGGGAGTCTGTACCTGCACTTTTTTGAAGTATCTAAATTGGAGAGGAGATCTTCCACTTCTTTCAAGTCTATTGGGTTGAAGGAGAAGGTTGATGTAGCCTTTTGACCCACGGTGGATTGAAGGTTCAAGGAAGATCTCAGGAGATTTGCAAGTGAAGAGTCAAATGCTAGTCCAGCTGTGGTGAAGTGGTCATTGAAGGTATTTAGGATTTCTTGTTTGTCTGTAATTTCTGTGTTATTTAGTAGCAGTTTGCAGGTTAAGGCAGGAGTAGAGTTTTGGCCCAAGATACCCTTTATAGTTCCCCAGAGCCTGGTTGGGTTATTATAGGAGGCATCCAATTCAGCTCTATAATAGGCAGCTTTGGCAGATCTTATTTGTGTTGTACATGAATTTCTTGCTTTTCTGAAATTTAGCCAGTCTCTGGAACCCTTAGTTTTCTTGCCTTTTCCACAGTTTGTCTCTGGCTAGCAAGGCTGTTTTAAGATCAGTGGTGAACCAGGGCAGGACCTTGCTTTAGTTCTGATATTGGTGAATGGTGCATGAATATTGAGAGCATTAGTGATAATGTTCTTTAAGATCTGGAGAGCTGTTTCCACTGAGGTTGTAAGGTAGAAATCTTGCCAATATATTGTGTTACTCAGGTCATGGAGGTATCCTGGTATGTTGAACTTCTTTTTTACCTTTGAGGACAAATTCAGCAGGGTTGGGTGGTTTGAGTGAAGATCTTATGCCAGCTATGGGACAATGGTCACTTACATCATTCGGTAGTACTCTGCATGCGATATTAGTGAGGCTTGTTTACCAACATAATATCCAGGAGTGAGCTGTTGCTAGAATTTTTAGGTTAACCCTGGTTGGGTCTTTAATTAGCTGTGTAAAGCCATAGGTGTCACAAAAGGTTACCAATGGTGCAGATGCATTAGATAGCCAGTTTAAATTCAAATCACCAAGGATGATGGTATCTTCAGGGCCTAGATTGGTTATTGACCCCAGGTGAGATAGTAATTTGAGGCCTGTTGAGGGGGGCCTATAGCAGCCAATCAATTTAAATGAAGGCAAGTTAGGAAGGGATATTTTGATTGACAGACATTCAAATTCCTTTGGTTCGGATGTGTTGATGAGGCAGGTAGCAGAGATGGTGTCCTTAATGTATATGGCCACCCACCACCCTGAAGGGCGATCTGCTCTGAAGAGCTGATAGTTGGTAAGGTTTACAACACTGTCTTTAGTCGAAGGTCTGAGCCAAGATTCAGAGATGACCAGAAAGTCAGGCAGGGTATGTGCCACCCAGGCCTGTATTACGGAGAATTTTTAAGAGGCTGCAGGCATTGAAGTGTAGGAAGCTTAGGCCATTTATAGAGGATAGATCAGCAGGGAAAATAAACTTTCAATGGGGCCAGGATTTATTTCAATGGTACCAAAACAGATCAGAAGGTGAAGATTAATTTGAGGAGGGCACCAAGGGACAGGGATAGTGAGTGGTCAGAGCGCTTCTCCTAATCCTGGGTGCCTGCTGTGAGATGAGTGATGGTCCTGGTATATAGGTGCAAATTTTATCATAGCATAATAATTTAATGGACAGGCATAGTGGGTTAATAAAAAGCCATGATACAAGTAAGGTGCCAGGCTGTGCTGAATTGTTAGGGGTGGCCTTATGTGGGATATCCCAGAGGTTGCATTGTAAATGTGGTTCGGGTGAATAAGGAATCCGTGGTTGGCCATTGTGGATGGCAGAAGTGGCAGGTCGTATTAACCGAGTTATTTATCTTGACACTGGGCATAACATTAATATCATAAGGGATTGGGTGAGATCGAGGCTCAGGAGCAAAAGGAAGCAAAGTAGCATTGTGGAGGTTAGGTATGGGTTAAGGGAGGAAGGAAAGGATATGGGCGGATTAAGAAATGGCGGTTAAAGTGTATAAAAGGAATCAACCAGGAGGGGGAGGGGGGCAGGCAAAATTTTATGGAGCTTTTGTCTGACTTCTTCTGTCTGCTTCTCCCGGCCTCCTGAACCCCTGGTCGGCTGCACAGGGCGCCGACCCGCTGGCGGCTCGGAGCCCTCCGCCCCTGGACCTCGAGGGCTGCACCTTCTACAAGGTGGGGACAGAGGAGAAGGCAGTCAGCAGGTACCTTTATTGCAGTATGCAATAAGGTGCTAAAACTTAAGATTTGCACAACAATAGACTTGAGGGTATGGGGGGGTTAGCGCCAAGCTGCCTAGCCCACACAGCATTTCAAAAGACTGTAACACTTATTTTAAAATACAGAAAAACAGCCCATAAATCAGGCACAAAGTAAGAGAAAACAGCACTTTTTATGAGGAATTCAAAATAATTTAAAGTAAAGCAGAAATCCTGGCCAGAATAGTGCAGCAAACCCCAGTTTAAGTCTATGGGGAAGGCGCACCAATAAGAAGCAAGGCACAGACTGCGGTCACTTTCCGATTGGTTTGCGGCTTTGCCCGTACCTTTCTGCCTGCTTCTTCTGGCCTCCTGGAACCCTTGGTCGGCTGCACAGGCGCCGCCGACCCGCTGCCGGCTCGGAGCCCCTCTGCTCCCTGGACCTCGAGGGCTGCGCCTTCTTTCTGCCTGCTTCTCCCGGCCTCCTGAACCCTTGGTCGGCTGCACAGGTGCCGCCACTGACCCGCTGATGGCTGGAGCCCCTTCGCCCCCTGGACCTCGAGGGCTGCGCCTTCTTTCTGCCTGCTTCTCCGGCCTCCTGGAACCCTTAGTCGGCTGCACAGGCGCCGACCCACCGGGTGGCTCGGAGCCCCTCCACCCCTGGACCTCGAGGGCTGCGCTCTTCTTCTGCCTGCTTCTCCCGCCTCCTAGAACCCCTTGGTCGGCCTGCACAGGGCGCCGATCCGCTGGCGGCTCGGAGCCCTTCCGCTCCCTGGACCTCGAGGGCTGTGCCTTCTACAAGGGGCCACAAATTCCCAGCCACTTCCAGCCCCAGGGGCAGTAGAAATAGTAGCCAACTGCCACATCTAGGGGGAGAAAAGCACTCAACTCTCATTGCTCCAGTCCATGGAAATGAGCCACACATACTGTATAAAACAGACCCGAGGCAAAAGAGTTAACAAAAGCAATTGTGGAAATGATAGCCACCGACTTGCTGCCACTCTCCTTTGTGAATAACACAGGTTTTCTATTGTTAATGCAAGTTGCTGTGCTAAGTTATCAAGTGCCCAGCTGGAACTTCTTTTCCAAAGTGGCTCTTCCTGATTTGTATCACAGTGTCTACAAGACTGTGTTTCCAGCCTTTCACATAACCACTGACATGTGCACCAGTGGTCAGACTACTGATTACATGGCAGTGACTGCCCACTGGCTCAGTTTCCCCTCTTCATTCCCCTCCTCCCCCTCTTCCTCCTCTGGGTTAAGTGCCAGCAGCAACTACAAGTCATCAGTGCCACCTAGAGATGGGCAAGCCGGAGCAAGCTTAAGCCTGGCTTGAGCTTAGTGCCTGGCTCAGCTTGACTCAACCTCTGTAAGCATTTGAGGGCCAAAGTTAAGCTGAGCCAGCTGTGGTAAACATAAGGATTTTCCTGGTCTTAGTAGTTAGTGTAGTGTTGAAAATGTTCAACTCCTATGTGGGAAACTTGGCTCTTGTTTTGGCTCGCAGAGTCAAGCCAGACCCCTGGCTCAGCTCTGGCTTGGCTCTAGGTGAAAAATCCCTGGCTTGCCCGCCTATAGTGCCACCCATGCTCCACAAGCAGGCAGCTTTAGATATTGCTGGCTTAGACAATGGCCGTTGTTACACTCTGTCTCCTAACCTATATTGGAAACCCCATGGTACACCGCTGACAGCATCTACAGTATCTAATCGTGGCTCCAATGAGCCATAATCAGTACTAACGTATTTGGGCATAGGTACTTACCATTTAAGAGTGAGGTATTAGGGACACTATAATGATTATTCTATGGACCTGGTACTATCAAATGGGGAGGCAGTAAGGGATCTAGGGGTAAAGAACCCTCTGGCTGGGAGTGACCACCACTCAGCGTGGTTCACACTCAGTATGGGTATGGAAACAGGGGGTACAGGGACCAGGGTGATTGAATTTAAGGGGGAAGACTTTAAAAGGATGGGGGAAATTTGGGGTAGGCATCTGGCAGGAATTCAACCATGCATGGATGCTAGTAAAAATGGGACATCATTAAAAAGGGGCTGATAGAGGCTACTAGGACATGCACAAGGACATGAAGTAAGAAGAAAAGGGAAGGGCAAAGAAGCAGTTGGTTGACTCAAGAGGTCATGGAGTGGGTGGAGGCCAAGAGAAAAACATTTCAGGGACTCAAGAAATTGGGAGGGAAGATGACAAGGGTGAGTATATGAAGAAGTCCAGGGAGCTTACCAGGCTAGTCAGAGTGACCAAGGCTTCAAGAAAGCTAAGACTGGCACAGGATATTAAGGATGGAGAAAAGGACTTCTTCAGATACATAAGCAAGAGAAGAAAGGACAAAGACCAAATTGTGAGGATTAGGAAGGACGGAGGGTGGGGGCAGAACGGAGTGGATCAGGCAGAGACACTAAATTAATACTTCTGTTCTGTGTCTATGGAGGAGAAAGGGGGGCAGATACTACAAGGGAGGGGTGCAGTGGGCTGTGGGGGGGAGGGCGTGACTGATATAGAGATTACAAAGGACAGGGCCCTAGAAGGATTAAGGTCACTAAGGATGGACAAGGCACCGGGACCAGACTACATTCACCCTAGGGTACTTAAGGAACTAGCAAAGATCCTGGCAGGACCACTGGCTGACCTGTTCAATACCTCCCTGGACACAGGATGCATACCGCAGGACTGGAGGATGACCCATGTGGTGCCCATTCACAAAAGTGGCCCTAAAGATGAACTGGGCAACTACAGACCAGTGAGCCTCACGTTAATTGTGGATAAGCTCATGGGGACTATCCTAAAAGAAAGGCTGGTGACCTTTTTGGAGGATGATGGACTCTGGGATGGTCAACAGCATGGGTTTATCTCGGGCAGATCCTGCCAGACAAACCTAACTGAGTATTACATCTGGGTGACCAGGGAGCTGGACAAGGGCCATGTGGTGGATATCCTGTATTTAGACTTCAGCAAGGCCTTTGATGGCTGGGTGAGCTGAACATGTACTCCCTGAAGGAGAGGAGAGAGGGGGGATATGATCAAAATCTTTAAATATTTAAAGGAGATAAATAAGACTAATACAGAAGGGATCTTCCAGATTAGAAGAGTAAGGCATATGAGAGGGCACCAGCTGAGACTGGAGGGGGTAAGATTCAGGAGGGGAAATCAGGAGGCATTTATTTATAGAACGTGTGGTGGACAAATGGAATGCTCTGCCCGAGGAGGTTGTATCCTGTAGAATGGTGGGTGGTATTAAGAGAGGATGGGATAGAGTGAGGGGGGTTAATGATGAAGGGGTGGAGAGGGTGGGGCAGCTGCAAGTTTAGGAGGCTAGCTGCACAATCAGGCAGACTTAATAGACCGTGAGGCCTGTTTCTGCTGGCATTTTCGTATGGTCATATTGCCATGATTATACAGTATGTATTGCACCAATAATGCATTTTGTATTCTTTGTATAACATTATGTAAGCTATCTTCTGAGAAGTCATACTGTATTACACAGATTGAGCTGCCATCATGGGGATTTATGTAACACCGCACTTATTTGTCTTTTCTCTGTAATTTGTGAGAATCCTTTGTATTCACACTTTTTAGCTGACTTTATGAAAATTGTATATCTTTCACAAACTGTGGAGCCACCTAATGTTTAACCAGTAGGGTCTATTTTGTCTATCTAATACTTGCACAAAGCAAAGTAACTACTGTATCATGATTATCTACAAACATCAGGAACATCTACAAACAATTAGCCAATGTACCTGCTTTAATCCACCTTAGACTTCATCATCTCCCCTCTCTCTCACTATATTACTTTCATCTTCTACGCCTCTTTCCCCACCTCCCTGTCAGACCATTGTTTTCAATTCCGCCTCTTCTGGTACCCTCATCCCTCACTCTCTCCTCCTCTCCCTCTCTTTTATCATCTCACCCTCAATTTGGCACTTACTGTACCTTGTTGTGTATAAACCTTTCTTTGCTAATGCCTGTTACACTCACTGTTTAACTCTAGTTGTGTATGTTACCTAGGTTTATTTTTCCAGTTTTGCCTCCATTGTAACACTTCCTCTAAATATTTCCTAATGTGACCTACTCTTTGAATTTATTGTTCCAGTTGTATTTAGCTGCCTGCATCCTCACTGTGTTTCACCAATATCATGTGCTGCGTCACATGTATGCTTAATTTTGTATGTTTTAAACTGTCTTCTCCCGGGTCGTGCCTGAAAATAGTCATTGCTATGCCTAGTGCACTCACCCGGTTACCAAAAGCAAAAAATTAAATAAATAAAATTATCTTACCATATAAGCTATTGCACAACGTATTTTCTCTGAGACCATCTTCATAACCTGGGGTATATGGGACCTTTGGCTCCCAGTGTCTGCTTTTGTAAGGCTCTGATTAGGTCATATATCTGCTTTTGTGTAATAAACAAGTTTATTACCACTGATGCCATTTGTCTGTTGTTTCTTCTACTGGATTATTACCACCAAGAACCTGAGAGATGATTCACCTTTACATTTCTGGCAACCGTGTGCAGGTGGTCTAAACTAATAGGGATTCACTCCTTAACTGGCAACTTAACGGTTGGTAAGCAGATGTACACCCCCATAATGTCTTACCCATTCTTTTATTCTGTAGCACCCTGCAAAGTCTGGCTGCACACCTAGCAAGAACGATGCAATCTCGCCTTGCTCCACAGCAGTTCTGAGTTGTAGGATTGCCCGAGTACAGACACCTGGCAGTCTTTTGGTTTAACAACTGAGGATTGATACACAGCCGGGGCAACACTGACGGGTTAACTTAAGTTCCCTAACATGTCCAACATCTGCGCAGACCTGAGACTCGATGTCTCTAACTTTCTCGCTTCCCATGGAGGCTGGAGCAACTTCACGCTGGAAGCGAAATCCTCCGATAATGCTGTGCTGGGGATTTCAACCCAGTACTTAGAGACGAGGCAAACAGCCAAGACACAAACACTGAAAGGGCAGTTGGTTGTGGCTCTCTATGCTGCTCTTGAAGCTTCCAAATTGAGGTTTCAATCCCTTGAACTGCAAAATGCAGCTCTAAAAAAGGAGTTGGGCTTGCAGGCAACTGAAATGGTTAGAAAAGAGCAGAGACTGAACTAAGAACTTTTGTCTTTGCACAGTAAGAACAAAACACTTTTGCACTGTGATGTACAGAATAGTGAATGAGAGTTATGTATGTTGAAAGAGGATTGTGACAGGTTGATGCAGAATAAGAGGCAGATATTGCAAATGAATGATTTGTTGAGTGAAACAAATGAGGTATTACGACATGAGAATGGTGAGTTATGAGAGGATCTGAAATGGGATAGAGAGCTTAGGGACAATTGCGAACTCAGCGCCACGTATAGAGTGTTACAGAAAGAGGTTACAAGTGATGATGTGCAGATCAATGCAAAAGTTAGTCTCATGCAGTGTAGAGTAAAGATGGTGAAACTGCGTCATCAGCAAGAGGTGTTAGCTGGTCTCATCAAAGCGGTGGGCGGAGTTCACTACCTCCCCATCGACATTGTGTCATTAAGCGATGACGACTCAGATGCTGAAACCATCCAAAATGGCAGTGCCCAGCCGCATCCTCAAAATGGTGCTTCTTATGCATGCCACCCACAAGATGGCGTTCTGTTACACTATGATAGTGTGACCCTACATCATGACAAATATAGCAAATTTCATGTGCAATGCCAAGATGGCGACCCCCATGGCACTGGGGGAAGGCAAAGGTATACACCTCTGATTGCCATCCTGAAAAAGGAAGACAAAGCAGAGATCGGTCAAATGATCGATGTGGCCCTTGCCAGGACAGAGATGACAGAGGAGCAAAAACAAATCTTTCAAGAAAACATGGAACCAATGTTAAAAAAAGCTGCTACTTGTGAGTTGATGTTCCGCACTGTGGCCAATGCCGCAGTGGAGGCCACCTTTCATGGCACACGCTTTAATCCCTTCCTTGATCTGCATTCAGCAGTTCCCATTAATCCCCTCCAGGCAGCCCACTCTGTTCAGAAGGTCACTGACAGTATAGCCCAGGGGCCCTAGTGACAACCTCAGCTGTCATTTGGAAAAGGTCCGTTCAAGTGTGAAATGCTTAGTCTCCCAGCAGACTACCAAGTGCAGGTCCTTCAACAGACTGTCAATCCAGGTATTTGGACAAAACTCCCAGAGGCAATCCGCCAAGCCACGGATGCAACTTTTGATGATATTGCCATGGAACTCATTGCCGCTTACTCCCCAGGCATGGTTGGTGTCATGCTGGCCTACCCCATCAGACAGTACACCAAGGAAAGCCCAGTGTTATACCATCAGTGGTTATGGTTAGAATCATAGACTTTGATGGCAGATAAGGACTGCTTGGCCCACCCAGTCTGCCTATTTCTCTACTAATTGGATAAGCTGCAGATCCTAGTTAACCAACAGCCTACTTTTTCCTACCCCCCACCAGAATTGTCTTATGTCTGTCCCATGCATTCTTGAATTCCCCCACTGTTTTTTGACCCCACGACCTCCTCAGAAAGGCCGTTCCATGCATCCACTACCCTCTCCATGAAATAATACTTCCTCACATTGCCTCTGAGCCATCCCCTCTGTCTTCAAATTGTGTCCCCTTCTTCTTGCACATCTCTTTTTCTGAAAAATGCTACCCTCTTAGACTTTGTTGATTCCCTTGAGGTACTTTAAAGTTTCTATCATGTTCTCCCTCTCCCTCCTTTCCTCGAGGTATACATATTAAGCTCCTTTAGTCTCTGTTCATATGGTTTCTGTTACAAACCCTGCACCCTTTCATTTGCCCTCCTCTGGACTGCCTCCATCCTGTCTATGTCCTTGCGGAGATGGGGTCTCCAGAACTGCATGCGGTACTCCAGATAGGGTCTCACCAATTGTCTGTACAGAGGGATTACTTCCTGTTTTCTACTGGTGATGCCTCTCCCTATGCATCCCAGTATCCTCCCAGCCCTCCTTACTGCCTTCTCACATTGCTTGCCCACCTTTAGGTCATCTGATATAACTAAACTTGGGTCCCTTTCCATTTTTGTTGTTAGTACCCCATTATTTATGCTTCCTCTGGGTTTCTGTTTCCCAGGTTCATTACTTTGCACTTCTTTGCATTGAATCTAAGCTGCCATACTTTTGACCATTCCTCCAACCTTGCCAAGTCCCTTCTAATCCTTTCCATCCCCCTTGTGTATCAACCCTGTTGCAGAACTTCGTGTTGTCTGCAAAGGGGCATACTTTTCCTTTCAGTCCCTCTGCAATGTCACTTCTAAAGACATTAAAAAGGACCTGTCCCAGCACTGAACCCTGCAGTACCCTGCTAGTAACCCCCATTTCTTCGGAGTGGACCCCGTTTACTATTACCCTCTGTATCCTGTTGTCTAACCAATTTTTTATCCAGGCTACCACCCTGGGACTCACTCCCAGGCTGGCTAATTTGTTTATTAATCTTTTGTGTGGGACTGTGTCAAATGCCTTGCTAAAGTCTAGGTAGGCCATGTCCACAGCCTCTCCCTGGTCTACTACTTTGGTCACCCAGTCAAAGAAATCTTTTAGATTAGTCCAACATGACCTTCCCGCTGTGAATCTATGCTGCCTTAGGTCCTGTGCCCTGCTGACCTCTAGGTACTCAACAATTCTTTCCTTCAGAAGTGATTCCATCATTTTCCCTACCACTGTGGTCAAACTACAGGTCTGTAGTTTCCTGCCTCTGCTTTGCTCCCACTTTTGTGAAGGGGAATCACATCCATCCTCCTCCAGTCCTCAGGTACCACACCATTATCCCATGATTTATTAAAAAGGGTAGTCAGTGGTGTCACTAGTTCTCCCCTTAGTTCTTTTTGAATTCTGGGGTGAATCCCGTCAGGCCCCATTGCTTTGTCCACCTTCAGTTTTAGAAGTTCTTTCAGGACCCCTTTCTTCTGTGAATGGACTGGTATCAACCCCCTGATCCACAGTGCTTCTATTGATTGGTTTAGGTACCTACCCCACCTCTTCTTTTGTGAATACTGGGCAGAAGTATTTGTTCAGTATCCCTGCCTTTTCACTGTCACCCTCTGCCCACCCCCTCTGCACCTTATTAAGCCTCACTATTCCTCCCTTGGTCTTTCTCTGCTCCCTAATGTACCTAAAAAGGGGTTTATCCCCCTTCTTAACTGAGTTAGCTATCTTTTCCTCGGTTTGGACCTTTGCTATTCTGACTGCCTTCCCCACTTCCTTCTGCTTCAACTGGCACAGTTCTCTGTCCTGCTCTTTCTGTGTTTCCTTATACTTCCTGAATGCTGTCTTTTTCTCCCTTACCTTCCCTGCGACCTCATTTGAGAATCATAGTTTTTTTTCCTTCATTTTGATTTGTTTATTTGCTTCAAACAAAGGCGTGTTGCCTCTGTGATGCCATTGTTCCTCTGCCCCTCCTTCTTGCCCATTTGCTAGTGCTTTCCTGAGGCACACTTTCATTTTGCCAAAGCCAGCAAAAGACTGGCCTACCGTACTGGTAAGTCTCTCTCACAAGAGGGAGCAGATAGAAACCAGATCAAGTACAAATCCTTGTTCATTCATAACATGCTTCTGGCAGTACATGACAAGGTCGAACCTGTTTTTTTCCAGAACTGACAAGTTCATTGACATCCTCACGAGAACAGAATGAGTTTACCAACTCTATCTCAGAGATCTCAGTTCCAGCTCAAAAGCCAAGGTGGCCGTGGTACAACCTGCCAGCGAGCCAACAACCCACTACACAGTGGAAGGCAAGGCCCAGGACAGCAAGGCCATACCCCCAGATGACAAACAACCCTATTGGGGGGGGATCTCAACAAGAAGAGGAACAGACAAAAATACTGGAACAATCCCAAACAAAATGGCAATCAGGGCAATTGGAATTACCGATCGGGCCCTTCCTACAATCAGATAGTGGAGGAAAATAAAAACCTCTGAAAGATTCTTGGGAAAGTCCATTCAGTGGCTGAGTCCATCCCAAAACAAGCCGTAGCAATACTTGCACCTGCAGCCCTGCTTCCATCAAAACAAGGAGACAAAGGAACAGCCACTGGTCAGGCTGCAACAGGCCTGAACTCCAATCCCCTGTCTGTTGCTGCTACTACTACCCAGAAGCACCTGTATTCTATTCAGGACCTGGAAGAGGACCAGTGGGACCCTGCAGGCCTATGGTTTCAGAAACCACCTGATGATATCATTAACAATTATAGTTCAGATTGACTATTACAGGACCCAGTCTGTATTGTAAACAATATTACCATTGATACAAATGGACGGCCTTGTACCAAAGCAATGGTCAAGGGCCGCCAACTCATTGTACTTCTAGATACAGGTGCAGCCATGTCTGTACTACATGATGAGGACCAATCCTCTTCTTCCTAGTCCACCGGATGGAGGACCAATGTCCAAGGTGTAGATGGCACTACACTACTCACCTATCATTCCATTGTACTTCCTGTGGTGTTGGGGACCCTTATCACAGATTTCATTTTTGACCTCATGGTTATTATGTCATCATCTCAGCATCCTAGGAACTGACTTCCTAGCACTACACAGCTGTGTAATAGACCTAGCCAATTGGCTTTTGATCCAAATCAAAGGACAATACCATGCTGTCAGTATCCCTGATTCTCATGTTGTGGCTGCCATCTCAGCCAACAACAAAGAATATCGTGTCATAGCTCCATTCCAAGTCCATAAGTTCTTCAAGGAACTATTACCCATTTTGCAGAAACACCTAGACATTTTTGCAAAACACAAACATGACTACGGGAGAACGCAAACCAGCATTGAAGTCCCAGGCCCTGAGCCTATCAGGCAAAGATAGTATCCTTTTCCTGCAGAAGCCTTACCATCACTCAGAGAAATCATTCAGTCACTCCTTCAGCAAGGCATTATCAGGCCTTGTGTCTCAACCCTCACTCACCAATCTGGTCTGTGAAGAAACCCAATAACTCTTGGAGACTCACTATTGATTGTAGGAGACTTAATCAAGTCACTCCTAGCTGCTCTCCTACAGTAGCATCAACATCAGATGTGCTCAAATTGCTAACACCAGACAGTACCTGGTTTAGCGCCTTTGACATCTCTAATGGGTTTTGATCACTTCCTCTGACCATGAAAGCCAATATAAGTTCACTTTCACCTGTGAGGGTCATCAGTACACATGGACTTGCCTCCCACAGGGCTTTCACTACAGCCCCTTCCTTTTCCATCTACACATAATGGATTCCTTGCAGGGTTTCTGTACTCCTCAGTGCCTTCTGCAATATGTGGATGACTTACTTTTAGCCACCACTACTAAGGAGGAGCACTTTGATCTCCTTGATGAACTACTGACTCTCTTGCAGAGAGTAGGCCTCAAGTGCAACCCTGCAAAGGCACAACTTTGCAAGAAAAGAGGTTATCTTCCATGGTCTGCATATCACCGAACAAGGCAGAAACATGGCCTGGAACAAGATCCAAGGCCTACAAGATTTGCCACTACCTACAAGTGTAGCCACACTCAGACATTTCCTGGGAAAGGTCAACTATTCCTGGGATTTCATCTGTTACTTTGTACAAAAGGCCGCCCCCTGTACAAGCGTCTCAAAAAGGATGTCCCATGGACATGGGGTCCTGTTCACACCAATGCAGTGACCTTACTGAAACAATCTTCAGCCTCTGCCCCAGCTTTGGTCAGTCCAAATCCAGCACTGCCTTTCCATCTGGAAACTGATACCTCTGACATTGCCATGTCAGCAGTGCTGGCCCAAAAGGGTAACAGGACTCTTAGGCTCATTGCCTACGCTTCCCAGATGTTCTTGCCAGTAATACTGAAGTACAACCTTGGAAAAAGAAACCTTCTGGCTACCAACTGGGCTGCAAATAAATTTCTCTACATTATGGGTTACTCACCCATTGTGCTACACATAAATCACACACTCACCAATATTTTGTTATCAGAGTGAAGGATGATTCTGTGCCAAATACCAGACTAAAACACTGGTCTCTTCTCTTAGAGGATCATGATATCCAGGTCCACACTGCCAAAATGCCTTCAGTTGAGGCCCATGGTCTCCTATATGCAGGGACCCCACATGACTATGTACTCCAGCCTCCTGATTTGTCTGACCCAGGCCCCTTTCTTCCCACCACCCCATGACTCCTGGCTGACACTTCTCTGTGTCATATTTTCACTGATGGCTCCACCTCATATCACCAAGGAGAGCAAGTGGCTGGATTAGGAGTGCTGATCCAATGTCCCGATGGTAACACTGTACATGCTTCCAAATGTTGCAGTGTTATATCCTCCAAGTATGCTGAATTGGCAGCTGTGGCCTGTGCCCTCGACCTTGTACGCCAAGGTACAGCTGATATCATCATTTTCACAGATTTTAACTGGGTCTGTTGTTCTTTGACAGACTTTTTCCCCTTCTAGCAGAAAACCTCCTTCACCTCTTCTGATGGCACCCCTGTCAAATACAAAGATCTCTTTGTATACATTGATACAATTGCTCACCAATTTAAAAACAAACTGTACCTTTACAAGGTGAAGGCTCACTCAAAGTCAGACCCATACCATGTCTTCAGTGACCAAGCCTACACCCTTGCCAAGGAGGTGTTCAGGGAAGGGGGAGACTTGGGACATGGTTCACCCAGTTGCTCTTACAGCAGTCACATAGCAGCCGTGAAGAAAAAGACTGAAATCTTTGTGCCATTGGATTTATCCACAGCTTAAAAAGCTGATCCACAGCTAAAGAAAGTGTTCAGATTCCTAGACAAAGGGACTGAACAAGAATTGCCTACCAACAACCCCTACAAGAGGCATGCACACAAACTGCATCTATCACATGACAACAAACTGTTATGGTACCAACCTGATGACCTAAAGTTCAGGTTGTGGGTGGTTCCTACATCACTATGATCTGAGTTTATTCATCAGGTTCATGACACCCCGACTGGCGGACATCAGGGGGTGGATAACACAGTCAAAAGACTGTATACTGTGGGTTGGTGGCCCGGTATCACCAAAGATGTCAAGCACTACATTAACAATTTTTTTTTTAATAATTGTCTGATCTGTGCACAAAACAGCCCAATCTCAACCAAAAGAAATGTTAAATTACTTCCCCAGAGACAATTTGGCCCTTGGTATGCAATACAAATTAATTTAATTGGACCATTGACTAACACCAGCACAACACAACAAATATGCTCTTGTGGTCACTGACCAATTCTCAAAATAAAATGAGGCTTTTCCCACCCACCAAAGCCTAGCTAAGGCAACTGCAAAAATCCTGGGCAGAACAATTGTTTTCCAGGTGGGGCCTACCCCTCAAGGCAGACTCTCATCAAGGAACCAGCTTTACAGGTGAGTTTGTGCAAGAAACACTCAAACTTCTTGGGGTACACCAGAAGATTCACATCCCCTACCACCCTCAATCTTCAGGTCAGGTGGAAAGAGCCAACAGATGGATAAAACATATGTTATCCAAATTTATAGAGAATAACCCCAAGGATTGGGATTCCCTTTTGCATTTACTCCTTATAGCAATTAGGGGTACTCCTGCAGCCACTACCCAGTCACCCTTTGAGGTTATGACTGGTAGAACCATGAGATTACCTGAACACCTGCTGATTGATCTGAACACACCCACTACAGACAGAGTGTCCGTGGACACATATGTCACTAAACTTTGGGATGACATTGTCAAGACCCACTTGTATGCAGCACACCACATAGGTAAAGCCCAACAACAATCCAAGCTTCACTTTGACAAATATGTACAAGAAGAGGACTGGCAAGTTGGAGACCCAGTAATGGTACTCAAATTTGCACACCCTACACATTACTTTGCAAATAAATGGGAAGAACCCTACCCCATCATTAACAAACTCAGTCCAGACGTCTACTAGGTTAGATTCATTCACATAAAGCAACCCACTGATAAATGGCTACATGCTAATCAGCTCAAATTGTATAAAGGAGAATAATTACTTTTCCTAACCCCATTGGGCGGAATAGAACCCAATGACCTTTTCTTTCTTCCTTACAGGTACCCACAAGATAGCTATCCTGCTTCTGTTTCTCCTTGCAGGGATACTTCCCATTGTCCATTCCAAGGATATGAGTACAATATCCAACACCAACCAATGTCTAACGTGACTCCTTCCACTTCTTCAACCTCCAGAAGAATGATACCTAACCCCACTCAACAAACCGAGAATCCCAGAAGAAGTCAGCATAGATGTTCCCAGCATATTAATTACTGTTCGGGAAGGCACAGTTGCCTACCTGAATGCCATGTTTGTGGCACCAGACAAATCATCACTCCAAATTGAATGACAGACTGACAGTAATGGACAACAAATTGCTGTTGCCTGCCTTTCCAAAGGCACTTCCCAAGGCTGGCCTAATACCAGAATTGCCCCAAATGGCACGCTGTCTATTTGACAGGCTAATTACAAACATACTGGTTTATACAACCTCACTGCTTTGATTAATCCCACCTTTTGTGATAACTATCCAGAAGACTCTGCTAGAGACTTTTCCACACGACACTACATGGCTACAGCAGCTATGTTTTTATCAGTAGTTCCCTCTACTGAAGTAGAGCTCACTGACTGCTCCATACAGGAACCAGGACCAGTTAGTGGCCTGGCCACCACATCACTTCCAGGCACACTTATCAACAATGTGCAGTTCATGCACATCCCTATTATCTTTAACCTTACACATTGGAACATGGCCGAATTCAGCATTCTAAGTTTCATAATACCATGTTTCTAGACATTCTTGCAGCATACCAGACATGTATGCAAGACCCAGTAGCTGTGTCATATACTACTGAACACTTCCGAGTATTTTGACCAAGACCAGACCCCAACACTAAGAATAAGAAGCACAATAGGCATGCCACTGCTGACTTCATGGGCACCACTGACACTGTATCTGGTCTCTTCGGAACCGACATATCCATCCGGAACAGGGCAGATATTACTGCCATTAAAATCCAAACCATAAAATTCCAGACTGGCATGAAAAATGATGTTCGACCCCCTTTATTGCATAGTGTAGATGGACTTAGTCAGGATGAGAGATATACCATGTATAACATGCACGATATTGCCAAGAGTTTCAATGACACTAGAAATAAAATCAATGAGCTTGTGCTCCAGAATAACAAGGAGGCAGACAATCAATATATTTCCAGGGAACTTGCCTATGGCTTTTATGTAATAACTACTATGAAAAATCTCTTCTGGGATTTGGAATCAGGACGCATCCCAGACATTATCCATGGCAGGAGAGTAGCCAAATGGTATTGCCATTTTAGACAGACATTTTAGAATAACTTAACAACCATTTTGCTATGGCAGAGCTTGCATTTGATGTCTCTCCTGTCAGTAAGCTATGCCTACACGGTGTTGTGAGTGATTGCACAAGCTCCAATAATGACTACAAGTTGCGAGCCTCTTCCTTCAGTTTTCTCCCTGTTACCTGTAAGCAGGTGGAGGGTCACCTATTCTCAATGGATACTAAAAAGAGTGCTGGTGCAGACTTTCTAGAACTGTTCTTCCTTAAATTAGGTTATTACCATCTGACTGCCCCCATCACATATTTATTCAATTCATCATTGGAGCAAGGCGTGATACCGCCGCTCATAAAAATTGCGCACATTATTCCCCTATTCAAGTCTGGAGATCCTAGCAACCTGAATAATTACTGGCCTATTTCATTATTTCCTATTCTTTCAAAACTCCTGGAAAAATTGTGAATTCCCAGCTTAGAGAGTACCTTGAATCAGAGGAACTTTTAATCCAATCGGGTTTCAGACCCAAACATAGTATGGCATCTGCCTTAACTAAAGTGTTTACAGACTGGCAAAGCACCTTGGACGCTAAAAAACTTGTGTATGCTCTCTTCCTAGATCTTAGCAAGGCCTTTGATACAGTGGACCATAGCCTTCTTCTGGACACTTTGAATAGCTTTGGCCTAGACAGCACTGCCATAGAGTGGTTTAAATGTTACCCCACAAATAGAATGCAACAAATGACAGCCATATGGGACCTGTCACAGTTAAAAGTCTTACCTCGTGGTGTTCTGCAAGACTCCATCTTGAGCCTTTTACTCTTTGCAGTTTACATTAATAATATTGAATCACACATATGTACAGCCAATGTACACTTACTTGCGGATGATACAGTTCTTTACACCATTAATTCTACTCTGGAAGTTGCACACAAGGACCTACAGCATGACTTTGTCATCCTTCAGAATAATCTTTTAAAGCTTAAGCTTCTTCTTAATGCCAAGTAGACCAAAGCTATGATCCTCTCCCCACATGCCTTCCCAGCCCAAGGAGTGCCACATAATTTACAGATCTGCAATTTACTTGGTAAGTCACTGGAATCTGTGGACTCTTTCAAATACTTGGGGTCCTGGTTGGACAAGAGACTCAGCTTTATGGTTCATCTGAATGAACTGGTCAAAAAACGAAGACAACGCCTAGGCATCTTCTTCCACATCAGGCATCTTCTCACCCACAACGCCACAAAGAGACTAGTACAAACAACATTTTTGCCACTGCTTGACTATGCTGACTTTCTTCATAGTCACTGCCTTAACTCAGCACTAAGCAAACTTGACACTCTTTATCATCACGCTCTGAGGTTTATCCTGAACTCACCTTTATGCACCCACCACTGTCTTCTATATGAGGCATTGGGATGGTCTTCCCTTTCATTGAGGAGGCAAAGAAATGCTCTTAGCTGGATCTACATGGCATTATCTGGTCACCTGCTGGCCTATATCTCTAGTCTATATGAGTGTGCCAAGGGTTATGTGGTCTAAGACATTACTCATTGATCTCCTTTAACATACCTAGGATTAAAATGCGCTATGGTTCTGCTGCAGTTAACTACTCACTCCCTTCTCTGTGGAATGCTGCACAAAGAACAATAAGGATCACCGTTATCCTGGGTCCCTCCTCCTTCAAAGCTCTGATCACAGGTTACCTAAGGGATTTCTGTACATGTTATAGATGACCGCTTGTTGAATGCTTGTTGGTTTTGGCTCTTTATGTTCTTGCCCTTACCTTTTAACTTGCGAGCACTTCTTCCCTATCGTAATTTCTCTTTTTCTGTTTTAGACTTCCTCCCTTTCAGCTTTTATCTACTCCCCATCCCTCTTTCTATTTCTATTTCCTTCCTTGACTACTCTTTTGGGGGGTTATTTGAGTTGTTTTGGTCTGGGGTTGTTATCCTGGGAGGACACCTGAGACCTTGTAGACCCACATACTCTACTGTGCTAATGTATTAAACTACTCTTTGACTTATATATATTTTATTCCTATGACATTATAGTTGACTTATAATTTTTGATATGCTTATTAAGTTGTGTATTACCTACTGTTTTATTGTGTATTTGTCCTTTCTGTCCAGGACCACTTTGGAAATGAGCTTGCTTAATGGTGTTATGCCTGGTTAAATAAAGTTTTGATTGATTGATTTATTGTCCTCACTGGAGATCTGCTTCATGTATATGCATGTCTAGGTCTGTTTCCATATCCTTATCAACTGCTAAAAATATAGGCTATGTCACACATCATTCCAACCAGGGCCCATGTTATTCCACTCGTCAATGTATTATTCACGTCACCATGTTTATCACCTTCACTGTCTCACTGCCACGTTTTGAGCCGCAAACTGCCATCTTCGACAAGCTAGCCTCCATCCACTCCATAGGACATCTCAACAATGACATCTACAGGGAGGGAATCAACCTCCCACTTCTACTGGTCTTTCACCCCATCCTGGAAGCTTGGGTGACACTTTATACTGACTGTTGCACCAAAATGGATTACCACTATCTCCGTTGCTGTGACGTATTCGACGTCATCAAGCCAGTCTGCAGTTATTCACCAGAAAGCATTGATTGGTTCTTTGCTTTGGGCTCTGACTTTTCTTTGAATGGAACTTTTAACCCTAGGGCAACAATGTCTACCTCTTCACCAGCTGGCAACACTGGGCATCTCTACAAAGACTACACAGAGGAAGTTCATCGCTTCACTACCAGATTAACAAATCAGTCTTTCACCTGTCCTTTTGACTACATAAATGGCAGATCCCAACAGTGAGCATATCATACAATTATGACAGACAATAGTGTGTCGTTACTAATCATAAATCTTTTGCCTATGGTTCAAACACATGTGACATCTTACAACCTAATTCTTGTTTTATTCCTCATCAAACTGCTGTTATTGGTCATACTTTCATTACTCCTGTTCCCATTCAAAACCAGATATCATTGATACTGACCCTGAATATTTGCTTGCACTGTGTCAGTATTTACCCATCTTAAATGTCCACACTGACCCCTTAAACTTGGCACTTAAGACACTTTTAGATAGTAAGGACACCCATGTCATCTACATCAGCAATAACATCTCCAAAGCTGGAGATGCTCTCAGTACTCTTATACATGATGGAGATTTAAGCACCGCACTCTCCAATACCTGGTTAGAATTAACTTTAAAAGGTTTTGGGATTATACAAATATTTTTGATATTTTTCATGATACTAACCCTATGCCATCTGAGGCGTACTCTAAAACAATACTGTGAACAACTACAGTTCCTTTACAAGGCTCATGCCTCGGGTCTGTAAATGATGCTATACCCACAACTTACCTATTAGTGTTGTCTTTTCAGTAAGGCAACAAGAGGGGTGGGATGTTACACTCGGTCCCCTAACTTATGTCGGAAACCCCATGGAACACCACTGACAGCATCTACAATATTACCTAATTGCAGCTCCAATGAGCCATAATCAGTACTATCCTATTAGGGCATAGGTACCTTCCATGTAAGAGTGAGGTATTAGAGACAATATAATGATTATTGCTATGATTATGTGTAATGCACCAATAATGCATTTTGTATTCTTTGTATAACACTATGTAAGCTATCTACTGAGAAGTCATACAGTATTACACAGATCACACTGCCATCATTTGGATTTATGTAACGCTGCACTTATTTGTCTTATCTCTCTGTAATTTGTGAGAATCCTTTGTATTCACACATTTTAGCTGACTTTACAAAAACTGTATATCTTTCACACTGTACAGCCACCTATCCTTTGGCCAATAGGGTCTATTTTGTAGATCTAATACATGCACAAAGGCAAAGTAACTATAATGATTATCTTACTATATAAGCTACAACACAAGGTATTTTCTCTGAGATGTCTTCATATCCTAGGATATAGGGGAACTTTGGCTCCCAGTGTCTACTTTAGTAAGGCTCTGATTAGGGTATATGTCTGCTTTTGTGTAATAAACAAGTTTATTACCACTTATGCCATTTGCCTGTTGTTTCTTCTGTTGGTTTACTACCAAGAACCTGAGAGGTGATTCACCTTTACACCGTTATACAGAAAACTTGTTACTCTTTCTTCATCAGTAGTTTGATGAGTGGCAGTTAGGGTTGAGTAGGGTGTTTAATGTTAAAACCCTAACTTTGCACCTTAACAGCTTCAACCCTGTTCAATGAAATTGCACAAATGTTTGCATGCATAATCTGGGGATTTGGCATGTTTTGTGCTGGTCGGATGTCTGGATTCTTAGATCCAGAAAGAGTAAAAAGTGGAAAAACTGTTTTTTTTTGGGGGGGGCTGTTTTTTGCTCTCACCTACAGCCCAGATAGTATAAAATGTTGTTGTAAATTCTTTCAAGATAGAAAGGGGTTGCCCTAGAATGGTGACTTTCATTGGTTTGGTGAAAAAATATTAATCCATTCTGAGGTTATTAGGATTTGAATTTTCAATTCTGAACATGCTTACTATGATCTTACATATATATGTTTAATACATAAGATAACTTTTCAGCTCACGAAAGAAGACTATTCTTTCATGAGCCAAAATTCTACTTCTTTTGGATCATGAGATGCAGCTCACCAGATAGCAGCTCTCCTACACTGCTCCAGCCTCCCGACTCTTCGGATTGTTAAATATCATCGGTAACATCTGTTGAATATATATCAAATACTTCCTAAAGTCTTTAAGAAGGGGCCTAAATTAGCACATTGTCAAAATTTGGGTATATGGAGACGACAATGAGGAAATCTATGTCTAAACACACTCCTCTGGCTACCCCAGAGAAGGCCCCAAAAAATCCAGGCCCTCTGGTGGCGCAGAGGGGTCGCTATCAGAGTCTACTATGGCCGAATAACAGCCTCTCACTTTACAATGATTCTTACAAGAATTTACTCCTTTTAAGGAAGAATTAAGTGTGATTACATCTGAAATTAAAAACCTTGCTCAGGCGATGGAGGACTTGCACCAGCGGACGGCGGACAATGAAACCCATATTTGTTCAGTGGAAAGGTGGATCAAGAAGATAGACCCAGAGATCATGGCCGCTCACCAGAAAATGGCACGATTGGAATCTACAATTGAAGACCTAGAGGGCCGCAGCTGCAGGAATAACACAGTCCTCATAGGTCTTCCTGAAAAAGAAGAGGGATCTGATGCTGTGTTATTTGTGCAAAAAGTGGTGGAAAAGCTAGCTGGCCCATCACCATTCGGGCCACAGTACGTTATTGTATGGGCGCACCGATCCCTTTGCCCGATGCCACCTGTGGGAGCACCTCCTTGCCCTCTAATTTTTAGATTCCTGAATTATTTGGAACATCAACACTTCTTTGCCAGGATTAAGGAGCTGCATGAAGTGAGATGGGAGGGTTCCAGAATTAGGGCAGCACAGGATTTGCCAGTGTCTATCAGGCAAAAAAGAGCCAAGTTTTACCCTCTGGTCTCTAAGCTAATTGCTGCCAGAGTGAAATTCTGAATGGGTTACCCCGCTAAACTGGGGGTTATGATTTCCAGCTCATGGGCATCCTTTGATGACCCTGAAACAGCAGCTAAGGGTCTTAAAAATGCCTTCCCAGATTTATTTAAGGAGCCATGAAGAGCCTACCCAGGTATTTCGCTGGCTATTATGTGGGGTAAGAGAACATTTGATTTGAAGATGACCAGAGATCAATATTTCCCTTGCCAAAAGAAGATAAGCCAAAGGGCACCACTAATGCCCAAGTTAAAGAAATCTACTGATCGCGATGTCCTTTGAGGGAAGCTCCTGCATCGGACTCCTTTTTTTGTTGATCTCAGTGAGATTCTATTCCCTTTCAGTGGGGTTTTGGTTTGGGTGCTTATATTTTGGTGAGTAGAACTTAATTCAGACCCCGCTCTAGCCGAATTACGCTGGTGACCTGCTCCAGCTCAGTGAAATCAGGGACACTTCTAATAGAAGGCTGTGACGCGAGTTTACCCTGCCTTATCTTCAATCTGTTGCAAGTTCTGCTTCTAGCAGCTGCCGCCACTAGAGGGAGCACGGAGCTTAGTTTTTGACGGAAACACTGCAACTTGCAAGTGGTCAGAACTGCGTTGTGGACATCGGATTCAGAGAGTCTGATTGCTGAGTGACAGATTGGTGGATTGCGGTTTGATATATGGACAGTTCCCCTTCTTGTGTTGGGTTTTCAATTTTCTCTTTTTTTTCTTTATAATTGTGCTATTTTAGCATTTTAGGGGATGTAATAACTTGTTTAAATGAGACAATTGGTTAGAACTGGCTATTGGTTTGGGCGTGTATCATATGTTTGCATGCCCAGCACTACAAGAGAATATCTGCCCCTCTGCTTTGTCGATCTCCCTCTTTTTGTTTCACCTAGGCAAGTATTAAAGTCAATGTTACTAGTGGGGTATCTAGATCTCTGATAATGGCTGTCATTATCACCATGTTTTTTATTTTAAATGGGATACAGGGTTTGGAAGAAGTATCCCGGTTGGTACTTTTAAAAGGTACTAATAAGGGAAAGGAAGTTCCTTTAATTCACAATAACATGTGCTGGTTTAAGTTTCAATTAGATTCCAACAAAATCGATAACAATCTTATAATTTTGTAATAAGGGGCTGAATCTACTCTGTTCAAATGTATGGGAATTGAACAACGTATGGAGAACTATTTTGATCTAAGATTATGTTGCATTATAGAGACTGACACATCTCTATGATAGGTGCAGGTGCACAAATAGCAGCAAAGTTGTTAACAGTTCATTACCTATTGTTTTGGGATACCAAGTCCAATGTTTTGTAGGGTTAGGTTGAATTTCATATAAAACTGTGCAATCTAGCATGTTGTTATTTTACTATAGAAAGAGAAGAGAGCTGTTTATTTTCCTAATCTATTTCAGAGGTTTAGACGTTAGGCTATTGTTATGTTAGCTTTTAAACATAACTAGTTAATATTGTGTAGCCACTGCAGATGGGCAGTAAGACTGGATATTTATGGGTAGGTAGGGATAATCCTTTCTGTATTCCCTGTTGCTTCAATTATTATTATTATCTTTAAATTGTATAAGGCGTTTGTTGGGTAACAGCCGAGTTGGGAAAGCTGGAGGGTGGGCCAGCATAGTAAGGTGTACTGCTGACCGTTGCTTTCGTAGTCACAATGGTGGGAGGGAGGTTGGTAAAACAATATTACTAGGGTATTTTTTCATTCTAGTTATTTGTTGTGGGATTTTGGGATATGAGGAGGGAGGGAGCAGGGTAAGGGGTTGGGTTTGCATGGACTTATTAGTTCTTACCTTGCTGAAGGCAGATTTCATTGGTAAAATACCCATGGATCCTTTCAAATATTTAGTCCAAATCTATGGCTAGCAACTTAGTTTTTGCTACTTGGAATGTTAAGGGAGCCAGGCAGAAACTAAAGCAATACCAAATCTTGAAACATTTGCAGTTATTAAAATCCGATATCACCTTTATTCAAGAATCCCATTTATTGATCTTGGAGGAACTCAAGATGAGAAGGCAGCAAATAGGTCAGGTGTTTGCAGCTGAGGGTAGTTACATAGAAGTTGTGGGGTGATGATTTTACTAAACCGTAGTAATCCCATTCTCACCAACTAAAGTTATTAGGGATACCCATGGCAGATTTTTATTGGTCCAAGGGAGAATACACACTACTAAGATATTGTTTGGTAGTATATATGGGCCAAACAGTGATTCTCCGGGGTTCTTCATGGAGTTAGTTAACATTTTAACCCCTTTCCTAACAATTCCAATGATTTTGGGTGGGGACCTAAATTTAGCATTCGATCCAAATATGGACCGTATAGGTAATAAGTTTAAAGGACTTTCTCCAGCCCAAAGGGTGTTAAGGGATATGTTGGACCAGGTGGGTCTATGTGATGTGTGGCGTATTCTGCACCCCTCAGATAGATGTTACACTTTTACTTCCCCATTCCATAAAACGTCTTCTAGGATTGACTATATCATGATTTCTCAATGATTATTGTCAGGGGTTGTAGATTCATCCATTCATCCAGGGTCACCCTCTGATCATTCCCTTGTTATTTGGCAGTTTTCTTTTTCTACCCTTCCAAAGACTGGAGGGCATTGGAAAATCAATAATCAACTTTTAAAGGACCCAAACACAGTGAAATGTATTATAAATCATATTTCCCAATTCGTGTCAGCCAATTTTAACACTATGGGCAAGCCCGATATAGAATGGGGTGCCTTAAAGGCTTATTTGAGGGGTCTACTAATTGCAGCTGCATCTAAAAGGAAAAAAATGAGAGAACAGCAAATGGACAGCTTCTTTCCCAGATTAGAGCTATTGAATAGAATATGTTCCCAAATACACCTGAACAAGTCTGTTTGGAACTTACAAAATTAAGGGATTCTTATTTGGATCTCCTGAGGGAGAAGGCTGAATTTTTGATTTTAAAATCGAATGCTACTTATATTGATCAGGGTGAGAAAACGGGTCACCTTCTAGCTTTAAGAGTTAAACAACAAGAATCTTCTAGGTTCATTGCTTCAATTCAGTCAGCTGATGGAGCGCTGAAAAATAACCAGGCAGACATTATTGCTGAGTTTTATAAATTCTTTTAATTATTATACAGTCCAATGGCAAATTCTCCTGTCTTAGAAGATATGGATCAATACTTAGCTGAATCTCACCTGCCTTCTCTTTCAGAAATACAGCAAACCTCATTATGCGCTCCCATAACTGAAGTGGAGATTCTTAAAGTTATTGATGGTCTTCCCTTGGACAAATCTCTGGAACCAGATGGCTTCTCACCCAATTTTTACAAAGTGTTTGCAAAACAACTAGTCCCATTGCTCCTCCCTTTGTTCCAACAGAGTATCGTTGGCAATAACAGTGACAAAACATTATTTGAAGCGTTGATCGTCCTACTGCCTAAACCTGGTAAAGCGCCCAAACTCATGGCAAGTTACAGGCATATATCTTTATTAAACCAAGATATTAAAATTCTGAGTAAATTGCTAGCTGAACGTATTAACACAATTCTTCCAGATTTAATAGGAGTAGAACAGGTTGGTTTTATGAGGAGGAGGTCATCAAGTGACCATCTGTGCACTTTGGCCCATGTCTTCTCGGTGTCCAGGGATGCAGAATTTCCGGCTGTCTTGGTATCCCTGGATGCCGAGAAGGCATTTGACAGAGTGGATTGGAATTTTCTTTTCAGGGCTCTACATGCTTTTGGCTTTCCTTTAGAATTTCAAAAATGGAAACAGGCAATTTACAAGGCCCCTACGGCCCGGGTATCAAGCAATGGAATCATCTCAGATTTACTTTCTTTAGGTTCTGGCACTAGGCAGGGCTGCCCCTTGTCGCCTTTGCTTTTTAATTTATATCTGGAGCCCCTCATCCAGAGGCTGGTTGCTTGTCCTAGGATTCAAGGCATTGTTATACAAGGCTTTGAAGTTAAAGTTTCGACTTATGCTGATGACTTATTACTTCAAATATCCCATCCTGGAGAATCTATCCCATGTGTGTTGGATATAATAAAAGAATATAGCTCATTTTCCAATTACAAGTTAAATGTTGAGAAGACTTCAGTGTTTCCCCTTAACCAGAGAGTATCAAAACACGAAATTAAAGCTTTAGGTTTGTCTTGGGAAAAAGAGTCATTGAGATACTTAGGTATTGTTCTCACAAGAAGCACTGCACTTTTTCAAAAGAGTAATCTGGACTCTTTATTACTTACTATCACACAGGATTTAAATAGGTGGTACCTCCTCCCATTTTCACTATGGGGCAAAACTAATCTTATCAAGATGAATATTTTCCCCTGCCTTTATTACCCACTCAGCCTCTTGAATCTATGGCTGCCTCAGACATGGTTTAAGAAAGTGCATAGTACTTTTATTAACTTTATCTGGGCTGGAAAGCGACCTCGTCTTGCTTTTCATAAATTATCGGCTCCCAAAATCAAGAGTGGCCTTCGCCTGCCGCATGTTGGCTTTTATTATTAGGCTAGCCATGCGAGTAAATATTTAAGGAGGATTAGGCTAGGCGAACCAGAAAATCCCTCTTTGTATAAGCCCCTCTGGCTCAAAATAGAATTGGCCCAAATTCAACATTATAATCTCTCCCCTGTGGCATTGTTATATATGAAACTTAAATGCCTTCCCATACAGCTTCATTCGACACCAATTGCAACATATGTAAAAGTGCATTCCCAGTTTTGTAGTTTTATAAAATAAAACCATTACATAGATTTGGAACAACCGTTACTAGACAATCCTAATATCAAAATAGATGGGAGTGTTCTCTCTTCCCTGTGGCTTCTGCAGGCCAGGGATGTTAATCTCACATATTTTTGGAATGACATAAAAGGGACATGGCTTTCATCCCCGGAGATCCTAGCTAAGATGGGAATTCCGACCTCTAATATTTTTAAAATTTTCCAGTTACGTCACTTGCTTGTGAAAGCCATAGGGGTGATGCCCCCGCCATCTTGGAGCCCTGCCTTCTGGTCAGAATTGGTCCAAATGGCCAGCCTTCCACACGCTGTATCGAGGATTTTCAATGCCCTATATGATTGGATTTATCCTGAATCTTTTGGACCTTCTGCTTACTGGGCATTGCTTCTTCCTGAGATACCTATTAATTGGGTGATGCTCTGGCAAGGGTGCCACAAATTTATTACGTAAGACAGGCTCCGACTCATGCAATTTCAGATATTGCACAATTTATTTTACACTCCTCAAAAAATGGCTAAATTTGGTTTTGCTTCCTCTTCTAGCTGTACAAGGTGTGCCAGGGGAAGGGTAATTTATTACACATTTTCTGGCTTTGTCCCAAGATAACTTCCTTATGGTTGCAAATTAAACAGAGAGTGGATCCCCTACTGGGTCTTAATTACCTGTTTTCTGTTAAAGTTTGCCTCTTAGGATACTACTCTGAAATCCCTGTAGCTATTCGTAAGTATCATATGGCTCTAATATCCATGTCAGTTAAAAAATTAACACTTAGACATTGGAAAGAGAGTGAGGAGATATCTTATGCTGAATGGGTGAGGAAACTCCTGGCTAATCTTAGAGCTGAGAAAATTATTGCCAGTCTTTGGAACAGAATGAATAGATTTAACCAAATCTGGGCCCCTTTACTAACCCTTTATTCTCTTCAAACTACTTAGATTAATGGGCTTACTGTTGTAGATATACGGATTGACCAAGTTTTATTCATGCAAACCTGGGAGGGTGGGATGGGAGGTTGGGGAGAGAGGACATTGTATATTTTCTTTAATTAAAATGTTGCTTTATGTTGGGGAGGGTGAGGGTAAGGGGGAATGGGAGGAGACACATGTTATATCCCGATAATATTTGAATCCACTCTATGTAATTTGTGATGTATTGTCTGTTGTATGTTGAAAACTTCAATAAACTTTGAATGGAAAAAATAAATTCTACTTCTTTCACGATGCAAAAATCTTTTGTATGGCAGCTATCTTGTTTCCTTTTTTGTCATAAATATGTGTGAAAACCCATAAAAATGATACCCTGGACAAAAAGAAATACATGAATCTAGCTACAATAAATGGAACCCATGCAGCTTGATTTTGGAGTTTGTTTTTCAAAAAATGACCCAAAATATGATTTTAGGACAACCCAAGAATTCTTACTGATGCTTGCTCCATGAACCAAATTTATTGTTTCACAAGTCTCGCAAAAGAAAACTGCCATTTTATGAAAGAAAAATCTCAGCTCACAAAAGAAGATGGTGAGACTTTTTTTCATAGTTTGTTCATTAGCCAGCCTCTTCTTTCATGAGTCATGACAGAATTCATGAAAGATTAATCACTGCTGTGAAAGATGATAGCGGGACTTAGTGTTTTTTCATACTTTTTTATGAGCTGACCTTCTTATTTCACAAGTCATAAAATAAATCATGAATGAAGTTCAGCTCAGGAAAGAACTATGAAAAAAATCTAAGTACCACCATCTTTTTTCATGAGCTAAGATTCCTCTTTTGTGAGTTCTTTTATGACTCATGAGAGAAGAGGCAGCTCACAAAATTAACTATAAAAAAAAAATAAGACCCATTATCTTCTTTCATGAAACAAGATTTTTCTTTCCTGAGTTCTTTCATGACCTACAAAAGAAGAAGATCAGACTTCATTTTTTCCACAGTTCTTTCAAGAGATCAAATGAAAGAATCATTGTTCTTTTGTGCGATCTTACAAAAGAACTGTTGGTGACTAGGATGTTACATAGAAACATAGAATTTGATAGCAGATAAGGACCGCTTGGCCCACCCAGTCTGCCCATTTCCCTACCTAATGGATAGGCTGCAGATCCAAGTTAACCAGCAGCCTACTTCTTTCTACCCCAACCCCCTAGAATTGCCTTATGGCTGTCCCATGCATGCTTGAATTCAACCACTGTTTTTGACTCCACAACCTTCTCTGGAAGGCCATTCCATGCATCCACAACCCTCTCTGTGAAAAAATACTTCCCTTACATTACCTCTGAGCTGCCCCTACATCTTCAAATTGTGTCCCCTTGTTCTTGCACACTTCTGTTTTTGAAAGATGCTACCCTCTTGGACTTTGTTGATTCCCTTGAGGTACTTGAAGTTTCTATCATGTCCCCTCTCCTCCTTTCCTCGAGGTTATACATATTAAGCTCCTTTAGTCTCTCTTCATATATCTTCTGGTGCAGACCCTGCACCATTTTAGTGCCCTCCTCTGGACAGCTTCCATCTTGTCTATGTCCTTGTGGAGATTGGGTCTCCAGAACTGCACACAGTACTCCAGATGGGGTCTCACCAGCTGTCTGTACAGAGGGATAACAACTTCTTGTTTTCTACTGGTGATGCCTCTCCCTGTGCATCCCAGTATCCCCCCAGCCCTCCTTACTGCCTTCTCACATTGCTTGCCCACCTTTAAGTCATCTGATATGACTACCCCCAGGTCCCTTTCCATTTTTGTTGTTATTAGTATCTCATTCCCCATTGTGTACTCTTCCCCTGGGTTTTTGTTTCACAGGTGCATTACCTTGCACTTCTTAGCATTAAATCTAAGCTGCCATACATTTGACCATTTCTCTAACCTTGCCAAGTCCCTTCTCATCCTTTCCACCTCACCTAGTGCATCAACTCTGTTGCAGATCTTTGTGTCATCTGCAAAGAGACATACCTTTCCTTCCAGTCCCTCTGCAATGTTGCTTATAAAGACATTGAAGAGGACTGGTCCTATTACTGAACCCTGCGGCACCCCACTAGTAACCCCCCTTTCTTCAGAGTGGACTGCATTTACTATTACCCTCTGTGTTCTATTCTCCAGCCAATTCTTTACCCAGGCTATCATCTTGAGACCCACTCCCAGGCTGGCTAACTTGTATATTAATCTTTTGTGTGAGACTGGAGTCAAATGCCTTGCTAAAGTCTAGGTAGGCCATGTCCACAGCCCTTCCCTGATCTACTACTTTGGTCACCCAGTCAAAGAAATCTATTAGATTCATCTGGCATGACCTTCCTGCTGTGTATCCATGCTGCCTTGGGTCCTGTGCCCCTCTGGCCTCTAGGTACTCAACAATTCTTTCCTTCAGAAGTGACTCCATCATTTTCTCTATCACTGAGGTTAAACTAACAGGTCTGTAGTTTCCTGCTTCTGCCCTGCTCCCACTTTTGTGAAGGGGAATCACATCTGCCCTCCTCCAGTCCTCAGTTGCTGAGTGGGGGGTCAGGGTGAGGTGGGTGGTGATGTGGGGGCAGATCACCAATGGATCTTTTTATTTTTCAGCATAAAAGATGCACAAGAATAAAAGATGCACAAGAACATGGAGCCATGCTTTTTCTATCTATCTATCTATCTATCTATCTATCTATCTATCTATCTCTTTTTTTATTTTTATTAAGTGAGTGAATCAGGGTGCCTTCCCCTGGTACTGCTTCTTTCTCTCCTCTTCCCTCCAGGTGCTCCCCCTTCCCATGTTTAATTTTTAATGAAGTAGTATAAACAGTCTGGTGTCCTACTGCCTTACTGCTACCAGTACTGTATCTCTTGCTCCCTTCCCCTCCAGGTCCATCTCCCTCTGTTTAGGCTGGCACAGGGAGGCCACCCCTGGTGCTGCCAAAGATCATCCCATCACTGGGGTGCCCAGTCCCCAGTGTCAGCTTCTGTCCTCCTACACTAAAGAAAACCACCCCCATTGATCTTTTCATTTTTTAAGCTGAAAAATAAAATGATCCATTGGTGATCTGCCCCTGCATCACCACCCACCTCACCCTGACCCCCCCACTCAGCTACTGCCACCCCACACACACATATTCACCCTCACTCACCTGAATATGTCCCATGACTCATTCACTTGCATTCTCTATATGAGAAGCAGAACTTTCTTTAAATGTGAAGCTGCAGCTGGAGTCATGCTCCTGGCTTCAGTTGTAGTAGTGTACCACCAATCCCCTGATCGATCTGTCTGTCTGTCTGTCTGTCTGTCTCTTGCTCACTGTATCTATCTGTCTGTTTGTCTGTCTATCTGTCTATCTATCTATCTATTGTATCAGTCTAGCTGTGGTAGTCTATCTGTGTGTCTCTCTGTTGATTTATCTTTAAATAACTCATGGGGTGAATAAGGGACACAAAAGAAGTATTTTTTTCAGAATAAAAGATGCACAAGAACACAGAGCCATGCTGTAAAGCTGGAGGTAAGGTAGATTCAGGAGAGATGTGAGGAAGTACTTCTTTAAAGAAAGGGTACTGAATTTGTGAAATAGCCTACCTGCCAAGATAGTGAGGGTGAAAACAATGATGGGGTTCAAAAATGCATGGGATATGCCTAAGGGCATCTTAGCAAAAAGAAATGGGGTAGAGAAAAAGAACAGGAGATCAAGTAAGGTCTATGGAAATACTATTGCTAGGGGGAAATGGGCAGACTGGGTGGGCCAAGCAGTCCTTATCTGCTGTCAAATTCAATGTTTCTATGTTTCTGTCCCCTGGTACTACTTCTTTCTCCCCCACCAGGTCACCCCCCCCCCCACACACACACACACCTACCTTCTCATTTTTTTAACTCAACTTTATTAAAGGTAGATAACAGTTTCAGTACAGCCACATGTTGTACGTGACATAGAAGAGAGTTTTACATAACTTACACATTGCCTATAGTGCAAGTCTATTCAACAATAATGATACCTAAGTTATTGACAGTGCAGTTACTCTTACCTTGATCAATTATTGTTCTTAAATGTTTGTGGTGTACAAGAAATGATATCTTCAAGACTTGTAACTTCACAAACATAGACAATAAAACCATGTTGTAAAGTCATTATAATTATTTGATGGACAACATTGGTACATTAATAATAATCAATAATTTGAATAAACATACTACATGACTGTCTGCCCCCTTGTGGCTTCATTTAATAACTATCATATTGCTTTAGATTAAAGAAGGGAGGAGGGGAAAACTGAATGGCCATATTGTCATTTGAGAAACACACACCACCCAGCAGTAAACAGCGCAGGATTGGGTCAAAGGGGACCACCCATCTAGACAGTCATACCCCTTCAGTGAGATCCACCAACAGGATTCCATCAGCCTCTCCATCCAAAGCCTGTATCTTATGGGGGGAAGAGTGTGCCCCTCCCGACACCTCCTGCACTGCTGCCTCATATGCCTCCCAAACTCATCACAATTCTCCAAATTTTTCCATGTTGAGGTGTACAGCTGCAGTGATGCACTCCATAGTGTGGAGTTCTCAGACTCTGGCATGCCACTCAGAGATTCTCAGAGTGTCTCTCATGAGCCATTGTGCTGTGATTCCCTTCATGGCTACCAAACAAAGTGTTCTAAACAACCTCTGCTGGGGTAGGCATCCTAGCCTGGGGACATGCTTTCCAAAGAATAAATGTTGGAAGGTAAAAGGGATGGTCAATCCCCAAATGCTTTCTAGTAAAGCTGTACGGAATGGTAAAATTCTGAATCTGTGAAATCTTTGCAAAATATCACAAACTTCCTCAAATGTCACAGAATTTTATTGGAATTTCATGGAATTTAAAAAAATTAGTAATTTGGTTACAGTTCAGCTGCTGTTCAAGTTATATCTCTGACATTTAGAATGTGTACTCTTTGCAATGTGAATATGTACTAATGTGCCAGATATCATGAAATTTGGATGGATAGTTTCAAAATTATAGGTGCCCAAAAGTTGTAATTTTATTGTTTGTGTGAAATTTCATGAAAATTTTTATCTGTATATACCTTAACCGTCTATTGGGTCAGGGATCTTAAATTTGGCATGATTTCTTGATGATAGGTGTTCTAACAATGTACCAGATTTCATGACAATATGATGCATAGTCTCAAAATTACATGTGCTCAAAATCTGTTATTTTTTTCTTTTTCAGGAAATTTCATGAAAAAATATAATCTGCATATAACTCAGGCACCTTTGGAGCTAGGCATGTGTAGATTAGTACATATAACCTTTTTGTAATGCTTATAGAATTATCTAAATATGGACAGAATTAGATAAGAGATTTTTAAGTAACAGGGGTTCAAAACTTTACTATGTAAATATTTGCAAAATTTTGTGAAAACTATCAAAAATGTGGATGTTTGTAACTTCTCTGCTCTTGCACGCATACAGTAAACATTTGACATGCATATCCATACTCAGTGTATCCTGGTGTCTAACAACTGGATAAATTGGTTTAGCAGTTTTAATTTTGCAGAAGAAAAAAATGATTAGTAACATTTTCTCACATATTTATGATAGCACATACTGCAGATGAAGCATCCAGAAATTTTTTTTGTGGAATTTAACATTAACAGTTCACATCACTACTTCATTTGATTAGCTATTCTGAGCTTTTTGCAGTCCTGCTTTTCCTCTCTGGGTGACTATCCCCCCCCTTCTCTTTTGGCATAGCCAGATTGACTCAGTAGAACTACTGATCCCACTGATAGCCTCTTTGTTCTTTACAGTGACAAACTCCCTTAAAATGCGAGTCACCTACTCTTTTTCCTATTAACCTACCCTGTTGGAATAGCCACAATTCTTTCTTCTGCCTACCCAAGACATTGTCTTCCTCCACAGCATCTTTTTGAGCATCTCTAAGTCATAGACTTGCATGTACATCAGGCTCCCTGGATCATAAATTTACTGGATGTGATCCTAAAATATCCTGCATTCAGGATGGAATTGTTGACACTCTGTGCTTTCTTGCTCCAACCTGGGAGTCTACCACTGTTGTGCTACCCAGGTCAGCTATCCATTTCTTGGTGAATCTGTGCATCTAACTCCAGAACCTGGTGACCCCATGTGCTACCTGCCTTGTATACCCCATCCTCTAATTAGAATCCCCCAGATAGGTCTGAGTGAAATTAGAAAATTCCAGTTTTATGGAATTTTTCATGAAAGTCCGCAATTTTCACAAAGACTCATGGGATTTGACTTTGAGCACATGTTATTTTGCAGTTTCTCACAGCAAGCAATTAATAAAATTGGCACACACAGTCGCCTTGTAAGGTATAAGAACCTGTCAAATTTAATGGTATTGTATTCTCTAGTTTTAAAGTTGATGAGGTTTATAAATTTGTAGTTTACATTCTTGCAAAATTAAACTTTTAAATGTTGTAAAAGTTTGACCACTTTAAATTAAATCCCATTTAAAGCTAAAAATATGAACTTTTTCAGAAATGACCATGTGGTATAGTAGTTTAAATGTTTCAACTCTGATGAAATTTGGATATGTAGTTTTAAAATTAGAGGGAACTAACTGATATTTCAATTTTGGCAACATGTTTGGCAGGCTATAACTCAATCCCATTTAAGGTTAGAAATCTGAAACTATGTGCATATGTAAAAGTAGTGATAATCTGTATACCTGTTAATTTTTTTAACATTTCAATGAATACTATCAAAATTATACTAACATTACAGAAATCCAAATTAATTTTGGCAAAATATTTGGCTACCTATAACTCAGCTCCCATTGAATCTTGAGACTAAAAACATGGTGCATATATGCATTCTAGGTGCTTCTCTAAATCCTGATATTGTGGAGAAATTTGGATTAGAAATTTTAAAATGATCTCAAAATAAGTGAAAATTAAATTTTTATTAAATGTTTGGCCACTGTATATCTTTGCCCCCTTTTAATCTACAGCTCTGAAATATGGTACTCTCTTTTTTTCTAAATTTTAACACTTTTTCCTGCCTATGGCAGAGCTGATCCCCGCAATCTCCGACCACCATTGCCTGCACCCCCTGACCCGGTCATGCACATGGGCCACACTCGAACCCACAGAACCAGGGACAGGCCACATCACACCATGCCCTGGACAGGCACCTCTCTTGGGTCTGGGGTACAGGGCATGGCCAGGAGCCACCGAGATTGCCCACCAATATTTTCCTCCGTTAACTTTCCCTTCAGATAGTGGACATGCAACAACATCAGGGCACAATGTGCTGACATCCGCTGTGCTCAGCCCCATACTGTCACTGCTCTGGTAGTGCCCCCAGTCATCACCAGGGGCTGCTACAGAGTGATGAAACCTTGGATCCCTCCCTGGGATAGGAGAGCAGTCTACCGGATGCTCAATCCTATCCCTCCCTTGCCAATCCCTAATGACCCGGGCTCGTGTCTGAACCCAGGTCACCAGTGTGGTGCAAGGTGTGGTATTCAGTGCCTCAACCCTCAGTGCCACCAGGCCAACAGAAATATGGTATTCTCTTGTAAGCTATGGGTTACTGTTTATGTTCTAAATATGGTGTTATTTGGACACATACTTTTAAACATATAGTGAAATACTGATTTTTAAAATTTTGCAAAATTGAGACCAGGTGATGGCAGCCTAAGAGGCAACAGTGTGGCTGCATAGCTCCACTCCCACACAGCAGATAAATTAATTCAGTTTCATGCTAGATCAGAACTAATTACCTCACAACTTGGTGGCCACTCATCGGATACCTCACTTTGCTGGACAATCTCTTCAGAATGGAGGTATACATGAGGAAAGCTCCTCCATGGCACTCCCCTCCTCCAGCTCCTGAAAAGGATAAAGCCACTAAAAGGGCCAAGCAAGAGGCACCTGCCTCACCTAAAACTTCACCCTCACAGACTGCTCTATCCAAGGAGGAATTCTTGGAGACCTCTTCAGGATGCCATTTCCACAATTACGGCAGACCTTCAACAAATTAAAACCTCTGTCACATCATTGCAGATCCAAGTAGGTGACACAGAATCTAGGCTCACGTCTGTAGAACAAAAGCTAGGAAAGACAGAACTGGATACTACTAACACCAGCAGAAGAATTAAGAAATTGGAGGATATCACTCCATAGTTTCCTGTTTGATATCATTGACACCTTTCCCCAATAGAACTTCCAGATGGAAACTAAATGACTTATTGCTTAAAGATGCTTCTCTTATGAAGCAGATAAAAGACAAAATAGATATCTTTTATCACTCCAATAAAGATTCCTTGAGTAGACCCGATTTGCTATGGGGAGCCTTTAAAGCATATATTAGAGGAGTTTTAATTAGCATGGCCACATATAGGAAAAAGACTTCCAATGTTAGATTGTCCCAGCTACTTGCCCAAATTAAGATTTTAGAAGAAGATTCTTCTCCCACCCCCACAGAAAGTGTTCGGCAAGAACTGATTAAGTTGAGAGCCCCATATGTGGAACTTCTCCGGGAAAAGGCAGATTATTCCATATTAAAAACTTGGGCTTCATATACCGATCAAGGGGAAAAGGCAGGCAGGCTTTTAGCACTCAGGGTTAAACAAATGGAATCAGCTCGTTATATCGCCTCTATACGATCTTTACATGATGACTCCCTTAAAACACACCCAACAGAAATTATAAAAGAATTTACTATATATTATAAGGAGTTATATGGCCCTATGTCCACACCCTCAACAATACAACAATTGCAGGATTATTTACAAGACTCGCATCTACCCCGTCTTTCATTGGACCAACAGAATAGTCTTCTGGCTCCAATAACTGCCGGGGAAATTTCTGCAGTCATTAATGCTCTGTCAGTCAACAAAATTCTGGGTATAGACAGATACTTAGCCTTATTTTATAAAAAAATTCAGACCCAGCTAATGCCAATGCTTCTCCCTTTGTATCGGCATATACTATCTGGGGCGGAAACGGATCCTTTGTTATTTGAAGCACTGATTGTTTTGATTCCCAAACTGGGCAAATGCTCTGACTATGTAACTAACTACCACCCGATTTTGCTAATAAATCAGGACATAAAGATCCTGACTAAATTATTGGCAAATCGGCTGGAAAAGGTAATGGATACCCTGATAGGGACGGAACAAACGGGGTTCTTGAAGGGTAGATCCTCAGCTGATCACTTAAGAACCCTTTCACATGTCTTCTCAGTGTCCACGGATGCACCCTACCTGGCAGCTTTGATCTCCTTGGACGCTGAGAAGGCATTTGACAGGGTACACTGGGAGTACCCCTTCCAGGTGTTGGAGAATTTTGGTTTCCTACCAGACTTTATAAATTGGATATGAGCATTATACAAATCTCCATCCACCCGGGTGTCAGGAATGGAGTTATCTCAGATAGCTGCATCCTTCACTCAGGTACCAGGCAGGGATGTCCCTTATCCTCATTATTACTTAACCTGTATCTTGAGCCATTAATTAGAATGTTACAAAACTGTCCAAATATCCAAGGGATCCCCACTTTTCCCTGCAAAGTAAAGATTTCCATTTATGCAGATGATCTTCTCCTTCAGCTTTCTAACCCAGGAATGTCTATTCCCTATATGCTGGATATCATTGCCACTTTTAGTAGCATGTCCAACTATAAATTAAATATTGGCAAAATAACGGTATTTCAGTTAAACCATAGACTTTTTAGGTCGGAGATAGACGTTTATGGACTTAATTGGAAGCAAGATTCTCTCTGATATCTTGGAATAGAATTAGCTCGTAGCCCCAATCAAGTTATCAGGTTGAATTTGGACACTTTGGCAAGCATTATTGCTCAAGATTTAAATAGGTGGGCTTCTCTTCACATTTCATTTTGGGGGAAAATAAACCTTATTAAAATGAACATATTTCCGCGCTTATTAAACCCCCTCTCTATGCCTAATATATGGCTCCCCCTATCCTGGTTTAAGAAATTACGATCCCTATTTACCAAATTTCTTTGGTCAAATAAATCTTCTCGAACAGCTTATCACACCTTGATGGCCCCTAAGAACAAAGGAGGCTTGAGACTTCCTAATGTTCTTCTGTATTTCTGGGCATCGCATATTAATAAATGCATGAGATGGATGTCTCAGGGAGATTTATGTAGGGTCCCGGCCTGGCTTAAAATTGAATTATTGTTGATACGGTCATTAAGCCTAAACCCCGAGGGACTGCTGCATATTAAGGAGAGCCTCCTTCCCTCAAAACTTAAAAACTCAACAATCTTTATACCCTAGAAATTCATACACAGGTTTGCCGGTTCCTTAAATATAATCACACTAAGGATCTTAACCAACCTATTGTAGGCAATCTTAGTCTTAAAATTGCAGGAAAACTGATTCCCCAATCTTGGCTCCCTATACCACCTGACCTGGAAGTCTCCAGCCTTATTGATGATAATCATATTTGGATGTCAAATCAGGAAATTATGGCCAAGTTTGGCATCTCCAATAGACATACATTCAAGGTCATTCAACTCAGGCATGCTTTAGTATGAACCTTCAGCCATATACCTAGGACAGACCACCCTATATCTTTACATAAGGAATTAAGCGTGTTCAGTGATGGCCCCAAGGCGGTATCCAAAATCTATAATATATTGTTTTGTTGGAAGTCCCCAGATAGCCTTGGTCCAACTGGTTTGTGGGAATCCTTCTTCCCAGGCCAGAATATTAACTGGACGGCTATCTGGTACACCTCTCATAAGTTAATCAAACAGGATAGGTTAAGGCTAATGCAACTCTTTATATTACACAATGCTTATTATACACCTTGTAAACTGGTTAGGCTGGGACTAAAGGTTTCCAATATATGTGTAAGATGTCAACAACATGAAGGGAATTTACTTCATATTTTCTGGGCGTGCCAGAAAGTAGCCCCATTATGGCACAATATTATGCAATTCACAGACCCCCTTCTAGGTCTCAAGGATTTATTTACTCCTGAAATTTGTCTTTTAGGGGACCTTTCAGGCATTAAAGTTTGTAGCCGGAAGTATCATATAACACTTATTGCTATGTCTGTCAAGAAGTTGGTTTTAAGACTTTGGCTTGACCAGCAAGAAATCTCCTATAATGAATGGTTAACAGAAATTTTAGGAAACTTTCGTACCAAGAAAACTATAGCTAATCTGAACAATACAATGAGTAGGTTTAAAAAGATATGGGATCCCCTTTATGCTCTTTACTCACTGTAAAGCGACTCAAAGATGATATATGTAACACTGGGTCAAGTGGCCAATTTAGACAGGATAAATCTTAGCATGGTATGCTATTTTAAATTGCTGTCCTAGTAGATATGGGTACGGGAAAAGACGGATAGGATGGCTAGGGATTAAGGGTAGGGATGAGGTAGATTCATGTGATACTAGTGTTTAATATAAATGACCTGTATGTATGTACATCTGCCTGGTTTGTATTATTGACAAAAAGGTTAATAAACTTTAAATTACAAAAAAAAAAAGGAAATTGGAGGATAAACTTGAAGATCTGGAATGGGCAGTAGGTGCAACAATTTACTTGTTATAGGTATTCCCAAAAAAGAGGAGGATGCATCTCTGATATTGTTCCTACAAAAATTGTGTGAGAGGATCACTGGGCCATTGCCAAATGGGGGGACCTACATAATTGAGAGGGCACACCATACTCTATGTCCACTGCCTCCATTAGGCTCCCCTCCTAGGCCCCTAATCTTCAAATTGCTAAACTATTTAGACAAGCAACACATCTTATCTAAAGTCCGCGACTTGCAGGAGGTACAATGGGAAGGCTGACAGATTCATATAACCCAAGATCTTCCACACTCTGTCCGGCTCAAAAGACAAGATCTGCATCCCACTGTTACCAAATTGATTGCCGCTGGGAAACCTTTTAGGGTTAAATATCCTGCGACGCTGCAAGTAAAGCATGAGGACAAGTGGCTAACCTTTGATACTCCAGAACTTGCATCTCAGGAGCTCAAAGCTTTGTTTCCAGACTTATTTAAATGACTGGCCTATACTAGCACTGTCTAGTTTTATCTGTTATGGTTCAATTTAAACCAGTTTGCTTTTGAATCTCGATCTCAAGATGAAGACCAATTTTAGGTATCTTGCCTGTCAATGTCTGACCAGGAATTCAATCTTTACTAGTATGGGCTCACGTGGAGATCTGCACTGAAAGCTGTTCACTTAACTCTTGGGCTAAACATGGCCATGGAAGGGCTCATTGATATGTTCTGATAAGTTATGTTTATATTTCCCTGGGAACCCTGTTTCTCTCACGAGCTGAATTGATAAGCTTCTTGGCACATACTTAGAGTGCAGTTTTTCTTTAATAACTTTTCTTTACATTGCACTCACTCATATTGGACCTAACCAAGGTGACGGTAGGTTGACTTACAAAGGATTGTGTTTCCACGTAGCAAAGGGAACTTTCATATACAAAGAGAGACATTTCTTCCAGGACCTCGTGCTTCTTTTAATTTACTTTACTTGATTTTCAACATAACCAGCTCACTGATGTTAATCTGACTTTTGAAAGATTGTAGTTCTATACGTGGTTCCAGTATTATAGGGTGGCAGCTTTTCCATGGCCTGTGTTCATGTGTTTTGATTGTTTTACTTATAGCGTATGCTGTCTGCTGTGTGTGTGTGTGGGGGGGGTTATGTTAGGCGTGGTTAGGTTGTTCATCTTTGTGCTGTATTAATCATCACTGGATAGTGAGTATATAGTAGTACGGTTGCTTAGAACCGGGGGTGGTGTAGAGATTTGATTGGCAAGTTTAGGGTATTATATGTTAGTGATTGGGGTTGGGGGGTTATCTCGACGGATGTAATTTATATTTAAGGTTTACCTTTTCAATCCGGGAGTTTTGCCAAGTGTATCTATGTACCTCATATCAGGTTTACTATGGGGCTACTCTGGTTAAAGGCAGCACTACTCAATTGTTATATTATTTATATTTTCTATGTAACTCGACTATTGTGGGCTCATACAAATTCGTGAGTTGGAGCATTAAAGGGTTACATGACAGGTGCAAACGACAAGTCATCTTGCGGCACCTGTCCCATCTGAAAACAGGGTTTGCATTACTCCAGGAAACCCACCTGAGGAGAGAAGATATACTTCTCTTACACAGAAACTGGGTTGGACAAGTCTTTGGCTCTGGGATCTCCACCAGTTCTGGTGGTGTGGCAATATTAGTGGCGAAGGTCATTCCCTTTAAACTAATTAAGGAGGTCTGGGACCCCAATGGCTGATTTATCCTTATCCATGGCATATTAGAAGCCCACCCAGCATTACTAGGGTCAGTTTATGGGCCAAATATAGATTCCCCTCAGTTTTTATTCACCTGCTAAGCCTGATATCCACGGAACACCCAAAACTAACCATACTGGGAGGCGATTGGAATATTACCCCTCAAACAGACCTGGACAGGTCAGATGGGAAAAGGAGGGGCCTCTCTCCCACTCAATATGCCCTCCAAGGTCTTATGGAAGGGGCAGCTCCTCTTGATGTCTGGTGCATACTAAACCTGAAGGAAAAACAGTATTCCTTTTTTTCCATCCCCACCGGATGTCCTGAAGAATTGATTTCTTTTTGGTCAGTTCTTTTGCAATGCCCGGTATATTGTATTCAGTTATTCATGCTAGGGTCATATCCAATCACTCTCCTGTCGGTATTACGTATTTACTAGGTCCGGGTCTCAACCAAGACTCCATCTGGAAACATAGAATTTGACAGCAGATAAGGACCACTTGGCCCACCTAGTCTGCCCATTTTCCTACCTAACAGATAAGCTGCAGATCCTAGTTAACCAACAGCTTACTTCCTCCTACCCCCCCCCACTAGGACTGCCTTATGTCTGTCCCATGCATTCTTGAATTCCCCCACTGTACTTGACTCCACAACCTCCTCAGGGAGGCTGTTCCATGCATCCACAACCCTCTCCATGAAAAAATACTTCCTCACATTACCTCTGAGCCATCCCCCCTCTATCTTCAAATTGTGCCCCCTTGTTCTTGCACATCTCTTTTTCTGAAAGATGCTACCCTCTTGGACTTTGTTGATTCCCTTGAGGTACTTGAAAGTTTCTATCATGTCCCCTCTCTTCCTTCTTTCCTCAAGGGTATACATATTGAGCTCCTTTAGTCTTTCTTCATATGTCTTCTGGTGCAGGCCCTGCACCATTTTGGTTGCCCTCCTCTGGACAGCCTCCACTCTGTCTATGTCTTTGCAGAGATGGGGTCTCCAGAACTGCATACAGTACTCCAGATGGGGTCTCACCAACTGTCTGTACAGAGGGATAACAACTTCCTGTTTTTTAATATTGATGCCTCTCCCTATGCATCCCAGTATCCCCCCAGCCTTCCTTACTGCCTTCTCACATTACTTGGCCGCTTTTAGGTCATCTGATATAATTACCCCCAGGTCCCTTTCCAATGTTACTGTTGTCAGTATCTCACCCCCCCCCCCATTGTGTACTCTTCCCCTGGGTTTTTGTTTCCCAGGTGCATTACCTTGCACTTCTTTGCATTGAATCTGAGCTGCCATAGATTTGACCATTCCTCCAACCTTGCCAAGTCCCTTCTCATCCTTTCTACTCCATCTTGTGTATCAACCCTGTTGCAGATCTTTGTGTCGTCTGCAAAGAGACATACTTTTCCTTCCAGTTCCTCTGCAATGTCACTTACAAAGACATTAAAAATGACTGGTCCAAGTACTGAACCCTGCGGTACCCCGCTAGTAACCCTCCTTTCTTCACTGTGGACTCCATTTACTAGTACCTTTTGTGTCCTGTTATCTATCCAATTTTTTATCCAAGTTACCACCTTGAGACCCACTCCAAGGCTGGCTAACTTGTGTATTAATCTTTTGTGTGGGACTGCATCAAATGCCTTGCTAAAATCTAGGTAGGCCATGTCCACAGCCCCTCCCTGGTCTACTACTTCTTCTTCAGAACCCAGCAACTTTAAAACACATCACTGAATTAATTACTAACTTTGTTGTGGCCAATGAAGGCTCAGTGGGGAAAACTGATCTAATTTGGGCGGCAATTAAATGTACCCTGAGATTTGAGTGCATATGGCTAGCATCGACTAAGTTACGTCAGCACAGAGCACGGATAGACTTCCTCCTCAATTCTATTTGAGCCAAGGAAAGGTCCTTCAGCTGGACCTCCACTGAATTAGAATGGGCCAGGATGCATACCCTTAGAAGTCAATACGCTGATATGATGGCGCAACAAGCAGAACTCATCCTCTGCCATACCAAACTTAAATATCTGGAAACTGGAGAGAAGGCGGGTAAACTCCTTGCAATCAGAATCAAGCACGGAGAAGCATCACCGTTCATCCCAGGTATCTGTTCCATCCAAGACAGCCCCATTGTCACTGACCCAAGGGAAATAGTTGAAACTTTTCAACTATTTTACCAAAACCTGTAATCTGCTGATCCATAGAGTCAGCCATCGGTCCCTGAGATTTACCGATACCTTGACTCATTTGCACTTCCCCTGGTTTCCCCTATGCAAGTGGCCCTTTTAGGAACCCGTATTACTGTACATGAAGTACAACAAGACCATTGAATCATTATCCCTAGACAAATCACCCGGCCCCGATGGTATCCCTAATAATTTATATAAATCTTGCAGTTCTATTCTTGCCCCAATATTAGAGGAAGTTTATAATTATCGGTTTAAGAATGGTCTTTCCGAGACCGGCTTCCTTGATACGATTATAACTCTTATACCCAAACCAGATGAGGACCCTTTGTATCCCGAAAGCTTCCATCCTATATCCCTTCTCAACTCGGATATCAAAATCCTAGCAAAGGTCCTGGCAAACAGACTTACCCTGTTATGGGTAATCTTATTAGCACCGACCAGGTAGGCTTCATGAAAAGGAGGTCTTCAGGAGACCATATGAGGAAATTGCAACACCTGATTTTGGCATATGCGGATTCAGATGTTAAGATGGCCCTTATCTCTCTCGACACTGAAAAAGCATTTGACCGTGTCTTCTGGGATTTCCTTTTTATTACCCTGGCTCATTTTGGCATGCCTGATGACTTTATTAAGTGGGTCCGCTTGTTATATTCCTTTCCATCAGCCCGAGTCCAGTGTAATAACATGCTCTCTATCCCCTTTCCATTATGTTATGGTACCAGGCAGGGTTGTCCACTTTCCCCACTTTTATTTAATTTTTACCTTGAACCCTTGATTCGTAAGCTTAAAATTGCCAAAGACATTCTGGGTCTTAAATTATGGGAAACCCAATATGCCCTTTCTGCATATGTAAACGATTTACTGCTGCATATTGAAACCCCCAAATGTCTATTCCTGCTCTTTTAGCTGAAATAGATGCTTTTTCCAAAATTTCATTTTACAAATTAAATTACTCTAAGACTCAGGTCTTTCCATTAAATCATAGAACTACCAAGGCAGTACTGGTCGACTCTGGTTTATCGTGGGAATCTAAGTATATTACTTATCTGGGTATAAAGGTGTCAAGGGACTTGAAATCCATGTTCAACAAAAACTTAACTGTGTTATTAAAGTCACTTAAGTCAGATATGGATAGGTGGGGAGCATTACCCCTAACCCTTTGGGGGAGGATTAGTACAATCAAAATGAATGTGCTTCCCCGAATACTGCACCCCATGGGCATGTAGGGTCGCTTTCTCCCTAAAACTTGGTTCACCAGACTCCAGAAACTCCTTAACACTTTCATTTGGAGAGGCAAAGGGGTTAGATGGGCCTATTACAAACTAACGACACCTAAAATCCAGGGAGTCCTCACACTCCCTCTTTCTTCACATACTACTGTGCTCACAACTTAAGTAAGCTTGCTTACTGGATTGAGGAATAGAACCCTTTGAATATACCAGATTATACTCCCCTATGGCTGGAGATCGAGAGGCACTTGGCCTCTAAATACTTCTGCACCCTAGAAGGCCTCCTCTATGCTGCCCTGGGCCATGTGCCTAAACCACTTAAAAAAACACAGATGAGGTGGTCTATTCAAGCCCTTCACCAGATTCAAAAATACTTTTTGTTGACTTGTCACCAATCCTTAGATCAACCGGTGGTGGGCAGCCCTAATGTTAGAATTGGTAACAAACCTATCCACTCCTCTTTTTGGACCAAATTGAGATCTTTAAAGCTCTCCGTTTTTTATCAAAATGGGAACCTGATTCAGTTTTCACAATTTCAGGCATGTCATGGGGTCCCAGCATCCCACTACTTTAAATTTTTACAAATAAGGGAAGCCATTTTCACCTTCCTGAAATCCATTTCTAAAACAACTTCCTCCAGTACAGAGCTGGCTCCACTTTTATCGATGGCTGTCCAACCCCATTCTGTTTCAGTTCTTTATAAACACCTTCAGTCTTTAGACCCCTTGTTGCCTTTGGGCATAGGTTACTATTGGACTCAGGATTTGGGGATTCCTGATAATGCCAAAATCTGGAGGAAACTCTGGCAGAATAGCTATCGATTTGTGAAGCAGGACAGGCTTTGGCTAGTGCAATACAATATCTTGCATTACTTGTACTATACCCTGTAAAACTCCATAGGTTTGGCAGGATTCCCTCACCAATCTGTCCTAGATGTGGGGTAGCCACAGGAACTTTGTATCATATGATATGGACCTGCTCAGTGGTATAGGCCTTCTGGTCCTCCATTAAAAATAAACTAGATCCACTACTAGGGTTATATACTCTGTTTAACCTGGAATCCTGTCTTCTAAACTTATTCCCAAGCGGTACCCCTAAAATTAGAAAATGACACCTAGCCCTTGTGGCCTCTGTTGCCAAACTTATTATCATGCGGCATTAGAAAGAAATAACTTTACCCCCAGTTGTAGAATGGTATAGGGAAATGCTTCTGGCACTGCAACTCGAAAAGCATATAGCCTCTATGTGTGACAGGGTTACATTTTGTCAGAAGACATGGGGCTCACTAGAAACCTTGTTAACAATATGGAGCCCTTAGCCCTATCATATCTAACTTCCTAGTGCTAGACCAGCTTATGCCCCCCTTTTTTCGGTAGCACTTGGCTCTGGGTGGGAGGAGATGGGGTGGGAGGAGGGACTATATTTTGTTTATTGTTTATTGTTAATTAGATTGTATAAATTGACAACTGTAATGATGGTCTAATTTCCCTATTCTGTACTCTGTTTGCTGAAGTTGTAATAAATATACAATAAAATATGTTGAATTATAAAAAAATATTTTTGCAAAATTCTGTGCAATTTTCATGAAAATTCTGCAGAATTCCAGAGAATCAGAATGCTCATTCTGCAGGCATTTTGTGGGTGGAATTTTATATGCCACACAGCTCTACTTTCTAGTGCCCCCTGGATCTGGGACCAATATACTTGCAAGTGTGGGCACCCCCAGAATATGTGGTAGTGTGAGCCTACATGCCCACAGTCATGCCAGCACAGCTCCAAGCCCCCAGGCTGAAAATGTTTCATGACTGTTGTGGTATGGAAGTACCGAATGAGGCACTTCCATCAGAATTCTTGCCACATAAAGAAGTATGTGGTTCATCACCCAATCCTCCACATATAATCCCATTGCTCCCCACTTACTGAGATCTGTGCATCTTATTCCCAGGCTTCCTGTACCACCTGGAGCTCTGAGAGATCTGTGCCCTGCAGCATTTTGTAAGCCAAGGCAATATTACCTGCCCAGCAGCTTTGCTGCCCAGGACAAAAACTGCTCAAGTGATGGAAGATCCGAGCAACTAGAGCACTCCTTCCTTGCATCTGTAGGTAGTGGCTGACTTGCAAGAATCAAAAGAAATCTTGTTGTGGGAGACCAAACTGCTGTTTCAGGTCTGTGAATGAAACACAGACCCCATTATGGATGAGCTGTCCAAATCTAATTAAATATTTGTGGTTTCACCTTTTAAACCATGTGTCTTCCCTCATGTGGTGAAGCTTGGCTCTCCTGTTATGGCAGTTTTTGGGCCAGTTTCATTGGGGTTCCCCGAGATCCACCTGGCTTGCAAGAGCATGCTTAGGGTGTGTTTTGTGAGTGGATTATTTACAGCTGCAGAGTGATACGTGCATGGGGTAGCATGAATAAGGGCACCAAAGGCCTCAGGCTGGCCTCCAGGTCTTGCCAGCCTGAGTCAGTGTTCTGCTTAATTTGTGTGACTATTAGTGATAGTTTTGCCACCACATAGTACAGGTTCATGTCTGAAAGTGCAAGTCCCCCGTGTTTCTTAGGAAGGGTGAGTAGGCGTTTCTTCAGCCAGTGCTTATGGTCAGCCCAAATGAAGGACAATATGGTTTTCTATAGCTGTTTCCAAAATGCCTCTGGTATCCTTATTGGCAGCACCTGCAGCAGGAAGAGGTACCTCATGACATGAGGACATTCATTTTCACTGTGGCTACCCTTCCAGCAACTGCCAGTGGGAGAAGGTTCCAATGTCCAATGTCTGCTTGCACCTCACCCTCCAGGTTCCCATAGTTGAGGTGGAAGAAAGTACTGAGTCTGGATGAGACCTGCACTCCCAGATAGTGTACCATCCTGTTTTCTGCTGGCTGAAATGTAAAATTATCCCTTAGTCTGGGGGAACAGTACGCCTCACTCTCACGGCCTCTGATTTGGAGAAATGTATTTTATAACTGGAAATTGAGCCATCAAGTTCTACTTCCTTAAGCAGCTCAGGCACTGAGTGGCGGGATTCTGTAAGAAAAAACAGGGTATCATCAGCGTACAATATTTTATGATCCCTGTCATTGCTCCTCACTCCCATAATCTCTTGGTTGGCACAGACCACCTGTGCTAGGGACTCCATACACAGGGCAAAGAGCAATGGTGACAAGGGACAACCTTGCCTGGTGCCTCTGGTAAGATGAAATCTATCTGAGGTCACCCCATTAACCCTCACCATGGCCTGTGGAGAAGCATAAAGCTCTTGCATGCTTACCTGGAATGTGCCCCCCAAGCCCATCTCTTCCAGTGTCCTGTAAAGAAAGCTCCAGTTCACCCGGTCCAACGCCTTCTCAGCGTCCATAAAAACCACCAGGGCCAGTTCTTCACCGTGCTGAGCCCTGACCATAACATTCAGCAGGAGTCTGACATTGTCATGAATTAATCTGCCATTGATAAATCCCATTTGATCCAGGTGAACTAGGGATGTTATTCAATTTTGCAATCTATGTGCCAATATTGAAGTAAAGAGCATAAGACCTATATTCAGGAGAGAGATGGGACAACAGGAGCCACACAACGTTGCATTGTTTCCTGGTTTGGGAAGCACTGTAATTTGAGCATATCACCACGATGGTGGTGCTGCCTCTCCATCTTGGATCCCCTGGCAGACTGTCAATAGCAGGGAGGCCAATTTATCTTGAAATGTTTTATAGAATTCTGCTCCTATACCCTCTGGACCAGGGGCTTTGCCTTGTTTTAGCCAGGCTATTGCTCCCTGGATTTCTGGCAACCTGAGGGGTGTGCTGATCAACTCCCTCTGGCTTTCTGTAAGTTTTGGAACCCTGACCCACTGGAAGTACTCAACTAGTCATCTCTCAAAGTCCGGGATCGAGTACTGTTTATAGAGATCCTTGTAAAATCCCACAAACTGTTGCAGGATCCGGTTCTGGTCAGTATCACAATGCCCCACCCCGGTCGGCATATGTGCAGGACCATTCTGCTCGCTGCCTCCCTACGGAGCTGTCAGGCCAGAAGTCACCCCACCTTTTGTCCCGATTCATAGAACCGTTGCCTAGAGTACCTCAGGTTACCCTCAATTTGGTTATCTAGCAACAGGTTCAGCTTCCCCTGGCAACTCTCTAGGCATCTTTTGACCTCTGCTTGTACAGTAATCTTGTGCTCTGCATCTAGGTCAAATAGCTGCTCCTCCAGGTATAGCCATTGCCTCAGGCTCTCTTTCTTTTTTCCGGAGGCATAGCTAATGATGTGACCTGTTAGAACTACCATGAGGCCATTCCACCATGCTGCTCCAGTCAGCTGTCCACTTGGATTAATCCTCTCGTAGTTCTCCATTTCCACTTTTATCATCTGCCGAAAGTCCTCTTAATTGAAGAGGGAGATGTTCAGCCTCCAACTACTGGACCTCACATTGGGGACAATCAGCAGATCCAACCTGACTGGGGCATGGTCTGAGATAGTGATGGGGTCAATGTTATACCATTCCACAGCATGTATCCATTCTGCCAAAACCAAAAATATGTCTATGTAACAGTAGGCTTGATGAGGATGCAACCAGAAAGTATAGTCTTTGATATTTGGGTGCAGTAGACACCATATCTCCACCAGCCCTAATTCCTGTGATAATCTCCTCACAGATTGACCTACTCTGGATTGCTCGGATGGGCTGCTACCCAACCTGTCCAGGTTGGGTTTGACAACCCCATTGAAATCCTCACCAATCAGGTAAATGGATCCCGAATCTGGGGTGCATGCAAGCAGTGTCCCCCTAAGAAAATCAATGTTTTCCCTTTCTGGATTTGGAGAGTATGTGATGAGGTGTGGGATGTATAACACAGACACAGTTTTGCCAGAATTGGAACACACCAAGTAGTGTGAACTTTTGTTTGTGAAATACAGAACAGAAAATAAACTTTTAAGAAAATAAGAAAACAAACAAAAAAAATGAATAAGCAATCACAGAGTGGAATCCATTCAGCAGTTCATCTCTCCACTATGCTCTGTCTAAGCCAGAGATCCTCCTGGCACAGCCTCCTTGGCTGAACTGATCTGATAGACATTAGGAAGGGTTATTTTTATGTTTGCTTGCACACATGCACAAGAAACATTATGTGGCATCTTAGGAGAGAAGCGGGTTTTGGAGGTGCGGCACTGCATTCTTGGGCTTGGGCCTCATTTCTCAATGCGGTGGCATGCTGCTGCTGACACTAGTTCAGCCAGTGTGCCACCAACTTGAAATGAATTAGCCGCTGCAATGAGGGAACAGGGTTTTAAATAATTGATTAGCAGTTTTTTCCTTGGGACAATACTAACTGTACAGAAAGTATTTATATAGGTTTTCTAGAAGTGTTATGTTTGTTAAACACAATGAGGCAAGTGCTATGCATTTTCACAATGTTTTAGCACGTTTATGAGAAAAATGCTAATCAATTTTTGGAGTTAAATAAAACCCTGTGGAGCAACCCATCCTTGCAGGGCGTGCCTAGCCTGGTGTAACATTTCAAAACAACATGGTCATTGCTGTCGCCATCTGCTCACTGTCCCCACAAAAGCTGATGGGGGTGCCCAATCCCCCTGTCAGCATGCCCCTGCCACAGTTCATTTGCCAATGGGGGAGCCCAATCCCCGTCGGCATAATGTCCCCCATTTGTTATGTGCCGAGGGGGTGCCCAATCCCCTCAGCATCATGCCCCCCAAACAGGCTTTCTTTGCTGATGGGGGCCCAATTCCATCGATTAAGTCCCCTCCCAAAAACGCAGGTAGCACACTGGGAGCCCACCCTGTGTACAAAAGCAAACCGGCAAAAAAAAAAACACTTGCCGCGGCATCTTTTGGTTTGTTTGATTTTTTCCCTGAAACAAAGAAAAAAGGTCCCTCACCATTGGGTCTCTTCCCCAAATCCACGCTCACCCTCTTCACATCTCATGTCCCCACACCCACCCTCACCCCATACTTATCTCTGGAGCCAGGCACGATGATCTTTGGTGGACTGGGAACATGTCTGCACTCTTCAAAGCCGACTGCGAACTGAAGAAATGTCAGTAAGCTGTATAATGGCATAAATGTTGTTTTTTTTCAACTTACGTGGATATCTCGGCCATCTTTTTGACTTTTGGCACCAAATTTTCTACATGGGGTTCTCGGGACCCTTCCTCATGAATTCAGTCACTGTTATGGCACTTATTCAGTGCCGAAAGTTGATTTTGTGGTCACTGCATGAAATCACCTTTCAGGGCTGATTAATGAAATGACAGTGCCACTATTTATGAGGTGGGCTCCCAAAAAGCATATGTTGCAAATTTGGTGAAAAAATTCCCAAAAAATTACTATATTACGAGTGTGCATTGCACAGTTTACACGCATACTCGTAACTTTAAGAATTTTTGAGAATTTTACTCCAGTTTTTCCACATTGCTATTTTTACATACCTCCTCATGAACAGTACAGCTGTCATTGTTCACATCCTGCCTGAAATGTGTTTTGGCACAGCCGCCACACAATGACGTGGTCACTGGGGGAATCAATGTTCGGGACAGATTAAAAAAATCACAGTGACACTGTTCATGAGCAGATGTCCCAAAATGCCTATGTTGAAAATTTGGTGACAAAATTCCTCAAAATAGCTATGCTACAAGTGTGCATTGTGCAGTTTCCATGCACACTCGTAACTTCAAGAATTTTTAATATTTCCACTCCAGATTTTCAACATTGCCATTTTTGCACACATCCTTATGAACAGTACAGCTGTCATTTCTCACATCTTGCCTGAAATGCGCTTTCACACATCTGGCACAAAATGGTGTGGTCACTGTGGGAAATCAACGTTCGGGACAGGTTAAGAAAATCATAGTGACACTGTTCATGAGCAGAGGTCCCAAAATGCCTATGTTGAAAATTTGGTGAAAGAATTAAAAAAAATGACTGCATTATGAACATGCATTGTGCAGTTTTCTAGCACACTTGTAACTTTGAGAATTTTTAATATTTTCACTCCAGATTTCCAACATTGCCATCTCTTCACACCTTCTTATGAATGGTGCCACTGTCATTTTTCACATCCTGTCCAAACTGTGGTTTCACACATCTGGCACAGAATGGCACGATTGCTGTGGGAAATCAATGTTCAGGGCAGATTAACAAAATCACAGTGCCACTGTTCATGAGCAGAGGTTCCAAATGCTTTCATCAGGTGGGGATCACAAAAAGGCCATGCTGAAAATTTGTAGTGCAAATAACAACAAACGCCTGGGGTGTTAGGGATTTCTTACCATAACGTCTCACCCTGTACAGACTGACAGGCGTCAGGGGTGTGCCTTTGGATTTCTGGCTGTAATGCTCATGCCATTCCACCCCCACCCTGCAGCTAATGACAGGCATCGAGGTGTGCCTTGGACTCTTCGGCCCCAGCGTTCACTCCATTCTCCTATACTGCACCCATTTCAGTGTATGTCCTTATGGAATGGGGTGACTGTAAAGCTGAAACACCCCAAGGCACACCTCAACACTTGTCGGTGTCTGCAAGATAGGGTGAGGTGAAATGGCATGAGCATTATGGGCAATGACCCAAAGGCATACCCTAATGCCTGTCCGTCTCTGTAGGGTGGAGTTGGGGTTGTGGGGAAGTTCAATACTTCACTGCCATTCCTATTCTGCATCTTTCTAACTCCTGCACTTCCAGTGCTAATACCAGCAAGCAAACATTCAGCATTGACAAATGCTTGTTATAGGACTATCTGGTCACCTGATCCACCTCTACACTAATACAGTAAAAGTACTATGCTATACAAAAGAATGGGGGATCAGAATGACCGTATTACTCTAAGATATTTCACATTTTTATAATAGTAGACATTTCATGCTTTAATGAAAATTAAATACTGAAAAACGAAACAAAATGCTACATATTTGGTCACTAAGCTCCTCCCACCTCCTAATGATTGACAGTGACCATCCCATAAATATATTGAGATTGAGGCCACTGGCTATCTAGGAGACAGTACCCCACAGACTCCAGAGGAGCAACAGCTGATTCATACTCTGCCTAGGTATGTAGGTCCTATCATTTGGGGCTGTGCTTCGTGAAGAATAATAGCAAAGCTATGACAAACAGAGGGTGCCTTGTTTAAAACAAAAAAAAACTATTTCCTTTCTTTATTTGTATGAGCTTTTAGCACCAGAGCATTTAACCAACAAGAAAACAAAAAGGGAAATAGCACAGAAGGTGTGTGTGTGTGTGTGTGTGCATATATATGTATGTGTATATATATATTTATATATATCAAGGGGTATAATATTACTTTTACAGCACTGGGCTCCACTATCCCTTGCCCAGCTTGAAATCAAAAAGAGAAATAGGGTTAAAAACATCTGCAAAACACAAGGAAAACACCCTTTGCATGTGTTTTGGTACTAACCCTAATAGTTGTACTGACAGCCGTCGGTTCAGGGATTTATTCAAGTGCACAAGCACTTTGAGTGCAATACAGTAACATCTTATCCACAGCACTTTGTGGAAACACTCTAAGTTTGCATTTGGTGCCATTCTAGGAGCTGCCAGATCATAATATTTTTAAGTTTCCCCAGCGCTTCAGCGCTTCATTGAATTTCCCAAAAGGTAAACCTACCACTGTCCCCAGTATTTTGCAGGTGGTTGGAGCAGTTTTATTTTATTTTGAGAGCTCCGACCAATCTGTCAAATGAGTCCATGAGAGGGCACTGAAAGGTGGTTTGTGAGAGCTGCACTGCTGATACAGCGCTACACAGCGCGGCAGGTCTGAACTGTACGATTATCCTGATGTGCAGAGAATGGAGGACCTGCTGCGACCAGGCAAACGTTGTAAAAGAAAATATTAAACCTGCTGAAAGGGTTTAATTCTTTATCTGCCAACACTTGCCATTATAATTTTTTACATTTTTTTATGCCAGCAAAGCAGATAAATTGGGAATTTGACAACGCAGGCGAGTACAGATGCCCAGGCTCTGCACTTAAAGGCACAGTAACTGTTTACAGGCACAGACAGGTGCTGCAGTGTGTTTGAGCAGTTTTTACTAACCAGGCAGGAGAGAAAGATGCAGGAAACAAAAAGGAGAAGTGCAGAATGCAGGAGATACTTGAGTGGGGGGCCAAGTTCACTCGGGTAGAAAATGCAATTAATTTAAAGAAAAAGAGGGCAGTAAGGGAAGTGCTACTGCAGTAGACTCAGGAATAGAGGGGAAAAGAAAGATAATGTCCAGGTTGCTAAAACAATACAAATTGGGGGGGGGGGGTCGTCCTACTGACACCACCACAGGGTATATATTTAGAATGGTGCGGGGAATAGAACCACACTATATATACTCCTGATGCACATGTATCATCCCTCTGGGTCTGCTCTCACCTGTGTCACCTCAATGGGACAGGTCTTGTGAATCAGGACAGCTACCACCCTTTTGTGGGGATAAGCTGTGTAGGAGGCTGCATGCACCTGGCCCACCCAGAACCACTTCAGTTTAGCATGTTCTGACTCTGTCAGGTGTGTTTCTTGCAGGAAAGTCACCATAGCCCCCATCCGTTTAAGCTCCTGCAGTAGATGGGCTGTTTAGGCCTTTAACATTTAAGCAATAATGCCCAACAGGGTGTGTTTTGTGCTGGGATAACGTCACGCCTCAGGTGGTTGGGCACGAATTGCGTCGAAAGGCCCAACACGTGAGGCTGACGTTATCCCAGCACAACACATACCCTGGAGGGCATTATTGCTATTATACAATGGCTTGTTGTAATACAGAATAAAAAAAATAATTTTAAAGAATGTTTTTGATAGTGTGGAAGAATATTTTTGTTTCTTAAGAGAAGATTCAAAAGAAGAGTAAGTAATTGATATAATTGTCCTCTACATTAGTACACAGTGCTGAGACTAGACCTGTTATGTTGTGCTGGGATAACATCATGGGTCCAGTCCCAGACTAACCAATCAGAAGACCAGGATTCTTTCTTGCCATTGTATAATATATGTTATCACCCTACCCATCATGCTGGCCAGTAGTTCCTCCTCCCCTCTTGCAACCCAGTTAGGCAGACAGTCAGGAAATCATATCCTAAGCCATGGGCAGTAAAAAAACAATATAAACTGGGAAAAATTTAAAAAATAGTGGTGGTGTAATTCTGTGCTGTCTTTAATTGCTGCAAATTTTGCCCCCTCCACCCCTTCCCCCAACTCTTAATTATATGCCCTGATAAATCTGATTGACAGGAGCTAAACACAGGGTATAGTAAGAGGTGTGAAGTAGGAGGGGCACAAGGGGGAAGAAGACCACCCTCAGCACGACAAGTGTTTTGACTCATTTATTTATTTACTGGTCTTTTTCCTTAAAAAATATATATCTGAGGATCAGTTACAGGATTTTTAGTACTGTAAATAAATAAAAGAGAACTAAGAGAGCTTCAGTAGCAGATAAGTAGTGGAATTGCAGTATAATGTGGGAGGTGGTGCAATGAAGTGGCTGTGGGCAGCCATATTCAGGCAGACCTTCTGGACACTGAGTGCTGCCCTATCTGCATGCATCTCTGGGACTGCGGGATGAGGTAGCCAGACTCAGAGCGGAAGTAAACTGGGTCAGAGTACCATCACCCTGTCCAGGAACCACCCAGTCCAATGCAGCAGCCTCAAAGGATGCCGAGAATGAGGAGCACTTGGATGACAGTGGGCTCAAGGAGGGTTAGAGCAGTCAGGCAGAGGCACAGCCCAGATCCTATTCCACTCAAGAATTCATATGCCACACTGGCAAATGAGGATAACCAAATAGAGGTATCCAGGGAAGTGGAAGGAAAGGATGTGGAGGTTAGGCAAGGAGGTGACCTCAGTGGGAAAGCAGTGGACCCCAGAGGGAGGAAGCGAATCCTGGTGGGGACTCCATCATAAGAGGATCAGCTAGGAACACAGGAGGGGAGGACAGGAGGTGAGGTGCCTACCAGGTGCCACGACACGGAGGGATGGAAGGAAGATACTGGGGATCACTGGGAAGGCAAGACAGGAGGGTGAGCTGGATGTCATTATCCACCTAGGTACTAATGACTTGGCAAATGGGGAGCCAAAGGAAGTTCAGGAAGAGTTTAGGAAACTGGGGAGGGTCTCAAGCAAGTAGCTACTTCTGTCACTTTCTCAAGTACTACCTGTGAGGAGGCAAGGAGAGCATAGAAGTGCATGCACTAGGAACTTTAACTCATGGTTGAAGAACTGGTGCTGTGAGGAAGGTTTGGATTCATTGGTGACTGGGGACCCATCTGGAGGGATGGAGGTTTGTTCAAGCCTGACGCCTACATCCATCCTGGAGGGAATCAAGCACTCAATGATAAGTTTAAATGCTACATTGACAAGCATTTAAACTAGCAAAGGGGTAGCAGGCCAGCAAGGATGGTACCTACTTGCTCACCCCACAGCTAGTAATGGAACCAGTGAACCTGAGGGTGGCTATCTCTGCAAAGCAGTGTCGAAAGTTGGAGATTAGTGTCCAAAGTGGATAAGCAGAAAAGGGGCAAAATTCAGCAGAAGGGCAGACAGCAAGGAGAACCAGGGATAAATGACAACAAGGAAGGGCTGGAGTAGAACAGTGAAGCAGTCTAGGGAGGTCAAATCATGGAAAGCCATGTGTGCAAATGCCAGGAGCCTTAGCAACAAGATGGAAGATCTGGAGGCTGTCATGGTACAGTCAGACCTGGACATTGTGGCCATCACTGAAACCTGGTGTAATGATAACCATGACTGGGAGATGGCCATACCTGGCTACAACATATTCAGAAGAGACAGAGCAGGCAGGAAGGAAGGAGGAGTGGCACTGTATGTGAAAAATGACATAAGGGCCACACAGATCCAGGAGGAACAAAATGGGGGAGAGATACTGTGGGTTAAGCTGGAAAGGAAAATGGGGCCAGCCATCCGCACAGGTGTGGTCTATAGACCACCAGCCCAGGAGGAAGAAACAGATAGGGAGCTGATGCTAGCCATCCAAGGATGGCAGACAAAGAGTGAGTAGTACTGGTTGGAGACTTCAATATACCAGACGTGGACTGGAGCATCCCAGCAGCAGCATCAACTAGAGCAGATTTATCCTGGACTCCCTTCAGGGTGCCTTCCTCAAGCAACTGGTCATGGAACCAACTCGGCAGAAGGCAATACTGGACCTTGTGCTCACAAACAGGGACAATGTGATGGGGGTAACAGTGGGGAGCACTTGGGTAACAGTGACCACCAGTCATTGTGGTTTGAAATCACAGAAGAGCGAAGCAAACCACACAAAACACGTATCCTGGATTTTAGGGGCAGACTTTGGGAAAATGGGAGATGCTTGAAAGAGGCATTAAGGGAATGGGACAGGAATCAGGGATTGAGGAACAGTGGGCAGTATTTAAAATGGGGATTATAAGAACAACAGAATTATGCATTAAGCAGGTTAGCAAGAGGAAAAGAAAGAGGAGACCATTATGGTTTTCAAAGAGGTAGCAAAAAAAGTGAAAGCCAAAAGATTGCATTCAGGCAATACAAAAGACACAGGCAGAAGGGATAGGAGAAGTACCAGGAGAAACAAAGGAGGCAGGGAAGTCAGTAAGGGAAGCCAAAGCTCAGACAGAAGAACACATTGCAAAATCAGTGGTTAAAGGGGACAAAACCTTTTACAGGTACATAAGTGAAAAAGAAGGACAAAGGGAGGGATAGTGAGACTGAAGGGGAGGATGGGATCCGGCGTGGAGGATGACAACAGTAAAGCTGACATATTGAACAGGTATTTCTGCTCAGTCTTTACTAAGGAAGAGGGGTAATGGGTCTGAAGGGACAAGGGGTGAGAATGGTACAGAAATGGACACAAGTCCCTTTACGAGAAAGGGTCCTGAAGGAACTGGAAGTAATAAGAGCTGATAAAGCAATGGGGCCAGAATGGGGTACCCCAGGGTCCTTAAAGAACTAAGAGAGGTGGTGGCTGAACCTCTGGCTATCCTGTTCAGTCAATCACTGGAAACAGGGAGGTACCAAAGACTGAGGGACAGCAGATGTAGTCCCCTTATACAAAAGTGGGAACAAACAGGAAGCAGGAACTACAGACCAGTCAGCCTCACCTCGGTAGTGGGGAAGATCATGGAAGCACTACTGAAGGAGAGATTGGTGGAACATCTGGTTGTCAATGGACTACAGGACCCAAGGCAGCATGGTTTCACCAGGGGAGGTCATGTCAGACCAACCTCATTGAATTTTTTGACTGGGTGACTAGGGAGGTGGATCAGGGGAGGGCAGTGGACATGGCCTATCTGGACTTCAGCAAGGCCTTTGACACTGTGCCACATAGAAGACTATTACACAAACTGGGGAATATGGGTGTGGGCAGGACAGTAGTGTGGTGGGTAGGTAACTGGCTGGGTGGCAGGACACAGAGGGTGGTGGTAAATGGCTGTCACTCCACAGAGGGAAGAGTGACCAGTGGGGTACCACAGGGATCAGTGCTGGGACCTGTCCTATTCAACATCTTCATCAGTGACATTGCACAGGATATAGAAGGCAGAATTTCACTGTTAAGCTGATGACACAAAGCTCTGTAACAGAGTAGACACACCAGAGGTGTAGACAGAATGAGAAGGGACCTGCAGAAACTTGAAGAATGGTCAAGGGTTTGGCAGTTGAAATTCAATGCAAGAAGTGCAAGATAATGCATATGGGCACAAAACCCTGGCACAATATATCAGTTGGGGGTGAGGATATAGCATGCACCAAGCAGGAAAGGGATCTTGGGGTTGTCATCTCTGATGACCTCAAGGTAGGGAAACAGTGTGACAAGGCATCAGGTAAAGCAAATAGGATGCTGGGATGTATAGGCAGGGGCATCACCAGCAGGAAAAGGAGTCATAATTCCGCTATACAAGACACTAGTGAGGCCCACCTGGAGTACAGTGTACAGTTCTGGAGACCATACCTATGTAAGGACATAGACAGGGTGGAGAAGGTTCAGAGGAGGGCAACAAAGATGGTGCATGGGTTGCATCACAAGTCCTATGAAGACAGGTTGAAGGAACTGAACATGTACTCCCTGGAGGAGAGGAGGGAGAGAGGGGATATGATAGAGACATACAAGTATCTTACAGGGAGGAACAGGGTGCAGGAAAACACTATTTTTAAGCGAAAAAGATGTTTCAGGACTAGAGGCATGGGATGAAGTTGGAGGAGGACGATTCAGAGGAAACATGAGAAAGAATTTCTTCACAGAACGGGTGGTGGACAAGTGGAACACCCTGCCAGAGGAAGTGGTGGGGGCTGAAACAATCACGGGATTTAAGAATGCATGGGATAGACATAAAGGAATTCTAGAGGTCAGGGGTAAGGGGAAATAGACTTCTAGGAAAACAAACTGAACTTACAAGCTCAAATGGGCAGACTAGGTGGGCCATAGGCCCTTATCTGCCGACACTGTCTATGTATCTATGTATCTATGTAAAAACTGTAATCTGAGGCACATTCTCAGGTTGTTGGACCTCAAAGGTTAAGTAGTGCAGCTCTGTCCATTTGTGGGCACCATTGCCCAGCACAGTATCACCCGTGTGAGTGGAATGCCATGGTGCAGGACACATTGTGTCTATTGAGCCACACCTCCTCCCATACCTTGTCATGGCTCTACTATCTCCTGCTATGTCGATTACATCACTGACTCCTTTTCAGGCCCCCGAGGACAACACCTGTCTGTGACAGTGGTGAGTGTCCATCCGTGACACCAGGGGTATTCTCATGGCCTCATGGTTGCTACCTTGTAATGCTGGCAGTGGCCAAGCCCATGGACACCTCTCCTTTTCTCAAAGATGATGGACAATGCATAGCCTTGTTGATAGCCCCCCCTCCACCCAACACCCCTGGGATAAATGGTTCCCCTCTGCAATCCCCTTAATCCAGTGGTCTGTGGTCCCCTATAAGTCCGTTAGTCCAACACCAGCCTCTCGGGGCCTCTTTCACTTCTTTATGAACCTGCAATGTGGGCCATGGCCTCTGCCTCCAGGCCCAGACTAATTGGAGTAACAGCCATTAAGGGTGGTGCCACTCCCTAAGGAATGAGATGGTCACCATCCAAGATCTGAGCCCCCAGGCATGCATGATGAGGACCCCTTCCCATCTCCCCCAATAATATTTATGGCACCTTATGTATTGTATTATGCCTCTGAGAGGATGGGCTATGGTCCCCTACCTTGACTGGGCTGGGGAAAGCCGATCCCTGCCCCCCCATACCAATTCCTCATATATATATTCAGGCATCTGAACATAATTCTATAGTTTCAGAACAAAATATATAGTTTCCATGTCCCTCGTTTCCAGTATTAGCTTCTCTTGTCTGGTGCACCAGTGGGTTCCTGCCACTTCCAGGCTGTCACACCAATATGCCCAACCTAGGACTCCCAACTCCAGAATTCACCTGGAAATGCTGCACTTTATATGGCCAGCACTTGGTCATCTGGTGGCAGATGGTGGCTCCCCGATCTAGCCTATCACCCAACTGTCTTGGGTGGCATCAGCCCCTCTGTGTTCCCTTGCAATACAGTAATAGTGGGAGGAGAAAAAGAGAAAAAGGAATAAGGCCTTGAGTTACCCCACCACCCTAACCACTGGAAACCGCCAGCACACCAAAGCATCCCCACACATTTTGAGGCAAGGAAGCCACAGCTGCTCCAGATTCAGCCACTCTCCTCAGGGGATCCCCCCACGACGAGTATCCCCAATGCACCATTGCATCTCGTTAAGCCACAAAAATTAGCCATGGCCCCTGTAGTTGGCTACTGGCCCACCCAGCATCAATTCCCTTTGACCACCACATTCTCACCTTTCAGAATGCATCCTGACATCCATCTCAGCTGCAAGGCCATCCCCTCCCGCCCTGCCACCCGGACTGCTAACCTGTTCACCCCTCCCACCTTCCCATATCTTCCATGGCCATTTTAACCAATGTTCCAGGAACAGAGAAGTGAAAGAGGAGAGAGAATGGGCATCCCAGTCTGATCCCTATAGCCTATCCAGTTAGCACCATTTTCCTTCCTAAAAGATTTTCTGGAGTCCTCCCCCATCCCTCAATGTAGCCAAAACAGTTGTGTGTACTCACCAACCTGCCATGTATGTGTCCTCCAAATTCCCCAACACAGCTGTGGGTCCCAAGGAAAAGGCCCAGTCAAAGACACGAGTGAAAGGAGCTCCTGTGAGGAAATATAAAAGTCAAAACATAACTCAGGTTATTCCCACTTGTGCCACCAGTACCATTAACCCCCCCCCCCGATCAAAATTTCCCATGGGTGTCACCACAACATCCCCCCAGAGAAATTAATAATGCAATCTAAGTAGCTCCCTCCCCGTAGGCCCACTAACCAGCTAATTTATTTTACTAAAACCCCCCTGAAGAAACATATGAAACAACCAATCAGAAGCAAATAAAGGTTAAACGGTTGTGAATCTCGGTCAAAGTTCACTCATCCAGCCTCGTCCTTACTCTCGATCTGGATCAGCCACAGAGTCATCTCAGCGTCTTTGTTTTTTTTTTTCTTGTCTGCTAATCTGTCAGCAGAGTTTCCAGCTTGAAGAGACGATGCTTGCTTGCTGTATTTTCAGCCTGCCTGCTGCCAAGGATCCAGAAGTCCAGAGGCAGAATACTCCAGTGTTGAGGTAAGATTCGATGGCACATCCAGCTGTTGAAGAAGTGTCCTTGCCTCTACCAGTGTTCTGAAAAATTTCGGGCCACTTGGGGTGTGAATTTTAAACTGGCTAGGGCCAGGAACTGCATTTTTATGTTTTTTCCTGCTAAGTTCTGCCTGATAGCCAGTAGTGTTTTGTGTTTCAGGAGTGTGTAAGAAGTCAAATAATGCTCAACGTAAACCGTTGTGTCCCCAAAGGGTATTTCCTTCTTTCCTCATGCAGCATACAGTATTTTGGTTTTTACTTGGTAGTTCAAAAATCTCATCACAATTGAATGTGGCCATGCCATGGGATTGGAGGGTTGGGGAGCTAAGGCTCTGTGAGACCATTCAATTTGTATAGGCTCTTCTGGTGGCCACTGTAGAAACTCACGGAGGAAGAACTCTATAATCTTCTACATACCTCTGGACTTTGTACCCTCTGGATTACTGTGACTCCTGATATTATTGCAGTGGGAGTGGAGCTCAAGATCATCCATTTTTTTCAGTAAGCTCCCGCTCCCATTTGCATAGGTATTGAATAGCCTTGTGATGCTTGTCCACAAATTCCACAGTAGGTGTAAGGCTCTCCTCTAAATCAGTCATCTGTTGTAGGATTTGCAGATGTTTTGTGGTCTCCGCTAGCTTTGCTTCAGTGTGTTCAGTAGTTGCACTGATTTTCTGGAGCTGACAAAACAGTTTTTTGAAGGTAATTGTGAATGGGCCCTCTCATGCCTCTTCTTCACTGAGCCCACTGACAGATTTGGAGCACTCCGATTATGAGCGGCTAGAGCTACGGCTCCTTATTTTATGCACTGACTTTTGTTTGCCATCAACCAAGTCTTTATTTCTTTGCTTAGAGGCCATCTCAGACTCAGTCAGGGCTCTGTGTTGAGTGGTAGAGGTCTGATACACATAAATTGGAATTTCTGTGCAAATAGACAAAATTTATTTAAGTTTTAGTCAGTGGGGGTTGGGAGCTGATCAGCCCTACATCCTCATCAGTTGCAGGTGGAACCAGAAGTCCCCACCTTCCCCTTAAGGTCACCTGGTCCCCTTTTATGTAATATATGAGGCAGCACCGGGGGTGCACACTCCCGGTGCTACCGAAGATCATTCTGACACAGGCTGTTCAATTTTCTAGTGTCGGCTTCTGTCCACCTACAATAAAAAAAAAGTCCCTCATTGATCTTTTTTTGTTTTGTTTTGTTTTATATTTTTTATCTGAAAAAAGATAATGGGTCATCAGGGATCTCACCCTCCAGCATCCCCAATCACACTATCTAACTATCTATCTATCTATCTATCTATCTATCTATCTATCTATCTATCTATCTATCTATCTGTCTGTCTGTCTGTCTGTCTGTCTGTCTGTCTGTCTGTCTGGCTATCTATCTGTCTGTCTGTCTGTCTATTTTTAATTTTTGTTAAGCAGACCAAGGTGCCCACCCCGGTACTGCTTCTTTCTCCTCCCTTCCCTCCAAGTTGCCCACTCCTTGCCTTGTCATGTTTAATATATTGGTAGTATTAGCAGACTAGGGTGCCCACCTTGATACCACTTCTCTTGCCCCCTCTCCTCCACATCACCTGGTCCCCTTCTATGTAATATATATGGCAGCACTGGGGTGCCCACCCCCATTGCCACCAAATATCATCCCAACACTGGGATGTCCCATCTCCAGTGTTGGGTTCTGTCCCCCTACAATAAAGAAAACTGCCTCTCACTTATATTTTTATTTTTTAAACTGAAGAAAACTGCTCCCCAGACCCCTCACTCAGCACCCTACTCACACACACACACACGCACGCATGCACCCACACACGCATGCACACACACACACACACACTCACTCACTCACCCACTCACTCACTCACCTACTCACCCGAACATGTCCTACGATGCATTCACGTGCGTTCTCAATATGAGGCAGCAAGTTTTTTCTTGAAATATGAAGCCACAGTTGGCATCATCCTGCCAGTTTAAATCAAAACAGTGAGCCACTGATACCTGATCTGTCTCTGCCTCTGCCACTGTCTATCTCTCTCTCTTCCAAAGTCTATCTGTCTGTCTGTCTGTCTTTGTATCTATTTAATCTATCTATCTATCTATCTATCTATCTATCTATCTATCTATCTATCTATCTGTCTATCTCAGTGTATTGGAGTGTGTGTGTGACTCTGTCAATCTAGCTATCTGTTTTTTTTTTTTTGTAGTTTTGTTAAGCAGATTGAGGTGCCCACCCCTAGTACTGCTTCTTTCTCCTCCCTCCCTATGTTTAATTTTTTATTAGGTACTATAGTATAAGTGGATTGAGGTGCCCACCTCTGTTACCACTTATCTTATCCCTTCTCCTCCATGTTGCCTGGTCCCCTTTTATGCAATATACAGTACAAGTCACATTAAACTGTTCCTCCAATAAGTTGTTTTAGCATTTCTGACTGAGTTGCATAAGTGTTGCTGGATCCAAAACAAAGCCCTGCACAAACTGTTTCTTAATTGTTAAAACTCAGTTTTGCTTTGCATTGTGAATGGACTGTAGATGCATTCCAACTGAGTTGCAAAAACATTTTACAAACATTGCTCTTGAGCTGGTTAAGCACTGAAAAATAATGCATTATGAGTTTCAGTGCACTGACAACTGTAAAAAGCAATGCTAAACCAACTCATTGGTGGAACAGTTTAATGCGACTTGTACTGTATGTGGTGGCACCGGTGCCACCAAAGATCAGCCTAATATTGGGGTGCCTAGTCCCCAGTGTCAGCTTCTCTCCCCTACAATAAAGAAAACCATCCCTCATTGATTTTTTTGTTCCATTTTTTTTACCTGAAAAAAATGGTTTATTGGTGATCGTCCCTCACAGCACCCCCACCCACTCTATCTATCTATCTATCTATCTATCTATCTGTCTGTCTGTCTGTCTGTCTGTCTGTCTGTCTATCTATCTGTCTATCTATCCATCTATTTATCTAAAATACATATCTTTGGGCATAAATTTCCCACCAATGGTATCATGTGCTGTTTTTTATTAGCTTTCACATGCTGTCTCATGTCATACTTGTTATGATTTTTTGTTCCCTTGTAATTATTATTTGATACCTTGCATTTCTGCCTTTTGTTACTTAGTCTCAGTTTCATCTCTGACCACTGTTATGTATTATAATTTCCCTCCTCCCCAGGTCACACCTGAAAATGTGCCTTGGCTCAGTATGTCTTTCCTAGTTACCATCTTTTAAATAAATAAAATAAAATAATAAATATTTGTCTGGTGACCTAGCTCGATCAGTGTGTGTGCATATGTGTGTGTGTGTGTGTGTGTGTATGTGAGTGTCTGTCTATCTACCAGCCTATCTATCTATCCATTTTTTAATTTTTAAGTGAACTGGGGTACCCACCCCCAGTACTGCTTGTTACTCCACCTTCCGCTACAGGTCATCTGTCCCTTACCTTCCCCTGTTTAATTTTTTTATTAAGTAGTATAAGTGGACCAGGGTGCCCTCTTCCAGTACCACTTATCTTGCCCCACTGCCCTCCAGGTTTATGTAATATATGTGGAGATATTAGGGTACCCACCCCTGGTGCCACCAAAGATCACCTCACTGCTGGGGTGCCCAGTCATGAATGTCAGCTACTGTCCCCCTACAATAAAGAAAACTGTCCCTCATTGATCTTTTTGGGTTTTTTTTAACATGAAAAAAAAGAAAATGGTCCATCAGCTATCACATTACTCCAGCACCCTGTGATAAGGCTGTGCCCTATATGGCAATGGTGAGGCTCTGTACTATCTTCTATATTTCTAGAAAGTCTGTTGCAACAGCATTTTTGATATATCACTGTCCTTTTCTATTCTCTGTTCTGTCAGGATGGTCACATGCAACCCCTCCTCCCATTTCTTTGTTATCTCCCTCTGTAAATTCACATTTTCATGTTCCATCCCCTCCCTAGTGCCTTGGTGTGTTTTAATTTGATACAGTGCATTTAAATGGGTTAGAGAACAGTAAACCAAAATAAGAGGAGAATAGTGAGTATTGTGAAAACATGATGGTTTACTAAAGATTTTATCAAGATATTCAAATTTGCTGTATAAATTAATGGGCTGGTATAATGCAGCCATTTATAGTTTAAACTACATAGTTCTTCATTTCAAAAGCACTGGTAGGGAACCGTGCAAGCTGTCCCCTCCAGGCCTCTGTTTTAAGGTTCAAAACTTTATTTCATTTTTTCTCCTTTATGGAGAAATACATTTGGTGCTTTAAATCCTGCAACTAATGTGCAGCTTAGACTGAGCCCATTGGCTCTTCAAGGAGTGTCTGACTGCAGAAATGAAATTGATATATTATTGCTACCAAGCAGCTGCTCCATCTCTAAACACTGCTCTTTTTCCTGAAGGAGAATGGAAGTATATTTAGATTATAGAGTCCTAAACAGAATTGCTCAACAATTTAAAAAATAGAGACCTACGAGCTGATGTGTGCACTGGAAAAATGAGAGCATCTCATAGAACTGCCCAATAAAATGCATTGTGGAGATTGGGGTAACTAAGGAGGGAAAACCCATATGGCAGTGCATGGTAAACCTGATTTCCCTCTCTCTCTCTCTCTCTCTCTCTCCCCCCTCCCCTTCTCTGTGTGCTGTGTTGCAGCACACAAATGAATTAGTACAGTATTGCAGGGTTAGGGAAGGAACGTCTCCTGTTTAATAGTGTTTTAATCTAAAAAATGTTCTTGCTTGTGAAATAAATGAAGAAATAGTAAAAATGTGAAGAGTCCAAACAATTGTCTTTTCCCCTTCTCCATTCATTTATGTGCCCTCTCACAAAAGTACCCACAAGGAAAACAGCTACAATATTTATCTCCATTTATAAATTTGTTTTGTTCTTTTAGAACTATTTCCAAAAACCCATGTACCCAAAAGATAAAAGGAGCCTACTTGCATAAGTAAATTCTGTATAGACTTCTATAGGACCCAGTGGCCCTAACGGCAGGATTTTCATACTATGAGTCCAGCCATGACATCAAAGGTATGGTGGAGCTAAAATACATTAAGGTTTGTTTATTATTCATATTCATTTATAAATCAGAAGTCGAAGTTTTGAAATGTTTTATTTGAATCTCTGCATGGTCCCATGTGTTACTTTGAATCCTGAACCTTTTTGTGTCTGACAGTAATGATTTATATGATTTATTCTTTATTTTTGGAAAAGGGGCAGATCACATGGTATAGTAGGTGGGTATATAACCCCACTACTTGAGATGCTAACTCAGATCTGGAGTTCAGATGAGATCTGACCTGAGCAAGAGAGGACATGCAAGTTTTTCGTGTCCACAAACAATTTGATGGAAGAAGTTCCTCAGGAAACAGTAACAGGTATAGGATTTGAAGTCCTATAAGAAAACGTGATCCTATCCAGACAAAAGTATTTTTTTATTTTACTTTGTTATTTTTATTCCTGATTTGTGCAAAAAAAGTCAAGCAGACTGCATGTTAAAACTTGAAATTTCTGTGTGCTGTCTATTTACCCACACCCTCCGACACACACACACACCCTCACTATCTAGCAATATAATACTTAATACTTCAGATAATACTTTGGATTAGGGCAACAGAAGGCCTGGACCCACATGGTTGCCCCCCACTACACAGAGTGGGAATGACCATATCATTGTTATTAATGAATATATCAAGTTTATGCTTGAACACCTCCAAATTAGTTGCATTGACTAATTCCTCGGGGAGCTGATCCAACAATCTAATGGCTCTGGGAATGAACAAATGTGTCCTCAATTCAGTTTTGTGGGTTTTTTCCATAATTTGTCACTTGTGCCCTCTAAGATTATAGCTAGAGTTCTTATAGTTTAATCCTAGTTCTGAACTTTGTATTGGATCCTTCAAGATTTTATATAAAAGTAACATGTCACCCCTCAACCTTCTTAATCCTAGGTCCCAGAGTCCCAAACTCTTAAGCCATTGCTCATATGTCAAATATCTGAGATCTGGCAGAAATTTGGTAAACCTTCTCTGGACCTTTTCCAACATAGTCGTATCTCCCTTCAAAAATGGACTCCGAACTTATGAACAGTAGTCCATGTGAGGCCTTACAGAAGTTTTGTATATGGGTAATAATACTGCACTAGACCTAGAATGGAGGACCTACTTATGCAACTTATCAGATAACTAGTTTTTGTTGCAATAAGTTTGCAGTGCACTCTTGATTTGAGGTCATTGCAAATTATCACACCAAGATCTCTTTCAGAGGTCTTGGAAGTGATTGCAGTCCCATTAATAGAATAGACTTGTCTGCCATTGTTTTTTCTGAATTGCATTACAATGCAATTTTCAGTATGTATCTGCATTTTGTTGCATATTACCCATGACTCTATATTTGCTAGGTCTATAAGCAACTGCCTCCTTTGTTCAGCAGTATCTACTGTACCTCCCAATTTAGTATCGTCCACAGACTTCATCAGTATGCATTTACTAGTGATGTTAAGATCGCTTGTAAATATGTTGAAAAGTAGGGGTCCCAGAGCAGAGCCCTGGGGCACCCCACTAGTCACACCCCCCTCACCCGATAGTACACCATTGACTCTTACAACCTGCTTCCTATCAGTTAGCCAACTCTGGATCCATTTCACTAAGCATAGGTCTATTCTCAAACCAATAAGCTTGTTGATCAGGATATTGTGATAAAGCATATCAAATGCTTTCCTGAAATCCAGGAACAGGACATCAACCCCTTTATTCAGTGGTGGAGCAATAAATTGGTTAATTTAACTGCAACTAACACTTGCTTCTGACTGCTTATTTGGCAAGAATTAGAGCGCTGTGATTCTTGGATTTTTACTTTATTTTTCTGGGCTAGTCACCCTTGCTCAGTGCACTACCCTTGTTCCAGAGTGCAGAAAGAACTTTTTGGAACCATCAACCCATTTACCCTCATCCAGGTTAGAGCTGACAGAGTGATAAACATTTGTCAGATTAGTTATACATGACTTATTATTAGTGAATCCATGCTGCATTTTGTCTAGTAGCCCTCTATTCCTAATGTCCTTAATTAGTTCATCCTTAATTATGCTTTCAATTATTTTACCAGTAATGGATGTTAGACTTATGGGCCTATAATTATATGGATTATCTTTAGTACCTTTCTTGTGAATTGGTATTACAACGGCACACCGCCAGTCGGCAGGGACACAGGCATTTAGTAGAGATTTTTTTGCAATGTCTGCTATCCAGGGTGCAAGCTCCAGTGCTAATTCTTTCAAGAGTCTTGGGTGAAGTCCATCAGGGCCCGTTGATTTGTTGACATTAAGGTTTAGGAGTTTTCTATATACCTTGTCCGTTGTTATTAAATCACTTATATTAACAGTGGGGTTAGAGGGCTCTGGGACAAGGCTGTGTTGGTCCAGTGAATTATATATGGAGCAGAAGTAATGATTAAATTCAGTGGCCATATCCTGGGGATTATTGTATGTGACATTATTAATAATTAATGGGCCAACAGATCTGTCAGCTCATCTCCTTTCATTGATATACAAATAGAATGCTTTATGATTATGCTTACTATTAGCCAGTGTAAACTCTGTTGCTTCTCTAGACATTTTGATTTCATATTTAAGGTGCTTAAGAACTCTTCTATATTTGCTAATGATACCAGGGGCAGGGTTGTTTTTCATGCTTGCAAATGCTCCTCATTTTTTAACAGTCTCCTTATTCTGTTGTTAAACGATTGGAGCGTCTTCCCTTTGTTATTGTATACTTTAAGTGTTGGTACATATATGTCCCCAATGATGAAATAATATTAGTCAGCTCTGTCCATGCATCATCTGCATTTAAGTTCCTTGCTAGTGTATCCCAATTAATTTCATTCAACCTGTCCTTTATTGCCTAAAAATTAGCTTTATTGTAGTTCTTGTAGGTCATAACACCCTTGTTTATATGTTTAGATTTCTTAATTAGGAAGGTAACAGCATTCTGATCACTATTGGAAAGTGGTACAATTACATTGATGGAACTAATGACATAGTTAACATTTTATTTTTTATTTATTTGAATCAAGGTTTACAAGTACCTTTGAGCTGAGGCTCTTTTACAAAGGTTCCACGTCAGATGGTGTAAAAAACAGTACAGGACAATTAAGTACAAATAGCTGCGGATAAACATTGGGTTACAGAAACATAGAGGTTTAACTTATTTTGTCTATGCAAACATACATATTGAGACAGTACTAGATAAGGATACAAAAGGGAGGAGCAGCCAGAGGCATTGTCTGCAGCACATAGGGAAGTGCAGTGGAGAGGAGGGGGATGGGGGACATGAGGGAAGGGAGGGGGAGGGGGAAAGGAGGTAGGTAGGGGAGAAAGTAAGTGCTGAGTAGAATGGGCAGTGGCAGCAGATAATGGTTGAGGGACAGGAGTGCTGATTAAGGAAAACAGTCGCAGGTGCTGGAGGCTGAGAGGAGTAGTCGGAGCCTGGATTTGAAGGGGCCAATCTTGGGAAGGGAGGAGATGTCACTGTTGAGACCATTCAACCAGAGCGAGGCCCTGTAGGTGAATGCTCTTTGCCTCTGAGAGGCACGGCAGTAAGAGATCTGAAGGAGTTGAGAGTCCAAGCCCCTAGTAAGGTGTGAATTATGAGCAGGAGAAAGGAGAGCTTGGATGCCAGGAGGGGAATAGCCCAGGGTGGACTTCTTGGCCATTAAGTAGGCTTGGTATTTTATGTGGTTAGAGAGTTGTAACCAGCCAATTTGGGAATAGAGCTCACATGTATGGGTGAGACGGTGGGCTACAGAAATGAGCTGACAGGCTTTGTTGAGGGCCATAGCAATACATCGAAGAACGGTGGCAGTGGCAGAGCCATATACGATAAGGTCATAGTCAATTAGTGAGACCACAGAGCTCTGAACTGTGACCCTTATGGCTTCAGGAGTAAGGCATTGCCTGTACCTATAGAGAAGACCAATACAGTTATTAGCAGCTTTAGCAACATTGTCAATGTGTAGACCATAGGATAGGTGATTGTAGATTGTGACTCCAGGATATTTAAAGGAGTGTACCAGTTCAAGGGCAGCACCATTACAGTTTGAGATGGTCAAGGGATGATGCCTGTACTTGTTGTGAGTGCTGCAGAAGAGCATTGTCTTTGTTTTTTTATAATTGAGGACTAGCTTGTGTTTAGTAAACCAGTTTTTGACTGATGAGAAGCCATGTTGTAGTTTGCATTGAAGAGGATGGAGTTCCTTGTGGGTGGAGTGGATTACGGCAGCGGCGGTGGCGTAGAGTAGTATTTGCTCAGGGCAGGATTGTGGGAGGCTATTCAGAAAGAGACTGAAAAGTAGTAGACCTAGAATGGATCCCTGTGGGACTCCAGAGTGGACTGGTCTAGCGTCAGAGAGGACATCACCAATTCTGACACTTTGCAATCGGTTTTCAAGGTAACTTTTGAAACAGGTCATGGACATAGGCGAGACATTAGTAAGCAACATATCAAGCACGTTCCCTCCTGTAGTTGGAATGTTGATTAGCTGGTGGATGTCAGAAGCTACTAACATTTCCACAACTTTATTCTCCAGGGTACCTCTAGTCTCTGCCGCATTCCAATCTGTTAATGGGAGGTTAAAATCCCCATAACCACAACATCATTATCGTTAGCTACCTCAGCAATGTGAGTCAGAAAATCTATGGTAACCTTTGCTGAACAGTCAGGGTCCCTATAAAACACAGCAGTCCTTAGCTTTTTTGCATTCAAACCAGTTATATCCACCCAAAGCATTCCAATGGAATTGCCCAGTTCTGGTGGTGTTATACCTAATGTGTACTCAATATTATCCTTAATGTAAAAAGCTATTCCACCTCCCCTGCACCTATTTCTGTCTTTGTGAAACAGCTGGTATCACTCCAGTCACTCTGTTTATTCCACCAAGTCTCAGTAACACCAACTATATCCATTTCCATACTAGAACTTAAGCAGGATAGGTCTGCTAATTTGCCCTGATTTAGACTCCTGGCATTAAGATATAACATCCTAACTGGTTTATTAATCCACTTTACCTTAGCCCTGGTGCTGCTAGGGGTGGTTGAATGACCATTAGACCCGTGCTGACCCATCTCCCCCAGCCTGTCTAGTTTAAATGTCTTAATATTTCATTTCTGATTTTCATTCCTATTAACCTACTACCCTTAGAGCTTAAATGTAAGCCATCTCTGCAGTACATACCTGTCTTGTTATTAAAATTGTCACAGTGTTTAATGAAATGGAACTTCCTCTCACTTGTCCATTTCTTTAACCAGTGGTTGGCCTGAGAAATCCTACTATGCCTATAAGTGAACGTTTGGGGAACAAGCAGGATTTCTGAGAATGCAGACTCAGAACTTTTACTTATCAATTTGTCAGCTAACTTGTTAAAATCTTGTTCAACTGCTCTCTGCGATTTTGTTTCCAGATCATCAGTTCCCACATGTATTATTGTTAATGGGTTTTCTCCTCCTCACTTAAGAACATTATCTACCATGGATGTTAAACCATGGCTTTTTCTCCTGAAAAGAAACTGACCATTATATTCTCCTTGTCGTTCCCACAAATATAATGATCTGTAAATTTAATTATTGAATCTCCCATAACTATGATCTGCCTTTTAACATCATGGATGGCTTAATGGGCTGTGACATTAACACCACCATCTGTTCCAGAGACTTCCCCAATCTCAGAGAGAACAGCATATCTATTTGGCACCAGAACTGAATATGTGGTTACCTCACTAGGCTCTAGAATCAGTAAGTCCTGAGTCTGAATGTGGTCGATGCACACAACTGGGGAATTTAAAGTTGAGGAGTCAGAAGCAGTGGTAGTACAACTCTGACTAGAAATACTTTGATTTGTTTTCAGAGTATCTGATCCTCTTTCTGTAGATATTCCTGTGAATGATTTTAGTGGGCTCCTTCCCCTTTTTATGTTGGCTCAACTGGCGTACTTAAGCCAACATATTGCAGTAATAGAGCCAAATGCAGGGCACGCATCAGTAGGTGTGTCCCTCATTCCCCAATAAGCCAGCATGCAGGCGATACATAAAGTGGCCACCACATCTAAGAAAACTGCCACTGCAATGAGAGGCAAGCTCGTCATGCAGCAGCACAATAACATGCCTCCCAGCGTGCCCTTCCTGGTGAAGCATTCCAAGAAACATGGCGGCAGTGACTGCCGCTGCCTGCCACAATGTCGACTTCGGGGGTGCCCAGTCTCCCTGTCTGCATTCCCTGACCCAGTTTATGTGCCAACGGGGGATCCCACTTCCCATGGGCATAATGTCTCCCCTCCCATTTCAGCTGTGTGCTGAGGGGTGCTCAATCCCCCTCGGCATCATGCGCCCCCCTCCAACAGTCTTTCTTTGCCAATGAAGGTCCCAATCTCTGTCAGATTCAGTCCCCCCATTCCCAGTTCAATCTGCTGATGAGGGAGCCCTCCCATTGGCATAAGTCCCCCATTCGTTGTGTGCGAGGGTACCCAATCCCCTTGGCTCTTGCTCCCTTGTATGTGCTGACAGGGGTGCCCAATCCCCGTCGGCTACAGCCCCAAAAAAAACTTAGGTGGAATGCCGGGAGCCCACCCCAGTGTACCAAATACCCTTGTAAAAAAAAACTTCCTGTGATGTTTTTCTTTTTGTTAAAACCTGTAAAACAGAAAATGGTCCCTCATCGAGTCCGGTGGCCCTCCCCAACCTGCACACCACCCTCTGCACACCCTGCCTCCCACCCCTCACCCCATACTTACCTCCAAAGCATGGCACGACAATCTTCTGTGGACCCGGAACATGTCTGCACTCTTCAAAGCTGACTGTGAACTGAAGAAATGCCAGAAAGTTGTATAATGGCATAAATATGGTTTATTCAACTTTGGTGCATATCTCGGGCATTTGGGGGAATTTTGGCACCAAATGTTCAACATGGGGTTATTGGGACCCCTTCTCATGAATTCAGTCACTGTCATGGCATTATTCTGTCCTGAAAGGTGATTTCATGGTCACTGAACGGAATCACCTTTCCGGACCGATTAATGAAATGACAGTGCCACAGTTCATGAGGTGATGATGTTGTAAATTTGGTGAGAAAATTCCAATAAATGACTGTTTTATGAGCGTGTGTTGCACAGTTTCCATGCATGCTCATAATTTCATGACTTTGTAATATTTTCACTCTAGAGTTTCAACACTGGCATTTTTCCACACCTCCTTATGAACAGTACAGCTGTCATTTTACATATCCTGGCTGAAATGTATTTTCGCACTTCCGGTGCAGATTAGCACAGTCGCTGTGGGAAATCAGTTTTAGGGACAGATTAAGAAAATGACAGTGGCACTGTTCATGAGCAGAGGTCCTAAAATGCCCATGTTGAAAATATGGTGATGAAAGTCCATAAAATTACTGTGTTACAAGCATGCATTGTGCAATTTCCATGCACCCTTGTAACTTTGCAAATCTGCAATATTTTCATGCCAGATTTTCAACACAGGGTTTTTTTCACATCTCCTTATGAACAGTACAGCTGTCATTTTACATCCTGCCCAAAATGTGTTTTTGCACCTGTGGCACATAATGTCGCTGTTGGAAATCAACTTTTGGGACAGATAAAATCACAGTGCCACTGTTCATGAGGGGAGGTCCCAAAATGCCTATGTTGAAAATGCATCTCTTCAGGGTGGGGGTGAGGTTGGCATCAGTTCAATATTTCACTACCATTCCTATTATGCATCTGTAACTCCTGCACTACCAATGCCAATGCCACCGAGACATTTGGCATTCACAAATGCTTGTTTTCCTCTTAACATTTATCAGCACTGCCCAGTCCTCCACCTCAGTTTCCAATTCACCCTCATCAAGCTTTCTTTTAGTGACCATCTCCAAATGTTCGTAGTTGGTGTTAGGGGCTGGGATTTTGTTTAAATTTGTTAAAATTTTCAGTTTAGCTACTATTTCCTCCTGACTCTTTTTAAGAGTTTCTAACTTTATGTAGAATCTGTTCAAATCATTAATAAGTTCTGTGTTGTGAATGTACTTATTGCGTACAAAATGTTCATATAGAATTTTCTCCTCCATGATTTTGTACTTGTTGCGTCCATTGCATCTAATCCCTAGTTCACCATCTAATGTTAATATTTTAAAATCCATGGTCGGTAGAGTATTTATCAGACTAATGGTTAGCAACTAGCTAGCTACTGGAACTCAAATGTAGTTACTCAATGCCAGCATATATCCTAGTCATCTAATCATGGTGGTAGTATAATGTCTGTCCCAGTCCACAGCTCCATGACTGACATGGCAGAAACATGCAGACATGCATGTGTGTCTCTGATTGTGTCTCCATGTGCATTGCCATGTGCTCGCCCCACTTATTGGGTGGACCAAGTTAAATAGCATGCTACCCGGAAGTAGCAGTGGTTGAACCCTAACTTGAGCCCTTTACAGGACTAAACTATCCCTTGCTGTAAGAATAACTGGGATCTAAGCAGCTCTCAGTTGGCACTGAGCTGCTCTGCAGGGTCAATAGAAATGTACACTCTCAGCAGGACAGAATCCCTAATGGTTCCCTTTATCAATAGAGCCCAGGCTAGCTGCTGATGGTCGCTATGGCAACAGACAACCAGCACTATCAGAATTCATTCTCCCCATGCTATTGCACCCCTCAATTAAGCAAGTAGAGCTTTTAAAAATATCTATCTATCTATCTAGCTATCTGTCTGTCTGTCTGTCTGTCTATCCATGTGTCTGTCTATCTATCTCTCTGTCTGTTTTTTATTTGTTAAGTGAACTGGGGTGCCCCCTCCCAGTACAGCTGCTTTCTCCCCTCTATCCTCTAGGTCTCCCCCACTCTCCTATGTGTAATTTTTTTTATTACGTAGTATAGGCAAATTGGGGTGCCCACCCCTGGAACTGCTTCTTTTGCCCCTCCCCTCCAGGTTACATTAGTCTCCTTTTATGTAATATATGTGGTGGCAAAAGGGTACCCACCCCCAGTGATGCCAAAGATCATCCCAATACTGGAGTGCCCAGTCACCAGTGTTGACTTCTGTTCCAGTATAATAAAGAAAAATATTCCTTGTTGATCTTTTTTGTTTTGTTTTGTTTTAACCTAAAAAGAAAAGAAAATGATCCATCAGCAATCTGACTCTCCTGCACCCCCCCACCCTGACCTTCACTCAGCACCCATCACCCCATACCCCCATACATCCTGACTCAACTGAACATGTCCCATGATGTAGATCAACTCTTCGATCGAAGAAGTATCTTCCTGCTGGAACCAACTGCGATATGAGAAAATAAGGTAAGTTTAATGTATTTCAATGAGGTTTTTGCTTTTTTTTCATACACTTTTACACCAAATTTTCAACATTGCCTTTTTAAGACCCTACCTCATGTCCAAAGGTTTTGAAATTATACAAATCTCACCCAAAGGTTGATTTCACTGTCGCTGCACAAAATCACCTTTCAGACAGGATTTGAATTTTTCTACACCTTTGTTCATCAGGTGGGGTCATAAGAAGGCTATGTTGAAAATTTTGTGCAAAATATTAAAAAAAGAACAAAGTCATGAGCATACATAGAAATTATTCAACAGATGCTCATAACTTAGGTAACTCACTATTTTGACCCCATATTTTCAGTATTGCCATTTTTTACACCGCATCATCAACTTGAAAGCTGTTATGTTTGAAATCTTGGCTGAAACATGTTTTTGCACCTGTGGTACAAAATAACATTTTGGCCGAGACTGAAACTTTTCACTGACCATGTTCATGAGATGGGTTCATAAGAAGGCTATGTTGAAAATGTTGGGTCAAAATATTAAAAAAGCAGCAGTTATGAAGGTATGTTAACATTATTCTATGCATGCTCATAAGTTTGGTAATTTTTCACATCCGTTGTTGCACCTAAGTGCAGGGTCAGCAGAGTGCTACACTTCCATAGGGGGATGGAGCCTTCCCTTGGTGCAGGACTCAGGTGGCTCTGTGTGTCTGCATCTGTTCATGCAGGTCCTAAAGGGACCTGCGTGAATGAAGATGCTATTCCATGTCTCAAAAAGAAAGACAATTCTTTGCAAAAAAAAAATGCATTAATGCACCAGTTAGGGTTCATCTTAATGCAACAAAAGTAGGGAAATGTGGTGTTTGGGTTTCCAACTCTAACTACCTACCCACCCCCCAAGCAGGAAAGGAAAAACATTAGGGTTTGGGGTCTCCTGACTCTTGCCAAATTAGTGGTGAGGTCTTCCTTGGGGTTGTCAACCCTAATGCTTACCCCTCCTCCCAGCCCATAGCCTTTTGTCTGAAGCAAAAGGTACTGCTCCAAGCCGGTGCCCCATATAGCTGATAAACTCTTCAAAGGTAGGGAAGTATGTCTCAACACATATTGCCAACAAAATCTGTTGTAGCTTTCATCATATAGGGTCCTGTGGACCCTCCTGAGGAAAAGAGATCACAGCTCACCTTATTTGCTCAGGGTAAGGGGTGAGAATTAGGGTGATAACTCCAAGAAGAACCCACCACTGATTTGTCAAGACTCAGGAAACCCAAAACCCTAATGTTTTCCTTTTGCTGCTTGGGGGTGGTGGGTTAGTGTTGGAAACCCTAACTCCACATTTCCACACTTTTGTTGTGTTAGGTTGAACCCTAACTGGTACATTAATGCAGTTGTTGGCAAATAATATATATATACTGTATATATATATATATATATATATATATACATATATATATATACAAGTTCAATCCTCACACAAGTGATTATGAGCTGTGTATTGTCAGAGCATTGTATGTTCAATTTTTGAAACATCAGTTTACTAGTTGTACTTTTTAACTGTGTCTTTGTATGAAGATATAACTGTTTCTGTTTGATTTCAACTGCTGGCTTCAGTGCTACATGTAGCTGTTGTGATGTCATCAGCATCATGAAATCTGTACTCTGGTCCAGTATGCATTGAGATATGCCCTACTTTGCAAGCTAATATTATCTTGCTATGTTAAGGTTAAGATAACACATTTTATTTTGTTACTTATCAGTAAACATGTGTTGCATAAATAGGGGAATTTACATGTCCTGATGAGAGGCTAATGATATTACAATATTCCATCTTAATATCATGGTTTTTGAATGAAGATAAATATAATATCTTCAGTCAGACCATGTCATATTCTGTTTATACAGACATATGTTTTGGTTTAAACATGATTGAACATGTTTTTATTAACTGTTTGTAATTAGTATAGATTCAAAATAAAAATGGATGTCCAAGCAGTTATTAACAATCATCCTTCCATAACATCTCTCAAATGTGAAAACTTATTTACAGTCTGGACTACAAACACATGTTCATGGTGACTATTAGCAATGTGCTACCCATGACTATTCAGATTTGTAAAGGGTGGGTCATGCCAAACCAGCCTGATCACCTTCTTTGAGGGGTGACCAGGGGAGGGGGGTGGACAGGGGTGGGACCAAGAATGTAACTATTTGGACTTCAGCAAGACCTGTGCTGCATAACAAACTTCTATGTGAAGTATACCTGTGCAGTATATAGTGCCTAAGGCTTAGACAAAGTGCATTTTTCAATTCAATTTCCAGATTTATTGATAGACCAATTGGTCATTACAATCATGCAAATTGACAGACACCCAAAATATACAGTAACTGTACAATAATTAAAAGATTGCATACATAGTACTTTAAAGCTAACCAGACAGTGGGTATCAAGTTAACAGCATAAGAAATATATGTATCCCTACTTATCAGTTGTTGTTAACTTGAAAAGTACTATCACATGTCTTCATTAAGGTTCATTATTAGCTAACATTCATTTCCAGATTTAAAAATGCTTTACCCACAATATCGTAATTATCCTAATAATACAGCATGGGGTCATAATGTCATAGGAAACAAAGTGTGCAAAACAATTCCACAGTCAAAACAGCATGTGTAAAAAACAGAGTCAATAAAAACACCTACCAAAACAGTAACAGCACACACCAGATGAACAAGTGGGAAACGTTCCCATTTCTTTGTTTTTTAAGGGGGGACTTCACACGTGCACCTCTGATATGGGTCGCCCCCTCCGAAACTAAATTGACTAACTCTGAGGGGGGGTGTGGACCAAGGGATAAAGGGAAACTTGGGAGGAAATTTCATTTTTTGCCAAAATAAAATGTCAGGAGATGGGAAACCAAACCCCGATCCCCGGGTCTCCACTGCGCCAGGTGCTTGTGCCTTAGCCACATCACCATGGGTGTGGCTCGACCAGGCACAGCACTTGTGGCTTCTTCAGCCCTTTCTCCAGTTCACAGTGAGCAACAGGGATAGCAGAAGTTTCCTACCGCCATTGTATCCCTGTCACTCTAATTCATTCCATGTTTTGATTGCATGGTTTTTCCTGTGCAGTTTTTGCAGCGCTATATTGGCCCAGTACCAATAATATATGGCATCACTAGTTTAATATTTAGTAGTCACTCCTAAAAAGTTTTTAGTACCATCATATATTCCTCTGTAACATTAATTTAAAGGCTCTTAAAAAAACTTTCTACAAATGAAACGTTAGGCAACACTAATTCTCAGAGTATTATCACTTTAATAACTATACTACATATCAGCAAAGTTTTTTTCAGTAAAGAAGAATCCAATAAACCCATAATTTCTTGCCATGGTTAAAACATAAGCAGGACTCCACACAAGGAGTCTGTATTTGAGCCCATTGTTTAAGGGAAGTGGATTTCCATGGAAATTATTAATCAGAGCAAGAAGGAAAAGCAAGCTCCGTGTTGGGGGTCCCACCAACTAGGGTCCTTGAGTTCACCAAACAAAGCAAATTTTCAAGCTTTTACATACTCTTTGGTTTGGCTAGCAAATGGAGTCCTGCAAAGGTATATTAGCACCACGAGTCTAATGCACTCCATTCCAAATACCAAGGAAACAGGCTTAATTCAGAACCTAGTAAAACTGTAGAATTAATGAGATTATTTAAGAAGTTGCAATATTACATTGTCAAGTTCATAAATGTTTATCCACATCCAAAACCAAATGTAACTGACTAGCCTCAAAAAGGAGTCCCACAGTGCACAATACTTTTGATTCTGGCAACAGCAATTTCTTGAGTACTTAATTCTGCTGCCGGGTGTAGCCCATGCTGCATAAATGGTCAAAAGTGCCAGGAAAAATCATCTACTACAGGAGTCAATGTTTGACTATTTTCCTTTTTCTTCAGCAAAAGGCAAGGTTTATCGGGGGTCCTACACACATACCGTTGCAGGGAGTTCTGTACTTAACATATGGAAAATTAACAGCAGGCAGGGACTTATCATAAAGTTCCCAAAAGCCATGGGTTACTCCATAAATAATTCCCACTGAGTCATAGCACACCAGAAGACAAGACTAGTGAGATTATAACATATTTTTCAGCATTCCCAGTTCTTGGAACATTCTTGGCACATTACTGAAAGATTTTCAATGCACTTATCTCAAACCACTCTTGGTCATAAAAACAAAAAACATACCTTATAAGTTTATTTAATTATTCAGTTTTCAGAATTCAGTTCAGTGGTAATGAGCCAAACTCAGACTCAAACATCTGGCCTCGGCACTGAACGTTGCTGCAAGGGGCTTCTGGGAAGCTTCAGAGAACTTCAGTACATTTCATCAGAAAAAGGGTCAGGATTGCTCATCTTGGGAGCTAGTTGGTTTCCTCTCCTGTAATCCTTGTTTTCCTTTGATACCTTTTCATAGGTTAGCCATGAATTAGGTCCAAATTAATACCTTGCATCATTTGTTAATCTGAAAAAGAAGAACCGAAAATCACTCTTCTGAGCTTAGTAAAGTAAGCCCAAGGACTTGAATTCCCTCTGACCCTGTGGCATAAATGGAATACCTTGTTTTATTTAAATTGTGCCTTTCAGCACTTTTCAGTGTGGTTGTCCATTCATGCAGATAAGGCTCTCTCTTGTTCTCCAGCCATACAGTTTCAATTCAATTCCAATTTCCAAACAAAAACGCTGTAAGCAGCCAACAAGGCTTCTTGTCCTCAAACACTCCTGGTCTGCAGGCCCCTCGATGGTTTTGTTCCTTTGAAAGCCTCTTTATTTAAGACAAAAAACTCAGTATTTATTTTAAAACTCAAAATCAGTATATAAGAGAACTTTCAAAGACTTTTTTTAAATTATATTTTTATTTGTTATAAAATATGTAAGAGATATATGGGATACAGTACATTATAGATATCACATAATACAATCAAGCACAGCTCAAGCAGCACACAATGCATTGCAGTTATGGGCACAATATCATAATTCATATACAGCCATAGATACATCCATCCTGATAGAGATCCTTGTATACTAGTACTCAAATCATAAGTCTTCCCCCTAAATCTCTCCCTCCCCCTCGCCTTTCTCAACTTAAAAAGGCTTTTATCCCATGTTTCTTGCCTATCTTGCTTCAGTGCAGTGTTTATCAGTCAGAACACAGAAAATTAGCAAATGAGTAGGCAAGTGTTCAGAGGCAAAGAAACACTTTGCAGCCATTTACTCAACCCAAAAATGTCTTATCCAGAAGCAGTAAGTTAAAATAACAGAAGTTTCATTCAGGCGAATTTAACTAAAACTTTTTTCTGTAGTTGGCCAGCGAACAACAAGCACAGTGCAGCAGGGAGCGAAGCGGCATCACTGCCATCTTGCCTCTCCACCCCCTCATCACAAAGTGTATTGCCTTCTAGTTTGATTGAAAATGTGTAAAAAGTGCTTGTGGCTTTGAAATATATGACTTTTGACTTCTTTTACAGTTACAGTACTTGTTTGGGAGTGGGTTCCGAGATGTACTACTACTTCTATTTAACTCACTGAGCCCTGAAGCTTTACATTATGGCCAGTACATAATGAAAAAGTTTGATGTATAATTCTTTTGTTTTTGCTTTTTCCGGGGACATTTGTTCATCGAAAAAAGTGAAAAACAGAATAGATTTTCTGAAGTTTTTGCTGATTAACGGAATCCATAAATGAAACACCACTCATTTCATGGCTATTTTTGTGCTGAACAACTGTCTTGCTCACAGTACCATGGTATTATTTTTTGTTTTAAAGTTATTCATATTTGTTCATCGAAAGTGAATAAAATTATCTGATTTTTTTGTGCTCATTATAAAAAAGTCTAAAAGGTATTTATATAAATGAAACACCACTCATTTTGTAGAAATTTTCATGTTGAACAACTTTCACAATCACAGTACTATATTTACATTTTTTGTTTCAAGGTTATTCACATTCGAAGGCTCATGTGCAACAGTGACCCATATGGCCGCTTGAGTGTCTAGCTCTGGCTTGTCATGGCAAAAATCTGTTAATTTACATTGTTGCTACTGCCTCTGGTATACTTACTGGGACTTTATTTCTTTGCTGAAGCTGCAAGATATCTGACGACATCACACCAATCTTTGTGTGCAATGTTTGGTCATCCTTCGACGTGCTGCGCCACAGGTGAACAGTCTGTCAGTAAGCCATAATGACAACATCAGAACCATTGGTTGCAGTTGAACTGGCTGATTTATCTGATATAAGGGTAATGTTGCAATTGTTAGTTTGTGATATTCCTAACATTAAGGAGTCGTGGCAAAACTGGATCAAAGTATGGCAGTGGTAGAACGGAGCGTGGTGGAAATGGAGCTATTTACATCTTAGGTGGAATTTGATTCAGTCCATCAGGCAGACAGGATAGAGCACCTACAAAAACAAGTAACATTTCTCAAAGCTAAATTGGATGATCTTGAGAATAGGAATAGGCGTAATAACCTTTGCATTGTGGGTATACTGGAGGGATCAGAGGAGCCGGATATGTGTGCCTTCCTTTAAATTCTTTTACCACAATTGCTGGATAATCAATGGAATACTCCTATCCAAGTGGAGTGGGCCCATAGATCTCTTGGCCCAAAACCTGCTATGGTTCTTCCCCCTAGGCCTGTTATCACCTGTTTGTTTTGTTTTTCAGTTAAGGAGCACATATTATGCTTAGCGTGAAAGAAAGGAATATCAAAATGAAATGGCCATACAGTTTATACATTTCACGATTTTTCTAAGGAGGTTGCATCCAGGAAAAGGTTTTTGTTCCAGTACGGAAAGAATTGGCCCATTACATAGTGCAATATGCAATGAGATATCCTGTTGTCCTGCATGTCTTCTGGGTAGGTCACTAGCTCAAATGGGACCATTTACAAGAGGCACAGAGATTTGTGGACAGTTTCAAGCAATGGTCTAAAACCACTTATTTTCCAGCTAAAGAGAATGGTCCTTCTACTTCTAATAAAGTGCCTACCTCCCAGCTCTCTTCTGTGGCTCCTTATACTAAATCACTGATGGATCACCCTACTACATCATCTTCCAATGGGACTGAACCCACCATTTCTACTGCCCTGAAAGGAGATGCTACTTATACCTCTAAGCTGAAATGGCATCGAGAGGGATGAAGAAATAATGGTATCCAAAGGACTTTATTTCTTACACAGGAGTGTACCAGCCTTGAACAAAAAAATGTGCTACACTCTCCATTGTCTTCTACCTTTAGCCCCTCTGGATGGTCAGAAATCCCTAATACCAAGCATCCCAGACTCTCTGAGTATATCTCCTGAAAAGGTACAGAGTATGGATATGGACTGGGTGGATTACCTAGAGGAAGATGTGCTCACTTCAGTATCAACAGAGCCGAATACAACAGATTCCACCCTTGCCCCTGTATCTGATGGTGGCAAACTACTGTCAACAACCAGTAGTTGCAGAACAGACTGTATTGACTTAAATGCTGATAACTTGTTGCAAGAATCTTCTGTTGCTGGAACATGAAAGACTATTGACTTTTGGACATTTAAACAGTAATGATTATTTTTGTTTAATCAATATAGTCTAATCTCAGTGTGTCCTTTACTCATTAGAATATTTTTTGGGGGGAAGCAGGTGACTAAAATTCTCTTAATCCTCCATACTATATGTCTGCTTTAGTAGAGCTCTGTTAGTGAGCTGGGGGAGGAGCTTATTAATTCTGATGGGTGTAAGCAACCTTTCCATCTGCTTTTCCATTAGTCTCTCTCCCTTTTGTTGTCCCCCTTTGTGTCTGGCAATAAGGTAAATCTTTACAGGGATATAGCCCTTCCCCTCTCTGAGCAAGTGTATGTCACTCTGGGAAGACATATTTCAGCTCAGTGTATTTCCCACTTTCAAGGATGCCTTTGGGTAATGTCATGGCAGAAGCATGTTCCGGCTGCCTGTTATACTTGCCAGCTTAGGGGTAGGCTAGTCTAGTAGATGCCTGCTAAGGAAGGAGAGGGTATGGGCAGTTACCAACTGCAAGCTCAGCATGTCTCTTTCCTCATGCTACCTATTTCTTACTGCTGGAGAATGTCTGTAATTGATGTTTTGACCTACAGTTATCTACCTTTATTACTTGAGTGGAGGATATTGGGTTTTACATATGTTCTTGAGATACCCATGTTCTGGATCAATTTTGCTAGTCAGTTCATTATTTACAGTTGTATTTTAGGCTCTTTGAATAACATTGTGAAAATGCTTACGTGGTTGACTGGAATATAGATTTGTTAGATGGTTTATCTCTGCCTTTGCAGATTATCAGTTTTTCATTGGCATTATATGATGTTGGTATAGTCACTTCTGCGGTTAGTGCTAGCGATGGTTCAGTTAGTTGCTTCAATTTAATAGCACCACCTTCACTTCTTTTTCTAGTGCTACCCTAGTATTACTTCCTAGCCTCCTATGATTCTTTTAATTGGTTTTTAAATTGTTTTACAGATGGCTGAGTTAAAGGTGCTCAGCTGGAATGTCCAGGGTATGAATCACCCTATCAAACAAAAAAAAATGTTTATTCTTTTTTTAATTCTTCTAAGTGTGACCTAGCCTTCCTTCAGTAGACTCATCTCCTTAAGTGGGAGGCACATAAATTGGTAAAAGGCTGGGTGGGGAAGGCCTTCTCTAGCTCCTTTGCAACCAAGAAGCAAGGTGTCTCGATTCCAGTTAGGAAAGGATGCCCTTTCCATGTTATGAAAACCTCTGCAGATAAGGAAGGATGCTGGCTTATTTTGTTAGATCAGATTTATGGGATACATGTTTGTCTAGTTAATAAATATGCCCCAAATATTGATTCTCTGACTACCAGGGCAAAACTAGCCACCTACACCTTATCAGATGTACCTCAAGCACCTACTATATGTCTTTCCATAGGTCTCCTGCTTTCAGGAGGGTATGAAGATACAGTATAACTTTCATTCCGTGTTGTTAGGATAACATGGGAAGTCATGGCTAAAATATTCCTTTGTTCAGTTAATTGCCTTTATTGAATAGACAATTTTCAAATCAAACAACAATTCATAACAGCCAAATCAAAACAACAGTGCAATATACAGTATTCCACTTGCCAAATATACAATGACATTGACAAGCCTCAGTAATATACATAATATGCATCAGACAAAATGCTTGAGTGTTTTAGTTAATACACATATTACATAAAAATAACAGGCCTGATTATTGAATGGTGGAGAATGGCACACCATGAGTGCACCAGCCAGGGATGGTGCAAAGGGCAATTTGGGCCACACCATGTACAAGTCCCAATTCTGGAATGTAGTATGTACTACATGGTGGGCCACTTTCACCAGCTGGGCTTGTGCTGCTCTTGTGGTGGACACACAGCTGTGCCATGGTGGATGGGAGCTTGCACTATGGTGGTGCTGCAAAATCACAATACAGTATGTGGCATTTAGAAAGTGCCTCAATGGGAGTAGGGCTGGCATGGTGTTAGGCCAGCCCAGAGCTGGTCTAACAGCCCATGTGCTACCCCTGGAGCCAGTGCTGGGAGTGTAGTGCTCCTGTGATAATAAAAGAATCCAAAAGGTATCTATAAATGAAACACCACTCATTTTGTAGCTATTTTTGTGCTGAACAACTATGTTGCTCACAGTACCATGCTATCATTTTTTGTTTCAGTTATTCACATTTGTTCATCAAAAAAGTGAAAAAAAAATGTTTTCTCATGTTTTTTGCCAATTATGAAAAAATCTCCAAGGTACCTATAAACAAAACACCACTTATTTTGTGGTAATTTTCATATTGAGCAACTTTTGCACCCACAGTACCATGCTATCATTTTTTTTTTTATTTAAGGTTATTCACATTTAAATATGGTTAGTACTGCTACTGCGGCTGAACATTTTAGACCTGAATGAGTTAAGAATGCATTGTTACATGGTACTACAAAGAATGATAATGACATAAGTACACCGCCCACAACTGGCCTCTCCCCCATTGTCTTCTATCTCTCCACCCCCCATCTCATACCTCCCCTCACCCCTCTCCCCATCCTTCCTTTCCTCCTTCACCTCTCCTCCCTCTTTTTTCACCCTGGTCTTCTTACCTCCATTTCCCTCTATCTAGAGCTACTCCACAGGCTCCCCCGTTTCTCCACTCCACCACCCTCTCCCAAATCTACTTGATTTTGAATGCCCTGTTGGACTACTCATTACCGTTTTACCTTGTTCCACCTTTTTCACCAGCACTGTGGCAAACATGGTGGTGGTGTTGCCATGTATTGGTAAAATAGATTAATGTTGAATAGATTAAGCTGTATAAAACTATGTGATTTAAATAATTAAATTCAACCAACACATACATTATTGACCATAAGCCATGGCAATAATTACAGAGACAATTTGATTAATTGATTTATAGCACTTTCAAAATTAGCATGAGCAGTTTGGTGTATAAAAGTGGTGACAGGGGCTTTTCTGGCCACTCCCCCTAAGAAAGCCTTGCAGCAAAGTGTTGGGGTTATAGTAACTGGCTAGTTGGACTGGAGTAAGATCATTTTTTGTATATGTGCATCATGAAGTGAATTGTGCATTTACATGGACTTATTTATACACCTTATCAAACTTTGTTGAACACTTTTTGCACATTTTTGTATGTAGTTTAAAAGGAGCAAAAAAAGATATGATAAAAATAAAATAATATGTTTTGCAAGGAATATAAGCCTTTTTGCATCCTATCTTATGACCAGTACCTGTTGCTCACTTATATTTCATTGTCAGAGTACTGAGGAATTTTTTCGTTATTTGGGTGAGCTTCTGACTAAGCCACCCAGTAAGTGAAGTACCCCATCGTAGCAGATTCTAGTCTGTAACCTGCAGCCTTGTGGAAAATGGATTGTCAAGTCCAACATTATATAGCCAGCCATTTGTGGTCTTTTCATTTTGTCTCTGATTCATAACATTTTGGCCCTGTTTTTTTGATTATTTCAAAGCAATTTGTGTTAAAATGTGCCTGCATGTGTGACTCTATGGTGAGCACAAGTAATTACAATGCCACTGCTGTGGAAGAAACAGGACCATTTGTATTTAGTAGTTTTGACCTTCTAGAGAAATGTAAATGAAGAATCAGTGAAACAACAGCTGCTAATAATATGACGAACGAGCATATCTCTTGAGTGGTTAATGCATTGGAATTAAGTTTCGAAAAACTGGAAGGCTTGCTGTTTAAGGAACTTAACACCGCATAAAATATTTCTACCCTTGAAATTGAATTCGATAGAGAAATCTATCCACAAGATCTTAGAGTCACTAGAGTGCCATCATGCAGTATTGCTAATTTTGAGTTTAAAGATGAATGGGAAGTGGCTGCTAAAATCTGCACTAAGGTCTTCATTCAATCAATTTTCAAAGCTGACATTAATAAGCACAAACAAATTGATCAAGAAATTAATGAGGCAAAACAAGGCTTAAGTTGCTTTTTGAATGACCCCTAATTAAAATAATTAGATGAAGATCTCAAACATCGATTAATGTATGAAGCTAAATTGATACAATGAAAGCAGACCAAATTAATAAGAGATGGGGAGATAAAGATAAAGGATGTTTGTTTGCCTGGCCCAAAGAAGATCACAATAGAAACATCAGTTGGGGTAGATCAAAATCAAGGAATAGATATTTTAAAAATAACAGGAAAAGCAGAAGCTGTCCACCACACTCAGTGACTTTTCAAGATAATTTGATTGAAAGCAATGACAATCAACTTCCAACAGATGCTAATACATTAGCTAATAATCAAGGACCCTGGTTTTGTGTTTTTACCGGTAACACCTGCAAAAATCATGAATCCGGTTTGGTATGCAGATTTTAAATTCTTGTACCGGTGCCTCCCAGAAATGGCATGTCACTGCACACAATCCCTACGATGTCAGAATCTTTTTTTTATTTTCTCTTTCTATGCCCCCTTCTCACAGCATCAGTCTTCACTTTACAGAGATCCCTAGGCTGTGTATCACCTAGCTTTGCCCTGGGTAATTCTCAGCAGCTCCTGTGGCCTGCCCCATCCTGCCTGAGTTGTACCCCCCAGGCAGGAAGGGAGGGGACCCCAGGTCTTCCCCTCCACTGTCCCTTAGTGTGTGTCGGGTAGCCCAGTTGGTCCATTATGGAGCCTGATTATGAAGTCTGGAGCAGCTGGCTCCCTTCTGCCAGTGGCCAATGTGGGGTGATGTTTTCTGGGTTTCTGATCTCTGTCCCTGAGGGCACCAGCACTCGAGGGGATCCAAGGAGGTAGGGCACGTAGAGATATGCCACTGTTCCAGATTCTGGCCAGCATCCTCCCCTTTGCACCACCACCTATGGTCACCCAAGTGGTGATAAAGCAGCAGGACCTGCAGCCCACCCTCCCCAGAGAAGGAGAGCAGCCCCAAGGGGGTTCTCCATCCTACTCCCCTAGACAGACCTCTAGCCACCCAAGTTTGTTTCTGACCCCAGGTCACTGACATTGCAAGCAGTAGCACTACCACATCACCAGCTGGCCAGCCCAGATTTCAGCATCTTAAAATGAATGCTGTTCTGCTTTGCAACATATAGAATCAGTAAGAAAATTACCTGCACTGCTTTGTTGTAACCAGCCATGCTTCAGTTTAGCCACCCATGCTTCCCACCAACCTCTCCATCAGATGAGGACTGCTTTCCTTCCTGAAACAACAGTTTTCATTTAGTATGTGCCTAAGCATCTTTTATTATTTATATTATACTGGATGATACAAAAAAAAAAACAAGTATCAGCACACATGGCCAGGGCCTCTGGAAAATTGCAGAAATGTTTTTCAAAACTTGCTGGGAAATTGCAGGAATTCTACTATAGACCCTAAGTGCGTCACAATAAATCCTTTACCATTTTCTGGAGCATATATTAGTCAGCATAAACTACTAAATGAATACACTGAAACTTGAATATATTTTACATATAAAGAAAAAATGAAGTTCCTAAAATTAATTCTAAATGAATAGGATGTGTTGCCTTTCTACCAAAACTTAAAAACATCTGCCGTATACAGTGCTAAATAGATTCTACTTAGTGAGCCACAGAAAATCAGTATTAAATAAATCAAGAATAAACATATTTAATCTGTTTCTAGATGTAGAATAATGAAGCCTGATCAAAATCTATTTACAGTGCTCTGTCAAGTATTCACCCACTTTGGTGTAAGACAAAATAAACAGATGGAATGGTGAATAATTCAGTTTTAGTAAAATGTTGTAAACTGTTTAATGTTCATAATTTGCACTGTAGGTACTATGCACTATTATTGAAATCATATATTAAAACATTATATGTGGGTGTTATTATGGTTGGCAGTATAGCCTAGTGGTTAGAATAACAAACAGTGATTGAACTGGATGCATCCAGCAGACTTGGGTTTGAGTCCCACAATCTCCACTTGCATTGTGTGCTGCTCCGGGCAAGTCACTTAACCTCCCCAGTGCTCCTAGGTTACCCCTGAAAACAGGTAGTTCTGGTTAGTGGGACTTACTCGGTTAACAAAGAATATTAAAAAAAAGCCTATGTAGGTTTACTACATCATACAATAGTGAGTGTACCCTGTAATTTACCTGAGTTTTACTCGGGCTGCAGTGAATTATAGGTAAAGACAAATGTTCAGATGCATTTTATGTGTTTTATAAGCTTATTTTTAAACTTTAGTCAGGTTTTTATTGTATTCTTTGCATGTGAGCATCTAGGTTGTAGATTGCTAAGTGCAGGATCACTGTTACCAACTAGCTTATTCAAGCTTATAATCAGCAGGAGCATTCAAAATCCTCAGTTGTTTGAATGAAAACTAGTCTGAATGAAAGTATGTTCACAAGGAAGAAATTGCCTTACTACCACTTACAAAAAGACTTCACAGTTAGCATCTCATTTAGGTGAATGGGATCATGTGTACCTTTTCTCCCACTGCTGTTTCAGTCTCTGTGGCAACAAAAAGTTGTCTGATAGACTGCTTCAACAAAAATCAAATGTTAAGTGGTGTTTAAGTGTACTTATGCTTGGCCAGTGGATCTCCTATGTGGCCCAATGCTGCTGACACTCTACCTGCCACTGTATAATGCCACTAGTGGTGAGTGGGTTGCTGCAAACACACCCAAGCCAGAAAGCACACTCAATGATGCACAGAAGTTAAAACCCCAGGGGCTGTATGATGCTAGTGGTCAGAATGGTGCTCAATTCACATCTGATCTCAAACATGAAAACTGAGAGATACCCTTTTCATGGACATCAAGAAAGAAAAGCATCCACATGTTTGGGAGATGCATGATTTTTCCATTTGAAGGTCCTCCACTAATCACTTGTGGATTTTTTTAAGTAAAGACACTTTATTTCAAAGAAGCAAATTCAGGCAGTTTTTTTCTTCTCCTACTCTCTGTCCATCCACTCCTTCAGGCCTGCCAAGAACCCCTACCACCCGCTACTGATTCCAGACTGCCATCCACTGCCCCTTATTGCTGTGCTAGCAGGTAACCCGAAGTAACCCTTCATGGGGTGGGCCCCTACCCCTGTGAGAGGCTGCCAGGGGAGGAAAATCACCCCAAAAGGCTTCTGTGTATCCCGGGCATGGCAGGGGTAGGAATGGACATGTGTGTCTGGGGCTTTGGGCATATGGAGGGACCAGCAGTTGTCCTCTGGTTGACCAGCAAGTGTTTTCCCATTTTCTTGGGAGCATGACGGACCACATGGTGTCAAGGCACAAGCTGATAGAATTTTATAATGCACTGTTCATAGCCTTGGTGACTCTATGTATGTATTTTGTTCCTATTCTAACTGTGTTCACTGACTACTTGTGTTATATTCATCTGGTTCTACCTGATTCTGTGTAATGCCTAACTTGTATCATGTTGTCCTCTGTATGAAATTGTATTTCATTGTACTCTCCCAGATCGTACCTGAAAATAGTAAATGTCTTGTCTATTGTACTTACCTGGTCAACAAAAGCTAAATAAATAAATAATAAATAAATGTCTGGCATGCTCCCTCCTGCAGTAAGGGCTGATGTGTTGCCATGCCTCTGGCCTCCACTAGGGGCCAGCAAATGCTGAGCCATGAACCCAGCTTCCCTCCACGAAGAATCGCTGGACACTTGAATTTTCACCCCCCAACCAGACTTCCAACACCCAAGTCTGTTCATGAACCCAGGTCAGTGGTGCTATAGGCAGAAATCCAATTCTGGCAGTTAAATGATAGGAAAAAATAAAGGTGATCCACCTTAGTGGTGGTGGTTCTGATTAATTTACATCTGAGTTCTAACAAGTAAAGAGACCAAGTAATTTGTAAATTGTGCATGTTACCCCTGAGGGATGGCAACTGCATTGTTGCTACTGCTATCACACCTGAAGGGTAGGGGCTGTAGTGCTTCTGCCATCACCACTGGTGGATGGGGAATGTAGTACTGCTGCCGTCCCACCTGATTGATGAGGCCCATAGTGCTGATACTGCCATCACACCTGAGGGATAGGGAATGTAGTACTGCTGCCATCACACCTGAGGGATGGAGGCCATAATGCTGATACTGTCATCACACCTGAGGAATGGGGAACATAGTACTGATGCCATCACACCTAAGGGATGGAGGCCACAGCGCTGCTGCTTCTGTCACACCTGTGGGAGGAGACAGTAGAGCTGTCACTGCTGCCATCACACCAGAGGGATGGAGGCCATAATGCTGTTGATATCACACTTTAGGGATGGGGGCTGTAGTCCTGCTGCTGCCATCACATCTTGTACTTAAATTAACTTTACATTTGTACAAAGATGAATGAATGTACAATAGTGGAAGTCAAAATTGCTAAAATGCATGTTAGCAGAGTTAAAAATTGTAAAATAAAGTACACAAAACCAAACACCAGTAAAACTGGATTTTGGTTTGGCAGATACCAGTGACAATATCGTTTTTTTACAATGTGCAAAATGGAATTTGCCCTTTCTCAATCCCGGTAAACTAATGTCCCTGCTAATAATGGACAGTCTCCTTTTTTAAACTATTGATCAGAGGTAACAACACAGGGAACAATGAGAGGCAGAGAATAAGGAAGACAAGGAAGTTGAATGGGGGTCAAGGAGCAAGAGGAACTGGCATGAGATATTCAGGAAGGAAAACAGGGAGAAATAAAATGTGATGAATTTATTAGATAAAGTATTGACTGTGTCTCAAATACAAGTTTTGGAGAAGGGTTTAACATTTGTGCCAATGCCAAGAATTAATCCTTTTGCAATTCACTTGGATCTGTTTAAGTTTTTTAGAAAATTACAATTACAGGACCATTTCAAGGTGAGTACAGATGACCAAGAACTGGATGCTTCCATGGAACTGGATCGAACTATCAATAGAAGCAACAGCTCTGATGAATTATTGACACAGGGAAGTATCACCTTTGAAGTTCTGAATGCTCTTTACTTAGAAATTAATTAAACTGAAAATGAGGTTAATGATAATGAGGAAATGTGTGTTGATGATTATGATGTGTGGACAGAAAGGAAAGGATTGTTTAAACCTAAATCAAAATACTGCCCTTGAACTGTTAATCAGAATATTCTGGTGTATGAGAAACTAGTCATTAAAGAAGTCATAGAACTTGTTAAAAATTAGGAAACTGAAAAAAATGGGATAATTTAAATATACAACACAAGAAAGCGTTAAGACAAATTAAAAGCTGGAGTGATGTGGTAGTGAAACCAGCAGATAAAGGAGGGAACATAGTACTTCTGAATAAGCCACAATATGTTGAAATGGTTGAAGCAGTGGCAAAAGATGAGTCTTGTTATCATAGGCTTCTGAGTAACCCTGTTCATAAATTTATGACAGAGTTGGACAAATTTTTAACAGATACCAGAGATTCATTGGTTATCACTGAAAATTAGTTTAATTTCCTGTGGCCAGAACACCCAGTCACTCCTGTCTTATATGCTTTACCAAAAATTCACAAAACTCCAAGCGCTCCACCTGGACGACCAATTGTCTCTGGAGTAGTATCTCTCACAGATAATTTATCTGTTTTTGTAAATTTCTTTTTAAAAAAGGAACTGATTAGGTTGCGGTCCTATTTAAGAGACAATGGAGATTTTTTGGTAAAGTTGCAAGGCTTTAAGTGGGAAAATAGTTATATATGGATCACAATAGATATTGAGCAGTTATATTCTTTGATAAGACATTGTGACGGCATTACAGCTTGCACGTATTTCCTTGAGTGTAGCCAAACAACAAATCCAACTAAATTTCTCGTGGAAAGCATACAATTCATGCTAACCCACAATAACATTGAATTTAATGGGGAACATTATTTTCAATTATTAGGAACTGCAATAGGTACCTGTATGGCACCTTCTTATGCCAATTTAACTCTGGGACTCTGGGAGCTTGAAAGCATATTTAGTAATACCTTCCCCTATGCAGATGACATCATTTTATGGTTTCATTTTATTGATGACATCATCTGTGTATGGGAAGGAGATAGACAAAAAAATACCTGAACTTATTGATTGACTGTGCACGAACAGACTGGGATTGAAAATGACTTATACTGTACAGCACATTTTTAGATTTATCACTTGAGGGTAAAGCAGGTGAAAATGCTATCACTAAGAATTTCAAAAAGCCGACATCATGCAGTTCTTATCTGCATTGTACCAGTGCACATCCAAAGAAATTGAAAGAATCAATACCCTATGGCCAAATGCTATGGTTCAATAGAAGTTGTAGTAACCCAGAAGATTTTGAAAGTGGATGTTCAGAAATGATTTAGTGTTTTCTAGCAAGAGTATAATTACAAGTTATCACAGGATACTAAAGCCAGAGTACTACAAAAAGAAAGAAAGGATCTGCTTCACAATGTCAGGGAGAATAATGCGACTGGGGAACCAGTTACCTTCAGCATAGAATACTGCTATGTTTATGGTAAAATTGGAAATGTAATACATAAATATTGGCCAGTTCTGATAAAAGACCCTGATCTGGAAAAAGCCTTAGGACCAAAGCCCAGGGTGTCATTTCACAAGGCAAGAAATCTTAAGGACCATTTGGTACACAGTAAATGCAATAGAGAAAATGAAATGGAACAAAACAGTGTGGTTACCCCTCCCCCACCCAAGGCTTCAGAAAATGGAAACAATGCAATATGTGTCAATAAGTTGAAGGAAATTTATTTATAACCCATCCAAGCACACTGAAAAAGTATGGAATAAGGAAATGCATCACATGTAGCACCACACATGTGATATATGGTCTAATATGTTCTTGTGACAAATTATATATTGGTATGACCAAAAGAGCTGTAAAAAACGTGTACAGGAACATACTCAGAACATTATTAATGTATATGAAAATAGTCCAGTTGCAATTCATTATAGAAATTTTCATAACTCGAATCCTAAGGATTTAAAATACATGGGTCTGGAGTGTGCACAGAATGGGAAAAAAGATCATCCCATTAAATGATAAATTGTCACAACTGGAGACTGCCTGGATTTGGCATTTACAAATGCTAAAACCCAAAGGGCTTAATGATATTTTGAATCTGAAGTGTTATTTGTAGCATAGTTTTTATTTATAGAATAATGAAATAAAGGCAAATTTTAAGTGTGATGCTCATAATTCTGCAAATAAATATACTGTAGGATTTCGCTTTGTAAGGCACTATTACGAGTTTATGCATTTAAATTGGCATTAGTTAAATGAGACTCTGGAAAAATTCCCTTTGTGACTTGTTCTGTAAATGTCTACTGTACGTTACAATAGTTTCTTTGTTCCTTCATAGTTTGTCTACTTGAAATCCCAATTTGTTCATGAGATGACTCCAGACAACATGCCTGTGGAAAAAGCAGTGAAAATGTTTGGATCTCAAATCGCATCATTGCAGAGAACAACAAGAAAGCAAGCCTGCTGGACTTAGTTCTCATATATTGTTTCACAAATGAAATTTATATGACATTATTCATTATAGAAAGTCATTTTGTAATTAGAAAGGAAACATAGCATTTGTAATGACATTATGATGGACAGCATAAAGTAAATTAAGATTGCTATTTAATGTTCTCTTTTTTTTTGCTATTTATTTGGCAATTAATTCCTAATCAGGGATGCATTGGTAACATAGATTAATGCTGAATGGATAAAGCTGTATGTAAAACTATGCAGTTTGAATAATTTAAATTCAATTAACACAGGAATTATTGACCATAAGACATGGCAATAATTATAAAGACAATGTGATTAATTGATATATAGCACTTTAAAAATTAGCACAAGCACTTTGGTGTAAAAAAGTGGTGAGAGGGGCTTTTCTGGCCACTCCCCCTGAGGAAGCCTTGCAGCAAAGCGGTGGGTTATAGTGACTGGCTAGTTGGACTGTGGTAAAGTCATTTTTTGTATATGTGCATCATGAAATGAATTGTGTATTTACATGGAGTTATTTATACACCTTATCGCACTTTGTTGCACACTTTTTGCAAATTTGTGTACATATTTTAAAAGGAGCAGAAAAGTACGATAATAATATGTTTTGCAATCCCTGATGAAATGTCAGAGGAACTTTACAAAGCCATGGGATCTGATATTTTACAACTACTCAAGCTGGCTTTACAGGCCTCTCATGTTTCTGGATCTCTCCCATCCTCCATGTGGGATGTGCTGGTCATCCTGCTCCCCAAAAAATCTCTTGACTCCTTGGACTGTGCTAACTTTAGGCCCATATCTCATCTATCTGTTGATACTAAAATCCTAGCCAATGCATTGGCCTCCAGAATGATGACTATCCTTCCATCCATCATTCATTCCTCACAAGTGGGTTTTATGCAGGGTAAGACTGGAACTGATAACACTAGACTCCTGCTTAACTTTAAATGGCTTGCATCCAGATTGGCCCTCACCTATGGCAGTCATGGCTATAGATTTTTCCAAAGCATTTGACTCCATAGAATGGCCTTATCTCCATGAAATCCTGCATGTATATGGTTTTGGGGCCCAATTTTGGCAATGGATCTGCACACTTTACTGTTCTCCCAGGGCATGCATTCTCACTAATAATGACATATTGCCACTTTTTCCCTTAATAGAGGTAAGAGGCAGGGCTGCCCTCTCCCCTCTCCTCTTTCTTGTAGCCTTGGGTCCTTTAATCCGTGTCCTACTTTCCTCCTCCCAGATCAATGGTATTGAGGTTGCTGGGCACACATATTTAGTGGCAGCATATGCAGATGACCTCCTCTTGACTGTGTCCAGTCCCCTCCAATTGGTCCCTGCCATCCTCAAGGTGCTCATGGACTTTGCAGCCCTCTCTGGCCTAAAGGTCAGTCAAAGGAAAACCACTGTCGCCCCCCCTTAATTCGGGGTGTATGAACAGCTGCTTGCAGGACACTAATCTCTCGTGAGCTGCCCGAGGTTTTACCTATCTCGGTATCCAGCTTTCTACTAACTGATCTACACTTGAATAGGCTAATTTCTCCCCTTTACTTACTCAAATCACAACAGACATAGAGAGATGGCACAAATTACAGCTTTCCCTTCCAGGACGGGTGTCCGCTGTTCGCATGCTTCTGTTCCCCCGACTCCTTCATCTCTTTAACAATCTGCCCATTTTGCTCTCTCCTAAATTGTTCACCTCACTGCAACATTGAATCTCTGCCTTCCTGTGGCACAACAAACCTCCTAGATGGACCAAGCAAAAAATGAGGGTGCACTGGTCATGTTGGGGCCTCAATGTCCCCTGGTTTCTGGGCTACCACCTCGTTTGTTTGGCAGCACACACGACAAAATGGTTTCTACCCAGCCAAATGGGCTCACCATCTTGGGTGCAGTTGGAGACAGACTTGGCAGGTGGAACTGCTCTTTATTCTCTTCTCATGTTTAGATCTCCCCTTTCTCGATCCCTACCCTCCACGATCGTCAGCACTGTCCATGCCTGGAAAATGCTCAAACTTAAAATGCACACGCCAAGACAGGTGTGCCCCCCCCCTCAGGTATGCCCCACTTTGGCACAATGCCCTATTCCAAATTGATGGAACCCCGTTACATTGGCCCTCCTGGCAGAGGTGTGGAATTTGACTACTACAAGATGTATGTTCACCTGGGTCAAACTATATGTTGTCTTTTGCACAACTCCAAACTAAATTTTCTCTCTGACACAAAGACTTTTGGAGATATCTTCAAGTTTGTAGTATCCTGCAATCCCTCCTAAATAACAAATGTCCAGATGCGCCTAGGCAATGGCTAAATACCCTACATAAACATCCCACATCTAAAGGCCTGCTTGGTCACTTTTATGTAACTTAGAGAGACACACATCCCGCTGCTACACTGACATGCAAACAATGATGGGAGGCATATCTGGCATCCCCCATCCCATAGCACCAATGGGATTTCTACCTTAAAGATGCACATTGTGTTTAGAGGGACACTAAAAGACGGTTTCTCCAACTACAAATTCTACAATTTTGGCACCGTACCCCGGTGGCCCTGCATGCCCGAGGCTTGCTCAACCACACTCAGTGTTAGAGATGCCCACAACCTAATGCCCACCTCCTGCATATACTTTGGACATGGCCCCATCTCACATCCTTTTGGAACATGGTTGCCACTGATCTCTCTAAAGTACTTAAGACTCCAGTGACCCTCAACGACCCTAAACTACTGCTGGGTGATGTCACCTCCCTGTCTAATCTATCCAGACCTCTCCAAGATTGGACCCTTTTGGCTTTCCTAGAAGTCAGATATCTGTTACTCATGCACTGGTGTCAAATGGCCCTCCCCATCGGAAGATATGGCATGCAGTTCTAGCACAACTGTCTATCTTTGAACGGTTATCACACGTACAAGGAGAAAGTCTGTCACACTGTCATTCCAAATGGGAGCCATACTTGCAATCAGATTTTTGTAAACTCCCTACTCCACCTGCAAACCCTCCCCTTTAGATATTGTCTCTTTGATACCTCATCAGGACTATTTGATCTATCACACTCATTTATTGAAGGTGTAAGCATCCGATTACCCTGATATGACTTATTACTGTATACTGAATATGGTTGTTCCCATATTGATGATAGGCAATTTTATGTATGCCAGAACATTCTGGTTATGTTGATGTCTAATTGATCATATATACTTGTCTTAGAATCCTGATATACTATGCCTTGTGCGCTGTACTAAAACCTAAAACCTAATAAAATCTTATACGATAAAAAAAAAAAAGAATATGTTTTGCAAGGAATACAAGCCTTCTTTTTGCATCCTATCTTATGACCATTACCTGTTGCTCACTTATATTTCAGTGGGAGAGTACTGAGGACTTTTTTGGTGTTGCCATCTATGCCTGACAGAAACTGTCCTACTCTGTTTCTTTACAAGAATACTTCTCCTCCTTGCACAAGCTCCTAATTAATATAAAGTACCCCTCCTCCCTCCCCATCTTTATAGCTGTGCCATATGCCTCTCCAAAAATCTCTCCCTCCTCACTTGTTGACATCATCTTATCCCTTGGCTCCCTAGCTTCCTCTGGTGAACATCATTCTTGGAGACTTCAATCTAAACTAGTAATCCCCCACCTTAAGCCCTTCATTGAAAAGACTGAATCGCTAAACTTCCACCAGCTACTCAACGAGCCCACCAGGCCCAACCCACTATCCCAAAACTGCTCTCTCCTAGACTGGGTGCTCTCCTCCCACCTCTACTGCATTGCTGCTGCTAGTACTCTCCCAAATTTCTTTAGTGACCACTACATGACCTACTGTGTTCACAAACTATGCATGCCCCATGCCCCTCCCAACTACTGGTGGATTAGGTTGTTCAGGACTCTAAACACTGAGGCCTTCCTCTGAGACCTTTCCTCCTCTGACTAGTCCCTAGTATATTCTGCTCCTGACATTGACTCCACTCTCTCCCCCTTTCACTACTTTCTAAACAAGGCATAGAACACTCACATCCCATCCAGAAGATGCAGAGTCAAATGTTCCCACCACCTCTAGATCTCTACTGACATCATTCAGCTTTGTAAATCTCATGATCTTGCCTGAGCAAGATACAAATCCTTGTCCTCCTCCCCCTTTGACCACCACCTCTATAGGACCCTCAGAAATGCCTGTACTAAGGCTATACAAGCTGTGAAAGCCCAATACTTTAAATTGATCCTACAACAGAACTTCAACTCCCCCCTCAAATTCTGGCAGACCCTTCACTCCCTATTTAATCCCACTCCTAAGTTCCCCAAACTAACCTGATGATTGACAGCTCACCTGCCTTTCTCTGTTGCCTTGATTCTCAATTCCTTTTCCACTACCTGTGCCCTCCCCTTTAGCCCACTGAATGTCCCCCCTGCCTCCCCATCACCTGAAGGCTTTAATTTCTCTCCTATTTCTGTGCATGAACTTCTCCATGCCCTCACCTCTCTCAGTCCTCATAAATCCAGCTCAGATGGCTTAGACCCCTGCATTCTCTTGATATCTGCCCCTGCTTTAGCTCTTGCTCTCTCCCACTCCATGCCCTCACTTCTCTCTGCCCATAAATCCAGCTCAGATGGTTTAGACCACCACATTCTCTGGATCTCTGCTCCTGCTACAGCTCTTCCTCTCTTCCACTTGCTGAACTTTTTTATTTGCTCTTAGTACTGTACCTCAGACATGGAAAGTAGCCAGGTTGCTAATCCTTCACAAAGTGGGCAATCCCTCCATCCTTTTTACTTACAGGCCTACATCTCTTCCCCCCTACATGGCTAAACTGCAAGAGTCCCTTGCCTTCTCTAGACTATCTAAATTTCTCAATTCATCTGTCTTCCTCTCTCTGTTTCTGTCAGAATTCAGAAAAAAACACTCCACCATCACCTCCTTCCTTCAAGTCACTGACAGTATTCTCAATGGCATGGACCATGGCCATATCAGCCTGGTTTAATTCACAGACTTAGCCAAAGCTTTTGATTCCATTTCCAACCCTCTTCTTATATCCAAACTCCTTTCAGTTTGTCTCTCATCCCACATTGTAGACTGGTTCAAGTCCTATCTTACGGGCCGAACACAGTGTGTCCAAGCAGGTGAAGCCCTGCCCCCCACATTGAAGCTGGTGTCCCTCAAGGCTCCATTCTTGACCCAGTCCTTTTTTCAATCTTCCTTAATGACCTACCTTCTATCTGTGCCTTTTCCCACATTCACATGCTCACCAATGATACTGTACGCTATTCCTCTGGTCTCTGATCCCCAGAAGTGCAGTCCTACCTGCACAGTGACCTCTTGAGAGTACTACAATGGTTCCAGATAAATCAGTTAAAACTTAACACTAAGAAAACCATAGCTATGGCATTCAGTACCATTCAAAAATTAACCAAACTCTTCCCCTCCTCTCCCTTTCTACTCTAGATGGCACCTCCCTTGATGTAGTCCCCACTTTGAAGTATCTTGGTGTCTGGCTGGACAGTCGTCTCAACTTTTCTTCATGTATTGACATTACCCACACCAAACTCCAACCAAAACTAGGAGCCATGTACAAAAATAAAGACTCCCTCTTTCCAGTGGTTCACTGAGAGCACCTTACCAAAATGATCATACCTGTTTTTGACTACACTGATGTGATCTTCATGTCCACCCCAGACTAGACACCTTTTAATGCATTTGGCCTCTTTGCCACCAATGCTCCCCCCTCCAAACACCACTTCTCTCTTTACTCTTCCCTTTCCCTTCCCCTTCCCTCTCTTCACACCTATGCTAGCAGTACCATGCCACCTCTGTCATTTCCAAATTCTGGCTTGGGTCTCCCCCTCCTACCTCTCCTCTATCCTCTCCCCAGCATCTCCTTCCTCTTATCAGCTGCACTCCTGTGACTCCTGCACCTTCTCTCTGCCATGTCCCTGTTCCAATTCAGGGAAGGCTGCCTTCTCATAATGTCTCCTCTCCTTCTGAAACTCTCTTTCTAGCTCTTTTCATTCATCTCTTTCCCTGCATTCTAGTAAATGTTCCCTCTCCCAATCCCTCCCTCCCTTCCTCCTGCTCCTATCCTTCCTCATCCAAGCCATCTGGGTGAGGATCTTTCTCCTCTCATTCTCAACTTGCCTCCTTCTGCATTCCACTTTTCCTAAACCATCTGACTCTTAATTGCCAACAGTAGTCCTTTCACCTCATCCCCCTATGATTCTTTCTCTCCTTCTCTGCCTCTTTTAGTTTCTCCTTTACAGCTGGCTTCCTGTACTAACTTTGGTCTACAAACATCTAGCAACATTTTCCAGTGTATCAGTGTTAATTTATTACCTTCTAATTTTTTAAATATTTGCATACTATATTAATACTGTGGCTGACTGTTCACTTGTCTCCATCCCCTTTCTCCAGTCACACCTGGAAATAAGCCTGGGCCCAGTGTGACTCTCCCAGTTGCCAAAATTGTAAATAAACAGAGGGCTGGCCAGGGGGAGGAGGCTTGAGCATCCCATGGACTGCTCATTTCCTCTTGGAGGGGGTGGAGGGACCCTTGGCAGGGTGGAGGGAGCCTTGGCTCGGTGCATGACTGACCTCTGATGGAGGCTGGAGGTTCAGCATGCCCAAGCAGCAGAACAGAGGGTGGAGTGTGACAGATGCCAGCATCAGCCTGGGCATCATGTGCATATCATGTCTCTGTGAGGGCATACATCAAGAAAATGCCATGGCCCAGTGCGACACTGACTGAGGCTTGGCAGGCCCTCACCACCAGCAGAGCAGCTCAGGAGTGAGGACCCTGATGAGCTCTAAGGTATGGAACTGGGGGGTGGCTAGAGGGGCCAGCTACCTACTCCCACTCTGTCCTCACCTGGGGGGTTAGCCATGGCACTGTGGGGGGTTCGTCTGAGCTCATGATGTGGTGACTGGTTTAGCGATAGTGTCAGGGCCAAGGTAGGGGATAAACAGAGATTAAAAAATTCTACATAAAATAAATAAATAAAATAATGCATCATGAAAAGATATTATCTTTTCATATTCAGAAATGATCACTTTTTACCTGACCAGTTATCTCAAAGCATATGCTGTGTATATATATATATATATCACATAGTGGCGCGGTCACACCACTATAAAGTAGTTAGGATTCAGTGGTCACTTACAAACTAAAGTCAAACGTTTGTGCCATAATAACTTTGGACCTGTTCAACAGATTTGCCTGAAATTTGGAATGCGTGGTAGAGCATTGCAGATCTCTTGATTTGCCAAATTTAATTTCAGTCAGACTTAAAGTCTTTGTGTACGAAAACCCTGAAAAATGCAAAATTATCCGTTTTTGGAGGCAGCTTTTGGGATTTTAGATGTGGCCCTGTGCAGCCGTCATGTGGCATGCTGCTCTGCAGGATGGCTCATTTGAAAGAGCTTTCGTGGCCGAACATGCCGCTCTTTGATTGGTGAAAAAATATTAAGGCATTCAAAAGCTATGCCACTTTTAAGTTCCCATTATAAGTCAATTGGAAAATTTATATGTATGTTTTGCGAACAAAGAATGGGGTTTTGGCCATCTTGTCCCACCTGGTGATCAAAGAATTTGCAGCCTCGTGGTTCAAGAATCTTTGTCCCCAAGAATTTTCAAAATTCTTTGATCGCAAGATCCACCATCTTGTTTTTTAATTTCCGATCGGAAAAACACAAATATCGCGGCTCAGGGGTCACTTATGAAGTAAAACTTGGATGAGCTTTACTCAGGGGGCTCCGATCTATCAAGCCATGCCTTTGGGGTTTCATCCAAATTGGTCAAAAAATAAAGTTATAAGCTTTTAAATTCTTAATTTGTGGCTCGCTAACAATCTTTGATCGCGAGCCTGCAAATTCTTTGATCGTGAGATTCTTTGATTGCGATCTTGCATCGTGACCTAAAAACACTAATATCTCGGCTCAGGGGTGGGCTAGGAGCACAAATGAGGGTGGGTTTTGCTCAGGAGGGTCCGTTCTATCTAGGCATGCCATTGGTTCAGTTCATATTGGTGAAAAATTTGCGTTTCACCATTTTTTATTCTTTGATCGCAAGAGTGCAATTTCTTTGATCACGAGCCTGCAAATTCTTTGATTGTGAGATTCTTTGATTGTGATCATGCATCGCGAGCGAGGGACGAGATGGCCAGATTAAAAAATCTATTTTCTCAGCCCAGCTGTTCCCTAGAAAGTCAAATGAGGGTGGGTTTTACTCAGGGGGCTTCGTTCTGTCGAACCATTATGGTGGTTTACCGCAATTCCTTCAATTTTTTGATTTATAAAATTTTTAATTCTTTGTTCGTGAGCCTGCAAATTCTTTGATCACAAGCTTGCAAATTCTTTGCTTGTGATATTTGATCTAAAAATAGGGACAAGATGGCCAGATTTTTTATAATGGAATTGACAGGGAAATTTTACTAATTTTTGACATTTAATATCTTGGAAACGGTTTGGTCTTTTTACTTGAAATTTGGAGGGTGTCTACAGCATGCCATGTGGATATAAATTACAGTGTTTATGTGTCAGAATTTTTTTTTTGTGGAGATATGGCATGGCACAGTTTATGTTCTGCGGACAGCATTTTCCTTGTGGTGGTGGCTTGAAATTGATAGGATACCTAACCTCAGTATTATGGATGTAGTTTTTAGTCATTGTGTGTTACATGTGAACAGGTACAGAACTGTGCCACTCTGATTAATGAAAATTTCAAACTTTGACATGTTATATCTCGGGCATGGTTTAGTCTTTTAACTTGAAATCTGGAGGGTGTTTACTGCATGTCTTGTGGATGTTAATTACAGTGTTTATGTGTCAGAAATTATTTTTTGGATGGAGATATGGCATGGCGCAGTTTATGTTCTGCAGACAGTGTTTTGCTTGTGGTGGTGGGTTGAAATTAATAGGATACCTAGTCTTAGTGTCCTGGATGTAGTTTTGAGTCATTCTGTGTGTTACGTTTCAACAGGTGCAGAACTGTGCCACTCTGACAATTGAAAATGTTAAACTTTGACATGTTATATCTCGGACATGGTTTGGTCTTTTCACTTGAAATTTAGAGGGTGTTGATGACATGTCCTGTAGATGTGAACTGCAGTGCTTATGTGCTGGACAATATATTTTTTGTGGAGATATTGCGTGGTGCAGTTCATGCACAAAGCACATTTGCTGGAGCTGGAAGGATACTGCTTTCTTCAACTGCGAGCTGTGTGAGAAATTCTATATTGCACTTGATATCTGCAACAAACGTGCACTTTTGCTTAATTCTGTGGGAGGTGAAACTAACTACCCTTGGTAATTGCTTTTTATACACATATTTATTTAGGGTTTAACCAAGAAGGGGCTTGTAAACTCTGTTTATCTTGTTAGTAACTTCAGAAGGATTTAAATACTGCATTTGGGTAGGTCCTTGGAGGTAGCTAGATTGTCTACTAGGATTTATGGACAGTTAAACTATTTTTAAATTTCAGGTGGCTGAGGAGTTGAAAAGAAACTTGCAAACTCTGCTTATCTTGGAAGTAACCTCATAATTGTTTAAATACTTCATTCTGGTTGTCCCTTGGGGTAGCTGGATTGACTACTAGGCTTTTGGGACTGAAACTATTTTAAATAATTTACTGGTGCGTAGGAGTTTGTGATAGTTAAACTCTTTTTAAACAGAGTTACTGTGGTTAAGGAGTGGTCACAGAAAATCCTGCAGTGTGAACTGAAACACAGACAGCCTTAGGGGGCAGGACATTGTTTTCAGACCAAACAGGTTGTATTGGAACAGGAAGGGCTACATATAACCATTGGCAACAAATTGCCCTGGGTGGAGATATCCAGACTAGATCAGATTACTATAAGTCACTACAGGCTGCAGTTTTCAAAGACACAAAGCACATTTGCTGGAGCTGGAAGGATACTGCTTTCTTCAACTGCGAGCTGTGTGAAAAATTCTATATTGCACTTGATATCTGCAACAAACATGCACTTTTACTTAATTCTGTGGGAGGTGAAACTAACTACCCTTGGTAATTGCTTTTTATACACATATTTATTTAGGGTTTAACCAAGAAGGGGCTTGTAAACTCTGTTTATCTTGTTAGTAACTTCAGAAGGATTTAAATACTGCATTTGGGTAGGTCCTTGAGGTAGCTAGATTGTCTACTAGGATTTGCTGACAGTTAAACTATTTTTAAATTTCAGGTGGCTGAGGAGTTGAAAAAGAAACTTGCAAACTCTGCTTATCTTGGAAGTAACCTCATAAGTGTTTAAATACTTCATTCTGGTTGTCCCTTGGGGGTAGCTGGATTGACTACTAGGCTTTTGGGACTGAAACTATTTTTAAATAATTTACTGGTGCGTAGGAGTTTGTGATAGTTAAACTCTTTTTAAACAGAGTTACTGGGGTTAAGGAGTGGTCACAGAAAATCCTGCAGTGTGAACTGAAACACAGACAGCCTTAGGGGGCAGGACATTGTTTTCAGACCAAACAGGTTGTATTGGAACAGGAAGGGCTACATATAACCATTGGCAACAAATTGCCCTGGGTGGAGATATCCAGACTAGATCAGATTACTATAAGTCACTACAGGCTGCAATTTTCAAAGACACAAAGCACATTTGCTGGAGCTGAAAGGATACTGCTTTCTTCAACTGCGAGCTGTGTGAGAAATTCTATATTGCACTTGATATCTGCAACAAACGTGCACTTTTACTTAATTCTGTGGGAGGTGAAACTAACTACCCTTGGTAATTGCTTTTTATTCACATATTTATTTAGGGTTTAACCAAGAAGGGGCTTGTAAACTCTGTTTATATTGTTAGTAACTTCAGAAGGATTTAAATACTGCATTTGGGTAGGTCCTTGAGGTAGCTAGATTGTCTACTAGATTTGTGGACAGTTAAACTATTTTTAAATTTCAGGTGGCTGAGCAGTTGAAAAGAAACTTGCAAACTCTGCTTATCTTGGAAGTAACCTCATAAGTGTTTAAATACTTCATTCTGGTTGTCCCTTGGGGGTAGCTGGATTGACTACTAGGCTTTTGGGACTGAAACTATTTTAAATAATTTACTGGTGCGTAGAGTTTGTGATAGTTAAACTCTTTTAAACAGAGTTACTGGGGTTAAGGAGTGGTCACAGAAAACCTGCAGTGTGAAACAGGAAAAGGCGGTCTTTCAAGCAACAGAGGGTGGTGGATTAAGGTTTACGTTTGTTTGTTACAATTCTTAAGATTTTCAGTGCAGGAAGAGTTTAAGCACAGCTGACTTATTTTGGGGCGGACAGCTCTCAGAGCACAAACCACCAGGCCTGTTTTGGGGCTGGGAAGGTTTACCTGTGTCTGACTTGGATGTGGATTTTTCTCTGATTGATTAGCAGGGTATTTCTCTATCAAATTGTTGTGTAGGGCATCTTCCTGACAGGAAGGCACTCATTGCAGCAGTGGGTCAGAGCTTCTAGCTGATTGTTTTGCGAGGGCACAGTTTAGGCCCAACCCTTCCACCCTCACCCCACCCACCCTGGAAATAGTTCCTTTATACCTGGGGTTCTGACATCATTTCATCAAGAGTGCAAGGTGCATGTCACTGTCATATCCTCTCTAGCACACTGCACTGACAATATAAGCATAAACATTGTATAATATAAATATATATTTCTACATTACAGACCAATCACACACACAAAAAAAAAAATGTGGTGAGTAGTGCAATGTAATGGCTGTGGGGCAGCAGTCTTCCGGGAGTCTTTCTGGAGGCTGAGATGCTGCCCTATTTGCAGACAACTGTCTGCCCTGAGGGAGGAAGCTGTCTTCCTCAGGCCACACTGGACAGTAGTACAGGACCTTCCCCAGGCCACAATGGACAGTAGGAAGGGAACCTCCTGATCCAGGGAGCACCAGAACCACCACCACTACCTCAGAGGTTGCAAAGAAAGCACAGCAGTTGGACCACAGTGGGCTCAGGGAGGATGAGGATGGTGAAACAGAGGCACACCCAGTCAGATGTTACACACCACAATCCATACGCCATTCTGGGGGAGCATAGCTCCCCTATAGATACACCCACAGAGGAGACTAAGGAGGCTGAGGACAACTGTCACAAGGGAGGCCCACAGGAAGGAGGCAGAGGACACCACAAGGAAAGGAAGCAGCTCCTGGTGGGGGACTCAATTATTAGGGGGATAGATCTGGGAGGAGCTGGGAAATCTGAAGTAAGGTGCCTGCCTGGTGCCATGGCTTGGAGGACAGGAAGCACATCCTCAGGATCACAACAACAGCTGCAAGGATTCTGAGCTGGACGTAATTGTCCACCTAGGGACAAATGACTTGGCTCATCATGAGGTTAGAGCAGTGCAGGAGGACATTGCAGAGTTGGGGAGGGGCCTAAGACAAGTAGCAAACACAGTATCCTTCTCAGAGGTGCTGCCTGTCAAAGGCATGGGGGAGGCGAGGGTAATTGGCACCATGCAGTTTAATGAATGGTTGAAAAAATGGTGCGGAGCACAGGGGTTTGGCTTCATTGGGGACTGGGGTTCCACCTGGAGGGACACCAGCCTATACTGGCAGGATGGTCTGCATCTGTCCAGGAAGGGAACAAGTCTTGAGCAATCAGTTTAAATGCTTCATTGGCAAGCTTTTAAACTAGTCAATGGGGGAGGCACTGACAAGCAGCAGAAAAATCCCAGCCTCTCCCTACAAAACAGGGTACTAAATGAGAAAAAGACCAAGGTAGAACGGTCAGTGGGGGATGCTGCAACAGAAGGTAAAGCCATCAAAAAATGGAGAGCAATGAGTACCAATGCCCGTAGTCTAGGTAACAAGCTTCCTGAATTAGTGGCCTTGATGGAGGAGGAACATCTGGATATCGTGGCAGTCACAGAAACATGGTACACACAAAACCATGACTGGGACGTAAACATACCAGGATACACTATCTACAGGAGGGACAGGAGGGTAAAAGAGGGGAGGAGTAGTTCTTACA